>JALBWW010000010.1:7220841-12220841 GCA_023212625.1 Styphnolobium japonicum
TAGGGATATGAATCTCGTCACCTTCAATTCATGGGTTCATCTTTCCAATTATACATCATATCTTTTATTATCATGCATAAAATAAATTAATGTTTAAAATCTTCTAGAGGTTGATTGAGACAAATTTTAGAATTTGATACTTTCTTAAAAATTGAATTTAATAGATATTTTTCTAATCCTTAACTATTCAAATCAATATTTATAAAATAAATACAAGAAAATTTCTAACAAATCTTAAATCAGAATCGAAGTATGATAATATTTCTAACCACATATATAATTTCTAAATTTTAATTCCTCAATCAGTAATTATACAACATAATAATTATTACAAGGAATTTACTATACAATTGCTAGGAGAAGAATCAAACCCAAGAATCATATCAGATTTACAATACAAATATATACGAACTATAAAATAACAAATCAAGATTTTTAATTCATATTTATTGACATCCCTATACTTAAGACAGCCACCATGCAACTCACTACACTTAGCGCAGGTTCATTTCCTATATGTTTAACGCAGTGATTCATATTATTAGGTCCAAATCAAAATTTTCAAGCAACATGAGATTTCTTAGAGATCATAATCAACCGATAATTAAACAATGGTTTACTAGGAATTATAAAATGAAAAACAGAAACTTTATATTCTCCTACACATTATCCTTTTCAATGTTTCTTGAACCCATTATAAATATCATCAGATGGAACCATTTGCTGCCCAAATCGACACAAAGGCAGCACCCCCTAATTTACGAAAGTCATCCCAATAATCCAATTACACACACACACACATACACACACACATATAACAGAACAGAATATACATGACCCATGCACATGCAATCCAGAATTTTATCATCTAAGACTATCATTTTCTGCACAATCCGAACCAAAGCCATCACACCACAACTCATGAAAGTCCTTCCAATAACTCAATAACAGAGGTATAAAACAGAGTACAAACAACCCATGCTCCACTCAAAATTTTATCCATGCAACTTAGAAACTTTGAGGAACTATGAAGCTTAATCTGTTGAGTAGTGTTAGCAGTATATAGTGTTAGAACCAAAGATGAAATCAAGTAATTGAACCCCTCACGTTTTGCAGATAACAATAATATTAAATTAGAATAATCAAATATGTTTTAGTTGAACTTATGATATTTCGTTCTAAAGAAAGGGAAAGTCCAATTTCTATCTCTCGTGTAAAGCTTTTGTAAACGTTTGTTTTTTAAAACTGAGATAAGTTTTGTTAAAGATAAACTTAACGTTTATTACTTGCGTCTAATATATATATATGATGATGAAATATTTTATTATAATCGGATCGTCCAAGTGTTGTCTCTGTTGTTTTTACTCTCAAGTTCATTTGTCCAAAGCAATTTAAAATACAAGAATGAAAAAATGCAGCAACTACTAGTGAGATCTCTTACCAGTACGTAATATTCAAAGTTAACTTTGTATGCTGCGCTAACATACCTAAACCCTAAACTCTATAAATAAGAATTTTCTGCTCACTCAGAAGAGTCAGTACAAATATATCAACATTTCTAAGCAACATTGATAACCAAGTCTACGTTTCAGAGGAAGCTCAACACGCTATCAGTATTAAGCATTTAATGCAATCTAGAATGGTAACATTTATTGCCGTTAGACGAAGAAGTTCATAAAGATGAGTTCAAGTTCACAAGCCTATAAATACATGAAGTCTTCGAGAGATTCATAAGATAACAAGAACGAGAGAAAATGCTTACTTAATTTGATTTTATACTACAGTTTCATATAATCTTATATAGAGTTTTTCTTCTTACTCTGAGCTGATTGTTTATCCTCATATATCGTGAGTTGATCGTTAGTGTTTTTAAACACTTTTCTTTTAACCCTATGGTAAGCCTTAAAAGGCTTGTTAGAAAGAATAATTGTTGTTAGAACCTAAAGATATTAAGAATACTTGGTTGTAAGCTTGAAGAGGCGGTGTGACGAATACTTGTAATTTTTGTGAAGATTAGTGAAATTCTTTCAAGTAGAAGAGACTGAATGTAGCTCTCGGGATGGGAGGATGAACAAGTATAAACATTTGGTGTGATCTTCTCTTTCCTTACCTTGATTTACTTTGTGTTTGCTAACGTTTGGAGATTGTCATTGTTGTTTTTAACAACGTTTTTTATTTGAACATATAGTTTTCAGTTTGTGTCCAAAGTTTATCTTAAAACCTTTCTGCGTTCAACGGACTATGTAAAGTGTTTTTCTTCGTCCATTCTATTTTGTGAACTTGCAAAGTTTTGTTCTGAGAACTATTTTGTGAAAAAGGTTTCCAAAAGGTTAAGAAACACAATTCAACTATCATTCTCATGTTTCACTTGTTTATTTCAAATAGGACTAAGGAAACACATGTAGCCACTAAATCTTGTTTAAAATAAAAAATGGAAATGAATGAAATAGAATCTCGTTAGAAATTTTGGGTAGAGGTATATCCTCCCCATGGTTTGTGCTTTTGTAAGAAAACTTTAAATGATGAGTTTTAAAAGAATCACTCCCTACGTTAGATTTTTCTGGTATGCCTACTTGAGTTTCCCACAACGTCTCTCTCTCCCGTAATCTTTCTTTCTCTCGTGCCTTTTGTTAGTGGTGTGTGTGAAGAAAAATGTGTGTTGAGTGATTGTTAGAGTCTCTACTTATAAGCCTAGTGATTAGTCGATGTGTCTCGTGAAAAGAGTGGTGTGTGTTACGTAGGTGATAGACAAGTGTATTGTTAGATGTAAGCTTCTAATATTTTGTTTAAAAATAATTCTGATTTGAATCTTCAAAATTTTTATTCACGCTCTTGTTTCTCTGTCTCTCTTCTTTTTTCTTTTTTTTTAATCCGATTAAGAATTCATAAAATTTCATCACATTTATACCTATTCTAAAAATGTTTATCTAATGTGAACTATACACACATATGTTTAAATTCTATATAAAAATATTAAAAAATATATGGATATGACAATTCTCCCCCTTTAATTAAAATTTTGTCCTCAAAATTTTGTTATCTAAAGAGAGCAGTGTAACAGTTGACATAAGGTGATCAACGTATGACAATAATCGAGCCTCAAATGTTTCAATCGTTGTCGTTATTAAGTTATTTACAAGGCTTTTTTTTACCATGCTAGGGTAAATGAGTTTTGTATTTATCATCTTGGTGTAAGTTTAGAAAATATTCATGAGGAGTTGTAGTTTGAACAGAGAATTAGAGGTATAGATGACGACTTAGGTGAAGTCGTGATCCAGACCAACGACTTAGGTGAAGTCGTGATCAAAACCCATGACTTAGGGTTATCTGAAGCAAAGTCGAATGCCAAGACAACGACTTTAGGATTAGGGTTCTTTTTTAATATTTTAATGGAAGTCATAGTTGGTAATAATGACTTCAGTGTGAATCATTTTTTTATTAATTTATAGGAATTTGAAGTCGTAGACATTGTATCCGACTTCATTAAAATATTATTTTGTATTATATATATTTTATTGTAGTCATAGGTGGGAGGTCCAACTTATGTTCTTTTTTTTATAAGTTATCTTATATTGGCTAATGTAAGTACCCAAAAATCAACTTGAACTATAGTTCGTCAACTTGCAACAAATTCCAAGAATACCAATAGTAATGAATGATATTCCATGTGGTGAATAGCTGCAGTTAGAAATGCATGCTTTTGTCCAAGTTTCTTAAAATTGATTTAATTATAAACTTGTTAGGGCTTTTGCATGCATTTTTTTAGGGTTTTTACATTTATTCAAAAAAATTTTAAGAAACATAGATAAAAATATTTAAAATATAATAAAGTAAAAAATAATATTTACAAGATGTTAATCATGGGTAAAAGAAAATTTGCATACATATATTATTGTGGTGGTGGTTCATGTGTACCACAACCAAGGGCTTTTCTAGGTCGTTGTGGCTAAACCCTTCATTCTGGTTGAACGTCTCGTCCTCTTGTTCTTATGCTGTCTCTTGTTCTAGTTTACTTTATTATTAGTTACGGAATTGATTAACGATGAACAAATTATTAGTTAATGAAATATATCGTTTGATTAATAGATTTTCAGCTTGTAAATGATTACCAAAACTCATTAACCAAACGATATAATGTATTAACAAAAAATTTATTCATCGTTCACCAAGTGTAAAAGTGATGTAAAATAATAGTGTTCAATTATCTTTTCCCTTTTAAAAAATATACAGAATCAAATCAAAAAAGAAAAAAGATATACAGAAAACAATATGTTTAATATTTAAACATCGAAAGGGCAGTAAAAAGAGAATCAGAATACACAACTCGAATTATTTCTTCCTCTTGCAATGCCCCTTTTCGCTTCCCCCTTCAGAAGTCCACGCTTCTTGTCCTCTCTCCATTTTGAATGACTTACGTAGTATATGGTTTATCTCATCAGCAATCAGCTTGATTAGGTCATCAGTGAAAGCTCAACCAGCGATCTGCATGAGGACATGAAGCGTGATTTGTAAGACAAAAATATGACTTAAAATAAATATATCACCAATATCTATTTTGCAGTATAAATTTGGATCAAGGGAAAAAAATGTTACTCAAACTCAATAGTACTATACTCAGATGATATACAGTTAGTTTTTGGCTTCAATAGGGGATCTGACAAACCTTAATGCATCTGATGAGTGACCTTAACATTGTTATACACACATCATCATGAGTTTCCTGTATATCAGTAGTAATTTGAACATCAAACTACTAAACTAAACGAAACTGTTCTTCATGTATTCCACAATGGGAAGAAATCCATCAATGGATGAAGTAATAATATTAAGAAGTAAGAACCATAACCACAGACCTTGTGTAATGCTTTAACCAGAAATTGTATGGTGAAGACGGGGCAAAGTTCTTATAGATTGTTGTCTATTTTGGATAGCTGATTTAGCTGAGAGCAATAGGTTTGGAATAGCTAGAAATAGAAAGTGAATTGTTTGATAAAAAATGGTCTACACACAAATGTCAAATAATTTAGTATTATATTTACCTGAAACAGAAGCCTTTTGAGTTTCAAAACTAGAACAGTCAAACATGCGCGCAAAAATTTGAGAGACCTAAACATTTGAATACATGCCCAGTCAACATTTGAGGTAAAAGCCTCTACGCAAATCAAAATTAGATGCATCAGACAAACCTTGCTGTACCATATTGGGCCGTGAGGAACAGGGCTCTCAGGTCCAATAAATAGCCCTCTCTCTCTCAATTGGACCCTTTCTCCAAAATGGCCTGCAACCCCTTTATAAGGGTCATAACACATGCAATACGGCGCAACAGAGTCTGTCACACGCTTGATCAGCAAGATTAGAGGTCTCGGTCTCTCTCGCCATTACACATGCAGTTGCGGTGTTTGAAATTTACAACTGTCAGACAACCATGCGACCATCCCAGCTATATGGTACTAGCTGAGAACGATCCTCTACCGTCCAGATTGATACCCCAAGACAGGGATCACTGGTCTGTTAATCACGCTCTGATCACATGGTCATTATTCATCCACCAGACTTTGGTTCCTGTCTCCTTAGAACTCAAGGACACAGAGGTACGAGCCTATAGAACAGATCCTGTTCAAGTGAGGAGTTTCCTATTTCAGGTGCCTTTCCTAAACTCCAGCCTGCAGTGTTAGATGAGATTCAAGGCCATCTCACTGACTTAGAGATTAAACAAGCTGCCTTTAGCATGGGCCCCTTCAAAGCTCCTGGGCCTGATGGTCTCCACCCAATTTTCTTTCAGAGCCAATGGGATACGGTCGGGCCTTCAGTTTGTGATTTGGTAAGACAAGTCTTCCAGAATCCGAACTTGGTGGAGTCTATAAATCATACTCTGTTGGTTCTTATCCCTAAATCTGAAAAGCCTGAAGAGCTAAAGCAGTTTAGGCCTATTAGCTTATGTAATGTCATTTACAAGATTATTACTAAACTAATAGCTACTCGCCTAAAGAGGCATATGGACTTCCTGATCTCTCCAAATCAGTGTAGTTTTGTGCCTGGGAGACAAAGTGTTGATAACATTGTCATTGCGCAAGAAGTTGTCCATTCTATGCGTAGGAAAATGGGAAAGCACGGCACCATGGCTATTAAAGTGGATCTTGAGAAGGCCTATGATAGAATAAATTGGGGTTTTCTTCGGCAAACCTTAATGGAGATTGGCCTAAATGATCACTTTTGTTCCCTTATTTTAAGCTGCGTCAGCACTTGTTCTATGCAAATTCTTTGGAATGGGGACCTAACTACTCATTTTAATCCTACTCGTGGAATTAGACAAGGGGACCCTTTATCCCCCTATCTTTTTGTTCTCTGTATTGAGAGACTAGCTCATCTCATTGACCATCATGTTTTAAGGAGTCTGTGGAAACCAATTAAGCTTGGGAGAGAGGGCCCCCCAATTTCTCACCTTTTCTTTGCGGATGACCTAATCCTCTTCGCTGAAGCTTCGATCTCTCAAATGGAAACCATCAAACACTGCTTGGATACCTTATGTGCTTCGTCGGGGCAGAAGGTAAGTGTGGAGAAGACAAGACTTTTTCTGTCAAAGAATGTGCACGTTAGTAGAGCTCGGGAGCTTAAGGAAGTCTGTGGTTTTTCACTCACATCTGATATGGGGAAATATTTAGGTGTTCCTTTGCTGCATACTCGAGTGAATAAAGCCACATATCATTACTTAATCGACAAAACTCAGCAGAAACTTAGTTCTTGGAAAGCGTCTCATCTTTCTTTCGCTGGCCGGCTTACTTTGTCTCAGGTGGTGGTGTCAGCCTTGCCAACGTACACCATGCAAACAGTGCTGCTTCCGAAGGGGGTCTGTGACAAATTAGAGAAGATCAATAGAGCCTTCGTTTGGGGTGCGACTGAGGAGAAGAAGAAGATGCATACTGTGGCTTGGGGTCAAATGTGCCAACCCAAAGCCTTTGGAGGAACAGGCCTAAGAAACCTCCGCAAAAGTAATGAAGGGCTTATTATGAAAGTAGGGTGGGGTTTAATTGCCAAACCAGATGCTCTCTGGGTCAAGGTTCTTCGCAGCAAGTACAAGTGTGGCTGTGATATTATCCCGAAGGTTAGTCGCAAGAGAAATCAATCTAACCTTTGGAGGGGAATTTGTGAAGTTTGGAATGCAGTTGAGAAGGGAACTAAATGGCTTCTTGGTGATGGTCAGCGGGTGAGGTTTTGGTCCGATCCTTGGTTATCTTCTGGCCAAATTTTAAAGGACCATGTGTTGAGTCCCCTTAGTGAAGCTGAGCTTAACCTCCCAGTGGCTTCTTTTGTCCTCCTTAATGGTGAGTGGGATTGGTCTCGCTTAAGTAATATCCTTCCACGGCATATTTGTTTGGAGGTGGCTGGTACACCTTGTCCACATTCTGCTCTTGTTCATGATAAACCTATTTGGGGACTTTCAGCTGACGGCGTTTTCTCCACGAAGTCTGCTTACCTAGGTTCTTTGGGGAATGCTGCACCTAACACCACTTCTTCCTGGAAGCGTATCTGGAATTGGCCAGGCCCACAACGAATTTGTAGCTTCCTTTGGTTGTTAGTTAAGGGTGGTATTATGACGAATCACTTTCGGTTTACTCATCACTTGGCGTTGATTAGCACCTGTCCTCGTTGTGGCTTAGCCCAAGAAACCTCCATGCATGCTCTTCGGGATTGTCCAGAAGTGGCCAATGTCTGGCTTCAGCTTCTACATCCAAATGTTTGGGATATTTTCTTCCAGCTGGACACAACTAGATGGGTGGACATCAATCTCGCTAAGGATCTTAGTAGAAACCAACTTCTACCCTAGAGCAGCATATTTGGGCACCTAGTTTGGCTCATCTGGAAGAATAGAAATACCTTGGCCTTTGAAGGAATTAGGGATGATCTTCGTGCTCTTTCATTTCAAGCCAGGAGACTTGCTGATGAAAGTGCTAAAGCTATGCAGCTGGACACTAGACACATTCTCCAGGTCCGTAACTATGGCCAAACTTATGTTGGGTGGCAGTTTCTGGAAGTGGGTTGGATAAAATGTAACGTGGACGGCTCATGCAAAAATGGAGGATCTTCTGCTGGTTGTGGAGGGGCTTTTCGTGATGCTTCAGGATCTTGGATTTCTGGGTTTGCTAGAAATATTGGCTCCAGCTGCGTTCTCATGACAGAGTTGTGGGGCTTACTTACAGGGATGGAGCTTGCGCTGGATCTTGGATTCTCCCATGTGTGGTTTGAATCAGATTCTTCTTGCGCGGTTGATTTTGTTACTACGGGATGCACAGCTACTCACCCCTGCATGCCTTTGGTTAAAAGGATTCAAGATCTATCTCTTCAGTTTTTAGATGTCAAGCTCTCTCATAGTTACCGTGAAGCTAACAGAGTTGCAGATTGGCTTGCTGACCACTCTCACAACCTTCCCATTGGCATACACCTGTTTCAAACCCCTCCTCATGGATGTGGTAATATTGTAAACGAAGACTTGGGAGGCGTGTCTATGCCTCGCACTATTCTTGTCTCTTAGGGGCTTCTTCTGCCCCTCGTGTATCACCAAAAAAAAGAAAAGAGTCTGTCACACGCTAACAAGTGATTGACCACAATGGATGACTACAATGGATGGAGGTGACCACCTAAAAAGAGGGAAAGATATATAGGGGAAATCATGAAAGAAGAAGATAAGTTATCTTCTCCTTCTCCCTCCCCACAAGATACGATTTTTATAGAGATTGACGTAAGCAACAAAGTGCCTTACTTGGAGATATGATTATATGGTCACAATTTCACTTGTCATTCATTCTTTAAGTTTAATAGAAACTTCCTAATCCATAAAAAAAAAAAATAATAATAATAATAATAATAATAATAATAAGGGATAATGACCCTTACATTTAGCTTGAAAAAAATAATTCTCTATTAGTTCGTTTTGAAAAATTAACTAAGTATTCAATTACATTAACCAATAATTTTCATTTAGTTAATTAACAATTTATCTTCATTTTGATACTTTATATATGATTAACCATATATAAATTATTGGTTAATGTAGTTGAATACTTTGTTAATTTTTCAAAACTAACCAATGGAAATTTGTTTTTCTCTAACTGAATGTAAGGGTCATTTTCTCTAATAATAATGAGGAAATGACCTGCAAATTCGATTTGGTCACAAAGTTGGATAATTTGATTTTTTTAAAAAATTAACTAATTATTCAACTAATTTAACTAATAATTTATATATGATTAACTAATAATTTATCTTCATTTTTTATACTTGATACATAATTAATCGTATGTAAATTAATAGTTAAATTAATTAAATACTTAATTAATTTTTTTAATGAATCAAATTGTCCTATTTTATGATGAAGCCGAATTTGTAAGTCATTTCTCCAATAATAATAGGAAAATGACTTAATAGTGCAGCTTGTAAGAGATAATTATTTTTTGGTTCGACTTGAAAAATTAATAAAGTATTCAACTACATTAACCAATAATTTACATACTGTTAACCACGTATCAAGTATCAAAATGAAGATAATTTATTGATTAACCGTATGTAAATTATTAGTTAATATAATTAAATAGTGATTCTCCCAATAATAATCCTGTGCGTTCGACATCTTAGGCTCGGCTGAGATCGCTAGGAAAGTTGCACGTGGCTCTTGATGTGGCGTAGCTTGATCGGATCCTGGAAGCGTGCGAATCAAAAGGTATGGTATCATGTAGTTGCATCACCCTTGGACTCCTCGCATGGAGGAACACTTCCTCTCCGTCTCTCATATTCCGACTATTGGACCGATTCGTTTTGTATGTCACCTTTTTTTCTTCTTTTAGGTTTTGGACTTAATTATGTCTTTTTATGACTTGTTTGAATTGAAGTGTGGTTCAGTGAATCTTGAAATGAAAAATAATTTTCGATTATAATTTTTATTTTATTTTTATGTTTGCTTTTCTCTTTGAAGAAAAACAATTGTAATATTTTAATTGTGAAATAGTTTTTGTAAGAGTAAATTTTTAAAGATACAAGTATTATTAATTAAGTTATTTAATGATAAATATATCAAAATGGTCTTTTAATGTTAATTTTTTATATCAAATTAGTGATTTAATGTTATTTTTGAGCATTAGTCCTTCAATCACATATTTTACATTAAATTTGTTTTTTAAAATGATTAATTTGATGTAAAAAATTATTAAAAAATTAGACTAATATCATTGTCACTTGTATCTTTAAAAAATTAAAATAGTTGTTCACTCTTTTCCTAATTACATATTGTGAATAAGGTTTTTATATTAAAAAAAATATTATGGTAAGGGTACGTTCAGTTTAGATTGCATAGAAGAAGCTGGCCCATGGTAATACTAACGGATGCTATACACTGTCTAATATTTATTAAGAGAATTGTATAATATAATTATGTGGCAAATAAAATAATAGAACCTTTTTGCATAATTGCATTGCAAATTTTTTTACGTTGAAATGCAAGTTCAAGAAATTGCTATAGTACGTACATCACTAAGAACAATCTTACGTAGCTTCTAGATTTGCTAAATTTGCTTCTTTTATTTTACTTTTTGGTTAAAACATAGAATATTTACCTGGTGGCATCTAAGGTGAACCAACAATTAAATGGTTCATCGGTGGACCATTGATTACAAACCGTTAGATTTAATATAAAATAAATGGATGGTTTAGATCAGAGCAAATCAGATACCATTAGTATAGGTTACCTGTAATAAAAAAATTATAAGTTAGACCCCAATAAAATTTATTATTTTTTTGTAAAATATTACAAGTTTGTTCCCAATAAAATATTGTTATTTGTTGTTCTTCTTTCTTGTGTGAAAAAGCTCTTATGCCATAGCCATTTTTGAAAAAAAAAATTATAGATTGTTGAGATTGTAGCAGCTCGCAACATTATTTTTGCTGTTGCACAAAAGGAATATTATTTTACACAATTTATTAACATTTTTCAAAATCTTATCTTTGTATTGATTTAAAATTTATGCATTCTATTGAATTAAAAAAGAAAATTAATGATGTGTATAATTAATTTTAAATTATTATTTATTTAGCTCAAACCATATAGTAAGAAATCTAATTAAACATATTTAAAATGTTGGTTTACAAAAACATAAATATTAGACCGCTTTCAGGATCAATGAGAGATCTACTTGATTATTTTAATAATTAGTATTTTAAAAATTTTACAATATCGATATTATAGATTAATTTATAACATTAATTTTTTATTATTTTAAATCTCTCAAAATTCAAAAATATATAAATATTAAAAAATATAAAATGTCTCATGAAAATGATTTTCTAAACAATTGTTGTTATATTTTTTGAGAATTATTTTATTTCATATTATTTAATAAAAAATAAATTTATATTATGGAATAAGTTACTATGTAAGAAATAAAATTTGGTTACATATGAATAAAATACTATAGGTTGGAGCATTAATTTAGTGTGTGTTTTATTTAGATTTTGTAAACTTAATTTTAGATGAACATGATTTTACAAACTTGATTTTGGTTAAAAGTAGGTTTGTCCTAACGTGATTTATGTTTGGAGACTTATATTTTAAAAGTTATTCAGGTTATTAACTATTTAACAATTATTAAGGTTTAAGGGTCTAATTTACAAATATAAAAGTTTTTTTTTTAAAATATGTAAAGGGTTAGCAACCTACTATTACCTGTTATTTTACTGACTCATGGGTGAACCACATGTTATAATTCTCTACCGTAGAAGCCACCTATTTACCTTTGTGCAATTGCGCTAGAAATTTGCAGTCAAATTATCAATAAATAAACTAATATACATTTACTGGCTGCATTTACTCTGATTTTGAAAGATCCACAGCACATCGACAATGACAACTCCTGAATTCCTAGAGAGGAACATTAGAGTAAAGCCTGTGTTGAATGCACTTGGTGACTTGGGCTGGTACTGCATTGGTGCTTCTTTGTGGGCAAAAGGCTGGCTACCAACTGCCAACCACCGTCACTGATCTTCCTGACATCACTAGAAACGCCGCCGGAGTCATCTTATCGTTCACAGCCTCTTTGCAATGGGACCAACCATACCAAACAGTGTCAACAATTCACTGCTCATTTTTTTCTCACACGTCCATGGACCTGGCCATATGTGGTTCCAATGGGTCTCTGCGTCTCAAGGACTTCATAGTCCCATACCAAGAGAGTAGTGCTTCGTTTGACTTCACATTTGGTGCAAAGTTTGTGGACCTTCACATAGGGTGCAAAGAATATTCCTCCATTCTTTGACCGGCGGAGTAATTGAAAAATTGGAATAGATTGTCAGATGCTATGAAACTTTGCGCACTGCTGCTGGAGTGCCAACAGGATTACCAAGAATCTCCAAGTTGGTGTAGATAGTCACTCCTGGATGAAGGTTGTTTCAAGAGTTTCAGGGAGAATGGTTGTACTAATTAGGAGATACAAATCTGTTTCCTGTAAGGACTTTTGGCGATGTCAGTCACCATCAAAATGAATGATCATTAATCAATTTCGTCAATTCTAGTTTTTTCAGCTGTCACTAAACCATCAGGCAAAGTTAAGTGGAAGAAAATAAGAATTGAACTCAGGTTCAGTTAAACGAAGACGCACTAAAGTGTATCTGATATGAATCTCCAACATTTTTGCGAATGCTGAATGTAGAGAGGTGTGAAAACGCTAGAAATAAATACCATGACACACATTCCGGATACAATTAAAAACATAAATTTACAAATTTGATGTTGGTGTTAGTTTTGAATTTCACATGTGTTTATTGAATGAGTTGTTTGATGCCGTTTAAAATTCTTATACAGGTGAATAAAGGCAATGGGAATTTATCAATTTAAGTACATTGGATAATTTGCAAATTCTGCTATCAGAATGCCAATAAAATTGACCAAACATTTCGTCGAACTGGTAAGCAGGTTCACCCTTACAGGACAAGATATACGTTCGAATCTCAGTGGGAGTCGTTCTAGACTAAGGAGGTAGCAAAAACCTTTGTACTTTAAGCTACCGATTGTGAATTAGTCTTAAGATCCACAAGGCCTAACTTGTAGAAATACTACAATGGGCCAATCAGCCGAAATGGCTAATTAGGATGGTTGACAAAAAAAAAAAAAAGAATGCCAATTAAACTGCAAAAAAATGTCTTCCACAAATAAGAAACAGCTGCACCATACATGCTTTTTCCAAGGACTTGTGAGTTGTGATAGATGTCACTTTCATCATGAATATATAATCTAAACAAGATTTCTATAATAAATCAACTACTCCTACTCATAATGAACATGTAACAAATACAAACTAATTCATGGTGCATGGATTTAAGTTCTTATAATAAAATTGTTAAATTTAATTACATAACTGAAACTTCAATAAATAAATAAATAAAGTATATATGTATCTCCGACATCCCAACCCTCAATATTATGTAGTCAAATTTTAAGTTACACATACACTAGTAGATAATCCAGAATCAAGAAACAAATAAATGGAATAAAGTGATGTGCACGGATGACTTCAAAGTTTTGATTACGAAACTAGTACTGCTAGTGGTATATCTCAATGAGAACGATTGTGCGGGCGTAGATTATAACTTTTTGTAGTTGTGGAGGCTGGGATTGAATTCTCTCCAACTTCTTCTGGAACTATAAAGTCAGGATCATCAAGGCAATTCACATCATGAGGTAAATCGGGATCTACCCATTGAGACCAGTCCAAATAATCACTATCCAAGTCCCACGACAACTCCTTTTGTATTTGTATGTTGTTAACCTTGTTAATTAGAGTTAGCAGCATTTGATGGTTCAACATTTCACAGTCCCTGCATAATTAACAAGCAATTCTATTAGATATAAAATCTATATATAAATAGCCAAATTATTTTATGTTTGTACACCTACCTGTATGTGCAAATGGCATATAGAAGTTGAACTGAAGCAGCTACCACGAAAAATGATCTGACCATGTTTATTATCCAGGTTTGTTGCTCAATGTTATCACTAGTGAAACGAATAATGGATACTTCCATGAAGAAAGTAGCACAGAGCCCTGTAAACAGCCAATAACATTCAGCCAATAATACTTGGAGGTTTCTAAACTAAAAGCACAGAGAGAAGGATTGGTATACATACCAATATATAGTCATGGCCTAACATTGTATGTTTGCTTTGTACTAGTCAACATATAGATGACAAAGATTGATATGGAAGAAATGAAGATAGCTTTATTCATTCGTGATTCAAGCAACATATATGGCATTGTGCAAAGCAAAAAGCTTGCGTAAAGCAACAAACATGGTAGCCTGCTTTGATTCAAAAGATTCCTGTAGAGTAAAAATGGAGATTCCAGATGAAAAAATCATTAAGAATATTCAATACAGATATCAGGAACAAGTACCTAAAACCAATAGTCTAAAAGAAGTTGCAAACCTGAGCAGGCAATATTGATTTTGAATTTTCCATTAAACGTTCATGAAGTCCCCGAATTTGTTCCTGTCGATGAAGAAGCTCTTTGTGTTGTCTATGCCTATATTCAGCAAAATGTTGTAGGGTTTTCCTGTATTACAGTCATGAACTCAACATTTTTCCAATTATAATTCCTGAATTCAAATTTATAACAGTTAACTTATCTACCTGCTCTCCTCTAGTGCTTGGGATTGAAACTCGGATAATAAACTTAGGCCCTTGAGTGCTATGGATTGTCCATCTAGAAGTTGTTGTTGCTTATCTAAGGAAACCCCAGCCATATTCCCAATATCTTCAGTTTCGCTTTGCAAGCTTTTCATCTTTAATGACATAGCATCTCCAACTTTAGTTACCTTATTCTCAATCTCAATGGGTTCATCTCTTAACTTCTCTATTTCTTGCCCCAAATAATTGTAAGAGTCCTTGAGCATTACTACCCCATCCTCCAAATTCCTCTTCATATCCTCATGTCCTTCTTTTAGCTGGGATTGTCAAGCTGCAATTTTCTTAGTTTGCTTGTAAACACTTTCTGAATGCCTTAACACAACATCTATATGATCTTCCACATTTTTAGCAGTTTGAGCAACTTCTTTTGTGCGAATATCAATTGAATTAAGAGAATCATAAATCTGTTTTGAGCCCTGTAATAGATGTTCTGATTTCTCATCAATGCTTTCTGACTTGTCCTCCACATACTGGGCTGAACTTTTCAGCTCAGTCACAAGTCTCTCTGTTTCATGTTTGAATGCATGAGCCCTGTAAAAGAAAATAAGGTACGAGATTTTGGTTAATTTTCATTGGCATGAGACAAACACACCAGAAAATAAAGGAAAAAATAAGAATTCAAATAAGGTCTAAAAAAGAAATTGCACTTAACTCTAACTGATGACAAAGGGAGTTTGTTTCAAGGTAGAATTCAAGGTAGACCTTATGGGCAAGGTCATCTAAGGTTCTGAGGTATATAGCCATGGAAGATTCTGGATCATAATAGGGAAAGGGAGGCCTGCCAGAGTCCCTCTGAAAGCAATCACTAAGATGCCAAGCAAGTCTAGACCGCTTCTCATCAGCAGCCAAAATCTCAGAACACCCAGCAAAAAGATGTTGATAAGCATTTTGCCAACATGAGTTTGAGCCAACCATCTTTTTAGCATTCTCTACTAACTTCATTCTGCGGTTGAAGCCCTCAACGGAGAATTCAGCTCTAGAACCTCCAAAAGTGCCTTTATTGCTAGAAGAGCTCTCACTAGAGGAAGTCTCTTTAGATGATGAAAACCAACCCCATGACTCGCATCTTAATGAGAAACACAGCAAAATAAAAACAAGAAGATGACTCCGATGACCAATTTGAGAATTTTATCAGAATCTTGTGTTGGAAGTTCTAAGATGTCCACAAGTGTGATTAAACCTGCATCTAACACACTTTAAATTAATCAACTCTTGCTACCAGAAACTATTGCCTCAAGTTGCTAGCATGCTAACGATTTACAAGGTTTGGGGGGACAAAACGTATCATTCACCATTCTTTACAAAATAATGGACGAAACCCAGAGTTAATTTGCGGGCAGAAATCTATAAAATGTCAATACTTTCCACATTTTTAAAAAAAAAAAAACAGTAATAAATGCTTTGTGAAATAAAAAGAGAAACAGAGACATGCCAAATAACCTGTACATCGAAATTATGATATAAATGTCACCCACAAAGCAAATATATATAGAGTAAACTGCAATTTGGTCCCTGAAAATAACTTGCAATTACAATTTAGTCCCTGAATTTATTTTAACATACAAGTTAGTCCTTAGAATTTTAAAACACATAGCAACTTAGTCCTTATGTTATTTCTCCTTCTAAAATTAAACGGTAACACGTGATGTGGCATGTTAAGTGCTTACGTATACCGTTAAATGCCACATGGTAGGTTACTTCACATACGTAACCCTTCCAACTACATCATTTAGGTGAGAAATATGAAACTCGACCCCCTCAGGATCTCTTAACTGACCAAGCAGACCTTACTCCTAACTCATTACCCCTCAGTTCACCAACTGACCGATCCCCTTAACAGTTTTCCCATCAACTCAACTGACTGAACTTACACTTAACCGATCAGTTATTACCTGATATGTGACATTTAATAGTACATGTAAGCACTTAACATGTAACATCACATATTACTATTTAATTTAGGAAGAAAAGATAACATATTACCTTTTAATTTGAGAAGGAAAGATAACAAAAGGATTAACTTGCTATGTGTTTTAAAATTTTAAGGACTAACTTATATGTAAAAATAAATTCAGGGACTAAATTGCAAGTGTAAGCCACTTTCAGGGACCAAGTTACTAGTTTACTCAATATATATATATTTTTAAGAACAAGCGACAAGGTGCTGCATTGCAGGTCCTTCGGTTAGCCAACTAAGTCACACCTCGTGATTAAAGTAAAGGTTTTAGTGTAGAGGAGTTAATGATCTGCATAATATTAACTTGAGACAAGTTAGAATAGTTTTTGGATTCCTTAGACCTTTGGTTGGATGTCTCAAAAAGTTAAAAAATCCGACCAAACAAAGTCTCACGTTGGCTCGCACTTGGCAGGGGAAGATAGCCAATTAACCATGTTCGGTCGCTTCAAGCTTTGTGCCTTTTGACTCTTTAAAACGGTAACTTAAGGGAAGAGAGTGACGAAGGGGGCCAAATTACATCTTTGGGAAATGCTAATTAGCTCGAATTCCAAACTCACGAAAAATATACAAATGAATTGGCACTGCGTGTTTTGAGCTTTTTTATTTTCTTTAAATTTTTATTTATTAATATTTTAACTGAGAAACACGGCTATTTGATTAACACGTCATTCGTAAACTGTTTTTGTGAAAACTTTTCGTGCTATATAGCATAACTCATCGTCTTCTCACCAAGCAGCAGGTGGACATAAACATATTATTATGGCTTTCCAATTGTAGCAAAAGCAAAACTAGAAAACGTTATCTGTTATCTCTTTTTTTTCTTTTTTATGCACAAAGCAAAGTCACAAATCACAGTGCTGGGTGCCTTAATGTGCAGTATATGCACTTCACAAAACTATGTTAAATAGAGAGAGAGAAGCAAATTAAATTTTGGCAAGAAATATATAGTAGGACAGAGAAAGAAAAAAAGGGGAGGATTTTAACATCATCCAACATAATGTTAGTGTTTCATTCACCAACAATTGCAACAGGCTATCACAGGCAATGTTTTAAGAATCAGATCGGAGATCGAATCGTTAAGACCTCCAAGTCATGGTTTGATTGATTTAACTAGTCGAATCAGATAACGTAATAATTATAATTATAATTATATACATAATTATATATATATAAGTAAATTTAATAACATGAATTATAAAAGTTGACTCCATATGATAATATTTATTATTATATTCAATTAAAATAGCCTTATTTTGATAGTAACAAGGATTTTAAGAAAAAAAATTAGGGTTTAATCCTTATTTTAAAAAAATAACTATTATTGTTACTTTTAAAAATACTCATAACTATGAAAATAATGATTTTTTTTTTAGAAAATCGATTGGTTCAACTGCATTCGGTTAATTTTCATCGTGTAGATCTTAAAAAGTTACGTGGAATTGGTATAAAATACATCAAAATCAAACAAACGAGTAAAAAGTTATGACTTTTGGAATATAGATGTAGAAAAAAAACCTTAAAAAACTAATTAAAAGTCTAAAAAAGTATTAAAAAATAAAATAAAACTAAAAAATAAAATAAAATTGAAGAACTAGTCGGCTTTCAAGAACCAGCTTCAATTCAATTAGTTCACCAGTTCAATCCGATTTTGGTCAGTTTAGGCAGTTCAATGGCGGTTTAATGCTTTGGTCAGTTCTTTAGGTGAAACCGAACCGTAGACACATTCGGTTCCCAGTCCAACTGGCCGGTCTAGTCTAATTTTTAAAACATTAATCACAAGTATGAAAAAAATAAAATATATTTTAATTTTAAAAAATACTTATTTATGAAGCCCCCCAATTTTTATGCATTTTGGTTATTGGTCCCTGCACTATATGAAGAAAGCAAAATTGTGACTCATTTTTTATTTTTAGTTGTTGCCCACCATCATTTTCCATCCTTCCATCGTTGCCCACCGTTGTTGCCACCTACTGCCCCACCTCTAGTGCATGGGCACGACTAATCGTGTGGTTAAAGATCTTTCTTATCCATCATATATAATAGTTTAGTTAGGTACTTACTCGATCTTTGTGTGATTTGAATATGAGGAAATTGATACTGCTTGACTATTTCTCCTCATCGATTTGATGAAAGCCAAGTTTAAACTGCAATCAAAATCAGTTACATGTACAGTAGTTGATGAAACCAAAACACCATAAAAACAAAAAAAGTCTGTTGGCAAATATATGATAACAATCAGTTACAGAGCAAGTAGATGTGCATTAGATAGAGGCAGAGGAAGATAAGGAAATAGTTGAAAAATTTTTAAAACATGAAAAGTTTAAGTTAGTAGTTACTGATCCACAAGAACATTAATATGAAACCATATTTAAATTTATAGCCATGTAATTTAGTCTTTAAAATATGAATACGTAAAATAGTAAAACAAAATTTTTTTACATGAAAAGTTCAAAGAAAATTGTAATTGAATTCAAAATATAACATTGTATATTTAGAAGAAAAAAAATGTTATGTACCAAAGAATAAGGAAAGAAAACTAAATTTGTTACTAAAATTTTTATACTTTATTTTATGCTTTTCCTAATTTTAAAAAAAAAATATTTGATAAGTCCAATTTTACACCTGAGACATTTTTTAGTTAAAAGACTAAATTTAATATATTTATTTTAATTTCTAATATGAAGATTATAATAATAGGAAAGTAAATTTAACATTAGGTCTGTCTTGCATAATAAATAAGATAGGTCAAGTGGTAGTGAAATTCTTATGTACTCAAATTACATCACTCTACTAAAAAAAATAACGCGTACGTGATACCATATAATTATACGTGTCATTGAATTAAATTTATAAAATTATAAATCAAATTTAACTGTTGAAAAATTATTAAAATTATTACTCTTAAAGTATTTAAGAATTTTTTCAAATAGTGGGGTTTAATCCTACACATCGTCATTTTCTATTTTTCATAGGCTTAATAGGACTTCCTTAAAGCAAATAAAAAATTAGACCTAAGTTAAAAGTAAGTTAGATCCTAGGTTTTCAATTCGGCTTATTCCCACTCCTAGTGTCAAATTTAGATAAAGAGAAGAGAGAGAATGAGAGAAGAAAGAGAAGAAAGAGAGAGATGGACCTATGTTTTTCTGGTCAGCTACTTCCTCAAAGTCCAGTCGTGCTCTGTACCTAAAGCCATCGGTTGTTTGGACAGTTGGATGGTTTTGGTTTGGTTGCTTAATACTGTTTCCACAAAAGACGGTTTTATGTAACTCTGGGTCAGATATCAAATTGATTGAATTAGAGCAGGATTCTCATGTTTTTATACATATACATCAAGGTATCCTAGAAACACTTTTCACTTGGTGGCAAAACAAAACATCTACACTGTAACTACAGTCAACATCCACACTCAAATATGCACTCAAATATGCGGTCGAATGCTTTTTGGCGCATAAATGTTTAAAATGGCATTCTCTTGTAATGTGGTATGTGGGAGACAAAAATCCCACATTTTTCTTTGATGGTCCATGAGATCAGAAACGTAGGTGACTGGGTTGTCATAGGTTGAAAATTTGGTGCAGGTCTCATCAATTTGTTACCAGTTAGATCTAGCATCTAACAATCCTCCCAGACTCGTATAGATTTTTCACTCACAAGTTAGGAAGTACGTACACTTCTGTTTCGATGTCGCCACTGTATTGATATCGGATATTTCTTTGATATTTTTGGATATTCCTAATTCACATTTTTTAATTTTTAATTTTTATTTTTTAAATTTTTGTACTAATAAAGATGAAATATTATAATAATTAAATAAATGATAATATTTTATTATATTTACAATGACTAATGTTGACTTTTAAAATATTAATGTCTTTATTTTAATTTAAAATTTATGTTTTTATGTAATCTTATATTAATTTTAAATGTTATATCTAATCATGTAGTGTTATATAATTTTTAAAATTTGTCGTATCGCCATGTTTATGTCGTGATATTCTTGTTTCGTGTGGTATCCATCCTTTGTAACTCGCAAGGGTAGTTTCCTAGACTTCTAAACCCCATGCCTCTATTTTCCTTTGTACTAGCAAGATATTTCCAGGATCTCCAATGGATTCTGCTCTGTTGATTGGCTTGTCCCTTCTAAAAGTGGGCTATAATTAAATGATTCTCAACTGATTGCACATTTGCTTTAGAAATTTATACGTGGGAATAGCCATGGCCACTGCCTTTTATCAAAGTCTCTTTTCCCCCGGTTGCGATAAGAATTTTTTGTTTCCAACCTTGCAGCTTGAGACATATTTTATTCTTCACGAAATCGTCTGTTTGTTACTTAGGATTAGTTTAGTGTCTTCATAAAAGTAGTTGTAAAAAAATTAGAAATGATTTTTGTATAAAAATTATATAAAAATTCATATATAATTTTTTACTCCCAACTCTTTTTTTATTTTTTATTTTTTGTTACAAAAGATGTGACTTGGTGTAGATTAAAGTTGAGGCAAAATGGTATGAGATTTGATTTCAAAATCAAACAGCCGTTAAAGTAACTTGTTGCCACTTAAACTAAGGCTTTTAAGCTATTCACTCCTAATTTTAAAAGGCTACTAAACTAACTCTTAAAATGACCTCGAATGATAAGAATTCTAAGTATTTCCCTGAATTTTAAACTTCTATGCCTAGGATTTTTTATAACCGGTCAATGGTTTTGTATGGAAGCATTGCTACTGAAAATTTGTGTAGAGGTTGATTGATACATTGACATGAGACCTCACTATTCTTGATTTTTTTTTCTTTTAAAAATCAGCAAGTTAGGAAGTTTTAGTTGTGAGGGGAGAATCGACTCGGATATAGGGTAACTCTTAAGTACCACCAGAGTATATAGCCTGCAACTCTACAAGGCAATAAGATTGTATTTTTATTTTATTTTATTTGTTATATATGAACAACATAGTTTGTCATAATTCCAATCAAAATTCCAAACGTATAGCTGTGAGATTTAACTCTTATTGTATTAGATATTTTATATTGCTGAATTATTTTCTACAAGACTACAATATACACTGCCTCCTATACAATGAATGTAAACGTAAATATCACATGGTATGTAATGTCCCATGTTGCTTAGAAAAAGTAACTCAATAGAGTACTTAAGTCATATGACTCTCCCATTTAATAGGTTAGTCTTTTGGGTTGAGCTCTCCTCATGAGCTTGAATAGTAATAATTAATGCTTTCATTGAGAGCCGGCTAACGCAAAAGGAGCAACTAGAGAAAGGGCTACCTGTACTAAGAGGATCAGCATGAAAGCTACCCTGAGTGGGTAGGCAGAGTGGGCCATCTTGAATATCGACTTTTGGAGGAATATGCAATGTTATGTCTCACATTATTTAAAAAATATAACTCAATAAGGTACTTAAGTCATGAGACTCTCTCAGCTAATAGGCTAATCTTTTGGGTTAGACTCTCCCTATGAATTTGAGTCGTAACATGGTATATCCTATTTAATTTTAAAATAGTATATATAAATTTAATTATTAATAAAATATTGTTAAACGATACCAAAGTTTGAAACAAGAATCTTACACGGCGCAGCTATATTGGTCATTGAACGTCATAATTAAGTTGCTCTCATCGTCTGGTGAGCATTGTTAATTTGTACATCTTTATTTATTTAGACCTTGTAATTCAGTATTTAGTGTTCATATTGTTTTCTCTATAATAATAAGAATTTTGTTATCACTGTTTAAAATTGTATTTTGTTTCCTTAGATGAAAATCAGTAAAACAAAATAATCTTAATAACATATATGATAGTTTAGAATAATGAGAGATTTAGAATCATAAATAATAACATAATAATATTAAAACTACATAAAATTAATAAAAATAAAAGATATTTATAACTAATGGCTTGAACAACCATCGATATCTTGAACTTGCAAGGTGAAAAAGAAAAACACAAGAAACTTGTGATAAAATATAAAATATTACTCTACCAAAAAATATATAAAATATTAGAAATAGACGTGTATGACGGTATCATGCTTTTTAAAAATAATTTAAGCCATTCACAAAATCTTTAGTGATATCCAAGTAACGCCCTACTCTCATTATCCAATAGTAAGTGTATGTTTAGATTAATTGTGAAAAAAGATTATGTTAAAAATCGATTATGTGTATAATTAATTTTCAAGAAATCGATTATGAAAAAATTAATTTATGTTTAGATATGTTAATTCATAATCGATTTTATGATAAAGAGTTTTGTTTGGATTGTATCAAAAAAATTACTTTTATGTATTAAATTACCAAAAGATATATGAAATGATTGAAAAAGTTATTTGGTTAAGGGCAAATAAGTATTTCTCTCTTAAAACTTTTGAAATAATCTGAAATCAAATAATTAATGCGTGTTTGGATTAGTTGTGAAAAAAATATTATGTAAAAAATCGATTATGGGTATAATCAATTTTCAAGAACATTGATTATGAGAAAAATAATTAATGTTTGGATATATTAATTCATAATCGATTTTATGATAAAGAGTTTTATTTGAATTGTATAAAAAAATCACTTTTGTGTATTAAATTACCAAAAGATATATGAAATGATTGAAAAAGTTATTTGATTGAGGGCAAATATGTATTTCTCTTTCAAAACTTTTGAAATAATCTGAAATTAAATAATTAGAAGTTTAAAATAACAACTATTTTAAAAAAGCTGTTTTTAGTTATGAAAAAATAATTTTAACTTATAATCAATTTTACACATTTTAAACAAACAAGATATATTTTAGATAAAATAACTTTTAATTTAAAAAATGATTATTCCAAAAAAAAAACCAAACATGCTCTAAAACAATTATATTGTTCATCCCTTAACTTTTACATTAGAAAAAATGTCTCTCTTTTATTATTCACATATTTTTTTTATCCTAATAATACACACAACATAATATATTTTACATGTATTCCTTATATATTATTATATATTTTAATATTTATGTCGCACATAATAATTATTTAGTACACGATAACAAAAAATTTAACACGTGTTATAATGGCTACCATAATCTTTTTATAACCTTAATCAAAATTAACATAGTTTTCATTATTGATTTTGTATTTAAAATAATTTATTTTTTTTAAATGCAGTAGGCTAATTAATGTGAAAAGTAAGTCCTTAAAATCATTTGAGAAGAGACTTAATATTTTAAAAACTGTCAACACAACAAATAAAATTACAGGAAATATAAAAATATAATAATAAATTTAAAAAATTTGATGGGCAATTGTAATTTTCTTATCTTGAGTAAGGTAGGCTATGTGTAAACTCACCTTGTAATAGCACCACAAAAAAAAAAAAAAGGGAAACTCACCTTGTAGTTGTACTTGTAGTAGAAGCATTTTACATGATTAGAGAAGTTGAGAAGTAGACATGCACAGGAGTCAAAGAGATCTTGATAAGGAAAAGTACATATATAAATGGTATAAGAAAAGATACTCAATTTAACATTAAACATGTATAAAATTTTATAAGTTATATTATAAATACACTTATATTTAAAAACTAACTTTATATATATTAATTATTATATAAAATATTTATAATACACCATACCTTCTTAAGAATTACTGATAGTGTACAACACCCATTCCCATTCCCCACACACTTGTGAGACACACATATATGAATATAATAGGACAGTAGGATATATATATGGGAAACGTGCTTCAATCGAAAGATTCAAAACAACAACGTCCTACACAAAAATTTCGGCGGATTGCACTGCATCCTCATGTTCGATCGTTGCTGATGCTTCTCCGTCTCTCTTGTTTGTCAATTTTCAATTAGGCCATGGCTATCAATCATTGCGGTCGGTGACATTAACAACAGCTAAAGGGCTGCTATGCAGTGAGTCAGTGACTCGGCTGCTACCGTAGACACTTATATATTAATATTTTTAATTAAACTTTTAAATTTTAGCACGAATAACATTTATTTTAAGTTTTTAGATCTTTTGCTCAGAAAAAATAAAATTTGACAAGACACATAGAATAAAAACAAATTATATGAAAAAATATAATAATATTCATAAATTTTTAATAAATATAGTATAAGAATATTATATTATAATTAATAATTTTTTTGTTTGAAAAAGTAATGCATGTTAAAAAGATAAAACACATCATAACATATCGTAATTGAAATGTGTCCGCATACGAACATATTAAATATAAAAATAAGTGTTACAGTTTAGAACTTTAAATAATTTTAAAATATTTTAAAAATATTATTATTTAATTTTAAAATATTAAAATAAGTTTAAGTCTCATTTAATATTTAACTAAAAAATAAAAATGTTAAATTAATAACAAAGCTGCATTAAAGAAATATGAAATTAAAAAGAAAAAACTCATAAATAGATGTCACGTGACATTAACACTTTAAAATTGTATTTTGTTTCCTTAGGTGAAAATCAGTAAAATAAAATAATCTTGATAGCATATATGATAATATAGAAGAGTGAAAGATTTAGAGCCGTAACACTACAAGGAATTCGAGGAATTTCGACGGCCAAATCCTTCGGAAGAATAATAAAATGGGCCAAAAATTGAATTTTTTGATAGATTTTCCGACAGATACGAGACGCTAGGAAGGGTCTCGATGGAAATTAATTTTTAGCGGCATTTACGGCTACCTATTGCAAATTTACGGCAAGTACCCGCCAAAAAAATGCACTGGCCAGCCTGCAAGGGAAAGGAAGTTTCTAGCAGCCTCATCCGCCAGAAATACAAAATGGGCCACGTATAATGTTTGCCAATATCCAGCAGACAAAGTTGTCAGAATTTAAATAAATACATATTAAATAAATGAATAATTATATGTATAATGAAAAGATTAATTAAAAATAAAACAAATATTTAATCATTATTCAAATGTTAAATAATGAAAATTATACATAACCAATCATAAAAAATGTAAAAATAATTTATTCATCGTCTTCTTCTACGTCAGGATAGTCAATTGTTAACAAAATTGCATACCCATATGAGATGTCATGGGCATAGATTACATAAATGGTTTGCAGGACATCTGGGACACAGGCCTACATGGGATGAAGTCCACCTATGGGCATATCCATGTTAATGCCCATGGGTGCCTGCTGCATGCCCATGTATCCCAATTGCATCCCCACCTGGGTGAAGTATCGTTGCATGTTCTACATCATATCCTGTTGAATCTGACTCTGCACCAACTCAATCATATCTTGCTGGATCTCTGTCACCAAAGACTGTCTATTGTCCTGCTGATTCAGTCTCCAAAGACTACCTGATGTCATGGTGAATCTGCTGGATCACCTCCTCCATCTTAGCTCTGATACCGTTGTGGATGCACTGTAATTTAGCAGCAAGGATTGTAGAAGATTTGGTCCCAGAACTAGACTCTGCTTTATAAGCAAATGCCTGGGACTCAAGGCCATTAATGAAGCCCTTCTCTTCCTTCTAGTAGCCCGTATCCAAATGTCGCAAGATGACATCTGAGAGCAATTTAGCCAAAATACAGTAAATTAGGAGATAAATTATCAAAATACCACTCATTTAAAACATATTACCAGCATACTGTTATTTTTGTCACGTATATCACGCCAAAGCGGTGGGCGTGATACACGTCATCATGCCAACATGAGTGGCGTGATACACGTCATCACGCCACTCGTGTTGGCGTGATACACATCATCACGCCAACACGGGTAACGTGATGACGTGTATCATGCCAACACGGGTGGCGTGATATACACAAAATCGGGAAAAAAATAATAGATTAATACAACAAAACTTATATAACCAAAGTCAAAACTTTAAAAAACCATAACTTTTGACTCGTTTGTTCGATTTAGACGCATTTTATATCGATTCTATATAACTTTTTGAGGCCGAGTGCAACGCAAACTACCGTAAGCGGTTTGGTCCACCGGAATTCCAAAAAACCCTTTTATTTTGTAAGTTATGAAGCTTTTTATGAAAATTATATAGGTATTTCATGAAATCAAGGTTAATCTCATTTTTTCCTTATAATAAAATTTAAATGAAAGGTTCATAAAAATGAAAAGGAAAAAATTAAATTTTTATTATAAGGAAAAAATGAGTTTAACCTTGATTTCATGAAATACCCATATAATTTTCATAAAAAGCTTCATAACTTACAAAATAAAGGGTTTTTTGGAATTCTGATGGACTAAACCGCCTATGGCAGTTTGCGTTGTACTCGGCATCGAAAAGTTATATGGAATCGATATAAAATGTGTCTAAATCAGACAAACAAGTCAAAAGTTATGGCTTTTCAAAGTTTTGACTTTGGTTATATAGGTTTTGTTGTATTAATCTATTATTTTTTTCTCGGTTTTGTGTATATCACGCCACCCGTGTTGGCGTGATACACGTGGCAAAAACGACAGTATGCTGGTAATATGTTTCAAATGAGTGGCATTTCGGTAATTTGTCTCTTAATCTGTTGTACTTTGGCCAAAAAGCCGACATCTGAGATCCATATGAGGTTTGAGTAGACTCCTCAACTTCATAGTTGGCCTGCAAAAAATAATAAATAAATATTGTATAAATATTCTATTTTAAGAAATGTTATTTATAAACAAAGGTGTAACAAACAATAATTACATACAAATGTCTGTTCAGC
The DNA here is from genome assembly GCA_023212625.1 of Styphnolobium japonicum. NCBI lineage: Eukaryota > Viridiplantae > Streptophyta > Magnoliopsida > Fabales > Fabaceae > Styphnolobium > Styphnolobium japonicum. The sequence goes on from JALBWW010000010.1 coordinate 7,248,214, forward strand.
TTTTGGCTCCACCCAAGATTTATCCTTCTTCTTTGTATGGCTGGTGAACAAGACATCAACATTCTGCGGCTCTTGCCCTGTTCTCGATCTTGAAAAAATAAAACAATAAATTAAGAACATAAACCTATAACTTAACAATAATTAACTAAGTTAAAGCTCTAAATAATAGTAATAATCTTTTGTCAGTGGTTCCCAATGCTGATAGACCCACTAGTGTGTAGGTAGGCATCCTCTAGTTTTAGATGCTCGGTTCATCTTGTCCTGCTCGCACTTCTCTTAAAATAAACTGCTATCCCAATAGGCTATCAACTCGTCCCAATAATGCTATCCAATCCAACCAAGTCTCTTGTTACTCAACCGAGCTTCCCCTAGCATATCAAACATCCACCTTGAGCCACGGTGGTTAAATGCCTTTCACGTGTTGAGCTTATGCTCAAGCTTGAAAATACATATTTTTGCAAAATAAAATGAGATTAATAGAAAAAGGAAATAATTGAATGAAATTTATAATAATAAATATCATTACAAACTTGAAGATTTACCTGAAATTATGCAAACAACAATTTGCGAATGTCTATCAATTTTTGCCCAAGAATTCCAGGGATGGTTATACCTGGCTTTAATAACCTTAAAAAAGGCATGAGCACCATCTATGGAAGGCAAAAAAAATTGCACTAAATATAATCAAACAATCATATAAACAAAATATGTTAATTATAAACTTAAAAAAGAAATGAAGCAAAACAAATGAAAAATTATACCCAAAACGGCTATTACATGTGAGCAACTTTTTGTTGCCCATCCTTGGTATGGAGTCAACATCAGGGGCAAAACCCTTAGCAACATAACTATCAGGGCCAAAAACAACATCATTGGAGGCATCTGGTGTAGACTGATGAGGTGGTGATGTGTTCTCTAAAGCACATTGATGACTGACAAGAGGTTGTCGAGACCTCGTCAAATAATAAAAATTACCGGTTCGCAAACTAATTTGTAGTATAGAGCATGAACCGAATCGTCTCTCAAGGATCCAAAAAGAACAAATATTTAATCAGATCAAGATAATTAAAAGGGGGGTTTAATGATTGGAAAAGATTATACACTAGTTGAATTAAAGGAAAGTAATTAACAAATTTAAAGAAACAACCAATCCAAGGAAATTTACCGATCTTGAGTTTAACTCATCATTGATCACAAGGAATTCACTTAATTGCTAACCATGTTCTTGGCCTTAGATCATATCAAGATGCCTCAACATGATCCAAGAATCCTCTACTAGATAAGCATCTAGGATTTAATTAACCAAGGTTAGATAAAGTAAGCACCATCCATACATAGATTAATTTAAGATCCAGAATTTAACCAAGCTAAACAATCCATCAAAAAGCTTTAATAAATTGTTTATTCTTTGTGATCCTCTTTGAATACATGACAATAAAGCTATTATCACATTAACATCTAAATCAAATTAAGCAATTCAATCTAGATAGAAATCAAAAGAGGAAGAAGAGAAACTTGAATAACAATTAAGCAATATGAACAAGCAAAACAAGATCTCCAAATTAAACATCAAGATGGCTAATCCCTTGGATTGATTATGAGAGCCTAGCCTTCCATGGATGGGAAGGAAGAACTCAGAAAATAAAGAACAAAAATGAAATTGCAAAGAGAAGGGAGAAGAAGAGAAAGAAAACTAACAAATACTCAAACTTACTACAAAATTGAATTCTAACTTACTTCAAATTTGAATTCATCTAATACAAAGAGGTTGGGTCTATTTATACTAATCCTAGAAGCCAATTTGTACATGTACATAATCTGAATACAAGCTATAAGAATCTGAAATTTGTCAAAAATGGAAGCTTGATGCATGGTTGGTGGGTTGGTGCATGGTAGGTGGGTTGGTGTATGGTTGGTGGCTTTTAGTCAACATCTCTTATCCGACTTCTGGCTTCAAATTCATCACCTAGACGGTGCATTTTGGCTTGGATGTCTTCATCAAAGTTGTAGCCAGTTGTCTCCTTGAAAATCTCCAATTTGAATCATGTCATTTGGACTTTTAGAACTCCAGAAATGCCAAAAACACTTCACCTACCTCAAGTTAGGTTGGAAGAACGTGTTTCCAAATTCAAACCAACTTGTAGCTTCTGAAGCATGCCTAAAACGACATCTATTGACAAAATTGTCTTCATTGAAGTTAGAGATATGGGTATTATCTTTCAAGTGACCAAGTTTCAGCCCAAGAGGAGGCCTATAACCCACTATATAGTCCAATATGTGCATACTGCCCAGATGGTTCCGTGACAGCAAACCCACTCTGCATTGCAGGGATATTTTGGACCCCTAGCATTCCGATCCAGCTCTTGAGTTCTTCATGAAACTTGTAGAGCATTGTCTTAGCTTTCCAAAGACACCAAGATCACCTCAATTGGATCACCGAGTCCCAAGTTATGGCCTAACCAAGGAAGAAAGGTCAAAATGCATCAAAATCCGAAAATTATTCAATATTTGCATTAAAGCCCAATGAAGCCCAACAACATTAAACTCATCTAAAGTACTAATATTGGGCACAATAAACATCTAATAATGCCTAATACAAAGCTAACATAAGTGTCTCAAATTGATTGATCAAATTCCCCCACACTTAAGCTTTTGTACTCCTGGGCAAAACACATAACAACGAAACTAAAGAAAAACAAGAAAGATCATATTATTAAACTAATAACATAAAAACTGATTGTACCTAATCTAATCCACTTCCGTAGGAAAACACGATGGCACTTAGCATGTGCCACAAGCCTTTAAACCCCTAGGTGTCCCTAGTGGACGAGTTATAGTCTCGTGAGGGTTTACCAGGATGATACCCACAAACATGTAATTATTTATTTAATCAATTCAACTAATTTTTAAATACAAGAGAATTATGAGTAACCACAATTTCAAGAATTCCAAACATTCATGAAGTGATATGCCTTTACATTCTGAATTAACAAGCAAGGTGAATTCAAGTAAAATCATGGATCAAGCATGATAGAATCTCACAAGATACACTTAATCTCTCAAGCGTTTAGGTTTGTGTTTACACTCAAATCAACTCATGAAAAATTGCACTACCATAAGCTTGCTTATCTTCTACTTCTCCACTACTCAAAACACATGCACACACAAATCAAGAGGACTTTATTCAAGGTTGTAATGGGGCCAAGGTAAGGGAAGGGAACAATATGGATATACACAAGTTAAAACCAAAGAGAATAAAAGAGCAATGGGGAGGAACTCAAGTAACAAGCACTGAAGTTTACCCCAAACCATAAAATACACATTCTCTTAACACATTCCTTCCTTTTTCTATTATTTTCTTTTACAACCTTTTGGCTTTATTCTTTTTTTTTTCTTTTTCCACTTTCTTTTTTTTTTTTTTTTGTTTTTTCTTTTGCACCAAACATTTTGCATAAGCACCCCCCCACACTTAAACCATGGCTTGTCCTCAAGCAAAAAGAGTTCCTCCAATAAGAAAACCAATGCTCTCCTAGTCGCTAAGATGAGGTAAAACATGATTTTTTTACTCAAGGCTTGTAGTGAGCTAAGAACAACGAATGGACAATTAGGCTCAAAGGGGGTTAACAATGGAATAAATGCAAGGTAGGCTTATTTGGCTAAAGTAGCTAAGTCAAGAAAAATGCCTCAATCATATTCATGCATGCAAATGAAAATGTAGACTCAAAAAGAATCAAAGCAAGTTCTAGAGTGACAAAATCCATGAGTGAAACTCACACAAGAAAGGAAGAAAATGACATAGATGCAACATCCATTCATCAATAGGTTCAAAATCTCACAAGGTATGGATGCATCTACCAAACTTAATCCATTAATCCAAAATCAAACACCAAGCATGTGAAATTCAAGAGGATAGACAATTCATTCATTTATGTTAGGAAACTTGAACTTCAATTAATGCAAACTCATGACTTTCATAATCTTTAAAACATGATTGGAAGGGACTAAACACACGAAAATCACACCTTTTTTTTTTTCAAAACAAAAATTTAAATAGAAAACAAAAACAACAAATAAAACAGAAAATAGAAATGAAATACAGCAAACAGAATCAAAACAGACACAACAAACAGAAAAAATGACAGCAACAGAAAAGAGTAAATAGTAACAGTAAAATAAAAACAGAAATAGGATTGAAAACAGTAGCAAAACAGTAAAAACAACAAGAAAACAACTAAAAAAATGAAATAAAAGTGTGGAAAGAAAACTCCCTATGGATAGCAGAAGCAACAAAATCCCGGCGGCCACACCATAGCCAGTGTAATGGATCACCACATCCAAAATCAAAGTGTTTAGTATTTTCCGGGGTTGCTTTACTGGTTTAGCTCCATCTTCAAGTAAAATCCTACGCATGCAAATGGAATGGCTAATGCTTGGAATGTCTGCAAGTGTGCATGCTCTTAGATTCTCCCTCAAAATGGGTAGCAACCTCTCCTCCTCATCAGTAAGGAGGTTTTTAGCCACAATGGACTCAAATTTTGGTGGCTTCACTACTTCTACAGATTGAGTTGCTGCATAATCTGCTGAAAAAGATTCATCATGTCTCAAAAAGGCAGCAATCTCAGCACATGCATTACACAACATATCACTATCACAACCAGTACAACAAACAGAATCATCAAAATCAATAAAACTAGCAAATTCAGCACACACATCATCAATTGGTTTTTTCTCATCAATGATCTCATGTTTTTCAGAAACTGATTTTACGCATCTCGCTTGCTCAACTCGACTCAATGAAGATGTAAGTTGACCAACTTGGGTCTTCACGCTTTGTACTATAGCTTCGTTCTCTTTGGAATTGGATGTTGTTACGAGCAAATTGTTTCACCAAATCCTCTAGTGTAGGCTCGCATTCCATGCTTATTGGGGCTTCTTCTTTGGTATAGACTGATTGGTTCAACATAAGGTTCGAACCAAAGATGATCTCCCCAATCATGGTTATATGTGGTAGAATAAGGATCATATCTAGGCTGTTGATATTGTGGTTCACCAAGAAATACACCTGTTGCATCAACAGAATGGTCATGAAATACAGAACCATCATCTTGCAATGTGGGGCATGCATATGTGGGATGATAAGAACTACAAAGATATACTACAAAATCTTGCGGTGTTCTTGCACAGGTAAGTGATGTTGTTCCACTGCCAACTGCCCCACCAGATAAGCCAACTCATCAAGTCTATGCTCCATCAGATTAGTGATCAAACACAAAATCACAAAAACAAGTCTAAATATACACACAAAATAATTATAGAAAACATATCTACAGATTTTTAAAAATTATGGGACTACCACAGAGTGAAATCTACACAAAAATTCTATCTAACAGAATAATAAAACATCTTAAAAAATTGAAAGAGTGGTCTAAACGATGGAATTTGGCAAAAATAAGGGTGACCTCACTAAAAGTAGTGAGCCTTTCTCAAAATCACGATTTTCATTAGTCTACCAAAATTCAGATTAATCAGAGATACGTTACCGAACCAAAATCTTGACAGAATGCCCTTTACCCAATTTCAGCCGAATTCCACTTGAAAATGCTTCAAAAACAAAACAAACACAATTGTTAGAGTTAGATGAAATGATCAAATAGTTGCCATTGGATCCTCGGCAACGGCGCCAAATTTGACAAGAGGTTGTCGAGACCTCGTCAAATAATAAAAATTACCGGTTCGCAAACTAATTTGTAGTATAGAGCATGAACCAAATCGTCTCTCAAGGATCCAAAAAGAACAAATATTTAATCAGATCAAGATAATTAAAAGGGGGGTTTAATGATTGGAAAAGATTATACACTAGTTGAATTAAAGGAAAGTAATTAACAAATTTAAAGAAACAACCAATCCAAGGAAATTTACCGATCTTGAGTTTAACTCATCATTGATCACAAGGAATTCACTTAATTGCTAACCATGTTCTTGGCCTTAGATCATATCAAGATGCCTCAACATGATCCAAGAATCCTCTACTAGATAAGCATCTAGGATTTAATTAACCAAGGTTAGATAAAGTAAGCACCATCCATACATAGATTAATTTAAGATCCAGAATTTAACCAAGCTAAACAATCCATCAAAAAGCTTTAATAAATTGTTTATTCTTTGTGATCCTCTTTGAATACATGACAATAAAGCTATTATCACATTAACATCTAAATCAAATTAAGCAATTCAATCTAGATAGAAATCAAAAGAGGAAGAAGAGAAACTTGAATAACAATTAAGCAATATGAACAAGCAAAACAAGATCTCCAAATTAAACATCAAGATGGCTAATCCCTTGGATTGATTATGAGAGCCTAGCCTTCCATGGATGGGAAGGAAGAACTCAGAAAATAAAGAACAAAAATGAAATTGCAAAGAGAAGGGAGAAGAAGAGAAAGAAAACTAACAAATACTCAAACTTACTACAAAATTGAATTCTAACTTACTTCAAATTTGAATTCATCTAATACAAAGAGGTTGGGTCTATTTATACTAATCCTAGAAGCCAATTTGTACATGTACATAATCTGAATACAAGCTATAAGAATCTGAAATTTGTCAAAAATGGAAGCTTGATGCATGGTTGGTGGGTTGGTGCATGGTAGGTGGGTTGGTGTATGGTTGGTGGCTTTTAGTCAACATCTCTTATCCGACTTCTGGCTTCAAATTCATCACCTAGACGGTGCATTTTGGCTTGGATGTCTTCATCAAAGTTGTAGCCAGTTGTCTCCTTGAAAATCTCCAATTTGAATCATGTCATTTGGACTTTTAGAACTCCAGAAATGCCAAAAACACTTCACCTACCTCAAGTTAGGTTGGAAGAACGTGTTTCCAAATTCAAACCAACTTGTAGCTTCTGAAGCATGCCTAAAACGACATCTATTGACAAAATGGTCTTCATTGAAGTTGGAGATATGGGTCTTATCTTTCAAGTGACCAAGTTTCAGCCCAAGAGGAGGCCTATAACCCACTATATAGTCCAATATGTGCATACTGCCCAGATGGTTCCGTGACAGCAAACCCACTCTGCATTGCAGGGATATTTTGGACCCCTAGCATTCCGATCCAGCTCTTGAGTTCTTCATGAAACTTGTAGAGCATTGTCTTAGCTTTCCAAAGACACCAAGATCACCTCAATTGGATCACCGAGTCCCAAGTTATGGCCTAACCAAGGAAGAAATGTCAAAATGCATCAAAATCCGAAAATTATTCAATATTTGCATTAAAGCCCAATGAAGCCCAACAACATTAAACTCATCTAAAGTACTAATATTGGGCACAATAAACATCTAATAATGCCTAATACAAAGCTAACATAAGTGTCTCAAATTGATTGATCAATGACCAATGGATGAAGGACCACTGGATGGTGAATGATAAGCATTGGGTGAAGAGGGTGGAGGTGAATGAAATGTAAATAAAGTGGAGAAGGAATGTAGTACAGATGGAGAATGGGTGGATGTGAAACCAAGGGTTAGCATAATCATGAACAAAGGCGTCAAATGTGATGAAAGTAGAGTTACGTCTCCTATAGCCGATGACGACGTCCTTCCAGGAGCTCCCTGCGAAGAAGGTATCTTCCTCTTCCCAATGTGTGATGAATGCATCTGTAATTAAAAAAGTGAATATGCTAGTAATTTACAATAACATGTAAAATTTCTAGAATTAAATATAAAAGTAATAGTAAAATGATATAACATTAAGATATAACAAAGTTAAAACACAAACAATAAAATTACTCAAATATGTTTCAACACCATCATCTGTTTCATCATCATGTTCTTCATTAACTTCTTCATAAAATTACTCGTCATCATTTTCTAATCCACCATGCATACTATTTGCTTCAATTTTGTAAAATATACAATCATTGTCTCGCACGTTTTCAATAGGCTTATCCTTGAATATCGGATTCACTATAGACATAACATCATTTTGAAATGCAATTTCCAATACACCCTCAACATCCACTCGATTTCTTGGTTTAGTCTTAATTATGGCTCTCCAGTTGATCTTATCCTCAACCCATCCCGGATATGGATCATAATACACTTGTCTTTCGAGTTGAGCAATGATAAATGGATCAAATCTCTCTATTTCCTTATGTATCGAACCTCCACAATTTTATATTCTTTATGCACTCTTGTTCTTCTATTTCTCCTTGGGTCAAACCATTTACCTTGTGAACAAATTAACTTTCTTTATTGGTTTCCCTACATATTCTAATACAATAATATCTCTAAGGATCCCATAATAATCATATTCTTCACCATCCACTGTTGATTGTTTTCTTTCCTTGTGACCATACAACAATGTCGGACTTATACTTGTTAACACAATATTTTGACCAACATTTCACATATCTATTTAGGCCCAAGCAAAATCATGTAGGTAATTGACAAGAGGTTGTCGAGACCTCGTCAAATAATAAAAATTACCGGTTCGCAAACTAATTTGTAGTATAGAGCATGAACCGAATCGTCTCTCAAGGATCCAAAAAGAACAAAGATTTAATCAGATCAAGATAATTAAAAGGGGGGTTTAGATGATTTGAAAAGAAAATATACCGGTTGAATTAAAGAAATGCAATTAACAAATTAACCAATCCAAGGAAATTTACCGATCTTGAGTTTAATCCATCATTGATCACAAGGAATTCACTTAATTGCTAACCATGTTCTTGGCCTTAGATCATATCAAGACGCCTCAACATAATCCAAGAATCCTCTACTAGATAAGCATCTAGGATTTAATTAACCAAGGTTAGATAAAGTAAGCACTATTCAAACATAGATTAACTTAAGATCAAGAATTTAACCAAGCTAAACAATCCATCAAAAAGCTTTAATAAATTGTTTATTCTATGTGATCCTCTTGAATACATGATAATAAAGCTATTATCACATAAACATCCAAATCAAATTAAGCAATTCAATCTAGATCAAAATTAAAAGAGGAAGAAGAGAAACTTGAATAACAATTAAGCAATATGAACAAGCAAAACAAGATCTCCAAATTAAACATCAAGATGGATAATCCCTTGGATTGATTATGAGAGCCTAGCCTTCCATGAATGGGAAGGAAGAACTCAGAAATAAAATAACAAAAATGAAATTGTAAAGAGAATGGAGAAGAAGAGAAAGAAAACTCTCACAAATACTCAAACTTTCTTGAAACTTACTTCCAAATTGAATTCCCCTAATACAAAGAGGTTTGGTCTATTTATACTAATCCTAGAAGCTAATTTGTACATGTACATAATTGAATACAAGCTATAAGAATATGAAAATTGTAAAAAATGGAAGCTTGATGCATGGTTGGTGGGTTGGTGCATGGTTGGTGGCTTTTAGTCAACAACTCTTATTTGAAGCCAGAAGTCGGATAAGAGTTGTTGACTAAAAGCCACCAACCATACACCAACCCACCAACCATGCATCAAGCTTCCATTTTTGACAATTTTCATATTCTTATAGCTTGTATTCAGATTATGTACATGTACAAATTGGCTTCTAGGATTAGTATAAATAGACCTAACCTCTTTGTATTAGAAGAATTCAATTTTAAGTAAGTTTGAAGAAAGTTTGAGTATTTGTGAGAGTTTTCTTTCTCTTCGTCTTTATTTTCTTTAGAATTTCGTTTTTGCTATTTTATTTTTGAGTTCTTCCTTCCCATCCATGGAAGGCTAGGCTCTCATAATCAATCCAAGGGATTAGCCATCTTGTTGTTTAATTTGGAGATCTTGTTTGCTTATTCATATTGCTTAATTGTTATTCAAGTTTCTCTTCTTCCTCTTTTAATTTTGATCTAGATTGAATTGCTTAATTTGATTTGGATGTTTATGTGATAATAGCTTTATTATCATGTATTCAAGAGGATCACATAGAATAAACAATTTATTAAAGCTTTTTGATGGATTGTTTAGCTTGGTTAAATTCTTGATCTTAAGTTAATCTATGTTTGGATGGTGCTTACTTTATCTAACCTTGGTTAATTAAATCCTAGATGCTTATCTAGTAGAGGATTCTTGGATCATGTTGAGGCGTCTTGATGTGATCTAAGGCCAAGAACACGGTTAGCAATTAAGTGAATTCCTTGTGATCAATGATGAGTTAAACTCAAGATCGGTAAATTTCCTTGGATTGGTTGTTTCTTTAGATTTGTTTTCAACTTTGAGTCTTGTATATTTATCAATATTGTTAATCAACAACAAAACCCCCCATTTTAATTATCTTGATCTGATTAAATATTTGTACTTTTTGGATCCTTGAGAGACGATTCGGTTCATGCTCTATACTAGAAATTAGTTTGCGAACCGGTAATTTTTATTATTTGACGGGGTCTCGACAACCTCTTGTTACTTGTCCTCAAGCAAAAAGAGCTCCTCCAATAAGAAAACCAATGCTCTCCTATTCGCTAAGGTGAGGAAAAATATGATTTTTTTTTACTCAAGGCTTGTAATGATCTTAGAACAAAGAATGGGCAATTAGGCTCAAAGGGGGTTAACAATGGGATAAATGTAAGGTAGGCTATTTGGCTAAAGTAGCTAATTCAAGAAAAATGCCTCAATCAAGTTCATGCATGCATATGAAAATGTAGCCTCAAAAAGAATCAAAGCAAGTTCTAGAGTGACAAAATCCATGAGTGAAACTCACACAAAAAAGGAAGAAAATGACACAGATGCAACATCCATTCATCAATAGGTTCAAAATCTCACAAGGTATGGATGCATCTACCAAACTTAATCCATTAATCCAAAATCCAACACCAAGCATGTGAAATTCAAGGGGAAAGACAATTCATTCATTTATGTTAGGAAACTTGAACTTCAATTAATGCAAACTCATGACTTTCATAATTCTTAAAACACCATTGGAAGGGACATAAACACACGAAAATCACACTCTTTTTTTCAAAACAGAAATTTAAATAGAAAACAGAAACATCAAATAACACAGAAAACAAAAATGAAAGACAACAAACATAATCAAAACAGAGACAACAAACAGAAAAAATGATAGCAACAGAAAAGAGTAAACAGTAACAGTAAAATAAAAACAGAAATAGGATTGAAAACAGTAGCAAAACAGTAAAAACAAAAAGAAAACAACTAGAAAAATTAAATAAAAGTGTGGAAAGAAAACTCCCTATGGATAGCAGAAGCAACAAAATCCCGGCGGCCACACCATAGCCAGTGTAATGGATCACCACATCCAGAATCAGAGGGTTCAGTCTCCTCGGGGGCTGCTTTATTGGCTTAACTCCATCTTCAAGTAAAATCCTTCGCATGCATATGGAAGGGCTAACGCTAGGAATGTCTGCAAGTATGATGGCTCTTTGATTCTCCTTAAAAATTTGCAACAACCTCTCCTCCTCATCAGTAAGGAAGTTTTTAGCCACAATGAACTCCAATTTTGGTGGCTGCACTACTTTTGTAGTTTGAATTGCTGCATTATCTGTTGAAAAAGATTCATCATATCTCAAAAAGGCAGCAATCTCATGTTTTGTAGAATCAGATTTCTGCATCTGTTGCTTGCTCAACTGACTCAATGAAGATGTAAGTTGACCAACTTGGGTCTTCACGTTTTGTACTATAGCTTCTGTTCTCTGCTGGAATTGGATGTTGTTCTGAGCAAATTGTTTCACCAAATCCTCTAGTGTAGGCTCAGATTCCATGCTTATTGGGGCTTGCTGCTGTTGCAGCATAGGTTGCTGGTATAGACTGATTGGTTCAACATAAGGTTCGAACCACGGATGATCTCCCTAATCATGGTTATATGTGGTAGAATAAGAATCATATCCAAGCTGTGGGTATTGTGGTTCACCAAGAAATACACCTGTTGCATCAACAGAATGGTTATGAAATACAGAACCATCATATTGTAGTGTGGTGCAAGCATATGTGGGATGATAAGAACTACAGCATATACTACAAAATCCTTCAGGTTCTTGCACATGTAATTGATGTTTTTCCACTGCCAACTGCCCCACCAGATAAGCCAACTCATCAAGTCTATTCTCCATTAGATTAGTGATCAAACACAAAATCACAAAAACAAGTCTAAATATACACACAAAATAATTACAGAAAACATATCTACAGATTTTTAAAAATTATGGGACTACCACAGAGTGAAATCTACACAAAAATTCTATCTAACAGAATAATAAAAAATCTCAAAAAATTGAAAAAGTGGTCTAAACGATGGAATTTGGTGAAAATAAGGGTGACCTCACTATTAATAGTGAGCCTTTCTCAAAATAACGTTTTCCATTAATGTACCAAAATTCAAGTCAATCAGAGATACATTACCGAACCAAAATTCGTAACACAATACCCTTTACCCAATTTCAGCCGAATTCCACTTGAAAATGCTTAAAAAACAAAACAAACACAATTGTTAGAGTTAGATGAAATGATCAAATAGTTGTCTTTGGATCCCCGGCAACGGCGCCAAATTTGACAAGAGGTTGTCGAGACCTCGTCAAATAATAAAAATTACCGGTTCGCAAACTAATTTGTAGTATAGAGCATGAACCGAATCGTCTCTCAAGGATCCAAAAAGAACAAAGATTTAATCAGATCAAGATAATTAAAAGGGGGGTTTAGATGATTTGAAAAGAAAATATACCGGTTGAATTAAAGAAATGCAATTAACAAATTAACCAATCCAAGGAAATTTACCGATCTTGAGTTTAATCCATCATTGATCACAAGGAATTCACTTAATTGCTAACCATGTTCTTGGCCTTAGATCATATCAAGACGCCTCAACATAATCCAAGAATCCTCTACTAGATAAGCATCTAGGATTTAATTAACCAAGGTTAGATAAAGTAAGCACCATCCAAACATAGATTAACTTAAGATCAAGAATTTAACCAAGCTAAACAATCCATCAAAAAGCTTTAATAAATTGTTTATTCTATGTGATCCTCTTGAATACATGATAATAAAGCTATTATCACATAAACATCCAAATCAAATTAAGCAATTCAATCTAGATCAAAATTAAAAGAGGAAGAAGAGAAACTTGAATAACAATTAAGCAATATGAACAAGCAAAACAAGATCTCCAAATTAAACATCAAGATGGCTAATCCCTTGGATTGATTATGAGAGCCTAGCCTTCCATGAATGGGAAGGAAGAACTCAGAAATAAAATAACAAAAATGAAATTGTAAAGAGAATGGAAAAGAAGAGAAAGAAAACTCTCACAAATACTCAAACTTTCTTGAAACTTACTTCCAAATTGAATTCCCCTAATACAAAGAGGTTGGGTCTATTTATACTAATCCTAGAAGCCAATTTGTACATGTACATAATTGAATACAAGCTATAAGAATATGAAAATTGTAAAAAATGGAAGCTTGATGCATGGTTGGTGGGTTGGTGCATGGTTGGTGGCTTTTAGTCAACAACTCTTATCCGACTTCTGGCTTCAAATTCATCACCTAGACGGTGCATTTTGGCTTGGATGTCTTCATCAAAGTTGTAGCCAGTTGTCTCCTTGAAAATCTCCAATTTGAATCATGTCATTTGGACTTTTAGAACTCCAGAAATGCCAAAAACACTGCACCTACCTCAAGTTAGGTTGGAAGAACGTGTTTCCAAATTCAGACCAACTTGTAACTTCATTATCATGCCTAAAACGACATCTATTGATAAAATGGTCTTCAGTGAAGTTGGAGATATGGGTCTTATCTTTCAAATGACAAAGGTTCAGCCCTAGAGGAGGCCTATAACCCACTATATAGTCCAATATGTGCATACTGCCCAGATGGTTCCGTGACAGCAAACTCACTATGTATTGCAAGGCTATTTTGGGCTGTTAGAAGTCCGATCCAGCTCTTGAGTTCTTCATGAAACTTGTAGAGCATTGTCTTAGCTTTCCAAAGACACCAAGATCACCTCAATTGGATCACCGAGTCCCAAGTTATGGCCTAACCAAGGAAGAAAGGTCAAAATGCATCAAAATCCGAAAATTATCCAATATTTACATTAAAACTCAATGAAGCCCAACAACATTAAACTCATCTAAAATACTAATATTGGGCACAATAAACATGTAATAATCCCTAATACAAAGCTAACATAAGTGTCTCAAATTGATTGATCAGTAATAGTTTGTCACCATATTGTGAGGATTGCGAACATATAAGAATAGAACAATCGTGCAACATATTAAAAAATTAAGAACTGAACAAATGAAAAGCTATTTAATTAAGTTTATGGACTTAAATAATATTGGAATCATTGTACAAAATTAGTCTCTATTCACATTATCTTTTGTTTTGATCTTAACATCCACAATAATATTGAAAATATTGTTATAAAGATATTATGTTCTGTCTAGTTATGGTAAACAACACCATACTCGGGGCAATCTACTTTCTCCCATTTTTGTTACTTTTGCAATATCACATACACTTTCCCACAATTCATGTACTGGTAATCAAGGTGGAGACAAATCATAATCAACAGTTCTCCTTTTGAACGCATCCTTATTTCTTCTTAACATATAGGCAAAAATTGACGATGACAATCAAACCATGAATTTTTTTGACCTTATTTCATTGTAAAAGCCTTTGATTGATTATGCAATAAGGACATGCTAGTTTACCAGAATAACATACCATATGTAGGAAAATCATTTATTGTCCACATCATAACAGCTCTCATGATAAAAAAAAAAATTTGTCATTGACACATGATAAGTTTGAACACCAACCCACAAGATTTTCAACTCATAAATTAACAATTGTAAGTAAACATTAATCAAACTTTTTGGATTATGAGGGCCTAGAATAATACACATGAAAAACATATATGGTCTTGTCATACACATTTCAAGTGGGAGTTATAAGGAGTGACAATTATGAGCCAATATGAATAAGGGGAAGTAAATTAGCTACATGTAGCAAACCCTTCAGCACACAGGCCAAGCCTTACATTTATGATGTCATGGGAAAAATCAAGATATGTATGAACATAGTGTTTCCATGATAATCTATCCAAAGGGTGGTTCTCGGCTATTTATGTAATGTCATCTCATGTGTTTAGCAAAACTCATAGATGTATACAATCTCTTAAGCCTAGGAATTATAGGAAAGTAGTGCATTATTTTTCTATGAACATATTTCTCGTTTAGATTTGTAGTTCTACGATGTATGTATCATTCAACACTACAAATTATAGATTGCCTAGTCCTTTCATCATCATCCTTAAAAGATAACATGCATCCATTTACGCAGCAGTTATACTTAATTGATTTTAAGCTAAGTCAAGCAACAAATGTTTGTTCCTATATAAGTTTTTAGGTATAAGTGACCCATGAGAATTTGTTTCCTTTAATATTCTCGCAACATCATTATAAGCATCTTGAGATAAGTTGTGATTAGATTTAAGGCTCAACATTTGCACAACAAGTGGTAACTCTAAGTAAGTTTCACAACTAGGCCATAAAGGTTGGATTGTGGCATTCAACATACTATAAAATTCTTGAGTCTCATCATTTGGGTGTTCCTATATATTCTATAGAAAATGACTGCTAAAACTTGAAAAGTATGCCCTAGCCGCATCATATACCATTTGCTAATATTGACTAACTACATTTTCATTATTAACTATAGTGTTAGAAGAAGAACCAACACCATTAAGTTCTACCGCCCCATGATTAGGCATGGCAATTTTATCCACCCTAGCGGGTACTCGCAGGTAATACTTGACGTGGGGCGGATTTTGGGGGACAATTTTCCCCCACAGGGGAGTGGAGGTGGATTTTTTAACACTCGTTTATTAAATGGGGCAAGGGCGGGGGTTATTTTCCCTGTACCCCAGGTACCCGATATATGAAATTATTAAAATACCCCTAATTAGTGTTTTGATTTAGTGTTTTGATTTTGATGCTAATTGTGCTGGCCGGATTTAGTGTTTGAAATTTTAGTGTTTTAATGGTGCTAGATTGTTATGGTATTGCTAGATTGTGTTTATATTTAGCTTTTGGAATCTACTTCAAGAAAATTGTATTATTAATTTTATTTTAATTATTTAAAGTTATTCAACTAAGTTAGTTTGTAATAAACAAATTATGAGAGATTGTGATATTAGAGATTGTTTCATTTATTATTATTTTTAAATAAAAAATTATATTTTTTAATGATTTAAGGGGTATTCATAAGTACCTATGGGTAACCATCTACCCGCGAAAAAAATTAAAGATGAGTACCCGTACAGATATGGGGCGGGGGTGGGGGTAGATATTCATTCGTGGGGCAGGGGACAGGGGCCTGGTACCCGCCCCTGCCCTGTCCCATTGCCATCTCTACCCATGATCCTTCCAATAACTTGGTTTGAATGTTTTATTTTAATAAATGTGTAATCTAACCGTTTAAGGATCTAACAATTTTCCACTATAACAATTGCAACATGGACATCTAATTGTTCCCTTAGTCAAATATTGGCAAGATTGGCTTGCAAAATTAATAAACTATAGAACCTCATTCAAAAACTCTTCTCTAAGACCCTTTCTATCAGGATTAAACCTATTATACACCCATCTATTGTTTTGAAGAAATTCCATATTCTGTAATCAATAACAAGCAGATTCAATTATAATCCAATTGTCCTAAGATACCAAAATCAATTCAACTATCTCAACAAACAAGATTCAATACAACCAATCACAAAAGTCAAGATTCCGATCCAACTATAACCCCTAGGATTCAAATCCAAACATATCTAAGATTTCAATTGATCAAGTCTTTTACCTTAAGTTTTCTCATACTAGAGCACCAAATTATCTAACTCTAAACTAACAAAAGTAAAGGAAGGAAACAAAATACCTTGTTTGGCAGAGATAAATAGCAACAGTGCTGGGGGGAAGCAGAGGTCACTGGTCACTAGAGATGGCGTCTCGTTGGAGATGATATGATGGTGCCTCACCAGAGATGAAGAGAAGTGAGATAGACAGAGATGAAGAGATGGGAGAAACAGAGGAGATGTGAATCGCCAGAGAAGACAAATAAAAGAAGGAAGGAAAAATCAGAAAAGGAAGAAGGTTGCGTCTTATGCAGTTCCCAGATTTTCTAGCTGTCGGAAATTTAAAAAAATAGTTGCGGGAAAGCGTGATAAACATTATTGTGGTGAAAATAATATTTCTTTATTGATTTATGCTGCTAGATAAATTAGTAAATAAATGGACATAAATTATGAGCATGGATTTCAATTGAAATGTAACAACATATTTATATATTTTAGCGGTGAAAATTTATGTCTCTAATCAGACAGATTAGAGAAGGACGTTATAATCCGTCTCCAATTAGTTAGAGACCAGCTTATTCGCCACAAACTATTTTTTGTCACTGTTTCCATTGCTGAATTAAATGGCGACGAAATTTAACATTATTGTGGCTGAATAATTCCATCGTTGATATGAATATTTTTTAGTAGTGTTAATCAAGATTAACATAATTTCAAAATTAACAGTTTCGATCCTTGATCTAGCATTTTAATTTTTTTAAATATAGTAGATTAATGTGAGAACCATATCCTTAAAATCGTCTAAAAAAAGACTTATTATTGATAATCACAAAAACTGATACGAAAATAATTTTGCCGTTAAAAAAATTCCATATAACGGTTCGGCCTGTTGGCCTCCAAAGTCATGGCCTAATTTCTTCTCATGACTATTGAGGTCATTTTCTCTTTAACATAATATTGTTATTTTTTGTTTTAATACAAGTAAAAAATAATTAAATTTATTTTTGTTAAAAAATACTCTAACAGTTAATTATTAACATATTTTAAAAACTGTAAACACAACAAATAAAATTGCAGGGAATATAAAAATATAATAATAAATGTTAAAAAAAAAATTTGATGGGCAATTCTTGAGTAAGGTAGGCTACGTGTATACTCACCTTGTGGTTGTACCAAAAACAAAAAAATCATCTTGTCGTTGTGGTAGAAGCTTTTCACATGATTCGAAGTTGAGAAGATGACACAGTAGTCAAAGAGATAGTTGATATGGAAAGGTACACAAATGGTGTAGATCATTCCTTCACATTCCCCCACGCACTTGTGAGCTGCTCCATAGACACACATATATGAATATTTATGATAGGACGCTAGGAACGACACATATATATGAATATGAGTAATATATTCGCACATTATTTTTTTTTATTTTTATATTTAATTAATAATGAGTAAATTTTTAATTAATATAATATATTATTTAATTAATATATTTTAATAATTAATTATTCATAAATTTGATTAATAATAAATAAATTATTAATTAATAAAATATGTCTTTTAATTAATAAATTATCAATTTATACATAATTAATTATTAAAAATTTATTATTTAAATAATATACTTTATTAATTATTAATTTATATATTATTTATTAAATATAAAAGTAATATTAAAAAGTAGTGTGGTGTCTTATCAATATATATGATAAACATTAGGAACGAGCATACGTTCCTCTGAGTAAAAGGTATCTGAGACATTTTAAATATTTTGTTTTGAATTTAGTTTTAAAACAGTGAGTAAATAAAAAAAAGAATTGAGAGTGATTTTCGCTTGTAAAGTCTGACAATATCCGTAAAATTAATTCTCTATCTCTCGAATACCCAGGTTATAAAAAAAAAATGATAGGACAGTAGGATAAGGGAAACGTGCTTCAATCAAAAAAAGATTCTAAACAACAACGTGCTATACAAAAATTTCGGCGGATTGCACTGCATTCTCATTCTCGATCATTGCAGATGTTGCTCCGCCTCTGCCGTTTGTAAATTTTCAATTAGGCCATGGCTGCGGTCGGTGACATTAGCAACAGGGGGTGTTATGCTATCGCTCTGCTACCACCCCTTATATATATATATATATATATATATATATATAATATTTGTTTAAAAATTTCAAGTTTTTGTTTTTTAAATTCTTATTTGATACTTTTTTTTTCACAAATATCTTTTTTTAACTTTTAAATTAAGGTTTATTTCTCAATTAGAAATAATGGTATACAATAAATGATTTTCTTTTTACAAAAATTTAAAATGATCTTCTAATTATGTGTGTTTAAAGTGATAAATTTAGACTGATTTAAATGATTTTTTTTGTGATTTTTTTAAGGGTTAAGGGGTGGTAGCAGAGCTACTGGGATAGCATAACACCCTATATATATATATATATATTGTTTAAAAATTTCAAGTTTTTGATTTTTACCTTCTTATTTGATACTTTTTTTTTTCACAAATATCTTTTTTTAACTTTTAAATTAAGGTTTATTTCTCAATTAGAAATAATGGTATACAATAAATGATTTTTTTTACAAAAATTTAAAATGATCTTCTAATTATGTGTGTTTAAAGTGATAAATTTAGACTGATTTAAATGATTTTTTTTTGTGATTTTTTTAAGGGTTAAAGGGTGGTAGCAGAGCTACTGGGATAGCATAACACCCTATATATATATATATATATATATATATTGTTTAAAAATTTCAAGTTTTTGTTTTTTACCTTCTTATTTGATACCTTTTTTTTCACAAATATCTTTTTTTAACTTTTAAATTAAGGTTTATTTCTCAATTAGAAATAATGGTATACAATGAATGATTTTTTTTTACAAAAATTTAAAATGATCTTCTAATTATGTGTGTTTAAAGTGATAAATTTAGACTGATTTAAATGATTTTTTTTTGTGATTTTTTTTATATAACACAATAACTTCGTTTGATCTATATATGTAACAAACCCACTTAATGATATAAGGATTGGTTATTAATGTTGTTGACATCTAGTTATGATCATAAGAGATAAATTATGTTTCAAATTCTTTTTTAAAATAAATTATTTGTAGCATACATGTTTTTTAAAATTGAAAGAAGGAAAAATTTATATGAATTTACTAGACCTGACATACATAAGTATACTTGGGACCAGCTTGTGGGAGGAAATTATTGGACGAAACTCACGAACTGCTTATCTTAATGCAAATATTGTGATAATTAACTACTAATTTAGAAAAGTCTGAGGATATATTGCAAAATTCATGTTAAATATGAGAAGTGTACTTAATTTTATAAATTATGTGGAAAAGTACAATTTAACAAATAAATTAGGGTAAAAAAAATACAATTGACCCAAATAATTAGTGAAAGTATGTAAAGAGATTTTGTGGGATTTAATCTGTTTAGAAATGTTGACAAATATCTATACATTTTTTACTTGAGTAATATAATTATCGTTTGTGCAAGCTATTCTCTTCCTTCCTCTTTTCTTATTGTTTCATGCTTGTTGGAATTTCTGGGTCTCTTGTCTTTTATTAGTGTAAGCTATGTGTGCTCAAGCATGCTTTATATTTGAAAAAGTTTTGCCTAACTTAAGTATAGTTTTGACTATATTTTGTTAACCCTAGTTCTAAAGTTCTTTACTGTTTCATTGAGTTCTCTTTTCCTGGCCAAGTTTCTATTTGCTCACTAGTCCAGTTTCAACACTTCTTTCACTAATCCAGTTTCTTTAAGAGGTTCTTGCTCTACTTCTAAGACCGTGGCGGAAGGACTTCAAACAAGGTTTTGAATTTTCTTGGTGCTACAAGTTACATACTTGATAAAAACAACAAATGATGAAGTGTTCAATGATAAACCATGGTGGCAAAGATCTTTGTTGTAAATATGAAGGATAGGGATGATTTCAATGGGCTATGGAAATTAGAATATATTAATTGCTTCTGTACCCGTTTTATATTTGTCTAGTTTGGTGTAATCAGATCTTCTGTCTCATTTTTTTGTCTTTCTAATTAAATGCTAACAATACAACAAAAATAACTGACAACTAAGTGAAGTTATTGCTAATTAAAATAGATAAAACTTTTATACTAAATTGTTAGTATTTAATGAAGAGATAAGATATATGATAGAGAAGAGTAATGTTCTGTGGTAAGAAATTTTTTTCACGAAATAGCCACGACTAACTCATCCTACTTTCTTTCCTCTGTCAAAAACTAAAGCACAGATGAAAACTACTTAACACGTAATACAGAGACACATCCACATTGGATACAAACTCATTCGTATGGGATTCATAGAAAAGATTTCGTAACAATTAGCATTACTCGATAGAGAAATAGGATAGTAGATTTAAGTCCAAAGTTTGGGTGTTATGCTTTGCCTTATTTGTATTGTTGTTTTTCAACAATTAGAGTAAATTTCCCTTACCTTTCACCAAAAAAAAAAAAAAGTGTACTTTATGAGGTGTTCCCTCCCGTCTACATCATATCTTTGTGGTTCTTTCACTCCTAAGGTTTTTAGAAAATACTTTCTGTCTCTAGTGTGCTTATGTTCTCAAATTTGATTGTGGTGGTTATTTTTTTTTTTTCCGTATCGCAATGACGTAGATTAACAATCTATTAAAAATGTTATGTATTACCATAATCTTATAGATTAATGAGCATTTAATCCGAAACTTGATTCCTTATTAAGTATTTAATTTTTATTTTTGGTACATAAGAGGGGATTTAAATCTTTCTTTTAATTATAGGAAAAAAGGAAACACTCTTTTTCAGGTTCCCGGTTTTCCTGGTAAAAATGTCAAAGCCCAAGAAAGCTGCGCCGCTCAAAGATAATCAGCCCACAACTATCAAGTATCCATTGCCTCTTTTAAATAATTTTTTAAAACAAAAAGCATGTACCAAAAATATGCATAAGGAAGCAAAACAACAAATTGGAAAAGTGGTCGGTGTGAACAAAGACAAAGGTTTACTGAGGCCACATGTTTATTTATACTAGTTTAGGAGAGAAAGAAACAAATTACTGCTAATGAGGAGCAAAAAAAGTCTTGTATTACTTAATGAAATTTAATATTTCTAAACTGAATTATCCAATATTGTTTTTCACATGAAATATGGAACTCTTCGCTATTTAAATACTTTCTTAAGAACTAGTCAATTTATTATTATTTGGTGATATATAATAAGGTGACTTTTCCTGTTTTTGAGATAATAGTGTGACTTTGGTTTAGACATATGTTATATTTTAGCATTTATCTAAATAACCAACAATTACCAGCATTTATGTAATATTGAAGAAGGAACTACATACGACTCTGATTTTCTATTAACCATAAATTTCGAAATTGAAAATTGTTTATGTTTAATTATAGGGTGAAATCTAGCTTCTTTTATAACTTCTAATTTTTTCCCCTTCCAATATATTAATAGTAACCTTCAAGGTAGCTATCCCTCACAAGAAATAATTTTCTGCACGCTTGAGCCTCTTTTTAAGAAGAAACTTTTTTCTTGAACGCAATTCTTTGAATAGACATCTGTGTGTCCTCTTGAATTTTAGGTACATCACTAACAGCTGATAAGTAATCTTAAAGTAACCTATCTTTGTTATCGTTTATGTTAAAAAAGGAAAAAAGATAGTTCAGCACATTGGGGAATGGCCTGAGTTTACCTTATTGAACAATTAGACCATAATTAATGTTGGTGTGTATTACCTTCTACCTGAAGAATACAATATTTTTTTTCTTTTCTATTAAAAAAAAACAGAAGAATTGTGAGAAACAGCGAAGTAGAAGAAATAAAATATGTTGTACCTCCTTAAAATAATATTGAAGTGTATAGTGCGCAGTTTATACATTAGAGAGTGGAGTGGATTGATCTTAATGAATCAGGCGAGTCTGTTTCTAGTTCGTTCACAATATCTTATCTACTTAATGTTATTTGAATAACATTTAAAGGAGAGAAAAAAATAATTGGAACAATAAATTATACATTAATTTGTGTAGGAAAAAAATTAATATGACACTATAAAACATTTTAAAAATTTTAATAATTAAGAAATTATTATAAAGTTTTAAATTGAATTAATTAGGCTTATTAAAGTTACTTCTATCTTTTGTGTTGTAAGTATGCTTAAGGGAGGAGAAGTTTCACTCTTATAAAATTAAGGTATACTATAAGTTTTAACCAGAACATATAACACTTACAAAGTGCGTTTAGAATGTTACAAAATGAAAATTGATTTGATTTAATTTGTAGATCAAATTTTATATTTGGAATGTTAAAAAATATGAACTGATTTGATTTTGAAATCTTTTTTATTTAAGTTGTGTGTATTTAAAAATCTAATTAAATTTAGTTAGATTTGATTTGATTTTAAATTAATTATTTTACCCTTATTA
The DNA here is from genome assembly GCA_023212625.1 of Styphnolobium japonicum. NCBI lineage: Eukaryota > Viridiplantae > Streptophyta > Magnoliopsida > Fabales > Fabaceae > Styphnolobium > Styphnolobium japonicum. The sequence continues at coordinate 7,271,456 of JALBWW010000010.1, forward strand.
ACTTTTTATTTTACCTCACTAACTTAATAATATCATTTACAATTATATGGATAAAAATGTAAAAAATATAAAATAATCAAATCAATTCTATTTTTAATGAATTTCAAACGTGAAAATTGATTTCTAAATCAATTCAAATCTAATTTTTTATAATAAGTTTTAAACATAAAATTTAATTATTAAATCAAATCAAATCAATTCAAATTTATTTTTAATTAATTCAAACACAATCATAATAAAACTTATAAATAAATTATCAATAAAATTGTAGAAGTAAAAATTAAATCTACGACCTTTGAGGTCACATAGTTTAATCATATCATTTAACCTCACCGCCGTTGCGCTATAAAGTTACCTCTATGACCGCATGGCTACCCTCTTTTTTTCTCTTATTGTTTTCGTTTTTTTTATTTTATGGTTTCTTACGTCATGGCTAGCATCCTCATTTTTAGCATATGAATCATGTGGTCATGTCTTTATTGTCTCTTTCTGACAAACATTTAATGCTACGGCCCCCTTTCTTTTCATGTCTCTCTTTAAAAACTATATATACCTTCAACGGCTTCCTCTTTCATTCATTCAACCTACATATTCCAACCTTATTCCAACCTTAATTAGGACCCTTTCTCATTCACCAGCTATGTTCATTTTCTATGCTCTTTTCATCTCTTTAGGGTTTCTCCTTCTCTCCTTTCTCTTCTCATTCATCCTACAATCTCATCATCACAATAAGTCCAAGCATTCACCATTCTCCACCCATGCCCCTCCTTCATACCCAATCATTGGTTGCCTTGTTTCTTTCTACCAAAACCGCCACCGTCTTCTAGATTGGTACACTGAACACTTGTCCAAATCACCAACTCAGACCATGGTGGTGCGCCGCCTCGGAGCAAGGCGCACCATCGTGACTGCCAACCCTTGTAACGTTGAGTACATTCTCAAGACCAATTTCAACAATTTCCCTAAGGGAAAACCCTTCACTGAAATCCTTGGCGACCTTCTAGGGTGTGGCATATTCAACGTGGACGGTCAGTTATGGTCCACACAGCGCAAATTGGCGAGCCATGAGTTCAGCACAAGGTCCCTGAGAGAGTTCGTAGTCAAAACCCTCGAAGAAGAAGTCCAACAAAGGCTAGTCCCATTGCTCGAATGGGCTTCTAATGGCAACCACATTGTGGACTTGCAAGAGATACTAAGGAGACTCACATTTGACACTGTGTGTAAAGTGTCATTAGGCACTGACCCTTGTTGCTTAGACCTACTTCAACCCTTGCCACCTCTCTTGATGGCATTTGACAGTGCTTCTGAGATAAGCGCCATGCGTGCAACAGCACCTGTGTTTCTGATGTGGAAAATTAAGAGGGCATTGAATATGGGCTCTGAGAAGTCACTCAAAGAAGCTGTTAAACTCGTGCACGAGTCTGTGCACGAGATAATCAGGATCAAGAAGAAAGAGATCACTGATGAGAATGGTAGAGTTGGTAACGATTTGTTGGCACGGTTGTTGCAGGCAGGGCATGATGAAATCATGGTAAGAGATATGGTTATAAGCATGATAATGGCGGGGAGGGACACCACCTCTGCAGCCATGACATGGCTTTTTTGGTTGCTATCTAAGCACCCAAGCAAAGAGGCATTGATAGTGAAGGAAGTGGAGAAAGTGTTTGGAGCAACAAATGGAGCTAATGAGTTGATGAGACCATTTGATTATGAGGGTTTGAAGGAGTTGAGGTTCTTGAAAGCTTGTCTGTGTGAGTCAATGCGGCTGTACCCGCCGGTGGCGTGGGACTCGAAGCACGCCGCCGGCGGGGACGTGTTACCGGACGGAACGGTGGTAGGGAAAGGGGATAGGGTGACCTATTTTCCATATGGGATGGGAAGAATGGAGGAGCTGTGGGGGAAGGATTGCTATGAGTTTAAACCGGACCGGTGGTTTGATGAACCGGGAGAGGACCATGGGGTTTTGAAATATGTGAACCCTTACAAGTTTCCCGTTTTTCAGGCCGGTCCGAGAGTGTGCCTTGGGAAGGAGATGGCTTTCACTCAGATGGAGTATGTAGTAGCTGCAATCCTGAACCGGTTTGAGATTAGGCCGGTTTGTGTGGACCAGCCGGTATTTGTTCCTCTGCTAACGGCTCATATGGCTGGTGGGTTCAAAGTGAGGGTCCACAAGAAAACTGAAAGTGAAAACCATATATAGCCGCATGGTGGGAGCATAGAATCTTATTATATCTTCTTTGGTTGTTAATTGTGGTGCGAAATTAACATGTTAACACATGTTTGGAGAGAGAGCGAGAGATGTTCTAGTTAAGAATCTTTTTAATTAATGTCATTTATTTTGATGCACATAATTATTTATAAATATAATCATGTTTTTACAGAATCATCACAAAAAATTCGTTTGAGTATTTTTTTATTTTATTTTCGATTTTAGAAAAGTTCCATCACATATAAGGGGAATGATAAATGAAGATGTGAGGAATCGATCTCTTACTACATAACCATAATTCTTTGGTAAAGATTATAGGAGGTACAAGTTGAACTACGCTCCAACCCATTGTTTAGGATTTTTGAATGTGGAAGCTTTTATTTTTTATTTTTGCCAAATTTTGATTGCAAAATAGCAGAGCATGAAAGATTGTGAACAAGCCAAGACTGTATTACAAAGATGGAATGGAAGAGCATTTTACATTTCACTTGAATGACCTTGAAACGCAACCTTCGGGTCCTCGACTTTCTCCTTATCCAGTTAGTGCCTTAGAGGCTATGAGAAACTAATCAATTATTAAGCTCTAGAAAACTCAAGAATGGAAACTGATGATATCAGCCACAAGCCCGTAAGTTGAGTGAGTAGCGGCACAAGCTCTTTTGATCATAATGATTGCTTCTTGTGAATCTGACTCTGCCCATACCCATTGGAAAACAAGTTGTCAAGCTTTCTCCTCTCCATGGTGCACAGCTGAGGGCCCGTTTAGTTGGAGATCTTGAATAGGATGGAAAGAAAATGAAGATTCAAATAAGCTTTTCTGATTTGGTAATTGAGTGGTTAGAAAGAAAAAGGGCATTCTCATATAACTTTTTTTCTTCATTTTACCATAAATTAATATAATAAATTAATATATTAGAACTACTTAAAATAGTTCAGTAAAATCCCTAAAGCTATTACATACAAAAATTACAATTAAATTATAAAATTGAAATATGAGTATAATTAACCCTATTATCTGCCTGTACATTAAATTTACACTTTTTTTCTTTTGGTTTTAAAATTACACTTTTATGTGCCAAAAAAGAATTACACTTTTTTCATGCACTTATAAAACACGTATCCTGTTTCTAGTACAATTAAATTACACATAAAAATTAACAATTGTAAGTGAAAGTTTCTATCAACATTCGAAATTAACAATTAACATTTGTATAACTACCATTATTCAAAATCCGTGTATATACACAAAATATCTGGCTCCGTCCTAATTAAAATATTCCGGCATGAACTCGTGAATGGTAAAGGTCCAAAAAATTCTTGATGTCTTTGGATTATAGTCACATTGTTCGGTAAATGATAACGAAAGAATGTGAGTGGTAAACGTCAAGTCCTTGATATGATGCATGACCTTTGGATCCAAACATCTAATTAATGTCTAAAGACTACAAACCAAGGAAAAAACCATAGGGATCAAAGCTGCAAATTAGAAATGAAACAGTTCCAATGGCCGGTGCAAAAATACTTCTTGTGCTAAGCAAAAAAAATAGCATTATATATAATTAACTGAAAATATATGACCAAAACAAAATAAACCCAAATACCAGTTCTACATCTTTTTTGTGTTACATTATTTTTTAGATTATTCTTTTATTAAAATCAGTTTTGTACAATTCAGCTATACACAACTCACATAATTTTGTGATTCATTTAAATAAAATATTAAAAGTAATAAAAATGATATATATATATATATATATTTCTAAACTGTAATTAAATCATAACTCGAATCTAATCTTGAGGATAATCATTATGTTTTTTTAATTATGATCAATTAGTTTGTGAACCAGCTTAAGCAGTAAAGCACTATGACAAATCATTAATGCTTAGAAACACTTGAACATAAAAATGTTTTAAGTTTTTACTGGACATCAGTTAAAAACAACAACTGTAATTTTAAAAGTGTTAAAGGCAATAAATTGTCAAGGCAATGTACCGACAAAAACTTGGCTCAAAAGTGATAAATTTGTTAATTATTAGATTTGTCGGTGCCTAAGTTGACAATATTGCAGTTCCAGTTATTAATATTGGAAGAGAACCTCCTCCACTGGGTTCTCACTTTCAATTGATTAAAGTATTAGTTGGATCAAAAAGTATAAAAAGAAGAAGAAGATGAAGATGAAGATGACGATGAACAAAAGTGAAAAGCAAAAGCAATTAAAGAAAGCAAATTGAAAGAAAATAAAATGCATTTAAGAACCTGAAATCAAATTGCATAAAATGAAAGTGACATATAAATTTGATTGATCCATTTTCTTTTGAGTGTCGCTAGGACTTTAGGAGTGTAGGATGTTTTAAGTTGCAGCCTGTATTACATCGTTGAAACTAGTATTTATAGAGAAAATTTTACGTCTAAATCCTTAAGAACATGGCATTTGTTGGATAGGTGGCTTGTATGCAACTAATACATGCTTATTTTTTAGTAATAGCCTAAAAACTACCAGCAACAACTGCCCATGAGTCAGCATCAGCAGTTCCTTGATCCATGGATGCAGCCATGTTAAAGGTGAAAAATTGTCAGGTAATGTACCAACAAAAATTTGGCTCCAAAGTGCCAAATTTGTTGATTATTAGATTTATCGGTACCTAAGTTGACAATATTGCAGTTTCAGTTATTAATCTTGGAAGGGAACCTCCTCCACTGGATTCTCACTTTCAAGTAATTAAAGTGTCAGTTGAATCACAAAGTATAAAAAAGAAGAAGATGATGATGATGAACAAAAATATGAAATGAAAGCAATTAAAGAAAGCAAGTAAAGCAAATCAAAAGAAAATGAAAATGTAGTAAAGAACTTGAATTTAAATTGCATAAAATGAAAGTGGCATATGAACTTGATTGATCCGTGTATCCTTTGAGCGTCACTGGGACTTTAGGAGTGTAGGATGTTTCAAGTTGCAGCCCTCATTACATCGTTCTAAGTAATATTTATAGAGAAAATCCTACATCTAAAATCCCTAAAAACCTGCCATTTGTTGGACAGGTGGCTTACATGCAACTAATACATGTTTATTATTTAGTAATAGCCTAAAACTACCAGCAACTGTCATTGAGTTAGTATCTACAGTTCCTTAATTCTTGAATGCAACCGTTACTTTTAAAATTCAAATTGATAACCATCAGCTCCTGGATAATGATTTTGTCGGTGCCCCATCTTTGTCAGTAATTTGCAAGTCTCTTTGTCGGTTGAGTATATACTTTGTCGAGCACTTCTTCGAAACTTAATTTGTCGAGCATAGCATTATTGTCCGCATCACACATTTGTCGAACGAAACTTATTTGTCGAATACCCTTCCTAGATTTGTCAGATACAACACTATTGTCGGTTTTGAACATTTGTCGGATGTAACACATCAAATGTCGGTTCAATCCCAGATTTTGTCAATTCAACCTTTAACACCATTTCATGATTTCAACTAAGTATGAATTGTCGAATAACACATTTATTCCATTTTGGACTTGCATATTTCCAGATTCAACCTTGCAAAGTCTCACAATTTGTTGATTACCAATTTTGTCGAAAACTCAAAATTTGGTAATAACAAACCATCACTTTGAAATTCAAAATGGTAACCACTAGCTCATGGGTAACCATCAATGGTTTTGTCGGTGCACCAGCATTGTCAATAATTCGCAAGTCCTTTTATCGGTTGAGTATATACTTGAAACTTTGTCGACTTCACACATTACTCAAATGCAATTTTTGTGGAATATCTTTCAGGGACTTGATTTGTCGAACATAACACTATTGTCGACTTCACACATTTATCAAATGAAACTATTTGTCGAATGTTCATCTTAGCCTCAAATTGTCGGATGCAATACTGTTGTCGGCTTTGCACATTTGTCGAATGAAACTTTGTTTATGGAACACCTTTCGTAGCCTTGATTTGTCGGATGCAACACCGTTGTCCATTTCAAACATTTGTCGGATGTAGCACACCAAATATAAACTTCAATAATATTTCATGATTTCAACTAGGTATAAATTGTCCAAAATCACCTTTGTTCTATTTTAGACTTGCACATTGCTTAATCCTTGCAAAGTCTCTCAAATTGTCAATTATCAATTTTTGTCGAAAACTAAAAATTTGGTAATATCAAAAAGTTAGTGAAACCCATAAACATTTGGTTGGTAACATAGTTTGGTTCTAATGTTTGTACGTTCGAGCTTTCAATAACAAAGCTCTTCAAAAAATATAAGTTGTTTAAACTAAAGTATGCCGCCAGTGTTTTCCTTAACTACGCACTTTGTGACCAAAATGAAGAATTGCCCTGCACAGAGAGAAGATGACGAAAATCAATCTATTTCGCATTAGACTTGTACATTATAGAGTGTGCACGCTATAGGTGTGCATATTTAGAAACAAACGAAACAAAACAAAACAAAACAAAAATACTTCCTACAATCAACTGGCTACAGTTAATGTTTCTTTCTTATCGAAGATATATATTTTCAAACAATACTTAAAATTATGAGGCATTTAGAAACGTGCAACGGCAATTAATATTTTAATTTCTACAGTAACAATGCTTATACACAGGGATTTGATTTTGATCTATTTTTATTGTACAAAAAATTTATATTATCATTCAATTATGTATTGACAAATCATTAAAGGAGTTTGACTATCACAACAACTACTTAGAAAGTCTATCACTTTTAATGATGTGCTAACAAATTATTAGATGACAATGTAAAAGAATTTACATTGATAGTTAATCAATTTAAACTCCACATAAATTTAATTTTGATCTACTATTAGTGTAAAAAAACCTTACACTGTCATCTAATCATGTATTGACAAATTATTAAAGGAGTTTGACTATCATAACAACTACCTAGAAAGTCTATTTTTTTTAATAATGTGCTAACAATTTATTAAATGATAGTGTAAAAGACTTTACAGTAATAGTTGATCAAATTTAAATACTATATAGTATACACATAGCATACCCATAAATAGGGTAGACGTTTTTCTTTGTGCCCACTGGACCCCATATACATATACAACCAATAAATAATTACTATAATAAGAGATGCAATATTTTGTATGTGTAAAATATTAAATTTAATTAATAAATAATAAATAATTATATTAAACTAATAATTTAAAAATATTTGTATATTGTGGTTATATATTATACATTTTTTATTTAATGTTCATATGAAATTCATATTGTATTACAAAATATCTATCAGAAATACATCAATTAATTAGAGGTTCCTCAGGACATACAGCTTTGTCAACTAAAGTGCTACGATATCTATTTTAACGCTGACACTGTGGCCTCACATACTGTTCCGTGAAGGGTTAGGTTAGAAAAACAATTGAAGATATATCTATAAAAATAAAATGAAAAAGAAGAAGAAGATTTCACTATCAGGTTGACATGGCAGCAAAGAAAGGATAGCATAATTCCAAAAGAAATAGTGTAAGATAAGATCAACCATTTATATAGGACATCCACGTGCTTCATATGTGATATATAAAATTTCGGCGCATCACACCGTTGTTCATCATGTAGGCCTGCCTCATCGCCATTCTTGTCGACCACAACTACTGCAAAATAGCAGCTTTCTTTCAAGCGTAACAAGCACATGATATTAGTGGTGTTTATTAGTTTTGGGTCCTTATAAATTGATTGAAAAAATGTTTATTTTATTTATTTAAAAATTTAAAAATATATGTTATATTATATTAGTTATTTATGTATAAATATATTAAATTAGTTTTTTTTTATGATATAAAAGACATTAAATTAATTATTTAATGTCATATTTAGGTTATAAAATTAATTTTTAAAATGACATCAAATAAGTTGTTAAAAAAAAAATTAATAGTATTAATTATTATTAAATAATTAATTTAATGTCATTAATAAATAAAATATCAATGTGATGTGATGTCTCATAAATCTTTAAATAACCAAAATAAATGTTTATTATAAATTGATTTCTCTAATTTGATTGTACATTTCCCTAAGTTTGTTTTAGCCTTATCTAGCAGCCGAAACAAACTACAAGTTTTGCAAGCAATACCAAAATTTGAGATAAAAATAGGGACAAAAAGTATTAATTGGCCATTTTTTTATTCCAGCAAGACCACTTGAACGGTTAATACTTTGGATTAGCTCATATAGTTAAAGTGAAGGAAAATTTGACTAAATTTATGGGGATGTGATAATAATATTCTAAAATACATCCAATTATTTTTTACATCAAATTGAATATTTAAAGTCAATTTTTAAGGACCAACTTGATGTCAAAAATGACTTTGAAGAACTAATTTGAGATCAAAAAATTATATTAGAGAACCAAATTGATATCCAATATATCTTTGGAAGATTATTTTAATGTCAAAAATAATTAAAGGACCAAACTAATGTCTCATATATTTTTAAAAGACTAATTTGAGTATTAACTCTATATATTAATTATAAATCTCAAAAGTTGTATTATTGTTAAGTAGCTCACATTTATATTTGAGCATATTGTCCTTTTGCTTTTTTGTTAAATTGTTGATCGTTTGATTCACATCATGCAAAAGCGACACTATACCTTTACGTGTCTTTCATTTGTGAAAAGGGAAAAAAAAATATTCCATGTTTGAGTGGACATAATTTTTTTCATATTCTCAAATAGAAAATCTCATCAAATCTTGATGAAAATCGTGTCCAAAATTGATATTAATATTTATTATAAAATTTGAATATGGGAAAGTGTAATTGATCAATACTTCCTGTTTTAATGATAGATTAAGTATATAGTAGGTAATTAATTAGAGGTAAGGGACCCTTTAATTCATTGTAATTTTTTTAAAACTAATTATGCTTTGTATATTAGTGTTCTTATATGAAATTTCTTAACAAGTTACATTATTTTTATAAGAAGATAAAATAAAAATATATATAAAAATTTAGACATGAAAATTTGAGAAGTTGTAGACAAGTTTCTAAAAACATTATCTGCTTAATCAGCTAGAACCATAATTACAAATACATTTTTAGCCCTCATATATAGCATTTATATGAGCAATCTAATTTATAGATTTAGGTTATAGAATTACTTGTGTGATAAATATGAATCTTGATGTCTAAGAGAAGCATAATGAGAAGACTGTCAAGAATCTTAGTGCTTAGGAGAGAAACCACTGTCATTCTGCATTTTAGCTTACGGTCTGAATAAGGTAACCACAATATATATATATATATATATATATATATATATATATAGGATGAGAGTAGAGCCCTCTTTTGTATTTACAATATAAGTTAATCTATCCATCATAGAAAACTTATACATAAGGCCCACATATTATCACAGTACACAGTAGGTTTAAGTGTTTATAAAAGCCTAATAACAAAAGTGATCACAAATAGGCTTAACCAAAATATGTTCTATAAAATATGACATTTAATTAATCTAAATTTTAACAAAATGTCACTATGCTAGTCCGCAAAGGAATAAATAATCTAACAATCTCCCACTTGGACAACTTAGACTATTATTTTAAATAAAATGATACTCCGAATTAATGTGGCAACAAAGAATGTTAATTATGAATAAGCATTTCCATCCATTGATACGAAATGGAATTACAAGCACATTAATAACGCAGAAAATCATATTTGATAGGAGTACTAATATTATACATGTAAGATACTCAAATCTCGGCATCCTAACATAGGTGGAATGTGGGTCCAAAAAGGAAATCACTTGATAATTGCATGCTAAAAATGTGATCATGTGTAATTTCCAACAAAAATAGCCTTAGCATCCTGACAAGAGGTTGTCGAGACCTATCAAATAATAAAAATAACCAGTTCACAAACTAATTTGTAGTATAGAGAATAAACCAAATTGTCTCTCTGAAGGATCCAAAAATAAAGATTTAATTAGATCAAGATAATTAGAAAAGGGGTTTTTGTTGTTGATTAACAAGATTAATAAAAGTATGAGACTTAAAGTTGTAAACAAATATAAAGAAACAACCAATCCAAGGAAATTTACCGATCTTGAGTTTAACTCATCATTGATCACAAGGAATTCACTTAATTGCTAACCATGTTCTTGGCCTTAGATCACATCAAGAAGCCTTAACATGATCCAAGAATTCTCTACTAGATAAGCATCTAGGATTTGATTAACCAAGGTTAGATAAAGTAAGCATCATCCAACATAGATTAGCTTAAGATCTAGAATTTAACCAAGCTAAACAATCTATCAAAAAGCTTTAATATATTGTTTAGTCTTTGTGATCCTCTTTGAATACATGATAATAAAGCTATTATCACATCAACATCTAAATCAAATTAAGCAATTTAATCTAGATAAAAATCAAAAGAGGAAGAAGAGAAACTTGAATAACAATTAAGCAATATGAACAAGCGAAACAAGATCTCCAAATTAAACATCAAGATGGCTAATCCCTTGGATTGATTATGAGAGCCTAGCCTTCCATGGATGGGAAGGAAGAACTCAGAAATAAAAGAACAAAAACGAAATTGTAAAGAGAATGGAGAAGAAGAGAAGGAAAACTCTCACAAATACTCAAACTTTCTTGAAACTTACTTAAAATTGAATTATGATAATACAAAGAGATTAGCTCTATTTATACTAATCCTAGAAGACAATTTGTACATGTATATAATCTGAATACAAGCTGTAAAAACATGGAAATTGTCAAATATGGAAGCTTGATGCATGGTTGGTGGGTTGGTGCATGGTTGGTGGGTTGGTGTATGATTGGTAGCTTTTAGTCAGCAACTCTTATCCGACTTCTGGCTTAATTTTCATGACCTATACGATGTATTTTGGCTTGGAGGTCTTCATGAAAGTTGTAGCCAGTTGTCTTCTTGAAATTTTGCAATTGGAATCATGCCATTTGGACTTTTAGAACTCTAGATATGCCAAAAATACTGCACCTACCTCAAGTTAGGTTGGCAGAACGTATTTCCAAATTCAAACCAACTTGTAGCTTCATAATGATGCCTAAAATGACATCTATTGACTAAATGATCTTCAGTGAAGTTGGAGATGTGGGTCTTATCTTTCCAATGGCCAAGTTTCAGACCAAAAGGAGGCCTATAGCTCATTATGTAGTCCAATATGTGCCCACTGCTCAGATTTTTGTGACAGCAGACCCACTCTGCATTGCAGGGATATTTTGGACCCTTGGAAGCCTGATCCAGCTCTTTAGTTCTTCATGAAACTTGTAGAGTCTTGTCCTAGCTTTCCAAAAACACCAAGATCACCTCAAATGGATCACCGAGTCCCAAGTTATGGCCTAACCAAAGAAGAAAAGTCAAAACGCATCAAAATCTGAAAATTATTCACAATTTGCATTAAAGCCCAATAACATTAAACTCATCTAAAATACTAATATTGGGCACAATAAACATCTAATAAAGCCTCATACAAAGCTAACATAAGTATCTCAAATTGATTGATCAAATTCCCCCACACTTAAGCTTTTGCACTCCTGAGCAAAACACATAAGAACAAAATTAAAGAAAAGCAAGAAACATCATATTATTAAACTAAAAGCATAAAAACTGATTATACATAATCTAATCCACTTTCGTAAGAAAACATGATGGCACTTAGCATGTGCCACAAGCCTTTAAACCCCTAGGTGTCCCTAGTGGATGAGTTATAGTTTCATGAGGGTTTACCAGGATGATACCCACAAACATGTAATACTTTATTTAATCAATTCAACTAATTTTTAAATACAAGCATTGTATCAAATATAAACCATAATTAATAAATCAAGTATGCTTAATAAAGAATAATTGAATCAAACCAATTGAGAATAAAGTATAGCATAATCATGCTTTTAATCAGAAATAGACATGTTCAAATTGAGTAAAATTCCTCACAAGTGACACTCAAATCACACAAGGTGTTTAGATTAACTGTTTGCGCTCAACTCAGTCAAATTATGAAAGTATTTTACCATAAGCTTGCATATACATCAATTCTCCACAACTTAGATAAAATAAGTTGCAAAAATCAAGAGGTCTTTCAAAAAGATTGTAATGGCTATAAGGTGAAAGAAGGGAACAATATGGATAATAACATGTTAAAATCAAAGAGAATAAAAGAGCATTGGGGAGCAACTCAAGTAGAAAGCATAAAATTTTACCCAAAACTATAAAATGCTCATTCTCTTCACACATTCCTTCCTTTTTCTATTCTTTTCTTTTTCTTTATTTTTTTTCTCTTTTTTTTTTGTTTTTTTTTTGTACCAAGCATTTCGCATCAGCACACCAATTCCCCCACACTTAAATCATTGCATGGAAAAGAACTCCTCCAATAAGAAAATCAATGCTCTCCTATTCCCTAAGGTAAGGTAAAACATGATTTTTCACTCAAAGCTTGTAATGAGCTAAGAACAAAGAATTGGCAAATAGGCATAGAGGGAGTTAATAATAGGATAAATGTAAGGTAGGTTTATTTGGCCAAAGCAGCTAAGTCAAGAAAAAATGCCTCTGTCATTTTCATGTAACATACAGACCAATGTAATCTCAAATCGATTCAATGCAAGTTCTAGAAAATAAATTCATAATTGACATCACTCATGAAAGAAAATAAACCAAGTGTAAGTATCAAACTTTGAAAAGCCCAAAACTCACAAAGGTATGGAACATTCACTCAATTCAACCATACTTTCTTTCTAATATCCACAATCATATACACATGTATATCATGAAAATGATTCAACTATAAAATGTTTTGCATACTTTTATTATCAATTAAGCTCAAATTCAGCACATGCTTGCATCAAAGTTAATTGAAAATATCAAAATGAAATTTTATTTTATTTTAAAATTTTTTTTTAATATGCAAGAACAAAATAATTTAAGACATACTATGAAATGCAAGTTAAGATGCGTCTCAAGAGCAAAACTACTCCTTACTCTGTCATCATACATCTAATAAGCTAGTAACAATAAATATTAGCTAGTTAATTTTTTTTTAAACTAAACTATGTACATGGTATTGTCAACTATACCTCCCCTAACTAATTTAAGATATTGTCCCTAATGTCAAAATAAAGATAGGTAGAGTATAGAAGGTCTTACCAGAAAACTGCAAATCGGGCCTGAAATAAGAAAAATTACATAAAACTAAAACCATAAGAGAAAACAAAAATCCACAAGGACAAAGTCAAATCAAGTTTTTGCTTTTTGCTGCTGCTGCCTTGTTCCCAATTCAATGGAGTCATTTCTGGATGACGTTGTGGGACAAATTCGTGTAGTTGATCGAGCAATTGTTCAGGAGTTGCAGCGGTTACAAGAATTTGACGTGTCGCTTGTGAGATGAATCTTTCTTCCACAGCATGATCAAGAAAATAAAACAACCTGTCAAAAAAATCATTAACATTTAATATACCTATGGGTTTTTGGTGAAAGCTCAGCTGTGACCATGATCTAATTTGGAAGAGCTCTTCCAAAGTTCCAAAACCACCAGGTAGGACAATAAAGGCATCAGCATTTGCTATCATAATGTTCATGCATTGGTGCATGCAGGATACCATTACTTCATCCCCTACTATTTTTCCAGTGGGATTGCCAATAGCTAAAAGACTAGGAATGACACCAAGGACTTTGCCACCTCCTAAATGTGCAGCAGTTGCTACATAACCCATTAACTCAAGACTACCTCCTCCGTAAACTAAACGGATTTCTCTCTCAACTAGCACTCGACCAAGATGGTTTGCAATATTTACAAACTCTTTATCTTTCCCAGGATTAGATCCACAAAAGACAAACACTCTTGATCCGACGAACTGAAGTGAGTTCCATTTTCTTTTTTTTTCTCTTTTTTTTTGTACTCTCACCTTATTAATGATCTGAAGAGAGCAAAGTGTATTATTTAAAGGAATCAAAACCGAAAGGTAATAATTACACCTATAAAGGAGGGGTAGATCTGCGTGTCAGATAAGTTTGAAAAATAAGCACAGAAATGATAATAGCTATATGACAAGGATAAAAGGCTAATCTATATGTGTTAGAAGAAGTTTGAAAATATGCAACACATATTTCAAAAAATACGGCTAATTTTTTTATTTTTTTTTAATGAACAAGAAGAAAAAGAAAAAAATTTAATAATACTTACAGTAGATGTGATTGTGGCTCACATTTTTCTCTGGTTTTACGTCCAGTAACGGCTTGAAGGTCTCTATGGGCCGATGGTCGGCTTCCCATCCAATTTTCTTAAAAATTGGCAAACATGGTCTTTTTGAGTCAGATTCCCGAGACTATAACGTTCATGTTCATCTTGGAATATTGGCCATAAATCGAGAATGGCTCTTTGTACATCTCCACTAGGATGCGTCTCAAGAGTCAATAGAATGTTATCTAAAGACTCCTTACTCATGCCATCCTTTATGAAGTTAATTTTATCATCTCGGTTTATAGACGTCATTCCAATTGATCTACATTTTGTGTTACAGGTCCATCTTGCACATTTATAGAAGACCTGTAACCTTTTTGCTCTTCTTTTCTTAGCATATAAACTTTTACCCAGCCCTGGCATATATGAAATAAGAGCGTCAGAAAATTCACCTGTGAGTCGGACCTTTGCTTTGATTAACAAGCGGATATCCGCAGGGATGCCTTTGTGCATAAGCATCCTTAATCTCTCAAACCTTGCACAATAAATGTTAGTTAAAACATTTTGAGGGAGAGAAAGGAATCACTTGCGAAGGTGAACAAGGTGGTTATCCATTTTGAAATAAAGAAAGAAGAAGGGAACAAAATTAGTAAAATTTTATACAGATTTCAATGTTTGTGAGTAACTGAAAGGATCGAAAAAAATTTCACAGAGTACCGTTATCCGCCATTTAACCGGTTGAAAATCATCTGTTAAAGAGAAACAAACAAAATTGAGACAGAAAAATCAAACTTTGATAGATGTTATTGCTTGGCACCGATTTTCTGTCTCGGTTCCTGTGAATTCCAATAAGTCAAAGTAGAAAAGATGACAGAGTTAGAAAACTTGGGTTGTCTCCCAAGAAGCGTTACTTTTAACGTCTTCAGCCAACATGACTGAAGATTTTTCACGATCGATGGGTCCTCCCCAATAATGATTCAATCTTTAACCACTGACCTTAAACGTGGTTTGAAATTAATTTTTTTTTTCTAAACAAAAGTTTATACAGAAAACAAAAAATAAAAACAGCAAACAAAACAGAAAATAAAAACAAAAATAGAAGAAAAGTAATAAAAGACAAACATCAGCAGTACAACAAAACGGAAGTAGAAACATAAACAGACAACACAAACAGCAGAAACAACAGCACCAGAAAAGAGTAAACTGTAACAGTAAAAAAAAAGCAGAATCAATATTGAAAATAATAGCGAAACAGTAAAAACAAAAAGAAAACAACAATCAGAAAAATGAAATAAAAGTGTGGAAAAAAAACTCCCTATGGATAGCAAAAGAAATAAAGTCCCGGCAGCCACACCATAGCCAGTGTAATGGATCACCACATCCAGAATCAGAGGGTTCAGTCTCCTTTGGGGTTGTTTTACTGGGTTAGCTCCATCCTCAAGTAAAATCCTGCGCATACATATGGAAGGGTTAATGTTAGGAATGTCTGTAAGTATGATGACTCTTTGATTCTCCTTTAAAATCTGCAGCAACCTCTCCTCCTCATCAGTAAGGAGGTTCTTGGCCACAATGAACTCCAATTTTGGTGGCTTCACTACTTCTGCAGATTGAATTGCTGCATAATCTGCTGAAAAAGATTCATCATGTCTCAAAAAGGCAGCAATCTCAGCATATGCATTACACAACATATCACCATTACAACCAGTACAACAAAAAGAATCATCAAAATCAGTAAAATCAACAAATTCAACACACAAATCATCAATTGGTTTTTTCACATCAATGATCTCATGTTCTATAGAATCATATATCTGCATATGTTGCTTGCTCAACTGACTCAATGAAGATGTTAGCTGACCAATTTGGGTATTCAAATTCTGAATGGTCGTCTCAGTTCTCAGTTGAAACTACAGATTATTAGTTTCCACTTGCTTCACTAAGTCCTGCAATGTAGGTTCAGATTCCGTGCCTTGCTGTGGCATAGGCTCCTGGTATAAACTGCTTGGTCCAACATAAGGTTGGAACTGTTGTGAACTCATTGGTTGCTGGAATGGCTGCATATAATGGTTTGGCTGTTGTTGTGTTGCATTTTCATATCTCAAGTCGAGATAATCTCCCCAGTCAAGGTTATAGGTAGCAAAATAAGGACCGTATCCAAGTTGTTGGTATTGTGGTTTACCATGAAATACACCTGTGGCATCAATAGAATGATCATGAAATACAGAACCATCATCTTGTAATGTGGTGCATGCATATGTGGGATGAAAAGAACTACAACATATACTACAAAATCCTGCAGGTTCTTGCACATGTAACTGATGTTGTTTCACTACTAATTGCCTCACCAGATAAGCGAGATCATCAAGTTTATGCCTCATCAGATTAGTAATCAAACACAAAAATATAAATTCACAAAAACAAGTCTAAAAATATACACAAAACAATCACAGAAAACATATCTAGAGATTTTTAAAAATTATAGGACCATCACAGGGTGAAATCTACACAAAAATGCTATCCAACAGAATAATAAAACATCTTAAAAAATTGAAAAAGTGGTCTAAACGATGAAATTTGGCTAAAATAAGGGTGACCTCACTATAAGTAGAGAGCCTTTCTCAAAATAATGTTTTCAATTAGTATACCAAAATTCAGCTCGTTCTGAGATACTTTACAGAACCAAAATCTTAACACGATGCCCTTTATCCAATTTCAGCCGAATTCCACTTGAAAAAAGCTTCAAAAACAAAACAAACACAATTGTTAGAGTTAGATGGGTCTTGAAATGATCAAATAGTTGCCTTGGATCCCCAGCAACGGCTCTAAATTTGACAAGAGGTTATCGAGACCTATTAAATAATAATAATAATTGGTTCACAAACTAATTTGTAGTATAGAGAACGAACCGAATCATCTCTCAAAGATCCAAAAACAAAGATTTAATTAGATCAAGATAATTAGAAAATGGGGTTTTGTTGTTGATTAACAAGATTAATAAAAGTATGAGACTTAAAGTTGTAAACAAATCTAAAGAAATAACCAATCCAAGGAAATTTACCGATCTTGAGTTTAACTCATCATTGATCACAAGGAATTCACTTAATTGCTAACCATGTTCTTGGCCTTAGATCACATCAAGAAGCCTTAACATGATCCAAGAATTCTCTACTAGATAAGCATCTAGGATTTGATTAACCAAGGTTAGATAAAGTAAGCATCATCCAACATAGATTAGCTTAAGATCTAGAATTTAACCAAGCTAAACAATCTATCAAAAAGCTTTAATATATTGTTTAGTCTTTGTGATCCTCTTTGAATACATGATAATAAAGCTATTATCACATCAACATCTAAATCAAATTAAGCAATTTAATCTAGATAAAAATCAAAAGAGGAAGAAGAGAAACTTGAATAATAATTAAGCAATATGAACAAGCGAAACAAGATCTCCAAATTAAACATCAAGATGGCTAATCCCTTGGATTGATTATGAGAGCCTAGCCTTCCATGGATGGGAAGGAAGAACTCAGAAATAAAAGAACAAAAACGAAATTGTAAAGGGAATGGAAAAGAAGAGAAAGAAAACTCTCACAAATACTCAAACTTTCTTGAAACTTACTTAAAATTGAATTATGATAATACAAAGAGATTAGCTCTATTTATACTAATCCTAGTAGCCAATTTGTACATGTACATAATCTGAATACAACCTGTAAAAACATGGAAATTGTCAAATATGGAAGCTTGATGCATGGTTGGTGGGTTGGTGTATGGTTGGTAGCTTTTAGTCAGCAACTCTTATCCGACTTTTGGCTTGATTTTCATGACATATACGGTGCATTTTGGCTTGGAGGTCCTCATGAAAGTTGTAGCCAGTTGTCTCCTTGAAATTTTGCAGTTTGAATCATGCCATTTGGACTTTTAGAACTCTAGATATGCCAAAAACACTGCACCTACCTCAAGTTATTCACAATTTGCATTAAAGCCCAACAACATTAAACTTATCTAAAATACTAATATTGGGCACAATAAACATCTAATAAAGCCTCATACAAAGCTAACATAAGTGTCTCAAATTGATTGATCACAGCCACCATAAATGTCTTTTGAGATTCAACAAAATTATCTTAACATAACAAAATGAGGTTGAATCCAAAATTTCTCTAATAATATGCCATATTCACACAATGATAACATATGACAACAAAATTTCAATAAGTGTGGAGACAATATAATAATAATTATGTACATTTCAACTAATCGAACATATCAAATCATAAACAACCCCATTAGTGCAACATAAGACTCAAACATACTCTAATGGTAACAAATTTATTATTGGGATTAAAACTTAACTTTGTGATAAAATATTCAATGTGAGTCTCAAACTCATCATCTTTCTCTCTTACAACAAAAGTACAAAACATAGAGAAATACATTCACCACAAAAGGTGTTATTCAGCAGTAATTCATTATAACTGCCTCAATTTAAGTATTTAGTGGCCTTTACACGATCCGCCGCAAATACAATTCTATTAGGGGTGGTTTTTTGTGTTTAGCTGCAGTTTGTTATGTTTAATGATGTTTATGAGATACGTAACCCTCGCCTCTATTCATTTTTTCCCCAAAATCCCTAAACATGCACTGTTCACTCTAGCTGCTTGAACCCAATTCCTTTTGAACCCGCGAATGTCTGAGCTTGCCGTGCTAGACTCTCTGCGGAGTTCACTTTTGCTGGAGTTCACACTCCAATCCCTGGTATGAAAAGTTCAACTCCTATACCTCTCAAACCATGGTTAGAAACATTAAATCCCTTGCACTTCTGCACTTGATCCAGTTCATTCCCTTACTTTTCTTTTGTAGATTTTGCATTATGTCTATGTGGGTCTCGTGATTGTTGTAGAGATTTCGAGTTCTAAGTTGAAAGCTTTCTAGGTTTAGCTTTTGGCATTGCAACATTTTGTGAATTACAGGTAAATTGTATGAAAACTTTTTAATTTCTTAGGGATTATTTGACTTGAATTACCACTATATTTGATGTGTTAATGGAATAAAAGTTTTAGGTGACTCATCTAAATGAAAGATTAAATTTTATGAGCTAACAGATGAATAAAGAGCTTGATAACCTTAGCTTTCATGATTAAAGAGTTTGTTACATCTGAATGTTGTTTTATGCTATCTGAAATTTGGAGAATGCAGAAAGTGCATTGAGACTTGCAATAAGTATTCTTGATGACCTTCGCTTTCAAATAACATTTATTTCATTGGAATAAACAGAATAACAACTAGTTATTTCAAACTTTGAATTTGAAGTAGGTGTTTGTTGGTATAACAAGTAATCAATTTTATCTATGATTCATATAGTCCTCACTATGATGGAGTCACTGAAATGTAGCAATATGCTAAAGTAATTGCTATTCCAAAATGAGATGCTTGGTAGGGGCTAAATTTTAATAGAGTAATTTTTTTTATTTTAATTCTTAAAGGGGCAAAAAACATAGCTTTAGATAACTAGTAATGACAAAAGAGGCAGAAGAGGAGAAAAAAAAGAAGGAAGGATACAACGAAATGAAGAATACAATTTTGTCATACATATCATACAATCCTACACATACACTGGAACTGCTAGAATGATCTTTATAATGCAAAGAAGATACAAGCTCAATTTAATTATTGAAACTTTCATTTGTGAAATTGTTAAAGGTGAAAAATTGTCAGGCAATGTACCGACAAAAACTTGAGTCCAAAGTGCCAAATTTGTCAATTATCAGATTTGTTGGTGCCTAAGTTGACAATATTGCAATTCCAGTTATGAATCTTGGAAGGGAACCTCCTTCACTAGGTTCTCACTTTCAAGTGATTAAAGTGTCAGTTAGATCAAAAAGTGTAGAAAGAAGAAGAAGATGAAGATGAAGATGACGATGAACAGAAATGAAAAATGAAAGCAATTAAAGAAAGCCAGTAACACAAATCAAAAGAAAATGAAAATGTAGTAAAGAACCTGAAATCAAATTGCATAAAATGAAAGTAACGTATAAACTTGATTGATCTGTTTTCCTTTGAGCGTCGCTGGGACTTTAGGAGTATAGGATGTTTCAAGTTGCAGCCTCTAATACATCGTTCTAAGTAATATTTATAGAGAAATCCTACATCTAACATCCCTTAAAACCTGCCATTTGTTGGACAGGTGGCTTACATTTAACTAATACATGTTTATTCTTTAATAAAATCCTAAAAACTACCAGGAACTACCATTGAGTCAGCATCAGCAGTTCCTTAATTCTTGGATGCAACCGCTACTTTTGAAATTCAAATTGATAACCATCAACTCCTAGATAATTATTTTGTCGGTGCACCTTTGTCAGTAATTTGCAAGTCCCTTTGTTGGTTGAATGTATACTTTGTCGAGCACTTCTCCGAAACTTGATTTGTTGAGCATAACATTATTGTCGATTTCAAACATTTGTCAAATGAAACTCATTTGTCGAATACACTTCCTTCATTTGTCAGATATAATAATGTTGTCGTTTTTGCCCATTTGTCGAATACAACACAACAAATGTAGGTTCAATCTTTCATCATAGCTTTTGTTGACTCAACCTTTAACACCATTTTATGATTACAACTAAGTATAAATTGTCGAGTAACACAATTATACCATTTTGGACTTGCACATTTCCAGATTCAACTTTGTAAAGTCTCACAATTTTATCAATTACCAATTTTGTCAAAAACTGGAAATTTGGTAATAACAAAAACTTAATTCTATTTTATGTTGCACTTGTATCCATGATCAAATTTTTTTTAGGTGAATTAAAACCTTTAGTTGCACTTATTCCCCATTTTGACCACCTGTCAGGTGAAGGATGTTTGTCCTATAAATCTTGATCTTTGGCAACAAGAAAATCATTAATGCCACACCCATAGTACCAATCCATGACAAACAATCTGTAGAGTGCTCAAAAGTGTGAAGGTTAGCATGTAGAAAATGGCCTTATAATTGGAAATATGCAGAATTTGATGACTCATAGACATATAAGCTATTTGATTAACATGAAAGGAGAACTTCAATATCATATGTTCCTTATACATGCTATGTTCATTCAAGCATACATAGTTATTTTAAAATTGATTTCTTTTATTTAAATAAATATTAGTATGGACTCCTAAATATATCAATAGTTAGTTGCAACACCCTCCAGGATAGTTATCACAATTAGGATTGTTAGTTTTAGAAATGATGATTAATTATGAGTTTAGTTTTTAAGGAACAATAGTTATAGAAAAGAAAATTTTATTGATGGAATGAGATACAAGGCTATTAGCATGTATATATATAGTCTTGATGGCTTTAGCCTTGGCTTTGGCTTGCTTAGGCTTTGCTTATTTATAGTAGTTCTACCTCCTCAATGGACGGTAGAGATTAAGCCAAGTGTACGGTGATGATGAGGTTCTAGAACCTTCCCACCACCTCACTCTAAGATATTTACATACAACTATATAGAGGTTTATAGAGAGTCTTGCAGTCTTCTCCAATAGTCTAGAGACCTCTTATTGCCTAGAGTTTTCTAGAACCTTCCATAGGATTCTAAATTATTCCAAAGTGTTCTAGAATATTCCACAAGGTTCTAGAATGTTCTAGAGTGCTCTAGAACATTCTTCAAGGTTTCTAGAATATTCTGGAGACTTCTAGATTCTTCTAGCTTTTTCTCTAAGCACCAACCATTGTGACTTGAATTTAGCTTGCTGCTACTCTTGAAGATTCTAGAATGTGCATCATTTTCTAACTCCCCTCCTTGATGCACATTTGTGTAACTCCAAGGATTTCTCATAGTAGCTCAAACCTTTGTTTGGAAATGCTTCAATGAAGATGTCTGCAGCTTGCTCCTTTGTATTAGAGTATTTGAGTTCAATCTTTCCTTTGCCTGTTGCTTCTCAGATAAAGTGGTACTTAATTTCAATATGTTTTGTTCTACTATGGTATACTGGGTTCTTAGTCATTGCAATTGCAAACTTGTTGTCGCAGAAGATCTCAGTTGGATCATTTTGTCGTTCTCCCATATCTTCAAGTATTCTTCTTAGCCATATCGTTTGATTTGTTGTCATTGTTGCTGCTATATACTCTGTTTCTGCTGATGATTGTGCAATAGTGTCTTGTTTCTTGGATGTCCATGAGAAATATCCTGAACCTAGTGTAAACTTGTAGCCAGAAGTACTCTTCATGTCATCCATAGATCCAGCCCAGTCACTATCCGTGAACCCGATTAACCTCGAATATGGAGTAGGTTTATACCATATTCCATAGTCAACTGTGCCTTGCAAGTATCTTAGTATTCTTTTTGCATTTCAATAGTGTACTTGAGTTAGGCTTTGCATATATTTTAATAGTAGGCTCGTCGCATACATTATGTCTGGTCTAGTAGCTGTGAGGTAGAGTAGGTGACAAGAGGTTGTCGAAACCCGTCAAATTAATAAAATTTATCGGTTCACAAACTAATTTGTAGTATAGAGTATGAACCAAATCGTCTCTTACGGATCTAAAAAGAACAAAGATTTAATCAGATCAAGATAATTAAAAAATGGGTTTTGTTGTTGATTAACAAGATTAATAAAAGTACGAGATTTAAAGTTGTAAACAAATCTAAAGAAACAACCAATCCAAGGAAATTTACAGATCTTGAGTTTTAATCCATCATTGATAACAAGAAATCCACTTAATTGTTAATCATGTTCTTGGCCTTAGATCACATCAAGAAGCCTCAACATGATCTAAGAATCCTTTACTAGATAAGCATCTAAGATTTGATTAACCAAGGTTAGATAAAATAAGCATCATCACTACAACAAAATTGACATTTAGTGACAGACAAAATCTGTAGGTAAAAGTCTAAAATCTATCACTATAGCTCATTTTAGGCTACTACTATGACACTTTCGTCCGTCCTTTTTAATGGCGTAGGTATATGTCTTTAGTGACGGACAATATCCAGAGATATATGTTTTAGTGACAGATTTGTTATTTCGTAGGTAAATACTTATGATCTATAATGACAATTTATCCGTAGCTATATGTAATCTTAAGAATTGTTATGTTACTATATAATTTATTATGAAATTCCTACAAAAGTAGTCCATAGGTAAAAGTTTTTTTTTTCTCATGCTTTTCTTTTTCTATACAATATTATCATATATTAGTTATTAAAATTCATAGTATAATAAAATTATAAAAAAAGACCAATAATCATGAATGGATACCATATATTAGTTATTAAGGATAAAATTGAAAAAAAAAAGGTATACATCAAATCAAAAGAGTAATTCTCCTTGGGCACTTTTTGCTAAATACCAATCAAAAATAGTACATGGCATGTCTGACATGTTAATCCTCTCTTATTCTTGTAGTAAAATATCAAAGTGACTGGTAAAAATAATCAAGTAAAAAAACTATCTCAGAAATTTTGTTAATCCAATGAGACTGTGAGAGTCAGGGCTTGGTCCTCAAACTTGGTTCGTTTATTAGTCTTCCATTCTTTTCACAATGCACCTGTTTCCTACCCAGCTTCCAAATATATCATGCTATTACCTCTTTGTACAACACTACAATATAAGAATAAAGCTTAGTTATTAATTATCTGAATGGGTTAATGAGAATATAAGATATTGTGAAAGAGGTTTTTTGAACAATGGACTTAGGAAAATTAGCTTTATGCTTAGTTCACATTGGTGTATGCAGATAATTAGCTATATCTTTATCTTCAGGATCTTATCTAGGCATTAGTTCAAATATTAATTTTCAGTAAATGCTTCCTTTTAGTCTCTAGCTCAAGTCTGAGCTTTCTATGTATAATTACTACAATAGTAATCAATAATGATTTAGCCTTTCCAACAATTAGATCAGTTAAATTCTTTATTGTATCAGAGCATTCTTCTTCAATAAGGCAAAGGTCCTTTATGGCTATCCAACATTTTCAAGTTAACCCTTCCACTCAATTGGTCCTAACTGTATTTGATGCAAGATTTTAGTTGATGGATAGAAGAGTCTAACATGTCTAGTGCTAGTATGATCAGGATTTGACTCCTCTAAAGCATACCACAAATCAATATTATTCTCATGAACTTAAAATTATATTTAGGAATAACGACATATTTATACGCAAATCAATTGAAACTTGTGTAAAATGTGAAACAAAAAAGTGCTTACCATATATTTATCTAGGGATGGGGAAAAAATTTCTTCTTCAGGTCTCACGGTCTCAAGTCTCACCCCTGACCAACACCTTAATAACTGTTTATTCAGAAACACATGTGCTAAAATTTAGCTCCCACCTTCAATACCAATAGAAATTTTAAAAAATATATGGCAATAAAAATATAGACATCTGCAGCTAAGTGTGATGATGAAAACTTGCTATAAAAGTAAATCATAATTTCACAAGAACTTTTACTAAATTCTAAAATCATATTTCTGCTAAAAAAAACATATTAAGAGAAAAAAAATCAAGTTATATGTTTAGTAAAAGAAAATAGATATATCCTCTTGGGCCCACATAAATAAAACCACCTTCGTAGCCCACAACTTTTGGCATTAATTCCATTAAACAAATAGCATCAATCTTGGGCTTCAACACAGGATTAGACTTTTAAATTATTAGAAAAATAAATTAGTCACCCACATATATCGAAAAACTAAATCCAATTAACATCTAGAATCTAATCAAATTATATGTTTAGTAAAAGAAAATAGATATATCCTCTTGGGCCCACATAAATAAAACCACCTTCGTAGCCCACAACTTTTAGCATTAGTTCCATTAAACAAATAGCATCAATCTTGGGCTTCAACACTGGATTAGACTTCTAAATTATTAGAAGAATAAATTAGTCACCCACATATATCGAAGTACTAAATCCACCTAACATCTAAAATCTAATCAAATTATATGTTTAGTAAAAGAAAATAGATATATCCTCTTGGGTCTATATGACCAAAAATAAAACCTTGGTGGCCCACAACTTTTAGCATCAAGTCCATTAAACAAATAGCAGCAGTCTTAGGCTTAATGTCAACACATGAAAAAGTAAGCAAGCAATTCTGGAGTCTACGAAAAACAACAACAAAAATTGTTCACTACTCACTCTCTATAGCTCTGGTTAATTGCTAAGCTAATATCGTGTTATTACTCAAATCTATGATGGCACAGTGGCCTACCTTGAGAGGTAAGGGGCCTGACAGTTTGTATAAAGATATATTAAGCATCTGTTTCTTCAAAGTTATAGAGGTAATGCTTCCAATGGGAACTGCAAAGAAGAAAAAAAGTTAGTTTAAATTGTAAAGGAAGAGAAGGAAGGGTAAGCAGAAATGCATTGAATAACTCCTATAATTTGAACCTGTTGGAACCAAATAACCTTGTGAAATTAAGTGTGGAACCAATCTATTTAAAGAATTATTACCCCATAAAGTTTTGAAAATAACAAAAGTTTTTAATTTAGAATGAATAAGTAAAAGACTCACGTAACTTGTTTTTGAACTATTTCAAAGAAGAAAACAAAGTGTTAACAAACAGTTACTTGTATGTGCGTCCATTATTTGAGCTAAAGGAAACTAAGTATTCGTCCAATACTTTTTGAACTGTTTCACAAGTTTTATTATATTGGATTGTCCAATGATTTCCTTACTAAGCTCAGGTTGGAAATATTCGTCCAAAGCCAAAATTCAAATGTGAAGAAACTGTTCATTATTAAATACTGAGAAAAACTCTGACAACGTACACTACAAAAGAAGTCAACTGAGCCGCTTAAGCTGACATCGCTAACAACTACAAGGATCTGCGAATAAGGAACTTTCTGCGCGCTCAGATAAGTCAGGACTAATCTATCATATTTTTGGACATTCCTGATAATCAAAGTGTCTTTTCAGAATAAGATCCACACGTTATTATCTTATGCATTTAATACTGCTCAGAACGGTAATAAATGTTTTCGTTGGACGAATAAACTTATGAAGACTGCTCCAAATACTTTCACCTATAAATACAAATGTCTTCGAAGTAGAAAAACGATGATAACAATCTGTGTGATCAAAAGTGTAAAAGAATCAAAGCTTTCATTCTTCTTAGTACTCTTACTCTTGTAAAGAGTTTAAGTCTTGAGATTTATTTTCTATCCTCACCTGTAGTGAGTTTAAAACTCAAGCACTTTTACGTCTTCTTTTATTCAACTTGGTGTGTTAGCCTGAAGAGGTTGTGTATAAAAGAATACTTGGATCGTAGAACCTGAAGATGTTGAGAATACTTGTATACCTGAAGAGGTGGACAATACTTGTAATCTTTGTATAAGATTAGTAGAAAATCCTTCTGGTAGAAGGGATTGGACGTAGCTCTCGGTTTGTGAGAGTGAACCAGGATAAACATCTGGTGCAAGCTTTTCTTCCCTCCTCTTGTGTTTTATTTATTCACTAACCTCTGGGGATTGCCATTGTTTTCCTAACTAAAGTTTTGAGATAAGACTTAGAACCTTTTCATTACGGTTAATGTTATTAATTACAAAATTGCTTTAGCGTCCAATTGGACTAAAAAGTTTTTCTTTGTCCATTGCATTTTTGCTTCTTAACGAAAAGTTTTCCAAAAAGGTTAATAAACACAATTCAACCCCCCTTCTTGTGTTTCACTTGTTTACTTCAATTGATATCAAAGCTCAGCCTCTTGGGTTAAGCATCTAATAGTGCAGAGGAAAAGATCCAATAATACCTCAAATGGAGAACGAAGGACAAGCGGTGAACAGACCTCCTCTATTCAATGGAAATGATTATGATTACTCGAAGAAGAGGATGATTGCATTCTTTGATGCACAAAATATGGACATTTGGGACCTAGTCCAAAATGGCTATCAAATACCCACCAACGAAGAAGGACTAGATCTTCCTCGACTACAATGGACGGAAGGACAACGAACTAGACATCAGTTAAACTCAAAAGCCAAACACTACCTTATGTGTGCCATTACCAAATCAGAACATGATAAAGTTCATAGCTGTGAAACAGCTAAAGAGATATGGGATACTCTAGCTTTGGCACATGAAGGTTCCTCTCAGGTCAAAGAATCAAAGATAAGCATGTTAGTTCACCAGTATGTACTCTTCAAAATGGGGGAACATGAAAGTATTGATCAAATGTTTGGACGAATCCAAACAATAATCAATAGCTTGGGAAAGATATATGATAATCAAGATCATATTAGAAAAATTCTTAGAAGTCATTCCAGACATTGGAGACCCAAGGTCACTGCCATACAAGAAGCAAAGAACTTAGCTTCTCTTACTATAGAGGAACTCTTAGGTTCTCTCAAAGTTCATGAACTTGAGCTCCAAGAAGAGGAAAGCTCAAGAAAAGGGAAATCAATTGCCCTTAAAGGTCATAAAGGAAGTGCGTCCAAAGCACTTAAAGCTGGAGAATCTTCAGATGAAACTGAATCATCTGGAGAAGATGCCTCAGACAACGACGAATTATCATTCATCTCCAGAAAAATACAAGCAATGTGGAAAAAGAAAGGAGGCATGTGGAGAAAACACTTCGGACGCAGACTTCAAAAGGACAGGAGTGAAACAAAAGATAAGAGTCCAATCATATGTTATGAGTGTAAGAAGCCTGGACACATCAAAGCTGAATGCTCTTCTCTAAACAAGGAGAAGGAGAAAAAGAGATTCTTCTCAAAGAAGAAAAGATGATTAATGGCCACTTGGGAAGACCTTGACCTCTCATCTACTGATTATGAATAAGAAGCAGAAGAAGAAGCCAACCTACGCCTCATGGGAAGCACATTCTCTGAAGAAGAAGAAAATGAGGTAACAAACTCTGAACTTAATCTTCAAGAAGCTTTTAATGAATTGCTAACAACTCATCTATCTTAGCCGTTGAATACAAATCACTCAAAAGAAAATTTTCAAAGTTATTCAAGGATTATGAAAAAACGTTTTCAGAAAAACAAGAGCTTGAAATTGTTTGTGAAAAACTAAAAACTAAAAACACTTTTTTTAAAACATCCTCTGAGTCCAATATAACTGATGAAGTTAATAAACTTCAATCAGAGATAAAGGAACAAACTGGGGATCTCAGTAAATTTATGGGCAGCTCCAAAAAGGTAAACACTCTATTAAAATACTCCAAAGACCCTCGTGATAAATCTGGGTTGGGATATCAAAACATAGAGAAAATATTTTTCAAGAAAGTACCCATTCCTGCTAAATCAGTTGGAAATTTTCATAAAAAGGATAATCACTTTACTTCAAAGTATTTATGCAATAAAAGATCAAAACATTATGGATCTCCAAAAACTAACCTGAAAGGACCCAAAAAGATATGGGTACTTAAGGATATGATAATTCCTCTTGCAGATGTGCTTAGCAACAAGAAAAAGACACCTGTCATGGTACCTGGACAGTGGTTGCTCATGGCACATGACGGGAGAAAAGTCTATGTTCCAAGACTTCAAACTTAAAGCTAGTGGCTCTGTCACCTTTGGTGGAAACCATAAGGGTAAAATAGTTGGAATAGGTAAGATTGGTAAGCATCCTTTTCCCTCTATTGATAATGTACTTCTGGTTGAAGGGTTGAAACATAATCTGCTTAGTATAAGCCAATTATGTGATTGTGGATCAAATGTTTCATTCAGTCTTGAAGAATGTATAGTTAAAAACTCTGACGGATCCATACTCTTCACTGCCAAAAGGCAAAACAATCTTTATAAGATTGATTTAGAAGATCTCTCAGATCAAAATGTATCATGTCTAGTATCCATAAAAGGAGAACAATGGATATGGCATAAGAAGCTTGGTCATGCAAGCTTGAGGTTAATCTCAAAGCTAAATAAGCATAACCTCGTAAGAGGACTACCAAAACTTGTGTACAAATTGGATGTTCTATGCGAAGCATGTCAAAAGGGGAAACAAATAAAAAATTCTTTTGAGCCCAAAAATGTTGTTTCCACCTTGAGACCACTAGCTACATCTTGATCTGTTTGGTCCAACAAGAACTGTCTCATTGAATGGGAAGAAATATGGACTTGTCATAGTAGATGACTATAGTAGATGACTATACTAGATAAACATGGGTTATGTTCCTAGCTCACAAGGATGAGTCCTTTAGAGTCTTTTCTATATTCCGTAAAAGAATTCAAAATGAAAAAGGCATGTGTATCAACTCAATCCGAAGTGATCATGGAGGAGAATTTGAGAATGAGAGCTTTCAATTGTTATGTGAAGAAAGTGGTATCCTTCACAACTTCTCTGCCCCAAGAACACCACAGCAAAATGGTGTGGTAAAAAGAAAAAATAGATCTCTTCAAGAGATGGCTAGAACAATGCTCAATGACAACTCAACCTCCAAACACTTCTGGGCTGAAGCTGTTAACACTGCATGTTATATTCAAAACAGAATATATATTAGACCCTTATTAAATAAGACTCCTTATGAATTGTGGAAAGGACGAAAACCCAACATTTCTTATTTTCACTCTTTTGGATGTCAATGCTTTATTTTAAATACGAAAGATTCTTTAGGAAAGTTTGATGCTAAAGTTGACTGTGGTATCTTCTTAGGATACTCTGAAACTTCAAAAGCATATAGAGTGTACAACTCTCGTTCTTTGACTATTGAAGAATCTATCCATGTTAAATTTAATGACAAACAGCCTGATAAAAATTTATCAGAGTTAGATGAGTCTTTTGCAGAATTAAACCTCAATGATAAAGGAGAAGGAACATTATCAACAAACAAAGAAGCTCTGAATGATGATAGAAGAGAAGAAAACACAACAAGAAATGAAGTTCAAAGAAATTGGCACTTCAAAATATATCATCCGAAGACCAAATCATTGGAAATCCAGAAGATAAAGTGCGTACAAGATCTACCTTTAAAGAATACTCTGATATAACATTCATCTCAGAAATGGAACCAAAGAAAATTGAAGAAGCTCTTTTGGACGAATGATGGATATTAGCTATGCAAGAAGAGTTAAATCAATTTACAAGAAACGACGTTTGGACGCTGGTTGAAAAGCCTAAAGACAAGACCATCATCGGCACAAAATGGGTATTCAAAAATAAATTGGACGAAGATGGTAAAGTTATGAGAAATAAAGCAAGGTTAGTTGCTCAAGGATACTCGCAACAAGAAGGTATTGATTTTACTGAAACTTTTGCTCCTGTAGCTAGACTAGAATCCATATGCATCTTACTTTCATTTGCTGCTCATCATAGAATGAGACTTTATCAAATGGATGTAAAGAGTGCTTTTCTAAATGGCATAATCAATGAAGAGGTTTATGTCAAGCAACCACCTGGTTTCGAGGATCAAAACCAACCAGAGCACGTTTTCAAACTGAAAAAGGCTTTGTATGGACTAAAACAAGCTCATCGAGCATGGTATGAAAGATTAAGCACTTTTCTAATAAAAAATGAATTTTCTAGAGGAAAAGTTGATACTACTCTCTTTCGTAAAGACAAAAACTCACATTTTATTATAGTCCAAATCTATGTAGATGATATTATCTTTGGAGCTACTGATGAATCTCTTTGCAAGGAGTTTTCCAAGTTGATGCAGAAGGAGTTTGAAATGAGTTTAATGGGAGAATTAAAATTCTTCTTGGGCTTACAAGTAAAGCAAACATTGGACGGAATCTACATTCATCAGACAAAATACGCAAATGAACTCTTGAAAAAGTTCAAATTGGACGATTGCAAAACTATGAGCACACCCATGCATCCATCGTCCACACTAAGATTGGACGATAAAGATCAAAAGGTGGACGAAAAGGTATACAGAGGTATGATTGGATCACTCTTATATCTCACTACGTCTAGACCAGATATAATGTTTAGTGTGTGTCTCTGTGCACGTTTTCAATCTGATCCTAGCGAGTCACATCTAATTGTGGTTAAAAGAATATTCAGATACTTGAAAGGGACTACTAATCTTTGTTTGTTATTTAAGAAATCTCATGAGTACAGATTAGTTGGTTTTTGTGATGCTGACTATGCTGGAGATAGAATTAAAAGAAAAAGTACCAGTGGAGGATGCCACTTCATTGGAGGAAACCTAGTATCATGGTCAAGCAAAAGACAAAGCACGATTGCTCTTTCAACAGCCGAAGCTGAATATATCTCTGCGTCCAGTTACTGTTCTCAATTACTCTGGATCAAACATCAATTGAAAGATTACAACATCTTTGAAAGTAAGATTCCTTTACTTTGTGATAATACTACTACAATTAACTTATCAAAGAATCCCATCTTACATTTAAAAGCAAAACACATTGAAATTAAACATCACTTTATACAAGATTATATCCAAAAATGTGTGTTTGATAATCAATTTGTGGACACAGATCATCAATGGGCTGATATCTTTACAAAACCCCTCTCTGAGGAAAGATTTAATTTTATTAGAAAACATTTAAGTATGCATTTTGTAAAGAATTGACATATTTTGCGTCCATTGATACTCTGCGTCCAACATGGTTTGTACTTGTTAATATATGTGGTGACTTTTCTGATAAGTTGATATTTCTGTTGCATTTAATTTAACATTCTTTTTGTCTCATTTGAATCTTTTCAAATTTCCCACGCTGAGTCAGTTTACGAAATGTCACATAAGTTACTTTTTATTGCAGACGTAACAGTTACTTTTAATACACATTTATTGTGATATTTGAAAATCGATTCACTTTCTCTTTCCAGAAACCTTTCAGTATAAGCTTTGCTCTCTTATAAATATCTCATCTCTTTTCAAGATCAAGTTTTTACGCTTTCAAGTGTTTGAGAAATCCTTTGCTGAAAAACCTTCAAAAATTTTCCTTTCTTCTCAAAATCTCAAAATCCCTTCACAATATTTCTAAGAGATGGCCGGAGGAAAGAAAACCCTGTTGAACGAAGCTGAGGTAGTTATGAAATACCTGTTCCAGTCATCCATTCTAGCTGAGTATGGAATAGATATTGCTGAACATCTACAAGTAGCAAGGTGGGAAAATTACTTCAAAGAAGCAGTTGAAGTTTACCCCAAGCTTATCTGTGAGTTCTGGCAAAGCGCTGTTGTTTCTGAAACAGCTGCTGTTGGGAAGGTACTGGGGAAGGAAGTAACAGTGTCAGAAGTCAAGATTTCAGACGTGACTCAGTGCTAGCTAGAAGGAGCCAAGCATACTAAAGATTGGACAAGGGACATTGGAGAAGTTGACTGCGTGCTCAAAATCCTCTTAAAAGACCCAAACCAAGGAAGCAAGAAGAAAATAATCGCCTCGCAAATGCATGATAAGACCAGAGTTCTTCACCAGCTGCTGAATAAGGTGATACTCCACAAAGCTGGGTCCAAGGATTCAGTCTCTAGCATACATGCATTCTGCTTGTCTCACTTAATGCTGTGCCAGCAGATCAACCTCCCTCACATTCTTTTTAAACACTTCAAGAAGAGTGTTCAAGGGAAGGGAAAGAAAACCACCATTTCTTACGGTGTGCTTCTAACAAAGATCTTCAGAGATCAAGGGATTTTCAGTGAGTTTGGTGCTCTTAACAGTGAAGAAAAGTCAAAGACTTTTGGACGAACCCAACTGCAATAGGTTTTTGGACGGAGTAATCTGATGAAGATGAAACTTCATTCTGTGCTGAGTTGTGGATGGAAAGAAAGTCCAAAGCCCCTGGTCACTATCGCTGAGCCCTCACAGAAAGAAAAGGCCCCGTCCACTCAAGCTCCTACAAAAAGAAGGCTAATAATGGACGATGACTCTGAAGATGACCAACCCATCGCCAAACGGATGAGGGTTGCGTCCAATATGACTATTCCAAAGGGAACTCGGACGAAGTTACCCATCAAAAGAAAACCAACTGCCAAAGCTGCCTCCACTCCTGAGGAACCCCTTTCTGCTCCCCTCCCCTCACCACCTTTACCCTCATCTCAACCTGAACCTCAAATACCTTCACCTTACTCTCAATTACCCTCCTCTCCATCAAACACTGAACCCTCCTCACAAACACAAGCCATACCACTTAAATCTTCTTCATCTTCACCTTTAAAACACTTCACCTCAACCATCCCTATCCCAAATTTTTTCTCTGTGGGAGTCACCCCCCATATTATTCCCCTTGGGAATCAAAGGACTCTTCACTCTCGTTAACAGCAAGAAGGTCCAGATGCTGTGATGGGATCAGCACAAGGGTCCATATCTTCCCAAGCCAACTTACCTTCAGACTTGTAACCTTAGAAGAAATGGATCAGTTTGCAAGTCCTTATGACACAATTTTTGAGTGTAATCAAAGGGAGTCTTCTGTTGAAGAATTTGCGATACGTGCCCCCATCAATACGTATCACTCCTACAACTGCCATCAAGATTCTGCCTGACAGAATATGTCCAAGACTGCCAATAGTCGATTTGAACAAGAACAAGGATTTGAAGAAGTATAGAAGTCAAGCCATGATGCCAACACCGTTCTACTTCAAACCTATCTTTGGCCTTCAAAAATCACCTGAGGTAGACTTGGGATTCTTATGGCAAATCTCGAAGAAAGGAGAGGCAAAGGAGAAGGATGCAAAGACCTTCTGGGAAAAACACATTTGGGATTGTGTACAACAAGCTTCCATTTTAGGGCTAATTGATGAAGAGATGGAAGAGATAGTTACTGTGCCAGGACAAAGCTTCAAATGCTTTTGTCCAATCTACATGGTAGACGATACCCTCGGATTACCGCTAAGAACGCCTGCGTCCACAATCTTTTCTTCTCTAAGCTACGTCCCAGGATCTCCTCCTGACAACTTAGGAAAACCATATCCTTGAGAATTTGGATTTAATGTTGTCTGAAGACGAAGTGGACTCAGTTGAAGTGCTTACGGTAGCAGAAGACCCAGCATCCACAGTCTCTATTGTTGCTCCTATTTCGATTGCTCCTCTTGCGCCATCAACTAAGTTAATGATTAGGGAGACCTCTGTTGAACGCCCTCCCACTGTTGACATACAATCTTAAGTGCCCCCTGAAGTTCAAGCATACATGACCACTCAAATGGATCATATGTTCAAGAGAGTTGAAGACCGTCTTAAGTCTCTCTTTCAACAAGGGCCTCCTCCCCCTCCTATTTCCTCCTCTTAAAATTTTTTTAAAATTCTTTTTTCTCTTTTAAATTTTTTTTGACAATGATGTTTTTTTTCTCACTTTTTGTCTAATGACAAAGGGGGAGAAAATTGGGAAATTCCAATTGTTCATTTATTCTTGATTGATTCAATTGTTCATT
The DNA here is from genome assembly GCA_023212625.1 of Styphnolobium japonicum. Lineage (NCBI taxonomy): Eukaryota > Viridiplantae > Streptophyta > Magnoliopsida > Fabales > Fabaceae > Styphnolobium > Styphnolobium japonicum. Next base: position 7,306,111 of record JALBWW010000010.1, read on the forward strand.
TATTCTGATTCAATTGTTCATATATTTGTTAATACCCTTGATAAAATAATATGAGCATATCTGAGAATCTATTTGTATGTTGTCTAAAATTTGTTTACTATGAGTTGTTTTAATTGTTCATACTTATTCTGATGCATTCTTTGCTAATCTAAACTTGATTATATTCTTGCTCTAATGCTTGTTTTATTTTAGTAAAGGATGTGCTTACTCTGCTCTAACAGTGGCATTTTCCTATCATTTAAGTATTTTTCTCTAAATAAACTTTTGCTCAAAACTAAGCGTTGTGATAGCACACTTACTCACTCTTAGCTAAACCATGTTGTATCCTTTTTGTGTCCATTATGTTTTTTTTATGCACGATCTTAGGGGGAGTGTTCTCTTGAGTAAAAAGATATGTATTCAATCAAAATTTAAAAAGTTTTGTCATCATCAAAAAGGGGAGATTGTTGCAACCAAAGAACCTTGTGAAATTAAGTGTGGAACCAATCTATTTAAAGAATTATTACCCCATAGAGTTTTGAAGATAACAAAAGTTTTTAATTTAGAATGATAAAAGACTCACGTAACTTGTTTTTGAACTATTTCAAAGAAGAAAACAAAGTGTTAACAAACAATTACTTGTATGTGCGTCCATTATTTGAGCTAAAGGAAACTAAGTATTTGTCCAATACCTTTTGAACTGTTTCACAAGTTTTATTATATTAGATCGTCCAATGATTTCCTTACTAAGCTCAGGTTGGAAATATTCGTCCAAAGCCAAAATTCAAATGTGAAGAAACTATTCATCATTAAATGCTGAGAAAGACTCTGACAACGTACACTACAAAAGAAGTCAACTGAGCCGTTTAAGCTGACATCACTAACAACTACAAGGATCTACGAATAAGGAACTTTCTATGCTCAGATAAGTCAGGACTAAGCTATCATATTCTTGGACATTCCTGATAATCAAAGTGTCTTTTCAGAATAAGATCCAACGTTATCATCTTATGCATTTAATACTGCTCAGAACAGTAATAAATGTTTCCGTTGGACGAAGAAGCTTATGAAGACTGCTCCAAATACTTTCACCTATAAATACAAATGTCTTCGAAGTAGAAAAACGAGGATAACAATCTGTGTGATCAAAAGTGTAAAAGAATCAAAGCTTTCATTCTTCTTAGTATTCTTACTCTTGTAAAGAGTTTAAGTCTTGAGATTTATTTTCTATCCTCACCTGTAGTGAGTTTAAAACTCAAGCACTTTTACGTCTTCTTTTATTCAACTTGGTGTGTTAGCCTGAAGAGGTTGTGTATAAAAGAATACTTGGATCGTAGAACCTGAAGAGGTTGAGAATACTTGTATACCTGAAGAGGTGGACAATACTTGTAATATTTGTATAAGCATCTGGTGCAAGATTTTCTTCCCTCCTCTCGTGTTTTATTTATTCACTAACCTCTAGGGATTGCCATTGTTTTCCTAACTAAAGTTTTGAGATAAGACTTAGAACCTTTTCATTACGGTTAATGTTATTAATTACAAAATTGCTTTAGCGTCCAATTGGACTAAAAAGTTTTTCTTTGTCCATTGCATTTTTGCTTCTTAACGAAAAGTTTTCCAAAAAGGTTAATAAACACAATTCAACCCCCCTTCTTGTGTTTTACTTGTTTACTTCAGAACCCATGTCACGTGTGATTAATTTTTTTTTTAATTAGTGACTAGAATTGATGAATAAGTGAAATTATGTTTTCTAGCAGTAGCAAGGATTGAAGAAATTATGTGCTAGTAACAGTTAAACAAACCTTGCAGTTCCATAGTTAAACACAAGGCTAAGAGCAAAACTTAACCATAGTTAAAAACAGTCCTTGCAAGAGCTTGGTATCTTAGACAACAAAATTGATCTATCCAATTTATCAAATAAATATTTCCACCAACCTCCTTAATTTATGAATAATATGAAAAGAGACAGTGACTAAGATGGATTGATTTATTTATTCATAGAAGACTACAGAAATACACAGTTAGCAAGTCAGAATTAGAAAGACCCTAGAAGTTTAGGACCATTCACATAGTCCTAGTCTAAACCAAAAATACTGATCGGTGCATGTTACTATCATATCCAAGTCCTAATTGAAATAGATACAGCACAGATTTTAACATAATGGAGATACAACTAATAATGATAGCACAGTCTTGAAACTAATAAAGGATATGAAATATTTACCCAAAAAAAAATCAAAGATATGAAACTATGTAGTCTTTTGCTTCTGATAAGAATATAACAACATAAACCCAATATAGATGTATCAAATATAAAAGACCATTTACTAGAGACACCAATATCTTGGGCTATGAAGAAAGCACCAATTCCTTTCACCTAAACTAACAGCTAAGCCATTTCAATGGACCCAGACATTGAAAGCATATATGCAAGCATACCAGAATACAACAGAATGACACCCATGACCCTTATTCATATCACAGGACACAGTTTATTAAGCTAGCACTAATGTTGTTTGCATACCATGAGTCAAATGAAAAACTCAAGAATTTTTTTTAGCACAAGCATAGGACCTGATTTGAAAAAGAAATCAGAATGCTCATAGAGAAGACACAGAAACCCTAAATTCTAAGCTCAAATGCTCAAAGTAGAAAGAAAAAAAAAAAGAACACAACCAAACATATGACAAACATTTGAGAGAGAAATCACAGAGACCCCAGATTCTAAACTCAAATGCTCAAAGCAGGAAATGCTCAATAGAAAAGCACACAAAGGTTCATAGATATATACCTCACGATTATAAACCTGAGCAGGGAACCAGAAGTTTCTAGGCTCAAGAGCAAGATACCAAGTCATGACTGAGTCAGCAGGTAAAGAACTCTGCTGCTTGCTGCTATTATTTGCATCCACCTTTAATCTCATCCACAGAAAAGGCCAACGAAGGGATACAAGCCTCATCAAGCCCCTTTGCATGCCATGTTTGAGACTGCCAACGTTCCGTTTTGAAGCAACATGCCATTTCCACTCCTTGTAAGCAGCTGGACCAATAATACTATATCTGGTTCATGTGCCTCTCTCAAAGGTGATCACTCGCACATCTCTCCCTCAAGGAACGATTGATTAGTCTTGCTTTTGATTACACCATACTCCACATTTACTTAATTTTCATTCAAAACCATAATATAACTGCCTCTGTTCATAACCCAATAGTTAAAAGAAAAAAAAAACCTTCAAGCTACTCGGATTAATCCAAAGTTCATTAAATTGTTTTCTTGGTGCAGGGTTTTAGAAGAAAGAAAATCAAGAGCATTATCAGTATCAAAATTAACTAAACTTGTCTAAAAAATGAAAAAGCCATAATTTACTAACCTTGTGGTTAATGCGTATTTTCTCACTGCACAAGGAAAAAAACAAAACGGAACAAAAGGAAAAGCCAATGTTGTATATATATATATATATATAATGGAAAGGCAAACATCAGTACATGTATTATATCTTAACTTTCATTCTGTTTTGGCCAATCTCTTATTTTTAACCTTTAAAATACTAGAAGCACACACTTTATTGCATTACGCACACAAAAGTAAAACCATAAAGAAAGTAAAAACCATATATGGAAAGCATTAGAAATGTTTAATTCAACTAGGCAGATTCCAGAACCACTAAGAAGATATTAACAATTGAAATAATTATGAGTACAATAAAAATATAATGCATTTTCTGACCTCTTGTGTCTTTCCCGAAATGAGTTGGTATATGGAAAAAAGGTTGTTACATTCAGGCCTCTCAGAATTGTCAAATTCCAAGATGAAAGATTCACTACACAGTGCACACAAGTAATTTGAGAACTTTTCACACAATTAAATGCTGGTGTGCACTAGAAAAGCTTTTATAGAATACTATTATAATGCAAATAATTTCATCTACATGAATTTCTGGACAAAGTATGAAAATCTACAAAATAATAGTTTTCTTAAAATTTGTGGAGGTTCAAAAAAATGAGACACATAAAATGGTTGAGAGAGTAATAAACTACATGCATAATAATGATTATAAAATATATGGGCATAAATACATACACTTACCAGGCAAAATTTTCCACTTGAATCCCGAAACTCACTTTTGGTAAATTCAATCATCTAGGAATTTAAAAAAAAATTATACACCAAGCACCGCTACAACCAAATTCATCAAATAATAATAATAATAATAATAATAATAATAATTATAATAAGCTTCATGACGTGTGTTCCTTCCTTATCAATCATGAGCGGCTACTTACATAACTAAATGGAAGCATCTTTTGTTTCATTAAGCCAGTACAAATTAAATATAGATTATACAGAAGATTTCATAAACCTAAAGTATTATCTTTGTTAGGGGAGGGATTTCAATATCAGCTATTTATTGGAGCTGAAAATAGCATGCACGTATAGTGACATATACACATTTTACCTTTGATTAAGCTGAATTTTCAAAAATCGGAAAGAAGAAAAAATTCAAGGCAATGCAAAACCTTAAACCAACAACAATAAATCAACAATTAACTAAACAAACCCAGAACTGGAACCAAAAACTGCATCCCCTCTGAACCGTGTCCCCTTCAAGTCTTTGAAAACCATAACAAGAGACTTTGAACATCAATTACATGGATAAAATTGAGCAATGAACAAAACCGAGAAACATTTGAAGGAAAGGAAAATCCAGAATTAAGGTGGAAGTGGAACCCCTGCAATCACAGATCATAATGACATTTACAACAAATGTGAGTGTGGAATTCAAAGAAGGGTGCAGAAGCAAAAAGGGGACCAGGCTGGTTCGCTTCTGGTTGGGACGAAATGTGAAATATCTTAATCAAACATCAGAATTTAAAGTCCAACATAGATTAACTTAAGATCCAGAATTTAACCAAGCTAAACAATCCATCAAAAAGATTTAATATATTGTTTAATCTTTGTGATCCTCTTTGAATACATGATAATAAAGCTATTATCACATCAACATCTAAATCAAATTAAGCAATTTAATCTAGATAAAAATCAAAAGAGGAAGAAGAGAAACTTGAATAACAATTAAGCAATATGAACAAGCGAAATAAGATCTCCAAATTAAACATCAAGATGGCTAATCCCTTTGATTGATTATAAGAGCCTAGCCTTCCATGGATGGGAAGGAAGAACTTATAAAATAAAGAGCAAAAGCGAAATTCTAAAGAGAATGGAGAAGAAGAGAAAGAAAACTCTCACAAATACTCAAACATTCTTCAAACATACTTAAAATTGAATTATCTATAATACAAAGAGATTGACTCTATTTATACTAATCTTAGAAGCCAATTTGTAATTGAAAATAATCTGAATACAAGCTGTAAAAACATGGAAATTGTCAAATATGGAAGCTTGATGCATGGTTGGTGGGTTGGAACATGGTAGGTGGGTTGGTGAATGGTTGGTGGCTTTAAGTCAGCAACTCAACTCTGACGTCCAGCCTACTTTTCATGAGCTAGACGGTGCATTTGGGCTTGGAGGTCTTCATGAAAGTTATAGCCAGTTGTCTCCTTGAAATTTTAGCATTGGAATCATGCCATTTGGACTTTTAGAACACCAGAAATGCCAAAAACATTGTACCTACCTCAAGTTAGGTTGGCAGAACATGTTTCCAAATTCAAACCAAATTGTAGCTTCATAATCATGCCTAAAACAACATCTATTGACTAAATGGTCTTCAGTGAAGTTGGAGATATGGGTCTTATCTTTCCAATAGCCAAGTTTCATCCTAAGAGGAGGCCTATAGCCCACTATATAGTCCAATATGTGCACACTGCCCAGATTTCTGTGACAGCAAACCCACTCTGCATTGCAGGGATATTTTGGACCCTTAGAAGTCTGATCCAGCTCTTGAGTTCTTCATGAAATTTGTAGAGCCTTGTCTTAGCTTTCCAATGATACCAAGATCATCTCAAATGGATCGCTGAATCCCAAGTTATAGCCTAACCAAGGAGGAAAGGTCAAAATGCATCAAAATCCAAGAATTATTCACAATTTGCATTAAAGCCTAATGAAGCCCAACAACATTAAACTCATAAAAAATACTAATATTAGGCACAATAAACATCTAATAAAGCCTAATACAAAGCTAACATAAGTGTTTCAAATTGATTGATCAAATTCCCCCAGACTTAAGCTTTTGCAACTACATAATATTATTCCCTAGCCTGCTAATCTCATATACAATAACATTACTGACAATTATACATACCATAAGCAAAAAACTAGTTTTAACAAATAAAAATGAGAAGATGGTGACTGCATTAACAGTAATTAGAGGCAAGATAACAAATAATAATATATAAATAGTTCATAATCCCATTACCAACTTTGCATAGCACCAGAGAATCAAAAGGTCTACACCAAAAGTAGACACAGATTTTAGATATATGAATACTAGCCTAATTATGACACCAACTTTTACATTATATATATATATATATATATATATATAATCACCTATACACATTATTACCCCATTATGGTCAATGCCTAGCTACACCTAGCTTGCGTATCCTACCACCCTATATATATATATATATATAACTAAAGCTAATATATAGTGCCAATTGCTACATTTTTGCCATCTTGCGCCAAGTGCCAATTATCCAACTTTTATGAACCAGTCATTGTCACAATTTGGTACAATGTGGCTCAAGTGAATTCTGAAGCAAGAGGTCCTATTAGCTAGAATGATCTTTTATTTCCCTTTTAAAAAAGTGAAATAAGCATCGTGGATTGATAAAAATTGAAAATTTTGATCTTCCAAACTCCCGATTGATGCTTCACCTCTTGAAATTCAAAAACCTAGATAAAAATGATAGTCAAGGTAGGAGATGTTGTGAAAAGCCAGAAATACATTTTGCAGGGTTCTAGCTTAGGATTTCACATCTCATTGATCAATCAATTTGAGACACTTATGATAGCTTTGTATTAGGCATTATTAGATGTTTATTGTGCCCAATATTAATACTTTAGATGAGTTTAATGTTGTTGGGCTTCATTGGGCTTTAATGCAAATATTGAATAATTTTCGGATTTTGATGCATTTTGACCTTTCTTCCTTGGTTAGGTCATAACTTGGGACTCGGTGATCCAATTGAGGTGATCTTGGTGTCTTTGGAAAGCTAAGACAATGCTCTACAAGTTTCATGAAGAACTCAAGAGCTGGATCGGAATGCTAATGGTCCAAAATATCCCTGCAATGCAGAGTGGGTTTGCTGTCACGGAACCATCTGGACAGTATGCACATATTGGACTATATAGTGGGTTATAGGCCTCCTCTTGGGCTGAAACTTGGTCACTTGAAAGATAAGACCCATATCTCCAACTTCAATGAAGACCATTTTGTCAATAGATGTCGTTTTAAGCATGCTTTTGAAGCTACAAGTTGGACTGAATTTGGAAACACGTTCTTCCAACCTAACTTGAGGTAGGTGAAGTGTTTTTGGCATTTCTGGAGTTCTAAAAGTCCAAATGACATGATTCAAATTGAAGATTTTCAAGGAGACAACTGGCTACAACTTTGATGAAGACATCCAAGCCAAAATGCACCGTCTAGGTGATGAATTTGAAGCCAGAAGTCAGATAAGAGTTGTTGACTAAAAGCCACCAACCATACACCAACCCACCTACCATGCACCAACCCACCTACCATGCATGAAGCTTCCATTTTTGACAATTTTCAGATTCTTATAGCTTGTATTCAGATTATGTACATGTACAAATTGGCTTCTAGGATTAGTATAAATAGACCCAACCTCTTTGTATTAGAGAGATTCAATTTGAAGTAAGTTAGAATTCAATTTTGTAGTAAGTTTAAGTATTTGTTAGTTTTCTTTCTCTTCTTCTCCCTTCTCTTTAGAATTTCATTTTTGTTCTTTATTTTCTGAGTTCTTCCTTCCCATCCATGGAAGGCTAGGCTCTTATAATCAATCCAAGGGATTAACCGTCTTGATGTTTAATTTGGAGATCTTGTTTTGCTTGTTCATATTGCTTAATTGTTATTCAAGTTTCTCTTCTTCCTCTTTTGATTTCTATCTAGATTGAATTGCTTAATTTGATTTAGATGTTAATGTGATAATAGCTTTATTGTCATGTATTCAAAGAGGATCACAAAGAATAAACAATTTATTAAAGCTTTTTGATGGATTGTTTAGCTTGGTTAAATTCTGGATCTTAAATTAATCTATGTATGGATGGTGCTTACTTTATCTAACCTTGGTTAATTAAATTCTAGATGCTTATCTAGTAGAGGATTCTTGGATTATGTTGAGGCTTCTTGATGTGATCTAAGGCCAAGAACATGGTTAGCGATTAAGTAAATTCCTTGTGATCAATGATGGATTAAACTCAAGATCGGTAAATTTCCTTGGATTGGTTGTTTCTTTAGATTTGTTTTCAACTTTGAGTCTTGTATATTTATCAATCTTGTTAATCATCATCAAAACCCCCCTTTTAATTATCTTGATTTTGATTAAATCTTTGTTCTTTTTTTATCCTTGAGAGATGATTCGGTTCATGCTCTATACTACAAATTAGTTTACGAACCGGTAAATTTTTATTATTTGACGAGGTCTCGACAACCTCTTGTCAAATTTGGCGCCGTTGCCGGGGATCCAAGGCAAATATTTGATCATTTCATCTAACTCTAACAATTGTGTTTGTTTTGTTTTTGAAGCATTTTCAAGTGGAATTCAACTGAAATTGGGTAAAGGGCATCCTATCAAGATTTTGGTTCGGTAACATATCTCTGATTGATCTGAATTTTGGTAGGTTAATGGAAATCATTATTTTGAGAAAGGCTCACTATTTATAGTGAGGTCACCCTTATTTTTGCCAAATTCCATCGTTTAGACCACTTTTTCAATTTTTTAAGATATTTTATTATTCTGTTAAATACAATTTTTGTGTAGATTTCACTCTGTGGTAGTCCCATAATTTTTAAAAATCTGTAGATATGTTTTCTATAATTATTTTGTGTGTATATTTAGACTTGTTTTTGTGATTTTGTGTTTGATCACTAATCTGATGGAGCATAAACTTGATGAGCTGGCTTATCTGGTGGAGCAATTGGCAGTGGAACAACATCAGTTACATGTGCAAGAACCTGCAGGATTTTGTAGTATATGCTGTAGTTCTTATCATCACACATATGCATGCACCACATTACAATATGATGGTTCTGTATTTCATGACCATTCTGTTGATGCAACAGGTGTATTTCTTGGTGAACCACAATACCAACAGCTTGGATATGATCCTTATTCTACCACATATAACCATGACTGGGGAGAACATCCCTGGTTCGGACCTTATGTTGAACCAATCAGTCTATACCAGCAACCTATGCTGCAACAGCAGCAAGCCCCAATAAGCATGGAATATGAGCCTACACTAGAGGATTTGGTGAAACAATTTGCTCAGAACAACATCCAATTCCAGCAGAGAACAGAAGCTATAGTACAAAACGTGAAGACCCAAGTTGGTCAACTTACATCTTCATTGAGTCAGTTGAGCAAGCACCAGATGCGTAAATCGATTCTCAGAAACATGGGATCATTGATGAGAAAAAACCAATTGATGATTTGTGTGCTGAATTTGCTAGTTTTACTGATTTTGATGATTCTGTTTGTTATACTGGTTGTGATGGTGATATGTTGTGTAATGCATGTGCTGAGATTGCTGCCTTTTTGAGACATGATGAATCTTTTTCAGCAGATTATGCAACAATTCAATCTACAGAAGTAGTGAATCCAACAAAATTGGAGTCCATTGTGGCTAAAAACCTCCTTACTGATGAGGAGGAGAGGTTGCTACCCATTTTGAGGGAGAATCTGAGAGCATGCACACTTGCAGACATTCCAAGTATTAGCCCATTCATTTGCATGCGTAGGATTTTACTTGAAGATGGAGCTAAATCAGTAAAGCAACCCCGGAAGATACTAAACCCTCTGATTCTGGATGTGGTGATCCATTACACTGGCTATGGTGTGGCCGCTGGAATTTTGTTGCTCCTGCTATCCATAGGGAGTTTTCTTTCCACACTTTTATTTCATTTTTCTAGTTGTTTTCTTTTTGTTTTTACTGTTTTGCTATTGTTTTTAATTTTGTTTCTGTTTTTATTTGACTGTTACAATTTACTCTTTTCTGTTGTTGTTGTTTCTGCTGATTGTGTTGTCTGTTTCTATTTCTGCTTCTGTTTTGTTGAAATGCTGATGTTTGTCTTTTATTACTTTTTATTTTCTGTTTCTGTTTTTATTTTTTTGTTTTGTTTGTTGTTTTTATTTTCTGTTTTCTATATAAATCTTTGTTGAAAAAAAAAAGCCACGTTTAAGGTCAATGGCCAGAAATTGAATCATTATTGGGGAGGACCCATGGATCGTGCAAAATCTTCAATCACGCTGGCTAAAGACATTAAAAGTAGCGCTTCTTGGGAGGCAACCCAAGTTTTCTAACTTTTTCATTTTTTCAAACTTTGACTTATTTGCATTCACAGGAATCAAGACAGAAAATCGGTGCCGAGTAAGAAAATCTATCAGAGTTTGATTTTTCTGTCTTAATTTTGTTTGTTTTTCATTGACAGATGATTTTTCACCGGTTAAATGGCGGATAACGGTACTCCGTGAAAAAAAAAATTTCGGTCCTTTCAGTTACCCACAAACACTGAAATCTGTATATAATTTTACTCATTTTTTTTCTCTTTCTTCTTTCTTTCGAAATGGATAATCAGCTTGTTAATCTCCGCAAGCAATTCCCTTCTCTCCCTCAAAATGCTTTAACTAACATTTATTGTGCAAGGTTTGAGAGATTAAGGATGCTTATGCACAAAGGCATCCCTGCGGATATCTGTTGGTTGATCGAAGCAAAGGTCCGACTCAAAGGTGAATTTTCTGACGCTCTTGTTTCATATATGCCAGGGCTAGGCAAAAGTTCATATGCAAAGAAGAGAAGAGCAAAAAGGTTACGGGTCTGCTATAAATGTGCAAGATGGACCTGTAACACAAAATGCAAATCAATTGGAATGACGTCTATAAACCGAGGTGATAAAATTAACTTCATAAAGGATGGCATGAGTAAGGAGTCTTTAGATAACATTCTATTGACTCTTGAGACGCATCCTAGTGGAGATGTGCAAAGGGCACTTCTCGATTTATGGCCAATATTCCAAGATGAACATGAGCGTTATAGTCTCGGGAGTCTGACTCAAAAAGACCCTGTTTGCCAATTTTTAAGAAAATTGGATGGGAAGCCGACCATCGGCCCATAGAGAGCTTCAAGACGTTACTGGACGTAAAACCAGAGGAAAATGTGAGCCACAATCACACCTCCTGTAAGTATTTTTTTTATTATTTTTCCTTTTTTTCTTCTTGTTTATTAAAAAAAAATCAAAAAAAAATTCAAAAAAAAAATCAAAAAAAAAAATAGCCGTATTTTTTGAAATATGTGTTGCATATTTTCAAACTTCTTCTGACACATATAGATTAGCCTTTTATCTTTGTCATATAGCTATTATCATTTCTGTGTTTATTTTTCAAACTTATCTGACACGCAGATCTACCCCTCCTTTATAGGTGTAATTATTACCTTTGAGTTTTGATGCCTTTAAATATTGCACTTTGCTCTCTTCGCATCATTGATAAGGTGAGAGTACAAAAAAGCAAAAGAGAAAAAAAAAGAAAATGGAAGTCACTTCGATTTCGGATCAAGAGTGTTTGTGTCTTTTGTGGATCTAATCCTGGTAAAGATAAAGAGTTTGTAAATATTGCACACCATCTTGGTCGAGTGCTAGCTGAGAGAAAAATCCATTTAGTTTACGGAGGAGGTAGTCTTGGGTTAATGGGTTGTGTAGCAACTGCTGCACATTTAGGAGGTGGCAAAGTCCTTGGTGTCATTCCCACCCTTTATCTACCAAAGAAGCCCATTGGAAAAACATTAGGAGATGAACTAATGGTATTTTGCATGCACCAACGCATGAACATTATGATAGCAAATGCTGATGCCTTTATTGCCCTACCTGGTGGTTTTGGAACTTTGGAAGAGCTCTTTCAAATTATATCCTGGTCACAATGAGAACTTTCACCAAAAACCCATAGGTATATTAAATGTTAATGGTTTTTATGACGCTTTGTTTTGTTTTCTTGATCATCTTTGTCAGAAAAAGGGTTCATCTCACAAGCGACACGTCAAAGTCTTGTAATCACTGCAACTCCCGATCAATTGCTCGATCAACTAAATGAATTTGTACCACAACGTGATCCAGTAATGGCTCCACGGAATTGGGAACAAGGCAGCAGCAGCAAAAAGCCAAAACTTGATTTGAATTTGTCTTTGTGAATTTTTGTTTTCTCTTACGGTTTTAGTTTTTTGTAATTTTTCTTATTTCAGGCTCGATTTGCAGTTTTCTGGTAAGACCTTCTACACTCTACCTATCTTTATTTTGACATTGGGGACAATGTCTTAAATTAGTTGGGGGGAGGGATAGTTGACATTACCATGTACATAGTTTAGTTAAAAAAAAAAAAAACTAACAAGCTAATCTTTATTGTTACTAACTTATTAGATGTATGATGGCAGAGTAAGGAGTAGTTTTGCTCTTGAGACGCATCTTAACTTGCATTTCATAGTATGTCTTAAATTATTTCGTTCTTGCATATTAAAAAAAAATTATTTAAAAATTTAAAAATTTAAAAAAAAAAATTTCATTTTGATCTTTTCAATTGATTTTGATACAAGCATGTACTGAATCTGAGCTTAATTGATGATAAAAGTATGCAAAATAGTTTATAGTTGAATCATTTTCATGATATACATGTGTATATGATTGTGGATATTAGGAAGAAGGCATGGTTGAATTGAGTGAATGTTCCATACCTTTGTGAGTTTTGGGCTTTTCCAAGTTTGATACTTACACTTGGTTATTTTCTTTCATGAGTGATGTCAATTATGAATTTATTTTCTAGAACTTGCATTGAATCGATTTGAGATTACATTGGTCTGTATGTTGCATGAAAATGACAGAGGCATTTTTTTTCTTAACTTAGCTGCTTTGGTCAAATAAACTTACCTTGCATTTATCCAGTTATTAACTCCCTCTGAGCGTATTTGCCTATTCTTTGTTCGTAGCTCATTACAAGCTTCAAGTGAAAAACCATGTTTTACCTTACCTTAGGGAATGGGAGAGCATTGATTTTCTTATTGGAGGAGTTCTTTTGCTTGCAATGATTTAAGTGTGGGGGAATTGGTCTGCTGATACGAAATGCTTGGTAAAAAAAAAAAAAACAAAAAACAAAAACAAAAGAAAAAAAAAGAGAAAAAAAAAGAAAAAAAAAGAATAGAAAAAGGAAGGAATGTGTGAAGAGAATGAGCATTTTATGGTTTTGGGTAAAAAATTTATTCTTTCTACTTGAATTACTCCTCAATGCTCTTTTATTCTCTTTGGTTTTAACCTGCTATTATCTATACTGTTCCCTTCCTTCACTTGATAAGTTCCATTACAACCTTTTTGAAAGACCTCTTGATTTTTGCAATTTATTTGATCTAAGTAGTGGAGAATTGATGTATATGCAAGCCTATGGTAAAATACTTTCATAATTTGACTGAGTTGAGCGTACACAGTTAACCTAAACACCTTGCGTGATTTGAGTGTCACTTGTGAAGAATTTTACTCAATCTGAACATGCCTATTTCTGATTAAAGCATGATTATGCTATACTTTATTCTCAATTGATTTGATTCAACTATTCTTTGTTAAGCATACTTGATTTATTAATTATGGTTTATATTTCATACAATGCTTGTATTTAAAAATTAGTTGAATTGATTAAATAAAATATTACATGTTTGTGGGTATCATCCTGGTAAACCCTCACGAGACTATAACTCGTCCACTAGGGACACCTAGGGGTTTAAAGGCTTGTGGCACATGCTAAGTGCCATCGTGTTTTCCTACGGAAGTGGATTAGATTAGGTACAATCAGTTTTTATGCTTTTAGTTTAATAATATGATATTTCTTGTTTTTCTTGAGTTTTGTTCTTATGTGTTTTGCCCAGGAGTGCAAAAGCTTAAGTGTGGGGGAATTTGATCAATCAATTTGAGACACTTATGATAGCTTTGTATTAGGCATTATTAGATGTTTATTGTGCCCAATATTAATACTTTAGATGAGTTTAATGTTGTTGGGCTTCATTGGGCTTTAATGCAAATATTGAATAATTTTCGGATTTTGATGCATTTTGACCTTTCTTCCTTGGTTAGGTCATAACTTGGGACTCGGTGATCCAATTGAGGTGATCTTGGTGTCTTTGGAAAGCTAAGACAATGCTCTACAAGTTTCATGAAGAACTCAAGAGCTGGATCGGAATGCTAATGGTCCAAAATATCCCTGCAATGCAGAGTGGGTTTGCTGTCACGGAACCATCTGGACAGTATGCACATATTGGACTATATAGTGGGTTATAGGCCTCCTCTTGGGCTGAAACTTGGTCACTTGAAAGATAAGACCCATATCTCCAACTTCAATGAAGACCATTTTGTCAATAGATGTCGTTTTAAGCATGCTTTTGAAGCTACAAGTTGGACTGAATTTGGAAACACGTTCTTCCAACCTAACTTGAGGTAGGTGAAGTGTTTTTGGCATTTCTGGAGTTCTAAAAGTCCAAATGACATGATTCAAATTGAAGATTTTCAAGGAGACAACTGGCTACAACTTTGATGAAGACATCCAAGCCAAAATGCACCGTCTAGGTGATGAATTTGAAGCCAGAAGTCAGATAAGAGTTGTTGACTAAAAGCCACCAACCATACACCAACCCACCTACCATGCACCAACCCACCTACCATGCATGAAGCTTCCATTTTGACAATTTTCAGATTCTTATAGCTTGTATTCAGATTATGTACATGTACAAATTGGCTTCTAGGATTAGTATAAATAGACCCAACCTCTTTGTATTAGAGAGATTCAATTTGAAGTAAGTTAGAATTCAATTTTGTAGTAAGTTTAAGTATTTGTTAGTTTTCTTTCTCTTCTTCTCCCTTCTCTTTAGAATTTCATTTTTGTTCTTTATTTTCTGAGTTCTTCCTTCCCATCCATGGAAGGCTAGGCTCTTATAATCAATCCAAGGGATTAACCGTCTTGATGTTTAATTTGGAGATCTTGTTTTGCTTGTTCATATTGCTTAATTGTTATTCAAGTTTCTCTTCTTCCTCTTTTGATTTCTATCTAGATTGAATTGCTTAATTTGATTTAGATGTTAATGTGATAATAGCTTTATTGTCATGTATTCAAAGAGGATCACAAAGAATAAACAATTTATTAAAGCTTTTTGATGGATTGTTTAGCTTGGTTAAATTCTGGATCTTAAATTAATCTATGTATGGATGGTGCTTACTTTATCTAACCTTGGTTAATTAAATTCTAGATGCTTATCTAGTAGAGGATTCTTGGATTATGTTGAGGCTTCTTGATGTGATCTAAGGCCAAGAACATGGTTAGCGATTAAGTAAATTCCTTGTGATCAATGATGGATTAAACTCAAGATCGGTAAATTTCCTTGGATTGGTTGTTTCTTTAGATTTGTTTTCAACTTTGAGTCTTGTATATTTATCAATCTTGTTAATCATCATCAAAACCCCCCTTTTAATTATCTTGATTTTGATTAAATCTTTGTTCTTTTTTTATCCTTGAGAGACGATTCGGTTCATGCTCTATACTACAAATTAGTTTACGAACCGGTAAATTTTTATTATTTGACGAGGTCTCGACAACCTCTTGTCACTCATCCTTTTCCCAAATGAAGTCCCTAAATATGGTACCAATAAAAGAACAAATTACCTCTTTCAGCCTATCATAAAAGGCATTAAAAACATTTATTCCAGCTTTAGTTTGACCTCCCAGTGTAGCATCAAATTTATTTCATACACTCTTAGCCTAGATGGAAAAGATTTACCTAATAAGCAAAAAGCAAAGCCAAATGCAAGTCAAATATGTTTGTATTAAAAGAACAATTACAAGGCAACTAAGAAATAGAATACCTTAGAAACATACGACAATCACAATCAGAAATTGCTTACTTTGCAGACCTCAGTTTTATAGCGTGGGCGTCGAATGACTGAATGGAGCTCCCCAATACCATGAGCAAGTTGGCAATGGTCTCCATAAGGGCATGTGCCAGTCTCCTGCCATTTGTTACACAGCTCAGTCTTGAACATGCCTTGGTTATACACCATCATCTCAAGAGGCTCTTCCTCCTTCTTCCCTCCTCGCACATATACCTTTTGCTGTAGGGTAGCAACATAACGCAAACTTTCACCAACAATAATCAAATAGTATAAATCAACAAATAAAAAATAGAAACTCCCCTTTTTCTTAAGGATGGCAAAAAATCAATCTAGATATCATTCATATATTATCATTAAATTATTAATTTAATGTCTTCAACCATATAGCTATATTCAATTCTCAAATGATTTTCGAGATTGGATGCTCAATCCCTTATATATATTTTTGGTATAGCCTACAGGGTACTCAAGCTATTACACATGCTTTCCTATTACTAATTATATAAATACTAAAATGATTCTTTTTTCTTGTTCTGTGCTGACAATAAGATTTTTCTTCATATAAATATATATATTTGCTTGCATTAGCTTGTCTACAAATTGACATGGGTAGTGTCACCTCACAACTTATATATATTTATTGAACTACAAAGCATTCAGGGAAAAGCCAAGGAAACAGGGGAAACCAGAACCCCACCTTACTACCCATAAGCCCAGGATGCCACCTCAAAGCTAAACAAGACCAAAAAAAAAACCTAGTAACTAGTGTTTCACCCTTACCAAGCAAGAGCAAGGACACTCACACAAAATACAACGCATATGAAAAACAATCAAACTAACCTGTTCGTTGCAGCTACCAAGTAATGACGCAGATAAGCAAGGTATTACTTCTTTTGAAAGAAAAAGGGTTAACAACTAACAAGCAAGCCATGTTCGATAAATAACGATAAAAGCAGTAGTCACACACAACAAATAAGAGAATAGAAGACAAAATAATAATAATGAATTAATAAAAGCTGCAAAAGCAAGAAGGGAATGGACAAGAACAAAGGTTTGGCTAGGGAAGACTTGTCGAAAATGGCAGAGATGCAGTGGAAATGATGCATATGGTTGTTAATGTGAAAGGGATCTGCAGTGAAGCCCATGAATACGAATCCCCTCCCCCAAACATCCTCTGGAAGTTTCGTTGTGTCCGCCAAACAGCACGCACCCTTCCCACCATGTCCCCTACCACCCCCATCAACCCCTTAGAGAGTACCACTCGTCTGAGGAGGAGGCTTCCCAGCCAAACCTGTCGTGTTCACCATGGAAGGCGGCGATGGAAGACGGTGCTGCCAGGGATTGCAGTGGCGATTAGAAGGAATGGAATGGACAAGGGAGTGTCATAGCAGGAAGAGAGGAAAAATGGGAGTTAGGGTTCAGGAAGACGAAGAAGAGGAAAGGAATGGGTCTCTTTGATTTATTAAAAAATTTGAAAATTCAAAATTTATGATTTGGTGACGGACTGTATCCATCTCTAACATTTTGTTTTTAATAAAGGAAATTTTTTGTTAATATAAAGACGGATTTAACGATAAAAATTACTGAGACAGAATAATTCCGTCTCAAAATCCGTCTCTAAATAAAAATAAATAAATTTTTTTCTAAACTTATAACTCCAGTGACAAATTTCGTAGCTAATAGAGATAGAATTAATTCCGTCTCTAAATTCCGTCACTGTTCGACACTTTTCTAGTAGTGTATGGACGAAGATACTTTAACTAATAAAACAAATCCTTAGAGACTTAAAAAAGTATAGCATACTAAGTTTGGTTCCTTGAGAAATTATCATTCTATATATGATTTATATGAGGTAACAAATTAGTTATGATTTTCTTGTCTTAAAATTAGTTGCTTTAGTATATTATTAACTTGAATTTAATTTTTCAAGATCTTAAATGAAGTAAAAATTCTATATGAATGTTTGTAAGTGAAATTATGATATATGATCCTTAAAAGGGAGGTGACCTCGGGTGAAATGATTCTCGGTAAGGGAGAAGATCTCAATGAAATGAGAAATAATCCTTGGTAAGGGAGGTAATCTCCTGATTGCATGGTTCTCCAATATTTGAATCCAATCTAGAGGATATCTTAGTTAAGGAGAGAGATCTCACCATAAGCAATCATGTTTCATATATGATGAAAGTGAAAGCCTAACTAAGATTGAAATGATTAACTGGGGGTAAAGCTCATGTTGAAATTATTCTCTTTCAATCATATTTCTTGTTATGGCCATGAAAATGCTTATTTTGTTGCTTGATACGGCTTGAGGCATCATGTGAAATTTTACTATTTTTAATTGTTGTTACTATCTATTGGAAATTACAAATTCTCACTATTTCTATAATGTTTCCATATAATAAGTCATAAAAAAAAATTGCCAGTTGTGCTAATTTTGGTTGAGATATATAGATATCGTCTGTGTTGTCATTCTAATGTTGGGAGGTATTGTTTGGGTGATTCAGGATATTAGAGTGAGCACGCAAGATGGAGGTTAGAGATGACTTGATGTAGTAGAGTTACATATGTATATAGATGTAGGGAACTACTCTTAGGGAATCACCATGTAGGGTTTTTGTCTAGATGCCGACAATTTTGTATGTATATATATTAACTAAGCAGATGATTCCCAAATTGATAAATAACGTTTAACGAATGACTATAGCTGATTACTTTCTATACTATCATATTTAGAATATTAGTTTATGCTTATGTTATGGCATAATAGTAACTTCTTAATATAAGGAAAAATAAATTCCATAGTTAAATACTTATTTCATGCTGCCACGATAACCTATTATTTTATTATTTACAAAATCATCACATCTCCAGCTGTTCTACCTTCTGAAACCTTAAACACCAACCACTCCTTATTACAATCTTAAACACTAGCTACCCTTGTGACCTTAACATGAAGCACTACTCGCGACAATGTTGTCTCACATCACTGTGCGTGTGGTCTCATACTTTCATCAATACATTTTCTTCATCTTACTTACAGCCTCCAAGGCTGGATTTAGTTGGTATTTACACCTCATTGTGTAATAGTAAGCCATTAAAATCAAATATAAACAATGACAAATCAGAAGGTTTGTATTTATAGAGTAAAATTCTTTTTAGTCTATCAAAGATATACTCATTATCAAAATAGTCCTTCAACATTAAATTTATTAATTTAGTCACTCAAAGTTCAAATTCTTAATAATTTAGTTCCTCAATCCATTTCAATCTAACACCATTAATGAAACATTTTAATATTCAAAAGGCTGATATTCAAAAATTTTAAGGTAAACCAGCCATTAATATCTGAATAATACGATGTTCCGTTAATGGTGTTAGACTTAAATAGATAGAGGAACTAAATTATTGAGGATTTGAACTTTGAGAGATTAAATTGATAAAATTAATCATTGAATCACTAAATTGAAAATAAGTGTTTCTTTGAGATACTAAAAAAGGGTTTTACTCTATTTTATAGCTGATGTATTTTCCTTGTTCCCATTGTATTTTAGTACTTTAACTTTCTCTGAGTACTATATTTACTCAATTTATAGATTTGCCCCGATTATTTCAGCATTGAGTTTGGCCGTGATGATGTGTTGTTTGCTACTGCTGGAGTTTCCCGGCGCATTAAAGTTTTTGACTATTCTGCGGTAAGTTGGACAACCTTTTATCATTTTTTATTTTCTTCACTTTTGATTGGCAAGTAACCCTTTCGAAGATGTTGTGCATGTATAGATTCTGTTAATGAATGCTTAAACTTATATCCTTAGGTAGCAGTGGGGACCACTCATAGATCACATGACACAAAATATACCACTTTTATGACGAAAAGGTTGATTAGAAACAATAGAGATGATGATCTGAGTTATTTGGAATTATTTGATTAACAATTTGTTATTAAATTTGTTTGTATTTTAACTCAGTGCACCTATATAACCATGGTGATCAATCTGAGCTCTAGAGTTTGGTCGAAGGCTATTTATGTATCTAGCAATATATATATTATGGTGCATCATGCATGAGACCTGCAGATGCGCACTGTCCTGTTGTGGAGATGTCTACAGGTTCAAAACTTAGTTGCTTGGGTTGGAATAAATGCTAAGAACCACATAGCCAGTAGAGATTATGATGGTTTGGGATGTAACCCCTCATAAAGAAATTATTGAATCATCTTATCATAGTTTCCAGATTTGCTCCCACCCCTTGTTCTGGGACCCTGATCGTCACAATTGGCGAATCAGATCTCATAAAAGAAATAAACAAGAGCCAGCAAAAAAAGATAGCAGAAACACGCTCATTGCCATGTCTGCCATGATTATTGCAGAGCAAAGTTGCAGAGAAGAAACCCTCGGTGAAGGATGCGTCTGCTGGAAGAAGAATAACAAACCTAAACTTAATGAAACTCTACAATTCAACTTTTTGTCTAAAGTAAAAAATTAAAACAAAAAAAAAGGCTTAATGAAACGTGGGCTGGCAGTGGTAGCTTGCCACAAAAATACAATTTGGGCTGAAAAATTGGGCTAAAATACCACAACTATCACATGGAAAATCTTCCTCCAATTTCTGATAAACTTCCGTGTTAAAATACCACTCCACAAGATTAAATTTTTTGTTTTAAATAAAAAAAACTTAACTAAACTCAACTGTTTTAGTTTTTTTGTTTAATTTTAAAAAAATATTTCCATAAAATAAAAATTTGGTTTAAGAAAAAAAGGAATTTTGAAATAATTGGCATGGTTAATATTAAAACAGTTGAATTATTCTGTAAATCCTTATACTATTTAGAGATTTTTAATTAGGTCCTTATATTTTAAAAGTTTGTAACTGATTTTTTACTGTTTTAAAAAATTATAATTGGGTCTCTGCCATTAAAACTTTATAATGATGCTCTAACATTAAGCTATATTCAATGACTCAATTACAAAATTTTAAAACTATAGGGACCAGTTGCAAACATTATAGGTCCTTATAGTTTCAAGAAATTCTAATTAAGTCACCAAATTTAAGTTATTGTTATCAATTTATAATGATACTCTGATGACGGTGACCTAATTAGAAAATTTTAAAATTATAAAGACTCAATTATAAACTTTAAAAATATAAAATAAACACTTATTTTAACCTTAAAAAATACAAGTGACATCAGTTTAGTCTTCTAATAATTGTTGACATCAAATTGATCCTTTCAGAGCGTTGATTTGATGTAAAACATGTCATTGAATGACCAATTTGATGTCAAAAATTGACATTCAAAGACCATTTTGATGTATTTATCATTAGATGACCTAATTAATGACACTTGTATATTTAGAAAACTAAAATAAGTGTTTATCTTAAAATATAAGGATCTAATTGAAAATCCTCAATTAGTATAAGAACTTATAGATTAATTTATCAAAAAAATATAATAAATCTATACAAGAACCAAAGCGTACATAGAAGTCTACCCCTAACATATTGTATTTTTTTAAAGTGACATACTGAGTTTTGCATAGGGTTATTGGTTTTGTTCATCAATTGCAATGAATTTGTATAATTGCAAGATTAGCAGCAAGAATAAGTTTGTAAACTTCAATTGACGTGTAAGGTTCGTACTTTCTCAAGAGGTACGCAAATGAGAAAAACTTTGTTGGTCTTACAATTAACAGTGAATACATTGCTTGTGGCAGTGAAACAAATGAGGTATTTGTCTACCACAAGGTTTGTGATGCCTAATTATTCTGACAATTCGCCTCACATTTACCTCGTACAAAAACTGAAGTTTCAATCTCCCTTTGCAGGAAATCTCCAACCCTGTGTCTTGGCATATATTTGGTTCACCTGATATGGATGATGCGGGGGATGAAGCAGGATCTTACTTCATCAGCGCTGTATGCTGGAAGAGTGATAGCCCCACCATACTAACTGCAAAGAGTCAAGGCACCATCATAGTGTTGTTGTTTGCAGCTTGAATATTGTTGTGGGTAATTCAGATGTGTATAGCTAATAACAGAAAGTTAGTTAGGAGTTAGTTGTCATGTGTTAGGTACACATGTACCTATCCTATAAATACTATAGCATGTATTCAGAAATGAGATGATCATATACAGCAATAAAAATTCAGTGTGATACAGATTATGTTTTCCACTATTCCCTCTCCCTCTTCATTCATCTCGTGAGAATGTATTCTGCATTCCACTGCAGAATCATTGCCAGCCACAATAGTGAGGTATTGAGTGTCATACCTGTGAGTGAGATCCTGCTCCAATAGAATTGGTATCAAGAGCCTATGATCCATGGCTAATTCAGGAGGAAGTGTTCCTGTCTCTCTTCCAGTTCTTGATGGAAAAAACTATGAGAAGTGGAGCATTCAAATGAAGGTGGTGTTTGGCTATCAAGAAGTGCTTGATGTGGTCAAGAATGGAGTTCAAGAACTGGGAGAAGATGCAACTGATATACAGAGGGCAACATATAATAACTCGAAGAAGAAGGACTGCAAGGCTTTGTTCTTCATCCATCAGAGCCTTGATGCTGCAAATTTTGAGAAGATTGCTGCTGCAACATCTGCAAAGGAAGCCTGGGATACCTTGGAAAACAGCTACAAAAGGGGTGCAAAGGTTTTGAAGGTAAGGTTACAAGCCTTGAGGAGACAATTTGAATTGTTGCAGATGGAGAACAATGAAACAGTGGCCGAATACTTCACCAAGATTCAGTCACTTACCAATCAAATGAAGTCAAATGGGGAGGAGGTGAAAGATTTAAAAATTGTGGAGAAAGTTCTTCGATCTCTACCATCAAGATTTGATTATATTGTGGTAGCAATTGAGGAATCAAAGAATTTGGATGTGATGACCATTGAAGAACTTCAGAGCTCATTAGAAGCACAAGAATTACGGTTGGCAGCAAGGGCTGGTGACAAACAACCTGTCTAGGCTCTCCAAGCTCAAGAATTCAAGAAAGGAGATAGTAGTGGTGGAAGAAACAAGAGGGGTCGTGGCAGAGGCAAGTCAAGAGGAAGAGGTAGAGCAAATAAAAGAATTCAAGATTCTGATAAAGAAATGCACTATTCTAATCAGAATCATGGAGGCAGTAGCTCAAAAGGAGGGGCATACAGTGGAAGAGGTCAAGGAAGGAAGTTTGATAAGAGCAAAATTCAGTGTTATGTGTGCAGCCGTTATGGTCATTTTGCTGATGAGTGCTGGCATAATAAGGGTTCTCATAATGCTGATGAGGAAGCTGGATTTGCTCAAGATGAAGACAATTCAGATGAAGTTCTACTCATGGTCACAACACCAACTGATGAGTCAAATGCCAATTTTTGGTATCTTGACTCAGGTTGTTCAAACCACATGACTGGAAGGAGAGACTGGTTTGCTAACTTGGATGAAAGTGTCAAGAACAAGGTGAGGTTTGCGGATGACAGCTTTGTTTTTGCAGAAGGGGTTGGCAGAATTCTGATCCAGACAAAAAAATGGTAAGCAGGCTTTCATTCATGATGTTCTATATGTTCCTAACATGAAGAACAATCTTTTAAGTCTGGGCCAATTGCTGGAAAAGGGTTATTCAATGAAGTTAGAGCAAGGAAATTTGATGTTGTTTGATAACAAGGTAAGGTTAGTCTTGAAAGTTCCTTTGTCAAAAAACAGAACCTTCAAGATTAACATCCAAACCTGCCAGTATAAGTGTTTGGCAGCAGCTGTAAATGATGAGAGCTGGTTTTGGCATTTAAGATACGGACATTTGAATTGGAGAAGTCTTCAAGAGATGAGTAGAAAGAGGATAGTGCATGGTTTGCCATTAATTCAACAGCCAAATGACATTTGCCAAGGTTGTGTCCATGCAAAGCAGTCAAGGAAATCCTTCAATTCAGAAGTTCAATCTAAAACTTCTGATTTATTGGAACTGGTGTACTCGGATGTATGTGGACCTATGAATGCTGTAACACTTGGAGGAAATAGTTACTTTGTTTCATTTGTGGATGATTACAACAAAAAGATGTGGATTTATTTGATCAAGAAGAAGGATGAGGTGCTGGAGGTGTTCAGAAAATTCAAGGTGATGGTGGAGAATCAATGTGGGAGAAAAATGAAGACACTAAGGACGGATGGTGGTGGTGAATTCAACTCAACAGAATTTCAGAAATTTTGTGATCAGTGGGGCATCTTTCATGAGGTAACAACGCCATATACACCCCAACACAATGGTGTAGCTGAGAAGAGGAATAGAACTGTGATGAATATGGTGAGGGGTATGCTAAAAGGAAAATCATTACCTAATCAGTTTTGGGGAGAAGCTGTGAGTACAACTGTCTATATCCTGAATAGAAGCCCAACAAGGAGATTGAAGTGGACAACTCCAGAAGAGATGTGGACTGGAAGAAGACCAAGTGTGAGCCACTTCAGGGTGTTTGGATCTCTTTGCTTTAAACACATACCTGAAGAGAAAAGGAAGAAGCTGGATGACAGAAGTGAGCAAACAATTTTGTTGGGATACCATCCTACCGGTGCCTACAAATTGTATAATCCACTGATAAAGAAGGTAGTGTACAACAGAGATGTGATAATGGATGAGTCAAAGAGCTGGAACTGGAATACAACAACCAACAGTGAGCAGAAAGTCTATAATCGAATCTAATTGGAGAGGATTCAGACCTTATTCTTAGTAAACAAGAGGAGGATGCTGCAGAGAACTGTGATCAGCACTCCAGACAGCAGCCATCTTGTGTGAGATCACAGAGAAACAGGGTGCCACTAAGGAGATTGACTGATTATAAAATGTTCCCATATAGTGCAGAGAGTTGGTCCACATGACTCTCTTTGTTGATGCAGAACCAATTTATTTTGAGGAAGCAATTAAAAACCAGAAATGGGTGACTGCCATGGAGGAGGAATTAAGGTCAATTGAGAAGAATAAGACATGGGAGTTGGTGTCATTACCTCCACAAAAGAAGGCCATACCTGTGAAATGGATCTATAAGATCAAGGTGAATCCAGATGGATCAATTTCCAGGTATAAGGCCAGACTTGTGGCCAAGGGATTTATGCAGAAAGCTGGAATAGATTACCAGGAAGTGTTTTCACCAGTGGCAAGGGTTGAAACCATCAGATTGGGAGCAGCTATTGCAAGTTACAAAGGTTGCCCTATGTACTAGCTTGATGTGAAATCTGCCTTTTTGAATGGACCACTCGAAGAGGAGGTATATGTGCTGCAACCACCAGGCTTTGAGGTGCAGAATCATAAGGAGAAGGTGTACGGATTAAGAAAGGCACTCTATGGGCTGAAACAAGCACCTCGGGCATGGAATAGGAGGATTGATTTATTTCTATCTGAAAAAGGCTTTGAGAAGTGCACCAATGAGTATGGAATTTATGTGAAAAAAGAAAGGGGTAAAACAACTTTGGTGGTGTGTCTATATGTAGATGATCTGCTAATTACAGGATAAAAGAAGCAGGACATTGCAGAATTTAAAAGGAAAATGAAAGAAGAGTTTGAAATGACAGATTTGGGAGCACTTTCTTATTTTCTAGGTCTGGAATTTCTGCACACTGAGAAGGGACTGTTTCTTCATCAAAAAAAGTATGCAAGTGATGTGTTGAAGAGGTTCAATATGCAGAATTGTAATCCGGCAAAAACTCCAGCAAAATGTGGAACTCATTTAGTGAATGATGCTAATGAAGATGCTGTGAATCCTACATTGTTTAAACAAATTGTAGGATGCTTGAGATACCTTTGTAATAGTAGGCCAGATATTACATATGCTGTGGGTTTGGTGAGTAGGTTCATAAAAAATCCAAAGGTCTCTCACATGTGTGCAGCTAAGAGGATTCTGAGATATGTGAAAGGGACTCTTGATTTTGGCCTGTTATTCACTAATAACAGAAACAAAATCAAGGGAAACATTACTGGTTTCACAGACTCAGATTGGTGTGGAGACAAGGAAGATAGGAAGAGTACAAGTGGCTATGTTTTTCAACTATGCAATACTGCCTTTTCATGGTGTTCAAAGAAGCAATCAGTTGTGGCTCTTTCATCATGTGAGGCAGAATATATTGCTGCATCAACAAGGGCATGCCAAGCTGTGTGGCTTCAAACCTTACTCGAGCAGATGCATTTGGGAGTGGAAGGACCAATGATACTTGCTGTTGACAATATTTCAGCAATTAACTTGGCCAAAAATCCAGTAGCACATGGAAGGAGCAAGCATATAGAGACTAGATTTCACTACTTGAGAGAACAAGTGAATAAAGGGAAGATAGAGTTGGTCTATTGTAAGACAGAAGATCAAATGGCTGATATCCTGACCAAACCATTGAAGAATGAAAGGTTTCAGATTCTTAGGGAGAGATTGGGTGTTGTATCATCTAGCTAGGAATATGAATTAATGGGTGTGTTGTGGGTAATTCAGATGTGTATAGCTAATAACAGAAAGTTAGTTAGGAGTTAGTTGTCATGTGTTAGGTACACATGTACCTATCCTATAAATATTATAGCATGTATTCAAAAATGAGATGATGCATATACAGCAATAAAAATTTAGTGTGATACAGATTATATTTTCTACTATTCCCTCTCCCTTCATTCATCTCATGAGAGTGTATTCTGCATTCCACTGCAGAATCATTGCCAACCACAATAGTGAGGTATTGAGTGTCATACCTGTGAGTGAGATCCTGCTCAATATATGTTACACGGAAAAATTGCGATAGAAAGATGAATTGATATCATCTTTTCCTATGCTATTGTTTGTATCATTTCTTAGTTGTACACAGAAATGAAACCATATGGTAGGTTTTCGATATCTTAATATATATTGTCAGCATTGTTATGAAAACTGAATTGGAATGGCTGGTCGAATCGGTAAAACCAGAAATCGATCTTTTCGGTTGGTCTGGTCAAGCCTTATCCGGAGTGTCAGAAACCAGTGTCAAAACTGATGAACCGGTACCGTGCAAACCGGTCCCAATTTAACCGGTTGAACCGGTTCAAAATTCACTCATCTTAATAGTTTGGTTAGAAATTCTACCTCTCCCTTTAACCACCCAATAGAGTGTGTTTGAAATGTAAAAAATTGGATTTGATTTCAAAATTTCAAGTTTTACAAATCCTATTAAATATGGTGGAATTTATAAAAATTTGATTTGATTTAATTTTAAATTTAATTATTTAGATTAACTATTATATTCCTACTAACTTTTTGATTTTACAATAATATAAGGATAAAAAATAAAATAAAATCAATTCTTTTTTTAGTGAGTTCTAAACATAAAAATCAATTTTCAAATCAATTCAAATATAATTTTTCATAATAAGTTTCAAACATAAAATTTAATTTTAAAAGTAAATCAATTCAATTCAATATTTAATTGATTCCAAATCAAATCAAATCAATTTAATATTTAATTGATATCAAATCAAATCAAATCAAATCAAATTAGTTCAATTTCATATTTAATTGATTGCAACGTAACAATATGAAAAATATATATCGGAGTTTGGCTCCATTTAATATCAATAGCTCTTCGTCTCTCTTTTCAATTATCCATGTGGAAGGCTTTTGCAATGTTTTCCAGCAAAGTTGTAAATCATCCAATGTGGCGCGAAGGCCTTGCAGCGTTTTTCAGCAAAGTCAATTCGAAGGCTTATTTTATTTCAAGAATTTTGAAATCAACAGTACAGATAGGAATTAAAAAGAAGTGTAGCAATGAAATTACAATTATGGAGCTTAGTTGAAGATTAGAAAATGGAACCTTTTTTCACGGATGAATACAAAGGTTGAAGTTTGAATTGATTGATGCAACATTCCTGCCACTAGAAACATGATGATAATTTTGCTCATCAACTTATTTCATGACAAATAAAAGGAAAATCTCTGACCATCTATTCATCTAATGATCGTTGGTGTGGTTGGTAATAAGAACGATAACATGTACTTGTCACAGTTGGAATACAAATATTGTTACGCCGGCATCCTAGTTTTGAACCCCAGGAAACAAACAAGAATAAGATGATAGATTATTTACATATGTATATTATATATTTTACATATTACCATATATTTATAGAATATATACTGGTATGTACAAAATTATAGTTTTACCCTGGTTCAACTCTTATTTAACTTTAAAACTTTAAACTTCTTTCTTTACCGGTTCAAGTACCGATTCCATTTTTTGTAGCTAATTATAACTTCAATTCAAGTCCTCTATATGCTTTTCTAGTTGAAAACTGTTTGAATATATTAGCATTGGATGTTATAGCCCTTTGATTGCCAGCACATCAGTGCTAAGTACTGATGAAATTAAATATATAAAACCCTGAACGAGGAAAAAGATGGGTCATACATACTTTTATCATCAAAACTTTGGTGGCGATGTTTAGAAACAGACCCTCACTAATAAGTATGAACGCATTCACCCAATTCTACAAAAGATGTCCGGTTTTTTTTTTCTCATCTGAACAACTAGCTAATGTGGTTCTTTTAAGTTGGGAGTGTCTGGCCATTTTTATGTGCATGATTACCGAAGGCTCTATTAAGTGACTGAGTACGACCGTATGTGTCTAAGTTAGTAGAGAACCTAAGATCCCTCTTTCTAATCTAAAGAGTGTGTTTGATATATTCTTAAAATTAAGAGTACTGAAAAATGTTTAAAATGATGATTATTTTTGTTTGAATATAAAAGTGAAAAACCCACAGATCAAATTTATATGTTTAGTCCAAAATATTTTACCTTTCATTTTAAGGAGATTTAAATTGACTTTTAAATAGGATACAAAACATATCCTTGAAAGAACACCATAGAGAATGATTATGTTGCTTATTCTTGGTTGTTAGTACTATTGGAAAGATCAGAAGCTACTTTTTTTTGTCTCGTATTAAGCTCCATTTTTTCTTTCTTAGTATTAAGCTCATAATTATATTTTATTTTAATTTTACTTTTGGTGTTCCAATTAATATGTTTTCAAGTTTTAGAAAGAGCAACTTTGTCCCTCTAGTTATTAGACAAAGAAAAGGTAATTAAAGACAAATTCTATACTGTATCCCACTTAAACGAAAATAAGCTAATGTACTAAATTAAATTAGTCAGCGTCTCTTTCCAGGTTTAACCCTTACAAAATGGAAGTTAATCTAAATTACTTTGATAAACAAAGTAGATAAATCGGCATTTTAGCGCTGGATTCATTACAACATTATTAACTGTTTTTAAGTTACAAATTTTGGGCATATTCCTGATTATTTAATAGAGATGGAAGGCATGGATGGAAAGCCCAAAAAAGTTTGATCAGTTAAGGCTTATATTCAGGAGATAAGATATACAAGTTCATGGAACATTATCGATTCCTCCATTTCTTCTTCTTCTTCTCCTTCTTCTTCTTCTTCTTTTTGGCAGAATATATGATTCTCTTTTTTCTTTTTCTCAATTCCTTCTCTCTATCCTTGGTATTAATTAACAAGAGTCGTATCTTGCAAAGTAAAATGAAAAACCACTAACAAGAACAAAGTTCAGGTAGTTAGACTATGAGGGGTGGTAATCCATCCTTCTTCCAGCATACATTACATTTCGACCAAAATCAAGGTGAGAACTTAATGGGAAATATTAGGGGATCTGGGTTAAAGCTGCCAAGAGAAACAAATTTGACATAAGATATAGCCATTCCTTACAATCAATGGTACAAAAGCTTTGAAACAATGAATACATGTGTTGTACAAAAGATAGATAAGCAAACAAATTAAGAGGATAAAGAAACTATGAAGCTCAAGAGGGATAGGATAAGTATTCAACTTCCAAATAGCTACCACATGATTTTTGCATGGTAAGCTTGTTTAAAAATGTTACAAATAATCTTGACCTAAATTATTGAATTCTTGGACTTGCAAGGTCAAGAAAACTTGAACATTCTTCATGAAGTAAAAATAAATAAACTAAAAGCATAAGAAGAATAAGCTCAGAAGAGATATCGCCATAACCTTTACTAGATCCTTTTTTGTTTCCGAATTTTGTAACCCTCACCTTGACCTTGAGGGTCTATGACAAAGAGGACCAAGGTAATTTCTTGCAGGAAACAAGACATGGTGTAAACAGTAAACCCAAACACTGGCTGAGGATTATGAGCTCTCAGCTCAGCTTTAATAGTGCAATGAGATGAGGGAGAGAGTGCAGTTATATATAATGAAAAATAGCAAGTGTCGCAAGTGTCAGCGATTCAGCATGGCCCATAGAAAATGAAAAATGGGAGGGAAGGAAACAAAAATGTAATAAAAGGCATGAAACAGAGGCAGTGGGTATAATGATGAGTACCTGCTTGACGTAAAATTTGGGTTGATCTGTCCCTTTCTAGCAAGGAAGAGACAGGAAGGATAATGTGAGTTTGTTTTCTTGGGATTCAAAAATTGAACCCACTATTCCTACTTGGACCCCTCTGCCGATGACTGTAAAATTGTTGTAGTGTAGGAATCTTAATATAAAATTTAATTGCTACAAATACAGAGTACAAAATATTGGGTAACTGTACAAATCTCCTAATTTATAATGTCAAGTTCTTAGCCTTCTGCTGACATTCTTGCTGCCAAGCTGCAAATAAATTTGGTTTCATTTTGAACCATGGATTTTCTTTGGGTCATTAATTATCTACCATCAGTTTCACTGCTTTGTACCATATTCCAATTCTCTAATCATCACGTATCCTACGATACTAATATTACCGTTTTTACAAATATAATCTGTTAGGCGCACTAGTTAACAAATTATTTCTTTGGTGTCATTAGTAAACTGCACCCAGTTTTCTCATGTTTATAGGTGCTCATTTCATGAATCATATTATCTCCAAATTGCGACCAAGTTTTTGAGTCTGTGATGATTTATGCAGCTTTCGTTATGATACACATGGTTGTGGAAGGAAAGCTAAGGTTTGAATGCATATTATCTTCCATTTCCAGAATACTTGATGGTAAATTATTGAATGGAAAACAGATGGGTTCCATAGAAAAAAGAAAAGAAGGAAGGGAATCTGCAGCAGTAATTAATGTTTTATGTGCTAATATATTCCTGCTGCATGTCTGAATATATTGCTCACATCACATGATGCATTAAATTGCTACTACTATTTTAGCACCAATAAACACCTAGTAACTAGTTAGTTATGATTAAGTTTGGTAACATATTACCTTATCCATGCCATTGGAAGACCATTAGCCAGTGACAAAGGCCATATTTATTTAAGTAATTGAAGTGTTAGGCTGTTAGCTGGCAGTTTTGAGTCTTTTGACCATTGAATTTACTCCTCTTCAAGGTTTCACCATTGATGATCTAGCAAACCTCTGCTGACCAATCCAAACACACACCTTATATGCTTGTTATCTTTTCCTTTCCTACCACTCTGTTTGACAGAGAAAGAACAAAAACAAAACCCTGTGAACTTAGCTACAAATAGATCTTCCCCACCAGCCCTACTTTACTGACTGTTGCTAGTGTCCCTTTGCCTGCAACTTCCAAATTCACACAAAGGAAAACCCAAAGCCCTAATTCTCACGTCTTATATAATAAGTTAATAACTCTACTTTGCAGTCTCACGAATGAGGCCTGCGCTTGGCTGTAAGGTCAACCTCAGATAGGGTTTCTCATTAAATGGCCCCTTGACATGATAATTAATAAAGTGTTTATATTTCTGCACAGAACTAATAAAGACATGACAAAAATGGAACTAAAGAAATTAAAGGTAAAAGAAATTTGAAGTTTAAACGCGTAAAAAGTGAACCTGGTTAATAAATATGTCTTTCGGTGCTGGGACCAGCAAATGTTTGCCATGGCTGTTTTGCTGAGACACTGAGCAATTTTGGAATACTGGACTCGTGTCTGAGACACTGAGGGCGATTTTAATTCCCTACTTGAGTGCTCTAACTGACAACCTTTTCTACAAACTCGTGAAGTCATCATGAAATTTTAACGTCATGCTAGGTCAACCCCAAATAATGCTGGGGTCTACCATCTGATTAAGAATTCAATAACGAAACCAACTCACTTTTCATCGACCTAAATCTGTAAGTTGCACGTTGATATTTGTATTCTAATACAACTTTGAGCGAGTTTACCCTCAAAATACGGGAATTATTCTCGTACTTATTTTTTTCTTATTAGTATTTAAGTGGATTGTAATAAGTAATATTTATTGTAAAATTGTATGTTAATAAATATTTGAAAACACATTATGAATATCACATTCATAAAAATACTATAAACTAAGGGTATGATATGTGATCTTGGGGATTTAAATTTGTTGACTTATTTCTTTTTATATATTTATTTCTTAATTAAATGACGATAATTCAATAAAAAAAATTCTTTTATTTGATAATAACTTTTCTTTAATTATTAATTTTTTCTGCTAAATTATCATATCATCATTTAATTAAAAAATAAAAAAAATGATTTTAACTGATTTAATTCCACCACCAAGTATTTCGTGCTGTGGTACTGGACAATTCCCTATGTGAGAAAGTGACGTAAGAAAAAAGTGTTAAAAATTTATTACTCATATTTATGTGATGAATAAGATAATTATATATTCAATACGGAATATACTCCACTTGTTAATGTAAATCCTTCGATCCAAGTATTTTTTAAGCATTTTCTTTTCTGCTGATTCAGTCCAAGAAAAAGTAGTTCGAAAATGACTCTGTTCAACACAAAAAATAATTGTTACTAACGGGGTAAGTGCTACCTTGTTGTGTTGTTTATAACGGACATGTGACATGGCTTAACCGGAGAGACAAAGGAGATAAAAAATAGGACAAAAGATGTAAATCCCCAATTGGGTTTTTTTCATATGATATAACTATTTAAAAATAAATTTGGCATTTAGCCATTCTTGAAATTTATTGCCATAGAAAAAAGGGTTCTCATAATGTGTTCATTGCGCCATCGTACTTAAGCTTTCATGCACCTCATGGCTTGGAGTTAAAGAACGGCATTGACAACAATGCTTTAAAGCTTAAAGACCCACTTTCTTAGAATTGTCAAGGAGAATGATAAGGAGCATGGAAGTTGTTAACTGTTGAAAAAAAGAGTCATCTCGATCTCAAGAAGCAGATCCACTATTCTCATCAGCATGAAAAGTTAATCCTAGAAGCACATTGTCCTCACTATAAAGCACTGCATCCCAATGGATACTTGTACTGCGTGCATCAAAGTTGCATTAATGTGTGTCAACGACTATTTCCAATGCCTATAAAAGGAATGCAACTTCAAATGAAGAGAGATTATGTTATCTGAATAATCCTCAATACAACGATGCTTCTGACTCTTCTCATCTTGCAATTTCATCTTTAGCTTAAGCTAAGTTATACTTAGTTGTATTATGATTAATAGATTTACTTGTACGACATTGAGTCATTCACTCCTTGAGTGTTTTTATTTGTATTGTACAAAAACTTGTTGCTCTATTGGCAAGTGTACCAAATCGCAAAAAGTAATAAAGTGATAAGTGAGTATCGTTCCCTCAGAGATTGTGCTATCAAACACCAATTCACCAACTTAGACACTATTAGAACGATCGGTTTGGATTGAAGAGAGTTCTTTAGAAAGAAACCCTAAAGAAACTAACACTTTGCAATTAACAATTAAGAAATTCAAAAGCAAAAGAAATAAGGAAGTAAGATCAATGATTGAAATGTTAGGGTTCCGATTTCACTTGAATTTTCTAACTAGTGTTTGGATTCTAACTTAACTAAGCCCAATTCACGGATTGATGGTAGGAATCCTATAATTAATCAATACCCAATTCCTTGGTTTACCGATTCACTTCAACAAAATAAAACCAATTAATTCCTTAACTTGGCCTTAAGTTGAAGAAGGCATGAAAGAAAAATTGATTCCCAAATAAAACCACATAATTAACATTCTCTATTCCTAGATTTTATTAATTAAGGAGTTTACCACAAGAAGCAAAATCATACATGAATTTCCCAATCCTATGCATGAACAAATATTCAATTTATGAGTGGCCAATCCATAAAAGCATTAAGCATAGTGATAAACACTTCAAATCCATGAAAAGAAACTTAGATTAAGCTTAAAAGAATCCAAACAAGTCTTTAATTCAAGCTACATCTTCACCCTAACTAGAAAGAGTTTAGAAACTCATAGAGAAAAAGAAAACTAAAACAGAGGAAAGAGCAAACTTCATGAATAAATCAATTGGGAATGGAGAAATCTTCAATCCCTCTTGCTTCCTTCCGGTTCTCCCTTGTCCTTTGCTTCAAAACTTCTCCCAAGCCTCTTCTCCAGCCGAAAGTCTTGTAAAAAACCCTAACTTTTTCTATTTAAAGCGTCAAAACAGAGTTGGGTTGCGACGCTGGCGCCTAGGCGTTTCACATGGGCGCCTAGGCGCTGGTATGACAGAAAAATACTTCGAAATTTGACTTCTGGGGCGCCTAGGCACTAGCGTTGGGCGCCTAGGCGCTGGTATGGTAGAGAGCAACCTTTTGAGCGCCTAGGCATTGTATCCTGGCGCCTAGGCGTCAAGGCCAAGAACAAACCTCCAAATTCGCTCGCTTGGGCGCCTAGGCGTTGGTTTGGGCGCCTAGGCGCTAGAACTCCAGAATTGAGCCACTTTACTTCAGTTCCAAAATGGTGTTTGTCCCTCCAAAGTTTTTGAACTTAACCTAGGTTTAACATAAGAAAGCAACAAAAATCATCAATAATAACATAAACCCAGGTGCTAAGAAGGCAAGATGAAAATCAATTAAAAAGTGGAAAAAACACCATCTAAGGTTAAGGAATGTAAAGTTTTCTTTCAAGAAAATAAGGTATTTAGCACAAATATCAATCAAACACTACCCATCTCATTTCATTGTACATTGATCAAATAGTGAATATTGAGAAGCTAACTCAATAAAGTTAGCTGCTTGTGCTAACTATAATGGTGTATCTAGCCTGAAGAGGCTAGCTTTGAAGAAAGAATACTTGTACACTAGCTTGAAGAGGCTAGAGTGAAGAAATACTACTTGGTAAAGCTATAAATTTCTCAATTAAGCTAAGGACTAGACATAGGCACATGGTTTAAACCAATATAATTTTTCATGTTTTAAGCTTTCCTTCCATAACACTTCTTTACTATTAACGAGGCCTTTGGTTCAAGGTTTGAAAAAACATTTTCAGGAATAGCATGCCCAAGAATGATATTCCCAGGAATGGTATTCCTAGGAATGATGATTACTACGCTTGGTTAACTAAAACCTTTCCCGTGAATGACTCCAACCGCCGGCAACAGTAACCGATGTCGTCTGTAACCGTCAACCTCTGGAGGCGGCAGACGTGGCTGGATTCCGGTGACTAGGGCGGTGGCTGAAGTCGTCGAATTCCGGTGACTGGTGTGGTGGCTAAAGTCGTTGATCATTGTTAGCCGCCACCGGCTTGCGGTGGCTAAATTCCAATGACTATCACGGAGGCCGAAGTTTCCGGCCACCGTCAATTGAAGGCGGTGACGGAGGCAGCCGAATTCCGGTGATTGGTTGCCGTAGACGATGGTTGATGGTGGCTGATGGCGGTCACCGGTAATGATATGACGGTTGTTGGTTAATGACATGTCAATAGAAGGGTAGATATTTTGGACATTTCACATGGCAAAAATATTCCCATGCCATGGGAATGTTCCAAACCCACCTCTCCCCATGGGAATGAAAGTGTGGGAATGTTAGTTAAAAATCATTCCCGGGAATCATTTTATGATAGGAATGTTTTTTTCAAAACTTATACCAAACATGGGAATCTAACATTCCCATGTAAGGGTTCCCAGGAATGAAAAAATAATCTGAGAACCAAATGCCCCGTAAGGGTGTATGTTATTGTTTTGATCTTCCTTTTCTAAAAGAAGTTTTAAATTAAAGCTTACTAAACTACTGATCTTTCTGCTATCGATAAAATTTTTATTCAAGCATTAAGGGGCTGCACCCATTATAGGCACCACGGGCCGGGATGTTAATCCCATGAATCCCAAGGGAGATGCTGACCAAATAAAGTCAACATTGTTCTCTTTTAATAGAACTGATCAGAAAAAACTCTCCTTATTAATCTTCTTTTCACTGTTCTTTAGAGTTTAAACATTCTGCTTATTCTGGACACCCTCCTTTTAATAATTACTCTAATATTTCAAGTGTCCTTCTTCTAACTCTTCTTTCATCCAAGTTTATAAACTTAACAAGAATCACTACTTCTACATAAAAAGTCAAAAGACTTGAAATACTATTCAACCCCCTTCTTATGCTACTTTTTCCACCTTTACCTGCGGATCCAAGATTTAGAGGCTGAGATGTGAGATAGAGTGGATAAACTCAGTAGTCATCCAGTCATAAAGTATTTTGTTCTCATGGATCATTCACGTTAGGCCTCTGCGTATCTTTTCTTTCTTTCTTTTTGATGCTTTAAGTAGATTTTGTATCTTTTGGTTCTAACATTTCTTTTCCTTGTTTTTCTAACCATAGGTGATATGGCATCGAGGACCGATTGAAGTTAGTTGAAGAGGCTTTATAAGCATAGCATAGTTGCACAAGCTACAATAGCAAACAACGTTGCTCCATTTCTTATTGCTTCTCCTACTATGCCAAAAACTGTTCACACATATCCTTTTGTGAGCAAAGCCCCTTCTACTGGTTCAAACATTGTTGTCCTCGATTCTTTCAATCCCTCACTTTCCCTAAAGAGGAAAGCTACAACTGAGTCGATTGGTGAAGATGACGTCCTTGCCCCCCAAGTCGATTGGAGGGGTAATGTAAGGTCTCTAGTAGTCGCTGGGACTAATGTCGGGAGTAGTGGCCTCGATCCTGATTACGCCCTTGACTTGTTGGTTTGAAGGATGGCTCATAGGATCTCGTCGTTGTGGGATCAAAGGTTCAACTTTGGTAACTTCATTGACAAGACCTTCGCGAGTTCCATAAACACGGAGTAACAGGAACGTTGTGGGCTAATGGGGTTGATGCAGTGGATCGAGGCACATGCCCTTAGGCCAACTAAGTGAGCTGACGTAGAGGTTTAATTGAGCGGAGCAAGAGGCATTACGGCCTCCCAAGCTGCAAGAGGAGATTGTTGCTGCGACTAAAGAAAAGGATGAGCAATGCGAGCAGGTTAAGCAGCTAAAGGATGAGGAGGTTAAGTTGAAGAAGCTGGCCAAGTTAGGGTACAGAGTGTCGAACCATGCTCGTGCTTTGAGGACTAATTTGGTCAGATGCAAACTTAGGATGCCGAGTGGTCGAACTATGTTCGGGGCTTTGAAGATTAAGTTGGACGAATCTAGACTTAGGGTGTCGAGTGGTCGTACCATGCTCGGGTTTTGAAGGCTAAGTTGGATGGATTCAGACTTTGGGTGCCAAGTGATCATACCA
The DNA here is from genome assembly GCA_023212625.1 of Styphnolobium japonicum. Taxonomy (NCBI): domain Eukaryota; kingdom Viridiplantae; phylum Streptophyta; class Magnoliopsida; order Fabales; family Fabaceae; genus Styphnolobium; species Styphnolobium japonicum. The sequence goes on from JALBWW010000010.1 coordinate 7,343,595, forward strand.
TGCTAGAGTTTTTAAGGTTAAGTTGGTTAGTTCCAGACTTAGGGTGTTAAGTGGTCGAGCCATTCTCGGGCTTTGAGGACTAAGTTGGATGGATCCAAACTTAGGGTGCCAAGTGTTTATACCATGCTTGGGCTTTAAGGGCTAAGTTGGACGGATCTAGAGTTAGAGTGCCAAGTGGTCGAAACATGCCTGAGCTTTGAGGGATAATTTGGACAGATCCATATTTAGGGTGCCTAGTGGTTGAACCATGCACGAGCATTAAGGGCTAAGTTAGACGGATCCAGACTTGAGGTGTCGAGTGGTTGAACCATGCTTGGGCTTTAAGGGCTAAGTTGGACTGGACTATACTTAGGGTGCTGGGTGGTTGTACCATGCTTAGGCTTTGAAGGCTAAGTTATATAGATCCAAACTTTGGGTACCGAGTGGTCAATCCATGCTCAGGATTTAAAGGCTAAGTTAGACGAATCTAGACTTAGGGTGCTAAGTGGTTGACCCATGCTTTAGTTGTCTGAGCTAAGTTGGATGGATCCAAACTTTGGGTGTTGAGTGGTCAAACCATGCTCGGGCTTTGAGGGCTAAGTTGGAAGAATCCAGTATTGTGACGATTAGTCGAACCATGCTCAAGTTTTAAGGGCTAAGCTGGATAGATCTAGACATAGCATGCCAAGTGGTTGTACCATGCCCGGGCTTTGAGGGCTAAGTTAGACAGATCCAGACTTTGGGTGCCGAGTGGTCAAACCATGCTCGGGCTTTGGGGAGGCATACTTTGATCCTTTTGTTTGATGCTACCTTAGCTTTATCTTTGTGCTAGTTGGCTGTTAGAAAATGTCTTCTCAGTGGAGTGATGGTGAAGTAAAAGCAGTTAATGTTTATTAGTTGCAAAGTGAATTGTGTGACTAGTGTTAAAGCATGCAACGAATATTGAAGTGTTAGTGTATAAAAAAAGTCATCGAAGTAACACTAATTGTTATGCCAATTAACTTTGAAGGTATGTAATCTCAATAGCATAATATACAATTAAAATGGTGAGAGCGTATGGCTCAACTATACTATCTTCTTAATTTGACTACATTCCATGTTCCCACTCCCCATCCGTCATTGCAATTTTGTATGTTGTTTTTCCAAGATCCGAGATGATTTTGTATGGACCTTCCTAGTTTGAAGCTTGCTTTCCTTCGGAGGGAGGTTTGCCTTTGATGTCTGCTCTTCTTAAGACAAGCTCTTCAAGTCTGAACTTGCACAGTCAGACTTCCTTTGTTGTAGAATCTTGCCGCTCTTTGTTTGGCCGTTATTTCTCTGAGGTGGGCAGCTTCTCTTTCTTCCCTCACAAGATTTAACTTGACTTGATGTTGTTCGTCGTTTGTCTTGGAGCTGGGGTTGAAGTAGTGCCTTCTCAGGCTGGGTTCTTCCACTTCGACTGGAATTATGGAGTCGGCCCCAAGTGTTAGTCCAAAGGGGGTTTCTTAGGTTGATGATTGGGTTGTTACGATAGAACCATAACACGCTGGCAGCTCTTCTGCCCATCTCCCTTTTGCTTGGTCTATTCTTTTTTTCAATTCGTTGAGTATGACCTTGTTGACAACCTCAGCTTGCCCATTTAAGGATGGTTAACAAATGAGAATTTTTTTTTTAATTTCAAAGTCCTTATAGTGGCTTTGAAATTTATTATCAACAAATTGGGTATTGTTGTCAGTGAACTATCCATAGGGAAGCCCATACCAACATATGACATTTTTTCCAGAAGAATTTACTAAAATTTTTCGTGATGATTTTTGCTAAAGGTTCGGCTTTTATTCATTTTGTGAAATAATCCATGGTGACGAGTAGATATTTTCCTTGTTTGGGAACCTGGGGAATTGGGCCGAGGATTTCCATCCCCCATTTGCAAAATGGCCCCAAGGCTTCTTATGTGTATTGTTCTTCTACGGGCGCCAAGTGTAAGTTTACGAACCTCTGGCATGTATCGCAATTCTTAACATAATCTGCACAGTCTTTTCCCATGGTAGGTCAATAACACCCTGCTCTGAGGGCTTTGGTTGCTATCGACCGGATACTCAAGTGTTTCATTGAAGCATTTTAGGAGGGGGGATAAGAAGTCCCTCTTATAGAGTTCGTTTCCCACCAAAGTGTAATAACCGGCCAATCTTCTTAACATGTTTCTTCTTTTTCCTCTTCGGTTCACATCCTTTTCTTAGGTGTTTAAGGATCTATCCAGTCCAGGAGGGTTTCTTTTCTTTTATGCGCCCATCAGCTCGACCTCCAAGATGCACAGATGCAAGAGGATTTCTTGGATGACCAATTTGTTATATTCAAGGCCCTTTGTGCTAACCACTTTAGAAAGGAGGTTAACTCTTTGTGTTTTGCTCTCTTAAGATGTATTCAATTGTGAATTTTGAGAATCCATCAGTGAGGGATTTTGCCTAGGTCAAGTATTTCTCGAGTTGTTCGTCTTTGGCTTGGTATTCTCCTGTCATCTAACTTGTAACGATCTGAGAGTCACTAAATGCTTTGAGTTTGTCTGCACCTAGTTCTTTGCCCAATTTCAACCCATCAATAAATGCTTTGTAATCTGATTGGTTGTTGGAAGCTTTGAAATTGAACCTTAATGAGTGTTAGATTTTGATTCCTCTTAGCCCTTTGAGAATGACCCTGCTCCACTCCCCTTTGTATTGGATGCTTCATAAACATAAATTGTCCATGCATTACAAAAGTTGTTCATTGGGAATTTCTTTATGAAATTCAAAGACAAAGTCAAACAATACCTGAGATTTTATTGGGCCATGGGGTTCGTACTGTAAGAACAAATTCAGAAAGCTCGATCGACCATCTGATCATCCTTCCTACGAGTTCAGGCTTCCAAAGGACCTATGTTAATCAGATGGTTGGTTCTGACAATTACTTGATTGTTGTGGAAGTAAGGGTGTAGTCTCGGAGCCATGGTGACTAGGCCAAATGCCAACTTCTCAATTTTCTGGTAACGGGTCGCGGGGCCCTGCAATATTTTGCTCACAAAGTAAATGGATTTTTGTTCTTTTTCGTCCTTTGTTACCAACATTAGCTGACCGCTGTTTGGCTTATTTACAAGTTTAAGTATAGGTTTTCCCCAACTTCAGGTTTCAAGAGAATTGGCGAGGTGGAGAGCTACATCTTGAGGTCCTTGAAGACTTTTTCACATTCGGGGCTCAATAAAATTTGTTAGCTTTCTTTAGACGTTTGTAGAACGAGAGGGTTTTGTCTCCAGATCTTGACAGGAATCTAGATAGGGTGGCCACTCGGCCTGCTAGCCTTTGTACTTCTTTCACGTTCTTTAGGCTTCCAAAACCACTTGGCATTTGTCAAGATTGGCTTCAATCCCTCAGCTTGTCAATATGAAGCCAAGGAATTTTCTAGCCTGTATCCCAATTGCGCATTTGGTTGGGTTGAGCATCATGTTATGTTTTTTGAGTTCCTTGAACAATTCTGATAGGTCTGCCTAGCAGTCACTAGTGGCTGGGGTTTTGGCCACCATATCGTTCACGTAGACCTCAATATTTCTCCTGATCTACTTTGTGAACATCCTGTCCATCAATCTTTAGTAAGTGGCTCATGCGTTTTGAGCCCAAATGGCATTTCCGTATAACCGTAATTGGCCTATTCTGTGATGAATGTTGTTTTCTCCTCATCTTCAGGGTGCATCCTGGTTTGGTTGTACCTTAAGTACGCATACATGAAGCAAAGGTATTCGTATCTTGACGCCCAGTCTACTAGTTTTTCAATGCTTAGTAGCATATGTGAATCCTTGGAACAGGCCTTATTGATGTTTTTGAAGTCTACACACATTCTCTATTTAGTGCTTGCTTTCTTTACAATGATTACGTTGGATAACCATGTAGTGTACATGACTTCTCGGATGAATCTTACTCCCAACATTTTTTTTACTTGTTTATCAATTGCTAGTTGTCTCTTTGCTCCTACCTTTCTTTTTATTTCCACTACTAGTTTTATTGCTAAGTTGATGGCAAGAGTATGGGAAATGAACGCAGGATCAATGTCGAGCATATCAATAGGTGTCCAAGTGAATAAGTCAGCATTCTCCTTCAAAAGCTTTGTCATTTTGGGGGCTAGAATGGGCAACAACATGGCCCCTATTTTGGTTATTTACTCAGCATCTAGACCGAGTTAAACAGAGATCAATTCTCCATCAGGCTAAGGTTGAGTCTCGTCATTTATGCAAGGGTTGAGGAAAGTCATGTTTCGAGACTGGTGTGGTTTAGGTTTCGGGGTGGGACGTGGCGTTGATGGTTCGGTTTTAAGTGCTAGACTAATATGGTAAGACTGCCTTGTCATGACCCGGTTGATGTGAACTACTCTGACCTGGTTGTTAGTGATGGGGAACTTCATGGCTAGGTGTTAGGTCGAGACAATGGCTCCAAATCCGTTGAGGGATGGTTAGTGGAGGATGACATTGTAAGGGGTTTGGCATTTAACCATCAAGTACTTGACGCTCATGGTTTTGGTGTGGTGACCCTCACCCAAAGTGATACTTAGCTCTAAGAAGCCTTTTACGTCCACTATGTTTCTTGAGAATCCAAAAAGGCTCCCCTGGAAAGGCTTCAAATCCGAGTCTGGGATTTGAAGTTATCAGAAGGTGTTGACGTAGAGTATATTCGCTGAGCTCCCCTAGTCAATTAGTGCCTTTCTCACTAGAAAACTTGTTATAATGGCAGAGATAACCATAGGGTCATCGGGGTTGATTAGTCTCAAGGAGGTCGCAATCAGTGAATGCTATGGGAGGGGTAGGGTTTAGATTCTGGTTTATTCTAGAAGGGGAGATTTCCCCTGTGGTCATGACCGTTCTGGGGCGGTTTTGCTTTTTTTCACCTTGGGCATGGTGGTTGGTCTTGGTGTTCGGAAGTGGTGACAATGGAAATTTCTTCTGTTTCTTTGGTTTGGGGGATTCTTTATTTGGAAATCATGGTTGGGGATGTATGAATGATTCAAGGTGAAGATGGTGGAGTGGTGACCCTCACCCAAAGTGATACTTAGCTCTAAGAAGCCTTTTACGTCCACTATGTTTCTTGAGAATCCAAAAAGGCTCCCCTGGAAAGGCTTCAAATTCGAGTATGGGATTTGAAGTTATCAGAAGGTGTTGACGTAGAGTATATTCACTGAGCTCCCCTAGTCAATTAGTGCCTTTCTCACTAGAAAACTTGTTATAATGGCAGAGATAACCATAGGGTCATCGGGGTTGATTAGTCTCAAGGAGGTCGCAATCAGTGAATGCTATGGGAGGGGTAGGGTTTAGATTCTGGTTTATTCTAGAAGGGGAGATTTCCCCTGTGGTCATGACCGTTCTGGGGCGGTTTTGCTTTTTTTCACCTTGGGCATGGTGGTTGGTCTTGGTGTTCGGAAGTGGTGACAATGGAAATTTCTTCTGTTTCTTTGGTTTGGGGGATTCTTTATTTGGAAATCATGGTTGGGGATGTATGAATGATTCAAGGTGAAGATGGTGGAGTGGGAAAGTTTTACTAGTTCCCCACAGACAGCACCATTGTTCATGTAAGCTACCTTGGGGGTGGCATGAGTAAACAGAACTCAAGCTCCTGGATGGCTTCATTGGTCCAGTAATGGTGGGGTACCTACAAAGGCACTTTAAAACATAAGTCAGAAAAGGAGTGAAGATGATGAAGTGTAGTGACTAGAATAAATATCATACATTTGGAATAAATCCTCCCCCTCTATATACCTTAACTGTAACTGAAAAATGGGGGACCAAGGCATGGGGGATAGTTGGTTAAGCGAGGTAGTCCCCATCACCCCACATCTTGAGGTGCCTTACGTTGGTTGTGCTGTTATTGTCGCGTAGATGGAGTCATGATTATCTATTTCTGTGTGATATGTTAGAAGTAGTGTGTAATTGTTAATGGACCTAAAATGGCCTAGGGCCCAAAGGTCTCGTATAGTATACTTCCCTTATTCTTCTTTCCTAAAGGCTAAGACTAGTTCTAATCCAAGTCAGGGTTGGAGGAGCATGCTAGTAGGTAGGAGAGTTCTTCAACTAGGATACAAATAGAAATTTGAGAAATGGGGTTGGGATGACAAGTTTTGCAGATCCATGGGTTCCTTGGCTTTGGTCCTTCATTTTGCCATAATCAATGCTCTTGTAATAACTTCTTTAAGGTCCACGAGCTTATCTACTTCTATACACATTTATAGAAGGCTGAAAGGATCATGTAAACATTCTCACATCAAGCAGTTGAAGTTGTATTTTGTATCCCACTGTCTACCAATCATGAGAAGATTATTTAGGTTATGTATGGAGGAGTTTAGAAAATACAAAATAGGAGGAATAATTTTTCATTTATATCCCTTTCATTGAGAGTGAGTAAAAAAATGCGAGAAAACTGAAATGGATGAAGCAACGTTGGCGAGTGTGGGAAGAAGAAATCACGAGGTGGACGGATTCTGAAAGGGGGAAAGAAGAAAGAGAAAATAAAAGAAAGAAAAAGTAAAAGGAGAAAAATGAAATGAGTTGTGGGCCAAATAAATCGTGGGCCTTGTGATGGTATTTGGTTGGGTTTTGAGTAAAATATATGAAATTTGTAATCGGCCTGAGAGTTTGGGTAATTAGATTTTGGGCTCCTACTGTGTTATTATTTATTTAATTATTTTATCTCATGCTTTATTATGTTTTTTTATTTCATTATTTATTTATATATCTTTATTGTTATTATTATATTTTTTAATTATTTTTATTATTATTTTAGCTTTGAACAAAAATAAGGTGTTTACGTCGAAGAAAAACTACTCGAACTGTTATAAAATCCTATATTTCACCTAGAGACTGGATGTAGACACTTCTTTTGTAGAAACAATATAAAATATTTGTATTCAAGCGACTCTTTCCTTAACCTCTTTATTTATAGCTTGCAAGTTTATATTTCTTCATAACATTGGTACTTGTTTTAACTGTGAAAATGGTCCATTTTCTGCATATACATATACTCTTCTACTCTAATTTTTGACTTCATAGTCATACCTTGTAGATTCTGCTTTTAACAATTTAGTTAGTGTTGCTTCCTAAAGCGTAGTTTTTAAGCTTGGTTATTACTCATGTTTCATTCCCAGGTGTTTTCCGATGCAATTAATTCGAGTGACTATACTTCAATCTTGCGAAAACCCCTTTTGTTGAAATAAAAGTGTGGATACTAGCTTCCAAAATTGCAGTCTGCATAATCTTTATCTATTTGGCTGCAATGCTAATTATTGTGCAGTTAAAATTTTAAATTTTGAAGTGTAAAATATTTTGGGGGGACACAATTCAGAGTTACATGTCCTTATATAATACAATTTATTATTTTATAACGTTTTGTAAATAACGTTGCATAGAATATACAAAACCTACACTACGTCTTACATATTAGCTTATTAATTTTCTCTCTTAGAGAACACTATTTAAAGTTCTCTTTATTTTTCTCTCACTCTCGTGTGGATCTCTCTCTTTCACTCTCACTATCTTGTAAGGATCTTCTCACTACACCTTGTTAATGTGTGGACCTAATGCATATTGTATAAGGGAGTTTCTATTTATAGATGAAGCATCTCCCTTACTGTGCGCAAAACGCGTACAAAATGCGTTGCCAGCATGCATCATTCAGTGCCTAATTTTTTATCCATATGTAGCTAACAATTGTTGACTTTCAGTGCACATGCTTGGGTGTACTTTAACAATTCTCGCCCTTCAACTAAAAGGAAATATCCTTAATTTGAGATTGATGTTAAGCCTGTATCTTCTTTATAAACTTTTAATTTTTTTTTGTAACGCTTTTGTCATCATATTTATACTAATATAGTGTAGCACAAGCGATAGGTACTTGGGCTCCTTAAGCATGTGGTTAAGAATTCGATTCCTGACTCATGTATATGAAAAAATATTTGTTGGGAGAGGTCAACCTCTTAAATGGATCTCAGTACCTTACGAAATTAGTTATCACAGTCGTGCAAATACCTAAACAACAACAACAAAAGCCTTTTCCCACTAGGTGGGGTCGGCTACATGGATCAAATGACGCCATTGTGCTATGTCATAGACCATACTTTCAGATAGACCATTTATTTCAAGATCTTTTTTAATGATATCCCTTAGTGTTGTCAGTGGTCTACCTCTACCTCTCTTTAAGGGACCATCCTCTAACTTATCAATTCTTCTCACCGGGGCTTCTATTAGTCTTCTCCTCACATGACCAAACTATCTTAGGCGAGACTCTGTTATCTTTTCATCAATGGGTGCTACTCCAACTTTCTTTCGAATGCACTCATTCCTAATTTTATCTCTTCTTGTATGTCCACTCATCCAGCGCAACATTCTCATCTCTGCAACCCTTAACTTATGCTCATGTTGACATTTTACCGTCCAACATTCGGTACCATAAAGCATTGCCGGTCTTATAATTGTTCTATAAAATTTTCCCTTTAGCTTGAGAGGTATCTTGCGGTCACAAATAACACTCGAAGCATTTCTTCATTTTGTCCACCCATCTTGAATCCTATTAGTTACATCTCCTGTAATCTCTCCGTCATTTTGTATAATAGATCCAAGATACCTAAACCGTTCAACTTGTGGAATAATATGATCACTAATTTTCACTTCCAGGTCAGAGCTAGATCGCCTTCTGTTAAACTTACATTCCATATATTCTGTTTTACTCCTACTTAGTCGAAACCCATGTGATTCTAAAGCTTCTCTCCATAGCTCTATTTTATCATTTATTCCTTGTCTCGACTCTTCCACCAGGATTATGTCGTCTGCAAAAATCATGCATTGTGGCACTGGATCTTGGATGTGTCCACTAAGTACGTCCAAAATCAAAGTGAAAAGATATGGACTCAAAGTTGACCCTTGGTGTAATCCTACAGTAACCGGAAAATCTTCTGTGACCCCGCCATCCATTCGCACACAAGTTGTGACCTTATCATAAATATCTTTGATAGCTCGAATATAAGCAATACGAACTCCTTTCTTCTCTAGTGCTTTTCAAAGAACTTCTCTTGATACCCTATCATAAGCCTTTTCCATATCAATAAACACTATGTGGAGATCTTTTTGTTTCTTTCGGTACCTTTCCATCACCCCTCGCATAAGGTATATTGCCTCCATGGTTGATCTTCCTGGCATAAAATCAAATTGATTCTCCGAAATGTGAGTCTCTTGTCTTAATCTTCGTTCTAGTACTCTTTCCTATAGTTTCATAGTGTGGCTCATGATCACGGGCAAGGCAACATGATCACGGGCTATAATTCAATTGGTCACAGGTCTCTTGAATTTGTGGGAGTCCCTATGTTGTGGAGGGTTCAACCCCTAATCCTGGCAAGATGCGTCTCCTCCCCATGATTGCGAAAGAAATTTAAAAAAAGAAAAAGAAAAGGAAATTTCTTCACATGCATAAAGCGGTGGCTTTGAATTGCTAAACAATTATTCTGACAAAAAGCACCGAAGTCTTCAACCCTGTGTCGCTGTCAAAAATTTTGGTACTCTAACAATGAATTGAAGGTCACAGGAAGAAAATTGAAATGGAGATTTCAAGTCCAACCCATATGTTTGGACGTGAGAGCAGAAATATAATATTTTATTTTAAGTAAATATTTTTTTATTTGAGAATTTTTTAAAATAAAAATAATTCAAATACCAACTCTCTTAATAGTTAAACTTAAGTTATTAGGTAAAGACATATAAATAATTTTATATTTATAAAATGTCCTTTTATACAAGAACACTTTGGGCATGAAACGTGCACAATGCACAAGTATGACCACTCTACTTTGTGCTTAAATTTAACTTTTATTTAGAAGAATAAAGGCAACAAGAAATAAACTCCTGACACTTGGTTATAAAGACTCTGATATTATGTTAAATATCAACTCTTCCAAAAGCTTAACATGTTAAATAGTTTAATATCTCTAATAGATTTTCTCATGCAAGAGCTCTTTTGCCTTGAAGCTTGAACAATATACAAGTCTAATTTATCTTGTGCAAAAATTCAATTTTATTTACAAGAATGCAGGTGGCAATGATTAAACTCATAACCAATTAGTCATAGAGACTTTGATATCATTGCAAAAACTAATTCTTCTAAAAACTTAAGCTGTTAAGTAAAAATACATGAATAATTTTATATCTGTAACAAAAAGAACAAGAAATTATCTTAACGTTTAAGTCACCTCTTATTCATTTTATAAATATTTTAAATTTTCTCAATTTTAAAATAAAAAATTAGCTGTTTCCTCCTTCCCCTCCATCCAAACATGGGCGCCACAAGATTCACAAAAGGTGGCCAAAATCCTGAAATAATTGGTGTTATCTTTAGGGGTATACGTTTTCTATGAAGGAAGAAAACCAACAACGCATGCGCTTATCTTCTCTGAGGTCAAACTATTCGGCGTTTCTCATCATAACTGCGTCCATTTGTACCTCACAACAAAGAAACGTAAGAATAATGAAGGCACATGGTTTCTCTATTATTGAGGCACTTGGATAAGGGAAATGCACATTTTGCACTTTACGTGGTCAAATTCACGTTTGCATGTACAAGCTAAGTGCAACCCTTGGTTCCCTACTTGATGCAGCTCGATCATCACATCAACATCTAAGTAATGGTGATCCTTAATCATGCATAAATAATCAATCTCCTTTGATTAGCTTCAAATTAATTAATTATCACTGCAACTAATCCTTTTATTTTAAGTGTAGTTTGAAAAAGATTGGTGTTCATTCCGGGTAAACTTCAGCATGCTTGAGATTAGGGTAATGAAAAAAATGAAAATGTGGGCAAGTCCCCCCCCCCTCTTTAATTATCAGCGGGTTTAGGTGAGCTTTTGAAAAAAAAAATCTTTTTCCTTATCGTCATTTTTTATAAGATTATTTGTAAAAATAAAAGTTATTTTATGTTTAAATGCAATACTCAAAAATTAATTTTTTAATTTTATTGTTATTTGGATGTAAAAATATAAAAGTACTTTTTAAATGGTAAAATTACTTAAAAGGATACGCAAAAGCTGAATGTCCAAGCATGTATAAAAACAATGCTACTATATCATCTATATTAACACTTCGTGTAGGTTGCAAATCACACTTTTGGATCAAGTCATTATATAATTGTTCAAATATTGACTTTCTCATTCTTAATTGTTCAAAAAATAACATGTTATTCCCTTCCTTTAATTCTAATCCCACAAATATCCTGAGAGTTTTGAAGTCATTTTTTCTTGTTTGATCACATATTATTGGCAACTCCACGAGGGGTAATGGACATTGTGAACTCAATATGCTTAAATGATTTTGATGATAACAAGAAGTGACTCTTAACGAAGAACAAGTCCAACCTTCCTTGAAGGCTTTATTTTGACTTAGGTTGTTTGTAAGGGTAAAAAGTTACTAATTGCTTAATCTTTTGAACTACTTTTTAAATTATCTCATAGTTTAAGAAAATTATTTTTGAAAACCTTAGTGTTGGTTGAAATTGGATAGAAAAATTATTCTTAATATTTTAATTTGTTTGAAATATGATTAGAATTCCAATATGTAAGTTTGAAAAACCAAATTAGAATTTTAGGGCCTTGTATCAAGATACAGGTTTTGTATTTGAATACTAATCCTTGGAAATTCAAATTTTGGATCCTGAAAGCCTTGTATCCGGATACAAGCTTCTAGTATCCGGATATTAGATCTAGAGAGCAAACCTGCATGGAAATATCTGTATACACCTTTGTGATATCCAAATATCTCATCACAACAGTTAATCTTACTTCAAATATCCTAATACGTGTTTGAGATATCATGATATTTCATTCTATTCGCCAAAAGTTAATTGAAATATCCTGATGCACCATTTGAATATCGAGATATTTCATTTAAAAAAGAAGTGGTCTTTTCTAAATATTAGGATACAAAATCAAATATCAAGATATCTTGTTCTTATTCAAGCCTAAAAATCAAGATATTTGGATACCAAGTTCAAATATTCATATATTGCTTACGTGAAAGTCAGAAATGACGACTTATTTTTGCATTTAATGCACTCCAATCACCAATAACGACTCTAATATGCTTTGGGATATTTATCCTAACACGTGGGGAGTTAATGCAACATAACAACACCTCTAAAATCATTTATTGAGAGCATTTAACTCCTTACAATCTTACAAACTTCGTTCTTGAACTTTAAGTGCTATTATCTCTTTACTCATCATTATTCAAGTTGTATACCTATTCTTTTGAGAGTATCAAACACTTTAAACAACTTATTATCTTATAAGAATCCAAGGGTAAGTGTCCTTTGTTGTATTGAGTGAGACTCTTGCACAAAGAAGGTGAAGGATTCCAAACTAGTAAAGAGTGTTATGTTTTTGTAAGGGTTTCTTAAGCACCAAAGTTAGAAGCTTGAAGTATAGTGGAAATCTCGAGTGGACAATTTCGAGGACTAGACATAGATCACACGGAGTGATCGAACCAGTATAATTCTTGTTTGCACTCTCTTTTCCCTATGCATTTATTATTCAAGCTTTGCATTTATTTCTTGATATACTTGGTGCTTGCATTCCTCATAAACTCATTTCTAAGATTAAACTTGTGTGATGTTGTTATTTATATTTGTTCATACCTCTTTTAAAACTATTGATTTAATACAATTAGAACCATTGAAGAACTTGAAAAAAGTTTTTAAGAAAGTTTTTGAAACTCAATTTACCTCCTTTTTGAGTTATTAAAGCCACTTGATAACAGACATATCCTGACAAAAAGAAAAAGGGAGAAGATGATGAAGTGAGGTGTGCAACGTTGCAACAATAAATAAAAAACAGAGACATGTAAGAAAATAGAGTATTGGTAGGGTTTCAAAATTGAAGGATAAAGAATATTATTTTTAAAATTAGTTAGGAACATTTTATGTCTAAAAAATATCTCTAAACAATTTCTCTATAACCTGAAAAAGGTCTTTTTTCAAAAACTAAAAAATCTACTTTAAAAAAACTATTTGAACTTTTTCCAGTGTTTCATCTTTTTTCAAAAAAGTTCATCCATACTTGTTAAAAAATATAAAAAGTACCTTTTCTTTTCAGTAAAAAAGAGATTTTTTTATAAAAAAAAAAATTCATCCAAAGGAGTACTATATGTGTAAACAAATATTTAATTTGAACAAAAGTTTGGACCGAAATGGAAGTTGTCAAGTTTAAAGAAGGTGACTCAACAAAAGTTGTACTCCCTTGTGTTTTTAACACATGAGAAGTAATGTTATATCTTTTAACAAATTTTCTTAACATCCTTCAAATTACTTAAAATAGAAAGTATTAAATAAAAATATAAAAATATTTAATATCTTAAAAATCTAAAATATATATTTTTTGTACCAAAAAAATCACCCAAAATGCATGTAATACTTTCTTTTTTTAATAATTAAAAGGATTATTAAGCTAATTGATTAAGAGGATATTGAATTAGTTCAATGTTATTATCTTTAAAGTTTACATTATGATCTTGTAAAATTTTATAAATACTATTAATTAAAAATTCTATAGCTACCGAGCTTATAATTTAATTGTTGGATTATTTAATCCTATGTGGACTAGCATAGTCACGTATTTGCTAAAAGACTTGGATTAATTGAATGTCATATTTGTGGAGCATTTATTGGTTGAGCCCATTTGTGATCATTTTTCTTATTGGGCTTTTATAAGCATTTAAACCTATTGTGGACTGTGGTGATATGTGGGTCTTGTGTATGAGTTTTCTATGATAGGTAGGTTAACCCATATTGTAAACACAAGGAGAGACCCCTACTCTCATCTTATATGTATTATGGTTGCCCCATTGAGATCATAAGCTTCAATGCATATAGGGAAAGAGGATAGTTTCTCTCCTATGTACCAAGATTCCTGATAATCTTCTCATGATGCTTCTCTTGGAGATATGAATTCCTATACAATATACAGATTCATCAATAAGCTTAATGGCAGGTACGCTTTCTACTTTACATAATAAAGGTGTTCTAAATTCATATATGGATTTTATTTTAATCTTACATATGGTATCAAAGCCATCCTATATGAATTTAGGATCCAATTGGATGATAATAATCTTTGAACCTAATTTTTTTCATGAAACCCAAATTCCATTTTATGATTTCATGTAGATAATGTTTCTAATTTAGTTTGGGACCTTGAGGCTTTTGTAGTACTCATCGATATAAATCTTTTGATATAAAGTATGCATGAATTAGAGATATCTAGAGGGAGAATTTGACTTTTGAAGTTTTAGGTTCAAAATTTAGGATTTGAATTCAAAATTTCAAATTGAGATTTTTAAACATATGATGATGCATGATTTCTTGATATATTATTTCTGAGACCTAAAATTTATGTTTGGAAATATTTAATTGGATAATAAATCAAGTTTTAGGGTTGAATTTAACAAAATTCAAATTCAGGTTTATATGTGAATTTTTTAATTCGATCAAATTGGATCATGTGATAATGTTTAATCTTGATTTTGGAATCCAAAACCTCATGAGATTTTGATTGTTTTTAAAACAAAAGTTTCCTGATTGCGTGGAATATTGTTTTGTTGTTTCCCTAATTATGTGGGATATTGTTATATTATTTTTCTGATTTTGTGGGATAATGCTTTATTTATTTATTTATTTTGATTATGTACGATACTATTTTGTTGTTTCCTTAAATAAATATTGTGCTCTAAAAATTTTGATATGAAATTTTTTATGTGTAATTCTCACATAATTTAGAATTGTTTCATATGGTGTGCTCTTCCTCATGAAGCACTATAACTATTGACTTTTTTTTAGGTGCATTATGTATGCTAATTAAGTAAAAAGAAAATGTTGTTTTAAGAATGTTTTAGTGTTTTGGAGAATTTTATTGTTTGATAAAAATGTATAGTATCATACTTTCTTGGCAAATATTATTTAGATGTCAATAAAAAAATTTGTAAATTGTGTCATTGTTGTTATTGTGTATAACTTTTGTAAAAGTTTATTTAAAATAAACTTAGGCACACTAAGACTATTTATTTTATATTGTACACTCTTAACTTCATTGTTACCTGATTGTCATATTAATGTTTTATTAGTTGAGCTCATTGAATTTTGTGGATTTTTTTTATAAAGTTATACTATATTTAAATATGGATAATTTTGAGTATTGACAATCTTAAAGTATCGTGATTATATTCTGTCAAGATTGATTAGGAGGTCATGAGAACATTATTTTATGTTATGCTATTGCAAATTGAAAAATTATATATACCCATTATTTGTTGCATAATTATATTGTGAGAATATTGCTAAAATATTTTTGATATTAGACAAATTTTAAAGCAATAGCAAATGTAATTAAGGTATACTTGTGTGTATTTTCTCAACACTGTATAAATGTGAATTAGAACTCATTCTGTGTAAATTTTGTTACAAATTGTGCTATAACATTTTTTATGAGTCTTCTATTGGTAGACATATAAAAGAGCTAATTTTGTTGCACATTATTGAGCTATTCGGTTACGTTGGCTTTAAATATAAGGATGGACGACACACTGTCTGAGGTTAGTTGTGAATTTTTTTTGATTAGTGGTCTATTATATAATTGCATAAGCGAATAAATTTATGCTTAAGGTATTATTCACCATTTTATGCCTAATTTTGAAATATGCAATTATATATAAGAGTGTGACAATTATCTAAAATAATTTGGCATGTAAACTTATGAACTCCATAAGCAGTTTTATTATTATTATTATAGTAATTTCCTGTAATTGTGATCTCACCTATTGTGGAAGTCAATTATAATGAGTTGAGTGTGCTTATTATATTTTATGTTACTCTAAGATGTGACTCAATTTTGACACATAAATATATTTTTTGTGATTGTTATGTACATATAATATTGCATAATGTATTGAAACAAATATATGATATTTTTCAATTTATGTGTAAATTGAATTTTGAGAGTCACTATTTTGTGATATTTAAAACTGTTATGGACATTTTATATAGTTGTGTCCTCACCTATTGAGAGACTAATTATGACAACGTGTTATTCTAGCAATGACATGATTACATTTGCATTGAGGATTATGTTAATAATGTACTTATCCTGTCAGTTTGTCTTTACTAATATGATTTCTAATGATTTGTTAAATGCATTAAATGTTATGTTCTTAAAGTTTTCAGTATCCTTTCGGTATTAGCTTAAGGGACATAATTTTTTAATGTTGTGGGAGTTGCTTATGCATTGTAATTCGGGACCCTTAAGCGGGATTAGAATGGCATAAGAGCTCAATTATAATTGTATGCTCAATTCTGTTATGATGTATGTGAAATATTACTCATTTTCAATTATTTTGATTGAATTGATAAATTCATTTGTGCACATTTATAAGTGACAATATTATGTAATTGAATGTGTGCATCATCTTGTGAATCTTGACAAATGAGATAATTGAGCATTTTGTAGCAATCCAAAGTTATTTTGTGAACATGTGATTTAGAATGATTTTGCTTTCACCTATCGTGAAGCTAATCAAGATATGTTGTCATGTCAAATGAAATTATTTTCTCAATTTCATTAAAATGAATTTGCAAATATTATTTGGGTTATTTAATTAGTTGACACACCCTATTGGTGTGATATTATTTATTATAATCTATAGTTTGAAATATTTTTGGATTATGTAAGTAATGGACATACCCTATCGGTGTGACACTACTTGACATAATAATTGTGTGATAGAGAAAAATATTTTGAATACTTTAGAAAGTTCAAACACACTATTTGTGTCTATTTTTTTGGGTATTTATTAATTCAATTATTTTTCTCTATCAAGTGGAAGAGAATTGTATATTGTAATTTAGGACCCTTAGGCGGGATTGCAAGATACAATGACTCTAGTTCAATTAATTGCCCAATTAATTGATCATGAGAAAACTAATGCTTATATAAGCATGCTATAATTTTGGATATGGTTTTCTCTCTTCCCTATGTGTTCGTCATTACTTTATTGTTGAGACTTATAGTGAGGGTATAGTTAAGTCTCTTAAAGTATATTGTAATATAGCAGACTCCCTATACCTATGGTTGTCGTATATTGTTGATGATAAACCTTAATCTTTGATAAGGCAACATGCTGAAGACTTGTTAGCTTAATACGGTTTTGAAAAGAATAATTTCTCTAACTTTCTAACGTCTTAAATTGTGGTGTTAGTGAAGTGTAAAATCACTTCTTGAACCTATTTTGTAATGAGTATTTTTTGTAAAAATTTTGGGATATACATATAAGTTTTGTATATTATTTGTATGTACTTGGCATTACTATTGTTTTGTTAATGCTCAAGCATTATAATAGTTACTACTTCGTGATAGTAAATTTAACTTAGTGTTACTTCTCATTGGCTTTCTATTTATAAGAAATGATTACGAAGAAATTATGACTTTGTATTATTCTAATGTCATGATCCTTAAAACAAATAATCAAATTTGGTTTTGAAATATCATATGGCAAAATCCTTGAATCAAAGTTGCTTTTCTAAGGTTTCTTAAATGTTATGATGGATGTGGTTTGTTATATAAATGATTTAGTCAATATCTTTTATGTGTATTTATTATGAGCCAAAATCATCATATAAATCACTTTAATTAATAAAGATTCATTTTGTTAATAGTGCACAATTTGAGATTAATAATATTTGAATTAAACATATTGTACCTATGACATTATTATTCAACAATTTCTTTGTTTGAGAATAAAGTAAACATTTATATGCTTACATTCTGTATAGGTTAAATATGTGAAATTGCCTATGGTTGATTGAGTTGGATATCTTTTATTATTGATAAGGAGAAGATAACTTTTTTTTTAATAATTATTACTCGTTTTTTGGAGTCATTAGTATAAATATGTGAAGATTGCTAAAATGTCTATTTTGGTGAAGCTTATTAAATGTTTAAGGCATAAGATTAAAGGTAAATAAATACTTAAGTGCATGCTAAAAGTTTGTATATGACATGATTCAAGAACTTAGGCATTGTAGTTTGATATTGATTAATGTATTGGTTTCTTTGTATTGGTTATAAATGTGTGTTGCCTTAGTGACAAGAGGTTGTCGACACCCGTCAAATAATAAAATTTACCGGTTCGCAAACTAATTTGTAGTATAGAGTATGAACCGAATCGTCTCTCAAGGATCCAATAAAACAAAGATTTAATCAAATCAAGATAAATAAAAAAGGGGGGTTTTGATGATTTATAAAGATAATACACTAGTTGAATTAAAGGAAAGTAATTAACAAATTAATCAATCCAAGGAAATTTTACCGATCTTGAGTTTAATCCATCATTGATCACAAGGAATTCACTTAATTGCTAACCATATTCTTGGCCTTAGATCATATCAAGACGCCACACACATGATCCAAGAATCCTCTACTAGATAAGCATCTAGGATTTAATTAACCAAGGTTAGACAAAGTAAGCACCATTCAAACATAGATTAACTTAAGATCACGAATTTAACCAAGCAAAACAATCCATCAAAAAACCTTAATAAATTGTTTATTCTATGTGATCCTCTTGAATACATGATAATAAAGCTATTATCACATAAACATCCAAATCAAATTAAGCAATTCAATCTAGATCAAAATTAAAAGAGGAAGAAGAGAAACTTGAATAACAATTAAGCAATATGAACAAGCGAAACAAGATCTCCAAATTAAACATCAAGATGGCTAATCCCTTGGATTGATTATGAGAGCCTAGCCTTCCATGGATGGGAAGGAAGAACTCAGAAATTAAAGAACAAAAACGAAATTGTAAAGAGAATGGAGAAGAAGAGAAAGAAAACTCTCACAAATACTTAAACTTTCTTGAAACTTACTTCAAAATTGAATGATTCTAATACAAAGAGGTTGGCTCTATTTATACTAATACTAGAAGCCAATTTGTACATGTACATAATCTGAATACTGATCAATCAATTTGAGACACTTATGTTAGCTTTGTATTAGGCATTATTAGATGTTTATTGTGCCCAATATTAGTATTTTAGATGAGTTTAATGTTGTTGGGCTTCATTGGGTTTTAATGTAAATATTGGATAATTTTCGGATTTTGATGCATTTTGACCTTTCTTCCTTGGTTAGGCCATAACTTGGGACTCGGTGATCCAATTGAGGTGATCTTGGTGTCTTTGGAAAGCTAAGACAATGCTCTACAAGTTTCATGAAGAACTCAAGAGTCGGATCGGAATTTTAAGAGTCCAAAACATTCCTGCAATACAGAGTGGGTTTGCTGTCAGGAAAATCTGGGCAGTATGCACATATTGGACTATATAGTGGGTTATAGGCCTCCTCTTGGGCTGAAACTTGGTCATTTGAAAGATAAGACCCATATCTCCAACTTCACTGAAGACCATTTTGTCAATGGATGTCGTTTTAGGCATGCTTCTGAAGCTACAAGTTGGTATGAATTTGGAAACACGTTCTTCCAACCTAACTTGAGGTAAGTTCAGTGTTTTTGGCATTTCTGGAGTTCTAAAAGTCCAAATGACATGATTCAAATTGGAGATTTTCAAGGAGACAACTGGCTACAACTTTCATGAAGACATCCAAGCCAAAATGCACCGTCTAGGTGATGAATTTGAAGCCAGAAGTCGGATAAGAGTTGTTGACTAAAAGCCACCAACCATACACCAACCCACCTACCATGCACCAACCCACCAACCATGCATCAAGCTTCCATATTTGACAATTTCCATATTTTTATAGGTTGTATTCAGATTATGTACATGTATAAATTGGCTTATAGGATTAGTATAAATAGAGCCAACCTCTTTGTATTAGAAGAATTCAATTTGGAAGTAAGTTTGAAGAAAGTTTGAGTATTTGTGAGAGTTTTCTTTCTCTTCTTCATTTTCTTTAGAATTTCGTTTTTGTTATTTTATTTTTGAGTTCTTCCTTCCCATCCATGGAAGGCTAGGCTCTCATAATCAATCCAAGGGATTAGCCATCTTGATGTTTAATTTGGAGATCTTGTTTTAGTTGTTCATATTGCTTAATTGTTATTCAAGTTTCTCTTCTTCCTCTTTTAATTTTGATCTAGATTGAATTGCTTAATTTGATTTGGATGTTTATGTGATAATAGCTTTATTATCATGTATTCAAGAGGATCACATAGAATAAACAATTTATTAAAGCTTTTTGATGGATTGTTTAGCTTGGTTAAATTCTTGATCTTAAGTTAATCTATGTTTGGATGGTGCTTACTTTATCTAACCTTGGTTAATTAAATCCTAGATGCTTATCTAGTAGAGGATTCTTAGATCATGTTGAGGCGTCTTGATATGATCTAAGGCCAAGAACATGGTTAGCACTTAAGTGAATTCCTTGTGATCAATGATGGATTAAACTCAAAATCGGTAAAATTTCCTTGGATTGGTTAATTTGTTAATTACTTTCCTTTAATTCAATTAGTGTATTATCTTTTTGAATCATCAAAACCCCCTTTTAATTATCTTGATTTGATTAAATCTTTGTTCTTTTTGGATCCTTGAGAGACGATTCGGTTCATGCTCTATACTACAAATTAGCTTGCGAACTGGTAATTTTTATTATTTGACGAGGTCTCGACAACCTCTTGTCAAATACAAGCCGTAAAAACATGGAAATTGTCAAATATGGAAGCTTGATGCATGGTAGGTGGGTTGGTGTATGGTTAGTGGCTTTTAGTCAACAACTCTTATCCGACTTCTGGCTTCATTTTCATCACCTAGACGGTACATTTTGGCTTGGAGTTTCATGAAAGTTATAACCAGTTGTCTCCTTGAAATTTTGCAATTGGAATCATGCCATTTGAACGTTTAGAACTCCAGAATGCCAAAAACACTGAACCTACCTCATGTTAGGTTGGCAGAACGTGTTTCCAAATTCAAACCAACTTGTAGCTTCATTATCATGCCTAAAACGACATCTATTGACTAAATGGTCTTTAGTGAAGTTGGAGATATGGGTCTTATCTTTCCAATGGCCAAGTTTCAGCCCAATAGGAGGCCTATAACTCACTATGTAGTCCAATATGTGCACATTACCCAGATTTTTATGATAGCAAACCCACTCTGCATTGCAGGGATATTTTGGACCCTTAGAAGTCCGATCCAGCTCTTGAGTTCTCATGAAACTTGTAGAGCATTGTCTTAGCTTTCCAAAGACACCAAGATCACCTCAAATGGATCACCGAGTCCCAAGTTATGGCCTAACCAAGGAAGAAAGGTCAAAATGCATCAAAATATGAAAATTATTCAATATTTGCATTAAAGCCCAATGAAGCCCAACAACATTAAACTCATCTAAAATACTAATATTGGGCACAATAAACATCTAATAAAGCCTAATACAAAGCTAACATAAGTGTCTCAAATTGATTGATCACTTAGGTAAGTGGGAGCAATCCTTGTTGTTAATGTGTTTTATGCTGGTTGCTTACTAATGACTAGTGTTGCTATTTTGTTCTATGTGAGACAAGATCTTATATTTAATTGTTTCTATTTCGTGAAAGATCTTGATAATGCCTATTTTAAGTTTTAAGGCATACAAATATTTGAATTTTTTTTATTAATGGGTTATCTTATAAAACTCACATATTCAAAAAAAATTGAAATATGTTAAATTTGTGATCTTGTTTCCCATTAATGTGTAATCTTTTTTGTTATTATGGGAGTTAAAGACTTTGTGATTGATATGTCCTCAATATTGGTTAAAAATAGGTCATATGTGCTTCCATTGTTGGTAATTTATTTATATGATCAAGTGTGTATTGTTTATTTATTGTCTGTGTTATAATAGTTGAGTGATCCTGAGTGAGCTGTTGTAAACTTGCAAGTAATCTAATAATATGTGTAAGGTATTATGGATTTTGATCTCACTCACAAGTGATCAAATCACTTTAAGTGAATTTTGGTATAAGTTACCAATTTGAGAAAATCCTTCAAGGATTTATACTTGCGATGACAAAGATGAGTTGATTTGTTATTAAGTGTCAAGTGGACACTTGCAATCTCCTCAATTGTAGAGGCAGAATATGTTTTGTTTTAGGCTTCATATTGTTTCTGATTTACAACCACATTTTGATGACTGACAAGAGGTTGTCGAGACCTATCAAATAAAATAACCGGTTCACAAATTAATTTGTAGTATAGAGAATGAACCGAATCGTCTCTCAAGGATCCAAAAACAAAGATTTAATTAGATCAAGATAATTAGAAAAGGGGGGGTTTTGTTGTTGATTAACAAGATTAATAAAAGTAGGAGATTCAAAGTTGTAAACAAATCTAAAGAAACAACCAATCCAAGGAAATTTACCGATCTTGAGTTTAACTCATCATTGATCACATGGAATTCACTTAATTGCTAACCAAGTTCTTGGCCTTAGATCACATCAAGAAGCCTTAACATGATCCAAGAATTCTCTACTAGATAAGCATCTAGGATTTGATTAACCAAGGTTAGATAAAGTAAGCACCATCCAACATAGATTAACTTAAGATCTAGAATTTAACCAAGTTAAACAATCTATCAAAAAGCTTTAATATATTGTTTAATCTTTGTGATCCTCTTTGAATACATGATAATAAAGCTACTACCACATCAACATCTAAATCAAATTAAGCAATTTAATCTAGATAAGAATCAAAAGAGGAAGAAGAGAAACTTGAATAACAATTAAGCAATATGAACAAGCAAAACAAGATCTCCAAATTAAACAACAAGATGGCTAATCCCTTGGATTGATTATGAGAGCCTAGTCTTCCATGGATGGGAAGGAAGAACTCAGAATTTAAAGAACAAAAACAAAATTGCAAAGAGAATGAAGAAGAAGAGAAAGAAAACTCTCACAAATACTTAAACTTTCTTGAAACTTACTTCTAAATTGAATGCCTCTAATACAAAGAGGTTGGGTCTATTTATACTAATCCTAGAAGCCAATTTGTACATGTACATAATCTGAATACAAGCTATAAGAATCTGAAATTTGTCAAAAATGGAAGCTTGATGCATGGTTGGTGGGTTGGTGCATGGTAGGTGGGTTGGTGTATGGTTGGTGGCTTTTAGTCAACAACTCTTATCCGACTTCTGGCTTCAAATTCATCACCTAGACGGTGTATTTTGGCTTGGATGTCTTCATCAAAGTTGTAGCCAGTTGTCTCCTTGAAAATCTCCAATTTGAATCATGTCATTTGGACTTTTAGAACTCCAGAAATGCCAAAAACACTTCACCTACCTCAAGTTAGGTTGGAAGAACGTGTTTCCAAATTCAGACCAACTTGTAACTTCTGAAGCATGCCTAAAATGACATCTATTGACAAAATGGTTTTCATTGAAGTTGGAGATATGGGTCTTATCTTTCAAGTGACCAAGTTTCAGCCCAAGAGGAGGCCTATAACCCACTATATAGTCCAATATGTGCATACTGCCCAGATGGTTCCGTGATAGCAAACCCACTCTGCATTGCAGGGATATTTTGGACCCTTAGCATTCCGATCCAGCTCTTGAGTTCTTCATGAAACTTGTAGAGCATTGTCTTAGCTTTCCAAAGACACCAAGATCACCTCAATTGGATCACCGAGTCCCAAGTGATGACCTAACCAAGGAAGAAAGGTCAAAATGCATCAAAATCCGAAAATTATTCAATATTTGCATTAAAGCCCAATGAAGCCCAACAACATTAAACTCATCTAAAGTACTAATATTGGGCACAATAAACATCTAATAATGCCTAATACAAAGCTAACATAAGTGTCTCAAATTAATTTGATCAAATTCCCCCACACTTAAGCTTTTGTACTCCTGGGCAAAACACATAACAACGAAACTAAAGAAAAACAAGAAACATCATATTATTAAACTAAAAACATAAAAACTGATTGTACCTAATCTAATCCACTTCCGTAGGAAAACACGATGGCACTTAGCATGTGCCACAAGCCTTTAAACCCCTAGGTGTCCCTAGTGGACGAGTTATAGTCTCGTGAGGGTTTACCAGGATGATACCCACAAACATGTAATATTTTATTTAATCAATTCAACTAATTTTTAAATACAAGCATCGTATCAAATATAAACCATAATTAATAAGTCAAGTATGCTTAACAAAGAATAGTTGAATCAAATCAATTGAGAATAAAGTATAGCATAATCATGCTTTAATCAGGAATAGGCATGTTCAGATTGAGTAAAATTCTTCACAAGTGTCACTCAAATCACACAAGGTGTTTAGGTTAACTGTTTACGCTCAACTCAGTCAAATTATGAAAGTATTTTACCATAGGCTTGCATATACATCAATTCTCCACTACTTAGATCAAATAAATTGCAAAAATCAAGAGGTCTTTCAAAAAGGTTGTAATGGAACTTATAAGGTGAAAGAAGGGAACAATATAGATAATAGCAAGTTAAAACCAAAGAGAATAAAAGAGCATTGAGGAGTAATTCAAGTAGAAAGAATAAATTTTTTTACCCAAAACCATAAAATGCTCATTCTCTTCACACATTCCTTCCTTTTTCTATTCTTTTTTTTTCTTTTTTTTTGTTTTTTTTGTTTTTTTTTTCTTTTTTTTTTGTACCAAGCATTTCGTATCAGCACACCAATTCCCCCACACTTAAATCATTGCAAGCAAAAGAACTCCTCCAATAAGAAAATCAATGCTCTCTCATTCCCTAAGGTAAGGTAAAACATGGTTTTTCACTCAAAGCTTGTAATGAGCTAAGAACAAAGAATAGGAAAATAGGCTCAGAGAGAGTTAATATTTAGATAAATGCAAGGTAGATTTATTTGGCCAAAGTAGCTAAGTCAAGAAAAAATGCCTCTGTCATTTTCATGCAACATACAGACCAATGTAATCTCAAATCGATTCAATGCAAGTTCTAGAAAATAAATTCATAATTGACATCACTCATGAAAGAAAATAACCAAGTGTAAGTATCAAACTTGGAAAAGCCCAAAACTCACAAAGGTATGGAACATTCACTCAATTCAACCATGCCTTCTCCCTAATATCCACAATCATATACACATGTATATCATGAAAATGATTCAACTCAGAACTGTTTTGCATACTTTTATCATCAATTAAGCTCGTTCAAGACATGCTTGTATCAAAATCAATTGAAAAGATCAAAATTGTGTGTGTGTGTGTGTGTGTGTTTTTTTTTAATATATATACAAGAACAAAGATGATTTAAGACCTATTATGAAATGCAAGTTAAGATGCGTCTCAAGAGCAAAACTACTCCTTACTCTGCCATCATACATCTAAAAAGTTAGTAACAATAAAGATTAGTTTTTTTTTTTTAACTAAACTATGTACATGGTAATGTCAACTATCCCTCCCCCCAACTAATTAAAGACATTGTCCCCAATGTCAAAATAAAGATAGGTAGAGTGTAGAAGGTCTTACCAGAAAACTGCAAATCGGGCCTGAAATAAGAAAAATTACAAAAAAAAACTAAAATCATAAGAGAAAACAAAAATTCACAAAGACAAAGTCAAATCAAGTTTTTGCTTTTTTGCTGCCTTGTTCCCAATTCCGTGGAGCCATTACTGGATCACGTTGTGGTACAAATGCATTGAGTTGATCGAGCAATTGTTCAGGAGTTGCAGCAGTTACAAGACTTTGACGTGTCGCTTGTGAGATGAACCTTTTTTCTACAGCATGATCAAGAAAACAAAACAAACTGTCATAAAAACCATTAACATTTAATATACCTATGGGTTTTTGGTGAAAGTTCTGCTGTGACCAAGATGTAATTTGAAAGAGTTCTTCCAATGTTTCAAAACCACCAGGTAGGGCAATAAAGGCATCAGCATTTGCTATCATAATGTTCATGCGTTGGTGCATGCAAAATACCATTACTTCATCCCCTAATGTTTTTCCAATGGGCTTGCTGGTAGATAAAGGACTGGGAATGACACCAAGGACTTTGCCACCTCCTAAATGTGCGGCAGTTGCTACACAACCCATTAACCCAAGACTACCTCCTCCATAAACTAAATGGACTTCTCTCTCAGCCAGCACTCGACCAAGATGGTGTGCAATATTTACAAACTCTTTATCTTTCCCAGGATTAGATCCACAAAAGACACAAACACTCTTGATCCGACGAACTGAAGTGACTTCCATTTTTTTCTCTTTGTTTTTTTTTTGTACTCTCACCTTATCAATGATCTGAAGAGAGCAAAGTGCATTATTTAAAGGCATCAAAACTCAAAGGTAATAATTACACCTATAAAGGAGGGGTAGATCTGCGTGTCAGATAAGTTTGAAAAATAAGCATAGAAATGATAATAGTTATATGACAAAGATAAAAGGCTAATCTATATGTGTCAGAAGAAGTTTGAAAATATGCAACACATTTCAAAAAATACGGCTAATTTTTTTTTCTTTTTTTTGTTTTTTTTGAATTTTTTGAAATTTTTTTTTTGAATTTTTTTTTAATAAACAAGAAGAAAAAAGGAAAAATAAAAAATAAAAAAAATACTTACAGGAGGTGTGATTGTGGCTCACATTTTCCTCTGGTTTTACGTCCAGTAACGGCTTGAATGCTCTCTATGGGCCGATGGTCGGCTTCCCATCCAATTTTCTTAAAAATTGGCAAACAGGGTCTTTTTGAGTCAGATTCCCGAGACTATAACGCTTATGTTCATCTTGGAATATTGGCCATAAATCGAGAAGTACTCTCTGCACATCTCCACTAGGATGCGTCTCAAGAGTCAATAGAATGTTATCTAAAGACTCCTTACTCATGCCATCCTTTATGAAGTTAATTTTATCATCTCGGTTTATAGACGTCATTCCAATTGATTTGCATTTTGTGTTACAGGTCCATCTTGCACATTTATAGCAGACCCGTAACCTTTTTGCTCTTCTCTTCTTTGCATATGAACTTTTTCCTAGCCCTGACATATATGAAACAAGAGCGTCAGAAAATTCACCTCTGAGTCGGACCTTTGCTTCGATCAACCAGCGTATATCCGCAGGGATGCCTTTGTGCATAAGCATCCTTAATCTCTCAAACCTTGCACAATAAATGTTAGTTAAAGAGCTGATTATCCATTTCGAAAGAAAGAAGAAAGAGAGAGAGAAAAAAAATTGAGTAAAATTATGTACAGATTTCAGTGTTTGTGGGTAACTGAAGGGACCGAAAAAGATTTTCACGGAGTACCGTTATCCGCCATTTAACCGGTGAAAAATCATCTCACAACGAAAAATAAACAAAATTAAGACAGAAAAATCAAACTCTGATAGATTTTCTCGCTTGGCACCAAGTTTCTGTCTCGATTCCTGTGATTGCAAAAAAGTCAAAGTTGAAAGATGAAAGAGTTAGAAAGCTTGGGTTGCCTCCCAAGAAGCGCTACTTTTAATGTCCTTAGCCAGCGTGATTGAAGATTTTGCATGAGTGATGAGTCCTCCCCAATAATGATTCAATCTCTGGCAATTGACATTTTTCTTTTCTATTTTTTTTTTCTTTTGTCTTCTTTTTTTTTTTTTTCAACACAGTAGTGATCAATCATGGTAGAGGGCATCCTGCAGTTGAACTTCCTCCACGAGGTTCTCTTGAGCTCCTTCATAAAAATTTTTGAGGCAGTGACCATTAACTTTGAACACTTTGTTGGTGGCTTCACTCTTAATTTCCATTGCACCATGAGGAAAAATGTTAGTGACAACAAACGGACCGTCCCACCTAAACCTTAATTTACCAGGCATCAACTTAAGGCGAGAATTAAACAAGAGAACTTTTTGCCCAACTGAAAACTCCTTCCGAAGAATAAACTTATCATGGAAGGCTTTGGTCTTTTCTTTGTAGAGTCGGGAGCTCTCATAGGCATCTAGGCGGATCTCTTCCAATTCCTCAGAATCGCAACTTCCGCTCTATGCCGCCTCCGCCAAATTCATGTTGCATTGCTTCACAGCCCAATATGCTTTGTGCTCAATTTCTACTGGTAAGTGGCATGCCTTACCATAGACTATCCGATATGGAGACATCCCGATTGGAGTTTTGTAAGCGGTCCGGTAAGCCCAAAGAGCATCCTCAAGCCTCATGCTCTAATCCTTCCGATTAGGTTGGACTGTTTTTTCAAGTATGCGCTTGATCTCTCTATTGGAGACCTCGGCTTGACCATTAGTCTGGGGATGGTAAGGTGTAGAAACTTTATGCAACACGCCATATTTCTTCATCAATCCCTCCATGCTTCGATTACAGAAATGGGTGCCTTGATCACTGATGATAGCTCTCGGGATTCCAAACCTGCAGAAAATGCGTGATCTAACAAAATCCACAACAACTTTGGAATCATCGGTCAGGAGTGGCTTTAGCCTCCACCCATTTTGATACATTATCAACAATAGCAAAATGTAAACATAACCAAAGGAAACAGGAAAAGGTCCCATGAAATCAATACCCCATACGTCAAAGATTTCACAATACAAGATGAGGTTGTCGGGCATCTTATTCCTGCGAGAAATGTTCCCTGTTCTCCGACCATTAATCGCTCACAAGACTTACGTAACAAATATGCATCATGAAACAAGGTAGGCCAATATAAACCGTAGTCTAAAACTTTCCTAGTCATGCGTTGAGGCCCAAAATGTCCATCACATGCAAATGCATGACAAAAGCTAAGAACAGAATGAAATTCTTGATTAGGCACACATCGCCTAATAATTTGGTCACTACAAAATCGCCACGTATATGGATCATCCCACACATAATATTTTGATTCACTCTTAAGTTTATAAATTTGTGCACGAGTGAAATGTGAGGGAAAAAGCGTAGCAACCAAGAAATTCACCATATCGACAAACCAAGGGAAGGTGTTCTTACCTTGCAATGCATAAGTCGCTCATCCGGGAAGGAGTCCCGCACAGGAAGGGATCTGAAGCCCTTTCAATGCGGCTCAAATGATCTCGCCACTAGGTTCTCTGCTCCACTCTTGTCACGGATCTCTATGTGAAACTCTTGGAGCGAGAGCATCCATCTTATTAGTCGTGGCTTTGCATCCGGCTTCTTCAAAAGGAACTTCGAGTCGCATGATCGCAAACACAACAACCTTAGAACCAAGCAAATATGATCTAAACTTATCCAAAGCAAAAACAATGGCTAAAAGTTCTTTTTCGGTTGTGGTATAGTTGGCCTCGAGCAAAGATCTAGAGTTCTCGAAGCATAGTATATCACATGAGAAGCTTTCCCCACTCTGTGCCAAGACTCGCTCCTATCGCATAGTTAGAAGCATCACACATTAACTCAAATGGCAATGTCCAAATGTGGTCGGATGATAAGGGGTACTAGTCAAGGCCTCGCTTCAGGTGGTTGAAAGTCGCTTGCACTTGTCATCAAAATTGAACTCCACATCTTTCTGCGATGAATCGGGAAAGTGGAAGAGCAATCTTCTTTGAAGTCGGCAATGAAGCGCTGTAGAAACCTGCATGACCAAGAAAAGAACGCACTTCCCGCACGCATGTGGGGTAAGATAGACAAGTAATTACATCAATCTTGGCAGGATCTACCTCAATGCCCTTCTTGGATACTACATGGCCTAAAACTATACCCTGTTCTACCATAAAATGGCATTTCTCAAAATTTAGCACAAGGTTAGTCTCAATGCATCTTTGCAAGACTCTAGATAGGTCAAGCTAAACATGAATCAAAAGAAGAACCATAGACAAGAAAGTCATCCATAAATACCTCCATGCACTCCTCTAAGAAATCGGAAAATATGCTCACCATGCACCGGAAGGTACCGGGGGCATTGCAGAGGCCGAAGGGCATCCGTCTGTAAGCAAAGGTGCCGAAGGGACAAGTAAATGTGGTCTTCTCCCGATCCTCCTTGCAATGTGGATTTGGAAGTATCCAATGTAGCCATCTAAAAGCAAGAATGGGACTTACTACCCAACCGTTCCAAAGATTTGATCAATGAACTAAGGGGGTAATGATCTTTCCGAGTGGCTTGGTTGAGACGTCTGTAGTCAATGCGGACTCTCCACTATTCTCGCACTCGGGTTGGAATGAGCTCATTCTTCCGGTTGGCCACAACAAATACCCCGGATTTCTTTGGAACTACTTGCACCGGCTCACCCACTTCCGTCGGAGATGGGATAGATAATGCCACTGCAGTAGCTTGGTCACTTCTTTTTCACCACATCTAGAATGAGAGGATTCAGTCTCCTCCTGGGGTTGTCTCACCGGTTTAGTTTCCTCCTCAAGTAATATCCTCGTGCATGCATATGGAGGGGTTAATACCAGGAATGTCTGCAAGTGTCCAACCAATTGCCCTTTTGGTGTTGCTTCAAGACTTCCAATAATCTGGTTTCTTGCTCAGGTTGGAGGTGTTTGGCCATTATCACCGGAGCTTCTCATCCTCTTCCAAGAATGCATACTTCAAATGCTCGGGCAAGGGCTTAAGTTCAATGGAGGGTGGTTGCTGGACTGACGGTACTAGTTTTGGAACCGAAACTAAATCTGCTAAATTCTCGTAGCTTGCACTGCACTGCAAGTCGTGCACAATCTTGCAAAACAACATCATCATATCCTATGGAATCAAAAGAATCACACTTAGCAGCAGGATGAATGATAACATCATTCACAACATCATTGCCATTAATAACAGAAACATAATCATCAATGTCAGCAGAATTAACAACAGCACATGATAAGTATGTAGAAATCTCAGCACAGGCTGCACACATTGTAGTGGGTTTACAACCAAAAAGTCCAAAGCAGTGAACAAGTATCACAAGCTATGCTATCGGTGTATCCTACAATTTCAGAAACTCGCCAACATATCAAAGCATGCATATCATCAACCAAGAAATCAATGACATCAAAATGAAAACGCAGAATGATCCTCTAAAGGGTATTTCATGGCATCAAAAATGTTAAACCGAATGATATCATCACCAAATTCCATGGAAAGGGTACAAGATGCACATCAATCTTAGTTTTAGCAGTTTTCAAAAATGGCCTACCTAAGATCAATGGGGGTGGGGAAGAGGCGATTCATCTTCCATATTCAACACATAAAAATCACTGGGAATATTAAATTATGTACCCGAACCGAACGTCCTCCAACACTCCCGCAGTTGTGCAAAGGTTCGCTTGCTAATCTGAATGACAATGCCGTAGGCTTTAGCTCTCCCATATGCAAGGAAGTGTAAACCGACTTTGGCATTACATTGATGGAGGCTCCCAAGTCTAGCAAGGCATGAGTGAACTGTTGGTGCCCTATGGTGCAAGGGATGGTAAAAGTGCTGGATCCTTGCATTTGGGAGGCAGGTTGGGCTGAATCAAAGCAGAGACATTTCTCCCCATACTCACTTTTTCAGTGCCCTTTAGCTTCCTCTTATGGGTGCACATCTCTTTCAAGAACTTGGCATACTTGGGGATTTGTTTAATTGCCTCCAAGAGAGGTATATTCACCTCAACCTTCTGAAAAGTCTCCATAATTTCCTTATCCAAGTCTCTGTTTCAACCATATGCCTCTACTGTATCATTCGGTTGGGAAAAGGAAGAGGAATGTTGGAACCTCGACTTTTGGATGCTCACTTTTCTCATTGCATCTTGAATTTTCTCACAATCACGATTTGATCCGGTTTTCTGCTTGGCTGTTGTAGGATCATTTGCTGCTGAATTTGTTACAGCATCTGAATTAGCTGCAGAACTTGAAGTTGCTGTAGAATCTTGTTTCTCCGGGTCAAGGGTAGAATCTGGAATTATCTGCTGCACTGGTCCATTGATTTGCTTACCACTGCGTAAAGCTATAGCACTAACATTGCCTCTAGGGTTTGGAGTGGTTTGAGAGGGTAATTGGCCAGAACCCTGTGACTTTAATTCATGAATTGATGTGGCAAGTTGACCAATTTGAGTCTCCAAGTTCTGAATGGTGGTTTCAGTTCTCTGTTGAAACTGGATGTTATTAGTGGCCAACTGTTTCACCAAATCCTCCAATGAGGGCTCAGATTTTGTGGCTACAGGACCTTGCTGCTGGAATGGTGGTCTACTTGGTCCAAAGATGTGGTCGAAACTCGATTTGTCCTTGCTTCTTTGGAATGGTGGTCTATACCGGTTTGGTGGTCGCCTGATTTGATGCATTCCCATATCTCGCATTGGGATGGTCCCTCCAACCAGGGTTGTAAGTGTTGGAGAATGGATCATATTTACGTTGTTCACGATGGAATTGTGGCTTCCCAGAAATATACCAGTGCGACCCGCATTGGTCTTGAAACTCGTAATCATCTTGCAATGTGGGGCATGAATCAGAGGATGAGAGGAACTAGAACATATGCTACAAACTCTTGCGGGGGTTTGCACACGTGGTTTGTGTTGTCCTATTGCCATCTGTCTAACCAAAGAAGTGAGCTCATCCAATCTATGTTCCACCCTTTGTTGATCGGCATGTGAAGAGGTATTAACTTCATTGACTATTCCTCGTTGCAGACCCATTCGAGTACCAAATTGCTGAGAATTTGTTGCCATGTTTGCAATTAAGTTTACGCGTGGTGGAGTTTTATCTACCAATGCTCCACCACTTGCGGCATCAATCATACTCCTTTCCATTGGCATCAATCCTTCATAGAAGTATTGGATCGTGATTGATCACTAATTTGATGGTGTGGGCGGCTTGAGCACAATTTCTTGAATCTCTCCCAATACTCATGGAGAGTTTCACCACCGATTTGCCTTATGCCACAAATATCTTTCCTTATTGCAGCAGTTCTTGATGCAGAAAGAACTTCTCCGTAAATAATCTTTTCATGTCATTCCAAGAAGTGATGGCAAAGGTTGTAAGTAATACAACCAATCCTTAGCAAAGACCATCCAAAGAGAAAGGAAAGGCCCTTAGCTTAATGTGATCTTCGACTATTCCATGAGGTTTCATGGTGGAGCAGACAACATGGAACTCCTTCAAATGCTTATGTGGATCTTCACCGCAAGACCATGAAACTTGGGCGAAGTGTATCAATCCGATTTCAACTCAAAATCAACATTAAGTTCAGGATATTGAATGCACAAAGGTTGATAATTCACATCGAGTGCAGCCAATTCCTTAAGGGTCCTATTGTTATAGTCACCATAGTAAAATCAACGGACTCGATGCTCGAGACACGAAGTACTATGACGAAGACTCAGGATTAAAAGAGTCAACAAGATTAGGTGCAATGTCAAGTTCAAGCCCAATTCCGAGTAATTCTATTAGCTCTATGAATGCTACTACCGAGTCCTATGAATTCTATGAAGTGTATGAAATGTTCTATCAATTTCGGGATCAAATGAATGCAAGGTACCAGATCGAGATCTAGTCATACAAAGATGCAGTTCATAAGAAGGTATTAGAAAAGCAATAACAACTAAAACACTAAAAATTCCAAAAACAAATACTCCAAAAAATTTAAACAAAAATAAAAACAGTATCAAATGAATTTTAAAAATTATGGAACCACCACAGGATAAAATCTACACAAAAATGCTATCCAACAAAATAATAAAAAATCTTAAAAAATTGAAAAAATGGTCTAAACGATGGAATTTGGAAAAAATAAGGGTGACCTCACTGTTTACAGTGAGCCTTTCTCAGAATAATATTTTCCATTTGTGTACCAAAATTCAGATCAATCTGAGATGCCCGAACCAAAATTCTTGACACAACACCCTTTATTCAATTTCAGCCGAATCCCACTTGAAAAAGCTTCAAAAACAAAACAAACACATTTGTTAGAGTTAGATGGGATCTTGAAATGATCAAATAGTTTCCTTGGATCCCCGGCAACGGCGCCAAATTTGACAAGAGGTTGTCGAGACCTATCAAATAAAATAACCGGTTCACAAACTAATTTGTAGTATAGAGAATGAACCGAATCGTCTCTCAAGGATCCAAAAACAAAGATTTAATTAGATCAAGATAATTAGAAAAGGGGGGGTTTTGTTGTTGATTAACAAGATTAATAAAAGTAGGAGATTCAAAGTTGTAAACAAATCTAAAGAAACAACCAATCCAAGGAAATTTACCGATCTTGAGTTTAACTCATCATTGATCACAAGGAATTCACTTAATTGCTAACCAAGTTCTTGGCCTTAGATCACATCAAGAAGCCTTAACATGATCCAAGAATTCTCTACTAGATAAGCATCTAGGATTTGATTAACCAAGGTTAGATAAAGTAAGCACCATCCAACATAGATTAACTTAAGATCTAGAATTTAACCAAGTTAAACAATCTATCAAAAAGCTTTAATATATTGTTTAATCTTTGTGATCCTCTTTGAATACATGATAATAAAGCTACTACCACATCAACATCTAAATCAAATTAAGCAATTTAATCTAGATAAGAATCAAAAGAGGAAGAAGAGAAACTTGAATAACAATTAAGCAATATGAACAAGCAAAACAAGATCTCCAAATTAAACATCAAGATGGCTAATCCCTTGGATTGATTATGAGAGCCTAGTCTTCCATGGATGGGAAGGAAGAACTCAGAATTTAAAGAACAAAAACGAAATTGCAAAGAGAATGAAGAAGAAGAGAAAGAAAACTCTCACAAATACTTAAACTTTCTTGAAACTTACTTCTAAATTGAATGCCTCTAATACAAAGAGGTTGGGTCTATTTATACTAATCCTAGAAGCCAATTTGTACATGTACATAATCTGAATACAAGCTATAAGAATCTGAAATTTGTCAAAAATGGAAGCTTGATGCATGGTTGGTGGGTTGGTGCATGGTAGGTGGGTTGGTGTATGGTTGGTGGCTTTTAGTCAACAACTCTTATCCGACTTCTGGCTTCAAATTCATCACCTAGACGGTGTATTTTGGCTTGGATGTCTTCATCAAAGTTGTATCCAGTTGTCTCCTTGAAAATCTCCAATTTGAATCATGTCATTTGGACTTTTAGAACTCCAGAAATGCCAAAAACACTTCACCTACCTCAAGTTAGGTTGGAAGAACGTGTTTCCAAATTCATACCAACTTGTAGCTTCTGAAGCATGCCTAAAACGACATCTATTGACAAAATGGCCTTCATTGAAGTTGGAGATATGGGTCTTATCTTTCAAGTGACCAAGTTTCAGCCCAAGAGGAGGCCTATAACCCACTATATAGTCCAATATGTGCATATTGCCCAGATGGTTCCGTGACAGCAAACCCACTCTGCATTGCAGGGATATTTTGGACCCTTAGCATTCCGATCCAGCTCTTGAGTTCTTCATGAAACTTGTAGAGCATTGTCTTAGCTTTCCAAAGACACCAAGATCACTTCAATTGGATCACCGAGTCCCAAGTTATGACCTAACCAAGGAAGAAAGGTCAAAATGCATCAAAATCCGAAAATTATTCAATATTTGCATTAAAGCCCAATGAAGCCCAACAACATTAAACTCATCTAAAGTACTAATATTGGGCACAATAAACATCTAATAATGCCTAATACAAAGCTAACATAAGTGTCTCAAATTAATTTGATCAATGACTCTGTAATCAATCAATTTGAGACGCTTGTGTTAGCTTTATACTAGGCTTTATTAATGTTTATTGTACCCAATATTAGTATTTTAGATGAGTTTAATGTTGTTGAGCCTCATTGGGCTTTAATGCAAATTATGAATAATTCTTGGATTTTGATGCATTTTAACCTTTCCTCCTTGGTTAGGCCATAACTTGGGACTCGGTGATCCATTTGAGGTGATCTTAGTGTCTTTGGAAAGCTAAGACAAGGCTCTACAAGTTTCATGAAGAACTCAAGAGCTGGATCGGACTTCTAAGGGTCCAAAATATCCCTGAAATGCAGAGTGGGTTTGCTGTCACGGAAATCCAGGCAGTGTGTACATATTGGATCATATAGTGGGTTCTAGGCCTCCTCTTAGGCTGAAACATGGCCATTGGAAAGATAAGACACATATCTCCAACTTCACTGAAGACCATTTAGTCAATAGATGTCATTTTAGGCATGACTATGAAGCTACAAGTTGGTTTGAATTTGGAAACACGTTCTGCCAACCTAACTTGTGGTAGGTGCAATGTTTTTAGTATATCTGGAGTTATAAAAGTCCAAATGGCATGATTCCAACGCCAAAATTTCAAGGAGACAACTGGCTACAACTTTCATGAAGACCTCCAAGTCAAAATGCACCGTCTGGATCATGAAAATCAAGCTGGAAATCGAATAAGAGTTACTGACTTGAAGCCACCAACCATACACCAACCCACCTACCATGCACCAACCCACCAACCATGCATCAAGCTTCCATATTGTACAATTTACATGTTTTTACAACTTGTATTCAGATTATTTTCAATTACAAATTGGCTTCTAGGATTAGTATAAATAGAGTCAATCTCTTTTTATTATACATGATTCAATTTTAAGTAAGTTTGAAGAAAGTTTGAATATTTGTGAGAGTTTTCTTTCTCTTCTTCTCCATTCCCTTTACAAATTCATTTTTGTTCTTTTATTTCTGAGTTCTTCCTTTCCATCCATGGAAGGCTAGGCTCTTATAATCAATACAAGG
Source organism: Styphnolobium japonicum (assembly GCA_023212625.1). Lineage (NCBI taxonomy): Eukaryota > Viridiplantae > Streptophyta > Magnoliopsida > Fabales > Fabaceae > Styphnolobium > Styphnolobium japonicum. The sequence goes on from JALBWW010000010.1 coordinate 7,380,183, forward strand.
GATTAGCCATCTTGATGTTTAATTTGGAGATCTTGTTTCGCTTGTTCATATTGCTTAATTGTTAATCAAGTTTCTCTTCTTCCTCTTTTGATTTTTATCTAGATCGAATTGCTTAATTTGATTTAGATGTTGATGTGATAATAGTTTTATTATCATGTATTTAAAGTGGATCACAAAGACTAAACAATATATTAAAGCTTTTTGATGAATTGTTTAGCTTGGTTAAATTCTGGATCTTAAGTTAATCTATGTTGGATGATGCTTACTTTATCTAACCTTGGTTAATCAAATCTTATATGCTTATCTAGTAAAGGATTCTTGGATCATGTTGAGGCTTCTTGATGTGATCTAAGGCCAAGAACATGATTAGCAATTAAGTGGATTTCTTGTGATCAATGATGGATTAAAACTCAAGATCGGTAAATTTCCTTGGATTGGTTGCTTCTTTATATTTGTTTACAACTTTCAGTCTTGTACTTTCTTTTCAATCATATTAATCAAAAACAAAACCCCCCTTTTTATTATCTTGATCTGATTAAATCTTTGTTCTTTTTGGATCCTTGAGAGACGATTCGGTTCATTCTCTATACTACAAATTAGTTTGTGAACCGGTAATTTTTATTATTTGACGGGTCTCGACAACCTCTTGTCAAATTTGGCACTGTTGCCGGGGATCCAAGGCAACTATTTGATCATTTCAAGAACCCATCTAACTCTAACAATTGTGTTTGTTTTATTTTTGAAGTTTTTTCAAGTGGAATTCGGCTGAAATTGGGTAAAGGGCATTGTGTCAAGAATTTTGGCTCGGTAAAGTATCTCTGATTGACCTGAATTTTGGCACACTAATTGAAAACATGCTTTTGAGAAAGGTTCACTATATATAGTGAGGTCACCCTTATTTTAGCCAAATTCCATCGTTTAGACCACTTGTTCAATTTTTTAAGTTTTTTTATTGTTCTTTTGGATAGCATTTTTGTGTAGATTTTACCTTGTGGTGGTTCCATAATTTTTAAAATTCATTTGATGCTGTTTTTATTTTTGTTTAATTTTTGGAGTATTTGTTTTAGGAATTTTTAGTGTTTTAGTTGTTATTGCTTTTCTATACCTTCTTATGAACTGCATGATGTATGACTAGGTCTGATCCTGATACCTTGCATTCATTTGATCCTGAAATTGATAGAACATTTCATACACTTCATAGAATTCATAGAACTGGTAGTAGCATTCATAGAGCTAATATAATTACTTCTGGAATTGGGCTTGAACATGATATTGCACCTAATCTTGTTGACTCTTTTAATCCTGTTGAGTTTGCTTCTGTTAGTACTTCAGTGTTTGATATTGAGTCTGCTGATTTTACTATGACTGACTATAATAATAGGACTCTTAAGGAATTCGCTGCACCTGATGTGAATTATCAACCTTTGTGCATTCAATATCCTGAACTTAATGTTGATTTTGAGTTGAAATCTAGATTGATACACTTGCTGCCCAAGTTTCATGGTCTTGCAGGAGAAGATCCACATAAGCATTTGAAGGAGTTCCATGTTGTCTGCTCCACCATGAAACCTCATGGAATAGCTGAAGATCACATCAAGCTAAGGGCCTTTCCTTTCTCCTTGGATGGAGCTGCTAAGGATTGGTTGTATTACTTACAACCTGCTGCCATCACTTATTGGAATGACATGAAAAGACTGTTTCTGGAAGAAGTTCTTTCCTGCATCAAGAACTGCTGCAATAAGGAAAGATATTTGTGGAATAAGGCAAATCAGTGGTAAAACTCTCCATGAGTATTGGGAGATATGCAAGAAATTGTGCTCAAGCTGCCCACACCATCAAATTAGTGATCAACTGCTGATCCAATACTTCAATGAAGGGTTGATGCCAATGGAAAGGAGTATGATTGATGCTGCAAGTGGTGGAGCATTGGTAGATAAAACTCTAGCTGCTGCTAGAAACTTAATTGCAAACATGGCAGCAAATTCTCAGCAATTTGGTACTCGAATGGGTGTTGCAACCAGAGTAGTCAATGAAGTTAATACTTCTTCACATGTTTATCAACAAAGGATGGAACATAGATTGGATGAGCTCACTTCTTTGGTCAGATAGATGGCAAGGGGACAACACGAACCACTTGTGCAGACCCCTGCAAGAGTTTGCAGTATATGCTCTAGCTCATCCCATCCCACAGATTCGTGCCCTACACTACAAGATGATGGTTTTGCCTTTCCAGACCAATCTGTTGCTACAGCAGGAATTTTTCCTGGTAAACCTCAATTTCAGCAGCAGCAGCAGAGATATGACCCATTCTCCAACACCTATAACCCTGGTTGGAGGGATCATCAAAATCTGAGATATGGCAATGCCACTACCCAACAGCCAAATCAATACAAGCAGCCTTTCCAACAGCGACTAATGAGGCAGCAGCAATTTCAATCCTATGCTGGAACTAGTAGGCAATTTCAATCAAATATGCAACAACAGCCAGTTATGCAGCAGCAGCAGCAAGCAAATGCAACACCAAAGTCTGAGCCTTCATTAGAGGATATGATGAAGCAACTTGTTACCAACAATCTCCAATTCCAACAAAGGACTAATGCCACAATTCAAAATTTGGAGACACAAATTGGTTAACTAGCCTCCTCTATGAATCAGTTACAAGCTTAAGGCAGTAGTCAACTTCCTGCACAAACAATTCCAAATCCAAAAGGGAATGTCAGTGCTATTACTTTGAGGTCTGGGAAATCCTTACAAGCTGAGCAGTAGCAGAATTCGAACTCTGCAGATTCTACAGATTCAGCAACAGCAACAGACTCTGCAGTAGATGTGTCCAATTATGCAGATAATCAAAATATAGATTCTGCACATAAACCACATTCTGCAACAGAAAAATCAAATTCTGCAGATTCTGTACCACTTGTGCAGCAGAAGAACAATTGTGCAGTGCCACTTCCTTTCCCACATAGAGCAGTCCAATGTAGAAGAGGAGATGATGCTGAGAAAGATAAAGAGCTTCTTGAGGCCTTTCGGAAGGTGGAGGTGAACATCCCATTGTTGGATGCGATTAAGCAAATTCCTACGTATGCCAAGTTTCTAAAAGAACTCTGCACACACAAGAGGCGGCTGAAAGACAATGAGAGAATTAGCATGAGCCGGAACATCTCAGCCCTCATTCAACCTATGCCACAGAAACGCAAAGATCCAAGGACTTTTACCATTCCATGCATAATAGGCAACTCAAAATTTGAAAATGCCATGCTAGACTTAGGTGCTTCAATTAATGTTATGCCTATGTTGTATTTAACTCTCTTGGACTTGGACCTTTGCATGCCACAGGTGTAGTGATTCAGTTGGCAAATAGGAGCAATGCCTATCCAGCCGGACTAATTGAGGATGTGTTGGTGCGAGTGGGTGAGTTAATATTCCCTACGGACTTCTACATTCTGGAAATGGAGGGGGAATCACCAACCACTAGGGCTCCACTCATTTTGGGGAGACCTTTCCTTAAGACAGCACTGACGAAGATTGACGTGCATGCAGGAACTCTTTCCATGGAATTTGGTGACTCCATTGTGCAGTTTAACATCTTTGATGCTATGAAGCATCCCATGGAGGAGCATTCTGTTTTTATATTGATGTCCTTGCTGATTTGATTGATATTGCATATGATGAGTTATGTGCTATTGACTTTGATGGATTTTCTGATTCTATATGCACTAGTTGTAATGGTGCTGTTTTGTGTAATGCATGTGCTGAGATTGCTCCAATTTTGAGTGCTGACCATTCTGTTTTAGCAATTGATGTGAATTGTGCAGGTCATGCAGATTATGCGGAACCGGATTCTGTAGCAACTGATTATGTATATACAGAAGTTATAGCACCTGCAGAACTTAATTCCACTAGCAGCATGCATCCCTCTATAGTGTAACCACCTAAATTAGAATTGAAGCCACTGCCTGACAATCTCAAATATGTTTTCCTTGCAGAAGATGAGCAATTACCTGTCATAGTGGCCAAACACCTCCAATCTGAGCAAGAAACCAGATTATTGGAAGTCTTGAAGCAACACAAAAAGGCAATTGGTTGGACACTTGCAGACATTCCTGGTATTAACCCCTCCACATGCATGCACAGGATATTACTTGAGAAGGAAACTAAACCAGTGAGACAACCCCAGAGGAGATTAAATCATCTCATTCTAGATGTGGTGAAGAAAGAGGTGACCAAGCTACTTCATGCTGGCATTATCTATCCCATCTCTGACAGCAAGTGGGTGAGCCCGGTGCAAGTGGTTCCAAAGAAATTCGAAGTGACTGTATGACAAGAGGTTGTCGAGACCCCGTCAAATAATAATAATTACCGGTTCACAAACTAATTTGTAGTATAGAGCATGAACCGAATCGTCTCTCAAGGATCCAAAAAGAACAAAGATTTAATCAGATCAAGATAATTAAAAGGGGTTTTTGATGATTTGAAATGATAATACGCTAATTGAATTAAAGGAAAGTAATTAACAAATTAACCAATCCAAGGAAATTTTACCGATCTTGAGTTTAATTTATCATTGATCACAAGGAATTCACTTAATTGCTAACCATGTTCTTGGCCTTAGATCATATCAAGACGCCTCAACATGATCTAAGAATCCTCTACTAGATAAGCATCTAGGATTTAATTAACCAAGGTTAGACAAAGTAAGCACCATCCAAACATTGATTAACTTAAGATCAAGAATTTAACCAAGCTAAACAATCCATAAAAAAACCTTAATAAATTGTTTATTCTATGTGATCCTCTTGAATACATGATAATAAAGCTATTATCACATAAACATCCAAATCAAATTAAGCAATTCAATCTAGATCAAAATTAAAAGAGGAAGAAGAGAAACTTGAATAACAATTAAGCAATATGAACAAGCGAAACAAGATCTCCAAATTAAACATCAAGATGGCTAATCCCTTGGATTGATTATGAGAGCCTAGCCTTCCATGGATGGGAAGGAAGAACTCAGAAATTAAAGAATAAAAACGAAATTGTAAAGAGAATGGAGAAGAAGAGAAAGAAAACTCTCACAAATACTTAAACTTTCTTGAAACTTACTTCAAAATTGAATGATTTTAATACAAAGAGGTTGGCTCTATTTATACTAATACTAGAAGCCAATTTGTACATGTACATAATCTGAATACAAGCTGTAAAAACATGGAAATTGTCAAAAATGGAAGCTTGATGCATGGTTGGTGGGTTGGTGCATGGTAGGTGGGTTGGTGTATGGTTGGTGGCTTTTAGTCAACAACTCTTATCCGACTTCTGACTTTATTTTCATCACCTAGACGGTGCATTTGGGCTTGGAGGTCTTCATGAAAGTTGTAGCCAGTTGTCTCCTTGAAATTTTGCAATTGGAATCAATGAAGTTGGAGATATGGGACTTATCTTTCCAATGGCCAAGTTTCAACCCAAGAGGAGGCCTATAACTCACTATGTAGTCCAATATGTGCACACTGCCCAGATTTTCGTGACAGCAAACCCACTCTGCATTGCAAGGATATTTTGGACCCTTAGAAGTCCGATCCAGCTCTTGAGTTCTTCATGAAACTTGTAGAGCATTGTCTTAGCTTTCCAAAGACATCAAGATCACCTCAAATGGATCACCGAGTCCCAAGTTATGGCCTAACTAAGGAAGAAAGGTCAAAATGCATCAAAATCCGAAAATTATTCAATATTTGCATTAAAGCCCAATGATGCACAACAACATTAAACTCATCTAAAATACTAATATTGGGCACAATAAATATCTAATAAAGCCTAATACATAGCTAACATAAGTGTCTCAAATTGATTGATCAAATTCCCCCACACTTAGGCTTTTGCACTCCTGGGCAAAACACATAAGAACAAAACTAAAGAAAAACAAGAAACATCATATTATTAAACTAAAAACATAAAACTGATTATACCTAATCTAATCCATTTTCGTAGGAAAACACGATGGCACTTAGCATGTGCCACAAGCCTTTAAACACCTAGGTGTCCCTAGTGCAAGTTATAGTCTCGTGAGGGTTTACCAGGATGATACCCACAAACATGTAATATTTTATTTAATCAATTCAACTAATTTTTAAATACAAGCATTGTATCAAATATAAACCATTATTAATAAGTCAAGTATGCTTAACAAAGAATAGTTGAATCAAACCAATTGAGAATAAAGTATAGCATAATCATGCTTTAATCAGAAATAGGCATGTTCAAATTGAGTAGAATTCCTCACAATTGATACTCAAATCACATAAGGTGTTTAGGTTAACTGTTTGCGCTCAACTAGGTCAAATTATGAAGGTATTTTACCATAGGCTTGCATATACATCAATTCTCCACTACTTAGATCAAATATATTGCAAAAATCAAGAGGTCTTTCAAAAAGGCTGTAATGGAACTTATAAGGTGAAGGAATGAAACAATATGGATAATAGCAGGTTAAAACCAAAGAGAATAAAAGAGCATTGAGGAGTAACTCAAGTAGAAAGAATAAAATTTTTATCCAAAACTATAAAATGCTCATTCTCTTCACACATTCCTTCCTTTTTCTATTCTTTTACTTTTCTTTCTTTTTTTTGTTTTCATTTTTTTTTACTCCAAGCATTTCGTATCAGCACACCAATTCCCCCACACTTAAATCATTGCAAGCAAAAGAACTCCTCCAATAAGAAAATCAATGCTCTCTCATTCCCTAAGGTAAGGTAAAACATGGTTTTTCACTCAAAGCTTGTAATGAGTTAAGAACAAAGAATAGGCAAATAGGCTCAGAGGGAGTTAATATTTGGATAAATGCAAGGTAGGTTTATTTGGCCAAAGCAGCTAAGTCAAGAAAACATGCCTCTGTCATTTTTATACAACATACAGACCAATGTAATCTCAAATCGATTCAATGCAAGTTCTAGAAAATAAATTCATAATTGACATCACTCATGAAAGAAAATAAACCAAGTGTAAGTATCAAACTTGGAAAAGCCCAAAACTCACAAAGGTATGGAACATTCACTCAATTCAACCATGCCTTCTTCCTAATATCTACAATCATATACACATGTATATCATGAAAATGATTCAACTATAAACTGTTTTGTATACTTTTATCATCAATTAAGCTCAGATTTAGCACATGCTTGTATCAAAATCAATTAAAAAGATCAAAATTGTGTGTGTGTGTGTGTGTGTTTTTTTTTTTATATATATACAAGAACAAAGATGATTTAAGACCTATTATGAAATGCAAGTTAAGATGCGTCTCAAGAGCAAAACTACCCTTACTCTGCCATCATACATCTAATAAGTTAGTAACAATAAAGATTAGCTTGTTAGTTTTTTTTTTTATTAACTAAACTATGTACATGGTAATGTCAACTATCCCTCCCCCCAACTAATTAAAGACATTGTCCCCAATGTCAAAATAAAGATAGGTAGAGTGTAGAAGGTCTTACTAGAAAACTGCAAATCGGGCTTGAAATAAGAAAAATTACAAAAAAAAAAAACTAAAACTATAAGAGAAAACAAAAAATCACAAGGACAAAGTCAAATCAAGTTTTTGCTTCTTACTGTTGCTGCCTTGTTCCCAATTCAGTAGAGTCATTGCTGGATCACGTTGTGGTACAAATGCATGTAGTTGTTCGAGCAATTGTTCAGGAGTTGCAGCAGTGACAAGAATTTGTCATGTCGCTTGTAAGATGAACCTTTGTTCCACAGCATGATCAAGAAAACAAAACAAACTGTCATGAAAACCATTAACATTTAATATTCCTATGGGTTTTTGGTGAATGTTCAGTTGTGACCAGGATGCAATTTGGAAGATATCTTCCAAAGTTCCAAAACTGCCAGGTAGGGCAATAAAGGCATCAGCATTTGCTATCATAATGTTCATGCGTTGATGCATGCAAGATACCAATACTTCATCCCCTACTATTTTTCCAATGGCATTGCCAATAGCTAAAGGACTAGGAATGACACCAAGGACTTTGCCACCACCTAAATGTACAGCAGTGGCTACACAACCCATTAACCCAAGACTACCTCCTCCATAAACTAAATGGATTTCTCTCTCAGCTAGCACTCGACCAAGATGGTTTGCAATATTTACAAACTCCTTATCCTTTCCAGGACTAGATCCACAAAAGACACAAACACTCTTGATCCGACGAACTGAAGTGACTTCCATTTTCTTTTTCTTTTTTTTTGTACTCTCACCTTATCAATGATCTGAAGAGAGCAAAGTGCATTATTTAAAGAATCAAAACTCAAATGTAATAATTACACCTATAAAGGAGGGGTAGAACCGTGTGTCAGGTAAGTTTGAAAATAAGCACAGCAATGATAATAGCTATATGACAAGGATAAAAGACTAATCTATATGTGTCGGAAGAAGTTTGAAAATACGCAATGCATATTTCAAAAAAATACGGGAATTTTTTTTTTTTTTTAAAAAACAAGAAGAAAAACAAAAAAAAATAAAAATAATACTTACAGGAGGTGTGATTGTGGCTCACAATTTCCTCTGGTTTTACGTCCAGTAACGGCTTGAATGCTCTCTGTGGGCCAATGGTCGGCTTCCCATCCAATTTTCTTAAAAATTGGCAAACATGGTCTTTTTGAGTCAGATTCCCGAGACTATAACGCTTATGTTCATCTTGAAATATTGGCCATAAATCGAGAAGTACTCTCTGCACATCTCCACTAGGATGCGTCTCAAGAGTCAATAGAATGTTATCTAAAGACTCCTTACTCATGTCATCCTTAATGAAGTCAATTTTATCAAGTCGATTTATAGACGCCATTCCAATTGATCTGCATTTTGTGTTACAGGTCCATCTTGCACATTTATAGCAGACTCGTAACCTTTTTGCTCTTCTCTTCTTTGCATATGAACTTTTGCCTAGCCCTGGCATATATGAAACAAGAGCATCAGAAAATTCCCCTGTGATTCGGACCTTTGCTTCGATTATCCAGTGTATATCCGCAGGGATGCCTTTGTGCATCAGCATCCTTAACCTCTCAAACCTTGCACAATAAATGTTAGTTAAAGCATTTTGAGGGAGAGAAGGGAATCGCTTGCAGAGGTTGACGAGCTGATTATCCATTTTGAAAGAAAGAAAGAAGAAAAACAAATTAAGTAAAATTATATACAAATTTCAGTGTTTATGGATAACTGAAGGGACCGAAAAAGATTTTCATGGAGTACCGTTATCCGCCATTTAACAGGTGAAAAATCATCTATCAACGAAAAATAAACAAAATTAAGACAGAAAAATCAATCTCTGATAGATTTTCTCGCTTGGCACCGATTTTCTGTCTCGATTCCTGTGATTGCAAATAAGTCAAAGTTGAAAGATGAAAGAGTTAGAAAACTTGGGTTGCCTCCCAAGAAGCACTACTTTTAATGTCCTCAGCCAGCGTGATTGAAGATTTTGCACGAGTGATGGGTCCTCCCCAATAATGATTCAATCTCTGGCAATTTTGACAATAATCGTGGCTTGAGGTTTTTTTTTTTTCAACACAGTAGTGATCAATCATGGTAGAGGGCATCCTGCAGTTGAACTTCCTCCACCAGGTTCTCTTGAGCTCCTTCATAAAAATTTTTGAGGCGATGACCATTAACTTTGAACACTTTGTTGGTGGCTTCACTCTTAATTTCTACTGCACCATGAGGAAAAACATTAATAACAATGAAGGGACCAAGCCACCTAGAACGAAGCTTACCGGGCATAAGTTTGAGGCGAGAGTTGTAGAGAAGAACTTTTTGACCAATGGTGAACTCCTTTCGTACCAACATCTTATCATGAAGGTGTTTGGTCTTCTCCTTATAGATCCGGGAGTTCTCATATGCCTCTAATCGAAGCTCTTCAAGTTCCTGAAGTTGGAGCTTCCTTTGAGATCCGGCTTGACTCAAGTCAAGGTTACACTATTTCACCGCCCAATAGGATTTATGCTCAATTTCCACCGGAAGGTGGCACGCTTTCCCAAAGATAATCCGGTACGGGGACATCCCTATCGGTGTCTTGTAGGCAGTTCGGTAAGCCCACAGAGCATCCTCAAGTCTCAGGCTCTAGTCTTTCCTATTAAGTTGGACTGTCTTCTCAAGTATGTGCTTGATCTCTCGATTTGAGACTTCAGCCTGCCCATTTGTCTGGGGGTGATAAGGTGTAGAAATCTTGTGCAAGACGCTGTACTTTCTCATCAAAGCCTCTATTCTCCGATTACAAAAGTGTGAACCCTGATCACTGATAATGGCCCTCGGGATTCCAAACCTGCAGAAAATCTGTGATCTAACAAAGTCCACAACAACTTTGGAATCATCAGTCCGAGTGACTTTTGCCTCCACCCATTTAGATACATAATCAACAACCAACAAAATATAAATAAAACTAAAGGAAACAGGGAAAGGGCCCATGAAATCAATACCCCAAACATCAAAGATCTCACAAGACAGCATAGGCTGCTGAGGCATCTCATTCCTGTGTGAAATTGTCCCTGTTCTCTGGCACTGTTCACAAGACTTACAAAACAGATATGCATCATAAAATAGGGTAAGCCAATACAATCCAAAGTCCAAAACCTTCCTAGCTGTACGTTGGGAGCCAAAGTGCCCACCACATGCAAATGTATGACAAAAGCTAAGAATAGAATGAAACTCATGATTAGAGACACATCTTCTAATAATCTGGTCACTACAAAGCTTCCACAGATAAGGATCATCCCATACATAGTACTTAGACTCACTTTTCAATTTATCAGATTGAGCTCTAGTAAAATATGCAGGAAGAACACCAGCAACCAAAAAATCAACCATATCTGCAAACCAAGGGGAGGTGTTCTTACCTTGTAGCTGCAGAAACTGCTCATTTGGGAAGGAGTCCTGTACAGGGAAGGGATCTGAAGCCCTTTCAATGCGGCTCAAGTGATCTGCCACTAGATTTTCTGCTCCACTCTTGTCACGGATCTCTATATGAAACTCTTGGAGCAGTAGCATCCACCTTATTAGTCGAGGCTTTGCCTCTAGCTTCTTCAAAAGAAACTTAAGAGCTGCATGATCAGTAAACACAACAACCTTAGAGCTAAGCAAATATGATCTAAACTTATCCAAAGCAAAAACAATGGCTAAAAGCTCTTTTTCGGTTGTGGTATAGTTGGCCTGAGCAGCATCCAGAGTTCTGGAAGCATAGTATATCACATGAGAAGCTCTCCCCACTCTTTGTGCCAAGACTGCTCCTACTGCATAGTTAGAAGCATCACACATCAACTCAAATGGTAATGTCCAGTCAGGAGGCTGGATGATGGGGGTACTGGTCAAGACTCGCTTCAAGTGGTTGAAAGCTGCCTTGCACTTGTCATCAAAATTGAACTCCACATCTTTCTGCAGTAAGTGGGAAAGTGGAAGAGCAATCTTGCTGAAGTCGGCAACGGCGCCAAATTTGATAAGAGGTTGTCGAGACCCCGTCAAATAATAATAATTACCGGTTCACAAACTAATTTGTAGTATAGAGCATGAACCGAATCGTATCTCAAGGATTCAAAAAGAACAAAAATTTAAAGGAAAGTAATTAACAAATTAACCAATCCAAGGAAATTTTACCGATCTTGAGTTTAATCTCTCATTGATCACAAGGAATTCACTTACTTGCTAACCATGTTCTTGGCCTTAGATTATATCAAGACGCCTCAACATGATCTAAGAATCCTATACTAGATAAGCATCTAGGATTTAATTAACCAAGGTTAGACAAAGTAAGCACCATCCAAACATAGATTAACTTAAGATTAAGAATTTAACCAAGCTAAACAATCCATCAAAAAGCTTTAATAAATTGTTTATTCTATGTGATCCTCTTGAATATATGATAATAAAGCTATTATCAGATAAACATCCAAATCAAATTAAGCAATTCAATCTAGATCAAAATTAAAAGAGGAAGAAGAGAAACTTGAATAACAATTAAGCAATATGAACAAGCGAAACAAGATCTCCAAATTAAACATCAAGATGGCTAATCCCTTGAATTGATTATAAGAATCTAGCATTCCATGGATGGGAAGGAAGAACTCAGAAATTAAAGAACAAAAACAAAATTGTAAAGAGAATGGAGAAGAAGAGAAAGAAAACTCTCACAAATACTTAAACTTTCTTGAAACTTACTTCAAAATTGAATGATGATAATACAAAGAGATTGGCTCTATTTATACTAATCCTAGAAGCCAATTTTTACATGTACATAATCTGAATACAACCTATAAAAATATGGATATTGTCAAAAATTGAAGCTTGATGCATGGTTGGTGGTTGGTGCATGGTAGGTGGGTTGGTGTATGGTTGGTGGCTTTTAGTCAACAACTCTTATCCAACTTCTGGCTTCATTTTCATCACCTAGTCGGTGCATTTGGGCTTGGAGGTCTCATGAAAGTTGTAGCCAATTGTCTCCTTGAAATTTTGCAATTGGAATCATGCCATTTGGACTTTTAGAACTCCAGATATGCTAAAAACACTGAACCTACCTCATGTTAGGTTGGTAGAACGTGTTTTTAAATTCAAACCAACTTGTAGCTTCATTATCATGCCTAAAACGACATCTATTGACTAAATGGCTTTCAGTGAAGTTGGAGATATGGGCCCTATCTTTCCAATGACCAAGTTTCAGCCCAAGAGGAGGCCTATAACTCACTATGTAGTCCAATATGTACACACTGCCCAGATTTTCGTGACAGCAAACCCACTCTACATTGCAAGGATATTTTGGACCCTTAGAAGTCCGATCTAGCTCTTCAATTCTTCATGAAACTTGTAGAGCATTGTCTTAGCTTTCCAAAGACGCCAAGATCACCTCAAATGGATCACCGAGTCCCAAGTTATGGCCTAACCAAGGAAGAAAGGTTAAAATGCATCAAAATTCTAAAATTATTCAATATTTGCATTAAAGCCCAATGAAGCCCAACAACATTAAACTCATCTAATAAAGCCTAATACAAAGCTAACATAAGTGTCTCAAGGGTGCTGCATAGATGCATTGAGACTAACCTTGTGCTAAATTTTGAGAAATGCCATTTTATGGTAGAACAAGATATAGTTTTAGGCCATGTAGTATCCAGTAAGGGCATTGAGGTAGATCCTGCCAAGATTGACGTAATTACTTATTTATCTTACCCTACATGCGTGCGGGAAGTGCGTTCTTTTCTTGGTCATGCAGGTTTCTACAGGCGCTTCATTGCCGACTTCAGCAAGATTGCCCTTTCACTTTCCCACTTACTACAGAAAGATGTAGAGTTCAATTTAGATCATATTTGCTTGGTTCTAACGTTATTGTGTTTACTGATCATGCAGCTCTAAAGTTCCTTTTGAAGAAGCCAGAGGCAAAGCCCCGCTAATAAGGTGGATGCTACTGCTCCAGGAGTTTCACATAGAGATCGGTGACAAGAGTGGAGCAGAGAACCTAGTGGCAGATCATTTGAGCCGCATTGAGAGGGCTTCAGATCCCTTTCCTCTACAGGACTCCTTCCCAGATGAGTAGCTTATGCAGCTGCAAGGTAAGAACACCTTCGCTTGGTTTGCTGATATAGTGAATTTCTTGGTTGCTACAGTTTTTCCCCCACATTTCACTCGTGCACAAATTTATAAACTTAAGAGTGAATCAAAATATTATGTGTGGGATGATCCATATCTGTGGCAATTTTGTAGTGACCAAATTATTAGGCGATGTGTGCCTAATCATGAGTTTCATTATGTTCTTAGCTTTAGTCATGCATTTGTATGTGGTATACATTTTGGGCGTCAACGTACAGCTAGGAAAGTTTTAGACTCTGGTTTATATTGGCATACCTTGTTTCATGATGCATATTTGTTCTGTAAGTCTTGTGAACAGTGTCAGAGAACAGGGAACATTTCTCGCAGGAATGAGATGTCCCAGCAACCCCTACTATATTGTGAAATCTTTGACGTATGGGGTATTGATTTCATGGAATCTTTTCCTGTTTCCTTTAGTTATGTTTACATTTTGCTAGCTGTTGATTATGTATCAAAATGGGTGGAGGCTAAAGCCACTCGGACTGATGATTCCAAAGTTATTATGGATTTTGTTACATCACAGATTTTCTGCAGGTTTAGAATTCCGAGGGCTATCATCAGCGATCAAGGCACCCATTTCTGTAACAGAGCATGGAGGGATTAATGAGGAAATATGGCGTGTTGCATAAAGTTTCGACACCTTACCATCCCCAAACTAATGGTCAAGCCAAGGTCTCCAATAGAGAGATCAAGCGTATGCTTGAAAAGAAAGTCCAACCTAATCGGAAGGATTGGAGCATGAGGCTTGAGGATGCTCTTTGGGCTTATCGGACCGCTTACAAGACTCCGATCGGGATGTCTCCATATCGGATAGTCTATGGTAAGGCATGCCAATTGCCAATAGAGATTGAGCACAAAGCATTTTGGGTGGTGAGGCAATGCAACATGAATTTGGCCGGAGCTGGCATAGAGCGAAAGTTGCAGTTACAGGAATTGGAAGAGATCCACCTAGATACCTATGAGAGCTCCTGACTCTATAAAGAAAAGACCAAAGCATTCCATGATAAGTTTATTCTTCGGAAGGGGTTTGCAGTTGGGCAAAAAGTTCTCTTGTTTAATTATCGCCTTATGTTGATGCCTGGTAAATTAAGGTCTATGTGGGACGGTCCGTTTGTTGTTACTAACATTTTTCCTCATGGTGCAGTGGAAATTAAGAGTGAGGCCACCAACAAGGTATTCAAAGTTAATGGTCATCGCCTCAAGAATTTTTATGAAGGAGCTCAAGAGAACTTCGTGGAGGAGGTTCAACTGCAAGAAGCCCTCTACCATGATTGATAACTACTTTGTTGAAAACAAAAAAACAAAAAACTCAAGCCACGTTTAAGGTCAATGGTTAGAGATTGAATCATTATTGGGGAGGACCTATCGATCGTGCAAAATCTTCAATCACGCTGGCTGATGACATTAAAAGTAGCACTTCTTGGGAGGCAACCCAAGTTTTCTAACTCTTTCATCTTTCCAACTTTGACTTATTTGCAATCACAGGAATCGAGACAAAAAATCAGTGCCAAGCAAGAAAATCTATCAGAGTTTGATTTTTCTGTCTTAATTTTGTTTGTTTTTCATCGGTTAAATGGCGGATAACGGTACTCCGTGAAAATTTTTTCGGTCCCTTCAGTTACCCACAAACACTGAAATCTGTATATAATTTTACTCAATTTTTTTTCTTTCTTCTTTCTTTCAAAATGGATAATCAGCTTGTCAACCTTCGCAAGCGATTCCCTTCTCTCCCTCAAAATGCTTTAACTAACATTTATTATGCAGGGTTTGAGAGATTAAGGATGCTTATGCACAAAAGCATCCCTGCGGATATACGCTGCTTAATCGAAGCAAAGGTCCAAATCACAGGGGAATTTTCTGACGCTCTTGTTTCATATATGCCAGGGCTAGGCAAAAGTTCATATGCAAAGAAGAGACGAGCAAAAAGGTTACGAGTCTGCTATAAATGTGCAAGATGGACCTGTAGCACAAAATACAGATCAATTGGAATGACGTCTCTAAATCGACTTAATAAAATTGACTTCATTAAGGATGGCATAAGTAAAGAGTCTTTAGATAACATTTTATTAACTCTTGAGATGCATCCTAGTGGAGATGTGCAGAGAGTACTTCTCGATTTATGACCAATATTCCAAGATGAACATGTGTGTTATAGTCTCAGGAATCTGACTCAAAAAGACCCTGTTTGCCAATTTTTAAGAAAATTGGATGGAAAACCGACCATCGGCCTATAGAGAGCATTCAAGTCGTTACTAGACGTAAAACCAGAGGAAAATGTGAGCCACAATCACACCTCTTGTAAGTATTATTTTTCTTTTTCTTCATGTTCATTAAAAAAAATTTTAAAAAATAGCCATATTTTTTTGAAATATGCGTTGCATATTTTCAGACTTCTTCTGACACATATAGATTAGTCTTTTATCCTTGTCATATAGCTATTATCATTGACACACGGATCTACCCCTCCTTTATAGGTGTAATTATTACATTTGAGTTTTGATTCCTTTAAATAATGCACTTTGCTCTCTTCAGATCATTGATAAGGTGAGAGTACAAAAAAAAAAGAGAAAAAAAAGAAGAAAATGGAAGTCATTTCAGTTCGTCGGATCAAGAGTGTTTGTGTCTTTTGTGGATCTAATCCCGAGAAAGATAAAGAGTTTGTAAATATTGCAAACCATCTTGGTCGAGTGCTAGCTGAGAGAGAAATTCATTTAGTTTACGGAGGAGGTAGTCTTGGGTTAATGGGTTGTGTAGCCACTGCTGCACATTTATTAGGTGGTAAAGTCCTTGGTGTCATTCATAGTCCTTTAGCTATTGGTAATCCCACTGGAAAAACAGTAGGGGATGAAGTAATGGTATCTTGCATGCACCAACGCATGAGCATTATGATAGCAAATGCTGATGCCTTTATTGCCTTACCTGGTGGTTTTGGAATTTTGGAAGAGATCTTCCAAATTGCATCCTGGTCACAGCTGAACTTTCACCAAAAACTCATAGGTATATTAAATGTTAATGGTTTTTATGACAATTTGTTTTGTTTTCTTGATCATGTTGTGGAGCAAAGGTTCATCTCACAAGCTATACGTCAAATTCTTGTAACTGCTGCAACCCTTGAACAATTGCTCGATCAACTACACGAATTTGTCCCACAACGTCATCCAGCAATGACTCCAATGAATTTGGAACAAGGCAGTAGCAGCAAAAAAGCAAAAACTTAATTTGATTTTGTCCTTGTGAATTTTTGTTTTCTCTTATGATTTTAGTTTTTTGTAATTTTTCTTATTTTAAGCTTGATTTGCAGTTTTCCAGTAAGATCTTCTCCACTCTCTACCTATTTGTATTTTGACATTGGGAACAACGTCTTAAATTAGTTGGGGGGACGGATAGTTGATAATACCGTGTACATAGTCTAGTTAAAAAAAAATTAAACAACTAATCTTTATTGTTACTAGCTCATTAGATGTATGATGGCAGAGTAAGGAGTAGTTTTGCTCTTGAGACGCATCTTAACTTGCATTTCATAGTATGTCTTAAATTATTTTGTTTTTGCATATTAAAAAAAATTTCATTTTGATCTTTTCAATTAATTTTGATGCAAGCATGTGCTGAATCTGAGCTGAATTGATAATAAAAGTATGCAAAACAATTTATAGTTGAATCATTTTCATGATATACATGTGTGTATAACTGTGGATATTAGGAAGAAAGCATGGTTGAATTGAGTGAATGTTTCATACCTTTGTGAGTTTTGGGCTTTTCCAAGTTTGATACTTACACTTGGTTTATTTTCTTTCATGAATGATGTCAATTATGAATTTATTTTCTAGAACTTGCATTGAATCGATTTGATATTACATTGGTCTGTATGTTGCATGAAAATGACAGAGGCATTTTTCTTGACTTAGCTGCTTTGGCCAACTAAACCTACCTTCCATTTATCCCATTGTTAACCCCCTCTGAGCCTACTTATCCATTCTTTGTTCTTAGCTCATTACAAGCCTTGAGTAAAAAATCATGTTTTTACTTCACCTTAGGGAATAGGAGAGCATTGAATTTCCTATTGGAGGAGTCTTTTGCTTACAATGATTTAAGTGTGGGAGAATTGGTGTGCTGATACGAAATGTTTGGTAAAAAAAACAGAAAATAAAAAAGAAAATAAAAGAAAAGAAAGTCAAAAGGTTGTAAAAGAAAAAAAGGGAATGAATGTGAGAAAAGAATGAATATATTATGGTTTTAGGTAAAATTTTATACTTTCTACTTCAGTTACTCCCCAATGCTCTTTTATTCTCTTTGGTTTTAACCTGCTATTATCTATATTGTTCTCTTCCTTCACCTTATAGCCATTATAACCTTTTTGAAAGACCTATTGATTTTTGCAATTTATTTTATCTAAGTAGTGGAGAATTGATGCATATGCAAGCCTATGGTAAAATACTTTCATAATTTGACTGAGTTGAGTGCAAACAGTTAACCTAAACACCTTGTGTGATTTGAGTGCCACTTGTGAGGAATTTTACTCAATTTGAACATGCCTATTTCTAATTAAAGCATGATTATGCTATAATTTATTCTCAATTGGTTTGATTCAACTATTCTTTGTTAAGCATACTTGACTTATTAATTATGGTTTATATTTGATACAATGCTTGTATTTAAAAAATTAGTTGAATTGATTAAATACAGTATTACATATTTGTGGATATCATCCTGGTAAACCCTCACGAGACTATAACTCGTCCACTAAGGACACCTAGAGGTTTAAAGGCTTGTGGCACATGCTAAGTGCCATCATGTTTTCCTACGAAAGTGGATTAGATTATGTATAATCAGTTTTTATGCTTTTAATTTAATAATATGACGTTTCTTGTTTTTCTTTAATTTTGTTTTTATGTGTTTTGCCCAAAAGTGCAAAAGCTTAAGTGTGGGGGAATTTAATCAATCAATTTGAGACACTTATGTTAGCTTTGTACTAGGCTTTATTAGATGTTTATTGTGCCCAATATTAGTATTTTAGATGAGTTTAATGTTGTTGGGCTTCATTGGGCTTTAATGCAAATTATGAATAATTCTTGGATTTTGATGCATTTTGACCTTTCCTCATTGGTTAGGCCATAACTTGGGACTCGGTGATCCATTTGAGGTGATCTTAGTGTCTTTGGAAAGCTAAGACAAGGCTCTACAAGTTTCATGAAGAACTCAAGAGCTGGATCAGACTTATAAGGGTCCAAAATATTCCTGCAATGCAGAGTGGGTTTGCTATCACGGAAATCTGGGCAGTGTGCACATATTGGACTATATAGTGGGTTATAGGCCTCCTCTTGGGTTGAAACTTGGCCATTGGAAAGATAAGACCCATATCTCCAACTTCATTGAAGATCATTTAGTCAATAAATATCGTTTTAGGCATGATTATGAAGCTAAAATTTGGTTTGAATATGGAAACACGTTCTGCCAAGCTAACTTGAGGTAGGTGCAATGTTTTTAGCATATCTGGAGTTCTAAAAGTCCAAATGGCATGATTTCAACGCCAAAATTTCAAGGAGACAACTGGCTAAAACTTTCATGAGACCTCCAAGCTAAAATGCACCGTCTAGGTCATGAAAATCAAGCTGGATGTCGGATAAGAGTTGCTGACTTGAAGCCACCAACCATACACAAACCCACCTACCATGCACCAACCCACCAACCATGCATCAAGCTTCCATATTTGACAATTTCCATGTTTTTACAACTTATATTCAGATTATTTTCAATTACAAATTGGCTTCTAGGATTAGTGTAAATAGAGTCATTCTCTTTGTATTATACATGATTCAATTTTAAGTAAGTTTGAAGAAAGTTTGAGTATTTGTGAGAGTTTTCTTTCTCTTTTTCTCCATTCTCTTTACAAATTTGTTTTTGTTCTTTTATTTCTGAGTTCTTCCTTCCCATCTATGGAAGGCTAGGCTCTTATAATCAATCCAAGGGATTAGCCATCTTGATGTTTAATTTGGAGATCTTGTTTCACTTGTTCATATTGCTTAATTGTTATTCAAGTTTCTCTTTTTCCTCTTTTGATTTTTATCTAGATTGAATTGCTTAATTTGATTTAGATGTTGATGTGATAATAGCTTTATTATCATGTATTCGAAGAGGATCACAAAGACTAAACAATATATTAAAGTTTTTTGATGAATTGTTTAGCTTGGTTAAATTCTGGATCTTAAGTTAATCTATGTTGGATGATGCTTACTTTATCTAACCTTGGTTAATCAAATCCTAGATGCTTATCTAGTAAAGGATTCTTGGATCATGTTGAGGCTTCTTGATGTGATCTAAGGCCAAGAACATGATTAGCAATTAAGTGGATTTCTTGTGATCAATGATGGATTAAAACTCAAGATCGATAAATTTCCTTGGATTGGTTGCTTCTTTATATTTGTTTACAACTTTCAGTCTTGAACTTTTTTTTCAATCTTATTAATCAACAACAAAACCCCCCCTTTTTATTATCTTGATCTGATTAAATTTTTGTTCTTTTTGGATCATTGAGAGACGATTCGGTTCATTCTCTATACTACAAATTAGTTTGTGAACCGGTAATTTTTATTATTTGACGGATCTCGACAACCTCTTGCCACTCTGCAATAATGTATTTCTCTATGTTTTGTACTTGTGTTGTTAGAGATAAATATTGTGAGTCTCAGACTCAATTTGAATAATTTTATCACAGAGTTAAGTTTTATCCCAATAATAAATATTTTATGATTAAAGTATTTTTGAAACTTATGTGACTCTAATGAAGTTGCCTATATTTTGATATGTTAGATTAGTAGGAGTGTGCACAATTGTTATTATGTTGTCTCGAGACTTATTGAAACTTTTGTTGTCATATTTTGTTATTATATGCGCACTTTTGTGATAATATGGCATACTGTTGGAGACATTTTGGACCCAGTCTCATTTTGTTGTACTGAGATAATTTTGTTGAATCTCAAAGGCATCTTGGGCGGATGCTAGGGCCATTTTGTTGGGAATTGCACATGATCACATTTTTTGCTTGCATTTTGATGTGCTTTCCCTATGACTTATTGTTGGAGACATTTTGGACCTAGTCTCATTTTGTTGTACTAAGATTATTTTGTTGAATCTCAGAAGGCATCTGGGTGAATGCTAGGACCATTTTGTTGGGAATTGCACATGATCACATTTTTGGCATGTATTTTGATGTGTTTTCTCTATGACTTATTGTTGGAGACATTTTGGACCCAATCTCATTTTGTTGTGCTGAGATCATTTTGTTAAATCTCAGAAGATATCTTGGGCAGATGTTAGGGCCATTTTGTTGGGAATTAAGCGTGAGCACACTTTTGGGATGCATTTTGATGTGATCACCTTTGGCCCACATTCCACTTTATGTAAGGTCACAAGGATTTGAGTATCTTACATGTATGATATCAGTATTCCTATCGAATATGATTTTCTGCATTTTAAGATACTTGTAATCCCTTTTGAACTAATGGTTGAGAGTGCTTGCTCATAATCGACATTCTTTGTGGCCACATTAATTTGAGATATTGTTCATTTTAAAATTTTTGTTTATACTGTCCAAGTGGGAGATTGTTGGATTATTTAATTCTATGTAGACTAGCATAGTCACGTATTTGCTAAAATACTTGGATTAATTAAATGTCATATTTGTGGAGCATATATTGGTTAAGCCCATTTGTGATCACTTTTGTTATTGGGCTTTTATAAGCACTTAAACCTGTTGTGAACTGTGGTGATATGTGGGCCTTGTGTATGATTTTTCTATGATGGGTAGGTTAAACCGTATTGTAAACACAAGGAGAGGCCTCTACTCTCATGCTATATGTATTATGGTTGCCCCATTAAGATCATAAGCTTCAATGCATATAAGGAAAGAGGGTAGTTTCTCTCCTATATACCAAGATTCCTGATAATCTTCTCATGATACTTCTCTTGGAGATATGAATTCCTATTTAATATACAGATTCATCGATAAGCTTAATAGCTAACACAGGTACGCTTTCTACCTTATATAATAAAGATGTTCTAAATTCATATATGGATTTTATTTTAATCTTACATTAATTGGCAACAACTTAAGTCACTTGAGTATGAGGATGACGTCGGAGATTTGATCTTCCACCAAGTTATCTATCTATATACTACTCACATGCTTACACATCTAATATAATCACACAAAATTTCTATATATTCAAACAAAAATTAAAAGTTATCAGCAAGAAAAGTTGACATATCATTAGAATAATTCATTTTAACACTTAATGAATTAAAATCAAATTCTCCTTTAGATTATTGGTTGTTTTTATATAACAACTCAGCTTGTATTTTGACTTTGAGTGTGCATGGCAGCTTTACTTTTTTTCTTCTTCATTATGTTTAAGCGGTAGGTACTGTAAGCCTTTTTACATTGTTTTCTACGGTAACATGAGATCACGTAGGTTTTCAACACCCTCCTTTTCTTTATGCAAATTATTAAGATATCTGCATATGTATGACCAAACATTGAAACTATATAGCAAGAGATGCAAATAATTGTGTCAAGTGAAATTAAATCAGCGTCTCTCTAATCTTAAGATGTTTTTCATAAGGTATGTAATTGAAACTAGGAGGAGGCCCAAATGTTCCAATTCTAGAAGACAATATTGTAGGGAGGACTAATAATCATAATTACTTGATAAGCTGAAAAAAATTGTCTCACACTCAAAGAGTATGAAGATACTTCTGATATACAAGAAAAAAGTATGTAATTGACACATATTTTTATTCTTTTTATTTCCACACTTAAATACATGTCAGCCTTTTAGTTATATTGAAGTCACTTAAATTTAAGCATAAATTTTTGCATGAGAGATATGCATTAAGTGGTTTACAGAAAGGATTTTCCTCGCATGTCATTAGGGTTCAGACAGAGCTGAGGCCGCCAGTTTCTAGTATTTGGGCCTTCATAAATGAACATTTTGGGCCTCTCAAACTTAGGGCTGGCTTATTTGGTACAACTAATAATCTAAAGTTTAGGATAAATTATTTTACATTTATTTGATTAAAAAATAAAGATAATCAAAATGAAAATGTAGCTTTATTTGATTTTCCTACTTGCTCTTCCAAGTACTATAAAGTGATGAAATCAAAAGTTTTTTTTTTCTTGGAATTCTATCCTACCCCTTATATGTATCCTTACCCTCAAGTATTTTTATAATAAGAAATAGTATTTTTAAATATTATTTATATTATTATTTTAATATAAAATTTATTATTTTAGTTGAGGGTAGGGTAGGGTAGTGTGAGCCTCTTCTATTATATCTACCTTCGTATTTTTCACTTTTCTATTCCAAGCAGGGGCTTTTTGTATTTTGGGTGGGGTAATAGAACCTGGCATTGAATGAGTAAACAATTGTATCACAGAAACTCATTAGGTATAAACCTTTAAATTTCAACCATTGGTTGTTCGTTTGGTACTTTGAGATGGAACACATTCCAACTCACAATGTGTGTAGGATATTTACGAAACCTATCCATGTCCTC
This sequence comes from Styphnolobium japonicum, assembly GCA_023212625.1. NCBI lineage: Eukaryota > Viridiplantae > Streptophyta > Magnoliopsida > Fabales > Fabaceae > Styphnolobium > Styphnolobium japonicum. The sequence continues at coordinate 7,403,341 of JALBWW010000010.1, forward strand.
AAATCATTTGTGCTGCCCTTGATGGTACGTTTCCTTTAGATGAAACCAAAACTTTTGTATTATGGTCAAACTGGCGGCCTCCCTCTTAATATGCATGTCATAATTAAGTTTATTTGTTGGGGCTGTTAGTACTAATTTTGTTAAACAAATAATGAAGCATATTTTTGGAAAAAATGAAAGCAAAACCGATTTTGATGAAAATCAACACATATAGCCTACTTCAAAACGAACAACCATATTTTTTTTATAAAATTGCTCACGAGTTTATCTAACATTTAAATTGTCGTTTTTAAGAAGGATAAGCCAAAAGCACTTTATGTTAAAATGCAATATCAAATGCACTCTTCATTGGTTGTCAAGTACTTTCCGTCTTTCTCATTTTGGCATCAATAATGCCTATTTTAGGGAGGGTCGTCGGCATAATTTAAGCCAAAGGCCAAAGACCCTTTAACTTAACTGTATCTTACTTTGAATGTGAATATTGTTAATTTATTTGTATAATGCTTGAAGATGATTATCAAGTCTAAAGGAATGTCCTCCTAATGAGCAATGATTATGACTTTCAAATTTACATACACCGTTCGAGGGGACCATTATATAAATCACATTCCGTAAAGTTAATTCTCAACCGTTGCTTGAGCAAATAGGTTAATATCAAAAAATTGTTAGAAATATAAAATCACTTAGGATTCTTTACTTAATAGTTAAGTTTTTTTGAAGAGTTAGTCTTTAACATAATATCTTTTATGACCAAATGCGAGTTCGATCATTATCGTTCATATTCTTTGAAAATAAAGTTAAATTCTAACAAATGTAAAATAAGACTATACAATGTCTATACTTCAAGCCCAAATATCTTCTAAGTAAAGGAACGTGATAAAAATATAAAAACATTTATGAGTCCATGATCATTCCCAACAAAGTTTAGTTTATGGCATTTTCTAACGATTGCTCTAAGGACACTTATTAAAGAATTAAATAAAAAGTATTAAATGTAATAGTATGACATCTAATTAATATTTTGAAAACCAAATAAGTATTTAATATTTTCATCATTAAATAATTTTAAAAAAATTATTCAAAGATATTAAATGTTTCTATACTTAAACACCCATTAGCAAGACCCTTATTTATTCCCTAGTGACTCAGATACCGTATGAGATGGTAACCGTCCCTCGTGTATGAGCCAATCAATTTGCGCACCATGAAATGGGGACCAGCAAATAACCCAGCAATTGAAACCACATTCAACCAAAGGGCGAAAACAATCAAACATTAATATATATATATATATATATATATATATATATATGGTATATCAAATGAGAGTAATACCTTATATTATGAGAGATAAAAAGAGTAAATATTGACCATTAAATCTAATATAAATGGTCAAGACAAGAAGTTACTTAAAGATCATATGACTACTTTAAAAAGTCACATGACTTTATATTTTAATCTTGACCATACATAAATGATCCTATAGTCAAAATTTAAATTTTTTACTCTCATAATAAACCATTCAATTCATTATACCCTATATATATATATATATATATATTCTAAGCTATAAGAATACAAGACCAATTTTGTTTTAAAAAAATCTGCAAAACAATGTTTTGGCACCAAGAAAATGTTATTTTTTCAAATTAGGAAAAATCTTTCCTTCTCCCAGCCAAACAAAATGAAAAGGAAACTTAAAATTCAGTAACAAATATTGTTCTTCTAAAGTGTATATATACATTAAGAAAGAGTGATGTTACATAAGTGGGATAACTCAAAAAAATAAAAAATAAAAATGAGTTCAGAAAATATTAGATAATTAGAATTTTTTAGCTAGAAGTTTAGACAAAATGAATTGTCATGTTTATTGACTCTTAAATAAATTAGTAATTGTTATTACTTAATGTTATTTAACAATTACTCTTAAATTTACTTAAATTTTAACTAATATTTTTTTTACTATATAGCTTTACTCTTTTTACCTTTTTTTTACTTTTTTCGGAGGCTATCCAGGCTACAGACACAACCAGAGACGAGGGATGGATGGGGCGGGTTGTAGTTCCCCGTCGCTCGCCCTGTACTTACATGGAAACTTACTTTTAATTTTATTGTAGGTAGACAGATACCTATAAATATTTGTAAATTCTCATAAAATCATTAAAATTAAAAAAAATAAAGAAAAATTGAAAAAACGAAGAATAAATTAAATAAATTTTAATATTATAATTTATTATAATTTATCTACTACAAACTAATTTAATTCAATAACTTTAAATACTTAAAATCAAAATAACAATATAATTTTTTGAAGAACATATATATATATATATATATATATAACAAATAATATAATTTTAAATATTTAAAATTATATATTAAATATTTATAAGTATGAGACAAACAGCTCCTTCCCTTTCTTCATTTAATAAACAAATATTAAACCTCCATCCTCCTCACAGAAATTACTTAGGAGTACCATAGAAGATGGAATAAATCGCCATCTTACCAGAGACGGTAATGGAGCATGGCTACCTGCTCAATGTGATTCCGCCCTTGGCCGTCGTCTACTCTATATTTATTCATTTAGTCACCTGGGCTTAAAGTGACATGAAAAAGAGGATATGGTAACTTCGGGAGTTAGTTATAGAATCTGATGAGGTTAGTATTTAAAAGGAATTAATTTTAATTTAATGTTAGTGTAAATTTTTTTTATATTGTCATTTAATTATATATTAATATATATTGAAAATAAATTAAAATTAAACTCTATTTAAAATCAGTGGTTAATTAATTATATATATATATATATGAATTTAATTTTTATTTATTATTAATGTAAAAAAAAATTTATACTGTTATTTAATTATGTATTGATATATCATTAAAATAGTTTGACTTTCTAAGTAGTGGTTGTGATAGTCAAACTCTTTTAATAATTTGGTAATACATAATTAGATGATAATATAAAAAAATTTTACACTGAGAGTAGATAAAAATTAAATTATATATATATATATATATAAAGTTTGAATATATACCTTTTCTATTCAAGGTTGTACACACAATCATGAAGGCTTTCTGGTATTAAAAAATGTTGACTAACTTTTTTGTTCCGCACATAGTCTGCTCGCATCCTCCTCTCAAGAAAGGAAACCATTCTTGGAACCTGGACTCGTCACACGATCTTTTATCCCTTTCTGTGTAAACGTTGGCGGAACCGAAAGGGGATGAAAATCATCCACCCAAGTAGTTATCACTTTTGCTGAACTGCTGAATAGAGTAAGGGTAGTACTTTGGAACATTATCTATCGATATTATATATGATTCTTTGTCATAAACAAATGCAAATTTCAATGTCATACCTCATCCACTTTTTTTGAATGATTGGAGTCAAATTGAAATACTTTGTTTCCCACCTTTAAATTTCAGTACACCAGCGGCTGAATTTATTATTTCATAAAATTTAATTTTAATATATTATTAATATTATTTTTATAATATAATCTAATTATATTTTACTATATTTTTCCTTCCAAGTAATTATTATTATATACAAATACTTTTAATAATATACTAACACATAATAAAATGATAATAAAAAATATTTTACACTAATAATTAATTAAAATTTTATATAAATGGTTTTCTATTGTTAATAAATTCACAATTACTATTTTAATGATTCCATAATTAATATCAAATAGTATGTTTTTCATAAACTTACATAAAAAGTAATCAAGCTATTTCGTGAAAAAAAAAAGTTTAAGGAGATGAGATGTTGTCTCATTCTAAGGTCACGGTGACAAGCTTAAATGAGAGCTACATTTTTATTTACAAGTGACCTATCAATGAAGGATTGCCACTAGAAATCGAACCCCCAAGATCTTTTCATCGATGTTATTCAATCCTACCAGTTGAGCTAATTCTCATTGACATTTTTTTATCTTTAATTAGTAAGGATAAGAAATAGACAATTCTTTAATATGTAAGAATTCGAACACCTATTTTATTTAGAGTAAATATTCATTTTGGTCATCCAAAGACACAAATGTCATCAGTTAGACCATTCAATTGATGAATACATCAAAATGGTCATTAAATGTCAATTTTTGACATCAAATTGGTCCTTTAATGCTAATTTTTGACATTAAATTAGTCTTTATGTAAATTTTTATATCAAATTAATCCTTAAAAAAGATCAATTTGATGTAAAAAATTATTAGAGAACCAATATGATTCCACTTATATCTTTGGAGGAGCAAAATTGATGTTTACCCTTTTATTTATATAAAATCTCTTATTTTTCCTTCTTCTTTCTTATTTAATATGTATAACGTAGAGAACAAATTATATAGTAATAAAGGTTGACTCAACTGGTAGGATCAAACTGCGTCAATTCAAAGTTTTGGGTTCGATTACTATCATTGATTATTTATTGGTAGGTCATCTGTTAATATTGCAAGCCCTTGTGGCTTGCTTTAACTTTGGAAAGGGTCAATTTCCCATCTCCCTAAACTTTTTGTTAAAAAAAAAAAGAGAACAAATTATATATTAGGTCTTAAAATTATTATTATATTGTGTAATCTTATTGAACACATGAATGCAAAGACGAAAAGAAAAATTGTGAAGTAGGCATAATTTTGTTTCTTAATTGGAGAGACGCGACTTCTTAAAGTTAAATCTTCACTTCTTAAAGTTAAATCCAATCGGTCGAGTGGTTGATGGGTAAAATTGTTAAGGAAATCGGATTTGTTATGGATAGGGTGAGGAAAAGGCTAGGGTCGGCTTGGTCAGTTTGAGAGATCTAGAGGTTGAGATCCAAGAAAAGGCTTTGACCGGTTTGGAGATGGTCTGATAAGTGGGTGGTTAGTTGGAAAGTGTCTAAGGAGTAGTGGTTGGTCTGGAAGTGTCTGGGGGGAGTAGTGATCGGTCAGAAATGGTCCAGGGAAGGCGTGATCGGTCGGAAATTGGTCTGGCGAGTAATGGTCGGTCGAAAAATGGCCTGTGAGTGAGTGGTCGGTTAGAGATAGATGCAAGCTCTGTTTTTTGGGTTTTCACGAATTTCGCATAATGTTGATGGCTATTGGGGTGGGTATTAGGGGTGGGTTTGGTGACAAAATAGTGGGATATTATGGTGATGTTGGTTGTTCATGGGTGGCTATGGATGACATTTTATAATGGGTATGGAGATGGATCTGTTTTGACGAGATGATGTAGGGAATAAATGTTTTGGCTTGCGACTAAATATGGGTTCTGTTTGGTGTTTGTGGATGGGTTGTTTAGTATCATCAACCAGATTCAAATTGAAATATTCAAACAAGTCTCATATAATCAGATGAAGATGAAATGCAAGAGTGAGCCAAAGATATAGATTTCCAATTTCACAGCACAAATAGCAAGTTCATAGCACACAAATCCGATAACAAAATGTTGGGATAATTTAACCATGTGTTCAGTTTATTTGAACAAATTAAAATCGATGTCACACATACTAGAATCCTACATACTTGACATTATGCCTTAATACAAAAAATTAAAGGAAATAGGAAAGGAAAAGGATTGATTAGGGGTTACCGAGAGTAATTCCCAGCGTTCTCCTCTGTGAGCTCTTCTGGTCTTTCCTATTTGGCTCACCTTCTCTAACTACAGAAAAAAAAAATCTTTTACAGTAAATCCCCAAAATGTTTTCCCCACAATCCCTCCAGAAAACTCTCTCAAATTCTCTTTAACTTTCCTCTCCTTTCCCAAAATCAAAAAAAGAGCCCCCTCCAAATTGAATAGAACCCCTTCTTTATAGGGGGAAGTATCTACCACAAACCCAATAATCTCTCCTCTATGCGTGTCCTTACAAGGATTCAGAGAGCACATACCTTTTTTCACACAACCTCGATTGTGACCAGAAAGTGGGTGGTACGGATGCTTGAGACATGGCTTTAGCACAATGGGGTGAGAGAGGCGGGGAGGTGCGGGGAGAACATTGCAGGAGGTTGGTGCAGGGTGTGGCAGGAAGGCATGGAGCAAGGAGAGAGGGGTAGAGGGAGTGGAGCAGGGAGATGGCGCAGGGGGAATAACAGGATGGCGTGGTCCCTTTTGTACCCTAGGCGGTGAGCAGCAGAAGTGCTCTACTAGGACTTAGTATGAGAGGGGAATGAGGTGTACTAGGTAAAAGGGTTGGGGATGGATCTGGATTTTTGGTTTGGGTCTAAGTCAGCTTTGATTTGGGTCTAGGTTAGAAACGGGCCAGAGGGAAATGGGTCAGGGATCGAGGAAATGGGTTGGGTAAGTTTAAGGAGATGAGTTTAAGATGATTGGGCTAGGTGAGAATGAGTTTGGGTTAAAGTGGGTTTCTAATTCTTTCTTTTTTATTATTTTTTATCATTTTGTATTTTTATTTTATATTTTGTATTTTGGAATTATTGGCTAATTAATATATTTTTTTGAAAATTTAAAAACAATTATGTGACCCGGACAAAATACGATGTTCACACCTACATTCATCTTTGACCATTCAACCCATTTTCCCTATTATCCGATCGACTAACCATCTTTACTCAGGATCATATCTGACCGACTACCTTTACCCAGGTTCCTCTGCAACCGACCTATCATCATTTCCCATGATCACCATTTTCGTCCGACCACATTTCCAAGGATCATATCTGACTGATCATCATTTCCCCTTACTTACCTTCCAAACTAATCGTCTTTAAGTGGTTTTCAATCCTTTCTTTTAATTTCTATTCCTTTAAAAATAATTTAATCTTTTCTTAATTTAAAATCAAGCAAACCACAATTATTTTTTATAAAGAATTACATGGCTTTAAATTCCCCATTGTATCAAGGGATACGTAGGAGCACGAGTGATGGAGGCCAAGGAAGCTCAAGTGGAAGCCTAACGAGCCCAAGGCCCAAAGATGCACTACGAGGACTTAGAGGCCTGATGACAAGGTCAAGAGCTAAGAAGGCTAAGAAGGATTTGGATAAAGAAGTCAATTACTTTTTCTCACTCAAGCACATTCCAGAAGAAGAAACACTCAAGATGGTCCAAAAGAACCAAGTTGATGAAGGGCCCAATGTGGGGGCATGATTTCTTCTTAGTAATTTTATTTAATTATGTATTTAAGCCTTTTAATCTTTTCAGTTTTGTTTCTTATTTTCTTTTTAGGATATTTTGTAATAAGGGCCTATTGTTTGGGCTTAAGTAAGTGCATAGCATAGCTAGGGATAGATGTTGCCTTCTAATTGGGCTTGGGCCACTTTTGTGCTAGGATTAGGGTTAAAAATGTGCTAACTTATTGTCTCCTTTTAGCTAGACCTAGCCACCAACTCAATCCCTATAAATAAGCTTGTATTTGTTGCTTTTGTCACTTTAAATTTCATAATACAATTACACTCCTTTGCGAGTTTTGAGCTTAGTTCTCTTAGGGTTATTGGGTGATCCATTTTGGTTCTTATCAAAAATTTCCTTACCTTTATGGCAAATCTTCGCTTGACTTATCACTCCCCCTTCTTCCTTCCATCCCTTGTCTTTTTTCCATCTTTTCTATTTTTACTATTCACGCATACTATTCATGGTACAGTATTGTTCACGCATACTGTTCACACCGCTGCACTATTCACATAATGTTCATCCCTCATCTTTAATTCTTTTAAAACAAGAAATCAACTCAAGGACGATCCGTAAAAACAATATGCATCCGATTTGGATCATATCAACGAGTCAAATCAAACTTTTAAATCTTGTAATTTAGTTTCTTTTTCCTAAATTGTAAATATTGGTTCACTTGTTTTATTTCTCATTTTGCTTAAGAGGTAAAATAGATATCGTTTAGGTTATCAAATTTGCACAATTAGCTTAATGTAACCTTCACAGGACAGATGTATCAGGGGTGCAATAGAATTATGTTTTCACTTTTTCCTGTGCATAATCGATTCTTGAACATTGCTTGGTTTTGCAAACCATTTTAATTTTAAATCTTTTTAAAAGGTTTTGCCAGTTATTTTTCCTACCCAATAAGCAATTGGTGGAGACTTCATTACTTTTAATTATTATCTCTCACCTCTCCTATTACGATTTTTCTCAATCATGACAAGGACCAAAATGAGTGTTTATTCATAAAGGACACATACCCTCCAATTGAATTGACAAACAACATTGGGAACAATGGGTTTTGAAGAAAAATAAAATCAGTGGCACCCTAAATGAATGGCAGAGAGGCGAACAAGTAACAACGTAGACAACGATTGTTGTTGTTGTTGGAAGCTGTTGTGGGTCACCTTGTGAACCACCGGCGTCGGCAGCGTCATAGAACCTTGGACATTGTCGCTGCAGTGTCATGGTGGAGAGCATGCAGTGTTAAGGAGGCGTGGAGCTTTGTGCCGACTGGAGCGTCTTGTTGTGGACTCTTGGAGCCTTGTCGTGCTGCTACCTGCTTCATGAAAAACTCATAGAGCGTACCGAAAGCCCCCAAAGCCCCAAACTCCCAAGGACTCAAACCCTAAGGGTATGTTTGGATGGATGTAATGAAGTGGTTAGTAATAGAGTGGAGTGGTAAAAAGACTCTAACCCATTGTTTGAGAGTTTTTAGAGCAATGGAGTGGAATGGTTAAGGAGGGGAACCCAAACCACTCCATACCACTCAAACTCTCAAATTTTCATACCCTCTAATTTGGGGGGTTTGGGATGGAATACTTTCCTCCTTTTTATTTTTAGATAATTTTCATTGCACTCCATTAATTACCATTGTGACTTCCAAACAATGGAGTGGAATTTCCTTTCATTCATTCTTTAAACTTCCAAACAATAGTGTGATATATTTTTACCTTTTCACTCTATTTCATCCCAAACCACTCCATTACTAACCACTCCACTCCATCTCTATTAAAACTCCCAAACATAGCCTAAATTTTGTTCTGTAAGGAAGAGATGTGTGAGGTGGCTCAAACGAAATGTTTCATTCTTTTATGTCAAAAATATTTGTGACCAATATTTCAGTCACAAATTTTATTAAAAATTAATATTTAATATTTTCTGACTAGTAATTATCAGTCATAAAATTATACATTATAACAAATAAATAAATAGCTAACCGAAATATCGCTCACAAATTTCATTTAAAAAATTAAAATTAAGTATTTTTTTACCGTTAATTATCAGTGAAAATTTTACATAATTATAAATTTTGAAAAAGAGTAAACACATATTTTAGTACCCAAAAATACAAGTGACATCAGTTTAGTGCTCTAATAATTTTTGACATCAAATTGATCCTTTTAGACGACCAATTTGATGTAAAATATGTCATTGAAGGACCAATTTGATATCAAAAAATAACATTAAAGGACCAATTTGATATAAAAAATTGACATTAAATGACTATTTTGATGTATTTATTATTGGAGGACCTAACTGAAGATACTTGTATCTTTGGAGGACCAAAATAAATATTTACTCTTTAAAAATTGAATAAATTTCTAACCGAAATATTTATCACAAATTTTATTCAAAAAATTTAAATTACAATTACATTTTTTTACATAATTATAAAAAATAAAAATAAATTATTTTTTGACCGAAATATCGATCACAAATTTTATCTAAAAAATTAAAATTACAATTGAATATCTTTTGACCAATAATTATTAGTCAAAAATTAACATAATTATAAATTTTAAAAATTAATAAATTTTTGACCAAAATATCGTTCACAAATTTTATTAAAAAAGTAAAAATAAAAATTAAATATTTTCTAACAAAAAAATTGTTCACAAATGCATTTCCCTCTTGATGGTGCCAAATGTTTCAATTGGTTTTCTGATCGCTTTTATTTTAATCACAAATTTAAACATTTTCTTTTTTCTTATCTATATCGGTCACAAATACAGTCACAAATTGTGAATGGTATTTTCGGTCACAATTATCAGTCACAATATTACCATTTTCTTTTAGTGTACATTTTTCTTTGTTTTAGTAATTTTGGAAAAGAAGAGGAAGAGACAATGATATGCATCAGTCATCATACATGTTTTGAAGAAAAACTTATTTTCTCTCAATCTCTTTGGTGTACTTTAATATTCCATGTGTATAAATTGCTGATCAGTAGTGTTGTGCCATGTGAGCTTTATTGCCAAGCTATAATGATCTTTAAAAAAATCCAAAAGAAAACAAATAAACCCTAATACATATGGATTTAGGTCCTTTAAATGCAAGTTACACTTTAGAGAGTCAAGTGTAAGTGATAATTACTCATGAGAAAATCAAGCAAATGGGATGTAACAATCTATAGTTTGTTTCCCATGAACTTGTATTTTATCAAAATCTACGTCGTTGATTTTTTAATCAATGGTTATTAACAATGTACTTTGCTCTCAAAAGTGCACCATACACAATACACTTTAGAGGGTCTTCATGTCACTATACACAATATCTGGGTTATGCTTAAGTTACTGAATTGCCACTCTTAGCCAGCGAGGTGGAGCTGCCTCTGATTTTTATGTTCTCTCAATGTAAATTCTTCAAGAAATGTTGACATTTTATTTACAGTTTCATGGAAATTTATATAGCATCTAACCATTTTTATGATATATATGAGTTTTCTCACTATTCTTGGTGACATTTAATATAATTTTGTTATACTTGTATCAAATTACATGGCTTTTGTGGACTTAGATTAATTTGAAAATTTTATTTTTCAATATCTTACTGTTACAGAAACAAAAAAAAGTAAAGAAAGATAAAAAAAAAATGTGAAAGGCTCGTGGGCCAGCCTGCAACCCACATAGGGTTGTGCTAGGATGGACTGACAATTTGCTAGCTTGCACTAAAATTGACCTGACCCAATGATCAATAATTTTGAGACACTTATGTTAGCTTTGTACTTAGCTTTATTATATGTTTATTGTGCCCAATATTAGTATATTAGTTGAGTTTTATATTGTTGGGTCTTATTAGGCTTTAATGCAATTTGTGAATAATTATCGGATTTTGATGCATTTTTTACCTTTTTTCCTTGGTTAGGCCATAACATAGGACTCAGTGATCCATTTGAAGTGATCTTGGTGTCTGTGGAAAGCTTATACAAGGCTCTACAAGTTTCACTTAAAAACTGGATCGGACTTGTAAGGATCCAATATAACCCTGCAAGTTAGAGTGGGTTTGCTGCTAGAATCTGAGCGGTGCGCACATATTGGATCATATTGTGGATTATAGGCCTCATTTTGAGCTGAAACTGGTGCCATTAAAAAGATAAAACACATATCTCCAACTTCACTGAAGACCATTTAGTCAATAGATGTCATTTTAGGCATGATTATGAAGCTGTAAGTTGGTTTGAATTTGGAAACATGTTCTGCCAACGTGACTTGAGGTAGGTGCAATGTTTTTAGAATATCTGGAGTTGTAAAAGTCCAATTGGCATGAAAATAGCGCCAAAAGTTCAAGGAGACAATTGTCTACAACTGTCATGAGACCTTCAAGTCAAAATACATCGTTTAAGGCATGAAAGTCAAGTTGGAAGTCGGAGAAGAGTTGCCAACTAGGAGCCACCAACCATGCACCAACCCACCAACCATGCATCAAGCTACCATATTTGACAATTTCTATTTTTTTTACAGCTTGTATTCATATTATTTTTAATTAAAAATTGGCTTCTAAGATTAGTATAAATAGAACAAATCACTTTGTATTATAGATGAATGAAATTTGAAGTAAGTTTGAGTATTTATAAGAGTTTTCTTTCTCTTCTTCTCCCTTCTCTTTAGAATTTCGTTTTTATTCTTTATTTTCTGAGTTCTTCCTTCCCATCCATGGAAGGCTAGGCTCTTGTAATCAATCCAAGGGATTAACCATCTTGATGTTTAATTTGGAGATCTTGTTTTGATTGTTCGTATTGTTTAGTTGCTATTCAAGTTTCTCTTCTTTCTCTTTTTATTTTTGTCTAGTTTGAATTGCTTAATTTCATTTAGATGTTGATGTGATAATATCTTTATTATCATATATTCAAAGAGGATCACGAAGACTAAACAATATATCAAAGCTTTTTGATGGATTGTTTAGCTTGGTTAAATCCCTAATCTTAAGTTAATTTATGTTTGGATGGTGCTTACTTTATCTAACCTTGGTTAACTAAATCCTAGATTAGTAGAGGATTCTTGGATCATGTTAAGGCTTCTTGATGTGATCTAAGGCCAAGAACATGGTTAGCAATTAAGTGGATTCCTTGTGATCAATGATGGATTAAACTCAAGATCGATAAATTTTCTTGGATTGTTTAAATTGTTATTTGATTTTCTTAAATTCAATCGGTGTATTTTCGTACAAATCATCAAAACCCTCCTTTTAATTATTTTGATCTAATTGAATTTTTGTTTTTGGATCCTTGAGAGACGATTTGGTTCATGCTTTATACTACAAATTAGTTTATGAACTGGTAATTTTTATTATTTTGACGGGTCTCGACAACCTCTTATCACCTAGCCTGGCCCAAAATTAGCTTGGCCTGGCTTGAATTGACACCTCAACTTACGAAAAACTCTTGCATATTCTTAATTCCCTTTCTGCTCGTTACATTTGTCAAGCCCTCACTAAATCTATGTGATTCACCTCTTATAATTAACATTTTTAAAATTAACCAGTAGTTGAGTAGCAAATGTTGAGGGTCAATGTACAGGTCTTCGACTTCATATTCTGCAACTGTAGGAACGGTTCAGATGGAGAATCGATGTCTTAATGTAAATTATGTTACTTGTATATTATTGCACACTTGATTTGAGTTTGGTAATCTCATTTCATTCAACAATGACAGAAGGCACACATCTTGCATGAATAGAGTAAAGCGTAGGAGATATTAAGAATCAACAAGTTTCTAATGAAGTGAATATACTGAAGATGGAAGATTCCATGCAAAACATTGAAGAAATGCTACAACAATTGATTTCAAAAGAGCGTGAAACTAGGATGGATTCCACTACACGAATTCCAAAATTTACTTCCAATGATTCAGTACAGCCACACCAGTCACAAATCCCATATCATTTGCTGATTGATCTTCCCTATTTCGATGGCACAAATATGGAAGATTGTATTTTCAAATAACAAGATTGGCTCAATGTCCTTGATTTGTCCCACATATGCTTGGTGTCACGACCCAAATTCCAAGTCATGGCTAGCGCAAAGACTAGTCTCATTGCCTAGCAAGCCTACTAGTGACATAACTTATCTGACATATACACATAAATAAATTATGAGTAAATACTCAAATTGGTCCTTCAAAGATACATGGGACATCAGTTTGGTTATTCACTAATTTTTGACATCAAAGTAGTCCTCCGATATCAATTTTTTGACATCAAATTGGTCCTCCAAAATTTTTTTTTGACTTCAAATTGGTCATAAAAAAAGACCAATTTGATGTCAAAAATAATTAGATGAACAAATTGAATATTTATTCAATAAATTACTCAAACAAGCTTGAGGCTACTGAAAATTGGACAAAGTCTCTCCTAAATTATGGACATCACTGAAATACAAATTGTGTCAACAACTATTACGCCACACTCAAATTCAATGTACCAATATATAGAATAAACATAGTTTATAATAAAACATATCGCCTTGGATGATTCCTAAAGTTGTAGAACATGGAGCCAATGGCCTACTCAACTATCAAATAATTTGAAAAATAAACAAAGAGAAAAGGCTAGCCTCACAAACTCGGTGGGGGCCTAACATCTACAATGAATGTAAGGGAAAGAAGAAGAACATGTTTAAAACCCTGAGCAACGAGTGTCACACCTCATTCTAGTACTATGAGAGTAACTATGACTAATAAATAACTATTTCAGATTTATTTCTTCCTCCAGTTGACTAATCATTTGACTTTATTTTTGTCTGATTTGTATTTACATCCTAATACTATTCTATTTCTAATGTATCCATAAATTCAATGGAGATCTTATCATTATTTTTATAAGGATGTATATCTAAGATAAATGCTAATATGCAATTCTAATTAAAATAATCATTTATGACTACATCACTTAATAATTCAATTACTTCATATATATATATATATATATATATATACACACGCTCAGCATATATCAAATACACATGAGCTTATAAAAGAAATTTAAGGAAACTTAACAAATGAATAAATTTTGTATAAATATTAAAAGTTAAGATATTTGCAAAATTCTTATCAAATTATCTTAATGATAATTTAATATACTAAATTATTCTACAATGCAAAAGATAATTATCAAACATATCTACTTAGTAATTTACCTTGTTTAAATTAAATAGCTACTTCACCTTCATGCTTGATAATTGATTTTAGATTTGATTTCTTAATCAAGATAATAAAAATACATACATCAAAATATAGTTAACAAAATATATTTATACCAAAAGGGCTATAAGGCTTTACAACATAAAGAGCCCTTTATATATATCAAAAAGATATTCATTACCCCTAACTATTCACATAAGAACATGTAAGAAGAGGGGTCATATAAAAATTGGATTACCATCCATAGGACCAGTGTAGATCCTAATGGAGGTAACCATCCTCACAAAGCCTGCCTGTAAAAGAGACTCAGTCCAACAGTAATCAATCTCTGTAATGATGGTCAGGTGAGACATTTGAAAATACCAAGTAGAAGAGTGAGAATGAATAATTCTTAGTAGGGAGATAAAATAATAAAACAACCATGGTAAATTTAGCTGTATAAACTACAGATACTAAATGAAAATATTTTCAATTTAATTAATTAAAATAAGACATATAATAACATTACTAAATTCTAAGTATGTCTCAAGTAAACCTCTCGAGTTAGTAAATTATTTAATTTATTTCTCTAAGATCTTTACGTGTTAGTCTTGCATGTCATAAGGTTCCTTGTTTGGAAGCTTCCTCTTAGGTCATATCATGAGTTCATAATTTGTCCTTAGTCATGCAAGTTACCATCCATAGCTAGGGTTCTTTTGAGAGGAACTTCAGCTCTCTTTCCCTTGCTAAATTTATGGATCTCACTACCTTCAATTCAAAGTATCTTTAATTATAACTCCATCTCCTGTCATAGGTTCATACTTATTTAGTTAAATAATTAAATATGATTCTAGATTTTACTCTTCACAAATCTTTTAGACATACATTAGAATCTAGTATTTCATAATGACTCATTTTTTCATGCATGAATTGTCTTGTTCAATCAAATTACCATAATTTATAACAAATACCTGACGTTATGTGTGTAAATATTTCTTTAGTATAACAACTAAGAGGAACAAGAATTTATTTGGATCTATTATTATGACCCAAACTGTGAACTATAAGAAAATGAGGCTAACCTAAAAAAAATCAACATGCTTCTCTATAAAATTTCACGAACAACATCACATGAACAAGGAAAAAAGTGGTAAATTATAGAACTTAGAAATTTACTACATGTAATCACAAAACAATCGACCCATAGAATAATCAAATTGTTACCACAAAAAATTTCAAACCAGTAACCAAATACAAGGGCTTCTAAAAAAAAAGTATAAATACAAGTACTTATACCCATAATTTCCTTACATGCAACTTCAGGAACTTAAGGATTCAAAAACTCAAAACAAAGAGGAATTATCTATCGAATGGGTTTAGAATCTGTTACATACAAGCCCTTAATTTCTTTTTTATAAAAAAGGTAGGAATGTGATTTAAGATTGAAGTTAGCCATCGATTATACTCACATTCTCATATAAATATACTTAAAGTGAAAGAAAATAGATATGAGATAAACCCCAGATATTCAAATGTAGCCCTCTACCTTTGGGTTGTTGATGCATAAGAATAATTACATTGCACTTTGTGATAATGATTTCAGGGATAAATGTGAAATATGTATTGAATCAAAAATCACTAAGTAGCATTTTCCTAAGCATGAAAGAAATACACAAGTTCTAGAATTAATACATTCGGATATTTGTGAATCAAATGGAACCCTCACAAGAAACGAAAAGTAGTATTTTATAATATTCATATATGATTGCGCTAGATGTACTTATGTGTATTTAATGAGAAATAAGGATGAAGCATTTGAAATGTTTAAACATTATAAATCTGAAGTTGGAAATTTGCATGAAAAGAAAATTAAATTTCTTAGTGTTAGGGGTGGAGAATAATTTTCTACTAAATTTGATACTTTCTGTGAGGAGCACTTTGTGGTACATCAATGTTATGAACCATATACTCCGCAGTAGGATGGATTAGCATAAAAAACCTTGTGGGTATGGTCAATTCATTGATTTTAAATACAAAATTATCCTTTAATTTATTAGGTGAGGCATTGTTGACGGCCTATTACATCCATAATAGGATTATGTCTAGGAAAACAAAGGTCTATATGTGAAATGGCTTATAGAGATTCATCATTTTGGAAGAGGCAATAAATGATGAAATGGACTCAATATTGTCAAACAATACTTTGACATTCCTAGTACATTTGCCTACGAGGTCAAAGCCAATTGGGTGCAAGTGGGTATTTAAAAATAAATACAATACTGATTGTTAATTACAAACCTTTAAGGCTAGATTAGTAGCCAAGGGATTTAGGCAAAAGGAAGGTCTAGATTATTTTGATACCTATGCAATGGTGTTTAGGATGATTTTGATTTGGGTGCTTTGGGCATTATCATCCATTTATAAGTTTCATGAACACCAAGTGTATGTTAAGATGACCTTTTTAAATGGTGAACTCAATGGAGAAGTGTATATGGAGCAATTGGAAGGCTATGTGTTGCCTAGTAATGAAAAGATTTTTTTTGTAAATTAGTTAAGTCATTATATGACTTAAAACAAGCACGTAAACAGTGATATGAGAAATTTGACTTAGTAATCTTATCAAATGGTTTTATGCATAATAATGCGGATAAGTGCATTTACCCTAAATTTATAGAAAAAATATGGAGTAATTATTTATATCTATGTGGATGACTTATTAATTTTTGGAATGAACACACGTGGAAGGTGTTAATGAAACAAATAAGCATCTAACTTCAAAATGTAAGATGAAAGATCTAAATGAAGTAGATACTATTTTAGGTATCAAAGAGTAAAAGCTAGCACGGCGAAGGCTATAACTAAGCCAATATCATTGCACCAAGGAATTATTGGAGAAATTCAAACATCTCAAATTTAAGGAATTCAATATTCCAGATGATCCTAATTAACTTCAAGTTAAATGACAATTCTAGTAGGGCAATAACGCGACTAGATTATGCTAGTGTTGTGGGGGATCTTATGTATCTGATGCATTTCACAAGACTTGATATCACATTTGAGACTGATGGTTTAAGCATATTAAATTGAATGCTTACCACTAAGCCAAAAGCTATAACTATTAGTTAGAGTGTAACCAACAGTCTCCCTCCCAACACCTGCTTATAGCAGTTCGTACCTTTTCGAGAATTGAACTTATTGTTCAATATGACTCCAATCCCACAAGGGCCTTACAATCCCCTTCCTAGCACCTGTCGGCAGTCCATGCATTTTTGGAAATCGAACTTGTGACCATGACTCTGATACCACTTGTTGGATCGAGTGAGTGCTTATCACTAGGCCAAAAGCTATAACTTTTCACAACTTTATTTCTTTATTGAGAAAACACATAGTCCCACATTTATACGTGTTGCGGGTGGGCTTGAGAGACTTCACAATGTACAAGCAGCATACCAGCAAGATGGGTTGTCGAGCACCAAAGTCCATAAGGTGATCGTTTGCTTTCCATAGGACCAACTATCTCCCCTCAGCGACACCAAGGGGACTTGAACTTGTGCCCTAATGACAAGAGGTTGTCGAGACCCGTCAAATAATAAAAATTATCGGTTCACAAACTAATTTGTAGTATAGAGAATGAACCGAATCGTCTCTCAATGATCCAAAGAGAACAAAGATTTAATCAAATTAAGATAATTGAAAGGGGGGTTTTGATGATTTGTAAAGTAAATACACTGGTTGAATTAAAGAAACGCAATTAACAAATTAACCAATCCAAGGAAATTTACAGATCTTGAGTTTAATCCATCATTGATCACAAGGAATTTACTTAATTGCTAACCATGTTCTTGGCCTTAGATCATATGAAGACGCCTCAACATGATCGAAGAATCCTCTACTAGATAAGCATCTAGGATTTAATTAACTAATGTTAGATAAAGTAAGCACCATCCAAACATAGATTAACTTAAGATCTAGAATTTAACCAAGCTAAACAATCCATAAAAAAGCTTTAATAAATTGTTTATTCTATGTGATCCTTTTTGAATACATGATAATAAAGTTATTACCACATCAACATCTAAATCAAATTAAGTAATTCAATCTAGATAAAAATCAACAGAGGATGAAGAGAAACTTGAATAACAATTAAGCAATATGAACAAGCGAAACAAGATCTCCAAATTAAACATCAAGATGGCTAATCTCTTGGATTGATTATAAGAGCCTAGCCTTCCATGGATGGGAAGGAAGAACTCAAAAATAAAAGAACAAAAACAAATTCTAAAGAGAATGAAGAAGAAGAAAAAGAAAACTCTCACAAATACTCAAACTTTCTTCAAACTTACTTCAAATTGAATCATCTATATTACAAAGAGATTGACTCTATTTATACTAATCCTAGAAGCCAATTTGTAATTGAAAATAATCTGAATACAAGTTGTAAAAACATGGAAATTGTCAAATATGGAAGCTTGATGCATGGTTAGTGGGTTGGTGCATGGTAGGTGGGTTAGTGTATGGTTGGTGGCTTCAAGTCAGCAACTCTTATCCTACTTCCAGCTTGATTTTCATGACCTAGACGGTGGATTTTGGCTTGGAGGTCTTCATGAAAGTTGTAATTAGTTGTCTCCTTGAAATTTTGGCGTTAGAATCATGCCATTTGGATTTTGAGAACTCCAGATAGGCACCCCTCTGTCTTGTACACTAACCCTTTCCGGTTAGGCCATCTCGCTATGCAATGCAATGTTCTCATATTCATATCATGCTCATTCATAATAACATAATAACATAATAACACTACATGTAACCAATTCAAGCATATACATCACATAACCATTATGCTCAACTCTATGAAGCATTCTTACTTAGCTACACATTTCATTATAGTGCTAAGTCACTTTTATCAAGCATTCTTACTTAGCTACACATCTCATTATAATGCTAAGTCATCCTTAATCCTAAACATAGCATATGGTATCAAGACCCTAGGCATATGCACCACAATAACACAAACAGAGTCAACCACGGCTAGGGTGTGGTGGTAACCACGGCCACGGTTCAGAAAAACAGAAACTCAACAACTTGGAAACAGAGGCAACCACGGCCAAGGTGTGGTATGGACCACGCCCGTGGTGGGTATTTTCAGAGACAACCACGGCCAGACCGTGGTGGTGGCCACGGCCGTGGTGTAATATTTATACACAAATCCAAACTTCTAGAGACAACCACAGCCAGACCGTGGTGGAGGCCACGACCGTGGTTGACCATGAGACACCATAATTCCATTTCCAGATAAAACCACGGCTAGGCTGTGGTGGTGACCACGCCCGTGGTTTGGAATCTGGGTAGGAATAGTGCCACGCCCAACTTCAAATCAAAACCCTAATTTCTCTATGGGATCATGTCCTTAAATCCATCAAAATACACTAACCATATCATTCACTTTCATATACCTAAATCCTTAAAAACATGTAACAAAACACATCAACCTTAAGCATAGGTGAAAACCCTAGATTCAAGCTTAATCCTACATCATACACTTTCACTCTAAGAACATCATATAATAGCACAAGTAAATCCACACTCACCTTGAAGCGCTCCTAACTTGATTGCAAGATGGGATTGGTAGTCAAGACAACTTTCCCTTCAACTTCCTTCAAAACACTCAATCAAGACAACCAACTTTTAGACATGGGTGTTCTTGATTCTTACAGATGAAAATGAGTTTCTCAAGAAACTAATACCATAAGATTGAAGAAGATATCATAGTGATCAATAACCATCAAATAACCTAAGCCAAAAGGTGTATAAAAATACTTATTTTTGGACCTTGAACCTTGGAGCTAGCTTTGGCTATGGAGAACTTAGAGATTTTGGAGAAGATGAGCCTTTGGCTCTCCCTAGGCTGGCCGGTCCACTTATGCAAGAGGGAGGGGGTGTGAATTGTCCATTTTGCCCCTCACTCAAAGGAAGAATCACAAATTTGCCACTGAGGTGTAAAAAGACTAAAATACCCTTATGATTTCTAAGAATTCGCAATAGGTCCTGAAGAAATTTTAATTTACCAGTAGGTCCTAACTTAGTCAGAGTAAATATAAGAGTTTAGATTTCACCTATTTCTTCCTTAGGTTCTACCGAGTTCATCGGTATAGCCAGAATCTCAAATTAATCATTCTAACTCAATCTATCACCATTTCTGTATCAGAACATACAACTCATCCAAAGAATTTAACTAAGTCATAACATATGAAATTTAGGGATGTTACATTCTCCCCCCTTAAAAGAATTTTGCCCACAAAATTGAGTTAAAGATATACCTGATCAAAATAGGTCGGGATGCAGCTTGCGCAAATCGTCCTCCAATTCCCACGTAGCCTCTTCAGGTGACTGTCCATCCCAAAGCACCTTCACCAGGGAAATAGTCTTGTTCCTCAGGGACTTCACACTGCGGTCAATGATCTTAGCTGGCTTAGCCTGAAATGTAAGGTCAGCTCTCAATTGTACCGACTCAACCTCTATGATGTGTGAAAGATCCGGAACATACTTTCTCAACTGGGATACATGAAACACAGGATGGAGATTGGACAGATGTGGAGGAAGAGCTATATGGTAAGCTACAAGTCCAATACGCTTTAGAATTTGAAACGGACCAATGAAACGAGGATTTAACTTCTTAGCCCGAATGGCTCTACCAATTCCTGTCATGGGTGAGACTCTAAGAAACACATGATCACCCTCTTCAAACTCTAGAGGACGCCTTCTTTTGTCAGCATAACTCTTTTGCCGACTCTGAGCAATTCTTATTTTCTCCTGTATAACCCTAATCTTTTCGGTAGTTTCTTGAACTAACTCAGGTCCTAACAGGTTCCGCTCACCTACCTCATACCAACACAGAGGTGACCTACATTTTCTACCGTAGAGTGCCTCATATGGTGCCATCCCAATGCTGGAATGGAAACTGTTGTTGTAAGCAAACTCTACCAATGGTAAGTATCTATCCCAACTACCTTTATCTTCAAGAACACAAGCCCTCAACATATCTTCTAAAATTTGGATAGTCCGCTCGGACTGACCATTAGACTGTGGGTGATAAGCAGTACTGAAATTGAGCTTAGTCCCAAAAGACTGATGTAAGGCATTCCAAAATCTAGAGGTAAATCTGGGATCTCTATCTAACACAATGCTCAATGGCACACCGTGCAATCGAACAATCTCTCCAACAAATAACTTAGCAAGTTTATCTAGGGAATAAGAAATCTTAATGGGAAGAAAATGGGCAGACTTAGTCAGTCTATCCACAACGACCCATATAGCATCATAACCTTTCTGTACCCTAGGCAAACTGGTCACAAAGTCCATAGTAATCTTGTCCCACTTCCACTCAGGAATTTCCAAAGGTTGGAGCATTCCGGCTGGTTTCTGGTGTTCAATCTTGACTTTTTGACAAGTCAAACATTTGGCCACATACTCAGCCACATCTCTTTTCATTCCCGGCCACCAAAATCTTTCTTTCAAATCTTGATACATCTTAGTCGCACCAGGATGTATCGAGAACTTACTTTTGTGAGCTTCCTCAAGAATTTGTTCCTTAAGGTTTCCCCCTTTCGAAACACAAATCCTTTGTCTAAACCTAATCAATCCATCATCCTCTAAAGAAAAAGCTATTGAAACCCTACGATCTTGTAGTTCCTTATCCAGACTTTGTTCATGTCAAATATGATCCTTAAGGTCATATGAGATTTCCAACAAGGCTAATCTTAGCGTCACACTACTCATATCCACCTAGATACTACGGTCTCGAAATTGCTCCACCAAATCTAACTCATGTACCATCATATGAGATACGTGCAGAGATTTCCTACTGAGGGCATCAGCCACAACGTTGGCTTTGCCAGGATGATACTTCCACTCAAAGTCATAATCCTTCAGGAATTCCATCCATACCATGGCTTGTCCTTTCCTACTGGAGCTGTGGTCAATCTATGTTTGAGTTTCTGAAAACTCTCCTCACATTTTTCACTCCATACCATGGCTTGTCCTTTCCGGGTCAATTCAGTTAAAGGAAGTGCTAACTGAGAAAAACCCCGAATGAACTTCCGGTAATATCCGGCTAATCCTAGAAAACTTCTAATCTCAGTAACCGACTTTGGTCGCTCCCACTGTGCTACCACCTCAACCTTACTAGAGTCCACTGCTACCCCGTTCTGGGATATAGTGTGCCCTAAAAACTTCACTTCATTCAGCCAAAATTCACACTTCTCAGGTTTAGCATATAGTTTCCTCTCTCTGAGTATCTGTAGTACTATTCTAAGATGTTCCTTATGTTCTTCCACTGTTTGCAAATATATGAGAATATCATCTATGAACACTACCACAAACTTATCTAGGTACGGTCTGAAAATTCTATTCATGTAATCCATAAACACCGCTGGAGCATTGGTTAAACCAAACGGCATCACCAGGTACTCATAGTGTCCATACCTAGTTCTAAAAGCAGACTTTGGTACATCATCTGGCTTTATCTTAATTTGATGATAACCAGAACGAAGATCAATTTTAGAGAATACCGTGGCATCTCTAAGTTGGTCGAGTAAATCATCTATCCTAGGTAATGGATACCTATTCTTTATGGTAATCTTATTCAACTGCCGGTAATCCACACACAACCGCATACTCCCATCCTTCTTCTTCACCAATAACACAGGTGCTCCCCATGGAGACACATTGGGTCTAATGAATCCCCTTTCCAATAGTTCCTCTACTTGTTTCTTAAGTTCTCCTAGTTCCAATGGTGACATTCTATAAGGTGCTACAGACATAGGTCTGGCTCCCGATACTAAGTCTATAACAAACTCTACCTCTCTATCATGTGGTAAACTAGGAATCTCCTTAGGAAAGACATCCATGAATTCACTCACTACTGGCACTCTGACCAATTCTGACTGAACCTCTAAGTCTAAAGAAAATAATACCATGTATACTTGACTCCCATCCATCAGGCAATGGTTCAACTCTGACACTTTGGGTAACATGGCAAATTCAGGAATCAGTGTATAGTTTGTAACAGGAGGAATAATGACAATTTTATTACAACAATCTAACAACACTTGGTTGGTTGCAAGCCAATCCATACCCAAGATAATATCTAACCCTCTCAATGGTAGACAAATCAAATCAACAATAAAGGTTCGACTCTGGAACACAAATTTACAGTTTAAACAAATGTGGGTGGTAAGAATCTTATCCTTAGCAGGAGTAGTATAAGGTAAGGAATTAGTGGCTAGACTCAAGGACTTCACACATGCATTAGAAATGAATGAGTGGGTTGCTCCAGAGTCAAACAGTACAATTAAGTTCTGACCATTCAGTAAGCACATACCTTG
This sequence comes from Styphnolobium japonicum, assembly GCA_023212625.1. Lineage (NCBI taxonomy): Eukaryota > Viridiplantae > Streptophyta > Magnoliopsida > Fabales > Fabaceae > Styphnolobium > Styphnolobium japonicum. The sequence goes on from JALBWW010000010.1 coordinate 7,426,991, forward strand.
GATCAAATCTTCCGCCTGTGCCTCTGCCCCACTGAGGGTAAACACTCTCCCCTGGATAAGTGGTCTAGGGGTAGAAACAGGTGCCTTAGAAATCTGGGGGCAATTTCGGGAAGTGTGCCCCTTCTGCTGGCACTTGAAGCAGATCACTATTCGCTGTGGGCAGTATTTTGCAATGTGTCCCTTCTGGCCACAAACAAAACATACATTCGCCCGACAAGCACCTTGATGCGGTTTCCCACACGTCTTGCACAATTCCACCTTAGCCTTCTTAGTACCTCGTGCAGGCTGAGTAACTTCCACCTTTCTCTTCCCAGTTCCTTGACTGCTCTCAGCAACAGGATTCATGCACTCTTCCATAATCAAACACTTCTCAACCATGGAAGCAAATTCCCTAATCTCAAAACCAGCAACAGCCTTTCTCAACTCAAACTCAAGTCCCTTCTCAAACTGAATGGACTTCCAAATCTCATTCGGTCCATTTTGCAGGTGACTAGAGTATTTAGACAGTTCATCAAACTTAGCTGCATACTGATCAACTGTGAGATCTCCCTGTGTTAAGTGCATAAACTCTTGTTCCTTTTGGATCTTGACATTTGCAGGGAAATACTTCCGCAGAAATGCCATCTTAAATGTTTCCCAAGTGATAGGATCCTCACGTAGGAGTAATCCAGGATGAGTAGCCTCCCACCAATGTTCAGCTTCATCCTCCAACTTATAAGCAGCAAAGATAACTTTCTGCTCTTCAGTACACTGCATGGCCTTGAAAATCTTCTCAAGGTGTTTCACCCACCTCTTAGCGGCCATTGGGTCATAGTTCCCATGAAAAGATGGGGGATCCCTCTTGCAGAACTCCGTCAGTCCCAACTGTTGAGGAACGAAAAGTCCCGCATTAGGATTGCCATCATGCTGGGGTCCAGGCATACGGTCTATGGCTTGAGCCAAATGTGCAAGCACAGCCACCAGACCATCGCCTTCATTAGTATTTGCAGTGGGTTGGCCTTGGCCTCTGCCTCGACCTCCACTACGAGTTCGCCCTAGTCCACTCATAACTCTGTATACCGCACAGAAAATATCGGGTTGATCAGTCCCAATTCCCCACATGCAATATATCAGAAGTATATGAAAAGCTATAGGCATACATCCTAAGTGCTCAGTATAACTCTAGACCCATATGTTACAGTCCTCTAGGAAGAACTGCTCTGATACCAAAAATGTAAGACCTATTTTTTATTATGTTATTTACCAACCATAAGTCTTACGTGGAATATAAAAATATAAAAAATTTGGCAGCATTTCCTTTGTTTCTTGACATTAGCACAAAGTATAACATAAGCAACGGATTTCCAACAACCATTTCAAACTAACCAGAGTACATATATTATATATATACACATACACATATATCATCAAGAGATCTCAGATCTCAACCAAAATATTATCAGAGTAGGCAATATTATACAAGTGTATTCTAAACACTATCCTGACTGAGCACACTAAACATATACAGAACCGAGTACATCAATAGTAGTATTCAATTCCCTGTCATATCTACATCAGAATAATACACATCCTGTTATAGTTACTTCACGGAGCTTAACTCCACCAAAATACAAATCTCAAAATAAAGCAACAGAATCCTCCGTACTTAACCCGTAGAGAGTCCGGGGTATTCCTGCGAATCTGAGAAAGAGGTGGTGAGAACAACTTCCCAGTGAATATGAATAACTTGCAGATAAAGTATAAATGTAAGTAGAGAGCAAGTATAACACAATTCACAATATGTCAAGTAACACCAGCCAACCAATGCAATGAATGAATGCACATGATGTTCACACATTTTATTCACACTTTTTCTTTCTCCACTCCTCTTGTTGTGCACTAACCCCTTTCGGTTAGGCCCTCGCAATATGCATATGTAATGTGTTATGCCAATTCCGTTTCCTTCTAGCTAATAAGCTAGGCACCCCTTAATCTTGTACACTAACCCCTTTCGGTTAGGCCACCTCGCAATGCAATGCAAATAAGTATGCCATTTCATTTCCATCTAGCTCATCAGCTAGGCACCCCTCTGTCTTGTACACTAACCCTTTCTGGTTAGGCCATCTCGCTATGCAATGCAATGTTCTCATATTCATATCATGCTCATTCATAATAACATAATAACATAGTAACACCACATGTAACCAATTCAAGCATATACATCACATAACCATTATGCTCAACTCTATGAAGCATTCTTACTTAGCTACACATCTCATTATAGTGCTAAGTCACTTCTATCAAGCATTCTTACTTAGCTACACATCTCATTATAAAGCTAAGTCATCCTTAATCCTAAACATAGCATATGGTATCAAGACCCTAGGCATATGCACCACAATAACACAAACAGAGTCAACCACGGCCAGGGTGTGGTGGTAACCACGGCCAAGGTGTGGTGGTAACCACGGCCACGGTTCAGAAAAACAGAAACTCAACAACTTGGAAACAGAGGCAACCACGGCCAAGGAGTGGTATGGACCACGCCCGTGGTGGGTATTTCCAGAGACAACCACGGCCAGACCGTGGTGGAGGCCACGGCCGTGGTTGGCCACAAGACACCATAATTCCATTTCCAGAGAAAACCACGGCCAGGCCGTGGTGGTGACCACGCCCGTGGTTTGGAATCTGGGCAGGAATAGTGCCACGCCCAACTTCAAATCAAAACCCTAATTTCTCTATGGGATCATGTCCTTAAATCCATCAAAATACACTAACTATATCATTCACTTTCATATACCTAAAACCTTAAAAACATGTAACAAAACATATCAACCTTAAGCATTGGTGAAAACCCTAGATTCAAGCTTAATCCTACATTATACACTTTCGCTCTAAGAACATCATACAATAGCACAAGTAAATCCACACTCACCTTAAAGTGCTCCTAACTTGATTGCAAGATGGGATTGGTAGTCAAGGCAACCTTCCCTTCAACTTCCTTCAAAACACTCAATCAAAACAACCAACTTTTAGACATGGGTGTTCTTGATTCTTAGAGATGAAAATGAGTTTCTTAAGAAACTAATACCATAGGATTGAAGAAGATATCATAGTGATCAATAACCATCAAATAACCTAAGCCCAAAGGTGTATAAAAATACTTACTTTTGGACCTTGAACCTTGGAGCTAGCTTTGGCTATGGAGAACTTAGAGATTTTGGTGAAGATGAGCCTTTGGCTCTCCCTAGGCTGGCCGGTCCACTTATGCAAGAGGGAGGGGTGTGAATTGTCCATTTTGCCCCTCACTCAAAGGAAGAATCACAAATTTGCCACTGAGGTGTAAAAAGACTAAAATACCCTTATGATTTCTAAGAATTCCCAATAGGTCCTGAAAAAAATTTAATTTACCAGTAGGTCCTAACTTAGTCAGAGTAAGTATAAGAGTTTAGATTTCACCTATTTCTTCCTTAGGTTCTACCGAGTTCACCGATATAGTCAGAATCTCAAATTAATCATTCTAACTCAATCTATCACCATTTCTGTATCAGAACATATAACTCATCCAAAGAATTTAACTAAGTCATAACATATGAAATTTAGGGATGTTACAGTTAACAAATTTTTTATAAGGATAAATAACTCTCTAAAAAACAATTTGTAGTGCCTGGAAGTCTAGGTTACCAATTTCATTTCTATTCACCCATCTATTTGTCCAACATACAATACACTTGTAAAAATGAATAGCTTATTGAAATTATGAAGTATCAACCTACCATGTACTTGTAAGCAATACTAGTCTAGACTTAATAGCCACTAAATGAAATCATTCTATCATTTAATAATTATAACAAATAAATAAATAATAGAAGAAAAAAGAGAGTATCTTGTCGGTTCACTTTGTTGTGCACTTTTTGGCGTGAAAGACGAGAGCCGATGAGAAAATAATAACAAAAACAAAGTTAACAGCAGCGTGTCTTGTATTGTATGTGGCGCTGAGGCCTCGCTCCCTTGCCTTTATTATTTGATTTATTTATTTCCGTTGCATGCCGACCCACCAGCCACCAGCATATTCCTCCGAATGTTCTATACAAAACTTTTTTATACAATAATAACTATAAGAAATTTACCTCATTCAATATTTGTAATTATAAATTATTTTGAAATTACACAACTTTTTTATACAATAATAACTATAAGAAGTTTAGACTTATGACTTCTTATGAACTTAAAATGTTTCATATAAATTAAAAGATTAAATTTCTTGATTGTTATCATTTTTGTTAACTTAACAATATAATTTTTAAATATATTATTTTAGTTAGCATTTATTTATCTAAAACAAAAAATAGTTATTTTAAAGTCACTTCTCTTATAGTATATAATATTATAAATTTTGATTTGTATACAAATAACCTTATAAATATATTTGACAATGCTCAAATCAAAGCTTTGTCGCATTGTACGAAGTTAATATAGCCTGACCATTAAACATATTTATTACTACATTTGTATTTTCATAAATTTTCGTTTTCACAAGTGTCTGCATTTGGGGCATATGATACATTAGATATATAAGAAAATTTAAATACAACGTCGAAAGGGATAAAAGAAGAATAAGTGTGCAGAATTATTAGATTATATGAGAATTTAGGTGAAAAAGTTTTAATATAATACTACACAGATCTGAAGATATATCAAATAATAAAAATACATAAATTGTTGTATGTATAAAGTATAATTCATTTAGAATTACTCAAAAGATGTAGGAAAAATAAGGTTTAATTGTTGTCAGCTGTAAATCTAAGTGTTGTTAAATGGTATTCCTTGAATTCTTTTTGTATTATATGGACCGTATGAGATTCGTGCTAGATCTAAGAAATCGAACCAATCCAGCTAGGCTTATATCAAAGCTCAATGGCCTAAGCGTCACCAAAAAAAGAAAGAAAAAAAAAATTTCACCACAAAAAAGCTCAATGGCCTAATGATAGGTGTGAGAATATGCGAGATGGCTTATTATGGGTCTACAAGACTACAACACATATTTTGACTTATTTTAGCCTAACTTATTTAACTAATAATAGGGGTGGGAATAAGCTAGATGCCTTAGTCATGCTTAAGTTTTTTAAAAGGCTTATTTAACTAAATAAGTTAAGGTCTAAGCCTTGAAAAAAAAAATTGATTTTCTCTATCCTATTTATTAATTATATATTAATATGATTTATTTATTTTATATACCTTTATTAAATGTTAGGCATATTTAAAACCTATAAAATATGAATTTATTGGCCTATTTGAAAGTCTTTGTGCTATGTAAGCATTTAAAAAAGCCTTTAGGCAAGGTCATACTATTATGATTTTACAAAAATACTAGACAAAAAAAATCCTATGACAAATAATAAGCGAAGATAAAGCCAAAATTTTGCAAAGTAAACTTGGCATGTTTAAGACGAAGTCTAACCTAGTCTATTTTCACTCATACCTGATGATGAGTTACCAACTATAGCAAATTGTTATCAATGTTTTAAAAATCGAATCGGGCTAACTGGTTGGATCGTGACCTGTGTGCCTAGCTGATTTGATTAGTCTCAAATACCGCTATAGCTATTGAACCACTCAAAAATTGCCAAAATCGGATTGAACTAGTGACTCAGATGAATCGAACCTGATTATCAATAACCGGGCTGTTCATTTTTTTAAAAGAATAAAAATCCTTGCTTGTCATTTAACCCACAGCTCTTCATCTTTCTCACCAGGAAGAGCTGTCATTTCTCAACCACGACAAAGAGTTGTTGCCGCTCGCATGTCCAGGGGAGCTTGCGTCCAAGGAGCACTGTGCCAAGGGAGCTCTGCACCAAGAGAGCTCACGTCCTGGGCTGCCATTGCGCCTTCCGTGCTTCAAAGATGCCATCCGTTTGCCACCACTCAGCCTCAGGTAAGTTCTTGCTTGTTTTTCGTCTCTCTCTCGACTTGTTTGTGTGTATTTGTATGAAGCACAAATGAAGAAAAGGGGAGAAGAGGGATTTCAGCTATATATAAATAATAATCTTTGAAATGGATAGACTATAATTTGGCAAATGGATAGATGTAATATCTTAAAGTAATAAATATTGATTAAACTAAGATTTATCAATTAAGTGTTTTTTATCTTTATGGAAATTATTATTATTATTATTATCCAGTTCGACCACTAATTCGCCTAGTTGAACCAATCGAACCATGACCCAAAAACTTCTCCGAATCAGTTCTTAAAATATTGGTCGGCGGTACACCAACACTAACATATCACCTCATCACATTTGTAAATAGGAGTCTCAACCCTCATGTATGTAACTTTTATCACTTTGAGTATGTTTAGAATGTTAAAAAAAATGAGATTTGATTAGATTTGTAATTCAAATCTTGTGTTTGAAATATTAAAAAATAAGAAATGATTTGATTTTAAAATTTCATGAATTTTAATTGTTTAGATTTACAATTCTTATCAAATATGATGAGATTTGTTAATAATTGATTTGATTTTAAATTAAATTATTTAAATTGGCTATCTTATCATTACTAACCTTTTGATTTTACAATGATATAAGGATAAAAATGTAAAATAATTAAATTAAATTAAATTAATTCCTTTTTTTACTGTGATTTAAAATATAAGAATTAATTTTTAAATCAATTCAAGTTTATTTTTTTATAATAAGTTATAAAATTTAATTTTTAAATCAATTCAAATAAAATGAAATCAATTTAATTCCATTTTTAATGGATTTCGGATTACTGATTTGATCATTCGGGAAGATATATTGTTCGCCTCATTTTCTCCATTTTTTTAAAGTTATAACCTACTACGCTACATTTGACTAGATCATCTCCTCTCCAACCGACAAATTAGTTTGTGAACTGGTAATTTTTATTATTTGATGGATCTTGACAACCTCTTGTCAGTCATTTATCACTCTTTGAAAATATGCCCGACAAAATGGGACATGAAAAGTAACAAAAATAAAAATATTGTTTCAAATAATAAACAATCAACTCAACAGATAACTTTATATTGAACGGGTAATCATTCTCGGAATGGACAGTGTAGGGTGCCCATACCTTCCCTACTTGTAATTAACTCCCAAATTGAAACTTTGGTATGCAGACTCTCTCTTTAGGTGTCCAATCGTATTCCTTTTTTATGGAAAAAACCGATTGGTGGTGACTCCCAAACTCTTTAATTATTTCTCTTTAAGCCTTTTTGTGAGGTTGCCTAATTTCGCAGCCTGTTGGTTCTTCCTTTGGGGACTGTTGCAACACATACCTACATTTGATAAGTGTTTAATTTATTATTAGGACTTTTGGACACTTTTTTTGGTGAAATTAGAGGCTTAATACAAAGGAAAACAGTCAGGCACGACTGTGCTTTTATTGAAGGGGAAATGTTTGCACACTTCATTTCCCTTTCCCTCTTTTCTTTAGCCCACCTCCCCTCATTCATCCAGACACCTCAACGTCCCCATTATTGGTTTGGTTTGTTAATGCCTTTGTGGCTAAGTTCCTTTTTCACTAATGCTTGTTGGATTGATTCTCCTCTTATTACATATCTCTTTGATCTTAATTGTGCAAGCCTTGTGATATTAAGGACAATGTCCAATTTAAGTGTGGGGATGCAATCTTGTGATTTTGTTGTTATTCTTGTTTTGGTGAATTGTGAATGTTAAACCTTGATTTTTTTTTCTTTCTTTAGCTTAGTTCATTTGAATTTTAATTTGTTGCATTGCATTTAGGTTGGGATAATTCGTAATTCTTGTCAATTCAAGCACCAAACACATGTTGTTTTCTTTGAAAGAATGAGAAGTACCTTGAAAGATAACTTTAGAAACCAAAAGAGATCAATGCATGATAACTTAGAAGAATTGAATTGGAAGTCATTCATTTTAACTTAGGGCATCATGCTTTTCTAAAGCATACCATTCTTAGATCCATTATTTTTGCATTTGTGAACTTTTGGAGAAGGTTTATGTGCATTTTTGGTAGTTTTCAAAGAACCTCACCAATCCTAGAACAACACTTCTAAACATATCAAGGTGAAATCCTAGTATGTGCATTCTAAGAGAGATGATTTAGGCACCATTTTTGTTTTTACCCTTTGGCCTTTTTACCTACCTTTTTCACATTATCCCTAGTAGCCCTTTGAAGCCTTTTCATACATTAGCCTATTTTTGTTCATTTAGCTCATTTTCCCTACCCTTTTAGCCTATACAGTTGACCACCCCCTTTTGTGAGAATGATTGTGTGTGAAAGAAAGAGACTCATTAGGGAGAATTATACATAAAAATAGACGTAGCACAAAAAGAAATGCTAGCATGAGAAGCACGAAAAATAGAAAAGAGAAGTTCACCCCAAGTTCATAAAAAGGAATAAGTATAAGGGTGAAAGAAAATCAAGGATTGAGAAAATATTATGACAAATGTTGTGATACAAAAAAGAAAGAAAGAAAGAAAGAAAAGTGAAAAGCATGCTAGTTTGAATGAAAGCTTTCCCTACCATCAAGTATTTTTCCTTTTATGTTTTTAATCTTTTCCATTATGATTCTTCTCCCTTTTGTTTATCCTTTACCCTTTCTTTGTTTATTAGCCATAACCTCGTAGCCCCATTACAACATTGTACAGACCTTTTGATCTCTCAAATGTGTGCATTATATTAGTGGAGATAGGGAGAGGTGGTTCAATGAATTCATAAGAGATATTAGGGATTGCTTGGTGTACATAAAATCATCATGAGGTTATTAAATTCTTGAGATTGGTTTATGATGGCGTGCTTGGTTTGAGTGATGTGCCCTTTGTTAAGCATGACTACATTAATTGGATGTGCAACATCTTACAACTTGAATAAGTTTTTGTTGTTTTGATCTTTTGGAAGTTATCTTTAGAATTTAGAATTGGTGCATTCTTGATTTTGTTTGGAAATTACGTCTTGTTTTAATTTAAAAATCCCTTTTCATTGCTTGAGGACAAGCAATAGTTCAAGTGTTTTTGAAGTGTGGTTTTTACAAATCTATTTAAAGTTTGTTTTGCTGTGAATTAGAATCATTTTAGAGAGATTCTAGGTCTTTTATGTCATGTCATGGGAATTTCCCTCCTCATATGCGTCTTGAATTATTTTGATGTGTCTAGTGAGAAATTAAGGTGATTGGAAGTTTTCATAGAATTTCTGCACATTTATTGCATATCTTGGTTTTGGATCTCATTAATATATTTCCCTTATTTGAATTGTTTGTTATGGCCTAATTGAGCTAATTATCTTTATTGGATTTAATTTAGGTAAGGAAAGTCAACAACGGAATAAGCAGGATACCAAATCTGAGTTATTTTGGGAAAGAATCTCACACTTCTTGACCTTCATGTAGTAAATGAGGCATATCTTGAGCTATATATGTACAAATGTGGTGATTCCTGTGGATATTGAAAACTAAGTCACACGGCTACAACTTTCATGTTGGGTACTTTTCCAAATTCCATCACATGCACACACACAAAAGTGAACAAGAGCGTGACCTAGAGCACGACTTGGTCGTGCTTTCAATCGCAAAAAGAATTTTTAAACACAACATAGCCTAGCCGTGCGATTAGACACGGTTGCGTCATGTATACAACACTGAAAAGTATGTTTTAAAACCCTGATTAGGCTTGGGCCTTTTCATGAAATGAATAGTGTCTTAACCCTAATTTGAGAGTGGAGGCACATATGATATAAAAAGGAAAAGAGAAGAAGGAAAAGGGTTCCATAATTCATGGATTGATCGACCTAATATTACCTTGTGAAGGTCTGGAAGATTTTGATTGGAGACCTTGAAGATAGGAGAATGAAGACCAAAGTGATAACCATTGCTCATCTTCTAGTTTTTCTATCTCCTCTTATTTCCTTTATGGTTTTAATGATTGTATCGATGGATGGATCTCATGACCATGTTAGGCTAGATTTCTCTTTAGTTAAGGGTGATTTCAAGACCCTAGACATGACTTGACAATTAAATGTAGATGTTGTTTTTCAAGATTTAATTTGAAGTTGATTTCTACATAGCATGTTCTTGATTATTGCCTTGATTTGTTTAGGTGCATATAGACAGATCTTGATAATTTTCTATCACTAGGTTAGGGATCTTGATCCATAGTTGTCATGTTTTCCTAATCACGTGCAGTAAATCACAAGTAAAGGTTGTACGCCAGGTCTTCCTTAGGAGTGTGTGGAACACAACATAGGTTAAATGATCTAAGCTTATGTAATTGTTGCCTAAATTTACCTATCTTTCTCACCTTGATGCTTCTATTGGATTACATCTAGAAAGTTTGTTCTAATTTGTTTAGTGGTTAGGAAATTAATTAGAGAGCTTGTTCTTATTAATGACGAACTAAAGAAAGATTGAGATAGTAAAGTTTGTTGTTATCTACGATTAGTAATTTCAATTAGAAATTGGATATAATATCAAAGTCAATCAATATTGTCAATGTCTAGTGGTAGAGAATCAACCCTTGGTTAATCTCATTCTCATCTTTTCATTCATATCTTCATTAGCTTCTTCATTAATCTTCTCATTATTTTACGTATGCTTTTATCTTCAGTTATTTCATTTAGTAATTCACAAAAACCCCTAATTTTCTTAACTTGATAACTAATTGGTTAGACCCTATCCATTTTAGGGAAAACCCTTGTACATTGCTATACTAAACTCATTTATTTGGTAACCCATTTAATCCACACCAACTTCACAAATTAGAATTGATATATGTACGTATCGAAATAAATTGTCAGTCGAATTTTTTATGCTCTAGTAAGATTTCTTGTTACAGACAAGCTTGAACTCACTGTTATCCAATGGTCTCAACCACAAGGAACACAAACCTAGAAAAGGATCCATTTTGCTCCGCCATGAAACCAAAGAATCAGTTGTGGGTCAGGTTTATACCCAGCACCATGTGTATGTGGGAGTGGGTGACACTAGCCAAATCTTGGCCTCTACAGAATCCAATTGTGCCAATGAGAGGCACGTGAGTTTTATACAAAGAGATAGCCTTTGCAGATCAAACTTCAAGGTTGTCGCTTGCACCAATGTTGCTGAACCACCCTAGTTTGATCCAGATTTTATAATGCTGATCAATTAGAAGTAAAATGAAGACTGGGGAGCAGTGATGATTCAAGATGGGAATCAAGGTGTGATATTTTTCATAGAAAATTGGAAAATTTCTCGAGAAAATGGGAAGTGTCCACCAGGTCACCAGTTAACTTTCCACCCTAGCACAAAAAGATGCCATACTAGACACTCAATAACGGTCTCTTCACGTTTGAAGCAACTTGATATGAAAATGGTAATTGAAGAACTAAATTAATATCAATCATCTTTGGAATACCAAATTGGTGTTACAAAAATCTTTTAAGAACCAAAACGAGAATTCACTCTTTTATTAATTATGTGATAGATTTCCATCTCTTGTTTCATGGCATATTTTACGTTTCCTTTTGTTTTTGTACAATCATATTTTGTGTTTCTATTATGTTTGTTTGTGTTTTCTTCCGGTGTTTGGTTTTTCAAGTTTCGTGAGAGTTTCAAATTTAGTTGGGTAAGGGTGTTTGTTTTAAGCTAACATTTTACGTAGCTTGATAATATTCAAATAGGTTACAATTGGATTGAGTATTTGAATTTTAGTCTAATGATAAACGTTTGATGTACATGTTTAGATAACACATTTGCAGTGAGCAAACGGGCGTTTACAATTCCCAATACACTTCTAATCGAGTCTAATTTTTCTTACTTGTTTTGAACACCCATTAGCTCACCACAAACACTCATAGCAAATGTGAAAAACCAAACAAGTCACTAATAATAGTATCCGATTCAAGTTCAAATATTTAAAAAAGTACAAAAGTACTAGAGATAATTGTTGAGAGATTGTTGGTTTTGAATCATCATCATGTGTCGCTAAGACTTTGCTGAATAGAGTCTGATAACCACTCAATTCAAGAGAAAAGATAATTTTCCACACTCACTTTAGCATAGTTACAGAACATGGTTTTGTTCAGTGAATCGATTGTATTTGATTTATCTTGTTTTGTTAGATTTGAAATTTTCAATTGTTATAAGTTTAGTTTGATTTAATTTTTATGAAACATGTGTTTTGTTTTTAAAAAAATCAAACATACAATAATTAATTTAAATATAGTACTATGTGTAAGCTAATAAAATGGAAAATGACATTATTTTTTTTTTATTGTGCTTTTGTATTCTTTGACATAATTAATGAAATTATTTTCACGATACACTTATATATCAACTGAAAAACTAGCAACTTGTTTATTCCAAAATATTTAAGTGAGAATTGCATTGAATAAAATTATTAATTTAAATATAGTACTATGTGTAAGCTAATTTTTTGTACGTTAACAAAAAAATTAAGTGGAATTGTTTATTTATATCAAATGTTTTGTTTCTTTGAGCTAACGATATTTGAAAGTTATATACAATTACAAATATAAAATTTATGGGTGACTCTATCCTACGCCTTAATAAAAGCAACTTTTTGTTGTACCAAAACAAAAGTAACTTTTTGTATTTAAAAAATAAAAAATAATATTTTACTAAAAATTTACTTGTGAGTTGATTTACAGCGCATAGGGATAAGTTAGAATGTCCCAAAATTTATATAAATAGAAATTTCTTTGGTATTTTTTTAAGGTAGTAATATTTTTTTATAATTAATGATTAATATTTAATTATGTATATTATTTAATTAAAATATAATTATTTTATTATTATTTTAATTTTTATATTTTAATCAAATAAAATATATTATTAAATATTATTTACTAATTATTAGAAATACAGGCAACTTTATAAAAATATAAAGTATTGAAAGAATCTCCTATATAAATAGCAATATTTTACTCAATTTTCTTGTAAACACTTTAAAAACTTTCTCAAGAGGCCACTTTAAGATGATTAACGGAGAAAGTCATCGCTAAATTCCTATATACAAATTCAACAAAACTATCATACATACCTCTAATTACATTTTCGTTTTTGCCTTAAAGTTTAATAAAATATGGAACACATAAAATAATATTAGAATTGTACCGTACAAATTATGGGTCTTATGTCGGCTCACAAATGGTCAACCAACACATCTGCACTTCAGTAAAGACTAATCTCCATATTAACGTACGTTAATGCACGTTAATAATTACTTAATTAGTGAAACCTCACCTCATCCTATAAATAAGGGACTTTTTTTTTTTTTGAAGAATAAATAAGGGACTTAGTCCCCTGAATATACCATCTAATCCTTTCTACTCTGAACACACTTTTCTCTTGAGCACTTGCTTCTTACTTAATCGTCATGGTACTTTTATGGTTACCCTGGTGGCGTCTCAATCCACAACTCGGATACCACCTCTGTTTAGGAAAAACAGCCAAGGGTAGAATGAGGTGGAACAAGAATCTTTAAAATATTATAAACAAAAAATACTAAAAAGAGAGTATAAGATACGAGGATTTGAATATTTCAAGACATATTAAATGTAAAATAATAAATTTTAATAAGATTTATTAATATGAAAATTAAAAAATGACTTGTCACATATTTATAATTTATTATTTTATTAAATTTTAAATTACTTTTTTTATTAATGATTTTTAAATTGTTATTATAAAAATCCAACAATTTTTTTTTTGAAAATATGCTGTCAACGTTTCAAGTAAAAGAGAGGGAAAAAATGGCTTTAAGGGATTTCTTATTAAAAATATAAAAATGCCCCAAGACCCAAAAAGAACATTTTGTGGTTTCAACTTAAAATTTCCAACAATGTAATCTGTTCTTTTATGTTGAGTTTGGGAGAGGAAAAATAGATGAAAATGGAGAGGAAAAGAAAGAAATGGATGATGATGATTCTCATTCCTTTAATTGGATGTTTAAAAAAAATGAGAGGAATTCACTTCTCCTTGTTTGGTAGTTAAAATTAAATTAGAGGGAAGTGATAAGTTTTAAAACTTAAAATTTAATGTAATCTTTATGTTGTCAATTTTATCACACATACATAGTACATATATAATTTAATAAATATTTAATAAAAAATGAATCATTTTCCCTCTTTGCCTTTGAATTTGAAGGAGAATAGTTTTTGAGCTTTGAAAGAGAAAGAGAAGGAAGAGTTTCCCCATTTCTCCCTAATTAAAAATCATCCAAACAAGATTTTGGGATCATTTTTCTCCTCCCTTCCCCTCTTTATCTCACCCAAACAATACATTAATAATGGTGTTTTATGCTGATGCCATGTTTAGTCAGTTTTATGTTATTAGAGATTGTGAAGAAATGATATCATGTTATGACTTGAACATATTAGTTTTGGACGCTCCAGCATAAATGATTCCTTTTTTTTTTTTGGTTAGGTCACACGGGGTTGCCATACCTTTTTTTTGTGACACGAATTCTCGTTTAGGTGTCACCTTTAGCCAAGCGATAAAATACTTCTATTGAGATATGAATTCTTACAATACAGGGTAAGGCTCACCCACATAGAACTCAATTTGTCAACTGAGCTATATTTTGTGGTCCTTGTATAAACGATTTATTTGAATAATTTTCATTGACCCCATCTCCATAAGATGAATGGATGGAACATATATCATTTAGGGTTTTAAGTTTGAGAGACGAAATTAGTAAATTTTATTAAGGTGTGATGCTATTAATAGAGCTTATTTTCTACAAACCAAAATGAGTAATGATAGTTGCATAAATTTATACTCAAATTTGGATCCTCTCTTATGACAAGATCATCCTATAGGAGAGAGAAAGAGAGAACAACAATTTATATTTTTATTATGGTTTAAATATATTTTTTGTCCTTATAATTTACATTCATTTTCAATTTAATCCCCATAGTTTTTTTCTTTACAAATCAATTCTCATACTTACAATGGCAAAATTGTTCCTGTCACTAGACCTAATTATGAATTTGTCAGTTTGTAATCTAACATGGCAAACAAATGCTAAAGTGATACTATTTTTGTTCATATCTTCGTTTTTGACATTAGTATATGAAGTAAATTAAAATTAAGAAAAAAATTATAAGAACTAAGTTAAAAATAAGATAAAACTATAGAATCTAAATATATAATGTATATATTGTCTACATATATCATGATAGTAGTTTATGAAATACTATAGCCTAAAGTATGATAGGAGTTTACTGTATACTCTTTAAAGCTGTAAAACAAATAGGTGACAAAAAGAAAAACTCAGAACATGCTGCCTTTTCTGTGTGCATATTTTTATCTTTTTATTTAGGGTTTTTATATTCGTATTACTTAATTCAATTTTTGATATACTTTCAATCTTTTATATTTATGTAATCAATACCAATTTTAACCCAATGAGATTAGCCTAGAAGTGTGCTTCCTACCTTTCTACTCGAATTCAAAATCTTGTGTCAATTAATTACCCTAAATGCATCTTGCTAATGTAGGAATGCATCCTTAAAATTGTCTAAGGAGGGACCAAGTCTTGATTGACGAGAAAGCTGACCTGAGGGTGTTGTTACTATATAACAAAAAACAATATTACTACCAACTATAATAGTAAGACTTTGCTTAGGAACAAAATGATTGCAAAATATAAAGTTACTTATATATTAAGTAGAATGGAAAGCAAAAATGGTTAAACTAAAATATTCTTAAAGCACATTATACATTTAATCATTATAATTTTTTCTTATTTTAAATTTAGTCCTTATAATTTTTCTTATTTTTAATTTAATTCTTATACTAATATCAGAGATGATGACATGAACAAAAACGATGCGATTTCAATATCTGTTTTCCATGTTAGACTATAAACTGATGAAGTCATAATTAATTAACAGTAAATATTCTTTTACTAACAATTATAAATAGAATCAAAAAAAAAAAAGAAAGACTAATTTATCAAAAAAGAGAGTGTAAAAATTAAATTAAAAATATGTGTAAACTATAAACAACTAAAATACATTTAAACCCTTAATTATTAAAAGAGCTTTGCTGCAATAACTAAATATGTTAAGCTGAATTCAACCCAAAAAAAAAAGACATATTTTAGTTTATGGGTTCATCACATTGGGACCCACTCTACCCCATGCTCTTTATTTCTATCCAGTATTTTTTTTTTAATGAATATTTCTATCCAGTACTTGATCAGAATTTACGCTCCCGGATTATATAGTATTTCTCTTATTAAAATTATTAAAATTTGTTTTCTTTTCCCTCTTAACACGATGGTCCACGTGAGGATCCAAATTCTTATATATGTCATCGGATGGTCTCACAATAACTTTTTATGAACGGTGAATATTGTACACGTATACCTTACAAAAATTTATGCAATTTTACTTTCTTAATAAAAATATGGTTCTCTTAGATTTTCCTCTATAAGAAAAAGCACATTTGGCTAGTCACCCAAACCAAACGAAACACGGCGCTGTGTTTCTTCTTCGTAGGGGTATACCCCTCTCCGTCTCTGAAAAGTCTCTCTCAAATCTGTATAAATAGGTACACACCTCTCTCACTCTCACTCTCACTGCAATGGTCTCCACCATCCTCACCCCCCGTCACCCCCACCACCTTAACTGCCTCACCCACTTCTATTCTTTGTCTCTCTTCACTCTCTCTCTCTAGTAGGAATCACCTTTTTCAAGTTTCAACTGTCAAAAAAAAGAAAAAGAAAAGCCATTCAGCTTCAGGGCACTCTCTCTCCCAAAAAAAAAAAAAAACACAAGCAGCTAAAGGAATATCCTCTTTGATCCCAATCTCACCCTTTTCTTTATTTGCTTTGCTCTTCTCCTTCACACACACACTGTACTCCAAAAAAACAAACACCATTTTCTTTTCTTTTCTCCAAAGCAGAGACACAAATTTTGATATGAAAGTAACAGAGCTTCAACTCCAACTCCACCATCACCACCACCACCATCAGAGCAAGCACCAAGAGACCCAGATATGCAGGAAGATCCAACTGGGTCTCACAGCAACCTCCGATGGTGGTGACAAGGGTGAGGGTGATGATCTCTTCGTCCCACCCTTCAATTTTGCTATGGTGGATAATGGCATTTTCAGGTCTGGCTTCCCTGAACCAGCCAACTTCTCCTTCCTGCAATCCCTTGATCTCCGCTCCATCATGTATGTACAGAACCGAACAGAACCCCACCATTGGCATTTACAAGTTTTTTTTTTTTTGTGGGGTGTTTGTGGGGCGAAGTTTAAGCTTTTCAGTGGTGCTCTGAAGAACCCAGTTGCTGAATTTTCTTTTTATTTCTGTTTTCATTGCTTGCTTGCATGCTGAATGTTTGTTTGATTGGGTGTTTTAGATATTTGTGTCCTGAGCCATACCCTGAGGCCAACATGGAGTTCCTCAAGTCAAATGGAATCAAGCTTTATCAATTTGGAATTGAGGGTCATAAGGTATATATCCCTTTAAGCTTTTGTGTTATTGTGATTTGTGAGTAGATTTGGATTGAGTTGTTTCCATTTTGGCTGGTCTCTTTTGGGTGTTATTGTTTTATGTTCTTGTGTTCGTTGGTTAACTTGCACAAGGATTAATGGATATTATATTCTGCAATTTGTTCTTCAAGAAGATGTGGATAATTAGTGACCTTGTGAAATGGGACCATTACATAAAGTCATTAATGCTCTCGTGGCTTGAATTACTGTCCAATCTAATGGGTGGTCATAAGAGGGCTTGGGAGGGAAAAAAGGGGTCGTGATGTTAGTTGTTTCAATTATTATTTCTTCTGCTAGTTTGGTTACTATTATTCTTCTATTCTTGCTTGAGTCGTCTGGTATAACTTTAAAATGTCCCAACTTTATTTAGTGGTCAAAAGATCTTTCTTTGGAAACTTTTGTTCAAGAAATTTTATTATCACAGCTTTTCAGGTATGATTATTATATTTTCATATCATTTTCGGTCTAGTTATGCTAGTGATTAGATCCATTAAGGTTTGAGCATTTTTCTGTCAAAAAGAGTCCTCTACAATCTTCACCTATATGTCCACAGCATAAGTATATCAACTTTGGAATATGAAAATCGTGGTTGATGGAATCCAAGCTGGCATGTGAAGTCTTTTCTTTGGGCATCTAAAATTATCACAATCATTTTTTATTGTGAATAGATAATGGCTTGAAGATCATAGATTATGCTGGCTGTCTGTATAATGGGACCATTAATGCATATGTCAAAAAATTATTTTCTTCAAGAAGCACAAACTTGCCCTCTGATAATGCAAGTACTAAAGAAAGGGGAAAGGAATTAATAACAGTACTGAAGTAGGACCAAAATCATGATTAACCATAGGAAAGACAATAAGGTAATATAAAAGAAAAAGCACAGAGAATGCTTCATTAATACATTTTGGAATGGAACTTAAGTGTTATAGGTGGATTAGGGTATATAGGGGAGATTTTTGTTGAATTAGTATCAAAAGTACTTCGTCCTTTATGATATTGAAGTCCTGTGTCTCTATTCCATGAACTTTGTTTTGTCCATTAAATCATGGTACAATCTTTCTTCTATATGCAGGAGAAGAAGTTATTTTTTTGAAGCTATCTTTTGATTATGATATCTTACTTTTCTTTTCTTTTTTGGCATTGTTATAATGGTTTCTCTTGAAGCTTTTTTGGGTCTTCCAATATCCATTTAATCGGACTATCTTCTATTTGAAAGGAAATACATATATTACAACAACAACAACAATTCAATAAATCCATTTAGAGTAAAGTCTTTTATAATGGTTTCTCTTAAAAGTTTTCTTCAGTCTTCCAATATCCCTTTAATAGGACTATCTTCTATTTGAAAGGAAATACATATATTATTTATTTATTTAATTATTATTATTAAATAGAAAAAATTATTATGTTCTATAATATAATAAATTAATTAATAATAACAATAAATGTATTTCCTTTCATTTGATCTCTTTTCCTTTTATACTGCTGCATCTTGTGTGTCACTTATCAATGAAGTGATATAGAAAAATCTTCAGGCATTTCAGTTAAGCATCTCATATTTAGCACCAAAATTGTTAAGCATCTCAAAGCTCTAAGGTTTTAGAATACATGGGGATGCTTTGACCTGAAGACCCTCTTGATTTCTTTCAATTTCTTACATTTATTAAATATTTCTGCATTTCATCTTGGCTAGACTGTCTTTATTTTTCTTAAGATTTATTGGGCCTTCTAATGAAATCATCTGACCAAAGTTTGTGATATGAGAATAATATAAATACCCATTTATTCCCCTTCCCAAGTACTAATATTCTGTCATTCAGTCCTCAATAAGAAATGGTTATTGGATTTATTGGTAGAATATGATATTGTGCGGTTATAATTAGGACTTTTCTAGGAAACTGCAACAGTCCTCATGCAATTCCTTTATAATGATGCAAATTAGAATCTTATCTGTAAAATAGATGCATCTAAATGTTTGTTTTGACTCCATCAGTGAAAAGGTGAAAGTCAAATGAATCAGAATCAACTATCAAAGAATGGTTTCTTTGCAATTGTTTTAGTTGTGTAAGTTTGAGGTGTCTGGATAGTGTATGATTAATATTAGCTTCTTTTAAATGCTAGAAATAGTTCAGTAAATCAGTATCAGCAGTTGTTAAATTTCTAAACATTATCTTGAAATTGTATTAGCAGCACCCGCTGTTTTTTTACTAATAACTTTTAATTAGTTGAAAAAAATTGATAAACGGGACTTCAATTTTATGCTGTCATAGCAAGTTCTTGCTAATATGAACTAATATATATAGCCTTATGAATTGATATTGAACATTGTGCATACAGGAGCCTTTTGTAAACATCCCAGAGGACACAATCCGTGAAGCACTAAAAGTTGTCCTTGGTACTATAAGCACCGTTGTTTTCACTCTTGTCAATTATTTTAACTGGAGTTTCATCAACTCAATTTGTTAGTAATAACTTTTGGCCATCAATAATGCAGATGTCAGGAACCACCCGGTTTTGATTCACTGTAAGCGGGGAAAGGTGAGACTTTTGCTGGATTTTTTCTTTTCTTCTATATCTACCTGATAAGTCATGTACTTGGTAGTATGTAATTGGTTCCTTTCTTTCAATTTGCAGCACCGAACAGGTTGTCTTGTAGGATGCTTCAGAAAATTGCAAAAATGGTGCTTGTCATCTGTCTTTGATGAGTACCAGCGGTTTGCAGCTGCCAAAGCAAGAGTTTCAGATCAGAGATTTGTGGAGTTGTTTGATATTTCCAGCCTGAAGCATTTGCCCTTATCATTTTCATATTCGAAGAGGTAACAGATCAAGTTACCCCAAGTTGGGTTTCCTTCCTTTAGCTTGTAAAAGTGAATCCCAGGTTCTGCCTTGGAATAATTAGGAAAAGGTGATGAGTTCCTTCAATGCATTGCAGAGGCAAAGGATCAATTCTTCTTCTCCCATTTTTAGAATAAGACAAAAAAAATGCAGAAATAGTAGAGCATTGCCTGTATGAGAGTTATAATTCTCTCCTATTCCTCCTACCTTGGTCCTTTGTGAGCCTCTCCTTTGTTTTATTTTCTTTCATGTTTTCTTTGCTGCTACCCATTCATAAGCAATGAGTGTAGATATCTCTTGATTTTTTCTCGAGGCTTAGAGAAATTCAAGAAAGCTAGAAAAACCATGTCTACCCTGAAAATATTGGTAGTCTAGCGGAGAATTTTTCTACATTGATATTTGCTTTCTTTTGTTGTTTCATTGATAAAAGCCCAGTTCGGTGTGGTGATTGTTCTCTTACGGCAATTGCATGCTGATAGATAAACTTGAGTGTGTTTTGGAGGGATATGCATCTGCCCATAGAGACTGTACCTGATTAGCACAATGTAAGCAAGAAATTATGCACCTTTTATAAAAGCCACAGATTAAAAGGAACATTATAGAGAAAGTTAAACATTCAAGGAACTTTCAATTTTTTCTGCACATTTATTCCTTGAAAATGTAAAGCCCACTTTAGAAGATAAGGAACTTTTTCATCTTTACCAATATACAAATTGGACAATCAAAATTCATACTGTTCCCTATTCCCCCAAATAAAAGGTGTGGATAACACAATCAGAGCACCACTAAACCAAAACTGGAATTATTTACAAAGGGAAATAATAATTGAAGGATTTTTTCTTTTTTAATGACAAATATATAGGTAATAGGCATGAAAGATATGAACCATATAAAAAAGTTAAGAGTGACAATAATGTAGCCGTGTCTAATTATTTATAGCAGAAAATAAAAGGGAAAATTCGTTAATTTACTTCAAATTATTTCATTATTGGATTTATATATATTTACGACAACAATAATAATTTAAAGCCTATTCTGGCTCTCTCTCTCACACATAAAATTTCCCCCCTTATTGCCGTCTCAATCATATCAAACACAGAATTAAATTATTTGTATTTGATTTTAAATTATATTATACATTATTTGTTAACGTATCCTTGATATTATATTTTAATTATCTTATGGGAAAAATGTATGTACACCATTTGAACTTTAGAGCAATTGTAAGTAGTTATCCTAAACTTTTAAATTTCTAATTAAACTCTCAAACTGCGCAAGAAGTTTCTTTCAAGAAAATTAATTATTTTGATTAATTTTATTTTTCATATTTTATACTTTAAAAAATAACTTTAAATACTCTATTAATTTTTTATTTGATTTAAACTATGGCATAGTTATGAACAACAAACGGCTTAGTTATGCCTTTGTTTCATTTGGAAATGACTATTTTATCCCTTTATGGAGGTCAACCCAAAAATTTAATGCACTGACACGGATCTAGAATCTAAATCCATAAAGTAATGCTCTAAAAGCATATCTTCTGTATTTTTCTGGAAGCTCTAACAGCTTCCCTTGCCATATTAGGACATTTAAAGGGGGCCCTAAGCTTTTCAAATACAAAAACCACAGGCATCAGCACATTCCTATCATTGCAAATTACAGGGGAAAAAAATAGAGAAAACCCCAGCATAATCAACTAACCCAACCCATCAAGTATTATGAGGGGATAAAATACAGACATTTGATACTTAATTTCTTAGGAAATTTGTCTTAATTCTTTAGTTAGTAACTGAACTGAAGATTTGCAATTTGGGAACTTGCATTAGCATGTTTCAGAATGCACTTTCTGATATTGTCTAAGTTTTGCATATTTCTAATAAGCTTACTTGCTGAAAGCAGCTTTCTGATATCATATTTCAATATATGCTCATGCAAAACAAAACGAGGAGTGACTCTGAGATGCTCTGGAATCATATTTCTGATGGCATTAATTTTGTTTCTTTTTCCTTTGCTTCATGAAATTGTTTACAGTGATGAGGATTCCCCGTACAAAAAAAAAATGTTCTTTTTGAGCCATTCTGCCGTTGTTAAGATTCCTTTCATTTTTTTCGTAATTGCTCTCTATGCTTGTAATTTTTTGGTTCGGAGCCATTGTTAAAATTATTTCTTTGAAGGGAACAATTAAAGCTTGGACCCTGTGTCTTCATTTTAAAGCTTGGACCCTCTGTCTTCATTTTGATGCACCGTTACTGGGTGGCAATTGTGAAACTGACAGCTTTTCTTCCCACGTAGGGAAAGAAGGTTGATTGTAATTTTAAAACAAGTTTGATTGTTATGTTTTATGTCTATGAATCTCCTGTTTGTGTGAGTTGTGTAAGTGATGGTTGGTCATTTAGTTGAGAATTGTAATTGCCTTACGCTTCCGGCAGTACCGCTGCCACTTCTATGCTTACATTATTGTCTTAGTTGTGTTTAGTGTTTGGAAGAGTATACTGGTCAAATACTTGTATTTAACGCGCATTTCAATGAAAATAATGCTTATATTCCACATTTCATTATAAAAATTACGTCTGTGTGTGGATAAGACATTTAAGTAGTCGAACTAAATTTTAAAAATCCTTTAAAATTTAAATTAAAATACTTTATTCTATAATCTATCTTAGTATATAAATTAAAACATTTCATTAAAATTTATACTCGATAAAAATAAATCCTATAACTAATTTAGTTTACTCTTGCTTTATATTATTGAATATATATATATATATACACACACATGCTGCATATATAGCATAACTTTCGTAGCCGTCGTCACGGGCTAGTGTATACACAAGTGAATGTCGCACTATAGCTACTTCAATTATTAGATGATAAAGTAATTTTGGAATAAAAATAAAACTAAATTATAAGGAAATTTAAACTAAGCAAATACCAATAACGAAGTACCATAGGATTAAAACTCTAGGATTTGGGGTTCACTACAACTATTCTCTATGACAAAGATTAGAACATTCGAGTTAATGGTTCAATCATGCTTTGAAGGTGAATATTCTAATTTTATTTGATGCTCTCTCTCGAGTTATAAGAAACATGTTAGAATTAAAGTAATACCTATTCTCATGGTACTAAGATAATTGAAACCTATTATGTTTGTGAAGTTCAGTTGACCCTCGAAGGTTACACCTACTTTCATGGTCATAAGCCTTGAGTTCAAGTTCTAGATTTTCATATAACAAACGTCATCTCTCGACCATGCGTTTATGGGTACCGACATAAGGTAAACATTAAAAACATTATAATTGAATCAAAACAATAATCTTCCATTAACTAAAAGAGGTTTAACATTTTGTCATATAGTCATAAAAGAGTTACATCCTTATATTAGATAAAAGATTTAGTCTCTCATGTTTACAAGAAAGCTCATATTGATTGAAGAAATAAAAGACATCATAAAGAAAGAGATGTAAGGATAAGAGGGTTCCCCAATTTCTTCAAAAACATTCTTCTTCACCTCAATCTTCAGGTTTGATATCTAATCCTCGATCTTTCACCCCCTTTTTAGTAGAGATGGTAAACGGGTTGACCAGCCCCGCCCTATCACGGGTTGGCCTTAAACGGGACAGGGCGGGTTGACCCGTTTTTGATTGGTGGGTTGAAAATGTCAACCCACCCCATTTTATAACGGGTTAATGGGTTAGCGGGTCAATTTGCTTAAAATTTGAAAAAAATTAAAAAAACCATAAATTGTTATCATTTCACTCACTTAATAAAGATTAAATACAAAATAAATATAAATAAGTCTATTTCATAAGCATTAAGTAAGTACTTAGTCCACAAAACAAAAACATATAAGTCTGTTTCATAAACAAATATTCAAACAAGTCTAACCCATAATCCATAAGCAATTCCATAAATAAATAAAAAAGAAAAAAACACCTAACCTGACGGGTCAACCCGCCTTGCCCCGCCCCGCCATAACCTATGGGTTATACGGGGCGGGTTATATAACCCGCCATTAAAAAATGGGTTGAAAGAGGTAACCCAACCCGTTTTTTTTCGACGAGTTAATGAGTTGCCCCGTTGGGTTGAACCCATTTTACCATCTCTACTTTTTAGGGTTTCTCCTTTTATCTTTTATATGTATAGCCTCCCTTTAAGGTTCCTCACGTGTGGAGGCCTCTTTCTCTCTCTATTTCGCATAGTCCAAGCCTAAGAGATCCAACTTTTTATATAATTCAAAACACATCATGGCCTAGGCCATGTTACATGACCGTGGCTGTGTGATGATCTAGAGTTCGAATGTAGAGATGTGTCTAATAGCAAAGTTGTAGCTTTACCTTTTAGCTTTCCAACACAATAAAAATCATCTAATTAGCATCCCTATTGCTTAGGATATGGACATTTTACTGCCAGGGAGTTAGATAACTTTTAGATTCAGCATCAATTTTTTTATCAAGCTTGTGGATTCCCCAAGAAATTGATTCAAAATATCCATTAAGTGCTTGAAAATATCAAGAAGGAGAGGAAAGGAGTTAAAAGTATGAAGGTATGTAAAATATAGCAAAGAGGGAGAAAATTTCAATCAAAACCGGTCAAAATCCATATCAAATCAAGCTACTAATAAAGGGTTGAGTCTGGCCATTTACTCACAAATCATGTATCACAAGCTGGCATAGCAATGTACATATTGGGTTGAGTCTGGCCATTTAATAAAGGAAAATGATAATTGTATGGCATAAATTTTCCTATATTTTGTCATTTTACTGGCTACACTTAAGCTTGGTCTATGACCTCTGCATCAAAGACTGGTTTAATCTTTTAAGAAATGTGTTTGAGAAATGCACGTATTTTGAAAGCCTAATAGGTGATATTTTATTTAAAAAGTATTTTTAAATTTTCTCTATATCATTGGAATTTTAACATGTCTATATAATTTTGTTTTTGGGGGTAAAACTGCTTTAGTATTAAGCATCTACGTAATCTGTCCAGAACTTTGAAGTTTGACATTATTATTGTCAATGAGATATAATTTTTGTTTTTGGGGGTAAAACTGCGTTAGTATTCAGCTAGGTGGTGATATCATACGTTTTAAAGGGACATCTTTTTGGTGCTTCCTTCAGTGGGTCATCAATCAGTCAATTGCTATTAATTTCTTTTTCTCAAACTTATATGTAGGTGTTTCTTATTAATGTGCATTCACTTAGTCATGTTCAATGTAATTTTTTAGTCTTGATTTAGCCATGCTATAATTTTCTGATGCATAGATTTCTAAGAGCCACCTGGCACACATATAATTAAATTACAAAGGATATGACTTCCATCTTTTAGTTCTTCGTAAGATTTATCTTCATACTAACTTATTTCAGATTCACTTATATCAGTATCCGCATCGACCTGTGATCCATTATAGTTCCTCCTAGGCTTAATATATATTATGGTAACTGAAATACAAAATTAGTGTTAGTACTTACTGTAGTTTTGTTGCTTTACAGATTAATTCCATTAAATATCATTTTGAAGCATCAAATTTCTGCATATTCAACGCTCTGTTGAGACTTGTTGCTTCTTTGAAATCTGATTTTCAGTTTGATATGAGTTAATAGGTTAGTTTTTAAATCTGTTAATTGCTCAAGAGTTTAATTTTGGATTCATTTTGGTTGAAGGATGATCGTGTTAATTGCTTTGAGAGACATTGGTTAATCTAAGCATGTTTTAGATCTTGCTTACTCATGATCAAGCTGTTTTGTGGTTTGTGCATATTTGAAGTCTATTATTCCATGCCCATATGCAACCGATGCTTTGAGTATTGAGGATAAAATATTAGGATCCTCATAAGCTTATTTTTGAAAGTTTATTTTTAATTGCTAATCTTTTATTTAAATTTTATTGTGTGTAGGTAAATTCTTGTGATGCTTTTGGAGTTGAAGGCAATGAAGCTATTTAATCTATTTGATGTATATGAACAGAGCTAGATGATGATGATGGTGTTTCATACATTATGAACTATATACATGTGTTTTGATTAAGTTCATTGCTAATTCTTG
Source organism: Styphnolobium japonicum (assembly GCA_023212625.1). Classification (NCBI taxonomy): domain Eukaryota; kingdom Viridiplantae; phylum Streptophyta; class Magnoliopsida; order Fabales; family Fabaceae; genus Styphnolobium; species Styphnolobium japonicum. The sequence goes on from JALBWW010000010.1 coordinate 7,453,355, forward strand.
GAACAATTTGTGGTATTAGTTTATATAATACTTTGGATTTTATACTTAATCAATGAATGTTAGTTTATTTTATTATATATTATTATTATGAAGTTCAATTAAATATAAAATTAAAGTTCATGAAAAATAATTTAACACTAAAAAATTAAGGAAGACACTATGCTTTTAATGTGTTCACGAAATCAAACCCAAAAAATATTTGTCTATTGTTAGGATTTGAACAAACAAATGATAGCACTTTCAAAGTTTTTTTTTAAAAAGAGTTACCTATAGTGAACAAAAAGGCAACACTTCAAAGGCATTAATAAGAACCTTGCTTATTAAGCGTGGCCATAGGTCAGAAGAAAAGCATTGCAATTCCTTTTAAGGCGTAGCCATAGGAACCACACTTGGTAATGTGGCCATAGGTTAGAGGTAAAGTGTTGTCTTTGGTCATATCCTCTCTTAAAATAAATAGAAAAATGATTTACAAAATATTTATTAATTTAACTATTCATTATTTATTTAATGTTTATTTTCACACTGTTTACAATTGAGAATTTGTGTATTCTATGTTTTATCATGAAAAGAATACAAAGAATTATCTAAAATCAATTCTCTTATAATTTATACCAGAGAAATAATATTTATTTTAATTATGAAATTAAATTTAGTTAATTCTATTAGTAATAGAATTATTATTCTATTCCTTTGAGTTTTTAGTGAAATAGAGGCAGAAAAATTACTCAGATGGAAAGAGAAAGTGTTAAAATACCCAATATAAATTAGTAGAATATACAGTGACATTTATGTAATTATATGGTTATGATCACAGGGATTTAGATGTCCTTAGAGAAATTTATTAGTAGAATAAAGCAAAATGAAATTAGTTAGATTAAGACTAATCTAGTTAGAATCTAACCAATATAGTTCAAACTTAACTATAAGTCATAATTATTTCTACAAGATGGAGGCTTACTATTGGTCTAGGATACTGATGTGACCACAACAAGTGTACTGGATCGTTAAGTAATAAAAACAGTGAGAAACCGGATATCGTTCTCAGGAATTGGTTGCTAAATACCGAACAACGAGATTAACTACTATTTAAACTCAATTTTGGATCAAAGTGAGCTCTAGTAGCAAAATAAGATGAACACAAGAACTAATGCAATAACAATATTTTTGGTATTTTCTATTAGGCAATTCAACAAACACTTGGTGTGCAATATGAAAGATAATTAATTAATGAAAGAGTTGGGATCAAGTTTCATTTGATTTCACTTGCTGCATATCAATTGGAATTAACACAAGCTATTATTCCTATTTTGTTACCGAATTCTCTAAATTAATCAAATCCTAATTCCTTAGGTAGTTGATCATTAATTTCTAAATAAAATCCCTAATTCCTTAGGTGATTCATAAAGGTAATAAGCATTAGTATTTAGAATTCATTCAGGTAACGAGCAAATCAATGACTATTCCTAGCCTAAAGATGGGCAAGGTTCATAATCTCATAGCACAATCATACATCAAATTTTCATTCAACATATAATCCTAAAATCATTCCAAAGAAGGTTAATCCTTAGAAAGCATTAAGAAAAGAGATCATAAACTCAAAATAGAATAATAACTCATGTTAATTGAATCCAGTATAAAAAACAATCAAGATCCATCAAAATCCACCTAATCCCAACAAAGGGGAGTTTAGCTAGACATGGAAATAAATGAAGAAACTAAAGCTGTAAAGAAGAAAAGGGAAAACTCCATGAAGAACAATGAAGGTGATCCCAACTTTCACTCTTCTCCTCCTCCAATTGCTTAGAGAGCTTCCAAATTAGGGTATATTTTGTGCCCAGCCGCCACCTCCTCCAAAAACCTAATAATTTTCTATTTAAATACGGCAGCAACAGGTAAACTAAACACACTGAGCGCTTAAGCGTTCAGTTTTTCATCGATTAGTCACGCAGCATGTTTGCCTTTGTGCTTAACCGATTAAGCGGTCAAATCTCACCGCTTAATCGCGTAGCTCCACTAGCTTCTGTGCTTGGCCGCCCAGTGTTAGCAACTTCTTTTCAGAATTTTCTCCCCTCATCAAGCCTCCATTCTTTCACATGCACTTACCTAATGAACATAAATAAAAACAAGTAAAGAAAACAAAAATAAAAGAAATCAAAACTGGAAGGAAATGAGAACAAAACTAAGTTAAAAAGCATTGGACAAGGATGAAAACCAGGATTATGAAATGGAAAAACATGAGTTTTTACAGTTTCATCATATACCCACCAATTAGAAGGTTGAAATAAACAAGTGAAACACAAGAAGATGGGTTGATTTTTGTTTCTTAACCTCTTTGGAAAACTTTTCTTAAAACAGATCTTGAAACAAAAGTTTCACAAGAAAGTAAGAGATAATGGACGAAGCATAAACTCTTTACAATCTGATGGACACAAAGAGAGTTTTTCTAAAAATTTTGGATACAAGTTGAAAACTTTATATTTTCATAAAAGAGTAGTTAGGAATAACAATAACAATCCCTATATGTTAGTTAAAAAGTAAAATAACACAAGGAGAGGAGACAAAAGCTTGCACCAAATATTTTTATTGGTTCACTCTCACAACCCGAGAGTTACATCCAGTCCCTTCTGCTTGAAAGAATTTTCACTAAATTTTCTCAATTTACAAGTATTCTTCTCAATGCCTCTTTAGGCTACAACTAAGTATTCTAAACCTCTTCAGGTTCTAAACAATAAGTATTCTCTTATATACAGCCTTTTCAGGCTTACCAACAAAATAATAATGGTGTTTTTAACAACACTTGAGTTTTTCTCACAATGGGTGAGGATAAACAAATATGCTCAAGCAAAACTTAATACAAGAGTAAAAAGAAAGTATAATAAAACAAAGTGAAACTTTGAATATTTTCTCTTGTTCTCTTGATGTCTCTTCCCATCTGAATCTTCAAAGACCTTGGTATTTATAGGTATGTGAGCTTTAAACAGTCTTTATAAGCTTCTTCGTTCAACGACAATATTTATTACTATTCTGAGTAGCATTAAATGCATAAATGCTGATAACGTGTTGATCTCCTTCTGAAAAGTGGCTTTGGTTGTTTGCGAGGAATATGATATCTGAGTTCTAACTCTTCTGAATGGGGATGTTAATGGGGCAGGGCGGGGGTGGGGTGTACTCTCCCCGTCCCCATCCCCGTCCTCACAGATCCCCGCGGATCCCCACGGGGACATTAAAAAAATTAAAAAATTACAAACTAAAATCTAATAAAATTTAAAATATATATAATTAAATTATTAAATTTAAAGTTAAATAATAACAAGTTTAAACTAAAATAATATAATCATAATATTCAAATTAAATTAAAAAAATGAAAAGACTAAAATGTTATTAATATTTATGATATATAGTACATATAATAAGGGGTATATATGTAATCTATTTTGGGCGGGGTGTATGATCCTCGTCCCCATCTCCAAATCACCTTCGGGGGGATTTTGCCCCCATCCCCATCCCCACAGGAACAAATTCCTCGCGAGCGAGGCCCCGAATGGGGCAGTCCCCGTGGGGATCCCCATGCACAGGTAGAAATTGACATCCCTAATCCTATCAAGATTTTGGTTCGGTAAAGAATCTTTGATTGAGCTGAATTTTAGTAAACTAATAGAAAACGTTATTTTGAGAAAGACTCACTATAAATAGTGAGGTGACCCCTATTTTAGTCAAATACCATCGTTTAGACCATGTTTTCAATTTTTTAAGATTTTTTATTATTCTTTTGGAAAACATTTTTGTGTAGATTTCACCATGTGGTGGTCCCATAATTTTAAAAAAATCTCTAGATAGGTTTTCTGTAGTTATTTTATATATTTTTACACTTGTTTTTGTGTTTTAATGTTTGGTCACTTATCTGATGGAGCATAGACTTGATGAGCTGGCTTATCTGGTGGGGCAGCTGGCAGTGGAACAACATCAGTTACATGTCCAAGAACTTGCAAGATTTTGTAGTAGTTCTTTTCATCCCACATATGCATGCCCCACATTGCAAGATGATGGTTTTGTGTTTCAAGACTATTCTGTTACTGAAGTAGGTATATTTCCTGATAAAGCATAATACCAACAGCCAAGGTATGATCCTTATTCTACCACATATAACCATGACCAGGGAGATCATTCGTGGTTCGATCCTTATGTTGAACTAATCAGTCTATACCAGCAGCCTATGCAGCAGCAACAAGCCCCAATAGGCATGGAATCTAAGCCTACATTAGAGGATTTAGTGAAACAATTGGCTTAGAACAACATCCAATTCCAGCAAAGAACAGAAGTTATAGTACAAAACTTAGAGACCCAAGTTAGTCAACTTACATCTTCATTGAGTCAGTTGAGCAAGCAACAGATATAGAATTCTGATTCTGTAGAACATGAGATCATTGATGTGAAAAAAATAATTGATGATTTGTGTACTGAATTTGCTAGTTTTACTGATTTTGATGATTCTGTTTGTTGTGATGGTGATATGTTGTGTAATGCATATGCTGAGATTGCTACCTTTTTGAGACATGATGAATCTTTTTCAGCAGACTATGCAGCAATTCAATCTGCAGAAGAAGTCAAGCCATCAAAATTGGAGTTCATTGTGGCTAAGAACCTCCTTACTGATGAGGAGGAGAGGTTGCTGCAGATTTTAAAGGAGAATCAAAGAGCCATCATACTTGCAAACATTCCTAGCATTAGCCCTTATATATGCATGCATAGGATTTTACTTGAAGATGGAGTTAAGTCAATAAAGCAGCCCCAAAGAAGACTAAACCATTTGGTTCTTGATGTGGTGACCCATTACATTGGCTATGGTGTGACTGCTGGGATTTTGTTGCTTCTGCTATCCATAGGGGGTTTTCTTTCCACACTTTTATTTCACTTTTCTAGTTGTTTTTTTTTTTTTTTTGGTTTTTACTGTTTTGTTATTGTTTTTAGTTCTCTTTCTGCATATATTTTACTATTATGATTTTATTTTTCTGTTACATTACTGTTTCTACTATTGTTTTTTGCACGATTTGGAATTTTCTGGTAAGATCTTCTGCACTCTACCTATCTTTATCTTGACATTGGTGACAATGTCTTAAATTAGTTGGGGGGAGGAATAGTTGACAATAAGACAAGAGGTTGTCGAGACCTCGTCAAATAATAAAAAATTACCGGTTCGCAAACTAATTTGTAGTATAGAGCATAAACCGAATCGTCTCTCAAGGATCCAAAAACAAAGATTTAATTAGATCAAGATAATTAGAAAAGGGGAGGGGGGGTTTTGTTGTTGATTAACAAGATTAATCAAAGTAGGAGATTTAAAGTTGTAAACAAATCTAAAGAAACAACCAATCCAAGGAAATTTACCGATCTTGAGTTTAACTCATCATTGATCACAAGGAATTCACTTAATTGCTAACCATGTTCTTGGCCTTAGATCACATCAAGAAGCCTTAACATGATCCAAGAATTCTTTACTAGATAAGCATCTAGGATTTGATTAACCAAGGTTAGATAAAGTAAGCACCATCCAACATAGATTAACTTAAGATCTAGAATTTAACCAAGCTAAACAATCTATCAAAAAGCTTTAATATATTGTTTAATCTTTATGATCCTCTTTGAATACATGATAATAAAGCTATTACCACATCAACATCTAAATCAAATTAAGCAATTTAATCTAGATACAAATCAAAAGAGGAAGAAGAGAAACTTGAATAACAATTAAGCAATATGAACAAGCAAAACAAGATCTCCAATTTAAACAACAAGATGGCTAATCCCTTGGATTGATTATGAGAGCCTAGCCTTCCATGGATGGGAAGGAAGAACTCAGAATTTAAAGAACAAAAACGAAATTGCAAAGAGAATGGAGAAGAAGAGAAAGAAAACTCTCACAAATACTCAAACTTTCTTGAAACTTACTTCCAAATTGAATACCTCTAATACAAAGAGGTTGGGTCTATTTATACTAATCCTAGAAGCCAATTTGTACATGTACATAATCTGAATACAAGCTATAAGAATATGAAAATTGTCAAAAATGGAAGCTTGATGCATGGTTGGTGGGTTGGTGCATGGTAGGTGGGTTGGTGTATGGTTGGTGGCTTTTAGTCAACAACTCTTATCCGACTTCTGGCTCCAAATTCATCACATAGACGGTGCATTTTGGCTTGGATGTCTTCATCAAAGTTGTAGCCAGTTTTCTCCTTGAAAATATCCAATTTGAATCATGTCATTTGGAATTTTAGAACTCTAAAAATGCCAAAAACACTGCACCTACCTCAAGTTAGGTTGGAAGAACGTGTTTCCAAATTCAGACCAACTTGTAGCTTCATTATCATGCCTAAAACGACATCTATTGACAAAATGGTCTTCAGTGAAGTTGGAGATATGGGTCTTATCTTTCAAATGACCAAGTTTTAGCCCAAGAGGAGGCCTATAACCCACTATATAGTCTAATATGTACATACTGCCCAGATGGTTCTGTGACAGCAAACTCACTCTGTATTGTAAGGATATTTTGGGCCCTTAGAAGTCCGATCCAGCTCTTGAGTTCTTCATGAAACTTGTAGATCCTTGTCTTAGCTTTCCAAAGATACCAAGATCACCTCAATTGGATCACCGAGTCTCAAGTTATGGCCTAACCAAGGAAGAAAGGTCAAAATGCATCAAAATCCGAAAATTATCCAATATCTACATTAAAACCCAATGAAGCCCAACAACATTAAACTCATCTAAAATACTAATATTGGGCACAATAAACATCTAATGAAGCCTAATACAAAGCTAACATAAGTGTCTCAAATTGATTGATCAAATTCTCCCACACTTAAGCTTTTGCACTCCCGGGCAAAACACATAAGAACAAAACTAAAGAAAAATAAGAAACATCATATTATTAAACTAAAAACATAAAAAAAACTGATTATACCTAATCTAATCCATTTTCGTAGGAAAACACGATGGCACTTAGCATGTGCCACAAGCCTTTAAACCCCTAGGTGTCCCTAGTGAACGAGTTATAGTCTCGTGAGAGTTTACCAGGATGATACCCACAAACATGTAATATTTTATTTAATCAATTCAACTAATTTTTAAATACAAGCATTGTATCAAATATAAACCATAATTAAGAAGTCAAGTATGCTTAACAAAGAATAGTTGAATCAAATCAATTGAGAATAAAGTATAGCATAATCATGCTTTAATCAGAAATAGGCATGTTCAGATTGAGTAAAATTCTTCACAAGTGACACTCAAATCACACAAGGTGTTTAGGTTAACTGTTTACGCTCAACTCAGTCAAATTATGAGAGTATTTTACCATAGGCTTGCATATACATCAATTCTCCACTACTTAGATCAAATAAATTGCAAAAATCAAGAGGTCTTTCAAAAAGGTTGTAATGGAACTTATAAGGTGAAGGAAGGGAACAATATGGATAATAGCAGGTTAAACCAAAGAGAATAAAAGAGCATTGAGGAGTAACTCAAGTAGAAAAAATAAAATTTTTACCCAAAACCATAAAATGCTCATTCTCTTCACACATTCCTTCATTTTTCTATTTTTTTCTTTTTTTTCTATTTTTTTCTTTTTTTTTGTTTTTGTTTATTTTTGTTTATTTTTGTACCAAGCATTTCGTATCAGCACACCAATTCCCCCACACTTAAATCATTGCAAGCAAAAGAACGTCTCCAATAAGAAAATCAATGCTCTCCCATTCCCTAAGGTAAGGTAAAACATGGTTTTTTACTCAAAGCTTGTAATGAGCTAAGAACAAAGAATAGGCAAATAGGCTCAGAGGGAGTTAATATTTGGATAAATGCAAGGTAGGTTTATTTGGCCCAAGCAGCTAAGTCAAGAAAAAAATGCCTCTGTCATTTTCATGCAACATACAGACCAATGTAATCTTAAATCGATTCAATGCAAGTTCTAGAAAATAAATTCATAATTGACATCACTCATGAAAGAAAATAACCAAGTGTAAGTATCAAACTTGGAAAAGCCCAAAACTCACAAAGGTATGGAACATTCACTCAATTCAACCATGCATTCTTCCTAATATCCACAATCATATACACATGTATATCATGAAAATGATTCAACTATAAACTGTTTTGCATACTTTTATCATCAATTAAGCTCAGATTCAACATATGCTTGTATCAAAATCAATTGAAAAGATCAAAATTGTGTGTGTATGTGTTTTTTTTTTTTTTTAAATATATACAAGAACAAAGATGATTTAAGACCTATTATGAAATGCAAGTTAAGATGCGTCTCAAGAGCAAAACTACTCCTTACTCTGCCATCATACATCTAATAAGTTAGTAACAATAAAGATTAGCTTGTTAGTTTTTTTTTTTTTTTAAAACTAAACTATGTACATGGTAATGTCAACTATCCCTCCCCCCAACTAATTAAAGACATTGTCCCCAATGTCAAAATAAAGATAGGTAGAGTGTAGAAGGTCTTACCAGAAAACTGCAAATCGAGCCTGAAATAAGAAAAATTACAAAAAAACTAAAACAGTAAGAGAAAACAAAAATTCACAAAGACAAAGTCAAATCAAGTTTTTGCTTTTTGCTGCTACTGCCTTGTTCCCAATTCCGTGGAGCCATTACTGGATCACGTTGTGGTACAAATTCATTTAGTTGATCGAGCAATTGTTCAGGAGTTGCAGCAGTTACAAGACTTTGACGTGTCGCTTGTGAGATGAACCTTTTTTCTACAGCATGATCAAGAAAACAAAACAAACTGTCAAAAAACCATTAACATTTAATATACCTATGGGTTTTTGGTGAAAGTTCTGCTGTGACCAGGATGTAATTTGGAAGAGCTCTTCCAAAGTTCCAAAACCACCAGGTAGGGCAATAAAGGCATCAGCATTTGCTATCATAATGTTCATGCGTTGGTGAATGCAAAATACCATTACTTCATCCCCTAATGTTTTTTCAATGGGCGTGCCGATAGATAAAGGACTGGGAATGACACCAAGGACTTTGCCACCTCCTAAATGTGCAGCAGTTGCGACACAACCCATTAACCCAAGACTACTTCCTTCGTAAACTAAATGGATTTCTCTCTCAGCTAGCACTCGACCAAGATGGTGTGCAATATTTACAAACTCTTTATCTTTCCCAGGATTAGATCCACAAAGGACACAAACACTTTTGATCCGACGAACTGAAGTGACTTCCATTTTCTCTTTTTTTTTTTGTACTCTCACCTTATCAATGATCTGAAGAGAGTAAAGTGCATTATTTAAAGAATCAAAACTCAAATGTAATAATTACACCTATAAAGGAGGGGTAGAACCGTGTGTCAGGTAAGTTTGAAAATAAGTACAACAATGATAATAGCTATATGACAAGGGTAAAAGATTAATCTATATGTGTAAGAAGAAGTTTGAAAATATGCAATGCATATTTCAAAAGAATACGGCTACTTTTCATTTGATTTTTTTTTAATTTTTAATAATTTTTTTTAATTTTTTGATTTTTTTTAATAAACAAGAAGAAAAACAAAAACAAAAATAAAAATAATACTTACAGGAGGTGTGATTGTGGCTCACAAATTCCTCTGGTTTTACGTCCAGTAACGGCTTGAATGCTCTCTATGGGCCAATGGTCGGCTTCCCATCCAATTTTCTTAAAATTTGGCAAACAGGGTCTTTTTGAATCAGATTCCCGATACTATAACGCTTATGTTCATCTTGGAATATTGGCCATAAATCGAGAAGTACTCTTTATACATCTCCACTAGGATGCATCTCAAGAGTCAATAGAATGTTATCTAAAGACTCCTTACTCATGCCATCCTTAATGAAGTCAATTTTATCAAGTCGATTTATAGACGCCATTCCAATTGATCTGCATTTTGTGTTACAGGTCCATCTTGCACATTTATAGCAGACTCGTAACCTTTTTGCTCTTCTCTTTTTTGCATATGAACTTTTGCCTAGCCCTAGCATATATGAAACAAGAGCATCAGAAAATTCCCTTGTGATTCGGACCTTTGCTTCGATTATCCAGCGTATATCCGCAGGGATGCCTTTGTGCATAAGCATCCTTAACCTCTCAAACCTTGCACAATAAATGTTAGTGAAAGCATTTTGAGGGAGAGAGGGGAATTGCTTGCGGAGGTTAACAAGATGATTATCCATTTTGAAAGAAAGAAAGAAGAAAAACAAATTGAGTAAAATTATATACAAATTTCAGTGTTTGTGGGTAACTGAATGGACCGAAAAATATTTTCACGGAGTACCGTTATCCGCCATTTAACCGGTGAAAAATCATCTGTCAACGAAAAAATAAACAAAATTAAGACAGAAAAATCAAACTCTGATAGATTTTCTTACTTGGCACAGATTTTCTGTCTCGATTCCTGTGATTGCAAATAAGTCAAAGTTGAAAGATGAAAGAGTTAGAAAACTTGGGTTGCCTCCCAAGAAGCGCTACTTTTAATGTCCTTAGCCAGCATGATTGAAGATTTTGCACGAGCGATGGGTCCTCCCCAATAATGATTCAATCTCTGGCAATTGACATTAATCGTGGCTTTTTCTTTTTTTTTTTTTTCTTTTTTTTTTCAACACAGTAGTGATCAATCATGGTAGAGGGCATCCTGCAGTTGAACTTCCTCCACGAGGTTCTCTTGAGCTCCTTCATAAAAATTTTTGAGGCGGTGACCATTAACTTTGAACACTTTGTTGGTGGCTTTACTCTTAATTTCCACTGCACCATGAGGAAAAATGTTAGTGACAACAAACGGACCATCCCACCTAGACCTTAATTTACCAGGCATCAACTTAAGGCGAGAATTAAACAAGAGAACTTTTTGCCCAACTGAAAACTCCTTCCGAAGAATAAACTTATCATGGAAGGCTTTGGTCTTTTCTTTGTAGAGTCGGGAGCTCTCATAGGCATCTAGGCGGATCTCTTCCAATTCCTGTAACTGCAACTTCCGCTCTATGCCAACTCCGGCCAAATTCATGTTGCATTGCTTCACAGCCCAATATGCTTTGTGCTCAATTTCTACTGGCAAGTGGCATGCCTTACCATAGACTATCCGATATGGAGACATCCCGATTGGAGTTTTGTAAGCGGTCCGGTAAGCTCAAAGAGCATCTTCAAGCCTCATGCTCTAATCCTTCCGATTAGGTTGGACTGTTTTTTCAAGTATGCGCTTGATCTCTCTATTGGAGACCTCGGCTTGACCATTAGTCTGGGGATGGTAAGGTGTAGAAACTTTATGCAACACGCCATATTTCCTCATCAATCCCTCCATGCTCCGGTTACATAAATGGGTGCCTTGATCACTGATGATAGCTCTCGGGATTCCAAACTTGCAGAAAATCTGTGATATAACAAAATCCACAACAAGTTTGGAATCATTAGTCCGAGTGGCTTTAGCCTCCACCCATTTTGATACATAATCAACAGCTAGCAAAATGTAAACATAACCAAAGGAAACAGGAAAAGGTCCCATGAAATCAATACCCCATACGTCAAAGATTTCATAATACAGTAGAGGTTGCTGGGGCATCTCATTCCTGCGAGAAATGTTCCATGTTCTCTGACACTGTTCACAAGACTTACAGAACAAATATGCATCATGAAACAAGATAGGCCAATATAAACCAGAGTCTAAAACTTTCCTAGCTGTACGTTGTGGCCCAAAATGTCCACCATATGCAAATGCATGACAAAAGCTTAGAACAGAATGAAACTCTTGATTAGGCACACATCGCCTAATAATTGGGTCACTACAAAATCGCCACAAATATGGATCATCCCACACATAATATTTTGATTCACTCTTAAGTTTATAAATTTGTGCACGAGTGAAATGTGAGGGAAAAACTGTAGCAACCAAGAAATTCACCATATCAGCAAACCAAGGGAAGGTGTTCTTACCTTGCAGCTGCATAAGCTGCTCATCTGGGAAGGAGTCCCGTACAAGGAAGGGATCTGAAGCCCTTTCAATGCGGCTCAAATGATCTGCCACTAGGTTCTCTGCTCCACTCTTGTCACGGATATCTATGTGAAACTTTTGGAGCAGTAGCATCCATCTTATTAGTCGGGGCTTTGCCTCTGGCTTCTTCAAAAGGAACTTCAAAGCTGCATGATCAGTAAACACAACAACCTTAGAACCAAGCAAATATGATCTAAACTTATCCAAAGCAAAAACAATGGCTAAAAGTTCTTTTTCGGTTGTGGTATAGTTGGCCTGAGCAGCATCTAGAGTTCTGGAAACATAGTATATCACATGAGAAGCTTTCCCCACTCTACGTGCCAAGATCGCTCCTCTTTGCATAGTTAGAAGCATCACACATTAACTCAAATGGCAATGTCCAGTCAGGTGGCTGGATGATGGGGGTACTTGTCAAGGCCTGCTTCAAGTGGTTGAAAGCTGCCTTGCATTTATCATCAAAAGTAAACTCTACATCTTTCTGCAGTAAGTGGGAAAGTGGAAGAGCAATCTTGCTGAAGTTGGCAATGAAGCGCCTGTAGAAACCTGCATGACCAAGAAAAGAACGCACTTCCCGCACGCATGTGGGGTAAGATGAACAAGTAATTACATCAATCTTGGCAGGATCTACCTCAATGCCCTTACTGGATACTACATGGTCTAAAACTATACCCTGTTCTACCATAAAATGGCATTTCTCAAAATTTAGCACAAGGTTAGTCTCAATGCATCTTTGCAGTACTCTAGATAGGCTAGCTAAACATGAATCAAAAGAAGAACCATAAACAGTGAAGTCATCCATAAATACCTCCATGCACTCCTCTAAGAAATTAGAAAATATGCTCACCATGCACCGCTGGAAGGTACCAGGAGCATTGCAGAGGCCGAAGGGCATCCGTCTGTAAGCAAAGGTGCCGAAGGGACAAGTAAATGTGGTCTTCTCTTGATCCTCCGGTGCAATGTGGATTTGGAAGTATCCAGTGTAGCCATCTAAAAAGCAGTAATGGGACTTACCAGCCAACCGTTCCAGCATCTGATCAATGAACGGAAGGGGGTAATGATCTTTCCGAGTGGCTTGGTTGAGACGTCTGTAGTCAATGCAGACTCTCCAGCTATTCTGCACTCGGGTTGGAATGAGCTCATTCTTCTGGTTGGCCACGACAGTCACCCCGGATTTCTTTGGAACTACTTGCACCGGGCTCACCCACTTGCTGTCAGAAATGGGATAGATAATGCCAACCTGCAGTAGCTTGGTCACTTCTTTTTTCACCACATCTAGAATGAGAGGATTCAGTCTCCTCTGGGGTTGTCTCACTGGTTTAGTTTCCTCCTCAAGTAATATCCTGTGCATGCATGTGGAGGGGTTAATACAAGGAATGTCTGCAAGTGTCCAACCAATTGCCCTTTTGTGTTGCTTCAAAACTTCCAATAATTTGGTTTCTTGCTCAGGTTGGAGGTGTTTGGCCACTATCACCGGGAGCTTCTCATCCTTTTCCAAGAATGCATACTTCAAATGCTCGGGCAAGGGCTTAAGTTCAATGGAGGGTGGTTGCTGGACTGATGGTACTAGTTTTGGAACCGAAACTAAATCTGCTAAATTCTCAGCAGTTGCACCTGTACCTGCAAGCTGTGCACAATCTTGCAAAACAACATCATCATATCCTATGGAATCAAAAGAATCACACTTAGCAGCAGGATGAATGACAACGTCATTAATAACAGCATCATTGCCATTAATAACAGAAACAGAATCATCAATGTCAGCATAATTAACAACAGCACATGACAAGTATGTAGAAATCTCAGCACAGGCTGCACACATTGCATTGGGTTTACAACCAGAAAGTCTGAAACAGGTGGAACAAGTATCGCAAGCTATGCTATCAGTGTATCCTACAATTTCAGGAAACTCTGCCAATATATCAGCATGCATATCATCAACCAGTAAATCAATGACATCAAAATGAAAAATAGAATGATCCTCTAAAGGGTATTTCATGGCATCAAAAATGTTAAACTGAATGATATCATCACCAAATTCCATGGAAAGGGTACCAGCATGCACATCAATCTTAGTTTTAGCAGTTTTCAAAAATGGCCTACCTAAGATCAATGGGGGTGGGGAAGAGGCAGATTCATCTTCCATATTCAACACATAAAAGTCAGCTGGGAATATTAAATTATTTACCCGAACCAGAACGTCTTCCAACACTCCTGCAGGTTGAGCAGTGCTTCGGTTTGCTAACTGAATGACAATGCCGATGGATTTTAGCTCTCCCATATGCAATGAAGTGTAAACTGACTTTGGCATTACATTGATGGAGGCTCCCAAGTCTAGCAAGGCATGAGTGAACTGTTGGTGCCCTATGGTGCAAGGGATGGTAAAAGTGCCTGGATCCTTGCATTTGGGAGGCAGGTTGGGCTGAATCAAAGCAGAGACATTTCTCCCCATACTCACTTTTTCAGTGCCCTTTAGCTTCCTCTTATGGGTGCACATCTCTTTCAAGAACTTGGCATACTTGGGGATTTGTTTAATTGCCTCCAAGAGAGGTATATTCACCTCAACCTTCTGAAAAGTCTCCATAATTTCCTTATCCAAGTCAGTTTCAACCATATGCCTCGACTGTATCATTCGGTTTGGAAAAGGAAGAGGAATGTTGCAAGCTGACTTTTGTGGATGTTCACTTTTCTGCTTTACTGAATTTTCTGTCAACTGCTGGTTTGATCTGACTTTCTGCTTGGATGTTGCAGGATCATTTGCTGCTGAATCTGCTACAGCATCTTGTTTTTCTGGGTCAATGGTAGAATCTGGAATTATCTGCTGTACTGGTCCATTGATTTGCTTACCACTGCGCAAAGCTATAGCACTAACATTGCCTCTAGGGTTTGGAGTGGTTTGAGAGGGTAATTGGCCAGAACCTTGTGACTTTAATTCATGAATAGATGTGGCAAGTTGGCCAATTTGAGTCTCCAAGTTCTGAATGGTGGTTTCAGTTCTCTGTTGAAACTGGATGTTATTGGTGGCCAACTGTTTCACCAAATCCTCCAATGAAGGCTCAGATTTTGTGGCTACAGGACCTTGCTGCTGGAATGGTGGTCTATACTGGTTTGGTGGCTGCTGATTTGATGCATTCCCATATCTCAGATTGGGATGGTCCCTCCAGCCAGGGTTGTAAGTGTTGGAGAATGGATCATATTTCTGTTGTTGTCTTTGATGGAATTGTGGCTTCCCAGAAATATACCACAGTGCAGCCTACGATTGGTCTTGAAACTCAGAATCATCTTGCAATGTGGGGCACGCATCTGTGGAATGAGAGGAACTAGAACATATGCTACAAACTCTTGCAGGGGTTTGCACACGTGGTTCGTGTTGTCCTATTGCCATCTGTCTAACCAAAGAAGTGAGCTCATCCAATCTATGTTCCACCCTTTGTTGATCAAAGATGTGAAGAGGTATTAACTTCATCGACTACTCCGGTTGCGACTCCATTCGAGTACCAAATTGCCGAGAATTTGTTGCCATGTTTGCAATTAAGTTTCTAGCAAAGAATGGAGTTTTATCTACCAATGCTCCACCACTTGCAAAGATCAATCATACTCCTTTCCATTGGCATCAATCCTTCATAGAAGTATTGGATCGTGATTGATCACTAATTTGATGGTGTGGGCGACTTGAGTACAATTTCTTGAATCTCTCCCAATACTCATGGAGAGTTTCACCACCGATTTGCCTTATGCCACAAATATCTTTCCTTATTGCAGTAGCTTCTTGATGCGAAAGAACTTCTCCGTAAATAATCTTTTCATGTCATTCCAAGAAGTGATGGCGTGAGGTTGTAAGTAATACAACCAATCCTTAGCAGACCATCCAAAGAGAAAGGAAAGGCCCTTAGCTTGATGTGATCTTCACTATTCCATGAGGTTTCATGGTGGAGCAGACAACATGGAACTCCTTCAAATGCTTATGTGGATCTTCACCGCAAGACCATGAAACTTGGGCGAAGTGTATCAATCCGCATTTCAACTCAAAATCAACATTAAGTTCAGGATATTGAATGCACAAAGGTTGATAATTCACATCAGGTGTAGCCAATTCCTTAAGGGTCCTATTGTTATAGTAAGCCATAGTAAAATCAACGCACTCGATGTCGCATAATCAAGTACTAATGTAGCATACTCAACAGGATTAAAAGAGTCAACAAGATTAGGTGCAATGTCAAGTTCAAGTCCAATTCCAGAAGTAATTTTATTAGCTCTATGAATGCTACTACCAGTCCTATGAATTCTATGAAGTGTATGAAATGTTCTATCAATTTCAGGATCAAATGAATGCAAGGTACCAGGATCAGATCTAGTCATACAAAGATGCGAGTTCATAAGAAGGTATTAGAAAAGCAATAACAACTAAAACACTAAAAATTCCTAAAACAAATACTCCAAAAAATTAAACAAAAATAAAAAACAGTATCAAATGAATTTTAAAAATTATGGAACCACCACAAGATAAAATCTACACACAAATGCTATCCAACAAAATAATAAAAAATATTAAAAAATTGAAAACGTGGTCTAAACGATGAAATTTGGAAAAAATAAGGGTGATTTCACTGTAAACAGTGAGTCTTTCTCAGAATAATATTTTCCATTTGTGCACCAAAATTCAAATCAATCAGAGATGCCTGAACCGAAATTCTTGACACAATGTCCTTTATCCAATTTCAGCCGAATCCCACTTGAAAAAGCTTCAAAAACAAAACAAACACATTTGTTAGAGTTAGATGGGATCTTGAAATGATCAAATAGTTGCCTTGGATCCCCGGCAACGGCGCCAAATTTGACAAGAGGTTGTCGAGACCTCGTCAAATAATAAAAAATTACCGGTTCGCAAACTAATTTGTAGTATAGAGCATGAACCGAATCGTCTCTCAAGGATCCAAAAACAAAGATTTAATTAGATCAAGATAATTAGAAAGGGGGGGTTTTGTTGTTGATTAACAAGATTAATCAAAGTAGGAGATTTAAAGTTGTAAACAAATCTAAAGAAACAACCAATCCAAGGAAATTTACCGATCTTGAGTTTAACTCATCATTGATCACAAGGAATTCACTTAATTGCTAACCATGTTCTTGGCCTTAGATCACATCAAGAAGCCTTAACATGATCCAAGAATTCTTTACTAGATAAGCATCTAGGATTTGATTAACCAAGGTTAGATAAAGTAAGCACCATCCAACATAGATTAACTTAAGATCTAGAATTTAACCAAGCTAAACAATCTATCAAAAAGCTTTAATATATTGTTTAATCTTTATGATCCTCTTTGAATACATGATAATAAAGCTATTACCACATCAACATCTAAATCAAATTAAGCAATTTAATCTAGATAAAAATCAAAAGAGGAAGAAGAGAAACTTGAATAACAATTAAGCAATATGAACAAGCAAAACAAGATCTCCAATTTAAATAACAAGATGGCTAATCCCTTGGATTGATTATGAGAGCCTAGCCTTCCATGGATGGGAAGGAAGAACTCAGAATTTAAAGAACAAAAATGAAATTGCAAAGAGAATGGAGAAGAAGAGAAAGAAAACTCTCACAAATACTCAAACTTTCTTGAAACTTACTTCCAAATTGAATGCCTCTAATACAAAGAGGTTGGGTCTATTTATACTAATCCTAGAAGCCAATTTGTACATGTACATAATCTGAATACAAGCTATAAGAATATGAAAATTGTCAAAAATGGAAGCTTGATGCATGGTTGGTGGGTTGGTGCATGGTAGGTGGGTTGGTGTATGGTTGGTGGCTTTTAGTCAACAACTCTTATCCGACTTCTGGCTCCAAATTCATCACTTAAACGGTGCATTTTGGCTTGGATGTCTTCATCAAAGTTGTAGCCAGTTGTCTCCTTGAAAATGTCCAATTTGAATCATGTCATTTGGACTTTTAGAACTCTAGAAATGCCAAAAACACTGCACCTACCTCAAGTTAGGTTGGAAGAACGTGTTTCCAAATTCAGACCAACTTGTAGCTTCATTATCATGCCTAAAACGACATCTATTGACAAAGTGGTCTTTAGTGAAGTTGGAGATATGGGTCTTATCTTTCAAATGACCAATTTCAGCCCAAGAGGAGGCCTATAACCCACTATATAGTCCAATATGTGCATACTGCCCAGATGGTTCCGTGACAGCAAACTCACTCTGTATTGTAAGGCTATTTTGGGCCCTTAGAAGTCCGATCCAGCTCTTGAGTTCTTCATGAAACTTGTAGATCCTTGTCTTAGCTTTCCAAAGATACCAAGATCACCTCAATTGGATCACCGAGTCCCAAGTTATGGCCTAACCAAGGAAGAAAGGTCAAAATGCATCAAAATCCGAAAATTATCCAATATTTACATTAAAACCCAATGAAGCCCAACAACATTAAACTCATCTAAAATACTAATATTGGGCACAATAAACATCTAATGAAGCCTAATACAAAGCTAACATAAGTGTCTCAAATTGATTGATCACAATGCCATGTACATAGTTTAGTAAAAAAAAAAAAACCAACCAGCTAATTTTTATTGTAACTACCTTCTTAGATGTATGATGGCAGAGTAAGGAGTAATTTTGCTCTTGAGACGCATCTTAACTTGCATTTCATAGTAGGTCTTAAATTATTTCGTTCTTGCATATAAAAATAAGAATTTCATTTTGATCTTTTCAATTAATTTTGATGCAAGCATGTGTTGAATTTGAGCTTAATTAATGATAAAAGTATGCAAAACAGTTTATAGTTGAATCATTTTCATGATATACATGTGTATATGACTATGGATATTAGGAAGAAAGCATGGTTGAATTGAGTGAAAGTTCCATACATTTGTGAGTTTTGGGCTTTTCCAAGTTTGATACTTACACTTAGTTTATTTTCTTTCATGAGTGATGGCAATTATGAATTTATTTTCTAGAACTTGCATTGAATCAATTTGAGATTACATTGGTCTATATGTTGCATGAAAATGACAGAGGCATTTTTTTTACTTAGCTGCTTTGGCCAAATAAACCTACCTTGCATTTATCCCGTTGTTAACCCCCACTGAGCCTATTTTCCCATTCTTTATTCTTAGCTCATTACAAGCCTTGAGTGAAAAACCATGTTTTACCTTACCTTAGGGAATAGGAGAGCATTGATTTTCTTATTGGAGGAGTTCTTTTGCTTGCAATGATTTAAATGTAGGGGAATTAGTGTGCTGATGTGAAATGCTTGATACCAAAAAAAAGAAAAGAAAATAAAGCCAAAAGGTTGTAAAAGAAAAGAATCGAAAAATGAAGGAATGTGTGAAGAAAATGAGCATTTTATGGTTTTGGATAAAAAATTTATGCTTTCTACTTGAGTTACTCCCTAATGCTCTTTTATTCTCTTTGGTTTTAACCTGCTATTATCCATATTGTTCCCTTCCTTTACCTTATAGTCCCATTACAACCTTTTTGAAAGACCTCTTGACTTTTGCAATTTATTTGATCTAAGTAGTGGAGAATTGATATATATGCAAGCCTATGGTAAAATACTTTCATAATTTGACTGAGTTGAGCATAAACAATTAACCTAAACACCTTGTGTGATTTGAGTGTCACTTGTGAGGAATTCTACTCAATTTGAACATGCCTATTTCTGATTAAAGCATGATTATGCTATACTTTATTCTCAATTGGTTTGATTCAACTATTCTTGGTTAAGCATACATGACTTATTAATTATGGTTTATATTTGATACAACGCTTGTATTTAAAAATTAGTTGAATTGATTAAATTAAGTATTACATGTTTGTGGGTATCATCTTGGTAAACCCTCACAAGACTATAACTCATCTACTAGGGACACCTAAGGGTTTAAAGGCTTGTGGCACATGCTAGGTGCCATCGTGTTGTCATATGAAAGTGGATTAGATTAGGTATAATCAGTTCTTATGATTTTAGTTTAATATTATGATGTTTCTTGTTTTTCTTTAGTTTTGTTCTTATGTGTTTTGCTTAGAAGTGCAAAAGCTTAAGTGTGGGGGAATTTAATCAATCAATTTGAGACACTTATGTTAACTTTGTACTAGGCTTTATTAGATGTTTATTGTGCCTAATATTAGTATTTTAGATGAGTTTAATGTTGTTGGGTCTCATTGGGCTTTAATGCAAATTGTGAATAATTCTTAGATTTTGATGCATTTTGACCTTTCCTCCTTGGTTAGGCCATAACTTGGGACTCGATGATCATTTGAGGTGATCTTAGTGTCTTTGTAAAGTTAAGACAAGATTTTACAACTTTCATAAAGAACTCAAGAGCTGAATCAGACTTTTAAGGGTCCAAAATAGTCCTGCAATGCAGAGTGGGTTTGCTGTCACTGGAATTTGGACAATGTGCATATATTGGACTATATCGTGGGCTATAGACCTCCTTTTGAAATGAAACTCGGCCATTGGAAAGATAAGACCCATATCTCCAACTTCACTGATAGACCATTTAGTCAATAGGTGTCGTTTTCGGCATGATTATGAAGCTACAAGTTGGTTTGAATTTGGAAACACGTTCTGCCAACCTAACTTAAGGTAGGTGCAATATTTTTAGTATATCTGCAGTTTTAAAAGTCCAAACGGCATGAAACCAACGCCAAAATTTCAAGGAGACAACTGGATACAACTTTCATGAAGACCTCCAAGCCAAAATACATCGTTTAGGTCATGAAAAACAGGTTAGAAGTAGGAGTAGAGTTGCTGACTTGAAGCCACCAACCATACACCGACCGACCTACCGTACACCAACCCACCAACCATGCATCAAGCTTCCATATTTGACAATTTTCATGTTTTTATAGCTTGCATTCAGATTATTTTCAATTACAAATTGGCTTCTAGGATTAGTATAAATAGAGTCAATCTCTTTGTATTATACATCATTCAAGTTTAAGTAAATTTGAAGAAAGTTTGAGTTTTTGTCAGAGTTTTCTTTCTCTTCTTCTCCATTCTCTTTAGAATTTCGTTTTTGTTCTTTTATTTCTGAGTTCTTCCTTCCCATTCATGGAAGGCTAAACTCTTATAATCAATCCAAGGGATTAGCCATCTTGATTTTTAATTTGGAGTTATTGTTTCGCTTATTCATATTGCTTAATTTTTATTCAGGTTTTTCTTCTTCCTCTTTTGATTTTTATCTAGATTGAATTGCTTAATTTGATTTAGATGTTGATGTGATAATAGCTTTATTATCATGTATTCAAAGAGGATCACAAAGACTAAACAATATATCAAAGCTTTTTGATGGATTGTTTAGCTTGGTTAAATCTCCGATCTTAAGTTAATCTATGTTTGGATGATGCTTACTTTATCTAACCTTGGTTAATTAAATCCTAGATGCTTATCTAGTAGAGGATTCTTGGATCATGTTGAGGCGTCTTGATGTGATCTAAGGCCAAGAACATGGTTAGCAATTAAGTGAATTCCTTATGATCAATGATGAGTTAAACTCAAGATCGGTAAATTTCCTTGGATTGGTTACTTCTTTAGATTTGTTTATAAATTTAAATCTCATACTTATGTCAATCTTGTTAATCAACAACAAAACCCCATTTCCTAATTATCTTGATCTAATTAAATCTTTGTTTTTGGATCCTTGCGAGACGATTCGGTTCATTCTCTATACTATAAATTAGTTTGTGAACCGATAATTTTTATTATTTGATGGGTTTCAACAACCTTTTGTCAAGTGTACACACAATTGATTTTCGAAAGTCACATTTGTGTCAGAGATCCCATCAGCAGTTAATGCACTTTGTTTTGCTTGTTTTTGAATATCCTTGGATAGATGCTTTTG
This sequence comes from Styphnolobium japonicum, assembly GCA_023212625.1. Taxonomy (NCBI): domain Eukaryota; kingdom Viridiplantae; phylum Streptophyta; class Magnoliopsida; order Fabales; family Fabaceae; genus Styphnolobium; species Styphnolobium japonicum. The sequence continues at coordinate 7,475,201 of JALBWW010000010.1, forward strand.
AAAAATAATCAATAGACAAATAATGGATGATCCAATATATATAATAATATAATTCAAGTTGCATTGGACGCACGTTGTAAAATGAGATTTTATCAAAACTTGTCTTTTGGTCAAAAGTATTTGTCAATTATTTATTCAAAAGACACAACTTGAACTTTTCGTATTAGAATGTAATTGGTATAAGTTTATTCAAAACTTATTTGTTCTCTTTAATTTAAATATTTATTGTTATCTTCAAAACTTTGAGGGGTTCAATTTCATTGAACAATTTTAGTTCCAATATTAGATACTAAAATTTGTCTTTGGTTCCAACAAAGGTGACAGATTTAAGGGCAAGTGTTGCAAGATGATTGACTAAGATAAGATAACAATGATTACTCAAGTAAAATATCAATGAAATGATCATCTTCCACCAAGAAGAAAGCACGAAACATCTAAAGAAAGAAGAAGAGTGGGAGTGGAAGAGAGAAGGAAGAAGAGTAAGGCAGTGGAGAAGAGAGAAAGAAAGAAAAAATAGAGAAAAAATCAAGAAAAATCCCCAAAAATATAGAAAATGCTTGGAATCTTCACCAGAAGCAAGATCTCACAAGATTAAAACAAGAAACCCTCTCCAACACTCCTAGTTCTCAAGTTTAAAGGTAGGAATTCAAGTGTGCTAACTTTCTTGCATGTTCAAGAATGATGTTTTCATGGATTTTAAGAGTGTTCTATGGTATTTTAGTGATTTCTTTAAAGATTACAATCAAATAATGACTTAATATCATGGATTTATGATATGGGTTTTGTGATGATGATCTTATGTAAATTTAGAATTTATCAAGCCATGATTTCTTGAAGGTATTTTGTTTTGATTCTAAGGTAGTTCATGGTGGAAATGATGATTATAATGAATGTTTGATTTAAAAACCATAGGAACCAAGACTTCTCATATTTGACCATATTATGTTCTAGAGTTTCAAATGAAGGCTTGATAGTTTAAGGCTTGATTAGATGGTTTAGGTTGAATTTAAGGTGTCTAAGATCAAAATACACCAAGATTTGGTGAAAGAATCAAATAAAATCTAGGTTAATCTAAGAATTAGGTTTCGATCACATGTATGTGTAGAGTTAGCATTGAGTGACTTGTGAATTAGTGACTGAGCAGTAGTAATGCTGAGCATGATGTGACCGAGTAGTATTGTTAAGCATGATGTGACTGAGCGGTAGTATTATCGAGCATAATGTGACTGAGAGGTAATAAGAATGAGCGGTAATATTTATCCAAGCATGGTTTGAGACTAAGTGGTAACATCATTCGAGCATAGTGTGTGACCAAACAGTAATATCATCTGAGCATAGTGTGTAACCGAGTGGTAACATTTATTCGAGCATAGTGTGAGATCGAGCAGTAAAATTATCCTAGAGTAGTGTAGCCAATCTGTGGTGTTATGCAATCGTAATGTGGGCGATCAGTAGTATTGTCCGAGCATGGTATAGTTAGTTAAATTATGAAACTTACTTGAGCTATCATAAGTATAATGTATTTTAGCAAAAAATCATGGTTATTATGCATGTAATAAACTTAATCATAAGGTTAGGGTTAAGGAAAAATTCTAGTTTCTAAAGCTAGGTATTATGTAATTAATTTTCTAGGGTTTATTATACAATGAAAATGTCTCAAAAGTTGACATTATATGAAAAATATTCAAGTACCCTAGAAACTCAAGAATTGGCATTGCATGCTCATTTCATGGTTAAAAAGGCAAGAAATGATCATTCCCAGTGTAAGGTGATCCTATATTCATGTTATGTTGGAGATGACCCTTTACAGTATAAGGTGATCCAAATGATCCTTTATAGTCCAAGGATCTTCACGGAACTTACATGTGTCACAGATATTCCAATATTTAATGATAGTCATGACGATGAAATATTTTGTTCATGAACCAAATGGAATCCACCCCTAGAAAATTTGTGGAATTGTCATTTGGTATAGGATTTTGGAGGACGCTCCATGCCAAGGTAGAGCTCTAGTTACCATATTTTGGTAATTTTCATGGACCATGTAAGCATAGGTTTATGGTGGACTAATAAAGATAATGAGCATGAAATTGTCTAGGAAAGAAAAAGTTAAAGGATTAATAGTTTATTTGCTGTGAAATGTTCTAAGAATTAAAGTGAGAATAGTAAAATTGAAAATAGGTCAAGTTAAGATTATTTGATTGTATCTTGATTTATAATTGAATGCTCATGGAAATACTATTTTCTGCAGTGTAATGCAGCTGGAAATACTACTGTTTTATTATTGTTTTATTTAAATGCTACTCGAATTTCTACTAGGATATATTACTTCTAGAGTAATCATGTACAAGATTAACATCTTGCTGGATATTGAGATCTATTGGGCATACAATCTTGAAGAGGATCATATTGTTCTTATTTGCGATGGCTTTAATGCTAGATGTTTCATTAGCTAAATATAGAATAATGTGATGTAGACTATTTTAGTGTGATGTAGTATTATATATGTAACTCTACTTTTGGTATAAGCATCAGGAGTTTAGAACCTTTTTATTTTGAGATGTATATATTGTACATAACGGCGTCTGTATAAATAAAAAAAAATGAATGACCGGTTACATTTGTTTTTGAAATTAAGTATGTGTTGTGAATCAATCATGCCATTATGAACCAATCAATTATAATGGAATAAAGTAAATTATTAAGTTAAAAATAATTACATTATAACTAAATCAAATAGATTTAATGTAACTACTTGATTATTAAAATAATAAATTAAGAAAATATGTCAAGAATATGTGACACTTTACTAAAATAAGTAAAGAAGTAGTAGGGCGTTACATCTTTCAGTTTAAACAATGTTGCTTATTGTGAGACAAAAGGCCATACTTTAAAGGCGTAGCCCAAAGTAGCAATGCTTGATAAGCGTAGCCATAGGTTCTGAGTAAAAGCGTTCCCTTTGTGTGACAAAAAGTTAACTTTTTGGATACCGTAGCCTTTGCGACATGAAAAGTGTTGCCTTAAGAAAATGATATGCTTTATTTGGCCACTCCTCAATAAGTGTTGCCTTAAGTACAAAAGCATGGCCTTTGTCTAAAGGCTATGCTTCCAAGCTGCATAACTCAGGCTATAGAGGTCCATTTGACTTGATTTTGGTGACATTTAAAAGCTAAGATGCAACTCTTTGTAGGGTAAAAAGAGTAGGAATTTATTTAATTCATGGAGAACGAATTTATTTAATTCATGGAGAACTTATCTGCCACTGAACAGTGTCTGTGTTGCTGAAATACTAGTATTGAAAGAATATAAGTACCCTAGGATGGTTGTATTAACATGTTGTAATTATTATATCCTCTCTAAATATTCAAATCTAAGAAATAGTTATGCAGTCATGCTTGTGAATTATGATTGTATCACATGATCCTTTCCTTATCAAAATGGTTGTGAATAAAAACATTATCTATTATTTCCTTTGTAGCTTATAGATGTGTGTTGTGATTGTGAGCTAATCTTGGCAGTCCTTTTCAAACTTTGAAGGAAAATGGGAAATTTGCTTCTTGTTTAAGAAGCAGGAAAGTAGAATTTACACTTGGTTTTGGTCTATAATGTCTATTATCTCATATTTATTGATCCTTCTCTGAATAATACAATTGTGTGACTTAATTTCATGATGAAGGGAGAAATCTGGACAAACAATGAAACAACATTTGAGCTTTACCTCAAATTATACCTTTTAAGATGCAAAACCTGTGTCATCTTTGGATATGGCTTTGTCAACGAAAAATGTTTTTTCTTGTTATAGATCAAAGTTTTCACTTTTTTTTAGAATATAAAAGTTCAAGAATATAATAGCATGGTCTTAGTTATGTTAAGATGCTAAATTAACTAGCTGTTTGGTTCATGGATGGATGATTCTTGGCGATTTGGTTGATTATATGTCTTCTATTTGGTGCGTTCCCTACGGTTGTAATATTTGGGTATGAAACATAGTTGTCTTGATTACTGATAAGTGGTATTTAGTCATGTCTGTCATTGTGTACAAGTTTATATGAAATCTGTTAGACCTATTCTTATTGATGGGGGTTTGTTTATGCTCTCTGATGGCTATAAATGATTGTTGGAGATGGTTGATGAACCTAGCTTGGATGGTGCTAATTATTTATTCTAATATTGCTATATTTTTTTATTGGTGCCTGGTTTTGGTTATGCTAAGATGCTAAATTAACTAGTTGTTTAGTATATGGATGGATGACTCTTGGCGATTGGGTTGATTGTATGTCTTCTATTATGTGTTCCCTTTATTTCTGTATATGTTAGAATTCCCTAGTTTGATTTCCATTTAATTTCTAATCATTTATTTCCACTTAAATATGTGTAGGAAAATTTTGGTGATGCATTTGGAGCTAAAGGCAATGGATTTTAACCCAATCTTAATGTTTGAAGTCTTAAATGGTTTAATTTACAAAGAAAATTATGACTCATGGCCAAATTCATCAACAATTTATGAACATATGTTGCTTGGGTTCTGAGTATGGTTTAATCATGCCTAGTTGGAACATGAATCTGGAATTTCCTTTCCTTGTTGTCAAGTACACTTAGGCCTTAATCAAATGTTTTTGATGCACATCTTAAGTGCATACATATGTTTATTAAGTATTGATTTTTGTTTTCAAGTAAAGGAGATTTCAATCATTTAGTTGCAATGTGTTTTCTAGCTTTTAGGAAAGAATATGCCTTGGTTTAGTGCCTTAGATATACTTTGGATGAATGTCACTTTATTTTATAATATATTATTATTAAGAAGTTCAATTAAATCTAAAATTAAAGTTGCTAATTGATGACAATAAAAATTAAGGCACAATACTTTTAATGCATTCACGAATTCTAACCCAAAAGCCACATTGTCTTTGGCAATAGTTACCAAAAAAAAAAAAATAAAGCATTGCCCGTAGTGAACATTAAGGATACATCGCAAATGCATCAATAAGAACCACACTTAATAAGCATGGCCATAGGTTAGAGACAAAGTGTTGAATTTTTGTTCAAAAGTGTTGCCTAAAGTGAACAATAGGCAACACTTTTAAGGCATACACATATTAACCACTCTTGATAAGCGTGGCCATAAGTTAGATATAAGGCATAGCCCTTTTGTTCAAAAGTGTTGCCTTTAGTGAAATAAAAGGCCATGCTTTATAGATGTAGCCAAAATTAGCCACGCTTTATAAGCGTGGCCATAGGTTCTAGGTGAAAGTGTTGCCTTTGTGCAATGAAAAGGCAACGCTTTGAAGAAATTGTAGTCTTTCCATCATGAAAAGAGTTGCCTTAGGAAAAGGATACACTTTATTTGACCACTCCCAAGTAAGCGTTGCCATAGGTACCAAAGTGTGGCCTTCGAGTAAAGGCCACACTTTTTGCATATTTAGGCCACGTTTTTCAAGCGTTTCCAAAAGTCAAATTTATTGTAGTGGATCATATGAATGAAGTGTTCTGAAACTTGCATTTATATCCTAAGAGTAAATAGATTCGTTGAAAGTGGTATGAGATCATAAAATGAAGAAAATTAACCATTAATTTTGTTTTTTGCCTAAAGAGTCTTCAAATAAATGAGCTTGATATTCGAATACTTCTTGTCAAGTATTCGAATACTTGAGATGGGTATTCAAATACATGTTCTTCCCCAGTTGTGGGTTTTGTTCAAGAACAAGTATTTGAATACTAATGTGGGAGTATTTGAATACATGAGTTTCGAAAAGGTATTCTGTTGAAGAGAGTATTCGAATATTCGGATGTAGTATTCGAATACATGGCTTTGAGCCAAGTTTCTGTAAAATTGAGTATTCGAATACTTCTTGGAGGTATTCAAATACTTGGCTTTTGGAAATTGATTATGTAAAGGCTAGTATGCAAATACTTGCTTGTGGTATTCAAATACCTTACATTCCAATAGTCAATTTTGAAAAACAATTAAAGAGTATTCAATTACCACATTTGTGATACTCTATTACTTAAGTTCAAGAGTTAGAGAAAATTGAAATGTGGCTACTTAAATATATGAACGGTTATTTTCCAAAAGCAATCATTTGACTATATTCCCTGGTCTTTTGATCATTTAAAAAAAAATATCTAGGTGAACTTATCAAGTTAGATTCATTACCCTTACAAGAAAAGCACAAGCCCTATTTAGATCTTCACAAGTTGTAGGATTTTGATCTTCTTATTAGCCAGCTTTTTGTTATCATCAAAATCTTTTAGCGAGAATCAAATGCATCCCGAGTCTTGATTCCACAAGATGCCTTCGATTGTGCGAATGTACTTTGCGATGGAAGAGGTGCCTTTATTGATTGAAGCCAAGCGCTCCTTAAAAGACACAATTCTGGAGCGAGATTGATTGGCATAGGCTTTCTTGAGACTTGCCCAGGCTTGAGCAGAGGTCTTTGCAGATGACATGACTGACCATGCATCAAATTTTCATGAGCATAGGAGGTCAAGATACTGATCGAAGTTGATCTTGATGTGCATGTTGGGTTTGGTTTGTCAACATTATTAATTTTGATGGTGGATGGCAGATATGGGTTTGTGCCCTCTACGTAGCTAAATAAAGTTTAGTTTATCACAAGGTAGGGTGGGCCTCTGTATTGTCTATTCTTCATGCCCAGAGGGCTCTTACATGAGGGGGTGTGCTAAATATAAATAAAATCATTTATGAGCCTCCATTTAACAGCTTAAAATTTGAAATATATAATTTACTTTTGACAATTTACAAAGATCAACTACTTACGATGGTGATCGACAAGGATTCAAATATTTTCTTTTGTGGCATAATGATCAATCAATTTGAGACACTTATGTTAGTTTTGTACTAGGCTTTATTAGATGTTTATTGTGCCAAATATTAGTATTTTAGATGAGTTTAATGTTGTTGGGTCTCATTGGGCTTTAATGCAAATTATGAATAATTATTCGATTTTGATGCGTTTTGATCTTTCCTCCTTGGTGAGGCCATACTTGGGACTCGGTGATCCATTTGAGGTGATCTTGGTGTCTTTGGAAAGCTAAGACAAGGTTCTACAAGTTTTATGAAGAACTCAAGAGCTGGATCGGACTTCTAAGGGTCCAAAATATCCCTGCAATGCAGAGTGGGTTTGCTGTCATGGAAATCTGGGTAGTGTGCACATATTGGAATATATAGTGGGCTATAGGCCTCCTCTTGTGCTGAAACTTGCCCATTGGAAAGATAACCCATATCTCCAACTTCACTGAAGACCATTTAGTCAATAGATGTCGTTTTAGGCATGATTATGAAGCTACAATTTGGTTTGAATTTGGAAACACGTTCTGCCAACCTAACTTGAGGTAAGTGCAATGTTTTTGGCATATCTGGAGTTCTAAAAGTCCAAATGGCATGATTCCAAAGCCAAAATTTCAAGGAGACAACTGGCTACAACTTTCATGAAGACATCCTGCCAAAATGCACCATCTAGGTCATGAAAATCAAGCTGGAAGTTGGATAAGAGTTGCTGACTAAAAGCCACCAACCATACACCAACCCACCTACCATGCACCAACCCACCAACCATGCATCAAGCTTCCATATTTGACAATTTCCATGTTTTTACAACTTGTATTCAGATTATTTTCAATTACAAATTGGCTTCTAGGATTAGTATAAATAGAGTCAATCTCTTTGTATTATACATCATTCAATTTTAAGTAAGTTTGAAGAAAGTTTGAGTATTTGTGAGAGTTTTCTTTCTCTTCTTCTCCATTCTCTTTAGAATTTTGTTTTTGTTCTTTATTTTATGAGTTCTTCCTTCCCATCTATGGAAGGCTAGGCTCTTATAATCAATCCAAGGGATTAGCCATCTTGATGTTTAATTGGAGATCTTGTTTTACTTGTTCATATTGCTTAATTGTTATTCAAGTTTCTCTTCTTCCTCTTTTAATTTTGATCTAGATTGAATTGCTTAATTTGATTTATATGATGATGTGATAATAGCTTTATTTTCATGTATTCAAAGAGGATCACAAAGACTAAACAATATATTAAAGCTTTTTAATGGATTGTTTAGCTTGGTTAAATTCTGGATTTTAAGTTAATCTATGTTGGATAGTGCTTACTTTATCTAACCTTGGTTAATCAAATCCTAGATGCTTATCTAGTAGAGAATTCTTGGATCATGTTAAGGCCTCTTGATGTGATCTAAGGCCAAGAACATGGTTAGCAATTAAGTGAATTCATTGTGATCAATGATGAGTTAAACTCAAGATCAGTAAATTTCCTTGGATTGATTGTTTCTTTAGATTTGTTTACAACTTTAAGTCTCGTACTTTTATTAATCTTGATAATCAACAACAAAACCCCGCTTTTCTAATTATCTTGATCTAATTAAATCTTTGTTTTTGGATCCTTGAGAGATGGTTCGGTTCATTCTTTATACTACAAATTAGTTTGTGAACCGTTAATTTTTATTATTTGACGGGTCTCGACAACCTCTTGTTAGATAATTACATAAAAAAGAAGTTATTTTTTATTATTTAATTTATTTTTTAAAACTTTTTGTTATAACTTTTAAGGATCTCATTTAGAATATTAAAAAATTATAATAAAAATTAATTGAAATGAATACTTCCTTTTTTTTAGAAAGAGGATTTTTGCCAAAATAAATAGTTTTCACACTATCAGGTTATATCATATTTGATAACAAACACTTGATAGAGTAACATCATACTATTAGGTTTCTTATACCACCATACATCAAACACCAGCATACATCAAACACATGATAGTATAAGAGCTTAACAGCTTCTTTATACTAATAGATCTTATCATGTTATTCTATACTATCAGACGCACCAAACTACAAGTTTATGTAATCGAAAGTTGAATTTAACAAATATCACTAGGTACATATTTGGATCAATATCTTTTTGAATGTAGTGTACAATAAATTTAATATATATTATGAATTTATACAATTAATTATTTTTGTGGGTATACAAAAACAGAATTAAATATATTCTATTATCATTTGAAAGATTTTGAATTCATTGAAAATGGGTGAATTAAGCATATTTTTAATGTTTTTATTTTCTGAAACATGATTTAACAATACAAACAAAACATGTTTTCGTCTAAAATATAAAATTCTAAAAGTAAGAATCATTTTCAGGAAATAAAAATAGGAAATGTTTCCTTAAACGAAATAGGGCCTTCGCTTTCAATTGGTTATATCAACGTAATTAAACAGAAAGTCCAAATTCTTACTAAGATTTTGTACCTTATTTCGTAAGCATAAGCATGATCTCTTTGTTCATTCGGATCTACCATAAAAATACAACTGTTGCTTATACAATCATTTTTGCAAATATGAAGATTTTCACTAATGTTAATAGGTTTACAAAGCATATAATAACTTTAACATAACTATGGGAACTTTCTAGATAACACATTTTTTAGTGCTGTCATCATATAGTTTTTTTTGTCAATTTACATACACTTTAAATACTGTCATTGCTAAGGGTTCAATTGGTAAGAATCAAATCAGTTCACTTAGAAGGTTAATGTTTGATTTTCATTGCCAGCAATCTTTTCTTAATATGTAAGTAATATGCAAGTATCACTTTACGCTTTCACTGATGCTTGTGACATTGAAACTAAAGAAGATTCGATTAAAAAGTAATTTTTGCACATCACTAATTTTCATTAAGTGGTGTACATGTGCTATGTAAAACTAATTTAAGCAGATTGAATTAAAGATCAAAGAAATTCGCAGTAACTCAAATATAAACAGTATACCTCAATTAAAATAAGTATTAATTTCATGACAAAGTTAAGAAATTCATAAGAAACGTCTTCTTGGCCAAGCTCATTCACTTGGGCAATAGTGTGGGATTGGAACTTCTTGTTGCTAGTCTAATCTCCTCATCTTATATTTTCAAAACTACCAATTAGTCAAACCTAACACTCTTAGGATGTGTTTAGAATTAATTAAAAATGAAATTGAATTTATTTGAATTGAATTGAGTTGAATTGATTTCATTTAAAAATCAAATTCTATGTTTGGAACTCATTATCAAAAAATTGGATTTAAATTGATTTGATTTGATTGAGTTAAATTGATTTGATTTAAAAATTAAATTCTATATTTGGAACTCATTATAAAAAATTGGATCTCAATTGATTTAGAAATCAATTTTTATGTTTGAAACTCAATAAAAAAAAGGAATTGATTTGATTTAATTTTATTATTTTCCCTTTTTTATCATTATATCATTGTAAAATCAAAAAGTTAGTAAGGGTAAAATAGTCAATCTAAATAATTAAACTTAGACTAACATGCAAGGAACTCCTTCCAACTATAGGTCAAGTTTAAAAAAACTTCTGCACTTTCAAAGTGACAAACATGACTCCTTAAACTAACAAAACAATGTATGATAACATTTTTGTTAACATTTCATTTAAATCACCAATGAAAAAGTAGTCATGTGACTGTACATGTTTTTTTTCCCACTAATCTCACCTTAAATCATTAATATTTATTCTTCAAATCATCTCTAGACCTCCTTTTTTAGACATTCATTAACTTCACACCATCGTTTGTGAGGTTTTTGAAATGAGTGCCTACAAAAAAAGACCTATAGATGATTTGAGGGGTAAATATTAATGATTTTATGTGAGATTAGTAAAGAAAATCAACATGTGTAGTCACATGACAACTTTTCCGTCAGTGATTTAAATAGGAGGTTAACAAAATGGTTATCATACACTAATTTGTTAGTTCAAAGAGTCGTGTTGGTGAGTTTCAAAGTACTGGGGTGATTTTTAAACTTGACTCATAATTGGAAGGGGTTACTCAAATCAAATTTTAACAAATTTCATCATATTTGATAGGATTTATAAATCTAAACAATTACAATCCATTGGATTTTGAAATCAAATCATTTCTTATTTTTTAACATTCCATACATAATGTGATTTACAAATCAAATCAAATTCTATTTTTTTTTACATTCCAAACACATTCTTAAAGCAAGATACTAATTTAGCCTAAGGAGTTCGCTCAATGATTAAGAAAGTGTGTTCTCTGTCTTGATTACTCAAGTTCGAACATTAGTTTCTCTAAATACACCAAGCTGACGTGGCGAGTGTGCCCTCAAGATTGTTCCAAAAAGAGATTTAAATACCTATTTTTATTTTTATAAAAGTTACTAACATTTTATAAGGTGACTAACATTTTTTTTTTGGGTACAAAGGTGGCTAACATATTTCTAGTAGTTAACATGTGCCTATATTCACAAGTCACTTAAACAAAACCACGTTGATGTTGTGCAAGTAATATTGTTATTTGGATCTGTTTGTACAAAGGTGGCTAACATATTTCTAAAAGTTAACATGTGCCTATATTCACAAGTCACTTAAACAAAACCACGTTGATGTTGTGCAAGTAATATTGTTATTTGGATCTGTTTGTACGGTTATACCAAACCAAATTTTCTGTTTAATGTTTGTTCCTCTGTATGGTTAAACAGTGCCCAAATGCACAGACATGTCCCATACATAAAATGGTGGATGGCATGACAAATATATAGTTGACAAAATTATGACAAGTCATTCATGTGGTAATAAGACGTGGGATGATAATGACTCATGTACTTCTTGCATCGGTATACATGGATATTTCTTGTGTTTCATGTGTTAGAATATTAATATATATATTTTAGAAAAATTTAGGTCCTTATAACTAATAATTTGAAAATTAGACCGGACTAGCCAATTAAACTGGTTCAATCAGAAATCAAAAACTCCACCGATCCAGCCCTTATATATAACCCGTTTAGAAAAAGAACCAGAACAAAATCAGCCAACCATGAGCAAACTGTGTTGACCATTCGAACCGTTTCCAATCCAAGTAGTTGATTAGTCAGCTCCCAAACTCTCCCAATCACATGCCCAAACTCATTTAGGGGCTCCGCCACCATGTTGTTCAACACTCAACACTACTGCTCCACTTTGCTACTGGAGCTTCAAGGTCTATAATCTTCTCTTGCTGCTCTCCCATTTAGCTCCTCCACAGTCATAGTTGCATCCCTTGGCTCTTCCATAGTCATAGCTTACAGTTGCTGCATTTTTATCCTCTATAATCGTAGCATTTTAGCTCCTCTCTTGGTCTTAGTCGCACGCTTTGAACACTACGGTGATTGTCGATTTCATTCTCATTTTTCATCTTATGCTAACTTTGCTAAGAGATGGAGAAGTGGTGTACAACTGTAGCACATATTTGAAAAGGTTGATATTTAATTTGGAGTAGATTCCTAAAGAGGGGAGTGCTATGGCACCCATACAAAATCATGGGTACCAAAACCCATGCTTATGTGAACAAATTAAATGAATTAATATAATTTATAGTAATTCATCCTTCATCGACGCCACCCAATATCCCCTACGACAAGCCAATGCAGCAGAATCCACTTCTTTACTCTTGCAACACACCCATCCTCCATGCATCCTCTCACAACACACTCTATGCATGCATACTCCCATGAGCATGTTGATTAAAAGTACCTGAAACAATGAACAAAGTAAACCACGTGATAGTCTGAGGCGTGCTATGCACTGTCCTTAAGGAATATTTCGGCAACAAGTGCGAAATTCCCCCAGGATACAGCAGACTCTTCCCGGCTGAACCGAGGTCTCAAACAACAGCAAGGCTAAAAACCCTGTAACCCGTAGAGAGAAGAGGAGAAGAAGAAGAGAAGGAGAACAGATTTTTCGACACACGAGGAGGCGACCGCAGAGGAGAATAATATATCAGCATAAAAAAAACCTAATACATAAATGTCATTAACCTAATACATAAATGTCATAAATCTAATAAAATCAAATTAAAACTTACCAAAACCGTGGGCTGAAATTAGGGAGTAATTAAATCTAATGATTGCCAAAAATTGCTACATTTATGTAATTAAAAAATCTTCTCCAAAATCCCGATTTTCTGGTAAGGTTCAAAATTCAAATATTAATTAAAATTATTTCCAAAAAACTGGGCCACAAAGTCTTTGTTTCAAGCAATGTGGGACTTCATTCTTTTGAAATACTCAATATTCACAACAATCCCCCACATATTTCAAAAGAATTTAAACATTATTAAAATAAATAAAACTCAAGTCTGGGTTACATTTTGTGTAAATGCATCGAATCTGGTGTCTTTTGGACTATGAACCAGATCTAGATAAATAAGACTTTAACTTATAATGTTATTGGTGAAGTTAAACTTCTATGAACCAAAACACCTTTTACATAAGTTAGAATCTCATTTGATCACATTCACACTCTCATTTTACTCTTGCTGTTAACGTCGTTTTGCGCTTTTCGACCATGCGCGTGCCTGGTGTTCATGAGTGCTCTAGAGACTATGCCATCGTCTCACAGGAGCGGCCTCCACTCCACACTCATATAGGTGATTTCATCAAGTGTATACTGCACTTTATACACCATCCATAAAGGCTATGAAATACATTAAAAACATTAAGTTTATCCTCACATTAAATGCAGTCTAACACTTCTCATATTTCTGACACCATAGGAAGGGACGAATGTAGTGTTAGCATAATTAACAAATGACTTGTTATTACCCATATGAACCTTTTCATGGGATCTCCACTCATAAGGTTGGGTTACTATCATTGTTAATATCAAATTGGCTTAAGTCTCATTCCCTTCGATGTGGCACTTATTAAATTTCTTCCCAAAGGTTTAGTCAGAGGATCGGCCAAGTTTAGTTCTGACTTCACATAATCAATGGACACAATTCCATCTCTCAGCAGCTGCTTTATTACCTCATATCTCAACCTAATGTGTCTGTTCTTACCATTAAAGGTTTTATTACTTGCAATGGCTATTGCCGCTTTATTATCACAATGAACAGATACAGAAGGATTTGGTTTTATTCCCAAAGGAATATTCTCTAAGAAATTTTTCAACCATTCAGCCTCATTACAGGCTTGCTCTAGAGCTATGAATTCTGACTCCATGGTAGATTTTGCAATTATTGTTTGTTTACTTGATTTCCAAGTAACAGCACCACCACCAATAGTAAACACATATCCGCTAGTGGATTTAATCTCATCTGAATCTGAAATCCAGTTAGCATCACTGTATCCTTCAAATACAGCGGGTAATCCACTATACCAAATACCATAATTCATGGTACCTCTCAAATATTTCATTAGTATAGCCAAAGCTGCCCAGTGATCATTATTTGGACTATGTGTATATCTACTCAATCTGCACACAGCATATGCTATGTCAGGTCGGGTGAAATTCATTAGGTGGAGCAGACTACCAATTATTTGTGCATACTCAGACTGGGCAACCGGATCACCTTTATTTTTCTTTAATTGAGTGTTGGCGTCATAAGGGGTACTTACAGGTTTGACATCAAAATGTCCAAATTTCTTTAACATTTTCTCAACATAATGTTCTTGTGACAGTATTATACTATCACACTTCCTTATGACTTTAACACCCAATATTACACTAGCTTCACCATGTCTTTCATGTCAAATTTAGATGCAAGAAAACGTTTTGTTTCATGCACTACGTCTAGGCTAGTACCAAATATAAGCATATCATCCACATACAAGCAAATAATCACACATTCACTATTTACCAACTTTGTATACACACATTTATCAACTTCAACAGAAGAGAAACCATCATTGATCAAAGTTTGGTCAAATTTTTCATGCCATTGTTTAGGTGCTTGTTTTAGACCATACAAAGATTTAAGGAGTTTACATACTTTATTTTCTTGCCCTCTAACTACACAACCTTCAGGTTGAACACATATAAATTTCTTCTTCTAAGTCACCATTCAAAAAAGCCGTTTTAACATCCATTTGGTGAATAAATAATTTATATGCAGATGCTAAAGCAAACATCATTCGAATAGAAGAAATTCTAGTTACAGGAGCAAAAGTATCAAAATAATCTATATTTTGTTTTTGAGAAAAGCCTTTTGCCACCAACCTAGCCTTATATTTTTCAATTGATCCATCAGGGTTATATTTTCTTTTGAAAATCCATTTGCAACCAATTGCTTTCGCACCAGGAGGTAAATCTACTAAAACCCAAGTATTGCAGTTAGAAATTGAATCAAAATTCTGATTTAACAGCTTCTTTCCAAAAAGATGCTTCAGGTGATACAAAAGCTTCAGAAATTGTAATAGGATCATTATCAACATGATATGTATAAAAATCATTTCCAAAAGAAGTTTCTTTTCTTTGTCTTTTACTCCTTCTCAACTCCTCATTTGAATCATTTAAAGAATTTTGTGTTGAAGCTTCAGAAATATTTTCAGAAATATTTTCAGATTTTAAAGGAAAATTATGTTCAAAAAATTCAGCATTTTTTGTCTCAATAATAGTATTGCAATCAAGCACTTCACTTTTCAAAACCAAGAATCTATATGCAGCACTATGTTTAGCATACCTAATAAACATGCAATCAGATGTCTTAGAACCTATTTTCTTTCTTTTAGGCTCAGGTAACATAACTTTAGCTAAACACCCCCACACTTTCAAATATTTTAAATTTGGCTTATAACCCTTCCAAAGTTCATACGGTGTCTTTCCTGTTTTCTTATAGGGAATTCTATTTTGTAAATGACAGGCAGTTAATAAGGCTTCACCCCAAAGGTTATCTGGTGCATTGGAGCTAACTAGCATAGCATTCATCATTTCTTTTAAAGTCCTATTTTTCCTTTCAGCTACTCCATTAGATTGGGGTGAGTAAGGAGGAGTTATTTCATGGATTATTCCTTCTTTTTCACAATAATCATTAAATAAAATATATTCTCCACCTCTATCTGATCTAACCCTTTTAATTTTCTTATTTAATTGATTTTCTACTTCTGCTTTATATAATAAGAACATGTCAAAACCTCATCTTTATTTCTAAGCAAAAATACCTTAGTAAATCTAGAGAAATCATCAATAAAAGTCACATAATATTTTTAACCACCTCTAGTCACAGTTTGTTTCAAATCTCCTAGGTCCGAGTGAATTAATTCAAGTAGTTCAGTTTCTCTTTCTATCAACAAACAAGATTTTTTAGTTAATTTAGCTTCAGCACATATTTCACATTTATTTAAACATGCATCACTAAGACCAGAAATCAATCCAAGATAGGACTGCCAATCTTGCCATCAGTATCCTTTTCATTATTTTTAGATTTTAATCCATGGCGGGATTGGCAGTCCCGCCAAGCGACATATATATATATATATATATATATATATATATATATATATATATATGTCGCTTGGTCTAAATCAGCAACGACCTTTCCATTTTATTTTTAGTTTTTTAATCCATGGTGGGACGGCGAGTCCTGCCATCAACATACATAATTTTTTAATTTTTTTAATTGAAATATAATAAAATATTCATTACATAAAAATATAAAATAAACATTTTATTAATTATAAATTAATATTTATATTTCATGAAAAATAAATAATGCATATAAAAATAAAAATAAAGCTTTTCTTGATATATTAAATTTCAATGAAAGACATTAAACATAAAATAAAATATCAAGAAAAAAAAAATTAATTTAATTTAATTTTATGAAAAAAATTATTATATTGGATTTTTATAAAAAAAAGTATAATAAAATATTCATTATATAAAAGTAAAAAATAAATATTTCATTAATTAAAATTTTAAGTTTATTTTTCATTCAAAAAATTAAATAAATAGTATATATCCATGATGAAATAAATATAAAAATAAAAAAAATGTTTTCAAAAAATATTAAATTTATATTTTATGAAAATTAAATAATATATACATATAACAATTCATTTCAAAGACTATAAACAGTAAAAAGAAAAAATAGGGAACAAAAATAAAAATAAGATATTATATATATATATATATATATATATATATATATAATACTAGAGTGCAAATTCCATCTCTTTAGGATTATTTTGAAAAATGAATTACTAAACACTTTACATTTCATCAACTTTAAGGATCATCTACTTTGCTGTCATTTCTATTATTCCAAACGGCTAGTTTTTATTTTTCCACGTGAGCACGAGTTCTGGAACCAAATTTGTGCTCAAGTTCCATAAACGTGTCATCCTAAAGAAGCTAATAATGTCTTGACTTTTAATAAATGCCATTCAATTTGAAAATTTTCAAGATACACTGGATTTAATGAATTTTTAAAAATTTAAGTCATTTTTAGTATTTAGAATTGGTTTTAAAATTGGAGCTTGAAATTGAAATTGAATATATTGATTTTTAAAATTTTATATTTGAAAAGCCTTTCTAAATATGTATTGTAATTTTATATTACAATTTTCAGATACTATAAAACAACTAGCATATCTTCGCAGTTCTTAATATAATCTCTAAAAATTTCTAATTTCAAGACATATATATTCTATTAATACAATTAATAGAAGCATAAATAGATTAACAAAAGAAATACTTTTAATATAAAAATATATATTCAATACAATTCAATTATTTTAATATATATTTAAAATATTATATAAAATAATTACATTTTACAATATTATATAAAATAATAATAATATATAATTATAGAATATTGAAATTAAATACTATACAATAATAAAAAAAAAGGCTAAATGCAAGGAACCCCTTCAACTATGGGTCAAGTTTAAAAAACCTCCATATGAGACACGACTCCCTAAACTAACAAAATGTGTATAATAATCATTATGTTAACCTTTCATTTAAATCACTAATGGAAAAGTAGTCATGTGACTGCATGTGTTATTTTTTTTTACTAATCTCACCTTAAATCATTAATATTTATCATTCAAATAATCTCTAAGCCTATTTTTGTGGGCTCTCATTAACCTCACACCACTATTTGAGCGGTTCTTGAAAATCTCGAATGGAAGTGTGAGGTTAATGAGTGCTAAAAAAAAGCCTAGAGATAATTTAAGGAATAAATATTAATGATTTAAGGCGATATTAGTAAAAAACTCAACACTTGCAGTCATGAGACTACTTTTTCGTTAGTGATTTAAATGGAAGATTAATAGAACGATTATTATACATTACAATTTTGTCAGTTTAGGGAGTCATGTTGGTGAATTTAAAAGCACAAAGATTTTTTTAAAACTTGACTTATAGTTGAAAGGGTTCCTTGCATTTTCGCCTAATAAAAATAATATCTATTTAAATTATTAATTGAAAATATAATTTATACATATATACATACGTATGTATGTATGTATGTATGTATGTTTATATTATGTATATTTTATATTTTCTGCCGAAATTACAGAGAAACTTACTTGGGTCTTCTGATAATTTTTCTGTGGGTCGTCATGCCATTGTGTTCTTTCCCATCTCATCTCCATCGCTTTCTCCCATGTGTTTTGCAGCAAACAAGTCTATTTATTTTTAAAAACTTGAAGATGATATTTAATATTAGATTTGAATGAAGCTTTTTAGTTATTATTTACTTATGGATTTTTTTAAAAAGAGTAGATCATGTTAAAAATAAATGTATTCATGATAAATTTAAATTTAGTAAGTATTCTTATATTTAATATATGTTTATAAATTTTTAATGTGAAGCTTTATACGATTTAATAATATTTTGAAATTTTAGATTATACATCCAAACAGTATAGAATTGGTATTAAAGTTAGAATTTCAATTGCATATCCCAAAATTCTTTGTGCAACCCAAGCATAGAACTGAAGATTTTGAGATTTTTTTTTTTGAAATTGGAATTAAATTTCTGTGTTTAATTCCAATTTCTACATTCTAGCAGACCCTTTATAGTTTTCTAATGAGTTTAAATTCACGAAATAAGACAAAAGACAAACTAAGCTACTTTTTTTTAGGATTATGTTTAAGTGGTGCCCGAATCATTTTACATTCACCTCTCCGATTCAGTTAAACGCAGGTTATCTACGTCAAAACTGGGAGATTGATAAAAATAAAATAAAAAAATCCATGAGGCCTGACCTCAATAATTGAGAAGTATAGAATTGGCATATATAAAATTCAAATTTATGATAGTGTTTCTAACCGAACGTTTTATGCTTGCCTGTACTGATAGGCTAATTTCTTCGGGTTAACATACTTACTATCCAAACTAACATGTATTAGTTTAGGCAATATGGTTGAAAATGAAAATTAAGCACGCGTGAAGACTTTCAAAACATAGAAATAACACGTGATATGCATTCAATTTGAATAATTTATTATGTTCTTCTTCTTAACGATAAATGTAGAACAAAGAATTAGCGTGTCCAAAGAAGAGATAATTGCTTATTGCTACTCAATTATATATAGTATCATATTTTATGATTAAAATTTAAATGCCATTTGCCTACTTCGAAGTAGTCATAGATTGCTGCCTTGAATTGAAACAATTAGTCAAGAAAGCGGTATTTACCTAAATCCAACTAAAATAAAATAGATAATGCCTAGGCTTAAGATTCCTTTTAAACATGTATTTACAAAGGAGACTTTGGAAGAGACATAAAGAAATTACTATAATTGGAAACAGGCCAACGAGCTTGTAGCGCAACAATGCCCTAGTCTCTAAAATTGGGGTGTGATAATTGTCGCAACCGCCCCCGAGGAGAGAATGCCGCGAAATTAGGCAACCTCACAAAAAGAGTAAAAGAGAGAAATAAATGAAATTATGTAAGAGTCGTCATCAATCGATTTTTTCATTAAAGAATGGAATGATGCGATTGGATACCTAAAAAGAGTCTGCATACCAGAGTTTTGAGATTGGGGGTTGACTACGAGTAGGGAAAGTATTAGCACCCTTCACTGTCCGTTCCGAGAACGGTTACCCATTTAATCTAAAATTATCTGCTAAATTACTTGAGTTAGACTTTTATTATTTAAAGCATAATATTTTTATTTTTATTATTTTTCACGAGCCAGCGACTTATCAAGAGTGAACATGGTGAATTGAAATTTGAATTTCCGAAAAAAAATCTTTTTCCACAAATAAAATGATTCTTGAATATAAATTTCACAATGAAAGAATATTATTTGACAAAATAGAGGATTTTTAAAAAAAGATTTTCGCAAAAGGGTTTTCAAATTTTAATATACCGTTATCACCAAGTACAGGCTATGTGAATTGTTCACAATCATTTTGTGTTATTTAATTTTGTTGTTTTAAATTTATTTATTTGTATATCAAACCCCACCAGCGCTTCTCGCAAAATCCAATATAAATGCCTCGAGAATACCGGGAAGAGTTTAGTTGGTTGGACTCCTGATCCTTTCCCAAATTCCGTCATCAGTCAAATTTTGAATTATTGAGACGTTGAATACGAGTCATAACTCATGACAATACGATAATAATGAGGAAAGAGGAAATAATCATTTGTGTTGTTAAAGATCATCTTATTTTAACAAGAGCAATAAATTAATGACAAGATCTTTTATTGGAGGTCAATTGTGACTTCGCCGGCGCTTCCGGCAAAATCACAAGATTTCTCCTCACTTTAGGTATGTCAAAATATCATTGCCATCGCAACTAATTTTAATTATCCCATCATCGGAATATTGTATCATACCTTAATGTTCATGTTAAAGGATGATAAAATTAAAGAAAAGAAATTCATTATGGAATAAAATCGTTTGTTAAAGATCATTTATAGCCCCACCAGCGCTCCTGGTAAAACTCTGAAATTTCTTTTTACCTCAAGGAGATCAAAATGTTACTGTCGTTACAGCTAATTTTGATTATCCCGTCCTTGGAATATTATAACATAGATGAATTTATTATTTATTATTTTTATTTGTAGCAAGCACAGTTCAAACACGTAGGGAATACTGAGGAATGAAAGTATCAGAAACAAACCACAATATCATTTCCGCTAAAAGCAAGACCCTAAGACATATCACAAGGTTGGTTGACCGAGTACCATGCTTGGATGACCGAGCACACTGACTAAGTTTTCGACTGAGCCAACATTTCCAGTAATTCTTCAGTTCACGATTCGACCGATTACATGTTGAGAAGAGAAAGA
The DNA here is from genome assembly GCA_023212625.1 of Styphnolobium japonicum. Taxonomy (NCBI): domain Eukaryota; kingdom Viridiplantae; phylum Streptophyta; class Magnoliopsida; order Fabales; family Fabaceae; genus Styphnolobium; species Styphnolobium japonicum. The sequence goes on from JALBWW010000010.1 coordinate 7,496,264, forward strand.
GTGTTCGGGTCGGTCAGGGTCGATCGATTTAGGGTAGGACTATGGCTAGGTTTGATCAGGTCGGTCGGTTGGCTGGGAAGTTAAGATTATGGCTCGGTTTGATCGATAAGGGTAGGTTGGTTGAAGAGTAAGAGTGTTATGGGCTAAGATCGGGAGGGTCACTCAGTAAGTTTGGTGAGCTGAGGGGTGATTGGTTAGGGTTTGGTTTGACTAGTTCAGTTGAGGTGTTAAGGATTATGGGCTCAATCAGCATGCTCGGTCCATATGGGGGCTAATAGGTTAACGGCTAATGAATGGGTATGATTGGTTCGGTTTGTGAACAGAGGCGTTTTGGGTTAATGATTGGTCAGTGCGGCAGTTGAGGTGTTAAATGTTAGGGATTGGTTGGCTCGGTAGTTGAGGTATGCTAGGCTGAGAATCGACTCGAGTCAGATTGGTTTGTGGGCTGGGGTGTTATGGTGTTAGGGGTTGGTCTTGTTGAAACCAAATTTTTTATAAAAAGGTTTAAGTACTAAAATCTTAAAAGCTGTAGCTTTCCCTGGTTAAGTTTTGAGGATAACAAAAATATTTATTTAGTTTGAACAAGTAAGTGTTTCGACAATAGTATGAACAAATCGCTACTTGTATGTGCGTCCATTCTGCTCTATGCTTAAAGATAACTCTTCGTGCGTCCAATATGCTATAACTCTTCGTGGGTCCAATAAATGTATTATATACTTTTACTATTGGTGCGTCCAATACTTGTATGCATATACTGTTACTTTTTATTAGTTCGTCCAATACGATCACATGCCAAAGCTCGGACTCAACTCACTCTTTCAAAGTTCAAGCTTTCGTCCAAGTGAAATTTCAAAAATGAAGAACTGTTCCTCATTAAATGCTAGAAAAGAACTCTGACAGCTCACGGCGACAGAAGAAGTCAACTAAGCCACTTTTGCTGACATTGTCTAACAACTACAAAGATCTGCAAATAAGAAACCGTCTACAATCTTAGACAAATCAGGACTTTGTTTTCATTGATTGGAAATCTCAGAGAATAAAAGTCACTGTCAGAAGAAGTTCAGCACTTTTCCAGTAGATGTATTTAATGCTACTCAGAACGGTAATAAATATTTCCGTTGGACGATCTAGCCCATGAAGTCTGCTCAATTTGTTCTTACTTATAAAGAGAAGAAGCAGCACTTGAAGATTAAGAGTGATCTTTGCTGAAGCATTCTACAAAGTCTAAAAAGCTTTATTTCTTCTTGGATTTCCATATACGTGTAAAAAGAAAAAGCCTTGAGATCTCGATTGTCTATTCTCATTTGTCAGTGAGTTTTTAAACTCAAGCTTTCATCTGCTTTCAATTATTCATCTTAAGCCTTGTAAGCCTGAAGAGGCTGTGTGTAAAAGAATACTTGTGAAATAGAACCTGAAGAGGTTGAAAATACTTGTTACCTGAAGAGGTGCATAATACTTGTAATCGTGAAAAAGATTAGTTGGAAAATCCTTCTGGTTGAAGGGACTGGACGTAGCTCTTGGTTGATAAGAGTGAACCAGGATAAATTCGTGTGTAAGCTTCTCTTCTCTTCTAGTGTGCTTTATTATATTCACTAACCTCTGGGGTTTACCATTGTGTTTATTAACAAAGATCTTTTTATTTGGTTTTAGAACGTGTTAACCATTTTATTAAAAGTCTTTTCAAAATCCTTAGAGTCCAATAGGACTAAGTGGTGTTGGTCCTAAGCTCTTTGCTTGTTAAACTTTATCCTTCGCTGTGTTCTATTTTCTATTGAAAAGGAAAATCTTTTATTCATTAAAAAAGGGTTAAGAAACACAATTCAACCCCCTTCTTGTGTTTCACTTGGTTATTTCAGGTCTGCTCAGGAATTGGGGGTATTAAGTGTTAGGGATTAGTCGGCTCAGGAGTTGAGGTGTGCTAGGCTGAGGATCGGTGATCAATCAATTTGAAACACTTATGTTAGCTTTGTACTAGGCTTTATTAGATGTTTATTGTGCCCAATATTAGTATTTTAGATGAGTTTAATGTTGTTGGGCCTCATTGTGCTTTAATGCAAATTGTGAATAATTCTTAGATTTTGATGTATTTTGACCTTTCCTCCTTGGTTAGGCCATAACTTGGGACACGGTGATCCATTTGAGGTGATCTTGGTGTCTTTGGAAAGCTAAGACAAGGTTCTACAACTTTTATGAAGGACTCAATAGTTGGATTGGAATTTTAAGGGTCCAAAATACCCTGCAATTCAGAGTGGGTCTGCTATTACTAGAATCTAACCAGTGTGCACATATTGGACTATATAGTGGGCTCTAGCCTCCTTTTGAGCTGAAACTCGGCCATTGGAAAGATAAGACCCATATCTCCAACTTCACTGAAGACCATATAGTCAATATATGCCGTTTTAGGCATGATTATGAAGCTACAAGTTGGTTTGAATTTGGAAACATGTTCTGCCAACCTAACTTGAGGTAGGTTAGTGTTTTTGAAATATCTAGAGTTGTAAAAGTCCAAATGACATGAAACTAACACCAAAGTTCAAGGAGACAACTGTCTACAACTTTCATGAAGACCTCCAAGCCAAAATACACCGTTTAGGTCGTGAAAATCGAGTTAGAAGTCAGAGAAGAGTTGCTGACTAGAAGCTATCGACCATACACCAACCCACCTATCATGCACCAACCCACCAACCATGCATCAAGCTTCCATATTTGATAATTTTCATGTTTTTACAGCTTGCATTTAGATTATTTTCAATTACAAATTGGCTTCTAGGATTAGTATAAATAGAGTCAATCTTTTTATATTATACATCATTCAATTTGAAGTATGTTTAAAGAAAGTTTGAATATTTGTGAGAGTTTTCTTTCTCTTCTTCTCCATTCTCTTTAGAATTTTGTTTTTGTTCTTTTATTTCTGAGTTCTTCCTTCCCATCCATGGAAGGCTAGGCTCTTATAATGAATCCAAGGGATTAGACATCTTGATATTTAATTTGGAGATCTTGTTTCGCTTGTTCATATTGCTTAATTGTTATTCAAGTTTCTCTTCTTCCTCTTTTGATTTTTATCTAGATTGAATTGCCTAATTTGATTTAGATGTTGATGTGATAATAGCTTTGTTATTATGTATTCAAAGAGGATCACAAAGACTAAACAATATATCAAAGCTTCTTGATGGATTGTTTAGCTTGGTTAAATCCCCGATCTTAAGTTAATCTATGTTTGGATGATGCTTATCTTATCTAACCTTGGTTAATTAAATCCTAGATGCTTATCTAGTAAAGGATTCTTGGATCATGTTGAGGCATCTTGATGTGATCTAAGGCCAAGAACATGATTAGCAATTAAGTGAATTCCTTGTGATCAATGATGAATTAAACTCAAGATCGGTAAATTTCCTTGAATTGGTTGCTTCTTTAGATTTGTTTATAACTTTAAGTCCCGTACTTTGTCAATCTTGTTAATCAACAACAAAACCCCCAATTTTAATTATCTTGATCTGATTGAATCTTTATTTTTATTGGATCCTTGAGAGACGATTCGGTTCATTCTCTATACTATAAAATTAGTTTGTGAACCGGTAATTTTTATTAATTGACGGGGTCTCGACAACCTTTTGTCAATCGGCTCAGGTCAGATCGATTTGTCGGATGGGGTGTTACGGTGTTAGGGGTTGATCTGCTCAGGAACTGGGGTATTAAGTGTTAGGGATTGGTTTGCTCGGAAGGTGGGAGTGTTATGATGTTAGGGATCAGTCGGCTCGAGAGTTGAGGGTATTAAGTGTTAGGGATTGGTCTACTCAAGAACTAGGGGTATTAAGTGTTAGGGGTTGGTCTGCTTGGGGACTGTGAGTGTTATGATGTTAGAGGTCGGTCGGCTCTAGAGCTGAGGGTATTAGGTGTTAGGGATCGATCTATTCAGTGGTTTGGTGAGCTAAGGTTTTAATTGTTAAGGGTGGGTCAAAGCTAAGGTCGGCTCTTATGTTTGAGAATATGTTTTAAAGCGTTAAGTCTCGGTCTGCTCGGTTGGTGGGTGGACTTGGTATTTAAGGCCGAGGGTGTGTTCTGGTCGATCAAGGGACTAAGGCATCAAGGGTTAAGGCTTGGAAAGTGTTTGGAGAATGGTTGGTCGAAAAATGGCCTGGGGAGTGTAGTGGTCGGTGGGTAAGGTCTGGGGAGAGTAGCAGTTGATTAGACCTAATCCATGGAAGTTGTGCTCGTCAGACATGGTCCAAGAAAAAGGGTATCAGAAACTAGCGTGGGAATAGTGATCGGTTAGAGAATTTGGGACAAATCAAATCACTAGTCAAACAATTTAAATGTTCATAAATTTGTTAGTAACAACTTCTCGATTCCATTACTAATCTTAATCATGTGCAAAAACAGAGACACACATGTATGCAACTATATATTTCAACGTTTATTAGCTCTTGTAATAGTGGGGGACCATAATCCAATCAAACAAACTAAAACATACATGCTGCAACAATCCATTTCAAATGACCAACTTTCAGTTCAAGGTTTTCATAAAATATAAGTTCAATATAGGTTCAAACCAAAATCCTACCACATGACTTGTTGAGCAAATTATATGCAACCAATCGCAAACCCAATAACAATAAAAGATAATCTAGAACATCAAGCCTCATCCACAATCTTAGATAATGTCTAAGTATTTCATCCAACAGTCCCTAGTTTACAATGAGAATCAATAAACAAAACAAACTTCAATCACAGTATCATCATTCAACCATTTACCACGATCAAAGCAAAATAACTACAATGGAATCCCAGATAAATATTACACTTTAACATAGATGATGGGAATGATATCGGAAGGATACCAAGGAGGAACTTAAAATCAAGGTTGGTGATGCTCAGTGTGGTTTTCATTGGAAATGGGAACTCGATCTCTCTCCTTCCTAGATTCTTTCCCACTTTCAGATTCCCCCAAATATAAGTTCACTGGAAAAATAAACCTCTCTCCCTCTTCCCCTCAAAGCCCAAAAAAAATCATCTCCAGAAACGACAGGAAACCCCCTTTTTATAGAGGGGTTCAGCCAAAAAACAACAAAACTAGTAAAAGACAAATGATCCTACCCTACACAGTTAGATCGTGCCCTGCAGGGTCCGGGAGGCACATCCTCGGTCGTACAAACTCGACCAAAAAGCCACCTTTTTCGAGCCAGCATAGAATAGGGAAACCACCCCCAAAGACCCCAGACACGCGTGTGTTACACCTTACGTCGATCGACCAGATCTGCCTTACGATGAGGTGACTTGTTGCGGGTTCAAGAAGTTGCGTGTGGAGGTTTATTGGGGTCGTGGGTAGCACCAGCGTGATTTGTGGCTTTATGGGGTGCAGAGGTGCGGTGCGGGTGGTGTAGTGCAGTGGAGGATGTGGCAAGAGTGGTGGAGCTGAGGTCATGGGGCAGGGGATGTGGTGAAGGGGTTGTATTGGGTAGTGGAGCAGAGGGTTGTACCAGGTAGAGGACGAGGTGGAGGAATGGGGTATAAGCTGGTCAGGGTAGTGGAGCAACGGTGAGGGGGTGTAGGGACATAGAGGCATGGCTGGGTGGTGCTGCACAGCAAAGGAAAATGGGGGGCTAGCTAGGGCATCGAATGGGAAAAGGAAAAGGGGAAAATGGGGTAGGTGAGGATGATGGGTTTGAGTAAGTTTAAGGGTTTTGGGGGGATTGGGCCTAGAGTTAAATGGGTTTGGGTTGGATGAGGTCCTAATTCCCTTATCTTTTTATTATTTTATTTAATTTTATTTTTGAAACTAAATGACTAATTAATTAGTAATATTATTTATTAATTTTTCAGTTTATGGGAGTTAATTGACTAATTTATCAATATTGCTTTATGTGACTCGGACAAAATACGGTGTTCACAATAATGTTTGGAGGCTTAATCCTCTACTCGGCCATCAATCCACCTCTCTTATATCCAAGTGCTTACACCTCTTATATACAAAAAAATAAAATAATGAAAACAATTTATAATTGAGCTTATTGACCCAGCCTTTTCCAACAAACAATTTGACCTTTTCTTCTATGGCATGCTGCCGCTTGAGGCCTATAACCCTCTTCCTCTACGCAACAAACTTGGTCCCCGTGGTAATTGAAAACCAGCGAAAAAGGAAATATAGGTCAATTCTAGGCATTTCCGTTGTTGTAGTGGAAAAGAGGTTCGAATTGCTTATAAGCAAAGTGGTGATATCTTTCTTCTTTTCACTGAAGAGGTAGGCTTCTATCTTCACCCCCTTCGATTGGTTCTTTGCTATTTGGATTTCCAAACGCTCGCCTTCAGGCTATAGTCTGACATCTTCAAAGTCTGTCCGGACATCAAGTTTGGACAACAGGGTCTGGTGAGGTTTCTCTTCAAGATTCCTACTGATCGATGATAGACTTTTCTTATTTAAGGACAAGGCTGTAGATGTAACATTGTTTGGCCAGGGCTTGGTCTATGTACACTGTCCCTACTTGACCATATGGAAGGGGGAACTTGAGAGTTAGGTGCGGGGTGGTGACAATGGCCCCTAGGTCATTCTAAGATGGTTGTTCGAGGATGGTGTTGTAGACAGATTTTCCTTTTACAACCACGAACTTGATGCCAATTGACTTGAACATACGACGCTTTCCTAGGGTGACTCTGATTTGAATATAACCCTATACTTCCACAATGTTTTTGCCAAATCTAGTGAGCAAACATTTGAATGGTTGAAGGTCGGACTTGGGAACTGGAGTTTTTGGAAGGTGTTGTAGTTTAGGATATCGATTGCGCTACCTGGTTGACCAAGATCTTCTTTATGAGGTAGTTTTCTATGAGGGTCGAGACCACCTTAGGATCGTCATGATCTCAGTTAATTTCCCTATAATCTTCATTAGAGAAACATATGACTAGGGTACCTGTCTACCTCTGAGCAGTCTTCTCTGGTCGTTGGCCAAATATGCTTATGACAGTCCTCAGGTGGCGTTTTCGAGCTTAGAATGACTCTCCTCCTCTGGAAAATTTGTCGGCTATGGTGTCAATCACACTATGTATCATGTCTTCCTCGTCTTCTCCCAATAACTTCCTGTTGTCTCGAAAGGGTGACTGTTTCCTTTCTTTTCGGGGGCTCCTTCGAGGTGGAATGTTGCTCCACCTTCGTTTTTGTTTAGGCTTATTACCCTTGTTGACTCATCTGAAGGTCCCGAGCTTTCCACATCAGATAAGTTACTCAATCTCATCCTTGAGGTCTACGTATTCGTCGGTATTGTGGCCATAATCATGATGGTATTGGCACCACTTGAATAGATCTCTAGTGGGCTTCTTAGCCTTCCATTTCAGGAGCTTGATGAGGTCAAAGTAATAGACTTCTTCTAGATTTTCTGCCTAGAAGTGTTGAGAGTGTGTATGACGTGAACCGTCCTTCTAGTAGGCCCCTTTGCCGAGAGTATCTTTCGGGCTCTAATCATTATTTCTCCTTGGGTTTGTGCTTGACTTCCATGTGTCTCTTGCCTCCCCATTTGGCTCTGTTGACTTCCTCCATGATAATGTACTAAGATGCCTTAAGGTGAAGCTTGTCTAGGTCTTCAACAGATCGCTTGCCTAGGGAGTTGGCGAAATGTCTCGCTTGAAGTACGGAAAGGATGGCATGCATGGAAACGGAGTGGTGGGGACCTCGAAATTGTCCTGATACTCTTTATTATATTGGGTCATGAAGTCCTTTAGGGACACATCTTTTCCCACTTTGAGGGTAAAGAGGCTGTTCGTTGTCTTCTTGTGAGTGAGGTTGGTGATGTGGGCGATAAAGCAATGAGCATGGTCGACAAAGTCAAAAATTGACCGTGGAGCCAAGGAGGAAAACCATTGGAGGGTGGGCTTCCTTAGTATGGAGGGAAAGGCTCTGCACATGATCATCCATGTAGGCTGGTGACCTAGTGTAGGTGGGTACAGGTTGTATGGGGTAGGTTGTGGTTGTTGTTGATGATAGTCCCCATATGGAGGGAGATGGCTGAGGTATGGTGATTATTGGGGGAAGTCTTATTTTGGTGTGGAAATTGATTTCTGACGTGGAAAGGGATCCCACTGTTGAGAGCTTGGTGGGGGTTGCCCGTAGCGAAGGGTGGAGGCATCTCGAGCTAGGGTGGCCGACTGAGGTGAGCTAGGGTCCAAAGTTGGGGCTGGTTCCCGTGGTGGGGATGCAGGGCAACAGTTGGAGGAAGTGGTTTGTGAAAGGCTTGGGTAGCTGGTGGTATTGTGCCGGACTGGTAAAGCACGTAAGGCAACAATGGTTGTCTATGCACGATCAGTTGGGTTACAAATGCCGATGGTGGTATTCTGGTTTGGACGGGACGTAACGTCTCAGAGTGCAAGGAAGGATGGGGCCGAGAGACTGCAGGGCGTGGCTCCAGTTGAGGGCAGGGCTAGTGCTCCAGATGAGGGTGGTTGTTCTCATATGCTCCTTCAGGTGGACAGGTTTCCTATGCTGCAAGTCTTCCAGTTGTCATTGTAGCTCGAGGATCTGGTTGCCTAAGTCCTCACGCAATGGTTATGAGGGAGGAGGGTGGCCTTGTGTTGGGGTGCAGGATGCCTTAGCCCCGTCTTCCATCATGTTGGGGTTCCTAGTTGCTTGGCTTCTGGTGCGTGGTGCCATAAGTGAAAGGAGTGGTGGTGGGAAACTACTGCTTCAATGATGCTGAGGTGGTGGTGGACCGGATATTTCTTATGCTGGAGCGGCAGAGGTGACGAAAGTAGGGTGTACATGCAAAGACACTATGGGTTATGTTTTAGGCACCTTGGGCAAGTATCTCGTCGTGTTCTGGGCATGTCACCAAATTGAATCAGCTTAGGAATCGTCCAGGTGACCAGTGGTTGGGCCGAGATCGAGTTTGGGCCTTGAGATATCTGTTCAGTACAATGATGACTAGAAAATATATAATATTCAAATAACTGGAATATAACAGTTTGAGAACATGAATGTAATTCTACTTTATTAAGTTAAAAATTGAGCTTCAGAATTTAAAAAACTTAAGGAATTAATTTGTTTTTTAATAAATGTGATAACTTTTGTCTTTGATGGTGGTGGTCTAAAGATTACCATTTCTTTTGGGATGAAGTTAATATCTATGCATACAATTTTTTTGGTGTATATGGAAGGTATCCCCACACTCTTTGAGTGTGACACTAATCTCTTTCAAGTCGTCAAGTGATTACAGTTATAAGTTCTTCTCACAATAGTATCTCCTAGGATTTGGAATGCATACAATTTTATTGTTCTGCTATGAACCACTTTACCTTTCTTTATATTTGCGTACACCCCATCCAGTTATTTACATGTTGTTAAATATCTTTTATGTGAATTTAATATCGAATTGTTGGATTTTGTGATTGGTAGCTCGGTATTGAAAGGGAATTATCTAATCATATTAATTGATGTACAGATGAATCGATTAGGCTTATTCATTTGAAACGAGAAATAGCATAGCGACTTTTCCTGTTTGAACCTTCGTACTTAATCCTTCTCTTATTGTTTTTCTTCCAGTAAAATCATTTTTCAATTTCTCACAAATTATAAGCTTTATCAATTTCGTCCACACAGATAAATTTTATTAACTTAGTTCCTCAAATTTAAAATCCTCAACAACTTGGTCCTTCCGTCCATCTTACATGCATTGTTTGGATATTTAGTGTTTCAATGTGTAAATTGTACTCTTTTGAGAGAATTATGAGATTATTTAAGTTGTTTCTTGTTGAAAATAATCGAGGAACATGGTCCTTAGCAGAATCAAAGGGAAGTTAATTTTATTTAGTGTGGCTTTTGCCCTTGGGTATGAGAAAGCCCTTAGGCTGTAAAGTGCTATATGGAAGAAAAAAATCTCAAGGAAACCTTCGGATGCAGCATATTATAATTTTTAGACTGAACTAACATTACTTGATATTGATACTTCTAATATGTTAATAAAGAGATTTGATAAAGTTTTAGTGAAGTCAATTACGTGGAAATATTTTTCGTAATTTAATATGATTTTCAATAATAAATATATATATGAAAAGGATAATTCTTTTTAATGCATAAATATAGAAGTTTTAAAAGAAAACAATGTATAAAATTCATTATAGGAAAAATTTCACTTTTCAATATGATTTTCAATAATAAATCTATATATGAAAAGGATAATTCTTTTTAATGCATAAATATAGAAGTTATAAAAGAAAACAATGCATAAAATTCATTATAGGAAAAATTTCACTTTTTATCCCTTATCTATGCTAAAAGTTTTATTTTAGTCCTACAACTATATTATTTCATTTTCATTCTCAAATCTTTTCGAAACTAATGAAATTCGTCCACAACCACTAATTCAAGAAATAAAATTTTAGCTAGATAATGCCAACTGTGCACATGTGTCCACATAGAATGTCATTTCAACAAATTCCGTTAAAATTTCTAACAGTGTTAAGATGAATTTGGAGTGCGTTTTGAATCTTTTTTTAATAATAAAAAAATGCTTTTATTTTGAAAAAAAAGTACTTTTATAAGTTTTTAAGTATGTTTGGATGTAATTTTTAAAAAAAGTAGAAGTTGAAAAAAAAAATCCTAGTTACCACTTAGTTGGAAGCTAATAATCATTAGTTTCAAAGAAAATGAGGAGTAGAAGTGATTTTTAATATAATTTTCTGACAAAAGTATCATTTGCTTTTATTAAAAATTACATCTCATATCCTCTTTTTCTCCTCTTGCAAACCATGCCTCCCTCATTTTAGATACCGTGTTTCAATAATTTGTCTATAAAAAAATTCTTCTGTTACTTAAAAATACTTCTTTAACATTGCATCCAATGTAAAAATAACATTTTTTACAAAGCTCTACTGAAAAAAAATCAATAAAAAAGTCTTTTTTGTATAAGCTTGTCCAAATAAGCTGGTGGGTTTTAGAAAGATTTATAACAAAAATGAAACAAATTATAATTGTGAGATGAAATAAAACCTATAAAGTTAAAGGACAAAAAGTATATATTTTTCCTTTATTTTATGAATTTGATTTTTAATTTATCAATTGCTTGCATTTAAATCTATTTTTATTTGGATTTAGTTTGTTTGTGTATCTCATTGCAATTTCGAACAGCCACGCTCTTGTTTCATCACTTTATATACCTTTGATCAAGTTTTCAGAGAATACACTATTTTTATCTTGAAAAATCCCAATTTCGAAATAAACCCAATTTACTATCTTGAATTGACTGTACTCTACATATTTCGTCCCACAGATGTAAAGCATATTAGAAACCTCATTGGACGTAATTTATTACTATCTTAACCTATAGCATGAAAATTCTCATATACTTGTATTAAATATCCCTGAATCAGATGCCACAGAATATCGATTTGCATTTCGGAGCTAATTTATGTCTCTTGGCAGTTGGCACTTATATTTGCACAAGTTAACAGATTACTGAAAAATGCAACAAAGTAAAGAATGAAGCTTGATAGATGACACTTACATTTGTGTCTAAAATTTTGGTATTAACATTACTCAATTTTTGACAAATCCAAGTAGTGAGTTCATAACAAGATATAACTATACAAGTTCTTACATCTAAGTATATATAACTTCACTTAATTTTTTGGTCCGGTCAAACTCAAATATACAATTATGTGAGTAAATAATTAATCAAAATAAATAAAATATTAAAATTATAGGGAAAAACAGATTAGCGGTACTGCAGTAGTCATCCTGGCTTTGGTCAAACAGCCTCCAAGTTGGTCCATACCAAACATCCAGGTGGGTCCAACCCATATGAAAGTGGTTAGATAATTCAACGATGCAAAGCCAACTTGAGCTAAGAGTGACAGGACCTAGATAAAGAAGCTACTTCTAAGTTCTATAAATTCTATTATATAGCACATCTGACATCACCAAACTCACAATCTGCATAAAGAAGCTTTCAGTGAGAGTTAAAAAGTGAGTTTGAGTGATGGAGAACTTCCCAGTGATCAACTTGGAGAAGATCAACGGTGAGGAGAGAAAGGCTATCATGGAGAAAATTAACGATGCTTGTGAGAACTGGGGATTTTTTGAGGTACCCATGAATATGTCAAATAAAGCTTTTCTATGCTTAAATCTGAATATTTGCTACCCAAAGTTTTTTCAAGTTGTTCATTGTAATTTCATTGATCTTATTGTTTTGTTACTTGTAGTTGGTGAACCATGGGATACCCCATGAGCTTTTGGACAATCTGGAAAGGTTAACCAAAGAACATTATAGGAAATGCATGGAGCAGAGGTTCAAGGAGTTAGTGGCAAGCAAGGCCTTAGGGGGTGACCAAGCTGAAGTTAAGGACATGGACTGGGAGAGCACCTTCTTCTTGCGCCATCTCCCACACTCGAACATCTCTGAAATCCCTGATCTCAGCGATGAGTACAGGTTACTGAAGCAGATCAATTAGATTTGAATGCATGGCCTCTCTCAGAATATGTTGAAATCAAACTGCATCTAACAACTTCATATTACTAATAAATAAAAGAAAAATCCATCTAAATAGTAATTTGGCATATACAAACATAAATGCATATTCTAAGCTATTTCAGGATATGATGCAGGAAGGTGATGAAGGAATTTGCTTTGAAGTTAGAGAAACTAGCAGAGGAGCTGCTAGACTTGTTATGTGAGAATCTTGGATTAGAGAAGGGATACCTCAAGAAGGCCTTCTATGGATCAAGGGGACCAACTTTTGGCACCAAGGTTGCTAACTACCCTCCATGCCCCAAGCCAGACCTGGTGAAGGGTCTTCGTGCTCATACTGATGCCGGTGGGATTATCCTTCTCTTCCAAGATGACAAGGTCAGTGGCCTGCAGCTGCTCAAAGATGGCCAGTGGGTAGATGTACCCCCAATGCGCCATTCCATTGTCATCAACCTTGGTGACCAACTTGAGGTAAATTTATCAAACTAAAAGGCCTTAATAGACATTTCCACATACAAGTTAAATGCAAGATCATGATTCTTATCAAACACTATTTGGTAAAACAGGTAATCACCAATGGGAAGTACAAGAGTGTGGAGCACCGTGTGATAGCACAACATGATGGGACCAGAATGTCCATAGCCTCATTCTACAACCCAGGCAGTGATGCTGTTATCTACCCAGCACCAGCATTGGTAGAGGAGCAGAACCAGTTGTACCCAAAATTTGTGTTTGAAGACTACATGAAGCTCTATGCTGGGTTGAAGTTCCAGGCCAAGGAGCCAAGATTTGAAGCACTGAAAGCATCAAATGTCAATCTGGGTCCAATTGCAACCGCTTAAATCTGTTTTTACTATAAGTATAAAGATGTTTGTTTAGGGGAAAGCAAAAGCAAAAAGCTTATAGGCAGATGCATAAGTTTCTCAATTTAGTACATGATAATTTACTATAATGAGTGGAGTGGTTCCTTGTATTCTGTAAAATAGCCAAAAATATCAATATTTAATAATATATAAGCACTATTTAATTAGCATAAATATTTATTGCCTCTAGTCTCTATCTATCTTCTTTCCTTTTCGCATTCTGGCTGGATATGAAACATAAGCTGGGTTTTGGACGACCAATGATTATAAGCAGAACTTGTCAGTCTTAAAAGAACGTAGGCCTAACCCTATCAAATGGATATGGAGAGAATTCTAAAACTCACCATCTCACTTTTATAAACATTTACAAAATTCAAGTTAAAATCACCCAAAATGAGGAGTCCTTTTTTATTGTGAGTCCTTTTTTATTGTGAGTCCTTTTTTAATGTATTGTCAAAATTTTTATAAATATGTATAAAAATAAAGTGGTAAGTTTTAAACCTATGCAAGAATTCCTCGTGATACAGCCAAATGAGGAAATTTAATGCAGAGGCTGTAGATTTAGTAATAATTGAAAAAATAAAGAAGGTAAAAACAAAAAAGAAGAAATTTTGAAAATTAACATAAAACAGAAACATCATTATTTTTCCCCAAATTTTGTTCTTCTAAAATTTAGGGTGTATTTTATTTTATTTTTTCTTGTTTTTGTCTTATGTATTTTAGTTATTGTAATGAAGATTCATTTGAATTAATCAATTTATCATCATTTCCAAGTACATTGTATTTTTTCTATAAGTCTGAATCTGAGATTCTTTTATAAAATAAAATAAAAATTAGGAGAAAAAAATCTTCCCTGTTATTTTTTTTTTAAAGAGATGATTCCCAAAATTCAAAATCATTTAACCTTTTTTCTAGATTTATTTTATTTAAAAAAATAATGATTTGCCTTTCTTTTTTTAGTTTAGGGGAGGTCCTACTTCTGGACTAGACTTAGGGGGCCAAGGAGGAAAAGGGTAATTGATTTTAAACAAACATGTTGACATTTAGAGTAATATTTCTTTATCAAGAAAAAATATTTTATATAGTATTTGAAATAATCTAATTATGTGCAAGTTTTTTATTTTTTTTACCAAAAAATTTATATAAAAATTTCTGAAATTAAATCAAGCTATATGTTGAAATTTTAAATGTTGATAATTCCAACATATCTTTAGATCTTAAAATGTTTGAAGAGAACTTTTAACTTGATGGTATAAAAAGTGTTTTAAATTATATTTTGTTTGTAATAATAAAAAATTCTTTGATGTGTGAATTTTAAAGAATTTAATAAAAAATTTATAATTAAAAATAAGTATATTTTATAAATATATGATTTATTAGTTATCATTTAAATAATATTTATTTAATTATTAAATAAAATGTAAAATAAAATAATATTGTACTAATAAATATTGATTATTAACCATATAAATATATGATTATTAATAATTTATGACTTAAATTTATTTGTAATTTTATGAAGAATGATATTATGATATAATCAATATTTAAATGCATTCACGCAACATCAACGAGCGTCGCTAGCTGAGCTAAGTTCACGAAACTGATTCGCCTTTTTAAATACATCAATGTTTTGAAAATGAAGTCAAGATTATCAGTAAACTTCTTTCAACTTGTGTAACACGCTTATCAAAGCTTGAACTCTTACTCTGCAATACTTTCTTGTACCCTCCGATTTCTAGTTTCATAGCTTTCCAATGTGCTTTATGGACGGGAACCACTTTGTCCTAGCAATAGTCCTCACTTGTTGACTGAACCTGTATCCTTGAACTGTTGAGCAATATTAACTAAGATCATTTATTGCTACTCTAACACACTAAAACAAGTTTGCTGTTAAAGCTTATGTGTTGAACATCTTCGTGATGAAGGCATATTCCCCATAAAAAAGGAGGATTAACTAGGGTCGTTAAAACAGTTCAAACTTGCGTGAGCCAGTTCTTTTATCCTTACAAATTATATGAGTCGATTTTTAAAATTAATGACTCGTAAAAACACAAATAATTTTAGTTCAACTCGTTTAAGCCGTGAGCTAAACGGGCTAATTTGCAGGGCCTGCAGACCGCCGCATAATTTTTTTTTTAAATTTCAACTTGTTTGTACAAAAAAAATTTAATTTAAAAACTTAAAAATTAATTAAATACTCTTTTCTCAAATAAAAATATAAAATGTACGTACTATATAGGCTAGCAGTGACACAACCTACATATGAATAGATTCGTCAAATTTTATAAGTTTATGTTATTTATTTGTTTGAATTCTCCCTTAATCCTTTAAATGAGATTAAAGTATTCAATACTATATTTATATAATGTAATATTTGATTTGAGATTATTAAATTTAAATTTATTTCAAATTTTACAAATAAAAAAAAAGGTTTTACGGGCCAACTCATGTAATCCTGCGAGTTAATGCGAGGTCCTATATAAATGTGAATGATTTTATTCCGACCCATTTAACCCGCGGCTTATCGCGGGCGAGTTTGACGGCCCTAGGCTTAACGTAATTGCAGCAAAATGTCCTAACTGTCCACATTCAAAACAAAATTTAGTAGTTCGCTCTTGAACAAAACCAACATGGTATTACCTACTTAATTCGGAGTGAAAGCTACAGTAGTATGTGCCAACAGCTAACAACCAACTTTCTTAATTTCCAGTCTAGATTTTTCCTTATCGAGTTCATTGTACACATTTTTCCTCATTTAAATCCACAATTACTTCAGAAAGCGTTTGCAAAATGGTAGATATTTTATGCCTATATACTTTTTCAATATCTAGAAAGTTGTTTGAAGAACTTAAAGTTTTAAAGTTTTACAAATGAAAAAAAATGATTCTGCTACCCAGGTGTGGGCAAAAATAAATAAATTAAAAGCAATGAACAGAACTTAACTTTTAAACTGATTTGAACCGAACCATAAATAACCGAACCTTTTGGAACCGGTTCTCTCCAATTCACATTTTTTTGGCTCCAAACAGATATGGTTATTATTTATTATATACGGTTTGGCGAACCAATACTAGCTAAATCCAAACTAGTTTAATTGGGAAAAAAAAAGACTAAGTGAAAAACAATCAGAGATCATTGACCCTTTCACTTTTCGGACCGGAGATTAAACAGGCGAGACTTCTGAGTCATAGTTTGATTGGTTTAATCGGTCGAACCTGTGGTCGAACCGGATGACGTAATAATTATAATTATATATATATAATTATTTATATCATATAAGTAAATCTAATAAGATGAATTATAAAAATTGACTACATATGATAATATTTATTATTATATTCAATTAAAATAGTATTATTTTAAGAGTAACATGGATTTTAAGAAACAAAAAATTAGGGTTTAATCCTTATTTAAAAAATAACTATTATTGTTTCTTTTAAAAATACTCATAACTATGAAGTTCAATTGCATTCGATCATTTTCTATCGCGTAGATCTTAAAAAGTTATGTAAAAATGATAAAATGCGTCCATATAATATGAACGAGTAAAAAATTATAACTTTTGAGAGATAAATGTGAAAAACCCTGAAAAACTAATTAAAAATCTGAAAAAATAATTTAAAAATCTAAAAAGGTAAAAAACATTCAAAACAAGTAAAAAAGAAATTGAAGAACCGGTCAGTTTTCAAGAACTAGCTTCAGTTCAAATGGTTCGCCAATTCAATCCCGTTTTGGCCATTCAATAGCGATTCAATGCCCTGACTGATTCTTTGGGTGAAACTGAACCGTAGACACATCCGGTTCCTAGTTCGACTAGCCGGTTCGGTCCAATTTTTAAAACATCGCTTTTAGTCCTTACGTGGTTGACTATCGGTTCAACAACGAGGCACAACCATAAGCTCCATAACCCCTTCTGATTGCTCTTCCTCGAACCAACCAATCCTAGAAGTCGAAAATAGCTTCTCAATTTGATAATTGTTACACTATCGTCGACTCGTCAAGACCAAACCTTATTCAGTCATCGTCATCTTCATCGTCCTCGTAAGACTTTTCTTGTTCCAATTCCCTATACCACCGAAAGTGCGAGGTTGGGTGCATTGTATATCTGCAAGGTGGTGGAGGAACTAGTCGATGCTACAATGGTGGTTGTAGAAGGCAGAGATAGCCATCAAAGAGGCTCCAACTAAGGCAGCCGTTGCAAGGTGCAGAAATGCCAGCATGGAACGTGAGGAGGGATCCATAGGATTGGAGGTTTCACAATGTGCTAGATTGAAGTTGAAGTGCACTCACTCGTCACACAATGAAGAGGGAAGAGTGAAACTTGACATTTTCTCGATGCACTTTGAGCTACACTATGAAATTAGGTGATGTTTATTTTTTTAAAAAAAATTCACTTTGGTTTCCTAATATTCTTTCCAATTTCTTATTACTTACAAAGTCTAACTTAAGGAACCTTTTGCAACTTATAAGGCTTATAGGTTATTATTCTCATAGAAATTTATCATTAATTAGAATTGAATGTTTAGGCTAAAAATGGTTAACTAAATTTAAAAAGTCGAATTACTACGATTTGGATTTTCTTTGTTCACAAGTTCTGGTTCAGACTTATACTATCGAATGGAACCAAACTATATTTCCTGTTTTTTTTAGGTTTCGTTGGGAAAAATTAAATTGAACCACATGTGCCCGCCTCTACTGCTACCTATCTCCTAGTGATGAACAAGCGAAGATATTGAGAAACGTTAGGAGATTGCATTGTGCCTTTGGTCAAAGAATCTCCTTTTGTAGACAATGTTCTTTTAGAGCGTATACCTCCAACAATTGAATAGCCATCGATTAAGCAATATGGAGAATCAAGAGATCAATTCAATAATAATAATTTTAGGGTGAACATGAAATTCTTGATGCTTTCAATCACTTAAAATGTAAAATATTCTTTATATCAAGGACCAAGTTTCCCAAAAGCTTAAGCATTTAGGTGAGGGCTCATGAATGATTTTATATCTCTAACACACTCCCGCATATAAGAGCCCTCCGGGCTTGAAGCGTGGACAATACACTCCCATTTTATCTTATGCAAAAATTTAATTTTATTTAGAAGAATGAGGGTGGCAAGAATTGAACTTCTAATCAGATACGATGTCAAGTTCACCTACAACTTATGGGCTTTTTTTTTCTAAGTCGAACATCACTCTTTGCCAACTGTAAATCCTCGAACGATGGTGTTAGTCACTCATTGAATTGTTTCTTCATCATTATGTTTGATCTTGGAACCTCTC
This sequence comes from Styphnolobium japonicum, assembly GCA_023212625.1. Taxonomy (NCBI): domain Eukaryota; kingdom Viridiplantae; phylum Streptophyta; class Magnoliopsida; order Fabales; family Fabaceae; genus Styphnolobium; species Styphnolobium japonicum. Next base: position 7,514,855 of record JALBWW010000010.1, read on the forward strand.
ATCAAATGTTTCTAGGGGGAAACTCTTATGGAAGAAAAGCTTCTCCTTTGATTGAACTCGAGTCTTTCTTGTAAGTTGAAATGGTTTTTTCTTCTTAGATAATTAATGTACATTTTGAGCTTATGGGTGTTTGAATTATGTCTTTTAGGTCAACACATGTCCCCATGGTGTACCCATACTCTCATAGATAATCACATCATTTGGACTAGTTAGGGTTTATTTTTTGAGATTTTTTCTCTTTGGGAATTTGATGAGGTGGTGTTGTTATAGACTCCTATGATTTTGCTCCTAGGAATATTAAGGGTGCATATTTGAATAATGTCCCTCAGGTGGTCCTCTTCTCCTATTTTCTCTTCCCAATCTTCCTTTAGGTTTTTTTCTTCTTCGAGGAATCAATTAGCCATCCGTTTTGTTTTGGATATTTCTTCCATGTTTATATATTTGATGGCTGTTGTCATTACTTGTGTAACATCTTAATATGCACCCCCAAGGGTGAAAGAACAAAACACAGAAAAACAAACTTTAGGGTGACTTGGGGAGGATAACTAGGCTTTCTGTAAGCTAATATATAGTTAGACTTTCAATCAAAATAACATAGCTAAAACTTAGTAAAGCAAGGCTATCTCTAAACTTTTAATTCTACAAGTCACATGAACCAATTAAAATCAAACTAATACCTAAGGCCTAGATTATCAAATTAAGATTTCTAAGACACATTAAACTTAGTAAAGAAAATGATTTACACAAGTTCACACAATGACACTTCACTAAGCATAAGAATCATACACCTAGCACATAGACACATATACACATTAGAAGCAAGACACATGAACTAATTCATGCAAAAATCTGCACATCAAAACCGTGACACATCAACACACACACACACCTTGACACATACACACTCTAACACCTTGCCACACACTCTAACACCTTGACACACACACTAACACTTTGACACACTTGATAACATGTTGACACACACACTTGCTGCACCATGGCAGCCAAATACACACACAAATGACACAACACACACTAGGAATTAATAAAGAAACATCACACAAATTCTGCACTTTAAAGTAAATAAAAAACAGCACCTACACATGCACACTCACACGTTGAAGTCAAGGAAGGAATCTGTTCTTGGAAGAACACATGTACACCTACACGTCTACATGCATGAATTTAAGAGAGGAATCTGCACTTTGAAGACACAAGACCATGATGCACATGAACTAAACAAAAGAATGCACTTTTAGAAAGCAAATTTCATGCACTAGGACACGTTAATTGGGAAGGAAATGTGGCTGCTGGCCACGCTACCAAAGAGAAGCCAAACATGCAGAGAATATTCTGCATTGAGACAAAATCATGGCTATGACAAAGCCAAGGTAATTATGCCATATTCCCATCATTATGTTGGGAGAATTTTCATGATTATGTCCTAACACCTAGCTTTCTTCCACTTAGCTAACCTAGGCTTACTTATACACTAACACACACACACTTCACGTACACACACACACAGCTCCTGTACACACAAAACAGAAGGAGAGGGACGTGAGAAGAAGAGAAGAAGTAAGGAAAAAGAAAGGGTAGGAAGCAAGCTCATCTCACTCACCATTTCCTTCAATCAAGCAAGGATCATTCTGTTTTGTTTTGTTTTCTTTCTTGGCTTGATCTTCTCATATTTCTAACATTTATTTCATTGATTTTAAGCTTGGAAAGTTTCTGTTACAGTCCCACAGAAATTAGATCTCATACACTAATTTTAAACAAGACTAGTCTAGCATGAATTCCTAGTATGATCCTAACCAAATCTGTTTTATTTTCTTTTCTTTCTTGGCTTGTTTTTCTCATATTTCTAACCTTTCTTTCATTGATTTTAAGCTTGGAAGGTTTCTATTAAAGTCCCACAGAATTTAGATTTCATACACTAATTTTAAACAAGACTAGTCTAGTATGAATTCCTAGTATGATTCTAACCAATCTGTTTTTGCTTAAACCATTTACTTACTTGATTTTCTGTGCTTCTAAATGATCACGGTTTGGCAAGGTATTAAGGAGTAGGAATAGCTTCATAACCTATTTTATTACTAGCATTAGAAATTATCAAAGATACTTGACTTACCTTACTTAACTACCATGAAATTCCTATGCTTAACTAGGAACTTATGACATTTAAATTAGCTTAAGCATTCTGTTTTAAATGATTATGTTTGTTTACATATTTTATGGTTATGTATGGCCACGGTTTTGAGAAGGAAGAATCATTTCAAGAAGGTTTATGATATGTAACCTTGAGTTGGTTTCAATTGAACTAAGACTCACCACTAAAAACTATGTTAGATGACATGTTGGTGGAGTGGCCTTTGGCCTATGTATCATCTTAAGAGATGATGGGAATTCCCTATGTTTATAAGGCAGCCCTCATGGAGGGAAGAATGGAAAGAATTGGTTTGAAAGACCTATGGTTGAAAGACCTATGGTTGAAAGACCTATGTTTGAAAGTGGTTGAGTATGAATGATTCTTGAAAACCTTCTCTAAGTTATGATTAATATTTTGTGTTTATAAATTGAAGTTCATATCATTCTCTATCTTTATTATAGTATGCTTTGAAAGAAAAAGTTTGTGAAATTTCCCACTTGATTTATGAAGTATGAGTTTTATTTTGATGCTCGTTTCCTACTAAGATTGTATAATCTTACCCTAATCTTACTGTTTTTCAGAATCAAAGAGAAATGGGGATCACTACCATAATAATTGAAATTGAGTGGGAGTGGTTATATTTTGTGGAGGACGGTGGTCATGTAAAAGTGATCAAGGATATCCGGTTCCATGTAGTTGACACTTGATCAACAGAATGTAAATAGTAGTAATTAGGGCTTATGTCAAGAAGTCTTGGAAATTTTGTTTAGGCAATTTACTGTAAGTAATTTGCTTAATGTTGTAAATATAACAAGACATGTTTCTCTATGCCCATGAACGAAATCAAGGCTTTTAAGCCATGTAAAATGAAGATGGAACTACCTTTGTCTTACATCCTCTTTTGTGCTTAATTGATTGGTCTTGGCGATGTTTTATAAGTTTGGGTTTCATTGGGCTTAAGTGTAAATTGTCAGCATTTATTGGTTGTTGATATTGTCTCTGTATATTAGTCATATCTTGAGTTATAGTCATCTAAAAATTGTGAAATTTATATTGTAGGAAACCTAAGATGAAGATCTACAACTTTCATAAGAGCTCATAAGTTGATTATGATGTCTAGTGGGCCGAATTGGGCCTGGAAGTCAGAGATAGGAAGCTGTCGCTGGAACCCGACCTGCATGCATTGATTGGGCCATTAATTCACATTGGGAGGTCCAATAGAGCTGAAACTGGTGCCAAATGAAATCTAACACCTAGGGCTTCAACTCTCATGAAGACCATTTTGCCAAACTATGGCGTTTTAATATTGTGATGATCACGTGAAGTCAGAGGTTGGTTCAGTTACCCTATGGGCTGAATTTAGGCATAACTTTATCATCTGAAGCCCAAATTAAGCAAATTAGGTGGCTTTGGAACTTTAAGAGGAAGAGGATTAAGATTAATCTAGGGGCATTCTTGTATTTTAATTTTTAAAGTCTATTATTTGGAGGGAAACAGAATCATACAAGATACACTTTCTGTTTAACCATATTTTGAATTCTCTTTATTTTTCTCCTCCTTCTCTCTAGGGTTTGCTGTCTCTAGTTCTTTCTTTTCTTCTTCCTCTACAAGCTTCCTTGGACTACAGCCATGGAAGGCTAAAAATCTGATATCAATTCAAGATACTTCAAGGAATTTTGGTTTGACTTGAGACTTTGTTCTTCAATTTTCGTTTTGAATGCAATTAGATTTTCTCTTCTCTCTTGTTAATTCAGATTTTGTAATGCATGAATGGAGGTCTTTATTTGTGTGTTTCGAATTATGGATTAGGAATGTGATTTTGATTGATTAATCAATGTTTCATCCCTTGAATTGGAGAGAATTGAATTACAGATTTGTAGTTTAGGTTAATTGATTCTTGCAATTAAACTAGCATTGATTTTACAGATTTGTGAATCTTTTGTTAGTTATATCCTAGATGATCATCTAGTAGTAAATCTCAATTCTAATGTAGAGATCTCGGTTGGAATTGAATTAACCATTTAATTGGATTCAAAAGCATACTTAGTGGTCTATGATAGTCGAAATTGAAATTCTGACAAAGCATCTTGGATTGGTTATTTGCTTACTTGATCTTTCTTCGTTTTAATTGCTCTTTTACAATTTGGAAACATACAATTCCCCACTATTTTTAGTCTTGATATAATTGAATTGCATTCATGATCCTTTGAGAGACGACTTGGTTCATTGCACTATACTACAAATTTTTTGTGAACTGATTTTTACTATTTGATCGAGCTCAGCAGCTCGTATCAGTTATAACATATTGATGGTAAGGCAAGTATGACATGAGCTGATGGTGAAAATACTATTCATAATGTGAACACCTAAATTTGTCCAGCTTCTTTTAGAAAAAAAAAGGGATTAAAAGAAAATACTTTTAGCCAATCAAAAATAAAAAATAATAATAATAAAAAAATCCAAAAAAACAAAAAAATCAGAAAAGAGAAAATTCAAATTAATTTAGTTAATTACCAAAAATCCCAAAAGAGACAAATGAAAAATGAAAAAAATAAATAAGAAAATTTGAAGGAAAATACTTAAAAAAAAAGAAAAAAGAAAAAAAGAAAAAGGAAGAGTCTTTAATTAACTTTTTTAGCCAATCCAAAATTTTCTTTTTTTAGTCACAAAATGAAAAAGAAATCAAAAAAATGATGATTTAATCAATTACAAAATTCTAAAAAATATATATATGAAAAAGAAAATAAAAATTCTTTTTTTTAAAAAAAAGAGAGAGAAAAATAAAAGCCTAAACCAATCACCCAAGCCCATTTTTTTTAACCTAAACACTAACCCAATCCCTCCTAACCGGCCCAAAATCAACCCTTTACCCATCAGCCTAAATCGACCCAGCACCCAACTCGGTCCGGTTCCCTAACCCGATCCGGTTCCCCCAACCCCCCTTTCCCCTTCTCTTTCCCTTTCTCTTTCCTTCCCCTGTCTTTTCTTTTCCCCAAGCCCTAGCAGAGGCGCCGCCCCCTCCCCTTTTCCCCATGGCGGCACAGCACCAAGCCGCCCCACGTCCTCTGCCGACGCCCTTCCCCATGTCAGCCGCGCAGCTACCGTACCAACTGTGAAAATATGTTTGCCCCAATGGTTTATTGTATTATGTTTTGATGATGACAAATACATTACAAAAAGGATTACAAATATGCTACATATGTGTGTGATGAGCTATATTGGATAATGCATGGTTATATATTATCTTGTTGTTCCTATTATAAGAATCATGCATTAAGTTTTGTGTAGCATCATTGATAGGATATATCCAATGTACTTGATAAGTGATATAATTAATTATTGGATATGTGTCTATATGTGAATCATATATGCATGAAGAACTTTATAAAGTTATATACATGTGAATCATGCATCTTTAGTTATTGAGTTATGGATTTGAATTAACCATGGTTTTCAAGTGAGTTATGCTTTGTAGGATAGTCCAAGTATCAAGAGTGAGCATTGGAATAAGAAAGTGAAAGATCCTATTTATGCTCAACTCAAGAAGAAGGAGAATGAAGAGATGAACCAAGCATTTAGAAGATTTGAAGAGAAGAAATCTTAGAAGCTTGAAGTGCATCAAGAAGCTTATAGACTCAAAAGGGTATACTTTCTCTTATAGGCTATTCTCCTTTGTAAGGATAGAGGTTTTACATGAAGAGAGCTCAAATATCCTTATTCAATCTTGACAAATGTTTTTAACATGGTAAAATGCCCAACAAACAAGTTTTGAGAAGTTAGTCTTGGTGGTATTTCAAAACTATGAAAAATAGCAAAATCTGAATTTGAAAAGCTGACCTATGGTCACTATTTTTATCATAACTTTTAAAATACTTTGATTTTTGATCTGAAACTTATCTCATATGAAAGTAGACTCAAAGAGCTTTCCAACGCATGATCATTTGCTTAATTTGGATAAGAAACGAAGAAGTTATGATATTTTTAAGAAGACTACTTTCCAGATAGGAATTGTAGTCGACTACACAAGACTTATAGTCGACTACAAGACCTTGAAAAACTGACATATGGTCACTATTTTTATCATAACTTTTAAAATATTTTGAGTTTTGATCTGAAACTTGTTTCATATGAAAGTACACTCAAAGAGCTTTCCAACGCATGGTCATTTGCTTAAATTGGTTAAGAAACGAAGAAGTTATGATCATTTCAAAACGACTACTTTCCCGAGTGGAATTGTAGTCGACTACACAAGACTTGTAGTCGACTACAAGACCACCAGAAATGGATTGTAGTCGACTACAAGACCTTGTAGTCGACTACAAAGTGTTAGATTTCGAAAATTACTTTCCAGAGAGGACTGGTAGTTGACTACAATGTATATGTAGTCGACTACAACGTGCCAGAAATGCCTGTAACGGCTATAAACGGCTAGATTTCGAAAGTAATGATTTTAAAACACCACCAAAGGCTATTTTATCACTTGGGCTATATATAGAAGCTAAGATTGAAGCATTAACAAGTTGATGAACACCCATTTGCAAATCATTATGAGGATTTGATCATTTTCTATCAAAATCAACATTTGAGCTCTTCATTTTCATAATCCCTCTATCCATTAGTTCTTCAAGTTGTATTATCTACTCTTTGAGAGAGTTTATTCATTTTATCATATTCTTATCTTGTAAACACTAAGTGAGGGCAGAGGATCCCTCTAGTTGAAAGTGTGAGGCTTATACACAAAGGGTAGAGGATCCCAAAGGTGTAGGAAGTGCTCATAGCTTGTAAAGGTTTTTCAAGCACCGGTAAAGCTTGAAGAGTTAGAGGCTCTTGCACAAGGGTGGAGGATCCCAAAGGTGTGAAGAGTGCTTAACTTTGTAAAGGTTTCTCAAGCACCTAAGTTACAAGCTTGAAGAATAGTGGAAACCTCAAGTGGATGATCTTGGGGCTGGACGTAGATCACAAGAAGTGATCGAACCAGTAAATATTGTTTGCACTCTCTCTTATCCCTTACTCTCTTGACATTACAACACTTTCACTTGATATTCTTGCTATCTATACATATTCTGCAGCTATAATTATAAATTTACTGCATAATCTTGTGAGCTTGTTGTCTTGATCATTAGAACTTAATGTTTAGCTTGTTTGCTTGTTTTTATACTAATTGAAGTTGCATTTGAGCTATCTAGAATATTTGTATCAATGATATTGATTGTTCTTGGTTAATCACATTATGATTAATATTGTTATATAACTTTAATGTGATTAGCATAATGTTTTGAATGTGAAGTTAATGTTCTTGATTGTCTCCAAGCATGATATGTGTTTAATGTATTTATTCCGCTACATATATTGATTGAGTGCATCAAAATGCACAATTGCTTAAGTTTGTATTAAAATTTGTCATCACTCAATTCACCCCCCTCTTGTGTGATGGTTGCCCTTGGCTAACACCAACTTGCTCCATCACCAACCCTGCTGCTCCTCACCCTTGCGCCTCATCCTTCTGCCAAGCCAGCCGCGCTGCACTCTCTGCCGCGCCTGTGCTCGTGGGAGCAGCACCCGACCGCTCCTTACCACCACTTGCATCTGCTCCTTGCCCTTCCCCGCAAATCAAGACCTGCAGCACCCTCCTGCAAATTCGTGGACAGAGAGGATGCTGGTTTTTTTTATTATTTTATTTTATTTATTTAATTTTATCTTATTTGTATTTATTTGTTTTTTGATATTGAATTTTGTATAAATAGAGAGTAGGTTTCTGTTTTAGGGGGTTTTCTTTTTTCTTTGGAATTTTGAATTGACACTAGTCCCAGAAATCACGAGCGGTTCTAAGAGCTAGGAAAATTCGAATTGTTCTGTGGGGAGGAAACACAGAGCCCTTCTGTTTGGATTTTGATATCATCTTAGGTAATTTTATCCTATCGTTTATGCTGTGTTTGTTTTTATATATATATATCTATTTTGTTTTAGTTTTTACATATGTTCATGTGTTGCTTTGATTATCTTGCTCTGATTGCATTTGGATACAATAAATAATACTGAATTGAAGCCCCCTTGCTTATTAGCTCATGTTTGGTTTGTAAGGATTGTTAATTTAGTGTCTGTGTTAAGGAGGTATGGTGGTGAGGGTTACTAGACACTAGTATAAAAGGTAGTTTCGGTTTCCTTTGGAATAAGCTTGAGGTGTGATCATTATGCATGATCTGTTTAGTGAAAATCTAGAACTAATGAATTCCCAGCATATTTAAATGAATGCTTAGAATGATATTACTGTTGTTGATGTCCCAATTTGGTGTTTAAATTGATCATGACTAGGCTGTTTGATCATTTGGGTGATTTTAGTTCTTTAGGTCTGTTATGTGCCTGCAGTTTATGCTTGAAAGGGGAGTGTCTAGTTGGTTAAGGAAATGATAGGTCTACGAAGGTTTGTTGCTGTAACAGTTCTTAAATGCATTCCATGACAAGCTCGGATGTGACGTAAGTCAAGTGTAGGTTAGTTGAGTTTTATTTTATTTTGCTTTGGACATTTCTCGCGAATTTAAAAGCTGTAATTAACTGATGGCCCGAATCTGCCATGATTGAGTTAAATTGTCATGCTTGTTTCGAAAATTCCTATGTTTAATTCGGTGTCATGTATTCGCTGTCATATAAGGAATGTTGGGTTTGCTATAAGGAACTTCTTACACTGTTGCTATTCTAGTGCAATTCCTCCATCATAAATATCAGTCTTGTTTTCCTGTTCACTGGTGTCATTTCTGGTTATTTGAATGTGGTGGATTATGGGGAAGGTGTATTTATGCTTGGGAAATAATTTGGGGTGTTGGGAAATAAGGCAAACCATTTTTGGCATTTTAAGAACTTTGGGTCGATGGGAAGGGCTACCTACTTGTATGCTATTGCTTGTATGCCATCGGAAACTTGCTGGTTTTTTTACTATGTATAGAATCTAGTTTTCAAAGTAAATAAATGAGCAATTAAACAATTTGAATTTTGTGGTTCGATCACTGTTTGAATGTTCTGGATTAACTACAGTAGGTTTTTTTTTTTTTGGTTGTTATTTATTGTTTATTTTGAGCATGTTCGTGGGTACATGTAAGCTTTAGTATTTAGGTGGATGTTTATTTGGAACTTGGTCTTAATTCATCCACTCAACCTGTTTTACAGTCTCTTGTTTCTGATTCAAGAATGATTGCTTAAAGTTGCACTTTGGCTTGATTGATAATTTTTGGTTTAGTCTAGCAATTCTGGTTGGGCTGTTTGGTGTTACTGGTTCATTTGGTTTAACATTTCTGTTCTGGGTTGTTGCGGTGTCTCTGGTTTAATGACAGTGTTAATGCACTGCCTAAGAAAATGGTTCATTTAGGTTTTTGGGTGTTTGCTGGTCTGAGTTGATATCCTTTGCCGCAACTTGATTTGAAATTTGGAGATGTTATGATGTGTAGGCTGAGATTTGCATGATATGTTTATATATTTTGAAAACACATTAAATATAGACATTGGAAGTGAAGTGTGCTTATTGCTTGCGTGGAGGCTGTGGGTTGGCTATGATCTGTTTTGTCGTGTGAAGTATGCTTGTACTTTGATATACGTGACCATTGTTAGCGGTGTTTGGAACTTCCATTTCTGATTGGCTTGAGGCAAGTAGGTTCTATTTAACTACTGTTTTTGGAGATTTTATGGTAAAAGGATTTAATGACCCCATTTGTTTTGTTTTTTTTGTTTTTTGTGTGGTCATGTACATCAAGCTTGTGTGTTTGGTTTGATTGTTGTTTCTCTAAGATGGCATGGTCTAATAATCTGGTTTAGGTGAGTTTGTTAGGCTTGTTGGGACTTCTTGTTTTTTTGATAGGTGTCAACCTGACATTTGTTTGCTTAGCTCAATTAATTCGGTCTTCTCCTTTTAATTGGATCTTGTATTTGCTAAGGGACGTAGAGGCCAAATGCTTGTGCTGTTGGTTTGATATTGTAGCAGGTTCTTGTTAAAAGTTTTTTTTTAATTTTATTTATTTATTTTACATAGTATCAATGAAAGAAAAGATAAAAATAAAGAAAGTGATGAAGATAAAAATGAAATAATATAATTAGCAGTATTGATAAATGCATTGACTCCTTCTAGTGCCAATTTGGTTTAGCTATGGTCTTGGCTCTTGTTAGTGTCTTAGACTACTTTGCTTTAATATGTCATTTGCTTTTCGCATACTTCTGTTTACATATTGTAGTATAATTCACGTAGAGTTAATTGCTTTTTCTTATTGCTGTCTTATTAGCTTTCTTATTTCATTCCTATTTCGCTAAATGATGTGTATACTCTATGGTGAAGAAATTGTGTTAGTCGTTTTCTTTTAATTAGTGGTGAACGGTTTCTAAATAGTTGAGTTCAAATAACTCATTCTAAGCAAATAAAATCAACAAATCACATTATTTGTCTTCAGGGGTCAAGTACCCACTAGGCAATTTTCTTGAGGGGGATCAGTAGGTCTAGTACTGCATTCCCTCCCCTTTCGAGCACATTAACGAAGCCTTTTGTTTTTAATTAAGTGGTCCAATGCCAAAACAATTCGTGTTAGTTGCCTTCAGGAGTCAAGTACCCACTAAGCAATTTCTTTTGGGGTGAATCAGTGAACTGAGTATCGCCTTTCATCCCACTCACGACAAACTAATAATTTACTTTTTCTCTAAGTGGTCCAATGCCGCAAATTTACGTTAATTGCCTTCAGGAGTCAAGTACCCACTAGACATCTCCTCGAGGTGGATCAGTGGATTTAATATCACATTCCATCTTATTTAGGACGCGTTAATAAAATTTTATTTTTCTAATCAAATCATTTTATCTAATCAATTCTCTTTCTTTTAAATCAACTAATTTAAAGCAATATTTTTCGCAATTAGCTAACGCACAATTATTTTTAAAGAACTACGTGGCTTTGACTTCCTCATTGCACTTGGGGGGATACGTAGGCACCACGGCAAGTCAAATTTCTAAATATTCTAATCTATTTATTTAGTTTATTATTTTCCACCAAATTTCTAAATATTTTAATCTATTTATTTATTTTATTATTTTCCACCAAATTTCTAAATATTTTAATCTATTTATTTATTCTATTATTTTCTTACTAAATCTGTAAATATTTTAATTTATTTATTTTATTATTTTCTACTAGACCTGTAATCGTTCTTTCTTCAAATTTGCAAGTTGTATAATTTAATTTGTATTTTAATTATTTGACTTGTTTTATTTAGGGGGTAAAATCAAACATTGTTAAGGTTATTAAATTCGCACAACTAACTTAAGGTAACTGTTTTATAATGGATGTATCAGGGGTGCTGTGGGATTAAGTTTCCACCATTCCCTATGCATAATCGACTCCCAAACCCTACCTGGTTTTCGCAGACTTTTTGTTTTTATTTTTGTATTAAATCTATTTTTAAAGGGTTTTACCAATCATTTTCCCGACCCAATAAAAGATTGGTGGCGACTCCATTGTTATGTTATTTTTTTAAACAACTATATTTTTGCTCTCGCCGCTTCCTGTCGTGCTTTTTTCTGGTTGTGACACATAATGAGATTGTTGAGCCTCTCCTTAACCATGATGAGCACTCAAGATCTTGGTATGATGAATGGGAATGATCACAAAGGGAGAAGGAGGATATTGCATTGGGTCGTGTTGTGGCAATAGGATATTTGGGGAAAAGGGTGGGTGCTACAAATGGATGATTGCTCATATGAGTAATGGGTCAATGATGTGGAGCATGGGATGATCCTAGGATAAGTGAATGATTGTCAAAGCATGGGACAAGCTGAAAAGGTGGTAATGGGAATCCTATGAGAGGACAGATTGAGAAGGTACAGGAAATGGACTTAGGAGAGGTGAATGATTATTCATAGGGGGGACAGGCTGATGTGGTAACAAAATTGTTCCTAAAGGTAGGAGAAATCATGGGAGCCAGACTTGAGCATTGTTTTATGCTACTCTTTCATGTGGGGGAGTTCAATCTCTCTACAATTCTTCAACTTGTTGTTCCAAGCATTGGATATTTTGCAATAAAAGATATGGCATTTTTATACATTGGTAAAGTCAATTCTTAAGGAGTAGATGAAACTTTAGGTCCTTCTTCGAAATGATCAAGGTTTTTATTAGGGTTTTATGTTTGGTTTCGATTTGGTGTTTGCTTTTTTCCTAAAGTCATGGTAATATATTTTGTGAAAAGGTTTTACTTTAATCCTCATTGACAACGCAAGGTCATAAGTCAACAGAAGGATAACCTTTTGGATTATAGCTCGAGATCTAATAATATTGCTTAGCATAAAATTTTTGGTGATGAATAGAGTTGTAAAAATGGGCTATACCCTACATGCGACCCACCATTTTAACAACCAATTTTGTAATAGGGCTTTTTGGCCCTAACCTACAAAACTCACATACTAAAGTGGGTTAGGGTAAGGATAACTCATGGGCCAACTCACACGTGATATTTTTTTATCATTATCCCTTTCATCCTAAATTCCTAATTTCTTTTTCACCCCAAGGTCGCTAATGGAGTTGAATTGCACCATTGTGAACACCCCATTTTGTTCAAGCTAAAAAATATTAATTACAAAATAAAAAATAAAGAAATTAAATTAAAAAAAAGGCTTGTCCCAATTCACCCCCATCTAAAGCTCAACCCTTTTTATACTTGACCAAGTGACCCTATCCACCAATGCCCATTTACCTAATCCACCACCTTAACCTAACCTATCCCATAGCCCGATTTCACTAACCTGAATGGCCCTCTTTCCACTAAACTTTACTTGCCACACACACCTCTAGTATCCAAACCTTAGTCGTTTAAGGAAAGAGAGCAGAGCTCCCCCAAATCGATCTCAACATAGCGCATCATGCGTTCATCACTCTCCATTCACCAAAATCTCATGCTCCCACTTCCACTACTCGTATCATCCCCTTTTCATACTCGTAGCAGAAGCATTTCAGGTAGCTAGGTTTCATCTTCATGCGCGCTATTTAGGGAGCAAGGTACGGGTTCCCCTTGGTTAGCTCATAGGAAGGAATCTTCACTTACGCTGATTGGATTGAGGTAGTACAGATGGTGCTCATCCTCCAATGGCCAAGGTTTCGGTTGGGGGTTTGGATCATCTGTAATAGTGAGAAGGAAAGAGAGTGGCTACATATGAATAGACTACATAACTTTGATCAAAGAGGGCCAGCGAATTTGGTGCTTCCACATGCAATGAATTCACGCAAGGAAGGATTCCAAATAATCTAGGGTTTTGAGTTATATATAAAAGGGGATTTTGGTTTTCTGTTTTAGGGGGTTTCTCTTTTGGAGAATTTTCTTTAGTTTTGGGATTTTGAGAGAGCGAGAGAGACTAAAGAGAATAGAAGATCAAGCCGAAGAAGGGTACATAGCCTACAGTGCAAAGGACCAGAGATTATCAAAGCTATCTTCTTCCAACCATTTTTTTAAGAGAGTTAAACATTCTAATATATTTTATGATTTTTAATTTGATTTCAATTATTAGTTCTATGTATAACAAGATATTTAAATTACAAAGGTGTGTTCATAACTGAGTATATTATTGTATGCTTAGATTCTGTATGCTGATGATCATTTGAGGATATGGTATAAGTTTTGCACTCTTTGGTTGATTGCTAGTTAATAAGATCATTATGGATTGATCTATATGGGATATACTAGCTTCCTATTCTTGTGTGATTGTTTGCCTGTGAATTAGTATGTGGCTTTGATGGTGAATAGTTGTTGCATAATTTGATTTCATTCATTCTTGTTCCTACCCATTATACTTGTTCCTACCCTTTATAGTTCTGAAAGTTCAACAAATGGTATCAAGAGTAAACTTCTCCTTTAGTGCCTTTGATGGTGAGCACTATGATTATTAGAGTATCCAAATGAAAACCCTTTTTTAATTTCCCAAGATCTTTGTGAAGTTGTGGAAGAGGGATATAATGATCATGACCATTAGTTTTAACTGGAAATCAGTTGAAGCTATACAAAGAAGCCGTGAAGAAAAATGCTAGTGTTCTTCACTTTATTCTACAAGGCTTGAGCAAAGTAATATATCCAAGGATCTTTGGCGTGTTGAAAGCAAAATATGCTTGGGAAACTTTGCAAAATGAGTTTTGATCAATCAATTTGAGACACTTATGTTAGCTTTGTATTAGGCAGTATTAGATGTTTATTGTGCCCAATATTAGTACTTTAGATGAGTTTAATGTTGTTGGGCTTCATTGGGCTTTAATGCAAATATTGAATAATTTTCGGATTTTGATGCATTTTGACCTTTCTTCCTTGGTTAAGTCATAACTTGGGACTCGGTGATCCAATTGAGGTGATCTTGGTGTCTTTGGAAAGCTAAGCCAATGCTCTACAAGTTTCATGAAGAACTCAAGAGCTGGATCGGAATGCTAAGGGTCCAAAATATCCCTGCAATGCAGAGTGGGTTTGCTGTCACGGAACCATCTGGGCAGTATGCACATATTGGACTATATAGTGGGTTATAGGCCTCCTCTTGGGCTGAAACTTGGTCACTTGAAAGATAAGACCCATATCTCCAACTTCAATGAAGACCATTTTGTCAATAGATGTCGTTTTAGGCATGCTTCTGAAGCTACAAGTTGGTCTGAATTTGGAAAAACGTTCTTCCAACCTAACTTGAGGTAGGTGAAGTGTTTTTGGCATTTCTGGAGTTCTAAAAGTCCAAATGACATGATTCAAATTGGATATTTTCAAGGAGACAACTGGCTACAACTTTTATGAAGACATCCAAGCCAAAATGCACCGTCTAAGTGATGAATTTGAAGCCAGAAGTCGGATAAGAGTTGTTGACTAAAAGCCACCAACCATACACCAACCCACCTACCATGCACCAACCCACCTACCATGCATCAAGCTTCCATTTTTGACAATTTTCATATTCTTATAGCTTGTATTCAGATTATGTACATGTACAAATTGGCTTCTAGGATTAGTATAAATAAAGCCAATCTCTTTGTATTATCATTCATTCAATTTAGAAGTAAGTTTCAAGAAAGTTTAAGTATTTGTGAGAGTTTTCTTTCTCTTCTTCTCCATTCTCTTTGCAATTTCGTTTTTGTTCTTTAAATTCTGAGTTCTTCCTTCCCATCCATGGAAGGCTAGGCTCTCATAATCAATCCAAGGGATTAGCCATCTTGTTGTTTAATTTGGAGATCTTGTTTTGCTTGTTCATATTGCTTAATTGTTATTCAAGTTTCTCTTCTTCCTCTTTTGATTTTTATCTAGATTAAATTGCTTAATTTGATTTAGATGTTGATGTGGTAATAGCTTTATTATCATGTATTCAAAGAGGATCATAAAGATTAAACAATATATTAAAGCTTTTTGATAGATTGTTTAGCTTGGTTAAATTCTAGATCTTAAGTTAATCTATGTTGGATGGTGCTTACTTTATCTAACCTTGGTTAATCAAATCCTAGATGCTTATCTAGTAAAGAATTCTTGGATCATGTTAAGGCTTCTTGATGTGATCTAAGGCCAAGAACATGATTAGCAATTAAGTGAATTCCTTGTGATCAATGATGAGTTAAATTCAAGATCGGTAAATTTCCTTGGATTGGTTGTTTCTTTAGATTTGTTTAGAACTTTGAATCTCCTACTTTTATTAATCTTGTTAATCAACAACAAAACCCCCATTTTCTAATTATCTTGATCTAATTAAATCTTTGTTTTTGGATCCTTGAGAGACGATTCGGTTCATTCTCTATACTACAAATTAGTTTGTGAACCGGTTATTTTATTTGATAGGTCTCAACAACCTCTTGTCAAATTTGGCGCCGTTGCCGGGGATCCAAGGCAACTATTTGATCATTTCAAGATCCCATCTAACTATAACAAATGTGTTTGTTTTGTTTTTGAAGCTTTTTCAAGTGAGATTCGGCTGAAATTGGATAAAGGGCATTGTGTCAAGAATTTCTGTTCGGGCATCTCTGATTGATCTGAATTTTGGTACACAAATGGAAAATATTATTCTGAGAAAGGCTCACTGTTTACAGTGAGATCACCCTTATTTTTGCCAAATTCCATCGTTTAGACCACTTTTTCAATTTTTTAAGATATTTTATTATTTTTTTGGATAGTATTTGTGTGTAGATTTTATCCTGTGGTAGTTCCATAATTTTTAAAATTCATTTGATACTGTTTTTTGTTTTTGTTTAATTTTTTGGAGTATTTGTTTTAGGAATTTTTAGTGTTTTAGTTTTTATTGCTTTTCTAATACCTTCTTATGAACTCGCATGTGTATGACAGATCCGATCCTCGGTACCTTGCATTCATTTGGTCCGAAATTGATAGAACATTTCATACACTTCATAGAATTCATAGGATCGGTAGTAACATTCATAGAGCTAATAGAATTACTTTGAATTGGGCTTGAACTTGACATTGCACCTAATCTTGTTGACTCTTTTAATCGTTGAGTCCGTCATAGTACTTCGGTGTCCGATCTTAGTCCGTTGATTTTACTATGGCCGACTATAACAATAGGACCCTTAAGGAATTGGTCGCACTGATGTGAATTATCAACCTTTGTGCATTCAATATCTTGAACTTAATGTTGATTTTGAGTTGAAATCGGATTGATACACTTGTCGCCCAAGTTTCATGGTCTTGCGGTGAAGATCCACATAAGCATTTGAAGGAGTTCCATGTTGTCTCCACCATGAAACCTCATGGAATAGTGAAGATCACATCAAGCTAAGGGCCTTTCCTTTCTCTTTGGATGGTGTCATAAGGATTGGTTGTATTACTTACAACCTCTTGCCGCTATCACTTGGAATGACATGAAAAGATTATTTCTCGGAGAAGTTCTTTCCCCGCATCAAGAACTGCTGCAATAAGGAAAGATATTTGTGGCATAAGGCAAATCAGTGGTAAAACTCTCCATGAGTATTGGGAGAGATTCAAGAAATTATGCTCAAGCTGCCCACACCATCAAATTAGTGATCAACTGCTGATCCAATACTTCTATGAAGGATTGATGCCAATGAAAAGGAGTATGGTTGATGCTGCAAGTGGTGGAGCATTGGTAGATAAAACTCCACGCGTAAACTTAATTGCAAACATGGCGAAGAAATTCTCGGAATTTGGTACTCGAATGGGTGTTGCAACCAAAGTAGTCAATGAAGTTAATACCTCTTCACATGCTGATCAACAAAGGGTGGAACATAGATTGGATGAGCTCACTTCTTTGGTTAGACAGATGGCAATAGGACAACACGAACCACGTGTGCAAACCCCTGCAAGAGTTTGTAGCATATGTTCTAGTTCCTCTCACCCCACAGATGCGTGCCCCACATTGCAAGATGATTTTGAGTTTCAAGACCAACTGCGGGTCATTGCGGTGGTATATTTCACCGGGAAGCCACAATTCCATCATCGACAACAGTAAGTATGATCCATTCTCCAACACTTACAACCCTGGCTGGAGGGACCATCCCAACTGAGATATGGGAATGCATCAAATCGCCAGCTCACCAAACCAAGATAGACCACCATTCCAAAGAAGAAGCAAGGACAAATCGATTTGACCACATGTCGGACCAAGTAGACCACCATTCCAAAGAAGAAGGTCCTGTAGCCACAAAATCTGAGCCTCATTGGAGGATTTGGTGAAACAAGCTTGGCCACCAATAACATCCAGCTTCAACAGAACTCGAAACCACCATTCGTAACTTGGAGACTCAAATTGGTCAACTTGCCACATCAATTCATGAATTAAAGTCACGGGGTTTCGACCAATTACCCTCTTCAAACCACTCCAAACCCTAGAGGCAATGTTAGTGCTATAGCTTTACTGTGCAGCGGTAAGCAAATCAATAGACCAAGGCAGCCGATACTTCCGCATTCTACCCTTGGCCCAGAGAAACAAGATTTTACAGAACTTCAAGTTCTCAACTAATCTCGATATCAGAGATTCAGCAAATGATCCTACAACAACCAAGCGTAGTAAAATCGGATCAAATCAAGAGCTGTGACAAGAAAATTTAGTACAAATAGGAAAAGTGAACATCCAAAAGTCGCCTTCTAACATTCCTCTTCCTTTTCCCAACCGAATGATACAACGAGGCATATGGTTGAGACTGACTTGGATAAGGAAATTATGGAGACTTTTTCGGAAGGTTGAGGTGAATATACCTCTCTTGGAGGCAATTAAACAAATCCCCAAGTATGCCAAGTTTTTGAAAGAGACGTGCACCCATAAGAGGAAGCTAAAGGGGATCAAAAAGTGAGTATGGGAGGAATGTCTCGCTTTGATTCAGCCCAACCTACCTCCCAAATGCAAAGACCCAGAACTTTTACCATCCCTTGCACCATAGGGCACCATCAGTTCACTCATGCCTTGCTAGACTTGGGAGCCTCCATCAATGTAATGCCAAAGTCGCTTACACTTCCTTGCATATGGAGAGCTAAAGCCCACCGGCATTGTCATTCAGCTTAGCAAACCGGAGCACCGCACAACCCGCATGAGTGTTGGAGGATCGCTCTGTTCGGGCACATAATTTAATATTCCCATTGATTTTTATGTGTTGAATATGGAAGATGAATCGCTTCTTCCCCACCCCCCATTGATCTTAGGTAGGCCATTTTTGAAAACTGCTAAAACTAAGATTGATGTGCATGTGTCAGTACCCTTTCCATGGAATTTGGTGATGATATCATTCAGTTTAACATTTTTGATGCCATGAAATACCCTTTAGAGGATCATTCTGATTTTCATTTTGATGTCATTGATTTACTAGTTGATGATATGCATGCTGATATGTTAGCAGAGTTTCTACGAAATTGTAGGATACACCTTGATAGCATAGCTTGTGATACTTGTTCTCGCTTGCTTCGGACTTTTTGGTTGTAAACCCACCGCAATGTGTGCACTGTCGGCGAGATTTCTACATACTTATCATGTCTTGTGTCACAGCACTTCACGACATTGATGATTCTGCTTCGTTATTAATGGCAATGATGTTGTTATTAATGATGTTATCATTCATCCTGCTGCTAAGTGTGATTCTTTTGATCCCATAGGATATGATGATGTTGTTTTGCAAGATTGTGCACAGCTTATTGGTGTACAGTACAATGAGAATTTAGCAGCATTTAGTTTCTGTTCCAAAACTAGTACCGTCACCCAGCAACCACCCTCCATTGAACTTAAGCCCTTGCCCGAGCATTTGAAGTATGCATTCTTGGAAGAGGATGAGAAGCTCCCGGTGATAATGGCCAAACACCTCCAACCTGAGCAAGAAACCAGATTATTGGAAGTCTTGAAGCAACACAAAAGGGCACCTTTGCTTACAGACGGATGCCCTTCGGCCTCTGCAATGCCCCTGGTACCTTCCAGCGGTGCATAGTGAGCATATTTTCTGATTTCTTAGAGGAGTGCATGGAGGTATTTATGGATGACTTCACTGTCTATGGTTCTTCTTTTGATTCATGTTTAGCCAGCCTATCTAGAGTACTGCAAAGATGCATTGAGACTAACCTTGTGCTAAATTTTGAGAAATGCCATTTTATGGTAGAATAGGGTATAGTTTTAGGCCATGTAGTATCCAGTAAGGGCATTGAGGTAGATTGATCAATCAATTTGAGACACTTATGTTAGCTTTGTATTAGGCATTATTAGATGTTTATTGTGCCCAATATTAGTACTTTAGATGAGTTTAATGTTGTTGGGCTTCATTGGGCTTTAATGCAAATATTGAATAATTTTCGGATTTTGATGCATTTTGACCTTTCTTCCTTGGTTAGGTCATAACTTGGGACTCGGTGATCCAATTGAGGTGATCTTGGTGTCTTTGGAAAGCTAAGCCAATGCTCTACAAGTTTCATGAAGAACTCAAGAGCTGGATCGGAATGCTAAGGGTCCAAAATATCCCTGCAATGCAGAGTGGGTTTGCTGTCACGGAACCATCTGGGCAGTATGCACATATTGGACTATATAGTGGGTTATAGGCCTCCTTTTGGGCTGAAACTTGGTCACTTGAAAGATAAGACCCATATCTCCAACTTCAATGAAGACCATTTTGACAATAGATGTCGTTTTAGGCATGCTTCTGAAGCTACAAGTTGGTCTGAATTTGGAAAAACGTTCTTCCAACCTAACTTGAGGTAGGTGAAGTGTTTTTGGCATTTCTGGAGTTCTAAAAGTCCAAATGACATGATTCAAATTGGAGATTTTCAAGGAGACAACTGGCTACAACTTTGATGAAGATATCCAAGCCAAAATGCACCGTCTAGGTGATGAATTTGAAGCCAGAAGTCGGATAAGAGTTGTTGACTAAAAGCCACCAACCATACACCAACCCACCTACCATGCACCAACCCACCTACCATGCATCAAGCTTCCATTTTTGACAATTTTCATATTCTTATAGCTTGTATTTAGATTATGTACATGTACAAATTGGCTTCTAGGATTAGTATAAATAGAGCCAATCTCTTTGTATTATCATTCATTCAATTTAGAAGTAAGTTTCAAGAAAGTTTAAGTATTTGTGAGAGTTTTCTTTCTCTTCTTCTCCATTCTCTTTGCAATTTCGTTTTTGTTCTTTAAATTCTGAGTTCTTCCTTCCCATCCATGGAAGGCTAGGCTCTCATAATCAATCCAAGGGATTAGCCATCTTGTTGTTTAATTTGGAGATCTTGTTTTGCTTGTTCATATTGCTTAATTATTATTCAAGTTTCTCTTCTTCCTCTTTTGATTTTTATCTAGATTAAATTGCTTAATTTGATTTAGATATTGATGTGGTAATAGCTTTATTATCATGTATTCAAAGAGGATCATAAAGATTAAACAATATATTAAAGCTTTTTGATAGATTGTTTAGCTTGGTTAAATTCTAGATCTTAAGTTAATCTATGTTGGATGGTGCTTACTTTATCTAACCTTGGTTAATCAAATCCTAGATGCTTATCTAGTAAAGAATTCTTGGATCATGTTAAGGCTTCTTGATGTGATCTAAGGCCAAGAACATGGTTAGCAATTAAGTGAATTCCTTGTGATCAATGATGAGTTAAACTCAAGATCGGTAAATTTCCTTGGATTGGTTGTTTCTTTAGATTTGTTTAGAACTTTGAATCTCCTACTTTTATTAATCTTGTTAATCAACAACAAAACCCCCCTATTTTCTAATTATCTTGATCTAATTAAATATTTGTTTTTGGATCCTTGAGAGACGATTCGGTTCATTCTCTATACTACAAATTAGTTTGTGAACCGGTTATTTTATTTGATAGGTCTCGACAACCTCTTGTCATAGATCCTGCCAAGATTGATGTAATTACTTGTTCATCTTACCCCACATGCGTGCGGGAAGTGCGTTCTTTTCTTAGTCATGCAGGTTTCTACAGGCGCTTCATTGCCGACTTCAGCAAGATTGCTCTTCCACTTTCCCACTTACTACAGAAAGATGTAGAGTTTAATTTTGATGATAAGTGCAAGGCAGCTTTCAACCACTTGAAGCAGGCCTTGACCAGTACCCCCATCATCCAGCCACCTGACTAGACATTGCCATTTGAGTTAATGTGTGATGCTTCTAACTATGCAGTAGGAGCAGTCTTGGCACAGAGAGTGGGGAAAGCTTCTCATGTGATATACTATGCTTCCAGAACTCTAGATGTCGTCAGCAACTATACCACAATCGAAAAGAACTTTTAGCCATTGTTTTTGCTTTGGATAAGTTTAGATCATATTTGCTTGGTTCTAAGGTTGTTGTGTTTACCGATCATGCACTGGTTCCTTTTGAAGAAGCTTGAGGCAAAGCCCCGACTAATAAGATGGATGCTAATGCCCAAGAGTTTCACATAGAGATTCGTGACAAGAGTGGAGCAGAAAACCTAGTGGCAGATCATTTGAGCCGCATTGAAAGGGCTTCAGATCCCTTCCCCTGTCACGGACTCCTTCCCGGATGAGCAAATGTACCGCAAGGTAAGAACACCTTCCCTTGGTTTGTGGGATATGGTGAATTTCTTGGTTGCTAGCTTTTCCCTCACATTTCACTCGCGGCACAAATTTATAAACTTAAGAGTGAATCAAAATATTATGTGTGGGATGATCCATATCTGTGGCGATTTTGTAGTGACCAAATTATTAGGCGATGTGTGCCTAATCAAGAGTTTCAATCTGTTCTTAGCTTTTGTCATGCATTTGCATGTGGTGGACATTTTGGGCCTCAACGCATACGGCTAGGAAAGTTTTAGACTCGGTTTATATTGTCCTACCTTGTTTCATGATGCATATTTGTTTTGTAAGTCTTGTGAATAAAGGTCGGAGAACAGGAACATTTCTCGCAGGAATGAGATGCCCCAGCAACCTCTACTGTATTGTGAAATCTTTGACGTATGGGATATTGATTTCATGGGACCTTTTCCTGTTTCCTTTGGTTATGTTTACATTTTGCTAGCTGTTGATTATGCATCAAAATGGGTGGAGGCTAAAGCCACTCGGACTGATGATTCCAAAGTTGTTGTGGATTTTGTTAGATCACGATTTTCGCAGGTTTGGAATCCCGAGAGCTATCATCGCGGATCAAGGCACTCATTTCTCAGAATCGAGAGCATGGAGGGATTGATGAGGAAATATGGCGTGTTGCATAAAGTTTCTACACCTTACCATCCCCGCACTAATGGTCAAGCCGAGGTCTCCAATAGAGAGATCAAGCGCATACTTGAAAACAGTCAACCTAATCGGAAGGATTGGAGCATGAGGCTTGAGGATGCTTTTTGGGCTTACCGGACCGCTTAACACAAAACTCAATCGGGATGTCTCCATATCGGATAGTCTATGGTAAGGCATGCCACTTGCAAGAGAAATTGAGCACAAAGCATATTGGGCTGTGAAGCAATGCAACATGAATTTGGCCTATTTGGCATAGAGCGGAAGTTGCAAAGCACAGAATTGGAAGAGATCCGCCTAGATGCCTATGAGAGCTCCCGACTCTACAAAGAAAAGACCAAAGCCTTCCATGATAAGTTTATTCTTCGGAAGGAGTTTTCAGTTGGGCAAAAAGTTCTCTTGTTTAATTCTCACCTTAAGTTGATGCCTGGTAAATTAAGGTCTAGGTGGGACGGTCTGTTTGTTGTTACTAACATTTTTCCTCATGGTGCAGTGGAAATTAAGAGTGAAGCCACCAACAAAGTGTTCAAAGTTAATGGTCACCGCCTAAAATTTTTTTATGAAGGAGCTCAAGAGAACCTCGTGGAGGAAGTTCAACTGCAGGATGCCCTCTACCATGATTGATCACTACTGCGTTGAAAAAAAATAAAAAATAAAAAAGAAAAAAATAAAAAAAGCCACGATTAATGTCAATTGCCAGAGATTGAATCATTATTGGGGAGGACCCATCGCTCGTGCAAAATCTTCAATCATGCTGGCTGATCAATCAATTTGAGACACTTATGTTAGCTTTGTATTAGGCATTATTAGATGTTTATTGTGCCCAATATTAGTACTTTAGATGAGTTTAATGTTGTTGGGCTTCATTGGGCTTTAATGCAAATATTGAATAATTTTCGGATTTTGATGCATTTTGACCTTTCTTCCTTGGTTAGGTCATAACTTGGGACTCGGTGATCCAATTGAGGTGATCTTGGTGTCTTTGGAAAGCTAAGACAATGCTCTACAAGTTTCATGAAGAACTCAAGAGCTGGATCGGAATGCTAAGGGTCCAAAATTTCCCTGCAATGCAGAGTGGGTTTGCTGTCACGGAACCATCGGGCAAGTATGTACATATTGACTATATAGTGGGTTATAGGCCTCCTCTTGGGCTGAAACTTGGTCACTTGAAAGATAAGACCCATATCTCCAACTTCAATGAAGACCATTTTGTCAATAGATGTCGTTTTAGGCATGCTTCAGAAGCTACAAGTTGGTCTGAAGTTGGAAACACGTTCTTCCAACCTAACTTGAGGTAGGTGAAGTGTTTTTGGCATTTCTGGAGTTCTAAAAGTCCAAATGACATGATTCAAATTGGAGATTTTCAAGGAGACAACTGGCTACAACTTTGATGAAGACATCCAAGCCAAAATACACCGTCTAGGTGATGAATTTGAAGCCAGAAGTCGGATAAGAGTTGTTGACTAAAGCCACCAACCATACACCAACCCACCTACCATGCACCAACCCACCAACCATGCATCAAGCTTCCATTTTTGACAAATTTCAGATTCTTATAGCTTGTATTCAGATTATGTACATGTACAAATTGGCTTCTAGGATTAGTATAAATAGACCCAACCTCTTTGTATTAGAGGCATTCAATTTAGAAGTAAGTTTCAAGAAAGTTTAAGTATTTGTGAGAGTCTTCTTTCTCTTCTTCTTCATTCTCTTTGCAATTTCGTTTTTGTTCTTTAAATTTTGAGTTCTTCCTTCCCATCCATGGAAGGCTAGGCTCTCATAATCAATCCAAGGGATTAGCCATCTTGTTGTTTAATTTGGAGATCTTGGTTTACTTGTTCATATTGCTTAATTGTTATTCAAGTTTCTCTTCTTCCTCTTTTGATTTTTATCTAGATTAAATTGCTTAATTTGATTTAGATGTTGATGTGGTAATAGCTTTATTATCATGTATTCAAAGAGGATCATAAAGATTAAACAATGTATTAAAGCTTTTTGATAGATTGTTTAGCTTGGTTAAATTCTAGATCTTAAGTTAATCTATGTTGGATGGTGCTTACTTTATCTAACCTTGGTTAATCAAATCCTAGATGCTTATCTAGTAAAGAATTCTTGGATCATGTTAAGGCTTCTTGATGTGATCTAAGGCCAAGAACTTGGTTAGCAATTAAGTGAATTACTTGTGATCAATGATGAGTTAAACTTAAGATCGGTAAATTTCCTTGGATTGGTTGTTTCTTTATATTTGTTTACAACTTTGAATCTCCTACTTTTATTAATCTTGTTAATCAACAACAAACCCCCCCTTTTCTAAGTATCTTGATCTAATTAAATCTTTGTTTTTGGATCCTTGAGAGACGATTCGGTTCATTCTCTATACTACAAATTAGTTTGTGAACCGGTTATTTTATTTGATAGGTCTCGACATCCTCTTGTCACTGGCTAAGGACATTAAAAGTAGCGCTTCTTGGGAGGCAACCCAAGTTTTCTAACTCTTTCATCTTTCAACTTTGACTTATTTGCAATCACAGGAATCGAGACAGAAACTTGGTGCCAAGCGAGAAAATCTATCAGAGTTTGATTTTTCTCTGCCTTAATTTTGTTTATTTTTCGCTGTGAGATGATTTTTCACCTAAGTTAAATGGCTGGATAACGGTACTCGTGAAAATCTTTTTCGGTCCCTTCAATACTCCACAAACAATCGAAATCAGACATAATTTTACTCAATTTTTTCTCTCTCTCTTTCTTCTTTCTTTCAAATGGATAATCGCTCTTTTAATCTCCGCAAGCAATTCCCTTCTCTCCCTCAAAATGCTTTAACTAACATTTATTGTGCAAGGTTTGAGAGATTAAGGATGCTTATGCACAAAGGCATCCCCGATATACGCCGGTTGATCAAGCAAAGGTCCGACTGTGAGGTGAATTTTCTAACGCTCTTGTTTCATATATGACAGGTCTAGGCAAAAGTTAATATGCAAAGAAGAGAATAGCAAAAAGGTTACTTGGTCCGCTATAAATGTGCAAGATGGACTCAGTAACACAAAAATACAAATCAATTGGAATGACGTCTATAAACCGAGATGATAAAATTAACTTCATAAAGGATGGCATGAGTAAGGAGTCTTTAGATAACATTCTATTGACTCTTGAGATGCATCCTAGTGAAGATGTGCAGAAAGTACTTCTCGATTTATGGCCAATATTCCAAGATGAACATGAGCGATATAGTCTCGGGAATCTGACTCAAAAAGACCCTGTTTGCCAATTTTTAAGAAAATTGATGGGAAGTTTGACCATCGGCCCATAGAGAGCATTTAAGCCGTTACTGGACGTAAAACCAGAGGAATTTGTGAGCCACAATCACACCTCCTGTAAGTATTATTTTTTCTTTTTTCTTTTTCTTTTTTTATCTTCTTGTTTATTAAAAAAAAATAAAAAAAAATCAAAAAAAATAAAATAAAATTCAAAAAAAAATTCAAAAAAAAAAGAAAAAAGAAAAAAAATCAAATCAAATCAAAAGTAGCCGTATTCTTTTGAAATATGCGTTGCATATTTTCAAACTTCTTCTGACACATATAGATTAGTCTTTTATCATTGTCATATAGCTATTATCATTGTTGTGCTTATTTTCAAACTTACCTGACACACGGATCTACCCCTCCTTTATAGGTGTAATTATTACCTTTGAGTTTTGATGCCTTTAAATATTGCACTTTGCTCTCTTCAGATCATTGATAAGGTGAGAGTACAAAAAAAAAAAAAAACGAAGAGAAAAAAAATGGAAGTCACTTCAGTTCGTCGGATCAAGAGTGTTTGTGTCTTTTGTGGACCTAATCCTGGGAAAGATAAAGAGTTTGTAAATATTGCACACCATCTTGGTCGAGTGCTAGCTGAGAGAGAAATCCATTTAGTTTATGGAGGAGGTAGTCTTGGGTTAATGGGTTGTGTAGCAACTGCTGCACATTTAGGAGGTGGCAAAGTCCTTGGTGTCATTCCCAGTCCTTTATCTACCAGCAAGCCCATTGGAAAAACATTAGGGGATGAAGTAATGGTATTTTGCATGCACCAACGCATGAACATTATGATAGCAAATGATGATGCCTTTATTGCCCTACTTGGTGGTTTTGAAACTTTGGAAGAACTCTTTCAAATTACATCCTGGTCACAGTAGAACTTTCACCAAAAACCCATAGGTATATTAAATGTTAATGGTTTTTATGACAGTTTGTTTTGTTTTCTTGATCATGCTGTAGAAAAAAGGTTCATCTCACAAGCGACACGTCAAAGTCTTGTAACTGCTGCAACTCCTGAACAATTGCTCGATCAACTCAATGCATTTGTATCACAACGTGATCCAGCAATGGCTTCACTGAATTGGGAACAAGGCAGCAGCAGCAAAAAGCAAAAACTTGATTTGACTTTGTCTTTGTGAATTTTTGTTTTCTCTTATGGTTTTAGTTTTTGTAATTTTTCTTATTTCGTGCCTCGATTTGCAGTTTTCTGGTAAGACCTTCTACACTCTACCTATCTT
Source organism: Styphnolobium japonicum (assembly GCA_023212625.1). Lineage (NCBI taxonomy): Eukaryota > Viridiplantae > Streptophyta > Magnoliopsida > Fabales > Fabaceae > Styphnolobium > Styphnolobium japonicum. Next base: position 7,542,203 of record JALBWW010000010.1, read on the forward strand.
TATTTTGACATTGGGGACAATGTCTTTAATTAGTTGGGGGGAGGGATAGTTGACATTACCATGTACATAGTTTAGTTAAAAAAAAAAAAAACTAATCTTTATTGTTACTAACTTTTTAGATGTATGATGGCAGAGTAAGGAGTAGTTTTACTCTTGAGACGCATCTTAACTTGCATTTCATAATAGGTCTTAAATCATCTTTGTTCTTGTATATATATTAAAAAAAAAAAAAACACACACACACAAACACACACACACACACAATTTTGATCTTTTCAATTGATTTTGATACAAGCATGTGCTGAATCTGAGCTTAATTGATGATAAAAGTATGCAAAACAGTTTACAGTTGAATCATTTTCATGATATACATGTGTATATGATTGTGGATATTAGGAAGAAGGCATGGTTGAATTGAGTGAATGTTCCATACCTTTGTGAGTTTTGGGCTTTTCCAAGTTTGATACTTACACTTGGTTATTTTCTTTCATGAGTGATGTCAATTATGAATTTATTTTCTAGAACTTGCATTGAATCGATTTGAGATTACATTGGTCTGTATGTTGCATGAAAATGACAGAGGCATTTTTTCTTGACTTAGCTGCTTTGGCCAAATAAACCTACCTTGCATTTATCTAAATATTAACTCCCTCTGAGCCTATTTTCCTATTCTTTGTTCTTAGCTCATTACAAGCTTTGAGTGAAAAACCATGTTTTACCTTACCTTAGGGAATGGGAGAGCATTGATTTTCTTATTGGAGGAGTTCTTTTGCTTGCAATGATTTAAGTGTGGGGGAATTGGTGTGCTGATACGAAATGCTTGGTGCAAAAACAACCAAAAAAAAAAAACAAAAACAAAAAAATAACAAAAAAAAAGAAAGAAAAAAAAGAATAAAAAAGAATAAAAAAATGAAGGAATGTGTGAAGAGAATGAGCATTTTATGGTTTTGGGTAAAAAAATTTATTCTTTCTACTTGAATTACTCCTCAATGCTCTTTTATTCTCTTTGGTTTTAACCTGCTATTATCTATATTGTTCCCTTCCTTCACCTTATAAGTTCCATTACAACCTTTTTGAAAGACCTCTTGATTTTTGCAATTTATTTGATCTAAGTAGTGGAGAATTGATGTATATGCAAGCCTATGGTAAAATACTTTCATAATTTGACTAAGTTGAGCGTAAACAGTTAACCTAAACACCTTGTGTGATTTGAGTGTCACTTGTGAAGAATTTTACTCAATCAACATGCCTATTTATGATTAAAGCATGATTATGCTATACTTTATTCTCAATTGATTTGATTCAACTATTCTTTGTTAAGCATACTTGACTTATTAATTATGGTTTATATTTGATACAATGCTTGTATTTAAAAATTAGTTGAATTGATTAAATAAAATATTACATGTTTGTGGTATCATCCTGGTAAAACCCTCACGAGACTATAACTCGTCTACTAGGGACACCTAGGGGTTTAAAGGCTTGTGGCACATGCTAAGTGCCATCGTGTTTTCCTACGAGTGGATTAGATTAGAGTATAATCAGTTTTTTATGTTTTTAGTTTAATAATATGATGTTTCTTGTTTTTCTTTAGTTTCGTTGTTATGTGTTTTGCCCAGGAGTGCAAAAGCTTAAGTGTGGGGGAATTTGATCAATCAATTTGAGACACTTATGTTAGCTTTGTATTAGGCATTATTAGATGTTTATTGTGCCCAATATTAGTACTTTAGATGAGTTTAATGTTGTTGGGCTTCATTGGGCTTTAATGCAAATATTGAATAATTTTTGGATTTTGATGCATTTTGACCTTTCTTCCTTGGTTAGGTCATAACTTGGGACTCGGTGATCCAATTGAGGTGATCTTGGTGTCTTTGGAAAGCTAAGACAATGCTCTACAAGTTTCATGAAGAACTCAAGAGCTGGATCAGAATGCTAAGGGTCCAAAATATCCCCTGCAATGCAGAGTGGGTTTGCTGTCACGGAACCATCTCAAGCGTATGCACATATTGGACTATATAGTGGATTATAGGCCTCCTCTTGGGCTGAAACTTGGTCACTTGAAAGATAAGACCCATATCTCCAACTTCAATGAAGACCATTTTGTCAATAGATGTCGTTTTAGGCATGCTTCTGAAGCTACAAGTTGGTCTGAATTTGGAAACACGTTCTTCCAACCTATAGGTGAAGTGTTTTTGGCATTTCTGGAGTTCTAAAAGTCCAAATGACATGATTCAAATTGGAGATTTTCAAGGAGACAACTGGCTACAACTTTGATGAAGACATCCAAGCCAAAATGCACCGTCTAGGTGATGAATTTGAAGCCAGAAGTTGGATAAGAGTTGTTGACTAAAAGCCACCAACCATACACCAACCCACCTACCATGCACCAACCATGCATCAAGCTTCCATTTTTGACAATTTTCAGATTCTTATAGCTTGTATTCAGATTATGTACATGTACAAATTGGCTTCTTGGATTAGTATAAATAGACCCAACCTCTTTGTATTAGAGTCATTCAATTTGGAAGTAAGTTTCAAGAAAGTTTAAGTATTTGTGAGAGTTTTCTTTCTCTTCTTCTCCATTCTCTTTGCAATTTCGTTTTTGTTCTTTAAATTCTGAGTTCTTCCTTCCCATCCATGGAAGGCTAGGCTCTCATAATCAATCCAAGGGATTAGCCATCTTGTTGTTTAATTTGGAGATCTTGTTTTGCTTGTTCATATTGCTTAATTGTTATTCAAGTTTCTCTTCTTCCTCTTTTGATTTTTGTCTAGATTAAATTGCTTAATTTGATTTAGATGTTGATGTGGTAATAGCTTTATTATCATGTATTCAAAGAGGATCATAAAGATTAAACAATATATTAAAGTTTTTTGATAGATTGTTTAGCTTGGTTAAATTCTAGATCTTAAGTTAATCTATGTTGGATGGTGCTTACTTTATCTAACCTTGGTTAATCAAATCCTAGATGCTTATCTAGTAAAGAATTCTTGGATCATGTTAAGGCTTCTTGATGTGATCTAAGGCCAAGAACATGGTTAGCAATTAAGTGAATTCCTTGTGATCAATGATGAGTTAAATTCAAGATCGGTAAATTTCCTTGGATTGGTTGTTTCTTTAGATTTGTTTAGAACTTTGAATCTCCTACTTTTATTAATCTTGTTAATCAACAACAAAACCCCCATTTTCTGATTATCTTGATCTAATTAAATCTTTGTTTTTGGATCCTTGAGAGACGATTCGGTTCATTCTCTATACTACAAATTAGTTTGTGAACCGGTTATTTTATTTGATAGGTCTCGACAACCTCTTGTCAAGTTTCAAGGCTTGGAGAAAGTCACTTCTGTCAAATTACAAAATCTATGGAGGGACTTTAACTAACTATCAATGAAGGAAAACAAAAAGGTACAAGATTTTTTCTCTAGAGTGGCTACAATTGTTAATCAAATTAAAAACTATTGTTACTCCATTCACAGAAAAAAGATTCTTGAAAAGATTCTTAGGAGTGTACCACAAAACTTTGATCATAGTTGTGCAATTGAGGTCGCAAAAAATTTATCCAAAATTAGCATGTATGAACTAATGGGTGATCTTTAAGCTTTTGAGCAATGAATGACCAGATCTACAACACAGTCATTTAAATAAGCTTTTCAATCCAAAATGAATTTTTCTGAAAAGAAAAGAGACAACAAGTACAGGAACTACATCCAAATCGCAAAGGAGAGGAGGAAGATCATACCCAGGTCATGGTAAAGGCATATCTAACTAGGGTAAGTTGAGAAATTTTCAAAGAGACATACCGCAATGCTCAATTTGCAAGAAAAATAACCATGACAACAACAAACATTGGTTTAGACAACGTACCAGCACCACAAACTTTGACCAAATGGTGATCAATTGCCCAAAAAGAGACCCAACAAAGCTAAATACTCAAAAGTTATAGATGGAACTTTGAAACAATTGTTCTTCATCAACAACTCATAAAATGAGCATGAAGTTTGGTATATTGATAGCCGGTGCAGCAGTCACATGACTGGACTCGAAGAATTTTTTTTCCTTGGATGAAAACTTCAAGTTTGAAGTAAAACTTGGAGATAGAAAATCTATTTGTGTAGATGGAAAATGTGATATTGTTGTCCTAACCATAAAAGGTAACTCAAAACTCATCAAAGATGTACTTTATGTTCCTTCTTTGATAACAAACCTTTTTAGTGATGGTCATCTTGTTAACAAGGGTTATGATGTGAAATTTGATGAGCAAGGATGCATGATCTTTGATAAGAATAAATAATAAAAAAACAAGATAAGCTAATTACTTTAGTCCCCATGATGGCAAACATGAAATAACTAAGTAAAACACAAGAAAGGAGGTTAAATTGAGTTTCTTAACCTTTTTGGAAAACTTTTCTCAAAGAAAGCTTTGCTGAATTGTAAATGAGAATGGACGAAACACAAATTCTTTACAGTCCATTGGACACAAAGAGAGTTTTTCTAAAATTTCTTTGGACGCAATATAAAAGCTTATATTTCAGAAAAAGAAGGTTTGTTAAGAAAAACAATGACAATCCCCAGATGTTAGATATAAAGAAAAAGCACACAAGGAAGGGATGAAAAAACTTACACCAGATATTTATAATGGTTCACTCTCACAACTCGAGAGCTACATCCAATCCCTTTTACTTGAAGGATTTTTCCACTAAACTTTCAAAGTTTACAAGTATTCTTCTCAACGCCTCTTCAGGCAACAATCAAGTATTCTTTAACCTCTTTAGGTTCTAACCAACAAGTATTCTTTTATACATAACCTCTTCAGGCTTACCAACGAATTGAATAAATGGTGTTTTGACAACACTTGAGTTTAACTCACAAGGAGTGAGGCTAAATAAATATGCTCAAGTAGAAAGCTCTATTACAAGAGTAACTGAATAATAAAGAGTAAGACTTTGAATATTTTCTTGTTCTCTTGTTGTGAATTGCTCTATTTACTTCTTCTAAGACATTTGTATTTATAGCTTGCAAGTTTGTTCTTGTCTTCATGAGCTTCTTCGTCTAATGACAATATTTATTACCATTCTGAGTAGCATTAAATGCACAATGCTAATAACGTCTTGATCTCCTTTTAAAATGTGGCATTGGTTGTCAACAATATCGAGGAATATGATATCCTAGTTCTGACATTTCTGAACACGCAGAAAGTTCCTCATTTGCTGGTCTTTGTAGTTGTTTGGAGTGTTAGCTCCAGCATACAAAGTTGATTTCTTAAAAGTCATATTTGTCAGAGATCCCATCAACAGTTAATGCACTTTGTTTTGCTTGTCTCTGAAATGCTTTGGACGAAGCTGTTTAAGAGAAAATAGCAAAGATAAAACATAGTGGATGATCCAATATAATAATATAGAAATAAGTTGTATTGGACACACGTTGTTTAAAAGAGATCGAAGCTTGCCTTTGGTCCAAAACACTTTACATAGAATTAATCAAAGAATGTACTTTTTGGATTTATCTTATTTGAACGAAAAGATATAAGTTTATACAAAAACTTATTTTGTTCTTTTTAATTTAATATCATTTTGTTATCTTTAAAACCTTTTAGGGGTTTAACTACTTTGAATCAGAATTGGTTCCAATATTAGTTTCTTGAAAACGTCTTTCGTTCCAACAATATCTCCTTTTTTATGATGATAAACAATATTAAATTTGATTTGAACAAATACAATTATCAGTTCAAAAACGGTAGAAAGCTCCCCCTAAGAACATGTTGTATACAAGTTAGACACAAGTATATTGGACACATGTGACTTGGAAACAATTTTTATCACTTTGTTCAAAAGAGTAGTTTTTCTAGTTTATTGGACGCATTGTTTACATTTTAAGAGAAAGTATAACATATCATAGTGAAAAAGTCAATTGAGCAAGTTAAACAAAAACAATCTGTGTAAGAGATTTTTTTTAAGTCTAAAAACGCTTTACCAATATTAGAGTATATATAACTAATATCATAGACATAAATTATTTTAGTAATGAAAGAAAAGAACCAATCTAACATTTGTCAGTATCAGAGCATAAAACTCCAATTAGTATCTCAACAATTAGTATAATTTTACCAGTATCATAGCTAACTATTTATCAGAGAAAAACTTATGTATTAGAGTAATTATATATCTATCAAAGAGATATGAAATTGTACATTAGTTCAAACAAATAGAGACATATTATAACTGATAAAGCTGAGTAAAAATAAGAAACACACATGGTATATATAAACACATGAAGTTATTCCCAATTTTATGTATCAGTGTATATGTACATAATCAAATTTTATTTCCAATTCTCCCTCTTTTGTCATGAGGAAAAAAGTGAAGTAACACATCATAGTCAGTGAAAGATGAAGGGAATATATAAAAGAATTTTCATAAAAGAAGTTTTAGATAAGAAAAGTTTATTGAGAAGAAGGCGGAAGAGGAGGGCCATGTGGAAAATAATGCTTAAGTAAGCCTTCAAACTGCTTGCAGACATTCTGGATTTCAGTTCGGATGAGTCTGTGAACTTCAGGATGTACTTCATAAGTAAGTGCAGATTGAGGGTTACTGTCAGCAAACTCTTCCACTATAGTAGAGTGAACTGCTACTGAATGCTTAGTGTCGTGGACAATAGACAAAGGAGCAGGTTCTGAGAGTTGAATAGGAATTTCCTCTGCATGGACTTCTTTTGCTGCTTGGACAACTGCTTCAGCTTCTAGTTGGTCAGTTTCTGCTTCATCCTTAGAAACCATATTCGGATCCCAGGGAAGAGGATCTTGATAGTGATAGAAGAGTTGTTCCCATGGGTATGGTTTTGTCAAGTTGGACGATGGAAACTTGTCTTCAACTTTGGTTGGGTGATAAAGCAAAACATCACCACCAGAAGGCCTTAGTGGTATCCCGAAGATGTCATCAAGAATTGCATAGGGGGCATACCACTGAAAGCTTTTACCATGTACAATGATGATTTTCTCTTTATCTTCATCACTGAGTCTAGAGGAGAAAGCTTCTTGTTCACACTTCCACACATAGCTTTCCCAGTATGTCTTGGCTTCTCCATCTCGAACCTCCCCATATTGAGATATATTATTCAGGAAGTCCAAATCAACCTCTGGTGCAGGTTTTTGTCCAAAGTCAGGATCAAATCTAGTGGGCAGAGGCCAAGGGGTTTGATTCCTGAGCTGTTTGGGGTCCTTATCCTTATTAGGATCCACCATTAGTAGCCTTAGACAAACTCAATCAGGTTGGATCTTGATGGAGGTGGCAAAAGTAATAAGCATTGAAGGGGAATATACCTTAGGTCCTTTACTGAGACACCAGTTTTGAGTGCAGCAACGAACATGGTGTCAAAAGCTGAGGTATAGAAGCCTAATTTTTCAAGTGTCAGAGGTTGGAACTTGAGTTGCTTTGGGTATACGTGAATTTGTAGAGAAAACCCATCACAGCCTCTAGCTCGCCTCTGAACCATTGAGTGACTTGGTTCCTTTAGCTCCCAGTGCTTGACTCTATATGGTGTCACTCCCAGAGAAAATCCTGAACTTCCAATCTATAAGGATAGAGGTTGAAGATGATTTTGAGGAAAATGGGTAGATGTTCCGTATAGGTGAAGAGGGAAAAGGGGGTGCAAAGTGTTGTGAGTCAGGTAATGGAGATGAGGTTGGGGTATGAGTAGAAGAAGATGGTGAAGAGGGATTAGCTGTTTGTGGTGGAGAAGAAGCTTGTGTTTGTAGCGAAGTTTGAGGTTCAGTGGGTGAGGGTGAGGAAAGAGGAGGTGTAGGAGTAAGTATTACAGTTGGTCTTATGTATGGCTTTTTTCTGGCACACATTTTGGACCTTGTTCCCCTTGGTATGTTGAAGGTGGACACAACTTGCATTCTCTTAGCAATGGGTTAGTCATCCTCAGAATCATCGTCCATCACCAAACGTCTTTGTCTTTTAATGGTGGTGGGAGTGGACGTTGTCTTCTGTTTTGGACGCTCAACTTTAGCTGGTAAAGGTTTGGGAATGTCTTTCGTCCAATAAGGTCTTGGACGGTTTGGAGTCTCATCTTCATTAGATTACTATGCCTAAAGACTTGTTGTGTTTGAATTCGTCCAAACACCTTCTTCCTTTCTTCCTCATCCAAGGCTTCATATGGACTGAAGATACCTTGCTCTTTGAAGATTTTGGTCAATAGAACACCATAGGAGATGGTGATTTTCTTGCCTTTCCCTTGCACACTTCGTTTGAAGTTCTTGAACAGCAAGATGGGAGGTTGATCTGTTAACACAACATCAAGTGACAGAGACAGAAGGCATGTACACTTGAGACATAGTCCTTGGACCCAGCCTTATGAAGGATCACCTTGTTAAGAGTTGATGTAGAACCCTTGTCTTGTCATGCATTCTTGCTGTAGTTAACTTATCAGAAGATGAGTCCTTTAACAGTATATCAAAGACTCCATTTTTTTCCCAAAGGCCTTGTCCCAATCAGTAGTGACTTGTGCTCCTCCAACCAACACTGAGTGGCATATGAGATTGTTACTCCAGACACAATCACTTATTTGACCATAACTTCTCCTCTGACTTTAGTAGTAGAGACAATACCATTTTTCTAGAATATATGAACTAGTTCCGGACAGTGTTGTCCAGACCGGACCGGACCGGACTGGCCAGTTGCATCATGAACTGATCCCTCATCTGGTTATGGTTCAATGCTAGAAACAGATTCATGGTTGGACCAGGCTAATCGATCAAAATCGGTGAACTGGCCGGTTTTGATGTGAACAGAAACTCTTTTTCTTTTAATTTTTTTTAATTTCTCAATCACTTAACTACTCAACTGAGAGTGATATGAGGCTTGATAATTGAGACCTCAAAACATTATTATGCATTTTATTATTGGTAATGTGTGTTATGAATCATGTATATATATATATATATATTTGCTTATTTAATACGTAATTATGACATCATTCGGTTCGACCAAAAAGTTAAATCGATTGAACCTGAACCTAAAGCTTTTCCGGTTCACTATCCAGTCCAACTTTAATAACATTGGTTCCGGATGAACCTTTTTTGGTTCTCTGAAGTAGTTGGACCAACCAGCACCTTGCAAATTTTCATCAATATCAATACCACACTCTACCAGTGTTAAGGTTTGGAATTGATACTTAACGGAAATCCTCGCTTCATCCACATTGAACTTCTTTCCTCCGACCATTTCTCAAAAAATTTTGAAATGGGATTTTGGGTTCTTGAGAGAGAGGTATTTGTTCACAAGAGAGTTTCAGAGAAAATTTTGTAAGAGTAAACCAAAGAGTTGAGTCTAAGAGTTTTGTGAGAGTGTAAACATAAATTTCAAATGTTTTAATTAAAAATTAATTAGAAAAAAGAGCAGAGGAAACAATTAATGCTCATTAAAGTAACTATTACGTTCCGCAGTAAAAGGTAACTTCAGTGAATTTACAAAAACTGATTCAGCTTGGGAAATTCGAATAAGTTCAAGTGAGACAAAGATATTATACAATAAATACAAATATTATATGAACAATGACTTATCAGATAATGGACTTACAAACATGATACGTATTAAGTGCAAGTCATATTGGACACAGATTATTAATGGACGCACAGTCATTAGTTTTTTTACAAAATGCATACTTAAATGCTTTCATATGAAAGTGAATCTGCCATCAGGTTTTGTAAAAATATTTGCCTATTGATGATATGTATCCATAAATTGAATGTCAAACACTCCTTTTTGAATATAATCTCTTATGAAGTGATGTTTGATTTCAATATGCTTTGCCCTTGAATGTAGAATAGGATTTTTTGATAAATTTATAATAGTTGTATTATCACAGAGTAAGGGAATCTTACTTTCAAAGATGTTGTAATCCTCCAGTTGATGCTTGATCAATCAATTTGAGACACTTATGTTAGCTTTGTATTAGGCTTTATTAGATGTTATTGTGCCCAATATTAGTATTTTAGATGAGTTTAATGTTGGTGGGCCTTATTGGGCTTTAATGCAAATTGTGAATAATTATTGGATTTTGATGCATTTTGACCTTTCCTCATTGGTTAGGCCATAACTTGGGACTCGGTGATCCATTTGAGGTGGTCTTGGTGTCTTTGGAAAGCTAAGATAAGCCTCTACAAGTTTCATGGAGAACTCAAGAGCTGGATTGGACTTCTAAGGGTCCAAAATAGCCTTGTAATGTAGAGTGAGTTTGCTGTCATGGGAATATAGGCAGTGTGCAGATATTGGACTATATAATGGGCTATAGGCCTCCTCTTGGGCTGAAACTTGGCCATTGGAAAATAAGACCCATATCTCCAACTTCACTAAAGACCATTTAGTCAATAGATGTCTTTTAGGCATAATTATGAAGCTACAAGTTGGTTTGAATTTGGAAACACGTTTTGCCAACCTAACTTGAGATAGGTGTAGTGTTTTTAGCATTTCTGGAGTTCTAAAAGTCTAAATGGCATGATTCCAACGCCAAAATTTCAAGGAGACAACTAGCTACAACTTTCATGAAGACCTCCAAGCTAAAATACACCGTTTAGATCATGAAAATCAAGCTGGAAGTCTAATAAGAGTTTCTGACTAAAAGCCACCAACCATACACCAACCCACCTACCATGCATCAAGCTTCTATATTTGACAATTTCTATGTTTTTACAGCTTGCATTCAGATTATTTTTAATTACAAATTGGCTTTATGGATTAGTATAAATAGAGCCAATCTCTTTGTATTATAGATCATTCAATTTTAAGTAAGTTTGAAGAAAGTTTGAGTATTTGTGAGAGTTTTCTTTCTCTTCTTCTCCATTATCTTTACAATTTCATTTTTGTTCTTTTATTTCTGAGTTGTTCCTTCCCATCCATGGAAGGCTAGGCTATTATAATCAATCCAAGGGATTAGCCATTTTGATGTTTAATTTGGAGATCTTGTTTCGCTTTTCATATTGCTGAATTGTTATTTAAGTTTATCTTCTTCCTCTTTTGATTTTTATCTAGATTGAATTGCTTAATTTGATTTAGATGTTGATGTGGTAATAGCTTTATTATCACGTATTCAAAGAGGATCACAAAGACTAAACAATATATTAACGCTTTTTGATGGATTGTTTAGCTTGGTTAAATTTTGGATCTTAAGTTAATCTAAGTTGGATGATGCTTTCTTTATCTAACCTTGGTTAATCAAATCCTAGATGCTTATCTAGTAGAGGATTTTTGGATCATGTTAAGGCTTCTTGATGTGATCTAAGGCCAAGAACATGGTTAGCAATTAAGTGGATTCCTTGTGATCAATGATGTATTAAACTCAAGATCGGTAAATTTCCTAGGATTGGTTGCTTCTTTAGATTTGTTTACAACTTTAAGTCTTGTACTTTTGTCAATCTTGTTAATCAGCAACAAAACCCCCTTTTCTAATTATCTTGATCTAATTAAATCTTCGATTTTGGATCCTTGAGAGACGATTCGATTCATTCTTTATACTATAAATTAGTTTGTGAACTGGTAATTTTTATTATTTGATAGGTCTCGACAATATTAATTAATAATTTAAAATTAAAATTCAAGAGAGGATGTTGCAGAATTCACCACCATTATCTGTATATAAATTTTTTATTTTAAAATTGAATTGGTTTTCAACTAAGATTTGAATTGAGGAAATACCATTGCAACATCATATTTGTACTTTAATGGGTAAGACTAGACATATTTAGAAAAATGATTAATAAAAATAATATAAAATTGGAACACATTTATTGATTCAAAGGGACAGGGCCCAAACATCAGCAAATACAAATTTAAATGTTGACGAACTATTCAGACTTGAAATTGAAAATGGTATTTTGTGACTTTTATTGGAGAGATAGGAAATACATGTGACTTTCTTTGAGGAGGAAAATGATAGCTAGGTTGTTGGAGTGAACAACATGATGGAAACAACAATGAGTTGGATGGCCAAGTCGGTGATCCCAATGTTCAAGAGATGGATGAAGCTAAGTGTTGGCGACATGGGGAAAAAGGTGTGTGTTGGGATAGTTGAGTTAGTACATGTTGTCTTCATTTCGCTCGCGAAGGAGAACCATCCCCGTGCTCAAAGCCTTTTCCTCAAAATACAAGGGAAATAATTGAATAGAGACATTGTTATGTTTGCAGAGTTGAGAAACAAAAATTAAATTCTGATTAATAAATGGCACACAAAGAATATTTGTCAGTTTTAAAGAAGAGGTAGTAGAGAGGGTGGTCAAACTTGTGTGTGATATAGGCAAACTTGTGGCATTGGCCACTGTTAGATTATCAATACCACCATAATCTAATTTGATGGATAAATTACAAAAGGAATCATGACTGAGTGTGCTTGTGGTATGGAAAGCAGTTGGTGAGCCGGATTTAGGGGGATAGGCTTTGATTTTGTAGCATTCTTTGGCCGCATGACCTCTTTTGTCCCAGTATTGGAAGACAAAAAGGCTATGGTTGGAGGGAGTCTTGAATCTACAGTGACGGGTTATAGGAGAGGCGATTTTTGTTTGATTGGGGGTCTGTCTTTTGGCATAATAAGCAATCATCGGTTCTCATGATGGGGTAATGTTGGGGGTGACAAGGGATGCCCGCAATGCCAGAGAGATCTTCAATGGACTTACAAAGCAATCACACTAGTGGGCCTGACACCATGTCTCAACCCAAAACCTTAAGGTATTAGGTTTATGGGTCTTTCCACTTATTTGTCTCTCACTTTGTCCATTATTACTCGATGTGGGCCTTCTTCCACCCACATCTCACTCACACTTGAATTTCCAACAATCTCCCCCTCAAGTGTGAGTCCTTACACAGGTTCCCCTCACGCGAATTTCCAATAACATTTTTATACCAAGTCCGCTTCTAAGAGTCTCGTCTCCACGTTACATGTCTCCATATTTATGTGTTTAATTAAGTTTCTTTCTATCAAATATAATCTCATCATCTATCTATCTTTGTCGACACAGTTCCTGGCTAATGTCATGATGATAAACAAAATAATAGGTTTGCATCCTGTCTCTACATAATGCTAGCTTTAGGTTTGAAAATAGGATGAGACCATTGACATTCTTATTTGTGTATCAATACTCCCTCATAATTACTTTTAATTTTTATTTCCTCAATTACCCTTCTTTTCTTTTAAGAAATCAAACTTATATTTATTCAAACTTTCTATATCATTATTTATCTACACTAATTAGTTCTAACTTCTTTTCTAATATAATGCTTTTTACGACATGATAATATTTATTTAAATATTGTTTATATGATAATATCATTCTTCATAAAATCACAAATAAATTTAAGTCATAAATTATCTTTTAATAATCATGTATTTATACGGTTAATAATCAATATTTATTAGTACAATACTATTTTATTTAATAATTGAATAAATATTATTTAAATGTTAACTAAAAAATCATATATTTATATAAGATACTTATTTTTTATTATTAAATTTTTTAAAATTCACACATCAAAGAACTTTTCCTTATTACAAATAAAATATAATTTAAAGCACTTTCTATACCATCAAGTCAAAAGTTCTCCTCAAGCATTTTTATATAAATGTTTGGGTAAAAAAAATTAACAAACTTGTACATAATTAGGTTATTTCAAATACTATATAAAATAAATTTTCTTGATAAAGAAATATTACTCTAAATGTCAACATGATTATTTAAAATCAATTGATATTAAAATTAATTATTGATAGCTTTTGTATCAATGAACATTTCACAATTTAAGTATTAAATTTTAACTTATAAAGTTTTACTAAATATATAGGGCTATAATATTTTCAAAATAACATATGGCTATAATTTTCTATTAGAAAAAATCAAATACATAAATCATTTTCTAATACGCAGTTTTAAAGAATATAACTTAGACTTTTATATATTTTATCATAATAACAAAAATTATATTATGATCATGATTTATTATTATATTTTTTTAGAAATATTTATATAATATGTTAGAGTCAAATTAATTATATTAAACTCATAAAAAAACGTGAAGGCCTCATTTGGTGGACGAAATTATCCTTGGAATTGAAATTTGACCTCCTAATTCTAATTATCTTATTTGGTATGTATATTAGATTTAGAATTCTAATTCTTAGTTCAATTCCGTGGAATTAAAAAATAACTAGTTTATACTATTCTTGATTCTTAGCTTAAATATTAAAAATTACAATTCTAGGGACCAAGATTTTTTTTATTTTTTGAATATAAAAAGGTAAAAGTTAAAAGATATCTAACAACCATTACTGATAGCAACTATTGTCACCGACATGGTCCGGTCATGTCGCCACCAATGCGTTCTAGCAACGTCGCTAGTGATGGCTTCCATTCACTATAGTCATCGCGCATGCAATGACCAAATCACTATGCTTTTTTTTATTATTGGCGTTAGCTTTCTACAATCTCCTTTGTTACCTGAGTACTTTGGTCAATGTCATCCTTTGATTTGACATTTATTGCGACTGCTTCAATTCAACGCAAGCTCTATTGAAATTTTTTAAAATAATTTTACATTATTTATTAATTTCAATTTATTTATTATATTTTTATAAATTCTTGATAAATTATTCAAATAATGAAATTTCATTTTAGTTCAGTTCAAAATTACAATTATAAAGTTTTAATTATTTATTTGTCCAAAACATAAAAATTAAAATTCTTGTCAATTTCAATTCTAATAGAAATGGAATTGAAATTAAAATTATAAACTGTAATTCAAAATTTGTCCTCCAAATAAACACTAAAGCTAATAGGTAGAGAAAAATAAAATTTAACAACTAAAAAATGAGACTATTTATTTAAGAGTAATTTAGAAAAAATAAACTTAAAAGCATTTAAAAAGAAGTGTGAATGAATAAATAGGTGGGTCAATAGCCTCACACTTAAAAACATACTATAAAAGGTGGGTTCTCCATTTCCTCATGCTGAATACTTACGTGAGTTTCAGGCTTTAGTTTGCAGTTCTCATCTCATCCTTTAACTCGATCGCGCACGTATAATGTTATTTACAAAATTTAATATATAACTATAATATAAACATACACATAACTACATTTGAATTTAAATAGTTATAATGCGAATAAATATGTGAAATATAGTGGTTAACACTACAACATAAATGACTTTTAAATTCGGTTGAAAACCCACTATAAATTTGGTCTCGAAAACGGATTATATTCGGGGGTAGTCTTTTGTATTGACTTTTAAATTCGCCTAAAAAAACTGAATTGAATAAACATTTTCCAATTCGGGGTATTCTTAACCGAATCAAGAAGCAAACGTGTTTGGGGTTAATTTGGCCCTTTCTTGTACAGATATTTAATTGACTAAATACCGGATTGAAAACTTTACATTAAATCCAGTTGAACTCAATCGAATTGGAAAGTATATAAATCCAGTTGAACACTGGATTGAAAACTTCATATTCAATCCGGTTGAACTCAACCAAATTGGAAAGTCTATAAATCAAGTTCAACACCGGATTGAAAACTTCATATTCAATTCAGTTGTGAAGAACCAAATTCGAAAGTCTATAAATCATGTTTAATACCGATTGAAAACGTCATATTCAATTCGATTATGAACATCCGAATTGCAAAGTTTAAGACACATCCTTTAACAGGAGTGGTCTGGAAACTAATACATAATTTCAAACATGCAATTTCCACAACCAAACTTTGTACAACATTGAATTCAAAGATAAATTACAGTGTTTATGTACATAATATTGACATTTACAAAGTTACTTGACACGTCCTTTATCAAGGGTGGTCTGGAAACTAATACAAAATTTCAAACATGCAATTTCCACAACAGATGCTACTCATTCAAGCTGTATATCCTTTATCTCTTCCTCTGTAAAGGTAGGTGCTTCTGAAAATTGAGCCAAGCAAAATATATAAGATCAAGTTCAAAATTTTGTACAAGTAAAAAACATAACCACATCCATGTATAAAGTCTTAAAACTTACTTTATGTTTCATTGTTTTCATCTTGTTCGTTACTATATCTCTCATATATTTCAAGACATAGAAACCACAAGATTTACTATTTGTTTGCCTTGGTGCCTATACATAATGCAAAAACTAATTAAGTGGAAAAAAAAAGTAGTCCAAAGATTTCACTATTTGAATAACACATTAAACATAATACCTTGATAGTGGTGACGTTCATGGTGTCCTTTTTGCCTTGTGATATTCCTTTTTCCTTTTTGTATCTCCACAAAGCGCTTTTAAAAAATCAAATGAAACATCAAAGTTTTGTTTAATATTAAAAAACAAGTTACACATGATGGAGGTTAGAATAACTTACATTGCAAACACCTTCTTTATGTCATCTCAAATGGGTTTTCCTAAAGGGTCCATCCAAAACACAGTGGTCGTGGATATCTTAATCACAGCCAGCATCAAATGAGACCTATAAAATGCAAATAATAACAGCTTCAATACATATATGCTATATTGGAATGAGAGTTCTAAATTTTCTGAATCTTATCCTCCATTATCTGGTACAAAGACCATGGGCTGAGTTGGAACCCCCAATAAAATTTCGGACAGGTATTGGGCCCTTGATTTGGGGTCCTCTTGGCCACCAAGAAATGACTCCCTCATTGGGTCAACAAACCCATAAGGTGGACATGCAGGTATGCGGTGAATCAAATCAACCAAGTTACTTGAAATTAAATGAAAAAAAATTAGCATCAAATTATTTATGAACTAAAGCTATATTTAGAACAAATACAACCGGATGATTAAGATATTTGTCCTACTCGAAGTACCATGTTATCAAACCAGCTGATATGCATTTCAATTTACAAAAGTCTTGCATATCTTCTGGTGAGATATATGTTATAAAGTTTGCGTCCAACCCATGAGCCTGAACTTGACGTGAGAGTATGTCATCGTTGGCCATTTCATTTGACAGTTGGAATAGCTGGTCCAAGTCAGTTATGACTAGTATATCCGGTCGTTGAATTGCCTGTAGTCAAAATGACAAGCAAGTTATGAGATTCAAAAATACTAATCTTCATGGAAAGAATGTTTAAATTACTTACATCCACGTCGTAATTGATTAAATTTCGAGGCCAAGCTAAAAAGGTTCCCAATGCATCTTTAACAAGTTCAATATCGTCGCATGGGCATGAAACTTGTTCATCGGGTTTAAGTACCCTGTCCACGGTGACCTTTACAAATTCCAAAGGAAGGTCCCTATTGTGGAGGGTCATCCTTTTGCCACCAACAGCATGTACTGTACCTTCGGCAACATAATTGTTCTGTTGACTAGCAACCAACAGACAACATAAGTTTGGCTACATCAAATAAAAATGGTGTGAGGCACAAAATAAGGAAGTTTACATTAGTAATGTTCTTATAAAGGATGTAAAATATTGAAAATCTATTTACCACAGAAAATCCCGGACACCATCCTAAAGACAAGGTTGTATCGTCCACTACAGCACAAGGTGGACTTGTTTGTTTTTCAAACAACCCTCCAACAGCATTAGGGGCTTCTGCAGAAGGTGTTTCATGCAAGGAAAAACTTGTTGGAGATGGTGTTATTTTATTTGTTTCGGTTGTCCCTTGATCAATCAATTTGAGAAACTTATGTTAGCTTTGTATTAGGCTTTATTAGATGTTTATTGTGCCCAATATTAGTATTTTAGATGAGTTTAATGTTGTTGGGCCTCATTGGGCTTTAATGCAAATATTGAATAATTTTTGGATATTGATGCATTTGGACCTTTCTTCCTTGGTTAGGCCATAACTTGGGACTCGGTGATCCATTTGAGGTGATCTTGGTGTCTTTGGAAAGCTAAGACAATGCTCTACAAGTTTCATGAAGAACTCAAGACCTGGATCGGACTTCTAAGGGTCCAAAATATCCCTACAATACAGAGTGGGTTTGCTGTCACGAAAATTGGGGCAGTGTGTACATATTGGACTACATAGTGAACTATAGGCATCCTCTTGGGCTGAAACTTGGCCATTGGATAGATAAGACCCATATCTCCAACTTCACGGAAAACCATTTAGTCAACAGATGTCGTTTTAGGCATGATAATGAAGCTACAAGTTGGTTTGAATTTGGAAACACGTTCTGCCAACCTAACTTGAGGTAGGTTCAGTATTTTTAGCATATCTGGAGTTATAAACGTCCAAATGGCATGATTCCAATTGCAAAATTTCAAGGAAGACAACTGGCTACAACTTTCATGAAGACCTCAAAGCCAAAATGCACCGTTTAGATCATGAAAATCAAGCCAGAAGTCGGATAAGAGTTGCTGACCAAAAGCCACCAACCATACACCAACCCACCTACCATGCACCAACCCACCAACCATGCATCAAGCTTCCATATTTTTATAGCTTGTATTCAGATTATGTACATGTACAAATTGGCTTCTAGGATTAGTATAAATAGAGCCAATCTCTTTGTATTAGAAGAATTCAATTTTAAGGAAGTTTGAAGAAAGTTTGAGTATTTGTGAGAGTTTTCTTTCTCTTCTTCTCCATTCTCTTTACAATTTCATTTTTGTTCTTTTTATTTCTGAGTTGTTCCTTCCCATCCATGGAAGGCTAGACTCTCATAATCAATCCAAGGGATTAGCCATCTTGATGTTTAATTTGGAGATCTTGTTTCGCTTGTTCATATTGCTTAATTGTTATTCAAGTTTCTCTTCTTCCTCTTTCGATTTTTATCTAGATTAAATTGCTTAATTTGATTTAGACGTTGATGTGATAATTGCTTTATTATCATATATTCAAAGAGGATCACAAAGATTAAACAACATATTAAAGCTTTTTGATAGATTGTTGATCAATTAATTTGAGTTACTTATGTTAGCTTTGTATTAGGCTTTATTAGATGTTTATTGTGCCCAATATTAGTATTTTAGATGAGTTTAATGTTGTTGGGTTTCATTGGGCTTTAATGCAAATATTGAAAAAATTTCGGATTTTGATGCATTTTGACCTTTCTTCCTTGGTTAGGCCATAACTTGGGACTTAGTGATCCATTTGAGGTGATCTTGGTGTCTTTGGAAAGCTAAGACAATGCTCTACACGTTTCATGAAGAACTCAAGAGCTAGATCAGACTTCTAAGGGTCCAAAATATCCCTGCAAGGCAGAGTAGGTTTGCTGTCATGAAAATCTGGGCAGTGTGCACATATTGGACTACATAGTGAGTTATAGGCCTCCTCTTGGGCTGAAACTTGGCCATTGGGAAGATAAGACCCATATCTCCAACTTCACTGAAGACCATTTAGTCAATAGATGTCGTTTTAGGCATGATAATGAAGCTATAAGTTGGTTTGAATTTGGAAACACGTTCTACTAACCTAACATGAGGTAGGTTCAGTGTTTTTGGCATATCTGGAGTTCTAGACGTCCAAATGGCATGATTCCAATTGCAAAATTTCAAGGAGAGAACTGGTTACAACTTTCATGAAGACCTCCAAGCCAAAATGCACCGTCTAGGTGATGAAAATGAAGCCAGAAGTCGGATAAGAGTTGTTGACTAAAAGCCACAAACCATACACCAACCCACCTACCATGCACCAACCCACCAACCATGCATCAAGCTTCCATATTTGACAATTTCCACATTTTTATAGGTTGTATTCAGATTATGTACATGTACAAATTGGCTTCTAGGATTAGTATAAATAGAGCCAATCTCTTTGTATTAGAAGAATTCAATTTTGAAGTAAGTTTCAAGGAAGTTTAAGTATTTGTGAGAGTTTTCTTTCTCTTCTTCTTCATTCTCTTTACAATTTCGTTTTTGTTCTTTTATTTCTGAGTTCTTCCTTCCCATCCATGGAAGGCTAGGCTCTCATAATCAATCCAAGGGATTAGCCATCTTGATGTTTAATTTGGAGATCTTGTTTCGCTTGTTCATATTGCTTAATTGTTATTCAAGTTTCTCTTCTTCCTCTTTTAATTTTTATCTAGATTGAATTGCTTAATTTGATTTGGATGTTTATGTGATAATAGCTTTATTATCATGTATTCAAGAGGATCACATAGAATAAACAATTTATTAAAGCTTTTCAATGGATTGTTTAGCTTGGTTAAATTCTTGAGCTTAAGTTAATCTATGTTTGGATGGTGCTTACTTTATCTAACCTGAGTTAATTAAATCCTAGATCTTATCTAGTAGAGGATTCTTGGATCATGTTGAGGCATCTTGATATGATCTAAGGCCAAGAACACGGTTAGCAATTAAGTGAATTCCTTGTAATCAATGATGAGTTAAACTCAAGATCGGTAAATTTCCTTGGATTGGTTGTTTCTTTAGATTTGTTTTCAACTTTAAGTCTTGTACTTTTATCAATATTGTTAATCAACAACAAAACCCCCCCCATTTTAATTATCTTGATCTGATTAAATCTTTGTTCTTTTTGGATCCTTGAGAGACGATTCGGTTCATGCTCTATACTACAAATTAGTTTGTGAACCGGTAATTATTATTATTTGACGGGGTCTCGACAACCTCTTGTCAAATTTGGCGCCGTTGCCGGGGATCCAAGGCAACTATTTGATTATTTCAAGATCTCATCTAACTCTAACAATTGTGTTTGTTTTGGTTTTTGAAATTTTTTTTTTCAAGTGGAATTCGGCTGAAATTGGGTAAAGGGCATCCTGTCAAGATTTTGGTTCGGTAACATATCTCTGATCGATCTGAATTTTGGTAGGCTAATGAAAATCGTTATTTTGAGAAAGGTTCACTATTTATAGTGAGGTCACCCCTATTTTAGCTAAATTCCATCGTTTAGACCACTTTTACAATTTTTTAATCATTTTTATTATTCTGTTAGATATCATTTTTGTATAGATTTCACCCTGTGGTGGTTTTGTATTTTGTAAAAATCTTTAGATATGTTTTCTGTAATTGTTTTATTTATTTTTTACATTTGTGTGTGTTTTTGTGTTTGGTTACTAATCTGATGGAGCATAGACTTGATGAGTTGGCTTATTTGGTGAGGCAACTGGCAGTGTAACAGTATCAGTTACCTGTGTAAGAACTTGCAAGATTTTGTAGTATATGTTGTAGTTCTTTTCATCCCACATATGTATGCCCCACATTACAAGATGATGGTTCTGTATTTCATGACCATTCTGTTGATGCAACAGGTGTATTTCTTAGTGAACCACAATATCAACAGCCTAGATATGATCCTTATTCTACCACATATAACCATGAATGGGGAGATCATCCTTGGTTCGAACCTTATGTTGAACCAATCAGTCTATACCAGCAGCCTATGCAGCAGCAGCAAGCCCCAATAGGCATGGAATCTGAGCCTACATTAGAGGATTTGGTGAAACAATTAGCTCATAACAACATCCAATTCCAGCAGAGAACAGAAGCTATAGTACAGAACTTGGAGACCCAAGTTGGTCAACTTACATCTTCATTGAGTCAGTTGAGCAAGCAACAGATGCAGAAATCTGATTCTGCAAAACATGAGATCATTGATGAGAAAAAACCAATTGATGATTTGTGTGATGAATTTGCTAGTTTTACTGATTTTGATGATTCTGTTTGTTGTACTGGTTGTGATGGTGATATGTTGTGTAATGCATGTGCTGAGATTGCTGCCTTTTTGAGACATGATGAATCTTTTTCAGCAGATTATGCAGTAACTCAATCTGCAGAAGTAGTGAAGCCACCAAAATTGGAGTTTATTGTGGCCAAGAACCTACTTACTGATGAGGAGGAGAAGTTGCTGCAAATTTTAAAGGAGAATCAAAGAGCCATCATACTTGCAGACATTCCTAGCATTAGCCCTTCCATATGCATGCGTAGGATTTTACTTGAAGATGGAGTTAAGCCAATAAAGCAGCCCCCGAGGAGACTGAACTCTTTGATTTTGGATGTGGTGATCCATTACACTGGCTATGGTGTGGCTGTTGGAACTTTAATTCTTCTGCTATCCATAGGGAGTTTTCTTTCCACACTTTTATTTCATTTTTCTAGTTGTTGTTTTCTTTTTGTTTTTATTGTTTTTAATATTGTTTCTGTTTTTATTTGACTGTTACAATTTACTCTTTTCTGTTGCTGTTGTTTCTGTTGTTTGTGTTGTCTGTTTATGTTTCTACTTCTGTTTTGCTGTACTGCTAATGTTTGTCTTTTATTACTTTTTTTTTCTGTTTCTGTTTTTATTTTTTGTTTTGTCTGCTGTTTTTATTTTCTGTTTTCTATATAAATCTTTGTTAAAAAAAAAAAAAAGAAGTCACGTTTAAGGTCCATGGCCAGAAATTAAATCATTACTGGGGAGGACCCATAGATCGTGCAAAATCTTCAATCACGCTAGCTGATGACATTAAAATAGCGCTTCTTGGGAGGCAACCTAAAGTTTTCTAACTCTTTCTTTTTTCAAACTTGGACTTATTTGGTATCACAGGAATTGAGACAGAAGAAAAAATGGTGCCAAGTGAGAAAATCTATTAAAGTTTGATTTTTCTGTCTTTATTTTGTTTGTTTTTCTTTGACAGATGATTTTTCACCGGTTAAATGGCGGATAACGGTACTCCGTGAAAATCTTTTTCGGTCCCTTCAGTTACCCACAATCACTGAAATCTGTATATAATTTTACTCATTTTTTTCTCTCTTTCTTCTTTCTTTCAAAATGGATAATCAGCTTGTTAATCTCCGCAAGCAATTCCCTTCTCTCCCTCAAAATGCTTTAACTAACATTTATTATGCAAGGTTTAAGAGATTAAGGATGCTTATGCACAAAGGCATCCCTGCGGATATACGCTGGTTGATCGAAGCAAAGGTCCGACTCAGAGGTGAATTTTCTGACGCTCTTGTTTCATATATGCCAGGGCTAGGTAAAAGTTTATATGCCAAGAAAAGAAGAGCAAAAAGGTTACGGGTCTGCTATAAATGTGCAAGATAGACCTGTAACACAAAATGCAAATCAATTGGAATGACGTTTATAAACCGAGATGATAAAATTAACTTCATTAAAGATGGCATGAGTAAGGAGTCTTTAGATAACATTTTATTGACTCTTGAGACGCATCCTAGTGGAGATGTGCAAAGGGCACTTCTTGATTTATGGCCAATATTTCAAGATGAACATGAGCGTTATAGTCTCGGGAATCTGATTCAAAAAGACCCTGTTTGCCAATTTTTAAGAAAATTGGATGGGAAGCCGACCATCGGCCCATAGAGAGCATTCAAGCCGTTACTGGACGTAAAACCAGAGGAAAATGTGAGCCACAATCACACCTCCTGTAAGTATTATTTTTTATTTTTTCCTTTTCTTTTTTTTCTTCTTGTTTATTAAAAAAAATTCAAAAAAATTCAAAAAAAAAATCAAATCAAAAGTAGCCGTATTCTTTTGAAATATGCGTTGCATATTTTCAAACTTCTTCTGACACATATAGATTAGTCTTTTATCATTGTCATATAGCTGTTATCATTGTTGTGCTTATTTTCAAACTTACCTGACACATAGATCTACCCCTCCTTTATAGGTGTAATTATTACCTTTGAGTTTTGATGCCTTTAAATAATGCACTTTGCTCTCTTCAGATCATTGCTAAGGTGAGAATACAAAAAAACAAAGAGAAAAAAAAATGGAAGTCACTTCAGTTCATCGGATTAAGAGTGTTTGTGTCTTTTGTGGATCTAAACCTGGGAAAGATAAAGAGTTTGTAAATATTGCAAACCATCTTGGTCGAGTGCTAGCTGAGAGAGAAATTCATTTAGTTTACGGAGGAGGTAGTCTTGGGTTAATGGGTTGTGTAGCAACTGCTGCACATTTAGGAGGTGGCAAAGTCCTTGGTGTCATTCCCAGTCCTTTATCTATCAGCAAGCCCATTGGAAAAACATTAGGGGATGAAATAATGGTATTTTGCATGCACCAACGCATGAACATTATGATAGCAAATGCTGATGCCTTTATTGCCCTACCTGGTGGTTTTGGAACTTTGGAAGAGCTCTTCCAAATTGCATCCTAGTCACAGCAGAACTTTCACCAAAAACCCATAGGTATATTAAATGTTAATGGTTTTTATGACAATTTGTTTTGTTTTCTTGATCAAGCTGTAGAAAAAAGGTTCATCTCACAAGCGACACGTCAAAGTCTTGTAACTGCTGCAACTCCTGAACAATTGCTCGATCAACTAAACGAATTTGTACCACAACGTGATCTAGCAATGGCTCCACTGAATTGGGAACAAGCAGCAGCAGCAAAAAGCAAAAACTTGATTTGACTTTGTCCTTGTGAATTTTTGTTTTCTCTTATGGTTTTACTTTTTTGTATTTTTTTTTTCTTCTTATTTCAGGCTTGATTTGCAGTATTCTGGTAAGATCTTCTATACTCTACCTATCTTTATTTTGACATTGGGGACAATGTCTTAAATTAGTTGGGACGAGGTATAGTTGACAATACCATGTACATAGTTTAGTTAAAAAAAAAAAAAACTAACCAGCTAATCTTTATTGTTACTAGCTTATTAGATGTATGATGGCAGAGTAAGGAGTAGTTTTGCTCTTGAGACACATCTTAACTTGCATTTCATAGTATGTCTTAAATTATTTTGTTCTTGCATATTAAAAAAAATAAAAAAATAAAAATTTCATTTTGATTTTTTCAATTAATTTTGATGCAAGCATGTGCTGAATCTGAGCTTAATTGATAATAAAAGTATGCAAAATAATTTATAGTTGAATCATTTTCATGATATACATGTGTATATGATTGTGGATATTAGGAAGAAGGCATGGTTGAATTGAGTGAATGTTCCATACCTTTGTGAGTTTTGGGCTTTTCCAAGTTTGATACTTACACTTGGTTTATTTTCTTTCATGAGTGATGTCAATTATGAATTTATTTTCTAGAACTTGCATTGAATCGATTTGAGATTACATTGGTCTGTATGTTGCATGAAAATGACAGAGGCATTTTTTCTTGACTTAGCTGCTTTGGCAAAATAAACTTACCTTGCATTTATCCAATTATTAACTCCCTCTGAGCCTATTTTCCTATTCTTTGTTCTTAGCTCATTACAAGCTTTGAGTGAAAAACCATGCTTTATCTTACCTTAGGGAATGGGAGAGCATTGATTTTCTTATTGGAGGAGTTCTTTTGCTTGCAATGATTTAAGTGTGGGGGAATTAGTGTGCTGATACGAAATGCTTGGTACACAAAAAAAAAAACAAAAGAAAAAAAAAACAAAAAAAGAAAGAAAAAAAAAGAATAGAAAGAGGAAGGAATGTGTGAAGATAATGAGCATTTTATGGTTTTGGGTAAAAATTTTATTCTTTCTACTTGAGTTACTCCTCAATGCTCTTTTGTTCTCTTTGGTTTTAACCTGCTATTATCCTTATTGTTCCCTTCCTTCACCTTATAAGTTCTATTACAACCTTTTTGAAAGACCTCTTGATTTTTGCAATTTATTTGATCTAAGTAGTGGAGAATTGATGTATATGCAAGCTTATGGTAAAATACTTTCATAGTTTGATTGAGTTGAGCGTAAACAGTTAACCTAAACACCTTGTGTGATTTGAGTGTCACTTGTGAGAAATTTTACTCAATTTGAACATGCATATTTCTGATTAAAGCATGATTATGCTATACTTTATTCTCAAATGGTTTGATTCAAATATTCTTTGTTAAGCATACTTGACTTATTAATTATGGTTTATATATGATACAATGCTTGTATTTAAAAATTAGTTGAATTGATTAAATAAAGTATTACATGTTTGTGGGTATCATCCTGGTAAACCCTCACGAGACTATAACTCGTCCACTAGGGACACCTAGGGGTTTAAAGGCTTGTGGCATATGCTAAGTGCCATCGTGTTTTCCTACGAAAATGGATTAGATTAGGTATAATCAGTTTTTATGTTTTTAGTTTAATAATATGATGTTTCTTGTTTTTCTTTAGTTTTGTTTTATGTGTTTTGTCCAGGAGTGTAAAAGCTTAAATGTGGAGGAATTTGATCAATTAATTTGAGACACTTATGTTAGCTTTGTATTAGGCTTTATTAGATGTTTATTGTGCCCAATATTAGTATTTTAGATGAGTTTAATGTTGTTGGGCTTCATTGGGCTTTAATGCAAATATTGAATAATTTTCGGATTTTGATGCATTTTGACCTTTCTACCTTCGTTAAGCCATAACTTGGGACTCGGTGATCCATTTAAGGTGCTCTTAGTGTCTTTGGAAATCTAAGACAATGCTCTACAAGTTTCATGAAGACCTCAAGAGCTGGATCAGACTTCTAACGGTCCAAAATATCCCTGCAAGGCAGAGTAGGTTTGCTGTCATGAAAATCTGGGCAGTGTGCACATATTGGACTACATAGTGAGTTATAGGCCTCCTCTTGGGCTGAAACTTGGCCATTGGGAAGATAAGACCCATATCTCCAACTTCACTGAAGACCATTTAGTCAATAGATGTCGTTTTAGGCATGATAATGAAGCTATAAGTTGGTTTGAATTTGGAAACACGTTCTACCAACCTAAGATGAGGTAGGTTCAGTGTTTTTAGCATATCTGGAGTTCTAGACGTCCCAATGGCATGATTCTAATTGCAAAATTTCAAGGAGACAACTGGCTACAACTTTCATGAAGACCTCCAAGCCAAAATGCACCGTCTAGGTGATGAAAATGAAGCCAGAATTCGGATAAGAGTTGTTGACTAAAAGCCACCAACCATACACCAACCCACCTACCATGCACCAACCCACCAACCATGCATCAAGCTTCCATATTTGACAATTTCCACATTTTTATAGGTTGTATTCAGATTATGTACATGTACAAATTGGCTTCTAGGATTAGTATAAACAGAGCCAATCTCTTTGTATTAGAAGAATTCAATTTTGAAGTAAGTTTCAAGGAAGTTTAAGTATTTGTGAGAGTTTTCTTTCTCTTCTTCTTCATTCTCTTTACAATTTCGTTTTTGTTCTTTTATTTCTGAGTTCTTCCTACCCATCCATGGAAGGCTAGGCTCTCATAATCAATCCAAGGGATTAGCCATCTTGATGTTTAATTTGGAGATCTTGTTTCACTTGTTCATATTGCTTAATTGTTATTCAAGTTTCTCTTCTTCCTCTTTTAATTTTTATCTAGATTGAATTGCTTAATTTGATTTGGATGTTTATGTGATAATAGCTTTATTATCATGTATTCAAGAGGATCACATAGAATAAACAATTTATTAAAGCTTTTTAATGGATTGTTTAGCTTGGTTAAATTCTTGAGCTTAAAATAATCTATGTTTGGATGGTGCTTACTTTATCTAACCTTGGTTAATTAAATCCTAGATCTTATCTAGTAGAGGATTCTTGGATCATGTTGAGGCGTCTTGATATGATCTAAGGCCAAGAACACGGTTAGCAATTAAGTGAATTCCTTGTGATCAATGATGAGTTAAACTCAAGATCGGTAAATTTCCTTGGATTGGTTGTTTCTTTAGATTTGTTTTCAACTTTAAGTCTTGTACTTTTATCAATATTGTTAATCAACAACAAAACCCCCCCATTTTAATTATCTTGATCTGATTAAATCTTTGTTCTTTTTGGATCCTTGAGAGACGATTCGGTTCATGCTCTATACTACAAATTAATTTGTGAACCGGTAATTATTATTATTTGACGGGGTCTCGACAACCTCTTGTCAATTGTTTAGCTTGGTTAAGTTCTAGATTTTAAGTTAATCTATGTTGGATGGTGCTTACTTTATCTAACCTTGGTTAATCAAATCCTAAATGCTTATCTAGTAGAAAATTCTTGGATCATGTTAAGGCTTCTTGATGTGATCTAAGGTCAAGAACATGGTTAGCAATTAAGTGAATTCCTTGTGATCAATGATGAGTTAAACTCAAGATCGGTAAATTTCCTTGGATTGGTTGTTTCTTTAGATTTGTTTACAACTTTAAGTCTCATACTTTTATTAATCTTGTTAATCAACAACAAAACACCCCTTTCTAATTATGTTGATCTAATTAAATCTTTGTTTTGGGATCCTTGAGAGACGATTCGGTTCATTCTCTATACTACAAATTAGTTTGTGAACCGGTAATTTTATTTATTTGACGGGTCTCGACAACCTTTTGTCAAATTTGGCGTCGTTGCCGGGGATTCAAGGCAACTATTTGATCATTTCATCTAACTCTAACAATTGTGTTTGTTTTGTTTTTGAAGCATTTTCAAGTGGAATTCGACTGAAATTGGGTAAAGGGCATTGTGTTAAGAATTTCGGTTCGGTTCTCTGATTGACCTGAATTTTGGTACACTAATGGAAACGTTATTTTGAGAAAGGCTCACTATTTATAGTGAGGTCACCCTTATTTTAGCCAAATTCCATCATTTAGACCACTTTTTCAATTTTTTTTAAAGATTTTTTATTATTCTGTTAGATAGAATTTTTGTGTAGATTTCACTCTGTGGTAGTCCCATAATTTTTAAAAATATATAGATATGTTTTCTGTAATTATTTTATGTGTATATTTAGACTTGTTTTTGTGATTTTGTGTTTGATCACTAATCTGATGGAGCATAAACTTGATGAGCTGGCTTACCTGGTGGGGCAATTAGCAGTGGAACAACATCAGTTACGTGTGCAAAAACCTGCAGGATTTTGTAGTATATGCTGTAGTTCTTATCATCCAACATATGCTTGCACCACATTACAAGATGATGGTTATATATTTCATGACCATTCTGCTGATGCAACAGGTGTATTTCTTGGTGAACCACAATACCAACAGCTTGGATATGATCCTTATTCTACCATATATAACCATGACTGGGGAGAACATCCCTAGTTCGAACCTTATGTTGAACCAATCAATCTATACCAGCAGCCTATGCAGCAACGGCAGCAAGCCCCAATAGGCATGGAATCTGAGCCTACATTAGAGGATTTGGTGAAACAAGTGGCTCATAACAACATCCAATTCCAGCAGAGAACAGAAGCTATAGTACAGAACTTGGAGACCCAAGTTGGTCAACTTACATCTTCATTGAGTCAGTTGAGCAAGCAACAGATGCAGAAATCTGATTCTGCAAAACATGAGATCATTGATGAGAAAAAACCAATTGATGATTTGTGTGATGAATTTGCGAGTTTTACTGATTTTGATGATTCTGTTTGTTGTACTAGTTGTGATGGTGATATGTTGTGTAATGCATGTGCTGAGATTGCTGCCTTTTTGAGACATGATGAATCTTTTTCAGCAGATTATGCAGTAACTCAATCTGCAGAAGTAGTGAAGCCACCAAAATTGGAGTTTATTGTGGCTAAGAACCTCCTTACTGATGAGGAGGAGAAGTTGGTGCAAATTTTAAAGGAGAATCAAAGAGCCATCATACTTGCAGACATTCCTAGCGTTAGCCCTTCCATATGCATGCGTAGGATTTAACTTGAAGATGGAGTTAAGCCAATAAAGCAGCCCTCGAGGAGACTAAACTCTCTAATTTTGGATGTGGTGATCCATTACACTGGCTATGGTGTGGTTGCTGGAACTTTAATTCTTCTGCTATCCATAGGGAGTTTTCTTTCCACACTTTTATTTCATTTTTCTAGTTGTTGTTTTCTTTTTGTTTTTACTGTTTTGCTATTGTTTTTAATATTGTTTCTGTTTTTATTTGACTGTTACCATTTACTCCTTTCTGTTGCTATTGTTTCTGCTGTTTGTGTTGTCTATTTTATTTCTGCTTCTGTTTTGCGTACTGCTGATGTTTGTCTTTTATTACTTTTTTTTTCTTTTCTCTGTTTCTATTTTTATTTTTTGTTTTGTCTACTATTTTTATTTTCTGTTTTCTATATAAATCTTTGTTGAAAAAAAAAACCACGTTTAAGGTCAATGGCCAGAAATTGAACCATTACTAGGGAAGACCCATCAATCGTGCAAAATCGTCAATCACGCTGGCTAATGACATTAAAAGTAGCGCTTCTTGGGAGGCAACCTAAAGTTTTCTAACTCTTTCTTTTCAAACTTTGACTTATTTGCTATCACAAGAAACGAGACAGAAAAACGGTGCTAAGTGAGAAAATCTATCCAAATTTGATTTTTCTGTATTTATGTTGTTTGTTTTTCTTTGACAGATGATTTTTCACCTGTTAAATGGCGGAATAACGGTACTCCGTGAAAATCCTTTTCTGTCCCTTCTGTTACCCACAAACACTGAAATCTGTATATCATTTTACTCAATTTTTTTCTCTCTTTCTTCTTTCTTTCGAAATGGATAATCAGCTTTTTAACCTCCGCAAGCAAATCCCTTATCTCCCTCAATATGCTTTAACTAACATTTATTGTGCAAGGTTTGAGAGATTAAGGATGCTTATGCACAAAGGCATCCCTGCAGATATACGCTGGTTGATCGAATCAAAGGTCCGAATCACAGCGGAATTTTCTGACGCTCTTGTTTCATATATGCCAGGGCTAAGCAAAAGTTCATATGCAAAGAAAAGAAGAGCAAAAAGGTTACGGGTTTGCTATAAATGTGCAAGATGGACCTGTAACACAAAATGCAAATCAATTGGAATGACGTCTATAAACCGAAATGATAAAATTAACTTCATTAAAGATGGCATGAGTAAGGACTCTTTAGATAACATTTTATTGACTCTTGAGACGCATCCTAGTGGAGATGTGCAGAGAGTACTTCTCGATTTATGGTCAATATTCCAAGATGAACATAAGCGTTATAGTTTTGGAAATCTGACTCAAAAAGACCCTATTTTCCAATTTTTAAGAAAATTGGATGGGAAGTCGTCCATCGGCCCATAAAGAGTATTCAAGCCGTTACTGGACATAAAATCAAAGGAAAATGTGAGCCATAATCACACCTCCTGTAAGTATTATTTTTTCTTTTTCCTTTTTCTTCTTGTTTATTAAAAAAAATTTCAAAAAAAAATTAAACAAATCAAAAAATCAAAAAAAAAATTTAGCCGTATTTTTTTGAAATATGCATTGCGTATTTTTAAACTTCTTCTGACACATATAGATTAGTCTTTTATCCATGTCATATAGCTATTATTATTGCTTTGCTTCTTTTCAAACTTGCCTGACACACGGATTTACCTCTCCTTTATAGGTGTAATTATTACATTTGAGTTTTGATTCTTTAAATAATGCACTTTGCTCTCTTCATATCATTGATAAGGTGAGAGTACAAAAAAAAATAGAAGTCACTTCAGTTCGTCAGATCAAGAGTGTTTGGGACTTTTGTGGATCTAAGCCTGGGAAAGATAAAGACTTTATGAATATTACACACCATCTTGGTCGAGTGCTAGCTGAGAGAGAAATCTATTTAGTTTACGGAGGAGGTAGTCTTGGGTTAATGGGTTGTGTAGCAACTGCTGCACATTTAAGAGGTGGCAAAGTTCTTGGTGTCATTCCTAGTCCTTTAGCTATTGGCAATCCCACTGGAAAAACAGTAGGTCATGAAGTAATGGTATCTTGCATGCACCAACGCATGAACATTATGATAGCCAATGCTGATGCCTTTATTGCCCTACCTGGTGGTTTTGGAACTTTGGAAGAGCTCTTCCAAATTACATCCTAGTCACAACTGAACTTTCACCAAAAACCCATATGTATTTTAAATATTAATGGTTTTTATGACAGTTTGTTTTGTTTTCTTGATCATGCTGTAGAACAAAGGTTCATCTCACAAGCGACACGTCAAATTCTTGTAACCGCTGCAACCCCTGAACAATTGCTTGATCAACTACATGAATTTGTCCCCCAACGTCATCCAGCAATGACTCCACTGAATTGGGAACAAGGCAGCAGCAGCAAAAAGCAAAAACTTGATTTGACTTTGTCCTTGTGAATTTTTGTTTTCTCTTATGGTTTTACTTTTTTGTATTTTTTTTTTCTTATTTCAGGCTTGATTTGCAGTATTTTGGTAAGATCTTCTACAATCTACCTATCTTTATTTTGACATTGGGGACAATGTCTTAAATTAGTTGGGGGGAGGGATAGTTGACAACACCATGTACATAGTTTAGTTAAAAAAAAATAAAACTAACCAGCTAATCTTTATTGTTAGTAGCTTATTAGATGTATGATGGCAGAGTAAGGAGTAATTTTGCCCTTGAGACGCATCTTACACTTGTGTATATGACTGTGGATATTAGGAAGAAAGCATGGTTGAATTGAGTGAATGTTCCATACCTTTGTGAGTTTTGGGCTTTTCCAAGTTTGATACTTACACTTAGTTTATTTTCTTTCATGAATGATGTCAATTATGAATTTATTTTCTAGAACTTGCATTGAATCGATTTGAGATTACATTGGTCTGTATATTGCATGAAAATAATAGAGGCATTTTTTTTTTCTTGACTTAGCTGCTTTGGTCAAATAAAGCTACCTTGCATTTATCAAATTATTAAACTCCCTCTGAGCCTATTTGCCCATTCTTTGTTCTTAGCTCATTACAAGCTTTAAGTGAAAAACCATGTTTTACCTTACCTTAGGGAATAGAAGAGCATTGATTTTCTTATTGGAGGAGTTTTTTTGCTTGCAATGATTTAAGTGTGGGGGAATTGGTGTGTTGATACGAAATGCTTGGTACCACAAAAAAAAAACAAAAAGAAAAAGAAAAAAAGAAAAAAGAAAAAAAAGAAAAAAAAGAAAAAAAAAAGAAAAAGAAAAGAATAGAAAAAAGAAGAAATGTGTGAAGAAAATGAGCATTTTATGGTTTTGGGTAAAAAAAATTTATGCTTTCTACTTGAGTTACTCCTCAATGCCCTTTTGTTCTCTTTGCTTTTAGCCTGCTATTATCCATATTGTTCCCTTCCTTCACCTTATAAGTTCTATTACAACCTTTTTGAAAGACCTCTTGATTTTTGCAATTTATTTGATCTAAGTAGTGGAGAATTGATGTATATGCAAGCCTATGGTAAAATACTTTCATAGTTTGACTGAGTTGAGCGTAAACAGTTAACCTAAATACCTTGTGTGATTTAAGTGTCATTTGTGAGGAATTTTACTCAATTTAAACATGCCTATTTCTGATTCAAGCATGATTATGCTATACTTTATTCTCAATTGGTTTGATTCAACTATTCTTTGTTAAGCATACTTAACTTATTAATTATGGTTTATATTTGACACAATGCTTGTATTTAAAAATTAGTTGAATTGATTAAATAAAGTATTACATATTTGTGGGTATCATCCTGGTAAACCCTCACGAGACTATAACTCGTCCACTAGGGACACCTAGGGGTTTAAAGGCTTGTGGCACATGCTAAGTGCCATCGTGTTTTCCTACAAAAATGGATTAGATTAGGTATAATCAGTTTTTATGTTTTTAGTTTAATAATATGATGTTTCCTGTTTTTCTTTAGTTTTGTTCTTATGTATTTTCCCCAGTAGTGCAAAAGCTTAAGTGTGGGGGAATTTGATTAATCAATTTGAAACACTTATGTTAGCTTTGTATTAGGCTTTATTAGATGTTTATTGTGCCTAATATTTGTATTTTAGATGAGTTTAATGTTGTTGGGCCTCATTGGGCTTTAATGCAAATATTGAATAATTTTCGGATTTTGATGCATTTTGACCTTTCTTCCTTGGTTAGGCCATAACTTGGGACTCGGTGATCCATTTGAAGCGATCTTGGTGTCTTTGGAAAGCTAAGACAATGCTCTACAAGTTTCATGAAGAACTCAAGAGCTGGATCGGACTTCTAAGGGTCCAAAATATTCCTGCAATGCAAAGTGGGTTTGCTATCACGAAAATCTGGGCATTGTGCACATATTGGACTACATAGTGAGCTATAGGCCTCCTCTTGGGCTAAAACTTGGCCATTGGATAGATAAGACCCATATCTCCAACTTCATGGAAGACTATTTAGTCAATAGATGTCGTTTTAGGCATGATAATGAAGATACAAGTTGGTTTGAATTTGGAAACACGTTTTGCCAACCTAACTTGAGGTAGGTTCAGTGTTTTTGGCATATCTGGAGTTCTAAACGTCCAAATGGCATGATTCCAATTGCAAAATTTCAAGGAGACAACTGGATACAACTTTCATGAGATCTCGAAGCCAAAATGCACCGTTTAGGTCATGAAAATCAAGCCAGAAGTCGAATAAGAGTTGCTGACTAAAAGCCACCAACCATACACCAACCCACCAACCATGCATCAAGCTTCCATATTTGACAATTTCCATATTTTTATAGCTTGTATTCAGATTATGTACATGTACAAATTGGCTTCTAGGATTAGTATAAAAAGAGCCAATCTCTTTGTATTATCATTCATTCAATTTTATGGAAGTTTGAAGAAAGTTTGAGTATTTGTGAGAGTTTTCTTTCTCTTCTTCTCCATTCTCTTTACAATTTCATTTTTGTTCTTTTATTTCTGAGTTGTTCCTTCCCATCCATGGAAGGCTAGGCTCTCATAATCAATCAAAGGGATTAGCCATCTTGATGTTTAATTTGGAGATCTTGTTTCGCTTGTTCATATTGCTTAATTGTTATTCAAGTTTCTCTTCTTCCTCTTTTGATTTTTATCTAGATTAAATTGCTTAATTTGATTTAGATGTTGATGTGATAATAGCTTTATTATCATGTATTCAAAGAGGATCACAAAGATTGAACAACATATTAAAGCTTTTTGATAGATTGTTTAGCTTGGTTAAATTCTAGATTTTAAGTTAATCTATGTTGGATGGTGCTTACTTTATCTAACCTTAGTTAATCAAATCCTAAATGCTTATCTAGTAGAGAATTCTTGGATCATGTTAAGGCTTCTTGATGTGATCTAAGGCCAAGAACATGGTTAGCAATTAAGTGAATTCCTTGTGATCAATGATGAGTTAAACTCAAGATCGGTAAATTTCCTTGGATTGGTTGTCTCTTTAGATTTGTTTACAACTTTAAGTCTCATACTTTTATTAATCTTGTTAATCAACAACAAAACCCCCCTTTCTAATTATCTTGATCTAATTAAATCTTTGTTTTTAGATCCTTGAGAGACGATTCGGTTCATTCTCTATACTACAAATTAGTTTGTGAACTGGTAATTTTATTTATTTGACGGGTCTCGACAACCTTTTTTCATCCCTCCAATGATGCCTAGGTCCTCTACAACATTCTTTTTTTATGCACAAGGTGTGACATTTAAATTTATCGAGCTGGATGAAGAGAGGTTGACACCTTTGTCTCCCATGAAAGCTTTGATATCAAACTTTGGGATGTTGGGGATTGATTGGGCCAGCATTTCTTGCCATTGCAGAATGCCATATAAAATACTCTCCATTTGGGAAACCTTGTAGCACATGGCCATGTGTTGATTCATGCTGACCATGTTCCTTCTTCCGCAGTACATCGTTGGGTTAGACAACGAGCTAGCTGCACGTAATCGTCTATCATGCTCCAGCGTGCCCAATGCCTCTGTCAGTATATGGTTCTTTCCAGATGGCTGGAAAGACCCTAAGGTTTGCTTTGTTGCGAGGTCATCCTGAAACCATATATTTAACAATTAGTTTAATCCATATAATATTCAATAACTTTTAATAGTTATTTTAAGACATATAAGTTGGAAACTAACTATTTTTTTGGCGATGTCAGCATCTTCAGGTTTCTTGAATTCCCCTTTCTTGTCAACCCGCGCTTGTTTCCACAACTCATATCGTTTGATTTTTTCTGTGGTTTGTAACTTCTTTTGCTGTAAGACAGTAAACAGTTACATATATTCCATTTTATAAATGAATTTAAGTATAAAAATTTGCATATAGTCTTTCCAACTCTCTTTCTAATTGAGCGTTTCCCTTCCTTGAGGTGCGATGCTAGTTTTCTTAGCTTGTGCTAAGATCTTCTCCCTAATTTCCTGTTACATTAAGTATAAGTCAATAAATGACAGAACTTCATGAAGCCATTAGTTAAAAAAAATTATAATGTACGTACTTTGAATTGATCGGACAAACGCGATTTGACAAACTCATTCCATATGTCTTGGGTGATAAATTTGTAACTTGTTGGGGGTTTTAACATCTGCTCAATATCCTTCTCATAAAAAGGCCATATGTAATCCCTCTCTAATCTAGTTTTGAATTGTTTTAGTTTGTCCGCTGCACTCTTCATCATCATATGTCTAAATTTCTCAGTCTCGGGAATTATGAATGAGTTCTATTGCATTAAAAAACAAACCATAAGTAGCCAATTTAATATACTAGTGATCAATCAATTTGAGACACTTATGTTAGCTTTGTATTAGGCTTTATTAGATGTTTATTGTGCCCAATATTAGTATTTTAGATGAATTTAATGTTGTTCGGCTTCATTGGGCTTTAATGCAAATTGCGAATAATTTATGGATTTTGATGCATTTTGACCTTTCTTCCTTGGTTAGGCCATAACTTGGGACTCGGGGATCCATTTGAGGTGATCTTGGTGTCTTTGGAAAGTTAAGACAAGGCTCTACAAGTTTCATGAAGAACTCAAGAGTTGGATCGGACTTCGAAGGGTCCAAAATATTCCTACAATGCAGAGCGGGTTTGCTGTCACGGAAATCTAGGCAATGTACACATATTGGACTACATAGTGAGCTATAGGCCTCTTCTTGGGCTAAAACTTGGCCATTAGAAAGATAAGACCCATATCTCCAACTTCACTGAAGACCATTTAGTCAATAGATGTTGTTTTAGGCATGATTATGAAGCTACAAGTTCGTTTGAATTTGGAAACACGTTCTGCCAACCTAACTTGAGGTAGGTGCAGTGTTTTTAGCATATCTGAAGTTCTAAAAGTCCAAATGGCATGATTCCAATTGCAAAATTTCAAGGAGACAACTGCCTACAACTTTCATGAGACCTCCAAGCCAAAATGCACCATCTAGGTCATGAAAATCAAGCCAGAAGTTGGATAAGAGTTGCTGACTAAAAGCCACCAACCATACACCAACCCACCTACCATGCACCAACCCACCAACCATGCATCAAGCTTCCATATTTGACAATTTCCATATTTCTATAGCTTGTATTCAGATTATGTACATGTACAAATTGGCTTCTAGGATTAGTATAAATAGAGCCAATCTCTTTGTATTATGATCATTCAATTTTTAAGTAAGTTTCAAGAAAGTTTGAGTATTTGTGAGAGTTTTCTTTCTCTTCTTCTCCATTCTCTTTACAATTTCGTTCTTGTTTTTTAATTTCTAAGTTCTTCATTCCCATCCATGGAAGGCTAGGCTCTCATAATCAATCCAAGGGATTAGCCATCTTGATGTTTAATTTGGAGATCTTGTTTCGTTTGTTCATATTGCTTAACTGTTATTCAAGTTTCTCTTCTTCCTCTTTTGATTTTTATCTAGATTAAATTGCTTAATTTGATTTAGATGTTGATGTGATAATAGCTTTATTATCATGTATTCAAAGAGGATCACAAAGATTAAACAATATATTAATGCTTTTTGATAGATTGTATAGCTTGGTTAAATTCTAGATCTTAAGTTAATCTATGTTGGATGGTGCTTACTTTATCTAACCTTGGTTAATCAAATCCTAGATGCTTATCTAGTAAAGAATTCTTGGATCATGTTAAGGCTTCTTGATGTGATCTAAGGCCAAGAATATGGTTAGCAATTAAGTGAATTCCTTGTGATCAATGATGAGTTAAACTAAAGATCAGTAAATTTCCTTGGATTGGTTGTTTCTTTAGATTTGTTTACAACTTTAAGTCTCATACTTTTATTAATCTTGTTAATCAACAACAAAACCCCTATTTTCTAATTATCTTGATCTAATTAAATCTTTGTTTTTGGATCGTTGAGAGACGATTCGGTTCATTCTCTATACTACAAATTAGTTTGTGAACTGGTTATTTTTATTATTTGATATGTCTCGACAACCTCTTGTCAACTAGTAACATATATTTTGGCAATTCTAAGTATGTTCCAAATTCTATCTGATAAACATATTTTATATGCATAATTTAGCACCTCACATTGGTCTATTCTTATGAAATTATTGCATATATGAAGTGAAAATTGCATAATTCCTCATATATTGGTTATGTTGTTACAAATTGAGTAGAACACCCGAAGGACTATTCAAAGCAGTTGTTGAACCAAAATATCATGAACTTGGATGTTGATATCAGTATAGCTCAAACATAAGAGAAATGAAGACCTAAACTCAGTGAATTTTGGGTTACATCAAATTCAGGACAAATCAGAAAATTCCTGCTCAAACCTATACTCGGTTATTTGGTGATTTCTCAAGATCTAACCGTTGGATGTAGCTGAAATTTTGATATGTTATGAATGACTTCATCCTCTATGACTTTCATAGAAATGAAGATTTCAAGATTAGCACCGGAAGTGGGTCAAAATTAGGCAACAAGTTGGTGGCTGTCATTATTGATATAATCTGAGTAGTTTCGGAAAAATGGTCAGAGCTCAAGATCCAACCGTTAGATCTGGCTGAATTTTTGACATGTTCTTCACGACTGCATGTGCTACAACTTTCATGAGAGAAGATTTCCAAATTATGACAGGAGCAATGACAAATTTGGTAATCTTCGGAGCTGAAATTTCAACCCATGTGCAAAGAGATTTGACAAAATTGTAATTGAATAGTTCTAGCCTTTACCTATAAAAGGAAGGCATTTGCCACACTTAAGGGCATCCCATTTCTGAATTCTCTCATTGTAGTTTGAGTTAGGGGTGAAACTTTGATAAATTGTGAGATTTATACTTTGATTTCAAGGTTAATTCTTCCAATTTGTTTAAAGTAAATCCCAAAGCTCTTGTAGATTGTATAATATAATCTTCATCTTATTCAAGTTTCTTCATCTTGATGTCTAGTTAAGGTTCTTCCTAGAGTTAGGGGTGAAGCTTTGATAAATTATGAGATTTATACTTTGATTTCAAGGTTAGATCTTCCAATTTGTTTAAAGTAAATCCCGAAACTCTAGCCCGTTGTGTTCTTGTTAATTCCAACAACCACTTTCATTTCTATCATGCTTTTCACTTGTTCTTTTGTTTCCTTTAATATAATGAGTAGCTAAATTTCTATACTAGGATTGCAATTTGAACTCACACGTAATTTGATTCGTTTATCATATCCAAGAGTAGGTTGATTATCTTGAATTGTTTATCTTACTTGTTCTTAATTCTTTTAATTAATTGGCCATTAATTAAATTGAATTAATAAACCTTAAGCAACTTGACAAAGGGATTTTGGTTTTAGATCTAGGTAAGATAACATATGATCTTTGTGCGAAAGCCTTGAGTTTATATAGGATAGACATATACCTATATGACATATGTAACCATTAATGAAATCGGAACTTAATGAATTCTTGATTATTTGATAGACATAGACATATAGTTTATCATTAATTAAGGATATTTCTATTTGACCATCGAAAGAGGCTTATAGATAAATTAAGGATTTCTAGTTAACAATTCAGATAATTAATTGATCTTAGATAGAAGTAAGAGAATCAAGTAAAGTGTGAGGAATAATTGCAATCCTAGGCTTGGTTAATTTGATCATTAACTTTATCTTCTTGTTTACTTTAATCTTTAGTCTTTCATAAATCATCTCTTATTAAGTTGTTTAAATAAGATTGAGTTTTGCAAACTTTTAGTAGATAGTCAAATTTAGAATTAATCCCTATGGGTTCGACACTTTCTTACTATTATATTACTTGATTTGCGATAACGTATACTTGCGTTCTGATTTACCACATCAAGTTTTTGGCGTCGTTGCCAGGGATTAATTCTTTATTTTACTACTATTAATATTAGCATACTTGGTCTTAATTTAAAATTGTTCTTTTATTTCTTTTTAATTTTTCGAACTGTTTTATGCGCAGTGCTCAAGACAAGGAGTTGATTCCTCTTAATCTTGAGATTGAGCGAACTTGCCGCAGAAACAGAAAAGAACGTCGTCAAGAGTTATTGCAACAAAGAAGAATGGCTGACGATAACAGAAATCAAGAACTTGGGTTAACTAATCAACAACCCAGAACTCTTAGGGATTATATAATTCCTACTGCTGATGGAGTTCATTCAAGTATTGTCAGACCTCCAATACAAGCTAACAACTTTGAGATTAAGCTAGGAGTGATCCGTGATCTTTGCCAAAATAATCAATTTGGGGGTTTGCCTCATGAAGACCCAAATGCGCATATAGCAAATTTCCTGGAGATCTGTGACACTTTCAAGCACAATGGATGTTCTACAGATGCTATTCGGTTAAGAAATTTTCCCTTTTCACTGAGAGACAAGGCTAAAAGTTGGTTTCACTACTTGGGATATGTTGGCACAAAAATTCTTAGCTAAGTATTTCCCTCCTGGAAAGAGTCCAAAGTTGAGGAATGAAATTACCTCTTTTCAGCAATATGATTCAGAATCATTGTATGAGGCATGGGAGAGATTCAAGGATCTACTT
Organism: Styphnolobium japonicum; assembly: GCA_023212625.1. Taxonomy (NCBI): domain Eukaryota; kingdom Viridiplantae; phylum Streptophyta; class Magnoliopsida; order Fabales; family Fabaceae; genus Styphnolobium; species Styphnolobium japonicum. The sequence goes on from JALBWW010000010.1 coordinate 7,582,654, forward strand.
AGAAGATGCCCTCATCATGGGGTACAAAAGTGGCTTCAAGTTCAAACTTTCTATAATGGCTTGACTAATTCTCTGAAGTCAACCATTGATGCTGCTGCTGGTGGTGCATTGATGAATAAAACTGTTGATGAAGGTTATGATTTATTGGAAGAGATGGCTTCAAATAACTATGAATGGCCTACTGAAAGAGCATCACAAAGGAAAGTGGTTGGAATTTATGAAGTAGATACTTTATCTGCTTTATCTGCACAAGTAGCTGCGCTAACCAAGAAGTTAGACTCAGTTGGGAGTCAATCCAATCAACAGTCAATACATGCTATTCTGAGCCCTTTCATGATCTGTGAGTATTGCTCTGGACCCCATTCTGTTGATCAATGCTCTTTTAATTCTGAAACTGCTAATTATGTGGGTAACTTCAATCGGCAACAACACAACCCAAATTCAAATTTCTACAATCCCTGTTGGAGGAATCACCCAAATTTTTCTTGGAGAAATAACCAAGAAGCTTCATCATCAGCTAGACCGATGGGACCACCTGGATTCCAACAACAAGCTCCACAACAAGAGAAGAAATCTGTAATGGAAGAAGCCATCTTACAGTTGACTAAGAGTACTCAACAATGCATGAATCAACTTCAAAGTCAAGGAGCTTCTATCCGGAATCTTGAGGTTCAAATAGGGCAATTATCTGGTTTTATGAATAATCGCCCTCAAGGTAGTTTGCCGAGCAACACGGAGACCAATCCTAAGGGAGGTAATAATGAACAATGTAAGGCTGTTACCCTCAGGAGTGGCAAAGAACTGGATGAGCCCATTCAAAAACCTGAAGAAAATGAAGATGAGAAGATTCATGAACAATCAAAGAGCAATTATGAAGAACCTTTTCTATTGAAGAAATCTGAGAAGAATGAACCCCCTCCACCTCCATTCCCACAACGACTTCAAAAGCAAAAGATGGACAAGCAATTCACCAAGTTTCTAGAGGTATTCAAGAAACTTCATATCAATATTCCTTTTGCTGAAGCTTTGGAACAGATGCCGAGCTATGTCAAGTTTATGAAGGAAATCTTGTCCAAAAAGAGAAGACTTGGAGATTTTGAAACTGTTGCACTTACTGAAGAGTGCAGTGCCATATTACAGAAAAAGCTTCCGCCAAAGCTAAAAGATCCAGGGAGTTTTACTATTCCTTGTACTATTAGAAACAAATTTTTTGGTAAAGCTTTATGTGATTTAGGAGCTAGTATAAATTTGATGCCTCTTTCTGTTTACAGGCAACTTGGATTGATGGAGGTGAAACAAACCAATCTAACTCTATAATTAGCAGACAGATCTCTCACCTACCCAAAAGGAGTGGTGGAAGATGTTTTAGTGAAAGTTGACAAATTCATATTTCCTGCTGATTTTGTAGTATTAGACACGGAGGAGGATCGAGAGGTTCCAATCATTCTTGGGAGACCTTTCCTAGCTACTGGTAGAACTCTCAAAGATGTACAAAAAGGTGAGCTGACTATGAGGGTACAAGATCAAGAGGTAACATTCAATGTCTTTAAAGCTATGAAATATCCTCAAGAATCTGATGAATGCTTCATGATTAATGTTATTGATGATAGCAAATTCGAATCTAGTACTAATGGTTTTAGTACTGATCCTTTAGAAGATGCTATTATTAATCTACCTTGTGAGGATAGGCAAGAATCCCTTGAGTTTGTGCAATGGCTTAATGCATCACTATCTTACATTCATATCGGAAAACAATTCGAGGATTTGGAGTTGTCCATGAAAGATGGGACTACAATGAAATCCTCAGTTGAAGAACCACTAGAGTTGGAGCTAAAGCAACTTCCTGATCATTTGAGGTATGTGTTTTTAGGAGAATCTTCTACCTTACCAGTTATTATCTCGTCTTCTCTTAATAGTGTGTAGGAAGAGAAATTGCTAAGATTGTTGCGAGAATATAAGAAAGCCTTGGGATGGACCATAGCATATATCAAAGGAATAAGCCCATCTATTTGCATGCATAAGATTCTGCTAGAGGAAAGATCAAAGCCCACCATTGAACATCAAAGGAGGTTGAATCCGATAATGAAGGAAGTAGTTAAGAAAGAGATTATTAAATGGTTGGATGCTGGAATCATTTACCCCATCTCTGATAGTTTGTGGGTCAGCCCAGTACAATGTGTACCTAAAAAGGGAGGTATGACTGTAATTACCAATGATAACAATGAACTAATCCCCACTAGAACTGTTACAGGTTGGCAAGTCTGTATGGACTATAGAAAGTTGAACAAAGCAACAAGGAAAGACCATTTTCCTCTCCCTTTCATTGATCAAATGTTAGACAGACTTGCTGGTCGAATTTATTATTGCTTTTTGGATGGATATCCGGGGTACAACCAAATTGTCATAGCTCCTGAAGATCAAGAAAAGACAACTTTCACATGTCCTTTTGGGACATTTGCTTTTCGAAGGATGCCATTTGGATTGTGCAATGCACCTGCAACTTTTCAACGATGCATGATGTCAATCTTCTCAGATATGATGGAGCAGTCAATTGAGGTATTTATGGATGACTTCTCTGTATTTGGTGATTCTTTTGACCTTTGCCTTAATAATCTTGCTTTAGTGCTAAAAAGATGTGTAGAGACTAATCTGGTACTAAATTGGGAGAAGTGCCATTTTATGGTTCAAGAAGGAATAGTCCTTGGCCATAAAGTTTCTGCTAAAGGAATTGACGTTGACAAAGCAAATATTTAGACAATTGAAAAATTACCTCCACCTACTTGATGAAGGGCATTCGCAGTTTCTTAGGGCATGCAGGCTTCTACAGACGATTCATTAAGGATTTTTCTAAGATCTCTAAACCTTTGTGTAATTTACTTGAGAAAGATATTCCTTTTGAATTTGATGAATCTTGCCTTGAAGCTTACAGGATTTTGAAAGAAAAGTTGATTACAGCACCAATCATTGTAGCACCAGATTGGAATATCCCATTTGAACTCATGTGTGATGCTAGTGATTTTGCAGTGGGGGCAGTTCTTGGTCAAAGGAAGAACAAAAAGATGCATGCCATTTACTATGCGAGCAAGACCTTGAATGATGCTCAACTTAACTATACTACCACAGAAAAAGAACTTCTTGCTGTGGTATTTGCTTTTGATAAATTTCGATCTTATTTAATTGGAACAAGAGTAATTGTTTATACAGATCATTCAGCAATCAAGTATTTGATTTCCAAGAAAGATGCTAAGCCAAGGTTGATTAGATGGATACTCTTGTTACAAGAATTTGATCTTGAGATTCAGGACAGAAAAGGAACAGAAAATCAAGTGGCCGACCACTTATCTAGATTGGAAAATGACAATAATGAAGGAGGTAAAGTACAAATTAATGAATGTTTTCCTAATGAACAACTCTTTACCCTTCAAGGTGATATACCATGGTATGCTGATTTTGTTAATTATCTTGTAAGTGGTATTTTACCTCCTGAGCTTAACTGGCAACAAAGAAAGAAATTTTTGCATGATGTAAAATACTATGTTTGGGATGAACCTTTCTTGTTTAAGCAATGTGCAGATCGAATTTTAAGAAGGTGTATCCCCAGTGAAGAAGTTGATAACATCTTGCATCAATGTCACTCATCTGAGTATGGAGGACACTTTGGAGGAGAAAAGACAGCTGCTAAGGTGTTACAGTCTGGTTTTTATTGGCCATCATTATTTAAGGATGCTTACTCCTTTGTTGTAAAATGTGACAAAGCAACGGATGGAAATATCTCTAGAAGACTTGAGATGACACTAAATTACATCTTTGAAGTGGATTTCTTTGACGTATGGGTTATTGATTTCATGGGTCCTTTCATCTCATCTTTTAATAACCTCTATATTCTTGTTGCTGTTGATTATGTTTCTAAATGGGTTGAAGCAACTACTTTACCCACTAATGATTCTAAAGTGGTGTTGAATTTTTTGAAGAGAAACATATTCACTAGGTTTGGAACTCCAAGAGCAATAATAAGTGATGAAGGGAGTCATTTTTGCAACAAATACTTTGGAGCCCTTCTTGCTAAATATGGAGTGACTCATAGGGTGGCAACTGCATACCATCCTCAGACTAGTGGCCAAGTTGAGGTTTCTAACAGAGAAATCAAGAGGATCTTAGAGAAAACTGTGAATCCCACAAGAAAGGATTGGTCCAAGAGATTGGATGATGCATTATGGGCCTACCGAACAGCATACAAAACTCCGATTGGAATGTCACCATATCGATTGGTGTTTGGCAAAGCATGTCACCTTCCAGTGGAGCTGGAACATAATGCATATTGGGCTATCAAAAAGCTCAATTTTGATATGAAGCAAGCTGGTGAGAAACGTTTCCTCCAACTCAATGAGATGGATGAGTTCCGTCTTCAGTCATATGAAAATGCCAAATTGTACAAGGAGCAAACAAAAAGGTGGCATGATAAGAAGATTGTCAAGAGAGAATTTCAGGCAGGGCAAAAAGTCTTACTTTTCAACTCGAGGTTGAAATTATTTCCTGGAAAACTTAGATCAAGATGGTCAGGACCGTTCGTGATAGTCAAGGTGTCCCCATTTGGAGCAATTGAAATCAAAGATGAGAAAACTCAAGCCACGTTTAAGGTCAATGGTCAAAGATTGAAGCATTATTGGGGAGGACCCATCGATCGTGAAAAATCTTCAATCACGCTGGCTGACAATGAATGATCTTTGACAGATTACTTTTCACCGGTTAAATGGCGGATAACGGTACTCCGTGAATTTTGTTCGGTCCCTTCAGTTACCCACAAATACTGAAATCTGTATATAATTTACTCATTTCTCTTTCCTTCTTTCTTCCCAAATGGATAACAAGCTTGTTAACTTACGCAAGCGATTCCCTTCTCTTCCTCAAAATGCTTTAACTAATATTTATTCTGCAAGGTTTGAAAGATTAAGGATGCTTATGCACAAAGGCATCCCTGCTGATATACGCTGGTTAATTGAAGCAAAGGTCCGATTAACAGGTGAATTTTCTGACGCTCTTATTTCATATATGCCAGGTCTAGGTAAAAGTCTATATGCAAAGAAAAGAAGAGCAAAAAGGTTACGGGTCTGCTATAAATGTGCAAGATGGACCTGTAACACAAAATGCAAATCACTTGGAATGGTGTCTATAAATCGAGATGACAAAATTAACTTCATTAAGGATGGCATGAGTAAGGAGTCTTTAGATAACATTCTATTGACTCTTGAGACGCATCCTATTGGAGATGTGCAGGGAGTACTTCTTGATTTATGGCCAATATTCCAAGCTGAACATGAGCATTATAGTCTTGGGAATCTGACTCAAAAAGACCCTGTTTGCCAATTTTTAAAAAAATTGGAAGAGAAGCCGACCATCGGCCCATAGAGAGCATTGAAGCCGTTACTGGACGTAAAACTAGAGGAAAGTGTGAGCCACAATCACACCAACTGTAAGTATTGTTATTTTGTTTCTTCCCTTATTTTCTTCTTTTTCAAAAAAAAAAAGAGAAAAATTTTTTTTAAAAAAAAGATAGCCTTATTTTTTTAAAAAAATGTTTTGTATATTTTCAAACTTCTCCTGACACATATAGATTAGCCTTTTATCCTAGTTGTATAGCTATTATCATTTCTGTGTTTATTTTCAAACTTTCCTGACACGTAAATCTACCCCTCCTTTATAGGTATAATTATTAGATTTGAGTTTTGATTCCTTTAAATATTGCACTTTGCTCTCTTCAGATCATTGATAAGGTGAGAGTACAAAAAAAGAAGAAGAGAGAGATGGAAGTAACTTCAGTTCGTCGAATCAAAAGTGTTTGTGTCTTTTGTGGATCTAATCCTGGAAAGGATAAAGATTTTGTAAATATGGCAAACCATCTTGGTCGAGTGCTAGCTGAGAGAGAAATCCATTTAGTTTACGGAGGAGGTAGTCTTGGGTTAATGGGTTGTGTAGCAACTGCTGCACATTTAGGAGGTGGCAAAGTCCTTGGTGTCATTCCCAGTCCTTTAGCTATAGGCAATCCTGCTGGAAAAACCGCAGGGGATGAGGTAATGGTATCGTGCATGCACCAACGCATGAACATTATGATAGCAAATGCTGATGCCTTTATTGCCCTACCTGGTGGTTTTGGAACTTTGGAAGAGATCTTCCAAATTGCATCCTGGTTACAGCTGAACTTTCACCAAAAACCCATAGGTATATTAAATGTTAATGGTTTTTATGACAGTTTGTTTTGTTTTCTTGATCATGCCATGGAACAAAGGTTCATCTCACAAGCGACACGTCAAATTCTTATAACTGCTGCAACCCCTGAGCAATTGCTCGATCAACTACACTAATTTGTCTCACAACGTGATCCAGCAATGGCTCTACTGAATTGGGAACAAGGCAGCAACAGTAAAAAGCGAAAACTTAATTTGACTTTGTCCTTATGAATTTTTGTTCTCTGTTATGGTTTAAGTTTTTTTTGTAAATTTTCTTATTTCATGCTCGATTTGCAGTTGTCTGGTAAGATCTTCTACACTCCACTTATCTTTATTTTGACATTAGGGACAATGTCTTAAATTAGTTGGGGGGAGGGATAGTTAACATTGTCAGGCCATGTACATAGTTTGTTAAAAAAAAAAATCTAACAAGCTAATTTTTATCGATACTAACTTATTAGATGTATGATGGCATAGTAAGGAGTAATTTTGCTCTTGAGACGCGTCTTAACTTGCATTTCATAATAGGTCTAAAAACAGTTTGTTCTTGTATATAGATATATATAAAAAACAAAAAAAAAACAAAAACAAAAACAAAAAAAAAGAGAGATTCATTTTGATCTTTTCGATTAATTTTGATACAAGCATGTGCTGAATTGTAGCTTAGTTGATGATAAAAGTATGCAAAACAGTTTATAGTTGAATTATTTTTCAAAATTCGTGATATACATGTATATATGACTGTGGATATTAGAAAGAAGGCATGTTTGAATTGAGTAAATGTTTCATACCTTTGTGAGTTTTGGGCTTGTCCAAGTTTGATACTTATGCTTGGTTTATTTTCTTTCATGAGTGATGTCAATTATGGATGTATTTTCTAGAACTTGCATTGAATCAATTTGAGATTACGTTGATCTATATGTTACATAAAAATGATAGAGGCAATTTTCTTGACTTAGCTACTTTGGCCAAATAAGCCTACCTTACATTTACCCCATTGTTAACCCCCTTTGAGCCTACTTTCCCTTTTTGTTGTTCTTAGCTTTCACAAGCCTTTAGTGAAAAACCATGTTTTACTTCACCTTAGGGAATAAGAGAGCATTGATTTTCCTTATTGGAGGAGTTCTTTTGGTTGCAATGATTTAAGTGTGGGGGAATTGGTATGCTGATGTGAAATGTTTGGTAAAAAAAAAAAGAGAAAAGAAAAAAAAAGCTAAATTAAAAAAAAGAGAGAGAGAGAAAGAGAGAAAGAGAGAAAATAAAATGTTGTTAAAAAAAAAAGAAGGGAATGAGTGTGTGAAGAGAATGTGCATTTTAGGGTTTTTAGTCAAAGTTTATGATTCCTACTTGAGTTACTCCGAAATGCTTTTTATTCTCTTTGGTTTTTAACTTGTTATTATCCATATTATTTCCTTCCTTCACCTTATATCCTCATTACAACCTTTTTGAAAGACCTCTTGATTTGTGAAATTTATTTGATCTAAGTAGTAGAGAATTGATGTATGTGCAAGCATATGGTAAAATACTTTCATAATTTGACTGAGTTGAGTGCAAACAGTTAACCTAAACACTTTGTGTGATTTGAGTGTCACTTGTGAGGAATTTTACTCAATTTGAATATGCCTATTTCTAATTAAAGCATGATTATGCTATGTATATTTTACTCCCAATTGCTTTGATTCAACTATACTTTGTTAAGCATATTTGAATTTGATACAATGCTTGTATTTAAAAATTAATTGAATTGATTAAATGAAGTATTACATGTTTGTGGGTATCATCCTGGTAAACCCTCACGAGACTATAACTCGTCCACTAGGGACACCTAGGGGTTTAAAGGCTTGTGGCACATGCTAAGTGCCATCGTGTTTTCCTACGAAAGTGAATTAGGTTAGGTATAATCAGTTTTTATTCTTTTAGTTTAATATTAGGTTGTTTCTTGTTTGAGGACAAGCAACAAGTCAAGTGTGGGGGGATTTGATAAACATATTTTATATGCATAATTTAGCACCTCTCATTGGTCTATTCTTATGAAATTATTGCATATATGAAGTGAAAATTGCATAATTCCTCATATATTGGTTATGTTGTTACAAATTGAGCAGAACACCCGAAGGACTATTCAAAGCAGTTGTTGAACCAAAATATCATGAACTTGGATGTTGATATCAGTATAGCTCAAACATAAGAGAAATGAAGACCTAAACTCAGTGAATTTTGGGTTACATCAAATTCAGGACAAATCAGAAAATTCCTGCTCAAACCTATACTCGGTTATTTGGTGATTTCTCAAGATCTAACCGTTGGATGTAGCTGAAATTTTGATATGTTATGAATGACTTCATCCTCTATGACTTTCATAGAAATGAAGATTTCAAGATTAGCACCGGAAGTGGGTCAAAATTAGGCAACAAGTTGGTGGCTGTCATTATTGATATAATCTGAGTAATTTCGGAAAAATGGTCAGAGCTCAAGATCCAACCGTTAGATCTGGCTGAATTTTTGACATGTTCTTCACGACTGCATGTGCTACAACTTTCATGAAGAGAAGATTTCCAAATTATGACAGGAGTAATGACGAATTTGGTAATCTTCGGAGCTGAAATTTCAACCCATGTGCAAAGAGATTTGACAAAATTGTAATTGAATAGTTCTAGCATTTGCCTATAAAAGGAAGGCATTTGCCACACTTAAGGGCATCCCATTTCTGAATTCTCTCATTGTAGTTTGAGTTAGGGGTGAAACTTTGATAAATTGTGAGATTTATACTTTGATTTCAAGGTTAATTCTTCCAATTTGTTTAAAGTAAATCCCAAAGCTCTTGTAGATTGTATAATATAATCTTCATCTTATTCAAGTTTCTTCATCTTGATGTCTAGTTAAGGTTCTTCCTAGAGTTAGGGGTGAAGCTTTGATAAATTATGAGATTTATACTTTGATTTCAAGGTTAGATCTTCCAATTTGTTTAAAGTAAATCCCGAAACTCTAGCCCGTTGTGTTCTTGTTAATTCCAACAACCACTTTCATTTCTATCATGCTTTTCACTTGTTCTTTTGTTTCCTTTAATATAATGAGTAGCTAAATTTCTATACTAGGATTGCAATTTGAACTCACACGTAATTTGATTCGTTTATCATATCCAAGAGTAGGTTGATTATCTTGAATTGTTTATCTTACTTGTTCTTAATTCTTTTAATTAATTGACCATTAATTAAATTGAATTAATAAACCTTAAGCAACTTGACAAAGGGATTTTGGTTTTAGATCTAGGTAAGATAACATATGATCTTTGTGCGAAAGCCTTGAGTTTATATAGGATAGACATATACCTATATGACATATGTAACCATTAATGAAATCGGAACTTAATGAATTCTTGATTATTTGATAGACATAGACATATAGTTTATCATTAATTAAGGATATTTCTATTTGACCATCGAAAGAGGCTTATAGATAAATTAAGGATTTCTAGTTAACAATTCAGATAATTAATTGATCTTAGATAGAAGTAAGAGAATCAAGTAAAGTGTGAGGAATAATTGCAATCCTAGGCTTGGTTAATTTGATCATTAACTTTATCTTCTTGTTTACTTTAATCTTTAGTCTTTCATAAATCATCTCTTATTAAGTTGTTTAAATAAGATTGAGTTTTGCAAACTTTTAGTAGATAGTCAAATTTAGAATTAATCCCTATGGGTTCGACACTTTCTTACTATTATATTACTTGATTTGCGATAACGTATACTTGCGTTCTGATTTACCACATCAAGTTTTTGGCGCCGTTGCCAGGGATTAATTCTTTATTTTACTACTATTAATATTAGCATACTTGGTCTTAATTTAAACTTGTTCTTTTATTTCTTTTTAATTTTTCGAACTGTTTTATGCGCAGTGCTCAAGACAAGGAGTTGATTCCTCTTAATCTTGAGATTGAGCGAACTTGCCGCAGAAACAGAAAAGAACGTCGTCAAGAGTTATTGCAACAAAGAAGAATGGCTGACGATAACAGAAATCAAGAACTTGGGTTAGCTAATCAACAACCCAGAACTCTTAGGGATTATATAATTCCTACTGCTGATGGAGTTCATTCAAGTATTGTCAGACCTCCAATACAAGCTAACAACTTTGAGATTAAGCTAGGAGTGATCCAGATGCTGCAAAATAATCAATTTGGGGGTTTGCCTCATGAAGACCCAAATGCGCATATAGCAAATTTCCTGAAGACCTTCAATGATTTAGGGGCGTCAGCTCATGAATTATACGTGATAGGAACTGTGTCTCTTGTCACTATGCCTAGATAAGTCATCAAGTCCTTCCCACTGTCTTCAATAGGAACACCATCATAATTAGTTTCAATCGGTATTTTGTGCCCGGTTGCACGCACCTTAGAGATGTAGTCCAACACAGTTGGACCCCTAGTTCTCTTCTTTGATGAAGTTTGTTTACTTGATGAATCACCATTGTCGGAGCTAGGTTGGTATTCAGGATTGGACGACATTTGTAATATTAGAGTTAGTAAAACAATATTGACAGTATCCAACACATTAGTGAACATTCTAAACCCAAAATGTTGATAAACTTTGGACAACTATAAAGCCATGCAAAAGCAATATCTTTGCTTATATACAAGATATGGAATATAAGAATCTAAACTATATTAGTAGAACTTGCAATTTTGAACCACTAACCTATATTACAAATATTTTCCAAGTTCACCATCATGAATCAATACTCAAGCCACAAAAAAATGAATGAAATAAAATGCATGTAAAATAAGTTACAATAGACTAGTTACACAAGACAATATATAACATCAAAATAGGAATATCAAACATGAGAATAAAATGACCCATATATTATTCAGTATATAAAATGCCTTTAAATTTTTTTAAATATAACATTAAACGTAAAAACAATGGATTTTGAAGAAACCAACCGGTTTAGAAAGTCCACACTGGAACGACTTTCGAATCCGGTGATTAGGAACCAGATTTTATAATGAGAACTTTAATCCGATTCCTCAGTAACCGGTTTAGAAAGTCCACACTGGAATGACATTCGAATTCAGTGATAAAGAACCGGATTGGATTATAAGAATTTATTAATCCGGTGCCTCACTAACCAGTTTAGAAAGTTGATTTAAAAATTAAATAATTTTGGGTAACTATTCCACTCCGGTGAACAATCATCGGATTTTGAATATGTGCAATCCGGCACTTCAACCACCAGTTTCGAAAGTCCATATAAGTCAATTAAAAAAATATAAAATACACATTACGTTGGAATAAGTAAAATTTAAATAATCTGAAGATACACTTCACCCATGTTTTTATATGTATAGATGATTAGATATAAAAGATAATATACATTTAATTTTGTGTATGTAACATATCCCTAAACATATAAATCAATATATATATATATATTACCATATATAGGAACTTTTTTGTTTTTTTTGTGGGTAGTGGGGGACCTTGTCCTTTTTTTTCATTACTTTATTAGAGACAAATTTTTTACTTTCCCCACATTTTGCATACTAAAAAATTGAATGATTAAACCTGTACCTCACTAACAGTTTTAGAAAGTGTATTTAAAAATAAAGTAAATTTAAATTTACCATAATGGAATATATGTATTTCTTAATCCGACACCCTATTCACCGGTTTCGAAAGTCCACATTGGTACGACATTCTAATCCGGTTATTTTTAACCAGATTGAATAATAAGCACTTATTAATTTGACAACTCATCCACCGGATTAGAAAGTGTACACTGTAACGACTTTCTAATTCGGTGATTACTTCCTGAATTGGATTATATGAACTTTTTAAAGACTTCTAAATCTGGGTTTTCAATACCCAAATAAAAAAGTCTGTACTTTCAGAAACAGAGTAACTTTTGTACATATTTAAAATTCAATCAAATGACCAGTTTTAACAGCTGGTACATATGTTATCTAATCAACTATGGTGCATCATGTCATATTTCTCATTCTCTTAGTAATTTCATCATTGCAACAGAAGTCAAAGTTCATTCCATAGGTTCTGTACAACTAACACCACAGAGTATAATTCAGTTGAAGAATACCATAACAAAGCAACCCACTTAACGTACATAAAGGCTAGTGGTAACAGAATACTAGAACAAGTTAAATACAAATAAATAGCCCTAAAGACTAGTTTCTTATAATGAGAAACATTAACTCATTTAAATACAATTAATCAAAATTAAGGTTTCCTTGATTCTTCCCATCAGTCAATGAACATGTGATTAGTAATTTGGAAAATGTTCCCAGTCCTATTTCATCTTCCCCAATGGAGTATCCATCTATCATGAATCTTGAATTCCATGTAAGGACTATTTTTTGAGCTGCATTGCTACCATCATTGACATTGAAAATTTATCTAGCTTGTGTAGCCAATATAAAAGGATCATTCTTGAACCCAATCTTGTTGCAATTGATAACTGTTAACCCCAAATCATCAACTTTCAATCCTGTTGGAGCAAACCATCGACACTTGAAAACAGGAATTCTGAATTTTATATAATCAAGTTCCCAAATCTCCTGATCACCCCAAAGTATGAGGTACTGGATAGTATTAGGTTTGCATCCTTCACTGATGACACATGGTATGATTCTGCAACTACTGTGACTCTAGAGTTCTGCTTAATATGCATGTTGTCTCTTTGTATAGTATGAAACCTACAACCGTTAATTAGGTACCCTTCATAGCTCAATACTCATGCCTGTGGCATATGACTAAACCATCTCAACGTATGATCAATATTTGTACCACTTTGAATCACTTTATCTATATGTTTTTGCAACCATGCTACAAATGATTTAGTATGATAGTTTTGTAAACTTATGTCATGCATACACTTAGAAGGGAATGATTCTTTAATAAATGTAACATGTTCTTCCACATATAGCTGGATAACAGTCATGTTCCTCAAAACATATAGGTGAGCAATATTAAGCTTGTCAGTTGATACACGCAACACCTTGGGTCCAAATAATTATCTTCCAATTTCATAAGATATATTTTTTGGAACAAAAAGTCCAATGACATTTGCCTTTGCAACATTCTCTAAACAAAACGCAACTATTTCCTCTGCAACGTAACACTCTACAATACAAGCTTCTGGCCTACTTTTGCTCATAACCATGCTCTTCAATGTTCTCATGAACCGTCAAATGGGTACAACCACCGAAGGAATACTGGACCACAAATCTTTACTTCACATACTAAGTGGACTACTAAATGCACCATGACATCAAAAAATGATGGAGGAAAATACATTCCAAAAGTGCAAAGTGTTTAAACGATATGTATTTGCAAATCATCAAGGATGGAAGGATCCACAACTTTAGAACATAACTTATTGAAGAAGTAACAAAGTTTAGTTATGGAAATCCCAACTTCTTTTTGCAAATTTCCTCTCAAACCCACAGGAAGAATCTGTTGCATTAGCACATGACAATCGTGAGACTTCATGTTTTGCAGCTTCAACTCTTGCATATTAACCCTGGACCTTAAATTAGACGAGTATCCTTCAGGCACGTTTAAATCCTTCATGAATTAACAGAAATTTTGTTTTTCTTTCCTTGACATTGTATAACACGTTGGAGGAAGGTACATTCGGCTATCCTTTTTAATTGGAACAAGTTTAGTCCTCATGCCTAACTCCATCATGTCAAGCCTAGCTGAGAGAGAATCTTCAGACTTGCCTTTCACATTTAAGAAGGTGCTAATCAAATATTCGCATACATTCTTCTCTATGTGCATGACATCCAAATTATGTCGGACCATGAGGGAACCCCAATAAGGAAGATCGTAAAAGATACACTTTCTCTTCCAACACTTCGTCATTGGCTTATCAGAATTCAAAGAATCAAGTAGCTGTAGGATTTAATGGAAACTTTGAGGCTTTGGTGTAGAATCAAAGTCCTGTGAGCCATTAAATGCCTTTCTTCGCTTTCTATATGGATGATTAGATGGAAGCCACTTTCGATGTCCCATGTATGACATTTTCTTCCCATGTTTAAGTTTTGGTATTATCTCCACAAATTCCACAACTATAGTACCATTTTGTCACAGCACCAGAAATATTACCATATGCAAGGTAATTTGACACTGTCCACATCATAGCTGCTAGCAGTGTAAAGGACTCATTCCGATAGGCATCATAAGCTTCAACACCATCACTCCATAAAGTCTTAAGATCATCAATTAAAGGACGTAAGTAAGTATCTATCTAGTTTCACAGCTATTTTGAACCAGATATCATCATACAAAGATGCATGAATTTATGTTTCATCGTTAGCCACGGAGGGAGGTTATAAATAACTATTATAACAGGCTAAGAACTATGTTGTGTATTCTGATTACTGAATGGGTTAATTCCATTAGTACACAATCCCAATATGAGATTTCTAGGATCTACCGAGAAATCTGGTTAGGTAACATCGAAACTCCTCTAGTGAGGTGCATCAGCCGAATGCCGCAACTTGAAATCACACTTCCTTTCATCTCCATCTTTATGCCATGTTAACATTTTTGCATGCTCCTTGTTTAGAAAAAGTCTCTTCAACCTTGGAACGATTGGCAAGTACCAAAATACCTTCGTAGGAATTTTTTTCTTCCTAGACTGTCTAATACACTGTGCTTTCCATCTTGAAGTGTTACATTTCAGACAGTGGTCAGCTTCATTGTACTGATAAATCAATTTGAGACACTTATGTTAGCTTTCTACTAGGCTTTATTAGATGTTTATTGTGCTCAATATTAGTATTTTAGATGAGTTTAATGTTGTTGGGCCTCATTGGGCATTAATGCAAATTGTGAATAATTCTTGGATTTTGATGCATTTTGTCATTTCTTGCTTGGTTAGGCCATAACTTAGGACTCGATGATCCATTTGAGGTGATCTTGGTGTCTTTGGAAAGCTAAGACAAGGCTCTACAAGTTTCACGAGAACACAAGAGTTGGATTGGACTTCTAAGGGTCCAAAATAGCCCTGCAATTCAGAGTGAGTTTCCTATCACAAGAATCTGAGCAGTGTGCACATACTGGACCATATCGTGGGTTATAGGCCACTTTTTGAGCTAAAACTTGGCCATTGGAAAGATAAGACCCATATCTCCAACTTCACTGAAGACCATTGTGTCAATAGATGTCGTTTTAGGCATGATTATGAAGCTACAAGTTGGTTTGAATTTGGAAACATGTTCTGCCAACCTAACTTGAGGTAGGTGCAGTGTTTTTGGAATATTTGGAGTTGTAAAAGTCCAAATGGCATGAAACCAACGCCAAAAGTTCAAGGAGACAATTGTCTACAACTGTCATGAAGACTCCATGGCAAAATACATCGTTTAGAGCATGAAAATCAGGCTAGAAGTCGGATTAGAGTTGCTAATTGGAAGCCACAAACCATGCACCACCCCACCAACCATGCATCAAGCTACCATATTTGACAATTTTCATGTTTTTACAGCTTGCATTCATATTATTTTCAATTACATATTGGCTTCTAGGATTAGTATAAATAGAGTCAATCTCTTTGTATTATGGATCATTCAATTTGAAGTAAGTTTGAGCATTTGTGAGAGTTTTCTTTCTCTTCTTCTCCATTCTCTTTAGAATTTTGTTTTTGTTCTTTTATTTCTGGGTTCTTCCTTCCCATCCATGGAAGGCTAGGCTCTCATAATCAATCTAAGGGATTAACCATCTTGATGTTTAATTTGGAGATCTTGTTTCGCTTGTTTATATTGCTTAATTGTTATTCAAGTTTCTCTTCTTCCTCTTTTGATTTCTATCGAGATTGAATTGCTTAATTTGATTTAGATGTTGATATGATAATAGCTTTATTATCATGCATTCAAAGAGGATCACAAAGACTAAACAATTTATTAAAGTTTTTTTATGGATTGTTTAGCTTGTTTAAATCCCCGATCTTAAGTTAATTTATGTTGGATGGTGCTTACTTTATCTAACCTTGGTTAATCAAATCCTAGATGCTTATCTAGTAGAGGATTCTTGGATCATGTTGTGGCTTCTTGATGTGATCTAAGGCCAAGAACATCGTTAGCAATTAAGTGAATTTCTTATGATCAATGATGGATTAAACTCAAGATCAGTAAATTTCCTTGGATTGGTTAATTTGTTAATTACTTTCCTTTAATTCAATCAGTGTATTTACTTTACAAATCATCAAAAAGCCCCCAATTTTAATTATCTTGATCTTATTAAATCTTTGCTTTTGGGATCCTTAAAAGATGATTCGGTTCATGCTCTATACTACAATTTAGTTTGTGAACCGGTAAATTTTATTTATTTGACGGGTCTCGACAACTTCTTGTCATGTACATATCGTAGTAGATGATGCAATCATTTAGACAGGCATGAATCTTTTCATATTTCAAACCAAGTGATGTCATTGTCTTCTTTACATTGTTCATTGTTGTCGGAAGGAGGTTACCCTCAGGGAGCATATCATGAATTAATTTAAGAAGGTCACTGAAACTTTTGTTAGACCATCCGTTCGAAGCCTTCAAATTGAATGATCTAATAAGTGCTGTAATTTTTTAGAATTGTTTACAACCTTCATATAACGATAATTCTGCTTCATCCATTGTGTCTTCAAATTTTTTAAGATTGTCAACAACATCAATTTCAACATCTATCCTTAATTTGTCAATCATGTCAAAATCTTCATACGCTCCAAATCCGGTTCAATTTAGTTCAACATTGGATGTCCCTGATGAAGTTGCTTCACCATGCCAAAACCATCTAGTATAAGTCAAGTCGAACCCGTTGAAGTATAAGTGATCCCTGACAAATGATCTGTGAACCCACAAACGATCCATTACGTAAGATGTTTAACCTAAAAAATCAAAATAATATAACACCATCTAAATTAACAAAACAGATTAATGACATTTAAAAATGGAAATAGTTGAATGCAAACCTTACCTAACAAAAAGAATTGATGAAATCGAAGCCTTGGATGCACAGAAAATGGAAGCCTAGATAGGAATACAACTCAAACGAGAGATAACACTCAATGTAACAATTTCATATTTCGCATTAGGCATAGCAGTAGGCGTTGCCATTCCAATCGGTTATTGAACCAACCAAATTCATAACTATACACACAACAAAATCGATTTTCAATGAACAAATGTGTGTAGTGTAAAAAAGAAGAGAGGAACTTATTTGTTTTTAAATTAATTGATTTTTAAATTAAACATCAGGACTTTCTAATTTGGTTATTTAAATTACTGGATTCTAAAGATATTTTCAATCCAGTAAAAGAAAAACGAATTTAAGTGTCTTATATATGAATCCGATTAGTTAACATCCTGGATTCGAAAACATATTTTGAATACGGTAATAATTAAACGATTTTAAATGTATTATATATGAATCCGGTTAGTTGGCCTATCGAATTTGAAAACAAATTTTCAATCCAGTAATTATTTCACCGAATTAAATATTGCGAATTTAAAATCCATTTCTGTTGTAGTGTAATGTTTCCTTGAATGAAAATATATAAAAAAATTGTCTTAGAGAATAAAAATGCCAAAATAAAATAATAAGAAATTTTGAAATATTAATTAAAACTCAAAATAATATGACAAACTTCACCAAATAATAAATAAATGGTAGATGTTTGTAACTTATAACTTCATTAATTCTTTGTTTCTTGAAATTGTAAGACAAGAGGAATCACAAGAAACAAGAGGTAAAATAATAGTAGTTAGATATACATCATGACACCTACATAAACTCCAACATATTATTTATGTGCAATGGGTCATAAGTTCGTTGCTCCCAACATATAATATTTGAGCAACTATACATGTTGATGAATGAAGTGTCCTATAAATCAGTTACAAAATTAGTTGGAGAAATCAGTTAGTTAGTTGGCTACTGGCCACAACCGACCCTAACGGTCATGAAATTGATTTGGTATTCCACTACCCGATTCGTGATTGGTTCCTACTATCTATATATAGCAACCTATCATTGCTGCTATGATGATATAGAAAAAAGGGTTCATTTGTGTAAATTCGACTTGTGTGAATCAGAGAGAAAAGAAAAGCAAGATCAGGGACATTGTGAGAAAATAGAATGTGAGACACTTGGGTTTATTTCTGTATAGATCAGTACTGAGAAGAAGTAAGGGACCAAGGAACAACTCTATTGTAAAGCTTGAGATTTGCTGCATAATCATAGTGGATTGCTTCTCTATCCCGTTGACGAAAGCCACATTGGTTGAACCATGCTAAATCTGGTGTCATTTCTTTTTATTTCGTTTTAAGTGTTTACAACATTGCTGTGATATTTTCTTGTTTTATCCTCTATTTGTTCTGCTTGTTGTTTTCTGGTTCTGTTGGTTTTGTTCTTTGGGTTGCAGTTTTCTCTAACACATATGTTTGTTTGGAATTATTCTCACCACAAAGGTGTGGTTACACACTTCTCAAGAGTGTATGACAAAAGAAAATAAAAACTCCATTCTTTACAAAGCACTAGAAATCTTAAATAAACAAGTTGTATGTAACTTTTTTTTTTTAATTTTGTTCAAAGAGAAATACATGACTCTTTTTCATCTATACTTTTTCTCTATCCAATTATACCACAGACATAACTTACACGTCCTTGACACATACAACAGCCAAACAATGACATATAGCCAAATAAATAGATACAAAATATTGCAAAACATTTACAACTAGAGCTAAGAGAGCCAAACAGTAGCCAAAATGTAGTATTCCATCTAAGAATAAGACAAAACAGTAGCTACAATTCACTATCCCATGCAGAAACAGTAGCAAATTAAGAACAACAGAGTATCCCACAAAAGAACAATAGCCAAATCGGCCTAACAGTGGCCAAGCAAGCCTAAAAGAGGGAAACAACAATGCCTTAGTGTTATTACCAAAATTTTAGTTTTTGACAAAATTGGTAATCAACAAATTGAAAGATTTTATAAAGTTGAAGTTGAAAATGTGCAAATCTAGAATGAAGTATATGTATTATTCGACAATTTATGCTTAGCTAAAATCATGAATTATTATTAAAGACTAAGTAGACAAAATTTGTGAAGAAAGATCAAGCCAACATTTGGTAGTGCTACATTCGACAAATCAAGGATCATAAGGGTGTTCGACAAACAAAATTTCATTCAACATATGTGTGAAGCTGACAAAAATGCTGCATTCGACAAATCAAGTCCCAGAAAGATGCACAGCAAAAGTTTCATTCGAGTAATGTGTGAAGTTGACAAAGTTTCAAGCATACACTCAACCGACAAAAGGACTTGTGAATTATTGACGAAGTTGGTGCACCGACAAAACCATTGATGGTTACTCGGAAGTTGGTAGTTACCATTTTGAATTTCAAAGTAGCAGTTGCATCCATGGATTAAGGAACTGCTGATGCTAACTCATGGCAGTTGCTGCTGGTAGTTTTAGGCTATTAGTAAAGAATAAACATATACTGATTGCATTTAAGTCACCCGTCCAACAAATGGAAGGTTCATAGGGATTTAGATGTAGGAAGTTTCTCTATAAATGTCACTTAGAACAATGTAAAAAAAAGGTTGCAACTTGAAACATCCTACATATCCTAAAGTCCCTGTGACACTTATAGGATAAACGGATTCAATCAAGTTTAAACGTCACTTTCATTTCTGCAATTTACATTCAGATTTTTATTGCATTTCTTTTCCTTTGATTTGCTTTACTTGTTTTTTTTTATTTGTTTTAAACGTCACTTTCATTTCTGCAATTTACATTCAGATTTTCATTGCATTTCTTTAAACGTCACTTTCATTTCTTTAGCTGTTTCACAGCTATGAACTTTGTTGTGTTCTGATCTGGTGATAGCGCACATAAGGTAGTGTTTGGCTTTTGAGTTTAACTGGTGCCTGGTTCGTTGTCCTTTCGTCCATTGTGCTCGGGGAAGTTCCTGTCCTTCTGCGTTGGTGGGCATTTGATAAGAATTTTGGACTAGGTCCCAAATGTCCATATTTTGTGCATCAAAAAATGCAATCATCCTCTTCTTCTAGTAATCATAGTCGTTTCCATTGAATAGAGGTGGTCTGTTCACAGCTTGTCCTTTGTTCTCCATTTAAGGTTGTACTAGATCTTTTCCTCTGTACTGTTAGATGCTCAACCCAAGAGGCTGAACTCTAACACTAATTAAATAAACAAGTGAAACACAAGAAGGGGGTTGAATCGTGTTTCTTAACCTTTTGGATAACTTTTTGAAACTTAACGGTTTAAACAAGACAGTGGTTGAAATAATAATAAGAAATGGACGAAAGAAGAGCTTCTCAGTCTTGTTGGATGCAGATAAGGTTTTTACATTTTGTAAGATGTTTCTTTGGATGCAATTTTAAAAAGGTTTTCAATACTAACTTTAAAAACTTATTAAGAAAATAATTACAATCCCTGTATGCTAATATAAAAATAAAAACACAGAAAGAGGGAAGAAAAGCTCACACCAAGGGTTTATCCTGGTTCACTCTCACAACTCGAGAGCTATGTCCAGTCCCTTCAACAAGAAGGATTTAACACTAATCTTTTCAAAGATTATAAGTATTCTCCACCTTTTTAGGTACACAAGTATTCTTAACCTCTTCAGGTTCTAAAGTACAAGTATTCTTTTATACCCAGCCTCTTCAGGCTTAAACAACTAAGTTAAATATGAGAAGATGTAAACGGTGCTTGAGTGTTTAACTCACTACAAGTAAGGATAGATTGATAAAACTCAAGATAGAAACTCTATGCAAGAGTGAAATTGAACTGAAAGAAGGTAAGCTAAAACTTTTTCTTTTTAACAATGCTTAAACAATACTTATGCACCTCTTTCTTCGAAGACATTTGTATTTATAGATAGAGAGTACTTTGAGCAGTCTTCAAAAGCTTCTTCGTCCAACGGAAACATTTATTACCATTCTGAGCAGCATTAAATGCATAAGCTGATATCGTGTTTGACCTTCTTTTAAGAAATGACTTTGATTATCTGGCAGTGCCACGAGTGTGATAACCGAGTCCTGATATATTTGAGCGCGCAGAAAGTTCCTTATTTGTTGGTCTTTGTAGTTGTTAGCAGTGTCAGCTAAGCAGCTCAGTTAACTTCTTTTGTCGTGTACTTTTGTTAGGTTTCTTTTCTGCATTTAATGAAGAACAGTTCTTTATATTTGAAAGCAATTTGGTAACGACAAGACTAAAGGGATAAGTCGATCTAAGGCCAACAATGGCGTTGGTGGGGTCGATTGGCCCTAAAATGCATGCCTAGCAGGTGTTCCAGATGTGGGTTGCCCGAAAAGGAAAGAAAAACACGCAGGTAACTAGAGGAACTTGAGGAAACAACTTAGGGAAAATGGGGCCAGCTTGAGAAAGATAATTCTTATTTGGTTCATTTTGAAAATTAACCAAGTATATAACTAATTTAACCAATAATTTACATACGATTAACTAATAATTTATCTTCATTTTGCTACTTGATACGTGGTTAACCATATGTAAATTACTGGTTAAATTAGTTGAATACTTTGTTAATTTTCAAAACGAACCAAATGAAAATTATCTTGCCCGAGCTGACACTTTGGGTCATTGTCCCAACAACTTAAACCAACCATAATTTAGTCGCAATATCACAGTTTTCAAAGTCTTTACAATTGCAAGGCAGCTGTAATTGTGATAGCATTAGTTGCATTTTCTCACAACTGTCTACAATTTTTCTACTTGCAATACAATCATAACTGTGATCGCAATTTAAAATCTTGGCATATAATAAGAAAAACCATGGTTCAAATAGCCAAAATTTGGACAAAACCAACTAAGAGGAAAGAGTCACATGATATAAACACTAAGAAAGGAGTTCTAGATTTTTTGACAAGTCGGAAGCATAATACTAATGAGATTAAGTCATAAAGGATGGTGAGCTAATACTATTATAGTGACTTGATGAAGAAGAAAGAAAGGAGAAGAGAGTCTTTGAATAATATGAGATCTGATTATATGATAGTTGTATTGTTATGATACAAACCACTAACACTCATTTATACTAATAATCTAGGTTGAGCACTAGTATAATACAACTAGTACAACTACTAACATAACAAGACTCTTAACACTACGATGAATAACATTAGTATTCTAACACTTATTGTCTTTTATAATACCTTTCCAATATCATTTACCAAGTAACTATGACCATAAGAATATGTTTATTAATAGAAATATCATACGGGTTGATCCACACACAGATTGATGCCTAATGAGCTGATGTGAGCAAGCTTGTGCTCTAAACCAGTAAAAATATCCTCCATACAACAGCCATGGACCTTACAATTTTCAAAGAAAAATTTAAAATAAAAAAATTCTAATTAATTCAATGTCACTAATTATAAATTTTTACATGTATTAGACAGAATAATATTATAAAAATATATTTAAAATGATTAAAATATAAAATGTTAAACAATAAAATGAATGATAATGCAAATAATACAAATGCACATAAGAAGGGAGCACATGGTCACACGGGTAACATGAGCAAAAGGGATGAGTCATTAAGAATGCCCACTCAGCAGGTGTTGCAACCAACTTTCCATCCAGAATCATCTATTCCCTTCAACCTCAACGAATTGCAGGCTAGATATGATACAGTGAACAATTCCTAGAATAGTTATTTTACACTTTTCCTTTGCATATAAATACAATGCATCTAGTTAATGTAATTCGATGAAGAGTGATGATACTTACACAAACAAAACCCTCACAAAAACCCATGCAAGCCATTGGATCAAGTCAAAATAAGTTATAATGGGATCTCGACTTGATCTAATGGCTTGCATGGATTTTTGTGAGGATTTTGTGAGGTTTATTTTTTGTGTAAGTATCATTACTCTTTGATGAATTAAGCAATAACAATTCTCCATATTGTCTCATTTTCTGTGCTTTTTCCCCTTCCTTTATGCACATTTTTATCCATTTGTAAATCTTAAGATGGTATCAGAGCGTCTAGCTCTCTGCCTGCGCAACTTGATGGCTCGTGGCGGTGCTGGGTCCAACAATGACAACAATGGCGGTGGTCCTGCAGATCCATCACAAGAGCCCTCTAGCCCATACTTTGTTCACGTAGTAGATGGACCTTCATCTGTAGTGGTCACTTCTGTGCTGAATGGCTTGAACTACCATGCGTGGGCTTGATCCATGAGATGCGCCTTAGGTGCTAAGAACAAGTTTGAGTTTGTTGATGGGACCATGCCCATTCCCGATAGCTCTGATCCAAGTTATAAGGCTTGGAGTCGCTGCAACATGATCATTCACTCATGGATTGTGAACTTAGTAGTTGAATCCATTGGCCAGATCATAGTATTTTTGGAAAATGCTATTGATGTATGGAACGATTTGAAGGAGAGATTTTCCTAAGGAGACCTTATTAGAATTTCTAAGCTTCAGCGGGAGATTTATGGCCTCAAGCAAGGTTCCCTTTCTGTCATTGAATTTTACTCTAAATTAAAAATACTTTGGGAAGAACTTGAAACATATATGCCCATTCCATGTTGTACTTGTCATGTTAAGTGCATTTGTGCTGCAATGAGGAATGCTAGACAATTCCATACCCTTAATTATGCTATAAGATTTTTAACTGATTTGAATGAGAATTTTTCAGTAGTGAAATCTTAGATTCTACTAATGGATCCATTACCTAGCATGAATCACATATTTTCTATGGTTATTCAACAAGAAAGACAAGGAAACTTTGTTGTTGGTGATGATTCAAAGGCCCTTATACATGTTGTTGACTATAAGAGGGCACAAGGGGGAAAGGCTTTGTGCTAAACTCTGGATCAAAGAGAGTGTGTACTTACTGTGGAAGGACAGGACACATAGTGAAGACTTGCTATAGGAAGCATGGATTTCCTCCTCACTTCCAGAAATGGAATGCCTCGATGGCAAACAATGCCTGCAATGATACTACATATTTAAAGGAAGAACTTTCAGCAAATGGAGACATGCACAGCTTCACTCATGAGCAATATGAGAAGTTACTCAATCTGATTCAAGGTTCTGGCATTAATCAACAATCTACTACCATAGCTAACCAGATTAGCACAGCCACTCAGTTTGGTCATTCACCAGTTGAAAAGCACAAATCAAGTAAAATTAACATCTCTTCCTCCTTTAATAGTTTCTCTCTTGGCTCTTGGATCATAGATTTGGGTGCTAGTGATCATATATGTGCTTTATTAAAGAGCTTTTAGACTTTCAATGAAATAAAACCAATTAGCATAAGGTTACCTAATGGTCAGTTCTCAATTGCAAAACATGCTGGTAATGTCACATTCTCCCCTGGTTTCTTCATTACAGATGTACTGTATGTACCTAACTTTTCTTTGAATTTGATTTCAGTATCAAAATTATCTTCTACCTTAAATTGTGTTGTCTCATTTAATGATTCAATCTGTCTTATTCAGGACCAAAAATCTCAGAGGACAATTGGTTATGTCGAAAGGTTCGAAGGGCTATATCACTTGGTGGTTGATGCTAAGCATGCCTATTATTCCAATGTTCAAGTAGTTGAGACACAAATTCTACCCGAAGATGCCTTATGGCATTTTAGACTAGGACACTTGTTTATTTCTAGAATGATCTCTATGAATTCAGAATTTCCTTTTATTGTTGTTGATCCAAAGGTAGTTTGTTATGTATGCCATTTCACTAGAAACAAAAAATTGCCACATAATCCTAGTTTAAACAAAGCTACTTCACCTTATGAGTTGCTTCATTTTGACATTTGGGGACCTCTTCTGTACACTCTATCCATGGTCGCTCTTATTTTTTTACTGTAGTTGATGATTTCAGTCATTTTACATGGATTATTTAGCTAAAATCTAAAGAAAAAGTGAGGCAGCTTGTACAGAATTTTATAAAGATAATTGAAAATTAACACAATGCAATAGTTAAGGATATAAGGACTGATAATGGTCCTAAATTTACAATGCCACAATTTTATGCCTCAAAAGGCATAGTACATCAAACAAGTTGTGAGGAATCCCCACAGCAAAATTGGAGGGTTGAAAGGAAGCATCAACATGTTCTTAATGTGGGTAGGGCACTCCTTTTTCAATCAAAATTGCCCAAACAATTTTGGTCTTATGCCATTCTTCATGCTACTTACATAATAAATAGAGTACCTAGTAATCTTCTTAAACAAATTATTTTCTACTATACAAACAAACACCTAATTTACATGATTTGAAGGTTTTTGGTTCCTTATGCTATGCATCCACACTTTAGTCACACAGAACAAAACTTGCACCTAGAGCTAGGAAATGCATTTTTCTTAGTTATAAACATGGTGTGAAAGAGGATGTCTTGTTGGATCTCAACAATAGGGAGATTTTTATTTCTAGAAATGTCACTCATCATGAACATATATTGCCATATAAACCTTCCTCACCCTTATCCACCTGGGCCTATCATTCCACACCATCACTTCATCACCAAAATGATGTTTTACCACTCATACCTCAGCCTGCACCACCTAACATTCCTCCAACAGACCTTGCAACACCTTCCACCATTCATACAGAACGTGCAAAACCTAGAATCTCTGACTCAAAACCTGTCTTAACCCCTACCGCTCCAGACATGACAGAAGCAACTATTGAACCTATAAGGAAATCACAACTTTTTTACACAGTTGGTATAAATGGGAAACAAAATTCCCAGTATAGTATAGGTTGTAAAATAATTCCCGAAGAGGTGTAAAATGAACAGTGAGTCGTCCATGAAGTCGTATTCTATATTTTGGGTAAGTCGTATCTTGTACATACAACTTAGGGTTAGGTTAATTTTTTTTATTTTTTTAATAGAAGTCGTAGCTACTATCTACGACTTAGGGTTAGGTTAATTTTTTTTAATTTTTTAATAGAAGTCGTATCTACTAGCTACGACTTAGGATTAGGTTAATTTTTTTTTAAATTTAAATGGAAGTCGTAGTTGACAACTACGACTTCTATATAACTTAGATTTTATAATTTTTTTAAATAATAATCATGGCATTATTCAAGGAAATGGATTTGGATAATATAACAAGTTTGACTTAAATAATATGGACTCACCGCACCACCGTGATATGCATCGTCACGTGAAATATATCGTCGCGTGTGAAGCAAGTACTATTGCATGTATTCTGAGTTGTCATATAAATAAGGGTTACATGTTTCACCGCTAATGAGTCGTTCATTACGGTGCATCCACAAGGCAATCCAATCACGATGATTATTATTAAAAAAAATTATAAAATCTAAGTCGTATTAAGCCGTAGTTACTTGATACGTGGATACTAGTTGATCTACCAGAAAAGTGAAACCAATTGGCAACAAGTGGGTCTACAAGGTGAAACATAGAGAAGAAGGATCTATAGAAAGATATAAGGGAAGGTTGGTAGCCAAGGGTTACAATCAAGTGGAAGTCCTAGACTTTTTTGACACCCTTTCACCAATGGCCAAACTCACCACAATAAGGACCCTACTAGCTCTAGCTTCTGTTTACAGTTGACATCTATATCAACTAGATGTCAACAATGCCTTTTTGCATGGAGACTTACATGAGGATGCCTACATGGTTGTTCCACAGGGTGTTAGGTTCTCCAAACCCAATCAAGTCTGCAAATTACTTAAGTTTTTGTATGGTCTCAAGCAGGCAAGCAGGAAGTCGTATGAAAAGCTCACTTCATTATTGTTAAACCAAGGGTATCAACAATCCAATCCAGACCATTCCCTGTTCACATTCTAGAATGGCAACAACTTCACAGCTCTCCTCATCTATGTGGATGATGTAATTCTAGCAGGAAACTCCATTGCTGAATTCACTAGGATCAAAGGCATTTTGGACTCAAATTTCAAAATCAAGGACCTAGGAACATTGAAGTACTTCTTTGGATTGGAAGTAGCACACTCTAAGTTGGGGATTTCAATCTGTCAGAGAAAGTATTGCTTGGATTTGCTACATGAATCTAGTTTGCTTGGGTCCAAGCCTGCCAAAACACCACTTGATCATTCCATTAAGCTGCACCAAGATGAAGGGATGTCATATGACGATGCTGCATCTTACAAAAGATTGATTGGAAAGCTCCTTTACTTGAACACCACTAGGCCTGACATCACATTTGCTCCTCAACAACTTAGTCAATTCCTAAGCAAGCCTACTATGACACACTACAATGCTGCCTGCAAGGTAGTTAGATACTTAAAAACAACCCTGGCCGAGGTCTGTTCTTCCCAAGGAAAATAGAAATCCAGCTCCTAGGACTTTCTTATGCAGATTGGGCTGGTTGCCTTGACTCCAAAAGGTCCATTTCAGGATATTGCTTCTTCTTAGGTTCCTCTTTAATTTCTTGGAGAGCTAAGAAGCAGCAAACAGTCTCAAGGTCTTCCTCTAAAGCCGAGTATAGGGCACTTTCTAATGCTGCTTGTGAGCTGCAATGGTTGCTATATCTTCTGCATGATTTGCACACCACTTGTTCAGAGCACTAGTCTTATATTGTGATAACCAAAGTGCTTTGCACATAGCTGTCAACCCAGTCATTCATGAAAGGACTAAGCACTTGGAGATAGGCTGTCATTTTGTTCGAAACAAGGTCCAAGATGGTGTACTTCACTTGTTGCCAATCACATCCAAAGAAGAACTAGCTGACTTCTTCACTAAGGCATTGCCTCCTCCATCCTTTATTCCATTCCTTTCCAAGCTAGGCATGATTGACATTTACCATGCTTCAACTTGCGAGGGATGTTCAACTATAAAATGAATGATGATGCAAATAATACAAATGCAGACGAGAAGGGAGCACATGGTCACGCGGGTAAGATGAGCAAAAGGGATGAGTCATTGAGAATGCCCACTCAACAAGTGCTGCAACCAACTTTCCATCCAGAATCATCTATTCCCTCCAACCCCAACAACCTCAACGAATTGCAGGCTGGATATCATAAAGTGGAACAATTCCTAGAATAGCTATTTTACACACCTATCCTTTACGTATAAATACAATGCATCTAGCTGATGTAATTCGATGAATTAAGCAATAACAATTCTCCGTATTGTCTCCTTTTCTGTGCTCTTATCCTTTCCTTCATGCACATTTTTATCCATTTGTAAATCTTAAGATAAAATAAAGTGAAATATTAAAGTTCTGTTTGCTTTTTTGCGGACCAAATTGCGAGTCAACCAACGGGTCAAATGGTCTAGCCAATAAAAAATGAGTATGCTACATAATTATCTTGCCATCAGTTGCGGGGGAAATTGATTGTGAAAATGATATTCTTGTCTATATTTTATAGAAAAAGAAGATGGAATGGGTCTCTTTAGTTATTCTGATATGGACTTCTATCAGCCTCCCATGTGAATGCCTCTCTGCATTATTATATATGCATTTCAAAGCAAAGTAAATTAATTCAATCAATAATATTCTTCGTTATTATTTACAAATGATATTTACATCAAGAAATTGGACAACGTATAGAAGAATATAGTTAACACATGGAAAAAATTTATAGTTTATGTTCAAAATTTCATGTATTCCCTTCCCGTGTCTTTTTATTCATAATTTGGTACAGAATTTTCAGCCATATTTTATTCTGGTTCTCTGTATTGAGCTCTTCTTTGTTTTCTTTTGTTTTTTATTTTTGCATCCTTATGATAAATTAGACCTCTAATTAATGTTTCTGTCATGATTTTAAATTTTCATTGAGATGTGGTTTAATTGACAACCTTAGTTTCATTTTCATGTGGACGAACTTTATTTGTATGAAATGGATTCAAATCTCATTAAAAACATTTTATGTCTAGTGTCACGCCATTGTTACTGACGCAAAAAAAAATAACATCTGCAAATGTTATCATCGTTGAAATAACTGTAATATTCCCCAATCACAATAATTGAACAAAACTGGTAATAACTTCCCTTCAAAAGAAATCATTTTAAAACTTGAAGGACAAATAATGATTAGAGTAAAGGATTTAATTTCAATTTACTGTCAATGTATAAAAAATTTACATTATCATTTAATCATGTACTGACATATTATTAAAATAGTTAGACTTTTTAGCTAATTGTTATGATAGTTAAACTCTTTTAATGATTTAAGAACATATGACAGTGTAAAGACTGATGGTAGATCAAAATTAAACTTTAGAGTAAAATACTGTTTAATAAATTTATCAGAATTATGCTATTTCATTTTTCTCATTCAGATGTACTCACTTTATTTTAGTCCCTCAAAATTATTTTCTTTTATTTTGATTCTTCAAATATGTATTCATTTTCATTTTACTTTCTCTAATAATATACGTAAATTTAAACATTGTGTTAAAATTAAATTTAATTAAAAGAATAATAATAAAAAGAATCAAACTTCTAGGCTGTTCTAGGCTTCATCAACACTCTATAATAACATGTCAGTTAATTACGGCAAAAAAACTGATGATTCAATAACCTCTAACTGTTTCTGCTTATATCCATTGGCAGCATCCCATGTGCTTCTTTACATAATATTCCCTTCAAACAATAAAATATTCTCCCTCTTTATGATGAACATGACTTGAATAGGAAAGATTTTATTTTCTCCTACGAAATTTTATTTTTATTTTATAAAAGAATCTCATATATTCAGTCTTATAGAAAAAAATACAAAGCCCTTGGGAATGATGATAAATTTATTAATTCAAATGAATCTTCATTAGAATAAGTAAAATACACAAGACAAAAAATAAAATAAAATAAAATACACCTTAAATTTTAGAAGAACAAAATTTGGGGGAAATAATGATGTTTCTGTCTTTATGTTAAATTTTCAAAATTTCTTGGTGGTCCAAAAGCCAGCTTGTGTTTCAAATCCAGCCAGAGTGCGAAAAGGAAAGGAGATAGAGAGAGACTAGAGGCAATAAATATTTA
The DNA here is from genome assembly GCA_023212625.1 of Styphnolobium japonicum. Lineage (NCBI taxonomy): Eukaryota > Viridiplantae > Streptophyta > Magnoliopsida > Fabales > Fabaceae > Styphnolobium > Styphnolobium japonicum. The sequence continues at coordinate 7,612,865 of JALBWW010000010.1, forward strand.
TGCTAATTAAATAATGCTTATATATTATTAAATATTGATATTTTTGGCTATTTTACAGAATACAAGTAACCACTCCACTCATTATAGTAAATTATCATGTACTAAATTGAGAAACTTATGCATCTGCCTATAAGCTTTTTGCTTTTGCTTTCCCCTAAACAAACATCTTTCTCCTTATAGTAAAAACAGATTTAAGCAGTTGCAATTGGACCCAGATTGACATTTGATGCTTTCAGTGCTTCAAATCTTGGCTCCTTGGCCTGGAACTTCAACCCAGCATAGAGCTTCATGTAGTCTTCAAACACAAATTTTGGGTACACCTGGTTCTGCTCCTCTACCAATGCTGGTGCTGGGTAGATAACAGCATCACTGCCTGGGTTGTAGAATGAGGCTATGGACATTCTGGTCCCATCATGTTGTGCTATCACACGGTGCTCCACACTCTTGTACTTCCCATTGGTGATTACCTGTTTTACCAAATAGTTTGATAAGAATCATGGTCTTGCATTTAACTTGTTTGTGGAAATGTCTATTAAGGCATTTTAGTTAATAAATTTACCTCAAGTTGGTCACCAAGGTTGATGACAATGGAATGGCGCATTGGGGGTACATCTACCCACTGGCCATCTTTGAGCAGCTGCAGGCCACTGACCTTGTCATCTTGGAAGAGAAGGATAATCCCACCGGCATCGGTATGAGCACGAAGACCCTTCACCAGGTCTGGCTTGGGGCATGGAGGGTAGTTAGCAACCTTGGTGCCAAAAGTTGGTCCCCTTGATCCATAGAAGGCCTTCTTGAGGTATCCCTTCTCTAATCCAAGATTCTCACATAACAAGTCTAACAGCTCCTCTGCCAGTTTCTCTAACTTCAAAGCAAATTCCTTCATCACCTTCCTGCATATCATTACCTTAAGTAATTTAGAATTTTGGGAAAGTGAAAGATATAGCAGCAGTTTTAATTCAGAACTGCACAGATCCATCTTGTGTTTTTGGAGTCATCATTTGGTGATGTGTAGATACTCTAAAGGAAATAATGAAACAAAATCTATATGGAGCAATGTTTAAAACTTGACTTCTGCTCTCCTATTCATATGGGACCTCTGTTTATATCTTTTTTGTCAGCTAAAACATCTCGGTACAAATTGTGTCAATTATTCGTGATTTGTGTGCAAACTTGTACTTGTGTAACATTACATGTCATGCAATGTATAAACTCGTAAATGTTTGATTTGTGTAACCTGTACTCATCACTGAGATCAGGGATCTCTGAAATGTTTGACGCAGGGAGGTGACGCAAGTGGAAGGTGCTCTCCCAATCCATATCTTTGACCTCAGTTTGGACAGCCTCTAGGCCTTTGCTGGCCACTAATTCCTTGAACCTTTGTTCCATGCATTTCCTGTAGTGATCTTTGGTCAACTTCTCCACAGTGTCCATTAGGTCATAGGGTATGCCATGATTCACCAGCTACAGTTTTAAAAGCAAACAATAAGAAACACGTACCAAAAAAATCATAATAACTAACAAGAACGGAGATTTGGAGGCCAATGTAGAAATTCAATAGGTAAGAAAAGGCTTTATTGGGTTATTGAGGTACCTCAAAGAATCCCCAGTTCTCACAAGCATCCTTGATTTTCTCCATAGTAGCTTTTCTCTCCTCTCCATTAAGCTGCTCCAAGTTGATTATGGGGAAGTTCTCCATCGCTCAAATTCAAAACTCTTTCTCTCTGCCTCTTTCTCTAAGTATTGTAAGTTGCTCTATGCAAATTAGAGTTTTGTAGGGTGGTATTTATAGGCCTTTAGATTAGGACCAAGCACACATAAATCTCGTTTAAAAATTGCATGAATATTTTTTAATTACCCGCTATGTGCAGCCTTATTTTGTTAGCTTTAGTCCAAATCACAGCTTGTGTTTCTTTTGGTTGCGTTGTTGAATTGTCTTACCACTTTGTTAAGGTTGGACCCACTTGGTGGCTGATTTCTCCTATTGAAAATTTGACCAAAATTAAACCACATTAAATCTATTTTCTTTTTTCTTTTTCGTTTTTGTTGGTAATCTGAAAGTGATGTCTAAGAAGGAGCCTAGCAACTGCACTTCCCAAATCTAATAGCTAGCAACCCCACCTTAGAAGTTAGTTCAATTTTACACAGATTGCATGTGTTTTCTCTGCTTCAAATGACTCTTATGTTTCCTCGTAAAGAAAAGACCAGAACTACCAAAAAATAGGTGAGAAATGGAATGGCGTAGTAATGGTACATGCATATTCACTGTCATTAATATTTCAGATAGATTAGGCACTTACACAATAGAGGAAACTTACGAAAGAAAAATGTTGGGGTGATTTTGTTGGATATCCTATATGTGCAATTGGGTGTCGATTTTACTCAATCAGCAAATTTATTCTTTCCCCGTACATGGATTATGGCTATGACAAAAAAGTTTAGGACCTCCATAGAAGCTTCCGTGTCATTCCTTCCCTTAATTTTAGCCATTTGTTTCAACATCTTATCTCATTAGTGGAATCAAATCTAATGTCCCCTTTACTTGTCTCTATCTTGTCTCTTTAATTAAATGATGACAATTCAGTAAAAAAAAACTGAAAATTAAAAGAGAAGTTAATGCTAATTAAAAAAGAGGTATGAATTGTCATTATGTAATTAGGAGCTAAAGAAAGAAACAGAAAAAGAAGAAAGCAGATTTGAATCCCTCATTAGTATAGGAATCTTATTGTAACTTTTTATAATCATTCGTAAAATATTAATTATTTATAATTTATTTAAATAATATTCAAGTAATCTACTAATCTGATTCGGTATAGCATTGATAGATATTGTAACAATTTGCTAATTGATAGAAAATGCAAACAATATTGAACTCAATTTTTTTCACTCTGTAATTGCGATATTAAAATTAAGAGGCATGATTTGATAAGTGTAACTTAGAATTGCCTGCGCTAAATGTTTTTATATTTTTATCTGCTCATTCAAAATCAAATTATATATTTTTTCATTAAATATAGATAAAAAAATATTTTTTTAATTTACTTACAAAAAATATATTTATTTAAAAATTTTGTATCTCATCGTTTAGTTTATACAGATGGGACTCTTAAATATTGATTTAATTGTTTTGGTCATTTTTAATATGTTAATATTAGAATATTTAAAATGTGCAAAAAATAAATTAATTTAAATTAAAATATTCAAAATTAAATTAATAGAAATAAAAATGAAATACCAAATTAAAAGAAATATTCAATGTAAATATTTCACCCTTCAATGAATACAAATTTCATTATTCTTTCTTTATTTAAGTTAGATTCATTTATTTTCTTTCTTCATTTAATAGAGCATACTCAAATCATTAGCTTAAAATGAAATTAAGGGTCAAAGATTGGTTTAAGAGTTTCAACATACACCAAAGTAAGTTGACTCCTCTCTGGAGTAAGAGGTTCATTCTCTCCCATCTTCAGTATTGTTTGCATTTTCTTTCAATTAGCATATTGCTATAATACATGTCTATTATTCAACGAATTTGTTTGCATTTTCTTTCAATTAGCATATTGCTAGAATACATGTCTATATTTTACAACCAATCATATTAGTAGATTACATAAATATTATTTAAATAGATTATAAATAATTTATATTTTTTGAATGATTATATTATTTTTTATTGAAAATATGTAATTATTTCATTTTATAAAAAATAAGATTAATTAGTAGAGTCAAAAAAAATTATCTTCATTGAATACAAATTTCATTATTCTACTTCTTCATTTAAGTCAGGTTCCTTTATTGTCTTTGTTCACTAAATAGAACGATTTTGAACCATTAGATCAAATTAAAATTAATAGCCAAAGATTGGTGTAGAAGTTTGTAAAACTCTTTCACTAATGTATGTTGTTCTCTCCTATATATATATATATATATATATATATATATATATATATATATATATATTCAATTTTTTAAAAATTTGACACAAATGATCTATATGATAGAAATTTTCAATCTAACGGTGGATTTTGTAAAAAAGTTATTCAATAAAAAGTTATTGAGTGATGTAAGAGTGATCAAGTCTTATACCGGTGTAAGTTGATCCCTCCCCATATATATATATATATAGTTCGAGGAGTGGAGTTGTGACACTTTGATTTCATTTTAGTCCGTGGTTAGTTGGTATAAGAATCTTACTTAAATCCAAGATGTATTGTTATGATTATAACATAAAGTTAAATAATTTTTTTAAGTTATTATATATGTGACATTTAAGTAACTTTTAATCTTAATAATTTAAGTAAAATTTAATAATTAAGATTATCAAATCTATTTTACCCAATATATACCACGTATTGAGTAGCTAGTGAGACTTCTCTTTTCGGTTGAGGACAATAAAAGATCATCTATATAATGTCGTTGTCGGATAATTTGCCAACTTGAATTACTAAAATGCAGCAAGATGCAACGTATATTACACAATTTGCTCAGCCAATGAAAACAAAAATGTAAACGGGGATAGAATTATGGTTATATTCATAGTCACAATTATATACCACTACATACGTATATAATTATATATATGAAATTCAAGCAGCCTCATTAAATTTTTCAGTTGTATTCATATCCAATTATATTTATAATTGTGGTCAATTACAAGTATAATTATTTTTTTCTTTAAAAAATCATGATCTAATAGGTGGCGGGATATAGAATTCCGAAATTAATATGTTTGGTCAGACACCAAAGGATATGATCAAATAATTGGTCCCGTATCGTGGGCAACCTGAAACAGAACTTTAATTGTTGACATGCTTGTGTATACCCTTATCTCACTATGACTATTTTTTGGAGTAGCGAGTCACAAAAATTAGTTATAATTTTGACAGAATTTAATGAAATTTAAGGATAAATGTTAAATAAGATAATATGGTAGGAACCTCTCATTCAATGAGTATGCTAACTCAACTTGTAAAATAATTTGACATAAGAATTTTGATTATATAGCATTTTTTCTTTTTATGTGGGTTGTGATTTTGAACAAGAGTTAAAGGGAAAAATACAATCTTGAATAATTTTTGTATAAGCAGAAAGCAGACACAAAGGCTGGAATCGCACTCCACACACACACACACACACACACACACACATATATTATTTAATTATTTATTGTTACATATATCATTATTATTATGAATATTAAATGAAAATTAAATTCTATAATTACACATAGGAGTTTAATTTGATATTTAGTGTAAATCGGTTTACAATATCATCTATTTACAAATTGTTACATTATTAAAATAGTTTGTATGGTAGTAAAAAATATTTTTACATTAAAAGTATATTAAAATTAAAACTCTATGCATAATCATATATATAAACTGTCATGACAATTATTTTTTTGTATTGAACTCACTTAACTGTAGGTTCTACAAAACTTAAGATAATTTTTTATATAAGAATTAAATTAATACAAAATAATATGTAAAATAAAAAAAGTGCCAACATTAATAACTTTTAATTTTTTTTATTATGTCGGTATCATTTTTTTATAAAATCTATTGTTAGATTCGGTGGTAAATTATACTGTCGTTATTATCAATGCACACATTTTAGAGGGAAAGAAAAGCTCACAATGCTACAGTTATTATCTAGAAAGATCTTATGAACATTGGTGGGCAAGTTTAATTGAAGATTGATGACTTCACAAAAGTGGATTCGGGTTTGAGGCAGACAAAATAAGATAGGGCCGGACGCCAGCATAGCCACTTTTGGATAATCTTGCCGCGCATGATTGAAAGTTCAATTGCTACAAAGTTGGAGAGTCTATGGTTCTTAACACTCCACGCATGCATTGATCCTTTTGAGTGCACGTTCTGTCCAGTTCTCATAAAAAAAGGGCACCTTATGAGTCATGCAACCATTATGGTATTCATGCACTTGCTATATTTTGCAGAGTTGAGCACTTGAGCTTTTTTTTTGTTTTTTGGTAACTAGCACTTGAGCTTTATCTCTTGCTTTTTTATTTGCAACTTAGACCCACATAAAATTCCTTTTAAGATAATGCTGTCCACCAAAGATTTAAATTAGGGTCCACATTTGAAAAGTTACACATTTTATTTTAATAGTTATTGACTGCACCTTGTTTTTATTGTAGTCTGTAATGATCGTATTTGTCCTGTACTCTTCCATAATTGCAGCAGTAATTACTAGACAACTTTTATCGGATATCCAAATCAATATTATATACTATACAATTAGGAATATGTCTTTATTTAAGTTTAGTTTTTAAAAAAATCACTTTAAATTTAGATGAAGCTATCCTGTAATTTTGTAAAGTTATGGCTGTATAATTTGTAATTATCATTATTAATATTTATAGGTTGTTGGTTAACTTAAAGAGATTAATTTATATGTGTACTTTTTGTCTTAACTATTTGAGCAAAAATCTTAAACTAGTACATAAGAGAATTAATTCTCATAAATGTACAAGACCGATGTAAGATAGTGTCTTTAAGATCGCCCAAAATCAACTTAGTTATGTACTTCATGATTTGTTAAAGTTTTAAAAGGTGGTTCTTGTTTGATTAATTTTTAAGTATAAGCTAGTTCAAAAGTAATTTATTATATTCTCGTCCTATCTTCTATATCTTTTAATTTATAAATTGTTTGATTTGACGAGATTACTATATGGGTTGAAGGTTAATATGAAATCTTAAAATTGATCACTGCAAATTAATCGAAGTAAATGAGGTGACTTATATCAATTAAATTATTTAATTCATTTGTAATTTGCTTAAAATTTACCGTAAAAAATTTATTTTACATATAAAACTAAAAAATTATATTAAAAAAAGTTCAATCAGTAACCTTACCTTTGATATTAAAAAGTTCAATAACTAACCTTACTTTTGGGTGTGAAATTAATTTTCATTTGGGTGTTTGATAGCATAATTCTAACTACAAGATACTTTTAGTAATATTTGAATCTGTGCACTGCAACTAAAATTTACACAGAGAGTTCAGGTGTTAACAATTGAGTCACACGTTAGAGTTTATATAAATGGATATGAGCAAACAACATCACTTATCAACCCAATGCTCTTGTTTTTTAATATCAATTATTGTGGAAGTGGGAAACTTGCTTTATATTTCCTTTGAACTAATTTTGACAATAGATATTTCAATGTTGCTGTGCCAATACTTGTTGTGTTGCCCTTAGGGCTTTGCCTGTTAGTAGTATTTTTTATATCAAACAATTGTCATTATAATTTGAATGATAATCCTTATTTGAATTTTTATATAGTCTAATTATTTAAATAATGATGGGTCATGCATGAACTATAGGTTAATAAATATTGCCTTGAAGCGTCCCGTGAATTTAGCCCACTTAGTAAGGGACATTTAATATTAGTAACAAGTGTAAGGTTCGATCCCTAATGAGTGCACATCTATTTTCCCTTCCCTAAGTCCCACCCTAGAGGTAGGGCCTTCACTGGCCCCTACAGGACCAAGTACAAAATAAATATATATTGCCTTGAAGCATAAACTATGTTTTGTTTATAGTTTATCATTGATCTAACTTTATAGTCTAAGTTAATTATTTGGGTTTTTAAATTATAAAATTGTGAAATAATGATAGTTGATAGATTGATTAAATATAGTCAATTAAACTTTTAATAAACGAACTAAACAGGTGATGTCATATTTACTGTTTTATGAAATGAGTAATGTTAAGATTAAATAAATATACGATTATTATTCATTTAGTAGAACAAAGTTAAGCTATATGTTATAACATCCTTATTCTGACTTGACTTGGGAAAATTCATAAGAATATGTGTATTCTACATGTATGTACGGATTCGATCTCAGTCATCTATTACACATTCAATACTTGTATTTAGAATTTTCTTAAATTGAAATGCCGACACAAATTGCCTCCGATAACCATGATTAATGGGAAAATGCTTTGATTTTTGAAGTTCCAATTACAATTCCAATATTGGTATAATTAGCCGCCATTAGACCAGTGCCAATTCCAAAGGGTATTGTCATTTAGTCATACAATTTATACTTTTCTTAATCTATTGCATGTGGCAACAAATACACATGTTTGAAATTAAGAATGACTGTTTTCTTTCAACTTCGTTGATTAAATTGTTTTACTTGGTTTTATGCAAACATGGAAGTCAGAAACGTGCACCAATTTGTTGCTTGAGCAATATTCTCATCATTATAAATTTCCTAATAACTATGCAAAAGAAATTTCATAGAAAAAATAAATTATAATCTATGAGAATAATTCATTAATTGATATTTGAATAAACTGTGCGCGATCTATTTTTGTATGTATATACAATATATTCCTCTTATGTTTGATTGATTCCAATTTATAATGGAAAAATCAAATTACAGAATATAGAACATTAATCGAATAATCAAATAACAGAATATGATTTTTCAATCAAGAGCTATCCGAAATGATTATCAGTAGTGTTAAGGTTGGAAGGAGTTTTAGAGATCTACATACAAAATCTAATAATTTTTTTTAAATTTATTCGATTTTATAATATGTGTGATATATATTAGCAATTTCACTTCTCAAATCTCAAATGGTTTGTGCTATTTGGGCAAAATATTCAAACATCTTCCTTTTGGAAATTTTTTATTATGTTTTCAAAAACTTTAGAGTACATGTGCTACGGTTATAATATATAAATTTTTAAGATTATTTTCAAATAAGTTTAAATTTTATCTTGTAAATATTTTATATTTTTAATAAAAATGAAAATGACTCATTATTGTAGCAACTAAGATTTTTCACTTCTGATAAAAGCATTTTATTACTTTAAATATGTGGCACCATATGTTGATCAATAGTACCAAAATCTTCACATGATCAATAAATTAAAATCAAATATTTTAAAATATGTTTATATACACTTTAAAATTAATTAAAAATAATATGTAAATATTTCTACCTTAAAAGTACGAAAATTTAAATTTTTTTAATGCTTTACATTTTCCAAGCATATTTAATCCATTTTATACAATTCAAAACCAATTTTTAATGTTTGAAATTCGTTTGTGTACACGTTTTAAACATTGTGAAACAGGTTATGCCGATTTCCCCATGTTTTGATCAAGACTTTAGAAAGCAATTTGATATGCATTCAAGCATACAATATCCAGATCCCATGTGTTTTCAATATTGGTGTGCCTTAGATTTATGTGTATCGGTGCTCTTAGATTGTGGATTTTTACCTACGCAGATAAAATTGTTCACGCAACTTTCAATTAATATATGATTAATGTATTGTTTCCTTTTTATCATTTACAGGCCCAACTCCCTAATACTAAATAACATGAAATTCAAAATCATTAAACTCTCAATTTTATGAAAAAGCAATAATCTTTTTAGAATAAAAAAAATTAAAAAGTGAACGAGAATATGGAGAATTTTGATTAACTTAGCTGCAATGGGTGACGGAGTGGTGGAAGTTGAGGTACTATCGCCTTCATACTATGACTGCAGGTTTCTATTCAAGAATGAAGTTCATTTGGTGAATTCAATTGCCATCGACATGGACGAAGGTGTTGCTGTAGTTTCCAGTTCAAAATAGGAGCACTTTCAGGTAGACGTACTTCGAAATTGATTCACTATTTTGAGGGAAAATACACAAATATTACTCATTGGGCTTTATTTAGTTTTGAAGCATGTGCCATGAACTTTCCGATTTTGATAAAATATTTTTAAAATTTTGAAACTTGCAAACATTACTTTACTTGTTGAGTGGTTATATATATATGGATTTTTTAAGTCTGGGCATAATCAAGATTTATTTCAACCGATTAGAGGACAAAAGGCAAAAATCTCCTACCATAATAGTTATAAAATAAAAATAAAAAAGAGAAGATAGAAGTTTCCGTAGCAAGTCGATCAAGAACTAATCATCCTTGAATTTGAGGAGTAATTTAAATAATTAATAATAGAAGTTAAATGGTCAATAAACTATGCTCAATTTTTATTTTTATTTTTTATGCTGTACTCCATAAATAAATTCACATGAATAGTATTTTCAAATCTATAGTAATGCAATTGATTTTATTTTGAGAAATATGGTTGTTCTATATTATTCTATTATAAAAAATTTCGACATAGTTCTTTCGTAATAGGAAGAATTCTGAGGAGATTGATGTAATTCAAGTTTGAAAGTCTCAACTTCAATCATATGATACACAGAAACTGCAGGGTGAGAATATAGAAAGTTCAGTCATGAAAAGCGTACAAGACACATGTTCCACTCACCGCATACAAATCACAATTCCATGTATTATCCCTGACAAATTTTTCCATACACGTTATGACACTATCTATTCCTTAGACGCAACAAAGATTATGCAAATTCAAGTCAATTTGTCACTGTTTGATTTCGAATAAAATTTTTACATACACGTTATGCCGTTGTGTATGCACTTTATCCTATCACCACTCACATTGAGTGATAGGCCTACTTTATAACCCAAAAAAAAATTATACAAATACTAAAACAGTTCTTAAACTTTTTAACCTTTTTAACTTAGGTAATTGGGAAAGATTAAGACTAATGATTGATTCTATATCTCTAACATGTCTCTCATGCAAGAACTATTTGAGCTTGAAGCGTGAACAATGCACATGCTCACTCTACTTTGTGAAGAAATTCAACTATTATTTAGAAAAATGAGAGCCTCAAGTAGGGATGGAAATGAGCTAAACTAAGTCGAGTCAGGTCTAGCTCAGGCTCGGCACATTAAGAAATCGAACTCATTTTCTTGATTCGAGATCAGCTCATTTGAGCTAACGAGCTATTCGAGCACAATGAGCCAATATCGAACATGATATTAATTGAGGTTGTACTATTTAATGAGTTAGACTCAAATTTGTAATTCAATAAAATTTATATTTCTTACATATATTTATTTAAAAATAATTTAGTCAGACTAAAAATAAAATAAAATGGTAATATATATTAAATTAAAGTATTATTATTATTATTATTATTATTTGTAAAAAAAAAAGACTATACACATGTATCAAGCCGGCTCAAGAGGTAATGAGTCGAACATATAAAAGCTCAACCTTGACTCATTTAACAAACGAGTCAAAATTTTCAACTTATTGAGTTGTAAACAAATCGAACTACGAACAAGCTCAAAAGCTAGAACAACTCATTGTTAGCCCTAGTCACAAGGATCAAACTCTTGACTACTTAGTCATAAAAGCTATGATATCATGTCAATGATCAAATTCTCCTAAAAGCTTAAACTTTTATTGCTGAAAAATATAAATAATTTAAATAGCATAATTCATCTTTAATTCAATTCATAGCATGCAATTGTAAAAGGCTTTAAAGTAATGTGTACCTCGAAGCTTTGAAGGATCTATGAATTAATAGTATGTGAAGAATAGAAGATGATTGTTATTCTCTTGCCCTTTTAAACTGTTTATCTTAAAACTCAAAAAGTGTCAGGATGAGACAACAACACTTAACCTAAAATGATGAGAATAGGATCCCTGTCCTTGTGTAGTACTTCATGGGTAGTCCAACCCATCATAGACAATCCAAACCTAAGATCCACTATAATAATTCATAAAATTAGTTTAAGTGTTATAAGCCCATATACTATAGATCACATAACAACCAAATAATACATTTGATATCCTTAATTAATCTAGTCATTATAAAAAATAAATTGATATTTATACTAATTCACAAATAATCCAACATTTAGGTGAATGATCGTGATTGATTTTATATATCTATATAATCATGATTGATTTTATATATCTATATAATCATGATTGATTTTATATATCTATATAATCATGATTGATTTTATATATCTAAGAGTACCACCATATTACTCGCCTATGATTTGCGTGTCTTCTTTCAATTGTCTCCTAGCCCAAACAGGATGCTTATGTGTTCAAAAATCAAGCATATAACTGTTGCCTGTCACGTGTAATTAATTTCTTTGTTTTGAAAGCTTTTCGTTCATAAATCTCATTAAAAACCAAATTCCCTAAAACACTACGGAATTTAGCATGTGAAGCACATGGATCAGAAGAAAGGACTAGCGCATGAATTCTTATCATTTCCTATATGATCATAAACATACAATATGCCATTTATTATTCTTTTATGTTTTATGTCCATAAAGCTGGCATTTTGCTTCCAAAGAGGGCAAGTATATCCACATGCTGACATTCACTTAAGAAAGCCAAACATTTGGTTGGTGCAAATGTTTAACTACTTGACCATATCTTTGGTAATTGGTGCAACATGGAAAGAAAACAATAGTAGTCAACTTGAAGAGTAGAGACAGAAAAACCCATCTAGAAAAATCTTAAATATTCGTTTCTTTTTCTTTGACCAATTGCTAGGACAATTAATTGGGGAAAAGGAAAAAAGGACGAGTACTGTAAGTTACTTGGAAACTGGCTTTGTTATTTCAGTTGTTCAGAACCACGAAGTTTTCATTTATTGAGCTCTTTCTTTCTCTGTTCATATTTTTGAAGTCAAGTCTCTTTTGATTTCTATATTATAATTTTGGGTACCCTTCAGCTCAAGTCTTTTAAATTTTATATACTAGTGATTGACCCGTGCGATGCACGGTCGTAACTTGAAATATTTCTATAAAGAATGAATTCAATATTAGAAATTTAAGAATACCAAAAAATATTATGAACTTAAATAATTAGGTTCTATTAAAAAAGGGTAACAATATTCATTTACGCAATGTTTTTTTTTTTTTTTTATATACAGCAAGTAATAAATGGATGAGGCAAGAGAAGCTCATGATATAGAATGTAACTTCTTGAATCAAAATTGATAATTTAACCACCTGCATATAAAAAAAGTTAAGAGATTTGTTCGAAAGAAGAGGTGAAATCAAATAACAAAATAATGTATAACAAAGGGATTTTTACAATGATTCTATCTTAAATTACCTATAGAATAGATGCACAGGATATTAAAAATGTAACCCATTAGACATCATCTTGTCCGTTACTTGCAATGAAATCTGTATTATGAGATATTTATATTGAATAGTTCTAAAAGCTACAGTAAAAGTATAATATAAATACGCTTTTAAAATAGAATGTAATAAAATGGCTATACATTGGAACTGATAGTTTACCTTATGTAGAAACCGATATTTAATTACTGACTGCATTGAAATTAAGCATTTGTTTATCCAAGTTGAATTGAATTCCATGATAATGAAACAAAGTGATGACTGAAGAATAAGAAGCCTATATTAAGAGAGGAATACAAATTCAGTAAATAATTAAATGTATATAAAATAAGTGTACTATTTATACACATGTATAACACATTCCTGTCATATCTTTTGAAAAACTTCTTTGTATACAACATTTCTTGTTCTTCTACATGGATTTCCAACATCATCACAAATAAGAATTTTTAAACCATTCCTGGATTTAACTCTTGAAACAGCTACATAAAGTTGGCCATGCGTAAAAGCAGGTTTTGGCAAAAACAAACCAACATTAGAAAGTGATTGACCTTGACTCTTTTTGATTGTCATTGCATAGCAAAGTGACAATGGGAACTACCTTCTTTGGAATTTTAAAGGCATTCCAGAATCTGATGGTATTAAGTTCATGCGGTCAATATAAACCTTTTCCCCAAGATGATTTCCTATCACTACTATTGAACCTATGATGTTTTTACCTAATTCATCTACAATAACCCTTGTCCCATTGCATAATCTAGAAGCTTGATCAATATTTCTCAGAAGCATGAATGAAACTCCTTTCTTCAATATCAACTTGTGATTTGGAATGCATGAACACTTGATATCATTCAAAAATTCGATTGTAAATCATTTTGCTTCAGTTCCAACATCTTCATTGGCTATGTAAATAGAATCATAACTTAAGTATTATGTTTCTTCTCTAGGAATTAAAGAAAGAATATATTCATGGACAATTTCAACAACTTCAAGGGTTGGAGCAAGTATTGCCCTTTCCTCAAAAAATTTGAAATCTTTCATATTATCCAACAAATTAGGATATGCAAACTGAACAATAGCAGTAAGTGGTTTTTCAGCATCCAATATTAGAAGGTCATCTGGTATTTTAATTTGGTCTACATTGGATGTTGAAGCTCTTAACTGAAGCCTCATGTTCTTAGTTAATTTAAGAACTTTGCAATGAGACCACAACTTTGAAGAATTCACAGTTGCCATAACAATATCTCCTCACCAATTGACTCCCAGTTGCCATATATTTTTTCAAGACAATAGTAAAATCACTTTGGACAGGAACAGGGTAAGAAGAACTTCCATTATCAATTTCCATGTTGGTGACTCCAAGATGCGTGTATTCTACTTCTTCTAATTTGTTGTGAAAAATCCTCATCCTGAACCATGATTCCACGATGTAATTCAGGGAAATCCTTGAATTGTTTCCAAGGTTGTAGAATGCAATCATATCTTTCCATCCCGATGCTAAGAATCCACACGAAGATCGGTTTTTGAAACCAAGAGTGAAAGAATTACCCTTCGGATCATTTACTTAGACAACAGCACCCAATTGCTATGCGTATTTGGACGTGAAATTCAAAGGTACTTCTCCGTATTAAAATGTTATTTTAAACAAATAGTATTCATATGTACAAAAAAATGAGAAATACTAATTAAAGATGCTTAATATATTTGACAAAAAGACAATAAAGCATGGTTTAGTAAATTTGTTACCTTATTATTGTCAAAATAGACATAAAAAATTACAGGACCTCTACGTCGACTTCCAATTGAAGGATCCATGCTACAATTGTCATTGTTATAAGATAATTACATAATATATTACAGAAAAAAAATTGACAAACAAAATAGGTATTCTCTAATTGGAATCAAATAAGCATATTATATATTGAATATTTAATATATGCTAGATTTAAAAAATTTGAAGGCAGCATTCTGACATTCATAATATGAACCAAAAAATCAAATTATTAAGAGAAATTAGAAAAATGTTGTTATTTAGTTTAGGGTTTGAAAAACACATATCCTCAGACAATATTGAATTCAAATATAAAATTATAAACATTAGACAAAAGATGATAAATTTTCATTTATAATTATTCCATGCAATATTGATGACATTGAGATAAATGAACTGAAACAATTTCCTCGCACCTTGATATTGTTCATTTATATTAATGGATTGCAAAAGCATTTATTAAGATCAGAATCAATTCAAACAACTTCTACCAAAAACTATTTTTAAATACAGAAAATGAATACCCTTGATATGGGAATAGAATACATAGTATTAACATTACAAATAGAAAACCCAAAATGAAATATCAAAGTTAAGTTCGGTTTGAAAAATTCCAGAGTACTGAAGGTTTCCAAATTATGTACGGTTTGAAAAACCCTATAAATACGAAGAGAATGAAACGATATAAATTGAACAATCTTTGGTTTCAACGAAATGCAAAAGCAAAAATAAAAAGCAGAATTAAAAAATATTGAAAGATTTGCAAAAGGAGGCGAGAAGAATAAACACTACTCACGGTATTTTTAGATTTCTGAAAACTTCAAATTGGAAATGAGGCCATGATTGTAGAAGGAATGATCCATGGAAACCTTAACTAAAACATCCTTTCAATGCTAAAGAAGAGGTATTTAAAAGAAATATAAAGACATGCCCCAAATGCTTTCAGAATAGTATGGGAGTGTGCGACGCTTCGATCGGTTGAAAGCAAATATTGTTTCCAGGAAACACATATTAAATAGAAATAAGATAGTAAAACGGAAGTCAATATGAAATATAGAGGTAATGCATTAAAATTTAAACTCTCAAATTACCAATAAAATTATAATCCCAAATCCTTTTAAAAACTTAATTTTCATGATTTTGGAATTAAAAATTTTCTAGTAATAAAATTATTTTTATATATGAATGTAAAGTTGATTGTATATGAATAAATTATATATATATATATATATATATTAAGTGTATTGAAATTGAAATTAATTTGTAATTACAATGAAATGAAAAATCTCATAAATGAAACAATGAACGTAAAATTTATTATTCATGAATGTGAAATTGATATTATTAGTGAATGAAATATTGAAATATACATTAAATTTATCTTAATTAGATTGTGGTTATGATTACTTGAAAGATCGTTTAAAAATAATCGTTGTCATTTTAAAAAGATGAATGGATACTAATAATGAAGCCAAGCTCTGGTAACTTATTAATAACATAATGAAAAATAAAACTAAAAGTTTATTTGATAAGAAAATTTTTATTTGATTACATTTCCTATTAAGTTAATTTTAGATTTTTATTTCATAAGCAAAAGTTTATTTACTCTCATTATACCAATAAAATTGTGTACATAAAAGTAAAAGGCCAGCAATATATTGCAAAATACATAACGTTAAAAAAGTATTTATTATTAATATTACCATTTTAAAACTAATGTACAACTGATGACTTTATATTTAAAAAGAAAAATATTAACATAAAGAGCATTTTCGATACAAAACATTCATTGAAGAATAAGAGGAACAACCTCGTTACAAAATAGAATAAACTTAATACTATTATTTTAAGAGTTTAATTTTGATCCACCGTCAGTGTAAAGTTTCTTTGCACTGTCATCCAATCATGTGTTGTCAAATCATTAAAAGAGTTTGACTATCACAACAACCACCTAGAAAATCTAACTATTTTAATGATGTGTCAACACATGATTGAATGACAGTGTAAAGAAATTTTACACTGAAAGTAGATTGAAATTAAATTCTTATTTTAATATATTAAAACATTTATATTACAACAATTCAAGTCGTCCCATACAATAATAATAATTTCAGCAAATGGAACAAATGCTCCATGTTAAAAAGTGCTTCGATGGAATAGATAGCTTCCTGTAAGAGGCATGTTATAAAGATCTTATTCCTGTAATAAATTAAAATATAAAGTCAATACATGAATAACTAAATATGAATAAAAATAATTTTGAAAAGAGTTTAACAATATTACCTTTTGAAATGCTGTTTAAAATCATTTAGATCATTACTCACAATAAAATTTAGTAAATATATTCAGATAAAAATAATAACCATAACTAAATTGAACAACTGAATTTTAATCATAAATGACTTAGTAAAAAAAATTCATAAACAGGGGCATAATTTGTCTCAACCCTATGACGCAGTCCATAGAATTTCAACATTCAAAAGGAATGACATCCAAAATGAAAGCAGAATAAAGGGTACCACGGTCGATATGACTGAGTAGTTTAAGTTAACAACATACTGTTATGTGGTGTAAATCAATACCCCAACACAAAAACAAACTCAAAACCAAAGTCTTCAAAACACAACATCAAGTGTCATTAAACAACAGCATAACAATGCCAATGACAATCCTTGTAAAATCATCATTCCTTCTCCTTCTTAATCTCCTTCTTCAACCTTGTGCAAGACATATCACCAGGTGAAAGATCCTCTCCTTCTTCATATGGCTTTTTCGCAGGAGTTAAGATATTGTCAGATTCGAGACCCACAAAAGCATCATTATCAGAAAATTGATTCATCAAATCCTGTTATAAATTTAAATCAATATGTGAATAACAAATACAAATATCAAACTAATATTTTTCAATTCATAACAGATATATAAATAAATTTACCTTTGCCACAGCAGACTCAACATCAGGAAGTTCATTGGATACATTAACATCACAAACAGAAATTCCAACAGTAACCACAGCCTAAAGACAATATTAAAATTAATTGTACATGTCTTGAAATAAAAAACAAAGGTAATAGATCTAAACGAGCTAACCTCTTTTGGAAAAAATTCAGAAGCAGATTCTTAAAAATTTTTAACGAGTGAAACATCATCAGATAATCTTTTCACCCGAAAAGAAGGTTCAAATTTTGAAGATGAAGCACTCCTGACCTCAACCTTAAACTGGAATGACTTCTCAATCCAAGAATCAAATTCGGGAGGATAATGCATATCAGTTCCACTCTTTAAAAAAATATATATATATTAGACTTGAGTTCAAATTTTAAAGTATCAAACAGTAAGATTTAAAAATAATAATAACATGCCTTGTGAAGATATTCTATCATTTCAAGGCAAGATTTCTTCAATAGAAGAAAACCAGCCCGATCAAAGATAACAAAGGTAGCACTGTATCATCAATAACCCTTACCTTAATTCTATACCTAATTAACAAAGCAAAGCAAATTGTTAACAAAAATGAAAACACATAATTATAAATATTCTAACCACACAAAAAATTAAATAAAGTTGGGAAAAAAAATACCTTGGAAAAACATTTAAAACATGACAATAACATCCATCACAATAATACATCCTAGAGTCTAGACAAACTGCTCGGTTACATTTGCAAACAGTGTACCATCAGTCTTCCCCTTTAATGATATGTTTTACAGTGGCTAGGATTATGAAAAAACCTTCCTGAATAACAACATAATAAAAAAACAAAAAGGGTTAAAAATAGTTGAATGAACAAATCCCTATACAAAAATCAGATAAGTAATACAATATTATAATTTTAAAGCACTTATGAAGAGATAATAATTGACAAACCTCCTTGCAATCTTTTTAATTGCTCAATGGATTTCGGAGAAGTCTGTCTCAGAAAATCATCTTCCAAACAATATTAGAGAGCATTAGATAGATGAGAGACAAAGTCTGTGAATTCTCCCCAGTAATTTGGGGTAACCTATATATAGAAATATTATTAACTATAATAAAAACATATTAAATAATTGAATAATGAAATAATTAAGAAGATTAAATAACAATAACACATAACAGAAATAAAAATTACTTTTCTTGAACTCCACCACTTCAGGGATATCAGGATTGAATAACAACCTAGTTGCATACATCACATTTTGGAGTACAATCTCACCTATATATTATAAGGAAATTCAAAATAAAGACATTTAAAAAATAATTAAATATGAAATTACCATATATAATATATGAAGTTACTTTTAAAAAAAAACACATCACCCTTAAATGTCTTGACTTTCGCAAACCACACAATGACTACAGGCTGCGAAATATCACTAGTAGCAAGAAAAGAGTTGAAATCATCGACATATGCTCCAAACAAAGTACATTCAATCTTTACTCTGAAAAACAAAACAGTATACAATATTCTTTTAAAAAAACTAATGAAGTTTAAATCAATTATTGAAATATATAACGCTGCAATGGTAATTGAAGAAAATAATACATTACCCATCCATTTCCAATTCAATCACATTCATCTTAGTTTTTTCCCATCCTTGTCATACTCTTTCTCAGTTCCCACAGTAGATGGCACACCAATAACATCTGAAAGAAAGGCTTATAATAAAGAAGTATAACAAAATAACATGAAAAAAAACTACTACATATATAAATAAATTCACATTACTGACTAAAAATGGAAGATCTCTATCAGTATGGAAGATATCATCAAAAGGAATCAAATTCAAGCCATGCAATGATATTTTCGAAGATTCAACTGACTTAAAAGAAGTCCAAAGTTGAAAATTTAAATGAAATTCATGTCTTGTGGTCCAAAAGAAACTGGTACTTCCACCAACCCCAAATTAAGTCATGACATAGACATGACCCTCAGCAAGAAGAGGTCAAAGTCTTCCTCATAGATGCATGGATTTTTCCACCCTAAGACCACAAAATAATTCATAGATGAAAAAGTTAATGGAAAAATAAAATAAAAATATTATCTAATGAAAAATAAATAAAAACATATCAGTAAATGATATCTTCTAACAATAAATTTGTAACTCACCAATTCATCCATCAAAACCATCTCAACACAGTTGTCGATTCGATGGTTGTTGAAGCTTGGCAAAGTCCACATACGAATAATACGATTTCAACCTCCACGACTCTTTCTTAAGAGAAATTTACAACACAGAATCAAAACCAGATGTCATTAAAACGAAAAAGGGGGGAAATGACGATATGAAAATGGAGAAATTAGAAAAGATCAATAAACACAATAGATAGGTAATGAGAAGATCCAAAGAAGAACATTGAACATACATAGCTAAAAAAACATACATCTATATATAACCATCAAAAAATAACAATTAGGGTTACAAACACATTGATGAGGACTGCTAATCCCTTCCATGCGCAATTGATTACGTTTCTCGTTCCAAGATAGACAAAGAAAGCTCCAAAGAAGATTTTAGACATATGAGAAGTGAAATCGGAGATAAGCATTAATAACAATTGAAAGAAAAAAACCGTGTTCTGAAACGGCGTGAGTGGATAATGCAGAGTTGCCTAGAGCAATGCAAAAGAAGTGCCTTCTCTCCTAAATATGGTGGACGACTGTTATACCATTTCAGATTTTAGGGAGAACACGTAACAAATGCTGATTGGCAATGTCTAGTTAAAAGATTCCCAAAAGTACCCCTATTTTGGGAGGGAAATGAGTTGAGGAGGAAGCGACACCAGTAATTTTTTTTTTTTTGGTAGAAACCTCTGAATAGTTAGAAGATATGTACAAATTTATTCAGAGTGCCAACTGCCAAGGTTGTGGAGTCATTATGGAGGACCTTCAAATGGGTCCCCTTAATATGTTTCATTGTCATATTTAAATTTTGTTTATAAATTTGATTGGAGACGGGGAGTAGACAGCATGAGATTTCCTTAGAGAGAAAGCTTTTTATTTATTTATTTTTATATTGGTCTTTATCGATTTTTGATTGAATTTAAATTCAAATGAGACTGTTTGAAACTTCGTAAAAGTTGGTATATGTATCTGTATTTTTTTTTCTTAAGCTTTTAATCAATTTCTTTTAGAATAGGTCCTAATTGAAAAATTAAAGCTGATGAAGAATGAGCATGCAATAGGATACAGAAGAGCAGCTAAACTAAAATTAGAGGTACTGTGCCCTACGGATACTAAGGGCCTGCTAGTTGAGCCTATCAACTTGGCCCAGTAAGCAATCCCTGCAGGACCAAGCTGCGCACCAATACGAAGACCATCATGATATCAAAGTCTTAATAAGGACCCAATTCATATTAGAAGGTAATCCTCACAAGGTGTCGATAAAGATGAGGATTATAGAGACAACTATGAGAGAATTTATTATCAATTAAGGGAGATTTTTTTTAAAGATGAGTTGTTAATATTTAATTATAGAGACAGGGAATGAGACAAAAAAAGATAATAAAAGATTTAAATTTGGTGTCACTCTTAACAAACCTCTCTACAAGAAATGATCAAGACCAATTACATCTACGGATCTCACTTCCCTATCTCATAAATACGGGTGTTGGTCTTTTTTGGATAAATAGCTTATATAAGTACTCATTAAAGTATATCTTATATTAATAAGATTTACTATCATAAGCGTTGTCTAAAATAAGCTAAATAGCGTTTTGATAAATACTTTGATAAGCACTTTGGAATAAATATTGAGCATTTCATAGATGTTATGAATTGTATCAATCCCTTAAGGTTAATTTTATCAAAAATTATTATAAAAATAACTAGTACCTAAAGTATTTTTAGCTTTCACAAAAGTTTAAATTTTTAGCTTATGAAAATAAGGCTAAAACAATTTATAGGGTATTCATAAACTGTTTTAATAAGCTCATCCAAATAGAATAAAAATACTTTATAAGTGCTTATTATAGTAGATAAGCCCAAATAAGTTGCATATAAGCCTATCTAAACGAGGCCTTAGTCTCCATGTAGGACAATTCCACTCTCTTCACTCTAAATAGCCAAAATATGAATCACTATCTTAATTGTTGGAGTCCCTTTGCAAGTGCCTCACTCGCTCAAGCCAAGTGCTTAGTCATGCTCAAGTGATTCGCAACCTATTCATCCTAAAGGTTACCTTTGAATGGAACATTGATGTCGTTTGTGGGAATTTTGTAAAGATTTCTCCAAAACCATAAGAGATGACTACCATGGCATCCAGAAAGAAGCAAATCCAAACACTTAATTAGACATAAAACACAAATCCAAAACCTCAATCAATGATGATCATCTCATGCGACACATCCATGACCTCTAGTAATTGTTGAAGGATCTACAGAAGGGACAAGATCACTCTTCACCTTAATAGGGACCTCCACATCCACCTTTGTACTCCATTGCTTCTTCGAATCACCATTCACCCCTCATGGAATCACCCTTAAACAATGGTAACCTAATCACGACATTATCTTAACATCCTCCATAGGCACCCTTTACCAAAACCTCAGTATGCCCCATCTAATGATAACATTGTTTCAAGCACCCAGTCATTTCAGGAAAATCCCCTACAATTACACCAATTTTGATGCTGGAAGTACATGAGGGACTTTGCATATACCACTTTGGTAGCAAATTCCTCTCACCAAAAATCGTTAGTGCGGGATACTACTGACCTTCAATAAAGAAGGATGTAGTGGGTTATGTGAAGAGGTGCGATAAATGTCAAAGATTCGCTAACACTTACCACGCCCCACTTGAAGAACACTGAAATAACTAAGTGAAACACAAGAAGCGGGTTGAATTGTGTTTCTTAACCTTTTTGGAGAACTTTTCTTAAATCAATTCATCGAAAGAAAACTTTGCTGAAAAGTAAATGAGAATGGATGAAACGGAAACTCTTTTATAGTCTGTTGGACGCAAAGAAAGTTTTTCTAAAACAATGGGACGCAAGTTTAAAACTTTGTCTTTCTAGAAAAGATTAGTTACGAAAAACAATACCAATTCTCAGATGTCAGTAGATAAAAATATAACACACAGAGGGAAGAAAAGCTTACACTAGAAATTTATACAGGTTCACTCTCACAACCCAAGAGCTACGTCCAGTCCCTTCTACCTGAAGGATTTTCCACTAAACTTTCAAAATTTACAAATATTCTTCTCAACGCCTCTTCAGGCTACAACAAAGTATTTTAGTTCAGTTGTAGAGACAATAGAGACATAACTTCTCCTTTTACTTCAGTTGTAGAGACAGTAGCATTTTTCCAGAACATACGAACTAGTTCCAGATGAACGTCTACTGGTTCTCCAAAGTAGTTGGACCAACTAGCACCTTGCAAGTTTTCTTCAATATAAATACCAGTATTTGCCAAAGTTGCAGTTTGGAACAAATACTCAATGGCAATCTTAGCTTCATCCACATTGAACCTTCTTGCTCCGGCCATTTCTCAGAAATTTTTCAAAGGGGGTTTAGGGTTCTTGAGAGAGAGAGAAATTTGTTCGCAAAGGATTTCTCATATAAGAGTTTTGAGGAATCTTAGTAGCGTAAAAATTCAATCTTGAAAAGAAAGGGGTTTTTATAATGAGTTGTAGAAAACAGGGTTTTAGAAACTGAGAGGTTTTTGCAAAGTGAATGAAAGGAAATTTCAATCATTTTGAAAATTAGATAAAAGAAATTTGAATAGTTAACGCATTAAATGCTCATATAAGTAATTGTCACGTTTCGCAATTAAAAGAAACTACTGTGACTTTTCAAAAACTGACTCATCGTTGGAAAATTCGAATAAGTTCGTAAGAGACAAAGATATTTTACAATAAATGCAAATATAATATGTCCAATGACTTATCAGATAATGGACGCACACACATGATATGTAACAAGTGCAGTCATATTGGACGTAGATTATCAATGGACGCACATATATCAGTTTTTCACAAAATGCATACTTAAATGGTTTCTAATAAAAGTGAATCTATCCTCAGCGAGGGGTTTTGTAAAAATATCTGTCTATTGATGATCTGTATCCACAAATTGAATGTAAAACAAATTTTTTTAAATATAATTTCTTATGAAATCTTACTTTCAAAGATGTTGTAATCCTCCTGTTGATGCTTGATCCATAGAAGTTGAGAGCAACAACTAGATGCTGATATATATTCAGCTTTTGTAGTTGAAAGTGCAATTATACTTTGCATTTTGCTGGACCATAAGACTAAGTTTTCTTCAATGAAGTGACATCCTCCACTGATGCTTTTTCTTTCAATTATGTCTCCAGCATAGTCCGCATCGCAAAAGCCAACTAATCTGTACTCATGTGATTTCTTAAATAATAAACCTAGATTAGTAGTACCTTTCAAATATCAGAATATTCTCTTAATAATAATATGTGTGATTCTCTAGGATCAGATTGAAAACATGCACAGAGACAGACACTAAACATTATATCAGGTCTAGATGCAGTAAGATATAAAAGAGATCTAATCATACCTCTATATACCTTTCGGTCTACCTTTTGATCTTTATCGTCCAATTTCAGTGTGGATGATAGATGCATTAGTGTGCTTATTGTTTTGCAATCGTCCATTTTGAACTTATTCAGGAGGTCTTTTATATATTTGGTTTGATGAATATAGATTCCGTCTAATGTTTGCTTCACTTGCAAACCCAAAAAGAATTTCAATTCTCCCATTAAGCTCCTTTCAAACTTTTTCTGCATCAACTTGGAAAAATCCTCATACAGAGATTCATCAGTAGCTCCAAAAATAATATCATCTACATAAATTTGAACTATAATGAAATGTGAGTTTATGTTTCTGTGAAATATAGTAGTGTTAACTTTTCCTCTAGAGAAATCATTTTCCATTAGAAAAGTACTTAACCTCTCATACCAAGCTCGAGGAGCCTGTTTCAATATATATAGAGCTTTTTTAGTTTAAAAACATGCTCTTGATAGTTTTAATCCTCGAAACCAGGGGGTTGCATAACATAAACTTCTTCATTGATTATGCCATTTAGAAAAGTACTTTTTACATCCATTTGATAGAGTCTCATGCTATGATGAGCAGCAAATAAAAGTAAAATGCGTATGACATCTAATCTAGCTGCTGGTGCAAAAGTTTCAGTAAAATCTACACATTCTTGTTGTGAGTAGCCTTGGGCAAACCTTACCTTGTTTCTCACAACCTTACCATCTTCATCTAATTTGTTTCTGAATACCTATTTTGTGCCGATGATGGATTTGTCCTTGGGTTTTTGAACCAGCATCCAGACATTATTTCTTGTGAACTGGTTAAGCTCTTCTTGCATGGCTAATATTCATCATTTGTCCAAAAGAGCTTATTCAATCTTCTTTGGTTCCAGTTCTGAGATGAAGGAAACATCTGAATATTCTTTGAAGGTTGACTTGTTCGCACCTTGTCATTTGGATTACCAATGATTTGGTTTTCTAGATGAAAGGTTTTGAAGTGTCATCTTCATTGAACATTGTTTGTTGCGTTTTCTCCTTCTTCATCGTCCAATGTCTTCTTGCTCTCAGTTGATATACCTTCGTCTTTGTCATTAAGATTTAAATTTGCAAAAGACTCATCTAGCTCTGATAAATCTTTATTAGGCTTTTTATCGTTAAACTTAACATGAATAGATTCTTCCACTGTCAAAGAGCGAGAGTTGTAAACTCTGTAAGCCTTTGAAATTTCAGAGTATCCTAAGAAGATACCACTATCAACTCTAGCATCAAATTTTCCTAACAGATCTTTAGTATTTAAAATAAAACATTGACAGCCAAATGAGTGAAAGAAAGAAATGTTGGGGTTTCATCCCTACCACAATTCATAAGGAGTTTTCAGAATAGTCTGATGTATATTCTATTTTGAATGTAGCACGCAGTATTAACAGCTTCAACCTAAAAGTGTCTTGAGATTGAGTTGTCATTGAGCATTGTTCTTGCCATCTCTTGGAGAGACAGATTTTTCCTCTCCAACACACCATTTTGCTATGGTGTTCTTGAGGCAGAGAAGCTGTGAAGAATTTCACTTTCTTCACGGAACCGTTGAAAGCTCTCGTTCTTAAATTCTCTCCTTCATGATCACTTCAGATTGAGCAGATACATATTCCTTTTTCATTCTGAACTCTTTTGCAGAATATAGAAAAGATCTTAAAAGACTCATCCTTGTGAGTTAGGAACATAACCCATGTCCATCTAGTATAGTCATCTACTATAACTAATCCATATTTCTTTCTATTTAAAGAGACAGTTCTTGTTGGACCGAATAGATCCAAATGCAGCAGCTTTAATGGTCTAGAGGTGGAAACAATATTTTTGAATTCAGAAGAGTTTTTAACTTGTTTCCCCTTTTTGACAAGCCTCACATAGAACATCCGATTTGTACACAAGATTAGGTAATCCTCTTGCAAGATTATGCTTGTTCAGCTTTGAGATTAACCTCAAGCTTGCATGACCAAGCTTTTTGTGCCATATCCGTTGTTCTTCTTTGATGGGCATTAGGCATGATACATTCGTTTTGTAAGGTCACCTAAATCAATCTTATAAAGATTATTTTGCCTTTTAGCAGTAAAGAGTATGGATCCATCAGGGTTTCTAACTATACATTCTCCTTTCTTGAAGGAAACATCAGATCCACTGTCACATAATTGGCTTATGCTAAGTAGATTGTGTTTTAAGCCTTTAATGAGAAGCACATTATCAATTGAAGGAAAAAGGTGCTTACCAATCTTACCAATCCCTACAATTTTACCCTTCTAGTTTCCTCCAAAAGTGACACAGCCACCTGATCTATGTTTGAGTTCTTGGAATATAGACCTTTCTCCCATCATGTGACGTGAGCAACCACTGTCCAGGTACCATGATAGATGCCTTCTTCCTCCTGCTAAGCACATCTGTAAGAGGAATTATCATATCTTTAGGTACCTGATCAATTCGTACATAGCTTTATTAGATGTTTCTTGTCCCCAATATTAGTTTGTTAGCCGAGTTTTATGTTGTTGGACCTCATGGGTCTTTATGCAAATCTTGATCAATTCTCGGATTTTAATGCATTCTAACATTTCATCCTTGATTAGTCTATAACTTGGGCTTAGGTGATCCAATTGAGGTGATCTTGGTGTCCTTGGAAAGATTAGACAGAGACCTATAAATTTCATGCAGAGTTCCTGGGTTGATTCAGAGTGAATAATGGACTAAATTTGGCTTGAAGTTAGCAAAGACGTTCTGTCCAAGTAACCTGACATAGGTACAGTAATTTGGGAATATATTGAGCTTTCGAAGTCCAAATAACATGGTACTAGTGCCAAAATTTCAAGGGAGAAATTATCTACAACATTTATGAAGGATCCTAAAGTCAATTCGGTCTCTTGGAGGGTCAGATAAATCAGAAATAGAATCTCACAGAATCTGCCCTGTATCTCAGCTAATCTTTGTGTAATTAAATCGTAATCTGGCTAATTAACATCTACTGGGCTTGTGATTTGGGTAGACCCTTTAGTTAACCTAGAGGGCACTATATTTTGGTGTTTAAGGAGTTAGTTATATATGGAGAGAGCAGCAAAACGTGAGACAACAGATTCTGCACTTTGAATTCTAAATTTTCGGCTATTTTTACTTTCTGTTTTCTTTTCTTTCTTTGATTTTCAGTTGAAGCCTCCATGGAGGGCTAAACCCTTTTGATCAATTCATTGGTGAATGGATTTCTTTTATGGATCTTGAGGTTTGGTTTTAATTTTGAATTTCGATTCTTGGTTTATTTCTTTTCCTTTTCATCTCTCTTGGATTTTGATTGTGAATTCTTCTTGGGCTGATGTTTAATCATTCAATTGAATTTGCATTCTGTTTACATTGCAAATATAATCTAGGGATGAATGAACATGTTTGATGCTTAATTTGGCATGTTTAATTTCGAGATTAATGGGATCTTGGATGCTTAATCATAGGCTTGATTGAATTTTGGTTTTTAGATTGATTTGGCGACTTACATGATTGCTTAATTGTTTAACTCAATTCAATTATATTCTGAATGCTTAATTTAGTTGGAAATCACTGAAATTAATTGATGCTTAATTAGTTAATTAGGGATCCAACAAGAATTAAATCAAGTATCGGAATCAAATCTTTAAAAATCAATGATAGATCCTATAAGAAAACTTAACCAGTGAATTGGTCTTTTTAATTGATTGATTTCCCTTTTTACTGCGATTTGTTTCCGTTTTACTCTTAAAATTCAAACCCCCCTTTTCTAACAATCCTAATTGGCTAATACAATTGAAGATCCTTATGAAATGACCAAGGTTGTTTTGCCTTGTATTGCAAGTTATTCTTGCTTCTGAGCCGTGTACGGCTGTGGTTCAAAATTGGCATCGTTGTCGGGGATCTTTGATCTTTATTAGCTATATTAGGAACCCTACTAACTATCCTTTCTACTTCTAACCCTTTCTGCTTAGTGTTGCTATTTTGCAGATTGAATAGTGTGTTGCCTGCCACATAGAAGGAGCCAATTGCAATCATTATTGGGAGTCTGAACTTGGTGCTTGGTGCCTGAAGTGTAAACGTCATTCCTAAGCACAAGTGACTCCCATAAGGGGTCAGACTGGATTAGCTGGCTTATCTGGTGAGGCAGCTGGCAATGGGACAACATCAGTTAAATGTACAAGAACCTGCAAGATTTTGCAATATATGTTGTAGCTCTTTTCATCCCACATATGCATGCCCTACATTGTAAGATGATTCTATATTTCATGACTATTCTGTTGCTGTAGCTGGTGTATTTCCTGGTAAACCACAACACTAACAGTCAATATATGATCCTTGTTCTGCTACATATAACTATGGATGGGGAGATCATCCCGACTTGAGATATGGAAATGCAGCAACCCAACATTATCAGCCAAACTAGTATATACAGCCATTCTAGCAACCAATGAGGCAACAATAGCAATTCCAACCTTATGTTGGACCAAGCAGTCTATACCAGCAGCCTATGCCCTAGCAAGCTCTAATAGGCATAGAATTTGAGCCTACATTGGAAGATATGATGAAACAATTATTAGCCAACAATCTCCAATTCCAACAAAGGACTGACGCCACAATTCAGAATTTGGAGACTCAAATTGGTCAGCTAACTTCTTCATTAAGTTAGTTATGCAAGCAACAGATGTAGAATTCTGATTTTGTAGAACATGAGATCATTGATGTGCCAAAACCAATTAATGATTTGTGTGCTAAATTTGTTAGTTTTACTAATTTTGATGATTCTACTTGTTGTACTAGTTGTGACGGTGATGAGTTGTATGATGCATGTGCTGATATTGCTACATTTTTGAGACATGATGAATATCTTTCAACAGATTATACAATAATTCAATCTGCAGAAATAGTGAAGCCACCAAAATTGGAGTCCATTGTAGCCAAGAACCTCCTTACTGATGAGGAGGAGAGGTTGCTACCCATTTTGAGGGAGAATATGAGAGCCTACACACTTGCAGACATTCCTAGCATTAGCCCTTCCATATGTATGCGCATGATACTTGAGGATGGAGCTAAACCAGTAAAGTGACCCCGGAGGAAACTGAACCCTCTGATTCTGGATGCGGTGATCCATTACACTAGTTATGGTGTGGCTGCCGGGGACTTTACTTCTTCTGCTATCCATAGGGAGTTTCCTTCCACTCTTTTATTTCACTTTTTTGGTTCTTGTTTTCTTTTTCTTTTTACTGTTATGCTACTGTTTTTAATATTGTTTCTGTTTTTATTTTTACTATTACAATTTACTCTTTTCTGATGTTTCTATTTTGTGCATTGCTTTTTTGTTCCTATTTCTTTTTCTGCTGTTGTTTCTCTTTGTTGTTTTTTGCACTATTTTTCTATTTCTGCTACAGAACAGTTTCAGCTCTTGCTATTTTATGCTGTCAACAATTTACTATAATTGTTCTGATCATAATTTCTATTTTTTTGTTTCTATTTTAATTCCATTTGAGTTTTTAATTTCAATTATGTTTTCTATTTTTGAAAAAAAAATGGACTTTTCATGTGTCTTAGGTCCCTTCCAATGATATTTTGCGAATTGTCCTTTTGAGTTTATATCAATTGAAGTTCAAGTTTCCTAACATGAGTAAATGGATTGTCTTTCCTCTTGAATTACTTGTTTGGAGTTGGATTTTGGATTAACGGATTAAGTTTGCCAGATGCATCCATACCTTGTGAGATTTTGAGCTTATTGATTTATGGATGATGCATTTATGTCATTCTCTTCATTCTTGTGTGATTTTCACTCATGGATTTTGTCACTCTAGAACTTGCTTTGATTCTTTTTTAGGCTACATTTTCATTTGCATGCATGAATATGATTGAGGCATTTTTCTTGACTTAGCTACTTTGGCCAAATATGCATACCTCGCATTTATCCCATTGTTAACCCCCTTTGAGCCTAAATGCCCATTCTTTCTTTTTCCATTTATTACAAAATGGTTTGGGTTTTGCAAAATTAGATGTTTTTTGAAAACAACTTTTCTCAGTATGTTGATACCCCAGTCCATATTTATCACAAGGATCTCTGGAGTATGTAAGTAATGTGTTTAGCTTTTTAGTGCTACCCCAAATTTACTGAGATCCTCAGTAAGTTCCATTACTTCTGTTTGAAGTTTCTCAACTTCAACAGATGTGTTGGACTCAGAGGATATTTTCAGAAGAAGATTTTCTGTTTCTAGTTTATCACAAAAAATTTTAAGTTCTTGTTTCTCTGAAAACACTTGTTCAAACTCCTTTGATAGTTTTGAAAATTTTCTTTTAAGATCTTTGTATTCAACATACAGAATGGAACAATTATTTAATAGTTCATTGAAAGCTTCTTGAAGATTGAAGTTAGAATCAGTTACCTCATCTTCTTTCTTATCAGAGGATGTGCTTGCCATGAAGCATATATTTGCTTCTTCCTCTGCTTCGTCTTCATCTTCAGTTTATGAAATGTCAAGATCTTCCCAAGTGGCCATCAATCGTCTTTTCTTCTTTGGAAATAATCTATTTTTCTCCTTCTCATTGTTCTGTGAAGGACATTCAGCCTTGATGTGTCATGGTTTCTTGCACTGGTAACAAAGGCTTAGACTTTTATCCTTCATTTTAGTTTTTGTCTTTTGGAGCTCTCCTTTCGAAGTGTCTTCTTCTCATTCCTCCTTTCTTCTTCTATATCGATTGAATCTCTCTGGATATGAAAGATAATTCGACATCTTCTCCAGATGATTCAGCTTCATCTGAAGATTTTTCAACTTTGAATGCCTTGGACACACTCCCTTTGTGGGCTTTTAAAGCAATAGACTTGCTTTTTCTTGAGTTTTCCTTTTCTTGACGTTCAAGCTCATGAACTTTAAGCCTTCATTGCTAGGAACTTTAAACCATTATCAGAAAGATTCTAAGAAGTTTTTCTAGGCAATGGAGGCCTAAAGTTATAGCCATCCAAGAAGTAAAGAACCTTGCTTGTCTTACTATGGAGGAACTCCTCGGCTGTAACTTTAGGCCTCCATTGCCTAGAAAAACTTCTTAGAATCTTTCTGATATGGTATTGATTGTTGTAAGTTCTCTTAAGGGAACGAAGACTGTTAAAAATGGTTTGGAAGCGTCCAAATATTTGGTCTATAATTTCCTGTTCTCCCATCCAAAACAATTCATACTGGTGAGCCAGCATGCTTATTTTTTATTCCTTTACTTGTGAGGAATTGTCATGGTCAGGGTAAGAGTATCCCAAATTTCTTTAGCAGTATCACAGTTATGAACTTTATCATGTTTTGAATGTGTGATAGCACACATAAAAAAATGTTTATCTTTTGAGTTTAGAAGATGTCTTGATCATTGTCCCTCCATACATTGTGGCCGAGAGAGTTCTTGCCCTTTTGCGTTGGTTGTAAGACCGATTAGTTACTAAGTTACTTACCAACCATAAGCCTTACGTGGAATATATAAATATAGAAAATTCGGCAGCGTTTCCTTTGTTTCTTAAACATTACCACAAACTATAACATAAGCAGCGGATTTCCAACAACCATTTCAAACCAACCAGAGTACATATATTATATATATACACATACACATACCTCAAAAAGAGATCTCAGATCTCAACCAAATATATTATCAGAATATGCAACGTTATACAAATGTATTCTAAACACTATCCTGACTGAGCACACTAAACATATACAGAACCGAGTACATCAAAAGTAGTATTCAGTTGCCTGTCATATCTACTTCAAAATAATACATATCCTGTTATAGTTACATCATGGAGTTTAACTCCACCAAAATACAAATCTCAAAAATAAAACCAACAGAATCCTCCGTACTTAACCCGTAGAGGGTCCGAGGTGTTCCTGCGAATCTGAGAAAGAGGTGGTGAGAACAACTTCCCAGTGAATATGAATAAACTTGCAAATAAAGTATAACTGTAAGTAGAGAGCAAGTATAACACAATTCACAATATGTCAAGTAGCACCAACCAACCAATGCAATGAATGAATGCATATGATGTTCACACCTTTTATTCACACTTTTTCTTTCTTCACTCATCTTGTTATGCACTAACCCCTTTCAATTAGACCCTCGCAATATGTATATGTAATGTGTTATGCCAATTCTGTTTCCTTCTAGCTAATAAGCTAGGCACCCCTCATTCTTGTACACTAACCCTTTCCGGTTAGGCCACCTCAAAATGCAATGCAATTAGGTATGCTATTTCATTTCCATCTAGCTCATCAGCTAGGCACCCCTCTGTTTTGTACACTAACCCCTTCCGGATAGGCCATCTCGCTATGCAATGCAATGTTCTCATACTCATTTCATGCTCATTCATAATATCATCATAATAGCATTACATGTAATCAATTCAAGCATATACAACACATAACCATCATGCTCAACTCTATCAAGCATTCTTACTTAGTTACAATAGTGCTAAGTCACTTCTATCAAGCATTCTTACTTAGCTACACATCTCGTTACAATGCTAAGTCATCCTTAATCCTAAACATAGCATATGGTATCAATACCCTAGGCATAAGCACCACAATAACACAAACAGAGTCAACCACGGTCAGCCCGTGGTGGTGACCACGGCCACGGTCTGGAAAACAAAATTCAACAAATTGGAAACAAAGACAACCACGGCCTGCCCCTGGTTGGCACCACGCCCGTGGTTTGGACCACGGCCAGCCCCTGGTGGCCACCACACCCGTGGTCAGATTTCAGCACATAACATTTTTCTTTCCAGAGCCAACCACGGCCAGCCCGTGGTGGGGACCACGGCCGTGGTTGGACACGAGACACCAACATTTCCTTTCCAGAGAGGACCACGGCCAGGCTGTGGTGGGGACCACGCCCGTGGTTAGCCTTCTGGGTAGGAATAGTGCCACGCCCAACTTCAAATCAAAACCCTAGTTTTCCCCTTAGAATTCATGTCCTCAAATCCATCAAGTATACCAACCATAACACTCATTTTTCCTAAACCCTAATCCTTGAAAACATGTAATAAAAACACATCCAACCTCAAGCATAGGTGAAAACCCTAGATTCAAGCTTAATCCTACATCATACACTTTCACTCTAAGAACATCATACAATAGCACAAGTAAATCCACACTCACCTTGAAGTGCTCCTAACTTGATTCCAAGATGGGATTGGTAGTCAAGGCAACCTTCCCTTCAACTTCCTTCAAAACACTCAACCAAAACAACCAACTTTTAGACATGGGTGTTCTTGATTCTTAGGGATGAAAATGAGTTTCTCAAGAAACTAATACCATAGGATTGAAGAAGAGATCATAGTGATCAATAACCATCAAAGAACCTAAGCCAAAAGGTGTATAAAAATACTTACTTTGGACCCTTGAACCTTGGAGCTAACTTGGCTATGGAGACTTAGAGATTTTGGAGAAGATGAGCCTTTTGGCTCCCTAGGCTGGCCGGTTCTCTTATGCAAGAGGGAGGGGTGTGAAATGTCCATTTTGCCCCCTCACTTAAAGGAAGAATCACTAATTTGCCAGAGGTGTTAAAAGACTAAAATACCCTTGTGATTTCTAAGAATTCCCAATAGGTCCTAAAGAAAATTAAATTTACCAGTAGGTCCTAACTTAGCCAGAGTAAATCTAAGAGTTTAGATTTCACCTATTTCTTCCTTAGGTTCTACCGAGTTCACCGGTCAAGCCAGAATCTCAAATCAATCATTCTAACTCAATCTATCACCTTTTCTGTAACAGAACATACAATCCATTCAAAGAATTTAGCTAAATCATAACATGTGAAATTTAGGGATGTTACATTGAAGGGCATTTAATAGCCATTTCGGACTAAGTCTCAAATGTCCATGTTCTGTGCATCAAAAAATGCAATCATTCTTTTCTTCCAATAGTCATAGTCGTTTCCATTGAATTAGAGATGGTCTATTCATTTCTTGTCCTTCGTTTTCCATTTATGGTTGTATTGGATCTTTTCCTCTGCACTGTTAGATGCTCAACCCAAGAAGCTGAGCTCTTATACCAATTGAAATAACTAAGTGAAACACAAGAAGGGGGTTGAATTGTGTTTCTTAACCATTTTGGAAAACTTTTCTTAAATCAATTATTCGAAAGAAAACTTTGTTGAAAAGTAAATGAGAATGGAAGAAACGGAAACTCTTTTATAGTCTGTTGGACGCAAAGAAAGTTTTTCTAAAACAATTGGGCCCAAGTTGAAAACTTTATCATTTTAGATATGATTAGTTACGAAAAACAATACCAATTCCCAGATGTTAGTAGATAAAAATATAACACAAAGAGATAAGAAAAGCTTACACCAAAAATTTATACTGCCTCACTCTCACAACCCGAGAGCTACGTCCATAAAAATATAACACAAAGAGAGAAGAAAAGCTTACACCAAAAATTTATACTGCCTCACTCTCACAACCCGAGAGCTACGTCCAGTCCATTCTACCTGAAGGATTTTTCACTAAACTTTCAAAGTTTACAAGTATTCTTCTCAACGCCTCTTCAGGCTACAACAAAGTATTCTGAAACCTCTTTAGGTTATAAATAACAAGTATTCTTTTATACCTAGCCTCTTCAGGCTTATCAACAGAATGAAAAAGGTGTTTTGAAAAACACTTGAGTTTAACTCACAACAAGTGAGAATAAATAAAATATGCTCAAGTAGAAAAACTCCATACAAGAGTGAATAGAAACAGAGGTGAGCTTTTTGAAATTTCTCTTGTTTTCTTGAAATGAATCGCTATCTTTTGTTCTGCTCTTCTTCTTCGATGAGCTTTGTATTTATAGGTAGTGAGCACTTGAAATAGTCTTCATAAGCTTCAGCATCCAATGGAAATATTTATTTCCATTCTAAATAGCAGTAAATGCACAATGCTGATAACGTGTTGATCTCCTTCTGAAAAGTGGCTTTGGTTATCAACAATAACGAGGAATAAGATATCTTAGTTCTGACTCTTCTGAACACGCAGAAAGTTCCTCATTTTAGTCTTTGTAGTTATTAGGAGTGTTAACTTAAGCGTACAAAGTTGATTTCTCGAAAGTCATATTTGTCAGAGATCCCATCAGCAGTTAATGCACTTTGTTTTGCTTGTCTTTGAATATCCTTGGACGGATGCTTTAGAAGTGATAAACAATAGAGACAATATAATTCAAAAAAAGTTTTGGATACACAGTTAAAGAAAGAAAATAACAACTCTTGTCCTTTCGTCCAAACGAATACGACTTCGTAAAAGTATAAGTTAATTCGGAACTTATTTGTTCTCTCTAATTTAATATTTGTTGTTATCTTCAAAACTTTGAGGGGTTCAATTTTATTGAACAATTTTGGTTCTAGTATGATAGTTAAATCTGTCTTCGGTTCTAACACACTTCACCTCTAACACTTCATGGCCTTTCTTTAATGGGGAATGGATATTTTGGGTCCTTTCCCGTCGCCCCTACTCAACTGAAGTATCTGTATCTTATTATTGCAATGGAATATTTCACTAACTCATTGAAGTGGAACACTTGGCCATGATCATGGCTAATAAAATCTAGAAATTCTTTTAGAAAAGCATTGTATGCAGGTATGGATTTCCCCATGCAATATTCTATGATAACAGAACACAATTTTCTAATAAGACTGTTGAAAATATTATATTTAACGCGCTTTATTAATATGTACAAATGTCTATTAGTATCATGTAATTATTGTAATTAGGGAAATTAGGATCTTTGTAATTATTACTTTATGTTAGTATATTCAGACGTTCGTTGTGTATTATGACACACGATTTCAACATTCTTTCTTTCTTTCTCTCTCTTTCTCTCAACATGGTATCAGAGCCTAAGAGAGAAACCATAGAAACTATGTTACCCAATTGGACCCACTATCCTCTGGTGAGAAAACTTCCTTTCCGGGTAGCCGTCACCTTTCCGGCAAGCTTCTTCGGTCATCTTCTCCTGCCAGACCTATATTCTCCAGCTAGACCTGACCTTTTTTTTTTGTCATGTCATCATTTCGGCCAGCTCACATAACCGACCATTGTGTTCGCGTCATTATTCACAAAGTACTATTCACATGTAGGATACTATTCACATATCACTGTTCAAATCTGACCTCCACCGTTTCAAGCATATATAGTTTTCATTTTGTCTTTTATGATTAGATCCATGGCTTTTTCTAGTTCTCCAGATGTTCCGAAGGCTGAGACCCCCATCTTCACCAACTACGTCACTTCTCCCCTCTCTATTGAGAAGTTAGACGACAATAATTATGATACCTAGGCCTTTAACATCAAGTTATGACTTACCGGTCAAGGGTACAAGGACTACCACACCACAAAAGCTGACTCTGTGCCCCCTGTCAAATGTGCCAAATAGGACAAGATTGATACTCAGTTATGCAGTGTCATCAAATTTACTATTCATCCCTCCCTCAAACAAATTTCTGCCCTCATGTCACATGCGAATCTGTTTGGGATTAGGCTAAGGTTCTCTATACTAATGATACTCAGTTCCTCTATGGCGTCTTTTATGATTTGATGACTGTGATTGCCCCACGAAAGTTTGATGGCCCTATGTTTGCCTATCTTGGTAAAGTTCATGCAGCCCTCCATGATTCCAATGAACTCCTGCCCCCAGCAACAACTGATAAAACTAAACATTCCAAGGAGCTTGAGCAACGCAGCACCTTTTTCATGCTTCTTTCCCTCTATGGTTTGCCTCTATAGTATTTTGCCAACCGTGATCAGATCCTGAGTTCCACTATTGTCTCTACTATTTCCACAGCCTGTTCTGCCTTGCACCAGTTTCCGGCTAAGCAAACTTCTAACCTCTCTGTTGCTTCTGCTCTTGGTGATACAACTCCCATTATTTCTCATAATAATAATCAGCATCATTCCCCAAGGATCACTCTAGCTCCAAGCCTCGCCTAACGTGTGATCACTGCCACAGCTTGGGACATGCTATTGATCGCTCCTGGAAATTACATGGCCACCCTCCTCGCCCTGTAAATGTGGCCTAGGTTGTTACATCCTACTCACTTGAATCCTCAAATCATCTTAAGGCATCTCCGACTAATTACACAGATTTTCCCTAGTGGTTTGAGCATCGCCATCCTCAAGTTCTACTGCTTCAGTTGCACACACTGATAATTCATTTGCTTGCATCTCTCACTCCCTTTCCTTGGTCCTTGGGTTCTTGATTCTAGTACGTCTGATCATATATCTGGTAATAAGACCTTTTTCTTCAGTTTCTCTACATCTAGTTATTTACCTATTGTCACATTAGCTAATGGTTCCCAAGCCCAATCGCAAGGGATTGGCACTGCCCATCCCTTCCCTTCCCTGTTCGTTGATTCTATCCTGTATATCCCTAGGTGTCCTTTTAATTTACTCTCTATTAGTAGTTGACTCGTTCTCATGATTGTTTGATTGTCTTCACTAAAGACTTTGTTATTTTGCAAGCTTGAAGTTTAGGACGGATGATTGGCATTGAATGTGAGTCTCATGGCATTTACTAGCTCTCCACCCCTTCTCATGTTTGCTCTACCACGGATTCCCCTCTAAAAGTTGGTGCCAAGCCTCTCCAAGTTATCTAGTCTTCCTTGTGTGTCATGTCAACTAGGGAAACACACTTGTAGTCTGTTTCCCGATCGAGTCAATAATCGGGCTTTGTCCTTTTTGGCTTTAATTCACTATGATGTTTGGGGTCCTAGTTGTACTATTTATACATTTGGGTCAAAATACTTTGTTAGCTTCATTGATGATTTTTCCCATTGTACTTGGTTATTTTTAATGCAAAATAAGTTTGAGTTATTCTCAAATTTTCAGATTTTTTATCTGGAAATCAAAACTCATGATCAGTTTGGTGATTCCATTCACATTTTACATAGTGATAATGCCCGTGAATACTTATCCTAACAATTTTAAACATTTATGGCTTGTAATGGAATTCTTCAACAAACGTCCTATGCCCATTCCCCTTAACAAAATGGGGTTGCCAAACGTAAAAACAGACCATTGAAACCACTCGGACCCTTCTCCTTCATGGTAATGTTCCATTTCATTTTTGGGGGCATGTTATCCTTACAACTTGCTATCTAATAAATTGCATGCCCTCCTATGTCGTGGATAACCAAGTCCCTCACTCACTTCTCTTTCCCATCTACTTTTTCATTCCATTTCGCCTTGTGCTTTCATATCCATTTGTTTTGTCCATAATCTCTCTCCTGGTCTTGACAAGATCTCGGCTAAGTCCCTTAAGTGGGTCTTCGTTGGTTATACTCGAGTCTATCCCCTTCTTTGAGTCGACCCATTTGCCTCATGAGCCTCTCTCTACGATATTACATGTTCCCTCCACTCTTGTCCCTCTTGAGTCTATCCCACCTTTTGATCCCCCAGTTGCTCGGCCATTCCAGTCCTACCATCGATGCCCACATTCTCCCTTGGTGCATGTCCCAGATACTACTCTTGCTGCTGAGGTCATGATGGACTCTTCCCCTGAGCCACCTCCTTTACCAGCTCTAGCATTGCCACTTGAACTCAATCTTCCCATTGAACTCTGCAAGGGTATACATTCTACTCATAACCCCTTTCTTCATTATATTGCTTTAAGTTATCACCACCTTTCTTCTTTGCATTATGCTTGTCCTTCTTCTTTGTCATATGTCTCTCTATGCTTGTCTTTCTTCTTTATCGTATGTTTCTCTTCCTAAGTCTCTAGGTGACGCTTTATCCCACCCTAGGTGGCGGCAAGCAATGATTGATGAAATGTGTGCACTTCAAAGTAGTGGTACATGGGAACTAGTCCCTTTACCTCTACCTCTTTGGAAATCTCTTGTTGGTTGTAGATTGCTTTATACATTCAAAGTTGGCCCTGATATTAAAATTGATCGGCTTAAGGCTTGTTTGGTGGCTAAAGGGTATACCCAGATATTTAGGCTTGATTATGGTGATCCTTTCTCTCCCATGGCCAAAATGGCTGTTCGGCTCCTCATCTCCATTGTTGCTATCCGCCACTGGCCTCTTCATTAGCTTGACATTGAAAATGCCTTCCTGTATGATGATCTTGAAGAGGACGTGTAGGGGAGTAACCTGGGTTTGTTGCTCAAGAGGTCCTTTAACCTGGTATGTCGCCTTCACAGGTTCCTTTATGGTCTCAAACAATCTCCTTGAGCTTGGTTTAGCAGATTCAACATCGTAGTGCAATAGTTTGGTGTGATTTGAAGCGAAGCATACCACTTTGTGTTCTATCACCATTCGGACCAAGGATGCATTTATCTAATTGTTTATGTGGCCGACATTGTTATCACTGGTAGTGATCATCGTGGCATACTACAGGAGAAACAACATCTCTCTCATCATTTTCAGACTAAAGACCTTGTAAAACTCCGATATTTCTTGGGTATTGAGGTAGCCTAGTTCAAGGATGGTCTAATGATTTCACAAAGAAAATATGTTATGGATATACTTGAAAAGGCATGATTATTGAATC
Organism: Styphnolobium japonicum; assembly: GCA_023212625.1. Taxonomy (NCBI): domain Eukaryota; kingdom Viridiplantae; phylum Streptophyta; class Magnoliopsida; order Fabales; family Fabaceae; genus Styphnolobium; species Styphnolobium japonicum. Next base: position 7,652,672 of record JALBWW010000010.1, read on the forward strand.
CCAAACCTGTTGACACTCCTATGGATCCTAACTTCAAATTTCTATCAAATCAGAGAGAGCCACTGTCAGATCCATGGAGATACAAGAGTCTGGTTGAGAAATTAAACTACCTTACAGTTATCCATCTAGACATCTTTTTTGCAATCAGTGTGGTTAGTCAGTTCTTAAATTCTCCATGTCAGGGTCTTTGGGACGCAATGATCTGGATTCTTAAATACATTAAAGGAGCTCTAGGAAATGGTCTCATTTATGAAGACAAAGGATATACTCTGATCGTTAATTACTCATATGCCAATTAGGCAGGCTCACCTATTGACAGATGATCCACTTCTGGGTATTGTATACTTATTGGGGGAAACCTGATATCCTGGAAGAGTAAGAAATAGAATGTAGTTGCAAGATCCAATGCAGAAGTAGAATACCAGGCTATGGCAGTAGCGACTTGTGAACTCATTTGGTTGAAGTAGTTACTAAAAAAACATTAATTTAGGGAGATTATGCAAATAACACTAATATGTGATAATCAAGCTGCATTGTATATCGCCTTCAATCTAGTTTTTCATGAAAGGACCAAGCATATTGAGATAGATTGTCAACTTTAATGATCAATTGGAGGATGCCTTCACTAAATCCCTAAGAGGTCTTCGGATTAGTTACCTATGTAACAAGCTTGGTGCACATGATTTATATGCTCCAGCTTGAGGGGGAGTGTTGAAAATATTATATTTTACATGCTTTATTAATATGTACATCTGTCTATTAGTTGTCAATTAGTATCATGTAATTATTGTAATTATGAAAATTAGGATCCTTGTAATTATTACATTATGTCTATATATTTAGACGTTTGTTGTGTATTAAGACACACAGTTTCAACATTCTTTTTCTCTTTCTCTCACTCTCACTCTCAACAAAGACTTTCTAGACATTCTGGGACGAACTGCGGATAAAATTGTGCTTCACCATGATGGAGCACCCCCAAGTCAACGGACAAGCAGAGGCCACAAACAAAGTTATCCTGATGAAGTAATTGGATAGACGAAACGAAACTAGGTTAAGGAATTACCCATATGGTCTTACCGCACGGCTCCATAGTCCTCCACCCTGGAGTCACCTTTCTGACTCACCTTTGGATCATATGCCATGGTTCTTATATTAATTGGTGAATCGAGTTGGAGGAGAGTAATATCAAAGAAGAAATGGAAACTGAATAACATCTGAATATTATTGATAGAATGAAAAAATAAAGAATACAAGAGGAAGAGTCCTTATATAGCGAAGGAAAGAAGGACCAAACAGTTATCATAACTAACATGGCTAACTGATAAGACTACATAACAGAATATAACAGAAGCTTATCTAATATGATTTACTTGATCTATTTTGTCCAATACCCCCCCCCCCACAAGCTGATGAATGGATTGTTTTCACTCGCAGCTTAGAAAGTAATCAGTTAAAGGGAATAGGATCAAGAGGTTTAGTTAAAATATCAGCTAGTTGATCAATGTTGGGTATAAGAGAGAAGATGAAAGAGTTTGGATTGTAGCTTTTCTCTCACAATGTGGCAATCAATTTCAATATGTTTTGTCATCTCATGGAATGTAGGATTGGCTGCAATATATTGGGCACATTGGCTATCACCATATAGCATGGCTGGGGTACAAAAGGAAGCTTGAATTCTTGTAAAAGATAGGTTAGCCACTAGAGTTCATAAACAGTAGAAGCTAGGGCCCTATATTCAGCTTCTGAAGATGATTTAGAGACTGTAGTTTGCTTCTTTAAGCACCAGGATATTAATGATTCCCCAAGAAAGATGCAGTACCCTATCGTAGACTTTCGAGTGTCAACACAACTTGCCCAATCCGAGTATTAAAAGGCCTTGAGCTGAAGATCTAAGTGTACATAGTAGAATAGGCCATGAGCAGGAGTAGATTTGATATATCTTAATACCCAAATAGCAGCTTGTTGATGAAGAGAGGTAGGATAACTCATAAATTGTCTGAGTTGGTGTATTAAAAAGCTGATATCTAGTCTTGTTGTTGTGAGATACATCAACCTTCCAATGAGTCTTCTATAGGCAGCAGCATCTTCAAGAAGTTGGCCTCCATCCTTCTTCAATTTGATGTCTTTTTGCATAGGAGTTGGTGCTGGTTTTGAAGCTAAGAGACCCATGTCAGATAATATGTCTAAAGCATACTTTCTCTGACATATGTGGATACTAGATTTTGATCTTGCAATCTCCAAACTAAGGAAATGTTTAAGATTTCCAAGGTCTTTTATTCTGAATGTGCGATTAAGGAATTCCTTGACAGTATTGACTTCATGAAGGTCATTTCCTGCAAGGATTAAATCATCAACATAAACTAATAATGCAGTAAAAGAATGATTGTTATGTTTAAGAAACAAAGAGTGGTCAGAGTTAGATTGAGTATATCCATGTGAAAGTAAGGAAGATGATAACTTTGCAAACCATTGTAGGCTAGATTGTTTCAACCCATAAATGGATTCCTTGAGTTTGCAAACTTGATTGGGTTGTGTAGAAATGATGCCTTAAGGAAGCTCCATGTATACTTCTTCATCTAGATTACGATGGAGAAAGGCATTGTGGACATCTAATTGGTGTAGGTGCCATTGTTTTGCTGCTGCAATGGCTAGAAGAAGTCTAATGGTAGTAACTTTGGCAACAGGTGAATAAGTATCAAAGTAATCTATGCCTTCTGTTTGGTTAAACCCTCTTGCCATAAGTCATGCTTTATATCTTTCAATAGTCCCATCTGCCTTGAATTTTATTTTGTAAACCCATTTACAGCCAATAGGTTTCTTCCTAGTAGGTAGCTGAATGATGTCCTAAGTGTCATTATGATTGAGTGCTTTAAGTTCTGACTGCATAGCTTTAATCCATTGTGCAGATTTGATGGCTTGTTTCTATGTCTTTGGTTCAACTATAGAAGAAATAGTTAATGTATAATGTCTATGAGCAGAGGAAAGGTTAGAATAATCCAAATAAGAAGATAGGGGATAGGTAACACCTGATAATTGAGTGATTGGTGCTGAGTTTGCAATGTTACAATGAAAATCATGTAAGTAGGCAGGGGTTTTTTTTATTCTATTAGATCTTCTAAGTTGCATTTCAGGTTCACAATTATGAGTATGATTTTCAATGGAAGTAGTAGGAGAAACTTAAGGAATATGGTGTACAGGTATATCAAACAACATAGGTGTATTTTCGGGTTCATGTATGACTAAGTCTTGGGACACAGGGTCAGTTTCATGATTTTTATTCAAGACAGAAGCATAATAAGGAAAAACATTCTCATAGAAAATGGCATGTCTGGAAATAAAAACAGACCTAGAATGCAAATCAAATAGAATATATCTTTTTGTTCCTGGTTTATAACCAAGGAATATGCATTTCTTAGCTCTATGTCAAGCTTAGTTCTATGCTGTGTGAGAGTGGATAGTTATATGCTGTGTGAGAGTGGATGCATATGTCAAACAACCCTTTACCTTTAAATCTAGGAAATTAGGAGAATTATCATGCAACATTTTGTAACCACCCTCATAGTAAATAGAAAAGCTATACAATTAATTATATCGGCAATGAGGAACTTGCAAGTAACCGCTTTCGGTATATCTAATCCCAAGCAGTATAATTATATTACCTTATGTAGTCAAAAAAAATCACTAAGCCTTCATTAAGCATTACTAGATTCTAAAAGAGGAGTTATCAATTTATTTTAATAAATCCTTGACTTAGGCAATTCTATTTCTGAGAATCTACATAGTCCAAGAGACCTTACCTTAGAACTGGCTAAAAGAATCAATGATTACTTATCTCGAAGACTCGGCTAGATTTCTGCCAACCTGAAATCTGTCACCAATTTATTCTTTTATTTACACTCTTCTAGGTCCAATGTCCTGTCTTACCGGTTTTCTTGAATATACTTGAATGATTTATCCTAGTTAAGATCCTTGTCCAAGTGTCAAGGCAAGTTAAGAATCCAAGTGAGGTTTATTAGTAGGTTTCGTGCCAAGTTTACTTGTACGTTCGATTCATACAACATATACTAAATTATCCAATTAGTAATATAAATTAGCAATGACAAGCATAAGTTAATACATGACAAAGGTAGTTCCATCTTCATTTTACATGGCTTAAAAGCCTTGATTTCGTTCATGGGCATAGAGAAACATGTCTTGTTATATTTATAACATCAAGCAAATTTCCTAAAGTAAATTTCCTAAACAAAATTTCCAAGACTTCTTGACATAAGCCCTAATTACTACTATTTACATTATGTTGATCAAGTGTCAACTAAATGGAATCGGATATCCTTGATCACTTTTACATGACCACCGTCCTCCACAAAATATAACCATTCCCACTCAATTTCAATTATTATGGTGGTGATCCCCATTTCTCTTTGATTCTGAAAAACAGTAAAATTAGGGTAAGATTATACAATCTTAGTAGGAAACGAGCATCAAAATAAAACTCATACTTCATAAATCAAGTAAGAAATTTCACAAACTTTTTCTCCCAAAGCATACTATAATAAAGATAAGGAGTGATATGAACTTCAATTTATAAACACAAAATATTAATCATAACTTAGAGAAGGTTTTCAAGAATCACTCATACTCAACCACTTTCAAACATAGGTCTTTCAACCAATTCTTTCCATTCTTCCCTTCATTAGGGCTGCCTTATAAACATAGGGAATTCCCATCATATCTTAAGATGATACATAGGCCAAAGGCCACTCTACCAACATGTCATCTAACATAGTCTTTAGTGGTGAGTCTTAGTTCATTTGAAACCAACTCAAGGTTACAACACATAAACCTTCTTGAAATGATTCTTCCTTCTCAAAACCGTGGCCATACATAACCATAAAATATGTATACAAACATAATCATTTAAAATAGAATGCTTAAGCTAATTTAAATGTCGTAAGTACCTAGTTAAGCATAGGAATTTCATGGTAGTTAAGTAAGGTAAGTCAAGTATCATTGATAAATTCTAATGCTAGTAATAAAATAGGTTATGAAGCTATTCTTACTCCTTAATACCTTACCAAGCCGTGGCCATTTAATACCATAGAAGATCAAGTAATCAAATGGTTAAGCAAAAACAGATTGGCTAGAATCACACTAGAAATTCCTACTAGTCTAGTCTTATTTAAAATTAGTGTTTGAAATCTAAATTTGTGAGACTGTAACAGAAACCTTTCAAGCTTAAAATCAATGAAAGAAAGGTTAGAAATATGAGAAAAACAAGCCAAGAAAGAAAAGAAAATAAAACAGATTGGTTAGAATCATACTAGGAATTCATACTAGACTAGTCTTGTTTAAAACTTGGTGTTTGAAATCAAAATTTGTGAAACTGTAACAGCAACCTTTCAAGCTTAAAATCAATGAAAGAAAGGTTAGAAATATGAGAAGAACAAGCCAAGAAATAAAAGGAAATAAAACATAATGGTTCTTGCTTGATTGAAGGAAATGGTGAGTGAGTTCATGCTTGCTTCCTACCCTTTCTTGTCCTCACTTCTTCTCACGTCCCTCTCTTTCTGTTTTAGGTGCAGGAGCTCTGTGTGTGTGTGTGTGTGTGTGCGTGAAGTGTGTGTATGTTAGTGTATAAGTAAGCCTAGGTTAGCTAAGTGGAAGAAGGCTAGGTGTTAGGACATAATGATGGAAAATTCTCCCAACATAATGATGGGAATATGGCATAATTGCCTTGGTTTTGTCATGGCCATGATTATGTCTCAATGCAGAATATTCTCTGCATGTTTGGCTTCCCATTGATAGCGTGGCCAGCAGTCACATTTCCTTCCCAAAGTAACGTGTCCTAATGCATGCATTTTGCATCCTAAAAGTGCATCTTTGTTTAGTTCAAGTGCATCATGGTGCATGTGTCTTCAAAATGCAGATTTCTTTCTTAAATTCAAGCATGTAGACGTGTAGGTGTGCATGTGTCTTCCAAGAACAGATTTCTTTCTTAACTTCAACATATAAACGTGTAAGTGTGCATGTGTAGGTGCTGTTTTATTTATTTTAAAGTGCATAAGTTTGTGTGATGTTTCTTTATTAATTCCTAGTGTGTGTTGTGTCATTTGTGTGTGTATTTGGCTGCCATGGTGCAGCAAGTGTGTGTGTCAACGTGTTATTGTATGTGTCAAGGTGTTAATGTGTGTGTCAAGGTGTTAGAGTGTGTATGTGTCAAGGTGTGTGTGTGTTGATGTGCACGGTTTTTATGTGCAGATTTTTGCATGAAATAGTTCATGTGTCTTGCTTCAAATGTGTATATGTGTCTATGTGCTAGGTGTATGATTATTATGCTTAGTGAAGTGTCATTGTGTGAACTTGTGTAAATCATTTTCTTTATTAAGTTTAATGTGTCTTATAAGTCTTAATTTGATAATATAAGCCTTAGTTATTAATTTGCTTTTAATTGGTTCATGTCACTTGTAGAATTAAAAGTTTAGAGATAGCCTTGCTTTACTAAGCTTTAGCTATGTTATTTTGATTGAAAGCCTAACTATAAATTAGCTTACAGAAAGTTCCTTTTAAGTGCCTAGTTATCCTCCCCAAATCACCCTAAGGTTTATTTTTCTGTGTTTTGTTCTTTCACCCTTGGGGGTGCAAAGTAGGATGTTACACATTTCAAAAGGGGATAGCATGACAGACAACATAAGACCAAAAGATTTTTGGTAAGTTTGAATGAAATAAAAGAGCACGGGTAACATCTAAAATATGCATATGCTTCTTTCCACCTTGGAATTTTGTTGTGGAGTTTCCACACATGATGTTTGATGGATAATGCCATGCTCTACATAAAAGGGTTGCATATTAAATTCGGAACCATTATCAAACCTTATAACTTTGATTTTATAATTGAATTGTGTGGAAACAAAATTAATGAACTTCAAAATACTAGGCCTAGTATCAAATTTGGTCTTTAGAAGATATAACCAAGTATGTCTACTAAGTCATCAACTATAGTAAGGAAATATTGATAACCTTTAAAAGAAACTATATTTAGGGGTCCCCAAATATCCATATGGACCAAATCAAAAGGTTTCAAAGACATGGTAGTGCTGTTGGGAAAAGGAAGTCTAATTTGTTTTGCCATATGACATGAATCACAAAGGAGATTCTTATTGAATTTGATGTAAGGAAATTTATTACAAAGTTGGTGAATAATAGGAATAGAAGGATGTCCTGACCTATAGTGCCAAATATCAAATTGTGCAATAGTAACAGAATTTACAAAATTGACATCACAATTATGAGAGGCACTAGGATGATTCAGAATATAGAGGCCATTGCAAACATTAGCACGACCAATCATCCTCTGTGAAGGGAGGTCCTGTATAAGGCAAGAATTAGTAGTAAATATAAGTTTGCAATGTAGAGAATTAGCAAGTTTCTGAACATATATTAAATTAAATTTGAAATTTGGTATGTATAGAACATCAAATAGGTGTAATTGTTCAGAAAGAATAATCGTGCCCGAGTGTTTGGCAAGAATAGTGTTACCATTAGGGAAATTAATAGAGATTGGTGAAATAGATTTGTAAGTAGCAAAAAAGGTAGATGATGACATACATGCACAGTAGAAACAGTGTCTAAAATCCAAGTAATGAGTTTAGAAGATGCATCACCTGATTAAGTGATGTGAGAAATCATGTGCTTGCTAGAAGCATCATTGGTAGTATTATTACTCACTGGATTAGTGGATGTAGATGCATCTGATTTTGAATTCTGGAGTAAAGTCAGCAGGTGTTTGTAGTCATCATGGCTGAGCTGAAGAGAAGGACTTGTTTTTGAATTCTTGTTGGCAGAATTGTCATTTGTGGCAGGTTTAGCAGTTGTAGCATTCACAGAATTATTGGAAAGCCTGGCTCTATAACCAGGTGGAAAGCCATGTTTGAAGTAGCATGTTTCAATAATATGGTGAGGCCTTCCACAAAAAAGTACATTGTTTGCCATTAGATCTTCCACGACCTCTCCCTCCTTGGTTAGGAGTGCCTCTGCCTTGTGATCCAAAAGATCTTGGTTGCTGTTTCCAAGTACTATTATCATTGGCAAGAGCCAAAGCAGTGGATTCAACAAGATTGGAACCAGAAGAATTCCTTTCTTGCTGAGTAACTAATGAGAAGACCTGGTTAATGGGAGGGAGTGGCTCAAGTAAAAGAATTTGAGTCTTGACAGTGTTAAAACTGTCATTCAAGCCTTTTAAGAAGCAAATGACATATTCATTGTCCTTGTATTGTTTCATACATTTTGTAAGATTGCAAGGACAAGGAGTATTGCAAGAACAAGAAGGGGTTGGCCTTAAAGATTCTAATTACTCCCAAAGAGATTTCAGATCAGTAAAGAAGCTTGAAACAGTTCTATCACCTTGTTTTATTGAGTGGTGTTCTTGTAAAATATCATAAATGCGGAAATGGTTACCCTTGGAATATCGATCTTGAAGGTCTAGCCAAAGATCCCGTACATTATCAATGTATATGGTGCTTTGTTGAATATGTGTGGTGAGGCTGCAATTGAGCCAGGATATGACTATGTTGTTGCAGCGCTCCTAAGAATCAGAGAGAGGGACATCTTTGCTGGGAGCATAAAGAGTGCCATCAACGAATTTGTGTTTATTCTTGGACAGCAGTGCGCGCTTCATAGCCTTGCTCCAAGAATGGAAGTTCTCACCACTGAGTGGTGGAGATACAAGAACAGCTCTGGGTTTTCTCCTGGGTGGAGATAGTAGGGACTGGTGGGATTTTGAGATGGGTCGATTAAAGAATTGGAATTAGGCGTGGCATTGTTTGGTTGAGGTGGTGGAACTTCTGAATCAGTTGTTGATGCAGAGTCTGCCATTGATGGCAAAGAAGAAGAAAAAAAAAGAAAGGAGTTGCGAAAGCTAAAAGAGCTCTGATACCATAATATCAGAGAAGAAATGACAACTGAATAACATCTAAATATTATTGATAGAATGAAAAAATAAAGAATACAAGAGGAAGAGTCCTTATATAGCGGAGGAAAGAAGGACCAAACAATTATTGTTATGATTATACCACTTAGTAAACATCAAGCAATCACAGCAAGCACACATATGCGGAAATAGAAAGGTTATGTAGAAACCAATCCCAAGAATGCAAAATAACAAAAATAAGGAAGATTAAAGAGGAGTAAAGAGAAACAACACACAAGATTTACCCTGGCTCAGCTAATATAGCCTACATCCAGCATTAGAGATCATCCACTAAGATTATAACAAGATTACAAGTGATTTGGATCAAGTTTTCCAATAGGAACAAACTCCCATCAAGCTTTACAAACTCTCCACTCTCTTGAACTCTACCTACCTTAGCAATCTCAACCTCTCAATGGTGTTTCCCCTCAAGATAACCCTATTTTGATGCCTCTCACAAGTTTATCTCGTCCTCTGCCTCCCTTTTCAAGTTTAACCTACTGTTTTATTAAACCAGAAAACATATTTTATATATCAGATGTCTGCGCCGTGGCATGGCTTCTTCGCGCCATGGCACTCAACCTTCGAGACCCTGAGAACAAACTTGGCCGAAGCTTCTGCGCCGCGACGTGAACTATTCCATGCCGGGACGTGTCTCCATGCCGCGGCGTTCACTAAGCCATGCAGCAGCGTGGCCCTGCTGTAGCTTCCAAACTGGTTTCCAAGACTTGTCCAACATCTCAAGGCACCCATGAGACATCCTCACAGTTATCATAACTAACATGGCTAACTGATAAGACTACATAACAGAATATAAGAGAAGCTTATCTAGTATCATTTACTTGATCTGTTCTATCCAATAGAGAGAACAATTTCAGGAGCGACATAGCGAAGAAGGTCTTTGTGCCAATCTCGACCTGTTGGAGGAAGAGAGAGATGGCCCACATCCGAGATGTGGCTGCCAAACAAAAAAATGGCAAATAGATATAACGCCAGGGTGATACCAAGAACTTTCAAGTTAAAAGATCTCGTCCACTGAAGAACCGACATTTGCGGGAAAAATCAAGAAGAGGGGAAACTCGGGGCAAGTTGGAAAGGACCATATTGTGTAACATCTAGCTTAGGCCAAGGAGCCTACAAGTAAGAAACTTTCAAAGGAAAATCTATCCCCCGATAATGGAATGCAAAAAACATCCGAGCCTACTACAGCTAGGCATAACATAAATTGTATTTGGGAAGTCGTGAACCTGACTAAATATCTCTCACTTGTTTAGCCTTTTCTCTTATTCTAATTTTTCTTCTAGTCTTTATTTCCTACTTTTATTTGTGATTTGAGCTAAGTCAATTACCTACAAGCCATCCTAGAAAGACCAAATCCCGGTGACAAGTGAATTCTTCAAGTCTCGTTCCATGCGGGGTCCGGTTATCCATATCATGGGAAGAAGAACCCGGTGATCCACATCCTACGTAGGAGAAACCAGTGACGAGAGACTTCTTCAAGCCCCGTCCCATGCCCAGTGATCCACATCTTGGAAAGAATACCAAATCCCAATGACACTCTCTCAAATCCAGGTCTACGAATGACCTTATGAACGATATTTCCCTGCATTGAATCTAAAGGTCATGGAAGACGTAAACAATGGAAATGAAAAGGAACAACTTAAGAAGAAAGCAGGTCCCGGTTAGGTACCCTACTAAGAATGTTAAGACTCTACTTGAACCAGAATTAGGGACATCTAATTCTGACTTGTCCAAAACACATGTGAAACTAAGATTTATGTACCGCATACTTATTATGTAAAATAGGAATGTACATTCAGCAACAATTCAACTAAACATCATTTGGTCAAACACTCAACAAGAGCGTAACACTGGGCTTTCCGGCTTTACGTACAGATAGCACTAAACAAAACCCAAAGTTCATCCCAGAAAACGATTACGGAAGATCCTAAAGCAAGCGAAAACCCTAAGTAGGACTTTGGTCCAACTTGTGAAGTAACTAATAAAGAACCCAATAGACTTTGCTTCAATTTGCGAAAGTGATTAAGTCTGACTTTGGCATGGTTATGTGAAATCGAAACGAACGGCGTAAACAGGAGAAATAAAGATACATGACCAACAAAATTACAAAATCTCAATATTATAGTATATTCAAATAAAATAATAAGAGAATACATATTGAATACCAAAAAGAGGAAAATATATGAGCTAATTAGCAAGGAACTTGCTCTATGCAGTAGGAAGTTGGTCAACACCTTATGCATATGGTTCTGGCCCAGAACCACTTCTGGCAGCACCAACTCACCATTGATGATGACCTTATAAGGGTGCATCTCCGAAGGAAGCTCGAAACCTTACCCAAGATGACGAATTTGCTCCTTAGCCGTGTCAAAGCCATACTCTAAGGCGCCAAGCAACTGCTCCTCCGAAGAGTCCTTGACTTCCTAAAAATTCCTCTTGTTAGCTTTCAACGACTGAACAGAAGACTGAAACTGCTCCAGCTCACCGATTAGGCCGTTGGACTTAACCACCAATTGGTTAGTCTTGGCTTCCAATTGATCCTAATTAGCGGCCTGGAGCCTTCTTCTTCTCTTCCTCCGCCATGGTCTTCTCCATCCTCTCCTGGATGAGGGTGTCCCTGGCGATCCTTAGCCTCAAGCTTGCTTCCCTTAGCATTTCCCAATGGGTGTCAATTTCTTTATAGGAGTGCCTAAGTTCGTCTTAGGTAAACTCGGTGCAGACACAACGCAAGCCTGCCAAGCAAGGATGAAATCCAATACCTTCATCCCGCCAATGTGTTGGTATTTTGACAAGTCAGACTTACGGCAGAAGCCATTCCTTTCCTCCTGCTCCATATCCACTGAGACATCATAAATACCCTACCTATTCCCCAAGAGTCATGGGCCAACCCCATACCGCGATAATCAAGTGCTACTGATTCAGCACTAAACGCAAAATCACGTGGCCAGGCTAACCTTATATACTAAGGAAAGGATTCTAGGGAGGTAAATTATCATATTCCATCGTGCATCTGAGTACTCGTAGAATGACTAACTTAGACATTGTAGTGCCTTTGCAGTTATCTATCACTAGTTCGTCACCAAAACAACAGAGTTCAAAGGATCCACCAAAGCGGACGAGAATAACAAATAAATTTAAGTCCTCTCAAAGATGAGAACCTTGGTTTGTCAATGGTACTAAAAGATCAAATTTGTGTAAATAAATTTGTTGAAATGCTATATTTTGCAACCAACCGTTATTATTTATTGTTACTGTTTATTTGTTTTTTTTTTTTTTATTTTTTATCATGAAATGAAATAACTTAGTGTCTTTTATTATTTTCATTAATTAGAATGTTTGCAGTGAATCAAATGAGATTCAAGCAATGACAAAAAATAGCTTAATACACTTTTTAAGTGTATCAATTATTTACAAGCTCTTTGTTATTGAAAATAATAATATAAATAAGAATAAATTTACAATAACAATCACAAATTCGATTACCATATGTTTATCAAATATATTTGTCAATGAACTTTATAATTTTATCATTATCAAATGAATTTTATAATTTTTAAATATTGTGATAGTAGAAATTCATTTAAACATAAATAATTATCATGCATATTTAACTAAATTATTTTTATTTTTTTTAATAATTTCATGTTTAAAAATGATTTTATTCTACAATATTCAATTAAAATCAATTCTCTAAATAATGATTTAAAGAATGAGAAATCACAGTGGTGGCTTTGAGACCCTCAAGCTTTGGGCATTAGGTGGGCAATCGAACCCTTAAGCTAAAACAATTTCTTTATATAGTATAAAAATGTTGGGTACACCAATCCAAAGTCCTAATTTTGCAATCCTTAAAATCAAAATATCTATGATTCATTTGATACATGGCTCTATAGCTAATCACCTCCAAACACTACACTACAAGAATTTAGTAAATTTAGCTCCGAAATTTTTCCCTCGCTAATCCATAACCAATTAGCTATGGATTAGCAGAAGAATATTATTCCCTAGCTAAATTTCCAAGAACGAGAGAAGGGAATTTTTGTAAAAAAATTACTACGAATTAGTTATGAAAAAGGGAATTTTTGTAAAAAAATTACTACGAATTAGTTATGAAATTTTCGTAGCTAAATAAATTCTATAATTAAACCATTTAGCGATGAAATATTCCCTAACCAAAACAGTAAAACAATTTAGCTTGGGATTTAGCAAGGGAATTCCCACCCTAATCCCTAGCTAATTATTTTTAATAGCTATGATTTCCTAGCATCTCAGCCTTTAGCCTTCATTCGTGCAAACATCTCCCTTTGGTAGCTAAGCACTCTTCAAACATTGTGTCACTCAAATCCCTTCCCATTGTTTGCCGCCAGCAGAGTAACCTCCACTCATTGTTCAAGCGTTGGAAGTTTCAGGTTGGAAGTTTCAGGTTGTTCGAGTATTTCTTCTTCAAGTTGTTCGAGCATATATTTTCTTCTTTTTTCTTTAAATAGCTAGGTATTTTCAGTGTGTTTTTTTTTCCAGTGAGTGAGTGATTTTCGTTTGGTGGTTGTGTTTTTTCAGATCCATTGCCTCCCTCAGGAATCAAGAATCATCAAGGTTCTCTCAATGAACCCTAACTGATTTCATCGCATTCTCAACTTAATCATTAAGCGATTGCTGCATTAGTAATTGGATTTTATTCTATTCATTTTATACACAATTTTATGGATTGTGTTGACATCCGCTAAAATTTTGTTGCAGAAATTTTTGTGCATTATTAGACCAGCTACTGATCTGGGATTGGAACTTTGTGTAAATATTCAATTTGCTGTTTGATGAATATTTGTGCTAATTTCATCATTCGATTTGTTGTTTGATGACTGTTTGTGCACATTGTTAAGCTGGTTATAATTAGGCTTTGCAATCTAATTTCATTATCAGTGAGTGTTCAATAACAGTCTCACGCGTGTAAATGGGGTTGGGGGGGATCTGGACTCCCTGACCCTGGTTCAACAGAGAAGTTGAGATTTATTAAAAATCTCATATCCTAAGTTTCAAATGTAAAATCAAACATGCCGGCATGTATATAAGATCTAAAATAGTCAGAAGCTTTAAGAAGACAAAAGTTGTGCTAGAAGAAATCTTTGCAATAAGTACCTCGGCTTTCAGTTGTGGATCCTTGGGATTTACTAGTAGGACAGCTTCTATGTAGGCCAAGGTTTGGCATCTTCTTGGTTACCGATCATCGATGCAATATATATATATATATATATATATATATTCAGAAGAAAATTCAATTTAAAATTGCAATGCAAGTAGACATATGATTTCTCCATTGAAATGCATTATTAAACTTCTGTCATTGGCTGCTAGGTAAAAGCATATGAATTGCTTTATATCTTTAACAGTAACCAAACCTATGATACTTTTCCAGTCTTCTTTCTCAATTACATTTATCCAGTAGAAAATAGTTTGATTAAACCTTCTGTTTTTTAACCTCCAAATGCATATAAAAGTGCCAGCTACAGACGATAAAACAATTTATATGCCAACAAATTATACAATTTCCTAAACACGCAAAGCTACTGGTAATTGGCCTCATGCCTTCTAGGGTTATTTTCTGTCCTCTAAAAAGTTATCTATTCTGCCAGCCAAGATATTGAAGGAGCAAACACAATTGCAAACAATCTTTCAATGAACCAAAACTGGAGCATCCAAGTAAAAGCTCCTCTCCAAGCCCCACCCCACCCCAACAGAAAATTTAAAATTATCAAATATAGGATGGGAAAAAAAGCAAGTCAAACAGAGGAACTTCAGGTCAAAGTTTAACAGCATAATAAACTTGTGAAATAACAATGTTGACAATGAATATTAATGACACAACAGGGTTCTGTATGCACTATACATCAATGAATGAAGGCAGAGAAGAATGTCTGAAGCACAAGTGTGTTGATGGTTAGATTAAAACTAAGCCTTAATGCTATACACCACACATAGACTCGGCAGTATACCATTGACACCTAGTAGATTTTAGAAATTTAAGCTCTAAAAGCATTGTAGATATTCTCTGTTGGAATAGTTAGTCAACAACTCAACATCACAGATTTCGACCCATATAACTCGCTTAGCAAATACCAGCTCCCAAATAACTGGACTCTTTAGAACTTCCGATTCCGTACACTAACCTAGGTACAATATCATCCTGCATGTACATAACCAAGAATAAAATGACAAGTTGAGACAACAGATAAAAAATAAACTTAGGAAAAATAAACTGACTCATCTCAGGAACTCTGCACACATAATTACTTTCTTGCAGATCAAATATTGTCAACAAAGTTACAGACACATCCAAACTAGGGTCAAAAGTAAGATCAACATGTAAACTAAGAAATGAAAGCCAAAAGTTATCAAAATATATAAGAGTAAGATCACCCCCACCCCTCATGTATCCCCAAAAATTTTCTTGTGGTTTCAATCTTATGATAAAGAAACCAAGGAGCAGAATCTCATGATAAACAAATTCAAAACATTGTTTACCAAAGATACAGACAGTGTATCAAATACAACATTAGACTGAACCTAAAATTATGATAATATAGGAATGTTAAAAAAAATTTTTACTGAAAAAACAAAAATGGGAAACCTGAATGCGAGCGTGATTGAAACGATGAAGATAGGTGGTGCTGGTGGCGCATGGCGCTTGGCTTCCGGCGAATCATATGGTTAGCTCAGGTTTGTGGAAGTGCGGCGGCGGCAATGGTTGACTGTGAGAAGAAAATGGTTTTGACGTATAGCCCTGGCTTCATACAATGAAATGCATTATTAAACTTCTTCCATTGGCCTTTAATTTCTCCATAAACTCTAATGGGTGAGGTAATTTATCATATCAGTTACCATTACCGTATTTCCTTTTATATCTGAATAATATATGCTTCATTGGGAATCATTTTCATAGTTTTATAAAACAACATGTGACCCCTTGTTTGAAATGATGAGATGAATCATTCGTTATATTTGTTAAAGTTGCTCGGGTCCATTTGCTGTGGACAATTACTCTATGCTCTATGCTTGACATATATATATATATATATATACACAATCTACTTCTTTTTCTTGGTCCCTCGTTGTTTGGATATATCATTAAGGTGAGAATCATGCATGTATAAAAAGTTTAAGGGCAGGGCCGATGTTTAATAAAATCACTCTGATAATTTTTAACTCTTTTGAAGATTATTTTTTTGCCTTTTGTAGGATATTTGAGATTCTTTGCCAAGGCGCAGAGAAGTCTGTCAGATTTCGCGCGTAGGAGATCCAGACACAGCCCCAGGAGAGGTACTGCAACTTCTGTCCAGTTTTATTAATACTCATGTTATTATAATTCTTTCTTATTAAATATGTGATTTTATAGGAAAAGACACCTAGTGTATATTTATATTCATGTTTATTTTCTTCTTCAATTCTTTATGGACTTGTACTCTTTATATGCAGCTATATTATATGCTAGCAAATATAATGTAATCAATGGATTTAACAATTTGCATTGAATATTAAGTTGAACCAAAGCCTATGTATGTGCTAAAGCAGAAGCTGAAAAAGTGCCTAACAGGTTGAGTTTTAAGTCATCAATTTTGATTTAATGATAGGAACATTCATTAGGTTTTTTGTTGGTACCTATGTTTTAAATAGTGATAGGCATTAAGCCTTAAGGCAGTGTGACATAAGCTTCACTGGAGTATTTTTAAAATTAAATAAAATGTATAAAATATGATTATAATAGACATAATTTAATATAAAAAATTAACTTAAAATAAAGCATTGAATTTTTCTCTTTAAATTAAATTAAATTAAATATTCTTTTATTTATATTGATAAGTAAGGATATTTTTTAAAAAAATTTAAAATATGCTTTCACAAAAGTGATAACTATTAGTATCACATGCAATTAAAATAAGGCTTTGCATTCATAGGCTACATCTGTAGCACAACAATTAGCTATGGCTCTAATAGATTGTCGACTAAGTTTTATTGTAAAATAATATATCAAAATCATTAAAGGAAGACAACTAAGAGATGCGGACGAACCTTTATGGGATGGTTGCCAAAAGAATACAAAATTGTCAGCTATAACTCAACTCTTGAATCTGAAGTCAAAGTTCAACATGAGTGAGCGTTGTTATGACCGAATGATTGTCATAATTAAGAGCATGCTTCTGGACTCAGAAAGGTTACCTGAAAATTTTTACAGATCGAAAAGAATGGTTAATGAGTTGGGATTAAGATATGAAAAGATAAATGTGTGTCCTAACCATTGCATGTTGTATTACAAAGAAAATAATGACAAGACAGTTTGATCAGTATGTGGACACCCACGATTCAAGCCGAAGGCGGTATGTTCAACTGATCAGAAGGATGTGCCATACTCAATTTTGCGATATTTTCCCATTATTCTGAGACTTCAGTGTCTGTTTATGTCAAAGAACATTACACAATAAATGCGTTGGCATGCGGATGTAGTGCTTCGAGATGAATCAGTGATCACGCATCCAGTTGATGCTGAGGCTTGCAAGCAATTGGATTCCACCCATCTGACATTTGCGCAAAAACCTCGAAATGTTATTGCATAGATGCTTTTAATCCATTTGGTGGTTCGGCAACTCCGTACTCATGTTGGCTTGTTTTTGTCACACTGTACAATCTTTCCTCAAGTATGTGTATGAGAAGGGAATATATATTCCTCAGTCTTGTGATTCCTGGACCAAAGTCAACGGGTAGTTTAGATGTCTATCTTAGACCTCTGATTGATGAGTTGAAGATGTTGTGAGAAGATGGGGTGAACACTTTTGATGTGTGGAAGAAGCAAAATTTCAAAATGAAAGCAACTTTATTGTGGACAGTAAGTGACTTTCATGCTTATGAAATGTTGTGTGGATGGAGCACTCATGGCAGACTTGCTTGTCCTTATTGTATGGAGCACAGTAAGTCATTTGTATATTGAAGTACGATAGGAGATGTTGCTGGTTTGATTGCCATCGTCAATATCTGCCTCTTGATCACCTATTTCGTTGCTACCGATACTCTTTTAAGAAATCAAAAGTGGAAAAGTATTTGCCGCCAAATCGATTGGGTGGGGTAGATGTCTTGAATAGAGTGACTCGACTTGAGGAAGTCATTTTTGGCTTGATGTCAAGTCACCAAAAACAACATGGCTTTGGTAATGATCACAATTGGGTGAAGAAGAGCATATTCTTGGAATTGCCTTATTGGTCTACTAATCTGATTCGACAAATTTTGGATGTTATGCATGTTGAGAAGAACATGTTTGACAATATCTTCAATATTGTCATGGACATAAAGGGCAAGACAAATGACAATGCAAATGCACGAGAAGATTTGAAGATGATATGTAAACGTCCCACCTTAGAGTTGATAGTTGAGAATCACAAGTGTAAAAAACCAAAGGCAACATATGTTCTGAATGCCAACCAAAGAAGGACAGTATGTGAGTGGGTAAAAGGATTGAAATTTCTGGAAGGGTATGTGTCAAACATTGCACGTTGTATCAATGTAGATGATGGGAAGATATATGGAATGAAAAGCCATGATTGTCATGTTTTTATGCAAAGGTTAATTCCTCTAGCTAGCATTTCGTGATATGTTGCCTAAACCTATATAGGGAGCATTAACTAAACTCAGCTTATTCTTTAAAGAAATTTGTGCTATTGAAATATGTGCTCCCATTATGGAGAACACTGAACTTTCCATAATTGAAACAGTTTGCAAGTTAGAGAAGATTTTTCCGCCAGCATTCTTTGATGTGATGGAACATCTAGTTGTGCATCTCCCTTATGAAGCTAAGGTTGGAGGACCTATACAATACAGGTGGATGCATCCATTTGAGAGGTGTATGTTGTACTTGAAAAGGAAGGTTAAAAATAAGGCGAAAGTTGAGGGGTCTATTTGTGAAGCATATATTTTAGAAGAAATTTCTAATTTTGCTTCCATGTATTTTGATCCACACCTACAAACAAGGCGCACTCAAGTTCCTAGGAACGACAACGATGGGGAAGACACAATTGATGAACGCTTGTCTATTTTTAAGCATCCATGTCGCCCCATCAGGAGGGGTCGTAATAGATTCTTGACAGATAAGGAGCTTGAAATTGCTGAGACATATGTGCTTGTAAATTTTAGTGAAGTAGAACTATACCTCCAGTAAGTCTACTCCTTAACTTAGCTATTTAGTAATTTTGAAATATGTTCTGGTTAAAACTAATTATTGTATGAATTAGACAATTTGAGGATTCGCTAAGGGAAACAAATCCTAATATCACTAATGATCAAATATTAGAAGTTCGAAATAAGGAGTTCAGTAGATGGCTAAAACATCTAGTGAGTCCTTCGTGCAAAATTGTATATATCATATATCATTATACTAAATGTTACAATTGTCTATTATCTTTGTAATGATTCACAGGTGAATAGAGAAGGAGTTGAGGGTCAAATGATTCAATAGATGAGCTATAGTCCATCCAAGTCTGTCACTTCATACAATGGCATAATAGTTAATGGATATAGATTCCATACTAAGGATACGGACAAAATAAAGCTACCATGAATAGTGGAGTTTACATTAAAGGAAGTATATATGGTGAGAATGACTTAGACTTTTATGGCATTCTTGAAGAGATATTGGAATTGTCATATCTACAACATCAAAACAAAGTCTTTCTTTTACGGTGCCATTGGTTTGACCCAATTGTTGGAGTAAAGGTTAATGCGAGATATGGGTTGATTAACGTTAAGCACAGATCGATGCTTCACTCAAATGAGCCATTCGTATTAGCTAAACAGGCATAAGTATACTATATGTGATACCCACTAAGCTGAGGTAGAGTTAGTGGTGAATGGTGGGCAACTTGCAAGGTTGGAAATTTTTTTTGTGTGGCTAAGACATTTAATGATGAAGGTGATGGATCAAATGAGGTAACTGTTATTGATTATTACCAAGACGGTGGATCCCTAAGAACACACAATATCGCCACAAACGATGAAGCAATTTCCTTGTTCAATGTGCATGCCCCAATGGAAGAAGTGGGCATAAATGAGATACATAATCTGTTGGACGTTCCATCTGTCGATCAATTCATTGATGATAATGAAGATAGTGAAAGTAACGAGTTCTTAAATGAAGATCATGAACTATATGATTTCGAATCAAGTAGTGACAGTTGAATTTTGTTCAATTAATTTTTGCAGTATTGATACATATTTCAATTAATCTCCTACTTAAATATTCTCTTTTTCAAATGATATGTTTGTACTTGTACATGTTTTGTGGCCAAACATCAATGATGTGTTGCTTGAAATGCAGCTATGAGTTAGTTTATCATCATTTGTTGTTCATTTATTAATGTTTAAATTTGTTAGGTGGTAAAAATCTAGAACACAAGAGCTGCTCAATGGCTTCGGTGACTTGTGAATTTTTTATCAGAATTGGATTAAACGTCAATGCATAATATTTTTTTATGAAAAACAATATCATGTTTCATTATGTAGATATTCATCATGGCAGTCCGAGGTAGAGGCACTAGACAAGGTAGAGGCAGGAGGGAAGGTCGTAGTAATCTGTCCCAGTCTTCTCTACTGTCCATTGATTTTCCACCACCCCTGCCTTCTCCTCGTTCCTGCTCCCCAGGTATACCCATACTATAATTTTTTAATTATTGCTAACTCTTAATTTATATAAATGTAATGTGTGTATATGTTTTTGTTTGCTCGTAATTATGCCAAGTGTTACTTCGGCTATTGGTCCATTAACTGGTGCCATTAGTTGTTGGCCCACCCACATCTGGCCCTTCAGATGCTGACCCACCCACTATTGGCCCTCCAACTGGCGGTCCAACTTTAGTGCCTTCTAGTGGATCTGGTGCAAACATTGATAGGAGGCTAGTTATATCAGTGAAGGTCGTCCATTCCCTGTAACTAATAATGAATATCATGTGTTTATTTTATTTTTAAATTGTCAACATATTTTATTCCACTTGTAGGAAGTGGTTTGTCCCGCAGACTGTTACATGTGTCATTATGTCCTCTGTGCTCATCTGAATGCCCATTCCAGCGGAGAGGTGGAAAAATTATCCCGTTGACGTGAAGAACGCATTGTTTATCGATTTCATGGTAAGTAATTGTGTTTTTAAAATGATATATTCTATGTATATGTATAGAGAAATTATACATACATTTTACTAATGTAGGATCAATATCAATTCGCATCAGATTATGATCACTCCTTGGCTAGAAATGTCTGGAAAAGGACATGCATGGACCGCTATCCAAACATGTTGAAGAACGCAAGGATTGCGGCCCTTAAAGCGGTGAACTCAACTAACTTGGATGACACTAAGGGCCAAGGCCAAAAGGGATGAAGAACGAAGTCTGGGATAGCCTAGTCAACATATGGTTGACACTAGAGTGGCAAAGGAAGTCAGATGCCGGTCAAAGCAACAGGGCATCGATGCATGAATCCATGTTGCACACTGGAGGCTCAATCAACTTGGGTCAACACAAGAAGAAGATGGTAATAATTAATTTTCTTATATAATTGTATTGTTGTTTATTGAATATTCTAATAGATGTTGATTACAGGAGGCAAAGTTGAAGCATGAGGTATCCTATCGTGATGTGTATTATCATACACATAAGAAGAAGTCTGGGGAATATATCTTTGACCACGCGAAGAACTTCATTGTAAGTGTCTTTGAAACTACAATCTCATTATATTTGTTTAGTGATTGATTCTCTTAATAACATTTTCTTTATTTGTTGTTTTAGGAGACCCTTGACATCGCAATGTCCGAGAAATATGGAGAAGACTCTTCTACGCATCTTGTGGTTGACCCATAGGTATGGCTAGATGTTGCGGGTCCTAGCAAGAAAGGGCGGGTCCATGGCATGGGTCATAGCTTGGATCTTGGCATCCATAGACCCATGCATTCATCATCCTCGGAGGCCGCGGGTCCCTTTATCACTTCTGATTACTTAAACACAGTTGCTAACTTAGCTGTTAATGTGGCGATGGCCTCATTTGTTAAGACTCAGCTGGTACCGATGTTGGAGCCTATCTTGTCCTGGATCCCTGGCTTCCGAGTCGAACATCTTGCACCGCAGGCACCATCGCAAGGTGAAGCAGATGGTGCGATTGTGGTGATGGTGATGACGATGGAGCTGACTTAGATATTCATTAGTTGTGCTTTTTCTTTTTCTTTGTATAACTTGTTTGAACTTAGATATTTTCATACTTACTCACTCCATCTGAATGTTACGTATCTCTCTCAATAATTGAACGTGGTCTCTTATTTTCTGCTTACCTATACCATTCTCTTTTCTTGCTCTCTCTCTCTGGGCTAGCTATTTGTTTATCCTTGCAATTTGAATTTGTATTTTGAATCTAGATCTGAAGGGATTTTAATGTTTGATTGTACACTTGGGGAAAATGTGACTATTAAGAAGACAGGTTGCATTTTAATGTTTTTGCTCATAATCACATCGATGGATTTGGACAGCAGCCATTGTCCAAGATTGCCATTCACAAGACCATTCTTGCGCTCCACAGTTCTGCCTCCATTACAGTAGCCCCGTTTTTGCTCGGTAAAAAGGTAACAAGTACTTCTTCCCTTCACTATTCTTATCTTCCTTATGTTGAGTATGTCTCTACGGTAGTTTACTTTCTCAGTTGTAGATCATAGTTGCACGAATCGGATGACAAACTGTATGCTGATTGGTGTTTTATTATAGTATAAAAATGATGAAACTCTTTAGAAACAAAATCATTAATTTCCTATGCTAACTTTTGCAGTAGCAGAGCAAGTAAATCTTTATAGTATGCTGATTGCAGAACATTTTAGTTTATCACTGTTAAACAACAACATGCCATGCTGTACATTTTGGCCTCACAGTATGCATTAATAGAATTTACAGTTGTGTTTTGATATATATGGCTGCAGGGAGAGGATATCCAGTGGGTGACTGTAGAGCTTGAGTCCCCAAAACCATCTATAGAAGATTGGGTGGGAGTTTTTTCTCCTGCAAACTTCAAGTAATGTACAATTCTTTCTCACTACGAATGCAGATTTATTAATTCTTTTATATCTCATTGAACTACAATTGCCTCTTTGCCTTCACCTATGCATTTCTCATGTATCCACATATCATGTGACATGTTTACATTGTTTTTCACATATTTTCTTGACTAATAATTTGTCTTTTAGGATTGGGATGGGATGTATTTGTGTCATTATATATTAGAGATATTATAAATCGTGGTGTTTCTTCACAACTTGAGTCCACTTGATGGCATTCCTTATAAATTTAAAATAATATATAGGAATAACTATGCATTAAGTGCTTTTCTTTCTCCTTTTCAGGTTAAATGTTGCTTTTCTTCCTGTGCTATTGCATCTACATCAATGCCAGCTTAATTTTCTTGTTAATTTCTTTGGGAGAAAAAGCTCAATGAATGATCAGTTTCCTAATAATTGTCAAGATTTAGATGGTTCAAAATCTTTGCCTGAGAAGAGTAAAAATCTTGCACGTCATTCAATTGCACAAGAGGCATTGCTTCCTTACTTCCAGGCAGAGTTTTAAATCGCGGGCCGCATCACGTGATGCGGCCGCGACATCTCGGTTGCGGAGGGTGCCGCAACCGCGACACCCCGCAATTGCGGTCCGCATTGGCCGATATTTGTCCACATCAGCCGCAACAGCCACAACGCAACCGCGACCGCAACCAAACTGCAACCGCAATTTAAAATCTTGCTTCAGGTAAGTGGTGTTCTGTAACATGCTTGAATTTATAATTTCATGTTCTGCTACATTTTTTGATCTTTTCTCTGGTTATCTTCAAATGATCACTATATATGTTATATCTAGTTGAGTTGTCTCAGGTATTCAGAGCTACAGCTTCTAAAATTATATCCAAGCTCAAGTTTGTTCACTCTTCTCTAGTTTTCAGTGCGGCTGATTGTTACTGCATTAGAGTGACTAAGAATTTAAACATTTAACACTTGTAGACCTCATTATAGAGCTTTTATTTGGTCTGATGTTGCTCTATAGGCATAGGAAACACAGATGCTTGGACAACAACAAAAATTCAACGTGTTTGCATTATGCTTTTTCCCCGACTGTATAAAGGTTAATTTTCTTGACTTTACAGGCTTATGAGAGTCTCAGTGATGGCCCGGGAAAATCTACTGCTGTGTTAGTTCAGAACCCCTTGAAAAAATAACAGCGTGGCTCAGGTGCGGGACCTGCCTTAGCAGCTGCTATTCGAGTAGTTCCTGCAGCTGCCATAGCTCCTGCTTCTGCTTGTGCAAGTGCTGCACACTATGCTCTTCTTGGATTCAGAAATAGGTTAGTGATAAAGTTGACTTGATCTTAAACTATTCTTTTCTTTGTTGAAAACTTCCTTTTTAGTAACTCTTGAATTCTCTGGAACTGGATATAACCAAGGGTTTTTTGTTTGCAGCCTTGATCCTGAACGTAAAAAAGAGTCCACGGAGAAATATAGTCCAACACAACCCTGGGAAGAAGACAGATTAATGGTGCCATTAGTGACATATTACTTTGTCTTTATATTAAAATGGCATTACAATTTTAGTGTTAATATTTTCTTTTTAATTCTGAATGCAGGTTATAATGTGAGGATTGACTAATCAATACTCGTGCTTCACTGACCAAGTAAGGAGATTCAAAGGAGCTCTCTTTAACCTGCAGTGAAGTGTCCCGTGTATCATGTGAGTTGGGCTTCCTTTGTTTTATGCTTGTATGCTGAAACAATGCACTTTATCAATTGAAGTTAGCGGATGAGAAAGAGAGTCTTTGGCTTGTTAATTTTGAATATCATTTTATGCTTTTCCATATAAAACTAAGTATATTTATCCCTAGTGTATATTTATATTTGGGTTTATTTTCTATGTCACGATTAGCTATAGATCTTATTCCATTGTGTACTTGACTACTGGTACAGTAACTAACTTACCCATTAGAGTGTCTTCGTAGGTATCTATCACCGGTTCTCTACTGCAAGATCAGAGTTCAAAGGATCCACTGTAATGGACGAGAACAACAAATAAATCCAAGTCCTCTCAAGGATGAGAACCTTGGTTTGCCAATGGTACTAAAATCAAATCTGTGTAAATAAATTTGTTAAAATGTTATATTTTGCAGCCAACGGTTATTATTTATTATTACAATTTATTTGTTTTATTCTTTTTTATCATGAAATAAAATAACTTAGTTTCTATTGTTATTTTCATTTAGAATATTTTCAGTGATTCAGATGAGATTGAAGCAATGTCATAAATTAGCTTAATACACTTTTTAAGTGTATCGAATTATTTACAAGCTCTTCCTTATAGAAAATGATAATATAAATAAGAATAAATTTACAATAACAATCACAAATTTGATTACTATATATGTTTATCAAATATATTTGTCAAATGAACTTTATAATTTTATCTTTATCAAATGAATTTTATAATTTTTAAATATTGTGATTGTAGAAATTCATTTAAACATAAATAATTATCATGCATATTTAAATAAATTATTTTTATTTTTTTAATAATTGAATAGTACGAATTAATTAGAATTTAATTAAAATTTAGCTATGGATTAGTCATGAATTAGTTACTAATTAGTTATAAATTAAATATGATTTAACTAAAAATGGCTAGGGAATAGCTAAGGATTAGCTAGGGAATTGAAAAATTATTTGCAAATTAGTGATAGATTAACTAAAAATTAGCTATGGATTAATTTAGATTTAACTAAAATTTAGTTACAAATTAGTTAGGGATTAATTAGAGAATAAACAAAATTAGCTTTGAATTCACTACAAATTAGCTACAGATATTCCCTAGTTAAATAGTAAGGGAATTGAAAATAATTTTTTTAAAAAAAATTAGCTACGTATTAACTAAGAAATTTTTGTAACTAAAATAAAATAGCTACGAATTAGCTATCAAATTTTTTCGTAGCGAATTAGCGACCCAAATTATGCTACGAAAAATTCTATAGCTAAAATTATTAGCCACAAATTAGCTACGAAATTTTCCAGCTAATCCGTATAACTCTTGAAATGCTACTATCCAACTTAATCACCCACAACATACCACCCAACTAATCGTTTAGAGCATTGTCACGCCCATTGACTATAATGGTCCTCCACAATTCCCTGGAGTTGGCTAAAATGAACAAAATCTTTATACTTTGCATTATTTATAGGTACTAGTTAACTTAGAAATACTGTTGGTTAATTTGGCTCACATACGCTTTGTCAAACTTTTAAGTAGTGGCATGAGAAGGATCGATAAAAAGAAAGAGATTGCATAATAAGGTGCAGAATGAAATTCATGATATTATTCTGTACATCCCAATAACAGGAATCACATCCAAACTCGTGTATCTCCACACTAGAGTTCTCTTGCAGCAGTGATCAAGAATTGTTTCCTTGAGTGTGTAGTGTAGTTTTTCTTTCTCTTTTGGACCAAAACAAAACGCTTTCTTAAAAACTAGCTGACAAAATTCAGAGCAACGCTCCAATTCAGTGTGCTTTCAAGACAAAGAACTAAAATATATGAATACCACAAGAAACACGAGGAGATATGATGGCTTCAACAAGTATATAAGGTTAAGGCCAAAAAAATGAAAATGCAGGTATCTTAATCTTAGGTCTTGCAGAATCTTGTCTTTTACGCACCATGGAGAAATCATCCAGTTTCTTCTTTTGTCTCTTTTGGCCTGTTTCTCTAACATCACAGAGGCGAAAGAAGAAAACAAATAAAGCTAACGATAGCACTATATATATATGTCGTGAAATATTTGTTCTTTCTTCTTCCGAAAATAAAGACAACTATTTTATCAAAAGAAAAAAAGAAGATAAAGACAAATAAAGTGAGATTCTATGAATTGGCATTGAGAAAAGGAAGGTACTTCAAAATGTTTAACACGACACCGTCGGCACGATCATGAAATCACGTCGTCAAGGCTGTAATCTTGATTAAGAAACATTTGAGATAAAAAGAAATTAGACAAAAGGAAAAATCACCTCAAATATCTAGATTTTAATTCATTGGGTCACTATTTTTTTCTTTTTTAAAATTTTGGTTTGCCCACTTGGCCACTTCTTACTGCTATTTGTTAGAATCTCTTACTCTATTTCTTTTTTCTTTTTGGAATTGAACACTCAAATAAGGAAATTCATTTTTTTCAATTTCCTTCCTCTGTAGTAAACGGATTCAAATCTTCTCTATTATTTTCTTATCTCCAATCTTATCCCTATAATAAAATATTACAAACTAAAAAAATAATGCACATCTCTCTTGGTATTTTTTTTCCTTAGTTGATAGTATTTTATTGAGGAAGAGAACTTAAAACATGAAAAATAAATAAAAATTTGTGTCCCTAACCCTAATAAACATAGCTAATGCAGGCTAATTAGATCCATTACTTATTCTTCCTTTTCATTTCCACAACACTCCCTTTATTTTCATTCTATACTTCAGTTCCAAAGCACATTCATAATCATTCCTTGTACTTCCAATTCATTAAATGACACAAACAAGTTTTTTAAGTATTGGATGCTGAGCTCGGGTATATAAAAGAAGGCTTGCAATTGCATTGGCAACATATCAGCAATTCTTTTATACCGTCTCCCTGCTAGCCAGCATTACATAGTAGCAGCACCTATCTCTCCCATCTCTCATCGACTCTTCATTTCAATCTCTGTTTCAACCTTGCAGGAGATCATGGAAACGGCAACAATACAGACTCTGGATGACTTATGCCAGTCTACAGTGGAAGGCAAATGGGATGAAGTTATTGCTGGGTATAAAACTGACAACAACGCTTGCAAGAAAGAGATCGGCAGAAGCAGAGGCACTGCTCTGCACGTGGCTGTGAATGATGGCCTAGAAAACGTTGTTAAGAATCTTGTGGGGGCAATATTACCAAATGAGGTGAATGCCGCCCTGAAAATGAAAAATGAGCGAGGAGATACTCCTCTGCACCTTGCTGCATCAAGGGGATTCAAGGGTATATGTAAGCTCATCATAG
This sequence comes from Styphnolobium japonicum, assembly GCA_023212625.1. Classification (NCBI taxonomy): domain Eukaryota; kingdom Viridiplantae; phylum Streptophyta; class Magnoliopsida; order Fabales; family Fabaceae; genus Styphnolobium; species Styphnolobium japonicum. The sequence goes on from JALBWW010000010.1 coordinate 7,680,756, forward strand.
GAGAAAATAGCGAAAGGCTGGAATTGATTAAAGTTAAGAACAACCAGGGTGAGACGCCACTGTTCCTGGCTGCACTCACATGGCAAAAACAAGCCTTTGCGTACCTATGGTATGTTTTAAAAGATGATATCAATTTGCAAGATCTTATCAGAGTTGACGGGGATACTATCCTTCACTGTGCCATTCGGAGAGAATTTTTCGGTAAGCTTTTCACTTTTCAGTCGCATGTTCTTCCCTTTTCTCTTTTACTAACACGAGTCTCGTTATGTAGCCCGAACTGTGTACTGGATACACATAAGAGTGGTAGGTCTTGTCAAAAATCAACTTTCTAAAAATGCTTAAGCTATAGCGCAAAATTAATTTTATATTTCTAACACTTCCCACTTCCCCACATGTTATGCTTATCCGGCACACATATAGGGTTGTGTAACCCATGCTGTGTAGCTTCTTTCTTCTATTTAAACAATTCATACTTCACAATGTATCTCACTTTTTGTTAAGTCTCACATCAAGCTACACAAGAGATGATAAAAGTTCCATGAAAATTCAAAAAATTAGTAATGAAAAAAATGAGTAATTCGGTAAATACATAGTGAAGGTACTATCCATAAATATTAGATTGCGTTGCTGCTAATGATGAACTTATAAATTACTAATCTGTATATGTGCTGCAACAGACTTGGCACTTATAATAATTCGTTACTATCCAAAACTTCACGACATTCAGAACATAAAGGGATTCACTCCTCTCAAACTTCTTGCCAGTAGGCCTTCTGCCTTCCAAAGCGCAACCAACCTCACATGGTGGAAGAGAATCATATACCACTGTAAGTGTTAAAGGGTGAAAAAGCACATAAGAAAAAAGAAAAGAAAAGAAAAGTAATCTTTACTGTGGATATAAAACTATTTTCTCTATTTCTCATTTCAACGCAAAGACATTTGTTTCGAGAGATGTGATTACATTAATCATAATTAATTGCATTCTTAAATTTAGAAACCTTGTGGTTGGAACTTTGACCCAATAGTCACCACTTCGGTTTAAAGATTAGATTTCTGCATGTTAATTTGGTGCACGGACTATATTTCATGGAATGAGGGTTTCCAATCCTCATTCGGAGAAATGTGAATTGATTGATGATATACCCTTATTTTCTTTTTTCAAATATACCCTCATTAATTTTATAAAATTACAACTATTACCTTCTAATAATTTTTTTAAAATTGAACGTTTATGGACCCTCGTATTTTCTTACTTCAAAGATCTCAGTAGTTTTTATATTTTTATTAATATAATGAGAACATATTAATGTCAATCTTAGATACATGAAGAATAACATTAGGCTTGAGCAATAAATTGGTACATGACATGACTAACTAAAATATTGAATTTTCAATTTATGTTTATTATCAAGTTGTAAAAGGTTAAAATTGAACAATACTCTCGAGAATGTACATTCCTATCACATATAAAAATGTACATGAAAAGATCTACAATCATAAGATATGCCATTTATATTAACTTTTGTTCGACTCCGCATATTCCATACACTACATCTGCGCACATCTTTCATGCATCCCTGCCCCACTGTTTTTTCTTTTTTTTTTTTTTTTTGCTTTCTTGTATTGAGATCGAATCCCAAAATGGGTTGTAACTTTTCCTTTTTCTCTGTCACCCACTCGAGGAATTTTATTTTAAGAAAAATAGCATTTGCATTCATTAATAGCTAGCAATATAAAAGAAAATAGCATTTCCATTCAGTACTCACGAGTCACAACAATAGCCATCAAAACGATCTTCTAAGATTTTTTATATTATTTCCATGCCAAAGGTGTACACCTAGAAGATCTAGACGTTGAATGAGCAATGGAATCGTATTTAGATAAAAAGGATGAGTATGAGGACTCTCAATACAAAAGGAAGCTTCCACAGAACTACTTCACGTGTTATGATTTCTTCATTGACCTGCCATATCTTGCTGTTACACTTGGTATGTGAATTACTTTTCATATGCTATCTTTTCTTGTTGAATTTTTTTTCCTTCTTTCTTATGATTATCACTTTTACGTTTTTTTTTTTTCTGTAAAAAATTGATAGTTTTTGTTTTGGTAAATAACATTCATAGTTTATATTAATCAAGAGAGTAACCCCTAATAACTTATAGATATAAATTGGTAATCTGTGTCTAAGATATACTAGGATTTGAGATGCACTTTTATCTGTGTTAATTCACTTATTATGCTTTATCTTTTGTGACTGATATTTTATTTTTAATTTAAAGAATAAAAAAATAATTAGAAGAGTTTTTAACTTTAAATAACAATTTGTCAATCATAAATATTTAAATTATAAAGAGATTAAAATTATAAATAATTACTCACTAATTGTATTGTCAAGCCATTTTTCTATTTTGTTAATCAGAAATTAAAGTAAAGTTAAAAGTATTTTTTCTTTTATTTTTTAAGACTTTTAAAATTTCCAAGAACTGATTATTAAAATAAAAATTAAATAACTATCTATTAATCACACTTTTCTATCATGTATGATATGGTTTGCATAATGGAGACATAATAAATTCATGGGCTTGCATATTAATATAGATATATTTTTAGTGTTTTGACATAGATTACTGTGTGTGTCAATTTATATTTTATTATTCGAACAATAAATTAATATTATCTTTCATTTTTGAAGGAGTAACTTACGTGTTCTTCACCGAATAATTTTTATAATTTAATAAAAATATTATTTAATATTAAATTTAATTAAATTAAAATTCTAATTTATCAGAAAATAAGCACACCAATGTGTATTCTTTAAAACTGAAGAAATTTTCTTTTAAAAAAGTGATAAATGTGAGAGAATAAATCGGAGAATGAGAAAGAAAGTTGAGAGAAAATGTATTTTATATCAAGAGGGAAGATTTTTTGACCCTTTTACCCTTGATTTTTAAATTAATTACTAAAATACCTTGCTTTCTAAACTAATTATTCATATATTGTCATTCTTGTTACACTGAATTTTTTTATTTATTTACTTTCATGTGGGTCAAGCCAAAACGGTTGGCGTGATCCAATTGTATTACTCCAACACGGTTGGTGTGATCCACTTGGATCACTCCAATTGTATTGGAAGTGGATCATGCCCAATTATATTAAAGTGATCTACGTGACAACGCTGAGACAAATGGCGTGACCTATACGTGTCAGATTAGTTCCACATGGATCAAGCTTCCTATGTTTACGTGATCTAAGTGGATCATGATGCCTACCATGTTAGCATGACCCTCTAAATCTCCTACTCCACAGATGCCTCAGTCCACTATCACTACATATTATACTTATCTACTTACTCACTCACCTTATCCTTATCCACCATACCTATCATTTCCTTATTCACTGTACCCATCTTTACAAACTGACTGCTTGAGATACGATCATGCTTGTCCAATACAGTTAAGATGAAGTATCCATGAGGTTTAAATCTAACACTGTAGCTCAGGAAGTAGATCACGTCAACACGAGATGCTTGATCCACGTGGAACCATTGACATGTATGAGTTCCGTCATTTGCCTCAGCGTTGCCACGTGAATGACGCCACGTGAGTCACGCCAACATGGTTGGCATGATCCAAGTAGATCACTCCAACACAGTTAGCATGATCCAATTTTTGGATCATGCTAACTGTGTTGGTGTGATTCACGTGGAAGTTCAAAAAAATAAACAATTTCAACGTAGCGAAAATGATAGTATATGAGTAATTAGTTTGGAAAATAAGATATTTTGATAAATATTTTTTAAATCATGGGTAAAAGGGTAAAAAAACTAAGAAGAACAGTAGAAAAATAAAGAAATTGCATATAGAATATATTGAGTTTTATCATTTGTGTATCATTTATTTATTTTTAATAAAAATAATAAACTGTAAAATGAAATTAATAGATAACAAAGGGTTAAGGATTATTAGGATTTTTGGGGTCAAATATGATGATAGAGAGCTTTCAAATAAATGGTAAAATTATTATTATTATTGTGTGAAATGCACATTCAAATAAATTATGAATACCAATTACACAAATTAGAAATTTTTTAAAGTAAATTGCACGTGAAATAAGGTTAAAAGAGATTTTTTAAATTTACCCTTTTATTAAGATTTGTATATTAAAATTTTAACCAAACTCATGTTTGGGCATATTTACTAGTAGACACAAATGCGCAGGCAAAGCACGAAAAAAAAACAGAAGATGATTGTGAATTTGACAGTAGCTGAAAGAAAAATTGACAAGGGTGACATGTGCTAAAACTTGGTTTTATATTAGAGAGAAAAATACAATATTGCAGTGATAGGTGCGTGCTCAATGGTAAGTTTTCCAATGAAAAAAGTATTGTTTTTTTCTTATAGTATCAGGATGCTTTAAAGTGAAGCAACAAAACTCAGCGACTGATGAGCATAAAATAACAATGCCCCTCCCAAAGCCAGATCCTCAGACCTCCGCACCAGAAAAGGAAAACAAAATGTTCCTTGACCCAGGAAAGGTAAACAAAGTAAAAGATCAGCATGTGCCAGCAAATTATACTACCTTTCATGAGTTTGTGAAGTTTGCCTACTTGCATACTCTTGGCCTTTCAGGAGTGGGTATGTGTGTCTCTCCTCCAAGTTAACTTCTAGATCTATTGCTTGTATTGCTATATAAGTCAAAGCTTGATCTTCCACAAAACTGTACGGTTTAATTACCACGATTGCTCTTGTAACATGCATGTACTTAATTTTAATTTTTAGGGATAAACGTCCTAAGGACTATCAAGCAGAAGCACAAATGGGGTGGTCAGCTCTTGAGCGCATTTATGGAAAAACCTTATGAATCGTACATAGGAAGTGGGGGTCAACCATCTGAGGAATTGGTCTACGGCGACGAGGATGAGACAGATCCCTTTTCTGCTTATACCGAGACAAAGCTGCAATGTACGTAAACCACCTTAATTTAAAACGTTCTTATTATATAATCTGAGAATAATAATGTAATTTAATCAAAATATAACATGTGATACAAAAATTGAATTCTTGTTGTCATCAGATTAACTTTTAAATTTTAATCATCAAATTAGGTAAGAATATATTCTCCTTTAGTTCATTCCCTCAATTTTTATAGTTGAAGAAGAATAAGGGATAACTTCTTTCATATAGACATGAACAAGCAGAATGAAACGGATACAAAAAAGGAGCCACTACCTCAGGATGAAGAAAAGATTGACAGAAAGGAGACAACGTTTTTGATTGCCGCGAGAAATGGCATTGTTGAAATGGTGACTGTGATTCTATCTCGAATACCAAGTGCCCTCCATGACACTACCTCCGACAAGAAAAACGTATTTCTTGTGGCAGTGAAGAACAGGCAACCCCTTGTTGTTGAGGCTTGCGAAAGAATTTGAGTAAGCAAAACACCGAAAACCTAATTCAAGCAGTGGATGACGAGGAGAACACCGTGTTACACTTGGCAGCCGACACAACAACAACAACAACAACAACAAAAGCCTTTTCTTACTATGTGGGGTCGGTTACATGGATCAAACGACGCCATTGTGCTCTATCATAGACCATACTTTCAGATAGACCATTTATTTCAAGATCTTTTTTAATGATATCCCTTAGTGTTGTCAGTGTTCTACCTCTACCTCTCTTTAAGGGACTATCCTCCAACTTATCAATTCTTCCCACCGGAACTTCTATTGGTCTTCTCTTCACATGACCAAACTATCTTAGGCGAGACTCTGTTATCTTTTCATCAATGGATGCTACTCCAACTTTCTTTCGAATGCACTCATTCCTAATTCTATCTCTTCTTGTATGTCCACTCATCCAGCGCAATATTCTCATCTCTGCAACCCTTAACTTATGCTCATATTGACATTTTACTGTCCAACATTCGGTACCATAAAGCATTGCCGGTCTTATAGCTGTTCTATAAAATTTTCCCTTTAGCTTGAGAGGTATCTTGCGGTCACAAATAACACCCGAAGCATTTCTCCATTTTGTCCACCCAGCTTGAATCCTATGAGTTACATCTCCTGTAATCTCTCCGTCATTTTGTATAATAGATCCAAGATACCTAAACCGTTCAACTTGTGGAATAATATGATCACTAATTTTAACTTCCAAGTCAGAGCTAGATGGCCTTTTGTTAAACTTACATTCCATATATTCTGTCTTACTCCTACTTAGTCGAAACCCATGTGATTCTAAAGCTTCTCTCCATAGCTCTATTTTATCATTTATTCCTTGTCTCGACTCTTCCACCAGGACTATGTCATCTGCAAAAATCATGCATTGAGGCACTGGATCTTGGATGTGTCCACTAAGTATGTCCAAAATCAAGGTGAAAAGATATGGACTCAAAGTTGACCCTTGGTGTAATCCTACAGTAACCGGAAAATCTTCTGTGACCCCGCCATCCATTCGCACACAAGTCGTGATCCTATCATACATATCCTTGATAGCTAGAATATAAGCAACACGAACTCCTTTCTTCTCTAGTGCTTTCCAAAAAACTTCTCTTGGCACCCTATCATAAGCCTTTTCCAGATCAATAAACACCATGTGGAGGTCTTTTTGTTTCTTTCGGTACCTTTCCATCACCCCTCGCATAAGGTATATTGCCTCCATGGTTGACCTCCCTGGCGTAAAACCAAATTGATTCTCCGAAATGTGAGTCTCTTGTCTTAATATCCGTTCGATTACTCTTTCCCAGAGTTTCATAGTGTGGCTCATGAGCTTTATTCCTCTATAATTAGCACAATTTTGTATATCTCCTTTATTCTTGTAGATAGGGACCAAAGTGCTTTTTCTCCACGCATCCGGCATTCTTTTAGACCTCAAAATCTCATTAAACAGCTTAGTTAGCCAGGTTATGCCTTTCTCCCCTAAACACTTCCAAACTTTAATGGGAATATCATCTGGTCCAACCGCCCTCCTATTGTCTATTCTCTTTAGTGCTTCCCTTACCTCAAATTCTCGAATCCTACGATAAAAGGTAAAATTTTGGTCTTCCTCACTAGTTTTTACAATCTCAGAGTTTCCACTTGTTCTATATTCTTCATTTAATAACTTGTGAAAATAACTTTTCTATCTTTCCTTGATCTCTTGTTGTGTAACTAAAACTCTATCCTCTTCGTCCTTTATGCACTTCACTTGATCTAAGTCTCTTGTCTTCTTTTCTCTACCTTTAGCAAGCTTATAAATGCGTTTTTCCCCATTTTTGGTACCTAAAGATTGGCAAAGCCCCTCAAAAGCCTTAGATTTTGCCTCACTGACCGCCTTCCTAGTTTCTTTCTTTGCTACTCTGTATTTTTCCCGATTCTCTTCATTATTACATGAGTGCAATGCTTTAAAGCACTCTCTTTTCGTTTTAACCTTCTCTTGAACATTTGTTTCCCACCACCACGATTCTTTATCTTTAGGTCCAAAGCCTTTTGATTCTCCTAGAACTACTTTTGCTACCTTCCGAATTCCCCTGGCCATATATTCACACATATCATCAGCATTTCCCTGTGCCTCCCAAATTTCTTCATCTAAAAGATTTTTCTTAAATACTATTTGTTTTTCTTCTTTTAACTGCCACCATTTGATCCTTGGGTTTTTGTCATGACGACTTCTACTAGCCCTTCCCTTAACTCTTACATCCAGAACCAACAACCTATGTTGAGTGGTCAAGCTCTCCCCAGGTATGACTTTACAATCCTTACACATCTTTCTGTCATTCTTCTTTACCAAAAAGTAGTCAATTTGTGAGCAAGAAACCCCACTTTTGTACGTGATAAGGTGCTCTTCCCGCTTCCTAAAATAAGTGTTTGCTATCGTCAAATTGAAAGCCACCGAAAAATCTAGAATAGTTTTACCCTCCTCATTAGACTCTCATAGACCAAAACCCCCATGTAACCCCTGATACTCCCTCGATTCTCTCCCAATATGTCCATTGAGATCTCCTCCCAAGAATATCTTTTCTCCTAGTGGTATTTCCTGAATTAAGCCTTCTAAATCCTCCCAAAATTCTGCTTTTTGTTGTCATTCTAACCCTACTTGTAGTGTGTATGCACTAATGACATTACAAGTGTCTTGCACAACTACAAATTTTAAAGCTATGATCCTATCTCAAACCCTTCTAACATCCACCACATTATTTTTCCAATTCTTATCCACAATAATGCCTACTCCGCTCCTTGCTCTAACTTTGCCAGTGTACCAGAGTTTAAAACCCGAAGTATCTAATTCCCTTGCCTTTTCTCCAACCCACTTAGTTTCTTGAAGGCACATAAAATTAATCCTCCTCCTAACCATAGTGTCAACTATTTCCATAGACTTGCTTGTAAGTAAGCCTATATTCCAAGTACCAAAGCGAATTTTACTCTCATGAACTAGCTTCTTTACCCACATTCGTCCATGAAAATGTGAGAACCCTTACTTATTTATCACTACATCTGGGCGCCGATGCAGCGGCTCTTGCTTTAACACTGTACTCGAGCCATACAGCGCGTTACTTAAGGGTAACGACCTAGCATTAACACAATCAAATCGTTTGTCCATGTCATAAAGTATTTGACAAAATTTTACGCTGGCTGTCAACCTAACGCAACCCTCCTCATTTTATCCGGGCTTGGGACCGGCTATGCACAAACTGCATAGGCAGAGTTTGGCAGCCGACACAAGAAGCAGCGAAAAGTCTTGGAAGATACCTGGGTCTGCCATGCAAATGATGTGGGATATCAAGTGGTTTGAGGTATTGTACAATTCGTTCTACTCCTACGAATCTCTTCAAACACTACTGATAATTAATATGATATTTTTCATAATTAATCATTGGCTACTGTTAATAAACACGTAACAACAAATACATATATTGATCCTTTAATTTGGTTCTACCATGGAGCAGTACATTAGAGAACTAGTGCCACACCATTTCATTTTTAGAAGCAACAAGCTTGAGAAAACTGCAGGGGTAATCTTCAAGGAATCACATGAAGAACTCGTCAAGGACAGTTGCGAGTGGCTAAGGACACATCCGAATCTTGCTCAGTTGTGGCAGCACTCATTGCTGGCGTTTCCTTTGCTACAGCCAGTACTGTCCCTGGTGGCAACAAGGAGACAGGTAAACCTGTATTAGAAGGCCAACCTGCATTCGATGCATTCGCTATATCTTCGCTACTTGGACTTTGCGTCTCCGTCACTGCACTGATAATGTTCCTTTCTATACTTACTTCTCGAAAGCAAGTCAAAGATTTCCGTAAAGATTTACCACTGAAACTTCTTCTGGGCTTAAGTTCTCTTTTCATATCCATTGCTGCATTGCTTGTTTCTTTCTGCGCTGGCCATTTCTTTGTGCTTAAGGACAAATACAAGCAGATCCAATTCCCCATTTATGCAGCCACTTGCTTGCCCGTGACTTTCTATGCGGTAGCACAGTTTCCACTATACGTTGATCTTCTGAAAGCTATTTTAACGAAGGTGCCACAGCCAAGTGAAAACGGTGAGTATTTATAGAGGTGTACTTCCATACTTAGCATCCTTTCTTATCATCATATTTAGTTCTTTTGCTATGTCGTCTGAGTTTGATGAATGAAGTTGAGTTTGGTTTGTACAATTATAATGACTTGTCTTCTACCTATTCATGAACACTACTTATTTTATATGATATTGGATTGTTGTAATTTGAGCGAGTTTGTATTTGATAGCCTCTCGGCAAGTGTACCAAATCGTTCAAGTAATAAATTGATGAGTAAATTATAGTCTCCACAGGGATTGAGTTTACCAAGCACCTATTCACTAGATTTGACGCTATTTAGATTGACGTATTTTTGGATGGAAGGGAGTTCTATTGCTAAAGTGAAATGTAATAAACAGAAACTTAAAGGAACAAGACTTAAGAGTCGTTGATTAAACTAAAGATGTAAACTGAATTGAAGAAAATGCTAAGGATTCGATTTCACTTGATTCTTCCGATTAATGCTTGAATTCTAACTTAACTAAATTCCAATTCATGAATTGATAGTGGGAAAATCCCCAAATTAATTAATACTCAATTCCTTGGTGTATCAATTCTCGTCAACTACTTAGAATCCATTAAGTCCTTAATCCAACTCTAAATAGAACAAGGCATTAAATAACATAAGATTTCCATAGGAGACCACACAATTAAAAACATCTATTCCAAGATTCTACTCAACTATGGAGTTTATCATATGAAACACAATCATACATGAATTTTCCTATCCCATGCATGAACATCAATTCGGTCTATGAGTGGCCAATTTTAAAAAGCATTAAGAACAAAGATAAACACTTAAATCCATGACTAGGAACTTAGATTAAGATAAATGAATCCAAACAAATCATCAAAGTCAAGCTACATCTTCACCCTAGCTATGGAGATTTAGCTACTCATTTAAAAAGAAAAAACAAAAGATAGAAAATTACAAACTCCATTGAATTTAGGTCCAAGAGGATGAAAATCTTGGATCTTTGCTTCTTGATGATCTCCTTAGCTCTCCTAGGATTTCTAGCTGTCACCCCTCGTCCAACCAGCCCCCAAACCCTTTCTTTTCTTTTTTATATTAAAAAAAAGCGCAAGGGCTTCTAACACCACCACTTGAGTGATGGCACTTGGACGCTTGAGCAGTGGGGAGGCAGAGAATTGCCTTTGCGTTCTGTCAAGCGGTGGCTCTATGGCGCTTGAGCAGTAGGGAGGCAGAGAGTTGCTTTCTTTTTTGTGTAGTGGCCGCTTAAGCGGTGGGTGTCCAGAATGGGTTCTTGCACTCTTATTTCTTCATTTCCTTTCCAAATGATCAAATGCGAACCTCATTTATTCCATCACCTAAGAATTAAAAAGACACACAGTAAAAATTAGACTTCTAAACAAGAAAACGTAACAAAATACTAGACAATGAGGTAAATGAAAACACACAAAACAAAGCTTAAAAACAATGGAAAAAACTCAATCAAAGGTTGATTTTAGGAAGAATTTGTCATACAAATACAACAAAAATCTATCCATTCAACACGAATATCAGTATTATCATGAGCTATAACAATGCTTAATGCTATTATAAATTGTTTGTGTTTACCCTTTAAAACCACTTTTCTCCGATATCAATTGCTAACTACCACAACGAATCAAACAAATAAATGCCCCGTCCGCCAAGCCTTGTAGTAGATAGGAAAAAACTTTAGAAAAATAAATTATAGAATATTTAATTATTTGTTTGTTTATTATTTATTGATTATTTTTACACTATTTACAATTGAGAATTTGTGACTTTTATATTTTATCATGAAAAGAATACTGAGAACTGTATAGAACTAATTTTCTTATAATTTATACATGAGATATAATATTTATTTTAATTATGAAATTAATTTAGTTAATTATGTTCTTAATAGAATTATTATTTTATTTCTGTGAGATTTTAGTGAAATAGAGCCTTAAAAACACAAGTAAAACACCTGGTATAAGTTAGTAGAATACACATTGGCAATTATGTAATTATAGGGTTATGATTAAGGGGATCTAGATGTTATTAGAGGAATTTGTTAGTAGAATAAGACAAAATACAAGTAAAGAAAAAAATTAACTAGATGGAATCTAGTTGACCTATTCCTAGAATCTAGTTCCAATTTAACTAATATTTAATTAGTAAGGTTAGAATGTAACTAAAGTAGTTAAAACCTAATGGATCGAGTTAGTTAGATTAAGACTAAATTAGTTAAATATCTAACTAAGTAATAATGACTTCTACAAAATGGAATGTTTCTATTGGTCCATGAAGATTAGCCAATAAGGTGACAAAATCTAAGTTTAAGTGTAGAGATGTGATTAGATAAGATAAGATAACAATGATTTCTCTAGTAAAATATCACTGAAATGATCATCTTTCACCAAGAGGAAGAGTACGACACATCTAGAGAAAGAAGAAGAGTGAGCGTGGAAGAGAGGAGGAAGAAGAGTGAGGCGATGGAGAAGAGAGAAAGAAAGAAAAAGAGAGAGAAAAATCAGGAAAATTTTCCAAAAATCTAGAGAAAGATTGGAATCCTCACCACAAGCAAGAAGCTCACCTTAGCATCTTTATTGGTCGCATAAAGAGGTGGGAGTTCAAGTTATGCAATTTCTTTTAATTGCACTTTAATGGATTTTTCATAAATTTCTAAGTACTTTCCATGGAGATTTAGTGTTTTCTTTTACTTTCTTCTCATATTACAATTAAATAATAGGTAGATGTGATGAATTAAAATGTGAGATTCATAAACTACGACCATGTTGGTTTAAACTTGGGAAGTCTATGGCTTTGTGTTGGCGATTTAGTTGGCTTTTAATTAAGGTAGTTTATGATGAGATGATGATTCTAATGCTTGTGTGGATTCAAAACTTTAGAAACTATGATTTCTTTATGCTCGATTATGACATGAAATAAGGTTCAGATTATGGTTTTGATGTTTAAGACTAAAATGAATCAAGTTTTGATGGAATACTAAGTATTGCTGAGCAATATGTATTGCCGAGCTGTGAGTATTGCTGAGCGGTAGTATTGTTCGAGGGGTAGTATTAACTGTGCTTAATGTAACTGAGCGGTAATATTGTTGGAATGTGATGTAATCGAGCGATACCTATGCCGATGTAACTAATCGATAATTATTGGTTAAGTGGTGTAACCGATTGGTAGTAATAACGGAGTATATGACTCCGTGTTAATGATATCCTAGAATGATATGATTGATCAGTAATAATATCTGAATATGATATATATGATCAGTAACAATATCTGAATGTGATGCGGCCGAGCAGTAGTACTCTCCGAATGTGGTTAAGCTTATTTGACCTACATGGCTAATATATTTTAGCAAAAGATCATGGTTATCATACATGTAAGAAACCTAAATCATAAGGTTAGGGTTTCAACTGAATCCTAGTTGCTAAAGCTCGATCTTATGTCATGAATTTCTAGAGTTTATTATGCAATGAAAATGTGTCAAAAGTTGACACTATATGAAAAATATTCAAATACCCTAGAAACTCAAGAATTGACATTGCATGCTTATTTTATGGTTAAAAAGGCAAGAAAATGGTCCTTCCCAGTGTATGGTGATCCTATATTTATGTTATGATGGAAATGATCTTTTACAGAATAAGATGATCCAGATGATCCTTTTTAGTCCAAGGATCTTCACAGAACTTAAATGTGCCACATATATTTCAATATTTAATGATAGTCACGACGATGGAATATTCTGTTCATGAACCAAATGGAATTAATTCATCCTTAGAAAATTTGTGGAATAGCCATTTGGAATAGGATTTTGGAAGACGTTCCATGCCAAGGTAGAGCTCTGTTTAACATTTATGGTATTTTTCATGGACCATGTAAGCATATGTTTATTGGGCTATGATAAAGATGATGAGCATGTAACTGTCCAAGAAAGGAAAAGTTAAATGTTCTCAGAATTAAAGTTAGTATAATAAAATGGAAATATGTTAAGGTTATTTGATTGTATCTTGGTTATATTTGAATGTCCATGGAAATATTATTTTTCTGCAACATAATGGAGCTAAAAATACTACTGTTTTTATTATGGTTTTATTTCAATTTCTACTGTGAAATATTATTTCTCACTCTTGTGTGTGGTATTTTCAGTGTAACTATGTACAAGATTATTATTTTGCTGGACATAGAGATTAATTGGGTATACAATCCACAGGAGGACCGTATTGTTCTTATCAGCCAAATGTTTTATTAGCTTGATGTAAATCATAGTGTGCAGTAGTGTATGATGTAGTAGTTACTACAATATGAGACAATAGATAGTGTTTTGATACAGGCGTCAGGGTTCGGAGCCCTTTTATTTTGAAATGTATTATAGTGTATACAGTGGGGTCTGATATATATATATATATATAATAAGTAAATGACATGTTATGTTATTTTGAAATTTTTATGTGTACAGTAAATCAACTATACTATCACGTGGTAATTATCTATTAAGTAAAATAATGTAATATTAAAATAAATGTAATTATGTTATATTTAAATTTAATCAATTTAACGTAACTAGTTAATCACTATAAGAAATAATTATTGAAAATATGTCATGAATATGTGACACTTTACTAAAATAATATCATAATCAGTAGGGTGTTACATTTTGGATTTTGCTTAATATACAGTCCACTAGTTTAAATAACCTATCTTAAAATTTATTGAATATAATGTTGTTCTTCTATAATATTTAATTAGGATATTGTTGATACCAAAATAAAATCTTTCGACAAAGAAGATATTGTTTGAGTTTAACAAAAGAAGGATGACCTATCTAGAGTAGGTGTTGATAAGGAAAGTTGAGATACAGTGTTTGACGAGAATGAGAAGGTTGACATGACCCAAAAGTTCCTTTTGACAGAGTGGCCAACAAAGTTTGAAGTTCTGACAAAAGCAAAAGCTTTCTACATGATTTAGGGTATTCATAGAAAAGTTGAAGTTCAATGTACTTGTTCAACAAAATGATATGTCAAAGTGTTCCTTTGACAAACCCCAGTTTGAAGGTTTCTATCATGGTGTAGTGTTGTTTGGTATTTTGATAAAAGTGACACGTCGAACTGTTCATTTAATAAACCGCAATATGAAGGTATTTGTCAACTAAGAGGTATTTTGTGTCTTGACAAAATGACATGTCTAGTGCCATTTTTGAAATTGACAATTCGTAGTCTGATAAGCCAAAGAGCAGTGATGGACAAACTTTTGGGCAAGATAGGTTAATGCTATTGTTTGGCAAAAACGCTTGAACAAAATTGTAATGGAGTTATAAAATTGACAAAGATCACATGGACAAGTGGCAGTTACTCAGAAGACTGTTTTGGTTACACTTTGAAATTTGAATTGGCAATTTGCATCCAGGAAACAAGGAAATGATCTAACTTGGAAGCGGTTGTTATGGATATTTTTAGGACATTTGGAAGCAAAAACATGTTTAAATTGCATGTATGGCATCTGTCCAACAGATGGCAAGCTTTTAGGACTTAGACATTATGAAGTTAGTTTATAAATACTATTTATTTGATGTTTAAGGGGCTGCTACTTATAATATCCTACACATCCTAAAGTCACTTTGATGCTCACAAAGATAAATGGGTTACTCAAGTTTCAATGATCTTTAAATTCTACAAATTGTTTCAGCTTCTTTTTTACCTTTTCTTTCTTTTATTTCTTTGGTTCTTTTATCTTTCTTTCTTTTACCTCTCTATTTTCTCCTTGTTTCTTTGTTTCAGAATAGGTAGTAGAGAATCTCCATGTCCTTGTTAAGTGATTACGTGAGCTTCTGGATGAGATATTTGTTGATGTCTGATGAGCTCGCTCATCTTCATTAGGGGTAGAATGCTTTTCATTTTGTGCGACAGCTTCAATGTTTGGAGATCTTACCTCTTCAATATCATCATCTAAGTTTGAAACTATACCAATGACTTTTTCTTTGCAATTGTCACCAGAAATCATATTTCCACATTCCTTTGCAGTGTAAGTGATGAACTTAAATGGATCTCCTTTCATATACTTTGAGCATCCACCATCAAGGAGTTATTGCTCATCTTTGTTCCTTGATTTCAAACATACCTGCAAAGAAGTTAAAGTAGGCTTAGGTATCTGAATTGTTTTGGTTCCATGAGGGTTAGTTCCTTGAGTTTTTGGTACATTAAGTACCTTTGGAAACCCGAATAATCTTTCGTTCAATATGACATTTTCTTCTATAAGAACATTCATGAGATATATGTCTTTTATAACCACAATGAAACGAAGTAGAGTATGGAGATAATGAGTTGGCTGCTTTCATAAGGAAACTTTTGGGTTGACTGCTTCCCAATCCAACCATATCAAATGTACATCTTTGCTTGCCTAACAAAATGTCTAAGCTTTCTTTTACTTAAACAAACTTTGCAAGGACATTGGTCAAGCTTTCTACTTTCTTGTGCAACTTTTCATTTTTAGCTATCAAGTCACAAGTAGTAGATTGTGCAACACTTTTCAAAGATTCATTTTCAGATTTCAAGACTTCATTTCCCTTTATCAAACAATCATTAGCTTTGTTTAAAGAAAAGTATTAAGAAAGAATAGTCTTTGAGTTAAGAAACAACTCATCAAATGCTTCAAGAAGCTCATCATAAGATAAATTAGGTTGATATGCCTCATCCTCTTCATTAGCCATAAGACAAACTTATCAAGAACCTCATCATAAGATAAATTAGGTTGATATGTGACAAGAGGTTGTCGAGACCTATCAAATAAAATAACCGGTTCACAAACTAATTTGTAGTATAGAGAATGAACCGAATCGTTTCTCAAGGATCCAAAAAAAACAAAGATTTAATTAGATTAAGATAATTAGAAAAGGGGGGGTTTGTTGTTGATTAACAAGATTAATGAAAGTAGGAGATTTAAAGTTGTAAACAAATCTAAAGAAACAACCAATCCAAGGAAATTTACCGATCTTGAGTTTAATCCATCATTGATCACAAGAAATTCACTTAATTGCTAATCATGTTCTTAGCCTTAGATCACATTAAGAAGCCTCAACATGATCCAAGAATTCTTTACTAGATAAGCATCTAGGATTTGATTAACCAAGGTTAGATAAAGTAAGCACCATCCAACATAGATTAACTTAAGATCTAGAATTTAACCATGCTAAACAATCTATCAAAAAGCTTTAATATATTGTTTAATCTTTATGATCCTCTTTGAATACATGATAATAAAGCTATTACCACATCAACATCTAAATCAAATTAATCAATTTAATCTAGATAAAAATCAAAAGAGGAAGAAGAGAAACTTGAATAACAATTAAGCAATATGAACAAGCAAAACAAGATCTCCAAATTAAACAACAAGATGGCTAATCCCTTGGATTGATTATGAGAGCCTAGCCTTCCATGGATGCGAAGGAAGAACTCAGAATTTAAAGAACAAAAACGAAATTGCAAAGAGAATGGAGAAGAAGAGAAAGAAAACTCTCAGAAATACTTAAACTTTCTTGAAACATACTTCCAAATTGAATGCCTCTAATACAAAGAGGTTGGGTCTATTTATACTAATCCTAGAAGCCAATTTGTACATGTACATAATCTGAATACAAGCTATAAGAATATGAAAATTGTCAAAAATGGAAGCTTGATGCATGGTTGGTGAGTTGGTGCATGGTAGGTGGGTTGGTGTATGGTTGGTGGCTTTTAGTCAACAACTCTTATCCGACTTCTGATTTCAAATTCATCACCTAGACAGTGCATTTTGGCTTGGATGTCTCATCAAAGTTGTAGCCAGTTGTCTCCTTGAAAATCTTCAATTTGAATCATGTCATTTGGACTTTTAGAACTTCAGAAATGCCAAAAACACTGCACCTACCTCAAGTTAGGTTGGAGGAACGTATTTCCAAATTCAGACCAACTTGTAGCTTCAGAAGCATGCCTAAAACGACATCTATTGACAAAATGGTCTTCAGTGAAGTTGGAGATATGGGTCTTATCTTTCAAGTGACCAAGTTTCAGCCCAAGAGGAGGCCTATAACCCACTATATAGTCCAATATGTGCATACTGCCCAGATGGTTCCGTGACAGCAAACTCACTCTGTATTGCAAGGCTATTTTGGGCCCTTAGCAGTCCGATCCAGCTCTTGAGTTCTTCATGAAACTTGTAGATCCTTGTCTTAGCTTTCCAAAGACACCAAGATCACCTCAATTGGATCACCGAGTCCCAAGTTATGGCCTAACCAAGGAAGCAAGGTCAAAATACATCAAAATCCGAAAATTATCCAATATTTACATTAAAACCCAATGAAGCCCAACAACATTAAACTCATCTAAAATACTAATATTGGGCACAATAAACATCTAATGAAGCCTAATACAAAGCTAACATAAGTGTCTCAAATTGATTGATCAAATTCCCCCACACTTAAGCTTTTGCACTCCTGGGCAAAACACATAAGAACAAAACTAAAGAAAAACAAGAAACATCATATTATTAAACTAAAAACATAAAAAACTGATTATACCTAATCTAATCCATTTTCGTAGGAAAACACGATGGCACTTAGCATGTGCCACAAGCCTTTAAACCCCTAGGTGTCCCTAGTGGACGAGTTATAGTCTCGTGAGGGTTTACCAGGATGATACCCACAAACATGTAATATTTTATTTAATCAATTCAACTAATTTTTAAATACAAGCATTGTATCAAATATAAACCATAATTAATAAGTCAAGTATGCTTAACAAAGAATAGTTGAATCAAATCAATTGAGAATAAAGTATAGCATAATCATGCTTTAATCAGAAATAGGCATGTTCAGATTGAGTAAAATTCTTCACAAGTGACACTCAAATCGCACAAGGTGTTTAGGTTAACTGTTTACGCTCAACTCAGTCAAATTATGAAAGTATTTTACCATAGGCTTGCATATACATCAATTCTCCACTACTTAGATCAAATAAATTGCAAAAATCAAGAGGTCTTTCAAAAAGGTTGTAATGGAACTTATAAGGTGAAGGAAGGGAACAATATAGATAATAGCAGGTTAAAACCAAAGAGAATAAAAGAGCATTGAGGAGTAATTCAAGTAGAAAGAATAATTTTTTTACCCAAAATCATAAAATGCTCATTCTCTTCACACATTCCTTCCTTTTTCTATTCTTTTATTTTTTTCTTTCTTTTTTTTGTTTTTTTTGTTTTGTTTTTGTTTTTGTTTTTTTTGTACCAAGCATTTCGTATCAGCACACCAATTCCCCCACACTTAAATCATTGCAAGCAAAAGAACTCCTCCAATAAGAAAATCAATGCTCTCCCATTCCCTAAGGTAAGGTAAAACATGGTTTTTCACTCAAGGCTTGTAATGAGCTAAGAACAAAGAATGGGTAAGTAGGCTCAGAGGGGGTTAACAATGGGATAAATGCAAGGTAGGTTTATTTGGCCAAAGCAGCTAAGTTAAGAAAAATGCCTCTGTCATTTTCATGCAACATACAGACCAATGTAATCTCAAATCGATTCAATGCAAGTTCTAGAAAATAAATTCATAATTGACATCACTCATGAAAGAAAATAACCAAGTGTAAATATCAAATTTGGAAAAGTCCTTAATCTTTGTTTTTTTTTTTTTTGTCAAAAACTAGATAGCTTTTACAAATGAAGAGAGTAGTTCCCGTCATATATAGTAGATATGAAAGAGAAAACTTTAATGTGTTTTAGATATAATAGTATTGAGCTGCACTTTTATATGTGTTAATTCACTTATTTTATTTTATCCTTTCTGATTGATTGTCAATATATATATATATATATATATATATATATATATATATAAGATGAGAATTCACTTACACTAAATGTAAGTCTTGACACACTTACACCACTTAATAATTTTTTGTAGAATGTGAATTTAACCAATCCAACCGTTGAATCATATGTTATTATCTTAATGATCATGCATACCAAATTTTAAATAAATCGGACATATATAGTTATCTAATCTAATAGTAGACAATTTACTTACATTTTAAAACCATATTATATGTTAAAATAAAGTAATGCGATGAAGTATCAAATAATTTTTTAATTGTAAGAAATTTTATGAGGTTGATCTATCTTATGAGAACTTTCAATTCAATAGTTAGATTTGTAAAATTCACATTCTACAAAAAATTATTGAGTGTTGTAAGTGTGTCAAGACTTACACTTTGTGTAAGTGGATCTCTACCTATATATATATATATAAAGTAAGCCTTATTGTGAAAGTGAGAGAACAAAACTTAACCATTGAGATTAGAACACGAAATTATGAGTTTTTTAAGTGGTCTTGTGACAAACAACCTAACCCCTAACAAAGAAGATTCTCAGCAGCATGTTCCACCAAATTATGATACCTGGTATCAGTTTGGGAAGTTTGCGTACATGCATAATCTTGGCCTTTAAGGAGTGGGTATGTATGTCCCTCCAAGTTAATTTCTTGATCTATTGCTTGCTTTGCTACATAAGTCAA
This sequence comes from Styphnolobium japonicum, assembly GCA_023212625.1. Taxonomy (NCBI): domain Eukaryota; kingdom Viridiplantae; phylum Streptophyta; class Magnoliopsida; order Fabales; family Fabaceae; genus Styphnolobium; species Styphnolobium japonicum. The sequence goes on from JALBWW010000010.1 coordinate 7,700,810, forward strand.
AGTTTGATCTTCCACAAAGCGGTACGGTTTACTCTTGTTCCATGCATGAACTTAATTTTTAAAGTGATAAGCGACATAAGGAAGATGAAGCAAAAGCACACCTGGAGTGGTCAGCTCTTGAGCGCACTTATGGAAGACCCTTATAATTGGTACATGGGAGGTGGGGGTAAACCATATCGGGAATACGTGGACGAGTCCAGTGCTCCTTTCCCTTTTCCTAATATGATGTGGCAAGGTACGTAAACCACTTCAATTCAAGAAATTATTATATAATCTGATATTAAATAGTAATTAAATTAAAATATAACGTGTGGTACAAAAACTGGCTATGTACGTCAAATTAATTTTATTATACCTTACAATATAATTTAAGCAGTTGAGTAACTTCCAAAGTACATAATAACTCCTCCTTCAGTTCTCTCTCAATATTTATAGCTGAAGAAGAACAGTAGCATTTACCTTATAATAACTTACTTAATGGACTTAAGCAGACAAGGACAAGCAGGCAAAGGAAAGTGAGAAAAAGGAACCTGTAGTAAAGATTGACGAAATGGAGACACCAATTTTGACTGCAGCAAGATTTGGCGTAGTTGAAATGGTGATTGAGCTTCAATCTAAAATACCAAGCGCCCTCCATGAAACTACTTCAGACAAGAAAAACATCTTGCACGTCGCCGTGAGGAACAAGCAATCCGTTGTGGTTGAGAAATTGAGAAATTTGATTACAACGGAAGACTGGGATAACCTAATTCAAGGAGCGGATAACAAGGAGAATACCGTGTTACACTTGGCAGCAGGGACATTAACCAACGATAAGGCTTGGAAGATACCTGGGACTGCCATGCAAATAATGTGGGATATCAAGTGGTATCAGGTATATATTTATGATATCAGCATGAGCCCAAGATTGAACTGAACTTATGCGGCTCTAGGCTGCTCTAGCTCAATATATATTATGAATCTTTGTCCAAATATAGTACAATTCGGTGTACTCCCAAGAATCTCTTCAAACACTATTGAAGATTTGAGATAGCACACTTTCACTGGTCTTTGCCCATCTTTATTTGTCATTCGTTTGCTTTCTCTCTCTCTCTCTCTCTCTCTCACATACACATATTATATATATAGTAGCTGATTAATTAATATGAAACAACATAGAAATATATTGATCCATTGATTCTAGTATTCTAGTATTCTACCATGGAGCAGTACATTAAAGAACTAGTGCCAGACCATTTCATGTTTAGAAGCAACAAAGATGAGAAAACCGCAGGGGATATCTTCAAGGAATCGCATAAAAACCTCGTCAATGACAGTAGCGCGTGGCTCAAGGACACATCCGAATCATGCTCACTTGTGGCAGCACTCATTGCCGGCGTTTCGTTTGCTACATCCAGCACTGTCCCCGGCGGCAGCAAGAAGTCAGGTAAACCTATATTAGAAGGCCATCCAGCATTTGACGCATTTGCTATCGCTTCGCTAATTGAACTTGGCTTCTCCGTTACGGCACTGGTAATGTTCCTTTCTATACTTACTTCTCGAAAACAAGCCAAAGATTTGCGGAGAGATTTGCCACTAAAACTTCTTCTGGGCTTAAGTTCTCTCTTCGTATCCATTGCTGCAATGTTTACTTCTTTCTGCGCTGGGCATTTCTTTGTGATAGAGGACAAATTCAAGCATATCCTATTCCCCATTTATGCGGCCACTTGCCTGCCTGTGTGTTTCTACGCAGTAGCACAGTTTCCATTATACATTGATCTTCTTACTGTTATTTTATTGAAGGTGCCGCAGCCAAGTGATAAAGGAGACGATTTATAGGGGTGCTTCTTCCATATTTTTCATCCTTTTGTTTATCGTAATCATCTTCAGTTCTTTTGCTCCATCCTGAGTTTGATGAATTGAAATTGAGTTTGGTTTGTATAAGCATAATGACTTCTCTACTACGTACGTTCGGAACACTACTTATTTTATATATATGATGTTGTATTGTTGTAATTTAATTTGAGTTATATGAAACGATTAAATTAAAGCTACTATAAATTATTTGTGTTTACCCTTTATTGCCACCTTTCTACCCTGTTGTTGGTGGTAAAAATAAGTATTTTGACAAAAGCTTTGGACTGGCAGGAATGCATTTGGTTGGTTTGCACTTGAACACATATCCTAAATATTCTTAAGTCTCCACCACACTCACAGTATAAGAGGATCACTTCAAGTGTCCTTCCATACCCTTCACTTTTAGTCATTTCAATTCAAGCACTTTGTATTCAAGTTCTTTCAATTCAAGTATGATTTACATGCTGTCACATTTACGTTTCTTGCTTTATCTTTCCAACACTTCAAATTTGACGAAATTTACATTCTATCAATTTAATACCCAACACTTTATGTTTAAGTCCTTTACATTCACTGCAATTTAATTTCATTGCACCTTTATCTTCTGCATCATTTACGCTTCTGCAGATTTTCGTTCGGTGAATTTACTTTCAGTGCACTTTACCTTTCCCGCACTTTACTTTTCCTGCACGTTACTTTCTATACCTTTACATTTTTGCACCATATACTTTCTTGTCAATCTATATTTCCTGGCACAGTTACATTTCTGTCAATTACATTATTGCACTTACGCTCTACTGTTTAAGCAATTCGATGTTAGATTGTCGCTGCATTTGTAAATTACCAAATACATGAGAATCCATTAAGGAGGAGATTTCCTTCTTAGAATTAGAACTAAAATCAAGAAATTGTCAAAACACTTTGACGAAAGTGTTTGAACTATGACTGAAAATTATGAACTTCTCATGCAATTGAGAAGTGGGAGATTAACTTCAAGAATGTCAGGAAGTAACTCTTCCTCAAGTTCTCAAGAAAATTTGAATGGTGTCAATGGCAATAGCAACAATATTGCCAATGTAGTCAATTATGAACCAATTAGATATTCTGGTCAAGACATTGTAGTGTTAGAAGGATTAGCTGAAAGACAATAGCCACAACCAAGTCAGTAACCAATGCAAACTAATGTCAATACTAGAAATGTCAATGGTACACCACATGGCCTACGCCGTTGTATGGCATGCCACCTAGTTATACACCATAGAGTCTGATGCATTCTGCAATGGGAATTGTTGGGTTTCAAGATGAGAAAACGCAGCAGAAAACAAAACAAAATCCCAAACCTAGCCGAAGATCCATGTGAAAATCATAAACATGTTTAGGGAGTTACCTCTATGAAGAGACGACTGTCGCTACAGGCAGTCAATCACGAGCATAGCAAGGAGTGGCATGTCTACGGTATCCACACGAATGAACTGAGATCAGGCTCTCCTCCACTCTGTGGTACTAGCTGCGGGGGGGTGCTCCTCTCTAGTCTGTCTTCTCTCTTTTTTTCTTGTGCAACTGCTGCATGTATATATCATATATATAGCTAGGACAACTGTCATCAATGAGCATGAGGAGTATTGATGTGCCTGCTAATAATTTGACCAAGGTCAAAATTATGTGCAGGCTCATCCATTCAATTGGCCCATTTAGTCTAATTAAATGTCCAACTAGTTATCTAGGAGCCCAAGTCATAATTGGATTCCTAATTAAATTCATCTCATAAATATTAAACTCCAATATCAATCCATTCAAAGTGTGTGACCTTGTAGATTTCCATTACGTTGACAGTAATACTAAAATCTAATTTTAGCAATACAAACAGTGAGCGGTATCTAGTAATACATCACTGCTACTCAGTAATAGGAATGTCAGTGATTTGAAGAGAATTAGCATGTTAGGAGCAATTTTGTTCAAAGGCTTTTCCAAAACAATGTTGGGGGCATCAAATTTTATACCAGGTTGTTGAACAAATCCTTAATAGATTTGGATTTAACGCATAGTATGTGAATTAGCCCAACTTTGCATTAGCTTTTCCTGAGTGGATCCAGCAAATCAAACTACAAAGGTCTCAAAGTCCCCAAATTGTCAAAATTCTCTAGGGATTCTAGTGAATCAACGGTCGAACACATAACGATGTAAACTATTGAATTCGGTGAAATAGCAATCAATAAATATCTCTAAGCGATATATTTCCATAGTTCTTTACAAAGAATGCTTTCTCCTGGTTTCCTACTCTTCGACCAAATTCTATTCATTCATGTACACAATTAGAAAGAAGTTTCAATGAGTAGTTCTTTAGGGGTGAAATGAAAGTCAATTTGATTGATTTTCTTAGTACGTTTCGTCGGATGAAAAGTTGATGTTTTACCCCTATATATGATGAGTATGAAATTGTCAAAATGGTTGTTGGTAGGCTAGATTATTTTATTTGAAAGAAGATGGTGAATTAACAATTCTTGGATATGGCTCGCTAACAAGGTTCGACAAATAGAATAATAAAGCTGTGAAAAATGAAAAGCAAAGCAAAACTTTTAAAATGGAAAGATTAGCTTATGTCGAATATGATGAATGGGATGATGTTGAAGAAAGCGAGTTTAATAAAAAGACTTATTCTTTTGACATATCGAAAGCTGAACAAATCTTTGAAGTATTGCTCAAAGATAAACAAATTAAGTTACATGATGAGCACAAAATTCTAGATCCTGTTTATCTGAAACGTAAACATTACAACAGAAATGGATTTTAAATTCGGCTGTCAAAAAACTTTCAATTCGGTTTCCACAATGGATTATGTCCGGGGGTAGTCTTTTGTGCTAACTTTTAAATTCGCGTAAAGAAACCAAATTGAAAAACAATTTTCCAATTCAGTTATTATAGTACTGAATCAAGAAGCACGTGATTTTAAATTTGGTTAAGCACCAGATTGAAAACTTGACATTAAATTCGGTTGTACGCGACCAAATTGGAAAACTAAGAATGTCTTGACATTCAATTCGGTTATGCACAACCGAATTAGTAATCTATGTGTTTATTTAATTTAAATTTGGGTAACAACCGAATTGCAAAGTGTATAACATATCCTTTTGACAGGGAATGTCTGGAAACCATTACAGAATTTCAGATTTGCAATTTCCATAACTAAAAACTGTACAACATTTTATTTAAAGATAAATTTGCCCTGTGATAGTTGTTTTTCCTTTTTGTAACTCCTCAAAGTTCTTTTAAAAAACCAAATGAAACATCAAAGTTCTGTTTAACATTAAAAAACAAGTTACACATGATGGAGGTTAGAATAACTTACATTCCAACCACCATCTTTATGTCCTCTCGAATAGGTTTTGCTATAGGGTCCATCTAAAACACAATGGTCTTGGACATCTTAATCACAACCAACATTCATTGTCAATGTTTAATGATTGTCTAATGAGAATGTCCAAATTAAGCATTACTCATGATAACCATGAAGTGAAAGTCAACAGTGATGATATCTATTGCAAACCTTATATAACAAGCATGCAAGGTTTTCACGTTATCCACATTGAATCATTACATGTTATTAGCATTTAGATTCTTATCCCACTGAGGTTAACATGGCAACACAAAAGACAACATCAATCAAATTCAAGCTTACATGAAGTTGGAAATTTGTAAGATATGTGTAAACTAGTTGACAAACAAAATATTAAGTTAGAATAAGACGCACTCAAAGCACACCAAGACATTAACAAGAGTTGTAGCTTAAGTGGTACCAAATCCCTTAGGAAATTAAATCATAGCAAGGCCACTTTGCATGTATTCTAGCCTACTGTCCCCTGCCACATAACACGTCTTAGACCCCCCCTTTAAACAAAATAAAGCTAGAGTAACAAAGGTACACAGAAACACTAGTTGAAGACCTTAATCAAAACAATAGACTGAAATCACACCAATATTCAAGTTTGTTACCGTTTGATGAACGTTTGGTTTCCTATGCACTATTTGAGATAAACGTTGGTTCAGAAACACCCGTATAACCTGTCAAAAGACACTGCAGGTTAGTAAACCCTTCTTTCCGTAGATGTTAGGACAAAAACTTTATCAGAACTGTAAAATGGAGTAAAAATAGTTACCCCTGTTTAGTGTTCGACGACGATGAAGATGTAGTAACTTCTTGCTTACAGAAAATGTCAATGGTTGCATTTTTTGTGTAGGATCAGAAAGTCTTCTTTGATAAGCAAAGAGTAGAGAGAAAGCGAGGGAAAAAAGTGTAAAGGTTTTCAAACTTTTTTATTTTTTAAAAATATTCCAGACTACCTTATCAAATCGGTAAACATATAACTGTATTGGAAATGACTTTCTAATCTGGTTGATGTGATAACATATTTGAATATAAGCATTTCTCAATCCGGTACCTCATCAACCGGATATGCAAAGACCAGAGAGAAAGCGAGAGAAAGAAGTGTAAAGGTTTTCAAACTTTGTTATTTTTTAAACATATTCCAGACTACCTTATCAAATGGGTAAACATATAAACTGCATTGGAAATGACTTTCTAATTTGGTTGATGTGGTGGCAAATTTGAATATATGTATTTTTCAATCCGGTACCTCATCAACTGGATTGGAAAGTCTTTTTTTTTAAAAAAAAATTTATGACTCACTAGAATGACTTTCCAATCCAGTTAATGTGTTAGCGAATTTGAATATATGCACTTCTCAATTCGGTACCTCATCAATCGGATTAGAAAGTCTTTTTTTTAAAATTTTTTTTAGGACTCACTCTAGAATGACTTTTCAATCCAGTTGATGTGTTAGCGGATTTGAATATATGCATTTTTCAATCCGGTTCCTCATTAACCAGATCGGAAAGCATTCCTTTTAAAAAATTTGTTTATGACTCACAGACTTTCCAATCCAGTTGATGTGCTAGCGGATTTGAATATATGCACTTTTCAATTCGGTTCCTCATTAACCAGATTGGAAAGTCTCTTTTTAAATTTTTTTTTATGACTCACAGACTTTCCAATTCGGTTGATGTGTTAGCGGATTTGAATATATGCACTTTTCAATCCGGTTCCTCATTAACCGGATTGGAAAGTCTTCTTTTTTAAATTTTTTTATGACTCACAGACTTTCCAATCCGGTTGATGTGTTAGCGGATTTGAATATATGCACTTTTCAATCCGGTTCCTCATTAACCGAATTGGAAAGTCCTCTTTTTAAAATTTTTTTTATGACTCACAGACTTTCCAATCCGGTTGATGTGTTAGCGGATTTAAATATATGCACTTTTCAATCCGGTTCCTCATTAACCGGATTGGAAAGTCTTCTTCTTAAAATTTTTTTTATGACTCACAGACTTTCCAATCCGGTTGATGTGTTAGCGGATTTGAATATATGCACTTTTCAATCTGGTTCCTGATTAACCGGATTGGAAAGTCTTTTAAAAAATATATAAATTTTTATGACTCACACTAGAATGACTTTCTAATCCGGTTAATGTGTTAGCGGATTTGAATATATGTATTTTGAATCCGGTGATATTAAAACGAATTTAAATAGCTTATATATGAATCTGGTTACTTGACATCCCGGATACGAAAATAACTTTTAAATCCGGTAATAATAAAATGAATTTAAATGATTTATATATGAATCCGGTTACTTGACATCCTGGATTCGAAAATAACTTGTCAATCTGGTAATTATTTAACCGAATTAAACCTTGCGAATTTAAAAGTCATTTCTGTTGTAGTGAACTAATATTACAAATATTATAATGGTTATAGTCTTATGTCAAACAATTGTGTTTGTTTTTCAGACTTAATTTAGGAAAGCATCAAAGAAGGAAGGTTGAAGTTTGCTAACAAAAGTCAACAAGATATGAAGGATGGCATAGACCCATTTGAGGACAATTAATGTTGAACTATTTCAATGTATGCAGATTAACATGGAAAATGTCGATGAAGTCCCTAAAGACATGGAAATTGACATTGAATATGCGAAGGATGTATACCCTTGACTAGATGAATCCCTTATTAACATTCTAAAAAGGAAGAAAGAGGAAGGAGGAAAAGTCAAGATATGCCCGTGTTTCAATGTTGTTTATGATGAAGCTGTTGGTGTATGTCCTAAAGGTCAGTTGTATACTGACTTTCCTGGTTTAAATTGTATCTTGTCGTTTGTTTTATATTATGCATTTCATTTATTATGTTATTTGTTTTATTTAGATATGCATGATAAAGTCCGTAGAATAGTAAGTACAATACTATGAGATATCAAGTGCATGACTTGGTTGTGAGATCCATTTGGTTACTATCGGAACACTATTCTTAAATGTCCCTAGTCAAGTATTATTGTGAATTAGGACAACAATGATATATTGAGACTAGCATGTGCGTAGATTGGTGAACATATCTCATGGGTCATGGATATGAGATATCAAGTCTACACATGGGTGCACATTAAAGTAATAATGTACTATATTGACCCACCATGAGAACACTGCATGGATCGTTACGTGAGTGTCATGAGGATGGTGTGTATGGTCCTTTTACTTGAAGGCACTACAGTTCCATACATGAGGAGTTGTATGACTTGATACCGTTAAATGTCCCTTGTAACAAGGTGATTAAAAAGACGGCTTGTCTTAGCTTTCCACAGACACCAAGATCACCTCAAATGGATCACCAAGTCCTAAGTTATGGCCTAACCAAGGTGGAAAGGTAAAAAATGTATCAAAATCCGATAATTATTCACAAATTGCATTAAAGCCCAATGAGACTCTACAACATAAAAATCAACTAATATACTAATATTGGGCACAATAAACATCTAATAAAGCCAAGTACAAAGCTAACATATTTGTCTCAAAATGATTGATCAAATTGTCCCACACTTAAGCTTTTGCACTCTTGTGCAAAACACATAAAACCAAAACTAAGGAAAAACAAGACACACCCTAATATTATACTAAAAGCATAGAAACTGATTATACCTAATCTAATCCACTTTTGTAGGAAAACACATTGATACTTAGCATGTGCCACAAGCCTTTAAACCCCTAGGTGCCCTTAGTGGACTAGTTATAGTCTCGTGAGGGTTTACCAGGATGATACCCACAAACATGTAATACTTTATTTAATCAATTCAACTAATTTTTAAATACAAACATTATATCAAATATAAACCATAATTAATAATTCAAGTATGCTTAACAAAGTATTGTTGAATCAAACCAATTGAGAATAAAGTATACATAGCATAATCATGCTTTAATCAGAAATAGGCATGTTCAAATTGAGTAAAATTCCTCACAAGTGACACTCCAATCACACAAGGTGTTAGGTTAACTGTTTGCACTCAACTCAGTCAAATTATGAAAGTGTTTTACCACAGGCTTGCATATACATCAATTCTCCACTACTTAGATCAAACAAATTGCAAAAATCAAGAAGTCTTTCAAAAAGGTTGTAATGAGGCTATAAGGTGAAGGAAGGGAACAATATGGATAATAGCAAGTTAAAACCAAGGAGAATAAAAGAGCATTGGAGAATAACTCAAGTAAAAAACATAAAATTTTACCAAAAACCATAAAATGCTCATTCTCTTCACACATTCCTTCCTTTTTCTATTCTTTTCTTTTACAACCTTTTGGCTTTTTTTTTTTGTACCAAACATTTCGCATCAGCATACCAATTTCCCCACACTTAAATCATTGCAAGCAAAAGAGCTCCTCCAATAAGAAAACCAATGCTTTCCTATTCCCTAAGGTGAGGTAAAACATGGTTTTTCACTCAAGACTTGTAATGAGCTAAAAACAAAGAATGGGCAAGTAGGCTCAAAGGGGGTTAACAATGAGATAAATGCAAGGTAGGTTTATTTGGCCAAAGCAGCTAAGTCAAGAAAAATGCCTCTGTCATTTTCATGCAACATATAGACCAATGTAATCTTAAATCAATTCAATGCAAGTTCTAGAAAAAAATTCATAATTGACATCACTCATGAAAGAAAATAAACCAAGTGTAAGTATCAAACTTGGACAAGCCCAAAACTCACTAAGGTATGGAACATTCACTCAATTCAACCATGCAAAGAGATTGACTCTATTTATACTAATCCTAGAAGCTAATTTGTAATTGAAAATAATATGAATGCAAGCTGTAACAAAAATGAAAATTTTCAAATATGGTAGCTTGATGCATGGTTGGTAAGTTGATGCTTGGTTGGTGTCTTCTAGTCAGCAACTCTTCTCCGACTTCCAGCTTGACTTTCATGCCCTAAACGATGTATTTTGGCTTGGAGGTCTCATGATAGCTGTAGACAATTGTCTCCTTGAACTTTTGGCGCTGGTTTCATGCCAATTGGACTTTTACAACTCCAGATATTCAAAAAACACTGCACCTACCTCAAGTTACATTGGCAGAACGTGTTTCCAAATTCAAACCAACTTGCAGCTTCATAATCATGCCTAAATCGACATCTATTGACTAAATGGTCTTCAGTGAAGTTGGAGATATGTGTTTTATCTATCCAATAGCACTAGTTTCAGCTCAAGAGGAGGCCTATAGCCCATGATATGGTCCAATACGTGCACACTGCTTAGATTCTAATGACAGTAAACCCACTCTTAATTACAGGGCTATTTTGGACCTTTAGAAGTCTAATCCAGTTCTTGCGTTCTTCATGAAACTTGTAGAGCCTTGTCCTAGCTTTCTACAGACATTAAGTTCACCTCAAATTGATGACTGAGTCTCAAGTTATGGCATAACCATGGAGGAAAGATAAAAAATGCATCAAAATCCAATAATTATTCTCAAATTGCATTAAAGGCCAATGAGACCCAACAACATAAAACTCAACTAATATACTAATATTGGGCACAATAAACATCTAATAAAGCCAAGTACAAAGCTAACATAAGTGTCTCAAAATGATTGATCACATATGCTTCATGGCAAGCACATCTTCTGATGAGGTAACCATTTCTGAATTTAATCTTCAAGAAGCATTCGATGAACTACTAAATAATTCATCTATTCTATCTGTTGAGTACAAATCTTTGAAAAGAAAGTTTTCAAAATTATCCAAAGAATTTTAAAAATTGTTTTCAGAAAAATAAGATCTCAAAACTCTGTGAAAAACTAAAAGCAGAAAATCTTCATTTAAAAACATTATCTAAGTCCAATACATTTGATGAAGTTGAGAAACTTCAAACTGAAGTAATGGAACTTATTGAGGATCTCAGAAAATGTGTGGGTAGCACTAAAAAGCTAAACACACTGCTCAAATACTCCAAAGACCCTCTTGACAAATCTAGTTTGGGGTTTCAACATACTAAGAAAATCAATTTCCAAAAGGCATATACTTTTATACAACCCAAATCTTTTTGTAAAATTTGTAAAAAGAAGGCACATACAATGTCCAAATGTTTTTACGAAAAAGAAATCAAGGTATTATTAGTCTTCAAAAACTAACTTGAAAGGACCCAAAAAGATATGGGTACTTAAAAATATGATAATTCCTCTTGCAAATGTGCTTAGTAGCAGGAAGAAGACACCTGTCATGGTACCTAGACAATGGTTGCTCACGTCACATGACGGGAGAAAAGTCTATGTTCCAAGACCTCAAACTTAAATCAGTTGGCTTTGTGATATGTGCAATATATTTTATGTTTATTCGGTTTGCTCTGTCTCAATTAACTAGGATTGTGCTTCCTTTTAGTAATTTTGTTTAGGATTTTCATCTAATTTAGTTGACTTGTTTGATTAGTTAAGTTTAGCATTTACCTCACTTTTAAGTTTAATTTTCTTCATTAAAGTTGCTTTTGTTGGTTTTAGGTGAAGTTTCAAGTTAAAGTTAGCTGCAATTGGGAGAAGAAAGCAAAGGAGGAGAAAAACATTTTTATTCTGGAAGCTCAGCACTTGAACACTCAATGCCCAGCGCTTGAGAGCCCAGAGTCAGCATCTGTTGTTTTTTTTCGGCCACCTGTGCGCTTGAGTGCCCAACATCCAGCACTCGAGCGCTGGCTCACTTACTAATACATACTTTCAGTAGTATAAAAGGGAAATTATTGGGATTTTGAAGGGGTTCAGATCTTTATCTTTTACAAGGGAGGACGGCTAAGGGTTATGGAGAAAACCTAGGAGAAGAATCAAGGGATTGAAAGGGAGATCGGAAGATTTAATCATCAACCATTCTTCATGGAGTTCATCTCTTCTCTTTGCTTTTCTTGCTCTTGTGTTATGAGTAGCTACATTTCCTAGGCTAGGGATTTGATGTAACTTGACTTGGATAATGGGTTTATGAATTTCTTGAAATCCTTGACTTGATTCTATGGTTTAAGTGTTTATTCTTGTTTTCATGCAATTTTTTGAATTGGCATCTCATATTTTGATTTAGGGTTCATATTAGGAATTGGAAAATTCTATTATGTTCTAGCTCATGGGAATAAATGCCATCATCTTTGAGAGTTTAGGGATAAGCCTTAGGGGTTATGTGGTGTCTTTGAATTTAAGTACAAAGGTAAAACCCTTTTTAGTTTGGATTAAGTTGAGGAATTAATTAATTCTAATTGGTTAAAGGAGAATTGAATCTCCAAGAAATTGGGATTTGATTAACTTTAAGAAATTCAACCTTTAGACCATAGTTGTAGAGTCAAGGTATTTAAGAGTTCATACATCCATCGGATAAGTTAAGCGAAATCACTTCCCTAGCGCTTTTATCTAATTGCTTTACTTCTTCAAGTCAATCAACTGCTTTTAGTTTTGGTTTACTCTCTTTATTTCTTATTTCATTGTTACTTCTTCGTAGGTAGAGCCCCCTTCGATCCAAAAGAATGTTCGTTTAAATAGAATTAATTGTAGTGAATTGATGATTGGTAGGCTTAATCCTTGTGGAGACGATAACTATCTCATCACTTTATTACTGGAGCGATTCGGTATACTTGCCAAGGGGTTATCACTTTGTCACTTTTGGTGGAAACCAGAAGGGAAAAATAGTGGGAATAGGTAAGATTGGTAAGTATCTTTTTCTTTTAATTGATAATGTACTTCTGGTTGAAGGATTGAAACATAATCTACTTAACATAAGTCAATTATGTGATGGTGGATCTAATGTTTCTTTCAACCAAGGAGAATGTATAGTCAAAAACACTGATGGATCCATATTCTTTACTACAAAAAGGTAAAACAATCTTTACAAGATTGACTTGGAAGATCTCTCATATCATAACGTATCATGTCTAGTGTCTATAAAAGGAGAACAATTGATCTAGCACAAGAAGCTTGGTCATGCAAGCTTGAGGTTAATCTCAAAGCTAAATATGCATAACCTCGTGACGCCTGTCAAAAGGGAAAACAAATAAAAAAACTCTTTTGAATCCAAAAATATTGTTTCCACCTCTAGACCACTAGAGCTGTTACACATAGATCTGTTTGGTCCAACAAAAACTACCTCATTAAATGGAAAGAAATATGAATTAGTTATAGTAGATGACTATACTAGGTGGACATGGGTTATGTTCTTAGCTTACAAGGATGAGTCTTTTAAAGTCTTCTCTATATTCTGTAAAAAAGTTCAAAATGAAAAAGGCATGTGTGAGGAAAATGGCATTCTTCATAACTTCTCTGCCCGGAGAACACCACAGCAAAATGGTGTGGTAGAAAAGAAAAACAGATCTCTTCAAGAGATGAGCAGAACAATGCTCAATGACAACTCAACCTCCAAACACTTTTGGGCTGAAGCTGTTAACATTGCATGTTATATCCAAAACAGAATATATATTAGACCTTTATTGAATAAGACTCCTTCTGAATTGTGGAACAGACGTAAACCCAACATTTCTTATTTTCATTCATTTGGTTGTCAATGCTATATTTTAAATACCAAGCATACTTTAGGAAAATTTGATGCAAAAGTTGACTGTGATATTTTTCTAGGATACTTTGAAACATCAAAGGCATATAGAGTTTATAACTTTCGTTCTTTAACAGTGGAAAAATCTATCCATGTTAAGTTTAATGACAAGAAGCTTGATAAAGATTTATCTGAGTTAGATGAGTCTTTTGCATATCTAAATTTAATGGACAATAGTGAAGAACCATCAACAACAAATAAAGAAATATTGGACGATGAAAGAAAAGAAAAAAATGCAATAGGAAATGATGTTCAACGAAGCTGGCATTTTGAAACCTATCATCCAGAAGACCAAATCATTGGTAATCCAGATGATAAAGTACGTACAAGATCAACCTTCAGAGGATACTCGAATGTTTGCATTCATCTCAAAAATGGAACCAAAGAAAGTAGAAGTGTTCTTCGACAAAGGATGGATTTTGGCCATGCAAGAAGAACTCAATCAATTCACTAGAAATGATGTTTGGATGCTAGTTCAAAAGCCCAAGGACAAATCCATCATCAGAACAAAGTGGATGTTCAGAAACAAATTGGACGAAGATGGTAAGGTTGTGAGAAACAAGGCAAGGTTAGTTAGCCAAGGTTATTCACAATAAGAAAGTATTGATTTCACTAAAACCTTTGCTCCTGTAGCTAGATTAGAAGTAATATGCATCTTACTTTCATTTGTTGCTCATCATAGTATGAGACTCCATCAAATGGATGTAAATAGTACTTTCTAAATGGTATAATTAATGAAGAAGTTTATGTTATGCAACCACCTGGTTTCGAGGATCAAAATCATCCAGAGCACGTTTTAAACTGAAAAAGGATCTGTATGGATTAAAACAAGCTCCTCGAGCATGGTATGAGAGATTAAGCACTTTTCAAATGGAAAATGGATTTTCTAGAAGAAAAGTTGATACTACTCTCTTTCGTAGAAACATAAACTCATATTTCATTATAGTTCAAATTTATGTTGATGATATTATCTTTGGAGCTACTGATGAATCTCTTTGCAAGGATTTTTCCAATTGATGCAGAAGGAGTTTGAAATGAGCTTAATGGGAGAATTAAAATTCTTTCAGTGTTTGCAATTAAAGCAAACATTGGACGGAATCTATATTCACCAAACCAAGTATGCAAAGGAACTCTTGAAGAAGTTGAAAATGGACAATTGCAAAACGATGAGAACACCAATGCATCCATTGTCCATACTCAAATTGGACTATAAAGATCAAAAGGCGGACCAAAAGGTATACAAAGGTATGATTGGATCACTTCTATACCTTACTGCGTCCAGACTTGATATAATGTTTAATGTGTGTCTATGTGCACGTTTTCAATTTGATCTTAAAGAGTCACACCTAGTTGCTGTTAAAAGAATATTCAAATACTTAAAAGGAACTACTAATCTGGGTTTACTATTTGAGAAATCTCATGAGTACAAATTAGTTGGTTTTTGTGATGCTGATTATGCTGGAGATAGAATTAAAAGAAAAAGCACCAGTGCAGGATGTCACTTCATTGGAGGAAATTTAGTCTCATGGTCTAACAAAAGACAAAACACAATTGCACTTTCAACTGCTGAAGCTGAATATATATCAGCATCAAGTTGCTGCTCTCAACTTCTATAGATCAAACATCAATTGGAAGATTATAACATCTTTGAAAGTAAGATTCCTTTACTCTGTGATAATATAGCTGCAATAAACTTATCTAAAAATCCTATTTTACATTCAAGGGCAAAACACATTGAAATTAAACATCTCTTTATAAGAGATTATATTCAGAAAGGTGTGTTTAATATTCAATTTGTGGATACAGATCATCAATGGGCTGAAATTTTTTACTAAACCCCTTGCTAAGGATAGATTCACTCTCATAGAAAGCATTGAAGTATGCAGTTTGAGAAAAACTAATGTTTGTGCGTCCACTGATATTCTGCGTCCAAAATGTTTTGTACTTGTTATACATCATGTGTGTGTGCATGCCTTATCTGATAAGTAACATAACATATAATATTCGTATTTATTGTAAAATATCTTTGTTTTGTTTGAATCTTTTCAAATTTCTCACGTTGAGTCAGTTTTTGAAAGGTCATAGAAGTTACTTTTTATTGCGCAACGTGACAGTTGCTTTTATAAGCATTTATTGAGAAAAACTGTTTGATTTACTTATTAAACTTATTCTCAAAACGATTGAAATTTCTACTCTTTAACGTTTGAAATTTCCTCATTAGTTTTCAACTCTATAAATACCCATATCTTTTCAGGATTAAATCTTTACGCTACGAAACTTCTTCAAATCTCTTCTTTGAAAAACCTATTTTCAAGAACCCTAAATCCTTTTTTTTCAAAAATCATTGAGAAATGGCCGGAGGAAAGTCTCTTAATGTGGAAGAAGCTAAAGTAGTTGTGGAATACTTGTTCCAGACCTCACCGTTGGCTGAGTGTGGCATAGATATTGATGAGAACTGTTGGTTGTGTGGTATTACTTGGGATTTTGTTCATTCATGCCTTGTTCTATTTGGAATTAGACTAAGGAATTAGTTAATTCTAGATAGTTAAAGAGAATTGATTTACCAAGGAATTGGATATTAATTAAATGAGATCTCCCACCATCAAACTTAAACGTTGCTTGCCCTTAAGTAAAAGGAAAACAAGGGACACATAATTAAACTAAAGACATGCTTAAGACAATATGTAACATGCTTCAAGATTTCCACAAGTTTCCTCATAAGCTATCTTATTAGCTCAACTCAAGGTATTCATGGATATCATAAAAGAATAAGCTTCAATGCAATCACAAGCAACAAGTTAATATGAATTCCCATTGTGTGTGTGTGCGAGATCTCATCACAAATCGTTACATGCCATATGGATTGATTTATGCAAATGCAAATTTGCCAACGTGTTCAAACCCCATAAGTATGCTTTTCATCTCTCTCTCCACTAATGTAGGCTATCCCAAAGAACTTAGATCAAAAG
Source organism: Styphnolobium japonicum (assembly GCA_023212625.1). Lineage (NCBI taxonomy): Eukaryota > Viridiplantae > Streptophyta > Magnoliopsida > Fabales > Fabaceae > Styphnolobium > Styphnolobium japonicum. The sequence continues at coordinate 7,717,554 of JALBWW010000010.1, forward strand.
GTCTTTTAAAGCTTGTAATGTTAGGCTCGAGTGATCGGCTATGAAAGAAAGGAATGGATAAACACAAAGGTTTTAGAGATCCATTAAAGCACTAAATAAACAAGAGCAATCACGATAATGATGAATAAGGATGCTTATCTAGGTGCCTATTTCTCACAATCAAGAAGCATCTAGTTTCTTTTTTAAACATTTCTTTTCTTTTCTTTTTTCGTCTTATCCTTTTTTTTCCCTTATTTTTTGTCTTCTCTTTTTTTTTCTTTTTTTTCCTTCTTTTTTGTCTTTTTTTTAGTAGTGCTTCCAATATCCCTAAACTTTAATATTTTCATGCACTAGGATCATGGAACACCAAATTTTCAACACTTGAAAACATTAAAGACACCATCAATTCACATCCAATTTAAATAACTTCATGCACTATGAAAGAATTAATGTACCACCATGGAATCTCCAAAACAAATCAAGGTATGATATGTGTGTCTAGGCTATTCATAGGTAGGTAATTGCATAGCACATAAGAAAGAAAAATAGGCTCATGTATTAAACAAGCTCAAAAAGGGTGACTAAGGATGTTTGTCTTAAAGGGTAGGCTTGAAAGGCTCAAACGATCCAAACAATGTCTAAATCATCTCCAAGTTCTAAGTTCAAGCCTAGCATTTCGCCTCAAGAGAGAATCAAACAAATTCTAGGATCCTAAACTTAAGCAAAGTTCACATCACATAAATTGTTTATAAATGCACATGCAACTCTAAGCAAGATATCGAGTGTTTACTTTTTTTTATGGGAATCATATCTTAACAAGAATACTTAGCAAAAGAATTTAACAAAACTTAAACAATTACCATATTTTCCCAAGAGTCAAGATAACTTGATAACTTGATTTCATCATTGGATTAGGAAATCAATAAAGCAAGAATACTATGTCTTAAGCATATACATAACAAACTCTAGAAATTTAAACAAAGGACCATCACCCCCAAACTTAAAATAATCATTGTCCCCAATGTTTAAAAATAATTCCTAATTTAAATGAATGAAAATAAATATCTAGATAGGAAGAAAAAAGAGCAACGGGGTAGAGTCACATACCTGAAATTCTTAACAATTAAAATGGTAGAAGCACAAAGGAATAATAAAGCTTAGGAAATTGTTAACAATGATTAAAATAAATTGGCAATCTAAAAATATAAAACACATTTTTTTTGGTCGACACTATTTACATCCCCTACAAAGGCTCCAAACTTGGGGATGCACTAAAGCTAACTCAACAAAAATAAAATAAAATTAGAAATCACAACTTAATCATGTGTATAATGAATTAGTCTAACATGTACAAAGTCAAGTTTTATAATTTTTTTTTAACAAAAACAGTTAAATATCTACTAGCTCAAAGAAAATAAAAAAAAAGTTAGTATATGTACAAACACCTCTAAAATAAATAAAAAACTGTGCAAAGTTATTTGAATTTACTAAACTATGAGGAATTGGAATCCTAGACATATCATCTTTAATCTCAGGTTCCACATTTTCAATTTCAAGGATGAACACATCATGCTGTGGGAATGAATTACCCTCATCTAAATGATATTTATCCTTAAAATCTTCTTTTAAAACAAAATTTGTATTTGAGTGTCCATTATTCTTCAATGGCATAACAATATTATCAATTTCCTCACTAGACCTAAAGGAGATGGATTGATCTTGTTCTTGTTTCCTATTAGATTTAGTGGTAACTGCATATTGTTTATCAAAATCAAGGATAAGTTGACTATTCATATTTTTCATCTCATCTAATAGAATATCCATTTGATCTAAATTAGTCATTACCCTATCCATTGTTTCTTTTTCTAAATTCTCCTCTAGGTAATACTTATCCGCAACCTCATTAGGAAAATAAGGCGGTTGACAGTAGCCATAAGTAGATTGGTAGAATTGATTTTGATATTTAGAATATTCACTACCAATGTTACTAGGAGAATGCCATGAGAAATTAGAGTGATTATGCCAATTAGGATTATATGTCTCATGATATGAATCAGCAAAAACACTGTCAAAATTATTACATGGACACATATAGGAAACATGCATAGGATTCCCACTCAAAGAACATGCCTCATAACTATTGTAATTCACGTTACAACAATTCAAAGCTAAAACAATTTTACCAAGGGTTTTGTCTCAACTTCAAGCTTGTTGCAACCAATGACCAAAGGCACCTAAAAATGCAATACAAGAACAAAAAGGTTAAAAACAAAAACTAAAATCAATGATTAAATTAGTATCCTATTAGCTAAATGATATTGACAAAATCACAATTCCTCGGCAACGGCGCCAAAAACTTGATAGCTTATTTGGCAAGTGTACCAAATCGCACAAGTAATAAAGTGATGAGTAAATTATCGTCTCCACAGGGAATTTTGTTGTCAAGTATCAAATTACTAATTTTGATACTATTTAGGCGGTGCAAATTAATTAAGGGAATTTAGAAGAAAAAAAAGTGTAACTATGTTAAATGGGGTTGAGCAAACAAAGAGTGAGATGCTAGAGATCCAATTTTACTTGATTTTCTGATTATTTGGATTCTTTCTTAATTAAATTCCAATTCAAGAATTGATGGTGGGAGATCTCATTTAATTAATATCCAATTCCTTGGTAAATCAATTCTCTTCAACTATCTAGAATTAACTAATTCCTTAGTCTAATTCCAAATAGAACAAGGCATGAATGAACAAAATCCCAAGTAATACTATACAACCAACAATATCTATTCCTTGATTATTGCTTAATCATGGTGTTTATCTCAAGAAGCAACATCACACATGAATTTCCCAATCCTATGCATGACCATCAATTCAATTTATGGTTGATCAAGTCATAAAAGCATTAAGAATAGAGATAAACACTCAATCATGAAAGGAAACTTAGATTAAGAAATATAAATCCAAACAAATCATCCATTCAAGTTACATCATCACCCTAGCTAGTAAGAGTTTAGAAAAACATCAAGAAATAGGAACATAAAAGATAGGAAATTGAAAACTCCATTGAATCCAAGACAACAAGAATATGAAGATCTTTAATCCTTGCTCCTTGATGATCTCCTTGGTTCTCCTAGGGCTGGAAGCCCTCTCCCCCAAAGCCCCCCCATTGCCCCTTGGGCAGAATAAGTCCTTTTATAAGATTTAGGAAACCCTAAAGCAATTGAATGTTGTTGCCACCTTTCTTCATAAAAGGCGTTAACTTGGGCTGGACATATTTCATCAAATCTGGAAGAATCGGTGCAAGTGGTCAACATAAGATTTGTAGATATTTTTCTTAGCTTTCCATAGTCACTGGAATCATGTCATTTACACTCCTGTAGTGAAAGTTATGCCCAATTTATTACAACATGTTTGACAGCAAAAGTTTCATTGATTTGTCTTTAATTAAGTTTCCTTGTTTCCTTGTGTAATAACCTTTGATTGAGTTTCCTTGATTAGCCTTTGACTAAATCTCCTACCTTCATCCCTTGAAGATTTTTTGCACAAATTACCATAATAACAGTAGATTTGTTCAAATATCAACTTTCCTAAAATAAATAGCAAATAAACATCAATTAGGGGATAAAATCCCATAAAATCATATGATAAAGTTATGAAATATAGGTACTGAATAAGACTTATCAATAACCTGCAAGGAGCAGAATGGGAAAACTATTTCAAGGAAGTAGTATGTGTTTACCCCAACATTATTCGGGAATTTTGGCAAAGTACAATGGTTTTCGAGTCTGAAGTAAGAGGAGAAATACTGGGTAAACAAGTGATTATCCTTGAGGTCTCCATCTCTGACGGGACTCAGTGCTGGCTAGAAGGAGCCAAGTACTTTAAAGAATGGACAAAGGACATTGGAGGCAGTGATACTAAAGGATCCAACTCAAGCAACTAAGAAGATTGTTGCTTCTCAGATGCACGATAAGGCCAGAGTTCTTCACCAACTGCTGAATAAGGTGATACTCCAAAAAGCTGGGTCAAAGGATTCAGTCTCCAATACACATGCATTTTGCTTGTGTCACTTGATGTTGTGTCAACAAATCAACCTCCCTCATCTCTTGTTCAAACACTTCAAGAAGAGTGTTCAAGGGAAAGACAAGAAAACCACTATCTCCTATGGTGTGCTTTTGAACAAGCACTTCATAGAGCAAGAAGTCTTCAGCCAGTTCAAAGCCCTTGGTGATGAAGACAAGAAGAAGTTGGTTTGATGAAGACAAAACCAACATATTTTTTGGACGGAGTAATCTTATGAAAATGAGGCTAAAAACCATCCAAGACTTCATTGAAAGAATAGCTGCTGCTGAACCTTCACCAGGAAAAGTGAAGCATCCACAAAAGCCATCATCCACTCAAGCAGCATCGAAAAGAAGATCGATAACGAATGATGACTCAGACGATGACCAACCACTGATCAATCAATTTGAGACACTTATTATAGCTTTGTACTTGGCCTTATTGGATGTTTATTATGCCCAATATTAGTATGTTAGTTAAGTTTTATGTTGTTGGGCCTCATTGGGCTTTAATGCAAATTGTGATTAATTCTCGGATTTTGATGCATTTTGACCTTTCCTCCTTGATTAGGCTATAACTTGGGATTCCGTGATCCGTTTGAGGTGATCTTGGTGTTTGTGGGAAGTTAAAACAAAGATCTACAAGTTTCATGAAGAACTTAAGAGCTGGATCAAACTTCTAATGGTCCAAAATAGGCTTGAAAGTAAGAATGAGCTTGCTGTCACTGGAATCTAAGCAGTGTGCACATATTGGACCATATCATGGGCTATAGGCCTCATTTTAAGATGAAACCCATTCCATTGGAAGGCTGAGACATAAAGATACAATTCTTATGAAGACCTCTGAGCCAAAATACGTCATTTCGAGCATGCAAGTTAAGCTGAAACTTAGAGAAGAGTTGTTGATAAGAGGCCACCAACCATGCACCAATCCACCAACCATGCATCAAGCCACCATTATTGACAAACCCCCATTTTTAGCTTGCATTCCAGTTGTTTACAGCTTTTATCAACTGTAAATTGGCCTCTAGGTATGTTTGATTATTTGAGAGAGTTCTCTTTTCCTCTTCCTCTACCTTCTCTCTAGAATTTCGTTTTTGTTCTTCATTTTCTAAGTTCTTCCTTCCCATCCATTGAAGGCTAAGCTTTTGTAATCTATCCAAGGGATTAACTATCTTGATGTTTAATTTGGAGATCTTGTTTTGATTGTTTATATTACTTAATTATTATTCAAGTTTCTCTTCTTCCTCTTTTGATTTTGATCTAGATTGAATTGCTTAATTTGATTTAGATGTTTATGTGATAATTGCTTTATTATCATGTATTCAAAGAGGATCACAAAGACTAAACAATATATCAAAGCTTTTTCACGGATTGTTTAGCTTGGTTAAATTCTGGATCTTAAGTTAATTTATGTTTGGATGGTGCTTAATTCATCTAATCTTGGTTAATTAAATCCTAGATACTTTTCTAGTAGAGGATTCTTGGATCATGTTAAGGTTTCTTGATGTGATCTAATGCCAAGAGCATGGTTAGCAATTAAGTGGATTCCTTGTGATCAATGATAGATTAAACACAAGATCGGTAAATTTCCTTGGATTGGTTAATTTGTTAATTGATTTTCTTTAATTTAACTGGTGTGTTTTCTTTGCAAATCATCAAAACCCCCATTTTTAATTATCTTGATCTAATTGAATATTTGTTTTTAGATTCCTTGAGAGACTATTCTGTTCATTCTCTATACTACAAATTAGTTAGTGAATCGGTAAATTTTATTATTTTGACAGGGCTCGACAACCCATTGTCATCCACTGTGAAATTTCCTAAGGGAAATAGAATAAAGATGACTGCAAGGAAGAAACCATTTGACAAACTTGTGTCCATTCCTGAGGTAACCATCCTTGCGTCCATTCCTTCACAACCTTTATCTTCCTATCACCCTGAACTTGAACCACAGATTCCCTCTCCCAACTCTCAAACACCCTCATCACCACCAAACATTGAACCTTCTCCACAAACACATATCATACTATCTATGATCCTAACCTTCACCTAGCTCTTCAAACACTCCAAGTCCACCTCTACCAAGTTCTCCACACACTCACCACCGTAGTCAAGTCCCTTCTACACTTGACTGGCATTTTAGAACCTTCATCGTGGGAGTGACACCCCATATCATTCCACGCTAGGAAACCGAGGAACCTTCTCTTCCAAACATCACCAAAAGGTCACACTATTGTGATGGCTCTACAGCAAAAATCCACATCTTTCTATAGCAACTGAGGTTCAAGCCTGTAACCTTAGAGGAAATGGGTCTCTTTGCCAATCCTTATGACATTATTTTTGTTAATGTCATTAAGGGAGGTATCCAAGTCAAGGACCTTTGCTTTGTACCTCATTCCTTGGTCATCGCTTCAAAAACCTCCATCAAGATTCAACCAGACAAAATTTGTCCAAGGCTGCCAATTGTGGACTTAAACAAGAACAAAGATCCCAAGAAGTATAGGAATCACAAACAATGGCCTACGCCTATCCGTTTTGATCCTGACTTTGGAAACGAACCAGCACCAGAGGCAGACTTAAAATTCTTATGGCATGTATCTCATGAATGAGAAGCCAAAGAAGATGAAGCAAAAACATTTAGGGAAGCACACATATGGGAGTGTGAACAGCAAGCATCAACTTATGGACTTAGTGTTGAGGAGAAGTTGGAAATGGTCACAGTCACTGGACGAAGTTCTTAATGGTCAAGCCCCTGTTATAGAGTAGATGACATTCTTAGACTACCATTGAAGAACCCTGCTGACTCGATCTTCTCAGAAAACTATATCTCAGGATCTTCCTCCTGATGCTCTTGGTAAACACTATCCCTGCGAGATCTTATTTTTACATCAAAAAGATCCACTCCCACGGGATTTTGAGATACATGATGAAGATGAAGAGGAAGTTGAACCTGAAGAACAAGCACCCTTTGCTGCTGCCCCAATTTCAGTTGTTCACCTTGCACCTCAAACTGAACTATCTATTGCTGTTAGCAATGTGAGAACTGAGTTGGAAGCATCTGCTGAGAGTCAACACGCTGCTCCCCAACCACAAGTGTCCCCAGAATTTCAAGCTTTTGTCTTCTTTGCCATGGAATCTATGTACAAGCGATTTGAAGAGCTTATAAAATCCCATCATCCACATGGCCCTCCTCCTCCGCCTCCTCCTCAATAAATTCTTTTAAATTTTTTTTTCTTTCTCTCTAAATTTTTTATTTATTTCCTTCACCTTTCATTGACAATGATGTGTCTCTCACTTTTTGTCTGATGACAAAAGGGGGAGAATTGAGAATAAATTTGATTAAGTTAATTCCTTATGTATACTGGTTAATTCTTTATGTATACTGTGGCATATTTTTCGAATATACTCTTGTGTTCTAAGATCCTACTCATCTATATATGCTCTGATCATTTAATGCTCTGCTTACTTACTTGATCTAATGAAATCTATTTGCTCTGATTAATGTTTTGATTTACTCTAATACTAACAAATATTGTTTATTTCAATACTAAGTAAACTTATACTGGTTATTGAGATACTGGTCAAATAGCCAAAAAAACATTTCATGCTCTGATACTGACAAATGGTATATTAGTTCAATTTTGTCTTCACTAATATTGGTTACATATTTTATGTTGACAAAATGCTATTAACTTATTACTTTTTATGAACTTCTTTTTAACTCTTATATGTTTTTGGACTTTCTTAAAAGTTTAAAACTTGCGTCCAATAACCAGTTTGAAACTATTTGTTTTGATCAAAGTAATAAAAACTATTCCTAAGTCACATGCGTCCAATATACTTATGTTCAACTTGTATACAACATGTTCTTAGGGGGAGATTTCTAAGTTTTCGAGCTAATAATTGTTTTATGATTAATCAAATTTAGTATTATTTGTCATCATAAAAAAAAGGGGAGATCGTTAGAACCAAAGACGTTTTCAAGAAACTATGTTTGGAACCAATTCTGAATCAACGTAATTATTCCCTTTAAAAGTGTTTTAAAGATAACAAAAGAATATTAAATTAGAAAGGTTAAAATAAGGTTTGATTAAACTTATATTCGAAAAAAACATGTTCTTAAAAATAACATTGTTAAGATCTATGTAAAATCTTTTATACAAAGACAAGTTTTAAAGTACAAAATCTCTGTTCAACACCGTGCGTCCAATACTTACATGTTTGTATATTATTATATTGGATCGTCCGCTTTGTTGAATTTATGTTACTTCTCTTAAGCAGCTTCGTCCAATACATTTTAAAGAGACAAGCAAAATAAAGTGAAATAAATGTTTATAAGCTCTCTGACACAAAAATGTTCAATTATGCTACCAAGCTGACACTCTTAACAACTACAAGGACTAGCAAATAAGGAACTTTCAACACGCTCAGAAAAATCAGAACTAAGATATCATATTCTTAGTAATCACTGATAACCAAAGCCACTTTTCAGAAGAAGCTCAACACGATATCAACTGATGCATTTAATGCTACTCAGAACGGTAATAAATATTTTCATTCGACGAAGAAGCTCATGAATATTGTTTCAAGTGCAGGCCACATATAAATATTAGAGAACTCAAAGAGGAGAATAGAATAGATATAGAGAAGTTTCAAGAGAACAAAAAAGAAAACAATTCAAAGCTCCTACTCTTTCTATTATGTCTACTCTTGTATAGAGTTTTCAACTTGAGATTATTCTTATATCCTCACCTGTTGTGAGTTAAACTCAAGTGTTGTTTTTAAACACCTTTTATCAATCTGTTTGTTAAGCCTGAAGAGGTTGTGTATAAAAGAATACTTGTTTGTTAGAACCTAAAGAGGTTTGAGAATACTCGTTGTAGCTTGAAGAGGCGTCGTGAAGAATAATTGTAAACTTGTGAAGTTTAGTAGAAAATCCTTCAGGTCGAAAGGACTGGAAGGTAGCTCTTGGGTTTTGAGAATGAACCAATATAAATCTCTGGTGTATGCTTTTTTACCCTCTCTGTGTTGTTTCTTTTATTTACTAACATTTGGGGATTGATATTGTTTTTCATAATTAAACTTTTCTTAAAAGTTAAAGTTTTAATCTATCGTCCAATATCTCTAGAAAAACCCTCTTTGTGTCTAACAGACTGTGAAGAGCTTACATTTCATCCATTCTTTCTTACTTCACTGTAAAGTTTTTCTTTGAAAAGATTGTTTTAGAAGAAGTTTTCCAAAAAGGTTTTCAAACACAATTCAACTCCCCTTATTCTGTTTCAACTTGTTATTTCATAATGTACTAGGCTGACCCACCATGAGAACACTACATGGATCGTTATGTGAGTGTCATAAGTGGTTCTTATAGTGACTATAGTGTACGTGGTCCTTTGACTTGAGGTCACTACGGTTCCCTACATGAGGAGTTATATGTTTTAATATCGTCAAACGTCATTTGTAATAACAAGGTGATCATAATGTTGGTTATTGGACATGTGACAAGTCATGCGGAGGGATGTGAGTAACGTAGATAGGATTTGTCCCTCCCACATAACGGGAGTGATATCTTTGGGCCCTTTGATGAATGAGACTTGAAAATGCATGACCGTGCTCAAATGAGTCGATATGAGATATTAATCTCATTTGTCTTTATAAGTCTGTTTGGTAATCAAGAAACCAATTATTGAACTATACAAGGGTGACACATTTCATGCCTTGTGTTCAATCAAGATATCGGGACAAAGGGACTAGACTACATGGTAACATTAGTCACAGTTAGGTTATGTCGAATCACCGACATTCCTATTACTTGAGTAGCAGTGATGTATTGCTAGATACCGCTCATTGTTTGTAATATTAAATAGGATTTAATGTTACTATCAAGGTAATAGAATCCTACAGGGTCACACACATAGAATGGAGTTAAATGGGGCTAGTTAGACCTTCAGTAAAATTTGATGGGCCAACCCAATTGAATAGACCTACACATGAGCCTGACCTAGGTCATATATGTGTAAGGGACCTATATATACTTCTCTTAGTCTCTTGTGTCGCACTACTACACATGCACAACTGAGAGACGGAAACAATTTCCAAATCGAGAGAGTATGAGAGAAACCTGGCCCCCTTCGTGGGTAGCACCGTGCCGAAGAGGGTGACTGATAGCTATTTGGCAAGTGTACCAAATCGCACAAGTAATAAAGTGATGAGTAAATTATCGTCTCCACAGGGAATTGTGTTGTCAAGTACCAAATTACTAATTTAGATACTATTTAAACGATGCAAATTAATGAAGCAAATAAATAAATAAAAAACTAAAATTTTAACAATGTTAAATGGGGTTGAGCAAACAGAGAGTGAAATGCTAGAGATCCGATTTCACTTGATTTTCCGATTATTTGGATGCTTTCTTAATTTAAATTCAAATTCAAGAATTGATGGTGGGATATCTAATTTAATTAAAACCCAATTCCTTGGTAGATTAATTCTCTTCAACTATCTAGAATTAACTAATTCCTTAGTCTAATTCCAAATAGAACAAGGCATAAATGAACAGAATCCCAAGTAATACCACACAATCAACAATATCTATTCCTAGATTATTGCTTAATCATGATGTTTATCTCAAGAAGCAACATCACACATGAATTTCCCAATTTTATGCATGACCATCAGTTCAATTTATGGTTGATCAAGTCATAAAAGCATTAAGAATAGAGATGAACACTCAATCATGAAAGAAAACTTAAATTAAGCATTATCAATCCAAATAAATCATCCATTTAAGTTACATCATCACTCTAGCTAGGAAGAGTTTAGAAAAACATCAAGAAATAGGAAAACAAAAGATAGGAAATTGTAAACTCCATTGAATCCAAGACAACAAGAATATGAAGATCTTGAATCCTTGCTCCTTGATGATCTCCTTGGCTCTCCTAGGGCTGGAAGCCCTCTCCCCCAAAGTCCCCTCTGGCCCCCCTTTCTTCTATGGCAGAATAAGTCCTTTTATAAGATTTAGAAAATTAAGAATTATAAATCCAAATAAATCATCCATTCAAGTTACATCATCACTCTAGCTAGGAAGAGTTTAGAAAAACATCAAGAAATAAGAAAACAAAAGATAGGAAATTGTAAACTCCATTGAATCCATGACAACAAGAATATGAAGATCTTGAATCCTTGCTCCTTGATGATCTCCTTGGCTCTCCTAGGGCTGGAAGCCCTCTCCCCCAAAGTCCCCTCTGGCCCCCCTTTCTTCTATGGCAGAATAAGTCCTTTTATAAGATTTAGAAAATCATAAAATAATTGAATGTTGCTGCCACTTTTCTTCATAAAAGGCGTTATGATGTGGTAAATCAGAACGCAAGTATACGTTATCGCAAATCAAGTAATATAGTTGTAAGAAAGTGTCGAACCCACAGGGATTAATTCTAAATTTGACTATCTACTAAAAGTTTGCAAAACTCAACCTTATTTAAACAACTTAATAAGAGATAATTTATGAAAGACTAAAGATTACGATGTGAGAAGATAAAGTTAATGATCAAATTAACCAAGCCTAAGATTGCAATTATCCCTCACACTTTACTTGATTCTCTTACTTCCATCCAAGATCAATTAATTATTTGAATTGTTAACTAGAAATCCTTAATTTATCTATAAGCCTCTTTCGATGGTCAAATAGAAATATTCTTAATTAATGATAAACTATATGTCTATGTCTATCAAATAATCAAGAATTCATTAAGTTCCGATTTCATTAATGGTTACATATGTTATATAGGTATATGTCTATCCTATATAAACTCAAGGCTTTCGCACAAAGATCATATGTTATCTTACTTAGATCTTAAACCAAAATCCCTTTGTCAAGTTGCTTAAGGTTTATCAATTCAATTTAATTAATGGCCAATTAATTAAAAGCATTAAGAACAAGTAAGATAAACAATTCAAGATAATCAACCTACTTTTGGATATGATAAACGAATCAAATTACGTGTGAGTTCAAATTGCAATCCTAGTATAGAAATTTAGCTACTCATTATATTAAAGGAAACAAAAGAACAAGTGAAAATCATGATAGAAATGAAAGTGGTTGTTGGTATTAACAAGAACACAACGGGCTAGAGTTTCGGGATTTACTTTAAACAAATTGGAAGATCTAACCTTGAAATCAAAGTATAAATCTCACAATTTATGAAAGCTTCCCCCTAACTCTAGGAAGAACCTTAACTAGACATCAAGATGAAGAAACTTGAATAAGATGAAGATTATATTATACAAACTACAAGAGCTTTGGGATTTCCTTTAAACAAATTGGAAGATCTAACCTTGAAATCAAAGTATAAATCTCACAATTTATCAAAGTATCACCCCTAACTCAAAATACAATGAGAGAATTCAGAAATGGGATGCCCTTAAGTGTGGCAAATGCCTTCCTTTTATAGGCAAAGGCTAGAACTATTCAATTACAATTTTGTCAAATCTCTTTGCACATGGGTTGAAATTTCAGCTCCGAAGATTATCAAATTCGTCATTGCTCCCGTCATAATTTGGAAATCTTCTCTTCATGAAAGTTGTAGCACATGCAGTCTTGAAGAATATGTCAAAAATTCAGCCAGATCTAACGGTTGGATCTTGAGATCTGACCATTTTTCCGAAACTACTCAGATTATATCAAAAATGACAGCCACCAACTTGTTGCCTAATTTTGACCCACTTCCGGTTCTAATCTGGAAATCTTCATTTCTAGGAAAGTCATAGAGAATTATGTCATTCATGACATATCAAAATTTCAGCTACATCCAACGGTTAGATCTTGAGAAATCACCAAATAACCGAGTATAGGTTTGAGCAGAAATTTTCTGATTTGTCCTGAATTTGATGTAACCCAAAATTCACTGAGTTTAGGTCTTCATTTCTCTTCTATTTGAGCTATACTGATATCAACATCTAAGTTCATGATATTTTGGTTCAACAACTGCTTTGAATAGTCCTTCGGGTGTTCTGCTCAATTTGTAACAACATAACCAATATATGAGGAATTATGCAATTTTCACTTCATATATGCAATAATTTCATAAGAATAGACCAATGAGAGGTGCTAAATTATGCATATAAAATATGTTTATCAAATCCCCCCACACTTGACTTGTTGTTTGTCCTCAAACAAGAAACAACCTAATATTAAACTAAAAGAATAAAAACTGATTATACCTAATCTAATCCACTTTCGTAAGAAAACACGATGGCACTTAGCATGTGCCACAAGCCTTTAAACCCCTAGGTGTCCCTAGTGGACGAGTTATAGTCTCGTGAGGGTTTACCAGGATGATACCCACAAACATGTAATACTTCATTTAATCAATTCAATTAATTTTTAAATACAAGCATTGTATCAGATTTAAATATGCTTAACAAAGTATAGTTGAATCAAAGCAATTAGGAGTAGAATATACATAGCATAATCATGCTTTAATCAGAAATAAGCATATTCAAATTGAGTAAAATTCCTCACAAGTGACACTCAAATCACACAAAGTGTTTAGGTTAACTGTTTGCGCTCAACTCAGTCACATTATGAAAGTATTTTACCATATGCTTGCACATACATCAATTCTCCACTACTTAGATCAAATAAATTTCACAAATCAAGAGGTCTTTCAAAAAGGTTGTAACGAGGTTATAAGGTGAAGGAAGGAAACAATATGGATAATAACAAGTTAAAAACCAAAGAGAATAAAAAGCATTGCGGAGTAACTCAAGTAGGAATCATAAACTTTTACCAAAAACTCTAAAATGCACATTCTCTTCACACATTCCTTCCTTTTTTTTTATTTTTTACAACCTTTTATTTTCTCTCTTTCTCTCTCTTTCTTTTTTTTTTCTGTTTGTTCTCCTTTTTTTTTTTTTTACCAAACATTTCACATCAACATACCAATTCCCCCACACTTAAATCATTGCAACCACAAGAACTCCTCCAATTAGGAAAATCAATGCTCTCTTATTCCCTAAGGTGAAGTAAAACATGGTTTTTTTTTTTTTTTTGAATGCTTGTAAAAGCTATGAACAACAAAAAGGACAAGTAGGCTCAAAGGGGGTTAACAATGGAATAAATGTAAGGTAGGCTTATTTGGCCAAAGTAGCTAAGTCAAGAAAATTGCCTCTATCATTTTTATGTAACATACAGACCAATGTAATCTCAAATTGATTCAGTGCAAGTTCTAGAAAATACATCCATAATTGACATCACTCATGAAAGAAAATAAACCAAGTATAAGTATCAAACTTGGACAAGCCCAAAACTCACAAAGGTATGAAACATTTACTCAATTCAAACATGCCTTCTTCCTAATATCCACAGTCATATATACATGTATATCACGAATTTTGAAAAATAATTCAACTATAAACTGTTTTGCATACTTTTATCATCAACTAAGCTACAATTCAGCACATGCTTGCATCAAAATTAATCGAAAAGATCAAAATGAATTTTTTTTTTATATATATATATATATCTATATACAAGAACAAACTGTTTTTAGACCTACTATGAAATGCAAGTTAAGATGCGTCTCAAGAGTAAAATTACTCCTTACTCTGCCATCATACAGTTAGTATCGATAAAAATTAGCTTGTTAATGTTTTTTTTTTTTAAAAAAAAAACTATGTACATGGCATGACAATGTTAACTATCACTCCCCCCAACTAATTTAAGGCATTGTCCCCAATGTTAAAATAAAGATAAGTGGAGTGTAGAAGATCTTACCAGAAAACTGCAAATCGAGCCTGAAATAAGAAAATTTACAAAAAAAAAAAAAAACAAACTAAAACCATAACAGAGAACAAAAATTCATAAGGACAAAGTCAAATGAAGTTTTTGCTTTTTGCTTTTGCTGCCTTGTTCCCAATTCAGTAAAGCCATTGCTGGATCACGTTGTGGGACAAATTTGTATAGTTGATCGAGCAATTGCTCCGGGGTCGCAGCAGTTACCAGAATTTGACGTGTCGCTTGTGAGATGAACTTTTGTTCCATGGCATGATCAAGAAAACAAAATAAACTGTCATAAAAACCATTAACATTTAATATACCAATGGGTTTTTGGTGAAAGTTCAGCTGTAACTAGGATGCAATTTGGAAGATCTCTTCCAAAGTTCCAAAACCACCAGGTAGAGCAATAAAGGCATCAGCATTTGCTATCATAATGTTCATGCGTTGGTGCATGCATGATACCATTACTTCATCCCCTACAGTTTTTCCAGCGAGATTGCCTATGGCTAAAGGACTGGGAATGACACCAAGGACTTTGCCACCTCCTAAATGTGCAGCAGTTGCTACACAACCCATTAACCCAAGACTACCTCCTCCGTAAACTAAATGGATTTCTCTCTCAGCTAGCACTCGACCAAGATGGTTTGCCATATTTACAAAATCTTTATCCTTTCCAGGATTAGATCCACAAAAGACACAAATACTTTTGATTCGACGAACTGAAGTTACTTCCATCTCTTCTTTTTTTTTTTTTTTTGTACTCTCACCTTATCAATGATCTGAAGAGAGCAAAGTGCAATATTTAAAGGAATCAAAACTCAAATCTAATAATTACACCTATAAAGGAGGGATAGATTTAGTGTCAGGAAAGTTTGAAAATAAACACAGAAATGACAATAGCTATACAACTAGGATAAAAGGCTAATCTATATGTGTCAGGAGAAGTTTGAAAATATACAAAGCATTTTTCAAAAAGCTACGGCTATAAATTTTTTTTTTTTTATTAAAATTTTTTTTTAATTTTTTAATTTTTTTAATTTTTTTTTTGAACAAGAAGAAAAGAAGGGAAGAAACAAAATAGCAATACTTACAGTTGGTGTGATTGTGGCACACACTTTCCTCTGGTTTTACGTCCAGTAACGGCTTCAATGCTCTCTATGGGCCGATGGTCGGCTTCTCTTCCAATTTTCTTAAAAATTGGCAAACAGGGTCTTTTTGAGTCAGATTCCCAAGACTATAACGCTCATGTTCAGCTTGGAATATTGGCCATAAATCAAGAAGTACTCCCTGCACATCTCCACTAGGATGCGTCTCAAGAGTCAATAGAATGTTATCTAAAGACTCCTTACTCATGCCATCCTTAATGAAGTTAATTTTGTCATCTCGATTTATAGACACCATTCCAAGTGATCTGCATTTTGTGTTACAGGTCCATCTTGCACATTTATAGCAGACCCGTAACCTTTTTGCTCTTCTTTTCTTTGCATATAGACTTTTACCTAGACCTGGCATATATGAAATAAGAGCGTCGAGAAAATTCACCGCTAATCGGACCTTTGCTTCAATTAACCAACAGATATCGCCAGGATGCCTTTGTGCATAAGCATCCTTAATCTTTCAAACCTGGCAGTAATAAATGTTAGTTAAAGCATTTTGAGGAAGAGAAGGGAATTGCTTGCGTAAGTTAACAAGCACATTATCCATTTGGGAAGAAAGAAGGAAAGAGAAATGAGTAAAATTATATACGATTTCGATATTTGTGGGTAATCAAGGGACCGAACAAAGTTCACGAGTACCGTTATCCGCCATTTAACCGTAATCTGTCAAAGATCATTCATTGTCACCAAAGGTGATTGAAGATTTTTCACGATCGATGGGTCCTCCCCAATAATGTTTCAATCTTTGACCATTGACCTTAAACGTGGCTTGAGTTTTCTCATCTTTGATTTCAATTGCTCCAAATGGGGACACCTTGACTATCACGAACGGTCCTGACCATCTCGATCTAAGTTTTCCAGAAATAATTTCAACCTCGAGTTGAAAAGTAAGACTTTGCCCCGCTGAAATTCTCTCTTGACAATCTTCTTATCATGCCACCTTTTTGTTTGCTCCTTGTACAATTTGGCATTTTCATATGACTGAAGACGGAACTCATCCATCTCATTGAGTTGGAGGAAACGTTTCTCACCAGCTTGCTTCATATCAAAATTGAGCTTTTTGATAGCCCAATATGCATTATGTTCCATCTCCACTGGAAGGTGACATGCTTTGCCAAACACCAATCGATATGGTGACATTCCAATCGGAGTTTTGTATCTTTGTTCGGTAAGCCCATAATGCATCATCCAATCTCTTGGACCAATCCTTTCTTGTGGGATTCACGCTTTTCTCTAAGATCCTCTTGATTTCTCTGTTAGAAACCTCAACTTGGCCACTAGTCTGCGGATGGTATGCAGTTGCCACCCTATGAGTCACTCCATATTTAGCAAGAAGGGCTCCAAAGTATTTGTTGCAAAAATGACTCCCTTCATCACTTATTATTGCTCTTGGAGTTCCAAACCTAGTGAATATGTTTCTCTTCAAAAATTCAACACCACTTTAGAATCATTAGTGGGTAAAGCAGTTGCTTCAACCCATTTAGAAACATAATCAACAAAGAACAAGAATATAGAGGTTATAAAAAGATGAGATGAAATGAACAATGAAATAAATACACCATACGTCAAAGATCTCCACTTCTAAGATGT
Source organism: Styphnolobium japonicum (assembly GCA_023212625.1). Taxonomy (NCBI): domain Eukaryota; kingdom Viridiplantae; phylum Streptophyta; class Magnoliopsida; order Fabales; family Fabaceae; genus Styphnolobium; species Styphnolobium japonicum. The sequence continues at coordinate 7,735,117 of JALBWW010000010.1, forward strand.
TATTGAGGGCATCTCATGTCTTCTAGAGATATTTCCAAATCCGTTGGCACTGTCACATTTTACAACAAAGGAGTAAGCATCCTTAAATAATGATGGCCAATAAAAATCAGACTGTAACACCTTAGCAGCTGTTTTTTCTCCTCCAAAGTGTCCTCCATAATCAGATGAATGGCATTGATGCAAAATGTTATCAACTTCTTCACTGGGGATACACCTTCTTAAAATTCGATCTGCACATTGCTTAAACAAGAAAGGTTCATCCCAAACATAATATTTTACATCATGCAAAAATTTCTTTCTTTGTTGCCAGTTAAGCTCAGGAGGTAAAATACCACTTACAAGATAATTAACAAAATCAGCATACCATGGTATATTACCTTGAAGGGTAAAGAGTTGTTCATCAGGAAAACATTCATTAATTTGCACTTTACCTCCTTCATTATTGTCACTTTCCAATCTAGATAAGTGGTCGGCCACTTGATTTTCTGTTCCTTTTCTGTCCTGAATCTCTAGATCAAATTCTTGTAACAAGAGTATCCATCTGATCAACCTCGGCTTAGCATCTTTCTTGGAAATCAAATACTTGATTGCTGAATGATCTGTATAGACAATTACTCTTGTTCCAATTAAATAAGATCGAAATTTATCAAAAGCAAATACCACAGCAAGAAGTTCCTTTTCTGTGGTAGTATAGTTGAGTTGAGCATCATTCAAGGTCTTGCTCGCATAGTAAATGGCATGCATCTTTTTGTTCTTTCTTTGACCAAGAACTGCCCCCACTGCAAAATCACTAGCATCACACATGAGTTCAAATGGGATATTCCAATCTGGTGCAACAATGATTGGTGCTGTAATCAATTTTTCTTTCAAAATCCTGTAAGCTTCAAGGCAAGATTCATCAAATTCAAAAGGAATATCTTTCTCAAGTAAATTACACAAAGGTTTAGAGATCTTAGAAAAATCCTTAATGAATCGTCAGAGAAGCACTGCATGCCCTAAGAAACTGCGAATGCCTTTCACTGAATTAGGTGGAGGTAATTTTTCAATTGTCTCAATCTTTGCTTTGTCAACTTCAATCCCTTTAGCAGAAACTTTATGGCCAAGGACTATTCCTTCTTGAACCATAAAATGGCACTTCTCCCAATTTAGTACCAGATTAGTCTCTACACATCTTTTTAGCACTAAAGCAAGATTATTAAGGCAAAGGTCAAAAGAATCACCAAATACAGAGAAGTCATCCATAAATACCTCAATTGACTGCTCCACCATATCTGAGAAGATTGACATCATGCATCGTTGAAAAGTTGCAGGTGCATTGCACAATCCAAATGGCATCCTTCGAAAAGCAAATGTCCCATAAGGACATGTGAAAGTTGTCTTTTCTTGATCTTCAGGAGCTATGGCAATTTGGTTGTACCAGAATATCCATCCAGAAAGCAATAATAGGTTCGACCAGCAAGTCTGTCTAACATTTGATCAATGAAAGGGAGAGGAAAATGGTCTTTCCGTGTTGCTTTGTTCAACTTTCTGTAGTCCATACAGACTCGCCAACCTGTAACAGTTCTAGTGGGGATTAGTTCATTGTTATCATTGGTAATTACAGTCATACCTCCCTTTTTAGGTACACATTGTACTGGGCTGACCCACGAACTATCAGAGATGGGGTATATGATTCCAGCATCCAACCATTTAATAATCTCCTTCTTCACTACTTCCTTCATTATTGGATTCAACCTCCTTTGATGTTCAATGGTGGGTTTTAATCCTTCCTCTAGCAGAATCTTATGCATGCAAATAGATGGGCTTATTCCTTTGATATCTGCTATGGTCCATCCCAAGGCTTTCTTATATTCCCGCAACAATCTTAGCAATTTCTCTTCCTGCACACTATTAAGAGAAGATGAGATAATAACTGGTAAGGTAGAAGATTCTCCTAAAAACACATACCTCAAATGATCAGGAAGTTGCTTTAGCTCCAACTCTGGTGGTTCTTCAACTGAGGATTTCATTGTAGTCCCATCTTTCATGGACAACTCCAACTCCTCAAATTGTTTTCTGCCATGATTGTAAGATGGTGATGCATTAAGCCATTGCACAAACTCAAAGGATTCCTGCCTATCCTCACAAGGTAGATTAATAATAGCATCTTCTAAAGGATCAGTACTAAAACCATTAGTACTTGATTCGAATTTGCTATCATCAATAACATTAATCATGAGGCATTCATCAGATTCTTGGGGATATTTCATAGCTTTAAAGACATTGAATGTTACCTCTTGATCTTGTACCCTCATAGTCAGCTCACCTTTTTGTACATCTATGAGAGTTCTACCAGTAGCTAGGAAAGGTCTCCCAAGAATGATTGGAACCTCTCGATCCTCCTCCATGTCTAATACTACAAAATCAGCAGGAAATATGAATTTGTCAACTTTTACTAAAACGTCTTCCACCACTCCTTTTGGGTAGGTGAGAGATCTGTCTGCTAATTGTAGAGTTAGATTGGTTTGTTTCACCTCCATCAATCCAAGTTGCCTGTAAACAGAAAGAGGCATCAAATTTATACTAGCTCCTAAATCACATAAAGCTTTACCAAAAAATTTGTTTCCAATAGTACAAGGAATAGTAAAACTCCCTGGATCTTTTAACTTTGGCGGAAGCTTTTTCTGTAATATGGCACTGCACTCTTCAGTAAGTGCAACAGTTTCAAAATCTCCAAGTCTTCTCTTTTTGGACAAGATTTCCTTCATAAACTTGACATAGCTCGGCATCTGTTCCAAAGCTTCAGCAAAAGGAATATTAATATGAAGTTTCTTGAATACCTCTAGAAACTTGTTGAATTGCTTGTCCATCTTTTGCTTTTGAAATCGTTGTGGGAATGGAGGTGGAGGGGGTTCATTCTTCTCAGATTTCTTCAATAGAAAAGGCTCTTCAGAATTGCTCTTTGATTGTTCATGAATCTTCTCATCTTCATTTTCTTTAGGTTTTTGAATGGGCTCATCCAGTTCTTTGCCACTCCTGAGGGTAACAGCCTTACATTGTTCATTATTACCTCCCTTAGGATTAGTCTCTGTGTTGCTCGGCAAACTACCTTGAGGGCGATTATTCATAAAACCAGATAATTGCCCTATTTGAACCTCAAGATTCCGGATAGAAGCTCCTTGACTTTGAAGTTGATTCATGCATTGTTGAGTACTCTTAGTCAACTGTAAGATGGCTTCTTCCATTACAGATTTCTTCTCTTGTTGTGGAGCTTGTTGTTGGAACCCAGGTGGTCCCATCGGTCTAGCTGATGATGAAGCTTCTTGGTTATTTCTCCAAGAAAAATTTGGGTGATTCCTCCAACCGGGATTGTAGAAATTTGAATTTGGGTTATGTTGTTGCCGATTGAAGTTACCCACATAATTAGCAGTTTCAGAATTGAAAGAGCATTGATCAACAGAATGAGGTCCAGAGCAATACTCACAGATCAAGAAAGGGCTCTGAATAGCATGTATTGACTGTTGATTGGATTGACTCCCAATTGAGTCTAGCTTTTTGGTCGGTCTGACTACTTGTGCGGATAAAGCGGATAAAGTATCTACTTCATAAATTCCAGCCACTCTCCTTTGTGATGCTCTTTCAGTAGGCCATTCATAGTTATTGGAAGCCATCTCTTCCAATAAATCATAACCTTCATCAACAGTTTTGTTCATCAATGCACCACCAGCAGCAGCATCAATGGTTGACCTCAGAGAGTTAGTCAAGCCATTATAGAAAGTTTGAACTTGAAGCCACTTTTGTACCCCATGATGAGGGCATCTTCTAAGTAGATCCTTGAATCTCTCCCATGCCTCATACAATGATTCTGAATCATATTGCTGAAAAGAGGTAATTTCATTCCTCAACTTTGCACTCTTTGCAGGAGGGAAATACTTAGCTAAGAATTTTTGTGCCAACATATCCCAAGTAGTGATAGAGCTATCGGGTAGAGAATTCAACCAACTTTTAGCCTTGTCTCTTAGTGAAAAGGGAAAAATTCTTAACCGAATAGCATCTGCAGAACATCCATTGTGCTTGAAAGTGTCACAGATCTCCAGAAAATTTGCTATATGAGCATTTGGGTCTTCATGAGGCAAACCCCCAAATTGATTATTTTGCAGCATCTGGATCACTCCTAGCTTAATCTCAAAGTTGTTAGCTTGTATTGGAGGTCTGACAATACTTGAATGAACTCCATCAGCAGTAGGAATTATATAATCCCTAAGAGTTCTTGGTTGTTGATTAGCTAGCCCAAGTTCTTGATTTCTGTTATCGTCAGCCATTCTTCTTTGTTGCAATAACTCTTGACGACGCTCTTTTCTGTTTCTGCGGCAAGTTCGCTCAATCTCAGGATTAAGAGGAATCAACTCCTTGTCTTGAGCACTGCGCATAAAACAGTTCGAAAAATTAAAAATAAAAGAACAAGTTTAAATTAAGATCAAGTATGCTAGCATTAATAGTAGTAAAATAAAGGATTAATCCCCGGCAACGGCGCCAAAAACTTGATGTGGTAAATCAGAACGCAATTATACGTTATCGCAAATCAAGTAATATAGTTGTAAGAAAGTGTCGAATCTACAGGGATTAATTCTAAATTTGACTATCTACTAAAAGTTTGCAAAACTCAACCTTATTTAAACAACTTAATAAGAGATAATTTATGAAAGACTAAAGATTACGATGCTTGAGAAGATAAAGTTAATGATCAAATTAACCAAGCCTAAGATTGCAATTATCCCTCACACTTTACTTGATTCTCTTACTTCCATCCAAGATCAATTAATTATTTGAATTGTTAACTAGAAATCCTTAATTTATCTATAAGCCTCTTTCGATGGTCAAATAGAAATATTCTTAATTAATGATAAACTATATGTCTATGTCTATCAAATAATCAAGAATTCATTAAGTTCCGATTTCATTAATGGTTACATATGTTATATAGGTTTATGTCTATCCTATATAAACTCAAGGCTTTCGCACAAAGATCATATGTTATCTTACTTAGATCTTAAACCAAAATCCCTTTGTCAAGTTGCTTAAGGTTTATCAATTCAATTCAATTTAATTAATGGCCAATTAATTAAAAGCATTAAGAACAAGTAAGATAAACAATTCAAGATAATCAACCTACTTTTGGATATGATAAACGAATCAAATTACGTGTGAGTTCAAATTACAATCCTAGTATAGAAATTTAGCTACTCATTATATTAAAGGAAACAAAAGAACAAGTGAAAATCATGATAGAAATGAAAGTGGTTGTTGGTATTAACAAGAACACAACGGGCTAGAGTTTCGGGATTTACTTTAAACAAATTGGAAGATCTAACCTTGAAATCAAAGTATAAATCTCACAATTTATGAAAGCTTCACCCCTAACTCTAGGAAGAACCTTAACTAGACATCAAGATGAAGAAACTTGAATAAGATGAAGATTATATTATACAAACTATAAGAGCTTTGGGATTTCCTTTAAACAAATTGGAAGATCTAACCTTGAAATCAAAGTATAAATCTCACAATTTATCAAAGTATCACCCCTAACTCAAAATACAATGAGAGAATTCAGAAATGGGATGCCCTTAAGTGTGGCAAATGCCTTCCTTTTATAGGCAAAGGCTAGAACTATTCAATTACAATTTTGTCAAATCTCTTTGCACATGGGTTGAAATTTCAGCTCCGAAGATTATCAAATTCGTCATTGCTCCCGTCATAATTTGGAAATCTTCTCTTCATGAAAGTTGTAGCACATGCAGTCTTGAAGAATATGTCAAAAATTCAGCCAGATCTAACGGTTGGATCTTGAGATCTGACCATTTTGCCGAAACTACTCAGATTATATCAAAAATGACAGCCACCAACTTGTTGCCTAATTTTGACCCACTTCCAGTTCTAATCTGGAAATCTTCATTTCTAGGAAAGTCATAGAGAATTATGTCATTCATGACATATCAAAATTTCAGCTACATCCAACAGTTAGATCTTGAGAAATCACCAAATAACCGAGTATAGGTTTGAGCAGAAATTTTCTGATTTGTCCTGAATTTGATGTAACCCAAAATTCACTGAGTTTAGGTCTTCATTTCTCTTCTATTTGAGCTATAGTGATATCAACATCCAAGTTCATGATATTTTGGTTCAACAACTGCTTTGAATAGTCCTTCGGGTGTTCTGCTCAATTTGTAACAACATAACCAATATATGAGGAATTATGCAATTTTCACTTCATATATGCAATAATTTCATAAGAATAGACCAATGAGAGGTGCTAAATTATGCATATAAAACATGTTTATCACGTTAACTTGGGCTAAACATATCTCATCAAATCTGGTTGAATCAGTGATAGTGGTCAACATAAGATTCGTAGATATTTTTCTTAACTCTCCTATTCACCGGAATCATGTCATTGAACTTCTAGAGTGAAAGTTATGCCCAAATTATTACAAAAGATTTGACAGCAAAAGTTTCCTTGATTTGCCTTTAATTAAGTTTCCTTGTTTCCTTGAATAGCCTTTGATTGAGTCTCCTTGATTAGCATCCATTGAAGATTCTTTGCACAAATTACCATAATTACAGTAGATTTGTTCAAATATCAACTTTCCTAAAATAAATAGCAAATAAACATCAATTAGGAGATAAAATCCCACAAAATCATATGATAAAGATAGGAAATATAAGTACTGACTAAGACTCATCAGTGACCATTACTTCCATTCATGTGGATACCATAGAGACGCCGCCACCACATTCGTGGGTCGGAGCATTCGTGATTTGCTGTCCATCACAACATCGGGTTCGTCTTTAAGGTAATCATCTTAAAATGGATTACGACCATCGTTTGGATCCTTGGAGGGTTTATGTTTTTTTTTTTTGTTTTTCTGCTGCCTTTTTCTTGTATCAAAACCCAACAATATTATTACTTGGCTCCATGTTGGATTGATCATTCTACCATTTTGCAAAGTTTTATGCCATGTCAACAATTAACGGTACACTTAAGTAGATAACTGGCCATATCAACGTTCCACTAATAGTCTCGTCACGGATCTTCATGTCCACTATCTTGCGATGACCAAATTGATGTCACCACAATCTTTCAAGGACAAAAATAGGGGTTTACTCAAGAAAATTCTAATAAGTATATCAACATTAATCTAAAATGAAAAACATGCAAACTAATTGTTGGCTATGAGTACACATTACCCGAAATTTTGCAAGCCACATGTCTCTAATTGGTGGATCCATCACTTTCTAGTACCTCTAAACCCCCTCAAACTTGGAATTAATAATCCCAGTGATAGCTGCTGGTGGTCCCACAGGAGGCTCAAACCTGTAAATAAAGTAAACATATATCAAATATAATAATAAACTTATGAAGATGGACTAGCTGTAGACATATACGATTGTCAATATCTCTAGCCCTAGTATAATATTTGAAGATAATGATGGTACAATAGACATGTGAGGATGTGAAGATGAGCTAGCTGAGACATAGGATGTGAAGATGGGCTAAGTGTATTGGATATGTCAAGTGAAGAGGATGTGGAGATGGGATAGATGAAGGGGTGTGAGGATGTGGAGATAGGGTAGATGAAGAAGGAAAGACATAAGAAGCGAGTGGTGTAGGTAATGAAGTATAAGGGTGTGAAGACAGCTGAAAGGTGCTCGACCTCTACCTCTAGATTTGTCCCCATCCCCATCTATATACATGTTGTAATGAGAAAAATAAGTTAAATTTAATTAAAGTAACATAAAAAACTAGCATAAAATTATGAATGAAACAAACACACAAATAAAATTGACAAGCATAATGCGTGATTACATAGTTACATAATTGATGTTCCATTAGTTGATTACTAATAACATATTACATATCAAAAGTAACTTAATCATATTATATTTCATCAAAGTCTTCTTCATCTTCCTCTTCTTCTTATGGAATTTCCACATTTTCATCTTCTTCTTCCAAGTCAACTTGTTTGATGGAGAATATTTCTACTTCCTCTACTGGGCCAGATGTATCAACATGACTTTGCTCAAGATCATTGTTTGCAACTATCATAGGCATTTGAACGATCTCAACGTCTTGGTAAGGATGATCTATTTCAAACATCTTAGTTTCATAAGTCATGATTATATTGTGTGCCTTTGTTTTCATGACAACCAACCACCCAAAATACCCTTAAGGATACTTTGCGTAGTACACTTGCACTGCTTGTTGTGCCAGTATGAACGATCATAGTTCTTATACCTCATAGATTATCTTACTTCAACAATTCCATAATTTTTTGTTATCAATCTTTGTCCCTTTATTCGGAGTGCTATCAATCCACTCACATTTCAAAAGAACCAAGTGGGAAATGACATAATTTTTTTAAAGCTCGATGGTTCCCTCTAATCTCTTGATACTATCTCATTTTAGTTGTTATTTGCATTGAAGAATAGAGTCTTCGTAGCATTAGGACAAGTGGGAAGAACAACATTTTTTAAATCTCGGTTTCTCATATTAGCCCTTATAGTTATGCATTCATAGCATTGCTCCCTAAAATATCTACAACTTTAAAGATTCTGATCATCCTTGTAGTACAACATGCAACCATTGGAACAACATTGATGTTGAAACCAAAATCTTATAAAAAGGTTTAAGCACTAATATTTAAAAGCTGTAGCTTTCCCTGTTTAAGTTTGGAGGATAACAAAAATATTTATTAAGTTTGAACAAGTAAGTGTTTCGACAATAGTATTAACAAAACGCTACTTGTATGTGCGTCTATTCTGTTCTGAGCTTAAAGAAAACTCTTTATGCGTCAAATATGCTATGACTTTTTGTGCGTTCAATATGCTATTTTACTTTGTGCGTCCAATGAATATCTAAATATGCTTTGTGCGTCCAATGACTGTCTACATATACTTTTACTATTGGTGCGTCCAATATTTGTATGCATATACTGTTACTATTTTTATTGGTTCGTCCAATACTATCCTTTTGCCAAAGCTCAGACTCAATTCACTCTTTCAAAGTTCAAGTTCAAGCTCTCGTCCAAGTTAAAATTCAAAAATGAAGAACTGTTCCTCATTAAATGCTAGAAAAGAACTCTGACAGCTCACGGTGACAGAAGAAGTCAACTAAGCCACTTTTGCTGACATTGTCTAACAACTACAAAGATCTGCAAATAAGAAACTTTCTGCAATCTTAGACAAATCAGAACTTTGTTATCACATGATTGAAAATCTCAGAGGATAAAAGTCACTTTCAGAAGAAGCTCAGCACTTTTTCAGTAGATGCATTTAATGCTACTCAGAACGGTAATAAATGTTTCCGTTGGACGATATAGCTCATTAAGTCTGCTCAAATTGTTCTTACATATAAAGAGAAGAAGCAGCACTAGAAGAAATTAAGAGATCTTTGCCAAAGCATCTTACAAAGTCTAAAAAGCTTTATCTCTTCTTAGATTTCCATATACGTGTAAAAAGAAAAAGCCTTGAGATTTTTATTGTCTATTCTCATTTGTTAGTGAGTTTCAAACTCAAGCATTCATCTTCTTATACTTATTCACCTTAGCGTTGTAAGCCTGAAGAGGCTGTGTATAAAAGAATACTAGTGTGGTTGAACCTGAAGAGGTTGAAAATACTTGTTACCTGAAGAGGTGTATAATACTTGTAATCTCGAAAAAGATTAGTTGGAAAATCCTTCTGGTTGAAGGGATTGGACGTAGCTCTCGGTTGATAGAGTGAACCAGGATAAATCTCTGGTGTAAGCTTTGCTTCTCTCTTCTAGTGTGTTTTATTTTTTCCACTAACCTCTGCGGTTTACTATTGTGTTTATTAACAAAGACCTTTTAATTGGTTATTTGAACTTGTTAACTGTTTCAGTAAAAAATCTTTTCAAAATCCTTAGAGTCCAATAGGACTGAGCAGTGTTGTTCCTACATTCTTTACTTGTTAACCTTTATCCTTCGCTGTGCTCAATCGTTTGTTAAAAGGAAAACTTTTAATCATCAAAAAGGGTTAAGAAACACAATTCAACCCCCTTCTTGTGTTTCACTTGGTTATTTCAATTGGTATCAGAGCTCAGCCTCTTGGGTTGAGCATCTAACAGTGCAGAGGAAAAGATCCAGTACACCCTTAAATGGAGAATGAAGGACAAGCGGTGAACAGACCACCTCTATTCAATGGAAATGACTATGATTACTGGAAGAAGAGAATGATTGCATTTTTTGATGCCCAAAATATGGACATCTGGGACCTAGTTCAAAATGGGTATCAAATACCCACCAACGCAGAAGGACAGGAACTCCCTCGACCACAATGGACGGAAGGACAACGAACCAGACATCAGCTTAACTCAAAAGCCAAACATTATCTTATGTGTGCCATCACCAGATCAGAGTACGACAAAGTCCATAGCTGTGAAACAGCTAAAGAGATATGGGATACTCTGGCCTTAGCACATCAAAGATAAGCATGCTGGTTCACTAGTATGAGCTCTTCAAAATGGGAGAGCATGAAAACATTGATCAAATGTTTGGACGATTCCAAACAATAATCAATGGCTTGAGATCTCTGGGAAAGACCTATGATAATCAAGATCATATCAGAAAAATTCTAAGGAGCCTTTCCAGACAGTGGAGACCTAAGGTTACTGCCATACAGGAAGCAAAGAATCTAGCTTCTCTTACCATGGAGGAACTCTTGGGTTCTCTTAAAGTTCATGAGCTGGAACTTCAAGAAGAGGAAAGCTCAAGAAAAGGGAAATCAATTGCCCTTAAAGCTCACAAAGGCAGTGCGTCCAAAGCACTTAAAGCTGAAAAATCATTAGACGAGGCCGAGTCATCTGAAGATGATATATCTGATAATGACGAGTTATCTTTCATCTCTAGAAAGATACAAGCAATGTGGAAAAAGAAAGGACGTATGCGGAGAAAGCACTTTGGACAAAGACCACCAAAGGACAGAACAGAAACAAAAGACAAGAGTCCAATCATATGCTATGAATGCAAGAAGGCCGGACACATTAAAGCGGAATGCCCTTCACTAAACAAGGAGAAAGAGAAAAGGAGATTCTTTCCAAAGAAGAAAAGAGGATTAATGGCCACCTGGGAAGATCTTGATCTATGTCTCATGGCGAACACCTTGTTAGAAGAAGAAGAAGATGAGGTAACAAACTGTGATCTTGATTTTCAGAATGCATTTGATGAGTTGTTAAATAATTCATCTATTTTAGCGGTTGAATATAAATCCTTGAAAAGAAAGTTTTCAAAATTAACTAGAGAATATGGAAAAATGTTTTCAGAAAAACAAGAACTTGAAATTTATTGTGAAAAATTAAAAACTGAAAATGCTCTTTTAAAAACATCTTCTGAGTCCAACACTTCAGATGAAGTTGATAAACTTCATACTGAGGTAAAAGAGTTAACGGAGGACCTCAGTAAATTTGTGAAAAGCACCAACAACCTAAACATTTTACTCAGGTATTCAAGAGATCCTCGTGACAAATCTGGATTGGGATATCAAGATACTGATAAAAAGCTTTTTAAAAAAACTACTACTCAACCTAAAACTTTTAAGAATGTTTACAAAAAGAACGTTTATCTTTCCTCCAAAAATATCTTTAATGAAAGGTCAAAATATTATGGATCTCCAAGAGCTAACCAAAGAGGACCCAAAAAGATATGGGTACCTAAGGATATGATAATTCCTCTTGCAGATGTGCTTAGCAACAAGAAAAAGACACCTGTCATGGTACCTGGACAGTGGTTGCTCACGGCACATGACGGGAGAAAGGTCTATGTTCCAAGACATCAAAACTAATTCAAGCGGCTCCGTCACGTTTGGAGGAAACTAGAAAGGTAAAATAGTTGGAATAGGTAAGATTGGTAAGCATCCTTTTCCCTCTATCGATAATGTTCTTCTAGTTGAAGGATTGAAACATAATCTGCTTAGCATTAGTCAATTATGTGATAGTGGATCTAATGTTTCATTCAATCAAGGAGAATGTATAATTAAAAACTCTGACGGATCCATACTCTTCACTGCTAAAAGGAAAAACAATCTCTATAAAATTGACTTGGAAGATCTTTCAGATCAAAATGTATCATGTCTAGTTTCCATAAAAGGAGAACAGTGGATATGGCACAAGAAGCTTGGTCATGCAAGTTTGAGATTAATCTCTAAGCTAAATAAGCATAACCTCGTAAGAGGACTACCAAAGCTTGTGTACAAATCAGACGTTCTCTGTGAAGCATGTCCAAAAACATCGTTTCCACCTCTAGACCACTAGAATTGTTACATCTTGATCTATTTGGTCCAACAAGAACTTCTTCACTAAATGGAAAGAAATATGGATTGGTCATAGTAGATGACTATACTAGATGGACATGGGTTATGTTTCTAGCTCACAAGGATGAGTCTTTCAAAGTCTTCTCTATTTTCTGTAAAAGAATTCAAAATGAAAAAGGCATGTGTATCAACTCAATTCGAAGTGATCATGGAGGAGAATTTGAGAATGAGAGCTTCCAATTGTTCTGTGAAGAAAACAGTATTCATCACAACTTCTCTGCCCCAAGAACACCACAACAAAATGGTGTGGTAGAAAGAAAAAATATATCTCTCCAGGAGATGGCTAGAACAATGCTCAATGACAACTCAATCTCCAAACACTTCTGGGCTGAAGCTGTTAACACTGTGTGTTATATTCAAAACAGAATATATATTAGACCTCTTTTAAACAAGACTCCATATGAATTGTGGAAAGGACGAAAACCCAACATCTCTTACTTTCATTCTTTTGGCTGTCAATGCTTTATCTTGAATACTAAGGATTCTTTAGGAAAGTTTGATGCTAAAGTTTACTCTGGTATTTTCCTAGGATACTCAGAAACATCTAAAGCTTATAGAGTATATAACTCTCGCTCTTTAACTGTTGAAGAATCTATTCATGTTAAATTCAATGACAAAAAGCCTGATAATGATTTGTCAGAGCTAGATGAGTCCTTTGCAGAGTTAAATCTAAAAGACAAAGGAGAAGGATCAGCAACCCAAAACAAAGAAGCATTGGACGATGAAAGAAAAGAAGAAACAACTGATGGTCAAAGAAGTTGGCACTTCAAAACTTATCATCCAGAACATCAAATCATTGGTAATCCAGATGATAAAGTGCGTACAAAATCTACCTTCAGAGAATACTCAAATGTAGCCTTCATCTCTGAAATGGAGGCAAGAAAAATAGAAGAAGCACTGAAGGACGAAGGATGGATCTTAGCTATGCAAGAATAGCTAAATCAATTTAAAAGAAACGATGTTTGGACGCTAGTTCAAAAGCCTAAAGACAAGTCCATCATCGGCACAAAATGGATATTCAAAAACAAATTGGACGAAGATGGTAAGGTTGTTAGAAACAAAGCAAGGTTAGTAGCCCAAGGTTACTCACAACAAGAAGGTATTGATTTCACTGAAACCTTTGCTCCTGTAGCTAGACTAGAAGCCATACGCATCTTACTTTCATTTGCTGCTCATCATAGCATGAGACTTTATCAAATGGACGTAAAAAGTGCATTTCTAAATGGTATAATCAATGAAGAAGTTTTCGTTAAACAACCACCTGGTTTCGAGGATGAAAATTTCCCTGAGCATGTTTTCAAATTGAAAAAGGCCTTGTACGGTTTAAAACAAGCTCCTCGAGCCTGGTATGAAAGGTTAAGCACTTTTTTAATAGAAAGCGGTTTTTCTAGAGGAAAAGTTGACACTACTCTTTTTCGAAAAGACAAAAACTCGAAATTCATTTTAGTTCAAATTTATGTTGATGATATTATCTTTGGAGCTACTGATGAATCTCTTTGCAAGGATTTCTCCAATCTGATGCAGAAGGAGTTCGAAATGAGTTTAATGGGAGAATTAAAATTCTTTCTGGGTTTGCAAGTGAAGCAAACATTGGACGAAATCTACATTCATCAGACAAAATACACAAATGAACTTCTGAAGAAATTCAAATTGGACGATTGCAAAACAATGAGCACACCAATGCATCCATCGTCCACACTAAGATTGGACGATAAAGATAAAAAGGTGGACGAAAAGGTATACAGAGGTATGATCGGATCACTCTTATATCTCACTGCGTCCAGACCTGATATAATGTTTAGTGTGTGTCTTTGTGCACGTTTTCAATCTGATCCTAGAGAGTTTCACTTAATTGCTGTAAAAAGAATTTTCAGATACTTGAAAGGAACTACTAATCTGGGTTTAGTATTTAAGAAATCTCATGAGTACAGATTAGTTGGTTTTTGTGATGTTGACTATGCTGGAGATAGAATTGAAAGGAAAAGTACAAGTGGAGGATGTCACTTCATTGGAGGAAATCTAGAATCATGGTCCAGCAAGAGACAAAGCACAATTGCTCTATCAACAGCTGAAGCTGAATATATTTCTGCGTCTAATTGTTGCTCTCAACTACTCTGGATCAAACATCAATTAGAAGATTACAACATCTTTGAAAGTAAGATTCCTTTACTATGTGATAATACTGCTGCATTTAACTTATCAAAAAATCCTATACTACACTCAAGGGCAAAACACATTGAAATCAAACATCACTTTATAAGAGACTATATTCAGAAAGGTGTGTTTGATATTCAATATATGGATACAGATCATCAATGGGCAGATATTTTCACAAAACCTCTCTCAGAGGATAGATTCACTCTTATTCGAAAACATCTAAGTATGCATTTTGTAAAGAATTAATACTTCTTGCGTCCATTGAAGATCTGCGTCCAAAATGCTTTGTACTTGTTAAATAGTGTGGTAAATTTCTTGATAAGACATAAATCATTTGCATTTATCTTGTTTGAAACTTTTCAAATTTCCCACGCTGAGTCAGTTTTTGAAAGGTCACGAAAGTAACTTTTTACTGCGGACGTGACAGTTGCTTTTAATACACATTTAATGTGTTTGTTTCTCTTTAAAAAAAAAGGGAAAAACGATTCGTTTTCTTTCAGAAACCTTTCAGTGTAAAAACCTACCTTCTTCTATAAATATTTTCTTTCTTTTCAAGATCAAATTTTTACGCCTTCAAGCCTTGAAAGAAAACCTTTGCAAAAAGAACCTTAGCAAATTTCTCTCTCTCTCTCTCAAATTTCCTATCCTTGAGAAATGGCTGGAGGAAAGACCCTTGATGTTGAAAGAGCCGAGGTATCGGTCGAATACTCATTCAAAACTTCAATTTTAGCAGAATGTGGGATAGATATCAAAGAGTGTCTTGTCGGTGCTGGATGGGATAGTTACTTCAGAGAACCGGTGGAGGTTTATCCGGAATTGATGAAAATATTCTGGAAAGACGCATCTGTGTCTGCGACAGAGGTCAGGGGGTGTGTATTGGGAAAACCCGTTGTGGTTTCAGAGGTAACCATCTCCAACGCCACACAATGTTGGTTGGAAGGAGCCACCATCACCTCAGACTGGGAGAAAGCTTTTGGGGGAACGGATGCTGTTCTTAACACCTTACTAAAGGAGTCATCCACGGGGAAGATAACTGCATCCAAGATGAATGACAAGGCAAGAGCATTGCATCAACTTCTGAACAAGGCAGTACTCCACAAGGCAGGATCCAAAGATTCAGTCTCTACAGTTCATGCCTTCTGCCTGTGTCATCTGATGCTGTGTCAACAGGTCAATCTCCCTTCCCTGCTTTTTAAGAACTTCAAGAGAAGTGTGCAAGGAAAAGGGAAGAGGACCACCATCTCCTATGGTGTCCTCCTAACCAAGATCTTCAGAGATCAAGGTATCTTTAGTCCCCATGAGACTAAAGATGTTGAAGAGAAGAAGAGGATCTTTGGACGGATCCAAGAGCAACAAATCTTTGGACGAAGCAATGTTCTAAGGATGAAACTTCAGAGCGTCCAAGATTTTCTTGACCAGACAGAGGCTCTTAAAACTACAAAGGCCGAGAGTCCAAAGCAGAAGTCACCATCCGTCCAAGCCATTCCAAAGCGAAGACTCATAATGGAAGATGACTCTGATGATGACCAACCCATCGCTAAAAGGATGAAGGTTGCGTCCATTGCAAACATCCCAAAGGGAACCCAGACGAAGCTACCCATCACAAGGAAACCCTCTTCCAAGCTTGCGTCCATTCCTAAGGAACCCCTTCCTACCATTCCCTCTTCCTCCACTTTACCCTCTTCTCAACCAGAACCACAAACCTCCTTCCCAACCTCTCAAATAACTTCCTCTCCCTTAAACATTGAACCTTCTTCTCAAACTCACATCATACCTTTCAAATCTTCTTCACCTTCACCCTCATAAAGGACCTTCTCCAACTCCTCCTACCTTAACCCCTTCTCTGTGGGCGTTACCCCCACATTATCCATCTTTGGGAATCCAAGAACTCTTCTCTCTCACTTACAGCAAGACGCTCCCGATGCTGTGATGGTTGCTCAACAAAAGTTCACATCTTCCCTAGTGACCTCACCTTCAAACCAGTCACTTTGGAAGAAATGGATCGGTATGCGAGTCCTTATGATACCATCCTTGTCAGTGTCATTAAGGGGAGTCTTCTGTTGAAGGATATGAGATTTGTACCCCCTTCACTGATCATCTCTTCTGCAACTGCCATCAAGATTCAGCCGGATCGGGTTTGTCCAAGGTTGCCAATGGTGGATTTAAATAAAAACAAAGACTTGAAAAAGTATAGAAGCCAAGCCACCTTTCCCAAGCCTATCCACTTCAAACCAAATTTTGGGATCTTAAGTTCCCCTGACGTTGATGTTGATTTCTTGTGGCAAGTTTCGAATAAAGGAGAAGCTGAGGAGAACGAGGCTAAGACTTTCTGGGAAAACCACATATGGGAATGTGAGCAACAAGCGTCTTCGTCAGGTCTAAGCGATGAAGATAAGGAAGATACTATAACCGTGCCTGGCCAGAGCTTCCAGTGTTTTCGTCCTATCTTTATGGTAGATGATCTTCTTGGACTGCCTCTGAACTCACCGTTGCCAACAATCTTCTATTGTCCAAGCTATGTCTCTAGACCTCCGTCTGACAACATAGACAGGCATTATCCCTGGGATCAAATGTTTGGATACTGGAGAGATTCTCTTCCTTGGGATGTTGACCTTCCTCTGTCTGAAGACGAAGTTGAATCTGTTGTGCAGCAAATGGATGTGACCCCTCCTGCTTCCACCACTGAGTTAGCTATTGTGGAACCACAACCTTCTGCTGACACTCTCACCTAAGTGCCCCCAGCTTTTCAGGCCTACGTGAATAATCAAATGGACTTAATGTACAAGAGAGTTGAAGACCTCCTCAAATCTCTTTTTCAACAAGGGCCACCTCCTCCTCCTCCACCTTCGTCCTCTTAATTTTTATTTAGCCAATTTTTTTTGTTGATTCTTTATTTTATTTGACAATGATGTTTTTCTTCTTTTTGTTTGATGACAAAGGGGGAGAATAATGGGAATTTGACTTGTTACAAACCTGTTTTATAATTAACACTGATTCAATGAAACTGTGAATTTTTTTTTTCACCTGGTTGTTTCATTATCCTTGTCTCGTCTATTTTGTTGCCCTTATATAAATGCTTTAATTGAAATTGTGACTACTCTGCTAATACACTGTGTTGCTGTGAAGGATCTGCTCTAAATATTAGCATGGTTTATTTCTTTTCAAAAGGTATTGTCTCTGTTAACGTTTCTCTCTTAAGTACTAAACTTCTATACAGAAATATTGTTTACTTGCTCTTGAAACTTGTTTCATTTTCGTAAACACAAATTTCTTGTACTGCGTCCAAAAGACTCTGCGTCCATTTCTTTGAAATGTTTATCTTAGGGGGAGCAAATAATGTCGTAAAAAGAATCTGTGTTCATTCAAATTAATACTTTTGTCATCATCAAAAAGGGGGAGATTGTTGAAACCAAAATCTTATAAAAAGGTTTAAGCACTAATATTTAAAAGCTGTAGCTTTCCCTGTTTAAGTTTTGAGGATAACAAAAATATTTATTAAGTTTGAACAAGGAAGTGTTTCGACAATAGTATTAACAAGACGCTACTTGTATGTGCGTCTATTCTATTCTGAGTTTAAAGAAAACTCTTTGTGCGTCCAATATGCTATGACTCTTTGTGCGTTCAATATGCTATTTTGCTTTGTGCGTCCAATGAATATCTAAATATGCTTTGTGTATCCAATGACTGTCTACATATACTTTTACTATTGGTGCGTCCAATATTTGTATGCATATACTGTTACTATTTTTATTGGTTCGTCCAATACTATCCTTTTGCCAAAACTCAGACTCAATTCACTCTTTCAAAGTTCAAGCTCAAGCTCTCGTCCAAGTTAAAATTAAAAAATGAAGAACTGTTCCTCATTAAATGCTAGAAAAGAACTCTGACAGCTCACGGTGACAGAAGAAGTCAACTAAGCCACTTTTGCTGACATTGTCTAACAACTACAAAGATCTGCAAATAAGAAACTTTCTGCAATCTTAGACAAATCAGGACTTTGTTATCACATTATTGGAAATCTCAGAGGATAAAAATCACTTTCAGAAGAAGCTCAGCACTTTTTCAGTAGATGCATTTAATGCTACTCAGAACGGTAATAAATGTTTCCGTTGGACGATATAGCTCATGAAGTCTACTCAAATTGTTCTTACATATAAAGAGAAGAAGCAGCACTAGAAGAAATTAAGAGATCTTTGCCAAAGCATCTTACAAAGTCTAAAAAGCTTTATCTCTTCTTAGATTTCCATATACGTGTAAAAAGAAAAAGCCTTGAGATTTTTATTGTCTATTCTCATTTGTTAGTGAGTTTCAAACTCAAGCATTCATCTTCTTATACTTATTCACCTTAGCATTGTAAGCCTGAAGAAATTTGTGTATAAAAGAATACTGGTGTGGTTGAACCTGAAGAGGTTGAAAATACTTGTTACCTGAAGAGGTGTATAATACTTGTAATCTCGAAAAAGATTAGTTGGAAAATCCTTCTGGTTGAAGGGATTGGACGTAACTCTCGGTTGATAGAGTGAACCAAGATAAATCTCTGGTGTAAGCTTTGCTTCTCTCTTCTAGTGTGTTTTATTTTTTCCACTAACCTCTGCGGTTTACTATTGTGTTTATTAACAAAGACCTTTTAATTGGTTATTTGAACTTGTTAACTGTTTCAGTAAAAAATCTTTTCAAAATCCTTAGAGTCCAATAGGACTGAGCAGTGTTGTTCCTACATTCTTTACTTGTTAACATTTATCCTTCGCTGTGCTCAATCGTTTGTTAAAAGGAAAACTTTTAATCATCAAAAAGGGTTAAGAAACACAATTCAACCCCCTTCTTGTGTTTCACTTGGTTATTTCAATTGAATCATGACTCAACCCATGCCTAGTTCGACTACTAATTTCTTTGCCTAATAAAAATTTCTGGGCAAGCGATTATTATTGGGCATTGCATCATACATAAATTTCACCCAATGATTAAAGCAATCTTCAAATAAGTTATGGTCTCTCCATCCATAAAGGATTGCATATAATGCTTACTTAAGCATGATGGAGTGGAGACTCCGCCAAAGACGTCTGCTTGAATGAACTGGTCAACTTCTTCCCAATTATGTACATGCGCAAAGAATGTCTGAGTCCCTCTTCCTTTCCCGAACCTATCTATGAGACAACTTTCAGAATATGCCAACAAAGACCTCATTCAATACTTGAGAAATTGCATCTGTCACAAACATGTAGTTTGGATGTGGGCCTTCTAATTAGTTGGCCCATTTAATTTAACTGTATGTCTAATCATTCGTTAGGATCCCAAGTCATAATTAGATTCCCAACTAAATTCTTGTTATGAATTTAAATCTCAATTTTGATCCATTCAAAGTATGTGACCCTATAGGTTTCTATTAAGTTGACAGTAATACTTAAATCCTATTTTGGTATACAAATAGTGAGTGATATCTAGCAATACATCACTGTTACCCAAGTTACAGAAATGTCTGTGATTTCACATAACCTTCCCGTGACCAATGTTACCATATATTGTAGTCTCTTTGTCCAAATATCTCAATTGAACACAAGGCATGGAACGTGTCACCCTTGTATAGTTCAATCTTTAGTTTCTTAATGTCCGAGTAGACCTGGTAAGACAAATGAGATCAATATCTCATATTGACTCATTTGAGCATGGTCATCCATTTTGCAATCTCACTTAATCAAAAGGCCTGAAGATATTGCTCCTGTTGTGTAAGAGAGACAAATCCTATCTAAGTCAGTCATATCCCTCTGCATGATTTGTAGTATGTCTAATAGCCGAATTTATCACCTTATTATACGCAAAGTCTGATGATATTAAGACATACAACTTCTTATGTAGGAAACTATAGTGTCTTCAAGGCGAAGGAATACACCATTGTCACTGTGAGAACCGCTCATGACACTCATGCAACAATTCATGCAACGTTCTCATGGTGGGTCAGTCCAGTACATTATTACACTAATATGTACCCATGTAAAGACTTTATATCTCATATCCATGACCTATGTGATATGGTCACCAATCTAAGTACGTATTAGTCTTAATACATTATTGTTGTCCTAATTCACAACAATACTTAACTAGAGACATTTAAGAATAGTGTTCTAATTCTAACAAATATATAGGATCTCACAAGCAAGTCATGCACTTGATATCTCATGGCATTGTACTTACTCTTCTAAGGACTTTATTATGTATATTTAAATGAAACAAATAACATAATAAATGAAATGCCTCGTATATAAAATAAATTACACTATACAATGAAAACTAGTAACATAAATGTTATTCCAGTTATTAAATGTGTGCAATTAACTTGAGGTAATCATCCTATGATGGATGTATCAGAGGTAAAGTAGGATTAAGTTCTTACCCTCTTTGTACATAATCATACTCTCAAACCTTATCTCATTTCAAAAGACTAGTTTTTTTTGCCAAAAATGGCTTTTTCACTTATTTTCTCAATTGAAATAAAAATTGGTGGAAACTCCTAAAATTTTCAGATTTGGTTGCCTCCCATTATGACACGCTCTGGGTACGTTGTGACATATTAGCGATACCAATAAATATGGTTGCAGATTCAAGCCTGTAAAAGTTAATCATGCAAATTGATAACGTTGCATTTTCTTTTAATTCCCCTTCCATTCTTTTGATTTATGGCACGTGATATATTTAATTTTTCACACACTTGCACATTCAGGGATTCACACACTTACATCCTTAGAAACGGACACTACTAAATCATATCTCATATCAATCTAATCTATAGAAATTGTAACCGCAAGGGAAGTTACCCTTGATATGGTAAACGATAGAAGGAAAAGCTTATTTTTTCTTTGGTGTAGGAATGGAAATTTGATTAGGTTTATAGAAGTCTGCTGAATAAAGCAATCCAAGAGAAAACGAAGAAGATACTAATTACTCTGACTTCCATAAATAAAAAGGCATTAAAAATGGGTTGCTTGAGAGACGTGGTTACATTGTAGGAAGTGATGGTTAAAAGCGGAAGGGTTGGCTCCTAACCATTAGGGCATATGGTATTTTCACCTCCTTGAGCTTCAAAGCTTATATAATGAAAATATCGTCAAATTATATATGCAAATAAGAAGGGATCAGGTTACAAATTGTGGGATTTGAAGTTAAATATTCCATCCTACTTTATAATGTTCTAAACTTCTAAGTATTGGAACTTGACCTAAATTTTTTGCCCTCCAAAGTTTTAGGTGAAGTTCTTCCACTGCACACAACCAAAAGAGCTAGTTAAAATCTTGCATAGCAAGAAAGATAGCTCAGTCAAACGCTGGGAAGGTGCAAAATGAAATTTTTTTTGGCAAGCAATCATGAACAACAATCCAAAACTTCTCCAAATTGCTCAGAAACTGCATTTGGAAGCTTCAAACATCAAGCATAACCTCAGAATTGAATTTAGATAACCCAAAAACCTTGTAAACTAAAGCTAACAAAGAGAAGAAGCGAAGGAACAAAAAATAAATTGCATTTTTCATTAAAAAAATTTGTTATTTAATAAAATACAAGTAATCAAATCCACCCACTATAATAAGAATTTTCATAATTACGAAACAATTGTTTTCTGGATTAATTATTTGTTTTCTTTTCTCACTTCTCCTATATCAATTACATTCCTCCTGCAGTAGAATAGCTCCAATTAAGCTGTTGCAGTGGGAAGTAAACTAATATTTGAGTTCGTCGCTTTCATGGCTTCAAATCTTGGCTCCTTATCCTGGAACTTCAGCGCAGCATAGAGTTTCATGTACTCCTCAAACACAAATTCTGGGTATTTTTGGTCCTTCCCCTCTGCCTTTCTCTCCACCAATGCTGGTGCTGGGAAGATAACAGCATCACTGCCAGGGTTGTAGAATGAGGCTACGGACATTCTGGTCCCATCAGTTTGAGCAATCACACGGTGCAAAACACTCTTGTATTTCCCATTGGAGATTACCTGTTTTACCAAAGTGTTGGATAATAAGAATCATAATATCAATAGAGGAATTCTCCATTAGGCATATATTAGTGAAAGAATTTACCTCAAGCTGGTCACCAAGGTTAACAACAATCGAGTGGCGCATTGGGGGCACATCCACCCACTGACCATCTTTGAGAAGCTGCAGGCCACAAACCTTGTCATCTTGTAAGAGAAGGATAATACCACCAGCATCAGTATGGGCACGAAGACCCTTGACCAGCTCTGGCTTGGGGCATGCAGGGTAGTTAGCAACGTTTGTGCCAAAAGTTGGTCCCCTTGATCCATGAATGGCCTTCTTGAGGTATCCCTTCTCTAATCCAAGATTTTCTGATAACAGCTCTAGCAATTCCTCTGAAAGTTTCTCTAACTTCTCTGCAAATTCCTTCATTGACTTCCTGCATCATTACCAAAACTACTTCAGATTACGTACTTGTGTAGGCAGGTATTAAGAATGTGACTGCCAAATCACAAAATTAAGTGCAGCATTTTTCTTAACCATTGGCAATTTAAATCGTTATGCATGCCTACGTTATATGCCATCAGAAATGTCGTTGACATTCATCTCTTAGTTTTGCATTTGTCTCACCTGTACTCTTCGCTGAGATCTGGGATTTCAGAGATGTTTGACTGTGGGAGATGGCGCAAGAAGAAGGTGCTCTCCCAGTCCATGTCCTTTACTTCAGTTTGGACACCCTCTAAGCCCTTGCTTGCCACTAGCTCCTTGAATTTCTGCTCCATGCCTTTCCTATAATGCTCTTTTGTCAACCTTTCGACAGTGTCCAAAAGCTCGTGGGGTAATCCATGATTCACCAACTAAAATTAGGAAAGCAACATGATTAATATAGTTAAAATGACCAGTATGAAGAAAATATTAGGCTGCAAATCTGCAGATATATATTTGAACAAAGAAAAGCTTCGTGTGGTACCTCAAAAAATCCCCAGTTCTCGCAAGCATCTTTAATTTTCTCCATGGTAGCGTTTCTCTCCTCGCCATTGAGCTTCTCCAAGTTGATCACTGGGAAGTTTTCCATCTCTTAAACTTTTTTATTTCTCTTGTCTTTCTGACGAATCTTAGTTTGTTTGTTTATGCAGATTGGGAAGCTAAGTGTGTGTGCGCTATTTATAGGAATTCAAAGAGTACAAGAAGGACATCAGAACAAGTAAACTCTAACAGTATTGGATTTGTTTTAGGCCACATGATGTGCATGTTTACATAGGCAGACCTATTCCAAGACCACTTTGCGTTGTTGAATTGTCAACTTATGGATTGGACTCATTTGGAGGCTGCCCCAACCTTTCAAGCATTTCCTTCTTCTACTGTTTGTTTGTTTGTTTGTTTGGAGGTTCTGATTTCTGAAAGTGATTTCCTCGAAGGTGGCACAAGCTAATGCAGTTCTAATAAAATTGAGCAGCGTCTCTCCTTAGAGCCCAGCTATGATGTGATCAAAGCAGTCAACTTTTTTGTGCTATAAAAATTTGGATATATTCGTTGTTTTATTTATATTACTTTTTCACTACCTTATTTTCGCAGAGTAAAAATTTCTTAAGGATAAATATGATGAAGATTCATTTCCTTCTCTTTAATTAATAATTAATTTCCTTTATGCCAAACAAATATGTATCTACTTCGAATTTTTGTTTTCATGCATATGGGTATTCGAATTACCAACAAAGTGTCAAATTTGTAGTTTGCAGTCTATATTTGTAACACATAAATCTCAAGAAATTCATGCCAAACAGAAAGCAGGCACATGAATCATCCTCAGATTCTAATGACATATACATTATTCGTCCTAGCTACTCATGACACATGTCCTTTTGCTCTTTATGTAATTATTTATTTCTTTTTAGAAAAGTAATGTGGCATGAATTGAATACAGAAAGAGATTATATAAAAGAATTTTTTTAAAAAAATAGGTGTGATTTAATTATAATTTAATGAGTGATAAAAAATTATGAGAAGTTTATGAAAAAATTATGTAATTAACAGTACTTAAGTGACAGTTGATTTAACAAGGTACTATAGATTTTCTTTAAAAGTTTATAACCATAAGAAAATTAAGTTTCACACTCAACTGTGTTTGGGGCCATTTTTTAAATTGAATTTGAACAGTTTTTTTGTAGTTGGACGCCATCAGTTTTGATTTACCACGTGCAAATTTCAATTCACAAAATTCTTGATGCAATTTTAGATTGGCAGTCAACTTTGAAAGAGTGAAAAACGCAAAGGAAGAAATCGAGGAATATCAGAACCATGATTCTGTTTCTTTTCCTTTGACCACTTGAACAATAGGAGCTCCATAACAAAGAAATATCAAGGGTTGTAACTGCATGGACACTTCTTGTTTTTGTTCTTTTGCATCTCCAAGTCAGTTTAAAGACCAATGACTAGAAACAGTTCCATCCTTTGATTTTAGTCAAATCTTTCATATTAGTCAGAGTGTCCTGCTCATTGGAGTCTTTTCACCATAACTTCTTTTCTGTAGAAATATGTTGAATTCTGTACCCAAAAAAAGTCTCCGAAATTCCATGATCATAATTTCAAGGTTGTCTTTTTACTATGGTGAACCGGAAGCCGACATAGGGGTAGGAATTTTTTGTACACTAGTTGTTAACTCGTGACGTTCAATTTATGATTTTAAAATTTCTACAAAAAATATGAATATAACGGAAGAAAATTAATTCTTTGTAATCTAACTAAATAATTTTTAAAATTTATTTAATAATAAATAAATAATTTAATAGTTAAGAAAATTAATATAATTATTAATAGTAAGTACAATAATACTTTCTGCAAAATAAAAATTTCTGTAATTTATACTCTTATATGTATAGTATGAATATACATAAAATAAAACAATGCATCTTGTAACGATAAATACTTTGAAAAAAAAGTAGGATCTGCAAGTTGAGCCAAAAGGGAAGACAATTCAAACTTCAATTCATATTTTGAAATGAACTATATATTGTGGATTATGTACAATATGCAATTGATTTTGTCTTTCCTATTTCAATCAATTTTCATTCTATCATTTCATAATAAAATATAAACATAACTTTTGAATACAGTACTGATGTTCTCCATTGGAACAAGTGAAAGAAAGAAAATAATATAACTTGTGTTTATTATCACATAATCACATTTGACCGTGATCATTTCTTCAACAGGTTTTTCGGCTATGGTTTGTTTCAATTGGTGTTAATAATTCAATTTATTGTATGATTTAGTTTAATTACTAAAATATTACAATTATAAATTAATAATTCTTAATAAACCTCATAAAAATGTCCTATCAAATACATTCCTAACCTATGTATTTGAGATGAATGTGTTATGTTCATTTTTTAAGCCTTAGTTTTATAGATATATTAAGACAAAAATTAGGATGTTGTAATGTTAATATTAGAATATCTCATAATATCTTTACAATATCTTAGCATATTTTTAGAAGATCTTTTAGTACATTGTGAAATCAATTAGTCCTCAAACCCAAATTCTAAGATAGTATCAAAGCCTATCTGAGATCCGTTGGGCCACTCATAAATGTTCAGTCCTGCAAACTTCATGCTTCAGATGTCCAGTCCTGAGCGTGAGAGGGGGTGTTGAGAGTCTCACATTGGATAGTGATATGACCTGAATAGTAGTTATAAGTGTGAGGCAACCCTCACTCTATGAGCTAGCTTTTGGGGTTGAGTTAGGCCCAAACCCAAATTCTAAGAGTTAATTTTAATTTCTCATTAATAAAGAGAAATTGAAAATTCAAAGGTATCCCTTCAATTGTTTACCTCATGATGAATTTGATAAGAGAAAGTGAAAAGAAAAACATTCACACACACAAAGGGGAACTGCGCAATGTATGAGCTCGGTGTCACCAAACACAATCATAAATTGCCCATTCTCAGTTACGTGGTTATATAAAATTTACAAATTCAAAATTTATAAGGATCATTTGGACTTTATATCCTTGCAACAATAATTTGAAGAAAATTTAAATGAAAACTATACTTCATGAATTACCACTTTCAGCACATAATATTGAAGTTTAACCCTTTTAAAATTAGCAACATTAAGCTTTATATATGTATCAACTCCAAAATGTCTCAAACATTCTATCCATAGGTAATCTAAATTCACTGTTCCAAAATACCAATAAACAGATTGAAGTCTCATCACAATTACTTTCAAACAAATTACCGATAATTATTTATTCCAATCCAAACACACCAAACAGAACATATATTTACAATGCTAATATAAGACAATTACTTTCATTCATATTTCCATTCACCCGTTCTTCTAAATAAACCAAATTCCCAAGCTATTCTAATTTTCTTTCAATAGGTAGTGGTATAGATAACTCCACCAATAATACTTTTAAGGCTAAAATGAAAAGAACCCCCTTCAACTATGAGTCAAGTTTAGAAAACTTTCATGTGCTTTCAAACTCACTAATTCGACTCCCTAAACTAACAAAATAGTGTATAATGACCATTCTGTTAACCTATCATTTAAATAATTGATAGAAAAGTAGTCATGTGTTGATTTTTTTCACTAATTTCACCTTAAATCATTAATATTTATCCCTCAAATCATCTCTAGGGTCTTTTTTTTTTTGCACTCATTAACCTCATCCCACCGTTTGAGCGGTTCGTGAAAATTTCAAATGGTGGTGAGGTTAATGAGTGCCAAAAAAAAAAAAAGCCTAGAGATGATTTCAAGGATAAATATTAATGATTTAAGGTGAGATTAGTGAAAAAAAATCAACACATGACTACTTTTCCATCAATTATTTAAATGATAGGTTAGCAGAAGGGTTATTATACACTGTTTTGTTAGTTTAGGGAGTCGAGTTAGTGAGTTTGAAAGCACATTGAGGTTTTCTAAACTTGACCTATAGTTAGAGGGGGTTCCTTACATTTTAGCCTACTTTTAATCATATTCAATCTCTACAACTTTAGAAAAATATATCTTGGATACTTACGTTGATTGAATTTAGCAAAATGTCCCTTCTCAACTGTACATTTACAGTTGAAGCTAAGTTTGTAATCGAGTTACAATTCTATCCAGCAGTTACAATCCTATGACTAAGGACAATTTCCAATAATTTCAATTATCAACTTTTAAATAAAAGGGAACTGAAATGGTAAGGAAGGCTAACTCTAACTTGAGTAAAAATGAAGGAAAAAGGAGTGGCTCAATTCTGACTCCACGAGAGGAATTTGAGCTTTCCCCTCTTCTCACTACTAAAAATGATTGTTTTAGAGACCAAAAAAATGACATAGTGACAGAATTAGAGATGGACAAAAAAAAGGTCTCTGAATAGGGCCTTGCTAAACCCATAGAGACAGACTACTCATTCTATCACTAAATTAAACAATTCCATTCCTGATTGGAGACCAAATATGTGTCCAATTTACCTTTAGCTATAGAATAATTCTGTCTTTGTAACTTGAAAATCTTGCCTAAAAAAGAATAGAAAGTTATTTTATATATGTACAGTGTAACACCCTAAAATTTCAACTTATGTTATATATATTATTTTCTGTGATTTTCTATGGTAAATGATTTTTAGGAATTTCTGTGAGTTCAATTAAATTAAAATTTAACTGGAATTAACCTTATAAGTTAATTTTAGACCATTCTGGAAAATAAAATAAAATAATTTTATTTTTGATCCAGAATACCTTTGGGGAATTTTTGTGAATAAATGGAAGTTCAGTTTTCAAATCCGTCAACAGATTTGATCATTTTCCATTTTTAGGGATTTTACGAGCTAATAAAATCTCTCGGTGATTTTGGATACATCCTATTGTCCATTGGACAATAGATACTGATCTTTGTCCATTGGGTAAAAATTACTGATAAAAATCTTGAGAAAATATCTCTAGGCCATTAATGGCATTGGTGACTCAAGGGGGGTGAGTCATGGTGAATATTAATTACCATGGTGAATCACCATGGCATTTATGGAAGCAAGGAAGCCAAATTGAAGACCATCACTTGCCCTTGGAGAGGCCGGCCACCCTAGGAGAAAAATCTCCAAGTTTTAATTCCCATTGTGTCCTAAATTTCTTCTATAAATAGCAAGCAACTCATTCATTCATTCCCACACCAAAACCTCTCTTCTTTCTCTCCATTAACCCACGGCCTAGACTCCAAGAAGCCACGGCATTGCTCCCCTAATTCCCTTCCCAAACCTTTGTTAGCATTTCAAGCCTTGCCCTAGTATCTTAGTGGTATTTTGAGAACTTCTCTAGTTAGGAATTTCTTAAGAAGAAGCTTAGAGGTTGGAGAAATCCTAAGGTGAAAATCTTTCCCTTTCACTTTTTAAATTTTCATTTCAAGGTTATAGATCATTGGGTTAGTCCAAGATCAATCTTAATATGTGTTATGATGCTTAAAATAATATGTGGTTATGTTTCTTTGTGATATTGTATTGGTAGAAGTCAAGGAGCTAGTGTTGTTGAAGAAGCTAGACTAAGAACCAAGGTAAGGGGGAGTTTTCTCTATCAACTAATATTATGGTATAAAATAGCTTGTTGTATGTGATGAAAACCATGACTTGTAGTAGGTGTCATATTGCTTGATTAAAATCTTTTATGGTTAAAGATTCATGTTTACGTTATGTTTGATACTTGTTTCTATACTTTGTTTAAATTTTGTGTCTTATAATTTTCTTAGAAATAAATATGCATTGGTGATAGATAAATATGTCTAGGACATACATATATTTAGTTTGATACATAGATTTATGTGAAGTTACATTATTTAAAGTAGTATTGTTAGTATTTTCGAAAACTTAGAGAAGTTATTTTAGAAAGATTTGGAACTTTAAATTAAATATTTTGATTATGGAAAAGAATTATTTTAATGAGTTTCGTATTTATTTAGAATAAATCTTGAATTTTCAAAAATATGAGAATATGGGATTTTATCAAATTTATTATTTTAGAGAACATTCTTGCTTATGGAAAGAATTTTTGAGAATTTATTTTAAGGTTTAAATATTTATTTTTACTTATTTTGTAGTGAGAAAGTGAAAATAAACTTGAAAATAATTTATTTAGTATGAAATAAATTAGTTTTTGTGAAAAATACCCTACGCGATTGAAAATTTACAGAAAATGGGTTACGCGATTAAAAGTTTACAGAAAACACTTTACGCGACGAAAAAATGATTTTTATAGCTTATTCGATTGAATTTTTACGGAAAAAGCTTTACGCGACTTGAAAACCGTAACATGTGTTACATAATTTTTGGCATCATATAATTGAGAAACAACGGTACTACTATCGGGTCGACGTAGACTGGACCCTAGATAAGACAGTTGACGCTATTATTAAAGAAATGGTAGTTTGGATCCCAAGGGGATTATGTATAAATATTTTGGGAATATTTATACTGTATATATATATACATATATATATATATATATATTAGTCTGTATGAGACATTGTTATTGTAAGGCTTGGAGCCTAGGAGATTGAGTTTACACCTTAGTGCAGGTGCAAATGGCCGAGTGAAGATCTTTAATGTTCTTGGAGTCGTTAAGGGTCTAGAAACTCCACAAGTGGCCGGCTGGGACTGTGTCGTGGTATTATGATTTCAAAACACCGACGATCTCGACTATACATTGGTCCATTCACAATTGGTGGAGAGTGTTCGCGTGAGCCGTATGCGCAAATGATTTGTTAGCACTTGTTGGCTAACTGATACGGAACATGTACTCCCATTCACTCTCTCCAACTTGTTATGTTTAGCTCCATGGAGTAGGAGTCATTTGTGTACATCTGCATGGTCAGTTGTCATGCTTGCATTTTGGATAATAAGGTTGGTATGTCATTTTACTTGATTAAATTAATTAAATATGACTTCATATGTGGATTAAGTGTTTATTTATTTGAATTGGTATATGCTATTTGTATACGGTTTTATTGGTGTTTATGATGATATGAGAATCTTACCCCATTTTTGTGAAAATTGTGTTTTGCCTGTATATTCAAAGATGTCGATGAATGATTTCTTCGGATTCATTATCGTCGATTTCCATGAGGGGCCAGACATTTTGGCATGTTGAGTTGGCTGAAGAAAGAGTTACCTATGTTGGTGGACTCACTATTACTTTACGAAGGACCTATGATGGAAACCCAGTAACGATGTTTTCTCTTTCCACTTATGTTGAGCTGCATATGCCGTTTGGTGACATCTGGAATGCCACTACCCGCCGTATGCCTCGCGAGAGATCAACAGTCTCTTGTGTGCGAACCCCAAGGTGGCACCATGCTCATCAGACCTCAGCTACAGGACCCTCACATCATAACGGGTTTATTGATGATGACCCTTCGATGTAGTTAGAGGAAGATGTCTGTTTTGTGTATATGTTTTAAAAAAAAAGCTAGTGTGAAAAATATATAGTTGTAGAATATATAATATCTGTGAATATATGTATATATATAGTGACAAGAGGTTGTCGAGACCCCGTCAAATAATAATAATTTACCGGTTCGCAAAATAATTTGTAGTATAGAGCATGAACCGAATCGTCTCTCAAGGATCCAAAAAGAACAAATATTTAATCAGATCAAGATAATTAAAAGGGGGGTTTTGATGATTTGAAATGATAATACACTAATTGAATTAAAGGAAAGTAATTAACAAATTAACCAATCCAAGGAAATTTTACCGATCTTGAGTTTAATCCATCATTGATCACAAGGAATTCACTTAATTGCTAACCATGTTCTTGGCCTTAGATCACATCAAGACGCCTCAACATGATCCAAGAATCCTCTACTAGATAAGCATCTAGGATTTAATTAACCAAGGTTAGATAAAGTAAGCACCATCCAAACATAGATTAACTTAAGATCAAGAATTTAACCAAGCTAAACAATCCATCAAAAAGCTTTAATAAATTGTTTATTCTATGTGATCCTCTTTGAATACATGATAATAAAGCTATTACCACATCAACATCTAAATCAAATTAAGCAATTCAATCTAGATAAAAATCAAAGGAGGAAGAAGAGAAACTTGAATAACAATTAAGCAATATGAACAAGCGAAACAAGATCTCCAAATTAAACATCAAGATGGCTAATCCCTTGGATTGATTATGAGAGCCTAGCCTTCCATGGATGGGAAGGAAGAACTCAAAAATAAAATAACAAAAACGAAATTCTAAAGAAAATAAAGAAGAAGAGAAAGAAAACTCTAACAAATACTCAAACTTTCTTGAAACTTACTTCTAAATTGAATGCCTCTAATACAAAGAGGTTGGGTCTATTTATACTAATCCTAGAAGCTAATTTGTACATGTACATAATCTGAATACAAGCTATAAGAATCTGAAATTTGTCAAAAATGGAAGCTTGATGCATGGTTGGTGGGTTGGTGCATGGTAGGTGGGTTGGTGTATGGTTGGTGGCTTTTAGTCAACAACTCTTATCCGACTTCTGGCTTCAAATTCATCACCTAGACGGTGCATTTTGGCTTGGATGTCTTCATCAAAGTTGTAGCCAGTTGTCTCCTTGAAAATCTCCAATTTGAATCATGTCATTTGGACTTTTAGAACTCCAGAAATGCCAAAAACACTTCACCTACCTCAAGTTAGGTTGGAAGAACGTGTTTCCAAATTCAGACCAACTTGTAGCTTCTGAAGCATGCCTAAAACGACATCTATTGACAAAATGGTCTTCATTGAAGTTGGAGATATGGGTCTTATCTTTCAAATGACCAAGTTTCAGCCCAAGAGGAGGTCTATAACCCACTATATAGTCCAATATGTGCATACTGCCCAGATGGTTCCGTGACAGCAAACTCACTCTGTATTGCAAGGTTATTTTGGGCCCTTAGAAGTCCGATCCAGCTCTTGAGTTCTTCATGAAACTTGTAGATCCTTGTCTTAGCTTTCCAAAGACACCAAGATCACCTCAATTGGATTACCGAGTCCCAAGTTATGGCCTAACCAATGAAGAAAGGTCAAAATGCATCAAAATCCGAAAATTATCTAACATTTACATTAAAACCCAATGAAGCCCAACAACATTAAACTCATCTAAAATACTAATATTGGGCACAATAAACATCTAATAATGCCTAATACAAAGCTAACATAAGTGTCTCAAATTGATTGATCAAATTCCCCCACACTTAAGCTTTTGCACTCCTGGGCAAAACACATTACAACGAAACTAAAGAAAAACAACAAACATAATATTATTAAACTAAAAACATAAAAACTGATTGTACCTAATCTAATCCACTTCCGTAGGAAAACACGATGGCACTTAGCATGTGCCACAAGCCTTTAAACCCCTAGGTGTCCCTAGTGGACGAGTTATAGTCTCGTGAGGGTTTACCAGGATGATACCCACAAACATGTAATACTTTATTTAATCAATTCTACTAATTTTTAAATACAAGAGAGTTAATAATAACCATAGTTTCAAGGATTCCAAACATTCATGAAGTTATATGCCTTTACATCCCAAATTAACAAGCAAGGTGAATTCAAGTAGAATCATGGATCAAGCATGATAGAATCTCACAAGATACACTTTCAATCTCTCAAGTGTTTAGGTTTGTGTTTACACTCAAATCAACTCATGAAAAATTGCACTACCATAAGCTTGCTTATCTTCTACTTCTCCACTACTCAAAACACATGCACACACAAATCAAGAGGACTTTATTCAAGGTTGTAATGGGGCCAAGGTAAGGGAAGGGAACAATATGGATATACACAAGTTAAAACCAAAGAGAATAAAAGAGCAATGGGGAGGAACTCAAGTAACAAGCACTGAAGTTTACCCCAAACCATAAAATACACATTCTCTTAACACATTCCTTCCTTTTTCTATTCTTTTCTTTTACAACCTTCTGGCTTGATTCTTTTTTTTTTTTTTTCCACTTTCTCTTTTTTTTGTTTTTGTTTTTTCTTTTGCACCAAACATTTTGCATAAGCACCCCCCACACTTAAACCATGGCTTGTCCTCAAGCAAAAAGAGTTCCTCCAATAAGAAAACCAATGCTCTCCTAGTCGCTAAGATGAGGTAAAACATGATTTTTTTTACTTAAGGCTTGTAGTGAGCTAAGAACAACGAATGGACAATTAGGCTCAAAGAGGGTCAACAATGGGATAAATGGAAGGTAGGCTTATTTGGCCAAAGTAGCTAAGTCAAGAAAAGTGCCTCAATCGTATTTATGCATGCATATGAAAATGTAGCCTCAAAAAGAATCAAAGCAAGTTCTAGAGTGACAAAATCCATGAGTGAAACTTACACAAGAAAGGAAGAAAATGATATAGATGCAACATCCATTCATCAATAGGTTCAAAATCTCACAAGGTATGGATGCATCTACCAAACTCAATCCACTAATCCAAAATCCAACACCAAGCATGTGAAATTCAAGGGGAAAGACAATTCATTCATTTATGTTAGGAAACTTGAACTTCAATTAATGCAAACTCATGACTTTCATAATCTTTAAAACATGATTGGAAGGGACTAAACACACGAAAATCACACCTCTCTTTTTTTTTTTTTCAAAACAAAAATTTAAATAGAAAACAAAAACAACAGATAAAACAGAAAATAGAAATGAAATACAGCAAACAGAATCAAAACAGACACAACAAACAGAAAAAAAATGACAGCAACAGAAAAGAGTAAACAGTAACAGTAAAATAAAAACAGAAATAGGATTGAAAACAGTAGCAAAACAGTAAAAACAACAAGAAAACAACTAGAAAAATGAAATAAAAGTGTGGAAAGAAAACTCCCTATGGATAGCAGAAGCAACAAAATCCCGGCGGCCACACCATAGCCAGTGTAATGGATCACCACATCCAGAATCAGAGGGTTCAGTCTCCTCGAGGGTTGCTTTATTGGCTTAACTTCATCTTCAAGTAAAATCCTATGTATGCATATGGAAGGGCTAATGCTAGGAATGTCTGCAAGTATAATGGCTCTTTGATTCTCCTTAAAAATATGCAACAACCTCTCCTCCTCATCAGTAAGGAAGTTTTTAGCCACAATGAACTCCAATTTTGGTGGCTGCACTACTTTTGTAGATTGAATTGCTGCATTATCTGTTGAAAAAGATTCATCATGTCTCAAAAAGGCAGCAATCTCAGCACATGCATTACACAATATATCACCATCACAACAAACAAAATCATCAAAATCGATCAAAACCAACAAATTCACACACAAATCATCAATTGGTTTATGCACATCAATGGTCTCATGTTCTACGTAATCGTAATTCTGCATCACGTTGCTTGCTCAACTGACTCAATGAAGATGTAAGTTGACCAACTTGGGTCTTCACGTTTTGTACTATAGCTTCTGTTCTCTGCTGGAATTGGATGTTGTTCTGAGCAAATTGTTTCACCAAATCCTCTAGTGTAGGCTCAGATTCCATGCTTATTGGGGCTTGCTGCTGCTGCATAGGTTGCTGGTATAGACTAATTGGTTCAACATAAGGTTCGAACCAAGGATGATCTCCCCAATCATGGTTATATGTGGTAGAATAAGGATCATATCTAGGCTGTTGATATTGTGGTTCACCAAGAAATACACCTGTTGCATCAACAGAATGGTCATGAAATATAGAACCATCATCTTGCAATGTGGGGCATGCATATGTGGGATGATAAGAACTACAACATATACTACAAAATCCTGCAGGTTCTTGCACATGTAACTGATGTTGTTCCACTGCCAATTGCTCCACCAGATAAGCCAGCTCATCAAGTTTATGCTCCATCAGATTAGTGATCAAACACAAAATCACAAAAACAAGTCTAAATATACACACAAAATAATTACAGAAAACATATCTACAGATGTTTAAAAATTATGGGACTATCACAGAGTGAAATCTACACAAAAATTCTATCTAACAGAATAATAAAAAATCTTAAAAAATTGAAAAAGTGGTCTAAACGATGGAATTTGGCAAAAATAAGGGTCACCTCACTACATGTAGTGAGCCTTTCTCAAAATCACGATTTTCATTAGTCTACCAAAATTCATATCAATCAGAGATACGTTACCGAACCAAAATCTTGACAGAATGCCCTTTACCCAATTTCAGCCGAATTCCACTTGAAAATGCTTCAAAAACAAAATAAACACAATTGTTAGAGTTAGATGAAATGATCAAAAAGTTGCCTTTGGATCCCCGGCAGCGGCGCCAAATTTGACAAGAGGTTGTCGAGACCCCGTCAAATAATAATAATTTACCGGTTCGCAAAATAATTTGTAGTATAGAGCATGAACCGAATCGTCTCTCAAGGATCCAAAAAGAACAAATATTTAATCAGATCAAGATAATTAAAAGGGGGGTTTTGATGATTTGAAATGATAATACACTAATTGAATTAAAGGAAAGTAATTAACAAATTAACCAATCCAAGGAAATTTTACCGATCTTGAGTTTAATCCATCATTGATCACAAGGAATTCACTTAATTGCTAACCATGTTCTTGGCCTTAGATCACATCAAGACGCCTCAACATGATCCAAGAATCCTCTACTAGATAAGCATCTAGGATTTAATTAACCAAGGTTAGATAAAGTAAGCACCATCCAAACATAGATTAACTTAAGATCAAGAATTTAACCAAGCTAAACAATCCATCAAAAAGCTTTAATAAATTGTTTATTCTATGTGATCCTCTTTGAATACATGATAATAAAGCTATTACCACATCAACATCTAAATCAAATTAAGCAATTCAATCTAGATAAAAATCAAAGGAGGAAGAAGAGAAACTTGAATAACAATTAAGCAATATGAACAAGCGAAACAAGATCTCCAAATTAAACATCAAGATGGCTAATCCCTTGGATTGATTATGAGAGCCTAGCCTTCCATGGATGGGAAGGAAGAACTCAAAAATAAAATAACAAAAACGAAATTCTAAAGAAAATAAAGAAGAAGAGAAAGAAAACTCTAACAAATACTCAAACTTTCTTGAAACTTACTTCTAAATTGAATGCCTCTAATACAAAGAGGTTGGGTCTATTTATACTAATCCTAGAAGCTAATTTGTACATGTACATAATCTGAATACAAGCTATAAGAATCTGAAATTTGTCAAAAATGGAAGCTTGATGCATGGTTGGTGGGTTGGTGCATGGTAGGTGGGTTGGTGTATGGTTGGTGGCTTTTAGTCAACAACTCTTATCCGACTTCTGGCTTCAAATTCATCACCTAGACGGTGCATTTTGGCTTGGATGTCTTCATCAAAGTTGTAGCCAGTTGTCTCCTTGAAAATCTCCAATTTGAATCATGTCATTTGGACTTTTAGAACTCCAGAAATGCCAAAAACACTTCACCTACCTCAAGTTAGGTTGGAAGAACGTGTTTCCAAATTCAGACCAACTTGTAGCTTCTGAAGCATGCCTAAAACGACATCTATTGACAAAATGGTCTTCATTGAAGTTGGAGATATGGGTCTTATCTTTCAAATGACCAAGTTTCAGCCCAAGAGGAGGTCTATAACCCACTATATAGTCCAATATGTGCATACTGCCCAGATGGTTCCGTGACAGCAAACTCACTCTGTATTGCAAGGTTATTTTGGGCCCTTAGAAGTCCGATCCAGCTCTTGAGTTCTTCATGAAACTTGTAGATCCTTGTCTTAGCTTTCCAAAGACACCAAGATCACCTCAATTGGATTACCGAGTCCCAAGTTATGGCCTAACCAATGAAGAAAGGTCAAAATGCATCAAAATCCGAAAATTATCTAACATTTACATTAAAACCCAATGAAGCCCAACAACATTAAACTCATCTAAAATACTAATATTGGGCACAATAAACATCTAATAATGCCTAATACAAAGCTAACATAAGTGTCTCAAATTGATTGATCATATAGCCTGTGTAAAATAAACTTAAATAAATAAATAAAAACTCTGTGATATTAGTTGTATATTCCTTATCTGTTCATATGTTATCACTAGATATACAAAGAATTTTATAATGAAAGATTAAGAGAATTTATTAAGAAACTTTTTAAAATTAAAAATGTGGCGCCCAATTGAGGGTGTTACATACAACAATAAAATTTTTCCATCTCTAGATCTGTTTGTATATATTTTGTGACGAAATATTTCGTCTAAGGTTGGTGGCAATAATAATTAATAATGTATACAGAGAAAAAATTTTGCTATGGAATATTCTGTCACCGATTGACCAGAATTTGAAAATGACATATTTTAAATTTTCAACCTTCCTTTCATTGAATTTACACAATTACAATTTGCATATCTGTAAAAATAATCCAGGTAGGCAGTAAATATACTCAAATGCAGTGAGATGAGACTCAAATATGTCATATAACATAAATAAAAACATTTATGAATACACTATTCAACATAATATTCAAAGTGAGTTAAGGACTACAAAATGATATCAAATGTCTCTATCAAAGTTATCCTTAACAATGTTATGAGCCTCATCTCTATCATCATCCTCAGGTGTTGGCCATGAAGGTCTAGGGTCCAAGTCTAATCACTGCATAATAAGATTTATAGTTATCCTTCTGTTGTTGGATCATCCCCTACTGTTGGTCAAGCTTCTCTCGCATCTCGAAGAGAACCTTATACTTCTATTGTAGCTCTGAAGTAAAAGCCACAATGGTTGCTGTGAGAGTTTCAAGCTTTGAAGCTAAAGATTGCTTAAATTCATGAGTGGAATATGATGGGATAAGAGTACCATCGTTTGCCCCTAAGCCATATACGTGTCCCTTTATGTTGATGCCTACAATAACCTCCAAGTATATGTTGTTATCGGATTGACAAATGGACCCCTCGCCAGTTGGCGCTTGTGATTTCATCTCATCCACTTGCCCTGTAATACATTGCCTTAATTCTTAATTAAAATCGTTATTTTATTAGTCTGTAATATGCAAAATTTAATTAGTTATGTTATTTATTTAATTTTTTATGTCTTGAATTATAATAAGAGCGTGAATTTATTTTTCGCAATTTAATAATCAACTTAGACGATGATCTATTCTACTTATAGTGTAGCACACCAAAATATTATTTTTTGTTCATTACTAGAACTTATTTATATACATAGGCTTCATCTTACAAACTATTTAGATAAATACATCAAAAATCAAAAAGGGCATTCTAACCTGATGGATGAAACCTTTCTCTAAATTGTCATGTATAGGAAATAACAGGCACAAAAATCCCTAATATCCAAAATATAAGTATCGTCCTCCAGATCTTGGAGTAATGCAACATCGAAATCTATCATAATGGTAATATGAAACATCTACACATCCCTTTGGTTCCTATGGAAATATTAAACTTAGGAGTGAGAATTATATTCTCAGTAGGAATTGAAGAAGATAAAAATAATAAATAAGAACTATAATATTGCCAGTTGCATTAAACTATAGAAGTATTTTCATTGATAAAGTATTGTACATAATACAATTAAATAAGCTAACAATACATATTCTAAGCTTTGCACTTCATATCTTAATTCTTAGAACATTTAGCAGCAAAATTGTTACTAAGAATCTAATCTCTTATTTTCTGCTGGGACAATTACACGCTCATACTCGTCTTTTATATGTGGGCATAGCCCTATAATTTGTGCTTACATGGCCAACATAACAAACTTGCTATAAAATAGTAATAAGAGCTCTTCCTTGGCATAGGGTGTCCCCTAAACCAAATGGCTATATATACCACACGTCTGGGGTGGATTCTATCTAGTCCTCAGATAATTCCACTCTTCTATTGTAGATTATCCATCTCTAGATACATGTAAGACTTTCATGGATCACCTCCCTTATCAAGAATCACATCCAATAATTATTTGAGAATTACCTCCCTCACGAGGATCATTTTTATCTAATTATCTAGGAATCACCTCCCTTACCAAAGATTACATCCCTGTCTTTCTTTATCATCTTACATATCATTAAATGAGCATGTAATGTCATTTTCTAAGTTTCTAGAGTAATTGGACACTTTTATCATAAAGTCAACTTTCTTGACCTTTTTAATACCTAACTACTCTTAGAAACATACTTGACTAATACCTAGCTTTAGAAACTAGGTTTTCGCCGAAACCTTAACCCTATGGCCTAGGTTTCTTTTAGTCATCACAAACATCTCATTTTTCTAATCTAAATTAGTCATTAAGATGTCTAAAAATGCTTCACAACTTAACCAAATTACTATTCATTTGCTAAGTTATTATTCATTTGGTCATTTTTTCAAATGCTTGAATTTTCATTATTCTTTAACACTTAATCATTCTTATTCATTCTAATACTCATTTCTTTGGATCTAAATCAAATCTTAGATTAAAAACCCTAATTTAATTGAAACTTAATCAAGGGTTTCTTTAACTAGTTTAACACTTGAACTTATCAATTTCTCCCGTTTCATTCCAATTTTCCACCAAGGTCATCTTCTAATCACCATGATATAATGATAACATGAAAATTTTGCAACCTAGGCCATTTCAATTTCTTGATTGAAACCATCACACTTGGCTTCTAAGGGATTTTTCTAAACTTCTCACCTAACTATCACTACAAAAAAAATATGTTTATTGTGGCGGTTTAAAGAAACTGGCATAATATGCCTTATATAACGGCGGTTTTTGCAATCATAAACAACACATTTTTAAATAATATGGCGGTTTTCAACCGCCAAAATATACCATTCCCACTTAAAATTTTGAAACCCCTAATTTCATATACCACTCTTCCGTCTCTCTTCCTCTCTTTGAACTCATGGTGCAGAGATCTTTTCTCAAGCAAGGATCTCTGTGGTGCTCTTTTCAGAGTCCAAGCAAGAATCGTGAAATTTTTGGATTCAATTTGTTCCTCCATGCCACAAGCGTCGCCCTGCCCTCGAGGTAGACCTTGAATACGAGCGCTATCTCGATCTTCTGACCAACAAGAACAAGGAACACAATAATGATTAATTGCCTCTTTTTTTTTCTTCTTCTATTTGGTTTATTTATGTTTCAATTTTCTTATCGTTTGTTTTCCCCCCTAGGTTTCAGTTTTAATTAGAATTGCTTAGTCTTAGGGCTTGTTTTGATTAGCTTATTATGTGTAGTTTTTAGCTGAAAAGGTGTTTTGCTTAAAAAAAATTAAGCAAAACCAAACATGTGCTAATTAGTTAGTTTGAGCGATTTGGGATTCTGGGTTCATGTTTTGATGAAGAGATGGGACTTTGCTCCGTGATTTTGTTTGTGGCTGATGAAAACGTAATTGTCAAAGAAAATGAAACCAAATGTTTTAAATTTATCTTATATAATATGTCAGAGGACTTGAGAGCTTCTTATTCCTGTCGCTGAATCCTCCTCTGACGGCGCCACCTCCAAGCCGTCGTCTTCCTCCTCGTCCGTGCACCATGCTGGCCGTGAGGTGATCTCTTAGTCCTTTGCTTTAGGGTTTTTTTTGTTCACGTGTGCTACTCCCCATTAGCTGCGCTTGCTATTTCTAATATAAATTGAAGATTGGAATCATTTTGTCATTCGCCTGCGGTCCAATTGGATTATTCTGGATTATGGGCATGCTTGCTACGTTTCGGTTGAATGTGTTGATTTGGGGGATTTTTTTGGAGTTTCTTTAACTTGGATTGGGACTGTTTTTAAAGGATGATATAAAGCTATATAATGGGAGATAATCATTTCTTTTCATATCACTAGATGAACTTGTTGTCACCTTTAAATTAAGGGGAGAAAAACTAGTTATGACCTGTGTTTGAAAGATCATACC
The DNA here is from genome assembly GCA_023212625.1 of Styphnolobium japonicum. Classification (NCBI taxonomy): domain Eukaryota; kingdom Viridiplantae; phylum Streptophyta; class Magnoliopsida; order Fabales; family Fabaceae; genus Styphnolobium; species Styphnolobium japonicum. The sequence continues at coordinate 7,776,417 of JALBWW010000010.1, forward strand.
AATTTGAATAATTGAATTGGATCATTGTGCTTTAAATAATTTGAAAAACTACTCCTCTTGAAAGCCACTCATTGTGCTGTATAATTTGTACCGTTGAGCATTAGATCATTTTACACTTTGTTTGGCGAGGCTTTGAGATATTAAAGACGGTAATTTAATTTTTTTTGTGTGTTGTACTTTAATTTTGAAAAGGGTGCAGTGGTGTGGTAGGATTGTTCTTGGGAGAGAAATTGTCTTGGAAGACAATTTTGATGTCATTGTGCCAGAGAATGACAACTATAGAGACAATTTTAGTTGCTTTATATTCATTTTAAAATAGACTTTTATTGCTGCTGGATTCTGTAAGAAAATGACCACTACCGTAGCATCCAATTCAAACTTTCAAGGCTCAATACTATTTGAATTGTGTTCAGAAAATAATTAAGAAGTATGGAGTATGAGCATGAATGACAATCCTGTACGTGCCGTTAAAAATAAAATTCCTTGCTTTCCTGCAACAGTTTGGTTGAAGTTTGACATAAACTCGTACTTATCAAGTTCTATAGCTATGACATCAAATATCCCTTGTCCTTACAAAGGAATAGGAAGTTGTAACCGTTGAAGCTGAAGGCCTCTATTTTGTCTTGTGGCTTTTCATGGTCATTGAACCATATTACATGGCATCCATGATATCTGGTCCATTTTCTTAGTTTAGAATTAATTTTTCATATTTAAAGTTGTTTAGTGTGCTAGTGAATGAACCTTGTGGTGAGATTAGCAGCTTTGGATATGTTACCTGACCTCTGTAACCTTTTGGTTTTAAATATAATCCCTCAAACTGCACAGAGAACAACTGCTCCCACTCTGTACTAGCATTTTTATGCCAAAGAGAAAGATGGCAAGACCCTACACATATATGCAATTACGCATAACTAGTTAGTGAAGAACTAGCACAAACAATATTTAGCAGATAAATGACTTGTAAAAACTCTATGGTCTATTCTCCATGATTTGAGAAGAATTTCATTATAAAAGAATAAATATTATATTATTAGAGAAGATAATGGAAGAAGTACAAGAGTAGAGGATATATATTTTGAGAAGAAATTAAGATCACATAATACAAGTTCAGTAATGACTAATGAACTACTCCGTGACCATGACCCAATTAAAAAATATGGATTTCCTTGTATATTCTAAGACACGAAATCAGTGTACATAACCAATCAAAAAATATCATGGCTTGAAAGGATGCCCACACATCCTAGTCTCTTATCAAAATAATACAAAACAGAAAATAAAGAAATAAATTGAACTTCACCTTTACAGTTTACAGTATCTGCATGATATAAGATACATATTTTAGAGTTTAGACCTTAATTTTTCTAGAAAATTTAAACATGAAGAACACTTCATAAAAAAGTTAATATGCTTCAAATTTTCTAGTAGCTTAACAACCACCTATATGAAGTAAACAAGTGAAACACAAGAAAGGGGGTTGAATTGTGTTTCTTAACTTTTTTTTTTAATAAAAGCTTTTACACAGGAAGCAAAAAGCAATGGACGCAGAAAGCTTCTGAGTCCAATTGGACGCTAAAGCAAATTTGAGAGAAACAACTTTAAACAAAGTGAAAAAGTTCTGAGGTTTAACTCAACTCTTTAGTTAGGAAAACAATGGCAATCCCCAGAAGTTAGTGAAAAGTAAAACACAAGAGGAAGAGAGAAAAGCTTACACCAGATGTTTATCCTGGTTCACTCCCACAAACCGAGAGCTACGTCCAGTCCCTAATTCAACCAGAAGGATTTTCAACTAATCTTGTACAAAGATTACAAGTATTGTCCACCTCTTCAGGTATACAAGTATTCTCAACCTCTTCAGGTTCTACAATTCAAGTATTCTTTTATACACAGCCTCTTCAGGCTTAAACACCAATGTGAATAAGAAAAAGGTATAGAAGTGCTTGAGTTTTTAACTCACTACAGATGAGGATTGAAAATGAATCTCAAGACTTAATCTCTTTTCAAGAGTTTGAATACAAAGAAGAATGAAAGCTATAATCCTTTTTACTTTTGATTTTCTCAGAGAGTTTTTCTGCTATATCTTCTTCAAAGACTTGTATTTATAGGTGAGAGCAAATTTAGCAGTCTTCATAAGCTTCTTCGTCTAGCAGAAACATTTATTACCGTTGTTAGTGGTATTAAATGCCTAATATGAAAACGTGTAGAGCTTCTTATGAAAAGACACTTTGATTATCAGGAATGTCCAAGAATATGATATCTTACTCCTGACTTGTCTGAGCGCGCAAAAAGTTCCTTATTCGCAGGTCTTTGTAGTTGTTAGCAATGTTAGCTAAGCGGCTCAGTTGACTTATTTTAAAGCGTGCGCTGTCAGAGTCCTTCTCAGCATTTAATGAAGAACAGTTTGTTCACATTTGAATTTTGACATTGGACGAGCACTTTGAAACCTGAGCTTAGTAAGAAAAACAATGGACGATCCAATATAATAAAGTTTTGTGAAACAGTTTAAAACATTTTGGACGCATACTTAGTTTCCTTTAGCTCAGAAGAAAATGGACGCACATAAGTAACTGTTTGTTAACACTTTGTTTTCTTCTAGAAATAGTTACAAAACAAGTTACGTGAGTCTTTTACATATTCAATCTAAATTAAAACTTTCGTTATCTTCAAAACTCTTATGGGGTAACAATTCTTTAGAAAGAATGGTTCCAAACTTAGTTTCATAAGGTTCTTTGGTTCCAACAATCTCCCCATTTTTTATGATGACAAAACATTTTAAATTTTGATTGAATACATAACTTTTTACACGAGAGAACACTCCCCCTAAGAACGTGCATAAAAACAACAGAATGAACGCAAAAAGGATCCAACAGGGTTTAGCTGGGAGTGAGTAAGTGTGCTAATACAACGCTTAGTTTTGAGCAAAAGTTGATTTTGAGTAGATACTTAAAGGATGGGAAAATGCTATTGTTAGATCAGAGCAAGCACATCCTTTACCAATACCAGCATTAGAGTAAGAATATAATCAGTTTAGATATGAGATAATGCATAAGAATAAGTATGATTAATTGAAATAACTCAAAGTAAACAAATTTAGACAACATATGGAAAAATTCACAGATATGCTTATATTATTTTATCAAGAGTATAAACAGAATCAATCAAGAATTTTCCAATTTTCTCCCCCTTTGTCATCAGACAAAAAAATGGGAGAAAAACATCATTGTCAAAAAGAATAAAGAGAAGAAAAAAAATTTAAAGTAAATTTTTAAGGTAAAAAAAAAACTAAGAAGGAGGAGGAGGAGGAGGCCATTGCTGAAAAAGAGATTTGAGGAGGTCTTCAACTCTCTTGAACAGATGATCCATTTGATTGGTTACATAGGCCTGAACTTCAGGGGGCACTTGAGATTGTGGGTCAACAGTAGGAAGGCGGTCAGCAGAGGTCTCCCTAAAATTAACTCAGTGGAAGGCACAGGAGGAGCAACCGAAATAGGAGCAACAATAGAAACTGTGGATGTTGGCTCTACTGCTGCCATAACCACTTCAACTGATTCAACTTCATCGTCTGACAAAGGAAGGTCAACATTCCAAGGGAGATGATCTCCTTGATATCCAAACATTTGATCCCAAGAATAAGGTCTTCCTAAGTTGCCAGAAGGAGATTCGGAGACATAGCTCTGAGAAGAAAAGATTGTGGACGCAGGCGTTCTCAGTGGTAAGCCAAGGATATCGTCCACCATGTAGATTGGACGAAAACACTGAATGCTCTGGCCTGGCACCGTCATAGTTTCTTCCTTCTCTTCATTGCTTAGTCCTGATGAAGAAGCCTGTTGTTCACAATCCCATATATGCTTTTCCCAGAAGGTCTTTACATCCTTCTCCTCTGCCTCTCCTTTCTCCGAGATTTTCCGTTAGAATCCCAAGTCTACCTCAGGTGATTTTTGAATGCCGAAGGTAGGTTTGAAGTAGAACGGTGTTGGCAACGTGGCTTGACTTCTGTACTTCTTCAAATCCTTGTTCTTGTTCAAGTCCACTATTGGCAGTCTTCGACACACTCGGTCAGGCTGAATCTTGATGGTGGTGGCAGAAGAGATGATCAGAGAAGGGGGTACAAATCTCAGATTCTTCAGCAAGAGACTCCCTTTGATGACACTGACAAAGATAGTGTCATATGGACTTGCAAACTGATCCATTTCTTCCAAGGTGATTGGTTTGAAAGTGAGTTGACTGGGGAAGATATAGATTCTTGTGGAGCAGCCATCACAGCATCGTGATCTTCTTGCTGTGAGTGAGAGAGAAGAGTCCTTAGATTCCCATCGAGGTATTATGTAGGGGGTAACACCCACAGAGAAGAAGTTTGGGATAGGAATGGTTGAGGTGAAGTGTTTTGAAGGTGAAGAGGGTTTGTATGATATGGCTTGTGTTTGTGAGAAGGGTTCAGTGTTTGATGAAGAGAAAGGTAAGTGAGAGTAAGGTGAAGAGATTTGAGGTTCCGGTTGAGATGAGGGTAAAGGTGGTGAGGGAAGGGGAGCAGGAGTGGACGCAACTTGGGCAGCAGGTTTTCTCTTGATGGGTAGCTTCGTCCGAGTTCCCTTTGGAATTGTCACTTTGGACGCAACCTTCATCCTTTTAGCGATGGGTTGGTCATCGTCAGAGTCATCGTCTATTATCAGTCTTCTTTTTGGAACGGCTTGGATGGACGGTGATTTCTGCTTTGGACTCTCAGCCTTTGCAGCTTTAAAGGCTCTTTTTGCTCAAGAAAATCTTGGACGCTTTTTAGCTTCATTCTCAGCAGATTGCTTCGTCCAAAGGCTTGTTGCTCTTGGATCCGTCCAAAGATCTTCTTTTTCTCTTCTATGTCTTTAGTCTCATGGGGACTAAAGATACCTTGATCTCTGAAGATCTTGGTTAGGAGGACGCCATAAGAGATGGTGGTCTTCTTCCCTTTTCCTTGGACACTTTTCTTGAAATTTTTAAACAACAGGGAAGGGAGATTGATCTGTTGACAAAGCATCAGATGGCACAAGCAAAAGGCATGAACTGTAGAAATTGAATCTTTAGACCCTTCCTTGTGAAGTATAGCCTTGTTCAGCAGCTGATGCAGTACTCTCGCCTTGTCATGCATCTTAGATGCAGTTATTTTCCCCGTAGATGACTCCTTTAGCAAGGTGTCAACAACAGCATCCATTCCACCGAAAGCTTTATCCTAGTCTGAGGTGATGGTGGCTCCTTCCAACCAACACTGTGTAGCATTTGAGATGGTTACTTCTGAGACTACCACTTGTTTTCCCAGAATTTCTCCTCTAACTTCATTTGTAGAAACAGAGGCATTTTTCCAGAACATCTTCACTAGTTCCGGATAAACTTCCACTGGTTCTCTGAAGTAGTTTTCCCAGCCAGCACCTTGAAGACTATCCAGGATGTCAATCCCACAATCTGCTAGAACAGAGACTTGAAAGAAATATTCCACTGATACCTCAGCTTCTTCAACTTTAAGAGTGCTTCCTCCGGCCATTTCTTAGAGCTTTGAGAAAGGATTTTGAAAAATTTGAGAATAGAGGAAATGTGTTGAAGGTTTTTTTTTTTTTTCAGCAAACGGTTTCTCAAACACTTGAAAGCGTAAAAACTTGATCTTGAAAAGAAATGAGATATTTATAAGAGAGCAGAGCTTATACTGAAGGGTTTCTGGAAAGAGAAGGTGAATCGTTTTTCAAACATCACAATAAATGTGTATTAAAAGTAACTGTCACATCCGTAGTAAAAAGTAACTTCTGTGACCTTTCGAAAACTGACTCAGCGTGGGAAATTTGAAAAGATTCAAATGAGACAAAAGGAATGTTAAATTAAATGCAACAGAAATATCAACTTAACCGAGAAATCACCACATATATTAACAAGTACAAACCTTGTTGGACGCAGAGTGTCAATGGACGCAAGAGATGTCAACTCTTTACAAAATGCATACTTAAATGCTTTCTAATAAAATTAAATCTTTCCTCAGATAGGGGTTTTGTAAAGATATCAGCCCATTGATGATCTGTGTCCACAAATTGAATATCAAACACACCTTTTTGGATATAATCTTTTATAAAGTGATTTTTAATTTCAATGTGTTTTGCTCTTGAATGTAAAATGGGATTCTTTGATAAGTTAATTGTAGTAGTATTATCACAGAGTAAAGGAATCTTACTTTCAAAGATGTTGTAATCTTCCAATTGATGTTTGATCCAAAGTAATTGAGAACAACAATTGGATGCAGAGATATATTCAGCTTCGGCTGTTGAAAGAGCAATAGTGCTTTGTCTTTTGCTGGACCATGATACTAGGTTTCCCCCAATGAAGTGACATCCTCCACTGGTACTTTTTCTTTCGATTCTATCTCCAGCATAGTCAGCATCACAAAAACCAACTAATCTGTACTCATGAGATGTCTTAAATAACAAACCCAGATTAGTAGTCCCTTTCAAGTATCTGAATATTCTTTTAACCGCAATTAGATGTGACTCTCTAGGATCAGATTGAAAACGTGCACAAAGACACACACTAAACATTATATCTGGTCTGGACGCAGTGAGATATAAGAGTGATCCGATCATACCTCTGTATACCTTTTCGTCCACCTTTCGATCTTTATCGTCCAATCTGAGTGTGGACGATGGATGCATGGATGTGCTCATAGTTTTGCAATCGTCTAATTTGAACTTTTTCAAGAGCTCAATTGAGTATTTTGTTTGATGAATGTAGATTCCGTCCAGTGTTTGCTTTACTTGTAAGCCCAAGAAGAATTTTAATTCTCCCATTAAACTCATTAACTCCTTCTGCATCAACTTGGAAAATTCCTTGCAAAGAGATTCATCAGTAGCTCCAAAGATAATATCATCTACATAGATTTGGACTAATATAAAATGTGAGTTTTTGTCTTTACGAAAGAGAGTATCATCAACTTTTCCTCTAGAAAAGTCATTTTCCATTAGAAAAGTGCTTAATCTTTCATACCATGCTCGAGGAGCTTGTTTTAGTCCATACAGAGCCTTTTTCAGTTTAAAAACGTGCTCTGGGTGGTTTTGATCCTCGAAACCAGGTGGTTGCTTGACATAAACTTCTTCATTGATTATACCATTTAAGAAAGCACTCTTTACATCCATTTGATGAAGTCTCATTCTATGATGAGCAGCAAATGAAAGTAAGATGCGTATGGCTTCTAGTCTAGCTACAAGAGCAAAAGTTTCAGTAAAATCGATACCTTCTTGTTGCGAGTACCCTTGAGCAACTAACCTTGCCTTATTTCTCATAACTTTACCCTCTTCGTCCAATTTATTTCTGAATACCCATTTTGTGCCGATGATGGTCTTGTCTTTAGGCTTTTGAATCAGTGTCCAAACGTCGTTTCTTGTAAATTGATTTAACTCTTCTTGCATGGCTAATATCCATCCTTCATCCAACAGAGCTTCTTCAATTTTCTTTGGTTCCATCTCTGAGATGAAGGCTATATCGGAGTATTCTTTAAAAGTAGATCTTGTACGCACTTTATCTTCTGGATTTCCAATGATTTGATCTTCAGGATGATATGTTTTGAAATGCCAATTTCTTTGAACTTCATTTCTTGTTGTGTTTTCTTCTCTTCTGTCTTCGTCCAGAGCTTCTTTGTTTGTTGAAGATGTTCCTTCTCCTTTGTTATTGAGGTTTAATTTTGCAAAAGACTCATCTAGCTCTGATAAATTTTTATCAGGCTGTTTGTCATTAAATTTAACATGGATAGATTCTTCAACAGTCAAAGAACGAGAGTTGTACACTCTATATGCTTTTGAAGTTTCAGAGTATCCTAAGAAAATACCACAGTCAACTTTAGCATCAAACTTTCCTAAAGAATCTTTCGTATTTAAAATAAAGCATTGACATTCAAAAGAATGAAAATAAGAAATGTTAGGTTTTCGTCCTTTCCACAATTCATAAGGAGTCTTATTTAATAAGGGTCTAATATATATTCTGTTTTGAATATAACAAGCAGTGTTAACAGCTTCAGCCCAGAAGTGTTTGGAGGTTGAGTTGTCATTGAGCATTGTTCTAGCCATCTCTTAAAGAGATCTTTTTTTTCTTTCTGCCACACCATTTTGCTGTGGTGTTCTTGAGGCATAGAAGTTGTGAAGGATACCACTTTCTTCACAGAACAATTGAAAGCTCTCATTCTCAAATTCTCCTCCATGATCACTTTGGATTGAGTTAATACACATGACTTTTTCATTTTGAATTCTTTTACAGAATATAGAAAAGATTCTAAAAGACTTATCCTTGTGAGCTAGGAACAAAACCCATGTCCATCTAGTATAGTCATCTACTATGACAAATCCATATTTCTTCCCATTTAATGAGGCAGTTCTCGTTGGACCAAACAGATCAAGATGTAGCAGTTCTAGTGGTCTAGAGGTGGAAACAACATTTTTGGACTCAAAAGAATTTTTTTAATTGTTTCCCCTTTTGAGATGCTTCGCATAGAACATCTGATTTGTACACAAGTTTTGGTAGTCCTCTTACGAGGTTATGCTTATTCAGCTTTGAGATTAACCTCAAGCTTGCATGACCAAGCTTCTTGTGCCATATCCATTGTTCTCCTCTTATGGATACTAGACAAGATACATTCTGATCTGAGAGATCTTCCAAATCAATCTTGTAGAGATTGTTTTGCCTTTTGGCAGTGAAGAGTATGGATCCGTCAGAGTTTTTAACTATACATTCTTCATAGCTGAACGAAACATTAGATCCACTGTCACATAATTGACTTATGCTAAACAGATTGTGTTTCAAACCTTCAACCAGAAGTACATTATCAATAGAGGGAAAAGGATGCTTACCAATCTTACCTATTCCAACTATTTTACCCTTCTGGTTTCTACCAAAAGTGACAGAGCCACCAGCTTTAAGTTTGAGGTCTTGGAACATAGACTTTTCTCCTGTCATGTGTCGTGAGCAACCACTGTCCAGGTACCATGACAGGTGTCTTTTTCTTGTTGCTAAGCACATCTGCAAGAGGAATTATCATATCCTTAAGTACCCATATCTTTTTGGGTCCTCTTTGGTTAGCTCTTGGAGATCCATAATGTATTGACCTTTTATTGAAGAAAACTTTTGTGGTAGAGTGGTCTTTTCTTTTATAATCATTTCTAAAGGATTTAGATTGAGTAGGTGATTTTCGAAAGACTGTTTTCTCAGTATTTTGATATCCCAATCCAGATTTGTCATGAGGATCTCTGGAATATCTGAGTAATATGTTTAGATGATTAGTGCTTTTCACAAATTTGCTAAGATCCTCAGTTAACTCTTTTACCTCAGTATGAAGTTTATCGACTTCATCTGAATTATTGGACTCAGTGGAAGTTTTCAAAAAAACATTTTCAGTTTTTAATTTTTCATAACAACATTCAAGTTCTTGTTTTTCTGAAAGCATTTTTCCATATTCTTTGATTAATTTTGAAAACTTTCTCTTTAGGGATTTATATTCAACTGCTAAAATGGATTAATTATTTAACAGTTCATCAAAAGCTTTTTGAAGATTAAGATCAGAGTTTGTTACCTCTTCTTCTTCTTCTTCAGAGGATGTGTCTACCATGAGGCATAAATTGGCTTCTTCTTCTGCTTCTTCATCATCAGTAGTTGAGAGGTCAAGATCTTCCCAAGTAGCCATCAGTCCTCTTTTCTTCTTTGGGAAGAATCTCCTTTTCTCTTTCTCCTGGTTTAGTGAGGGACATTCAGCTTTAATGTGTCCAGGCTTCTTGCACTCATAGCATATGATTGGACTCTTGTCTTTTGTTTCAGTCCTGTCCTTTGGAAGTCTTCGTCCAAAGTGCTTTCTCCGCATACCTCCTTTCTTTTTCCACATTGCTTGTATCTTTCTGGAGATGAAAGATAACTCGTCATTGTCTGAGATATCTTCTCCAGATGACTCGGCCTCATCTGAAGATTCTTCAGCTTTAAGTGCTTTGGACGCACTTCCTTTGTGAGCTTTAAGGGCAATTGATTTCCCTTTTCTTGAACTTTCCTCTTCTTGGAGTTCAAGCTCATGAACTTTAAGGGAACCTAGGAGTTCCTCCATAGTAAGAGAAGCTAAGTTCTTTGCTTCTTGTATGGCAGTAACCTTGGGTCTCCACTGTCTGGAAAGACTCCTTAGAATTTTTCTGATATGATCTTGATTATCATAGGTCTTTCCCAGATATCTCAAGCCATTGATTATTGTTTGGAATCGTCCAAACATTTGATCAATGTTTTCATGCTCTCCCATTTTGAAAAGCTCATACTGATGAACCAGCATGCTTATCTTTGATTCCTTGACTTGAGAGGAACCTTCATGTGCTAAGGCCAAAGTATCCCATATCTCTTTAGCTGTTTCACAACTATGAACTTTTTCGTGTTCTGATCTGGTGATGGCGCACATAAGATAGTGTTTGGCTTTTGAGTTGAGCTGATGCTTGGTTCGTTGTCCTTCTTTCCATTGTGGTCGAGGAAGTTCCTGTCCTTCTGCGTTGGTGGGTACTCGATAGCCATTTTGGACTAGGTCCCAAATGTCCATATTTTGTGTATCAAAAAATGCGATCATCCTTTTCTTCTAGTAATCATAGTCGTTTCCATTAAATAGAGGTGGTTTGTTCACAGCTTGTCCTTCGTTCTCCATTTAAGGGTGTACTGGATCTTTTCCTCTGCACTGTTAGATGCTTAACCCAAGAGGCTAAGCTCTGATACCAATTGAAGTAAACAAGTGAAACACAAGAAGGGGGGTTGAATTGTGTTTCTTAACTTTTTTTTTTAATAAAAGCTTTTACATAGGAAGCAAAAAGCAATGGACGCAGAAAGCTTTTGAGTCCAATTGGACACTAAAGCAAATTTGAGAGAAACAACTTTAAACAAAGTGAAAAAGTTCTGAGGTTTAACTCAACTCTTTAGTTAGGAAAACAATGGCAATCCCCAGAAGTTAGTGAAAAGTAAAACACAAGAGGAAGAGAGAAAAGCTTACACCATATGTTTATCCTGGTTCACTCCCATAAACCGAGAGCTACGTCCAGTCCCTTCAACTAGAAGGATTTTCAACTAATCTTGTATAAAGATTACAAGTATTGTCCACCTCTTCAGGTATACAAGTATTCTCAACCTCTTCAGGTTCTACAATTCAAGTATTCTTTTATACACAGCCTCTTCAGGCTTAAACACCAATGTGAATAAGAAAAAGGTATAGAAGTGCTTGAGTTTTTAACTCACTACAGATGAGGATTGAAAATGAATCTCAAGACTTAATCTATTTTCAAGAGTTTAAATACAAAGAAGAATGAAAGCTATAATCCTTTTTACTTTTGATTTTCTCATAGAGTTTTTCCGTTATATCTTCTTCGAAGACAATTGTATTTATAGGTGAGAGCAAATTTAGCAGTCTTCATAAGTTTCTTCGTCCAACGGAAACATTTATTACCGTTTGAGTGGTATTAAATGCCTAATATGAAAACGTGTAGAGCTTCTTATGAAAAGACACTTTGATTATCAGGAATGTCCAAGAATATGATATCTTACTCCTGACTTGTCTGAGCGCGCAAAAAGTTCCTTATTCGCAGGTCTTTGTGTGAAAATATGTTTGCCCCAATGGTTTATTGTATTATGTTTTGATGATGACAAATACATTACAAAAAGGATTACAAATATGCTACATATGTGCGTGATGAGCTATATTGGATAATGCATGGTTATATATTATCTTGTTGTTCCTATTATAAGAATCATGCATTAAGTTTTGTGTAGCATCATTGATAGGATATATCCAATGTACTTGATAAGTGATATAATTAATTATTGGATATGTGTCTATATGTGAATCATATATGCATGAAGAACTTTATAAAGTTATATACATGTGAATCATGCATATTTAGTTATTGAGTTATGGATTTGGACTAACCATGGTTTTCAAGTGAATTATGCTTTGTAGGATAGTCCAAGTATCAAGAGTGAGCATTGGAATAAGAAAGTGAAAGATCCTATTTATGTTCAACTCAAGAAGAAGGAGAATGAAGTGAACCAAGCATTTAGAAGATTTAAAGAGAAGAAATCTTAGAAGCTTGGATTGCATCAAGAAGCCTAAGGACTCATTTGGGTATATATTATCTTATAGGCTATTCTTCTTTGTAAGGATAGAGGTTTTACATGAAGAGAGCTCAAATATCTTTATTCAATCTTGACAAATGTTTTTAACATGGTAAAATGCCCAACAAACAAGTTTTGAGAAGTTAGTCTTGGTGGTATTTCAAAACTATGAAAAATAGCCAAAATCTGAATTTTGAAAGCTGACCTATGGTCACTATTTTTATCATAACTTTTAAAATACTTTGAGTTTTGATCTGAAACTTATCTCATATGAAAGTAGACTCAAAGAGCTTTCCAACGCATGGTCATTTGCTTAATTTGGATAAGAAACGAAGAAGTTATGACATTTTTAAGAAGACTACTTTCCGGATAGGAATTGTAGTCGACTACACAAGACTTGTAGTCGACTACAAGACCTTGAAAAACTGACATATGGTCACTATTTTTATCATAACTTTTAAAATACTTTGAGTTTTGATCTGAAACTTGTTTCATATGAAAGTACACTCAAAGAGCTTTCCAACGCATGGTCATTTGCTTAAATTGGTTAAGAAACGAAGAAGTTATAATCATTTCAAAACGACTACTTTCCCGAGTGGAATTGTAGTCGACTACACAAGACTTGTAGTCGACTACAAGACCACCAGAAATGGATTGTAGTCGACTACAAGGTTGTGTAGTCGACTACAAAGTGCCAGAAATCAAATATATTTTCCAGAGATGAATGGTAGTCGATTACAAGGTCTCTGTAGTCGACTACAAAGTGTTAAAACTCGAAAACTACATTCCAGGAATGGATTGTAGTCGACTACAAGGTTGTGTAGTCGACTACAAAGTGTTAAAATTCAAAACCTACATTCCAGAGAGGAATCATAGTCGACTACAAGTTATCTGTAGTCGACTACCACGTGCCAGAAATGCCTGTAACGGCTATAAACGGCTAGATTTCGAAATTAATCATTCCTAAACACCACCAACGGCTATTTTATCACTTGGGCTATTAATATATGCTAAGATTGAAGCATTAACAAGTTGATGAACACCCATTTGCAAATCATTATGAGGATTTGATCATTTTCTATCAAAATCAACATTTGAGCTCTTCATTTTCATAATCCCTCTATCCATTAGTTCTTCAAGTTGTATTATCTACTCTTTGAGAGAGTTTATCATTTTCTATCAATCATATATACTTGTAAGAGGGTGGATAATCCCTCAAGAGAGTTCAAGGGTAGACTTCCCTTGAAGAGAAAAGAAAGAGGCTCAAGCATAAGGGTGGAGGATCCCAAAGTGTGAAAGTGCTCTGTTTTTGTAAAGGTTTCTCAAGCACCTAAGTTACAAGCTTGAAGAATAGTGGAAACCTCAAGTGGATGATCTTGGGGCTGGATGTAGATCACAAGAAGTGATTGAACCAGTAAAATATTGTTTGTACTCTCTTATCCTTCACTCTCTTTACATTCTAGCAATTTACATTTAACTACTTATTTGTTGAGTTCTCATGATTGCTATAATTATTGATCTACTGTATATCTTGTGATAATTCTACTTAGATCATTAGAACTTGATATATATCTTGTTTGCTTGATTTATATATATATCTAAGTTATACTCAAGGTATCTACATTGATTGACAAATCTTCATAAGAGTAAGGAATTCATTTAAAACCCAATTTGCTCACAGAAGCAAACTGTAGTCTACTACAAGAAAAGTGTAGTCTACTACAAGACTACTAGAAACTCAACATTAGTGTTTTATTTGTTGATCTTGCAAAATCATTTTCAGGGGTTTATTGTAGTTGACTACACACTACTTGCAGTCTACTACAAGGTTTCAACCAAGTGATTTTCTATCTTGGTTTATTTCCCACTAGTCTTAAATTAATCACACTATAATTTACATTGTTCAATATACTTATATGTGATTGATATTATGCATTATATGAATTGCTAGTAATATGAAAGCATGAATTGTTGTGAAATATATTTATTCCGCTGCATGTATTGATTGGGTGCATCAAAATGCACAATTGTACAAAGTTGAAATAAAATTTGTGATCACCCAATTCACCCCCCCTCTTGTGTGATGGTTGCCCTTGGCTAACACTTTGTAGTTGTTAGCAATGTTAGCTAAGCGGCTCAGTTGACTTATTTTAAAGCGTGCGCTGTCAGAGTCCTTCTCAGCATTTAATGAAGAACAGTTTGTTCACATTTGAATTTTGACATTGGACGAGCACTTTGAAACCTGAGCTTAGTAAGAAAAACAATGGACGATCCAATATAATAAAGTTTTGTGAAATAGTTTAAAACGTTTTGGACGCATACTTAGTTTCCTTTAGCTTCGAAGAAAATGGACGCACATAAGTAACTGTTTGTTAACACTTTGTTTTCTTCTAGAAATAGTTACAAAACAAGTTACGTGAGTCTTTTACATATTCAATCTAAATTAAAACTTTCGTTATCTTCAAAACTCTTATGGGGTAATAATTCTTTAGAAAGAATGGTTCCAAACTTAGTTTCATAAGGTTATTTGGTTCTAACACTATATTTGTTATAGCATTATTAAAATTATTTAAACTAATAACAGACTTCTTGAAATAAAACAAAAATTCATTTTCATACAGTAGAAAGATAAAAATAAGAATTATCTATCTTTCTAAAAAATTAAAACAAAGTATACGAGACATCATATATATATACAGAAGACAAACACAATATATAGTTTAATCATAAAGCATTTCTTGAAACTACGAGCAGAGCATGGAGCTCAGCCTTATGCAGCTTGTAAGCAATTCAGCCCCAGTTTTATCAGCCTAGGTAAACATTCCTAATGGCACAAGAACTTTATTTTGCTTTATAAAATATTTATGTATTACGATGTCCTCTTTGTTGCTTTGTTTCTTTTTCTTTCTTTCCTTTGTTAAAACTGATTGTCTGAAACTGATCAAGTGAGATGTTAGCTTATGGCATCAACAGAAGCAATAACCAAAAGTCATCTACAAAGTCCTAATTATTAACCATGTAGAAGGGGGAGTTTCTTTCAGTATCAACCTAATACTCAGAAGTAAAAGAGATCTTACATTTATTGCATAAAGTACTGCTTAAATTCACAACCAACACTCATATAACATAGAAAGTAATCAATAAAATAAACAAAAATATACCAGAGTTCTTGTGGACAGCCACAAAAAGGTTAAGTTCATCATGGTGGTCGAAGCAGGAAACATTGTTGCAGAGATGACTTCTGTGACTGGGGGGGATGATTAATTTACATGCAAATTTTTTTGGTGAGAAGTTACTTAACTGCAAAGAAATTTCTTCATATTGAAGTCAGAATTGAGTAATTAAATGGCCTAGTCATTTATTACTAGGGATAGTATTGCAACTGGTTTATTGAACTGCCCACCCGAAGGGTTCAGTCAAAAAGATTGATTAAAGCACTTTTAAGTTAGTTGGTTGTGAAGAATTTTGTTCCATTGTGGCGAATCACTGAGTTAATCATCAATATGGTCTCCAAATTGATATTATGTGTACTGCACAGCCAGAAAAGCTGAAACGTCCAGGAAACATGCAAAGGATATTGCAGCAGGAACGGTCCAAATGAATGGCAGCGAGCTGTTTCTGCATGAGCCATTGGTGTTTCATAACTCACTTTAGTGAGGTTGCTTTTCAGTGGCTCAAAAAGCTGTTTATAGTTATGCTCTGAAGACTTTTCCTGTAAATTATTATATTCTTTGATGTATGCTTTTCCAGATGCTTGTATAAACATCTAATTAAAGCAGGTGTCCTAGAGCAGTGCCCTTCCAGTAATTATTACTTGTAGTTATCACTTGCAACCTGGCATATATTGGGTATAGCAGTGAATGTTAAACAAATTAAACTAAGAGATTGTTTTGTATGCTCATTCTTGTGGATTTATAGTTTAGCTTTATGATATGTTTGGTTTTATTTATTATAATCCCTTTGGAGTGGAGGAGTGACCCAAAAGGTTATTAATTGAATGGTAATTTTGTAACTGTAGCTTAAAGTTCTGAAATTTCGTGTATTTTAAATTTTATAATGTTTTGCTGTCATAGTTTCTTCTTTTTCATTCTAGTAGTGATTATGTTTCTGTTTCTTTTTAAATTCAGTGAATTTTGAATTTTTGATAAGTTTTGCTTTGTTTGGTTACACTGGGAAATATAAAATGTACTAGAAAGAATCTGCAAGTTATATGTGCCTCTGGAAAATTTATTCTGCTCAGAAAATGGTTTCAATTCCAAGCTCAACTTTTTTGAACATTTAAAAAAAGTCGATCCTCTTTGCTAGCTGTTATACTAGTCAAGTATTGGTAGCTCACTCTACAAATTTTGATAAAAGTAGCTCACGCTTTTGTTATTCACTGCTTTGTGAGTGAGAAACTAGATAATTACTGTCAATCATTTTACTGAAGCTGTTTTCTAATGGACCTAACAATCATTTTTCACCAAGAAGTACTATAATTTCTTAATGTGACACAAATCGAAATGATTGAGGGAGCTGCACTTTTACTGAAGAATACACTTTTATGACCATGGCTTCTCTGTCTTCCCTCTATTTATTTGAAATGGCTGTCAATTTCTGGAACTCATTATTGGGTCCTTCCTTCCGTATTATTTTCTTGAAATCAAAGTCATCTTAGGATATTCCAATCAATGGCTTCAACAAATTTTGCATGTTACTTCTTATGGTCAATTGGGTTCACAATGATTGTCTTCTGCAGGAATTCAATCTAGTATATGTTTTAGTCTACCATATAATAGTATGCGTTGATTTCAATTGATTATTTTAATAACATATGTAGATATGCCAAAGCCAAAGCAGATTAAGAATCTACTCAAATCAATTGCAGAGAGCTCCTTAGAGGCTTCTCCCACAGCACCCATTGCTCCTACAGCTTTACACCCACAGCCTACACAGCCTCAGGCTTGTACCTCAGCTCGCATTGCTCCTACCACTTCACACCCATAGCCTACACAGCCTCAAGCTTGTACCTCAGCTCCCATTGCTCCTACTACTTCACACACACAACCTATACAACCTCAAGCTTGTACCTCAGCACTCATTACTCCTACTGCTTCACACCCACAGCTTGTACAGCCTCTGGCTTGTACCTCAACACCCATTACTCCTACTACTTCACACTTCACTTCTCTCCCTTCTAGCTAGGCCCACCATAGCCTAGGCGTAGAGTTAGACATGAATCCAACCATTATTGGTCAGTAGATGCTATAGGTATATGCATATGTGAAGTCTCCAAGTATTTTTGTTTTTTTTTCTTGATTACAATATTTAACTTGATATTTATTTATCACAGATTTACAAGGAGTAATGAAGAAACTTAAGTTGAAAGTCAAAGATATCTTCAACTTGTCTAATGAACTGCGTATAATGGTGGATTTTGATGAACATTTTTCACCTATTAGAGAGGAAGCTGGCTTGCTTGCTGGAGTTTGTGGGCAGATGACAATTGATATAGTTGTATTTCCTATTAGCTTCACGAAGTGGTCAGAGATGCCAGAATCTTTCCTTAACCGCAGCTTTGATCATGCCTTAAAGGTAGAAACCATTTAAATTCTTTCACTTATGTTTTTAGAGTTTGCACATGTAAATGCGTAATAAAGTAACATTCATGTTGTTTCAAGCCTCGATTTTATTTTAGGGCCGACGATAAAATTGTTAAGATCTAGATATGTTGACCACTCAATTAACAAAAAGTGGAGGAAATTCCAGATTAAGTTGTGGAATGAATTTTATGACCCAACAATGAGTAGAGATGCAATCATCAACAATGTTTCGGAAGGCATTTCCATAGACCAATGGGCAACATATGTTGACTATTTCTTGAATCCTGAGACGAAGGTTCATTTCAAATATATTTTTAGTTAATTGAAAACAATTATTATAACATCTTAGAAATTTATTTGTTTTCACTTGTAGGAGCTTTGTAAGAGAAATCAAGAGGTTCGTAGGAAACAAACTATTCCTCACACTTGTGGTGCTAAGAGTGTGGCCAGGAGAAGGCATGATTTGGTAGTTTTAATTTAACATTTTATCCTCAATGATCAATTCTTTGTTAGAGAGGAAGTACATCCTTAATTACTAATTATATTTTTTGTTGAAAATTTCAGAATTTAGAGACTGGGAGAGACGTTGGTCGAGGGCTAATGTGGGATGCCACCCACAAGAGGAAAGACAGGAGCTATGTAATTGATGAGCCTAGGGAAATTGGGATAAATATCATGATCATAGTTCACATTTTTTGTTGTGTTTTACAGCCATATAATAAATTGTCTTTGTAAATTTTTTTCCTTCTTCTTGGTCTTTCATAAAGGAAAAAATTAAGCAACAAATGAGTCAAAGTTCAGAAAATTCCTCTGAAATTTCTCCAAACGATGCTCTTGGTGTGGTTCTTGGAAGAGAGCACCCTGGCCATGTTTGAGGCTGAGACTTGGGAATGGTACCTTCCATTGCATTCAGACATACCACCACGCGACTTGATGGCATAAACTTGGGTTCATCTAGTGTTAGCACATCCTCTCCAGACTTGCAAGCAAAGGTGGTGAATATGGAGTCTCAATTACAAGCATTGTATGCTTACATTGCTATGAAAGAAGGAGGGATCCCTGAGGAATTAGCTGGCATATTTCCTTGTAATCCACCACTGCTGGTATAGTATGGGGATTCCTTGTTTAAGATGCTATTATTGAATTGTCATTGATGAGGTTGCTATCTTCCATTTCCTGAATGTCTCAGCTTTTTGTGAACACAATTCCATCTTACAACTGCTGTAGGTTTATAATTTAGTTTAATATATTACTAGTTGGATTCATCGTTGGTGATAGGATAGTGCTACTAAAGTTAGAATCTTCTCATTTCCATGGAATGGTTATTGCGTTATAGTATTATGTTATGTTATGCTTGCATATGCATTTGTCGTGCTTTACATGCTGATGATAATTTCTTAAGCTGACCTGAAATGCTAATTGAAGAATTTTTAATTCTCTCTATGCGTAGTTGAGTACTAATGCTAATTGGAGTGTATGATTGTAATCGATACTTGTTCTTATTTAATATTTCTATTTTCTTTGTTGTAGCCACCAAATGTTGGAAGTGGGGCTAACTCGCCCAATGAGCATAGAAGATCATTGGATGGAAGTAATACTCATCAAACGACAAGTCATGCGAGTCCTCATTACGTAGTAGTTTGCTAGGATTTTATTTCTCAAAACAGTAATAACTTATCAAGTAATTTGTTGCTGTAAACTTGTTTAGCTTCATGAATTACATTGTTCGTTGATGTTGATTATATTTTTGTCCTTATTTTTTCCTTTTGGATTGATGATAAATTGATAATATTATTTGCTACATTTATGCCTTTGCCCCCGACTTTTGTAAAATTATTCATTGGGATTTTGTTTCCTAATATTATTGAATTGAATTTGTATCACAACTTTAGAAGGGTATAATAAAAAAAATATTACAGCTCCAGGTAATAACTAATGTAACAGTGGAAAAATATATAGTTTTTTTAATGAATTACGGCGGTTCAAAACCGTTGTTTTATGCTTCGTTTTTTTACTGATCTGTGCTATTTATGGCGGTTTAAAATCGTCATTTTATACGTGACAATTAGGGCGGTTTAAAACTGCCGTAATATACCCGATTATTTAGGGCGGTTGAAAGCCGCCGTAATATACATTATTATTATGGCGGTTCAAAATCGCCGTAATATACCTTATTATTATGGCGGTTTAATATACCTGATGATGAAGGCAGTTGGAAACCGCCGTAATATACATGACATATATTACGGCGGTTTACAAAAAATTGCCATATTATACCCAACGGCGAGCACAATTACGGCGATTTTTAAAACTGTCATTGCTGTTGATGGAAAAAATGGTGGTTCAAAACCGCCGTCTTTTGCCAAAAAAAACCACCGTTTTATGTACTTTTTTTTGTAGTGATACTTGAATTTTGCCATATAATTTAATTAACTTCTAATCCATTCTCTTAACTATTAATTTAACAATTTACACACATAAACCCTATAGGATTAGCCTTAGCCGAAACATATATATGGCTAGGGTTTTGTAATATGTTCATCCAAATCCATCAAAATTTCATCAAATCTTGAAAACTCGCTTGACTCATCACTAATCTACATCATAAACTCTTATTTACATAATTAAACACATTGAAACCCTAACTCCCTAGCTTGGTTGAAACACTCATGGTCATGGTTCCTAGGGTTTTTCAATCCAAACAATCATATAACATCATAACATAGCATAAATCACTTATATATCATCAAAACCATCATCCAATCACTATAAACCCATGAATTTTGAAATTTCCATGAAGCTAAAGTCTCCAACCATCATCCATATTCAAGCATTATTTGATTGTATTCTTGATAAAAGTTCATAGAAGAATCAAAATCTATGAAAACACTAATCAAAACTTCAAGTTTGAAAACTAAAAGATGAAGAATACTTGAACTCGTACCTCTTCCTCTTCTTTCAGTGAAACTTTAAGTTTGAAAACAAGTTGAGAACCCTAGTTTCTTCTTGATTCTTGATGAATTCTTGGATAAAGATTCAATTTCTTGCAATTTTCCAAGTTTTTGGAATTTTTTTCTAATTTTCTCTCTTTTTCTTTCTTTCTTTCTCTTTCTCTTCTTTCTTCTCTTTCTCTCTTCTCTTCTCTTCATGGCCAACCTTCTCCATATTATCTCTTGATTTTATTTTTTTATTTATCTTGATATTTATTAAGAATTAATATTTTATTATTTGGCTTCTTGAAGAAGCCTTAGAGAAATTATTTTTTTATTCTTCATCTAGTTGGATCCTAACTATTTAGTTAGATTCTAACTAAATTAGTTAGTTTGGAACTAATTTTGTTAAATTGTAACCAAATTAGTTGATGATTAACTAAATTAAATAGATTTTAATGAATTTAGTTAGTTTCTAACTAGATTTTAATTTTATTCCAACTAGATTCTATCTAGTTACACTTATTTTGTCTTCTTCCTACTAATAATTCTAAATGACAAGTTTACCCTTAATTTAATTCATAATAAATTTTAAATGACACTTATGTCCTAGTTAAAAACCCTAGTATACATATGACCACTGTTTAATTAAACAAACTATGCTAACTATTTTAACATATACTCTTTGCTCGAAAATAGTTTCTAAAATATTGTTAAACTATAATTAAAGAGAAACATAAAATAATACTAACAATTATTTATTTCGACAACTATATTTACTGATACACTAAAAATAGTAAATGACTGTAATTAAATAAATAAAAATATATCCTTAATAAATTTCTCTACCCTCTAATTTCTGGTTAACAAAAATTAGAATTTTAGAACATAGCAATGTAGAAATAAAATCATAAAGAAAATAATAATACACAATTAAATATTAATTAATATTTAAAAATTAAAATTAAAGGGAGGATGTTACATGCCTCATGTGCTCCTCTAGCAAAAAGCAAGTTAACTTTGCTTAGTGTCTAAACACAATTATGTAACAATGGTTTGTTATGTTCAAACTCGTACTTACTATAACGCCTTGAGCTTTTAGGGAGGCCCACTGATTCAAATTCCCCTTATGTGTGTGAAGGCATCCATTTATACTTTCTTTGCAATAAAGAAAATAGAGTAAACTCCTAAATTAGACCTCAAAAGATTTGGTCGACATCAATTTGGTCCTCGAATGATAATTGACATTAGTTTGGTTCTCAAATCATTGTTTTTTATATCACGTTAGTCCAGACGTGAAGTTCCATGATGAAACCATCAATTGACTGCTGAAGTGGCCCGTTTTCTGCTAATATAGTCTGTTAAGTGGTGACATGGCCAAGTTGGCATCTGATGCAAGTGAAAGAAGGAAAAATCCCCAAATTTTGAACCTTAAATCCCTAAATCCTCAAAACTTCAAATCTTGCCAACTCCTCAATCCACCTTTTTTAAGGCCCTCATTGCATGCCTTTGGTGCTACCGCATAGCCACATTAACCCAGATGAAGAGGTTATCTTGTTGTGCATTGTTGATTCAAATGAACAGGTTCAGTGCTTGGTAGTTTGGGTTTATGTGCGGCTTATCAAGGTGCCGGGTTTTGGACTGGTGTTACGAGCTAAAGTCTTGCCCACTAGTAGTGTGATGAAGCTATTATGGTGTGTGATGGGGTCTTGATCTGGGATTTGAGTAGGAGCTGTTGTGTTAGGTCATTTTGTAGATCTCAAAACTATCATGGGTTGAAGGCTTGTGATGCAATGGAGATGTGGATTGCTCAGCCACATGAAGGGTTAAGGTTGAGCTTCTGAGTAGGGGCTATAGTAGATATTTACTATGGTAGCATGGACGATGTTAGGGATTTGGAAAGAACTCATCTGGACTAACGTGATGTCAAAAACAATGGTTCAAGGACCAAATTAATGTTAATCATCTTTCAAGGACCAAATTGGTGTCAGTCAAATCTTTCAAAGATGAATTTGGGGGTTTGCTCAAAGTTATATTATTATTTGGCTCCATGTTGGATTGATCCTTTCACCATTTGACAAAGCTTTATGTCATGTCAACAATTAACGGTACACTTAAGCAGATAATTGGTCACATTAGCATTTCACTAATAGTCTCGTCACAAATCTTTACGTCCATTATCTTGCGAGGTTCAAATTGATGTCACCACAATCTTTCAAGGACGAAAATAAAGGGTTTACTCAAGAAAATACTAATTAGGATATTAACATTAAAATAAAATGAAAAATATGCAAACTAATTGTTAGCTATGAGTACACATTACCTGAAATTCTGCAAGCCACATGTCTCTAATTGGTGGATCCATCACTTTCTAGTACCTCCAAGCCCCCTTAAACTTGGAATTTATAATCCCAGTGATAGCTGCTGGTGGTCCCATAGGAGGTTCAAACCTGTAAATAAAGTAAACATATATCAAATATAATAATAAACATATGAAGATGGGCTAGCTGAAGACATATACGATTGTCAATATCTCTAGCCCTAGTATAATATTTGAAGATGATGATGGTGCAATAGACATGTGAGGATCTGAAGATGAGCTAGCTGAGGACATAGGATGTGAAGATAGGCTGAGTGTATTGGATATGTGAAGTGGAGAGGATGTGAAGATGGGATAGATGAAGGGGTGTGAGGATATGAAGATAGGGTAGATGAAGAAGGAAAGACATGAGAAGCTAGTGGGGTAGGTAATGAAGTATAAGGGTGTAAAGACGACTGAGAGGTGCCCCGACCTGTACCTCTACGTCTAGATGTATGACCATCCCCATCTATATACATGTTGTAATGAGAAAAATAAGTTAAATTTAATTAAAGTAACATAAAAAACTAGCATAAAATTATTAATGAAACAAACACACAAATAAAATTGACGAGCATAATGCGTGATTACATAGTTACATAATTGATGTTCCATTAGTTGATTACTCATAACATATTACATATCAAAAGTAACTTAATCATATTATATTTCATCAAAGTCTTCTTCTTCATCGTCCTCTTCTTCTTATGGAATTTCCACATTTTCATCTTCTTCTTCCAGGTCAACTTGTTTGATGGAGAATATTTCTACTTCCTCTACTAGGCCAATTGTATCAACATGACTTTGCTCAAGATCATTGTTTGCAACTATCATAAGCATTTGAACGATCTCAACGTCTTGGTAAGGATGATCTGTTTCAGGCATCTTAGTTTCATAAGTCAGGATTATATTGTGTGCCTCTATTTTCATGACAACCAACCACCCAAAATGCCCTTCAAGATACTTTGCGTAGTACACTTGCACTGCTTGTTGTGCCAGTATGAACGGATTATAGTTCTTATACCTCCTAGATTCTCTGACTTCAACAGTCCCATAATTTTTTTTTATCAATCTTTGTCCCTTGATTCAGAGTGGGATCAAGCCACTCACATTGCAAAAGAACCATGTGGGAAGTGCCATAATTTTTTTAAAGCTCGATGGTTCCCCCTAATCTCTTGATGCTATCTCATTTTAGTTGTCATTTGCATTGAAGAATAGAGTCTTTGTAGCATTGGAACAAGTGGGAAGAACAACATTTTTTTAAATCTCGCTTTCTCATATTACCCCTTATAGTTATACATTTATAGCATTGCACCCCATAATATATACAACTTTGAAGATTCTGATCATCCTTGTAGTACAACATGCAACCATTGGGCATTGCATCAGACATAAATTTCACCCAATGATTAAAGCAATCTTCAAATAAGTTATGGTCTCTCCATCCATAAAGGATTGCATATAATGCTTACTTAAGCGTAATGGAGTGGAGACTCTGCCAAAGATGTCTGCTTGAATGAGCTGGTCAACTTCTTCCCAGTTCTGTACATGCACAAATAATGTCTGAGTCCCTCTTCCTTTCCCGAACCTATCTATGACACAACTCTCAGAATATGCCAGCAAAGACCTCATTCAATACTTGAGAAATTGCATCTATCATAATCATGTAGTTTGGATGTGGCCCTTCTAATTAGTTGGCCCATTTAATTTAACTATATGTCCAATCAATCATTAGGATCCCAAGTCATAATTAGACTCCCAACTAAATTCATGTTATGAATTTAAATATCAATTTTGATCCATTCAAAGTGTGTGACCCTGTAGATTCCCATTAAGTTGACAGTAATACTAAAATCCTATTTTAGAAATACAAATAGTGAGCGATATTTAGGGATACATCACTGCTACCCAAGTAACATGAATGTCTATGATTTGACATAACATTTCCGTGACCAATGTTACCATGTAGTGTAGTCCCTTTATCCAGATATCTCAATTGAACACATGGAATGGAACGTGTCACCCTTGTATAGTTCAATCTTTAGTTTCTTAATGTCTGAGTAGACCTGCTAAAATAAATGAGATCAATATCTCATATTGACTCATTTGAGTATAACCATCCATTTTACAGTCTCACTTAATCAAAAGGCCTAAAGAGATATCGCTCCCATTGTGTAAGAGAAACAAATCCTATCTAAGTCAATCATATATATCCCTTCGCATGATTTGTAGTATGTCTAATAGCCAAATTTATAATCACCTATTATAGGTGACTTCTGATAATATTAAGACATACAACCCCTCATGTAGGGAATTGTAGTGTCTTCAAGTCAAAGGACCACATACACCATTGTCACTGTAAGAACCGCTCATGACACTCACGCAATGATTCATGTAACGTTCTCATGGTGGGTCAGTCTAGTACATTATTACACTAATATGTACCAACGTGAAGATTTTATATCTCATATTATGACCCATGAGATATGGTCATCAGTCTAAGCACATACTACTCTTAATACATTATTGTTGTTCTAATTTACAACAATGCTTGACTAGAGACATTTAAGAATAATGTTCTTATTCTAACCAATAGGATTTCACAACCAAGACATGCACTTGATATCCCATGGCATTGAACTTACTCTTCTAAAAACTTTATTATGTATATTTAAATGAAACAAACAACATAATAAATGAAATGCTTCATATATAAAATAAATTACACTATACAACGTAAACTAGTAAAATAAATGTTATTCCAGTTATTAAATGTGTGCAATTAACTTGAGGTAACCGTCCTATGACGGACGTATCAGGGGTGAAGTAAGATTAAGTTCTTACCCTCTCTGTACATAATTAAACTCTCAAACCTTATCTCATTTCAAAAGACTAATCTTTTTGCCAAAAATGGCTTTGTCACTTATTTTCTCAATTGAAATAAAATTGGTGGAAACTCCTAAAATTTTCAGATTTGGTTGCCTCTCGTTATGACGCCCTCTGGGTACGTTAATGTGACATATTAGCGATACCACTAAATATGGTTGAAGAGTCAAGCTTGTTAAAGTTAATCATGCAAATTGATAACGTTGCATTTTTCTTTTTCCCCTTCCATTCTTTTGATGTATAGCACGTGATATATTTAATTTTTCACATACTTGGGCATTCAGGGATTCACACACTTACATCCTTAGAAACGGACTCTACTAAATCATATCTCATATCAATCTAATCTATAGAAATTGTAACCGCAAAGGAAGTTACCCTTGATATGGTAAACAATAGAAGGAAAAGCTTATTTTTTCTTTGGTGTAGGAATGGAAACTTGATTAGGTTTACAGAAGTCTGCTGAATAAAGCAATCCAAGAGAAAACAAAGAAGATACTAATTACTCTGACTTCCATAAAAAAAAAGGCATTAAAAATGGGTTGTTTGAGAGACATGGTTACATTGTAGGAGGGGGATTAAAAATAAAAAGGCATTAAAAATGGTTACTCCGGTACCCATCTTTTTTTCAGGGTACCGGTACCCATGATGAGTTGTCTATCATTCATTAGTTGTTATTTATATTTAATAGACTTTCTAACATTTATTATGAAACTATGAGTCAATAAATGATTGACAACTCACCCTGGGTACCAAACCCATCAGGGACCATATCAACTATCTTGTAGGAGAGTGATGGTTAAAAGTGGAAGGGTTGGCTCCTAACCGTTAGGGCATATGTCATATGGTATTTTCACCTCCTTGAGCGTCAAAGCTTATATAATGAAAATATCATCAAATTATATATGCAAATAAGAAAGGGTTAGGTAACAAATTGTGGGATTTGAAGTTAAATATTCCATTCCACTTTATAATGTTCTAAACTTCTAAGTATTGGAACTTGACTTAAAATTTTTGCCCTCCAAAGTTTTAGGTGAAGTTCTTCCACCGCACAGAACCAAAAGAGCTAATTAAAATGTTGCATAGCAAGAAAGATAGCTCAGTCAAATGCTGGGAAGGAGCAAAATGAAATTTTTTTGGCAAGCAATCATGAACAAAAAATCCGAAGCTTCTTCAAATTGCTCAAAAACTGCATTTGGAAGCTTCAAACATCAAGCATAACCTCAAAATTGAGTTTAGGTAACCCAAAAACCTTGTATACTAAAACTGACAAGAAAACAACAAGAACCAACAGCATGTGGCCGGACTTGAACAGAACAATTACACTATAAGTTGCAAAACACAAGGCTGAAAGAGAGAGAACTAAACATGTGTGATGGAGTGATGCATATCCAAAACACGATGATTCACAACGCTATTGGAGCAGGAGCTGACGGGGAGTGTAAATCGCAGCCAATAGAGAGCATAACTGGTATAGTTCTCAATGAGTATAGGTCGTAAAGCCAATAGATATGCCACTAGTATAATTATTCGTGTCTATGTTTTCTTTTTCCAATTGTCATTTTCAAAATTATTCAGCAAACTATCCAAAAGGCCATCTGCCAAAACATCCACTAAAGTCAAAGCAATTGTGAATTATCTTCCTCCTCAAATTTAATAAAGTATGATTTACCTACATGCACATCCTACTAATCCTTCTCATTCACCAAACAGTGCATAAAAGTGTTAATGTCACTAAATATATTCAAAGAAATGGTAGCAAAGAAGTGTAAGTGCTTCTTTAAATAATGAGTAGGGAACTGAAACAATGCCTTCATAAACAAATAATTCCCCTTGTTTTTAATGGTTGGTGATTTTATTTTTCTTTGCAGGAAAAGAAAAAAAAATGGATCTTCCTAAAGCTGTTGGAAAACATTTTGATTAAAAATGTAGTACCCAAACCACAATATGTGCCTCAATTGATGAATTGAGCTTAATGTGGGTAGACTTCACATGCAATGTAAGGGTTTAAATTATGCTAGCAGTACTTTGTAATCAAGGTCAAGCTGACATCTGAGCAGGATTAGCCTCATATCTAAAGGATATGGGGACATCTTGTGATCTTACTAACAAAAAAAATGAAACTCCCCAATTCTGGCATTGGATGAGTTATAGATTAGTCTAACCTTTTAGGGCATGTGGTTCGGCCTAACAACTATCTTTAACCAGTAGAACTTAATTAAAGTGTTACAAATAGTATCAAAGCAATCACCATATTTTAATATAGGGCCTGATGACATCAATATAAATATGTTTTCAAAGTATTTTAGCTCATTGATTTTTCAATATGTAACATAAATTCATCAATCCATTTTAACATCATTTTGGTATAAAATATGCTTAGTTTCAGTTGAAAACGCTCCTTGTAACTACAGCCAACTTGTAGCCTTGTTCGTTCGGCCAAAAATATACCAGACCTAACAAAGAGAAGAAGCAAAGGAACAAAAAGAAATTGCATTTTTCATTAAAAAATTTCGTTATTTAATAAAATACAAGTAATCAAATCCACCCACTATAATAAGAGCTTTCATAATTACGAAACAATTGTTTTCTGGGTTAATTATTTGTTTTCTTTCTCACTTCTCCTATATCAATTAGCACCAATTAAGCTGTTGCAGTGGGAAGTAAACTAATGTTTGAGTTCATCGCTTTCATGGCTTCAAATCTTGGCTCCTTATCCTGGAACTTCAGCGCAGCATAGAGTTTCATGTACTCCTCAAACACAAATTCTGGGTATTTTTGGTCCTTCCCCTCTGCCTTTCTCTCCACCAATGCTGGTGCTGGGAAGATAACAGCATCACTGCCAGGGTTGTAGAATGAGGCTACGGACATTCTGGTCCCATCAGTTTGAGCAATCACACGGTGCTCCACACTCTTGTATTTCCCATTGGAGATTACCTGTTTTACCAAAGTGTTGGATAATAAGAATCATAATATCAATAGAGGAATTCTCCGTTAGGCATATATTAGTGAAAGAATTTACCTCAAGCTGGTCACCAAGGTTAACAACAATGGAGTGGCGCATTGGGGGCACATCCACCCACTGACCATCTTTGAGAAGCTGCAGGCCACAAACCTTGTCATCTTGTAAGAGAAGGATAATACCACCAGCATCCGTATGGGCACGAAGACCCTTGACCAGCTCTGGCTTGGGGCATGCTGGGTAGTTAGCAACCTTTGTGCCAAAAGTTGGTCCCCTTGATCCATGAACGGCCTTCTTGAGGTATCCCTTCTCTAATCCAAGATTTTCTGATAACAGCTCTAGCAGCTCCTCTGCAAGTTTCTCTAACTTCTCTGCAAATTCCTTCATTGACTTCCTGCATCATTACCAAAACTACTTCAGTTTAGGTACTTGTGTAGGCAGGTATTAACAATGTGTGCCAAATCACAAAATTAAGTGCAGCATTTTTCGTAACCATTGGTAATTTAAATCTTTATGCATGCCTACGTTATATGCCGTCAGAAATGTCCTTGACATTCATCTCTTAGTTTTGCATTTGTCTCACCTGTACTC
Source organism: Styphnolobium japonicum (assembly GCA_023212625.1). Lineage (NCBI taxonomy): Eukaryota > Viridiplantae > Streptophyta > Magnoliopsida > Fabales > Fabaceae > Styphnolobium > Styphnolobium japonicum. The sequence goes on from JALBWW010000010.1 coordinate 7,805,841, forward strand.
TTCGCTGAGATCTGGGATTTCAGAGATGTTTGACTGTGGGAGATGGCGCAAGAAGAAGGTGCTCTCCCAGTCCATGTCTTTTACTTCAGCTTGGACACCCTCTAAGCCCTTGCTTGCCACTAGCTCCTTGAATTTCTGCTCCATGCCTTTCCTATAATGCTCTTTTGTCAACCTTTCGACAGTGTCCAAAAGCTCGTGGGGTAATCCATGATTCACCAACTACAATTAGGAAAGCAACATGATTAATATAGTTAAAATGACCAGTAAAAAGAAAATATTAGGTTGCAAATCTGCAGATATATATTTGAACAAAGAAAAGCTTCGTGTAGGGTACCTCAAAAAATCCCCAGTTCTCGCAAGCATCTTTAATTTTCTCCATGGTTGCCTTTCTCTCCTCGCCATTGAGCTTCTCCAAGTTGATCACTGGGAAGTTTTCCATCTCTCAAACTTTTTTCTTTCTCTTGTCTTTCTGACGAATCTTAGTTTGTTTGTTTATGCAGATTGGGAAGCTAAGTGTGTGTGTGCTATTTATAGGAATTCAAAGAGTACAAGAAGGACACCAGAACAAGTCAACTCTAATAGTATTGGATTTGTTTTAGGCCGCATGATGTGCATGCTTACATAGGTAGACCTATTCCAAGACCACTTTGCGTTGTTGAATTGTCAACTTATGGATTGGACTCATCTGGAGGCTGCCCCAACCTTTCACGCATTTCCTCCTTCTACTGTTTGTTTGTTTGTTTGTTTGGAGGTTCTGATTTCTGAAAGTGATTTCTTCGAAGGTGGCACAAGCTAATGCTGTTCTAATAAAATTGAGCAGCGTCTCCCCGTAGAGCCCAACTATAATATGATCAAAGCAGTCAACTTTTTTGTGCTATAAAAATTTGGATATATTCGTTGTTTTATTTATATTACTTTTTCACTACCTTATTTTGCCAGAGTAAAAATTTCTTATGGATAAATAAGATGAAGATTTATTTCCTTCTCTTTAATTAAGAATTAATTTCCTTTATGCCAAACAAATATGTATCTACTTCGAATTTTTGTTTTCATGCATATGGGTATTCCAATTACCAACAAAGTGTCAAATTTGTAGTTTGCAGTCTATACTTGTAACACATAAATCTCAAGAAATTCATGCCAAACAGAAAACAGGTACATGAATCATCCTCAGATTCTAATGACATATACATTATTCGTCCTAGCTACTCATGACACATGTCCTTTTTCTCTTTATGTAATTATTTATTTCTTTTTAGAAAAGTAATGTGGCATGAATTGAATACAGAAAGATATTATATAAAAGAATATTTTAAAAAAATTAGGTGCGATTTAATTATAATTTAATGAGTGATAAAAAATTATGAGAACTGTTTGAAAAAATTATGTAATGAACAGTACTTAAGTGACAGTTGATTTAACAAGGTACTATAGATTTTCTTTAAAGTAAATTTATAACCATTAGAAAATTAAGTTTCACATTCTCAACTGTGTTTGGGGCCAATTTTTAATTGAATTTGAACAATTTTTTTGTAGTTGGACGCCATCGGTTTAGATTTACCACGTGATAATTTCAATTCACAAAATTCTTGATGCAATTTTAGGTTAGCAGTCAACTTAGAAAGAGTGAAAAAAGCAAAGGAAGAAATCGAGAAATATCAGAACCATGATTCTGTTTCTTTTCCTTTGACCACTTGAACAATAGGAGCTCCATCACAAAGAAAGAAAAATCAAGGGGTGTAAGTGCATGGACACTTCTTGTTTTTGTTCTTTTGCATCTCCAAGTCAGTTTATAAACCAATGACAAGAAACAATTCCATCCTTTGATTTTTTAGTCAAATCTTTCATATTAGTCAGAGTGTCCAACTCATTGGGGTCTTTTTTCATCATAACTTCTTTTTCTGTAGAAATATGTTGAATTAAGTCTCTGAAATTCCATGATCACAATTTCAAGGTTGTCTTTTTACTGGGGTGAATCCGAGGCCGACATAGGGGTAGGAATTTTTTGTACACTAGTTGTTAACTCGTGAGGTTTAAATTTTAACTTTTTAAAGTTTCTACAAAAAAGATTAATATAACGAAACAAAAATAATTCTTCGTATTGTAACTAAGTAAATTTTAAATCTTATTTTTAAAAAAATGAATACTTTAATAGTTAAGAAAATTAATATAACTATTTTTTTTTTGGTAACCCAGGGTACCTCCCGCTTATGACTGCGGGGACTAATCCCTTCGAGGTACTGAGATCCATTTAAGGGGCTGACCTCTCCCAACAGATGTTTTTTCATACACATGAGTCAGGAATCGAACCCCTGACCACATGCTTAAGGGGCTCAAGTATCTACCACTTGTGCCACACCATGTTGGTAAATTAATATAACTATTAATACTAAGTACAATAATACTTTCTAAAAAATAAAAATTTCAGTAATTTATACTCTTATATGTATATTATGAATATACATAAAATAAAACAATACACCTTGTAAGGATGAATACTTCAAAAAAAAGTACGATCTGCAAGTTGATCCAAAAGGGAAGACAAAACTTCAATTCATATTTTCACGTGAAATATTGTGGATTATGTACTATTTGCAATTCATTTTGTCTTTCCTATTGATATTTGCAATATATTTTATGTTTATCCGGTTTGCTCTCTCTCAATTAATTAGGATTGTGCTTCCTTTTAGTAATTTTGTTTAGGATTTTCATATAATTTAGTTGACTTGTTTGATTAGTCAAGTTTAGCATTTACCTCTCTTTTAAGTTCAGTTTTCTTTATTAAATTTGCTTTTGTTGGTTTTAGGTGAAGTTCAAGTTAAAGTTAGCTGCAATTGGGAGAAGAAAGCAGAGGAGAAAAACATTTTTTTGCTGGTAGCCCAGCGCTTGAGCGCCCATTGTCCAGCGCTTGAACGCCCACCATCTAGAGCTTGAGTGCCCAAAGTCAGCATTTGTTGTTCTTTTTCGGCCTCCTGTGCGCTTGTGCGCCCAACAGAGCGCTGGCTCACTTACTGATACACACTTTCAGCAATATAAAAGGGAAATTATTGGGATTTTGAAAAGGGTCGGATCTTTATCTTTTACAATGGAGGACGGCTAAGGATTATTGAAAAAACCTAGGAGAAGAATCAAGGGATTGAGGGGAGATCAAAAGATTTCATCATCAACCTTGTGGATTCTTCATGGAGTTCATATCTTCTCTTTACTTTTCTTACTCTTATATTATGAGTAGCTAAATTTCTTAGGCTAGGGATTTGATGTAACTTAACTTGGATAATGGGTTCATGAATTTCTTGTAATCATTGACTTGATTCTATGTTTTAAGTGTTTATTCTTGTTTTCATGCAATTTATGAATTGACCTCTCATATTTTGATTTAGGGTTCATTTTAGGAATTGGAAAATTCTTCTATGTTATAGCTCATGGGAATAAATGTCATAATCTTTGACGGTTTAGGGATAAGCCTTAGGGGTTATGTGGTGTCTTTGAATTTGAGTACAAAGGTAAAACCCTTTTCAATTTGAATTAATTTAAGGAATTAATTAATTCTAATTAGTTAAAGGAGAATTGAATCTCCAAGGAATTGAGATTTGATTAACTTTAAGAAATTCAACCTTTAGACCATAGTTATAGAGTCAAAGTATTTAAGATTTCATACATCCATTTGATAAGTTAAGCGAAATCACATCCTTAGTGCCTTTATCTAATTGCTTTACTTCTTCAATTCAATCAACTGCTTTTAGTTTTGGTTTGCTGTCTTTATTTCTTATTTCATTGTGACTTCGTAGTGTAGAGCCCCCTTCGATCCAAAAGAACGTTCGTTTAAATAGAATTAATTCTAGTGAATTGGTGATTGGTAAGCTTAATCCCTGTGGAGACGATAACTATCTCATCACTTTATTACTTGAGCGATTCGGTATACTTGCCGAGGGGCTATCAAGTTTTTGGCGCCGTTGCTGGGGATTAAGTATTCTTATCAACATCTGTAGTAATTGGAGTTAATTCTAATTTAAACATTTTATTTCTTTTATTTAATTTTGAGTTTCGTTACTTGGTTAGTTATTTCTCACCTGTGTTAAATTTGGTTTATGTGAGGTACCATTCATCTTGATTTATTGTTGTTTGATCTTGAGATTGAAAAGACAGCTAGAGAGAATAGAAGAAGAACTCATACTCAAAGAGAGATTCAACATCCTTTGGAAGAGGAGATAATGGCAGATCAACCTCCTCCTAGGAGAACTTTGGGGGATTATGCTACCCCTAATGCTGAAGGGTGTGCAACAAGCATTGTGAGGCCTCCCATTCAAGCGAATAACCTTGAGATTAAGCATGCACTTCTTCACTTGGTGCAGCAAGAGCAATTTGGGGGCAATTCTAATGAAGATCGTAATACACATATTGCTGGCTTCCTCTAACTATGTGACACAATGAAGGTGAATGGGGCTAGTGATGATACAATCCGACTCAGGATTTTCCCGTTCTCTCTGAGGGATAAGGCCAAGAGTTGGCTCCAAAGTCAACCACAAGAGAGCATTGTTACCTGGAATGATTTAGTGACAAGGTTTCTCAACAAATACTTCCCTCCTTCCAAGTTCGCAAAGATAAGGCAAGAGATAACTTCATTCTCTCAGCATGATGGAGAGGTTCTTTATGATGCTTAGGAAAGATTCAAAGATTTATTGAGGAGATGCCCACAGCATGCAATTCCGGAATGGCTCCAAATTCAGACTTTTTGCAATGGATTGACTCATGCAACAAGAGCCATGGTAGATGCAGCAGTTGGGGGTTCATTGAATAACAAAACACTAGAAGAAGCTCTCCAATTGATAGAGACTATGGCTGCGAATAACTATCATACCCCTAGTGAGAGGTCAATGGGGAAAAGAGGTGTAATGGAGCTTGAAGTGTTGGATGATATCCTAGCTCAGAACAAGAGTTTTTCTCAACAGTTAGCTACTCTCACCAAGCAATTGGGACAAGTACAAGTTGGGGTTGTTAGTTCTCAATCAATGGTCTGTGATTTTTGTGGCAGCAATCATGCTAATGGAGATTGTGAGGCAAGCATGTCTAGTCAAGCATCTCATGAGCAAGTGAATTATATGGGGAATCCACAGAGACCTCAACATAACCCTTATTCTAACACCTATAACCCAGGGTGGAAGAATCATCCCAACTTCTCATGGAGTAATCAAAATGTGCAAAGACCGCCTAATCCTCCTTATCAGGCTGCACCATTACCTCGTGTCCAGCATGATCAAACTAAACCATCTTCTTTGGAAATTGCCTTAGAAAAGTTGTCCCAATCAACAAGAAGTTTTGTACAGCAAACTTCATGCAAGAGATAAGGGCAAACTTTAAAAACCAAGAGGCTTCCATTAGAATTTTGGAGAATCAAGTGGGACAGATCTCTAGGCAACTAGCTGAAAAACCACCAGGAATACTTCCTAGTAACACTGAGCCAAATCCTAAGGAGTAGTGTAAAGCTATCACTTTGAGGAGTGGTAAAACAGTGGAGGTTTCGCCTAGAGAAAGTAAAGTCAAGGAAGTGATGAATCATCAAGCTCAAGGCACAATAGAAGAATATGCCTCTTCATGTAAAATCCATGATCATGTGCAAGAAGAAGAGCAAAAGAAAAGTGAGTCTCCAAGGAGAAAGGAGAAGGAGTGGGATAAACCTTTTGTGCCATCACCATATGCCAAGGTGTCGTTCCCTCAAAGGCTTAAGAAGGAGAATCAAGAGAAGCACTTTGCTCGGTTCTTAGACATTTTCAAGAGACTTCAAGTCAACATTCCATTTGCAGAAGCATTAGAACAAATGCCCTCTTATGCCAAATTTATGAAGGAGCTCTTATCCAAGAAGAGGAAGCTAAAAGAAGATGAGACGATAATGCTAACTGAAGAATTCAGTGCAATTATCCAGAAAAAGCTACCGCCGAAATTGAAAGACCCTGGTAGTTTCCATATTCCTTGCATTATTGGAAAATTGACAATTGGCAAAGCCTTGTGTGATCTTGGAGCTAGCATCAATTTGATGCCACTTTCAATTCTAAACAAGTTGGGGATTGGAGAAATTAAGCCGACAACAATGTCTCCCCAGTTGGCGGATCAATCTATCAAACATCAATATGGGATAGTGGAAGACGTGTTGGTGAAGGTAGATAAATTCATTTTCCCAGCTGACTTTGTAGTTCTTGATATGGAGGAGGATGCTGATTGACAAGAGGTTGTCGAGACCCTGTCAAATAATAAAATTACCGGTTCACAAAATAATTTGTAGTATAGAGCATGAACCGAATGTCTCTCAAGGATCCAAAAAGAACAAAGATTTAATCAAATCAAGATAATTAAAATGAGGGGTTTTGTTGTTGATTAACAATATTGATAAAAGTATAAGAATTAAAGTTGAAAACAAATCTAAAGAAACAACCAATCCAAGGAAATTTACCGATCTTGAGTTTAACTCATCATTGATCACAAGGAATTCACTTAATTGCTAATCGTGTTGTTGGCTTTAGATCATATCAAGACGCCTCAACATGATCCAAGAATCCTCTACTAGATAAGCATCTAGGATTTAATTAACCAAGGTTAGATAAAGTAAGCACCATCCAAACATAGATTAACTTAAGATCGGGGATTTAACCAAGCTAAACAATCTATCAAAAAGCTTTAATAAATTGATTATTCTTTGTGATCCTCTTTGAACACATGATAATAAATCTATTATCACATCAACATCTAAATCAAATTAAGCAATTTAATCTAGATAAAAATCAAAAGAGGAAGAAGAGAAACTTGAATAACAATTAAGCAATATGAACAAGCGAAACAAGATCTCCAAATTAAACATCAAGATGGCTAATCCCTTGGATTGATTATGAGAGCCTAGCCTTCCATGGATGGGAAGGAAGAACTCAGAAATAAAATAACAAAAACGAAATTCTAAAGAAAATGAAGAAGAAGAGAAAGAAAACTCTCACAAATACTCAAACTTTCTTGAAACTTACTTCCAAATTGAATGCCTCTAATACAAAGAGGTTGGGTCTATTTATACTAATCCTAGAAGCCAATTTGTACATGTACATAATCTGAATACAAGCTATAAGAATATGAAAATTGTCAAAAAGGGAAGCTTGATGCATGGTTGGTGGGTTGGTGCATGGTAGGTGGGTTGGTGTATGGTTGGTGGCTTTTAGTCAACAACTCTTATCCGACTTCTGGCTTCAAATTCATCACCTATACGGTGCATTTTGGCTTGGATGTCTTCATCAAAGTTGTAGCCAGTTGTCTCCTTGAAAATCTCCAATTTGAATCATGTCATTTGGACTTTTAGAACTCCAGAAATGCCAAAAACACTTCACCTACCTCAAGTTAGGTTGGAAGAACATGTTTCCAAATTCAGACCAACTTGTAGCTTCAGAAGCATGCCTAAAACGACATCTATTGACAAAATGGTCTTCATTGAAGTTGGAGATATGGGTCTTATCTTTCAAGTGACCAAGTTTCAGCCCAAGAGGAGGCCTATAACCCACTATATAGTCCAATATGTGCTTACTGCCCAGATGGTTCCGTGACAGCAAACCCACTCTTCATGAAACTTGTAGAGCATTGTCTTAGCTTTCCAAAGACACCAAGATCACCTCAATTGGATCACCGAGTCCCAAGTTATGACCTAACCAAGGAAGAAAGGTCAAAATGCATCAAAATCCGAAAATTATTCAATATTTGCATTAAAGCCCAATGAAGCCCAACAACATTAAACTCATCTAAAATACTAATATTGGGCACAATAAACATCTAATGAAGCCTAATACAAAGCTAACATAAGTGTCTCAAATTGATTGATCACTGATATTCCTCACATTCTTGGAAGATCAATTTTGGCCACTGGGAGAGCTTTGATTGATGTTCAACAAGGAGAATTGATGTTGAGGGTACATGATGAAAAGGTAACTTTTAATGTATTTGAAGCCAGGAAACACCCAATGGATAAAGAACAATGTTTTTGGATGGATGCCATTGATTCTCTTGTCTCAAATGTCTTCCTACAACATTCTTCAAACATTCCACTTGAAATAGCTTTGATGCAGTCTAAGAGTTTGAAAGATGAAGAACTCAATGATTCAGAAGTAATGAAGTGTGTGCAACAATTAGAGGCCTTACCAATTCTCTCCACCTCCAATGGGTCAAAAGAAGAAAAATTAATGAAAGAAGGAGTTGAGAAAGAAGACCTTCCAAAACTTGAACTGAAACCCTTACCATCTAGTCTCAAATATGCATTTCTTGGTGAGAACAACACCCATCCTGTGATTATTAGTATTGATTTGAGCAAGATGGAGGAAGAAAAACTATTGAGGGTGTTGAGAGAACACAAATCAGCACTTGGTTGGAGCATTGGTGACCTCAAGGGAATAAGTCCAACAATATGCATGCACAAGATTCTCATGGAAGATGATTACAAAGCTGCAATCCAACCTCAAAGAAGACTCAACCCAACAATGAAGGAGGTGGTTAGAAAGGAGGTAATTAAACTTCTTGATGCGAGGATCATCTACCTAATTTCAGATAATTCATGGGTGAGCCCAGTACAAGTGGTTCCCAAAAAGGGAAGAATGACAGTTGTGATCAACAATAACAATGAATTGATCCCCACAAGAACTGTCACTAGATGGCATATCTGCATTGACTACCGTAAGCTTAATAGTGCAACAAGGAATGATCACTTCCCGCTCCCTTTCATAGACCAAATGCTTCAGAGATTGGCTGGGCATGCATTCTATTGCCTCTTAGATGGTTATTCTGTGTACAATCAGATTGTTGTAGACCCGGAAGACCAAGAGAAGACAGCCTTCACGTGCCCCTACGGAGTGTTTGCCTATCAGAGGATGCTGTTTGGACTATGCAATGCACCAGCAACTTTTCAAAGGTGTATGCTTTCCATCTTTTATGATATGGTAGAAAAATCATTGAAATATTTATGAATGATTTTTCTGTTTTTGGTTCCTCTTTTGACTCTTGTTTGACTAATCTAGCTTTGGTTTTGAAGAGATGCCAAGAAACAAACTTAGTTCAATTGGGATAAATGTCATTTCATGGTGAAAGAGGGTATTGTTCTTGGACATCGAATATCTTCCAAGGGGATAGAGGTAGATAGAGCAAAGGTGGAGACCATAGAGAAACTACCTCCCCCAACCAATGTCAAGGGGATCCAAAGCTTTCTTGGGCATGCTGGGTTTTATAGAAGATTCATAAAAGATTTTTCAAAAATAGCAAAGTCCTTGAGCAATCTGTCAGTTAAAGATTCTTCTTTTGTGTTTGATAATGAATGCTTGCATGCTTTTAATATTCTAAAAGAGAAACTCACTTCAGCACCTTTCATTGTGACTCCTAATTGGGATTTGCCCTTTTAATTAATGTGTGATGCAAGTGATTATGCAGTAGGTGCTGTTTTAGGACAAAGAAAGAATAAAATGTTGCATGTGATTTATTATGCAAGCTGATGCACAAATGAATTATGCCACAACTAAGAAAGAACTACTTACTGTTGTTTTTGCATTTGACAAGTTTCGTTCTTACTTAGTTGGATCCAAAGTTATTGTTTATACTGACCATTCAGCACTTAAATATCTTTTTTCTAAACAAGATGCAAAGCCTCGGTTAATTCGTTGGATTTTATTGCTGTAGGAATTTGACTTGGAGATCAAGGACAAGAAAGGAACTGAGAACTCAGTGGCTAACCATCTATCCAGAATCCTACAAGTTGGGGATGAAGAAGAAGAATCAATACCTATAAAAGAAGAATTCCCGGATGAACACCTGTTTGCCTTCCAAGCTCTCCCTTGGTATGCTGCCTTTGCTAATTACAAGGCCGTTGGAGTCCTTTCACCCGAGCTAACATGGCAGCAAAGACAGAAGTTTCTGCATGATGCAAGGTTTTTCATTTGGGATGAACGATTCCTATATCGGAGATGTGCAGATAGTGTGCTAAGGAGTTGTGTTCCAGAAGAAGAGGTTGGAAATATCATATGGCACTGCACGGCTCTGAGTATGGAGGCCATTTTAGTGGCGATCGAACAGCTGCCAAGGTGCTTCAAAGTGGATTTTATTGGCCCACAATATTTAAGGATGCAAGAATGTTTGTTGAAAGGTGGGATAAGTGTTAAAGGGCTGGTACAATCTCTAGAAGACATGAAATGCCATTGAATAGCATCCTTGAAGTGGAGTTGCTTGATGTATGGGGCACAGATTTTATGGGCCCATTCCCCTTTTCATTTTCAAATCTCTATATATTGGTGGTTGTGGATTATGTATCCAAGTGGGTGGAAGCCATACCTTCACCTTCCAATGAAGCCAAGGTGCTAGTGGGATTTTTGTAGAAAAACATATTCTCAAGGTTTGGAGTTCCGAGTTATGTTTAACATAACAATAATAATAGGTAATCAAAATAAAATTCATAATGATACAAGAATTTACTCAACAACTAATAAAATTAGAATATCAGCTGTAATTCAGGGTTGTTGTAAAAATGAGAAAAGGGAAGGGATCTGGGTTGGGAATGAGCTAATAAAATTAGAACCCAAGGCTATTGTCTTGTCAAAGGCTAAAAGTGAGGAAAACCATATAAGAATTTTAAGGAGACACTAGCTTCTCATCCACAGTTTTGGGCATCTCAGTGCATGGATTTGGTTAAACCACACAACCAAGGATAAAATATTGAGACATCACAAAATCAATCTCTACATAGCATGTTCAGCTAATGCTAACCCTAAAGGACTGATAGTTAATCCACAAATATCATAATGAGATCCAAGATAAGGTCAAATACTTGTTGATTTAGAACCTCATACCAGAAATTATTAAAACTTTCCTAGAACAAAAATTAGGAAAACAAAATGAAAAGATGCTAACAGCCCACTAACCTGAAATTAAGTATCATGAACTATTAAGCACTAATCTAGGTAAAATGGAATTGAAAATCAGGAGACATGTGCCAAATCAGTTTGACATATATACATAGCATACAAGCAATTTTGTTCATGCTTCTATATTGTGGGTTTGATGTGTAGAACTTTTGAGAATATAAGAAAACATAGTGCTTTGCTTAGGTTTTTTTTTATACAATAAATGCAATATAAGGGAGGAATATGAGATAATCTCCAGCTAGGCCAGTTTGGAATGTGATCATAACATCAAATTCATATGCAGTTGGTTGTTTGATAGGAAGCATGTCCTAGGGCAGGCATTAATTTTTTTGAATCATGCGGTTGTGCCATGGCCGATAAAATTTATCTATCATGTTCTCATGATTCCCACAAGTGGAACAATGCTATATCAAGGTCAAAGAAAAAGATGGAGAAGAAACAGCACCATGTCATGGGGCATTATATTGAATCATTGATTAACTTGTTGCAAATGACTACTAATTTAACATGGATCAGAATATACACATGCTTCTAGTCACAAAGCTATAGTTAACATTTGACTAGTTGTTATCTACAATGATGTGATGTCAAATAAATGCACATTTATCCTTTATCCTACAACACATGGTGAGTTAGTTTATCATATTCAAGAATGCACCAGTTCAGCACTGAGCACTGAAGCAACATTTGGTTGCATATACTTTGCTATAATATCCAAACAGCCATGCAAAAAATCTACCCATATCTTCTCATCTATTATATGTGGTAGTACAATTCTTTTATAGAAGTAATAAAGCAGCTTTAACAACTGACAATTCCACAGTAACTTTTATTTGTGTTGTGACATGATTAATTGGTTGCTACCAATGATGTTAGTTATAGGTTTAAAGGAGTGATATGGGTAAAAAGGATTGAAATATTTTATTGGACAAAAAATATAGAAAGAAATTCTCTAGGTAGGATTAATGGCAAAAGAGAATTCATATGGAAAACTCCATCTTGTTCTGCATATGGATTATTATAGTTGATCTCAATTTTGTAAGGCTCATTTCAATGTATTTGTACCATTTGATGGCGTGCAATACAGAAATAATGAATGTAATATAGATATTTGGAATTATAACTATCATTCTTTCTCTGCATTTTGCATGACTAGCTTTGATCAATGATTATGCCAAGAGATAAGCCTAGCAAATTAGTAGTAGTTATACATTAGACTACCAGTCTATGTTATGCTCAACAGTAAGGTAATGAAAAAATTAATTATCAAAAGTGAAAAGGGATGGGATGTCTACCAAAAACCCAATTCAAATAATATAGGTCTAAAGAACAACATAGGAATTGTACAACATTACTTTTTGTTTCTTCCATCAACAGATTAGGATAAATTCATTTTGTCATAAAATATTGAATATAAAATCTAACAATCTAATAGTGAATCTAACATTTCAGGTTAAGGTTCAGGACGCACCTAACTAATGTGGACGTACTGACGCAAGCACTCCGACAAACTCTCCGATACAATGACCACAGGCAGCTTACTAGCGAACTATCCATCTCTCGAGGGAAGGAGAGGGAAGAGGGGATTAGCATTCAGGGAAGGTGAGAATGTGGATAGGGAAGGAATGAGGGATAAGGGGGGTTAATGGTTAAGGTCTCTTCAGCTAAAATGTCTCGTGTTGGTTATTAAAATTATGAAATTTTTTTGTCTCTAAATATGTATTATAAACAATTTTAAAATCAATTTTACCCTTCATTCAGCGACGGACTTAATTTCGTCAATATAAATTGATTTAAAATATCTAAAAATATTTTAAATATAAGTGACAGGTTAATTCTGTCTATGCATGATTTAAATTTTTTTTAATTATAATTTATAACGTAGCAACAGAAATGATCCTCTCTAACATTAAATTATTTTTTTAAAAAATGTTTACTTGTATAGAGATGGATTTGGCAACGGAAAACATTGAGACGATATTATTCTGTCACAGATTCCATCTCTAATTAGGAAAAATAAATTTTCATCCCTAAGTTACAACTTTCATGACAAATTCTATGGCTGATAGAGACACAAGAAATTTCATCTCTAAATTCCATCATTGATCTGTGCTTTTCTAGTAGTGTCTGTAGAACCAAGGAAATACTCACCAATAGTTGAAACAACCAAAATACCTCCAACTTGCAATGACAGATGGGTTGGTCTCTCAAACTTCACCAGGACTTCTAGCGATTGTCAACCAAAAACAACCAGATGATAGTCATGCTTAAGTCGCCTCTACTTTTTTTTATACTTAATTCTTGCATACAAGAACCAATTATAGGAGAATACGCTAGTGAAGGGGCAGAGAAATGGTGCTTTTTCGGTTATAGAAGAAAAGGAATAAATAGGTCCTCCCTATGTGTTTCGAATATGGCATTGGGAGCCCAATCCCTTCAGTATTTTTGGTTGGTAAGATGAAAAATTATGGTTTCCATGTGGCCGTCTTACTCTAGGTATCATTCTCTTTCCTCGACGCCTCAATCCTTATCTTTTAACTACAAAGGAATCATCTTCTAATTCATATGATTACTTCTAGATAAGATCCACTTAAAAATATTCACATAAAATCTAATAATTTTTTAGTATTCTTTTTGTTTCCACATTTGTGGCCTTGTGCCATATATACTGATCCCACTTAGGATTTAATATTAGATAAACACTCATTTAGTGGCCTTGTGGAGTTTCGCATACCCTCGGCTATTTTGAAATTTCCATGTTTGAATGCGTTAATCATTAATCAAATCATTTTTTAAAACCAAATAAACTAAATTTCTTTTGCTTATTATTTTAAATCATTAATTAAAATAAAACAATTGTTAGTTTTATGGGAGGCCAACGATCACCTTAAGAACTCGCTGAGTATATGGGTGTGCATCGAAGCTTGACAGTCCATCCAACCAGTGTGCCTCGTGTGCACTGAAAACCCCTAATGGCCATCCATAACACTTATAGACGTAGGGTTCTGCGTTTGTGTCAATAATGAAATAAAGTTGTGACCTGATTAATAGCAATAACTTTTGGCTTAATGCTAAGCGCTAGATCCAACAACTTGTATCAGAGTGAGGTTGTAGGTTTGAGTCCCACAAGTGTCGCTGAGGGTGAGATTGTTGGTCTTTTGGAAGGACAGAGATCACCTTATGGACTTGCTACATGTATGGGCACATAAAAGCTTGACACCCATCCTGTTGATGTGCCACGTATGCACAACGAATTCCCTGAGGTCCACCCGAAGCACGTATAGACGCAGGGCTCTGTGCTATCAAAATAAGAAATAGGTTGCGCCATGTCTACTTTTGGCCTTGTGATAAGTGTTTGGTCCAACAACAATCAATGATTATTTTCTAAAGAACTACACGGCTTTGACTTTCTTCCTAGAGGAATACATAGTCTCTCACGACAAGTCAAACTTGTAAATATTCTAGAATCGCTGTTTATTTTTTATTTTTACTTCAAGGGTAAAATAAATGTTATTCCAGTTATTAAATGTATGCAATTAACTTGAGGTAATGATCATATGATAGATGTATCAACGGTGAAGTTGGATTAAGTTCATGTCCTCTCTATACATAATCAGACTCCCAAACCTTATCTTATTTCGAAAGACTAGTTTTCTACCAAAAATGGCTTTTTCGCTTATTTTCTCATTTAAAATAAAAATTGGTGCAACTCATAAAATTTTCAGATTTGGTTGCCTCTCATCATGAAGCCCTTTGGGTACGTTGTGACAGTTTAGCAATACCACTAAGGATGGTTGAAGAGTCAAGCTTATTAAAGTTATTTATAAAAATTGATAACCTTGCATTTTTCATTTTCCCCTTCCATTCTTTTGATTTATAGCACATGATCTATTTAATTTTTAGCACACTTGCACGTTTAGGGATTCACACACTTATATCCTTAGAAACAGACTCTACTAAATCATATCTCATATCAATCTAATTTATAGAAATTGTAACCACAAAGTAAGTTACTTTTGATATGGTAAACAATAGAAGGAAGAGCTTCTTTTTTCTTTGGTGTAGGAATGGAAATTTGATTAGGTTTACAGAAGTCTGCTGAAAAAGCAATCCAAGAGAAAACAAGGAAGATACTAATTACTCCGACTTCCATAATTAAAAAGGAATTAAAAATAGGTTGTTTGAGAGATGCGGAAGGGTTGGCTCCTAACCATTAGGGCATATGGTATTTTCACCTCCTTGAGCTTCAAAGCTTATATAATGAAAATATCATCAATATGCAAATAAGAAGGGGCAAGGTTACAAATGGTGGGATTTGAAGTTAAATATTCCATTCCACTTTATGATGTTCTAAACTTCTAAGTATTGGAATTTGACCTAAAATTTATGCCATCCAAAATTTTAGGTGAAGTTCATCCACCACACACAACCAAAAGGGCTAATTAAAATGTTGCATGGCAAGAAAGATAGCTCAGTCATATGCTGGGAAGGCATAAAATGAAACTTTTTTGGCAAGCAATCATGAACAACAAACCCAAAACTTCTCCAAATTGCTCAGAAACTGCATTTGGAAGCTTCAAATATCAAACATAACCTCAGAATTGAATTTAGGTAACCCAAAAACCTTGTAAACTAAAGCTGACAAGAAAACAACTAGAACCAATAGCATGTGGCCGGACTTGAACAGAACAATTACTATAAATTCCAAAACACAAGGCTGAAAGAGAGAGAACAAAACATGTGTGATGGAGTGATGCATAACCAGAACACGATGATTCACAACGCTATTGGAGCAGGAGCTGACGGTGAGTGTAAATCGCAGCCAATAGAGAGCATAACCGGTATAGTTCTCAATGAGTATAGGTCGTAAAGCCAATAGATATGCCACTAGTATAATTATTCGTGTCTATGTTTTTTTTTTCCAATTGTCATTTTCAAAATTATTCAGCAAACTATTCAAAAGGCCATCTGCCAAAACATCCACTAAAGTCAAAGCAATTGTGAATTATCTTCCTCCTCAAATTTAATAAAGTATGATTTACCTACATACACATCCTACTAATCCTTCTCATTCACCAAACAGTGCATAAAAGTGTTAATGTCACTAAATATATTCAAAGAAATGGTAGCAAAGAAGTGTAAATGCTTCTTTAAATAATGAGTAGGGAACTGAAACAATGCCTTCATAAACAAATAATTCCCCTTGTTTTTAATGGTAAGTGATTTTATTTTTCTTTGTAGGAAAAGAAAAAAAATGGATTTTCCTAAAGCTGTTGGAAAACATTTTGATTAAAAATGTAATATCCCAAACCACGTGTGCCTCAATTGACCAACTGAGCTTAATATGGGTAGACTTCATGCAATGTAAAAGTTTAAATCATGCTAGAAGTACTTTGTGACCAAGATTAAGCTTATATCTGAGCGGGGATTAATCTCATATCTAAAGGATATGGGGACATCATGTAATCTTACTAATAAAAAAAATATAACTCCTCAATTCTCGCATTAGATGAGTTATAGATTAGTCTAACATTTTAGGGCAAGTGGTTCGGCCTAACAGTTAACTTAAGCCAGTTAAACTTTATTGAAGTGTTACAAATAGTATCAAAGCAATCACCATATTTTAATATAGGGCCTGATGACATCAATATAAATATGTTTTCAAAGTATTTTAGCTCATAGCTTTTTCAATATGTAACATAAATTCATCAATCCATTTTAACATCATTTTGGTAGAAAATATGCTTAGTTTCAGTTGAAAACGCTCCTTGTAACTACAGCCAACTTGTAGCCTTGTTCGTTCGGCCAAAAATATACCACACCAAACAAAGAGAAGAAGCAAAGGAACCAAAAAAAATTGCATTTTTCATTAAAAAATTTCGTTATTTAATAAAATACAAGTAATCAAATCCACCCACTATAATAAGAATTTTCATAATTACTAAACAATTGTTTTCTGGATTAATTATTTGTTTTCTTTTCTCACTTCTCCTATATCAATTACATTCCTCCTGCAGCAGAATAGCTCCAATTAAGCTGTTGCAGTGGGAAGTAAACTAATATTTGAGTTCATCGCTTTCATGGCTTCAAATCTTGGCTCCTTATCCTGGAACTTCAGCGCAGCATAGAGTTTCATGTACTCCTCAAACACAAATTCTGGGTATTTTTGGTCCTTCCCCTCTGCCTTTCTCTCCACCAATGCTGGTGCTGGGAAGATAACAGCATCACTGCCAGGGTTGTAGAATGAGGCTACGGACATTCTGGTCCCATCAGTTTGAGCAATCACACGGTGCAAAACACTCTTGTATTTCCCATTGGAGATTACCTGTTTTACCAAAGTGTTGGATAATAAGAATCATAATATCAATAGAGGAATTCTCCATTAGGCATATATTAGTGAAAGAATTTACCTCAAGCTGGTCACCAAGGTTAACAACAATGGAGTGGCGCATTGGGGGCACATCCACCCACTGACCATCTTTGAGAAGCTGCAGGCCACAAACCTTGTCATCTTGTAAGAGAAGGATAATCCCACCAGCATCAGTATGGGCACGAAGACCCTTGACCAGCTCTGGCTTGGGGCATGCAGGGTAGTTAGCAACCTTTGTGCCAAAAGTTGGTCCCCTTGATCCATGAATGGCCTTCTTGAGGTATCCCTTCTCTAATCCAAGATTTTCTGATAACAGCTCTAGCAGTTCCTCTGCAAGTTTCTCTAACTTCTCTGCAAATTCCTTCATTGACTTCCTGCATCATTACCAAAACTACTTCAGATTACGTACTTGTGTAGGCAGGTATTAACAATGTGTCTGCCAAATCACAAAATTAAGTGCAGCATTTTTCGTAACCATTGGTAATTTAAATCTTTATGCATGCCTACGTTATATGCCTTCAGAAATGTCATTGACATTCATCTCTTAGTTTTGCATTTGTCTCACCTGTACTCTTCGCTGAGATCTGGGATTTCAGAGATGTTTGACTGTGGGAGATGGCGCAAGAAGAAGGTGCTCTCCCAGTCCATGTCCTTTACTTCAGCTTGGACACCCTCTAAGCCCTTGCTTGCCACTAGCTCCTTGAATTTCTGCTCCATGCCTTTCCTATAATGTTCTTTTGTCAACCTTTCGACAGTGTCCAAAAGCTCGTGGGGTAATCCATGATTCACCAACTACAATTAGGAAAGCAACATGATTAATATAGTTAAAATGACCAGTAAAAAGAAAATATTAGGTTGCAAATATGCAGATATATATTTGAACAAAGAAAAGCTTCGTGTAGGGTACCTCAAAAAATCCCCAGTTCTCGCAAGCATCTTTAATTTTCTCCATGACTGCCTTTCTCTCCTCGCCATTGAGCTTCTCCAAGTTGATCACTGGGAAGTTTTCCATCTCTCAAACTTTTTTCTTTCTCTTGTCTTTCTGACGAATCTTAGTTTGTTTGTTTATGCAGATTGGGAAGCTAAGTGTGTGTGTGCTATTTATAGGAATTCAAAGAGTACAAGAAGGACACCAGAACAAGTCAACTCTAATAGTATTGGATTTGTTTTAGGCCGCATGATGTGCATGCTTACATAGGTAGACCTATTCCAAGACCACTTTGCGTTGTTGAATTGTCAACTTATGGATTGGACTCATCTGGAGGCTGCCCCAACCTTTCACGCATTTCCTCCTTCTACTGTTTGTTTGTTTGTTTGTTTGGAGGTTCTGATTTCTGAAAGTGATTTCTTCGAAGGTGGCACAAGCTAATGCTGTTCTAATAAAATTGAGCAGCGTCTCCCCGTAGAGCCCAACTATAATATGATCAAAGCAGTCAACTTTTTTGTGCTATAAAAATTTGGATATATTCGTTGTTTTATTTATATTACTTTTTCACTACCTTATTTTGCCAGAGTAAAAATTTCTTATGGATAAATAAGATGAAGATTTATTTCCTTCTCTTTAATTAAGAATTAATTTCCTTTATGCCAAACAAATATTTATCTACTTCGAATTTTTGTTTTCATGCATATGGGTATTCCAATTACCAACAAAGTGTCAAATTTGTAGTTTGCAGTCTATACTTGTAACACATAAATCTCAAGAAATTCATGCCCAACAGAAAACAGGTACATGAATCATCCTCAGATTCTAATGACATATACATTATTCGTCCTAGCTACTCATGACACATGTCCTTTTTCTCTTTATGTAATTATTTATTTCTTTTTAGAAAAGTAATGTGGCATGAATTGAATACAGAAAGATATTATATAAAAGAATATTTTAAAAAAATTAGGTGCGATTTAATTATAATTTAATGAGTGATAAAAAATTATGAGAACTGTTTGAAAAAATTATGTAATGAACAGTACTTAAGTGACAGTTGATTTAACAAGGTACTATAGATTTTCTTTAAAGTAAATTTATAACCATTAGAAAATTAAGTTTCACATTCTCAACTGTGATTGTGGCCAATTTTTAATTGAATTTGAACAATTTTTTTGTAGTTGGACGCCATCGGTTTAGATTTACCACGTGATAATTTCAATTCACAAAATTCTTGATGCAATTTTAGGTTAGCAGTCAACTTAGAAAGAGTGAAAAAAGCAAAGGAAGAAATCGAGAAATATCAGAACCATGATTCTGTTTCTTTTCCTTTGACCACTTGAACAATAGGAGCTCCATCACAAAGAAAGAAAAATCAAGGGGTGTAAGTGCATGGACACTTCTTGTTTTTGTTCTTTTGCATCTCCAAGTCAGTTTATAAACCAATGACAAGAAACAATTCCATCCTTTGATTTTTTAGTCAAATCTTTCATATTAGTCAGAGTGTCCAACTCATTGGGGTCTTTTTTCATCATAACTTCTTTTTCTGTAGAAATATGTTGAATTAAGTCTCTGAAATTCCATGATCACAATTTCAAGGTTGTCTTTTTACTGGGGTGAATCCGAGGCCGACATAGGGGTAGGAATTTTTTGTACACTAGTTGTTAACTCGTGAGGTTTAAATTTTAACTTTTTAAAGTTTCTACAAAAAAGATTAATATAACGAAACAAAAATAATTCTTCGTATTGTAACTAAGTAAATTTTAAATCTTATTTTAAAAAAAATGAATACTTTAATAGTTAAGAAAATTAATATAACTATTTTATTTTTGGTAACCCAGGGTATCTCCCGCGTATGACTGCGGGGACTAATCCCTTTGAGGTACTGAGATCCATTTAAGGGACTGACCTCTCCTAATAGATGTTTTTCTATACACATGAGTCAGGAATTGAACCCCTGACCACATGCTTAAGGGGCTCAAGTATCTACCACTTGTGCTACACTATGTTGGTAAATTAATATAACTATTAATACTAAGTACAATAATACTTTCTAAAAAATAAAAATTTCAGTAATTTATACTCTTATATGTATATTATGAATACACATAAAATAAAACAATACACCTTGTAAGGATGAATACTTTAAAAAAAAAAGTAGGATCTGCAAGTTGATCCAAAAGGGAAGACAAAACTTCAATTCATATTTTCACGTGAAATATTGTGGATTATGTACTATTTGCAATTCATTTGGTCTTTCCTATTGATATTTGCAATATATTTTATGTTTATCCCGTTTGCTCTCTCTCAATTAACTAGGATTGTGCTTCCTTTTAGTAATTTTGTTTAGGATTTTCAT
Source organism: Styphnolobium japonicum (assembly GCA_023212625.1). Classification (NCBI taxonomy): domain Eukaryota; kingdom Viridiplantae; phylum Streptophyta; class Magnoliopsida; order Fabales; family Fabaceae; genus Styphnolobium; species Styphnolobium japonicum. Next base: position 7,826,420 of record JALBWW010000010.1, read on the forward strand.
CTAATTTAGTTGACTTGTTTGATTAGTTAAGTTTAGCATTTACCTCTCTTTTAAGTTCAGTTTTCTTCATTAAATTTGCTTTTGTTGGTTTTAGGTGAAGTTCAAGTTAAAGTTAGCTGCAATTGGGAGAAGAAAGCAGAGGAGAAAAACATTTTTTTGTTGGTAGCTCAGTGCTTGAGCGCCCATTGTCCAGCGCTTGAACGCCCACCATCTAGAGCTTGAGTGCCCAAAGTCAGCATCTGTTGTTCTTTTTCGGCCTCCTGCGCGCTTGTGCGCCCAACAGAGCGCTGGCTGACTTACTGATACACACTTTTAGCAGTATAAAAGGGAAATTATTGGGATTTTGAAAAGGGTAAGATCTTTATCTTTTACAAGGGAGGACGGCTAAGGATTATTGAAAAAACCTAGGAGAAGAATCAAGGGATTGAAGGGGAGATCAAAAGATTTCATCATCAACCTTGTGGATTCTTCATGGAGTTCATATCTTCTCTTTACTTTTCTTGCTCTTATATTATGAGTAGCTAAATTTCTTAGGCTAGGGATTTGATGTAACTTAACTTGGATAATGGGTTCATGAATTTCTTGTAATCATTGACTTGATTCTATGGTTTAAGTGTTTATTCTTGTTTTCATGCAATTTATGAATTGACCTCTCATATTTTGATTTAGGGTTCATTTTAGAAATTGGAAAATTCTTCTATGTTATAGCTCATGGGAATAAATGCCATAATCTTTGAGGGTTTAGGGATAAGCCTTAGGGGTTATGTGGTGTCTTTGAATTTGAGTACAAAGGTAAAACCCTTTTCAATTTAAATTAAGTTAAGGAATTAATTAATTCTAATTAGTTAAAGGAGAATTGAATCTCCAAGGAATTGAGATTTGATTAACTTTAAGAAATTCAACCTTTAGACCATAGTTATAGAGTCAAGGTATTTAAGATTTCATACATCCATTTGATAAGTTAAGCGAAATCACATCCTTAGTGCCTTTATCTAATTGCTTTACTTCTTCAATTCAATCAACTGCTTTTAGTTTTGGTTTGCTGTCTTTATTTCTTATTTCATTGTGACTTCGTAGTGTAGAGCCCCCTTCGATCCAAAAGAACGTTCATTTAAATAGAATTAATTCTAGTGAATTGGTGATTGGTAGGCTTAATCCCTGTGGAGACGATAACTATCTCATCACTTTATTACTTGAGCGATTCGGTATACTTGCCGAGGGGCTATCAAGGTTTTGGCGCCGTTGCTGGGGATTAAGTATTCTTATCAACATCTGTAGTAATTGGAGTTAATTCTAATTTAAACATTTTATTTCTTTTATTTAATTTTGAGTTTCGTTACTTGGTTAGTTATTTCTCACCTGTGTTAAATTTGGTTTATGAGAGGTACCATTCATCTTGATTTATTGTTGTTTAATCCTGAGATTGAAAAGACAGCTAGAGAGAATAGAAGAAGAACTCATACTCAAAGAGAGATTCAACATTCTTTGGAAGAAGAGATAATGGCAGATCAACCTCCTCCTAGGAGAACTTTGGGGGATTATGCTACCCCTAATGCTGAAGGGTGTGCAACAAGCATTGTGAGGCCTCCCATTCAAGCAAATAACCTTGAGATTAAGCATGCACTTCTTCACTTGGTGCAGCAAGAGCAGTTTGGGGGCAATTCTAATGAAGATCGTAATACACATATTGCTGGCTTCCTCTAACTATGTGACACAATGAAGGTGAATGGGGCTAGTGATGATACAATCCGACTCAAGCTTTTCCCGTTCTCTCTGAGGGATAAGGCCAAGAGTTGGCTCCAAAGTCAACCACAAGGGAGCATTGTTATCTGGAATGATTTAGTGACAAGGTTTCTCAACAAATACTTCCCTCCTTCCAAGTCCGCAAAGATAAGGCAAGAGATAACTTCATTCTCTCAGCATGATGGAGAGGTTCTTTATGATGCTTAGGAAAGATTCAAAGATTTATTGAGGAGATGCCCACAGCATGCAATTCCGGAATGGCTCCAAATTCAGACTTTTTGCAATGGATTGACTCATGCAACAAGAGCCATGGTAGATGCAGTAGTTGGGGGTTCATTGAATAACAAAACACCAGAAGAAGCTCTCCAATTGATAGAGACTATGGCTGCGAATAATTATCATACCCCTAGTGAGAGGTCAATGGGGAAAAGAGGTGTAATGGAGCTTGAAGTGTTGGATGATATCCTAGCTCAGAACAAGAGTTTTTCTTAACAGTTAGCTACTCTCACCAAGCAATTGGGACAAGTACAAGTTGGGGTTGTTAGTTCTCAATCAATGGTCTGTGATTTTTGTGGCAGCAATCATGCTAATGGAGATTGTGAGGCAAGCATGTCTAGTCAAGCATCTCATGAGCAAGTGAATTATATGGGGAATCCACAGAGACCTCAACATAACCCTTATTCTAACACATATAACCCAGGGTGGAAGAATCATCCCAACTTCTCATGGAGTAATCAAAATGTGCAAAGACCGTCTAATCCTCTTTATCAGGCTGCACCATTACCTTGTGTCCAGCATGATCAAACTAAACCATCTTCTTTGGAAATTGCCTTAGAAAAGTTGTCCCAATCAACAAGAAGTTTTGTACAGCAAACTTCAAACTTCATGCAAGAGATAAGGGCAAACTTTAAACACCAAGAGGCTTCCATTAGAATTTTGGAGAATCAAGTGGGACAGATCTCTAGGCAACTAGCTGAAAAACCACCAGGAATACTTCCTAGTAACACTGAGCCAAATCCTAAGGAGTAGTGTAAAGCTATCACTTTGAGGAGTGGTAAAACAGTGGAGGTTTCACCTAGAAAAAGTAAAGTCAAGGAAGTGATGAACCATCAAGCTCAAGGCACAATAAAAGAAGATGCCTCTTCATGTAAACTCCATGATCATGTGCAAGAAGAAAAGCAAAATAAAAGTGAGTATCCAAGGAGAAAGGAGAAGGAGTGGGATAAACCTTTTGTGCCATCACCATATGCCAAGGTGTCGTTCCCTCAAAGGCTTAAGAAGGAGAATCAAGAGAAGCACTTTGCTCGGTTCTTAGACATTTTCAAGAGACTTCAAGTCAACATTCCATTTGCAGAAGCATTAGAACAAATGCCCTCTTATGCCAAATTTATGAAGGAGCTCTTCTCCAAGAAGAGGAAGCTAAAAGAAGATGAGACGATAATGCTAACTGAAGAATTCAGTGCAATTATCCAGAAAAAGCTACCGTCGAAATTGAAAGACCCTGGTAGTTTCCATATTCCTTGCATTATTGGAAAATTGACAATTGGCAAAGCCTTGTGTGATCTTGGAGCTAGCATCAATTTGATGCCACTTTCAATTCTAAACAAGTTGGGGATTGGAGAAATTAAGCCGATAACAATGTCTCCCCAGTTGGCAGATCAATCTATCAAACACCAATATGGGATAGTGGAAGACATGTTGGTGGAGGTAGATAAATTCATTTTCCCCGTTGACTTTGTAGTTCTTGATATGGAGGAGGATGCTGATATTCCTCACATTCTTGGAAGATCATTTTTGGCCACTGGGAGAGCTTTGATTGATGTTCAACAAGGAGAATTAATGTTGAGGGTACATGATGAAAAGGTAACTTTTAATGTGTTTGAAGCCAGGAAACACCCAATGGATAAAGAACAATGTTTTTGGATGGATGCCATTGATTCTCTTGTCTCAAATGTCTTCCTACAACATTCTCCAAACATTCCACTTGAAATAGCTTTGATGCATTCTAAGAGTTTGGAAGATGAAGAACTCAATGATTCAGAAGTAATGAAGTGTGTGCAACAATTAGAGGCCTTACCAATTCTCTCCACCTCCAATGGGTCAAAAGAAGAAAAATTAATGAAAGAAGGAGTTGAGAAAGAAGACCTTCCGAAGCTTGAACTGAAACCCTTACCATCTAGTCTCAAATATGCATTTCTTGGTGAGAACAACACCCATCCTGTGATTATTAGTATTGATTTGAGCAAGATGGAGGAAGAAAAACTGTTGAGGGTGTTGAGAGAACACAAATCAGCACTTGGTTGGAGCATTGGTGACCTCAAGGGAATAAGTCCAACAATATGCATGCACAAGATTCTCATGGAAGATGATTACAAAGCTGCAATCCAACCTCAAAGAAGACTCAACCCAACAATGAAGGAGGTGGTTAGAAAGGACGTAATTAAACTTCTTGATGCGGGGATCATCTACCTAATTTCAGATAATTCATGGGTAAGCCCAGTACAAGTGGTTCCCAAAAAGGGAAGAATGACAGTTGTGATCAACAATAACAATGAATTGATCCCCACAAGAACTGTCACTAGATGGCATATCTGCATTGACTACCGTAAGCTTAATAGTGCAACAAGGAAGGATCACTTCCCTCTCCCTTTCATAGACCAAATGCTTCAGAGATTGGCTGGGCATGCATTCTATTGCTTCTTAGATGGTTATTCTGGGTACAATCAGATTGTTGTAGACCCGGAAGACCAAGAGAAGACAGCCTTCACGTGCCCCAATGGAGTGTTTGCCTATCAGAGGATGCCGTTTGGACTATGCAATGCACCAGTAACTTTTCAAAGGTGTATGCTTTCCATCTTTTATGATATGGTAGAAAAATTCATTGAAATATTTATGAATGATTTTCTATTTTTGGTTCCTCTTTTGACTCTTGTTTGACTAATCTAGCTTTGGTTTTGAAGAGATGCCAAGAAACAAACTTAGTTCAATTGGGATAAATGTCATTTCATGGTGAAAGAAGGTATTGTTCTTGGACATCGAATATCTTCCAAGGGGATAGAGGTAGATAGAGCAAAGGTGGAGACCATAGAGAAACTACCTCCCCCAACCAATGTCAATGGGATCCAAAGCTTTCTTGGGCATGCTGGATTTTATAGAAGATTCATAAAAGATTTTTCAAAAATAGCAAAGTCCTTGAGCAATCTGTCAGTTAAAGATTCTTCTTTTTTGTTTGATAATGAATGCTTGCATGCTTTTAATATTCTAAAAGAGAAACTCACTTCAGCACCTTTCATTGTGACTCCTAATTGGGATTTGCCCTTTTAATTAATGTGTGATGCAAGTGATTATGCAGTAGGTGCTGTTTTAGGACAAAGAAAGAATAAAATGTTGCATGTGATTTATTATGCAAGCAAAGTGTTGAATGATGCACAAATGAATTATCCCACAACTGAGAAAGAACTACTTACTATTGTTTTTGCATTTGACAAGTTTCGTTCTTACTTAGTTGGATCCAAAGTTATTGTTTATACTGACCATTCAGCACTTAAATATCTTTTGTCTAAACAACATGCAAAGCCTCGGTTAATTCGTTGGATTTTATTGCTGCAGGAATTTGACTTGGAGATCAAGGACAATAAAGGAACTGAGAACTCAGTGGCTAACCATCTATCCAGAATCCTACAAGTTGGGGATGAAGAAGAAGAATCAATACCTATAAAAGAAGAATTCCCGGATGAACACCTGTTTGCCATCCAAGCTCTCCCTTGGTATGCTGCCTTTGCTAATTACAAGGTCATTGGAGTCCTTTCACCCGAGCTAACATGGCAACAAAGACAGAAGTTTCTGCATAATGCAAGGTTTTTCATTTGGGATGAACGATTCCTATATCGAAGATGTGCAGATAGTGTGCTAAGGAGTTGTGTTCCAGAAGAAGAGGTTGGAAATATCTTATGGCACTATCACGGCTCTGAGTATGGAGGCCATTTTAGTGGCGATCGAACAGCTGCCAAGGTGCTTCAAAGTGGATTTTATTGGCCCACAATATTCAAGGATGCAAGAATGTTTGTTGAAAGGTGGGATAAGTGTTAAAGGGCTGGTACAATCTCTAGAAGACATGAAATGCCATTGAATAGCATCCTTGAAGTGGAGTTGCTTGATGTATGGGGCACAGATTTTATGGGCCCATTCCCCTTTTCATTTTCAAATCTCTATATATTGGTGGTTGTGGATTATGTATCCAAGTGGGTGGAAGCTATACCTTCACCTTCCAATGAAGCCAAGGTGGTAGTGGGATTTTTGTAGAAAAACATATTCTCAAGGTTTGGAGTTCCGAGTTATGTTTAACATAACAATAATAATAGGTAATCAAAATAAAATTCATAATGATACAAGAATTTACTCAACAACTAATAAAATTAGAATATCAGCTGTAATTTAGGGCTGTTGTAAAAATGAGAAAGGGGAAGGGATCTGGGTTGGGAATGAGCTAATAAAATTAGAACCCAAGGCTATTGTCTTGTCAAAGGCTAAAAGTGAGGAAAACCATATAAAAATTTTAAGGAGACACTAGCTTCTCATCCACAGTTTTGGGCATCTGAGTGCATGGATTTGGTTAAACCACACAACCAAGGATAAAATATTGAGACATCACAAAATCAATCTCTACATAGCATGTTCAGCTAATGCTAACCCAAAAGGACTGATAGTTAATCCACAAATATCATAATGAGATCCAAGATAAGGTCAAATACTTGTTGATTTAGAACCTCATACCAGAAATTATTAAAACTTTCCTAGAACAAAAATTAGGAAAACAAAATGAAAAGATGCTAACAACCCACTAACCCGAAATTAAGTATCATGAACTATTAAGCACTAATCTAGGTAAAATGGAATTGAAAATCAGGAGACATGTGCCAAATCAGTTTGACATATATACATAGCATACAAGCAATTTTGTTCATGCTTCTATATTGTGGGTTTGATGTGTAGAACTTTTGAGAATATAAGAAAACATAGTGCTTTGCTTAGATTTTTTTTATACAATAAATGCAATATAAGGGAGGAATATGAGATAATCTCCAGCTAGGCCAGTTTGGAATGTGATCATAACATCAAATTCATATGCAGTTGGTTGTTTGATAGGAAGCATGTCCTAGGGCAGGCATTAATTTTTTTGAATCATGCAGTTGTGCCATGGCCGATAAAATTTATCTATCATGTTCTCATGATTCCCACAAGTGGAACAATGCTATATCAAGGTCAAAGAAAAAGATGGAGAAGAAACAACACCATGTCATGGGGCATTATATTGAATCGTTGATTAACTTGTTGCAAATGACTACTAATTTAACATGGATCAGAATATACACATGCTTTTAGTCACAAAGCTATAGTTAACATTTGACTAGTTGTTATCTACAATGATGTGATGTCAAATAAATGCACATTTATCCTTTATCCTACAACACATGGTGAGTTAGTTTATCATATTCAAGAATGCACCAGTTCAGCACTGAGCACTGAAGCAACATTTGGTTGCATATACTTTGCTAAATATCCAAACAGCCATGCAAAAAATCTAGCCATATCTTCTCATCTATTATATGTGGTAGTACAATTCTTTTATAGAAGTAATAAAGCAGCTTTAACAACTGACAATTCCACAGTAACTTTTATTTGTGTTGTGACATGATTAATTGGTTGCTACCAATGATATTAGTTATAGGTTTAAAGGAGTGATATGGGTAAAAAGGATTGAAATATTTTATTGGACAAAAAATATAGAAAGAAATTCTCTAGGTAGGATTAATGGCAAAAGAGAATTCATATGGAAAACTCCATCTTGTTCTGCATATGGATTATTATAGTTGATCTCAATTTTGTAAGGCTCATTTCAATGTATTTGTACCATTTGATGGCGTGCAATACAGAAATAATGAATGTAATATAGATATTAATTTGGAATTATAACTATCATTCTTTCTCTGCATTTTGCATGACTAGCTTTGATCAATGATTATGCCAAGAGATAAGCCTAGCAAATTAGTAGTAGTTATACATTAGACTACCAGTCTGTGTTATGCTCAACAGTAAGGTAATGAAAAAATTAATTATCAAAAGTGAAAAGGGATGGGATGTCTACCAAAAACCCAATTCAAATAATATAGGTCTAAAGAACAACACAAGAATTGTACAACATTACTTTTTGTTTCTTCCATCAACAGATTAGGATAAATTCATTTTGTCATAAAATATTGAATATAAAATCTAACAATCTAATAGTGAATCTAACATTTCAGGTTAAGGTTCAGGACGCACCTAACTAATATGGACGTACTGACGCAAGCACTCCGGCAAACTCTCCGGTACAATGACCACAGGCAACTTACTAGCGAACTATCCATCTCTCGAGGGAAGGAGAGGGAAGAGGGGGTTAGCATTCAGGGAAGGTGAGAATGTGGATAGGGAAGGAATGAGGGATAAGGGGGGTTAATGGTTAAGGTCTCTTCAACTAAAACGTCTCGTGTTGGTTATTAAAATTATGAATTTTTTTTGTCTCTAAATATGTATTATAAACAATTTTAAAATCAATTTTACCCTTCATTAAGCGACGGACTTAATTTCGTCAATATAAATTGATTTAAAATATCTAAAAATATTTTAAATATAAATGACAGGTTAATTCTGTCTATGCATGATTTAATTTTTTTTTTAAATTATAATTTATAACATAGCAACAGAAATGATCCTCTCGAACATTAAATTATTTTTTTTTAAAATGTTTACTTGTATAGAGATGGATTTGGCAACGGAAAACAATGAGACAATATTATTCTGCCACAGATTCCATCTCTAATTAGGAAAAATAAATTTTCATCCCTAAGTTACAACTTTCATGACAAATTCTATGGCTGATAGAGACACAAGAAATTTCATCTCTAAATTCCATCATTGATCTGTGCTTTTCTAGTAGTGTCTGTAGAACCAAGTAGATACTCACCAATAGTTGAAACCACCAAAATACCTCCAACTTGCAATGACAGATGGGTTGGTCTCTCAAACTTCACCAGGACTTCTAGCGATTGTCAACCAAAAACAACCAGATGATAGTCATGCTTAAGTCGCCTCTACTTTTTTTTATACTTAATTCTTGCATACAAGAACCAATTATAGGAGAATACGCTAGTGAAGGGGCAGAGAAATGGTGCTTTTTCGGTTATAGAAGAAAAGAAATAAATAGTTCCTCCCTATGTGTTTCGAATATGGCATTGGGAGCCCAATCCCTTCAATATTTTTGGTTGGTAAGATGAAAAATTATGGTTTCCATGTGGCCCTCTTACTCTAGGTATCATTCTCTTTCCTCGACGCCTCAATCCTTATCTTTTAACTACAAAGGAATCATCTTTCTAATTCATATGATTACTTCTAGATAAGATCCACTTAAAAATATTCACATAAAATCTAATAATTTTTTATTATTCTTTTTGTTTCCACATTTGTGGCCTTGTGCCATATATACTGATCCCACTTAGGATTTAATATTAGATAAACACTCATTTAGTGGCCTTGTGGAGTTTCGCATACCCTAGGCTATTTTGAAATTTCCATGTTTGAATGCGTTAATCATTAATCAAATCATTTTTTTAAAACCAAATAAACTAAATTTCTTTTGCTTATTATTTTAAATCATTAATTAAAATAAAACAATTGTTAGTCTTATGGGAGGCCAACGATCACCTTATGAACTCGCTAAGTATATGGGTGTGCATCGAAGCTTGACAGTCCATCCAACCAGTGTGCCTCGTGTGCACTGAAAGCCCCTAATGGCCATCCATAACACTTATAGACGTAGGGTTCTGCGTTTGTGTCAATAATGAAATAAAGTTGCGACCTGATTAATAGCAATAACTTTTGGCTTAATGCTAAGCGCTAGATCCAACAACTTGTATCAGAGTGAGGTTGTAGGTTTGAGTCCCACAAGTGTCGCTGAGGGTGAGATTGTTGGTCTTTTGGAAGGACAGAGATCACCTTATGGACTTGCTACATGTATGGGCACATAAAAGCTTGACAACCCATCCTGTTGATGTGCCACGTATGCACAACGAATTCCCTGAGGTCCACCCGAAGCACGTATAGACGCAGGGCTCTGTGCTATCAAAATAAGAAATAGGTTGCGCCATGTCTACTTTTGGTCTTGTGATAAGTGTTTGGTCCAACAACAATCAATGATTATTTTCTAAAGAACTACACGGCTTTGACTTTCTTCCTAGAGGGATACATAGTCTCTCACGACAAGTCAAACTTGTAAATATTCTAGAATTGCTGTTTATTTTTTATTTTTACTTCAAGGGTAAAATAAATGTTATTCCAGTTATTAAATGTATGCAATTAACTTGAGGTAATGATCATATGATAGATGTATCAACGGTGAAGTTGGATTAAGTTCATGTCCTCTCTATACATAATCAGACTCCCAAACCTTATCTTATTTCGAAAGACTAGTTTTCTACCAAAAATGGCTTTTTCACTTATTTTCTCATTTAAAATAAAAATTGGTGCAACTCATAAAATTTTCAGATTTGGTTGCCTCTCATCATGAAGCCCTTTGGGTACGTTGTGACAGTTTAGCAATACCACTAAGGATGGTCGAAGAGTCAAGCTTATTAAAGTTATTTATAAAAATTGATAACCTTGCATTTTTCATTTTCCCCTTCCATTCTTTTGATTTATAGCACATGATCTATTTAATTTTTAGCACACTTGCACGTTCAGGGATTCACACACTTATATCCTTAGAAACAGACTCTACAAAATCATATCTCATATCAATCTAATTTATAGAAATTGTAACCACAAAGTAAGTTACTTTTGATATGGTAAACAATAGAAGGAAGAGCTTCTTTTTTCTTTGGTGTAGGAATGGAAATTTGATTAGGTTTACAGAAGTCTGCTGAAAAAGCAATCCAAGAGAAAACAAGGAAGATACTAATTACTCCGACTTCCATAATTAAAAAGGAACTAAAAATAGGTTGTTTGAGAGACGCGGAAGGGTTGGCTCGTAACCATTAGGGCATATGGTATTTTCACCTCCTTGAGCTTCAAAGCTTATATAATGAAAATATCATCAATATGCAAATAAGAAGGGGCAAGGTTACAAATGGTGGGATTTGAAGTTAAATATTCCATTCCACTTTATGATGTTCTAAACTTCTAAGTATTGGAATTTGACCTAAAATTTTTGCCATCCAAAATTTTAGGTGAAGTTCATCCACCACACACAACCAAAAGGGCTAATTAAAATGTTGCATGGCAAGAAAGATAGCTCAGTCATATGCTGGGAAGGCATAAAATGAAACTTTTTTGGCAAGCAATCACGAACAACAAACCCAAAACTTCTCCAAATTGCTCAGAAACTGCATTTGGAAGCTTCAAATATCAAACATAACCTCAGAATTGAATTTAGGTAACCCAAAAACCTTGTAAACTAAAGCTGACAAGAAAACAACTAGAACCAATAGCATGTGGCCGGACTTGAACAGAACAATTACTATAAATTCCAAAACACAAGGCTGAAAGAGAGAGAACTAAACACGTGTGATGGAGTGACGCATAGCCAAAACACGATGATTCACAACGCTATTGGAGCAGGAGCTGACGGCGAGTGTAAATCGCAGCCAATAGAGAGCATAACTAGTATAGTTCTCAATGGGTATAGGTCGTAAAGCCAATAGATATGCCACAAGTATAATTATTCGTGTCTATGTTTTTTTTTTTTTTCCAATTGTCATTTTCAAAATTATTCAGCAAACTATCCAAAAGGCCATCTGCCAGAACATCCACTAAAGTCAAAGCAATTGTGAATTATCTTCCTCCTCAAATTTAATAAAGTATGATTTACCTACATACACATCCTACTAATCCTTCTCATTCACCAAACAGTGCATAAAAGTGTTAATGTCACTAAATATATTCAAAGAAATGGTAGCAAAGAAGTGTAAATGCTTCTTTAAATAATGAGTAGGGAACTGAAACAATGCCTTCATAAACAAATAATTCCCCTTGTTTTTAATGATAAGTGATTTTATTTTTCTTTGTAGGAAAAGAAAAAAAAATGGATTTTCCTAAAGCTGTTGGAAAACATTTTGATTAAAAATGTAATATCCCAAACCACGATATGTGTTTCAATTGACAAACTGAGCTTAATATAAGTAGACTTCACATGCAATGTAAGAGTTTAAATCATATTGGAAGTACTTTGTCACTAAGGTTAAGTTGATATATGAGAGGGGATGAGTCTCATATCTAAAAGATATGGGGACATCTTGTGATCTTACTAATAAAAATATATATATAACTCCCCAATTCTCACATTAGATGAGTTATAGATTAGTCTAACCTTTTAGGGCAAGTGATTCGGCCTAACAGTTAACTTGCCAGTTGAACTTAATTAAAGTGTTACAAATAGTATCAAAGCAATCACCATATTTTAATATAGGGCCTGATGACATCAATATAAATATGTTTTCAAAGTATTTTAGCTCATAGCTTTTTCAATATGTAACATAAATTCATCAATCCATTTTAACATCATTTTGGTAGAAAATATGCTTAGTTTCAGTTGAAAAGGCTCCTTGTAACTACAGCCAACTTGTAGCCTTGTTCGTTCGGCCAAAAATATACCACACCTGACAAAGAGAAGAAGCAAAGGAACAAAAAAAATTGCATTTTTCATTTATAAATTTCGTTATTTAATAAAATACAAGTAATCAAATCCACCCACTATAATAAGAATTTTCATAATTACGAAACAATTGTTTTCTGGATTAATTATTTGTTTTCTTTTCTCACTTCTCCTATATCAATTACATTTCCTCCTGCAGCAGAATAGCTCCAATTAAGCTGTTGCAGTGGGAAGTAAACTAATATTTGAGTTCATCGCTTTCATGGCTTCAAATCTTGGCTCCTTATCCTGGAACTTCAGCGCAGCATAGAGTTTCATGTACTCCTCAAACACAAATTCTGGGTATTTTTGGTCCTTCCCATCTGCCTTTCTCTCCACCAATGCTGGTGCTGGGAAGATAACAGCATCACTGCCAGGGTTGTAGAATGAGGCTACGGACATTCTGGTCCCATCAGTTTGAGCAATCACACGGTGCAAAACACTCTTGTATTTCCCATTGGAGATTACCTGTTTTACCAAAGTGTTGGATAATAAGAATCATAATATCAATAGAGGAATTCTCCATTAGGCATATATTAGTGAAAGAATTTACCTCAAGCTGGTCACCAAGGTTAACAACAATGGAGTGGCGCATTGGGGGCACATCCACCCACTGACCATCTTTGAGAAGCTGCAGGCCACAAACCTTGTCATCTTGTAAGAGAAGGATAATCCCACCAGCATCAGTATGGGCACGAAGACCCTTGACCAGCTCTGGCTTGGGGCATGCAGGGTAGTTAGCAACCTTTGTGCCAAAAGTTGGTCCCCTTGATCCATGAATGGCCTTCTTGAGGTATCCCTTCTCTAATCCAAGATTTTCTGATAACAGCTCTAGCAGTTCCTCTGCAAGTTTCTCTAACTTCTCTGCAAATTCCTTCATTGACTTCCTGCATCATTACCAAAACTACTTCAGATTACGTACTTGTGTAGGCAGGTATTAACAATGTGTCTGCCAAATCACAAAATTAAGTGCAGCATTTTTCGTAACCATTGGAAATTTAAATCTTTATGCATGCCTACGTTATATGCCATCAGAAATGTCATTGACATTCATCTCTTAGTTTTGCATTTGTCTCACCTGTACTCTTCGCTGAGATCTGGGATTTCAGAGATGTTTGACTGTGGGAGATGGCGCAAGAAGAAGGTGCTCTCCCAGTCCATGTCCTTTACTTCAGCTTGGACACCCTCTAAGCCCTTGCTTGCCACTAGCTCCTTGAATTTCTGCTCCATGCCTTTCCTGTAATGCTCTTTTGTCAACCTTTCGACAGTGTCCAAAAGCTCGTGCGGTAATCCATGATTCACCAACTACAATTAGGAAAGCAACATGATTAATATAGTGAAAATGGCCAGTACGAAGAAAATATTAGGTTGCAAATCTGCAGATAAATATTTGAACAAAGAAAAGCTTCGTGTGGTACCTCAAAAAATCCCCAGTTCTCGCAAGCATCTTTAATTTTCTCCATGGTTGCCTTTCTCTCCTCGCCATTGAGCTTCTCCAAGTTGATCACTGGGAAGTTTTCCATCTCTCAAAAAAATTTCTTTCTCTTGTTTTTCTGACCAATCTTAGTTTGTTTGTTTATGCAGATTGGGAAGCTAAATGTGTGTGTGCTATTTATAGGAATTCAAAGAGTACAAGAAGGACACCAGAACAAGTCAACTCTAATAGTATTGGATTTGTTTTAGGCCACATGATGTGCATGCTTACATAGGTAGACCTATTCCAAGACCACTCTGCGTTGTTGAATTGTCAACTTATGGATTGGACTCATCTGGAGGCTGCCCCAACCTTTCACTCATTTCCTCCTTCTACTGTTTGTTTGTTTCGAGGTTCTGATTTCTGAAAGTGATTTCTTCGAAGGTGGCTCAAGCTAATGCAGTCCTAATAAAATTGAGCAGCGTCTCTCCTTAGAGCCCAACGATAATATGATCAAAGCAGTCAACTTTTTTGTGCTATAAAAATTTGGATATATTTGTTGTTTTATTTATATTACTTTTTCACTACCTTATTTTGCCACAGTAAAAATTTCTTAAGGATAAATAAGATGAAGATTCATTTCCTTCACTTTAATTAAGAATTAATTTCCTTTACGCCAAACAAATATGTATCTACTTCGAATTTTTGTTTTCATGCATATGGGTATTCCAATTACCAACAAAGTGTCAAATTTGTAGTTTGCAGTCTATACTTGTAACACATAAATCTCAAGAAATCCATGCCCAACAGAAAACAGGTACATGAATCATCCTCAGATTCTAATGACATATACATTATTCGTCCTAGCTACTCATGACACATGTCCTTTTGCTCTTTATGTAATTATTTATTTCTTTTTAGAAAAGTAATGTGGCATGAATTGAATACAGAAAGAGATTATATAAAAGAATTTTTTAAAAAAATTAGGTGCGATTTAATTATAATTTAATGAGTGATAAAAAATTATGAGAAGTGTTTGAAAAAATTACGTAATTAACAGTACTTAAGTGACAGTTGATTTAACAAGGTACTATAGATTTTCTTTAAAGTAAATTTATAACCATTAGAAAATTAAGTTTCACATTCTCAACAGTGTTTGGGGCCAATTTTTAATTGAATTTGAACAATTTTTTTTTGTAGTTGGACGCCATCACTTTAGATTTACCACGTGATAATTTCAATTCACAAAATTCTTGATGCAATTTTAGGTAAGCAGTCAACTTAGAAAGAGTGAAAAAAGCAAAGGAAGAAATCGAGAAATATCAGAACCATGATTCTGTTTCTTTTCCTTTGACCACTTGGACAATAGGAGCTCCATAGCAAAGAAAAATCAAGGGGTGTAAGTGCATGGACACTTCTTGTTTTTGTTCTTTTGCATCTCCAAGTCAGTTTAAAGACCAATGACAAGAAACAATTCCATCCTTTGATTTTATTTCTTCCTTTGATTTTTTAGTCAAATCTTGCATATTAGTCCTACCCATTGGGGTCTTTTCATCATAGCTTCTTTTCTGTAGTCTCCGAAATATAATTTCAAGGTAGTCTTTTTACTATGGTGAACCGAAAGCCGACATAGGAGTAGGAATTTTTGGTACAATAGGTGTTGACTTGTGAGGTTAAAAATTTATTTGTTTAATATTTCTCCAAAAAAGATTAATATAACGGAACAAAAATAGATCTTCATATTCTAACTAAATGATTTTAAAATTTTATTTAATAAAAGGTAAATACTTTAATAATTAATAAGATTAATATAATTATCAGTAGTAAGTACAATAGTACTTTCTACACAATAAAAATTTCTATAATTTACACTCTTATATGTATAATATGAATATACATAAAATAAAACCATACACCTTGTAACGATGAATACTTTAAAAAAGAAAGTAGGATCTGCAAGTTGAGCCAAAAGGGACGACAAAACTTCAATTCATATTTTGAAATGAACTATTGTGGATTATGTACAATTTGCAATTGATTTTGTCTTTCCGACTTCAATTAGTTTTCATTCTATCATTGCATAATAAAAGATAAACATTACTTTTGAATACAGTAATGATGCTCTCCATTGGACCAAATGAAGGAAAGAAAATAATATAACTTGTGTTTGCTATCACATAGTCACATTTGACCATGATCATTTCTTCAACAGGTTTTTCAGCTGGGGTTTTGTTTCAATTGGTGTTAATAATCCAATTTATCTTATGATTTAGTTTAATTACTAAAATATTACTAATAAATTAATAATTCGTAATAAACCTCGTAAATATGTTCTATAAATACACTCCTAACCTATTTATTTTAGATGAATTTGTTATGTTCATTTTCCAAGCCTTAGTTTTATAGATCAAGACAAAAAGGATGTTGTAATTTTAATTTTAATTTCTCATTAATAAAGAAATAGAAAAATCAAAGGTATTCCTTCAATTGTTTACCTTATCGTTTAATAAATGCAAGTGAAAGAGAAAAGCATTCACACACACAAGGGGAACTCATCAAAATACTATTTTTATGATGAAAGCCATGCAAGAACAAAATTCGAAACAGAATGTGAAAAATTAAATGAAATGAAGAGTCTCAGACAGTGTGCTGCTTTGGATGTATTTTACTTGTTAAAAAATGATTATTATTTTTTAAAAAAAAATGATTGTGTTTGGATGAGCTTTTGTAAAAAAGCTAATAAAGCGCTAAATTTGTTTTGCTTTAGCTAGTTTTTTGTGATTTAAAAAAACCTATTACAGTATAAAAATACTGTTCAAACATAAAATAAAGTCTAAATTCAAATATAAAATAATTTTTACTTTTTAAAAAGAAAACCCTTTAAAAAAATCATATAAAAAATATGTGTCTTAACGACTAGAGAGTTTGTTTGAGAAAACTTTTTTCGTCTTAACGACTAGAGAGTTTGTTTGGGAAAACTTTTTTCTTTTTCAAGATAATTTTTTTTCAATATAAAGTTGTTTTATCTAATTTGTTTAAAGTATATAAAATTAATTATAAGTTAAGATTATTTTTCTATAATTAAAAACTGTTTTTTAAAAAAAGTTGTATTTGGAATTTTTAATTATATGATTATAAATTATTTCAAAAGCTTTGATAGATAAATACTCTTTTGCCCTCAATTAAATAAAATTTTTAATCATTTCATATCTCTTTTAGTAATTTAATACATAAAAGCGATTCTTTTTATACAATCTAAACAATTTTTTAGCTTAAAATGGATTATAAACTAACACATCCAAACATAAATTAATTTTCTCATAATTAATTTTTTTAAATATCGATTATACATATAATCGAATTTTAACATATCTTTTTTTAACTAATCCAAACACACTAGAACTAATCAATGTTAAGTAAACATAATACAGTTACATGGCCATACATCCTTTTTCCCCTCAAGAATTTCGTGTCATGTGATGTTTGAGCATAAATTTGGAGCTTCAAACTCGAGGTCGAGAGTTGTCAAATAATTTTGCCAAAGTTACCGCACAGAAAGTCTGTTTGGTGCCACTGTTTTCTGTTCTCATTTTCATTGAAAATAGTAAATTGGTATGGAAATGTGTTTGGAAGTTTGAAGCTATATGTTATAGGCAAGGCAGTCCGGCCCATCAGCACTGCAAAGGAATCCAATAATACCATGGGCCCAAATCCAGTAATTGATCCAGCACATCAGGTGAGGAAAAGTTCAAGAGCCAAGGTGACTAACCGAATGCTCATGGACTACGTGAGCGGGTAATAGAAAGGAGTATAAGAAGTAACAGAAGGGTCGCGAGGCAGAAGGATGGGTTGTATGAAGAAAGTGTTCTCTCTCTAAGTTTTCTTGTATTCTCCTCTGCAACTTCTCTCTGAGATTCTGTATTCTCTCTCTCCTTCTAGCTCAATGCATATTTTCCCTATTTTGTTCTGTCAATTTCTGAAGAGACTAATTTCACTGTAAATCCATTGCAACGGATTCTATTGGATCCCATATAAATAATACATTAGCCCAAGAGTTATACAATTCATTACAGTTAATTTGCTGGGTTAGTAGCTACATAACATTGGTGCTTTCATTCCACTGATGGCAGAGAATACCAGACTTAAAGATCTTGCCGCTCAAGTGAAGAGTACCTCTGAAGCTTCTGAGAGCAGAGATATGGCCACTAATGCCCGCATTGATCGACTGGAGAAATCAATGGAGGACATCTCCAAATCGATGGAGCTGATGGTGACGAATATGGAAAAACTGCAGACTCAGATCAGTGGTGCGAACTCATTAAAACCTGTAGCTACTTCTGCCGAAGGTAACCATATTCCTTTTCATGCTAAATCCGTTAAGCTCGAGTTTCCCAAGTTCAATGGATCAGATGCTTTACAGTGGATTTTTCGAGCCAAACAATTTTTTGATTTTTATGGAGTTGAAGATTCTCATAGACTCACTATTGCTGCTGTCCACATGGAAGGGGATGTTATTCCTTGGTTCCAAATGATGAGCAAACACGATCATATCCAGTCATGGAAACAACTCACTAGAGCTATTGAGTTAGAATTCGGTCCCTCTCAATTTGATTGTCCTCGGGCCAATTTGTTTAAACTCACGCAACAGGACTCAGTCTCAATTTATTATTCAGAATTCACAGTGCTAGCCAACAGGATTGAGGGAGTGAGCCAAGAGGCTTTACTGGATTGTTTCATTAGTGGGTTAAAATCTGATATTCGCCGAGAAGTGGTGGCCCAAGCTCCTGTATCATTGCTTAAGGCAGTAGCCTTAGCCAAATTATTTGAGGAGAAATTCATTTCCCCCCTAACCTGAAAAGCAGGCATACCTATCTTCCTGCACTTAGCCAAGTACCCAAACCTTCCACTACAAACAGTACCTACATTCCACAGACCTCAAACACCTTACCTAAATCCAATCTACCTCCCTTATTGCCAACACCAAACACCAAGCCTAACAATCTCTTCCATCAGACCACCAAACCACCATTTGTAAAGAAAATGTCCATGGCAGAAATGCAGATTAGACGGGAGAAAGGATTGTGCTTCAATTGTGATGAGAAATTCTCTTTGAATCACAGATGTCCCAATAAACATGTTTTTATTCTGCAGAGTGATGACATAGATGATGAACAAGAGGCTGCCCACCATATAGTGGACCATATAACTCAACCTGATGCACAACAGGAAGCAAATTACCACCATTTGTCTTACAATGCTCTTCGAGGAGCTAACGGACTGGGTACAATGAAATTCACTGGGAGCATTCAAGGTGCTCAGATTCAAATATTATTGGATAGTGGGAGTTCTGATAACTTCCTACAACCAAGAGTTGCATATTTTCTTAAACTCCCTATAGAACCTGCTCCACACTTCCAAGTTTTAGTGGGAAATGGTCACTACTTGACAGCAGAAGGCCAAGTCAAACGTCTCCGTGTTTCCACCCAGGGACACATGTTGGAACTTCCGGTCTACTTGTTGCCAGTCACTGGTGCTGATCTGATTCTAGGGGCTGCGTGGTTAGCAACCATTGGGCCGCATGTCGCGGATTACAGTGCTCTCTCGATTAAATTTTATCTTGATGGGAAATTTATCACTCTATATGGAGATCAAACTAAGACTCCGAGCTCTGCCCAATTTCACCAACTAAAATGACTCCAACAAGTTCACGCGGTCTCGGAAATTTACACACTCCAAGCTCAACATCCAGAAGTTCCAGCTGACACTTGGCTTGAGTTGCCTACTAATGTGGAACCAGAATTAGCATTAATTCTTCACAATTACAAGGCTGTCTTTGATAAACCTTCCGGGTTACCACCACATTGAGCACAGGATCATAATATTCCTCTGTTGGAGGGCGCACAACCTGTTAAGGTGAAACCTTATCGATATCCGCATTGCCAAAAAGCTGAGATTGAATTATTGGTTCAACAGATGCTAAGTGAGGGAATCATTCAACCGAGTACTAGCCCCTTCTCTTCCCCGGTTGTACTAGTTAAAAAGAAGGACGGTACTTGGAGATTTTGCACCGATTATAGAGCATTGAAAGCTGTAACAGTGAAAGATTCTTTTCCCATTCCTACTGTGGATGAGCTCCTTGATGAGCTCCATGGAGCACAATTTTTTAGTAAGCTGGATTTGCGATCTAGCTACCATCAAATCCTGCTTAATCCAGAGGACAGACATAAGACTGCATTTCGTACCTATCATGGCCATTATGAATGGTTAGTGATGCCATTTGGCCTCTCAAATGCTCCAGCTACGTTTCAGTCTCTTATGAATCAAGTTTTCCAGCACTTGCTTCGGAAATATGTGTTAGTTTTTTTCGACGATATTCTGGTTTATAGTCCTTCTTGGCCAGCCCACTTGCAGCATCTCACCAATGTGCTTCAGCTGCTCCAACGAAACAAATTGTATGCCAAACTTTCTAAGTGCTCTTTCGGGTTGAAACAAGTAGAATACCTTGGGCATATTGTCTCCACAGAAGGTGTAGCGATGGATGGATCCAAGGTGCAAGCGGTATTGCAATGGCCAACACCAACTAATATCAAACAATTGCGAGGATTCCTGGGCTTAACAGGCTATTACAGACGCTTTATCAAGCAATACGCTTCACTGGCCTCACCTCTGACCAACCTTCTCAAAAAGGACAACTTCAAATGGTCACTAACCGCAAATACCGCTTTTCAATCTCTGAAGCAGGCACTCACCCAAGCACCTGTTCTCACACTTCCTAATTTTGTTGTTCCTTTTATCTTGGAGACTGATGCATCTGGGTCAGGTGTGGGGGCCGTGATAAGCCAAAATAATCGGCCAATAGCATATTTTTCGAAAAAGCTATCATCCTGCATGCAGTCTAAATCTACATATGCCCGTGAGATGTACGCTATAACGGAGGCAGTGGCAAAATTTTGGCATTATCTATTAGGCCATCAGTTCATTATACGCACAGACCAGAAAAGTTTAAAGAACCTCACAGACTAGACAATCCATACCCCAGAACAACAGCAGTGGCTGCCCAAACTCCTTGGCTTCAACTATACCATTGAGTATAAACCTGGGAAAGAAAACCAAGCCGCAAATGCTCTCTCTCGATCATTTTACTTAGCATGGACTGCTCCCCAACCGCTCTTGTTCGACCAATTGCGTACGGAGTTACGACAGGACCCCACATGGAATGCTATCATGCAACAGTGCCATCATAATACTCAGTCTGATCATAATTATAAGGTTGTGGATGGATTGCTATTTTGGAAGCACAAGTTGGTCATTCCAGAGAACTCTAACTTGGTAAATCAGATTTTACATGAGTTCCATGCATCGCCAATAGGAGGTCATGCAGGGGTTCTTCGTACGTGTGCCCGCATTGCATCTCAGTTCACATGGCCTGGCATGAAGAAACAGATCAAGGACTTTGTTCAACATTGCTTGATCTGTCAACAGGCTAAAACCACCACTAGTTCCCCAGCTGGACTTCTCCAACCCCTCCCAATTCCCCAACAAATATGGGATGACATTGCCATGGACTTCATTGTGGGACTTCCTCCTTCCAATGGTAATACAGTTATTATTGTCATTGTTGACAAACTTTCAAAGTATGGTCATTTTGGTGCCCTTAAACCTCACTTTACGAGTATTTCAGTGGCTGAATACTTCATGCACCAGATTGTCAGATTGCATGGGATGCCTAAATCTATTGTCTCTGACCGCGATAGAGTGTTTACTAGTAAGTTCTGGCAACACTTATTCAAGCTGCAAGGCACTGTGCTGGCAATGAGCTCCGCCTACCATCCTCAAACGGATGGTCAATCCGAAGTACTTAACAAATGCTTAGAACAGTATCTGCGTTGCTTTACCCATGATAATCCCAAAAAATGGTCACGGATGCTGCCTTGGGCCGAGTTTTGGTACAACACTGCTTTCCATACTAGTATTAACATGACACCGTTTCAAGCCGTTTATGGGCGTCCTCCTCCCGCATTGAGCAGGTATCAACCACAACCAGATGACCCTCCTGCACTTCAGGAGACCCTCTCAGAGCGAGACCACATCTTAGCTCAGTTAAAGAACCACTTGCTCAAAGCTCAGCTACGCATGAAAAAACAAGCTGACAGGAAAAGGGTGGATATGACCTTACACATTGGAGATATGGTGCTCGTTAAACTCCAACCATACCGCCAACAATCTGTCTCCTTGCGGCAGAACCAAAAGCTTGGATTGAGATTCTTTGGGCCTTTTCCAGTGATTGAAAGGATTGGCCAAGTAGCTTATAAACTGCTTCTTCCGCCAATAGCTAAAATCCATCCAATATTCCATATCTCATTATTAAAGAAATGCCATGGGAATCACCACCAACAATACATGCCTTTACCCTTAATAGTGGCTGAACAGGGTCCTGTTATCCAACCACTTCGAGTGCTACAAGAACGTACCATTCTAAAGAAGGATGTCTGGACTCCACAGGTATTGATTGAATGGGACGGGCTTGATCCAGCTGAGGCTTCATGGGAAGACGTTGCCACTGTCCGAGCCCAATATCCACAGCTTGACCTTGAGGACAAGGTCAGTTTTAATGGGGGAGGCTATGTTATAGACAAGACCCCATCAGCACTGCAAAGGAATCCATAATACCATGGGCCCAAATCCAGTAACTGATCCAGCACATCAGGTGAGGAAAAGTTAAGAGCCAAGGTGACTAACTGAATGCTCATGGACTACGTGAGCAGGTAACAGAAAGGAGTATAAGACGTAACAAAAGGGTCGCGAGGCAGAAGGATGGGTTGTATGAAGAAAGAGTTCTCTCTCTAAGTTTTCTTGTATTCTCCTCTGCAACTTATCTCTGAGATTCTGTATTCTCTCTCTCCTTCTAGCTCTATGCATATTTTCCCTATTTTGTTCTGTCAATTTCCGAAGAGACTAATTTCACTGTAAATCCATTGCAACGGATTCTATTGGATCCCATATAAATAATACATCAGCCCAAGAGTTATACAATTCATTACAGTTTATTTGCTGGGTTAGTATCTACATAACACTATACAACTTCCATCATGCATGCCAAATGGCCAATTTATGATCAAGAGTACCTGTAAATGGTCCCTGTTGAAGCCGAATGCTTCTGATGTGAAATTAATCTCGAAACAACTGATTCTAACCTTGCCTCTACCAAGGTCTTTTGGTTTGGAATCATTCCCAGTCCAGAGATTATTATGAATAAGGAACAGGAAAAACAATTTGCTGTAGGAAGATTGATATCAATAGCCCTTCATGTAATGACGATTAACATAGTAGATCCATATAGTTCCTGATTTCATTGCTCCAATGCTAGAAATTCTCACAGCCATGAAACAATGAGGAGGATTAATTAGAATTTCATTATTACCACCGTATACAAGCAGGTATCCTCCAAGGGCAGAACCATTGGAAACGATGTTGCTTCCAAATCAAAACACTGGATACACGAGTTTTAAAATAAAATATAGCCATTATTTCTATTCAACTTAGCTACAAGTCTAAAAGAACTGGCCAGCTCACTATACAACATACAAATGAACCTATATGACTCCCAATACCCACATATTGAAAAATTATTTCACTGTAATTAGAAATAAACCTTTTTTGGATGCCCATGAGCTCACAAGCATTCATGTGAAATGTGCTTTAACTTGTACAAATGTGTTTTATGCAATTCGTCTCTGAAACTTCAGTATGGAAATAAGCAGAGAAATTCGTCAATCCAAATACGTGGGTGCTTGACCCCTTCAACTTCAAAGTATAGTTGCACTGAGACCTCATCTTATCCAAAATCATTTCAATGTGCCAAAAAATTCTTGACTGTTGAAGTCAGACTTTTGAGCCCTCGTTTACTGAAAATTCGGTACAAGGAGAAGAAAAACCTAGATTGGAAAAACAGGGGTCACATTAGCAGCCAGTATCATTGCTTAGGGAAATTTAAGAAACAATGAGAGCAGTAGATATAAACACTTCTATGGGATGAGAAATCTTTGAACTATATCACTACTATAAGTCTAAAACCATAGCACCAACAGGAGATAGATTCATAAAAGCAACAGAATAATGTATTTTCTTCATTCATGAAAAATAGACAGAGCAACCAAGCACTCAACAGCATTTGCTAAGCACAATTAAAAATAGATAGCAATATTCCATAGAAATATAATAATTAACAGAATGAGAAGCTTATGCATATTAATATAAGGAAAAAATTCTCACAGTTCTGAAAATGCCTTGGCACAGTTTGCAAGCATCTGCATGGTGTCAAAATTGCGAGGGAGAAACTCAGTAAACAGTACAAGAGGCCAAACAAGAAAAGTACCAAATTATCAATTGCAGGAAGTTACACAGAGCATGATATAATGTGCCATTTTTAAATTTATTTCATCTTGGATATAAGGAACAGAAAATTTATTTATGAGCAGGCATACCTAAAATTTGTATATAAACTCACCAAAAAAAAATGTATATAAACAGGCATAAATGGCATGTAGTAATTGCGTTCTTCAATCTTCATACAGTAAATTGACCATAACAAACATACTTACATCTTTCCATGAACTCCATAGAAGACTTGCCTCACTTTGTCATTTTCCAAGGCTAAGAAATCTGCAACCGAAAAAAGTCTGAAACTTTTCACTTAATCATTCTCCTCAACCCAAACTGAAAAAAGGGGAAAAGATCAAAGAAAATAACACAAATGTAGAGATAAATTAGGGGTGGCAAATGGATGGATGGATGGGATGGATTTTGGATTGGATCATAATGGATGGATAAAAAATAAATCAATAATCCATTTAGGATCCATTGAGAAATGGTTAAAACAATCCAACCCATCCATGACTAATTTTAATGGGTGGATATCCAATCCATCCATTATGATCCATTTTAATTGATTAGATGAATGAATATCCAACCCACTCATTCAAAATAATATTTTTTTTAAAAAAAATAAATCTCTCTAAAAAAATTCATTCTCTCTCTCCTGCAAATCCTAGGCCATTGAAAAGAAAAACCAAATTCTTTTCAAATAAAAATAACACAATCATTGAAAATAGAAAGCTACTCTGCAATTCAACGATGGTGCCAGAGAAGCCCAGTTGGAGGGATTTGAAAGATCTTGAAAAACATAAACAGAACTTGTGGGACAGAACAGCACGATCTGGGCAAAACTTGAAAAAGATCACAGCATCACACACATTCAAGGTTCACCGGCAGTTGTCCCTTGGAGGGATCTGAAGTCACCGCCACCGCTGGAAGCCATCGGAGCTGCAGATCTTGTTAATCCCTTCGCCGGCAGCTGGGAAGACGTTCTTGGGATTGAGGAGCAGAGGCGGCACCTCCAGAGGCTTCACACCAATGACTCCTCCTCCTCTGCCCTCAGATCCGTCATCTTCCGCCTCTCTCACAGTGGAGAGATCTCTGCCGACGACAACCACCGGCAACCGCTGACGGCAAAAATTCTCAGATCTTCCCTTGACCACAGTCGGCAAAGGAGATTGGTGGGTGAGGGAGCTCTTGTAATATGCAGTGTAGACTCCCATGCTAAATTGATTTCAACTGGATTTGGGTTCAACCCAATGGATAGGTTAAGAGTATTGGATATCCATTAGATATTTTGGTTGGTCCCTAACCATCCATTAATTAAAACTAACCCAATCCATTAATTCTATTATTATAATTGGATGGATTGGATTGCATTTAGATATGGATGGACTGGATGGATGATGGATTAATGGATCTAATTGCCACCCCTATTGAAAATAGGTTGTGAAATACATCCAAGTGTAGCGTATTCCAAAATCCACTAACTTCCTTCCTCTATATCCCTATCTTTCTACCTCTCTACATACTAAGTTCGACAGTTGCTTAAACCTCTCATCAGCTCTACAATTACCACAGCACTGTAATCAAGATAATGAACTAAACCCATTCCACCTCATGCTTCTAAGATTGTCTCAGCAATCATCAATGATCAAGGTAGTGAATCAATAATTTATGATGCTATATTAGTTTCACTAACAAGAAAAAAAATGAAAAGATTGAATAAATGCTGTACCTACTCTCATGCACTACTTATAGCCTATTTGTAACATCAAATGGCGATAGTAACGTCCACGTATTATTCTGTGCCAGAGAAAATGAATCTTGTTGTGGAACCTCAGCTGCATCCGCTGCTGGACAAGCCTGGAACCAAGTATCAGCTTAAATAAGTCTATCAAATTTTTCCAGTTTATTCTTAGCACATTGAAACACTAAAAAAATTGCTTACCATCTCACAAGACACCTCTGAATTCCTCTAGATATTGGGCGAAATAACGATGGATCCCTTTGACCATAAAGCAAACCCACCTACAAAAAACCAGAAAGAGAAAAAGAAGGAAAGGATTTTCCTTATACAATGTTTGTAAGAACATAGTGCTGATAAATTTTACAATTATATTTATGTGAAATTTAAGGCCTTCGTACTACTATTGGTCTAAACATTAAAATCACAAATAAAATTTTGGTTTCCATATTTACTGCAGTGAAAAATCAAGTATGACAGATTTTAGAATTTTCAAATAAAAATATCAGATATAATAAAACCATCTTTGAAAAAAAAAAAAATCTAAACAAGCAATTTCAAAAGTAACTGATAAAGTTCATCTGAAACATCTCAAAAGTTCAGACTAAATGACCTAGTAATCTAAAAAAGTGGCAAGCAAGATCCCAAAACGCCACTGGGTTTTCTGAAACAGAATGCAGATAAACAAAGATAATGTACCTCCAATAATGCAACAGCAGAGGGATCATCAAATATTTCTAGGCTACAATCAGCTAGGTAATTAACCTGCACGAAGATAATGACCAGTATTACCAAACAGATTCCAAGCACATCTTTACATGGTCAACTACAAACTAATGGTACTTTTCCAGTACAATAATAGTTTTCAAGAAAATACTTCTTCCATAAAGATTGTATTTGAATTTTTGGAGTATCATGAAATAGGGTATCTGAAAAAATTAAAATCTTCCAACAAAAATTACTAAAAAAAATCAGTATTTTGGTTATTCCTTCATAAGAGTAAAATCATAATCGTCTTAAGGGGGAATGAGACATCAATATCTTGAACTAATTACAAGCATTTTATTTAATTTTTCATATGAAATATTGGGTCATGAAATAGCCAATAATTAATTGATGTCCAAATTCATCAATGAATTCTTTTTTTTAAACAAAAAAAAAAAAAAAAAGATCTTGTTAGAGGCACTCGCATCAATAATTGGACTTAGATGAGTACCTCACACAAACTTCTAATGATAGGTAAGGAGAGCATAGAAGAAAATCCAAAAAAGTAACCCAATACTGCGTTTAGGAGGGCAAGAGAGCGAAAAGGGCAGGGGCACTTATACTTCTTTGGGAGTTTTTTTTATTTGGAGGATAAGTGGAAGGTGGATGGAGGGGACATTCCCAACCTAGAGAGTACAGATGAAAATATGTTTCCTAATTCCTAAAGCTCTTTAACCTACTTACTGAACCAAGAATGTAGATTTCCTTCTGATCCCTTATGAATGATCAAACCAAGAGAAATCATTGAAAGCATTTTGATAGGTACTTGATCAGAAACACAGCACAGAATAGAATAGTGTATGATATATTCTCCTCTCCTGATCAGATATCAGTGAGATATCCAAATCAGTGGGGTTAAACTGGTACCAAACAGTAAGTGTATAGGAAAGTATAAGAGTGTAACAGGAGCAAAATACAGATAACCAAGCAATTTGAGAGGCCTGGTTCTCTCCCACCCAATCTCACTTCACACTTTTCTTGCCTTTTCCCATTTCCCTCCACTCTCTCTTATATCTCTGACACATACCAGACTCCCTTGTTTTCCTCCTTTCCTGCCACGTGTGCAGGAAGTTATGTGCACGTCACACTGCATCCCTTGCTCACGTGTGTGGTTGATTCCCTGTCCCCCTTATTCTTTTTGTGGTACACCTGTGCAATTGGGGGTTTACTAACAATACTCCCCCCCAAAAGTTTCACCTTGTCCTCAAGGTGAAAGTCAGGGAAGTCCTCTTGAATAGTTCCCCAAGCTTCCCAAGAACTCTCAAAATCAGATCAGGGAGATGTTGCCACTTGATGAGGACTTCAGTGAGACCATCTTGAGTGAGCCTGACATTAAGGACTTCGGCTGGCTGCACTTGGAGTTCCCAATCTGCTGACAAGAGTAAAGGCTGTGCCATCGCAGGTGCTGAAACTGACTTTTTTAAGAGGGAAACATGAAAAACTGGGTGGATGCGGCTGTCCACTGGCAGTTTGAGCTTATAAGCAACCTGCCCCTCTTGTTCAAGAATTTCATAGGGACCATAGAACCATGGGCTAAGTTTGTGATTCATCTTCTTGGCCAAGGATTTGAGTTTATAAGGCTAGACCTTCATGTAGACAAAATCCCCAGGTTGGTAAACTACTCTCTGTTTCTTGACTGCCTGAACCTTCATACGATTCTGAGCCTGCACCAAGTGTTCCTTGAGTTCATCTAGCATCAGATTTCGCTCAACCAAAAGCTTGTTGACATCTTCCACAGTGGAGGAGTCTCCTGTACCCCTTAGTAAAGTGGGGGGGATCCCTGCCATATAGTGCTTTGAAGGGTGACAATTTGGTGGAACTGTTGTAATTGGTCAATATTCAGCCCAAGTAAGCCATTTAGGCCACTGCTTAGGTTTAGCACCAGTTAGACACCTCAAATAGGTCTCAAGGCAGCGATTCACAACCTCAGTTTGACCATCGGTCCGAGGGTGATAAGCAGAGCTAAGCTTGAGTTTTGTGCCTGAATGCCTAAAAGGTTCAGTCCAAAACTGGCTAATGAACAAACTGTCACGATCAGAAACAATGGATGTTGGGAACCCATGTAGTTTGACAACGTCTTGAATAAAAACTTGAGCCACATCTTTAGTTGTAAAAGGATGACAGAGGCCTATAAAGTGGGCGTATTTAGTGAATCTGTCCACCACTACTAGGATAGTGTCCAGCCCATGTGATTTAGGAAGTCCCCCTATAAAGTCCATTGAAATATCAGTCCAGACCTGAGTAGGAATGGTAAGGGTTGCAATAAGCCTGCTGGTTATAGAGCTTGGTACTTGTTTTGTTGACACACGTCACAGCCTGCAACAAACTTCTGAATATCTACTTTCATACCCTCCCAGTACAGCAAGCCTGAGATCCTTTTGTAGGTCCAAAAGAACCCGAAATGCCCCCCCATAGGAGAGCTGTGAAATTCCTTGAGGATGAGAGGAATTTTGGGAGACAATTTAGGTAAGACTGTTGAGAGTCCCACATTGGATAGTGATATGGCCTGAATAGTGTTTATAAGTGGGGGGCAACCCTCACTCCATAAGCTAGCTTTTGGAGTTGAGTTAGGCCCAAACCCAAATTCTAAGATGCTATCAGAGCTTATCCAAGATCTGTTGGGCTACCCGCAGATGTCCAATCCTGCAAACTTCACACTCCAAATGTCCAGTCCTGGGTGTGAGGGAGTCTGTTGAGAGTCCCACATTGGATAGTAATATGTCCTGAATAGTGTTTATAAGTGGGGGGCAACCCTCACTTCATGAGCTAGCCTTTGGAGTTAAGTTAGGCCCAAACCCAAATTCTAAGAAAGACCAACCTGTTTCTGTACAATAACCAGCCCCTCTTGGTATGGTACCCTGGATGGGAATCTGACTTGTTTACCAAGTCCTGGAAGATGGTTCTCAACTTATCATCAGCTTGTACCTCCTCATCTAGGTTGTCCAAATTAGTGAACTGAATTGTTGATATGGCCGCAAAATTCATTCTTCGAGATAAAGCATCTGCCACCCTATTCTCAGATCCAGGCTTATATAGTACTTCGAAATCAAACCCCATGAGCCTTGCAGTCCACTTTTGTTGTTCTTGGCCCATCAACCATTGTTCAGTGAGGTATTTCAGACTCTTATTCTCAGATCCAGGCTTATATAGTACTTCATAATCAAACCCCATGAGCCTTGCAGTCCACTTCTGCTGTTCTTGGCCCATCAACCTTTGTTCAGTGAGGTATTTCAGACTCCTCTGGTCTGTATGCACTATAAAATGCCTTCTCAGTAGGTAATGACGCCATTTCTGGACTACCATTATTATAGCCATGAGTTTCCTCTCATAAATTGATTTGGTTTGGCCCTGTCAGATAGTGCTTGACTGAGGTAGGCTATTGGTTTGCCTTCTTGCATCAATACCGCACCTAGACCCTTACTTGAAGCATCAATTTCTACAATAAAGGTTTTCTCAAAATCCGGGACAACCAACACTGGCAATGTAGTCATAGCAACCTTTAGACGTTCAAAAGCTTGCTGAGCTTCATACCCCATTCAAAGATGTTGTTCTTTAGTTGTTGAGTCAGGGCCCTAGCTATCTCTCCCTAACCTTTGACGAATTTTCTGTAGTACCCTGTAAGACCAAAGAATCCTCTTAAGCTTTTCACGTCAATGGGTGTGGGCCAGTTTATCATAGCTTCTACTTTCTTTGGGTCAGCTGCTACCCCTGTAGCAGAGATGACGTGGCCCAGATATTCCAACTGCAGCTGCCCGAAGCTGCATTTCTTCTTGTTAACAAACAATCTATGCTCCTTTAACAACTGCAACACCACCCTCAAATGCCCCACATGAGTTGGTTGATCCTTGCTGTAAATTAGTATGTCATCAAAAAACACCAGTGCAAGCTTCCTTAAGAATGGTTTCAGCATCTCGTTCATAATTGACTGAAATGTAGATGGAACATTAGATAACCCAAAGGGCATCACAAGGTACTCATAGTGTCCCTCATGAGTCCTAAAGGCTGTCTTAGGTATGTCAGCATGTCTCATTTGAATCTGGTGATAACCAGATTTCAAATCCAACTTTGAAAACACAGCAGCTACCCCTGTAGCAGAGATGACGTGGCCCAGATATTCCAACTGCGATTGCCCAAAGCTGCATTTCTTCTTGTTAACAAACAATCTATGCTCCCTTAACAACTGCAACACCACCCTCAAATGCCCCACATGAGTTGGTTGATCCTTGCTGTAAATTAGTATGTCATCAAAAAACACCAGTACAAACTTCCTTAAGAATGGTTTCAGCATCTCGTTCATAAGCGACTGAAATGTAGATGGAGCATTAGATAACCCAAAGGGTATCACAAGGTACTCATAGTGTCCCTCATGAGTCCTAAAGGATGTCTTAGGTATGTCAGCATGTCTCATTTGAATCTGGTGATAACCAGATTTCAAATCCAACTTTGAAAACACAGCAGCACCTCCCACTTCATCCAATAATTCATCAACTATAGGAATGGGATAGTAACCTTGTTCAAGGCCCTGTAATCTACACAAAATCTTCTTTTTTCTTTACTAGTGCTTGGTCTAATTATACCTGCAGCTAATATTTCGTCTATTTTCTTTTCTATCCCATTTTTCTGGTATCCTTGTCTAATTATACCTGCAGCTAACATTTCATCCACTATCTTTTCTATCCCATTTTTCTGGTAATAAGGATACCTGTAGGGTCTCAAGTTGGGTATTTGAGCTCCTTCTTTTAGGGTTATGGCATGATCTTGTCTCCTTTTTGGTGGTAGCCCTTGAGGCTCTTGAAATAAATCTTCAAAGTCAGTAAAACAGCACTCAATTCTGACCATGGAGGCTGATTATCCTGCTGCTCAGATGTTAGCATGCTGTATTCTACATAAAAACCTTGGCCCTGGTCTTGTAGAGCCTTAAACATAGCTTTTAAAGAAGCCGAGGCCTTGGAAAGGGCTGGTTCCCCCTTGAGAGTCACATATCTCCCTGCCATCTTTATTTTGAGTGTTGGCTCCTTAAAGTTGGCCCTTATTTCTCCCAATCCCTCAAGCCAATCTAACCCCAAAACCACATCTGCCCCTCCCAAGTCAAATAGAAAGAAGTCTTGTTGCACTTCCATATCTTGAATCTGCATTGTAACACCCCTGCATACCCCTTTGCACCTTATTTTATACCCATCCCCAACCTCCACAAAATAATTTGGTGTATTAGAGATAGACAACTCTAACTTCTGAACCACCTCCTTGGAAATGAAATTATTAGAAGCTCCACAATCTATGAGTACCACCACCTTATATCCTCCTATTACCCCCCATAACTTCAAGGATTTTTTGGATGTCATGCCCATTATACTATTAATGGATAATTGAAGGGCCTTTTCTTCAACCTCCTCACCTCCGATTCCACCTATTCCTCCTGGATATGTTCCAATTCAGCCTCTAAACTTACTATTAAATGATGAAATTGTCTGAACTTGCACACATGCTCAGGACTAAATTTCTCATCACACCTAAAGCACAACCCCTTGCATATCTTGTCCTGTAACTCCACCCCAGATAGACGTCAGAAATTGCTCCCCCTCTGGCTACTACCAATGCTCTCCCCAAGCCTAGTCTCAGTGGTAGCCCGATTGTTGAAATTGGGCCTAGACATGACTGTAGGAGCTACTGAACTGTTTCTCACAGATTCAGCTAAGGTGTTGGGCCTCGGCCCAATATCCAAAAATGTGGTCCTCCTAGCCTGGGTCACCTTGGGCTGATTCCCAACCTTACTTCCCAAACTCACCCCACCCTTTCCAAGGGCCCAATTCTTTTCTTCGATCAATTGTGCCTCGTCCATGAGATCTGAGAGAGATCCCAGGCAGTGCAACTTCATCTTAGCCCGCAACTCCTCCTTCAACCCATTCAGAATGATCCCTCGGAGGATCTCCTCGTCAGTATGTCGCAAGGGTCCTGAGACCAACTCGAATTGTTCTCGGTATTCCCCAATAGTGCATGTTTGACACCTACTCAAAAGGAGCTCGTACTGGTTCTGCGCCATGGCTGGTTGGAATCGCCGGATGACAGCTTCTCGGAAAGTTGCCCAGGTCACGTTTGGAGTACGCGATTCCCACCATTGGAACCAGTTCAAAGCTCATCCCTCCAACACTACCATGACGGCTTGCAGCTTTTCTCCTTCTCGTATGTCGTTCACATGGAAGTACCTCTCTACTATGTTCACCCACCCGTAAGCTTCGTCGCCAGAAAACATAGGAACCTTGAATCTCCTTCAACGACCATCCGTCTGCGCTGTCCGATTTGTTTCAAAAGGTCCCTCGCCGCTTTCTTCTCCCTCTGTATCCTCTTCTGATCCTCTCTGTTCAGTTCGACGGGCTCCATTTTGTATATAACAAAG
Source organism: Styphnolobium japonicum (assembly GCA_023212625.1). Taxonomy (NCBI): domain Eukaryota; kingdom Viridiplantae; phylum Streptophyta; class Magnoliopsida; order Fabales; family Fabaceae; genus Styphnolobium; species Styphnolobium japonicum. The sequence continues at coordinate 7,859,580 of JALBWW010000010.1, forward strand.
CAATTCCTCCTGTGTTGCACGTTGTTCTTGGATCTGCTGCTAGAACTCCTTCCTCCATTGTTCGAATCCCTTCTCCGTCATCTCTAACCTCACTTCCATTCTAGTTCGCACTATCCACAGCTCCCAGATCAGGAGCTCTAATACTAGTTGATAGGTACTGGATCAGAAACACAACATAGAATAGAATAGTGTATGATATATTCTCCTCCTAATCAGATAACAGTGAGATATCCAAATTAGTGGGGTAAAACCGGTACCAAACAGTAAGTGTATAGGAAAGTATAAGAGTGTAACAGAAGAGAAAAATACAAATACCCAGGCAATTCGAGAGGCCTGGTTCTCTCCCACCCAATCTCACTTCACAATTTTCTTGCCTTCTCCCATTTCCCTCCCTTCTTTCTTATATCTCTGACACATACCAGACTCCCTTGTTTTCCTCCTTTCCTGCCATGTTTACAAGAAGTTATGTGCACGTCACACTACATCCCTTGCTCACGTGTGTGGTTGATTCCCTGTCTCCCTTCTTATTCTTTCTGTGGTACACTTGCGTGATTAGGGGTTTACTAAGACATTTGCTTTCACTTTTGAATTTCCTACCCACATTGTAAGGAATAATTCCTGGGTAAAAAATACGCCTCATTGCAAATAATTTACCAAAGTAAGATTTTCTCTAAATTTCCAATAACTATTCCATAATGAAAGTTTATAGAAAAGAGGAAAACCCACTCAAAGACTATGATCTATGAATAAAATAAAATTTCTCCAATTGAAAAAATATCATAACCAATGTTAGGTCTTCTCTCAATTATAATAATGGTATTTAAAATAAAATAAAAATCTTTTGATGGAGATATTATGAAAATTTTCAAAAAATAAAATAAAATAATGGATTTCTGTTTAATTTAAAAGAAAAGTTTATATACATTTTGCTACATAATTCTTTTCTTTTTGCAAAGGTCACCAGGGTACTAAACAAAAGCAAATCAACAATACTAGTATAAATAGTAATGAGACAAAAGGAGATTCTAAGAGAGAATATTTGTCTTCTCGGCAGCTTCCTTGCTTGTTATGAAACAATAATAATATGTATGCTTCTTTATCCTTTCCATTTAAGATTCCTTGTAGCTCAGTTTATTAGCAGGAATACAAGAACCCTCTTTTTCATATTTATTACAGATAAAAAGTATGGGAGTATAGCAAAAAGAAACTCTCTTTAACAAACAAAAATTCCCAAGATTAGGGACAGCACCTAATAATTTTGCATTTTCATAGCTCTGTGTGTATGTGCACGTTCACCTATGTATAAGGATAAATATTGAGTTTGCGAGTCTTTCATTTTTTTGAATAAAACTATTTCATAAGAACAAGATATAAAATGAAAGAGTTAAGCAAGTTTACCCCAAATTCTGTATTGACTAGAGACTGAACAAAATCCATTAACTGAAGTCTTGCCCACTCCATGCGCAATGTAGGGTCATCAATCTGTGGTGGATGCCTCCAAGGAGCACCAAAACGTAATTTGTCTTTCAAAACCTTTCCATTGCGTACATCAATCGCAAACTTTTGCAAGATATCCAATGCTATATCCATAGCAGGATTCACGACAGTAATCTAAATGACGTTGGATAAAATCAAATTAGGCACCATTAATCACACATGTTGAAGTCAGGAATACTACAAAAATAATTTAACATAACCAAAACAAAAGAGTGAAATAGCCAATGAGGTTGGCACAACTGGTAAGATTAAACAGTATCGACTCAAAGGTCTTGGGACCGATTCCTACTGGGGATCCTTTATTGGTAGGTCATCTGTAAGTACCACTATAGGCCCTCAATAAGATTTGTGACATGCCCTGACCCTTGAATGGGAAAACCTCCCCTCCCCTAAACTTTCTTTTAACAAAAAAAAAAAAAAGGAGTAAAACACATATACCTTCCCCGAGGTTTTGAAATATCACAATTCACAAATCACAAACCCCCCCCCCAAAAAAAAAAATTTCGAGGCGAGGCAAATCACATGAACCTCCCTTGTTTTGAATTTTTTATTTTTTATATAATAAACTTCCCCTATTTAAGATTTTTTAATATTACAAATTCCCCCTTTATTTCCTCCTCAAGGTTGGTATATGTAATTCACTCAAAAAAAAAACACATAAAAAATAATAAGATATATATATATATATATTTTTAAAAGATCATAACTTCCTCGTCAAGAGCACAAAGATAGGATCAAAACTTATTGGCCAGCAAACATCAAACAAACACCCTCACCTCAAAAGCTAAAGTGTTCGATAGTTTTATCAGATCATAAAAAAATTAATATTTCTGAATCAGAGATAATAAATAGTTTTAAATTTATAATAAACTTCCACAGATGCAAAATTTTATCTATACATAATATTCAACCAAAAAGTCATCTATATTTATCATTTAAACAACAAGAGTATTTTGTTTGGGTCATTTAGTTATCTGTTTCCACTATTAAGTACACATTAGGTATGTTTTGTTGGTTAACTTACTTTACTAGAAGTACCTTTAAGATTATAAGTACTTCTTCCATAGAAGAAAATTCCATTTTTCTATTTATATTTTGCAATCTATATGATAAATCAGGATTTGACGTTCTGTAAATTAAGTTTTGATAGGAACTGGATCAGATTAAAAAACAGAACAGTAATAATGTGTATATCTCCTCTCCTGAACTGATATCAAGGTGATATCAGTATCAGTGGGGTCTATTTATATGGAAACTGAAGAAAAGATACAATGAACAGAAGAAAATGCAGATAACCCAGGCAATTCGAAAGTGCCAGGTCTCTCCCTCCCAATTCCCTGACTCACTTCTTTCTTACCTCTTTCTTTTTTCCTCTCCCTCTTATTCCCACCCCTTGCTTCCTGGCAGGAGGTAATTACATGAAGTCACACCTCTCACACTGCCTACGTGGGGATTAAATCCCATTACCTCTCCTTTTCTTTCTAAAACACACCTTAGTAATCTTAGGGTGCCTAACAAGTTTCTTTCTATTTCTATCTCCACTTTTGGTCATCTACCTTTTTCTTGGATTGCTGTAAATTGATATTGATTTTGTGTTCAGTGCATTATAGGTTTATAACAGCACTTCGAACTTCCCATCTTTGCCTCCTTTGGAACCTTAAGGAACACTTTATTGTTTCACCTGGAAAAACTATTAAAAGAAGAGAATGTTATTCTAGCATTTATCACTATAAAGTTTTAGCCAAAACCTATTATAAAGCCTATATTCCCTGTTGTCAAAGTAGTTTTTGTGTCCTGATTTTGAATTCTACCTACTCTTTGCCTTCAAAACCTCAGTCATTCCTACCCCATATCTATCTACAAATCCTAAAGCCTTCAAGAGATGTTCCCTAAACCAAAATCCTTGATTTTAAGATTCTTAGGCTCCTGAAATATCCACCTGATATTGGTTGCTGAATGCTGAAACTACCATACATAACCAAACTCAGCACCAAGTTAAAGAGAGCTTTATTATACGCCGAAGTCTAAACAGCCTATGAAGTGGACCTTTTACTTTTTCCAATTGACGTATTCCATCATTATGTCTATAATTGTGGAAAAAATAATGCAATTTAAAAAATATATAATGCATTTGGATGAGGCTTGTCAGCATAATACCAAAATTGCTTTAGATATAAAGAAATCGTTTTGGCAAGTTAAAAAGGAAAAAAGCAGTTTTTGGTGCTTTTTTCAGTAGCTATACTTAGATGCTCTAAAAGTGCTTTTTCTTGTGGGAATAGAAACAAGGAAAAAGAAAAAAAAAAAACAACTCTCTTTCATTGAAAAATTGCTTATCCAAGCGGACTATATATATACCCACCAACAAATTCTCTACAAATCAATTGATGATTTTGATTGTAGTAGAAGATAATAATAGGGTCCAGAAGGAAAGATGTGATCCTGTGCTCGTTTTGGAACTTACTTGCAAATATGCTAAATATGCATCTACAATGTCCTCAAAGGTACTAGCCTTGTCTTCTGTTATCCTACAGTTAAACAAAAGCATGAGTAATAAGCTAGTTACACATAGCATTAGCAACAATTATGTGAAAATATTATACGGCCCATATAATAATGTAAAGAACTTAGATGTGATGCTCAAAAGTGTAGCATTGCTTAGGCTAAATATTAGATGAGAGTATAATAAAATAATCCCAAATAACTCTTACTTCTGGTAATAATTGCTCTGTTTAAGTGCATAAAGTTCAAAAAGATGTCGAGGGTTTGGCCCAAGTACCTCAGCAATCACTTTCCACTGCAATTTAAGAACTCATAGTTAAAACTAGCAAAAATTTCCTAGAACTAAAGTAAACAAGTAAAGAAATTAAATTTTATATCAAGATAACATAATATCCTTACTTCTGAATGACTGAAATAATCAGTGACCATGTGCATTTTAGCTTCTTGTGGAGTCCATCCAAAGGTCTGCCAACCAAACATTGTTGAATGAATGACATAAACTAAAACATAAACCAAATGAAAAAGGTCTCACAGACAGACACACATCTCCATTTTCCGATTCCATACAAGATACCATAAGGATTAAGGGCAGTATATCTCAAAATAATCTTGACTTCATAACCAAATTCCATAGGCACGCTCTAAATCAAAACATAATTGAAAAACCACCATTTATTGAATAATTTTCATGCACCTATAAAGGAAAACACATACACTAACATTTTTCCCATATCCCAAAAAGATTTTGCCACACATAATTCAAGTACATCAACACGTAATATGACTCGTAATCTTAAAAATGGGAAGCTTAAGGCAGAAAATAAGACAAAAAGCATTATTAAATTAGATTAAAATACAGTTTAAACCCAAGGTAGTTAAGCCACTTAACAATCTCATCACATCAAGTTTAAAACCCAATACTGTAGCCTCCATCATTTGGAAATCATTCAATATGTTAAATCCACAGTCAAATCTAATAGAGGGGGAGGTTCTATACGTGACAAATACCTGCCCACCCCCTCCATATCATTTCTCAAACAGTTCTCTCATCTCTCTTTGCTGCCTTTCCCTGTCACTCTCTCCATAGTTGCAAAAGTTAAGCATCTTTTGGCACATTTTGGGGGAGTTTGCGGCATTAAAAATGGAAACCAACCAAAGGTCAAGTGCAATCAAACTGTCAACTGTCAAGGGAGCTCTTCTATTTCATGAAGCTCTTCTTCCATGTGTTCTGGGCACCAAAACTAGTACTGGTCTGATATGAAGCTTGGGAGAGCCCAAGTCTATATAAACCCCACATCGGAATCTCATATTTCTGATGTGGGACTCGAGAGTCCCATACCTTGCAATTGGGATACTAACATACCACCACAATTCCGCAACCAACGTCCACATCGGCCTCTCTACCCCTTTGGCCTCTTTACCCCAACGCCCACCCTCATCAGCCTTGCCCTTCCTTGGGTCTCCCCTAGAAGCCTGTAAGCAACTGATAAGCCTGCCACATAGGCAACGTCCACGGGTATAGGATCATGCTTTGATACCAATTAATATGAAGCTTGGGAGAACCACACCTCAAAAGCTAGCTATTATGGTGGGAGCCTAAGTCCATGTAACAGCAAAAGGGAGTTTTGATTTAGAGCATGTTTTGTTTTGATTAATTTTTGCACACAAACAGATTTTCAGTCAAGCTCTCTCTGTAGCGTTGAATATAAGCTTTTCTGAACACAAGATAAGTTAATCCAAACACACACTTAAGCTTTTCAATGTTTTAGATTTAACTTAAGGTTAATGTTTTCCAAACACCAGGGGGATTTAGTGTAGGGTCTTATACATGGTGTCTTGAGTTTGTGAAGTGGCTTAACTTCGGAAGGTGAAGTGTATTCTACCCTATTACTAATGCCATTTGGTTTCTTGAGTAGGACGGGAGGCAGAGGGACATTTTAAACTAAATAGCTGTAGATTAATCCAGCTTTTCCTATTCTATGCTTAATTCAAAGGAGGACTGCATAAAAACCACAGGATGTGTTTGTGAGTGTGATCTATATATATATATATATATAGAGAGAGAGAGAGAGAGGGGGGGCAGAAGATGGTATTTATTCACGTACCTCACGTGAGATGAATATGTCAATAAATCCAAAGTCCAAGAAAGCTTTGTATGAATAGTAGCTGCAGCAAAAATAAGGTGTTAGAATTCTTAGAAAGGAAAGAAAAATAAAATAACCGTAGAAAGGGTCACACCAAATATTCCAGTTAGCGAAAATATTACATAAGAATGAAATAATTTAGAAAAAGAAAAGGGAGGGGGAAAATATAAGAATTTATAAAAATCAAAGTAATTAATGACCGAACGCGGCATGTAGCGGCCACTCTGAAAAACGCTATAACAGCATAACAGATCTCAGAGCAGCCACTACAGCGAAGAAAGCAACTGCAACAAAAAAACTTCATAAATTAGCAAAGATAATCCTAGTAGTTTTAAAACTTTATACCATAGGAAGTTAAAAATTTAGTAACTGGAATTACTAGGAAAAAAAAAACAGATCAAGGTTAACTAAATTATTATGAGTATAGCAATAAAACCTAAACATATTTAGCATTAGTTATTACAAACACAAATGAATCACAGTGACCTTCAAAACAAGAAGAGAGATAGAAGAGAACAAAAAGAAGGAGGACAAGTACACAGACAATAGCTGTGTGTGATGCCCTGTCAAAGTGATTTTTTATCCCTAAATTAGTTTGTGGGTGTCAATGGACCTAAAAGTCCCTAATTTGGTGCAGACCATTGGATGATGGTGGGTTTTAGCGAGGTTAGAACAGGGAATTTGGCTCCCTAGAGAATAGCAGCCGTTTGCATCCCACTATAGCCCGTTATTGCGGAACTCCATGCCGCAACAGTGAAGTGCTCTGCTACAAGCATTCAGGATATGCCTCTATAGTGGCCGCTATGGCCACTATTGAGAACCCTGATAAAAATAGATGAAAAAACCAACCTCTATCATATAAATGATTAAGTAGTTAACAAAAAATAAACAGAGACCTAGCAGAGGAAGACCACAAAAAGTAATGGACCAAGTATGTTGGGTTTCATGGAAGTCAATGCAGACTCATGCCCATGCAAAACATTTAACTCTCAAGTGTACATGCAAATCTTTAATATATTACAGTACTACAGAAATTTATAATTGACTACGTTCAATGACCAACGAAAATATGTTTGCTATAAAAATAATGAATTGCAGCAGAAAAATACTAGAAATGATTGTATCTATTCATTTCCTGGCATCCAGTAGTGTACTTTCCATCCTTAGCTTCTAATAGTTTCCCCATATTGTATTATTATATAGTCAGAAGTTGAATATATTATGAAAAAATTGCAGCATGTTGGCACTCAGGATTATGCTCCTGAAAATAAGTAATTATCTATAACGTTGACAACAAAAAATATTTGCAAATTCATCTAAAACCCATGACACAGGCCGTCACCTCACCTGCAAAAGGAATTCAATGCATAAAATATAGTTTTGCTTAAATTCTGAACCATTTCAGAGGACAACAAATATGCATAGTAAATATAAAATTTGGAGCCGGTAATGGCTAGAAAGATTTGACTTCAACTCCAGTGAGAGTTCAAGAAGAATATTGCATAGTAAATTGAGATAAAAGGTGAAGAGAGGGAGGAAATGAAGCTGAAATAATGGAAACTACCTATCTGATGTCACCAGAATAACAGGCAGACAACGCTCATTTGCACCCAAAGCAATTATTCTCCATATCAGACTATCATGATATAGTGGTCCATTGACTGACAACTCATCATTTAGAGTTGCATGCTTTAGAACTTCAATGTTGTTAATAACCAGTTTTGGCTGCAAGCGATTTGAAAATATCAGCAACTTGAACATCACAATTCACTATACAAATATGTAACTCAGTTGATGTTATACCAAAGGTAAGCACAGTTAAATGCCTGACCAAAGAAAGTTGCTTTTGGGATGATTTAACAGCAAACAAACAACTGAAAAAGCACATAATGGCATGGTAGTGGTACTAGCATGAAATATGTCTTCTTTTCGACCATTACATAGCATATTGCAGTGGTGTAACCTATGATGCACGGATACGGGTACAGGTATTGGATACAATGCCAATACAACACGAGAATTCAGCAATTCGATACGACATAACATACATACATATATATATATTATCATCTTATAAAACATCAAAAGACACCCATGGCCCCCTACAAGGGTCCCTTAGGGCCCCACTCCAGTGGTGGGGTCCTCCTCAGTTACCCAAAAAAAAAAAACATCAAAAGACATATAAAACCGTAATAGTACATCATAAATAAAAATAATAATAGTTGGGTCATACCATGATCAAGGGAGAAAAGTAGAGGAAATAGTTTTCATTTTCAACATTAGTCATTACCGACACAATAAAAAACTAGCATTTATTAAATTCTTATGATATCTCACCCATACAGGCACAAAAATTCAAAATTTAAAAATAAAAATTAAAGGTTATAGGCTAATTGTTTCCAATGGTGTATGAGGGGTATCTAGTATGGTATCCGATACAAGGCAGACATTTTAAAGTATCCATGTTTCCTAAGAGGTAACATTACAAATAGCACATTGCAGGCAACAAATGTATGTAACATAAGTACCTGAAAATGATCAATTTCCGCAGCTTGTGACAACAACTCCAACAACAAACAAGGCCAATCAGTACAAGAGTGTGTCAAAGACCTCGAAAACCCACCCTTCCTATTCAAATGAGCAATGGCATTAGCCCTCCACCCTTGCTGAACCTCAATCACCTCTTTAGCCAGTTTCAGCGCCACGACCGATTCCCTAAAATACGAAGCCTCCTCAACAGACAAGGCATTCTTCCCCTTCTCCCCGAGCCCCAAAACCTGATCAATCTCAGCGGCATTACATCGAGCAGATAGCGCGAAAATCGCGCGATCCCACAACGCAGGCAGCGAGAGCCGGTCGGAAACCGGCGATTTCGCGGCCTGCAAGACGCGCCGGAGCGCGGCATTGAGGCCGTGCCATTTGTTGAGAGTGGTGAATATCTGTTGGGAAGTGATGGCGCCCAAGCTGAGGCCCTTATGGGCCATGGATTCGAGGCAGTTCTCGAGGTTTTTACGGCAATCGGACAGAGAAGGGGGAGGGCAATTGGACCAGGAAGCCCATGGGTGGTGATCTTTGATGGATTGGGCGAAGTCTATGTAACCAGTGAGGTGGGGGCCTTTGTTCCAATCGTTGAGTAAACCTGTGAACCAAAAAAAAAAAAAGGTTAATAGAAGGGAGTGAATTTGAAGAGAGAATGAGAAGAGGGGGGGGGGGGAGTGTACGTTCGAGAATGAGGGTGGTTTTGCCGACGCCTCTGGGGCCGTGGAGAATGAGGGGTTGAGGGACGCGGTGGTGCTGAACGTGGTTGTTTAGAACGGTTTCTAGGAGGGGTCTTGGGATGATTCTCCATGCTTTCTTTGACATTTTGATGTTGGGTTTTTGAATTGGTGATGCTTCTGCTTGTGCTGATTCTGCTTGGTCTCAGTTGTATTTGTTGTGTGCAGTTTCTGCAGCTGAGGAGGTACTATAGGAAGGAATGAGGGTTTTGTGGGGTTTAGACTTTAGTTGACTGCACCGGAAATATGGTTTATATACTTTTTTTTTTTTTAATATACTATTATGCGATGATGTGGTTTCTTGAGATTGCCTAATTTTTTACATAAATTGTGTGTTAAATTGTTGATATCGCGAGATAATGATATTGGCAAAGTTAATTCCCGCTATAAGGGAACTTTTTAATTATTTTCACTTGACCCTCATTTTTTTTTATAAAGATTCGTGTATTGTGAAACATGACTCATTCAAATCATTTTTAAAAATGTGGAAAACTAAATTAGGGGGCATAGATATTTCAAAAATATATAAAGTCATTGTACTAATTAATTAAGTGAAAGTAACTATTTGGAGGCAGTCGCATGTGTTTATATTTATCAAGGTTTTAAAAATTAAATCGGTCATTAAATAGTTAAAAGAACTTATTTACGGCTTAATGATTCATCCATAATTGAACAGTTATCTAGCCAAAAGCCGAAATATAATTTAATATATATATTAAAAATCATATCATATGTATAACAACATACACTAATTAAATAAACATAAATAGTTTGAGTAACTCGCATATTTTCCAACTCGATAATGTTATGTTTCCTGGGCATATGCAGCCTTGTCTACGCTGCGATCTAGCCTTCCATTTTCCAAAGCATAAAGTTACTTTCTTGTTTCAAATTCAAAACTTGGTAGCCTTACATTTTTATTTATTCTTATACATTTTTGTCTTTTTCTATTTAACTTTAACATAGTGTTTGGTTGGAGGGAAGGGGAGGAGTTATTTTAAATTTTATATATTTGGTTCAATTTTTTAAAGGGGATAGAAGGCGAGGGAAGTGGAACAAAATCTCTCCTAAGTCAATTTTAACTCTCCTCTAAAAATGGAGGGATTTGGAAGGGAGATAATATATGTTTAAAATTAGATTAGAATATCCCTAAATTAAATGATACATTAAATGTTATAATTGTGTAAAAAAGTAAATTTATACTTTCCCTCCATTAAAATCTCTCCCCTCCCTTCCTCTAACCAAACACACACAAAATTAAAATCCCTCATCTCTCCTCATTTGAACCAAACAGACCATAAGTCTTTAAGTTCTATCCAAAATTCAAACCATACTTCTTCTAGGGAGTTATTATGGTACCTAAGATGAGTTGTCAATCATTTATTAATTGTTAGTTTCACAATAAATATTTAAAAGTCTATTAATATAAACAGTAACTAACGAATGATTGACAACTCACCCCTGGGTACCAATACCCTAAAAAATATATGGGTACCTGAGTAATTCTCCTTCTTCTATATCTCTCTCTGGCACTAATTTATCTACGATCTTCCATGATGAGAGAAAAAAACTTCCTCGTTGACACTCGTCCAATCGTCTACCAATTCACGACTTCGCTCAAGCAACAAGATGATTTTGTCTGGTGCCCACATGCTCTCATCAAGCACTAAAGAAAGTGTCCAACTTGACTAGTTGTTGTTGTCTAAACTCACCTTTAAACCCATCAATGTCAAGTAAGAGACAGAGCATGAGAAGGGCAGTTACTCTACGATCCGAACTGTTTGAACCGCAAATAGTTCACATAGTTCGTTCATTTCAATATTGGTTAACCCATTTTTTATTAGTTTTCTTGCTAAATGATTTATATAGATGAACCGAATCTAAGAAATGACTAATTACTTGTTGAACTTGTTCAACTGCCTAGTCTAGTCCAATTTTCAAGACCATGATATTTATACTATATAGTAGAGTTAGCTCATGCGATAAGACTTGTTTAAGAGGTGGTGCTACTATGCGCTTGAGTGCTCCACCCAGCCCCACAACTAATTGACGGAAAGCATTCACACTCGGCTAGTGTCACAATATTAGTAATAGGGAAAATGACTCTAAGGTTCGGTTTGTTGAAAAGTTGGACAGATTGGTACGTATAATACTCTTACAGTAAAGTAAAGTATAAAAACAAATGAAATTACCATCTTACCCTTAATACAGTGGTAAAAATTGTCCCCCTCTCTTGTTGTGTTTTTTTATTCCTCTTCACCTCTGCTTTCCCTTTCCCCTCTTAACAAAGACTCTACTAGTTCTCCAAACTCTCTCTTCCCCATTTTCTTCTTTTATTTTAGCTTTGGAGCTTTTGAACTTCGTCTTCATCTCCTTGTTGGTCTCCCTATCCCCCTCTTGTTGTTTGTTTTGTTCTTCATTTGCATATTCTAACCAAGACTCTGGCCCTGTTGTTGTATACCAATTATGGTATTCTGCCACAAATTAAAGGAAGGTGATCGGCTTGTGGGAACTTAGGCTTGCATTTGGCACAACGTGAAGGTCTTCCTCATCTTGTAAGATTTTCTATTTGTCTCTGTATTTTGTATTTCATGAATTTTTGGGTTTGTTTGTTGTGCGTGGAAGGTCTATGTAGTAGTAGGGCACAGTGATGGTTATCCTTATCTACACAGTGATATGTGTTTGTTTGTTAATTTCTTTGATGTGACACTGTTGAATTTTCTACCTCTTGCCTTAAAACTATATTATTCTTACCATGTACATGATTTCATTGACAAGAGAACTATTACTGAATGAAAGATACATATGCAAATCTTGTTGGGACAGTGAAAGGAAAAGATAATCGTTATGGCTTCTTCATAATTTGAGGAATATTTCAAATTGGAGATTTAGTATTTGTCTACAGATGATTAAGTTGTTAATTAAATATGAAGTTAATTCCAAGTGTTAAGGTTAAGAATTCAATAATATCACGTATGGAAAGAATTTATCCAAGTCTACTGTTGTGTACATGAGTGTTAACGAGATTGGGTTGTGAATGTAAAATGGGGTTTAATGGCTTTTAGTTAGTTAGTAAATTCCACAATTGTCCTCCTTTTATAATATATCTCTTTTCCAACTTACATAATATGAAATGTGGGAGTTAACCTTCAATTGAATTGTTATCGAAGATCATTTGAAGGCACTCCCATGCATATTTTTCTGTTAACATCCCACTTAGTTTAGTCATAAGTATGGCTATGGATAACACATTGTGTCAAAGATTAATGCAAAGGCCACAAAATATGATAACTTCATTAAGCACTTTTTTTTGTGTTCAACCGAGGACAAATATAACACAAGGTTGACACATATCCTTTATTTTTCTCTCTCTTGCATTTGCTTGTACTAATGTGATAATAAGTAAAGTGGTCCCATTGCTAGGGACAAATTTAATGCATTATAAGAATGTGGCACATTTTCCTTCTTTTCTATTCTTTACCTCTTCATTTTGCTCTTCTTCCTCTGTTGTGAAATGATATTGCTGCCAAAATTAAATTGGTAAAGCTTGCATGTAATAAGTGAAGAGTTCTTTGCTTTATGCCAGTAGGCTTGTTGAAGCTCAATTCGTCTCTTATGTCATTTCTAGACAATTGATGAAACGCCCTTGTTCATTTTGGCCAACTCTTTAATGGAGAAAGAGTTGTATCTACGCATAAATTAAGGGGTGCCTAAGGTTTAGCTAAAGTGTCTACCATTATGGGTGTTAGGGATGAAATCAGCGTCATTTTAGAGAAGAAAGTTGCTTCCTTTACGGTGCGTACCAATGGCTATGTTTAAGGCTTTTAAGTCTCTAGTTTCAAACTTGGTTTAGGCATGTTTATGTTAAAAGAAATAATGCTAATTAAGATTTTTTCCCATCGATTCTTAAATTTATACCAACGATAATGCATAGTTGATGAAGATCAAATCAATTATGAATCCATGGAGTTGATGAATTTCATGGATTGAGCTGCATATCTATGACTTCATTCATTTTTCATGTTTGAAGGTTGCAACTATGGCATTGGAAAGATAAGGATTGGAATATTGAGGTCCCAAAAGGGGGGCTTGGTGTCAATGCTAGTAAACGGTTACGGAAAAACATTGAAGCAAAGCTCTAATGCCTTGTATTGAAGAGGATGAAAATGGCATCGACTGCAAGCTTTGCAGACAAGTCCTCTGGACATTGCAAGCATAGCACTAGCAATATGTAGAGAAATCACTTGGGCATGACATCTTCTTGTGGCAAGATTAAGATCTTGTTTGATAATGATTGTTGCCCCTAGTGTCAGAGCCTGCAGTTGTATACTGTAAATTCCTGCCCTCATCTTCCCAATTTTACACTACTACAATAATATATCATGTAACATCCTAGCATCTAATGCTACATTTATGTAGAATATAAGGTGAGATTAGGAAAGTAAAAAAAAAAAATAGGAATAATTTAGTTGTATCATTCTTTCAAGTATGATGCACAAATTAATATTTTAAGCTTATATCAAGATGGGCATATTGGGGTCATGATCTAGAAATAGGAGTAACTTCTGGTTTGTTTCCATTTGAGCTTAAAAAGGGTTGATGATTTATTTATCCAAATGGCAAGGTATAACATTATTCCTTAATTAAACAAAACCAAGTACACAAAATTAGGTATAAGGTATAAGCCTAGGTTTCTTTATTTACCTTGAAATTATAGAAGAAGGGCATCCTCTGAAATGTAATGTACCATAAACAAAGGATGAAACAATAGTGAATAGCTACTAAATTGTTCTTTCAAGAAATAGATATGAAGGGAAAAGGGGAATTATGCAGAATTAGAGTTTTCCACTTGAGTAGCTATCACAAAATGGTGCATAACTTGAGTTCTAGAACTCTAAATGACATGAGGTTTGCCCCATTAGAAAGCTAAGATATTAAATTAGTTTGGATTAAAATTTCATAATTTTTACTTAATTGGTCTAGTTCTAGTTTACGTTTTATTAGAGGTCAAATTCTGCAAAAAGTGAATCCTGACAACATGTATTCCAAGTTGTATAACTTAGGCTGTAGAGGTCTTATGGAAGTGATTTCAGTGGCATTTGGAAGCTAAGATGAACCTATATATGTGATAAAAAAAATATTAGGAATTTAGGAAATTCCTAGAAATTTAGTTTAATTTTAACAGAGACTATGCTATCAAGGAAATTAACCTGATAGAATGTGGTTGTCTCACCAACAATTTAGTACAGGCTTAATATGATTACTCATTACAACTATTAAGTGCTTATTTGCTTACAATATAAGCTAATTACAGAACAATAATTTAGATACAAAAATTTGGTGGATGACCATATACATTTTTTTACATCATATGCTGCTTACTAGACAAAATTTAAAGAACAAAAGTTCTGGAGCTTCTAACATACATAAATATAATAGGACAACCCCAATTTATGATAAGTACTCATTTACAATGCATATAATAAGGAAGTGGTTCAAATATACCAAATTTCACCAAACTACTGTTGCAAGCCTTTACAAAAAGGTATCCACCAAACTTTCCAAGAGTATGGATAAGGTAATCAGATTCTCGGCTTAGCTTGTCTCCTCCTCCACCTTGATCTAAAAATTTTATTTCGAGAAAACAAGAGACTTGATAATCTCAGTAATAACTTAACTTTGGTTACTCATTACTTTTGCTCTGCATATAATCACATCAGAACACCAACTAACAAAATTTTCATTCTCAAAATAGTCATGATTTTTTTCATCTAGCTAGGGGGCAGCCATAAGTTCACTTGAAATTCTACTTCCATTTCTCAATTAATCCTCCCCTTTAACTAGGGAACTAAGAGGATAAATTCTCTGGGATTTATACCACTTTTCTGGCCAGGAAACATTCATTAACAACACATATTGATCATGACTTTTGAGGACAACAAGATTACATGCAGTGGCAAATATCAATTCAATGCAATTCAAATACATGCAACCTTCAAAATCATTTTGTAGCTCAAGGTTAATAGCCCGTTTGTTATATATTATTTGATGAAACAATCACTTTTTTTGAGTAAAAAATTATTTTTAATTATTTTGATTGTGTTTGTTTAAGCTTATTAAAAAAATCATTTGTTTAAAAAATCATTTTTATGGTTAAAATGAAAAACTACTCTCATTAGCTTTTGGAAAAAAAACCTCTTGCGATAGAAAAGAGAGAAATTACTCTCATTTAAAAAATAATTTTTATGATTGTAAACAAACACAAAATAGCTTCTGTTTTTCTTAAAAATCTCTAAAAGATAATCTCTAAATTATTGAACATCAAAATCATTTTTTTTAATCTGTAACAAACGGACCCTAAGTTACATACCTGACCTTCTAGAAGTTAGCCGCTTATCCTTCAAACCAGATCCCTCTTTATGCGTATTCTGCACTTCTTCTTCGCCCTTCTTTGTCACCAAGTTGAAAAGTTGAATAAACTTTTGTTATTGAGACTTTCGGGTAGAGCTTGCTACTTGAGAACTCTCAATCTCTCATGGTTACAGCATTATTGAGCCTTCATCACCTCTCTCACTCAGACTTTCCCTTGGTTTTGTTATTTAAGTGACGAGAATGAGGCAAGAAGGATGTTCTGGCCATTTTATCACTAACTATTGTTAGTAGAGTGGTTGCATGGTAATTTAGCATGTAACCTTAGTAGGATTTTTTTTCATTTTATTTAATACCATATTTCTTTTGTTAATTATCATTTGATTATGTATTCTTATGCTACTAGATTATGTATCTTAAACACCTAATTGGCCTCCTAATAAAATATTATTTCTACTAAGTTTTAAATTTATAGAATTAATGGAATTAAGCTACATTAATTAATTTAGTATAAAACATACACATACTAAAATTAAAGAATAAGGATTTCATGTGGGCTAAGGGTAGGTTGTTACATATCACAAGGATAGTACAAAAGGTTATACTAGACTTACTGGAGTTTTGGTTCAATGAGGTTCATTTGGGTTGAAAGAAAAAAATATGTTGAGTTATTGCTAAGTGTTGCTCTATTGACAAGTGTACCAAATCGCAAAAAGTAATAAAATAATGAGTGAGTATCGTTTCCTCAAATATTGTGTTACCAAATGCCAATTTACTAATATAAATACTATTAGAACAATCAATTTGGACTGAAGAGAGTTCTTTTAGAATGAAATCTTAAAGAAACTAACACCTTGCAATTAACAAATAATAAATTCAATAGTAAAAGAGAGAGAAATAGTGAGCACAAGAAATTAGGGTGTAAAATCAATGATTGAAATGTTAAGGTTCCGATTTCACTTAAAATTTTCAATTAGTATTTGAATTCGAACTTAACTAAGCCCAATTCATGGATTGATTTTGAAAATCCTATTATTAATCAATACACAATTCATTAGTTTACCGATTCTCTTCAATTGTTTAAAATCAGTTAATTCTTTAACTTGACCTTAAATTGATGAAGGCATGAAAGAATAGTTCATTCCCAAATTAAATCACATAACCAACATCCTATATTCCTAGACTTTGTTAATTAAGGAGTTTATCATAAGAAGCATAATCATACATGAATTTCTCAATCCTATGCATGAACGTCAATTCAATTTATGAGTGGCCAATTGATAAAAACATTAAGCATAATGATAAACACTTCAAATCCATGAAAAGAAACTTAGATTAAGCATAAAAGAATCTAAACTAGTTTTCAATTCAAGCTACATATTCACCCTAACTAGATGGAGTTTAGAAACTCACGGAAAAAAGGAAAACAAAAACATAGGTAAGAGCAAACTCCATCAAAAGAATCAATTGAGAATGGAGAATTCTTCAATCTCTTTTGCTTCCTTCTGGCCCTTCCTTGTTCTTTGCTTCTAATCATCTCTAAAGCCTCTTCTCTAGCCAAAACGTTCTTAAAAACCCTAACTTGTTCTATTTTAGTGTCAAAATAGCACCTAGGCATTGAGATTGGGTGTCTGGGTGCATGAAAAATGCTGATTAGGGTGCCTAGGTGCTAGTAATGGGCGCTGAAGTGGCCGAGAGTAACACCTGATTTCAGCTTCTGGGCGCCTAGGCGCTGGGGTGGCAAACAAGATCACTAATTTCAGCTAATCTGAGTGCCTAGGCATTGGGTTTGGGCACCTAGGCGCTAGAACCCTAGAATTGAGCCAATCTTTTTCAGTCCCATAATAGTATTTGTCCCTCCAAAGTTCTTGAACTTAACCTGGGTTTAAAACAATAAAAAGAGTAATTGAAACCATCAATAATAAGATAAACTCAAATACTAAGAAAGTATGATAGAAATGAATTAAATGTGGGGTTAAATTGACTCTTTTTCATAAAACTTAAAGCTATAGGAAAACTTAGCAAATTCACACAAAATCACAATATGAGATTGAGAAAATGGAAGTTTTATTAGGAAATTATTCCAAGAAAACAAGATGTTTAAGACAAATATCACTAAGTTAAGCTATCATCAGGCTACTAGCTAGCTTGACGAAGATCCAGAAATGTGGTAGTTTATACTTCATTATAAGATGTGCTGCTATTTTCAAAATATGACTGTAAGGCTCGCCATGGGAAAAAGTGTTCCCAAATGGTTCGTATGTTAGTATTGTAATATAGTAGAGTATTTGTACAAATGAAATTACCATACTATCCTTTTTTGTTAGTAAAATGTTTGGCCTTCTTCCTTATTGTCTTCCCTGTTGTGACATAATATTTTATATATAAGTTAGATCCCTTTCCGATCTAGATATAAGATTGAGCTTTTTTTATTAAAAGCTACATTAAGACTTAGAAAAAGAGATGAAAACTTAACCTTTTCGCAAATTTCTTAATAATTATCATGGTGAATAAGATATGTATTCTACTTTTATTAAATAAGGTGTTCTGAATTTATATTTGACTTTTACTTTAAACTTACATATTATACTAAAATTTATAAATTTAATTTACAAGATGTTAACTAAATTAATAAAAGTGAAGACGATTATGCAACTCACCCACTAAACGATTAGTCTATAAATACTTGGGACTCGCACACCATCCCTCACACTCATTTCTTATTTTCGAATTTCTTAGTTTCATTTCTCATTCACTCACTTCTTCATTTTTTCCCCATTTATTCATTTACAATTTGCCAAGCACGAAAATAAAGATGAGTTACTTTATCTAAACTTTTTAAGATTTTAATTAAAGTTATTAGTAATTGTTGTATTCTCTTTGTTCTGTTGTTAGATTCGATCTATGAATGTTAGATTATACTCATAATATATATTAATTAATGATAAAGAGTTGTTATTATTAATGAACAATACACTACGCGCATTTATTTATAATAGGAAAATTTATTAAAGTGATCATCCAGACAAGTGTCATGATCCCGTAAGTTTACCTAATTTTAAGATATTAGGTTGGAAGATCTCAAATTAATATTAGAACTACATAATAGGAAAAGAGTGTCTGACGAGGACATGCTTTCGATATCTAGGGCGTAAAAAATGAATCAAATTAGTCCAGCTAGCCCGATATCTAGGGCGTAAAAAATGGGTCAAATTAGTCCAGTTAGTCCGTTTATTTGTCAAAATTATAA
The DNA here is from genome assembly GCA_023212625.1 of Styphnolobium japonicum. Classification (NCBI taxonomy): domain Eukaryota; kingdom Viridiplantae; phylum Streptophyta; class Magnoliopsida; order Fabales; family Fabaceae; genus Styphnolobium; species Styphnolobium japonicum. The sequence goes on from JALBWW010000010.1 coordinate 7,878,614, forward strand.
GGGTTGTGTTTTAAAATTATTGACCCGTTTAAATTAATCTGTTTTTGCTCAACCCATTTAGCCCACAAGTTAAACTAGCTAAACCTGTTTATTTGCAGGCTAACCTGTTGACTCATGTATTTTTTCTTTTTTGTAATTCTTTTTTTCTTTTTCAAATCAGCATCTACATGATGCCTGCAGCTCAGGCCCAGCAGTAAGTGACCTCAGGCACCCAGCATCTAGCTCCAACCCAAAGTTTAGGCTAGTTTCTATCTTGTTTTACTTTTTTTTTTTTTAGTTTCGTGTTATCAATTTGTTATATTTTAATATGACTTCCTATGGTAACTTTTTTTTGTTGTATGCCAAATTAAATCTAGTAAATTTGTTGATAAGTTAAAAAAAATTAGAAGAAGTAGAAGAATCGTTAAATAATGTAAACTATAAAGTTTTTTATGATAGTTGACTTTATCTTCAAGTAATTTATGGATTTAATGTTACATTACAAATTTGAAATAAATAAATAAATAGGTAGTCCATTTAGGCTTGCAAGCTAACCTTAAACGGTTGGGTTGACTTTTTGTTAGCCCGTTATTTTTTACTCATTTTTTGTCAAATTCGTTTAAGTCTAACCCGTCACAAGTTGGGCTTAAATGAGCTTGGCTGACCCGTTTAACAACTTTATCGATATCCATAGGTGAAGTAATAAAATATAAAACTTTCATGATGAAGAAAATGTAAATTTAATGATTGTATTAGATTAATTGAGTTGTTACATCATGACGAAATTCAAAGGTACCAGTTTCATGTCTCATTTCAAAACACACACAATAATCTTTTTATGAATAATAATATTATTAACTATTAACTAACAAATGTAATATTGTCTTAAAAAATAATTAATTATATTATTAACTATCAATTTTATGGATAAATAATTAATTATTATAAAATAAAATTTCCTTGAGAAGTCATTAATGATGCCATTAACTTTTTTTATGAATAATAATATTATTAACTATTAAATGTAATATTACCTTAAGATGCAATTAATTATATTATTAACTATCAATTTTTCAGATAAATAACATGTTTTGTTAACAATATCCAAATTCATTATTAATAAAATTATAAAATAAAAAATAATAAAAATTATATAGATTTTATATGCATAAAAAGTCAATTAATATGTTAATATAAATTAAAATGAATTTTCTTTATTTTTTTTACTCTATTTACACAACTTACATGAAAGTATTAAATTGTGTGTATAAACCTAAATCAAAATTGCACCCAAATATTATTACAAACAAAACAAAAATAAAATCAAGTTTCATAATTATTAAATTTTGAATATGAGTATCTCTATTATACTTTATAAGAAGTTTGTTTGAATTAATTTATTTTGTACTAACCTGTGCAAGTGTAAGATAACTAGTTATCATTTGTATTTTATACCATTCAACATCTACCCCGTCCACAATTATGCATTAATAAGCAATAAGCAATATGAGTCCTTTCATAGTTCGTTTATTTATTGTATAACTATAATATATATGGTTCGAGTGATGAATAGCAACACCCTATTTTACATAAATTATTCAAGTGGTTGGAACGTTCTTCACTTATTACCAAGGTTATGAAAATTGAATCGGTCATTGAACTATTTAAGAAATTAATTTAAGGTTTAATAGTTCAACCGTGGTTGAGTCGAATCGGAGTATAATTAAATAATTTAAATAGATATATATATTATATACTAATTAAACAAATAAAAAATTATAAAAAACAACACAAATGATAAAAAATAGTTTACAGTTTATTTTTTGAGAGTCCAAAACATTCAGTAACAATATTATAGCCTATTTTTGTTTAAGAAAATTTCAATTTCAGTTCAAAGAAATATATAATCAATTATATATTCAGTTTTCAAGCTTCTATTCAATCTAAGTTTAAGTATTTCATATAAAATTCTTTTTAGATTAGCTTACATTCAATTTTTAGATCAAAATGACATCATTTGAATTTGTAAAAAAATTTTTTTAAAAAAACAAGACAGGTTGAATCTATTTGGACCGGTTCTTAGGTTGAACGACTTTTTGGGGTGGACTGGACCGGTGGGATGATCGGTTCCCAGTTCAACCGGTTGAACCGGTTGGTCCGATCTGATTTTCTTATTATTGCTTATTACAACAAAATATGAAATTATTGGCAAATTTGACTCTACCAAAAAAATGTTTTGGTCCATTTTCCAGTAGAAAAAAGTCTATCATAAAAAAAAAAAAATCAGCATCGATTTCATGCAGAAAAAGTCTACCGAAAATTTTTTCAATAAAATTCAATCTATCGAAAAATTTCATTATCAATTTTCGAATCTCCTGAGTCATGCTTTCTACTCCCATTTCTCTATTATCCCCTTTTCCTACACCTCTCCTGTGATGACCTGAAATTTTTGCGTATGATAGTCGTATTATGTATAGTCTTTTTCTTATGAATTTGAGTTCAAAGGATTAACCTTTTGAGTCACTTTACTTCATTAGTGGGATTCTTAGAATTAAACTTACCTTATAAAAGTTATTTAGAGCCATTTTTGGTGTATTAGATAACTACTTGTTAATACGGGTCCTGAAATTTGGCTAAGTCTGGGAAGTGGCACCTATATGGAGGGCTATAGTAAATATGTATTTTCTTGAAATCAAAATTGGCGGTAATTGATAATTGGATATCAAAGAGCTACAAAATGATTTTTAATGAATTTTTAGAAACATTTAACTCACTCGTTTTGAAAGGAAACATCTTTGAAAGTTTCGGATTTCAGGAATTTGAACTAAAACTCAAGAGTTGACTTTTTATTTATAAGGATTTTAATTTTTTTGATATTTTTGTTGAATCCAAATGGGGGGTATTCCCTTATTTACATTTATGTTTTAAAGTTAATGGAGAGTAACACCAGAGTAGGATAGCATACTCTATCCTCACTCCCAAACACCCATATCCTTACTACTAAACACTCCTTCTCCTCACCCCCGATATTTCCGTTCGAGCAGTGCAGTGGCAGAGAGCACATCTCTCTGTCTCTGTCTCTGTCTCTGCCTCAGTCTCTGCTCTCTCATTCTCTACTTCCTCTCAATTCTTCTCTACTCCGTTATCTTCTTCCATCTACCGGATTCATTCTTGGTCGTTTCAAGCTACTGGAAACCTACTGGAACTTAATTCCTTCATCTTCCAAGGGTTGGGTTGCACGGTTTGGTGGAGCAACCAAGTCACCCACTTCATCCTTCCATCATTGTGACTCATTTAGGTAATCTCTTAGCTCAAATATGTTGTTAGTGGTTGGATTATGGTGAATTGTAGATTGAATTGTAAGATGCATAATGGGTATTGAACCTAGGGTTTGATTTGGAAATTTTGGAGTTCTTGGAAATTGATAGTATATGGAATGAATTGGATGAGTTTTAATGTTGTTATGGAGAAGTGATACTAATAGGAAGGATGTTAGAACATAGAATTTTCGTGCTAGCTTTGGAAAGAAATGATTGCTCATTAAGTGTTTGATAAAATGCTTAGATGGGATAAAAATTGTATTTCCGTATAAACTAGACAATGTGTAGTAATTTGATCATAACTCTTGATTGGGAGATCGTATTGAGGTGATTCCAGTTGCGTTAGAAACTAGACACATAGGGCTTCAATTCCATATATTATTTGCAATTTATTAGCCTCTGAATCAGTACAGAATTTCTGTCAAAACAAATGTCATATTTCTAAATTAACTTGAATGTTTTCTAGATTCTTCAAGAACTCCTTATTCCACAAGTGGATGAATCCTTAGTTTTAAATGTTGATTGTTGTTTTAGTTATGTTGTTGTAATCCTAGATTCATTGGAGGATCGTCTTATTGATCCGTGATAACATAGCTTTTGGAATCGTGGAGTTTCGTCCTTTGTGTGAGTTGATGACATGATCTATAATATGTTTTTGTACATTTTCTTAAAATGTTCTTTATTGAAGGATTTCACAAAGTCATTTATTTTTCTTCGTGGTTAAATTATAAGAAAGCTTGGGACAAACACATTTTCATGATTCTAAATCTCTATCGTTGTGTTTCTGATACTTTGTTTTGGATTATGAATATATGTATATATAGATTTATACAACTATGTTTTGTTGGAAAGAAACTTTGACAGAATACTGTAACTAACGGCAGTAGACGTTAGCCTTGGTGCACCTTGGTCCGAACCTCAGCTAGTAGGGGTGTTGCTAGCCCGACGTGTTGGCCCACACGATCGGATCTGTTTGACTTGACAGGTGGATTTGACCCCTGTGCCCTGTTGGTGGGCGTTTGTCAAACCTTCGAACTATGTGTTCGTTGGTGAGATTTCTGATTAATTCTGGAATAGGAACCTCCCATATGATATTTGACATTTGACTATTGATATATGTTATAGTTGAATTGGTAATTCATGATTGACTTACTTATTAGTTTTCATTTTATGATTATTTGAACTAACGCATATGTTTCGATATGTGGATGTACTTTCCGTGAAAAAAAACTGATGCTTCTGCTTGTCCCAGTTTCATTATAGATTATGTTATCTCTCATTGGGTCTTATGACTCACTCCTTTATATTATGTATTACAGATACAAATACTGAGCCGGGTCCAGGTTCTTCAAATAGCTAGAAGTGGTTCTTTTTGGTGAGCCCAACATTTTGTTCGTGTGGGCATGTTCATTTTGTTTTCCGTCCTTTGGTTTTCTTGTACATTTGGATATGTAATAATCTTAGATATGCTCCATTATTCACAGGCAGGATCTAGCTTCCACTGTATCTTTGTCTGGTCTTATGATATACTGTTAGTGGGATATGTTTAGTGATGCTTGTAAGTGAACAGGTTGTGAATTGTTAAATTGGGATGTCTAACTTTTAGAGGTTACTCTGCTGAAATTTTGGTAAATTTAGTATATTGTCTTATTATAGTCTTTGGCCCGTTAAGCTTGCTAGGTTGGCTAGTCCTTCCTATGCGCCGGTCAAGACCCTCTAGTTTGGGTCGTGACATCTCCTACTTTCCCTTACTCCTATTTCTTCTCTGTCTCCTCCTCATTCTCCTCCTTCCTCCACTTCCTCCTCCTCCTCCTACTTTTTCCTCAATATCCTCCCACTGTCTTTCTCTTCCTTCTTCTTTCTCATCTTCCTTCTCTCCCTCCTTCAACTTCCTCCTCCTCCTCCTTCTATGTTGCTTCTTCTCTGCCTTCTTCCTTCTTCCTCCTCTTCTCTCTTCCTCCCCTCCTTCCTTCCTCCTCATTCCTTCTCAATTCAAACCCAATGTCCTCTTTTTTCATGGCCCAACTAATAAAAAGTTGGCTTAAAAATTCAAATAAAACTTTATCAAATAGATATAATTAATAAATTGACTTATATACATATATATATATGTGTATATATACATAGGAGATTTCCTCGGTACTTTACCTTTTTTTAAATATAAATACTAAAATATAAATAAAATAATTATATTTCAAATAAATAGGACTCATGACTACATAGTACTCATTAATTATGAAAGAGTATTGGTATCCTAGTACCCTCACAAAAAAAAGGTACCAGAAAACCTCTCTCTCTCTTTATATATATATGGGTGGAGATCCACTTACACTAAGTGTAAGTCTTGACACACTTACACCACTCAATAACTTCTTATAAACGTTGAATTTCATCAATCAAACCATTGAATTGAAAATTCTTATAAAATAGATCAACGTTATAAAATTTGTTACAATTAAAAAATTATTTGATACTTCATCACATTACGTTATTTTAACGTATAATATGATTTTAAAATGTAAGTAAATTATCTACTATTAAATTAGATAACTATATATGTCTGATTTATTTAAAATTTAGTAAGTATGATCATTAAGATAATAACATATGATTCAACGGTTGGATTGGTTAAATTCATATTTTATAAAAAATTATTGAGCAGTATAAGTATACAAGACTTACACTTAATATAAGTAGATCCTCACCCTATATATATATATATGTGTGTGTTTGTGTGTGTGTGTAGATTCTGTTCTAGAAATAAAAATATTTTTATTAAAAAAATAAAATAAAAATAAAATTTAATTGAATTTTTTTTTCAGTTTTAGCGTTAGATCCATTTATTTCGGTTAGGTACTCTCTAATTAACTATATATATAGGGAAGAGATCAACTTACACCGATGTAATACTTGATCACTCTTACACCACTCAATAACTTTTTATCGAATAATTTTCTTACAAAATTCACCGTTAGATTGAAGTTTTATATCATGTAGATCATTTGTGTCAAATTTTGAAAAAATTGAATATCAATAAGAATATAATCAAATAGTTCATATTTTCATATATTTCAATAGTTTATATTACGTTAATTTTGATGTATATCAATGAGTCACAAAACAATTTCGGATTAATGTAAAATTTTATTGGTATGATCTACATGATAAAAACTTTCAATCTAACGGTGAATTTTGTAAAAAATTTATTCAATAAAAAGTTATTGAGTAGTATAAGAGTAATCAAGTCTTACACCGGTGTAAGTTGATCCCTCCCCATATATATATATACCAATAAAATTTTACATTAATCTGAAATTGTTTTGTGACTCATTGATATACATCAAAATTAACGTAATATAAACTATTGAAATATATGAAAATATGAACTATTTGATTATATTCTTATTGATATTCAATTTTTTCAAATTTTGACACAAATGATCTACATGATATAAACTTTCAATCTAACGGTGGATTTTGTAAGAAATTTATTCAATAAAAAGTTATTGAGTGGTGTAAGAGTGATCAAGTCTTACACCGGTGTAAGTTGATCCCTCCCCTATATATATTACTATCATTTCATAATTAACTTTAAAATATTTGAGGTTTTATCAGCAAGAAGTCATATGTTTATACCATTTAATTTTTTATGTTAGTACTATTTTTATTCATTAACAATTATATAATGCGATAATTAATGTTTGAATTAATTTTAATTTCGTTTTTAATAATTTTGGAAAAATTAAAACTCTTTAAATATGCCTTTAAAGTTGCTTTTTAAAATACTCTGTTAAATATATATTTTCTTCATAATATCAAACTTACCAAAACTTTACATGATCAAATAAAGAAGTTACCAAAAAGTTTATAATAGACCTTTAGCAGAGTTTCATTACTTGATGTTGCAGCATAGGGACTTACATTTTTTGTTATATATTATTTACATTGCATGAATCAATTAATTACAAGCTCCATTTAAAAAAGAGAAAAAAGTAAACAATGGCTCTTACTCTTAACATTATATATTTATATATACTATATAATACATGTCAGCCCAAGGTTTCCTAGTGAGTTTATCTATGTGATGATAACAAACATGATGAATATAACGATTTAATTCAATAACATAGATCGTTAATGCTTGATCTTAGTAAAAGGACAGATGTGAGATTTTTTATTAATCAAAGACATTCTCAAGTACAAAAAATTTGAAAATTCAAGAAGAGTTGATATATTGGATTATATGAAAAATACAAGGATTTTCAAATAAAATTGAAGATCACACAAGTCTTACAAAGTCTCAAAAATTAAGTGTACAAACTGTTGTCCTAAGTTCACATTGTTCATATAAAAAAAAACTTGGACGTTAAGCACTGCCTATGAGAACTAGAAGACCTTTGTGAAGATAAAAAATTCGTTGATAAAGCTTAAGGAATAACTAGGTGATGATGCCTATGACTGAAGATAGGTCTGCTCAAACTTGTGTAAACTTCAGAAGTTTTGGATTCTCGATGAGTCATCTCATGAATGAAGATGAGCTAGTTACTAGAAGGAATTTGCAATTGCTTGAAGGATAATGCAACTTCCAATATTGATCTTGCTTGATCCTAAAAGACTGTCAATGGTCTGAAATCCATATGTAAAGCTGAAACTCAAAGTTAAATGGATACTTGTGTGCTGACAAACACCTAACAAACAAAAGAAACTTTTCAGAAAAAGGTGTTGTACCTGCTATACTTTCAATTCTGCAAAAGTTCTTGGACCACCATCAAATGGTCAAATCTCCATCATTTACTATAAAGTCTTTAGTGCATGAAGGATTGTACATCGAATCATATCATTAGACAATCATAAATCAAGAGAAAATATTGTTATTCTTTATTAGTCCTCTTGTACTCTGTTTATGAGTTAACTTGTGAGTTATCTACTCATAATAAGTTTTTTATATACATTACTCTTTTGAGTGAGCCTTATATGGCTAAAAGGAAATCTAGTTTGGTGAGATAGTAGTTAGGTTTATGAGTAACTTGTTAAGCATTGTAGAGATGCTACGTGCTTGTATTTAACTTGGAGAGGCTAAGGTTGATCAAAGAGTACTCAATTGATAGTGGAAAATCTCAGCTTGGCTGGGGACTGGATGTAGATTCCACATTGGGGCTGAACTAGTATAAATTTTCTTATGCAATATCTCTTAACACCACTTTCTTACGTTACATTGATTAATTATTGTGTATATTAAGTTTTGATTGCTTGTGCAAGTCTTTAAGTTACTATTTTATTAAGTTTCCGCTGACATAAGTTATTCAATGAGCTATCTCATCTCTGCACTAGTTTCTTTGTTTGAGTATTTTGCAGAAACTAAATTAATGGGTGACTTGATTCAACCTCGTTTCTCAAGTCTTCTTTGACCATCAATACAAAGCGGGAAAGAAATTCAAATCCGAGCCACTTTTAATATGGATTTACCTTGCGTCCACTATTATTCATAAATAAATTTAATATATAGGATAAGATATGGAAGAAACTTACATATTAAATTTTGTTAAAATGAAATAATTTATTTTACAATAACATGTCAATGCATTATATATATTATATCAACAATTTTTCTAATAAAAATGTGTAATGAATGTTTTTTTTTCAAATTTTTTTATAACTTATTCTCTCACACAAAATTATATTTCATAAAAGAGGGCTTTCTTGTGATCAATATAAAGCTACTGGTCAGGGGATTGTAGTTATGTGGTGTGATTCAATCCCCCACATCTCCATTTCTCATTCCCCATTAGGCTCAATAGATCCTCCCTAAATAAAAGCTTATTGCACACATACTTCAATAGTGTATCTTTCCCTTTTAAATTAAGTTTTGAAAACCCAATATTTTGAGACAGATTTTGAGAAGCTTCCACAGGAAGCAACTTATTTATCTTGGGAAATAATTCCTATTTTTTAATGTGAATTTTCATTTAAAAATGCATTCATTACTACAATGAAAGTAGTTTGATGATGAAGTTTCTTTCAAAGGGCACCACAAATGAGAAGAAAAAAACAGATAATGGTGAACATGCACAATGTATACTATTCATGATGCCTTGATACATTACTGATTGTCATTCTTTTTCCTGTGTCTCTCCTAGCTTAATCATCTCACACACGGCCTATGTAATAAGTTGACGTAGTTGGGAGGACCAATAATGAATAGAATTTTTTTTTTTGGTGGATATAATTAATAGAACAAATATTTATAATCTATGATGTGGTTGGTAAAACTACCTCTAAATAATGAATAGCCACTCAAAAGAAAAAATTACAAAATGAATTAAACAAATTGACAATGAAATGACACAAAAATTAGAGAAAGGAAAAGAAAAAAGTAGATCAAAACAAAGTCATTAACTTAAATATAAAATCACATTTTTACAAAATTTCAGTGCCTTTTCATTTTTCTTTGAAAATTTAAGTCATATGCTTTGCTATGATCTTGTTTTGCTGCTCCAACCACAGTTGTTGCTGCCGCAACAAAGTTTGCTCTTGCATTGACACATCAGATTTTTGCTCATTAGTCATTGCACTAGGCCATGGCCCAAAGGGATCATCTTCTTTGGGTGTTGCCAATGTTGTCTGATTAGAGTCATTTGCACTAAATGTTGGTGCTACCGTTGTATGATGAAAATTATGTGCTTGAAAGGACAGGGGAGCCCTGCTTGCATTAGGATTCTGAGCAGCAATGATTGGTGCTACGATTGTCGTATTAACATTTTGCATGCTAAAGGTTGGTGTTGTGCTCGTCTCATATGAATTACGCGCATGAAAGGTTGGTGTTGAACCCTTCTTAAACGAACATTGAGCATGGAAGCTTGGTGCTGCAGTCATCTTTTCAAAAGTTTTAGTATTAAATGTTGGTGCTACTGTCATGTTGGTCTCTGTAGAACCTTGAGCTCTGAAGGTTGGTGCCATTAATGTTGTTGTATCAATAGGATCTTGAGCACAAAAGGTTGGCGCCATTGCCTTAAACGTTGGTGCTGCATCAAAATCATCAATAAAACTAGTTTCACTTTTAAGGGTGGGATTGTTGGTAGTGGTAGGAGGAGCAACAGTTCCTATATCTTCGAGGAATGGATTGTATTGGAGTTGAGGTGCTGAAGGTTGATCAAATAAGGTGACAAATGGGTCAAACCCATTTGCCAATTTAGGTGTGGTTTCCGTAGGTGCAGTTACTGTCTTTGCCAACACTAACTCCCAACAATCTTTGAAGCCATTGCTGGAAACTATTTTTGTGTTTTGTTGCTCCCATTCATTTGTTTGATTTTGTGGCACTTCTTGCTGCAAATCATCAAAACTTATTATGTCGAAACTTGACCTTGATGTTTGATCAATTGACAATGATTTGGTTGAACCAGAATCATTTGCACTAGCAAAGTCGTCATATTGTGATTGTTTCTCATCTTGCTCGGATTGCTCTGAATACATATCTTGTTCAGGTGACCTCCTCGGACTCATAGCAGCATCAGTAGCACTCATTAGGTCCTCTAATGATGTACACTGAGACCCCAACTCAGATCCACTCCCAAAAAACCTTTCAAGTGTCCCATATCTTTCATTAGCTTCATCTTGTGATGAACTTGAACCTGGATCCTTTGGTGTAGGAAAAAGGAAGTGTTTGGAACCACTATTTGCAGGGAATGGAGTCTGGTCCTTTAAGAACTCTTGTAATGTCTCCATAAGCTCTTCAGATACCTTTTGCACGCTTGGGTACTCATAGGACCTCCCAACCCCAATGCCTGTACATAAAGAATAGAAAGTAGATAGCTCGTCAAATTGCTTGTACGATTTGACACAAGCTTGGAATGCAGTAACACATGCCTGATATGGCAATTGGAAGAAGCTATCTAAGACAACAGCAAGGCCATCAGAGATATCCCTATATAGATCAAAACTTTCTTGAACAATAGCATAGAGAGAGATCTGAACCAAACGATTTGTCTTGGCTGACCCAGTTGGCCTTGTGCCAATAGCTCTATCCAACAACCGTTGCCAATATGTAATTCTATCAAGCACCATTGTGGGTTTCATGTCTTTGATCCCTGGCTCATTTGATAGCTTATTTCTTTGGATCTTCTCATGAAACCGGTTATGATACGTGAATCTTCGTTGAAGCTTTCCGGTTAGGAAGCATTCTAAGCGTTCATCAAGATACAAAGCAAATGTTCTAACAAATGCAGTGTAATCCCAAGGGCTAGAATTGGAGTCATCTCTAAAACTTGAAAGGTTGAGAATTTTGGCACCTCGTTTCATTGCATGGAAGACTTCTCTAGGGAAATATGGATCGCCATCTTGGAAGATTCTTAGAACAATCATGAGAGATTTGAGGGCAACGACCCAGTTACGTGTCTTGCCAATACGTTTGCCTATGGATTGGGCACATGCAGCTGCATAGGCTTTGTTGGAGGAGACTAGTTGCACAATTTCATTGACATAACGCTCTTCAATGGGATTTTTATCATGTGTTGTGGCCTTAAGGATGGTGACCTCAAGATTGGCTGCATTGGTTACCTTGGCAAGGCTAATGCTAGTTTGGTCCTTCACTGCCCCAATTGCCTTCCTTAGCTTGCTTGGCATGGTGATTCAAATTAAATTGGTCTCCTTGTGTCTCCACCAGATTTGATCATTAGGCATTTCAAGTTTGTTGCTAATATTTTTCCAAGATTTGTGAAGTGTGAAAGCTATTGAGGAAGAAAATGATAGAACTTTTTTGAGAAAATTTTGATCTGTGAGACACAGAAGAAAGAGTATGGACGTTCAATTTGATTCTATTTTTAGTGTGTGAATTTTGACGGTGGAGAGTAAAAATGGGAGAGAAAACCTGGACATGACGAGAATATCGTTCTTTTGGTTGACCAATTTATGCCTTTCAGTCAGTAATTTAACTTCAACATATTCTGTTAACCTTTTATCTAATTTTTTTATTAAAAAAATAATGAAATTGGTATTTTCTTTTCAATGTATGTATGCGTTTTTCTTATATTTTATTTAGGTGGCCTTTATGCCACATTTTAGTTTATAAAAACTTTCTTTAAACATAACAAGTGAAAAATAATCACAATCTTTTTAAAAATTTAGAGATATAAAAAGAAACTATTAAATTGTCAATTTGAATGTTATAACCAAATCATAAAGGAGTCCCGTAAACAATGTTTTAAGAATTGAATCGGATATCGAACTGGCAAGACTTCTAGATTATGATTCTATTGGTCGAATTGGTGGTCAAATCAGATGACATAATAATTATAATTATAATTATATAAATAATTATTTATATACATATTTAATTAAAATAGCCTTATTTTGAGAGTAACAGAAATTTAAAAAAATTAAGGTTTAATCTTTATTTAAAAAAATAACTATTATTATTTCTTTTAAAAATATTCATTATTATGAAAATAATTATTAATTTTTTTTTAAAATCATTTGGTTCAACTCCATTAGTTCATTTTCTATCGCATAAATCTTAAAAAGATACATGAAAATGATATAAAATGCATTCAAATCGGACAAACGAGTAAAAAATTATGACTTTTGGAAGATAGATGTGAAAAAAAATCATAAAAAACTAATTTAAAAATCTGAAAAGGTAATAAAAAATTAAAAAAAAGTTAAAAAAATTTGAACCAGCCGGTTTTCAAGAACCGGGTCCGGTTTATCTGGGTCGCCGGTTCAACCCGGCTCTTCCCAGTTCAATGGCCAAAACTGCTTTTTGGATGGACCAGACCGGCCAGGCACGCAGGTCACGGTCCAACTAGTTGGACCAGCTGGTCCGGTCCGATTTTTCAAACCATGCCCATAAACAAACTCTTATTTTTTTCTTTTTTAAAATAAATATTTTTTTTAATGAAGTGTATAGAGAGAACGAACCCTCTTGTTGCCGATCACCATGGCTATGGCTCTACAGGACACAACTGATAAAAGAGAAATTGTTCGTGTTTTCTTTTATTTTGGATTTTTCTTTAAAAAACATTATAAAAGCATTGTGTGAATGGGTTTTTTTTTATATAAATGCACCTAAAAAAAATTATATACCGTTTTATCACACTTTAAAAATTATGTACCAAATTTTTTTTTTTCCATGTTGGGAAGTCGGTTTGGCTCAAACCGACTTCCCAACGTTTTTTTTAATTAAAAACCTATTGAAAAGTCGGTTTAGGGGAAACCGACTTCTCAAGGTTAAAATTCAATTTTTTTTAACATCCTATTAACAAGTCGGTTTCCCCAAAACCAATTTCTCAACAGGTTTTTAATTAAAAAAAAGCATGTTGGGAAGTCGGTTTGAGCCAAACTGACTTCCCAACATGAAAAAAAAAAGAATATTATGATATATAATTTTAGAAGTGTGGTAAAATGATAAATAAATTTTTTTTAAGTATATTAATGTAAAAAAGCCGTGTGAACGTGCGATGCCAATCATAAAAGAAAAAGGAAAATTGCATGCAATTTGTGATGCCTATAGAATTATTCCATAGCAAGTAGTTTTTCATTTGTACAATTTTTTTTATTTTATAGATAATTTAGATAAACATTAAAGAAAATAATGACAATTGAGTTCAAAAATTGGTCGATGTTTGGTTGAAATTGCGATTGAAATTAGTTAGAATGTTAGAAAAAAATTGGTTTGCAAGATTTAGTTTTAATATAGTTAGAAAGATATTCACAAAAAATGAACAATTGACTTAAAATATTATTGGTATATATCAGCAGTCTTTATGTTATGCTTAATTGTTTATATATATATATATATATATATATATATATATATATATATATATGAGAAATGGAAAACGCTTGTTAGCACGAAACTAGTTTCGTAAAAATCTTCGAATGACTTATAAGTGTAACTCAGATGACTTTCTCTCTTTCCTTTTTTTTTCCCCTTCAAATTTCTATTTGTATATTTAATTAACTATGACTAAGATGGCTTTTTCTTTCATTCGTAACTGAATTCGTACAAATTTCTTGGTACTAAATAGCACTAGATGAAGACCCGCGCGATGCGCGGGTATAAGAATTTTATTTTTTCAGATTATGGTTGTGGTTGTTCTTAAGTGCATTTTATATATTAGGTGCATTTTATATATAAATGATATTGTTAAAATTGTGTATGTAATAATTATAAAAATGATATATTAAAGGTTATCGCAATAAAGTATATAATTAATTTCAATATATATAATGCACAAAAAATGTTTCAGATATTAATAAAAATAAATATTGTAATATTAGGGAAAAAAATCGTTTTAGTAGGATTGCGGGTTGCAGGTCTCATTAGTGACGAATATGTAGCCTCCATTGATAATTTTTGTTTGAATACAATACTCAAGTTGAAGTTTTCATATAAGAAACCATACAATCATATAAGACACTTGTCTAATAACGTAACAAAGGCCACCATTGGATATTGGAGTGCATCTCCCAACTTTCCCATGAGTGATATTTTTATCCGTTTGTTTCGCAAATATACAGCAAGGGGGAGGGTACCAAAATGGAAAATTTTCTAAATGAAATGAATTTTATCAGTTTCTAGTAGATGAATTGGAAACTGGTTAATAGAAATTTAACCATTAATACACTCAAATATCAGGGTATTATATGCATGCAATCATAACTTATTCATAAGCTCATCTACAAAATACACATGAAAGTAGAGAAAGACAAGTTGATAACTTGAAACCACTACATATTTTGAAGAAAAAGTAAAATACGTAATTCCCTCCTTCCTATTTAAATTGAAACTAATTCACTGATTGTGGACAACAAATCTATGACTCCCCATGCTTGTAGCTACACCATAAACATCCAATATGAAAATGAACGATAATTTCATTTATATACGGGAATCAACATATTACAACAATTACTTGAATACTTTGATGCTATCTAGCAGCAAATTCAACAGCAAAGAAAAGTGAAATTACTTGGTAGGGAAAATGAGGTCAAGTTTTCTTAGCAAGGAGATAACTGCAAATATCATTACAATTTAAAAGCAAATCATGATACATACCATTGCTATCTTTCACATAGTTTGTTCCTAAAATATCCTTTTTGGTAGATTCAGGATCTTTAGAAGTTGAACCAATTCTAGAAATACTTCCAGTCTTCGTGATGCTTGATGAACTGCAGGACATGGAGCAACATCATGAGGATTGTTGAGCCAAACAAAGAGAGAGCAGGAAAGGTAGAGAGGAAGAGAGAAAGATTTTTGTTTGGAAGTAATAACTAACTGCTAGGTTCCTGTAAATGTATTTATAAACACTACAAATAGGCTTAAATATAATACAGACTTTAAACCCAAAACCCAAGCCTTAGTAATGATAAAAGAGAGAGGAGGAAAGGTATAGAGGAAGAGAGAAAGATTTTTGTTTGGAAGCAATAACTAACTGCTAGGCTCCTGTAAATGTATTTATAAACATTGCAAATAGGCTTAAATATAATACAAACTTCGAAAACCAAAATCCAAGCCTTAGTAATGATAAAAGTGAATGCTTAGAAATAGTTTCTACAAAAATAAGTGATGTTATATGTACGTATGACTCCTCTGGATAGAATTTTTCTTCATTGTTGCAAGATTTTTTACCTCATCCCTGTAAGAAATTTAGAAAAAATTTAAGTATATTCAGTGGAGTATACAAGCTTTAAAATGAATGCTCCTAATTCATGATTAATTGAGTTCTGACTTTTTTAATATTTTACCAGTGACTCAATATTATTAGGTGGCAGAGGAAAGAATTTAAGTAGTATTCTGCGAAATTCTAAGCAAATCTCTCCAATCTGATTTTAGACTCCATATGATGGAAACTTTTGGCACTGGAAATACAACTCATTAACCAATGCAGTTTCAATCGCAAGCATATCCCCGTACCCATAGCAACACTTCCTAGCCTTAGTATAACTCCAAAAAAAATATAGCAGTAAGGGCAAATTTGTTATATTTTTTGTGAGGTGAGAAAGCTTATGGATGATTAATAACTGATAATATGCATGCTACAACAATTGATATCATATGATTTCCAAACATATTGAACCCACCACATAAAGAATAACTAAATGATTATTTAAGTAAGTTCAAGTAAATCATATCAAGCATGCAAAGAAGAAAGCATCTGCTGATATTGAGTAGTTTGGTTAATAGTTTGATCTATGGCTTATTTGCCAGAAAATATTTCCTGAATTTCTCTCTTCTTGGGTGTTATGTGGGTTCCATAGCTAGAGGATCCAATTGCTCCCCTGATGGCGGCATTAGCTCCACTGTTTGAATTTTTCAGTAGCTCACTTGAGACACAAAATTGAACAATATTGAAGACAAAACAGATCACCCAAAGGAAGAAGGAATCACAGTGATGAGCCTTAGAGGGTGAGAAATATCTGTGTCACCAGCATGCTGCACAAACTCAACTTCTGATTTTATAAATCGGTAAAAATCCCATTAACCGTTTTTCCATTTGGTCAATTCCCTGTTTTAGGGACATGCTGCGTTTGAGGAAGAGAATAGGTCTGAGACAGAGGTTTCGGAGGCTTTCCCATGTCAGTTTTGGTTTCCTTCAAGGGGTCCTTGTTTGAATTTTCATTAGACATAAGCTTGTCAATAGGAACTTTCATTATGGCTTCTTCCTTGAGTTTAGTTGGCTCAGGTACAATGAAATTGCATAGAATAGGCATAAAAGTTCAAAACATAAGGAATAAACCTATACTCTGAAACGAAGGATGAACCAAAGAAATTTTAAGGAACAGGAAACCCCATCTTCAAATATACCAAAGATGTATTAGCTACTTGTTTTAAAAAAAAAAAAGCCAAATCATAAAATGTACACATATTAGTAAGAAAACAACGAAGTAGTAAGTGAGAAAGATTACTCAAAAAACATGAAACATAGAAGAAAAGGAGACAAGAACCCCCAGCAACAAAAACGACTGGGACATAAAAGGATAACATAGGACAACAGAAGGCATTCAAATGAATCCAAATTTTATAGGTGTGATGCACATAATATAATATAAGTTCCTAGCAGATGTAACAAATGATCAAAAGGGGGAGGACCTTATGCAATTGGGATAAGAAATATTATAAATTTCCAAGTAAAAGTCTCAATTGATCATTACATACCATGCCATTCATTGATGCCCACTAACACATGTTTGAAAATAATAAAAACCAAACAAAAACAAAAGAAAATTGGAACTCACCTATGGTAGGGATAGTGGTGACGATTTCTCCAAGCTTGAGCTTGTACAAGACAGTAGTCTTACCAGTAGCATCAAGACCCACCATTAGAATACACATTTCCTTCTTCGCAAAGAGCTCACAATGTACTCCGTGAAGGTTAACCCCATTTTCTCTTGCACAACAGATCACCCAACACTTGTCCACACAATAAAAAACCCTCAAATAAATAAATAAATAAAAACACATTTTTAATAATTATTTTCGATCGGGTACTGTTCACAAAATATTTAAACCAACAGAAATAGAATCAGACCATGAATCAATCGACGGGTGAGAAATTGGATCAAATTAGAGAGTGACAAAAATTTTGGAAGCGAGATTTTGATCGGTTTTGAAATGAATTTGAGAGAGATCAAGAACAATCTAGAGATCTAGACAAATAAATCCAAAATTCTTTTTTTTTTTACACAAAACCCTGACGAAAATTTGAAGGTGACAAAAAAAGAGTGCATCTGGAACTAGAACATCAAATACCAAATTTTTTTATCATGAAATAGACAAATTCCAGGTCCCCAGTCCGAGAATCCAAATAGTGAATTATCACAAGCTAGACAAAAACTTTTCAAGAAGGAAAAAGCAAAATTCGGAGATAAAAAATAAGACAGGGGAAGCATATAAACCTTAAACGATTGAATCCAACCAATCAATTACCTCTTTGCAGGATTTGAGCTTGAACGACTACAAAGAGTGACCTAATGAAGCAACCGTCCAGCCGCGATCACCTGATTGAGAAATTTTGCCCATGATCGATGGACGAATGAATTTGGAATGAGAGGAAAAGCGAGCAAAGTGAAAAAGCTTTGCTGAAATTGAAAAGGAAAAAGAAGCAGAAACATAAGTCAGCTTCAAAATCATGAATCAAAAGACCTCTAATTCTATTTCTTTGAATAAATAAATTATAATTTCATTTTATGATTCAATCAAATCAATCACTGCATTACCTGTAAAATCGCTAAGAGCTAAGTAGGTAAGTAGAGATGAGATATCTGAAAGAAAACAGGGCTTTCGTTATATTTCAGAGTGGAAACTGAAAGGGTTATTATTAATGTTAGGAAGAGAAATGAAAGGTTACTCACTCAGTTTATCAAACATGGCTGATGTGGCCGAATTTTGTGAATTGACGTGGCAAGCAAATGAAGTTTAAAATATCTTACGTGGCTTTCATACAGCCCTTGAGCCTGTTTTTATATATTATAAATAGATTGTTCGTGAGAAAAAAAAATGCAATGTTTAAATCTTTTGTACAGTTTGTTATTTTGTTTTGTAATTTTAAAATAGCTGGTAAGAACAAAAAGAAAATGAAAGAATTACTTAATAAATAAAAAATACATTAGTTTTGAAAGGTTTATGTACAGTTGTTATGAAAATCCCTAAGCTGTCTCATTGAAGGTTTGAATGCATGTTTTGTATGTTTCAAATACATATATAATATAATTAAAGGTACAAAATGAGCAAGACATTGCTTGCTCATATATAGATTTCCAATATGCCAAAATAAAAAAGAATTTATAATTTTTTCGTTGTTGGATGAACATGTTGATTGCATGTTTGACAATTATGAGTAGCATCCGATTAAGACATCAATAAACTTATATATTAAGGTGGATATAGTTTAAATATCAAAAGCAAGAAATGAAACTAGTTCATTTACAAATGCTTGGTCATGTCTTATGAAGACTCTAACTCTCCATGCCATTTGAAAATGTAACTACAACTCCATCACCATCTGAAATTCATATTGTTGATGTCATTAGCCATTTCATAATTTATATGTTGTTGTGGTTAGTCTTGTAAGTACATATGTTCAAACATGTAGTCAACACTAACAAGTTCCGTTGTTTGTCATGAGAATAATATTGACAGAGTACCGAAGTCAGTCAATTTACAGGCAGACTTGTAGTATAAGAAATTGAACAAAGTCATTTCTCAATGATTCAAATGCAAAATCGATCAAATCAAGATGAATAAGATGGAAATAGATGATTTAGAATGTAAATGCATGAATTGAATTAAGAGAAATCAAATAACAAAACAATTAATCTAATAAATCTATCTGAAATTTTAATTGACTTTTCATCGACCACAAAACATGCATTCAAATTCAATTGATTATTTAACCTAAATTTAACTGAAATCTCTATATCAAATTCAGAATTCACAACTAGGAAATCACCTAAAATTCAACTAACAAGTGATACACAAATCTGCAATCGCACAATTCATGTTAAATCTATGCTAGTTTAAGATCAAGAATACAATTAATAGGCTAGCAAATATGCAGAACATATTCTTTTCAATTCATGTGATAAAACTATGATTAATCAATTAAAACTTCATCACAAATCCAATCGGATCTTAACATAAACTGCAGTTTAAGATCAAGATCTTGAGAAGAAAACAAAAACATCAATTGAATTTAAATTCAAAATTAACTACAAGGTCTCAAGATCAAACTAGAAAATTTTCAAGATTCTTAGATTGATATTAGAAACTTAGCATTCCATACCTGCAATTCATAGAGGCTTGGAGAAGAAGAGAGAAAACTAGAGAGAATTGACCCAAAAAATGGGTATGAATGAATTTTATCTCGTTGTTTCCCACCCAAATAATTACCTTTTCTGAAGTAGAGTGTGCAATTTAAGCATTAAGATAAACTAGAATGTTCATTTTTGGACATAAGAGGGGACCATTTGGATTGATATGTTTATTCTATCCCAACTCATTTTTCTTGCAAATTACCCTCACCCATTATCTTATCATGTGATTCTCTTATACTATGTTTAGTTAGATGGGATGAAAAAAGAATGGGAATGTAATAATAAGCATTACTAAGAGAATGAACTTTCCTTCAATTGTAGAAATAGGTATTTCATCATAAAAGTGATGGAATTGTTATTTCATTTCACCAAAATATAGGTGTAAAAAATGGCACAGCCCATCTGGCTCGCTTGTTTAGCCTCAAAATTATTTTAAGCCAAGTCTGAAATAACCAAGTGAAACACAAGAATAGGGGTTGAATTGTCTTTTTTTTAACCTTTTTGGAAAACTTTTACTAAATCAATCTTTCACAAGACAAGGTTTGCTGTAAAGTTTAAGGAAATGGACGAAACGAAGACTCTTTACAGTCTGTTGGACGCAAAGAGGGTTTTTCTTAAAAGATTGGACGCAAATTGAAGGACTCTATCATTTTCGAAAAGAGTAGTTAAGAAAAGCAATATCAATCCTAGATGTTAGTAAAAAGAAATATAACACACAGAAGGAAGAAAAACTTAAACACGATATTTATATTGGTTAACTCTCACAACCTGATAGTTATGTCTAGTCCCTTCTACTTAAAGGATTTTCCACTAAACTTCTCAAATATTACAAGTATTTTTCTCAACTCCTCTTCAGGCTACAACAAATATTCTAAAACCTATTCAGGTTCTAAACAACAAGTATTCTTTTATACATAGCCTCTTCAAGCTTAACAACACTAAATAAGGTCCCGTTCGAGGTGGTTTTTGATTTTATGTTTTGAAAATTTCAAAATCCAAATCTAGTTTTAGTTCTGAGTTTTGAGTTTCAGTTTTTTATTTTATTTTTTGAGTTAAGCCATTCTCTTTACCTCAATATAAAAAAACGTTGACACATAAAAATGATTAAAAATGACAATAAAACAATTAAGTTTGAAAAAAAATAAAAAAATATTATAAATTTTGACAACAAAAAGTAAATATTATAAAACTATAAAAATAATAAAAATGGTAGTAGGACCAACTGTTGGAACCAAAGAACCTTTTTGAAACTAAGTTTAGAACCATTCCTTTTAAAGAATTATTACCCCTTAAGAGTTTTGAAGATAACAAAAGTTTTAATTTAGATTGGATATGTAAAAGACCTACATAACTTGTTTCGTAACTTTTTAAATACAAAGAAAAGTGTTAACAAACAAGTGACTTGTGTGTGTGTTCATTCTCTTCTTAGCTAAAGGAAACTAAGATGCGTCCATTACCTTTTCAACTGTTTCACAAAGTTTCATTATACTTGGATCGTCCAATGTTTCTTGTACTAAGCTCAGGTTTCAATGTATTCGTCAAATGCCAATTTTCAAATATGAAGAAACTGTTCCTCATTAAATGTTGAGAAGGACTCTGACAGCGCACGCTTCAAATAGAAGTCAACTGAGCCACTTAGCTGACATTGCTAACAACTACAAAGACCTGTGAATAAGGAACTTTCTGCGCGCTCAGACAAGTCAAGAGTAAGATATCATATTCTTGGACATTCCTGACAATCAAAGTGTCTTTTCAGAAGAGGCTCTACACGTTTTCTTCTTAGGCATTTAATACTACTCAGAACGGTAATAAATATTTCTGTTGGACGAAGAAGCTTATTGAAGACTGCTCAAATTGCTCTCATCTATAAATACAATTGTATTCATCGAAGAAAAAGAGACAACCTTCTGAGAAATTTAAAAGCAAAAAGGCTTATAGCTTTCATTCTTCTCTGTATTCAATCTAAAAAAAATATTAAGTCTTGAGATTTAATTTCTTATATCCTCATCTGTAGTGAGTTAATAAAACTCAAGCACTTCTACCTTCTTCTATTTGGTGTTTAAGCTTGAAGAGGCTGTGTATAAAAGAATACTTTAATAGTAGAACCTGAAGAGGTTGAGAATACTTGTGTACCTGAAGAGGTGGATAATATTTGTAATCTTTGTATAAAATTAGTTGAAAATCCTTCTGGTTGAAGGGACTGGACGTAGCTCTCGTTTTGTGGGAGTGAACCAGTATAAACATCTGGTGTAAGCTTTTCTCTCTTCTTCTTGTGTTTTACGTTTCACTAACATATGGGGATTGTTATTGTTGTCCTAACTAAAAAGTTGAGTTAAAACTCAGAACTTTTTCACTTTGTTTAAAGTTGTTTTTCTCAAACTTGGGTTAGCGTCCAATCAGAATCAGAAACTTTCTGCGTCCATTACCTTTTGCTTCTTGTGTAAAAGCTTTTTGAAAATAATAAAAAAGAGAGTTAAGAAACACAATTCAACCCTCCTTATTGTGTTTCACCTGTTTACTTCACCAACCATGATAACAACAATAATAATAAAAATAATTATAATATTTATATAAATATCCATCATACACATGTCTTAATTCAAACATAAAAATAATTATAATGCTTATATAAATATCCATCATACACATGTCTTAATCCAAACATAGACACAAATATTCATGTTTTAATCCAAACGTAAACATAAATTTTCAGAGATTGAGGATAATAACTTTCTTCCGCTCATCTGATAATGCCAAAAACACGCCCCTCCATAGAGGGTCTTCTTTCAGCATCTTTACTGTCTTTGTAAAAGGAGCAGTACTAATGTCTTCAAGTTTGTTAAGGATGCTCAAACAAGTCATCAATTTCTTATTTGCTTAATTGTTTTGTCCATCTACTTCTCCCGTAGCATTAGAAGATGACCCTACAACCTGGCTGTTGCTCATCTTCTCCAAAATATTAGCTTTTCTCAACCACGTCATCTCCAACCACTTCATTCTCATTTGCCATATAATAAAGTTGTCTTATTGGTGAATGAAACTTAATTGTAATTATATCGTGAGTCATTAACATCATTAGAAATCAGCAAAATCAAAACTATAACTGTAATAATATCAACCTTGTTGAGAAGGGGAGGGAGAAATGATGAGAAGGGTTTGTAAAGAAAATGAAATGGTGAGAAAAAAGACAAAAAAATAGAAAAAAAAATAGCCAGAGAAGATAAGAGATGGAAGAAAGAGAGAAAATATCTTCACAAAAGCAAGAGAGTCAAAAGCAAAAGAGCCACCAGCAGGAGATGAATGCTGAAGGGGCAGAGAGGGATGATGAATGGTACGAGAGAGAGACGTGAAGGGGCACGAGAGCGAGAACGTGGTTTTAAGATGAAAACTGAAACAAAAATCACAAAACTTATTTTTATGGTTTTGTGCCTTAGAAGAAAACTGTTTTAAAATGAAATAAAAAACCAATTTGAACCTCATTTTACCCGAACACGTTTTGTTGTTAAATTGCTTTTAAAACAAAAAGCAGGAAACTTACAACTACCTCGAACGGGGCCTAAGGTGTTTAAAAACTTGAGTTTAACTCACAATAAGTGAGAATAAAAGAATTGTGCTTAAGTAGAAACTTTATTACAAGAGTAAAAAGAAAAGGTATTAACATAGAGTGAAACTTTGAATATTTTCTCTTGTTTTGTATTGAAATTCTTTTTCTCTGCTTTCTTCTTCGAAGACTTCAATATTTATAGGAGTAAGTACTTGAAAAGGTTTTCGTAAGCTTCTTCGTCTAAGAGAAATATTTATTACCGTTCTGAGTAGTATTAAATGTGTTGAACAGATAACGTGTTAATCTTCAACTGAAAAATGACTTTGGTTATCAACAATAACGAGGAATAAGATATTTTAGTTCTGATTCTTCTGATAATGTAGAAAGTTCCTCATTTGCTAATCTTGTAGTTGTTAGGAGTATCAGCTCCAGAATACATAGTTGATTTCTCGAGAGTCGCTTTTTGTCAGAGATCCCATCAACAGTCAATGCACTTTGTTTTGCTTGTCTTTAAATATCTTTGGACGAGTGCTTTAAGAGAGAAACAACAGACAAACAATGGACGGACCAATAATATATATTTCAAAAGGTATTAGACGCATGACTTAAAGCGAGAAAATAAAACAAAGTTTTTTCATTCGTCTAAACGATTACGATTTCGTAAAAGTATAAGTTATTTCAAATCTTATTTGTTCTTTTTAATTTAATATAAGTTGTTATCTTCAAAATAGAGAGAGATTTAATTTTATTGAACAATTTTGATCTTGTCAAGATAATAACACCTATCTTTGGTTCCAACAAAGCCGTGTTTTAGGCTCGAACAAATTAGCCTGGACCGACCCAAGCTCAACCTAGCCTGAAAATTTTGTTATTCGGATCAAGCCTAGCTTATTTAAACTAAAAAATCATAAAGTTTTTTATTGTATTTTTTTAATCAATTATAGCATACCAAACATAAAAATGAAATAGAGTCATCATTCCATTACTTATTATACCAAATGAACATTCTATTCCATTCCCACTTCTATTTCCATTCTCTCAAAATCATGCCATTCAACCAAACATGACTTTAATATAACAATCACACGGCATTTTCTCAAACTTATTAATAATCAAATCCTTACTTTTTTTTGCACAAAAAAAATTCTTTGCTACAAGAAAATAACAAAATTGTGATCGAAAATTTGAGACTGATATTTTCCATCACTATTGTAACTGAAATATTCACAACATATAATTTTGGGACAAAAAAAAAAGTTAGAAAATCGATCACAAATTTATTCGCCTTTAGGCAATAAGCAATTTCTAATCGAATTTGTGGCCAACTGATCGGTCAGAATTTTTTTATATTTTAATATTAGTTTTCAAAAACATTTATGATTGATATTTTGGTTAGGAAATTTTAAAAATTTAAAAATTATTTTATTTGTGACTGTCTTAATCGGTAACAAATATTTTATGTTTTGTATTCACTTATTGACTAACATTTTGGTCACTAATTTTTTTAAATATTATTTTTTTTATTGAGCTTGTGACAGAAATATCAGTCACAAATATAGCATAGTTGCCGTAATACAGTTAGCATACACCATTTCCCTATCATATTTATAAAGGCTTACCACGTCCTACTAGTATTGAAAACAATGGCCGTCATACCATAGTAATAAAGTTTGATATATAAGGCCTGCCATGCCAATTGATGCACTTGAAAGGCAACATTTCTGTTGACTTAACATATACTCAGTACATAGTATTGAAAATAAGGTCTGTCATACCATAGTAGTGAAAAGAATACTTAATTTTAGATTATATGTAAAATATTATTAAATGACAGTGTAAAAAAATTTCACACTTACTTATAGTGAATCAAAACTAAATTAATATATCAATAGACATTTTTTCTCTAGAGAAGGGAAAACAAACAAACAAATGAAATGTGATTGAGCTTGACGAAAATAAACCAATGGGTGACGGTGGCGCATAGAGCGGCTCGACAAAGGCTAAAGGAAGAATATGAAAGGAAAAAGATGATGGGGAAAAAGCTGCCAAAGGAAGAATAAAGAGAAAATGACTCGTAGAGTTACCTTGAAAGTTTTTTTTTTTTATTTGATTCGTTTTAAAAATTAAAGAAATATTTAATTATATTAATTAATAATTTATATATAATTAATTAATAATTTATTTTTATTTTAATATTTAATACATAATTAATCATATGTAAATTATTAATTAATGTAATTAAATATTTAATTAATTTTTAAAACAAATCAAATGAAAATTATCTTTTTCAAATCATTTAAGTCTTTTTCTCAAGAGTAAAGGAATGGACAGAGGACAAAACCCTTTGCATGTGAAGATGAAATGCAAGAAACCTATTGATTTTTTTCTTTTCTTTTTCTTATTATGTTGTAATTTAATAAAATAATAAATATTTTAATTACTTAATCAATAATGGGTAACAAATAATAATGTGTTAAGATTTGATTGCACAACAATATAAAACTCTTTTACACCAAAATTAAACTCTAAGTGGGTCTCTTACGCCCAATAATAATTATAACAAATAAAAAATTTATTTTTATTATGGAAGCTAATTCTGAAATTATTCTTTTGCTACCACCGGCAACTACACTTCACCTCCTCTTCATTTTTGGCTTCCGTTCTGATTCTCCGGGACACTCACCACTCTTTGATATCGCCACCGATATCACCGCCGCTACCACCACCGATCACGACGGTGGCGTGTGGTCACACAGAAACACCTTTCCTCAGGTTTCACACACACTCTCTCTCTTGCTACCAATACCATCATCCCATTACCCTTTTTCGTCTCTCGTTTTCTTAATAAATATACTGCTTCAATTGTTTTTTTTTTTTGGCTTTTTTTTTCTTCGTCTGGGTAATTTATTTTGTTTATCTTTCTGGGGATTTATTTTCTCCCTCAATTCTCTACGACCCCTTTGCTTGGTTTCCATTATCATTTGCAAAATAAAAAAAAAGCCCTCTTTGCTTTTGGATTGACGTGATCTTTTGAAGAAATGAAGTTGGAATCTTTTTTTTTTTTGTGTGTTTCGAGAGTGGAAATTGTCAAATGCCCAATTTGTTTCAATTACGTGGATTCCTGGAAATTTGGACCATTTTTCATGTCTGGTTTTGGATGGATTTGGCCTTGGAGTAGTGCAATTCTCCAATTTGAATTTCCATCTTCTTCATTGTTCAAATTCATTTTCCTTGGGTGGGTAAAGATCTTATGCCTAGATTCACGATTTTCAATTGTATGGCACATAAATTTTCATTTTTCAATTTGTGGGTGGGTCTTAATTCCTCCAATTGTTGGTGTCTGCAACTGCCCCACTCAACTTAAGATGCAATTCCCAAGTTTATTACTCGTGTTTGTATTCATTTGAATTATACTTTTTTTTATTTTATTTTTAATTTTACCTTGGATTATGAAATTTCTTGAAAAATTCAGCAAAAAGGAAATCCAAGAAATTAAAAACTATTAGGTCGATGCCCAAACTTATATGAGATTATAAATAAAATATTACGTTTTGCAATGAACATAGAACTTAGTATATGTATAGGAAAACCTTTTCCAGCTTGATGGACTTGGAGTTGGAGGACCAGAAATTTATTCTGCAACAGTGTTAAAGGTTGTGCCTAATATTATGTTCTGTAAATATCCCTTGCCTTTGAGCTTGCTTAGGTGAAGGTATAGGCAGGGTGGTGAGGGAAATTGGTGGAGTGTCTGTATCAGGTGGTAGTGAACCAGAAGTAAGACCAGGTTGAGAATTGGTGTGAATGAGAAATATGAGTTTCTTTTATTCAGAGGTGAATGGAAAATTGGTCTAGTGGACTGTTGGGTAATTGTAAGAAGCTGATGTAGTATAAAAAGCCCCGGGATTAGATCTATAGCACGCAAGAAATATAGAGACTTAGAAGAGAAAAGGATGGGCAAGGTGTTTTAAACACAGCCAAAAGAGGGCTAGCCTTTTGGTAAACAATCAAGATAATAGAAGAAAAGCTTCTGTTAGAAACTGGTAGTTTCCTTCAATTCACCTTGTACCACCTGATTAGTGGTCAAGTGTCATGAAAGCAGTTTTCCGTCTTCAAATTCATCCCCTAGACAACCTTCCAGGATGTCCTTTGGAATTTGGATAGTGGTCACCTTTCGGAATCGTCACATGAGAGTCCACTTGATCTCTAGCAGGTTTCTCACCTTTTACGTAAGTTGCACAATATTTTCATATCTTGGCTAGCTCTTGAGCTTGTGTAATCCTAAGAACTCTTGCTTTATGTGCTGCCATGGCCCATAACCAATATGGATCAAATTCGGCTCTGATAACCTATTTGATATAGGATAAAAAGCCCTAGGATTAAATCTATAGCACACAGGAAATATATAGAGAAAAGGATGGGCAAGGAAATCTAAACACTGCAAAAATAGGGATGGTCATGGTCTTCTGATTAACAACCAGGGAAATAGAAGAAAAGCTTCTGTTATTAAGAAAATCAGAACTGTCCCTGTTATAGCAATTAAAACCCCTTATATAGCATAGAGACCCTAATCAAATCCTAACCCTTATATCTAATTCTAGCTGTCTAAAGGAACTTGAATAAAAATGTAACTGAAAAATAAAATAAAATATAAAATAAGCCTGCCACAGTACTCGCACTACTACAGTACTGTGAACAACACTCGTCCACAATAGCCCAAACAGCAGCCCAACATTTAATTATAATTGACCCGTTTCATTTCAGCTCTGTAGTTTAGCTTCTTGCTCTAAAATTCATAAATTGCCAATTGGGTTGGTCTGTCCAACCAAGAAAGGCATGCAAGTGTCAGATTCTGATTTAATTTTTTTCCAATGAAAAAATGGATATGGGCAGAAATCCTGAGATTAATAGTGGGGGGTGTGTGTGTGTAAGTTTCAAGTCATTACCAATGACATATGCCTGTGATAGCTGTCAGAAATTGACATGATCTGGATTAAAAAATTTGGAGGGTTGATAGATACTGGCTCAGATCAGAGATGGTAAATGGAAAGAATGAACAGAAACACAGAATCTATTATTGCTCTCTTTACTGGTAACAATGGGGTATCAGCAAGATTGAATTACAAAACACCCACGATCATACAATCCCAGACTTTCGAGAGGTCTGGACTCTCCCAATTCCCATCTAATTCTCCAAAAGTCCCCTCTTCTTCTGTTCCCCCTTCTATTTACACTGATATGACTAACTAAAGTTAGTTAAGATCTCCTAATCTCCTGTTACAGCCTTATTCTTCCTGACATAGACCCTCTTTATTAGCGGTCTCCTATCAATACTCCCCCCCAAAAGAAACACCTTGTCCTCAAGGTGAGGGTTCAGGTAAGGGTCTTGTAAGGCTGAAGGAAACTTCCACCTGGATCCCATTGCTTGAAGCATAATGACCAAGTTATACTTGAAACATAAGAAACTGTAGTATTGCTAACTTGGAATTTTGAAGAACTTAGGTTCTCCGGCAACAAGTACAAAGAAGAACGAAGAAATCCACTTGAAGAAAAATCCCTTCCAAAGCACAGATTAAAGAGTCTTACATCATCCGTAATAACCTCATGCAGCATCGTAGCAACTTGGAAATGGTATAGACTAATATTTTCAGCTGTAACATTAAATTGCATGTCAGCAAATCTGCGCTCAACTGGAAGATGCCACACATCAGCAAATACATATTCATGTAGGATCCCAACAACGCAATCAACCAAATAACTCCTTTAATCTTTATCCCTTGGCATCTTCCATAAAGGTTTATGAATTGCGCAATTAACTTCATAAGACTGAATCTGAGCTCCTCTTCTTGTATCAGACTTATCCAACATTATGGCAAAATCGTTAATTGCTTGATCCGATAGACCCAATATCATTCCATATAGCATGCTCACAGATGTCCATATCTTGAGGGGCATTTGGGCAACCAGATGATTCCATTTAACCTCTTTTAAATTCAAAATGCTCCTGTTTTGTCCTGTTGTGCCTAAAGAAGAAACAACAGCCCAAAGGTTTCCAAGTATGAAAAACCTAAGGTGCATAACAGCAGGTTGCAAATCGCCAATGAAGTAACCATCATCCTCAAAGATCCAGTATACTAACCATGAAGGAATTTGCTCTGGAAAGATGTTAAATGTGTGGGTAACATCAGCGAAATACTCTTCAGTCTTATAGCGATAAATTTCTTTAACATTCCTCATATCAACCCAATAGTACTTTCTAATATAAAAGGAAAGTGCTCTATCACCATAAAGTTTAAAAACACCAAAGTTGACATAGTTCCCAGATATGGCTCGTGAAAGAATTATCAAACAAATTGATATCTCCTTGTATTTGGATGTGTACCTGTCTGAGTTACTAGGAAGAGGCAAAATTCTAGATCCATAGGCTACAACCAGTTTACTGACTTCTCGGAAAAGCAGTATACCATTAGGGGAAGAAGAATCAAAAGTCAATCGCTGGGATTTTGTTCAGGCCTAGTTCAACCACGAATTTCAACAATGGAGTCGTTACCTCTGGAATATCAGCACAATGTGCAATGCCTTTCCAAAGAAGTGGCATGTGTGCGGGATAGAGCCACTCAAAAAGGAACCCATAAGCTCTATGACTATTAGTTGCCGTTGCTATTCCCCGACGGTCCCGCATCAGCCCAAGAAAGGCATATTTTACAGCATCTGCTTGGAACAATGCATTGGGTGTTGATTCCAATCTAACAAAAACTGTGTCTTGCACAAGAGGAAGCCCCCCAGCTAGGTAGCCGCCCAGAGCCAAATCCAAGAAATCATGATTACTGATTACCCCACCACTAGATACAGCATTAACGTTCAATTGCTGCCCCTCTGTCGTCGATCCAAGGAATTCCCGCGAATGACAAGTTGGGGGACCTGGCATTACGGATCCAATTTGCTCAGACAGAACCATGAGCCCATGAGCCCAATCACTTCGAATAGGTGTGCCTGAAACAGAATTAAAGAAGCCCATGTCAGCGAGTTGGGCTTGGCCCATCTGCTCTGGAAGAAGGACCAGATCTGCCCTAGCACCCAGTTTCAGCCTCTTCCTACGGAGGCTAGCCTCCACCTTCATCCACCCAAATGGCTTGCCACCCGCCTTTTGCGTTTCTGTTTGGGGAGGTTTTGACAATAACTCGATGGTATCTCGTCGCACCTGCCACGTCTCTAGCGGCCTTGAATCTGGCGGTTTTGGTGGTGGTGGAGACCTTGCCAGACCTCTTGCGACCCAGAACCCCATGGTTGTCGCAAGATCCCTCCTCATCTGCTTCCCGATCATGCTACCTATAGGGAGGATTTTCCTTTCTATTGTAATCTCCTCTTCATTACTCATGGGTTGGTCTTCGTAACCTAGCTTCTCCCCTTTGTTGTCCTTTTGTTTCTCTCTCTCCATCACACAACCAAGGGGATGCCCTTTCTTCCCCATAGTGAACTTTATCTGGAACTCCTCTTCATCCTCAACCTCGATCTCCTCCATTTCGTTGAGCCCCCTTGTTTCTTCTCGTCTCTTTGAAAACTCCGCAATGATCTTTAATTCTTGAATGTCCTCGTTACCTCTGTAGTTAATCTCTGGCTCCATTGTTTTTGTTCTTGGTTCTTCATATTCTTCGGTTGGCGGTAGAACGTCCCTGTATTCTGGTTTAAAACGCCATAATAGTGCAATCTGGAATTTCAACCAAGAAGCACCTGGATTCCGTAAAATCCACCATTGACACCAGATAAGAGCTCTTCCTGTCACCGCCTTTACTGCTTTTGCTAGCCGTTTCTCCTTAGGTGTCCTCCCTGCATCGAAGTATCGCTCGATGTTTAGCACCCACCAATAAGCATCATCACTCCCATCAAATATTGGAATCTTCATTCTGTTAACGTACCACAGCTCCAAGATCGGAGCTCTGATACCAGTTGATAGATACTGGCTCAGATCAGAGATGGTAAATGGAAAGAATGAACAGAAACACAGAATCTATTATTGCTCTTTACTGATAACAATGGGGTATCAGCAAGATTGAATTACAAAACACCCACGATCATACAATCCCAGACTTTCGAGAGGTCTGGACTCTCCCAATTCCCATCTAATTCTCCAAAAGTCCCCTCTTCTTCTGTTCCCCCTTCTATTTATACTGATATGACTAACTAAAGTTAGTTAAGATCTCTTAATCTCCTGTTACAGCCTTATTCTTGACATAGACCCTCTTTATTAGCGGTCTCCTATCAAGGGTCAGCCACCTGGACAAGCTCATTGGTAAAAAGTTGGGGTGAGTAGGGATTTGGGTAGAAGTTATAAAATATAAAAAATAAAATAAAATTGGGAGGGTCATTGATTGATGAGAGATTTTAGGAAATTGTGGACATGATTATTCCTTTTTCCAAGCAAATTATAAGTTGACAAATGAACTTTTAGTTTTATCTGATGACAACACATGGTAGATGGTACTCTGTATTCTGTTTCATATCTTTGTATATACATTGTACTTGATAAATTCTTTTAGCAGTAAGTAACTGTTACTATGTTCATTGGCAGTACTTTGTTCCAACAGGTTCCCTAACTGGGCTTTCAGTTTTTGATTGTTGAGGATGGTGCTGGTCTTGGCCCTGGGGGATTTGCACGTACCCCACAGGTCACCTGATCTGCCTGCAAAGTTCAAATCCATGCTTGTCCCTAGCAAGATCCAGCACATCATTTGCACCGGAAATTTATGTATTAAAGTATGTCTAGTTGTCTATCTTATTGAAAAAAGTAATACTGATCAAGTTTGATTGTTGCCATGGTAATTAGTTGGAATATAATTAACTGCCTGTACTTTATATTTTTTAAATTCTATATTATGACACAACAAAGGGAGCATGGTGGTTGTGAAGGTCCATGTTTTACTTGTCCTGCATTCTTTGCTTTTGTTTTCTATAAAGTGCTTTTCTCTTAAAATTTTGTAGTTGTAGAATTTGAGTTCTTTAGGAGAAGATAACTCCTGTTAGAATGTAAGCCTTTACTAGAACGTTTAATGTATACTGCAAATAATGTAGTGCTTTGTTACTTATTGGTTATTTCTAAAGGTATGCCGTGACAAATCTTTGATTTTTTGTTGTATAAAAATGTTGTTTAAGTGGCAGTTGGGTTGCAAAATTGATGACAGATCTTTTTTGCCCCATCACTGGGGAGATCAGCTTCGCCTCACTTGTGAGCAAGCTCATTAGTACCTTCCATCTAA
The DNA here is from genome assembly GCA_023212625.1 of Styphnolobium japonicum. Classification (NCBI taxonomy): domain Eukaryota; kingdom Viridiplantae; phylum Streptophyta; class Magnoliopsida; order Fabales; family Fabaceae; genus Styphnolobium; species Styphnolobium japonicum. The sequence continues at coordinate 7,911,517 of JALBWW010000010.1, forward strand.
ACGCCATGCAAGAAGCTAGATCTATTCTATATTATGCATCACAATTGGATGTGCAGGGATTGTTTCCATGTTCTTTTGATGGACAGTCTTGTTGTTCTTTCTAAACAATGTCCTTGTGCCAATTGTTGATTTAATCAATCCAGTTATTGCTCCTGTTTTCTTCTTAATTTTAATTACATCACCTGTATATCCTTTGTAGTAGGTGTTAAATAATGATGTTCTAGTTTCATTTTAAATTGGAAAGTTGCTAAAAATAACATGCCTACTTGCTTCTCTGCCTTCATTTGTCAGTGATGGAAGTACTTTTCTTTGAAACATTCTTTTCTTCTGTTTGCTGGTGGCTTGACATGCTAAAGTATGCTAGAATTTTTACATATATACATCATAAATGATATTAAAATTTTGTTAGGCATCCTTCTTACCTGAATATGCCTTTGGTACCAACTTTATTAAGATGACTGATAAAATCTTGCTTTATAATTGGAATTTCTGTAGTCCAAAATATTTATAGATGATTATGAACTGGGATAGTTTCAAAACTGTTTATTTGACCAGGTAGGCTAGAAAGTTGCAGTGAGCAAGTTGAACAGCCTATCAATTATCTTTTGAGAAGATAGTTTAGCATTTTGCATTTAGCATAACCTCATTGCAGTTGGCCGTGTTTTTAGTGTGATATCCAAATCGCACAGTACTTATACTTGGGTTTTAGGTTTTCTGTCTCATAAAACATCTGGTTCAGAGATTTGGTCTGGATTAAGTTACTGAGACCATATGATCGTTCCATTTCTTTCAGTAGATGTGGATCAGATTAAAAAAATATACAGGAATGCTATTATGAATTAACTTCCTACTTTTAGAACTTGTCAGTTCTGAAATTTTAAGCTTCACATTAGTAAATATCTTTTTGAATCTCATAAAATGCTAATTTAGGTTGGTTTCCAGTTTCAGCTTTAGCTGTTGTATATCACAAATTATTGAGCCTAAAAGTTTAAGCTGTTATGTCGAGATTTTAATTATAAGACTTGGGATGGCAAGGATCAAACTCTAGATTGAATGGCCAACCTATTTTGATATCACTTCAAAGAACCACTGAACCCAAAAGGTTAAAATGTCAACTACAACCATGCACTTCGGATAATATTTTCTTTTGAAGTTTGTAGTAAGTTGCTTGCTTCATACTATCGTTTCATTTTCATTTAAAGCTTGTGTATGTTAGCCCAAAGATTTGATTCATGAATCCTTCTAGCAATCTCGTTCACCTGGATGAAATGGCTTCATTATGCTAATTGCAGTTTGATTCACAAAATAATTATTAGGTCCCTACAATTTCTTATTGTTTTTTATTTTCTTAAAAAAAAAAAGAAACTTAATAGATGCTGCATTCTACGTTTTGTACAAGGGATTTGGAGAGAGAAGAGGAAATCATTGATGTATTTAGACTACATCTTAGTGTAATACATCACCTATGTGCCTTCTTTTCACTTCAAATACTTTCTACCAAACGTAGCCTAAAATTTCTGTTGTTGGTTCTCTGTTTAGTTGGATTCTCAGTTGGTTAATTGCAATCAGATTTTCAGAGGATTTCTAACATTTTCATAAATGGTTTGTGGGAATTGGCTCTTGAAGTAAAGACTCTTTCATATTAAGAATTGCAGTTTGTTATCAAGTTGTATGGTGTAGACTTAGCTGATATTTTAATGCTTGGATTTCTAAGCTAAATTTTACGTCAATTATGTTCAGGAAGTTCACGACTACTTGAAGACTCTTTGTCCAGATTTGCATATAACTCGTGGTGAGTATGATGAAGAGACGAGATATCCAGAGACCAAAACACTAACCATTGGTCAATTTAAGCTGGGACTATGCCATGGTCATCAGGTCTGATTTTCCTTTGACTCTTTCCTGTTATTTCTTTACCCCACTTCATTTCTGGATATTTGTGGACATGGACAAGTAAACAGTTTCGGATTTTCTTGGCTGTAAGAGGATAATATATTTTGGGTTTTCATCATTAAAGGTCCATACATTAAGGGAACAAGAAAAGGTTTGGGGTTTGGGGAAGTACTTTGAAGTCGTTCCTGTAGATTACCATGCAACCTTGAACATGAGCTGGATGATTTATCTTATTGTGCCTCTTTATTTTGCACGCATATAGGTGCAATTATTGTCTCTTTCCCATCTTCCTTGATGGTGTTTTCACATTTTCATCAGAGGGTGAAATTGACATTAGTTTGTTTTATTTAATTGCACCAGCTGTCACTTTTTTCCATTTAACCTCTGCCACCAGGGATAGGATTTTTAAGGAACTGTTGGTTCAGTCAATTAGAAACTAAAATTTGTGCAATATTATGTGTTGCTACATGATAATTATGTGTTCGTATTTCGTAATGCTTATCAAGGTTATTCCATGGGGAGACCTGGACTCACTAGCAATGCTACAGAGGCAGCTTGATGTAGATATCCTTGTCACAGGTCACACCCATCAGTTTACGGCATACAAACACGAGGGTGGTGTGGTTATAAATCCGGGTTCTGCAACAGGTGCCCACAGCAGCATCACTTATGATGTGAACCCAAGTTTTGTCCTCATGGACATTGATGGTCTGCGTGTTGTGGTCTATGTATATGAACTTATTGATGGAGAGGTTAAGGTTGACAAGATTGATTTTAAGAAAACATCCTCAAGCCAATCTGCTCATTAAACACTATAATTTTGGTCGTAGTCTCTTGTATCTATCTCTTTTTTCTTATTGTGTTGTTTTTAGTTTTTTTTTTCTCCTTCGAACTTTCTAAGGGGGTTCTGTTTTTAGTTTTATTTTATTTTGAACACTTGTATTTTGGGCATATCATAGACTTCCAGGATTCTTAGAATTTGATCAATTTTTAATCTGTACGAAACATATATAACTGATTAGCAGTGTCTGTGTATTCCATAACTTCCATTGACCAGTGATTGGGCTGATATGAAGCTGAAAATCTGGAGAGCAGAAACAGAAATGTCCTGTTAATTTATATATCATGAGCAGGAGGCTGCAGAACGAATTGTACCATAAATATATTTTATAGTAAAAAAAGAGTAAATACTAATTTTAGTCCTTTTAAGATACACATGACATTAGTTAGGTCTCCTAATGATAAATACATTAATATGATCTTTTAATGTCAAATTTTAACATCAAATAGGTCTTTTAATGTTAATTTTTGACATTAAATTGGTTTGGATACAATTGATTTTGTCATTTTTTACAATAAATTAGTCTTTTAAAAAAGTTAATATGATGTTAAAAATTATTTGAAAATCAAGCTAATTACACTTGTGTCAATGTTTATTCTGAAAAAAATGAATAGAAAAATTGATATGTCGTCTTTAGTAATTTTATAATAAATTTAGTGCATTGCAGCAAGCTGAGGATAAAATTTTTAGATAAAGAGGACTGCAGAGCAAGTTTGAATGAATCTTTCTTCATCTTAGTCACCCCCTTCGATCTTAGCTGGATGATTTATCCCATTTGGCCCTTCTATGTCGCATGCATACTGGTGCAACGATTTTGTCTTACATCTTCCTTGCTGGAGTATCTCGTTCGCTATCTCTCTCTAATTAAGTTTCTACATCTGTTTGTTTCTTGCCTTTGCACGACTTTGAAACTTTATGAATTTCAACTCGACCATTTTCCACCTGTTACAGGAATTTTAATGAGCAGTTATTGATTCCGTCAAATAGAAACTTAAACTTCGTTACGATTTATATTTAACTTAATAATTTTATATATTTATTATATTTTTAAAAATTATATATATATATATATATATATATATAACATTATCATTTGGTACAAGATAAAGACATACTAAGAGCCCCTTTGTTACAAATTATTTGATGAAAAAATCACTTTTTTAAAGTAAAAATAATTTTGATTGTGTTTGTTTAAACTTATTTAAAAAATTATTTGTTTTAAAAAATCATTTTTATTGTTAAAATGAAAAGCTACTCTTATTAGCTTTTGAAAAAAATCTCTTGTGATAGAAAAGAGAGAAGCTACTCTCATTTAAAAAATGATTTTTATGATTGTAAACAAACACAAAATAGCTTCTGCTTTTCTTAAAAATCTATAAAAAATAATCTCTAAATTATTGAAGGTCAAAATCATTTTCTTTTAATCTGTAACAAACGGATCCTAAATTGGGTTACTTTTTCACAAAAGTAATCATTGGATTGAAAATTATTATCATATAAATTATATTTATAAAATTTTACAATAATTCAAAATTATTTCGTAATTTATTAATATACATCAAAATTAACATAATATAATTTTTTGAAATATATGAAAATACGAACTATTTGATTACATTTTTATTAATATTTAATTTTTTTAAAATTCGACACAAATGATCAACATAATGAATAATTATAATTTAATGGTTGGTGTTCCGTTCAAGAGTATCTAACCGGGAATGCTCTTATAAGAGCGTTCACTTCTTTATATTGCTCCTTGGTTGACTCCTTCCACGACAAAGCTGGGGTGTTACCTGCGAAGACATTCCAATGCTCAAGTCAGGAAGTAGTCAATATAGTAAGAATGATTAATTGAAGTTAGTTTTTTATCTGTGCAGTGTAACCCAATTATATAGATGCTAAATGTAACTATATTTCCTATGAATTAGCTAAACCCTATGCGGAAACAATGTGCTGTTATCCCCTGTCTTTTTGGGCTCAACATAGTTTGAATACTTTGAGGTTTGAATATATTGATCCCTTGTGTGTAGGAATATGGATAAGGATAATGTGTCATTCTGGTTATAACAGTTTATTTTATTTCTTTTGGCCCAGATGTTTATAGTCGTCTTTTTACTGTAAGATTCTACCAAGGTGTTTATATTCGGCTTCTTTATGGGAATTATAGCCAACTTACAACGTTGGTGGATCAGGATATCTTATGAGTCCTTGATAATTCCACTGCATGTGTCAGTGGCCGAGTTGGGGGCCCACTCGGTCATCCTATCTTTTATTCTTGGTCGGTACACAAGCCCCCTGAGCTCTGAACTTGAATAAGTGAATGAGCTTTGTAGGAAACGGTCAGTGACCGAGTCCCTAGATCATTAGTTTTAATTCGTTCTGAACGTATCACCGGGTTAACATTTTCTGTCCAATGATGATGATTGGGTCATCATTACATGTCGATTGGTTTTTACTTCTCATTTGTCAGTGGTTTGGAGCACCGTGCCCTATCAGCAAAAGTGGGTGATGACAAGTCACGTCTTTTCAACTTTTCCCATTTTGAAATTTGAAAAACCCTAGGCATACGAAGGGTTATGTTACACGCGCCCTTTTGCCTTACTGAGCAAGAGGGCCTTGATCCGGTTTCGATTCCCGCTTTTGGACATCGGAGTGACATGTTTTTCTAAGAAGTGGCCCTTTGCCAACGGGGTATTTTGCCTATAAATATTGGCTTCCTTGTCCATTTCTTTTTTCTTTCTCACTTCTTCATTGCTTTCCTTGTGCCACTTTGCCTTCCTTCGTCTTCAAAATTCTTCTTGAGTGCTTTAAGGTATGTCTTCTTCAAGTTTTCCTTGCATCTTTTACTTCCTTGATCATGGATTCTTCTGGGGAATCTCAGGCATCTTTTTCTTTACGCCTTCTAGTGTCACCTGAGGTTGAGGCAATTGGGGAGGAGTTGTCCCCTTCTAATTCTTCTTTTCCAGAAGAGGAACTTGAGGTTCCTCCGAACTTTCTACAGGGGGTTACTAGGGGAAGTGATGAGGGTCATGAGTCTATGAGCATGGTTGCCCAATCTCCCCAGCGTCATAGGAAAACCACTAGGGTCAAGAAGGACCTGATTTCGCCCATTGCCCTACCCTGATATGAATGAGTGAAAGAAGAGGTTGGGGTAAACTTCTCTAGGTATAAAATTGTAGAATCCATTGCAGAGCTTAAGGAAACCATTTCCCTTTCTCGGACCGGGAACGAGAACACATAATAGCCGAGCCATGTTCGGATACAGAGCATGTGTTCATGTCGGCCCCTGATAGTCATCCCCCCTACACTTACGTTTATAGAACCTTGTTCGAACGCCTCAGGATTTCCCTTCCCTTTACTAGGTTCGAATGCGAGGTTTTAAGGGCTGTGAATGTAGCTCCTACTCAACTTCACCCCAATAATTGGGCTTTTATGAAAACTTTCCAAATTCTTTGCTCGGCTCTTGATATAGTTCCTACGACCTCCAAATTTCTTTATTACTACCAGATCCGGTTTGGTGACAGAATCGATTAGATCTCCCCTTGTGGGATGAACAACCGGGGGATCATCGGTCCTTTTAAGTCATCTTACAAACATTTTAAGGGCGAGTTTTTTAAGATTTGTCCGGACGAGAGTTTTGATCACTTCTTTTTTAACTCCAAGGGGCAACCCAAATTTCCTTTTTTATTGGTCCCGTTCCCCCATCAAGTTTGCCGGGTGGTGTTACGAATCGATGACTCTTGGGGAGAAGTTTGATATTAAGAGGTTAGATCAATTACCCCGGCCCCTTAAATGTAAAGCTGTTTTAGACCTCTCGTCCTCGTCAACCCCCACTGAGGATTTGAAAAGTGAGTATCATTACTTCGGTTATTGCCTTTGTAGGCATTTTTGTCATATTTTGTTTCGATTTTGACTTATTCTCTTTTTGTTTTAGGTAGTAATCATGGGTAAGTTTGATTTTCGCACACTGAAGAAGGGCAAAGGCGCCATTCCTTCTTCTTTTTCCGGGGATGTTGGTGGCAAAAAGGCTAAGGTAGTCCGTCAAATCTCGGTGACCGAGCATCATGTTGAGCCGTCTCTAGGTTCCCGGCCCAAGAGGGGCAAGGAAAGGGGTGTCGAGACTTCCCTTCCTAGAAGCCCTCAGCGAAGACAAGTTGAGACATCCTTGGATCTGGTTCCTTCTGCGGTTCCAGTGGTGCCAGAGGGCCCGCCAAGTCTTCCTCCTACTCCGAGTGCGCTGAAGTGGTACAATGCATTGGCTAAGCCCGGCTCTTCAGTATTTGGTAATGACTTCACACCTTTCACGGCGTTGAAGCCCGATTTTCTCAAGGTAGCCGATGTGAGGTTACTGAAGAGGCAGAGTCCGAAAGCCAGTATGGAAGCTTTGTCTTTGAGTGTCCAACACTCCTCGATTGTATGACCATAGTTATTGTGGTACCGACAATGTTTAGATCGGTCTGCCGACTCAGAAGTGTGTCCAGGCTTGGGTAATTGCATCAGTTTAGTGTGGCATATTTCCTCTAGTATTCTAGTTCTGTTGGTGTTCAGGGGGTATAGAAATCATATTTTGGTCCTCTGAGTTGTCTTTCCTTCCTCGACTTCCCTATGTCGCCGACCTATTTTCCTCTTTCTCTGACTTCTGCTCGCCTCTCCATTTCAGCCCGAGTTTTATTTCTGAAGTCGGATACCTCCTCCATTTGTATATACCTGACAGCTCGAGCTCGAAGCTCATCCATATTAGCCGGAGCTTTTCGGCAGAGATGATCAGCAAATGGTCCTAACTTCAGGGCCATTAACATGGAATGCAACACAATTTCTGGTCTCAAATATCGGATTTCAACAGATATAGCGACAAATCGGTCCATGAAACTTCGTAGTGATACATTTTTTTCTTGTTTGAGGTTCACCATTGCAGCCAAGGTCATGTGATGTGCTCGGCTAGTGGCAAACTGTGTACTGTACCTGGCTACTAAAGTCTCAAAACTATCAATAGACCGAGGGAGCAGCCGAGTATACCAATTCAAGGCTGCACCCTTTAATGATGTAGGAAAAACTCTACATAATATGGCATCATCATTGGTGATTAGGTTTACCTGAGTAATATATGCATCCAAATGATCATCCGGATCGGTTGTACCATCATACCTTTCAATATTTAAAGGTCTCCATCCATTAGTAGAGGCGTCTCCATGATTCTATCCATGAATGAGTGCCTTCGCGCCCCTATTCCGCCAGTTAGTGCTACATGTTGATTATCCGGGCTTGGCCTAGAATGACGAGAAACATCGACCCTTTCCGTTTCTCATTGAGAAGACTGTCGGGTCTCTTGGCGTGAGCGCCAGTTTTCGGCATAAGTATTTCTATCTTCACGGTTTTCGGGATGATGGCTAGGCTCGGCCACCTCATCTCGGTGAGATGAGGTAGTTCTTTCTCTGCTTTGCTCCCTTTCCCGTTGCAGGCAGAGATAATTGTTTCTTATCTTCTCATTTTCTCTTCTCAGCACCTCCATCTCTGCCCTTATCTCTCGAATAATGGGGTTGTCTTCCCATGCCGGACCTCTATCCACTTCTCGTTCCTCAGAATTATCACTTTGTTGCCGCTCTTCTGACTCTCTCCTCCTTCCTCCGGTTCGACTCCTTGTTAATACCATTATGTTATTGCAATTGTGTGGTCGGAGGAAAGTTTAGCTCGGGCCCCACGGTGGGCGCCAAATGTTCCGTTCAAGAGTATCTAAACGGGAATGCTCTTGTAAGAACGTTCACTCCTTCGTATTGCTCCTTGGTTGACTCCTTCCATGACAAAGTTGGGGGTGTTACCTGTGAAGACACTCCAACGCTCAAGTTAGGAAGTAGTCAATATAGTAAGAGTGATTAACTGAAGTTAGTTTTTTACCTATGCAGTGTAACCCAATTATATAGATGTTAAATGTAACTATATTTCCTATAAATTAGCTAAACACTATGCGGAAACAATGGGTTGTTATCCCCTATTTTTTCGGGCTCAACATAGTTTGAATACTTTGGGGTTTGAATATATTGATCCCTTGTGTGTAGGAATATGGATAAGGATAAGGTGTCATTTTGGTTATAACAGTTTATTTTATTTCTTTTGGCCCAGATGTTTTATAGTCGTCATTTTAGTGCGAGATTCTACCAAGGTGTTTATACTCGGCCTCTTTACGGGAATTATAGCCGACTTACAACGTTGGTGGATCAGGATATCTTATGAGTCCTTGATAATTCCGTCGCATGTGTCAGTGGCCGAGTTGGGGGCCCACTCGGTCATCCTATCTTTTGTTCTCGGTCGGTACAGTTGGATTGATAAAAAATACACTCAGGTAATATATATATATATATATATATATTAAGACTATGAAACAAAATTTTGACATGTGTCACCTTAAATATGTTAATTTTTGACAAATGTATCTTTTAAAATCTTGACAAGTGTAAGTGGCATAAACCTAAACTAAATAAATTAATCATTAATTGATAATAATAATTAATTTATCTCATTATTAACAATAAATTCATCAATTCAAAAAGCCACTACCACAAAACAACCATAAATCTGTAAAGTGGTATGAATCTAAATTGAAGAAATTGATCATTCGTTATTCTCAAGCTATACATTCACAAATTCTTTTTTTATAAGAGTTCAAACTTTTGTTTTCCATTGTTAATTTTTTTTAAAATAAATAATATAAATTAAGAATTATATATATATGTGCGTATGTGTGTGTAAATTATTAAGAATTATTATAACATGATCGCAATTCTAAATTGGAAAATAATAGTCTCTTAGTATAAAAGTCTATAAATTACAATCCCTCAAGTTGGCAGAATACATTCTCATTATTATCAACTATTATTCTTCTTCATCCAAACTATGATAAATATGAAATGGATACATGCTCTCCTATATCACTTGCTTATAAATGACGAGAAACCTTTTTAAGACAATTACATTACAATTTTTTATAGACAATTAATTTAAAATTATGAATATTAAAGTAAATATTAATGTATTGAATAAAATATATGACATTCAACTAAAAAGAAATTCTTTCAATGTTTAATATAATAACTAAAATTAAATATACATATATATTTTATTTACTTAACAATGTAATTATATATTAGGCATAAGCATAAACTAAGTGACATAAGTTAATTTTGACATTTTGATATCTTTTACATAATCTTATAATTAATCATTTGAAGAAGTCATTATATGATTACAAATCTGTATAAAAAGTGAGGTTAAGATTATGAATACTAAAGCTAATATTAACTTATTCAATAATAGATTCATAATCAAGGTAAACAGATCAAAATGAAAATATAATAAAAGTTGAGGCAATACAAATGACACCAAAAGGAACTTGCAATGTGTAATACGTTAAGTCAAATTTTCATGTAGATAGTAATCAATATATACAATACAGTATACACATATAATATGCATGAAAAGAAATATTATAATGTAATAAATGACCTTGAGTCAGAAAATTAAAGCAATCTATGTGCATAAATAAACATTGAAATTTTTGGAAAATGAAAACTTCTTCAAGATAAAGAAACCTATAAAGTGTAAAACAAAGAGAAGCTATTAATATGAACCAAAACAAAGTTCAGCAACAAAAAGAAGAGTGCTTGATCCAAAGTATGACATGCTTTAAGAGAAAAAATATTGATACCAGAAATAGTACTCCCAATTGCGCGTGCACACATACACACACATAAATCTTAGTAATTTAAGGGAAATAGTAATTCATTCCATATACTTTGTTTCACAAAGTTTCCTTTAAGGAAGCAAATGACATTGGGAGAATTAAAACCATGTATATGCTTGTAACTATTTGTTAGTTCAAACATAGCAACTGATGTTATTAGTGGAGAATGAACTTATACATTTGAAGTAGATAGTACGTCAAGTTTGCTTTTATTTTAACATAAATTTAAAGAAAATATTTTGAAAAGAAGAAATCCTCAATGTGAGAATTACTTATTTCTGCACCTTTTACTTTCAAACCTACAAAGCTTAAAAGTTTAAACATGAATGAGGGTCAAAGATTCTAGATAAAAGGTATTATTGACAGCTTGCACCAGAATATGAAAACTCAAAACTGCCTTAAAAATATGACAGCTCAGTTTAGCAACCCTATTCGTAGCATATCAATATTAATCACCATTTAAAATGCCTGCATCTATCAAAAGGAATCACTCTTTTATTTGAATGACTTCTACTGACAAATGCTCTGCAATGTGCGTTTCTCATTTTATCAGTAGAAGAATACAAAGAAACTTCATTTCTTGAGCATTCCCAATAACCAACCTTGAAGAAGTTGAAGAATGAATTACCAGATTTGTTGACAGTATAGTTTCAAGAAAAGACAATCAAACTTGTGTAGATCAAAAAAATAATTCACAGCAATGATATCACAATGATTTCATTAAGTACATCAAAATCAACCTTTTTTTACCTTCATTAGCAATCATGACAAAGAATTAGAACAATTTAACAATCAAAGAAAGGAACAGGAATAAATTAGTGATGTAGAAAAGAAATAACCTAAAACTTGACACGAAGAAAGAAGTTTGATGAGACCACATTTTCCTTAAATAAAATCTAGAAGCATGTTTTTAGACAAAGTTTCATTCAATTAAATATAACGTTTGCAACAAAAAATATGAAGTTGGATAGGAGAGTCAGAAGAAACTACACTATTGTAAATTTAATGCCTATGGAAAAGGTAAATAAGTCAAATATTAGTCAAACTACATATATCAGTAGTATTATAAACATAATTCCAAAAATTATCAAAACAGCAAGTGAAGTCAATACCAAGTTTACATCCAAAGTTTAGAAGAACAACAACATAAATGATGTTTCATAACAAAAAAGTAAGTTACTAAACTGTCTTCTTCCATTGATAATGATATTTGTTCATGATAATTTCTCCTTCTTAATATTAGTTATAATTTTACTTGAGGAAAACTGAGGTGATATTGCACCCAGCAAACCAGAGTCTTCATCATTACCACTTGAAGCAGGTCTCTTCATAGGAGTAATGGTATTTGAGGAGCAGATATCATTATCATTCTGACAAGTAGTAGATTGAGTTTCCTACAATTGTTTAAAAGTAAGTCAACAAAAACTGGAAATAGTGTGATTAATAAAACTGAAAGAATGGTAATATTTTTTTTAAATAATAAAATATTTCCACTTACATTATTATCAGCTTCAGACAATGACATTCCTAAATGAACTACATTTTCAGAAAAGTAGCTCATTGAATCTGCAGGATTCGAATCCTACCAATTTTGGATTGAAATGAAGAATTCACAGTTATCTATGAATTAGTTCCATTTGAATGACTTGATCATTAATTAAAAAAACAATGATCAACCAAAAATGATATAATTAATGCAGCAATTGTGTATTCTTACTTACACTTTCAATAGGATTCATTTTGGGAATTGCTTGTGATGAAAACTCAGAGACAGATTCACTCATGTTGGAATACTGAAAAGTCATACAAAAAAAGTACATTAAAAATTATAAAAAAAATAGTATTAACTAAAGCATTGTTCTATTGTAATGAAAGAATTGTGCATATCTTGTAAGAATGATATGTATAAACATACATCATGTTGTGAAAAAGAAGACAAGTAAGACTTGATGACATCAACATCTTCAATAATCTTTTTCACAGTGAATCCTGAAGAAGGATTTCTTCTATTAAAATCAGTAACTTGTACTTGGAAAAGATATGTTTTTTGTAGCAAAGAATCTAGTTCATCAGGAAATCCATCTTCATCACCTTCCTACAATAAGCATGGTTCAACATTTCAGAATTTATAATTAACATTTGATAGTATTTATAATTTATTGGACACTTGTTATACAAAGAAATGAAATAATTACTAACTTTAACCAATCGATTTTTCAGATCAGTTGTAGTCTGTTGAATTATTTGGAATGCATGATTATCAAATAATACAAATTATGCCCGAGTTTCATTAGGATCTTTGACCTCAACATGAACCTTATACCTGTAGAAAAACAAAAAATAGTGATATGGTCTTAGTTGTTAGGTAAAATAGTTTAAAGATCTCACAATAACACAATGCATATATTTATTTGTATGCTAATGAAAGAATCTCTTGAAATGAGGATGAATTAGAACCATCTTATGTTTGGAAAATACCTTGGCAGAATCCTTCGTGGTGTGTTTTCACATTTTTGACACTTGAGGAGTCCTCCTTCTATTTTGACTTTTGTTGCATAAATAGAGCATGCATCAAAGTACCAATTGAACTCAGTTTGAATTTTCATGATTGTAGCCACAGTTGTATAAATCCCATTCTGTCAGCATATGATAATCATGAAAGTTATTTGTAGTCATTAGGAGCAAACAGTACTTATGTTAGACATAAACCTCATTAGCTTATTTGAGTTCAGAAAGTGTTTTCCTTTTTTCTGATGACAAAAAATCACTTGCATTTGCTGATTGAGTTTGGTTATCAAGCTGAGTATATCTTTGTGATGAAAGTTCTCCATCAAAGTTCAAACTTGAAATAGCAATAATCATACACATTAAATTAAATACAGAAGTTATTTAGAAATTCATAAAGTGATAAGCATGATAACAAATGATAAAAAACAAATGTACAATGAGTCATGAATTAGGTAATAGTTATTGCTGCATGTTCATTAATTGCAAAAAACATAAGAAATAGAATAAATAGGTACCAGGCTTTAAACTCAGAAACTGCAGAGATATTGGGATTAATGATGAATTTTGAAGCATACCATGCATTTGAAGGTTTGATCTCACCTAAAGAAAGCACAAAGAACTACATTAATACGAAGTTTAACTATATGTGATGGAATTCAATTCTTTTAATACAAACAAGCATGATACTATTATCCTACCTCTTTAATTAGAGATCATGACAAGGTGAAAAACAACAATAATTGTGCTATGTTGTGATTCCTTTAAAGTTTTTGTCACCACATCAGCATATTCACCAAATAATGTGCACTTAATTTTGTTGTTACTATAAGAAATAAAACATAAAAGTTAGAAATAAAACAATGTAAAACTGTATTGAGAAAAGAATTGACTAAATGTATTGTGTATGACCTGGTATCTGTAAGATACAAATTCAGGAACTTTGACTTCATTCCATTTCTTTGGAATTCCTTACAATTTTCGTAAGAAGTCATTTCTCCAATAACATCTGTGTTGAATTAGTTAAACACAATTTAAAAAAAAAGTTAATTAAGAAGAAAAGCACATAAATAGACAAATATGAGAAAGTAAGATGATTGCAATTAAAGACAATGTATATAGAACTTTACCAACTAAATAACCCTTAGGAACATTAGCTTTTAAAATGTCCTCGATAGGCACAAAATGAAAGGACTGCAAATCAATTTGTAGATCACAAGGGGAACAGAAGTCCCATAATGGAAGTTGATCTTGTATGTGTGCCGAGTTGCTTTATAATCACCAGTGTTGTCAACAACAACAAACTTGTGGATGATAAAACATTTTCCCTCAGAAATAGATCCAATGTGCTTCTTGATTAATTTATCTGATGTACCAGAAGCCTGGATCTTATCACCCTATTTCATAATATGAAAAGATTACATCATCTAACATATATGCAGAAACAAAGTAGTAATATAAATTCAAATAACATTTATTAATGCGCCAAATAACAAAGTAAATAACATTAAACATACCTTTTCATCAAGTAATACCATCTGAATGCTAGACACCACATTTGGAGAAGTTGAATATGTGACAGTCCAAAGTCGAATTACTCTAACTGCTATTTTCCAAGTTTCTTTGTCATTCTTCAATTGACTAATGTAGCTTAATTTCAAGGTACTCATTTTTCAGCAGTTAAAAAAACCTCTATGAAGGAAAGACAAATTAATATATATTAGTCTATAATTAATATTGGTTTTAAGAAGTATTTAACATTCAACTAAAGTAAACAATATTTAACATATTAGTTAAGGAAGCGCATATATAACATTAGAATAATTAAATGTCAGTATAATACAGACATGATAGTTATATAATTAGAGCAACATATAAAAGAGTTGTGGTCAAGAAGAGTACATGGTATAATGCTTTAATTAATGAAATCCAAAATCATGATGATAAAAATACTGCACAAAAGAAGCATTACATATATAACAAACTATTCCCCAAAAATAATGATTATATGCTATAAGACAGCTATAGATGAAGTTTAAGGATTTTGCTAATGTAGATCTTGGAAGATTTCCTTGTAGACAACATTTATGGTTTTTGTCATTGCTTGATTTTCATTGTTATGGATCAAAATTTTCAATCCATGCTTTGATTTCACTCTTGAGATTGTAACATAAAGTTGACCATGTGTGAAGACAGGCTTTGGCAAGTACAAACCAACATGATCAAGAGACTGCCCTTGACTTTTATTAATTGTCATGCAATATGATATTATTAATGGAAACTGCCTCCGCTGAAGTTTAAATGGCCAAATTGATTCAGAAGGACTCATTGTCATTCGAGAAATAAATAATTTCTTCCCGAAATTACTTCCAGAAATGAGTGTAGCTTCAACAATATGTGATCCCAGATTTGTAACAATTAACCTTGATTCATTGCAAAGTCCAACTAATTGATCAATATTTCTAAGAAGCATGACTGGAGTGCCCACTTTCAAATTTAGCTTATGATTTGGTAAGCCAGAACACTGTAGCGTGTTTAGATACTCTGATGGATATATCTCTTCAAATGAATCAATTTGCTCACTTGCTCTACATATGGAATCTGAGCTAAGATATTCTTTAGCTTCACCAAGAATTAGAGAAAGAATATAATCATTAACTTTATCAACAATATCAAGAGTAGGTGTCAAAATTGCTCTGCCTTTCAGATAAACTAAATCATTGAAATTTTCAGTTAATCCTAGATAAGTACTCTTAACTATTGCTTCAATAGGATCCACAAAAGATGTTATTAACAGCTCACGTGGTATTTGAATATTGATTTCTCCATCATTAGGCTCTGACAACTTTCCATCACCAACATTAAGTATCCAATCTGAGAACTCCTTAACCTCCTCATCATCCATATTTACAGAATTTACATGTAACCGCATGTTCTTGGTTAATGTGAAAACACGACAAAAAGGCCATAAATAAGATGATTTGATTGCAGAATGAATAATGTCTGATCTTGAACCATAAGGAATTACAGGTAATATTTGTCTAAAATCCCTACCAAAGACAATAGGCTTTCCACCAAATGGTTTATTTAGACTATCTGAACCCTCAAATTTCATAATATCACGAAGTGTTCTATCAAGAGCTTCAAAGCATTGTTTTTTAACCATAGGAGCTTCATCCCAAATAATCAATTTAGTCTTTCTTATCAACTCTGCATTTTCAGACCCTTGCTTTATATTGCACATGGACTCATCAGTGATCTGTAAAGGAATACAAAATCGTGAATGAACTTTCCAACCTGCAGGAAGCAAAGTAGATGCTATACCACTCGAGGCCACAGTAAGAACAATATGTCCTTTAGATCTAACATCAGAAGTAAGTGCATTCCAGATAAAGGTTTTTCCAGTTCCACCATAACCATAAAGAAAGAAAACTCCTCCCTCATTCTTGGATACAGAATCTATTTGTGTCAAACATTAATTTCTGTTCTACAGTCATACTGTGAAGAAGTCGACTCGATTCTTCAAAAAGTTCTTGTTTATTAAAATTCAATTGATCGGCAATTAGTCTGTTATGGAAATCTAACTCAATATGACCATCAGGAGTTGGCATGGAAGGAAAATCCTTCAAATTTCGTCCATTAGACCTTAGGAGTTTGTCAATCTCAGCAAGACCAAAATTTTCCTTTTGAGAATTTGTAAGTCTCAAATCTAAGGAAAAAAATAAGATTAATAATTAATGGTTAGTAATATACAACATAAAGTATACAAATTCAATGAATTGAAGTATAATTATAGGTGAAATAAATAAATGTTTATAAAGCACAAATATTATATGTATTATCTGTTGAATATCTAAAATATTAAAACTAAATTTATGCACATTATACTAATCTGACTTGGAAAATTAAAAAAGCTTACCTTTGCATCCAAAGTGTCTCCTTTGAGAATAAAGAATATCTTCTGACAAGAATTGCCAAGTCTTTTCCCATACATGTTCTGGTCTAGATAAAGAATTACACATAAGCATGGTGGCAAATAGTGATCTTAAATAAACTCCAGTACCCCATATAGATGCTCCCTGAATAGCCTCAATATACTCCTTATTGTCATTGAGTAATCCAAGCTCATAACATGCATCTCTATAGGTGGCATAAATTCTGCCATTAACAGTCCGAATATCAGTAAAATTTTGAGGCCCTCTAACTTTGGTAAGTAGGATTCTTTGGAAATAAAGCTCACCACTACTTGGTGGAACATGATACATTTTGCCAATACTGAATCCTTGCTTTCTTGGAAACCACTTCTTGCTTTGAGATTTGTACACAAACTTGGAAGGAAACTCTGCATATGTAAGATCCTTTCCCTCTTCATAGATTCCATTAGCTTCCATCCATGCTGTGAACATGCTCTGTTTGTTTCGAGGTTTATCAAGAATAGAATTAAGTGTTTCACCATCCTCAAACACAACAAATTGTTCATTAGGAAGATGAAAGCTAAGTTTTTCTACTGCTGGTTGCCTAAAATGAATGTCATAGCAGAATATCCTCCAAGCTGATTCACAGGCAGAAATATATCTACAATCTAAGTAAAGCTTCACCTCATGCAAATAATTATAATTTTTAGTATTTCCATTATCTTCATACAAAGCAGCAGTGACTCGATCATTTCCCTTGTTGATATACTTGAATAGATAATTAATAGATGATGATTGATTACAGTACTCAACATTTATATGGGATGCATATTTCAAAAGCAATTCACGATTGTACGGCACAACAAACTGATTATCAAGATGAACTCCATTTTTTTCAATAGATCTCCTATCATTTCTCCTTCTATAAATTGGAAATCCATCCTCATCAATAGTAGTGAAGTTGACAAAACCTTTTGGAAAATACTTTCCACATCTACCATCTTTCATGCAAGGTGATTTAAGATTATATGATCCACAAGGACCATGCATCATGAAATTACCAACAATATCATATAACTTGGGATCAGTTGCTTTATCAGGAATTTCAGCAGATATTATATTGTCAAGTTTCTCTGGATTATGGTACTTGTCTTCAGTAGTCAAGAATAAAAGGATGTGTGCATGAGGCAATCCCCTTTTTTGGAATTCTATTGTATAAATGACTGTTTAAAAAGCAAAATATACATATCAGATTATTGGTATGTAAAGATGAAGATTAGAAATGGTAAAGAACTATAATTATTTATGTATTTAAAATAAACCACTTGTGTAATACTCATTATTTAAGTTATTAACAAACAACATGACACAGTGGCAATATAATTATAAATGACCAAAATCTAAAAATTAGGCAAATAATAATTCATTAGCAGTATCATAAATAAAAAAATAATGAGGGAGATAAGGTATTCATAATTATATACCAGCCTTGACTTTGCCAAATATGCTCCATTTTTTAATTTCTTTTATCAAGTGTCAAAGCTTCATCTTAAAAACACGAGAAAGTAGATCTAGCCTATCTTTTGGTTTCAATCGAAGCTGGTGTAGGCAGCGACTAAGTTCAGGCCAAGCTGGATTACACATGAATGTAATGCTTAAGCTACTTGTAATGCTTGCATGTAAAACCTGACTTTGATTTACAGTTGGAACATTCAAACTACGAGAACCCATATTCTCTTTCGACTCCATCTGTTGTTTACCCTCACAATAATCTCTTCATAAGAACCACAATCCTCATTGGAAAAGCATGGAGAACAATATAGAATGGTGACAACACAGAAACAAATAATAGCAGGACATAAACATGTTAACAAAAACACACACCAAATAACCAATGAAAGATTTCATAACAACTACCACGATAGAGTCTGAAATACCACACCATTGTATACAAAGAAATAGAAAAGATAATAACAAATGTAGAAGAAGAAAATTTGGAATAACTCCTACCATTCAACACACTAACATCCATGATAGGCCAACTTTCCCTCCACCCACTATTCTCTCTGATTTTGAAAACAACAAATAAGAAAAGAGGCACAAAAGACTTGAGAAGGCATACATACACTTACAAGAAGGGAGGGAAAATTAGCGGCAAACCTTTGACCCTTACCAGTACCAATTTATTTTCCCTTGATATGACAGGCAAATCACCGTATTATCTCATTTCATTGGAAAGGCCACACATTTCATTGCAAACAACAATAAAATATTTGTATAAGTGATAAGAGGTTGTCGAGACCTATCAAATAATAAAAATTACTGGTTCACAAACTAATTTGTAGTATAGAGAATGAACCGAATCGTCTCAAGGATCCAAAAACAAAGATTTAATTAGATCAAGATAATTAGAAATGAGGGTTTTGATGATGATTAACAAGATTAACAAAAGTACAAGACTTAAAGTTGTGAACAAATCTAAAGAAACAACCAATCCAAGGAAATTTACTGATCTTGAGTTTAATCCATCATTGATCACAAGAAATCTACTTAATTGCTAATCATGTTATTGGTCTTAGATCACATCAAGAAGCCTTAACATGATCCAAGAATTCTCTACTAAATAAGCATCTAGGATTTGATTAACCAAGGTTAGATAAAGTAAGCACCATCCAACATAGATTAACTTAAGATCTAGAATTTAACCAAGCTAAACAATCTATCAAAATGTTTTAATATATTGTTTAGTCTTTGTGATCCTCTTTTAATACATGATAATAAAGCTATTATCACATCAACATCTAAATCAAATTAAGCAATTTAATCTAGATAAAAATCAAAAGAGGAAGAAGAGAAACTTGAATAACAATTAAGCAATATGAACAAGCGAAACAAGATCTCCAAATTAAACATCAAGATAGCTAATCCCTTGGATTGATTATGAGAGCCTAGCCTTCCATGGATGGGAAGGAAAAACTCAGAAATAAAATAACAAAAATGAAATTGTAAAGAGAATGGAGAAGAAGAGAAAGAAAACTCTCACAAATACTCAAACTTTCTTCAAACTTACTTAAAATTGAATGATCATAATACAAAGAGATTGACTTTATTTATAATAATCCTAGAAGCCAATTTGTACATGTACATAATCTGAATACAAGCTGTAAAAACATGGAAATTGTCAAATATGGAAGCTTGATGCATGGTAGGTGGGTTGGTGGCTTTTAGTCAGCAACTCTTATCTGACTTCTGGCTTGATTTTCATGACCTAGACGGTGCATTTGGGCTTTGAGGTCTTCATGAAAGTTGTAGCCAATTGTCTCCTTGAAATTTTGCAATTGAAATCATGTAATTTGGACTTTTAGAACTCCATATATGCCAAAAACACTACACCTACCTCAAGCTAGGTTAGCAGAACGTGTTTCCAAATTCAAACCAACTTGTAGTTTCATAATGATGCCTAAAACGACATCTATTGACTAAATGGTCTTCAGTGAAGTTGGAGATATGGGTCTTATCTTTCCAATGGCCAAGTTTCATCCCAAGAGGAGGCCTATAGTTCACTATGTAGTCCAATATGTGCACACTGCCCAGATTTTCGTGACAGCAAACCCACTCTGCATTGCAGGGATATTTTTGACCCTTAGAAGTCCAATCTGGCTCTTGAGTTCTTCATGAAACTTGTAGAGCCTTGTCTTAGCTTTCCAAAGACACCAAGATCACTTCAAATGGATCACCGAGTTTCAAGTTATGGCCTAACCAAGGAAGAAAGGTCAAAATGCATCAAAATCTAAAAATTATTCACAATTTGCATTAAAGCCTAATGAAGCCCAACAACATTAAACTCATCTAAAATACTAATATTGGGCACAATAAACATCTAATAAAGCCTAATACAAAGCTAACATAAGTGTCTCAAATTGATTGATCAATAAAACATAAAATAATATTAAGCAAACAACTAATAATTACCTATAATTACCTATTACCTATAGGGCATCATCATTTTATATATTAAATCCAATTTTGAAAAATACAACCATAATCATATCAATGAACTCCATCAAAATATAAAAACCACCTAGTTTATTAATATTACACGGTAGAGTACCTGGAGGGAGATTTTCAAACACCAACGACATTATGCATAACGCTTGGCCAAATACCCTGACCATGTATTGGGAGGAAATTTTCCAATATTTAAACACTCACATACACAATAGCGAAAGAAAAGCATACAACACAAGTCTTTTGAAACAATAAAGAAAAGTTCAAAATACCAACAAAACCTGGATATAATGGCCATGAAATCCAGAGATATCTTCATTTCCTGCAATGACAATAATGAATTAAGCTACAAATAACACATATATAAGACATCCTTCAATGCTGGAAAAAACTGACCACAAATACCACCTACAATGTCGGCAAATTTCTTTAATTTCTGCTGACAACACCAACTCTAAACCACGACAAATTTCTTTAATTTTTGCCGATACCACCAGCTCCAAACCAAAACAAATTTGCTTGCTGCGTCTTACACCGATAACGTGTGTGTGTGAGACAGAGAGAGAGAAAAAGAAAGAGAGAGAGAAAGAGACTATTTACTTACTTTTCAGAACATTAATTGTGATATGTTATTAATTGTGATATGTCATAAAGCAATTCAAAGAAATGACAATATTTGCACAAGCTGCCAACAAACTACACATGTAGTTAAGGTTATTTTTGTATATTCTTAAAGAAAGAAATTTCAGACCATCATAGAAGAAACCACTTTTCGGTAATGACAAAGGTACCGTAATGCCAAAAGAAATAACAAAAAACCCACCCCAAGCTTCATTGAATGAAAGTCACAACATGCATATATTAGTCCTTTCATTATTTAAGCGGAAACTACGGAGATATATGGATCTGGGGCAATGTCAGGTACTGTTACAATTAGATTGGATTAAGCCCATAAACCGACCTTTAGAAGACTTTTCAACCCAGACTAAGTCAACGTATACTAAATAAGGCTAAGACCCCAAGATGAGATCTTCACACCGAGGATTTAGCCTTGCCGAGAGGCACATTGAAGGAAAAAAGGCTCCCTAGATAACTCTATCACCTCGGTTATAAATATGGGGAAATCCTAACTAATTACGAACCTTAAACATTAGCTAATTATGAACCTTAAACATTAATCTACCCACTGCTATCACTGACCTCAGCGTTGAAGTTCTTTTTCAGGTATCCAGCCCCAATCTTGGAGAAGCACTCCAGCAGCTCGAGACCATGATGATCTTATGGTATTCAAACGTGAAGAATACTAAACTTAAAATTTAGCATTAAAATGAGAAATTTTACCCTTAAAAGGTTGATCAGCATTACTCCCCATACCTTAAACACTCAATTTATGTAGAGCACTTATTTGTCACCACATTATCTCTAACTAATTGTGAACCTTCATTACGCCGTGTCATGGTCGAGCTATCAATCCTTATAAATATTATTATTATTATAAGATAATAAACAAACCATTTTTTAATAATATTATTTTACCTATACGTAATTAAGTAACTAATAAAATTAAGAAATTTGCATGTCTGGCAAACTAATGATGGGTTGAGTTTTCCTTTGAAAGTTGAAGTAATAATAGATTTTGAATTTTTATAGCTATCAAATTATTTAATCATATATATATATATCTATCTAATACGTGGATCGTATGGGAAAAATCAATGCTTAATATAAATAATGATAACAACTGGCATATATATTAATTCATCAACATGTGTTTCCGTAATTGCCTGCGCAATGAATGGGACGAGATAATCAATTCCACTACACGATGTGTTTTTGAGAAGTCCATGTTTTCAATTACAGGCCCACATTGCACTATAAATCAAAAGGTTTGTCATTAGGTGTTAATTAATAATTCCTTATATTACCATGGGCTGTACTTTGACAGATTACACATGTAAAGCACATCTAAAAGGCAAAATTGTAAATCATCATGTGTCATCAGATGGTAAATTATGTTTTATTTCAGTAAAATTTATCTAAGGATTCAAATTTAGCATCTTAGGACTAAGGCAAAACTAATATTTGAATAAATATTAGTCTCAAACTATTAGTGTGGTTTTGTTTTTTTTCTTTTTTAGGAAAGAATGTATGGTAACCTGTTATGTGTCTTTCCTCGTCTTATTTTTGTTTTCAGGATATATTTTTTGTTTTGATTTTAACTTTAAACATGAGGTTGCATGTGTATAACACTTCACTCCTCACCTAAACATTGTCTCTGCCTAAGTGATTGATAACCTCCATAATATGCCGTATGGACTTAAGATATCATCAATCCGTATATTCTACTTATAATATTGTACGATCATATGAAAACCTTTTATTTTACCAATATTACTTTTATTTTATTTATATTAAATTAAATAATTGATAAAATTGTGAAATTTGTGTATATGATAAGATATATTGGAAAAATGACTTCAAAATAAAAATAATAATAACGTTAGGCGCGTGTATATTCAACTTGGTTTGCCTAATTGCCTACGCTACAATTGGGATAATCAATTCTATTAGTCTTGGAGAAGTCCACATTTACAATTACAGGCCTACTGTTTTCTACATTTGCACTATAATTCAAAAGTTGGTCATTAGGTCGTAATTAATTATTCTTATTCCGCACCATAACAACTCTTGGTACAAATTATTCAATATAAAACAACCACTATGCGCATAAACCTAAAAGAAGGGAAGGAAAACGCCAAATTCTACTGTCTGTATTACTTTAATGGGAGTTTTTTCTTGTTTTGCAAAGAGTAGACACCCTTGGAGTGGGTGAAGATTCCCCACATTTTGATTTAGCCTCAGCTTCTTGAGCCCTGCAGGAAAGAACACTACATTTGGTTGAAGATTCAAAGCCTGAGAATCGTCATTTCACTGATATTGGTGAACTTTCTTGCTTTGACTGAAAAAAACTTTGTTTGGGGAAGTTTCATTTCACATTTGAATCTGATTTTTGCGTAACCTGTGTTGTTTTTGTTGTTGTATGACTCAGTCTAACTGCTTCAACCTACGGCACCGTGTGGTTCTAACCGCTAAGCCTTTCCATGGCACTGAATGGAAATTCTTCACCAAAATCAAATTGGAAGTACCATGTTTTCTTGAGTTTTAGGGGAGAAGACACCCGATTAGGTTTCACTGACCACTTATATGAAGCCTTGGTGCGCAAGAGTATCATAACATTCAGAGATGACGAAGAACTTGCAAGAGGTGAAGTTATCTCACAAAAGCTACTTGATGCAATTGAGGAATTTCTCTGTGCTATTGTCGTAATCTCCCAACATTATGCTTCTTCCACTTGGTGTTTGGATGAGCTCCAAAAGATTGTTGAATCCAAAAATAGGTCGGGCCAAGAAGTTTTCCCAGTCTTCTGCAGTGTGGATCCCTCCAATGTACAGCATCAAAGGGGAAGTTTTGCAGAAGCTTTCAAAAAACATGAAGAAAAATATGTAGAAAACAAAGAAAAGGTGCAAAAGTGGAGAGATGCTTTGAAAGACGTTGCCAACTTATCTGGTTGGGACTCTAAGAATCAGTAAGTTCAGCATGCTTTAATATAAATTTGTGGCGGCTTCGAGTCTGCCGCAACAAGTTGCGGCGACTAGTTACTGCAGAAGTGTTTGCAGCGATACTTGTGACAGATGGACTGCTGCTAAACAAATCTGGTCACTATTCCACTGCAAAAACCGCCACAGTAAAAACATTAATGATCATTCTACATTTGCAATAGTTCTTGTTGGCTTATTATAAAACATCATATATATATATGTGTGTGTGTGTGCGCGCATGTGGAAGACATAAGAAACATAGGCCTATGTAATTTATAGGCAAAATTTACGCAAGGGAAGAGATAAGCCTTATCTCTTGGGAATTTTGCAGCACATTAAGTAAAAGTAGATATTTTGCACATTGCACACTCGTGGTACACAAAACTATCACACATTTCTTATTTGGTTTCAGTGCCTATGCATGGGCTTCTGAAATCTTCTCCATTTCTGACTAGTTTAAAACTCCTATCCAAGATCCCGCATGGCAGAAAGTATGCTCTTTGGTTGCCCTATTATGGGATCCTCCATATCAAAACTCTAACTATGTTGATTTAACTGAAAGTATGCTTAGCAACCGAGAGGCGCATTGAGTCTTTAGATGCCAAATGGGAAAGGGCATAGTGAACTTGGTGCATAATTGTTGCGTAGCATTCTATTATATTATTCGGGATCTAATTAGGTAAATCAAACTTGGAGGAAAGAAGAAATCACTTTATCTTTCGAAATCTTAAAAAGATCTAGCTCTTCTCTTGAATCTTCATCTTCATTCTATTTCTTCAAAACTTGATTATCTTTGTGAAGCATCTTATGTTTCGGAAGATAATTGTCCCGGTCCGAGTTCGAACTAGATGGTGGATCTGCTGGAGCGGCGAAGAAGGCGATGGGGGTACCTACAAAAGAGACTCTGACGCTCAAGTTAGTGTATGCAGTAGGTAGTTTAAAGTGTTTGAGTTGAGTGAGTATAGTGCGGAAGGTCCCCTTATATAGTTGTGAAGTGATAAGGTTCCAACTGATATGATCGTCTAGAGGATGGGAAATCCGTGGGAGTGGTAATCTTCTCCTCGTTTAGGCTAGTTTTTGGGAGATGGAGTTGGCGGCAGTTACATGGTGGAGACAAAGTCAATGGGATAGGATGCAATTGGGCTTGGGATGAGCCTAAAAGATTTGATCTTAACACCAGCCCTTTAGCTCGGTATTTGACGAACCAAGGCGAGTGAAAGTCGAGTTGTTGAACTACTGACGTGTCTTTTACGCGAACGTGTGATTTGGGATGAGCTTAAGACTAATGTGGTGTGGGACCAAGGTAGGAGACTCGTGGGTCTAGTGTGTTCGGAAGTGGTCCGTGTTCGTGCTACCGAGGTCGACATGGGAGGAGGATTTCTGATTGTTCCTAGCCATCGGGGCAAGTGGACTCATAAAGCTCCTTTAAGGGTTAAAGGTCGTTCGTGTCAATGACTTGCACTTGCCTACTAGTGAAAACCTGCTTGGGTGGGCAGAGAAAGTCCTGACATGGATGGCCAGGATCTAAGTTAGCCGTTCAATTTAATGTTGGAGGATTTGACCACTTGTATGACAGTTTGACTTAACCCGTATGTGAAGACCTTTGTTGAGCCGGGTTACTGAATGATGAGATGGGGAGATCAAGGCTGAACTATGGTGAATTGGCCAAAGCCGTGCCAGAGTTGAGGCTACCAAGAGGAGACTGGATGGCTGAGCTGAAGCTAGGAGACTGAGGCCAAGCCAAAGTGAGGGGACTGAGGCCAAGGCAAGGTAAGGCGTTTGAGGCCGGGCCAAGGTGAGTGACCGAGCAAAGGCTAGGTGATCAAGGTCGAGCTGAGATAGGCTTGCCAAGGTGGTTTGCTCGAGGTGTAGTGTGGGCCTCAGTTTGATCTTCTGTTTTGGCAAGCTGTTTGGCACATAGCCACAAGCTTTGAGCAAGTTGGGTCGACCTGATTTTGCTAATCTAGCTTTATCAAATTTCTTCCTGTGAGTATTTTGTTATGCATCTACTGAGTAAACACACTATATTTCTGCATTTGATCGAGTGTGGGGTTCTTGTGGACTACTGTCCCAAGTAAGGTCATCATATTTCAGAGTTTGTGTATTTTCCTGAGGTGATTAGCTTATTTTGCCATTTAGGGGATTGTTGCTGACTTTATTTGTTGGTTAATCGATGAGGTTAACTTAGGGGATCTGTTGTTCTTCGAGGAGAGGGATCGGTAGAATCTGCTGTTAGAATCCTCTGCTCCTCGGAGGGCAGGGAATTGATAGAATCCGCTGCTCCTCAGAAGGAGGGGGATTGACAGAATATCATTTACAGTAAAGAGAAATAACATAAAGAAATAAGTAAATGAACTTTTATTGATGATGAGTTTGGGGAGCCAAACTAAGTACATAGTGAGTTTCTTTCGGTTGGCTATTACGTGCTTGCCTCATTAAAACCTTGCTAAGAAAAACTCAGTGGGATAAAAACTTAGGTAAGGAAGAAAAAGAGTACATTACATCATAATTTGGAAGTAATTTTAACTGAAGTAGATTCTGGGGTTGGTTGTGTTCCAGGTGCATGGGATCAACTTTCCTCCTCAGGATTTGAGCTTACAGGCTCCACCACTAAGGTCGACTATAACTCGATATAGTCTTTCCCAATTAGGGGCGTGTTTTCCTTCAGCTAGGTTCTTGCCTCCGATGTCAATTCTTCAAAGGACGGGGTCCTTTTGTCAAAGCTTCCAAGTTTGGACTCGGAGACTTGTTGATCTTTGATTTGTTGCTGGTTCTCTGATCTGGGCAAGATCCCATTCTTCCTGGATGAGGTCGAGGTCGACTCGGATGTAGGCTTCATTGTTCTCTTCGAAGAAGTGGTTCGTTCTCCAATTTGGCTCTTCGATCTTCGTAGGGATCATTGCTTTGACATCGAATGTAAGTTGAAGGGAGATTCTTTGGTGGAGGACTACAGGGTTGTTCTGTAAGCCCAAAGGACGCTTGGGAGCTCCTCGACCCAGTTGCCTTTTGCCTCGTGAAGTCTCTTTTTCAGCCCGTTCAAAATAAATTTGTTTGCTGCTTCTGTTTCGCCATTGCCTTGGGGGTGTTCTACTGACGTGAAGCACATTTTCATGTGTAGCCCCG
The DNA here is from genome assembly GCA_023212625.1 of Styphnolobium japonicum. Classification (NCBI taxonomy): domain Eukaryota; kingdom Viridiplantae; phylum Streptophyta; class Magnoliopsida; order Fabales; family Fabaceae; genus Styphnolobium; species Styphnolobium japonicum. The sequence continues at coordinate 7,939,138 of JALBWW010000010.1, forward strand.
AGCAAAGGCTCTTTAACCCTTTGTCAGTGAATTATGTATCGTTGTCGCATATTAGGGAGTAAGGGATCCCGAACCTGTTTGTGATATTTTTCCAAAAGAATTTCTTGACTTGAGCTAAGGTAATTTGGGCTAAGGGTTCTGCTTCATTCGATTTAGTAAAGTCAATGGCCATAACTAAGAACTTTAGTTGGGAAGTAGCTTGCTGGAAAGGTCTGAGAAGGTCCATTTCCCACTTCGCAAAGGGCTATGATATCTCGAGGGAAGTGAGCTCTTCAAGAGGTGCATGGAGGAAGTTCAAGAAGCATTAGCACTTATCACAGTGTTTTACGAAGTCTGAGGTGTTTATCTTTATGGTTGGCCAATAATATCCACGCCTAAGGATTTTGGCCATAGTGATCGGCTTCTGAGGCGATGTCCGTAGACTCCTTCATAAACTTTTCTTATAACATAATGGGCTTGGTCGGGAGTGAGGAATTTAAGGAGGGGTGTGGAGATTCCTCTTCTGTAGAGTTCATTATTGTCGATCATGTACCAACTAGCTTGTCGTTTTATCTTCCTAGCTTTTTTTTTTTTAATCAAGGGGAGCATTTCAGGTGCAGAAAGCTTTCCATGAGGCTAGCTTGGAAGTAATGTGGTGGACCTCAGTCTCTTTGATGTTCGAGGTCTTAAGCACTTTCTGTATGACACTTCGGTTGTTACCTGGTGACTTGGTGCTTGTGAGCTTGGATAAGAGGTTAGCTCAAGCATTTTGATCTTAGGGAATGTATTTGATGGAGAAGTGATTAAATCCTGAGCATAAAGTTTTACCTTTTCCAAGTATTTGCTCATTGTTTTATCTTTCACCTGGTAGTCTCCTAAAATCCAGATGGTGAGAAGATGAGAATCACTTAAAGCTTTTAGAGACATGGCCCCCATTTCCCGAGCTAAAGTGAGCCCGACTATTAGGGCTTTATACTTGCATTGGTTATTTAATGCTTGGAATTCAAATCTGAGTGACTGTTCGATAGTGAGGCCAATGGGTGATTCTAGTATGATGCCAGTTCCATTTCCTTTTTGGTTGGATGACCTGTCGACACAGATAGTCCAGGTACATGTCTGACTGTGGCTACTTATGTGGTCAAGGGGTAAGTTCGGCCACGAAGTTATGCATGACCTGCCAATTAATTGATTCTCGGGATTCATAGGTGATGCCAAACTTGGAGAGTTCAACTGACCAAGAATCCATCCTTCTGTCTAGGTCTGGCTTTCTTAGAACTGTTTGATCGGTACAGACGTAGATCAGTGGCTCTGGAAGTATGGTTGGAGTCTTCTTGCTGACGTCAGGAGAGCTAAAAATACCTTTTCAATCTTCTGATATCGAAGCTTGGGTCCTTTTAAGGCCCATGATCAATCATTTTGAAACATTTATGTTAGCTTTGTACTTGGCTTTATTGGATGTCTATTGTGCCCAATATTAGTATATTAGCTGAGTTTTATGTTTTTGGGCCTCATTGGGCTTTAATGCAAATTATGATTAATTCTTGGATTTTGATGCATTTTGACATTTCCTCCTTGATTAGGCCATAACTTGGGATTTGATGATCCGTTTGAGATGATCTTGGTGTCTGTGGAAAGCTAAGACAAAGATCTACAAGTTTCATGTAGAACTCAAGAGCTGGATCAGAATTCTAATGGTCCAAAATAGGCCTGAAAGTCAAAGACGGCTTGTTGTCGCTGGAATTTGAGCAGTGTGCACATATTGGACCATATCATGGGCTATATGCCTCCTTTTAAGCTGAAACTAGTTCCATTGGAAAGCTGAGACATAAAGCTACAATTCTTATGAAGACCTCCAAGCCAAAATACATCGTTTCGGGAATGCAAGTTAAGTTGGAAGTCAGATAAGAGTTGTTGATAAGAAGCCACCAACCATGCACCAACCCACCCACCAAAACCCCCTTTTTAATTATCTAGATCTAATTAAATCTTTGTTTTTAGATTCCTTGAGAGACGATTTGGTTCATGGTTGGTGGGTTGGTGGCTTCTTATCAGCAACTCTTCTCTGACTTCTAGCTTAACTTGCATGCCTGAAACGATGTATTTTGGCTTGAAAGTCTTCATAATAATTGTAAATTTTTGTTTCAGCTTTCCAATGGCACCAATTTCAGCTCAAAAGGAGGCCTATAGCCTACGATATGGTCCAATATGTGCACACGGCTCAGATTCCAATAGCAAGCCCACTCTGACTTTCAGGCTTGTTTTGGATCATTAGAATTCCGATCCAACTCTTAAGTTCTTCATGAAACTTGTAGATTTTTGTCTTAGCTTTCCACAAGCATTAAGATCACCTCAAACGGATCATCGAATCCCAAGTTATGGCCTAATCAAGGAGAAAAAGGTCAAAATACATCAAAATCAGAGAATTAATCACAATTTGTATTAAAGCCCAATGAGGCCCAAAAACATAAAACTCGGCTAATATACTAATATTCTGCACAATAGACATCCAATAAAGTCAAGTACAAAGCTAACATAAGTGTCTCAAAATGATTGATCAAATTCCCCTACACTTAAGCTTTTGCACTCTTGAGCAAAACACGTATGACCAAAACTAAGGAAAACCAAGAAACACTTTAATATTAAACTAAAAGCATAAAAACTGATTATACCTAATCTAATCCACTTTCGTAGGAAATCAAGACGGCACTTGGCATGTGCCATAAGCCTTTAAACCCATAGGTGTCCTTAGTGGATGAATTATAGTCTCGTGAGGGTTTACCAGGATAATACCCATAAACATATAATACTCTATTTAATCAATTCAACTAATTTTTAAATACAAACATTGTATCAAATATAAACCATAATCAATAATTCAAATATACTTATCAAAGTATAATTGAACCAAAGCAATTGCGAAGAAAGTATACATAACATAATCATGTTTTAATCATAAATAGGCATGTTCAAATTGAGTAAAACTCCTCACAAGTGATACTCAAATCACACAAAGTGTTTAGGTTAATTGTTTGCGTTCAACTCAGTCAAATTATGAAAGTATTTTACCATATGCTTGCATATACATCAATTCTCCACTACTTAGATCAAATAAATTGCAAAAATCAAGAGGTCTTTCAAAAAGGTTGTAATGGGGCTATAAGGTGAAGGAAGAGAACAATATGGATAATAGAAAATTAAAAACCAAAGAGAATAAAAGAGCAGTGGGGAGTAACTCAAGTAGAAAGCATAAAATTTTACCCAAAACCATAAAATGCACATTTTCTTCACATATTCCTTTCTTTTTCTATTCCTTTCTTTTACAACCTTTTGGCTTTATTCTTTTTTTTTTCTTTTTTTTCCCTTCAAAATTAGCTATTTTTTTCTTTCTTTTGTACCAAACATTTCGCATAAGCACACTAATTCCCCTATACTTAAATCATTGCAAGCAAAAGAGCTCATCTAATAGGAAAACCAATGCTCTCCTATTCCCTAAGGTGAGGTAAAACATTGTTTTTCATTCAAGACTTGTAATGAGCTAAGAACAAAGAATGAGCAAGTTGGCTCAGAGGGGGTTAACAATGGGATAAATGCATGGTAGGCTTATTTGGCCAAAGTAGCTAAGTCAAGATAAATGCCTCTGTCATTTTCATGCAACATATAGACCAATGTAATCTCAAATCGAATAGTGCAAGTTCTAGAAAATAAATTCATAATTGACATCACTCATGAAGGAAAATAAACCAAATGTAAGTATCAAACTTGGAAAAGCCCAAAACTCACAAAAGTATGGAACATTTACTCAATTCAAACATGCTTTCTTCATAATATCCACAATCATATATACATGTATATCACGAATTTTGAAAAATGATTCAACTATAAATTGTTTTGCATACTTTTATCATCAACTAAGTTCAGATTCAGCACATGCTTGCATCAAAATCAATTTGAAAAGATCAAAATGATTATATATATATATATGCAAGAAAAAAATGATTTTAGACCTACTATGAACATTTAATATAACTATTAGTTTAGGGTGAAAGTTCAACTTTGACCAGGATGCAATTTGGAAGATCTCTTCCAAAGTTCCAAAACCACCAGGTAGGGCAATAAGGGCATCAACATTTGCTATCATAATGTTCATGCATTGGTGTATGCAAAATACCATTACTTTATCCCCTACTGTTTTTCCAACAGGATTGCCTATAGCTAAAGGACTATGAATGACACCAGGGACTTTGCCACCTCCTAAATGTGCAGCAGTTGTTACACAACCTATTAACCCAATATTACCTCCTCCGTAAACTAAATGGATTTCTCTCTCAGCTAGCATTTGACCAAGATTGTTTGCAATATTTATAAACTCTTTATCCTTTCCAAGATTAGATCCATAAAATACACAAACACTTTTGATCCGACGAACTGAAGTTACTTCCATTTTTTTTTTCAACTCTCACCTTGTCAATGATCTGAAGAGAGCAAAGTACAATATTTAAAGGAAGCAGAACTCAAATGTAATAATTACACCTATAAAGGAAGGGTAGATTTGTGTGTCAGGTAAGTTTGAAAATAAGCACAGAAATGATAATAGCTATATGACAGAGATAAAGGACTAATTGATATGTGTCAAAAGAAGTTTTAAAATATGCAACGCATATTTAAAAAAAAAATACGGCTTGGTGTGATTGTGGCTTACATTTTCCTCTGGTTTTACGTCTAGTAACGACTTGAATGTTCTCTATGGGCGATGAAAGGCTTCCCATCCAATTTTCTTAAAAATTGGCAAATAGGGTCTTTTTGAGCCAGATTCTCGAGACTATAATGCTCATGTTCATCTTGGAATATTGGCCATAAATCGAGAAGTACTCTCTGCGCATCTCCATTAGGATGCGTCTCAAGAGTTAATAGAATGTTATCTAAAGACTCCCTACTCACTCCATCCTTAATGAAGTTAATTTTATCATCTCGATTTATAGACAGCATTCCAATTGATATGCATTTTGTGTTGCAGGTCCATCTTGCACATTTATAGCAAACTTATAACCTTATTGCTCTTCTTTTCTTTGCATATAAACTTTTACCTAACCCTGCCATATATGAAACAAAAGCGTAAAAAAATTCACTTGTTATTCGAACCTTTGCTTCGATTAATCAGCGTATATCCGCAGGGATGCCTTTGTGCATAAGCATCCTTAATCTTTCAAACCTTGCACAATAAATGTTAGTTAAAGCATTTTGAGGGAGAGAAGGGAATCGTTTGCGGAAGTTAACAAGCCGATTATCCATTTTGAAAGAAAGAAAGAGAAGAAAAAAATGAGTACAATTTTATATAGATTTCAGTTTTTGTGGGTAATTGAATGGACCGAAAAAAATTTCACGGAGTACTGTTATCCGCCATTTAACCAATGAAAAATAATTTGTTAATGAAAAACAAACAAAATTAAGACAGAAAAATCAAACTCTGATAGATTTCTGTATCAATTCCTGTGATTTCAAATAAATCAAAGTTTGAAAGATGATAGGGTTAGAAAACTTGGGTTGCCTCCCATGAAGCGCTACTTTGAACGTCTTTAGCCAAACCTATCAATGATCTATTCATTGTAAGCCAGTGTGATTGAAGATTTGTCCCAGGAAATAATTTCAACCTTGAGTTGAAAAGTAAGACTTTTTTTGGCCCTGCTTTGAACTCTTTCTTGACAATCTTCTTATCATGCCACACAAGGTAGGCTTATTTTGCCAAAGGAGTAATCAATCATGGTAGAGGGCCTCCTACAGTTGAACCTCCTCCACGAGATTCTCGTGAGCTCCTTCATAAAAATTCTTGAGGCGATGACCATTGACTTTGAACACTTTGTTGGAAGCCTCACTCTTAATTTCCACTGCGCCATGAGGAAAAATATTAATAACAATAAAAAGTCCAAGCCACCTAGAACGAAGCTTACCGGGCATAAGTTTGAGGCAAGAGTTTTAAAGAAGGACTTTTTGACCACTGGTGAACTCTTTTCGTACCAACATCTTGTCATGAAGAAGTTTGGTCTTCTCCTTGTAGATCCGGGAGTTCTCATATGCCTCTAATCGAAGCTCCTCAAGTTCCTGAAGTTGAAGCTTCCTTTGGGATCCGACTTGACTCAAGTCAAGGTTGCATTGCTTCACTGCCCAATAGGATTTATACTCAATTTCCATCGGAAGGTGGCACGCCTTCCCAAAGACAATCCAATACAGGGACATCCCTATCGGTGTCTTGTAGGCAGTTCGGCAATCCCACAGAGCATCCTCAACTCTCAGGCTCCAGTCCTTCCTATTAGGCTGGACTGTCTTCTCAAGTACGTGCTTGATCTCTCGGTTGGAGACCTTGGCTTGCCTGTTTGTCTTGGGGTGATAAGGTGTAGAAACCTTGTGCAACACGCTGTACTTTCTCATCAAGGCCTCTATTCTCCGGTTGCAAAAGTGCGAACCCTGATCACTGATAATGGCCCTCGGGATTCCAAATCTGCAGAAAATCGGTGATTTAACAAACTTGACAACAACTTTAGAATCATCAGTCTGAGTGGCTTTTGCCTCCACCCATTTGGATACATAGTCAACAGCCAACAAAATATAAATATAACCAAAGGAAACAGGGAAAGGGCCCATGAAATCAATACCCCAAACATCAAAGATCTCACAAGACAACAGAGGTTGTTGAGGCATCTCATTCCTGCACGAAATTGTCCCTATTCTCTGGCACTGTTCACAAGACTTACAAAACAGATATGCATCATGAAATATGGTAGGACAATACAACCGAGAGTCCAAAATCTTCCTAGCTGTACGTTGGGAGCCAAAGTGCCCACCACATGCAATTATATGACAAAAGCTAAGAATTGAATGAAACTCATGATGAGAGACACACCTCTTAATAATCTGGTCACTACAAAGCCTCAACAAATAAGGATCATCCCATACATAGTACTTAGACTCACTTTTCAATTTATTAGATTGAGCTTTAGTAAAACACGTAGGAAGAACACCAACAACTAGGAAATTAACCTTACTGCAAACCAAGGGAAGGCGTTCTTACCTTGCAGCTGCAGAAGTTGCTCATCTAGGAAAGAGTACTGTACAGGGAAGGGATCTGAAGCTCTCTCAATGTGGCTCAACTGATCTGCCACTGGGTTCTCTGCTCCACTATTGTCACGGATCTCTATGTGAAACTCCTGGAGCAGTAGCATCCACCTGATTAGTCAGGGCTTTACCTCTGGATTCTTCAAAAGGAACTTCAGAGCTGCATGATTAGTAAACACAACAACCTTAGAACGAAGCAAATATGATCTAAACTTATCCAAAGCAAAAACAATGGCTAAAAGCTCTTTTTCGATTGTGGTGTAGTTGGCCTGAGCAGCATCCAGAGTTGTGGAAGCATAATATATCACATGAGAAGCTCTCCCCACTCTCTGTTCCATGACTGCCCCTACTGCATAGTTTGAAGCATCACACATCAGCTCAAATGGCAATGTCCAGTCAGGTGGCTGGATGATGGGGGTACTGGTCAAGGCTCGCTTCAAGTGGTTGAAAGCTGCCTTGCACTTGTCATCAAAACTGAACTCTATATCTTTCTGCAGCAAGGGGGAAAGTGGAAGGGCAATCTTGCTGAAGTTTGCAATTAAGCGCCTGTATAAACCTGCATGACCATGAAAAGAACGCACTTCCCGCACACATGTGGGGTAAGATAAACAAGTAATCACATCGATCTTAGCAGGATCTACCTCAATGCCCTTACTAGATACTACATGGCCTATGGGCCAAGGGCAGAATCTGGAATTATTTGTTGTACTAATCCATTGATTTTCTTACCACTGCGCAAAGCTATAGCACTGACATTGCCTCTATGGTTTGGAGTGGTTTGAGAGGGTAATTGGTCAAAACCCTGTGACTTTTATTCATGAATAGATGTGACAAGTTGACCAATTTGAGTTTCCAAGTTCTGAATGGTGGTTTCAGTTCTCTGTTGAAATTGGACGTTATTGGTGGCCAATTGTTTCACCAAATCTTCCGATAAGGGTTCAGACTTCGTGACTACTGGACCTTGCTGCTGGAATGGTGGTCTACTTGGTTCAACATGTGGCTGAAACTGATTTGGCCTTGTTTACAGCTGGAATGGTGGTCTATACTGGTCTGGTAGCTGATGATTAGATACTTCCAGATCCATATTGCACCAGAGGATCAGGAGAAGACCATATTTACCTGTTCCTTCGATACCTTTGCTTATAGATGGATGCCTTTCGGCCTCTGTAATGCCCCTGGTACTTTCCAGCAGTTGATGGTAAGCATATTTTTTGATTTCTTAGAGGAGTGCATGGAGGTATTTATGGATGACTTCACTGTCTATGGTTCTTCTTTTGATTCATGTTTAGCTAGCCTATCTAGGGTGCTGCATAGATGCATTGAGACTAACCTTGTGCTAAAATTTGAGAAATGCCATTTTATGGTAGAGTAAGGTATAGTTTTAGGCCATGTAGTATCTAGTAAGGGCATTAAGGTAGATCCTACTAAGATCGACGTGATTACTTGTTTATCTTACCCCACATGCCTGAAGGAAGTGCGTTCTTTTCTTGGTCATGTAGGTTTCTATAGGCGCTTCATTGCAAACTTCAGCAAGATTGCCCTTTCACTTTCCCACTTGCTGCAAAAAGAAGTAGAGTTGAATTTTGATAACAAGTGCAAGGCAGCTTTCAACTACTTGAAGTGGGCCTTGACCAGTACCCCCATCATCCAGTCACCTAACTGGACATTGCCATTTGAGCTGATATGTGATGCTTCTAGCTATGCAGTAGGAGCAGTCTTGGCACAGAGAGTGGGGAGAGCTTCTCATGTGATACTATGCTTCCAGAACTCTGGATGCTGCTCAGGCCAACTACACCACAACCAAAAAAGAGCTTTTAGCCATTGTTTTTTCTCTGGACAAGTTTAGATCATATTTACTAGGTTGTAAGGTTATTGTGTTTACTGATCATGCAGCTCTGAAGTTCCTTTTGAAGAAGCCAGAGGCAAAGCCTCGACTAAATTGCCCTACCTAGTGGTTTTGGATCCTTGACTTGAATCAAGCCAGATCCTAAAGGAAGCTCCAACTCCAGGAACTTGTGGAGTTTCGATTAGAGGCATATGAGAACTCCTAGATCTATAAGTAGAAGGTCAAACTCCTTTATGACAAGATGTTGGTATAAAAGGAGTTCACCATTGGTCAAAAAGTCATTCTCTACAACTCTCGCCTCAAACTTATGCCAGGTATGCTTCATTCTAGGTGGCTTGGACCTTTTATTATTATTAATGTTTTTCCTCATGGTGCAATGGAAATTAAGAGTGAGGCCACTAACAAAGTGTGCAAAGTCAATGGTCATCTCCTCAAGAATTTTTATGAAGGAGCTCACGAGAACCTCGTGGAGGAGGTTCAACTGCAGGAGGCCCTCTACCATGATTGATAACTACTTTGGCAAAATAAGCCTACCTTGCGTGGCATGATAAGAAGATTGTCAAGAGAAAGTTCAAGGCAGGGCAAAAAGTCTTACTTTTCAACTTGAGGTTGAAATTATTTCCTAGGACAAATCTTATATCACGCTGGCTTACAATGAATAGATCATTGACAAGTCTGGCTGAAGGCGCTCAAAGTAGCGTTTCTTAGGAGGCAGCCTAAGTTTTCTAACTCTATCATCTTTCAAACTTTGATTTATTTGAAATCACAAGAATCGAGACAAAAAATCGGTGCTAAACTATAAAATCTGTTAGAGTTTGATTTTTTTGTCTTAGCTTTGTTTATTTTTCATTAACTGATTATTTTTCACTGGTTAAATGACGGATAACGGTACTCCATGAAATTTTTTTTCGGTCCCTCCAGTTACCCACAAACACTGAAATCTATATAAAATTTTACTCATTTTTTTCTCCTATTTCTTTCTTTCAAAATGGATAATCGGCTTGTTAGCTTCCGCAAGCGGTTCCCTTCTCTCCCTCAAAATGCTTTAACTAACATTTATTGTGCAAGGTTTGAAAGATTAAGGATGCTTATGCACAAAGGCATCCCTGTGGATATACGCTGGTTAATCGAAGCAAATGTTCGAATAACAGGTGAATTTTTTGACGCTCTTGTTTCATATATGGCAGGGTTAGGTAAAAGTTTATATGCAAAGAAAAGAAGAGCAAAAGGGTTACGAGTCTGCTATAAATGTGCAAGATGGACCTGTAACACAAAATGCATATCAATTGGAATGCTATCTATAAATCGAGATAATAAAATTAAATTCATTAAGGATGACATGAGTAAAGAGTCTTTAGATAACATTTTATTGACTTTTGAGACGCATCCTAGTGGAGATGTGGAGAGAGTAATTCTCGATTTATAGCCAATATTCTAAGATGAACATGAGCGTTATAGTCTCGGGAATCTGACTCAAAAAGACCTTGTTTGCCAATTTTTAAGAAAATTGGATGGGAAGCCTATCATCGACCTATAGAGAGCATTCAAGCCGTTACTGGACGAAAAACCAGAGGAAAATGTGAGCCACAATCACACCTACTATAAGTATTTAAAAAAAAATTAGCCGTATTTTTTCGAAATATGCGTTGCATATTTTCAAACTTCTTCTGACACATATATATTAGTCTCTTATACTTGTCATACAACTATTATCATTCCTGTGCTTATTTTCAAACTTACCTGACACGCAGATCTACCTCTCCTTTATACGTTTAATTATTGCATTTGAGTTTTGATTCTTTTAAATATTACAGTTTGCTCTCTTCATATCATTGATAAGGTGAGAGTAAAAAAACAAAAAAAAAAGTGGAAGTAACTTCAGTTCGTCGGATCAAAAGTGTTTGTGTATTTTGTGGATCTAAAATAGCCATAAAATTCAGAGTGGGTTTGCTGTCACTAGAATATGAGCAGTGTGCACAGATTGGACCATATCGTGGGCTATAGGTCTCCTTTTGAGCTGAACCTCGACCATTATAAAGATAAGACTCATATCTCCAACTTTACTAAAGACTATTTAATCAATAGATGCCGTTTTAAGCATGACTATGAAGCTACAAGTTGGTTTGAATTTGGAAACACGTTCTGCCATCCTGACTTGAGGTAAGTACAGTGTTTTTGAATATCTAGAGTTGTAAAAGTCCAAATGGCATGAAACCAAAGCCAATAGTTCAAGGAGACAATTGTCTACAACTGTCATGATACCTCCAAGCCAAAATACATCATTTAGGGCATGAAAATCAGGCTGGAAGTCGGAGTAGAGTTGCTGACTAGAAGCCACCAACCATACACCAACCCACCAACCATACACCAACCCACCAACCATGCATCAAGCTACCATATTTGACAATTTTCATGTTTTTACAGCTTGCATTTATATTATTTTCAATTACAAATTGGCTTCTAGGATTAGTATAAATAGAGCCAATCTCCTTGTATTATACATCATTCAACTATTGACAAGAGGTTGTCGAGACCCGTCAAATAATAAAAATTACTGGTTCACAAACTAATTTGTAGTATAGAGCATGAATTGAATCGTCTCTCAAGGATCCAAAAAAACAAAAGATTCAATCAAATCAAGATAATTAAAATGGTGGGTTTTGATGATTTGTAAAGTAAATACTCTTGTTGAATTAAAGAAATGCAATTAACAAATTAACCAATCCAAGGAAATTTACCGATCTTGAGTTTAATCCATCATTGATCACAAGCAATCCACTTAATTGCTAACCATGTTCTTGGCCTTAGATCACATCAAGAAGCCTCAACATGATCCAAGAATCCTCTACTAGATAAGCATCTAGGATTTGATTAACCAAGATTAGATAAAGTAAGCACCATCCAAATCAAATTATTGTTTAGTCTTTGTGATCCTCTTTGAATACATGATAATAAATCTATTATCACATCAACATCTAAATCAAATTAAGCAATTCAATCTAGATAAAAATTAAAAGAGGAAGAAGAGAAACTTGAATAACAATTAAACAATATGAATAAGCGAAACAAGATCTCCAAATTAAATATCAAGATGGTTAATCCCTTGGATTGATTATGAGAGCCTAGCCTTCCATGGATAGGAAGGAAGAATTCAGAAAATAAAGAACAAAAACGAAATTATAAAGAGAATGGAGAATAAGAGAAAGAAAACTCTCACAAATACTCAAACTTTCTTCAAACAAATACTTAAACTTACTTCAAATTGAATGATGTATAATACAAAGAGATTGACTCTATTTATACTAATCCTAAAAGCCAATTTGTAATTGAAAATAATATGAATGCAAGCTGTAAAAACATGAAAATTGTCAAATATGGTAGCTTGATGCATGGTTGGTGGGTTGGTGCATGGTTGGTGGGTTGGTGAATGGTTGGTGGCTTCTAGTCAGCAACTCTACTCCAACTTCCAACCTGATTTTCATGCCCTAAACAATGTATTTTGGCTTGGAGGTCTTCATGATAGTTGTAGACAATTGTCTCCTTGAACTTTTGGCATTAGTTTCATGCCATTTGGACTTTTACAACTCCAGATATTCCAAAAACACTGCACCTACCTCAAGTTAGGTTGGCAGAACGTGTTTCCAAATTCAAACCAACTTGTAGCTTCATAATCATGTCTTAACTTGGAAAGGATAAAGAGTTAGTCAATATTGCAAACAATTTTGGTCGAATACTAGGTAAGAGAGAAATCCATTTAGTTTATGTAGGAGGTAGTCTTGGGTTAATGGGTTGTGTAGCAACTGCTGCACATTTAGGAGGTGGCAAAGTCCTTGGTGTTATTCATAGTCCTTTAGCTATAGGCAATCTCGCTGGAAAGACAGTAGGAGATGAAGTAATGGTATTTTGCATGCACCAACGCATGAACATTATGATAGCAAATGCTGATGCCTTTATTGCCTTGCATGGTGGTTTTGGAACTTTGGAGGAGATCGTCAAAATTGCATCCTGGTAACAGCTGAAGTTTCACCAAAAACCAATAGGTATATTAAATATTAATTGTTTTTATGACAATTTGTTTTGTTTTCTTGATCATGCTATGGAACAAAGATTCATCTCACAAGCAACACGTCAAATTCTTGTAACTGCTGCAACCCATGAACAATTGCTCGATCAACTACAAGCATTTGTACCACAACGCGATCCAACAATGGCTCTACTAAATTGGGAAAAAGATAGCAGCAGCAAAAAGCAAAAACTTAATTTGACTTTGTCCTTGTGAATTTTTGTTTATCTGATTGTTTTAGTTTTTATTAATTTTTCTTATTTCAAGCTTGATTTGCAGTTTTCTGGTAAGATCTTCTACACTCTACCTATCTTTATTTTGACATTGGGGACAATGTCTTAAATTAGTTGGGGGGAGGGATAGTTGACATTGCCATGTACATAGTTTGTTAAAAAAAAAAACTAACCAGCTAATTTTTATTATTACTAACTTATTAGATGTATGATGACAGAGTTAGGAGTATTTTTGCTCTAGAGACATATCTTAACTTGCATTTCATAGTAGGTCTAAAATCATTTTGTTCTTGCATATATATATATAATCATTTTGATCTTTTCAAATTGATTTTGATGCAAGCATGTGCTGAATCTGAGCTTATTTGATGATAAAAGTATGCAAAACAATTTATAGTTGAATCATTTTTCAAAATTCGTGATATACATATATATATGACTATGGATATTAGGAAGTAAGCATGTTTGAATTGAGTAAATGTTATATACCTTTATGAGTTTTGGGCTTTTCCAAGTTTGATACTTATACTTGGTTTATTTTCTTTCATGAGTAATGTCAATTATGAATTTATTTTCTAGAACTTGCATTGAATCGAATTGAGATTACATTGGTCTGTATGTTGCATGAAAATGACAGAGGCATTTTTCTTGACTTAGCTGCTTTGGCCAAATAAGTTTTCCTTGCATTTATCCAATTGTTAACCTCCTCTGAGCCTACTTGTCCATTCTTTGTTCTTAGCTCACTACAAGCTTTGAGTGAAAAATCATGTTTTACCCCACCTTTGGGAATAGGAGAGCATTGGTTTTCCTATTGGAGGAGCTCTTTTGCTTGCAATGATTTAAGTGTGGGGGAATTTGTGTGCTTATGCGAAATGTTTGGTATAAAAGAAAAAATAGTTAATTTTGAAAAAAAAAATGGAGAAAAGAAAAAAAAAAGAATGAAGCCAAAAGAATAGAAAAATGAAGGAATATGTGAAGAAAATGTGCATTTTATGGTTTTGGGTAAAATTTTATGTTTTCTACTTGAGTTACTCCCCAATGTTTTTTAATTCTCTTTGGTTTTTAACTTGCTATTTTTCATATTGTTCCATTCCTTCACCTTGTAACCCTATTACAACCTTTTTGAAAGACCTCTTGATTTTTGCAATTTATTTGATCTAAGTAGTGGAGAATTGATGTATATCCAAGCATATGGTAAAATACTTTCATAATTTGACTGAGTTGAGCGCAAACAGTTAACCTAAACACTTTGTGTGATTTGAGTATCCTTGTGAGGAATTTTACTCAATTTGAGCATGCCTATTTCTGATTAAAGCATGATTATGCTATGTATACTTTATTCTCAATTGCTTTGATTCAACTATACTTTGTTAAGCATATTTGAATTATTGATTATGGTTTATATTTGATACAATGCTTGTATTTAAAAATTAGTTGAATTGATTAAATAAAGTATTACATGTTTGTGGGTATCATCCTGGTAAACCCTCACAAGACTATAACTCGTCCACTAGGGACACCTTGGGGTTTAAAGGCTTGTAGCACATGCTAAGTGCCATCGTGATTTCCTACGAAAGTGGATTAGATTAGGTATAACTAGTTTTTATGCTTTTAGTTTAATATTAAGGTGCTTCTTGCTTTTCCTTAGTTTTGGTCTTATGTGTTTTGCCAAGGAGTGCAAAAGCTTAAGTGTGGGGGAATTTGGCTTCCCATCCAATTTGGCATTACATTGATGGAGGCTCCCAAGTCTAGTAAGGCATGAGTGAACTGTTGGTACCCTTTCCATAGAATTTGGTGATGATATAATTCAGTTTAACATTTTTTATGCCATTAAATACCTTTTAGAGGATCATTCTATTTTTCATTTTGATGTCATTGATTTACTGGTTGAGGATATGCATGCTAATATGTTGGCAGAGTTTCCATAAATTGTAGGATATACTGATAGCATTACTTGTGATACTTGTTCTGCCTGCTTTAGACTTCTGGTTGTAAACCCACTGCAATGTGTGCAGCCTGTGCTGTTGTAAATTCTACTGTCATTGGTGATTCTGCTGCTGTCATTAGTGATTCTGTTTCTGTTATTAATTGCAATTATGCTGTTATTAATGATGTTGTCATTCATTCTGCTGCTAAGTGTGATTCTTTTGATTCCATAGGATATGATAATGTTGTTTTGCAAGATTGTGCATAGCTTGCAGGGGCAGGTGCAACTACTGAGAATTTAGATGATTTGGTTTCAGTTCCAAAACTAGTACCGTTAGTCTAGCAACCACCCTCCATTGAACTTAAGCCCTTGCCCGAGCATTTGAAGTATGCATTCTTGGAGGAGGATGAGAAGCTCCCGGTCATAGTGGCCAAACACCTCCAACATGGGCAAGAAACCAGATTATTGGAGGTCTTGAAGCAACACAAAAGGGAAATTGGTTGGACACTTCATACATTCCTGGTATTAGCCCCTCCAGTGAGATAGCCCCTGGTACTTTCCAGCAGTGCATGGTGAGAATATTTTCTGATTTCTTAGAGGAGTGCATGGAGGTATTTATGGATGACTTCATTGCCTATGATTTTTCTTTTGATTCATGTTTAGCTACTTTATCTAAGGTGCTGCATAGGTGCATTGAGACTAACCTTGTGCTAAATTTTGAGAAATGTCATTTATGGTATAACAGGGTATAGTTTTAGGCCATGTAATATCTAGTAAGGGCATTGAGGTAGATCCTGCTAAGATCGATGTGATTTCTTGTTTATCTTACCCCACATGCCTGCTGGAAGTGCGTTCTTTTCTTGGTCATGCAGGTTTCTACAGGCGCTTAATTGCAGACTTCAGCAAGATTGCCCTTCCACTTTCCCACTTGCTGCAGAAAGATGTAGAGTTCAGTTTTGATGACAAGTGCAAGGCAGCTTTCAACCACTTGAAGCAGACCTTGACCAGTACCTTTATCATCTAGCCACTTGACTAGACATGGCCATTTGAGATGATGTGTGATGCTTCTAACTATGCAGTAGGAGTAGTCTTGGTACAGGGAGTGGGGAGAGCTTCTCATGTGATATATTATGCTTCCAAAACTTTGGAAGCTGCTCAGGTCATCTACACCACAACCAAGAAAGAGCTTTTAGCTATTGTTTTTGCTTTGGATAAGTTTAGATCATATTTGCTTGGTTCTAAGGTTGTTGTGCTTACTGATCATGTAGCTCTGAAGTTTCTTTTGAAGAAGACGAAGGCAAAGCCCCGACTAATCAGGTGGATGGTACTGCTCCAGGAGTTTCACATAGAGATCTGTGACAAGAGTGGAGCAGAGAACCTAGTGGCAAATCACTTGAGCCGCATTGAGAAAGCTTTAGTTCCCTTCCCTGTACAGGACTCTTTCCCTGATGAGCAGCTTCTGCAACTGCAAGGTAAAAACGCCTTCCCTTGGTTTGCAGATATGGTTAATTTCCTGGTTGCTGGTGTTCTTCCTGCATGTTTTACTAGAGCTCAATTTGATAAATTGAAAAGTGAGTCTAAGTACTATGTATGGGATGATCCTTATCTGTGGAGGCTTTGTAGTGACCAGATTATTAGGAGGTATGTCTCTGATCATGAGTTTCATTCCATTCTTAGGTTTTGTCATACATCTGCATGTGGTGGGCACTTTGGCTCCCAACGTATAGCTAGGAAGGTTTTGGACTATGGGTTGTATTGGCCTACCCTATTTCATGATGCATATTTGTTTTGTAAGTCTTGTGAATAGTGCCAGAGAACAGGGACAATTTCATGCAAGAATGAGATGCCTCAGCAACCTTTGCTGTCTTATGAGATCTTTGATGTTTGGGGTATTGATTTCATGGGCCCTTTCCCTGTTTCCTTTAGTTTTATTTATATTTTGTTGGTTGTTGACTATGTATCCAAATGGGTGGAGACAAAAGTCACTTGGATTGATGATTTCAAAGTTGTTGTGGACTATGTTAGATCACAGATTTTGTCCAGGTTTGGAATCCCGAGGGCCATTATCAGTGATCAGAGTTCGCATTTTTGCAACCGGAGAATAGAGGCCTTGATGAGAAAGTACAGCGTGTTGCACAAGGTTTTTACACCTTATCACCCCCAGACAAATGGGCAAACCGAGGTCTCCAACTGAAAGATCAAGCACATACTTGAGAAGACAGTCCAGCCTAATAAGAAGGACTGGAGCCTGAGACTTGAGGATGCTCTATAGGATTACCAAACTGCCTACAAGACACCGATAGGGATGTCACTTATGTTAGCTTTGTACTTGGCTTTATTAGATGTTTATTGTGCCCAATATTAGTATATTAGCTGAGTTTTATGTTTTTGGGTCTCATTGGGCTTTAATGTAAATTGTGATTAATTCTCGAATTTTGATGCATTTTGACCTTTCCTCATTGATTAGGCCATAACTTGGGATTCAGTGATCAATTTAAGGTGATCTTGGTGTTTGTGGAAAACTAAGGCAAAGATCTACAAGTTTCATGAAGAATTGAAGAGCTGAATCAGACTTCTAATTGTCCAAAATAGGCCTGAAAGTCAGAGTGGGCTTGCTATCACTGGAATCTGAGCAGTGTGCACATATTGAATGATATCGTGGGCTATTGGCCTCCTTTTGAGCTAAAATTGGTGCCATTGGAAAGCTGAGACATAAAAATACAATTCTTATGAAGACGTCTAAGTCAAAATACGTCGTTTCGGCATGCAAGTTAAGCTGGAAGTCAGAGAAGAGTTGCTGACGACAAGCCACCAACCATGCAACAACCCACCAACCATGCACCAACCCACAATTACTGACAAACCTCCATTTTTATCTTGCATTCCAGTTGCTTACAACTTTTATCAACTATAAATTGGCTTCTAAGATTAGTATAAATAGGGCCAATCTCTCTTGTATTTTGCATTATAAAATTTTAAGTAAGTTTGTGTATTTGAGAGAGTTCTTTTTTCCTCTTCCTTTCTCTTCTCTCTAGAATTTCATTTTTGTTCTTCATTTTTTGAGTTCTTCCTTCCCATCCATGGAAGGCTAGGCTCTTGTAATCAATCCAAGGGATTAACTATCTTGATGTTTAATTTGGAGATCTTATTTTGATTGTTCATATTACTTAATTGTTATTCAAGTTTCTCTCCTTCCTCTTTTGATCCTAATCTAAATTGAATTGCTTAATTTGATTTAGATGTTTATGTGATAATTGCTTTATTATCATGTATTCAAAGATTACAAAGACTAAACAATATATCAAAGCTTTTTGATGGATTGTTTAGCTTGGTTAAATTCCGAATCTTAAGTTAATTTATGTTTGTATGGTGCTTAATTCATCTAATCTTGGTTAATTAAATCCTAGATGCTTATCTAGTAGAGGATTCTTGGATCATGTTAAAGCTTCTTGATGTGATCTAAGGCAAAGAACATGGTTAGCAATTAAGTGGATTCCTTGTGATCAATGATAGATTAAACTCAAGATCGGTAAATTTCCTTAGATTTGTTAATTTGTTAATTGATTTTCTTTAAATCAACTGGTATATTTTCTTTACAAATCATCAAAACCCCCTTGTAAATTTATCTTGATCTAATTGAATCTTTGTTTTTGGATTCCTTGAGAGACGATTTGGTTCATTCTCTATACTACAAATTAGTTTGTGAACCGGTAAATTTTATTATTTTGACGGGACTCGACAACCCATTGTCAAATTTGGCATCGTTGTCTGGGAATTAAGGCAACTATTTGATTATTTCAAGACCCCATCTAACTCTAACAATTGTGTTTGTTTTTTAAGCTTTTTCAAAAGGAATTCGGCTGAAATAAGGTAAAATGCATCATGTCAAAAAATTTTGTTCGGTAAAGTATCTCTAATCGAGTTAAATTTTGACAGACTAATGAAAAACATTATTTGGAGAAAGGCTCGTTATTTGCAGTGAGATCATCCCTATTTTAGCCAAATTCTATCGTTTATGCCACTTTTTAATGGTGGTCTCATATTTTTTTTAAAATTCATTTGATACAGTTTTTATTTTAATTTTATTTTATTTTAGTGTTTTAGTTGTTATAGCTTTTCTATACCTTCCTATGAGTTGCATGTTGTATGACTAGGTCTGATCCTGGTACCTTGCATTCATTTGATCCTGAAATTGATAGAACCTTTCATACACTTCTCAGAATTCATAGGACTGGTAGTAGCATTCATAGAGCTAATCAAATAGCTTCTGGAACTTGGCATTGCTCCTGATCTTGTTGTTGACTCTATTAATCTTGTTGAGTCTGTTTCTGTTAGTGCTTAATGTCTGATACTGAGTCTGCTGATTTTACTATGGTTGACAATAATAATAGAACTTTGAAAGAACTTGCTGCCCCTAATGTTGCATATTAGCCTTTGTGCATCCAATATCCTGACCTTCATGTTGATTTTGAGCTTAAATATGGATTAATACACTTGTTGCCCAAGTTTCATGGTCTTGCAGGTGAAGACCTCTTTTGATGTATTATTTTGTTTGGATCTTAAGTTAATTTATATATAAGGCCCTCTAGTGAAGTAAATGGGTTTTTGGCTAGCCGAGGTTTCACTTACTAGGGCCAAGCAGATCATTTCGTCGCTTACTGTGATGTAGTGATAGAGTGTTTCCCTAAGCTCAACTCTTGTTAAGATTACAGGTGTGGAGAGAAACACTTTGAAGTTCTAAAAAGCTTGTTCACATCCGTTGGCCTACTTGAAGTCTTTGATTTTTTTCCAAAAATTTGAAGAAGGGAATGATTTGTCTACTGACTTGGCCACGAACCTGGATAGGGAGGCGATGCATCCATTGAGCCTTTACACTTCCTTGACCGAGGTTGGGCTCTTCATTTCTAAGGTGGCTTTGCACTTGTCCGTATTGGCTTTGATTCCCCTACTGGTGAACATGAAGCCGAAGAACTTCTTTGTTTATACCCCGAAAGTGCATTTCTTGGGGTTTAATCTCATGTTGTGTTGTCAGAGGTGATTGAAAAGTCTCTTCCAGGTCAGAAACGTGGTCTCTCGAGGTATGTGTCTTGACGACCATATCATCAACATAGACTTCGAGGTTCCTTCCAAGCTGATCTGAGAAAACTTTGTTCATTAGCCTCTAGTAAGTGGCCCTTGCATTCTTTAGCCCGAAGGGCATGTCGTGGTAGCAATAGTTGGCCTTTTCTATAATGAAGGTTGTCTCTTCTTGATTCGGGTGATGCATCTTGATCTGATTGTAGCCTGAGTATGTATCCATGAAGCTTAGGAGGTGGAATCTCAAGGCCTCATCCACCAGTTTGTCAATGCTTAGGAGTAGGTAGGAGTCCTTCGGGTAGGCCTTGTGTACATGACTTTTCTGGTGAATCCGACCTTTAGTAGTTTTCCATCTTCCTCGATGGCTAATTGTCTTTCTGGGCAACTTTAAAGTCTGCTTGGACATTAAGCTCGATCATAAGAGATTGATGGATCTCATCGGTTGTGCTTAGTTTACTGATGTCGAGGCTGTATATGTAGCACTATCTGGCCATGGCTTGATTGTCGAAGACTGTTCTGACTTCTCCGTTGTGTAGTGGGTATTTGAGGGCTAGGTGTGGTGTAGAGACTATGGCTCCATGGTCGTTGAGGGAGGGTCTTCCGAGGATGGCATTGTAAGCATATATCCCTTTGACAGCTAGAAACTTCACGTTTATGGGCTTACTTGTTGTCTGCTTCCCCAGGGTTACCCTGAGTTGGACGTATCCCTGTACATTTATCAAGTTGCCTTCGAACCCAGTGAGGGACCATTTAAATGGTTGTAGGTCCATTTTTTATATTTAGAGCTTTTGGAAGGTGTCCTAATAGAGGATGTCAGTCGAGCTTCCTTAGTCAATGAGGATCTTCTTTACTACGTAGTTGGCCATGAGGGCAGAGACAACCATGGGTTCGTCATAGTCTCAGTTGAGGTCGTGGTAGTCCTTGTTAGTGAATAATATACGTGGGGAGTTTTCCTCAGTTTGGGGGACTCTTTCAGCATGGTCCCCCTAAACTTCCATTGGTTCTTTGAGGTGGCGTTTCCTTGTCGATTAGGATTCTCCTCCATTCGCGAAACCTCCTGTGATTGTTTATCACTCCTTGAATTTTTTCTTCATTTGACTTCTGTGTCGCTCTCCTGTCCACCCGTGGTGGGGATCTCCTTACTTCTTTTTGGGGACTTCTCCGAGGTGGGGTTTAACTTCAGCGGTGCTTTTGGTCTTCCTTGGCGTCCATGTCATCTTGCCTATTGATGTGTCCCTTTCCTCAGTGGTACACGCATCTTTTGGACAGGTCTCTAGTTGGTTTTTTGGATTTCCACCTTGGGAGTTTGATGAGGCTGGAGTGGTATACTTATTCATGTATCTTTTGTCTGGGGTGTTGAAAGGTGTGCACATGTCAAACCTCCCTTCGAGGGGACCTATTCTCTTGCTTTTGCATTTGGGTTCCTAGTGGGCTTTTCCCGATGCTTTTGGTCGGGCTTGACTTGTTTCTCTAGTTTTTTTTGCTTTATTGACCTCCTTGAGGTGAATGTATCATGTTGCTCGGAGGCGGTATTCATCAAGGTCTTGGGCAGGCCTTTTCCTAAGGGAGTTATCTAATTGGAGAGCTCAGAGACCATCGAGGACGGCATGAAGGGTTATAGACTGGGAAAGTCCTCAGATATCAAGGGTTTCTTTGTTGAAACGATTCATGAAGTCTTTGAGAGACTCATCTTTGGCCTATCGAAGGGTGGCGATACTTCTCTGAGGTGGCATTTCCTTGTCGATTAGTATTCTCCACCGCTCGTGAAACCTCCTGCGATTATGTTTATCACGCCTTGAATTTTTTTCTTCATCTGACTTCCGTGTCCCTCTCCTGTCCACCCATGGTGGGGATCTCCTTGCTTCTTTTTAGGCACTTCTCCAAGGTGGGGTTTAACTTCAGCAGTGCTTTTGGTCTTCCTTGGCGTCCATGTCATCTTGCCTATTGATGCGTCCCTTTACTAGTCTGATGAGACTTATCTTTGGCCTGTCGAAAGGTGGCAAGGCTGACCGAGTTTTTTGGGTGTGTAAGGCTTGTGGAGAAGTGAGATATGAATCTTCGGGCGTGCTTGGAGAAGTCGAAGATAGATCTTAGGGTTAGGGATGAGAACTATTGTAGGCTAACTTTTTTTAGGGTTAAGGGGAATGGTCGACACATGATGGGATTGATGGCTCTGGATAGGAGCATGGATGAACCAAAAGCATTAGTGTGTTCCTATGGGTTTAAGGTTCCATTGTATGGCTTGATGTTCAAGGATCATTTGAAGTATAGTGGTAAGGGGACGCTCATGATGTATTCCGTGAATAGATGAATGATGATCTATGTTTTGTTAGAAACCTGGGGTAAGCGGGTGGTGGAGGTTTGGTGTGTTTTAGGCATAGAGCTGGTGATCTTTGTGCTGGTGGGGCTTGAGGTATAATGGTAACGAGGGCAAAAAAATGCCTCTTGTGGTGTACCTATGTCAGTCATTGATTCAGGGACGGGGAAGGGTGTACCCTTGGGTAGTGTGACACTCTGATATAGGGAGGATTAGGTCTAAGGATCCCAGGTATTCCGCCCGAGGTGAGTCGGGCTTCATCTAGTTGGGGTACGGGCTCTCTAGGGCTCCGCAATAGGTCTTGGTAAGGTGGTATTGTGCCAGTCTGATAGGGTGGATGGAATGGTGGCAGACCTCTTAGGGTGAGTTGGTGTTGATTGGCCATTGGGGGTTATATTCTGAACTGTATTGCGAGGTGGTTGTGGTTTGGGGTTAGTCGGCTGTTGCCGAGGGGGTTACAGGTAATTATTTTCTAGAGTTCCTTCAAGGATGGGTTTCTTTTGTTGGAGTTTGGCTAGTTGTCAATTCAGTTCCCTGATTTGGTAGATCAGTTCTTCTTGCGATGGCTAGGGGGCAGTGGTCGTTCTTGCGTAGCGGTGCACAATGTTTCTGCCCGATCCTCCATCGCAGGGTTTTTAGTGGTCTAGCTTTTGACACATGGTGCCATAATAGACAGCTTTGAGAGGATGGGAAAAGTTTCGCCAATGTTTCGGTTCAGGTTCGAATTGGATGGTGGATTTGCTAGAGTGGCGAAGACTCTAACAACATCTAATCCTTATCAAGATATCTATCATTATTAGGATTGAACTTCTATCAAGATATCTATCCTTATCAACCTATAAATGGAGGGCCTAGGCCCCAAGGTATCATCATCCAATTTTCATCTAGTTTTAATCTCTCATTTACTCTGATCTAAGTTAGCCACATACTTACTTAAGCATCAGAGTGTCTTTTCTTTGTTTTGCTAGTCCTTCTGCATATCAAGATTACTCGGCTAAATTTGGACCAGAACATTAGCGTCGTTTGTGGGAACTAGATAAAAGTTTTTCCCACCACACTCTCAAGTTGTCAATCATGGCACTGAGAAAACGATTTCAATTCAAATACAAGAAATCATTACTGTTATGAAAGTCCATCGTTCCAACGTTGCCAAAAAGAAGAAATAGCCACGCCAAAGCATTACACACGCACTGCATGCGCCCAACCTATGGCTTACTCCAGCGCCTGCAATCATAATCGTGGCTCATACACCACTGTTCCAATAATATTTATTGCCACGACAAGCCACCACTTCAATCAGCAAGAATCTTGAATCAAGAAAGCGCCATGCCTTCAAGCCCCTATTCATAAGGATCAAAGGCCTAAAAACATTATTGTTCAGCAAGGACACTCAACAAGATCACACAAATGAGCCCAACAATTCCAGAACAAAGCCACTTTCGATCCAGTTCTAAATAGAACTTTGCCATGCTTATTTAATTTTTAATTTCATTTTATTATTAATGCACTTATATGTTTTTAGAATCAAAACAGACCAATATGGCGTATTGATCCAATTTGCCAAAGCTCGTGACTATGTATCAAACAACCTGCCAAAACAGCAAGACTCCAACCTCTCAATAGCCAAGCTAACTTACATTAGGGTCCACACCTCTCCAACATGGTTGCAACTACCACATTCAGCTGGTACCTCAACATATTGCCGATGTGACTACAGTTGATTCAATCCCAATGTCGACTCACTTAACCACGATCGATCTTATTCCCATGCAACATGAAGACTAGGAGACGGTAGGCTTTCGCCCCGTCATCCAACTTAGGATTGAAGACTTTGATGGAAGTTGATCTTAATCCCGTCTCAACGTCGGAATAATTAAAGACTCCAATGACTGTTAATCTTAATCTTGCCACAAAGTTGAATTAAACGAAGGCTTCGACGACAGTTGATCTTAATCTCATCCCAACGTCGGATTGAAAATCAACACCAAAGACTAACTATGGATTGATATCAACTAAAGCTAGCTATTAAGCACGACTGGTGTGCCAGTGATGATGTGACAACTTATGCATCTCGACACTTGACTCCTCACCAACTATTGAGCTAGGGGGCAATGTTCAGTATGGATATTAGAGGCCCAATAAGGGCCCATTACATTAGTATAACATCTTGAAAGACTTTGACAACATGAAATCCTTATCAAGATTCAACTCTTAGATAATGATCCTTATCAAAATATCTATCCTTATCAAGATTGAACTCCTATCAAGATATTTATCTTTATCAGATGAATCTTTCCTTATCAGCTTATAAATAGGAAGCCTAGCCCTCAAGGTATCATCATCCAATTTTACTCTCTCATTTACTCTGATTTGTGTTAGCGACATACTTACTTGAGTATCGGAGTGTCTTTTCTTTGTTTTATAGGTCCTCCCTCATATCAAGATTACTCGGCTAAATTTAGACTGGAACAACAATAACATGCTCGTCACAGAAGTGTCATTCCTAAATCCTTGTCGAGTCTTTGAGAAAAATAAGTCCTCTTGGACTTCTTGTACTTTATCCGCCCTGGTCAAACCTAAAGTGTCCAAATACCTTGAATATTTTCAGGCATTAAAGGCTGATTAAAAATTGGTCTACGACAATGTCAAGGAACAAATATAATGTTCTCGGTTGATTTTCCAGTAGAATATGCTGAACAATGGAACAAGCAAGGGTATACTCATGCCCATTTTGGAGCCATGAGACTAGCTATAACTTTCCATGGCAAAAAAGGTCTTCCAGCAATATTCGAAATTGTAGTATTGGATACAAGGTAAGTCAAGTACAATCAAGCCCATTTAGTAATAATCCAAACCACCTTAAGTGCTAGCACCATATTTGTTACCCTTTATCCAAACTTTAGGCAGCCTCTACTGTGTTCCACCTTGCCAATTGCACTTCAAATTCATGTCCAAATAACTGGCACAAAAATGAAACATAATGCCATAGTAGCTACTCTCCATATCCAACATATTTTCAGGCTTCTAAACCATGCATTTGATCTATCTTATCCAAGTTTAGAATTAGAATCTCTTCTTTTCTCTTTGATCCTAGTGAAGGGGATCCTAATCCCAGTCCTTTCCCCATTTATTAAATGGAGACAAATTTCTCCCTATCCTTACCCCCATATGGTGAAATTTGTCTTCATATCCACAAGGATCTACTTAAATGAATATTTTTGTCATCCTTATCTGAAACAATATATTATGATAATCCATGTCTTGCATAGATAAAATATTTAGAAGCTTAAACTTTGCTTGGAAGAAGTTGAGTGAGAGGACTCGGTAAAAGAAATAAAACAAAGGATACTACAATCTTTTTTTAAATAATAGACATACATGACATATAATTTATTTGTTAGAGTAAAATAAATACATATATGAATTATATTTCTAGTTATAACATTTGTCAATTATATCAATTTCATATTTATATTATAAAACTATCTTAATTTTGTAAAGAGGAAATTATAAGATTAAGCTTAAGAAACTTTTGTTAGAATATAGAGCTCATTAATAACTAATAATTAGTGATTTTTTTTAATTTTCTTTTTGGGGTACTTAACGATTTTAAGTCAACGTTTAGTGTTTATTGTCATTTTGACAATGCTGGATACAGTGGAGTGTAATTTACTCTATGTATTAAGTGGATGTAATTTTAACCTACAGTCAGTGTAAACAAAATTTACATTATCATCCAATCATATATTGTCAAATAATTTTAAAAGTTTGATTATGATAATAACTACTTAAAAAGTTAATTTCTTTTAATGATATGCCAACATAATATTAGATGATAGTGTAAAACATTTTACAATAAAAATGAATAAAATTTAAACTCATACTAATTTAGTCTTTGTTTCATTTGATTTTAAAAGAGGTTTAAATTATTACAAGATTAATTTGTTGTTTGTTCTATGTAGGCATGAAACGAAACTCATTGAAGAAATTGTTGCACAAGTATTGACAAAACTAGAACCTAAACTGGCAACATATTGTGATAGACTGGTTGCGATGGATTCAAAAGTAGACGATGTGCATGTATTCACTTTTAAGGCTAGGGTTGGAAGATGTTCGCTTTATAGGGGGGATGGGTGGCATAGGAAAAACAGCTCTTGTTACTGTCATTTTTAAGAAAATCAGAAGCCAATTTGATGTTAGTTGCTTTCTTGCCAATGTTAGAGAGGCTTCTAAAGAAGGAGATCAAGATCTGGTTCACTTACAAAATAAACTTCTATCACATCTGAAACTAAAGAGCATGATAATTGAATCTTCAGGCCAAGGAAAGGACAGCATCAGAAACCTTTTATTCAGCAAAAAAGTTCTTCTTGTCCTAGATGATGTAAGTGCCAAACGCCAATTAG
Organism: Styphnolobium japonicum; assembly: GCA_023212625.1. Lineage (NCBI taxonomy): Eukaryota > Viridiplantae > Streptophyta > Magnoliopsida > Fabales > Fabaceae > Styphnolobium > Styphnolobium japonicum. The sequence goes on from JALBWW010000010.1 coordinate 7,966,089, forward strand.
AGAATTTGGCTGGAAACCAAGAATGGTTTGGTCCAGGGAGCAGAATAATAGTTACAACTAGGGATAAGCACCTGTTGATATCACATGTAGTATTGTTTCAAATGTATGAGATTAAAATCTTGAATACTGATGAATCTCTTCAGCTCTTTTGTGAAAAAGCATTTAAAGGAGATCAACCAAAAGAAGATTATTTGGAGTTGTCTAAAGATGTAGTTGAATATGCTGGAGGCCTTCCTTTGGCACTTGAAGTGCTGGGCTCTTTTCTCTGTGGAAGAACTATACATGAATGGAAAGATGCTTTAATTAAGATAAGTAAAGTTCCACATGATGATATCCTGAACAAACTCAAGATAAGTTATGATATGTTGGAAGAGGAGCACAAGACTATATTTCTCGACATTGCTTGTTTTTTTAACGGATGGTATATAGATAAAGTGACACAGATATTGGGCACTTGTGGTCTTCATCCAACAATAGGAATAAATGTTCTTATTGAAAAATCACTCGTAACTTGCAACGAAAGAGTTCTTGGGATGCACGATTTGCTTAAATAAATGGCCAGAACTACAGTTTTCCAAGAATCTCCAAATGATCCTGGTAGACGGAGTAGGTTGTGGTCTCTAGAGTATATTGATCAAGTATTGGAAAAAAATACGGTAAGTGACTTTTTTTTTCCAAGGTATATTACTTTTGCTGCATTCCTTGTGTCTTATGTTACTTATTTGACCATTATTGTATATTAGGGAACTGAGAAAGTCCAAGGTATAGTTTTGAAGTCATCAACCGAGTCATATGAAGCATATTGGCACCCTAAAGCCTTCTTCAAGATGCATAACCTTAGATTACTCATCATATTATGTGACTTGCACCTTCCGCATGGTCTCCAATGTCTTTCTAGCTCATTGAAAGTTCTTATTTGGACGGGATATCCTTTGAAATCACTACCGCTTGGTGTGCAATTGGATGAACTTGTTTACTTGCAAATGTGTTATAGCAAAGTCAAAAAACTTTGGAATGGACCTCAGGTAAGAATACTCAACAACGAGCTTTTATATAACATAAGTAGTATGAACATAAAGTCTTCAGATGTGCTAATCAATTTTCCATTTCTCTTTATTTTATTTGCTTTGTTCAGTTCTTTTGGAAACTAAAAGTCATTAATTTGAGTAATTCAGAAGACCTAGTTCAAACTCTGGATATTTCTGGTTGTTAGAAAATTATGCACATTCTAGAATCTTCAAGAGTGGCAGCAAGCTAAATAATATTGAAGTCACAATGCTTGGTGCTTTGAGAAAAGGCTAGAAGAATCTAGAAGTCTCCAGAATATTCTAGAACCTTAAAGAACATTCTAGAGCACTCCGGAACGTTCTAGAACCATGTAGAATATTCTAGAACACTTTGGAAAAATCTAGAATCTTATGGAAGGTTCTAGAAAACTCTAGGCACTAAGAAATCTCTAGACTCTTATAGAAGACTCCAAGAATCTCTATAAACCTCTAGAAGGTTGTATGTAAATATCTTAGAGTAAGGAGGTGGGAAGGTTCTAGAACCTCATCACCGCCATACACTTGGCTTAATCTCTACCGTCCATTGAGAAGGTAGAACTACTATAAATAGGCAAAGCACTTGCACAATTGGTGCAAGCCAAAACCAAAAGCCAAAGCCATCAAGACTATACATACTTGCTAATAGCCTTGTATCTCATTCCATCAATAAAATTTCCTTTTCTACAACTATTATTCCTTACACACTAAACTCATATAATTAATCATCCTTTCTAAAACTAACAGTGGTATCAGAGCTACGTTCGGTCATATACTGGACGTGGCATTCCTAGCCTTCAACTAAACCTCATCTAACAATTGTTCTATCCATAACCATGACTATCTTAACCATCAATATTCCAGTCCCCATTTTGTCTGAGGACAATTACGAGGATTGGTATAGTCAAATGAAGACATTTCTCTAAGCTCAAGACTTGTGGGAAATTGTTCAAGATGGTTTTGTTAGTCCTGGAAATCAATCTACTCTTTTTGCTGCGGAGCGAAAAAAATTAAAGGAAGATCAACAAAAAAATTCTATAGCCCTTCGCTTCCAACAACAAGTGGTGACCAATTCAATTTTTTCAAGAATTAGAGACGTCTCTTCATCGCAAGAAGTATGGCAGAAATTGGAGCAAGAGTTTCGTGGCGATAAAAAGGTACGCACTGTGCTCCTCCAATCTCTAAGGAAACAATATGCAAATATGAAAATGAAAGATTCTGAGACAATAAAAATTACTATACAAGAATTATGAGCTTAGTAAGTGAGATGAAAGCTAAATTTGATCCCAAAGTGTCTACAATTGAAGACACAAAAGATCTGTCGACATTAACAATAACATAATTAATCAGCTCACTACATACTTTTGAGCAAAGACTGGCTAGCTGTGATGAAGATTCTATGGAAAATGCTTTTCAGTCTAAGCTCAACATAAGGTCTCAGAGTCTAAATAGAGGAGGAGGAAAAGAACAAGAAAATTCAAGAAGGGTAGAAAATTCTAGATGCTTGGAAAATAAAAAGGGAAAAATCAAACAATATCCTCCATGTGGTATATGCAAAAGAAATAACCACTTGGAGAAGGATTGTTGGCATCGAGAAAAGCCACAGTGCCGCAACTGTAAAAGATTTGATCACATAGAGAAAGATTGCAGATTAAAGATCAACCACCGTGCCAATTTCTCTGAAGAAAAAGAAAAGGAAGATAATCTCTTCTATGCATCCCAAGCTGACAGAGAGATAAAAGATGAAACATGGTGTCTCGATAGTGCATGCAGCAATCACATGACTGGCGACAAAAGCGTATTCCGCAATATAGATAGATCTATAAGATCTGAAATTCAACTTGGAGATGGTACGTTGGTGGAGGCAAGTGGCAAAGGCACGATTGCCATCAACATTAAGAAAGGTACGAGGCTCATCCATGATGTTCTACTAGTTCTTAAACTTGCCCAGAATCTATTAAGTATTGGCCAGATGATGGAGAAAGGTTATGCCTTACACTTTGAAGGAGATTCTTCCACAATATATGACAACAAAATTAAAAATCTTCAAATAGAAAAAGTGAGAATGAGAAATAGAAATTTTCCAATCAAATGGAGCTATGCTACGGAAACTGCCTTAAAAGCACAAAAAGACGAATCATGGCTTTGGCATCGAAGGTTTGGCCACTTCCACTTTCACAGGTTAAAGATACTACACCAAAAACAACTAATGAAAGATTTGCCAAACATAAAAGAGTTCAACCAAGCATGTGAAGGTTGTCTACTTGGCAAACAACATCGTCAATCATTTCCCTCTGGGAAAGCATGGCAAGCCAAGGAGTTATTAGAGTTAGTACACACTGACATTTGTGGCCCTATGAGGACTCCATCTTTTAGCAACAACAGGTACTTCATCCTCTTCATCGATGATTATACTAGAATGACATGGGTATACTTCCTTCGTGGAAAATCAGAAGTCTTTAAAATTTTTAAGAAGTATAAGAACTATGTGGAGAAACAAAGTGGGAGAAGTATCAAGGTGCTAAGAAGCAATCGAGGAAAAGAATACACCTCCAAAGAGTTCGACAAGTTCTTTGAAGATGAAGGAGTAGACCATCAATTGATTGTTGGATATGCTCCTAAACAAAATGGAGTATCAGAAAGAAAAAAAATAGAACAGTGATGGAGATGGCACGTTCAATCTTAAAAGATAAAAACCTGCCAAATATCTTCTGGACAGAAGCAGTATACACAGCAGTATATCTACTAAATCCTTGTCCTACTAAGGCAGTAGAAAACAAGACTCCTACGTTCATGTGCTATGTTCTTCAGCAAAGCACCTGAGAGTCTTTGGCTGCATGTGCTATGTTCATATTCCAGCAGCAAAGAGAAGTAAACTCGACGAAAAGTCAGAAAAAGGAATTTTCCTCAGATACAGCTCGCAATCAAAAGGTTATCGAGTATATAACCTACGAACCAAGAAGTTGATAATCAGTTGAGATGTAGAGTTCGATGAAAACGCTGCATGGAACTGGCAAGAAGAAAAGGAAGAAAGAGGAAACATTACAGTTCCCCAATTACAGTCCGAAGGGCTAGAGCAACAAGAAAGAGAAGCTCTAGACTCCACAACTACAACATCTTCACAATCAACTTTAACAAGTACTAATTCTCCTCCAAGGAAAACAAGACCACTATAAGAGATCTATGAAACGTGCAACTTCGCAATAATCGAACCAGAAAGGTTTGAAGCAACAACAAAGCAAGAAGAGTGGAGGCATGCAATGGAAGAAGAAATCAGAGTGATTGAGAAGAACAACACATGGGAACTAGTGGAGAGATTAGAAAATAAAGAAGCCATCAAAGTAAAATGGGTATACAAGTCGAAACTCGATCCAGATGGCTCAATTCAGAGCTACAAGACAAGAACGAACGTCCAAAATAATTCTCAAGAACGAAGGACCAAGGCTCCAACAAGAATGTCCAAGAATTCTCAATAAACCAATTCTCCACATCATTGCAGCATGTTTGCAATCACTACTCCGGAGGACAAATCATGGAAAAAGCAAGATCATCATTTAGCTCAAGTATTCAAGTATAAAAGAGCACCAAATGGATATTTACATAAAAGTACCATCACGACTAAGAATCAAGCTACTGCAAGAAATACTAAAAGTCATGCAAATGTGCATCAAGGAGGAGTGTTAGAAAATGATGCTAATTCTAGAATCTTTAAGAGTGGCAGCAAGCTAAATAATATTGAAGTCACAATGCTTGGTGCTTGGAGAAAAGGCTAGAAGAATCCAGAAGTCTCCAGAATATTCTAGAACCATAAAGAACATTCTAGAGCACTCCGGAACGTTATAAAACCATGTAAAATATTCTAGAACACTTTGGAAAAATCTAGAATCTTATGGAAGGTTCTAGAAAACTTTAGGCACTAAGAAATCTCTAGACTCTTAGAGAAGACTCCAAGACTCTCTATAAACCTTTAGAAGGTTGTATGTAAATATCTTAGAGTAAGGAGGTGGGAAGGTTCTAGAACCTTATCACCACCATACACTTGGCTTAATCTCTACCGTCCATTGAGGAGGAAGAACTACTATAAATAGGCAAAGCACTTGCACAATTGGTGTATGCCAAAACCAAAAGCCAAAGCCATCAAGACTATAAATACTTGCTAATAACCTTATATCTCATTCCATCAATAAAATTTCCTTTTCTACAACTATTGTTCCTTACAAACTAAACTCATATAATTAATCATCATTTCTAAAACTAACACTGGTGTACCAAATCTTGAAGAGCTCTATCTTGATAATTGTATGAAGCTTGTTGAAATTCATCAATCTGTTGGGCAACACAAGAAGCTTGTGATACTGCGCTTGATAAGCTGCATAAATCTTAAAATTTTGCCATGGAAAGTGGAAATGAGTTCCTTGAAAATGCTCTTTCTTGTTGGCTGCTCAGAAGTTAAGAGACTTCCTGATTTTGGGGAAAATATGGAATGTTTCTCTGTGTTGGATTTGATGAATTGCGAAAATCTTCTTTCCCTTCCTAATACCATTAGTAATTTGAAGTCTCTCAGGGTTCTCAACTTATCTAGATGCTCAAAAATCTGTACGCTGCCAGAGAATATTAGTGAAAACAAGGCTTTGGAGGATCTTGATTTAAGCTATACCTCTATAAGAGTAGTGAATTCATCCCTATTTCGTTTGGAAAATCTCAAAACACTTTCTTTTAGGGGATGCAGAGGGCCAGCATCCAACTCCTGGGTCTTACCTCTGCCTTTTGGGTGGAAGTTCAGTTGGAAATGGGATCCAGATCCCCCTTCTTACTTAATGTTACCTCCTTTAATCTCGGGTCTTTCCACATTAACTACTTTAGATTTAAGCTATTGCAATCTCAGTTATGGATTAATTCCTGAAGATATTGGCCAGTTATCATCATTGGAGAGATTAAACTTAAGTGGGAATAAAGATCTTGAACTACCTGCTGACAGCATTGCTAATCTTTCTCAGCTACGTTGTCTTGATTTACAAGGTTGTATGCTTAGATCTCGACCTGTGCTTCCACCACATGCACGCTTATATCCAGAACATTTTGCCGTGGAAGCTAGAATAATAGATAAATGGAAGCTATGGAAGCTGTTCGTGTCACGTGACAGAGAGTTCCCTGAGTCACGTCAGGATCAGGTTATGTTCTCTTATATAGGCAACTCTCTGTCTCTCGCATTAATATTCTCGTTAATTATTTGGAAAATGTTATTTTATCAATATTGAAAAAGATAAAACAAAGTGTATAAAAATATTTAATTATATTCTTGAATTTATCAAAATAATAATAATATTATATTGTATAAATGATATGATGAATTGTAGGTTGTTAGTTACAATAATTTATTTAGTTACTTTTAGTTATTTAGTTAGTCAAGTACTTAGTATTTAGTGCTAATTCAATGTATAAATAATTTAGAAGACCAATAATATTATTAGATGATTGTATTGGGAATGATTGGTCGTTCCTTTCACATGAATTTGTATTAATAAACATATAAATAAATTTAATATTATAAAATTATTAAAAAATTAAATATATATTATTATTTATGTAGTTTATCCTAATTATTTTACATAAAAAAAACTTTTATGGTTACAGTGGAAGAATACGTTAAGTACTACTCATCACGGTGTAAGCCAACCAAGGTTTGATAATCACAATTTCTTTCCCGTGGGCCAACGTTTGTCAATATTTGATTCAAGTGCATCAATAATAGTAGACATCCCCAATGATTGCCTTAGGGGGGAGTGGTGGGGAATTGCTGTATTTGTTGCCTTAGAACCTTCAGTGTCTTCAACTTCGTCGTTGAATTTGATGAGTGTCTACTGGAGCTTTGAAGCTCCCCATCCAGAAGCTGGCCCCTCCTTATATCTCTGCTCCATAAGCTCGTTGGCAATTAGTAACAACTACCTTCTAACAGTGTTAATGAGCGATAACTATATATACATTCAGGAACATAAAAGAGGGTACCGTGACTTAAAGCTTGTTAGCAAATATTGGAAGCCAGACTTCAGTGAATATAGTACGTTGCGTATTGAAGTGCAAACGGTAGGACGAAAGATAAGGGAGTGTGGGTGGCATGTGTTAAGTAAGGAAGATTTTATATTTGAAGCCTTGCCCAAATCCTACAACAGGAGAGTTGATATACCTTCTGATTTCGCGGACTCCAGCGGTCTCACCAATTCAGCACTGACGGAAATTACCACAGAAGAATTTGGGGGAGAAGATGCAAATGCTTCAAATCAGCAGAATGAGGAATATTCCAATAACGCTTCTCATTGGTAAGTCACCATCCAATAGCCAACGCTTACTAGAGTATTATGTCTCCTAATCTACAAAGGTTGTGTTAAGTCATTTATGCAAAAAAAGAATTAAAATATTTAAATGAAAAGACAAATGTGTATTTAGTTTACTTTAAAAAAAAACTCGTAATCAAAATTTTTGAAACAGAATTTTTGGTTGAAAGGCTTTTTTTAAGTGTAAAATAATCAAAATCACAAAATATCAATAATATAATACCTCAATTAAAGATATATAAAAAAAAACCTCCATATAATAACCTCCACAAAAAATTTCTGTTTTAACTTTAGTTATTACTTGTTAGTATACTTTTTTTTGATAGAACGAACACACAAAACTTTAAACCTATGACCTAATTTTATAAATTATTTAAATTTCTCATAACTAACCTACTGTTAGTGACACTCATTTTTTTTTCTTAACACTCTGGCGGCTTCCTAGATTTTAATATTGTAATCTTCTCATCTGATTTAGAATGGCTTAGGTATTAGCATTAATTTTACAAGAATGTTATTAGTATATAGTATTGTATATTTGATATTGTATTGTAAAAACAATCGACCAACATAAATAGATATATTATGTTACTTTAGAAATTAATTAACAAAGAAATTATGTATGTTTAAAACAAAGACATTAATTCTTTGAAATTTAATTTTCCTTTATGAAAGAAATCATTGATCACATTTTCGGTTCACCACGATTGGACTTTGTAAGATACCTATCATAACCCTGTGCTACCTGTGTCATGTTGCAGAGGAAATTGTTTCACAACAGTACACAGGGATTATATTTAAGCGTGCTTGCTTTGATGTCAATGATGGTAGGGGTTGGAGTGTTCCATTTGACTAGACAGGATTTTAAACTGCACACCACAACACATGAGGCCATGGCTGAAGTATTAAACTCACGGCGTGTTTCACAATCCTATCGAACTGCATTTAAGGTCCATAAACCGCAATTGCAACAACGAAACTCTAAGACAACCGTGAGACAGCGATTGTGGTTTTCAGGAAATCATCCATCAAGGAGTTTCTCTCACACAGGGTTTCAAACCATTAAAAAATGAAATGATTTCATTTGATTTGAAGGTGGGTGTATTTTTATTCTTATTTATTTACTGTTACTCTTCTCTAACTAACTTTTATTTAGTTATTTTAAAATACCCTTATTAAATAATAGTTCTTGATTATATATCCAAACTCATCATTGTTAATTATAAAAATTAGTTAATTTAAAAAAAATCGTTTTAATGCTTGCAGTACTTAATTATCCAATTACTCTTACCTCTACCATATATTATTTTTCTTGTGACCAATTTTTCATTGTCTCTTTTTCTTTTTCCTATAAAATGCATTAGGTTTAGTTTTTTTAATTAAAAAATGACAATGACCATAATGAAACTAAGGGATATGTATGTGGCTAAAATCAGTATGTTAATTGTAAAGATAGCTTAGAGTCTAAATTGAATTATCTCAACTTGCTATCTTCTTTAGACTCTCGGTATGTGATTCTTTGATATGATTTAAGTGTAAAGGAAATTTAAATCGTAATTGAATTTTTAATTGACTAATTCTAATCAGATACAATTATAATAAGTAATGACTATGATTAGATGATGAACCCAAAATTACAATATTAAAGCCAATGTAGCTGAATTGGCACTCGCTAAGTTTTTAAAATTTGGGTATGATGTTTATGTCAGGGTCCGATCCTCCACTAATCCACCTTTTTCCTTCTCATTCCCAAGTGTTTATACTTTAATGTAACAAAAAAATATAATAGTAAAGAACGAAAGGCCATAAAAGCTAGGTAAGGTGGTTGTGACATTGTTATGAATGCCAAGTCATCAACTAAGTCAGCAGGGTGCAGCTGGGAGTTTGTTCCAACCAATTTAGGAGAACCAGAATCAAATGAAGTGAGAGAGGGTTAAAAGGGAGGGGTGGAGAGGAACTGAGAGGTGATGTATCTAGACAAGAATTGTATTAACCTTCTGAGTGTTCTTTTTTCCTCTCTATTCTTCTTCTTTTATTTTGTACTTTATTTTTGGTAGAAAATGAATTTATGTTGAGGGGAAGACCCGTCTCAGTCCAAGATCAAGGCATACAACAAAACCTTAACAGATTTATAGTAGAATTTATAAATGACTAACCAGCGGAGGAACCCTGAATTCAAACTTAAGTCATGATTGATATAAGGGGAAGGTCCGACCAAATGAGCCAATCTCGTTGGTCTTATTCTGTACTTCTATTACTTCTCTCATCTTGAATTTGAATGATTCTCAAACTTCATTCATTTTCTGCTATTATAATTCGATAAGAATTCCTTCATTCTTTTCAGATAATTGACTTGAGTTCATTAAGATCCTTATCTTAATTGTATCTGATAAGAGCTGCTATTTAAATTGGTGCTTTCATTGAACACAAACGGTTGAGATTGAAATTGAGAATATAATCTGATCTAGCTGCTGAGATCCAAAGGATCTCTAAGAAACTGAACTAGCAAGAAGAACGAGATTGAGCTCATTTTGATAGATTGGAACAAGCCTTGGCTACCATCAGCAAATCCATGGCAACCTTAGCCAACAAGCTGGAACAAGTCTACAACCAAACCTCAGCCAGTGGGAAGGACTTAAGCATGGAAGCAGCTTCAACCATAAACAATCATTCCGTCTTCCACGATCTTGCAGCAGGGATTAAATCAACTTCAGAAATTGTGGACCAAGAGGACCACTTCAACATCGACCACTCAGATTGTTGCTTTATTGGCAAGTGTACCAAATCGTAAAAAGTAATAAAGTGATGAGTGAATATCATTCCCTCACAGATTGTGTTACTATCATGACCGGGATCGCAACAAGATGGCGGGAAAATTCATTAAAAATGGAGTTGCCACCAATCTTTTGTTGGGTAGGAAAAATGATTGTGTTGGGGGAAGAAATGAAGTTTTTTATTTGACGAAGGAAATAATGGAGAAATGTTCTAATTCGACGAATAAGTGAACTTGAAGAATTTTTCTGAAATTTGAAGTTATTGTTCGTCGGATGATAAGCCTTCGTCGAAGATGATATTACAAATGTTAAACATCGGATGATTGGTCGATGTCGAAAAGGTTCATTTTTGTTGGAGGAAAATGCATATTATCCGTCGGATAATGAGTTCGCAAGTGTTGTTCGTCGGATGATAAGTTTTCGTCGAAAAAGTTAGTGATTGATCGTCGGATACTAGTCTTCGTCGAAAAGATGCACCTAATTTGTACATCGAGTCAGTTATTTTACTTAGTTTGTCTATAAATATTAGGATTTACGATATAAAAAAGGTTGGTTACTGTTAGTGACACTCATTTTTATAAATTATTTAAATTTCTCATAACTAACCTACTGTTAGTGACACTCATTTTTTTTTTCTTAACACTCTGGCGGCTTCCTAGATTTTAATATTGTAATCTTCTCATCTGATTTAGAATGGCTTAGGTATTAGCATTAATTTTACAAGAATGTTATTAGTATATAGTATTGTATATTTGATATTGTATTGTAAAAACAATCGACCAACATAAATAGATATATTATGTTACTTTAGAAATTAATTAACAAAGAAATTATATATGTTTATAACAAAGACATTAATTCTTTGAAATTTAATTTTCCTTTATGAAAGAAATCATTGATCACATTTTCGGTTCACCACGATTGGACTTTGTAAGATACCTATCATAACACTGTGCTACCTGTGTCATGTTGCAGAGGAAATTGTTTCACAACAGTACACAGGGATTATATTTAAGCGTGCTTGCTTTGATGTCAATGATGGTAGGGGTTGGAGTGTTCCATTTGTCTAGACAGGATGTTAAACTGCACACCACAACACATGAGGCCATGGCTGAAGTATTAAACTCAAGGCTTGTTTCCCAATCCTATCGAACTGCATTTAAGGTCCATAAACCGCAATTGCAACAACGAAACTCTAAGACAACCGTGAGACAGCGATTGTGGTTTTCAGGAAATCATCCATCAAGGAATTTCTCTCACACACTGTTTCAAACCATTAAAACATGAAATTCATTTCATTTGATTTGAAGGTGGGTGTATTTCTATTCTAATTTGTCTACTGCTACTCTTCTCTTATTAACTTTTATTTTCTTTTAAAATTCCCTTATTAAATAATAGTTCTTGATTATATATCCAAACTCATCATTGTTAATTATAAAAATTAGTTAATTTAAAAAAAATCGTTTTAATGCTTGCAGTACTTAATTATCCAATTACTCTTACCTCTACCATATATTATTTTTCTTGTGACCAATTGATCAATCAATTTGAGACACTTATGTTAGCTTTGTATTAGGCTTTATTAGATGTTTATTGTGCCCAATATTAGTATTTTAGATGAGTTTAATGTTGTTGGGTTTCATTGGGCTTTACTGCAAATATTGAATAATTTTCGGATTTTGATGCATTTTGACATTTCTTCCTTGGTTAGGCCATAACTTGGGACTCGGTGATCCATTTGAGGTGATCTTGGTGTCTTTGGAAAGCTAAGACAATGCTCTATAAGTTTCATGAAGAACTCAAGAGTTGTATTGGACTTCTAAGGGTCTAAAATATCCCTGCAATGCAGAGTGGGTTTGCTATCACGAAAATCTGGGCAGTGTGTACATATTGGACTACATAGTGAGTTATAGGCCTCCTCTTGGGCTGAAAATTGGTCATTGGAAAGATAAGACCCATATCTCCAACTTCACTGAAGACCATTTAGTCAATAGATGTCGTTTTAGGCTTAATAATGAAGCTACAAGTTGGTTTGAATTTGGAAACACGTTCTACCAACCTAACATGAGGTAGGTTCAGTGTTTTTGGCATATCTGGAGTTCTAAACGTCCAAATGGCATGATTCCAATTGCAACATTTCAAAGAGACAACTGGCTACAACTTTCATGAAGACCTCCAAGCCAAAATGCACCGTCTAGGTGATGAAAATGAAGCCATAAGTCGGATAAGAGTTGTTGACTAAAAAGCCACAAACCATACACCAACCCACCTACCATGCACCAACCCACCAACCATGCATCAAGCTTCCATATTTGACAATTTCCATATTTTTATAGGTTGTATTCAGATTATGTACATGTACAAATTGGCTTCTAGGATTAGTATAAATAGAGTCAATCTCTTTGTATTATCATCATTCAATTTTGAAGTAAGTTTCAAGAAAGTTTAAGTATTTGTGAGAGTTTTCTTTCTCTTTTTCTCCATTCTCTTTACAATTTCGTTTTTGTTTTTTAATTTCAGAGTTCTTCCTTCCCATCCATGGAAGGCTAGGCTCTCATAATCAATCCAAGGGATTAACCATCTTGATGTTTAATTTGGAGATCTTGTTTCGCTTGTTCATATTGCTTAATTGTTATTCAAGTTTCTCTTCTTCCTCTTATAATTTTAATCTAGATTGAATTGCTTAATTTGATTTGGATGTTTATGTGATAATAGCTTTATTATCATGTATTCAAGAGGATCACATAGAATAAACAATTTATTAAAGCTTTTTGATGGATTGTTTAGCTTGGTTAAATTCTTGATCTTAAGTTAATCTATGTTTGGATGGTGCTTACTTTGTCTAACCTTGGTTAATTAAATCCTAGATGCTTATCTAATAGGGGATTCTTAGATTATGTTGAGGCGTCTTGATATGATCTAAGGCCAAGAACATGGTTAGCAATTAAGTGAATTCCTTGTGATCAATGATGGATTAAACTAAAGATCGATAAAATTTCCTTGGATTGGTTAATTTGTTAATTACTTTCCTTTAATTCAATTAGTGTATTATCTTTTCAAATCATCAAAACCCCCCTTTTAATTATCTTGATCTGATTAAATCTTTGTTCTTTTTGGATCCTTAAGAGACGATTCGGTTCATGCTCTATACTACAAATTATTTTGTGAACCAGTAATTATTATTATTTGACGGGGTCTCGACAACCTCTTGTCATAAACCAACATTTGGTTGATCTTGCCCAACTAGGAGAAAATGTTAGGCAGATAAAACAACTAAAAGCTGAAAAAGTACAAAATCAGAAAAGGTTCCTAAAAAGGGAGAAAGTAGCGTTTGTCGGATTAGAAGAATCTGATAGCGAAATTGAGGACAGTAGTGATGAATTTGAAGTTAACATTGCTGAGCTTCAAAAAGGTCCTCCCTATGTCTATCAGGCTTTACAGCCTACGCGAAATAAGGAGAAAATGAGTTATGCTAATAAGAAAACGTGTACATTCGACGTAACTAAAATCGACAAGATATTTGACTTAGTATTAAAAGATAAACAAGTTAAATTGTTGGATGGTCATAGGCTTTTGAAGCCTGATGAGATAAAGGACCGAAAATATTGTAAGTTTCATAATAATTTCGGTCATGTTACTAATGAGTGTATTCGTTTCAGGAACTTTATTCAAAAAGCATTAATGGATGGGCGTTTGAAATTTGCTGATAAACCAAAAGCAGACATGAAAGTCGACACAGATCCATTTCAAGCTGGGGTCACTTATGTCAAACAGCAAACTCCTTTGAGTATTGGAATGGTTAACATGGAAAAAATGCAAGAATCTGACGTTGATATGGAAGATGCATTGGACACTTACCCAAAACCAGGAGAGTCACTAGATGCGTTCCTTAAAAGAAATAAAGAAAACGGTAAGGTGAGGCTATGTCCAAGGTGTAATGCAGTTTATGATGAGCTTGCTGCAAAGAAAGAGGATGAGATTCGACAAGGAAGTTTTCAAGATGAAAAGAAGGTCTTCAACAGAAAAGCTTGGAAACCTCGTCGATCATTCTATACCCCAAGACCAAGGCCGGATTACACACCCAGGCCTAATAGGAATGGTTGGTTGATTGAAAAGCGTGGTGAATCAGTGGGGAGCAATACGTTCCCCAAAGATCGCGTCGGGCCAACAAGGACAAGAGTACCACCTGCAAATGTTGCAGTCGACAGGTGGGTAAGAAATTCTGCAATGGCTGTTCACCCGGAGCTTTGACGAGGGGTAATTTCCAAGAGGAATTGGTTTCATAATAATCAACCATTCTGGAACGAAGATTACAAATATGGTAAAATCAACCCAAGGAATGTAGGTTGTTACCAGGATGATACAGACCCTCAAAACCTCTACCAATGTCAAAAAGTAAAAAGAGGAGGTTGCAAAGGCTGAGACAGGTACAGAAGAGGAAAGAAATTGTTGAGGGTTTAGTGGTGAAGGAACAACCCGACGAGAAGAGATGTTTAATCATTGGGATTAAGCCATCACCGTGTAAAGGTCAAGGTGATGGAAAGTTGAAGAGTATTATTACGAAGGAGCCGGTCGATCAAAAGAAGGCAGTTGTGGGTGCATCGACAAGTGCATTTAAGCAGCGAAAGAAGGATAATTGCGTCCAACAAAAGAAGTTGGAGGAGATTAAGAAAGGAAAACAGGTTCACGGCCATGGTTTGCATAAAACTGGGCGACAATGGGACTAATTTCAGCTGAAAAAGAAGCACAACAAAATAAGGAGAAGGATCGACTGATGGTCGAAAAGATGATAGAGAAAATGAGGAAGGTTAAAGGTCGTGAAAGTGAATCTGTTACTATTGGAGATCTCGAAGATTGGTCAAAGGAACAGATAATAAAAGTCCTAAAGGATCCTCCTCAGGATGCTGAGTGGAAACAAAAGATTTGTAGTATGATCAAGGAGGGAAGAGAGTTGGCAGAGCATAATTGCTCAGTGGGTGATGATCATTTAAGTGCTAATGAGGTCATTGAGGCCTTAAAAGTCCCTGATGATTTGTTTGGCCTTGATGATTCTGACCAATTTGATATGGATGTTGACTTTAGTAAAGATCTTGACGAAATAATAAAGGCCATGGATAGCACTATTTCCTCGACGGGTTCAATTGACAAAGAATATTTCAGGATAGGAAGGTACATGGATGCAGAGCTGTCCGACGAGGAGGAATTTTTGAAATCAATGAATGTGAATCTGATCTCAGTATTACCTACTGAGTTTGAAGGCTACTATGAGGTTGAGTATGATGAACCAGTTGAGGATGACTTGGACGATCCTTGGGATAATTGGTTTTTTCTCCAAGATAATATAGTGTCTGTATTTGACAACCCAGCACAGTTTGAAAGGCCGTCGGATGAGCAGAAGGCTCATCTTCGACCGCTTCATATCAAAGCTTTATTGGAAGGAAAACCAACAAATAGGGTGTTGGTAAATGGAGGCGCAGCAATTAACCTGATACCTAGAGCGATGTTGAAAAGGCTTGGTAAAAATGAGTCGGATCAAATGACTACTAACATGGTCGTCACTGATTTTAGTGGAAAGACCTCTCCATCCGATGGAGTGGTGATGTTAAATGTACAAGTTGGATCCGTTGCGAGGACAACATTGTTTGTGGTTATTCCGACGAAGTCCAGTTTCAATCTTCTATTGGGAAGAGATTGGATACATGTTGTTGGTGTTGTACCTTCAACAGTTTACCAGAAACTCATTTTGTGGGACGAAAATAATCAAGTAGAGATAATTAAGGCAGATGATAGCCCTTGTTACTTGCAACAATTGCATGTTGATTTCAAGATTTATGCTTCAAATGTGAAGCCAGTTACGGCAAAAGATGGCGTGGTTGATAAAGAGGCATTTGAGGCCTGCTTAATGGATCAGTTCTGGATCCGACTAGTGAACAAGGCTGAAATAGATCGGCCAAGCACTAGTCATGAGTGCTGAAAGTCATGTTGATCGACTGTTGGCTTACTTGGCCGACAGGGCAATATATACCAATGAAGGTGTATTGTCGGATTGTATAATTGATGATAGTCCGTTAGGTTTCGAAAGAAGTTTTGATGAAAGGCAAAATGTGGAAATTGAAGATCCTTTGGAGGAAGTCAACTTGGGCACAGAAATAGAGAAAAGGCCCATTTTTGTAAGTTCATTTCTGCCAAAGGAGTTTAAGGAGCAGCTTGTCGAATTAATTAAAGAATACAAAGACTGTTTCGCATGGAACTACTATGAGATGCCTGGGCTGAGTAGAGATCTTGTCGAAAATAGATTGCCTTTGAAAGAAGGATGCAAGCCAGTTAAGCAAGCCAACAGAAGATTTGCACCCGAGGTAGTTTTAAAGATAAAAGAAGAGGTAGAGAGATTGCTCAAGGCAAAGTTCATCAGAATAACCAGGTATGTCGAATGGCTTTCTAATGTAGTCCCTGTGCTGAAGAAAAATGGTAAAATGAGAGTGTGTATTGATTTGAGAAATTTAAATGCTTCTACTCTTAAAGATGAGTATCCCATGCCAATTGCGGACATGTTGGTTGATGTCGCATCTGGACATGAGTTGCTCAGTTGTATGGATGGGCACGCAAGTTATAACCAAATCTTCATAGCTGAAGAGGATGTATTGAAAACCGCGTTCAGATGCCCGGGTGCCATTGGGACATATGAATGGGTAGTTATGCCTTTTGGTTTGAAGAATGCAGGGGCTACCTATCAGAGAGCCATGAACACAAATTTTCATGATGTTATTGGGAAATTTATGGAAGTATATATAGATGATGTGATTGTTAAATCCAAAACAAAGGAAAGTCATCTGGTAAACTTGAGGCAGGCATTCGATAGAATGAGAAAGCATAACCTCAAGATAAACCCGGAGAAATGTGGATTTGCTGTGTCAGCTGCCAAATTCTTGGGCTTCTTGGTTCACAAGAAAGGCATTGAAGTGGACAAAAATAAAGCCAAAGCAGTTCTGGAGGCTGCACCACCAACAAATAAGAAAGAATTGCAATCTTTCTTGGGCAAAGTAAATTTTCTCAGGAGGTTTATATCCAATTTGTTAGGAAGGACCAGAGTTTTTTCTCCATTGATAAAGCTAAGAAATGAGCAAGACTTTGTGTGTGATCTTTGTCACCATGAGGCTTTCGACCAAATAAAGCAGTACTTGACGAATCCACCGGTCATGGTGCCTCCATTGTCTCGAATATCATTAAAGTTGTATATTTCAGCATTAGACGAAACCATAGGAAGTATGCTGGCTCAAGATGATGAAAATAATGTCGAGAGAGCCGTTTACTATTTAAGTAGAGTTTTGAACGATGCTGAGAAAAGATACAGTGCAATAGAAAAGCTATGTTTAGCATTGTATTTCTCTTGTACTAAACTTAAATATTATATGATGCCTTGTAATGTTTTGGTTATGTCAAAGACCGATGTAATAAAATATATGTTGTCAAAACCAGTGTTGAATGGACGTATTGGTAAATAGACTGTTGCATTATCAGAATTTTCCTTACAATATGTTCCAATGAAAGTTGTAAAAGGCCAAATGATTGCTGATTTTTTGGCAAATCACCCATGTTTGGATGTTGAAAATACAAACTATGTCGAGTTAAAACCATAGGGTTTTTATTTCGACGGTTCAAGGCATCAAAATGGAGTTGGAATAAGAGTTTTAATAATTTCTCCTAAAGGTATTCGAACTAAATTTATGTTTGAGTTAAAATATGAGTGTTCTAATAACGAGGCTGAGTATGAAGCCTTAATCGTTGGACTAGAAATTTTGGTCGAAATGGGAGCACGCACAGTGCACATTTTTGGGGATTCATAATTTGTTGTCAAGCAGCTTGCTCAAGAATACAAGTGTGTTAGTTATAATTTAACTAAGTATTGTATTGTTGCAAGTAAATTATTGAATAAATTTGACGAGGTAATTATTGAACATATCCCCATAAATTTGAATGAGGATGCTAATGAATTAGCACAACTAGCATCCGGGTATAAAATTTCACCTAAGGTTTTGTCAAACTTAATGGAGATTAGGGAACTTTTTTACCCATTAGAAGAAAGAGATGTACTACAAAATGATGTTTCGACAATTGAAGATTGGAGGCAAGCAATACTGAGTTATTTGGAGAATCCAAGTCAAAATGTCGATAGAAAGCTTAAGCTCAAAGCATCAAAATTTGTAGTACTAGGAGGAGCATTATACAGAAAGTCTGTCGATGGGAATTTAAAAACTTTCTTGAGTGAAGAAGAGGCTTATATGGCCTTGACAAAAGTTCATGAAGGAATTTGTGGGGCACATCAAGCAGGTGATAAAATGAAATGGGTCCTTCGACGGCAAAGGTATTATTGGCCCACATTAGTTAAGGATTGTATTATGATTGCTAAATCTTGTGAGGAATGTGAAAGACATGGCCATATACAAAATGTTCCTGCTAGTGAATTACATTCCATAATTAAACCATGGCCTTTTAGAGGATGGGCTTTGGATTTGATAGGCCAAATTCATCCTGTATCGTCGAAGGGGCACAAGTACATCCTTGTGGGGGTCGATTACTTTAGTAAATGGGTAGAGGCCATAGCATTGAAAGAAATGACCCAACAGGATGTGATTGATTTTATAGAAAATAATATAGTGTGTCAATTTGGTATGCCGCAAACTTTGACTACGGACTAAGGGATAGTTTTTGTCGGTAAGAAAATCTTAGAGTATGCCAATTCTAGAAATATTAAGATGATTACGTCGACTCCTTATTATGCTCAGGCAAATGGCCAAGTAGAAGCTATGAACAAGATAATTATAAGCCTGATAAAAAAGCATATTGGTCGACAGCCTAGAAATTGGCATAATACTCTTAACCAAATTTTATGGGCATACAGAAATTCACCTAGAGAATCGACAGGAACATTACCATATAAGTTGGTATATGGTCATGATGCTATGTTACCTGTCGAGATCAATCTCGGATCAATTCACATTCAGAAACAAGGTGAGTTGCCAGTTGAACATTATTGGGTCTTAATGTTTTGATGAGTTGAATGAATTAAGTGATGAGAGATTGATCGCCTTAGAAAACTTGATTTGACAGAAAGAGAGAATAGCCCAATTCTATGATAGTTGAGTTAAGTATAAATCTTTTAAGGTTAATGACTTAGTTTGGAAGGTGGTTTTTCCCTTGGATAAAAATAGTCGAGAATATGGAAAATGGCCCCCAAAATAGGAAGGACCATTTAAAGTTGTTCAAGTATTCTCTAGAAATGCCTATGCACTCGTCGGAATTGATTCAAATTTAAGGATCAAATCCATTAATGGCAAATATTTAAAGCCATATAGGCCGACAATGTGTGAAGTAAAGATTGACAAGGAATGATAAAGATGAATTTCATTCATATACTTGGCAAGTTATACATAAAATTGTCAAGAGAATACAGTCGAAGAAAATGTTCATTACAATAAAACTTTGAATAAGAACTGTGTGAAGAAAAATTAAATTTGGAGCAAATAACTTGTAGATCCTTTTCAGCACAAGACCCTTGAGAGGCATATTTGCTTCATATGCCTACAATAGGACCAGAAGAAGAAGAAGACAGTAGAAGGCTTATGATAAAACTGGAACTGGGGGGCATCTCCTTGCATGATCGTGATTAGACAGGATAGGAGAGCTCTCCAGTGCTGTTTAGTTCACCATTGGCCGTCTACTCCCAAATGAGTCATCATCACCCTAACATAGGTTACGATGATTACTGAAGCTCATATGGGATTTTACGATTCTTACTGGAGCTCAAAACACAGTTCACCGTCAAGATTCGTGACTATGGCATTTTTCCCTTGGAAAAAAGAGAAGTCGAAGCAGAAAGGTGAACAGCCATTGCGGAATTTCTTACCAACCTGTCGACTGCAACATTTGCAGGTGGTACTCTTGTCCTTGTTGGCCCGACGCGATCTTTGGGGAACGTATTGCTCCCCACTGATTCACCAGGCTTTTCAATCAACCAACCATTCCTATTAGGCCTGGGTGTGAAATCTGGCCTTGGTCTTGGGGTATAGAATGGTCGACGAGGTTTCCAAGCTTTTCTGTTGAAGACCTTCTTTTCCACTTGAAAACTTCCTTGTCGAATCTCATCCTCTTTCTTTGCAGCAAGCTCATCATAAACTGCATTACACCTTGGATATAGCCTCACCTTACTGCTTTCTTTCTTTCTTTTAAGGAACGCATCTAGTGACTCTCCTGTTTTTGGGTAAGTGTTCAATGCATCTTCCATATCAACGTTAGATTCTTGCATTTTTTCCATGTTAACCATTCCAATACTCAAAGGAGTTTGCTGTTTGACATAAGTGACCCCAGCCTGAAATGGATCTGTGTCGACTTTCATGTCTACTTTTGGTCTATCAGCAAATTTCAAACGCCCATCCATTAACGCTTTTTGAATCAAGTCCCTGAAATGAATACACTCATTAGTAACATGACCGAAATTATTATGAAACTTACAATATTTTCGATGCTTTATCTCATCAGGCTTCAAAAGCCTATGACCATCTGACAGTTTAACTCGTTTATCTTTTAATAATAAGTCAAATATCTTGTCAATTTTAGTTATGTCGAATGTACACGTTTTCTTATTAGCATAACTCATTTTCTCCTTATTTCGCGTAGGCTGTAAAGCCTGGTAGACATAGGGAGGACCTTTTTGAAGTTCAGCCATGTTAACTACAAATTCATCATTACTGTCCTCAATTTCGCTATCAGATTTTTCTAATCCGACAAACACTACTTTCTCCCTTTTTAGGAACCTTTTCTGTTTTTGTACTTTTTCAGCTTTTAGTTGTTTTATCTGCCTAACATTTTCTCCTAGTTGGGCAAGATCAACCAAATGTTGGTTCACTAATTTCTTTCTTATATAATAGTTCAGACCTCCTGAAGCAATTTTCACTACTTCTGCCTCAGGTATGGAGTAAAACACGTACTCCTCATTTGTCGAAACCTAGCCAAGTAATCATCCACAGTCTCGTTATACATTCTTTTAACACTAAAGAGGTCTGTGAGTCCCACTCTCAAGTCTCCCTTAAAGAATTGATCATGGAAACTCCTTTCTAATTGAGCCCAAGAATGAACTGAGTTTCGCCTTAACGTTGAAAACCAAGAGAATGCATTCTTTGTAAGGGAACTAGGAAAAAATCTCATTTTAAGGCCTTCTATAGTGGCTAACTCCCCCATTTCTATGGTAAATCGAGCAATGTGTTCGACAGTCGATTCTCCACTTTCTCTAGAAAACTTAGAAAGTTTATGAATCTTGGTTCCTCTTGGTAGCTCTGCCTGTTGCACCCAATCAGAAAAAGCTGAAACTAAATAGGGTTGGTTGGCATAACCAGCATTAAACCCAAAACGATTCAACACTTGTTCTACTACCTGGTTAACATTTTCTTCGACCAACTGTTGCCCCCCAAGGTTTCGACAAAGCAATCTCATGGCTAAATCATTTCTTGCCATTTGATCTTCATCTCCTCGACGGAGCACATGGACATTGCCATGTTCCAGGCGTGGTTTCATTCTGACCTATTTGACCAGGATTTTGATTATTTTGTTCAACGTTCTCTTGTGGTACATTTGCTTCTACATTTACCCCGGTTTGTGTTCTTTGGGCAGTAACATTGGCCGTATCATCTATCCCTATGGCTTGATTCAATCTTGCCATTTGTCGGGCCAATGCATTACAAGTATTATTAGTCATTTTCATGATTGGTGTAATCACTGCACCCATTTGCTGAGTGAACATGTGCACCATTTCATTGTTGCTCTCATCCATTTGTTGTCGAAAACTGGCCAAAGAGTTTACAGTGGGCCCAGTTATGTTTTGAGGGATATCCCTCGACATGTTTGGGAATACTGGCCCCAAATTTATCCTTTCCTGTCTAAAAGGAGTAGGATTACTAGAACCTGCAACACCTATTCCTTGGCCATTAAAACCCACCAAGGCTGAACTAATTTGTAGCTGACTTATAGAAGCCGCGATTTGGCCTATGGTACCGTCCAAAGTGCTGCTAATTCCCATTTGTGCCATTACAGGAGGCACATAGTTGGGTGGCAAACCATATTGGGGTGCGAACCTTGAATTTGAATTTATTGCACTTTGATTGCTTGGTTAACTCGGTGATGGCTGATTCGTTATAGGTATTATTTGTTCCAATACTGGATTACTCCGAAGAGTACCAGTTGGCACTTCGTCAATTACAGGGCCTGAACTAACACCGATTGAAGGTGGCACGGTGATGTCAGCCACTGGTGCATTCAACACTTGATTTTGTGTATTACTCATGGTTTGTGTATTCTGAGAATAGGAAGAATGAACGAACCTTCCACTTCTTAAACGCATATAATAAACCTCTTGTGAGAACAAGGTCCGTGACACTACAAGTTACTCTAAACTCGTCCCACCGGGCATGCCAATTTGTTTATGGTGAAATTTGTTTAATGGAAACTTCAAACAAACAAATATATTTATTAGTCGAATGTGGGTTGTGACGAGTTATGTGGTAATCTCGTATGAGAAAAAGTAAACACTTGGTGCAGAACAAGAAATAGTAAAATGCAATAACAAAGAACAGTGCAAATGTAAATTGTAGAAAATAGATGACAAGCAATAAATGAATGCAAGTAAAAATACAATGAAACGTAAAGAAATTTAAAGAACAAAGCAATCATGTAAATTGCATAAATTAAAGAAAAGTAATAACATGACAAGAAAAGTAAAGGAAATTAAAGAACAAGACTGAAAGTAAACGAATTTTGAAGAACATTGCGTCAAAGTAAATTTCTTGAAACGAAAATGGAAGGCATACTTGGAATCAAATCCTTTAATCTGCTCGAGTGAGATGTTAGGATTGTATATCCAGTAACCATCCTTTTTTACATCGTAAGTCCTAATATTTATAGACAAACTAAGTAAAATAACTGACTCTTAAAACATAGATGAAATAACTAAGTGAAACACAAGAATAGGGGTTGAATTGTGTTTCTTAACCCTTTTGAAAGATTTTGAAATTTTTTTCTCCAAATGATAGTTTGAACAAGAAGGTTATAAGATAACAAGTAATGGACGTATAAAAAAAAAAACTTCTCAGTCCAATTAGACTCTAAAAGGTTTGTAAGATTTTTCTTTTGGACGCAGTTTAGAAGGTCTAAGATTTAACTTAAATACCTTTGTTAAAAACACAATGGCAATCCCCAGAGATTAGTGAATAAATAAAACACACAAGTAGGGAAGAGAAGCTTACACCAGATATTTATCCTGATTCACTCTCACAAACCGAGAGCTACTTCCAGTCCCTTCAACCAGAAGGATTTTCCGCTAACCTTTTACAAGATTACAAGTATTATTCACCTCTTCAGGTACACAAGTATTCTCAACCTCTTCAGGTTCAAACATACCAGTATTCTTTTATACCCAGCCTCTTCAGGCTTACACAACTGAATTGAATAAAAGAAGAAGTCAAAGATGCTTGAGTTTGAAACTCACTAAAAATGAGGATAGACAATGAATCTCAAGACTTGAACCTTTTTACAAGGATATGAATTCTTAGAAGAGATAAAGCTTTTTAATCTTTTTACACTTCTCGATCATCATCTTCTACAAGCACTGCTTCTCCTTTATATAAGAGAGAGCAAATTGAGCAGTCTTCATATGCTTCGTCGTCTAACGGAAACATTTATTACCGTTCTAAGTAGTATTAAATGTATAGACTGATATCGTGTTGAGCTTCTTCTGAAATGTGACTTTGATTATCGGGGATTTCCAATCAAATGATAACTGAGTCCTGATTTGTCTGAGACCGCAGAAAGTCCTTTATTTGCTGATCTTTGTAGTTGTTAGAAGTGTCAGCAAAACCGGCTTAGTTGACTTTTTTTTATGTCGTAATCTGTCAAAGTTCTTTTCTAACATTTAATGAAGAACAGTTTCTTCACATTTGAATTTTAACTTTGGACAAAAACTTGAACATGAGCTTGGTAAGGAAAACATTGGACGATCCAATATAATACAACTTGTAAAACAGTTTAAATGGTATTAGACGCATACTTAGTTTCCTTTAGCTCAAACAAGAAAAGACGCACATAAGTAACTGTTTGTTAATACTTTGTTTTCTTTTTGAAACAGTACAAAAACAAGTTACGTGAGTCTATTATTCAATATAAATTAAAACTTTCGTTATCTTCAAAACTTTATGGGGTAATAATTCCTATCTTTTTAAAGATTGGTTCCAAACTTAATTTCATAAGTTCCTTTGGTTCTAACAATCTCCCCTTTTTTGATGATGACAAAACTTTTTAAATTTTGATTGAATACATATCTTTTTACACGAGAGAACACTCCCCCTAAGATAGTGCATAAAAACAGAATGGACACAAAAAGAATACAACAGGGTTTAGCTAAGAGTGAGTAAGTGTACTAACACACGCTTAGTTTTGAGCAAAAGTTGATTTTGAAAAAAAAACTTAAAGGATGGGAAAATGCTATTGTTAGAGCAGAGTAAACACATCCTTTACCAAAACAAGCATTAGAGCAAGAATATAATCAAGTTTAGATATCAGATAATGCATTAGAATAAGTATGAACAATTGAAACAACTCATAGAAAACACAATTCAGAACAACAGCAGATAGTAGATAGATTTGCAGAAATGCTCATGCAGAAATGCTCATATTATTTTATCAAGGGTATTAACAAATATATGAACAAATACATCAATCAAGAATTTTCCAATTTTCTCCCCCTTTGTCATCAGACAAAAAGTGAAAAAAAAAATCATTGTCAAAAAGAATAAAGAAAATTAAAAGAAAACTCGGATAAAAAAAAACTAAGAAGGAGGAGGTGGAGGAGGAGGAGGCCCTTGCAGAAAAAAAGATTTGAGGAGGTCTTCAACTCTCTTGAACAGATGATCCATTTGAGTGGTTACATAGACCTGAACTTCATGGGACACTTGAGATTGTGGGTCAACAGTGGGAGGGCAGTCAGCAGAGGTCTCCCGAATAATTAACTCAGTGGATGGCGCAGGAGGAGTAACCAAAATAAGAGCAATAATAGAGACTGTGGATGCTGGGTCTTCTGTTGCCATAACCACTTCAACTGAATCAACTTCATCGTCTGACAAAGGAAGGTCAATATTCCAAGGGAGACGATCTCCTCGATATCCAAACATTTGATCCCAAGGATAAGGTCTTACTAAGTTGTCAGAAGGAGGTCCGGAGACAGCTTGGACAAGAGAAGATTGTGGGCACAGGCGTTTTTAGGTGTAGTCCAAGAATATCATCGACCATATAGATAGGACGAAAACACTGAAAGCTCTGGCCTGGCACCGTCACAGTATCTTCCTTCTCTTCATTGCTTATACCTGATGAAGAAGCCTGTTGTTCACAATCCCAGATATGCTTTTCCCAGAAAGTCTTTGCATCCTTCTCTTCTGCCTCTCCTTTCTTCGAGATTTGCCACAACAAACCTAAGTCTACCTCAGGTGATTTTTTAAGACCATAGGTTTGAAGTAGAATGGTGTTGGCAACGTGACTTGACTTCTATACTTCTTTAAATCCTTGTTTTTATTCAAGTCCACCATTGGCAGTCTTGGACAAACTCGATCAAGCTTAATCTTAATGGCAATTGCAGAAGAAATGATCAGAGAAGGGGGTACAAATCTCAGATTCTTCAGCAGAAGACTCCCTGTGATGACACTAACAAAAATAGTGTCATATGGACTTGCAAACTAATCCATTTCTTCCAAGGTGACTGGTTTGAAAGTGAGTTGACCAGGGAAGATATGAACTCTTGTAGAGCAGCCATCACAGCATCGGGATCGTCTTGCTGTGAGTAAGAGAGAAGAGTCATTTGATTCCCATCGAGGGATTATGTGGGGGGTAACACCCACAGGGAAGGGCTTAAGGTTTGGTAAGTTTGAGAAGATCTTTTGTGAGGGTGAAGGTGAAGATAGTTTGTATGGTATTATTTGTGTTAGTACACTTACTCACTCTTAGCTAAACCCTGTTGTATCCTTTTTGCGTCCATTCTATTTTTATGCACAATCTTAGAGGGAGTGTTCTCTCGTGTAAAAAGATATGTATTCAATCAAAATTTAAAAAGTTTTGTCATCATCAAAAAGGGAGAGATTGTTGGAACCAAAGGAACTTATGAAATTAAGTTTGGAACCAATCTTTTAAAAGATAGGAATTATTACCCCATAAATTTTGAAGATAACAAAAGTTTTAATTTAGATTGAATAATAGACTCACATAACTTCTTTTTGTACTATTTCAAAAAGAAAACAAAGTATTAACAAACAGTTACTTATGTGCGTCCTTTCTTGTTTGAGCTAAAGGAAACTAAGTATGCATCCAATACCATTTAAACTGTTTTACAAGTTGTATTATATTGGATCGTTCAATGTTTTCCTTACCAAGCTCAGGTTCAAGTTTTCGTCCAAAGTAAAAATTCAAATGTGAAGAAACTGTTCTTCATTAAATGCTAAAAAAGAACTTTGACAGATTACGGCATCAAAAAAAGTCAACTGAGCCGCTTTTGTTGACACTTCTAACAACTACAAAGACCAGCAAATAAAGGATTTTCTGTGGTCTCAGACAAATTAGGACTCAGTTATCATTTGATTGGAAATCCCTGATAATCAAAGTCACATTTCAGAAGAAACTCAACACGATATCAGTCTATGCATTTAATACTACTCAGAACTACCATAAATGTTTCCGTTGGACGACGAAACATATGAAGACTGCTCAATTTGCTCTCTCTTATATAAAGGAGAAGCAGTGCTTGTAGAAGATGATGATCGAGAAGTGTAAAAAGATTAAAAAGTTTTATCTCTTCTAAGAATTCATATCCTTGTAAAAAGGTTCAAGTCTTGAGATTCATTGTCTATCCTCATTTCTAGTGAGTTTCAAACTCAAGCATCTTTGACTTCTTCTTTTATTCAATTCAGTTGTGTAAGCCTGAAGAGGCTGGGTATAAAAGAATACTGATGTGTTTGAACCTGAAGAGGTTGAGAATACTTGTGTACCTGAAGAGGTGAATAATACTTGTAATCTTATAAAAGGTTAGCGGAAAATCCTTCTGGTTGAAGGGACTGGAAGTAGCTCTCGGTTTGTGAGAGTGAACCAGGATAAATATCTGGTGTAAACTTCTCTTCCCTACTTGTGTGTTTTATTTATTCACTAATCTCTGGGGATTGCCATTGTGTTTTTAACAAAGGTATTTAAGTTAAATCTTAGACCTTCTAAACTGCGTCCAAAAGAAAAATCTTACAAACCTTTTAGAGTCCAATAGGACTGAGAATTTTTTTTTATACGTCCATTACTTGTTATCTTGTAATCTTCTTCTTGTTCAAACTGTCATTTGGAGAAAAAAATTTCAAAATCTTTCAAAAGGGTTAAGAAACACAATTCAACCCCCATTCTTGTGTTTCACTTAGTTATTTCATCTATGTTTTAAGAGTCAGTTATTTTACTTAGTTTGTCTATAAATATTAGGACTTACGATGTAAAAAAGGATGGTTACTGGATATACAATCCTAACATCTCACTCGAGTAGATTAAATGATTTGATTCCAAGTATGCCTTCCATTTTCGTTTCAAGAAATTTACTTTGACGCAATGTTCTTCAAAATTCGTTTACTTTCAATCTTGTTCTTTAATTTCCTTTACTTTTCTTGTCATGTTATTACTTTTCTTTAATTTATGCAATTTACATTATTGCTTTGTTCTTTAAATTTCTTTACATTTCATTGTATTTTTACTTGCATTCATTTATTGCTTTTCATCTATTTTCTGCAATTTACATTTGCACTATTCTTTGTTATTGCATTTTACTCTTTCTTGTTCTGCACCAAGTTTTTACTCTTTCTCATACGAGATTATCACATAACTCGCCGCAACCCACATTCGACTGATAAATATATTTGTTTGTTTGAAGTTTGCATTTAACAAATTTCACCATAAACAGGTTGGAAAAACCCTTTAAAAAGATTTAAAATAAAAAAATGGTTTACAAACCAAGTAAGGTTCGGGAGTCGATTATGCACAGGAAAGGGTGGAGCTTGAACCCCACAGCACCCTTGATACATCTGTCATAAAATAGTTACCTTAAGCTAGTTGTACAATGATTAAATTATAAATACTCATAAAATTCAAATAAAAACTTATTTACACAATTTACAAATTTGAAGGAAAATAAACACAAAAAATAAATTAAAATATTTGCAAGTTTGGAAGAAATAAAGATAAAACTTAAATTGGACTATTTACTAGTTTGGGAAGAAAATAAAGATAAAACTTAAATTAGACTATTTACAAGTTTGGGTTTGTCGTGAGTGCCTACGTATTCCTCAAGTGCAATGAGGAAATCAAAGTCATGTAGTTCTTAAAAAATAATGTGTCATGGTTGATCTAAAAACTGATTTACTTAATTTTATTAAAGGGAAATGATTATTTTGATTTAAAAAATGATTTGAATAAAGTATGTGAATTTATTAACGAGTCCTAAATGAAATGGAACATGGTACTAAGCCAACAGAACCATCTCAAGAAAAATTGGCTAATGGGTACTTGACCCCTCGAAACCACTAGGCGCTAGTAAATTTTATTTTAAAAGAAAACGAGTCTTAAGTGGGATTGAACATGACACTAGTCCACAGAGCAACTCCAAAAGTTTGGGCAGTGAGTATTTATCCCCTCGAGACCACTAAGCTATGTTAATTTATTTAATTTTTTTGGAAGCAATTAGTAAATATGATATTTTTAATTTAAACTCAAAACGATATTAGTCATGACATTTTGATCACAGAACAACTTCATAATAGGCTAGTCAGTAGGCTAGTCAGTACATGACTCCTCGAGCCCTCTAAGCATATATTAATAAATTTACTTTTAATTTAAATCCTAAATGGGATTAGTCATGAGATTAGGCTACAGAGCAACCCCCAAAAACTTGGCCAATGGATACTTGACCCCTCGAGACCATTAACTGATATTCATTTTTTAATTAAAAAAAACTTGTATTCTAAATGGGATTGAGCATGACACTAGTCCACAGAGCAACCCAAAAGCTTGGCTAGATAAACCGTGTTTTATTTTATTTTTATTTTTATTTTTATTCTTTTAAAGAAAGGTCCTAGCCAAGGTTGAACATGACACAAGTCCACAGAACAACAAAAAATGCTTGGCCAGTAGGTACTTTATCCCTTGAACCCACCACGTCAATTAATATATTTTCATCTAATGAAATTCGTTGAAGTATAAAAAATTAACATATGACTTGTAATCAATGTTTGAAAAACTGAACTAGACCGGCCAGTCCAACCGGTTGGACTATGACCCGCGTGCCTAGCTAGTCTGGTCCATCCAAAAAATCGTTTTAGCCATTGAACTAGGAAGAATCGGGTTGAACCGGCGACCCAGATGAACCAGACCCAGTTCTTGAAAACCAGCCGGTTCAATTTATTTATTAATTTTTTTTTACTTTTTTGAATTTTTTATTACTTTTTCAGATTTTTAAATTAGTTTTTTAAGATTTTTTTTCACAGTTATCTTCCAAAAGTCATAACTTTTTACTCGTTCGTCTGATTTGAATGCATTTTATATCGATTTCACGTAGCTTTTTAAGATCTATGCGATGGAAAATGTACTAATGAAGTTGGACCAACTGATTTTCAAAAAAAATTAATAATTATTTTCATAGTAATGAATATTTTTAAAAGAAATAATAATAGTTATTTTTTTAAATAAAGATTAAACCCTAATTTTTTTTTCTTAAATTCCTGTTACTTTCAAAATAAGGCTATTTTAATTGAATATGTATATAAATATTTTTTATATAATTATAATTATAATTATTACGTCATCCGGTTCGACTATCGGTTCGATTGGTTCGACCAATCGAATCATGACCTGAAGGTCTCGCCGGTTCGATCTCCGGTCCGATTCTTAAAACATTGCTTCAGATGTACAAACGATAGACTATAAAATCACATGGGACAATTGACGTTGCACACCGTTATGAAAATAAATAACATGACTATTATAAAAGAAAGAAAATAATGCAAAGTAGAAATAACATTTAAAACATAAAGCAAGGAGATGAAATAGAAAAAGGGAATGCCTATTACTGCTACACGCTAAATTTCAAATAAATCTTTCTAACAATTATATTCACATGACTAAAAAGAAGCAATGATACCTAATGACAGTAAAATAATCATGATCATCTAACATATATCAATATTTTTAGATATCCAAATGTCAAATGCTCGATTTTATCAAACAATCATTCCTTAGCAGATGCGATAATGATACATTCACAATCGAAAACATAGACTACACCCACGTTAACTAGCCACCAGTTCATACTGACGATCCATGTGGCTAGGTGACTTAAGACTTCGTGGCTTTGTCATTTACAAACAGTAAATAAAAAAATAAAAAAAAGAACCAATCAAAGCAACACAAACTATCAACCGAAAGCCAAAAAGGGAAAATGAAAACATCGGATAGAGATGTTCATATCCTTACCGAGATCACTAACGAGCTCAACATTGCACCAAAACATTATATTAAACCAAGGAAATAAATCAAGAAGACTGTAACTCACCTCGTTCGAGTTTGGTTTACAATCTTTTTGAAATTCACAACGTTCTTCTCTCAAACTCTGATGTCTAGTCGCTGCGGCCTCACTATTTTCGCAAGCTTTAATTGCAGTGAGGATCTCCAAATAAGCTCCAACGATCAGCTTCAAACATTGTTCTGAGATAACTCCAAGCAAGAATGGCAAACCCAAGATTCCACCAAGAATTTGCTCAAAAATTCAAATGATCTTCCCTTTGAACATTTTTTCTCTTGATATGTAAAAACCTTGCAATTATCCAAAGAACACCAGTTGCCCCAAAATAGGACTCCTACTATGTAGTGGAGCCATAGCCTTGTACTTTCTCTTGGTGTTAACCATCTGCTTTCATATCAAAATTCTCTATAAAGAAAGCTTGTTTGAGTTTGAAAAGAGGTGCATTGACTTATCTTCGTAGAAAACTTGGGTCCAAGAATTGGTTGAACTTATTGGTATTGAGATTGGGTGGGTGGATTGGGGAAAATGGTCTAAGAAAAATTGACAC
Organism: Styphnolobium japonicum; assembly: GCA_023212625.1. NCBI lineage: Eukaryota > Viridiplantae > Streptophyta > Magnoliopsida > Fabales > Fabaceae > Styphnolobium > Styphnolobium japonicum. Next base: position 7,997,411 of record JALBWW010000010.1, read on the forward strand.
CAAATGATGAGAAGTGATGAAATTACACATGGTTTGTGTGAGTCAGATGGGAAATTGGTATGACATGTCAATGTGAATTTGGAAAATGATGGACTGATGGAATATGAAAATGATAGACTTTGGCAGGTAAGATGAATGAGTCATATAAAGAGCAATAAGTACAACATTGGGAGTAACTGAGGATGGATACAGGTGAAGACATGAGTCATATAAAGAGCAATAAGTACAACATTGGGAGTAACTGAGGATGGATACAGGTGAAGACATGAGGCCATTGCTAGGACACCCTCTTGAGAAGAATCAAAGCACCAATTGCTTGCCATTTCCAAGGCCCAATCAAAATTTTGCATGATGGGACCCACTTCCATAAGAAGCCTGATTTGCATTGACTGATCAACCTGAATTCTTAATTGGGGTGAGTGATCAATCAATTTGAGACACTTATGTTAGCTTTGTATTAGGCATTATTAGATGTTTATTGTGCCCAATATAAGTATTTTAGATGAGTTTAATGTTGTTGGGCTTCATTAGGTTTTAATGTAAATATTGTTTAATTTTCGGATTTTGATGCATTTTGACCTTTCTTCCTTGGTTAGGCCATAACTTGGGACTCGATGATCCAATTGAGGTGATCTTAGTGTCTTTGGAAAGCTAAGACAAGGATCTACAAGTTTCATGAAGAACTCAAGAGCTGGATCAGACTTCTAAGGGCCCAAAATAGCCTTGCAATACAGAGTGAGTTTGCTGTCACGGAACCATCTGGGCAGTATGCACATATTGGACTATATAGTGGGTTATAGGCCTCCTCTTGGGCTGAAACTTGGTCATTTGAAAGATAAGACCCATATCTCCAACTTCACTGAAGACCATTTTGTCAATAGATGTCGTTTTAGGCATGCTTCTCAATCTACAAATTGGTCTGAATTTGGAAACACGTTCTTCCAACCTAACTTGAGGTAGGTGCAGTGTTTTTGGCATTTCTGGAGTTCTAAAAGTCCAAATGACATGATTCAAATTGGAGATTTTCAAGGAGACAACTGGCTACAACTTTGATGAAGACATCCAAGCCAAAATGCACCGTCTAGGTGATGAATTTGAAGCCAGAAGTCGGATAATAGTTGTTGACTAAAAGCCACCAACCCACCTACCATGCACCAACCCACCTACCATGCATCAAGCTTCTATATTTGACAATTTCCTTATTTTTATAGCTTGTATTCAGATTATGTACATGTACAAATTGGCTTCTAGGATTAGTATAAATAGAGCCAATCTCTTTGTATTATCATAGAGTCAATTTGGAATTAAGTTAGAATTCAATTTTGTAGTAAGTTTGAGTATTTGTTAGTTTTCTTTCTCTTCTTCTCCCTTCTCTTTATAATTTCATTTTTGTTCTTTATTTTCTGAGTTCTTCCTTCCCATCCATGGAAGGCTAGGCTCTTATAATCAATCCAAGGGATTAATCGTCTTGATGTTTAATTTGGAGATCTTGTTTTGCTTGTTCATATTGCTTAATTGTTATTCAAGTTTCTCTTCTTCCTCTTTTGATTTCTATCTAGATTAAAATTTAGATGTTAATGTGATAATAGCTTTATTGTCATGTATTCAAAGAGGATCATCACAAAGAATAAACAATTTATTAAAGCTTTTTGATGAATTGTTTAGCTTGGTTAAATTCTGGATCTTAAGTTAATCTATGTTTGGATGGTGCTTACTTTATCTAACCTTGGTTAATTAAATCCTAGATGCTTATCTAGTAGAGGATTCTTGGATTATGTTGAGGCGTCTTGATATGATCTAAGGCCAAGAACATGGTTAGCAATTAAGTGAATTCCTTGTGATCAATGATGGATTAAACTCAAGATCGGTAAATTTCCTTGGATTGGTTGTTTCTTTAGATTTGTTTTCAACTTTAAGTCTTGTATTTTTATCAATATTGTTAATCAACAACAAAACCCCCCATTTTAATTATCTTGATCTGATTAAATCTTTGTTCTTTTTGGATCCTTGAGAGACGATTCGGTTCATGCTCTATACTACAAATTATTTTGTGAACCGGTAATTTTTATTATTTGACGGGGTCTCGACAACCTCTTGTCAGTGAGTCACATGCAATTGTTGAGCGATCCTTGATTTTGCCCATGGTAAAATAGGGATTTTTTTTTTTTTGCATTTATCAAAAAATTGTTGGCCCAATTTGATGAAGGACATATAGCATGCTACCAAAAATAAATTTTATTCTCTTGACCCTTTTTCTCACTTTCTTCATATTCTTCTTTTCCAATTTTCCTTTTTCTTTTCAAAATTTCCAATTAAGAAGAATTATGATACTTTGACAGCATAACTTTTGAATGTCTTGAAAATTTTGGTTGAAAATTTTCCATCCAACAAGATTGATCAATGACAAAGATTTTCAACATTTTTTTTATCTCTTTTTTCTTTTTCTTATTAAAAAAAACTCAACGCTATTTTTTTATTTTTTATTTTATGAGATGCAAAACTCATGCTAAGATGCAATGCAAAAATTTATGCTAACATGTGATGATCTTTTTGTTACTTGTCTAAATGCAAATGTTTTTTTTTTTTCAATGCAAAAACTAATGCAAACATGCCATGATTCTTTTTTGTCATATTTAAATGGAAAATTATGCTAAGATGCTATGAATTCTTTTTTTTTTTTTTTTTATCTTTAAGATGAAAGATGAATTTTTTGTTATCTCTATCTGATGCAAAAGAACCTATGCTAGTGTCATGATGCAAACATTATGCCAAGATATTATGAGGAAACACTCCTTTTTTGTGTAATCTTTTAGATGAAAAAGATTCATGCAAAAATGATTTTTTTTAATTTTTTTAAATGCAAAAGAAAAAAAAAAAGAAAAATGCTAATATGTGATAATGATTTTTCTTTGATTTTTTTTTTATCCACTACAACAAATTTGGCTTATGGCCACACTTATATTTGACAACGCGATAAAAGTGTGGCCTAAAGCTTTTAGTAAGAACGCTTTTGTATGGGTGACCTTTGAGGAGTGTTTTGGGAATGATTTTTAGGTAACGCTTATAAAGCATGTTTGTAGCCTACATAGATCACGTTTTATAAGCGTTGCTATATCATTTTTTTTTGGGTAAATGAGGAGGGCCCCACCACTGGAGTGGGGCCAAAGGGACTCTTGTAGGGGGTCATGGAGGGGGGACTGGGGAAGGGAGGTGGGAGAGATTGGGAAGAATCGAACCCTTCCCCTCTCCACATATGTCCCGTGCTCAAACTACTGGAGCAACTCCAAGGGGATGTTGCTATATCATTTTTAATTGGATACACTTAAACACATATCAAGCAATGCTTAAGGAAGGTTGTGCTTGTAATTTTAATAAGCAACCTGTAAAAAATGTACTTTATACTTTTAATATTCCCGCGACATTGTTTTTACTTTCCCACTCTATACTTTGAAAAACAAAAGCAAAAACAAAAAAAAGAAAAGAAAATATCGAGCAAAGAAAAGTTTTCCCTTCTTGAGCAAGGGTTTCCTTCCTGAGCAAACACGCTGCCGCCGCCGCCGAGCTTGCAGCCGAGCAAGGGTGCATTTTGGATTTTTCAGAGTTTTCCATCTGCTCCTAAACGTGAGTCAATCCCTTGCTAATCTTTTTATTTTTTTATGTTCGCAACAATGGGACAACCTTCAGGGTCTGGGTTTCCTTGTCAAAAACTCCAAGGCGTACATGTTTTGATGTCCACTTGCAGCCTCGCATGAATAGCTGGTTCCGACGAATTCGACCGGCGGCTCAGGAGGGCTCATGACGAGCTGCAGGCTTGTGGTCATGTTCCTGTTTAAACTTGAAAACCCGTGGAACCATTGAGGGGATCTAGCCCATAAGGGAAATAGCCAACCATAAGGGATCTAGCCCCTTTTTAGCAATTCATTTTCGCGCGATTTTTCTCGACAACCAAACAAACGTGATTGTTGATTTTTAGCTACTTTTGTTGATATTTGATTCGTTTGTTTTGCAGTTCCACCAGTACCAGGTTGTTGGGAGGGCTCTCCCTTCGGAAACCGATGAGCACCCTCAGATTTATTACATGAAGCTCTGGGCCACCAATGAGGTTCGTGCCAAGTCCAAGTTCTGATAATCTTATTTAGCTTTTTGGCTCATTTTCGCTTTTAGTTAATGGTTCACTCCATCTCAAGTTTATAGCTTTTTCTTTCAATTTGAACTGATTGCTTTCAATTAGGTAATTTTTGAGAAAATTGAAGAAGGTTAAGAAGAGCAATGGCCAAGTCCTTGCCATCAATGAGGTACATTTCACTTTCACTTCATTTTCAAGTTTTCTGCTAATTGGAAAAGTTGCTTAATCCTCAATTTGGGTTTGGATGTTAATGCCTGAGGAAAATGTAGAATGTGATCTTTACTTCAAGTTGGTGTGAGTTAATGGCATGTAAATGGTTCAATGCTAATCGCTTGGTGTCGGTATTTTTCCATAGCATTAGCATACGTGATTTGTGTTCTTTCTAGTATGTGGGTGTTGTGGTCTATTGCCCTGCATTCACGTGCAGTAAAACTAATATAAGGTTGTTGGCTTTTATTGTTATTAATTTTTTCCTTATGACATGTATTCATATTATATTATAGTAGTAATTTTTTAATTGGTAATTCTTTCTGACTGATGTTTGATACGGCCCTGAGATAGCTCTGTTTAGGAATAAACCTTATTAAGTCTTCTCAATAGATAATTTTTACCAGGAGCTATAGACCATGACAAGGTTGTACAACTACTCAAGTTCAAATTCAAAGCTGCTGCAAGAGTTTGGGGGTTCAAAGACCAAGAGTTGCAGCCTTTGTCGTACACTTCCTTCTTCTAATATCCAACGAGGTATGTCCTTTTTTTCCTTCCCTTTCTACGCATATTTCAGTTCAGAGAGAACATCCTAAATTGATGGTGATTTCTGTTCTATAACTGACTTACCTTTTAATAATTTATGAATTTAAATAACACAGACTGACATAAGCTTCTAAATATGCAAATACCAGAAACAAAGTATTCATCAGATTGTAAAGTATAGAATAATGAAAGGCTATGTAATCTTCATATCGGTTTCTGGTTTGGCACAAATCATGGAATAAAATCACACTGTTTATGTAGTCGTCTACTTTGCTCTGTAGCTAGATTTATAGATTGCTGAATTATAAGTATCAGATAGGGATATATATGCCTTTAATTAATGAGCATTACCTCTTCACTAGGGGGAATGGTGGGGTCTAGTAAAAAGAGAGGATATTTGAGTTTTGTAAATAACTATTTCCTCTGTCCTTCCCTACCCCGCCCTCCCAACCTTTCTTTATAGTTAATGTTTTGTGACAAATAGCTAGTGGCTTCTATGGTTATTTTTGAGTTTTGGATGAATTTATGCCATTCTTCTCCCATTGCTTCAGACTGGTGTGTACAAAGTTTACATTTAAGATATTTCTTTATATTTGTTTCCATTGTATTGGTTGCACTTTCTCACATTTAAGTTGAATGGATATCCATGATAAGTCTCAACATGTGTGTGTGCTCGTGTAGGCTTATACATATATATATCGAATAAGAATATACATATATATGGTTCCTGCATATTATGAAATTAACTTGTGCTGCTGTCCTTGCAATATTGTCCTAATTTATGTCAATATAATTTTAAATATTTATTTATTTGCTTTATTAATCATTGGCAGATTTTATTTAATATAATTCCACTAATATAATGCTGAAAATTATTGCAAGGTAACTCAAAATGTAAAATGAATATATCTATTGATTAGGGTCATAGTCAATAAATTTTTCTGCATTCATACCCATTGGATGATAGAGGTACGTAATGTCTTGGTTTAACTATTCCAGATCTTGCTCACTTTTTGCTCAAATATGTTGAATTTTGGAAGGTCGGGTTCTATAACAAGTGGCTCTACATGATTTGATGGTATTTATGGGTCAATTGGCTTCTTTTTGCTGTAGTAGCATTTAGATAGATATAAACATCATTTTTCCTCACTTTCTATTTTATCATTTTCACCTAAGCTTTAATTTCATGTTGATGAAATCAGGACCATGGTTGAGTGTTGCTCTATTTTGAATTTCATGGTTGTTAAAGTGGTCATCAGAAATGGTAATGTTGTAGCGTGTTCGAATAATTGAATGTGCTATTGAATTATTATTGGTGGCTAGTGAATTAATGAATGTGCTATTGTCATGTCAATAAGTTGAAATTGAGTTCTGAAAATATGTTAAATTTGCTCAGTGTTAGGTTTCATCAATTATTGAAGCTTGTTGGTGACAAGAGGTTGTCGAGGCCTATCAAATAAAATAACCGGTTCACAAACTAATTTGTAGTATAGAAAATGAACCGAATTGTCTCTCAAGGATTCAAAAAACAAAGATTTAATTAGATCAAGATAATAAAAAAGGGGGGTTTTGTTGTTGATTAACAAGATTAATAAAAGTAGGAGATTCAAAGTTGTAAACAAATCTAAAGAAACAACCAATCCAAGGAAATTTACCGATCTTGAGTTTAACTCATCATTGATCACAAGGAATTCACTTAATTGCTAACCATGTTCTTGGCCTTAGATCACATCAAGAAGCCTTAACATGATCCAAGAATTCTTTACTAGATAAGCATCTAGGATTTGATTAACCAAGGTTAGATAAAGTAAGCACCATCCAACATAGATTAACTTAAGATTTAGAATTTAACCAAGCTAAACAATTTATCAAAAAGTTTTAATATATTGTTTAATCTTTATGATCCTCTTTGAATACATGATAATAAAGCTATTACCACATCAACATCTAAATCAAATTAAGCAATTTAATCTAGATAAAAATCAAAAGAGGAAGAAGAGAAACTTGAATAACAATTAAGCAATATGAACAAGCAAAACAAGATTTTCAAATTAAACAACAAGATGGCTAATCCCTTGGATTGATTATGAGAGCCTAGCCTTCCATGGATGGGAAGGAAGAACTCAGAATTTAAAGAACAAAAACGAAATTGCAAAGAGAATGGAGAAGAAGAGAAAGAAAACTCTCACAAATACTTAAACTTTCTTGAAACTTACTTCCAAATTGAATGTCTTCAATACAAAGAGGTTGGGTCTATTTATACTAATCCTAGAAGCCAATTTGTACATGTACATAATCTGAATACAAGTTATAAGAATATAAAAATTGTCAAAAATGGAAGCTTGATGCATGGTTGGTGGGTTGGTGCATGGTAGGTGGGTTAGTGTATGGTTGGTGGCTTTTAGTCAACAACTCTTATCCGACTTCTGGCTTCAAATTCATCACCTAGACGGTGTATTTTGGCTTGGATGTCTTCATGAAAGTTGTAGCCAGTTGTCTCCTTGAATATCTCCAATTTGAATCATGTCATTTAGACTTTTAGAACTTCAGAAATGCCAAAAACACTGCACCTACCTCAAGTTAGGTTGGAAGAACGTGTTTCCAAATTCAGACCAACTTGTAGCTTCAGAAGCATGCCTAAAACGACATCTATTGACAAAATGGTCTTCAGTGAAGTTGGAGATATGGATCTTATCTTTCAAATGACCAAGTTTCAGCCCAAGAGGAGGCCTATAACCCACTATATAGTCCAATATGTGCATACTGCCCAGATGGTTCCGTGACAACAAACTCACTCTGTATTGCAAGGCTATTTTGGGCCCTTAGAAGTCCGATCCAGCTCTTTAGTTCTTCATGAAACTTGTAGATCATTGTCTTAACTTTCCAAAGACACCAAGATCACCTCAATTGGATCACCGAGTCCCAAGTTATGGCCTAATCAAGGAAGAAAGGTGAAAATGTATCAAAATTCGAAAATTATCCAATATTTACATTAAAACCCAATGAAGCCCAACAACATTAAACTCATCTAAAATACTAATATTGGGCACAATAAACATCTAATGAAGCCTAATACAAAGCTAACATAAGTGTCTCAAATTGATTGATCAGTTGGTCATCTAATTTGTTTTGGAACCATAGTCTTGAGTGGTTTACTGTATGAGTTTGCTTTCATTATGGGTCATCTAATTTGTTGGTTAGTTTATTTTTAAAAACTTATTTTTAATTGCTTTTCTTTATTTCCATTTAAATGTGTAGGAAAAATCTGGTGATGCATATGGAGCTAAAGGCAATGGAGCTATTTAATCTATTTGATGTATATGAAGAGAGACAAGTGATAATGATGGTGTTTCATATATTATGAACTATATACATATGTTTTGGTTATGTTCATTGCTAGATGTTGGAAAAATTTGTGACATTAGTTTATATAATACTTTGGATTTTATACTTCATAAATGAATGTCAGTTTATTTTATAATATATTATTATTATTATTATTATTATTATTATTATGAATTTTAATTAAATATAAAATTAAAGCTCATAATTGATGACAATAAAAAATTAAAAAAGAAGCAATACTTTTAATGCGATCACAAATTTTAACCCGAAAAAGTATTGTCTATTGGAATATGCAAAAGGTGGTTATAGGAAACACATATGGCAACACTTTCAAAGGTTTATTAAAAATGTTGCCAATAGAAAACAAGAAGAACTACATTTAATAAGGGTGGCCTTAGGTTAGAGACAAAGTATTGTATTTTTGCTAAAAAGTGTTGCTTAAAGTTCTAAATAGGCAACGCTTTTAAGGTGTAGCTATAGTAACCACCCTTTTCAAGCGTGGCCATAGCTAGAGGAAAAGCGTAACCTTTTCGTTTAAAAAGCGTTGCCTATAGTGCAACAAAAGGGAAACTTTAGAGGTGTAGCAAAAAGGGGCAACACTTGTAAAGTGTGGCCATAGGTTCTAAGTAAAAGCGTTCCCTTTGTGTAATGAAAAGGCAACGCTTTTTGGATACTATAGCCATTGTATCATTAAAAGCGTTGCCTTAGGAAAAAGGATACGCCTTATTTGGCCACTCTCTGATAAGCGTTGTCTTAGGTCCCAAAGCGTGGCCTTTGATCAAAGGCTACGCTTTCTTCTATTTTAGGCCACGCTTTTCAAGCGTTGTCTAAAGGCAAATTTGTTGTAGTGATCCTTTTAGATGCAAAAGCTTATGCTAACATGCGATTATTCCTTTTTATTTTTCAACATACAAAAATGATCTTTTTGAATTTTTTTCTAATGCAAAAACTGATGTCATGATTTCTATTTTTTATCTTTTAATGCAAAAATTATGCTAAGGTACTGTGAGGATTTGTTTTATTATCTTTATCTATTTAAATGTAAAGATGCGATGATGCAAAAATTATACTAAGATGCTATGAAGAAATTTTCTTTTTTTGCTATCTTTTAATTGCAAAAATTCATGTTAACATGCGATGACATTATTGTTATTGTTTCTAGATGCAAAAATGAACTTTTGTTTTTGTTTTTTTTTAAGATGCAAAAATGAATCCTTTTGTTTTTTTTAGATGCAAAGAATTCATGCTAAGATGCCATTATGCTAAGATGTGATGAAAATACATTTTTTATTTATTTTTATCTTTTTAGATGCACGAATTTATGCTAACATGTGATGACAATTTTTCTTCTTTTTATTTTTTTCTTAAAAAAATTACTGACATGTGAAAATGCAATTGAAAAATTTTCCAAAATTGATTTCTTATGAATGCCATATTGGGTTGATAAATTGTTGGTTTACTAAATGACTTTACTTTCTTTTCGATCACAAATCACTCTTTTCCTAAAGTGATTTAATGAAAATTTTAAAAATACACTTTGTCATATTAATGGACTAAACAATTTTACCAAAACTCATTATTTTTTTTAATGCATGCAATGCAAGAGATGTGCATTTTTGGGGTAGGAGAGAAAAAAATGCTCCCTTGTGTCCTATTTGGGAATGAAGCCTAAGGTTGGATGTCCCTAAAGCCATGACTCTAATCTGGGTAGTAACTAGGTTCATTCTATCAGTGCATGGTTTCAAGGACGATATTAAAATCCTAACAAGAAAGGTCCCCAAATTGCTCCTATGGAAAAAATAAGGTCCTAGTTCCCTGGACTTAACCACAAGTAGGGATGAACCCTCTCGATGTGACTACTCCAAGATACCAAGTACAATCTAGGGAATCAACAATGTCAGGTGAACACTAGGCCCCTCAATGACAATGCTAACACCCTATCTAGCCCTAAGGTTCGCACAAAGACGGGTATACAGCCCAAATTGTGTGTGAGGTAAGTGAGAATGCAGTGTGTGCTGGGAGCATACAAATCTGTACAATCCTAAAACTACCATAATCCTACAAAACAAAGCCACGCATAACATATACAATACAATAGAAATTGACTACCCTAAGGTTTGAGTAGCAAAAGAATGAAAAATAACAAAAGAAAAAGAAAAATAATTATATACAAATAAAACATATGAAAATAAAGCCAATAAAAATAATAAATAAAAATTAAGACAAAATATGTATAAAGCAACAAAGTAAAGGATAATATCAAAAAGAATATCAACAACGAATATTTACAAATAAAATAAATTGAGAAAATAAATAAAGGGGATAAAACAAACAAGCAAAGGTTATAATATTTGCACAACCGACTATAATAGGCTTCAACCATCCCCAGTGGAGTTGCCAACTGTCACGATAGGGATCGCAACGGGATGTCGGGAAAATTCATTAAAAATGGAGTCGCCACCAATCTTTTATTGGATAGGGAAAATGATTGAAAAAACCCTTTAAAAAATTTAATATAAAAAAATGGTCTACAAACTAAGTAAGGTTCAGGAATCGATTATGCACAGGGAATGGTGGAAAATGAACCCCACAACACCCCTGATGCATCCGTCATAAAACGGTTACCTTAAGCTAGTTGTACAAAGATTTAATAACCTAAACAAAAATTGATTTAGCCCTTAAATAAATATTAAAACCAAGCAAAATAATTAAATTACAGATATTCATAAATTCAAATAAAAACTTAATTATAGAATTTACAAATTTGAAGGGAAACAAACACAAAAAAATAAATTACAATATTTGAAGGTTTGGAAGATAATAAAGAAGAAAATTAAATTAGAATATTTACAGATTTGACAAGAAAATAAAGATAAAACTTAAATTAGACTATTTACAGGTTTGGGAAGAAAAACATATCCCCCAAGTGCAATTAGGAAGTCAAAGCCACGTAGTTCTTAAAAAATAATGTGTCATGGTTGATTAAAAAAATGATTTGAATAAAGTATGTAAATTTATTAATGAGTCCTAAATGAAATGGAACATGGTACTATGCTAACAGAGTCATCTCAAGAAAAATTAGTCAATGGGTACTTGACCCCTCGAGACCACTAAACGACTCTAGTTAATTTTATTTTAAAAGAAAACGAGTCTTAAGTGAGATTAAACATGACACTAGTCCATACAACAACCCAAAGCTTGACTAGATAAACGGTGTTTTATGTTATTTTTATTTTTATCCTTATTCTTTTAAAGAAAGGTCCTAGTCAAGGTTGAACATGACATAAGTTCACAGAGCAACCAAAAATGTTTGGCCAATGGGTATTTGACCCCTCAAGTCCACCAAGTCAATTAATATATATTCATTTAATGAAATTCAACGAAGTATAAAAAATTAACATATGACTTGAAATGTACAAACGATAGAATATAAAATCACATGCGACAATTGACGCTGCACACCATTATGAAAATAAATAAGATGACTATTATAAAGAAAGAAAATAATGCATAGTAGAAATAACATTTAAAACATAAAGCAAGGAGATGAAATAGAAAATGGGAATGCCTATTACTGCTACACGCCAAATTTCAAATAAATATTTTTAACAATTATATTCACATGACTAAAAAGAAGCAATGATACCTAATGACAGTAAAATAATCATAATCATCTAACATATATCAATATTTTTAGATATCCAAATGTCAAATGCTAGATTTTATCAAACAATCATTCCTTAGCAGATGCGATAATGATACATTCACAATCAAAAAACATAGACTACACCCACGTTAACTAGCCACCAGTTCATATTGACGGTCCATGTGGCTAGGTGACTTAAGACTTCGTGGCTTTGTCATTTACAAACAGTAAAAAAAAAAAAAAAAGAACCAATCAAAGCAACACAAACTATCAACCGAAAGCCAAAAAGGGAAAATGAAAACATCGGATAGAGATGTTCATATCCTTACCGAGATCACTAACGAGCTCAACATTTCACCAAAACATTATATTAAACCAAGGAAATAAATCAGGAAGACTGTAACTCACCTCGTTCGAGTTTGGTTTACAATCTTTCTGAAATTCACAACGTTCTTCTCTCGAACTCTGATGTCTAGTCGTTGCGGCCTCACTATTTTCGCAAGCTTTAGTTTCTCTTTCTTCCTAAAATCTCGTTCTTTTCCTTCCTTCTTGTATTTTTTTCCTAGCGGCCACTCTTTTTTCTCCCTTTTGCTGCCGCCTCCTCCCCTCTCCTTTTGTGTTTACCTTAGCTTCTTTTTTTGTCTCCTCTGTCTGCTGCCTCCTCCCCTCTTCTTTTGTGTTTACCCTAGCCTCCTTTCTTGTCTATGTGTTCTCCCCTCTTGCCCCCCTTTTCACTTAAGTATATAAAGTAGTGAACTTAGGGTTTTAGAGTGAGGTGTTAGGCTTTTATCAACTTGGGACTTTTATTACTTTTCCTTTCGTTTATTTTATTTTATTTTATTTAGGTTATTGGGTTGTATCCGGATAGGGCATCTACATTCTTTTCTTTCCCCCACTTCTTTACTTTTTATTAATTAATAAGAAAAACAATTTTCATTTTTTTTTATTTTTTTTAAAAATTTTAAATATGATCCGGATAAAATAGGATGTGACAGTTACCAAACACTAATTCAATAATGTAAATACTATTAGAATGGTCAATTTGAATTGAATTTAGAATGAAACCCTAAAGAACTAACACTTTGCAATTAACAACTAATAAATTCAAGAGTAAAAGAAAAAGAAATAACGAGCAAGAGAAGTAGGGGGGTAAAATCAATGATTAAAATGTTAGGGTTCCAATTTCACTTAAATTTTTCAACTAGTGTTTGAATTCTTACTTAACTAAGCCCAATTCATGGATTGATGGTGGAAATCCTATTATTATTCAATCTCCAATTCCTTAGTTTACTGATTCTCATCAATTATTTAAAATCAATTAATTCCTTAATTTGGCTCTAAATTGAAGAAGGCATGAAAAAAAAATTTGATTCCCAAATAAAACCACAAACCAATATCCTATATTCCTAGACTTTGTCAATTAAGGAGTTTATCACAAGAAGCATAATCATACATGAATTTCCCAATCCTATGCATGAACATCTATTTAATTTATGAGTGGCCAATCCATAAAAGTATTAAACACAATGATAAACACTTCAAATCCATGAAAAGAAACTTATATTAAGCATAAAAGAATCCAAATAAGCCTTCAATTCAAGCTACATCTTCACCCTAACAAGAAAGATTTTAGAAACTCATATAAAAAGGGAAAACAAAAACAAAGGTAAGAGCAAACTCTATCAAAGAATCAATTGGGAATGGAGAAATCTCCAATTCTTTTTGCTTCCTTCCGATCCTTCCTTGTCCATCCAATCTTCTCTAAAGCCTCTTCTCCAGCAAAAAGTATTGCCAAAAACTCTAACATTTTCTATTTAAAGTGTCAAAATAGAGTTACAATGCGACGCGGCTGCCTGGGCGCTGGGATGGCAGAGAGCAGCATTATGGGCACCTAGGTGTTGGATCTGTGCGCCTAGGTGCCAGAACTCCAGAATTGAGCCAAATTACTTCAGTCTCACATTGTTGTTTGTCCCTCCAAAGTTGATGAGCTTAACCTGGGTTTAAAACAATTAAAAAAAAAAGCAACTAAAATCATCAATAATAAGATAAACCCGAGTGCTAAGAAAGTAAGATGGAAATCAATTAACATGTGGGGAAAATACTATCTAAGGTTGAAGAAGGGGAAGTTATCTTTCAAGAAATTATTCAAGAAAATAAGATATTTAGCACAAATATCACGGATCAACCAGAAATGACAATTGAGACCATCTTCAAAACTATGTTGTTCACATTTACAACTATAGCACTATAAGGAAAAGGGGAATCGTAGGCGGGTAATTCGGGCAGTTACGTAAAACCGCCGCAGATAATTACAGAATGACGGTTTACATAGTGGTTCCTCTAAGCGCTGCAATGAAACAATTTTAGCGGCAATTTAGCGGTGGTCAAATGTAAATCGCCTCTGTTTTAGGTCGTTTAGTGGCAGTTGTTTCCAATTTAGGGGCGGTTAAAATGAAATCGCCGCAAATACCCTTATTGTATAGCCAATCCCAAAGGACCCCTCTGCGAATCTCTCACAAACCAAACGGATTAGAAGAGCTTAGCTCCAAATTTCTCTCACACAGTAACCATTGGCTATTATATCTCTCGCAAGCATACCAATGAGTTTCTCTCACAAACCCAAAATCTGAGCTCAGATTCGAAGAGCTCTAATCGTTCTCAGTAGTGGCAACAATCACCGGCAACGAGGCTCTGCTGCATTCTTCCTTCAAAATCGCCATTGACGGTCACTTTAGAGCTTGGAAAGCTCTCCAATCAAGTATGTGGTGACTATTTGGAATAACTATTTGCTAGGGTTTTTTCACATTGCTCAGGAATTTGGAATAACTATTTGCTAGGATTTTTTCACATTTTTGGGCTCACATTTGCTAGGATCTCTCACGTCACCGCTCTATTCCTCTCTGTTCATGCTGGGAATGCGAATCTCGTGAGGGAGTTATTGGTAATTGTTATTACCAAATTTTCAGTTTTCGACAAAATTAGTAATTGACAAATTGTGAGACTTTGCAAGGTTGAATCTGGAAATGTGTTATTCGACAATTCATACTTAGTTGAAATCATGAAATGGTGTTAAAGGTTGAGTCGACAAAATCTGAGATTGAACCGACATTTGATGTGTTACAACCGACAAATGTTCAAAATCGACAAGTGTAATATCCGACAAATCAAGAAAGGGTATTTCGACAAATAAGTTTCGTTTGACAAATGTGTGAAGCCGACAGTAATGCTATGCTCAGCAAGTCAAGTTGTGAAGAAGTACTTGACAAAATATATACTCAACCGACAAAGGGACTAGCAAATTACTGACGAAGTTGGTGTACCGACAAAATCGTTATCCAGGAGCTGACGGTTATCAATTTGAATTTCAAAGTAGTAGTTACATCCAAGAATCAAGGAACTGCTAATGCTGACTCAATGGCAGTTGCTGGTAGTTTTAGGCTATTACTAAAGAATAAACGTGTATTAGTTGCATGTAAGCCACCTGTCCAACAAATGGCAGGTCTTTAGGGATTTTAGACGTAGGAAGTTTCTCTATAAATAGGACTTAGAACAATGTATAAGAGGCTGCAACTTGAAATATCCTACACTCCTAAAGTCCCAGCGACGCTCAAAGGAAAACGGATCAATCAAGTTTATACGCCACTTTCATTTTATGCAGTTTAAATTCAGGTTCTTTACTGCATTTTCATTTACTTTTGATTTGCTTTACTTGCTTTCTTTAATTGCTTTCACTTTTTATTTCTGTTCATCGTCATCTTCATCTTCTTCTTCTTCTTCTTTTTGATACTTTTTAATCCAATTGACACTTTGATCACTTGAAAGTGAGAACCCAGTGGAGGAGGTTCCCTTCCAAGATTAATAACTGGAACTACAATATTGTCGACTTAGGCACCGACAAATTTGGTAATCGACAAATTTGGCACTTTGGAGCCAAGTTTTTGTCGGCACATTGCATGACAATTTTTCACCTTTAACAGTAATGCAATGTTTATGTTCCCAAGCTCACTGTGGTGTGGTTGTTCATATCGGTGATCGAAATTTGAATTTCAATTATTTTTTTTTATTTTTCTTTCTGATTCTGAGGCCTCTTGTGTCTATTTCGTGCTTTTCTGCATTTTGTTCACTCTGTGAGTGTGATTTCTGAAATTTTATGTTAAATTATTTTGTAGAACTCCACCTCGCATCCCACATGTTCATCTTCCTGAGGAACCATTCCTCCAATTTGCATTTGCATTGAGAATTAAAATCAATCGGGAATTTGCTGCGTTGCGTAATATTGGATCTGGAAGAGATTTGAAGAAATTCCTCATTGTATGTAACTATTGAACTTCTAATTCCATACATATTAAATATTAATTCTCATAAGTAATCTTCATAAATTATGTGGGCTAATTACTTGTAATTTCCCAAGGTGATGCATTGGGTTTTTAACTTTCGTGATCTATGGTGCCTAATTTAGTGTGTTATGTTTAGTTTTCATTAAGAATTGAACTATTGTTGTCATGTCATTGTCTTATGCTGAGGATTCTGTTGTTGATGTTACGTTAGGTTATTGCTGGCTTGTGGATTCTATCAATTGTGGGGAACTGGTGCAATTTCTTGACCTTGTTCTACATAAGTAAGAGTAATTTATACTCATTTTAAATAGAGTTATTTTTATTTTGGTATGAAATATTACTGATTTGTATAATCTTCATTTTGTGAGTAGCTTTTGTTTTGTTGCACACGGTTCCTGTGGTGTATGATAAGTTCGAGGATACAATAGACCCTTTTGCAGAGAAAGCAGTCATTGAGATTAAAAAGCAGTATGCTGTGTTTGATGCAAAGGTCTTAAGTAAGATCCCAAAAGGTCCGTTGAAAGGCAAGAAGTTAGCTTAGTGCTTAAGGATTTGTACTCTTAGAAGGGGCTCCACATGTGTATTTTTATATACCAGAGCCTCCTTTCTTGTACCATATACCAAGCCTTGTTTAGTGTTTGGGTTGGTTTTAAGCGGGGTATGATCTCCATGGGTTTAGCATCAAGCTGCAGTTTTTAATTATGCTACAAGCATATGAATTTTGCTGGCTACAATGTTTGTTGGACTTGTTTTAGTCATTCAATCAGTAATTGTTACTATAAGCTAAAAATATTTTTATGTTAATTTCCTATTGCCTTTGGTAAAAATCCTTGGTATTTGATGTGAGGATGTGCTGCCTGCTGGGAAAGATGTTATGAATTGCATTGATGACTGAATTAATCAGTGTTGGTAATTTTCAATCAAATGCAATACCCATCTATATTTTATTTCCATTTTCTTCCTGCAATTTGTTTAGGATTTAGTTGCTGGGATTGGACCATAGTTGTTGGCATGAGTATTGGTTATATGATTAAACTTTTATTGAAAAATTACTTACTTGGATGGAATTCTCTGTTGGTTTATTTATATTGCAGATTGAGGAGCTCAAGCTTTGCTCCTCTGTCGAGGTAATTTTTCTCTTAGCTACACTTTTATTGCTGTGATAGGAATAATGATATTTAATTTCTAGTAGTTTCTAGTTACAGCTATATATAACTGCACATTATTCCATTTGATTTGGACAAAGAATTGGAGTCATCTAACTTCAGATAAACAATGTTTGCTTGCAATTTTATAGTTCTGTAAGTAGTATTACCCATATTGTAATTAACTAGCATAAACGAAAAGCAAGATATTAATATGCGCTTCCAATGGGCCACATCTTGGAAGTCTTCGAAGTCCAAAATATGGTACTTCCTTAAGTTGAAAGTGATGGAAGTCCAACCTCCAAATTATTGTCTTATAGGCACATAAACTTTTTCCCTAATCAAAATAATGCCATAGTCTTCGTAAGCCTCATATATAGAATATTATATTTTGTCTTTATTACAATATATATATACTTTGTCTTCATTAGAATATATATATATATAGCAAAATCATTAGAATATATTTTCTTCTTGGCTGAAATGGATGAAACAACTCCAGAATGGCAGATTTTAGCAGTCTAGATATTCAATTAATGTTTATAAAGATTTGGCTGTTAAGGAGGCCCATCACCACTGTCCCACTGCGCTAATAAAGTAGAATCATCCCTCCTCATCCTCTTACCACTTTTCTCCTTCATAGTATCAACACTTAACTTATATAGCACCAATATCTCTCTCTCCTCATTCTTCACCTATTAATACTCTACTTCCTAACCCCATTTTCTCATTTTTCTTTTGTTTTCAGTTGAGTTTTGTCACACGAAAACATAAGAAAACGTTTTCTCAAAGCAAAGCAATTCAACTTTTCTCAGGCAAGACTTCTCTTTTCCTCTTCTCTCATTTGCTTTCCTTTTTGAACATTATATATCAGTTACATGTTGAATTATCCAATCAGCCAAGCAGCTGTGAATAATGAAAGCTCTGTTCTATAACTTTTTCGATTCCACTTATTATGCACTCTTCTCTCTTTTTGATCTTTTAAGACTTGATTATATTCTTTGTGTTAGAATCTTTTATGTGTATATGTTGTTATGAATGGTTGGTTCTGTAGTTCTTGTTATGTAGAGCAGACAATATTTCAGAATGGTTCACTTTGATCACAAGTTGTTCCATCTTCAATGCTTTGATCTCTTATCATTGTCTCTTATCATTTTTTGGTATGTGATTTGTATGGGAATAGGTTTGCTGTTAATGTGTTGATTGGTCTGAGATGTATAGGTGTTAGGTTTTGACAGATGAGTGATATGCTACTTTTTATAATAATTTGTTTTTCTCTTTGTTTTGTAGTTAAGCAATAATTATTGGACTTAGTAGAAAAGGAAATGCGGTTTGTTTATAGATCAAGAATTCTTTTTTTTTTAATAATATATGGCACGGTGACTCAATTGTCCATTTCTCTCTTTTGGGATCTTATGTAATTAAAGGTTCACTAATTCCAAAGCCAACAAACTTTCAGTGTTGAACACTTGAACTTGCCATCTTTTAACTTCCCCTCTTTATCATATCAGGTTTTGTCACATTTGTTTTCTTAAGTTGTACTTCTAATTTAAGATTATTAATTCACAATTCAACATATTACAATGCCAATCGGTGAGAAGTTTCTACATTGTTAGAGTGACATTTTTAGAAAGTAGCGTATAAGCATCAAGTAACCAACTATTATTTAAGTTAGGCTTGCCATTATTGTTATTAGGATCTGCCTATTCCTTTTAACATATTATGCTAATTAGGCTATCTATGACATGACAGATAGGGTTGTAATTGAGCAAGCTGCCATTTAAATTGGTTCCACTTTAACTTCCCCTCCATCTTGAGCTGAATAAGGTCAAACAAGAAAAACACTTCGATTTGGGTAAAAATTTAAAGCTGCTTTCACTATGTTACTTTTTCTAAATTTGAGGCCGGCTTAGTCAGTTATCTTACATTGTTATGAGCTTAATTTAGTGAACACAGAAATTTACAATAAATGAAATACTTTAATGGTTTTGCACTTTTGCTAATGAAAGGACATGCTTAATTGTGTAAGAAACTTAGAATAAAAATTATATCAATTTTCTAGTTCTGCAGTCCAAAAAGATTAGACTGATATATTATACTTCAATCTCAAATTTATGATTTACTATTTAGTAATAATGTTTTGGGGGATAAACAATCAGAGGTGAAAATATGAAGAATCATCAAGGTACACATGTATAGCTTACAGTAAAAATATATGACAGACATTACCTAAAAGATAAAAGGACACGCAGCTTATAAATATCATATTTACTTTGAACATGGCAGTCCAACAAAGATTTTTTGTCACAACATTGTGAAAATGGAGGACTCATTACTGTCCCACTGAAGAACTAGTCAGGATCTCAAAATGGAGGACTCATTGTGAAAATGACACCAGGTTCAGCAGCCCAAGTACCCAAACCCAAACCCTTTGGCTAATCAAAAGCTTATCCTAATTAATTAAGTGAGAAATTAGTAAGCAAAAGCATGTCCAATAAACCACTGTGTTTTGGATGGACCCTATAGGAAAACCTATTCGACAGGACATAAAGAGGGTGATTGGAATGTAAGTTATTCTAACATCTATCATGTGTAACTTGTTTTTTAATGTTAAACAGAACTTTGATGTTTCATTTTGTTTATTTTTAAAATGCTTTGAGGAGTTACAAAAAGGCAAAACAACTATCACAAAGCAAATTTATCTTTGAATAATTAAAATGTTGTACAGTTTTTGGTTATGAAAATTGCAAATCTGAAATTCTGTAATGGTTTCCAAACCTTCCCTGTTAAAAGGATATGTTATACACTTTGCAATTCAGTTGTTCCCTGAATTTAAATTAAATAAATACATAGTTTCCCAATTCGGTTGTGTATAACCAAATTGAATGTCAAGTTCTCAATCCGATGTTTAACCAGATTTATAGATTTTCATAGTTTTCCAATTCGGTTGCGTCCAAACAAATTTAATGTCAAGTTTTCAATCCAATGTTTATTTGGATTTAAAATCACGTGCTTCTTGATTTAGTACTATAACAACCGAATTGGAAAATTGTTTTTCAATTTGATTTCTTTACGCGAATTTAAAAGTCAGTACAAAAGACTAACCCCAGACATAATTCGTTGTGGAAACCGAATTGAAAGTGTTTTGACAACCGAATTTTAAAGTCATTTCTATTGTAGTGTCAATAAAGATTTACGGTAAAATTATAAATCGCTTACTAACATGCATACCCTGAATTCAAACCTAATTCATGACTAGTATAAACAGAAGGTCCGACCAAATAAGGCAACACCCATTTACATCATATTGAGCACTTATTCATGTGGATAAACGTTCAATGAACAATTTTTTCACTAACTAAAAAGTGAACATTCACCTAATATCTACACAACATTGTTTCCACTCAACGCCGGAGGCTAAATACGTTAAAAAGGAAATTGTATTAAAAGGTGATACTCTTCCAACACAAACGTAGCATAGTTGCATACACATACAATGTCATAAGGTGACTGTATGAACCTTTTGTAACATGTTTTCAATTTCCTTGCCCCAGGCAAGGTTATAGAAAGCAAAACCTTAATTTTTTTATTGGAAGGAAAACATTAATTTTTTATTTTATAAAGAAGGTACACTTTTAGGGTGTCAAATTGCATTATGCAAGGTGTGGAGTATAATTTGTGTTCAACTTTTGCACGTCTTTGTCTTTGAAAATTGTTGCCATTAGCTGGTGCATCAGCCAGCAGGTTGCTGACTCCATTCTAGTTCTTCCCCAACGTTATAAAAGATGAAAAAGACAAAACCCTCTTTTTTTGGGAAGAAACTATATTAATACTTTAAGAAATAATAGAACAACTATTCACGATGGCGGTAAGAATAAAAAATAAAAAATAAAAAATAAAAGCCAACTCTCCTACTAGATAAGGTAACAGTGAAAGGTTACTGCACGTAGGTCCTGCTCGCAATTTGGATGATTGCAAAGGGCTCCTTTTCAAAAAAATGCTGCTTAAAGTTACCAGGCATGTTATTGAATCAAATCCTTTATTTTATTTTATTTTTTGTTTATACAATGAACATAGAATTTCCCCAACTCAATCCAATCCACGAAATCAAATGGTATTGATCATGAGGTCGGTTCGAGAGTTATCGATTCCCGGCTCATTGTCATTACCCCCTCCTGATTTATGGCTCTTCATAATTAACCCCCCACTGCTCTTTTTTCTCTTCCCCAACATACAATCTTGTGGATGCAAGCTGTATGTATGCCTGAAACGGCAAACAGCATATTACTGAACAGTGTTTGGATATAGTAAAAGCACCTAACCCATACACCTTAGTAGTTATTTGCCAATGTCCCCATTTGTCATAGAGAAATCATCTTTCAATTTAAACTACACTTCATGCGATTACATTAATTGGATCAAACTCTCTTTCAACTCTCAAAAGTTGCGTCCTATTTAAGTTCACAAGTAGAGGATTAATTAATACTAACAGGTGGTTGTTAAGACCGTTTGAGTTACATTTTGTGAAGGCTATAAGGGAATCTACGCTTCTTAACACGCTCAAGGTTACTTCAATTGTTCTTAGGCAGATAGCAATATTTCACTGTAAGAATTGAGGCATGTGTAGTTTGCTTCAATTAATGCTTCTTCTTTAGAGTATAGTGGAGGAAGAAATGCTACTCTATTTCACTGAAACCCTTTCCTTAAAATATAACGAGACAAAGAAGAACTATAAAGAAATGGAAACACTTCAAATATAATATAAGATGATGAATATCCCCCTAGTGTGAGTCACAAAATACGTCTACTGCATAGTGAAACTTAAGTTACATACAATTTACTCTCCGAAGTTAATAAGCTCAAACTAGGTGACTAATGAGATTATTAATTCAGTCAAGAACCTACCCAAAAAATCTTCATAATGATCACCCACAACTACAATAAATAACTCAGCTACTCCTTCTAGCCTCATTCTTCCACTTCCAGCCCCTCCACCACCTTAAAATACTTTACAAAGCAAAATCAACCAAATGCCTCCTAATGTGTAATCTTATGACTGTGCTCTTCAGCTTTCAGTATCCAGTAGGAAATTCACAGGTATCATACACTGCACAAAAATAACTCACCTTTCTTAGTAAAATTATTAACAAGCATAAGAAAAATAATTCAAAAATAAATAAAAATGTGAAAACAGAAACGAAAAAAAAAAAGAAAAAGAAAAAGACTCTCAACTCAATCTTTGACTCTGGGTTCTTCGTGGAAAGCAATTTTCAGCTACCTATTTTAAATATTCAATTAAATTCAGTATTCTCTCAGCAAAAAAATTAAATTCAGTATTCAATTGCTTTTTGTCAGTAACACCAAAGTAGTAAACGGCATTCAGCTACCAAGTATCGTGGGCCCCAGGATCCCTCACTACGCAATAAATAACCGCCACGTCATCGCCTGAAAAGATTCATTCCAAGTCAACACTATCACGTGCCTTTTTTGTCATTTCATTGTTTCACATTTTCATCCCTCCCCTCGTACACGTTAGCAAGCCAGTGCCAGTGAAACACTTCTCTAGTGTTGGGATTTAGATTTGGACATAACTGAATTCTCTAAAAGTTAGTTCAAATAATATGGATTCCTTCTTATTTATAAATTAATACTATTCAGGTTATATCATTATTCAATACGAGACTCTTAACACATATCCCTTTCGTATAGGACTGAACATCTAGAGCGTGAAATTTGTAGGACTGGACATCTGCAGGTAGTCTAACGGATCTTGGATAAACTCTGATATCATCTTATAATTTGAGTTTAAGTTTAATTCAACTTCAAAAACTAACTCAAAAAATAAAGATTATCCTCTACTTATAAATACTATTTAAACCATATCTAATGTGAGAATCTCATCATCTAATGCCATTTTAGTAACGTTTGAGAAAAGATGACTTTATTAGGTAATGTTATTACCGCATTTGTTTGTCTCATTTAGTTATCAAGCACCTGTTTTGGTGGATTCAGAACGTAAGAAGAGCAGAGGATAATTTTGCTGTGATTGAGTTAATTAACCAGAAGAATGTGCATGTGTTTGAATTGTTCGAGTTATTTGTGGTGTTTAGGTTATGAAATTAGATGCCAATCATGCGCTTGGTGTAGTTGCCGTCACTGATAAACCCTGAAATGATAGAAAAAGAGGTCAAAAATAGCATTGTTCAAATGATCTAGAGCAAAGGGTTGGTATCATGTTGAGAGGTGCGTTTTGAAAGCGTGCTTATGTTTAAGAGTGCATTTGTGAATTTAGGTGAAGTAGTTGTACAGATCAGTACATCTATCAGATCTGGTGGTATTGATCGTTGTGGAAGTAGAAATCAGAGTATTGAAGTGAATCCAAGTTAAAATGAGTGGGACTAAAGGAAAATAATCGAATGGGGTGAAAGAGCTGCGCTAGTTTGAAAGAAACAACGTTTGGACTTTTGTTCCTGCACTAGAAGATCAATCCATGATTGGAACAAATGGGTTTTCAAAAATGTGGCAAAGAATAAAGCAAGGTTGGTAGCTGAAGGATACAATCAACAAGAAAGTATTGATTTTGATGAAATCTATACTTCTGTAGCTAGATTAGAAGTTATCAGAATCCTACTTGCCTATGTTGCTTTGAAGGATTTCAAACTTCTGTAAATTGATGTTAAAATTGCTTTTCTAAATAGTTTTATAACTGACGAAATTTATGTCAAACAACCTCCTGATTTTGAAAATGAAGAATATCTAAAATATGAGTTTAAACTTTCAAAAGTTTTGTATGGGCTTAAGCAAGCTAGTTTGGTACAAAGTTCAAGTATTTTTGTGCTTGAAAATGGTTTTATAAGAGGAAAAGTAGACACAACATTTTTCACAAAAACTGTTAACAAATATTTTCTTTTAGTTCATATTTTTGACATTACTTTTAGATCTACTAATGAATTTTTTTTATCAATAATTCTCTGTCTTGATGAAAAGTGAGTTCCAAATGACAATGATAATGCGCCACTAACAAAAAAGGGAAAATGATTCTTACATTTAATTTAAAAAAAATAATTTTTTATTAGTTTATTTTAAAAAATTAATCAAGTATTTAATTACATTAATTAATAATTTACATATAATTAACTAAATATTAAATATTAAAATGAAGATAAATTATTAATTAATTATATATAAATTATTTATTAATATAATTAAATACTTAATTAATTTTTCAAAATAAAATTATTTTTCTCATGTGCGGGTTATTCTCCCAACAAAAAAAAATCTTGTTTAGCTGCGGTTTCGGCTAAAAATGGACTGACTTTTTAATTAAAAAATTATATATCCCTGCTCTACATCATTATCGTCCTTTTGTGCCCATCCTGCTCTTTTTACCCATTCAACATCCCGAGTGTAAAAACGTAATCAGTTGTGGAACCTTTATGAACCTATCCCTACTTTTGATCTGTTAAATCCTGACCCACAACCAATTCTAATGAATATAAAAGTTTTCATATCTACCCTCAAAACTAAAATAATACATAAAAAGATAAATCAACACTATACCTGCATCATTAGATGCGGAGTGGCATACACTACAAAATTGGTACATGCACATCTTAGATAGCATTTTTTCTTCTGAAGATTGAAATCAAGACAAGCAATTTTTGCAGGGGAAACCCTAAGAGGCATTCCTTAAGCAGCACGACCAGTATTTAGAGCATAACCATTCATTAGAAAGCTGTCTCTAGCACTTTTTCCATGAGCCGTCAAAATATTGATTCCCTGGAACATGGGTCACAGATGAAACAAAAAATTAAATCCATTCAAAACCTATGATCAAGAGAGGAAGTTATAAGCAGGATGCCACTATATATTATAGATGCCCCCAGCCTAAAACTGATAATCAGCTAATATATAGCTCAAAATTTGCATCTTTCAGCTAGGAAGAAAACTTTAAAAAGGCGTTTGGTTCACGAATTGTTTTTTCATTCCTGGAAATTCTTACATGGGAATGTTGGATTCTCATGTTTGGTACAAGTTTTGAAAAAACATTCCTATCATAAAATGATTCCTGGGAATAATTTTTAACCAACATTCCCACACTTTTATTCTCATGGGGAGAGGTGGGTTTGCAACATTCCCATGGCATGGGAATATTTTTGCCATGTGAAATGTCCAAAATATTTACCTTTCTATTGACATGTCATTAACCAACAACCGTCATATTATTGTCGGTGACTGTCATCGGCCACCATCGACCACTGTTCACGGCGACCAATCACCGGAATCCGGCTACCTCCATCACTACCTCCAATTGATGGTGGCTAGAAACTTCAGCCTCCGTGATAGTCACCGAAATTTAGTCACTACAAGCTGACTAACAATGACCGACAACTTTAGTCACTACACCGGTCACCGGAATTCGACCACTTAAACCACCGCCCTAGTCGCCAGAATCCAACCACGTCTAACGCCTCTAGAGGTTAACGGTTACAGACGACATCAGCTACTGTCGTCGGCGGTTGGAGTCATTTCCGGGAAAGGTTTTAGTTAACCAAACGTAGTAATCATCATTCCTAGGAATACTATTTCTAAGAATATCATTCCTGGGCATGTTATTTCTAAGAATATTTTTTGAAACCTTGAACCAAACCCATGTAAGAGTCAATAACATCAAAGGTATTTTACTACCAAACTCGATTGGGTATTTAACTTCACTCTGACCATTGGTCATCTTTACAGTTTGTACAGCATCTACAACCTGTAAAACTCACACACAAGTCAATTTGACAATTGAAAAAACGATGAGTACCTATATACCTATTGCCGAAAAACTTTATTGCATTCAGAAAGAGCAGTTAGCATCATGTGCATAACTAATCAATCACTTCATAACAACAAGCCTACATAATAAGAACTGAAACTGTTGTTGACAAGTACACGGGCCATGACACCAAAAATTAAACCAAGTTATCTGAGCATTGAAAGCAGAACATAAAATCAATAATTCCAATATCCAAAAACCGAAACAAACAAGAAAAATTGCCCCAATCAACAATGGCATAACTAATTCCAAAAAATCCTTGACTTTCAATCAAGTTTCTGAACTTCTAATTTTCAATGAAGCCCTCAGTTTGAAATTTTGCTTCAGTATTGTCCTATCATTAACATCTTCTGGATTATTTTAAAAACTCTCCTAGAATCAAAGATAAATTTTGTGATAATATTTTTTTTTAAAAAATCAGAATCCAATTGAGATGGAAAAAGTATATAGTTCTGGCAATTTCAACTACTAATCCAAGTAAATATTGAGACATGAAACAGAAAGATGTATATAAGCTTTATCCAATGGATGTGAA
Source organism: Styphnolobium japonicum (assembly GCA_023212625.1). NCBI lineage: Eukaryota > Viridiplantae > Streptophyta > Magnoliopsida > Fabales > Fabaceae > Styphnolobium > Styphnolobium japonicum. The sequence continues at coordinate 8,024,119 of JALBWW010000010.1, forward strand.
CCAATTATAATTTGCAGAATATGTTGTGCTTCAATTTCAACTGATAAATTCTCAACATTCAATATGAATTCATAGCAATTATAAACATACCAAATTGGCAAAGAAGTCACTGTCACCGGCTATCAACTTTGAGGACATTCTTTGCACAGTTAATTAATGAATCCTTTCCAAGCCTTTCAACCTAAGAAACCAAGAGAACAATCTGACTAAGTAACATAAACTAACAGCTCGCAAATGCATTAATCTTAACGGGGAGAGATAAATTGAGAGATGAATTTAGTAGATGGTCCTCATAGGGTGGAGTAAAATTTAATGGGATAAAAAATGACAAAAGTACTACTACTTTATGAAATTTTTAAAATTGAGTGGGGGCATGTGCCCCAACAACGGTACCCCTCAACGTGCATCCGTCCCTGATCATAGCATAGTTGCATACACATATACATAATGTCATAAGTTGACTGTATGAACCTTTTCTCACATGGGGTTCAATTTCCTTGTCCCAGGCAGGGTCAGAAAGAAAAAACCTTAAATTTTTTTGGCTGGAAAAAAAACTTTAATTTTTTATTTTATAAAGAAGGTACACTTTTAGGGTTTCAAATTGCATTGTGGTGTGGAGTATAATTTGTGTTCAGCTTTAGCACGTCTTTGTATTGTTGCCATTAGCTAGTGCAGCGGTTGCTGATTCCATTCTAGTTCTTCCCCAACGTTATAAAAGATGAAAAAGACAAAACACTATTTTTTGGGGAAGAAACTATATTAATACTTTAAGAAATAGTATAACTACTATTAACGTTGGCGGTAAGAGAAAAAAAAAAAAAGGCAACTCTCCTACTAGATAAGGTAACAGTGAAAGATAACTGCACGTAGGTCCTGCTCGCAATTTAGATGATTGCAAGAGTTTCTTTTCCACAAATGCTGCTTAAAGTTATTAGGCATGTTATTGAATAAAATCCTTTATTTTTGGTTCATATAATGAACAAATATGCCAGACTCAATCCAATCCACCAAATCAAAATGGTATTGATGAGGTCAGTTTGAGAGTTACCGATTCCCATTGAAACTTTTCTCGTATCATTTCCGCTTCGTGGTTTATGGCTCTTCAGAATTAACCCCCCCGCTGCTCTTTTTTCTCTCCCCCAACATACAAAACAGTGTTTGGAGGTAGTAAAAGCACCTAACCTGTACACCTACCTTAGTAGTTATTTGCCATAGTCCCCCCATTTGTCATAGAGAAATCATCTTTCAATCTCAACTACACCTAATGCGTTCACATTTGTTGGATCATACACTACTCTTCAACTCTCAAAAGTTACGTCCTAAGTTCACAAGTAGAGGACGAGGATTAATTAATAATATCTATCAGACTATCAGGTTGAGTAGGGAATCTACGCTTCTTAACACGCTCAAGGTTACTTCAATTGTTCTTAGGCAGACAGCGATATTTCACGGCAAGAATTGAGGCATGTGTCGTTTTTGCTTTCAATTAATGCTTCTTCTTTAAAGTATTAGTGGAGGAAGAAATGCTACTCTATTTCACTGTAACCCTTGCCTTAAAATATAATGAGACAAAGAAGAACTATAGAGAAATGGAAACAAAACACTTCCAAATATTAAGATGATGAATATTCCACTAGTGAGTCACAAAATACGTCCTACTGCATACTTAAAATACATACACAATTTATTCTCCTAAGTTAACAAGCTAACAAACTTAAACTACTGAAATAATTAATTAATTAAATTAATACAATTCAGAACCCACCCAAAATACCTTCATACTGATCACCCTCAACTACAATAAATAACTCAGCTACTCCTTCGAGCCTCACTCTTGCACTTCCACTTCCACTTCCACTTCCACTTCTAGCCCCTCCTCTACCACCTTCAAATACTTTACAAAGCGAAATCAACCAAATGACTCCTCACGTGCCTATGTCCGTCCTCTTAAGCTTTCAGTATCCAGTAGGAAATTCACAGGTACCATACCCTGCACAAAAATAACTCACCTTTCAGTAAAAATATTAACAAGAAAAAGAAAAAATATTTAAAAATAAATAAATACGTAAAAACAGAAACATAAGAAAAAGCCTGTGTAGAATCCAATGTGAGCACTATCAGACAACTCAATTTGACTCTGGGGACTTCAAGGGTAGCAATTTTCAGCTACCCATTTCAAATATTCAATTAAATTCAGTATTCAATTGCTTTTTGGTAGTAGCTAGTAAGTAGTAACCCAAAGTAGTAAAAGGCAACAACTCTATCACGTGCCCTTTTTGTCGTTTCATTGCTCCACATTTTCACCCCACCCCCGTCGCACGTTAGCATGCCATTGAAACACTTCTCTAAACTACACGCCCCAAACAAAATGAAAGGGTTTTATAGAATACTCACTAGGCTGCTGCGTGACCACGTATGCCGCACCCCCAAAGTAGCAACTACCACCCGCGCGCGCTTTCTTCTGATAATAACTATTGAACGCAAACGAAGCGTGGGCCGAAAGGCTATCAGGATCGTAACACGTGGCACCCTTCTGGATCGGACGGCAATCAGCACCCCCTTCCCCACACGCATAATCTAGACCCTTCTGCAGCATATCCTTCCCCGCGTCAGGATTCGCCACGCACCACGTGTTCCCGTTGGTGGCGCTCTTCGAAACCCCTCCTCCGCCGTTGACCGGCGTCGCCACCCGTTGACCTCCGTAATCCCTGAGCCCCGCCGCCGTGAACGGAATATCATAAACCTTCTTCCGGTCCGGGTAAAACAGTCCAAAATTTCTCTCCGAAGTGGGACCCACTTTCTGGTTCTCATTGAAAAGCGCGAACAAATAGACGGTCAGATTTGCTTGCGGCCTCAAAGGGGTCGCACCACCGTTGGCGAGGATCTTACGGACGAGATTGCCGTTGTACGCAGCGGCATTCAGTGGGGACGCACCCACCTCATTTTTGTCTCCCTTTGAGGGCCAACCCGTTTCGCTCACCACGATCCCAACGTCGTCGTATTTGAGCGAAGAGAGCGCGGCAAAAACGGCGTCGATTTGTGCGTCGAAGAGGTTAAAGTACCTCAACCCGTTACCCGGATCCACGTTTCCTGGGTTCTCGCAGAACAGTGCATAGTCCAAGGAGATGACGTCAGCGTTGGACTCATAAGCGAAGAACGGGTACACGTTCACCATGAGGTACGACGCCGTTTCGCGTAGGAAGTCCAGCATGGGTTTGAAGACGGGTTCGACGAGTTCGGGTCGGAACGACCCGGCCGAGGAGGGGTACGAGGACCCGAGAGCGCTGAGGGCAATAGGGGAGGAGACCTTGATGAAGGAATGGAGGTTGTGCTTGACGAGAGCTTGGTGGATGTTTTTCATGGCGGGTACGAGGAACTTGGTGGTGTTGTGAGGGTCCACGAAGACTTCGTTGCCGACGGCAATGGCTTCGATTTGGGTACGAGGGTGGTAAGCGACGACGTTGTTCTCGACCCATGAGAGGGCAAAGGAAGGTTTCTTGGCTGCTGCGTAGAGTTGCTCGTTGGGTAGATCTACGGTGACTTTGATTCCGGATCCGGATAAGGCCCGGAGCACTGCCGGGTCGGTATCGTAGAGCTTGACCCGATCCAGACCCTGTGATTTGAGGAGCTGAACCACCTTCACCGCCGAGGGAAGGTTGTTGGCCACACGACCGTAGTTCACTCCAATGGAACCAGCATCTGTAAAACATAACAAAAGAGCTTAGCATTATGAAAAATGGGGAGTTTTAATTCTAACATGATATTCATAAATATTTATCAATTTATCTGAGTACTATTATTTAAAAAAAAAAATATGACTATCGGAATAATAGTATGAAGTGAAATGGGTGAGAGTTACCTGCACGTGTGAGAATGGTGAGTAGGAGTAACACGGTGGAGAAAACGAGGAACTGCATGGTGTGGTTCTGAAGAGGAATGTATGAGGAGATGTTTGCGGTGGTGGTGTTTGTGGGAATGAGAAGAGTGGTCTCTTTTTATGCATGAAGGAGGAGGCATTGAGGGAGCAAGGGGTAATGGTAATGGAGGGGAAATGGGACCCACTTTGTGGGTGTGATGTGAGTGACGGTGAGAAAACGACGAGAAATTATAGAAGTGTTTTGTGGGAAGAAGAGAAGGAGGGGGACCCATATGGGGTTTGGTTGGTCCCACTCAAGACTATTATCACATTGTCCCACGAAACTAGACCGTTTTGTGTTGGTACTGGCTGCCTGTGCCAGCGGCTATGACCCTATGAGGAGATATCCTACACCTCGGGTTCAGGGTGCCCCATGTGCTCTTCTCATAGATTGGTTCCACGTCTCTATTTCCTTGGAGTTACTGTACGATAAAGAGAAAGAGAAAAGTTGATTTGTGCAGGCGATGACTAATTACTGATTGGGATTTGTGGCCTTTGGTGTGTGTCCCGTTTGGTGGACTCCCAAAGTGCTTGTACTGAAATTTGAACGTTAGATGGGTTTGCTAAAGTTAATGCTTAGGTCTGGTGGACAGAGAATAGACAGAGAGTGAAAATGGAGAAGAGTAATATTAATCATTTTTTGTATTTATTTCAATTATTAAGTTCAATTTTATAGATTATATTAAAAATTGATATATTAATTGTGTTTTTATCTCTGATAATAAAAATCCATGTAACATTTTTTAAAAAGAAACGGTCAAAACAAGAAAAAGAATCATAATAGAGCTTTGTTTAGTTGGACATTTTTGTTCATTACTGTATAACGTTCTAAATCTCACATGATAATGTTTTGGAGCTGCTGTCATCAAAGAATAAAAAACCCATTATTTCATTTTTTTATATTAATTTTAGATACTGTTACTCTAGCTGGATCCCATCTAGGCTTTTTGGGTTTCTCCCTTTTTCAGCAGTGTCATACTGATACAGACGCTAGAATTTCTTCCCTTATGCACCTATCATTTGGTTGATGAACCCAAGTCAACCGTTCTTTTTAAGAGTCACTATGGATGAGGAATACGATGATCGAATAAAGAGTATCTTGTCCTCGTCCACGAGGAATCTAACTTCCCCAATTATCCGGGGGATGATCTGAAGTTCTTTTTTATATTCATTTTATTTTTAATTCTTTGAGAGCAAAAATCGTATATACTCACCACTAATTTGGATTCGTTGGCACTGGAATTGAAAATGTGCCAAGCTGAGTCGAGCCTAACCTAACTTAAACTCAGCTCATGAAGAAATCGAACTCATTTTCTTGGTTCGAGCTCGGCTCACTTTAAGTTCACAGATTATTCGAGCTCAATGAGCAAATATCAAATCTTGTATTAATTAAACTTGTACTACTTAATGAGTTAGGTTCGAATTTGTAACTTAATAAAATATATATTTTTCACATATTTATTTAAAAAAAAATTTAATCAAAAATAAAATAAAATAAAATGCTAATATACATTAAATTAAAGCATTATTATTATTATTATTTGTAAAAAATGACTATATACATATATTGAGCCGGCTTATGAATTAATAAGCTGAACATATGAAAGTTCAAGTTCGGCTCCTTTAACAAATGAGTCAAAATTATCAACTTATTAGGTTATTAATGAACTGAACCACGAGCAAGCTTACGAGCTAGCTCGACTTATTTTCAGCTCTAATTGGGACACTCTTATATGTGTCATGTAAGATTTCTTTTGGTCGATAATTTTGATCAAAACATTTTATTTAGATCCTTAATTATCATAATTTAAAGTCAATATCCTAAATTAGCTTTTATATACTAAAGAATAAATATTTATTTTGATCCTCAAAAAATACAAGTGTTATTAGTTTGATCATTAATTAACATTGAATGATCATTTTAATATATTTATTATTGAAAAATCAAAATGATGACACTTATATTTTTAAAAGACCAAAATAAGTGTTTAGTCTATATTAAATTAAATTAGTTAAATTCCTTAAACAGTAGTTTGGTCATTATTCTTGTGGAATATTCTCAATTACTTCACTTTAATTTTGATAATTGTATAAAGTTAAACCAAACTCATGCATCGCACAAGTTTACTGCTACAAAAGCTGCATCACAACTTGCAACTTGCTATAATCATTTGCTTGAAAAATCAGTGCCTACTATTGTAGCAATTCGATGCCACCGCTTGACTACAACTTGCCCATTCCAGCATTTATAGAGCATTACTTCATGGATAAGTTTCTTTATATTTAAAATTTTTATTCAAATTAGATTGCCTATAAAATGCTCCTACATGTATCATGTACTAATGTGTCTATGAAATTGAAATAGTATTGTTTTGAGATACAAAAACTCTTCCTCCTGCCCACAATTGGTATCAGAGCTGGTTAAATCCATGGCCAAATTTTTTTGAGTGTTTTGTGAGGAACAAGAAAGTTCTCAAACAACTATATTTTTCTAGAGTCAGTCATATCCAATAGTAAAATATGGCAAACAATTACAATATTGTTAAGTCCCAAGTTAGATGGAAAAATTGATTATAACTAGTGAAAATTTTTGATATCCACTCACCTAAAGGATCACAATATATGGAGTCTTGTTGAACCAGGTATTCAAGAAGGAGTTGATGTTACTGCCTAGAGAAGAGATCAATTGGCGTTGTCACAAATTCACCAAGGAATTGATTATTCGATGTTTGGTAAAATAGCAAATGCCAAAAATGTTAAAGAAGCATGGGAGACCTTGGAGCTGTCATATAAAGGTGTTGATAAGGCGCAAAAATCCAAGTTGTAGTCCCTACAAAGATTTGCACAAGCAACATCTCAAACTATTTTTATTAGGTATATCTCTAATTGAATTTTGTGGGCAAAATTCTTTTAAGGAGGAGAGAATGTAACATCCCTAAATTTTTAATTCCAACCTTTTTCTAGCTTAGTTAAATCATATGGAAGTCCTGATATATTTTTATGAAACTAGGACAAATTGGGAATTTTTAGAAATCACCAAGGGTAGTTTAGACTTTTTACACCCTCAGTGGCAATTTAGTGATTTTCCATCTAAGTGGAGGGCAAAGTTGACAATTCAACTTCACCCTCTCTTGAATAAGGGGCTGGTCATTTTGGATGACCATTTGGTCATCTTCTTCAAACTTTCAAGTTTCTCCATAGCCAAGGTTACTTCAAGGTTTCAAGAGGCAAAAGTAAGTACTTCTATTCATCTTTTGGCTTGGCTTCTTTGATGGTTATTGATCCCTTTGATATCTTCTTCAAACCTATGATTTTAGTTTCTTGAAAAACTCATTTTCATCTTTAAGAATCAAGAACACTCATTTCTAAAGTTGTTTGTTTGGATTGGGTGTTTTGAAGGAAGTTGAAGAAAAGGTTCTCTTGGTTATAAATCCAATATTGGAAGCAAGTTTGGAGCATTTCAAGGTGAGTGTGGATTGATTTGTTATATTGTATGGTGTTGTTAGGATGTAAGTTTAGGATGTAAGATTAAGTTTGAAAGTAAGGATTTACATGTGTTTGAAGGTTGTTGTGTATTGTTACTTGTATTCAAAGATTTGAGTATATGAAAATGAATGATATTGTTGGTATATTTTGGTGGATTGGGGACATGATGCCAAAGTGAAATTAGGTTTTAGTTTTGGTTGGGCGTGGGGCACTATTGCTGCCCAGATTCCAGACCATGATCGTGGCCTCCACCAGGGTCTGGCCGTGGTTGCCTCTAGAAATAGGGTTTTCGTGTGCTGACACCAGACCACAGTTGTGGTGTCCATCACAGTCTGGCTGTGGTTGTCTATGTTTTCATTTCATTAAATTTTTGGTTCCCTGAACCATGGTCGTGGTTCCCACCACAATCAAGTCATGGTTCCCACAACACCCAAGCCATCGTTGATTCTGTTTGTGTCTTTTTGGGGCATTTGTCTACTACTTTAATACCATATGCTATGTTTGTGAATAATGATGACTTAGTGAAATGTTGGGAAGTGTAACTAGGTATATGTGATTGAAAAGATTTGAGAATAATGCTAGTGTGATTTTAAATCTTGGATTGGTGTAAATATTATGTTATGGTGATATTGTCATTTTGAGCATGGTATGAATGCATTGCATATGCATAGTGAGATGACCTAACCGGAAGGGGTTAGTGTACAAAAGAGGAGTGATTCGTCTAACCGGAAGAGGTTAGATGGAAAGAAAAGGTGTGACATGAACGCATTGCATACGCATAGTGAGATGGCCTAACCGGAAGGGGTTAGTGTAAAAAAACGTTGAGTGATTACCTAACCGGAAGGGGTTAGATGGAAAGAAAACGGTGTGAATACATATGCATCATAAACCCATTGTATATATTGGATTGGAATTACTTGGTGCGTGAATTGAATGTTTATTCTTGCATTCTAATTGCATGCATACTTTATTCGCAAGTTATATTTACATTCACTAGGAAGTTGTTCTCACCCCCTATTTCACAGATTCGTAGGAGAATCTCAGACCCTCTATGGGTTAAGTACGGAGGATTATGTTATTTATTGCTGTTAGCAATAAAATGTATTATAATCACTTGGGAGGATCCCATCACTTGGGAGTCAAGTATACATGGTCTTATTTTCTTTAGACCTAGAGGTTCAGTCAGAATTGGCTGAAGCACCAATAGTGAGCGAGTTTATGGATGTATTTCCTAAAGAGATTCCTAGTTTGCCACCTGATAGAGGGGTAGAGTTTGTTATAGACTTAGTATCGGGAGCCGAGCCTGTGTCTATAGTACCTTATAGAATGTCACCATTGGAACTAGGAGAACTTAAGAAACAAATAGAGGAATTACTTGAAAGAGGATTTATCCGACCCATTGTGTCTCTGTGGGGAGCACAAGTGTTGTTGGTGAAAAAGAAGGATGAGAGTATGAGATTGTGTGTGGACTACAGACAGCTGAATAAGATTACCATAAAGAATAGACACTCGTTACCTAGGATAGATGATTTGCTTGACCAACTTAGAGATGCCACGGTGTTCTCTAAGATTGATCTTCGGTCTGGTTACCATTAGATTAAGATAAAGCTGGATGATGTGCTAAAGTATGCTTTTAGAACTAGGTATGGACATTATAAGTATTTGGTGATGCCGTTTGGCATAACCAATGCTCCAGCGGTGTTTATGGATTATGTGAATAGAATTTTCAAGTCGTACTTAGATAAGTTTGTGGTAGTGTTCATAGATGATATTCTCATATATTCTCAGATAGTGGAAGAATATGAGGAACATATCAAGATCGTCCTATAGATACTCAGAGAGAGGAAACCAGAGAAGTGTGAATTTTGGTTGAATGAAGTGAAATTTCTAGGTCACACTATATCCTAAGAAGGGGTAGCAATGGACTCTAGTAAGGTTGAGGTGGTAGCACAGTAGGAGCGACCAAAGTCGGATTGAGATCAAGAGTTTTCTAAGATTAGCCATATATTTCTGGAAATTCATTCGGGGTTTTTCTCAGTTGGCTTTTCCTTTAACTGAACTGACTCGGAAGGGACAAGCCATGGTGTGGAATGAAAAATGTGAGAAGAGTTTTCAAGAACTCAAACATAGATTGACCACAGCCCTAGTATTAGTTACTACTGACCTATCCAGAGATTTAGAGGTGTATTGTGATGCCTTTAAAATGGGCTTAGGATGTGTATTAATCTAGGATAAAAAGGTAGTGACTTACGCCTCTAAACAGCTTAGACCTCATGAGGAGAATTATCTGACCCATGACTTAGAGCTACCAGCCATAGTTTTTGCACTTAAGATCTGGAGACATTACTTGTAATGGCATAAAGTTTGAGGTGTTCAGTGACCATAAGAGTTTGAAGTATCTTTTTGATTAGAAGGAGCTGAACACGAGACAAAGGAGGTGGATGGAATACTTAAAGGATTATGACTTTGAACTTAAGTATCATCCAGGCAATGCCAACGTTGTGGCTGATGGCTTTAGTAGGAAATCTTTGCACGTATCTCAGATGATGGTGCATGAGTTGGACCTGGTAGAGCAATTTCGAGACCTTAGTTTACAAGTAGATATGAGTAGTGTGACGCTGAGATTGACTCTATTGGAAATCTCATGCGACCTTAATGATTAGATTAGACATAAACAAAGTCTAGATAAGGAACTACATGATCGTAGGGTCTCGATAGCTTTTTCTTTGAAGGATGATGGATTGATCAAGTTTAAACAGAGGATTTGTGTTCCTAAGGGGGGAAACCCTAGAGAATGGATTCTTGAGGAGGCTCATAAGAGTAAATTCTCGATACATCCTGGTGCACTAAGATGTATCAAGATTTGAAAGAGAGGTTTTGGTGGCCAAGTATGAAAAGGGATGTGGCTGAGTATATGGCCAAGTGTTTGACTTGTCAAAAGGTCAATATCGAATACCAGAAACTAGTCGGGATGCTCCAACCTTTGGAAATATACCCGAGTGGCAGTGGGACAAAATTACAGTAGATTTTGTGACCAGTTTGCCTGGGGTACAGAAGGGTTATGATACCATATGGGTCATAGTGGACAGACTGACTAAGTCTACTCATTTTCTTCCCATTAAGATTTCTTATTCCCTAGATAAGCTTGCTGATTTATTTGTTGGAGAGATTGTCCAATTACACAGAGTGCTGTTGAGCATAGTGTCAGATAGAGATCTCATAGTTACCTATAGATTTTGGAATGCCTTACCTCAGTCTTTTGGAACTAAGCTCAATTTTAGTACTGCTTATCACTCGCAGACAGATGGTCAGTCCGAGAGGACTATCCAGACGTTAGAAGATTTGTTGAGAGCTTGTGTCCTCGAAGATAAGGGTAGTTGGGATAAGTATTTACCATTGGTAGAATTTGCATACAACAACAGTGACCATTCCAGTATTGGGATGGCACCATATGAGGCACTCTATGGTAGGAATTGTAGGTCACCTCTGTGCTAGTATGAGGTAGGTGAGCGGAACCTGTTAGGCCCAGATTTAGTTTAGGAGACTACTGAGAAGATTAGGGCTATACAGGAGAAAATAAGAATTGCTCAGAGTCGTTAAAAGAGTTATGCTGACAAAAGAAGGCGTCCTCTAGAGTTTGAAGAGGGTGATTATGTATTTCTTAGAGTTTCTCCCATGCTAGGAATTGGTAGGTCCATTCGGGCAAAGAAGTTAAATCCTCGTTTCATTGGTCCGTTTCAAATTTTGAAACGTGTTGGACACGTAGCCTATCACATAGCCCTTTCACCACATATGTCAAATCTCCATCTTGTGTTTCATGTATCCCAGTTAAAAAAGTATGATTCGGATCCTTCACACATCATGGAAGTTGAGTCAATACAATTGAGAGCTGACCTTACATTTCAGGCTAGGCCAGCTAAGATCATTGACCGCAGTGTGAAGACCCTGAGGAACAAGACTATTTCCCTGGGGAAGGTGTTCTGGATGGATTGTCACCTGAAGAGGCTACATGGGAATTGAAGGAAGATTTGCGCAAGCAACATCCCAGACTATTTTTATCAGGTATATCTCTAACTGAATTTTGTGGGCAAAATTCTTTTAAGGAGGGGAGAATGTAACATCCTTAAATTTTTAATTCCAACCTTATTTCTAGCTTAGTTAAATCATATGGAAGTCCTGATATATTTTTATGGAACTAGGACAAATTGGGAATTTTTAGAAATCACCAAGGATAGTTTAGACTTTTTACAGCTTCAGTGGCAATTTAGTGATTTTCCATCAAAGTGGAGGGCAAAGTTGACAATTCAACTTCACCCTCTCTTGAATAAGGGGGCTGGTCATTTTGGATGACCATTTGGTCATCTTCTTCAAACTTTCAAGTTTCTCCATAGCCAAGGTTACTTCAAGGTTTCAAGAGGCAAAAGTAAGTACTTCCATTCATCTTTTGGCTTGGCTTCTTTGATCTCTTCTTCAAACCTATGATTTTAGTTTCTTGAAAAACTCATTTTCATCTTTAAGAATGAAGAACACTCATTTCTAAAGTTGTTTGTTTGGATTGGGTGTTTTGAAGGAAGTTGAAGAAAATGTTCTCTTGGTTATAAATCCAATATTGGAAGCAAGTTTGGAGCATTTCAAGGTGAGTGTGGATTGATTTGTGATATTGTATGGTGTTGTTAGGATGTAAGTTTAGGATGTAAGATTAAGTTTGAAAGTAAGGATTTACATGTGTTTGAAGGTTGTTGTGTATTGTTACTTGTATTCAAAGATTTGAGTATATGAAAATGAATGATATTGTTGGTATATTTTGGTGGATTGGGGACATGATGCCAAAGTGAAAGTTAGGTTTTAGTTTTGGTTGGGCGTGGGGCACTATTGCTGCCCAGATTCCAGACCATGATCGTGGCCTCCACCAGGGTCTGGCCGTGGTTGCCTCTAGAAATAGGGTTTTCGTGTGCTGACACCAGACCACAGCTGTGGTGTCCATCACAGTCTGGCTGTGGTTGTCTATGTTTTCATTTCATTAAATTTTTGGTTCCCTGAACCATGGTCGTGGATCCCACCACACCCAAGCAGTGGTTGACTCTGTGTCTTTTTGGGGCATTTGTCTACTTCAATACCATATGCTATGTTTATGAATAATGATGACTTAGTGAAATGTTGGGAAGTGTAACTAGGTATATATGATTGAAAAGATTTGAGAATAATGCTAGTGTGATTTTAAATCTTGGATTGGTGTAAATGTTATGTTATGGTGATATTGTCATTTTGAGCATGGTATGAATGCATTGCATATGCATAGTGAGATGACCTAACCGAAAGGGGTTAGTGTATAGAAGAGGAGTGATTCGTCTAACCGGAAAGAAAGAAAAGGTGTGGCATGAACACATTGCATACACATAGTGTGATGGCCTAACCGGAAGGGGTTAGCGTACAAAAACGTTGAGAGATTACCTAACCGGAAGGGGTTAGATGGAAAGAAAATGTGTGAATACATATGCATCATAAACCCATTGCATATATTGGATTGGAATTACTTGGTGTGTGAACTGAATCTTTATTCTTGCATTCTAATTGCATGCATACTTTATTTGCTAGTTATATTCACATTCACTGGGAAGTTGTTCTTACCCCCTCTTTCTTAGATTCGCAAGAGAACCTCGAACCCTCTACAGGTTAAGTACGGAGGATTCTGTTATTTATTGCTGTTAGCGATAAAATGTATTATAATGCTTGTATTTTGGTGGAATTGAGCTCCGTTATGTATTTATAATATGTTGTCTAATATATGCTACTCTGAAAAAAGCTTTGCTGAATTTCTATATAATGAAAAAAAAAATTCACGTAAGACGTATGAGTTGGTAAATTGTGTAGTAAATAATAGGTCTTACAACAACAATGCTAACTGAGCACAATTTATAATAATGTTATCTTAATTTCATACGGCGACATGAACAAAATACTAATGGAACTGGAAACATCAACAGTAGTTCACCAGTTCCCTTACCATGCCCCAACAGATAATTATACAATGTTGTCCCTATTGATACATCAAGGAGCTCAGCTCCATCCAAAATATGACATGAAAATAAATACTACAACTTCCATAGCAAGTTACCAACAATCCCGTACCCACTCCGTAGAGGGCCTTGGCTTAACCTGCGAATCTGAAGATGAGGGAGGTGAGATATAAATCCCAGTGAATATGAATATACTTGAAATCAAAGTATGCGTGAGAGTCAAGATATGAGTGCATAAGGTCATCACTGCAATCTATTACAACTATTTATAAATATTTACTTTAATCAACACAATTAAGATTCACACGTCATGTACATGCACATCACAATGCCCAATGACTCCTAAAGTCCGGCATTTCCTCATTTGTGCCCAAGACTACCTCTCGGTCCGGCTTTTCCTCATTTTTGCCAAGGACTAACTCAAGGTCTGGCTTTTCCTCATTTTGCCAAGGACTCACTTAGGTCCGACTTTTCGTCATTTGTGCATTCAACATTCATACATCAATATCATTCGTCTCAAAATCACAATCAAGATAATAATGCACAATCCACCATTTCCTCAACACCATCACTATATTCAACAATCACACATCATCATCATTCATCTCAAAATCATAATCAAGACAATAAAGCACCATTCACCATTTCCTTAATATCATCACTATATTCATCAATCATGTATTATCATCATTCTATCACCACAATAACAATGGGATATTATGCAAGAAATACTTTTAAAAGTTGTAAAATTTCGTAGGAAAAAGGTCCCAGTGCTCAGCGTTAGAAATCCACGCTTAGCGCCCAAAACGCCACTTTGAATCTGAGTTGCCAAAGCTGAGCGCTAGCATTCTGAGTTTCCAGCACTCAGCGCTAGGATTCCAGAGCTGAGCGCCCAACACGTTTTTTGCCTCTGAGTTTCCAGAGCTTAGCGCTAGAAACCAGAGCTGAGCGCCCACATCCTGGGTTGCAAATTTCGTTACCACTACCCAATGTTGATGCCTCAATTAATTTTAGATAACATATGCATCAACTCCCTATTAAACAAGTCTTGGATTAATTCAAGGAAATGAGCAAAATTCTCATCTTGGACACATTTTACCAATCCACTAATTATATCCATCTCAATATTAAGCAAATACCTCATTTTGATACATGCTTTCAACCCACTCAATTTAACAATTCTAACCTCATTGTTGAATCATTAATAAGACCAAACAAGCATCAAAACACATACAAAATCAAATTTTTTTTATTTCCCCCATTAACCCTCAATCCCTAACTTTCACCATACCAAAGTTACAAGCAAAACCCACACTCACCTAGGATGATTTAGAGCACTAAACCACAATCTTGAAGCCTCCAACAAGCACCAACTCAGCCCCCAAAATGCAGATTTGCTCCCAAATTTTCGTGCTCCAAATGCTTCCAAACTTTGGTGGTAGACTTAAGAGGCACTCCCCAACACTTCTTCTCAAAGAACCCAAGCCATCCAAGCAACTTTAAGGAATGGGTAATTTTGAGTTTGGGAAGGAAAATGAAGGTTTCAAGATTATGAAACCATAGAAGTGTAGTGGAAGGTGAGGGGAGTAATCTTTGTGAAGGAAGCAAGGTGAAAAGAGGTGTAAAAGTAGGTGTTTTTGGAGCTTCAAGGTGAGCATCAATGGAGGAAGAATTGAGGAGGAAGAAGATGAGCTCTTCCATTTGTCTCTCCAAGGTATTGTACGAGAATCATAAAGGGGGGGAAGAGAAATTTTGTTGTCAATATTTCCCCACCATTTCCCAACTAGGCCTAACTTGCCCCTCAACTAAGGTATTCTTAAAAATGCCATTAAGGTGTGAAAAGAACAGATTGTCCTTAGTAATTTCACAATGATTCCTAAAATGTCCTCCCTCACTAATATTTTTTTTACTAATTTGCCACCGGATGTGAACTTTTACCAAAATGCCCCTGTGATGGGCCGAAACAACAAAAATTCAAAAATTCATATTTTCTTCCTTTTGCTCCCCTGAGTCTTCTGGGCTGGTCAAAATCCTTAAAATATTATTATAATTTTTCTAACTCGGTCTTTCACTTCGATTTCCCATAGGGGTACATATAGTCTCATATAATCTGAATAGAATTTCGAGATTGAAAATTGGGGATGTTACAAAAGGTATGAAATGTCCCATTCAGAAAGTGTTGAGCAATATTTTTCTCATGTTACTAACCTTGTCAACAAGATGAGAGTATATGAAGAAGAGATACCATACAACAAGGTGGTTGAAAAAATTCATCGCACCATGCCAATTATATTTGATCATGTGATGAATACAATAATAGAGTCACACGATGCAGAAATAATGATAGTTGCAGAGCTACAGGGAAGTGTAGAAAGTCATGTAAACAAAATTTTGGAAAAAAACAGAAAAATCAAATGAAGAAGCCTTGAAAAGCCAAGTGAATTTTCTTGTTGAGTCAAACCAAGATGCAGAAAGAAGAGGTTGTGGCTACAACAATGAAGGAAGAGGAAACTTTAGAGGTATAGGTAGAGGAAATTTTTGAGGAAGAGGACAAAGTAATTTTAGTCATGGAAGAGGCAATAATTTCATATCACCTAGCAAAGGAAGATGTGGAAACAATTTTGGGCCTACTAACCAAGGAAGAGGAAAAGGTAACAATTACCAAGAAAGAACTAATTTTTGTTGGAACCAAAGTTAAAATCAAGAAATAGATGTTGGAACCAAAATAGTTCAAGTAATTAAACCCCTCTAGTTTTGAAGATAACAAAGATATTAAATTAGAATGAACAAATAAGTTTTAACTGAACTTATAATATTTTGTTCTGAAGAAAGTGAAAGTCCATTATTTAACTCACGTATAAATCCTTTATAAGGTTTATGGATGACAAGAGGTTGTCGAGACCTATCAAATAAAATAACCGGTTCACAAACTAATTTGTAGTATAGAGAATGAACTGAATCGTCTCTCAAGGATCCAAAAACAAAGATTTAATTAGATCAAGATAATTAGAAAAGGGGGGGTTTTGTTGTTGATTAACAAGATTAATAAAAGTAGGAGATTCAAAGTTGTAAACAAATCTAAAGAAACAACCAATCCAAGGAAATTTACCGATCTTGAGTTTAACTCATCATTGATCACAAGGAATTCACTTAATTGCTAACCATGTTCTTGGCCTTAGATCACATCAAGAAGCCCTAACATGATCCAAGAATTCTTTACTAGATAAGCATCTAGGATTTGATTAACCAAGGTTAGAATAAGTAAGCACCATCCAACATAGATTAACTTAAGATCTAGAATTTAACCAAGCTAAACAATCTATCAAAAAGCTTTAATATATTGTTTAATCTTTATGATCCTCTTTGAATACATGATAATAAAGCTATTACCACATCAACATCTAAATCAAATTAAGCAATTTAATCTAGATAAAAATCAAAAGAGGAAGAAGAGAAACTTGAATAACAATTAAGCAATATGAACAAGCAAAACAAGATCTCCAAATTAAACAACAAGATGGCTAATCCCTTGGATTGATTATGAGAGCCTAGCCTTCCATGGATGGGAAGGAAGAACTCAGAATTTAAAGAACAAAAGCGAAATTGCAAAGAGAATGGAGAAGAAGAGAAAGAAAACTCTCACAAATACTTAAACTTTCTTGAAACTTACTTCCAAATTGAATGCTTCTAATACAAAGAGGTTGGGTCTATTTATACTAATCCTAGAAGCCAATTAGTACATGTACATAATCTGAATACAAGCTATAAGAATCTGAAAATTGTCAAAAATGGAAGCTTGATGCATGGTTGGTGGGTTGGTGCATGGTAGGTGGGTTGGTGTATGGTTGGTGGCTTTTAGTCAACAACTCTTATCTGACTTCTAGCTTCAAATTCATCACCTAGACGGTGCATTTTGGCTTGGATGTCTCATCAAAGTTGTAGCTAGTTGTCTCCTTGAAAATCTCCAATTTGAATCATGTCATTTGGACTTTTAGAACTCCAGAAATACTAAAAACACTTCACCTACCTCAAGTTAGGTTGGAAGAACGTGTTTCCAAATTCAGACCAACTTGTAGCTTCAGAAGCATGCCTAAAACGACATCTATTGACAAAATGGTCTTCATTGAAGTTGGAGATATGGGTCTTATCTTTCAAGTGACCAAGTTTCAGCCCAAGAGGAGGCCTATAACCCACTATATAGTCCAATATGTGCATACTGCCCAGATGGTTCCGTGACAGCAAACCCACTCTGCATTGTAGGGATATTTTGGACCCTTACCATTCCGATCCAGCTCTTGAGTTCTTCATGAAACTTGTAGAGCATTGTCTTAGCTTTCCAAAGACACCAAGATCACCTCAATTGGATCACCGAGTCCCAAGTTATGACCTAACCAAGGAAGAAAGGTCAAAATGCATCAAAATCCGAAAATTATTCAATATTTGCATTAAAGCCCAATGAAGCCCAACAACATTAAACTCATCTAAAGTACTAATATTGGGCACAATAAACATCTAATAATGCCTAATACAAAGCTAACATAAGTATCTCAAATTGATTGATCAAATTCCCCCACACTTAAGCTTTTGCACTCCTGGGCAAAACACATAACAACGAAACTAAAGAAAAACAAGAAACATCATATTATTAAACTAAAAACATAAAAACTGATTGTACCTAATCTAATCCACTTCCGTAGGAAAACACGATGGCACTTAGCATGTGCCACAAGCCTTTAAACCCCTAGGTGTCCCTAGTGGACGAGTTATAGTCTCGTGAGGGTTTACCAGGATGATACCCACAAACATGTAATATTTTATTTAATCAATTCAACTAATTTTTAAATACAAGCATTGTATCAAATATAAACCATAATTAATAAGTCAAGTATGCTTAACAAAGAATAGTTGAATCAAATCAATTGAGAATAAAGTATAGCATAATCATGCTTTAATCAGAAATAGGCATGTTCAGATTGAGTAAAATTCTTCACAAGTGACACTCAAATCACACAAGGTGTTTAGGTTAACTGTTTACGCTCAACTCAGTCAAATTATGAAAGTATTTTACCATAGGCTTGCATATACATCAATTCTCCACTACTTAGATCAAATAAATTGCAAAAATCAAGAGGACTTTCAAAAAGGTTGTAATGGAACTTATAAGGTGAAGGAAGGGAACAATATGGATAATAGCAGGTTAAAACCAAAGAGAATAAAAGAGCATTGAGGAGTAACTCAAGTAGAAAGAATAAATTTTTTTTACCCAAAACCATAAAATGCTCATTCTCTTCACACATTCCTTCCTTTTTCTATTTTTTTTTCTTTCTTTTTTTGTTTTTTTGTTTTTTTTTTGTACCAAGCATTTCGTATCAGCACACCAATTCCCCCACACTTAAATCATTGCAAATAGGCAAATAGGCAAATAGGCAAGTATGGTTTTTCACTCAAAGCTTGTAATGAGCTAAGAACAAAGAATAGGCAAATAGGCTCAGAGGGAGTTAATATTGGATAAATGCAAGGTAGGTTTATTTGGCCCAAGCAGCTAAGTCAAGAAAAAATGCCTCTGTCATTTTCATGCAATATATAGACCAATGTAATCTCAAATCGATTCAATGCAAGTTCTAGAAAATAAATTCATAATTAACATCACTCATGAAAGAAAATAACCAAGTGTAAGTATCAAACTTGGAAAAGCCCAAAACTCACATAGGTATGGAACATTCACTCAATTCAACCATGCCTTCTTCCTAATATCCACAATCATATACACATGTATATCATGAAAATGATTTAACTATAAATTGTTTTGCATACTTTTATCATCAATTAAGCTCAGATTCAACACATGCTTGTATGAAAATCAATTGAAAAGATCAAAATTGTGTGTGTGTGTGTTTTTATTTTTTTATTTTTTTATTTTTTTAATATATATACAAGAACAAAGATGATTTAAGACCTATTATGAAATGCAAGTTAAGATGCGTCTCAAGAGCAAAACTACTCCTTACTATGCCATCATACATCTAAAAAAAAATTAGTAACAATAAAGATTAGTTTTTTTTTTTTTAACTAAACTATGTACATGGTAATGTCAACTATCCCTGCCCCCAACTAATTAAAGACATTGTCCCCAATGTCAAAATAAAGATAGGTAGAGTGTAGAAGGTCTTACCAGAAAACTGCAAATCGGGCCTGAAATAAGAAAAATTACAAAAAACTAAAACCATAAGAGAAAACAAAAATTCACAAAGAGAAAGTCAAATCAAGTTTTTGCTTTTTCTTGCTGCCTTGCCTTGTTCCCAATTCCGTGGAGCCATTCTTTGGATCACGTTGTGGTACAAATGCATTGAGTTGATCGAGCAATTGTTCGTGAGTTGCAGCAGCTACAAGACTTTGACGTGTCGCTTGTGAGATGAACCTTTTTCTACAAAGATGATCAAGAAAACAAAACAAACTGTCATAAAAACCATTAACATTTAATATACCTATGGGTTTTTGGTGAAAGTTCTGCTGTGACCAGGATGTAATTTGAAAGAGTTCTTCCAAAGTTTCAAAACCACCAGGTAGGGCAATAAAGGCATCAGCATTTGCTATCATAATGTTCATGCGTTGGTGCATGCAAAATACCATTACTTCATCCCCTAATGTTTTTCCAATGGGTTACTAGTAGATAAAGGACTGGGAATGACACCAAGGACTTTGCCACCTCCTAAATGTGCAGCAGTTGCTACACAACCCATTAACCCAAGACTACCTCCTCCATAAACTAAATGGATTTCTCTCTCAGCTAGCACTCAACCAAGATGGTGTGCAATATTTACAAACTGTTTATCTTTCCCAGGATTAGATCCACAAAAGACACAAACACTCTTGATTCGACGAACTGAAGTGACTTCCATTTTTTTTTTCTTCGTTTTTTTTTTGTACTATCACCTTATCAATGATCTGAAGAGAGCAAAGTGCAATATTTAAAGGCATCAAAACACAAAGGTAATAATTACACCTATAAAGGAGGGGTAGATCCGTGTGTTAGGTAAGTTTGAAAATAAGCACAACAATGATAATAGCTATATGACAATAATAAAAGACTAATCTATATGTGTCAGAAGAAGTTTGAAAATATGCAACGCATATTTCAAAAGAATACGGCTACTTTTGATTTGATTTGATTTTTTTTCTTTTTTTTTTTTCTTTTTTTTGAATTTTTTTTAATAAACAAGAAGAAAAAAGAAAAATAAAAAATAAAAATAATACTTACAAGAGGTGTGATTGTGGCTCACAAATTCCTCTGGTTTTACGTCCAGTAACGGCTTGAATGCTCTCTATGGGCCGATGGTCGGCTTCCCATCCAATTTTCTTAAAAATTGGCAAACAGGGTCTTTTTGAGTCAGATTCCCGAGACTATATCGCTCATGTTCATCTTGGAATATTGGCCATAAATCGAGAAGTACTCTCTGCACATCTCCACTAGGATGCGTCTCAAGAGTCAATAGAATGTTATCTAAAGACTCCTTACTCATGCCATCCTTTATGAAGTTAATTTATCATCTCGGTTTATAGACGTCATTCCAATTGATTTGCATTTTGTGTTACAGGTCCATCTTGCACATTTATAGCAGACCCGTAACCTTTTTGCTCTTCTCTTCTTTGCATATGAACTTTTGCCTAGCCCTGGCATATATGAAACAAGAGTGTCAGAAAATTCACCTCTGAGTCGGACCTTTGCTTCGATCAACCAACAGATATCCATGCAGGATGCCTTTGTGCATAAGCATCCTTAATCTCTCAAACCTTGCACAATAAATGTTAGTTAAAGCATTTTGAGGGAGAGAAGGGAATTGCTTATGAGATTAAAAAGGCGATTATCCATTTCGAAAGAAAGAAGAAAGAGAGAGAGAAAAAAATTGAGTAAAATTATGTACAGATTTTAGTGTTTGTGGGTAATCAAGGGACCGAAAAAGATTTTCACGCGAGTACCGTTATCCGCCATTTAACCTAGGTGAAAATATCTCACAACGAAAAATAAACAAAATTAAGACAGAAAAATCAAACTCGATAGATTTTCTCGCTTGGCACCAAGTTTGGTCTCGATTCCCCGTGATTGCAAATAAGTCAAAGTTGAAAGATGAAAGAGTTAGAAAGCTTGGGTTGCCTCCCAAGAAGCGCTACTTTTAATGTCCTTAGCCAGCGTGATTGAAGATTTTGCACGAGCGATGGGTCCTCCCCAATAATGATTCAATCTCTGGCAATTGACATTAATCGTGGCTTTTTTTTTTCAACACAGTAGTGATCAATCATGGTAGAGGGCATCCTGCAGTTGAACTTCCTCGACGAGGTTCTCTTGAGCTCCTTCATAAAAATTCTTGAGGTGATGACCATTGACTTTGAATTCTTTGTTGGTTGCCTCACTCTTAATTTCCACTGCACCATGAGGAAAAATGTTAGTAACAACAAATGGACCGTCCCACCTAGACCTTAATTTACCAGGCATCAACTTAAGGCGAGAATTAAACAAGAGAACTTTTTGCCCAACTGAAAACTCCTTCCGAAGAATAAACTTATCATGGAGGGCTTTGGTCTTTTCTTTGTAGAGTCGGGTGCTCTCATAGGCATCTAGGCGGATCTCTTCCAATGCCTGTAACTGCAACTTCCGCTCTATGCTAGTTCCGGCCAAATTCATGTTGCATTGCTTCACAGCCCAATATGCTTTGTGCTCAATTTCTACTGGCAAGTGGCATGCCTTACCATAGACTATCCGATATGGAGACATCCCGATTGGAGTTTTGTAAGCGGTCCGGTAAGCCCAAAGAGCATCCTCAAGCCTCATGCTCCAATCCTTCCGATTAGGTTGGACTGCTTTTTCAAGTATGCGCTGATCTCTCTATTGGAGACCTCGGCTTGACCATTAGTCCTGGGATGGTAAGGTGTAGAAACTTTATGCAACACGCCATATTTCCTCATCAATCCCTCCATGCTCCTATTCATGAGAAATGGGTGCCTTGATCACCGATGATAGCTCTCGGGATTCCAAACCTGCAGAAAATGGTGATCTAACAAAATCCACAACAACTTTGGAATCATCGGTCAGAGTGGCTTTAGCCTCCACCCATTTTGATACATAATCAACAAAGCCTAGCAAAATGTAAACATAACCAAAGGAAACAGGAAAAGGTCCTATGAAATCAATACCCCATACGTCAAAGATTTCACAATACAGTAGAGGTTGCTGGGGCATCTCATTCCTGCGAGAAATGTTCCTTGTTCTCTGACACTGTTCACAAGACTTACAGAACAAATATGCATCATGAAACAAGGTAGGCCAATATAAACCGGAGTCTAAAACTTTCCTAGTCGTACGTTGAGGCCCAAAATGTCCACCACATGCAAATGCATGACAAAAGCTAAGAACAGAATGAAACTCTTGATTAGGCACACATCGCCTAATAATTTGGTCACTACAAAATCGCCATAGATATGGATCATCCCACACATAATATTTTGATTCACTCTTAAGTTTATAAATTTGTGCATGAGTAAAATGTGAGGGAAAAACTGTAGCAACCAAGAAATTCACCATATCAGCAAACCAAGGGAAGGTGTTCTTACCTTGCAACTGCATAAGCTGCTCATCTGGGAAGGAGTCCCGTACAGGGAAGGGATCTGAAGCCCTTTCAATGCGGCTCAAATGATCTGCCACTAGGTTCTCTGCTCCACTCTTGTCACGGATCTCTATGTGAAACTCTTGGAGTAGTAGCATCCATCTTATTAGTCGGGGCTTTGCCTCTGGCTTCTTCAAAAGGAACTTCAGAGCTACATGATCAGTAAACACAACAACCTTAGAACCAAGCAAATATGATCTAAACTTATCCAAAGCAAAAACAATGGCTAAAAGTTCTTTTTCGGTTGTGGTATAGTTGGCTTGAGTAGCATCTAGAGTTCTGGAAGCATAGTATATCACATGAGAAGCTTTCCCCACTCTCTGTGCCAAGACTGCTCCTACTGCATAGTTAGAAGCATCACACATTAACTCAAATGGCAATGTCCAGTCAGGTGGCTGGATGATAGGGTACTAGTCAAGGCCTGCTTCAAGTGGTTGAAAGTCGCCTTGCACTTGTCATCGAAATTGAACTCCACATCTTTCTCATAGAATCGGGAAAGTGGAAGAGCAATCTTCTTTGAAGTCGGCAATGAAGCGCCTGTAGAAACCTGCATGACCAAGAAAAGAACGCACTTCCCGCACGCATGTGGGGTAAGATATACAAGTAATTACATCAATCTTGGCAGGATCTACCTCAATGCCCTTACTGGATACTACATGGCCTAAAACTATACCCTGTTCTACCATAAAATGGCATTTCTCAAAATTTAGCACAAGGTTAGTCTCAATGCATCTTTGCAGTACTCTAGATAGGCTAGCTAAACATGAATCAAAAGAAGAACCATAGACAGTGAAGTCATCCATAAATACCTCCATGCACTCCTCTAAGAAATCAGAAAATATGCTCACCATGCACCGCTGGAAGGTACCAGGGGCATTGCAGAGGCCGAAAGGCATCCGTCTGTAAGCAAAGGTGCCGAAGGGACAAGTAAATGTGGTCTTCTCCTGATCCTCCGGTGCAATGTGGATTTGGAAATATCCAGTGTAGCCATCTAAAAAGCAGTAATGGGACTTACCAGCCAACCGTTCCAGCATATGATCAATGAACGGAAGGGGGTAATGATCTTTCCGAGTGGCTTGGTTGAGATGTCTGTAGTCAATGCAAACTCTCCAGCTATTCTGCACTCGGGTTGAAATGAGCTCATTCTTCCTGGTTGGCCACGACGGTCACCCTGATTTCTTTGGAACTACTTGCACCGGCTCACCCACTTGTCATTTAAATGGGATAGATAATGCCAGCCTGCAGTAGCTTGGTCACTTCTTTTTTCACCACATCTAGAATGAGAGGATTCAGTTTCCTCTGGGGTTGTCTCACTGGTTTAGTTTCCTCCTCAATTAATATCTTGTGCATGCATGTGGAGGGGTTAATACCAGGGATGTCTGCAAGTGTCCAACCAATTGCCCTTTTGTGTTGCTTCAAGACTTCCAATAACTCGGTTTCTTGCTCGTGTTGGAGGTGTTTGGCCATTATCACCGGAGCTTCTCATCCTCTTCCAAGAATGCATACTTCAAATGCTCGGGCAAGGGCTTAAGTTCAATGGAGGGTGGTTTCTCGGACCGACGGTACTAGTTTTGGAACTCAAACTAAATCGCTAAATTCTCGCTAGCCAGACTGCATTCGCAAGTCGTGCACAATCTTGCAAAACAACATCATCATATCCTATGGAATCAAAAGAATCACACTTAGCGGCCAGGATGAATGATAACATCATTAATAACAACATCATTGCCATTAATAATGTAAATGTAATCATCAATGTCGCTGAGAATTAACAACAACACATGATAAGTATGTAGAAATCTCAAAGACAGTCGCACACATTGTAGTGGGTTTACAACCAAAAATTCGGTCGGCGTAACAAGTATCACAAGCTATGCTATCGGTGTATCCTGCAATTTCAGAAACTCGCCAACATATCAGCATGCATATCATCAACCAAGAATCAATGACATCAAAATGAAAAAGCAGAATGATCCTCTAAAGGGTATTTCATGGCATCAAAAATGTTAAACCGAATGATATCATCACCAAATTCCATGGAAAGGGTACCAAAGATGCACATCAATCTTAGTTTTAGCGAGTTTTCAAAAATGGCCTACCTAAGATCAATGGGGGTGGGGAAGAGGCGTATTCATCTTCCATATTCCACACATAAAAATCAGCTCTAATATTAAATTATGTACCCGAACCGAACGTCCTCCAACACTCCCGCAGTTGTGCAAGGCTCCGCTTATGCTAATTGAATGACAATGCCGGTGGGCTTTAGCTCTCCCATATGCAAGGAAGTGTAAACTGACTTTGGCATTACATTGATGGAGGCTCCCAAGTCTAGCAAGGCATGAGTGAACTGTTGGTGCCCTATGGTGCAAGGGATGGTAAAAGTGTCTGGATCCTTGCATTTGGGAGGCAAAGTTGGGCTGAATCAAAGCGAGAGACATTTCTCCTCATACTCACTTTTTTAATGCCCTTTAGCTTCCTCTTATGGGTGCACATCTCTTTCAAGAACTTGGCATACTTGGGGATTTGTTTAATTGCCTCCAAGAGAGGTATATTCACCTCAACCTTCTGAAAAGTCTCCATAATTTCCTTATCCAAGTCAGTTTCAACCATATGCCTCGGCTGTATCATTCGGTTGGGAAAAGGAAGAGGAATGTTGGAACCTGACTTTTTTGGATGTTCACTTTTCTGCTGTACTGAATTTTCTGTCAACTGCTGATTTGATCCGGTTTTCTGCTTGGCTGTTGTAGGATCATTTGCTGCTGAATTTGCTACAGCATCTGAATTAGCTGCAGAACTTGAAGTTGCTGTAGAATCTTGTTTCTCTGGGCCAAGGGTAGAATCTGGAAGTATCTGCTGCACTGGTCCATTGATTTGCTTACCATCATCGTAAAGCTATAGCACTAACATTGCCTCTAGGGTTTGGAGTGGTTTGAGAGGGTAATTGGCCAGAACCCTGTGACTTTAATTCATGAATTGATGTGGCAAGTTGACCAATTTGAGTCTCCAAGTTCTGAATGGTGGTTTCAGTTCTCTGTTGAAACTGGATGTTATTGGTGGCTAACTGTTTCACCAAATCCTCCAATGAGGGCTCAGATTTTGTGGCTACAGGACCTTCTTCTTTGGAATGATGGTCTACTTGGTCCAAGATGTGGTCGAAACTGATTTGTCCTTGCTTGCTTCTTTGGAATGGTGGTCTATACTTTGGTTTGGTGGGCTGGCGATTTGATGCATTCCCATATCTCGTATTGGGATGGTCCCTCCAACCAGGGTTGTAAGTGTTGGAGAATGGATCATATTTCGTTGTTGCTGCTGATGGAATTGTGGCTTCCCAGGAAATATACCAGCTGCAGCCACAGATTGGTCTTGAAACTCAGAATCATCTTGCAATGTGGGGCACGCATCTGTGGGATGAGAGGAACTAGAACATATGCTACAAACTCTTGCAGGAGTTTGCACACGTGGTTCATGTTGTCCTATTGCCATCTGTCTAACCAAAGAAGTGAGCTCATCCAATCTATGTTCCACCCCTTGTTGATCAGCATATGAAGAGGTATTAACTTCATTGACTACTCTCCTCGGCAAAGACCCATTCGAGTACCAAATTGCCGAGAATTTGCCGCCATGTTTGCAATTAAGTTTCTCGGCAAAGAAACCGGAGTTTTATCTACCAATGCTCCACCACTTGCAGCATCAATCATACTTCTTTCCATTGGCATCAATCCTTCATAGAAGTATTGGATCAGCAGTTGATCACTAATTTGATGGTGTGAGCAGCTTGAGCACAGTTTCTTGAATCTCTCCCAATACTCATGGAGAGTTTCACCACTGATTTGCCTTATGCCACAAATATCTTTCCTTATTGCAGCAGTTCTTGATGCAGGAAAGAACTTCTCCGTAAATAATCTTTTCATGTCATTCCAAGAAGTGATGGCAAAGCAGTTGTAAGTAATACAACCAATCCTTAGCAACACCATCCAAGGAGAAAGGAAAGGCCATCAGCTTGATGTGATCTTCAGCTATTCCATGAGGTTTCATGGTGGAGCAGACAACATGGAACTCCTTCAAATGCTTATGTGGATCTTCACCTGCAAGACCATGAAACTTGGGCAGCAAGTGTATCAATCCAGATTTCAACTCAAAATCAACATTAAGTTCAGGATATTGAATGCACAAAGGTTGATAATTCATATCAGGTGTAGCCAATTCCTTAAGGGTCCTATTGTTATAGTCAGCCATAGTAAAATCAACAGACTCGAGATCGGACACCTTTGAAGTACTAATGTATGCACTCAACAGATTAAAAGATTCTACTAGATTAGGTGCAATGTCAAGTTCAAGTCCAATTCCGTATAATTCTATTAGCTCTATGAATGCTACTACCAAATTCTATGAATTCTATGAAGTGTATGAAATGTTCTATCAATTTCGTGGATCAAATGAATGCAAGGTACCAGGATCGTATCTAGTCATACAAAGATGCGCTCATAAGAAGGTATTAGAAAAGCAATAACAACTAAAACACTAAAAATTCCTAAAACAAATACTCCAAAAAAAATTAAACAAAAATAAAAACAGTATCAAATGAATTTTAGAAATTATGGAACCACCACAGGATAAAATCTACACAAAAATGCTATCCAAAAAAATAATGAAAAATTTTAAAAAATTGAAAAAGTGGTTTAAACGATGGAATTTGGCAACACTAAGGGTGACCTCACTATAAATAGTGAGCCTTTCTCAGAATAATATTTTCCATTTGTGTACCAAAATTCAGATCAATCTGAGATGCCCGAACCAAAATTCTTGACACAACGCCCTTTATCCAATTTCAGCCGAATCCCACTTGAAAAAGCTTCAAAAACAAAACAAACACATTTGTTAGAGTTAGATGAGATCTTGAAATGATCAAATAGTAGTCTTGGATCCCCGGCAACGGCGCCAAATTTGACAAGAGGTTGTCGAGACCTATCAAATAAAATAACCGGTTCACAAACTAATTTGTAGTATAGAGAATGAACTGAATCGTCTCTCAAGGATCCAAAAACAAAGATTTAATTAGATCAAGATAATTAGAAAAGGGGGGTTTTGTTATTGATTAACAAGATTAATAAAAGTAGGAGATTCAAAGTTGTAAACAAATCTAAAGAAACAACCAATCCAAGGAAATTTACCGATCTTGAGTTTAACTCATCATTGATCACAAGGAATTCACTTAATTGCTAACCATGTTCTTGGCCTTAGATCACATCAAGAAGCCCTAACATGATCCAAGAATTCTTTACTAGATAAGCATCTAGGATTTGATTAACCAAGGTTAGAATAAGTAAGCACCATCCAACATAGATTAACTTAAGATCTAGAATTTAACCAAGCTAAACAATCTATCAAAAAGCTTTAATATATTGTTTAATCTTTATGATCCTCTTTGAATACATGATAATAAAGCTATTACCACATCAACATCTAAATCAAATTAAGCAATTTAATCTAGATAAAAATCAAAATAGGAAGAAGAGAAACTTGAATAACAATTAAGCAATATGAACAAGCAAAACAAGATCTCCAAATTAAACAACAAGATGGCTAATCCCTTGGATTGATTATGAGAGCCTAGCCTTCCATGGATGGGAAGGAAGAACTCAGAATTTAAAGAACAAAAACGAAATTGCAAAGAGAATGGAGAAGAAGAGAAAGAAAACTCTCACAAATACTTAAACTTTCTTGAAACTTACTTCCAAATTGAATGCTTCTAATACAAAGAGGTTGGGTCTATTTATACTAATCCTAGAAGTCAATTTGTACATGTACATAATTTGAATACAAGCTATAAGAATATGAAAATTGTCAAAAATGGAAGCTTGATGCATGGTTGGTGGGTTGGTGCATGGTAGGTGGGTTGGTGTATGGTTGGTGGCTTTTAGTCAACAACTCTTATCCAACTTCTAGCTTCAAATTCATCACCTAGACGGTGCATTTTGGCTTGGATGTCTTCATCAAAGTTGTAGCCAGTTGTCTCCTTGAAAATCTCCAATTTGAATCATGTCATTTGGACTTTTAGAACTCCAGAAATGCTAAAAACACTTCACCTACCTCAAGTTAGGTTGGAAGAACGTGTTTCCAAATTCAGACCAACCTGTAGCTTCAGAAGCATGCCTAAAACGACATCTATTGACAAAATGGTCTTCATTGAAGTTGGAGATATGGGTCTTATCTTTCAAGTGACCAAGTTTCAGGCCAAGAGGAGGCCTATAACCCACTATATAGTCCAATATGTGCATACTGCCCAGATGGTTCAGTGACAGCAAACCCACTCTGTATTGCAGGGATATTTTGGACCCTTAGCATTCCGATCCAGCTCTTGAGTTCTTCATGAAACTTGTAGAGCATTGTCTTAGCTTTCCAAAGACACTAAGATCACCTCAATTGGATCACTGAGTCCCAAGTTATGACCTAACCAAGGAAGAAAGGTCAAAATGCATCAAAATCCGAAAATTATTCAATATTTGCATTAAAGCTCAATGAAGCCCAACAACATTAAACTCATCTAAAGTACTAATGTTGGGCACAATAAACATCTAATAATGCCTAATACAAAGCTAACATAAGTATCTCAAATTGATTGATCAATGGACTTAGACAAAGTTTTGTTAAAGGTAAACTTAACGTTTTATTACTTGCGTCTAATATATGATATGAACTGTTTTATTATATTTAATTGGATCGTCCAAGTATTGTCTCTGTTGTGTCTACTCTCAAATGGATTTGTCCAAAGCCAATTCAAATACAAGAACAAAAAAATGCATTAAATACTGATAAAATCTCTAACAAGTATGCGACATTCGAAGTCAACTTTATACACTGGTGCTGACATACCTAAACTTTATAAAGGACTAGCAAATATCTGCTCACTCAGAAGAATCAGTACAATGATATCTACATTTGTAAGCAATGTTGATAACTAAGTCCACTTTTCAGAAGAAGATCAACACGCTATCAGTATTAAGCATTAAATGCTCACTAGAGCGGCAACATTTATTACCGTTGGATGAAGAAGCTTATGAAGACAATGTTCAAACTCTTAAGCCTATTGACAAGAGGTTGTCGAGACCTCGTCAAATAATAAAAATTACTAGTTCGCAAACTAATTTGTAGTATAGAGCATGAACCGAATCGTCTCTCAAGGATCCAAAAAGAACAAAGATTTAATCAAATCAAGATAATTGAAAGGGGGGTTTTGATGATTTGAAAAGATAATACACTAGTTGAATTAAAGAAATGCAATTAATAAATTAACCAATCCAAGGAAATTTTACCGATCTTGAGTTTAATCCATCATTGATCACAAGGAATTCACTTAATTGCTAACCGTGTTCTTGGCCTTAGATCATATCAAGACGCCTCAACATGATCCAAGAATCCTCTACTAGATAAGCATCTAGGATTTAATTAACCAAGGTTAGATAAAGTAAGCACCATCCAAACATAGATTAACTTAAGATCAAGAATTTAACCAAGCTAAACAATCCATCAAAAAGCTTTAATAAATTGTTTATTCTATGTGATCCGCTTGAATACATGATAATAAAGCTATTATCACATAAACATCCAAATCAAATTAAGCAATTCAATCTAGATCAAAATTAAAAGAGGAAGAAGAGAAACTTGAATAACAATTAAGCAATATGAACAAGTAAAACAAGATCTCCAAATTAAACTTCAAGATGGCTAATCCCTTGGATTGATTATGAGAGCCTAGCCTTCCATGGATGGGAAGGAAGAACTCAGAAATAAAATAACAAAAACGAAATTCTAAAGAAAATGAAGAAGAAGAGAAAGAAAACTCTCACAAATACTTAAACTTCCTTGAAACTTACTTCCAAATTGAATGCATCTAATACAAAGAGGTTGGGTCTATTTATACTAATCCTAGAAGCCAATTTGTACATGTACATAATCTGAATACAAGCTATAAAAATATGAAAATTGTCAAAAATGGAAGCTTGATGCATGGTTGGTGGGTTGGTGTATGGTTGGTGGCTTGTAGTCAACAACTCTTATCCGACTTCTGGCTTCATTTTCATCACCTAGACGGTGCATTTTGGCTTTGAGGTCTCATGAAAGTTGTAGCCAGTTGTCTCCTTGAAATTTTACAATTTGAATCATGCCATTTGGACATTTAGAACTCCAGATATGCCAAAAACACTGCACCTACCTCAAGTTAGGTTGGAAGAACGTGTTTCCAAATTCAGACCAACTTGTAGCTTCAAAAGCATGCCTAAAACGACATCTATTGACAAAATGGTCTTCAGTGAAGTTGGAGATATGGGTCTTATCTTTCAAATGACCAAGTTTCAGTCCAAGAGGAGGCCTATAACCCACTATATAGTCCAATATGTGCATACTGCCCAGATGGTTCCGTGACAGCAAACTCACTCTATATTGCAAGGCTATTTTGGGCCCTTAGAAGTCTGATCCAGCTCTTGAGTTCTTCATGAAACTTGTAGAGCATTGTCTTAGCTTTCCAAAGACACCAAGATCACCTCAAATGGATCGCCGAGTCCCACGTTATGGCCTAACCAAGGAAGAAAGGTCAAAATGCATCAAAATCTGAAAATTATTCAATATTTGCATTAAAGCCCAATGAAGCCCAACAACATTAAACTCATCTAAAATACTAATATTGGGCACAATAAACATCTAATAATGCCTAATATAAAGCTAACATAAGTGTCTCAGATTGATTGATCACCTATATATACTCGAAGTCTTCAAAAGATCAAAAAGAGAATAACAACGGGGAAAAAAGCAATATACAATATGAACTTTTCCTACACTTTCATATACTCTTGTAAGAGTTCTTCAGTTCACTCTAAGCTTATTTGTGTTATCCTCACATATCGTGAGTTAATCTTAAGTGTTTTCAAACACTCTTCTTTTTACTCTGAGTTAAGCCTGAAGAGGTTTGTTTGTAAAGAATACTTGTTGTTAGAACCTGAAGAGGTTAAGAATACTTGGTTGTAAGCTTGAAGAGGTGGTGTGAATAATACTTGTAATCTTTGTGATGATTAGTGAAAATCCTTCAAGTATAAAGGACTGGACGTAGCTCTAAGTTTGTGAGAGTGAACCAGTATAAACATCACGTGTGATCTTCTCTTCCCTTACCTTGCTTTACTTTGTTTTCGCTAACATTTAGGGATTGCCATTGTTGTTCTCAACAACTCTTTTAACCAGTATAAGCTTTCTGCTTGCGTCCAAAGTTTTTCTTGAAACCTTTTCTCCGTCTAACAGATTACGTAAAGTGTTTTTTAAATGTCCATTCTATTTTGCGAACTAGCAAAGTTCTGTTTTGAGAACTAATTTGTGAAAAAATTTCCAAAAGGTTAAGAAACACAATTCAACCCATTTCTCGTGTTTCACTTATTTATTTCAATTTTAATTTCTTTCATTGTGGAAAATTTAGGCACAAAGCTGCAAATTGTAGATTCAAATTTCAGAATAACTATATTGAAGCAAATGTTGCCAAAAATCAGTACCAAAATGATGGTGAGATTTCTTATGTATTTTATGCTCATGGTGTTCATCATAATTTGTTGAGTATAGGACATCTGTTAGAAAAGGGTAACATTCTGATTCATCAAGGATATTGCATTATGTTTAACAAGAACAAAAGATTCATTGCTAAGGTAAAGATGACTCCAAATCAGTTATTCCCATTTAAAGTTCAACATGAAAAACTTTCTTGTCTAAGTTTTGTAATATTTGATGATAATTGGTTGTGGCATATGCGTTTTGGGCATTTTTATTTTTCTAGATTAAATTATCTGGCAAGGAAAGAACTTGTTTTCGGTTTACCAGTTGTTAATATTCCTAATGCTATATGTGAATCTTGTGAATTAGGAAAGAAGCATAGAGAAATACTTCTTGTCACGATCGGG
Source organism: Styphnolobium japonicum (assembly GCA_023212625.1). Taxonomy (NCBI): domain Eukaryota; kingdom Viridiplantae; phylum Streptophyta; class Magnoliopsida; order Fabales; family Fabaceae; genus Styphnolobium; species Styphnolobium japonicum. The sequence goes on from JALBWW010000010.1 coordinate 8,057,132, forward strand.
AAAATTTACGACAGGGAATGGCGAGAAAAAAAATTAGTTGAAAACAATGGAGTCGCCACCAATCATTTATTGGGTAGGGAAAATGACTAGCAAAACCATTTAAAAATTAATTTAAAATAAAAACACAAAAAGGTGGTCTGCAAAACCAGGCAAGGTTTGAAAGTCGATTATACACAGGGATGGGCAGAAACTTAATCTCACTGCACCCCTGATACATCAGTCTTAAGACGACTACCTTAAGCCAACTGTGCAAACTTTATAACCTAAATGATATCTATTTTATCCCTTTTAGAAATTTGAGAAATTAAACAAGTGCGAACAATTACTCACAGATAACAAGGAAACTAAATTGCGAAAAGTAGGAGTTTGGCTTGACTTGCATTCCTACGTATCTCCTGGTGCAATGGGGAACTCAAAGCCACGTAGTTCTCTAAAAAATGATTGTGGTTTGCTTGATTTAAAATTAAAAGATAAAAGAAAATGGACAGTGGGTCTCACAATAGACTCTTACCAATTCGAATGAGATTAAAGAGAACACAAAGTGACACAATTATTGCATGAATATTTATTAAAACTAAAATCAAACAGTTTGGGTACCAAAATAAACACAACAACACAAAAGATAAGGGTTGATTAGTTGGCCGGACATCCGAGCACCTGAAGGAGGATCCGACTAGACAACTAACTTTGTAATTGAGATCACAATCTGGTTTGGAGACTGATCGACAATGGGATGAAGTACCTCGTTTGGAGACCAAAACACATGTAACAGCAAAAGGGGTAATGATCGATCGGTAGGTCGGCAATCCGAGCACTTTAGGAAGGATTCGACCATACCATCAATTATGCAATTGGAAACACGATCTTGTCGATCGGTCGGTCAGAGACAGCAAAAGGCTCGATCGGTCACAGGAGATCATGGAAAAGTTTGATCGGTCAGAGCCGATTGGACGAAAATAGAGCATGGGATGGGATCTGATTGGTAATAGCACGATCGGTTTGGTTAATGGACGTCATAGGAAAGGTTATTTGATCGATAAGAAATCAATCATTAAATTGGTGATCACGATAAGGGGCGACCAGTCAAAAACCGATTAGTAAATGATAAGGTGATGATCGGCGAAGGCAAGCTCAGTTAATTGTTGTTCCAGGTGAGGCAAGTATCTGATTGATAAGAACTGATCGGTTGATGATAGGGATGGAAAAGGTGGTGATCGGTCAAACTCGATCGGCTAAGGGAAAGATCGGTGAATGGTGAGCTTGGTCAGTCGAGTTGAGGGGTAAGTGGGTCAAGGGCAAAGTTTGCTCGGATCGGTTTGGTGCACTGAAGGGTTAATGAGTAAAGGGTGAGCTTGGCTTGGTCTAGTTGAGGGGTAAATAGGTCAAGGGTAAAGTTTGCTCGGATCAGTTTGGTGCGCTGAGGGGTTAATTTGTTAAGGGTGAACTCGGCTCGGTCGGTCTAATGATCCTAGCAGGTGATTGGTTAAGGGTAGGTTAGATTGGACGGAGGAGTTGGTTTGGAGATCTAAAAGAGGTTGATTAGGTTAAAGATGTGCTGGGCTCGGTCGGTCTAGTGATCCTAAGAGATGATTGGGTTAAGGGTGAGCTTGGCTCGGAGAAGTGGACTGAGGGTTGATCGGCTAAGGTTAGGCTCAGCTTGGAGAAGTGGTCTAATGGGTTACAGGCTAAGACTAGGTCGGGTCGGTTTGGTTGGGAGATCTGAGGGATTTGTATGTAAAGGCTAGGGGTCAAATCAGTAAGACCCGGTCGGCCATGGGTAATCTTGGTTGGAAGTGATCGGTCGGATATGAGGGTGATTGGTCGGATGAGTAGTTGATCGGTCAGAAATGATCCTAAAAAAGGGGTAGTCGGTTAGAAAATGGTCCTTGGAAGTGGTGGTTTGTCGGACATGGGCGCAGGCTCTGTTCTATGGTTTTCTACTGATTTGGAAAGTTGTTTGATGGATATTGGGTTGTGTGTTGGTGCTGTGTTTGGTGGCAAAATAGTGGGACATTGTGGTGGCTTTTGTTGTTCATGGTGGCCTTGGATGGTGTCTTATGATGAGGATGTTAGTGCTCTTTTTTTGGCCGTGAAAAAAATGTGGGGAGTGTTGTTCTCGTGGGTGGAGGGTGATGAGGTGTTGTTTGGTGATTATGGACGTTGGGTGTAGGTGTGGGTGGATAAGTTTGACCATTTTGGGTGTATGGGAGATGATGGGCAGGTTGGAAATGTACAAGTGAGCTTCTCGGGTAGATGGAGTGTTTTGGTTCGGATGGAGGCTTAGGTATGCTGTGTTTAAGCTTGCAGAGATGTGGGGAATGATGGTAATGAGTTGTTGGTGATGGAGTAAGATGAGAGATTTCAACCGAAACCCCAAATAAAACAAAAATCCACAGACAAATCTTACAACTACGGGATATATATGTAGCAAACATTTGGGAATATAAACGAAGAAATATAAAAAGCAAAAGACATGGAAAACCAAAGAATTTAGCTCTTGAAGCACAAAAATGGAAAATAACTTTGCCTTTTTCCTCCCATTTTTTTTCTTTGGGTTCTTGCCAATTCTCTCTCAGTTTTCCCTTTTTTCCTTTCTCCTAAAAGTGTCGTTCCCTCTTTTTCTTCTTCTCGGTCTCCCCTTTTTGATAGTCAATGAGGTGTTTGGATGAGGTCTAGTCTTCCTCTTCATCTGCTGACCACCTATAACTCTCATTAGCTACCTCTCACCTAAAGTCTAACCTACTGGCAGAGGGGCAACGTGTGTGCATGGTTTTTCTTTTTCTCTCTTCTCTTTTTTTTTTCCTTTTCAAATTTTCAAGCACCTAGTCAAAATGGGGTGTTCACAATTCCTGTTGGAAGATCTTGGAGGGCAAGAAAGTTGTTACATAGATTGTGCATTTAGATCTATGTACTGTTGATGTGCCATCTCATAGTGACAATAGATATTTTATTACTTTTATTGATGATTTTAGCATAAGGACTTAGGTATATTTTTTGAAACAAAAATCAGAAGCCTGTGATTGATCAATCAATTTGAGACACTTATGTTAGCTTTGTATTAAGCTTTATTAGATGTTTATTGTGCCCAATATTAGTATTTTAGATGAGTTTAATGTTGTTGGGCTTCATTGGGATTTAATGTAAATATTGGATAATTTTCGGATTTTGATGCATTTTGACCTTTCTTTCTTGGTTAGGCCATAACTTGGGACTCGATGATCCAATTGAGGTGATCTTGGTGTCTGTGGAAAGCTAAGACAATTCTCTACAAGTTTCATGAAGAACTCAAGAGCTGGATCAGAATTCTAAGGGTCCAAAACATCCCTGCAATGCAGAGTGGGTTTGCTGTCAGGAAAATCTGGACAGTGTGCACATATTGGACTACATAGTGAGTTATAGGCCTCCTCTTGGGCTGAAACTTGGCCATTGGAAAGATAAGACCCATATCTCCAACTTCACTGAAGACCATTTAGTCAATAGATGTCGTTTTAGGCATGATAATGAAGCTACAAGTTGGTTTGAATTTGGAAACTCGTTCTACCAACCTAACATGAGGTAGGTTCAGTGTGTTTGGCATATCTGGAGTTCTAAATGTCCAAATGGCATGATTCAAATTGTAACATTTCAAGGAGACAACTGGCTACAACTTTCATGAAGACCTAAAAGCCAAAATGCACTGTCTAGGTGATGAAAATGAAGCCAGAAATCAGATAAGAGTTGTTGACTAAAAAGCCACCAACCATACACCAACCCACCTACCATGCACCAACCCACCAACCATGCATCAAGCTTCCATTTTTGACAATTTTCATATTTTTATAGCTTGTATTTAGATTATGTACATGTAAAAATTGGCTTCTAGGATTAGTATAATTAGAGCCAACCTCTTTGTATCAGAAAATTCAATTTTAAGTAAGTTTAAAGAAAGTTTGAGTATTTGGGAGAGTTTTCTTTCTCTTATTCTCCATTCTCTTTAGAATTTCGTTTTTGTTCTTTTATTTATGAGTTCTTCCTTCCCATCCATGGAAGGCTAGGCTCTTATAATCAATCCAAGGGATTAGCCATCTTGATGTTTAATTTGGAGATCTTGTTTCGCTTGTTCATATTGCTTAATTGTTATTCAAGTTTCTCTTCTTCCTCTTTTGATTTTTATCTAGATTGAATTGCTTAATTTGATTTAGATGTTAATGTGGTAATAGCTTTATTATCATGTATTCAAAGAGGATCACATAAAATAAACAATTTATTAAAGCTTTTTGATGGATTGTTTAGCTTGGTTAAATTCTGGATCTTAAGTTAATCTATGTTTGGATGGTGCTTACTTTATCTAACATTGGTTAATTAAATCCTAGATGCTTATCTAGTAGAGGATTCTTGGATCATGTTGAGGCGTCTTGATGTGATCTAAGGCCAAGAACACGGTTAGCAATTAAGTGAATTCCTTGTGATCAATGATGAGTTAAACTCAAGATCGGTAAATTTCCTTGGATTGGTTGTTTCTTTAAATTTGTTAATTACTTTCCTTTAATTCAACTAGTGTATTATCTTTATAAATCATCAAAACCACCCCTTTTTATTTATCTTGATTTGATTAAATCTTTGTTTTATTGGATCCTTGAGAGACGATTCGGTTCATGCTCTATACTACAAATTATTTTGTGAACCGATAATTTTATTTATTTGACGGGTCTCGACAACCTCTTGTCAGTGATACCTTCAAGTCATTCCAAGCATCTGTGGATAAACAAAGTGGCTGCAAAATTAAAACTCTTAGAAAAGATAGAGGTCAAGAATACCTTGCTTGTGCAGATTTCTTTGAAGAACATGAAATTCAACATCAACTGACAACCAGATACACTCCTCAACATAATGGAGTAGCTGAGAGAAAGAACAAAACAATCATTGATATGGTGAGATGTATGTTGAAATTCAAAAAATTGCCTAATGAATTTTAGCCAAAAGCAGTAGTTGGTGCTGTGTATATTTTGAACAAGTGTCTAGCAAAGAGTGTTCGTGATAAAACACCAAAAGAAGCTTGGAGTGGAAGGAAACCTTCAATTCGTCACTTAAGAGTTTTTGGGTATATTGTGTATGCTTACATGCCACATCAACTAAGAAAAAAATTGGATGATAAAGGTGAGAAATGTATTTTCATTGGTTATAATATGAATTCAAAGGCGTATAAATTGTATAATCTAGAATCAAAGAAGGTGATTATCAATCATGAAGTAACATTTGATGAAGAAGGAATATGAGATTAGTCCTCAAAATCCCAAAAGGAACCAATGATGCTTTCTGATAATTATGAAGAAGAAAATGTACGAGCAGATTCAACACCTCAATCAAAATCATCCAGTCGACCTCAAAGGCATCGCCAATTACTAGCCATATTGGACTAATATATTGTGAGTAATGATAATGATCCATATGATGAAGAGATTATCAATTTTGCTCTACTTGCAGATTGTGAGAGCTAGTAAATTTTGAAGAGGCATATAATGACTTACATTGAAAAAAAGCTACGGATGAAGAAATTCATAAAATTGAGAAAAATGAAACCTGAATATTAACAGATTTACATGCAGATAAAAAGTCCATTGGAGTAAAATGGGTATACAAAACAAAATATAAACCCAGTGATGAGATTGATGACTTTAAAGCAAGATTGGTTACAAAAAGATACAAGCAAAATCCAGGTATTGATTACTTTGAAATATTTGCTCTAGTTTCCAGATTAGACACAATTCGTATGATTATTTCACTTGCAACTCAAAATAAATGGAAAATATTTCAAAGGGATGTTAAGTCTACTTTTTTGAATGGTACTTTGGAAGAAGTATATGTTGAGCAACCTACAGGATATGTGATCAAAGGAAAAGAGGATAAAGTCTACAAATTGAAGAACGCTTTGTATGGTGTGAACAGGCACCAATAGCATAGTACAAGCAGATTGATTCTTGTTTGGTTAACCATGGTTTTCAAAGATGTCCTTTTGAACACACTTTGTATATTAATTTTATTGAGTTTGATGATATTCTCATTGTATGTCTTTATGTTGATGACCTAATTTTTACTAGAAATAATTTGAAGATGGTTGCTGAATCTAAGAAGGCTATGGTGAGTAGCTTTGAAATGATAGATATGGGCTTGATGTCTTATTTTCTAGGCATTGAAGTTATTCAGCAAAATGATGGGATTTTCATTTCACAAAAGAAATATACTAATGATATTTTGAAGAAGTTTTAGATGGAGAATTCAAACCCAGTTACCACTCCAGTTGAAGAAAAACTGAAATTGGTGAAAAATGAAAAGGAAGAAGAGTGGATTCCACTTATTACAAGAGTAAATTGGAAGTTTGAGATATTTAATTGCAACTAGACTAGATATAGTCTTTAGAGTTGGATTACTTAGCAGGTTCATGGAAGAACCACACATTTGTCATATGCAAGCAACTAAAAGAATTCTTCGATATATCAAAGGTACCATAACTGATGGAATTTTTTTATGTTGATGCTAATGTTGTAAAACTTGTTGGATATACATTGCTGCAACCAATTGTGCTACTCATATGATATGATAATTCTTGAAGTGCTACATCAAAAGAAAAATACTCCCACAATTATATTTTTGTGATAACAAGTTAGCTATTGCACTAGGTAAAAATCCAGATGGAAGATCCAAGCATATAGATATCCGATTTCACAAAATTCGAGAATTGGAGGCTAAGAAAGAAGTGTTGATCAATTATTGTCACACTAAAGAACAAGTTGTAGATATTTTTACAAAGCCATTGTAGGCTGAGTTGTTTTACAATTTGAAAGAATGCTTGGAATGACAAAATTTTACTAACTTGGTTTAAAGGAGGCAACGTAGAAAGTTAAACCAAACTCATGCACCGCCCACCTTTACTGCAAAAGGCTTACCTCCTCTAAGTTTACTACTACAAAGGCTGCTTACAACTTGCAACTTTCTAAAATCATTTGCTTAAAAAATTGGTGCCTAGTATTGCAACAATTCAATGTCCATTGCTTGACTACAACTTGTCCCTTCTAGCATTTAAAGAGCATTACTTCATGGATGGGTTTCTTTATATTTAAATATTTTATACAAGTTAGATTGCCTATTAAATAGTCCTCCATGTATTGTGTACTAATGTGTCTATGAAATTGAAATAATATTGTTTTGAGATACAAAAACTCTTTCTCTGTTAATGTGACTATTTTGGGGGGGGGGTGAGTAAGAGTATTACTTGGTGAATTTTCATCTTCCTACCCACAATAATGTATTGTGAATTTTTGCACGTCTTTACAAATTAGTGTTTAAGGTCATAAATAAGGGAAGATGTTAAGAGACTTTTGAGAAGGGTGGAATGTACATAAAGCAACATTTTTAGTTCTTTTTCTAAATGAATTTTTGCCTATATTCCACTACTTCAATGGCAGCATGGCCATAAGATGAGAAAAATTATGTTGATAAAGAAGGCCAAGTGACTAGGAAAAATAGTTATAAATCGATTTATACATTGGTTGATGTAGATAGTTTGTATGGAAGTAAATGAAGGAGCAGTTCAAAGCAATGCAACATCACTTCAATGGTTAGGAAATGGTCTGTGTTTGTATAATAATTCAAATTCGAATGTAATCAGGGATGATAACGAGAGATTTGGATAAAATGTAAACTCCACAAAAAATTCAGATAACACTTTAGAGATAGGTGTTAATACTCAAATATTTTGAATTTTTTATTAAATTTAATTACAAAACATTAAAAATAGTCACATAATGTGATGTTATATATATATATATATATCAAATCTTCATTTTTCACATAAATTTTCAATTTTTTATACTCAGAGAGAAAGCTTCATGAATTTAACATTGGTATGACTCATGAAGTTAACATTGGTACAACTCAAGCTCATGAGAAGAGCCTATCTCAAAAGAAGAGCCTACTAAGAGGGAGAACCTCATTACTTATGTAACACATTGAGCCTCCATGTTTGTTCAATTTGGGATGTTTGTGACAGTTGAAAGTACTAATTGTTACGACTCAAGCTTATGAGAAGAACACATTCTAAGAGCCTACTAGGAGGGAGAACCTCATTACTTATGTACCACATTGAGCCTCCATGTTTGCTCAACATGGGATGTTTGTAACGGTTGAAAGCACCAATTGTTACGACTCAAGATTGTGAGTAAAAAAATCGCCAATTAGAAGGGAGAGCCTCATGGCTTAAGTATCACATTGAGCCTCAATGTTTATTCCATGTGAGACGTAACATATATCCTACATCATTGAAGCTTAAAAGTTACAAAAAAATGTCAAATTCATGATTTTGAACTAGGAAAAAATGCAACCAAACTCCTTAAACTTTAGCCTATTTGCCAATAGTCACTGTGAATTATAAAATCTTCCAATTTAATATCCATAAGCTAAATGAATCATCACAATGTCTTCAAATCCACTTTCTATGAAGATGCTAACAGTTGTAAGCGTCACATGTTATGCACATGACTACTCGATGACGTGACAAATCTACATGTTTCATATGTTATAATCTTAACCATTTAATTTATTGTATTTTTCTTCATTCTCTACCTAATTAATTAAGCTTCATAAATAAAATAATGTAATAATATTATAAAAAAATGATTAAATCACCAATTTCGTCCTCTAAAGATTGAACTTCTGTCATAATAGTCTCTGACTGCTGTTGATGGTAATTGTAATTCCCAAAAGACCATTTTGTCAGTCAAGTTAATCCAATTGTTAAGTGATCTCCGTTTCAGTTAACAGACGTGCATATGTGACACGTGAAGTGCTTAGGTTGCAATGACATTTTGTATACATAGCACATTAACAACACATAAAGGCCCAAATCTCTAATTTCCCCCTTCTTCCCCTATTTCCTTCACTCTCTTCTTCATCTTCATATTTCTTCAAGTGAATTCGAGATACGGGGTTTCGTTAATGGACACTTAGAAAACCCACTGATGTCTGATGTTAGCTAGACTGGTAGTGACTCTTCGTTGGGGAGAGACCCCCACAGAAGGGTAGATGGTCGAAGAATGTGCTGATGTGGGAAGAAAACACTTTTGCTTACCTAAAAACCCCCTCAAAATCCTGGTAGACATTTCTTTAGGTGTCCATTGTACAAGGTAAACAGTATAAAATGAACTTTCATAAATGAACTTGCACTACAGTATGAAATGAACTTCCATGAAAGTGCTGCTAATATAAATTGAAATGCAATGAAATGGACAAAAATAAACTGATATAAAAAGAGTTGTCACAAATTGAACTTTCATTGAAATATATATTTGGTCTTTAATGTAACTATGTAAATCCAAAAATATCAATTACTAATTATGTACATCCCAAAAAAATTCACTGCATATTGGCAGCTATTCATATCTTCTTTAGTCCAGTTGGTCTTAGCCTAGGTGTTGGCATGGACCTCATAAACCTTGTTGCAATAACCCTACTTGCTGCTTGCATGGTTTCTTGACTAACTCCATGAAATGCTTGTGGTGTTGGAGGCCAAACAGGTGGTGAACTAATAGCAGGTAGGGAAAGAAATGGACCTCCAACAGGGCCTTCAGGTTGTGAGACAGGTTGTGAATGTGACAAGCCAATCTCGCATGGTTCAACATTTTGTTGTGGTGTTGCATTACTTCCTGCCCTCTGCTTCTTTTGTCTTGCTGTAGGTAATCCTTTGTAGATCCTTGTATTATGGCTATGCCACCATACTTGGAGCACTTAATGTCAACATAGGACTTCTTTAGTTTGTAAGGATTGATAGGTATATCTTTGTCATCCTTCTTTCTTTGTTTCTTTGGCCTTCTAGCAAGCCTCTTAATAGCTGGTGGGTTGGTGCAGTTTGGTCAGTCTTGGTCCAGTACTGTTGACCAGCAGTTGGTTGCACAAAATAGCCATAAGTTGCATTAAAAGAGTGCATAGTTAACCGTCCATGCACATAGTCTTTAGGATTGTGGTTCTTGTAAGCAATTGTTGCCACAACATGTCTGCAGGTAGGCCTGTGATTTTCCAGAAACTTGACAAGAAGTTGTCGAGACCCGTCAAAAAATAAAAATTACTGGTTCACAAACTAATTTGTAGTATAGAGAATGAACCGAATTGTCTCTCAAGGATCTAAAAAAAACAAAGATTTAATCAGATCAAGATAATTAAAAGGGGGTTTTGATAATTTGAAAAGAAAATATACCAGTTGAATTAAAGAAATGCAATTAACAAATTAACCAATCCAAGGAAATTTATCGATCTTGAGTTTAATTCATCATTGATCACAAGGAATTCACTTAATTGCTAATCATGTTCTTGGCCTTAGATCACATCAAGACGCCTCAACATGATCCAAGAATCCTCTACTAGATAAGCATCTAGGATTTAATTAACCAAGGTTCGATAAAGTAAGCACCATCCAAACATAGATTAACTTAAGATCGGGGATTTAACCAAGCTAAACAATCCATCAAAAAGCTTTGATATATTGTTTAGTCTTTGTGATCCTCTTGAATACATGATAATAAAGCTATTATCACATAAACATCTAAATCAAATTAAGCAATTCAATCTAGATCAAAATTAAAAGAGGAAGAAGAGAAACTTGAATAACAATTAAGCAATATGAACAAGTAAAACAAGATCTCCAAATTAAACATCAAGATGGCTAATCCCTTGGATTGATTATAAGAGCCTAGCCTTTCATGAATGGGAAGGAAGAACTCATAAAATAAAGAACAAAAACGAAATTCTAAAGAGAATGGAGAAGAAGAGAAAGAAAACTCTCATAAATACTCAAACTTTCTTCAAACTTACTTAAAATTGAATTATCTATAATACAAAGTGATTGGCTCTATTTATACTAATCCTAGAAGCCAATTTGTAATTGAAAATAATCTGAATACAAGTTGTAAAAACATGGAAATTGTCAAATATGGAAGCTAGATGCATGGTTGGTGGGTTGGTGCATGGTAGGTGGGTTGGTGTACGGTTAGTGGCTTTTAGTCAGCAACTCTTATCCAACTTCTATCTTGATTTTCATGACCTAGACGGTGAATTATAGCTTGGAGGTCTTCATAAAATTTGTAACCAGTTGTCTCCTTGAAAATTTGACGTTGGAATCATTCCATTTGGACTTTTAGAACTCCAGATATGCCAAAAACACTGCACCTACCTCAAGTTAGGTTGGCAGAATGTGTTTCCAAATTCAAACCAACTTGTAGCTTCATAATCATGCCTAAAACGACATCTATTGACTAAATGGACTCAGTGAAGTTAGAGATTTGGGTCTTATCTTTCCAATGGCCAAGTTTCAGCCCAAGCGGAGGCCTAGAACCCTCTATATAGTCCAATATGTGCACACTACCCAGATTTCCGTGACAGCAAACCCACTCTGCATTTTAGGGATATTTTGGACCCTTAAAAGTCCGATCCAGCTCTTGAGTTCTTCATGAAACTTGTAGAACCTTGTCTTAGCTTTCCAAAGACACTAAGATCACCTCAAATGAATCACCGAGTCCCAAGTTAGGTCCTAACCAAGGAGGAAAGGTCAAAATGCATCAAAATCCAAAAATTATTCACAATTTGCATTAAAGCCCAATGAAGCCCAACAATATTAAACTCATCTAAAATACTATTATTGGGCACAATAAACATCTAATAAAGCCTAATACAAAGCTAACATAAGTGTCTCAAATTGATTGATCAAATTCTCCCACACTTAAGCTTTTGCACTCTTGGGCAAAACACATAAGAACAAAACTAAAGAAAAACAAGAAACATCATATTATTAAACTAAAAGCATAAAAACTGATTATAACTAATCTAATCCACTTTCGTAGGAAAACACGATGACACTTAGCATGTGCCACAAGCCTTTAAACCCCTAGGTGTCCCTAGTGGACGAGTTATAGTCTCATGAGGGTTTATCAGGATGATACCCATAAACATGTAATACTTTATGTAATCAATTCAACTAATTTTTAAATACAAACATTGTATCAAATATAAACCATAATTAATAAGTTAAGTATGCTTAACAAAGTATAGTTGAATCAAACCAATTGAGAATAAAGTATAGCATAATCATGCTTTAATCAGAAATAGGCATGTTCAAATTGAGTAAAATTCCTCACAAGTGACACTCAAATCACACAAGGTGTTTAGGTTAACTGTTTACACTCAACTCAGTCAAATTATGAAAGTATTTTACCATAGGCTTGCATATACATCAATTCTCCACTACTTAGATCAAATAAATTGCAAAAATCAAGAGGTCTTTAAAAAAGGTTGTAATAGAACTTATAAGGTGAAAGAAGGGAACACTATGTAAAAAAGAGCATTGGGGAGTAACTCAAGTAGAAAGCATAAAATTTTACCAAAACCATAAAATGCTCATTCTCTTCACATATTCCTTCCTTTTTCTATTATTTTCTTTTTCAACCTTTTGGCTTTATTTTCTTTTTTTTGTTTTTGTTTTTGTTTTTTTTTTGTACCAAGCATTTCACATCAGCATACCATTTCCCCCACACTTAATTCATTGTAAGCAAAATAGCTCCTCCAATAGGAAAATCAATGCTCTCATATTCCCTAAGGTGAGGTAAAACATGGTTTTTCACTCAAAGCTTGTAATGAGCTAAGAACAAAGAATGGGCAAGTAGGCTCAAAGGGGGTTAACAATGTGATAAATGCAAGGTAGGTTTATTTGGCCAAAGCAGCTAAGTTAAGAAAAATGCCTCTGTCATTTTCATGCAACATACAGACCAATGTAATCTCAAATCGATTCAATGCAAGTTCTAGAAAATAAATTCATAATTGACATCACTCATGAAAGAAAATAAACCAAGTGTAAGTATCAAACTTGGAAAAGCCCAAAACTCACAAAGGTATAGAACATTCACTCAATTCAACCATGCTTTCCTCCTAATATCCACAGTTATATACACATGTATATCATGAAAATGATTCAACTATAAACTGTTTTGCATATTATTATCAATTAAGCTCAGATTCAGCACATGCTTGCATCAAAATTTAATTGAAAAGATCAAAATGAAATATTTTTTTTATATGCAAGAACAAAATAATTTAAAACATATTATGAAATGCAAGTTAAGATGCGTCTCAAGAGCAAAACTACTCCTTACTCTGCCATCATGCATCTAATAAGCTAGTAACAATAAAGATTAGCTGGTTAGTTTTTTTTTTCCTTAACTAAACTATGTACATGGTATTGTCAACTATTCCTCCCCCCAACTAATTTAAGACATTGTCCCCAATGTCAAAATAAAAATAGGTAGAGTGTAGAAGGTTGACAAGAGGTTGTCGAGACCTATCAAATAATAAAAATAACCGGTTCACAAACTAATTTGTAGTATAGGGAAAGAACTGAATCGTCTCTCAAGGATCTAAAAACAAAGATTTAATTAGATCAAGATAATTAGAAAAGGGGGGTTTTGTTGTTGATTAACAAGATTAATAAAAGTATGAGACTTAAAGTTGTAAACAAATCTAAAGAAACAACTAATCCAAGGAAATTTACTGATCTTGAGTTTAACTCATCATTGATCACAAGGAATTCACTTAATTGCTAACCATGTTCTTGGCCTTAGATCACATTAAGAAGCCTTAACATGATCCAAGAATTCCCTACTAGATAAGCATCTAGGATTTGATTAACCAAGGTTAGATAAAGTAAGCACCATCCAACATAGATTAACTTAAGATCTAGAATTTAATCAAGCTAAACAATCTATCAAAAAGCTTTAATATATAGTTTAATCTTTGTGATCCTCTTTGAATACATGATAATAAAGCTATTATCACATCAACATCTAAATCAAATTAAGCAATTAAATCCAGATAAAAATCAAAAGAGGAAGAAGAGAAACTTGAATAACAATTAAGGAATATGAACAAGCGAAACAAGATCTCCAAATTAAACATCAAGATCGCTAATCCCTTGGATTGATTATGAGAGCCTAGCCTTCCATGGATGGGAAGGAAGAACTCAGAAATAAAAGAACAAAAACGAAATTGTAAAGAGAATGGAGAAGAAGAGAAAGAAAACTCTCACAAATACTCAAACTTTCTTCAAACTTACTTAAAATTGAATGATGATAATACAAAGAGATTTGCTCTATTTATACTAATCCTAGAAGCCAATTTGTACATGTACATAATCTGAATACAAGCTGTAAAAACATGGAAATTGTCAAATATGGAAGCTTGATGCATGGTTGGTGGGTTGGTGCATGGTAGGTGGGTTGGTGGCTTTTAGTTAGCAACTCTTATCTGACTTTTGGCTTGATTTTCATGACCTAGACGGTGCATTTTGGCGTGGAGGTGTCACGAAAGTTGTAGCCAGTTGTCTCCTTGAAAGTTTGCAATTGGAATCATGCCATTTGGACTTTTATAACTCCAGATATGCTAAAAACACTGTACCTACCTCAAGTTAGGTTGGCAGAACGTGTTTCCAAATTCAAGCCAACTTGTAGCTTCATAATCATGCCTAAAACGACATCTATTGACTAAATGGTCTTCAGGGAAGTTGGAGATATGAGTCTTATCTTTCCAATGGCCAAGTTTCAGCCCAAGAGGGGGCCTATAACTCACTATGTAGTCCAATATGTGTATATTGCCCAAATTTCCGTGACAGCAAACCCACTCTGCATTGCAGGGATATTTTGGACCCTTAGAAGTCTGATCCAGCTCTTGAGTTCTTCATGAAACTTGTAGAGCCTTGTCTTTGCTTTCCAAAGACACCAAGATCACCTCAAATGGATCACTGAGTCCCATGTTATGGCCTAACCAAGGAAGAAAGGTCAAAATGAATCAAAATCCAAAAATTATTCAATATTTGCATTAAAGCCCAATGAAGCCCAACAACATTAAACTCATCTAAAATACTAATATTGGGCACAATAAACATCTAATAAAGCCTAATACAAAGATAACATAAGTGTCTCAAATTGATTGATCAAATTCCCCCACGCTTAAGCTTTTGCACTCTTGGGCAAAACACATAAGAACAAAACTAAAGAAAAACAAGAAACATCATATTATTAAACATAAAGCATAAAAACTGATTATACCGAATCTAATCCACTTTCGTAGGAAATCACGATAGCACTTAGCATGTGCCACAAGCCTTTAAACCCCTAGGTGTCCCTAGTGGATGAGTTATAGTCTTGTGAAGGTTTACCCGGATGATACCCATAAACATGTAATACTTTATTTAATCAATTCAACTAATTTTTAAATACAAGCATTGTATCAAATATAAACCATAATTAATAAGTTAAGTATGCTTAACAAAGAATAGTTGAATCAAACCAATTGAGAATAAAGTATAGCATAATCATACTTTAATCAGAAATAGGCATGTTCAAATTGAGTAAAATTCCTCACAAGTGACACTCAAATCACCCAAGGTGTTTAGGTTAACTGTTTACGCTCAACTCAGTCAAACTATGAAAGTATTTTACCATAGGCTTGCATATACATAAATTCTCCACTACTTAGATCAAATAAATTGCAAAAATCAAGAGGTCTTTAAAAAAGGTTGTAATGGAACTTATAAGGTGAAGGAAGGGAACACTATGGATAATAGCAGGTTAAAACCAAAGAGAATAAAAGAGCATTGAGGAGTAACTCAAGTAGAAAGCATAAATTTTTTACCCAAAACCATAAAATGCTCATTCTCTTCACACATTCCTTCCTTTTTCTATTCTTTTCTTTTTCTTTCTTTTCTTTTTGTTTTTTTTTTGTTGTTTTATTTTTTTTGTTTTTTGTTTTTTTTGGTACCAAGCATTTCGTATTAGCACACCAATTCCCCCACACTTAAATCATTGCAAGCAAAAGAACTCCTCCAATAAGCAAATCAATGCTCTCCCATTCCCTAAGGTAAGGTAAGGTAAAACATGGTTTTTCACTCAAAGTTTGTAATGAGCTAAGAACAAAGAATGGCAAATAGGCTCAGAGGGAGTTAATAATTTGATAAATGCAAGGTAGGTTTATTTGGCCAAAGCAGCTAAGTCAAGAAAAAATGCCTCTGTCATTTTCATGCAACATACAGACCAATGTAATCTCAAATCGATTCAATGCAAGTTCTAGAAAATAAATTCATATTTGACATCACTCATAAAAGAAAATAAACCAAGTGTAAGTATCAAACTTGGAAAAGCCCAAAACTCACAAAGGTATGGAACATTCACTCAATTCAACCATGCTTTCTTCCTAATATCCATAGTCATATACATATGTATATCATGAAAATGATTCAACTATAAACTGTTTTGCATACTTTTATTATCAATTAAGCATAGATTCAGCACATGCTTGCATCAAAATTAATTGAAAAGATCAAAATGAATTTTTATTTTTATATGCAAGATCAAAATAATTTAAGACATACTATGAAATGCAAGTTAAGATGCGTCTCAAGAGCAAAATTACTCCTTACTCTGCCATCATACATCTAATAAGCTAGTAACAATAAAGATTAGTTGGTTAGTTTTTTTTTTTTTTTTACTAAACTATGTACATGGTGTTGTCAACTATCCCTCCCCCCAACTAATTTAAGACATTGTCCCCAATGTCAAAATAAAGATAGGTAGAGTGTAGAAGGTCTTACCAGAAAACTGCAAATCGGGCCTGAAATAAGAAAACTTACAAAAACAAAAAAAAACAAAAACCATAAGAGAAAACAAAAATTCTCAAGGACAAAGTCAAATCAAGTTTTTGCTTTTTGCTGCTGCTGCGTTGTTACCAATTCAATGTAGTCATTGCTGGATGACGTTGGGGGACAAATTCATGTAGTTGATCAAGCAATTGTTCAGGGGTTGCAGCGGTTACAAGAATTTGACGTGTCGCTTGTGAAATGAACCTTTGTTCTATAGCATGATCAAGAAAATAAAACAAACTGTCATCAAAACCATTAATATTTAAAATACTTATGGGTTTTTGGTGAAAGGTCAGTTGTGACTAGGATGTAATTTGGAAGAGCTCTTCCAAAGTTCAGCATTTTCTATCATAATGTTCATGCGTTGGTGCATACAAGATACCATTACTTCATGACATACTGTTTTTCCAGTGGGATTGCAAATAGCTAAAGGATTATGAATGACACCAAGGACTTTGCCACCTCCTAAATGTGCAGCAGTTGCTACACAACCCATTAACCCAAGACTACCTCCTCCGTAAACTAAATGGATTTCTCTCTCAGCTAGCACTCGACCAAGATGGTATGCAATATTTACAAACTCTTTATCTTTCCCAAGATTAGATCCACAAAAGACACAAACACTCTTGATCCGACGAACTGAAGTGACTTCCATTTTTTTTTTGTACTCTCACCTTATCAATGATCTGAAGAGAGCAAAGTGCATTATTTAAAGAATCAAAACTCAAATGTAATAATTACACCTATAAAGGAGGGGTAGATCCGTGTGTCAGGCAAGTTTGAAAAGAAGCACATCAATGATAATAGCTATATGACAAGGATAAAAGACTAATCTATATGTGTCAGAAGAAGTTTGAAAATACGCAACGCATATTTCAAAAAAATACGGCTAAATTTTTTTTTTGAATTTTTTTAATAAACAAGAAGAAAAAGGAAAAATAAAAAATAAAAAATAATACTTACAGGAGGTGTGATTGTGGCTCACATTTTCCTCTGGTGTTACGTCCAGTAACGGCTTGAATGCTCTTTATGGGCCGATGGTCGGTTTCCCATCCAATTTTCTTAAAAATTGGCAAACAGGGTCTTTTTGAGTCAGATTCCAGAGACTATAACGCTCATGTTCATCTTGGAATATTGGCCATAAATCGAGAAGTACTCTCTGCACATCTCCACTAGGATGTGTCTCAAGAGTTAATAGAATGTTATATAAAGACTCCTTACTCATGCCATCCTTAATGAAATGAATTTTATCAAGTCGATTTATGGACGCCATTCCAATTGATCTGCATTTTGTGTTACAGGTCCATCTTGCACATTTAAAGCAGACACGTAACCTTTTTGCTCTTCTTTTCTTTGCATATGAACTTTTGCCTAGCCCTGGCAATGCAATGTGTGCAGCCTGTGCTGAGATTTCTACATACTTATCATATGCTGTTGACATTGATGACTCTGTTTCTGTTATTAATGGCAATGATGCTGTTATTAATGATGCTGTCATTCATCCTGCTGCTAAGTGTGATTCTTTTGATTCCATAGGATATGATGATGTTGTTTTGCAAGATTGTGCATAGCTTGCAGGTACAGGTGCAACTGCTGAGAATTTAGCTGATTTAGTTTCAGTTCCAAGACTAGTATCGTCAGTCCAGCAACCACCTTCCATTGAACTTAAGCCCCTGCCCGAGCATTTGAAGTATGCATTCTTGGAGGAGGATGAGAAGCTCCCGGTGATAGTGGCCAAACACCTCCAACCTGAGCAAGAAACCAGATTATTGGAAGTCTTGAAGCAACACAAAAGGGCAATTGGTTGGACACTTGCAGACATCCCTGGTATCAACCCCTCCACATGCATGCACAGGATATTACTTGAGGAGGAAACTAAACCAGTGAGACAACCCCAGAGGAGACTGAATCCTCTCATCCTAGATGTGGTGAAAAAAGAGGTGACCAAGCTACTGCAGGCTGGCATTATCTATCCCATCTCTGACAGCAAGTGGGTAAGCCCGGTGCAAGTAGTTCCAAAGAAATCCGGAGTGACTGTTGTGGCCAACCAGAAGAATGAGCTCATTCCAACCCGAGTGCAGAATAGTTGGAGAGTTTGCATTGACTACAGACGTCTCAACCAAGCCACTTAGAAGGATCATTATCCCTTTCCGTTCATTGATCAAATGTTGGAACAGTTGGCTGGTAAGTCCCATTATTGCTTTTTGGATGGCTACACTGGATACTTCCAGATCCACTTTGTACCAGAGGATCAAGAGAAGACCACATTTACATGTCCCTTCGGCACCTTTGCTTACAGATGGATGCCCTTCGGCCTCTGCAATGCCCCTGGTACCTTCCAACGGTGCATGGTGAGCATATTTTCTGATTTCTTAGAGGAGTGCATGGAGGTGTTTATGGATGACTTCACTGTCTATGGTTCTTCTTTTGATTCATGTTTAGCTAGCCTATCTAGAGTGCTGCAAAGATGCATTGAGACTAACCTTGTGCTAAATTTTGAGAAATGCCATTTTATGGTAGAACAAGGTATAGTTTTAGGCCATGTAGTATCCAGTAAGGGCATTGAGGTAGATCCTGCCAAGATTGATGTAATTACTTGTCTATCTTACCCCACATGCGTGCGGGAAGTGCGTTCTTTTCTTGGTCATGCAGGTTTCTACAGGCGCTTCATTGCCGACTTCAGCAAGATTGCTCTTCCACTTTCCCACTTACTGCAGAAAGATGTGGAGTTCAATTTTGATGACAAGTGCAAGGCAGCTTTCAACCACTTGAAGCAGGCCTTGACTAGTACCCCTATCATCCAGCCACCTGACTGGACAATGCCATTTGAGTTAATGTGTGATGCTTCTAACTATGCAGTAGGAGCAGTCTTGGCACAGAGAGTGGGGAGAGCTTCTCATGTGATATACTATGCTTCCAGAACTCTGGATGCTGCTCAGGCCAACTATACCACAACTGAAAAAGAGCTTTTAGCCATTGTTTTTGCTTTGGATAAGTTTAGATCATATTTGCTTGGCTCTAAGGTTGTTGTGTTTACTGATCATGTCGCACTTAAGTTTCTTTTGAAGAAGCCAGAGGCAAAGCCTTGACTAATAAGGTGGATGCTACTGCTCCAAGAGTTTCATATAGAGATCCGTGACAAGAGTGGAGCAGAAAATTTAGTGGCAGATCACTTGAGCCGCATTGAAAGGGCTTTAGATCCCTTCCCTATACAGGACTCCTTCCCAGATGAGCAGCTTCTGCAGCTACAAGGTAAGAACACCTCCCCTTGGTTTGCAGATATGGTTACTTTTTTGGTTGCTGGTGTTCTTCCTGCATATTTTACTAGAGCTCAATCTGATAAATTGAAAAGTGAGTCTAAGTACTATGTATGGGATGATCCTTATCTGTGGAAGCTTTGCAGTGACCAGATTATTAGAAGATGTGTCTCTGATCACGAGTTTCATTCTATTCTTAGCTTTTGTCATACATTTGCATGTGGTGGGCACTTTGGCTCCCAACGTACAGCTAGGAAGGTTTTGGACTCTGGATTGTATTAGCCTACCCTATTTCATGATGCATATATGTTTTGTAAGTCTTGTGAACAGTGCCGGAAGAACAGGACAATTTCACACAGAATGAGATGCCTCGGCCCTATCTTTGTCTTGTGAGATCTTTGATGTTTGGGGTATTGATTTCATGGCCCTTTCCCTGTTTCCTTTGGTTTTATTTATATTTTGTTGGCTGTTGATTATGTATCTAAATGGGTGGAGGCAAAAGCCACTCGGACTGATGATTCCAAAGTTGTTGTGGACTTTATTAGATCACAGATTTTCTACAGGTTTGGAATCCCGAGGGCCATTATCAGTGATTAGGGTTCACACTTTTGTAACCGGAGAATAGAGGCTTTGATGAGAAAGTACATCATCTTGCACAAGGTTTCTACACCTTATCACCCCCAGACAAACGGGCAGGCCGAAGTCTCAAATCGAAAGATCAAGCACATACTTGAGAAGACAGTCCAACCTAATAGGAAGGACTGGAGCCTGAGACTTGAGGATGCTCTGTGGGCTTACCGAACTGCCTACAAGACATCGATAGGGATGTCCCCGTACCGGATTGTCTTTGGGAAAGCGTGCCACCTTCCGGTGGAAATTGAGCATAAATCCTATTGGGCGGTGAAACAGTGTAACCTTGACTTGAGTCAAGCCGGATCTCAAAGGAAGCTCCAACTTCAGGAACTTGAGGAGCTTCGATTAGAGGCATATGAGAACTCCCGGATCTACAAGGAGAAGACCAAACTCCTTCATGATAAGATGTTGGTACGAAAGGAGTTCACCATTGGTCAAAAAGTTCTTCTCTACAACTCTCGCCTCAAACTTATGCCCGGTAAGCTTCGTTCTAGGTGGCTTGATCCCTTCATTGTTATTAATGTTTTTCCTCATGGTGCAGTAGAAATTAAGGGTGAAGCCACCAACAAAGTGTTCAAAGTTAATGGTCATCACCTCAAAAATTTTTATGAAGGAGCTCAAGAGAACCTCGTGGAAGAAGTTCAACTGCAGGATGCCCTCTACCATGATTGATCACTACTGTGTTGAAAAAAAAAAAAAGAAAACCTCAAGCCACGATTAATGTCAATTGCCAGAGATTGAATCATTATTGGGGAGGACCCATCGCTCGTGCAAAATCTTCAATCACGCTGGCTGAGGACATTAAAAGTACCGCTTCTTGGGAGGCAACCCAAGTTTTCTAACTCTTTCATCTTTCAACTTTGACTTATTTGCAATCACAGGAATAGAGACAGAAAATCGGTGCCAAGCGAGAAAATCTATCAGAGTTTGATTTTTCTGTCTTAATTTTGTTTATTTTTCTTTGATAGATGATTTTTTACCGGTTAAATGGCGGATAACGGTACTCCGTGAAAATCTTTTTCGGTCCCTTCAGTTACCCACAAACACTGAAATTTGTATATAATTTTACTCAATTTGTTTTTCTTCTTTCTTTCTTTCAAAATGGATAATCAGCTTGTCAACCTCCGTAAGCGATTCCCTTCTCTCTCTCAAAATGCTTTAACTAACATTTATTGTGCAAGGTTTCAGAGGTTAAGGATGCTTATGCACAAAGGCATCCCTGCGGATATACGTTGGATAATCGAAGCAAAGGTCCGAATCACAGGGGAATTTTCTGATGCTCTTGTTTCATATATGCCAGGGCTAGGCAAAAGTTCATATGCAAAAAAAAGAAAAGCAAAAAGGTTACGAGTCTGCTATAAATGTGCAAGATGGACCTATAACACAAAATGCAGATCAATTGGAATGGCGTCTATAAATCGACTTGATAAAATTGACTTCATTAAGGATGGCATGAGTAAGGAGTCTTTAGATAAGATTCTATTGACTCTTGAAACGCATCCTAGTAGAGATGTGCAGAGAGTACTTCTCGATTTATGGCCAATATTCCAAGATGAACATAAGCGTTATAGTCTTGGGAATCTGACTCAATAAGACCCTGTTTGCCAATTTTTAAGAAAATTGGATGGGAAGCCGTCCATCGGCCCATAAAGAGCATTTAAGCCGTTACTGGACGTAAAACCAGAGGAAAAAGTGAGCCATAATCACACCTCCTGTAAGTATTATTTTTTTTATTTTTCCTTTTTCTTCTTGTTTATTAAAAAAAATTCAAAAAAAAATTCAAAAAATTCAAAAATTCAAAAAATAAAAATAAAAAAATAAAAAAATAAAAAAAAAAGCCGTATTTTTTTGAAATATGCCTTGCGTATTTTCAAACTTCTTCTGACACATATAGATTAGTCTTTTATCCTTGTCATATAGCTATTATTATTGCTTTGCTTCTTTTCAAACTTGCCTGACACACGGATCTACCCCTCCTTTATAGGTGTAATTATTACATTTGAGTTTTGATTCTTTAAATAATGCACTTTGCTCTCTTCAGATCATTGATAAGGTGAGAGTACAAAAAAAAAAATGGAAGTCACTTCAGTTCGTCGGATCAAGAGTGTTTGTGTCTTTTGTGGATCTAATCCTGGGAAAGATAAAGAGTTTGTAAATATTGCACACCATCTTGGTCGAGTGCTAGCTGAGAGAGAAATCCATTTAGTTTATGGAGGAGGTAGTCTTGGGTTAATGGGTTGTGTAGCAACTGCTGCACATTTAGGAGGTGGCAAAGTCCTTGGTGTTATTCCTAGTCCTTTAGCTATTGGCAATCCCACTGGAAAAACAGTAGGTCAAGAAGTAATGGTATCTTGCATGCACAAAGGCATGAACATTATGATAGCCAATGCTGATGCCTTTATTGCCCTACCTGGTGGTTTTGGAACTTTGAAAGAGCTCTTCCAAATTACATCCTGGTCACAACTAAACTTTCACCAAAAACCCATAGGTATTTTAAATATTAATGGTTTTTATGATAGTTTGTTTTGTTTTCTTGATCATGCTGTAGAACAAAGGTTCATCTCACAAGCGACACGTCAAATTCTTGTAACCGCTGCAACCCCTGAACAATTGCTTGATCAACTACATGAATTTGTCCCCCAACGTCATCCAACAATGACTCCACTGAATTGGGAACAAGGCAGCAGCAGCAAAAAGCAAAAACTTGATTTGACTTTGTCCTTGTGAATTTTTGTTTTCTCTTATGGTTTTAGTTTTTTTTTTGTAATTTTTCTTATTTCAGGCCCGATTTGTAGTTTTATAGTACGACCTTCTACACTCTACCTATCTTTATTTTGACATTGGGGACAATGTCTTTAATTAGTTGGGGGGAGGGATAGTTGACATTACCATGTACATAGTTTAGTTATAAAAAAAAAAACTAACAAGTTAATCTTTATTGTTACTAACTTATTAGCTGTATGATGGCAGAGTAAGGAGTAGTTTTGCTCTTGAGACGCATCTTAACTTGCATTTCATAATAGGTCTTAAATCATCTTTGTTCTTGTATATATATTAAAAAAAAACACACACACACACACAAAATTTTGATCTTTTCAATTGATTTTGATACAAGCATGTGCTGAATCTATGCTTAATTGATGATAAAAGTATGCAAAACAGTTTATAGTTGAATCATTTTCATGATATACATGTGTATATGATTGTGGATATTAGGAAGAAGGCATGGTTGAATTGAGTGAATGTTCCATACCTTTGTGAGTTTTGGGCTTTTCCAAGTTTGATACTTACACTTGGTTATTTTATTTCATGAGTGATGTCAATTATGAATTTATTTTCTAGAACTTGCATTGAATCGATTTGAGATTACATTGGTCTGTATGTTGCATGAAAATGACATAGGCATTTTTTCTTGACTTAGCTGCTTTGGCCAAATAAACCTACCTTGCATTTACCCAAATATTAACTCCCTCTGAGCCTATTTGCATATTCTTTGTTCTTAGCTCATTACAAGCTTTGAGTGAAAAATCATGTTTTACCTTACCTTAGGGAATGGGAGAGCATTGATTTTCTTATTGGAGGAGTTCTCTTTGCTTGCAATGATTTAAGTGTGAGGGAATTGGTGTGCTGATACGAAATGCTTGGTACAAAAAAAAACAAAAAAAAACAAAAAAAAACAAAAAAAAAAGAAAGAAAAAAGAAAGAAAAATAAAAGAATAGAAAAAGGAAGTAATGTGTGAAGAGAATGAGCATTTTATGGTTTTGGGTAAAAAAAATTTATTCTTTCTACTTGAGTAACTCCTCAATGCTCTTTTATTCTCTTTGGTTTTAACCTGCTATTATCCATATTATTTCCTTCATTCACCTTATAAGTTCCATTACAACCTTTTTGAAAGACCTCTTGATTTTTGCAATATATTTGATCTAAGTAGTGGAGAATTGATGTATATGCAAGCCTATGGTAAAATACCTTCATAATTTGACCGAGTTGAGTGCAAACAGTTAACCTAAACACCTTGTGTGATTTGAGTATCAATTGTGAGGAATTTTACTCAATTTGAACATGCATATTTCTGATTAAAGCATGATTATGCTATACTTTATTCGCAATTGGTTTGATTCAATTATTCTTTGTTAAGCATACTTGACTTATTAATTATGGTTTATATTTGATACAATGCTTGTATTTAAAAATTAGTTGAATTAATTAAATAAAATATTACATGTTTGTGGGTATCATCCTGGTAAACCCTCACGAGACTATAACTCGTCCACTAGGGACACCTAGGGGTTTAAAGGCTTGTGGCACATGCTAAGTGCCATCGTGTTTTCCTACGAAAATGGATTAGATTAGGTATAATCAGTTTTTTATGTTTTTAGTTTAATAATATGATGTTTCTTGTTTTTCTTTAGTTTCGTTCTTATGTGTTTTGCCTAGGAGTGCAAAAGCTTAAGTGTGGGGGAATTTGATCAATCAATTTGAGACACTTATGTTAGCTTTGTATTAGGCTTTATTAGATGTTTATTGTGCCCAATATTAGTATTTTAGATGAGTTTAATGTTGTTGGGCTTCATTGGGTTTTAATGTAAATATTGGATAATTTTCGGATTTTGATGCATTTTGACCTTTCTTCCTTGGTTAGGCCATAACTTGGGACTCGGTGATCCAATTGAGGTGATCCTGGTGTCTTTGGAAAGCTAAGACAATGCTCTACAAGTTTCATGAGAACTCAAGAGCTGGATCGGACTTCTAAGGGTCTAAAACATCCCAACAATGCAGAGTGGGTTTGCTGTCAAGAAAATCTGGGCAGTGTGCACATATTGGACTACATAGTGAGTTATAGGCCTCCTCTTGGGCTAAAACTTGGCCATTGGAAAGATAAGACCCATATCTCCAACTTCACTGAAGACCATTTAGTCAATAGATGTCGTTTTAGGCATGATAATGAAGCTACAAGTTGGTTTGAATTTGGAAACACGTTCTGCCAACCTAACATGAGGTAGGTTCAGTGTTTTTGGCATATCTGGAGTTCTAAATGTCCAAATGACATGATTCAAATTGTGAAATTTCAAGGAGACAACTGGATACAACTTTTATGAAGACCTCCAAGCCAAAATGCACCGTCTAGGTGATGAAAATGAAGCCAGAAGTTAGATAAGAGTTGTTGACTAAAAGCCACCAACCATACACCAACCCACCTACCATGCATCAACCCACCAACCATGCATCAAGCTTCCATATTTGACAATTTCCATATTTTTATAGCTTGTATTCACATTATGTACATGTACAAATTGGCTTCTAGGATTAGTATAAATAGAGCCAACCTCTTTGTATTAGAATCATTCAATTTTGAAGTAAGTTTCAAGAAAGTTTAAGTATTTGTGAAAGTTTTCTTTCTCTTCTTCTCCATTCTCTTTACAATTTCGTTTTTGTTCTTTAATTTCTGAGTTCTTCCTTCCCATCCATGGAAGGCTAGGCTCTCATAATCAATCCAAGGGATTAGCCATCTTGATGTTTAATTTGGAGATCTTGTTTCGCTTGTTCATATTGCTTAATTGTTATTCAAATTTCTCTTCTTCCTCTTTTGATTTTTATCTAGATTAAATTGCTTAATTTGATTTAGATGTTGATGTGATAATAGCTTTATTATCATGTATTCAAAGAGGATCACAAAGATTAAACAATATATTAAAGATTTTTGATAGATTATTTAGCTTGGTTAAATTCTAGATCTTAAGTTAATCTATGTTGGATGGTGCTTACTTTATCTAACATTGGTTAATCAAATCCTAGATGCTTATCTAGTAGAGAATTCTTGGATCATGTTAAGGCTTCTTGATGTGATCTAAGGCCAAAAACATGGTTAGCAATTAAGTGAATTCCTTGTGATCAATGATGAGTTAAACTCAAGATCGGTAAATTTCCTTGGATTGGTTGTTTCTTTAGATTTGTTTACAACCTTAAATCTCATACTTTTATTAATCTTGTTAATCAACAACAAAACCCCCATTTTCTAATTATCTTGATCTAATTAAATCTTTGTTTTTGGATCTTTGAGAGACGATTCGGTTCATGCTCTATACTACAAATTAGTTTGTGAACCGGTAATTATTATTATTTGACGAGGTCTCGACAACCTCTTGTCAACCACTTTTTTTAAATCTACACATTTGTGCAATATGCCCAATTTTTCCACATACAAAACATTGGATTTTAGATTTTTGGGTGGGAGTATAATGGTTCTTTTAAGAGAAATTTCCCTTATTTTGATATGGACCTTTAAAGTGGGTATTTTTCATGAATTTCTTCTTTGGCTTAGGATGAGAATTTTGTTTCAAATTTGAACCTTTGGGCAAAGAGTCACCAGTACCAAGAGCATGTACCTTTGTAGTGGAACCTCCATTTTCCTTACCATTTTGAGCAATAAGCATGTCTTGACTTCTAACCTCTTCTTCTACACGAATTTGGGTTACAAGGCTTGCCTCCTTTTGTTTGTGACATAGAGACTTTTGAAACTCATTCTACATTGGGGGTAGTTTGATAACTATGGCAACTACAATGAGGTCTCTAAGAACCTTCAATGTTGGCAGTTTTCCCCTAGCTGTTTCGTGCTCTTCTAGGACTGAAAAAGTCTTTTTATAAGATTTAGGAAATCCTAAAGCAATTGAATGTTGCTGCCACCTTTCTTCAAAAAATACATTAACTTGGGATGAAAGTATCTCATTGATTTAGGAAGAATAATTAAAGTGATCAACATAATTTGTAGATCTTTCTCTTAGCTTTCCATAACCACCAAAATCATGTCATTTTCACTCTTGAAGCAAAAGTTATGTCTGATTTACTGCAACAGGTTTGACAGTAAAAGTTTCCCTGATTTACCTTCGATTGAGTTTCCTAATTTCATTGAATAGCCTTTGATTGAGTTTTGTTAATTAGCCTTTAACTAAATCTCCTATTTTCTTCCCTTGAAAATTCTTTGCAAAAATTACCATAATTACAACAAATTTGTTCAAAGGTCAACTTTCCTAAAATAAATAACAAATTAAAATCAATTAGAAGATAATATCCCACAAAATCGTATGATAAAGATATGAAATATAATTATTAAATAAGACTCATCAAAATATCTTTATAACTTCAAACTTGAAAAATCAAAGGATGGAAGATACATGAACTCCTACCTTTCTTGCTTCTTTTCCTTGAAGTTTGAAAGCTCAAATATAGGTTTCTTCCTTGATTCTTACTTGTAGACGAATTCTTGATTCAAAATCAAGCTTTTGAGATTTTTTCATAATTTTTCCCTATTTTTCTTGGATTTTTATAATTTTTTATCACTTTTTCCTCTCTTTATTCTCACATAACCGACCTACTCTTCTCCCTTTCTCTCTATATTTCGTGACTTCTTGTGTATTGAAGAAGAAGATGCATTTTTTCATTTAATTTTAATTTAATAAGTGTTAATCAATCATATATTAACATTTCTCCTCATCTAATGATTACATAATGGTTTTATTTAACCTTAACCAATAATTTTTTAACACATACCCCTAACTTGTTGCGTTTTTATTGATTAACATAAAGAATTAATATAATTAAATAAATTTCTTATCATCTAAATAATTTTTAATGCTCTATTTTCTTAGAATCAATAAGAAATAAAATATCAATTCTAATAAGAATATAATTAAATAAAATATTTTTCACTAATCAAAAACACTTATAAATACTCAGGTATAAATAAATAAAAATATAACATCTGTAATTTTCTGTATTCTCTTTATAATAAATAATAAAAATCACAAATTTTAAACATAAGCATATAAAGATAACGAATAAATAAATAAACATACTGTATATAATTTTTTATTTATTTTTAAAAAAACATTACCGTACCTACTTAAGAATTCCGCGTGAATGCATTTGCATTTTCCATAAAAATAATATAAATCTGAAGAGATTTATACAAATTTAAAGTTAATTAAAAATTGAAGAAATTCACAGAAAAATTCCTGAAAAGACCGTATAAAATAATGACACGTGTAGACCAGTGAAAGGCAAAGTAGAAAATAATATAAAATGATGGATCAAAATCCCAAACTCTATCTCAGAAAAGGAAAACAAAAAAAAAAAAAAAAAAAAGCAAAAACAAAACCCTAATTTCTGAGAGAAACACAGAGAAAGAGGAAGAGTCAGAACCATGTCTGGGACTCAGAACACGCAGCAAGTGGAAGACAAGAAACCCAGTGATCAATCTGCACACATCAATTTGAAGGTTAAAGGCCAGGTTAATTTTTTGTCTCCTTTTTTACTTTTTTTTTTTTTGTCTTGGATAATTTTCTATTTCACACTTTGTTTCTTTTTCATTTTAAGAATTTTTCTTTTTTGATTAGATTTTCTATTCGTTTCTGTATTTTTTTGGCTTCTGGGTCTTCCTTCATTTTTAGAAAATTTTCGTTTTTTATTGAGCTCTAGTTCGTTTACCCCTTCTGCTTTCTGATTTTAGTTTGTGGGGTTTCTATTTTTATTTATTTTATTTTTTTATAATTAAGGTAAGTTTAGTTCATCTGCGAGTGAAAAATGAATTTTTCAGCTGGGTACTATACATTGTAATCCGTTTGCAATTTTTTTTATTTCTTACTTACTATATTTTGGTGTTCTTAGAAAATGGAGGAGTGAGAAATGATTGCATCAGGGAGTGTTCTATATCTGCTTTTTCTGTTTATGCATGGCAATTGCTCATTAATTGAATTTCATTCTCTTTTCAATTATCTGTTTTGTTTTTGTTACAGAATAATGACTAACGGGTAGGATCCCTTATGTGTGCTAATTTTTATTTTTGGGTTGATAAAACATTTTGTGTGTGATATCATTTAAGAAATTATATGGTTAATACAATTGTTTGGTCCTTGATACTGGTAGTTCTACCCTTCTATAAATGATTGGTTTATAGAGAAGTTTAGGATAAATTCTGAATCAGTTCTCTAGATGTGTGATGAATGGCTGCATCGTTTTATAGCCAAACTTTCATATTTTATTGTCGTATTGATGACCCCTTGAACCTTGTGTTACTGTTTTGAAATACCATTATGCTAACTTCCCAAGTTTCTCATATATCTATATAAAATGCTTATGTTTGATATACCAGTATCATATTCAACTATGAGAATGTTAGATGCTGGTTAGGATTCAGATTTTTTTATGGCTCTATAATGCCCTGTTGTACCGCTTGTTCGTGTTTCAAGAAGATCTGGCTGGATTGATCTATGTGATGTACGTTTGATTCTGACTGTTGATTTTAAGAACCATATTTTGATGGTGGCTTTATCCTCAATATTATTCTAGTTTTAAACTTGCAACTCTTTTTTCCTGTTTAAATAGTTGGAGACTTGTTGCTTCAGTTCAATGTTTACCAATAAACAGAGTTAGTCATTTCTCTCTTCTTCGCCCCCCCCCCCTCCAACTCCTTTCTCTCTCATCCTTCCCCTGATAAAAATGTGTTTATTTTGTTGAATTTTACAGTTATCACTCACTATCTTTTTTTTGCCATTAATGACTAGCTTTTAATTTCTCATTACTGAAGTCACATATGACATATGTCACATATCCCATCTCAATATGTATAAGAACATTGCTAGATTATCATTTACAGTTCAAGCTCCTTTTAGAGCCTTTTGTAGGCATTATTGACCTTTCAAGCAAAGCTTGATGTCCCTCTACCTTGTAAAGTCAAGTCTATGAATTTTAACCAGGTTTTCATTTTGATGATATATGTGCAAAGCTGTATGTTGAATGAATTATTATGTAAAGTAGTGTTATGGTATGTTATATTTCTTTGATGTGATGGTTTTGTCATCATTGTATATAACACCAGGAGCATATGATTCATTTGGGGTTATATTTCGTTAAGGCCTCAATCATTGATTCATTTGTATTTTTAAATATGATGAGGAGCACATGGTCTCAGTAATTTTTATTTGATTCTAGGATGGAAATGAAGTATTCTTTAGGATTAAAAGAAACACTCAACTGAAGAAGCTGATGAATGCCTATTGTGATCGACAATCTGTGGACTTTAATTCAATTGCCTTCTTATTTGATGGCCGCCGCCTCCGAGCAGAGCAGACTCCTGATGAGGTTTATCCCCTCACCCTGTATTTATTGATGCTAGGAAAATATGTTATGATGTATCATAACCCTAACTGTTTTATGTATCTTGCTTCAGCTAGAAATGGAGGATGGGGATGAGATCGATGCAATGTTGCACCAAACTGGTGGTGCCCTCGTGACTTAATCTATTTCTGCTGGTTCTTGTGAAAAATTAATACTTAAGATAGTGTAGTTACTTTGGTGTATGTAACCTGTGGATTTCCATTATGTTTATTGTTTTAGACATGTTCATGGTAGACCTTGTTTGAAAAACCTGGCATGCTCTTCTGGAGTTTTGTCAATTACGACAACTCCTATAAAATCTGGAATCTTTAGTTGATATTTTGTTCCTTGATGACACAATAATATTGTCTTATGAGTGCATCTGCTTTTTCTCTAATAAGAATTACTGGGGAATGTTAAGAATTGAATATACATGTTTTGGTAAGTATTCAGGATCCACATCAGTGGTAGAAATGAGAATAGGAAAAAACAGGAGTAATGTTGAGGTAATATTCATGAGTAATATTATTTTTCCCAAACAAAATTTGTGCACACTTTACAGTCTTTCTCTATTGAGTCATTGCATAGCAACTAGACTTCAATTTTTTTATCGGTAGTTTAAATTTTACACCATTACATTACATTGTATCACAACAACCATTACATTATACAAGTTATGCTGTATAGTTGACTTAGTAGGGGAAGGGCCACTTCTATTATTTATGTACTCTGCTAGCTGTTTTTTTTTGCTATGGATGTTGGACACGTATATAAGAAGTGAAATTTTACGAATCCTATGTCATTTCAAAAAGAACAAAATTTCTGAAATTTTTTATTTATTTTTTATTTTTTACAAATAAGGTAATTGACCTGGTTTGGGGAGGGTAGCGAGGCTAAAGCACAGGCAAATAGCTTCTTATAACATTCTCATCTTTATCAATTCTTTACACCTCTAATGGCTTCATATTCATACCACCGAATTCTCTATACACTGGTGCTGAAAAAACTCGATTCTTGGTGGATCAACATTTGTTGTAACATTTTTTCCATATTTTTCATGGAATATTTTCATTCTTAGCAAGTAGCAACGAATTTTCCATTCTCAACAATCGAGCTTCAGTGGAGCTTTGATGGTCTCTTGTCTCTCGCACGCACACATTCAATCCAGCTGTGTTTTGTTTTTTATTGTTGAATGAAAAGCATATACGAATAGAATAAGATTGACCTCTAGAGAATCCATTTTTCTACTCCCTCTCCTCTTGATTCTATTTATACAATTGGTCAACCAATTCAAGAATAACTAACTAATTAATTGTAAATACTAATAATTACAATTTATATCAATAAAGCATCAAGAGTTTTCAAAGGGACATGGTGCCATGATTTGTCATTTCTCAAATTTTACTTATTAAATTTGTCATTTTGGGAAGAAATGAATTTCAAAAAAGAAAATATATTAAAATATTTATATTATCAGTGAAGCTTGTGACATATACCTTAGAATAGGTAGTCTCTCCTACATCTAAATTTTTGTTTTAAAAAAATGTAATAAAAAATATTGTTGAACAGAATGAGAAAAATGAAGAAATTTTTTTTGGCTATAATCTATAAAATTTACTTACTTTTGTTCCAATATTTATAATCTGATATTTGTTTCATTTATTTGGGAAAGAAAAAATAAAGGATTTTTTTTAACTTTATAATTAAAGTAAAACTGAAAAATTGTCTTTCATTTATCATCCATTCATGTATCATCACATCATTAAAAGATTTTGATTATGATATAATAATTACATGTGAAGTTACTCTTTTAATGATATAACAACATATGATTATATGACAGTATAATACTCTTAACTTCACACTGAATCAAAATTAAACTAGATATTTTTTTTGTTATGTATGAGATGCAATCACCTAAGTAGGGGAGAGGGAAATGTGGCCCATTGGAGGATGGAACCTCTAATATTAATATCACACCGACTTAAGCTAAAGTTAGTTGAGCTACATGTTCGTTGAAAATTTTAAATTATATATATACATATTGTTATAGAGCAATGCACGATATTATATTGTTATCTTTTCCATTTGCTCATATTAATACAGATTAAATTATAACAGGAAATGAAGTGATCGAAAAATATATAAGAAAAATTAAAATACATGAAAGAAGAGATATAAAATAAATATGAGAGAATAATTTTTTTAATAAATGCATTGATAAATATTTTTTTATAAATATTAATTTTAATCAATCTAATCGTTAAATTGAAAGTTCTTATCATGATGATAAAATGATTTAACTATTTGATTAGTAAAATTAGCATTTAACAAAAAGCTATTAATATTTTAAATTTAAAAATCTTACACAGAGAGTAAGTGGACTCCAAAAAGCTATTAATATTGTACGCGTCTTATCCGAGCTTGAAATAAATAAATATAATACAAGAAGGGAGAGTTGAATTGTGTTTTAATACTTGAAAAACTTTTCGTGAAAATAGCATTGCAAATAAACGTTGGACGCAAAAATCGTTTGAAAAGAGCTTTGGACGCAGAAAACCTATTTAAGTAAAATCTTTGGACTCAAGGAAATTTCTTTAAAACCAACGGTAATAAAGTGTTAAAAACAACAATAGCAATCCTCAATTGTTAGCACAAGAAAGATTAAAGCAAGATGAAAGGAAAGAGAGAATCACACGGCCAATTTATATTGGTTCACTTTTATAACTCAAGAGCTATGTCCAGTCCCTTCGACGAGAAGAATTTTTCACTAATCTTTTCAATATTACAAGTATTCTCCACCTCTTCAAGTAACAAGTATTCTACACCTCTACAGGTAAACAAATATTATTCCACTTTTTCAGGTATACATAGAGTAAAATAGTAGTGTTTGAAAACACTTAACAAATGACTCATAATGTGTGAGAATGATAACAATAAGGCTCAGTGTATCTAGAATAACTTTATACAAATAATATGAAAGTGTAAGAATGAATTCTCATATTCTTAAGTATGCTTGTATTTCTTGTCTATATTTTCATCTTTGAAAACACCTTGTATTTATATGCTTCAGAGCTTTGAACTTGTCTTCACAAACTATTCTTCCAACGGTAATAAATGTTTTCGTTCTGAGTTACATTAAATGCATAACACACTGATAATGTGTTTGTCTTCTCTTGAGAAGTGAGCTTGGTTATCATTGTCGCTAAAATATCAAAGTCTTGTACTGAATCTTCTGAGTGAATAGAGATATCTCAATTTCTGAACTTGTACAGATGTTAGGTGTGTCAGCATTAGCATACTTTGACTTCTTTTTGCCGCGCACTTTATCAGAGGTATCTTCAACATTTAATGATGAACAGTTCTTGTATTTGAATTCAAGGCTTTGGACAAATGTTTGAATCTGAGCTTTAAAGAAAACTTTGGACAATCCAATATAATATAATAAAGCCTTTCAAGGTATATTAGACGCACACCAAAAAATTTCTATTCAGTTGTAAATAAAGTCATATTGGATGCACGCTTAAAATATCATTTAGTTATAACCGTGCTTCCTAATCAGGATTTAATCAACATAAAATATGCAAGTTAAACATTATTAGATTAACATTTTTCATGGTACAAACTGGTTATATTGAAACATTACTTGTTCATTCCAATTTAATACCTTTGTTATCTTCAAAACTTTGAGGGGTTCAATTCTTTGAACTACTTTGACTCCAACATTAATTTCTTAATTCGTCTTTAATTCCAACAAGTGGTATCAGAGCACAGTCATGAGTTCAAATCCCCCGGGTGACATTGGGGGGGGGGGAGAGATTGTTGGCTTTATTTGAGCAGCGTCTCCCTTAAGATTCGTGAGCTTAACATCCTGGCTCATGGCGCCTGTAATAGGTGCAGCCCCTTAATGCTTGATGCGATTCTGAAAAACTATAAGAAAATAAAGTTGCACCATTACTATTAATTATAACTTTTGGCCTAGTGGTAAGCGCTTGATCCATCAAAAAGCTTGGGAGCAAGTGTATTGTTTGGGTCCCAAATGACCCATCACAATCCAATATATATCCCTGATCCAACCCAACTTAGGTCAATTTAGTCAACTCAACCATCTCGGGCCAATTCAGTTTAACTCAGCCAACTCAGATGAGTTGAACTTGGTAGCTTGGTAAAGATAACTCTGCAGCACTATCATAATCTTATACCAACTTTAATCCATAGAAGGCTCCATCGCCTACGGGGTAAATCCCTAAAACAACTAAGGAATCCTTAACACACTAGAAATAAAGGTTACCCCTCAGGTATCATCAATAAGCACATTTCTTTGAGTTCTCTCTTATCATACATTTACTAACTTGAGAGTTGGAGTCTTTTCAACAAGTCACACACCGGAACTGCTAATTCTTGGGTGAATGGACCACTCAGACTTGAATAGTAGCCATGCAATGTTTTACCAAATACAAAACACATAATCAATGAAATGAATCATATTGCATTCCACCAATACATGACTGAGAAAGCCAACTCAAATAAAGGTCGAAGAGTGAAATAAATCAGACCTCAGAAGTAGCAACTAAATTGAAATGCGCTTACTTTGCAATAACCAAAAGCCAATAGATAACTGAGAATGTCAATTCAAATAAAGGTCTGGAAGAGTGAAATAATATCAAAACTCAAGCAGCAACCAAATTGAATTACGTCTACTTTGCAATATCCAAAAACAAGAATGATGGTTACCATTTAGGCTTTTGCTTGCATCTCATTACTAGCACAACAATTGTTTCCTTCTATGATTATCCTTGACCTTGAGAATCTTTCCAATATTCAACTTAGATTCCTTTAGTTTTAGTCACCAAATGAGCAAGAGTTAGAGATATGGATGTTTAGGTTTCAAAGCAACACACAAATATTTTGCCCAAATTGCTTTGGTGTCAATGAAAGGTGTCTTCTATTAGCTCTTCTACCATTGTTGATGACTCTGGCTTACCAAGTCACGACATTCGCTTAAATATTTTTCAGGTTGCATGATGAATTTAGGATTTCCATAAAAAAACCTAGTGATTGATGTTGGTGTTCATCATCACAAGTGTAAAGCCAGATGGTAATTCTATTCACAATCATCACTAACTAATTCTAATCAAACAAATTTCTCATAAATAATTTTCAACTTTATTCAAAATTCAATTACCTATTCATTTATTAGTAAAATCCAAAGACAATTCCACGTAGATTTTAGATTTAGATGATAAATGATCATAAGACTTGAAATGAATTCAAAATTGATCTATTACTGCTTTAAGCAAACAAAAAAGAGAGCATCACATAAGGCGTGAATTATCAATTTAGTTATTAAAAGAACAGGCAAGCAACAGGGGCCATTTTGAATTTGCATTTTGTACAGCTTCTTCTGTTGTAATCAAACCATCCACATACTTTACATCGAGGGTATTTTTTGGTTCAGGTTGACGCGATCAACCCGACAAATTAAATTAAATTGGTTTGGGTTGGGTCATCGGGTCCAACTCAATCAAAATTGACCAAGATTGGTTTGGTTCACGGGTATCATATTTTATAACTTGAAGACTCGATGACTCGATGAAATGACATAAAGAGTGATGAAATTTTAAATTTTATCTTCTTGTCATTTGATTTTTCATTCATTTAAAAAAGTTAAGTTATAATGATATATCTTTAATTTATACTTTCAAGCCTCAATCATTCAATTATTTTTATTTTGTTTTAGTTGTATATTATGATAGTAAGGTTTCAATGATTAGGTTACTTATCTATGTCACACAATTTTATAACTTAAAGCCTTCTCTGTGAAGGAATATATATATATATATAACATTTTTTGTGAAACAAGATACATTTAATGTCATACATTTATATTACAAATGAAGCTTATGATGATTTTTAGACGTTAAAATGTTTCTTCTCAAATTTGTTTTTACTTTTATCTTAATACTTGAACTATACTAAAAGGCTTGATTACTTAAAATTCATATGTAATTGTCTAATGAGTTTGAAGTATTTACTAATAGTAAGTTTGCTACTTGCTATGAAGGGAAAAAATTGATTAGACAACTCAAATCAAATCAACATAACCTTAATCTGGTTGGTTTGCCTTAGATTGCTCTAATTTTTTTTCAAAAATCGAACCAAACCATCCGACCAAAGTTAATCGTTTTGAACCATTTTTTCCTCAAAACTTAAACTAACCCAACCCAACCCATAAATACTCCGTTTGCAATGTCCTCTGATTTATTAGTAAAATAATGATAATAGACATTCATCCTTTTGTTTACTATTTGAAATAAAAGTTAAAAATTGATTTATTACCAATCTAAAACTTTTTACATATGAAAAAATATTAATCATTATAGTAATTAAGATTTTCATATTTTTTCTTTATAAAATAATAATTTTTATAATAAGTTATGCACGGTTAAATAGTAGTTTAAAAATTTAGGAAAAACTTCAACTACCTGGACACTGTACACTATTCCGATCACTATCTGAGTTACATTATCGGGGTACTATAGCATAACTCAAAATTTTATGCTATAGTAAGAGATCATTAAAAATTTAAAAGAAAGAAATTGCAGAAAAGATAAAAGAAGAGAATATACTGTAACTTGGAATAAGTTAAGTGCCAAATATTTAAACTTAATAGGGAGACAAAATCAGAAAAGAAAGTAAACCTTGATAGTATTATTATACCAACTCACTGGTTGCTCATGCTAGTATCAATTGATCATGAAAAATGTTACTTACACAAAAATTCTTACTATATACAAAACTCTTATATTGCTTGTTAATACGAGAAAAAAAAATATTATATGAAAATTACAAAAATCCTGAAGTAACCAACAATACAGAAAGAAATGTTAGTTTTGGTTGTGTAATTTAATTCTTCACTTAGCATTACTCGTTGATCATATACATTCCTGTTTAATCCTTTGGACCTAAATTCCATTTTGTTAAAAGGGAATAAAAAAAAATCTGATAGAAGATTGCTATCTTGGCCATCTCACGAATCTTGTAAGGTGAAAGTTATTTTCCTCACCTGCTGATCATGGCCAGGAAGGTGTATCATATAGCATGTGATAACACGCACCCTCCTAACCACACGCCTCACCCAGCAATAAATAAATATAAGATTGTCAAATTTCTTGCTGTAAACTGTACAAAAATTTATGTATTTTAAAATTATTCCACTTTGAATATACATTGAAGGAAATTAGTAACTTTTGGAGCTCTGACTAAATTTACAGGTTTCATATACATCATACTATATACATATAACTTCCACTATGAAAATCATCAGAAAATAGACAAAAACTTGTGGAAACTAAATATAGAAAGGGAAAAACCTAAAAGCTATATTTGTTACAAAGAAAAAGAATCTAAAAAAATTCCTATAGGAAATCGTATCGAGTTTGCTGAAAATGCTCCACACCAGATTAAGGTGTTTCTGTGCTGTGCTTAATGTCAGGTTTGTCGAAGTTGTTTTGCAATAGAAAGAGCAGTCTCTAACGGGCTCCCCCTCTACCCACAAAATGAAAGGACTTCATATAATTAAACTTTCTTCTTTTCCTCTGCCTGGAAATTCAAGTTAAGAAATGAGCTTAAATATTCACAAATGCCTTCATGATGGCTTATTCTCACACAACAACGCAGCAGGAAAGAACCATAGAATGCCATCAAATATATTTGCACACATTAGAAGTAACGTTACACAGTTCTCATTTTGAATGGCCAAAAATAAAGATCTTATTTTAATTTCTTTAACATAAAGAAATATATGTAATATGGAGCAATAACTAAATTTCCAGCCATGCTGCTTTCAATAATCACATTTTAAAATCATTCAAGTAGAGTTTTTCTCCCTCTTTTTCATCACTTTTCCTCCAAACTGAACATCACATCAACATGGAACAATGATTTCAAAAAATCTCAAAGCTCATTATACAAGAATTAGCATAAGATTCTCCACAATAAATAGCATTCTACTCAAGTGAAGTTCAGGAAATTACACAGATTAACATTATGTGAAGCCAAGATCAAAATATTCATCTTTGAGAGCTCTCACCAGATTCAGTGTCAGACAAGTTTTTCTGCCGTCTCTTAAATCTGCTTGCTGTGATCTTTGGCACTGCCGATATAATCTTTGGATAAACTCCTGTAGATGATTATAGATGCTGCATATGATCATGCCAAATCAAGGTTAGCACCAGATAATATTTGCTTGAATGATAGACTGTACAGACTTGCATATGTTAAGAATAATTATTTGGATTTGAAGCACACAAGTGTCAAAAGCCATCCTCCGACATCCAGTCACATATTTATAAAACAAGCCACATAAGGAGTGTCATCCCAGTAAAAAATGATATTCCAATCCACCTGTTCTAGACAATATACTGCTCGTATAAACTCCTGCACACTATCATAAATGCTGAATTTCAGCATATATGAAAGCAACTTTAGTATTGCTATAGAGCATATCTCCCAACCCAGAACATATTTGTATTGCGCCAGCAACCATATAAGAAGGAAACTCATGAAGTGGGCCAGCAAGCAAAGGCCACCTTGGGGCTAATTCAATGTTATTTGCAATCAGGGGGGCAACATTAGGTTAGAAATGGAAAACTTGGAGGATGGAGGGGCACAGAGAGAGAACAGTGTTATTTGCAATCGGTGGTTAATTCTAGAGTAGAAAGAAACATGCAATAATCTTTAAGCCATTAGTTGGGGATGACATTCAATTACACAAAATCAAAATTAGTAGAAGCTTTCACACACAGATGAAGTTAGGTTAGGTAAAACCAGATATGAAAGAAAAATTAAAATGATAACTTTTATTATACAAGAAGAGCAGTGACTCAGAGGATGGTGGAGAACTGGAGACTGTAGACCAAATAAAGTGGTCTACAAATTAAAATAATCGGAAGTGGTTAGAATTATATGTAATCCTAGAAGAATACCTCTACATTCTAGCTAATTGAACTTAAGAAATTACTACAACTACGAAAGATTTTCTAAAAAGAAAAATTAAACTTAATTCAGTACAAGCTTAGATAACATAATAGTGAAAGTACATTTCCAAATATGCTAAAAGTTATGGCCAAAAGACAAGGTGGGTGACAGATGGCAGAGAGAAATATTGGAAGCGGACACTATCATCAATCATAACAAATTCCACAAAGATTGTTTAGGACAACCATTTTCTTGAACTTCTACAGCTCCAAATCTTGAGAACCAACCAATGTACAAGGTCAACTTTACAGCCTATTTGAATTTAGAGAAGTTGTCAGAAGAGAAAGAAAAGCCCAAAGGTACTTCCAGTTCTGCCATTTGATTTCATCAACTAGTGCAGAAAGGGGGAGAACTTCAAGGAACCCACACCTATGGGTCCCACAAATCTCAGTCCATCCTCTATGAACAATTTGGAAGGAAAAGGGTGTCCCTCAGTGAATGGGTCCCACTGAACTATTGAAACATGCAAATACCATCATTGTTAAATGTCATTTTTGCCCATAAGAGTTTACTATATTTCAAAGTAAAATACAAAAAAGACATGAGCTTGAAAATCGAGCATTAAAAGAGTTGACATGGAGTTTTTCTTTGCTATGTCAAATGCTTTCATGCTATAAAGCCCGATTCTATTGCAAAAGTTTCAATTATTCAGTTTTTTCACAAATGAAAAATAATTGTAAAATAACAATAGACAATCGTCTGATTTCATTTCTTTTGTTAAACTACAAAAAATTTATTCTCCGACTTTCTTTTCTTTTCTACCATACAAATAAATCTCTTCCCATTATCTTTTCTTCCTTTCTCTACACTTCGATCTCTTAGTTTCTGCTCTCTCCAGCAACCAACAAAGCATTAGCTACATGAATTCCATAAATAATGTTGAACAAGCCACCTCAGGACCATGTAACAATAAGAGAAACACCCCTCCATACCTCATTTAAATCAAACATCAAATACCACGTCTTCACCTGAAGCATATTTCCAAGTGGCAACAATAAAGTACAGGAAAGTAACTACAACTGTAGGTAGCTAAATTAACATCAGTAGAGCATTTGGGCTAAGCCACCAACTCCCAGTGGCAACCATAACAGTTCTAAAGTATCAAGCAATGGGGAGCCTGTTCTTTAAAAATAACACAAAAAAAAAGGAGGCCACATGATATGAAAGTAGATATGGCATCTATACTAATAATTACTACATTAAAAAAAATGAAAAGAAACAAACATAAGGTAATAAAAGCCCAAAACAAAACTGAAAAATTATATGCCACAATATCAGAGACGAAGAAAGCAATTTCATTTCAACTCAAAAAAGATTATATATATATATATATATATATATAGAAAGTGATTTCAATGATTTCATTTTTAACAAATATCTTCATAAATATATTAACAAAAATATATCGTCAACACAATGGTAATGCCATCACAATACTTTCTTCAATTTAGAAATTTTGGTATCTGTACCATATGGATTTGGATTTCTCAGTTCTAAGTGGACGGCCTGTTTTACACTAAATCCATATACCTATAAGCAATGACTAGCTTCTTCATTTGCAATAATAATTTTCTTCATTCTTCTGAAAATTATAAGGCTTTCGGCGAGTAGAAATTTAATTAAATAAGTACACATCATTCTGATACTGATAGTTCACTGTCAATTTCTACCCTAAATGGAAAATTGATCATATGATCAAAATTACCAGCACAATGGCTCAAGAAAATTCCACCAAATAAACTGTCTTTAAAGCTATAATACAGAAAGTCAACCGTCACGCAACCAACATTTACATGAAATGATATCATTTCATTCTCTTCTAAGTAAAAACAGAATGTAAGCATACCTCAGTCGATGCCTGTTGCAGGCTGTGAAAAAGGCAACAAATCCATACAGTATACTCTTGAGAGCACGAAAAATCTGGAAAAGAAAATATAAAAAAATCTATCAATCAGGATAATTGTCTATGATGAAACCACCTACTTCCCAAAATTCATTGATATACCATCTTACAACCTGGGAAAAAAGGTCATTCCAAAGAGAGCGCCACATGGAAACTTCATAGGTGCTGACTGTTGCCTCAGAAGATGATGCCAACTGGAAAATGTTAATAACAAACTGCCATGTGTCTCCAAGTATATTACAAATGCACGTAGATATGAAAGCCACAAAACTGGATGTCGAAAGGACCAGACGAATAGGAGCACATAGTATTTCCCAGAGAATCCACAATATAGGATACAAGATACAAGTAGCTGCAGTGCATTGCAGAAAAGAACATGTGGGCAATTAGTATAAGAACTTGTATATCAAATGATAATTTATGTTAGCATAATCAAGGATAAATTTAAGAACTAACAGACGGTACCAGAAGTCCAAAACACATGATGACCTACCAATGCTCCAAACAACAGTGAGGATAAACCACAATGGTAAAAAGAGAAGTTCCAGTAGATCCCCCACTATATTGCAAGAAGTCTCAATCCCAAACCAAATGACAGAAAAGCTGCTTTCTACTAATTCGAACAACAAATTCAAGCTTGGAAGAAGAAATCCAAAAATCTCCACCAGTGGCTCTGCAAGAGGTTGAACAAGAACTGAAAAAAAGGATCGCGTGGTATGTGTGAAGGCAAGGCACCACCTAATAGCCTTCTGGAAGTTATGTAGAAACAGCATTGTCCCTAAGTACTTAACCCTTGAAACCATCTCCCAAGTTTCTATCCAATCAAAAAGAGGCCCACATATTCGAGATGCAGTTGCCTTAAGAACTGGAACATTTTTGTATAAATCATAAAATCCTATGAGGACAGTGACAAATGAGATCAGAACGTATAAAAGTCTTGCAAGCGGGCACATCCATGGGCGATAGAGATTACATAATACTGGGTATGACTGAAGGAAGATGACCCAAGACGGAAGGCCAGCCTCTAACAAAGTAAGCAATCGCAGATCAGATATTATAACTTCCCTTAATTTAAATGGGAGGTCATGGTCATTAAACCTAAACAATAGTAGAACATCGCTATACTGAGTGGTTTCAACTGTATCATCAGAAACACAGCTAGAGTTCTCAGAATAATTCAATGAGTTATCAATTTCAGCTGGCGTTTCCTTGGAATAGCTATCAACTTCA
This sequence comes from Styphnolobium japonicum, assembly GCA_023212625.1. Classification (NCBI taxonomy): domain Eukaryota; kingdom Viridiplantae; phylum Streptophyta; class Magnoliopsida; order Fabales; family Fabaceae; genus Styphnolobium; species Styphnolobium japonicum. The sequence goes on from JALBWW010000010.1 coordinate 8,100,052, forward strand.
ACTCCAGCACTAAAGTAATTCATTAATTTTCTTCTCTTATTAGGTCCAGAAGGAGGAGGCGTGTGTAGCATGCCTGTTGTCTCTTCAGTATTCTCAGAATATACTCCAATACTGGTACCCAGACTATCCTCAACAGTTAGAGTACCATTGCGGATGTTATCGATATCATCAATGGGTATAGTCCCAGAAAAATCTTCACTAGCATCATAAAATATCTCCCCTGTAAAAATTGCAGATAAGGATGAAATTTTTATTGAAACTTCATTTTGGTTTAAAAATTACAGAATCACTACAGCCTTCAGCTGCCATCATGTAAGATACAGTAAACTAACTCAACAATTAGGCTATGTTTGGAGGTCTGAGACAGGAAATACAATGATTCATAAAAGAATGAAAAGGGTGGGACAGGAATGGCAAGGATTACCCACAAGGGGTGGCTCAAGTGGTAAGCAAGCTTGAGCTCAGCGGTTGAGGGGCCTCTACAATGTCAGGGGATCGAGCCCATGGGAAAGCAATTGTGGGGAGGGACAGCCTCAGTACCCCGTACGGGATTAGTCTCACACCAAAAGGATGTGGGGATAACCAGGCAAAGACCCAAAAGAAAAAAGGAATGGCAAGGTTTGTAAGTTTAAAAAATCCAATATAGCCCTTGTGTGTATAGGACAGAGGATAAAATGGTAAATTAAAAGTTTCTAATAAAAATCTCACTATTCCATCACCTCCCCCCCCCCCAAAAAAAAAAACAAAGGCCACCAACCCCAATTTGTGGAAAAATTGGACGGTTAGAGGGGGATTGAGTGGGAATGAGGCCCCTCCTGTCCCTTTATCTTCTATTTATAACATTCCAAAACATGGCAATGTCTCTCCCTCTCCAAGGGTTCTCCACAACCCAAACTTATTGTTATAAATCATATATTGAAATTTTATATATATCAGATATATATATATATATGTGTGTGTGTGTTGTGTAGAGAGAGAGAGAGAGAGATGCATCTCTGCATGCATATTTATATATGAATGCATGGCTTACATTAAATAGAAACAGAAAAGACAGGAACTAAAAACAAAAAATATATATACAACCATTTCAGAATGTATAGGTGGATCATGCATAAGCAACAACTTACCTCTAATACATGTATTTATGTATATGACCCTATGTAACTGTGTGTAGACAAGTACAACAAAATCAAAGATAAATTGAACTTAGTAGAATGACTTAAATGATCGATTAAAAAAGGAACCACCAAGTGAATGTTAAAAGGACATGCTTATGATAAGGCCCAATTATTCAAAATGAACACAGTTCAAGGAAGATACTATATTCTATAATCATGTTATTTTGACACCTTACTAGGATGCATCATACCGAAAAAGGAAATGTCAAAAAGGTGAATTGAGTCTATGCCCCAGAGTTTATACCCTCCTATTCCCACAGAAAAAGAGGCCAGCAAATAGTGAACTCCAAAAGCACACAAGAAGCAAAAAGTTCGGATAGATTCTTCAACAAGACAAATGAGCTACAAATGTCATGACTACAGTCATTATACAGATTTTTCAACTCATAGTAGTGGAAATGCCATTTCTTTGTCATAATTCAACAGGAATGATTAGATTTGTCTGCGGCAAACAGTAAGCCCAACTAAAGTTGCACCTTGGGAAGATTACAAAGGCAGAAGAGGTTCGGATTTACCCAACAAAATTTCATGCTACGAAATAAGTTATCTTATCAAAATAAGCTCGAGTAAATAGCAAACAAATCTAGGGAAAACACATCTGGGAAATCAAAACCTTCTGTTAGGCCTCATTTTATGAGTACTGTTGGAACAGGAATCATATTCCTGGGAACAAGAAACCTAGAATGGTGATGTTAAAGTCAATATTATTCTAGAGTTCAAAATAATAGTTTTTGACATTCCTAGTGTAGGTAAAAGGGTCCCCTGAATTTCGGATTCCTGCATTTGGTAGGATTCTAAAACCAATCAGATGAGTGATCAGTCATCCCTTTCCTCACCCAACCCTTACTCAGTTATCAGTGTAAGTCTTGAAATACAGATTTCCCATTTACACCTTCTATTCTGGCCATCCAAGCATGGGCTTAAGCCATTCACAATAGTGCAGGTAGACATGGCATTGTTAAAATCATGGTAGGAGGTACCGACACCATAAATAAGGTATGATTTAAATTACTCAAACGTTGAGATAGAGAAGGAAAAAGAATGAGAGTTTCTCTCTAAGCCTATTCCCAATGCCATGTCCTCAACTTCAGTTAACCATAAAATTATATTTCCATCCACTTCCTTGACTACAACAAAACAAATAATAAGCAAGATTTATAGACAGACATGTTTCCAGAGAACAAAGCCTCATTTTGTAAGGTATTCATTCAAAGGGTTCACTTCTAAAGGAACTTATGTTTAATAAGTTTGGGACCACATATTTTAAGTACCTGCTCTTGCATGAAATACAAATGCTATAGACAACTAGATGCTGATTATCAAGGCTATCCTAAATTCAGATGCGTTATGCACACTCGCATGGAAGTCATGATGAGAATCCCTGTTACTACCTGAGGCAGAATCCAGGTGATCTTTCAAAAGCAGCTGTTCAGATAGAGTTCCAGAGAACCACGAAGACATACAGCTTGCTGCTTGAGCTATACTGTCAAATTCCCATCTTTTCATAAATTTAGCTTCTATAGCCAGTGAGGTATCAGTCTGCAAAACAAATAAAACAAATTAATACATAATGGCATAGACAATAAATGAAAAAAGAATGTGGAGCATGTGGAGATGCAGTACCTGAAGCTCATTAAAGTAGTTGATACCACGAACATTGGTCCATGCAACTTCAAATACAATAAAGCCATAAAGAGTCCTATGCAATTCACTGCTGAATTGCAAAGAATTCCTTAGGTTCTTCACAGGAAGTAAAACCTTCTTTCTTGATAACATCACTGCTTCAATCAATGAGAACCATCTCATAAATTTCTTTGGTTTACCTGTGCTTGATCGAGAACGAAGCTCCTTTCCCTCTTTTCTCTCTCTTCGAGCTTTGCTGTATGCAAAAGGAGATAACCTTGACTGCAATTAAATAAAAACGATATAACTTTTGTTATAGGACAAAATTACATGAAAATTGCTTCAATTACTTATGGTGAGTTCAGCAACCTTGGTAACCATCAATTGCCAAAAGTGTGCTCCCCGTGAACCGAGGTCTCTCAACCATGGTCGGTTGTCAACCAAAATATACAGTTTTTTACTATCATTGGCAAGGAAAAGGCTAAGATCTGCAAAATAAGATTGCAAGTCTCTGCAAAAAAATACATCACAAAGATGCATTGGATCAGTATGAGAAATACAAAAATTCAAGAAAATAGAGCATTGAACAACGTAATTATAGTATATAATGACCAGCTGGGCCGGTAAATTTTCTGGTTTCTATCAAAGGAAAATTTTCAAAACTTTATGTGCTAAATCATTAAATCACTTCCAATAGTTTTCCTCCTGATGTGAAAAAAAAAATTTGAAAAATGCGACTTGCAAGATAACAACATGAAAGTAGCTAGAACACAAAACTAAATAAAGACCAAAAGTGAACAAGGTCTGCAACTCCTTAAAACTAAAAAATCAAATTTATAAATAAGAGTCACAACGTTTGCACCAAGCTTATGAACCAACAACAAACATTGCAAACGAAACAAATTTTAAGATAACAAAAATTTTCACCTTCCAACTTGTTTTCAAAAAATAAAAATTGAAAAATAAAATAAAATAAAATAAAAAATAAAAAACCCATCATGCATATCATTAAATAAAACTCAATCTTTCACCAAAAAATTAAAAAAAAAAAAAATCAATCCATCACCAGTTTCATAACACCATCCATGTGATCAAATTCAACACACCTTTACCATTACCATTACCATACATTTAAAAAAAACAAAAACAAAACATACCCAATTTGCAAACTTGTAAGAGGAAAAATGCAGCGTCCATTGTCACCTTTCTCCATCAAGAACAACGCCCTCTAAGCCCTTCTTATCACTAGAACCTGCTTCAAAATCCAAATTAAAAAAGAAATTAAAAAAAAAAAAACCATCCTTCTGCACATGCATTCAGACGATTCTACACACACACACAAAAAAAACGCGCGAGAGAGACAGAGAAAGAGGACCTGAGAAATGGGTGTGAGAATGAAGGGCAAAGAGAGAGAACGCGATGAAACAACGAGCGAGGAACTTCATAACAGAGAGAGAAAAAGAAAAAGAAAAAGATAAGAATCAAAGGGAGCGAGAAGAATGCATAAATGCGGGTTCAATCGATACAGCAGAGCAATTTCAACGCGTGTCAGCGAATTTATGTTTTGGCGATTTCAATTCAATTTGCTTCGGAGAGTTAGAGAGAGAAAATGAGACGAAGAGAAGGAGAAGAAGAAAGGAGAGAGAAAGTAGTTGAACTCGTCAGAGACACGCTCGTTGTTAATTTAATTGTTTGTTACTGTGTGTTAAAATAGAATGGGAGTCGAGGGTAGAATAGTAAATTCGTTGTTCTCATTTAGAGAGAATCAAGGATTTTCGCGCAAGAGAAGAGAAGAGAAGAGAAGAGAAGAGAAGAGAAGAGAAGAGAGAGAGAAGGGAAAACATGGGAACCGTGAGCATGCGTTTGGATAAGAGACTAGTTAGTAGTTACATTTCGAAGTGGGGCCCCTTGGGAATTATGATGGAAATTGTGCTGTTTATTCAGTTGTATCTTTAAGAAATTTTAACTTATTCAATGATTGACAAGAGAGTACTATTATTGAGTAATGTTATGTCGTATGTTTCTTTTTAATGAATTGTTGATCTAGTTGTATTTAAATTTGATAGAATAAGAGTTTTTTTTAGTTAAATGGAGTCACATTAATAATTTTTGTACAAATTGAGAAAGAAAAAATAAGAACTTAATTTGTAGCCACATGCATTTAGCTCAAATTGATGGAATGAATGGCTGAGATTGAAGTTAAAATAAAATAAAGGCAATATATCAAACAAACTTCTTTCTTTATATAAATACATTGCATGTATTACATTTTAAATATAACAAGAATGACACATTTCCTCTTTATTAAGTTGGATTATTAGTATATAAAAGCTTCAAAAGCATCATGTTATTCTTTCTTTATTTTGGTTAAAAATATCCTTATTCTTATTCTTATTCTTATTCTTAATCACGTTTCTCTACATGAAGTTTATTGTTATTTTTGGATATTAGCTCTCTAATTTTGCTTACCCTTTGTTAGGATGTTTCTAAACCACATTTATAGAGTGCTTGTATCCTAATTTTAAAATTTGTATCTATCTTTAATTAATTAATTAATATATATCAAAAAATACACCACGCAAAATTAAAGGTTTTAACTGTTTAGTAATTACTTTAAAAAAAACCTCTATCATGTTTATACAATTTTGACTACGGAAAATATATTTCAAAAATATCAATTGCTATATTTATTACAACATATATATTTTTTATCATATTCATTGAATTCGTGGAATTTGAGAAAAAAAATATTTATTATTTAATACCACAATAAAGATTTTGATCAATGACATGTGAGCTAAATGCTACTTTAATTTCAACTAGAATTTGAAAATTGATGCCATTAGGATTACTTCTAGTTCTACTAGATAATTTCGTGTTAACATTCATATAATTGTTGATAATGATGAGTTATGGTTTACGTATAAATTATAAGTGTGATTCGATGTAAACTAAAAGAAGACAAATATATTAAAAGAAATGATTTAATTTCAATTCACTGTCAGTGTAAAGTTTTTTTACACTATCATCTAATCATGTGCTGACACATTATTAAAAGAGTTAGACTTTTTAGATAGTTGTTATGATAGTCAAACTCTTTTAATGATTTGACAACACATGATTAGATGACAGTGTAAAAAAACTTTACATTAACAATAGATCAAAATTAAACTCTAAAAAAAATAGGACAAATAGTAAGAATGGGCTGAAATATAGTTAAATGTAACTGCCATATCAATTTTAATATAATTAATTATTTTTCATTTTTTACACAATGCTAGTCCTTGTAAAAACAGTTAGGGCACATTCAGTACATTAAAAAAATTTGGTATAAAATAGGCCTAATTAATTTTAAGATTGGTGTAAAGAATGAAATTTCATATAAGAATAGGAATTAATAAACTGAAATGAGAATTTTATTCTCATTCTACAGTTTAATAGGATTAGAAATACAATAACTTGCAAAGCAATTCACAGTTTGATGTATGGAATATAATATGAAATGGAATCTAAATTAATGTAAACGCTATAAATATCTCTAATGAGAAAAAAAAAGTTTAATTTTTTTTTACATATCTTATATATAATATAAATGTGCATTTTTAAACAATGTTTAAAATTAATTTTTGAACAACTTGATTGATAATATATATTTTTCTTTTCAACTAAATTTTTCCTTATTATTAATATATTGTAATTATGACTCTATTATTTTTTACATTGATATTATATTGATTTTAGTATTATACAAGATTTTGAAAATTTTAAGACAAAAATTAAATAAAGATCACAATTAAAAAATAATCCAAAATATTAGAGAAAAAGAAATGGTTCAACGATAACCTAAAATGAAAATCACACCATTTAAAAGGCTCGAAGTTCAAGTATTCTAAAGACTGAAAATTATACCACCATAAACCAACAAATATTTTTCATCTTGTACCAATAAATATTTAGAGAAATGGGAACATGGAGTTGGAGGAGTGATGAGTTATAGGATGAGTGAAAATATTTTGTAAAATATATAAAAGGTAATTTGTACCACCATAAACCAAGCAATATTTTTCAGATTGTACCAATAAATATTTAGAGAAATGGAAGCATGGAGTTGGAGGGAAAATAAGTTATAAGGCGAGTGAAAATATTTTGTAAAATATATAAGGGTAATGTGTATCATTTTATAAATTAAATAGGGATATATTAAGACAAATATATAAAATGATAATTCTACAAAATATATGGAATCTCAATCTTGCCTTTATTTGGAGGAACGAGTTTTTATAAATTTGTGGAATGTGATTCATAATGAGAATGTCATTCTATATTATTATTTTTGACAAGCAAATATAGGAATCCTCTTATTCCAATATTAAGAATGTCTTTCCATTTCTTCACACCAAACATAACATAAGATTTTCTCCTCTATTATATTTTTCTTATTACAATGACAGAACAAAAGTTGAAATTTATGATCTCTTATAAATATTAAAACCCCTCATTATTATCTCACACATAGCTTGAAACTTTTTCTATCTAATACTATCACACCAATAATCATTTGATATATCATTATTTAACAAAATAATTTGAATGAGAGATCACTATAATCTATAATAATAATAATAACGTTAAATGTAATTACTAAATTAAATAAATAAAATAACTAAATTTTAAAAAAGTAAAAAAAAAGATAAACACATGATAAAAATACAAGAATAGAAACTTATTTAAATCCTATAAAATATCATTTGCAATCTTATACAATGTTTTGCACACACAAGATAGGGTAGGTTTATTCCAATAGTATCTTTTAGTTTTTACCATGTATGTTTTATATAACTATACATAACGTCAGCCATTCGGACTTTATTTTTAATTGCTAGAAATTGATAGGTCAGATTTGGTAGAGTCGAAAAAATAAAAAAATAAAAATTTCGATTCAAACCAATCCAACCCTGCATATGAATGGGTTTTGATTAATTAAATCGAGTCTAATTCAGAAGTTTATATATTTCAATTTTTCATAAGTGGTTTGACGTCATTTTACTTATTTATTTTCTATTTTTTACATAGGTGAAAATTCCGTGAAATATCATCATTTCACTTTTTATATATATAAAATTTAAATGGAATAGTGTTTTCATTTCTCCAAAAGAATAATTAAACCCGTTTATCAAATTTAAATCAAACTCAACCTATAGATTTGAACTTACCCATCATTTATAAATTGGATTAAATTGAATTGTGCGAGTTTAGGTTTATACTACTATTCAATGAAGTACTAATCTTATGATTAAAAAAATTTACTATTTATTTATTCTTTGTATTGGTCTTATGATTCAAAGAATTTTACAATATTTATTTACTTTTGTATGCTGAAAGTTACTTGCACATATATCATATATATGCCCTCCATGATTTCAAGCAGAAAATTTTATTTATTCTTTTAGCTGAGAGTTACTTGCATGAGGAAAGGGAATAATTGTAGGATCCGAAGCATATGCCGCCATTATGATCCGCCGCGGCAGGTCGTGCTAGACTGTTAGTGTTGGTCTTTATCTTGCAAGTTTAGGGCTCTGTTCCCAAAGCAAAGACGGCCTTTAGTTTTAAATGCTTATCATATTTATATTTCTCTTCAAGTTAATATTATTTATTTGTTAACTTATTGATTTTATCTTATTTTTTAGAGTAAACTATAATTTCGTTTTCGAAAGATTTAAGTAATATTAGTTTAATTTTTTAATAATTTTTTATATCAAAATAATTTTTAAATATTTCCTAAGACGCTTTTAGATAATCAATTTGATGTCAAAAATTTACATACAATGATTATTTTGATGTCAAAGATTATTAGACAACTACATTAATGTCACTCGAATCTTTCAGGGACAAAATTACTAATTTACTCTATTTTTTTATAAGTAAAATCATGAACATATACTAATGCAAAATAAAATAAGTTTAATTTTGATTCACTATCAGTGTAAAAAAGTTTCTTTACACTGTTACTCAATCATGTATTGTCAACTCATTAAAAGAGTTTGATTATTATAACAACTACCTCAAAAGTCTAACACTTTAATAATGTGTCATTTGTAACACCCTCATTTTCTTACACGTAGTTAATAAATTTATTCTTTGAAGTATGTGGTGATTAAAAATAAAATGAATATGAGAAAAGTATCTTATCATTGACGTGATGCTAGGGTTTTGGTTTGAACTGAAAATTTAAACGGTGCCGTACTGCGTTTTGAACTTACCAGTATAGGACTATACTGCTTAAAATAGGATTTTTAGAGAGAAAATTTGAAATAAATATATTTTTATTTATGAAAATATATTTTGAACTTTTGAAAATATTTTTGAGATTTTATGTGAAAAATAATATTTTTCGGATTAAAAATGGTAAAATCGCCTAGTAGGAGGGGATCTTTTGGGAATGACATTATTTTTGGTTGAGCTCTGAGTGAGAGTCATTTTTTTTTATTTTGATGTATATGTTGGGTTGGGGTAGACTCACACATATGATGATGTATATATATTCCCCTTCTTGTGCTATTACGCTGTGATGACCACTGAAACTTACCTAGGGGATATAGTTTGACTTGTATATATATATCGTCGTACATTATGTTGCTGAAATTGTTTTTTTTTTTTGTTTCGATTATAAGTATTATTATTTTTGTATGCTACATATCTACTTCCTTTTAAAATAATAATAAAACTAAAAATATAACTCACATTTTTCACACAAGTTTAAATAATTTAATATATTTTTCTAATATCAATTTAATTAAAAAGGTGTTTAAAATAAAAATTCATATAGTTTAATTAATGTAATACCGAGGGGTGTTGCATCATTACATAATTAGATGATAGTGTAAAGAAATTTTACACTAACAATGAATTAAAATTAAATCCATAAAATAAAGTTATATTTTTTTCGCTAAAATAAAGTTATATTTTTTTCGCTGAAATAAAGTATATATATTTTTTTTGCTAAAATAAAGTTATATTAAGTAATTAATAAATTTTAATTGATAACTTCCAAATTTTAAAAAATTAGGTATACAACACTAATTATCAGAAGAAAAAGTACAAATCACTAAAAGTGCTTGACAAATGTTATTGCATTCTTTACTCTTTTTTTAAATAAAAAAAAAACAAATTCATTCTTCACTTTAAAGAAATTATTTTGTTACAAGAAAATTAAATTCAAGTGATTTATTTTTTCAATTTTACAGTTATGATTGTATATAAATTTTGAAATTGAAGCGATTTCATTAATTTGTATTTCATTCAAATAAAAAATTGTTAAAGATTTTAATAACTCTCCATCCAAGATCCTAATGAGAAGTGAGTTATGTGGTGACACGTGATCCCTAACACTTTCGTTTGCATATGAAGCAAGATCAAATCACCTTTCTCTGCATTTTTACTTTGAACTTAACTGATAACTTAAGGTTTTCTTTATCTTTTCACCCACAAATCCATGACTTCCTCTTAGCATTAAGACCAAACCCAAGCACATGCAGATCTGAGGAAGCGTTGGAGGCAACTAGATAACCTGCAAGATTTTTGAAAATGTCACCTTCAGACAAATTGGTTGTGATCCTCTGAACTTGTCTACTCCTTTCTTCTTGTTCTTCTTCCTTTTCTTTCTCTCTTCCTCATTTCCTCTTTTCTCTTAAACCCACCAATTCAAGCCTTCCCTTTCTTTCAGCAACCACTGCTTCCACTATGGCCTTTGAATTGTAGTGTGGCAGCATCAGTGATCCTTGAAGAATTTGTTTTTAAAGAATAAAACTTAGTATTTTAAGTCCCAATTAGGTTCTCTAAGAAGCAAGTGAATAGAACTGAATTCGAGATTAGGTTAATGGAAGGAATTGATTTTGGGAAGTGGGGTTTCAGTTCATCTGATCTTGCTTCAGATGCAAATGCCCCAGTTAGGGATCATGTGTCATCACATGACTCACTTCTCATTAAAATCTTGGATAGAATTAACAGAAAGTGTCATGTATACATTCTTGGGAGGTCAGGAAGTCATATTTGGAAGTTTTAAAACATAGTGGGGTTTTCTACACATGATCTATAGTCGGAGGAGGTTCTTTGCATTTTATCATTTTTTAAAATAATTGGTTCATTGATATATTATTGTATCCATTTTGATCAGTGATCATATTTATAAAATTAGGCTTAATTTGATTTTTAATTTCTATATTTTTACCCTTTGTTTATTTAGTCCTTATTTCTTTTATTTATTTGTTTTATTTGCCTAATTTATCAATTACATATCAAAAGTTATCCTTATGGCGAACCTTCATCCAAATTATTTTTTCAAATAATAACATGTCAAGTTCAAAAAAATTATTTAAGATTACCACATCAATAACAATTTGACAAACATTGATAACTAAGCTCACTTCTCAAGAGAAGATAAACATGTTATCAGTGTTGGAACCAAAGAATCTTATGAAATTAAGTTTGGAACCATACTGATTAAATAATCATTACCCCATAAAGTTTTGAATATAACAAAAGTTTCAATTTAGATTGAATAAGTAAAAGACTCTTGTAACTTGTTTCGTAACTATTTCAAGAAGAAAAGTGTTAACAAACAGTTACTTATATGTGCATCTATTATCTTCTGAGCTAAGGAAACTAAGTATGCATCCAATACCTTTTGAACTATTTCACAAAGTTTCATTATATTTGGATCGTCCAATGTTTTTCTTACTAAACTCATGTTTCAAATTATTCGTCTATTGCCAAATTTCAAATATGAAGAAACTGTTCTTCATTAAACGCTAAGAATGACTCTGAGAGCGCACACTTAAAAAAGAAGTCAACTGAGCCGCTTAAGCTGACATCGCTAACGACTACAAAAGACCTGCGAATAAAGAACTTTTTGCGTGCTCAGACAAGTCAGGTGTAAGCTATCATATTCTTGGACATTCCTGATAATCAAGGTGTCTTTTCAGAAGAAGCTCTACACTTTTTCATCTTAGGCATTTAATACCACTCAGAACGATAATAAATGTTTCCGTTGGATGAAGAAGCTTATGAAGACTGCTCAATTTGCTCTCACCTATAAAGACAATTGTCTTCGAAGAAGAGATGGTGACGACTTTATGAGAAAATTAAAAGTAAAAAGGATTAAAGCTTTCATTCTTCTTTGTATTCAAACTCTTAAAAAGAGACTAAGTCTTGATATTCATTTTCAATCCTCACCTATAGTGAGTTAAAAACTCAAGCTCTTCTATACCCTTTTTTTTATTCACATTGGTGTTTAAGCCTGAAGAGGCTGTGTATAAAAGAATACTTGAATAGTAGAACCTGAAGAGGTTGAGAATACTTGTATACCTGAAAAGGTAGACAATACTTGTAATCTTTGTACAAGATTAGTAGAAAATCCTTCTGGTTGAAGGGATTGGACATAGCTCTCGGTTTGTGGGAGTGAACCAGGATAAACATTTGGTGTAAGCTTTTCTTTCCTCCTCTTATGTTTTACTTATTCACTAACTTCTGGGGATTGTCATTGTTTTCCTAACTAAAGAGTTAAGTTAAACCTTAGAATTGTTTCATTTCATTTAAAGTTGTTTATCTCAAATTTGCATTAACGTCCAATTGGACTCAGAAGTTTTCTGCGTCCACTGCTTTTCACTTCCTGTGAAAAAGTTTTTCAAAAAGGTTAAGAAACACAATTCAACCCCCTTCTTGTGTTTCACTTGTTTACTTCAATCAATGTTAGGCATTTAATGCAGCTTAGAACAATAACATTTATTACCGTGGGACGAATAGCTCATTAAGACAAGATCAAAGCTCTGAAGCATATAAATATAATGTGTCTTCAAAGATGAAAGTAGAGACAAGAAATACAAACTTTTTCAAGCTTTTGAGAATTCATTCTTACACTTTCATATTCTTTGTATAAAGATATTCTAGTTACACTAAGCTTCATAGCTCTTACCCTCACATATCGTGAGTTATTTGTTAAGTGTTTTCAAACACAACTTTGTTACTCTGTATTTACCTAAAAAGGTGGGAGAATACTTTTTTACCTGAAAAGGTGGAAGAATACTTTTTTACCTAAAGAGGTGGAAGAATACTTTTTTACCTGAAGAGGTGTAAAATACTTGTTACTTGAATAGGTGGAGAATACTTGTAATCTTGAAAAATTAAGTAGAAAAATCTTTCTTGTCGAAGGGATTAGACTAGCTCTTGGTTTATAAGAGTGAACAAGTATAATTTGGTTGTGTAATTCTCTCTTTCCTTCATCTTGCTTTAGTCTTTCCTATGCTAACTTTTGGGGATTGATATTGTTGTTTCTAACACTTAATTACTGTTAGTTTTAAAGAAATGTTCTTGCGTCCAAAAGATTTTACTTAAACAAGTTCTCGGCGTCAAAGCTCTTTTCAAACAATTTTTGCGTCCAAAGTTTATTTGCGAAGCTGTTTTTACAAAAAGTTTTCCAATTATTAAAAACACAATTCAACCCTCCTACTTGTGTTATATTCTTTCATTTCACATAGCTAATTGATTATCACAGTAGAGGATGAGAAGTTCAGTAAATGGAATAGGGAAGCCTTAAAGGAGATATTTCAACCATTGAACTTCACATGTAGTAGCAACCATGGTAAGATACTCAGCCTCTGAGCTTGATCTGGACATAGTACTGTTCTTTTTGGAGTGCCAAGATATAAGAGTGACTAAGAAAGATGCAGAACCCAGAAGTGGAATTTTGGTAATCTACACAGCCTACCTAGTCACGAAAATATGACTAAGATGGGAGAAAGATGCCCTAACTAGGTGAACCTTTAAGGAATCTATGTGCCCAAGTGACAACTTTGTAATGAATGAGTTGGGGATCAACCAAGAATTGACTTAGATATTGAACAACATAAGTAATGTCGAGCCTAGTTGTGGTGAGGTATAATAACCTCGCAATGAGACATATGTAGGAGGAATTATCAGGATATGGATCATCCATGTGCAATTGTAGTTTCAAGGTGCTATCCATAAGTGTTGTGGCAAGCTTGGCACCTAAGAAACCAGTATCCGAGAAGATATCCTAGGCATATTTGTGTTAGGAAAGTGTGATACCTTGGTGTGATCTAGTTATCTCAATGCCCAAGAAGTATTTGTGATCACCAAGGTCTTTAATCTTGAGTGAAGCATCCAAAAATTGTTTATGTGTAATTGTTGACATATCATTATCAGTTAAGATGATGTCATCAATATACTCAACAAGGCAGTAAAAGTTAAGTATGAAGATCCTTTAGTGAATAAGGAATAATCTGCCTCAGGTTGGTGAAAACCAGAGGAGACAAGGCTGCTGGAAGCTTGGCAAACCATTACCTGCTTCAATCCATAGAAGGATTTCTCCAATTTGCAGACTTTTAAGGGTTAGAAGAGAGAACACCTATTGGGATGGTGATGTAAACATTTCCATTTATATCTCCATGCAAGAAGGCATTGTTCACATCCAATTGCTGAAGACGCCACCCTTTAGCAGAGGCAAATGACAACAACAGTCTAATAATGTTCATTTTGGCCACAGGAGAAAAAGTATCAAAATAATTCACTTGTTCTATTTGAGTGTACCTTTTTGCAACCAATCGAGCCTTATATCTCTCAAGAGGCCCATTTGATTTGTACTTTATTTTATAAACCCATTTGCAATCAATGAGAATTTTATCTTTGGGTAGATTGGTAATGATCCAAGTGGTATTTTGTTCCAAGGCAGTGATATCTAAATTCATTGCTTGCCTCTAACACTCATGTTGGACAAATTGAGCATAGGAAGTGGGCTCAACAAAAGATGAGATGGATAAAGCAAAGTGTTTGTGTGTAAGTGATAAAAAATTATATGAAACATACGATGAGATGGGGTAAAGAATACCTGGATGATGACTTGGTGCTAAAGCTAAAGTTGATAGACTACAATGATATTCCTACAGGTAAGCATGATTTTTTTCCTAGATCAGTTAGATTGTCTACAGGAAGATGTAGGTCAAGGAATATGAGATTCTGATGCTGCAGGTATTGAATGCATTGATCATAGCTACTTATATATACACTTAGTTTGCTATGTAGCTAAGAATAGATTGCTAACTAGCTAACTTAACAGAACTAATAGAATTGGTTTAGAAAAATAACTAACTAACTAATTATTTCAACTAACTATTAGTTAATTTTAATAGATAACAAATTAAGTTGATTTAGTTGGCATAGTTGGCCTCTTTGTTGAGGTGATGTCTGACCTGGTTGCTCACTTAACTTCTGAGTTTGTATGATCAGTATGTTAACTTTAGCCTATATTTTTCATCATCATATCAAGTTTTAAACTGCCTTTATAAAAAATAATAAAATTATAAGAACCAAAAAATATTTAATAATTTTTTTCATTAAATAATTAAATTTATTTATTTAAGAATATTGAATGTTTCTTAAATAGTGCCATAAGTGCACTTGTTATTAGTACCCTTAAGAGAAATCTAATAAAATCTCATATCTTCCCCTTTGTTTTGGTCAATTATGATCTTTTAGTGTGTCTTATGAATGGATGTTTTAATTGTGCAATATCTTCCTTTTAAGATCTTAATGTCTTTAATAAAAGTGGTAGATCTATTTTATTTATTTTTGTTGGTGCAGGTAGATCAATTATTATAAGAAACTACGTAATTTACTTTCCTATTATTGTAGCCTACTAGCTTTCTTCCTAATTTAGCCAAAGTGTTGGATAAATTGTAATTTTTAATTTTGTTATAGAGTTGGATTTATTCTTTGAATGAATTCCTTCTACTTTGTAAAAGGAACATAAAGTGCATGGCGCAAATTTGGTTTATACAACCATCAAACCAAACGATATTCAAATCTTCGTTTGAGTAGTCAGCAAGTCCGCTCTCACCATTAATAACACGACAAAAATACTAGGATTTTTTTTGGGTAATAAAATACTGGGAATTTTCTTTTTAACCTTTGATCCGAAATAGCCACATCCTATGTTTACTATCGATATCTTCTTGGTTATAATATTAGTGGCATAATGTATTTTGTTTCTCGGAATAAAAGGTACAAACATAAAGATAAAATTATCAATTTAAAATATTCTTAGTATACCATATATATATTTTAGCTTTAAATGCCAAATTTAAGCATATGGAAAGCGACCTTTTGTCAAATGTTTTTAAAAAATAAGTATATAATGGGAGAAAATTAATTTTTAATCTGAAAATATTAAAATAATTTAATTTACTAAAATTTTTAAATAAATTAAAACTATATATGAAGTTATAAGCTTAAACTATTAAAATAAATAAAATATAGATTTTTTTGGTGAGAAAATAAAATATAGATATAGATAATCACACCTCTTTTTTTTATTTTTTTATTTTTACTTTTATCTTTCTTCTTCTTTTCTTTTTTTTTAAAAATTAATATGTGTTTTATTTTTGGTAAAGAAAATGGTTATCGTTTTATAAAGAACGACAAAATGTAATTATTCTTTTTTGTTATGGTGATACGAAATAAACTGAAAAAAAAATTACATTAGAAAATACACACACATTTACTCTTTTACTTTTAATTCCTGTGTGGTTTTACGAAATTTGCTTAGTAAAATTTAACATTTTTCTTTTATAAATACACATCTATTGTTAAGAATTATTTGGAAGCACAAAGCAGCTTTAGGGACCCTCCATTTATTTATTTTGGTGGAACCCTCCATTTATTTGTGGGAACAAAATATGCGCTGAACGTACATCCACATTTGGGTGAGGTGGTCCTTATGACCCCACCACTCAGAAGAATTGCAATGATGGAGTGTAGGACCCTCAAGAAGGTTCGGAGTTTGGACCCATCTATCAATCACAATCAGAATCACTGTTTGGGGTAGTGTCCTAACGTATCCGTTTGGAGTTGGCACTCTTTCATAAAAAGCAAATTCCGCTGTGGATCCATTTGCTATAAGATTTTTACGGCTGTTAAACGGCCCACCCAGTCAGTTTAGGCTTGTCTATTATTGGTCGTGGGTTAAATCCCTCGGATTAAAATTGTTCGCATTTAAAGGGATTATAAATTAGTCAATTCAACTTATTTTGTATTAACTTGTGGACTTAAATTGGCCAGTTCATGAAATTTTTTTCCTTTTTTTACTTATAAATTTTGAAATAAATTTAAATTTAATAAAAAAAATCAAATTTAATAATCTCAAATCACATATTACATTACATAGATATAATATATAATACTTTAATCTCATTTAAAAGGTTAAGGGAGAATTTAAATAAATAAATAACATAAACTTATGGAATTTGATGAAGGTGTTTATATGTAGGTTGTGTTAATATTAGCATGTACAATACATACATTTTATACTTTTACTTGAAAAAAGAGTATTTAACTAACTAAGTTTTTAAATTAATTTTTTTATACAAAAAATTTAAACTTTAAAAAATAAAAAAGTTATGCAGGCGGCCCGTGGGCCTTGCGGGTTGGCCCGTTTAACTCGCGGGTTAAACGAGTCAATCCAAAATTACCCAGTTTTTACGGGTCACTAATTTTGAAACTATTCTCGCATAATTTATGTGGGTAAACGGGCTGACCCGGCTAGTTTGACCTGTTTTGACGGCCGTAAAGATTCTTATGTGAGTCTTTTTCTTTTTTCTTTCTTTTTTCTTTCTTTTTTCTTCTTTCTTTTTCACTCCCACGAGCTAATTCTCACAACATTTTTTAAGGGTAAGATTAATTTTGAGAGAATGACTAAAATAACCAGCTTAGTAAAAGGTTGGATAATTTAGTTTATTTTAAAAATTAACTAATCATTCAACTAATTTAATCAATAATTTACATATAATTAACCAATAATTTATCTTCATTTTGATACTTAATATGTGGTTAACTGTATGTAAATTATTGGTTAAATTAGTTGAACGATTGGTTAATTTTTAAAACGAACCAAATTATCCAATTTTTTTACCAAGCTGAACTTTTAAGACATTTTTCTATTAATTTTTATTTTAGTGTTTATGGCTTGACCTTAATTATAAAATATTTTTAATAAAATTTAAATTTTTACATTACACGTAAAGTTGATCCACATAAATCTTAAATTATATTCATTGTAGTTAAAAAGTCATGATAGTTGTACAAATTTATATTTATATACTCTATATATATTCTTATGTAAGTTATTAAATAACACTTAGGTCTTACTATGACCTTTTTTTTAATGATTCAAAATGTATACATATCTTACAAAAGTTTGTAAAAGTATATTTTTTCATTGTCAAATCAGATTCAATGAGACCTTTGATTTTTGTTTAATGAATTATTCAAATTAGATAACATTATAAAAATAATTTACACACAATAAAAAAATTAATGATCGCCTAGTTCTTTAAATTTTGATCGATCTAAATTGATTTGATCATAATTCAATTATAAGACTAAGATATAATTAATTGTGTAGTTAGTTCATAGTCGGATAATCTAGTTCGATCTATACAACACTGCTTAGACTATTAAACAACCTTTTGTAGAATATTAATTTTATCAATTTAATTATTAAGTCATGTCATCATGCATACTAAATTTAATATAAATCAAACATTTAATGGTTAATATTTATATTTTGAAAATATATTATATTTTATGTTAAAATAAAAGATTAGTCCCTATAGTTTACACTCATTTTTTATTTAGTCCTATAGTTTTTTTTTTTGAATGTCAGTCCCTACATTTTCATTCTGTTACGAAGTTTGTCTTTGTCTTCAACCCACCTACAAACGATGTTTGTTTTTTGCCTAAGTGTCAAATGAAATCCCATGTGGAGTTTATGTGGCATAGGAGAGAGGTTAGATGAGGTTTTTATATATGTCCAGCTCACTTCAGTTAATCCCATTTCCCTTCAAAGACCCATCCAACTCCAAAAACCCATCAACCCCTTGGTCTTCTTCCTGTCTTGAACCTCAAATTTTGAGAGTGGTTATTTCATTATTCTATGAGTTTAACCGTGTTTCGTCTCAGTATGAGTCTGAGTCTAAGTCTTGAAACCATGGGGAAAAAAGTAGGGCACAAAGGGTAGGAATGGAGCAACCACCAAATGACCCAAATCCTTGTAAGTTTTTGGAAAATACCCACATTTTTTTGGTTTAATGAAACTCGAAAAAGAATCCAAAAAATCTTACTCTGTAATTTGGGCACTTCCAAAATCTTCTTCTAGGATTTGCTTTAGTCCATGAAATGAATGATAACACCTTACCACTGCAGTCTCAAAAGTTTACTAGCTTGCTTCGACTGGAAGTATTACTCGAACTGCTCATATGGGAGAAAAAGCTCTCACCTTCCATGGCTTTAATGGGCAACAGTAGCAGCTCTGAAACGAAGCCAAATCCTTATATTCATCTCATATGAAATAGGGATGAAATGGGTTAGACATAAAAATCCTATCTAACATTTTTCTTATGTCACATAAGCTCTATATAGGATTCTGTTTGACACATAAGCTAAAAACAAACGTCGTTCGTGAGTGAGTTGACGACAAAGGCAAACTTCATAATGAAATGAAAGTGTAAGAACTGATATAAAAAAAATTATAAGGACTAAATTAAAAATAAGTGTAAATTATAAAAATTAATATTTTATTTTAACCTATATTTTAAAATAAAAATAATATTTGCTTGTATGCGTTTAATTTACCTTCAATGATTGAATTAATAAAATTTAACCTTTTAAACAATCATTTTTAATAAAATAATTGCATCAAATGAAATTTAGAATAACCCCCAATAAAGAATCCACATCCCCTGCGTAACTTCTAGCCATGTAAATGATGTCGTAGGAGATAGGACAAATATGCATTGCGTCCCTCTCACATGGGTGAGAGCACTTTGAGCATTGAAAACAAAAAAAAAAAAAAAAATACATCACACTTGGAAAGTTCAATGGGAAGCAAGTGACTTTTGTTAAAGAAAGGTGATGGAGAAAATAATAGAGAACAAAACCCATACATGATCCATGTCGCTGAGGGTTTCTCGATTATTTTATCTTTTTGAATTATTTTTAAATTTTAATAAAAATGAATTGTTCTATTTGATAAAAAATAAAAATAAATTAAATTAAGTGAATTAATAAGTTATTAATTATGTA
This sequence comes from Styphnolobium japonicum, assembly GCA_023212625.1. NCBI lineage: Eukaryota > Viridiplantae > Streptophyta > Magnoliopsida > Fabales > Fabaceae > Styphnolobium > Styphnolobium japonicum. The sequence goes on from JALBWW010000010.1 coordinate 8,120,004, forward strand.
GTTATTTAAAATAAAAATTTTTTATTTATATTATTTTAAGAAAATAAAAAATTAATGCTCACTTTTAGTATATGTTAAAACACAAGTTATTATTATATTTTGGTACAATATTATTATTTCTTTTGTACAATGTGACGTGACATTGGATCGTGTGCTTTTTGCTGTTTTGCATTTTCCAAACTAATTGATGAGTGTCAGTGATGATTAAACTTTAATCATCGTGATTGCTTGGACTTTTATTTTATTGCGAAAACGAAGTATCTTATTGTACAGATCAGTCCAAAATTGTCCATTTGTTTCCCTTCAGTTATAAAAAGATCTGGGTTTAGTTATTAAAAAATTTGGTCACTTTAATCAAACCATAATATTAAAATCCTTTGTGATTATTTATTTATTCAACTTATTATTATAGTAAATGATGGCAACTTGGGTGGCTAGCTACAATTGATCTTGGGTCTTAACTAAATCAAGGATTTTTGTCTTTTATGATCATTGCAATCCCATTTCCCAAATTACCATTAAATTATGGAGGATTCACATGGGCAATGTTCTTCGGCAAAAGCTTCCGACTGTGAAGTGTTGCAATTGGATTCTTTTATGAGTAACTAAAATTAAATTTTAAAGGGGGAGGGGGGGGGGGGGGTTAATGTTTCGTGCCATGCTGCCATTTTTTTCCTTTCGGAAATTCAAACATTCTACCATGTTATTGTTAGGTGTACTTCAAAGAAATTGTTTTTATATGTTTTGATCTTTATATCAGATTTAACCATTTTATCCCACCATCTGCCCTAGTTGTTAAATATATAAGAAATTAATTTTGATACATTATTAGTATAAATTTTTTTTATATTGTTATTTAATCATGTATTGTTAAATTATTAAAAGAGTTTGACTTTTACAACAATTATCTCAAAAGTCTAACTCTTTTAATGATGTGTCAGTATATGATTATATGATAATATAAAAAAACTTTACACTAATAGTGAATTAAAATTAAATCCAATAGCACTTAACTTAATAAATAACTAATTCACTTCTCTATCTATTTTATTTTAAGGAAAGTTTAGTACTCCCCCAACGAAGTTTGTTAAGTTAATAATGATTGAAACACTTTATTTTTGCTACTAAAGATCTCCTATTGGTAGCCAATTTATAAGTATTATTGTGAGCCTTAGTTAAAGCTTATGATATGTCATAATTTTAGAATGAGGTAGTCTCTCCTTAAACTTTAAAATGTTTTGATCTTAAAATAGAAACAACTTCCTTTCCCCCACATGTTAGATTATGTAGGTCATATTATAAATACAATTATCTCTAAAAAGTAAAGTTACATATGTCAACTATTGAATAAAGTGCCTATATAAAGCCTAAGAATTTCTCTTTTCTCCTAAACTTTTTTATACCTAAAGGTTGTTGCTCCTCTACCTTAACAAAAAATTCTTAAGTAGGTACATACTTATATATACGCTCCATTTAATATAGTAACATGTGTAAAGTTATATAAATTATGTTATAAATGCATTTATCTCGGTATACATTTACACATATCAACTATTAAATAAAGTGCTTATATCATATACCTACCTAAAAATTTTTACTATCTGAACTTTATTCAACAAAAACACAGAATTTACTTCTCTTAACTCAAACACAGAGAGCCATTTATGATTTTTTTAATAAGAAGGCGTCTATGACTTGGAAAATAATGCTTCTTATATTGTTGTATGTGTTAAGTTATGATTGTGCAAAACTTAATATATTTGAGTTTAACAAAAAATTGAAGTAAATTACTTTAACTTAGATTTAGCTATAAATACATTTATGCACATTTATGACCAAAACCAGAAAGCAGTACTCTATGACTCAGCACTCAGCAGTGGTATTGTCCTATAGCTTCTCTCTGGTTTATGAAAGGTTCGGTCATGAATTGTTTCTGCAAGCAACCGTAGGTGTCATTACTTGGCTACGAATGTGAAACAACTGGATGATGTTGATGTCTAGTGTCTTTCTCGACGCTGAGTTGTTGCATCTTTTGGATTGTGTTCCTTATTCTTCACTAGTACCATTTGCTGCTATGGGTTGGGAATCCTTATTTCTAACAACCTCTTATAAGAAAGAACCAAAAAGTTGACTTAGTTGTATCATCATTGTTTGCAATATTTTGTATTATATTGAAGTATCACATTATCAACAAATTGAGTACCATCTTCAATTCTCCTTGTTCAACTATCATATTTAAAGAAATGTTGATGTTCAGAGATTCATTGCTTTTATGATAATTGACCATTAAAAATGGGGGGGGGGGGGGAATCATTTCAAACCTTTTGAACTTGTTCCTTTAGTGACAATAATTTGATAGGGACCAAATATTTCCATTGTAGCCAGACAAATTTTTCACAAAGAAATAAAAGAAACAAAAATTGCATTGAAACATGAAGCAGCTTTGAGAAGTTGAGAACATCAAAGTTGTCCCCATTGCCCAGAACCTAGCCCAAAAAGCCAGAAGCCAGAAGTCAGTCGATCATCAACGTTTATACCAAACAGAAAGTTGAAATAGAAAGGTTACCAGGCCTTGATGTACGATAAAACCCAAACAGAAAACCTGATTCTCTTTTCCTAAAGTCTTAAAAGCCCTTATTTATAACCTTGTCAATAAAGGCCCAAAAGGGCAGAAACCCATATAAATATACTGTTACAGTAAAAACAATTTAAAATGAACCAGATGTTACAAATATAATGAAGATAAACGATGAACAACAGGAATGGCTATGCCATATATAAAAAGACAAAGAAATGGATATAAAATATATATTAAACTGGATAAGCAATATGAACCAGCTTTAACATTTTTCAGCAAAAAACAACAATAAAGTCAAAATGTGAAATTAACAAAGTAAAATTATAACATGACTAATGAACTTAAAATATATACAAAGAAATGATTTTCAGCATTAAGCATAAACAAATCAATATAATATTTCACTTTTCAAAAAGTTATGTATTCTTTTTAATTCAAGCAAGTAAATCACATTAGTTAACCCAAGTAAAACTAGAAGTGTTTGGCAAAGAGGATTACAAAAATTATATGCTCGATTTTATAAGAACATCAACAAACTTAGTAGGAAATTTCAAAATAATCATAATTAGCACAATTGAGATTGTTTGAAGAACAAATCTCATCAAAGATTATAGATTCGAGCGCTTACTACTATGTTAAAAGTTATAACTGATGGCTCGGGGTGTCAAAATAGGCTAAACCCGATGGGCCGAGTGAGGGCTCAACCAAGGAAATTTCAGCCCAAACAATGATGTGGACCAACCCAAAAATAGGCTAGCTCAATGGAGGCTGGCCCGACAGTGTGAAATTTTACTTTTATGTTATATATTTAATTTTGTTATTATTTATTCCTATCTTTGCTTAGCTTCATTTAGATTTAAAAAAAAAGAATCAAATTTGGTGGATACATATCATTCATTCTCCTTTCTCTATTTGTAATTAAGCGACAGTCTATGTTCCACCAAGCTTCTAGCAAGGCCAGACATCTTGTGATAATCATAGTCTTTTCCATTGAATAGAGGTAAGCCGCTGATGAGTGTAGTTCTTGGTGCATTGGTTGTGCCGAGATTTACTTCAATTAATAGATCTTCTGTTTCCATGTTTTTGACGTCTTTTTTCAATAATGATTCAGTGAAAACAACTTGATGAATCTATGCTTCTTCTGGCTCAGTCGATGTCAACTTGCATTTTGATGTATAAGCGGCTAATCTGGTTTGCAAGTCTTTGATTACTTCCATTTAAACAGTTGTTCAAGCCGAGGGATTGACCTAGCTTATGCTTTACTTGGAGTCTTTCACTAGTCCACATGATAGAACTATCATCTCCAAAGGCTTCACTAGCCAATCCTGAAATCGTTGTCACAAGGGGAGAGTAATATTGAGCTTCTGCCATTTCCACCTCAGCAGCAAAATGCTTGTCATCTGCTCTGACTACCTCAACTTCATCATCATTCCAGTAAATAAGGACTTGATGCAGGGATGAAGGAATGCATTGGTTGGCATGGATCCAGTCTCTTCCATCATTCCACTGCAGACTGGATTGGGCTTGCTTCGAGGCCGTGAGCTTGGCCTAAACATTTTAGGGTGTTAATACTATTAAATCTTTTATTGGAGTCATTTATTGATGTTTGTTACAAAAGTGTACATTCGCATTTTACACGTTCTCTTTTAGGGAATTGCTATGGTACCCTGATGGGTTTGATACCCAGGGTGAATTGTCAATCATTTATTGACTGTTAGTTTCACAATAAATGTTAAAAAGTCTCTTAAATATAAATAACAACTAATGAATGCTAGACAACTCACCCTGAGTATCGGTACCCTGGAAAAAAAGATGGGTACCGGAGTAATCCCCTCTCTTTTATCCCTTTATATATACAACTATCTCAATGTGCAATCATGAGCACCCCTTACCAGTCTTTGACTGTATTCTTGTTTCAAAAATTCATGCACACCAATCATGGTGTCCACTTAGCCTTTTTCATTTTGGCAGATTCTCCTCATGTTTTTCCGTTGCCTTTTGACTTTGAGCCTCTCTTCCTCTCAAGTTGTTGGTATTTTCATGGTTGCTTCTTTTGCCTTTGCTGCTGCTACCAAGGAAGTGAAGCAAATGTGCTTTATTAAAGTGGAAAGCAAGCCTTACAACCAAAGCCAAGCTTCCATGACTTCTTGGATAACTGGTACCAGTCCTTGCAACTGGGCAGGAATTGTTTGTGACGACTCCAAGTTTGTGTCCACTATATATATATGGCACAGTGACTTTTATAAGGGTATGAGTAGTTTTGATGAGTTGTTAAGTATTTATTAGTAGTTAGTTCTTCTAATAAATGCTTAAAGTTCATAAAGTATAACCAACAAATAATAGATATTTAATAACTAATTAAGGTACTAGCACCCATGAAAAAATTATGGGTGCCTTAATCGACCAATACGCACACCTCACATCTCAACTGCACGCTATTTTTAGACCAAATAGTACTCCTCATATTTCACATTAAGGCTTACCTGACCTACAATTTGAAAGTCAGCGCTAACCCCATACTTAGATCATAAGTCTTAATCAAGTAGTCCTTAACCATACCACTCCATGCATTTTCTATAATATATAAAAAATGTTTTATGATTTAATTATTTAATAATTTTAAAATATAAAATTACAATAAATTTTAATGATATGATGTAATTTTTTCTTTCACAATGAATATAAGCATGTTCTTTTTTTTTATATATAAATAAAATGGGCTTAAGTCCAAGCAACAAAAAGAAACTAAAAAGGAACTACATTAGGCAAAGATATCAGCAGCAATAACCATGAAAAAATCACTAGAATGGACAATAATTTCATGAAACCCATGAGAAAGTTGCACTCTGAAGTTGAGTTTTGCAACTTTAATCCAGTCGTACAAAAGGCGACGAAAAAGATTATGGTCTCCTGAATTAAACTTTGCCTTTAGTACCCAATTATATGGACATGAGAGAAGTGGAATCGCTAAAGACAACTTGTCTAAACCCCATCTCTCATGCCATTTCCAGACCAATAAACAGACGTCACATCTTAGTCATGTGAGAGCTAAAACCCCAATATTATGAGCAAACCCTAGCTTCCAATGGCTTTAGTGGTCATGATGACTTCATCAACATCCAAACCTAGCTCTACCTTTTTTACTTGTATGATAATATTGGCTATTTGACCTGGATATTGTAGTTCCTGGAACTAATTACCGAAATATCATCATTTTTAAACTAATTACCGAACTATTGTTGTTTTTGCCACTGAATTTTTTTTTGGTCACGAGCCACGTAGGATTCGTTAATCCGGTAGGCGCTTCCCACGTAGGATAAGTCAAACGTGTTGGCGTATCTATGTAGGAAGTGCCTATCGGATTGGTGTATCCTACGTGGATACGCCAGCACATTTGGCATATCCTACGTGTATTGCGCCAAACGTATTGGTGTATCCACGTGAGATTCCTATTTAATCCCCTCCCCTCTCCCAAAACGCAGTACACTTTAACATTTGTTAAGCAAAACTTCCATGGCTTCTCAATCCCAATCTAGTGGGTCATGTAATGTAAGATTATGTTTCTGTGGAGTTATGGCAGTGATGAAGACCTCCTAGTTAGAACAAAACCCAGGAAGGAGGTATTTCAAGTGCCCAAATAGAAATATGGTAGGTGTTTTTGTTATCTCTTCGTTATATTTGTCCTATCACTTTTAATGATGCAAATGTGTATAACTAGGGATGTAACTATTTTGACTGGGTTGATCCTCCTTTGGTTGATCGCGGAAGACCATAATCCTCATATTTGAAGGAAAAATGTGAGGAGATAGAGAGGAAAGAGGTTGAATCTAAGCTGTTAATGAAGGATATCGAAATGACAAAGATGCATCAGATTATATTAGAGAGTAAGAAGAGAGAGGAAATGTATTTAATTTGCTTTTTGGAACTTGGATTTTAATTGGGTTTGTCTGTGTATCAATAGTTATGAGGATGTAGGTTATGTAATGTGGTTACTTAGAATATTATACAATATTGTGTTGTAATTATATGTTGTTAAATGTAATGTATAATATTAAATGTAATGAGATGTAAATATTTGTATGCTTAGTGTCACTCAATTTGGTGCAAAAACAAATCATATAATGTAACAAACATGCGATCCAATAATACAAATCATATAATGTGACAAACATGTGATCTAATAATAATAATACATAATACGACGAACAAGAAGTAAAATATAATATCAATGGGAAGGGCTTGATGGTCTCTTTGGTGGCTCAATAGAAGATCCCAACTGTGGTGGATAGGGAGGAGGTGGTGGGTAAGGGTATGGTGGATAAGGCTGTGGCAGGTAAGCTTGTGTTGGATAAGGGTATGGTGGGTACGAAAGGTAAGGGTATGGTGGGTAAGGATAAGGTACATAGGGATAATGCTGTGTGGGTGGGTGGGTGGCTCTGTAGAGGTTGTAGCTGAAGCTTGATGACTAGAAGCCGATGATGATGCTTGAGAAGGTTCAACTCTCCTCCTACCATCAGCTAAGCCTGCTCTCCTTCTACGCCGAGTCCTTTGCTGATCATAGTCTTCAGGTGGCCCAGGGATGTCCTCTGCTAGAGGTGCTGATTGAAACTGTGTCATGACAATGCGATCTTGTTCATCCAAAGCAGATAAGATCACCGAAGTCGATTCTCGTAGGGCATCAAAGTTAAATGATGATCGACCCTCAAGCGTACCCCACGCATGCAACTGCTTCAACCTAATAAAATAATAATAATATTAATAGTACTTACATCAAGTCCAATAGTAGTTGCAAAAGGAGTTATCCACCAGACGGTCACATGTTTATACAATCACATATACTCGGAGTTATTACCAAACAATCCACTGAAAGGCTCACAATTGACACACTGATGGTGGCGAACATCCTAAATGGTAGTGTAATCTCTATGGTTATGTCGCCAATTCTCATCATGCCTCTCCGCCATGGTGAGGGTGTGCAAATGATCAAGCTGATGTGGCAATCAGGGAACGGGCTAGTTGAGGCCAAACTGACGCATAACCCTATCTTGTTGCCACTCAATCTGTGAAGATAAGAATATACCAAGTTAGGAAGAATTTTATAATTTTTTGTTGTGAAATAACAATGAAATCAAAATTTATGGTTGTATGTAAGAATCTTACCTGATCCTTACGTAGACGATCAAGTAGGTGGCGATATGATTTAAATACATGACTCGGAGTCTCTGCTAAACTATTTCTACCATGCCACCTAATACAATAGCAATTTAATTGTTGTCACAATAAATAAAAATCATAATATTGACAATTATATGAAACTTATGCCAAACAATTACATCATACTTACCTAAACCCCAATGGACGTATGTCATCACGATCAGGAGCGATGCCAAAAATATCGTCCTTTGCTCCTGTCTTTATCAGGGTCAAGGCAAGGCCAGGAAACCTATGCCACGCCCACATCTGCATTAGTATACAACAACCTCTAATTTCCTTCCTCTTATAATCAGTGGCATTGCAGAGCTCCTGATATAAGTATGCCAAGCATGCTGAACCCCAACTATATGTGCTAGTAGTGACGAAGTGCTCCAGAATTACGAGGTACATGAGATGCACATATCTGTAAGAATGATCGATGAATATTGTGCCTCAAAGTAAACAAAGTATATAAGCTCGTGCATACCGCTGAATGTGATCATCATCTGCATCAGATGGCAGAGTGTGAAACTTAAACTTCAGCCATGACAATGAAACCCTGCCACCACTAATCTCACCCTCAAGTGGTTCGAAACCTAACAATCATCGACACTCAGCATACCAATCAACTTGGGTAGGTCCTGTGACAGGCTCATTATCAACTGGAAGTCCTAACATGACAACCACATCCTATAATGTGATGCTACACTCTCCGGGAGGTACGTGGAATGTGTGGGTCTCCGGGCGCCATCTTTCAACTAGTGCAGAGATCAGGATGTGGTCTATCGTACAGTACCCTAAGTGGGCCAAGCCAAGGAATTGAACCTACTGCAGGTAAGGAAGGATAGTTGCTGGCGGATCCTCGTGCTCGTTCTTGTGCACATGTTTGACACGGAGAGTGCGAGATTTCTGTATACGGCGAGGTAATTGTTAATAAATAATTATGCACCAATAATTATGGTAGAATTAAATTAAGAACAAAATAATATAAGCCCAGATTAATATACCTCTCCATTCTATATATGAACTGCTACATGGTGTGAGTGCAACACAAGCAGAGATGGATCCTCAGGGCCCCGGATGAACCTGGTAATGTGATGAGTCACCCGCCATCTATCCCACTGTAACGGTACATAATACCATATGACATCCATAACCATCCAGAATACATAACAATGAAATCATATCATAATAAATTGAGCATCATTCATAATAAATATCATGTCATGAAAATTAATAGCACAATCATCATTTACAATGTATCATCCACAATACTTAACATGATAATCAATTTATAATACATGAAAATTAATCATACATAACACCAAAGTTCATAAATTTGGAACAACATAACATACATGAAGACAATACATCATAATTCCTAATTCAACTAGAAGGTCCTTCTCCAGAGTTAGTTGATGCATTTGATCCACGAACAGGACAATTACGACGATTGTGTCCTTCAGTGCTACATCTGTCACATCTTTGCCTAGGCCCTGGTTCAGTCCAATCCATTTTGTTTCGAATTCTAGTTGATCTTGGTCTTCCTCGAGCTCGTATCAACTTGTGATCTGGCACCAATGTGGTAGGAAGAGCTGGTGGCCAGAACGACTCATCTTTGATTGGGTACCACTCTTCCTTATATGCTTTGAATATTGATTCTAACTTATAAACTAAGTGCACATATTGCATAGGATCAACAACATGTGCAGCACAAGCAACTAGTGCATGAGAGTAAGGGTAATGCAATGCCTGAAACTTCCCATAATCACACCTTCCTTCTTCTAAATTGAGTGTCAATAGGTTTCCACCCACTTGTGTTACGGGTTTAATGCCTCTTCTACATCAAATCTATTAGTCTCAGAATCGTATCTTCATATTTGGTGTGAGCTTGCCAATTGGTTGTTCTCATGCAATGCTTTCACAAAATCATCAGTATAAAGTTCTCCATTTGAAAGTTGCTCAATTACCTCATCATTACAATTGACAAAATATTCAACCAATTTTGTAAAATGTCATCTGAACCAGTGCAGTTATTGGTAGATTTCTGCCACCCTTCAACACTCCATTAATACACTCAGCCAAGTTAGTAGTCATATGACCGAACCTTCATCCACCATCATATGCCATACTCTATTTCTCTTTTGGCATTGAATTAATCCAATTTGCCATGTCTTGATCAGTAGTTAACTTCTACAATCTTGATTGAAATTTGGGTTGGCTAGGTTCATATCCTGGTATGAAATTAAATGAAAGCATGTTGTTAGTCATTAACTTTTAGGATAGTATCAATTTGTAATTTGAGGTTTAGGAAGATACCTGTATTCATAAAAAATTTCTTCATTGCCACATTCTTGAATCTTGTATTAAAATTGCTTGCAATATATCAGATGCAACAAACATGATATGCATGGGGTGGCTGCCATTCAAGATAAGGATTCCTCACAGCCTCCAAGATACTTGTGTGTCTATCAGATATCAAACACAAACCCTGTTGTTTAGTGACATGTAGTTGAATGCAAGCTAAAAACCAACTCTAAGCATCCTTTGTTTCCCCTTCAACAAGAGCAAAGGCAAGTGGTAAAGGCTTCCTATCACCATCTTGAGTAGTAGCTATCAATAGTTTATGTCGGTATTTCCCATCCAAATGAGTGCCATCAATTTGAATAATAGGTTTGCAAAATGGGAATCCATCTATACATGGCTTGAATGTCCAGAACAAGCAGTGGAACACTTGAATTGCATTGTTGCCACGATTGTTTACAACATACTCTTTAGTTTGTTGTACAACCACTGTACCAGGCATATAGATTTGTTGCGCACCTAACCACATTGGTAACATCTCATATGATTTGTCCCAATCACCAAAAACCTTTACGATGGCTTTCTACTTTGCCTTCTATGCTTTCTGATATGAAACCTTCTAAGAAAATTGATTCCTGATCCTGTGAATGATTAACACTATAGACACATCAGGTTTTTGTTTAACCATGCCAAGAATACATGAACAAATCATGTCAGAGTCTAATTTCCTATGATCTTGGGTTAAGGCAGGGTTGACACAAGTATGAGGCCCATTGTACTTTGTAATTTGCCATACATTTGACTTCTTACCCAGAATAGCCCTTACTCTCCAATTACAATCATCACCAAATCTAGGAACTTTTACAATTAATCTCTTTGTATCAGACTCAACCCTATAATTTTGATGTCTTCTTAGAGAATAATGCTTTAGGCCCAGTATCATAGCTTCTTTGGTAGGAAATTGCAACCCAACATATAATTCTTTTTCAACCCACCACGTGTCAGGTCTAACTAATTCTGGAAAATTATCTGGTGTAGCCAAGGCAGCCCAATTAATATCAGAGAACATGGGAGATAGAGGCACAAAAACTGATTGAGGATGTGCTCTTATTGGATTGTGAGTTGGTACTGCAGGAGCTTCCTGTTGCAAATTGATATATGCATCAAAGTCTTCTTCTATGTCAGTGTCTGAACCATCTGAATTATCATTCTCCGGGAAATCACAATCCTCATAACTTGTGTCAGACAAACATCTCTCATCAATAGATTATGACTATCAAAGTCCAACCCAAGCGATATCCCTTCATCCATTTCATTAATGCCATAATACATGATGGATGACCCACATTGCTCAACAGGTGTACCTGAAGTAAAGAATGAATATTGGAAAGCATGCTGAGGATGTGAGTCTATTTGAGCATTGTGTGCCCTTGACAACTGGGTATTTATAGGATCCAATGATGAAGGAAAATGTTCTGGATCAGTTTCTTCTATTGGTTCTTCAACATTGAGACCATATTCATTTGTGTCCACTTCAACCATCACCTCCATTGTAGCCAAGTTTGGATATTGTTCAAAACAATCAATCATGCATACAACATCTTCATCATCTTCTAAAGGGAGGGCTATCCACCTCAACATATTGGACCATCGGGGAAATCTATGTATGACACTGGAAACAATTTGGTTTGCTTGAAGTTTTAATTTTGCATGGATTCTTCTCCTTAAAACAGTTATTGTCATGCCACATTTAATCATCATAAACTTAGGAGGAGGACCATCATAGGTGACACCCTCATTACCCTCAATCATTCTTTCATTCCAATAAATTAGCACACCCAGTGATTTTCCCATATTAACCTTATAAACAATACCAACACAACAAGTATAATAAATAGGTCAGTCATATATAATGAACTTTAATAAATTACTTGATTTCATTTTTAATACTTCATAGTTTTTTATTTCAATTTAAATAATTCAAAGTTTTTTATTTCAATTTTAATTCCTAGTTTTCAACTCAATTAAATATTTACATGTCTATTCGATACTAATAGGTTTTACACAATTAATTAACCATTTATAATAAAAAAAATCAAAACTACATTGCAAAACACAAACATTTCATAAAATAACACAAATTTGACATAAAAGTAGCATAAGCTAAAGTTAGGTAACCTACCTCAGTCTAGATGCAGCAAAACTCGAATCTGTTTCACTTATGCACAATCAGGGCCAAAGGATTGGATTTGATAGGTTAGGGTTTGGAGATGGTCAAAATTTCAACAAATGTTAAGTGTGTTGCATTTTGGGAGAGGGGGAGGGAGTAAATAGGAATCCAACGTGGACACGCCAACACATTTGGCGCAATACAAGCAGGATACACCAAATGTGCTAGCGTATTCATGTAGGATATGCCAATCCAGTAGGTGCTTCCTACGTGGATACGCCAAACGTGTTGGTGTATCCTGCATGTATTGCGCCAAACGTGTTGGCATATCCTACGTGGGAAACACCTACCGAATTGGCGAATCTTACGTGGCTCGTGACAAAAAAGTCTACCTATGAAGAAGGGTATTCCTCAGGATCATCCTTGGGATCTTCCTCAAATAGGGGCCTTTCGGGTGCAAGCCATCTGAAGTTAGTAGGCCTCCTTATAGAAATTCTAGCAGCTCTACGCCTAGGAGCTCTAGCGGAAGAAACTTTAAAGTATTCCTGGGAAGTGTACTCAGCGCCAAAACCCCACAAATCCCTAATACGTATAAATAATTCTACAAAGCATGTAATAGTAAATGAACCAATAGGATCCCCATGATGGGTCCTACGGAGTGTGAGAGATATGTCTTCAACATATTCTACACATTCCGTTTCTAAATGTATGCGTGCCTGTGGACCTCCGTGGAATTGGACTCGGATGAATCCCAAGAATTCACGTCTGTTGCTCATCTTGGTCTTCATAACCAGATCACAAATATAATAATATAACAGAAGGGGTGAGATTCTAATATCATCAGACACCAATCAAGCAGTATCGAAAAGATAGTACAACCAATCTACATAACATAATAACTATTTAATAGTTATACATATTATCACACCAATAAGTAATCAACGTTGACATATACCAAGATAAAGCAATAGTATAATAATTGACTAGGCACATACTCACCGATTGACCCTTACTCCATGGAGCTATACACAACAGTCGGAGAGAGTGATTGGGAGTACATGTTCCGTATCTCATTAGCCCCAAAAGTGCAATATAACCTCAATTGCACAACCTGACTCACGAGAACACTCTCCACCAATTGGGAATAGGATAGTGTCTGATCGGGACCATTCGGTGTGGTGTAATCATATTACCACGGCACAGTGGTGTTTCCAACTGGTCACCTGTGGATTTTTCGCACACTGACGTCCCCAAGATCATTCATAGACATTCACTACACAATTCGCACTCGCACTAAGGTGTAACTCAATCTCCTCGGCATTAAAGCCTTAACCAGAAGTCTTAACAGACTTTCTTAATGCAACATAAAAATGCATTTTATTCATAAACAGAATAAAAAATCCCCTAGGAATTCAAAATCACGTAACACTATAATTACGAATTTTCAAACATATAACCCTCTAGTTACAGTTTTTCTGTCGCGTAACATTTATGTTGCATTTTTATAAATCGCGCAACATTTCTGTTACGTTTTTCAATCGCATAAAACCATTTTTCTGTTTTCCAAGTTGCGTAACTTAAAAATTAATATTTTTCAATCGCGTAAGACAAAATAATCATTTTTCAATCGTGTAATGCTTTTTTCTATAAATTTATAATCGTGTAAGACAGAATAATCATATTTTAATCATTTTAGGTTTAAGATTCACTTTTTAACCGCTAAAAGGTTTTCTGTAAACACCAAATTTGGTAAAGTGTTTTCTGTCCATTTTCATTACATAAGGCATAAAAAAAATCACTTTTACCCATGAAAGGGTTTTCTGTAAACACCAAATTGGGTAAAGTGTTTACTGTACATTTTAATCGTGTATGACTTTACAAATCACTTTTCAACCACGAAAGGGTTTTTTGTAAACTCCAAATCGTGTAAAAGTGTTTTTCATAAAAATGAAGCTATTTTGAGCTTATTTAATTATTTTCCAGTATATTATCATTATTATTGCTAAAGATTAATTAAAATAACATGAGTAATAATTAAAACATTATTTCTGCTTTATTAAAAATTCAGCTCTTTTCTATTTATTTATAGAAATAATTATCTCAATTAAATATCCCCTAATTAATTAAGTTAAACAATTAATAAAATAAATTCCTTTGTATCTATGTAGTGAACAGAATATTCAAAGGTCTTTAGACCAAAATCCATCATTTTTCCATAAAATCAACCAACCATATGTATGTCCAAGAAATATTATGCTTCTAATATTACCATATATGCAATATTTCAAAGCCATAAAAACACATAGGCTAAATAAAGCATTTAAACACAAAGCACAAATCATAAAGCAAGAAACATAAAGCATAAACAATTTAAATATTAACTATAATCATTCACACGAAAATTTTAAGAACATGAATCATAAATTCTATTTTCCTACCACAAAATTGGTTGATAAAGAAACTCCCCCTACGTTAGATTAAAACTCCTCAAGAGAACTTTGTGAAAGTTCTTTGTTCTTCCACCAACAAATATCATTAAATAAAATCAACATAATAATATTTAAGCTCTAAAACATGAAACAAGATGATCATGGATTAATCCAATGATCTACGACTTTGAAATAGAACTTTAAAAAGTGAGGATAAAGAAATTTCACCTTTTGATTCCTCAACTTTTGGAATTTCTCAAGAAAATGGTTTGAGAACAATTTCTTCTCAAGAAACTTTCTACATAGGATCTTCCTAAAATGATGTTTGGATTCTAAAAATAGGAATGGAACTTGGATCACAAACTTGAAAGAAGAGCTCAAGGGTGTGGCTGTGGGTTAGAGAGAGAATGGAGAGGAATTGGTGAGTTTTTCAAATGAGGCTTGAATGGCTATTTATAGGCAAAATGTAGGATAAGTTGGTAATTAAAAAGTTTACATGAAAATATATTTTTACCCTTACCCCATTAGGTCTTAGCCATTTATGTTGACCATCAAGAAGCATGGAGAAGCTCTCCAAAGTTGACCGAGTCTTTGCCTCCCTGGTCATGCAGAATAGACAGCCCGAAAACCAAAAATATTTTTATCTGACAATCTAATCCCTAAAAATGGAAAACTTCTAAATCTGTTCTCGGATTTGAGTTTTGTAATCGCTCCTGTTCCTAATAAATAGTCAAAGTATTTTCGGGTCAAAATTTTGAAATTATTATTTTATTATTTGGAATAGCCCCGGTTTAACATATAAAGTCAACAAAAACTAAAAATTCTCAAAAATGAAAAACTTAAGAATCTGGTCTTAGAATCAAGTTCCGTGACTTTCCTCGGCCCTAATAAATAGTCATGGTATTTATGGGTCGAAAATCTAAGTTATTTTTTTTATTTTCTGATACTGCCCCAAATCGACATATAGCGTTTATGAAAAATAACCTAATTTAAATGAAGCTCATAAAAATTCCCAAAAATCATCGTAAATCACAAAAATTGAGAAAATCAATATTTCAATTAAAAACAGAAAATTCGGGGTGTTACAACTCTCCCCCTTTAGCAAGAATTTTGTCCTCGAAATTGTTGTATCTAAAAATAAATGCAGGAATTGTTCTTTCATCTTGTCCTCTAATTCCCACGTTGCTTCACACGTCACATCGTTCCAGATTACTTTGACCAAAGTAATGTCTTTTCCTCTGAGTTGCTTCACCCTCCTATCATCAATCTTAACAGGTAAAGTCTCATAGGTCAAGTTTTCTTTCAATTGTACTGTATCCAGTTCTATGACATGACTTGGATCAGAAATATATTTTCGTAATTGTGAAACATGAAAAACATTGTGTAGATTAGACAAAAAAGGGTGGTAAAGCTATTTGATATGGTCTGATGAATTTAGGAGTGAGTTTTCTGGATTTAATTACTCGACCGACCCCAGTCATGGGTGTGACTCTCAAAAGCACATGTTCAACCTTCCTCGAACTCAAGAGGTCTCATTCTCTTATCAGCATAACTTTTCTGTCGACTTTGAGTTACCTTCATCTTTTCCTGAATCATCTTTACCTTCTTCGTGGTTTGTTGTACAAGCTCAGGTCCTATTGCTAAAATTTCTCCATCCTGATACCAGCACAAAGGTGTTCTACACTGCCGTCCATATAATGCTTCGTACGTTTCCATCCCTATACTTGAATGAAAGCTATTATTGTAGGTGAATTCTATCAAAGGTAGAAATTCATCCCAACTCCCAGAATGTTCAAGTACACAAGCTCTCAACAAGTCCCCAATGACTGAATTGTCCATTCTGATTGACCATCAGTTTGTGGATGGTATGCAGAATTCAAACGAAGTTTTGTCCCCATAGCTTCTTGTAAACTTTGCCAAAATCTCGAAGTGAATCTAGGGTCTTTATCCGAAATGATACTTGAAGGTACATCGTGAAGTCTAACAATTTCACCAATGTATACTTGAGCCAACTTCTCCATTGAATATTTGATGTTGATAGGTAAGAAGTGTGCAAACTTCGTAAGCCGATTGACAAGAGGTTGTCGAGACCTATCAAATAAAATAACCGGTTCACAAACTAATTTGTAGTATAGAGAATGAACCGAATCGTCTCTCCAGGATCCAAAAACAAAGATTTAATTAGATCAAGATAATTAAAAAAGGGGGGGTTTTGTTGTTGATTAACAAGATTAATAAAAGTAGGAGATTCAAAGTTGTAAACAAATCTAAAGAAACAACCAATCCAAGGAAATTTACCGATCTTGAGTTTAACTCATCATTGATCACAAGGAATTCACTTAATTGCTAACCAAGTTCTTGGCCTTAGATCACATCAAGAAGCCTTAACATGATCCAAGAATTCTCTACTAGATAAGCATCTAGGATTTGATTAACCAAGGTTAGATAAAGTAAGCACCATCCGACATAGATTAACTTAAGATCTAGAATTTAACCAAGTTAAACAATCTATCAAAAAGCTTTAATATATTGTTTAATCTTTGTGATCCTCTTTGAATAGATGATAATAAAGCTACTACCACATCAACATCTAAATCAAATTAAGCAATTTAATCTAGATAAGAATCAAAAGAGGAAGAAGAGAAACTTGAATAACAATTAAGCAATATGAACAAGCAAAACAAGATCTCCAAATTAAACAACAAGATGGCTAATCCCTTGGATTGATTATGAGAGCCTAGCCTTCCATGGATGGGAAGGAAGAACTCAGAATTTAAAGAACAAAAACGAAATTGCAAAGAGAATGAAGAAGAAGAGAAAGAAAACTCTCACAAATACTTAAACTTTCTTGAAACTTACTTCTAAATTGAATGCCTCTAATACAAAGAGGTTGGGTCTATTTATACTAATCCTATAAGCCAATTTGTACATGTACATAATCTGAATACAAGTTATAAAAATCTGAAATTTGTCAAAAATGGAAGCTTGATGCATGGTTGGTGGGTTGGTGCATGGTAGGTGGGTTGGTGTATGGTTGGTGGCTTTTAGTCAACAACTCTTATCCGACTTCTGGCTTCAAATTCATCACCTAGACGGTGTATTTTGGCTTGGATGTCTTCATCAAAGTTGTAGCCAGTTGTCTCCTTGAAAATCTCCAATTTGAATCATGTCATTTGGACTTTTAGAACTCCAGAAATGCCAAAAACACATCACCTACCTCAAGTTAGGTTGGAAGAACGTGTTTCCAAATTCAGACCAACTTGTAGCTTCTGAAGCATGCCTAAAACGACATCTATTGACAAAATGGTCTTCATTGAAGTTGGAGATATGGGTCTTATCTTTCAAGTGACCAAGTTTCAGCCCAAGAGGAGGCCTATAACCCACTATATAGTCCAATATGTGCATACTGCCCAGATGGTTCCGTGACAGCAAACCCACTCTGCATTGCAGGGAAATTTTGGACCCTTAGCATTCCGATCCAGCTCTTGAGTTCTTCATGAAACTTGTAGAGCATTGTCTTAGCTTTCCAAAGACACCAAGATCACCTCAATTGGATCACCGAGTCCCAAGTTATGACCTAACCAAGGAAGAAAGGTCAAAATGTATCAAAATCCGAAAATTATTCAATATTTGCATTAAAGCCCAATGAAGCCCAACAACATTAAACTCATCTAAAGTACTAATATTGGGCACAATAAACATCTAATAATGCCTAATACAAAGCTAACATAAGTGTCTCAAATTGATTGATCAAATTCCCCACACTTAAGCTTTTGTACTCCTGGGCAAAACACATAACAACGAAACTAAAGAAAACTGATTGTACCTAATCTAATCCACTTCCGTAGGAAAACACGATGGCACTTAGCATGTGCCACAAGCCTTTAAACCCCTAGGTGTCCCTAGTGGACGAGTTGTAGTCTCGTGAGGGTTTACCAGGATGATACCCACAAACATGTAATATTTTATTTAATCAATTCAACTAATTTTTAAATACAAGCATTGTATCAAATATAAACCATAATTAATAAGTAAAGTATGCTTAACAAAGAATAGTTGAATCAAATCAATTGAGAATAAAGTATAGCATAATCATGCTTTGGCATGTTCAGATTGAGTAAAATTCTTCACAAGTGTCACTCAAATCACACAAGGTGTTTAGGTTAACTGTTTACGCTCAACTCAGTCAAATTATGAAAGTATTTTACCATAGGCTTGCATATACATCAATTCTCCACTACTTAGATCAAATAAATTGCAAAAATCAAGAGGTCTTTCAAAAAGGTTGTAATGGAACTTATAAGGTGAAGGAAGGGAACAATATAGATAATAACAGGTTAAAACCAAAGAGAATAAAAGAGCATTGAGGAGTAATTCAAGTAGAAAGAATAAAATTTTTTTTACCCAAAACCATAAAATGCTCATTCTCTTCACACATTCCTTCCTTTTTCTATTCTTTTTTTTTGTTTATTTTTTCTTTTTTTTTCTTTTTTTTACCAAGCATTTCGTATCGACACCAATTCCCCCACACTTAAATCATTGCAAGCAAAAGAACTCCTCCAATAAGAAAATCAATGCTCTCCCATTCCTTAAGGTAAGGTAAAACATGGTTTTTCACTCAAAGCTTGTAATGAGCTAAGAACAAAGAATAGGCAAATAGGTTTAGAGGGAGTTAATAATTGGATAAATGCAAGGTAGGTTTATTTGGCCAAAGCGGCTAAGTCAAGAAAAAAATGCCTCTGTCATTTTCATGCAACATACAGACCAATGTAATCTCAAATCGATTCAATGCAAGTTCTAGAAAATAAATTCATAATTGACATCACTCATGAAAGAAAATAACCAAGTGTAAGTATCAAACTTGGAAAAGCCCAAAACTCACAAAGGTATGGAACATTCACTCAATTCAACCATGCCTTCTTCCTAATATCCACAATCATATACACATGTATATCATGAAAATGATTCAACTATAAACTGTTTTGCATACTTTTATCATCAATTAAGCTCAGATTCAGCACATGCTTGTATCAAAATCAATTGAAAAGATCAAAATTGTGTGTGTGTGTGTTTTTATTTTTTTATTTTTTTATATTTTTATTTTATTTTAATATATATACAAGAACAAAGATGATTTAAGACCTATTATGAAATGCAAGTTAAGATGCGTCTCAAGAGCAAAACTACTCCTTACTCTGCCATCATACATCTAAAAAGTTAGTAACAATAAAGATTAGTTTTTTTTTTTAACTAAACTATGTACATGGTAATGTCAACTATCCCTCCCCCCAACTAATTAAAGACATTGTCCCCAATGTCAAAATAAAGATAGGTAGAGTGTAGAAGGTCTTACCAGAAAACTGCAAATCGGGCCTGAAATAAGAAAAATTACAAAAAACTAAAACCATAAGAGAAAACAAAAATTCACAAAGACAAAGTCAAATCAAGTTTTTGCTTTTTCTTCTTTGCCTTGTTCCCAATTCCGTGGAGCCATTGCTTTGGATCACGTTGTGGTACAAATGCATTGAGTTGATCGAGCAATTGTTCGGGAGTTGTAGCAGCTTACAAGACTTTGACGTGTCGCTTGTGAGATGAACCTTTTTCTACAAAGATGATCAAGAAAACAAAACAAACCGTCATAAAAACCATTAACATTTAATATACCTATGGGTTTTTGGTGAAAGTTCTCGTGACCAGGATGTAATTTGAAAGAGTTCTTCCAAAGTTTCAAAACCACCAGGTAGGGCAATAAAGGCATCGGCATTGGCGATCATAATGTTCATGCGTTGGTGCATGCAAAATACTATTACTTCATCCCCTAATGTTTTTCCAATGGGCTTCTTTGGTCGATAAAGGACCGAATGACACCAAGGACTTTGCCACCTCCTAAATGTGCAGCAGTTGCTACACAACCCATTAACCCAAGACTACCTCCTCCATAAACTAAACGGATTTCTCTCTCAGCTAGCACTCGACCAAGATGGTGTGCAATATTTACAAACTCTTTATCTTTCCCAGGATTAGATCCACAAAAGACACAAACACTCTTGATCCGACGAACTGAAGTGACTTCCATTTTTTTCTCTTTGTTTTTTTTTTTGTACTCTCACCTTATCAATGATCTGAAGAGAGCAAAGTGCATTATTTAAAGGCATCAAAACTCAGGTAATAATTACACCTATAAAGGAGGGGTAGATCCGTGTGTCAGGTAAGTTTGAAAATAAGCACAACAATGATAATAGCTATATGACAATGATAAAAGACTAATCTATATGTGTCAGAAGAAGTTTGAAAATATGCAACGCATATTTCAAAAAAATACGGCTATTTTTTTTTTTTTGAATTTTTTTTTTTTTTGATTTTTTGATTTTTTTTGATTTTTTTAATAAACAGGAAAAAAAATAAAAATAAAATAAAATAAAAATACTTACAGGAGGTGTGATTGTGGCTCACATTTTCCTCTGGTTTTACGTCCAGTAACGTCTTGAAGCTCTCTATGGGCCGATGGTCGGCTTCCCATCCAATTTTCTTAAAAATTGGCAAACAGGGTCTTTTTGAGTCGATTCGAGACTATAACGTTCATGTTCATCTTGGAATATTGGCCATAAATCGAGAAGTACTCTCTGCACATCTCCACTAGGATGCGTCTCAAGAGTCAATAGAATGTTATCTAAAGACTCCTTACTCATGCCATCCTTTATGAAGTTAATTTTATCATCTCGGTTTATAGACGTCATTCCAATTGATTTGCATTTTGTGTTACAGGTCCATCTTGCACATTTATAGCAGACCCATAACCTTTTTGCTCTTCTCTTCTTTGCATATGAACTTTTGCCTAGCCCTGGCATATATGAAACAAGAGCGTCGGAAAATTCACCTCTGAGCCTGACCTTTGCTTCGATTATCCATCGTATTTCCGCAGGGATGCCTTTGTGCATAAGCATCCTTAACCTCTCAAACCTTGCACAATAAATGTTAGTTAAAGCATTTTGAGGGAGAGAAGGGAATTGCTTGCGGAGGTTGACAAGCTGATTATCCATTTCGAAAGAAAGAAGAAAGAGAGAAATTTTTTTTTTTAAGTAAAATTATATACAGATTTCAGTGTTTGTGGAGTAAATCGAAGGACCGAAAAAGATTTTCACGGAAGTACCGTTATCAGCCATTTAACCTTTGAAAAATCATCTGTCAAAGAAAAACAAACAAAATTAAGACAGAAAAATCAAACTCTGATAGATTTTCTTGCTTGGCACCGATTTTCTGTCTTGATTCCTGTGAATGCAAAAAAAAGTCAAAGTTTGAAAAATGAAAGAGTTAGAAAACTTGGGTTGCCTCCCAAGAAGCGCTACTTTTAATGTCCTTAGCCAGCGTGATTGAAGATTTTGCACGAGCGATGGGTCCTCCCCAATAATGATTCAATCTCTGGCAATTGACATTAATCGTGGCTTTTTCTTTTCTTTTCTTCTTTTTTTTTTTTCTTTTGTCTTTTTTTTTTTTTTTCAACACAGTAGTGATCAATCATGGTAGAGGGCATCCTGCAGTTGAACTTCCTCCACGAGGTTCTCTTGAGCTCCTTCATAAAAATTTTTGAGGCGGTGACCATTAACTTTGAACACTTTGTTGGTGGCTTCACTCTTAATTTCCACTGCACCATGAGGAAAAATGTTAGTGACAACAAACGGACCGTCCCACCTAGACCTTAATTTACCAGGCATCAACTTAAGGCGAGAATTAAACAAGAGAACTTTTTGCCCAACTGAAAACTCCTTCCGAAGAATAAACTTATCATGGAAGGCTTTGGTTTTTTTCTTTGTAGAGTCGGGAGCTCTCATAGGCATCTAGGCGGATCTCTTCCACTCAGAATCGCAACTTCCGCTCTATGCCGACTCAGGCCAAATTCATGTTGCATTGCTTCACACCCAATATGCTTTGTGCTCAATTTCTACTGGTAAGTGGCATGCCTTACCATAGACTATCCGATATGGAGACATTCCGATTGGAGTTTTGTAAGCGGTCCATAAGCCCAAAGAGCATCCTCAAGCCTCATGCTCCAATCCTTCCGATTAGGTTGGACTGTTTTTTCAAGTATGCGCTTGATCTCTCTATTGGAGACCTCGACTTGACCATTAGTGCTCGGGATGGTAAGGTGTAGAAACTTTATGCAACACGCCATATTTTCTCATCAATCCCTCCATGCTCCTAAGCATGAAATGGGTGCCTTGATCATCGATGATAGCTCTCGGGATTCCAAACCTGCAGAAAATCTGTGATCTAACAAAATCCACAACAACTTTGGAATCATCATCCGAGTGGCTTTAGCCTCCACCCATTTTGATACATAATCAACAAACTAGCAAAATGTAAACATAACCAAAGGAAACAGAAAAAGGTCCCATGAAATCAATACCCCATACGTCAAAGATTTCACAATACAAGAGAGGTTGTCGGGGCATCTCATTCCTGCGAGAAATGTTCCCTGTTCTCGACCTTTCGCTCATAAGACGTACATAACATCTATGCATCATGAAACAAGGTAGGCAAATATAAACCATAGTTTAAAACTTTCCTAGCTGTACGTTGAGGCCCAATTTGTCAACCACATGCAAATGCATGACAAAAACTAAGAACAGAATGAAACTCTTGATTAGGCACACATCGCCTAATAATTTGGTCACTACAAAATCGCCACGTATATGGATCATCCCACACATAATATTTTGATTCACTCTTAAGTTTATAAATTTGTGCACGAGTGAAATGTGAGGGAAAATCGTAGCAACCAAGAAATTCACCATATCAAAGAAACCAAGGGAAGGTGTTCTTACCTTGCACCGCATAAGCGCTCATCTCGGGAAGGAGTCCCGTACAGGAAGGGATCTCAATCCCTTTCAATGCGGCTCAAATGATCCGCCACTAGGTTCTCTGCTCCACTCTTGTCACGGATCTCTATGTGAAACTCTTGGAGCAAGAGCATCCATCTTATTAGTCGGGGCTTTGCATCCGGCTTCTTCAAAAGGAACTTCGTAGTCGCATGATCGATAAACACAACAACCTTAGAACCAAGCAAATATGATCTAAACTTATCCAAAGCAAAAACAATGGCTAAAAGTTCTTTTTCGGTTGTGGTATAGTTGGCAAAGGCAAGATCTAGAGTTCTCGAAGCATAGTATATCACATGAGAAGCTTTCCCCACTCTGTGCCAAGACTCGCTCCTAACGCATAGTTAGAAGCATCACACATTAACTCAAATGGCAATGTCCAACAGTGGGTGGATGATAGGGGTACTAGTCAAGGCCTGGCTTCAAGTGGTTGAAAGTCGCCTTGCACTTGTCATCAAAATTGAACTCCACATCTTTCTCGCGATGAATCGGGAAAGTGGAAGAGCAATCTTCTTTGAAGTCGGCAATGAAGCGCTGTAGAAACCTGCATGACCAAGAAAAGAACGCACTTCCCGCACGCATGTGGGGTAAGATAGACAAGTAATTACATCAATCTTGGCAGGATCTACCTCAATGCCCTTATCGATACTACATGGCCTAAAACTATACCCCTGTTCTACCATAAAATGGCATTTCTCAAAATTTAGCACAAGGTTAGTCTCAATGCATCTTTGCAAGACTCTAGATAGGTCAAGCTAAACATGAATCAAAAGAAGAACCATAGACAGTAAAGTCATCCATAAATACCTCCATGCACTCCTCTAAGAAATCGGAAAATATGCTCACCATGCACCGAAGGTACCAGGGGCATTGCAGAGGCCGAAGGGCATCCGTCTGTAAGCAAAGGTGCCAAGGGACAAGTAAATGTGGTCTTCTCCCGATCCTCCGTGCAATGTGGATTTGGAAGTATCCAAGATAGCCATCTAAAAAGCGAATGGGACTTACCACCAACCGTTCCAAAGATCTCGATCAATGAACGGAAGGGGTAATGATCTTTCCGAGTGGCTTGGTTGAGACGTCCGTAGTCAATGCGGACTCTCCAGCTATTCTCGCACTCGGGTTGGAATGAGCTCATTCTTCCGGTTGGCCACAAATCACCCTGCATTTCTTTGGAACTACTTGCACCGGCTCACCCACTTCTTGCCGGAGATGGGATAGATAATGCCACTGGGCAAAGAGCTTGGTCACTTCTTTTTCACCACATCTAGAATGAGAGGATTCGGTCTCCTCCGGGGTTGTCTCACTGGTTTAGTTTCCTCCTCAAGTAATATCCTATGCATGCATGTGGAGGGGTTAATACCAGGAATGTCTGCAAGTGTCCAACCAATTGCCCTTTTGTGTTGCTTCAAGACTTCCAATAATCTGGTTTCTTGCTCAGGTTGGAGGTGTTTGGCCATTATCACCGGGAGCTTCTCATCCTCTTCCAAGAATGCATACTTCAAATGCTCGGGCAAGGGCTTAAGTTCAATGGAGGGTGGTTGCTGGACCGACGGTACTAGTTTTGGAACCGAAACTAAATCTGCTAAATTCTCAGCAGTTGCACCTGTACCTGCAAGCTGTGCACAATCTTGCAAAACAACATCATCATATCCTATGGAATCAAAAGAATCACACTTAGCAGCAGGATGAATGACAACATCATTAATAACATCATTGCCATTAATAACAGAAACAGAATCATCAATGTCAGCAGAATTAACAACAGCACATGATAAGTATGTAGAAATCTCAAAGACAGTCGCACACATTGTAGTGGGTTTACAACCAAAAAGTTCGAAGCAGCGAACAAGTATCACAAGCTATGCTATCGAGTGTATCCTACAATTTCGTGAAACTCGCCAACATATCGGCATGTATATCATCAACCAAGAAATCAATGACATCAAAATGAAAACAGAATGATCCTCTAAAGGGTATTTCATGGCATCAAAAATGTTAAACTGAATGATATCATCACCAAATTCCATGGAAAGGGTACCAAAGATGCACATCAATCTTAGTTTTAGCGCTTTTCAAAAATGGCCTACCTAAGATCAATGGGGGTGGGGAAGAGGCGATTCATCTTCCATATTCAACACATAAAAATCAGTGGGAATATTAAATTATGTACCCGAACCGTAACGTCCTCCAACACTCCTGCAGTTGTGCGTGCTCAGTTTGCTAACTCGAATGACAATGCCGGTAGGCTTTAGCTCTCCCATATGCAAGGAAGTGTAAACCGACTTTGGCATTACATTGATGGAGGCTCCCAAGTCTAGCAAGGCATGAGTGAACTGTTGGTGCCCTATGGTGCAAGGGATGGTAAAAGTGCACGGATCCTTGCATTTGGGAGGCAGGTTGGGCTGAATCAAAGCAGAGACATTTCTCCCCATACTCACTTTTTCAGTGTCCTTTAGCTTCCTCTTATGGGTGCACATCTCTTTCAAGAACTTGGCATACTTGGGGATTTGTTTAATTGCCTCCAAGAGAGGTATATTCACCTCAACCTTCTGAAAAGTCTCCATAATTTCCTTATCCAAGTCTGTTTCAACCATATGCCTCAATTTGTATCATTCGGTTGGGAAAAGGAAGAGGAATGTTGGAACCTGACTTTTGGATGCTCACTTTTCTGCATCTTGAATTTTCTCATTAATCTTGATTTGATCCAATTTTCTCGCTTGGTCGTTGTAGGATCATTTGTCAATCTGCTCTGACATCTCGAATTAGTTGCGTAACTTGAAGTTGTTGTAGAATCTTGTTTCTCTGGGCCAAGGGTAGAATCTGGAAGTATCTCACGTGCCGGTCCATTGATTTGCTTACCATCTGCGTAAAGCTATAGCACTAACATTGCCTCTAGGATTTGGAGTGGTTTGAGAGGGTAATTGGCCGTAACCTTGTGACTTTAATTCATGAATTGATGTGGCAAGTTGACCAATTTGAGTCTCCAAGTTCTCGAATGGTGGTTTCGAGTTCTCTGTTGAAACCGGATGTTATTGGTGGCCAATTGTTTCACCAAATCCTCCAATGAGGGCTCAGATTTTGTGGCTACGAGGACCTTCTTCTTTGGAATGGTGGTCTACTTGGTCCAAAGATGTGGTCAAACTGATTTGTCCTTGCTTCTTCTTTGGAATGGTGGTCTATCTTGGTTTTGTGGTCAGCGATTTGATGCATTCCCATATCTCGATTGGGATGGTCCCTCCACCAGGGTTGTAAGTGTTGGAGAATGGATCATATTTCGTTGTTCTTCTGATGGAATTGTGGCTTCCCAGAAATATACCATTGCGACCCGCATTGGTCTTGAAACTCAATCATCTTGCAATGTGGGGCATGAATCAGAGGATGAGAGGAACTAGAACATATGCTACAAACTCTTGCAGGGGTTTGCACACGTGGTTCGTGTTGTCCTATTGCCATTTGTCTAACCAA
This sequence comes from Styphnolobium japonicum, assembly GCA_023212625.1. Lineage (NCBI taxonomy): Eukaryota > Viridiplantae > Streptophyta > Magnoliopsida > Fabales > Fabaceae > Styphnolobium > Styphnolobium japonicum. The sequence continues at coordinate 8,147,019 of JALBWW010000010.1, forward strand.
AGAAGTGAGCTCGTCCAATCTATGTTCCACCCTTTGTTGATCAAAGCATGTGAAGAGGTATTAACTTCATTGACTATTCTCGTTGCGACCCATTCGAGTACCAAATTGCCGAGAATTTGCTTTGCCATGTTTGCAATTAAGTTTCTCGGCAAAGAATGAGTTTTATCTACCAATGCTCCACCACTTGCGGCATCAATCATACTCCTTTCCATTGGCATCAATCCTTCATAGAAGTATTGGATCAGCGATTGATCACTAATTTGATGGTGTGGGCGCTTGAGCACAATTTCTTGAATCTCTCCCAATACTCATGGAGAGTTTCACCACCGATTTGCCTTATGTCACAAATATCTTTCCTTATTGCGTGAGCTTCTTGATGCAGAAAGAACTTCTCCCGAGAAATAATCTTTTCATGTCATTCCAAGAAGTGATGGCGTGAGGTTGTAAGTAATACAACCAATCCTTAGCAGCACCATCCAAAGAGAAAGGAAAGGCCCTTAGCTTGATGTGATCTTCAGCTATTCCATGAGGTTTCATGGTGGAGCAGACAACATGGAACTCCTTCAAATGCTTATGTGGATCTTCACCTGCAAGACCATGAAACTTGGGCAGCAAGTGTATCAATCCAGATTTCAACTCAAAATCAACATTAAGTTCAGGATATTGAATGCACAAAGGTTGATAATTCACATCAGGTGTGGCCAATTCCTTAAGAGTCCTATTATTATAGTCAGCCATAGTAAAATCAACAGACTCGATGTCGGACACGAAGTACTAATGTATGCACTCAACGGGATTAAAAGAGTCAACAAGATTAGGTGCAATGTCAAGTTCAAGCCCAATTCCGTAAGTAATTCTATTAGCTCTATGAATGCTACTACCAGTCCTATGAATTCTATGAAGTGTATGAAATGTTCTATCAATTTCAGGATCAAATGAATGCAAGGTACCAGGATCAGATCTAGTCATACATCATGCAGTTCATAAGAAGGTATTAGAAAAGCAATAACAACTAAAACACTAAAAATTCCAAAAACAAATACTCCAAAAAATTAAACAAAAATAAAAACAGTATCAAATGAATTTTAAAAATTATGGAACTACCACAGGATAAAATCTACACAAAAATGCTATCCAACAAAATAATAAAAAATCTTAAAAAATTGAAAAAGTGGTCTAAACGATGGAATTTGGCAAAAATAAGGATGACCTCACTGTATAAAGTGAGCCTTTCTCAGAATAATATTTTCCATTTGTGTACCAAAATTCAGATCAATCTGAGATGCCCGAACCAAAATTCTTGACACAACGCCCTTTATCCAAATTCTGCCGAATCCCACTTGAAAAAGCTTCAAAAACAAAACAAACACATTTGTTAGAGTTAGATGGGATCTTGAAATGATCAAATAGTTGCCTTGGATCCCCGGCAACGGCGCCAAATTTGACAAGAGGTTGTCGAGACCTATCAAATAAAATAACCGGTTCACAAACTAATTTGTAGTATAGAGAATGAACCGAATCGTCTCTCCAGGATCCAAAAACAAAGATTTAATTAGATCAAGATAATTAAAAAAGGGGGGGTTTTGTTGTTGATTAACAAGATTAATAAAAGTAGGAGATTCAAAGTTGTAAACAAATCTAAAGAAACAACCAATCCAAGAAAATTTACCGATCTTGAGTTTAACTCATCATTGATCACAAGGAATTCACTTAATTGCTAACCAAGTTCTTGGCCTTAGATCACATCAAGAAGCCTTAACATGATCCAAGAATTCTCTACTAGATAAGCATCTAGGATTTGATTAACCAAGGTTAGATAAAGTAAGCACCATCCGACATAGATTAACTTAAGATCTAGAATTTAACCAAGTTAAACAATCTATCAAAAAGCTTTAATATATTGTTTAATCTTTGTGATCCTCTTTGAATACATGATAATAAAGCTACTACCACATCAACATCTAAATCAAATTAAGCAATTTAATCTAGATAAGAATCAAAAGAGGAAGAAGAGAAACTTGAATAACAATTAAGCAATATGAACAAGCAAAACAAGATCTCCAAATTAAACAACAAGATGGCTAATCCCTTGGATTGATTATGAGAGCCTAGCCTTCCATGGATGGGAAGGAAGAACTCAGAATTTAAAGAACAAAAACGAAATTGCAAAGAGAATGAAGAAGAAGAGAAAGAAAACTCTCACAAATACTTAAACTTTCTTGAAACTTACTTCTAAATTGAATGCCTCTAATACAAAGAGGTTGGGTCTATTTATACTAATCCTAGAAGCCAATTTGTACATGTACATAATCTGAATACAAGCTATAAAAATCTGAAATTTGTCAAAAATGGAAGCTTGATGCATGGTTGGTGGGTTGGTGCATGGTAGGTGGGTTGGTGTATGGTTGGTGGCTTTTAGTCAACAACTCTTATCCGACTTCTGGCTTCAAATTCATCACCTAGACGGTGTATTTTGGCTTGGATGTCTTCATCAAAGTTGTAGCCAGTTGTCTCCTTGAAAATCTCCAATTTGAATCATGTCATTTGGACTTTTAGAACTCCAGAAATGCCAAAAACACTTCACCTACCTCAAGTTAGGTTGGAAGAACGTGTTTCCAAATTCAGACCAACTTGTAGCTTCTGAAGCATGCCTAAAACGACATCTATTGACAAAATGGTCTTCATTGAAGTTGGAGATATGGGTCTTATCTTTCAAGTGACCAAGTTTCAGCCCAAGAGGAGGCCTATAACCCACTATATAGTCCAATATGTGCATACTGCCCAGATGGTTCCGTGACAGCAAACCCACTCTGCATTGCAGGGAAATTTTGGACCCTTAGCATTCCGATCCAGCTCTTGAGTTCTTCATGAAACTTGTAGAGCATTGTCTTAGCTTTCCAAAGACACCAAGATCACCTCAATTGGATCACCGAGTCCCAAGTTATGACCTAACCAAGGAAGAAAGGTCAAAATGCATCAAAATCCGAAAATTATTCAATATTTGCATTAAAGCCCAATGAAGCCCAACAACATTAAACTCATCTAAAGTACTAATATTGGGCACAATAAACATCTAATAATGCCTAATACAAAGCTAACATAAGTGTCTCAAATTGATTGATCACCGATCAATAATTACCCAAATGGAATCAAAACCCTTTCTTGTCTTTGGCAGTCCTACTACAAAATCCATAATGTCATCCCACTTCCATTCAGGAATAGTTGGAGGTTGTAACATTCCTGAAGGTTTTTGATGCTTTACCTTTGCCTTTTGACAGATCAAACACGATGTCATGTAATTTGCAACGTCTCTCTTCATCCCTTGCCACCAATACAATTGTTTTAAATCTTGGTACATTTTGGTCGCTCCGGGATGCATACTCAATTTACTCTTATGGGCTTCGTCTAAAATTAACCTTTTCAACTCAGGATCATTTGGTAAACAAATTCTATCCCTATACCTCAAAATTCCATCTGATTCTACCTTAAAATCTGATACCATATTTTGCTTAATCAATTCAATCTCATTCTGCAAGTTTGGTCACCTCCCTGTTTAATCATAATCTCTTTCATCAAATCATTTGAAATAGTGGTCATATTTAAACACAATTTTCTCGGTGTTAAATCTACAGATAACCTCATATCCCTAAATTGCTCTAAAAATTTTCTTTCCTTAATCATCATAGCAGAGACACTAATTATCTTCCTACTTAAAGCATTGACAAGAGGTTGTCGAGACCCCGTCAAATAATAATAATTACCGGTTCACAAACTAATTTTTAGTATAGAGCATGAACCGAATCGTCTCTCAAGGATCCAGAAAAACAAAGATTTAATAAGATCAAGATAATTAGAAAGGGGGGTTTTGTTGTTGATTAATAAGTTTGAAAAGAAGTATAAGACTTAATGTTGTAAACAAATATAAAGAAACAACCAATCCAAGGAAATTTACCGATCTTGAGTTTAACTCATCATTGATCACAAGTAATTCACTTAATTGCTAACCATGTTCTTGGCCTTAGATCATATCAAGACGCCTCAACATGATCCAAGAATCCTCTACTAGATAAGCATCTAGGATTTGATTAACCAAGGTTAGATAAAGTAAGCACCATCCAAACATAGATTAACTTAAGATCCAGAATTTAACCAAGCTAAACAATCCATCAAAAAGTTTTAATAAATTGTTTATTCTATGTGATCCTCTTGAATACATGATAATAAAGCTATTATCACATAAACATCCAAATCAAATTAAGCAATTCAATCTAGATCAAAATTAAAAGAGGAAGAAGAGAAACTTGAATAACAATTAAGCAATATGAACAAGTAAAACAAGATCTCCAAATTAAACATCAAGATGGCTAATCCCTTGGATTGATTATGAGAGCCTAGCCTTCCATGGATGGGAAGGAAGAACTCAGAAATAAAAGAACAAAAACGAAATTCTAAAGAGAATGGAGAAGAAGAGAAAGAAAACTCTCACAAATACTCAAACTTTCTTCAAACTTACTTAAAATTGAATCCCCTAATACAAAGAGATTGGCTCTATTTATACTAATCCTAGAAGCCAATTTGTACATGTACATAATCTGAATACAAGCTATAAAAACATGGAAATTGTCAAATATGGAAGCTTGATGCATGGTTGGTGGGTTGGTGCATGGTTGGTGGGTTGGTGTATGGTTGGTGGCTTTTAGTCAACAACTCTTATTCGACTTCTGGCTTCATTTTCATCACCTACACGGTGCATTTTGGCTTGAAGGTCTTCATGAAAGTTGTAGCCAGTTGTCTCCTTGAAATTTTTCAATTTGAATCATGCCATTTGGACATTTAGAACTCCAAATATGCCAAAAACACTGAACCTACCTCATGTTAGGTTGGCAGAACGTGTTTCCAAATTCAAACCAACTTGTAGCTTCATTATCATGCCTAAAACGACATCTATTGACTAAATGGTCTTCAGTGAAGTTGGAGATATGAGTCTTATCTTTCCAATGGCCAAGTTTCAGCCCAAGAGGAGGCTTATAACTCACTATGTAGTCCAATATGTGCACACTGCCCAGATTTTCCTGACAGCAAACCCACTCTGCATTGCAGGGATGTTTTGGACCCTTAGAAGTCTGATCCAGCTCTTGAGTTCTTCATGAAACTTGTAGAGCATTGTCTTAGCTTTCCAAAGACACCAAGATCACCTCAATTGGATCACCGAGTCCCAACTTATGGCCTAACTAAGGAAGAAAGGTCAAAATGCATCAAAATCCAAAAATTATCCAATATTTACATTAAAACCCAATGAAGCCCAACAACATTAAACTCATCTAAAATACTAATATTGGGCACAATAAACATCTAATAAAGCCTAATACAAAGCTAACATATGTGTCTCAAATTGATTGATCAAGCATCTGCTACAACGTTTGCTTTTCCGGGATGGTACTGAAGTTGAAAATCATAGTCCTTTAAGAATTCTAATCACCGTCTTTGTCTCATATTGAGCTTCTTTTGATCAAACAGGTATTTTAAACTCTTATGGTCACTAAAAACATTAAAGGTTGCACCATAAAGAAAATGTCTCCAAATTTTTAATACGAATACTACAGCTGCTAGTTCTAAATCATGAATAGGGTAATTCCTTTCATGCACTTTCAATTGCCTAGAAGCATAAGCTACTACCTTTCTATTTTGCATCAACACACATCCTAAACCTTGATGTGAAGCATCATAGTATACCTCAAAAGGTTCACTAGGATCAGGTAAAACTAAAACTGGTGAGGTAGTCAAACACCTTTTTAATTCTTGAAAACTTTCCTCACACGCATCATTCTAAATAAAAGTCTGGTTTTGTCAGAGGTCCTGCTATCTTAGAAAATCCTTCTATAAACCTATGGTAATAACCGGCTAATCCTATAAAACTTCAAATTTCTGTTGCGGTCTTGGGTCTCTTCCATTGAAGTACTGCTTCAACTTTTGACAGATCTACAATAATTCCTTCTTTCGAGATCACATGACCCAAAAATTGAACTTCTTCCAGCCAAAATTCACACTTAGACAACTTCGCGTATAAAACCTTCTCCTTAAGAATCTGGAGAACCATACTGAGATGTTCAGCGTGTTCCTCCTGATTACGAGAATAGATCAGAATGTTGTTAATAAAAACAACGACAAATCTGTCTAGGTAGGGACGAAAGATTCTATTCATGTAATCCATGAATATTGTTAGAGCATTAGTCACACCAAAAGGCATTACTAAATACTAGTAATGACCATAGCATGTTCTAAACACAGTCTTCAGCACATCTTCTGCTTTCACACGAATCTGGTGGTAACCAGGTCGTAAATCTATTTTTGAGAAAACAACAGCTCCCCTCAGTTGATCCATCAAATCATCTATCCTAGGCAGTGGATACTTATTCTTAATTGTAATCTTGTTCAATTGTCGGTAATCCACACATCGGCGAGAAGTTTCGTCCTTCATTTGGACAAGCAAAATTGAAGCTCCCCAAGGTGAAACACTGGGTCTCACAAACTATTTTCCTAAAAACTCCTTTAACTGTTTCTTAAGCTCAAATAACTCAGACGGTTCCATCTTATAAGGTGCTATAAAAATAGGACCAGAACCAGGTACAAGGTCAATAGAAAACTTTATCTCTCTATTTGGTGGTAATCCAGGAATATCATCAAGAAAAACTTCAGAAAACTCACTGACTACAGGAATAATATTCATATCCTCCTTAACCTTGACCTCTGAAGAAAATAGTAGCATGTAACCTTGAGCTCTTTCTTTCAAAGAAGCTTTAACTTGGTTGGCCGTTATAAATCTAGAATTCTCAACCTCAGGAAATACCAAGGTTTTATTGGAACAGTCTAACAGGATATGGTTAGAAGATAACCAATCCATTCCTAGGATTTTGTCTATTTGAGAAAGTGGTAGACAAATCAAATCAACAAGAAATTTTTGGCTTTTAACAGTAATATGACAATTTAGGCAAACTTGGGTAGTTAGCACAGGTTTGGAAGTAGGAGTAGAAATAATTAAATCAAATGGCAAAGAAGACACAAGTAATCCTAACTGATTCACACAGTCATAGGAAATAAAAGAATATGTTGCTTCGGAATTATACAATACAATTAAAGGCTTACCTCCCATGTTGTAATCCCTTGTAATTAGATCTTCAGATTAGGAGGCTTCTGCTCCACTCATGGTGTAGACTCTTCCTCTCGCTTGTGGCTTTGAAGCACCTACGCTAACAAAAGACTCCGTCTTTGGCTGTGAACAGTCCTTGGCAGTGTGTCCTTGCTTCTCGCATTGGAAACATATGAGTCCTTTGATTGAGCAATCTTTGGCAAAGTGTCCTTTTCCACACTTAAAACATTTTACAGGTGGTGCTACCGAGTTTCCCCCAGAAAATTGTTGTTATTGACCTCCCTGTGGTCGTGAATAAGGCTTCTGCTGAAATAAGTTATTATTACTATTACTCCCCCCTGAATATTGCTACCTCCTCCACCCCTTTGCAACCGTGTAGGTCCAAAGTTACGGGTTCTTGTATCGTGGGATCGATCTAACTCGTTGATCCTACGACACGAATCCAAAAGTGTCGGGAACTCAAATATTCCCAAGGACAACACTGCTATCTTCAGATCATGCCTTAAACCCTCATCAAACTTCCTACACTTCCACTCCTCATCAAGCTGGAGTAGAAAGTATCTAGAGAATTTGGATAAACTTTCAAACTTGGCCGCTTACTCGCTGACCGTCATTCCCCCTTGTTTCATACCAAGGAACTCCATCTCCATAGCATGTCGGATACTGGCTAGAAAATATTTTTCCAAAAACTTGCTGCGAAAAAGTTCCCAAGTAACAATTCTTCCCTCACCTTCCAATAGTTGTTGTGCTCCCGTCCACCAGTCCTCGCCATCGCCAACAAGCATATAAGTAGCATAAGTTACCTTATGCTCATTGGTACAACCCATTCCCCAAAAAATCATTTCTAATGCCTTAATCCAAAGACTAGCTTCTCGGGATCAAATTCCCCTTTGAACAGGGGATGATTGTTATGGCGAAATTCAGACAGATTGAGAGTATCTGGTGCTGCTTCTTGCTGTTATGCAGCCCTTTGATTTTGTTGGACTAATAGGTCTATGATCAATCAATTTGAGACACTTATGTTAGCTTTGTACTAGGCTTTATTAGATGTTTATCGTGCCCAATATTAGTATTTTAGTTGAGTTTAATGTTGTTAGGCCTCATTGGGCTTTAATGCAAATTGTGAATAATTCTTGGATTTTGATGCATTTTGACCTTTCCTCCTTGGTTACTCCATAACTTGGGACTTGGTGATCCATTTGAGGTGATCTTGGTGTCTTTGGAAAGATAAGACAAGGCTCTACAAGTTTCATGAAGAACTCAAGAGCTGGATCAGATTTCGAAGGGCCCAAAATAGCCCTGAAATTTAAAGTGGGTTTGCCGTCACTGGAATCTAAGCAGTGTGCACATATTGGATTATATCGTGGGCTATAGGCCTCCTTTTGAGCTGAAACTCGACCATTGGAAAGATAAGACCCATATCTCCAACTTCACTGAAGACCATTTAGTCAATAGATGCCGTTTTAGGCATGATTATGAAGCTACAAGTTGGTTTGAATTTGGAAACACGTTCTGCTAACCTAACTTGAGGTAGGTGCAGTATTTTCGGAATATCTGGAGTTGTAAAAGTCTAAATGGCATGAAACAATGCCAAAAGTTCAAGGAGACAATTGTCTACAACTGTCATGAAGACCTCCAAGCCCAAATACATCGTTTAAGTCATGAAAATTAGGCTGGAAATCGAAGTAGAACTGCTGACTAGAAGCCACCAACCATACACCAACCCACCTACCATGCACTAACCCACCAACCATGCATCAAGCTTCCATATTTGACAATTTCCATGTTTTTACAGCTTGCATTTAGATTATTTTCAATTACAAATTGGCTTCTAGGATTAGTGTAAATAGAGTCAATCTCTTTGTATTATACATCATTCAATTTGAAGTAAGTTTGAGTATTTGTTTGAGAAAAGTTTGAGTATTTGTGAGAGTTTTCTTTCTCTTCTTCTCAATTCTCTTTAGAATTTCGTTTTTGTTCTTTATTTTATGAGTTCTTCCTTCCCATCCATGGAAGGCTAGGCTCTTATAATCAATCCAAGGGATTAACCATCTTGATGTTTAATTTGGAGATCTTGTTTCGCTTGTTCATATTGCTTAATTGTTATTCAAGTTTCTCTTCTTCCTCTCTTGATTTTTATCTAGATTGAATTGCGTAATTTGATTCAGATGTTGATGTGATAATAGCTTTATTATCATGTATTCAAAAAGGATCACAAAGACTAAACAATATATCAAAGCTTTTTGATGGATTGTTTAGCTTGGTTAAATTTCGGATCTTAAGTTAATTTATGTTTGGATGGTGCTTACTTTATCTAACTTTGGTTAACTAAATCCTAAATGCTTATCTAGTAGAGGATTCTTGGATCATGTTAAGGCTTCTTGATGTGATCTAAGGCCAAGAACATAGTTAGCAATTAAGTGAATTCCTTGTGATAAAAAATGGATTAAACTCAAGATCGGTAAATTTCCTTGGATTGATTGCTTCTTTAGATTTGTTTACAACTTTAAGTCTCGTACTTTTGTCAATCTTGTTAATCAACAACAAAACCCCCTTTCTAATTATCTTGATCTAATTGAATCTTTGTTTTTGGATTTTTGAGTGACTATTTGGTTCATTCTCTATACTACAAATTAGTTTGTGAACCGATAAATTTTATTTATTTGACGGGTCTCGACAACCTCTTGTCAGTCTGCCATCTGTTGCATTGCTATTACTGTGGCAGCCATATCATGGTTGTCACGTCCGGTGTCCATTTGCGTGCCTCTACCACGAGCCATTTTATTTCCTTCAAAGTCAAGTAAATCAAATATAGCAGAACCGAAAGTAACCACTTCACACAATATTGTCGTTTTTCGGAAACAATATGACAAAGAATACACAGCACAAACAAAACGGACCTAACCCCACAAATCTGAGAGACTAGGCCATAGCTCTGATACCAACTAATGTAACACCATCGGTAGGATGTCACATTTAACGAAATATTAAATTAAGATTTAAAAATACTTTTATAATTTCTGTATACAAAATATGACTTCCAAAATTTCTTTTCACGGATATAACATAAAACAAACAGAATAGTAATAATATATATACCAAGATATGAATAGTACACATACTTTATATTCTTACTGTTAAGTTTATCAGTAATACATAATACAAATCATAAGTATTGACAAGAAAATAAATAAACGTACTATGCCAATTACCTATATGGCCATAAAAGTCTACCTACAAAGAAGGGTCCTCCTCAGGATCCTCCTCGGGATCTTCCTCAGATAAGGGCCTTTCGGGTGCAAGCCATCCAAAGTTAGTAGGCCTCCTTACAGAAATTCTAGCAGCTCTACGCCTAGGAGCTCAAGCAGAAGAAACTTTAGAGTATTCATGGGGAGTGTACTTAGCGCCAAAACCCCACAAATCCTTAATACGTATAAATATAAATAATTCTACAAAGCATGTAATAGTAAATGAACTAATAGGATCCCCATGATGGGTCCTACGGAGTGTGAGAGATATGTCTCCAACATACTCTACACATTCCGTTTCTAAATGTACGCGCCACGCTTGCGGACCTCCTTGGAATTAGACTCGGATGAATCCCAAGAATTCACGTCTGTCGCACATCTTGGTCTTCATAACCAGATCACAAATATAATAATATAACAGAAGGGGTGAGATTCTAATATCATTAGGAACCAATCAAACAGTATCGAAAAGATAGTACAACCAATCTACACAACATAATAACTATTTAATAGTTATACATATTATCACACCAATAAGTAATCGACTTTGACATATACCAAGATAAAGCAACAGTATAATAATTGACTAGGCACATACTCAATGATTGACCCCTATTCCATGGAGCTATACACAACAGTTGGAGAGAGTGATTGAGAGTACATGTTCCGTATCTCATTAGCCCCAAAAGTGCAATATAACCTCAATTGCACAACCTGACTCATGAGAACACTCTCCACCAATTGGGAATAGGATAGTGTTTGATCGGGATCGTTCGGTGTGGTGCAATCATATTATTACGGCACAATGGTGCTTCCAACTGCTCCCTGTGGAGTTTCCGCACCATGACGTCCCCAAGATCATTCATGGATCTTCACTACACAATTCGCACCCGCACTAAGGTGTAACTCAATCTCCTCGGCATTAAAACCTTGACCACAAGTCTTAACAAACTTTCTTAATGCAACATAAAAATGCAATTTATTCACAAACAGAATAAAACAATCCCCTCGAGATTCAAAATCACGTAACACTATAGTTACGATTTTTCAAATGTATAACCTTTTGGTTACAGTTTTTCTGTCGCGTAACACTTCTGTTATGTTTTTATAAATCTCGCAATATTTCTGTTACATTTTTCAATCACGTAAAACTATTTTTCTGTTTTCCAAGTCACGTAACTTAAAAATTAATAATTTTCAATCGCGTAAGACAGAATAATCATTTTTCAATCTCGTAAAGCTTTTTCTATAAATTTCTAATCGTAAGACAGAATAATCATATTTTAATCGTTTTAGGCTTAAAATTCACTTTTTAATCGCGAAAGGGTTTTTTGTAAACACTAAATTGGGTAAAGTGTTTTCTGCACATTTTAATCTCATAGGACTTTAAAAATCACTTTTCAACCACGAAAGAGTTTTCTGTAAACTCCAAATCGTGTAAAAGTGTTTTTCATAAAAACAAAGCTATTTTGAGCTTATTTAATTATTTCCCAGTATATTATCATTATTATTGCTAAAGATTAATTAAAATAGCATGAGTAATAATTAAAACGTTATTTCTGCTTTATTAAAAATTTCGTTCTTTTTCTATATATTTACAGAAATCATTAACTCAATTAAATATCCCCTAATTAATTAAGTTAAACAATTAATAAAATAAATTCCTTTGTATCTATGTAGTGATCGGAATATTAAAAGGTCTTTGGACCAATATCCATCATTTTCCTACCATGATTTCCATAAAATCAACCAACCATATGTATATCCAAGAAATATTGTGCTTCTAATATTACCATATATGCGATATTCTAAAGCCATAAAAACACATAGGCTAAATAAAGTATTTAAACACAAAACACAAATCATAAAGCAAGAAACATAAAGCATAAACAATTTAAATATCAACTATAATCATTCACACGAAAATTTTAAGAACATAAACCATAAATCCTATTTTCCTACCACAAAATTGGTTGATAAAGAAACTCCCCCTTACCTTGGATTAAAACTCCTCAAGAGAACTTTGTGAAAGTTCTTTGTTCTTCCACCAACAAATATCCTTAAATAAAACCAACATCATAATATTTAAGCTCTAAAACATGAAACAAGATGATCATGGATCAATCCAATGATCTCCAACTTTGAAATGGAACTTTAAAAAGTGAGGATAAAGAAATTTCACCTTTTGATTCTTCAACTTTTGGAATTTCTCAAAAAAACTATTTGAGAACAATTTCTTTTCAAGAAACTTTCTACACAAGATCTTCCTAAAATGATGTTTAGATTCTTAAAATAGGAATGGAACTTGGATCACAAACTTGAAAGAAAAGCTCAAGGGTGTGGCTGTGGGTTTAGAGAGAGAATGAAAAGGAATTGGTGAGTTTTTCAAATGAAGCTTGAATGGCTATTTATAGGCAAAGTGTAGGATAAGTTTGTAATTAAAAAGTTTACATGAAAAGACATTTTTACTCGTACCCCACTAGGTCTTAGCCATTTATGTTGACCATCTAGAAGCTTAGAGAAGCTCTCCAAAGTTGACCGAGTCTTTGCCTCCCTGGTCCCACAAAATAGACAGCCCGAAAACTAAAAATATTTTTACCTGACAATCTAATCCCTAATAATGGAAAACTTCTAAATCTGTTCCCGGATTTGAGTTTCGTAAACTCTCCTGTTCCTAATAAATAGTCAAAGTATTTTTGGTTCAAAATTTTAAAATTATTATTTTATTATTCAGAATAGCCCCGGTTTAACACATAAAGTCAACAAAAACTAAAGATTCTCAAACATGAAAAACTTAAGAATTTGGTCTTAGAATCCAGTTCTGTGACTTCCCTAGCTCTAATAAATAGTCAAGGTATTTACGGGCTGAAAATATAAGATATTTATTTTTATTTTCTGAAACTGCCCTGAATCGACACATAGCGTTTATGAAAAATAACTTAATTTAAATGAAGTTCATAAAAATTCCCAAAACTTATCATAAATCACAAAATTTGAGAAAATCAATATTTTAATTAAAAACATAAAATTCGGGGTGTTACAGCTTGCTCATGGTTCGGTTCGTAAACAACTCAATAAACTCATAATTTTGGCTTGTTTGTTAAATGAGCCAAGCTTGAACTTTTATATGTTCGGCTCATTAACTCATGAGCTGGCTCGATATATGTATATAATCATTTTTTTACAAATAATAATAATAATAGTAATAATGCTTTAATTTAAAGTATATTAGCATTTTATTTTATTTTTGCTCCGGCTAATTTTTTTTAAAAATAAATATATGTAAAAAGTATAAATTTTATTGAGGTACAAATTCAAGCCTAACTCATTGAGTAGTACAATCTTAATTAAGACAAGGCTCGATATTGACTCATTAAGCTCGAATAGCTCGTGAACTTAAAGTGAACCGAGCTCGAGCCAAGAAAATAAGCTTGATTTCTTCGTAAGCCGAGCCTGAGTTTATTTCTAGCCCTAGTTAAAGGTAACATCAATCCATCAGATAGTCTTTTTAATTAGCGACGCAATTAGTTGGCAAGGTTCTTCTCCAACCCATGTAATTATGAGTTGTTTGTGACTTTGGGTAACAATTTTTAATTATGACTTAATTAACTCAAAATATTTTATTTATTGGATTATTTTAAAATGTATGAAAGTATTATATAAAATTATATATATATATATGCATTAAATGAAGAAAAAATAGAAGTCCATGGTAATCAAATAAGTGGCTCTAAATTTTTAATAAAGTAGTTGATTGAAGCAGTAAGTGACTTCAATTCTAAGAAGAGGTTAAAAGTTTAAATCCTAGAAGTCGTCATTGTTGACATGGATTTTAATATAATGCTTTTTGACCCGAAGATAATTAGTCTCACATCCAAATAATATAAAAATACCTTTGGTCAACACAGTAAAAAAATACATAAATTCTTATTTTTCTTTTGACTGTTAAATGTAAATATCAGTTCATAAGATAATCTTCTTCGTCAACCCTTAAAATGAACTAAACATCTATTCAACGATAATGTTTCCCTTTCCCTAAAAGTAATGCATGCTTTTCTCCAAAGGAGTGTTAAAGCAGTGGACATATGTAAACTGAGGACTCTAAGGCTACTACATGACGAAGCAATCAGACTCATGGCAACTTGGAAAATGTCATTAGCAAAAGCTCTATTTTAGTATTGGCCAGTAAATCTTTTTTGGGGTCATTCATTGATATTTGTTACAAAAGTATCCACTCACATTTCATAAGTTCTCTTTTCTCCCTTTATATAATTAAATATCTTCAACATGCTATCATAAGCATCCCTTACTCTAGTCTTTGACAGTATTTGTGTTTAAAAAATTCGTGCATACCAATCATCGTGTACACTCAGCCTCTATCATTCTGGAGGATACTCCTCATGTTTTTCTGTTCTTTTTTTAGGCTTCATTTCTCTCAAATTGTTAGCATTTTCATGGTTGCTTCTTTTGCTTTAGCTGCTGATGCTACCACAGTTAGTTATGAAGCTCCAGCAGACAAAGGAATTGAAGCGGGTGCTCTACTAAAATGGAAAGCAAGCCTTGACAATCAAAGCCAAGCTTCCTTGTCTTCTTGGATAACTGGTACCAGTCCTTGCAAGTGGGCAGGAATTGTTTGTGATGACTCCAAGTTTGTGTCCACTATAAATGTTACAAATTTTGGACTAAAAGGTACTCTTCATGCTCTCAACTTCTCATCCTTTCCCAACCTACTCGGTCTGGATATAAGTAACAACTCGCTTAATGGAACTATTCCCCACCAAATTGGTGAATTGATGAACTTGAAGCATCTATTGTTTGGATCAAATGGACTTTCGGATTCCATTCCCTCAACAATTGGACTTTTGACAAATCTCGTTGATCTTGATTTGTCAGATAACTTCCTCTCCGGTACAATCCCTTCAATTAGAAACTTGAGAAATTTAGAAGAACTTTCCCTGTCTAACAACAGTCTCTCTGGCCCCATTCCTGAGGAACTGGGAAAGCTCTCTTCTCTCAGAAGAATTATATTGTTAAACAATCACTTGTCTGGGTCAATCCCAACCACCATAGGAGACTTGGCCAATTTGAGTAGGCTTCAACTCACACAAAATGAACTTTCTGGATCAATTCCCTCCACTCTTGGAAACTTGACAAAGCTAATCTGGTTGTCCATGGACATAAACAAACTTTCTGGATCGATTCCTGTCTCCATAGGAAACTTGGTCAATTTGAAGGGTCTCGAACTTTCAGAAAACAATCTTTCTGGACCTATTCCTTCCACCTTTGGAAATTTGACAAAGCTCTCCATCCTAAAGCTGCAAATGAACAAACTTAGTGGTGCCATTCCACCAGCAATGAATAACCTTACCAATTTCCAAACCTTACAACTAGGTGACAATGAATTCACTGGCCATTTGCCACAACAGATTTGCCTTGGTGGGTTGCTCTTGAAATTTACTGCTAATGACAATTATTTCACTGGCTCAGTTTCAACAAGCTTCAAGAACTGCACCAGCCTCATTAGAGTTCGCCTTGATGGAAACCAGTTGACTGGAAACATAACAGATGACTTGGGTGTGTATCCAAATTTGGTTTACATCGATCTGAGTGGCAATAAACTTTATGGCCACCTTTCACCAAAATGGGGGAAGTGCCATAATCTAGCCAGCCTTAAGATCTCCAACAACAATCTATCTGGTAGTATACCAACAGAACTAAGCCAAGCAGCCAAGTTACAATTACTTCACCTCTCTTCAAATCATCTAACAGGGAAAATACCAAAGGAACTGAGTAACTTGACCTTATTGTTTGATCTCTCAATGAGCAACAATGAACTTTCAGGCAACATTCCTATAGAAATAACATCTTTGCCGGAGCTTGAAAACTTGGAGCTGGCAGCAAATAATTTAAGTGGCTCAATCCCAAAACAGGTTGGAGGGCTGCACGATTTATTGAACTTGAATTTGAGTATGAATAAATTCACGGAAAGCATTCCCTCTGAAGTTGACCAACTACGATTTCTTCAAAACCTTGATCTTAGTGAGAATTTGTTGAGTGGAAAAATACCATCAATGCTTGGACAGTTGCAAAGCTTGAACACGTTGAACCTCTCACGTAATAATCTCTCTGGCACTATTCCATCCGATTTTGAGGAGATGTTCAGTTTGACTTATGTTAACGTATCATACAACCAATTAGAGGGTCCAATTCCTAACAATCCAGCCTTTCTTAAGGCTCCATTTGAAGCACTGAAAAATAATAAAGGCTTGTGTGGCAATGTCTCCGGCTTGGTGTTTTGCCCAAAATTCAGTCCAAATCATCATGGGAAAAAGAAACACAAAGTCATGGTATTGGCATTATTCCTTACTATGGGCACTCTAATGCTAGTATTGTTTGTGGTTGGTGTTTCAATATGCATCTTTTGTCAGAGTGCAAGAAGAACAAAAAAGCAGGCCAAAGAAACACAAGGTCAAGAACATTTTTCCATATTGAATTATGATGGAAAAATAACGTTTGAAAACATCATTGAAGCCACACAGGAGTTTGATGACAAATATTTAATTGGGGAAGGAGGGTATGGTGCTGTTTACAAGGCTAAATTACCCTCAGGTCAGGTTGTTGCTGTGAAGAAACTCCACTCAGTACTCAATGAGGAAACACCCAATGTAAAAGCTTTTACAAGTGAGGTTCAAGCCTTGACAGAAATCAAGCATCGTAACATTGTGAAGCTACTTGGATTTTGTTCCCATCCACGCTTCTCGTTTTTGGTTTATGAGTTCTTAGAAGGGGGCACTTTGGATAAAATACTGAAAGATGATACAAAAGCAATTGCGTTTGATTGGAACAAGAGGGTGAACGTTGTTAAAGGTGTGGCTAATGCTTTATTCCATATGCATCACGGTTGCTCACTTCCTATTGTTCATCGTGACATATCAAGCAAGAATGTTCTTTTAGATTTGGAATATGAAGCTCGCATCTCTGACTTTGGAACAGCTAAGATTCTGAATCCTGACTCACACAACATGACCTCGTTTGCAGGCACCTATGGGTATGCTGCTCCAGGTTAGACCCTTTTCTTTGTTCTTAAGAAACACTAAACTTGCTTCTATACTAAACTCTGCTACATCATGCATACTATAATTTTTAAATTTTAATTTACTGCAGAGCTTGCTTATACAATGGAAGTGAATGAGAAATGTGATGTCTACGGTTTTGGAGTACTTTCTTTGGAAATACTTATGGGAATGCACCCGGGAAATCTCATTTCTTCAATGTTGTCACCATCTACAGCATCAATATCCTATAATTTGCTATTGAAGGATGTGTTGGACCAGCGACTTACTCATCCCACGAAGCCAGCTGTTGAGGAGGTGGTCTTGATTGCAAAAGTGGCATTAGCTTGCTTGAGTGAAAGTCCACGTTCTAGACCAACCATGGAACAAGTATCTCAGGGGTTTGTGATGGCAAAATCAGTTTTAGTGGACCCCTTTGCCATGGTCACAATTGGACAACTCCTAAATAATTGAACTTGCTTTTTCTTCTTTTTGCTATAGCTTGTTTGTGAGTCATGGTAAGACGTGTCATGTGCTTGTGTTAAGGGCTTGAAAAGGCCGAAGCAAAATTATTGCTCAAGGTCTGTTTTATTGAAATCAGGAATCTATCTATTACTATCACTGAGTGTTCCTTTTAACGAAATATAATTGTCAATTTTACTTTCCCTGTAATATCATGATAATTTAAATAAAATATCTCGAAATTAATATGATATTCATCAAGTTGGCAAGGAGGGAGACCCTGTGAAATGGCACTCCTGAACAGGCATTGTTAGCTCTGATGGCTTGCATGTTGGTAGCAGGCACAGTGGCACTAATGCTGAGGTTATCTTGGCATATGATCATGTCACCGTGTGGCTGACTCCAGTGCTATAAGCCTTCTCTTCTGTGCTGACGCTGAGCTTCCAGGTTGAGGGATTCTTACTTCCTCTAAGAGAAAATGCTCTCATTTATTCACAGACCAATTTATATATGCCAACTCCTTCTTTGTCAGTTTCAGGTTATTTAAATTTATGTAGTTAATTAAATTTGAGTCCAGTTAATTCACAATTAAAAACGTTAATTGTGACTAAAATTTGATTAATTATACAAATTTGGTTAAAAGTTAAGACCCGCAAAAATGAATTGGCTTGTTGTTAGGGAGAGTTCCTCTGGTGGAACTAAGAATTTCTCCTCCAGGTCCTCCACATCTTTTCTTTCTTTAAAATTTTTAATAGTAACTTGGTTTAGCCGGAAATTGCTGGATAAATTTTTTGGCATCTGCGCTAATTTTATGGATGTGATTGTGATCTAATTGGATGGTGAACTAATTAACCAAAGGATGCAATACCTCATCAATAGAAATAATGGTAATTCATGGCTAGGAATAATGAGTTTTGCACAAAACTCATCATTTTTAATGCACAAGTCCTATTAAGAAAAACTATTTTTATCTTTTTCTAAACATTGTATACTATATGACTTTCCTTGGTGACAGTGTTCAAACAGTGCCTCATTCTTATTTTTCCAAATTTGCCAACAGAAATAAATTAGTACAGAGCTCAATGTTTTATAATTTCCATTTGCTAGCATCTTTTATCAGGTTAAGCTCGCCCCCACCAAAAACAAACGGGCCTTTGAAATTTCGGTCCAGTCCGAAGATTTTTTTGCAGTTTAAATAGCCAGTCCAGCCAAAATTGATGTTTCCAAATAAAATGAACCTGTACATCCATAGGCATCTAAGTAGAAAGTGTTACATTGCTTCTGTTTCTTTTGCTCAAAAAGGGCAACGTGGACCAACACTTAGCCATACTTGGGCAAGGTTCTCCCTTGTGGGCAAGGAGTTGTGAAAAACTTTACATATAAACAACTTAACCTTTTTGGGATTGTAGGGATGAACTAAATCATCTTCCAAAATTCCTTAAGATAGTATGATGTTACAGTTAGAGGAAGATGAAAACATCTTTAGGGGTAGTGGATTTCTTATCAGTATTAGTTTGTTAGGTGCGTTATAAGTTAAAGTGATGTTATGTTATAAGTATAAGTTTTTTTATTTTTTATTTTTTCTTTGGTTATACGTTAGCTAGCTTTGACATCAACCGTAATAAAGTCTCTCATTGGACAATCATAAAGGCACATCCCCTATATTAGTATGATGCATTTAAAAGAATTAATTAATTATGTTAGTTACTAGCCTAAGGTTGAAACCTGAGTAATTAAGATCAGAAGCATACATCCTTAACCAATAGGACAACTCCCTTGGGTTATTAGGAAGACTAGGTTATATTATTATCTTGTTATTAGGTAATAGTTTTTATTCCGTTATCATAGTTTGTGTATTTAAAGAGACTATCAGCTTATCAGAATTCTTCAGAAAATAATAAAATCAGTTATCTTCCTTGTTTTTTCCTTCCCGTTGCACCATTTGGTATCAGAGCCAAATGGCGACCAAGTAAGATCTATTGAGAGGCTTGAGGGTGATATGGGAAAGGTGCAAGAGAGTGAGAGTGAGAGTGAGCTGCGAGACAGATTCCAAGGGATGGATGGGAAGATGGACGCCATGATGGAAGTCTTGAAGGAAATAAGGGAAGAGAGGTGGACCAAGAAGGATGAAAGGATGTCAAGGAGGAGGCGACTTAGTCTCTGATGGTGGTTTGTCCCCAACTAGGTTCAATCTTTGGAAATCTAGGAAGCACAAACCACTTTGAGCCTTGCTCTTTGTTAAAACATGAGAAAGGTATGCTACAGTTTTTCATATCACAGTTAAAACTCATCTTAAAAAATTACAGTTAAAAGTTACAGAAAATTCTCAAGAAAGTTATGCTACCCATGCTTGGGAACATAAATTTTGAGGGGAAAAAAAGAGATAAAAAAGAAAGAAAGGGGCAATGCTATAAAACACTTAGAGCATTCAAGCCCTCCAACTTTTGACCTTTAATTAAATTTGTTTAGATATGTGCCCTCTATCCGCGTTGCTCCTTCCCCCTATCACACCCTGCTCCAACCTCTACAGCTTTTCTTCTCAACTCTAACTTCTCTTTCTTCACCATCTCTTTCAACTTCAGCTTCTATGTCAAGGTAGAAATTGCTGAACCATCACCACCAAGTAAACAGAATACCAGAGTTTGCTACCGCTGCGACTGACCACCTCCAAATAAACAAGATTGGATCCTCTGGGGTGCACTTTAGATAGTAAAGTGCAAAATTGATAATCATTCATAAAAAAAATCAACGGTGTAGAATTTTTTAAAATACATGCACCTGGATAATAAATCATGAATATGCTAGAATTCACTCCCTTAATTTTCTCTTCAATAGAATGTCGGAGTTCTATACCGCTGCCACTGGCACAAATGTAACCTTCTCAGCCTCCTCCCTAGAAGCAGCCATGGTGGGTATAAGAGGGATGACATGCATGGCCTGAGGAAAGTAAGTATCCTCATTCATCACTGAGTCTGAGATTGTGACATAATAGAAGCGATTAGAGTGGCTAGTATAACTATGATTTATGGATATTTATTTTGCTTCAACAATATGAAAACAGATTTTACTCATGCAATTAGAAAATGTTAAAATTTGCCTACATTTTAATTCAGAACAAATGGATGAGTTGGGCTCTTGTTCTAGGAGTTTATTATGTCACAAATTCTTCTCCATCCCCTACTTTTTCATTCTCTCCTTTCGTTGGTGTCCTGTTTTCTAATTTTTCAGCCCTTCTTGGTCCAATTTTAGACGTGGAATTTGTTCATAAAGTGCCAAGCATAGGTTGGGAAATATGTAAGAGATTCATTAGCATAAAATAAAATATAGAAACTTCGAAAGCTAGGTGGGACTTATTAAAACACTTGCTCCTGGGTATCTCCAAATTAATAGAAAGCCATCTATGTGGATATATAGCTGTCTTGGGTCAGTTAGCGAATGCGGAGTGCTTCATGAATTGGTGAAAGGGAGCTTTAGGGTGATGAGCAAGACAATAGGTGGCGCGAGTCACTATAAATGGTGGGGTCAAAGAACAAGAAAGCAGAGCAGACGAGAACAACACACGATCACGATCAAGGTTGAGGCTGAAGCTGGGTGTGTGTGAGATGGAGGGGGATGACTTCAATCAACGGTTGCAAGCTCGAGCGCTCCAAGGCTCCAGCTTTTTATATCATTGTTCAAAAAAAAAAAAAAAGCAATTAGTATCTTCCTTTATTTATTATCAAGGGGCTATATTTTAGTGGTGCAAGTTCAATCTTCCAGTTCTAATTTCTCATTCCTCTTAGCTCCAATGACACTTTCCAAAATTGTATGTAAATTTTAATATATATAACATTATACAAATCCTAAAATTATATATATATATATGATGAAAATAGACACACTTATTTCATTAAATAATTTTCTCATAATTGTTAGAATTTTATTAATCCAACCATTGAATTAATAATTCCCATGAAATAAATCAAACTCATAAAATTTTATAAATTTGAAAATTAATTAGTACTTCATTTTAATATTTTAATATACAAAATGATTTTAAAAATATAAGTACATATTAATTATAAAATTAAATAACTACAAATGTATTATTTGTGAATGAACGCATACTCCTAGTTGGACATGGATAATGAAGCACAAAGTTTTGTAGATGAAAAAATATGTCAAGTAAAGTAAATTAAGTTTATGAAGACTTAGATTATCTAAGTATTTACAATAGTTCTTAAGATTTACATTTGTTTAGTACCCTTGTAAGATTACATAAGATGATTGAAAGAGACACTTAAATTGAACCTAAAATGAACGTAGGTTGATATAATAGAATTGCATTCATGCATTCATCAATTTACAATGAATTAGAATCAATTCAAGCTTCTGTGAATCTATTCACAACAAGAGTGAATCGATTCAATCAAATTCACAAATCTGTGAATCTATTTAACGATTCTGTGAATCCATTCACAGGGTTCACAACATGTTTTTCAATGCTATGAATCAATTCAAGTATTAGTGTGAATCGATTCATGAACTTAAAATCGATTTTTCTAATTGCATTGCATATCAATTTTTAACTGAACATATCATATCTGATTCAGAAAACATTCATCATACATTCTCATATACGAAAAAGAAATACTCTTTGAGAAATACTCTGAAATTTCTATGTCTCTTTCTCTCAATCTATCTTGTGATCCATAGAGCTTCAATTTGTGTAATCTTCACTTTCAAGAGTGATTCAATCTTTTGTTAATTGCTCGTTTTTGTTGTGCGTTGGTTTAAAAGAAGTGGGGAATCTTCTTCTAGGTTGATTCAGGGTGAGGCATCCCTGGTTTGTAAGTTGCGGAGTGAGGTATCTTCGGTGTAAAACTCTTGAACGTTGTAATCAAGATCCTGAATAGTGAAAGAAAATCTCATACCGTTTGGTGTGGAGACTGGATGTAGATCACAGTGGTGGTGATCGAAGAAGGATAAATCTCTGTTTGCAATTTTCTCTAACCCTACTCTCTTTAATTTCAGTCTTGCATTGCATATTAGGGTTAACTTGAAATTAATCTGAATTGTTAGTGATTAAAGATTCATTATATCGTCTGATAATACAATATATCTTCATCAAGAAAATTGTTTTACGAAAAGTTTGTGAAAATCTTTAGAATCTTATTCACTCCCCCTCTAGGATTCAAACCCTTATTAGAGGCCACTTGGTCTAACATTATTAATCATAAATTTGGTATGTATAATTTTTACGATAATATCACATGATTTAATGGTTAGATTGGTAAAATTATAATTATACTAAAAGTTATTAAATAGTGGAAGTTTACAAAACATACTCTTGTAGAAGTGAATCCCTACCCATATATATGTGTGTTTGAAAATTCCTTTAATCCCCTTTGTTTTTATGAAACCTATAGTAATTAGTGGCCCATATTTATCCACACGTTTCACTTAATTGAAATATAAATATTAAAAGATTACTACACAGTAAATTGACTAAATTCAATTGTTAAGACATGTACAGTTGGAGACACAAGACATTATTCATTACTATATAGTTACTTGTGCTTCCATATTGAAGAACTTTGCCTGCCTCATACCTGTTGTAATGCAGAGGAACAAGAGCCTATGAAGAAGGAAGAACAAAACAATAGCAGAAGAAGAAATTTAGGAGAATACTTATCTCTGTATTCATACGTTTGCTTCCAATTGATTTTATATAGGAGGATACAAAAAAGTCACACTTGATAGGACAACATACTGACTCACAAAAAATAAGCATAACCGTAGGTTACAAATAAAAAAACTATATTGCCAAAAAAATCCTAACTACTCTGACATAGAGTAGTTTTAAGTCAAAATAGCTTCCTTGATTTTAGCAAGGCAAATCACATGTCTAACACTCCTCCTGGTTTGGCTTGTTGCATAATCCCAACATTTTTCTCAGCTCCACAAACTTGGTTCTTGGTAAAGGCTTGGTCATAATATCAGCTAATTGATCATTTGACTTGCAATGTTGAATTGAAACCTCACCATCATTTTTAGCTTCCCTGATATAATGGTATGTAATTTTGATATTTTTTTGCGATCATGGAAAACAAGATTTTTAACCATGGAAACAGCAGATTGATTATCACACCAAATAACAGTAGGCTCCTCCCTAATCTGCATCAAGTCAGCCAACACTTTTGTCATCCACATTGCTTGATTTACAGCAGCTGAAGCAGAAATATATTCTGCTTCAGCTGTTGATTGAGCAACTATTTCTCGTTTCTTACAACTCCAGCTGATCATACACTTGCCAAGTTGAAAAACATAGCTGGAGGTGCTTTCATGTCATCCAAACAGCCTCCCTAATCACTGTCACAATAGCCACTTAGTTTATTGACAAAAGGTTGTCGAGACCCGTCAAATAATAAAAATTATTGGTTCACAAACTAATTTGTAGTATAGAGAATGAACCGAATCGTCTCTCAAGGATCCAAAAATAAAGATTTAATTAGATCAAGATAATTAGAAATGGGGGGTTTTGATGATGATTAACAAGATTAACAAAAGACTAGATTTAAAGTTGTGAACAAATTTAAAGAAGCAACCAATCCAAGGAAATTTACCGATCTTGAGTTTAACTCATCATTGATCACAAGGAATTCACTTAATTGCTAACCATGTTCTTGGCCTTAGATCACATCAAGATGCCTCAACATGATCCAAGAATCTTCTACTAGATAAGCATCTAGGATTTGATAAACCAAGGTTGGATAAAGTAAGCACCATCCAAACATAGATTAACTTAAGATCAGGGATTTAACCAAGCTAAACAATCCATCAAAAAGCATTGATATATTGTTTAGTCTTTGTGATCCCCTTGAATACATGATAATAAAGTTATTATCACATAAACATCTAAATCAAATTAAGCAATTCAATATAGATCAAAATTAAAAGAGGAAGAAGAGAAACTTGGATAACAATTAAGCAATATGAACAAGTAAAACAAGATCTCCAAATTAAACATCAAGATGGCTAATCCCTTGGATTGATTATAAGAGCCTAGCCTTCCATGGATGGGAAGAAAGAACTCATAAAATAAAGAGCAAAAACGAAATTCTAAAGAGAATGGAAAAGAAGAGAAAGAAAACTCTTACAAATACTCAAACTTTCTTCAAACTTACTTAAAATTTAATGATGTATAATACAAAGAGATTAACCCTATTTATTCTAATCCTTGAAGCCAATTTGTAATTGAAAATAATCTGAATACAAGCTGTAAAAACATGAAAATTGTCAAATATGAAAGCTTGATGCATGGTTGGTGGGTTGGTGCATGGTAGGTGGGTTGGTGTATGGTTGGTGGCTTTTAGTCAACAACTCTTATCCGAATTCCAGCTTGATTTTCATGACCTAGATGGTGCATTTTAGCTTGGAGGTCTCATGAAAGTTGTAACCAGTTGTCTCCTTGAAATTTTGGTGTTGGAATCATGTCATTTGGACTTTTAGAACTCCGGATATGCCAAAAACACTACACCTACCTCAAGTTAGGTTGGCAGAACGTGTTTCCAAATTCAAACCAACTTGTAGCTTCATAATCATGCCTAAAATGACATTTATTGACTAAATGGTCTTTAGTGAAGTTGGAGATATGGGTCTTATCTTTTCAATGGCCAAGTTTCAGCCCAATAGGAGGCCTATAGCCCACTATATATTCCAATACGTGCACACTGCCCAGATTTCGGTGACAGCAAACCCACTCTCTATTGCAGGGATATTTTGGACCCTTGAAAGTCCGATCCAGCTCTTGAGTTCTTCATGAAACTTGTAGAGCCTTATCTTAGTTTTCCAAAGACACCAAGATCACCTCAAATGGATAACTGAGTCCCAAGTTATGGCCTAACCAAGGAGGAAAGGTCAAAATGCATCAAAATCCAAGAATTATTCATAATTTGCATTAAAGCCCAATGAGGCCCAACAACATTAAACTCATCTAATATACTAATATTGGGCACAATAAAGCCTAATACAAAGCTAACATAAGTGTCTCAAATTGATTGATTATTTATTGTTATTAGATTTTTTATACATCGTTCCAAAACTAGTAGTACCTTTTAAGTACCTTCTTGACAAATTTGAAATGTAGAACACTGGGTGAGGACATGTACCTTGTAAGCATAGAGGTAGCAAACAATATGTTTGGTCTAGTAGCTGCAATGTAAAGAAGACATCCTAGTAGACTTCTGTAAGTTGTAGGATTGATATTCTCAACACCATCTTCTTTCATTATTTTCATATTGACAGCCAATGGAGTGTCTGAGAACTTACAATTCTCCATGCCAAATTTTTACAAGGACCTTTTTTATGTAATTTTCTTGACATATGAAGACTCTCTACTTTGCAGAACTTCAATGCCAAGAAAATGAGTCATTAGGCTAAGATCAGACATTTCAAATTGTTCCTTCATCTCAACTTTGAATTCTTCCATAAGTTCTTCACGTCTTCCAGTTAACTAAACATCACCCACATATACTGAAATGATGAGCACTTCATTTTGAACCTTCTTAGTATACAAGGTTGCTTCACTAAGGCTTTTGTTAAAGCCCAAACGCGAGGGGCCTGTTTTAGCCCATATAATTCCTTTTTTAGTAGACACACTTTGTTTTCCATTCCTTTCACAATGTATCCTGGTGGTTGTTCAAGGAAAATTTCTGCCTTAATGTCTCCATCAAGGAATGCAGATTTAACATCTAGCTACATGACTTTCCAGGCTTTTAGTGCAACAAGAGAAATTAGCATTCTTATTATGTCATACCTTGCCACAAGCGCAAAGGTGTCACAATAATCAACTCCAAACTGTTGTGTAAGTCCTTTTGCCACTAATCGTGCCTTAAGCTTTTTGATTGTTCCGTTTACATTCCATTTAGTTCTATATATCCATTTAGCACCCACAATATTCTTGTTAGTTGGTCTATCCACAAGAACCCAAGTTCCATGCTTATGGATCATTTCTAGTTCCTTTTCCATGGCTGCTCTCCACTTAGCTGAAGCAGTAGCTTCTTCATATGTGGCAAGATCAACCATGGTCATATTACATCTATTGTATACATCAGTTAAGGATCTTTCTCCTCTCACAGATTGGTCTTCATCTAAATCATGATCAACATTAGCAGTTTCTGGCATTTCTTTTTGGTTTTATGTGAGTTTCAGACTAGTAATAAGTTCCACAGTTTGTTTCTCCCAATCCCAATAGGCATTTTCATCAAAACCAACATTTCTTGCAACTTAACTTTCAGAGTCTTTACATTTAAAACTCTGTACCCATGTGATTTGCTGCTATAGCCAATGAAAAGTCTAATTTCAGCTTTATCATCAAGTTTCTGCCTTGCCACTGCTGGCTTAAGGAAGTAACACACACTTCCAAACACTCTAAGGTGTTTTGCTGAAGGTTTAATGCTAGACCAAGATTCTATTGGAGTTTTATCCTTGACTACTCTTGCGGGAAGTTTGTTTAGTAAATAAATTGCAGTACTTGCAGCTTCTGCCCAGTGGCACTTGGGCAAATTTTTTCCCAACAAAAAGCATCTAGTCATCTCAACTATGGTTTTGTTTTTCCTTTCACAGATACCATTTTGTTGAGGTGAATAAGGCAATGTGAGTTGATGATTAATTCTAGCATTTCTGCAGATTTTCTCAAATTGAGTTGACATATTCACTCCTATTATCACTCCGCAAAGCCTTAATCTGTTCACCACTTTGATTCTCAACCATTGCTTTAAATTTTCGAAATACTTCAGCAATATCAGACTTTGCTTTAAGGAAATAAATCTAACACGATGTACAATCATCAATGAACAAACTAAAATATCTACAACCCCTAAGGGAAGTGTTTTGCATAGGTCCACAAATGTCTAAGTAAACAAGTTGGAGTTTGGTCATAGCTCTAGTTGATAAATGATCAATCAATTTGAGACATTAATGTTAGCTCTGTACTAGGCTTTATTAGATGTTTATTGTGCCCAATATTAGTATTTTAGATGAGTTTAATGTTGTTGGGCCTCATTGGGCTTTAATGCAAATTGTGAATACTTGGATTTTGCTGCATTTTGACCTTTCCTCCTTGGTTAAGCCATAACTTGGGACTCGGTGATCCATTTGAGGTGATCTTGGTGTCTTTGGAAAGCTAAGACAAGGCTCTACAAGTTTCATGAAGAACTCAAGAGCTGGATCAGATTTCTAAGGATCCAAAATAGCCCTACAATGTAGAATGGGTTTGCTATCAGTGGAATCTAGGCAGTGTGCACATATTAGACTATATAGTGGGTTATAGGCCTCCTTTTGAGCTGAAACTTGCCATTGGAAAGATAAGACCCATATCTCCAACTTCATTGAAGACCATTTAATCAATAGATGCTGTTTTAGGCATGACTATGAAGCTACAAGTTGATTTGAATTTGGAAACACGTTATGCCAACCTAACTTGAGGTAGGTGCAGTGTTTTTGGCATATCTGGAGTTGTAAAAGTCCAAATGGCATGAAACTAATGCCAAAATTTCAAGGAGACAATGGTCTACAACTATCATAAGACCTCCAAGCCAAAATACATCATTTAGGGCATGCAAAATAGGTTGAAAGTTGGAGCAGAGTTGCTGACTTGAAGCCACCTACCATGCACCAACCCACCAACCATGCATCAAGCTTCCATATTTGACAATTTGCATGTTTTTACAGCTTGTACTTAGATTATTTTCAATTTAAGTGAATTCCTTATGATCAATGATGGATTAAACTCAAGATCGGTAAATTTCCTTAGATTGATTAATTTGTTAATTACTTTTCTTTAAATTCAACCGCTGTATTTTCTTACAAATTATCAAAACCCCCCTTTTAATTATCTTGATCTAATTGAATCTTTGTTTTTGGATCCTTGAGAGACAATTTGGTTCATGCTCTATACTACAAATTAGTTTGTAAACTGGTAATTTTTATTATTTGACAGGTCTTGACAACCTCTTGTCAAATTTGGCGTCGTTGCCAGGGATCCAAGGCAACTATTTGATCATTTCAAGTGTAAGACCTATTATTTACTATGTCATTTACCAACTTATAAGTCTTATGTGAAATATATTTTTTTCCTCATTATATAGAAAATTCAGCAGCATTTCCTTTGTTTCTTGTGTATTACCAAACAACATAAAACATACAGTGGATTCCAATCAATTGTTTCAAGCCAACCAAAGTACATATATATATATATATACACACATACGCATAAATAGACATAAACAGGAGATCTCTGATCTCATTCAAAATACTATCAGAGTACGTAAATTATACAAATGTATATTAGACAATATCTTGACTAAGCACTCTTAAATACATACAAAACTGAGAACATTAACAGTAGTTCACCAGTTCCTTGTCACATCTACATCAGAGTAATATAATACATATATCATATTATAATTACATCATGGAGCTTAACTCCACCAAAATACAAAATCCTCCGTGCTTAATCAGTAGAGGGTCCGGGGAGTTCTTGCGAATCTGAGAAAGAAGGGGTGAGAACAACTTCCCAGTGAATGTGAATAAAACTTGTATATAAAGTATGCATGTAATTAGAATGCAAGCATACACACAATTCAATATATCAAGTAACATCAAGCCAACATATGCAATGAGTTTATGAATGCACGTGATGTTCACACATTTTCTTCACACATTTTCTTTCTCCACTCCTCTTGTTGTGCACTAACCCCCTTTTGGTTAGGCCCTTGCAATATGCAATATGCAATGTTTTATGTTATTCTGTTTCCATCTAACCCCGTAGGTTAGGCACCCCTCAAGTATTGTACACTAACCCCTTCCGGTTAAGCCATCTCGCTATGCAATGCAATTAATTATGCACCACTTATTCTTTCATCTAATCCCTTCCGGTTAGGTAATCTCTCACATATTGTACACTAACCCCTTCCGGTTAGGCCATCTCACTATGGAATGCAATGTTCTCATATTCATATCATGCTCAAATCATAATATCATAATAACATCACATTTAAATCAATTCAAGATTTATACCACACAAGTATTATGCTCAATCCTCTCAATTTCAAGATTGAACCACACAAGTATTATGCTTAATCCTCTCAACCACTTTCACTTAGTTACACCTCCCATCATAGTACTAAGTCATCCTTATTCACAAACATAGCATATGGTATTAAGGCAATAAACATATATACCACAACAACACAAACAGAGTCAACCACGGCCTACTCGTGGTGGGAACCACGGCCATGGTTCAAGGAACTAGAAATTCAATGAAGTGGATACAGAGACAACCACGGCCAGACCGTGGTGGACACCACGGCCGTGGTCCAGTGTCAGAGCACGAACCCTAATTCCAGAGGCAACCACGGCCAGCCCATGGTGGAGGCCACGCCCGTGGTCTGTGATTTTATACACGAATCATTTTTTTCCAGAGACAACCATGGCCACGCTCGTGGTCTGGAATCTGGGCAGCAATAGTGCCACGCCCAACCACAACCCTAAAACCAAATTTTCCCCTTTAAATCATGTCCTTAAATCCATCAAAATCTACCAACCATATCATCCCTTTTTATATATCCAAATCCTTAAAAACATGTAACAAATACACATCCAACCTCAAACATAAGTGAAAACCCTAGATTCAAGCTTAATCATACATCTTACACTTACATTCTAAGAACATCATACAATATCACAAGTTAACCCACACTCACCTTGAAGTACTCCAAACTTGATTCCAAGATTGG
This sequence comes from Styphnolobium japonicum, assembly GCA_023212625.1. NCBI lineage: Eukaryota > Viridiplantae > Streptophyta > Magnoliopsida > Fabales > Fabaceae > Styphnolobium > Styphnolobium japonicum. Next base: position 8,177,707 of record JALBWW010000010.1, read on the forward strand.
ATTTGTAGTCAAGGCAACCTTTCCTTCAACTTCCTTCAAAACACTCAATCAAAACAACCAACTTTAGAAATGAGTGTTCTTGATTCTTAGAGATGAAATTGAGTTTTCCAAGAAACTAATACCATAGGATTGAAGAAGAGATCATAGAGATCAATAACCATCAAATAACCTAAACCAAAAGATGAATAAAAATGCTTACTTTTGGCCCTTGAACCTTGAAGCAAGCTTTGGCTATGAAGATTGGAGACTTAGAAATTTTGGAGAAGATGGACCCTTTGGCCATCTAAGAAGGCCGGTCCCTTTAATCACAAGGGGGTGAAGTTGAAATGTCAACTTTGCCACCCACTTAAGTGGAAAAATACCAAATTGCCACTGAGGGTGTAAAAAGACTAAAATACCATTGTGATTTCTAAAATTTCCCAATAGGTCCTAAAGAAAATTAATTTACCAGTAGGTCCTATCTTAGCTAGAGAAAATATTAAAGTTTAGATTTCACCTATTTCTTCCCTAGGTTCTACCGAGTTCCCCCGGTATAACAAGAATCTCAAAATAATTACTCTAACTCAATCTATCACAATTTCTGTAACAGAATATACGACATGCTCAGAGAATTTAGCTAATGTAGGAAATATGAAATTTAGGGATGTTACATCAAGACCCCATCTAACTCTAACAATTGTGTTTGTTTTGTTTTTGAAGCTTTTTCAAGTAGAATTCGGCTGAAATTAAGTAAAAGACATCCTATCAAGATTTTGGTTCGGTAAAGTATCTTTGATCGACTTGAATTTTGGTACACGAATGGAAAACATAATTTTGAGAAAGGCTCACTAAATATAGTGAGGTAACCCCTATTTTAGCCAAATTCCATCGTTTAGACCACTTTTTCAATTTTTTAAGATTTTTGATTATTCTGTTGGATAGCATTTTTGAGTATCTTTCAACCTGTGGTGGTCCCATTATTTTTAAAAATCTCTAGATATGTTTTCTGTAATTGTTTTGTGTATATTTTTTTCACTTGTTTTTATGAATTTTTGTTTTTGCATTTGAACACTAATATGATGGAGTATAAACTTGATGAGCTGGCTTATTTGGTGAGGCAGTTGACAGTGGGACAGCATCACTTACATGTGCAAGAACCTGCAAAATTTTGCAGTATATGTTGTAGCTCTTTTTATCCCACATTACAAGATGATTGTTCTGTATTTCATGACCATTATGTTGATGCAACAGGTGTATTTCTTGATGAACCACAATACCAACAGTTTGGATATGATCTTTATTCTGCTACCTATAACCTTGGCTAGGGAGATTATCCCAACTTGAGATATGAAAATGCAGTACAACAGCAGCCAAACCATTATATACAGCCATTCTAGCAACCAATGAGTTCACAACAGTTCCAATCTTATGTTGGACCAAGCAGTCTATATCAACCGCCTATGCCCCAGCAAGCTCTAATAGGCACAAAATCTGAGCCTACATTGAAGGACTTAATGAAGCAATTGGAAACTAATAATCTGCAGTTTGAACAGAGAACTGAGACCACCATTCAGAATTTAAATACCTAAATTGGTCAGCTAACATCTTCATTAAGTCAGTTAAGCAAGCAACAAATGCAGATATCTGATTTTGTAGAACATGAGATCCTTGATGTGAAAAAACCAATTGATGATTTGTGTGCTGAATTTGCTAGTTTCACTGATTTTGATGATTTTGTTTGTTGTACTGGTTGTGATGGTGATATGTTGTGTAATGCATGTGCTGAGATTGCTGCCTTTTTGAGACATGATGAATATTTTTCAGCAGATTATGCAGCAATTCAATCTATAGAAGTAATGAAGCCACCAAAATTGGAGTTCATTGTGGCTAAGAACTTCCTTACTAATGAGGAAGAGAGGTTGCTACAGATTGTAAAGGAGAATCAAAGAGCCATCATACTTGTAGACATTCCTAGCATTAGCCCTTCCATATGCATGCGTAGGATTTTACTTAAAGATGGAGTTAAGCCAATAAAGCAACCCAGAGGAGATTGAACCCTCTGATTCTGGATGTGGTGATCCATTACACTGGCTATGGTGTGACCGACAGGATTTTGTTGCTTCTTTTATCCGTAGGACAAAAAGTCTTACTTTTCAACTCGAGGTTGAAATTATTTCTTGGGACAAATCTTCAATCATGCTGACTGAAGACGTTAAAAGTAGCGCTTCTTGGGAGGCCACCCAAGTTTTTTAACTCTATCATGTTTCTAACTTTGACTTATTTGAATTCACAGGAATCGAGACAGAAAATCAGTGCCAAACAGCAAAATCTACCAAAGCTTGATTTTTCTATACTAATTTTGTTTGTTTTTCATTGACAGATTATTCTGTTCACCGGTGAAATGGCGGATAATGGTACTGCGTGAAAATCTTTTTCGGTCCATTCAGATACCCACAAACACTGAAATCTATATATAATTTTACTCAGTTTTTTTGCTTTCTTCTTTCTTTCTTTCAAAATGGATAATCAGCTTGTTAACCTCCGCAAGCGATTCCCTTCTCTCCCTCAAAATGCTTTAACTAACATTTATTGTGCAAGGTTTGAGGGATTAAAGATGCTTATGCACAAAGGCATCCCTGCGGATATACGCTGGTTAATCGAAGCAAAGGTCCGAATCATAGGGGAGTTTTCTGACGCTCTTGTTTCATATATGTTAGGGCTAGGCAAAAGTTCATATGCAAAGAAAAGAAGAGCAAAAAGGTTATGAGTCTGCTATAAATGTGCAAGATGGACTTGTAACACAAAATGCAGATCAATTGGAATGACGTCTATAAATCGACTTGAAAAAATTCACTTCATTAAGGATGACATGAGTAAGGAGCCTTTAAATAACATTCTATTGACTCTTGAGACGCATCCTAGTGGAGATGTGCAAAGAGTACTTCTCGATTTATGGTCAATATTCCAAGATGAACATGAGCGTTATAATCTCGGGAATCTGACTCAAAAAGACCCTGTTTGCCAATTTTGAAGAAAATTGGATGGGAAACCGATCATCGGCCCATAGAGAGCATTCAAGTCGTTACTGTACGTAAAACCGGAGGAAAATGTAAGACACAATCACACCTCCTGTAAGTATTATTTTTATTTTTCTTTTTCTTTTTCTTCTTGTTCATTAAAAAAATTCAAAAAAAATAATTTTAAAAAAATAATTTTTTTTAGCTGTATTTTTTTGAATTATGCGTCGCATATTATCATTACTGTGCTTATTTTCAAACTTGCTTGACACACAGATCTACCCCTCCTTTATGGGTGTAATTATTACATTTGAGTTTTGATTCCTTTAAATAATGTACTTTGCTCTCTTCAGATCATTGATAAAGTGAGAGTACAAAAAAAAAATGGAAGTCACTTCAGTTCGTCGGATCAAGAGTGTTTGTGTCTTTTGTGGATCTAATCTTGGAAAGGATAAAGAGTTGTAAATATTGCAAACCATCTTGGTAGAGTGCTAGCTGAAAGAGAAATCCATTTAGTTTACGGAGGAGGTAGTCTTAGGTTAATGGGTTATGTAGCAACTGCTGCACATTTGGGAGGTGACAAAGTCCTTAGTGTCATTCCTAGTCCTTTAGCTATTGGTAATCCCATTGGAAAAACAGTAGGGCATGAAGTAATGGTATCTTGCATGCACCAACGCATGAACATTATAATAGCAAATGCTGATGCCTTTATTGCCCTACCTGGTGGTTTTGGAACTTTGGAAGAGATCTTCCAAATTGCATCCTGGTCACAGCTGAACTTTCACCAAAAACCCATAGGTATATTAAATGTTAATGGTTTTTATAACAATTTGTTTTGTTTTCTTGATCATGTTGTGGAACAAAAGTTCATCTCACAAGCGACACGTCAAATTCTTGTAATTGCTGCAACCCCTAAACAATTGCTCGATCAACTACACAAATTTGTACCACAAAATTGGGAACAAGGCAGCAGCAGCAAAAAGCAAAAACTTAATTTGACATTGTCTTTGTGAATTTTTGTTTTCTCTTATGATTTTAGTTTTTTGTAATTTTTCTTATTTCAGGCTTGATTTGCAGTTTTCTAGTAAGATCTTCTACACTCTACCTATTTTTATTTTGACATCGAGGACAATGATTTAAATTAGTTGGGGGGAGGGATAGTTGACATTACTATGTATATAGTTTTGTTAAAAAAAACTAACCAGCTAATCTTTATTATTACTAGCTTATTAGATGTATGATGGCAGAGTAAGGAGTAGTTTTGCTCTTGAGACGCATATTAACTTGCATTTCATAGTAGGTCTTAAATTATTGTGTTCTTGCATATAAAAAAAATTCATTTTGATCTTTTCAATTAATTTTGATGCAAGCATGTGCTGAATCTGAGTTTAATTGATGATAAAAGTATGCAAAAAAGTTTATAGTTGAATCATTTTCATGATATACATGTGTATATGACTCTGGATATTAGGAAGAAAGCATGGTTGAATTGAGTGAATGTTCCATACCTTTGTGAGTTTTGGGCTAGTTTGATACTTACACTTGGTTTATTTTCTTTCATGAGTGATGTCAATTATGAATTTATTTTCTTGAACTTGCATTGAATCAATTTGAGATTACATTTGTCTGTATGTTGCATGAAAATGATAGAGGCATTTTTTTTGACTTAGCTATTTTGGCCAAATAAACCTACCTTGCATTTATCCCATTGTTAACCCCCTCTAAGCCTACTTGCCCATTCTTTGTTCTTAGCTCATTACAAGCCTTGAGTAAAAAACCATGTTTTACCTCACCTTAGGGAATAGGAGAGCATTGATTTTCCTATTGGAGGAGCTCTTTTGCTTGCAATGATTTAAGTGTGGGGGAATTGGTGTGCTGATGCAAAATTTTTGGTACAAAAAAAGAAAAAAAGAAAAAACAAAATAAAGCCAAAAGGTTGTAAAAGAAAAGAATAGAAAAATGAAGGAATGTGTGAAGAGATTGAGTAATTTATGGTTTTGGGTAAAATTTTATGCTTTCTACTTGAGTTACTCCCCAATGCTCTTTTATTCTATTTGGTTTTAACCTGTTATTATCCATATTGTTCCCTTCCTTCACCTTATAGCCCTATTACAACCTTTTTTAAAGACCTCTTGATTTTTGCAATTTATTTGATCTAAGTAGTGGAGAATTGATGTATATGCAAGCTTATGGTAAAATACTTTCATAATTTGACTGAGTTGAGTGTAAACAGTTAACCTAAACACATTGTGTGATTTTAGTGTCACTTATGAGGAATTTTACTCAATTTGAACATGCATATTTCTAATTAAAACATGATTATGCTATACTTTATTCTCAATTGGTTTGATTTAACTATTCTTTGTTAAGCATACTTGACTTATTAATTATGGTTTATATTTGATACAATGCTTGTATTTAAAAATTAGTTGAATTAATTAAATAAAGTATTACATGTTTGTGGGTATCATCGTGGTAAACCCTCATGAGACTATAACTCGTCCACTAGGGACACATAGGGGTTTAAAGGCTTGTAGCACATGCTAAGTGCCATCGTGTTTTCCTACGAAAGTGGATTAGATTAGGTATAATCAGTTTTTATGCTTTTAGTTTAATAATATGGTGTTTCTTGTTTTTCTTTAGTTTTGTTCTTATGTGTTTTGCCCAGGAGTGCAAAAGTTTAAGTGTGGGGGAATTTGATCAATCAATTTGAGACACTTATTTTGGCGTTGTACTAGGCTTTATTAGATGTTTATTGTGCCCAATATTAGTATTTTAGATGAGTTTAATATTGTTGGGCCTCATTGAGCTTTAAGGCAAATTGAGAATAAGTCTTGGATTTTGATGCATTTTGACCTTTCTTCCTTGGTTAAGCCATAACTTGGGACTCGGTGATCCATTTGAGGTGATCTTGGTGTCTTTGGAAAGCTAAGACAAGGTTCTACAAGTTTCATGAACAACATAAGAGCTGGATTAGATTTCAAAGGGTCCAAAATAGCCCTGAAATGTAGAGTGGGTTTGCTGTCAGTGGAATCTAGGCAGTGTGCACATATTGGACAATATAGTGGGCTATAGGCCTCCTTTTGAGCTGAAACTCGGCCATTGGACAGATAAGACCCATATCACCAACTTCACTGAAGACCATTTAGTCAATAGATGTCGTTTTAGGCATGATTATGAAGCTACAAGTTGATTTGAATTTGGAAACACTTCTGCCAACCTAACTTGAGGTAGGTGCAATGTTTTTAGCATATATAGAGTTGTAAAAGTCCAAATGGGATGAAACCAATGGCAAAATTTCAAGGAGACAACCAAAATACATCGTTTAGGGCATGAAAAACTGGCTGGAAGACGGAGTATAGTTGCTGACTTGAAGCCATCAACTATACACCAACCCACCTACCATGCACCAACCCACCAACCATACATCAAGCATTCATATTCAGCAAATAAAATTAGCGAGCAAAAATATAATTAATTAGCTAACAAAATAATGCTATGAGTAATAATAAATTTTGTTAGTTTTATTTGGTCAACGTCTCCCTTTAGATTCTTGAGCTTATCATCTCAGCCAATGATGTTTGTAATAGGTGCAATTCCTTAATGCTTGATGTGGTTATGAGAAGCTATAAAATAAAAAATACAGTTGCACCATTGCCATCAGGAAAAGTGTCAATTCAGGCCGACCTGACCCACTTGGGCCAGCCCGAGTCAAGCCAAGTTAATTTCGAGCCGAGCTAGGCCAATTTTACTGTTGGTTAGCAAATAGTCAGCTTAGCCATATGTGAGCTACGGGTTGGCTGCGGGCCATTTACTTTTTCTTTTTCCTTTTTTTCTCTATTCACTTTTTTGTGTGTATATACAATAAGCAATTCATAAATAAAACTTTCACTTCAATTCATGCTCACAAAAGTCATGTAGGCTGATTTGATACAAGTATAATAGAATTATATTTAGTGTCAGCAACATAAGCAGTAAAGATTTACTACAATGCTTTTTGACTAAATGATTTAGAATATATTCATGAAACATTTATTGAATCATAAATTAATCAAATCAAGAAACTAAAACAAGTGAACATCATATACAAATAGAGAAAAAGGAAGGACTGATATGTATCCATCAAATTTGATTCTTGATTCTTTTGTTTTTATCCAAAGGAAACTAGTCAAGTAGAGATAGGAATAAATAATAACAAAACTAAATACATACCACCAGAGTGAAATTTCACACTATCGGGTCAGCCTATTTTTGGGCTAGCCCACATCATGTTTTGGACTGAGATTTCTTTAGCCCAGTCCTCCTCACTTTTCGTCATGGTATCCAAGCCAGCCTATCTAGCTTAGTCTATTTTGATACCCCTAGCCATCAGCTATACCTTTTAACTTAGTGGTAGGCGCTTGGTTCTATGATCTTTTATGAGATTTGTTCTTCAAACAATCTCTAATATGCTAATTATAATTCTTTTGAAATTTCCTACTAAATTTGTTGATGTTCTTATAAAATCAAGCATGTAATATTTGTAATCCTCTTTGCCAAACACTTCTAACTTTACTTGGGTTAACTTGTGTGCTTTACTTGCTTGAAGAAAAAAGAATACATAACTCTGTTGAAAAGTGAAATCTTATATTGATTTGTTTATGCTTAATGCTGAAAATAATTTCTTTGTACATATTTTAAGTTTATTAGTTACATGTTATAATTTTGCATTGTTAGTCTCACCTTTTGACTTTATTGTTGTGTTTTACTGAAAAATGTTAAAGTTGGTTCATATTGCTTATCCAGTTTAATTTATATTTTCATATCCATTTATTTGTCCTTTTATATATTGCATAGCCATTTCGGTTGTTGTTCATTGTTTATCTCCATTATATTTGTAGCTACAGGTTCATTTTAAACTATTTTTGCTGTAACAATGTATTTATATGGGTGATCAATCAATTTGAGACACTTATGTTAACTTTGTAATAGGCTTTATTAGATGTTTATTGTGCCCAATATTAGCCTTTTAGTTAAGTTTAATGTTGTTGGGCCTCATTGAGCTTTAATGTAAATTATGAATAATTCTTGGATTTTGATGTATTTTGACATTTTCTCCTCAGTTAGGCCATAACTTGGGACTTGGTGATCCATTTGAGATGATCTTGGTGTCTTTGGAAAGCTAAGACAAGGCTCTACAACTTTCATGAAGAACTCAAAAGCTGGATCGGACTTCTAAGGGTCCAAAATAGCCCTGAAATTTAGAGTGGGTCTGCTGTTACTGGAATCTGACCAGTGTGCACATATTGGACCATATTGTGGGTTATAGGCCTCCTTTTGAGTTGAAACTCAGCCATTAGAAAGATAAGTCTCATATCTCCAACTTCACTGAAGACTATATAGTCAATAGATGTTGTTTTAGGCATGATTATGAAGCTACAAGTTGGTTTGAATTTGGAAACACGTTCTGCAAACCTAACTTGAGGTAGGTACAATGTTTTTAGCATATCTGGAGTTGTAAAAGTCCAAATGGCATGAAACTAATGCCAAAATTTCAAGGAGACAATGGTCTACAACTGTCATGAAAACCTCCAAGCCAAAATACATCGTTTAGGGCATAAAAAATAGGCTGGAAGTCGTAGTATAGTTGCTGACTTGAAGCCACCTAGCATACACCAACCCATCTACCTTGCACCAACCCACCAACCATGCATCAAGCTTCCATATTTAACAATTTTCATGTTTTTACAGCTTGCATTCAGATTATTTTCAATTACAAATTGGCTTCTAGGATTAGTATAAATAGAGCCAATCTCTTTGTGTTATAAATCATTCAATTTGAAGTAAGTTTGAGTATTTGTTTGAAAAAGGTTTAAGTATTTGTGAGAGTTTTCTTTCTCTTTTTCTCCATTCTCTTTAGAATTTTGTTTTTGTTCTTTATTTTATGAGTTCTTTCTTCCCATCCATGGAAGACTAGGCTCTTATAATCAATCCAAGGGATTAGCCATCTTGATGTTTAATTTGGAGATGATTTTTCACTTGTTCATATTGCTTAATTGTTATTCAAGTTTCTTTTCTTCCTCTTTTGATTTTTATCTAGATTGAATTGCTTAATTTGATTTAGATGTTGATGTGATAATAACTTTATTATCATGTATTCAAAAAGGATCACAAAGACTAAACAATATATCAAAGCTTTTTGATGGATTATTTAGCTTGGTTAAATTCCGGATCTTAAGTTAATTTATGTTAGATGGTGCTTACTTATCTAACCTTGGTTAATCAAATCCTAGATGCTTATCTAGTAGAGGATTATTGGATCATGTTGAGGCTTCTTGATGTGATCTAAGGCCAAGAACATGGTTAGCAATTAAGTGAATTCCTTATGATCAATGATGGATTAAACTCAAGATCGGTAAATTTTCTTGGATTGTTTAATTTGTTAATTACTTTTCTTTAAATTCAACCACTGTATTTTCTTACAAATCATCAAATCCCCCCTTTATAATTATCTTGATCTAATTAAATCTTTATTTTTGGATCCTTGAGAGACGATTCTATTCATTCTCTATACTACAAATTAGTTTGTGAACCGGTAATTATTATTATTTGACTGGTTTCGACAACCTCTTGTCAATGGGCTTTTGCCCTTTGGGGCCTTTATTGACAAAGTTATAAATAAGGGCTTTTTTAGGAGAAGAGAATCAGGTTTTCTGTTTGGGTTTATCGTACATCAAGGCCTAATAACATTTATATGGGTTTAGAGTGAAGCGGTTATAATGGAGTGGAGTGAATTATAAAATTTACTTCCAATATTACCCTATTAATTTGTGTTGCCCACAACATTATTTAAAAATAAAAGAGGGTTAAAATTGTAAATGTCTATCTAAAAATAAAAAAGAGGGAAATGTTCCATCCCAAACCCCCCAAATTGGAGGGTATGAAAATTTGGAGCCTTGAGTGTTATGGAATGGTTTGGGTTCCCCTTCTTAACTACTCCACTCCAATACTTTAAAAACTCCCAAACAATGGGTTGAAGTTTTTTTACCACTCCACTCCAATAATGTGTGATGTTACTTTCATTCATTTTAAGACTTATTTAGAAATTAGAGCTTTTGAGCTTTGATTTGATGTGTAGGTTGCCAAATATTTGGTGTTGTTTGGTTCATCATGAATGTGTAGGCTGTTCATAAACTTTTCCGCATCAATAGCTGAGTTTTTACATTCGGTTATCATTTTCTTCCAAGTAGTATAAATGCTCTTGATGCTAATTTTTCATCTTTGCAGTTCAATGCAATCTTAAATACCATATTCTCGTCACCAACAACAGTTGGTTTGATTGTAGGAGTGTTCCTTGACATGCAACACTCTTAAGGTCGAAAGGTCAAAGAAAGATCGAGGGATGCCATGGTGGGTGAAGTTTAGAACCTTTAGAGGAGATAATAGAACTGAAGAATCATATACTTTGCTATTTAATCTCAACAGGTTCTTCCCACGTACTTGATCATGGTGAAAATGAGAAGCAGGTAGATAACATTTTCTTGCAGTTGCACATTCCAGAATTCATGACTAGCAAATGTTATTCTTCCTTTACCATCACCCAATTTTTTTTGTGGACCATGTAAACCTTGGTCAAACAGAGGATTGTAAAGCATTTGGGACCATGCTATGTAGATTCAATAAAGTGAAATTTTTTCCTACTTTATTCTCTCTATCTGCATGCTGATGGGTATTGTTAGACACATGATTTGCCTTGCTGAAATCAAGGAAGCTATTTTGATTTAAAACTACTTTATGTCAGAGTAGTTTCGATATTTTTGGCAATATAGTTTTTTATTTGTAACCTTTGGTTATGCTTATTTTTTGTAAGTTAGTATGTTGTCCTATCAAGTGTAACTTTTTTGTATCCTATTATATAAAATCAATTGTAAAAAAATGTATGAATACAAAGAGAAGTATTCTCCCAAATTTCTTCTTCCGTTGCTGTTTTGTTCTTCCTTCTTACTAGGCTCTTGTTCCTCTGCATTACAACAGTGGTACCAGAGCTCATTTGTGATCTTAGAAGGGATACGAACTGGTGAGAATCTGAGAGAAAACAAGAAAGATAACCCTCAGAAATGGCCTCCACAAACATTTCACTTCCTCATCCTCCTGTAATTACAAGGGAGAACTATGAAATGTGGGCTGCAAAGATGAAAGCCTACTTTACAACCTATAGTATTTGGGAGATAGTGGAATCAGGTGATCAACCACCACCTCTTCCAAATAACCTAATTGTTGCCCAAATAAGACATACAACACAATGAAGAACTGGCCAAGGAAGGAAAGGCATTGATAGTCATACACTCAGCTATGAATGATGGCGTTTTCACAAGCAGAATGGCTCATGAGAGGGCTAAAGAAGCTTGGGACAGATTGAAGGAAGAATTTTGTGGAAGCCAAAGGACAAGGAGAATGCTAGTTCTAAACCTTAGGAGGGATTTTGAATCACTTAAAATGAAGGACTTTCAAATATTTTTCTTTGAAGATGATGAAGATTGTCAACAAGATTTGTCTCTTGGGTGAAGATCTCTCAAAAAAAAAAAGTGGTGGAGAAAATGTTAATAAGCCTCCCATAGAGGTTTGAGTCAAAGATTGGCTCTCTTGAGGATTCAAGGGACATTACTCATATGTCTTTGCAAGAGATAGTGAACTCCCTCCATCCCACATAACAAAGAAGACTCTTGAGAATGGGAGATCAATAAGAAGGAGCCTATATGGCTAACCACAAGGCAAAGGAAAATACTGGAAGCAAGAAATGAAGTTATAAAAAAAAGGATAAGAGCAAAAAAGAAGGGGAAGAAAGCAACAACAAGGGATCATATGGGAAAAGTGAAAATTTTCCACCTTGTCCTAATTGGAAAAAAAATCACTTGGAGAAGTTCTGTTGGTACAGACCCAACATTCATTGCAAATATTGCAAGGAGCTAGGACATGTTGAAAAAGTCTGCAAAATCAAGAGAAAGCAAAGGCAACAACAAGCTAATGTAGCTGAAGACTCTTCTACACAACATGAGGAACAAGTATTCACTACTTTGGCCTCTTGTTTTCTAGCCAACCATAGCCAAGAAAAATGGCTTATTGCAGTGGTTGCACAAATCATATGACAACCAATGTCAATTTGTTCATAGACTTGAAGAAAATCAGTCACTCAAAAGTAAAGCTTGGGAATGGGGAGTTCATTAATGCAAAAGGAAGAGATTCTGTAGTAATCAAGACTCCTTCAGGTAACAAAATAATTTATGATGTCCTCTATGTTCCCAACATAGACCAGAACTTACTAAGTCAAGGACAAATGGAGGAAAATAATTATAGTCTTACTTTAAAAAATCAAACATGCATAATACATTATCCTAGAGGTTCTTTGTTGATGACTGTAACCATGAAGGACGGGAGTTTTCATATGAGACCAAAATCTGAGCATGCCTTAGCCATTTCTGTTACTGATTAAGATTTATGGCAAAAAAGATGTGGGTATTTCAATTTCTTTGGCTTAAAGTCTATGCATGAGAAAGACTTAGTAAGAAATATGCCTGCTGTTCAAAACACTGCTTGTGTTTGTAAAATCTGTCAACTTGGGAAACTAGCTAGAAAACCTTTTAACAAAAGGTTCTTTGACAGAGGTTGTCGAGACCCGTCAAATAATAAAAATTACCAGTTCACAAACTAATTTGTAGTATAGAGCATGAACCAAATCATCTCTCAAGGATCCAAAAACAAAGATTCAATTAGATCAAGATAATTAAAAAGGGGTTTTGATGATTTGTAAGAAAATACAGCGGTTGAATTTAAAGAAAAGTAATTAACAAATTAACAAATCTAAGAAAATTTACAGATCTTGAGTTTAATCCATCATTGATCACAAGGAATTCATTTAAGTGCTAACCAATTTGTAATTGAAAATAATCTGAATGCAAGCTGTAAAAACATGGAAATTGTCAAATATGGAATCTTGATGCATAGTTGGTGGGTTGGTGCATGGTAGGTGGGTTGGTGTATGCTAGGTGGCTTCAAGTCAGCAACTATACTACGATTTCCAGCCTATTTTTTATGCCCTAAACGATGTATTTTGGCTTGGAAGTCTCATGACAGTTGTAGACCATTGTCTCCTTGAAATTTTGGCGTTAGTTTCATGCCATTTGGACTTTTACAACTCCAGATATGCCAAAAACATTGTACCTACCTCAAGTTAGGTTGTCAGAACGTGTTTCCAAATTCAAACCAACTTGTAGCTTCATAATCATGTCTAAAACGACATCTATTTACTATATAGTCTTCAGTGAAGTTGGAAATATGGGTCTTGTCTTTCCAATAGCCGAGTTTCAACTCAAAAGGAGGCCTATAGCCCACGATATGGTCCAATATGTGCACACTGGTCAGATTCCAGTAACAGCAGACCCACTCTGAATTGCTAGGCTATTTTGGACCCTTAGAAGTCCGATCCAGCTCTTGAGTTCTCATGAAAGTTGTAGAGCCTTGTCTTAGCTTTCCAAAGACACCAAGAACATCTCAAATGGATCACTGAGTCCCAAGTTATGGCCTAACCAAGGAAGAAATGTTAAAATGCATTAAAAATCAAGAATTGTTCACAATTTACATTAAAGCCCAATGAGGTCCAACAACATTAAACTCAACTAAAATACTAATATTGGACACAATGAACATCTAATAAAGCCTTGTACAAAGCTAACATAAGTGTCTCAAATTGATTGATCACCCATATAAATACACTGTTACAACAAAAACAATTTAAAATGAACCTGCGGCTACAAATATAATGAAGATAAACAATGAACAACAACCAAAATGGCTATGCAATATATAAAAGGACAAAGAAATGTATATGAAAATAGAAATTAAACTGGATAAGCAATATGAACCAACTTTAACATTTTTCAGCAAAATACAACAATAAAGTCAAAATGTGAGACTAACAAAGCAAAATTATAACATGTAACTAATAAACTTAAAATATGTACAAAGAAATTATTTTCAGCATTAAGCATAAACAAATCGATATAAGATTTCACTTTTCAACAGTTATGTATTCTTTTTTCTTCAAGCAAGTTAACCCAAGTAAAGTTAGAAGTGTTTGGCAAAGAGGATTACAAAAATTACATGCTTGATTTTATAAGAACATCAACAAATTTAGTAGGAAATTTCAAAAGAATTATAATTAGCATACTAGAGATTGTTTGAAGAACAAATCTCATAAAAGATTATAAAACCAAGTGCCTACCACTAAGTTAAAAGGTATAGTTGATGTCTAGGGGTATCAAAATAGACTGAGCTAGATAGGCTGGCTTGGATACCACGACGAAAAGTGAGGAGGACTGGGCTAAAGAAATCTTAATCCAAACCATGATGTGGGCTAGCCCAAAAATAGGCTGACCCGATAGTGTGAAATTTCACTCTGGTGGTATGTATTTAGTTTTGTTATTATTTATTCCTATCTCTACTTGACTAGCTTCCTTTGGATAAAAACAAAAGAATGAAGAATCAAATTTGATGGATGATCAATCAATTTGAGACACTTATGTTAGCTTTGTATTACGCTTTATTTGATGTTTATTGTGCCCAATATTAGTATTTTAGATGAGTTTAATGTTGTTGGGCTTCATTGGGTTTTAATGTAAATATTGGATAATTTTCGGATTTTGGTGCATTTTTTACCTTTTTTCCTTGGTTAGGCCATAACTTGGGACTCGGTGATCCAATTGAGGTGATCTGGGTGTCTTTGGAAAGCTAAGACAATGCTCTACAAGTTTCATGAAGAACTGAAGAGCTGGATCGGACTTCTAAGGGTCCAAAACATCCCCGCAATGCAGAGTGGATTTGCTGTCAGGAAAATCTGGGCAGTGTGCACATATTGGACTACATAGTGAGTTATAGGCCACCTCTTGGGCTGAAACTTGGCCATTGGAAAGATAAGACCCATATCTCCAACTTCACTGAAGACCATTTAGTCAATAGATGTCGTTTTAGGCATGATAATGATGCTACAAGTTGGTTTGAATTTGAAAACATGTTCTGCCAACCTAACATGAGGTAGGTTCAGTGTTTGTAGCATATCTGGAGTTCTAAATGTCCAAATGGCATGATTCAAATTGCAAAATTTCAAGGAGACAACTGGCTACAACTTTCATGAAGACCTCCAAGCCAAAATGCACCTTCTAGGTGATGAAAATGAAGCCAGACGTCGGAGAAGAGTTGTTGACTAAAAGCCACCAACCATACACCAACCCACCTACCATGCACCAACCCACCAACCATGCATCAAGCTTCCATATTTGACAATTTTCATATTCTTATAGCTTTTATTCAGATTATGTACATGTACAAATTGGCTTCTAGGATTAGTATAAATAGAGCCAACCTCTTTGTATTAGAATCATTCAATTTTAAGTAAGTTTCAAGAAAGTTTGAGTATTTGTGAGAGTTTTCTTTCTCTTCTTCTCCATTCTCTTTACAATTTCGTTTTTGTTCTTTAATTTCTGAGTTCTTCCTTCCCATCCATGGAAGGCTAGGCTCTCATAATCAATCCAAGGGATTAGCCATCTTGATGTTTAATTTGGAGATCTTGTTTCGCTTGTTCATATTGCTTAATTGTTATTCAAGTTTCTCTTCTTCCTCTTTTGATTTTTATCTAGATTAAATTGCTTAATTTGATTTAGAT
The DNA here is from genome assembly GCA_023212625.1 of Styphnolobium japonicum. Classification (NCBI taxonomy): domain Eukaryota; kingdom Viridiplantae; phylum Streptophyta; class Magnoliopsida; order Fabales; family Fabaceae; genus Styphnolobium; species Styphnolobium japonicum. The sequence continues at coordinate 8,193,397 of JALBWW010000010.1, forward strand.
GTTGATGTGATAATAGCTTTATTATCATGTATTCAAAGAGGATCACAAAGATTAAACAATATATTAAAGCTTTTTGATAGATTGTTTAGCTTGGTTAAATTCTAGATCTTAAGTTAATCTATGTTGGATGGTGCTTACTTTATCTAACCTTGGTTAATCAAATCCTAGATGCTTATCTAGTAGAGAATTCTTGGATCATGTTAAGGCTTCTTGATGTGATCTAAGGCCAAGAACATGGTTAGCAATTAAGTGAATTCCTTGTGATCAATGATGAGTTAAACTCAAGATCGGTAAATTTCCTTGGATTGGTTGTTTCTTTAGATTTGTTTATAACTTTAAGTCTCATACTTTTATTAATCTTGTTAATCAACAACAAAACCCCCCTTTTCTAATTATCTTGATCTAATTAAATCTTTGTTTTTGGATCCTTGAGAGACGATTCGGTTCATTCTCTATACTACAAATTAGTTTGTGAACCGGTTATTTTTATTATTTGATAGGTCTCGACAACCTCTTGTCAATGGACACATATCAGTCCTTTCTTTTTCTCTATTTGTATATGATGTTCACTTGTTTTAGTTTCTTGATTTGATTAATTTATGATTCAATAAATGCTTCATGAATATATTCTAAATCATTTAGTCAAAAAACATTGTAGTAAATCTTTATTGCTTATGTTGCTGATACTAAATATAATTCTATTATACTTGTATCTAATCAGCCGACATGACTTTTGTGAGCTTGGATTGAAGTGAAAGTTTTATTTATGAATTTCTTATTGTTATATACACACAAAAAAGTGAATAAAGAAAAAAAGGAAAAAGAAAGGGTAAATGGCTCGTAGCCAACCCGTAGCTCGCATATGGCTAGGCTGACTATTTGCTAACCAACAGTAAAATTGGCCTAGCTCGGCTCGAAATTAACTTGGCTTGACTCCAGCTAGCCCGAGTGGGTCAGGTCGGCCTGAATGGACCCTTTTTCCTGATGGCAATGGTGCAACTGTATTTTTTATTTTATAGTTTCTCATAGCCACATCAAGTATTAAGGAGTTGCACCTATTACAGACATCATTGGCTGAGATGATAAGCTCAAGAATCTAAAGGGAGACGTTGGCCAAATAAAACTAACAAAATATAATGTTACTCATAGCATTATTTTGTTAGCTAATTAATTATATTTTTGCTCTCTAATTTTATTTGCTGAATTATATAATTTTGATCCCTTATTTTAATTAATTAGACAATAGTTACATAAATAGACAAGAAACCTAAATTGAGAAGTAGCCTACAAGTTAATCTTGCGAAGTTGGCTGTGCTTTTTCTGAAGAAAAAAAAAAGGAAAATCTCTAAGACAAAGAGATATAACTTTATTTTATTCACTTAAAAATATACTACTGATTAATGGAGAGAGTGGCGGTGAGAAGGTGAGCAAGGGTGAAGGGATCTCGTCGGAGGAAACCGATTTACTCCAATGCAGTAAGAAGAATGTGAGAAAACAAATAAGAGACTTTTTGGGTAGAAGTTCTCTACGACCTCGAGAGGAAGATTGGATAAATGAGGCCTTGCCTCCAAACAAAACACGGCCCTCAAAGGATTCCTATGCTAAGATCACCTCCAAGAATATTGAATATGAAGGCATAGATGGGGAGGATGACCCGAGCTCAGAGGAGGATTCCACCTCAGACTATGTGGAAGATCCGGAGGAGGATTCTAAGGGAGACTTAAATGAGGAGATAGGTAACCCTAAAAGGGCATCAATAGACATTACTATGGAAGCTGATAGTAAGGGGTGCTATAACCTTGTTGCCAACAATTATGAGAAACGAAGACTCCATAATCCGTGGGAGACTACTCTTCTTATAAAACTGCTGAGGGGAAAAATCAGTTACATGGTGATGAAAAAGAAAATTGACATGATGTGGGCTAAGAATGGTTACATTAACCTTATTGACATTGGCAACAAGTATTTTTTTAAGTGAAATTTCATTCTTCTATCGATTATGGCTTTGCCTTAACGGGTGGACCTTGGTTAGTTTTTTTAATCATTATTTGGCTATCAGAATGTGGGATCTAAACTTCGATCCTTATTATGCTAACATCACAAAAATCGCACAGTGGGTTAAACTACCAGGCTTGGCTATTGAATATTACGATAAGAAATTCCTTCAATCTATTGGAGACTTGATTGGTAAAACTTTGAAGGTGCAATGCATTATCAGGGGAAGTTTGCAAGGATTTGTGTTGAGTTGAATTTAGAAAGCCCCTTATATCTCAAATTCTCAATATCATATTGAAGGACGACTGCACCATGTTGAATACGAGGGAATTGATATGATGTGTCTCTTGTGGCAAATATGGTCATGATAAAGACCATTGCCCTAAAAAATAGGAGACTCCCTCATGTATGGTTCACCAGGACCCTTCTACGAGTGCACCACCTAGCCACAATACTGTTCCAGATAGCACATATGCTGCAAACCAAAATAACAATGGTTGTTTTGGACCTGGGATGGTGGTTCAACATCAACAGCGACCGCAGAGGGGTGGCAAAGGCAGCAACACATCGGAGAACCCTAATGAGGAATCAAACCCAGATATGTCTCCTTGAAATTAGGTGGTAACAGCAGATTCCTCTCATTTTATCCTAATGGATAATGGAGACGTTAGCGAAGAGAATAAAGGGAAAGATCCCCACGCAGTGGCGCCGCCTATTTCGGCGCCGGGGGGTGGTATTGTTACAACAGGATCAGAAAAAAGAGTTTATCAAGGGGAGTCAAATTAGGAAGAGAAAGCCACCAAGGCTATTACTTGGGATGACTAGGATTGGTCCACATTGTACCATAAATATGACCAACAACCCACTAATAGCTCAGGTGCCTAATCATTTGTCCCACACAAAAAACACACTCTCAATCATTGGTCACTCTCCCTGTCATCCCGCGGGAGAGTATTATACATCATAATTATCCTCTGGAGGTTGTGGATGGACCCCTGGAAGGGCAAGACTCGCAGGGGCACGAGGGTCCTCATTAGAAGCTCATCGCAGGTATAAACCCCAAACATGCCGATCCCCATGCATATGTGGTTTTTAGCATGCAAACGGATGTCTCCACCCAAGTGATTTGTAGTAATGACATGGTGCATGAACATGCTCCTAACGTTCATAATTAGCGTGAGAAGAGTGACTACTTGGAGTTTTAAGAAGACTTCATGCAGATAGCATGAGCTGACTACCTCATCAAGAACCCATTATCCAGTCAACTATTTTAATGATTATTAGTACTTGAAATTTCTCTTCGCTGGAGGAGCGGAGAGATCCTCCAAAACCTCTAAAGAAGACCCACTCTCTGAGTCACTACCCAGGATCCTAATTCTAACCATAATGAAGAGAAGAACAAAACAGAGAAAGAAATAACAAACCTGAGTAGTGTGAGGGAGGAGATACTGAAGAAGGCTACCAGAGGAAAAATGGGGAGAATAGCGGTCACAGTTCACCGGCGACAAAAAATACAGAGAACAAAATGGAGCTCTGTGAGTTTTAGGAGGAAGGAATCGAAAATGGGTACACGACCCCTAGGCCTCCCTCCCTTTTATAAGGTGAGGCGTCCTTTCACTGAACCGCCTCCCCACCTACCCATTTAATTTTTTAAATGATTGGGATGCCTCAAGTCGCACCTTTTCACTAGCATAACCGTATGCACAGCTTATGGGAGTTCTGGACTCGACACATGGCACAAAACCAGAATCCACAAAGCTCAAATGACTCCATTTATCGGACACACGAGATCAAACTCCAAAGCTCGGCACCTAACACAATTGCCAGGCATCCAATTGGGGCAATGTTTAGTATTATCCTTAATTGGGTCAAGGAATAGTGACACCAAGCCCAACCCCGTATGCTAAAAGTGGACACTGTAAAGAAACCAATCATCATATCATAGCATTAGTTCCAGAATCCCTTCAATCACACTAGAACAAAAGGCATAACTAAGGGGAGAGGTCACTCCAATAGTACTCTCCCTTTACCCACTCCTATATCAGAGAAGGTCAATCTCACTAGGTGAGGATTAGAACCCAGTACATTTTCTCCATTGTCCCACAAAGACTAACTTGAGCATCGTAGTATTATTGCAGGTACTTCCCCCACTGTGGATAGCCCCTTTTCTACATCGGAAAGGATGAAGCAGGCGTCTGCCATAAGAGATTAGACATGAACAAAAAATATATATATATATATATATATATATTAAAGCATTAAATGATGAAAAAATAAAAGTCCATGGTAATCAAATAAGTGGCTGTAAATTTTTAATAAAATATTTATTAACTCAAACTCTCCGTAAACATAAGTGGCCATTAATGTTATTACTTAAAATTAATAAGTGGTTGGTTGAAGTAGTAAGTGACTTCGATGTTGGAACCAAAGAAGTATTCAAGTAATTGATAGTGGAACCAAAAATTGTTCAATGAAATTGGATCCCTCAGAGTTTTGAAGATAACAATAATATTAAATTACACTGAATAAATAAGTTTTAAATAAACTTATGTCATTTCGTTCTAAAAAGAAAGAGTCCAAGTTGTATCTTTTGAACAAATCGTTTATAAACACTTTTAGACTAAGACAAGTTTTGTTAAAGAAAAAAATCTTTGTTTTACTGTGTGCGTCCAATGCAATATGTACTTTTTATTATATTTTATTGGATCGTCCATTATTTTGTCTCTGTTGTTCCTTCCTCAAAAGCATCCGTCCGAAGCATTTAAAAAACAAGTAAGACAAAGTGCATTAATTGCTGATGTGATCTCTGACAAAGTACGCGACTCATGAAATCAGCATTGTATGTAAGACCTATTATTTATTATGTGTTATTTACCAACTCATAAGTCTTACGTGGAATATATAGATATAGAAAATTCGGCAGCGTTTCCTTTGTTTCTCGAACATTACCACACGACATAAACCTAAGCAGCGGATTCCAACAATCATTTCAAACCAACCAGAGTACATATATTATATATATACACATACACATATATCATCAAGAGATCTCAGATCTCAACCAAAATATTATCAGAGTACGCAATGTTATACAAGTGTAATCCAGACACTATCCTGACAGAGCACACTAAACATATACAGAACTGAGTACATCAATAGTAGTATTCAGTTCCCTGTCATATCTACATCAGAATAATATAATACACATCCTATTATAGTTACATCACGGAGCTTAACTCCACCAAAATACAAATCTAAAAAATAAAACAACAGAATCCTCCGTATTTAACCCGTAGAGGGTCCGGGGTGTTCCTCCGAATCTGAGAAAGAGGTGGTGAGAACAACTTCCCAATGAATATGAATAAACTTGCAGATAAAGTATGCATGCAAGTAGAGAGCAAGTATAACATAATTCACTATATACAAGTAACACCAACCAACCAATGCAATGAATGAATGCACATGATGTTCACACCTTTTATTCACACTTTTTCTTTCTCTACTCCTCTTGTTGTGCACTAACCCCTTTCGGTTAGGCCCTCGCAATATGCATATGCAATGTGTTATGCCATTACATTTCCATCTAGCTCCGTAAGCTAGGCACCCCTCATTTTTTGTACACTAACCCCTTCTGGTTAGGCCACCTCGCAATGCAATGCAAATAAGTATGCCATTTCATTTCCATCTAGCTCCGTAAGTTAGGCACCCCTCATTTTTTGTACACTAACCCCTTCCGATTAGGCCATCTCGCTATGCAATGCAATGTCCTTATATTCATATCGTGCTCATTCATAATATCATAATAACATCACATGTAACCAATTCAAGCATATACAACACATAACCATTATGCTCAATTCTATCAAGCATTCTTACTTAGCTACACATCTCATCATAGTACTAAGTCCCTTAATCCTAAACATAGCATATGGTATCAAGATCCTAAACATATGCACCACAACAACACCAACAGTGTCAACCACGACCAGGGTGTGGTATAGGCCACGCCCGTGGTGTGTATTTCCAGAGTCAACCACGGCCAGATCGTGGTGAAGGCCACGGCCGGGGTGTGGTATGTATGCACGAAACCAATCTTCCAGAGACAACCACGACCAGACCGTGGTGGAGGCCATAGTGATCAATAACCATCAAAGGACCTAAACCAAAAGATGCATAAAAATACTTACTTTGGAACCTTGAACCCTTGAACAAGCTTTGGCTATGGAGCTTGTCTTAAATTTTGGGGAAGATGACATTGTGTCATCCAAGGGGGCCGGTTCCCCATTTCAAGAGGGAGGGGAGGTTGAAATGTCTATCTTGCCCCTCACTTAAAGGAAGAATCACAAAGTTGCCACTGAGGATGGAAGAAGACTAAAATACCCTTGTGATTTCTAAGAATTCCCAATAGGTCTTGAAGAAAATTTAATTTACCAGTAGGTCCTAACTTAGCCCGAGTAAATATAAGAGTTTAGATTTCACCTATTTCTTCCTTAGGTTCTACCGAGTTCACCGGTATAGCCAAAATCTCAAATTAATTATTCTAACTCAATCTATCATAATTTCTGTAACAGAACATACAACTCATTCAAAGAATTTAACTAAGTCATAACATATGAAATTTAGGGATGTTACATTGTATGCTGGAGCTAACTTATCTAACATCTACAACGACCAGCAAATAAGAAACTTTCTGCTCACTCAGAAGAGTTAGAACAAAGATATCAAAGTTTCTTGCAACATTGATATCCAAAACCACTTTTCAGAAGAAGATCAACACGCTATCAGCATTGTGCATTTAATACTACTTAAAACGGTAATAAATATTGTTGTTGGACAAAGAAGTTTATGAAGACCAGTGCAAAGCTCTCAAGCCTATAAATACCAAAGTCTTCGAATGATCAAGTAGAAAACGAGAAGAGAAAAACATACGAAATAAAAAGATTTACTCTGCTTTACAAATACTTTGTATACTCTTGTATAGAGTTTTTATTTGAGTTTATTGTTTATCCTCACACATCATGAGTTAACCTCAAGTGTTTTAAACACTCTTTATTACCTTGTTGGACAGCTCGAAGAGGCTTGTATAGAAAAGAATACTTGCTGTTAGAACCTGAAGAGGTTTAGAATATTTGGTTGTAAGCCTGAAGAGGCAGTGTCAAGAATACTTGTAATCTTTGAGAAAGATTAGTAAAATTTCTTCAAGTAAAAGGGACTAGACATAGCTCTCGGGTTGTGAGCGTGAACCAGTATAAATACCTGGTATAAGCTTTTCTTCACGCTCCTTGTTGATAGCTATCTGGCAAGTGTAACAAATCGCACAAGTAATAAAGTGATGAGTAAATTATCGTCTCCACAGGGAATTGTGTTGTCAAGTATCAAATTACTAATTTAGATACTATTTAAATGATGCAAATTAATCAAGAGAATTTAGAAATAAAAGTAAAATTGTAAATATGTTAAATGGGGTTGAGCAAACAAAGAGTGAGATGCTAGAGATCCGATTTCACTTGATTTTTCGATTATTTGGATTCTTTCTTAATTTAAATTCTAATTCAAGAATTGATGGTGGGATATCTAATTTAATTAAAACCCAATTCCTTGGTAGATTAATTCTCTTTAACTATCTAGAATTAACTAATTCCTTAGTCTAATTCCAAATAGAACAAGGCATGAATGAACAAAATCCCAAGTAATACCACACAATCAACAATATCTATTCCTAGATTATTGCTTAATCATGGTGTTTATCTCAAGAAGCAACATCACACATGAATTTCCCAATTCTATGCATGACCATCAGTTCAATTTATGGTTGATCAAGTCATAAAAGCATTAAGAATAGAGATGAACACTCAATCATGAAAGGAAACTTATATTAAGAACAATAAATCCAAACAAATCATCCATTCAAGTTACATCATCACTCTAGCTAGGAAGAGTTTAGAAAAACATCAAGAAATAGGAAAACAAAAGATAGGAAAATGTAAACTCCATTGAATCCAAGACAATAAGAATATGAAGATCTCGAATCCTTGCTCCTTGATGATCTCCTTAGCTCTCCTAGGGCTGGAAGCCCTCTCCCCCAAAGTCCCCCTCCTCTTCTAAGGAAGAATAAGTCCTTTTATAAGATTTAGGAAATCCTAAAGCAATTGAATGTTGCTGCCACTTTTCTTCATAAAAGGCGTTAACTTGGGCTAGACATATCTCATCAAATCTGGTTGAATCAGTGATAGTGGTCAACATAATATTCGTAGATCTTTTTCTTAACTCTCCATGTTCACCGGAATCATGTCATTTGAACTTCTGGAGTGAAAGTTATGCCCAATTTATTACAATAGATTTGACAGCAAAAGTTTCCCTGATTTTCCTTTAATTAAGTTTCCTTGTTTCCTTGAATAGTCTTTGATTGAGTCTCCTTGATTAGCATCCCTTGAAGATTCTTTGCACAAATTACCATGATTATAGTAGATTTGTTCAAATATCAACTTTCCTAAAATAAATAGCAAATAAACATCAATTAGGAGATAAAATCCCACAAAATCATATGATAAATATATGAAATATAAGTACTGAATAAGACTCATCACTTGTGTTACTTTATTTTCACTAACATACGGGGATTGTCATTGTTGTTCGTGACAACCTTTTTTATTTGAAAATATAAGTCATTAACTTGCGTCTAAAGATTTTCAGTAAAACTCTCCTTGCGTCCAACGGACTATAAAGAGTTTCTATTTCGTCTATTTTCTCTTACAATCTTGAGAAACTTTTATTCCAAGAACTGTTTTAAGAAAAAATTTCCAAAAAGGTTAAGAAACACAATTCAACCCCCCTTATTGTGTTTCATCTGTTTATTTCATTTGGTATCATTGCTCAGCCTCTTGGGTTGAACATCTAACAGTGCAGAGGAAAATGATCAAGCACAACTTCATGCAAAACGAAGTACAAGCGGTGAATAGACCTCATCTATTCAATGGAAATGATTACGACTACTGGAAGAAAAGAATGATAACTTTTTTCGATGCACAAAATATGGACATTTGGGACTTAGTCTAAAATGGCTATCGTGTTCCTACAAACGAAGAAGGACAAGAACTCCCTCAATCACAATGGATGGAGGGATAACGTACAAAGCACTTACTAAATTCCAAAGCTAAACATTTTCTTATGTGTACCATCACACGATCAGAACATGACAAAGTCCACAACTGTGAGACAATTAAGGAAATATGGGACACTCTAGCCCTAGCCCACGAAGGTTCCACCTAAGTAAAAGAATCAAAGATAAGCATGCTGGTTCACGAGTATAAACTATTTAAGATGGGAGAGCAGGAAACAATAGACCAAATGTTTGGATGCTTCTAAACTATTATCAACAGTCTTCGATCTCTTGGGAGAATGTACAATAACCAAGATCACATAAGAAAGATTCTGAGAAGTCTTTCTAGACAATGGAGGCTTAAATTCACTATCATTCAAAAAGCAAAGAATCTTGCTTCTCTTACAATGGAGAGGAACTTCTTTGATCCTTTAAAGTTCATGAGCTTGAACTCTAAGATGAGGACAATTCAAGAAAAGGCAAATATATTGCCTTAAAAGCTCATAAAGGAAGTGCGTTCAAGGCACTCAAAGTTGAAGAATCTTCGAATGAAGTTGACTCATCTGGAGAAGATTCCTCTGATGATGACAAGTTATCTTTCATCTCCAGAAAGATATAGTCAATGTGGAGGAAAACGGGTGGAATGAGACGAAAACACTTTGGACGAAGAGCTCCAAAGGAAAGAAATGAAATAAAGGACAAGAGTCCTATCATCTGCAAAAAATGCAAGAAGTCGAGATACACCAAGGCAGAATGTCCTTTTCTAAACAAGGACAAGGAGAAAAAGAAATTCTTCACAAAGAAGAAAAGAGGACTGATTGCAACTTAGGAAGATTTGGACCTTTCATCAATTGAAGATGAGGAGGAAGCAGAAGAAGAAGCAAACATATGCTTCATGGCAAATACCTCTTCAAACGAAGATGAAGATGAGGTAAATGGCTCTAACTTCAATCTTCAAGAAGCTTTTGATAATTTGTTAAATAACTCTTTTATTCTCTCTGTTGAATATAAAGCACTGAAGAGAAAATTTTCAAAACTGACTAAGGATTTTAAGAAGATGTCGTTAGAAAAACAAGATCTTCAAACAGTTTATGAGAAACTGAAAACTGAAAACATTTTTCTGAAGAACAAAACCTCCTTTGAGTCCAACACATCTGTTGAAGTTGAAAACTTAAAAGAGAAGTAGTGGAACTCACTGAAGATCTTGGTAAATTTGTGGGTAGCACTGAAAAGTTAAACACACTGCTAAAATACTCCAGAGACCCTTGAGATAAATCTGGACTAGGGTATGAATCTTCAGAGAAAGGTAGTTTTCAAAAACCTTCTACCTTTGCTAAACCCAAATTTTTTTGCAATTGTAAAAAGAAAAGACATAATACGTCGAAATGTTTTTACAGAAAGAGATTGAGGTATAATGAGTCATTGAGTGCTAACAAAAAAGGACCCAAGAAAATTTGGGTACCTAAAAATATGATTATTCATCTTGCATATGTACTTAACAGTAGGAAGAAGACCCCAATCATGGTCCCTGGATAGTGGCTGCTCACGTCACAGGACAAGAGAAAAGTATGTGTTCCAAGAACTCAAACCTAGATCAGGTGGCTGTGTCATATTCGGAGGAAATTAGAAGGGTAAGATAGTAGGGATTGGTAAGATTGGTAAGCATCATTTTCCCTCTATCGATAATGTGCTTCTCGTTGAAGGTTTAAAACACAATCTACTAAGCATAAGTCAATTATGTGATAGTGGATCTGACGTTTCCTTCAACAAAGGAGAATGTATAGTCAAAAATCCTTATGGGTCCATACTCTTTTCAGCTAAGAGGCAAAACAATCTATATAAGATTGATCTAAGACCTTTCAGACAAGAATGTATCTTGCCTAGTGTCTATAAAAGGAGAACAATGGATATGGACAAGAAAATTAGTCATGCAAATTTGAGATTAATCTCAAAGCTAAGCAAGCATAATCTCGTAAGAGGACTACCAAATCTTGTGTACAAATCAGATGTTTTGTGTGATGCCGGTCAAAAAGGAAAACAAGTTAAAAACTCTTTTGAGTCCAAAAACATTGTTTCCACCTCTAGACCACTAGAGCTGCTGCATCTGTATTTGTTTGGTCCAACAAGAACAACCTCATTAAATGACAAGAGATATGGATTAGTCATAGTTGATGACTATACTAGATGGACATGGGTTATGTTCCTAGCTAACAAGGATGAGTCTTTTAAGGTCTATTCTATATTCTGTAAAAGAGTCCATTATGAAAAAGGCACGTGCATCAGCTTAATCCGAAGTGATCATATAGGAGAGTTTGAGAATGAGTGCCTCCAGCAATTCTGTGAAGAAAGTGGTATTCTTCAAAACTTCTTTACCCCGAGAACACCACAACAAAATGTTGTGGTAGAGAGGAAAAACCAGTCTTACCAGGAAATGGTAAGAACCATGCTCATTGACAACTCAATCTCCAAACACTTTTGGGTAAAAGCTGTTAACACTGCTTGCTACATTAGAAACAGAATATGTATTAGACTTATTTTGAAAAAGACTCCTTATGAATTGTGGAAGAGATGAAAACCCAACATTTCTTACTTTCATTCCTTTGGTTGTCAATGTTTTATTTTGAATACTCAAGATTATTTAGGTAAATTTGATGCTAAGGTTGATTGTGGTACTTTTTTAGGATACTCTGTAACTTCAAAGGCATATAGAGTCTATAACCCTTATACTTTGACCGTGAAAGAGTCCATCCATGTGAAGTTTAACTATAAAAAGCTTGATAAAGATTTATCAGAGCTATATGAGTCTTTTACATATTTGAATTTAAACGACAAAGACGAAGGTCCATCACCAGCAAGCAAAGAAGCATTGGATGATGAAGAGAAAGGAGAAAATGCAACAAGAGATAATGTTCAACGAGGCTGGCAATTCAAAACTTATCATCCAGAAGACCAACTTATTGGTAATCTGAATGATAAAGTACAAACAACGTCAGCTCTCAGAGAATATTCAAACGTTGCATTCATCCTGCAGCTAGAACCAAAGACGGCTGAAGAAGCTCTTATGAATGAAGGTTGGATACTGGCTATGCAAGAAAAGCTTAACCAGTTCACAAGAAATGACGTTTGGACGCTAGTCCAACATCCAAAAGACAAGTCCATTATTGCAACAAAATGGGTGTTCAGAAACAAAATGGACGAAGATGGTAATGTTGTGAGAAACAAGGCAAGGTTAGTTGCTCAAGGTTATTCACAACAAAAAGGTATAGACTTCACTGAAACTTTTGCACATGTAGCTAGATTAGAAGCCATACGTATTTTACGTTCATTTACTACTCATCATAGCATGAGACTCTATCAAATGGACGTAAAAAATACTTTTCTAAATGGCATAATCAATGAGAAAGTTTATGTTATGCAACCACTTGCTTTTGAGGATCAAAACTATCTAGAACACGTTTTTAAACTGAAAAAGCCTCAGTATGGGTTAAAATAGACTCCTCGAGCTTGGTATGAAAGATTAAGTACTTTTCTAGTGGCAAATGGATTTTTTAGAAGAAAAGTTGATACTACTCTTTTTCGTAGAAACGTAAACTCACATTTTATCATAGTTCAAATTTATGTAGATGGTATTATTTTTTGAGCTACTAAAGAATCTCTCTGTGAAAATTTTTCCAAGTTGGTGCAAAAGGAGTTTGAAATGAGCTTAATAGGAGAATTGAAATTATTTCTGGGCTTGCAAGTAAAGCAAACATTAGACAAAATCTACATTCACCAAACCAAATACACAAAGGAACTCCTAAAGAAGTTCAAGATGGACGATTGCAAAACGATAAGCACACCTATGCAGCCATTGTCCACACTGAAATTGGACGATAAAGATAAAAAAAGGTAGACCAAAAGGTATACATAGGTATGATTGGATCTCTTTTATATCTCACTGGGTCCATACTTGATATTATGTTTAATGTGTGTCTGTTTCACGTTTTCAATTTGATCCTAGAGAGTCACATCTAACTACTGTTAAAAGGATATTCAGATATTTGAAATGCACTACTAATCTGGGTTTGTTATTTAAGAAATTACATGAGTACAAATTAGTTGGCTTTTGCGATGCAGACTATGCTGGAAACAAAATTGAAAGAAAAAGCACCAGTGGAGGATGCCACTTCATTGGAGGAAATTTAGTCTCATGGTCCAACAAAAGACAGAGAACAATTGCGCTTTCAACTGTTGAAGCTGAATATATATCAGCATCTAGTTGCTGCTCTCAACTTCTTTGGATCAAGCATCAATTGGAAGATTACAATATCTTCGAAAGTAAGATTCCTTTACTCTGTGATAATACAGCTGCAATAAATTTTTCTAAGAATCCCATTCTTCATTCAAGGGCAAAGCATATTGAAATCAAACATCACTTTATAAGAGATTATATTCAAAAAGGTGTGTTTGATATTCAATATGTGCATACAGATCATCAATAGACAGATATTTTTACTAAACCCCTCGCTGAGGATAGATTCACCTCATTAGAAAGCATTTAAGTATGTACTTTGTGAAAAACTAATGATTGTTCATCCATCGATAATTTGCATCCAATATGACTTGTACTTGATATGTATCATGTGTATATGTCCAATGATTGATAAGTTTGTTGACAGATATAATTTGCATTCTTTGTAAAATATCTTTGTCATATATTTGAACTTAATTGAATTTCCCACGCTGAGTCAATACTTGAAATTGTTCGAACCAAAGACGTATTCAAGTAATTGTTACTGGAACTAAAAATTGTTCAAAGAAATTGAACCCCTCAAAGTTTTGAAGATAACAATAATATTAAATTAGATTAAACAAATAAGTTTTATATAAACTCATGATATTTCGTTATAAAAAGAAATAGTCCATGTTGTATCCTTTTGAATAAATCGTTTATATATACTTTTGGACTAAAGACAAAATTTTGTAACGACAAAATCTCTGTTTCACTGCGTGCGTCCAATATACAATATGTATTGTTTGTTATATTATATTGGATCGTCCATTTTGTTTTGTCTTTATTGATTGTTCCTCAAAAGCATCTGTCCAAAGCATTTAAAAAATGTACAAGATAAAATGCATTTATTGCTGATGTGATCTCTGACAAAGTATGAGACTATCAAAATCAACATTGTATGCTGGAGTTAACTTACCTAACATCAACAAAGACCAGCAAATAAGGAACTTTCTGCTCACTCAGAAGAGTCAGAACAAAGATATCAAAGTTTTTTGGAACGTTGTTAACCAAAGCCACTTTTCAGAAGAAGATCAACACGCTATCAATATTGTGCATTTAATGCTACTCAGAACAGTAATAAATGTTGCCATTGGACGAAGAAGTTTATGAAGACTAGTACAAAGCTCATAAGCCTATAAATACCAAAGTCTTCGAATGATCAAGAAGGATAGAGAAGCGAAGTACATATCAAAACATATGAAGCAAATAGATTTACTCTGCTTTACAAATTCTTTGTATACTATTACATAAAGCTTTACTTGAGCTCATTGTTTATCCTCACACATCGTGGGTTAATCTGAAGTGTTTCAAACACTCTCTTTATTACTTTGTTGGAAAACCTGAAGAGGCTTGTTCAGAAAAGAATATTTGTTGTTTAGAACCTGAAGAGGTTTAGAATACTTATCTATAAGTCTGAAGAGGCGGTGTGAAGAATACTTGTAATCTATGAAAGATTAGTGAAATTCCGTCAAGTAGAAGGGACTGAACATAGCTCTCGAGTTGTGAGAGTGAACCAGTATAAATATCTGGTGTAAGCTTTTCCTCCCTCTCCTTGTGTTATTTTATTTTCACCAACATTTGGAGATTGTCATTGTTGTTATTAGCAACTCTTTTTATTTGAAAATATACGTCTTTAACTTGCGTGCAAAGATTTTTAGAAAAACTCTCTTTGTGTCCAACGGACTGTAAAGAGTTTCTATTTCATCAAATTTCTCTTGCATTCTTGCGAATCTTTTATCTTAAGAACTATTTTGAGAAAAGTTTTCCAAAAAGGTTAAGAAACACAATTCAATCCTTATTCTTGTGTTTCATTTGTTTATTTCAATTGGTATCAGAGCTCAGCCTCTTGAGTTGAGCATCTAACAGTGCAGAGAAAACGATCCAGCACAACCTTATGGAAAATGATGGACAATTCGGGTATAAACCTCCTCTATTCAATGGAAATGACTGCGATTATTGGAAGAAGAGAATGAGAGCCTTCTTCGATGCATAGAACATGGACATTTGGGACTTGGTCCAAAATGGCTACCACGTGCTTACAAACCAAGAAGAACAAGAAATTCCTCGATCATAATGGATGGAAGGACAACGCTCAAACCACCCGCTAAATTCTAAGGCTAAGCATTTTTTGATGTGTGCCATTACACGATCAGAATATGATAAAGTCCATAGCTGTGATACAGCTATGGAAATCTGGGACACTCTTACCCTGGCCCAAGAAGGTTCCACCCAAGTAAAAGAATCAAAGATAAGTATCCTGGTTCACCAGTATGAGTTGTTCAAGATGGGAGAACAAGAGACGATAGACCAAATGTTTCGACGCTTCCTAACTATTGTCAACAGTCTTCGATCTCTTGGAAGAACGTACAACAACCAAGATCACATCAGAAAGATTCTGAGGAGTCTTTCTAGGCAATGGAGGCCTAAAGTTACTACCATTCAAGAAGCAAGAGAAGCAAAGAATATTGCTTCTCTTACAATGGAGGAACTTCTTGGATCCCTTAATGTTCATGAACTTGAACTCCAAGTAGAGGACAACTCAAGAAAAGGAAAATCTATTGCCTTAAAACCTCATAAAGGAAGTACATCCAAGGCACTTAAAGTTGAAGAATCTTCAGATGAAGCTGACTCATCTAGAAAAAATGTCTTCGATAATGACGAGTTATCTTTCATCTCCAGAAAGATATAGTCAATGTGGAGAAAGAAAGGCAGAATGAGACAAAAAACACTATGGACGAAGAGATCCAAAAGAAAGAAATAATGTAAAGGACAAGAGTCCTATCATTGGCAGCGAATGCAAGAAGTCGGGACACATCAAAGCAGAATGTCCTTCTCTAAACAAGGACAAGGAGAAAAAGAAATTCTTCACAAAGAAGAAAAGAGGACTGATGGCAACTTGGGAAGACATGGACCTTTCATCAACTAAAGATGAACAGGAAGCATAAGAAGAAGCAAACATATGCTTCATAGTTGGCACCTCCTCAGATGAGGTAAATGACTCTAACTTCAATCTTCAAGAAGCTTTTGATGATTTGCTAAATAACTCTTCTATTTTATCTGTTGAATATAAAGCACTACAAAGAAAATTTTCAAACCTGACCAAGGATTTTGAAAAAAATGTTTTCAAAAAAACAAGAACTTTAAATAGCTTGTGAGAAACTGAAAACAGAAAATATTTTTCTGAAAAATGAAACCTCCTTTGAGTCCGATACATCTATTGAAGTTCAAAAACAACAAAAAGAAGTAGTGGAACTTACTGAAGATCTCAATAAATTTGTGGGTAGCACCAAAAAGCTACACACATTGCTAAAATACTCCAGAGACCCTCGAGATAAATCTGGATTAGGGTATCCATCTCCTGAGAAAAGCAATTTTAAAAAATCATCTACTTTTGTTAAACCCAAACTTTTTTGCAATAATTGTAAAAAGAAATGACATACCACATCCAAATGTTTTTGCAAAAAGAGATTGAAGTATAATGAGTCCTTAAGAGTTAACAAGAAAGGACCCAAGAAAATTTGGGTACCTAAAAATATAATTATTCATCTTGCATATGTGCTTAATAGCAGGAAGAAGACTCCAATCATGGTACCAGGAAAGTGGCTACTCATGTCACATGATAGGAGAAAGGTCTATGTTCCAAGAACTCAAACCTAGATCAGGTGGCTATGTCACCTTCGGAGGAAACCAAAAGGGTAAGATAATAGGGATTGGTAAGATTGGTAAGCATCATTTTCCCTCTATTGATAATGTGCTTCTCATTGAAGGTTTAAAACATAATCTACTAAGCATAAGTCAATTATGTGATACTAGATTTGACATTTCCTTCAACAAAGGAGAATGTATAGTCAAAAACACTTATGCGTCCATACTCTTTCCGGCTAAAAGGCAAAACAATCTTTATAAGATTGATCTAGGAGACCTCTCATATCAGAATGTATCATGCCTAGTGTCCATAAAAGGAGAACAATGGATATGACACAAGAAACTTAGTCATGCAAATTTGAGATTAATCTCAAAGCTAAGCAAGCATAACCTCGTAAGAGGACTACCAAATCTTGTGTACAAATTGAATGTTCTATGTGATGCAGGTCAAAAGGGGAAACAAGTTAAAAACTCTTTTAAGTCCAAAAATATTGCTTCCACCTCTAGATCACTAGAGCTGCTACATCTGGATTTGTTTGTTCCAACAAAAACAGACTCATTAAATGGAAAGAGATATGGATTAGTCATAGTTGATGACTATATTTGATGGAAATGGGTTATATTCCTAGCTCATAAGGATGAGTCTTTTAAGGTCTATTCTATATTCTGTAAAAAAGTTCAGAATGAAAAAGGCACATGTATCCGCTCAATCTGAAGTGATCATGGAGGAGAGTTTGAGAATGAGAGCTTCCAATGGTTCTGTGAAGAAAGTAATATTCTTCATAACTTCTCTGCCCCGACCACACCACAGCAAAATGGTGTGGTAGAGAGGAAAAACTGATCTCTCTAGGAAATGACAAGAACCATGCTCAATGACAACTCAATCTCCAGACACTTTTGGGCTGAAGCTGTCAACACTAAAAAAAAAATATATTAGACCTATTTTGAAAAAGACTCCATATGAATTATGGAAGGGACGAAAACCCAACATTTCATACTTTCATTCGTTTGGCTGTTAATGTTTTATTTTGAATACTAAAGATTCTGTAAGAAGCTTTGATGCTAAAGTTGACTGTGGTACCTTCTTAGGATGCTCTGAAACTTCAAAGGCATATAGAGTTTATAACTCTTGTACTTTGACTGTGGAAGAGTCCATCCATATTAAGTTTAACGATAAAAAGCTTGATAAAAATTTATCAGAGCTAGATGAGTCTTTTGTATATTTGAATCTAAACGACAAAGCCAAAGGTCCATCAACAACAAGCAAAGAAGCATTGGACGACAAAGAAAAATGTGAAAATGCAACAAGAGATAATGTTCAACGAAGCAGACACTTCAAAACTTATCATTGATCAATCAATTTGAGACACTTATGTTAGCTTTGTACTAGGCTTTATTAGATGTTTATAGTGCTCAATATTAGTATTTTAGCTGAGTTTAATGTTGTTGGGCCTCATTGGGCTATAATGCAAATTGTGAATAATTCTTGGATTTTGATGCATTTTGACATTTCCTCCTTAGTTAGGCCATAACTTGGGACTTGGTGATCCATTTGAGGTGATCTTGGTGTCTTTGGAAAGCTAAGATAAGGCTCTACAAGTTTCATGAAAAACTCAAGAGCTGGATCAGACTTCTAAGGGTCCAAAATAGCCCTGCAATTTAGAGTGGGTTTGTTTTACTAGAATCAAAGTAGTGTACACATATTGGACCATATTGAGGGCTATAGGCCTCCTTTTAAGCTGAAACTTAGCCATTGCAAAGATAAGACCCATATCTCCAACTTCACTGAAGACCATTTAGTCAATAGATGTTGTTTTAGGCATGATTATGAAGCTACAATTTGGTTTGAATTTGGAAACACGTTCTACCAACCTGACATGAGGTAGGTGTATTGTTTTTGGAATATCTGGAGTTGTAAAATTCCAAATGGCATGAAATGAACATCAAAAGTTCAAGGCGACAATTTTCTACAATTGTCATGAAGACCTCCAAGCCAAAATACATCATTTATGGCATGAAAATCAGGCTGGAAGTTGGAGTAGAGTTGTTGACTAGAAGCCACTAACCATGCACCAACCCACAAACCATGTATCAAGCTACCATATTTGACAATTTTCATGTTTTTACAGCTTGCATTCATAGTATTTTCAATTACAAATTGGCTTCTAGGATTAGTATAAATAGAGTCAATCTCTTTGTATTATACATCATTCAATTTGAAGGAAGTTTGAGTATTTGTGAGAGTTTTCTTTCTTTTATTCTCCATTCTCTTTAGAATTTCGATTTAGTTCCTTTATTTCTAAGTTCTTGCTTCTCATCCATGGAAGGCTAGGCTCTTATAATCAATCCAAGGGATTAACTATCTTGATGTTTAATTTGGAGATCTTGTTTCGCTTGTTCATATTGCTTAATTGTTATTCAAGTTTCTCTTCTTCCTCTTTTGATTTTTATCTAGATTGAATTGCTTAAATTGATTTAGATGTTGATGTGATAATAGCTTTATTATCATGTATTCAAAGAGGATCACAAGGACTAAACAATATATCAAAGCTTTTTGATGGATTGTTTAGCTTGGTTAAATTCTGGATCTTAAGTTAATCTATGTTTGGATGGTACTTACTTTATCCAACCTTGGTTTATCAAATCCTAGATGCTTATCTAGTAGAGGATTCTTGGATCATGTTAAGGCTTCTTGATGTGATCTAAGGCCAAGAACATGGTTAGCAATTAAGTGGATTCCTTGTGATTAATGATGGATTAAACTCAAGATTAGTAAATTTCCTTGGATTGGTTGCTTCTTTAGAATTGTTCATAACTTTAAGTCTCGTACTTTTGTCAATCTTGTTAATCAACAACAAAACCCCCCTTTTAATTATCTTGATCTGATTAAATCTTTGTTGTTTTTGGATCCTTGAGAGACGATTCGGTTCATGCTATATACCACAAATCAGTTTGTGAACTGATAATTGTTATTTATTTGACAGGTCTCGACAAGCTCTTGTCAAATTTGGCACCAATTCCGGGGATCCAAGGCAACTATTTGATTATTTCAAGACCCCATCTAACTCTAACAATTGTGTTTATTTTGTTTTTGATGCTTTTTCAAGTGGAATTCGGCTGAAATTGGGTAAAGGGCATTGTGTCAAGAATTTTGGTTCGGTAAAGTATCCCTGATCGAGCTGAAGTTTAGTAGACTAATTAAAAATGTTATTTTAAGAAAGGCTCACTATTTATAGTGAGGTCACCCCTATTTTGGTCAGATTCCATCGTTTAGACCACTTTTTGAATTTTTTAAGACTTTTTATTATTCTATTGGATAGAATTTTTGTGTAGATTTCACCCTGTGGTGGTCTTATAATTTTTTTTAAATCTCTAGATATGTTTTCTGTAGTTGTTTTGTATATTTTAACACTTTTTTTTGTGTTTTTATATTTGGTCACTTATCTGATGGAGTATAGACTTGATGAGCTGTCTTATCTGGTGGGGCAGCTAGCAGTGGAACAACATCACTTACATGTGCAAGAACCTGCAAGATTTTGTAGTTGTTCTTTTCATCCCACATATGCATGCCCCACATTGCAAGATGATGGTTTTGTGTTTCAAGACTATTCTGTTGCTGCAGTAGGTATATTTCCTAGTGAAGCACAGTACCAACAACCAAGATATGATCCTTATTCTACCACATATAACCATGACCAGGTAGATCATCCTTGGTTCGAACCTTATGTTGAACCAATCAGTCTATACCAACAGCCTATGCAGCAGCAGCAAGCCCAAATAGGCATGGAATCTGTAAGACCTATTATTGTTATGTTATTTACCAACTCATAAGTCTTATGTGGAATATATATTTTTTTTATCATATAGAAATTTCGGCAGCATTTCTTTTGTTTCTCAAACGTTACCACACGACATAACCATAAGCAGCGGAATCCAACAACCGTTTCAAACCAACCAGAGTATATATATATATATACACATATATCATCAGAAGATCTTAAATCTCATTTAAAATATTATCAAAGTACGCAAATTTATACAAGTGTATTCTAGACACTATCCTGACTGAGCACACTATATATATACAGAACTGAGAACATCAACAGTAGTTTCACCAGTTCCCTGTCATATCTACATCAGAAGAATATAATATACATCACGGAGCTCAACTCCACCAAAATACAAGTCTCCAAAATACATATTATCACTAAGAGTGATCAACAACAGAATCCTCCATACTTAACCCGTAGAGGGTCCGAGGTGTTCCTGCGAATCTATGAAAGAGAGGGGTGAGAACAACTTCCCAGTGAATGTGAATAAAACTTGTATATAAAGTATGCATGTAATTAGAATGCAAGAATACACACAATTCAATATCAAGTAATACCAAGCCAACATATGCAA
Source organism: Styphnolobium japonicum (assembly GCA_023212625.1). Lineage (NCBI taxonomy): Eukaryota > Viridiplantae > Streptophyta > Magnoliopsida > Fabales > Fabaceae > Styphnolobium > Styphnolobium japonicum. Next base: position 8,214,813 of record JALBWW010000010.1, read on the forward strand.
TGAATGAATGCACATGATGTTCACACATTTTCTTCACTTTTTTTCTTTCTCCACTCCTCTTGTTGTGCACTAACCCCTTCCGGTTAGGCCCTCGCATTATGCATATGCAATGAATTATGTCATTCTGTTTCCATCTAACCCCGTAGGTTAGGCACCCCTCAAGTATTGTACACTAACCACTTCCGGTTAGGCCATCTCACTATGCAATGCAATATTTTTCATATCATGCTCAAACCACAATATCATGATAGCACAACATTTAAACCAAGCAAAGATTTAAAATCACACTAGTATAAATCTCAAATCATCTTAACCACATATACTTAGTTATATTTCTCATCATAGTACTAAGTCCTCATTTTTCACATCATCACTATCATCATAAAACAATGATACCTTATGCAAGAAGCACATTTAAGAGTTGTAACATTTTGTAAGAAAAAGGGTCCAGCGCTGAGCGCTAGAAAATCCACGCTCGGCGCCCAAAATACCATTTGCTGCTGAGTTGCCAGAGCTGAGCGCTAGCATTCTGAGTTGTCAGTGCTGAGCGCTAGAAAACCTGAGCTGAGCACTAGCTTTCTGAGTTTTCAGCGCTGAGCGCTAGAAACCTAAGCTGAGCGCTAGCTTTCTGGGCTGCGAATTTAACTACCTACACCAAACTTTTATGTTCCAAATTCATCTTAAATCTATGCTACCAATTCACCCTAACATACCAAGCATGTTAATCATTGAATACAAGTAGCAAATCAATCATTTTCATACATCCATATCATTGAAGTAGCAAATTCAATCATCCAATCACTCAAAGAAAGAAACCAACTTCAAAAACACATAGGAAATCATAGGTTTCAAGACTTAAACTCACACCCTAATTAACACCATACCATAACACAAATCAACCCACACTCACCTTGAATGATATATGGCAAGAACTAGGTTTGTGGAGAGATTAAACCAACCAAACTCCTTTTGAGGCCTTCCACTTCAACTCCCTTCAAAAATTCCCAAATCATACAAGAACCTTAGCAATGGTGTTCTTGAATCTTAAAAATGAAAATGAGTTTTTCCATAAACTAAAACCATAGGATTGAAGAAGAGATGAAGTGGATCAATAACCATTAAATAACTTAATCCAAAAGATGATTAGAAAGACTTACCCTTGGCTCTTGAAACTTTGAAGAGCTTTGGCTATGGAGAAACCCTAACCCTAATATTTGGAGATGGTGAACCCTTGGCCATTAAGCTTAGCCGGTTCCCTTAAGTAAGAGGGAGGCAAATTGAATTATCTATTTTGCCCCTCACTTAGATGAAAAATCACTAAATTGCCACTGAGGATGTAAAAAGACTAAAATACCCTTGTAATTTCTAAAAATTCCCAATAGGTCTTGTCTTAGCCAGAGAAAATATAAAACCTTAGATTTGACCTATTTCTTCCTTAGGTTCTACCGAGTTCCCCGGTATAACCAGAATCTCAAAATAATTACTCTAACTCAATCTATCACAATTTCTGTAACAGAATATACAAACATGTTCAGAGAATTTAGCTAAGTCATAAAATATGAAATTTAGGGATGTTACATTCTCCCCCCTTAAAAGAATTTTGCCCACAAAATTAAGTTAAAGATATACCTGATAAAAATAGATCGGGGTGTTGCTTGCGCATTTCCTCCTCCAATTCCCACGTAGCCTCTTCAGGTGACAGTCCATCCCAGAGTACCTTCACCAGGGAAATGTTCTTGTTCCTCAGGGACGTCACTCTGCGGTCAATGATCTTAGCTGGTTTAGTCTGAAATGTAAGGTCAGCTCTCAATTGTACCGACTCAACCTCAATATGTGTGAAAGATCCGGAACATACTTTTTTCAGAAAAATTCTCTTTGCGTCCAACGGACTGTAAGGAGTTTCTATTTCGTCTATTTTCTCTTACATTCTTGCGAAGCTTTTATCTTAAGAACTGTTTTCAGAGAAGCTTTCCAAAAAGATTAAGAAACACAATTCAATCCCCCCTTCTTGTGTTTTATTTGTTTATTTCACGACATGTGACAGTTACTTAATGAGCTTTTATTCTTTTCAAATTTTCATTTATTTTTAAATCAAAAACATTTGAAATATCCTCATCTTCTACAACTTGTTAAAAAACCCATCTATTTCAAGATTAAGTTTTTATGCTCTCAAAACCTTTCTTTGAAAAACATTTGCGAAAAATTTTATCTTTCGAAAACCTACTCGTTCTCTTTCAATCCACTGAGAAAATGGCTTGAGGAAAGAGGTTCAATGTTAAAGAAGTCGAAGTATCTGTGGAATATTTGTCTCAAACCTCAACACTTGCGAAGTGTGGCATCGATATTGATGAGAACCTACAACGAACAGGCTAAGCAAATTATTTCAAAGAGGCTATGGATGTTCATCCGGAACTGGTTTGTGTATTCTGGAAAAATGTTGTTATCTCTGATACTAAGGTCAGAGGAGTGGTTTTGGGCAAAGTGGTTATAATGTCTGAAGTGACCATCTCAGATGCTACCCGGTATTGGCTAAAAGGAGCCAAAGTCACAACTGACTGGGAAAAGGACTTTCGAGGAAAGGATGGAGTCCTTGACTTTCTTCTTAAGGATCCATCTGCTGATAAAATGATTGCATCTAGAATGCATGACAAAACACGAGTCCTATCAACTCCTAAACAAAGTGATTCTTCACAAGGTTGGGTCTAAGGACTCTGTCTCAAATGGACATGCCTTATGCCTTTGCCACTTAATGTTGTGTTAACAAATCAACCTCCCATCCCTGCTCTTCAAGAACTTCAAAAGTAGTGTTCAAGGGAAAGGACAGAAAATAAACATCTCCTATGGTGTTTTACTGACAAAGATCTTCCAAGACCAACACATATACACCATTTTCGAAGCCTTGGACGAAGAAAATAAAAAAGTGTATAGCAAAGACAATTTCAACAAGTCTTTGGACAAAGCAATCTACTAAATATGAGGCTCCAAACTGTCCTAGACTTCATTGGACAAAGTGACGTTAGAGAAGAAGATAAACCTTCTCCCTCAAAAGTTGTGCGTCCACAAGAGCCTGCACCCAAAGCAATAGAGTCTAAGCGTCCATGAAAGTTGATTATGGACAATAACTTAGACGATGACCAACCTATAGCCAAGAAGCTAAAGAATAAGGTTGCGTCCACTTTTATAGTGCTTAGGGGCACTAGGACGAAGATAAGTGCCAGACAAAGGCCTTTCAAGAAACTCACCTTTACTCATGCAACTGTGTCTATCCCTGTAGTGATCCCATTAGCCTATTATAGGCTTTCTATTATCCCACAGTGTATAGTTGTAAATTCCACTCGGATCTTAGATAACCAAGACAAGTCAAGTTATGTTTAATTTACACTTTCTCAAGAATTCTAGTTGTAGTTTGTCAAAAGCTTCAGGAATTGTCTACGGTCAAGTTACCAAGTCAGAATCCTAAGTCATCATCATCTATTTCTTAACATGTTTCAATTCAATCTGTATGATGAAGTACACGAATTCCTTTATTCCAACATATGATTACATAGGTCCATGATGGTGAATTTGTTCCTACTTGACTTGCAAGTCCAAGAACTCAAAAAGTTCATTCTTTGCCTTTTATGGTTACGGTTGTCATGGCTTAGGAAGTCAAAGCATTGAATTTATTTCCTATAACATTCGTAGCTTCTTAGAATAAAAAGTGATAATGGACTAAACTATAAAAGTCATACTTTCTTCATTAGCTATCCGTGGACAATACAGTAGGACAAGTTATTATAGATACAATCATATAATAGGGCATGTTTTCTACTACAAACCAAAAGTTTCTCGCTCCTGACCCTATATTCTGTCTTTCTCAAAATCAAGTCCTACAAATTACTATTTTACATTTCTGACATATGAAATAGGATTTCACGTAAGACTTTAATATGTCCTCCATCGTCAACAGAATAAACCCATGCCCATTTGATTTCTATCCAGATTAGTGTGGTGTTCATGTTGAGTAATCTGAAACCATAGAAAAATACATATGACAAATAATCTTAGTAGGAATCAATAAGTGTAAAACAAATAGAAGGTTTCCTCTTTATGGTTCCAGCTGCTGTCCACAGAAAATACATGGTTGTTTATCACGTTAAATTAAACAAAACTCATGCACAAGAACAAGTTCATGCTTAAGTATCTCCAAGGGTCCCTTTACTACTCATAGTACATTCTCTAGGTCTTACCAAGACCATTTTTTGTTTCTGTTTGTAGCCACCAAGTCAAACACATAAACTAGGAAAATTTCTCTTAGCTTTATGCTACTTCCCTTATCACTTTTGGAGTCTTGCCTCGGTCCCCAAAATGAATTCCACATTCAAGAGCACCCCCTATACTTGAGTCTAAAACCATGCATATTGCTCATGGACTCTACGTCCTTGTTAATTAAAAAGAGAGAAAATAAACTTTGTGAGACGCTATTACAACAAGGTCTTTTTCAAATGAAAACAACAACATCTTTAGGCATAAAATCATGAGAAAGTAGGGTCCTTTATCCCCCAAACTACAACATGATTTAATATAGGAAAGAAAGGAAATAAAATGAAGAAAAGTTAATAAACATATGGCTGAAAGTGTAACATCAAAATAGCAAGAAACATGACAGCCATGGGTTTAATTTTAGAGGTTAATCCCTACCCTTTCTCACGTGCAACAACTTCTTTTAAGTGTGGAAAGTGTTTTGGTGCATAGTGTTTTGGTGAGTGTGAGTGCCGTGAGTGTTGCCTTGCTATTTATAGCCAAATTTCTGGTTGGTTTATAACTAATCATTAGGAAACTTTGGTTGGTTCTTAACTAGTTCAACTACTAGTTACCTTAGGTAATCATTATTTTCTTTTGCTTGAAATTTTGTAGCTACAAACCGTGAGCTTCCTGCTCAGTTTTTCCAGCTTAGTTTTTATTAGTCAAGCTCCTATTAATTGCATTTACTTATTCTTTGCTGCTGTCCACACCATTGGCAGCTTCTTCATGCATTTTTCTAAGCTTAAATCTTTGTTTTATTCTTTCTTTTTGATTAACTTACCTAACTATTTCTGTTTTGGCTTTTACTCTTCTTTCCAGCCGTGACTTCCTTGACATGTAACATAAACTGCAACTGCCTTTTTCATTTCCTTGCATGGTTAAGTGAAAATACTCCTTCATTTTCTACACAAACCGTTGGTCAAGCTTCTCCTTGACTAATAATAGTGTTAGTCTTCATGCCTTTAATGTTGTGACATCTTATTTCTTTCTTATTTTCTCTTATTTCTTACGGTTCCTCTAAGTGCAGTTCACTTCTTATTTCATGCTTATTAATACTCATTTCTTCCTTTTGTCTACTTTTGTTTCTTGCATGGTTTCATTTTTCCTACAAAAACTGTTAGTCAAGCTTACTTTAGACTAACAATAGTATATAATTTTTATTGTATGTAGACTTTCTTTTATTTTATTTATCTATTCCTTTCCCTTAGCTTTTGCATGCCTCACGGTTCTTTAAGGTGTAGGTGACTCTTTCTTTTTGTCATTTTATTAAGTCTAGTCATGTAACACTTAAACTAACTAGTCTTGTAACACTTAAGCTAACATTTATTCATGTAACATTCAACTATCATTTCTTTTCCTTATTTGTTTTTCACATTAGTTTAGTTAGGCTAGGGAATATTCTAACTTAACCTCTTGTTCCCTCCATTGGACCTAGAAGAGTTAAAGTTTAAATGTTCAGACTCATTAGTACTAAATTCCTTCTTCAAACCTTAACCTATGACTAACTATTTCTTAAATCAAACTTCTACTAAATTAAAATCTAAAACTATTTTATGAATATCCTTGAGATCCTTAACTAGTATATAACCCAAAATGCCTAATCCTATCCTTAGAGATTTTATCGACTAACCGTTTGTAATAAAACATACCTGGTCATTCTTTTCTACTATGTTGCCTTATTCTCGATGTTGGAATATGATAATCCCAACTTCTCCTTCTTCACCTACCCAACCTGACCCTCAAACACTTCAACCACCTCAAACAGTTAACCCCTCTTCACCACCACCTACTTAAATACAACCTTCACCTTCACCCTCAACTCATACACAAACCTCACCCCCAACACATGTAACACCTAAAACTTTAACCGCCTAATTTACCAACTCATAAGCACTTCCGGGGATAATAATGTAACACCACAACATTTACAAAATAGATATCGTAAAGAGGTCTTTGACCTCGACAGAAACGTGCAACATTATGTTATGTGCACAAAACATAAATGTTAATAATATTAACAACCGTAACTGAGCACAATGTAAAATAGTGTTATAAAAATTTTCTAAGGCGGCATGAACAAAATACTAGTGGAACTGGGAACATCAACAATAGTTCACCAATTCCCCTACCATGCCCCAACAAAATGAATATACGATGTTGTCCCAACAATTACATCAAGGAGGTCAGCCCCTTTCGAAATAAGACAATAAACAGCTACTATTGTGAGTTATCAGCAACCCCGTACTCAGCCTGTAGAGGGCCCTGGCTCAACCTGGGAGTCTAAAGGTAAGGGGAGTCAGATATAAATCCGAGTGAATATGAATACACTCGTAATTAAGGTATGCATGAGAGTCAAGAGATGAGAGCATAGAATCATCAATACATCTATTTCAATTATGAATTTAATGAATAGCTCGGAAGTTTACATGGTAACTAGTAAAATTTATTATGGGGAAAAACATACCAACGATAACATAGTGTATGGATAGTTCTTAAAGTATAAAAATAATCTTGATAGATTATAACTAAGTGTAAGACCTTTACAAGCTAGAAAAGCATGGAATGAGGGCAATTCAATCATCGCTCAGCGATACAGGTTATTCGTTCAGTGAATTTCAATCAAGTCGCTACTGACTTCCATCGCTCAGCGATACTTATAGTCGCTCAGCGACATTTCATTTCTGGGTTCTATCGCTCAGCGAGGGAATATTGTCGCTTAGCGAAATTAACCCAGTTTGCTACTGACTTCCCTCGCTTAGCGAGGCCTATCGTCGCTCAGCGATGTACCCTTTCTGGGTACCATCGCTCAGCGACAGGTTGTCATCGCTCAGCGACAAACCATATCTGGGTACCTGATCAATCAATTTGAGACACTTATGTTAGCTTTGTATTAGGCATTATTAGATGTTTATTGTGCCCAATATTAGTACTTTAGATGAGTTTAATGTTATTGGGCTTCATTGGGCTTTAATGCAAATATTGAATAATTTTCGGATTTTGATGCATTTTAACCTTTCTTCCTTGGTTAGGTCATAACTTGGGACTCGGTGATCCAATTGAGGTGATCTTGGTGTCTTTGGAAAGCTAAGACAATGCTCTACAAGTTTCATGAAGAACTCAAGAGCTGGATCGGAATGCTAAGGGTCCAAAATATCCCTGCAATGCAGAGTGGGTTTGCTGTCACGGAACCATCTGGGCAGTATGCACATATTGGACTATATAGTGGGTTATAGGCCTCCTCTTGGGCTGAAACTTGGTCACTTGAAAGATAAGACCCATATCTCCAACTTCAATGAAGACCATTTTGTCAATAGATGTCGTTTTAGGCATGCTTCAGAAGCTACAAGTTGGTCTAAATTTGGAAACACGTTCTTCCAACCTAACTTGAGGTAGGTGCAGTGTTTTTGGAATTTCTGGAGTTCTAAAAGTCCAAATGACATGATTCAAATTGGAGATTTTCAAGGAGACAACTGGCTACAACTTTGATGAAGACATCCAAGCCAAAATACACCGTCTAGGTGATGAATTTGAAGCCAGAAGTCTGATAAGAGTTGTTGACTAAAAGCCACCAACCATACACCAACCCACCTACCATGCACCAACCCACCAACCATGCATCAAGCTTCCATTTTTGACAAATTTCAGATTCTTATAGCTTGTATTCAGATTATGTACATGTACAAATTGGCTTCTAGGATTAGTATAAATAGACCCAACCTCTTTGTATTAGAAAGATTCAATTTTGAAGTAAGTTAGAATTCAATTTTGTAGTAAGTTTGAGTATTTGTTAGTTTTCTTTCTCTTCTTCTCCCTTCTCTTTAGAATTTCATTTTTGTTCTTTATTTTCTGAGTTCTTCCTTCCCATCCATGGAAGGCTAGGCTCTCATAATCAATCCAAGGGATTAACCATCTTGATGTTTAATTTGGAGATCTTGTTTCGCTTGTTCATATTGCTTAATTGTTATTCAAGTTTCTCTTCTTCCTCTTTTGATTTCTATCTAGATTGAATTGCTTAATTTGATTTAGATGTTAATGTGATAATAGCTTTATTGTCATGTATTCAAAGAGGATCACAAAGAATAAACAATTTATTAAAGCTTTTTGATGGATTGTTTAGCTTGGTTAAATTCTGGATCTTAAATTAATCTATGTATGGATGGTGCTTACTTTATCTAACCTTGGTTAATTAAATTCTAGATGCTTATCTAGTAGAGGATTCTTGGATTATGTTGAGGCTTCTTGATATGATCTAAGGCCAAGAACATGGTTAGCGATTAAGTGAATTCCTTGTGATCAATGATGGATTAAACTCAAGATCGGTAAAATTTCCTTGGATTGGTTAATTTGTTAATTACTTTCCTTTAATTCAATTAGTGTATTTTCTTTTCAAATCATCTAAACCCCCATTTTAATTATCTTGATCTGATTAAATATTTGTTCTTTTTGGAACCTTGAGAGACGATTCGGTTCATGCTCTATACTACAAATTATTTTGTGAACCGGTAATTTTTATTATTTGACGAGGTCTCGACAACCTCTTGTCAGTACCATCGCTCAGCGATGATAGCTTTCAGGCTCCACACGAGTTGCCAATCAGCACCATCAATTGTCACCCCCTATCATCATGTACCCCATATTGCAACCACATAACTAGGGTTCATACTCCATGAACATGCATATCACAATGCCCAATGACTCTCAAGGTTCGGCTTTTCCTCATATGTGCCAAGGACTACTCACGGTCCGGCTTCTCCTCGTTTTGCCAAGGACTACCTCACGGTCTGACTTTTCCTCGTTTGTGCATCCAACACTCATGCATATCAAACTCACAATCACACATCATCATTATTCATCTCAGCACCACAATCAAAACATTAATGCATGATCCACCATTTCCTCATCATGATCACTAAATTCAACAATCATGCAACAACATCATTTATATCAAAATTGCAATCAACATAATAATGCACAAGTCACCCTTTTAGATAGGGCATGCCTCAACTTCCTATAACTAGGTCATACACCAATTCTCAAGACTAAGTAATCATCCATATTTTGGTACATGCTCTCAACCTCTCCATTCTACAATACTAACCACATTCTTACATCATTAATAAGACCAAACAAGCATCAAACACATATTAAAGTCATAATTATTAGATTTTCCCCCTCAACCCTCAAAAATCCAATTTTTACCATATCAAAGTTACAAGTAATCCACACTCACCTAAGGTGATTTGAGGCACCCAAGCCACTACCTTTGAGGCCTCCAATAAGCACCAATCAATCTTCCCAAGTGCAGCCTTGCTCCCCAAATTTTCGTGCTCCAAGTGCTTCCAAATTTTGGTGGTAGGCTCAAGAGGCACTCCCCAACATTTCTTCTCAAAGGACCCAAGCCATCCAAGCAACTTTATGCAATGGGTAGATTTCGGTTTTGGGGAGGAAGGTGGAGGTTTCAAGATTTTGAAACCATGGAAGTGTAGAGGAAGGTGAGGAGAACAATCTTTGTGAAGGAAGCAAGGTGAAAAGAGGTGAAGAATAGGTGGTTTTGGGAGCTTCAAAGAGGAGCATCCATGGAGGAAAGGAGAAGGGAGGAAGAAGATGATGTTTTGGGGGTCTTCTCACCTCCACCAGCCGATCCCCACCTTGAGAATGGGAAGAAAATTCCTTGCTTCCCAATTTGCCCCCCAACCATTTCCAACTAAGACTAACTTGCCCCCCAACTGAGTGATATTATCAAAACTGCCATTAATGAGGGCAATGGACAAGAGTGTCCCTAATAGTTTTACATTGGTTCCTAAAATGTCCTCCTTCACTAATGTTTTTACTAGTTTGCCACCTGGTGTGGCCCTCTACTAAATGCCCCGCAGTCTGGCCAGAATCGCCAAAATTGAAAATTTTGCATTCTCTTTCTTTTTCAGTCCTGATTCTTCTAGGCATGCTAAAGTTATTAAAATATTATTATAATTTCTTAAATCTCCATTCTCACCCCAATTTTCCAGAGTCATACCATCAGTCAACACTATTCATATAAAATCTAAAGATTTAAAAATCAGGGATGTTACAACACCTGCCTCACCACACTTTACCCCTTCCCTTCCCTCTTCACCTCTACAAAGTATAATCCCTCTCTCTTCTAAACCTTCTCCAAACTCTGTTATTAGATATTGAAAATTTTGCACCTTCACCATGTGAGTGACACCCCACCTCATTGAACACTGGGAGTTAAAGGACCCTAATCTTTCAATGGTCAAGAGGCAACCTCGAGGCTGTGATGGGTTCTCTCAATAGATACATATCTACCCTAAGCAACTCAAGTTCAAACCCCTAACAATTGAAGAATTAAGCTTCTATGCCATTACCTTTGACACCATGTTTGTGGGTGTCATCAAAACTGCTGTTAAAGACTTGAGGTACATTCATCCCACGCTGATTGTCACTTTCGCTACCTCCATCAATATTCAGCCTAATTGGGTTTACCCAAGACTGCCAATGGTGGATGAAAACAAAAACAAGGATCAAAATCAAGACCTATGGCCTATACCCACTGCTTTTGATTCTGAATTTGGAAAGAAACCTGCACCAAAGGTAGACTTGGACTTTCTGAGACAATTGTCTTTAAATGGAGAAGCTAAGGAAGGTGAAGCCAAGTCTATGTGGGAAAGATATGTCTAGGAATGTGAGCAAGAAGCATCTTCTTCTGGGCTGAGTGCAAAAGAGAAAGAGAAGATTGTTACAGTTAAAGGCCAGAACTTTCAATGGTATGCCCCTTATTTTATCCTTAATGACATCTTTGGGATACCTCTGAGGTCCTTTGGTGGCTACATTCTTCTCTTAAACTCGGGGGAACTGGAAAATTGGTCCCCCACGGCCAAATTGGACAAACCATACCCATGGGAGAACCTTTTCTTAAATTATCAAGATCCACTTCCCTAGGATCACATTATGGCTTCTGAAGAAGAAGAAAAAAAAGACAAAGCTATACTTCAACTTTCTGCTCCTGCTTCTCTCTCCATCGTCAATCCAACTAAGCAGTCTGTGGCAGTTAAAGCAACTGAAGTTGAAGCTTCAGCTGAGAGTCTTCATCAACCTACCCCTGTTCATGAAGTTCACCCTTACGTTCATGCACTCATCAATAATGCAATGAACTCAGTTTACAGACAATTTGAAGGACTACTCAAGCTCTACTTCCTGCATAGCCCTCCTCCTCAATAAAAACTTTTTCGTTATTCTATAGCTTTTCATAGTTTTTTTAACACTCTCATTCTTTTTAACTTCTTTAATTCTTTTCTGACTGTGATGGTTTTTCTTCACTTTTTGTCTGATGACAAAAAGGGAAGAACTGGGAAATAAATTTGAGTATGTATAGTATACACTTATACATGAAATGGGAATAAAATTGAATTTATTCCTTGCATATATCTATTCTTATTCTAACATCTGTTATTATTGCTTTACTCAGATATAACTTGTTCTATTTGCGCTAATGATAAATCTAATGTTGATATGATCTTCTGGTTATTTGCTCTGTTCTTTGTCAACTAACAGCAAATTACTCTGTTGCTCTAATTATTTGATAAAAATCCTTTTACTCTGGTACTTATAAATATTTTGCTCTGATACTTGTTGGACAACCTGCAGAGGCTTGTATAGAAAAGAATACTTGTTGTTAGAACCTGAAGAGATTTAGAATACTTGGTTGTAAGCCTGAAGAGGCGGTGTGAAGAATATTTTTAATCTTTGAGAAAGATTAGTGAAATTCCTTCAAGTAGAAGGGACTGGACGTAGCTCTAGAGTTGTGAGAGTGAACCAGTATAAATACCTAATGTAAGCTTTTCTGACTCTCTTTGTGTTACTTTATTTTTCACTAACATTCAGGGATTGTCATTGTTGTTCTTAACAACCCTTTTTATCTGAAAATATAAGTCTTTAACTTACGTCCAAAGATTTTCAGAGAAACTCTCCTTGCATCTAACGGACTGTAAAGAGTTTCTACTTCGTCCATTTTCTCTTACAATCTTGCGAAACTTTTATTCCAATAACTGTTTTAAGAAAAAAATTTCAAAAAGGTTAAGAAACACAATTCAACCCTTCTTCTTGTGTTTCATTTGTTTATTTCATTCAACCCCAGGAGGAGGCTAAAGAATCGAATCCTGGGAATCGCCACTATTGGCAGGGCTTTACCATAACGCTTCCTAGCCTGAAAGGGATTAGTCTCATACCTAAAGAATATAGTGATACCTATGGTTAACACATAAAAAAATGTTATTACTGAAAGTCCAAGTAGTTACGTGCTAACACAAGAAAAAGAAATAGAAGTAGTTACATGCAGCAAAAATACATAATTCTTATTTTTCTTTTGACTGTTAAATGTAAACATCAGTTCATAAGATAATCTTCTTCGTCAACCCTTAAAATGAACTAGACATCTATTGAAAGATAATGTTTAATGCATGCTTTTCTCTAAAGGAGTGTTAAAGGAATGGACATATGTAAACTCAGGACTCCAAGGCTACTACATGACGAAGCAATCAGACTCATGGCAACTTGGAAAGTGTCATTAGCAAGAGCTCCATCTTAGTATTGGCCAGTAAATCTTTTTTAGGGTCATTCATTGATGTTTGTTACAAAAGTATCCATTCACATTTCACAAGTTCTCTTTTCTCCCTTTATATAATTAAGTATCTCCAACATGCTATCATAAGCACCCCTTACTAAAGTCTTTGACAGTATTTGTGTTTAAAAAATTCGTGCATCCCAATCATCGTGTCCACTCATCCTCTATCATTCTGGAGGATTCTCATCATGTTCTTCTGTTCCTTTTTGAGGCTATATTCCTCACAAGTTGCTGGTGTTTTCATGGTTGCCTCTTTTGCCTTTGCTGCTGCTGCTAATACAGCTAGAGATGAAGCTGCAGCAGACCAAGGAAGTGAAGCAGGTGCTCTATTAAAGTGGAAAGCCAGCTTTGACAACCAAAGCCAAGCTTCATTGTCTTCTTGGACAACTGGTACCAGTTCTTGCGAGTGGGCAGGAATTGTTTGTGACGACTCCAAGTTTGTGTCCATTATAAATGTTACAAATTTTGGACTAAAAGGTACTCTGCATGCTCTCAACTTCTCATCCTTTCCTAACCTGCTTGGTCTAGATATAAGTAACAACTCGCTTAATGGAACTATTCCCCACCAAATTGGTGAATTGTTGGACTTGAAGCATCTATTGTTTGTATCAAATGGACTTTCGGGTTCCATTCCCCCAACAATTGGAATGTTGACAAATCTCGTTGAAATTGATTTGTCAGGTAACTTCCTGTCTGGTACAATCCCTTCAATTAGAAACTTGAGACATTTAAAATATCTTTCCCTCGTTGACAACAGTCTCTCTGGCCCCATTCCTGAGGAACTGGGAAAACTTTCTTCTCTCACAACAATCGATTTGTCATTCAATAACTTGTCTGGGCCTATCCCACCCTCCATAGGAGACTTGGCCAATTTAAGTGAGCTTCAACTCATACAAAATGAACTTTCTGGATCAATTCCTTCCACTCTTGGAAACTTGACAAAGCTCATCTGGCTTTCCTTGGCCAGAAACAAACTTTCTGGATCGATTCCTGCCTCCATAGGAAACTTGGTCAATTTGGAGGTGCTCTCTTTTTTTGAAAACAATCTTTCTGGATTGATTCCTGCCTCCATAGGAAACTTGGTCAATTTAGAGAAGCTCTATTTTTTAGAAAACAATCTTTCTGGATCGATTCCTTCCACTCTTGGAAACTTGACAAAGCTCATCTGGTTTTCCATGGCCACAAACTTACTTTCTGGATCGATTCCTGCCTCCATAGGAAACTTGGTCAATTTAGAGAAGCTCTATTTTTTAGAAAACAATCTTTCTGGATCGATTCCTGCCTCCATAGGAAACTTGGTCAATTTGAAGGCTCTCGACCTTGCAGAAAACAATCTTTCTGGATCGATTCCTGCCTCCATAGGAAACTTGGTCAATTTAGAGAATTTCTTTTTTTTTGAAAACAATCTTTCTGGATCGATTCCTTCCACTCTTGGAAACTTGACAAAGCTCATCTGGTTTTCCTTGGCCACAAACAAACTTTCTGGATCGATTCCTGCCTCCATAAGAAACTTGGTCAATTTGAAGGCTCTCGACCTTGCAGAAAACGATCTTTCTGGATCGATTCCTGCCTTCATAGGAAACTTCATCAATATGGAGAAGCTCTTTCTTTCAGAAAACAATCTTTCTGGATCGATTCCTTCCAACTTCGGAAATTTGACAAAGCTCACCTCCCTAATGCTGCATACCAACAAACTTAGTGGTGCCATTTCACCAGCAATGAATAACCTCACTAATTTCCAAATCTTACAACTAGGTGACAATGAACTCACTGGCCATTTGCCACAACAGATTTGCCTTGGTGGGTTGCTCTCGAACTTTGATGCTAGAAATAATTATTTCACCGGTCCAGTTCCAACAAGCTTGAAGAACTGCACCAGCATCATTAGAGTTCGCCTTGAAGAAAACCAGTTGACTGGAAGCATAACAGATTTTGGTTTCTATCCAAATTTGGATTACATCGATCTGAGTGACAATAAAATTTATGGCCACCTTTCATCAAAATGGGGGAAGTGCCATAATCTCACCAGCCTTAAGATCTCCAACAACAATCTATCTGGTAGTATACCACCAGAACTAAGCCAGGCAGCCAAGATACAATTACTTCACCTCTCTTCAAATCATCTAACAGGGAAAATTCCGAAGGAACTGGGTAACTTGACCTTATTGTTTGACCTCTCAATGAGCAACAATGAACTTTCAGGCCACATTCCTACAGAAATAGCATCTTTGAAGAAGCTTAACTATTTGGAGCTGGCAGGAAATAATTTAAGTGGCTCAATTCCGAAACAGGTTGGAGAGCTGCACAATTTATTGAACTTGAATTTGAGTAGGAATAAATTCACGGAAAGCATTCCCTCTGAAGTTGACCAACTACGATTTCTTCAAAACCTTGATCTTAGTGAGAATTTGTTGAGTGGAAAAATACCATCAATGCTTGGACAGTTGCAAAGCTTGAACACGTTGAACCTCTCATGTAATAATCTCTCTGGCACTATTCCATCCGATTTTGAGGAGATGTTCAGTTTGACTTATGTTAACATATCACACAACCAATTGGAGGGTCCAATTCCTAACAATCCAGCCTTTCTTAAGGCTCCATTTGAAGCACTGAAAAATAATAAAGGCTTGTGTGGCAATGTCTCCGGCTTGGTGTTTTGCCCAAAATTCAGTCCAAATCCTCATGGGAAAAAGAAACACAAAGTCATGGTATTGGCATTATTCCTTACTATGGGCACTCTAATGCTAGTATTGTTTGTGGTTGGTGTTTCAATATGCATCTTTTGTCAGAGTGCAAGAAGAACAAAAAAGCAGGCCAAAGAAACACAAGGTCAAGAACATTTTTCCATATTGAATTATGATGGAAAAATAACGTTTGAAAACATCATTGAAGCCACAGAGGAGTTTGATGACAAATATTTAATTGGGGAAGGAGGGTATGGTGCTGTTTACAAGGCTAAATTACCCTCAGGTCAGGTTGTTGCTGTGAAGAAACTCCATTCAGTACTCAATGAGGAAACACCCAATGTAAAAGCTTTTACAAGTGAGGTTCAAGCCTTGACAGAAATCAAGCATCGTAACATTGTGAAGCTACTTGGATTTTGTTCCCATCCACGCTTCTCGTTTTTGGTTTATGAGTTCTTAGAAGGGGGCACTTTGGATAAAATACTGAAAGATGATACACAAGCAATTGCGTTTGATTGGAACAAGAGGGTGAACGTTGTTAAAGGTGTGGCTAATGCTTTATTCCATATGCATCACGGTTGCTCACTTCCTATTGTTCATCGTGACATATCAAGCAAGAATATTCTTTTAGATTTGGAATATGAAGCTCGCATCTCTGACTTTGGAACAGCTAAGATTCTGAATCCTGACTCACACAACATGACCTCGTTTGCAGGCACATATGGGTATGCTGCTCCAGGTTAGGCCCTTTTCTTTGTTCTTAAGAAACACTAAACTTGCTTCTATACTAAACTCTGCTACTTCATGCATATTATAATTTTTAAATTTTAATTTACTGCAGAGCTTGCTTATACAATGGAAGTGAATGAGAAATGTGATGTCTACGGTTTTGGAGTACTTTCTTTGGAAATACTTATGGGAATGCACCCGGGAAATCTCATTTCTTCAATGTTGTCACCATCTACAGCATCAATATCCTATAATTTGCTATTGAAGGATGTGTTGGACCAGCGACTTACTCATCCCACGAAGCCAGCTGTTGAGGAGGTGGTCTTGATTGCAAAAGTGGCATTAGCTTGCTTGAGTGAAAGTCCACGTTCTAGACCAACCATGGAACAAGTATCTGAGGGGTTTGTGATGCCAAAATCAGTTTTAGTGGACCCCTTTGCCATGGTCACAATTGGACAACTCCTAAATAATTGAACTTGCTTTTTCTTCTTTTTGCTATAGCTTGTTTGTTTCTGTGAGTCATGGTAAGACGTGTCATGTGCTTGTGTTAAGGGCTTGAAAAGGCTGAAACGAAATTATTGCTCAAAGTCTGTTTTATTGAAATCAGGAATCTATCTATTACTATCACCGAGTGTTCCTTTTAACGAAATATAATTGTCAATTTTACTTTCCCTGTAATATCATGATAATTTAAATAAAATATCTCGAAATTAATCGTTAAGTTGGCAAGGAGGGAGACCCTGTAAAATGGCACTCCTGAACAGGCATTAGCTCTTATATTAGTATGAGTATTTGATACGATATGTAAATATGATAATTTAAAAAAAAATTAAAATACAAGTACGACAATACATATTGAATGAAATAAGTTTATATTTATATATATAAAAAAATAAATTTTAAATTTGATGAAATTCTTCACTAATTTACTTTAATTTTGAAGAGGGCATAATTGTAATAGTAAATATATTTTAAGAAAAGTAATTAATGAGAACGGAGCTTGCATCTATAGCTAGAATTTTTTGAGTAGTAGTATCTTTAGGGCGGTAGGTAATTAAGAAACAAAAAACACAAGGATATAATAAAAATATGGATGCAGGAGTATAATATGTATATCGGTATTGGATACAGGTATGATACAGATACGTCACCAATTTTAAAGTATCCGTGCATATCACAGGTTAACTCCTCTGATGGCTTGCATGTTGGTAGCAGGTACAGTGGCACTAATGCTGAGGCTATCTTGGCATATGATCATGTCACCGTGTGGCTGAATCCACTGCTAATAAGCCTTCTCTTCTGTGCTGACGCTGAACTTCCAGGTTGAGGGACTCTTACTTCCTTTAAGAGAAAATGCTCATTTATTCACAGACCAATTTATATATGCCAACTCCTGCTTTGTGGGTTTCATGTTTACTTAAATTTATGTAGTTAATTACATTTGAGTCCAGTTAATTCACAATTAAAAACGTTTATTGTGACTAAAATTTGATTAATTATACAAATTTTGTTAAAAGTTAAGACCCACAAAAATGAATTGGTTTGTTGTCATTAGTATGAAGGGAGAGTTCCTCTGGTGGAACTAAGAATCTCTCCTCCAGGTCCTCCACATCTTTTCTTTCTCTTAAAATTTTTTAATAGTAACTTGGTTTAGCCGGAAATTGCTAGATAAAATTTTCGGCATCTGCGCTACTTTTATGGGTGTGATTGTGATCTAATTGGTTGGTGAACTAATTAACTAAAGGATGCAATACCTCATCAATAGAAATAATTTAATTCATGGCTAGGAGTAATGAGTTTTGCACAAAACTCATCATTTTTAATGCACAAGTCCTATTAGGAAAAAAACTGTTTGTATCTTTTTCTAAACATTGCATACTATATGCCTTTCCTTGGTGACAGTTTTCAAACAGTGCCTCATTCTTATTCTTCCAAAATTTCCAGCAGAAATAAATTAGTACAGAGCTCAATGTTTTGTAATTTCCATTTGCTAGCATCTTTGAAATTTCGGTCCAGTCCGAAGATTTTTTGCAGTTTAAATAGCCAGTCCAGCCAAAATTGATGTTTCCAAATAAAATGAACCTGTACATCGGCATCTTCGTAGAAAGTGTTCCATTGCTTTTGTTTCTTTTGCTCAAAAAGGGCAACATGGACCAACACTTGGCCATATTTGGGCAAGGTTCTCCCTTGTGGGCAAGGCGTTGTGAGAAACTTTACATATAAACAACTTAACCTTTTTTGGGATTGTAGGGATGGACTAAATCATCTTCCAAAATTCCTTAAGATAGTATAATGTTACAGTTCGAGAAGATGAAGACATGTTTAGGGGTAGTGGATTTTTTATCAGTATTAGTTTGTTAGGTGCGTTATAAGTTGAAGTGATGTTATGCTATATGTATAGGATTTTTATTTTTATTTTATTTTGGTTATACACTATGATGCACGGATACTCCAAAAATAGTGACGTATCTGTATCGTACCTATATCCGATACTGATACTCGTATAATATTGCTACATCCATATTTACTACTACTTGAAAAATCGAGATATGTATTCGAGTCTCGTTCTCGCTTGTTACCTCCCTTAAAACATATTTTCACTCATGCAATCTTCTCATCCTCAAAATTATAGTAAATTAGTGAGGAATTTTACCGATTTTAAAGTTTATTTTTTGTACATCTATAAATATAAATTTATTTTATTCCGTATACATTGTCGTACCCGTATTCTAATTTTTTACAAAACTGATGTATTTACGTATCATAACATATCGTATTGGATACTCGTACCCGTACCCATGCAACATAGGTTATACATTAGCTAGCTTTCACATCAACCATAATTAAATCTCTCATTAGACAATTATAAAGGTGCATCCCCTACATTAATCTGGTGTATTTAAAAGAATTAATTAATTATACTAGTTCTTAGTCTAAGGTTAGAACATGAATAGTTAAGACAAAAAGCACATATCCTTAACCAGTACAACCCCTTGGGTTCTTAGGAAGACTAGGTTATCTTATTATCTTGTTATTAGGTAATAGTTTTTATCCCGTTATCATAGTTTGTGTTTTTAAAGAGACTATCAGCTTATCAGAATTCTTCAGAAAATAATAAAATCAGTTATGTTCCTTGTTCTTTCCTTCCTGTTGCACCATTTGGTATCAGAGCCAAATGGCGACCAAGTAAGATCTACTGAGAGGCTTGAGGGTGATATGGGAAAGGTGAAAGAGAGTGAGAGTGAGCTGCGAGACAGATTCCAAGGGATGGATGGGAAGATGGACGCCATGATGGAAGTCTTGAAGGAAATAAGGGAAGAGAGGTGGACCAAGAAGGATGAAAGGATGTCAAGGAGGAGGTAACTTAGCCTCTGATGGTGGTTTGTCCCAGGAAGCACAAACCACCTTGAGCCTTGCTCTTTGTTAAAACATGAGAAAGGTATGGTACAGGTTTTAATTTCACAATTAAAACTCATCTTAAAAAAATACAGAAAATTCTCAAGAAAGTTATGCTACCCATGCTTGGGAGCATAAATTTTGAGGGAAAAAAAACAGAAAGGGGTAATGCTATAAAACACTTGAACATTCAAGCCCTCCAACTTTTGTCCGTTAATTAAATTTATTTAGATATGTGCCCTCTATCCGCGTTGCTCCTTCCCCCTGTCACACCCTGCTCCAACCTCCACAGCTTTTCTTCTGAACTCTAACTTCTCTTTCTTCACCATCTCTTTCAACTTCAGCTTCTATGTCAAGGTAGAAATTGCTGACCCATCACCACCAAGTAAACAGAATGCTAGAGTTTGCCACTGCTCCAACTGACCACCACCAAATAATCGAGATTACATCCTCTAAGGCGTGGGGTGTACTCTAGATAGTAAAGTGCAAAACTAATAACCATTCATGAAAAAAAATCAATGATTTAAAATTTTATAAAATATATGGACAAATGTAACCTCCTCGGCCTCCTCCCTAGAAGCAGCCGGGGTGGGTATACAAGGGATGACATGCATGGCCTGAGGATAGGAAGTATCCTCACTCATCACTGAGTCTGAGATTGTGACAGAATAGAAGTGATTGGAGTGGCTAGTATAACTATGATTTATGGATATTTAGTTTGCTTCAACAATAAGAAAACAGATTTTACCCATGCAATTAGAAAATGTTAAAATTTGCCTACATTTTAATTCAGAACAAATGGATGAGTTGGGCTCTCGTTCTAGGAGTTTATTGTGTCTCAAATTCTTCTCCATTCCCTTTTTTTTTCCATTCTATCCTTTCGTGGCTGCCCTGTTTTCTACTTTTTCAGCACTTCTTCGTCCAAGTTTTAGACATGAAATTTGTTAATTATGGTGGGTGGAATAGAATGGTATATAATGGAATGAAATAAAATGGAATGGAAAGTGATGGTATGGAAGAAAGTTTTCATACATTGTTGGAAGTTTTAATGGAAGTGAATATAATGAAAAGAATTATAAATTATTGTTCTCATATTACTTCTCAAATAAAAATATAATTTCATAACTCATTTAATTTCTTACCCCTCAATTTGGAGGGGAAGAAAAATAAGAGAATAGAGTAGAATGGGGTGGTATGAAGTCCCTCAAATTTCATTCTATTCCATCTCTTTTTTAAATATGCAAACAATAGTACCATTTACCATTTCATTCCATTTCGCCCCATTCCATCTAGGGATGGCAATTTCCCCTATCCCCCATGGGTACTCACGGGTAATACCCGTTGGGGGACGGGGGTTTAACACCCGTTTATTAAACGGAGCGGGGGAGGGGGTTGTTTCCCCCATACCCCTTGGCCCCGTGGGTACCCGATATATAATTTTAAGTATTTAAAATTATATTATTATTATGTATATATATATGTTTTTTAAGAAAATTATATTGTTATTTTGATTTTAAGTATTTAAAGTTGTTGAATTAAATTAGTATGTAGTGGATAAATTACGAAAAATTATGATATTAAAATTTATTTAATTTATTCTTCTTCTTTTTTCAATTTTTCTCATTCTTTTTTCAATTTTAATGATTTTATGAGTATCCACGGATATCCGTGGGTACCCATCTACCCGCGGGGAAATCAAAAACGGGTACCCGCACAAGTACGGGGCGGGGGACAGGGGGCTACAACCCGCCCCCGCCCCGCCCCATTGCCATCCCTAATTCCATCCCTTACTACCAATCCAAACATACCCTAAAGGCTATATTTGGAAATTGTATGATAAGTGGAATAGAATGATATATAATGGGGTGTAATATAATAAAAGAGAATGATATAGAATAAAGTTGTCATATCATTGTTTGGATGTTTAATGGTGGAATGGAAGAAAATTTTCATTTTCTTGTTTGTAAGTTTTGGTGAAAATGAATGAAATAGAAAGAATTTTAATTTTATTGTTTTCATAGTACCCTTCTCAAACACAAAAAATATAAGAATTGAATATAAAAATGTAATTTTACAACTTATTTCATCTATTACCCCTAATTTGGAATAGAAGAAAAATAAGAGAATGAAGTAGAATGGAATCCCCCAATTCTATTTCGTTTCATCTCTTTTTTAAACATCCAAAGATACCTAAGAGATTATGCTTCATCCAAATAATGATACCATTTACCATTCTATTTTATTCTGCTTCATTCTATCATTTCTCATCAATCCAAATATATCTAAGAGATTCTTCAGCATAAACAGAAGTTCTTGAAAACCAATACTTAGTATAGCAATTTTATCAATCAGTTGTCATAAAATAAAATACAGAAACTTAGAAAGCTAGGTAGGACTTATTTAAACACTTGCTCCTGGCTATTTCCAAATTAATAGAATGCCATCTATATGGATATATAGCTCCTTTAGCGAATGTGGAGTGCTTCATGAATTGGTGAAAGGGAGCGCTTTAGGGTGATCAGCAAGATAATAGGTGGGGCGAGTCACTATAAACGGTGGGTTCAAAGAACAAGAAAGCAGAGCAGACGAGAACGACACACGATCAAGTTGAGGCTGAAGCTGGATGTGTATGAGATGGAGGGGGATGACTTTAATCAACGGTTGAAAGCTCATGGCGCTTGAAGGCTCCTGGTTTTTATAACATTTGGAGTTTAATTCTGATTCACTGTTAATGTAAAGAAATTTTATACTGTTATTTAATAATGTACTGATATATTAGTAAAGGAGTCAGATTTTTTAAGTCATTATTGTGATAGTTAAACTTCTTTATTAATTTGTCGACACATAGTCTAATAACAGTGTAAAGTTTTCTTATATTAACAATAGATTAAAATTAATTCTATATTTTATTGGTGTGGGTTTAATCCCACACATCCCATTTTTTATTCCCTCTTAGGTCTAATAGGACTTCTCTAAATTGTATATAAATTTTATATTTATATAACATTGTACATATCTAAAAATTTTATATAAATTCACTTACTTTTTGAATAAGCCTTGATACATTTATTTTATTAAATAATTTTTTAGAAATGTTAAATTTTATTAATCCAACCATTGGATTGATAATTCTCATAAAGTAAATCAAGCTCATAAATTTCATAAAATTTAAAAATTAATTAGTACTTCATTTTAATATGTAATATGATTTTCAAAATATAAATAAATGTTGACTATAAAATTAAAATTATAACTTTGAATACTAAAAGTTATTCAATGGTGTAAATTTACAAAACTTATTCCTATACAAAGTAAATCTCCACCTATATGAAAATTTCTTTTGTACTCTTTGTTTTTATGAAAGTATCAATATTTATAATAACTAGTCGTCAATATTTAGTCACACATTTTACTTAATTAAAATACAAATATTAAAATATAAATATAATATTTATATTTCAATTAACCATTAATTAGAGGACCATACCCTCTCAAAAAAATGAAAGGTAATGGAATAACCTCAATATTTTCTCTTGTGCCTTTCTCCTTTTAGAGAGTATCAATACCTTTTTACAATTAGTGATTAATATATCCTACTTAATAAGTATTTTTATTTTAAATACTGGAGCTATATATATATATATAGATATATAATTTTGTTTATATAACATCACTAAATTTGTAAATATTAGAGTAAAACCTATTTTTGATCCCTCTTGACATACATTATTTTCATCCCTTATGAATTATTTTATAAGATTTAGTCCCCCAATCTTCAAATTCTCAATAATCTCACCCTTCCATCAATTTTATCATAACTCTTCTAATCAACAATGCCTATAAAAAGAGGCCGAAACGACGCCACTTCACCCAAACTCAGGATTTTCCGTTAACAGAGTTTTTGTGAAACGGATGGATGGATGGATGGATAACGTTGTTGTGAATTTAAAGTTTAAAGAATTAAATTGATAAAATTTATCCGTAAAGGACAAAATTGATAAAGAATGTATATGTGATGGACCAAAAATGAGTTTTACTACTTTAAGCATGCCACACAATTCTTTTGCCAACAAATACACCATCTATTCACCCAAAATATTATGCCAAGAGAAGAAAATACTTAACATGAGCCCTTTTTTTTTCCTTTCAGGGTATCCCTACACTTGTGTCTCCACAACTCAACGCTTGTAGGTTTTAAGATGGGCTTTGTACACTTCTCAGGACTCACCTTGATGTCATCTTTCAAATAAGGAAGAGAGAAAAATAACGACTAGTTCAGATTTTCATTGGTTGAAGTCAGACAACATTAGAAAACCACTAGCAAATATGAAACCTGTTTTCGGTGACTGTTTACAAGCGAAAGTCATATGAAAGTAAAAATAGCTTTGACGGTAGGCTAACCAGATAAAAGACTACTACACAGTGAATTGACTAAATTCAATTGTTAAGACATGTACAGCTGGAGACAGAAGACATTACTCATTAGTAAGTAGTAATTATATTTGCTTCTGCTTCCATTTTGAAGAACTTTGCCTGCCTCCCCACCAACACACACATAAAGAGAATAAAGTAGGAAAAAATTTCACTTTATTGAATCTACAGAGCATGGTCCCAAATGCTTTACAATCCTCTGTTGGACCAAGGTTTACATGGTCCACAAAAAAAAATTGGGTGCTGGTAAAGGAAGAATAGCATTTGTTAGTCATGAATTCTGGAATGTGCAAACTCCAATAAAATCTTATCTACCTGCTTCTCATTTTCATCATGATCAAGTAGGTGGGAAGAACCTGTTGAGATTGAATGGCAAAGTATAGAATTCTTCATTTCTGTTATCTCCTCTAAAGCTTCTAAACTTCACCCACCATGGCATCCCTCGATCTTTCTTTGACCTTTCGACCTCAAGAGTGTTGTCAAGGAACATGATAGGCATCTAAGCAACTTGGGGAACCCTCCCTTAAAAGCTAGCTATTAAGGGGGAAGAACCAAGCCACTTAAATACCCCACTAGGCAGCCCATACTACCCAATGTGGGACTATTTGGCATCCCATACTACCAAGTCCCTATCAACAGCACCGCCCCTGGACAGCCGACGTCCCGACGGCTGCACTCTATGACGCTTCACTCGGCGTTGCTTCACTCGACTTTTCTGGTCAGCCCCTCCGCCGGTCAGCCCCTCCACAGGTAGCCCTTTCCGTGCCGCCGACAACCAGCTCTGATACCAATTGATAGGCATCTAAGCAACTTGGGGAACCCTCCCTTAAAAGCTAGCTATTAAGGGGGAAGAACCAAGCCACTTAAATACCCCACTAGGCAGCCCATACTACCCAATGTGGGACTATTTGGCATCCCATACTACCAAGTCCCTATCAGAACACTCCTACAATCAAACCAACTGTTGCTGGTGACGAGAATATGGTATTTAAGGTTGCATTGAACTGCAAAGATGAAAAACTAGCATCAAGAGCATTTATACTACTTGAAAGAACATGATAGCCGAATGTAAAAACTCAGCAATTGATGTGGAAAAGTTTATGAACAGGCTACACATTCATGATGAACCAAATAACACCAAATATTTGGCGACCTACACATCAAATCAAAGCTCAAAAGTTCAAATTTCTGAATAAGTCTTAAAATGACTGATAATAGCATCACACATTATTGGCAAAGCATAAGTATTGTAAGGGTCTACCAAGGTTTTGAGCAGGATAATATAGCTTACTAAGGAAAACTCACCCATCCAGCATTAGTATGAACAAGGCCATGGTGTCCATTAGTCCAGTATTGATTGAAAAATTGAGGAATAGATATTCCAAGGAACAATGTGAGCCCAGTGATTATAAGATTTCTCATAGAGTTCATGTTTGTGAACTGAAGAAATGATATTCCAACCGAAGCTGATGAACAAGGAAAAGTATTAGTGAATAAACATAAGTAATGTATGGCAATGGAATCTCACTTAAGATGATGACATACCCACAAGGCCAAAGAGAATGCAGTACAGCGCATCGAATATTGGGAAGGGTATAGATGCAAACACAGCTCCAAACTTTCCTGCAGATGACAGAAGAAAAAGAAAGCAAAAACCTCAGGGAAGTGAAACTGTCTTCTTTTTTCTCATTGCTAATTGTCATCATAAAAGCCAAAACAGCTTTGATTAATCAAGTCATTAGGAACTGGATTGCTTGTAGTGTAGTCAAGACTCATGTTTGAAATGTCAACACCAACCTAATGTAGAGAAGAATATCATAAAACCAGCGGAAATCTGAACAACTCTGCGACTTCCAACTCGGGTTAGTCCAAGGAGTCCCACATTTTCCCTAGAATAACCAGCCATGATGCTTATCAAGCTACTATTGAAAGGTAAAAAGAACATATACAAGAAGCAATTCACTGAAGGCTGTGACTTACACAGAAACAGTGGAACCTGTCACTGTTCCAAAAAGACCATCAAGCAATACGCCAATCCCCTGTGCAAAATAAACAAGATCAGCTCTCAGACACATCAACTTGTCTTCAACATTATTAGTATTAATATGCATGCTGCATGCGCATGCAGATGCACGTCAAGTCACAAGATTAATGTCTTAATCTTAACACTATCCAAATTAATGATCAGGCATAACATTAGGCAATTGCATAGTAATAACTGAATTATGCTAAGTAACTTACCTGCCAACCAATGCCTCGACTCAACACATAAGCAGGAGGTGGAGTGGCAATCGCCAACCGAGATGCTGCCTTGTATGCACCAGTTGACTGCAATGAGAATTGCATGGTCAAGACATTGTTAAAGATTCAGCAAAATCCCGAGAGGGAGAGGGAGAGAGAGAGAGAGGATATTATGATGATTGTAAATTCTCTTTGAAATTATTAATTTGTCTCTTTTAATCATTGTTGGGGGAAAAGACTTTATGACTCCTTAAACAAGTTTCAAAATGAGAATACTGTAGTTACAGAAGCACTGGACAAAACATATAGGTGAACACAGTGAAGTTCTGCATATGAGCTGGAAGCCAACCAGAACACCATTTACCTTGCCAGAGTAATGGGAACTGGGAACAGAAAATAATTAAAAAGCAACTAGGAATGAAAATAGATACCTCCACCATTGAGACAAAAACTGCAGACATCATAGCAAATGAATGACCAGCAGAAAATGTGGGTGGACCCCATTGAAGAGGGTATGGGAACATGAACCTATTAGCATGAAAAGAAACCTGAGAACTCAGCAAAACTTTTAAACATATCAGAGGAAACAAAATTGGTTTTTGATGTACCAAGGGGCAGTAGATATTATATTTGCTCTGTCTGTACGACAACTAATCTGTGTTCTGACAGGCTTATGTTGGTAAGCTCCACTGGCAGTCAAAATAATAGAATAGATCCAAACAATTGTGACACAAATCAACACTGGAAAACGTTCAAAGATAGGGATGTCTCTAAATGGTCTCACATGCTTTAGATACTGCAATTTAATACCAGATTAGTTTGTCTGAAGGAAAGAAATAATAATTTGATAAAAACACCACTATGCTCAGGTTATACTAAAGCACTTACTTGTGACAACCCAATTACCAACAACAGCATTGGTATACCAATTTCTACGCAGTTCCCCAACTGAAATGAAAATAATAATGAAAATTATGTAAACTTATTGTAGTATGAAAAATATGGTGAGCATGGTAAATTACAGGATTTTGCTGAAGAAAATTTCATCAACACAACTTATTTCGGTAGACAAATTAAGCACTATTAAATAATCCAGAAAGATAAAAACTAGATGAAGCCCTCAATGAGTAGAAATTAAAACCCGAGATCAAAACTTCAGCATGGAAAATTTAATATCACTTAAAATAGCTGACAACTTCAGAGATTGGATTCAAGATATGTTCCTTTAGCATTGATGTTTTATCACCATTCAGAATAATCTTTCTTCTAGAGGATAAGTAGTCACATAAATTGCCATGTCATTAGAACTTTTTGCAAAGATTTACTAAAAAGATCATGACAATTAAAATAAAGATTTGAGCCACACCTACCGCAGGAAATCCTCGTTGAATTAATCCTAATCCAACCAATCCAACTACCGGTGCCATGCCAAGAGGACTGAAAAATCTGGAGAGAAGATCCATAAAATACTAAATGCTTGAACAAATTTTTTTATTTATTTTCAACCTCTCTCTCAATAATTTTCATTTTACAAACATGAACATGCATCTAGAATACCTTGAAAAAAGTCCCCAGACTTGGCTGTAACCCAGGATTATCTGAATACTTGAGGCTACAATTAGAGCTCCTTGTATAGCTCGCATTGTTTGTATAAATCTCTGCAAACCAATCACATGGCAAGATCTCTTTCAATACCCTACCAAATAAGAAAATAATTTAAGTATATTTCTAAGAAAGCTTATAATCTATACAGATCGCCAATTATTTTAGGTTGCCAATTTCATCTATCCAAACATCAAGTTCACATGTCAATGGGAGTTAAACTTTAAACCAGAAATATTAAATATTTTGACACTAAAATCAAGTTTGATGATTTGGTGCTTACCTAGTATCATTTTGCATAAAACCAATGGATTGCACACTTTCAACTTAACTGACAACCTCATAATATGGATTTAACAAAGTTGGTAAATAGTATAGTAAATAGTGATTTTCCTGTTGATCAATAATTAGCATATCTGCAACCAAAATCCTTCTATGTTCCCCTTACAATTATCATTGATGTTTGTCCATAATATTAAATCCTTGCTTCTATGACCTTTTACAATGGTTGTTTGCACAAAAACTTCCAGAGCAGGTCCATCACATGTAGGTGTCCAGAATTTCAAGAAAACCCATGAGAGGACAGAAGAATTATCATTGCGTTGGTGTTTCTTAATCAGTTGTTAGATGCTAAGAAACAAAAACCAATGTTTCAATTTAATGTTCTCCCAAATGCCTAATACTGAAGAGATGGAAGGAGGAAACTTACTTCATGAGGATCACTAATTCGTTGCAATGAGGAGTCACTGATAATATAAGCAATTGGAATTACATATGCAAATGAACCTCCAACTACTGCTGGCAGTCTGGTTCCAAAAAGTGCTTGGAGAAGTGTGTTAATGCCAGCTACAAAGAGCAGGGTTTGTATTACCCGTGCCTTGTCACCCTGGTTGAATGAGAAACCAAATCACTAACAAAAAAATATCACCACTACATGCCTATCAAAAGCAACAATTGCTTCCCACGCGAAATTGACAGATCCTGCCAAGATCACCTTGGCCAAAATTGAACATATAAAGAAAAAGTGGTTAGAATAAAATGGACAAAAACAAAACTAAAACCTAGAACCAAGTGTTACACTGAGGCCCAACAATGAATGGAGGACTACTAAACTAAGCATAAACATGTAAGGCAATAAAAAAGAAGTTGAATGGAAGAAAGAACACAAGGAAGCAGAAATTCAGCTTACAGAACTTCCTCCCATAGCTGGAACGAGCAATGAAGGGATCATCACACTTGTGCCCAGCATCAATATGTAATTTTGAAATGCTAATAGGATAGTTTCAGCTGCAAGACAAGGCATTCACTGTGAGGGAAGAAAAAAAAAGAAAAGAGAATATAAAGGGAAAATATTGGTATACAAGAATCTATACATGCGTACTGCCTAAATACTCAATGCTCTATATTTCAATCTTGACATAAACTATACACTTGTTTAATGTTGAAGCAGTTCAATCTTGACATAAATTGTATACTTGTTCAATGTTCAAGCAGATAGACCTCAGAACTTTCACAATATGAAGACAAACAATGGCATATAAAAGAACTCCCTCTCTCCCTCTCCATCCACACATTATTGCTAAAATGAAACATACTTACAATAGGAACAGGGTACTATAACTAGGACTAGTAAAATTTCCTGAGCACGAAGCAGAGATAGCTGAACAACAGTTTTCTTTCACCACTTGACTTACACATGAAATATATCACTCAACCAGCATTTCATATATACCCTTAAATCACACAGAAGATTAGATTGACAATTGGTTTCTCTTGCAATGCAGTGACACCACAATTCCCCACATTGGAATTGAAATACTGAAGAAAATATTTACAAAACTCTAACACCAAAAGTAAAGAAGGCCTAATTTTCGAAATCTGAAAGGCACTGACTCAGTTTTCATAATCAACATTTCATGACCCTCAAGTGACACCAACTTGTTGGTGACAATATATATTGATACTATACAACTTATCGCTATGAAGGCTATTCTCCTCATGGGACCTTCATTAAGTTTCCATCTTTATTTCTCGCAGCAAAGAAACAAAAGGAAAAACTCAATCTATTGTACGTCAACAAGAAAGAAAAAAAAAAGTTCTTACTTCTTAGTATTAAGTGTAACTGTTTGAGACTGGACTGGGACGTTATTTTCTACAAGCATTAAACAGAGAGTCATGGAAATTAAAGTCATTAAATATTTCTCATTATGACAACAGTGACTAGATCCTTCAGTTCTTAAATTTCTTCAGCATAACTAACACTGTAGAAAAACCTGAGAGCACACTGGCCTAAACTTGTCAACTTAACAAGCTGACCTTACTAGCTATTTTGAAGGCTAAAATATCATTCCTATAATCATCAATAATGCAATTGCTACACTATGTTGTTTTGAAATGTGGCCCACGACAGCACACCGATGTTAAACTAAAAATAACTTTAAAAAACAAAAAATCATACCATTGATGACATCGCCAGAGAATCCAAGAACCCCAAAACATATACATAATACATGTGTTTAACAGGCCAAATAACTCATAAACAAAGGTTTAGTCATAAAGTAATATGCTGGGTCACATACTTTAACGTCGCTGTTACTAATTTTTTTTCAGTTACTAAGAATAACAACGCCAGAAGGAGAAGTGCTCTACAATGTAAGGGTAAAAGGGTAACTACCATATAATGCCATGATTGTTAGCCTTCTTTTGCTATGGTTATTACTGTTTCATAGCTAAGGACAAATAGAAATGATAATGAAATACTGGGAAGTTCAAGATGTCTATTTTTTTTATTTAAAAAAAAAAACAGAACGTTATAATATAGATTTTGTTTTCAAATAAAAAATTAACCTAACAAGCAAACAGAGCCAAAGAGAAAGGAGAAAAGGTTAAAAAACCTAACAGAAAAGTGCAGAGTCCCACTCTCTCTCTCTCAACAACATAAAAATCTGAACTTTTAATCCACATCTCCAGAACCGAAGTAACAGCTTAATCTCACACTACTTTGATATCTTATTAGGAACTAACCACCCTTATAGAAAACCCAACATATGGAAGAGCTTTAAAAAAAACAAGAAAAGCAAAGAGCTTTTTATCATTTCTTCAACCCATTTGAGATTGTAATGGTAAAACGAAGTCACTTGTGGTTGGAGAAGTGCCAAAACATTGTCATGGTGCTTCAAAACTGGAAAGCTTACTCTTCTTCTGTTACCATAAGCTCACAGTGAAATAGTTAACAAGCTCATTTTTTTTTATCACATAGTGACAGAAAAGGATGAAAATGAATACCAGAAGCAAAAGAAAGAAAAGAAAAATAAAAAACTGAAGTATGAGGAGTGAGGTAAGCAACTTTAAAACTGGAGAGAGACCCACAAGACCGTTTGTATATGTGTAGATTATGAAAACAGACAAACCCAAATGAGAGAGATAGAGAAAAAGGGTACCCCACGGAGGATTAGAGTCTATGCAGTACTCAAGGTCCTGAAGCTGTTCCATAGGTGGATGGGTAATGTCAGCCATTGCTGAAGCTTCTGACAAAGAGCTTCTTCAGGGAAGCACACAGGAAGAAAACTTAGGAAGGAACACAGATGAAAATAAGAAAGAAAGGAGGAGGGAGTGGAAGAAGAATTCAGGACAAAGTAAAGTGCAGATATAAAGTGAACAAAAGCATGAATGTTAAAAAAATAAGAAAACCAAAAAAAAAAAAAGAAGGATGTGCCTGTGTGAGCGTAACGCCCTCTTCTCAGTTCTGTCATAGTGTCATCTATAAGCTTTGTTTCTTTTTGGTTTTGAAACAGTGTGTTGATTTACAGAACTATCCCTTAAACTCAGTAGGCCATAAATTATGTGGGGCCCACAAATTCCCCAAGTGGGGTCAATGGTGGAGCAATGAAGTTGAACTGTTGAGGAACCCAGCAAAGCACAGGGTTATATTTGGTGTCTTGGGAATGAAGTGGAGGGTTTATTTTACCCTATTGACATTTTAATGCATCCATGGAGATAAATGATGTGGACCCCAATGGCACATATGTTGGTGAAGTAATGCTTCCATTGTCAATTTGTCACTGATTGAAAGGTGAAATTCCTGTATTGAGAGTGTACACAATTTATGAAGATTTAATTAACAAGCGGTTAGTTTTCAGTGTAAATTAGTTATTTAGTATGAAATTATTTTTTATTGTCTAAGTATTTTCTTATTTTTTAATTATAATACCAACTTCATTTAAAATATTAAAATTATCTCTTTTTATAAATATTTTTTCATAAACTCAAATTCCTAACATTAAAAAAAACCTTCAGTTATTTAACTTAAAGTTGCTTATGCCTTATGTCACCTGTTATGGTTAAGAAACACACAATTTGTGACTTTTTGTAGAATAAATGAATAGAAGAACTTGTGACGTTGTGGGGGGTACAGGCACAGCACTTAGTAGTACATTCAAGACCCAGAAGAAAGATTTTGCTGGTAAATATTGAAGGCTATGGCCCACTTATGTGGTTAACTTTTTCTCAATCATGCGAAATAAGCATCAAAGTATCCATATGGGCCCCCATGGTTTTTAGACGTTTCCTTTGAGCTGTCCTTCAACTTCATTTCCAAGAAGTAACTAGTGAATAGTGCACTCCTATCCAAACAAGCACATTCTATTATTTTATAATCTATAAATCACAGACACTTTTTCTTTCGTTTGTATAACTATGATGGCCGTCTAGGCACGGGGGACATGTACTGTTGACATGCATACCTCGTCCTCCAATAGTCTCATGTGTTATTATAGGTTAAATTATTTATTTAGTTTTTATAGTTTTACATAAATTTTAATCTAGTTTTTATAATTTAAAATTATTTTAAAAAATTCTTACAATTTTTTAATAATAAAAAATGATCTATATTAATTAATTTTATTTCTTATTTGAAGTGAAATAATAAAAATCAATTTGTATTGTTTAAAAACTATAAAGACTATTTTATATTATTTGAAAATTATAAAAATTATTTAAAATAATTTTAAACTATAAGACTAAATTAAATTTAATGTGAAATTATAGGAAGGAAATGAGTATTTTGGCCTTCTAAATATATAAAAAATAAATTAAATAATTGCCTTCTATTTTTACTGTAGAAGTTGTTTTATTCTTAGCAATGGGTATGGTCAAATTTTGGTGAACACTAATTAGAGTATATCTCTTATAAACAACTCAAAGGATTAAGAGTGAATTGTGAATTAAAAAGAATTTAAAAACATTTAAAAAAAGAATTTAATGAGTGTCCGTATAGTATTGGTTAAGGATTTAAAAATAAAAAATACTAAATATAAAAATAAAGTATTTAATATCTTAAAATTTAAAAAAAAATATATTTTTATTTAATAATTAAAAATATTTATTGAAAAATATTAAATGATTCTTAAACAGAACACTAGTTACTAAGACTCTAAAAGTATTGTTAAAAAAATTTCAATTGATTTAATTATTATATTTACTAACAAGTGCTTTTAGTGCAATGGTTAAGAAATTAAAATAAGAAGTATTAAATATAAAAGTAAAGCATTTAGTATCTTAAAACAAAATAGTATTCAATACTTTCTTTACTATGTAACTAGAAAAATTAATTGGAAGGTATTAAATACTTCTTAAGGAGTATCATTAAAACACTGGTTACATTGATGAATTTTATGATATGAAAGAGCATCATGCTCAACTTCAATAAACATACAATATGTATAATTTTTAAAGTAAGAAATTTTAATTTAAATATCTTGACAATTATAATTTTGGTCCCCTCAATAATTAATTCTTGGATCCTTCCCTACATAGATATAGAATAACAAAAAATTTAACTTAACGACATAAATCTTATTGATTCTCTAGATAGTCCATAATTTAAGTTAGCATCTTCATCTTATCATAATTTTAACATAGGTATACTGAATAGTAATTATAATTTCAGTTCGATCAGTGTCATTAATGATCCTTAGGCATATCAAGCACTAACTAATTGCAGACAAAACTATTATTCTCATAATCTAATTTTTCTTTTTCGGAGAAAAGATAAGGACACTCAACACTAACTCAATTAGAAACTTAAATTCAATAAAATGTCCTTAATGATAATCTAAGTAATCAAAATTTCCCCTCATGATTTTAAGATAGGTCTATTAACACTAATACAATCCAAATAAAACTATTATTCTCATAACGTAACCCAATTTCATTTTTTTTTTTAGCAAATAAAGATTAAAATCATTTAAGTATGACAAACTCTCTCATTATTTCAATATGGGTACATTGAACACTAACCCGAAACTACTATTCCCAAAACTAAAATTTCCTTAAATATTTGAAAATAATAAATAAATGTTTTCAATTGTGAAAATAATAATCCAATTTTATATGCTCTTGAAAAATATTTAAAAATACCAACGCAACTATTATAGATGCCATTGACAGTACCTAGGGAAAATAGAAAATGAAAAAATCTTGTAAAACAGATTTTAGCACTCTAATTTATTTCCTAATAAAATTTTAATACTATATTTACTTTATATATATAATGATCTAAATAACATATTAACAACTCTATTTTTTATAAAATTTAAATGACTAATATTACAATAAGAAAACCTTACATATATCACAAACTCTAGATTAGACGTTTGTTATGTAAATTTATTTAAATATTTGCAGAATTTTAAATAGTAGAAAATGTTTCTACTCAACTATATTTAAAAATCAAAGGAATTTCTTTTTCCAATTTGTTCAATTGCTAAATGAGTTCACATTCTTTTAAATTATTCAGTTTTATCATGTTTTTGTTTTCAAATTAACAATTATAAAAATGCTTATATATATATATATATATATATATATATATGGGGGCATATCTAGTGAGAGGAGTGATTTATTGTGAGAGTGAGAGGAGCAAATCTTGACCATTGGATCATCCATGTATGGTTAAGATTAGAAGTTACTTAAAGGTCACATGACCACTTAAAAAAGTCACATGACTTTATGTTCTAATCTTGACCACACATGGATGATCCAATAGTCAAGATTTGCTCCTCTCACTCTCACAATAAACCACTCCTCTCACTAGATATGTCTCCATATATATATATATATATATATATATATATAATTGAAACATTTTACTATGACTTGTAACATGTGCTTAACCTTAGAATAAGGTAGTCTTTCTTTTCTCTAAACTTATTGTCCAACAAAAGAAATATATAAAAACATGTTTTTGACCTTAAAATAAAATAACTTTCTTTTTTTCCTAAACTTATTATCCTACAGAAAATATATATAAAGTCATGCCCATAATTATGTCAAGAAAGTTATATTCATATTTCGATTATTTATTAAATATTTATTAATTACTCGTTAAATTTAGTGAATTACAAACATGAATTATAAGAACTAATAATTAATAAATATTTCACAAATATACTTAAGAAAAGAATCAAAAGGCTGTTGTTGGCTTTTTGTTGACAAATGAATGACTCGTTTGAATTAGAGGTAGGTGTAAACCTGTAAAGAAATGCTAGTCATAATTGAAACAAAGGTAAACATGATAAGGGAGTAAATGGGCATTTAATGAATTATCAGGGTTATATGAATTGCCACATTAAATGTACCAAACCCTTTGGGATGGTTCTTTCCTACCTGTTTCTTTATGGGATGGCTCATTCTTCATTGTTTCTTTTTGTGAGTGAGAGAGAAAGAATATGTGCTGACCAAGTGGAAACCGCAGACAGTGGGGTTGGCTACTTTTTGAACTTTGTTGGCTGAGGGCAAATTTGGTAAGTAAGTGGAAATACACGACAAGGCAAAAGTCAATTAAGAGGACTGAGATTCAGATTACACAAGTGCATTGCGTATTCATAATATTTTGAAGAATAAAAAATCCGATATGCAACATAGGTTATCAATTATAACTTCTAACTTAATAGTAAACGTTTAATTTAACAGAAGGAACATATAATTGGAGATTACTATGTACAAAGATGTATAGTAATTATAAAATAAATTATTTAAACATTATTCATTTCTTAAAGTAACCAAACATTTATGTTACTATTATACTTTTTTTATACATATATAATTGTATAAATAATTTAAAAAAATAATTAAGATTAGAATCCTTTCATGTTATTCACTAATATGAGAGAGTTATGTTAGAAAAAAATATACAAAAATAAAATTAATGAACTCTATACAAATATTGATGGATTTTATCATAATTTTTTAATTTTTTTTTGTATTTTTTTTTTTTAACACGACCTTCTCATATTAGTGAGTAACATGAGAATATTCTTATCCCACTGAGAATATATATTTTCAGTTTCGAGCGTTGTCATTGTTGATGATCTTTGATGAGTAACACTAACAACCCCCACAATATCCGATTCCCATGGAAACACAAGAAAACAAAATCCAGCCCATTAGTAACGGAACAGTCTAAATTTACTCTAACTTTCAAGATAAGAATCTTTTTATTTTTTTCCTTCTCCTCAGCAAACAGCATGCATAGGTTTGGCTTTGCAGCTTTATCTCTTATCTTTCACCTCCAAGTTGATACAAACTACAATTTGAACCTGAAAACTAGTGGGCATTTCGACAGTTTAGCTCTCAGGTGTTTAAAATGGATTGGGAAAGTAGGAGGCTCATGTGCAGTTTGGCACTGATTTTCCCAACACAAGTGAGTCCAAAGTGGTAACTAGGGAAACCTAAAACTTTCGCATGTATCAAGTCAATATTGGGAAACTGTTGGTCTCAGGATACAGCAGAACTTGAAAAGTATCTTATATATGAATTTTATCCAGCTTTTATATATGCAAGTTTTGTCACATGCCAAACATTTATCTATTGATGTTCTAACCCTCCTAAATGTTTTTTTCACTTAATTTTTATTAAGGGTCTTTGAAATTTTTTATTCTTAAATTTTATTTTTTTTATTTTTAAGAAAACATTAAACGAGTAAAATTACATCAAGTTTTAGTTAAGAACCAATCAATGCAAGAGAAGCATTGATACTTTAATACTTGAACTTGTAGGCTCAAGTCTGACTTGAGAATACCCCAAGGATCATTTGATTTTCAAATTTGTGTTTATGCTTATAATATATAGTATAACGCCTATAAAAGTTCGTGAAATTTATTATTATTATTATTACAATTGCTAACACTCTTCTAATTTTTTTTTAATGTTAGCAGCTTTTATTTTTTTCTTTTCGCTAAAAATATCTCATTTCTTAATTTTAAAAAACAAAATCAATTAAAGGTATGGAGGGGGAACAAATAAAAAGTCAAAGATCTATATGGATTATTATATAAACTGAAGTTGGAAAGTAATTAGATAATTTCATCAAAATTATGAGATTTGTCCAACGAATTGATTATTATAGTAAACTATTAGGGCAATATATAACATTGTTTGCCAAATATTTACAGGAATGTGAGATTATTGAATAATATATCATGTATGGTAGTCTTCAACAAAATGAGGTGTCTAAAAGGCATAATATTGCCCTTACTGATATGATATATATGAGTAATTTGCCAAAATTTGAGGGGTGAATCAAATAAAATTGTCTTATATAGTCTCAATAGAGTTCCCTCTAAATATATGCCTAAAACAACTATTAGATTGATAGAAGACCTAGTCTTAATCAATTTTTGGGTTTGAAGGTGTCCAACTGAAGTACACTTATATAATTGTTCACATCTTTACTTTCTCGAGCATTTGGAGTGCACTCCGAGATAGGGTGGGTACTTGCAAAAGGAACTCTAACATTCAATTCAGTAATAGTAAAAAGGTAGGGTACGGTAAGGTAGTAGGTAGGGTTTGATTAGTTTACTTGTTGGATTTATCCCTTTATTTATATTCGAACTATTAGAAATCAAGTAGGATCCCTTTTGCTCTAATCTCGCCAATTATCTAGGAAGACTTCTCGGGGTGGGATTCTCTTAACCCTTATCAGTTGACTAGGCCTATATAGTCATTGTTCTAGAACATTGGCCTCAAGTTAGTGCTCAACTATTCGGTTGGGCGGCCGAGCTCTTACAGATCTCATCATATGATCTTCTCGTGGGTCACCTCTTCAGAGATGACTGAGCTTCCTCTCTTTACGTGTCAATCTATGTGTCAATTCTTGTGCGGGTCTTGAATAGTCTGTACAATCATGGAGCCAAATATGAATACTTCTCTATGTTTTAATGATTTCAAATTTTGAAATTGAGTTATGCATGCATCCAAGATAATAAAGGTAGGTGGGGTGGCGATTGAACGAAGGTCTTGACCACTCCTTTAAAAATGGGCCTTAGTGGCCCTTTTTTTACTTTCGTTTCCTTTTGCTTTCTCTCATACCTAAAATTTTCTTCCCTTCTGACAATACCACCCTCTATTTCTGATGGTTTTTCCTTCCATTTCCAATGGTTCCACCCTATCTTTGACTCCTCTACCTTGGTAACTCTCTAACTCTTGCTTCCCCACCTTTACTCGTCATGGTTAGGATTATGAGTCTAGATAGAGACTTTGATAGTGGAACCTCTCTGGAAGTTCTAGAGGACCTTTCTTCTCCCCAGGTTAAGAGGGATATTCTTTTTGCGGGCCTCAATGACAGGAAGTGGAGGTTCTCCTTAGAAGAATTCAAGGAGGAGATGAAGGAACTAGGTCTCGATACCATTTTCAATTTCACAGTTTCTAACGAACTCGATAAATCTATAGGTTAGAGCCTACAACCGATCTTGAGGATGGCTAGAAGGAGAATAGCTAACACCCCATAGGGGAAATACTACTCCCCACTGATCATGCCATGTACAAGTAGGTCGAGGAAGAGATGCTGAGAATCTGGTTCGTAATCACCTCGACAACTGAGATGAACAAACTTCAACAATATATGCAGCTTACCGAGGATGGTCTACGATATCAAGAGTGTGTTTGCCGCCCATGCGATGAAGAGGATCACTTGGGGGAATAGGGATAGATTTTTTAACACCTGTTTATTAAATGTGGCAGGGGCGGGTGTTGTTCCCCCATACCACAGGTACCCGATATATGAAATTATTAAAATACTCCTAATTAGTGTTTTGATTTTGGTGCTAATTGTGATAACTGAATTTAGTGTTTGAATTTTGTGTTTTAATGGTGTTGGATTGTCATGATATTGCTAGATTGTGTTTAGACTTAGCTTTTAGAATCTACTTCAATAAAATTGTATTGGTATTTTTATTTTAAGTATTTAAAGTTGTTGAACTAAATTAGTGTGTAGTGGACAAATTATGAGAAAGTGTGATATTAAAGATTGTTTAATTTATTCTTTCTTTTTTAATAAAAAAATTTAGTAGTTTTAATGATTTAATGGGTATCCATGGATACCCATGGGTACTCGTCTACCCGCAAAAGAAATTGGAGATGGGTACCCGTATGGGTATGGGGGGCGAGGGCGGATATTCATTCGTAGGGCGGGGGACGGGGCTTACTACCCGCCCCCGCCACGCCCCATTGTCATCCCTAATCAGGTTTGTAAACACCAAACTAGTGGCAAATACTTCATGTATATCTATGAGACTTTTTCACAAAGCTCGATGTTAGGTTCCCATTGACTACCTTTTAGATCGAAGTCCTTAAGTTCTTGGCTATTGCTCTCTTCCCAGTTGCACCCTAACATTTGGGCGTTCATCTTGAGTTTCGAAATCGTTTGCAATTTTTATGACCTCTGGAAGATGCTCAACATCTTTTTGGAGTAAATAGGGGAAAAGGATCTTCGAGGAATTAAAGTCCTCCTACAAGGATTTCAAAGAACTTTATTTTCAGGAAGATGGTGTTCGGGGATCTCGTCTTTTCTTCTTGTATGCTGAGGGTGATCCCAAGATTCCAAATATACTAGTATCAATACCTTAGCAATGTTGACCTTATGAAATACGAGAAAATGCACGAAGAAGATCAATTGGTGGTAGATGTCCTCGAGAACATGGGCATGTTGAAGTATTCTGACTTGATGAACAAGTTAAAGGAAGCACTAGTGTCCCTTCTGAGTAAGTCAAATTTTTTATCTCGTCTTATGTCTAGGATGTTTGCATATATCCTGATACATGTATATGGTTTCTTTGATATATTCTAATAAGAATATTTCCTTTTGCAGGTGAAATGGCTCCTAAGTCAAAGTTGAATCTATTGATGAAACTCTTAGCAAAGAAGAACAACTTTGAGGGTTCCAACAGTTTAGCCGCTTTTGCTAAGGTTGTTTCCAACCCAACGCCGACTACGGTGATCTAGATTGCAGAGAAAAATTGGAATGATGTGGCAACAAGTGGTGAGCCTTTCAGATCGTTAAGGGAAACCAAAGTCATCGCCCCCAAAATTCCAAAGCTCATCCAACAACCTATTGGTTCCTTGGCAAATTTTAAGGGTCCAGAAGGGAGCTTCCTTGTCTCTCTCTAGGATCATAAGTTCAGGACCAATGAATTTGTTGACCAATTCATCCACAACACTACTGATATCAGGATGCATCGCCAATGTGGACCATTGGCATTCTTCATAAAAGTCCTATGCTTTGAAGCTGATAAGTCTCATCTGTTCCATTGAAATTGAACTCGACGTGATGGGCAAGTCGACTGAGGAGTTCCAAACTCTTTAAGAAAAATGTGCGGACCTCGAGGGAGAGTTGGCGAGTGTGAGGTGAGAGTTGGTCGAGGCCTTAAAGGAGAAGGAGGCATGCAAGGAAGGAACTGAGCGACCAAGGAGTCAATCAAGGAGCTCAACATGATAAAGAAGAAGTGCTTCAAGATTGAAGTTGCAAAAGTGGACTTGATCATCGAGGTTCTCTAGCACCAAGATAACCTTGATTTTGTCGATTTCAATGTGACCAAAAGGAAATGGAAGGAAAAGAAGGAGAGGCTCATGGATAATTGCAGGAAAGCCTTAATCATCTATTTCCAGAATGCTTTGGATCAAATCAGCCTTTTTTGTATCCTGACCTGGACACTTCACAAAAGGTCTGCTTATGGAAGTCTACAATGAGGAGATTGTCGAGATTCCTGATGAGGCTGAAGGTGTCGGTGGAAATGTCAAGGTAGCAATCGAGGAAGTCCTAGATGAATAAGTCGATGGCGGCTAGCAGGAATAGAATAAGGCTTATGCAATTGTAATGTAATTTTGATTTTTTTTTATGTAAAACCTTGACTTGTCAAGTAATATTTTGATTTTGTTTTCCTACTGACTTTGTGCCTTGCGCCCTTAACACACAGACTAAAGTCCTTATTACGATTTTGACCTCAAGTAGTCACTTGGTATACACCAAAGCCCTATACCTTAATTCGATTTCAAGTAGTATAAAGGACCAGAGTCCTTTTGATCATTTAAGGGCCTATAGATAATCAAAATATCTTCATTGTTTAGTGTCTGGGTAGTTCCATCTTAGGTATTGGATACCTCAGGGTGTCTTTCCATAGTGCAACTTTGCAACATCCTTTTCTATGTATTTCCTTCTCGGGTGACTTTAATCATCTTAGTGGCAATAGCTAGGAAAACTTTAATGAATTTCCTTTGTAAGTACTTTTCTTCCCGGGTGACTTCAATCATCTCGGTGAATGTACTTGGGGAAACTTCAATGAATTTCCTCTATAAGTACTTTTCTTCCCGAGTGACTTCAATCATCTTCGTGAAAGTACTTGGGAAACTTCAATGAATTTCCTCTCCCATTAGCTTGCCCATAATGACTTTGACCATCTTAAGGGGATGTCTTTCGGGGAAAGTTTGTACTAGTAGTAGGCTTTGGTGTATTGAATTAGTTGCTTCAATTGTTGATTTAAATCAGAATAATTATTAGGGCAAAAAATAAATGGAAACCACAAGTAAATGAATAAACTTCAAAATTATGGATTAATTGAAATTAATAAATGTTTTTGACTTCTACTACCATAGCTTCTGCACTATGCGTTAACCTAATGGGAATTTCATTAGTGGCTGAATGAGGAGTGGTACGATATACCCATAAAACACTAGGAAGTTGTTGCTCAAATGCCTTTAGCTTGGTCAAATGTTTTCTTCAGGCCATTAAGGATGATCTTGTTTGCTGTTTCTGTCCGTCCATACATCTGAGGGTGCTCAACCGACATGAAATACAGGTTGATGTGCAAATTAGAACCTAACTCCTTAAACTTCTTATTTGAAAACTAGGTCTCATTATCGGTAACAAATGACTTATGCATTTCAGACCTCTAAATGATAGACTTGCACACAAACTTCATAATTCTCTTTGAGGTAATGGTAGTTAAGGGTTCGACCTTAATCCAATCAGTGAAATAGTCCACAACAACGACCAAATACTTGAGTTGACTAAGGGCCTGAGGGAATGGTCAGTGGAAATCCATCCCCCACTTATAAAAAGGGCAAGGGGTGGTAGTGGAGTTGAGCTTTGCTGCGGGCTTCATGTGGAAGTTGGCGAACCTTTGACACTTGTCATATTTCTTCACATAGTTAGGTGTGCCCAACTTTATGGTCGGCCAATATTACCCTGACTTGGAGTATCTTTGTAATGAGGGTTCTACTCCCGCGGTGTTGCCCACAAATGCTTCACGAATCTTGGCCATAACATACTCAGCCTACAAGGGGCACTTTAAGAATAGGGAGAGCATTGCCTATCTATTATTTTTGGCTTCTTTATCCTCTGTTGGAAGTGTTCCATTATGAAGAATCAACGTTTGTTGGGGTTAAAAAATTCTTAGATAAGGATACAACCATGGTAAAATCAAAAGATGGGTGGTTAGAGATACATGCCAGCTTGGGTTGTGGTTTAGGTTTGCTTAAAGACTTCATTGCATCCTTTCAAAGGGTGTTCTATGTGGTTGTGGGCTGTTTAGAGGCATAATCATGGTTGTTCGCCACCCATTCTTTCTAGTTTCCCCTCTTTAGCTCCTCGATATGGTTTTGCAATTAACAAATTTGTTCGAGTAGGACTAGATTGTCAAGGGGAGGGGTTGATCAGTAGTGGTAGGTTGGGCTGTTGGTTGTCCATTGATGGCGTTGTGGTTCTGCATTTGGTTACGGGTAGTTTGCTGGGTAGTAGGTTGGGAAACCATTTGTGGGAATAAATTTATAATTACCACAGACAATGCCAATGTTCACGTATGGTAATCGGGATGGTGGCTTCTGACATGCAACTCTCTTTCGTGAGAATTTTGATGGAATACTTACACTCAATGTTAAAATTGAATTGGACAATGAATTGGTGAAACTTACAATTCAAGTTTAACCGTTTAAATATATTAATTGAATTGGATGATATCATAAAAATAACTCACATGTAACAATATAAAATATATAAAAATATTTATGAAATATTAATTTTTTGTTAATTTAATGGTCGATCAATTCAATCAAACAAAACAAACAATTCAACTAAATTTTAACTAATTTTAGCCAATTTAAAATAATTTCATCATAAATTTGATTATATAATTAAACTATAAATATTTAAATATTTAGTTCACTGTTAGACTTGTTACACCGTCCGGTCCGGTTCTGAAAAGGTAGGTAAGCATTAAATGTAAGGGATATTTTTTGAATCATCATATGCGATTTCTTAGTGAGGCACCTTTAACAAGTTACGCTGCCTCCAAATGGTAGGCTCGAGATATATTCACTTGCTCGTAATAATCCCGTCGGGGCACTTAAATGCAGCTTATTTTGGTAAGAGTCACATGTCATTTTTATAATAGTTCATGTAGCAATAATATTAGAACGTTTAATACCTAAAGGTAATAATATCCTAATTGAAAAAACAAAACATCCTTGTTTATCATCCTCGACGTCTATCTTTATCGATCATGGAAATAAAGTCACATTTTGAGCTAAAAAATAGCATGACACCTTTGCTTTTGAGTTGTCACTATCATGCACATGTTACTAATATTGCTTTTCCATAATTTCTTATTCTTAAGGCTTCATTCTATGATTAAAATTACTTTCAATAACCCCAAGAAATCATGAGTCAAATGAATACTTGGGGCAAAAAGTTGGGTTAAATGGACATTACAGAAAAATCTAAGGTTGGGTCATTACTTCGTGCTTGTTCGGTTTCAAGGAGAATCAATTTTGAAGGAGCTAATTTTATAAGAATTGGAACCTAGTGAAGTGGCTTGTTGGTTAAAAAGCCAATAACAAGAGACTAGACTTTTTATAAACAAGTTGAATACAACAAATGGTATGGTAGCCGCAAACCTAACACACTTCATTCAAATCTATCATTCCATCTCTTTGTCAGGTCCAATATACATGGTGCAACATACAGAGATAACAATAAGTAAAACCCCAACAATGTGACCAAAAGATGGAGCCACTCTTGACAAAGCAAGACTCCAAAATTGAGATAGTGCTGCCTGAAACACAGAAAGGCAGGTGTGCATCAGTCCCCAGGACATGTATGCAAATTCAAGTATCAAACAAAGGAAATAATGTTCCAGAAAGGAAGTAATCAGTTTTTGCTTAGTGATAAAGGTGAATAGTGATTAGATACAAGACACCTGACAGAAAATGAAAAATGAGATCATCACATAGTATTGAGAAAGTTGAAGACACAGGAAATATAGAAAAGGATGCTTTAAGAAATATCTAGTAAGATCACTATAATTGAAGGAAAGATCTATTT
This sequence comes from Styphnolobium japonicum, assembly GCA_023212625.1. Classification (NCBI taxonomy): domain Eukaryota; kingdom Viridiplantae; phylum Streptophyta; class Magnoliopsida; order Fabales; family Fabaceae; genus Styphnolobium; species Styphnolobium japonicum. The sequence goes on from JALBWW010000010.1 coordinate 8,259,451, forward strand.
GCTCGTGACATGTTCCATTGTGTTTAACCAGGAAGAGACTAAATGCAGAAAGGACTGCTATACATACAATATAGAACCTTCAACTGATAACCTTGAAGGAAGCATCACAAAGGGTTAAGTTGATTAAAAATCTTGCCCCAAAAATAACACCTCAATATTTGTATATGTAGGTCTCTCTGTGTATGATGAGTCTGGGAGAGTATGAGGGCTCATTTATTATTGATCTTGGCAAACTATCCTCAAACTAAATAATAAACCAACTTTGTACCCTAATACATTTTTCCTACAATTTTCCCCAAATCATTTAGTAAGTGGAAAATGCCCTTTCTACACACTCCTACCTATCTCAATAACAAATTGGTGTGCAGCCCTTGGTAAAAATGTGCAAGAATGTATAGGAAAACAACAATATTGTAGGATACAAATCCAGACAGCTATCCGAGACATGCAAGGAATCTAAAACCAAATAAGATGGGTTCAACCTTCAATTGAAACCAAACAAGGTTGGTTCATATGAAGAACAAAGTTCAAAACAGATTGATTTTTATCTCAACTTTTGGCCTTCAGGGGACAAACCAGAACCTCCATACATTCCATACATTACTGGTACCAAAACAGCATATATATTGTACAATACCAAAACTAGTTATATATCCAAACCTCCTAATACAAAACGGGACTTGGGTTTCAAATTTTTTAATCAAAATGGAAAAAAAAAGGACAACTTTTCATGAGAATCTTACAAATGAGAATCTGCTGGATTTTTAAATTTTTTTATGAGGTTCTTGTTAAGAAAAAAAGGTCGGGATGGGAGGAAGGAGTGAACAGGATTGAATTATTTTAACTATATATTTAAAACCAATGCCAGTTTTAATTGTATTTTTTTAATTATTGCAGACAAACCAACCTGTTTGTATCCCTAAACTGTTAATAAAGAATATTAAGCACATCACAGGGCTGTCTGTCCACAAATCACATTAAAGATGACAGACAAACTGAATCAAAACTTGAATCTCATGTTGAATTACCCAATACCCACAGAGCATTAACAGATGTAGGGTTGCATGACATGAAAGAAAACTGTTGTGACTCAAGCCCATGAGCGGAGCCCATCACAAAAGACTAGCCTATTAGGAGGGAGAGTCTCATGACTTAAGTATCACATTGAGCCTCCATGTTTCCTCAATGTGTGATATAACATTGCATACCCCTTCAAAAGACCACATCGCAATGGCCCACTATGGCTGCCCACTCAAGGTGGCTTTCGCTCTGGACCCTTTTAGTACAAGGTAGCCCTTTCCCTGGTTGCTCCTTCCTTGGTCACTCCTTTCCATGTCGCACCTTCCGCATCTAGCTCTTATTGAAAGCACCAATTGTTACGACTTAAGCTCATAAGGAGAGCCCATACCAAAAGACTAACCTATTAGGAGGGAGAGCCTCATGACCTAAGTACAACATTGAGCCTCCATGTTTGCTCAATGTAGGACATAACAAAAACACTACTCAGAAAGTCACGGATAACATTTTCTCTGGCTAGCAAGTGTTAAATGCTGAGTAGATTATAAATCATGGTCTTTTCCTCAGCCCAGACCTACTTACATCCTGCATTTTCCATGACCAAACTGACTATAAAAAGTACACAACAGGGGTGCATTTTTTTACAATATTTTCCCACATCTCATCAATTTCTCGCCAAATCCTAATATGACAATTTTCTTGCCAAATCCTAATATGACAATTCTTGACTTTTTATCTAGCGGCATGTTTATAGTTCTCTTTCCAATTCCAAAATTGGTGCATTAGACATCGGTCAAAAGTGATGACTGAACCAGGACACCTAAGAGGTATGATTCACACATTCTAATGACAAATTGTAAACTTTTCTCTTGATTTCCCAACTAGTTAGGCTCTCAAATATATAGAAACTTACCTGTTGAAATTCCAATGACAAAAGAAAAAATAGAACATCCAGCAGTTCAGTGAGAAGGATACCTCCAAGTACTGGATGTTGGCAACTTTACCAGTCCTCTCAAGTTGCAGTCCTCGTGCTAACAAGACCTACAAAAGATTCATATACAATACCATCAAATACTAAAGAGAGGTTTGTTGCATCAATGAGGAAAGCTGGCGAAGATAGAGAAGAATACAAAGACAGAAAAAGGAATCCTCCTATAAAAGCAAAAAGAAATGAGAACAAAAAAAATTACGAATAACATATCAAAATAACATATCAATACAATAAACCCCGCAAATCCCACTGCAAACTAGACAATGAAATACCTCGAGAGTAACCACTAGTTGAAATCCATAAAGAAACCAAAAATGATAACTCTATCATACAAGAATGATAAGGCAGCATGATAGAACTTGGATTTGATTTACTGAATAGTTCTGGAGACTAGCTCCTACAAACAGAGGTATTCTTCTGCTAATTACAGAAAACTTATAAGATAAGATGAACAGAACAGAGTAACTGCTGATGAAGTAGAGACTCTAGACCTCCTAAGCTCACGCACAAGCTCTCCTTCCTCACCCAAAATTCTTCTCTCCCTTCTCTCTTCCCTTCTCACCCCTTTTAGCTCGAATCCCCCTTGCTCCCTGGTGTAATTCAAGGATCTTCCCTCTGCCCAGTCACCTTGTGCCAGCTGGCACGTTTGTTATTCACAGCCTCCTCACTCCTCAATGGTCCCCCCCTACACCTCATCCCCCTTAACTAACTCTTCATTTGTCTCATTATTCCCCAAATGCATTGTTCCCCTGCTCCCCTCTCTATTCCTCCTCTCATATTCCCACATTTTCTTCTTAAACTGCCTAGAATACACCTTTGAGATTGAAGGTCTATCACAGCAACTTATGTTTAAGAGAAATTTCTTCTACAGACTTCCCATTCAGGTTCTTACACCATCCACTTTTTCAATCATTTTATCTCTAATTGATTAACACCACTATATTAAGTCTTCAAAGAAGTAAAATGTAAACCCAGATGCCCCCTTTGCCAGCCACCCTCCCTCAATCACTCTTTATTTTTCTTATAATTTATAAAATTTATTCAGCATTTTTTGCTTCGTACCTTATCAACAGATTCAGCAATCAGAAACAGTAAAAAACACAAGGTAAATAGGAAGCACCAAGAAACGTCATACTGGTCAAATGAATTCCACTCATGGCTTAGCTTGGACATTTCTATGATACTTGTAATGCTTCATGGTCATGCAAAATATGCACACATGATGAAATACAAATATAGTTCACTGTTACTTTCTAAGTCCATCAGTGGCATTGCAAAATGCTGGGGTATTATTCATGGTTGTTCATCACATGCCTTTATTTTACCTTCTTTTTTTTTTCTTTTCCTTCAGTCCAGATGCTTGCAATAAGTTTTGATTGGTGATATATTATCCAAGGGTGTGAAGTTTTCCAAGATTGTTATGATGAATGAATCAAGTAATTGTTGGTGTTTCATGCTCTTCTGACGTGTATGACGATCATGCTTGTTTATACAATATGCCTTGCCATGTGTAAAATTGGCTAAATATTTGACACATTGTTCTTGTTTAAAAAAAATTATGTGTTTCTCTTGTCCTTGACTGTGTTCATACTTCATAGTTATAAAACAGTCATGAGGCCCTCTAAGTGCTAAAATAACATATAGCATGAAGTTATATTTGATGAGGATTACTGTTTCACAAATCTCTCAGCATAGGGTAGGAGACAAAAGTTATGAGAAGTGCTACAGTCAGTATAGAGTTCACTAGAATGAACAGATTATGTAGTATTTAGCAGCAAGATCAAATAATTCATTATATTAGAGTACGCAGAAAGAACACCATTCTAGATGGCACTTTTGTTTATTCCATCTTATTTTCTCTTATCTGACTACCACTAGAAGCAAAACTCATATATAGTCCTCATTTCAATTGCAGCATGGTAAGCCCAATATTTAACTCCACCAGTTGTCTATATTATGACAGATTTTATTTTAAAAAGATAAGCAAACTATCACAATACAGTTTAGAGTTTCACCTCAGCAAAGAAGGATAGAATACCAAGTGCAAGCATAAGTAAAACTGACTGAAATCCTGGAAGCACAAAATCCTGCACCAAGGAGACAAATTATTTAATAAGTACAAAAATTTATACAAGTGAGATATGACACAGACTGATCCTCACTAGCATTCAGTAAAAGAGATAACAAGATTATAACAATTACTTAGACAAGCTACATCTGATATATCTTACTGGTGACAAAGGTTATTCACAAAGCTATCAACCCCTTTTTCCATTATGTTGAGGGATGAACTCACTGAAGAAAGCAAGTTTGAGATAATAAGCAGTAGTTGTTTAAGACTCAATTGCTGATATTACAGAATTTATGAATTCAGCATTGGGATCCAATGAATGTATGGCTATAGTAACTAAGGTTGTGCATATAGAGTATGAAGCAGAATGAGGTTGATTTTGATTAGGGCTTCAATTTGGAAATTAGGGTTTTTAATTTTGGGATTTTAATTTTGTCAGTTTGGGATTTTATCCTTTGCTTGGATAGGGATATTTCTATCCCAGTTGATTTCCTGCTTGGTTATTACTTTGTTTTTAGGGATTAGTTTGTGTTGAGGGCTATAAATACCCCTTTTCACAACTAGAGGACCTTTTTGCTTAATTATTGACAATAAAGAATTTTCAGACTATCTGTGGACTACTTGGTTCTATATCAGAGTCGCAGCTCAATAAAAATTTCAGTAAAAAATGATAGCTAAATATAAACAAGTGTATGTCATTCACTTCTTTTTTGGCCTGTGATAAGGATTCTGGTGGACTAGCTGATACTAATAAAATGTCTAAGATTATGACAGCTTTCTTTGACCAGAGTTTGGGACTTGGGACATCACTATAGTGGGAAAGTGGTTACAGTGATTTCTCATTAGAGCCCTGGTGCTATCATAAAAAGGTGGTTACGAACTGAATAAGTATGATTTTCATCAGAATGGAGGATGCTTTGATTAGAATTACAACCACTCTGGTGAATTTCTGGATGTTCATTTCTCAGCTATATCCCCTCTTTTACTTGTTTAATGATATATAAAGTAGGTAATGGCTTTTGCATTTGTCTTATGAAAGGATTTGTAGCTGAGGCTGCCCCATTTTCTAATGCTTCTGCACTTACTTCTTTCCGCATAATATCATGCTCCTTTTGATAGTTTGAAGAATTTGTCTAACAATGAGCTCTCAATTGCCATTACTTTAGATACTTCCAAGATTTTCTTGTCAATATTTCTTTAAATTCCTTATCCATTTTCCAAATAGGAGCAATTTTCCAATTGCTGATTCATTTTGCAAATCAAGGGTTTCTAAGGTCAAAGCTGATACTCAACAAATTTATATTGAGAATTAATTTTTACTTTGGGAAGTGCAGAAAACATCATTACCTAACATATGTGTTGGTACTTGGTGCTTTAGAACTTTGAAGATAAATAATTAGAAGTTTTTGCATTTTTCTTTTGCTAGAACCATTCAGAATGATCTCTATGACCCCCACAACCACTGAGGGAACTTTTATTTACTCATTTGACGGACTTTTTAGAGGAAATACGAGGGCAAAATTTTGCAAACATAATTGAAAATTCGGAAGTTTGGTGTATGAGGTTGGAGAAGAAACTATAAATTCTCAATGACAAGTTTCTTCCTTTACACTTTCCATGGAATAGGATTGTCTTTTCACAATTGTATGGTATTTTGCTAATTAGATAAGAAATTAGAGGGATTTATTAATGAATTTATTCTGTCATTCAATAACTCAAGTATGTCTTTGTATGATGTAGGAGATAACTTTTTCTTTTTTATCAATAAACAAAGCAATAGAAAAAGTGATGAATTTTCTACAACTCTTGTCAGTGATCCAAAAGAATGAGATAAGGAAGATTTTGGCCTGTCTAAGGTCCACAGGGATCATCATACCACAAGTTATATGATTTAGGTATCTGGGATAAATCTTACAAAGTGATGGGATATTGATGGTGATATCACACAGGTTTCAAGTTGGGTAGATGAAATGGAGAAATGCTTCAAGCGTAATTAGTGATTGCAAAGTGCCTTTCAAACTCGAAGGAAAATTCTACTAGACCGCTATAAGACCAACAAGAGCAAAAAGTTAAAAAAAAATGTAGTGGAGATGAGTATAATGAGGTTAGGAACAAATGTATTTGGGAGAAAGTTGGAGTGGCAACTTTTGAGGAGAAGAAGACAAACTCGCCTAAGGTGGTCTAGTCATGTGAGAAGAAGACCAGTAGAGGCTTCAATGAGAAAAGTGGATCAAATAGAAGATAGTCCTACTAAAAGGGGTAGGGTCAGAACTAATAAAACTTTAGGAGAAACCATTAAACCTTGCTCAAAATGGTTTTAATGAAAATTTGGTTTTTGATAGAGTTGAATGACATCGATTGATCCATATAGCTGGCCCAACCTAGTAGGATAAGGCTTGGTTGTTATTGTATAGGGTCCACAAGGAGGTTCAGAGAAATGCATTAGGAGCACAGTGGTGGCTATAAAGTACGTTTGAAATTAAGAACTATGGAGAAGTAAAGAACACTGAGCAATCAAGAGGCAACAAACATCTATAAGTATAGCATAGATGATAATGTTAATAATAATAAATGGCAAGATGAAGAAAGACAAGCACATGATTGAAAATATAGGCGATATAGAATGCCCTTCAGTCTAAAACATTGTGATGCCTACTCTCATTATGTAGGGTGGCATAAAACATTGGATATATTACTTTTTGGAAAGGGACAAAATTGGCAATGTACAAGGTAAGGGAAAAGACAACCTCAAAAGCACAACCCAGAACCCACCCCCCCCCAAAAAAAAACCCACAAATAAAATAAAAAAACAAAATACGACAAATGAAAAATCAAAATACAAAGCTTCAATGCATTTTGCCATCCAATCCCATTGGATATTAATTAGTGAAATCCCTTATAAAGAATAAACAGACCAGTATCACCATAAAGAAGCCAAATGAACAATTCTAGCCAAAAAAAAAGGTGATATAGAATGATAAATTGTTAAGGTTATACTGAATAATGTTTTTGAAAGATTTATGGATAGAAATAAAAAAATAATAATAATTACAGACTTTCAGGAAGCTTATCAATATATTTTGTGTATCTTTTGCATTTCTTTCATATATTGACGGTTATCCACCCAGCATAAATCATCACTGATATTAATTTCTTGCAGGGAGTATACCTCAACCATTGATTGAAAACAGTAACTCAATTGCACCATGAACTTACCTCAAAGATATATGTACATATTCCCATTGCAGGGCTAGCCAGAATGCCAAACGAAAAGACAGTCAACCTGTAATAAAACGGAAATTCACAGAGCTAAGATAGAGATACATGAACTATCTGAAATACACTCTGCCAAAAACACTTGTGGCTAATTTAGCTACTATGTCACATGTCTCCTCTAATTTCTATGAATATTTGGGCCTCTGAAGTCATAGTAACCATTTTACAACCACTAGCACTCTGCACTTGTATACCTATCTTACGACCATTCACACTCATATACCTACTACCATGCTTTAAATCCATTATATGCAATTTTGACCTCATAAGAATGAAAGGGAAGAAGCCTATAAAGTCAGGAATATATGAGGATAAATAGCTATTTAAAATTTTTTGCATGGTAGTAGAAGATTAATATCCATCTTCAAAGGTTTATCACACAATAGCAGGTAGAAACCCCATCACGTTCAACACCATAACTGGGTCATCTTCATTACTGCTAATTCCACAGCAGCCCTCCATATCACTAGATAATTCAGATTCATTTCTTCTTTGTTTACGAGATGCTCCAATTGCTTCACCAAAACAAATATACATCAGGTTTTCATTTGGTCAGTTTATTTTGTTGGTGACTTTAGATAAGTTAGCAGGTATTTCTGTTTAGTTTCAATTGGTTTCAATATCATCTTATTGAGAGAACAACAAAAAATCTTGTATGCTAAGTTCCATTCACCTTCTTCCACTATGCAACTACTATCCTAGAGAACAGTTCATGACCTCACAACAAAGTACTATAGTATAGTTTCTTAATATTTCAAAACTAGGTAAGAAGTCTTTTTCTTCTATTCCATCCTAAAACCTTAAAAGCCTTATTCTTTTACGCCTTCAAAAGGTCATTAAAATAAGCTTTTAACTAAATCTTTTTGTTTGCAGTCCACTACGTTTTAGCAAACTAGTTTCACTTCTGCCCCTAAATCTTATCATCTCTAAATTCAGTATACATCCTAAAAGATTCTGATATAATTTAAAACCTTAGCTCACATGAATTCTAAAACAAAGAGATAGGAAATACTGGGTAGGCTTATATAATCAATATTAGATCCTAGCAATCAAGTATGAACCAAATCAGAATAACGAGACATGAAGAACACTGAGGCACAAACATCCAGGAACATAACATTTATGAGTTTGATCAATGGACCAAATCTGACTTATATGGCTATACCAGTTGGTAAACAGCATACAACAATCTTACAATGGCTGATCAGATGCTTTTGCTCCAGCCCTTATAAGGCAGTAACTAGTGCCACCAATTATTGATGAAAAGAGGCCCAATAAGACTGCAAATATATGATGACTTCCCGTAGCATATGCATTGCTTGCTTCCTTAGCTTTGACTAACTGTCCTGGAAATTCCAAATACTGAAATTAGGAAGAGTAGTTAAAGTATACCTATTATTCTTCCTGAACTTTATATGATGCAGGTTATATACCTCACAATCTATCAATATATATATATATAGAAAGCTTAAGGAGAACTAGATAAAATTGAAGGCTGTATTGCGCTACCCTACCACATGCTCATTCTTCTTTTAGGATGTCAATAGCTCTAAATCAAAGAAACAAGCTGATAATATGAATAATTGAAGCACTTACAACCCCATAAAGAAATCCCATTCAAGATCTCTAAACCATCAGAAAATTCAATCTTACTTTATTTTTGTACAAGTACAACTTTAGGGATGGGGGATGGGAGAGGGGGTAAAATCAAAGCCTAGTGGGGAATATGGCTCCCACCCAGGATCAAACCCAGGTGACCTCTGTACGTGAGACATCCTTTAACCAACAGGTCGAAGGCCTGTTGGCCAATGTTTTCTATTTTTTCCCTTTTTTTATTTGGGGAGGGGGGCAGGGGGAATAGAAAGTTAGAAACTGTTGGTCAATAAATTCAAACTTAAAACACAGTGCATTCTTAATTCTAAAACATGTAAGCCTATTATAACTTACACGGAACAGATATGCCAGTAAAATTATACAATGATGATGCATTTAAAAGAACTGGAAATGGAAACTGCTATACCTTGTGTAGCAAGCATTTCTCGGAAAAAGAAGAGCACACCAAAGAAACTGCAAGCAAGACCTGAAAAATAGATGGCATCAAATAATTAACCAGTAACTGCAATTGATAGCGAAGACATACTTTTATAATTATTGAATTAATTATTATTGTATGTGTAATATGAGATTTAGGGTTTGTTACTTAGGAATTATGATTTAATTATTAAGAATTTAAGAATTTTTGGTTTAGTTGTTTGGGGCCTTTGGGCCTTAAAATATCTTATTACTAGTTGGATTAGGATTCTATTTCCTATTTTAGGTTAGGATTGCTTGAATTTTTAAGTTTGGCTTTCTTGTCCAAGTAGAATGAGGTTTATTTGGGTCCCCTATATAAGGTTTAGTATGCCTCTAGGGATCTCAGTTGTCATCGGAACCATCCATAATAATTTTAGTGTTTTCAGTTTTCCTGTCCTGTTCTACATCATCCTGTATAACAAAATGTCTAAATCGTATAAACATAAAGATAATGTCAAACATAAGATCTTAAATGATAGTTACAATTAATAAAATACAGTTCACAAAATACTTCAGCTTTCTAAAAAGGAGGTGGCACTGCAACAATTTAAGCAAGAAATATAAATTTCATTCATAATATAGACAAGTAAACAATCAGGGTTTAAAGTTTCTCCTCATTCCATCATATTTTATAATAGCAGGTAGTTTAAGAACAGAGCTATGAAATCTTACCTGCAATATCAGCAAATTTTAATTTCTCACGCAAAAAGACCCTCGCCATAATTGAAGCCATAATTGGAGTTGTTGAATTCAATACAATAGCCTGAGAAAAAGGCAACCTCCGAGTGCTGAAAAAGAACAGATTTCTTTTATTAAGTAGCTGGCAACTCATGAAATCCTCAAGGAGCATCCCCACACAAGTATTATAAAAGGCTTGGAATAGCAGAAAAATCCAAAAAAAATTAAGCACAATGAAATAAAAGGTTGGAAAGTGATGAAGAGCGTTGTACTTAAACTCAGTATACAAAAGCAAACCATTGTTGATTTCAAATTACAAACCATGGTTTTAACTGAACTTAATAAGAAGAATTTTATACACGAAAGAACTCTTGTCAAGGTGGAGTTCCACATTGTACGAGACCTAAAGATTATAAAATTTAAACTGATTTGTCTTTACATACTTATTAGTTACATGAAAATGCAATACAAATCCCTCTGCTAAAACCTTCATTGGATATTCTACTGACAACTACTGCAATTAATGCTCAAACCAGAAAGCTTTATAAAATATGCCCTGTGTGGAAAAACTCTTGACATTCAAGAAAACTATATGATCTGATAATCCTAAAACTAAGATAATTTACAAACATGCAGAGATAAAACACTGAATGAAAAAAGTCCAATGGAGAAAATACCATCCCAAAAAGACAAATGAAGTGCTGAAAAGAATAGATATTGAGAGAAAAGCTCAAAGAATACTTACGAATATACAAAACTTGACAACGATATACAGCCTGTAAGGGCCCTTGAAAGTAAAATGTTTCTAACATGGGAAGTTCCAAACAATGGCTGTTCACTCCTTCTCAACCACAAATACGACAGTATCAAGATAATTGTACATCTTGTAAAAGCAGTCTCAAACAAAGGAATTGCCTGAACTGCCAAATCAAAATTATTATTGCAAAAATTAAAATGAGGAACAACTAAAAAAATGAAAATGAAAAAAAGAAGATAATTGTAGATCTCAAAAATAATCTCAAATTTGACTAAACGGCCAAATAAAAAAATATATAATAAAAATGGATAGAAGGTAAAACTAACACAAATAGCTGGTAAAAACTCCACGCTATTGAGAATGAAGACAAGAGTGTTCTTGTGTTGCATCCATTGTCTCCTTGATAGAATCCATATATTATACTTAAAAGAAATGACTCAAAAACAGTTAATTCAGTGTTTAAGGACTGGTCTCTGATTGAGAAATTTGGCTCAAAACAAAATTAGATGGTTTCAAATATTTGGCATATAAATTCATTAGGCGTGGGCTAGTGCTGAGGCGTTTGAGTAGTTTGAGGGAGGTCTTAGGTTAAAAAATTTATGCCCCCATGTAGCAAAAACTAATATTTGACATATAAAAGATTTTATCAGACTAACTTCATTATTGAAGAAAATAGAATGAAAGGAGAAAAAAAAAAACAGAATTCTAAGTTTGCCTTTCCTCTCCCTCTCCCCCTCTCCCTCTCCTAAAAAAATTGATAAAACAAAAAGGTTTAACACCGTAGTAATGATAACCTCTAACTCCAATCAGAATTGCTTGCTATTTCCAGCTAAAGTTTTTTCTATTGGTTGTTTCCATTATTCTGCAAATGCATAATATCAAGCAAAGAACATGGCATATTATGCAGAACAGCAGAACATTACCAGAAAAAATATTGGACAGAACTCCCATGAGAAAATAGATGGTAGATGAAAGGGCCATACAAAGTAAACCAGAGTATCTGGACCCATTCCATACCCACAATATAAACTGAGTCAAAGGAGATGCCTCCGACTCAAGTAATCTTGTCACTTCATCCTGCAGCCAAATATAAGGAAAAGAAATTAGTTCTACTTCATCAGTTTCATATTGCTTAAATTATTTTTTGACAATAAACACAAAAACCAGCTTTTCTTCTATTCATAACTACAGACTATCACCAGAATCTGGCATAAGCAAAATTTGGTTCAAAGCAAATCAGCTGTGTCCTCTGAGGCCTTAAAAATAAAATCCCCATCCATTACATTTTCTTCTTGTTTTATTTAATTCATTGTACTTCAACTGGTGAATCACTAAGGTAAGCTTAGTTTGAGTTCTAGGCTTCACCAAACACCCTTATCTGCATGATTATTATACATATATATACATGCTACCTGAAATCCGTACACAAAACAGAAAATATTTGTGTATTTATAAGGTTTAAAATTGCAATTACAAAAATTGCAGGCAATTGGCAATAAATGCACGCAATTGCTGTTTTTTTCCGATTGCGGAGACCTCCAAAACCGCAATATTGCTGACATTGTGGACCGCAATTTAAAACCCTTAAATTATAAAAGTAAATAATAAATTTCTTCAACTTTACTCAATAATTATGCAGTTTACACCTGGAAGTTTCTGTTAGAAAATGGAAAGAAAGAAGAGAAAAAACAATAACTACCCTTCATTCCAATGAAATTTTCATTTCCAATAAACAAACCCAACACAAGAACAAAGAATGATTCAAATCAACACAACCAATATGAAAATAAAATAAAATAAAACCAAATCACCTAGAAAAGGAAAAAAAATAAAAATTTTACTCTGGGTTTTCTTCGAGGGTAAGAAGCGGTGAAGATGTTGATCTTGTTGGGTCTTTCGGGATGCGAGAGGAGAGGGGCAATCTGGACAGAACCCGCATCATCAGCATCATCAGAAGAAAGAGTTGATGGATCGCGCACGATGAGCTCAACAACGTGATCTGCAACGCTGGACTCAGAAGACGCCATAATCGTTGGCACATTCAGATTCAGGGCACTCCCAATCCCAACAATCTCAAAAGTTGATTTTGAGAAGGAGAATAACAACGATAACAACGAATAGAGTGTGTGCGCTACATACAGTGCTGGTTGAAAAGAGACTGTGAAACGGTCAAAGGACTCAGGTGGGGGCACCCAACGATGAGTGTTGTCGTTTATTATTTATTATTTGTACTATTAATCATTTTTGTTTGATTTTTTTTATTCCATGAGAGAATTTAACAAAAAAAATAAAAAGGTGTTATTAGAATGAAAATGAAGATTTTCCTATAAAGTAATTTTTGAATTGGATAAAAAAAAGGATTTTAAATTGGTCTGATAGTTGAATTAATTTAAATGAATTTAGTTTTGATTTATTTATATTGTCATTTGTATTGATAAATATCAATGTATTGATAAATATTAAATAAGTTTTGAATTTAGTTTTGATTTATTTATATTGTCATTTTTGTATGATTTCTTTTTATTCCATGAGAGAATTTAACAAAAAAATAAAAAGGTATTATTAGAATGAAAATGAAGATTTTCCTATAAAGTAATGTTTGAATTGGATAAAAAAAAAGGATTTTAAATTGGTCTGATAGTTGAATTGATTTAAATTAATTTAGTTTTGATTTATTTATATTGTCATTTGTATTGATAAATATTAAAAGAGTTTGATTATCACAACAACTACTTCGAAAGCCTAACTCTTTTAATGATATGTCAATACATGATTAGATGATAATGTAAAAAATCTTTATAATTAAAATTAAATCTAATTTCTTTTTACTAGTTGTGGATCAAAATTAAACTCTTTTTAAATGTATTATACTTATACAAGAATTTTACTATAAGTTTCATTTTGACATAATAATTCGGTGGTTGGCAATATTTTAAAAATAATTGCAAATCTGCCATCAAAATTGAAATAAACGAAGGCTTATGCTTCCATTAATTTTACAATTTGCTTTTGTTTCTGGTTTTGTTTTTATATTTTTTTCAACCACCCTAATTAATTTTTTGAGTCAAACGGCGCCCTGCAATATCTCCATAGGTTAGATACTTTGAGCCTCTTATGAGATTAATTAACAATCAGTAACTTGGAGTACAAGGGTGCACTATCTCTACAAATTAGATCTTTTGAGCTCTCCAAAAAGATTAACTCACCATGAAATTCTTTCAAAAATGCCGGAAGAATGGTTATTTAATGACATATTACCAGTACCAAAAATAGACAATACTCGTATAAGGTCAATAAGTCAAGAAGGAGAAAACATTAGAGTTAGAATGTTAAGATCAAAATCTATAATGATTAATAGCCCTCCTATTTCAACAACTTCATCAAGACACTCTGTAGATGGATCCACTATAAACATAGATCTAACAAGAGTAAACTTTGAGCCTAATATTCCTCAGCCCATTTATCAAGAATCCAGAAGATCTGAATCACCCTCTCCAACTCATTCCCAAGTAATTAATATTTTAACAAAAGATGAACCTTTTGAAATAGACGAAGTCTGGATTAGACAAGACTTTGAAGCAATATATAACCAAGAAAAGCATGATTGGTATTTCTCAACATTTAATAAAAACGAAACTTCAAAATATTTACAAGAATTCTATAATGATCTAAGAAAACAAGAAATTAATATATATTTCTTTACCTGGTTTGAAAAATATTGTAATCAAAACAATATAGTAAATCCTTATGTAAAAAACTCTATTAATGTAAATACAAAAACTTCAACAGTTTGGAAAACTACAAAGAATGAATCAATAGAATCAGTATATCCTCCTCAAGAGTCTATAAAAATTATTACAAAAGAAAATATTGAAGTAGAAGCTTCTCCTTATAAAGCTTTAGCTCTAACATCCATGACAAAACCTGTTGATAAATATGATATTAATAAAATACATCAGCAATTAAATTATACAAATCAAACATTGAATATTATGACTCAACATTTAGATAGAATAGAAACTCAAACTTCAAAAACTCAATATTCTACATTACATCCGTCTAATATTAATAAAAATTTAGACCCAACAAGACCAATATATAAGCCTATAAATGTCCCGGAAAAAATTCTATATTCTGCAACACTAGGATCAAAAAACACTGAAACTACTTTAGAAGAAATTAAAGCTAAATTAGAAAAATTAACTTTAGGAAGTAGTTCAACAAATCCAAAAGTAAATACTTTAAGTAAAATAGAACAATTAGAAGAAGATTTTATAGAAATGAAAACTTCTAGTATTAACAAAATGAAATTTAATAGAGGACCAACACCTACTACTAGAAATTATTATCCTAGACCAACATTTCCATACGTACAATACGAAGAATGAATGAATTTTATAGAAAATTCCTATTTAGGAGATGCAATAGTAGAATGGAATATAGATGGAGCTAGTGAACAACACATCATGGATGTAATACAACAAATGACTATGGCTTCAACAGCCTACCAACTTAAAGGAAATAATGATGAAAGAACTGCTAAAATACTTATTACTGGTTTTACTGGTCAATTAAAAGGATGGTGGGATAATATCCTAACTCCTACCGAGAAAAATCAAATATTAGGAGCAGTAAAACAAGAAGCAAATGGAACTATCAAAACAGACATAATAACAACACTTTTATTTACAATAACAAAACATTTTATAGGAGATCCAATAAAACTTCAACAAAGAACTGCAGACCAATTAGCAAATCTTTATTGTCCAAGTATGTCTGATTATAGATGGTATAAAGATATGTTTTTATCAAAACTTTGCCTAAGAAGTGATGGCTCCGAAGATTATTGGAAAGAAAGATTTATAGCTGGCCTTCCAAAATTATTTGCAGAAAAGGTAAAAATCAATATACAAAATCAACATAATGGACTAATACCTTATGATCAATTAACTTTTGGTCAAATATCTAGTAATATTATCGAAACAGGAATTCAAATATGTACTGATTTTAAGATACAAAATAAATTAAGAACAGAAGCTACTTCAAGTAGACAAGAATTAGGAAATTTCTGTCAACAGTTTGGAATAGAAGGAATTCAAGCCCCGAGTAAGAAACGATCAAAAATACAACCAAGAATATCCAAACCTTCATATCATAATAAAGAAATTTAGAAAAAATTATAAAAATCAAAATCAAAAGCCCTTCTTTAATAAATCCCAAAGCTCAAAAAATATAAAAGGATCCAAACGAAAAAAATATAGTATGTTATAAATGTGGTCAATTTGGTCATTACCAAAGAAATTGTAAAACTAAAGAAAAAATTAACAATTTAAAAATTGATGATAATCTAAAACAAAATTTAATACATATTCTTATTAATGATCAATATTCCTCTTCAGAATCTGAATATGAAACTTCAGATAATGAAGTTAATGAAATATTTCAAATTCACGAAAATGAAAATTCTGAAACAGAATATGAAGAACCCGAATGTTTAGGACCAGAATTATGTGATTGTCCTAAATGCATTAAAACAATAAATGCTATTACAAATGATCAAGCTACTACCTTAATAAAAATATTAGATAAAATGCAAGAATCAGAATTAAAACATGAATTTCTGCAACAACTAAAAACCTTAATAGATGAACAAGAATATAGACAAACTCATATGGAGAAAATAGAAATGAAAGACATATTTGCAAGATTTAAACAACCACAAAAAAATACATTAACCTTATATGATTTACAACAAGAAATTAAAAGTCTAAAGCAAGAAATAGAATTATTAAAACAAAAAGATGCAGAATTAGAAATTAATTTATTAACTTTAAAAGGACAAAAAATTATTAACGAACAAAATTCATCAAAAGCATAACTTCTAAAGAACAAGAATCATATATTAATTCTTTAAGACAAATAATTATTCATAAATGGCATTGTCCCATAGATCTAGTTATCAATAATGAAATATTTTCATTAGTAGCCCTTATAGACTCAGGAGCTGATATGAATTGTATTCAAGAAGGATTAATTCCAACAAAATATTATGAAAAAACCATGGAATCCTTAAGTAGTGCAAATGGATCAAAATTAATTATATCTTTTAAATTAACAAAAGCAAAAATTTGTAAAAACAAAATATGCTATAAAACATCCTTTGTTCTAATCAAAAATATTAGTGAAGAAATGATCTTAGGAACTCCATTTTTAACTTTATTATATCCATTTTCGGTTACCTCAAAAGGATTAACAACTACTAACGTAGGACAAGAAGTTTGTTTTGACTTCATTAAACCTCCTCATATTAAAGAATTAAATCTAGTACAACAATCATTAATTTCAAGAATTAATCTAATAGATAAAAAACAAAAGCAAATAAGTATGCTTAATAAAGACATTTATTATAAAAAGATTGAAGATCAACTACAAACTCCTTATGGTCAAAATCTTATTAAAAATTTTCAAGAAAAAATTGAAAAAGAAATTTGCAGTACTGATCCAAGTGCATTTTGGTCAAGAAAAAGACATACAATAACCCTACCTTATGAAAAAAAATTTCAAGAAAAAGATATTTCTAGAAAAGCAAGACCAATTCAAATGAATCAACAATATTTAGAATATTGCAAAAAAGAAATTCAAGAATATTTAGACAAAAAGTTAATTAGGCCAAGTAAATCTCCATGGAGTTGTGCAGGCTTTTATGTTATGAATTCTTCTGAAATAGAACGAGGAGCTCCCCGATTAGTTTTTAATTATAAACCTTTAAATAAGGTTCTTCAATGGATTAGATATCCTCTTCCCAATAAAAAAGATTTAATTAACCGAGTTTATAATGCTTCACTATTCTCTAAATTTGATATGAAATCTGGTTACTATCAAATTCAAGTGGCGGAAGAAGACAGATACAAGACCGCTTTCACTGTACCTTTTGGTCATTATGAATGGAATGTAATGCCTCAAGGATTAAAAAATGCTCCTAGTGAATTTCAAAATATTATGAATTCTATATTAAACCCTTATACTCAATTTGCAATAGTATACTTAGATGATGTTTTAATATTTTTCAAAAATATTAATCAACACCAGGAACACTTAAATCAATTTATTAAGATAATTAAAGAAAATGGACTAGCAGTATCTGCCAAAAAGGTTAAATTATTTCAAACAAAAATACGATTTTTAGGATTTGAAATATATCAAGGAACAATAACCCCTATTAGTAGATCTATAGAATTTGCCTCTAAATTTCCTAATGAAATAAAGAATAAAACTCAACTACAGAGATTTTTAGGATGTGTTAATTACATAGCAGACTTTATTCCAAACATTAGAGTTATTTGTTCTCCTTTATTTAAAAGACTGAGAAAAAATCCTCCAATATAGGATAATTCAATGACTGAAGCAATAATTCAAATTAAAAAATTAGTCTAGGAATCCTTGATCCTGAAGCCTTTCTAATAATAGAAACAGACGCTTCAGACTTAGGATATGGAGGAATATTAAAACAAGTATTACCAATAAAAAGGAGCAAATAGTTAGGTATTATTCGGGGACATGGTAAAATGCTCAAATAAAATATAGTATTATTAAAAAAGAGATTTTAGCAATAGTATTATGTATTACTAAATTTCAAGATGATTTATTTAATAAGAAGTTTTTACTCAAAACTGATTGTAAAGCTGCATCAAGTGTTTTACAAAAAGATGTTAAAAATCTAGTTTCAAAACATATCTTCGCCCGATGGCAATCTTTATTATCTTGTTTTGATTTTGATATTCAACATATTAAAGGACAAACCAATTATTTGCCTGATTTTCTTACCAGAGAGTTTTTACAGGGACAAAGTGAACCTTATGAGTGAAAAGGCAAAAGTCGTTACCAAAGATCAATATGGTTCTCCTTTGAGGACAAGTTCAATAAAGATGGAAATCGAATCCAGTCAATATTCTGCTTAAAAGCTTATTATAAAGCCAGAAGGCTCAAGTTCAATAAAAGCTCAAGACAAACCTTTATCTTTTCATCATGCAGCCCTTACCCCATCACCTCAAAAGTTAATTCGACCTAGTAGTCCCTATACTCCTACTCAAAATTACCCCCCAAAACCTAGTTCCTTATTATATACTGACAAACCCTTTCCTTTAACTATCTGCCCAATAGAACCAGAATGGACTGATAGAACCCCTCGCCATATTGCTCAAAAGATTTTTCCCTCACAATGGCATTATCTTCCCATAGACCCTCAAAAAACCCGACTTTTTTATGAATTTATATTAGTAGATACAGACTCAATAGAAGTAACCCATAATCGAGACCCTAAAGATCCCTAAAAAATAATCTTCTCAAAAATCAAAATATTACAAGTATTAACTCCATCCAACTGGTCCATTTCTATTCATTCTTCTAGAAATTTTTCTAGATCTTTTACCCCTCATCATTATAACTATTGCGATTATATTCAAGCCTGGTACAATTTTCTATTTTATCAACCATACACTCATTCTTGGTTTATATGGTTCAAAAGAGGAATTTCTCTTTCTTTTCCTCAATGGTTCATTAAATGGTTTTTTGATTGTGGACCTCTTACCACTATATTTCCTGACTTTGCCAAAATATCCTTTCAAAAATTCAAAGAAGTCACTAATTGTGAACCTACAATTTTAACCTTTTGTGCCAGTTTTGGTGTAACCTGGATAATGAGTTGGGACTATTCTATTTCACTATCAGACAAGACTCCTCCTGCAATATCTAGTTCGGACAATA
Source organism: Styphnolobium japonicum (assembly GCA_023212625.1). Classification (NCBI taxonomy): domain Eukaryota; kingdom Viridiplantae; phylum Streptophyta; class Magnoliopsida; order Fabales; family Fabaceae; genus Styphnolobium; species Styphnolobium japonicum. Next base: position 8,279,077 of record JALBWW010000010.1, read on the forward strand.
AGAATTAAATGGTGGAATAAGTTCAACAGCGAATTATTAGCAGATCAAAAGCTCCAAAATTGGTTTCTTGGTAACCCTCAATATGTTAAGAATCTCACTCCTCCTCCTCAATGTGAATTCTTAACTGAAAAATCCAAATTTATGGCTGAACTCGCTGCTTGCAGCTCTAAAGAAGAATTTAACAAAAAACTACAAAAAGCCTTATCTCAAACCTCTTCACAAGACGAAGATGCTTGTTCTAGTACTACTCCTCAAAATGAAGATGACTGCTATGGTATTGACTTGGACGAATTTCAATAAAAAGATTATCTGTCACTCCTTTTCAAAAAAACAAAGTGTCGGCAGGTTACTTTTTCAAAAGCACAAGAAAGACAAAGTGTCGGCAGGCTACTTTTCAAAAAGCACAAGCAAGACAAAGTGTCGGCAGGCTACTTTTCAAAATGTCGGCAGGCTACTTTTCAAAAAACACAAGCAAGACAAAGTGTTGGCAGGCTACTTTTCAAAAAGTAAGAATAATTTTATCATGACTATCTACTCTCTCAAAAGTATCAGCAATTATAATAATTGAAGTTTCGGACTTTCAAGAAAAGCCTCTCCTTCTATATAAAGGGACTCATTTCTTTAGGAGAAGGCATCGGAAAAAACTCTCTCTCTCTCTCTCTTGTAAACATTTCTCTTGTAAAATTTTTTAAAGGTTTTGCTATGCTCTGCTTTCTGCTCTTCCTTCTTGTAAGTTACTTTCAGAGTGTAATATTTTTTCATCTGTATTTTCATCTGTGTATCATTAATAAATATTTTCTGTATTAGTTTTCTTATATTTGGCTTTCTCTATTACTTTTCTATATTAAAAATTTTTTTCTTTATATTACTTTAAACTAAAATATATATATAATTTAGACCACCCAACCCGTTTAACCTGCAACCATAGAGAGTTCGGGTTGTGACGAGACAGGATGGGTCAGCCTGCCCTGACATCACTAGTTGCTGCCAAGCTTCACAAGTATATCAGCATACTGATTAACCATCGCTTACACATACAGAGCTATGATGACTTTGGCTCCTCGTGCTTCTGCGTTGGAGAAGGCAAGGATGGAGAATGAAATTCTCAAATTGCTAAGAATTCGCCAATTTTACTACCAGTTCAGCACCATTTCTATCTGACAGTGAGTAATACTTAAGATGGAGATGTACTCCAATTATTGAAATTAGAAAAATAAAAGAAATATATCCATAGAGAAACAATTAAAATGCTAGAATTGGATATAAGTTCAAGATACATTATTCCTATCATAAAAGAACAATACTATACATAATTACATACAGCAGGGAAACTGTTGAAGATAAGGAATAAAATGATATCAAAATTTCATTATACATTGATTAGTAGTAGAAGCTGCTAAGGTTGCAGAGATGCAAACTCATCCTCTTTAGATATTGGCATATTGCACGATTAAGGATCCCAGCCTGAAAGCTGTCTCACAACATCCTGTTCTTTTGATCGGTTAAACTCATCTTGATGCTTAACTATTGACACAAATCTCCTGTCCTATATACATGGACCAGTATGTCATGAAACTCATTATTGGCTCAAGCTTTGGGGTTTAAGGACTGTTCAATTTCTTCTAGAGAGCGCCCCTTAGTTTCTATTATGAAGTAATAGGCAAATGCTGCAGCTATCAGGGAAACTGCTCCAAAGCTAGCATATACTGGTCCAACTCCTAATTTCTCCACCAACTCAAGGAAGAATAATCCCACCATAAAGTTGCAAACCTTGATATAAAGGATATGATTAGTAGCCTCCTTTAAATTGAACACCAACACGATGAAGCACATGTATTAATATACAAATCAGCTTATGCACATTCGTTAGCAGTATGCATAAAACTATTTCTAAGACAGCAAGAGAAAGAAAGGAAGCAGAATCATACATGCAGCTCCAAGTACAATGCATTTCATCGCAAGTTCAAATTAGATGTGACATAAAGAGCTTTCAAAAGAGGAAAAACAGAAAAAGCACAAAAAAGGGCTTAATACCCACCCAATGGGTTGAAAAACTGAACCCCATAATCTTCCCACGTGTCCTGGTGCTGCTAAGCTCTGGTATAATAATGCCAGTTACTGGGCCAGCTCCAATTGCAAAAGAGAATATATACCTGTAAGATTGTATACAGGGAAAATGCATGATCCATGTGCCAATATTCCAGAAAAGATCAAATACTGGAAACTATCCCAGTCCCTAGAACATCTTCTTGTTGTCATCTATGGTCATGTTAATAATGAAAGAACTAAGCCAACGTCCTAAAAGTAATCATATATTGACGAAATGTTATCTCACATCATTATTGTGAGTTAAAACTGAGATATAAACCATTCATGTGCTTTCACCTAACAACTTAAGCTATTGAGAGAGCTAGTTATTGCGTAAGGGGGCGTGTTCTCCACCTAACATCTTAAGCTATTGGGAGAGTAGGCTCCTGACAAAAACAAACAGTAAGCTATACCAATTCCAAATTCAACTATAATAGACGGCATGGGGACCAAAAAATACATAGAATCATGATTTCTAAATAAGTTAACTATTCTAAACATATAAGATTATTTAATTGAGTCCAGCTAAGTTCAAAACCCCACTTTCTGCAAATAAGTGATACACAAGCTGTTAGGCATATTTATACAGAAACAAGTATTTGAAGAATTAGCATGAGAGAGAGAGAGAGAGAGAAGCATGTCAATCTGCATGAGCACCTAGTTATTTCTACCTAAGTTTTAATTGGGGAGAAAAAAACTAGGTTGCTCTCTCAGACGGCCTATTTCACTAGAATCTTAGAGCAGCGGCAAGTAAATGCTTACATGACTGTTCCTAGTATTGAAAAGTTGTTGCTGAGTTGCTCATCTAATGGAAAGCTGACAGCACAGGCCACAAGAAACATTGAAATTGCCTACAAAGAGACAGAATTACTAACTTTTAAGAAAAGTCATAATTAGTAAATCAGTGAGAAAAAGTTAGTCTTAACTAGAAACAAGATGTAAATGAATTCAGTGTGTGTCTGTGCACACCCACATGTGCCCGTATGTATGCATCCTTGTGTATGAATGTGCTTGCGTTCACATATAATTTCATAGAAAGAAGTTATGGACATCTCGCACATACTCACCATTCCTAAATAGCTTCCTATTAGAAGTTTCTGCCTCCCTTGCCTATCGATTAAGTATAAAGCACAAAGTGCACCTTTAGAAAAGCAACAGTTCACAGCCATCAGATTCTGATTCTAAGAAATTTATTTTGAGATAAAACAGAAATGACGTGCAGACTGCAAACCAGCAAAGTTAGTAAGTCCAACGAACAAGCTTGCTAAAGCACTGCTTTGAACTCCAACATCTTGAAAGGTCAATGATGAAAAATAAAGAACTCCATTTATGCCTGAAAACTGCTGAAGTACAAAAAGGGCACCTCCGATAAAGGCAACTGCAATCAACAAGAAAATCCACTCCGAATTTTACGCTTCAAGTGGCATGCAATGATTATAAACATCTACTTGTTTATGAAAGAAAAAAGGTTTATTTCATGAAGCCGAGCTCAATCCCATCTCCAGCAGAAATTTCTACTTGAATTGTGTACTTATATTTTTCCTGATATTCAATCTATTAGGATAGGGAAGACTAATTTTTCATGCACAGAATGCTTTCTAAAAGTAACAGCCAAAACCACCTTGACACAACCTCTAGAATGTGGCTCCTCCAGGATCTCTGACCATCTGTTGTCCAAATCACTACCATCACTCTTGCTGACTGACTGAAATTCTTCAATTGCTCTCTCAACTTCAGATGCTCCCCAAAGCTCACGTACTACTGTTTTAGCATCATCCATTCTCCCAGCCTGAGCAAAAATACTAAAGCTTTGTAAAGAGTGGAAAAGCGTATAAGTTGTCAGATAGGCAAACAACAAAGTCCTACCTTGCAAAGCCAGCGTGGACTGTCAACAGCAAACTGCATACCAAGTGCAACAATAAAACCAGGGATGCTCGCAATGTACAGCATTGCCCTCCACCTGAAATATTGGCAAATAATTTCCTGTTTTAAAAAACTATAACATACAAATGATGGAAGAGTCATAACCAAAGGAGACTCAAACTGCTTCCATAGGAATTTATGAGTGCAGGTTTGATTTCAGCGAACATTATAGAAGTGTATTCCAGTTACAATTTTAAGTTCAAAGTGGATAAAGTATTGAAAACAAGACGTGTCTAAAGGCCATTGTTATCAAAAATTATTTTCGACATAGGATTTTGAAAACTGCAAAAAAAAAGGCTGTGAGCCTGTGGCTGTGGTTCTACATCCATCAAGTCCAATTTGAAATCACAGAAGGTATGGATATGAGACAAATTCTTGGCATATGTCAATTTAACACTAATCTATGAAATATCAACAGAGAGGAGAAAAGACACACATATGACACAATACAAATATAGCAAGTTGATGTTCTTGAACAAATAAGATACAATACAAAAATATATACATCTATTTAAATAAATTACTAAAACGATATGCACTTACATGTAATAAAAACAAGACCAAAGAAAAAGATTATCACATACAGAAAATTGCTGTGTATAAATCAGTCATTAAAGAATTCACACACACAACTAAAATAGAAAGTCATAATCCAGGTCATTAAACTTTCACTCAATGGTAGTGATGAGGTTCTCACATTCTTAGGAAAAAATTATTTTTCTCATAGAATATGCTTTCTTTGAACATTCCATTTTAACATCTCAAAAACATGAAAAATTTGAAAGTCCAGAAATATACAACAGAAGCAATTATATTGCTCATAGATACTTTATAAGGACTAATAATATCATACATATCAATGGAACAGGGCAATGTCTATTAATTTTTTCCAATCTTAAGAAAAAAAAAAAGGAGTAGGCTCTGATCAGTTTCCCACGGTCAACCAACTCCATGCATCCTTAACCAGAAAGCATTACTATAGGCAACAAGCTTGTAGCTCAACTGGCACTGGCGTCAGTCTCTTGACTGGGGTGTGATGTTGTCAGGGGTTCAATCCCCCATTAGACCAACTATCCCCCTCCCATTCCCAGGAGCTTGCACCTCCTGTTGTACCAAGAAAAAGCATTACTTTAAAATAATTAAAAAAAAAGCCCTATCAAAAGGCTCAATTTCTTCCACGTTCTCTGCATCTTTTTGTATCAGCAGCCAAAAGGTGAAGATCTGTGTTAGACCTCCTATTCAATCAGCATATGTCAGGAAAGTTAGGCGCCAACCCAAGCCAATTGGGCCAGCTTTAGGTTATGGGCCGGTGGATACAGATCTAGTTGATCCTATTAATTAGGATCTGTTGTAATAGATAGGACCTATTGTAACTAATCTGTTGTAATAGATAGGACCTATTGTAACTAATAAGGACCAGCGGGTATGTGAGCTGGACCCGTAGCAGTCCTGAATAAATAGAGAAAAGGGAGGGAAAAACAGTTAGGAAAATAGTTGGGACTGGACAGGGAGGGGGCCAAGCTCTCTGATTCTTGGCAGGGCATTCTTTTGTCTTCCCTCTCTATCACATTCTCCATATACCCCTTCTTGTATCTTTTCTCTGATTTGGGGACAATCTCCACAGAGAATTATTCAATTCCATTCAGTTGTTACTCAGAAATTCAATTACATTTTTCCTGTTTCTATCAATCTGCCAAATCAACCTCACCATTTCTGACCAATTTCACCCTTTTTAAGTGAAGTGTTCTTAGTATAGGTGAAAGTGAGAGCAATGGTGAGAAAGGATTGGTAATTGGCAAAGTATATTTCCCCTCCCAGCCAGTGGCGAGCAAATTCCTTCCATTTTATTTTCCACTAAACACAGTACAAACCATAAGACTGTTACACAATTAATTAATAAAATGATAAAAAGGCTGACAACGCATTGGCTCAGGAGCAATCAGTATAGGATTATTGCAGTTCATCCATAACATGCTACAGCCACAACTTGACTTGCCAGATAGAGGATGTGCAGTATGCATAAAATATTTAAGCCAAGTTACTCTTTATAGGCCTTTTAAACCAAATAATATTCACTTTTGAGATCGATGTGAGACTTGAGGTGTTAAAATTTCCATGCCATACCTAAGGTGTGACCATTACAGAATACAATATAATTACATAGAGTTACATGTATCAAATGTCTGGTCATAGCCACATCACTTGCCTATCTGATACATGCATAGAGCTCCTTCCTGGGTGCATCAGTGATTCATAGATAAAAATATAATAAGATATGCTTCAAGTATTTACATGTAAACCAAAGCATCCTAAATTCCTAATCAGATCACCATATGATATGGAGAAAAAGTTTAAAACAAAGATAGAAGATGACGAACATATCAGACTGAATTTCGATAAAAAAAAAATTATAGCCCATCAATAGACAATTTCATTTGACAAGCTTAGGAAACCTAATAAATTATTCATCAAATACACCTGTCGTCCTTGTTTAACATCCAACATCTTTTACTTTCCAAGTAAAACCAATTACATCAATATATCATACAAACACAAGTGAAAAATTGAGAGTTAAATCCCAATTCCATGAGTCAACAAGGAAGAAAGTACAAAGAAACTCACCAATGTGGATCATTCTCAGAAGGAATTCCGAGAAATAGTGAAGCAATAATGCCAAGGCAAGTGCCGATTTGACATAAGGACCCTAGTGCCCCCCTATATTTTGTTGGAGCAACCTACAGCACATATGAAAGTGAAGAGGCATGAGTGAGAAGAACCTGCTACTGCTGTCTTCAAATTTCTTTCCTCTACATATCAGAAATTTTTTAGCAAGTATATAATGTTCAAACTATTTCAACTGGAAGTATGATTATACTTTTTCTTTGGGAGGGGCACCTTGAAGTATGATTACACTAAAAATAACAAAAATTAGGACTTAGCCTGTTTTATTTCCATTCTAGTCACTCAATAAGCACCACTTATGGAAATTATTACACGGATTTGGTATATGATGTAGAGAGAAATCAACCCAGTATAGTTAGAGAACAAGAAAATTATTATGTATAAAGCCAAAGTTGATATCAACAAATACCTCAGATATATATATTGGAACAAGAACAGTATTCACACCTATACCAAGACCAACAAGAAATCTTCCCCCAAGTATCTCATTCAAGGAGTGTGCTTTGGCACTGTTACAAATTGGAAAAGGTAAGTCAAAAATATCCTCCAGAGAAGCATCTGTAATCTTAACCAAAGTTGCAAGCATCGGTGGGCAATATAGGTATTGATGGTCAACATGAATGTATTGCCAGTCATGTTATAATCATAAATCATCTATACATAACAAAATCATATTTCAGAACAAATGACTACTAATAGCAGATTCATTTAGTAATACTACAGTAGAGAAACATAATGTACCAGCAATAGACATTTTCAACACATTAGAAATAAGTTTCAGAAATCTAAGGCACCTCATAAAAGTTTAAGTATGAGAAACATGTTTGATAATAAACGAACATTGAACGCAGATGCCAAAGGCAAATAGTCCCAGATATTATCTTAGCTAAAAGAAAAATACAAGCCTTTTATTTGCTTTTTCTTTTTCTCTGCAATCCCCAGTATAAGGAGGGTAAAAAAAAATTCAGAGTCTGTTATGAAAGAGAAAGAGACAATAAATGTAGAATGATAGAAAAGAAGCAATGCTATTATTCCAATCAATTTTTGGCACCAAAAGTTTGCAGGCTACATATAGGCATATAGCAAACTATGAACTAACCATTACCCACATATCCTATGAAACTTTTGAGACATTTCAGGTATGCATAGGGGCATTAACTATAAATGAGATAGTGGCTTTTCAAACTGTTAAAATATCCAACTTCTGAAAAGGTGATTGCAAAAGAGATTTAGGAATGCTAATTGGTGAAATCTTGTAAAAGCTGCTGCGATCATCTTACCATAGCACAAAGAACTCTTACAAAAAATGTTCAAAAATAAATTTGAGGAAATTAAACAACATGAAAAGAGTGCTTGATTTGAAATTCTTTAATTCTTTTTCTGATAGCTAAACAAATTTTGTTGAATATTCTATAAAATTAACAAGGTTGTTAAGTTTATGTCCTTCGTAAATTAAAGAGTTTGAATTTGATCCACTATCATTGCAAATTTTTTTACACTATTAGGAAATTAGAAGGTGCCATGTCATTGTCGTAAATAAGATTTTTAACTTCTTGTAAAAGCTCTGAACTGTTTTTTAAATAGATTGAACCATATGGCTTACTGACCTTTTACATTGTCAATGAATCAACATTAAATCCAATTGAAAAACCACAGTTAACTTTTAAAGCATCAATAGGGTGTTTTGTGGAAGAAACTATGTATTTGTTAGGATACCAGAAAGTAAAGGAAATTGCAGTAAAGGAAACAAAGAGAATTCTCCTGAAGATAATAAAGAGTTTTATATATCTCTAGGAAAAACTCTCAATGACCAGAGCTATGCTCCTCAGAGGTAGATTCTCCTCTGCCCAAAATCTCTCTTACAAGGAAAATGCATAAAAACCCCACTACTCTCTCTCCTTCCCTATATTCTGTTCACGCATCCTAACTACCAGATGCATTACTCACACACACCCCTTGCCACCTCAGCATTCTAACTAACTCATTCCTCCCCTTTTCCGTTTTTCTCCCTCCTAGAATACACCCTCTATATTGGAGGCTTCATCTTCTGCTGATTGGGCTGTAAATTGGGCCGTAAGGCCCGGCTCCTATCAGTATTATAAAAAGCAAGCAAATGAATCAGTTATGAAAATCATATTATAAGAAGCTTTTACTTTCAAGTAGCTTCTACTCTGTAAAATAATTCATACAATACAAACAAGTATCAAAATAGTTAACAGTAGATATAACTCAAAGATTCCTATGATGGTAGGAGGATTAATTTTCATATGTAAACTAGGCAATCACAAGATCCACAAGATCAAAGTATGCTACCAATAACGCATGTTACCTTAATATTGCCCCAAGGATTAAGGGTATGGTATCAATCTGAAATGTGAGCCGACAACCAAGCTTATCTACCAAAGAGCCGGTGCTTATGCTCCCAATAAATGCACCAGCAATAAATATGCTGACCACAAGTCCCTCAATGAATGAGTTTCCCTCAAAACCAAGCTCCCGGGCAATGGAAACAATAGGACCATTCATGACTCTGCAAATTATGCAATCGAGTTCCAAATAGTTTATAAGAGGCTAGAAAATATTAAACCAATTCACCACATAATTTTTAGAAGTTGATCAAGTTGTACCTCATTTTATCACACCAAAGAATTGCAGATAACTGCTTTTAGAATAGTCTGTCAATAGTAATCATTTATTCTTCCTTTAAGAAATGAAATATCATCCCGGGTTTTACCTTTAAAAGCTCAATTTAATACACTCAACCGGCTTCATTAAACTTCAACTATAATTTTTCAAGAGTTTAATTTTGATCCACACCCAATATAAATTGTAAAGTTTTTCTTTTTTTCTTGTTTTCTTTTATTTTCTTTTTCAAAAGTATCCTCAAATCTTGTGTTGCTACATGATTAAAAGAATTTGACATTGCAGGTATCGCAACACATGATTGAACAATAATGTAAAAAGTTTTATTTATACTTAAACTCAGTCTTTAATAAACTGAATACTTCATCCTGTTTCCTTTTACATAAGAATCTCTACAACTAAAATAACAAATTTTATCTTCTACTTAAACCTCAGTGCCCCAATAACACGTGTCTGCAGCAATTTGTAAACATTTTCTCGTACCAAAAAATAACGCGAGAGAAAGTAAGACACACAAAAAGAGGGAGAGAGAGAAACTGACCCAATGTGATAGCCAAACAAAAAATTGGACATTGAAGCAACCAAAACGTGAGGAAAAGCAGGCAACCAGCCAAAATCAAATCCTTGACCACCCTCCTTTTCATCAAATAAAAGTTTTCCTTCATCTGCAACTGCAACATTATTAGTATTTCAAATTCAGCAAACAGATAGACATGATGAATGATATCTATGAACTATGATATTCCCACAGTCATAGATACATGATGATTTGATTGAACAGCTAAAAGTAAAACAAACGCAGTGTTGTAAGACAGACAGACAGACAGACAGACAGACAGACCTGGGAGCTGTTTCTGTTTCTTGAGGGCAGAAACTCTGAGGTTACGAAGGCCAAAGGTGCAATTGAGAGTGTGAACTTTGGTTTTGGTTTTGGTTTTGGATTTGGAGAAGGACACTAGTTTGGGGTTCGGAAAGGTTAAGGTTTTGGTTTTGGAGAAGGGAACATGTTTGGAGTTGGGGTAGTTGAGAGGAGCGGAGAAGGTCGCTGCTGAGACTGGCCACATCGGATACCGATAGTGTTTGGGTTACACAAATTCAATGAAATTCATCATTCAAACTCTAGCTACATCCTTAATAAATGGATAATGCTACCATGAGGTGGTTTAATTTAAATATTTTGTTTGGGATTAGATCTTTAGATTTATATATTGATGCGTATGAAAAAAATATAATTAGAAAGAATTTTTCCTACTAATCGTACATAAACGTGAGATTAATTTCTTATTTTTCGAATGACGAGTATCTTAATTTATAAAAAGAAGAAAGATAATGCAAAGGTCACGTGATCATGATTTTTGGCTTTATTGTGCACGTGGTTCGCCATGCACACAAGCATGTTTTTCCCGCTTCACTATATATTTTATTTTATTTTTTTCATTATAAGCATCCCTTACCATTAATTTAATTATATATATATATAAGTAAACGTATGTAAATAACAACTCCATGAACTCACTTTCAAGTCATTCTCTTTCTTTCTTCTTTTTATTCATAAATTATTAATATCTTTCTTCTGGTAAACCCAAATCCCCGCAAATTATGCATGTAAGATGGAGCAACAACTCCAAAAACTAACTCCTTTAGTATGTTTAGAAGTGAAGCTCAAATTTCCCAAATTCATATGTATGCATTGTGCACTACCAAACATTTTTTTGTTAATCAAATTAATAATTTCTGATAGTTGGTTTGACCTTTTTTTCTTTTTCATTCCGATTCAGTATGCAATGGAGCACTTCGTTTATGCAAATGTCTCTCTAGGAATTAACGAAAATAACTACAAATGAGCATGAAAATGTTATATCTATATTTTCAGTAGTTAAGCTACACTATTATTCTTGACAATAAGTAACATTGCCCCTTGTTTTATAAATATTTAGAGGAATCCCTCACAGTGACGTATTATCATATGAATGAATGAGTAAATTTTATCACATTATTTTTTCTCATGTGAAGAGAGATATTACCTCTGCCCTTATCCTTACTATACAAAAAATTTGGGCCCGTCACTTATCTCAAAACATATATACATGTAATTGATAACAGAATACCTCTTCCATAAAAATATTCTAAAAATGTAGATATACTATCTTGTTAAAAGGCTGTGAGTGAGATTTGAACTCAAGTTTTAAGTGAGATAAAAAAAATGACAAATATATTCCTTTCGTGAACCATTCAACTTGAACTAGGGATGCCCTAATGGAAGCATGTTGGGTACTTCCCCTTTGTCCCTATCTTTTCTAACTTCTCTTCTTCTCTTATGTCATCCAAATTCTGACTAAAACGGGAAGAAAAAGAAAAAAGAAAGGACTCTTAAAATGTTAATTAAGCATTTTGGATACTCCGCATATTTTCCTCTCAATAATGCCCTCTAGATTCAAGAGGTCACTCAATAGACAACAACTTAAACCTTTTAGATAGTTCAAATATTATTAAAATTTTTAACATCAAGGGCGCAGTTTAGAAAGATATTAAAACTAAAACTGTGTCCAAATAATAGGGATACAATATCAATCCATAGAGAATTTCATTGAAGCAAATCCAATACCCAAAAAACACACCAACGAATCAAACTTCACAGCAAAAGTACGTTCACATCAAAACGCCTCTCAAACTGATAATTCCCTCAAATCTGCACAAGAAACAGGTATTGAGCTATATTTAAGTATATCTTCATCAGCTTAATAGTTATATTCTTACTCTACGTACTTCGACCAAAAAAATAAATTTTAATAGCTAATAAATGGAATAAATGGACCAGAAATAGCTAGTTGTCGAATATAGGTTATTTTCTAAAACAATAGCTACTTGTTTTAATATAATGTTTTAAAAGTCGATATTTCAATAGAACAATGATAGGATAATAAGTTCAAGAAAGTACACATTTTAGTCCCCAAACACCTCTTACTCCTAGTTAATGGTGTCAATTCGGGTTGACTTATCATATTCGGGGTTCATAAACGTATGAAATTACACTTAGGCTAAATATTCTTAGTTTATGTAATGAAAAACTTATTTAAAAAATAAATCATATAAGTGTTTGGATTAAATAGAGTAATGTCAAGTATTAAAGATTAGCACCTATTATTATTAAAGATTAGTTCTGCTTCTCTCTTTTGTAGAGCTTAGTTTTTTCTGTTTTATCCCATGTACAAAAAAAAAAGTACCTTTTCAAATCTAAAAAAAAACAAAAGGGCACATAGATGGTGAGTTACCACTTTTAAGAAGTGTTTGTTTATTGGAGTTTTCTCCGTTGTGCAGGATGTGGTTCTGCTTCTGCATCAGAGACAGTTGCATCTCCTCCATCAAATTCACCACGGCATCGCTTTTTTGTGCCAACCTCTGTGACTTCTAAGCTGTCAACTTTGATCTCAGTGTTATCACTGCTGAATTCTCTCATTGTTGTGTGCCACTCTTCAACATCTTTCTTGCACATCACACGCCACCCACACTTGTGTATGATGAATTTACCACGACTTTCAAAGGTATCTATAGAACCCTTTGGAAACTTCGTAGTATTAAATATCAGTTCCAGCTGGTTGCAACCACCTCTTAGAAAATAGCATGGCAAATAGGTAATGAAAAGATGAGGGTAATTGCACTCCACATTTGCACCCCATCCTCTGTCATTTTGGAAGAATTCATCTTCAGGAGCTTTAGAAGTAAACCGAATGACACAATCCCACAAATGTGCACAGCCTGCAGGTGCCATATCTTCTATCACAAGGCATATAGAAATTCCCCACCCTTCTTCATTTGAATGACAAAAATGAGGGATGTCTACTTTCATGGACACAATTGAATCAGTAGTTGCATAACCACGACTCCTCAATGAAATCCTGACAAAGTGTCCATTATTAAAACCTTCAATTGTTTCCAGAAATTTGTAATTCTCTGTGTCAAACCATGATGGAATTTCATTCCCTGGAATAAGCCAGAAAACCTGTCCCATGGAAGGAATGTAGTGCAATAAGATATTGCCATGTTAAATAGATAGTAAAAGCATTGAGGAGGGGGGAAGAGAAAGATACCTGGGAATCAGCTGAGGCAATGAAATTCCATAGCTGATCTGGATATGATAAAGGTTCTATTGAAAGACAATCATTTGCCTGTAAATGTTGTACATTTGGTGGAAGCTCAGGCAATGACTGAAGCCTTTGGCAGTGACTCAACAAAAGGGTTTTCAAGTGCAAAAGATTAGAGAAGCAGCCAGCAGGAAGGCTAGTAAAATTGTTCCCCTGGAGACATAATGCATTCAATGATGACAAGCTGCTAAGATCAGCAGGGATTGAACCATCTGATAGATTGCAGTCTCTTAAATCCAAGGTCAACAAAGAGGTTAGCCTTGAGAAAGATGAAGGCAGGACTGAGCAGCCAGCAGGAAGGTTGCCAAAATTGTTTCCATTTAGATGTAAGTACTTTAATGATGGGAAGCTGCCAAGATCATCTGGAATTGATCCAGCACTTAGATTGCAGTAGCTTAAATCTAATTTAATCAATGAGGATAGACCTGAAATAGAAGGAGGCAATGTCAATCCCCTGGAAACTGGATTACTACTATACCTAAATATCCACCGAATGGGGAGAATTTCCTTCCATGAGTTGGATGTTGTTGGCCCTCTGCATCCTCTAAAAGAAAGTACCTTCAGGTTTTGTAAACCAAGAATGGATGGAGGTACCTCTCTTATAGCAGTTCCACTCACATCAAGCTCCTCCAGATATTCATTTTCATTCAAGTTATCTGGCAGTGAGAAAAATTTTGAACAACCAAAAATATTGAGAATTCTGAGAGACTTCAAATTACGAATGGAATTTGGAAGGCAAACAAGATTTTTGCAATCCTTTAAGTCAAGCATTATTAGGCATTTCATATTCTCCCCAAACTCAGGAAGTTTTTTAACATTTGAGCATCCAGAAAGAATGAAATCCTTCAGAGAATCCATTTCCAATATAGTTGGTAGGGCTTTAAGATTTTTGCAATCTTTCAAATTCACTAAAACAAGCTTCTTCTGCTGTCCAAGAGATGGATGAACCTCAACAAGGTTTATACAACCTTCAAGAGTCAACAATTCAAGATTCGGCAATATAGAAAAATCCGGAGTTCGAACAAGATCTTTGGAATGACTCAAATCAATAAGCTTCAGCTTTTTCAAAAGCTGGTCAAAGAAAAGAAAGTAGAAAAAGGATTAGCTTATGCTAGTACATTATATGATTTAAAAGCTTTTAACACTCTTACCTGAGTTCCAATCCCAAGTTGTTTGATCTTGCTATGATGCATTTTAAGGTCTACAAGTTCATCCAGTTGCACACCAGGAGGCAAAGCTTTCAAAGGATATCCCCTCCATTCAAGAACTTTTAATGAATTGGAAAGACATTTGAGACCAAGGGGAAGACACAAATTACATAATATGATGAGTATGCTAAGATTACACATCTTAGAGAAGGCTTCAGGATTCCATCGTGCTTCATATGGCTGAGGTAAATGCAAGAAGTATACCTTCAATTGATTCAGTTCCCTAGTAAACAACAATTGTAAAGACATTAAGGATGAGTAATAAGGTAATATAAACATAAAAAGAATGTAGCACCATTAATGTATCTAGGCAAAAAGGCACGCACTTTATTTTTTGTCAATACATGATCAACCTCCTCTTGCAACCACAACCTACTACGTTTGCTAGGATCCTTAGGTGATTGTTGACAAACAATATTCTTTCCCATCTCTTGAAGGATATCATGCATCCCCAAACGCCAAGTACCAAAATCATAATATTCAATTAGCAAAGATTTCTCAATAAGAACTGGAATTCCAATTTTTGGATAAAGACCACGTATTTCCAATATTTGTGTCACTCGATTTTTGTCCATTCCCTTCAAGAAACAAGCAACATCTAGAAATATATTCTTTTCCGTATCATCTAGTGCTTCATAACTTATTCTAAGTCCCTTTAGAATATCTTCTAGTGGATCTTTTCTTATCTTATCCATAGCACTTTCCCATTCAAGTACACTTCTTCCACAAAGATAAGAACCCAACACTTCAAGTGTCAAAGGAAGGCCTCCAGCATGTCTAGTGACACTTTTAGACAATTCCAAATAACCCTCTACAGGTTTGTCTCTTTTAAAGGCCCTCTGACAGAAGAGTTTAAGAGAATCCTCAATATCTAAGATTTTTGCCTCATAATTTTCAAATCCTCCATGTGATGTTAGCAGGTGCATATATCTAGTTGTTACTATTACTCTGCTCCCTGGGCCAAACCACTCTTGCTTTCCAGCCAAATTCTCTAGCTGGCTTATCTCACTTACATCATCAAGGACAAGTAGAACTTTTTTGTTGCATAGAAGACTTCTTATTATTTTCTTTCCTTCATATGAATCATCAATTTCCATGCTTCTTAACCTAAGATGAGAAAGGAGTTTCCTTTGCAAGCAAACCAACCCATTTCTCTCAGAAACCTCTCTAACATTGGCAAGAAAGCAACTGATATCAAATTGGCTACTGATTCTGTCGTAGACAGTTCTTGCAAGAGTTGTCTTTCCTATGCCACCCATGCCCCATATCCCTACAAAGCAAACATCACTCAACCCTATCCTTAGAAGTGGTTCCATTTCTCTCATCTTTGAATCAATTCCAACTAGTCCATCGCTGAAAAATGGCAACTTAGGTTGTAGTTTTGTCCATACATGTGCAACGATTTCCTCAATGAGTTCTGTTTCAAGCCTACATGGAAAAGAAAAATCTTGTAATTGCCATGCATAAATCATATCCAAATAATTGAAGATTTCATAAATTTTGGAACTTGATAGAGAAATTGGAATGTGGTCAATATTTAGTAAAGGATCAAATATTTTTAATTGAGATGCTTAAGACTTAAGTCACCAATCTACTTTAGTGACCCAAAACCTAATAACAAGCAAATTACCAAAGAGATTGTGCTAAAACTGAAATTGTTGGTATAAATCTTAACTTATATTACTGAATGATGAGTTGATGACAGAACAATCATAATTTATAGTTTATATACACTGAGACACAGTTGAGGTGACTAAAGGCATCCAAAACTTACCGACCCATAGAGTCCCAACCAGACAAACCAGCAACTTCTTTTAAGGAATCTCTCCATTTTTGGACCTTCTCTTGGTCATCTCCAAATTTTTCTTCATGTTTTCTGAAGGCTTCAGCAAAACTTCCCCTTTGGTGCCTAACATCAGAAGGATCCACGCCATAGAACACTGCGAAAACTTCTCTTCCCAACCCTTTTCTGGACTCAAGAATATTTTGGAGCTCATCCAAACACCAAGTGGAAGAAGCATAGTTCTGGGAGAGAATAACAACTGCAGAGAGAGATTCTTCAATTGCATGAAGGAGTTCTTGGGAAATAACTCCTCCCCTCTCAAGTGCATCATCATCTCTAAAAGTTATGAACTTATGATACCCCTTCTCTGCAAAGCTGCATATAAATGGTCTGTGAAACCTCTGCGGGTGTCTTCTCCCCTGAAACTCAAGAAAACATGATAATTCCATCTTGACTTCGAGGAAGAAGCTCCATCAGATACCACTGAAAGGCTTTAGAGAAAGTGACAGGTGACAGCTATGGCTTCAGTCCCATGTCAAGTTAAAGCTCAAGTTGTTTCTGGCATGTTATAAAACAGAGGATAAGCATATCATAGCTCAATGTAGCACTGCTTCTCTGATATCACCATTGTCTACAACATATATATACAAATAAAACAAACAAACAAACAAACCAAAGTTCACAATGGTATGAAAAAATGAAGTATTAGAAGTAGAATTTCAGTGTTATTTCTCTTTTTCTCTCTTGGACAAAGCCTGCAACTTTTAGTTATATAAGTTTGTAAAAAGAAGATGATTCTCACCAGCTTCATCATTTCAGGGCATATATGCTAGAAAGATCTGCAGGGATTTGATTCTTGTTAGGTACATGCGTGTTGTGTGAACAATGGAATGGCTAAGTAAAAGAGTACAAGTGAAGAAAAATAAAAAAGAAGGAAAGAGAAGAAGAAAACGAGTGGCCGAAAGCGAAAGGAAACAAAAAAGAGAGAAGAAAAAGAGAGAGAAAAAGGGAAAGGTGTGGAAAGTGTAAAGTTATTGATTGGTTCGGTATTTTTTTATGAAAGATGTTAACGTAATTACTTCTGGTGTTGTATGTTTTGGTAAGAATAATTTTTTTAATAATAGTTTTTTTTTTACAAAAATTATATTAAGTAAAGTTTATTACATTTTGTTAAAGTGAGTAAAATTAATTATAATTTATGATTATTTTTTATATAATAAAAATTATTTTTAAAAAAAAATTATTTTAAGAATGTGTTTAGATTAATTGTGAAAAAAAAATTATGTTAAAAATTTATTGTGTGTATAATGAATTTTCAAAAAAATTAATTATGAAAAAATTAATTTATGTTTAGATATATTAATTCACAATCGATTTTAATTTTTTGTTTAGATTATATAAAAAGAATCACTTTTATGTTCAAATTATCAAAATATATATAAAATAATTGAAAAACTTATTTAATTAAGATAAAAGAGTATTTATTTACCAAAACTTTTTAAATAAGCTAAAATCATTTAATCAAAAGCCTAAAATAAAATATTTTCTTAAAAAGTTATTTTTAGTTATTAAAAAAATAATTTTAACTTATAAATAATTTTATACACTTTAAATAAATAAAATAAATTTTAAATAAAACAAATTTTAATTACGAAAAAATTTATTTTATAAAAGAATTAATCTATCTCAAACATGTTTTAATCATTTCGATTAAGTAATTTTAGATTATTTTTAAAGTTTTGATAGATAAATATTCTTTTACTTTTAACTAAATAACTCTTTCAATCATTTCATATTTCTGTTGGCAATTTAATATATAAAAGTAATTCTTTTTATACAATCCAAACAATTTTTTGTGTCTTAAAATTAAATCTTAAAAAAAATTATGACCTAACATATTCAAACATATAATTAAATTTTTCATAATTGGTTTTCTAAAATCAATTATACACATAATCAATTTTTAACATAAATTTTTTCACAACTAATCCAAACATACTCTTAGATAAGTAAAATAAAATAATTTTTAGACTAATTTTTTAATTTATTATTATTTAAATTTTGTCCCATTATTTAAAGAGTTATTATGATAATAACAATTTAAAAAGTAGCTAAACTCTTTTAATAATATTTTTTTTCATTGTCCATATATTTCCACACTTTATGAGTATGAGACTAATCTCATTTAAGGCACTAAGACTATTCATCCTTGCAAATACTTTTTGACAAACTCAAATTCTGAAATTGTAGAAAACTCTTTTAATAAATGTAAGAAAACATAATTGAATAATGTGTAAAAGAGTTTTGTAATTATGAATCAAAATTACATTATATATATATATATATATATACACATATGTTGATATTAATTAAAATTATATTTTGACGTTATGCTAATAATATATTGAAAAAAAAACATTTAAGATTTGCAGTTAGTAATACTAAGCTGAAGAACTATGATGTAGAGACGAGATTGAAAAGATTATAATGGAAAAAGTTCGAATGACTGTCCTCCGATGCCATATACAACTCTCAAACAGTGTGGGTGGAATATAAAAAAATAATATTTAATTTGATTTATAAATTAGATTTTGTGTTTAAAATTTTAGGAATTTTAATTATTTAAATTTTAAAAAAATGATTAAATATGGTGATATTTAATAGAATTTGATTTGATTTTAAATTTAATTATTTAAATTAAATATTTTACCCTTATTAATTTTTAATTTTATAATGATATAAAAGTAAAATAATAAAATAGATCAAATTAATTTCTTTTTTAATAAAATATAAACATAAGAATAATTTCTTAACTAATTCAAATTCAATTTTTATAATAAACTTTAAACATAAAATTTAATTTTTAAATTAAATTAAATTAATACAATTAAATTCAATTTTATATTTAATTAATTTCAAACACAATAAAAAAAATAAAATAAAATAAGCTCTTTCAAGATGTACGTAGGTATGAAAGGATATTATTGGCTGAGGAGCACAGAAATAAGTCCATATTACGGAGAAGAGCAACTATACTTCTACCAAAAAAATCTTCATAAAATTCTCACAAAATTTAAGGTTGATTCATCTAAGCTATTTAAAAAATATTATAATGGGACTCAAATTTGATCTAATGATTTATATGAAATTTTGTGAATATTTTATTTGTATAAGTATTATTTCTCTACGGAAAAGCAAGAAACAATATAAGAAGTTGTCTGTATTGAAAAAAGAGCCAATGATGTCTTTTACGAATAAAGATCATTTATAATTTGTTTGGATTATGAGAGAAATAAAGTAGAAAGAAATAAAGTAGAAAGAAATAAAAAGAAGAGAAATATAGTAGAAAATTAGTTGATTTTTAAGTTATTTGGATTAAGAAAATTATGAGAAAAATAAGAAAGAAAGAAAATTAAATTTTATTGTAAATACATATTTGTCCTTATTTATTTATTTATAAAACAACAAAAAAAGGTATATTAGTCAAATTTTCACTTCTACTCATTTCTTCTCACTTTAGGAAAGAAATAAAAAAGTTATGGGACCTACCACTTTTTTTTCTTCTCTATTTCTCCTTTAACTAAATAAGAGAACTTCCTCATTTCTCTTCTATTTCTCTCCTCTCTAATTCTCTCTTCTCCATTTCTCTCAAAACAAACAAACCATTAGTTTTTGTTTGTTTTAAGAGAAATGGAGAAAAAAAAGTTAAAGAAGAAAGAAATAAAAGAGAAATAGTTTCACTTTCTTATTTAGTTAAAGGAGAAATAAAGAAGGAAAAAAATAGTGGGTCCCACAACTTTTTATTTCTCTCCTAAAGTGAGAAGAAATTGGTAGACGTGAAAATTTGTCAAATATATCTTTTTTTGTTATTTTATAAATAAATAAATAAGGGTAAATATGTATTTATAATAAAATTTAATTTTTTTTCTTTCTTACTTCTCTCATAATTCTCTTATTCCAAACAACTTAAAAATATACTCATTTTCTATTATACTTCTATTCTTCCTACCTCTTTCTACTCTATTTCTCTCCTAATCCAAACAAAGTCTAAAATGATACTTGTTAAAATAAGAAAATTATATTAAAGAAAAAAATTTAAAAGTAAAACCAATAAACTCTACATAAATATTAGTGAATCCTATTATAAACAGTAGCAGAACATGACTATAAACTTTGGGAAGGTAAATAATGAGATCTAAATGAATAAATACTTAAATGAAGAAACAAAGTTAATTTAACACATTCAACTAGGTTAGAAATGAGCCAAGTTAGGCCTAACTCAGGCTCGACTTACTATGAAATTGAGCTCATTTTATTGGGTTAAGCTCAGCTCACTTTAAATTCACGAGCTATTCAAGCTCAATGAGCCAATATCTAACTTTGTATTAATTAAGTTTGTATTATTCAATGAGTTAGGCTCAAATTTGTAGCTAAATAAAATTTATATTTTTATATATAATTATTTAAAAATTAATTTAGTCAGACCAAAAATAAAATAAAATGATAATATATATTAAATTAAAGCATTATTATTATTATTATTATTTTGTAAAAAATGACTATATACATATATCGAGTTGGCTCACAAGTTAATGAGTCGAACATATGAAAGTTCAAGATCGACTCATTTAACAAATGAGCCAAAATTATCAGTTTATTGGGTTATTAACAAATCAAGCTTACGAGCTGAGTGGATTCATTGTCATCCTGCATTCAACAATACACAACTATAAAAGTTATGAAATTATATTATGTTCATTCTTGTTTTGATAACCTTTCAACATTTAGTTTGTACCTAAGTAGATATTCTAAAAATAAAAAATCTTTCTTCATCTTTTAATAACAATAAACAAGTTGTAATTTAGTATTAGTTATAATCACCATAAAAAAAATTATTAATATGAAAATATATAAGAGATCATTTCTTAAGGTTATGACTTTTTTCTTTAAGCTAGTTTAGGTTCAAGCCTATGAAATAAGCATAAGATTAAACAAAAGATTATGATAGCACAACTACCTCAAAAGAAAAGTAACATTATTAACTTCAAAACAAAGGAGTAGCATAAATTTAGAGCACTAGTGATATAATTTAGGTCAAGTTTCCTATATGTTAAAAAAGAATAAACATTTATTTTGATCATCTAAAGATATATGTAACATCATATTAATCATCTAATTATTAATGACATCAAATTAATCCTTTAATAATAATTAATGACATTATTTTTGTCATTCAATGAACAACTTGATTTCATTTTAAAAATTAATTTGATAGTAAAATTATAACGTTAAAAAATTAATTTAATGTATCATATATCATTTAAGGAATAAATTAATGTATTTATAAATAAAAAATTAATGTAATATTACTTATATTTATAAAAAGCTAAAATAAATATTTACACAGAAAAAAAATTAAAGGGACAGCCTTCAAGTAGTTCCGCTCAGCCCTCGAGTAATTCCACCCCTGATTATGATCTTTTTATTTTATTTTTATATTTTTTCCCCCTAATATGATCTTCTTGTATTAATGAATAATATAATATAATAAGATATTAATCCGTGTTGAGGAACAGCTCATTTGAGGTTAACGATTCCTGTAGATGTAAATGAGGATTCAGTGTCTAATATTAATAAAATAAAGCATTAGATAATTGCTTTTATGATTTTCAAATCCATAAAGCTTGCAACAGTCCTTTGGTGGAAAAGTTGTTCTCCTTGGAATTAAGCCATTGCCGACCAATTTTACCAGTCATTAAAAGGCACCAGGTACGAGATTGTACTAACTGCAATAAATTATTACTATTTGTGTGGAGCTTGTGAAAATCCTGTGGCAGCAATTGCTGGTTCTAATTATCCATTTTTCTTGGGTAAATTCCAGGATCAAAATTATTTATGATAAAGAGCTATCCTAGCTCCTACACATTAAATTGTAGAAACTGAGAACGAATGCATGATCTCTATGTTACCAGGTGAGGAAAGAATTTATTTACGTTTTGATACATTGCGTGTGCAAGGCTGATGCAAATTCTATCAGTACGTTTGGATGATATTCATACTCCAGAAATCTTCAATGGAATAACATGCATGTTTATTTTGAAATTGAAAGTAGCTGTTTCATGGCATAGTTGTTTGGAATCTTCATTTGAACTGTCAAACAAACGGGTGCAAGCATACACCATTCAATATGAGCCGCATCCAATAAGAATATTAAAACTGATCAATAAATCTAACACTTGATAATTATATGTAGAATCAGTTGAGCATGCTATGCTTTAAGTTATGCTTTATTTCAACTAATATCCCCATGGATAATAAATTGGGTAGAAGTCCTTTGCGAAAAAAACAAGAAAGTCCTCCCAAAATGTTCCTATTCTTTTAGCCTTTCCATTGATTTACAGTTAACAATAAAAAAGTTAATATTTTTTCTTAAAAAATCAATTACTTGAAAAAATATAAATTTAAATCTTGCTTGTATAGAATAAAAAAAATTGATTAAAAAAATTAAAATTCCATGAGTGTTGTGTAAAATTAAACTAAAATCCATATATGAATTTAGAACACCTTAATTATGTAAGGTAGAAAGCGTACCTTTGTTAACCATTAGGCTTATCGATGAATCTGTATATTAAATAGGAATTCATATATTTAAGAGAAGCATCATGAGAAGATTATCATGAATCTTAGTGTATAGAAGAGAAACTACCCTCTTTCCCTATATGCATTAAAGTTTATGATCTCAATGGGACAACTGTAATACATATAAGATGAGAGTAGGGGTCTCTCCTTGTGTTTACAATATGGGTTAACCTACCCATCATAGAAAACTCATACACAATACCTACATATCACCACAGTCCATAATAGGTTTAAGTGCTTATAAAAGTCCAATAACAAAAGTGATCACAAATGGGCTTAACCAAGATATGCTCCACAAATATGACATTCAATTAATCCAAGTCTTTTAGTAAATATGTGACTATCCTAGTCCACATAAGATTAAATAATCCAATAATCTCCCACTTAGACATCATAGGCAAACATTTTAAAATAAACAATATCTCGAATTAATGTGGTTACAAAAATGTCAATTATGAGTAGGGGTGGAAATAGGCTAGGCTAGGCTTTACCCTAAATAGGTCTGGCCTGTTTTAAAAAACATTGGCCTTAGCCTGACCTGTTACCTATCATAGGCTTTTTTTTTTTAGCATGACCTGGCCTTTTTATGAAAATTAAAAGTTTGGCCTGGCCTGAATGCCTATTTAAAGGCCTATATTGTATAAAGAATTTCGAATAAGTCAACATGCTCAAATTTTATACCTTTTAAATATATCTAACCTTTAACAAAATTATTGTATTGTGTATAAAATAAATAAATTATATTAATATATAACTATTAAATCATATAAGTATTATAAAATTTTAATTATATGTTATTATAATAAATAAATAGGCCGGCCTGTTAGGCCTAATAGGCTTTTTTTAAGGTCTATGCCTAGACCTATTTAGCTAAATAAGCTTTAAAAAAGCCTAAGTTTGGCTTGTTTGATAAATAGGTTAGGTCGAAGTAGATCGAAATTAGGATAGGTCGTAGCCCCTATTGGTCAACCTGACCTATTTCCACCCCTAATTATGAGCAAGTACTCTTAACCATTGGTCCAAAAGGGATTAAAAGTATTTTAAAATTCAGAAAATCATATATTGATAGGAATACTGATATCATACATGTAAGATACTCAAATCCTTATGACTTAACATAAAGTGGAATGTGGGCCAAAGGGAAAACACATCAAAATGCATACCAAAAGTGTGATCACGTGTAATTCCCAACAAAATGACCCTAACATCTGAGATTCAATAAAATTATCTCATAAAATGAAACTAGGTTTAAAATGTCTCTGATAATATGTCATAATATCACAAAAGTACACACATAATAACAACACTTTAGTGAGAAATTGCATGGAGTTGTTTTAAATTACTCCACCTATGATAAAGAATTGTACTCACTCATAAGAGCTTTGCACACTTGGCAGCACTACCTTTTGCCAAAAGAGTTTGTAATTCATAGTGATCATGAGTCATTAAAATATTTGAAAGGCCAAGGTAAACTTACTAAGAGGCATGCTAAGTGGGTGGAATATCTTGAACAATTTCCCTATGTAATCAAACACAAGCAAGGAAAGGTAAATATAGTGGCTGATGCGCTTTCTAGGAGGTATACCTTACTAGCTACTCTTGAAACAAAAATACTTGGTTTTGAACACATAAAGGAGTTGTATATGCATGATGATGATTTCTCTAAGGTGTATGTTGCATGTGAAAAAGGAGCACAAGGAGGATTCTTTATGCAAGATGGGTATTTATTCAAAGAAAAATGTTTGTGCGTGCCTAAGAGTTCTTTGCGAGAATTATTGCTTAAGGAAGCTTATGAGGGGGGATTAATGGGTCACTTTGGGATCCAAAAGACTTTAGATGTGTTGCATGAGCATTTTTATTGGCTTGGCATGAAGTATGATGTGCATAAACTATGTGATAGGTGCATTGCTTGTAAAAGAGCCAAGTCAAAGGTAATGCCTCATGGACTCTATACCCCTTTACCTATTCCTGATTTCCCTTGGACTGACTTGTCTATGGACTTTGTGCTAGATTTGCCCCACTCAAGAAAAGGAAGAGACTCCATTTTTGTGGTGGTGGACAGATTTTCTAAGATGTCCCACTTCATTCCTTGCCATAAGGTGGACGATGCCATTCATGTGGCGGACTTGTTCTTCAAAGAAGTGGTGAGGCTTCATGGAATGCCCAAAAGCATAGTCTTCGATAGGGATTCAAAGTTCCTAAGCCATTTTTGGAGGACCCTTTGGAACAAGCTTGGGATTAAGCTACTCTTCTCTATCACTTGCCACCCACAAGCTGATGGGCAAACCGAGGTGGTGAATAGGACCCTATCAACCTTGCTGCGATCAATCATCAAGAGGAACATCAAAACCTAGGAAGAATGCTTACCTCTTATTGAATTGCTTATAATAGGGCTGTGCATGCTACTACTAGATTTTCTCCTTTTGAGATTGTATATGGGTTTAATCCCCTCACCCCCCTTGATTTACTACCTCTACCTAATGTCTCTTCTTTAATTCATAGGGATGGACATGCAAAAGTTGAATATGTGAGGAAGCTCCATGAACAAGTCAGACTCAAATTGAAAGGAAGATGGAGCAATATGCTAGGCAAGCAAACAAGGGAAGGAGACAAGTTATTTTTGAACCAGGAGATTCGGTGTGGGTACACATGCGAAAAGAAAGGTTTCCTTTGCAAAGGAAATCTAAGCTTTTACCTAGAGGAGATGGACCTTTCCAAATCTTTGAAAGAATCAAAGACAATGCCTACAAAGTTGACCTACCAGGTGAGCGTGGGGTTAGTGCAACATTTAATGTGGCTGACTTAAGTCCTTTTGATGTAGGTGATGAAGGATTAAATTCGAGGACGAATTCTTTTGAAGGGGGAGGGCATGATGGAGACTAAGGAAGCTCAAGTGGAAGCCCAATGGGCCCAAGGCCCAAAGATGCACTGCAAGGACTTGGAGGCCCAATGACAAGGTCAAGAGCTAAGAAGGCTAAGGAGGATTTGGATAAAGAAGTCAAACATTTTCTCTCACTCAAGCTTATTCCAAAAGAAGAAGCACTCAAGATGGTCCAAATGATCCAAGTTGATGAAGGGCCCAATGTAGGGGCATGAGTGATCAATCAATTTGAGACACACATGTTAGCTTTTTATTAGGCTTTATTAGATGTTTATTGTGCCCAATATTAGTGTTTTAGATGAGTTTAATGTTGTTGGGCTTCATTGGACTTTAATGCAAATATTGAATAATTTTCGGATTTTGATGCATTTTGACCTTTCTTCCTTGGTTAGGCCATAACTTGGGACTCGGTGATCCAATTGAGGTGATCTTGGTGTCTGTGGAAATCTAAGACAATGCTCTACAAGTTTCATGAAGAACTCAAGAGCTGGATCGGAATGCTAAGGGTCCAAAATATCCCTGCAATGCAAAGTGGGTTTGCTGTCACGGAACCATCTGGGCAGTATGCACATATTGGACTATATAGTGGGTTATAGGCCTCCTCTTGGGCTGAAACTTGGTCACTTGAAAGATAAGTCTCATATCTCCAACTTCAATGAAGACCATGTTGTCAATAGATGTCGTTTTAGGCATGCTTCAGAAGCTACAAGTTGGTCTGAATTTGGAAACACGTTCTTCCAACCTAACTTGAGGTAGGTGAAGTGTTTTTGGCATTTCTGGAGTTCTAAAAGTCCAAATGACATGATTCAAATTGGAGATTTTCAAGGAGACAACTGGCTACAACTTTGATGAAGACATCCAAGCCAAAATGCACCGTCTAGGTGATGAATTTGAAGCCAGAAGTCGGATAAGAGTTGTTGACTAAAAGCCACCAACCATACACCAACCCACCTACCATGCACCAACCCACCAACCATGCATCAAGCTTCCATTTTTGACAAATTTCAGATTCTTATAGCTTGTATTCAGATTATGTACATGTACAAATTGGCTTCTAGGATTAGTATAAATAGACCCAACTTCTTTGTATTAGAGGATTCAATTTGAAGTAAGTTAGAATTCAATTTTGTAGTAAGTTTGAGTATTTGTTAGTTTTCTTTCTCTTCTTCTCCCTTCTCTTTAGAATTTCATTTTTGTTATTTATTTTCTGAGTTCTTCCTTCCCATCCATGGAAGGCTAGGCTCTTATAATCAATCCAAGGGATTAGCCATCTTGATGTTTAATTTGGAGATCTTGTTTCGCTTGTTCATATTGCTTAATTGTTATTCAAGTTTCTCTTCTTCCTCTTTTGATTTTGATCTAGATTGAATTGCTTAATTTGATTTAGATGTTTATGTGATAATAGCTTTATTATCATGTATTCAAGAGGATCACATAGAATAAACAATTTATTAAAGCTTTTTGATAGATTGTTTAGCTTGGTTAAATTCTTGATCTTAAGTTAATCTATGTTTGGATGGTGCTTACTTTATCTAACCTTGGTTAATTAAATCCTAGATGCTTATCTAGTAGAGGATTCTTGGATCATGTTGAGGCGTCTTGATGTGATCTAAGGCCAAGAACATGGTTAGCAATTAAGTGAATTCCTTGTGATCAATGATGAGTTAAACTCAAGATCGGTAAATTTCCTTGGATTGGTTGTTTCTTTAAATTTGTTAATTACTTTCCTTTAATTCAACTAGTGTATAATCTTTTCCAATCATTAAACCCCCTTTTAATTATCTTGATCTGATTAAATATTTGTTCTTTTTGGATCCTTGAGAGACGATTCGGTTCATGCTCTATACTACAAATTAGTTTGCGAACCGGTAATTATTATTATTTGACGGGGTCTCGACAACCTCTTGTCAATGAGTTCTTTTTAGTCTTTTTTTAATTATGTATTTGAACATTTTAATCTTTTCAGTTTTGGTTCTTATTTTTCTTTTAGGGATTATTTTGTAATAAGGGCCTATTGTTTGGGCTTAACTAAGTGCATGGCATAGCTAGGGATAGATGTTGCCTTCTAATTGGGCTTGGGCCACATCTATGCTAGGATTAGGGTTAAAAATATGCTAGCTTGCTGCTTCCTTTTAGCTAAACCTAGCCGCCAACTCAATCCCTATAAATAGACTTGTATTTGCAGTATTTGTCACTTTGAATTTCAAAATACAATTACACTCCTTTGCGAGTTTTTGAGAGCTTTGTTCTCTTGGGGTTCTTGGGTGAACCATCTTGATTCTTATCAAAGGTTTCTTTACCTTTGTGACGAATCTTCACTTGACTTATCACTCCCCAAGAGTGTGACGTTTTCTTCCTTCCACCCCTCTTCTTCTTTCCATCTTTTCCATTTTTTTTCTATTTTGCACTGTTCAAGGTATTGTTCCTACACTGTTCACAGTACTGTTTCGGATACTGTTCACGTTACTGCTCATCTCTCATTAAAATTCTTTTTAACAAGAAATCAACTCAAGGACGATCCGTAAAAACAATATGCATCCAACTTGGATCATATCAGAAAGTCAGAGAAATTATTATTTTCAAAACCGTATTAAGCTAACAAGTTTTTAACATGTTGCCTTATCAAAGATTAAGGTTTATCATCAACAATATACAATTCCTATAGGTATAAGGAGTCCACTATATTACAATATACTTTAAGAGACTTAACTATATTATCACTATAGGTCCCAACAATAAAGCAATGACAAACATATCCAAAAATTGTAGCATGTTTATATAAGCATTGGTTTTCTCATGCTCAATTAACTGGACAATTAATTAAACTAAAGTCATTGTATCTTGCAATCCTGCATAAGGGTCCCGAATTACAATGTACAATTCTCTCACACTTGATAGAAAAAATAGTTAAATTAATAAATACCCAAAAAACAAAAATAGACACAAATAGTGTGTTTGAACTTTCTTAAGTATTCAAAATATTTTCTCTATCACACAATTATTATGTCAAGTAGTGTCACACCGATAGGGTATGACCATTACTTACATAATCCAAAAATATTTCAAACTATAGATTATAATAAATAATATCACACCAATAGGGTGTGTCAACTAATTAAATAACCTAAATAATATTTGCAAATTCATTCCAATGAAATTAAGAAAATAAATTTCATTTAACATGACAACTTATCTTGATTAGCTTCGCGATAGGCGAAAGCAAAATCATTCAAAATCACATGTCCACAAAATACTTTGGATTGCTACAAAATGCTCAGTCATCTCATTTGTCAAGATTCACAAGATGATGCAGACATTCAATTACACAATATTGTTACTTATAAATGTGCACAAATGAATTTATCAATTCAATCAAAATACTTGACAATGAGTAATATATCATATATATCATAACAGAATTGAACATACAATTATAATTGAGCTCTTATGTCATTGTAATCTTGCCTAAGGGTCCCGATTTACAATGCATAAGCAACTCCCACAACATTAAAAAATTATGTCTCTAAAACTAATACCGAAATGATACTGAAAACTTCAAGAACATAACATTTAATGTATTTAACAAATTATTAGAAATCATATTAATAAAGGCAAACCGATAGGGTAAGTACATTATTAACATAATCTCTAATGCAAATGTAATCACGTCATTGCCAAAATAATATATTGTCATAATTAGTCTTGCAGTAAGCGAGGACACAATTTTATAAAATTGTCCACAACAGTTTTAAATATCACAAAATAATGACTCTCAAAATTCAGTTTACACAGAAATTGCAAAATATTATATATTTGTTTCAATACATTATGTAATATTATATGCACATAACTACACAACAAAATATTCCTGTGTCAAAATTGAGTCACATTTGAGAGTAATATAAAATATAATAAGCATACTCAACTTATTATAATTTACTCACACGATAGGTGAGATCATAATAACAATAAAACTGCTTATGGAGTTAACAAGTTTATATGCCACACCATTTTAGATAATTGTCACACTTTTATATATAATTGCATATTTCAAAATTAGGCATGAAATGATGAATAACATCTTAAGAATAAATTTATTCACTTATGCAATTATATAATAGATCATCAATCAAAAAATTTATCAACTAACCTTAGACAGTGTGTCGTCTATCCTTGTATGTAAAGCCAACGTAATCGAATAGCTTAATAGTATGTAACAAAATTAGCTCTTTCATATGTCTACCAGCAGAAGGCTCATAAAAATTTGTTATAGCATAATTTGTAACAAAATTTACACAAAA
This sequence comes from Styphnolobium japonicum, assembly GCA_023212625.1. Lineage (NCBI taxonomy): Eukaryota > Viridiplantae > Streptophyta > Magnoliopsida > Fabales > Fabaceae > Styphnolobium > Styphnolobium japonicum. The sequence continues at coordinate 8,309,367 of JALBWW010000010.1, forward strand.
TGAGTTCTAATTCACATTTATATAGTGTATGAGAAAATGTACACAAGTATACCTTAATTACATTTGCTATTGTTTTAAAATTTGTCTAATATCAAAAATATTTTAACAATATTCTCGCAATATAACTATGCAACAAATAATGGGTATATATAATTCATTCAGTTTGCAATAGCATAATATAAAATAATGTGCTCATAATCTTCTAATTAATCTTGAGAGAATATAACCATAATGCTTTAAGATTACCAATATTCAAAATTATCCATATCTAAATATAGTATAACTTTATAAAAAAAATTCTACAAAATTCAATGGGCTCAACTAAATAAAAAATTAATATGACAATCAATTAACAATGAAACTATGAGTGTACAATATAAAATAAATAATCTTAGTGTGCCCAAGTTTATTTTAAATAAACTTTTACAAAAGTTGTACACAATAACAATAATGACATAATTTACAAATTTTTTATTAGCATCTAAATAATATTTGCTAAGAAAGTATGATACAATACCTTTTATCAAACAATAAAATTCTTCAAAACATTAAAATATTCTTAAAACAACATATAATTAAAATTCTCACATTTTTTTTGCTTAATTAGTATACATAATGCACCTAAAAAAATCAATCAATAGTTATGGTGCTTCACGAGGAAGAGCACACCATACGAAACAATTTTAAATTATGTGAGAATTACACATAAAAAATTTCATATCAAAATTTTTAGAATACATTATTTATTTAAGGAAACAACAAAATAGTATCCTACATAATCAAGAAAAAATAAAACAGTATCCCACAAAATCAGAAAATAATAAAACAATATCTCATGTAATTAGGAAATAATAAAACAGTATCCCACAAAATCAAAAAATAATAAAATAATAAAATAATATCCCATATATTTAGGAAACCTTTTTTTAATCAAAATTTCATGAGGTTTCGAATTACAAAAATAAGATTAAACATTATCACGCAATCTAATCTGATCGAATTAAAAAATTTGCATATGAACCCTAAATTATGAGTTTGAAATTTTAAAACCTTAATTCTCCCTCCATATATTTTTGTTTTAGACATGTGATATACCAATAAAATTGTATTAACAAGCACCATAAAAGCCCTAAGGTCCCGGATAGAATTAATCTCAATAAACATACTAAATTAGAGAGAAAAGGTTCGAGTTTACAAGGTAAAAAAATAGAAGGTCCTAAATTCATATAAAGTAGCTCTGATACCATATGTAAAATTAAACTAAAATTCATATATGAATTTAGAACATCTTAATTATGTAAGGTAGAAAGCGTACCTTTGTTAGCCATTTGGCTTACTGATGAATAGGAATTCATATCTCCAAGAGAAGCATTATGTGAAGATTATCATGAATCTTAGTGCATAGGACAGAAACTACTATATTTCCTTATATGCATTGAAGCTTATGATTTAAATGAGGCAACTATAATACATATAAGATGAGAGTAGAGCCTCTCATTGTGTTTACAATATGGGTTAACCTACCCATCATAGAAAATTCATACGCAAGGCTCACACATCACCACAGTCCACAATAGGTTTAAGTACTTATAAAAGCTCAATAACAAAAGCGATCACAAATGGGCTTAACTAATATATGCTCCAAAAATATAACATTCAATTAATTCAAGTCTTTTAGTAAATATGTAACTATGTTAATCTACATAAAATTAAATCTGACATGTTGAAAATTAAAATTAAAATTAAAAATCTATGGTCCAGGCTCAGTGTTGGAAAGTGATAGAATTTAAAAGCTTTAACAGAGGCTCGTTCTAGGCCATCACGACTTCAAATTCTGAGCATCATGGTGAAGAATCATGATGTGAATAATTCGGGTGGGACTGTTGAACTTGAAACACTGCAATAAGTTTCTGCTGGGTTTGAAATTAACAAGTATATTGTTTTCTTGATGTAGGAGGGAATTTCCAGAAGAAGGAAGGAAGAGAATTCCCCGTTGGAGTGGAATGGAAGGGAAGATTTTGGTTCTAGAAATTGGAATTTCTTAGTGTAGCAGGGAAGCTGAGCAAACGAAAAGAATGGATGGTTCAATTGGGGGATGATGGATGGGAATTCTTTTAATTTTCATAAAAAAAATTCATGATGGACTTAATTAGCAATCCCGTCATCAGATTAAAAAATAAATAAAATAAAATTAATTTTTTCTTTTGTATTCACGTGATTTCTTCAATGAGAAGTGGTCTCCATTGATTCCTTCAACTGTGGAATGTAGTAGCTTTTGTTGTTTTCCCAAGTTGGTTGTCAATGTAGTTGCTTTTCTTTTTACGAATTCTCTTGCTTGTATGGAATAAAAAAAATTGATTACAGGAACTTAAATTTCATGACAGGATTGATAATCTCCTCATATAGATTAATAAAATAAAATAAAAAATTAAAGGTTAAATCGTCATGAAATAAATAAATAAAATTTTTATTTCAAAATTACTAAGTATGTTATGGATTAAATAATAAAATAAAAATTCAATTTGAAAAAATAAAATGGCATAATGGGATTTAACCCCGATATGGAATAAAAAAAATTAAAATTTCATGACATATCCTGGATTAAAAAATAAAAGATAAAAATTATAAAAGAATTTGGACTAAAATGTAAAAAAGGAGATAAGCCCTTTAAAAACAAATAAAAGTAGAGACCCCTTTTTGTAACATCATAATTAAACTTGTGATAACCTATAATAATAGGTAAATTTTACTAAGTATGCATGCACCACTTTCTTTCTTTCATGTGCACCTTAGAAGGCTCCCTATCTCAGTAGGGTTTGTTCTGCTTTCATATTCAATTCAAACCTTGAAATGTCAAGGTTGATAGTTACTTACGCAATTTCAATTCATACTGGCAAGTGTTGATATTTGTGTTAATAATTTTATATAGTGCAGGCTAAACTACATTCATTGGGGAACAAAGAACAGCTAGGTGTGAGTACACAATTCTAAAACAACAATGATATTTACACACCACAAATTTTATATTATTTTTACAATTGGTTAACGATAGTAAATTTTTAGTTAATACAATATATTATTTAGTTAATAAGTTTTGATAACCAATCATTTACAAGCTAATAATCTATTAACCAAATTATATACTGAATTAACTAGATGTGTCAAAATGAGTCGAGCTCATGGGCAGGCTCGAATAGCCTGACAAAAATAGTGGGTTGGGCTAAGAAAATCTCAGTCAGAATCAACTATGGGTCGGTCCAACCTAGCCCGAAAATAGGCTGGCCTGATGCGAGCCAGCCAGCAATGGGCCGGCCCAGCCCGCTGGCCCGAATATGTAAAATGTTTTTTTTATATATTTAATTTTGTTATTTTTTATTCATATCTTTACTTGATTAGCTTTATTTGTATTTTTTTACAAAAGAGAATCAAATTTAGTGAGTACATCTAAGCCTTCATTTTTTCTCCACTTGAAATATAATATTAACTTGTACTAGTTCCTTAAATTGATTAATTTATGGTTCAAGCGATGCTTCATGAATATAACGTAAATTGTTTATGTGGAAAATAATATAGTAAATCTTTACTGTTTATGTTAATGACACTTAATATAATATGTTATATTTATATCTAATTTACGTATATGATTTTTGTGGGATTTGATTGATGTAGAAGTTTAATTTATTAATAATTTATTATTGTAGATATGAAAAAAAATAAAGAAAGACAAAAAAAAAGAAAAAAAAATGAGCCCTTGGGTTGGCCCAACCCAACAAGCAACCCGCATGAGCTAGGCTGGGCTGGCTATTTGCTGGCCCGCACTGATGTGGGCCAGCCCGACCAAGCTTGAAATAAGCTGACCCAACTCGAATTGACACCTCTAGAATTAACTAAGAATTTATTCATCGTTAATTAAGTTTGTAAGTAATCAATTACCAAAACTCATTAACCAAATGATATATTGTATAAACAAAAAATTTACTCATTATTAATCAAGTATAAAAATAATATTAAAAAAAATGGTGCGTTAGTATCTTTTCCCATTAAAAAATTATTGCAATTAATGTCTGAAACAAGAAAATTTATGCCTCTCCATGCTTTCCTCTCTCCGTACTAATGACATGCTTATTAGGTCTTTATGTATTGATTTTTTTTTTTGGGTTAAACTAGAAACATACTAGGTCATACAATGTTTTAAAAATCGGACCAGACCGGACCAGTCAGAGCGAGAATCGGATGTGTATCTACGATTCAGTTTCACCCAAAGAACTGGCCAGGGCATTGAACCACCAAAACCAGATTGAATCGGTGAACCGTTTGAACCAGAGCTGGTTTTGCCGGTTCTTCAAATTTTTTTTACTTTTTTTGAATTTTTTATTATTTTTTCAGCTTTTTAAATTATTTTTTGAGATTTTTTAATTAGTTTTTAATGGTTTTTTTTCACATTTATCTCTCAAAAATCATAAATTTTTACTTGTTCTTCTGATTTGGACTCATTTTATATTGATTCCATATAACTTTTTAAAATCTACGCGATGAAAAATGACCGAATACAGATGGATTAACCAATTTTCTAAATAAAACCATTATTTTTATAATAATGAGTATTTTTAAAGGAAACAATAATAGTAATTTTTTTAAATAAAGATTAAACCCTAATTTTTTTCTTAAAATTCCTGTTACTCTAAAAATAAGACTATTTTAATTGATATAATAATAAATATTATCATATTTAGTTAATTTTTATAATTTATATTATTAAATTTACTTATATATATACAAATAATTATGTATATAATTTTAATTATTACATCATCTAATTTAATTGATTAAATCAATCAAACTATAACCAAAAAATCTGATAGATTCGATTTCCAGTTCAATTTTTAAAACATCGTTTGCATCTCATATTTTGTCAGAACCAGTCCTTTCGTAATATCAACTCTAGGTTTATTTGAACGAGTCCATTGGGCATCGTTGTACTTGCAAAACTTGGCTTTATGAGCCCAATTTCCTGGCACGACCAAAAAAGATGATATTCTTCTTGGTTTCTTTCCTAAAATAATGTTCAAGTTAATTGAATGATCAATTAAACCATACTTCAACAGCTAACACAGTAAGAAAATTTTCTTTTTGTTTCTCCTTAGTGCACAATTTTTTCGTGCCACTTTTACGATGTGAACACTATTTTATTTTAAATTTAAATTTAGCAAGATAAATTGTCTTGTTTAATGGTTACGCGCGTAAAATTTATCACCCGAACCCACACGCAAGGCACTTGTATTTAAAATGGTTGGTATATCTAAAAACTAAGTGCGAGATAGACCCAACTACATGGACTGTTTTGGTTATTTATTATTATTATTATTATTATTATTATTATTATTATTATTATTATTATTATTTGTGTGTGTGTGTTGTGAACTGTTTTGGTTTGGAAGATACATGTATCAGTCGGTGCATGAGTGCAATTCCACACTTCTAGCTCAACGTGTAGGCCAACACAAACCATAATATATGTGGTCCACAAAACTTAATGTTTGAGATTCAAAAATTTATTTTAGAGATTTCAAATTCAGATCTTAATAAGAATAGGGGTAAATTTTATTGAAGGGTATGAACTGCTCATCATCATAAAATTTTAATAAAAAATTTAAAAAAATGAAAAAAGAATTTTTTTACAAGAAATATATTTTTGAAATACAAGGAAGCTTATCTTAATTAATTGTGCTTTATATATATATATATATATATATATATATAATGAATTGTTGACAGTCAAGTATCTAAGTTTAAGATTGAAGAGTTGATTAGAAACCCAAATTCAATATTTGGTAATGTTTATTTTGAAGTTTATTTTATTTTATTGTGCGTAAGTGGTGTTTGCATCTAGTTATTACATGCACTTTCTAATGAGCTTGTATATATTTGGAATGGTTAATTAATATCATGTAATATTTTTTCTAGTATAAAAAGTATTTTGGTAGTATATATTTTTCAGTTTACACTGAACTTATTATCTCTTTCCAAACATCAGCTCACATTCCTTAATACTAGAGCTTAACTTAATTGGCATATAATAGTACTTCAATGTTTAGTTTAGTTTTCCAAGAATGTATGACTCCACATTAATTTACAGTTTATTAGAAATCTAATATATTACTTTAGTCTTATGTGTTATAATCAGTGAACTGAAAATCGGACTAGACTGACATGTTTAACCAGAAACTGATCACTCCATTGGTTCGGGCTACCCTAAAAACCTGTCCAGCATGAAAATTGGTAAAAAATCGATTGAATCGGTCAACCCAAACCAGTTAACCGGTCATGTTTTGTTTTTTGTTTTTTAATTCTTATTAATTCAAATTATGTCATTTTGATCTAAAAACTAAATATGAGTCAATCTAAAAAAAATTTATATGAAATACTTAAACTTAAATTATACATAAGCTTAAAAACTGAATATATAATTGATTGTATATATCTTTAAATTAAAATTAGAATTTTTTTAAACAAAAATAAGCTATAATACTGATCAATCAATTTGAGACACTTATCTTAGCTTTATATTAGGTTTTATTAGATGTTTATTGTGCCCAATATTAGTATTTTAGATGAGTTTAATATTGTTGGGTTTCATTGGGTTTTAATGCAAATTGTGAATAATTCTTGGATTTTGATGCATTTTGACTTTTCCTCATTGGTTAGGCCATAACTTGGGATTCGGTGATCCATTTGAGGTGATCTTGGTGTCTTTGGAAAGTTAAGACAAGACTCTACAAGTTTTATAAAGAATTCAAGAGCTGGATCGGACTTCTAAGAGTTCAAAATATCCCTGCAATACAGAATTGGTTTGCTGTCATGAAAATCTGGGCAGTGTGCACATATTGGACTATATAGTAAGTTATAAGCCTCCTCTTGGGCTAAAACTTGGCCATTGGAAAGACACAAGACCCATATCTCCAACTTCACTGAAGATCATTTAGTCAATAGATGTCGTTTTAGGCATGATTATGAAACTACAAGTTGGTTTGAATTTGGAAATATGTTCTGTCAACCTAACTTGAGGTAGGTGTAGTGTTTTTAGCATTTCTGGAGTTCTAAAAGTCCAAATGACATGATTCCAACGCCAAAATTTCAAGGAGACAACTTGCTACAACTTTCATGAAGACCTCCAAGCCAAAATACACCGTCTAAATCATGAAAATCAAGCTGGAAAGTCGGATAAGAGTTGTTGACTAAAAGCCACCAACCATTCACCAACCCACCTACCATGCACCAACCCACCAACCATGCATCAAGCTTTCATATTTGACAATTTCCATATTTTTATAGCTTGTATTCAAATTATTTTCAATTACAAATTGGCTCCTAGGATTTGTATAAATATAGTCAATCTCTTTGTATTATACATTATTCAATTTTAAGTAACTTTGAAGAAAGTTTGAGTATTTGTGAAAGTTTTCTTTCTCTTTTTCTCCATTCTCTTTAGAATTTAGTTTTTGTTCTTTATTTTATGAGTTCTTCCTTCCTATCAATGGAAGGATAGGCTCTTATAATCAATCCAAGGGATTAGCTATCTTAATGTTTAATTTGGATATCTTGTTTCGCTTGTTCATATTGCTTAATTGTTATTCAAGTTTCTTTTCTTCCTCCTTTGATTTTTATCTAGATTAAATTGCTTAATTTGATTTAGATGTTGATGTTATAATAGTTTTATTATCATGTATTCAAAGAGGATCACAAAGACTAAACAATATATTTAGCTTGGATGGTGCTTACTTATTCTAACCTTGGTTAATCTATGTTGGATGGTGCTTACTTATTCTAACCTTGGTTAATCAAATCCTAGATGTTTATCTAGTAGAGGATTTTTGGATCATGTTGAGGCTTCTTGATGTGATCTAAGGCCAAGAACATGATTAGCAATTAAGTAAATTCCTTGTGATCAATGATGAATTAAACTCAAGATCGGTAAATTTCCTTGGATTGGTTGTTTCTTTAGATTTGTTTATAACTTTAAGTCTCGTACTTTTGTTAATTTTGGTAATCAAACAACAAAACCCTCATTTTAATTATCTTGATCTAATTGAATCTGTATTTTTGGATTCTTAAGAGACGATTCGGTTCATTCTCTATACTACAAATTAGTTTGTGAACCAGTAATTATTATTATTTGACGGGTCTCGACAACTTCTTGTCAAATACTGTTATTGAATATTTTGGACTCTCAAAAAATATGTTGTAAACTATTTTTTTTTATCATTTGTGTTGTTTTTTATAATTTTTTATTTGTTTAATCAGTAATGTAATATATATATATATATAAATTATTTAATTATATTCTAGTTCAACCACAGTTTAATCATTGAACCTTGAATTAGTTCTATGACTAGTTCAATGACCACTTCGATTTTGAGAACCTTGGTTATAATGATGCTAGCTATTGACCTGATCAATGATTATGGCTCTTGCTCAAATATCGTATATAAAACTGAACCAGTAAGTTAATTTGTTGATTGAAAATCTCTATATATATCACGATACTTAAGTGTTATTTGAGTGTAATTCAAGAGTAGATGAATATTTGAATAATTTTTTTTTTGAATTGTAATAATGATATTTTCATAGCAAAGAAAGTTATGTGCAAAGTATGTAAATCGAAACTCCGATTCTTATCAGAACAGCTGTCACTTTATCATATATTAGTTTGCTGTCATGGTGAAAGCTAAAGTATTTTAATGTTACGTATTTTATATGATACTTTGTATCATTAAATACATCTATCATTCATATAAGAGAAATTACCTCTGACTTTACAAGTATTAATTTTTTATTAGCCTAATGTTATATAAATAATATTATATATAAAAATTTTAAATTTTGTTATTAAATTTATTTAGTATGATATGAAAAAAGGTTTACACAAATTTACATTGAATTTAATAATTTTATATATTTATTCTTTTAATATCTTCAAATATTATTAATACAGCATTATCCAAATTTTCATTAGAATTTAATTTTAATCCACTATTAGTGTAAAGTTTCTTCACACTGTCATACAATTATGTACTGACATATCATTAAAAGAGTTAGACTTTCGAGATAGTTATTGTGATAATTAAACTCTTTTAATGATTTGACATTACATGATTCGATGTCAGTGTGAATAAAAAATTAAACTCTTTCCATTATAGTTGTCTTATCTATTGTTAATATTGACTCTTTACTATTTATGATATGAAGTGGATTATGGCTTTTTTACATAATTGGTGTAGATGAAAACCAAAATTTCCAGTATAGTGCAGGTTGTAAAATAATTTTATGGAATGTGTAAAATGAACAGTGAGTCGTAGGTATGAGATACGACTTGTATGAAGCCTTATGCTAGAAATACAACTTAGGGTTTCTGACTAGAAATTGTATCCATGAGATACGACTTAGGGTTAAGGTTTTTTTTTTTTAAAATGAAAGTCATAGTTCACACTTACGACTTTTGTGTTTTTTTTTTAATAGAAGTCGTAGCTTTGAGCTACCACTTAGGGTTAGGTTTTTCTTTTTTAATCGAAGTCTTAGGATTAGGTTATTTGTTTTTTTTCTTTCTTTATAGGGATAATTTTACATTATTTAAAAATTAAAAGGACACTTTTTAACAATTTTGAACTAGAGGGATTAAATTAAATTTGAAATGAAACTATAGAAACTAAATGAGTAATTTTACCTATATAATACATAAAATTTAATCTTAGAAGCTAGTGAATATGTCCAAACAAAAAGATAAGAAGACAATGAATATTGAATAGTCAGAAGCAAATATTGAATAAGCAGAAGCGTCATATTTGACTTTACAATAATAATCACACAAAAAATTGGCACAAGTACTTGTAAATTAGAAACTAATTCAATATTTGCTTCTGCCTATTCAATATTCATTGTCTTTTTATTCGGACATGTTCACTGGCTTCTAAGATTAGATTTCATGTATTATATATGGTTAAATTACTCATTTGGTCCCTATAGTTTCATTCTAAATTTAATTTAGTCCCTATAGTTCAAAATTGTTTAAAAATGTCCTTTTAATTTTTAAATAATGTAAAATGATCCCTATAAAGAAAGAAAAAAAAACAAAGAACCTAACCCTAAGTCGTATCTAAGATATAGGACTTCGATTAAAAAAAAAAATTGTAACCCTAAGTTGTAGCTATGAGCTACAACTTCCATTAAAAAGAAAAAAAAAACACAGAAGTCATAGGTATGAACTTCCACTTCTATTAAAAAAATAAAAATAAAAAAGCCCTAACCCTAAATCGCATCTCATGGATATGACTTCTAGTCAGAAACTCTAAGTCATATCTTTAGCATACGATCAACTTCATACAAATCGTATCCCATATCTACTACTCACTGTTCATTTTACACCTTCTAGAGAATTATTTTACAATTGCACTATACTGGGAATTTTGGTTCCCATCTACACCAACTATGTAAAAAAGCCAGTGGATTATATAACCTTTTTCTAAACTTGTTATACTCAATCATTTATTTTTTCAAAAAAGAAAAATCTTCACAAAGATTTTAGATTTTTTTCTTTTTTACCATAGGCAAAGAGAAGCTAAAGTTCTAGCTGAAATATTGGAGGATTAGGGGTTTGAACCTGGGTCTTCTACCTTTGTGGGAGATCATTGGAACAAGACTTTAGGTTATGTTAATACATGTGATATGAATGTGATGTTTGATGGGTTGATGCGAACTAGACATTCAAAGCAACATCGAAAGCAACCTGAGTTTAATAATTGGGACATGCATGGAATATATTAAGTCGGTGTGAAATATATTGATAAGAAAAAATAAATAATGTATAAAGAATATGCACGTTGTGAGAATATGTAATATAATTTCATTAATTCAGTTCCTGCCATAATTATGGAGAAGTTGAATCTTCAACAGAGTGAAAAGCCATAATAAAAGCAAGAATAGAGCGTTTTTCTTTTTGGAGAAGAGCAAGAAGAGGGTCTTAACATTTCTTTTCAGCAACGCATACTACATGGTAGAACAGTAACTTTAGTTTAGAAAAAGGGAAAAAATTCAATTTACCCTTTAGTTGAGTTCCAAAAAATTAAGATCATTTAAAAATGAAACTAGTTTGGTAAGTTAATTTTAAATCTTAACCCGTAAATTTGTTTTAACAATTATAAATTTGTTTTATTATGTTATTTGTTTGAAATTATTTCAAGCACAAATGAACAAATTTTCAAACATTGCACGAAAAGTAAAGAACGTTTACATAAGTTCCATTTTTTCTGTCTTACAAACCCACGTTTGCGTTTGAGAAAATCTCAAACAAAGAGGCATGTAGTAAGTAGGACAGATTTGGTGAGCGATTATCAATTAGGTACGCTTTTTTTTATAAATATATATATATATATATATAACACATAATTAGATTTTATTAGAAATTGGCTAAAGCCAATGAAAATAAATTGTCATAAACTGGGTAAAAGAGACAAAAAATAGAAGAGTAAAGAACAAGTTGCTTCAAACTAATCAATAACTCTTACAATTGACACGCTTTCAACTACTGTTCTATAACCTTTTCAATTGTTTACGTTTCCTTCAATTCACAATTCTCAAAGATGGAGCTATTCTGATTTTTTCATATTCTCCACAAAATAAAAGCTGCAAGTTCTAGTGCATTTGATAGCTGTGAACTTTGTTGTATAGCACCAAATTGCTGTAGCATGAGGGCGTTTAGTAAAAAGATGCATATATGATTCTCTATCTCCTTTACACATAGGACAACTCAGTACTCACATTCATTTGCATGCTTCCTTTTAAAAAGATTGACACATGTAGGGAGAAAGTTTTGAGTAACTTCCACGTGAGTATTTTCTTGTTTTTGAGATATCTCTATCTTTTAAGTTTGTTTTCAAACTGTTTGTTGCTGACTATTGCCATTCAGAGCCACTGAGGGATGTACACTATGCATAGCTAGTTTATAGCCAGAATGCACATCATATACTCCTTTCTATAGAACCTCCCAAATCAACTAGTTATGAATGTTGGGAAGCATTGCGAAACTAACAATGGGCATTACATTGAACGTCCACGTCCCCACTCATAAAGATAAAAAATTTCACTATAATAAAATCATTATAGTACAAGTTTTGCATGGATAAAATTGCAAACTATCATTATTCATATTACAACCTTATCATGAACCCTCTCACAAATATTACAACTTTTGAATGGACAAAGTTACAAACCCTCGTCCCTAAATAGACCACTCTATAACCATTGGCTACTCTCTCTAGGGTGATGTTTTCACCACAATAAACAAGGCTTATTTATATAATTAAAAAAACTATCTTGAAATTCTTTATCTCTAACAATGTGAGATTTGGTCAATTACACAACAAATCTTCCCTTGTGTCAAGTCCTCAACACTTTAACATTATCAGAGAATTGGACGCTCTTCTCACGGCCTTCATCTTCTCCCCTTTGCTATCTTTAAGCATTCTCCTTATGGAATGGCATAAAGGAAGCATGGATACTTCAGCATGACTGTTGTACTGGTGTCGAATATGTATCATGTGTTGGATACTCCTCGGACAGATTTGGATTCTCTAAAGTAAGAGGTGCACTTTAATTTAAAGAGTAAAAGGTGCACTTTAATTTAAAGAGTAAAGTGATCAAAGAATTATAACCGTTGATGAGATAAAAAATCGTAGGTTTGAAATTTTATAAAGTAAAAAGCACCTAGATAACAAATCATGGATATGTGAGAATCCACGCCTTTGGTTTTCTCATCAGTGATTACAATTGTACACTTTACTATCTACACTGCACTCCTAACTTTAAAGGATCCAAATTCCTCTATGCTCATCGAATACTCTCATAATTTGCATACTACAATTTTTCATTTATAATTTTTTGGATTTTTATACTAATATATATGGATGTATTATGTCTACAATGTCTAATGCTAACTTTTGAAACATTAATGTCTCTTTTTTAATTTTTTATTTAACATTTGTGCTAGGAATAATTGTATAGTAATGCTTATCTTTCAAACATAGGTGCTTGTGTTAGGATTTGTGTTTATATCTTAAATATATCTTTAAGATTTGTGCTTTTATGTTAATTTTATATTAATAATCATTTTACATTAAGAACATTTAGCACATGAAAAATCATTAAATTGAAGAATCTTCTAGTTCTTCAATGGATATCCATATGAATTATCAATGATTTTTCATATCATTATTGATCCAGGATGTCCGAACTGGTCATATGCTAAATAATAAAATTATTTGGGTTTGTGAACTTCTGATTCACAACAGCATAGTAAACTTCTGGTTTACAATAACATGTGCTTCAATCACTAATATTAATGTAATATAGATCGAAGGACAAAGGAAAGTAATCTTTATAATATATTTTCTTATTCGAAACAATAACTGTAATTAGAGGTACTTAATGTTTCCCTTATTTACAATCTTAATATGATATCCATCTCGACGGGTATTTTTAGAACTCAACAAGTTTGTTTATGGCTCGGTAGTAAATAACGCATCATATATGATAAATTGTTCCTCCAGGAAACAAAATATATAGCTCTTCTTGAGCCTTGAATCAATTTTGTATTACTAGATATCACAATTTTTCATTCCCATCTCCAATCAAGTGATCAATTCTTCCTTCAGGATGTTCAACAAAAATAGATACATCCAAATTAGTCATATTAATAGGACCATGGTCAAATGAATAATTTTTACAAGCAAATGTTTGAACGTATGACAGATATGTGACCAACGTCTTTTCATACCACAATGGTAGCATGTATTTTCTATATTCTTTGAATTCTTACTGTATCCACTTTTCTTTTTCTCTTCATTATTTGCCCTTTTCTTGTAGGATATGTTCAAGTGTGAGAGTTGGAACTACCACGATAACAATAATCTTTTTTCAACTTTTATCACATCTATGGCACCATCTCTGCCATGCCCAAAATTATAATTTATCACATTCACTTCAAGGAATGGAGTATAACTACGTGAGCAATTAAGCTTTGTGATTTTTTATCAATAACTTATTATTTTGTTCAACTGAAATTATTTCAGAATATTTCGTGAAACCTTTTTTCTCAATATTGGTACTGCATGAGCATATTCAATGCATGAAAAGTAAAGGCTATTTTCTCTAACATCTTTATCGGTAATATTTTTTCTGCATAATTTTAATTGATAATTGATTCTAAACATTGTGGAGTTATATTCACTTACTGATATTACCATTTTTCAGTGATCATATCTTTCTTTCAAATTATTCCAAAGATCGATTAGATCTTTTCAAATTTCAATCATGGTCTAAAGGTCTAGTTCTTCAAGAACTATGCCATAATTTTTCATATCAATAATGACCAAGAAATATCATTGATTTGTGCGATCCTACAGTGATGCTTGATTTCATTCCTTTGTGTTATTTCCAAGATTCATAGCCTTAAGATGAATCTCAATATCAATATACCATGATAAGTAACCTCTTTTAGAAAGAACAACAAATTCAATACAAGTCAAAATATGATGATTACGTTAATTAAGAATATTTGACAATAAAATTTCTATGGATGAAACACAAAAGATATTTCATATTAAATAGAACATGAAGGAAGCCATAAGAAAAACAATAACCATAAATTACTTTAATCCAAAAAGAGTGATAAGAAAACATTACGCTTTAAATATAACCTCCAAGAAATTGATAAGGCTGCCATTCATATTTTGATGGTAGCTTTTGTGCTGATACAACTTAAGAGATAGAGAATAATATAATTGATCAATATCAAAGGGCATTTATAACCCAAAGAATGAGGTGATCAAAACCAAACCAAATCCTAATAAGAGATACAAGTTTTCCAATAATCAAATGCTAATTAGATACAAGTTTCTCTATAATCAAATCAAGATCAGCAAATAGTTTAATGTAATAACTTTTGGACATCCACTTTTGAATAATATTCATAACACAAAAGATTTACATTTTATTTTCTTAGTTTGAAATATATATTATTTCCCCCCGATGGAAATGTAACATCCCAAAAAAGATACTCAAAAACTATAATCCATAATAAATATGTTGAAAGTTAAATAAGGAAAAAATTAGAATTTTAGTAAACTTAGAAATAGATTTAAGAGGGATCAAGTGCATTAGTGTTTCATGTTGGATTATTTAATCCTATGTGGACTAGCATAGTCACATCTTTGCTAAAAGACTTGGATTAATTGAATGTCATATTTGTGGAGCATATATTGGTTAAGCTCATTTGTGATCACTTTTGTTATTGGGCTTTTATAAGCACTTAAACCTATTGTGGACTATGGTGATATGTGGGCCTTGTGTAGGGTTTTTTATGATGGGTAGGTTAACCCATATTGTAAACACAAGGAGAGGCCCCTACTCTCATCCTATATGTATTATGATTGCCCCATTGAGATCATAAGCTTCAACGCATATAGGGAAAGAGGATAGTTTCTCTCCTATGCACTAGGATTCCTTATAATCTTCTCATGATGCTTCTCTTGGAGATATGAATTCCTATTCAATATACAGATTCATCGGTAAGCTTAATGGCTAACAAAGGTACGTTTTCTACCTTACATAATAAAGGTGTTCTAAATTCATATATGACCTTTAGTTTAATCTTACATGTGGTATCAGAGCCTGGTTATATGAATTTAGGACCCAATTGCATGATAATAATCTTTGAATCTAACTTTTTTCATGAAATCCAAATTCCCCTTTTATGATTTCATGTGGATAATGTTTCTAATTCAGTTTAGGACCTTGAGGCTTTTGTAGTACTCATCAATATAAATTTTTTGATATAAAGTATGCATAAATTAGATATCTGTAGAGGGAGAATTTAACTTTTGAAATTTTAGGTTCAAAATTTAGGATTTGAATTTAAAATTTCAAATTTCAAATTGGGCTTTTTTAAACATGTGATGATGCATGATTTATTGATATGTTATTTCTGCGACCTATAATTTATGTTTGAAAATATTCAATTGGATAATAAATTGAGTTTTGGGGTTGAATTTAACAAAATTCAAATTCGGGTTTATATGCGAATTTTTTTAATTTTATCAGATTGGATAACGTGATAATGTTTAATCTTGATTTTGAAATTCGAAATCTCATGAGATTTTGATTTATTTTTAAAACAAAAGTTTCCTGATTGCGTGGAATATTGTTTTGTTGTTTCCCTAATTATGTGGGATATTGTTATATTATTTTTCTGATTTTGTGGGATAATGCTTTATTTTTTTTTGGATTATGTAAGACATTATTTTGTTGTTTCCTTAAACAAATATTGTGTCCTAAGAATTTTGATATGAATTTTTTTTATGTGTAATTGTCACATAATTTAAAATTGTTTCATATGGTGTGCTCTTTCTCATAAAGCACCGTAGTTATTGATTTTATTTTTTAGTGCATTATGTATACTAATTAAGAAAAAAATGTGAGAATTTTAATTATATATTGTTTTAATAATTTTGGTGTTTTGGAGAATTTTATTGTTTAACAAAAGGTATTGTATCATTCCTCCTTAGCAAATATTATTTAGATGCCAATGAAAAATTTGTAAATTGTGTCATTATTGTTATTGTGTATAACTTTTGTAAAAGTTTATTCAAAATAAACTTGGGCACACTAAGACTATTTATTTTATATTGTACACTCCTAGCTTCATTGTTACCTGATTGTCATATTAATTTTTCATTAGTTGAGCCCATTGAATTTTGTAGAATTTTTTTTATAAAGTTATACTATACTTAAATATGGATAATTTTGAGTATTGAAAACCTTAAAGCATCGTGGTTATATTCTGTCAAGATTGATTAGGAGGTTATGGACACATTATTTTATATTATGCTATTGCAAATTGAATAAATTATATATACCCATTATTTGTTGCATAATTATATTGTGAAAATATTGCTAAAATATTTTTGATAATGGACAAATTTTAAAGTAGTAGCAAATGTAATTAAGGTACACTTGTCTATATTTTCTCATACACTATATAAATGTGAATTATAACTCATTTTGTGTAAATTTTGTTACAAATTGTGCTATAACATTTTTTTATAAGCCTTATGTTAGTAGACATATAAAAGAGTTAATTTTGTTACACATCATTGAGTTATTCGATTATGTTGGCTCAACATACAAGGATGGACAATACACTGCCTGAGGTTAGTTGTGAATTTTTTTTTGATTGGTGGTCTATTATATAATTGCATAAGCGAATAAATTTATTCTTAAGGTGATATTCACCATTTTATGCCTAATTTTAAAATATGCAATTATATATAAAAGTATAACAATTATCTAAAATGACGTGGCATGTAAACTTGTTAACTTTATACACAGTTTTATTATTATTATAGTAATTTCTTGTAATTGTGATCTCACCTATCGTGGGAGTCAGTTATAATGAGTTGAGTGCGCTTATTATATTTTATGTTACTCTCAAATGTGACTCAATTTTGACACAGAAATATATATTTTTGTATTGTTATGTGCATATAATATTGCATAATGTATTGAAACAAATATATGTTATTTTACAATTTTTGTGTAAATTGAATTTTGAGAGTAACTATTTTGTGATATTTAAAACCGTTATGCACATTTTGTATAATTGTGTCCTCGCCTATTGCAGGACTAATTATGACAATGTGTTATTTTGGTAATAATGTGATTACATTTGCATTGGGGATTATGTTAATAATGTATTTACCCTATCGGTTTGTCTTTATTAATATGATTTCTAATGATTTGTTAAATGCATTAAATGTTATGTTCTTAAAGTTTTCAGTATCCTTTCGGTATTAGCTTTAAGGACATAATTTTTTAATGTTGTGGGAGTTGTTTATGCATTGTAATTCGGGACCCTTAGGCTGGATTACAATGACATAAGAGCTCAATTATAATTGTATGCTCAATTCTGTTATGATATATATGAAATATTACTCATTGTCAAGTATTTTGGTTGAATTGATAAATTCATTTGTGCACATTTATAAGTGATAATATTGTGTAATTAAATGTGTGCATAATTTTGTGAATATTGACAAATGAGATAATTAAGCATTTTGTAGCAATCCAAAGTTATTTTGTGGATATGTGATTTTGAATGATTTTGTTTTCACCTATTGCGAAGCTAATCAAGATAAATTGTCATGTCAAATGAAATTTATTTTCTCAAATTCATTGGAATGAATTTGCAAATATTATTTGGGTTATTTAATTAGTTGATACACCCTATTGGTGTGACATTATTTATTATAATCTGTAGTTTGAAATATTTTTTGGATTATGTAAGTAATGGACATACCCTATCGGTGTGACACTACTTGACATAATAATTGTATGATAGAGAAAATATTTGAATACTTAAGAAAGTTTAAATACACTATTTGTGTCTATTTATTTTTGTATTTATTAATTCAACTATTTTTCTCTATCAAGTGGGAGAGAATTGTATATTGTAATTCGGGACCCTTAGGCGGAATTGCAATGATACAATGTCTCTAGTTCAATTAATTGCTTAGTTAATTGAGCATAAGAAAACCAATGCTTATATAAGCATGCCACAATTTTTTGGATATGGTTTTTCTCTTCTTTTTGTATTTGTCATTGCTTTATTGTTGGGACCTATAGTGAGGATATAGTTAAGTATCTTAAAGTATATTGTAATATAGCGGACTCCCTATACTTATGGTTGTCATATATTGTTGATGATAAACCTTAATCTTTGATAAGGTACTATGTTGAAAACTTGTTAGCCTAATATGGTTTTAAAAAAAATAATTTCTCTGACTTTCTAATGTCTTAAATTGTGGTGTTATTGATGTGTAAAATTACCTCTTGAACCTATTTTTGTAATGTTTATTTTTGGTAACAATTTTGGGATATACAAATAAATTTTGTATATTATCTTTATGTACTTGACATTTCTATTGTTTTGTAAATGCTCAAGCATTGTGGTAATTATTACTTTGAAGTAGTAGAACTAACTAAATGTTACTGCTCCTTGACTTTCTATTTGTAAAGAATAATTGAGAATGAATTATACTTTTGTATTCATCTAATGTCATGATCTTTAAAAGAAATTATCAATTTTGATTTTGAAATATCTTGAGTGGAAATCTAGGGATTAAGTTGTTTTTCTAAGTTTTCCCATATGTTGTTATGATGAAAGTGATTTCCTATAAAGATGGTTTTGTAAGTAATCAATGTTGGAATGAATAATATTTGAATTAAACCTATTGTACCTATGGTATTACTATTCAACATTTTCCTTACTTGAGAATAAGGTAAAAGCTTATATGTTTACTTTCTATATGAGTTGAATATATGAAATTGCCTATGGTAGATTAATTTGATTTAAATATTCTGTACATTTCATAAAGGAAAGGTGATTTTGTAATTGTTACTCAATTTTTAGAGTAATTAGTATAAATATGTGAAGTTTGCTGAAATACCTATTTTGGTGAAGCCTTTTAAATGTTTAAGGCCTAAGATTAAAGATATATATATACTTAAGTGCATGCTAAAAGTTTGTATATGGCATGATTAAAGTACTTAGGCATTGTAGTTTGATATTGATTAATTGATCAATCAATTTGAGACACTTATGTTAGCTTTGTATTAGAATTTATTAGATGTTTATTATGCCCAATATTAGTATTTTAGATGAGTTTAATGTTGTTGGGCTTCATTGGGCTTTAATGCAAATATTGAATAATTTTTGGATTTTGATGCATTTTGACCTTTCTTCCTTGGATAGGCCATAACTTAGGACTCGGTGATCCATTTGAGGTGATCTTGGTGTCTTTGGAAAGTTAAGACAATGTTCTACAAGTTTTATGAAGAACTCAAGAGCTGGATCGGACTTCTAAGAGTCCAAAATATCCCTGCAATGCAGAGTGGGTTTGCTGTCATGAAAATCTGGACAGTGTGCACATATTGAACTACATAGTGAGCTATAGGCCTTCTCTTGGGCTGAAACTAGGCCATTGGAAAGGTAAGACCCATATCTCCAACTTCACTGAAGACCATTTAGTCACTAGATGTCGTTTTAGGCATGATAATGAAGCTAAAAAATGGGTTTGAATTTAGAAACATGTTCTGCCAACCTAACTTGAGGTAGGTTCAGTGTTTTTGGCATATCTGGAGTTCTAAACGTTCAAATGGCATGATTCTAATTGCAAACTTTGAAGGAGACAACTGGCTACAACTTTCATGAAGACCTCCAAGCCAAAATGCACCGTCTAGATCATGAAAATCAAGCCAGAAGTCGGATAAGAGTTGCTGACTAAAAGCCACCAACCATACACCAACCCACCTACCATGCACCAACCCACCAACCATGCATCAAGCTTCTATATTTGACAATTTCCATATTTTTATAGCTTGTATTCAGATTATGTACATGTACAAATTGGCTTCTAGGATTAGTATAAATAGAGCCAATCTCTTTGTATTATGAAGAATTCAATTTTAAGTAAGTTTGAGTATTTGTGAGAGTTTTCTTTCTCTTCTTCTTCATTTTCTTTAGAATTTTGTTTTTGTTCTTTTATTTCTGAGTTCTTCCTTCCCATCCATGGAAGGCTAGGCTCTCATAATCAATCCAAGGGATTAGCCATCTTGATGTTTAATTTGGAGATCTTGTTTTACTTGTTCATATTGCTTAATTGTTATTCAAGTTTCTCTTCTTCATCTTTTAATTTTGATCTAGATTGAATTGCTTAATTTGATTTGGATGTTTATGTGATAATAGCTTTATTATCATGTATTCAAGAGGATCTCATAAAATAAATAATTTATTAAAGCTTTTTGATGGATTGTTTAACTTGGTTAAATTCTTGTTCTTAAGTTAATCTATATTTGGATGGTGCTTACTTTATCTAACCTTGGTTAATTAAATCCTAGATGCTTATCTAGTAGAGGATTCTTGGATCATGTTGAGGCGTCTTGATATGATCTAAAGTCAAGAACATGGTTAGCAATTAAGTGAATTCCTTGTGATCAATAATTGATTAAACTCAAGATCGGTAAAATTTCCTTAGATTGGTTAATTTGTTAATTACTTTCCTTTAATTCAATTAGTGTATTATCATTTCAAATCATCAAAACCCCCTTTTAATTATCTTGATCTGATTAAATCTTTGTTCTTGTTGGATCCTTGAGAGACGATTCGGTTCATGCTCTATACTACAAATTAGTTTGCGAACCGGTAATTTTTATTATTTGACGGGGTCTCGACAACCTCTTGTCAAATTTGGCGCCGTTGCCGGGGATCCAAGGCAACTATTTGATTATTTTAAGACCCCATCTAACTTTAACAATTGTGTTTGTTTTGTTTTTGAAGTTTGTTTCAAGTGGAATTCGGCTGAAATTGGGTAAAGGGTATCCTGTCAAGATTTTGGTTCGGTAAAGTATCTCTGATTGACCTGAATTTTGGTACACTAATGGAAAACGTTATTTTAAGAAATACTCACTATAAATAGTGAGGTCACCCTTATTTTAGCCAAATTCCATCGTTTAGACCACTTTTTC
Organism: Styphnolobium japonicum; assembly: GCA_023212625.1. Taxonomy (NCBI): domain Eukaryota; kingdom Viridiplantae; phylum Streptophyta; class Magnoliopsida; order Fabales; family Fabaceae; genus Styphnolobium; species Styphnolobium japonicum. The sequence continues at coordinate 8,330,997 of JALBWW010000010.1, forward strand.
AATTTTTTAATATGTTTTATTATTCTGTTAGATAGAATTTTTGTGTAGATTCCACTCTGTGGTAGTCCCATAATTTTTAAAAATCTGTAGATATGTTTTCTATAATTATTTTGTGTGTATATTTAGACTTGTTTTTGTGATTTTGTGTTTGATCACTAATCTGATGGAGCATAAACTTGATGAGCTGGCTTATTTGGTGGGGCAGTTGGCAGTGGAACAACATCAATTACATGTGCAAGAACCTGCAGGATTTTGTAGTATATGTTGTAGTTCTTATCATCCTACATATGCATGCACCACATTACAAGATGATGGTTCTGTATTTCATGACCATTCTGTTGATGCAACAAGTGTATTTCATGGTGAACCACAATACCAACAGCCTGGATATGATCCTTATTCTACCACATATAACCATGATTGGGGAGGACATCCCTGGTTCGAACCTTATGTTGAACCAATCAGTTTATACTAGCAGCTTATGCCCCAGCAAGCCCCAATAGGCATGGAATCTGAGCCTACATTAGAGGATTTGGTGAAACAATTGGCTCATAACAACATCCAATTCCAGCAGAGAACAGAAGCCATAGTACAGAACTTGGAGACCCAAGTTAGTCAACTTACATCTTCATTAAGTCAGTTGAGCATGCAACAGATGCAGAAATTTGATTCTACAGAACATGAGACCATTGATGTGCAAAAACCAATTGATGATTTGTGTGCTGAATTTGCTAGTTTTACTGATTTTGATGATTCTGTTTGTTGTGATGGTGATATATTGTGTAATGCATGTGCTGAGATTGCTGCCTTTTTAAGACATGATGAATCTTTTTCAGCAGATTATGCAGCAATTCAATCTACAAAAGTAGTGAAGCCAACAAAATTGGAGTCAATTGTGGCTAAAAACCTCCTTACTGATGAGGAGGAGAGGTTGCTACCCATTTTGAGGGAGAATCTGAGAGCATGCACACTTGCAGACATTCCAAGCATTAGCCCTTTCATTTGCATGCGTAGGATTTTACTTGAAGATAGAGCTAAACCAGTAAAGCAACCCCGGAAGATACTAAACCCTTTGATTTTGGATGTGGTGATCCATTACACTGGCTATGGTGTGGCTGTTGGAACGTTAATTCTTCTGCTATCCATAGGAAGTTTTATTTCCACACTTTTATTTCATTTTTCTAGTTGTTGTTTTCTTTTTGTTTTCACTGTTTTGTTATTGTTTTTAATATTGTTTCTGTTTTTATTTGACTGTTACAATTTACTCTTTTCTGTTATTGTTGTTTCTGCTGTTTGTGTTTTCTGTTTTGCTATACTGCTGATGTTTGTCTTTTATTACTTTTTTTTTGTTTCTATTTTTATTTTTTGTTTTGTCTGCTGTTTTTATTTTATGTTTTCTATATAAATCTTTGTTGAAAAAAGAAAAGCCACGTTTAAGGTCAATGGCCAAAAATTGAACCATTACTAGGGAAGACCCATCAATCGTGCAAAATCTTCAATCACGCTGGCTAATGACATTAAAAGTAGCGCTTTTTGGGCGGCATCCAAAGTTTTCTAACTCTTTCTTTTTTCAAATTTTGAATTATTTGCTATCACAGGAATCGAGACAAAAAAAAATGGTGCCAAGTGAGAAAATCTATCAAAAGTTTGATTTTTCTGTCTTTATTTTGTTTGTTTCTCTTTGACAGATTATTTTTCACCGGTTAAATGGCGGATAACAGTACTCTGTGAAATTTTTTTTCAGTCCCTTCAGTTACCCACAAACACTGAAATCTGTATATAATTTTACTCAATTTTTTCTCTCTCTTTCTTCTTTCTTTCGAAATGGATAATCAGCTTTTTAACCTCTGCAAGCGATTCCCTTCTCTCCCTCAAAATGCTTTAACTAACATTTATTGTGCAAGGTTTGAGAGATTAAGGATGCTTATGCACAAAGGCATCCCTGCGGATATACGCTGGTTGATCGAAGCAAAGGTCCGACTCAGAGGTGAATTTTCTGACGCTCTTGTTTCATATATGCCAGGGCTAGGTAAAAGTTTATATGCCAAGAAAAGAAGAGCAAAAAGGTTACGGGTCTGCTATAAATGTACAAGATGGACCTGTAACACAAAATGTAAATCAATTGGAATGTCGTCTATAAACCGAGATGATAAAATTAACTTCATTAAAGATGGCATGAGTAAGGAGTCTTTAGATAACATTTTATTGACTCTTGAGACGCATTCCAGTGGAGATGTGCAAAGGGCACTTCTCGATTTATGACCAATATTCCAAGATGAACATGAGCGTTATAGTCTCGGGAATCTGACTCAAAAAGACCCTGTTTGCCAATTTTTAAGAAAATTAGATGGGAAGCCGACCATCGGCCCATAGAGAGCTTCAAGCCGTTACTGGACGTAAAACCAGAGGAAAATGTGAGCCACAATCACACCTCCTGTAAGTATTATTTTTTATTTTTTACTTTTCCTTTTTCTTCTTTTTTATTAAAAAAATTCAAAAAAAAATTCAAAATTTTTTTTAGAAAAAAAGAATAAAAAACAAATCAAAAGTAGCCGTATTCTTTTGAAATATGCGTTGCATATTTTCAAACTTCTTCTGACACATATAGATTAGTCTTTTATCATTGTCATATAGCTATTATCATTGTTGTGCTTATTTTCAAACTTACCTGACACAAGGATCTACCCCTCCTTTATAGGTGTAATTATTACCTTTGAGTTTTGATGCCTTTAAATATTGCACTTTGCTCTCTTCAGATCATTGATAAGGTGAGGGTACAAAAAAAAACAAAGAGAAAGAAAAAAGAAAATGGAAGTCACTTCAGTTCGTCGGATCAAGAGTGTTTGTGTCTTTTGTGGATCTAATCCTGGGAAAGATAAAGAGTTTGTAAATATTGCAAACCATCTTGGTCGAGTGCTAGCTGAGAGAGAAATCCATTTAGTTTACGGAGGAGGTAGTCTTGGGTTAATGAGTTGTGTAGCAACTACTGCACATTTAGGAGGTGGCAAAGTCCTTGGTGTCATTCCCAGTCCTTTATCTATCAGCAAGCCCATTGGAAAAACATTAGGGGATGAAGTAATGGTATTTTGCATGCACCAACGCATGAACATTATGATAGCAAATGCTGATGCCTTTATTGCCCTACCTGGTGGTTTTGGAACTTTGGAAGAGCTTTTCCAAATTACATCCTGGTCACAGCAGAACTTTCACCAAAAACTCATAGGTATATTAAATGTTAATGGCTTTTATGACAGTTTGTTTTGTTTTCTTGATCATACTGTAGAAAAAAGGTTCATCTCACTAGCGACACGTCAAAGTCTTGTAACTGCTGCAACTCCTGAACAATTGCTCGATCAACTAAACGAATTTGTACCACAACGTGATCCAGCAATGGCTCCACTGAATTGGGAACAAGGCAGCAGCAGTAAAAAGCAAAATATTGATTTGACTTTGTCTTTATGAATTTTTGTTTTCTCTTATGGTTTTAGTTTTTTGTAATTTTTCTTATTTCAAGCTTGATTTGCAGTTTTCCGGTAAGATCTTCTCCACTATCTACTTATCTTTATTTTGACATTGGGGACAATGTCTTAAATTAGTTGGGGGAGGGATAGTTGACAACACCATGTACATAGTTTAGTTAGAAAAAAAAACTAACCAGCTAATCTTTATTGTTACTAGCTTATTAGATGTATGATGGCAAAGTAAGGAGTAGTTTTGCTCTTGAGATGCATCTTAACTTGCATTTCATAGTATGTCTTAAATTATTTTGTTCTTGCATATTAAAAAAAATTATTAAAAAAAAATAAAATTCATTTTGATCTTTTCAATTAATTTTGATGCAAGCATGTGCTGAATCTGAGCTTAATTGATAATAAAAGTATGCAAAACAATTTATAGTTGAATCATTTTCATGATATACATGTGTATATGATTGTGGATATTAGGAAGAAGGCATGGTTGAATTGAGTGAATGTTCCATACCTTTGTGAGTTTTGGGCTTTTCCAAGTTTGATACTTACACTTGGTTTATTTTCTTTCATGAGTGATGTCAATTATGAATTTATTTTCTAGAACTTGCATTGAATCGATTTGAGATTACATTGGTTTGTATGTTGCATGAAAATGACAGAGGCATTTTTCTTGACTTAGCTGCTTTGGCCAAATAAACCTACCTTGCATTTATCCCATTGTTAACCCCCTCTGAGCCTATTTGCCAATTCTTTGTTCTTAGCTCATTACAAGCTTTGAGTAAAAAACCATGTTTTACCTTACCTTAGGGAATGGGAGAGCATTGATTTTCTTATTGGAGGAGTTCTTTTGCTTGCAATGATTTAAGTGTAGGGGAATTGGTGTGCTGATACGAAATACTTGGTACAAAAAAAAACAAAAAAAAAAGAATAGAAAAAGGAAGGAATGTGTGAAGAGAATGAGCATTTTATGGTTTTGGGTAAAAAAATTTATGCTTTCTACTTGAGTTACTCCTCAATGCTCTTTTATTCTATTTGGTTTTAACCTGCTATTATCCATATTGTTCCCTTCCTTCACCTTATAAGTTCCATTACAACCTTTTTGAAAGACCTCTTGATTTTTGCAATTTATTTGATCTAAGTAGTGGAGAATTGATGTATATGCAAGCCTATGGTAAAATACTTTCATAATTTGATTGAGTTGAGCGTAAACAGTTAACCTAAACACCTTGTGTGATTTGAGTGTCACTTGTGAAGAATTTACTCAATCTGAACATGCCTATTTCTGATTAAAGCATGATTATGCTATACTTTATTCTCAATTGGTTTGATTCAACTATTCTTTGTTAAGCATACTTAACTTATTAATTATGGTTTATATTTGATACAATGCTTGTATTTAAAAATTAGTTGAATTGATTAAATAAAGTATTACATGTTTGTGGGTATCATCCTGGTAAACCCTCACGAGACTATAACTCGTCCACTAGGGACACCTAGGGGTTTAAAGGCTTGTGGCACATGCTAAGTGCCATCGTGTTTTCCTACAAAAATGGATTAGATTAGGTATAATCAGTTTTTATGTTTTTAGTTTAATAATATGATGTTTCTTGTTTTTCTTTAGTTTTGTTCTTATGTGTTTTGCACAAGAGTGTAAAAGCTTAAGTGTAGGGAAATTTGATCAATCAATTTGAGACACTTATGTTAGCTTTGTATTAGACTTTATTAGATGTTTATTGTGCCCAATATTAGTATTTTAGATGAGTTTAATGTTGTTGGGCTTCATTGGGCTTTAATGCAAATATTGAATAATTTTCAGATTTTGATGCATTTTGACCTTTCTTCCTTGGATAGGCCATAACTTGGGACTCGGTGATCCATTTGAGGTGATCTTGGTGTCTTTAGAAAGCTAAGACAATGCTCTACAAGTTTCTTGAGAACTAAAGTGTTGCATCGGACTTCTAAGGGTCCAACATATCCCTGCAATGCAGAGTGGTTTGCTGTCATGAAAATCTGGGCAGTGTACACATATTGAACTACATAGTGAGCTATAGGCCTCCTCTTGGGCTAAAACTTGGCCATTGGAAAGATAAGACCCATATATCCAACTTTACTGAATACCATTTAGTCACTAGATGTCGTTTTAGGCATGATAATGAAGCTACAAGTTGGTTTGAATTTGGAAACATGTTCTGCCAACCTAACTTGAGGTAGGTTCAGTGTTTTTGGTATATCTGGAGTTATAAACGTCCAAATGGCATGATTCTAATTGAAAAATTTCAAGGAGACAACTGGATACAACTTTCATGAAGACCTCCAAGCCAAAATGCACCGTCTAGATCATGAAAATCAAGCCAAAAGTCGGATAAGAGTTGCTGACTAAAAGCCACCAACCATACACCAACCCACCACCATGCACCAACCCACCAACCATGCATCAAGCTTCCATATTTGACAATTTCCATATTTTTATAGCTTGTATTCAGATTATGTACATGTACAAATTGGCTTCTAGGATTAGTATAAATAGAGTCAATCTCTTTGTATTATGAAGAATTCAATTTTAAGTAAGTTTGAAAAAAGTTTGAGTATTTGTGAGAGTTTTCTTTCTCTTCTTCTTCATTTTCTTTAGAATTTCGTTTTTGTTCTTTTATTTCTGAATTCTTCCTTCCCATCCATGGAAGGCTAGGCTCTCATAATCAATCCAAGGGATTAGCCATCTTGATGTTTAATTTGGAGATCTTGTTTTACTTGTTCATATTGCTTAATTGTTATTCAAGTTTCTCTTCTTCCTCTTTTAATTTTGATCTAGATTGAATTGTTTAATTTGATTTGGATGTTTATGTGATAATAGCTTTATTATCATGTATTCAAGAGGATCACATAAAATAAACAATTTATTAAAGCTTTTTGATGGATTGTTTAACTTGGTTAAATTCTTGATCTTAAGTTAATCTATGTTTGGATGGTGCTTACTTTATCTAACCTTGGTTAATTAAATCCTAGATGCTTATCTAGTAGAGGATTCTTGGATCATGTTGAGGTGTCTTGATATGATCTAAGGCCAAGAACATGGTTAGCAATTAAGTGAATTCCTTGTGATCAATGATGGATTAAACTCAAGATCGGTAAAATTTCCTTAGATTGGTTAATTTGTTAAGTACTTTCCTTTAATTCAATTAGTGTATTGTCATTTCAAATCATCAAAACCCCCCTTTTAATTATCTTGATCTGATTAAATCTTTGTTCTTTTTGGATCTTTGAGAGATGATTCGGTTCATGCTCTATACTACAAATTAGTTTGTGAATCGGTAATTATTATTATTTGACGGGGTCTCGACAACCTCTTGTCATTAATGTATTGGTTTCTTTGTATTGGTTATAAATGTATGTTGCCATAGGTAAGTGGGAGCAAGCCTTGTTGTTAATGTGTTTTATGCTAGTTGTTTACTAATGACTAGTGTTGCTATTTTTTGTTTTATGTGAGACAAGATCTTATATTCAATTGTTTATATTTTGTGAAAGATCTTAGCAATGCCTTTTTTTTTTATTTAAGGCATACAAATATTTGAAAAAATTTTTTATTGATGGATTGTATAAAGCACACATATTCAAAAAATTTGAAATATGTTAAATTTGTGATCTTGTTGCCCATTAATGTGTAATCCTTTTTTGTTATTATGGGAGTTAGAGACTTTGTGATTGGTATGTCCTCAATACTGGTTAAAAATAGGTCCTATGTGCTTCCGCTGTTGGTAACTTAGTTATATACTCAAGTGTGTATTGTTTATTTATTGCCTATGTAATAACACTTGAGTAATCTTGAGTGAGTTGTTGTAAACTTGCAAGTATCGATTTTTTTATCTCACTCACAAGTGATCAAACCACTTTAAGTGAATTTTGTTATAGGTTACCCATTTGAGAAAATTCTTCAAGGATTTATATTTGCGATGACAAAGAGGAGTTGATATGTTGTTAAGTGTCAAATTGACACTTGTAATCTTCTTAATTTTGGAGGCAGAGTATGTGGTTAGTAATGAAGCCAATTTTGTGAGACTCTATGGTTATCAAATTGTTTTTTGGTTATGCTTCATATTGGTTCTGATTTTTTACCACATTTTGATGACTCTGTAATAATGTATTTCTCTCAGTTTTGTACTTGTGTTGTTAGAGAGAATGATTGTGAGTTTCATACTTAATTTGAATAATTTTATCACAAAGTTAAGTTTTATCCCACTAATAAATATTTTATCATTAGAGTATTTTGAAACTTATGTGACTCTAATGAAGTTGACTATGTTTTGATATGTTGGATTAGTGGGAGTGTGCATAATTGTTATTATATTGTCTCGAGACTTATTAAAACTTTTGCTGCCATATGTTGTTGTTATGTGCACACTTTTGTGATAATATGGCATATTATTGGAGACATTTTGGACTCAGTCTCATTTTGTTGTACTGAGATAATTTTGTTGAATCTCATAAGGCATCTTGGGCAGATGCTAGGGCTATTTTGTTGGGAATTGCACATGATCACATTTTTGGCATGCATTTTGATGTGCTTTCCCTATGACTTATTGTTGGAGACATTTTGGACCCAGTCTTATTTTGTTGTGCTGAGATAATTGTGTTGAATCTCAGAAAGCATCTTGAGCGGATGCTATGGCTATTTTGTTGGGAATTGCACATGATCACACTTTTGGCATGCATTTTGATGTGCTTTCCCTATGACTTATTGTTGGAGACATTTTGGACCTAGTATCATTTTGTTGTACTGAGATAATTTTGTTGAATCTTAGAAAGCATCTTGGGCGGATGCTAGGGCCATTTTGTTGGCAATTGCACATGATTACACCTTTGGCATGCATTTTGATGTGCTTTCCCTATGACTTATTGTTAGAGACATTTTGGACCCAGTCTCATTTTGTTGTGTTGAGATAATTTTGTTGAATCTCAGAAGGCATCATGGGCGGATGCTAAGACCATTTTGTTGGGAATTACATGTGATCACACTTTTGGTATGCATTTTGATGTGTTTTCCCTTTGGCCCACATTCCACTTTATGTTAGGTCATAGGGATTTGAGTATCTTACATGTATGATATCAGTATTCCTATCGAATATGATTTTCTGCATTTTAAGGTACTTGTAATCCTTTTTTGGACCAATGGTTAAGAGTGCTTGCTCATAATCGACATTCTTTATGACCACATTAATCCAAGATATTGTTTATTTTAAAAATGTTTGTCTATGTTGTCCAAGTGGGAGATTGTTTGATTATTTAATCCTATGTGGACTAGCATAGTCACATCTTTGCTAAAAGACTTGGATTAATTGAATGTCATATTTGTGGAGCATATATTGGTTAAGTTCATTTGTGATCACTTTTGTTATTAAGCTTTTATAAGTACTTAAACCTATTGTGGACTGTGATGATATGTGGGCCTTGTGCATGAGTTTTCTATGATGGGTAGGTTAACCCATATTGTAAACACAAGGAGAGGCCCCTACTCTCATCCTATATGTATTATGGTTGCCCCATTGAGATCATAAGCTTCAACGCATATAGGGAAAGAGGGTAGTTTCTCTCCTATGCACCAGGATTCCTTATAATCTTCTCATGATGCTTCTCTTAGAGATATGAATTCCTATTCAATATACAGATTTATCGGTAAGCTTAATGGCTAACAAAGGTACGCTTTCTACCTTACATAATAAAGGTGTTCTAAATTCATATATGACTTTTAATTTAATCTTACATTTCAAACTTCTTAAAGTATCAAAGGTGAAGTAATACTAGAGATATTTAAGTAGAATTGTTAAGTAAAGACTAAGGTAAAGACTAAAGAAAACATTAAAATGAAAGTGAAGATGAATTAATAATTAGGACATTAGAAGAGAACATAATGTATTGTTAACGAATTAATAGGAACTTGTATTACAGAATCATAACTAGGTTCCAACTTTTGTTAAAGATAATTGATTAGTTAAGAATTATAAATAACTATGTTTAGCTAACAAGGAGATACATGGATAATTAGCCTAAATAAAGTAAACTTAGGAAGGTAATTACATGATAAATAAAGAGATTACCTATCCAACTAAGCTAAACATGACACCTAAACCATGCATGAAACCTAACTATGACACCTAGGAAGCCATGGATCACTCTTCTACAAAGCCACCTAACTTTAAACTAAGACTTGTCATCACCTAAGTCTTCATATGTGAGTGCTTTCCAAGTGCTCCCCTATATGTCTTGAGTCCACCAAATACATGTGTTAGAAGTAGGAGTTAAACTAGTTAGATTATTCTAGGATTTGTGGGAGGAGGACATATCCTCACACACTCCACAAAGCCACACTCACCAGAAGACACATCACACCAACACTTAAGCTCATTGTGACACCTGACCCAATGCATGTATGCATGGTGTAAGAAGGCCACCAATTCTCCTTAAGCACTCTTCACTAACAACTTGCATGTTGTCAAGCTCTTGTGTACAACCCATTGTTGGTCATTTCCCTTAAATTGTTTGAAGCTTAGAGAGAGAGGTAAAGGGGAGTGTGCTACTATGTTTGGCAGAGAAAGAGAGAGTGTGCATCATGTGAGAATTGAGAGAAAATAGAGGAGGCTAAAAACCCAGGAAATTCCTGCATTATCCATGTTTCTTCAAATAGATGATCACTACTAGAAAATTCTATTTTAGAGACTAAATTTAGCTACAGAATACATTCCGTCTCTTTTAGAGATGAAAATTGAGACGATTTATATCATTTGGTGACTAATATAAATTTCCAACATTTAGAGACGGAGTCTAAGATGGAAAATTCTATCTCTAAATGTTCCGTTACAAAATTTGTTCCTATTTTGGTTTTAGTTTTGTGAAAATTAATTTTTATTTAAGAGACAGTCTAACTTCGTCGCTAATAATTAATTAAAAATATTAGTTAAATTATAAAAAAATAGAGACGAAATATATTCGTGTCTAAGATTAACAACAAATTAAAATTAAAATTAAAATTGAATTTAGAGACGGAATTTAGCTGCGGAACACATTCCATCTCTTATAGAGACAAAAATTGAGATGATTTATATCATTTAGTGACTAAAATATATTTCCATCATTTAGAGACGAAATTTAAGGCAAAAAAGTCTGTCTCTAAATGTTCCGTTGCAAAATTCGTCCCTATTCTAGTATTAGTTTTGCAAAAATTAATTTTTATTTTAAAGACAGTCTATTTCATCGCTAATAATTAATTAAAAATATTAGTTAAATTATAAAGAAATAGAGACAAAATATATAAAAATGACTTTAGAGGCGGAATTAATCCAGTCTCTGAATTAACGGTAATGAAAAATTATAAAAAATGTATTCAGAGACAGAATAATTCTGTCCCTATCCTTATTATCCAAAACACACCATTTTTGTCATATGAAGATTCCCCTTACCTCTTCCCTATTTTATTCTCCTTTACTCCTGAACCTTACTACCACATTTCCTTCTTCTCATTGATCCCATATGTAGTGGCTTGACCCTGCCAAAGCTGACGCTTGATAAACATTATTCACACACATTATTAATCACTTATATTTAAGATCTTACCTCTTTTTTGTGCTTAATTAATTGTACTTGGTCACATTTAATAGGTTGGGTTTTATTTGGGCTTAATTGTATTTTTAAGCATTAATTGAATTTTACACTATCTCTGTATTTCGAGCATATCTTAAGTTATAGACATCTAACAAAATATTAATATTACCTTGTAGAAAATTTAAGAGGGATCTCTACAACTTTTATGAAGAGCTCAAGAGCTGAATTGGGTGTCTGGTGAGCCATATTGGGCCTCCAAGTCAGAGCAAGGGTGTTGTCATTGGAACTCGACCCGTATGCAGTAAATTGGCCATAACTTGGGCTATTGATGTCAATGGAGCTGAAATTGGTTCCAAATGAAAGCTAAAACACAGGGATTCAACTATAATGAAGACCACTTTTCCAACATACATTGTTTTGATGGTGTGCTTCCCACGTGAAATTGGCAGATGTTTCAGTTATCTCCTTAGATTGATTTGAGCATAATTTCCTCATCTTAAGCCCAAATTAGGTAAATAAGATTATCAATTAAAGCTATAAGGATGTAGATTAGTCCTAATCTAGTGGCATACTTATATATTGCTTTTTATGATATGTTATTAGGAGAGAAATAGAGAATACGAAAACAGACTTTTCCCTTTCCTTTACTTTGTAGTCTTTTGAGTTTTTCTCTTCATCTCTCTTCCTTTCCCTCCTCTCCAGGTTCTCTCTACATTTTGAGCTTTTTCCCTCCCATCCATGGAGGGCTAGAACCTTATAATCAATCCTAGAAATTGACAATCTTGATGTTTCATTATGAGATTCTATTTTGATTATTCCATATTCAACTGTTAATCAAGTTTCACTTTTGCTTCTTCTGTTTAATTCTGAATTGAATGCTTAATTTGGTTTGGATGTTTATATGGCAATTGCTTAATTAACATGTGCTTAGGAAGAATTACAGAGAATAAGTAACGCATCAAAGCTTTTTGATACATTGTTTAACTTAGTTGAATTCTGAATATTAGGTTAATTTTGGCTTGGATGAGTGCTTAATTCGTCTAACCTTAATTAATCAAATTCTTGACACTAATCTAGAAGAGGATTTTTAGATTATTTTAAGGCTTCTTAATGTTATCCAAGGCCAAGAACCTAGTTACCAATTGAATGAATCTTTAGAAATCAATGATGGATGAAACTCAAGCATAGTTAAATCCCATGGATTAGTTGTTTCTTTAATTCTGTTTACAACTTGTAATTCTGTTAATCAACATCAAACCCCCTCTCTTTGACTTCTTGACTTGATCAAATCACATACGAATTGTTGGGAGACGACTTGGTTCAATCACTATTACTACAATTTTTGAAATGAACCAATTCTTATTATTTGATTAAGTTTGACACTCAAATCAATGTCGTGGCTTGACATCGTGTTGGACCTTGCCTGAGCTGAAGTCGTCGACTTGCCAGAGCTTCCAAAGGTAGCATTTGCTTCACTTAAATACCCATTCCCATTCCCTTCACCTCTCATTCCTTTCACCCCCATTGATGCTTGTGTTTTTAGTGCATAAAAATCCCCTCCATCTTCTGCTCGTTTTCCTCTAATTGTAGCATCCTTTGCCATTGTGTAAGATTTCTTCTAACTGCTAAGCTCAAAATTTCATTCATCTTCCATTACGATTGTTGTTAATTGAATCTCAATTTCTTGTTAGGTATGGCTTAATGTTATCTCACTTAATCTAAGACATCTGTTGTAGAAATCCCACCTCCTATTTTTGATGGAAGGTTAATTTTTCTCTACTCTCTCTCCTCACATTTTCATTTACACTTTGATTTGAAATCCAACAAAGCAAGAAACAAAGTGTCAAACTTTATTCCTACAACGCATCGTGTAACTTCTTATTGTGGCTCGAGACATCATTTCAGCATGAGACTGTGAATTAACCTGAGCTTGCTCTACTTTAACCATTGTTGTGGTCCATATAATGACATATGTGTTAATCGTTTATTTCTAAATGAACGTTAGTTACAGGGAAGATTGTGTAACAACAACACATAAATTAAAAGAGGTCGACGTCATTTTTCAAACAAGAAGGGTGTCATGTATAATAAGCGTTAACCTTAGGGGAGGTGAGTGTAATTTTTCTAATAGAAAATAAAAAATAAAAAGAATAAATAATTATAAAATAAAAAATATCAAATTTCTATTTAAATTAATTACTATTAAATATTTATATTATTAATAATTATATATTGATGATATTAATAATTGAATAAAATAATGAAATATTAATTAATTATCATTAGTGAAACATTAATATATAATTATAATTAAATATATTATATATTCATTATAAAATATTAATTATCTATTTTAAATTTTAATTATATATGAAAATCATTATTTTATAATTATTATAATAAAAGTATAGTTATATTATAGTAAACACCTATTTTAGTCATTTAAAAATAAAAGTGACATCAATTTGGTCCTCTAATAATTTTTGACATCAAATTAGTCATTTTGAATGAACAATTTGATGTACAATATGATATTGAATGACCAATTTGATGTTAAAAAATGACATTAAAGCACTAATTTGATGTCAAAAATTGATATTATTGGATCATTCTAATATATTTATCATTGAAGAATCTAACTGATGAAACTTGTATCTTTAGAGGACTAAAATAAATGTTTACTCATTATATAAATATTCTAATTTTTTAAATTAAAGATATTTAATATTTATAATTAAAATCAAAATCAAAATTTGTAATTAATTAATAAAAATACAAAAAATATTTTATATTATTTAATTTTTATTTTCATTTTCGTCAAAATTTTATTTTCCTCTATTTCTTCCCTTCTCTTCTATTCCTAAATTCCAAATGCCCTAATCCCTCCACGTCCTAATCACATTTTTAGTTCCCTGTCTTCCCTCCCAACACTTAAGGTTTTTGGGTTTCTAGATAATGAACTCCTTTGTGTGCCATTTGCAGAGCAGCTTCCCATTTGCAAGTCCTCTATGCGCTTCCCATTTGCAGAGCAACTTTTGTTGCCTTTCGAGACCTCGACATTGATGTTTTTCGCCACCCTTTTAATAAGCAAGTGTGCCTGATTTCGAATTTCTTCATAGGTCTTTAATTATATAGGGACCACCACACATAGTGGTTTTGTTTTGAAACAGTGGTCATTTAGAAATTGGGGTTTCTAGTTCTGAACTTTTGAATTTAATTAGTTAGTTTCAATGTTAGTGTTAGTGTTTATTCAAGCACTAATGCTTTTTCGTTTGGTTTTCTTTTCAATTTGCAGAATACACTGATATTGAGAGTACTAAATAGCATTGGGTGCCCACACTCCAGAGACCTAATAGCATTTTAGCCATGGAAAAGAAGCTAGAGTTGTCCACTAAATAACATCACTCTACTGCCCCAATCCATCATTCAGGTTCAAAATTATGTATTATATTAAAAAAATTCAATGTTATTTAGCTAAAGATCTAGGCTGCCAATGTGTAGGCCTTTAGTCGTCTCAAAGAACTTTATTGTTCTTTTTGTAGCTTAACATTTATAGTTGTCTGCAGACATATCATGCATTTGTTTCCATCTTCTGTGACATCTTATTCCATGTTAATTTGCTGCTAAAACTCTTGTGTTAATTCCATAATGTTTCGCAAGGAAATTGCTTTACATTTAAGTGCATTTTTAAAATTAAAAAAAGAACTACAATAGGTCTTGAAAGTTTCAAGATTGCAGTGAATGGTGGTCTATGACTGTATGTAGACTTGCATTGTTTTCTAATAAGATCTGTCCTGTGCCATGAATGAAAGAAATTTTGATTAACCTTTCGTTGCTGGCTGTGTTCAATAATTTTGATAGCAAGTATAGGAGTTGATTTGGAAAATATCAATGTTTGTGATTATCACTCAGTGGTTTTAAGGTCCTTAAGGAGTTTGGCCAGACTAAGAAGCTTTAACATGTATGAGTCTTGAGCAATGTTCAACTTCAGAGCTTGAAACCCTAAGGACAACCATTGCAGCTCTTACTTTAGAGTTATAACAGAAGGATAAGGATGTCAATGAGATGCGGGAGAAGCTCCAGCAGCAGAAGAATGAGATGTAGAAGAAGTTTTAGTAGTAGGAGGGGAAAATCCCGCACCAGCAGGGCATGCTTAATCTCATTATGCAACGACTAGACTTGGACCCTAGATCTTCACAACCAGCACCTTTACAGCCACATCCTGAGGATGATGATAGTGATGAGTATCTCAACATTGATGAGGATGAACTTGATAGAGACATTTGATATTATTTGTAAACAATAACCTAGTTTGAATATTATGCTAAATGTTGTATTCGTAAATACTTTTATTTATATTATGACTTATTTAAGACTCATCTCAATGTATTTTTGAATATTTACTGCTTGCCTGGATTATTTTACCTTATATACAGATTGTATTGTGTAAATATAAGGAAATGACGGTTGAAATTTTAAAATAAGGCATTTCAAAATTTGGAATGTTAGACACAGAATGTTCCATCTCAAAATCCATCACAAAAATAAAATAAAATAAAATAAAATAAAATAAAATGGTTCTTGCCACCAATATTAGTGATAGATTCATTTTGTCACAACAAATAGAGACAAAATGTGCCGTCTCTAAATCCATCACTCAAAAATTTTAAAAATGGATATTGACATGAATTCTAGTGAGATTTATTTCATTGCTATGATCAGAGACTGAATTAGAGATGAAAAATTTCGTCTCTAAACTCAAATTGGACACCATTTTTTTCTCTAATTAGCTGTGGAATTTAATGATTTAGTGATGGAATTTTCCATAGCTTAACCTTATTTGGACACCAATTTTGTGTCAATCAATAACTAATTTTTTTTATAAATGTTTTGTGATGGATTTTATTGTCTCTAATTAGAGATGAAATTTGTATTCTGTCTCTAAGTATTTAGCAACGCTCAATTTTGCGACGGTTGGTGGTATGTTGCTAATTCTGTCACAGATTTTATTAGCAATGAAATTTCGTTGTTTAGAGATGGAATTTTCCCGTCTCTAAATGTGCTTTTTCTAGTAGTGGATCAAGTGGTGATTTCTTCTCCATTTGAGCTAAAAGTTTAATTAGAGGTTCCTCCATTTATGCAAAAAACATACTTGGTATGATGAATTCATCTTGATCTTCATAACTTGGGTTGTAGTAACTCAATTGACTTGATTTTGATTGCATTTGAAAGATGAGGTGTAAGACTTTAAGTGATAAATTTACTAGAATTTATACCTTTCACAACTAGTACCAGATTTCAACAAAAGATAGACGAAATCTTGCAGAATTTGATGTTCTAGCATTCTTTAAAGAAAATTGCATAACTTTTTCAATAGATGCCTAATTTGTATGAAACTAGTAGCATTAGAGTCCTAACATACAAGACTTCATGTGGTAAAAATTTCAGGAATTCTACCTTTCTTATGTGTTCCCAATTAGCATTTAAAGTTAGCTCAAATTCTGCCAAAACAGCATATTGTTATGTAATAGCTATTGCCTTTCTGTGCATAACATAACCATGTTTTGTCAATTTCGACCAAAGTTAACTTAAAACCCCAATCCATTCCTTTTGTAAAATTGAATTAGAAACCTAATTTAATTCTTGCAGCTAAGTCTCCTAACTTAATTTAAATAAGATGGTGAGTCTGAAAAATCAAGATTTTAATCAGCCCTCATTTCAAGTTATAATGCCGTGAGGACACTTGATAGACAAAAAGCAAGATTTATTAATTTTATGTTACGCCTAAGTTCATATGTTACAAATATGCTTTTCTTTGTAATACTAGATGTTACACGAAAAGTAACTCGTCACATTCTAAGAAAGTTGATAACTCAAAATTGGTTTGTGCATTTAGACTTCGATGATATATTTATATTTATTTACTTTTAAATATATGATGCTATGATATTAAAATATTTTATAAATTTAAATAGAATTTAATAATTCTCTATACTTATTATTTTTAAGGATTATTTTAATATCCTCTTTTTTTAAAAATATTAATATTCAAAATAAATTATCTAATATTCATTAATTATTATATATATTTAATAAATTTTTAAATATTTATTATAAAATAAATAATTAATAACCCTCTTTAAATACCAAACATGGCTAGTCCCGTCTCGTTATTTTTCGAACTCTTATAAATGCGACACATGCACTTCACGGTTGCCAACAACACGCAGCAAATTGAGGGTCTTAAAATGGGGTCCATGAAAATCCGTACAGCTTCTATTACACCACACATGGACCTGCCACCGACACACATACATATTGGATGCATTCACTGCACACATTATACTTTTCAAAAATTGTTTATTGAAATCAAACTTTAATTAATTATATTTTTTTTTATCTATTAACAATTAATTGATGGACATTTAAAAATTTGAAATTAAACCTTGCTTGAATTTATAAATATAACTAGTGCCAAGAAAATTTTACATGTGTTTATTAAAAAAAATTAATCTAAATGCTTTGAATGTTAATCATTATTGTCAATTTTCATGACGTAATAACTAATAGTTTTGACGAATAAAATCTCGCTTTTCTTAATAGAAGTTGAGTGTTACTAATTAATATCTTAATGTAATGTTTAAAAAATATTTAATATTTTTTAATAAATTTTCTTAATTATCTAATAAGATAAATTAAATATTTTTTTTAATTTCAAAATATTATATATTTTACTTTTACATTTAATATTTAATATTTTAATTCTTTAATGATTACAACAAATGCGATAAACGTTTTAGACTCGAAGTGGAGGTAGTGTTTTTTTTTTTTTGGTGAATTTTAAGCTGTTTAGCATAATTGGGAACATATGGAGCGTGATTAGTTGAGCTGAAAATATACATGTGAAAAATGGGATAATAGAAAATTTAAAATAAAAATGTTAAAAATACTTAGTACAATAATAATAGGAAATGATTATTATACCTTTATGCGAATTATTACTTTTAGGAATTTTTAAGAAGTGCTTTTTCTTTAAGTGCAATTTTATTTATTTATTTATTATCGTTTTCTCTCTCGAGGTTCATGTGTTTTGCATCTTGTTGCTATCGTAGCTTTTTTCTAGTTTTTCTTTGTGTTGACATGTAGGAGTAGTCCTGTTGCCATTTCTTTCGGTGGCAGCCTCGATTTCTTTTTCTTTATTTTAATTGGGTGAGTTTTGTGTTTCTCTTTTCTTAATTCATTTCTATCCTGTTTATGATAGAGCAGGATTTCGTTTCTATAAAATTTTCTATTATTGTTGGAAAAAAATAATAACAATATAAGACGATTAAAAGTGAAATGCATGGGCTTGGGCCCTCCTTTGTACCAAAAAAAAAAAGAGTGAAATGCAACTCATTTTCACTCTATCTGCACGATGTTTGGCCTCACCTCTTATGGCGCACTACATTGAGCTGAATATAAGCTACCGAGATTAATCTATTCGTGAAAAGTTGAAGTAGTTAGTAGATGGAAATAAGTTAAAACTAATATTACTAAAATTCGACTAGAAAATGAATTGGTAAGATTTTCCCTTCAGACTCAATTGGTACAATTGTTTAAAATAATTGATAATAATAATCTATAGGTAACAAATATGAGAATTTTTTTAAAAAAATTAATAGTTGATCAATTTAATAAAATAAACTAGGTGATTCAACTAAATTTTAACTAATTTAAATATTTTTTAATTAATTTAAAATGACCTAATCATAAATTTAATCATACTAAATTATAACCACTTAAGTAACGAATTCATGTCAAATTGGTCAAAACGTCTAATCATTGTAGCAAAAAAAAAAAAGAGTGAACTAAAATTAAACTTTTATTCTTTTTTCACGATTTGTCACATCATTGTACTAAAAAAAAAGAGTAAACTAAAATTGATCTTTTATTCTTTTTTTCACGATTTGTGTAATGTGAGTAAAAAACAAAATCTTTGAGTTTCATTTTAGTTTTATTCCATACTTTTTCTTCCTTTAAAAAAATATATATATTCTAGAAATATTGTCTTAGTTAATGATTTAAAAATCAGTTTAACTGAAAAACTAACAAAGAGGACGCTTCACAGTTCATCAAGTTCAATTAACTAAATTGGTGGTCCAAGTAAATAGCGATTATACATACATTAAAAAAATTGGATAAATTTGATCCAATTTAGTTCAAATTTTAGTTTTGTACCCTTAAAAGAAATAAAACTCATTTTGGCGGCAGTTCTTTCATAATTTTTTTTTTACTAATTTTCACTTTAATTTGAAATTTTTTAAAACTTTTCTGTAAAGTAACATGTTTTTGCATATTAATTTCTTTTAGATGGCATTAAGTCAAATCGGGTTCAAATATGGGAGTAAAATTTAGACCAGTTTAATGAGATATTTAGGATTATTGATACGCAAGGTGAGCTGAAGCTCTTCACTTTTAGGTACGTGGACAATTTAGCTTTTGAACACTTTCTTGTAACCTTACTAGTTTGCCATTATTATGTTGCTCTTTTTATTAATTCGAGACTATAATTATGATGTTGGTAGTGCATGTTACCTCTAATCTTGAATTGATTGGTGTAATTAAGAATCATCATGAGCTTCTTGTTTGTTTCCAAGCATTTCTATATTAATTATTTTTTTTCTTTCATATTTGAGTTTAATTTCTATTTACTATCAGTATAAAGTTTTTTTACACTGTCATTCAATCATGTGTTGCCAAATTATTAAAAAATTTAACTATTACAACAACTACCTAAAAAGTCTATCTATTTTAATGATGTTTCAACACATGATTAAATGACAATGTAAAAAAATTTTACATTGACATTGAATAAAAGTTAAATCCTTCATATTTTGTGGAGATACATTCAATTTCTGTTGTGACATAAGTTGATATTTGACTATGATAATCATATTAATTTGAAATCAAGGGATGCAGTCTCAAATTTTTTTTGGATTTAATTTGAATTCATTATCATTATAAAAAATTATTATATTGTCATTTAATTATGTACTGATAAATCATTAAAAGGAGTTTGAGTATCACAATAACTATTTAGGAAGTCTAATAGATCTTTAATAATATGTCAACAAATTATTAGATGACAATGTAAAATATCTTACACTAATAGTATATCAAATTTAAATTGATTTTTTTAAAAAAAATGTACTTTGATATTCATTTTTTAAATTTCAATTTTTAAAAATTCTTTTAATATGTTTAGATAAGCATGATTTAAGTGTAGTTTTTCAAAGAAAGAGAAAGGGAGGAATTTGGCATGATAACATATAGTCATGAATTTAATTTTAATTTATTGTCAATGTAAATTTTTTTATATTATCATTTAATCATATATTATAATATCACTAAAAACATTGGAGTATAATAACAATAATTTAAAATGTTAAATTTTTTTAACAATGTTTCAAGACATAATTAAATAATAATGTAAAAATATTTACATTAATAATCGATAAGAAGTTATTAAGTTAACATGACAATTATAGACACATGATATAAAAGTTGATTTATTTGATATAAATATCAACATATTGATTTTTTTGTATATAATAGGGCATTCTTCATATCTTTCTTTTATAGTCTTACAAGTATTTGAATATAAATGTTCGTACAATGCCAAACTTGAATTTAAATTAATTGAGGGAGGGAGAGGATCGTGTAATAGTAAATATTTATTTAGATGTAGGTTACTATGTTCATTTTACACACAACTGGGGAAAGAAAAACATTTGATAGAAAGCTAATTATATCACATCAAGTTGACATATATATAATTTAGGACAATAATTTGAATTTTTTATATTTTAGGCATGACACATTTTTTAATAGAATGTCTTCTTTTTTTATCAATTGAATTAATATATACCTATATATATTGTAATTTGTACCTAACCTATTCATTTTTTTTATAATAACATTGATGGACATATCTTGTTAGCGATGAGACATATAAAGGAAAAAATGTCCAGCAATGTCGCTTAATATGTCCTTGTTTCTCCTAATTCTACTATATGCCTATGATGTGTTTCTCCTTATCCTAGGAGAAAGAAAAAAAAAACTCCGGAATATTTTCCCTTTTGAATATTCTTTGAATGTTGATTTTTTTTTCTTATTTCGGTTTTCTTTCAATATATTCTTATGTCCTAAGGTGGTTTTATATATTAACTATATATGTTGCTTAATTACTATTTAGTTAACAATTATCTAGTTTGATTAGGTAATTACCTGTTTTAAGTTTTAACCCACTTTGTGACACATTTGGAATGTTGACTTAACTTGAAGATGACGAAAGTACCAATTTAACTTCTAACGTCTAAATTACGACAGATGGCAGCTAGAAACCAAAATTTCCATACATTTTGAATACAGTTAAGAATATTATCCATTAAATGTTATTCTTCAATTTTAATTCATTTTTTAAAATTATTTCCTTTATTTTTATCTCAAATTTTAATTTCATCTCTTAACTTTTATTTCTTTTAATTTCGTCTCTTATGTTTCAAAAAATTGTTTCAGTGTTTTTCTGATCTATCCAATTATGTATGTCGTATTAACGAAGTTAACTTATATATGTGATATCTATGCATTACATGGGAATGCTGAATAAAAAACATTAATATATGTAAATTATTTCTTAAAATAATTCTTTCCTAACATTTTCATAATGGAAGGTGAATTTGTTACATTTTCATAAAATGAAAATATTTTATCATGTGAAATATCCAAGTGAATATTCCTCAGTCATCACCAATTATCATTACGTAATTACTCGTGACAGCAATCGAACACCTTTTATCGTTAAAATTCGGCCATGTTGGCCACCATTAGTCGAAAATTCAGCCACTGACTGCACTGATAATTGTTAGGATTCGAGCATTGTCCTTCATCGCCAATTGGCAAAATTCAATCACCCTCCATGCTCTGTCAATGGCAAAAGTCAGTGACTGAAATCATTTATGAAAATATTTTAATCAATTAAATATGATAATTATCATTCTTAAAAATATCATTCCTATAAATAATATTTTCAATATATTTTCTCAAAACTTAAATCGAAGCTCCCATTAAAGTTCACATTTGAACGATAAATTAATATAATGGAAAGTAGATTGCAGCTTCCATTGAAATTAAATGAAAGTTATTGAAAAAGATATATGTTTATTGATTTTGACCTAACTCCTCAATAGACTAGAGTATTTCTTGAATTAGAACAAGTTTGAAATTTCTTCAACATTGTAGTATATTAAATACCGTGAAATATTGGATTGTGATATCTGAGCATTTTGTATTTGTCTTTCTTTCTTTTTCTTGGCAATCTTAAACTTATGTTGGTTTTTGTTATTTTTGGATATGAAACTTACTTAAATCCAATAATAATTCAAGCGAACCAATAGGACGATGTGAACAAAAATAATATAAATTTCAGTAAGTCAATCATATGGTACAACAGCTATATTTGTGCAATAGCTTACTGACTATTAATATTAAATTAAATTTATATAACAAAAAATTGTAAAAGTGCCAGATGCATAATATAATGTTTAATAAACTACCAATATGCCGTGACGCCGTGACGCCGTGACGCCCTAAAATTTTGCCGTGTCCATATATCTAAGTATTATACTAATCATTATATTCATGCATTCAAATTTTGAATTGAAAACGGAATATATTATTGTTTCGTAAGATAATACATTCTGTCTGGCCAGTAATATGCAAGAAGCATAAGGAGATTTATATGAATAGAGGATGGTTTGAAAAGAAAAGCAATTCTCAAAGCAAAAAAAAACAAAAAAGAAAATCATTACTCCATTGCCGAGTCACACACACAAACAAAGAAAATTTCTAGTGATGGTAATAATTGCCATAATATTAGCTGTATATAAGAATAACAATATAGTCTAAGTCGTTGTAGACTCTGTCCCTCTCCTTAGCTGTAGTATATTATAATCATGCCAATGAAATATCAATAATTTTGTATGCTCACTTAATTATTCAAAGAAAAATAATAATAACATTTTTTTGAGCTTTTAATTTATTAAATATTTTTACTTTTTCATATAATACTTTATATTTTAAATAATTAAAATAATATAACATTACTAATAATGGAACAAAAGATTTGAATCCTACTAATAAAGGGTATGCAAAAGATTTGGCAAGTTCACATACTCAATGTGTCATGTAAACATGACGAAAAAGGGGGTTATCATCATCATATTATTAGTAAGCCGTTGCCTCATTTTGGTTCCAAAATTTTATACCATAGACAGAGTGAGACAGAGAGAGGAAAGAGGTAGAGGAGCAATAATGATGAATTGCATATGGTAGGGCAATGAACTTGCATCATGTGTAGGCACGCACACCATACTCTGCTACCTTCTTAGTCAAATAATTTTCAACTTCTATTTTTTGCTTGGACCGAGGCCTGCCAAACGTAATCTCTTAATAGCAGGCACATCGCTTTTGATGCAAAATAGTGACCAAACTTTACCCATAAAAGAGTCATTTTTTGCCCACACTAAAACTTGTTCGTAGTGACACATTAACTATCTACCAAGACAAGAAACAGACCACCCCCTGTATGCAGCATTTATGGAGCCAACTTAGCAACCCTTCCCCAACAATCCAATTTATTTACGAAGCTTCTAAGCTGTACATAATTCAGCTATGCATGGCATAGCCCTCGTGATGTACCAAAAAAAAATAAATCACCTATGCATCACATACCATTTTAAATATTAGACCCACAATTCCTTTTCATTATTGTATGAAAATTACATCCTTAGTAAATCTAGTCCTCTTAATCAAAGCAATTTTTAATAGAACATAAGCATTTGGGTCCACTCATATATATACATATATATGGTGTTCCTGAGAGTATTATTTAAAAAGTATTTAATATCTCTTAATAAAATTTTTAATTACTTAATAAAAACATATTAAATATTTTTTAGATTCTAAAATATTAAATACTCACATTTAATTTTTTCTATTTTAATTTTTTTACATATATATATATATAGTGTTGCTAATCAATATCTTAAGAATATTATTTAAGAAGTATTTAATACCTCTTAATAAATTTTTTTAATTATTTACTAAAAAAATATTAAATATATTTTAGATTCTAAAAATATTAAATACTAGCATTTAATATTTTTTATTTTAATTCTTTAACCTATGTTTTTTTTCTGTGTAAACCAAGGTATCTCTTTATCCGAAAAACAAGAGATTAATCTCACGGGATACAATCATGCCTATGAAGTGAGAATCTCTCCCAATTGCATTTTCTTCATACACAGTCCTAATGATCGAACCAGGATAAGATATTTAAGGTAACCGAATCCCTTTCACTTAGACCAATACAAGTTGATAAAAACTTCTTTAACTGATGTTCGAACCACTAGTAGCAAATGTCATATATATATATATATATATATATATATATATATATATATATATATTATTTTCAGTTTCGTACCTAGTTTGGAACTAAACAAAGGGATACAAGCCTATTAAGCTACACATGCAAGGTTCTTGTAATAAATAGAGGGAATAGACTCGTTGAAATCCCAGTGGAGTTGCTCCACAGTGCAAGGTGTATTCCTTATTTGTCACATACCGAGACATCATCAAAGTGTTGGAAAATTCAAGCTTGTGTGGAAGAAATATAAAGTGATGGGGTATTTCAAATTCTCATGTGAGACTCTCAAGTTAAAGGGAGCCTATTAGATCATAGGCACAAGCTTTCAAGGACAATTCAAAGCAGTGCTGTGCTGTGCTGAGGTGAGGTGTGGCCTCACTTTTTCCTATTCTCTTCACTACTAAAATGTTGTTTAGGAGGGAAGGGACAATGGAGAAGGAGAGACAACAGCAGAAACATCATTTTGGAGCTTCCAAAACCCTCAGATTTGTACAGCATTGTTACCTTTTTCTCTTCATTTTCACCATTTTCACTACAACTCAAGCTTTTGATTATGCTGATGCACTTTCAAAGAGCCTCCTCTACTTTGAAGCACAACGCTCAGGGAGGCTACCATACAACCAGCGAGTCACTTGGCGTGACCATTCAGGCCTCACCGACGGTCTAGAACAAGGGGTGAGCGAAAATTCTGAATACCCATTTACCCCAACACATCAAATTCTTAGCTTTCACTTTCTGGGTATGACAATTGGCATTCAAAGTTGAAGTATGGTTAATTTTTTGTGCAGGTGGACTTGGTAGGAGGGTATTATGATGCAGGTGATCATGTGAAGTTTGGTTTACCAATGGCATTCACAGTGACTATGCTCTCATGGGGTGCCACAGAGTTTTGGCAACAAATTGCAGATGCTGGTGAACTAGAACACACAATGGAGACAATCAAATGGGGGACTGATTACTTCATCAAAGCTCACACTAGCCCAAATGTGCTTTGGGCAGAGGTATATAGTTAGTTATTTCCACTGCCTTGTTGGAGACATTGATTTATTTAAGAGATTCAAGAAAGTTCTCAAAGTTGTTTTTTTTTTCAGGTGGGTGATGGAGACACAGACCATTATTGCTGGCAACGACCAGAGGACATGACAACTTCAAGGCGAGCATTCAAGATAGATGAGAAAAATCCAGGTTCAGATCTGGCCGGAGAGACTGCAGCAGCTATGGCAGCTGCCTCCATTGTGTTCAGGAAAACAAACCCACATTACTCTCACCTACTTCTACACCATGCCCAGCAGGTAAGCTCTAGTGTGCTTAATTGTCCTGTATTCAGCAGTACTTGTGTTTGTGCTTGTGCTTGGTGGATTAGTTTTGACTAGGTACCATAATTAATAATGGTTAGAGCAGGTTTGATATAAAAATCTGCATATCAAATCCTATTAAGTTTGAGAGATTTGTAGAGGATGCAAGAAAGTGATTTAGTTATTGAAAGCAACATTTGTTGTGTGTGCAGTTGTTTGAGTTTGGGGACAAGTATAGAGGAAAATATGATGCTAGTGTTGGAGTAGTGAAGAGCTACTATGCGTCGGTGAGTGGATACATGGATGAGTTGTTGTGGGCAGCCATGTGGTTGTACAAGGCCACCGACAAGGAGGAGTATTTTGAGTATGTTATTTCCAAGGCTCATAGCTTTGGTGGCACTGGTTGGGCCATAACAGAGTTCAGCTGGGACGTTAAGTATGCTGGCCTCCAAGTCATAGCCTCAAAGGTAAAAAAGTTTTCCTTCAATCACTCTCTCTTGCCTAATTTCTCGTTCCTCTAGGTCTTGAAAGAGGTCAAATATAATGGTCCATAGTGCCTTTTCCTTTCATTTGTTTTTCAAACCATTTTTTGTTTTTTTCTTTGTGAGTGGCTTATTTCTCTCTAACATTGTCTGCATTGCTTTTCTACCTGAATTAAAAAATTAAATGATGGTTAAGTCTTATTGCTTTCACTTTGCTTTAAAAAGTCATCCATCGAGTATGCAATAATTAAGGTATATTGTCTGTGGGATTTGAAAACTGAAAAAGTATATCCAAGCACAACGCCATGTGCAGCCTGATGCTTTGTATCACAGTCCAATTAAAGTGGTCAGGCTCATGGTTGAGCCAAATGTTGAAGTTTCAATGGTGGGAACACTGAATGCCTATGTGATCCAACACCACCTCAATTCTCTATTACATTGTAGGAAAAAAAGGGTAACTGATACAATGCATATGCAGAGCACACCTATATATATGAATAGGCTGCCAAAATGGTAATAATAGACTGCACTGATTGCTTATCTGACTGACGTGTCTCAACCCTTCAACTCATGAGGCAAGAGATTGCAGTTGTGTGCCCCACCTTCATAGATGACTAAGGCCTGGGAAAGCATACTTCTTTGTTTTCTTTCAGTGTTCCAATCAGTTGGACAGGACACAACTGCACAAGCACGGTTTTGAGACTTGTATTGTGTTCGGTTGTCGACTGGATTTGCATTTCCTGATTTGCTAAAGACTATGCATGATAAGAAGTAGGAAGTTTCTGGTTTCTTACATAAAGTTGCTAGTATAGTGCACAGTGATTGACGGTTGATTCAAACATAGCTCTACACATGCTTCACATGCCTTCTTGCCCTTGACCCACCCATTTTTTTGTTCTGATTAACGTGCCTTTCAAACATTTAATGTTAAAAGAAAGTTAGATGGTGCAGGCTCCTAGTTTGGATTCATGTAAAGTATTTGGGGACAGTGAGCCCAATATACAGCTTTTAGAAGATAATATGATCCCTATTATTTACAATATTCTATTTTAATGGTATTCTTGTTTCGGCTATAATATAGTTGGACTTGTAAAGTCATCGACCATAAAGAAAAATGAGATTAGAATCATGCTCTGATTCTATGGGAGAGAAGAGAACTATTTACTTTCATTGTGCAGCTCAAATTTCGACAAACAACTATTGGGTTGAATAATTGTAAATAAGATAGGGAAATTCTCACATTACTTTTTATTTTTTTACTCCACTTTTACACTTTTCTATAATAATTAGTAACTTACATTTATTTTATTTATAACTTGCTATTCTATATTAATATTTTTTTGTCATTATTTAAAAATTAAACAAAAATGTGTAAAAGTGGCGTGATAATATTATTATTTTGTACTTAAAGAAAAGAAAAAGTCAAATTCCTCATTTGTATGCTCCTTTGGGTGGAGTTGTCTTAAAAAGTATTGGTGATCTTACTACAGTTGAATCTTATGCAGTTTTTGAGCGAAGAAAGACACAAGAAGCATTCTGATATACTCGAACAATATAGATCAAAAGCAGAGTACTATATATGTTCGTGTCTCAACAAAAACAATGGCAGCAATGTGGAACGAACACCAGCTGGATTACTCTATGTCAGACAATGGAACAACATGCAATACGTTTCAACAGCAGCGTTTCTGCTCACAGTATACTCTGACTTCCTCCAAAGCACAAATCAAAAGCTCAGCTGCCATGGGGAGATTGTGGGTCATGAAGAAATTCTCAGTTTTGCCAAGTCACAAGTTGATTACATTTTGGGCTCTAACCCACTGAACATGAGCTACTTAGTGGGCCATGGGTCTAGTTACCCCAAAAGGGTGCATCATAGAGGCGCATCCATTGTGTCATATAGAGAGAATAAAGGGTTCATAGGGTGCACACAAGGGTATGATAATTGGTACAGCATCCAGGAAGCTAATCCTAACATTCTGGTTGGGGCTTTGGTTGGAGGGCCTGATTGTGAAGACAATTTTGAGGACCAAAGGAACAATTTTATGCAGACCGAGGCCTGCACATATAATACTGCCCCCTTAGTTGGTGTTTTTGCAAAATTCTTGCAAACAGAGAACCAAAAGTTGGTTCATGATTCTGATTCACTTTTGGTTGCTTCCTTTTAAATAATATAGTAAAAGAATATAGTATATGTTTCTGATAAGCCAATTTAATTTTTTTTTTTTTATAGTTTTGTTCTCATTGATGGGTATTTTTGGCTTAACTGAGATGTTCTGGCTGCAAATGTACTTTCATTATAACAAATCTTTATAAAATTGTTGATACTACAGTCGAAAAGATTAAGTATCATACAATCTCAGACTCATTAATACCTTTCTATCTATCTTATTGCTTCAGCATCCTTTACATCCTATTCAACGAACATATTTTGCCAACAACGAAGCTGGACTGTTTTCTTTTTACTTGGTCAATGTTTTCGTTTTTCCTTTTTATTGGCATACTTACAAAAAATGCCCAATCAAATAAATTGCATAGTTTTTGAAATGATTTATGACAAAAATCTTATTTTAGCCCCTCATTAAATTTTTTTGCCCTCAATTTAGTCCCTCAAAATCAATTTTCTCATACATGTCATCTCGTCAATTCATTATGGAATTTATTAAAATTTTGAGCTTTCAAATCCTGGTCAATGGCTCTCCAACATTGTCTTTTGCCCTTTCAGAGGAATCAAACAAGGAGATACTCTTTCCTGGTACCTTTTCACTCCTACATACTCTCTAAATTAGAAAGTAATGGATCCATTATGGATATCAAAATACAGAAGCAACTAGGGCAAAAAACCTTGGTGGGGACAAATACGGTAAGACTTGTGCATAATTCAGACTCCTCTGTTTGCAGATATTTCTCAGCAAGATGTCTTAGGAATATATCCTTGATCTCTTCAAAAAGCATCTTAGATATAAGAATTTAATTTTGATCCACTGTCAGTGTAAATAAATTTTACATTGTCATCCAATCATGCATTGACAAGTCATTAAAAGAGTTTGACTAGTACAACAACTAACTAGGAAGTCTAACTCTTTTAATAATATGACAATAAATTATTAAATGACAGTATAAATAAACATTATACTAACAATTGATCAAAATTAAATTCTAAATATAAAATCATTCATAAAGTTGGGTATTGGGCAATGATACTACCATGTTAATCAACTCAGCCTCTCCCACTGTATTCAGGCACACCAAGAAGAAGAAACAGCTTCATCTTGAACAACAGTGAATCTGAAGTCTGACAACAATCAGATTCTATAGGGAACAACACAACTACAATGACTACTATTAATGATGGTGAATGACGTTTATAAAAGAATTATTGTAGGCCTAGCACAAGTGGCATTTTTCCTATGACATATCATCTGAACACAACATGAAAATAGTGAGAATTTGTAATTCTCTGTAGATAATAACAACAATTAAAAATATAGCAAAAGATTTGACAAAATATATATATATATATAGTAAAAGATGGCATGATGCCTCTAATTGTATCAAGCGAGAGAATAAAATGATATATGATAGAAAGAGCACAACTTTAATATGAGCTTTACCACCCACCCCCACCCCCGACAGGTTAATCTTTTCAATTTTAATTAGGGTTTCACTTTCATCATCATATATAAAACATTATTGCTCATAGTGAGAGCTCTTCCCTTAGGGCTTCTCCTAAATTAGAGCCAAATATTGGAGAACCATGCAATCAAGAGATCATCTTCGTTACAAACATTCATATAGAATTTTCATTTCATTAAAGATCTTGAAAAATTAAATTCAAGGTAATAATATACTAAAGTAACTAATTTTATGGCAAAAAAATTATAACTCATTTGTTACCTCACATAAATCATTTCTAGAATGATTATTTCTCCAGAAACCAAACTTAGTAAATTATACTTTTTCAAGTCTCTAAGGATTTGTTTTATTAGTTAAAATATCTTGGTCCATAATCTAAGGTTCATAGTCCAAGTCCAATATCCAAAGTTCATAGTCCAAATTCAAGGTCCATAAATCAAGCATAGGTATCATAGTTCCAAGGTTTAAGATTCAAGTCTAAGGTCCAAATTTTTTAATACAAAAAAATATAACATTAAAGTTCTTATTTAAATTTGTATTTAATTCAAAGTCTTAGATCATTTCTTAAGCCTTTAACTTTTGGTTTCATAAGAAATTACCATAACCTAGGCAACATAATCAAAACCAAGACACATAGAAGAAAAATCATAATTTAGATTACTCGTCACCCAACTTCTAAGTTATCTAGATGAAAAAACAACATATATATATATATATATATATATATATATATATATATATATATATATATATAGCTTGTAAAACATGAAAATACCATATATTTATTATTTGTCCGAGAGATTTAACAAACAAAGTGGAGTTAATTTAGTTCTTTTTCTTGTAAGAAAGACTTCTTTTAGACTTATTTCTGCATATTCAAAAATCTAATATTCATATAACTATTCTTTTTAGCAGCTAAAACAAATCTATAGAAGTTACTAGTGTAAAAACACATAATTAACCTACTTAAATATTTACTATAACCATGAGTTTTCGTAAAAAAAGGTGTAGTAAAGAGAATTTACAGTAGGAAAATAGTAAAAGAAAGGTTGTTACACGAGCTATTGGTCCAAGCTTCTAAGTTTGATGAAGACTAGATATCTTTTGTACTTTTCTCCCTTTCTTCTCCTTGGTCTAATCCTACCTTTCTTTCTCTCTTGATCTTGCCAAAGAATAGGAAATTTAGAGAGGGTAGGGTCGATTTATAGAGGTCTCAAATAGAAAAATCTTAACTAAAAATTTTGTTACCTTAATCATTATTCTATTTATAATCACTTAGAATTAAACAAGTATTCGACTTAGTTATTAACTTATCTTTAATTAAGGGGCATATCTAGTGAGGAGAGTAGTTTATTGTGAGAGTGAGAGGAGCAAATCTTGACCATTAGATCATTTATGTATAATCAAAATTAAAATATAAAGTCATGTGACTTTTTTAAGCGGTTATGTGACCTTTAAATAACATCTAATATTGACAGTTCTTGGATGATCTAATGGTCAAGATTTACTCCTATCACTTTTACAACAAACCACTCCTCTCATTAAATATGCTTCCTTTTAACTAGCCAATTAAATTTTAGTCATATGATTTTGAATTCTTAACCTGATTATTAATCATTAGCATGAAATCGAGCTAACTCGGCTCAATACTAACTCCTTGGTGGGGCCAGTTAAACTTGTTTCTCGAGTAAACTCGCGACTTACCAACGAGTTAAGACTTAAGAGTTTGAACACAAGCCCAAAACCTGAGCTTTTCTAATGCAAAACGCATTGTTTTGCTCATGGGTTTCAAAATGCACCCTTTGGTGCTAGGGTTGAAAGCATTCTTCTTCCTCGCACAGTCGCGCGTTCTGCCGCCATTTGTGCACCGCGCTCTGCTGCCGGAAAAGTTGTCTTACCGTCGTTCATCCCACCCATGTTTGGTTCTTCCTCTTCACTGTGGGGATTTGTTGTTGCTGTTATTTTGGGTTTCCTTCCCCTTCCTATTCAAGGTTATCTTCCCTTTGCCGCAAATTTTTATTGGGTCTAATCACATTGCTTCTATTGTATTGGGTCTGTTTATGTTATTAAGATTTGTGTTTAGTTTTTGGTTTGTAAAAACAGAGTCACATTCCTAATAAAAATCATATACTAACAACTAACTAGGACTAGTGGGTAGACACAGAGTCACATTTCTATGTTTGGGGACTATGATATTTTTTAAAATATTATTTTTGAAGTAGGCAGACACTAATTTACAATTCATATGGAGAGTCCACGAGTTTATATAAACTTGTGACTTTGACAACTTTAATCATTAGTCTCTAATTAGATTTTAATTAATTTGGTTCTAATCTAACTAAATAGTTACTAATTAGTTAATTACTCATCTAAATAGTTACTAAACATAATTTTGGTTGATTGATCTTGGGATCCTTCATCGTGTCTTTCTCTTAGCCTTTTATAGACTCCAAGCTGCAAAAACTGCTACCCATCACTCTTCCATGTTCCAATGGCCATGTTCCTACATTGGAGGAGCCACTTCTTCCTCTTAGGCCTTGCTTTTCTGCCATTACAGCTTGATTATGCCCTATTGATGCCTTCATCCTTCATACCGCTGCTCAAAATGGCTCCATGTTTCTCTTCCCGATCACGCTCATATTTTCCAGCATGGTAGTTCCCATAAGGGCTAAATCTCTCCATGTGGATGTGGCAGCTTGACTTGGTGTTGATGGGTTGTTTTCCTCCAATTTTGGGCCTTTCTGCTTTTCCCTTTTCCTTCGGCTTGTGGTGCACACGACCAACTAGAACATTTTGGTTGAACTTGGCAATTACACAGCCCAACCTACAAGAAATTTTGGGTGCTAACAGGAACAACCGTATTTATATTATTTTTGTCTAAAACAAGTTGTCCTTTCTCATTTAGGTTCTATTCTTTTTTTATTTATTATTGTACTATGTAAACTAATTTTCACATTAACCGATATTAATTCCTTTCTCAAATAATTTTAGGGATGCACATAGTATATAGGCCTAATGCATTTAAGGAAATTAATTCCTCTAAATGATGGTTCAAAGCTCAAACCTAAGTAATCAAGACATAGAACACATCTCCTTAAGCAATACTCCTCTTGTTTTATTTAGGTTATGTTATGTTATTGTAAGGGCAACTCAATAGGTATAGAGGTTTAAAGCTAAATATTAAAATGAAGCTTTTTTTTTTCCTATTAAAATTTATGGAAAATGTTTTATTAAAATTTTATTCTTCTAGTGTTTTGAGATGTAAAATTCTTAATTAAACTTCAAGTTCTTTCTATATTTCTGTTTTAATTCATAATATAGCCTATTTAATCTTAATTCCATGAGACATTGTTGACTTTGAATAAGATTTTATTAATTTTAATTATAGCTTTGAACAGAAATCTAAACAGTATTTATTATATTTTAATAAACATTTAAGATTAAGGCAATATGCTTTCGAATTATATTGTTTAGTGACTTCAAAATTTTTTATCCTTGAATAGAAGCAATAGCCTAATATAATTATATTTGTGAAAAGTAAGAAAAAAATAGAAATTTACTAAGTACTTAATTAATGAGGTGAGAAGATATATGGGTATTTTATTAATTATCTTAAGTTTTACATAATTTTACTATAAAATTTGAAATGAGAAAAATAGTTTAAAATTAATAAAATCATGAGACAGTGAACTAAAAACTTAAGTATGGATGTGAGAGAGAAAATAAACATTTTATCAAATTATATTGACTTATATATTTTTTAATAGAAATTATATTTAATTTATGATTATAAAATTACGAAGTCTATGGCAACAATGGCTTCACCTTGAGCCGGTCTTGTGTTATTGAAGTCTATTCATGAGTCCACTCGGTTTGAAAATTCAGCCTTGACATGAGGTGTTTAAGAGTCATCTTTTAGGCCAACTTAAGTAGGATTGATGCTGTGTAAATTATTATTTTTAATATTTTTTTAAATAATATTATGATATATTTTAAAATATTTATATTTTAATAAAATAATGTGATTTTTCATAATTTTATTTATTATATTATTTATTTATTATTTAGATATTAATATAAATAATAAATATAAATAAATTTATATAAGTAAATAAAAAATTATTAAAAAATATTTTGTATATCTAAATCAAACCAACAATATATGCAAACTCTAATTATAAAAATTAACTAAATTAAAACTTAGATCCTAGATCAAGTTAATTTTAACCCGATCTAACTTAGCCATGATGATGGATATTAAAGTCCATTGACCACAAAGACTTGTGTAGGCCCGCCCACCCATCAACTGGCAAAACAAGGAATCTGGAAGTCTTCTACTTTCTCTCAAGTCAAACTACACTGGTATCACTATCCCTAACTAGCTTTAGCTGCCTATCAATTAAGAAATAATAATACATAAATAAAACATTAAAATGATATTTTAACTATTTTTTTCATAAAAATTTAAAAATAAAAAATAAAATAAAAATAAAATATTTTTATAATTATAATAAAAATAAAAATAAAAAACCAAACGTCTCCTAAAATGCTATTCTGCATCATAGCAGAAGCAATGGGAAAGAAAACGTGATAGACGCGGGTTTGGACCAGAAAATGCACAAACGTACATGAAGGGTCAAACAAAAGTAGACTCGTTCCTTGAATTCCACACACCACCCATCATAGGTAAAAGAAGAAAGCACTTGAACCCATTTAAAGCATCATCATCAGCCTCAAGGCAGCAACTATTGTTAATTTGTTACCTCCATTTCAATGAGAATTATGGGTACATTCTTCAGTGCAACCATCGTTGCTCTTTTGTTGCTCAATTTCCATATCCCAGAGGCACAATCCCAGCAAGACTATCTGGACAACAAGCAGCTAGATTGTGATGACCACTCCAATTCCACTTATGGCAATGTCTGCAACAGCATCAGTTCCTGCCAATCTTACCTCACCTTCAAATCAAGCTTTCCCCATTACAACACTCCCAGCACCATAGCTTACCTCTTAAACTCCACAGCCCCTCTCATCGCCAAGGCCAACAACATCTCAGACGTAGATCCCATCCCCACAGACACCATGATCTCAGTTCCAGTGAGCTGCACCTGTTCTGGCCATTACTACCAGCACAACGCCTCATATATCTTAAAGACCGAGGATGAAAACTACTTCACTCTTGCCAACAACACCTATGAGGCTCTCACAACATGCCAGGCTCTTGCTGCTCAGAACATTTATGGTCTTTTCAACCTCACTGCTGGCCTCAACCTGCATGTTCCCCTCAGGTGTGCTTGTCCCACATCGAATCAGATGGATGCTGGGTTCAAGTATCTGCTCACGTACTTGGTCTCTGAAGGGGAATATCCTGAATCAATTGCTGAGCTTTTTGGGGTTGACACACAGAGTGTTTTGGATGCAAACAAGCTTTCTTCTAATCCTGTTAGTGTTATCTACTATTTCACACCACTCATGGTTCCTCTCAAACACGAGCCACCCACCGTGATACAAAGGGTGGTGTCTCCGCCGCCACCGCCGCCGCCACCACCGGCGGCGGACCCAGCTGGGGATGGGGATTCAAGCTCTTCCAAGAAATGGGTCGTTGTTGGAATCACTGTTGGAGGTGCTTTGCTGCTTCTTCTCTCCCTGCTTGTGTTGTTCTTCTGCTTCTATCGCCGCCGTCGATCTCAGACGGTGGAGGCCAAGTTTTTCTCAGCTTCTGCAGCCACCGAAACCACCCAGAAGGTCTCAGATACCACCACCACACAGTCCTGGTATTTGTCTCCTGAAGAGCTTCGCTATGCCGTGGAGTCCTTGACAGTGTACAAGTTCGAGGACTTGCAGAAAGCCACGAGGTTCTTCAGCGAAGGTAATAGAATTAAGGGCTCTGTTTACAAAGCATCCTTGAAGGGTGATGATGCTGCAGTTAAGGTTCTCAAAGGGGATGTATCAGGGGAGATCGACATTCTGAGGAGAATGAATCACACCAACATAATAAGGCTCTCTGGGTTCTGTGTATACAAAGGAAGCACCTATCTTGTTTATGAGTTTGCTGAAAATGGTTCTCTTGATTATTGGGTTCACACTGATAAGTGCCAAGATTCCGTGACTCTGAATTGGAGGCAGAGAGTTCAGATTGCACATGATGTAGCTGATGCTCTCAATTACCTTCACAACTATACCCACCCTCCACATATCCACAAGAATTTGAGAAGTGGTAATGTGCTTTTGGATGTCAATTTTAGAGGTAAAGTTTCCAACTTTGGGTTAGCAAGAGCAGTGGATGATCAAGGAGAAGGGGGGTTCCAATTGACAAGGCATGTGGTGGGCACTCATGGTTACATGCCACCTGAGTATATTGAGAACGGTTTGATTACCCCAAAGATGGATGTTTTTGCTTTTGGGGTTGTGATCTTGGAGCTTCTATCTGGAAAAGAAGCCATTGTAGGGGACAAAAATGGGTCAGGGGAGAAGTTGCTGTCAGCAACTGTGAGTCAAGTACTTGAAGGAGACAACGTGAGGGAGAAACTTCAGGCTTTCATGGATCCAACTTTGAGGGGTGAATACCCATTGGAACTAGCATACTCCATGGCACAGATCGCCAAATGCTGTGTTGCTCTTGACCTCAATTCACGTCCAAACATTTCTGAGGTTTTCATGACATTGTCTAAGATTCAATCCTCTACAGTAGATTGGGATCCATCTAATCAGCTTGATTAGTCCAGATCTGTTGATCAAATGTCTCATGGCATAGATAAGAACATGTAATCCCAAAAATAGCTCCATTCAAATCTGCTCACTCGTTATGATCAAATATGATAATGGGCCAATTGCTCCAGCTCCATGCCTCCATGGAAACAGTTTCCCTTAAATTTATAAACAAAGTGTTCTCTGGCCTCTTTGAATGGAACTATGAATGGTGGCTACTATAAATTGAAGTCCACACAATAAAATTCTCACGTTCTTGTAAGTAGCTATTTCAAATAATAATTTTTAACATAATTAGTGATTTCTTGATTTAAATATTTTTCATGTTTTTTTTATACGTTAAATTATATGTGTTTCATATTCTTCAATTGAACCTAAGTACTTCGATTTTTATCAAGTGAACTAATTCCCATAGGCTATGTTTTTCATATGTTAATAATATCAAAGTCGGGTTTCCATGGGTATTGCCAAAACAGAAAATAATTCAGCTAGCTAGGCGTAAGGATTTCAAATTGGTGGTTGGCTTACTACAAGCATATTTTATTTTATATTTTTAAATGTAAAATCCTTTGCTGTTATCCTTTGATATCACATTTTGTGAAACTGTGGAGTGTGCATTATGAGCTTAGGCAATGTGTCCATGGCTGCCAGTAAAAAGGATCTGCACTTTCCCCTTCATATTCTTCTAGGATTGAGTTGGAACACGCTGATTTCGAACTAGTGAAGTTTATTTGCTAACGGAGGTAAGAATTTACTTTCTTTTTCTTTATTATCGTGCTTTTTGTAACAAAAACTTTAGTCCAACATTTGAGTTTATGATCAGCATTTTTAATCAGTTTAGCCCGTGACATGTAAACAGTAGAATCGTTTATTCTTTTGTGTCACTTTTAAGGTTGAAGTGTCACAGTGTCATCCAGCGTGGCATTTCAAATTTTATTTCAATTACTCACACTTTAATCCATAACATTTTAACTTATTTGTAATGGATTTAATTTCAATTTACTGTTAGTGTAAATTTTTTTTACATTATCATTCAATCATGTGCTGACACATCATTAAAAGAATTAGACTTTTTAGGTAGTTGTTGTGATAGTCAAATTCTTTTAATGATTTAACAATATATAATTAGATAATAATATAAAAAACTTTATACTAATAGTGGATCAAAATTAAACTTATTTGTAATTAGATATAAGGGATAAAGAAATTGATTCGGATTTCATCTGGTCAGAATGTTTTTTGACTTTTATTCATTATATCACTCTATCCTACTCCTAAAGAGTTAGTGCTATCTCAAATCAAAAAGTTAACTTTTATATTAAAATAATAATATAATTAATATTTTAAAAATCAAATAGTATTTTTTAATTATAAAAGTATTTGAAAATAAGAATACTACCGAGGTTAGGATAGTCTAACCACACACACATATATATATATATATATATATATATCATTTTTTGTGTGGATAAAAGTAATAGTAAGAATAAATTATACAAGTATTATTGATCAGGACATTAGTAACATGTCTAAGGGTCCCTAAAGGCAAATAAAGGTCCACTCAAAGGATTGTTTCTACTTAGATAAATCTTATAAGAATTAAACTTAGTTTCTTTTATGACTTTGCATTAATAAATTATTGAGTTTTCAAGAATTACAAAATAATATTACAATTACATATGATGCATGTAATTTTGTGGTCTCCTAATTATAACCTAGTCGATCAAGTTTAACAAATATTGTGTTGCACGCCCGTACTCAAAGAGCTTAGAAAATTCTCATTTATGTTGATGTGATAAGGTGCATCCTCAACATGTTACCTCAACATGTTTGTGGATTGCTCATTTGTAGTTGATCTAATGAGAAAAAAATTGTGCATCTATAAAGGCATGCTAAAACTTATAGTACTCAAACCTATTACCTCACTCTACCTCTGCACTTAAGTGGCTCCCTCTTTCCCTTTATCTACCTTTAAAAAGCTTTAAGCAATCCAAATAAATTTATTGTCCAGGACAAGCTTGGTTTTTAATGACAAATAATACTCAATCGATCATACATTTTTCTTATCTGCAACTCAATGAATCCATCAATGAGGGTGTGAACATCCGCCCACAACTCATTTCATTCAATCATTTGTTATGGCTATTATTAATTTATTAGACAACACTACGCACTTCCACTTCATCATTTATTATACTATAAAAGGGGATTCCCCCATTTGTTGTCCACTTTTTCTTTCCCAAATAAAAATTGATTTTCGTTTTTATTGTAATTGAAACCAAAGGAGAATCATGATTTTAAATTAACTACAAAGGCTCACCTCCTGCACACATATACTTTTAAGAAATTTTCTTTTTAAAATTATTTTTATTACTACAGTTCTTAAGTCAATTTTCATACAGTTTTCCCATTAAAAAAGGTGTAGACCTCGTCCATCACCTTGCATTACCTCTCGGGACATACTGTAGTGCTAGCACCATGTCCCTCACCCTCTACTTCAGATTTGGTGGTTGCAATTTCAAAGCGCGATTTTAATAGCTATATTCATCAAGAAGGGTACTATCATGAAACAATCTTGCTCTTTTCGAGTCATTTGGCTTGCGTTCAAAATACCCAAGTCACCTTTCTATGGCAGCGCGCCCTTGCTAATACTGACAAAGTAATAAAAGGATGGGAACTAAAATGATGGTTACCACTAAAATAGAATCTTGGACACAAACCTGAGTTTTTCTATAGAATCCAGATATTAACAACATACCATAACTTATCATTCAAAATTTTCTTCCCAAGACAGCTTCACCTTACAGACCAGAAATTTCAATGAGAACCAACACTTTCTAAATGTGAAGATTTATAAACCAAAAAGTTTACGAAGTTAACCCTGAGAACATAACAAGCAGCACTCATGAGTCTAAATTTGTCGTTAGAGAAA
Organism: Styphnolobium japonicum; assembly: GCA_023212625.1. Lineage (NCBI taxonomy): Eukaryota > Viridiplantae > Streptophyta > Magnoliopsida > Fabales > Fabaceae > Styphnolobium > Styphnolobium japonicum. The sequence continues at coordinate 8,370,578 of JALBWW010000010.1, forward strand.
AGCAAATAGAAGGGAATTGAACCATATTTTTAACAAAACAAAAATAGAATGCTCCCAACTTTAGTCTATCAAGGATTCAATTATGGAAGGTTATTCCAAGCAAACTCAAAGCTACATATAAAGGAATTTTCAAAGCATAGTCGGAAAAAAAAACATACTTGTGAACCTTTCCCTATAAAATCAATGGAGAGAAGAAAATATGTCATTATCTAATGAATCAACACCAACCGTGGAAACTATGAAATTAAAGCAATCAACCCATCACTATACGGAATTGTCAAAGATCTCAGTTGGGGCAGTTGCAGGACAATATGGCTATTTTCTCCAAAAGAAAATTGAAAAACATAAGCAATATTTGTTTAACATTACATGTTGTTTGATGAACCCATTAAACGAGTCATGACTGGGGTCTGAGTCCCTCTTCATGTTCCATGTTCAACTTCAACTTCCTTAAAGAACAGGTCATATAGACTGTATAGAGGAAAAGAAAACTCCAAAGAGTATTCTAGATACTTTACAACAAGTTTGACATTTCAAGCTTGCGAAAGATTAGAATTGCATCAATTGTCTGCGAGTCAAAACCCCAATAAAAGGAAAATAGATTCAAAGTGCAAAGTTTCTTCATTTCTAGATTTCAAGTTCCCAAAATGTAGTTTCATATCCGAAAATGAATCTCCATCGAAATGTTTGCAATCCAAAACCCCAATTAAAGAAAATTAGTTTGGAAGCTCAAAGTTTCTTCATTTCTAAATTCTGAGTACCCTAAATGTAGTTTCATAACCAAAAATGAATCCTTGTCCTTTACCCAACGGGCATCAAAATGAATCCCCATCCTTAATGTCAAGTTACAAATTGTTTAATTGCAAATGTTTCAAATAAACATTTAGAACTAGGATCCAAAGAAATTATTCCCTTTTAGCCAAAAAGGGAATAATACATAAAATACCTAGCCAGTAACAAAAGGTTTACAATGGTTGCATCAATACTAAAAAATAAAAAGACAGAGAATGATTCAGTTTCTATAAAAACAAATCAAATATTTAACATGGTATTTATCAGGATTTGGGAGTATTAATTGAAGCTTACACTTATACCTACATTGACACTGGAAAGTCATCATCCAAGTCTGGGGGAAAGAGCATGGATGAAATTGACACAAAATAGAAAGAAGAGAAAGAGGTAAGTAGAACATAATAATGGTCAAACTTATTATAATTTTATCTGCACTCGAATATTTATTAGATTGTCATATTGTAATTATAATATTTATTAGATTAAGAACCCCCCAACCACACCCACCAAAACAATTTCTCGTCAATTGGAATGAAAACTGTAACAATATGAAAAAGAGAGAGAAAGAGCACGTACCAATAGTAGCCTTGCTCTGTTCAACAAAATTCTCCTTTGAACAAACATGAACAGCGTGGACACACATAAAAGGGATCTTGAATCCCATTCTTCTTAAGCCATTGAGGTAGAATGTATCTGTAAAAGAAAGGAATTGTAACTTACCACATATGAATGATATTTGGTATTCATGTAGGGTCATACCAATTGTAGGCATATGAATGCTCAATACCATTCTTGTTGGGTTGTAAGATGATTTGTTTTCTCCTTTTTTGGATAACTGTTTCCCCCATCTCTTCTACAAATTCTTCTAAAAAAATGATTTTTTTTTTCTAGTGGAAAAATTGTGCAATAGAAGAAGAATGTGAGGATGTAGATGTACGATCACATCATTTGCTTGTGATATTTTTTTTTTGTTGTTTTTACTATTTTCTTTATATATATTTTAAAAATAAGAAATAAAATAAAAAATATATAATATTTTTATTTTTATTAAAAATAAAAATATATCTTATTAAAAATAAAAATAAAAATTAAACCAAACACACTCTTCCATTATCAAGACCAAAATACGTTGATTTTGATCGCTTTTATGATTTTGAATGAAAAGATCTATTGAACTAGTTGCTGGTAAAGAAAGTGCCGATCCACAAGAAGTCATATAATATGTACATGAATGAAAACCTTGAAAACTCAATCAACAATAGTAGTTCTCTCACTCATTATGTCAGGAAATCTATATTATATTATCACCTAAACTAGTGTACAATACCCATTTACCCATACCATTCCACCAAACTCTATCGTTCTAGATAGAGCCGAATATTCTAGTCACATTTGGTTTCTTGAAAGGGCATTTGATCTTTGGTTTGCCAAATATTCTTTAAGCATTAGATCTATTATGGGTATAACAAATTAGATGTTGATCTTATTGCATTTGATGAATATATATATATATATACACACACACATAGGGTGGAAATTCACTTACACTAAGTGTAAGTCTTGACACACTTATACCACTCAATAATTTTTTGTGAAATGTGAATTTAACCAATTCGATCGTTAAATCATATGCTATTATCTTAATGATCATGCATACCAAATTTTAAATAAATTTGACACATATAGTTATCTAATATAATAGTAGACAATTTACTTATATTTTAAAATTATATTATACGTTAAAATAAAGTAATGCGATGAAGTATCAAATAATTTTTTAATTGTAAGAAATTTTATGAGGTTGATCTATCTTATGAGAACTTTCAATTCAACGGTTGGATTGGTTAAATTCACATTTTATAAAAATTTATTGAGTGGTATAAGTGTATCAAGACTTACACTTGGTGCAAGTAGATATGGGTGGGAATCTACTTGCAAAAGTGTAACTTTTGATACACTTATATCACTTAATAATTTTTTATAGAATGTGAATTTAACTAATCCAACCGTTGAAAGTTGTCATAAGATAGATGTAAGACCTATTATTTACTACTCATAAATCTTACGTGGAATATTTTTTTTTCTTTATTACATATAAAATTCGGCAGCGTTTCTTTTGTTTCTCGTATGTTCCCAAACGTCATAAATAAACAGCGGATTCCAAACAATCATCTCAAACCAACCAGAGTACACACACACACACACACACACATATATATATATCAACAAGAGATCTCCGATCTTATTCAAAACATTATCTCCTTCAAAATATTATCAGAGTACGTACATTATACAAGTGTATACTAGACACTATCCTGGTTGAGCACACTAAAATATTAACAGAACTGAGAACTTCAACAGTAGTTCATCAGTTTCATTGTCACATCTACATCAGAGTAATATATAATACACATCATATTATAATTACATAATGGAGCTCAACTCCACCAAAATACAAGTATCATAGAATCCTCCATACTTAACCCGTAGAGGGTCCGGGGTGTTCCTGCGAATCTGAGAAAGAGGGGGTGAGAACAACTTCCCAGTGAATGTGAATAAAACTTGTATATAAAGTATGCATGTAATTAGAATGCAAGCATACACATAATTCAATATATCAAGTAATATCAAACCAACATATGCAATGAGTTTATGAATGCACATGATGTTCACACCTTTTCTTCACACTTTTTCTTTCTCCACTCCTCTTGTTGTGCACTAACCCCTTCCGGTTAGGCCCTCGCAATATGCAGTATGCAATGTTTTATATCATTCCGTTTCCATCTAACCCCGTAGGTTAGGCACCCCTTAAGTATTGTACACTAACCCCTTTGGGTTAGGCCATCTCACTATGCAATGCAAGTAATTATGCACCGCTTATTCTTTCATCTAACCTTTTTCGGTTAAGTAATCTCTCACATATTGTACACTAACCCCTTCCGGTTAGGCCATCTCACTATGCAATGCAATGCTTTCATATTCATATCATGCTCAATCATAATATCATAATAACATCACATTTAATCAATACAAGATTTAAACTACACAAGTATTATACTCAATCCTCTCAATTTATGATTGAACCACACAAGTATTATGCTCAATCCTCTTAACCACGTTCACTTAGTTACGCATTCCTTCATTGTACTAAGTTATCATTTTAAGCCTCTGTAAATCTATTCAATGAATCTCTTAGTGAATCTATTCACACAATATTGTGAATCTATTCACACATTATTATGAATTTATTCACAATGCTATTCATGGGTCTGTGAATCTATTCACACAATATTGTGAATCTATTCACAATGCTATTCATGGGTCTGTGAATCTATTCACAAAATGTTGTGAATCGATTCACAGTGCTATTCACGCGTTCATAGTGCTATTCACAAGTCTGTGAATCTATTCACACGTCTTGTGAATCGATTCACAGTCATAAAAATCAAGTTTTGATCATATACCTGTTATCTTAAACTTCATTCATTCATCCATTCATTCATTCATTTCATTGAATAACAAGTAGCAAATCCAATCATTCTCATACATCCATACCATTGAATACAAGTAACAATCCAAACATTCAAAAACAACCTTAACACATAGAAGTTCTTATCTTTAAGACTTAAACTCACATCCTAAATAACACCATACCATATCACAAATCAACCCACACTCACCTAGCAATGATTTAGGACAAGAATTAGACTTGAGGTGATATCAAACCAACCAAAATCCTTATGAAAATTTCCTCTTCAATTTCCTTCAAAACAACCAAATCATACAAGAACTTTAGAATTTGTGTTCTTGATTCTCAAAGATGAACATGAGTTCTCCATTAAACTAACACCATAGGATTGAAGAAGAGATGAAGGTGATCAATAACCATCAAATAACCTAAGCCAAAAGATGAGTAAAAACACTTACTTTGGACCTTGAAAGCTTGGAAAACCTTGGCTATGGAGAATTTGATATTTTAAGAAGATAACCATATGGTCTTTCACACATGCACGATTCCTTAAACAAGAGAGGGTGAAGTTGATTTGTCAACTTTGCCCTCCACTTGAATGAGAATTCACAAAATTGCCACTGAGGGTGTAAAATGACCAAAATACCCTGGGTGGTTTCTAAAAATTTCCAATTTATCCCAATTCCAGAAAATTACACTAGGACTTCCATATGATTTAGTTAAGCTAGAATTAAGATTAGAATCAAAATTTAGGGATGTTACATTCTCTCCTCCTTAAAAGAATTTTGTCCACAAAATTTAGTTAGAGATATACCTGATAAAAATAGATCGGGATGTTGCTTGCGCAAATCTTCCTCCAACTCCCACGTAGCCTCTTCAAGTGACAGTCCATCCCAGAACACCTTCACCAGGGGAATAGTCTTGTTCCTTAGGGTCTTCACACTGCGGTCAATGATCTTAGTTGGCTTAGCCTGAAATGTAAGGTCAGCTCTCAATTGTACCGACTCAATTTCTAGGATGTGTGAAGGATCCGGAACATACTTTCTTAACTGTGATATATGAAACACAGGATGGAGATTTGACAGATGTGGAGGAAGGGCTATGTGGTAGGCTACGTGTCCAACACGTTTCAGAATTTGAAACGGACCAATAAAACGAGGATTTAACTTCTTGGCCTGAATGGCCTTACCAATTCCTGTCATGGGAGAGACTCTAAGAAATACATGGTCACCCTCTTCAAACTTTAGAGGACGCCTTCTTTTGTCAGCATAAATCTTTTGCCGACTTTGAGCAACTCTTATTTTCTCCTTATAACCCTAATCTTCTCAGTGGTATCTTGCACTAAATCTGTGCCTAATAGGTTCCGCTCACCTACCTCGTACCAACATAGAGGCGACCTACACTTGCTACCATAGAGGGCCTCATATGGTGCCATCCCAATGCTGGAATGGTAACTGTTGTTGTATGCAAACTCTACCAATGGCAAATACCTATCCCAACTACCTTTATCTTTGAGAACACAGGCTCTCAGCATATCTTCTAATGTCTGGATAGTCCTCTCGAATTGACCATCTGTTTGTGGGTGATAAGCAGTACTAAAATTGAGTTTAGTCCTAAAAGATTGATGTAATGCATTCCAAAATCTAGAGGTAAATCTGGGATCTCTATCTGACACTATGCTCAATGGCACTCCATGTAGTTGGACAATCTCTCCAACAAATAACTCAGCAAGCTTATCTAGGGAATAGGAAATCCTAATGGGAAGAAAATGAGCAGACTTAGTTAGTCTGTCCACAATGACCCATATAGCTTCATAACCTTTCTGTACCCTAGGTAAACCGGTCACAAAATCCATGGTAATTTTGTCCCACTTCCACTCAGGTATCTCTAAAGGTTGGAGCATTCCGGTTGGTTTCTGGTGTTCAATCTTGACCTTCTGACAAGTCAAACACTTGGCCACATACTCGGCCACTTCCCTTTTCATACCTGGCCACCAAAACCTCTCTTTCAAATCTTGATACATCTTAGTCGCACCAGGATGTATCGAGAACTTACTCTTGTGAGCCTCCTCAAGAATCTGTTCTTTAAGGTTTCCCCCTTTAGGAATACAAATCCTCTGCCTAAACTTGATCAATCCATCATCCTCCAAGGAAAAAGCTATTGAGACCCTGCGATCCTGTAGTTCCTTATCTAAACTTTGTTCATGTCTAATCTGATCCTTAAGGTCGCATGAGATTTCCAACAAAGCTAATCTCAGTGTCACATTACTCATATCCACTTGTATACTAAGGTCTTGAAATTGCTCTACTAGATCCAACTCATGCACCATCATCTGAGATACGTGCAGAGATTTCCTACTAAGGGCATCAGCCACAACGTTGGACTTGCCTGGATGATACTTAAGCTCAGAGTCATAATCATTTAAGTATTCCATCCATCTCCTTTGTCTCATGTTCAGCTCCTTCTGATCAAACAGATATTTCAAACTCTTATGATCACTGAACACCTCAAACTTTACACCATACAAGTAATGTTTCCAGATCTTAAATGCAAAAACTATAGCTGCTAGTTCTAGGTCATGGGTCGGATAATTCTCCTCATGAGGTCTAAGCTGTCTAGAGGCGTAAGCCACTACCTTCTTATCCTGCATTAATACACATCCCAAGCCCATCTTAGAGGCATCACAATACACCTCTAAATCTCTGGATAGGTCAGCAATAACCAATACTGGGGTTGTGGTCAATCTATGCTTGAGTTCCTGAAAACTCTTATCACACTTTTCACTCCACACTATAGCTTGTCCTTTCCGAATCAGTTCAGTTAAAGGACGAGCCAACTGAGAAAAATCCCGAATGAATTTCTGGTAATATCCTACTAATCCTAGAAAACTCCTGATCTTAGTAACTGACTTTGGTCGCTCCCACTGTACTACCGCCTCAACCTTACTAGAGTCCACTGCTACCCTTTCCTGGGATACAGTGTGCCATAGAAATTTCACCTCATTCAACCAGAACTCACACTTCTCAGGTTTAGCATACAGTTTCCTTTCTCTGAGTATCTACAATACTATCCTAAGATGTTCATCATGTTCTTCCACAGTCTAGGAATAAATGAGAATATCGTCTATGAACACTACCTCAAACTTATCTAGGTACGGTCTGAAAATTCTATTCATATAATCCATAAACACCGCTGGAGCATTGGTTAGACCAAACGGCATCACCAAATACTCATAATGTCCATACCTAGTTCTAAAAGCAGACTTTGGTACATCCTTCGATTTTATCTTAATCTGATGGTAACCAGAACGAAGATCAATCTTAGAGAACACCGTGGCATCTCTAAGTTGGTCAAGCAAATCATCTATCCTAGGTAATGGATACCTATTCTTTATGGTACTCTTATTCAGCTGCCTGTAATCCACACACAATCTCATACTACCATCCTTCTTTTTCACCAACAACACTAGTGCTCCCCACGGAGACACACTGGGTCTGATGAATCCTTTTTCAAGTAATTCCTCTACTTGTTTCTTAAGTTCTCCTAGTTCTAAGGGTGACATTCTATAAGGTGCTATAGAAATGGGTCCGGCTCCGGGTACCAAGTCTATAACAAACTCTACTTCTCTATCAGGTTGCAAACTAGGAATCTCCTTAGGAAATACATCCATAAACTCGCTCACTATTGGCATTCCGAACAATTCTGACTGAACCTCTAAGTCTAGAGAAAATAGTACCATGTATACTTGACTCCTATCCACCAGGCAATGGTTCAATTATGACACTTTGAGTAACATGGAAATTTCAGGAATCAGTGTATGATTTATAACAGGAGGAATAATGATAGTCTTATTACAATAATCTAACAACACTTGGTTGGTTGCAAGCCAATCCATACCCAAGATAACATCTAACCCTCTCAAAGTAAACAAATCAAATCAATAACAAAGGTTCGGTCCTGGAATACAAATGTGCAGTTTAAGCAAATACGGGTGATCAATCAATTTGAGACACTTATGTTAGCTTTGTATTAGGCTTTATTAGATGTTTATTGTGCCCAATATTAGTATTTTAGATGAGTTTAATGTTGTTGGGCTTCATTGGGCTTTAATGCAAATATTGAATAATTTTTGGATTTTGATGCATTTTGACCTTTCTTCCTTGGTTAGGCGATAACTTGGGACTCGGTGATCCATTTGAGGTGATCTTGGTGTCTTTGGAAAGCTAAGACAATGGTCTACAAGTTTCATGAAGAACTCAAGAGCTGGATCGGACTTCTAAGGGTCCAAAATATCCCTACAATGCAAAGTGGGTTTGCTGTCACGAAAATCTAGGCAGTGTGCACATATTGGACTACATAGTGAGCTATAGGCCTCCTCTTGGGCTGAAACTTGGCCATTGGAAAGATAAGACTTATATCTCCAACTTCATTGCAGACCATTTAGTCAATAGATGTTGTTTTAGGCATGATAATGAATCTACAAGTTGGTTTGAATTTGGAAACACTTTCTGCCAACCTAACTTGAGGTAGGTTCAGTGTTTTTGGCATATCTGGAGTTCTAAACGTCCAAATGGCATGATTCCAATTGCAAAATTTTAAGGAGACAACTAGCTACAACTTTCATGAGACTTCCAAGCCTAAATGCACCGTCTAGATCATGAAAATCAAGCCAGAAGTCAGATAAGAGTTGCTGACTAAAAGCCACCAACCATACACCAACCCACCTACCATGCACCAACCCACCAACCATGCATCAAGCTTCCATATTTGACAATTTCCATATTTTTATAGCTTGTATTCAGATTATGTATATGTACAAATTGGCTTATAGGATTAGTATAAATAGAGCCAATCTCTTTGTATTATCATTCATTCAATTTTAAGTAAGTTTGAAGAAAGTTTGAGTATTTGTGAGAGTTTTCTTTCTCTTCTTCTCCATTCTCTTTTCAATTTCGTTTTTGTTCTTTTATTTCTGAGTTCTTCCTTCCCATCCATGGAAGGCTAGGCTCTCATAATCAATCCAAGGGATTAGCCATCTTGATGTTTAATTTGGAGATCTTGTTTCGCTTGTTCATATTGCTTAATTGTTTTTCAAGTTTCTCTTCTTCCTCTTTTGATTTTTATCTAGATTAAATTGCTTAATTTGATTTAGATGTTGATGTGATAATAGCTTTATTATCATGTATTCAAAGAGGATCACAAAGATTAAACAATATATTAAATCTTTTTGATAGATTGTTTAGCTTGGTTAAATTCTAGATCTTAAGTTAATCTATGTTGGTTGGTGCTTACTTTATCTAACCTTGGTTAATCAAATCCTAGATGCTTATCTAGTAGAGAATTCTTGGATCATGTTAAGGCTTCTTGATGTGATCTAAGGCCAAGAACATGGTTAGCAATTAAGTGAATTCCTTGTGATCAATGATGAGTTAAACTCAAGATCGGTAAATTTCCTTGGATTGGTTGTTTCTTTAGATTTGTTTACAACTTTAAGTCTCATACTTTTATTAATCTTGTTAATCAGCAACAAAACCCCCTTTTCTAATTATCTTGATCTAATTAAATCTTTGTTTTTGGATCATTGAGAGACGATTCGGTTCATTCTCTATACTACAAATCAGTTTGTGAACCGGTTGTTTTTATTATTTGATAGGTCTCGACAACCTCTTGTCAAATTTGGCGCCGTTGCCGGGGATCCAAGGCAACTATTTGATCATTTCAAGATCCCATCTAACTCTAACAAATGTGTTTGTTTTGTTTTTGAAGCTTTTTCAAGTGGAATTCGGCTGAAATTGGATAAAGGGCATTGTGTCAAGAATTTCGGTTCAGTAAAGTATCTCTGATTGATCTGAATTTTGGTACACGAATGGAAAATATTATTCTGAGAAAGGTTCATTGTTTACAATGAGGTCACCCTTATTTTAGCCAAATTCCATCGTTTAGACCACTGTTTCAATTTTTTAAGAATTTTTATTATTTTGTTGGATAGCATTTTTGTGTAGATTTTACCCTGTGGTGGTTCCATAATTTTTAAAATTCATTTGATATTGTGTTTATTTTTGTTTAATTTTTTTGGAGTATTTGTTTTAGGAATTTTTAGTGTTTTAGTTGTTATTGCTTTTCTAATACATTCTTATGAACTGTATGCTGTATGACTATGTCTGATCTTGGTACCTTGCATTCATTTGATCCTGAAATTGATAGAACATTTCATACACTTCATAGAATTCATAGGACTGGTAGTAGCATTCATAGAGCTAATAGAATTACTTCTGGAATTGGGCTTGAACTTGACATTGCACCTAATCTTGTTGACTCTTTTAATCCTGTTGAGTCTCGTACATTAGTACTTGATTTGATACTGAGTCTGTTGATTTTACTATGGCTGACTATAACAATAGGACCCTTAAGGAATTGGCTGCACCTGATGTGAATTATCAACCTTTGTGCATTCAATATCCTGAACTTAATGTTGATTTTGAGTTGAAATTTGGATTGATACACTTGTTGCCCAAGTTTCATGGTCTTGCAGGTGAAGATCCACATAAGCATTTGAAGGAGTTCCATGTTGTCTGCTCCACCATGAAACCTCATGGAATAGCTGAAGATCACATAAAGCTAAGGGCCTTTCCTTTCTCCTTGGATGGTGCTGCTAAGGATTGGTTGTATTACTTATAACCTGCTGCCATCACTTCTTGGAATGACATGAAAAAGCATTTTACGGAGAAGTTCTTTCCTGCATCAAGAACTGCTGCAATAAGGAAAGATATTTGTGGCATAAGGCAAATCAGTTGTGAAACTCTCCATGAGTATTGGGAGAGATTCAAGAAATTGTGCTCAAGCTGCCCACACCATCAAATTAGTGATCAACTGCTGATCCAATACTTCTATGAAGGATTGATGCCAATGGAAAGGAGTATGATTGATGCTGCAAGTGGTGGAGCATTGGTAGATAAAACTCCATTCTTTGCTAGAAACTTAATTGCAAACATGGCAGCAAATTCTCAGCAATTTGGTACTCGAATGGGCGCTGTAACCAGAGTAGTCAATGAAGTTAATACCTCTTCACATGCTGATCAACAAAGGGTGGAACATAGATTGGATGAACTCACTTCTTTGGTCAGACAAATGGCAATAGGACAACACGAACCACCTGTGCAAACCCCTGCAAGAGTTTGTAACATATGTTCTAGTTCTTCTCATCCTACAGATTCGTGCCCCACATTGCAAGATGATTCTGAGTTTCAAGACCAAATTGTGGCTGCAGCTGGTATATTTCCTGGGACGCCACAGTTCCATCAGCAGCAACAACAAAAATATGATCCATTCTCCAATACTTACAACCCTGGATGGAGGGACCATCCCAATCTAAGATATGGGAATGCATCAAATTAGCAGCCACCAAACCAGTATAGACCATCATTCCAGCAGCAAGCAAGGACAAGTCAATTTCAGCCACATGCTGGACCAAGTAGACCACCATTCCAGCAGTAAGGTCCTGTAGCCACGAAATCTGAGCCCTCATTGGAGGATTTGGTGAAACAATTGGCCACCAATAACATCCAGTTTCAACAGAGAACTGAAACCACCATTCAGAACTTGTAGACTCAAATTGGTCAACTTGCCACATCTATTCATGAATTAAAGTCACAGGGTTCTGGCCAATTACCTTTTCAAACCACTCCAAACCCTAGAGGCAATGTTAGTGCTATATCTTTGCGCAGTGGTAAGCAAATCAATGGACCAGTGCAACAGATAATTCTAAATTCAACCATTGATTCTCAAGAAGAAATTCATATGTCAGAAAGGATTCAACGACAAATGATCTTACAACGGCTAAGCGGCTAAAAACCGGATCAAAGCAAATAGTGATTGTGAAAATTCAAGATGTTGAGAAAAGTGAACATTCACAAAAGTCAGCTGACAAGAAGCTCTCGAGACCCCGTCAAATAATAATAATTACCGGTTTAATCATGAACCAAATCGTCTCTCAAGGATCCAAAAAGAATAAAGATTTAATCAGATCAAGATAATTAAAAGGGGGGTTTTGATGATTTGAAAAGATAATACACTAATTGAATTAAAGGAAATGCAATTAACAAATTAACCAATCCAAGGAAATTTTACCAATCTTGAGTTTAATCCATCATTGATCACAAGGAATTCACTTAATCGCTAACCATGTTCTTGGCCTTAGATCACATCAAGACGCCTCAACATAATCCAAGAATCTTCTACTAGATAAGCATCTAGGATTTAGTTAACCAAGGTTAGATAAAGTAAGCACCATCCAAACATAGATTAACTTAAGATCCAGAATTTAACCAAGCTAAACAATCCATCAAAAAGCTTTAATAAATTGTTTATTCTATGTGATCCTCTTTGAATACATGATAATAAAGCTATTATCACATCAACAACTAAATCAAATTAAGCAATTTAATCTAGATAAAAATCAAAGAGGAAGAAGAGAAACTTAAATAACAATTAAGCAATATGAACAAGCGAAGCAAGATCTCCAAATTAAACATCAAATGGCTAATCCCTTGGATTGATTATGAGAGCCTAGCCTTCCATGGATGGGAAGGAAGAACTCAGAAATAAAAGAACAAAAATGAAATTGTAAAGAGAATGGAGAAGAAGAGAAAGAAACTCTCACAAATACTCAAACTTTCTTCAAACTTACTTCAAATTGAATCCTCCTAATACAAAGAGATTGACTCTATTTATACTAATCCTAGAGGCCAATTTATACATGTACATAATCTGAATACAAGCTATAAAAACATGAAAATTGTCAAATATGGAAGCTTGATGCATGGTTGGTGGGTTGGTGCATGGTAGGTCGGTTGGTGTATGGTTGGTGGCTTTAAGTCAGCAACTCTTATCCGACTTCTGGCTTGATTTTCATGACCTAGACGGTACATTTTGGCTTGGAGGTCTTCATGAAAGTTGTAGCCAGTTGTCTCCTTGAAATTGTGCAATTGGAATCATGCCATTTGGACATTTAGAACTCCAGATATGCCAAAAACACTGAACCTATCTCATGTTAGGTTGGTATAACGTGTTTCCAAATTCAAACCAACTTGTAGCTTCATTATCATGCCTAAAACGACATCTATTGACTAAATGGTCTTCAGTGAAGTTGGAGATATGGGTCGTATCTTTCCAATGGCCAAGTTTCAGCCCAAGAGAAGACATATAACTATGTAGTCCAATATGTGCACACTGCCCAGATTTTCGTGACAGCAAACCCACTCTGCATTACAGGGATATTTTGGACCCCTAGAATTCTGATCCAGCTCTTGAGTTCTTCATGAAACTTGTATAGTATTGTCTTAGCTTTCCAAAGACACCAAGATCACCGCAAATGGATCGCCGAGTCCCAAGTTATGGCCTAACCAAGGAAGAAAGGTCAAAATGCATCAAAATCCGAAAATTATTCAATATTTGCATTAAAGCCCAATGAAGCCCAACAACATTAAACTCATCTAAAATACTAATATTGGGCACAATAAACATCTAATAAAGCCTAATACAAAGCTAACATAAATGTCTCAAATTGATTGATCATCAGCTTCCAACATTCCTCTTCCTTTTCCCAATCGAATGATACAGCCGAGGCATATGGTTGAGACTGACTTGGATATGGAAATTATGGAGAATTTTCAGAAGGTTGAGGTGAATATACCTCTCTTGGAGGCAATTAAACAAATCCCCAAGTATGCCAAGTTTTTGAAAGAGATGTTCACCCATAAGAGGAAGCTAAAGGGCACTGAAAAAGTGAGTATGGGGAGAAATGTCTCTGCTTTGATTCAGCCCAACCTGCCTCCCAAATGCAAAGACCCAGGCACTTTTACCATCCTTTTCACCATAGGGCACCAACAGTTTACTCATGCCTTGCTAGACTTGGGAGCCTCCATCAATGTAATGCCAAAGTCAGTTTACACTTCCATGCATATGGGAGAGCTAAAGTCCACCAACATTGTCATTCAGTTAGCAAACCGGAGCACTGCTCAACCTGCAGGAGTATTGGAGGACGTTCTGGTTCGGGTAAATAATTTAATATTCCCAGTTGATTTTTATGTGTTGAATATGGAAGATGAATCTGCCTTTTCCCCTCCCCCATTGATCTTAGGTAGGCCATTTTTGAAAACTGCTAAAACTAAGATTGATGTGCATGTTGGTACCTTTTCCATGGAATTTGGTGATGATGTTGTTTTGCAAGATTGTGCACAGCTTGCAGGTACAAGTGCAGCAAGTGCAACTACTGAGAATTTAGCAAATTTAGTTTCGGTTCCAAAACTAGTACCGTCAGTCCAGCAACCACCCTCCATTGAACTTAAGCCCCTGCCCGAGCATTTGAAGTATGCATTCTTGGAGGAGGATGAGAAGCTCTCGGTGATAGTGGCGAAACACCTCCAACCTGAGCAAGAAACCAGATTATTGGAAGGTTTGAAGCAACACAAAAGGGCAATTGGTTGGACACTTGCAGATATTCCTGGTATTAACCCCTCCACATGCATGCATAGGATATTACTTGAGGAGGAAACTAAACCAGTGAGACAACCCCAGAGGAGACTGAATCCTCTCATTCTAGATGTGGTGAAAAAAGAGGTGACCAAGCTACTGCAGGCTGGCATTATCTATCCCATCTCTAACAGCAAGTGGGTGAGCCCGGTGCAAGTAGTTCCAAAGAAATCCGGGGTGATTGTCGTGGCCAACCAGAAGAATGAGCTCATTCCAACCCGAGTGCAGAATAGCTGGAGAGTTTGCATTGACTATAGACGTCTCAACCAAGCCACTCAGAAAGATCATTACCCCCTTCCATTCATCGATCGAGATCTTTGGAGCAATTTGGTAGTAAGTCCCATTACTGCTTTTTGGATGGCTACACTGGATACTTCCAGATCCACATTGCACCAGAGGATCAAGAGAAGACCACATTTACCTATCCCTTCGGCACCTTTGCTTACAGACGGATGCCCTTTGGCCTCTGCAATGCCCCTGGTACCTTCCAACGGTGCATGGTAAGCATATTTTCTGATTTCTTAGAGGAGTGCATGGAGGTATTTATGGATGACTTCACTGTCTATGGTTCTTCTTTTGATTCATGTTTAGCTAGCCTATCTAGAGTGCTGCAAAGATGCATTGAGACTAACCTTGTGCTAAATTTTGAGAAATGCCATTTTATGGTAGAACAGGGTATAGTTTTAGGCCATGTAGTATCCAGTAAGGGCATTGAGGTAGATCCTGCCAAGATTGATATAATTACTTGTTTATCTTACCCCACATGCGTGCGGGAAGTGCGTTCTTTTCTTGGTCATGCAGGTTTTTACAGACGCTTCATTGCCGACTTCAAAGAAGATTGCCCTTCCACTTTCCCACTTACTGCAGAAAGATGTAGAGTTTAATTTTGATGACAAGTGCAAGGCAGCTTTCAACCACTTGAACCAGGCCTTGACCAGTACCCCTATCATCCAGCCACCTGACTGGACATTGTCATTTGAGTTAATGTGTGATGCTTCTAACTATGCAGTAGGAGCAGTCTTGGCACAGAGAGTGGGGAGAGCTTCTCATGTGATATACTACGCTTCCAGAACTCTGGATGCTGTTCAGGCTAACTATACCACAACCGAAAAAGAGCTTTTAGCCATTGTTTTTGCTTTGGATAAGTTTAGATCATATTTGCTTGGCTCTAAGGTTGTTGTGTTTACTGATCATGCAGCTCTTAAGTTTCTTTTGAAGAAGCCAGAGGCAAAGCCTCGACTAATAAGGTGGATGCTACTGCTCCAAGAGTTTCATATAGAGATCCGTGACAAGAGTGGAGCAGAAAATCTAGTGGCAGATCACTTGAGCCGCATTAAAAGGGCTTCAGATCCCTTCCCTGTACAGGACTCCTTCCCAGATGAGCAGCTTCTGCAGCTGCAAGGTAAGAACACCTCCCCTTGGTTTGCAGATATGGTTAATTTTTTGGTTGCTGGTGTTCTTCCTGTATATTTTACTAGAGCTCAATTTGATAAATTGAAAAGTGAGTCTAAGTACTATGTATGGGATGATCCTTATCTGTGGAAGCTTTGTAGTGACCAGATTATTAGAAGATGTGTCTCTGATCATGAGTTTCATTCTATTCTTAGCTTTTGTCATACATTTGCATGTGGTGGGCACTTTGGCTCCCAACGTACAGCTAGGAAGGTTTTGGACTCTGGATTGTATTGGCCTACCCTATTTCATGATGCATATCTATTTTGTAAGTTTTGTGAACAGTGCTAGAGAACAGGGACAATTTCACACAGGAATGAGATGCCTCAGCAGCCTATGCTGTCTTGTGAGATCTTTGATGTTTGGGGTATTGATTTCATAGGCCCTTTCCCTGTTTCCTTTGGTTTTATTTATATTTTGTTGGCTGTTGATTATGTATCTAAATGGGTGGAGACAAAAAGCCACTCGGACTGATGATTCCAAAGTTGTTGTGGACTTTGTTAGATCACAGATTTTCTGCAGGTTTGGAATCCCGATGGCCATTATCAATGATCAGGGTTCACACTTTTGTAACCAGAGAATAGAGGCTTTGATGAGAAAGTACAGTGTCTTGCACAAGGTTTCTACACCTTATCACCCCCAGACAAACGGGCAGGTCGAGGTCTCAAACCGAGAGATCAAGCACATACTTGAGAAGACAGTCGAACCTAATAGGAAGGACTGGAGCCTAAGACTTGAGGATGCTCTGTGGGCTTACCGAACTGCCTACAAGACACCGATAGGGATGTCCCCGTTCCGGATTGTCTTTGGGAAGGCGTGCCACCTTCCGGTGGAAATTGAGCATAAATCCTATTGGGCGGTGAAACAGTGTAACCTTGACTTGAGTCAATCCAGATCTCAAAGGAAGCTCCAACTTCAGGAACTTGAGGAGCTTCGATTAGAGGCGTATGAGAACTCTCGGATCTACAAGGAGAAGACTAAACTCCATCATGATAAGATGTTGGTACGAAAAGAGTTCACCATTGGTCAAAAAGTCCTTCTCTACAACTCTTGCCTCAAACTTATGCTTAGTAAGCTTCGTTCTAGGTGGCTTGGTCCTTTTATTGTTATTAATGTTTTTCCTCATGGTGCAGAAGAAATCAAGAGTGAAGCCACCAACAAAGTGTTCAAAGTTAATGGTCATCGCCTCAAGAATTTTTATGAAGGAGCTCAAGAGAACCTCGTGGAAGAAGTTCAACTGCAGGAGGCCATCTACCATGATTGATCACTACTTTGTTGAAAAAAAAAAGAAAAAAGAAGAGCCACGTTTAATGTCAACGGCCAGAAATTGAATCATTACTGGGGAGGATCCATCGATCGTGCAAAATCTTCAATCACGCTGGCTGATGACATTAAAAGTAGCGCTTCTTGGGAGGCATCCCAAAGTTTTCTAATTCTTTCATTTTTCAAACTTTGACTTATTTGCTATCACAGGAATCGAGACAAAAAAAAGGTGCCAAGTGAGAAAATCTATCAAAGTTTGATTTTTCTGTCTTTATTTTGTTTGTTTTTCTTTGACAGATGATTTTTCACCGGTTAAATGGCGGATAACAGTACTCCGTGAAAATCTTTTTCGGTTCTTTCAGTTACCCACAAACACTAAAATCTGTATATAATTTTACTCAATTTTTTTTTCTCTTTCTTCTTTCTTTCGAAATGGATAATCAGCTTTTTAACATCCGCAAGCAATTTCCTTCTCTCCTTCAAAATGCTTTAACTAACATTTATTGTGCAAGGTTTGAGCGATTAAGGATGCTTATTCACAAAGGCATCCCTGCGGATTTACGCTGGTTAATCGAAGCAAAGGTCCGAATCACAGGGGAATTTTCTAATGCTCTTGTTTTATATATGCCAGGGCTAGGCAAAAGTTCATATGCAAAGAAAAGAAGAGCAAAATGGTTACGTGTCTGCTTTAAATGTGCAAGATGGACATGTAACACAAAATGCAGATCAATTGGAATGACGTCCATAAATCGACTTGATAAAATTCACTTCATTAAGGATGACATAAGTAAGGAGTCTTTAGATAACATTCTATTGACTCTTGAGACGCATCCTATTGGAGATGTGCAGAGTGTACTTCTCGATTTATGGTCAATATTCCAAGATGAACATGAGCGTTATAGTCTTGGGAATCTGACTCAAAAAGACCCTGTTTGCTAATTTTTAAGGAAATTGGATGGGAAACCGTCCATCGGCCCATAAAGAGCATTCAAGCCGTTACTGGACGTACAACCAGAGGAAAATGTGAGCCATAATCACACCTCCTGTAAGTATTATTTTTTATTTTTCCGTTTTCTTCTTGTTTATTAAAAAAAATTCAAAAAAAGAAAATTCAAAAAATAAAAAAAAATTCAAAAAAATAAAAAAATAAAAGAATAAAAAAAATTTAGCCGTATTTTTTTGAAATATGCTTTGCGTATTTTCAAACTTCTTCTGACACATAGATGAGTTTAATGTTGTTGGGCTTCATTGGGCTTTAATGCAAATATTGAATAATTTTCGGATTTTGATGCATTTTGAACTTTCTTCCTTAGTTAGGCCATAACTTGGGACTCGGTGATCCATTTGAGGTGATCTTGGTGTCTTTGGAAAGCTTAGACAATGCTATACAAGTTTCATGAAGAACTCAAGAGCTGGATTGGACTTCTAAAGGTCCAAAATATCCCTGCAATGCAGAGTGGGTTTGCTGTCACGAAAATCTAGGCAGTGTGCACATATTGGACTACATAGTGAGCTATAGGCCTACTCTTGGGCTGAAACTTGGCCATTGGAAAGATAAGACCCATATCTCCAACTTCACTGAAGACCATTTAGTCAATAGATGTCGTTTTAGGCATGATAATGAAGCTACAAGTTGGTTTGAATTTGGAAACACGTTTTGCTAATCTAACTTGAGGTAGGTTCAGTGTTTTTGGCATATCTAGAGTTCTAAACGTCCAAATGGCATGATTCCAATTGCAAACTTTCTAGGAGACAACTGGCTACAACTTTCATGAAGACTTCTAAGCCTAAATGCACCGCCTAGATCATGAAAATCAAGCCAGAAGTTGGATAAGAGTTGCTGACTAAAAGCCACCAACCATACACCAACCCACCTACCATGCACCAACCCACCAACCATGCATCAAGCTTCCATATTTGACAATTTCCATATTTTTATAGCTTGTATTCAGATTATGTACATGTACAAATTGGCTTCTAGGATTAGTATAAATAGAGTCAATCTCATTGTATTATCATTCATTCAATTTTAAGTAAGTTTGAAGAAAGTTTGAGTATTTGTGAGAGTTTTCTTTCTCTTCTTCTCCATTCTCTTTACAATTTCATTTTTGTTCTTTTATTTCTGAGTTCTTCCTTCCCATCCATGGAATGCTAGGCTCTCATAATCAATCCAAGGGATTAGCCATCTTGTTGTTTAATTTGGAGATCTTGTTTCGCTTGTTCATATTGCTTAATTGTTAATCAAGTTTCTCTTCTTCCTCTTTTGATTTTTATCTAGATTAAATTGCTTAATTTGATTTAGATGTTGATGTGATAATAACTTTATTATTATGTATTCAAAGAGGATCACAAAGATTAAACAATATATTAAAGCTTTTTGATAGATTGTTTAGCTTGGTTAAATTCTAGATCTTAAGTTAATCTATGTTGGATGGTGCTTACTTTATCTAACCTTGGTAATCAAATCCTAGATGCTTATCTAGTAGAGAATTCTTGGATCATGTTAAGGCTTCTTGATGTGATCTAAGGCCAAGAACATGGTTACCAATTAAGTGAATTCCTTGTGATCAATGATGAGTTAAACTCAAGATCGGCAAAATTTCCTTGGATTGGTTATTTCTTTAGATTTGTTTACAACTTTAAGTCTCATACTTTTATTAATCTTGTTAATCAACAACAAAACCCCCCTTTTCTAATTATCTTGATATAATTAAATATTTGTTTTTGGATCCTTGGGAGACGATTTGGTTCATTCTCTATACTACAAATTAGTTTGTGAACCGATTATTTTTATTATTTGATAGGTCTCGACAACCTCTTGTCAACGGGTCGTAAGAATGTTATCCTTAGCAGGAGTAGTCACTGACAACGTATAAGGTAAGGAAGTAGTGGTCAGACTTAAGGACTTCACACATGCATCAGAAATGAATGAATGGGTTGCCCCAGTGTCAAACAGTACAATTAAGTTCTGACCATTCAGTAAGCACATACCTTGGATCAAATCATCCGCATGTGCTTCTGCCCCACTGAGGGTATACACTCGCCCCTGGGTTGGTGGTCTAGGGGTAGGAACTGGTGCCTTAGAAGTCCGTGGGCAATCTCGGGAAGTGTGCCCCTTCTGCTGGCACTTGAAGCAAATCAATATCCGCTGTGGGCATTATTTTGCAATGTGTCCCTTTTGGCCACAAACAAAACACACCAGTAATTGTCCGACAAGTACCCTGATGCTGTTTCCCACATGTCTTACATGGTTCCACCTTAGCCTTCTTAGTACTCCGTATAGGCTGGGTAACTTCTGCCTTTCTCTTCCCAGTTCCCTGACTGCTTTCAGCAACAGGAGTCATGCACTCTTCCATAGTCAAACACTTCTCAACCAGAGAAGCAAAATCCCTGATTTCAAAGCCAGCAACAGCCTTTCTCAGCTCAAACTCAAGTCCCCTCTCGAACTGAATGGACTTCCAATGCTCATTCGGCCCATTCTGTAGGTAACTAGAGTATTTAGACAATTCATCAAATTTGGTCGCATACTGACCAGCTGTGAGATCTCCCTGTCTCAAATGCATAAATTCTTGTTCCTTCTGGATTCTGACATTAGCGGGGAAGTACTTACGTAAAAATGCCATCTTGAACGTCTCCCAAGTGATGGGATCCTCCCTAACAAGTAGTCCAGGATGAGTAGCCTCCCACCAGTGTTCGGCCCCATCCTCTAATTTATAAGCAACAAAGATAACTTTCTGCTCTTCAGTACACTGCATAGCCTTAAAAATCTTTTCAAGGTGTTTCACCCACCTTTCAGCAGCCATAGGATCATAGTTCCCATGGAAAGATGGGGGATCCCTCTTGCAGAACTCCATCAGTCCCATCTGCTGAGGAACGACAAGTCTGGCAACAGGAGTACCATCATGCTGGGGTCCGGGCATACGGTCTATGGCTTGGGCCAGATGTGCAAGCATAACCACCAGACCCTCGCCCTCACCAGCAGTAGCAGTGGGTTGACCTCGGCCTTTGCCTCGGCCCCAGCCTCCACTACGGGTTCGCCCTAGTCCGCTCATAACTCTGTATACAGCACATAAAACATCTGGTTGATCAGTCCCAATTCCCCACATGCAATATATCAGAAGTATATGAAAAGATATAGGCATACATCCTAAGTGCTCAGTATGACACTAGACCCATATTTTGCAGTCCTATAGAAAGAACTGCTCTGATACCAAAAATGTAAGACCTATTATTTATTACTCATAAGTCTTACGTGGAATATTTTTTTTTCTTTGTTATATATAAAATTCGACAACGTTTCCTTTGTTTCTCGTATGTTCCCATACCATTGAATACAAGTAACAATCCAAACATTCAAAAACAACCTTAACACATAGAAGTTCTTATCTTCAAGACTTAAACTCACACCCTAAATAACACCATACCATATCACAAATCAACCCACACTCACCTAGCAATGATTTAGGACAAGAACTAGGTTTGAGGTGATATCAAACCAACCAAAATCCTTACGAAAACTTCCTCTTCAACTTCCTTCAAAACAACCAAATCATACAAGAACTTTAGAATTTGTGTTCTTGATTCTCAAATATGAACATGAGTTCTCCATTAAACTAAAACTATAGGATTGAAGAAGAGATGAAGGTGATCAATAACCATCAAATAACCTAAGCCAAAAGATGAGTAAAAACACTTACTTTGGACCTTAAAAGCTTGGAAAACCTTGGCTATGGAGAATTTGATATTTTAAGAAGATGACCATATGGTCTTCCACTCATGCACGGTTCCTTAAACAAGAGAGGGTGAAGTTGATTTGTCAACTTTGCCCTCCACTTGAATGAGAATTCACGAAATTGCCACTGAGGGTGTAAAATGACCAAAATACCCTTGGTGGTTTCTAAAAATTTCCAATTTATCCCAATTCCAGAAAATTACACAAGGACTTCCATATGATTTAGTTAAGCTAGAATTAAGATTAGAATCAAAATTTAGGGATGTTACAATAGATCAACCCCATAAAATTTTTTACAATTAAAAAATTATTTGATATTTTATCGCATTACTTTATTTTAACGTATAATATGATTTTAAAATGTAAGTAAATTGTGTACTATTTGATTAGACAACTATATATGTCTGATTTATTTAAAATTTGGTATGTATGATCATTAAGATAATAACATGATTTAACGGTTGAATTGGTTAAATTCACATTCTACAAAAAATTATTGAGTGGTGTAAGTATGTCAAGACTTACACTTAGTGTAAGTGAATCCCCACCCTATATATATATTTCATAGTGTATGAATATAGTACAACTTCATCACCTTTGATTTTCGTTTTAGATATTAATAGTAAGAGGAAGGATGAAGCAAATTGAAGAACACATATACTATTTTCGTGTTTCCCCTCCACCACCCTCAATCCTCATCTTTGTCCGTCTCTACTTCCAAAACGTTCTTGATATCAAAGATCACAACATTAATCTTCCCTCTTCGTTCTTTGTCTCATGTTGTCGACAATGTGGTTGATGCCAAAGTGGACAATAAAGATTTCAATCTTTGCCAAGACTTCTTTTGCTAAGACCTTACTTCTACTTCTTAGGTATCGGGAGTAGATAGAATTTCATTTTTTACTGGGCTACAACGAGCAATGTAAACAACTATTTGGTGGTGAATAATGACTTATGCCCCATTATTGTGGTGAAGATTGCAAACTAGTGCCATTAATTGTTTTCTAATTTGATGTAAGAATAAATATGTTCTTCTTTCTTCCTGTTGGCAACACTCCATATCATATAAGTTGATGTAAATGAAATTGGTGATGCCCTTTACACACACACACACACACACACACACATATATAGTACAATTTCCAACTCCGTTGAGAATTTCGTTCTAGACAAGAAGGAAAGGTTCATGTTGAATAGATGGCAAGACACAAGAACAAGGCACTAGTTGACAATAATCTTTTGGTTGCTGAAGTATACCTTCGATATGATCAGTTGGCCCAAACAATACTCTGCTGCCAGTTTGTAACTGGTAAGTGGTTTCACATGCTCTTGGATTATCCTACATTTAAACTCTTTATTTTGGTCTTAAATGAAATCATTATCCTTGAAGAAAGAAAAACTTATAATGATGACAAGACATGTTTTTCTTTGTCAAAAATAAGATATTATATTTTAATTTTAATTTGTTAGTGTCTTTTGATTGAGAGTATTCCAGATTGCTATTATATGTTTTAATAATTATTAATGAAAATAATTATATTTTTATTATAATTATTTTATTAAGAACAATAATTAATTAATTAATTAAGACATAATTTTTTTATATAAAAAGTAACATGTCATATCAAGCATAAAAAAGCCTATCAAATTATAATTTTATTTTCCCTTATTAACAAAATTATTACAAATATGTAGATTGAAATTGTTTTCAAAATATAAACATGTCACCGCATACAAATGACTGAGACGAGAGTCGAATACAAATCATCTTATCATCTTATATTCATCTTATATATAAAAGTAATGTTTTTCCTTAAGAAGACTTTCCCGCCCAAAGTCTAATCTAACCAAAATATACTTCATGCTTTACTTATACAATCATAATGGGCACATGTTTTTTATCTTTATATTTAAAAAGTCTCAAAGCAAGACACAAGACACAAGAAACTATCTCTTCACTTTCTCCTTCACGTTCTCAATTCCATTGCTTGATGTTTCCATTACTTTCTCTCAGTTTGAATACGAATCTTATATATAAAAGTAATGTTTTTCCTTTAGAAGACTTTCCCGTCCAAAGTCTAATCTAACCAAAATATCCTTCATGCTTTACTTATACAATCATAATGTGCATGGGTTTTTTTTATCTTTATATTTAAAGACTCTCAAAGCAAGACACAAGACACAAGACACAAGACAAAAAACTATCTCTTCACTTTCACCTTCACATTCTCAATTCCATTGCTTGATGTTTCCATTATTTTCTTTTTCTCTCAGTTTGAATACAAATTTGCAAACCCAAATTTCTTGCTATGGTCTATTCCCTTGCCTCTCCATTATCATTATCAAGCTTGCTTGAAGCAAAAGGGAGGAGAACAAAATGATCTAGCCTTTTGAGTTTCTCACTGACACCACCCTTATGGTTCTAATGAGTTAGATTTTATGTTTTATTCCCCTCTCCCCAAATTTTTTGATACTATTTTTCTCCTTTATGTTCAATTTTGCTTTAATTTTGTACATGGTTTATGTAAAAATTTCTCCGTTCTCAGTGTTGTGCATCAACCCTTACACTGTGCTATTTTTGGGCATGTATACTCTCAAGCTTGGTTGTAGCTTCAAGGTCCTGATTTTGCTGCCATGGATAGTTCTTTTTATCTATAAGTCGAATGTTTTACTGAATTTGGCCATTTGGGTATTTCATTTCCTATAATTGTGTCTCTAATTTTACTTTCCTTGCATGTGTCTCACTATTAATTTGTCTCACCCTCTCAGTTGTGTTTCTTCATTCAGCTCAAATGGTTCCCTTCTTTTGCAAAAAAGAAACTAAGATAGGTATGGTCTTAGTCCCCTTTTTATTTTTTATTTTATTTTCCCCCTTGCCCTACGAATTTGATTGCTTCTGGTTTGCCCTATTTTATTGGTGTTAACATGAACATTTTATTCTTGAACGAAACAGAACCATTGAAATTGCAATTAATTCAAAGTGGTATACAAGAACTTGGACTTGCTTTTAATTTTTGTGTTTTGCTATTTTCATGCTAACAAATGCAGTCAATTTGTTACTACATCACGATGAGATAAAAAAAAAATAGTAGTTTATAACTTTATATCATTGACTCTGAACTTCAACAATGTATAAGGGTAGAGGAATTATGAGATTTTGGAATATTTTTACAATATTTAACAGTTTAAGTTGTTTATATATATATATATATATATATATCTTTCTCTATTTATGTATTTATCTTTATCTATTTGTACTTCCTCCAATTTTATGATTGGCTATTTTGGTAAATGGAGTTTGATGCTATTTATTTCTCTCTTTCATTTTTCCCTTTGTTCGTATTTTTACTTTATCCTATTTCATGTACCATTTTATTAGTAGTTTACTTTATGTCTGCCATAGACACTTATTGTCTACTTATGTTTAATGCAAGACTGAACACTTATTGTATTTAGTGTTTTTCTAATCATTATTATTGGTTTAATTGATGACATTTACCTACTGTTTGTGTTTGTTTTGCAGGAAAAACACTCATTTCATTCTTGGACATGAAGAGAGGAAAGAAGCCAATTTTTGCTCGATTTAAGGGTCAGGCTACGACTTGAGTGTATGCTTGCCGCGACTCGTACGCGTTAGTGATATTGTATGTTTTAAGTTGCAAATCTAACATGGAAAGGAGTGACCCAGATTCGTTCGTTTCTCTTGTTGTGCACGATTACCTTCTTCATCAACATATAAATAGTCTAATTAAAACCTTGTTTTGGAGAACGGTTTTTGGTGGGGGAGCGGCTGCACTTTAGGAATGCCCTTTGTTTTCTACTATTTCTTCTCACCTTTTTTTTTGTTTTGGGACAATGTTTATGGATTCAATGATTGCTGATGTTCTCTCAATCGTGACGAACTAAGCACCCTTTTTCTAGGGTGATGATGTAACCTTGCGATGACGGTTTCATGATTTTATTCTAATTCTTAATTTCATTCATCCTTATTTTTGCGTTTTATTTTCTGTGCTTAATGCCTCTAATTGCTTGATCACCAATTGGATGATTTGTTAATCATATTGATACCAAAAGGAGATATATATGTCTAGGGTATTGAGATAAAACCATAAGGTCATTATGGATAGGTCTTATACCCTATGCCTTGTGTAACCTTTCATAAAGGACCATAGAACTTAATGAATTTCCAATTAATTAAATTCACATAGAAATATAGTGGGTTATTAATTTGGGAATATTTTCTGTAGTGCTCGAAAGACACCATTAAATAAATTAGGGTTCTTGGTTGGCAAAAAGGGGTTGATTAGAAATTAGGAGGGTAAGAATAATTTAACCAAATCAAAGTAATGATGGTGAAATTGGATCCCTAGAGTTTTCTCTAATTGATTTTTCCAACTCTTTAATATAGCTTTCATAGCTTTTAAATTGCTTTCTTAAATTCTCATTAAATTTGGTTGCCTAGATAATTATATTTTACCCTAATTTTGGTAATTAATTCTCAATCCTCATGGGAACGATATCTTATTCACTCTTTATTACTTGTTAACGATACGTGCACTTGCGTGTTGAAAATTAGCAACAAGTTTTTTGCACCATTGTCAGGGATTGATTAATTCATATCAATACTAAGTTATAGTATTTTTAGTCTAGGCGTTATTTTATTTTTGTTTGAATCTTTTTTTTTTTTTTGTGTTTGTTGCGTTCCTTGTCAGGTGATTCTGTTATTGCATGAGAAGTGCTGGAAGTTCTAATATCCTACCTTTAGATTGCGAAATCGAAATAACTTGCAAAAGGAATTGGAGTATTAGACGAGAAACCATCCAACACAAACAGGGAACAATGGCAGAAGTTGAAGGGAACAATGGTCCAGAGGCTACTGACAAGAGGTTGTCGAGACCCCGTCAAATAATAAAAATTACCGGTTCGCAAACTAATTTGCAGTATAGAGCATGAACCAAATCGTCTCTCAAGGATCCAAAAAGAACGACGATTTAATCATATCAAGATAATTAAAAGGGGGGTTTAGATTATTTGAAAAGAAAATATACCAGTTGAATTAAAGAAATACAATTAACAAATTAACCAATCCAAGGAAATTTACCGATCTTGAGTTTAACTCATCATTGATCACAAGGAATTCACTTAATTGCTAACCGTGTTCTTGGCCTTAGATCATATCAAGACGCCTCAACATGATCCAAGAATCCTCTACTAGATAAGCATCTAGGATTTAATTAACCAAGGTTAGACAAAGTAAGCACCATCCAAACATAGATTAACTTAAGATCAAGAATTTAACCAAGCTAAACAATCAATCAAAAAGCTTTAATAAATTGTTTATTCTATGTGATCCTCTTGAATACATGATAATAAAGCTATTATCACATAAACATCCAAATCAAATTAAGCAATTCAATCTAGATCAAAATTAAAAGAGGAAGAAGAGAAACTTGAATAACAATTAACCAATATGAACAAGCGAAACAAGATCTCCAAATTAAACATCAAGATGGCTAATCCCTTGGATTGATTATGAGAGCCTAGCCTTCCATGGATGGGAAGGAAGAACTCAGAAATAAAAGAACAAAAACGAAATTCTAAAGAGAAAGAAGAAGAAGAGAAAGAAAACTCTCACAAATACTTAAACTTTCTTAAAACTTACTTCCAAATTGAATGCCCTATAATACAAAGAGATTGGCTCTATTTATACTAATCCTAGAAGCCAATTTGTACATGTACATAATCTGAATACAAGCTATAAAAACAAGGAAATTGTCAAATATGGAAGCTTGATGCATGGTAGGTGGGTTGGTGCATGGTAGGTGGGTTGGTGTATGGTTGGTGGCTTTTAGTCAACAACTCTTATCCGATTTCTGGCTTCAAATTCATCACCTAGACGGTGCATTTTGGCTTAGATGTCTTCATGAAAGTTGTAGCCAGTTGTCTCCTTGAAAATCTCCAATTTGAATCATGTCATTTGGACTTTTAGAACTCCATAAATGCCAAAAACACTGCACCTACCTCAAGTTAGGTTGGAAGAACGTGTTTCCAAATTCAGACCAACTTGTAGCTTCAGAAGCATGCCTAAAACGACATCTATTGACAAAATGGTCTTCAGTGAAGTTGGAGATATGGGTCTTATCTTTCAAATGACCAAGTTTTAGCCCAAGAGGAGGCCTATAACACACTATATAGTCCAATATGTGCATACTGCCCAGATGGTTCTGTGACAGCAAACTCACTCTGTATTGCAAGGCTATTTTGAGCCCTTAGAAGTCCGATCCAGCTTTTGAGTTCTTCATGAAACTTGTAGATCCTTGTCTTAGCTTTCCAAAGACACCAAGATCACCTCAAATGGATCACCGAGTCCCAAGTTATGACCTAACCAAGGAAGAAAGGTCAAAATGCATCAAAATCCGAAAATTATCCAATATTTACATTAAAACCCAATGAAGCCCAACAACATTAAACTCATCTAAAATACTAATATTGGGCACAATAAACATCTAATAATGTCTAATACAAAGCTAACATAAGTGTCTCAAATTGATTGATCAGCTAATAATAGGCAACTTGGACCACCAAGGGTACCCTTGAAGAGCTATGGAACTCCTCAGAGACTAGCTAATACTTCAGGCATTGTTAGGCCTAATGTTCAAGCAAACAATTTTGAAATTAAGCTGGCCATGATACAGATGATCCAAGGGAATCAGTTTGGGGGACGTTCAAGTGAAGACGCAAACATGCACCTTACTGTATTCTCGGAGCTTTGTGATACATTTAGATACAATGGCGTTTTTAAAGAAGCTATTAAACTAAGGCTATTTCCATTTTCGTTGAGGGATGAGGCTCGAACTTAGCTATATAATCTTCCCTCGGGCACCATATCCACTTGGGATGACCTAGCTGCAACATTCTTGAACAGATTTTATCCTCATTCTCTAACGGCCAAGATGCGAAGCGATATTCATTTATTCTCAAAGTCCTGGTGAAGAAGTGCAAGATACATGAGTCCGTTTCAGAGGGATGTTACAAAAATACCCACATCATGGTATTCAACAGTAGATGGTCATGCAAATATTGTATAATGGGTTGAATGGCACAACTAGAACCTTATTGGATGCAGCATCTGGTGGATCATTCATGAACAAAACTGACGAAGAAAGCATTGCATTACTAGATGACATGGCACAAAATTCTCATCAGTGGCATTATGAAAGAGGGCCCGTCAAGAGGGCTTATGGTTTACATGAAATGGATCCATTGACTGCGATAGTGGCGAAGTTAGATAGATTGGAAAAACAGATGGGTTAGTTGACAATTAGTGCGCATGCGGTTCAGTCATATTATCCACCTTGTGAATTCTGTCAAGGAGAGCATGGTCCTAATGATTGTCCTGTGATGAATGATATCCCTCCATCTTTTGCACAAGCTAATTTTGTGGGGAATCAGAGCAAGCCAGGTAACCCTTATTCAAATACATACAATCTAGGATGGAGGAATCACCCGAATTTCTCTTGGAAGAACTCTCAAAATGTGGTGAAGCCACCGGGATTTCAACAAAGTTCTTCTCAACAACCACCTTAGCAGAAACCTTCTATAGAAGACATCCTTGCACATTTCATAACAAGGACTGATACCTTGTTACATAATCAGGTGGCCTCTATAAAAAATCTGGAAG
The DNA here is from genome assembly GCA_023212625.1 of Styphnolobium japonicum. NCBI lineage: Eukaryota > Viridiplantae > Streptophyta > Magnoliopsida > Fabales > Fabaceae > Styphnolobium > Styphnolobium japonicum. Next base: position 8,400,497 of record JALBWW010000010.1, read on the forward strand.
TTCCGGTTGGTCAACTTTCAAACATGATGAATTCAAGGCAAGAAGGTACTTTGCCAAGCTCAACAGAGACCAATCCGAAGGAGCACTCCTGGGCAAAACACATAAGAACAAAACTAAAGAAAAACAAGAAACATCATATTATTAAACTAAAAGCATAAAAACTGATTATACTTAATCTAATCCACTTTTGTAGGAAAACACGATGGCACTTAGCATGTGCCACAAGCCTTTAAACCCCTAGGTGTCCCTAGTGGACGAGTTATAGTCTCGTAAGGGTTTACCAGGATGATACCCACAAACATGTAATACTTTATTTAATCAATTCAACTAATTTTTAAATACAAGCATTGTATCAAATATAAACCATAATTAATAAGTCAAGTATGCTTAACAAAAATAGTTGAATCAAACCAATTGAGAATAAAGTATAGCATAATCATGCATTAATTAGAAATAGGCATGTTCAAATTGAGTAAAATTCCTCACAAGTGACACTCAAATCACACAAGGTGTTTAAGTTAACTGTTTGCGCTCAACTCAGTCAAATTATGAAAGTATTTTACCATAGACTTGCATATACATCAATTCTCTACTACTTGGATCAAATAAATTGCAAAAATTAAGAGGTCTTTCAAAAAGGTTGTAATGGGACTATAAGGTGAAGGAAGAAAACAATATGGATAATAGCAGGTTAAAACCAAAGAGAATAAAAGAGCATTGGGGAGTAACTCAAGTAGAAAGCATAAAATTTTACCTAAAACCATAAAATGCTCATTCTTTTCACACATTCCTTCATCTTTCTATTCTTTTCTTTTACAACCTTTTGGCTTTATTTTCTTTTTCTTTATTTTTTTTGTTTTTTTTTGTACCAAACATTTCCCATCAGCACACTTATTCCCCCACACTTAAATCATTGCAAGCAAAAGAACTTTTCCAATAAGGAAATCAATGCTCTCATATTCCCTAAGGTAAGGTAAAACATGGTTTTTCACTTAAAGCTTGTAATGAGCTAAGAACAAAGAATGGACAAGTAGGCTTAAAGGGGGTTAACAATGGGATAAATGTAAGGTAGATTTATTTGGCCAAAGCAGCTAAGACAAGAAAAATGCCTCTGTCATTTTCATGCCATATACTGACCAATGTAATCTCAAATCGATTCAATGCAAGTTCTAGAAAATAAATTCATAATTGACATCACTCATGAAAGAAAATAAACCAAGTGTAAGTATCAAACTTGGAAAAAGCCCAAAACTCACAAAGGTATGAAACATTCACTCAATTCAACCATGCTTTCTTCATAATATCCACAGTCATATACACATGTATATCATGAAAATGATTCAACTATAAACTGTTTTGCATACTTTTATTATCAATTAAGCTCAGATTCAGCACATGCTTACATCAAAATTAATTGAAAAGATCAAAATGAAATTTTTTATTTTTATTTTTTAATTTTTTTAATATTTTTTAAAATTTTTTTTTTAATATGCAAGAACAAAATAATTTAAGACATACTATGAAATGCAAGTTAAGATGCGTCTCAAGAGCAAAACTACTCCTTACTCTGCAATCATACATCTAATAAGCTAGTAACAATAAAGATTAGCTGGTTATATTTTTTTTTTAACTAAACTATGTACATGGTATTGTCAACTATACCTCCCCCAACTAATTTAAGACATTGTCCCCAATGTCAAAATAAAGATAGGTAGAGTGTAGAAGGTCTTACCAGAAAACTGCAAATCGGACCTGAAATAAGAAAAAATTACAAAAAACTAAAACTATAAGAGAAAACAAAAATTCACAAGGACAAAGTCAAATCAAGTTTTTGCTTTTTGCTGCTGTTGCCTTGTTCCCAATTCAATGGAGTCATTGCTGGATGACGTTGTGGGACAAATTCGTGTAGTTGATCGAGCAATTGTTCAGGGGTTGCAGCGGTTACAAGAATTTGACGTGTCGCTTGTGAGATGAATCTTTGTTCCACAGCATGATCAAGAAAACAAAACAAACTGTCAAAAAAACCATTAACATTTAATATACCTATGGGTTTTTGGTGAAAGTTCAGCTGTGACCAGGATATAATTTGGAAGAGCTCTTCCAAAGTTCCAAAACTACCAGGTAGGGCAATAAAGGCATCAGCATTTGCTATCGTAATGTTCATGTGTTGGTGCATGCAAGATACCATTACTTCATCCCCTAATGTTTTTCCAGTGGGATTGCCAATAGCTAAAGGACTAGGAATGACACTAAGGACTTTGCCACCTCCTAAATGTGCAGCAGTTGCTACACAACTGATCAATCAATTTGAGACACTTATGTTAGCTTTGTATTAGGCATTATTAGATGTTTATTGTGCCCAATATTAGTGTTTTAGATGAGTTTAATGTTGTTGGTCTTCATTGGACTTTAATGCAAATATTGAATAATTTTCGGATTTTGATGCATTTTGACCTTTCTTCCTTGGTTAGGCCATAACTTGGGACTCGGTGATCCAATTGAGGTGCTCTTGGTGTATTTGGAAAGCTAAGACAAGGATCTACAAGTTTCACGAAGAACTCAAGAGCTGGATCGGAATTCTAAGGCCCCAAAATAGCCTTGCAATACAGAGTGAGTTTGCTGTCACGAAACCATCTGGGCAGTATGCACATATTGGACTATATAGTGGGTTATAGGCATCCTCTTGGGCTGAAACTTGGTCATTTGAAAGATAAGACCCATATCTCCAACTTCACTGAAGACCATTTTGTTAATAGATGTCGTTTTAGGCATGATAATGAAGCTACAAGTTGGTCTGAATTTGGAAACACGTTCTTCCAACCTAACTTGAGGTAGGTGCAGTGTTTTTGGCATTTATGGAGTTCTAAAAGTCCAAATGACATGATTCAAATTGGAGATTTTCAAGGAGACAACTGGCTACAAATTTCATGAAGACATCCAAGCCAAAATGCACCGTCTAGGTGATGAATTTGAAGCCAGAAGTCGGATAAGAGTTGTTGACTAAAAGCCACCAACCATACACCAACCCACCTGCCATGCACCGACCCACCTACCATGCATCAAGCTTCCATATTTGACAATTTCCTTATTTTTATAGCTTGTATTCAGATTATGTACATGTACAAATTGGCTTCTAGGATTAGTATAAATAGAGCCAATCTCTTTGTATTATGAGAATTCAATTTTGAAGTAAGTTTGAAGAAAGTTTAAGTATTTGTGAGAGTTTTCTTTCTCTTCTTCTTTATTTTCTTTAGAATTTCGTTTTTGTTATTTTATTTCTGAGTTCTTCCTTCCCATCCATGGAAGGCTAGGCTCTCATAATCAATCCAAGGGATTAGCCATCTTGATGTTTAATTTGGAGATCTTGTTTCGCTTGTTCATATTGCTTAATTGTTATTCAAGTTTCTCTTCTTCCTCTTTTAATTTTGATCTAGATTGAATTGCTTAATTTGATTTGGATGTTTATGTGATAATAGCTTTATTATCATGTATTCAAGAGGATCACATAGAATAAACAATTTATTAAAGCTTTTTGATAGATTGTTTAGCTTGGTTAAATTCTTGATCTTAAGTTAATCTATGTTTGGATGGTGCTTACTTTATCTAACCTTGGTTAATTAAATCCTAGATGCTTATCTAGTAGAGGATTCTTGGATCATGTTGAGGCGTCTTGATGTGATCTAAGGCCAAGAACATGGTTAGCGATTAAGTGAATTCCTTGTAATCAATGATGAATTAAACTCAAGATCGGTAAAATTTCCTTGGATTGGTTAATTTGTTAATTACTTTCCTTTAATTCAATTAGTGTATTTTCTTTTCAAATCATCTAAACCCCCCTTTTAATTATCTTGATCTGATTAAATATTTGTTCTTTTTGGATCCTTGAGAGACGATTTGGTTCATGCTCTATACTACAAATTAGTTTGCGAACCGGTAATTATTATTATTTGACGGGGTCTCGACAACCTCTTGCCAAATTTGGCGCCGTTGCCGGGGATCCAAGGCAACTATTTGATTATTTCAAGATCTTATCTAACTCTAACAATTGTGTTTGTTTTGTTTTTGAAGTTTGTTTCAAGTGGAATTCGGCTAAAATTGGGTAAAGGGCATCCTGTCAAGATTTTGGTTCAGTAACATATCTCTGATCTATCTGAATTTTGGTAGGCTTATGAAAATTGTTATTTTGAGAAAGGCTCACTATATATAGTGAGGTCACCCTTATTTTTGCCAAATTCCATCGTTTAGACCACGTTTTCAATTTTTTAAGATTTTTTATTATTCTATTAGATAGAATTTTTGTGTAGATTTCACTTTGTGGTAGTCCCATAATTTTTAAAAATCTGTAGATATGTTTTCTGTAATTATTTTGTGTATATATTTAGACTTGTTTTTGTGATTTTGTGTTTTTGTGTTTGATCTCTAATCTGATGGAGCATAAACTTGATGAGCTGGCTTATCTGGTGGAGCAATTGGCAGTGGAACAACATCAGTTACATGTGCAAGAACCTGCAGGATTTTGTAGTATATGCTGTAGTTCTTATCATCAGTATATGCTGTATATAGGCCTAGTGCATTTAAGGAAATTAATTCCTCTAAATGATGGTTCAAAGCTCAAACCTAAGTAATCAAGACATAGAACACATCTCCTTAAGCAATACTCCTCTTGTTTTATTTAGGTTATGTTATGTTATTGTAAGGGCAACTCAATAGGTATAGAGGTTTAAAGCTAAATATTAAAATGAAGCTTTTTTTTTTTCCTATTAAAATTTATGGAAAATGTTTTATTAAAATTTTATTCTTCTAGTGTTTTGAGATGTAAAATTCTTAATTAAACTTCAAGTTCTTTCTATATTTCTGTTTTAATTCATAATATAGCCTATTTAATCTTAATTCCATGAGACATTGTTGACTTTGAATAAGATTTTATTAATTTTAATTATAGCTTTGAACATAAATCTAAACAGTATTTATTATATTTTAATAAACATTTAAGATTAAGGCAATATGCTTTCGAATTATATTGTTTAGTGACTTCAAAATTTTTTATCCTTGAATAGAAGCAATAGCCTAATATAATTATATTTGTGAAAAGTAAGAAAAAAATAGAAATTTACTAAGTACTTAATTAATGAGGTGAGAAGATATACGGGTATTTTATTAATTATCTTAAGTTTTACATAATTTTACTATAAAATTTGAAAATGAAAAAAATAGTTTAAAATTAATAAAATCATGAGACGTGAACTAAAAACTTAAGTATGGATCTGAGAGAGAAAATAAACATTTTATCAAATTATATTGACTTACATATTTTTTAATAGAAATTATATTTAATTTATGATTATAAAATTACGAAGTCTATGGCAACAATGGCTTCACCTTGAGCCGGTCTTGTGTTATTGAAGTCTATTCATGAGTCCACTCGGTTTGAAAATTCAGCCTTGACATGAGGTGTTTAAGAGTCATCTTTTAGGCCAACTTAGGTAGGATTGATGTTGTGTAAATTATTATTTTTAATATTTTTTTAAATATTATTATGATATTTTTTAAAATATTTATATTTTAATAAAATAATGTGAATTTTCATAATTTTATTTATTATATTATTTATTTATTATTTAGATATTAATATAAATAATAAATAATAAATATAAATAAATTTATATAAGTAAATAAAAAATTATTAAAAAATATTTTGTATATCTAAATCAAACCAACAATATATGCAATCAGAATTTGGCAAAAGCATAAGTGTGGGGGAATTTGATCAATCAATTTGAGACACTTATGTTTGCTTTGTATTAGGCATTATTAGATGTTTATTGTGCCCAATATTAGTATTTTAGATGAGTTTAATGTTGTTGGGCTTCATTGGGTTTTAATGTAAATATTGGATAATTTTCGGATTTTGATGCATTTTGACCTTTCTTCCTTGGTTAGGCCATAACTTGGGACTCGGTGATCCAATTGAGGTGATCTTGGTGTCTTTGGAAAGCTAAGACAAGGCTCTACAAGTTTTATGAAGAACTCAAGAGCTGGATCGGACTTCTAAGGGCCCAAAATAGCCTTGCAATACAGAGTGAGTTTGCTGTCACGGAACCATCTGGGCAGTATGCACATATTGGACTATATAGTGGGTTATATGCCTCCTCTTGGGCTGAAACTTGGTCATTTGAAAGATAAGACCCATATCTCCAACTTCACTGAAGACCATTTTGTCAATAGATGTCGTTTTAGGCATGATAATGAAGCTACAAGTTGGTCTGAATTTGGAAACACGTTCTTCCAACCTAACTTGAGGTAGGTGCAGTGTTTTTGGCATTTTTGGAGTTCTAAAAGTCCAAATGACATGATTCAAATTGGAGATTTTCAAGGAGACAACGGGCTACAACTTTGATGAAGACATCCAAGCCAAAATGCACCGTCTAGGTGATGAATTTGAAGCCAGAAGTCGGATAAGAGTTGTTGACTAAAAGCCACCAACCATACACCAACCCACCTACCATGCACCAACCCACCAACCATGCATCAAGCTTCCATTTTTGACAATTTTCATATTTTTATAGCTTGTATTCAGATTATGTACATGTACACATTGGCTTCTAGGATTAGTATAAATAGACCCAACCTCTTTGTATTAAATAGAATTGAATTTTTAAGTAAGTTTCAAGAAAGTTTGAGTATTTGTGAGAGTTTTCTTTCTCTTATTCTTCTTTCTCTTTAGAATTTCGTTTATGTTCTTTTATTTCTGAGTTCTTCCTTCCCATCCATGGAAGGCTAGGCTCTCATAATCAATCCAAGGGATTAGCCATCTTGATGTTTAATTTGGAGATCTTGTTTTACTTGTTCGTATTGCTTAATTGTTATTCAAGTTTCTCTTCTTCCTCTTTTAATTTTGATCTAGATTGAATTGCTTAATTTGATTTGGATGTTTATGTGATAATAGCTTTATTATCATGTATTCAAGAGGATCACATAGAATAAACAATTTATTAAAGCTTTTTGATGGATTGTTTAGCTTGGTTAAATTCTTGATCTTAAGTTAATCTATGTTTGGATGGTGCTTACTTTATCTAACATTGGTTAATTAAATCTTAGATGCTTATCTAGTAGAGGATTCTTGGATCATGTTGAGGCGTCTTGATATGATCTAAGGCCAAGAACATGGTTAGCAATTAAGTGAATTCCTTATGATCAATGATGAGTTAAACTCAAGATCGGTAAATTTCCTTGGATTGGTTAATTTGTTAATTGTATTTCTTTAATTCAACTGGTATATTTTCTTTTCAAATCATCTAAACCCCCCTTTTAATTATCTTGATATGATTAAATTTTTGTTCTTTTTGGATCCTTGAGAGACGATTCGGTTCATGCTCTATACTACAAATTAGTTTACGAACCGATAATTTTTATTATTTGACGGGGTCTCGACAACCTCTTGTCATACTTCGATTTTTATCAAGTGAACTAATTCCCATAGGCTATGTTTTTCATATGTTAATAATATCAAAGTCGGGTTTCCATGGGTATTGCCAAAACAGAAAATAATTCAGCTAGGCGTAAGGATTTCAAATTGGTGGTTGGCTTACTACAAGCATATTTTATTTTATATTTTTAAATGTAAAATCCTTTGCTGTTATCCTTTGATATCACATTTTGTGAAACTGTGGAGTGTGCATTATGAGCTTAGGCAATGTGTCCATGGCTGCCAGTAAAAAGGATCTGCACTTTCCCCTTCATATTCTTCTAGGATTGAGTTGGAACACGCTGATTTCGAACTAGTGAAGTTTATTTGCTAACGGAGGTAAGAATTTACTTTCTTTTTCTTTATTATCGTGCTTTTTGTTCCAAAAACTTTAGTCCAACATTTGAGTTTATGATCAGCATTTTTAATCAGTTTAGCCCGTGACATGTAAACAGTAGAATCGTTTATTCTTTTGTGTCACTTTTAAGGTTGAAGTGTCACAGTGTCATCCAGCGTGGCATTTCAAATTTTATTTCAATTACTCACACTTTAATCCATAACATTTTAACTTATTTGTAATGGATTTAATTTTAATTTACTGTTAGTGTAAAATATTTTTACATTATCATTTAATCATGTGCTGACACATCATTAAAAGAATTAGACTTTTTAGGTAGTTGTTGTGATAGTCAAATTCTTTTAATAATTTAACAATATATAATTAGATAATAATATAAAAAACTTTATACTAATAATGGATCAAAATTAAACTCATTTGTAATTAGATATAAGGGATAAAGAAATTGATTCGGATTTCATCTGGTCAGAATGTTTTTTGACTTTTATTCATTATATCACTCTATCCTTCTCCTAAAGAGTTAGTGCTATCTCAAATCAAAAAGTTAACTTTTATATTAAAATAATAATATAATTAATATTTTAAAAATTAAATAGTATTTTTTAATTATAAAAGTATTTGAAAATAAGAATACTACCGAGGTTAGGATAGTCTAACCACACATATATATATATATATATATATATATATATATCTTTTTTTGTGTGGATAAAAGTAATAGTAAGAATAAATTATACAAGTATTATTGATCAGGACATTAGTAACATGTCTAAGGGTCCCTAAAGGCAAATAAAGGTCCACTCAAAGGATTGTTTCTACTTAGATAAATCTTATAAGAATTAAACTTAGTTTCTTTTATGAATTTGCATTAATAAATTATTGAGTTTTCAAGAATTACAAAATAATATTACAATTACATATGATGCATGTAATTTTGTGGTCTCCTAATTATAATCTAGTCGATCAAGTTTAACAAATATTGTGTTGCACGCCCGTACTCAAAGAGCTTAGAAAATTCTCATTTATGTTGATGTGATAAGGTGCATCCTCAACATGTTACCTCAACATGTTTGTGGATTGCTCATTTGTAGTTGATCTAATGAGAAAAAAATTGTGCATCTATAAAGGCATGCTAAAACTTATAGTACTCAAACCTATTACCTCACTCTACCTCTGCACTTAAGTGGCTCCCTCTTTCCCTTTATCTACCTTTAAAAAGCTTTAAGCAATCCAAATAAATTTATTGTCCAGGACAAGCTTGGATTTTAATGACAAATAATACTCAATCGATCATACATTTTTCTTATCTGCAACTCAATGAATCCATCAATGAGGGTGTGAACATCCGCCCACAACTCATTTCATTCAATCATTTGTTATGGCTATTATTAATTTATTAGACAACACTACGCACTTCCACTTCATCATTTATTATACTATAAAAGGGGATTCCCCCATTTGTTGTCCACTTTTTCTTTCCCAAATAAAAATTGATTTTCGTTTTTATTGTAATTGAAACCAAAGGAGAATCATGATTTTAAATTAACTACAAAGGCTCACCTCCTGCACACATATACTTTTAAGAAATTTTCTTTTTAAAATTATTTTTATTACTACAATTCTTAAGTCAATTTTCATACAGTTTTCCCATTAAAAAAGGTGTAGACCACGTCCATCACCTTGCATTACCTCTCGGGACATACTGTAGTGCTAGCACCATGTCCCTCACCCTCTACTTCAGATTTAGTGGTTGCAATTTCAAAGCGCGATTTTAATAGCTATATCCATCAAGAAGGGTACTATCATGAAACAATCTTGCTCTTTTCGAGTCATTTGGCTTGCATTCAAAATACCCAAGTCACCTTTCTATGGCAGCGCGCCCTTGCTAATACTGACAAAGTAATAAAAGGATGGGAACTAAAATGATGGTTACCACTAAAATAGAATCTTGGACACAAACCTGAGTTTTTCTATAGAATCCAGATATTAACAACATACCATAACTTATCATTCAAAATTTTCTTCCCAAGACAGCTTCACCTTACAGACCAGAAATTTCAATGAGAACCAACACTTTCTAAATGTGAAGATTTATAAACCAAAAAGTTTACGAAGTTAACCCTGAGAACATAACAAGCAGCACTCATGAGTCTAAATTTGTCGTTAGAGAAAAGCAAATAGAAGGGAATTGAACCATATTTTTAACAAAACAAAAATAGAATGCTCCCAACTTTAGTCTATCAAGGATTCAATTATGGAAGGTTATTCCAAGCAAACTCAAAGCTACATATAAAGGAATTTTCAAAGCATAGTCGAAAAAAAAAACATACTTGTGAACCTTTCCCTATAAAATCAATGGAGAGAAGAAAATATGTCATTATCTAATGAATCAACACCAACCGTGGAAACTATGAAATTAAAGCAATCAACCCATCACTATACGGAATTGTCAAAGATCTCAGTTGGGGCAGTTGCAGGACAATATGGCTATTTTCTCCAAAAGAAAATTGAAAAACATAAGCAATATTTGTTTAACATTACATGTTGTTTGATGAACCCATTAAACGAGTCATGACTGGGGTCTGAGTCCCTCTTCATGTTCCATGTTCAACTTCAACTTCCTTAAAGAACAGGTCATATAGACTGTATAGAGGAAAAGAAAACTCCAAAGAGTATTCTAGATACTTTACAACAAGTTTGACATTTCAAGCTTGCGAAAGATTAGAACTGCATCAATTGTCTGCGAGTCAAAACCCCAATAAAAGGAAAATAGATTCAAAGTGCAAAGTTTCTTCATTTCTAGATTTCAAGTTCCCAAAATGTAGTTTCATATCCGAAAATGAATCTCCATCGAAATGTTTGCAATCCAAAACCCCAATTAAAGAAAATTAGTTTGGAAGCTCAAAGTTTCTTCATTTCTAAATTCTGAGTACCCTAAATGTAGTTTCATAACCAAAAATGAATCCTCGTCCTTTACCCAACGGGCATCAAAATGAATCCCCATCCTTAATGTCAAGTTACAAATTGTTTAATTGCAAATGTTTCAAATAAACATTTAGAACTAGGATCCAAAGAAATTATTCCCTTTTAGCCAAAAAGGGAATAATACATAAAATACCTAGCCAGTAACAAAAGGTTTACAATGGTTGCATCAATACTAAAAAATAAAAAGACAGAGAATGATTCAGTTTCTATAAAAACAAATCAAATATTTAACATGGTATTTATCAGGATTTGGGAGTATTAATTGAAGCTTACACTTATACCTACATTGACACTGGAAAGTCATCATCCAAGTCTGGGGGAAAGAGCATGTATGAAATTGACACAAAATAGAAAGAAGAGAAAGAGGTAAGTAGAACATAATAATGGTCAAACTTATTATAATTTTATCTGCACTCTAATATTTATTAGATTGTCATATTGTAATTATAATATTTATTAGATTAAGAACCCCCCAACCACACCCACCAAAACAATTTCTCGTCAATTGGAATGAAAACTGTAACAATATGAAAAAAAGAGAGAAAGAGCACTTACCAATAGTACCCTTGCTCTGTTCAACAAAATTCTCCTTTGAACAAACATGAACAGCGTGGATACACATAAAAGGAATCTTGAATCCCATTCTTCTTAAGCCATTGAGGTAGAATGTATCTGTAAAAGAAAGGAATTGTAACTTACCACATATGAATGATATTTGGTATTCATGTAGGGTCATACCAATTGTAGGCATATGAATGCTCAATACCATTCTTGTTGGGTTGTAAGATGATTTGTTTTCTCCTTTTTTGGATAACTGTTTCCCCCATCTCTTCTACAAATTCTTCTAAAAAAATGATTTTTTTTTCTAGTGGAAAAATTGTGCAATAGAAGAAGAATGTGAGGACGTAGATGTACGATCACATCATTTGCTTGTGATATTTTTTTTTGTTGTTTTTACTATTTTCTTTATATATATTTTAAAAATAAGAAATAAAATAAAAAATATATAATATTTTTATTTTTATAATTATAATAAAAATATATCTTATTAAAAATAAAAATAAAAATTAAACCAAACACACTCTTCCATTATCAAGACCAAAATACGTTGATTTTGATCGCTTTTATGATTTTGAATGAAAAGATCTATTGAACTAGTTGCTGGTAAAGAAAGTGCCGATCCACAAGAAGTCATATAATATGTACATGAATGAAAACCTTGAAAACTCAATCAACAATAGTAGTTCTCTCACTCATTATGTCAGGAAATCTATATTATATTATCACCTAAACTAGTGTACAATACCCATTTACCCATACCATTCCACCAAACTCTATCTTCTAGTTCTAGATAGAGCCGAATATTCTAGTCACATTTGGTTTCTTGAAAGGGCATTTGATCTTTGGTTTGCCAAATATTCTTTAAGCATTAGATCTATTATGGATATAACAAATTAGATGTTGATCTTATTGCATTTGATGAATATATATATATATACACACACACATAGGGTGGAAATTCACTTACACTAAGTGTAAGTCTTGACACACTTATACCAATCAATAATTTTTTGTGAAATGTGAATTTAACCAATCCGATCGTTAAATCATATGCTATTATCTTAATGATCATGCATACCAAATTTTAAATAAATTTGACACATATAGTTATCTAATATAATAATAGACAATTTACTTATATTTTAAAATCATATTATACGTTAAAATAAAGTAATGCGATGAAGTATCAAATAATTTTTTAATTGTAAGAAATTTTATGAGGTTGATCTATCTTATGAGAACTTTCAATTCAACGGTTGGATTGGTTAAATTCACATTCTATAAAAATTTATTGAGTGGTATAAGTGTATCAAGACTTACACTTGGTGCAAGGAGATATGGGTGGGAATCTACTTGCACAAGTGTAAGTTTTGATACACTTATATCACTTAATAATTTTTTATAGAATGTGAATTTAACTAATCCAACCGTTGAAAGTTGTCATGAGATAGATGTAAGACCTATTATTTACTACTCATAAGTCTTACATGGAATATTTTTTTTTCTTTATTACATATAAAATTCGGCAGCGTTTCTTTTGTTTCTCGTATGTTCCCAAACGTCATAAATAAACAGCGGATTCCAAACAATCATCTTAAACCAACCAGAGTACATATATATATATATATATCAACAAGAGATCTCCGATCTCATTCAAAACATTATCTCCTTCAAAATATTATCAGAGTACGTACATTATACAAGTATATACTAGACACTATCCTGACTGAGCACACTAAAATATTAACAGAACTGAGAACTTCAACAGTAGTTCATCAGTTTCATTGTCACATCTACATTAGAGTAATATATAATACACATCATATTATAATTACATAATGGAGCTCAACTCCACCAAAATACAAGTATCATAGAATCCTCCATACTTAACCCGTAGAAGGTCCGAGGTATTCCTGCGAATCTGAGAAATAGGGGGTGAGAACAACTTCCTAGTGAATGTGAATAAAACTTGTATATAAAGTATGCATGTAATTAGAATGCAAGCATACACATAATTCAATATATCAAGTAATATCAAACCAACATATGCAATGAGTTTATGAATGCACATGATGTTCACACCTTTTCTTCACACTTTTTCTTTCTCCACTCCTCTTGTTGTGCACTAACCCCTTCCGGTTAGGCCCTCGCAATATGCAGTATGCAATGTTTTATGTCATTCCGTTTCCATCTAACCCCGTAGGTTAGGCACCCCTTAAGTATTGTACACTAACCCCTTCCGGTTAGGCCATCTCACTATGCAATGCAAGTAATTATGCACCGCTTATTCTTTCATCTAACCTTTTCCGGTTAAGTAATCTCTCACATATTGTACACTAACCCCTTCCGGTTAGGCCATCTCACTATGCAATGCAATGCTTTCATATTCATATCATGCTCAATCATAATATCATAATAACATCACATTTAATCAATACAAGATTTAAACTACACAAGTATTATACTCAATCCTCTCAATTTATGATTGAACCACACAAGTATTATGCTCAATCCTCTTAACCACGTTCACTTAGTTACACATTCCTTCATTGTACTAAGTTATCATTTTAAGCCTCTGTAAATCTATTCAATGAATCTCTTAGTGAATCTATTCACACAATATTGTGAATCTATTCACACATTATTATGAATTTATTCACAATGCTATTCATGGGTCTGTGAATCTATTCACACAATATTGTGAATCTATTCACAATGCTATTCATGGGTCTGTGAATCTATTCACAAAATGTTGTGAATCGATTCACAGTGCTATTCACGCATTCATAGTGCTATTCACAAGTCTGTGAATCTATTCACACGTCTTGTGAATCGATTCACAGTCATAAAAATCAAGTTTTGATCATATACCTGTTATCTTAAACTTCATTCCTTCATCCATTCATTCATTCATTTCATTTCATTGAATAACAAGTAGCAAATCCAATCATTCTCATACATCCATACCATTGAATACAAGTAACAATCCAAACATTCAAAAACAACCTTAACACATAGAAGTTCTTATCTTTAAGACTTAAACTCACATCCTAAATAACACCATACCATATCACAAATCAACCCACACTCACCTAGCAATGATTTAGGACAAGAACTAGGCTTGAGGTGATATCAAACCAACCAAAATCCTTATGAAAATTTCCTCTTCAACTTCCTTCAAAACAACTAAATCATACAAGAACTTTAGAATTTGTGTTCTTGATTCTCAAAGATGAACATGAGTTCTCCATTAAACTAAAACCATAGGATTGAAGAAGAGATGAAGGTGATCAATAACCATCAAATAACCTAAGCCAAAAGATGAGTAAAAACACTTACTTTGGACCTTGAAAGCTTAGAAAACCTTGGCTATGGAGAATTTGATATTTTAAGAAGATAACCATATGGTCTTTCACACATGCACAGTTCCTTAAACAAGAGAGGGTGAAGTTGATTTGTCAACTTTGCCCTCCACTTGAATGAGAATTCACAAAATTGCCACTGAGGGTGTAAAATGACCAAAATACCCTTGGTGGTTTCTAAAAATTCCCAATTTATCCCAATTCCAGAAAATTACACTAGGACTTCCATATGATTTAGTTAAGCTAGAATTAAGATTAGAATCAAAATTTAGGGATGTTACATTCTCCCCTCCTTAAAAGAATTTTGTCCACAAAATTTAGTTAGAGATATACCTGATAAAAATAGATCGGGATGTTGCTTTTGCAAATCTTCCTCCAACTCCCACGTAGCCTCTTCAAGTGACAGTCCATCCCAGAACACCTTCACTAGGGGAATAGTCTTGTTCCTTAGGGTCTTCACACTGCGGTCAATGATCTTAGTTGGCTTAGCCTGAAATTTAAGGTCAGCTCTCAATTGTACCGACTCAATTTATAGGATGTGTGAAGGATCCAGAACATACTTTCTTAACTGTGATATATGAAACACAGGATGGAGATTTGACAGATGTGGAGGAAGGGCTATGTGGTAGGCTACGTGTCTAACACGTTTCAGAATTTGAAACGGACCAATAAAACGAGGATTTAACTTCTTGGCCTGAATGGCCTTACTAATTCCTGTCATGGGAGAGACTCTAAGAAATACATGGTCACCCTCTTCAAACTTTAGAGGACGCCTTCTTTTGTCAGCATAAATCTTTTGCCGACTTTGAGCAACTCTTATTTTCTCCTTATAACCCTAATCTTCTCAGTGGTATCTTGCACTAAATCTGTGCCTAATAGGTTCCGCTCACCTACCTTGTACCAACATAGAGGCGACCTACACTTGCTACCATAGAGGGCCTCATATGGTGCCATCCCAATGCTGGAATGGTAACTGCTGTTGTATGCAAACTCTACCAATGGCAAATACCTATCCCAACTACCTTTATCTTTGAGAACACAGGCTCTCAGCATATCTTCTAATGTCTGGATAGTCCTCTCGAATTGACCATCTGTTTGTGGGTGATAAGCAGTACTAAAATTGAGTTTAGTCCTAAAAGACTGATGTAATGCATTCCAAAATCTAGAGGTAAATCTAGGATCTCTATCTGACACTATGCTCAATGGCACTCCATGTAGTTGGACAATCTCTCCAACAAATAACTCAGCAAGCTTATCTAGGGAATAGGAAATCCTAATGGGAAGAAAATGAGCAGACTTAGTTAGTCTGTCCACAATGACCCATATAGCTTCATAACCTTTCTGTACCCTAGGTAAACCGGTCACAAAATCCATGGTAATTTTGTCCCACTTCCACTCAGGTATCTCTAAAGGTTGGAGCATTTCGGCTGGTTTCTGGTGTTCGATCTTGACCTTCTGACAAGTCAAACACTTGGCCACATACTCGGCCACTTCCCTTTTCATACCTGGCCACCAAAACCTCTCTTTCAAATCTTGATACATCTTAGTCGCACCAGGATGTATCGAGAACTTATTCTTGTGAGCCTCCTCAAGAATCTGTTCTTTAAGGTTTCCCCCTTTAGGAATACAAATCCTCTACCTAAACTTGATTAATCCATCATCCTCCAATGAAAAAGCTATTGAGACCCTGCGATCCTGTAGTTCCTTATCTAAACTTTGTTCATGTCTAATCTGATCCTTAAGGTCGCATGAGATTTCCAACAAAGCTAATCTCAGTGTCACACTACTCATATCCACTTGTATACTAAGGTCTTGAAATTGCTCTACTAGATCCAACTCATGCACCATCATCTGAGATACGTGCAGAGATTTCCTACTAAGGGCATCAGCCACAACGTTGGACTTGCCTGGATGATACTTAAGCTCAAAGTCATAATCCTTTAAGTATTCCATCCATTTCCTTTGTCTCATGTTCAGCTCCTTCTGATCAAACAGATATTTCAAACTCTTATGATCACTGAACACCTCAAACTTTACACCATACAAGTAATGTTTCCAGATCTTAAATGCAAAAACTATAGCTGCTAGTTCTAGGTCATGGGTCGGATAATTCTCCTCATGAGGTCTAAGCTGTCTAGAGGCGTAAGCCACTACCTTCTTATCCTGCATTAATACACATCCCAAGCCCATCTTAGAGGCATCACAGTACACCTCTAAATCTCTGGATAGGTCAGCAATAACCAATACTGGGGCTGTGGTCAATCTATGCTTGAGTTCCTGAAAACTCTTCTCACACTTTTCACTCCACACTATAGCTTGTCCTTTAGAATCGAGTTCGGTTAAAGGGCAGGCCAAGCTGAAAAAATCCCGAATGAATTTACGGTAATATCCTACTAATCCTAGAAAACTCCCGATCTTAGTAATCGACTTTGGTCGCTCCCCTTTGTACTACGCCTCAACCTTACTAGAGTCCACTGCTACCCTTTCCTGGGATACAGTGTGCCATAGAAATTTCACCTCATTCAACCAGAACTCACACTTCTCAGGTTTAGCATACAGTTTCCTTTCTCTGAGTATCTACAATACTATCCTAAGATGTTCATCATGTTCTTCCACAGTCTGGGAATAAATGAGAATATCGTCTATGAACACTACCTCAAACTTATCTAGGTACGGTCTGAAAATTCTATTCATATAATCCATAAACACCCATTTGGAGCATTGGTTAGACCAAACGGCATCACCAAATACTCATAATGTCCATACCTAGTTCTAAAAGCAGACTTTGGTACATCCTTTGATTTTATCTTAATCTGATGGTAACCAGAACGAAGATCAATCTTAGAGAACACCGTGGCATCTCTAAGTTGGTCAAGCAAATCATCTATCCTAGGTAATGGATACCTATTCTTTATGGTACTCTTATTCAGCTGCCTGTAATCCACACACAATCTCATACTACCATCCTTCTTTTTCACCAACAACACTAGTGCTCCCCACGAAGACACACTGGGTCTGATGAATCCTTTTTCAAGTAATTCCTCTACTTGTTTCTTAAGTTCTCCTAGTTCCAAGGGTGACATTCTATAAGGTGCTATAGAAAAGCGAATTAAAACAAGGTACCAAGTCTATAACAAACTCTACTTCTCTATCAGGTTGCAAACTAGGAATCTCCTTAGGAAATACATCCATAAACTCGCTCACTATTGGCATTCCAAACAATTCTGACTGAAACTCTAAGTCTAGAGAAAATAGTACCATGTATACTTGACTCCTATCCACCAGGCAATGGTTCAATTATGACACTTTGAGTAACATGGAAATTTCAGGAATCAGTGTATGATTTATAACAGGAGGAATAATGATAGTCTTATTACAATAATCTAACAACACTTGGTTGGTTGCAAGCCAATCCATACCCAAGATAACATCTAACCCTCTCAAAGTAAACAAATCAAATCAATAACAAAGGTTCGGTCCTGGAATACAAATGTGCAGTTTAAGCAAATACAGGTGATCAATCAATTTGAGACACTTATGTTAGCTTTGTATTAGGCTTTATTAGATGTTTATTGTGCCCAATATTAGTATTTTAGATGAGTTTAATGTTGTTGGGCTTCATTGGGCTTTAATGCAAATATTGAATAATTTTTGGATTTTGATGCATTTTGACCTTTCTTCCTTGGTTAGGCGATAACTTGGGACTCGGTGATCCATTTGAGGTGATCTTGGTGTCTTTGGAAAGCTAAGACAATGCTCTACAAGTTTCATGAAGAACTCAAGAGTTGGATCGGACTTCTAAGGGTCCAAAATATCCCTACAATGCAAAGTGGGTTTGCTGTCACGAAAATCTAGGCAGTGTGCACATATTGGACTACATAGTGAGCTATAGGCCTCCTCTTGGGCTGAAACTTGGCCATTGGAAAGATAAGACTCATATCTCCAACTTCACTGCAGACCATTTAGTCAATAGATGTTGTTTTAGGCATGATAATGAATCTACAAGTTGGTTTGAATTTGGAAACACTTTCTGCCAACCTAACTTGAGGTAGGTTCAGTGTTTTTGGCATATCTGGAGTTCTAAACGTCCAAATGGCATGATTCCAATTGCAAAATTTTAAGGAGACAACTAGCTACAACTTTCATGAGACTTCCAAGCCTAAATGCACCGTCTAGATCATGAAAATCAAGCCAGAAGTCAGATAAGAGTTGCTGACTAAAAGCCACCAACCATACACCTACCCACCTACCATGCACCAACCCACCAACCATGCATCAAGCTTCCATATTTGACAATTTCCATATTTTTATAGCTTGTATTCGATTATGTATATGTACAAATTGGCTTCTAGGATTAGTATAAATAGAGCCAATCTCTTTGTATTATCATTCATTCAATTTTAAGTAATTTTGAGTATTTGTGAGAGTTTTCTTTCTCTTCTTCTCCATTCTCTTTTCAATTTCGTTTTTGTTCTTCTATTTCTGAGTTCTTCCTTCCCATCCATGGAAGGCTAGGCTCTCATAATCAATCCAAGGGATTAGCCATCTTGATGTTTAATTTGGAGATCTTGTTTCGCTTGTTCATATTGCTTAATTGTTATTCAAGTTTCTCTTCTTCCTCTTTTGATTTTTATCTAGATTAAATTGCTTAATTTGATTTAGATGTTGATGTGATAATAGCTTTATTATCATGTATTCAAAGAGGATCACAAAGATTAAACAATATATTAAATCTTTTTGATAGATTGTTTAGCTTGGTTAAATTCTAGATCTTAAGTTAATCTATGTTGGTTGGTGCTTACTTTATCTAACCTTGGTTAATCAAATCCTAGATGCTTATCTAGTAGAGAATTCTTGGATCATGTTAAGGCTTCTTGATGTGATCTAAGGCCAAGAACATGGTTAGCAATTAAGTGAATTCCTTGTGATCAATGATGAGTTAAACTCAAGATTGGTAAATTTCCTTGGATTGGTTGTTTCTTTAGATTTGTTTACAACTTTAAGTCTCATACTTTTATTAATCTTGTTAATCAACAACAAAACCCCCCTTTTCTAATTATCTTGATCTAATTAAATCTTTGTTTTTGGATGATTGAGTGACGATTCGGTTCATTCTCTATACTACAAATTAGTTTGTGAACCGGTTATTTTTATTATTTGATAGGTCTCGACAACCTCTTGTCAAATTTGGCGCCGTTGCCGGGGATCCAAGGCAACTATTTGATCATTTCAAGATCCCATCTAACTCTAACAAATGTGTTTGTTTTGTTTTTGAAGCTTTTTCAAGTGGAATTCGGCTGAAATTGGATAAAGGGCATTGTGTCAAGAATTTCGGTTCGGTAAAGTATCTCTGATTGATCTGAATTTTGGTACACGAATGGAAAATATTATTCTGAGAAAGGTTCATTGTTTACAATGAGGTCACCCTTATTTTAGCCAAATTCCATCGTTTAGACCGCTTTTTCAATTTTTTAAGAATTTTTATTATTTTGTTGGATAGCATTTTTGTGTAGATTTTACCCTGTGGTGGTTCCATAATTTTTAAAATTCATTTGATATTGTTTTTATTTTTGTTTAATTTTTTGGAGTATTTGTTTTAGGAATTTTTAGTGTTTTAGTTGTTATTGCTTTTCTAATACCTTCTTATGAACTGTATGCTGTATGACTATGTCTGATCTTGGTACCTTGCATTCATTTGATCCTGAAATTGATAGAACATTTCATACACTTCATAGAATTCATAGAATTTGGTAGTAGCATTCATAGAGCTAATAGAATTACTTACGGAATTGGGCTTGAACTTGACATTGCACCTAATCTTGTTGACTCTTTTAATCCTGTTGAGTGCATACATTAGTACTTCGATTTGATCTTAGTCTGCTGATTTTACTATGGTGACTATAACAATAGGACCCTTAAGGAATTGGCTTACTTTGATGTGAATTATCAACCTTTGTGCATTCAATATCTGAACTTAATGTTGATTTTGAGTTGAAATATGGATTGATACACTTCTTTGCCCAAGTTTCATGGTCTTGCGGTGAAGATCCACATAAGCATTTGAAGGAGTTCCATGTTGTCTGCTCCACCATGAAACCTCATGGAATAGTGAAGATCACATAAAGCTAAGGGCCTTTCCTTTCTCCTTGGATGGTCTTTGCTAAGGATTGGTTGTATTACTTACAACCTGCTTTGCCATCACTTCTTGGAATGACATGAAAAGTTTTACGGAGAAGTTCTTTCTGCATCAGAAGCTGGCTGCAATAAGGAAAGATATTTGTGGCATAAGGCAAATCAGTTGTGAAACTCTCCATGAGTATTGGGAGAGATTCAAGAAATTGTGCTCAAGCTGCCCACACCATCAAATTAGTGATTAACTGCTGATCCAATACTTCTATGAAGGATTGATGCCAATGGAAAGGAGTATGATTGATGCTGCAAGTGGTGGAGCATTGGTAGATAAAACTCCAGCTGCTCCTAGAAACTTAATTGCAAACATGGCAGCAAATTCTCAGCAATTTGGTACTCGAATGGGCGCTGCAACCAGAGTAGTCAATGAAGTTAATACCTCTTCACATGCTGATCAACAAAGGGTGGAACATAGATTGGATGAACTCACTTCTTTGGTCAGACAGATGGCAATAGGACAACCACGAACCACTGTGCAAACCCCTGCAAGAGTTTGTAGCATATGTTCTAGTTCTTCTCATCCTACAGATTCGTGCCCCACATTGCAAGATGATTCTGAGTTTCAAGACCAATTTGTGGCTGCAGCTGGTATATTTCCTGGGACGCCACAGTTCCATCAGCAGCAACAACAAAAATATGATCCATTCTCCAATACTTACAACCCTGGATGGTGGGACCATCCCAATCTAAGATATGGGAATGCATCAAATCAGCAGCCACCAAACCAGTATAGACCATCATTCCAGCAGCAAGCAAGGACAAGCCAATTTCAGCCACATGCTGGACCAAGTAGACCACCATTCCAGCAGCAAGGTCCTGTAGCCACGAAATGCGAGCCCTCATTGGAGGATTTGGTGAAAGCAGGTTGGCCACCAATAACATCCAGTTTCAGCAGAAGCTGAAACCACCATTGTAACTTGGAGACTCAAATTGGTCAACTTGCCACATCTATTCATGAATTAAAGTCACAGGGTTCTGGCCAATTACCCTCTCAAACCACTCCAAACCCTAGAGGCAATGTTAGTGCTATAGCTTTGCGCAGTGGTAAGCAAATCAATGGACCAGTGCAACAGATAATTCCAAATTCAACCATTGATTCTGCAGCAAATTCATATGCTGTAGCAGATTCAACAGCAAATGATCTTACAACAGCTAAGCAGAAAACCAGATCAAACCAGCAGTTGACAGAAAATTCAGTACAGCAGAAAAGTGAACATTCACAAAAGTTAGCTGACAAGAGGCTCTCGAGACCCCGTCAAATAATAATAATTACCGGTTTAATCATGAACCAAATCGTCTCTCAAGGATCCAAAAAGAACAAAGATTTAATCAGATCAAGATAATTAAAAGGGGGGTTTTGATGATTTGAAAAGATAATACACTAATTGAATTAAAGGAAATGCAATTAACAAATTAACCAATCCAAGGAAATTTTACCAATCTTGAGTTTAATCCATCATTGATCACAAGGAATTCACTTAATCGCTAACCATGTTCTTGGCCTTAGATCACATCAAGACGCCTCAACATAATCCAAGAATCTTCTACTAGATAAGCATCTAGGATTTAATTAACCAAGGTTAGATAAAGTAAGCACCATCCAAACATAGATTAACTTAAGATCCAGAATTTAACCAAGCTAAACAATCCATCAAAAAGCTTTAATAAATTGTTTATTCTATGTGATCCTCTTTGAATACATGATAATAAAGCTATTATCACATCAACAACTAAATCAAATTAAACAATTTAATCTAGATAAAAATCAAAGAGGAAGAAGAGAAACTTAAATAACAATTAAGCAATATGAACAAGCGAAGCAAGATCTCCAAATTAAACATCAAGATGGCTAATCCCTTGGATTGATTATGAGAGCCTAGCCTTCCATGGATGGGAAGGAAGAACTCAGAAATAAAAGAACAAAAATGAAATTGTAAAGAGAATGGAGAAGAGAAAGAAAACTCTCACAAATACTCAAACTTTCTTCAAACTTACTTCAAATTGAATCCTCCTAATACAAAGAGATTGGCTCTATTTATACTAATCCTAGAGGCCAATTTATACATGTACATAATCTGAATACAAGCTATAAAAACATGAAAATTGTCAAATATGGAAGCTTGATGCATGGTTGGTGGGTTGGTGCATGGTAGGTCGGTTGGTGTATGGTTGGTGGCTTTTAGTCAGCAACTCTTATCCGATTTCTGGCTTGATTTTCATGACCTAGACGGTGCATTTTGGCTTGGAGGCCTTCATGAAAGTTGTAGCCAGTTGTCTCCTTGAAATTGTGCAATTCGAATCATGCCATTTGGACATTTAGAACTCCAGATATGCCAAAAACACTGAACCTATCTCATGTTAGGTTGGTATAACGTGTTTCCAAATTCAAACCAACTTGTAGCTTCATTATCATGCCTGAAACGACATCTATTGACTAAATGGTCTTCAGTGAAGTTGGAGATATGGGTCTTATCTTTCCAATGGCCAAGTTTCAGCCCAAGAGAAGACATATAACTCACTATGTAGTCCAATATGTGCACACTGCCCAGATTTTCGTGACAGCAAACCCACTCTGCATTACAGGGATATTTTGGACCCTTAGAATTCCAATCCAGCTCTTGAGTTCTTCATGAAACTTGTAGAGTATTGTCTTAGCTTTCCAAAGTCACCAAGATCACCACAAATGGATCGCCGAGTCCCAAGTTATAGCCTAACCAAGGAAGAAAGGTCAAAATGCATCAAAATCCGAAAATTATTTAATATTTGCATTAAAGCCCAATGAAGCCCAACAACATTAAACTCATCTAAAATACTAATATTGGGCACAATAAACATCTAATAAAGCCTAATACAAAGCTAACATAAGTGTCTCAAATTGATTGATCATCAGCTTCCAACATTCCTCTTCCTTTTCCCAATCGAATGATACAGCCGAGGCATATGGTTGAGACTGACTTGGATAAGGAAATTATGGAGAATTTTCCGAAGGTTGAGGTGAATATACCTCTCTTGGAGGCAATTAAACAAATCCCCAAGTATGCCAAGTTTTTGAAAGAGATGTGCACCCATAAGAGGAAGCTAAAGGGCACTGAAAAAGTGAGTATGGGGAGAAATGTCTCTGCTTTGATTCAGCCCAACCTGCCTCCCAAATGCAAAGACCCAGGCACTTTTACCATCCTTTGCACCATAGGGCACCAACAGTTTACTCATGCCTTGCTAGACTTGGGAGCCTCCATCAATGTAATGCCAAGTGAGTTTACATTTCCATGCATATGGGAGAGCTAAAGTCCACCAACATTGTCATTCAATTAGCAAACTGGAGCACTGCTCAACCTGCAGGAGTATTGGAGGACGTTCTGGTTCGGGTAAATAATTTAATATTCGCAGCTAATTTTTATGTGTTGAATATGGAAGATGAATCTGCCTTTTCCCCACCCCCATTGATCTTAGGTAGGCCATTTTTGAAAACTACTAAAACTAAGATTGATGTGCATGCTGGTACCTTTTCCATGGAATTTGGTGATGATGCTGTTTTGCAAGATTGTGCACAGCTTGCAGGTACAAGTGCAGCAAGTGCAGCAAGTGCAACTACTGAGAATTTAGCAAATTTAGTTTCGGTTCCAAAACTAGTACCGTCAGTCCAGCAACCACCCTCCATTGAACTTAAGCCCCTGCCCGAGCATTTGAAGTATGCATTCTTGGAGGAGGATGAGAAGCTCTCGGTGATAGTGGCGAAACACCTCCAACCTGAGCAAGAAACCAGATTATTGGAAGTTTTGAAGCAACATAAAAGGGCAATTGGTTGGACACTTGCAGATATTCCTAGTATTAACCCCTCCACATGCATGCATAGGATATTACTTGAGGAGGAAACTAAACCAGTGAGACAACCCCAGAGGAGACTGAATCCTCTCATTCTAGATGTGGTGAAAAAAGAGGTGACCAAGCTACTGCAGGCTGGCATTATCTATCCCATCTCTAACAGCAAGTGGGTGAGCCCGGTGCAAGTAGTTCCAAAGAAATCCGGGGTGATTGTCGTGGCCAACCAGAAGAATGAGCTCATTCCAACCCGAGTGCAGAATAGCTGGAGAGTTTGCATTGACTACAGACGTCTCAACCAAGCCACTCGGAAAGATCATTACCCCCTTCCATTCATCGATCAGATGCTGGAACGGCTGGCTAGTAAGTCCCATTACTGCTTTTTGGATGGCTACAATGGATACTTCCAGATCCACATTGCACCAGAGGATCAAGAGAAGACCACATTTACCTGTCCCTTCGGCATCTTTGCTTACAGACGGATGCCTTTCGGCCTCTGCAATGCCCCTGGTACCTTTCAACGGTGCATGGTAAGCATATTTTCTGATTTCTTAGAGGAGTGCATGAAGGTATTTATGGATGACTTCACTGTCTATGGTTCTTCTTTTGATTCATGTTTAGCTAGCCTATCTAGAGTGCTGCAAAGATGCATTGAGACTAACCTTGTGCTAAATTTTGAGAAATGCCATTTTATGGTAGAACAGGGTATAGTTTTAGGCCATGTAGTATCCAGTAAGGGCATTGAGGTAGATCCTGCCAAGATTGATATAATTACTTGTTTATCTTACCCCACATGCGTGCGGGAAGTGCGTTCTTTTCTTGGTCATGCAAGTTTTTACAGACGCTTCTTTGCCGACTTCAACAAGATTGCCCTTCCACTTTCCCACTTACTGCAAAAAGATGTAGAGTTTAATTTTGATGACAAGTGCAAGGCAGTTTTCAACCACTTGAAGCAGGCCTTGACCAGTACCCCTATCATCCAGCCACCTAACTGGACATTGCCATTTGAGTTAAAGTGTGATGCTTCTAACTATGCAGTAGGAGCAGTCTTGGCACAGAGAGTGGGGAGAGCTTCTCATGTGATATACTATGCTTCCAGAACTCTGGATGTTGTTCAGGCTAACTATACCACAACCGAAAAAGAGCTTTTAGCCATTGTTTTTGCTTTGGATAAGTTTAGATCATATTTGCTTGGCTCTAAGGTTGTTGTGTTTACTGATCATGCATCTCTTAAGTTTCTTTTGAAGAAGCCAGAGGCAAAGCCTCGACTAATAAGGTGGATGCTACTGCTCCAAGAGTTTCATATAGAGATCCGTGACAAGAGTGGAGTAGAAAATCTAGTGGCAGATCACTTGAGCCGCATTAAAAGGGCTTCAGATCCCTTCCCTGTACAGGACTCCTTCCCAGATGAGCAGCTTCTGCAGCTGCAAGGTAAGAAAACCTCCCTTGGTTTGCAGATATGGTTAATTTTTTGGTTGCTGGTGTTCTTCCTGTATATTTTACTAGAGCTCAATCTGATAAATTGAAAAGTAAGTCTAAGTACTATGTATGGGATGATCCTTATTTGTGGAAGCTTTGTAGTGACCAGATTATTAGAAGATGTGTCTCTGATCATGAGTTTCATTCTATTCTTAGCTTTTGTCATACATTTGCATGTGGTGGGCACTTTGGCTCCCAACGTACAGCTAGGAAGGTTTTGGACTCTGGATTGTATTGGCCTACCCTATTTCATGATGCATATCTGTTTTGTAAGTCTTGTGAACAGTGCTAGAGAACAGGGACAATTTCACACAGGAATGAGATGCCTCAGCAGCCTATGCTGTCTTGTGAGATCTTTGATGTTTGGGGTATTGATTTCATAGGCCCTTTCCCTGTTTCCTTTGGTTTTATTTATATTTTGTTGGCTGTTGATTATGTATCTAAATGGGTGGAGGCAAAAGCCACTCGGACTGATGATTCCAAAGTTGTTGTGGACTTTGTTAGATCACAGATTTTCTGCAGGTTTGGAATCCCGATGGCCATTATCAATGATCAGGGTTCACACTTTTGTAACCAGAGAATAGAGGCTTTGATGAGAAAGTACAGTGTCTTGTACAAGGTTTCTACACCTTATCACCCCCAGACAAACGGGCAAGTCGAGGTCTCAAACCGAGAGATCAAGCACATACTTGAGAAGACAGTCGAACCTAATAGGAAGGACTAGAGCCTAAGACTTGAGGATGCTCTGTGGGCTTACCGAATTGCCTACAAGACACCGATAGGGATGTCCCCGTACCGGATTGTCTTTGGGAAGGCGTGCCACCTTCCGGTGGAAATTGAGCATAAATCCTATTGGGCGGTGAAACAGTGTAACCTTGACTTGAGTCAATCCAGATCTCAAAGGAAGCTCCAACTTCAGGAACTTGAGGAGCTTCGATTAGAGGCGTATGAGAACTCCCGGATCTACAAGGAGAAGACTAAACTCCATCATGATAAGATGTTGGTACGAAAAGAGTTCACCATTGGTCAAAAAGTCCTTCTCTACAACTCTCGCCTCAAACTTATGCCTAGTAAGCTTCGTTCTAG
Source organism: Styphnolobium japonicum (assembly GCA_023212625.1). Classification (NCBI taxonomy): domain Eukaryota; kingdom Viridiplantae; phylum Streptophyta; class Magnoliopsida; order Fabales; family Fabaceae; genus Styphnolobium; species Styphnolobium japonicum. The sequence goes on from JALBWW010000010.1 coordinate 8,427,801, forward strand.
GTGGCTTGGTCATTTCATTGTTATTAATGTTTTTCCTCATGGTGCAGAAGAAATCAAGAGTGAAGCCACCAACAAAGTGTTCAAAGTTAATGGTCATCGCCTCAAGAATTTTTATGAAGGAGCTCAAGAGAACCTCATGGAAGAAGTTCAACTGCAGGAGGCCATCTACCATGATTGATCACTACTTTGTTGAAAAAAAAAAAAGAAAAAAGAAGAGCCACGTTTAAGGTCAACGACCAGAAATTGAATCATTACTGGGGAGGATCCATCGATCGTGCAAAATCTTCAATCACGCTGGCTGATGACATTAAAAGTAGCGCTTCTTGGGAGGCATCCCAAAGTTTTCTAATTCTTTCGTTTTTCAAACTTTGACTTATTTGCTATCACAGGAATCGAGACAAAAAAAAGGGTCCCAAGTGAGAAAATCTATCAAAGTTTGATTTTTCTGTCTTTATTTTGTTTGTTTTTCTTTGACAGATGATTTTTCACCGGTTAAATGGCGGATAACGGTACTCCATGAAAATCTTTTTCGGTTCTTTCAGTTACACACAAACACTGAAATCTGTATATAATTTTACTCAATTTTTTTTTCTCTCTTTCTTCTTTCTTTCGAAATGGATAATCAGCTTTTTAACCTCCGCAAGCAATTTCCTTCTCTCCTTCAAAATGCTTTAACTAACATTTATTGTGTAAGGTTTGAGCGATTAAGGATGCTTATTCACAAAGGCATCCCTGCGGATTTACGCTGGTTAATCGAAGCAAAGGTCCGAATCACAGGGGAATTTTCTGATGCTCTTGTTTCATATATGCCAGGGCAAGGCAAAAGTTCATATGCAAAGAAAAGAAGAGCAAAAAGGTTACGTGTCTGCTTTAAATGTGCAAGATGGACATGTAACACAAAATGCAGATCAATTGGAATGACGTCCATAAATCGACTTGATAAAATTCACTTCATTAAGGATGACATAAGTAAGGAGTCTTTAAATAACATTCTATTGACTCTTGAGACGCATCCTAGTGGAGATGTGCAGAGTGTACTTCTCGATTTATGGTCAATATTCCAAGATGAACATGAGCGTTATAGTCTTGGGAATCTGACTCAAAAAGACCCTGTTTGCCAATTTTTAAGAAAATTGGATGGGAAACCGTCCATCGGCCCATAAAGAGCATTCAAGCCGATACTGGACGTACAACCAGAGGAAAATGTGAGCCATAATCACACCTCCTGTAAGTATTATTTTTTATTTTTCCGTTTTCTTCTTGTTTATTAAAAAAATTCAAAAAAAGAAAATTCAAAAAATAAAAAAAAATAAAAAAAAATAAAAAAAATAAAAAAATAAAAGAATAAAAAAAATTTAGCTGTATTTTTTTGAAATATGCTTTGCGTATTTTCAAACTTCTTCTGACACATAGATGAGTTTAATGTTGTTGGGCTTCATTGGGCTTTAATGCAAATATTGAATAATTTTCGAATTTTGATGCATTTTGACCTTTCTTCCTTGGTTAGGCCATAACTTGGGACTCGGTGATCCATTTGAGGTGATCTTGGTGTCTTTGGAAAGCTTAGACAATGCTCTACAAGTTTCATGAAGAACTCAAGAGCTGGATCAGATTTATAAAGGTCCAAAATATCCCTGCAATGCAGAGTGGGTTTGCTGTCACGAAAATCTAGGCAGTGTGCACATATTGGACTACATAGTGAGCTATAGGCCTCCTCTTGGGCTGAAACTTGGCCATTGGAAAGATAAGACCCATATCTCCAACTTCACTGAAGACCATTTAGTCAATAGATGTCGTTTTAGGCATGATAATGAAGCTACAAGTTGGTTTGAATTTGGAAACACGTTTTGCTAATCTAACTTGAGGTAGGTTCAGTGTTTTTGGCATATCTAGAGTTCTAAACGTCCAAATGGCATGATTCCAATTGCAAACTTTCTAGGAGACAACTGGCTACAACTTTCATGAGACTTCGAAGCCTAAATGCACCGTCTAGATCATGAAAATCAAGCCAGAAGTTGGATAAGAGTTGCTGACTAAAAGCCACCAACCATACACCAACCCACCTACCATGCACCAACCCACCAACCATGCATGCATCAAGCTTCCATATTTGACAATTTCCATATTTTTATAGCTTGTATTCAGATTATGTACATGTACAAGTTGGCTTCTAGGATTAGTATAAATAGAGTCAATCTCTTTGTATTATCATTTATTCAATTTTAAGTAAGTTTGAAGAAAGTTTGAGTATTTGTGAGAGTTTTCTTTCTCTTCTTCTCCATTCTCTTTACAATTTCGTTTTTGTTCTTTTATTTCTGAGTTCTTCCTTCCCATCCATGGAAGGCTAGGCTCTCATAATCAATCCAAGGGATTAGCCATCTTGTTGTTTAATTTGGAGATCTTGTTTCGCTTGTTCATATTGCTTAATTGTTATTCAAGTTTCTCTTCTTCCTCTTTTGATTTTTATCTAGATTAAATTGCTTAATTTGATTTAGATGTTGATGTGATAATAACTTTATTATTATGTATTCAAAGAGGATCACAAAGATTAAACAATATATTAAAGCTTTTTGATAGATTGTTTAGCTTGGTTAAATTCTAGATCTTAAGTTAATCTATGTTGGATGGTGCTTACTTTATCTAACCTTGGTTAATCAAATCCTAGATGCTTATCTAGTAGAGAATTCTTGGATCATGTTAAGGCTTCTTGATGTGATCTAAGGCCAAGAACATGGTTAGCAATTAAGTGAATTCCTTGTGATCAATGATGAGTTAAACTTAAGATCGGTAAATTTCCTTGGATTGGTTATTTCTTTAGATTTGTTTACAACTTTAAGTCTCATACTTTTATTAATCTTGTTAATCAATAACAAAACCCCCCTTTTCTAATTATCTTGATATAATTAAATATTTGTTTTTGGATCCTTGGGAGACGATTCGGTTCATTCTCTATACTACAAATTAGTTTGTGAACCGGTTATTTTTATTATTTGATAGGTCTCGACAACCTCTTGTCAACGGGTCGTAAGAATGTTATCCTTAGCAGGAGTAGTCACTGACAACGTATAAGGTAAGGAAGTAGTGGTCAGACTCAAGGACTTCACACATGCATCAGAAATGAATGAATGGGTTGCCCCAGAGTCAAACAGTACAATTAAGTTCTGACCATTCAGTAAGCACATACCTTGGATCAAATCATCCGCATGTGCTTCTGCCCCACTGAGGGTATACACTCGCCCCTAGGTTGGTGGTCTAGGGGTAGGAACTGGTGCCTTAGAAGTCCGTGGTAAATCTCGGGAAGTGTGCCCCTTCTGCTGGCACTTGAAGCAAATCAATATCCGCTGTGGGCATTATTTTGCAATGTGTCCCTTCTGGCCACAAACAAAACACACCAGTAATTGTCCGACAAGTACCCTGATGCTGTTTCCCACATGTCTTACATGGTTCCACCTTAGCCTTCTTAGTACTCCGTATAGGCTGGGTAACTTCTGCCTTTCTCTTCCCAGTTCCCTGACTGCTTTCAGCAACAGGAGTCATGCACTCTTCCATAGTCAAACACTTCTCAACCAGAGAAGCAAAATCCCTGATTTCAAAGCCAGCAACAGCCTTTCTCAGCTCAAACTCAAGTCCCCTCTCGAACTGAATGGACTTCCAATGCTCATTCGGCCCATTCTGTAGGTAACTAGAGTATTTAGACAATTCATCAAATTTGGTCGCATACTGACCAGCTGTGAGATCTCCCTGTCTCAAATGCATAAATTCTTGTTCCTTCTGGATTCTGACATTAGCGGGGAAGTACTTACGTAAAAATGCCATCTTGAACGTCTCCCAAGTGATGGGATCCTCCCTAACAAGTAGTCCAGGATGAGTAGCCTCCCACCAGTGTTCGGCCCCATCCTCTAATTTATAAGCAACAAAGATAACTTTCTGCTCTTCAGTACACTGCATAGCCTTAAAAATCTTTTCAAGGTGTTTCACCCACCTTTCAGCAGCCATAGGATCATAGTTCCCATGGAAAGATGGGGGATCCCTCTTGCAGAACTCCATCAGTCCCATCTGCTGAGGAACGACAAGTCTGGCAACAGGAGTACCATCATGCTGGGGTCTGGGCATACGGTCTATGGCTTGGGCCAGATGTGCAAGCACAACCACCAGACCCTCACCCTCACCAGCAGTAGCAGTGGGTTGACCTCGGCCTCTGCCTCGGCCTCAGCCTCCACTACAAGTTCGCCTTAGTCCGCTCATAACTCTGTATACAGCACATAAAACATATGGTTGATCAGTCCCAATTCCCCACATGCAATATATCAGAAGTATATGAAAAGCTATAGGCATACATCCTAAGTGCTCAGTATGACACTAGACCCATATTTTGCAGTCCTATAGAAAGAACTGCTCTGATACCAAAAATGTAAGACCTATTATTTATTACTCATAAGTCTTACGTGGAATATTTTTTTTCTTTATTATATATAAAATTCGACAACGTTTCCTTTGTTTCTCGTATGTTCCCATACCATTGAATACAAGTAACAATCCAAACATTCAAAAACAACCTTAACACATAGAAGTTCTTATCTTCAAGACTTAAACTCACACCCTAAATAACACCATACCATATCACCTAGCAATGATTTAGGACAAGAACTAGGTTTGAGGTGATATCAAACCAACCAAAATCCTTACGAAAACTTCCTCTTCAACTTCCTTCAAAACAACCAAATCATACAAGAACTTTAGAATTTGTGTTCTTGATTCTCAAATATGAACATGAGTTCTCCATTAAACTAAAACTATAGGATTGAAGAAGAGATGAAGGTGATCAATAACCATCAAATAACCTAAGCCAAAAGATGAGTAAAAACACTTACTTTGGACCTTAAAAGCTTGGAAAACCTTGGCTATGGAGAATTTGATATTTTAAGAAGATGACCATATGGTCTTCCACTCATGCACGGTTCCTTAAACAAGAGAGGGTGAAGTTGATTTGTCAACTTTGCCCTCCACTTGAATGAGAATTCACGAAATTGCCACTGAGGGTGTAAAATGACCAAAATACCCTTGGTGGTTTCTAAAAATTTCCAATTTATCCCAATTCTAGAAAATTACACAAGGACTTCCATATGATTTAGTTAAGCTAGAATTAAGATTAGAATCAAAATTTAGGGATGTTACAATAGATCAACCCCATAAAATTTTTTACAATTAAAAAATTATTTGATATTTTATCGCATTACTTTATTTTAACGTATAATATGATTTTAAAATGTAAGTAAATTGTTTACTATTTGATTAGACAACTATATATGTCTGATTTATTTAAAATTTGGTATGTATGATCATTAAGATAATAACATGATTTAACGGTTGAATTGGTTAAATTCACATTCTACAAAAAATTATTGAGTGGTGTAAGTATGTCAAGACTTACACTTAGTGTAAGTGAATCCCCACCCTATATATATATTTCATAGTGTATGAATATAGTACAACTTCATCACCTTTGATTTTTGTTTTAGATATTAACAGTAAGAGGAAGGATGAAGCAAATTGAAGAACACATATACTATTTTCGTGTTTCCCCTCCACCACCCTCAATCCTCATCTTTGTCCGTCTCTACTTCCAAAACGTTCTTGATATCAAAGATCACAACATTAATCTTCCCTCTTCGTTCTTTGTCTCATGTTGTCGACAATGTGGTTGATGCCAAAGTGGACAATAAAGATTTCAATCTTTGCCAAGACTTCTTTTGCTAAGACCTTACTTCTGCTTCTTAGGTATCGGGAGTAGATAGAATTTCATTTTTTACTGGGCTACAACGAGCAATGTAAACAACTATTTGGTGGTGAATAATGACTTATGCCCCATTATTGTGGTGAAGATTGCAAACTAGTGCCATTAATTGTTTTCTAATTTGATGTAAGAATAAATATGTTCTTCCTTCTTCCTGTTGGCAACACTCCATATCATATAAGTTGATGTAAATCAAATTGGTGATGCCCTTTACACACACACACACACACATATATAGTACAATTTCCAACTCCGTTGAGAATTTCATTCTAGACAAGAAGGAAAGGTTCATGTTTAACAGATGGCAAGACACAAGAACAAGGCACTAGTTGACGATAATCTTTTGGTTGCTGAAGTATACCTTCGATATGATCAGTTGGCCCAAACAATACTCTGCTGCCAGTTTGTAACTGGTAAGTGGTTTCACATGCTCTTGGATTATCCTACATTTAAACTCTTTATTGTGGTCTTAAATGAAATCATTATCCTTGAAGAAAGAAAAACTTATAATGATGACAAGACATGTTTTTCTTTGTCAAAAATAAGATATTATATTTTAATTTTAATTTGTTAGTGTCTTTTGATTGAGAGTATTCCAGATTGCTATTATATGTTTTAATAATTATTAATGAAAATAATTATATTTTTATTATAATTATTTTATTAAGAACAATAATTAATTAATTAATTAAGACATAATTGTTTTATATAAAAAGTAACATGTCATATGAAGCATAAAAAAGCCTATCAAATTATAATTTTATTTTCCCTTATTAACAAAATTATTACAAATATGTAGATTGAAATTGTTTTCAAAATATAAACATGTCACCGCATACAAATGACTGAGACGAGAGTCGAATACAAATCATCTTATCATCTTATATTCATCTTATATATAAAAGTAATGTTTTTCCTTAAGAAGACTTTCCCGCCCAAAGTCTAATCTAACCAAAATATACTTCATGCTTTACTTATACAATCATAATGGGCACATGTTTTTTATCTTTATATTTAAAAAGTCTCAAAGCAAGACACAAGACACAAGAAACTATCTCTTCACTTTCTCCTTCACGTTCTCAATTCCATTGCTTGATGTTTCCATTACTTTCTCTCAGTTTGAATACGAATCTTATATATAAAAGTAATGTTTTTCCTTTAGAAGACTTTCCTGTCCAAAGTCTAATCTAACCAAAATATCATTCATGCTTTACTTATACAATCATAATGTGCATGGGTTTTTTTATGTTTATATTTAAAGACTCTCAAAGCAAGACACAAGACACAGGACAAAAAACTATCTCTTCACTTTCACCTTCACGTTCTCAATTCCATTGCTTGATGTTTCCATTATTTTCTTTTTCTCTCAGTTTGAATACAAATTTGCAAACCCAAATTTCTTGCTATGGTCTATTCCCTTGCCTCTCCATTATCATTATCAAGCCTGCTTGAAGCAAAAGGGAGGAGAACAAAATGATCTAGCCTTTTGAGTTTCTCACTGACACCACCCTTATGGTTCTAATGAGTTAAATTTTATGTTTTATTCCCTTCTCCCCAAATTTTTTGATACTATTTTTCTCCTTTATGTTCAATTTTGCTTTAATTTTGTACATGGTTTATGTAACAATTTCTCCGTTCTCAGTGTTGTGCATCAACCCTTACACTGTGCTATTTTTGGGCATGTATACTCTCAAGCTTGGTTGTAGCTTCAAGGTCCTGATTTTGCCGCCATGGATAGTTCTTTTTATCTATAAGTCGAATGTTTTACTGAATTTGGCCATTTGGGTATTTCATTTCCTATAATTGTGTCTCTAATTTTACTTTCCTTGCATGTGTCTCACTATTAATTTGTCTCACCCTCTCAGTTGTGTTTCTTCATTAAGCTCAAATGGTTCCCTTCTTTTGCAAAAAAGAAACTAAGATAGGTATGGTCTTCGTCCCCTTTTTATTTTTTATTTTATTTTCCCCCTTGCCCTACGAATTTGATTGCTTCTGGTTTGCCCTATTTTATTGGTGTTAACATGAACATTTTATTCTTGAACGAAACAGAACCTTTGAAATTGCAATTAATTCAAAGTGGTATACAAGAACTTGGACTTGCTTTTAATTTTTGTGTTTTGCTATTTTCATGCTAACAAATGCAGTCAATTTGTTACTACATCACGATGAGATAAAAGAAAAATAGTAGTTTATAACTTTATGTCATTGACTCTGAACTTCAACAATGTATAAGGGTAGAGGAATTATGAGATTTTGGAATATTTTTACAATATTTAACAGTTTAAGTTGTTTATATATATATATATATATCTTTCTCTATTTATGTATTTATCTTTATCTATTTGTACTTCCTCCAATTTTATGATTGGCTATTTTGGTAAATGGAGTTTGATGCTATTTATTTCTCTCTTTCATTTTTCCCTTTGTTCGTATTTTTACTTTATCCTATTTCATGTACCATTTTATTAGTAGTTTACTTTATGTCTGCCATAGACACTTATTGTCTACTTATGTTTAATGCAAGACTGAACACTTATTGTATTTAGTGTTTTTCTAATCATTATTATTGGTTTAATTGATGACATTTACCTACTGTTTGTGTTTGTTTTGTAGGAAAAACACTCATTTCATTCTTGGACATGAAGAGAGGAAAGAAGCCCATTTTTGCTCGATTTAAGGGTCAGGCTACGACTTGAGTGTATGCTTGCCGCGACTCGTACGCGTTAGTGATATTGTACGTTTTAAGTTGCAAATCTAACATGGAAAGGAGTGACCCAGATTCGTTCTTTTCTCTTGTTGTGCACGATTACCTTCTTCATCAACATATAAATAGTCTAATTAAAACCTTGTTTTGGAGAACGGTTTTTGGTGGGGGAGCGGCTGCACTTCAGGAATGCGCTTTGTTTTCTACTATTTCTTCTCACCTTTTTTTTTTGTTTTGGGACAATGTTTATGGTTTCAATGATTGTTGATGTTCTCTCAATCATGATGAACTAAGCACCCTTTTTCTAGGGTGATGATGTAACCTTGCGACGACGGTTTCATGATTTTATTCTAATTCTTAATTTCATTCATCCTTATTTTTGCGTTTTATTTTCTGTGCTTAATGCCTCTAATTGCTTGATCACCAATTGGATGATTTGTTAATCATATTGATACCAAAAGGAGATATATATGTCTAGGGTATTGAGATAAAACCATAAGGTCATTATGGATAGGTCTTATACCCTATGCCTTGTGTAACCTTTCATAAAGGACCATAGAACTTAATGAATTTCCAATTAATTAAATTCACATAGAAATATAGTGGGTTATTAATTTGGGAATATTTTCTGTAGTGCTCGAAAGACACCATTAAATAAATTAGGGTTCTTGGTTGGCAAAAAGGGGTTGATTAGAAATTTGGAGGGTAAGAATAATTTAACCAAATCAAAGTAATGATGGTGAAATTGGATCCCTAGAGTTTTCTCTAATTGATTTTTCCAACTCTTTAATATAGCTTTCATAGCTTTTAAATTGCTTTCTTAAATTCTCATTAAATTTGGTTGCCTAGATAATTATATTTTACACTAATTTTGGTAATTAATTCTCAATCCTCATGGGAACGATATCTTATTCACTCTTTATTACTTGTTAACGATACGTGCACTTGCGTGTTGAAAATTAGCAACAAGTTTTTTGCACCGTTGTCGGGGATTGATTAATTCATATCAATACTAAGTTACAGTATTTTTAGTCTAGGCGTTATTTTATTTTTGTTTGAATCTTTTTTTTTTTGTGTTTGTTGCGTTCCTTGTCAGGTGATTCTGTTATTGCATGAGAAGTGCTGGAAGTTCTAATATCCTACCTTTAGATTGCGAAATCGAAATAACTTGCAAAAGGAATTGGAGTATTAGACGAGAAACCATCCAACACAAACAGGGAACAATGGCAGAAGTTGAAGGGAACAATGGTCCAGAGGCTAATGACAAGAGGTTGTTGAGACCCCGTCAAATAATAAAAATTACCGGTTCGCAAACTAATTTGCAGTATAGAGTATGAACCGAATCGTCTCTCAAGGATCCAAAAAGAACAATGATTTAATCATATCAAGATAATTAAAAGGGGGGTTTAGATGATTTGAAAAGAAAATATACCAGTTGAATTAAAGAAATACAATTAACAAATTAACCAATCCAAGGAAATTTACCGATCTTGAGTTTAACTCATCATTGATCACAAGGAATTCACTTAATTGCTAACCGTGTTCTTGGCCTTAGATCATATCAAGACGCCTCAACATGATCCAAGAATCCTCTACTAGATAAGCATCTAGGATTTAATTAACCAAGGTTAGACAAAGTAAGCACCATCCAAACATAGATTAACTTAAGATCAAGAATTTAACCAAGCTAAACAATCCATCAAAAAGCTTTAATAAATTGTTTATTCTATGTGATCCTCTTGAATACATGATAATAAAGCTATTATCACATAAACATCCAAATCAAATTAAGCAATTCAATCTAGATCAAAATTAAAAGAGGAAGAAGAGAAACTTGAATAACAATTAACCAATATGAACAAGCGAAACAAGATCTCCAAATTAAACATCAAGATGGCTAATCCCTTGGATTGATTATGAGAGCCTAGCCTTCCATGGATGGGAAGGAAGAACTCAGAAATAAAAGAACAAAAACGAAATTCTAAAGAGAAAGAAGAAGAAGAGAAAGAAAACTCTCACAAATACTTAAACTTTCTTGAAACTTACTTCCAAATTGAATGCCCTATAATACAAAGAGATTGACTCTATTTATACTAATCCTAGAAGCCAATTTGTACATGTACATAATCTGAATACAAGCTATAAAAACAAGGAAATTGTCAAATATGGAAGCTTGATGCATGGTAGGTGGGTTGGTGTATGGTTGGTGGCTTTTAGTCAACAACTCTTATCCGATTTCTGGCTTCAAATTAATCACCTAGACGGTGCATTTTGGCTTGGATGTCTTCATGAAAGTTGTAGCCAGTTGTCTCCTTGAAAATATCCAATTTGAATCATGTCATTTGGACTTTTAGAACTCCAGAAATGCCAAAAACACTGCACCTACCTCAAGTTAGGTTGGAAGAACGTGTTTCCAAATTCAGACCAACTTGTAGCTTCAGAAGCATGCCTAAAACGACATCTATTGACAAAATGGTCTTCAGTGAAGTTGGAGATATGGGTCTTATCTTTCAAATGACCAAGTTTCAGCCCAAGAGGAGGCCTATAACCCACTATATAGTCCAATATGTGCATACTGCCGAGATGGTTCCGTGACAGCAAACTCACTCTGTATTGCAAGGCTATTTTGGGCCCTTAGAAGTCCGATCCAGCTCTTGAGTTCTTCATGAAACTTGTAGAACCTTGTCTTAGCTTTTCAAAGACACCAAGATAACCTCAAATGGATCACCGAGTCCCAAGTTATGGCCTAACCAAGGAAGAAAGGTCAAAATGCATCAAAATCCGAAAATTATTCAATATTTACATTAAAACCCAATGAAGCCCAACAACATTAAACTCATCTAAAATACTAATATTGGGCACAATAAACATCTAATAATGCCTAATACAAAGCTAACATAAGTGTCTCAAATTGATTGATCAGCTAACAATAGGCAACTTGGACCACCAAGGGTACCCTTGAAGAGCTATGGAACTCCTCAGAGACTAGCTAATACTTCAGGCATTGTTAGGCCTAATGTTCAAGCAAACAATTTTGAAATTAAGCTGGCCATGATACAGATGATCCAAGGGAATCAGTTTGGGGGACGTTCAAGTGAAGATGCAAAAATGCACCTTACTGTATTCTCGGAGCTTTGTGATACATTTAGATACAATGGCGTTTTTAAAGAAGCTATTAAACTAAGGCTATTTCCATTTTCGTTGAGGGATGAGGCTCGAACTTAGCTATATAATCTTCCCTCGGGCACCATATCCACTTGGGATGACCTAGCTACAACATTCTTGAACAGATTTTATCCTCATTCTCTAACGGCCAAGATGCGAAGCGATATTCATTTATTCTCAAAGTCCTGGTGAAGAAGTGCAAGTTACATGAGTCCGTTTCAGAGGGATGTTACAAAAATACCCACATCATGGTATTCAACAGTAGATGGTCATGCAAATATTGTATAATGGGTTGAATGGCACAACTAGAACCTTATTGGATGCAGCATCTGGTGGATCATTCATGAACAAAACTGACGAAGAAAGCATTGCATTACTAGATGACATGGCACAAAATTCTCATCAGTGGCATTATGAAAGAGGGCCCGTCAAGAGGGCTTATGGTTTACATGAAATGGATCCATTGACTGCGATAGTGGCGAAGTTAGATAGATTGGAAAAACAGATGGGTTAGTTGACAATTAGTGCGCATGCGGTTCAGTCATATTATCCACCTTGTGAATTCTGTCAAGGAGAGCATGGTCCTAATGATTGTCCTGTGATGAATGATATCCCTCCATCTTTTGCACAAGCTAATTTTGTGGGGAATCAGAGCAAGCCAGGTAACCCTTATTCAAATACATACAATCTAGGATGGAGGAATCACCCGAATTTCTCTTGGAAGAACTCTCAAAATGTGGTGAAGCCACCGGGATTTCAACAAAGTTCTTCTCAACAACCACCTTAGCAGAAACCTTCTATAGAAGACATCCTTGCACATTTCATAACAAGGACTGATACCTTGTTACATAATCAGGTGGCCTCTATAAAAAATCTGGAAGTTCCGGTTGGTCAACTTTCAAACATGATGAATTCAAGGCAAGAAGGTACTTTGCCAAGCTCAACAGAGACCAATCCGAAGGAGCACTCCTGGGCAAAACACATAAGAACAAAACTAAAGAAAAACAAGAAACATCATATTATTAAACTAAAAGCATAAAAACTGATTATACTTAATCTAATCCACTTTTGTAGGAAAACACGATGGCACTTAGCATGTGCCACAAGCCTTTAAACCCCTAGGTGTCCCTAGTGGACGAGTTATAGTCTCGTGAGGGTTTACCAGGATGATACCCACAAACATGTAATACTTTATTTAATCAATTCAACTAATTTTTAAATACAAGCATTGTATCAAATATAAACCATAATTAATAAGTCAAGTATGCTTAACAAAAATAGTTGAATCAAACCAATTGAGAATAAAGTATAGCATAATCATGCATTAATTAGAAATAGGCATGTTCAAATTGAGTAAAATTCCTCACAAGTGACACTCAAATCACACAAGGTGTTTAGGTTAACTGTTTGCGTTCAACTCAGTCAAATTATGAAAGTATTTTACCATAGACTTGCATATACATCAATTCTCCACTACTTAGATCAAATAAATTGCAAAAATTAAGAGGTCTTTCAAAAAGGTTGTAATGGGACTATAAGGTGAAGGAAGAAAACAATATGGATAATAGCAGGTTAAAACCAAAGAGAATAAAAGAGCATTGGGGAGTAACTCAAGTAGAAACCATAAAATGCTCATTCTTTTCACACATTCCTTCATCTTTCAATTCTTTTCTTTTACAACCTTTTGGCTTTATTTTCTTTTTCTTTATTTTTTTTGTTTTTTTTTGTACCAAACATTTCCCATCAGCACACTTATTCCCCCACACTTAAATCATTGCAAGCAAAAGAACTTTTCCAATAAGGAAATCAATGCTCTCATATTCCCTAAGGTAAGGTAAAACATGGTTTTTCACTCAAAGCTTGTAATGAGCTAAGAACAAAGAATGGACAAGTAGGCTTAGAGGGGGTTAACAATGGGATAAATGTAAAGTAGATTTATTTGGCCAAAGCAGCTAAGACAAGAAAAATGCCTCTGTCATTTTCATGCCATATACTGACCAATGTAATCTCAAATCGATTCAATGCAAGTTCTAGAAAATAAATTCATAATTGACATCACTCATGAAAGAAAATAAACCAAGTGTAAGTATCAAACTTGGAAAAAGCCCAAAACTCACAAAGGTATGAAACATTCACTCAATTCAACCATGCTTTCTTCCTAATATCCACAGTCATATACACATGTATATCATGAAAATGATTCAACTATAAACTGTTTTGCATACTTTTATTATCAATTAAGCTCAGATTCAGCACATGCTTACATCAAAATTAATTGAAAAGATCAAAATGAATTTTTTATTTTTATTTTTTAATTTTTTAAATTTTTTTTTAAAATTTTTTTTAATATGCAAGAACAAAATAATTTAAGACATACTATGAAATGCAAGTTAAGATGCGTCTCAAGAGCAAAACTACTTACTCTGCAATCATACATCTAATAAGCTAGTAACAATAAAGATTAGCTGGTTATTTTTTTTTTTTAACTAAACTATGTACATGGTATTGTCAACTATACCTCCCCCAACTAATTTAAGACATTGTCCCCAATGTCAAAATAAAGATAAGTAGAGTGTAGAAGGTCTTACCAGAAAACTGCAAATCGGACCTGAAATAAGAAAAAATTACAAAAAACTAAAACTATAAGAGAAAACAAAAATTCACAAGGACAAAGTCAAATCAAGTTTTTGCTTTTTGCTGCTGTTGCCTTGTTCCCAATTCAATGGAGTCATTGCTGGATGACGTTGTGGGACAAATTCGTGTAGTTGATCGAGCAATTGTTTAGGGGTTGCAGCGGTTACAAGAATTTGACGTGTCGCTTGTGAGATGAATCTTTGTTCCACAGCATGATCAAGAAAACAAAACAAACTGTCAAAAAAACATTAACATTTAATATACCTATGGGTTTTTGGTGAAAGTTCAGCTGTGACCAGGATATAATTTGGAAGAGCTCTTCCAAAGTTCCAAAACTACCAGGTAGGGCAATAAAGGCATCAGCATTTGCTATCGTAATGTTCATGTGTTGGTGCATGCAAGATACCATTACTTCATCCCCTAATGTTTTTCCAGTGGGATTGCCAATAGCTAAAGGACTAGGAATGACACTAAGGACTTTGCCACCTCCTAAATGTGCAGCAGTTGCTACACAACCCATTAACCCAAGACTACCACCTCCGTAAACTAAACGGATTTCTCTCTCAGCTAGCACTCGACCAAGATGGTTTGCAATATTTACAAACTCTTTATCTTTCCCAGGATTAGATCCACAAAAGACACAAACACTTTTGATCCGACGAACTGAAGTGACTTATATTTTCTTTTCTTTTTTTCCTTTGTTTTTGTTTTTTTTTTTGTACTCTCACCTTATCAATGATCTGAAGAGAGTAAAGTGCATTATTTAAAGGAATCAAAATTCAAATGTAATAATTACACCTATAAAGGAAGGGTAGATCCGTGTGTCAGGCAAGTTTGAAAAGAAGCACAACAATGATAATAGCTATATGACAAGGATAAAAGACTAATCTATGTGTCAGAAAAAGTTTGAAAATACGCAACGCATATTTCAAAAAAAATACGGCTAATTTTTTTTTGAATTTTTTTATAATAAACAAGAAGAAAAAGGAAAAATAAAAAATAAAAAATAATACTTACAAGATGTGTGATTGTGGCTCACATTTTCCTCTGGTTTTACGTCCAGTAACGTCTTGAATGCTCTCTATGGGCCGATGGTCGGTTTCCCATCCAATTTTCTTAAAAATTGGCAAACCGGGTCTTTTTGAGTTAGATTCCCGAGACTATAACGCTCATGTTCATCTTGGAATATTGGTCATAAATCGAGAAATACTCTCTGCACATCTCCACTAGGATGCGTCTCAAGAGTCAATAGAATGTTATCTAAAGACTCATTACTCATGCCATCCTTAATGAAGTGAATTTTATCTAGTCGATTTATGGACGCCATTCCAATTGATCTGCATTTTGTGTTACAGGTCCATCTTGCACATTTAAAGCAGACTTGTAACATTTTTGCTCTTCTTTTCTTTGCATATGAACTTTTGCCTAACCCTAGCATATATGAAACAAGAGCGTCAGAAAATTTCCCTGTGATTCAGACCTTTGCTTCGATCAACCAGCGTATATCCGCAGGGATGCCTTTATGCATAAGCATCCTTAATCTCTCAAACCTTGCACAATAAATGTTAGTTAAAGCATTTTGAGGGAGAGAAGGGAATCGCTTGTCGAGGTTAACAAGCTGATTATCCATTTCGAAAGAAAGAAGAAAGAGAAAAAAAAATTGAGTAAAATTATATCCAAATTTCAGTGTTTGTGGGTAACTGAAGGGACCGAAATTTTTTTTCACGGAGTACTGTTATCCGCTATTTTACCAGTGAAAAATCATCTGTCAAAGAAAAATAAACAAAATTAAGACAGAAAAATCAAACTTTGATAGATTTTCTCACTTGGCACCCCTTTCTTTTCTGTCTCGATTCATGTGATAGCAAATAAGTCAAAGTTTGAAAAATAAAAGAATTAGAAAACTTGGGTTGCCTCCCAAGAAGCGCTACTTTTAATGTCATCAGCAAGCATGATTAAAGATTTTGCACGATCGATGGGTCCTCCCCAATAATGATTCAATTTCTGGCCATTGACCTTAAACGTGGCTTAATTTTTTTTTCAACAAAGTAGTGATCAATCATGGTAGAGAGTCTTCTACAGTTGAACTTCCTCCACGAGGTTCTCTTGAGCTCCTTCATAAAAATTCTTGAGGCGATGACCATTAACTTTGAACACTTTGTTGGTGGCTTCACTCTTAATTTCTACTGCACCATGAGGAAAAACATTAATAACAATGAAAGGACCAAGCCACCTAGAACGAAGCTTACCGGGCATAAGTTTGAGGCGAGAGTTGTAGAAAAGGACTTTTTGACCAATGGTGAACTATTTTCGTAGCAACATCTTATCCTGAAGGAGTTTGGTCTTCTCCTTGTAGATCCGGGAGTTCTCATACGCCTCTAATCGAAGCTCCTCAAGTTCCTAAAGTTGGAGCTTCCTTTGAGATCCGGATTGACTCAAGTCAAGGTTACACTATTTCACCGCCCAATAGGATTTATGCTCAATTTCCATCGGAAGGTGGCACGCCTTCCCAAAGACAATCCGGTATGGGGACATCCCTATTGATGTCTTGTAGGCAGTTCGGTAAGCCTACAGAGCATCCTCAAGTCTTAGGCTCCAGTCCTTCCTATTAGGTTGGACTGTCTTCTCAAGTATGTGCTTGATCTCTCGGTTTGAGACCTCGGCTTGCCTGTTTGTCTGGGGGTGATAAGGTGTAGAAACCTTGTGCAAGACGCTGTACTTTTTCATCAAAGCCTCTATTCTCCGGTTACAAAAGTGTGAACCCTGATCACTGATAATGGCCCTCGGGATTCCAAACCTGCAGAAAATCTGTGATCTAACAAAGTCCGCAGCAACTTTGGAATCATCAGTCATAGTGGCTTTTGCCTCCACCCATTTAGATACATAATCAACAGCCAACAAAATATAAATAAAACCAAAGGAAACAGGGAAATGGCCAATGAAATCAATATCTTAAACATCAAAGATCTCACAAGACAGCATAGGCTGCTGAGGCATCTCATTCTTGTGTGAAATTGTCCCTGTTCTCTGGCACTGTTCACAAGACTTACAAAACAGATATGCATCATGAAATAGGGTAGGCCAATACAATCCAGAGTCCAAAATCTTCCTAGCTGTACGTTGGGAGCCAAAGTGCCCACCCCATGCCAATGTATGACAAAAGCTAAGAATAAAATGAAACTCATGATCAGAGACACATCTTCTAATAATCTGGTCACTACAAAGCTTCCACAGATAAGGATCATCCCATACATAGTACTTAGACTCACATTTCAATTTATCAGATTGAGCTCTAGTAAAATATGTAGGAAGAACACCAGCAACCAAAAAATTAACCATATCTGCAAACCAATGAGAGGTGTTCTTACCTTGCAGCTGTAGAAGCTGCTCATCTTGGAATGAGTCCTGTCGAGGCCAATCATATAGAGAATGAACCGAATTGTCTCTCAAGGATCCAAAAACAAAGATTTAATTAGATCAAGATAATTATAAAAGGGGAGGTTTTGTTGTTGATTAACAAGATTAATAAAAGTACGAGACTTAAAGTTGTAAACAAATCTAAAGAAACAACCAATCCAAGGAAATTTATCGATCTTGAGTTTAACTCATCATTGATCACAAGGAATTCACTTAATTGCTAATCATGTTCTTGGCCTTAGATCACATCAAGAAGCCTTAACGTGATCCAAGAATTCTCTACTAGATAAGCATCTAGGATTTGATTAACCAAGGTTAGATAAAGTAAGCACCATCCAACATAGATTAACTTAAGATCCAGAATTTAACCAAGCTAAACAATCCATCAAAAAGCTTTAATATATTGTTTAATCTTTGTGATCCTCTTTGAATACATGATAATAAAGCTATTATCACATCATCATCTAAATCAAATTAAGCAATTTAATCTAGATAAAAATCAAAAGAGGAAGAAGAGAAACTTGAATAAGAATTAAGCAATATGAACAAGCGAAACAAGATCTCCAAATTAAACATCAAGATGGCTAATCCCTTGAATTGATTATAAGAGCCTAGCCTTCCATGGATGGGAAGGAAGAACTCAGAAATAAAAGAACAAAAATGAAATTGTAAAGAGAATGGAGAAGAAGAGAAAGAAAACTCTCACAAATACTTAAACTTTCTTGAAACTTACTTCAAATTGAATGATGTATAATACAAAGAGATTGACTCTATTTATACTAATCCAAGAAGTCAATTTATACATGTATATAATCTGAATACAAGCTGTAAAAACATTGAAATTGTCAAATATGGAACCTTGATGCATGGTAGGTGGGTTGGTGTATGGTTGGTGGCTTTTAGTTAGCAAATCTTATCCGACTTCTGGCTTGATTTTCATGACCTAGTGACAAGAGGTTGTTGAGACCTATCAAATAATAAAAATAACCGGTTCACAAACAAATTTGTAGTATAGATAATGAACCGAATCGTCTCTCAAGGATCCAAAAACAAAGATTTAATTAGATCAAGATAATTAGAAAAGGGGGGTTTTGTTGTTGATTAACAAAATTAATAACAGTATGAGACTTAAAGTTGTAAACAAATCTAAAGAAATAACCAATCCAAGGAAATTTACCGATCTTGAGTTTAACTCATCATTGATCACAAGGAATTCACTTAATTGCTAACCATGTTCTTGGCCTTAGATCACATCAAGAAGCCTTAACATGATCCAAGAATTCTCTACTAGATAAGCATCTAGGATTTGATTAACCAAGGTTTGATAAAGTAAGCACCATCAAACATAGATTAACTTAAGATCTAGAATTTAACCAAGCTAAACAATCCATTAAAAAACTTTAATATATTGTTTTATCTTTGTGATCCTCTTTGAATACATGATAATAAAGCTATTATCACATCAACATCTAAATCAAATTAAGCAATTTAATCTAGATAAAAATCAAAAGAGGAAGAAGAGAAACTTGAATAACAATTAAGCAATATGAACAAGCGAAACAAGATCTCCAAATTAAACATCAAGATGGCTAATCCCTTGGATTGATTATGAGAGCCTAGCCTTCCATGGATGGGAAGGAAGAACTCAGAAATTAAAGAACAAAAACGAAATTGTAAAGAGAATGGAGAAGAAGAGAAAGAAAACTCTCACAAATACTCAAACTTTCTTCAAACTTACTTCAAATTGTATGCTCCTAATACAAAGAGATTGGCTCTATTTATACTAATCCTAGAAGCCAATTTGTACATGTACATAATCTGAATACAAGCTGTAAAAATATGGAAATTGTCAAATATGGAAGCTTGATGCATGGTTGGTGGGTTGGTGCATGGTAGGTGGGTTGGTGTATGGTTGGTGGCTTTTAGTCAGCAACTTTTATCTGACTTATGGCTTGATTTTCATGATCTAGACGGTGCATTTTGGCTTGGAGTCTTTATGAAAGTTGTAGCCAGTTGTCTCCTTGAAATTTTGCAGTTGGAATCATGCCATTTGGACGTTTAGAACTCCAGATATGCCAAAAGCACTGAACCTACCTCAAGTTAGGTTGGCAGAACGTGTTTCCAAATTCAAACCAACTTGTAGCTTTATAATCATGCCTAAAACGACATCTATTAACTAAATGGTCTTCAGTAAAGTTGGAGATATGGGTCTTATCTTTCCAATGGCCAAGTTTCAGCCTAAGAGGAGGCCTATAGCTCACTATGTAGTCCAATATATGCACACTGCCCAGATTTTCGTGACAGCAAACCCACTCTGCATTGCAGGGATATTTTGGACCCTTAAGAGTCCGATCCGGCTCTTGAGTTCTCATGAAACTTGTAAAGTATTGTCTTAGCTTTCCAAAGACACCAAGATCACCTCAAATGGATCGCCGAGTCCCAAGTTATGGCCTAACCAAGGAAGAAAGGTCAAAATGCATCAAAATCCGAAAATTATTCAATATTTGCATTAAAGCCCAATGAAGCCCAACAACATTAAACTCATCTAAAATACTAATATTGGGCACAATAAACATCTAATAAAGCCTAATACAAAGCTAACATAAGTGTCTCAAATTGATTAATCAAATTCCCCCACACTTAAGCTTTTGCACTCCTGGGCAAAACACATAAGAACAAAACTAAAGAAAAACAAGAAACATCATATTATTAAACTAAAAGCATAAAAACTGATTATACCTAATCTAATCCATTTTCGTAGAAAAACACGATGGCACTTAGCATGTGCCACAAGCCTTTAAACCCCTACGTGTCCCTAGTGGACGGGTTACAGTCTCGTGAGGGTTTACCAGGATGATACCCACAAACATGTAATACTTTATTTAATCAATTCGACTAATTTTTAAATACAAACATTGTATCAAATATAAACCATAATTAATAAGTTAAGTATGCTTAACAAAGAATAGTTGAATCAAACCGATTGAAAATAAAGTATAGCATAATCATGCTTTAATCAGAAATAGGCATGTTCAGATTGAGTAAAATTCTTCACAAGTGACACTCAAATCACACAAGGTGTTTAGGTTAACTGTTTACGCTCAACTCAGTCAAATTATGAAAGTATTTTACCATAGGCTTGCATATACATCAATTCTCCACTACTTAGATCAAATAAATTGCAAAAATCAAGAGGTCTTTCAAAAAGGTTGTAATGGAACTTATAAGGTGAAGGAAGGGAACAATATGGATAATAGCAGGTTAAAACCAAGGAGAATAAAAGAGCATTGAGGAGTAACTCAAGTAGAAAGCATAAATTTTTTACCCAAAACCATAAAATGCTCATTCTCTTCACACATTCCTTCCTTTTTCTATTATTTTCTTTTTCTTTTTTCCTTTTTGTTTTTTTTTTTTTGTGGTACCAAGCATTTCGTATCAACACACCAATTCCCCCACACTTAAATCATTGCAAGCAAAAGAACTCCTCCAATAAGAAAATCAATGCTCTCCCATTCCCTAAGGTAAGGTAAAACATGGTTTTTCACTCAAAGTTTGTAATGAGCTAAGAACAAAGAATGGGCAAATAGGCTCAGAGGGAGTTAATAATTGGATAAATGCAAGGTAGGTTTATTTGGCCAAAGCAGCTAAGTCAAGAAAAAAAATGCCTCTGTCATTTTCATGCAACATACAGACCAATGTAATCTCAAATCGATTCAATGCAAGTTCTAGAAAATAAATTCATAATTGACATCACTCATGAAAGAAAATAAACCAAGTGTAAGTATCAAACTTGGAAAAGCCCAAAACTCACAAAGGTATGGAACATTCACTCAATTCAACCATGCTTTCTTCCTAATATCCACAGTCATATACACATGTATATCATGAAAATGATTCAACTATAAACTGTTTTGCATACTTTTATTATCAATTAAGCTCAGATTCAGCACATGCTTGCATCAAAATTAATTGAAAAGATCAAAATAATTTTTTTTTATATGCAAGATCAAAATAATTTAAGACATACTATGAAATGCAAGTTAAGATGCGTCTCAAGAGCAAAATTACTCCTTACTCTGCCATCATACATCTAATAAGCTAGTAACAATAAAGATTAGCTGGTTAGTTTTTTTTTTAACTAAACTATGTACATGGTGTTGTCAACTATCCCTCCCCCCAACTAATTTAAGACATTGTCCCCAATGTCAAAATAAAGATAGGTAGAGTGTAGAAGGTCTTACCAGAAAACTGCAAATCGGGCCTGAAATAAGAAAAAATTACAAAAAACTAAAACCATAAGAGAAAACAAAAATTCACAAGGACAAAGTCAAATCAAGTTTTTGCTTTTTGCTGCTGCTGCCTTGTTCCCAATTCAGTGGAGTCATTGCTGAACGACGTTGGGGGACAAATTCATGTAGTTGATCAAGTAATTGTTCAGGGGTTGCAACGGTTACAAGAATTTGACGTGTCGCTTGTGAGATGAACCTTTGTTCTACAGCATGATCAAGAAAACAAAACAAACTGTCATAAAAACCATTAATATTTAAAATACCTATGGGATTTTGGTGAAAGTTCAATTGTGACCAGGATGTAATTTGGAAGAGCTCTTCTAAAGTTCCAAAACCACCAGGTAGGGTAATAAAGGCATCAGCATTGGCTATCATAATGTTCATGTGTTGGTGCATGCAAGATACCATTACTTCATGACCTACGGTTTTTCCAGTGGGATTGCCAATAGTTAAAGGACTAGGAATGACACCAAGGACTTTGCCACCTCCTAAATGTGTAGCAGTTGCTACACAACCCATTAACCCAAGACTACCTTCTTCGTAAAATAAATGGATTTCTCTCTCAGCTAGCACTCGACCAAGATGGTGTGCAATATTTACAAACTCTTTATCTTTCCCAGGATTAGATCCACAAAAGACACAAACACTCTTGATCCGACAAACTGAAGTGACTTCCATTTTTTTTTTGGTACTCTCACCTTATCAATGATCTGAAGAGAGCAAAGTACATTATTTAAAGAATCAAAACTCAAATGTAATAATTACACCTATAGAGGAGGGGTAGATCCGTGTGTCATGCAAGTTTGAAAAGAAGCGAAACAATAATAATAGCTATATGACAAGGATAAAAGACTTATCTATATGTGTCAGAAGAAGTTTGAAAATAAGCAACGCATATTTAAAAAAAATATGGCTAATTTTTTTTATTATTTTATTTTTTTGAATTTTTTTAATAAACAAGAAGAAAAAGGAAAAATAAAAAATAATACTTGCAGGAGGTGTGATTATGGCTCACATTTTCCTCTGATTTTACGTCCAGTAACGGCTTGAATGATCTTTATAGGCCGATGGATGGTTTCCCATCCAATTTTATTAAAAATTAGCAAACAGGGTCTTTTTGAGTCAGATTCCCGAGACTATAACGCTCATGTTCTTCTTGGAATATTGGCCATAAATCGAGAAGTGCCATTTGCACATCTCCACTAGGATGCGTCTCAAGAGTCAATAAAATGTTATCTAGAGACTCCTTACTCATGCCATCTTTAATGAAGTGAATTTTATCAAGTCGATTTATGGACGCCATTCCAATTGATCTGCATTTTGTGTTATAGGTCCATCTTGCACATTTAAAGCAGACACGTAACCTTTTTTCTCTTCTTTTCTTTGCATATGAACTTTTGCCTAGCCCTAACATATATGAAACTAGAGCGTCAGAAAATTCCCCTGTGATTCGGACCTTTGCTTCGATCAACCAGCGTATATCTGCATGGATGCCTTTGTGCATAAGCATCCTTAATCGCTCAAACCTTGCACAATAAATGTTAGTTAAAGCATTTTGAGGGAGAGAAGGAAATTGCTTGCGGAGGTTAAAAAGCTGATTATCCATTTCGAAAGAAAGAAGAAAGAGAGAAAAAAATTGAGTAAAATTATATACAGATTTCAGTGTTTGTGGGTAACTGAAAGAACCGAAAAAGATTTTCACGGAGTACCGTTATCCGCTATTTAACCAGTGAAAAATCATCTGTCAAAGAAAAACAAACAAAATAAAGACAGAAAAATCAAAGTTTGATAGATTTTCTCACTTGGCACCCCTTTCTTTTCTGTCTCGATTCCTGTGATAACAAATAAGTCAAAGTTTGAAAAAAGAAAGAGTTAGAAAACTTTGGGTTGCCTCCCAAGAAGCGCTACTTTTAATGTCATCAGCCAGCGTGATTGAAGATTTTGCACGATCGATGGGTCCTCCACAGTAATGATTCAATTTCTGGCCATTGACCTTAAACGTGACTTCTTTTTTTTTTTTTCAACAAAGTAGTGATCAATCATGGTAGATGGCCGCCTACAGTTGAACTTCCTCCACGAGGTTCTCTTGAGCTCCTTCATAAAAATTCTTGAGGCGATGACCATTAACTTTGAACACTTTGTTGGTGGCTTCACTCTTAATTTCTACTGCACCATGAGGAAAAACATTAATAACAATGAAAGGACCAAGCCACCTAGAACGAAGCTTACCGGGCATAAGTTTGAGGCGAGAGTTGTAGAGAATGACTTTTTGACCAATGGTGAACTCTTTTTGTACCAACATCTTATCACGAAGTAGTTTAGTCTTCTCCTTGTAGATCCGGGAGTTCTCATATGCCTCTAATCGAAGCACCTCAAGTTCCTGAAGTTGGAGCTTCCTTTGAGATCCGGATTGACTCAAGTCAAGGTTACACTATTTCACCGCCCAATAGGATTTATGCTCAATTTCCATCGGAAGGTGGCACGCCTTCCCAAAGACAATCCGGTATGGGGACATCCCTATCGGTGTCTTGTAGGCAGTTCGGTAAGCCCACAGAGCATCCTCAAGTCTTAGGCTCCAGTCATTCCTATTAGGTTGGACTGTCTTCTCAAGTATGTGTTTGATCTCTCGGTTTGAGACCTCGGCTTGCCTGTTTGTCTAGGGGTGATAAGGTGTAGAAACCTTGTGTAAAACACTGTACTTTCTCATTAAAGCCTCTATTCTCCGGTTACAAAAGTGTGAACCCTGATAACTGATAATGGCCCTCGGGATTCCAAACCTGCAGAAAATCAGGGATCTAACAAAGTCCACAACAACTTTGGAATCATCAGTCCAAGTGGCTTTTGCCTCCACCCATTTAGATACATAATTCACAGCCAACAAAATATAAATAAAACCAAAGGAAACAGGGAAAGGGCCCATGAAATCAACACCTCAAACATCAAAGATCTCACAAGACAGCATAGGCTGTTGAGGCATCTCATTCCTGTGTGAAATTGTCCCTGTTCTCTGGCACTGTTCACAAGACTTACAAAACAGCTATGCATTATGAAATAGGGTAGGCCAATACAATCTAGAGTCCAAAACCTTCCTAGCTGTACGTTGGGAGCCAAAGTGCCCACCACATGCAAATGTATGACAACAGCTAAGAATAAAATGAAACTCATGATCAGAGACACATCTTCTAATAATCTGGTCACTACAAAGCTTCCACAGATAAGGATCATCACATACATAGTACTTAGACTCACTTTTCAATTTATCAGATTGAGCTCTAGTAAAATATGCAGGAAGAACACCAGCAACCAAAAAATTAACCATATCTGCAAACAAAGGGGAGATGTTCTTACCTTGCAGCTGCAGAAGCTGCTCATCTGGGAAGGTGTCCTGTACAGGGAAGGGATCTGAAGCCCTTTTAATGCGGCTCAAGTGATCTGCCACTAGATTTTCTGCTCCACTCTTGTCACGGATCTCTATATGAAACTCTTGGAGCAGTAGCATCCACCTTATTAGTCGGGGCTTTGCCTCTGGCTTCTTCAAAAGAAACTTAAGAGCTGCATGATCAGTAAACACAACAACCTTAGAGCCAAGCAAATATGATCTAAACTTATCCAAAGCAAAAACAATGGCTAAAAGCTCTTTTTCGGTTGTGGTATAGTTGGCCTGAGCAGCATCCAGAGTTCTGGAAGCATAGTATATCACATGAGAAGCTCTCCCCACTCTTTGTGCCAAGACTGCTCCTACTGCATAGTTAGAAGCATCACACATTAACTCAAATGGCAATGTCCAGTCAGGTGGCTGGATGATAGGGGTACTGGTCAAGGCCTGCTTCAAGTGGTTGAAAACTGCCTTGCACTTGTCATCAAAATTAAACTCTACATCTTTCTACAGTAGGTAGGAAAGTGGAAGGGCAATCTTGCTGAAGTCGGCAATGAAGCGTATGTAGAAACCTGCATGACCAAGAAAAGAACGCACTTCCCGCACGCATGTGGGGTAAGAAAAACAAGTAATTATATCAATCTTGGCAGGATCTACCTCAATGCCCTTACTGGATACTACATGGCCTAAAACTATACCTTGTTCTACCATAAAATGGCATTTCTCAAAATTTAGCACAAGGTTAGTCTCAATGCATCTTTGCAGCACTCTAGATAGGCTAGCTAAACATGAATCAAAAGTAGAACCATAGACAGTGAAGTCATCCATAAATACCTCCATGCACTTCTCTAAGAAATCAGAAAATATGCTCACCATGCACCGTTGGAAGGTATCAGGGGCATTGCGGAGGCCGAAGGGCATCAGTCTGTAAGCAAAGGTGCCGAAGGGACAGGTAAATGTGGTCTTCTCCTGATCCTCTGGTGCAATGTGGATATGAAAGTATCCAGTGTAGCCATCCAAAAAGCAGTAATGGGACTTACCAGCCAACCGTTCCAGCATCTGATCGATGAATGGAAGGGGGTAATGATCTTTCCGAGTGGCTTGGTTGAGACGTCTGTAGTCAATGCAAACTCTCCAGCTATTCTGCACTCGGGTTGGAATGAGCTCATTCTTCTGGTTGGCCACGATAGTCACCCCAGATTTCTTTGGAACTACTTGCACCGGGCTCACCCACTTGCTGTCAGAGATGGGATAGATAATGCCAGCCTGCAGTAGCTTGGTCACCTCTTTTTCACCACATCTAGAATGAGAGGATTCGCTCTCCTCCGGGGTTGTCTCACTGGTTTAGTTTCTTCCTCAAGTAATATCCTGTGCATGCATGTGGAGGGGTTAATACCAGGGATGTCTGCAAGTGTCCAACCAATTGCCCTTTTGTGTTGCTTCAAAACTTCCAATAATTTGGTTTCTTACTCAGGTTGGAGGTGTTTGGCCACTATCACCGGGAGCTTCTCATCCTCCTCCAAGAATGCATACTTCAAATGCTCGGGCAAGGGCTCAAGTTCAATGGAAGGTGGTTGCTGGACTGATGGTACTAGTTTTTGAACCGAAACTAAATCTGCCAATTTCTCAGCAGTTGCACTTGCTGTACCTGCACTTGCAAGTTGTGCACAATCTTACAAAACAACATCATCATATCCTATGGAATCAAAAGAATCACACTTAGCAGTAGGATGAATGACAACATCATTAATAACAGCATCATTGCCATTAATAACAGAAACAGAATCATCAATGTCAGCAAAATTAACAACAGCACATGACAAGTATGTAGAAATCTCAGCACAGGCTGCACATATTGCATTGGGTTTACAACTAAAAAGTCTGAAGCAAGCAGAACAAGTATCGCAAGCTATGCTATCAGTGTATCCTACAATTTCAGGAAACTCTGCCAACATATCAGCATGCATATCATCAACCAGTAAATCAATGACATCAAAATGAAAAACAGAATGATCCTCTAAAGGGTATTTCATGGTATCAAAATTGTTAAACTGAATGATATCATCACCAAATTCCATGGAAAGGGTACCAGCATGCACATCAATCTTAGTTTTAGCAGTTTTCAAAAATGGCCTACCTAAGATCAATGGGGGTGGGGAAGAGGCAGATTCATCTTCCATATTCAACACATAAAAGTCAGCTGCGAATATTAATTTATTTACCTGAACCAGAACGTCCTCCAACACTCCTGCAGGTTGAGCAGTGCTCCGATTTGCTAACTGAATGACAATGCCGGTGGACTTTAGCTCTCCCATATGCAAGGAAGTGTAAACTGACTTTGGCATTACATTGATGGAGGCTCCCAAGTCTAGCAAGGCATGAGTGAACTGTTGGTGCCCTATGGTGCAACGGATGGTAAAAGTGCCCGGGTCTTTGCATTTGGGAGGCAGGTTGGGCTGAATCAAAGCAGAGACATTTCTCCCCATACTTACTTTTTCAGTGCCCTTTAGCTTCCTCTTATGGGTGCACATCTCTTTCAAAAACTTGGCATACTTGGGGATTTGTTTAATTGCCTCCAAGAGAGGTATATTCACCTCAACATTATGAAAAGTCTCCATAATTTCCTTATCCAAGTCAGTCTCAACCATATGAAGCTAAATATTAAAATGAAGCTTTTTTTTTTCCTATTAAAATTTATGGAAAATGTTTTATTAAAATTTTATTCTTCTAGTGTTTTGAGATGTAAAATTCTTAATTAAACTTCAAGTTCTTTCTATATTTCTGTTTTAATTCATGATATAGCCTATTTAATCTTAATTCCATGAGAAATTGTTGACTTTGAATAAGATTTTATTAATTTTAATTATAGCTTTGAACATAAATCTAAACAGTATTTATTATATTTTAATAAACATTTAAGATTAAGGCAATATGCTTTCAAATTATATTGTTTAGTGACTTCAAAATTTTTTATCCTTGAATAGAAGCAATAGCCTAATATAATTATATTTGTGAAAAGTAAGAAAAAAAATAGAAATTTACTAAGTACTTAATTAATGAGGTGAGAAGATATATGGGTATTTTATTAATTATCTTAAGTTTTACATAATTTTACTATAAAATTTGAAAATGAGAAAAATAGTTTAAAATTAATAAAATCATGAGACGTGAACTAGAAACTTAAGTATGGATGTGAGAGAGAAAATAAACATTTTATCAAATTATATTGACTTTTATATTTTTTAATAGAAACTATATTTAATTTATGATTATAAAATTACAAAGTCTATGGCAACAATGGCTTCACCTTGAGCCAGTCTTGTGTTATTGAAGTCTATTCATGAGTCCACTCGGTTTGAAAATTCAGCCTTGACATGAGTTGTTTAAGAGTCATTTTTTAGACCAACTTAAGTAGGATTGATATTGTATAAATTATTATTTTTAATATTTTTTTTAAATATTATTATGATATTTTTTCAAATATTTATATTTTAATAAAATAATGTGATTTTTCATAATTTTATTTATTATATTATTTATTTATTATGTAATTGTCAATTAAATTAAATATTAACATGAATAAAAAATAATAAATATAAATAAATTTATATAAGTAAATAAAAATTTATTAAAAAAATATATAAAAAATATTTTATATATTTAAATCGAACCAACAATATATGCAAACTCTAATTATAAAAATTAACTAAATTAAAACTTAGATCCTAGATCAAGTTAAGTTTAACCCGCCATGATGATGGATATTAAAGTCCATTGACCACAAAGACTTGTGTAGGCCTGCCCACCCATCAACTGGCAAAACAAGGAATCTGGAAGTCTTCTACTTTCTCTCAAGTCAAACTACACTGGTATCACTATCCCTAACTAGCTTTAGCTGCCTATCAATTAAGAAATAATAATACATAAATAAAACATTAAAATGATATTTTAACTATTTTTTTCATAAAATTTTAAAAATAAAAAATAAAATAAAATAAAATATTTTTATAATTATAATAAAAATAAAAAATAAACCAAACGTCTCCTAAAATGCTATTCTGCATCATAGCAGAAGCAATGGGAAAGAAAACGTGATGGACGCGGGTTTGGACCAGAAAATGCACAAACGTACATGAAGGGTCAAACAAAAGTAGACTCGTTCCTTGAATTCCACACACCACCCATCATAGGTAAAAGAAGAAAGCACTTGAACCCATTTAAAGCATCATCATCAGCCTCCAAGGCAGCAACTATTGTTAATTTGTTACCTCCATTTCAATGAGAATTATGGATACATTCTTCAGTGCAACCATCATTGCTCTTTTGTTGCTCAATTTCCATATCCCAGAAGCACAATCCCAGCAAGACTATCTGGACAACAAGCAGCTAGATTGTAACGACCCCTCCAATTCCACTTATGGCAATGTCTGCAACAGCATCAGTTCCTGCCAATCTTACCTCACCTTCAAATCAAGCTTTCCCCATTACAACACTCCCAGCACCATAGCTTACCTCTTAAACTCCACAGCCCCTCTCATCGCCAAGGCCAACAACATCTCAGACGTAGATCCCATCCCCACAGACACCATGATCTCAGTTCCAGTGAGCTGCACCTGTTCTGGCCATTACTACCAGCACAACGCCTCATATATCTTAAAGACCGAGGATGAAAACTACTTCACTCTTGCCAACAACACCTATGAGGCTCTCACAACATGCCAGGCTCTTGCTGCTCAGAACATTTATGGTCTTTTCAACCTCACTGCTGGCCTCAACCTGCATGTTCCCCTCAGGTGTGCTTGTCCCACATCGAATCAGATGGATGCTGGGTTCAAGTATCTGCTCACGTACTTGGTCTCTGAAGGGGAATATCCTGAATCAATTGCTGAGCTTTTTGGGGTTGACACACAGAGTGTTTTGGATGCAAACAAGCTTTCTTCTAATCCTGTTAGTGTTATCTACTATTTCACACCACTCATGGTTCCTCTCAAACACGAGCCACCCACCGTGATACAAAGGGTGGTGTCTCCGCCGCCACCGCCGCCGCCACCACCGGCGGCGGACCCAGCTGGGGATGGGGATTCAAGCTCTTCCAAGAAATGGGTCGTTTTTGGAATCACTGTTGGAGGTGCTTTGCTTCTTCTTCTCTCCCTGCTTGTGTTGTTCTTCTGCTTCTATCGCCGCCGTCGATCTCAGACGGTGGAGGCCAAGTTTTTCTCGGCTTCTGCAGCCACCGAAACCAACCAGAAGGTCTCAGATACCACCACCACCACCACCGCACAGTCCTGGTCTTTGTCTCCTGAAGAGCTTCGCTATGCCGTGGAGTCCTTGACAGTGTACAAGTTCGAGGACTTGCAGAAAGCCACGAGGTTCTTCAGCGAAGGTAATAGAATTAAGGGCTCTGTTTACAAAGCATCCTTGAAGGGTGATGATGCTGCAGTTAAGGTTCTCAAAGGGGATGTATCAGGGGAGATCGACATTCTGAGGAGAATGAATCACACCAACATAATAAGGCTCTCTGGGTTCTGTGTATACAAAGGAAGCACCTATCTTGTTTATGAGTTTGTTGAAAATGGTTCTCTTGATGATTGGGTTCACACTGATAAGTGCCAAGATTCTGTGACTCTGAATTGGAGGCAGAGAGTTCAGATTGCACATGATGTAGCTGATGCTCTCAATTACCTTCACAACTATACCCACCCTCCACATATCCACAAGAATTTGAGAAGTGGTAATGTGCTTTTGGATGTCAATTTTAGAGGTAAAGTTTCCAACTTTGGGTTAGCAAGAGCAGTGGATGATCAAGGAGAAGGGGGGTTCCAATTGACAAGGCATGTGGTGGGCACTCATGGTTACATGCCACCTGAGTATATTGAGAACGGTTTGATTACCCCAAAGATGGATGTTTTTGCTTTTGGGGTTGTGATCTTGGAGCTTCTATCTGGAAAAGAAGCCATTGTAGGGGACAAAAATGGGTCAGGGGAGAAGTTGCTGTCAGCAACTGTGAGTCAAGTACTTGAAGGAGACAACGTGAGGGAGAAACTTCAGGCTTTCATGGATCCAACTTTGAGGGGTGAATACCCATTGGAACTAGCATACTCCATGGCACAGATCGCCAAATGCTGTGTTGCTCTTGACCTCAATTCACGTCCAAACATTTCTGAGGTTTTCATGACATTGTCTAAGATTCAATCCTCTACAGTAGATTGGGATCCATCTAATCAGCTTGATTAGTCCAGATCTGTTGATCAAATGTCTCATGGCATAGATAAGAACATGTAATCCCGAAAATAGCTCCATTAAAATCTGCTCACTCATTATGATCAAATATGATAATTGGTCAATTGCTCCAGCTCCAAGCCTCCATGGAAACAGAGTTTCCCTTAAATTTATAAACAAAATGTTCACTGGCCTCTTTGTATGCAACTATGAATGGTGGCTACTATAAATTGAAGTCCACACAATAAAATTATCATGTTCTTGTAAGTAGCTATTTCAAATAATAATTTTTAACATAATTAGTGATTTCTTGATTTAAATAATTTTCATATATTTTTTTATACGTTAAATTATATCTATTTCATATTCTTCAATCAAACCTAAGTCTTACAAGTGCTTCAATTTTTATCAACTGAACTAATTCCCATACGCTATTTCATATGTTAATAATATCAAAGTCGGGCTTCCATGGGTATTGCCAAAACAGAAAATAATTCAGGCGTAAGGATTTCAAATTGGTTGGCTTACTACAAGCATATTTTATTTTATATTTTTAAATGTAAAATCCTTTGCTGTTATCCTTTGATATCACATTTTGTGAAACTGTGCAGTGTCCGCTATGAGCTTAGGCAATGTGTCAATGGTTGCCAGTAAAGAGGATCTGCACTTTCCCCTTCATATTCTTCTAGGATTGAGTTGGAACACGCTGATTTCGGACTAGTGAAGTTTATTTGCTAACCGAGGTAAGAATTTACTTTCTTTTTGTTTATTATTGTGCTTTTTGTTCCAAAAACTTTAGTCCAACATTTGAGTTTATTATCAGCATTTTTAATCAGTTTAGTCCGTGACATATAAACAGTAGAATCGTTTTATCTATTGTGCCACTGTTAAGGTTGAAGTGTCACAGTATCATCCAGCGTGGCATTTAAAATTTTATTTCAATTACTTACACTTTAATCCCTAACATTTTAACTTATTTATCGTTAGATATAGACTCGAGCGATTGAAGAAATTGATTTGGATTTCATTTCATCAGTGTTTTTTGACTTTTATTCATTATATATATGGGTCACTTTATCTTACCCGTAAAGAGTAGTGCTACCCCCAATTAAAAAGTTAACTTTTATATTAAAATAATAATATAAATTATCTTAAAAAAATTAAATAATATTTTTTAATTATAAAAGTATTTGAGAATAAGAATACTTATGAGGGTAAGATAGTTTAAACCCACATATACATATACATACATATATATATATATATATATATATAATTTTTTTGTGTCGATAAAAGTAGTAATAAGAATAAAATATTCAAGTATTATTAGTCAAGACGTCATAAATATGTCTGAGGATTCTTACAGACAAACAAATATCCTCTCGGAAGATTGACTCTACTCACGTAAACCTTATAAGAATGGGAGTTGTTATGGTACCCTGATGGGTTTGGTATCCAAGGTGAGTTGTCAATAAGTTATTGATTGTTGGTTTCACAATAAATGTTAAAGAGTTTATTCAATATAAATAACAACTAATGAATGCTAGACAACTCACCCTGGATACCGATACCCTGGAAAAAAATATGAGTATCAGAGTAATGCCTTATAAGAATTAAACTCTATTTCTTTTATGACTTTGCATTAATAAATTATTAAGTTTTCAAGAACTACAAAATAATATTACAATCACAACAAAATAGCGCCTATATGATTTATGTACTTTTGTGGTCCTAATTATAACCTAATTAGTTAAGTTCAACTAATATTGTGTCGCATGCGCGTACTTCAAGAGCTTAGAAAATTCTCATTTATGTAGATGTGATAAGGTGCATCCTCAACATGTTACCTCAACAAGTTTGTGGATTGCTCATACATAGTTGATCTAACTGAAATAACCAAATGAAACACAAGAAGGGGGGTTGAATTGTGTTTCTTAACCCTTTTTGATTTATAAAAGATTTTCCTTTTCAAAAGAAAATAGAACACAGCGAAAGAGACAGTTTAACAAGCAAAGAGCTTAGGACCAACACCACTTAGTCCTATTGGACTCCAAGGGTTTCGAAAAGACTTTTAATAAAATGGTTAACACGTTCTAAAACCAAATAAAAAGATCTTTGTTAATAAACACAATGGAAAACCCCAGAGGTTAGTGAATATAATAAAGCACACTAGAAGAGAGGAGAAGCTTACACACGAGATTTATCCTGGTTCACTCTTATCAACCAAGAGCTACGTCCAGTCCCTTCAACCAGAAGGATTTTCCAACTAATCTTTTTCACGATTACAAGTATTATGCACCTCTTCAGGTAACAAGTATTTTCAACCTCTTCGTTCTATCTCACAAGTATTCTTTTACACACGGCCTCTTCAGCTTACAAGGCTTAAGATGAATAATTGAGAGTAGATGAAAGCTTGAGTTTGAAACTCACTAACAAATGAGAATAGACAATAGAAATCTCAAGGCTTTTTCTTTTTACGAATATGGAAATAAAGCTTTTTAGACTATTGAAGGATGCTTCGGCAAAAGATCTCTAGTTCTTCAAGTGCTGCTTCTTCTCTTTATAAGTAAGAACAAATTTGAGCAGACTTCATGGGCTAGATCGTCCAACGGAAATATTTATTACCGATTACGAGTAGCATTAAATGCATCTACTTGGAAAAGTGCTGAACTTCTTCTGACGGTGACTTTTATTCTCTGAGATTTCCAATCAATGAAAACAAAAGTCCTGATTTGTCTAAGATTGCAGACGGTTTCTTATTTGCAGATCTTTGTAGTTGTTAGACAATGTCAGCAAAAGTGGCTTAGTTGACTTCTTCTGTCGCCGAGAGCTGTCAGAGTTCTTTTCTAGCATTTAATGAGGAACAGTTCTTCATTTTTGAAAAAACACTTGGACGCGAACTTGAGCTTGAACTTTGAAAGAGTGAGTTGAGTCCGAGCTTTGGCAGATAGATCGAATTGGACGAACTAATAAGAAGTAACAGTATATGCATACGAGTATTGGACGCACCAATAGTAAAAGTATATAATACATTCATTGGACCCATAAAGAGTTATAGCATATTGGACGCACGAAGAGTTAACTTTAAGCATAGAGCAGAATGGACGCACAACAAGTAGCGATTTGTTAAAACTATTGTCGAAACACTTACTTGTTCAAACTAAATAAATATTTTTGTTATCCTCAAAACTTAACAGGGAAAGCTTATAGCTTTTAAGAATTTAGAACTCAAACCTTTTTATAAGAAATTGGTTTCAACAATCTCCCCCTTTTTGATGATGACAAAAACTATTAATTTGGTTGAACACAGATTTTTTTTAAAAAAAAATTGCTCCCCCTAAGAAAAACATTTCTAAGGGAAGGACTCCAAGTCTGTTGGACGCAGAGTCGATTGGACGTGGTACAAGAAATTTATTTTTACGAAACAAGTTTCAAGAGCAAGTAATATTATCTTTGTATCGAAGTTTAGTTCTTGAGAAAAGAGTTTAACAGAGACAATACTTTTGAAAAGAAATAAACCATGCTAAAATTTAGATCAGATCCTACACAGCAACACAGTGCAACAGAATAACCGAGACAAGGATAATGAAACAACCAGATGAGAGAAAAACATAGTTTCATTGAATCAGTATAATTTATAAAATAAATTTGTTTATAACAAATCAAATTCCCATTATTCTCCCCCTTTGTCATCAGACAAAAAGAAAGAAAAAAAACATCATTGTCAAAAAAAATTTGGCTAAAAGAAAATAAAATAAAATCAAGAGGAAGAAGGTGGAGGAGGAGGAGGTGGCCCTTGTTGAAAAAGAGACTTGAGGAGGTCTTCAACTCTCTTGTACATTAAGTCCATTTGATTATTCACATAGGCCTGAAAAGCTGGGGGCACTTGGGTGAGAATGTCGGCTAGAAGGTTGTGGTTCCACAATAGCTAACTCGGTGGTGGAAGCAGAGGGTCACATCCATTTGTTGCACAATGAGACTCAACTTCGTCTTGAGACGAGAGGAAGGTCAACATCCCAAGGAAGAGAGGTTCTCCAGTAACCAAACATTTGATCCCAGGATAAGGCACTGCCTATGTTGTCGGACGGAGGTCCGGAGACATAGCTTGGACAAGAGAAGATTGTTGGCAATGGCGAGTTCAGAGGCAGTCCAAAAAGATCATCTACCATATAGATAGAACGAAAACACTGGAAGCTCTGACCAGGCACAGTTATGATATCTTCCTTATCTTCATCACTTAGTCCTGAAGAAGACGCTTGTTGCTAACACTCCCAAATGTGCTTTTCCCGAGAAGGTCTTAGCCTCGTTCTCCTGACTTCTCCTTTATTCGAAACATGCCACAAGAATTCAACATCAACATCGAGGAACGTAAGCTCCCAAAATTTGGCTTAAAGATGATAGGCTTGGGAAAGGTGGCTTGGCTTCACTTTTTCAAGTCTTTGTTTTTATTTAAATCCACCATTGGCAACCTTGGACAAACCCGATCCGGCTGAATCTTGATGGCAGTTGTAGAGGAGATGATCAGTGAAGGGGGTACAAATCTCAAATTCTTCAACAGAAGACTCCCTTTAATGACACTGACAAGGATGGTGTCATAAGGACTCGCAAACTGTCCCATTTCTTCCAAGGTGACAGGTTTGAAGGATAGGTCACTAGGGAAGATGTGGACTTTTGTTGAGTAACCATCACAGCACCGGGAGCGTCTTGCAGTGAGTGAGAGAGAAGAGTCATTGGATTCCCAAAGAGGGATAATGTGAGGGGAAACTCCCACAGAGAAAAGGTTAAGATAGGAGGAGTTGTAGAAGGTCTTTTGAGAGGGAGAAGGTGAAGGAGATTGGGAAGGTAGTATGTGAGTTTGAGAAGAAAAAGGTTCAGTGTTTAAGGGAGAGGAAGTTATTTGAAAGGTTGGGAAGGAAGTTTGTGGTTCTGTTTGAGAAGAGGGTAAAATGGAGGAAGAGGGAATGGTAGGAAGAGGTTCCTTAGGAATGGACGCAAGCTTGGAAGAGGGTTTCCTTGTGATGGGTAGCTTCGTCCGGGTTCCTTTTGGGATGCTCGCAATGGACGCAACCTTCATCCTTTTAGCGATGGGTTGGTCATCTTCAGAGTCATCGTCCATTATGAGTCTCCGCTTGGGAAGGGCTTGGACGGACGGTGATTTCTTCTTTGGACTCTCAGCCTTTGAAAGAATAAGAGGCTCTTTCTGGTCCAGAAAATCTTGGACGCTTTGAAGTTTCATCCTTAGAAGATTGCTTCGTCCAAAGATTTGTTGCTCTTGGATCCGTCCAAAAATCTTCTTCTTCTCTTCAACATCTTTAGTCTCATGGGGACTAAAGATACCTTGATCTCTGAAGATCTTGGTTAAGAGAACACCATAGGAGATGGTGGTCTTCTTCCCTTTTCCTTGTACACTTCTCTTGAAGTTCTTAAAAAGCAGAGAAGGGAGATTGACCTGTTGACACAAAGATCGGATGACACGAGCGAGAAGGCATGAAGCTGTAGAGACCGAGTCTTTGGACCTGCTTTGTGGAGTATTGCCTTGTTTAGAAGTTGATGCAAAACTCTTGCCTTGTCATTCATCTTGGAAGCGATTATCTTCCCGTGGATGACTCCTTTAGTAAGGTGTCAAGAACGACATCGGTTCCACTCAAATGCTTTTTCCCAATCGAAGTGATGGTGGCTCCTTCCAACCAACATTGGGTGGCGTTGGAGATGGTTACCTCTGAAACCACAACGGGTTTTCCCAAAACACATCCCACGACCTCTGTTGCGGAACACGGATGCGTTTTTCGAACATTTTCACCAATTAGGATAAACCTCCATAGGTTCTCACAAGTAACTATCCCATCCAAAGACCGACGAGACATTCTTTGATATCTATTCCACATTACGCTAAAATGGAAGTTTGGAACGAGTATTCAACTGATACCTCGGCTCTTTCAACATCAAGGGTCTTTCCTCCGGCCATTTCTTAGGGTTAAAGAAATTTGAAAGAGAGAGAGAAATTTGCTAAGGTTCTTTTCGCAACTGTTTTCTTTCAAAGTTTGAAGGCGTAAAAATTTGATCTTGTAAAGAAGGAAAATATTTATAGAAGAAGGTAGGTTTCTACACTGAAAGGTTTCTTGAGAGAAAACGAATCGTTTTTTTTTTTTTTTAAAAAAATAAACACAATAAATGTGTATTAAAAGCAACTGTCACGTCCGCAGTAAAAAGTTACTTTTGTGACCTTTCAAAAACTGACTCAGCGTGGGAAATTTGAAAAGTTTCAAACAAGATAAATGCAAATGATTTATGTCTTATCAAGAAATTTACCACACCATTTATCAAGTACAAAGCATTTTTGGACGCAGATCTTCAATGGACGCAAGAAATATTAATTCTTTACAAAATGCATACTTAGATGTTTTCGAATAAGAGTGAATCTATCCTCAGAGAGGGGTTTTGTGAAAATATCTGCCCATTGATGATCTGTATCCACATATTGAATATCAAACACACCTTTTTGAATATAGTCTCTTATAAAGTGATGTTTGATTTCAATGTGTTTTGCCCTTGAGTGTAGTATGGGATTTTTGATAAGTTAATTGCAGCGATATTATCACATAGTAAAGGAATCTTACTTTCGAAGATGTTGTAGTCTTCTAATTGATGTTTGATCCAGAGTAGTTGAGAGCAACAATTGGACGCAGAGATATATTCGAGCCTTCAAATGTTGATAGAGCAATTGTGCTTTGTCTCTTCTTTGGACCAAGATACTAGATTTCCTCCAATGAAGTGACATCCTCCACTTGTACTTTTCCTTTCGATTCTATCTCCAAAGATAGTCGACATCACAAAAACCAACTAATCTGTACTCATGAGATTTCTTAAATACCAAGCCCATTAGTAGTTCCTTTCAAGTATCTGAATATTCTTTTTACAGCAATTAAGTGTGACTCTCTAGGATCAGTTGAAAACGTGCACAAAGACACACACTAAACATTATATCAGTGCGGACGCAGTGAGATATAAGAGTGATCCGATCATACCTCTGTATACCTTTTCGTCCACTTTTTTATCCTTATCGTCCAATCTTAGTGTGGATGATGGATGCATTGGTGTGCTCATTGTTTTGCAATCGTCCAATTTGAATTTCTTCAGAAGTTCATTTGTATATTTGGTCTGATGAATGTAGATTTCGTCCAATGTTTGCTTCACTTGCAAACCCAGAAAGAATTTTAATTCTCCCATTAAGCTCATTTCGAATTCCTTCTGCATCAGATTGGAAAAATCCTTGCAAAGAGATTCATCAGTAGCTCCAAAAATAATATCATCAACATAAATTTGAACTAAAATGAATTTCGAGTTTTTGTCTTTTCGAAAAAGAGTAGTGTCAACTTTTCCTCTAGAAAAACCGTTTTCTATTAAAAGGTGCTTAACCTTTCATACCAGGCTCGAGGAGCTTGTTTTAAACCGTACAAGGCCCTTTTTAATTTGAAAACATGCTCAGGGAAATTTTCATCCTCGAAACCAGGTGGTTGTTTAACGAAAACTTCTTCATTGATTATACCATTTAGAAATGCACTTTTTACGTCCATTTGATATAGTCTCATGCTATGATGAGCGGCAAATGAAAGTAAAATGCGTATGGCTTCTAGTCTAGCTACAGAGCAAAAGTTTCGGTGAAATCAATACCTTCTTGTTGTGAGTAACCTTGGGCTACCAACCTTGCTTTGTTTCTCACAACCTTACCATCTTCGTCCGAGTTTGTTTTTGAATATCCATTTTGTGCCGATGATGGACTTGTCTTTAGGCTTTTGAACCAGCGTCCAAACATCATTTCTTTTAAATTGATTTAGCTCTTCTTGCATGGCTAAGATCCATCCTTCGTCCTTCAGATGCTTCTTCTATTTTTCTTGGTTCCATTTCGTAGATGAAGGCTACATTTGAGTATTCTCTCAAGGTAGATCTTGTACGTACTTTATCATCTGGATTACCAATGATTTGGTGTTACGGATGATAAGTTTTGAAATGCCGACATCTTTGACCATCGGTTGTTTCTTCTTTTCTTTCATCGTCCAATGCTTCTTTGTTTTGGGTTGCTTGATTCTTCTCCTTTGTCTTTTAAGTTTAACTCTGCAAAGGACTCATCTAGCTCGACAAGTCATTGTCGAGGCTTTTTGTCATTGAATTTAACATGAACAGATTCTTCAACGAGTTAGAGAAGCGAGAGTTATATACTCTATATGCTTTAGATGTTTCGAGTATCCTAAGAAGATACTGTAGAGTCAACTTTAGCATCAAACTTTCCTAAAGAATCCTTAGTATTCAAAATAAAGCATTGTGACCAAAAGAATGAAAGTAAGAGATGTTGGGTTTTCGTCCTTTCCACAATTCATACGGAGTCTTGTTTAAAATAGGTCTAATAAATATTCTGCTTTTGAATATAACACGCAGTGTTAACGACTTGACCAGTGTTTGGTGATTGAGTTGTCATTGAGCATTGTTCTAGCCATCTCTTGAAGAGATCTATTTTTTCTTTTTACCACACCATTTTGTTGTGGTGTTCTTGGGGCAGAGAAGTTGTGATGAATACCGTTTTCTTCACAGAACAAGTGGAAGCTCTCATTCTCAAATTCTCCTCCATGATCACTTCGGATTGAGTTGATACACATTCCTTTTTCATTTTGAATTCTTTTACAGAAAATAGAAAAGACTTTGAAAGACTCATCCTTGTGAGCTAGAAACATAACCCATGTCCATCTAGTATAGTCATCTACTATGACCAATCCATATTTCTTTCCATTTAGTGAAGAAGTTCTTGTAGGACCAAATAAATCAAGATGTAACAATTCTAGTGGTCTAGAGGTGGAAACGATGTTTTTGGACTCAAAAGAATTTTTGATTTGTTTCCCCTTTTGACAAGCTTCACAAAGAACATCTGATTTGTACACAAGCTTTGGTAGTCCTCTTACGAGGTTATGCTTATTTAGTTTAGAGATTAATCTCAAACTTGCATGACCAAGCTTCTTGTGCCATATCCACTGTTCTCCTTTTATGGAAACTAGACATGATACATTTTGATGCGAAAGATCTTCCAAGTCAATTTTATAAAGATTGTTTTGCCTTTTAGCAATGAAGAGTATGGATCCGTCATAGTTTTTAACTATACATTCTCCTTGATTGAATGAAACATTAGATCCACTATCACATAATTGACTAATGCTAAGCAGATTATGTTTCAATCCTTCAACTAGAAGAACATTATCGATAGAGGGAAAATGATGCTTACCAATCTTACCTATTCCAACTATTTTACCTTTATGGTTTCCTCCAAACGTGACGGAGCCTCCTTTATTAGTTTTGATGTCTTGGAACATAGACCTTTCTCCGTCATGTGCCGTGAGCAACCACCGTCAGTACCATGACAGGTGTCTTTTTCTTGTTGCTAAGCACATCTGCAAGAGGAATTATCATATCCTTAGGTACCCATATCTTTTTGGGTCCTTTTTGGTTAGCTCTTGGAGATCCATAATATTTTGACCTTTTATTAAAAAAATCTATTGAGGAAGGGTAAACGTTCTTTTTACAAACATTCTTAATGAATTTAGGTTGAGTAGTAGTTTTTTGAAAAAACTGTTTATCAGTATCTTGATATCCCAATCCAGATTTGTCACGAGGGTCTCTGGAATATTTGAGTAAAATGTTTAGGTTGTTGGTGCTTTTTACAAATTTACTGAGGTCCTCCGTTAACTCTTTTACCTCATTATGAAGTTTATCAACTTCATCTGAAGTGTTGGACTCAGAAGATGTTTTTAAAAGAGCATTTTCGCTTTTAATTTTTCACAAAAATTTCAAGTTCTTGTTTTTAAAACATTTTTCCATATTCTCTAGTTAATTTTGAAAACTTTCTTTTCAAGGATTTATATTCAACCGCTAAATTAGATGAATTATTTAACAACTCATCAAATGCATTACGAAGATCAAGATCACGATTAGTTACCTCATCTTCTTCTTCTTCTGACACGGTGTTAGCCATGAGACATAGATTTGCTTCTTCTTCTGCTTCTTCTTCATCATCAGTAGTTGAAAGATCCAGATCTTCCCAGGTGGCCATTAATCCTCTTTTCTTCTTTGGAAAGAATCTCCTTTTCTCTTTCTCCTTGTTTAGTGAAGGACATTCCGCTTTAATGTGTCCGG
The DNA here is from genome assembly GCA_023212625.1 of Styphnolobium japonicum. NCBI lineage: Eukaryota > Viridiplantae > Streptophyta > Magnoliopsida > Fabales > Fabaceae > Styphnolobium > Styphnolobium japonicum. The sequence continues at coordinate 8,469,575 of JALBWW010000010.1, forward strand.
GCTTCTTGCATTCATAGCATATGATTGGACTCTTGTCTTTTGTTTCTGTTTTGTCCTTTGATGACCTTCGTCCAAAGTGCTTTCTCCGCATACCTCCTTTCTTTTTCCACATTGCTTGTATCTTTCTAGAGATGAAAGATAACTCGTCATTATCGAGATATATTATCTTGAATGACTCGGCCTCGTCTCAAGATTTTTCACTTTAAGTGCTTTGGACGTCTCGCCTTTGTGAGCTTTAAGGGCAATTGATTTCCCTTTTCTTGAGCTTTCCTCTTCTTGAAGTTCCAGCTCATGAACTTTAAGAGAACCCAAGAGTTCCTCCATGGTAAGAGAAGCTAGATTCTTTGCTTCCTGTATGGCAGTAACCTTAGGTCTCCAGCATGCGGAAAGACTTCTTAGGATTTTTACGATATGATCTTGATTATCATAGTTCTTTCCCGAGAGATCTCAAGCCATTGATTATTGTTTGGAATCGTCCAAACATTTGATCAATGTTTTCATGCTCTCCCATTTTGAAGAGCTCATACTGGTGAACCAGCATGCTTATCTTTGATTCTTTGACTTGAGATGAGCCTTCATGTGCTAATGCCAGAGTATCCCATATCTCTTTAGCTGTTTCATAGCTATGGACTTTGTCGTGCTCTGATCTGGTGATGGCACACATAAGATAATGTTTGGCTTTTGAGTTAAGCTGATGTCTGGTTCGTTGTCCTTCCGTCCATTGTGGTCGAGGGAGATCCTGTCCTTCTGCGTTGGTGGGTGTTTGATATCCATTTTGAACTAGGTCCCAAATGTCCATATTTTGGGCATCAAAAAAGGCAATCATTCTCTTCTTCCAGTAATCATAGTCGTTTCCATTGAATAGAGGTGGTCTGTTCACCGCTTGTCCTTCGTTCTCCATTAAAGGGTGTACTGGATCTTTTTCCTCTGCACTGTTAGATGCTCAACCCAAGAGGCTGAGCTCTGATACCAATTGAAATAACCAAATGAAACACAAGAAGGGGGGTTGAATTGTGTTTCTTAACCCTTTTTGATTTATAAAAGATTTTCCTTTTCAAAAGAAAATAGAACACAGCGAAAGAGACAGTTTAACAAGCAAAGAGCTTATGACCAACACCACTTAGTCCTATTGGACTCCAAGGGTTTCGAAAAGACTTTTAATAAAATGGTTAACACGTTCTAAAACCAAATAAAAAGATCTTTGTTAATAAACACAATGGAAAACCCCAGAGGTTAGTGAATATAATAAAGCACACTAGAAGAGAGGAGAAGCTTACACACGAGATTTATCCTGGTTCACTCTTATCAACCAAGAGCTACGTCCAGTCCCTTCAACCAGAAGGATTTTCCAACTAATCTTTTTCACGATTACAAGTATTATGCACCTCTTCAGGTAACAAGTATTTTCAACCTCTTCAGGTTCTATCTCACAAGTATTCTTTTACATACAGCCTCTTCAGGCTTACAAGGCTTAAGATGAATAATTGAGAGTAGATGAAAGCTTGAGTTTGAAACTCACTAACAAATGAGAATAGACAATAGAAATCTCAAGGCTTTTTCTTTTTACACGAATATGGAAATAAAGCTTTTTAGACTATTGAAGGATGCTTCGGCAAAAGATCTCTAGTTCTTCAAGTGCTACTTCTTCTCTTTATAAGTAAGAACAAATTTGAGCAGACTTCATGGGCTAGATCGTCCAACGGAAATATTTATTACCGTTCTGAGTAGCATTAAATGCATCTACTGGAAAAGTGCTGAACTTCTTCTGACGGTGACTTTTATTCTCTGAGATTTCCAATCAATGAAAACAAAAGTCCTGATTTGTCTAAGATTGCAGACGGTTTCTTATTTGCAGATCTTTGTAGTTGTTAGACAATGTCAGCAAAAGTGGCTTAGTTGACTTCTTCTGTCGCCGAGAGCTGTCAGAGTTCTTTTCTAGCATTTAATGAGGAACAGTTCTTCATTTTTGAAAAACACTTGGACGCGAACTTGAGCTTGAACTTTGAAAGAGTGAGTTGAGTCCGAGCTTTGGCAGATAGATCGAATTGGACGAACTAATAAGAAGTAACAGTATATGCATACGAGTATTGGACGCACCAATAGTAAAAGTATATAATACATTCATTGGACCCATAAAGAGTTATAGCATATTGGACGCACGAAGAGTTAACTTTAAGCATAGAGCAGAATGGACGCACAACAAGTAGCGATTTGTTAAAACTATTGTCGAAACACTTACTTGTTCAAACTAAATAAATATTTTTGTTATCCTCAAAACTTAACAGGGAAAGCTTATAGCTTTTAAGAATTTAGAACTCAAACCTTTTTATAAGAAATTGGTTTCAACACTAACTAGAAAGAAATTGTGCATCTTGTGGTACTCAAATCTGTATAGGATTGGATTAATGCCTTTGTTACCTACTTCACTCTACCTCTGCACTTTCTTTTAAAAATATTATTGATTACCAATACTCTACAATAAATTTTTACATGTATTGTATGTTTAAGTGGCTCCCTTTTTCCCTTTATCTACCTTTAAAAAGCTTTATGCAATCCAAATAAATTTATTGTCTAGGACATGCTTGGTTTTTAATGCCAAATAATACTCAATCGATCGTACATTTTTCTTATTCACAACTCAATGAATCATTCAATGAGGGCGTGAACATCCGCCCACAACTCATTTCATTCATTCATTTATTAAGGCTATTATTAATTTATTAGACAACATTGCACACTTTCACTTCATATTTGTTAGTAATAACCCACATTTTCTCTTCAAAACGAAACATGTAATAAACACATAATGGTTTGAGTTTGCAGATTCCACTAAAATGGTCTGTGGTACTGTCCAGAAGATCAATTACACATACAAAGTCTTGCAGTATCTTGTATCATTTATTCTACTATAGAAGGGGTTCCCCCATTTGGTGTTCACTTTTTCTTTCCCAAATAAAAACTAATTTTTCGTTTTTATTGTAATTGAAACCAAAGGAGAAAATCGTGATTTTAAATTAACAATAAAGGCTCACCTCCTGCACACACCTCCTACTTTTAAGAAATTTTTTTAAAAAATTATTTTTATTACTACAGTTCTTAAGTCAACTTTCATGCAGTTTTCCCATTAAAAAAGGTATAGACCAAGTCAATCACCTTGCATTATCACTCGGGACAAACTGCAGTGCTAGCACCCTGTCCCTCACCCTCTGCTTCAGATTTGGTGGCTGCAATTTCAAAGCGCGATTTTAATAGCTATCTTCATTAGGAAGGGTACTATCATGAAACAATCTTGCTCTTTTCGAGTCATCTGGCTTGCATTCAGAAAATCCAAGTCACCTTTCTGTGGCAGCCCTTGCTAATACTGACAAAGTAATAAAAGGATGGGAACTAAAATGATGGTTACCACTAAAATAGAATCTTGGAGACAAACCTGAGTTTTTCTATAGAATCCAGATATTAACAACATACCATAACTGATCAAACCAAAATTTACTTTCCAAGACAACATCACCTTACAGACCAGAAATTTCAATGAGAACCAACACTTTCTAAATGTGCAGATTTGTAAACCAATAAGTTTACAAAGTTAACCCTGAGAACATAACCAACAGCACTCATGAGTCCAAATTTGTCATTAGAGAAATGCAAATAGAAGGGAGTTGAACCATATTTTTAACAAACAAAAATAGCATGCTCCCAGCTTTAGTCTATCAAGGATTCAATTATGGAAGGTTATTCCAAGCAAACTCAGAGCTACATATAAAGGAATTTTCAAAGAACAGTAAAAAAAAAAAATACATGTGACCCTTGACCTGTAAAATCAATGGAGAAAAGAAAATATGTCATTATCTAATGAATCAACACCAATCGTGGAAACACTGAAACTAAAGCAAGCAACCCATAACTATACTCAATTGTCAAACATTTCAGTTGGGGCATTTGCAGTTGCAGCACAGGATGGCCATTTTCTCCAAAAGAAAATTAAAAAACATAAGCAATATTTGTTTAATATTACCTGTTGTTTGATGAATCCATTAAACCCATGAGTCATGACTGGGGTTTGAGTCCCTCTTCATGTTGCAGGTTCAACTTCAACTTCCTTAAGAACAGGTCATACAGACTGTATAGAGGAAATGAAAACTCCAAAGAGTATCCTAGATACTTTACAGCAAATTTGACATCTCAAGCCTACAAAAGATCAGAACTGCATCAACTGTCTGCAAGTTAAAACCCCAATAAAAGGAAAATAGATTCAAAACACAAAGTTTCTTCATTTCTAAATTTTAAATTCCCAAAATATAGTTTCATGACCGAAAATGAATCCCCATCGAAATGTTTGCAATTCAAAACCCCAATAAAAGAAAATTAGTTTGGAAGCGCAAAGTTTCTTCATTTCTAAATTCAGAGTACCCTAAATGTAGTTCCATAACCAAAAGTGATTCCCTATCCTTTACCCAACTGACATCAAAATGAATCCCCCATCCTTAACTTCAAGTTACAAATTGTTTAACTGCAAATGTTCCAAATAAACATATAGAAGTAGACTTGAAAGAAATTATTCCCTTTTAGCCAAAAAGGGAATAATTCATAAAATACCTGGCCAGTAACAAAAGGTTTACAATGGTTGCCTCTGCTAAAAAATAATATGACCGAGAATGATTCAGTTTCAATAAACTACAGTACCAATCTCCAGATCATAGACAAATAAAAGTCCAAGCCTTGTGATAACATATATCAAGCCAATTTTACTCAAGACCTATGCTATAAAAACAAATCAAATATTTAACATGGTATCTATCAGGATTTATCAATATTTAATATAGAAAGAAGAGAAAGAGGTAAGTAGAGTCTGCACTCTAATATTTATTAGATTGTCATATTGTAATTATAATATTTATTAGATTAAGAACCCCCCCAACCACACCCACCAAAACAATTTTCCGTCAATTGAAATGAAAACTGTAACAATATGAAAAGAGAGAGGAAGAGCACTTACCAATAGTAGCCCTGCTCTGTTTAACAAAAATTCCCCTTTGAACAAACATGAACAGCATGCACACACATAAAAGGAATCTTGAATCCCATTCTCCTAATTCAGCCATTGAGGTAGAATTGTAACTTACTGCATATGAATGCTCAATACTATTTTGTTGGGTTGTAAGACGATTTGTTTTCTCCCTTTTTGGGTAACTGTTTCCCCCATCTCTTTTGCAAATTCTTCTAAAAAAATGTTTTTTTTTTACTGGAAAAATTGTGCAATAGAAGAAGAATGTGAGGATGTAGATGTACGATCACATCATTTGCTTGTGATAAAAAAAATTGTTGTTTTTATTATTTTCTTTGTATTTTTTAAAAAATAAGAAAATAAATAAATAAATAAAATATTTTTATTCTTATAATTATAATAAAAGTATATCTTATTAAAAATAAAAACAAAAAGTAAACCAAACATACTCTTCCATTCTCAAGACTGAAATACGTTGACTTTGACCGCTTTTATGTTTCTGAATGAAAAGATCTATTGAACTTGTTGCAGGTAAAGAAAGTGCCCGATCCACAAGAAGTCATATAATAGGTACATGAATGAAAGCCTTGAAAACTCAATCAACAATAGTAGTTCTCTCACTCATTATGTCAGGAAATCTATACTATATTATCACCTAAACTAGTGTGCAATACCCATTCATCCTTACCATTCCACCAAACTCATCTTCTAGTTCTAGATAGAGCCGAATATTCTAGCTCTATTTGGTTTATTGAAAGGGCATTTGATCTTTGGTTTGCCAAGTCTTTAAGCATTAGATCTATTATGTTTATAACAAATTAGATGTTTATCTTATCGCATTTGATGAACATATATATATATGTGTGTGTGTGTGTGTATGGCTGCTTCTACAATATATATTTCATAGTGTATGAATACAACACAGCATCATCACCTTTGATTTTCTCTTTAGATATTAACGGTCCTGATTAGTTAGTTTATATCTTGCCTATTCTTTTAATTAAATTATATTATTTCTCAATTCTCATCATCAAAATCTCCAATTTTGTAGAAACTGATTCTTTGAGCATTGACGAAAAAAGAAAAGTCATAAGAGGAGGAAGAAGAGAAGCAAAATGAAGAACACTTATACTATTTTTGTGTTTCCCCTCCACCACCGGTAGCCCTCATCTTTGTCCGTCTCCACTTCCAAAACCTTCTTGATGTCAAAGCTCAGAACATTAATCTTCCCTCTTTTTTGTCTCACCTTGCTGACAATGTGGTTGATGCCAACGTGGACGACAAAGATTTCAATCTTAGCCAAGACTTCTTTTGCTAAGACCTTACTTCTGCTTCTTAGGTATTGAGAGTTGATAGAATTTCATTTTCTGCCTTTTTACTGGGCTACAACGGGCAATGTAAGCAACTATCTGGTGATGGTGAATAAACGACTTCTGTCCCATTACTGTGGTGAAGATTGCAAACTACTGCCATTAATTGTTTTTTACTTTGATGTAGGAATAAATACGTTTTCCTTTCTTCCTGTTGGCAGCACTCCATATCATATAAGTTGATGTAGATTAAATTGGTGATGCCCTTCATTTTTTTCAAACTGATTTTCAAGAAATTAAAACATGTAGAAGTATTTTGTTCTCCAAGAAAATAATATAATTAAATAAGAAAGAAGGAAAAATTTAAAATAACTGTAACTTTATTGTGATGAGATAATCATAAACATTCATACTTGCACAAAAATAACTACGGGTGAAAATATAACAGTGTATTGATACACTATGAAATCACACACACACACACATATATATATATATATGAAACAATTTAGTCAAAGGAGTATCTTATTATTATGAGAGGTGAGAGAAGTCAATTTTGACCATTAAATCTTACATGTATAGTTAAGATTAGAAGTTATTTAAAGGTCACATGATTATTTAAAAAAGTCACATGACTTTATGTTTTAATATTAAACATACATAAATAATTTAATGGTCAAGATTTGTTCCTCTCATTTTTACAATAAATCACTTCTCTCACTAGACATGTCCTAATATATATATATATATATATATATATATATATATTACAATTTCCAACTCCAATGAGAATTTCGTTCTAGACCACTGTAAGAATGAAAGGTTCATGTTGAAGAGATGGCAAGAAACAAGAACAAGGCACGAGTTGAAGATAATCTTTTTATGTTTTGGTTGCTGAAGTATATCTTCGACATGAGTTGGCCCAAATATTGCTCTGCTGCCAGTTTGCAATTGGTAAGTGGTTACGCATGCTCTTGGATTATCCTACATTTAAACTCTTTATTTTGGTCTTAAATGAAATCATTATCTTTGAAAAAAGAAAAACTTATAATGATGAGATGGGGAGTTGTTATAGTATTTTGATGGATTTGATAATTAAGGTGAGTTTTTAATTATTTATTGATTGTTGGTTTCATAATAAATATTTAAAAGTCTATTAAATATAAAAAATAATTAATAAATACTTCACAATTTACTTAAATACCAATTTTCTGGAAAAAAAAATGGTTATCAAACTAATCTCATGACAAGACATGTTTTCTTTGTCAAAAATAAGATATTATATTTTAATTTTAATTTGATAGTGTCTTTTGATTGACAGTATTTCAGATTGTTATTATATTTTTAAATAATTATATTTTAATTATAATTATTTTATTATGAACATTAATTAAGACATAATTGTTTTATATAAAAGTAACGTGTCATATCAAGCATAAAAATAACCTATCAAATTATAATTTTATTTTCACTTATTAACAAAATTCTTACAAATATAGATTGAAATTGTTTTCAAAATATAAACATGTCACCGCATGCAGATGACTGAGATGAGAGTCGAACACAAATTTTAAATAAATTGAGCGACCCATGTATACAATTGCAAGATATTACAAAATAATTATAATAAACATAAATAAATTCCACAAATTGATTCCAAAAAAAGTACTACAAATCAAGTTTTAGATATAATAATCGGAACCGCTTTGACATTATTGACATATAATTGTGCCATTGTTGATCATTAGTATAAGTGATTAATTACAACTAATAATTGTAAAAATGACATAAATGTGAAGTTAAAGGAAAATGTTGTCTCATATTGATTTGGTATCATCTTGGGATATCCAAATTTGCCTAAGATTTGGGATATCAATGGTGGTGGGGGCTAGCAATACATGGCAAATTGCAAAAGTACTAAATCGTGTCAACCATTCATGAAAGTATCCTGAATTTGCGTCTGTAGCATTTTCTTTTTTCTTTTTGGTTTGTAATTATTATGGTCATCCTTATCAATTTCTGTTCACCTAGATCCTTCTAGAATGATATACGTTCTAGCTTCCGACATTCACATGTATGGGTCGCTTGAGTATAATGCAATCACTAATATCATTGATTATTTTTTACATAATTAGGGCTCATACTTAACAAAATATAACTATGATAAAATTATCAGAATTGAGCTAGTGATGATGGTTTAAGTAATTTGCAAGAAGTTATGCTTCTATTGTAAAAAAAAAGTATTAAGTATAATATAACCAAATTGCCTTGTACTTATATACTTATTTGCAACCTTTTTTTATATATAAAATTTTCAAACACAGGGATAGGGGTACAGAACCTGAAATCGCTTGCAGTTACTTATCAGAATAAATTAGTGAAGATTTTTAAATTTTAGAAGCACCTTTGGTTAATAGTATGATATATGAGAAGCTCCATGCCCGATTAGAAAGGTGGAAAAATTAAAAGCTTTTAGAAGATTACTATAATTAACATCTTTAAATAGTATAGCTCTGACCTAAAAAACTAATATACAAAAATATGAAGATGTATTGAGAGGTTGATCGTAACTTGTGAGCCTTAAGTTCAATGTATATATTCTGTGTATATTACTAACTCTGCCGCCCATGTTTTGATGCAACTTACATGTTTATTCAATTGTTCATCATGATCATAACTTCATCAGGTAAAAGGGATAGAACATAGATTTGTAGATGATGTCCTTTTCCAATTATTCATTATGATTATGACTTTATGATGGTAAGTTAAGAGTCAAATTAGGAATGTAAGGCGGGGATTACTCCAAATATCCATCCTTTTTTTTAGATGCCAGTGTCCATGGTGATATTGATAAACATTTATGAATTATTATTTATATTGAATTGATTTTTAAATATTTATTGCCATACAATTCAGACTGAATACTCCATGCAAGCATAAGCCCTTTCACTTTCCAAATTTGGTTTTCATTAGACCCGTACCGCCAGAGCCATGTAGCTATAGCCTATATAACTCCAAAACACGCGGGAACATGCCTTGCTGATTCAGCACTTCAGGCCACAAATCATTAAGAAGTTGTGGAGCCTATTGAGAGGCTAGTTATGCCCAAAATCTGATCAAAATCTTTCCCAAATCTCAGCTAACTCTGCATTCCACAGTCCCCACCTCTTTTATTTCTCAAGCCTTAGAAATAAAAAGACATCAAATTCTCTGTAGTCATCCCTCCAACAAAAGATAAAACATGGTAATTAACTTTATCTTCAAGAATTTGTGTCATTGTTCAAAGCTTAAACTTTGTTAATGGTTCTGTCTTTTTGCAACCTCAATTTTATAGGTTCTGGTTGCAAGCCATGGTGAGAAAGAAAGTGCAGAGGGCAGTTCTGCAGTGGATTTTCGAGGTCACCCTGCTGACAAATCAAAAACTGGAGGATGGCTTGCAGCAGGACTCATATTAGGTGCTTCTCAACACTTCAAAATTTGACACGTATTATTTTCAATGTTGAACTTAGGCCCTTTGGCTCCAATATATTATTATTTTATGCAGGAACTGAACTCTCGGAAAGAATTTGTGTTATGGGCATATCCATGAACTTAGTGACCTACTTGGTTGGAATTTTGAATCTCCCATCAGCTAAATCCGCCACCATAGTGACCAATTTCATGGGAACTCTCAACCTTCTTGGCCTCCTTGGAGGCTTCCTAGCTGATGCCAAACTTGGCAGATACTTGACTGTTGCTATCTCTGCAACCATAGCTGCTGTGGTATGTTTGAAGCTTTCCATATGTAGATACAAGTCAAGTTTCTAGTTTGTTTGTTTTAAATTTTTGTTATTCTTTCTTTTGGTTTATAAGGCAAGTGGCAACCAATTTTCTCACATCCCAAAAGCCTCTTCTCTCTTACTAGTGGTCTCTAACTAGTTCTTGTGTCATTTCTCATGCACCAGGGAGTGTGTTTGTTAACTTTGGCCACAAGCATTCCAACCATGAGACCCCCTCCGTGCAGTAGTGTCAGAAGACAACACCATGAGTGCATTGAGGCCACAGGAAAACAGTTAGCTCTGCTTTATGCAGCACTTTATACCATAGCAGTGGGTGGCGGAGGAATAAAATCCAATGTCTCAGGTTTTGGATCTGATCAGTTTGATATAGCAGACCCCAAGGAGGAAAAGAAGATGGTTTTTTTCTTCAATAGGTTCTATCTTTGTATTAGTATTGGGTCCTTATTTGCTGTGATAGTGCTGGTGTATGTGCAAGATAATGTAGGCAGAGGGTGGGGATATGGAATTTCAGCAGGGACAATGTTGCTTGCAGTCGCTGTGTTGCTTTGTGGGACGCCATTCTATCGATTCCAGAGGCCTAAAGGGAGCCCCTTAACAGTGATATGGAGGGTACTAATTTTGGCTTGGAAGAAGAGGAGTCTTTCTGTCCCTTCAGATCCCAGCTTTCTCAACGGTTACCATGAAGCCAAGGTCCCATATACAGAGAGGTTAAGGTAATAATCTTCCTCTAAAAGCAATTACTGAATAGGATTACTTTATGCATGGCTATATTCTTCTTCAATTATTCGGCACCAATTACAAAAATTTTCTGATGTTTCGGATCTGATCACTTTCACCTGATTATTAAAAGTGTGTTTGATTGTCTTTTTATGTTGTCTCTTTAGGCCACATTTTTGGTTGGTAAGCAATCGAATACATCAAAAAAGGAATTTGAAAAAAGAAACAGATAAATTAAAAAACTATGAAATATTGACACAAACTTTTGCAAGAGATGTGTTATTTGTACGGTTATAAATATATACTACTTTTCACACCTATTAATAGCACAACATTTAAATTTAAAGATTAAAACTCTATTTTGGTCCCTCATTTGATTCAATTATCAATTTCGTCCTGACATTTTAATTTTCAACTTAGTCCCTGACATTTATAAACTCACTTCAATTTGGTCCCTTCGTTTGTGTGTTTTCTATTCACTAAATGAAAATGATGATGTGTTACCGTTAAAGGTAATGTGGCATCCTTATTTTGCCAGCATGACATTGAGTTAGTAGCTGACTAAATTCTTTCACACAAAAAATGACTTTCTTAGTTGGCATTTAGCCCTTCATGAATGAAAATGACGTCGTTTTTTAGTGAAATAATCTAGTTAGTTACTAACTCAATATCACGCTGGCAAAATAAGGATGCCACATTACCTTTAACGGCGACACATCATCGTTTTCATTCAGTAACAGAAACACAGATGGGGAGACTAAATTGAAGTGAATTTATATTGATCAGGGACTAAATTGAAAAAATTAAAATGTCAAGGACAAAATTGATAATTGAATCAAATGTGAGGAACTAAAATAGTATTTTAGTCTAAATTTAATTAGACTTATCTAAACTTTAACTAGATCTACCCTTCACCCACTTTAACTTTTATTTATTGATACATGGGAGTCCTTCAACTTTGTGACGTAATTCTGGATAGGATGTCGTGAATAACCTAAAAAAATTAAGAGTCAATAAAACACTGGCACATTTTTTTCCTCTTCATTTAGGGCCCTGGATGCTATTATAAATCGAAAGGGAAGTACTGTTATCTGCGTATCAAAGCATTTCCTGTTTCCTCGTACGCTATTAGGCTAACATAGTTTCATGATTTTTCTTCAATACATATCTTTTGACAATATATATTGTTTAGTCTTTTCAGAAATTGTATTTATCATTATTATGAGAACTTTTCTGCCAAAACAATTGCATAGATTTATAATTACTAATGACTAATAAAACAGAGTTGCATTTGCATGAGAAGTTATATATTTTCGAAGAATTGCAAAGATCAAGGAATTCACAGAAGCTAACAGTTTTTTTCACTGCCTGGCATTTTGTTCCATAGGTTTCTTGACAAAGCTGCATTCCTAGAAAAGAACTATGCAAAGGATGGAAACAAGGACAATCCATGGATAGTTTCCACAGTGACCCAGGTTGAGGAGGTTAAAATGGTAATCAAGCTCATTCCCATATGGTCTACATGTATCCTCTTTTGGACAGTCTATTCTCAAATGAATACCTTCACCATTGAGCAAGCTACATTCATGAACCGAAAAGTTGGATCTCTACTTGTCCCAGCAGGATCTCTATCATCTTTTCTCTTCATTACCATTCTCCTCTTTACTTCCCTAAATGAGAAACTCATTGTGCCCCTTGCTCGGAAATTGACCCACAATGTCCAAGGGCTCACAAGTCTTCAGAGGGTTGGGATTGGACTCGTTTTCTCCATTGTTGCCATGGTGGTTTCTGCCATTGTAGAGAAAGAAAGGAGGGAGAATGCAGTCAGAAATCATACTCAAATAAGTGCTTTTTGGCTGGTCCCTCAGTTTTTTCTAGTGGGTGCAGGTGAAGCATTTGCCTATGTTGGACAACTGGAATTTTTCATCAGGGAGGCACCAGAGAGGATGAAATCTATGAGCACAGGGCTTTTCCTAAGCACCCTCTCAATGGGTTTCTTTGTCAGTAGCTTATTGGTGTCAATTGTGGACAAAGTAAGCAAAAAAAGATTGCTCAGGAGCAATCTAAACAAGGGCAGGTTGGATTACTTCTATTGGCTGCTTGCAGTGCTGGGAGTATTGAATTTTATAATTTTTCTGGTCTTAGCAATGAGGCATCAATACAAAGGTCAGCACAACATAAACCCAAATGACAGTGGAGAAAAAGAGCTTGTGAGTGCAAATGACATGATTATTGGAGTTGATGGAAAGGAAGAAGCCTAGGATATATTCTTCAAAAAAATTCTCATTTTATTTGGCCCTATATATGGTGTGCAAGAACTAAATATCATGCCCCATGTTTGTGAATTTTGGGTGATTTGCAGAAAATTCTTTTAATTAGAGGAATTGCTATGTACTATTTGACAGACATAAGGAAACCCCATTTGTTTGTAAATTATGCTTCCAAAGGACAAGCACTTATAGAACAATGATTCCCAGTTTGCATGTATAAGTAACGGAACCACTTGGTAGCCCGGTTTCATAAGCAGATGCCTAAAATTTGGCTAATTTTATCAGTTGAGAACACTACAAAATTATAGATTCAAAGCTACAACATGAAGTTCATTGCGAGAATTGATCCTGTTGAGGCATTGGATAAGAAAACCAAAGCTTTTAACTTTAACATTAGATAGTTTCAGTAATAGGAAGAGCATATCTTTAAAAACACAATGAAGAATTATGAAGAACCAGTAGCAGAAGCAGGTAGGTGATTTATGACCAACGGAGGACGAAGAGCTCGGTGGTTCACTGGTTTGCCTCCTTCTATTTGCAGGCCTTGTAAATCTCCTCCGTTTCAACAACCACTAACCTCTTAACCTATATGCATTACAAAGTTTATTGATGTTAGCATAGCCATAGAGGGAGATAGGATAATTCAAGCAGAAAATGGACATGTATGGAGCTTATGCTAAAGAGTTGTGTTATTATAAACTCGGGTTCATAGTGAATCTTATATGTAACAATATGTCTATTTACTTTAGAAAATTTAAAATTATAAATATGTATATATTATAAAATTCAGTATAATTGTTGACATGGATAAGGTCCACTATGATCCTGAGCCCGTAATAACAAAAATCTATGCAAAAATCTGTTGGAGCATTCCACTAACAGTAGGTGCGTCCCATCTCATGACAGTTCTATTGCATTTGGTCAGGAATGCCCATCACCAGAGTTACATAGAGATTAGATAATACACTCTTTATTTTGAGTAAAATTGAGAAAATTCTCAAATGACTAAAGTCACTCTGCAATATAATTCACTCATAAACAATATGTCCTATTTCACTTTATTTGTACAATAACTAATCAACTACTTATAATTAACTAACTAATTAGTATTATGTAACTACTGTCACAATACAATCGTATCACTGGGGCTCCAAGCAATTGGGACACAGGCCTTGTATGCCTTGAATGCATTTATTTTATTGTTTTATTTTCGCAGACGACATAGTCCTAGTGGAAGAGTCGAGACAAGGAATAAATTGTAAAATAAAGCTATGGAGAGAAGCTTTAAAATCACATAGGTTTCGACTAAGTAGGAGTAAAACAGAATATATGGAATGTAAGTTTAACAAAAGGCGATCTAGCTCTGACTTAGAAGTGAAAATTAGTGATCATATTATTCCACAAGTTGAACGGTTTAGGTATCTTGGATCTATTATACAAAATGACGGAGATATTACAGGAGATGTAACTCATAGGATTCAAGCTGGGTGGACAAAATGGAGAAATGCTTCGGGTGTTATTTGTGACCGCAAGATACCTCTCAAGCTAAAGGGAAAATTTTATAGAACAGCTATAAGACGGCAATGCTTTATGGTACCGAATGTTGGACGGTAAAATGTCAACATGAGCATAAGTTAAGGGTTGCGAGAGATGAGAATGTTCTTGTTTGGATATTTGGACATACAAGAAGAGATAGAATTAGGAATGAGTGCATTCGAAAGAAAGTTGGAGTAGCACCCATTGATGAAAAGATAACAGAGTCTCGCCTAAGATGGTTTGGTCATGTGAGGAGAAGACCAATAGAATCCCCGGTGAGAAGAATTGATAAGTTGGAGGATAGTCCCTTAAAGAGAGGTAGAGGTAGACCACTGACAACACTAAGGGATATCATTAAAAAAGATCTTGAAATAAATGATCTATTTGAAAGTATGGTCTATGACAGAGCACAATGGCGTCGTTTGATCCATGTAGCCGACCCCACCTAATGGGAAAAGGCTTTTGTTGTTGTTATTGTTGTTGTTGTTGTTGTATAGAAAAAGAAGTATTATTGAACAGAGAAGTAGTATGCACAACTGGGGCAAGGATAAGGTACCCTCAAGAGATGAAAAAGAAAAAAGAAAAAGAAAAAAACAATGGAAAAGTAACAAAGGAAACTGGAAATATTGCAAGGGTGCCCAATCAATCAACCCCTTTTGAAGAACAATTGGAGAGGTAACATTTTATTTTAAACAAAGTCAAAGAAGAACGAAAATTATAATGGGTGACAACAGCATCTCATTTAAGCATTTCGTCAAACAGATTATGGGTATTCCAATTTCCAGTCAGAAACGTGAATCCACAGCCATTGTGAAACAAGATAGAATGTGAATTGGAGTTGGAGTCGCAGCAATGGCTTTGAGTTTAGTCAGGCCTTAGGGTCCCAAAACGAAACGTTGAACTAGGCCTTGGATTAAACAAACGGCTATCAGGATTCAATTTTTATTGGGCTAAAACAGGTCAACTACAGAAGGTAGGTTTTGAATTTATTTTTCCTTTTATTTTTTGACGAAGATACATAATTTTATTCTCAGTTTAAAAAATTGAACATTGAATCCAACTATGGGTTCTGGTTTAATTGATTTAGCTGGTAATCAAAAGGGTAATTGACTAATTGAGTGTAATTTTAGAAATTATTTATTAATTTGATGTTGTTTTGAAACTATTTACTTAAATTGGATTTTTTTGCCACATTGATAAACCGTTTCATTTTTTTATTTTATTATTTTGCATACGTAACACTTGTGCTAGTCCATTCAGCACAGGAGTTGCACCACCTAGGGTATATAAAACTAAGGGGTCGGTGGGCAATGAATATGGGACAAAGGGATTGGTCGAATAACCATGAATATAAGGAAAGGGGTAGGTCGACCAATCGACCAACATCCTTTCCATGTTCACCGCCGACCTTCTGACCAACCAAACCCTTTCACATGTTCACCACCAACTAAACTACAGCCAACCAACTCGGTTGCATGTTCACCGTTAACTGAATGACCAACCAAACCCCCTTCCTGTGTTCACATCTGACTGACCAACTAATCGTCTTCCTATATTCACCCCCTGCTCAACCCCCTTCTCATGTTCACCAACTGACCTCCACTAACACTTGTGAAAAAACAAATTAAAAAAATGGAGGTGATCTTTCAGCGTGACAAAAATCACCTTATTTTAATTAATAATTTCAAGACAATATTAATTTGGTAAATAGTTTTTAAAATTACACTAAATAGGTCAATTACCCTAATTAAACTAGATAACATAATAATTATATATAATTGATCAATCAATTTGAGACACTTATGTTAGATTTGTATTAGGCTTCATTAGATGTTTATTGTGCCCAATATTAGTATTTTAGATGAGTTTAATGTTGTTGGGCTTCATTGGGTTTTAATGTAAATATTGGATAATTTTCGGATTTTGATGCATTTTGACCTTTCTTCCTTGGTTAGGCCATAACTTGGGACTCGGTGATCCAATTGAGGTGATCTTGGTGTCTTTGGAAAGCTAAGACAAGGTTCTACAAGTTTCATGAAGAACGCAAGAGCTGGATCGGACTTCTAAGGGCCCAAAATAGCCTTGCAATACAGAGTGAGTTTGCTGTCACGGAACCATCTGGGCAGTATGCACATATTGGACCATATAGTGGGTTATAGGCCTCCTCTTGGGCTGAAACTTGGTCATTTGAAAGATAAGACCCATATCTCCAACTTCATTGAAGACCATTTTGTCAATAGATGCCGTTTTAGGCATGCTTCTGAAGCTACAAGTTGGTCTGAATTTGGAAACACGTTCTTCCAACCTAACTTGAGGTAGGTGCAGTGTTTTTGGCATTTCTGGAGTTTTAAAAGTCCAAATGACATGATTCAAATTGGAGATTTTCAAGGAGACAACTGGCTACAACTTTCATGAAGACATCCAAGCCAAAATGCATCGTCTAGGTGATGAATTTGAAGCCAGAAGTCGGATAAGAGTTGTTGACTAAAAGCCACCAACCATACACCAACCCACCTACCATGCACCAACCCACCAACCATGCATCAAGCTTCCATTTTTGACAATTTTCATATTCTAATAGCTTGTATTCAGATTATGTACATGTACAAATTGGCTTCTAGGATTAGTATAAATAGACCCAACCTCTTTGTATTAGAGGCATTCAATTTTAAGTAAGTTTGAAGAAAGTTTGAGTATTTGTGAGAGTTTTCTTTCTCTTCTTCTCCATTCTCTTTGCAATTTCGTTTTTGTTCTTTAATTTATGAGTTCTTCCTTCCCATCCATGGAAGGCTAGGCTCTTATAATCAATCCAAGGGATTAGCTATCTTGTTGTTTAATTTGGAGATCTTGTTTTGCTTGTTCATATTGCTTAATTGTTATTCAAGTTTCTCTTCTTCCTCTTTTGATTTTTATCTAGATTAAATTGCTTAATTTGATTTAGATGTTGATGTGGTAATAGCTTTATTATCATGTATTCAAAGAGAATCACAAAGATTAAACAATATATTAAAGCTTTTTGATAGATTGTTTAGCTTGGTTAAATTCTAGATCTTAAGTTAATCTATGTTGGATGGTGCTTACTTTATCTAACCTTGGTTAATCAAATCCTAGATGCTTATCTAGTAGAGAATTCTTGGATCATGTTAAGGCTTCTTGATGTGATCTAAGGCCAAGAACATGGTTAGCAATTAAGTGAATTCCTTGTGATCAATGATGAGTTAAACTCAAGATCGGTAAATTTCCTTGGATTGGTTGTTTCTTTAGATTTGTTTACAACTTTGAATCTCCTACTTTTATTAATCTTGTTAATCAACAACAAAACCCCCCCTTTTCTAATTATCTTGATCTAATTAAATCTTTGTTTTTGGATCCTTGAGAGACGATTCGATTCATTTTCTATACTACAAATTAGTTTGTGAACCGGTTATTTTATTTGATAGGTCTTGACAACCTCTTGTCAAATTTGGCGCCGTTGCCGGGGATCCAAGGCAACTATTTGATCATTTCAAGATCCCATCTAACTCTAACAAATGTGTTTGTTTTGTTTTTGAAGCTTTTTCAAGTGGGATTCGGCTGAAATTGGATAAAGGGCATTGTGTCAACAAGTTCGGTTCGGGCATCTCTGATTGATCTGAATTTTGGTACACAAATGAAAAATATTATTCTGAGAAAGGCTCACTGTATACAGTGAGGTTACCCTTAGTTTTGCCAAATTCCATCGTTTAGACCACTTTTTCAATTTTTTAAGATTTTTTATTATTTTGTTGGATAGCATTTTTGTGTAGATTTTATCCTGTGGTGGTTCCATAATTTTTAAAATTCGTTTGATACTGTTTTTATTTTTGTTTAATTTTTTGGAGTATTTGTTTTAGGAATTTTTAGTGTTTTAGTTGTTATTGCTTTTCTAATACTTTCTTATGAACTGCATGCTGTATGACTAGATCTGATCCTAGTACCTTGCATTCATTTGATCCTGAAATTGATAGAACATTTCATACACTTCATAGAATTCATAGTACTGGTAGTAGCATTCATAGAGCTAATAGAATTACTTCTGGAATTGGGCTTGAACTTGACATTGCACCTAATCTTGTTGACTCTTTTAATCCTGTTGACTCTACTTCTGTAAGTACTTCTGTGTCTGATACTGAGTCTGCTGATTTTACTATGGCTGACTATAACAATAGGACCCTTAAGGAATTGGTTGCACCTGATGTGAATTATCAACCTTTGTGCATTCAATATCCTGAACTTAATGTTGATTTTGAGTTGAAATCTGGATTGATACACTTGCTGCCCAAGTTTCATGGTCTTGCAGGTGAAGATCCACATAAGCATTTGAAGGAGTTCCATGTTGTCTGCTCCACCATGAAACCTCATGGAATAGGCAAGATCACATCAAGCTAAGGGCCTTTCCTTTCTCTTTGGATGGTCTTTGTTAAGGATTGGTTGTATTACTTACGACCTTTGCCATCACTTCTTGGAATGACATGAAAATACTATTTTTGGAGAAGTTCTTTCCTGCATCAAGAACTGCTGCAATAAGGAAAGATATTTGTGGCATAAGGCAAATCAGTGGTGAAACTCTCCATGAGTATTGGGAGAGATTCAAGAAATTGTGCTCAAGCTGCCCACACCATCAAATTAGTGATCAAGCTGGCGATCCAATACTTCTATGAAGGATTGATGCCAATGGAAAGGAGTATGATTGATGCCGCAAGTGGTGGAGCATTGGTAGATAAAACTCCATTCTTGCCGAAACTTAATTGCAAACATGGCGGCAAATTCTCGGCAATTTGGTACTCGAATGGGTCTTTACCCAACGGAGTAGTCAATGAAGTTAATACCTCTTCACATGCTGATCAACAAAGGGTGGAACATAGATTGGATGAGCTCACTTCTTTGGTTATACAGATGGCAATAGGACAACACGAACCACGTGTGCAAACCCCTGCAAGAGTTTGTAGCATATGTTCTAGTTCCTCTCATCCTACAGATTCGTGCCCCACATTGCAAGATGATTCTGAGTTTCAAGACCAATGCGTACTGCCATTTGGTATATTTCCTGGGAAGCCACAATTCCATTAGCAGCAACAACAGAAATATGATCCATTCTCCAACACTTATAACCCTGGCTGGAGGGACCATCCCAATCTGAGATATGGGAATGCATCAAATCAGCTGCCACCAAACCAGTATAGACAACCATTCCAGCAGCAAGCAAGGACAAATCAGTTTCAGCCACATACTGGTCCAAGTAGACTACCATTCCAGCAGCAAGGTCTTGTAGCCACAAAATCTGAGCCCTCATTGGAGGATTTGGTGAAACAGTTGGCCACCAATAACATCCAGTTTCAACAGAGAACTGAAACCACCATTCAGAACTTGGAGACTCAAATTGGTCAACTTGCCACATCAATTCATGAATTAAAGTCACAGGGCTCTGGCCAATTACCCTCTCAAACCACTCCAAACCCTAGAGGTAATGTTAGTGCTATAGCTTTACGCAGTGGTAAGCAAATCAATGGACCAGTGCAGCAGATAATTCCAGATTCTACCCTTGACCTAGAGAAACAAGATTCTACAGCAACTTCAAGTTCTGCAGCTAATTCAGATGTTGTAGCAGATTCAGCAGCAAATGATCCTACAACAGCCAAGCAGAAAACCAGATCAAATCAGCGATTGTGAGAAAATTGATGCAAAGAAAAGTGAACATCCAAAAAGTCGACTTCCAACATTCCTCTTCCTTTTCCCAACCGAATGATACAGCCGAGGCATATGGTTGAGACTGACTTGGATAAGGAAATTATGGAGACTTTTCAGAAGGTTGAGGTAAATATACCTCTCTTGGAGGCAATTAAACAAATCCCCAAGTATGCCAAGTTCTTGAAAGAGATGTGCACCCATAAGAGGAAGCTAAAGGGCACTGAAAAAGTGAGTATGGGGAGGAATGTCTCTGCTTTGATTCAGCCCAACCTACCTCCCAAATGCAAAGACCCGGGCACTTTTACCATCCCTTGCACCATAGGGCACCAACAGTTCACTCATGCCTTGCTAGACTTGGGAGCCTCCATCAATGTAATGCCAAAGACAGTTTACACTTCCTTGCATATGGGAGAGCTAAAGCCCACCGGCATTGTCATTCAGTTAGCAAACCGGAGCACTGCACATTCTGCAGGAGTGTTGGAGGACGTTCTGGTTCTAGTACATAATTTAATATTCCCAGCTGATTTTTATGTGTTGAATATGGAAGATGAATTTGCCTCTTCCCCACCCCCATTGATCTTAGGTAGGCCATTTTTGAAAACTGCTAAAACTAAGATTGATGTGCATGCTTGATCAATCAATTTGAGACACTTATGTTAGCTTTGTATTAGGCATTATTAGATGTTTATTGTGCCCAATATTAGTATTTTAGATGAGTTTAATGTTGTTGGGCTTCATTGGGTTTTAATGTAAATATTGGATAATTTTTGGATTTTGATGCATTTTGACCTTTCTTCCTTGGTTAGGTCATAACTTGGGACTCGGTCATCCAATTGAAGTGATCTTGGTGTCTTTGGAAAGCTAAGACAAGGATCTACAAGTTTTATGAAGAACTCAAGAGCTGGATTGGACTTCTAAGGGCCCAAAATAGCCTTGCAATACAGAGTGAGTTTACTGTCACGGAACCATCTGGGCAGTATGCACATATTGGACTATATAGTGGGTTATAGGCCTCCTCTTGGGCTGAAACTTGGTCATTTGAAAGATAAGACCCATATCTCCAACTTCACGGAAGACCATTTTGTCAATAGATGTCGTTTTAGGCATGATAATGTAGCTACAATTTGGTCTGAATTTGGAAACACGTTCTTCCAACCTAACTTGAGGTAGGTGCAGTGTTTTTGGCATTTCTGGAGTTCTAAAAGTCCAAATGACATGATTCAAATTGGAGATTTTCAAGGAGACAACTGGCTACAACTTTGATGAAGACATCCAAGCCAAAATGCACCGTCTAGGTGATGAATTTGAAGCCAGAATTCGGATAAGAGTTGTTGACTAAAAGCCACCAACCATACACCAACCCACCTACCATGCACCAACCCACCTACCATGCATCAAGCTTCCATTTTTGACAATTTTCATATTCTTATAGCTTGTATTCAGATTATGTACATGTACAAATTGGCTTCTAGGATTAGTATAAATAGACCCAACCTCTTTGTATTAGGGGGATTCAAAATTTGAAGTAAGTTAGAATTCAATTTTGTAGTAAGTTTGAGTATTTGTTAGTTTTCTTTCTCTTCTTCTCCCTTCTCTTTAGAATTTTATTTTTGTTCTTTATTTTCTGAGTTCTTCCTTCCCATCCATGGAAGGCTAGGCTCTCATAATCAATCCAAGGGATTAGCCATCTTGATGTTTAATTTGGAGATCTTGTTTTACTTGTTCATATTGCTTAATTGTTATTCAAGTTTCTCTTCTTCCTCTTTTGATTTTTATCTAGATTGAATTGCTTAATTTGATTTAGATGTTAATGTGATAATAGCTTTATTGTCATGTATTCAAAGAGGATCACAAAGAATAAACAATTTATTAAAGCTTTTTGATGGATTGTTTAGCTTGGTTAAATTCTGGATCTTAAATTAATCTATGTATGGATGGTGCTTACTTTATCTAACCTTGGTTAATTAAATTCTAGATGCTTATCTAGTAGAGGATTCTCAGATTATGTTGAGGCGTCTTGATATGATCTAAGGCCAAGAACACGATTAGCAATTAAGTGAATTCCTTGTGATCAATGATGAGTTAAACTCAAGATCGGTAAATTTCCTTGGATTGGTTGCTTCTTTATATTTGTTTACAACTTTAATTCTTGTACTTTTGTCAATCTTGTTAATCATCATCAAAACCCCCCCTTTTAATTATCTTGATTTGATTAAATCTTTGTTCTTTTTGGATCCTTGAGAGACGATTCGGTTCATGCTCTATACTACAAATTAGTTTGCGAACCGGTAATTTTTATTATTTGACAAGGTCTCGACAACCTCTTGTCAATGCTGGTACCCTTTCCATGGAATTTGGTGATGATATCATTCAGTTTAACATTTTTGATGCCATGAAATACCCTTTAGAGGATCATTCTGTTTTTCATTTTGATGTCATTGATTTACTAGTTGATGATATGCATGCTGATATGTTGGCAGAGTTTCCTGAAATTGTAGGATACACTGATAGCATAGCTTGTGATACTTGTTCTGCTTGCTTCGGACTTTTTGGTTGTAAACCCACTGCAATGTGTGCAGCCTGTGCTGAGATTTCTACATACTTATCATGTGCTGTTGTTAATTCTGCTGACATTGATGATTCTGTTTCTGTTAGTAATGGCAATGATGTTGTTATTAATGATGTTATCATTCATCCTGCTGCTAAGTGTGATTCTTTTGATTCCATAGGATATGATGATGTTGTTTTGCAAGATTGTGCACAACTTGCGGTGCAGTACAAGCTCGAGAATTTAGCGATTTAGTTTCGGTTCCAAAACTAGTACCGTCGGTCCGAACCACCCTCCATTGAACTTAAGCCCTTGCCCGAGCATTTGAAGTATGCATTCTTGGAAGAGGATGAGAAGCTCCGGTGATAATGGCCAAACACCTCCAACCTGAGCAAGAAACCAGTTATTGGAAGTCTTGAAGCAACACAAAAGGGCAATTGGTTGGACACTTGCAGACATTCCTGGTATTAACCCCTCCACATGCATGCACAGGATATTACTTGAGGAGGAAACTAAACCAGTGAGACAACCCCAGAGGAGATTGAATCCTCTCATTCTAGATGTGGTGAAAAAAGAAGTGACCAAGCTACTGCAGGCTAGCATTATCTATCCCATCTCTGACAGCAAGTAGTTCCAAAGAAATCCGGGGTGACTGTCGTGGCCAACCAGAAGAATGAGCTCATTCCAACCCGAGTGCAGAATAGCTGGAGAGTCTGCATTGACTACAGACGTCTCAACCAAGCCACTCGGAAAGATCATTACCCCCTTCCGTTCATTGATCAGATGCTGGAACGGTTGGCTGGTAAGTCCCATTACTGCTTTTTAGATGGCTACACTGGATACTTCCAAATCCACATTGCACCAGAGGATCAGGAGAAGACCACATTTACTTGTCCCTTCGGCACCTTTGCTTACAGACGGATGCCCTTCGGCCTCTGCAATGCCCCTGGTACCTTCCAGCGGTGCATGATGAGTGATCAATCAATTTGAGACACTTATGTTAGCTTTGTATTAGGCATTATTAGATGTTTATTGTGCCCAATATTACTACTTTAGATGAGTTTAATGTTGTTGGGCTTCATTGGGCTTTAATGCAAATATTGAATAATTTTCGGATTTTGATGCATTTTGACCTTTCTTCCTTGGTTAGGTCATAACTTGGGACTCGGTGATCCAATTGAGGTGATCTTGGTGTCTTTGGAAAGCTAAGACAATGCTCTACAAGTTTCATGAAGAAATCAAGAGCTAGATCGGAATGCTAAGGGTCCAAAATATCCCTGCAATGCAGAGTGGGTTTGCTGTCACGGAACCATCTGGGCAGTATGCACATATTGGACTATATAGTGGGTTATAGGCCTCCTCTTGGGCTGAAACTTGGTCACTTGAAAGATAAGACCCATATCTCCAACTTCAATGAAGACCATTTTGTCAATAGATGTCGTTTTAGGCATGCTTCTGAAGCTACAAGTTGGTCTGAATTTGGAAACACGTTCTTCCAACCTAACTTGAGGTAGGTGAAGTGTTTTTGGCATTTCTGGAGTTTTAAAAGTCCAAATGACATGATTCAAATTGGAGATTTTCAAGGAGACAACTGGCTACAACTTTCATGAAGACATCCAAGCCAAAATGCATCGTCTAGGTGATGAATTTGAAGCCAGAAGTCGGATAAGAGTTATTGACTAAAAGCCACCAACCATACACCAACCCACCTACCATGCACCAACCCACCAACCATGCATCAAGCTTCCATTTTTGACAATATTCAGATTCTTATAGCTTATATTCAGGTTATGTACATGTACAAATTGGCTTCTAGGATTAGTATAAATAGACCCAACCTCTTTGTATTAGAGGCATTCAATTTGGAAGTAAGTTTCAAGAAAGTTTAAGTATTTGTGAGAGTTTTCTTTCTCTTCTTCTCCATTCTCTTTGCAATTTCGTTTTTGTTCTTTAAATTCTGAGTTCTTCCTTCCCATCCATGGAAGGCTAGGCTCTCATAATCAATCCAAGGGATTAGCCATCTTGTTGTTTAATTTGGAGATCTTGTTTTGCTTGTTCATATTGCTTAATTGTTATTCAAGTTTCTCTTCTTCCTCTTTTGATTTTTATCTAGATTAAATTGCTTAATTTGATTTAGATGTTGATGTGGTAATAGCTTTATTATCATGTATTCAAAGAGGATCACAAAGATTAAACAATATATTAAAGCTTTTTGATAGATTGTTTAGCTTGGTTAAATTCTAGATCTTAAGTTAATCTATGTTGGATGGTGCTTACTTTATCTAACCTTGGTTAATCAAATCCTAGATGCTTATCTAGTAAAGAATTCTTGGATCATGTTAGGGCTTCTTGATGTGATCTAAGGCCAAGAACATGGTTAGCAATTAAGTGAATTCCTTGTGATCAATGATGAGTTAAACTCAAGATCGGTAAATTTCCTTGGATTGGTTGTTTCTTTAGATTTGTTTACAACTTTGAATCTCCTACTTTTATTAATCTTGTTAATCAACAACAAAACCCCCCCTTTTCTAATTATCTTGATCTAATTAAATCTTTGTTTTTGGATCCTTGAGAGACGATTCGGTTCATTCTCTATACTACAAATTAGTTTGTGAACTGGTTATTTTATTTGATAGGTCTCGACAACTCCTTGTCAAATTTGGCGCCGTTGCCGGGGATCCAAGGCAACTATTTGATCATTTCAAGATCCCATCTAACTCTAACAAATGTGTTTGTTTTGTTTTTGAAGCTTTTTCAAGTGGGATTCGGCTGAAATTGGATAAAGGGCATTGTGTCAAGAATTTCGGTTTGGGCATCTCTGATTGATCTGAATTTTGGTACACAAATGGAAAATATTATTCTGAGAAAGGCTCACTGTTTACAGTGAGGTCACCCTTATTTTTGCCAAATTCCATCGTTTAGACCACTTTTTCAATTTTTTAAGATATTTTATTATTTTGTTG
Organism: Styphnolobium japonicum; assembly: GCA_023212625.1. Lineage (NCBI taxonomy): Eukaryota > Viridiplantae > Streptophyta > Magnoliopsida > Fabales > Fabaceae > Styphnolobium > Styphnolobium japonicum. The sequence goes on from JALBWW010000010.1 coordinate 8,495,409, forward strand.
GATAGTATTTGTGTGTAGATTTTATCCTGTGGTGGTTCCATAATTTTTAAAATTCATTTGATACTGTTTTTTATTTTTGTTTAATTTTTTGGAGTATTTGTTTTAGGAATTTTTAGTGTTTTAGTTGTTATTGCTTTTCTAATACCTTCTTATGAACTGCATGCTGTATGACTAGATCTGATCCTGGTACCTTGCATTCATTTGATCCTGAAATTGATAGAACATTTCAAACTCTTCAAATAATTCATAGAATTTGGTAGTAGCATTCATAGAGCTAATAGAATTACTTATGGAATTGGACTTTAACTTGAAATTGAAACTAATCTTGTTGACTCAATAAATCCTGTTGAGTGCATACATTAGTACTTGATTAATGCGATCTTGAGTCTGTTGATTTTACTATGGTGACTATAACAATAGGACCCTTAAGGAATTGGCTGCACTGATGTGAATTATCAACCTTTGTGCATTCAATATCCACGAACTTAATGTTGATTTTGAGTTGAAATGCGGATTGATACACTTCTTTGCCCAAGTTTCATGGTCTTGCAGGTGAAGATCCACATAAGCATTTGAAGGAGTTCCATGTTGTCTGCTCCACCATGAAACCTCATGGAATAGCTGAAGATCACATCAAGCTAAGGGCCTTTCCTTTCTCTTTGGATGGTGCTGCTAAGGATTGGTTGTATTACTTATAACCTGCTGCCATCACTTCTTGGAATGACATGAAAATATTATTTCTGGAGAAGTTTTTTCCTGCATCAAGAATTGCTGCAATAAGGAAAGATATTTGTGGCATAAGGCAAATCAGTGGTGAAACTCTCCATGAGTATTGGGAGAGAGTCAAGAAATTGTGCTCAAGCTGCCCACACCATCAAATTAGTGATCAATTGCTGATCCAATACTTCTATGAAGGATTGATGCCAATGGAAAGGAGTATGATTGATGCTGCAAGTGGTGGAGCATTGGTAGATAAAACTCCAGCTGCTGCCAGAAACTTAATTGCAAACATGTCAGCAAATTCTCAGCAATTTGGTACTCGAATGGGTGCTGCAACCAGAGTAGTCAATGAAGTTAATACCTCTTCACATGCTGATCAACAAAGGGTGGAACATAGATTGAATGAGCTCACTTCTTTGGTTAGACAGATGGCAATAGGACAACACGAACCACGTGTGCAAACCCCTGCAAGAGTTTGTAGCATATGTTCTAGTTCCTCTCATCCTACAGATTCGTGCCCCACATTGCAAGATGATTCTAAGTTTCAAGACCAATCTGTGGCTGCAGCTGGTATATTTCCTGGGAAGCCACAATTCCATCAGCAGCAACAACAGAAATATGATCCATTCTCCAACACTTACAACCCTGGCTGGAGGGACCATCCTAATATGAAATATGGGAATGCATCAAATCAGCAGCCACCAAACCAGTATAGACCACCATTCCAGCAGCAAGCAAGGACAAATCAGTTTCAGCCACATGCTGGACCAAGTAGACTACCATTCCAGCAGCAAGGTCTTGTAGCCACAAAATCTGAGCCCTCATTGGAGGATTTGGTGAAACAGTTGGCCACCAATAACATCCAGTTTCAACAGAGAACTGAAACTACCATTCAGAACTTGGAGACTCAAATTGGCCAACTTGCCACATCTATTCATGAATTAAAGTCACAAGGTTCTGGCCAATTACCATCTCAAACCACTCCAAACCCTATAGGCAATGTTAGTGTTATAGCTTTACGCAGTGGTAAGCAAATCAATGGACCAGTGCAGCAGATAATTCCAGATTCTACCATTGACCCAGAAAAACAAGATGCTGTAGCAGATTCAGCAACAAATGATCCTACAACATCCAAGCAGAAGCCAGATCAAACCAGATTGTGAGAAAATTGATGCGAGAAAAGTGAACATCCACAAAAGTCAGCTTGCAACATTCCTCTTCCTTTTCCCAACCGAATGATACAGCCGAGACATATGGTTGAAACTGACTTGGATAAGGAAATTATGGAGACTTTTCAGAAGGTTGAGGTGAATATACCTCTCTTGGAGGCAATTAAACAAATCCCCAAGTATGCCAAGTTCTTGAAAGAGATGTGCACCCATAAGAGGAAGCTAAAGGGCACTGAAAAAGTGAGTATGGGGAGAAATGTCTCTGCTTTGATTCAGCCCAACCTCGCCTCCCAAATGCAAGGATCCAGGCACTTTTACCATCCCTTGCACCATAGGGCACCAACAGTTCACTCATGCCTTGCTAGACTTGGGAGCCTCCATCAATGTAATGCCAAAGACAGTTTACACTTCCTTGCATATGGGAGAGCTAAAGCCCACCGGCATTGTCATTCAGTTAGCAAACCGGAGCACTGCACAACCTGCGGGAGTGTTGGAGGACGTTACGGTTCGGGTACATAATTTAATATTCCCGGTGATTTTTATATGTTGAATATGGAAGATGAATCGCCTCTTCCCCACCCCCATTGATCTTAGGTAGGCCATTTTTGAAAAGCTTGCTAAAACTAAGATTGATGTGCATGATGGTACCCTTTCCATTGAATTTGGTGATGATATCATTCAGTTTAACATTTTTGATGCCATGAAATACCCTTTAGAGGATCATTCTGTTTTTCATTTTGATGTCATTGATTTACTGGTTGATGATATGCATGCTGATATGTTGGTAGAGTTTCTGAAATTGTAGGATACACCGATAGCATAGCTTGTGATACTTGTTACTGCACCTTCGGACTTTTTGGTTGTAAACCCACTACAATGTGTGCGACTGTCTTGAGATTTCTACATACTTATCATGTCTTTGTTGTTAATTCTGTGACATTGATGATTACATTTACATTATTAATGGCAATGATGTTGTTATTAATGATGTTATCATTCATCCTGCTGCTAAGTGTGATTCTTTTGATTCCATAGGATATGATGATGTTGTTTTGCAAGATTGTGCACAGCTTACAGGTACAGGTGCAACTGCTGAGAATTTAGCAGATTTAGTTTCGGTTCCAAAACTAGTACCGTCAGTCCAGCAACCACCCTCCATTGAACTTAAGCCTTTGCCCGAGCATTTGAAGTATGCATTCTTGGAAGAGGATGAGAAGCTCCCGGTGATAATGGCCAAACACCTCCAACCTGAGCAAGAAACCATATTATTGGAAGTCTTGAAGCAACACAAAAGGGCAATTGGTTGGACACTTGCAGACATTCCTGGTATTAACCCCTCCACATGCATGTACAGGATATTACTTGAGGAGGAAACTAAACCAGTGAGACAACCCTAGAGGAGACTGAATCCTCTCATTCTAGATGTGGTGAAAAAAGAAGTGACCAAGCTACTGCAGGCTGGCATTATCTATCCCATCTCTGACAGCAAGTGGGTGAGCCCGGTGCAAGTAGTTCCAAAGAAATCCGGGGTGACTGTTGAGAACCTAGTGGCAGATCATTTGAGCCGCATTGAAAGGGCTTCAGATCCCTTCCCTGTACGGGACTCCTTCCCAGATGAGCAGCTTATGCAGCTGCAAGGTAAGAACACCTTCCCTTGGTTTGCTGATATGGTGAATTTCTTGGTTGCTACAGTTTTTCACTCACATTTCACTCGTGCACAAATTTATAAACTTAAGAGTGAATCAAAATATTATGTGTGGGATGATCCATATCTGTGGCGATTTTGTAGTGACCAAATTATTAGGCGATGTGTGCCTAATCAAGAGTTTCATTCTGTTCTTAGCTTTTGTCATGCATTTGCATGTGGTGGACATTTTGGGCCTCAACGTACAACTAGGAAAGTTTTAGACTCTGGTTTATATTGGTCTACCTTGTTTCATGATGCATATTTGTTCTGTAAGTCTTGTGAATAGTGTCAGAGAACAGGGAACATTTCTTGCAGGAATGAGATGCCCCAGCAACCTCCACTGTATTGTGAAATCTTTGACGTATGGGGTATTGATTTCATGGGACCTTTTCCTGTTTCCTTTGGTTATGTTTACATTTTGCTAGCTGTTGATTATGTATCAAAATGGGTGGAGGCTAAAGCCACTCGGACTGATGATTCCAAAGTTGTTGTGGATTTTGTTAGATCACATATTTTCTGCAGGTTTGGAATCCCGAGAGCTATCATCAGTGATCAAGGCACCCATTTCTGTAACCGGAGCATGGAGGGATTGATAAGGAAATATGGCGTGTTGCATAAAGTTTCTACACCTTACCATCCCCAGACTAATGGTCAAGCCGAGGTCTCCAATAGAGAGATCAAGCTCATACTTGAAAAAATAGTCCAACCTAATCGGAAGGATTGGAGCATGAGGCTTGAGGATGCTCTTTGGGCTTACTGGACCGCTTACAAAACTCCAATCGGGATGTCTCCATATCGGATAGTCTATGGTAAGGCATGCCACTTGCCAGTAGAAATTGAGCACAAAGCATATTGGGTGTGAAGCAATGCAACATGAATTTGGCCGGAGCTGGCATAGAGCGGCAGTTGCAGTTACAAGAATTGGAAGAGATCCGCCTAGATGCCTATGAGAGCTCCCGACTCTACAAAGAAAAGACCAAAGCCTTCCATGATAAGTTTATTCTTCGGAAGGAGTTTTCAGTTGGGCAAAAAGTTCTCTTGTTTAATTCTCGCCTTAAGTTGATGCCTGGTAAATTAAGGTCTAGGTGGGACGGTCCGTTTGTTGTCACTAACATTTTTCCTCATGGTGCAGTGGAAATTAAGAGTGAAGCCACCAACAAAGTGTTCAAAGTTAATGGTCACCGCCTCAAAAATTTTTATGAAGGAGCTCAAGAGAACCTCGTGGAGGAAGTTCCATTAACCGTAGAAGAAGATGATACTCAAGGCAAGGAGAAGTGCCAACTCAGCACCAGCCAATGAGTCAGTTAGTTTAATTAACTGGCGTTAGTTAATCATTTGTAGTTAGTTAGTTACAAATGTAAATACATCTCTGTAATTTCAGTTCATTTTCATTTCGATTGTAATTCCTATAAATACCCTGTATCTCGTTTACTTCAAGAACGTGAATCAGTTTGATAATTTCTTCATTCATTCTTGTGTCTTCAATGGAGGTCTCTGATACTTTGATGGTATCAAAGCGGGTTCTTCCCGCTCTGCTTCCGTCGCGTGTAGAACTCTGATTCTTCGTTTCCTTTGATTCATTGATTCTGTTTTTCTTGATTTCTACATTTCGCTGATTTCGGATTTCCTCGATCATTGAAAATGGCGAGAAACTCTAACAACAACAACAATTCTTCTACTTCTAACGGCAGTCAAGGTTCAAATCAGGATCAATCTCTTGATCCATATTATGTTCATCATTCAGAAAACACCAGTTCTGTGTCAGTTACACCGCAATTATCTGGAAAGAATTACCATAGTTGGGCAAGAAAGATGCGAAGAGCTTTGGCGCTAAAGAACAAATATAAATTTGTAGATGGAACAATTCCGATCTGCATTGAATCAAACACGAATTTCGTGACTTGGGATAAATGTAATAATCTGGTGCATTCATGGATAATCAATTCCATGACTCCAGAACTTGCTGAAAGTGTTGTGTTCATAGAGAACGCGATCGATGTGTGGAATGATTTAAAAGATAGATTCATGAGAGGAGACAGGATTCGAGTCTCACAACTGCAACAGGAAATTTCCAATCTGAAACAAGGTAATCATACAATCTCAGAATACTTTACTGAATTGAGAACTTTGTGGGAGGACTTAGAACAATTCAGGCCTTTGCCTCAAAGTACGTGTACAGTGCCTTGTGGTTGTTTGGCCATGAGAAATGCAAGAAGCTTTAAGTTGGAAGATAGGATAATCCAGTTTCTGGTTGGTTTAAATGATGATTATCAAGGAGTGAGATCACAAATCCTCCTTATGGAACCCTTACCTCAGATAACTAGAGTCTTTTCAATGGTGATGGAGCAAGAAAGACAATTGCAAGGTTATTCTTCTTCAAAGACAGATGCTGATAATGATGAATCAGGAGCTTTAGTTAATGCTGTGGAAGGAACAAGGGACTATGGAAGAGGTAGAGGAAATAGTAATTTTCAAGGAAGAGGTAATGGTGGCTTTCAAGGAAGAGGAAGAGGCAATGGAAAGGTGTGTACCTTCTGTGGGAAAATTGGTCACACTGTTGAAACTTGTTACAAGAAACATGGCTTTCCTCCTAACTTTGGTCGTGGAGGTTCATCTTATGCAAATAATGTCACTAGTGATGATTCAGATGGCAAGTCAGTGATAGGGTCAACAAGAACAGAAAATGAAAATGTGAGTTTGACAAAAGAACAATACAACCAATTGGTTTCTTTACTTGAGAAGAATTTTGTGGATTCAAGACCTTCAGTGAACATGGCTAAGGGAGAAAGTTACTGTCATGCAGCACATGCAGCAGGTAATCCTTCCTTAATGTCTTTTGATTCCAAAAGTAACAAGTCAAGGTGGATTTTAGATACTGGGGCCACTCATCATATTTGCTGTTGCATAGATTGGTTTGTTACTTATCAAAAGATTAGTCCAATTGCAGTTAATCTACCAAATGGTAATTCTGTAAGTGCATCAGTTAGTGGTACAGTGAAGCTTACACGTGATTTAATAATAGATGATGTGTTGTATCTTCCTCAGTTTGCAGTAAACCTGATTTCAGTAGCCAAACTAAGTAAAGCACAATCATGTTCATTGTCTTTTGGACCTGATTGTTGTGTCATACAGGCCAAGAAGGATTCGAGGAAGATTGGTTTGGCTAGAGAAATTGGAAGTCTATACTACTTGGAAACAGATCAGGTTTCATCCACTGTTATTCCAAATTTAGCTATTGCATTTAATCTGAATACACATGTAAAAACCTCTGCTATTCTATGGCATTTGAGGTTAGGTCATCTATCTCATGATAGGATGCATTGTTTGAATAAACAATATGCATACATTCCTGCAGCTCAACATACTGCATGTGATGTGTGTCATATGGCTAGACAAAAGAAGTTGCCATTTCCTATTAGTAGTAATAATGCAAGTTCAATGTTTGACTTGGTTCATTTTGATATTTGGGGCCCTTTTTCTACTAAATCAGTACATGGATATAAATATTTCCTGACTATTTTGGATGATTTTAGCCGACATGTTTGGGTGGTAATGATAAAATTGAAATCTGAAGTTTCTGCATGTGTTCGAAGATTTATTGCCATGGTGGAAAATCAGTTTGAAAGGAAAGTAAAAATAGTGAGAAGTGATAATGGGCCTGAGTTTATACTGCCAGAATTTTATGCTTCAAAAGGTATCATCCATCAAAGAAGTTGTGTGGCTACTCCTCAACAGAATGGGAGAGTTGAAAGAAGACATCAACACATACTTAATATCAGTAGGGCTTTAATGATTCAATCTCAAATGCCTAAGAGTTTCTGGTCTTATGCAGTACTTCATGCAGTTTTTTTGATGAACAGAATTCCTACAAAGCTGCTAGGAAATAAGTCTTCTTATGAGATGTTACATGGTCACATGCCTGATCTTAGTTGCTTGAAAGTGTTTGGCTGTTTATGCTATGCTTCAACTCTCTCTAGCAACAGAAATAAATTTGATTCTAGAGCAAAGAAGTGTGCTTTCCTAGGATACAGGTTAGGCATGAAAGGCTATGTGTTGGTTGATGTTCACTCCAATGAAATCTTGATTTCCAGAAATGTTTACTTTTATGATTTGGAATTTCCTTTCCATTCCACAACACAACCACCTTATACTCACTCTGATTCTCAAATTATCAGTTCAATGCCTAAACTTACTGACTGCAATTCTGTAGTTCCACCAAACCAGCAAACAGTTCCATCTGTTACCTCTAATTCATCTTCTGTTTTTACACCTGGTAGTTCTGAATCTACACCAGAATCTGTTCCTCCTTCTTCTACCCGAAAATCCACAAGAATTCGCCAAAGACCTTCACATCTTAATGACTATGTTTGTAACCATGCTTCAACAATCAAACATCCTTTATCTGAATTTCTTACCTATGACCATCTTTCATCTAAACACCAAGCCTGTGCTATGTCCCTCACTTCTATTTCTGAACCTACCTCATACTCCATTGCCAGTAAAGATCCAAAATGGATTGAAGCTATGAATCTTGAAATAGCAGCTCTAAACAGCAACAAAACTTGGGAATTTGTAGATCTTCCAACTGATGTTGTACCAATAGGCAACAAATGGGTTTACAAGATAAAAAGGCATGCTGATGGATCCATTAAAAGGTTCAAGGCTCGATTAGTTGCTCAAGGATTTAATCAAACAGAAGGCCTAGACTACTTTGAGACATTCTCTCCAGTTGCAAAATTGTCTACAGTAAGAATCTTGCTTGCATTGGCAGCTATACATGGATGATCAGCCAATGAGTCAGTTAGTTTAATTAACTGGCGTTAGTTAATCATTTGTAGTTAGTTAGTTACAAATGTAAATACATCTCTGTAATTTCAGTTCATTTTCATTTCGATTGTAATTCCTATAAATACCCTGTATCTCGTTTACTTCAAGAACGTGAATCAGTTTGATAATTTCTTCATTCATTCTTGTGTCTTCAATGGAGGTCTCTGATACTTTGAAGTTCAACTGCAGGATGCCCTCTACCATGATTGATCACTACTGTGTTGAAAAAAAAAAAAAAGAAGACAAAAGAAAAAAAAATTATAGACAAGAAAAAGCCACGATTAATGTCAATTGCCAGAGATTGAATCATTATTGGGGAGGACCCATCGCTCGTGCATAATCTTCAATCACGCTGGCTAAGGACATTAAAAGTAGCGCTTCTTGGGAGGCAACCCAAGCTTTCTAACTCTTTCATCTTTCAACTTTGACTTATTTGCAATCACAGGAATCGAGACAGAAACTTGGTGCCAAGCGAGAAAATCTATCAGAGTTTGATTTTTCTGTCTTAATTTTGTTTATTTTTCGTTGTCTGTTGATTTTTCACCGGTTAATTGGCGGATAACGGTTCTGCGTGAAAATCTTTTTCGGTCCCTTCAGTTACCCACAAACACTGAAATCTGTACATAATTTTACTCAATTTTTTTCTCTCTCTTTCTTCTTTCTTTCGAAATGGATAATCAGCTTTTTAATCTCCGCAAGCAATTCCCTTCTCTCCCTCAAAATGCTTTAACTAACATTTATTGTGTAAGGTTTGAGAGATTAAGGATGCTTATGTACAAAGGCATCCTCATGCGGATATCTGTTGGTTGATCGAAGCAAAGGTCCGACTCAGAGGTGAATTTTCTGACGCTCTTGTTTCATATATGCCAGGGCTAGGCAAAAGTTCATATGCAAAGAAGAGAAGAGCAAAAAGGTTACGGGTCTGCTATAAATGTGCAAGATGGACCTGTAACACAAAATGCAAATCAATTGGAATGACGTCTATAAACCGAGATGATAAAATTAACTTCATAAAGGATGGCATGAGTAAGGAGTCTTTAGATAACATTCTATTGACTCTTGAGACGCATCCTAGTGGAGATGTGCAGAAAGTACTTCTCGATTTATGGCCAATATTCCAATATGAACATAAGCGATATAGTCTCGGGAATCTGACTCAAAAAGACCCTGTTTGCCAATTTTTAAGAAAATTGGATGGGAAGCCGACCATCGGCCCATAGAGAACATTCAAGCCGTTACTTGACGTAAAACCAGAGGAATCTGTGAGCCACAATCACACCTCCTGTAAGTATTATTTTTCTTTTTTATTTTTTCTTTTTTCTTCTTGTTTATTAAAAAAAATTCAAAAAAAAATTCAAAAAAAGAAAAAAAAAATCAAATCAAATCAAAAGTAGCCGTATTCTTTTGAAATATGCGTTGCGTATTTTCAAACTTCTTCTGACACATATAGATTAGTCTTTTATCCTTGTCATATAGCTATTATTATTTTGCTTCTTTTCAAACTTACCTGACACACGGTTCTACCCCTCCTTTATAGGTGTAATTATTACATTTGAGTTTTGATTCTTTAAATAATGCACTTTGCTCTATTCAGATCATTGATAAGGTGAGAGTACCAAAAAAAAAAAAAAAGAGAAAATGGAAGTCACTTCAGTTCGTCGGATCAAGAGTGTTTGTGTCTTTTGTGGATCTAATCCTGGGAAAGATAAAGAGTTTGTAAATATTGCACACCATCTTGGTCGAGTGCTAGCTGAGAGAGAAATCCATTTAGTTTATGGAGGAGGTAGTCTTGGGTTAATGGGTTGTGTAGCAACTGCTGCACATTTAGGAGGTGGCAAAGTCCTTGGAGTCATTCCCAGTCCTTTATCTACCAGCAAGCCCATTGGAAAAACATTAGGGGATGAAGTAATGGTATTTTGCATGCACCAACGCATGAACATTATGATAGCAAATGCTGATGCCTTTATTGTCCTACCTGGTGGTTTTGAAACATTGGAAGAACTCTTTCAAATTACATCCTGGTCACAGCAGAACTTTCACCAAAAACCCATAGGTATATTAAATGTTAATGGTTTTTATGACAGTTTGTTTTGTTTTCTTGATCATGCTGTAGAAAAAAGGTTCATCTCACAAGCAACACGTCAAAGTCTTGTAACTGCTGCAACTCCTGAACAATTGCTTGATCAACTCAATGCATTTGTACCACAACGTGATCCAGCAATGGCTCCACGGAATTGGGAACAAGGCGGCGTGAAGAAAAAGCAAAAACTTGATTTGACTTTGTCTTTGTGAATTTTTGTTTTCTCTTATGATTTTAGTTTTTTTTTTTGTAATTTTTCTTATTTCAGGCCCGATTTGCAGTTTTCTGGTAAGACCTTCTACACTCTACCTATCTTTATTTTGACATTGGGGACAATGTCTTTAATTAGTTGGGGGGAGGGATAGTTGACATTACCATGTACATAGTTTAGTTTAAAAAAAAAAGCTAATCTTTATTGTTACTAACTTTTTAGATGTATGATGGCAGAGTAAGGAGTAGTTTTGCTCTTGAGACGCATCTTAACTTGCATTTCATAATAGGTTTTAAATCATCTTTGTTCTTGTATATATATTAAAAAAAAAAAAAACACACACACACAATTTTGATCTTTTCAATTGATTTTGATACAAGCATGTGCTGAATCTGAGCTTAATTGATGATAAAAGTATGCAAAACAGTTTACAGTTGAATCATTTTTATGATATACATGTGTATACGATTGTGGATATTAGGAAGAAGGCATGGTTGAATTGAGTGAATGTTCCATACCTTTGTGAGTTTTGGGCTTTTCCAAGTTTGATACTTACACTTGGTTATTTTCTTTCATGAGTGATGTCAATTATGAATTTATTTTCTAGAACTTGCATTGAATCGATTTGAGATTACATTGGTCCGTATGTTGCATGAAAATGACAGAGGCATTTTTTCTTGACTTAGCTGCTTTGGCCAAATAAACCTACCTTGCATTTATCTAAATATTAACTCCCTCTGAGCCTATTTGCCTATTCTTTGTTCTTAGCTCATTACAAGCATTGAGTGAAAAACCATGTTTTACCTTACCTTAGGGAATGAGAGAGCATTGATTTTCTTATTGGAGGAGTTCTTTTGCTTGCAATGATTTAAGTGTGGGGGAATTGGTGTGCTGATACGAAATGCTTGGTACAAAAAAAAAGTAAAAAAAGAAAAAAAAAACAACAAAACAAAAAAAAAACAAAAAAAAAGAGAAAAAAAAAAGAATAGAAAAAGGAAGGAATGTGTGAAGAGAATGAGCATTTTATGGTTTTGGGTAAAAAATTTATTCTTTCTACTTGAATTACTCCTCAATGCTCTTTTATTCTCTTTGGTTTTAACCTGCTATTATCTATATTGTTCCCTTCCTTCACCTTATAAGTTCCATTACAACCTTTTTGAAAGACCTCTTGATTTTTGCAATTTATTTGATCTAAGTAGTGGAGAATTGATGTATATGCAAGCCTATGGTAAAATACTTTCATAATTTGACTGAGTTAAGCGTAAACAGTTAACCTAAACACCTTGTGTGATTTGAGTGTCACTTGTGAAGAATTTTACTCAATCTGAACATGCCTATTTCTGATTAAAGCATGATTATGCTATACTTTATTTTCAATTGATTTGATTCAACTATTCTTTGTTAAGCATACTTGACTTATTAATTATGGTTTATATTTGATACAATGCTTGTATTTAAAAATTAGTTGAATTGATTAAATAAAATATTACATGTTTGTGGGTATCATCCTGGTAAACCCTCACGAGACTATAACTCGTCCACTAGGGACACCTAGGGGTTTAAAGGCTTGTGGCACATGCTAAGTGCCATCGTGTTTTCCTACGGAAGTGGATTAGATTAGGTACAATCAGTTTTTATGTTTTTAGTTTAATAATATGATGTTTCTTGTTTTTCTTTAGTTTCGTTGTTATGTGTTTTGCCCAGGAGTGCAAAAGCTTAAGTGTGGGGGAATTTGATCAATCAATTTGAGACACTTATGTTAGCTTTGTATTAGGCATTATTAGATGTTTATTGTGCCCAATATTAGTACTTTAGATGAGTTTAATGTTGTTGGGCTTCATTGGGCTTTAATGCAAATATTGAATAATTTTCGGGCTTTAATGATGTATGGGGTATTGATTTCATGGGACCTTTTCCTGTTTCCTTTGGTTATGTTTACATTTTGCTAACTGTTGATTATGTATCAAAATGGGTGGAGGCTAAAGCCACTCGGACTGATGATTCCAAAGTTGTTGTGGATTTTGTTAGATCACAGATTTTCTGCAGGTTTGGAATCCCGAGAGCTATCATCAGTAATCAAGGCACCCATTTCTGTAACCGGAGCATGGAGGGATTGATAAGGAAATATGGCGTGTTGCATAAGGTTTCTACACCTTACCATCCTCAGACTAATGGTCAAGCTGAGGTCTCCAATAGAGAGATCAAGCGCATACTTGAAAAAACAGTCCAACCTAATCGAAAGGATTGGAGCATGAGGCTTGAGGATGCTCTTTGGGCTTACCGGACCGCTTACAAAACTCCAATCGGGATGTCTCCATATCGGATAGTCTATGGTAAGGCATGCCACTTACTAGTAGAAATTGAGCACAAAGCATATTGGGCTGTGAAGCAATGCAACATGAATTTGGCCGGAGCTGGCATAGAGCGGAAGTTGCAGTTACAGGAATTGGAAGAGATCCACCTAGATGCCTATGAGAGCTCCCGACTCTACAAAGAAAAGACCAAAGCCTTCCATGATAAGTTTATTCTTCGGAAGGAGTTTTCAGTTGGGTAAAAAGTTCTCTTGTTTAATTCTCGCCTTAAGTTGATGCCTGGTAAATTAAGGTCTAGGTGGGACGGTCCGTTTGTTGTTACTAACATTTTTCCTCATGGTGCAGTGGAAATTAAGAGTGAGGCAACCAACAAAGAATTCAAAGTCAATGGTCATCGCCTCAAGAATTTTTATGAAGGAGCCCATGAGAACCTCGTGGAGGAGGTTCAACTGCAGGAGGTCATCTACCATGATTGATCACTACTTTGTAAAAAAAGAAAAAAAAAAAAGCCACGATTAATATCAATTGCCAGAGATTGAATCATTATTGGGGAGGACCCATCGCTCGTGCAAAATCTTCAATCACGCTGGCTAAGGACATTAAAAGTAGCGCTTCTTGGGAAGCAACCCAAGTTTTCTAACTCTTTCATCTTTCAACTTTGACTTATTTGCAATCACAGGAATCGAGACAGAAAATCGGTGCCAAGCGAGAAAATCTATCAGAGTTTGATTTTTCTGTCTTAATTTTGTTTATTTTTCGTTGACAGATGATTTTTCATCGGTTAAATGGCGGATAACGGTACTCCGTGAAAAAAAATTTCGGTCCCTTCAGTTACCCACAAACACTGAAATTTGTATATAATTTTACTCAATTTGTTTTTCTTCTTTCTTTCTTTCAAAATGGATAATCAGCTTGTCAACCTCCGCAAGCGATTCCCTTCTCTCCCTCAAAATGCTTTAACTAACATTTATTGTGCAAGGTTTGAGAGGTTAAGGATGCTTATGCACAAAGGCATCCCTGCAGATATACGCTGGATAATCAAAGCAAAGGTCCGAATCACAGGGGAATTTTCTGATGCTCTTGTTTCATATATGCCAGGGCTAGGCAAAAGTTCATATGCAAAAAAGAGAAGAGCAAAAAGGTTACAAGTCTGCTATAAATGTGCAAGATGGACCTGTAACACAAAATGCAGATCAATTGGAATGGTGTCTATAAATCGACTTGATAAAATTGACTTCATTAAGGACGGCATGAGTAAGGAGTCTTTAGATAACATTCTATTGACTCTTGAGACGCATCCTAGTGGAGATGTGCAAAAAGTACTTCTCGATTTATGGCCAATATTCCAAGATGAACATAAGCGTTATAGTCTCGGGAATCTGACTCAAAAAGACCCTGTTTGCCAATTTTTAAGGAAATTGGATGGGAAGCCGACCATTGACCCATAGAGAGCATTCAAGCCGTTACTGGACGTAAAACCAGAGGAATTTGTGAGCCACAATCACACCTCCTGTGTAATTATTCTATTTGAGTTTTGATTCTTTAAATAATGCACTTTGCTCTCTTCAGATCATTGATAAGGTGAGAGTACAAAAAAAAAAAAGACAAAATGGAAGTCACTTCAGTTCGTCGGATCAAGAGTGTTTGTGTCTTTTGTGGATCTAATCCTGGGAAAGATAAAGAGTTTGTAAATATTGCACATCATCTTGGTCGAGTGCTAGCTGAGAGAGAAATCCATTTAGTTTACGGAGGAGGTAGTCTTGGGTTAATGGGTTGTGTCGCAACTGCTGCACATTTAGGAGGTGGCAAAGTCCTTGGTGTCATTCCCAGTCCTTTATCTATCGGCACGCCCATTGGAAAAACATTAGGGGATGAAGTAATGGTATTTTGCATGCACCAACGCATGAACATTATGATAGCAAATGCTGATGCCTTTATTGCCCTACCTGGTGGTTTTGAAACTTTGGAATAGCTCTTCCAAATTACATCCTGGTCACAATGAGAACTTTCACCAAAACCCATAGGTATATTAAATGTTAATCGTTTTTATGACAGTTTATTTTGTTTTCTTGATCATCTTTGTAGAAAAAGGTTCATCTCACAAGCGACACGTCAAAGTCTTGTAATCTGCCGCAACTCTTGAACAATTGCTCGATCAACTAAATGAATTTGTACCACAACGTGATCCGAATGGCTCCACAGAATTGGGAACAAGGCGTGAAGACAAAAGCAAAAACTTGATTTGACTTTGTCTTTGTGAATTTTTGTTTCCTCTTACGGTTTTAGTGTTTTGTAATTTTTCTTATTTCAGGCTCGATTTGCAGTTTTCTGGTAAGACCTTCTACACTCTACCTATCTTTATTTTGACATTGGGGACAATGTCTTTGATTAGTTGGGGGGAGGGATAGTTGACATTACCATGTACATAGTTTAGTTAAAAAAAAAAAAACTAACAAGCTAATCTTTATTGTTACTAACTTATTAGATGTATGATGGCAGAGTAAGGAGTAGTTTTGCTCTTGAGACGCATCTTAACTTGCATTTCATAATAGGTCTTAAATCATTTTTGTTCTTGTATATATTTAAAAAAAAAAAAAAACACACACACACACACACAATTTTGATCTTTTCAATTGATTTTGATACAAACATGTGCTGAATCTGAGCTTAATTGATGATAAAAGTATGCAAAACAGTTTATAGTTGAATCATTTTCATGATATACAAGTGTATATGATTGTGGATATTAGGAAGAAGGCATTGTTGAATTGAGTGAATGTTCCATACCTATGTGAGTTTTGGGCTTTTCCAAGTTTGATACTTACACTTGGTTATTTTCTTTCATGAGTGATGTCAATTATGAATTTATTTTCTAGAACTTGCATTGAATCGATTTGAGATTACATTGGTCTGTATGTTGCATGAAAATGACAGAGGCATTTTTTCTTGACTTAGCTGCTTGGGCCAAATAAACCTACCTTGCATTTATCCAAATATTAACTCCCTCTGAGCCTATTTGCCTATTCTTTGTTCTCAGCTCATTACAAGCTTTGAGTGAAAAACCATGTTTTACCTTACCTTAGGGAATGGGAGAGCATTGATTTTCTTATTGGAGAAGTTCTTTTGCTTGCAATGATTTAAGTGTGGGGGAATTGGTGTGCTGATACGAAATGCTTGGTACACAAAAAAAACAAAAAACAAAAAAACAAAAAAAAAGAAAAAAGAAAAAAATAAAAGAATAGAAAAAGGAAGGAATGTGTAAAGAGAATGAGCATTTTATGGTTTTGGGTAAAAATTTTATTCTTTCTACTTGAGTTACTCCTCAATGCTCTTTTATTCTCTTTGGTTTTAACCTGCTATTATCCATATTGTTCCCTTCCTTCACCTTATAAGTTCCATTACAACTTTTTTGAAAGACCTCTTGATTTTTGCAATTTATTTGATCTAAGTAGTGGAGAATTGATGTATATGCAAGCCTATGGTAAAATACTTTCATAATTTGACTGAGTTAAGCGTAAACAGTTAACCTAAACACCTTGTGTGATTTGAGTGTCACTTGTGAAGAATTTTACTCAATCTGAACATGCCTATTTCTGATTAAAGCATGATTATGCTATACTTTATTCTCAATTGATTTGATTCAACTATTCTTTGTTAAGCATACTTGACTTATTAATTATGGTTTATATTTAATACAATGCTTGTATTTAAAAATTAGTTGAATTGATTAAATAAAATATTACATGTTTGTGGGTATCATCCTGGTAAACCCTCACGAGACTATAACTCGTCCACTAGGGACACCTAGGGGTTTAAAGGCTTGTGGCACATGCTAAGTGCCATCGTGTTTTCCTACGAAAATGGATTAGATTAGGTATAATCAGTTTTTTATGTTTTTAGTTTAATAATATGATATTTCTTATTTTTCTTTAGTTTTGTTCTTATGTGTTTTGCCCGGGAGTGCAAAAGCTTAAGTGTGGGGGAATTTGATCAATCAATTTGAGACACTTATGTTAGATTTGTATTAGGCTTCATTAGATGTTTATTGTGCCCAATATTAGTATTTAGATGAGTTTAATGTTGTTGGGCTTCATTGGGTTTTAATGTAAATATTGGATAATTTTCGGATTTTGATGCATTTTGACCTTTCTTCCTTGGTTAGGCCATAAATTGGGACTCGGTGATCCAATTGAGGTGATCTTGGTGTCTTTGGAAAGCTAAGACAAGGATCTACAAGTTTCATGAAGAACTCAAGAGCTGGATCGGACTTCTAAGGGCCCAAAATAGCCTTGCAATATAGAGAGAGTTTGCTGTCACGGAACCATCTGGGCAGTATGCACATATTGGACCATATAGTGGGTTATAGGCCTCCTCTTGGGCTGAAACTTGGTCATTTGAAATATAAGACCCATATCTCCAACTTCACTGAAGACCATTTTGTCAATAGATGTCATTTTAGGCATGCTTCTGAAGCTACAAGTTGGTCTGAATTTGGAAACACGTTCTTCCAACCTAACTTGAGGTAGGTGCAGTGTTTTTGGCATTTCTGGAGTTCTAAAAGTCCAAATGACATGATTCAAATTGGAGATTTTCAAGGAGACAACTGGCTACAACTTTCATGAAGACATCCAAGCCAAAATGTACCGTCTAGGTGATGAATTTGAAGCCAGAAGTCAGATAAGAGTTGTTGACTAAAAGCCACCAACCATACACCAACCCACCTACCATGTGTTAGCCAAGGGCAACCATCACACAAGAGGGGGGGTGAATTGAGTGATGACAAATTTTAATACAAACTTAAGTAATTGTGCATTTTGATGCACTCAATCAATATATGCAGCGGAATAAATACATTAAACACAAATCATGCTTGGAGACAATTAAGAACATTAACCTCACATTCAAAACATTATGCTAATCACATTAAAGTTATATAACAATATTAATCATAATGTGATTAACCAAGAACAATCAATATCATTGATATAAATATTCTAGATAGCTCAAATGTAAATTGCTAGAATGTAAAGAGATTAAGGGATAAGAGAATGCAAACAATATTTTACTGATTCAATCACTTCTTGTGATCTACATCCAGCCCCAAGATCATCCACTTGAGGTTTCCACTATTCTTCAAGCTTGTAACTTAGGTGCTTGAGAAACCTTTACAAAAACAGAGCACTCTTCACACTTTGGGATCCTCCACCCTTATGCTTGAGCCTCTTTCTTTTCTCTTCAAGGGAAGTCTACCCTTGAACTCTCTTGAGGGATTATCCACCCTCTTACAAGTATATATGATTGATAGAAAATGATAAACTCTCTCAAAGAGTAGATAATACAACTTGAAGAACTAATGGATAGAGGGATTATGAAAATGAAGAGCTCAAATGTTGATTTTGATAGAAAATGATCAAATCCTCATAATGATTTGCAAATGGGTGTTCATCAACTTGTTAATGCTTCAATCTTAGCATATATTAATAGCCCAAGTGATAAAATAGCCGTTGGTGGTGTTTATGAATGATTAATTTCGAAATCTAGCCGTTTATAGCCGTTACAGGCATTTCTGGCACGTTGTAGTCGACTACAGATAACTTGTAGTCGACTACGATTCCTCTCTGGAATGTAGGTTTTGAATTTTAACACTTTGTAGTCGACTACACAACCTTGTAGTCGACTACAATCCATTCCTGGAATGTAGTTTTCGAGTTTTAACACTTTGTAGTCGACTACAGATACCTTGTAGTCGACTACCATTCATCTCTGGAAAATATATTTGATTTCTGACACTTTGTAGTCGACTACAAGGTCTTGTAGTCGACTACAATCCATTTCTGGTGGTCTTGTAGTCGACTACAAGTCTTGTGTAGTCGACTACAAGTCTTGTGTAGTCGACTATAATTCCACTCGGGAAAGTAGTCGTTTTGAAATGATCATAACTTCTTCGTTTCTTAACCAATTTAAGCAAATGACCATGCGTTGGAAAGCTCTTTGAGTGTACTTTCATATGAAATAAGTTTCAGATCAAAACTCAAAGTATTTTAAAAGTTATGATAAAAATAGTGACCATATGTCAGTTTTTCAAGGTCTTGTAGTCGACTACAAGTCTTGTGTAGTCGACTACAATTCCTATCCGGAAAGTAGTCTTCTTAAAAATGTCATAACTTCTTCGTTTCTTATCCAAATTAAGCAAATGACCATGCGTTGGAAAGCTCTTTGAGTTTACTTTCATATGAGATAAGTTTCAGATCAAAACTCAAAGTATTTTAAAAGTTATGATAAAAATAATGACCATAGGTCAGCTTTCAAAATTCAGATTTGGCTATTTTTCATAGTTTTGAAATACCACCAAGACTAACTTCTCAAAACTTGTTTGTTGGGCATTTTACCATGTTAAAAACATTTGTCAAGATTGAATAAAGATATTTGAGCTCTCTTCATGTAAAAACCTCTATCCTTACAAAGGAGAATAGCCTATAATAGAATATATACCCAAATGAGTCCTTAGGCTTCTTGATGCAATCCAAGCTTCCAAGAATTCTTCTCTTCAAATCTTCTAAATGCTTGGTTCATCTCTTCATTCTCCTTCTTCTTGAGTTGAGCATAAATAGGATCTTTCACTTTCTTATTCCAATGCTCACTCTTGATACTTGGACTATCCTACAAAGCATAACTCACTTGAAAACCATGGTTAGTCCAAATCCATAACTCAATAACTAAATATGCATGATTCACATGTATATAACTTTATAAAGTTCTTCATGCATATATGATTCACATATAGACACATATCCAATAATTAATTATATCACTTATCAAGTACATTGGATATATCCTATCAATGATGCTACACAAAACTTAATGCATGATTCTTATAATAGGAACAACAAGATAATATATAACCATGCATTATCCAATATAGCTCATCACACACATATGTAGCATATTTGTAATCCTTTTTGTAATGTATTTGTCATCATCAAAACATAATACAATAAACCATTGGGGCAAACATATTTTCACACCATGCACCAAGCCACCAACCATGCATCAAGCTTCCATTTTTGACAATTTTCATATTCTTATAGCTTGTATTCAGATTATGTACATGTACAAATTGGCTTCTAGGATTAGTATAAATAGACCCAACCTCTTTGTATTAGAGGCATTCAATTTTAAGTAAGTTTGAAGAAAGTTTGAGTATTTGTGAGAGTTTTCTTTCTCTTCTTCTCCATTCTCTTTGCAATTTCGTTTTTGTTCTTTAATTTCTGAGTTCTTCCTTCCCATCCATGGAAGGCTAGGCTCTTATAATCAATCCAAGGGATTAGCTATCTTGTTGTTTAATTTGGAGATCTTGTTTTGCTTGTTCATATTGCTTAATTGTTATTCAAGTTTCTCTTCTTCCTCTTTTGATTTTTATCTAGATTAAATTGCTTAATTTGATTTAGATGTTGATGTGGTAATAGCTTTATTATCATGTATTCAAAGAGAATCACAAAGATTAAACAATATATTAAAGCTTTTTGATAGATTGTTTAGCTTGGTTAAATTCTAGATCTTAAGTTAATCTATGTTGGATGGTGCTTACTTTATCTAACCTTGGTTAATCAAATCCTAGATGCTTATCTAGTAGAGAATTCTTGGATCATGTTAAGGCTTCTTAATGTGATCTAAGGCCAAGAACATGGTTAGCAATTAAGTGAATTCCTTGTGATCAATGATGAGTTAAACTCAAGATCGGTAAATTTCCTTGGATTGGTTGTTTCTTTAGATTTGTTTACAACTTTAAATCTCCTACTTTTATTAATCTTGTTAATCAACAACAAAACCCCCCCTTTTCTAATTATCTTGATCTAATTAAATCTTTGTTTTTGGATCCTTGAGAGACGATTCGGTTCATTCTCTATACTACAAATTAGTTTGTGAACCGGTTATTTTATTTGATAGGTCTCGACAACCTCTTGTCAATAATATATATTAATAAACCTAATAACATAAATTATAAAATAATTATATAACTAAAATCTATAAAAATAAAATATACGTAATTTGTGACAAGTATTAGAATTTTTATTAAAAAATTTAAATCAATGATTTAATCTTTTTTAATTTCTAATATTACCTTACCTACTTTCTCCTTTGCTTAAAATATATTTTTGGTTCATATAGTTTACGCTCATTTTCAATTTAGTTTATATACTTCTTTTCTGTAAGTCAGTCATGGTACTTATAATCGTTAGCAAAATGATCTATGTCATTAGACCCGGTTATGAAGTTGTCAGTTTATTGTCTGACGTGGAAAATTGAGGCTAAGGTGGCACCATTTTTGGCTTGTCATCATCCATGACATTAGTATAGGGACCAAATTAAAAACAAAAAAAAAACTATAGGGATCAAATTAAAAATAAGAGAAAACTAAAAAGACCAAATATATAATATGTGTTTATTATCTATATATATCATAAGAGCAGTTTACCTTTAAATAAATAAGAGTTATTGTGTACTCTTAAAGATTTTAAAATGAATAAGCGATGAAAAGAAAAACTCAACTTTCCATATTTTTTCTTGTGCATTTTTATCTTTTTATTCAATGTTCTTATATATGTTCCTATTGCATAAATTAATTTTTAATATACTTTTAGTCTTTTATATTTATGTAATTACTACTAGTTTTAATTCAATGTGGTTGACCTAGTGGTTAAGGAATAACAAGGTATGCTTCTTACTTTAACTACTTGAATTTGAACCTTAGACCAATTAATTCCATTAAATGCACTATGCCAATGTGAGAGATGTTCCTTTAAGATCGTCTAGGAAGGGACAAAGTCTCGGTTGACGCAAAAATTGTTTTGATGATACTCTTATGTATAACAAAAAAAAATGTTACTAATTTTTAGGTAAAGATATTTGTTTATTGGAAGTCTTCTTTAAACTCATACTAAAGAGCAAGTTTTTCTCTTTAGAAGCTTGTATGTTAACGTGAAAAACTATAGTAGTAGGATTATATTTAGGGATATAATGCTTGCTAAATATAAAGTTAGACATTATGTAAAAAGGAAAGAAAAAAATGGCTAAGCTTAAATGTTTTTAAAATATATTATACTTTTGGTCCTTATAATTTTCTTATATTTTTAATTTAGTCCCTAGCTATTTTTTTTTAAAATTTAGTCCTTATAATTTTTTTTTAAATTTGGTCCTTATATTAATGTCAGAGATGATGATGCGGACAAAAATAGTATCATCTCAACATTTATTTTTTACATCAAATCATAAACTCACAGCATCATAATTAGGACTAACAGCAAAAGCTATTTTACTAACAATTATAAGTACTATAATTAATTTATATATATATATATAAGGAATAAAATAAAAATAAATATACACTATAGTACCAAAATTATCTTTTAACCTTCTCATTTTTTTTTACGGGGAGAGCCTTATCTATTCACTCCAACACATAATTATATCTCTGTTTTTCACATGTTTTCTTTTTTTTTCCCCCACCTTCCTCAACGCGTTTTCCCATTTTTCCTTACACGTTCTCCCACTTTCTTTTGTGTTATTTTGGTTACCAATCTCCCACTTTCTTTCTCATTTCTCTCTCTCTCTCTCTCTCTCTCTCTCTCTCTCTCTCATTATCTTGATCTCTATAACGTTCACATTGAAACTCATAGGGGAGGCGAAAGCTTTGTGTCTTTAGCTCCAGCCTTCTCAAATGATAGCAAGCGGCTTTGGTTTGCACAGGCAACACCGTTTCCATCTTCTGGTCTGCATGACACTGACAGGAATGGAGTGACAAAGTATATTGCATAGAAGTTCGTGTTAGGTACCAGAGTGACGGAATAGTGTCTCACAACTAAAATAAGAGATGAGAAAAGAGGAACTGAACACACAATATTTAACGTGGAAAACCCTCAATGAATAAAGGGAAAAATCACGGGGCAAGACTAGAAGAATTTCACTATGGGAAGAAATTACAACACCTCTCTCTAAATACTAGGAAAGAACAACCTCACAAAGAATACAAGAAAATATACAAGAGAGGAAGAGAAGATTTTGGGATGATTAAACTCTTCCCCTTAAGCTCATTTATATAACTCTCAAAGGACAATCCATTCAATGGATTGCCCGATGTGGGACTAACAATTCTCCCACTTGAAGATTTGATTAAACCAATCATATCTTCACACTACTCTTTCCGTCTTGCCATTCAATATTGCTTACGTTTCTGATAGGCCATAGGAAGATCGACACCAAATAAACTTGTCAGCATTGATCGGCTTTGTCATCACATCTGCTAGGTTGTCTTTGGTGTGAATCTTCTGCATATCCACACTTCCTTCTTCTACTACTTCTCGAACGAAGTGATACTGGATACCTATGTGCTTTGTCTTGGAATGAAAGGCTGGATTCCTTGCAATGTACAAGGCACTCTGACTGTCACAATACACAGTAGTTCTCTCCTGCTTGTGCCCGAGTTCCTCCATTAACCTTTGTATCCATACAGCTTCCTTGCAAGCTTGGGTAGCTGCCATGTACTCAGCTTCTGTAGTAGACAAAGCTACAACAGTCTGTAACTTAGATAACCAGCTTACCGCTCCTCCTGCAAGTGTAAACACATAGCCAGTAGTAGATTTTCTTTTATCAAGATCACCTGCAAAATCTGAATCAACATAACCCCTGACAACAAATTCTGATCCTCCAAAACATAATGCAACATCTGAGGTTCCTTTAATGTATCGTAGGATCCTCTTAACAACATTCCAATGCTCTCTACCAGGATCTGCCATAAACCGACTGACCACTCCCACTGCTTGTGCAATGTCTGGTCTTGTACATATCATAGCATACATAAGGCTTCCCACCGCTGATGCATACGGTACTCGAGACATTTCCATCCTCTCCGCTTCGCTGCTAGGACTCATACCTGAGGATAATTTACAAATGACAGGAAGTGGGGTAGATATTGGCTTACAGTCTTGAATGTTGAAGCGTCGCAAGACCTTCCTTAGATAATTCTTCTGAGAAAGCCAAATCTTCCTATCTTTTTTGTCTCGGTTAATTTGCATTCCTAAAATCTTGTTTGCGGGTCCCAAGTCCTTCATATCGAACTCCCTAGCCAATTGTGCCTTCAATTCTTGGATTCGATCTTTGTTGAGGCCTACCACCAACATGTCATCCACATACAACAGCAAAATGATGAAATCATTATCATCAAACCTCTTGTAGTACGTACAATGGTCTGAACTCAGTCTGTTGTATTCAAGGCTAATTATGAAGGAATCAAATCTCTTGTACCAACATCTGGGCGCCTGCTTTAGACCGTACAGAGATTTGGTCAACCTGCAAACCAAGTTTTCTTTTCCTTGTTCTTTAAAACCTTCTGGTTGGAGCATATAAATTTCTTCTTTAAGCTCTCCATGAAGGAAAGCTGTCTTTACATCTAGCTGCTCAAGATGTAAATCAAATGCAGCACACATCGCTAACACTACTCTGATAGTAGTAAGTCGAACCACTGGAGAAAATATCTCATTGAAATCAATGCCTTCTTTCTGAGCATATCCTTTTACCACCAATCTAGCACGGTACCGTTCCACTTGATCATTGCCATCTCGTTTGATCTTGAATACCCATTTGTTCCCGATGGCTTTCCGACCCTTTGGAAGTTCAACAAGTTCCCATGTTTTGTTTCTATGTAAGGCTTCCATTTCTTCCTGCATTGCTATCATCCATAGAGAAGCATCTGAACTGCTCAAAGCCTCTTGAAAGGTTGACGGTTCACCTTCTTCAGTTAGGAGACAGTATGCATCATGGCTTGCCATAACATAGTCTGAGTGCCATGATGGTATTCTGATTTGGCGTGACGATCGCCGAACTTCTTCACCATTGACCTCATTTGGTTCTTGTTCCTCATGCTCTGGTTCTGCTTCAGAAGAATCATCTTCTCGAGAATTTCTCTCCATCTGCACTGTAGCAGTCTCTTTTGAAGTGCTGTCATTTGTCTGCTCACTTTGCAGTTCATTTTCTGCAAAAACTACATCTCTGCTGACAACAAGCTTGCGGGCAGTGGGATCCCACAAGCGATACCCCTTAACACCGTCAGCATAACCCAAGAATATACATTTCCTGGATTTTGGATCCAACTTTGTTCTTTCTTGGGAGTTGTACATCACGTACACAGGACATCCGAATACATGTAGAGAAGAATAATTAGCTGGCTTTCCATTCCACATCTCCATAGGTGTCTTCAAACCAATCGCCGTTGATGGTGATCGATTTATCACATAACAGGCGGTTTTGACTGCTTCTGCCCAAAAAGATTTGGCCAATCCCGCTGTTCTCAGTATGGCTCTTGTTCTTTCTAGGAGAGTTCTGTTCATCCGCTCTGCTACACCATTCTGTTGAGGAGTATGTGCAACCGTGAATTGTCTTGTAATACCCTATTGTTTGCAGAATGCCAGAAAATTGTCATCTACATATTCTCCTCCATTATCTGTCCTCAAGCACTTGAT
The DNA here is from genome assembly GCA_023212625.1 of Styphnolobium japonicum. NCBI lineage: Eukaryota > Viridiplantae > Streptophyta > Magnoliopsida > Fabales > Fabaceae > Styphnolobium > Styphnolobium japonicum. The sequence continues at coordinate 8,520,930 of JALBWW010000010.1, forward strand.
TCTTTTCCCAGTTTCAAGCTCTACCTGTGCTTTGAACTCCTTGAATACTGGAAACACATCTGACTTCTTCTTGATTGGGTACACCCATAATCTCCTGGAGTAATCATCAATGAATGACACCAAATACTTTGCTCCTCCTAGGGATATTTCCGGTGATTCCCATACATCAGAATGGATTAAGTCCAGTATGTGTTTTCTTCTAGTAGTTACTTTGGCAAATCTCAATCTATGTTGCTTGCTTATCACACAGTGCTCACAGAAGGGTAAATTGACCATCTTGAGCCTGGGTAAGAGATTGCGTTTCGCAAGAACTTTCAAGCCTCGCTCTGACATATGGCCTAATCTGCGATGCCACATCATCGTTGTTTCTTCTTGGCTGGCTGCTGCAACTGATGCATCTGCCTCTTGCAACGTCTCTCCCAAAAGCATGTATAGATTGCTTGTGATCTTCTCTGCTTTCATCACCACAAGGTTGCCTTTCACTACTTTCAAGATTCCACCTTCAGTGTGGATCTTGCACCCGAGGTCATCCAATTGCCCAATGGACAATAAGTTCTTCTTCAAGCCCTTCACATGTCGTACCCCTTGAATTTTGCGAACAGTACCATCATGCATTTTTAATCTGACAGTACCGACTCCAGCAATTTCTAAGGCGTGATCATTTCCCATGAACACAGATCCTTCCGAAATAGGTTCATAAGTGCAAAACCAATCTCGGTGTGGAGTCATGTGCCATGTTGCGCCTGAATCCATTATCCAGACATCATTAAGTTTCTTTCCGCCTTTAGAACTGGTCGCTGCTTCACTATACAAGATTTCTCCATAATCTGAGGTACTTGCAACACAACCTTGGGAGGTTGATGTTTCAGAATTCTTTTCTCCACTCTTCTTATTATGCCAACACTCCTTCTTCGAGTGCCCTCTCATGCCACAATTGTAGCATTTAAGATTCTTCCTTCTTCGAGATTTTGATCTACCATGATTCTGACTCCCACTGGAGCCACGTTCCATTGATCTTCCTCTCATCATCATCAAAGCCTCTGCTTGCTTTGAACTTTCTGACCTTTCTTCCTTATTCTTTCGCCTAGATTCTTCTTCAAGAATAGCACCGTCAACATCATCAAAGTGAAGAGAGTCACCAACATTGTTATTTGTGATGTTGATGATGAGTTGATCATATGAATCTGGTAAACTCTGAAGTAGAAGTTCCGCACGTTCATTTTTCGCTATTTTGAAATCTGATGCTGTAAGTTGAGCAAATAGCGTATTCAGAGTGTTGATGTGATCCGTTACCGACGTGGATTCACTCATTCGAAGAGTGTAGAGTTTCCTCTTCAAGAATATTCTGGTGTGAAGTGACTTCACCTCGTACAATTTGTTAAGATCATCCCAAATCTCCCTTGCAGTCTTCTTCTCTGCAACACTTGACAAAACTGAATCCGCCATTGCTAGGTGCAAATTGGCAACAGCGTTGTCATCCTTCTCTTTCCACTTTTCATCAGTCATATCTGTGGGTCTACCTTTAATTGCTTCTAGACAATTATCCTTCCTCAAAATTGCCCTTATCTTCAATTTCCACAGGGAGAAATTACTCCCATTGAACTTCTCTATCTCGAATTTTGCTGCCATGGTTGTACACAAACTGAACCGAATTACACTATTTCACCGTGAATAGTACCGTATACGTGAATAGTATTTGTACGTATTCCGTACATTAGAACAAATCCAGTTACGTTAACAATCACTGCAAAAGTATACAACCACACGTATGAATAGTAACCGTATCTGTGAATAGTCCATACAACTGAATAGTGCCGTATACCGGAACAGTGACGTAGTCCATAAATAGTGCACCAGGTAAGTTCCCAGGAAAGAGAGGTGGGTCACTAATAGACACGCTTAAATACCAAGTCTTTTCTAGTCAGAATTTCCCTAAACACTTTCACGCTACCACACTTTATTTCCAGCAATTTTTTTTCTGATGTGGAAGATCAGACAATACTGCAACCACAGAGCATACTAAGAATCGACACTTTCCCAACTTACTGCAGCGGACCACGAACCAATGGCTCTGATACCACTGTTAGGTACCAGAGTGACGGAATAATGTCTCACAACTAAAATAAGAGATGAGAAAAGAGGAACTGTACACACAATATTTAACGTGGAAAATCCTCAATGAATAAAGGGAAAAGCCACGGGGCAAGACTAGAAGAATTTCACTATGGGAAGAAATTACAACATCTCTCTCTAAATACTAGGAGAGAACAACCTCACAAAGAATACAAGAAAATATACAAGAGAGGAAGAGAAGATTTTGGGATGATTAAACTCTTCCCCTTAAGCTCCTTTATATAACCCTCAAAGGACAATCCATTCAATGGATTGCCCGATATGGGACTAACAGTTCGAACCGGCCAATTTTTAAAAATCAAATCTGATTCAAATAGTTCACTAGTTCAATATGATTTTTAGCAGTTTGAATGGTTTGATCCGGACTCAAATGTGTTAGCAAGTTTGTAGAGGCTTGATGATATAGTCAGTTCACGAACTAATTGGTTGAACCGGTCGGTTTAGTCCAACTTTTTAAGCATTATTTTATTATTGGCAAGTAAAGCCAGAGTAACCTTACAGACAATTGGTTATTCACACAAAAACTAGTACAAAGGGGAAATCCCCAAGAGCACCTTCCAAACTAGAATGGAAATAACACAATCACATAAACATTGTTAAAATCATAAACCTTACAACGTGGAAAGGAATTCAGCCCATTCCACTTCAGGTTTTCTAATTACCTTAATGTCCATTTTGCATTGAAAACTTTATTTTTTATCTTCAATAATAACTAAAGGGTGAAAACAGCTAGGCTCAAATGGTCCTGGCTATTCGCATGGCAATGTAGACAGGCAGTCCGTCCTCTCCACTAGCTCCAGAACAAGGAGTTGTTCAACCTTAGACTATTAGATTGGAGCCAGACATTCTTGGTCATCAGGCATGTCATAAAGTGGTGCACATTCGACTCTAACTGACCTTCACAGACTTGGCAATAAGGTGGATAGTGTCTATACGCTTCTGGATATTCTCAGCCTCTGAAACGGCATTTCAGAACACAGGCCACAAAAACAAAAAATATCAGGTTACTTGGTGCTTTGATTTTCCTGACCATATTCCATACAATTGATCTCTCTGTGCAATATATTCATACTTACCCAATAGCCTGGATTGACAGTAAAACGTTATGACTGTGTTGAGTGCCAAACTATTTGTATTTTTTTTTTTTTTGGGGTCTGTTAGTCACCCTTAACCGTAATATAATATTAGCATCTCTAGGGAAGAACTTGTGGTTTCTAACTGCAGTCTCCTTCCAAAGCCATTCTTTGTGGTCTATATATGGAGAGACCATAAGAAATGCCTCCTAATAAGAGGTGGGCAGCCAAGAATCTTCAAAAGCTTTAAAACTCATGATCATCGCCAGTCATTTATTTCAATTCTTGTTGAATAACCCTTCTGCCTTCCAAGAAGCTTCGCCATCCCCAAGATTGATTGGAATCATGATTTTGAAAACATCTCTAGCTGTGTTTTGCCAGCAAGGTTAGACTAAAATCCCTTAAAACCTATCCCCCATCACCTTTCCGAGGATAGATACTATCCTAACTTACCCAGCATATTTTCCTCCTATCCCTCTGTTAGTTCCATAAAAAATTACATAGCAAACTCGTAAGCTCATCACAAAGACCATCTAGTAGTTTAAAACAATAATTCATCATGTATAGTGGGAGTGTAGTGCCCAGGGACTTGATTAGCACTTCTTTTCCTCCGTAGGACGACAGCTGCTAAATCTCCAATGGACTTTCACTTTAACAAAAGAGAAGGTCTATTTTTTGGGTCTATTAACAATCGAAGGCATCTCCAAGTATTTGTCTTGCCCTCCAATGTGCATAATCTCCAGTTGCTTAGCAATCTAATCTCTTTGTCTATGTGGAGTATTGGCATTAAAGAATAGTGATGATTTGTTATAATTAGTTTTTTGGTCACTGAGTTGTTCACAAGATTTTAAATTTCGGTCGCGGTTGCAATTGTGTTGCGACTGATGCAAGCCAATGCAGGCCACAACTGCAGAGTGTCACAGCTGCAGCGACGATTGAAATGTGATAGTAATGAATCACTTGAGAAGGGGGGTTGAATCAAGTGTTACTAAAACGAAATTTTCTGCAACACACAAAAAACTCAAAACACAATAGAAATAAGCTGGCTTATCAGTGACAGTGAGCTGGCTTATCAAAGTCAGAATTTGAAACTTAAACAGAGCATGCGCATACAAGTTTGAACATCAACAAATAAACATTCACACATAAATGCAGTAAAGAGAGGGTTAAGAAAGAGCTTGCACAGTGGAATTTATACTGGTTCGGCCCAATGTGGAACCTACATCCAGTCCTCAGCAAAACTGAGATTTTTCACTATCAACCAAGTGTTCTTTGATCCACCCTAGCCTCTTCAAGCTAGATACAAGTAGTTTTGATCCACTCTAGCCTTTCCAAGCTAGAACTAAGTAGTTTTGATCAACCCTAGCCTCTCCAAGCTATGAAACAACACACCCTCAATGGGCTTTACAAGAAACAGAGTAAAAACTCTCTCACAAAGAGTTGGATATACAATGATAAGCTCCACACAGATTTACAAATGATTATCAGAGTAAAGCACAACTAATTCTGTTTTTCTTCTCTTTTTCCCTTTTTCCTCTTCTTATTGTCTCTGGAAAATTATGGGTATTTGTAAGCAAGAGAATTTTAACGTTGCAGCACAAGGACGTTGCAGTTTTTGTACTGTACCAGCTATTCATAACCTCTTTTGGCAGCTAGTGGGTGCATAGTGTCTTTTTTCTCTTTTGTGTCTGTCATTCCCTTTTGTTTGGTATCATTCAAGACCTTCCAAAGAATATTCTAACGATTTGGCAGCTTGGGAAACCTTCTAGAATCATCTTGCAGCTAGAGAACAAAAACAGAGTTGATCAGAGTATTTCTGAGTTTCCAGTATGAGCCAGCTCATCTTGCATTCATGAGTCAGCTCATCCATGTTTTCCAGCTTTGTTCCTTGAGCAAACTAATCTTGATCATTAGCATGCTCTTCTCTGTCCATCCAGCAGCTAGTTCAAGTCTGCAGGGAGTGAGCTAGTTCAAGTGTGTAGGGAGTGAGGTAGCTCATCTTCAATTCATGAGTCAGCTCATCAGCTTGCTTATATTTGAGAATTTCAGCTTTAATGCTTTGATAAATCTGCAGAATAGTCTTTTAACTAGGATCAAGTGTAAGCAATCTTTGTTAATGATAAAGTAATGTTTGTAATCATCATAAAATAAGTGCTAACAAGAAACCTTGGGCTAACAAAATGTTGCGGCCGCATCAGGTGATGCAATCCTAAATTTAAAACCTTGGTTGTCCATGTTATGAGAGAATACATGGCTGCTTCATTGTGGCCTGCCTTATAGAAAAAGAGTGAATCATTTGCAAATAAAACCAGTTGATTGAAGGGCGTTGTATTCCAATTTTGAGTCTTTTCAAGCACTCATTTCTCTATACAATGGTGAGAAGATAAGAGAACACATCTATGCACAAATTAGGACTAGATAGAGGGAGAGAGGACAACCATGTATCAATTTGATGTTACTTATATTTTTAGAAGAGCAAAATGAATGTTTATTACTCTATAATATATGTTAGAATGGTAGTGAATTTAGTTTAGGTCTAGGGAAATTTTACAATTGAAATACTTACACCAAATTTAATAATTTAAACAGAAATTTTTAGAAATGAAGGGAATTTATTATTTTTTTTTAATTTGAAAATTTCCACCCAAGCATAACCTAAAATAATATGCATTATTTATGGGCATATCCATGAACTTGGTGGAGATGTATCTGCCGACTTCTACTCTAATCCATCATCAAATTCTACTGGATTTTGCTTCGATTTCTTTTCTAATTCGGTATGTGGTTTACTTTATTGACTTTCATTTCTGCTAACCCAATTTAGACGTTATGGAAGCTTCATGCTTGACTGGATTATTAATTGAATTTAAGATATTCCAAAAGCCAGGACCAATTAAGTTTTAGCTGCCAAATTTTGTAATTGTGTCTGTACTTGTAGACTAGGTAACAGGTAACATGGTAACATGGTACCTGGTCATGCTATATTTGTCGTTCATGCGAGAGAAATCTTTGAACACTTGTTGTATAAGATCTCTATCATGATCTTTGGTCATATGCTGATTTAATTTTCCAAGTATTGAAGTCACTCTCAATGACAAACGTATGTAATTTGGTTTCAGTCAATTCTTTTGGTCAAGTTATATTTCTTCTAATTAATGGTGAGAATGGTACGAGTAGGGGTCTGATGAATACTAGTTATCTTGGTATGTTCAACTTTGGAAAGTTTGAAGATCTTATGTGACCAAGAATAATAAGTCTTAACTCCAAAACAAGTAAGGTGACTCCGTATTGTATATTTTTTACTCTTATTTTGTAGGCTAGTATAATATTGATGCATGAGTGGATAACTACACGCAATTTGAAAAGCTAAAACCTTGGATTTGTAGCAATGAAGCGTACAACAAGTTTCCAATTGTGTGAAATCTTATGATATTTGAGATTTCTTTTTTTTATTTTTTATTTTGGGGAGGCTCCATCGAACCTAAGAGAGAATAAGAAATGAGGATGAGAGAATCAAACTCCTGTCATATAACCAAAGCTAAAAACCATGAGAAATACTAATTGAGCTATGCTCTTTTGTTGTTTTATCTATTGTTTAGAGCTTAAGGTTTATGGAGATGTGGGAGATCGATCCTTCATCACATAACTTCAGTCCTGATAAAAACCATGAGAGATATCAATTGTTATTTATTGTTTTATCCCCAGAGGACGCGTGGTAAAAGACTAGTATGTGTGTTCTGTTTAAAAAAAATAACACATATTTGTTTCACTTTTACATCAGCTATGCCTTAAGAAACAACAATGAAAATTTTGTTAAATTGATTGGTTTGCATGTAAATTAATTAGAACCTAAGAGCAACTAATGTTCTCCATCTCTGTTTATTTAATTTTAGTGTTATGTACTGTTGTATATACTTATACTATTATTTGTCCCTAAAGTTACTTGTTAATTAATGAATTTTGAAGGGATTTTGACTTTGCTAATACTAATTTACTAATTAGTAAATTATATAGAAATGATAAAAGAAAATAAGATATTATTTCTCTTTTGGCATGAAAATATATAAAATGAAAATAAAGTAGGGTAAATTACTTTTTAAAATTATATCTAATCCTGAAATTGAAGAAAATCACCCTTGTAGCGTTCCTGCTAACAGAATCAATAGTTCAAAGCAACGGGTATGCTTTTCAGAAGCTAGATGGCTCTAATTCGTTTATTTTCTATTTACCTTTTTATCTCTATTTAATTGCTAGATGGGTTATCAAAGGGTTTTGGCTTTGTTATTCTTTTTTTTTTTTTTTTTATCGAAATAGAGTTGGACTTCGAAACCTGTCAATTGTTGGAAGTTTGGAACGACACTTGAATATGATGGCAATTCTGGGGAGTCCAAGTTCTGCCTAAGAAACAGTTAATATGAGTTACTTAATTTCATTCAAATTGTTCAATGATTAAAACTCTCTGCAAACCACAAAACAAAGATGGTTGTTTAACACTTTCTCAGAGGTACAGATAAGTCTGGTATTAACATTCATAATTTTCTTTCTTTTAATATTTTTCGTATTAAACCTTCTTAATACTCCTTTGATGATTAGGGGTGATTCAACCTTTTTCTCTTCTAATATATATCATATATATTTTGTCAAATTTTTTTTATAAGATTTGATATACAACGAATACTCGTGCTAACAAAAGTTAAAAATATGATTAATTGACATATTCCCTTAGATGCTTAATATTTTTTGTTCGTTAGAATTGATTAATAGAGGGTACTGGATGCTGGGGAGTGTAATTCTAAAGTACTGTCATTTCAACATATATATATATATATATATATATATATATATATATATATACACTTTGAGGAGGGTGACTATAATTTATCCAAACCTTAATAATCTATTTTTTTTACAAACATTATCTTAAAATAAATATGTAAATAGATATATAATCCATTTTCTCGACAGTTCATAAAAGTTGAAATATTCTCTCTTATATTACATTTGCGGCTATCATTTTTTTTTGAATATATATATATATATATATTATATAGTTATGGATGATCTTAATAATTATCAATAATTAGGTTCTAAGGTTGAGTGTATTTAAATTTTCATTTTAAACCATAGAAAAAGATCTATTTTCTTGTTGTTATAGCCTCATCGATGTATATAAAAAAAATTAAAAAATTTGTCATGATATATACTTGTGATCTATTAGTAAAAGAATTGGTAACACCTAAACATGTTTTACAAATACCTAGAAAAACTTAACTAGTGTTTGGAAATTAATATTGATATAGAATATATCAACAGAATGAGTTCATGTGATCCGTTTCATTGTGCCTTTGCATGCGTTGCTGGAGTTTTAAAGCCCACATAATATAAAATTTCATTTTAATAGAGTAGATTGATAGAAGGAGGGTAAGTTCAAGCATATGACTACTCAAAATAAAGAAGAAACTCTCAAACTAAAGAGAGAGTTAAAATTAATAATTTAAAATTTTCTATTCTAAATTTAAGTTTGTTTATAAGTAAACTAGTTTAAGTATATACATGTTGAATGTAAAAGTTCATGTATCTAGAATATTTTATACTTCATATATGTATTTAAATTAAAATTTATATATTTAGATATCAAAATGTCACTTACTTAACTTATAATTTATAAAATAGGTACGCCTTTTATCATATACTTAAAATCAATTAATTAATGGATGCAAATGAGTAAAAACTTTTCCTCAAAAAAATCAATTTTCAGTGACAGTATATGAAATCATTTCAGGGGGGACCATTCCAAAACTTAGGGATCAAACATCTTTCTATGTAATTAATTGCCTCTTACACCATCCTTTTCATCCATGCAAGGTCGTCTCCGCCAATGTCTCTCTGAGCCATAAACGTGATTTCATGCATGTGGACTTACCACTATTTTGTACCCCAATTAATGGTAGAGTCAAAATAGATGGTTCTTTTCGTTGGAAAGATGTCATTTTGTTTGGTGCATGTGTCCTGTAATATCAAAGGACTAACTTCTTATATACGCTAAGTTGATCAGATATCAGCAAAGATAACTTCTTATATACGCTAAGTGTACGTATCACATATTATTCTTCCATATATAACTTTTTATTTTATAATAAAATACTTTCCGTCAACTTGGACTAATCAGCCTCTCCCAATTACATGAATAGTAATATTATTTATATATATATATATATTTAAAATATTATATTTAATATAAATTATCAAATATTTATTAATTATTATTTATATTTAATAAACTTAAATAATTGCCAATACGCCTGAATACCATACCAGAGAGGGTACTATACAACTCCCTAACAGCCAAGCTATTCTAAAGGTGTAGGTTAAAGGACCCATAACCTCAGCAACGATCTTGCTAAAGAACATAGGAAAGCAAACCCATGGCTCTGTTCACAAAGCAACACTTTCTTCAGCTATTTCTGGTGATCCTAATAGCAGCAAAAGCAGCATCTGAGCGCAAGCCAGACTGCTCAAGAAAGTGTGGCTCTCTAAACATTCCTTACCCGTTTGGGACAAGTGAGGGTTGTTATTTGGATGACTCTTTCTTCATCAATTGCACTCATAACTCCAGCACTCCCAACTCTCCCATCCCTTTCCTGCGACGAAGTACTTTAACTGTGCTCAACATTTCACTTCGTGGGGAACTAATCATTTCATTTCCCGTAGCCCATGATTGTTACGGCATGAAAGGCAATGCTCTCAGTACTGACGAGGAGAGGGTTAGGAGACTCAACTTGACTCATTTTTCCATCTCATCGACCAGGAACAAATTTACCGTACTTGGTTGCCACGCAATTGGTGAATTCTGGGGCTATGTTCCGCACGGGGAAAGCTACGCTACAATAGCCGCATGCTCATCCATCTGCAGCAGTCTTGATGACATCAAGACTAATGGATCTTGTTCTGGCACTGGCTGTTGCCAAAATTCTATACCCAATGGACTATCCGCTTTTGTAATGGAAACGTGGAATAAGGACAACCACTCCACGATATATGACTTAAATCCATGTTCCTATGCATTTGTAGTTGAAGAAGCAGCTTACAACTTTTCGGCTACAGATATTAAGAATTTCAAGAATAAGATGGTACCCATAGTGCTTGATTGGGCAGTGGGAAATCAAACGTGCCAAGATGCCAAACATAATATTACGAGCTACGCGTGCAAGGCAGAGAATAGTGAATGTTACAATTCGACCAACGGAGTCGGGTATCGCTGCAAATGCCTCTCTGGTTTCCATGGAAATCCGTACCTCCATGATGGCTGTAAAGGTAGGAAGAGTAACGTTAATTGTATAGCCTTGTACATTTTTTTAATATTTTTTTAAAAATTGAAAAAATAGATAATTTTGATACCAGATGACTTTTTTTTTTAATTTCTACAATAAAAACAAGAGTTTAAATTTAATTTCATTGTAAAGTTTTTTCATTATCATTTAATGATATGATAGTATATTATTAAAAAAAATTGACCTCGTAAATAATTATTCTGATAGTGAAAAAAACTCTTTTAATGCTTGTTTGAAATTTTTTTATAAAAAAGTAGTTTTTAAAAAGAAACGTATGTTAAATTTAATGTGTTTGGATGAACTTTTTAAAAAATCCAACCACAAGCTAGATTTCGATGCTTTTAAAAAGAGTACATTTTTTATAACTTAAAAAAATGGTCAAACATGAAAAAAAAAATCTTTTTAAATATTGTATCTAAATATAAAATAAGTTTTATTTTTATATATAAAAAATCATTTGAAAAACAACGATTAAAAAAAATAGAAACTCATTCAAATCAATAATATAAAAAAAATATTAGATGATAATGTAAATTTTAAAGTGAAATGGATTAAAATTAAAATTGAGGCATGTAAATTTTAAAGTGAAAATGGATCAAAATTAAAGTGGATCACGGCTCATTGGCTTCCTTTTCTCCTTTCTCTTTTTACATTTATTGCAACTAAACTGAAATCATGGCTGTATGCTTCCTTCAGATATCGATGAATGCAATATGGAACCCAAACCCTGCAGAGGAAAATGCGAAAACTTTGCTGGCGGTTTTAAGTGTTCATGTCCGAAGGAATACGAAGGAGATGGGATGAGCAATGGCACAGGTTGCCATCCCAAAGGCAAATCCGTGGGGAATCTCATACTTATTATTGCACTGAGTAAGTACATATCCCATTTCTAAGCTAATTACTTATACATTTCCTTTACATCATCTAATTATCTTCTCCTGTTGATAACGGAGGCCCTATTGTCCTGATAGTCCATGTGGCTTAACTAGGGGTGTCAAAATTAGGAGAAATTTTAATATATTTTAAGAGTATTATTCCCTGCGATTTTTTAATTATCAAATTTGAATTAAATTTTAATAATTTTTTTAAATTTAATCCAACGGCATGTATGGTTATGATGTGTCACGTGTTACATTTTTAGTGGACTGGTATAATACTTTTATAATACCTAAGAATATCTCCAAAATTAGGGCTGTCAAAAGTAGACTAAATTAGTCGGGCTAACCTATTTAATTACATAAATTATGCGAGTTAGACTTTTATTTTAGTGATTGTATAAATATGACTATTTTTGAACTAACGCATTTAGCTCACGTGTTAAATATGTCAACCAGTTTAACTTGCGGACCACCCACTTATTTTTTATTTACTATATTTTAATATTCGTTTATTATTCATTTGTAACTTAATATGATTTAATAATTATTTATTAAACTTTAAGATTTATTTTATTATTGATTTATGACTTGTTTGTTAAGTTTTGAGATTTATATATTTGTTAATAAAATTTGATTGCTTGATTTTATTTTTTAAAATAATTATTATATGGGTCAATAGGTTAACTCATTTAAATTTATGAGTTAACGTGGGGTAAGTCGAAATAATTATTTTATAATTTACTTAAATATGAGTAATTTTGACTTACCTATTTAACCCTCAATCCATAACAAATGAACTTACATGCTTCAGACCGACCACGTTGACAGCCTAATCAAAACGAGCTTTGACCCAAGAGTCAACTCATTTGGGCCAGTACAAATATGGGATAGGCTGCTATTTTATTAGCCCATTTTTCAATCGAGCTATTTTAGTAGCTCATATCTGAAATTGTCAGAGCTCAACGACTCAAGTCGTCTTTTTTTTTTCTGCACTTTGCAGCTCCTCTCACATCTCCTTCCTTGTGAGCATATTTATTAAACCTGGATCAGTAATTCACTTGATGAGATTATTAAGTTAATGGATTATTGGTTCAACTAATAGATTATTAGTTGAATCGTATAAAATTAAAATAAATATTTAAATATTTATATATATATACACACTATAAATGATGATATTTATTATTATAGATAATTAAAATATTTTTATTTTGAGAGAAAAGATAATTTTTTTAAAAAAAAGAATTTAACCCTTAATTCATAAAATAAAAGTCATAATATTTTTATTAAAATACTCATAACTTATAAAATAATTTTTTTTTTGAAAAATTAGGACTATCATGACGTAAATCTCGAAAAGTTATATGAAATTGACATATAATTAGTCTAAATTAGAAAAACGAGTCAAAGTTATGATTTTTCAAAGTTTAAAATTTTTTTTTTAATTTTGTGATCTAGCGTGTTCTAGTTCAACCAACCAAGTTATCAGTTTTTCATCCAAAATCGGCCGAGTCGGACCAGGTCTGAGACATACCTGATCAAACTAGTCATTCAGACCGGTTACTTGACCGGTTCATTGGTCCAACGGCCGGACCAACCAGTTCAGTCTAGTTTTTATAACACTGCTTGTGAGGGGTGAAAATATATTAAATTTTATTTTAAATAGGTTTATTATATTTTAAAAATTTTAGCCTTAATTTAATTTATTATTTATTATAAATAGTTTTTTGGCATTGTCGAGCCTTATTGTAAAAATATTAAATTTTAGCCTGATCTAAAAGCCTAATTAAAGGCTTAAATTGTATAAACGCCTTTAAATAAGTTAAAATATTCAAATTTTATAGGTTTCAAATATATTTAACATTTAACAAAATTATTATATTATGTATAAAATAAATAAATTATATTAATATATAACTAATAATGATATAAGTATTATTAATTTTTAATTTTATGTTATTATAATAAATAAATGGGTCGACTTGTTAGGTCAAATATAATTTTTTAAAGGTCTAAGTCTTGACTTATTTAACTAAATAAAATTTTATAAAAACCTAAATCTAACTTATTTGATAAATATGTTAGGTCAAAATATGTAAAAATTAAATTAAGCTATAGGCCCCTGTTAGGCCATGACCTATTTCCACCTTTAATAGTCACTGTAAATTCTCGTTTCTTAAAATAAGGTAAAATCTTAAAATTATTAAAAATAACTTAATAGTCACTGTAAATTCTCATTTCTTAAAATAAGGTAAAATCTTAAAATTATTAAAAATAACATAATCATTCATAAATAATATAATCATTCTACATCAACATGTGCATCAACAACATTCTTAACTTGATAACTAGCCTCCGAATTTTGGATTAAATAGAAAAAATTGAAAAAATAAAATAGAAACATAACTACCGGAGTCCATGTCCATCAACACCCCTAAATCAATTCGAGTTTCCACATAATATTTAACCCAATAATTAACCTTCAACTTTCGGATTAAACAGAGTAGATATAAAAAAGATATTTATAAATATCCAGAATTCATAAAAAAAAATCTACCATAAAACTCTAAATTCATGTCCATCGAAACCCTCAAATTAATTTCAGCTTCAACCTCGCATATTTAACCCAGTAGTTAACCTTTAAATTTCGGATTAAATAGGAAAATTAGTCAAATATCAAAACACATCCAAGATTTACGAAAAATTGACCACATCACCCTGAACCAATAATCTTCATCTAAACTTTGAAATCAATTTTAGCATCCACAACATATTTAACACAATAATTAACCTCCAAGTTTTGAATTAAAAAGAGAAAATTAAAAAAAATAGCACATCTCCAACATTCACAAAAAAAATATATCATAACACCTAGAACCCATGCCCATCCAAACCCTCAAATCAATTTGAGCATTAATAATATATTTCACCCAATAATACAGCTCCAAATCTTGAATTAAATTAAAAAATTTTCAAAATGGCAACAAACAACTAAAATTCCCCAAGAATTAACCTGACCCTTACCGCAAGCCCCCTGACATTAGTCTTGAAGGAATTCAGATAGATTAAGAGGAGTATAAAAAGAAGAGTAAATATTTATTTTAGTCCTCTAAAGATATAAGTGTCATTTGTTAGGTCCTTCAATAATAAATACATTAAAATAGTCTTTCAATGTCAATTTTTGACATCAAATATGATTCATCAATGTTATTTTTAGATATTAAATTAGTCATGTAATATCATTTTTTTTCATCGAATTAGTCTTCAAAAAAACTAATTTGATTTAAAAAATTATTAAATGACTAAATTAATGATATTTATATTTTTAAAGAATCAAAATAAATATTTACTCTAATCTCACCTTTGTGTGAAGTTCCATCAGACCATATACTCCTAAACGGAGGAGAATTACTTTTGGAAGAGCCTACAAAAGTTGGAATCCGTCAGCTTATAGAGAGAGAGCATAGAAGAGAAAAAGACATTGCATGTGAGTTGGGTTGAGAGGAGGTTTCAGAATTTAAAAAGATTCTGAGACAGAATTTGTGAAGGAGATATTTCCCTCTCAAATTCTTTTTATGTAAAATGATACTGTTTCATATTTTTTAGACGGAATCTCCGTTTCAATTTTTTTCTTAAACAAATCAAAATACATTGAGAGTAAACTAATTTCTGTCTCAAATTTGATCCGTCTCAAATCACAAATAATCAAAACTTGGGTCCTTTGGGTTTTGAGACGGAATATCCATAGCAAATTCCATCTCAAAGTTTGAATTTGAGACTAGAAAAGTTTTGTCTAAAACGACTTCTTTTGGCAGTGTTAGCTACAATAAAATTGCACCCAATTTAATTTTAATTGAATTCAAAGTAACTTTTATGTTCTAATAATTAAATTCTGACACCTTTCATACTAGGTTGTAAATAGCATTTTCTATATTTATTGAAGTACTATATATTGAAGATTCTGTTACATTCGAGAAAAGCAATATTTATTTATTATTTAAAGAAAAAGAAAAACTATACTTAATTCTGAATATAATGCGACTCTTGTAATCTTGTATTAATTTTAAAAGTATTGTAAGAGCTGTCAAAATTTTAAAATTCACAATTTTATCTTAAATTATATATATTGCTTCAGCTCTTCTAATGTAGTGCAGTACTCATAAGGTGACCAAAGATAACAGAGCATTGCCGTGAGCAGTTTGTGAAAGTATAAAGACATTCAATAGAAATTTACGTGAGTTTTTATAGGAAAGTTTTAAGGTTTAAGAAAATTTTATATAAATTTTTAAAATAAAAGAGAGAGATTAATGGAATTACAGTAAAATATAGGAAAGATAGAATAATTTGTTAAACATAAAAATAATTTACTTAAAAATAGAAGTGACCTTTGCCTAACAAATCCTTTTCCTGAGCGCTCTTTGATAGAGCTGTAATTAACTTGAGTTTTGTTTGGTTTTTGTTCTTTGCTCTTTTGGGTCCTTGACCCCGTTAACTTACCCCCAAAAAAAAAATAATCATTTTCCTATGACTCTGTCGTTAGGGTTATAATCCGTTCCATTCCCTGTGTCTAAGTATGGTCAATTTGACCCTGCTATCACCAATATTATAAGGTTACTGTTATTTATAATATTAGCATTTTAAGGTAATAAATATGGTGCCCCATTTTTATATTCTTATTTTTTTTTTACAATGTTATTAATCAAAATTTAATTTTGATATATTGTCATTGTAATTTACATTATATATCATCTAATCATATGTTACCATATAAATAATATTGTTTGACTTCTTAACTATTTGTTATCATAGTCAAATTCTTTTAATTAATAATGTAAAAATACATAATTGAATAATAGTGTGAAATTATTTTTTATGCTGATAGTGAATGAAAATTAAATTATACTCTTATTAAAGAATTATAACAAGAATCTTAATGCATAATTTAATAATCAATAATGTATAAGATTAAAAAAAAAATAAATACCATTGATATAGAGCTATGAGTGTAGTAATTAATAATTGTAATTAGAATTAGTATAAATAACACTTAAAAAAAAGAATGAAATAGTACCATTAAATATAATTATATCATTAAATACATGGTAACATTAAAAAAAGAATGAAATAAAAAAATACAATTATATTAGAGGATAAATTGTTATCAAAGCATATAATTAAAATTTAAAGAATTGAATAGTAAAATTTTAAAAAAAAGACAATTTTTCTAACATAATCTATATATATAAGTAAAATTTCCTTTTGAAGCAATTAATAGTACCATTAAATATAATTATATCATTAAATACATGATAACATTAAAAAAAGAATGAAATAATGAAATAAAAAAATACAATTATATTATTGTTGTCAAAGTATCTAATTAAAATTTAAAGAATTGAATAGTAAAATTAAAAAAAAGACAATTTTTTTGACATAAAAAATTAATTTATAATGTTTCCTTTACTTACTTTTAATATTTTTTTTATTTAAAAAACCTTTGTATATTTATCATCTCTGGAATCATAATTATATATAAAAATATTATTTAAAAATAAATAAATAATAAGAAAATAAATTAATATGTGTAAAACACGAGTAAAATAAAATAAAAATATATATCTGACATAAAAAATTAATTTAAAATATTTTTTTTATCTACTTACAACAATTTTTATAGAAAACATTTTATAAACTAAACATATTTAAAAAAATAATTATAAAAAAATAATTTTGAATAAAAAATTAAAATATAAACCATAAAATAACCCGTGCACAGGTAAAATAACTAGTTATATAAGTGTAGTTGACAACTTATAATTATTCTATTTAAGAAACATTTAATTGTGTGTTTGGATTGGCTTACTATTTTTTAGAAAAGTTTTTCCTTTTAAATTTCAAAATGCTCAAGGAAAAGCATTTTGATGAATTTTCTTTTTTAAATACCAAATAAACTAATCCAAAACATGCTCACACCTTTATATTTTGACTATTGAAACCAAATGACCCACTTCCAGTTGACTTAAAATTCAAGCAAATTTGTGGTTGCGAGTTTTTGTTTTATTATTATTTTTTTTGTACGATACGGATTTTCCAAGTTAGTTTTGTGTGATCTTGAAAGATTTTAAGGGCATATTAGGTTGATGCATTTAGGAGAATTACTTTCTTTAGGCAATGACCCAAGATTTGAACCTGAACATTTAAGGCATAAAGCACACCTATTTAACCACTATATTAACCCCTTGAATTTGGTTAGTGTTTCCAATTTTGGAGATTTTATATATCTCTTTCATGACTGATTTTAATATTAGTAATTTTTTTGGTGAGATTTTAATATTAATATAACGACATAGAAAATTACTATATTGTTGTTGTCACTCTATTGGGTTGATAGTTTTATTAATTGTAATTGACTTTAGCATAATTCTTGATGTAAATCCAGTAATTAATTCTTCTAATTGTAGCATTTTAGAAAAAGTACTATAGAATCCTAAAATTAATGAATGTATTCATTTTCGCATTTAGCCGTTTACAAATACTGGAGCAACCTTGTGAAAAGTAAAATTGCTGATGAATACGACAAGCAGAAAAGAAATATTGACTCTTATTTTCAGGTGTGAGCTTAAGTTTGTTGGCACTACTTGTGGGAAGCTTTTACCTGTATTTTGGACTGCGAGTAAGAAAGCTCGCCAAAATCAGAGAAAATTATTTCCAACAAAATGGTGGTACATTGTTACAGCAACAAATTGCAAGACATCAGGGGTCGACAGAAAGAGCCACTATCTTCACTGCTCTAGAGCTCAAGAAAGCCGCCAACAACTATGATGAGGCTAGAATCATAGGTAAAGGGGGTCATGGAACAGTATATAAAGGTGTATTACCAGATAGCAGAGTTGTTGCCATTAAGAAGTCTAAAATTTCTAACCAAATTGAGATAGAGCAATTCATAAACGAGGTGGTTGTGCTTTCCCAAATCAATCATAGGAATGTTGTCAAGCTCCTAGGTTGTTGCTTGGAGACAGAGATTCCCTTGCTTGTTTATGAATTTATCACTAATGGGACTCTTTTAGATCACATTCATGTTGAAGGTCAAGCATCTCGACTTTCATGGTCAATCCGTTTAAGAGTTGCAACAGAGACCGCAGAAGCCCTTGCATACTTGCATTCTGCTGCTTCTACACCAATCATACACAGAGATGTCAAAACTGCAAATATACTACTAGATGATAATCTCACAGCTAAAGTTTCAGACTTTGGAGCTTCAAAGCTTGTTCCTCTTGATCAAACTCAATTAACCACTTTGGTGCAGGGTACATTGGGTTATCTTGATCCAGAATACTTCCAATCAAGTCAGCTAACAGAGAAGAGTGATGTCTACAGCTTTGGGGTTGTCTTGGCAGAGCTACTGACAAGCATGAAGGCACTTTCATTCGATAGGCCTGAGAATAATAGAAATCTATCTATGTACTTTGTTTCTTCAATGCAAGAGGGTCGCTTACCTCAAATCCTAGACAACAACATAATCAATGATGCAAACATTGTGCAAATAATCGAAGTTGCTAATCTAGCAAAAAGGTGCCTTATGCTAAAAGGAGAGGAAAGACCAACCATGAAAGAAGTAGCAATGGAATTGGAAAGAATAAGGATCGTGGAAAAGCATTCACTAGGAGCAGCCAATGTGTCTAGAGAAGTGATTGAGTACTCCTTCAAATTACCTAGTTCCCCCAACATCGTTGATAGCAGTGGTGGCAGTGGTGGAAGCAGCACAATTAGTATTACTGTGTTTGATAGTATGCAAAGCCAGATTTTGGAACCACTGGGTGAAGGAAGAAAAGAAGTGACCACATGGATCATGCAGGCTGCAGTGTAAGGTTTCCCTGGCAAGGTCGATATACTTAGGTAAAAAGGCCTTGATTTTCATTTTTTTTTCGAGACATTGTTTAATTTGAGTCCTTTATGTATTCAGCTTCTTCGCATTTAGGCCATATACCTTTGGCCAAGACATCTTTATTCAGTATCTAATTAGACCATACATTTTACCATAATATTCATTATATCTTCGATGGATGGAAACAATGGAGTAGTGATGTAGAATCTTTCTATATAAATGGCCTAAGAAAAACCATATGACCATACCCTGCAGTGCAGGTCAATATTCCCTGCAATTGTGACAGCCTTAAAATCGAAAAAGTTACTCCTCGAAGTCAAGATCAACAGAATTGAATATGAAAGGATAAGCACATGTCTTGTTATTCTTTCTGGAAAACCGGAGGGCTATATACCTTTGTCAATTTGTAATTCTCAACCGAGGATAGGGGGAGACCATCCTTTTTATATTATTAATAGATTGGCTATTTTTCTCATAATGATTAATGTATAAGTGTTCCATAAATTAAGGAAGCCATCTAAGAGTCTTACTAGTGAGTAGTGACACTAAATATTTTTGGGGACTGCTTGATCTCGGTATCAAATTCCAGCCAAACAGTTTTGCTTGCATTTTACCCTTTTCTTGGTCCCAACGTCCTAATCAAATCCCTATAAACAGACATAAACACCCGGAAGCTCACCAAGTTTTTGTGGTTAATTACTTTCATTTTTGGTAAGCCAATTTCGACATTATAGATGTTGCACGCTTTGAATAGTATATTAATAGAATTTAAGATATCATGCTTGTTCGAAATCCCAAAGGCCAGGGCCAATTATGTTTTAGCTGCCAAATTTTGTAATCGTGTCCATATAAGACCAGCAATGCTATATGGTACCGAGTGTTGGACGGTATGGTACCGAGTGTTGGACGTTAAAATGTCAACATGAGCATAAGTTAAGGGTTGCAGAGATTGAGAATGTTGTGCCAGATGAGTGGACACACAAGAAAAGATAGAATTAGGAACGAGTGCATTCGAGAGAAAGTTGGAGTAGCACCCATTGATAAAAAGATAACAGAGTCTCACTTAAGATGATTTGGTCATGTGAGGAGGAAACCATTAGAAGCCCCGATAAGAAGAATTGATTAGATGAAGGATAGTCTTTTAAATAGAGGTAGAGGTAGACCACTAAAAACACTAAGGGGTATCATAAAAAAAGATCTTGAAATAAATAGTCTATCTGAAAGTATGGTCTTTGACAGAGTATAATGGCGTCGTTTGATCCAGGTAGCCGACCCCACCTAGTGAGAAGGCTTTTGTTGTTGTTGTCCATATTTGTAGACTAGTTAACATTTTTATACTGACCACTGATAGCTATATTTGTGGTCTAATGGTTAGGGATGTCAATTTCTACCCGTGCGTGGGATCCCTGCGGGGATTGCCCCATTCGAGGCCCCGCGAGTGGGGAATTTTTCCCTACGAGGACGGAGGACAAAATCCCCGCGAAGGTGATTCTGGGACGGGGATGGGGATCATACCCCCCACCCTGTGGGGTCCCCGCCCCTAGTAAATTACATATATATCTCTTATTATGTGTGTTATATATCATAAATACTAATAACATTTTCGTCTTTTCATAATTTTTTATTTAATTTAAATATTGTGATTGTACTATTTAAGTTTGAACTTGTTATAATATAACTTTAAATTCAATAATTTAATTTTATATAATTTTTTAAAATTTTATTAGATTTTAATTTGTAATTTTACAAATTTTTTTTATGAATTATTGAGGTCGTCGTGGGGATGGGAACGGGGAAGAAAAGCTCCCTACGGCGGGGATCGAGGGCGGGGACAGGGCGAAATATAAGGGGCAGGGACGGGGAGCGGGGGAGTACTCCCTGCCCCCGCCCCGCCCCATTGACATCCCTACTAATGGTCCATGCAGGAGGAATCTTCTACACTTATGTAATATCTTTGTCGTGATCTCTGATCATGCTGATTTAATTTCCAAGATTCAAGTTTCTTTGCATGATAAACTTGTAATCTGGTCTAGTCAATTCTTTGGTTCAAGTTATCTTTATATGCTCAACTTTGGAAAAGTTTGAAATGTTCAGAGAAAAATTGAATATGGAATGTATTTAAGTTTTAAGTGATTTGAAATATTTATTAAATACATTTTTTAATACATTAAATAATTCATTTAATAATTATTTTTCAACAGCACTTAATTAGTCTTTTATTTTATAATTTGCAGCACTTAATTAGTCTTTTATTTTATAATTTGCAGCACTTAATTAGTCTTTTTATTTTATAATTTGAAATATCTGAACAACTGTCACTAAATTTAATATGATAGTTATTTTTTAAACATTAGTTAAGGGGTCATTGATTCAGGAAACTTGAGGAGTCATGATGCTTCACGATATTTATTATAAAATAAGTGGTTGAGTCAGATTAAAAGAATAGAATTTCTCTTTCTTGAAAGTAAAAGAAGACTTGAGAAGGGGGGTTGAATCAAGTCACCCTCTATTTTAGTTTTTGCAAAACCACTTTAAACAAAGAAACTGGTGCAGAGATGAAATAGCTCACAGTGTAGCTTATGACAACGAAAACTTAATAAAACAGTAACAAAAGACTTGCTCAAGCAATCAAATCTTAACACACACAACAATTAAATACAATAATGTAAAGGAGTAAGGTTAAGAGAAATTGCACAAGAGAATTTATACTGGTTCAGCCCCAATATGGAACCTACATCCAATCCCCAGCCAAGCTGAGATTTTCCACTATATATCAACTTGAGTATTCTTTGATCAACCTTAGCCTCTCCAAGCTAATAACAAGCAAGTAGCACCTCTACATTGCTTAACAGGTCACTCACAGACCTAAACACTAGCTCACCTAGCTAGATTTCCTTTCAGCCACGCATGGCTCACTCAAAAAAGTAATGTATATGAAACTCACAAAGAGTACATATCTCACAGCTAGCTCATAAGCAGAGTACAATAGAATATTACAAATGATAACACTTTAACTCTTGTTTTCTGATTGTATAATGATGTGCTTCGATGTCCAATCCTTCATGCAGCAAAGACTTTATAGCAAAGAAGGAGATTTGACCGTTTGAAGGTGGTCCTCACACATTTTTAGAAAGTACAACAAGTACAACACCTTTTCTGAAAATTTCCTTTTGCATGTAGGGTTGTTGGGTGTTTGTCAGCATGCAAACAACCTTTTGACTTTGCAGAGGGATTTTAAACCGTTGACTATCCTACAGGATCAAGCAATATCAATCTTAGAAGTTGCATTGTCCTTGCAGCATTTGCAAATTCCTTCCAGTAGCTAGCTCATCTTCAGTTGTGAGATAGCTAATCGTGAATCCAGAAACTTCTAAAGTATGCACAAGTTTGAGCAGACCTATCTTTAATCATAGGCATCATCATATTGTTCTTCCTAAAGCTTTGTTCAGGACTTGTTTTTCATCTTCACGGTGGTCTTCTTAGTTCTCATAGGTTGTGCTTAAAGTCCAAGTTTTAGATATGAAACTTGTAATCTTGGGACAATAGCTTGTACATTGATTTTTTAGACTTGTAAGACTTGTGTGATATTCATTTGATAATCCTTGTAATACTTATGTAACCCATGATATCACCTCTTCTTGAAAGATCAACTTTTTGTACTTGAAAATGTCTTTAATGAGAAATCTGCATATTAGTCTTTTGACTAAGATCAAGCATTAACATTGTGTGTTATTAAATACATGTTTGTTATCATCATATAAATATGCTTTCTAGGGAACCTTGGGCTAAAAATCTCCCGCTTAATGATGACAAACATTATCAAGATAACACGCAAATTTTTAGAGCATTCAACAGGTAAAAAATAATGCATATCCTAAGGAGGGAATACAACATATATAAAACAATTTATAGAACAAATTCATAGAACCAGTTTATAAAATGAAATATGTAACATCCTTAAATTTCTATTTCCTAATTTAGTTAAATTATGAACATCTTTGTATATTTTGTTATTTTGAGATTATGGTTGTACCGAGAAATTCGGTAGAACCCCAGGAAGAAATAGGTCAAATCTCAACTTTTAAATTTTCTTTAGCTAAGGGAGGACCTACTGGTAAATTAATTTTTCTAGGACCTATTGGGAATTATTAGAAATTATCAAGGGTATTTTAGACTTTTTGCATCTCAGTGGCAATTTAGTGATTTTCCATCTAAGTGGGGGGCAAAATAGACAATTCAACTTCCCATCCCTCTTACTTAAGGGAACCGGCCATTTGAGATGGCCAAGGGGTCATCTTCTCCAAAAATTAAGTTTCCTCCATCTTTACTTGCTTCAAGGTTTCAAGAGCCAAGGGTAAGTTTTTCAACTCATCTTTAGGCTTAGCTTTTTTGATGGTTATTGATCTCCTTGATCTCTTCTTCAAGTCTATGGTTTTAGTTTCTTGGAAAACTCATTTTCATTTTCAAGAACCAAGAACACCCATTTCTAAATTTCATTCATATACTTGGCAATTACAAGTAATATTGTCGAGTAAATCATGTAAAAGAAAATGCTCATTACCAAAGAATTTTAATTTAGAACTTTGTGAAGGAAAAGTAAATATATTACAAGTAAGTCATAGGCTCCCCTTGGCCAAAAATCCTTCGACGCACATTTGCTTCATATGCTTGGGGTTGGACCTGAAGAAGAAGAAGACAATAGAAGGCCTTTGATGAAGTTGGGACTGGGGGGCAACTCCTTGCATGGTCATGATTAGCAAGGTTAGGGGAGTTCTCCAGCATCGCTTGAATCACCTTTGGCCGTTTGCTCCCAAATGAATCATCATCATCCTAACGTATGTTACGATGATTACTGAAGCTTATATGAGATTTTACGATTCTTACTGGAGCTTAAAGCAAAGTTCACCGTTAATACCGAGTCCTTTTGTCAAAAATTCGAAGCTACGTGATTTTCCCATGGAGGAAAGAGAAGTTGAAGCAGAAAAATGGTGGAAGCCATTGCAACGAAGTGAAGACAAGAGGATTGAATTGTTTCTTTGATCTGTAGCATCGTACCCAAAGATCTCTATTTATAGAGGTTTCAGAAATAAAATTACATAATTAATGTTGTTTTGTAACTTGCATTTTGATTAATTAGACACTACAAAAAAAATGTGTTTTAGTGGTGGTTTTATTTTAGGTTTAGCGAAATCACCACCTATAAGAGGGTCGCAAAACGATTAGCGACGGTTTTCATCAACAGCTGGAATAACCGCCGCTAATAATCAATTTATAATAGCGGCGGTTAGAACCGCCGCGAATAGAAAATAGTGGAAAAAAATTTATATTCGTTTAGCTGTGGTTTTTATTTAAAACCGTGGCTAAACGACCTATGTTTTTTTTAAAAAAAATTATATACCACATGAACTTTCCCAACAGGGATCTATGGTTTCAGAAACCTTAAGCATCATAAACAATCACACACAGAGTGAAAACATTTCAATTCTAACAATATTCCCTGCCCCCACTTACCCCAAAAAAATAAGAGAATTATCTTGGAGAAGTTTGTTATATGTAACTGCTCAAACATAATAGGTGCAAATACGTCAAATTAATGCTTAAACATCTATTATCTTAAAAAAATTTAAAAGTAAGAAAATTAAAATTAAAATATAGATGCTTAAGCAGGTGGTGCAGGCTCTTACTTGTTCTCTACTTTTGACTTTTCACTTTCTTTCCATGCTTTGATTAGTGACAGCCTCTTCTCTGTTGCAACTCTTGCAAGCACCGCATCTACAGATAAATGAGGTCCCATAATCTATCATGTCAGTATATGAAGGGCGCATAAAGGGAAATCAGATGTCATAAAGACAACTGACATACCTCAGTTGACAGATCCCTCAGATGGTTTCTCTTCAGCAGCTTCACGAGTCTCTGGTAATAACCAAATTAACAACAATAAAAACAACAAAAGTAAATGTAACTATTATGGATATGGTTATAACTCATAACTATGATGATGAAGTAGAAATTAATATTGTAGCAGCCTAATAAAGAAAATCCGTCATTTATAGGCTAATATAGAAAAATATTTTTCTCTATGAATAGATTTTGTTATGAAATAAAAGGGAGAAAGGAAGAGAAAAAGTATCAGTATTCAGCTGGAAAATGTGGTTAATTCAACTTGAGCACTTATGCATTTAAAAGGAAATGAAGAAGAAGAATACCCTTTGGCATGCCATTTTAGCAAAAAATCAATATAGTAGGAGAATTGCAGAAACTAAATGCCATAAATCCCCCAACTCAATTTAGAATACAAAGATCTTAGTTAGTTGAAAGACAGTAGTTCTTGGGTCAAGCAGCCATAGGCAAGCCTCAATCTGCAAACAAGTAAAAACTTAAAAGTTATATTATCCCCAAAACCGAGTTATACCAAGTTATGGCAAAAAAAGGATTTTGGTTACTGATAGAAAGTGGTATACTAAAAAGCAGAATCAAGAGAACAGAAAAGATTTTTGGTTACTCAGATATTCAATATCTCATGATGCGAGTTATAGAGAAGTTTGTCATTACTGCCATGTTATATGGAAGGATAGAGTAAAAATATTGAAGCACTAAATAACCACATTTTATGTTTATGGTCAATACCAAGGTCATTCATGGATTTGGTTCATTCTTGGAACAACAAAAAGTAGTTATTACTTAGAAATCCAGATATGCAAAGGACACTGACAAACCAAAACAAGTTGTTTTCCCCCTTAATTTGATTGCTAATTTGAATTTGCTTCCCATAAGGAAAAGAAGAATTCTAAGGCTTCCCAAAAAAAGTGAAACATTTTCTCATTGCATTATGGAAACCAGCACCAGCACATATATTGATTATTGTAAATACCTTTTGTGGCTCACTTTGGCCATACTGTCCCATTGATTGAAACCTTCTTCCAGCAGATACCAAATGCTTGCCAAGTGCTGAGCAGCGAAGAGAACAAAGAGATCTTCAAGCCACATCCCTTTTATTTAAGGGGGGAGGTTGGTTGGAGGAATGTCCTATTGAATGAACATTGATTGCTAATACTTGCTCATCAGCTTACCTGATTTGACAGAGCCTCTCAAATTGGCCTCCATAAAAGGAAGCTTGGTCGCTAAAGAGTAGGAGGTTGATGTGTCAGCAAGTTCCCATGCCCGAGAGAGGTTTAACAATATCTCGCCCAACTCTTGGCCGCACTGAGAAAGTATTGTTCCCATTAAAGAAATTCATTGTAGACATGACACACATAATCCTGTGTGTTCAAAGAAAATACACTAGACACGACACACATAGTAGATACTTCTAAAGAAATACATAATCCAATGGATTAGCACTAGATTTAGGGAAAATGGATCCAATAATAATAAATTTCAAACCATCGAATGACTTACTTGCAAGGTCTTCATGTTAAATTACATCACTGCAATACCATCAGATAAGGATCAGCATGCTTTGGATTGGATTCTACAAGCCATATTTGCTGGGACAGTCAATCATTTTTGGATATGACAGGTTAAGATCTGTTGCATAAATCAAACATACCATTAGCAGTTGTCTTTACCAGAACTTGATTGCAAATACGAATGAGCCACATAATCCTTTTGATCATGCATGTGAAAAATAAATTTCACAAAATATTTAGCTAGCACTTACTTGTCAGGATGTTCTTAAAAATTTCCTGCAAAACAAGCACACACATTTTCAACATTGAGATACTAGTTGGGTCTAACCAGCAGTAGAATATAAATGAAATATTCACATGTTAAAAATTGTTTTAGCTAGTTATTATAAATCCAAATTCTCTCATCATAGGTCTACTTTATTGATCTAAGTGCAAAACTAAAAGAAAAGGATAATGCCCAAATTTAATAAACCAAAAATATCTTATCTATTTTAATTCTTATTCTACTTCTCTAAGTTTCTGTTTAACATAATGCATAATTGATGTCAAGTTCATGCCTGTGAATGAACTAATTTGTATAGCTGCTCCGAACTCCCACCCTGCATAATAAATAATTGGAATTAGATACCATGACATAATGTTCATTGCTTTAAGATGATATTAGAAAATAGCCAGTAAGACCAAAACCCTAGCCCCATATCATTCAATAAAATTGAGACAACATATCCTTAGTTTAGATAGAACAATTATGGTTCCACATCAAACTCCACTCTCCCTCAAGCTTAGGCTTATTTAGTCAGAAAAAGCACTAACAATAAGATGTAGGATCTTAGAATGACTTACTAGGGTCTACTGAAATAGCAGATACTAGAGGTCCTTTCTCTTCTGATTTTTCATAGTGTTTCACTTAGTTTTTAGCTCTCTTCTGATTTATCATTTATTATGGATATTGTGGTTGGATGGTGAAGGAAGGGCCTCATGTGGCTTGCGTATTATTCAGTTGCATATGCACCTTTTATTTGTCATTTTTTGATAATTTTCTATATGACTCCAATATAGATAGATCCCCATATGTCACCCCTAACACATCAAACATTTGAGTCTCAACAACAGCTATGCTCAAGCTGATTTAAAAGAAGCCCCCATTCTTCATCAGTTCAGCTTGATTAGATTCTATTGAAATCAAATCAAATTCCAAGTTCCCAATCTTCAACTAACATACAAATACAATATCAATTCCTAAGTATTCAACTAGTCCAACTCGCATCATGTTGCAAACCCATATCATAAACTTCAGAATCTGCATCTCTAGCTTTTGGTGAAGCATAGCCTGAAGTCCCCCTACTATATTTTCCACAACGACTACTTGCAATGGAATTACTCCCTCTCTGTTTCCTACCTAAACCAACTCTCCAAGAACGCGACCCATTAGACCCATCAACATCCCTTGACAAAAAAATCCTCAATCTACCATCAAAATTCACACCATTCATCCCAGAATTCAAAGGAGGAGAAGATTTTCCATCATACCTATCAACATCCTTTGACCAAAAAACTTCCTATTCTTAAAAGAGTCATGTGACTACTTATACTATTATTTTAACCAAATGAATTTCTTGTTCAAAGAGGTAATATTTGGGATAGAGGAAGAGAACAATCAAAACTGTTAAAAAATAGAAATGCAGTAAAATTGTCAAATTTCAAACTTAGTTAGGTATATCATGCATCTGCACAATTTATGCCCGACTGTGACAATGACTAAATCTGATAATCTAATAATGACTAAAGCTTAATTTACTTAATCTAATAATCTAATAATGATTGTGAATCTTATCAATTTGAATCTCCCTCATACAAGTTATTTACAGAGCAACCTAAGCCACATACAGGGGCAATTTAGACGTTGAGCAGCAGAAAGAAACACACAAAGGATTTAAACTTGAACCTAAAATGAGATTTCAGAGTTCTTACTTCAAGCAATGAGCACCAAATTGATCTGTTACTATTTCGAAGACAATGAAACCAAATGAGCACCTAAACACACAAAGATGAAATTCACAGTTACCTCAGCAAAGGAGAACAATGGAGGACAATGAAACCTATAAATTTTAGGGATTCAACTAAGCTTACTATTTCGAAGACAATGAAACCAAATGAGAAGCTTGAGCAGAAGCTCCATGGTGGAAGCAAACGTCAATGGAGAACACAGAATGTGAGACGATAAAGAACAATGGAGCGTTCACAATGGAAGCTACACTTTCAGCGATTCGAACGATTTTGTTGCTGCAACAATGAAGGAAACCCTAACGGAGAAAGAGAAGTTGGGTTGCCCTGCGTCGATAATGGAAGCTGCTTTCAGATTTTGGGGAAGCCAACTATTTAGGGTATTAGGGAAACCAACTACTGTTTTGATTTGAAACCGCCACAAAACATTAAGGAACCGCCGCAAAACACCAAATAATCGTCGTTAATACATTCTAATTACAGCGGTTACCTCAAATGTCACAAAAAAAAATATAACGGCGATTTGCTAAAACCGCCGTGAATAAACCACTGCTACTTGCTCGTTTTTTTGTAGTGAGAGTGATTATGATGTGAGGTTACAAGAAACATTGGAAATAAACGAGTCAAAGAAATATATATATATATATATATATATGAAAAACATGATGAAATTGGGAGTAACAAGTAACTGGTAAAATTTTACTGGAAATGGAAGCCTAATATGCTATACAAAAAATTGTCGAGTTAGTGAACCGACAACTAGCTAAAAGGCTTAGTACATTTCAAGTTTTTTGTAAAATCTCCCAAGAATCCTTTAAGAGTTGATTGTCGGAACGAGCTGTTTGGTACTCTGCTTCAAGGGAGTTCAACTTGGATACCACTGCTTTAGCGTCAATGACCCATTGCTTGGAATTAGCAGCAATATTTTGTTGCCTTCTGATTCGTTGTTGTAGGGCAGCGTTGAGATTTTGCTTATGACGTCGAGCCTCTTCAAGTTTTTTCTCCAACTCTCCAATTTCTTGGTCAATTTCAGCTTCTTTTCTCTTGCCTTTGATGAGATTTTCTTTTAACTTGGTATTTTCCTCTTTTGGTCGGTCAACTGCTTTAGGATTTTTGACTTTTCTCCAACTTCTTTTTCATAAGCAGGAATGACTCGACGAATAGTGGGCAATTTTAGGGCCATGTTTTCAAGAAAATCTTTGACAGTGGAAGGGAGTGCTTGACTAGTTATTGGCAATTGTTGGGAAAGAGGTTATAATTCTGTCAAAATGACCATCATCCTTTCTTGAAGAGATTTGTCAGAAATCAAGTCTTCAAAGGATTGATTAAAAGTGCTCTTCAACTCAGTCAATAAACCGACAACATGGGAGTCACTGAAATCCTGTCCAAGTTGGTTGGATGAACGAGTTGATTGAGGAGAGCTTCTATGGCCACCCGACAGCATGGTTATCAAGTCATCTAGCTCCGTGTCAATATCCTCAATCTTTTATGTTTGAGTGTCGACTGGAATTGTTGGAAAAGGTGAAAGCGAGGTGACAGGTGTGATTTCACCCAAAAGACTATCCATATCAATCTCTTCCTCAAAGACTTGGATAGGATTTTCTTGGTCGACTTGACGAGGACTTTCGACAGTCGAATGAGTGAGGCTTGCCTTTTCCAAGATTGGAACAATTTCTGTTTCTGTTGGAGGACTTGAGGGTTGAAAAAGCCTTGAGCTTTTGGAGAGGGCTCAACAATGCCTTGAGTTATTGGATTGTCGGAGGGAGCAATACTTGTGAGTTCTTGTAAACATAAGAAATGTATTAGAGTGAAACAATAACATGGGATGTATAAATGGAAATTCAAAGTATTTTACCTTAGGAGATTGTCAAATTGTTTCTTCTGCACCTAATTTGACATTCGACTCTGGGAAAATTTCAGTGGCATCTTCAGCTTCTAGGTCCTGGAGTAGAAGTGAAATTAGGATTTGGAAAAGTTTAAGTTGCAAGATGCTAAAAGGGGAAATGTTCTCTAAGATTATCCTCAGATGGAGTCGAAGTAGCTTTTTTTCCAAGTTTAGCGGGTTGTTTTAAGCTAGAACTTGTCGATTCAGTCTTTTTCTTTTTCCTCTACAAAAGAAGAATAATATGATAATCGAGTAAAAAGTGTAAAAAGAAGCAAGTAAAGAACTGACAAGAGGTTGTCGAGACCTATCAAATAAAATAACCAGTTCACAAACTAATTTGTAGTATAGAGAATGAACCGAATCGTCTCTCAAGGATCCAAAAACAAAGATTTAATTAGATCAAGATAATTAGAAAAGGGGGGGTTTTGTTGTTGATTAACAAGATTAATAAAAGTAGGAGATTCAAAGTTGTAAACAAATCTAAAGAAACAACCAATCCAAGGAAATTTACCGATCTTGAGTTTAACTCATCATTGATCACAAGGAATTCACTTAATTGCTAACCATGTTCTTGGCCTTAGATCACATCAAGAAGCCTTAACATGATCCAAGAATTCTTTACTAGATAAGCATCTAGGATTTGATTAACCAAGGTTAGATAAAGTAAGCACCATCCAACATAGATTAACTTAAGATCTAGAATTTAATCAAGTTAAACAATCTATCAAAAAGCTTTAATATATTGTTTAATCTTTATGATCCTCTTTGAATACATGATAATAAAGCTATTACCACATCAACATCTAAATCAAATTAAGCAATTTAATCTAGATAAAAATCAAAAAAGGAAGAAGAGAAACTTGAATAACAATTAAACAATATGAACAAGCAAAACAAGATCTCCAAATTAAACAACAAGATGGCTAATCCCTTGGATTGATTATGAGAGCCCAGCCTTCCATGGATGGGAAGGAAGAACTCAGAATTTAAAGAACAAAAACGAAATTGCAAAGAGAATGGAGAAGAAGAGAAAGAAAACTCTCACAAATACTTAAACTTTCTTGAAACTTACTTCCAAATTGAATGCCTCTAATACAAAGAGGTTGGGTCTATTTATACTAATCCTATAAGCCAATTTGTACATGTACATAATCTGAATACAAGCTATAAGAATATGAAAATTGTCAAAAATGGAAGCTTGATGCATGGTTGGTGGGTTGGTGCATGGTAGGTGGGTTGGTGTATGGTTGGTGGCTTTTAGTCAACAACTCTTATCCGACTTCTGGCTTCAAATTCATCACCTAGACGGTGCATTTTGGCTTGGATGTCTTCATCAAAGTTGTAGCCAGTTGTCTCCTTGAAAATCTCCAATTTGAATCATGTCATTTGGACTTTTAGAACTCCAGAAATGCCAAAAACACTGCACCTACCTCAAGTTAGGTTGGAAGAACGTGTTTCCAAATTCAGACCAACTTGTAGCTTCAGAAGCATGCCTAAAACGACATCTATTGACAAAATGGTCTTCAGTGAAGTTGGAGATATGAGTCTTATCTTTCAAATGACCAAGTTTCAACCCACGAGGAGGCTTATAAACCACTATATAGTCCAATATGTGCATACTGCCCAGATGGTTCCGTGACAGCAAACTCACTCTGTATTGCAAGGCTATTTTGGGCCCTTAGAAGTCCGATCTAGCTCTTGAGTTCTCATGAAACTTGTAGATCCTTGTCTTAGCTTTCCAAAGACACCAAGATCACCTCAATTGGATCACCGAGTCCCAAGTTATGGCCTAACCAAGGAAGAAAGGACAAAATGCATCAAAATCTGAAAATTATCCAATATTTACATTAAAACCCAATGAAGCCCAACAACATTAAACTCATCTAAAATACTAATATTGGGCACAATAAACATCTAATGAAGCCTAATACAAAGCTAACATAAGTGTCTCAAATTAATTGATCAAGAACATACCACCAAAGGAACTTCAGGAGATGGGCTTGGAGATTCGAACACTTCGACAGATGAAATGGAAGTCAAATCACTAGTCTGTATCCAATGTTAGTGTTAAGTTGAGCAACTTACAAGAAAGTAAAAATAAGATTTTGATTATAAGTTACCTTAGGAGCTTTTGCTTTTGAAGGTTTAGCAGCAACTTTGGACTTGACAGGGCTCTTTGTCGAAGTTAATTTCGACACCCTAGTCTTTGGAGCTTTTGGAACTTGGGGGTTTGGAGCTTTTCTACCTCTTTTCTTTTTCGAGGTAGGAGCTTCTTCTTTTTCTTCTTATTCATCTTCCCCCTCTTCTGTTTGCTTGTATTCCAAAGCTTTTTTTTAAGGGGATAACTACAAAAGGAAGATGGATAGTTATAAGTTATAAAGAAAATTTTTGACGAAATAAGTGAAAAATACCTTTGGGTATTTCAGTGATGATTCAGGTATCCTTAGCAAATTGTTCTTGAGACAAAGCAAATAGTTAGGTAAAGCTAACTTCTGGGGTTCTCATAAGAAAAATATTACTTTTGAAACTAATCATTTCAAGGATAGGAAAGTTTCCAACCCTAGTGGGTTTACCCAAAAATTCGTCAGCCAAACCAAAACAAGCACAAGGAAAAGGCCTTGGCTTTGGACAAGGAATTTGAAATGGTTCAAGCCGTGCCAAGGGGTTTTTGATTGAAACCTTGAGAAAATTGATGGTGCATTTTTCCTTATGTGCTTGTTTTAGTTTAGCCACGACTTCTTCGCAATGTCAAATAATTAAGCTAGGATACCGGTAATCCCATTTGATCTTATAATACTTCTCAAAAGCTCTAATTTCTTGAACGTGCATACCTTTGGTTTTCGTTGAAGGATCCTGACCCTACACAAGAACAAGAGTTTCAATGATTCGGGTTCGACAAACTTGAATGTCGATATGATAAGGTTGATAATACTGAGTCCACCACTCGATGAAATCTTTGGATACACCCCTATAAGGAGTGAACTCATAAATTAAAAAGTGTTGCTTATTTCTTTTGTTTTTCGTAGCAACACGAACAAGATCCCCCATGTCGGACAAATGACCATTAATGATGTGTTTTTTGGCTTTGGAAGAAAATGGTGCTGGAATTGCTTGACAAAAACCAAATTGGCAAGCTACAGCATTTGGAAGATACAACTCGGAGGATTTGTCTGTAGAGCTCGAAAGACCAGCAACCAACATTTGCCGACATAAGAAAGCGGACCTAATCGACACATTGTTGGCTTGAGTGATGGTGTCAGTTGAAAATATTGGTCGGGTAAACCACTCAAGACCACATGATCGATCACCAAAAGGGGCAAAATAAATGTCTTTAGTGTTAAAAGAGATTGAATGAAAAATGTTGAAGAAGTGCATGAAGTTTTTTGAGTCCTGTTTATGAAGCCTTTCATGCTTCACATGGAAAAATCTCACGCCATATGTGGCAAGAGAAACTTTCGAAGGAGAAATGTCGATCAAATAATCACTCAAAATGGCATTTAACCAAAGTTGAAGTAGCCACATGGGTCCGCTAGAGTTTGTCTTCTTTACTTGGAGGCGGATACTTTGGACAATCTCTCCAATACTAAGATAAAGGTTGGCAAGGAGAAATTAGCCAAGGGCTAGCTTTCGACCTTCATGAAGCAGGTTAGCAAGTTAAAAGTAAGCTTTGGAAACTTGAACTGACTTGGTACAGAGGGCATAGGTCGATAACCAAAGAAGAAGAAAAGCTATGTGTTCTTCATTGGAAACTGGGCCTGAGTTTTTATAGTAGAAATTGATGAAGGTTGAAAAGGAGGTGGGAGCTTTGGTATAGATATCGATAATGTTTGTAGGTTGGAGGAGTGGTGTTATGACTTCACCACCTGGTCGAAGACCAGTTATTGCAGTAATGTCTAATAGAGTAGGTCCCATCATGCCATATGGGAATTGGAAGGAATTGGTTATCTTATTCCAGAAGAAAAAATATGCACCCAACATGCAATGATCCATTTTCATGGGGTAGCGAGAGAGTTGGATACAGTCAAAGATTCCTATTTCTTTGGAGGCTTGAACCCTATTGAGCCAATCAATATACCCATTGATTTGAGATGATGAGGTTCAGAAAAGTCTTTTAGACTTGTTAAAATAGTTGATAGAGATGGAAGAAAGGGAAGCTAAGATAGCTTCTTGGGGATTTTTGCAAGGAAAAAAGCTGCGTATTTCATGAGTGATGAAAATTTTGGGTACGATTAGACCCAAAAAGGCAACTGGGGTATCTAAATCCAAAGAATGGTTCTCAAGGGGGAGGATTACCTTGGCAAGGTTCCAAAGCTCGGATTTCTCTAGAATGGGGTCTTCCACAACGACATGGTTGCCTAGATTTATTGAAGGATCGCTGGCGGACTGAGAACCAGAAGCCATTGGTGAAGGTGAGTTTTCTTCAAAGCGAAGGTTTTAGAAGGGTTTTTGGAGGTGATGAATAGTGAAGGATAAAGTGAAAAGTGAAACTTCACTGGTTAGGTGACTGTTTTATAGATGAAGGTAATGATGAAATTAACTCTATTTTATTGAGAAAACGGCTGTTTAAATGATGAGGTGATGGTTTTTAGTTGAGGTTTTCGAGGAAAATATGAAGGATTTTACTGAATTTTTTAAATTTGAAATTAAAACTCAAATACCTCAGTGAATTTTGTGATAAGATTCTTATGTTGAATTTAGAGACAGAAGATGAAGGGTTTTAAAATTTATTTTTCTCTTGACAATGTCGAAAGAAAATTTTTGGGGGGCATCTGTTAGGGAAGAAAAAGTTCTAATTCCATGAAGGAAAGAGGAGAGAAAAGTTCTAATTCGACGGGTAAGTGAACTTGAAGAATTTCTCTAAGGTTTGAAGATATTGCAAGTATTGTTCATCGGATTATTGGTTTATGTCGAAAAGATCCATTTTGCTAGAGGTAGAAAATACTACAAGTATTGTCCGTCGGATGATAGCTTTTATATAAAAGATTTATCAGATTTCTTTGTAACTCTTAAAGCTTTGTGTGTCGAATATGTGGCTTAAATGCCATATATACATGTCTTTTTCTTAGCAATCAGTTATTTTCTTTGATTTGCCTATAAATATTAGGATTTACAATATAAAAAAGGATGGTTATTGGATGTACAATCCTAATATCTCATTCGAGCATATCAAAGGATTTGATCCAAGTATGCCTTCCACTTTCATTTCAAGATATTTACTTTAATGCAATATTCTTATAAATTCTTTTAATTTTCTGCACTTTGTTCCTTAAAATTCTTTTGCCTTTCTTGTTACATTGTTACTTTCCATTACTTTCTGCAATTTACGTTATTGTTTTGTTCTTTAAATTCCTTTACATTTAATTGTACTTTTACTTGCATTAATTTATTGTTTTTCATCTATCTTATACAATTTATGTTACTTTGCACTGTTATTTTTCATTTCATTTTATTCTTTCTTTTCTTGTACCAAGTTTAACAAATTTTATCATTTAATTTTAGTTTAATTCCTTTAAAGACATTTTCACACGAGATTACCACATAACTCAGAAACCCGCATTCTGATAAACATATTTTATATGCATAATTTAGCACCTCTCATTGGTCTATTTTTATGAAATTATTGCATATATGAAGTGAAAATTGCATAATTCCTCATATATTGGTTATGTTGTTACAAATTGAGCAGAACACCCGAAGGACTATTCAAAGCAGTTGTTGAACCAAAATATCATGAACTTGGATGTTGATATCAGTATAGCTCAAACAGAAGAGAAATGAAGACCTAAACTCAGTGAATTTTGGGTTACATCAAATTCAGGACAAATCAGAAAATTTCTGCTCAAACCTATACTCGGTTATTTGGTGATTTCGCAAGATCTAACCGTTGGATGTAGCTGAAATTTTGATATGTCATGCATGACATAATTCTCTATGACTTTCCTAGAAATGAAGATTTCCAGATTAGCACCGGAAGTGGGTCAAAATTAGGCAACAAGTTGGTGGCTGTCATTTTTGATATAATCTGAGTAGTTTCGGAAAAATGGTCAGATCTCAAGATCCAACCGTTAGATCTGGCTGAATTTTTGACATGTTCTTCACGACTGCATGTGCTACAACTTTCATGAAGAGAAGATTTCCAAATTATGACTGGAGCAATGACGAATTTGATAATCTTCGGAGCTGAAATTTCAACCCATGTGCAAAGAGATTTGACAAAATTGTAATTGAATAGTTCTAGCCTTTGCCTATAA
The DNA here is from genome assembly GCA_023212625.1 of Styphnolobium japonicum. Lineage (NCBI taxonomy): Eukaryota > Viridiplantae > Streptophyta > Magnoliopsida > Fabales > Fabaceae > Styphnolobium > Styphnolobium japonicum. Next base: position 8,557,779 of record JALBWW010000010.1, read on the forward strand.
AAGGAAGGCATTTGCCACACTTAAGGGCATCCCATTTCTGAATTCTCTCATTGTAGTTTGAGTTAGGGGTGATACTTTGATAAATTGTGAGATTTATACTTTGATTTCAAGGTTAGATCTTCCAATTTGTTTAAAGGAAATCCCAAAGCTTTTGTAGTTTGTATAATATAATCTTCATCTTATTCAAGTTTCTTCATCTTGATGTCTAGTTAAGGTTCTTCCTAGAGTTAGGGGTGAAGCTTTCATAAATTGTGAGATTTATACTTTGATTTCAAGGTTAGATCTTCCAATTTGTTTAAAGTAAATCCCGAAACTCTAGCCCGTTGTGTTCTTGTTAATACCAACAACCACTTTCATTTCTATCATGTTTTTCACTTGTTCTTTTGTCTCCTTTAATATAATGAGTAGCTAAATTTCTATACTGGGATTGCAATTTGAACTCACACGTAATTTGATTCATTTATCATATCCAAGAGTAGGTTGATTATCTTGAATTGTTTATCTTACTTGTTCTTAATGCTTTTAATTAATTGGCCATTAATTAAATTGAATTGATAAACCTTAAGCAACTTGACAAAGGGATTTTGGTTTTAGATCTAAGTAAGATAACATATGATCTTTGTGCGAAAGCCTTGAGTTTATATAGGATAGACATATACCTATATAACATATGTAACCATTAATGAAATCGGAACTTAATGAATTCTTGATTATTTGATAGACATAGACATATAGTTTATCATTAATTAAGGATATTTCTATTTGACCATCGAAAGAGGCTTATAGATAAATTAAGGATTTCTAGTTAACAATTCAGATAATTAATTGATCTTGGATGGAAGTAAGAGAATCAAGTAAAGTGTGAGGGATAATTGCAATCCTAGGCTTGGTTAATTTGATCATTAACTTTATCTTCTTGTTCACTTTAATCTTTAGTCTTTCATAAATTATCTCTTATAAAGTTGTTTAAATAAGATTAAGTTTTGCAAACTTTTAGTAGATAGTCAAATTTAGAATTAATCCCTGTGGGTTCGACACTTTCTTACTACTATATTACTTGATTTGCGATAACGTATACTTGCGTTCTGATATACCATATCACATTCGACTGATAAATATATTTGTTTGTTGAAGTTTGCATTTAACAAATTTCCCCATAAACACTAGTGTTTGGAAATATTGAGATAATTAAAATTTATCAACAGAATGAATTCGTGTGATCAATTTCATTGTACCTTTGCGTTAGTGGAGCTTTAAGCCCACATATTATCAAATTTCATTTTAATGGAGTAAATTTATAGAACGAGGGTAAGTTCAAGCATCTGAACACTCAAAATAAAGAAGAAACTCTCAAACTAAAGGGAGTGTTAAAAAATCAAAAATGGGTTGGTCCGAGTGGAAGGGGCTCGGTCATTTTAAGCATCTTGTCTAGAGTTTGATCATTGATGTGGTGTGTATAGAGAAAACACAATTGGAAAAGGTCCTCGTTTCATGCGCTTGACCTTATCTTGTGGGATTAGTCTCTTTTTTTCCGGGCGAGGGGATACAATGGTTTACAAAAAATAAAAGGAGTGTTAAAATTAATAATTTAAAATTTTCTATTCTAAATTCAAGTTTTTTTATATGTAACCTAGTTTAAGTATATACATGTTGAATGTAAAAGTTCATGTATCTTGAATATCCTATACTTCATATACGTATTTAAATTTAAACTTATATATTTAGATATCAAAATGTCACCTAACTTAACTTATAATTTATAAATATTCAGGTACGTATACCTTTTATCTTATACATAAAATTAAGTATTTAATTTCAATCTACTGTTAGTGTAAAATTTCTTTACATTGTCATTTAATTATGTATTGATATATAATTAAAAATTGTTAGACTTTTAAGATAATTATTGTACTAGTCAAACTCTTTTAATGATTTAGTAATACATGATTGAATAATAATGTAAAAAAACTTTACACTAACAGTGGATCAAAATTAAACTCTAAAATTAATTAGAAGCAAACGAGTAAAAATAATTCCTCAAAAAATTCCTCTTCCTATGACAATATATGAAATCATTTCAGGGGACCATTAATCCAAGACTTGGAGATCATACATCTTTCTATGTAATTAATTGCCTCTCCACTTACACCATCCCTTCCATCCATGCAAGGTCGTCTCCGTCAATGCTGCTTACCCAGTAGTTGTCTTTCTGAGCCATAAACTTATTTCATGTGGACCTTTGTGAGCCATAAACATTATTTCATGTACCCTATTCGAAGACTCAAAATTTATGGCCCTCTACGTTGGAAAGACGTCATTTTGTTTGGTGTGTTTATTTAATGCTTTGTACCAAAACGATAAATATAGCTTCTTATGGGATCCCCTCTTCTTATATACGCTGATTAAGTGTCTCACATATTACTTTCCCATATATAACATTTTCTTTTATATTAAGGATTTAATTTAAATTCACTGTCAGTGTAAAAAAAATTTATACTGTCATCTAATCATGTACTGACACATCATTAAAAGTGTTAGACTTTTAAGATAATTATTATAATAGTTAAACTCTTTTAATGAATTGGCAATATATGATTAAATAACAGTGTAAAATTTTTTTACACTAACAGTAAATCAAAATTAAACTCTTATAATAAAGAAATTTTATCATCGAGTTGGTTAACCAATAGTAAGTCATCATCTTAAGGACCAATATATAACTATTCTAAAGGTGTAGGCTAAAGGACCCATAACCTCAGCAAAGGATCTTGCTAAAAAACATAGGAAAGCAAAGCCCATGGCTCTGTTCACAAAGCAACACATTCTTCTGCTATTTCTGGTGATCCTAATAGCAGCAAAAGCAGCATCTGAGCCCAAGCCAGACTGCTCAAGAAAGTGTGGCTCCCTAAGCATTCCTTACCCGTTTGGGACAAGTGAGGGTTGTTATTTGGATGACTCTTTCTTCATCAATTGCACCCATAACTCGAGCACTCCCAACTTCCCCATCCCTTTCCTGCGACGAAGTGATTTAACCGTGCTCCACATTTCACTTGATGGGGAACTAATTATTTCATTTCCCGTAGCCCATGATTGTAATGGCACGACTGGAAGTGATTTCACTACTGACGAGGAGAGGTTTGGGAGACTAAACTTGACTCATTTTTTCATCTCATCTACCAAGAACAAATTTACCGTACTTGGTTGCGACACAGTTGGTGAATTCTGGGGCTATGTTCCGCAAGGGAAAAGCTACGCTGCAATAGCCGCATGCGCATCCATCTGCAACAGTCTTGATGACATCAGGACTAATGGATCTTGTTCTGGCATTGGCTGTTGCCAGACTCCAATACCCAAAGGAATATCCTCTTTTGCAATTGAAACGTGGAATCAGGACAACCACTCCATGATACATAAGTTAAATCCATGTTCCTATGCATTTGTAGTTGAAGAAGCAGCTTACAACTTTTCGACCACTGATCTTAAGAATTTCAAGAATGAGACCGTACCCGTAGTGCTCGATTGGGCAGTGGGAAATCAAACGTGCGAAGATGCCAAACGTAATATTACGAGTTACGCGTGCAAGGCAAAGAACAGTGAATGCCACAATTCGACCAACGGAGACGGGTATCATTGCAAATGCCTCTCTGGTTTCCAGGGAAACCCGTACCTCCATGATGGCTGTGAAGGTACGTATGATTTATGGACGTTATTAGTAAATTGTATAGCCTTGTACATTTTTTTAATATTTTTTCAAAAATTGAAAAAATAGATAATTTTGGTACCAGATGACTTTTTTATTTTCTACAATAAAATCAAGAGTTTAAATTTGATTTCACTGCAAAGCTTTTTCATTATTTAATGGTATGATAATATATTATTAAAAAAATTAACTTTCTAAATAATTATTATGATAGTTAAAAAAAACTCTTTTAGTGCTCGTTTGGATTTTTTATATAAAAGAAATATTTTTTTTAAAAGAAACTTATGTTAAATCTAATATGTTTTGATGAATTTTTTTAAGAACGTTGAAGGACTAAAAAAAGCACAAGCTAGATTTGGATGCTTTTAAAAAGAGGACATTTTTTTTATAAAAAGAGGATTAAAAAATGATCAAATATGAAAAAAAAAATCTTCTTAAATATTGTATCCAAACATAAAATAATTTTTATTTTTATATATAAAAAATCATTTGAAAAACAATGATAAAAAAATAGAAGCTCATTCAAACCAACAATATAGAAAAAATGATTAGATAATAATATAAATTTTAAAGTGAAAGTGGATTAAAATTAAAGTAGATCACGACTCATTGCTTCCTTTTCTCCTTTCTTTTTTTACTAAGGGTGTCAAAATGATTTATTTATCCATCATCCATTCAATCAATCTATGTTTAAATCCAATCCAATCCATCAAATAATAATAATAAATTAAATAGATTGGATGGATTGAATCAAATTAATTAATGGATGGTTAATGGATTAAGTCCAATATTTATTAGATATTTAGTTACTAACTTACTCAGGACTCATTTGAGATCTAACTAATCTATAACTCATCTGAAACTTTAACCCATTCATGTTCTAGAGAGAGAAATATTTTTCTAGAGAGATAAAATCATTTTTCTCTAGAGAGAGAAACTTACTTTTTTCTTGAGAGAGAAAATTAAATTTTCTCTAAAGAGGGAAAATCAATTTTTTCTCTAATGGTTAATTTTTTATTCATCTATTATGATCCAATCCAAAATCCATCAAATTTTTCCATTTGTCACCCCTACATTTTACATTTATTGCAACTAAACTGAAATCATGGTTGTATGCAATTTCCTTCAGATATCGATGAATGCAATATGGAACCCAAACCCTGCAGCGGAAAATGCGAAAACTTTCCTGGCGGTTTTAAGTGTTCATGTCCGAAGGAATACGAAGGAGATGGGATGAGCAATGGCACAGGTTGCCGTCACAAAGACAAATCCTTGGGGAATCTCACACTTATAATCGCACTGAGTAAGTACATATCCTGTTTCCAATCTAATTAATTATACATTGCCTTTACATCCTCTAATTATTTTAGTTGGTAAACCCTATTTTACTTGTGGCTGTGGATGTTGGGCTTTGACCCAAGTGTCAACCCATTTGGGCCAAGTATAGGATGGGCTATTTTAATAGCCCATTTTACAATGGGCTTTTGACCTGGTTAGGACGTAGGACCGGCCAACTTTATGGGCCGGCTCACTCATTAAGTAGAGAAGACCGGAACGTTGCGTTTCATGATCCACACCTCCGTTGCCTTACGTACCCAATCACTCTAATGAAATCAAACTTGTCGACTCTTTCTCTGTCATCTCAAATAAAAACTGAGAACTCAACAAACAAAAATTGACAAATAAAAAGGGAGTTATTACCAATTAGAAGAGTGGGAGATTTTTTTATTAAATTGTCATCATTTAATTGGATGACAAAAAATAAAAAAAGGGACAACAAATTTAAATTTCACCCTCACAACATAGATATCCTATTGGGGCATTTGGTTCGCGGATTTTTTTTTCATTATTAGGAATCTTTACATGGGAATGTTGGATTTCCATATTTGGTATAAGTTTTAAAAAAATATTCTCATCCTAAAATTATTCCCTGGAATGATTTTTAACCAATATTCCCACACTTTCATTCCCATGGGGGAGGTGGGCTTGCAATATTCTCATGGCATGGGAATATTTTTGTCATGTAAAATATCCAAAATATCTACCATTCTATTGACATGTCATTAACTAACAACTGCCACGTCATTGTTGGTGACCATCATCGACTGCCATCGGCCACCATCCACGGCGGCCAATCACCAGAATTCGGCTACCTCCGTCACCGCCTCCAGTTGACGGTAGCTGGCAACTTCGGCCACCGTGCCAATCGTCGAAATCCGATCACCTCTGCCGTCGTTGGCAACTTCGACCACCGCGATAGTCACCGGAATTTAGCCACCGCAAGCTAGCGACAACTGACAATGACCGACGACTTTAACCACCACACCCGTCACCAGAATTCGACGACTTCAATCACCGTCCTGGTCCGGAATCCAGCCACCCCTGCTGCCGCGCAGAAGTTGACGGTTGCAGGCGACATTGGCTACTATCGCCGGCGGTTGGAGTCATTCCCGAGAAAGTTTTTAGTTAACCAAATGTAGTAATCATCATTCCTGAGAATACAATTCCTGATAATATCATTTCTGAGCATGTTATTCCTGAAAATATTTTTTCAAACCTTGAACCAAACACCCCCTATATTTCCTACTTTTGTTGCTTTCCTTGTTGATCCTAATACCTTTTCCTTGGAACATATTCCTTTCTCTCGACTTCTGTCTTATCCAGCCACAATCAATCAACTTGTCTTTCTCTTTTTTAACGAATTTTTTTTGTATTTATCTTTTTTTTAGTATTAATATCTAATATGAGTTATTAAATATTTATTAACCCCTGTTTACTAGTTATATTTAATAAATTTATAAATATTTAATATAAAATTAACAACGAATAAATACTTAATAATTTATCCTAAATATGAAAATACCATAATTGCGTAGCAGAAGTAGCCAATTCTACTTATGTCACTCACCTTATGTCATGCCGTCGTCAACGACAATGAGGTATATAACATTAGTTTTTCAATTTCATATGAGTAATGCTATGTGTCTTTGTAACAAATTGTCTTAATATTTTTTTAAATTACTTAAAATTTAAAAATATAAAAGCATTTAATATCTTAAAAATTCAAAAAATATTTAATATTTTATTATTTAAATAGTTAAGAGAATGATTATACTTATTGATTAAAAAGATATAGAATTATCGTTGTCGAATCCTGTCCACATCTTCCTTTTTAAAGTTTGTCTTCGTTGTCATATCTTGATTCAAATTGCCAGCGACACAATGACTCATGTTGTCTTCATTTTTATTTTCCTAATTCCTCATGATCACAATATCAACGTTCATTCCTTTTGCTGAGTAGGAGTGTTTATTAGTGTGGGTGGGAATCTAATAAATCAACCTAAACCAATTACAATAATTTGGTTCGGTTTAGGTTATCAAATCCAAATGGGTCCAACTTTGTCCAAAAATATCCAACATTGGTTCAATTGACGAGTTTGGGATAACTAAACCCGAGGACCCGATCACTAGGTTATATGACCCGAAAAGCACCGTAGCACGCATGTTTCACTCAGGCTTTCAACTTTCAGATTTAATTTCTCACATTTCACCCAAGCCACCCAAGCCTAATAGAGAAGAGAGCCACCCAAGCCACCTTCAAACCTTGTCGTCGTCAAGCCTTACCATTATGCCGTTGTTCAACCTCAAAACCGGTCAAGTCTTGCCACTGTGCGTTCATCCTCATATGTATTTTTCTAATTTTCTAGGTTTCTGGGTTTTCTCGTTTGTTAGTGGGGTTTCTGCATTTTCTGTGTGTGAGGTGTGTTTTCTGGAGTTAGTTTATAATGGGTCTTGGGTTTATGAGGTTAAAGTGAGATCGTGTTCGAGTCTCATTTGGGTCTAGATCTGCACTCATTTGGGTTTATAGTGCGTGATGTTGTTTTTCCCAAATTTTGGCTATTCAATAAAGCCATAAAGGGCATGAGTTGCTTGAAAATGCCACATTTATTTCCACAATAAAATCCAAGATTAAATGGTGGTTGATTCACTTAGTTGTGCGAGGACCTGACTAGAGTAGCAGATAATTAATACAATAGCAGTGTTTGTTCCTAAACGACTAGAATAGAGTGCACATGAAGACTCAAGTATTATGAACCAACCATGTTCATATATGTAACCCAAAAGAAATGGTAGAGGTAGAAAGGGATTTCTGGGGTTTACTGTTGAGTAGGCCTGTGGGTTGAAGATAATACTTGACCCAAAAAGGGCTTTAGATTAGTGAATATTAGAGGAGATTTAGTAGGTTCTACCTATAATAGCTAAAAAATCAGAAACAAAAACCCCCAATTCAAATAGCAAAAATTGAATGAAGAGAAATGACTTGTATAAAAGGAAAGGGTTTCATTCATAGTGGTTCACTTGTTATGAGAAAAAAAAATTAATTGAACAACTTGATGACCTCGAACTAAATTAACCTAACCTTAATCAGATTAATTTAACTTAGATTGTTTGAATTTTTTTTTCGAAACCAATTCCAACCAACCTACTAAGGTTGGTCGACTTAGACATTTTTTTACTTAACCCCGAATCAACCCAACCTGTGAATACCTATAGCCCTTAGCTCCATCTCTCATCCCCATTCCTTCATTATTGGAATGATTAAAGGTAAATTAAACCTAAATAGTATTTTAATTTGTCTAGGTTTAACTTCTCACAAACAAACAATTAATTACAAAATATAAGATTCATCAGTTTTTCCTTGACACTGTCAGTAGGCTTATTAGCAAAACAATAAATTCCCACTTCTTTTCCACTTGTACCCATAACAATTCTCACCTCCAAATTGTATAAATTCAAGCAAATTGTGTTGCAACAAACTGATTTTAAAAATTTTCAAATCAATTTGTCACATTAAAATAGGCAAATAAGTTAGTTAATAAGGGTAATTGTATTAATTCAATTAGTTTAAATATATCATGTTTAACATAAATTTATTACTTTTAGATTTGACTTTGAAATGAACTACTCGTACTTAAAAGATGGAAATTAGTATAGTAATAAGATTATATTGTAATTTATCCAAAAGAAAATCTACCAAATCCAAATCCTAATATAAATCTTAGGAGACAATAAATATATGAGACACCTTATTTCAAAGAAAGCAGGCTAAACCATTGCTCAAGAAAATAGAGGCTTTAAGAATACTTAAATTATGGTATGTATCATATTATTAAAATTTAGTATTTAATCTAATTAGGGTAATCGTATTTTTTTCCAAATTATTTAATAATATTATAAGTTACTCTAAAGTCTAACTAATTAGAAATTAAATAGGTTACAAAGGAAAACTAATAATAATAAGGTAGCCCAAAATCATGAAGATTTTATCTAAATATAGAATTTATTGTAATAAAAATATATACTAATAACATAATTACAACAGGTGATGATAGGAATTTCGTTTTTGAAATTGAAACAAAAAATACTAATAAATTATCCACTGAAAAAAATCTAATAAATTAAATTAAAAATAAGATGATATAAATTTTAATTTTTAAAATAACACTTTGGCATCATCTCTATCCGACTTTTTATGATTGAATGAATACTTTATCATTAATAATTTCAATTTTGAAAAGTATGAAATTAATGTACTATTGTCAAAAGTTAAATAAAATAAAATCAACTATAATTGAAATTTGAATTTGAATTGAATGTTAATTTCATTATTCAAAATTATACTTTAAAAAAACCTATAAAATTCAATTTCTAATATTAATTTTGAGAGGTATTTAGAAGGAGATAACATGCACAGTAAAAAGCAAATAAATAAATGAGAAAAAAGGCTCGTTTTAATTGTCATCTACAGGAAGGGATAAAAATTTTAAAGGCAAAAACTTTCTGTATAAATTACATATGATATTGAATGAAATCTTTTTATAATATTATATATAGATATATAGATATAGAGGATTTTGATTTTTTTTAATACAAAATAAAATAATCCAACATGCACAGCCCTAAACATTTGAACCATTGAAACTAAATGACCCACTTCCAACTGCCTTTAAATTCAAGCAATTTTGTGGTTTCGTGTTTTTCTTTCTTTTATTTTTTATTTATTATTTATTTTATACAATAAAGATAGTTTCAAGTCAGTTGTTTCAATTGAGACTATATCTCTTCTTAGACAATCTTAAATTTATACCACTTATATCAGCCTAGTGCATTTAGGAAAATTGATTCCTTTAAGTGATGGTCTAATATTTGAACTTAAATAATCAAAACAAGAAACACAGTTAACCACTAAGACAACCCCTTGAATTTCGTTATGTGTTTCCAACTTAATGTGTTCTCATTTTATATATCTCTTTTATTACTGATTTTAATATTAATATTTTTTTTTTGGGGTGAGTTTTTAATATCAATATAGCCATATAGAAAAATATTATATTACCTCTTTTATTGTTGTCACTATTAGATTGATAGTTTTATTAATTGTAATTGACTTTAGCATAATTCTTGATGTAACTTCAGTAATTAATTCTTTTAATTGTAGCATTTTAAAATAAATGTACTATAGAATCCAAAAATTAATGAATGTATTCATTTTCGCATTAAGCAGAAAAGAAATATTTTAACTCTTATTTTCAGGTGTGAGCTTAAGTTTGATGGCACTACTTATCGGAAGCTTATACTTGTATTCCATACTGCGGAAAAGAAAGCTCGACAAAATCAGACAAAATTATTTTCTACTAAACGGTGGCCAATTGTTACAACAACAAATTGTTGGACATAAGGAGTCAGCTGAAAGAGCCACAATCTTCACTGCTCAAGAGCTCAAGAAAGCCACCAACAACTTTGATGAGGCTAGAGTCATAGGTAAAGGGGGCCATGGAACAGTATATAAAGGTATATTATCAAATAGCAAAGTTGTTGCCATTAAGAAGTCCAGAATTTCAAACCAAAGTGAGATCGAGCAATTCATCAACGAGTTGGTTGTGCTTTCCCGAATCAACCATGATAATGTTGTCAAGCTCCTAGGTTGTTGTTTAGAGACAGAGGTTCCTCTGCTTGTCTATGAATATATCAGTAATGGGACTCTTTCTAACCACCTTCATGTTGAAGGTCAGGCATCTCAACTTTCATGGACAATCCGTTTGAGAATTGCAAAAGAAACAGCGAAAGCACTTGTCTATTTGCACTCTGCTGCTTCTTCTACACCAATCATACACAGAGATGTCAAAACTGCAAATATACTACTAGATGATAATCTCACTGCCAAAGTTTCAGACTTTGGAGCTTCAAAACTATTTCCTCTTGATGAAACTCAATTAACCACTTTGGTGCAGGGTACATTGGGTTATCTTGATCTAGAATACTTCCAAACAAGTCAGCTAACAGAAAAGAGTGATGTCTACAGCTTTGGGGTTGTCTTGGCAGAGCTACTGACAGGCAAGACTGCACTATCATTTGATAGGGCTGAGAATAATAGAAATCTATCTATGTACTTCGTTTCTTCAATGCAAGAGGGTCGCTTACCTCAAATCCTAGACAACAACATAGTCAATGATGCAAATGTTGAGCAAATGATTGAAGTTGCTAATCTAACAAAAAGGTGCCTTATGCTAAAAGGAGAGGAAAGACCAACCATGAAAGAAGTAGCAACGGAGTTGCAGGGATTAAGGAGTGTGGAAAAACTTTCATTGGGAGCAACCAATGTATCTGAAGAAGAGACTGAGTACTTACTTAAAGTACCTGCGGCCTTCAACATCATTGGTAGTGGAGATGATACCGGTTGTAGTAGCATAATGACTGGGTTTGATAGTTTGCAAAACCAGATTTTAGCACCACTGGGTGATGGAAGATAAGAAAGTGACAACATGGATCGGAATGTTCACACAAGAAAAATAATCCTTTGCTGAAATTATGTGTTGTTATAAATTAAATAAAATGGGGCATTTGCTGTCCTTTACATGTTACATGCTCGAAGTAGCTCTAGGGAAATGCCCACACAAGATAAATAATCCTTTGCTTTAACTATTTGTGACATTGTGTGTTGTTATAAAATAAATAAAAGGGGGCATTTGCTGTTCTTTACATGTTACATGTTAAATGGATCGGAATGCCCACAGGCCCCACACAAGAGGCTCAAAAAGCCTTGATTTTCGTTTTTCATTTTAAAACATGGTTTCATTTGAGACCTTTATGTAATTCATCTTATGAGCGTTTAGGCATGTACCTTTGACCTAGACATCTTTGTTCATTAACCAATTATACCGTACGTTTTACAATAATACTCATTACTGATGCGATGGACGAAAACAATGGAACTGTGACGTTTTACAATAATAATCATTCTATTAAAATAGCCTTAGAAAAACCATAAGGCCATGCCCTTTAGTACAGGTCAATCTTCCCCTGCAATTGCGACAGCCTTCATCGACAGAGTTAATCCTGAAAGGCACGATAGGCAAAATTGAATATGAAAGGATAAACACAACTCTTGTTTTTCTTTTTTAAGAGTAAACTACCATTTTTGTTTCTTGAAAGATTTAACAGTCACATTAATTTTTTAATAATTTTTTATATCAAAGTAGCCTCTTTTGAGAACTAATTTAATATCAAAAAATAACTTTAGATGATCAATTTGATATGAAAAAATTAATATTCAAAGACTAATTTGATGTAAAATATTATTAAAGGACTACACTAATATCACTTGTATCTTTGAAAGACCAATTTGGTAATTTACTCTTTTTTTTAAGCAAACCATAAGAACATACAATAGTAAATTTGTGATTCTCGAAATCCAGGGAAGACTATCATTCTTATATTATTAATAACTAGATTAATAACAGTGCGATGCACAGAATAATATATATGATAATATTACACACAATTAGTGTAATTTCAAATTTGTATGATCATTAAGAAAATTAATAATATTAGTTAATTGTGAGATATTGTTAATGATATAATATAGTAATCATTTCATATTTTAATTCTTTTTAATGATTTGAATTTTAAAGTTGTTGATAACATTTGTTGGCAACAAAAGGTAAGAAACACATAATTTGAATTTTAAAATTATTAATTTCTAAAATGTGAGAGACAAAATTTGTACTTGTCATAATCATCATTCGCACTCGAGTCAAACAATAATTTGTGTGTAAACTTATTCATGCAATTATGAAATGTGTCAAAAATGTCACAATTTAATATGGAGCTTGAAACAAATAGATGAACAATTTGTAAACATGAAAAGAATTCAATCTGTAAAATTCTACAAAAAAGACACTTATCACTGATATATGTAAGTAGTTTGATGATCAATCATTTTAAGACACTTATGTTAGTTTTGTACTTGGCTTTATTAGATGTTTATTACGCCCAATATTAGTATTTTAGCTAAGTTTAATGTTGCTGGGCCTCATTGGGCTTTAATGCAAATTGTAAATAATTCTTAGATTTGATGCATTTTGACATTTCTTCATTGATTAGGCCATAACTTGAGCTTAAGTGATCCATTTGAGGTGATCTTGGTTTCTGTAAAAAGCTAAGACAAATATTTACAACACACAAGAGCTGGATCATACTTCTAATGGTCCAAAAATAGGTCTGAAAGTCAGAGTGGGCTTGCTGTTGCTGGAATCTGAGCAGTGTACACATATTGGACCATATCTCGGGTTATACACCTCCTTTTGAGCTGAAACCGGTGCCATTGGAAAGATAACACACAAAGCTCCAACTTTGCTGAAGACCATTTAGTCAATAGATGCTGTTTTCAGCATGATTAAGTTGGTTGAGTTTGGAAACACGTTTTGCCAACGTGACTTGAGGTAGGTGCAGTATTATTTGAATATCTGGAGTTGTAAAAGTCCTTTTGAGCTGAAATCGGTGCCATTGGAAAGCTAAGACAATTTTCTACAACTGTCATGAAGATCTCCAAGCCAAAATACATCGTTTAGGGCATGAAAGTCAAGCTGAAAGTCGGAGAAGAGTTGCTGACTAGAAGCCACCAACCATGCACCAACCCACCAACCATGCATCAAGCTACCATATTTAACAATTTTCATGTTTTTACAGCTTGCATTCATATTATTTTCAATTACAAATTGGCTTCTAGGATTAGTATAAATAGAGTCAATCTCTGTGTATTATAGATAATTCAATTTGTAGTAAGTTTGAGTATTTATGATAGTTTTCTTTCTCTTCATCTCCTTTCTCTTTAGAATTTCATTTTTGTTCTTCATTTTCTGAGTTCTTCCTTCTCATCCATAGAAGGCTAGGCTCTTATAATCAATCCAAGGGATTAACCATCTTGATGTTTAATTTGGAGATCTTGTTTTGCTTGTTCATATTGCTTAATTGTTATTCAAGTTTCTCTTCTTCATATTTTGATTTTTATCTAGATTGAATTGCTTAATTTGATTTAGATGTTAATGTGATAATAACTTTATTATCATGTATTCAAAGAGGATTACAAAGACTAAACAATTTATCAAAACTTTTCGATGGATTGTTTAGCTTGGTTAAATTCCAGATCTTAAGTTAATCTATGTTTGGATGGTGCTTACTTTATCTAACATTGGTTAATTAAATCCTATATGCTTATCTAGTAGAGGATTCTTGGATCATGTTGAGGCTTCTTGATGTGATCTAAGGCCAAGTACATGGTTAGCAATTAAGCGGATTCCTTGTGATCAATGATGGATTAAACTCAAGATCGGTAAATATCCTTGGATTGGTTAATTTATTAATTACTTTCCTTTAATTCAACTAGTGTATTTTCTTTATAAATCATCAAAACTCCCCATTTTAATCATCTTGATATAATTGAATCTTTGATTTTTGGATTCTTGAGAGACGATTCGGTTCATCCATTATACTGCAAATTAGTTTGTGAACCAGTAAATTTTAATTATTTGACGGGTCTCGACAACCTTTTGTCAAATTTGGCGCTGTTGCCGGGGATCCAAGGCAACTATTTGATTATTTCAAGACCCCATCTAACTCTATCAATTGTGTTTGTTTTGTTTTTGAAGCTTTTTCAAGTGGAATTCGGCTGAAATTAGGTAAAAGGCATTCTATCAAGATTTTGGTTCGGTAAAGTATTTCTAGTCGAGCTGAATTTTTGTAAACTAATAGAAAACGTTATTTTGAGAAAGACTCATTACTTACAATAAGGTCACCCCTATTTTAGCCAAATTCCATCGTTTAGACCACTTTTTCAATTTTTTAATATTTTTTATTATCCTGTTAGATAGCATTTTTGAGTATCTTTAGCCTTGTGATGGTCTCATAATTTTTAAAAATCTCTAGATAGGTTTTCTGTAATTGTTTTGTGTATATTTTTTCACTTGTTTTTGTGATTATGTGTTTTTGTGTTTGATCACTAATCTGATGGAGAATAAACTTGATGAGCTGGCTTATCTGGTGAGGCAGTTGGCAGTGGAACAACATCAGTTACATGTGCAAGAACCTGCAAGATTTTGTAGTAGTTCTTTTCATCCCACATATGCATACCCCACACTGCAAGATGATGGTTATGTATTTCATGACCATTCTGTTGATGCAACAAGTGTATTTCTTGGTGAACCACAATACCAACTGTCTGGATATGATCGTTATTCTATTACCTATAACCTTAGCTAGGGAGATTATCCCGACTTGAGATATGAAAATGCAGCACAACTACAGCCAAACCATTATATACAGCCATTTCAGTAACCAATGAGTTCACAACAGTTCCAACCTTATGTTGGACCAAGCAGTCTATACCAGCAGCCTATGCCCCAGCAAGCTCTAGTAGGCACAGAATCTGAGCCTACATTGGAGGACTTACTAAAGCAATTGGAAACTAATAATCTGCAGTTTCAACAGAGAACTGAGACCACCATTCAGAATTTGAATACCCAAATTGGTCAGCTAACATCTTCATTGAGTCAGTTGAACAAGCAACATATGCAGATATTTGATTTTGTAGAAAATGAGATCATTGATGTGAAAAAATCAATTGATGATTTATGTGCTAAATTTGCTAGTTTTACTGATTTTGATGATTCTGTTTGTTGTACTAGTTGTGATGGTAAATTGTTGTGTAATGCATGTGCTGAGATTGCTGCCTTTTTGAGACATGATGAATCTTTTTCAGCAGATTATGTAGCAATTCAATCTGCAGAAATAGTGAAACCAACAAAATTAGAGTCCATTGTGGCTAAGAACCTTCTTACTGATGAGGAGGAGAAGTTGCTACCCATTTTGAGGGAGAATCTGAGAGCATGCACACTTGCAGACATTCCAAGCATTAGTCCTTCCATTTGCATGCGTAGGATTTTACTTGAAGATGGAGCTAAACCAGTAAAGCAACCCCGGAAGATACTGAACCCTTTTTTGGATGTGGTGATCCATTACACTGGCTATGGTGTGGCTACTGGGATTTTGTTGCTTCTATTATTCATAGGGAGTTTTCTTTCCACACTTTTATTTCACTTTTCTGATTGTTGTTTTCTTTTTGTTTTAACTATTTTGTTACTGTTTTCAACACTGTTTCTATTTTTATTGTACTGTTACAGTTTATTTTTTTTGTTTCTGCTTGCTGTTTTAATTCTCTGTCTGCTATTTTTTGTCTTTCTGCTGTTTTGTTATTTTTATTTGTCTGATGTCTCTGTTTTCTATTTTTGCATATTTCTGTCTGCTGTTTCAGTTTTCTGTCCGCTGTTTACTGTTTAATTTTCTGTTTCTGTTTTCTTTTCTGGTTTTAGATTCTGTTTTCTGTTTGCTGTTTGCTATTTTTCATTTCTGTTTTTTCGTTCGTTTGCTGTTTTTATTTTCTATTTTCTATTTAAATTTCTGTTTTGGAAAAAAAAGTGTGATTTTCATGTATTTAGGTCCTTTCCAATGGTGTTTTAAGAATTTTGAAAGTCATGAGTTTGCATTAATTGAAGTTCAAATTTCCTAACATAAGTGAATGAATTGTCTTTCCTCTTGAATTCCACATGCTTGGTGTTGGATTTTGGATTAGTGGATTAGGTTTGGTAGATGCATCCATACCTTGTGAGATTTTGAGTCTATTGATTTATGGATGATGCATTTATGTCATTCTCTTCCTTCTCGTGTGATTTTCACTCATGGATTTTGTCATTCTAGAACTTGCTTTGATTCTTTTTTAGGCTACATTTTCATTTGCATGCATGAATATGATTGAGGCATTTTTCTTGACTTAGCTACTTTGGCCAAATATGCCTACCTTGCATTTATCCCATTTTTAATCCCCTTTGAGCCTAATTGCCCATTCTTTGTTCTTAGCTCATTATAAGCCTTGAGTGGAAAAATCATGTTTTACCTCACCTTAGGGAATAGGAGAGCATTGGTTTTCTTATTGGAGGAGCTCTTTTTGCTTGAGGATAAGCCATGGTCAAAGTGTGGGGGGTGCTTATGTAAAATGTTTGGTGCAAAAGAAAGAAAAGGTGACCAATTCGAAAAAAAAAATTAAAAGTGGAAAGAAAACAAGAATAAAACCAAAAGATTGTAAAAGAAAAGAATAGAAAGAGGAAGGAATATGATAAGAGAATGTACATTTTATGCCTTGGGGTAATTTTTATGCTTGATTACTTGAGTTCCTCCCCATTGCTCTTTTATTATCTTTGGTTTTTAGCTTCCTATATCCATATTAATTCATTCCCTTACCTTGGCCCCATTACAACCTTGAATAAAGTCCTCTTGATTTGTGTGTGCATTTGTTTTGAGTAGTGGAGAAGTAGAAGATAAGCTAGTGCAATTTTTTCATGAGTTGATTTGAGTGTAAACACAAACCTAAACACTTGAGAGATTGTGAGTTTATCTTGTGAGATTCTATCATGCTTGATCCATGATTCTACTTGAAGTCACCTTGCTTGTTACTTTGGGATGTAAAGGCATATTACTTCATGAATGTTTGGAATCCTTGAAACCGTGGTTACTCTTATTTCTCACGAACTATGACATTTTTTAATATCATTTGGAAGGTTAGTTTCAATTTGATACAATGTTTGTATTTAAAAATTAGTTGAATTGATTAAATAAAATATTATATGTTTGTGTGTATCATCCTGGTAAATCCTCACGAGACTATAACTCGTCCACTGGGGACACCTAGGGGTTTAAAGGCTTGTGGCACATGCTAAGTGCCATCGTGATTTCCTACAAAAGTGGATTAGATAAGGTATAATCAGATTCTATGCTTTTAGTTTAATATTAGGGTGTGTCTTGTTTTTCCTTAGTTTTGGTTTTATGTGTTTTGCCCAGGAGTGCAAAAGCTTAAGTGTGGGGGAATTTGATCAATCATTTTAAGACACTTATGCTAGCTTTGTACTTAGCTTTATTAGATGTTTATTACGCCCAATATTAGTATTTTAGCTGAGTTTAATGTTGTTGGGCCTCATTGGGTTTTAATCCAAATTGTGAATAATTCTTAGATTTGATGCATTTTGACCTTTCTTCATTGATTAGGCCATAACTTGAGCTTAAGTGATCCATTTGAGGTGATCTTGGTTTCTGTGGAAAGCTAAGACAAATATTTACAACTTTCATGAAGAACACAAAAGCTAGATCGAACTTCTAATGGTCCAAAAATAGGTCTGAAAGTCAGAGTGGGCTTGCTGTTGCTGGAATCTAAGCAGTGTACACATATTGGATCATATCTCGGGTTATACTCCTCCTTTTGAGCTGAAACCAGTGTCATTGGAAAGATAACACACAAAGCTCCAACTTTGCTGAAGACCATTTAGTCAATAGATGTTGTTTTCAGCATGATTATGAAGCTGAAAGTTGGTTGAATTTGGAAACACGTTTTGCCAACGTAACTTGAGGTAGGTGCAGTATTATTTGAATATCTGGAGTTGTAAAAGTCCTTTTGAGCTGCAATCGGTGCCATTGGAAAGCTAAGACAATTGCCTACAACTGTTATGAAGACCTCCAATTCAAAATACATCGTTTAGGGCATGAAAGTCAAGTGGAAAGTCGGAGAAGAGTTGCTGACTAGAAGCCACCAACCATGCACCAACTCACCAACCATGCACCAACCCACCAACCATGCATCAAGCTACCATATTTGACAATTTCCATGTTTTTACAGCTTGCATTCATATTATTTTCAATTACAAATTGGCTTCTAGGATTAATATAAATAAAGCCAATCTCTTTGTATTATAGATAATTCAATTTGTAGTAAGTTTGAGTATTTATGATAGTTTTCTTTCTCTTCTTCTCCTTTTTCATTAGAATTTCGTTTTTGTTCTTCATTTTCTGAGTTCTTCCTTCCCATCCATGGAAGGCTAGGCTCTTATAATCAATCCAAGGTATTAACCATCTTGATGTTTAATTTGGAGATCTTGTTTTGCTTGTTCATATTGCTGAATTGTTATTCAAGTTTCTCTTCTTCCTCTTTTGATTTTTATGTAGATTGAATTGCTTAATTTGATTTAGATGTTAATGTGATAATAGCTTTATTATCATGTACTCAAAGAGGATCACAAAGACTAAACAATTTATTAAAGCTTTTCGATGGATTATTTAGCTTGGTTAAATTCCGAATCATAAGTTAATATATGTTTTGTGAACACCGTATTTTGTCCGGGCCACCTAAATTTTTAATTAATTAGTTGATTAATTAATTACAAAATCCAAAAATATAAAAAATACCAAAAATACAAATAAATATAAAAATACAAAAAAGTGTAAAAATATAAAAATACCAAAAATGCAAGAAAAGTATAAAATTACAAAATCCAAAAAAAATACAAAAATACTAAATCAAAAGAAATAATAAAATAAAAATAAAACCCAATCTGCTAACCATTTCCTAAGCCCAAATCCCTTTCCTTTTAACTCTTCACGGACCAAACCAAAACCCAGCCCAGACCCTTGCTCCAAATCTGACCTCACCCAAAACACGATCCACCAAGTAAAGCCCAACATCCATGCCCATCAGTCATTCCCCCAAGTCCTTCCCTATTCGAAACCCTAATTTCCTTCTTCTCTCTTGCTGCGCAGCGCAGCTTCTGCACAGCCGCCCTGGCTATGCCTACACAACGGCCTGACACCTTTTTCCATTCAGCCGCCACCACTCCACCTCTGCTGCGCTGCGCTGAGCCCGGTACCAGAACTTGTACCTTTGCTCCACACCTAGCACACCCCCAAGCCGACAACCTTTGCCTTGCTCCACTCCCTTTGCGCCTTGCTCTTGCACCACGCTCTGCACAAAAGCCCCAAATCGCGCTGGTGCCACCCACATCTTACCCAGTTCCACGCGCTTTCGTCTCCGACCCGCGACAACGTTCGTTGGATGACAGGCGGTGTTGCACACGCGCAAACCGTGGAGACAACCTTTCCCTTCTGCACCGATCCAAGAAATTTGGCTTTGTCGGGATCGTGGTCGTACGGGCTCCCCAACGAACGAAAGGGTGTGCTGATTCTGATGAAGGGGCAGAGGGATTTTCCTTTTTATTTTGTTTTATTTTTATTGCTTTTTTTTGTTTTTGTCTTTTTCGTCTCAAATCTTGTATAAATAGAAGGCTGATAGTTCTGTAAAGGGGAAGTTTTTTTTTTTTTGGTTGGTTTTCGGAAAAAAGATACTGTCATCTTGAAATTGTGCTGTGTGAGTGAGAAGCTTAAGGAGGGGGAAGGAGTTGTCCGAAGAAGAGTCATTAACTGGGAAGCTTTTGTTTTGGTAACCCCTCAATCCGATCCTCTATGCTTATGTTGAGAAATTGTTTTTTAGCTTGAACATATGTTAGATGCTGTTAATACGATTAATGTATCAGTCCGATTACTGCTAATGATATTTGAGAATGTAATGCCATATTATGACTTATACTCACTATTGACTGGACAAGATATCAAATTTATGATTATGGATGAGTATAATTAGACTGTGATGCTGATGATGTCTCGTGAATTCTATTTTCATTCTAATCTCAGTATGTTTGTGATTTTGTATATGCAGTTATTAATGAATGAACCTGTAATGGTGGTTCGCATTGAATGAGTCTGTAATGTGATTTTGATGTGACCGTTAGCTCAGTTCTAGCTTACATGAATTTCTGCATGTGAGGATATTTAGGATAGATGAGTTTAGACTTGACTCTCACTGATGGTTAGAAAAAAGGATCGGTGCAGCCTTGTTGGGTTTAATTGTCCTGTTTGTTCTAATAGAAATGCCTAGTTTTGATTAAAGCCAATGACAGGTTTGTGAATTTATTGCTGTTGTACATATGAATTTGAAGCTGTAGCTGGATTTGAGTGTGTAATGATTCTGATTTGTTTAAAGCAATTCGGGTTTGGATTATTATTGATCCTGGTTTAATTCAAGTCTCCATCCTGGTGTTTGTTCTTGGAGTGACTCTAGTTTGTCTAATAATTCTAATTCAATTGTTTAGAGATTCTGATTTGACGGTGACCCTTGGTTTGGTTGATAAATTGTTTAATGTTACACCTGTTTGAGTGATCTGTCCTAAACTGGTCTTGATTTGACTTGGCACAAGATTTAGGATCACTTTAGGGTCATATGAGTAAAATCTGGACTTGAGATACCTCTGGGATCCTCATATAATCTGCTTGTTCACTGTTTTTAACCAACCTTCCATTATAAAAATATGTTCTTGTTCATTCATTTCAATATGTTCTCAGTCAGAAACAGTGCAGGTTTAACGCTGTCATCCTTAGTTTTTTGTCACAATCCTGGTCTGTTTTGAAGGATCCTACTTGCTATTGCTGTTTTATGTGGTCTTCACTCATAAATGCCTTGTTCGGGTGTTATTCCTAATTATTGAGAGGGCAGGCTGTGATGGGTTACCTGGTTTTGTACTATAATAACGGTGCGTTTATGATATTCAGATATGCTAGTTTAACTCTGATGAGATGTTGTTCTGGGCGCTTAGGAACACAAAACAAGAAAAGGGAATAAATGAGTGGGATTATAGTTACAATGAACTTTGACATCGCGTAGAGAGAAAATAAACAAATAAAAATGAAGTTTCAACAACATAAAATAAAGGGATATAAGGTTGTAAGGACACTTGGCACGAACGTTTTATTACTTTATTTCCTTTCATCTCATCCTAATATTTTCAAGTTATTCTATTTCTGATTCATATTGTCTTTGTTAATTATGATAAAAGTGTACGACATTGACATTCTAGAAAAAGAGAAAATTCTTTTTACAATTATTGATCTTTTATGGTATCATTAACTATGACTTAAGATTCCAATGATTGGATGATTAAAATATGTTGCGACGGCAACATATTTTTTAATTCTCCTTGAGGTAAAGAAATTTTTTATAGTTTTGTCGGGAGCGCTGGCGGGGCTATAAATAATTTCCCACAAAACCTTATGCCATGGCTAATCTTTACCAACTCCTAACATCTTATTCATGTCAAAATTAATTTGTGGAATAAGGTTCCAATGATGGGATATTTAAAATTAACTGCGACGGCGGTGACATTTTAATTTCCTTGAGGTGAGAAGAATTTTTATAGTTTTGCCGGGAGCGCTGGCGGGGTTATAAATAATCTCCAATAAAAAAAATCATATTCCACTATTAATTTTGTCGCATTCAATAAAAGTCATATTTCACTTGATTTTATTGCATGTTTAAATATTAACCTTTCACGCTATAATTAATAGTGGCCGATGATAGAAATTGGGAGAGGATCGGGAGTCTGGTCAATTAAACTCTTCCCGATATTCTTAAGGCATTTATATCAGATTTTGCCGGGAGCGCTGGCGGGGTCTGATTCTCAAAATAAAAAAACAAAAATAAAATAAAAACAAAATATTTTTCAAAATAATAAAAAATAAAATAAAATATTTTTCAAAATTAATAAAAATAACTCAAAATAATTGTGAACGAATTCACACAGCCTGTATTTGATGACAATGGTGAATTAAAGTTTGAAATTTCTTTTAAACAATGCATTTTCAAATCATTTACCTTGTTAAATATATATATATATTTTCAATTATGATACTCATTTTCAAAAATCATTTTATTTCTCAAAAAAATATTTTCTTGGAAATCCAAATTCTAATTCACCATTGTCATCCCTAATAAATTACGGGTTTACAATTTGTTCCTCAATAATGGCTCTTAAGCCACCCATCCTCTGTTTCAGTCATTTATCACCTTTGATAATATGCCTGACAAAATGGGACATAAAAAAAATAACAAAATAAAAATTTCTTCAAATAATAAATGACCAACGCAATTGACTTAGCAGATAACCTTAGATTAAATAGGTAACCGTTCTTGGAACGGACGGTGTAGGGTGCTAATACCTTCCCTACCCGTAATTGAACCCCCGAGCTCAAACTCTGGTATGCAGATCCTTTCTGTAGGTGTCCAATCGCACCATTTCATTTTTTAATGGAAAAATCGATTGGTGGCGACTCCCAAAATCTTTCATTTCTCTTTAAACCCCTTTTTTGTGAGGTAGTCTAATTTCGCAACTTTGTTTTGAATTTTCCCCTCGGGGACGGTTGCGACATGTTTGGATGGTGCTTACTTTATCTAACCTTGGTTAATTAAATCCTAGATGTTTATCTAGTAGAGGATTCTTGGATCATGTTGAGGCTTCTTGATGTGATCTAAGGCCAAAAACATGGTTAGCAATTAAGTGGATTCCTTGTGATCAATGATGGATTATACTCAAGATCAGAAAATTTCGTTGGATTGGTTAATTTGTTAATTACTTTCCTTTAATTTAACTAGTGTATTTTCTTTATAAATCATCAAAACTCCCCCATTTAATCATCTTGATATAATTGAATATCTGATTTTTGGATCCTTGAGAGACGATTCGGTTCATCCATTAGACTGCAAATTAGTTTGTGAACCGGTAAACTTTAATTATTTGACAGGTCTCGACAACCTCTTGTCACTTGACTACCTGTACAGATTAAACAAATTTGGCAACACAAATCATAGTAATGCAAAATCTGATAATGCTACTAAAAAAAAGTACTATTAGAGACAGAATTTTCTGTCTCTAATTGTCTAAAATCCGTCGCTAAAATAATTAGAGACAGAATTAGAGACAAAACCAACATCGTCGCTAAAATGGGCATTCAATAATTTGGCGACAAAATAATAATTCAGTTACTAAATAGAGACGGATCCATCCGTCACAAAAATATTAACTTCCATCGCTAAATGGACACAAAAAAATGGTGTCCAAATTAGATTCAGAGACGAAAATATTCCGTCTCTAATTACTGTGACGAAAAAATCCGTCGCTGGTATTAATGACAACAATTTATTTTTTAGTTTGTTAGTAACAAATATAGAGACGGAAAATTTCTATATTTTTTAGTTTCTTAGGCCCATTTATTGTCTTCTAAATTTATTTATCACATTTCAAACTATATATACTGGAAAAAGAATAAATATATTTACGAATCAAATTAAAATTAAAATTTGTGACTTCCATTCACATTGAAAGTAAAGCTAAGTCTTACAATCATCTCATTGTTACAAAGAAACCAAACCAAGTACACCTAAAGAGTAATTACTAAGTAACATATAATATGCTTCCATAAAACACAGTCAAA
This sequence comes from Styphnolobium japonicum, assembly GCA_023212625.1. Lineage (NCBI taxonomy): Eukaryota > Viridiplantae > Streptophyta > Magnoliopsida > Fabales > Fabaceae > Styphnolobium > Styphnolobium japonicum. Next base: position 8,582,011 of record JALBWW010000010.1, read on the forward strand.
TGGTGCATCTATAATTGGTCTGAGTCAATCACTAAGTTTAGAAAAAGATGAACAAATTGGCTTCCTAATTTGCACCTGCAAATAGTTAAAAACATATTATTAATAGTAAGAGAAATATAAAGTACACCAATCAAGCTATAGAAAATATGTGTAAGAAGTAATTTAAGCATGGCATCTTACCCAAGCTGAGATAATCACTTCTTTACATTTATGTTTTCCCTTAGATATTGGCTTCCTGCATCATCAACTGTATCCCTGTCCAGTCCAATAAGATCAATAAGGTTGATTCTGCTAGTTTTTGTACTATTGAAACCCTTTGAGGTCCCCTGCAACATCAGTTGACGAAAATCATATTTAGCAATACAACTAATAGAGAAAATTAACAATATACACTTGTCTCCAATCTTAGAAGAAACAATAGTTTCCATACATAATTATACCAGTCTCTGAAACAGTAAAATTAATTTCCAACCTCCAAGCACTTCAATTTTGGGAAGACAAATGGCAAAAGGAATGCAAGGCACAAAACAGGTTAGGCCTCAGACGAGCAAAATAGAAAATGTCCATGAAAGGTAATCCAAATACTGCAATGGAATTTGTTTTCCTTTTCTTTTGATGATACCAATAATTTTGAGATGGAAATGCACGCAATGAGTTAGTTTTTTTTCAATATGCATAGAATAACAGCCTTATTCCTTTTATATGTTGTTTTTGATAAGTCCATTAGTATATTTTTGTCAACATTGTTTTTCATGGCCAATGTCTGTAGAGTCAATAATATAACTCTAAACTGATAAATATTGAAATAAACTACAAATCAAGGCAATGAAAATCGCTTGAAAGCAGGGGTGTACCATTCTGAGTCATAATTAATTATAAGAAACCAAAGGATGTGACTTAAAGCAAAATCTTTGCTTCCATCTCTGTATGGAGCAACTTATATATATTAGACACGGAAAATATATATATATATATATATATATATATAAAGCACCTATGAGTTTCCAGCAGGCTTGACTTTGAATCATTATGCCTATTTCATATATTTGCCTATTACAATCAGCCACGAACAAAAGTATAACATAGGTGCTTTATATATATATAAGCCAAAGGATGTGACTTAAAGCAAAATCATTGTTTCCATCTGTGTATGGAGCAACTTTTATATATATATATATATAAGACAAACTACCTTCTCGGTATGCAGACTATCCATGGTGGCTTAACATGAATTTTGTATATGTGGTATATTAGCCTTTCTAAGTCACCTGATGTCCACACAAGCCATGATGACAGGAGCTTTGCATTCAGAAAACTTGCCAATACAAAGAGCCAATGATCTTAAAATTAAAATAGCTCTATTATAATTAAAATGAAATCCAAAACACATACCACTCTTAAAATTAAAATAAAATCCAAAGCATATGATGCGAGAAGGGGAAGACTTGTACTGCAGGTACATAAGGTTGATGCTTATCATGCCGCCATTCTTCATCAACAAAAAAACTTGTACTGCATTCAAAGAAGTAAATAACTATATAATACGTATTCTGTTATTCTGTTATATCGGTTAATAGCTTTTTGTTAGTGGAGTTTGTTAGCATACTCCATATATAAACTCTTGTATCTCTTCCTGTTTGAATAAGAAATTATGCAGTTCAGTTTATTCTCTCTTTCTCTATCCTAACATGGTATCAGATTTATTCTGAATCATTTGCTTCCGCATTCCTTTTCAGCCATGGCTGACCCTTCTGTGACTTCTTCCAATGAAGACAACACCAACAACAATGAAGCCAACAACAACAACAATGGCCCTCACGTTTCTACTTAGCCAATTGATCCATTCCAAAATCCCAATAGTCCATACTATCTTCATCCAGGAGAAAAACCTGGATCTATTCTTGTGTCACCTCCTCTCAATGGCGACAACTACTACAACTGGAGTAAGGCCATCAAGCACGCCCTATCTTCCAAAAACAAAATAAAATTCATCAATGGTACTCTTCCTCAACCTCCTCAATCTAACCATGCCTTTGATTCTTGGGAAAGATGCAACAAATTGGTCGTCTCTTGGATCACCTGTACCCTTTCCCCTCAATTTTCCCAAAGTGTCGTCTGTATTGATAGCGCTCGTGATCTTTGGCTGGATTTGCAACAACGATTCACCAAAGGTAACCATTTTCGCATGTCAGATCTCCTCCAGGACCTTCATTCCATGCACCAAAGTGATCGTACTCTTACCAATTGTCATCGCACTAATCACACCGTTGAGCATTGCTACTTTAAACATGGTTTCCCCCTAGGATATGGTTCCAAGAAATCAAGCACTGCAACTACTGTTGCCAATGTGACTACTGACAATTCTTCCAAGATTGATCCTCCTTCTCATTCCTCCACTCAGCTGCCACAGGATCATTCTTTGCCACCTTTATCTCGTGAAGATTATCAATATCTCATTTCTCTCCTTCATGCCTCCAAGCATGACACTGGTACTACGTTACACACTGTCAGTAAGCCTTCACCCTCTGACTCAAATCACCATGTGCTTTCAGGTGTGACTAAACCAGGTATATCAATTTCAACTCATCCCATTTGGATTCTTGATTCAGGTGCAAGTGATCATATTTGCCCCTTTATTCAATTCTTTTATTCATGTAAGAAAATTAATCTTGTTTCTATACTTTTACCAAATGGACAACTATTCTTGCACATTATTCTGGCACTATTTTTTTTTACATCTCATTTTTTTCTAACTGATGTTCTTTTCCTTCCAGAATTTACTTTCAATCTCATTTCAATTCATAAACTTACTACTTCACTCTCTTGTCGATTGATTTTCTCACCCAATACTTATGACATTCAGGATCTATCTACCCTGAGGATGATTGGGCATGCTGAGATTCTCAACAACCTTTACATCCTTCACGACACACCACAATCTTCACTTTGTAATACACATAATGCTACCAATACTGTTATGGTTAATTCTGTCACTCCTCATAAACTGATGCATTCCACTTTTGATTTGTGGCATTACAGACTTGGCCATCATTCATTTCCTGTTTTGCAACAATTATGTACATCATTCCCATATATTGTTTCTCATAAAAATTTGATATGTGATTCTTGCCATTATGCCAAACAAACAAAGTTGCCTTTTCCTACTAGCATGACTAAGTCTGTATCTCCTTTTGATTTACTGCATATGGACATTTGGGGCCCCATTAATATTGCTTCTTTTCAAGGCCACCATTATTTTTTAACTATTGTGGATGATTTTAGTAGACACACATGGATATTTCTCATGAAAAGCAAGTCTGATACCAGACTTTGCATCGCTTCTTTTATTAATCTTGTCTCCACGCAATTTTCCTCTAAGGTGAAAATGATAATAACTGACAATGGATTGGAATTCCATATGCCTTCTTATTATTCTTCCCTTAGTATTTTCCATCAAACATCTTGTGTTGAGACACCACAACAGAATTCCACTGTTGAAAGAAAACATAGACACCTTTTAAATGTCGCAAAGGCATTATTGTTTCATTCTAACTTGCCCAAAACCTTATGGTCTTATGCCCTTTGCCATTCTGCTTATCTTATAAACAGGCTTCCTAGTCCTGTTCTTAATCACAAAACACCATGAGTTGTTACACAACTCACCTCCTACATTTCTTGATTTAAAGGTTTTTGGTTGTTTAGCTTATGCTTCCACATTAACTCACAATCGCCACAAACTTGACCCTCGAGCAAGGAAGTCCTTGTGTCTTAGCTTTAAACCTGGAACCAAAGGCTATCTTGTCTTCGATTTACAAACTTGAAACACTTTTATTACAAGACATGCTATTTTTTATGAATATATTTTTCCTTATCATTTACCTCATTCCATTGATCAACCTAACCATTCTTCTGCTTCTGCAGATTCTGATTCCCTTTTTCTCTTTGATTATCCTAATAATAGTTATATTCCAGCACCATCTCAGCCTCTAATTCTTCATAACCCGCAGCCTTCTCTTAATCCTCCTGCCTCTATCATACAGCCCGATTATCTTTCCACCAGAAAATCCACTCGTCCTGAGAAACCACCAACCTATCTACAGGATTTCCATTGTAACCATTTCTTATCCTCATCTTCTAATTCTTCTCCATTTCCATTCTCTTCTGTTATATCCTATTCTCATCTATCTCCCTCTCATTTACATTTCACTATGTCTATTTTTACACATCATGAACCAACTTCTTACAAGCAAGCTATCCAACATCAACATTGGATCCAGGCTATGAATGATGAATTGGCTGCTCTTCATCATAATAACACCTGGATCCTCACAGACCTTTCACCCAATAAAACACCAATTGGATGTAAATGGGTGTATCGGATCAAATATCGAGCTGATGGCTCTATTGAAAGGCATAAAGCCCGTCTTGTTGCAAAAGGCTTCAACCAAGTTGAAGGCCTTGATTATTTTGACACTTATTAACCTATTGCTAAAGTTACTACTATTCGGTTACTCTTAGCAATTGCTTCCACAAACAATTGGCACCTTCACCAATTAGATGTTCACAATGCCTTCTTACATGGCAACCTTGAAGAAGAAGTATATATGCAATTACCACCTGGTTATAATTCCTCTCAGCCACATCAAGTCTGCAGATTGCTTAAGTCCATATATGGCCTTAAACAATCTAGCAGACAATGGTTTGCTCGCTTATCTCAATTTTTAACTTCTAAAGGATATTCTCACTCTTCATTTGATCACTCTTTGTTTATTAAATCTACTTCTACTTCCTTTACTGTTCTTTTGGTTTATGTTGATGATCTTATACTTGCAGGAAATAACTTACAAGAGATCAATTCTATCAAATCTGATTTACACACCACCTTGAAAATCAAAGACTTAGGTTTCCTTAAATATTATTTAGGTCTTGAAATAGCTAGATCCAAAAAGGGAATCCACATATGTCAAAGCAAATATGCTTTAGACATTTGATCAGAATGTGGCCTTCTTGCATCTAAACCAGCATCCACCCCCATGCCTAAAGGCACCAAACTGACACAAAAGGGTGGCATTCCTCTCAATGACCCAGCTGCATATCAAAGATTGATAGGTAAGCTTATTTATTTAACAATTACTCGCCCTAACATTTGCTTTTCTGTGCAACAGTTGAGTCAATTTATGAGCCATCCTACATCTCTTCATCATGAAGCTGCTTTTCGGGTCCTTAGCTACATCAAGAGCTATCCAGCTCAAGGTCTTTCATTTTCCAGCATATCGCCCCTTCAACTCAAAGCTTTCAGTGATTCGGATTGGGCTACTTGTCCAGATTCCCGCAAAATCTATCACAGGCTATTGTATATTCTTAGGCAACTCTCTTGTATCATGGAAGTCTAAGAAACAAGCCACTGTTTCTCGCACATCCTTCGAGGCCGAGTATAGAGCTTTGGCCACCACTGTTTGTGAACTCCAGTGGTTAACATATCTACTGCATGATCTAGGAATTCCTCTTATTTCTCCCGCTTTACTGTATTGTGATAGCTAGTCCGCAAGGCACATTGCAGCAAATTCTTCTTTTCATGAATGCACAAAGCACATAGAATTGGATTGTCACATTGTAAGGGAGAAACTTCAAGCAAAGCTTTTTCATCTACTGCCCTTTGCTAGCTCTCAACAATTAGCTGATGTCCTCACGAAACCATTAGATTCTACTCAATTCAATGATCTTGTATCCAAACTGGGAGTGCAAAGTATACACTCACCAGTTTGTGGGGGGTATTAGCTGATATAGTTATTCTGTTATATCTGTTAATAGCTTTATGTTAGTGGAGTTTGTTAGCATACTCCATATATAAACTCTTGTATCTCTTCCTATTTCAATAAGAAATTATGCAGTTCAGTTTATTCTCTCTTTCTCCATTCTAATACAGCCACCCAAAATAAAGGCCAGGCATTGTCTCGAAATAGCATTTTTTTTCCAATTCCACTAGTGCTAGCACGTATCATAATCAGATGCTTGCAATCTCAAACATGAGCATTATATAAATATATTACTGCTCAAATAACAATCATTGAGAAAACAAAATAACATTTTAAAAAAATATATTAAAAAAGCTAAAATTATGACATAGATCTAGTATTCTAAACCTCTGTAAAATAATATCAATCACCATTATCGCATTACACTTCCATATTAACCAGACTTAAAAATATGCCATGAATTTTATACTTGCTAATTAGCAGTAATATAGAGCTCAATGCTATTACCCTCACATGCCAGAGGGATGCTTTGCTACAACATCTTTCTAAATAATTGCCAACAAAAATAATCTAATCCACAAAACCAGACAACCACATATATAATTTAGAAAGAATATGAAACTTTTACACAACCATAATCTAATACTAAAACAAAATACCAGTCTTTTTTTCCAGCTTGACTGCAAAACCAAAATGCATAAGCTTGGAATTCCAATAATATAAACTGACCTGATGGTAACCGGGGGACTAGCTATAAATAACTTGAAATACAGTTGGACAACCTTCGACTGGCGACATTGGTAGAAGCTCAGACCACCATTGGGACCAAATTTAAAGTAAAAAAAAAAAAAAGGAACAGACATTAGCAAAGTGACATGAATCGCATCCAAACCAATAAGTTAAACTAAACTAGAGCATTCTCACCAATGGGTAGCAAATAGATTAAGAAGTAGTAATTATCAAAAGACGCACCGTGTGAAAGAACCACTGAGAAACACACTCCTTCCCCCATATGGCCACATACTCATGGGAATTCACCATGAAATATTCATCAACTAAGCAAGAAACAACCATACAATTCAGAAACAACCCTACACATTAAACTCTAACTCTAATACTACTTTACAAATATGAACACTTATAATAACAAGAAATCCTACCCATCTAATCAATCAAGATACTCAACACAAAGCACATTGACGTTAAGATGGACCAAGCTACGGGTAAAGCATAATCCTCTGGTTACTTCAAATTACTCAGCACAAAGGGGGGGAAAAACTTACAAAATAAATTATAAAGTGAAAGAAAAGCAAAGGCATGTTGAAAGTAATTAAATCACAATTAATAAGCAAAATGCAGATAAATATATTAGAGGTGGATGCAATAAATAAAACCACTCAAAACCAAAACACTAGAATAGAAACCAACTTAAAATTCCAAATAGCATTTTCCTTCTTCACATGCAAGAAGCCGACCTAACAAAAAAAAACAAGTATGTGAAAATAAATCATCACTAATCTAAAAGCTACATTTTCTTAAGGTTTTTTCAATTGCGTTATTGCTTTATCACTCAGCTTTTTAATCCTCCATTTAAAGGATATTATCATAAAAAAGCAATGGAGGGATTGTCGGTTGCAAGAACATTGAAATTACATCTAATAAAGAGGGATTAGACAAAATTAGCCAATTACATAAATTTAAAATATGAAGATAGGGATTAGACAAAAGGATAAAGATAAGCAAAAAGAACACACAAAAAAAGGAGACAAAAATGTGAATTGGTATCATAGACAAATACAAAAGAAAAACTTAAAAGATAGAGCAAGAGAATAAGAGAAAATGTACCAGAGATGAAGTTGCTGACGGTTGAACGAAATATCAAAAAAGTAAAAGAATCATAAGATAGAAATTATGTTAAAATAGTGTTGCGTAATAAATACATTACATTTTTTCTTTTTTATTTCAAATTATCATAGTGCACTGTATCAAATTATAATAAATTGGAGTTAATGATGCAGCATATTAAATGACAATATTATCATAAATAATTAAAATCAAATAAATTTTTTCTAACCCTTTATTGCAAATTTAAAACATTTATTGTCAAGATTTATAGCAAAAAGTAAACAAAACTTAAACTATGAGAATTTTTTTGAAAAAGATAACTTTTAGGCAATAAATTTGGATTTATGAATCTTGAATAATAAATAAATTAAAATTAAATTCCTTTCCATAAATAATATATTAATGAAGATTCAAAATTTGAATTTGTTGTAATAATTTAAATGAAATCAAATAAACTATTATTGAAATTTGAATTTAAATTCAAAATTATTATTCATAATTATAATTAAAAAATCTATGAAATTTACTTTCGAATAATAATTTTGAAAGTCATTAAAAGAAGGAGTTAACATACAAAATGAAAATAAATTAAATACATGAAAATCAAAACTCATTTATGATTGTCATATGCACGAAGGGCTAAAAAATTTGAAAGAAAAAAATTGTTATATGAGTGACACGTGACATTACTAAAAATTAAATATACTTCTTTTTATAATATTATTATATAGATTGATGGCTTTTTTTCTCATAATGATCAATGTATAAGTGTGTTCTATAAATTAAAGAAAGCCGCCCACGAGCTTTCTTTAGCCAGTACCATTTGTGGCTATGTGATTATTTTGTTGAGAGAATGACCCTTATATTCAGTTTGGAAAAAATAATTCTTTATTGATTCGTTTTGAAAAATTAATCAAGTATTTAACTACATTAATTAATAATTTATATACGGTTAACCATTAATTTATCTTTATTTTGATACTTGATATGTGGTTAACCATATGTAAATTATTGGTTAATGTAATTGAATACTTGGTTAATTTTTCAGAACAAACTAATGAGAAATTATTTTCCCCAAGCTGAATATAAGAGTCATTTTCCTTATTTTGTTCTAGCTATTTTTAATGAAGCAACCATATTTGAGTAGTATTGTCTTTCCGAGTTTAATCTTTAATTTTTCCTTATCAAATATTTTTTATAGTTGAGATTGTTTGCTGTCTGATATCTTAATATGTATTTAGAAAATATAAATTTGTCTGAGTGCTGTAATATATTTTGATAAGATTAAATATTATAGTATGTTAGTAATTGTAGTAAATTATTTTTCTTTGTATTGTATTATAATTTTTTATTTGAAATTATTTTCTTCATTGTGCATTGAAACCACATATTATCAAATTTTCAATTCAACAGAGTTGGAAAAGTTCAAGCATTTGAAAACTCAAAATGAAATTTCTAATTTTTCTTTATAAAATTTCTAACATTTTAGTTTTTCTAAAGTATGTCAGAAAAACTTAAAGCTAAGAAGAAAGTGTTAAATTTAATAATTTAGAACTTTTCATGTGTCTAAATTAATTTTTTTTATATGTAAGCTACTTTAATTTATCTAGAATATATTATCATTTATGGATCAACCACGTGTCTATGCAATTGCCTCTCCCACTCACGCCTTCAATGCTGCTTATCCAGCAGTAGTCTCTCCTTGCCATAAACGTCCCATATCAATATCCTAATAAAAAAAGCCTATATTTGACATATTAATAAAAAATTTACATGAAATGAATTCATGTCAACTTCATTGTGCCTATGATAGTCGTGTATTGAAACCACATATTATCAAATTTTCAATTCAACAGAGTTGGAAAAGTTCAAGCATTTGAAAACTCAAAATGAAATTTCCAATTTTTCTCTATAAAATTTCTAACATTTTAATTTTTTAAAAGTATGTCAGAAAAACTTAAAGCTAAGAAGAGAGTGTTAAAATTAATAATTTAGAACTTTTGATGTGTCTAAATTAATTTTTTTATATGTAAGCTACTTTAATTTATCTAGAATATATTATAATTTATGGATCAACCACGTGTCTATGCAATTGCCTCTCCCACTCACGCCCTCAATGTTGCGTATCCAACAGTAGTCTCTCCTTGCCATAAACGTCCCATAAACGTTACTTCATAATATTTTCTTATCACTATTTTGTTCTCTAACGGAAGACTCAATTTAATAGTCTCTAGCTACTTTTCAAATATGTCATTTGTTTGGTATCTCTCATAGCATCACTATTTTGTACTCTAACGGAAGACTCAACTTATCCGTCTCTACTTTTCACAGATCTCATTTGTTTTGTGTCTCACGTAATCAGTGTTAGGTGAAGTGGCTTTGAAAATCATAAAAGGTGTCCCATGTACTACTAATCTACTATTCTAATGGGTGTAGACCGCTATTGACCCCACCGTCCTTTTGAATGTTCTTCCTTTAGCCACCTTCTAATCGAATACATATTATTCTCCCATATACAAATACAACTATTCCAAAGGGTGTAGGCTAAAGGACTTGTAACCTCAAAGGAATGCTGAAGAACATAGGAAAAAAATTAAACAAAGCCATGGCTCGACACACAAAACAACACATCCTTCAGCTATTTATGGTGATCCTAATAGCAGCAAAAGCAGCATCTGAACCCAAGCCGGACTGCCCAAGAAACTGTGGCTCTCTAAAAATACCTTACCCGTTTGGAACAAGTAAGGGTTGTTATTTGGATGACTCTTTCTTCATCAATTGCGCACATAACTCCAGCACTCCCAAGTCTCCCATTCCTTTCATGCGACGAGGCAATTTAACTGTGCTCAACATATCACTAGATGGGGAGCTGATCGTTTCAAGTCCCATAGTCCGAGATTGTTACGGCATGAAAGGCAATGTTCTCAGTACTGTCCAGGATAATTTTTACCAACTCAACTTGAGTCATTTTTCGATCTCATCAAGCAGGAACAAATTTACCGCACTTGGGTGTGACACAATTGGAGCATTCGTGGGCTATGTTCCGCGGACGAAAAACTTCACGACAGGAAGCGCATGCCTATCCATCTGTAGCAAACCTGATGACATCACTAGATTCACGACTAATGGATCTTGTTCTGGCAGTGGCTGTTGCCAGTCTTCGATAACGGAAGAAGTAACTGGTTTTCGAATACAAACAAGTAGTGTGAGCAACCATTCTAGCGTACATGACTTCAATCCATGTGGCTATGCATTTCTAGTTGAAGAAGGAGCCTACAACTTCTCGTCCAAAGATCTTAAGAATTTCGAGAACAAGACCATACCCATGGTGCTTGATTGGGCTGTGGGAAATCTAACTTGCCAAGAAGCAAAACATAATACTACGAGCTACGCGTGCAAGGCAGAGAACAGTGAATGTTACAATTCGCCCAACGGAGTCGGGTATCGTTGCAAATGCCTCTCTGGTTTCCAAGGAAACCCATACCTCCCTGATGGCTGTGAAGGTATGTATGAATGTAATTTTGGTTCAAAGTTTTTCTTATTTTATTTTATTTTATTAGTAAGTTGTATAATATAATATAGATCGAGTAAATTACATTGTACCTTGTACCTTATTTTAACTTTAATTAAATGTAAACATAACATCGTTAATAAGTATTTTAAAATCATAAAAAAAAACTCATTTATTATCTGTGAGCTCTACAACAAAAGTTTTCTAAAGGTAATTAATGTGATACATACATACTTTACAAAATTAAGTTAGCTTTTGAATATAAAAGTGAAATAGATATAATTTGACAAATGTGATGAAAATGAATGTAATTCATATATGTATTTATTTCTTTAATTAAATGAAAACTTAACATCGTTAATAAGTATTTTGAAAACAAAAAACAAAAAACTCATTTATTATCTACAACAAAAGTTTTCGAAAGGTAATTAATGTGATACATACATACTTTACAAAATTAAGTTAGCTTTTGAATATAAAAGTGAAATAGATATAATTTGACAAATGTGAAGAAAATGAATGTAATTCATATATGTATTTATTTCTTTAATTAAATGAAAACTTAACATCGTTAATAAGTATTTTGAAAACAAAAAACAAAAAACTCATTTATTATCTACAACAAAAGTTTTCGAAAGGTAATTAATGTGATACATACATACTTTACAAAATTAAGTTAGCTTTTGAATATAAAAGTGAAATAGATATAATTTGACAAATGTGAAGAAAATGAATGTAATTCATATATGTATTTATTTCTTTAATTAAATGAAAACTTAACATCGTTAATAAGTATTTTGAAAACAAAAAACAAAAAACTCATTTATTATCTACAACAAAAGTTTTCGAAAGGTAATTAATGTGATACATACATACTTTACAAAATTAAGTTAGCTTTTGAATATAAAAGTGAAATAGATATAATTTGACAAATGTGATGAAAATGAATGTAATTCATATATGTATTTATTTTATTCAAATAAATAATTAATATACTGTGTATATTTGTTATGTTAAAAAAAAGGATTGTGTTCTCATTTTCTTGTTTATTAATTGTCTTTGTTGACTCCTAGCCTCCAGCTTTTAAGTAAAGAACATGTTTTCAATTATTTTAACAATGTAAGATAGTGATTATTATAATATGTTGTTTATTATAGGAATGACAAAAAGATTTGTTTAAATGGGAATCAGCGGGGGTGTGTAATATATATACATATTAATAATTTTATGTTTGTAGTTATATAAACAATTATAAAATATACATTTACAACATATATTATATCATATTTGTGTTTTAAAACACAAAAAATATGTCATATACATGATACTAGTAGAATATTGGATTTAAATTTAATAAATAATAAAATTTAATTTTAGAATTTTATGTCGGTCCATTTTGAACAAAATTGTTTAATTTTGAAATTATATATTTCTAAATAATGTTATAGTTTGTGATGCATAATAGACATACATGACATATCAATTATTTGTAAGAGTAATATATATATATATATATATATATATAAATTATACTCTTATTTTTAACATTTGTCAATATATCTTTTACTTTTATATTAAAAAGTCGTAAAAAATCATAATATTGAAGTTAAGAAAATTTGTAGCGACAAATAAAATTTAAAAATTATAATTTTCACGCCAACGAGACTACCAATCTCTCTTCTCTACTTAAGACTGGATTGTGATTCAGGTCACAATCTCATTTCTCTACTCACACACTTAAAACTTCAAATATACCAAAAAAAAAAAAAATTCACTTCTTTTAGAACCATTGACAGTGACACTCTTGGCTAGGACCGAAGCTGGCAGCAAGGTTAAGGTCGTTTCGGTGCTATTTGTACCAAGAGTTCATTGGCTTCCCTTTCTCCTTTCTATTTTTACAGTTATTGCAACTAAATTGACATCATGGCTGCACGTAATTTCTTTCAGATATCAATGAATGCAATACGGAACCCAACCCCTGCAGCAGAATGTGCCAAAACTTTCCTGGCAGTTTTAAATGTTCATGTCCGAAGGAATATGAAGGAGACGGGATGAGAAATGGCACAGGTTGCCATCGCAAAGGCAAATCCAAGAGAAATCTCGTACTTATAATTACAATGAGTAAGTATATACATTGTGAAAATGGAAGAGAAGGGAAGGAAAGGGATGGAGGGGGTTTCAAAATTGTATATGTTTTTTCAAAATTGTACATGCTTTGCTTATATGTATAGTTAATTACGTCCAACAATTTTAGGGAGTTCCTATTTTATTTATCTATATTATTAATTATTTTAATATCAACAAAAAAATATACAAAGAAATTCTATTTTACCGCTTTTTATGTGTTATTTTTGTTCAGTTGCCAGTATTATTGCTTTAGCACTGAATCCAGTAACTAATGCCTTAAATGGTAGCATTTAAGAATGCACTATAGAAACCTATAATGAATGTTGTTTCCAAATATTCACCATAGAAAATTGCTGATGCATACAATAATCAGTAGAGAAATCTTTTCTCTTATTTGCAGGTGTGAGCTTAAGTCTGTTGGCACTACTTCTAGGAAGTTTGTACTTGTATTGCAGATTGCGAGAAAGAAAGCTCCATAAAATCAGACAAAATTATTTTCAACAAAATGGTGGCATATTATTAAAACAACGAATTGGTGGACATCAGGGGTCGACAGAAAGAGCCACAATCTTCACTGCTCAAGAGCTCAAGAAAGCCACCAACAACTATGATGAGGTTAGAGTCATTGGTAAAGGGGGCCATGGAACAGTATATAAAGGTGTATTATCAGATAGCAGAGTTGTTGCCATTAAGAAGTCCAAAATTTCAAGCCAAAGTGAGATCGAGCAATTCATCAACGAGGTGGTTGTGCTCTCCCAAATCAACCACAAGTATATTGTGAAGCTCTTAGGTTGTTGTTTAGAGACAGAGGTTCCCTTGCTGGTTTATGAATTTATCACCAATGGGACTCTTTCGGACCGCATTCATGTTGAGGGCCAAGCCTCTCAACTTTCATGGTCAATCCGTTTGAGAGTTGCAACAGAGACCGCAGAAGCCCTTGCATACTTGCACTCTGCTGCTTCTACACCAATCATACACAGGGATGTCAAAACTGCAAATATACTACTGGATGATAATCTCACGGCCAAAGTTTCAGACTTTGGAGCCTCAAAGCTTGTTCCTCTTGATCAAACTCAATTAACCACTTTGGTGCAAGGTACATTGGGTTATCTTGATCCAGAATACTTCCAAACAAGTCACCTAAAAGAGAAGAGTGATGTATACAGCTTTGGGGTTGTCTTGGCAGAGCTACTGACAAGCAAGAAGGCACTTTCATTCGTTAGGGCTGAGAGTGATAGAAATCTATCAATGTACTTTGTTTCTTCAATGACAGAGGGTCGCTTACCCCAAATCATAGACAACAATATTGCCAATGATGCAAATGTTGAGCAAATATTCGAAGTTGCTAATCTAGCGAAAAGGTGTCTTATGTTAAAGGGAGAGGAAAGACCAACAATGAAAGAAGTTGCAATGGAGTTGGAGAGATTAAGGATCATGGAAAAGAATTCATTAGGAGAAACCAATGTGTCAAAAGAAGAGACCGATTACTCCATCAAAGTACCTTTGGCCATCAACATGGCTGATAGTGAAGATGGTAGCGGTGGTAGAAGCATAATGATTGGGTTTGATAGTTTGCAAAGCCAGACTTTGGCGCCACTGGGTGATGGAAGATAAGAAAGTGACAACATGGATCAGAATGCCCACACAAGAGGCTCAAAATGCCTTGATTTTCGTTTTTCATTTTAAAACATTGATTGATTTGAGTCCTTTATGTAATTCAGCTTCTGAGCATTTAGGCATGTACCTTTGGCTAAGACATCTTTGTTCATTAACTAATTATATCGGACGTTTTACAATAATATTCATTATTGCTGCGATGGACGAAACAGTGGAGCTGTGGTGAAGAATCATTCTATTAAAATAGCCAAAGAAAAACTATAAGACCATACCATTCATTGATCTTCCTCGAAATTGCGACAGCCTTCATCGAATTACTCCTGATCCTGAAAGACACGATAGGCAAAATTGAATATGAAAGGATAAACACATACAAGTCTTGTTGTTTTTTCTAGGAAAATCATAGGACAATACCATAGTCAACTTGTGATTCTCAAACCAAATGAGAAGACATGGGAAGACTATCCATTTTATATTATTAATAGATTGGCTATTTTTCTCGTAATGATCAATGTATAAGTCTTTCATAACATAAGGAAAGCAGTTCTTTTGGAGACCGCTTCCTTTTAGAATCAAATCCCTATAGCAAAATAAATAAATAAATAAAAATAAAAAAAGCAATTAATTGAGAAAAACATCTATGATACACTACTTATTTTTCTCTTTAATTTCTTTTCTTTTGCTTCAAGAATTAAGCCAATAAATAATATGTCCCAAAAATAATATATTCTGGTCAAACATGACTTTTGGAACTCTGAATTATATATATTCCTTTAGCCAGTACCATATGTGGCTATGTGATTATTTTGTTATAGCTATATCATTTTTAATAAATGAATTATAAGCAACCATATTTGAGAAGTATTGTCCTTCAGAGTATAATCTTTTATTTTTCCATATCAAATTATATATATATATATAGTTGAGATTGTTTGTTATCTGATATATAGTATATATGTTAGTAATTATAGAAAGTTATTTTTCTTTGTATTGTAATATAATCTGTTATTTGAAATGATTTTAGTATGCTATTTGATATTTGATACTGTAATATGTTTCAAATTAAATAAAATAACTTAAATAAAATATTTAAAATATATTTTAACACTTGATTATTTAAAAATTGCATTTAATAATTTAAATTGCCTCATGTGGATCCACTAGTACAATCCACACGTCCATTTGAATTGTGTGAATTCACGAGTCATTGTTTCCATGAAAAATAAAATGACAAGTTACAAGATAAAAATTTGGGAAACTATATATAGTGGCAGCCCAAAGTAGTTTGTTACATAATCTATTAAGTGGGATAGAAAGAAAATTTTTTTAAAAAAAATTATCAATATCCTAATAGAAAACCCTATGTTTGACATATGCCAAAAAATCAAGCTTCTAAAATTCGAACCGGTCATTGAATCGGTCAGGGGACTGATTTAAGATTCAATGGTTCAACCGTGGTTGAACCGGAGTATAATTAAATAATTTCAATATATATATATATATATTATATACTAATTAAACAAATTATAAATTATAAAAAACAACATAAATAATAAAAAATAGTTTACAACTTATCTTTTGAGAGTCCAAAACATTTAATAACAGTATTATGACTTATTTTTGTTTTAAAAAATTCTAATTTCAGTTCAAAAAGATATATAATCAATTATACATTTAGTTTCCAAGCTTCTATACAATCTAAGTTTAAGTATTTCATATAAAAAAAATTTTAGATTGGCTTACATTCAGTTTTTAGATTAAAATGACATCATTTAAATTAGTAAAATTTAAAAAAAAATAGGACCGGTTGAACCTAATTGGACTGGTCTGTGTTGACCGGTTCACCTGTTCTTGACCGATTTTCAAACTTGATAGGTTTTTGGGGTGGAACGGACTGGTAAGGTAACTAGTTCCTAGTCCAACCAGTTGAACTGGCCGGTCCGGCCCGATTTTCGGAACATTGCAAAAAACTTTAAACTAGTGATTTAACATATTAATATAAAATTTACATGAAATGAATTCACGTCAAATGTCATTGTGCCTATATTAGTATATAGTGTATTTCTTCTAGTGTAAATCAAAGTATTTTTTTAAACAAAAGACTAATCCAAATATGATCAAATGAGTGAAATAGAAATCTGTCTCAATTACCTTTTTTCTATCTTAATGGTATATTGAACCCACATATTATCAAATTTTTAATTCAACAGAGTTGGAGATGTTCAAGCACGTGAAAACTAAAAATGAAACTTCTAATTTTTTTAATAAAATTTTTAACATCTTAAAATTTTTAAAGTATGTCAGAAAAACTTAAAGCTAAGAAGAGTGTGTTAAAATTATTAATTTAAAACTTTTCGTGTGTCTAAATTACTTTTTTTTTATATAACTAAGCTAGTTTAATTTATCTAGAATATATTATAATTTATGGATAAGTATCAGCCACGTGTCTATATATAATTGCCTCTCCCACTCTCACGCCTTCAATGCTGCTTATCCAGCAGGAGTCTCTCCTAGCCATAAACGTCAATTCATATTGTCTTATCACTATTTCGTTATCTAAGAAAAGACAATTTATCAGTCTCTACATTTTACAGATGTAATTTGTTTTTTTTTTCTCTTTGTAGAGAAATGTCATTTGCTTCGTCTCTTGTTTTATACTCTTTTTTTTTTTAAACATTTGTTTTGTATTTAGGCTTTTTATATTAATATAATAAAAAAAATTTCAAATTGATGCTATTTTAAAATTAAGTATTAAAATAGACTTTTTTTTTACCGTAAGAAGTCGATTTTATTAAAACTAACTTTAAAAAGTATTTTTTTTAATTAACTTTGAGAAGTTGATTTTAATGGAACTGACCTCTCAATTTATTATTTTTCTAAAAAAGTTGAAGAGAAGTCAGTTTCAACCAAACCGACTTCTCAACTAACTTTTTTTGTTTTATGGCTGGTTAAGGTTTTGGAAAAGGGGTTTAGGAGTTTGGTTAAGTGGTTATGGTTTTTGTTGAGTAGTTTAAGATTTTAGTTAAGAGATTTAGGGTTTTAGTCTAGATAAGTGATTTAGGAGTTTGATCAAGTGGTTTAGGATTTTTGTTGAGTAGTTTAAGATTTTGGTTAAGTGATTTAAGGTTTTAGTTTGGAATAATGATTTAGGGTTTTAGTAAAAAAGTTTAAGGTTTACGATTAATGATTTAGGGTTTATAATTAATGGTTTATGATTTGAGATTAATATTTACTTAGGTTTAGGAATAATTTGTTTATGGTTAATAATTAATAATTAATGGTTTAGAGTTTATAAATAATGGTTAAGAGTTAGGGTCTAGGGTGAATATTAAGTCTTTAGGGTTAATTATTAATAACTTAGGGTTTAAGATTAACTATTTAGGATTAAGGATTAATGTGTAGGGTTTTGGATTAATGGTTTAGGGGTTTATGGTTAATTAGTGTTTTAGGATTTGAGATTAATTTTTACTTGGGTTTAGGAATATTTGTTTAAGGTTAATTAATGGTTTAGGGGTTTAGGGTTAATTAATGTTTTAGGATTTGAGATTAATTTCTACTTGGGTTTAAAAAAAATTGTTTAGGGTTAATAATTAGTAATTAACGTTTTAGGATTTTACCTTAATTTTTACCTGGGTTTAGGAATATTTGTTTAGGGTTAATAATTAGTAATTAATGGTTTAGGATTTGTGATTATTTTTTGTTTGGGTTTAGGAATATTTGTTTGAGGTTAATAATTAGTAATTAATGGTTTAAGGTTTTTTAATGAGTGTTTTATCGTTAATGGTTAATTAAGGATGTAAAGATGAAAAAGATTTGTCCATTAAGGAAAAAAGTAAGGGTTTGGCTCAAGGTGTCATTGTTTAAATAAAATCACTTCATTACCAAGCAACAATTGATTACTTAAAATCACATACATACTACAATATAACATTGACATGTTGCCAAGTCATTGAAGTTCATGTGTTACTGTCGCTCACCGCAAGTGCACGGATCGTACAAGTACTAATGTAAAAGATCGTTCTCACGAGGATCATGTGAATACCGCACTTTAGCGATTACTATTATCTAGACAATTAACTAAAGTGATGTGATAAAACTAAACTAAATTGCAAGTAAATCAAACTAAGCAAATAGCAATAGTGAAATACCAATGGATTGAAACTCTAGGATTCGGGATTCACTACAACTACTTTCTATGACAAAGACTTAGAACATTCTAGTTAATGGTCCGATTATATTTTGAAGGTGAATCTTCCTATTTTGTTTGATGCTCTCTCTCAAGTTACAAGAAACGTGTTAGAATTAAAGTAATAACTATTTTCATGGTACTAAGTTAATTGAAACCCATTAAGTTCTGTGAAGTTCAGTTGATCCTCGAAGGATTTTGCCTACTTTCATGGTCATAAAACCTAAGTTCAAATTCTAAATTTTTAAATAACAAACTTCATCTCTCAATTTTTCATTTAATTATCTTAGATCATGAGTTTATGGGTACCAACATAAGGCAAGCATTAAGAACACTAGAATTGAATCAAAACAACAATCTTCCATTAACTAAAAAAGGTTCAAAATCTTGTCATATAATCATAGAAGAGTTACATCCATATCCTAGATAAGAGACCTAACCTCTCATGTTTACAAGAAAGCACATGATAATTGAAGAAATAGAAGACATCACAAAGAAATAAAGGTAAGGATGAGAAGGTTCCCCAATCTCTTCAAGAACAATTTTCTTCTCTTCAATCTTCACTTTTCGATCATCAATCATTGATCTTCCCTCCTTTCTTTAGGGTTTCTATTCTTTGCTTTTATATGTCTTGACTTCTTTTGGGTTTCCTCATGGGTGAAAGACTCTCTCATTCTATTTCGTGCAGCCTAAGCCCAAGAGGTCTAGTTTCTGCACAATTCGCACCACAGCACGGGCTAGGCCGTGTGATTTCACACGGCAAGAAAGAAGGTGGCCATGTGATGCTCTGGAGTCCGAATTAGGAGATGTGTCCAATAGAAAAGTTGTAGCTTTGTCTCTTAGCTTTCCAACGCAATAAAAATCACTTCAATATTAGTTCTCTAGCTCGAGATATGACCTTTTTACTACCAGGGGGTCAAAGAACTAGGGGATTCAACAACAATCGTTGATCAAGCTTGTGGATCCTCCAAGGAATGAGTCCAAAACATCCATTAAGTACCTAAAAACACCAAGAATGAGAGGAAAGGAGCCAAAGTATAAAAAGTATGTAAAATATAGCAAAGAGGGGAAGGATTCAATCAAAATTAATCCAAATCCATATCCAATCAAGCACTAGATGTGTGCATTTTACTCACACATCAGTTATTGTTGATGCAAGCTCCCCCCAGCGGTGTCACCACGGTGAGGACAATTTGAACGGTTATGTCCTATTGATCTGTATAACCCATATCGTTTTGGTTGGCATTTTTCCCTAAGGTCCATCTCATTACGAATGCGACTAGATTTTGGTCGTTGGTGAGGAGTTCTTCGCATTTATAGATCATGACATAGTTCTTGACCTTCATACTGAGGTCAATACGCTTGGTTTCCCACAACATTGAAACTCTAGTTGGTAAACCTTAAATATGTTTTCCAACTCGTAGACTTTATCCACATATTGCATGCAATCTAAATGAATTGATGCACACCCGGTAACAGCATGAAAACAAGGAAACTTTTGTGATTGAAATTTTTTACAATCACACCATAACTCATTTAGATTCACTTTGCAACACCCTATAGGCCGATGTTCTCATTGGTCAACTAACTCTTCTACCAAGAACTCGAGCATTTCTTACCTAAAATCACGAATAACACAATAGTTTGCTTTCATCCTATTTTTTTCCCATGGCCTTTGTGACGATTTCATAGTATACATGACCAGCCGTTATACTTGCCAGTTATTGGTTCTCTTTCTTAACAAACAGTTCAACCAACCTATAATATGTTAATTGCACCAAGGAAGGAATAGGTAGATGACGTGTCCCCTTCAATATTGCATTAATACATTCAACTAGGTTGATTGTCATATGGCCATAATGCCAAGTGTGATGGTTTCGGCCAAAAGATCTAAATAGCCTAAGTTGGAAAATTTTCAAGTTATCATTATATTATGATAATTAGAAGATGATCTTGGTGTTTAAAGGAAATGAGAGAAATTGACAAGTTCAAATAATGAACTAGTTAAAGAAACCTTAGATTAGGTTTCGGCCAAATTTGGGTTTTTAACTTAAGATTTGGTTTAGATTCAAAGAAATGAATATTAGAATGAATAAATTCTGGCTAATTGTTAAGGAATAACAAAAAATCAAGCATTTGGAAAAATAACCAAATGAATAGTATTTTACCAAATGAATATTAATTTGGCTAAGTTGTGAAGTATTTTTTGACTTTATAATGGCTAATTTAGATTAGTAAAATGAGATGTTTATAATGACTATAAGAAACCTAAACCATAGGGTTAGGGTTTCGACCAAAACCTAGTTCCTAAGGCTATGTATTAGTCAAGTAAGTTTATAAGAGTAATTAGATGATAAAAAGGTCAAAAGCTTGATTTTATGAGATAAGTGTCTAATTACTCTAGAAACTTAGAAAATGACATTACATGCTCATTTAATGATATGAAAAATGAGAAAAAAGACAAGGATGTGATTCTCGGTAAGGGAGGTAATTCAGGAAAATAATTGGTAAGGGAGGTGATTTCCAGATAATCAGAAGAAAATGATTATCGTAAGGGAGGTGATTCCCAGATAATTATTGGACATGATCATCAGAAAGAGAAGTAATCCATAAAAGTCTTACATGTGTCTAGAGATGGATATTCCATAATAGAAGTGTAGAATTATCTGAGGACCATATGAAATCCACCCTAGACGTGTGGTATGACCATTTGGTTTAGGGGATGCTCTATGCCAAAGAAGAGCTCTTATTACTATTGTTTATAGTAATTTTATTATATTGACCATGTAAGCACAAATTATGAGGCTATGTCAACAGATAAAAGACAAGCATGAACATGTAATTGTCCAAACAATAAATAGAAGATTAGATTCTTAGCAACTGATTTTGTTGTTAAATGTTCTAAGAAATGAGAAATGAAATGCAACGTCTAGAATATGTACTATTAGTTTATATAATTGTATTATGTAAAATGTTATATCCATGGAAATATTTTTTTCAGTTTAATGCAGCAAGAAATATTATAGTTACTACTTGTTAGGAATCGAGGGTCTAACATATCTTCACATTGGTATGATATTATCCACTTTGACCTTAAACCCTCATGGATTTGAGACCTTTTTGGTGATGTCCAAAAGCAAATCCATGAAGGTTTTGTTGAAACCAATTTCTTGTAAAAAGGTTTAAGTTCTAAATTCTTAAAAGCTATAAGCTTTCCCTGTTAAGTTTTGAGGATAACAAAAATATTTATTTAGTTTGAACAAGTAAGTGTTTCGAAAATAGTTTTAACAAATCGCTACTGATTGTGCGTCCATTCTGCTCTATGCTTAAAGTTAACTCTTCGTGCGTCCAATTTGCTATAACTCTTCATGGGTCCAATGAATGTATTATATACTTTTACTATTTGGTGCGTCCAATACTTGTATGCATATACTGTTACTTTTTATTAGTTCGTCCAAGACGATCTGTCTGCCAAAGCTCGGACTTAATTCACTCTTTCAAAGTTCAAGTTCAAGCTCTCGTCCAAGTGAAATTTCAAAAATGAAGAACTGTTCCTCATTAAATGCTAGAAAAGAACTCTGACAGCTCACGGCGACAGAAGAAGTCAACTAAGCCACTTTTGCTGACATTGTCTAACAACTACAAAGATCTGCAAATAAGAAACCGTCTGCAATCTTAGACAAATCAGGACTTTTGTTTTCATTGATTGGAAATCTCAGAGAATAAAAGTCACCGTCAGAAGAAGTTCAGCACTTTTCCAGTAGATGCATTTAATGCTACTCAGAACGGTAATAAATATTTCCGTTGGACGATCTAGCCCATGAAGTCTGCTCAAATTTGTTCTTACTTATAAAAGAGAAGAAGCAGCACTTGAAGAAGAAGAGAAATCTTTTGCCGAAGCAACCTTCAAGAGTCTAAAAAGCTTTATTTCCATATTCGTGTAAAAAGAAAAAGCCTTGAGATTTCTATTGTCTATTCTCATTTGTTAGTGAGTTTCAACTCAAGCTTTCATCTACTTTCATTTATTCATCTTAAGCCTTGTAAGCCTGAAGAGGCCGTGTGTAAAAGAATACTTGTGAGATAGAACTGAAGAGGTTAAAAATACTTGTTACACGAAGAGGTGCATAATACTTGTATTCGTGAAAAGATTAGTTGGAAAATCCTTCTTGTTGAAGGGATTTGGACGTAGCTCTTGGTTGATAAGAGTGAACCAGGATAAATCTTGTGTGTAAGCTTCTCCTCTCTTCTAGTGTGCTTTATTATTTTCACTAACCTCTGGGGTTTTCCATTGTGTTTTTTAACAAAGATCTTTTATTTGGTTTTAGAACGTATTAACTATTTTATTAAAAGTCTTTTCGAAACCCTTGGAGTCCAATAGGACTAAGTGGTGTTAGTCCTAAGCACCTTGCTTGTTAAACTGTCTCTTTCGCTGTGTTCTACTTTCTTTTGAAAAGGAAAATCTTTTATTAATCAAAAAAGGGTTAAGAAACACAATTCAACCCCCCTTCTTGTGTTTCATTTGATTATTTCAATTGGTATCAGAGCTCAGCCTCTTGGGTTGAGCATCTAATAAAGGCAGAGGAAAAAGATCCAAGACACCCTTTAATGGAGAACGAAGGACAAGCGGTGAACAGACCACCTCTATTCAATGGAAACGACTATGATTACTGGAAGAAGAGAATGATTGCCTTTTTTGATGCCCAAAATATGGACATTTGGGATCTAGTTCAAAATGGATATCAAACACCCACCAACGCAGAAGGACAGGATCTCCCTCGACCACAATGGACGGAAGGACAACGAACCAGACATCAGCTTAACTCAAAAGCCAAACATTATCTTATGTGTGCCATCACCATATCAGAGCACGACAAAGTCCATAGCTGTGAAACAGCTAAAGAGATATGGGATACTCTGGCATTAGCACATGAAGGCTCATCTCAAGTCAAAGAATCAAAGATAAGCATGCTGGTTCACCAGTATGAGCTCTTCAAAATGGGAGAGCATGAAAACATTGATCAAATGTTTGGACGATTCCAAACAATAATCAATAACTTGAGATCTCTGGGAAAGAACTATGATAATCAAGATCATATCAGAAAAATCCTAAGAAGTCTTTCCCGCATGCTGGAGACCTAAGGTTACTGCCATACAGGAAGCAAAGAATCTAGCTTCTCTTACCATGGAGGAACTATTGGGTTCTCTTAAAGTTCATGAGCTGGAACTTCAAGAAGAGGAAAGCTCAAGAAAAGGGAAATCAATTGCCCTTAAAGCTCACAAAGGCAGTACGTCCAAAGCACTTAAAGCTGAAAAATCTTGACGAGGCCGAGTCATCTGAAGATAATATATCTGATAATGACGAGTTATCTTTCATCTCTAGAAAGATACAAGCAATGTGGAAAAAGAAAGGAGGTATGCGGAGAAAGCACTTTGGACGAAGGTCATCAAAGGACAAAACAGAAACAAAAGACAAGAGTCCAATCATATGCTACGAATGCAAGAAGCCGGGACACATTAAAGCGGAATGTCCTTCACTAAACAAGGAGAAAGAGAAAAGGAGATTCTTTCCAAAGAAGAAAAGAGGATTAATGGCCACCTGGGAAGATCTTGATCTTTCAACTACTGATGATGAAGAAGAAGCAGAAGAAGAAGCAAATCTATGTCTCATGGCTAACACCGTGTCAGAAGAAGAAGAAGATGAGGTAACTAACTGCGATCTTGATCTTCAGAATGCATTTGATAAGTTGTTAAATAATTCATCTATTTTAGCGGTTGAATATAAATCCTTGAAAAGAAAGTTTTCAAAATTAACTAGAGAATATGGAAAAATGTTTTCAGAAAAACAAGAACTTGAAATTTATTGTGAAAAATTAAAAACTGAAAATGCTCTTTTAAAAACATCTTCTGAGTCCAACACTTCAGATGAAGTTGATAAACTTCATAATGAGGTAAAAGAGTTAACGGAGGACCTCAGTAAATTTGTAAAAAGCACCAACAACCTAAACATTTTACTCAAATATTCCAGAGACCCTCGTGACAAATCGGGATTGGGATATCAAGATACTGATAAACAGTTTTTTCAAAAAACTACTACTCAACCTAAATTCATTAAGAATGTTTGTAAAAAGAACGTTTACTCTTCCTCAATAGATTTTTTTAATAAAAGGTCAAAATATTATGGATCTCCAAGAGCTAACCAAAAAGGACCCAAAAAGATATGGGTACCTAAGGATATGATAATTCCTCTTGCAGATGTGCTTAGCAACAAGAAAAAGACACCTGTCATGTACCCTGGACAGTGGTTGCTCACGGCACATGACGGGAGAAAGGTCTATGTTCCAAGACATCAAAACTAATAAACGATGATCCGTCACGTTTGGAGTAAACCATAAAGGTAAAATTGTTTGTATAGGTAAGATTGGTAAGCATCCTTTTCCCTATATCGATAATGTTCTTCTAGTTGAAGGATTGAAACATAATCTGCTTAGCATTAGTCAATTATGTGATAGTGGATCTAATGTTTCATTCAATCAAGGAGAATGTATAGTTAAAAATTATGACGGATCCATACTCTTCATTGCCAAAAGGCAAAACAATCTTTATAAAATTGACTTGGAAGATCTTTCAGATCAAAATGTATCATGTCTAGTTTCCATAAAAGGAGAACAGTGGATATGGCACAAGAAGCTTGGTCATGCAAGTTTGAGATTAATCTCTAAACTAAATAAGCATAACCTCGTAAGAGGACTACCAAAGCTTGTGTACAAATCAGATGTTCTTTGTGAAGCTTGTCAAAAGGGGAAACAAATCAAAAATTCTTTTGAGTCCAAAAACATCGTTTCCACCTCTAGACCACTAGAATTGTTACATCTTGATTTATTTGGTCCTACAAGAACTTCTTCACTAAATGGAAAGAAATATGGATTGGTCATAGTAGATGACTATACTAGATGGACATGGGTTATGTTTCTAGCTCACAAGGATGAGTCTTTCAAAGTCTTTTCTATTTTCTCGTAAAGAATTCAAAATGAAAAAGGAATGTGTATCAACTCAATCCGAAGTGATCATGGAGGAGAATTTGAGAATGAGAGCTTCCAATTGTTCTCGTGAAGAAAACGGTATTCATCACAACTTCTCTGCCCCAAGAACACCACAACAAAATGGTGTGGTAGAAAGAAAAATAGATCTCTTCAAGAGATGGCTAGAACAATGCTCAATGACAACTCAATCTCCAAACATACTTTGGTCAAGTGTTAACACTGCGTGTTATATTCAAAAGCAGAATATATATTAGACCTATTTTAAACAAGACTCAGTATGAATTGTGGAAAGGACGAAAACCCAACATCTCTTACTTTCATTCTTTTGGTCATCAATGCTTTATTTTGAATACTAAAGATTCTTTAGGAAAGTTTGATGCTAAAGTTGACTCTGGTATCTTCTTAGGATACTCAGAAACATCTAAAGCATATAGAGTATATAACTCTCGCTCTCTAACTGTTGAAGAATCTGTTCATGTTAAATTCAATGACAAAAAGCCTGACAATGACTTGTCAGAGCTAGATGAGTCCTTTGCGAGTTAAACTTAAAAGACAAAGGAGAAGAATCAAGAACCCAAAACAAAGAAGCATTGGACGATGAAAGAAAAGAAGAAACAAGCGATGGTCAAAGATCTTTGGCATTTCAAAACTTATCATCCAGAACACCAAATAATTGGTAATCCAGATGATAAAGTACGTACAAGATCTACCTTCAGAGAATACTCAAATGTAGCCTTCATCTCTGAAATGGAACCAAGAAAAATAGAAGAAGCACTGAAGGACGAAGGATGGATCTTAGCCATGCAAGAAGAGCTAAATCAATTTAAAAGAAATGATGTTTGGACGCTGGTTCAAAAGCCTAAAGACAAGTCCATCATCGGCACAAAATGGATATTCAAAAACAAACTGGACGAAGATGGTAAGGTTGTGAGAAACAAAGCAAGGTTGGTAGCCCAAGGTTACTCACAACAAGAAGGTATTGATTTCACTGAAACTTTTGCTCCTGTAGCTAGACTAGAAGCCATACGCATTTTACTTTCATTTGCTGCTCATCATAGCATGAGACTATATCAAATGGACGTAAAAAGTGCATTTCTAAATGGTATAATCAATGAAGAAGTTTTCGTTAAACAACCACCTGGTTTCGAGGATGAAAATTTCCCTGAGCATGTTTTCAAATTAAAAAAGGCCTTGTACGGTTTAAAACAAGCTCCTCGAGCCTGGTATGAAAGGTTAAGCACCTTTTTAATAGAAAGCGGTTTTTCTAGAGGAAAAGTTGACACTACTCTTTTTCGAAAAGACAAAAACTCGAAATTCATTTTAGTTCAAATTTATGTTGATGATATTATCTTTGGAGCTACTGATGAATCTCTTTGCAAGGATTTTTCCAATCTGATGCAGAAGGAATTCGAAATGAGCTTAATGGGAGAATTAAAATTCTTTCTGGGTTTGCAAGTGAAGCAAACATTGGGCCAGAAATCTACATTCATCGAGACCAAATATACAAATGAACTTCTGAAGAAATTCAAATTGGACGATTGCAAAACAATGAGCACACCAATGCATCCATCATCCACACTAAGATTGGACGATAAGGATAAAAAGGTGGACGAAAAGGTATACAGAGGTATGATCGGATCACTCTTATATCTCACTGCGTCCAGACCTGATATAATGTTTAGTGTGTGTCTTTGTGCACGTTTTCAATCTGATCCTAGAGAGTCACACTTAATTCTTTGTAAAAGAATATTCGGATACTTGAAAGGAACTACTAATCCGGGCTTGGTATTTAAGAAATCTCATGAGTACAGATTAGTTGGTTTTTGTGATGTCGACTATCTTTGGAGATAGAATCGAAAGGAAAAGTACAAGTGGAGGATGTCACTTCATTGGAGGAAATCTAGTATCATGGTCCAGCAAGAGACAAAGCACAATTGCTCTATCAACAGCTGAAGCTGAATATATCTCTGCGTCCAATTGTTGCTCTCAACTACTCTGGATCAAACATCAATTAGAAGACTACAACATCTTCGAAAGTAAGATTCCTTTACTATGTGATAATATTGCTGCAATTAACTTATCAAAAAATCCCATACTACACTCAAGGGCAAAACACATTGAAATCAAACATCACTTTATAAGAGACTATATTCAAAAAGGTGTGTTTGATATTCAATATGTGGATACAGATCATCAATGGGCAGATATTTTCACAAAACCCCTCTCAGAGGATAGATTCACTCTTATTCGAAAACATCTAAGTATGCATTTTGTAAAGAATTAATATTTCTTGCGTCCATTGAAGATCTCAAGGCCCAAAATGCTTTGTACTTGATAAATGGTGTGGTAAATTTCTTGATAAGACATAAATCATTTGCATTTATTTTGTTTGAAACTTTTCAAATTTCCCACGCTGAGTCAGTTTTTGAAAGGTCACGAAAGTAACTTTTTACTGCGGACGTGACAGTTGCTTTTAATACACATTTATTGTGTTTGTTTTATTTTTAAAAAAAAAACGATTCGTTTTCTCTCAAGAAACCTTTCAGTGTAGAAACCTACCTTCTTCTATAAATATTTTCCTTCTTTACAAGATCAAATTTTTACGCCTTCAAACATTGAAAGAAAACAGTTGCGAAAAGAACCTTAGCAAATTTCTCTCTCTCTCTTTCAAATTTCTTTAACCCTAAGAAATGGCCGGAGGAAAGACCCTTGATGTTGAAAGAGCCGAGGTATCAGTTGAATACTCGTTCCAAACTTCCATTTTAGCAGAATGTGGAATAGATATCAAAGAATGTCTCGTCGGTCTTTGGATGGGATAGTTACTTCGCAGAACCGGTGGAGGTGTATCCTAATTGGTGAAAATGTTCTAGAAAAATGCATCCGTGTTCCGCAATGCAGGTCGTGGATGTGTTTTGGGAAAACCCGTTGTGGTTTCAGAGGTAACCATCTCCAACGCCACCCAATGTTGGTTGGAAGGAGCCACCATCACTTCTGATTGGGAAAAAGCATTTGGGGGAACTGATGCTGTTCTTGACACCTTACTAAAGGAGTCATCCACGGGGAAGATAACTGCTTCCAAGATGAATGACAAGGCAAGAGTTTTGCATCAACTTCTAAACAAGGCAATACTCCACAAAGCGGGGTCCAAAGACTCAGTCTCTACAGTTCATGCCTTACACTGTGTCATCCGATCTTTGTGTCAACGAGTCAATCTCCCTTCTCTGCTTTTTAAGAACTTCAAGAGAAGTGTACAAGGAAAAGGGAAGAAGACCACCATCTCCTATGGTGTTCTCTTAACCAAGATCTTCAGAGATCAAGGTATCTTTAGTCCCCATGAGACTAAAGATGTTGAAGAGAAGAAGAAGATTTTTGGACGGATCCAAGAGCAACAAATCTTTGGACGAAGCAATCTTCTAAGGATGAAACTTCAAAGCGTCCAAGATTTTCTAGACCAGAAAGAGCCTCTTATTCTTTCAAAAGGCGAGAGTCCAAAGAAGAAATCACCGTCCGTCCAAGCCCTTCCCAAGCGGAGACTCATAATGGACGATGACTCAAGATGACCAACCCATCGCTAAAAGGATGAAGGTTGCGTCCATTGCGAGCATCCCAAAAGGAACCGGACGAAGCTACCCATCACAAGGAAACCCTCTTCCAAGCTTGCGTCCATTCCTAAGGAACCTCTTCCTACCATTCCCTCTTCCTCCACTTTACCCTCTTCTCAAACAGAACCACAAACTTCCTTCCCAACCTCTCAAATAACTTCCTCTCCCTTAAACACCGAACCTTTTTCTTCTCAAACTCACATATTACCTTCCCAATCTCCTTCACCTTCCCCTCTCAAAAGACCTTCTACAACTCCTCTCATCTTAATCTTTTCTCTGTGGGAGTTTCCCTCACATTATCCCTCTTTGGGAATCCAAGGACTCTTCTCTCTCACTCACAGCAAGACGCTCCCGGTGCTGTGATGGTTACTCAACAAAAGTCCACATCTTCCCTAGTGACCTATCCTTCAAACCTGTCACCTTGGAAGAAATGGGACAGTTTGCGAGTCCTTATGACACCATCCTTGTCAGTGTCATTAAGGGGAGTCTTCTGTTGAAGAATTTGAGATTTGTACCCCCTTCACTGATCATCTCCTCTACAACTGCCATCAAGATTCAACCGGATCGGGTTTGTCCAAGGTTGCCAATGGTGGATTTAAATAAAAACAAAGACTTGAAAAAGTACAGAAGCCAAGCCACCTTTCCCAAGCCTATCATCTTTAAGCCAAACTTTGGGAGCTTACGTTCCCCTGATGTTGATGTTGAATTCTTGTGGCATGTTTCGAATAAAGGAGAAGCTGTGGAGAACGAGGCTAAGACCTTCTGGGAAAAGCACATTTGGGAGTGTGAGCAACAAGCGTCTTCTTCAGGACTAAGTGATGAAGATAAGGAAGATATCATAACTGTGCCTGGTCAGAGCTTCCAGTGTTTTCGTTCTATCTATATGGTAGATGATCTTTTTGGACTGCCTCTGAACTCGCCATTGCCAACAATCTTCTCTTGTCCAAGCTATGTCTCTGGACCTCCGTCTGACAACATAGGCAGGCCTTATCCCTGGGATCAAATGTTTGGTTACCGGAGAACCTCTCTTCCTTGGGATGTTGATCTTCCTCTGTCTGAAGACGAAGTTGAGTCTGTTGTGCAGCAAATGGATGTGACCCCTCCTGCTTCCACCACTGAGTTAGCTATTGTGGAACCACAACCTTCTGCTGACCTTCTCACCCAAGTGCCCCCAGCTTTTCAGGCCTATGTGAATAATCAAATGGACGTAATGTACAAGAGAGTTGAAGACCTCCTCAAGTCTCTTTTTCAACAAGGGCCACCTCCTCCTCCTCCACCTTCTTCCTCTTGATTTTATTTTATTTTATTTTCTTTTAGCCAAAATTTTTTTGACAGTGATGTTTTTTTCTTTCTTTTTGTCTGATGACAAAGGGGGAGAATAATGGGAATTTGATTTGTTTTAAACAAATTTATTTTATAATTTATACTGATTCAATGAAACCATGTTTTTCTCTCATCTGGTTGTTTCATTATCCTTGTCTCGGTTATTCTGTTGCACTGTGTTGCTGTGTAGGATATGATCTAATTTTTTAGCATGGTTTATTTCTTTTCAAAAGTATTGTCTCTGTTAAACTCTTGTCTCAAGAACTAAACTTCGATACAAAGATAATATTACTTGCTCTTGAAACTTGTTTCGTTAAAATAAATTTCATGTACCACGTCCAATCGACTCTGCGTCCAACAGACTTGAAGTCCGTCCCTTAGAAATGTTTTTCTTAGGGGGAGCAATTTTGTTTTAAAAGGAATCTGTGTTCAACTAAATTAATAGTTTTTGTCATCATCAAAAAGGGGGAGATTGTTGAAACCAATTTCTTGTAAAAAGGTTTAAGTTCTAAATTCTTAAAAGCTATAAGCTTTCCCTGTTAAGTTTTGAGGATAACAAAAATATTTATTTAGTTTGAACAAGTAAGTGTTTCGAAAATAGTTTTAACAAATCGCTACTGATTGTGCGTCCATTCTGCTCTACGCTTAAAGTTAACTCTTCGTGCGTCCAATTTGCTATAACTCTTCATGGGTCCAATGAATGTATTATATACTTTTACTATTGGTGCGTCCAATACTTGTATGCATATCTTGTTACTTTTTATTAGTTCGTCCAAGGACGATCACATCGCCAAAGCTCGGACTTAATTCACTCTTTCAAAGTTCAAGTTCAAGCTCTCGTCCAAGTGAAATTTCAAAAATGAAGAACTGTTCCTCATTAAATGCTAGAAAAGAACTCTGACAGCTCACGGCGACAGAAGAAGTCAACTAAGCCACTTTTCTTTGACATTGTCTAACAACTACAAAGATCTGCAAATAAGAAACCGTCTGCAATCTTAGACAAATCAGGACTTTTGTTTTCATTGATTGGAAATCTCAGAGAATAAAAGTCACCGTCAGAAGAAGTTCAGCACTTTTCCAGTAGATGCATTTAATGCTACTCAGAACGGTAATAAATATTTCCGTTGGACGATCTAGCCCATGAAGTCTGCTCAAATTTGTTCTTACTTATAAAAGAGAAGAAGCAGCACTTGAAGAAGAAGAGAAATCTTTTGCCGAAGCAACCTTCAAGAGTCTAAAAAGCTTTATTTCCATATTCGTGTAAAAAGAAAAAGCCTTGAGATTTCTATTGTCTATTCTCATTTGTTAGTGAGTTTCAACTCAAGCTTTCATCTACTTTCATTTATTCATCTTAAGCCTTGTAAGCCTGAAGAGGCTGTGTGTAAAAGAATACTTGTGAGATAGAACCTGAAGAGGTTGAAAATACTTGTTACCTGAAGAGGTGCATAATACTTGTATTCGTGAAAAAGATTAGTTGGAAAATCCTTCTTGTTGAAGGGACTGGACGTAGCTCTTGGTTGATAAGAGTGAACCAGGATAAATCTTGTGTGTAAGCTTCTCCTCTCTTCTAGTGTGCTTTATTATTTTCACTAACCTCTGGGGTTTTCCATTGTATTTTTTAACAAAGATCTTTTATTTGGTTTTAGAACGTATTAACTATTTTATTAAAAGTCTTTTCGAAACCCTTGGAGTCCAATAGGACTAAGTGGTGTTAGTCCTAAGCACCTTGCTTGTTAAACTGTCTCTTTCGCTGTGTTCTACTTTCTTTTGAAAAGGAAAATCTTTTATTAATCAAAAAGGGTTAAGAAACACAATTCAACCCCCCTTCTTGTGTTTCATTTGGTTATTTCAGGTTTAAGTCCAAAGTGGACAATATCATATCAATGTAGAGATATGTTAGACCCTTGATTCCTAACAAGTGGTATTAAAAAAATATTTTTAAAGATTTAGCTTTTTTAGAAAAAAATATATTAACTAGAATTATATTATAAAAAATATTTAAAAAAACACATCAAATATGTTTTATATATATATATATATATATATATATATATATATATATATATATATATATATATATACTGAGGGTGACTATAATTTATCCAAACCTTAATAATCTATTTTTTACAAACATTATCTTAAAATAATTATGTCAATAGATATATAATCCATTTTCTCCACAGTTCATAAATGTTGAAATATTCTCACTTATATTACATTTTTGGTTGCAAAAAATATTTTCAAAATAATTTTTTTATAGTTATGATGATCTTGATAACTATCAATAATTAGGTTTTAAGGTTGAGTGTATTTAATTTTACATTTTAAACCATAGAAAAAGATATATTTTCTTGTCGTTATAGCCTCATTGATGTATAAAAATAAAAATTCGTGATGATACTTGTGATCTATTAGTAAAAGAATTGGCAACGCCTATCCTGCACGTTTATGTTTTACAAATACCCAGAAAAAGTTAACTAGTGTTTGGAAATATTGATATAATTAAAATTTATCAACAGAATGAATTCATGTGATCAATTTCATTGTGCCTTTGCGTTACTGGAGTTTTAAGCCCACATATTATCAAATCTCATTTTAATGGAGTAAATTTATAGAACGAGGGTAAGTTCAAGCATCGGAACACTCAAAATAAAGAAGAAACTCTCAAAATAAAGGGAGTATTAAAAAATCAACTTGGGTTGGTCCAAGTGGGAGGTGTTCGATCATCTTAAGCATTTTGTCTCGAGTTTGATTCTTGAGGTAATGTGTATAGAGAAAACACAATTGGGAGGGGTTCCTGCTTCATGCGCTTGACAGTATCTTGTGAGATTAGTCTATTTCCTTTTGGGCGAGGGATAGCATGGTTTACAAAAAAGAAAGTGTGTTAAAATTAATAATTTAAAATTTTCTATTATAAATTCAAGTTTTTTTATATGTAACCTAGTTTAAGTATATACATGTTGAATGTAAAAGTTCATGTATCTTGATTATCCTATACTTCATATACGTATTTAAATTTAAATTTATATATTTAGATATCAAAATGTCACCTACTTAACTTATAATTTATAAATATTAAGGAACGTACACCTTTTATCTTATACGTAAAATTAAGGATTTACTTTCAATATATTGTTAGTGTAAAAAATTTTTACATTGTCATTTAATCATGTACTAACACATCATTAAAAAAGTGCTAGACTTTTGAGGTAATTGTTATATTAGTCAAACTATTTTAATGATTTAATAATACATGATTGGATGATAATATAATAAAAAACTTCACTAACAGTAGATAAAAATTAAACTCTAAAATTAATTAGAAGCAAATGAGTAAAAAAAAATTCCTCTTCCTACGACAATATATGAAATCATTTCAGGGGACCATTCCAAGACTCGGGGATCATACATCTTTCTATGTAATTAATTGCCTCTCCACTTACACCATGCTTTCCATCCATGCAAGGTCGTCCCCGACAATGCTGCTTACCCAGTAGTTGTCTTTCTGAGACATAAACGTGTTATTTCATGTGGACCTCTCTGAGCCATATACATTATTTCATGTGGACTTTAACACTATTTTGTACCCTATTGGAAGACTCAAGATATATGGTCCTCTACGTTGGAAAGACGTCATTTTGTTTGGTGTTTTTATTTAATGCTTTGTACCAAAACGCTAAATATAACTTCTTATATACGCTAATTAAGTGTCTCACATATTATTTTCCCATATATAACTTTTTCTTTTATAATAAAGATATTTTATCATCGAGTTCGTTAACCAATAGTAAGTCATCATCTTAAGGACCAATATATAACTATTCTAAAGGTGTAGGTTAAAGGACCCATAACCTCAGCAAAGGATCTTGCTAAAAAACATAGGAAAGCAAAGTCCATGGCTCTGTTCACCAAGCAACACATTCTTCTGCTATTTCTGGTGATCCTAATAGCAGCAAAAGCAGCATCTGAGCCCAAGCCAGACTGCTCAAGAAAGTGTGGCTCCCTAAGCATTCCTTACCCGTTTGGGACAAGTGAGGGTTGTTATTTGGATGACTCTTTCTTCATCAATTGCACCCTTAACTCCAGCACTTCCAAGTCTCCCACCCCGTTCCTGCAACAAAGCAATTTAACTGTGCCTGTGCTCAACATTTCACTTGAAGGGGAACTAATCATTTCATTTCCCGTAGTCCATGATCGTTACGGCATGGAAGACAATGATTTCAGTACTCACGAGGCGAGCATTGGGAGACTAAACTTGACTCATTTTTTCATCTCATCTACCAAGAACAAATTTACCGTACTTGGTTGCGACACAGTTGGTGAATTCTGGGGCTATGTTCCGCACGGGGAAAGCTACGCTGCAATAGCCGCATGCGCATCCATCTGCAACAGTCTTGATGACATCAGGACTAATGGATCTTGTTCTGGCATTGGCTGTTGCCAGACTCCAATACCCAAAGGAATATCCGCTTTTGCAATGGAAACGTGGAATCAGGAAAACCACTCCATGATACATGACGTAAATCCATGTTCTTATGCATTTGTAGTTGAAGAAGCAGCTTACAACTTTTTGACCACAGATCTTAAGAAATTCAAGAATGAGACCGTACCCATAGTGCTCGATTGGGCAGTGGGAAATCAAACGTGTGAAGATGCCAAACATAATGTTACGAGCTACGCGTGCAAGGCAAAGAACAGTGAATGTTACAATTCGACCAACGGAGTCGGGTATCGCTGCAAATGCCTCTCTGGTTTCCAGGGAAACCCGTACCTCCATGATCGCTGTGAAGGTACGTATGATTTATGGACGTTATTAGTAAATTGTATAGCCTTGTACATTTTTTTAATATTTTTTCAAAAATTGAAAAAATAGATAATTTTGGTACCAGATGACTTTTTTTATTTTCTACAATAAAATCAAGAGTTTAAATTTGATTTCACTGCAAAGCTTTTTCATTATTTAATGGTATGATAATATATTATTGAAAAAATTAACTTTTAAAATAATTATTATGATAGTTAAAAAAAACTTTTTTAGTGCTCGTTTGGATTTTTTATATAAAAGAAATATTTTTTTAAAAGAAACTTATGTTAAATCTAATATGTTTTGATGAATTTTTTTAAGAATGCTGAAGGACTAAAAAAAGCACAAGCTAGATTTGGATGCTTTTAAAAAGAGGATATTTTTTTTTTTATAAAAAGAGGACTAAAAAATGATCAAATATTAAAAAAAAAAATCTTCTTAAATGCTGTATCCAAACATAAAATAATTTTTATTTTTATATATAAAAAATCATTTGAAAAATAATGATAAAAAAATAGAAGCTCATTCAAACCAACAATATAGAAAAAATGATTAGATAATAATATAAATTTTAAAGTAAAAGTGGATTAAAATTAAAGTAGATCACGACTCATTGCTTCATTTTCTCCTTTCTCTTTTTACTAAGGGTGTCAAAATGATCTATTTATCCAACATCCATTCAATCAATCTATGTTTAAATCCAATCCAATCCATCAAATAATAATAAATTAAATGGATTAGATGGATTAGATCAGATTAATTAATGAATGGTTAATGGATTGAGTCCAATATCTATTAGATATTCAGTTACTAACTTACTTATGACTCATTTGAGATCCAA
This sequence comes from Styphnolobium japonicum, assembly GCA_023212625.1. NCBI lineage: Eukaryota > Viridiplantae > Streptophyta > Magnoliopsida > Fabales > Fabaceae > Styphnolobium > Styphnolobium japonicum. The sequence goes on from JALBWW010000010.1 coordinate 8,618,663, forward strand.
CTAATCTATAATTACCTGAAACCTTAACCCATTCATGTTCTAGAGAGAGAAATATTTTTCTAGAGAGAGACAATCATTTTTCTCTAGAGAGAGAAACTTACTTTTTTCTTGAGAGAGAAAATTAAATTTTCTCTAAAACTAGTGGTTATTTTTTTATCCATCCATTATGATCCAATCCAAAATCTATCAAATTTTTCCATTTTTCACCCCTACTTTTTACATTTATTGCAACTAAACTGAAATCATGGCTGTATGCAATTTCCTTCAGATATCGATGAATGCAATATGGAACCCAAACTTTGCAGCAGAACATGCGAAAACTTTCCTGGCGGTTTTAAGTGTTCATGTCCGAAGGAATACGAAGGAGATGGGATGAGCAATGGCACAGGTTGCCGTCACAAAGACAAATCCTTGGGGAATCTCACACTTGTAATCGCACTGAGTAAGTACATATCCTGTTTCCAATCTAATTAATTATACACTGCCTTTACATCATCTAGTTATTTTAGTTGGTAAACCCTATTTTACTTGTGGCTGTGGATGTTGGGCTTTGACCCAAGTGTCAACCCATTTGGGCTAAGTATAGGATGGGCTATTTTAATAGCCCATTTTACAATGGGCTTTTGACCTGGTTAGGACGTAGGATCGGCCAACTTTATGGGCTGGCTCACTCAGTAAGTAGAGAAGACCGGAACGTTGCGTTTCATGATCCGCACCTCCGTTGCCTTACGCACTCAATCGCTCTAATGAAATCAAACTTGTTGACTCTTTTTCTGTCATCTCAAATAAAAACTGAGAACTCAACAAACAAAAATTGACAAATAAAAAGGGAGTTATTGTCAATTAGAAGAGAGGGAGATTTTTTTATTAAATTGCCATCATTTAATTGGATGACAGAAAATAAAAAAAAGGACAATAAATTTAAATCTCACCCTCACAACATAGATATATTATTGGGAATTCTTACATGGGAATGTTGGATTCCCATATTTGGTATAAGTTTTAAAAAAATATTCTCATCCTAAAATTATTACTGGGAATGATTTTTAACCAATATTCCCACACTTTCATTCCCATGGGAGGAGGTGGGCTTGCAACATTCTCATAGCATGGGAATATTTTTACCATATAAAATGTCAAAAATATCTACCATTCTATCAACATGTCATAACTAACAACTGTCACGTCATTGTCGGTGAATGTCATTGACTGCCATCGGCCACCATCCATGACAGCCAATCACCAGAATTCGGCTACCCTGTCACTACCTCCAGTTGACGGTGGCTAGCAACTTCAGCCACCATGCCAATAGCCGAAATCCGATAACCCCTGCTGTCGCTGGTAACTTCGACCACCGCGATAGTCACCGGAATCTAGCCACCACAAGCTAGCGGCAGCTGACAATGGCCGTCAACTTTAACCACCACACCGGTCACCAAAATTCGACGACTTCAGTCACAGTCCTGGTCATCGGAATCCAGCCACCTCTGCCGCAGCGCAGAGGTTGACAGTTGCAGGCGACATCGGCTATTATCGCCGGCAGTTGGAGTCATTCCCGAGAAAATTTTTAGTTAATGAAATGTAGTAATCATCATTCCTGATAATATCATTCCTAGCATGCTATTCCTGAAAATATTTTTTCAAATCTTGAAACAAACGCCTCCTATATTTCATACTTTTGTTGCTTTCCTTGTTGGTCCTAATACCTTTTCCTTGGAACATATTCCTCTCTCTCGACTTCTGTCTCGTCCAGCCACAATCAATCAACCTCTAGTTCTTTCTCTTTTTTTAACAAATTTCTTTTGTATTTATCCTTTTTTTTGAGTATTAATATCTAATATGAGTTATCAAATATTTATCAACTACTATTTACTAATTATATTTAATAAATTTATAAGAATTTATTATAAAACTAACAACGAATAAATACTTCATAATTTACTTTAAATATAAAAATACCATAATTGCGTAGTAGAAGTAGCCAATTCTACTTACGTCACTCACCTTATGTCATGCCGTACGTCGCCAACGACAATGACGTATATAACATTAGGTTTTCTTTTTTATATGAGTAATGCTATGTGTTTTTGTAACAAATTCTCTTAATATTTTTTTAATTACTTAAAATCTAAAAATATAAAAGCATTTAATATTTTAAAAATTCAAAAAAAAATTTAATATTTTATTATTTAAATAGTTAAGAGAATGATTATACTTATTGATTAAAAAGATATAGAATTATTATTGTCGAATCCTGTCCACATCTTCCTTTTTAAGGTTTTTGTCTTTGTTGTCATATCTTGATTCAAGTTGTCAGCGACACAATGACTCATGTTGTCTTCATTTTTATTTTCCTAATTCCTCATGATCACAATATCAACGTTCATTCCTTGTGCTGAGTAGGAGTGTTTATTAGTTTGGGTGGGAATCCAATAAATCAACCTAAACCAATTACAATAATTTGGTTCGGTTTAGGTTATCAAATCCAAATGGGTCCAACTTTGTCCAAAAATATCCAACATGGGTTCAATTGACGAGTTTGGGATAACTAAACCCGAGGACCCGATCACTAGGTTATATGACCCTAAAAGCACCGTAGCACGCATGTTTCACTCAGGCTTTCGACTTTCAGATTTAATTTCTCACATTTCACCCAAGCCACCCAAGCCTAATAGAGAAGAGAGCCACCCAAGCCACCTTCAAACCTTGTCGTCGTCAAGCCTTACCATTATGCCGTTGTTCAACCTCAAAACCGGTCAAGTCTTGCCACTGTGCGTTCATCCTCATATGTGTTTTTCTAATTTTCTAGGTTTCTGGGTTTTCTCGTTTGTTAGTGGGGTTTCTGCATTTTCTGTGTGTGAGGTGTGTTTTCTGGAGTTGGTTTATAATGGGTCTTGGGTTTATGAGGTTAAAGTGAGATCGTGTTCGAGTCTCATTTGGGTCTAGATCTGCACTCATTTGGGTTTATAGTGCGTGATGTTGTTTTTCCCAAATTTTGGCTATTCAATAAAGCCATAAAGGGCATGAGTTGCTTGAAAATGCCACGTTTATTTCCACAATAAAATCCAAGATTAAATGGTGGTTGATTCACTTAATTGTGCGAGGACCTGACTAGAATACCAGATAATTAATACAATAGCAGTGTTTGTTCCTAAACGACTAGAATAGAGTGCACATGAAGACTCAAGTATTATGAACCAACCATGTTCATATATGTAACCCAAAAGAAATGCTAGAGGTAGAAAGGGATTTCTGGGGTTAATTTACTGCTTTGAGTAGGCCTGTGGGTTGAAGATAATACTTGACCCAAAAAGGGCTTTAGATTAGTGAATATTAGAGGAGATTTAGTGGGTTCTACCTATAATAGCTAAAAAATCAGAAACAAAAAACCCCAATTCAAATAGCAAAAATTGAATGAAGAGAAATGACTTGTCTAAAAGGAAAGGGTTTCAATCATAGTGGTTCACTTGTTATAAGAAAAAAAAATTAATCGAACAACTTAATGACCCGAACTAAACTAACTTAACCTTAATCGGATTAATTTAGCTCGGGTTGCTTTTTTTTTTCTGAAACCAATTCCAACCAACCTACTAAGGTTGGTTGACTTAGACATTTTTTTACTGAACCCGAATCAACCCAACCTGTGAATGCCTATAGCCCTTAGCTCCATCTCTCGTCCCCATTCCTTCATTATTGGAATGATTAAAGGTAAATTAAACCTAAATAGTATTTTAATTTGTCTAGGTTTAACTTTTCACAAAATATAAGATTCATCAGTTTTTCTTTGACACTGTCAGTAGGCTTATTAGCAAAACAATAAATTCCCACTTCTTTTCCACTTGTACCCATAACAATTCTCACCTCCAAATTGTATAAATTCAAGCAAATTGTGTTGCAACAAACTGATTTTAAAATTTTTCAAATCAATTTGTCATATTAAAATAGGCAAATAAGTTAGTTAATAAGGGTAATTGTATTAATTCAATTAGTTTAAATATATCATGTTTAACATAAATTTATTACTTTTAGATTTGACTTTGAAATGAACTACTCGTACTTAAAAGATGGAGATTAGTATAGTAATAAGATTATATTGTAATTTATCCAAAAGAAAATCTACCAAATCCATATCCTAATATAAATCTTAGGAGACAATAAATATATGAGACACCTTATTTCAAAGAAAGCAGGCTAAACCATTGCTCAAGAAAATAGAGCCTTTAAGAATACTTAAATTATGGTATGTATCATATTATTAAAATTTAGTATTTAATCTAATTAGGGTAATCGTATTTTTTTTCCAAATTATTTAATAATATTATAAGTTACTCTAAAGTCTAACTAATTAGAAATTAAATAGGTTACAAAGGAAAACTAATAATAATAAGGTAGCCCAAAATCATGAAAATTTTATCTAAATATAGAATTTATTGTAACAAAAATATATACTAATAACATAATTACAACAGGTGATGATAGGAATTTCGTTTTTGAAATTGAAACAAAAAATACTAATAAATTATCCACTGAAAAAAATCTAATAAATTAAATAAAAAAATAAGATGATATAAATTTTAATTTTTAAAATAACACTTTGGTATAATCTCCATCCGACTTTTTATGATTGAATGAATATTTTATAATTAATAATTTCAATTTTGAAAAGTATGAAATTAATGTACTATTGTCAAAAGTTAAATAAAATAAAATCAACTATAATTGAAATTTGAATTTGAATTGGATGTTAATTTTATTATTCAAAATTATTATTCATAATTATACTTTAAAAAAACGTATAAAATTCAATTTCTAATATTAATTTTGAGAGGTATTTAGAAGTAGATGACATGTACAGTGAAAAGCATATAAATAAATGAGAAAAAAGACTCGTTTTAATTGTCATCTATAAGAAGGGATAAAAAATTTAGAGGAAAAATTCGTTATGTGTTTCCAATTTAATGTGTTCTCATTTTATATATCTCTTTTATTACTGATTTTAATATTAATAATTTTTTTTTGGGTGAGTTTTTAGTGTCAATATAGCCATATAGAAAAATATTATATTACCTCTTTTATTGTTGTCACTATTGGATTGATAGTTTTATTAATTGTAATTGACTTTAGGATAATTCTTGATGTAACTTCAGTAATTAATTCTTTTAATTGTAGCATTTTAAAATAAATGTACTATAGAATCCAAAAATTAATGAATGTATTCATTTTCGCATTAAGCAGAAAAGAAATATTTTAACTCTTATTTTCAGGTGTGAGCTTAAGTTTGTTGGCACTACTTATCGGAAGCTTATACTTGTATTCCATACTGCGGAAAAGAAAGCTCGACAAAATCAGACAAAATTATTTTCTACTAAACGGTGGCCAATTGTTACAACAACAAATTGTTGGACATAAGGGGTCAGCTGAAAGAGCCACAATCTTCACTGCTCAAGAGCTCAAGAAAGCCACCAACAACTTTGATGAGGCTAGAGTCATAGGTAAAGGGGGCCATGGAACAGTATATAAAGGTATATTATCAAATAGCAAAGTTGTTGCCATTAAGAAGTCCAGAATTTCAAACCAAAGTGAGATCGAGCAATTCATCAACGAGTTGGTTGTGCTTTCCCGAATCAACCATGATAATGTTGTCAAGCTCCTAGGTTGTTGTTTAGAGACAGAGGTTCCTCTGCTTGTTTATGAATATATCAGTAATGGGACTCTTTCTAACCACCTTCATGTTGAAGGTCAGGCATCTCAACTTTCATGGACAATCCGTTTGAGAATTGCAAAAGAAACAGCGAAAGCACTTGCCTATTTGCACTCTGCTGCTTCTTCTACACCAATCATACACAGAGATGTCAAAACTGCAAATATACTACTAGATGATAATCTCACTGCCAAAGTTTCAGACTTTGGTGCTTCAAAACTATTTCCTCTTGATGAAACACAATTAACCACTTTGGTGCAGGGTACATTGGGTTATCTTGATCTAGAATACTTCCAAACAAGTCAGCTAACAGAAAAGAGTGATGTCTACAGCTTTGGGGTTGTCTTGGCAGAGCTACTGACAGGCAAGATTGCATTATCATTTGATAGGGCTGAGAATAATAGAAATCTATCTATGTACTTCGTTTCTTCAATGCAAGAGGGACGCTTACCTCAAATCCTAGACAACAACATAGTCAATGATGCAAATGTTGAGCAAATGATTGAAGTTGCTAATCTAACAAAAAGGTGCCTTATGCTAAAAGGAGAGGAAAGACCAACCATGAAAGAAGTAGCAATGGAGTTGCAGGGATTAAGGAGTGTGGAAAAGCTTTCATTAGGAGCAACCATTGTATCTGAAGAAGAGACTGAGTACTTACTTAAAGTACCTGCGGCCTTCAACATCATTGGTAGTGGAGATGACACCGGTTGTAGCAGCATAATGACTGGGTTTGATAGTTTGCAAAACCAGATTTTAGCATCACTGGGTGATGGAAGATAAGAAAGTGACAACATGGATCGGATTGCATGCCCACACAAGATAAATGATCCTTTGCTGAAACTATGTGTGACATTGTGTGTTGTTATAAATTAAATTAAAATGGGGCATTTGCTGTATTTTACATGTTACATGCTCGAAGTAGCACCAGGGAAATGCCCACACAAGATAAATAATCCTTTGCTGTAACTATTCGTGACATTGTGTGTTGTTATGAAATAAATAAAAGGGGGCATTTGCTGTTCTTTACATGTTACATGTTAAATGGTTCAGAATGCCCACAGGCCCCACACAAGATGCTCAAAAAGCCTTGATTTTCGTTTTTCATTTTAAAACATGGTTTCATTTGAGTCCTTTATGTAATTCATCTTAGGAGCGTTTAGGCATATGTACCTTTGGCCAAGACATCTTTGTTCATTAACCAATTATACCGTACGTTTTACAATAATACTCATTACTGATGCGATGGACGAAAACAATGAACTGTGACGTTTTACAATAATAATCATTCTATTAAAATAGCCTTAGAAAAACCATAAGGCCATGCCCTTTAGTACAGGTAAATCTTCCCCTGCAATTGCGACAGCCTTCATCGACAGAGTTACTCTTAAAAGGCACGACAGGAAAAATTGAATATGAAAGGATAAAGATAAACACAACTCCTGTTGTTTTTAGGAAAACCATAAGAACATACCATAGTCAATTTGTGATTCTCAAAAGACAGGGGAAGGCTATCATTCTTATACTAATAATAACTAGATTAATACCCGTGCAATGCACAGAATAATATAAAAAATAATATTACACACAATTAGTGTAATTTCAAATTAGTATGGTCATTAAGAAAATTAATAATATTAGTTAATTATGAGATATTGTTAATGATATAATATAGTAATCATTTCATATTTTAATTTTTTTAATGATTTGAATTTTAAAGTTGTTGATAACATTTGTTGGCAATAAAAGGTAAGAAACACATAATTTGAATTTTAAAATTATAAATTTCTAAAATGTGAGAGACAAAATTTGTACTTATCATAATCATCATTGAGTCAAACAATAATTTGTGTGTAAACTTATTCATGCAATTATGAAATGTGTAAAAAATGTCACAATTTAATATGGTGCTTGAAACAAATAGAAGAACAATTTGTAAACATGAAAATAATTCAATTTGTAAAAATCTACAAAAAGACACTTATCATTGATATATGTAAGTAGCTTGACTACTGTACAAATTAAACAAATTTGGCAACACAAATCATAGTAATGCAAAATTAGATTAAGTAAACCTAAAAGTTACATTTTCTTAAGGTTTTTTCAATTACTTTATTGTTTTATTACTCAGCTTTCTAACCCTCCATTTAAAAGATATTTTCACAGAAAAGCAATGGAAGGGTTGTAGGTTGTAAGAACATTGAAATTGCATCTAATAAAGAGGGATTAGACAAAATTAGCCAATTACATAAATTTAAAATATGAAGAAAGGGATTAGACAAAAGGATAAAGATAAGCAAAAAGAACACTGATCAATTAATTTGAGACACTTATGTTAGCTTTGTATTAGGCTTTATTAGATGTTTATTGTACCCAATATTAGTATTTTAGATGAGTTTAATGTTGTTGGGCTTCATTGGGCTTTAATGCAAATAATGAATAATTTTTGGATTTTGATGTATTTTGACCTTTCTTCCTTGGTTAGGCCATAACTTGGGACTCGGTGATCCATTTGAGGTGATCTAAGACAATGCTCTACAAGTTTCATGAGAACTCAAGAGCTGAATCAGAATTCTAAGGGTCCAAAATATCCCTGCAATGCAGAGTGGGTTTGCTGTCACGGAAATCTGGGCAGTGTGAACATATTGGACTACATAGTGAGCTATAGGCCTCCTCTTGGGCTGAAACTTGGCCATTGGAAAGCTAAGACCCATATCTCCAACTTCACTGAAGACCATTTAGTCAATAGATATCGTTTTAGGCATCATTATGAAGCTACAAGTTGGTTTAAATTTGGAAACACGTTCTGCCAACCTAACTTGAGGTAGGTGCAGGGTTTTTGGCATATCTGGAGTTCTAAAAGTCCAAATGGCATGATTCCAATTGCAAAATTTCAAGAAGACAACTGGATACAACTTTCATGAAGACCTCCAAGCCAAAATACACCGTATAGGTAATGAAAATCAAGCCAGAAGTCAGATAAGAGTTGCTGACTAAAAGCCATCAACCATACACCAACCCACCTACTATGCACCAACCCACCAATCATGCATCAAGCTTCCATATTTGACAATTTCCATGTTTTTACAGCTTGTATTCAGATTATGTATATGTATAAATTGGCTTTTAGGATTAGTATAAATAGAGTCAATCTCTTTGTATTATGATGATTCAATTTTAAGTAAGTTTGAAGAAAGTTTAAGTATTTGTGAGAGTTTTCTTTCTCTTCTTTTTCATTCTCTTTAGAATTTCATTTTTGTTCTATTATTTCTGAGTTCTTCCTTCCCATCCATGGAAGGCTAGGCTCTTATAATCAATCCAAGGGATTAGCCATCTTGATGTTTAATTTGGAGATCTTGTTTCGCTTGTTCATATTGCTTAATTGTTATTCAAGTTTCTCTTCTTCCTCTTTGATTTTTATCTAGGTTGAATTGCTTAATTTGATTTAGATGTTGATGTGGTAATAGCTTTATTATCATGTATTCAAAGAGGATCACATAGAATAAGCAATTTATTAAAGCTTTTTGATGGACTGTTTAGCTTGGTTAAATTCTGGATCTTAAGTTAATCTATGTTTGGATGGTGCTTACTTTATCTAACCTTAGTTAGTTAAATTCTAGATGCTTATCTAGTAGAGGATTCTTGGATCATGTTGAGGCGTCTTGATATGATCTAAAGCCAAGAACATGGTTAGCAATTAAGTAAATTCCTTGTGATTAATGATGGATTAAACTCAAGATCGGTAAAATTTCCTAGGATTAGTTAATTTGATAATTACTTTCCTTTATTTCAATTAGTGTATTATCTTTTCAAATCATCAAAACCCCCCTTTTAATTATCTTGATCTGATTAAATTTTTGTTCTTTTTGGATCCTTGAGAGACGATTCGGTTCATGCTCTATACTACAAATTAGTTTGCGAACCGGTAAATTTTATTTATTTGACGGGTCTCGACAACCTCTTGTCAAATTTGGCGCCGTTGCCGGGGATCCAATACAACTATTTGATCATTTCAAGACCCCATCTAACTCTAACAATTGTGTTTGTTTTGTTTTTGAAGTTTTTTTTTTTAAGTGGAATTCGGCTGAAATTGAGTAAAGGGCGTCCTGTCAAGATTTTGGTTCGGTAACATATCTCTAATCGATCTAAATTTTGGTAGGCTAATGAAAATTGTTATTTTGAGAAAGTCTCACTGTAGTGAGGTCACCCTTATTTTAGCTAAATTCCATCGTTTAGACTACTTTTTTAATATTTTTTATTATTCTCTTAGATAGAATTTTTGTGTAGATTTCACTCTGTGGTAGTCCCATAATTTTTAAAAATCTATAGATATGTTTTCTGTAATTGTTTTTTGTATATATTTAGACTTGCTTTTGTGATTTTGTGTTTTTGTGTTTGGTCACTAATCTGATGGAGCATAGACTTGATGAGTTGGCTTATCTGGTGAGGTAACTGGCAGTGGAACAGCATCAGTTACCTGTGCAAGAACCTGCAAGATTTTGTATTATATGTTGTAGTTCTTTTCATCCCACATATGCATGCCCCACATTGCAAGATGATGGTTCTGTATTTCATGACCATTCTGTTGATGCAACAGGTATATTTCTTGGTGAACCACAATACCAACAGCCTAGATATGATCCTTATTCTACCACATATAACCATGATTGGGGAGATCATCCTTGGTTCGAACCTTATGTTGAACCAATCAGTCTATACCAGCAGCCTATGTAGCAGCAGGAAGCCCCAATAGGCATGGAATCTGAGCCTACATTAGAGGATTTGGTGAAACAATTGGCTCAGAACAACATCCAATTCCAGCAGAGAACAGAAGCCATAGCACAGAACTTGGAGACCCAAGTTGGTCAACTTACATCTTCATTGAGTCAGTTGAGCATGCAACAGATGCAGAAATTTGATTCTACAAAACATGAGACCATTGATGTGCAAAAACCAATTGATGATTTGTGTGCTGAATTTGCTAGTTTTACTGATTTTGATGATTTTGTTTGCTGTACTGGTTGTGATGGTGATATGTTGTGTAATGTATGTGCTGAGATTGCTGCCTTTTTGAGACATGATGAATCTTTTTCAGTAAATTAAGCAGCAATTCAATCTATAGAAGTAGTGAAGCCAACAAAATTGGAGTCCATTGTGGCTAAAAACCTCCTTACTGATGAGGAGGAGAGGTTTCTACCCATTTTGAGGGAGAATCTGAGAGCATGCACACTTGCAGACATTCCAAGCATTAGCCCTTCCATTTGCATGCATAGGATTTTACTTGAAGATGGAGCTAAACTTGAAGATGGAGCTAAACCAGTAAAGCAACCCCGAAAGATACTGAACCCTTTGATCTTGGATGTGGTGATCCATTACACTAGCTATGGTGTGGCTGCTGGAACGTTAATTCTTCTGCTATCCATAAGGAGTTTTCTTTCCACACTTTTATTTCATTTTTCTAGTTGTTGTTTTCTTTTTGTTTTTACTGTTTTGCTATTGTTTTTAATATTATTTTTTTTTATTTGATTGTTATAATTTACTCTTTTACATTCTTGTTGTTTATATTTGTTTGTCTTTGTCTGTTTACATTTACCTTACATTTTCTTTGTCTGCGATGTTTGTCTTTTATTATTTATTTTCTGTTTTTGTTTTTATTTTTTGTTTTGTCTGCTGTTTTTATTTTCTGTTTTCTATATAAATCTTAGTTGAAAAAAAAAAGCTACGTTTAAGGTCAGTGGTCAGAGATTGAATCATTATTGGAGAAGACCCATCGATCGTGAAAAATCTTCAATCACGCGGGCTGAAAACTTTAAAAGTAGCGTTTTTTGGGCGGCATCCCAAGTTTTCTAACTCTGTCATCTTTCTGACTTTGACTTATTTGAATTCACAAGAATCGAGACAGAAAATCGGTGCCAAGCAATAAAATCTATCAAAGTTTGATTTTTTTGGTCTCAATTTTGTTTGTTTCTCTTTGACAGATGATTTTTCACCGGTTAAATGGCAGATAACGGTACTCCGTGAAAAAAATTTTCGGTCCTTTCAGTTACCCACAAACACTGAAATCTGTATAAAATTTTACTTTTTTCCCTTCTTTCTTTATTTCAAAATGAATAATCACCTTGTTCACCTTCGCAATCGATTCCCTTCTCTGCCTCAAAATGCTTTAACTAACATTTACTGTGCAAGGTTTGAGAGATTAAGGATGCTTATGCACAAAGGCATCCCTGCGAATATCCGCTGGTTAATCGAAGCAAAGGTCCGACTCAGAGGTGAATTTTCTGACGCTATTGTTTCATATATGCAAGGGTTAGGTAAAAGTTTATATGCCAAGAAAAGAAGAGCAAAAAGGTTACGGGTCTGCTATAAATGTGCAAGATGGACCTGTAACACAAAATGCAAATCAATTGGAATGACGTCTATAAACTGAGATGATAAAATTAACTTCATTAAAGATGGCATGAGTAAGGAGTCTTTAGATAAAATTTTATTGACTCTTGAGACGCATCCTAGTGGAGATGTGCAAAGGGCACTTCTCGATTTATGGCCAATATTCCAAGATGAACATGAGTGTTATAGTCTCGGGTCTGCTATAAATGTGCAAGATGGACCTGTAACACAAAATGCAAATCAATTGGAATGACGTCCATAAACCGAGATGATAAAATTAACTTCATTAAAGATGGCATGAGTAAGGAGTCTTTAGATAACATTTTATTGACTCTTGAGACGCATCCTAGTGGAGATGTGCAAAGGGCACTTCTCGATTTATGGCCAATATTCCAAGATGAACATGAGTGTTATAGTCTCGGGAATCTGACTCAAAAAGACCCTGTTTGCCAATTTTTAAGAAAATTGGATGGGAAACCGTCCATCGGCCCATAAAGAGCATTCAAGCCGTTACTGGACGTAAAACCAGAGGAAAATGTGAGCCATAATCACACCTCCTGTAAGTATTATTTTTTATTTTTTATTTTTCTTCTTGTTTACGAAAACGAAAAAAATTCAAAAAAAAAGAAATTCAAAAAAATAAAAAAATAAAAAAAATTTAGTCGTATTTTTTTAAAATATGCGTTGCGTATTTTCAAACTTCTTCTGACACATATAGATTAGTTTTTTATCCTTGTCATATAGCTATTATTATTGCTTTGCTTCTTTTCAAACTTGCCTGACACATGGATCTACCCCTCCTTTATAGGTGTAATTATTACATTTGAGTTTTGATTCTTTAAATAATGCACTTTGCTCTCTTCAGATCATTGATAAGGTGAGAGTACAAAAAAAAAGAAAAAAAATGGAAGTCACTTCAGTTCGTAAAGAGTTTGTAAATATTACACACCATCTTGGTCGAGTGCTAACTGCGAGAAAAATCCATTTAGTTTACGGAGGAGGTAGTCTTGGGTTAATGGGTTGTGTAGCAATTGCTGCACATTTAGGAGGTGGCAAAGTCCTTGGTGTCATTCCTATTCCTTTAGCTATTGGCAATCCCACTAAAAAAATAGTAGGTCATGAAGTAATGGTATCTTGCATGCACCAACGCATGAATATTATGATAGCCAATGCTGATGCCTTTATTGCCCTACCTGGTAGTTTTGGAACTTTGGAAGAGCTCTTCCAAATTACATCCTGGTCACAACTGAACTTTCACCAAAAACCCATAGGTATTTTAAATATTAATGGTTTTTATGACAGTTTGTTTTGTTTTCTTGATCCAAAGGTTTATCTCACAAGCGACACGTCAAATTCTTGTAACCGCTGCAACCCCTGAACAATTGCTTGATCAACTACATGAATTTGTCCCTTAACGTCACTCAGCAATGACTCCATTGAATTGGGAACAAGGCAGCAGCATCAAAAAGCAAAAACTTGATTTGACTTTGTCCTTGTGAATTTTTGTTTTCTCTTATGGTTTTAGTTTTTTTGTAATTTTTTCTTATTTCAGGCCCAATTTGCAGTTTTCTGGTAAGACCTTCTACACTCTACCTATCTTTATTTTGACATTGGGGACAATGTCTTAAATTAATTGGGGGGAGGGATAGTTGACAACACCATGTACATAGTTTAGTTAGAAAAAAAAAAAAACTAACCAGCTAATCTTTATTGTTACTAGCTTATTAGATGTATGATGACAGAGTAAGGAGTAATTTTGCTCTTGAGACGCATCTTAACTTGCATTTCATAGTATGTCTTAAGTTATTTTGATCTTGCATATAAAAAAAGAATTTATTTTGATCTTTTCAATTAATTTTGATGTAAGCATGTGCTAAATCTGAGCTTAATTGATAATAAAAGTATGCAAAATAGTTTATAGTTGAATCATTTTCATGATATACATGTGTATATGACTGTGGATATTAGGAAGAAAGCATGGTTGAATTGAGTGAATGTTCCATACCTTTGTGAGTTTTGGGTTTTTCCAAGTTTGATACTTACACTTGATTTATTTTCTTTCATGAGTGATGTCAATTATGAATTTATTTTCTAGAACTTGCACTGAATCGATTTGAGATTACATTGGTCTGTATGTTGCATGAAAATGACAGAGGCATTTTTTTCTTGACTTAGCTGCTTTGACCAAATAAACCTACCTTGCATTTATCCAATTATTAACTCCCTCTGAGCCTATTTGCTCATTCTTTGTTCTTAGCTCATTACAAGCTTTGAGTGAAAAACCATGTTTTACCTTACCTTAGGGAATGGGAGAGTATTGATTTTCTTATTGGAGGAGTTCTTTTGTTTGCAATGATTTAAGTGTGGGGGAATTGGTGTGATGATACGAAATGCTTGAAACCAAAAAATAAATAAATAAACAAATAAACAAAAAAAAAGAAAAAAAAAGAAAGAAAAAGAAAAGAATAGAAAAAGGAAGGAATGTGTGAAGAGAATGAGCATTTTATGGTTTTGGGTAAAAATTTTATGCTTTCTACTTGAGTTACTCCTCAATGCTCTTTTATTTTCTTTGGTTTTAACCTGCTATTATCCATATTGTTCCCTTCTTTCACCTTATAAGTTCCATTACAACATTTTTGAAAGACCTCTTGATTTTTGCAATTTATTTGATCTAAGTAGTGGAGAACTGATGTATATGCAAGCCTATAGTAAAATACTTTCATAGTTTGACTGAGTTGAGCGTAAACAGTTAACCTAAACACCTTGTGTGATTTGAGTGTCGTTTGTGAGGAATTTTACTCAATTTGAACATGCATATTTCTGATTAAAGCATGATTATACTATACTTTATTCTCAATTGGTTTGATTCAACTATTCTTTGTTAAGCATACTTAACTTATTAATTATGGTTTATATTTGATACAATGTTTGTATTTAAAAATTAGTTGAATTGATTAAATAAAGTATTACATGTTTGTGGGTATCATCCTGGTAAACTCTCACGAGACTATAACTCGTCCACTAGGGACACCTAGGGGTTTAAAGGCTAGTGGCACATGCTAAGTGCCATCTTGTTTTCCTACGAAAGTGGATTAGATTAGTTATAATCAGTTTTTATGCTTTTAGTTTAATAATATGATGTTTCTTGTTTTTCTTTAGTTTTGTTCTTATGTATTTTGCCCAAGAGTGCAAAAGCTTAAGTGTGGGGGAATTTGATCAATCAATTTGAGACACTTATGTTAGCTTTGTATTAGGCTTTATTAGATGTTTATTGTGCCCAATATTAGTATTTTAGATGAGTTTAATGTTGTTGGACTTCATTGGGCTTTAATGCAAATATTGAATAATTTTCGGATTTTGATGCATTTTGACCTTTCTTCCTTGGTTAGGCCATAACTTGGGACTCAGTGATCCATTTGAGGTGATCTTGGTGTCTTTGGAAAGCTAAGACAATGCTCTACAAATTTCATGAGAACTCAAGAGCTGAATCGAACTTATAAGGGTCCAAAATATCTCGGCAATGCAGAGTGGGTTTGCTGTCACGGAAATCTAGACAGTGTGCACATATTGGACTACATAATGAGCTATAGGCCTCCTCTTGGGCTGAAACTTGGCCATTAGAGAGATAAGACCCATATCTCCAACTTCACTGAAGAGCATTTAGTCAATAGATGTCGTTTTAGGCATCATTATGAAGCTACAAGTTGGTTTAAATTTGGAAACACGTTCTGCCAACCTAACTTGAGGTAGGTGCAGTGTTTTTAGCATATCTGGAGTTCTAAAAGTCCAAATGACATGATTCCAATTGCAAAATTTCAAGGAGATAACTAGATACAACTTTCATGAAGACCTCCAAGCCAAAATACACCGTATAGGTAATGAAAATCAAGCCAGAAGTAGGATAAGAGTTGCTGACTAAAAGCCACCAATGATACACCAACCCACCTACCATGCACCAACCCACCAACCAGGCATCAAGCTTCCATATTTGACAATTTTCATGTTTTTACAGCTTGTATTCAGATTATGTACATGTATAAATTGGCTTCTAGGATTAGTATAAATAGAGTCAATCTCTTTGTAGTAGGATGATTCAATTTTAAGTAAGTTTGAAGAAAGTTTGAGTATTTGTGAGAGTTTTCTTTCTCTTTTTCTTCATTCTCTTTAGAATTTCATTTTTGTTCTTTTATTTCTGAGTTCTTCCTTCCTATCCATGGAAGGCTAGACTCTTATAATCAATCCAAGGGATTAGCCATCTTGATATTTAATTTGGAGATCTTGTTTCGCTTGTTCATATTGTTTAGTTGTTATTCAAGTTTCTCTTCTTCCTCTTTGATTTTTATCTAGGTTGAATTGCTTAATTTGATTTAGATGTTGATGTGGTAATAGCTTTATTATCATATATTCAAAGAGGATCACATAGAATAAACAATTTATTAAAGCTTTTTGATGGATTGTTTAACTTGGTTAAATTTTGCATCTTAAGTTAATCTATGTTTGGATGGTGCTTACTTTATCTAACCTTAGTTAATTAAATTCTAGATGCTTATCTAGTAGAGGATTCTTGGATCATGTTGAGGCGTCTTGATATGATCTAAGGCCAAGAACATGGTTAGCAATTAAGTAAATTCCTTGTGATCAATGATGGATTAAACTCAAGATCGGTAAAATTTCCTTGGATTGGTTAATTTGTTAATTACTTTCCTTTAATTCAATTAGTGTATTATCTTTTCAAATCATCAAAACCCCCCTTTTAATTATCTTGATCTGATTAAATTTTTGTTCTTTTTGGATCCTTGAGAGACGATTTGGTTCATGCTCTATACTACAAATTAGTTTGCGAACCGGTAAATTTTATTTATTTGACGGATCTCGGCAACCTCTTGTCAAACACACAAAAAAGGAGACAAAATGTGAATTGGTATCAGAGGCAAATACAAAAGAAAAAAAAATTAAAAGATAGAGCGAGAGAATGAGAGAAAGGGTACCAGAGATGAAGTCGTTGGCGGTTGGATGAAATATCAAAAAGGAAAAGAATCATAAGATAGAAATTGTGTTAAAATAGTGCTACATAATAAATACATTACAATTTTTTCTTATTTATTTCAAATTATCATAGTGAACCATATCAAATTATAGTAAATTGGAGTTGATGATGCAGCATATTCAATGACAATATTATCATAAATAATTAAATTCAAATAAATTTTTTCTAACCCTTTATTGCAAATTTATAGGAAAAAGTAAATTAACAAAACTTACACTATGAGAAATTTTTTGAAAAAGATAATTTTTAGGTAATAAATTTGGACTTATGAATCATGAATATTAAATTAATTAAAATTAAATTCCTTTCCATAAATAATATATTAATGGAGATTCAAATTTTGAATTTGTTGTAATAATTTAAATGAAATCAAATAACTTATTGAAATTTGAATTTAAATTCATAATTATTATTCATAATTATAATTAAAAAAATCTATGAAATTTACTTTGTAATAATAATTTTGGAAGCCATTAAGAAGGAGTTAACATACAAAATGAAAATAAATTAAATACATGAGAATTAGAAATCATTTATGATTGATGTATGCATGACGGGTGTGAACACCCTATTTTGTGTGGGTTATTTTTTAAAAAAATCAAAAATCAAAAAAATAAAATTAATTTTTTTTTATTAGTCAATAAAAGGCAAGGAGGTGAAAAAAAGAAAAGAATGAAGAACTTCAATCTTGTTACGACCCAATAGCTAAAAGAAAAGAAAGACAATAAGTGATAAAAGGCCCAAGCTTTAAAATGGCCCATGGTCTCACCCTTAAAACCCTAGCTCACTCTTTTAAGTCCCTAAAAAAAGGTAACAATTTAAAACGATAAAAGGCCAAAGATGAAAAAGGCTCAACCCTCACTCTAAAACCTTAGTTTACTACTTTAAATACTTAAGTAAAGAGAAAGAGAGGAGGTTAGAGTAAACATAGAGCGACAACAAAGGGAGACAGAAAAAGGAGGCTTGGGCAAACACAAGAGGCGAACTAATAGAATAAAAAAGGAGAGGAGGTGGCTAGGATAACAATGAAGGAGAGAGGAACATACACAGACAAAAATGAGGCAATTAGGACAAGAAAACAGAGATAGAAAGAAGAGAGCACGAACCTGAAGGATAGAGAATGAAGGTGTGAAACCTAATCTTCTTACGCCAGGCGCTAGATACTGCTATTGTCTATTTCACCATGTGCAGAAGAAAGATTCAGTGGTAAACTATAAAGCTCTGCCTTCCCCTTGGTAAACTCAAGTCAAAGCTCACAATCGGTATAGTGCCTAGTGTTTCGGTTAATCTCAATGACTTGGTTATTATTTGCTCTTAATTTTTGATAACATGCGTAATCGTGAGAATTGCTTGAGTAGTATTGGTAAAATCTTATTTGGGATACAGTTCTGTTTAGGTTCCCAAACTTGATCTCGAAATGTTTGATCACGTATAGCTGGTGAACTTTTTCATAGTATCTTACTATAATTACTTTTCCCTAACTACTTTTCTTTATCTCTAAAATATTTGTTCATGGCCATCCTTGAATTGGACTAGTTTCAGTTATTTTATGATTGTGAGCGAGCATTGATCATACATTAATTAACTTGGATTTTAACGCCGTTGTTGATGTGCAGTAGTGGAAATTTTATGTGTTACATTTAAGAATCGATGGACAATTTGCTTAGAAAATCATTTGCACCGTAAAAGGCTTCATAATTGCTAGAGCCCAATAGTAGTAAAAGGAGAGAGATAATTCACTTAGTCTTGATATGAATTCATGCAATGATCACACTAGACATGCTCTTCTCGTCAACAAAGTAGCACATGGTTTCTCACTGTGTTTTTTTAATACTAAATGATTGAAGGCTTACTTCTTTTAAATAACTAATGTGCTTACTGTTTAATTTTCATGATGCGTTACACAAATGTACATATTGTTTAGACATTATTTTCTTTCTAGAAATATATTGTCTCAATTGACTTCTTACCTTACTTTATTTATTTATTCATTTTTCTTTCTTGTTAAGCTTAAATCAAAGTTATTAATGGGTTTGCTTTGTGCCCTATTGTCATAATCAATCTCATTTAGGATTTAAATTAAAAATAAAATACATTAATATCCACTCAAGTGTAATGAAGAGTCATGTACTCACTAGCCTATTTTGGGATTACTTTGTGTCTTAGGTACCATGACCAATCTTATTTTGGATTTAAACTAAAAATAAAATATATTAATATCGGCTTAGATAGCTTGAGGAGTCATGTACTCATTAGTCTATTTTGAAATTGTTCTGTGACCTACTGCCATGACCAATCTCATTTAGGATTTAAATTTAAAAAAATAAATTTATTAATATCTGCTTAGAGGGCTTGAGGAGTCATGTACTCACTAGCTTATATTGGGATTGCCCTGTGGCACGTGCCATGACCAATTCTTCCTAGGACATGTTAACTTTCTATTTATTCAAATCACGTTATTCCTTTTAATTTAAATTAACCACTTTTAATTATTGTTTTAATTTTAATATAAAATTAAGCAACATAGTCATTTTAAAAGAATTACGTGGTTTTGACTTCTTCATCACACTTAGGGGATACATAGACACTCACGGCAAGCCAAATCTGTAAATATTTTAATTAATTAATTAATTTTATTATTTTCCACCAAACTTGTAATTTGTGAAATTTAGTGCTTGTTTAAATTTTGGGAATATTTGTAGTCTAATTATTTTGTTTGGTTTTATCTTTATTTAGCGGATAAATTAAATATCATTTAAGTTATTAAATTTGCACAACTAACTTAAGTTAACTATCTTATGACGGATGTATCAGGGGCGTTGTGGGATTCAGTTCTCATTATTCTCTGTGTATAATCGACTCCTGAACCTTACCTGGTTCGTAGACAATTTTTCTATTTTAAACCTTTTAAAAGGTTTTTCTAATATTTTTTTTACCTAATAAAAGATTGGTAGCGATTTCATTTTTAATTAATTTTCTTGTCATCTCATTGCAATCTCGATCGTGACAACGGGCTAAAAATTTTGAAGGAAAAATCTTTGTTATATGAGTGACACGTGATTGGTAAAAATTAAATGTACTCTCTTTCATATAATACTAGTTTTATTACTCGTGCGATGCACGGATTTGTTAAATTAGGTATGTATAGACTTTTAAATAATAATGTGTTGTTTATTGCAATACCTTTTACATAAGTTTCTTAATAAGATCTATATGTAGAAAATTGTTCAATCACTTTCTAAATTAATTATATCATGAGAAAATCATAAAACTAACAAAAATAAACCTTAGCATGAAATAAATAATATATCTAGTGTATTACATGTAAATAGTTAAAAATATTAAAGAAAAAATAAAAAAGAGGTTATTAAAAAATGATATATAATAATCCTATATGCTAAAAGCATAAAATGTGCATAATACCTTCATGATCAATTAAATGATCAATTTTAGCTGAATTAGATATTGGAGCAACTTGATGAAAATTTTTCTCGTTACATGTTTGAGAATCAAAAAAGACTTTTGAACTATTATGTGTCACAAACTCAATAATTTGTCTAGTTTGAATATGTCTCCTAAATCTTATTGTTTGGCTGTATTAAAATAAAATTTAGATGACTGAGGGTCCCTCACTTTTATCAATTTTTTTAATGATTTTAGTCTCCTGGAACGTAAGAGGTGCCCAAAGCAATGCCTTGTGCAGAGCCCTTAAAGATTATGTATGGAGATACAAGGTGGATTTGGTGGCTATTCAGGAGCCTCGTTGCAGCGGATTGAGAGCTCGGAATACTATCAGAAGAATGGGATTCAGGATCTCTGTGGTGGTTGAGGCCCATGGTTTTGCCGGTGGAATTTGGCTTTGTTAGAAAATGATGCACATTCTAGAATCTTCAAGAGTAGCAGCAAGCTAAAGTCAAGTCACAATGGTTGGTGCTTGGAGAGAAAGCTAGAAGAATCTAGAAGTCTCCAGAATATTCTAGAACCTTGAAGAACATTCTAGAGCACTCTAGAACATTCTAGAACCTTATAGAATATTCTAGAACACTTTGGAATAATCTAGAATCTTATGGAAGGTTCTAGAAAACTCTAGGCACTAAGAAGTCTCTAGACTCTTGGAGAAGACTCCAAGATTCTCTATAAACCTCTAGAAGGTTGTATGTAAATATCTTAGAGTAAGGAGGTGGGAAGGTTCTAGAACCTCATCACCACCGTACACTTGGCTTAATCTCTACCGTCCATTAAGGAGGTAGAATTACTATAAATAGGCAAGGCACTTGCACATTTGGTGCAAGCCAAAAGCCAAAAGCCAAAACCAAAAGCCAAAGCCATCAAGACTATACATACTAATAGCCTTGTATCTCATTCCATCAATAAAATTTCCTTTTCTACAACTATTTTTCCTTACAAACTAAACTCATATAATTAATCATCCTTTCTAAAACTAACAGTGGTATCAGAGCTACGTTCGGTCATATACTGGGTGTGGCATTCCTAGCCTTCAACTAAACCTCATCTAACAATTGTTCTACCCATAACCATGACTATCTCAACCATCAATATTCCAGTCCCCATTTTGTCTGAGGACAATTATGAGGATTGGTATAGTCAAATGAAGACATTTCTCCAAGCTCAAGACTTGTGGGAAATTGTTCAAGATGGTTTTGTCAGTCCTGGAAATCAATCTACTCTTTCCGCTGCGGAGCGAAAAAAATTAAAGGAAGATCAACAAAAAAATTCTATAGCCCTTTGCTTCCTACAACAAGCGGTGACCAAGTCAATTTTTCAAGAATTAGAGACGATGTCTTCATCACAAGAAGTATGGCGAAATTGGAGCAAGAGTTTCGTGGCGATAAAAGGTACGCACTGTGCTCCTCCAATCTCTAAGGAAACAATATGCAAATATGAAAATGAAAGATTCTGAGACAATAAAAAATTACTATACAAGAATTATGAGCTTAGTAAGTGAGATGAAAGCTTACGGGGAAGATCTGTCAGATCAAAAAGTTGTAGAAAAAATATTAATTAGCTTGCCTGCTAAATTTGATCCCAAAGTGTCTACAATTGAAGACACAAAAGATCTGTCGACATTAACAATAACAGAATTAATCAGCTCACTACATGCTTTTGAGCAAAGACTGGCTAGTCGTGATGAAGATTCTATGGAAAATGCTTTTCAGTCTAAGATCAACATAAGGTCTCAGAGTCTAAATAGAGGAGGAGCAAAAGAACAAGAAAATTCAAGAAGGGTAGAAAATTCTAGAA
The DNA here is from genome assembly GCA_023212625.1 of Styphnolobium japonicum. NCBI lineage: Eukaryota > Viridiplantae > Streptophyta > Magnoliopsida > Fabales > Fabaceae > Styphnolobium > Styphnolobium japonicum. The sequence continues at coordinate 8,641,057 of JALBWW010000010.1, forward strand.
GCTTGGAAAATAAAAAGGGAAAAATCAAACATTATCCTTCATGTGGTATATGCAAAAGAAATAACCACTTGGAAAAGGATTGTTGGCATCGAGGAAAGCCACAGTGCCACAACTGTAAAAGATTTGGTCACATAGAGAAAGACTGCAGATTAAAGATCAATTACCGTGCCAATTTCTCTGAAGAAAAAGAAAAGGAAGATAATCTCTTCTATGCATCCCAAGCTGACAGAGAGATAAAAGATGAAACATGGTATCTCGATAGTGGTTGTAGCAATCACATGACTGGCGACAAAAGCGTATTCCGCAATATAGATAAATCTATAAGATTTGAAATTCAACTTGGAGATGGTACGTTGGTGGAGGCAAGTGGCAAAGGCACAATTGCCATCAATACCAAGAAAGGTACGAGGCTCATCCATGATGTTCTACTAGTTCCTAAACTTGCCCAGAATCTATTAAGTATTGGCCAGATGATGGAGAAAGGTTATGCCCTACACTTTGAAGGAGATTCTTGCACAATATATGACAACAAAATTAAAAATCTTCAAATAGCAAAAGTGAGAATGAGAAATAGAAATTTTCCAATCAACTGGAGCTATGCTACGGAAACTACCTTAAAAGCACAAGAAGACGAATCATGGCTCTGGCATCGAAGGTTTGGCCACTTCCACTATCACGGGTTAAAGATACTACACCAGAAACAACTAATGAGAGATTTGCCAAACATAAAAGAGATCAACCAAGCCTGTGAAGGTTGTCTACTTGGCAAACAACATCTTCAATCATTTCCCTCTGGGAAAGCATGGTGAGCCAAGGAGTTGTTGGAATTAGTACAAACTGACATTTGTGGCCCTATGAGGACTCCATCTCTTAGCAACAATAGGTACTTCATCCTCTTCATCGATGATTACACTAGAATGACGTGGGTATACTTTCTTCGTGAAAAATCAGAAGTCTTTAAAATTTTTAAGAAGTATAAGAACTATGTGGAGAAACAAAGTGGGAGAAGTATCAAGGTGCTAAGAAGCGATCGAGGAAAAGAATACACCTCCAAAGAGTTCGACAAGTTCTGTGAAGATGAAGGAGTGGACCATCAATTGTTGTTGGATATGCTCTGAACAAAATGGAGTATCGAGAAAGAAAAAATAGAACAGTGATGGAGATGGCACGTTCAATCTTAAAAGATAAAAACCTGCCAAATATCTTCTGGGCAGAAGCAGTATACACAGCAGTATATCTACTAAATCGCTGTCCTACTAAGGCAGTAGAAAACAAGACTCCTATCGAGGCCTGGAGTGGACAAAAGCCTTCAGCAAAGCACTTGAGAATCTTTGGCTGCATGTGCTATGTTCATATTCCAGCAGCAAAGAGAAGTAAACTCGACGAAAAGTCAGAAAAAGGAATTTTCCTCGGATATAGCTCGCAATCAAAAGGCTATCGAATATATAACCTACAAACCAAGAAGTTGATAATCAGTCGAGATGTGGAGTTCGATGAAAACGCTGCATGGAACTGGCAAGAAGAAAAGGAAGAAAGAGGAAACATTATAGTTCCCCAATTACAGTACGAAGGGCTAGAGCAACAAGAAAGAGAAGCTCTAGACTCCACAACTACAACATCTTCACAATCAACTTTAACAAGCACTAATTCTCCCCCAAGGAAAACGAGACCACTACAAGAGATCTATGAAACGTGCAACTTCGCAATAATCGAACCAGAAAGTTTTGAAGCAGCAGCAAAGCAAGAAGAGTGGAGGCATGCAATGGAAGAAGAAATCAGAATGATTGAGAAGAACAACACATGGGAACTAGTGGAGAAACCAGAAAATAAAGAAGTCATCGGAGTAAAATGGGTATACAAGATGAAACTTAATCCAGATGGCTCAATTCAGAAGCATAAGGCAAGGCTTGTGGCAAAAGGGTACTCGCAAATACCAGGTATAGACTATACAGAGACATTCGCCCCTGTTGCTCGCTTAGATACAATAAGAGCACTAGTTGCGCTAGCAGCACAAAAGCAATGGAAGATTTATCAACTAGATGTAAAATCCGCATTCCTCAATGGAGATCTACAAGAAGAAATCTATGTTGAGCAACCACAAGGGTTTGTGATCAAAGGAAAAGAAAGCAAGGTACTACGATTAAAGAAAGCAGTATATGGACTCAAGCAAGCCCCTAGAGCATGGTATAGTCGCATTGATGGGTACTTCACAAATCAAGGATTCAAGAGGAGCCTGAGTGAGCCAACATTATACATCAAGACCCAAGGACATGAAGACAGGATCATTGTTTCTCTGTACGTGGATGATCTCATCTGTACAGGAAATAATGAGAAGATGATTCAAGAGTTCAAGAAAGATATGATGAAGACGTTCGAGATGAGTGACTTGGGATTGATGCACTATTTCCTCGGCATAGAGATAAAGTAAGAGAAAGATGGAATATTCATTTTCCAAAAGAAATATACACAAAACCTCTTGAAGAAGTTCAAGATGTACGGCTGCAAAACTGTGGCAACTCCACTAGTAACAAATGAAAAACTAAGGAGAGAAGACGGTTCAGGACAAGCAGATGCCTCCAAGTACAGAAGTCTCATTGGTAGCCTACTCTACCTCACAGCTACTAGACCAGACATAATGTATGCGACAAGCCTACTATCAAGATATATGCAAAGCCCAACTCAAGTACACTATGGAACTACAAAGAGAATAGTACGATACTTGCAAGGCACAGTCGACTATGGAATATGGTATAAACCTACTCTATATTCGAGGTTAATCGGGTTCACGGACAGTGACTGGGCTGGATCTGTGGATGACATGAAGAGCACTTCTGGCTACGGGTTTACACTAGGTTCAGGATATTTCTCATGGGCATCCAAGAAACAAGACACTGTTGCACAATCATCAGCAGAAGCAGAGTATATAGCAGCAACAATGACAACAAATCAAACAATATGGCTAAGAAGAATACTTGAAGATATGGGAGAACGACAAAATGATCCAACTGAGATCTTCTGCGACAGCAAGTACGCAATTGCAATGACTAAGAACCCGAGTACACCATAGCGAGAACAAAACATATTGAAATTAAGTACCACTTTGTCGGAGAAGCAACGAGGCAAATGAGAGATTGAACTCAAATCTTGCCAATACAAAGGAGCAAGCTGCAGACATCTTCACTAAAGCATTACCAAGACAAAGGTTTGAACTACTACGAGAAATCCTTGGAGTTACACAAATGTGCATCAAGGAGGAGTGTTAGAAAATGATGCACATTCTAGAATCTTCAAGAGTAGCAGCAAGCTAAAGTCAAGTCACAATGGTTGGTGCTTGGAGAGAAAGCTAGAAGAATCTAGAAGTCTCCAAAATATTCTAGAACCTTGAAGAACATTCTAGAGCACTCTAGAACATTCTAGAACCTTATAGAATATTCTAGAACACTTTGGAATAATCTATAATCTTATGGAAGGTTCTAGAAAACTCTAGGCACTAAGAAGTCTCTAGACTCTTGGAGAAGACTCCAAGATTCTCTATAAACCTCTAGAAGGTTGTATGTAAATATCTTAGAGTAAGGAGGTGGGAAGGTCCTAGAACCTCATCACCACCGTACACTTGGCTTAATCTCTACCGTCAATTAAGGAGGTAGAATTACTATAAATAGGCAAGGCACTTGCACATTTGGTGCAAGCCAAAAGCCAAAAGCCAAAACCAAAAGCCAAAGCCATCAAAACTATACATACTAATAGCCTTGTTTCTCATTCCATCAATAAAATTTCCTTTTCTACAACTATTTTTCCTTACAAACTAAACTCATATAATTAATCATCCTTTCTAAAATTAACAGGCTTTTATGGAACAGGGAGTGCAAGTATTGTCCATGAAGGAATAGTGAAGGTCTTGCCTAGAGTGCACTCTGACCATCATCCCCTGTTAGTGATGACAGAGGGGCAGCCTTCCCATTCCCATAACCGTCCTTTTCGCTTTGAAGCGACTTGGCTAACTCATGGTGCGTTTGAGAAGTTTATGAAGGATAATTGGAAAGACGATAAACCTCTCACCTCAAATCTTTCTGATATAGTTGCTTTTTTGGGAACATGGAACAAGGAAGTTTTTGGTAATATTTTCTCCAGGAAGAAAGGATTGCTTGCACGGTTGAATGGGATCCAGAATAGTGTGAGGTACGGGCGCAGCAGGCTTTTGGAATTTCTTGAAAAAGAGCTTTAAGATCAATTGGCTGAGATTCTGAGACAGGAAGAGTTTTTTTGGTATCAAAAATCTCGAGGGAAATGGATAACTGATGGTCATAGGAACACAAAGTTCTACCATACAAAGACAATTATTAGAAGGCGAAGAAACAAAATCCTTACCCTCAGAAACGATCGTGGAGAGTGAGTGGAGGATTCTGTGGAGTTGGGAGACCTAATGAAAGGGTTCTATGTACAGCTTTAAATGGAAGATAATATCAATAGGAGGGACCTTACAACAAGGACAACATACCCATTGGAGCTTAGGAATCAAGCTAGACACATTACTACCCCCGTTGTCCTCTGAAGAGATCCGTAAAACAGTTTTTGGTATAGGGGCTTTCAAGGCCCCTGGGGAAGATGGTTTCCCAGCCTGTTTTTTCCAAAATAGTTTGCGCTTTGTGGGAGAATCTGTGTGCTCTTATGTAAAGGAGGCGTGGCAGGAACCTTCAAAAATTAAGGCAATAAATAACACCTTGCTTGTTCTTATTCCAAAGATTGAAAAGCCTGAGTTTGTATCCCAGTTTCGGCCAATCTCGTTATGCAACGTGGTTTACAAGACCATCACTAAGATCATTGTTCAACGCATCAAACCATACCTGGATAGCATCATATCTCCGTTTCAGTCAAGTTTTGTACCGGGCAGGTCTATTCACCACAATATAATCATAGCGCAAGAAATGATTCATTCTATGAGGAAGATGAAGGGAAGGAAAGCGTTCATGTCTATTAAAATTGATTTGGAAAAAGCCTATGATAGGCTCAGTTGGGCTTTTATTATAAGATGCCTTGAGGATTGTCACTTTCCTCCGGGTATTGTCAACATTATCAGGGAATGCTTAACTTCTTCTTCTTTCAAAGTTTTGTGGAATGGTGACAGAACGGAGGAGTTCTTTCCATCTAGAGGTATAAGACAAGGTGACCCATTGTCTCCTTACCTTTTTGTTGTGTGTATGGAGAGGCTATCCCACTTAATTGAGGACCGTATTAGTGAGGGACTTTAGAAACCTATGAAGGCTGGGCGAACAGGACCGAGTATTGGCCATCTCCTTTTTGCCGATGACCTCCTCTTATTTGCTGAGGCCTCTACTTCTCAGCTTGAGGAAGTATTAAAGTGCTTAGAGGAGTTCTGCCTTGCTTCTGGGAAGAAAATAAATCCTCTGAAGACGCAAATTTACTTCTCCTCTAACATAGATCTGGATGTGAAAAATGAGATCCTCCAAGTTAGCGGCTTCTCTGAGACAACTTCGATAGGTAAATATCTAGGAGCTCATATGATTCATGGGAGAGCAGGTAGGAATCACTTTAATCATATTATTCGAGCCATGCAATCCAAACTTGGTGGTTGGAAGCAACATTGCTTGTCCTTAGCAGGAAGAGTGACTTTGGTGCAATCTGCTCTAAGCACCATTCCTTATTTTCACATGCAGTACACAAAGATTCCTAAGGGTATTTGCATGCAGATGGAAAAGTTGCAACGGGGTTTTACATGGGGAGATTCTGAGCTTAGCCGCAAACCTCATTTGGTGAAGTGGGAGACCTTCCTTTTGCCTAAAAAAGCTGGTGGACTGGGCTTGAAGCATCCGCATATGATGAATACAGCCTTTACTATGAAAACCCTATGGCACCTTATTTCTAAGCCTTCTGATCTTGTGTGTAAAGTCCTATATGGGAAGTATGGCAGAGGGTGCGACCTGTCTATCAGTATCACTACTCTCCAGGGAGATTCACATGTTTGGAAAGCTATTTCTGCTACACATAGGGTGGTTACGGAGAACATTGTGAGGGTGATTGGTGATGGCTCCTCAATGCGGTTTTGGAAGGATAGCTGGATCCCGGGGCTTCCCCCTCTTGCTAACACTGCAGATTTCGCTCATGTTGATGACCAGAATGTCTTAGTGAGGGAATTCATAACTGAGCAAGAGACTTGGAACTTTGACCTCCTGGACAGTTTGTTACCAAACAATGTGACAGAGAGAATTCGTGCCTTACCAACCCCTACTGTTGATGATGGACCAGATGGTATTGGGTGGGGCTGCACCATCGACCGCAAATTTTCTGTCAGGAATGCTTACTCTCTACTGACTAATGAAGCAAATTTGGCGGGCAGTGGTTGGCATGGAATTTGGAGGTGGAAAGGGCCTCACAAAATCCAAATGTTTGCTTGGTTAGCTGGACTTGATAGGCTTTTAGCAAATGCCAGACGTAGCAAATGGAGGCCTGATATTTCATCTGTCTGTCCAGGTTGTCTTTCCCAGGATGAGACGGTAATTCATGTTTTAAGGGATTGTTGCTATGCGAACCGCATTTGGCTCAGACTAGTGCAGTCCAACAAAATGGTCGAGTTCTATTCCTTGGGGTTATCTCAATGGATTGATACTAATATCAGGTCTGATATGGGGGTTGCTTCTAGGTTAATTCCTACAAACATTCCATAAGTTTGGCATCTTGGAAGGGGTTCATTTCCTTTTGCTCTCTTTTCTCTTTTGTGTGCATAACTTCTAGAGTCAATACAATTAATAAAATAGTAAATAACATTGGGTTTACGAGTTTCATCTTGCACATTGGTGACCATGTGATGGAAGCGAATAACAAGTGGGATTTAAATTATGTCTCTTTTTTTCTCTTTATTATAAAAAAAATTTAACCCTTAAATTCAAATTTGATTATCACTTAAAGTTTATAATAATATCCTTTTATGATTTTCAAAGCCCCAGCCCTAGCTACTGATTAAGTAAGATACCAGACAAATGACATGTAGAGGCTGACAAGTTGAGTACAAAATAGTGACGTTAGGAAATATGGCTTTTTTATATTAATATAATAAAAAAAATTATGATATTCATCCTATTTTGAAATTAAGGATTAGAATGAGTCTTTTTTTTTACAATAAAAGCTGGATTGAATATAACCGACTTTTTACATTTTTTTAATAAAGAATAGAAGTTGGTTTTAATATAATTGAATTCTCACTTGCTATTTTGTATATTAAAAATCTTACTTGCTATAAAACATTTCATTCCTTACACTTCTTACACACCTCACGACTTATACTTTTTAAATCTTTCCCCACTTCATTCCCTCTCTCTCACCAGTTCATTCACTCCACAATTCATTTTTCTCTTAACTCATTCAATTGGTGTTTATTTCTCTCTTGCACTCACTTTGTTTTATATTTTACTCACCAAACACCTTCCCTACCTCGATCACATGGCATTGCTAAGATTGCAAGAATCACATGGTCTTGATATATAAACCATGATGTAAGTATATTTGTATAATATTTTATTACGTTAAGTCTTGTTTAACTACGTTTATTGATTAATGAATAAAATTTGAACAAAACACAAAAGATGATCAATTTCGTACAAGAGTACATACAGTCAAGGAGTCACACTCATTAATTGTAGATCTCTTGCGAGTTTATGATTTTTATCATTCCACTCAATTGGGACATCATGTGCTAGACCCATATTCATAACTACTTTGAATGAGCAGTGGAGACCAAAGACACATACCTTTCATCTACCAGGTGGTGAATGCACTGTCACCTTGGAAGATGTAACACTCATTATCGGTCTTTCCGTCAATGGAAAAGTTGTGATTGGTAGTAGTTGGTATGTTTGGGACGAACTTTGTAGCGAATTATTAGGTGTGACTCCTTCGGCTGATCAGAGGAAAGGTGGGCAAGTAAAGATAAAATGCCTACTGACAATATTTGTTGATCTCCCAAATGATGCTAGTCCTGAACAAATATAATGCTTTTGTGGAGCATATATTTTATACTTAATAGGAGGTTTACTAATGTCCAAATAAATCAAGAAACTCAGGTTCATTTAATGTATCTAGTATTATTAGCAAATTTTGAGCATGCTTGACGATATAGTTGGAGATTATCTTATCTTGTAACTTTGTATATGAAACTATGTCAGGGGGCTGAAAAAGGTGCAAAGACAATTGGTGGGTGCTTAGTGCTTCTTCAATCTTGGGCATGGGACCGGCTGCCTTTTATTGCACCACGACTGATAATCACTATTCATACCTTATTATTCCTTTATATTTAGTAATTTATGCCTCTTTTGAGCTTAGTTGATTGGACTTGGTCATGCTTTATAAGTTTGGGTTTCAATTGGCTTAAGTACAAATTGTCAGCATTGCTTATTTTTTACACAGTCTCTATATTTTTTGTCATATCTTAAGTTATAGACATCTAAAAATTATGAATCTTACATTGTAGGAAATTGAGGATGAATCTCTACAACTCTCATAAAGAGATCATAAGTTGATTCGGATGTCTAGTGGGCTGAATTGGGCCTAGAAGTCAGAGATAGGAATATGTCGTTGGAACTCGACCCACATGAATTGATTGAGCCATTAATTAACATTGGGATGTCTAATGGAGTTGAAACTGGTACCAAATGAAAGCTAACACTAAGGGCTTCAACTCTCATGAATACCATTTTACCAAACTACGACGTTTTGAGGGTGTTTTAGTTGCCAAACTACATGAAGTTAGAGGTCGTTTCAGTTATCCTATGAGCTTAATTTGTGCATAACTTTCTTATCTTAAACCCAAATTAAGTAAATTAGGTGGCCTTGGAAAGCTAAGAGCTAGAGGATTAAGATTACTAGGGGCAGTCTTGTATTTTCACTTTTAGAGTATGTTATTTAGGGGGGAAAGAAGCTTACGAGATACACTTTCTGTTTTACCATATTTTGAATTGTCTCAATTTTCTCCTCCTTCTTTCTAGGTTTCTCACTCTTGTTCTTTCTCTTTTCTCCCTCAACCTTCTTGGACTGTAGCTATGGAAGGCTAAAAATCTTAGATCGATTCAAGATACTTCAAGGAATTTCGGTTTGGCTTGAGACTTTGTACTTCAATTTTCGTTTTGAATGCAATTAGATTTTCTCTTCTCTCTTGTTAATTCAAAATTCGTAATGCATGAATGGAGATCTTTATTTGTGTATTTGGAATTATGGATTAGGAATGTGATTTTGATTGATTAATCAATGTTTCATCCTCTGAATTGAAGAGAATTGAATTACAGATTTGTAATTTAGGTTAATTGATTCTTGCAATCAAACTAGCATTGATTTTACAGCTCTGTGAGTCTTTTGTTAGTTGAATCCTAGACGATCATTTAGTAGTGAGTCTTAATTATAATGCAGAGATCTCAGTTGGAATTGAATTAACCATTTAATTGGATTCAATCACTTGCATGGTGGTCTGTGATAGCTGAAACTGAAATTTTGACAAAGTATCATGGATTAGTTGTTTTCTTACTTGTTCTTTCTTTAGTTTAAATTGCTCTTTTACAGTCTGAATTCATCAAACTCCCTTGTTTTGAGTCTTGGCACAATTAATTAGCATCCATGATTCTTTGAGAGACGATTTAGATCATTCCTTATACTACAAGTTAGTTAGGGATTGGTTCTGTAATTTGACTGAGTTTGATGGCTCGATTAATGACCAATTCATTCACTGGCATACCCACTAGCAAGCAGGTAAATTTAGAAAAAAAATGGTTATATATTTAGATATTGTAATTATTAATATGAATTTATTTGGATTATAATAGAGGGGGCGGGCAATGCAATCATGTTGGTACCCTATATAATGACTTGGGAGCATATCGACAACGTTTGGATCGCATGACACTTGATAAGTAGATATTGTCATTGCATTTAATTTATGAATATACTTTGATTGACACATACACTTAATGAATTGTTATTTGTGTTTGTAGTTTGTATGAATGTCATACTCTGCCGTCAATGTTCAAGGATGTTTGTCGACAGATGCATTCGAAGATGCCAATATTTGAAATGTATACACTGCTCTTATATGCTTTGCAATTGTTGAGTGGCACCAAACGGTCCGGGTCAGACGTCAATGTGGGTTGGTTCAAGGCATACCACAAGCACCCGTTGATCTTGAAGCTTTGCACAATATTGACATGCGTGATAACCACTACATCGACTGGGGCAACAACAAGCAACTTGGCTGCAATTTTGGAGCCAAAGTCGACATTTAGTCTTACAAGGACCCACCGCTGAGGGTCAATTGCTGACAAGTGCAGAATACTTGACTTGGTACATGAACAACTATGAACATCTTAAGTTGTTTGTGTCATACTAGAAAAATTCAAAAAAAAATCTAAAAATGAAAAATGGAAAAATGATGAAAATAAAAGAAAAATAATAATAAGAAAATTTGAAAAAAGGAGTAAAAAAATGTTCATTTGAACCCATTCTTTTTTTCTAATCCATAGCCCATTTTTTCAACTAACCCATGGCCCATTCAACATTTAACCCAATCCCCCCAGCCCATTGCCTTCAGCCCAAGTCCACGACCCTAACCCAACAGTCCAAACCCATAACTCTCCATCAGCAACCCATTCCCACATCCAATTTCCTGTTGATCCATGGCCTATGACCCAATCCATCTCCCCCCACATGTGACACTCTGCCTCACACAGACACACTCGCACTCATGTTCGTTGCCAGAACACAGCCACCCGACCATGCTATACACTCACGCACTCCACTACTCTGTCGCACACACAGCCGTTCACAAACTGGGGTTCTTTGCCTGGAGGAGACAAACTTATGGCTTTGGTCCAGTGGGTGCTGGGGTCTGAAGAGGATCATCAGGAGATTTGATTTTGGGGTTAAGGTATTATAAATAGAGGTTTTAGGGCTCTAGGAAAAAGGTTAGAAAATCTTGGTTGCAGAGAGAACTTTTGGGTTGTTTTTTTTCTTGTTTTTGAAAGTGAGAGAGGGTTCAAGACCAGGCATTGAATTTTCCAGATGAGGAGATCCGAGCACATCGAGCACCTTTGATCCTAGTTGAGGATTGCATTCTCGGTAACCCGTTGATCTATTGCCTCTTTACCCCTGTTGAACATAATTTTACAAGGTTCGAATGTGTACCAGGATTCTATGGTATTTTGTTGATTATTAGGATGAACGTGTTTGTTTTTGTTTGAAGGGCCTCAGTTTATGTTTGAAATGATTAGCCTGTTTCCCTTTTCTATAATTTGAAACACATGTTCGATTTGCTCTAGGATTTGAGGATTGTATGTATTTCATTGAATTGAAAACATGGGGGCATATGCTGACTTTGGGGTAAAACCTTGGAATTGATTTGTTGGGCACTTGGCCAATGGAATAGGTTGCAGTTCTATATCATTTTTTTTGCTGTTATAACTGTTTGTCACTTCTCTCTGGTTTTATAATGTGAATATCATGCCTGGGAGCTCTACGTTGTCAAAAATATGGTCTTGAGTTACTGCATTGTTCAATGTTGGCAATTTCACTAGACCAAGGGATTTTAGGACAGTGGTTGTGTTGCTGTCTATTTTGATTTCAAGAGCATGAACGAAGGCTTGGGGGGGTAGGTCTTTCATCTCATTATAGTTCTTTGATCTAACCCTTGAACAAATGGTTCATGACCCATGAGAAGTTGAATATCAAGTTGTTTTGTAAAGTTCCATTGCTTTGTGAAATCGCTTAAATGTTCGCTTGGTTATTTAAATCGCATGAATGGCTATTTGTTGATGTTTTCTAATGAGATTTTAGACTGATAATGGGTTACATGTATTGAAATTTGTGGGTCTCCACCATAGCTAGGCATGTATATGTTTTCTTTGTGTCATGGGCTTAAGTAAAATTCTGCATAATTCCTTGGTCTGGCAGCAACTGCATTTCCATAAATAACTTGAGCTATACAACTCCAAATTTTGATTTGTTTATTGTATTAGAAAGCTAACAAACAAAGCTTTTAGCTGTAAAAATTTCAGATTTTAAATCCTCGCCGATTAGTGACAAGAGGTTGTCGAGACCTATCAAATAATAAAATAACCAGTTCACAAACTAATTTGTAGTATAGAGAATGAACCGAATCGTCTCTCAAGGATCCAAAAATAAAGTTTTAATTGATGAAGATAATTAGAAAAGGGGGTTTTGTTGTTGATTAACAAGATTAATAAAAGTATAAGACTTAAAATTGTAAACAAATCTAAAGAAACAACCAATCCAAGGAAATTTACCGATCTTGAGTTTAACTCATCATTGATCACAAGGAATTCACTTAATTGCTAATCATGTTCTTGACCTTAGATCACATCAAGAAGCCTTAACATGATCCAAGAATTCTCTACTAGATAAGCATCTAGGATTTGATTAACCAAGGTTAGATAAAGTAAGCACCATCCAACATAGATTAACTTAAGATCTAGAATTTAACCAAGCTAAACAATCTATCAAAAAGCTTTAATATATTGTTTAATCTTTGTGATCCTCTTTGAATACATGATAATAAAGCTATTATCACATCAACATCTAAATCAAATTAAGCAATTTAATCTAGATAAAATCAAAAGAGGAAGAAGAGAAACTTGAATAACAATTAAGCAATATAAACAAGCGAGACAAGATCTCCAAATTAAACATCAAGATGGCTAATCCCTTGGATTGATTATGAGAGCCTAGCCTTCCATGGATGGGAAGGAAGAACTCAAGAATAAAAGAACAAAAACAAAATTGTAAAGAGAATGGAGAAGAAGAGAAAGAAAACTCTCACAAATACTCAAACTTTCTTCAAACTTACTTAAAATTGAATGATCATAATACAAAGAGATTGACTCTATTTATACTAATCCTAGAAGCCAATTTGTACATGTACATAATCTGAATACAACCTATAAAAATATGGAAATTGTCAAATATGGAAGCTTGATGCATGGTTGGTGGGTTGGTGCATAGTAAGTGGGTTGGTGTATGGTTGGTGTATGGTTGGTGGCTTTTAGTCAACAACTCTTATCTGACTTCTGGCTTGATTTTCATGATCTAGACGGTGCATTTTGGCTTGGAGGTCTTCATGAAAGTTGTACCCAGTTGTCTCCTTGAAATTTTACAATTGGAATCATGCCATTTGGACGTTTAGAACTCCAGATATGCTAAAAACACTGAACCTACCTCATGTTAGGTTGGTAGAACATGTTTCCAAATTCAAACCAACTTGTAGCTTCATTTTCATGCCTAAAACGACATCTATTGACTAAATGGTCTTCAGTGAAGTTGGAGATATGGGTCTTATCTTTCCAATGGCCAAGTTTTAGCCCAAGAGGAGGCCTATAACTCACTATGTAGTCTAATATGTGCACACTGCCCAGATTTTCGTGACAGCAAACCCACTCTGCATTGTAGGGATATTTTGGATCCTTAGAAGTCCGATCCAGCTCTTGAGTTCTCATGAAACTTGTAGAGCATTGTCTTAGCTTTCCAAAGACACCAAGATCACCTCAAATGGATCACCGAGTCCCAAGTTATGGCCTAACCAAGGAAGAAAGGTCAAAATGCATCAAAATCCGAAAATTATTCAATATTTGCATTGAAGCCCAATGAAGCCCAACAACATTAAACTCATCTAAAATACTAATATTGGGCACAATAAACATCTAATAAAGCCTAATATAAAGCTAACATAAGTGTCTCAAATTGATTGATTAATTAGTACCAGATTTTTGTCAAAGTCAGTGGTGTTTTGCTTAAGTCTTGTTTCTAATAGCATATGCATTTCCATGCTTAACTTGAGCTATACAACTACAAATTGGGATCTGTTTGTTGCATTAGAAAGCTAACATACAGAGATTTTTACTGTAAAAATTTTAGATTTTAAAAATCAGTACCATATTTTTGTCAAAGTCAATGGTGTTTTGCTTAAGTCTTGTTTCTGACAGCACACGAATTTCCACGCATAACTTGGGCTATACATGTTGAAATCAATCACCGTTTGTTGCATTAGAAATATAAGATATTGGGATTGCATGGGTAAATATTTTAAGTGTTTTCCTTTCGTTAACTGGTACTAGTTTGCACGTGGTTGATGTTGTTTTCTGCATAAATTCTGTCTCTGGCAGCATCTGCTTTTCCTTGCATAACTTCAGCTACATTTGTTGGATTTGGGATCCACTTATTGCATAAGAAAGATAAGACATAGATCCTTTAGCAGTGGAAAATTCATATTTTTTCCCTTTGTTGGCTGATACCAGTTTGCATGCGAAATTGGTGTTGTTTTCTACATAATTCGTGTTTCTGGCAGCATGTGATGCTTTGATCATAACTTGAACTATGCATCTTTAATGTATGCATCATTTGTTGTATTTGGAAGATCATAAGCATGGCTGTTGTGCATTAAAACTTCGGTCCATAACTCATTGCAACTCAATATCAGATCTCATTTTGATTTCAGCCTTGCTCTACATAATTTCTGTTTGGGTAGCATTCACACTTTCATCCACATCTTTGGCCATGTACATCTAATTTGCATGTTGCCTGTTTCATTATGAAGCTAACACATAAAGGTTTAGTATGTGAAGAATTCAGAATTATGCTCTTTACCATTTGGCTCCCATTTCATGGTGAAATCAGTTTTGTTTCTGCTGTGATGTGGGAATCTGTTTGTGATTACTCGGTTTGGAGTCTACTGTTTAATAGGTGTTGATGCATGCCTCTTTTGTCCATGATCAATCAATTTGAGAGACTTATGTTAGCTTTGTACTAGGCTTTATTAGATGTTTATTGTGCCTAATATTAGTATTTTAGATGAGTTTAATGTTGTTGGGCCTCATTGGGCTTTAATGCAAATTGTGAATAATTCTTGGATTTTGGTGTATTTTGACCTTTCCTCCGTGGTTAGGCCATAACTTGAGAATCGGTGATCCATTTGAGGTGATCTTACTGTCTTTAGAAAGCTAAGACAAGGCTCTACAAGTTTCATGAGAACTCAAGAGCTGGATCGGACTTTTAAGGGTCCAAAACAGCCCTGCAATGCAGAGTGGGTTTGCTGTCAGTAGAATCTGGGCAGTGTACACATATTGGACTATATAGTGGCTTATAGGCCTCCTTTTGAGTTGAAACTCAGCCATTGGAAAGATAAGACCCATATCTCCAACTTCACTGAGACCATTTAGTTAATAGATGTCGTTTTAGGCATGATTATGAAGCTACAAGTTTGTTTAAATTTGGAAACACGTTCTGCCAACCTAACTTGAGGTAGGTGCAGTGTTTTTGGCATATCTGGAGTTTTAAAAGTCCAAATGGCATGAAACTAACGCCAAAATTCCAAGGAGACAATGGTTTACAATTATCTTGACCTCCAAGCCAAAATACATCGTTTAGGGCATGAAAAACAGGATGGGAAATCATAGTAGAGTTGCTGACTTGAAGCCACCAACCCACCTACCATGCACCAACCCACCAACCATGCATCAAGCTTCCATATTTGAAAATTTTCATGTTTTTACAACTTGCATTTGATTATTTTCAATTACAAACTGGCTTCTAGGATTAGTATAAATAGAGTCAATCTCTTTATATTATAGATCATTCAATTTTAAGTAAGTTTGAAGAAAGTTTGAGTATTTATGAGAGTTTTCTTTCTCTTCCTCCCCATTCTCTTTAGAATTTCGTTTTTGTTCTTTATTTTATGAGTTCTTCCTTCCCTTCCATGGAAGGCTAGGCTCTTATAATCAATTCAAGGGATTAGTCATCTTGATGTTTAATTTGGAGATCTTGTTTTGCTTGTTCATATTGCTTAATTGTTATTCAAGTTTCTCTTCTTCCTCTTTTGATTTTTATCTAGATTGAATTGCTTAATTTGATTTAGATGTTGATGTGATAATATCTTTATTATCATGTATTCAAAGAGGATCACAAAGAATAAACAATTTATTAAAGTTTTTTGATGGATTGTTTAGCTTGGTTAAATTCTGGACCTTAAGTTAATCGATGTTTGGATGGTGCTTACTTTATCTAACCTTAGTTAATTAAATCCTAGATGCTTATCTAGTAGAGGATTCTTGGATCATGTTAAGGCTTCTTGATGTGATCTAAGGCCAAGAACATGGTTAGCAATTAAGTGAATTCCTTATGATCAATGATGGATTAAACACAAGATCGGTAAATTTCCTTGGATTGGTTGCTTCTTTAGATTTGTTTACAACTTTAAGTCTTGTACTTTTTTTTCAATCTTATTAATCAACAACAAAACCCCCTTTTAATTATCTTGATCTGATTAAATCTTTGTTCTTTTTGGATCATTGAGAGACGATTCGGTCCATGCCCTATACTACAAATTAGTTTGTAAACTGGTAATTTTTATTTATTTGACGGGTCTTGACAACCTTTTATCAGTCCACATAGTGCTTATTTTGTTCCCTTAGGGTGATTTGTGCTGATTCGGATATGTTGAAAGCTAGTATGTATTATGTGTTGGGTAGATTTGTCTAAAGGTTGGGTTTTAGTTAAATGTGTCGTATTATGTGCCTTGCTTGCTCATTAGTTTGTTAGCCAAGTTACCATTACAGTAATCAGTTGCGTACTAAAATTTATGCATGGTTGGACATAAAAAGTGCTGGTTTGGTTTTGTTAAGGGCTGGGATTTGACCTAATATGGTTTTAGGTGTTTTACTTGCTTGTTAGGGTTAGTAACTAATCAGTTTCTCCCCAAACATTTGTCCCCTTTGACCATCCGATCGACCACTTGTCCCTTATCACCCCCTGAACTATTTTTTGACCCATTTACTTTCCCAGAACCCTTTTCCAACCGACCCGAGCCACCCTATATCCAATCCGACCATAAACACTTTCCCTCATCAATTACCTTAATCGACGTAATCTTTTAAAAACTTTCCCTTGTCCATTACCCTTAACCGACCTGACCTGAGCCCTCGTCTACAATCCCGATCGATTACCCACTTCCCTCATCCATTGTTGATCGAGCCGAGCGACCCTTTAACCGGCCTGATCGCTTAACCACTCTTCCTTACCAATCACCTTAACCGAGCCGAGACACCCATGACTGATCCGTCCTTAAACTCTCGCCCCCCCATCCTGAGATAGAGCCGCGATATCTCTATCTGATCCAGCCCTTAAACACTTTCCCACATCCATAACAGACCGACCAGAGCTACCCTTCATCCAATCCGACCTTAAACACCTTCCCTCATCCATTAGCTAACCTAATCGAGCCGAGATACCTTCATCTGATCTGACCTTAAACGCTTTCCATCGTCTATTACCTTAACCGAGCCGAGCCTCCCTTAACCGAGCTAATCTTATAAACATTTTGCCTCACCAATTAACCGACCGAGCCAAGATACCCGTGGCTGATCTGACTTTAAACAATTTGCCTCACCAATTCATCTTTTTTAATCAAATCGCAACTTTCTTTTAATTAATTAATTAATTAAAAGCAATATTTCTTTCAATTAAAATAAATCAACACACAATTATTTTCTAGAAAGAACTACATGACTTTGAATTCCCCATTGTACCAGGGGATACGTAGGATATCATATGCTATGTTTAGGCTTAAGGATGACTTAGTACTATGATGAGATGCGTAACTAAGTGAGAATGCTTGATGAGATGTGTAACTAAGTATGAATGCTTACTAGAGTTGAGCATAATGGTTGTGTATTATATATACTTGAATTGTTTACTTGTGATGTTATTCTGATATTATGAATTGAGTATGATATGAATATGAGAACAGTGCATTGCATAGCGAGGTGGCCTAACCGGAAGGGGTTAGTGTACAAAATATGTGGGGTGCCTAGCTTACGGAGCTAGATGGAAATCAAAATGGCATAATAATTGCATTGCATAGTGAGGTGGCCTAACCGAAAGGGGTTAGTATACAAAATATGAGGGGTGCCTAGCTTACGGAGCTAGATGGAAATGGAATGGCATAGTTTATTCACATTCACTGGGAAGTTGTTCTCACTACCTCTTTCTCAGATTCGCAGGAACATCCCGGACTCCTACGGGTTAAGTACGGAGAATTCTGTTGCTTTATTTTGAGACTTGTATTTTGGTGGAGTTAAGCTCCGTGATGTAACTATAATAGGAAGTGTATTATATTACTGACAGGGAACTTGATACTACTATTGGCATTCTCAGTTCTGTATATATTTAGTGTGCTCAGTTAGGATAGTGTGTAGAATACACTTGTATAACATTGCGTACTCTAATAATATTTTGGAGGGATGTTACACCCTGCTTCTGCCAGTGCTTACTGAAGTAAACAAGTGACAAAACTTTGCTAATTCGTAAAACAGAATGGATGATTAAAAACAAGTTAAGTATGTTGATATCTTTGTACTGATCTTCTTTTGAAAAGTGGACTTGGTTATCAATGTTGCTTGGAAATGTTGATATCTTTGTACTGACTTTTCTGAGTGAGCAAAAAGTTCTCATTTGCTGGTCCTTTATAAAGTTTAGGTATGTTAGCTCCAACATACAAAGTTGACTTTGAATGTCGCGTTTTTGTCAGAGATCTCATCAGTAGTTAATGTATTTTGTCCTTTCTTGTATTTGAATTGGCTTTGGACGGATACACTTGAGAGTAGAAACAACAAAGACAACACTTGGACGATCCAATTAAATATAATAAAACAGTTCATATCATATATTGGACGCAAGTAATAAAACATTAAGTTTATCTTTAACAAAACTTTGTTTGAGTCCATAATCCTTTTAAAGGATTTATACGTTAGTTAAACAACGGACATTCACTTTCTTTAGAGGGAAATATTATAAGTTCAGTTAAAACTCATTTGTTCATTCTAATTTAATATCTTTGTTATATTCAAAACTTGAAGGGTTCAATTACTTGAACTATTTTGGTTCCAATATCAATTTCTTGATTTCAACTTTGGTTCCAACACTTATGCAACACCCCTCGGTATTATATTAATTAAATTCTATGAATTTTATTTTAAACATTTTTTAATTAAATTGATGTTAGAAAAATATATTAAGTTATTTAACTTATGTGAAAAATGTGGGTTATTATTATTATTTTTTTGTTTGGAAATCGTTATGCAGTGTACGAAATTATTCCTTATAATCAAAACGAAAAACATTTTCAGCAACATAATGTACATCTATATATACTTACAAGTCAAACTATACATCCCAGTTAAGTCTCAGTGGTAATCACAGTGTAATAGTGTAAGAGGGGAAATATATACATCACTATATGTATGAGTCTACCCCAACCCAACATATAAATCAAAATAAAAAAGAAAAAGATGACTCTCACTAAGAGCTTAACCAAAGATAATGTCATTCCCAAAAGATCTCCCTCCTACTAGGCATCCTATCTAAAATCCCTAAACCCGAGACTCGTCATCTGATCCCTCAAAAGGATCAGACTTTGCAGAAGACCTCACCAACGGTCCAAGAACGTTGGTAGCAAATGATCCTATTAAAAGACGACAACGCAATCCTCCACGGCGAACGATAGGAGTGTAGATGAATCTCGATCCATGTCTAGGAGAAGTCAAAGCAAGTCCACTATGAACTCTGAGTCCTCTGAAATGGAAGGGACGATATAATCTAGAGGAGGGTCGGTGGCGGGGTAGTCCACATATGATGGAATGGTAAACTAAACTCTAAGGTCAAACCTACAGTAACTCTATACTCAGTACTCCCTTTCTGTTATAATGACATATGGTAATGTCACTAGTATAGGTGACTTGTCGGCAAGCATAATTGACTCACTAAGCATCATCATCATCCTCATGGAAACGAAGATGTACAGACCCCATGTACCTGTTTGGTCTTGCCCTCTTCGCAATAGTATCGTGAACAAAACATAACAAGAAAATCACAAATGCAAGCAAAAAGGATAAGATAAGTACTTAAACTTTATCCAAACAGCATGACAGATTTAGAAGGAAATAACACATAAGTATGTCATACATCAAAGATATATATAGAAAACTTAAAAAGAAATATGCAATGTCATGGAATTATGCATGTGACTTTGATATGTCATTGACTCTACTCCATGGAGTTACACTGAGTGAACAGACAGAACATGCCTTATCATTGCTCATATCCAGTATGCAATTTGGCATCACAATTCAGGCATTTCTGTACTGATCTCTAACAAGCAAGTAATAAGTTAAGTCATTCTTATACTGCACAGACTACCATGACACGAGCTCCAATCTTCCCCGACTACATGTGGATTTATCAACGCCTGAATAATCTCAAGATTGTACCAATCTCTACTATACAAGTTCTACTCATCACTTAAGTTAACTCACTCCTCTATCTTCGCGTGGTAGCTTTTTACACAATAAGAATCTACACCTCTATCTCCACACGGATTCCACAATAACGTATACTCTTTTCACATGATTATAATCATGAATGTAATGTAAAATAACACAATTAGAATTCTCAATTCATCACAACTTTCAATATGTGCAACATAGTCCATAAAGAATTCAATATTTATAAATTAACCTCAATTTATTCAATAATTGCAACATAGTCCCTAAAGATTTCAATAAGTATAAATTAACCCCAACTTATCCAAAAATATATTTTCCTCTCTAATTTCTTGTTATGACCTAGTATTTGCATTAAAGTTCATATTATCCTAATTAACCCTATTTTTTTTCAAATTTTCTAAAATACCCCTAATTCATTAAATTCATATTTTCTTATACTTTAAACCTTAAATTACCATTATTATACAAATTGAACTCAATTCTCATTATGCTTCCCACTCCATTATCAACCTATTTATCTAAATGTTTAAGTTAAAACCCAAATACTCATAATTCTCTTTCATCTAATTTTCCTTAATTTTCACTAATTTCCTATCAAATTCTAAGATTAAACCTTAGACAAAATGCTAACCACATTCCATAAATTCTAAAATTTTATTAACTTGGTCCCTAATTTAATCTAAGCTAGCCAAAACCTTCCTAGTCAAGCCTTTTCCAAAAATTCTAAAAGTTTTATTTCATCATCCAATTCCAACATAAATCAATTTAAATCTCATTAATTCAATTAAAACTCAACCATTCCATATACATTTCCAATAAGCTCTCTATGTTATATTCATGAACAACCTTGTAAATTCAACCATTCCAAGTCATCATAGAATCAATTCCAAGCAACCAATTCTACCTAAGCTATCTAAAGTTTAAGAGTATCTTCCCTTATCTCTTGAAGCTTCTAAGCTTGAGAGAAATATTGGTTTCTTGAAAATACTTGTTTAGAAGCAAAAATACAAAAATTCAATTTCAAGATAATGAAACCATGAATCAAATGGAAGAAGAAAAATGAAATGGAAGAGTGGAAAATGGGGAGGAAGTAGTGCAGTACTTAGGGAGCAAGGGAAGAAGATGGAGTTTTGGAAACCTTTCTCATGAACTTTTCTTTCTTTCTTTTCTTCTCCTAGTTTTGTTTGGATTTTGCTAAGTGTAAAAATGAATCCCTTCTTGGTCGAATATGTAGGAGTAAATTGTGATAAAATTTGTCGTAAAAATGTTTAGGTAAAATTGTGTGGTTAAAAATTAAGACATGTGTCAAAATTTTGGGTAATTGACCATCCTAATGCAGATTTGGAAACAATTTACCAAAATAGTGTAGTTTTGAAACTATTTCCCAATATAGTGTAGTTTTTGCCATGCTGGCTTTTTTTTTTCCTTTCATGCATGACACTTACACTAGTCAACCTAACGCAAGTTAAGCCACGTGACGTCGTTTAGCCGCGGTTTTTAAAACCGCGACTAAAGGACTATTTTTTTTTTAATTTTCATTTTTCTTCTCTTAAAAGTGACAAAGTTTAGATGTAAATTATAATATATATTAAATATTATTAAATGATATTTGTATCTGTGTACTCATTAAATAACTACATAAATTTTTTAATTTGCAAATAATTAGAGCCGTCAAAACGAATCAAACTCGTCAGGTCGGCCCGTTTACTCGCATAAATTATGCGATTCGGATGTCAAAATTAGTGATCTGTAAAAAATACCAGTAATTTTGGATCGACTCGTTTAACCTGCGAGTTAAACGGGCAGCCCTGCAAGCGGCCCACTCGCACATTTTTTTTAAATTGAATTTTTTTGTTTGTGTACACAAACTTAAAGAAAATAAAAATTTACGTGGGCGGCTCGTCGGCTTTGCCGGTTAAACGAGTCGATCCAAAATTATCGGTATTTTTTACGGATCAATAATTTTGACGTCTGACTCGCATAATTTATGCGAGTAAACGGGCCAACCCGACGAGTTTGATCCGTTTTGACGGCTCTAATTATATGTAAATTAAAAAATTTAGGAACTTATTTAACGGGTACACCAATACAAATATCATTTAATAATATTTAATATATATTATAATTTATATCTATATATCAGAAAAGTGATTTGGTGTAGTGGTAATGAGAGTTTGTACCAAAGGTACTTGAGTTCAAATCCCAAATTGTCACTTTTAAGAGAAGGAAAACGAAATTTTTTTTAAAAAATGGTCGTTTAGCCGCGGTTTTTAAAAACCGCAGCTAAACGACGTCACGTGGCAGATTGACTAGCGCAAGTGCCACGTAAGCAAAAAAAAAAAATCCAGCATGGTAAAAACTACACTATATTAGAAAATAGTTTCAAAACAACACTATTTTGGTAAATTGTTTCCAAATCTGCGTTAGGGTGGTCAATTACCCTCAATATTTTAGTTTTTACTTTCAATGTGTGGACAAAATTAAGTTTAATATATAAAAATGAAATAAATTCACAAAAGTGACCAGCTTACTTTTCTAACATATTTTATATAATTTTTGACATTTTTAAACATTAAAATATAAAAATAGAGAATTTTCTATACGCCGATTTTAATTTTGGGTATCAATTTTACCATTTTTAATCCAAAAAATATTATTTTTCACAATATCACAAAAATATTTTCAAAATTCCAAAATATATTTTGATAAATAAAAATATATTTATTTCAATTTTTTTCTCTCTCAAAACCCTACTTTAAGCGGTATAGTTCTATACTGATAGGTTCAAAACGCAGTCCAGCGCCGTTTAAATTTTCAGTTCAAACTGAAACCCTAGCATCATGTCAATGATAGGATACTTTTCCCATATATTTTTTATTAGCAACACCATTCACACAATAAATTTATTCACTACGTGCAAAAAAATGAGGGCGTTACAACTTACATATCCAACCTGTACACATTTGGATCCTCATCTGTTAACGCTTCAGCATTTGGATCACCATCTTCGTACCTACATACACCTATGACAGATGCCAACTCTTCGAGCAGTGTGGAGCCAAATCAGCCAACCATGAAAAACATATAACAAGATAATCAAGAAGAAGACGGGTCAAAGGCAAACAGGTGTTGTGACAAGGAGGGTACAACCGGCAAGCGATAGGAAATTATATTCAAATATGATGTGCACATGCATTTTGACACTAATTGGTTAGAATTAGCATCGTTTTATAAGTTTTGGTTTTATTGGGCTTAATTGCAAGTTATCAGCATTTCGAGGTTTTTGACACTATCTCTGTATTTTGTCCTTATCTTGAGTTCTAGGCATCTACAAATTGTGAAATTTATATTGTAGGAAAGTTAAGAGGAATCTCTACAACTTTCATGAAGAGCTTAGAAGCTGATTTGGATGTCTAGTGGACCAAATTGGACATGGAATTCAAAGAAAGGAAGCTGTCATTGGAACCCAACCCGCATGGAGTAAATGGGTCATATCTTTGGGATGTAAATGTCCAATGGAGTTGAAACTGGTGCCAAATGAAAGCCAAAATGCAAGGATAAAACTCTCATGAAGACCATTTTCCCAAAATACGGCATTTTAATGGCATGATACCCATGTGAACTCGGAACACGTTTTAGATCACCTCCTTGGACTAATTTGGGCATAACTTTCTCATCTTAAGCCCAAATTAGGCAAATAAGATGGCCACTGATGTGGAGTTTCATAACGCAAGTATATGCAAATCAAGTAATATAATAGAAAGAAAGTGTCGAGCCCACAAAGATTAATTCTAAATTTAACTATCTACTAAAAGTTTGCAGAACTCAATCTTATTTAAAAAACTTAATAAGAGAAGATTTATGAAAGACTAAAAATTAAAGTAAACAAGAAGAACAATTTAATGATCAAATTAACTAAGCTTAGGATTGCAATTATCCCTCACACTTTACTTGATTCTCTTACTTCTATCTAAGATCAATTAATTATCTGAATTGTTAACTAGAAATCCTGACTTATCTATAAGCCTCTTTTGATGGTCAAATAGAAATATCCTTAATTAATGATAAACTATGTCTATGTCTATCAAGTAATCAAGAATTCATTATGTTCCGGTTTCATTAATGGTTACATATGTCATATAGGTATATATCTATCCTATACAAACTCAAGGCTTTCGCACAAAGATCATATGTTATCTTACCTAAATCTAAAACTAAAATCTCTTTGTCAAGTTGCTTAAGGTTTATCAATTAAATTTAATTAATGGTCAATTAATTAAAAGCATTATGAACAAATAAGATAAACAATTCAAGATAATCAACCTATTCTTAGATATGATAAATAAATCAAATTATGTGTGAGTTCAAATTGCAATCCTAGTATAGAAATTTAGCTACTCATTATATTAAAAGAAACAAAAGAAAAAGTGAAAAGCATGATAAAAATGAAGGTGGTTGTTGGTATTAACAAGAATACAACGGGTTAGAGTTTCAGGATTTACTTTAAACAAATTGTAAGATTTAACCTTGAAATCAAAGTATAAATCTCACAATTTATAAAAGCTTCACCTCTAACTCTAAGAAGAAACTTAACTGGACATGAAGATGAAGAAACTTCAATAAGATGAAGAATATATTATACAATGTGAACTCACTATACTAAAAGGATTTTGATGATAACAAGAAGTGACTCACAACGAAGAACAAGTCCAAGCCTTATTGAAGATTTTCATTTGACTTTGATTCTTTGTAAAGGGTAAAAAGTTAGTTATTGCTTAAAGGTTTAAACCTTTAAAGTATCCATTAGCATAAAAGAAAACTCTTTTCAAAACCTAAGTGTTGGTGGCAAGTTGTTTTAAAAACTTCTCTAAATGTCTTTCAATTTGTTTGCAAATTGGTTTGGCTTCAATCTTGTTTGTTTGCAAAGCCAAAATTAAGATTTTAGGGTCTTGTATCTGGATACAAGTCTTTGTATCCGAATACCATTCCTTGGGAATTTAAATTTTGGCTCCTGAAAGCCAAATATCAGGACACAAGGTTGAGAATAAACTGGCCATTTTACATAATGCAACACATTCTGAAAGCTAGGAGAAGAACTCATGCTCCTCTGCCCTATGCAATGTTCATCACTAAGATTTTGATGAAATTCAAGGTCTTTGTTGCTGGAGAAGCAGCGCTTCCGGAACTTCCTTCTCATATCATTGATGAGAAATATCTAAAGAGAATGAAGATCAAGAAAATAAATGGGCATTGGATTCGAATTGGAGATAATGAGTCTGAATCTGATGATGAGCCCATGGATGAGCATATGGAAAATGAAGACAACCCAGTTGAGCCTCAGCAGCCTCAGCCACCTCAGCAGGCCCCACCAGATTACTCTCATGCCATTGGGGAGCTTCTTGATGGTTTTCACTGGATGAAGGGCTTTATGCAAACCACAGCCCAAGAAATGCATAGTCGGATTAACACCATGGATGGCCGTTTTGATCACATTGACTCTCAGCTAGTTGATATCACAGCCAGACTGCGCGAATTGGAGAGTGGCTATGATGCAGATGCAAATGATGATGGAGATGGGACTTAGTGTTGATGGATCTTTTCTTTTATTTTTGCTTAGTATTTTGATGATAAGCTAACCCAAAGTGTTTTTTTTTTTTTTTGAGGTTATGACTTAACTTATGCAAATGCATCTGTTTAGAAATTTGCAAATACTTTGAATTATGGAATTAATTATGACATTTTCTGATTATTGGTTGTTATTATTATGATGCTGGTTTTCTATTTATATCTTTGATCTTGTATGTTTGCCTTTTTCTTTTTGATAATGCCAAAGTGAGAGAAAGAAAATAATTGATAAAGGGTAGAAAACTGTTATTATCTGATATATGACATACTATGCATATTGATAGGGGGAGGAATAAGAAAGGGAGAGTTAGCTGCGTATAACTCTGATTTACTTGAATTGTTTCTTCCTTATTACCTTGAGGGGGAGTTCCTCAATATTGCTTCAAATATCATTTCAATTATTTCTCACTAACCCTTTATCAAGTTCTTGTCTTGTCATCATCAAAAAGGGGGACAATGTGAACTCACTATGCTTAAAGGATTTTGATGATAACAAGAAGTGACTCACAACGAAGAACAAGTCCAAGCCTTATTGAAGATTTTCATTTGACTTTGATTCTTTGTAAAGGGTAAAAAGTTAGTTATTGCTTAAAGCTCTTGAACCTTCAAAGTATCCATTAGCATAAAAGAAAACTCTTTTCAAAACCTAAGTGTTGGTGGCAAGTTGTTTTAAAAACTTCTCTATATGTCTTTCAATTTGTTTGAAAATTGTTTTGACTTCAATCGTGTTTGTTTGCAAAGCTAAAATTAAGATTTTAGGGTCTTGTATCCAAATACAAGTCTTTGTATCCGAATACCATTCCTTGGAAATTTAAATTTTGGCTCCTGAAAGCCAAATATCAAGATACAAGCCTTTAATATCTGGATATTTGTCTCCAGAGGCAAATAAACTCTGAAATATCCGGATACAACATTTTGATATCCGGATATCATGCTCCAGTAGTCAAAACACTTCTCTAATATCAGGATACAACTTTTAAATATCAGGATATCTTGTCCAAATATCAGGATACGAGCTTAAATATCAAGATATCTTAATCAGATATCAGGATATCCTGTTCTTGGCTAAACCCAGAAATTGAAATATCCGGATACAAGGTTCAAATATCCGGATATCTCTTGCGTGAAACTCATTTGTAACGACTAGTTTTGGCATTTAATGGATTCCAACCACCACCAACAGCTCTAATATGCTATAGAGTATTTATCATATCATTTGGGGAGCTAATGAAATAGAACAACCACTCTGAAATTATTAATTGAGAACATTTAACTCCCTGCATTCTTGTAATACTCTGTTATTGAGCTTTAAGTGTTATTATGTCTTTACCCATCATTCTTCAAGTTGTATATCTGCTCTTTTGAGAGTATTAAACACTTCAAACACTTATTTTTTTCATGTAAGAATCCAAGGGTAGGTGTCCCTTGTTGTATTTGAGTGAGGCTCTTGCGCAAAGAGGGTGGAGGATCCCAAACTAGTGAAGAGTGCTCTGTTCTTGTAAGGGTTCTTCAAACACCCAAGTTAGAAGCTTGAAGTATGGTGAAAATCTCGAGTGGACGATCTCGAAGACTGGACGTACATCACAAGGAGTGATTGAACCAGTATAAATCTTGTTTGCACTCTCTCTTCCCTACACTCTTTATTAATTCAAGCTTTATTTTTATATCTTGTTTCTTGGTACTTTCAATCTTGATAAGTTGGTCTCTAGATTGCTTGTGTAGGGTTGTTATTTACATTAGTCCATACCTCTCTTGATACTATTGATTCAATAAAATTAGTACCATTAAAGCTTTTGTGAAAATTTTTAGAACTCAATTCAACCCCCCCTCTTGAGTTATTGAAGCCACTTGGTAACATATAAAAGACAAGAGTTTTGAGATTTACTTTAGACAAATTGGAAGATTCAACCTTGAAACCAAAGTATAAATCTCACAATTTATAAAAGCTTCACCCCTAACTCTAACTACAATGAGAGAACTCAGAATATGGAATGCACTTAAGTGTGGCAAATGCCTTCCTTTTATAAGCAAATACTAGAACTATTCAATTACAACTTTGTCAAATTTTTGTTGTACATGGGCTGAAATTTCACCTCCGAAGATCACCAAATTCGTCATTGCTCACATCATAATTTGGAAATCTTCACTCACGAAAGTTGTAGCACATGCAGTCGTGAAGAACATGTCAAAAATTCAGTCAGATCTAATGGTTGGATCTTGAGATATGACCATTTTGCTGAAACAGATCAAATTACATCAATAATGACGGTCATCCACTTGTTGCCTAACTTTTGACCAACTTCCGGTACTAATCTGGAAATCTTCATGTTTATGAAATTCATAGAGGATGATGTCAGAAATGACATATCAAAATTTCAACTGCATCCAACGGTTAGATCTTGAGAAATCACCAAATAACCGAGTATAGGTTTGAGTAGGAATTTTTCAATTTGTCCTGAATTTGATGTAGCCTAAAATTCACCAAGTTTAGGTCTTCATTTCTCTTCCTTTTGAACTACATTGATATAAACATTTAAGTTCATGATATTTTGGTTCAACAACTGCTTTGAATAGTCCTTCGAGTGTTCTGCTTAATTTGTAACAACATAACCAATATATGAGGAATTATGCAATTTTCACTTCATATATGCAATAATGTCATAAGAATAGACCAATGAGAGGTACTAAATTATGCATATAAAATATGTTTATCAAATTCCCCCACACTTGACTTGTTGTTTGTCCTCAAACAAGAAACGACCTAATATTAAACTATAAGAATAAAAACTAATTATACATAATTAAATCCACTTTCGTAGGAAAACACGATGACACTTAGCATGTGCCGCAAGCCCTTAAACCCCTAAGTGTCCCTAGTGGACGAGTCATAGTCTCGTGAAGGTTTACCAGGATGATACCCATAAACATGTAATACTCCATTTAATCAATTCAACTAATTTTTAAATACAAGTATTGTATCAAATTCAAATATGCTTAACAAAGTATAGTTGAATCAAAGCAATTGAGAGTAAAATATACATAGCATAATCATTCTTTAATTAGAAATAGGCATATTCAAATTAAGTAAAATTCCTCATAAGTGACACTCTAATCACACAAAGTGTTTAGGTTAACTGTTGGCGCTCAACTCAGTCAAATTATGAAAGTATTTTACCATATGCTTGCACATACATCAATTCTCCACTACTTAGATCAAATAAATTACACAAATCAAGAGGTCTTTCAAAAAGGTTGTAATTGGGCTATAAGGTGAAGGAAGGGAATAATATGGATAATAGCAAGTTAAAAACCAAAGAGAATAAAAGAGCATTAGGGAGTAACTTAAGTAGAAAGCATAAAATTTTACCTAAAATTATAAAATCTACATTATCTTTACACATTCCTTCATTTTTCTATTCATTTTTTTTTCAAAATTAACTTTTTTTTCTTTTTCTTTTTTTGGTACCAAACATTTCGCATAAGCACACCAATTCCCCCACACTTAAATCATTGCAAGCAAAAGAGCTCTTCTAATTAGGAAAACCAATGCTCTCATATTCTCTAAGGTGAGGTAAAACATGATTTTTTCACTCAAGGCTTGTAATGAGCTAAGAACAATATCTCTAAGGAGAAGTGGGCACAAGCTTTCGACGAAGGTTGGCGTTATGGCCATATGACAACCAACCTAACTAAATGTATTAATGTAGTATTAAAGGGGACACGTCATCTACCTATTGCCACCTTGGTGCATTTAACATATTATAGGTTGGCTGAACTATTTGTTAAGAAAGGGAACCAACAATTGGCAAGTATAGCGGCTGGTCATGTATACACTGAAACCCTCACAAAGGCCTTGGAAGAAAATATGATGAAAGCAAATAGTTGTGCTATTCATGATTTTAGGCGAGAAAGGCTCGAGTTCTTGGTGGAAGAGTTTGTTGACCCACGAGAACATCGGCCTACAAGGTGTTTCAGAGTGAATCTAAATGAGTTATGGTATGATTGTGAAAATTTTCAATCACAAAAGTTTCCTTGTTTTCATGCTGTTGTCCAGTGTGCATCAATTCATTTAGATTGCATGCAATATGTGGACAAAGTTTACAAGTTGGAAAACATATTTAAGGTTTACCAACTGGAGTTTGATGTTGAGGGAAACCAAGCATATTGACCTCAATATGAAGGTCCAGAACTGTGTCATTATCCGGAAATGTGAAGAACTCTTCGCGGTCAACCAAAATATAGCTGCATTCATAATGAGATGGACTTTAGGGATAAAGGCCAACTAAAACAGTGTGGGTTATGCAAATCAATAGGACATAGCCGTTCAAATTGTCCTCACCGTGGTGACACTGCTGGGGGGAGCTTGCATTATCAATAACAAGTGAACTTCAATGACTTAGCAACATGTCAATGTTATATTGTAATATGTTTGTGATTTTAAGTAATCAATTGATGTTATGTTGAAGTGATTTTATTTAAACAATGATACATTGAGTGAAACCCTTAATTTTTTTCCTTAATGGACAAATCTTCTTCATCTTTGCTGAATCCTTAATTAACCAATTAACGATAAAGCACTCATTAAAAAACCCTAAATCATTAATTACTAATTATTAACATCAAACAAATATTTCTAAACCCAAATAAAAATTAATCTCAAATACCAAACCATTAATTACTAATTATTAACCCTAAAAAAAATTCCAAAACACAAGTAAAAATTAAGGTCAAATCCTAAAACATTAATAACTAATTATTAACCCTAAACAAATATTCCTAAACCCAAGTAAAAATTAATCTCAAATCCTAAAATATTAATTAACCCTAAACAAACATTCCTAAACCTAAGTAAAAATTAATCTCAAATCCTAAAACAATAATTAACCATAAACCCCTAAGCCATTAATCCAAAACCCTAAACACTAATCCTTAATCCTAAATAGTTAATCCTAAACCCTAAGTTATTAATAATTAACCCTAAAGACTTAAAATTCACTCTAAATCCTAACTCTTAACCATAATTTATAAACTCTAAACAATTAATTAATAATTATTAACCATAAACAAATTATTCCTAAAACCAAGTAAATATTAATCTCAAATCCTAAACCATTAATTATAAATCCCAAATCAGTAATCATAAACCTTAAATTTTTCTACCAAAACCCTAAATCACTCTTCCAAACTTAAACCCTAAAACATTTAACCAAAACCTTAAACTACTCAACAAAAACCCTAAACCACTTCACCAAACCACCAAACCACTTACCTAAACTAAAATCCTAAACCACTTAACCAAAATCTTAAGCTACTCAACAAAAACCCTTAACCACTTAACCAAACCCTCTATAAACCACATTTCAAAAACCCTAAACAGCCATAAAACAAAATAAATTAGTTGAGAAGTCAATTTGGTTAAAACAGACTTCTCTTCAGCTGTAAAAAAAATAATAAATTGAGAAGACGATTTCAATGTAACCGACTTTTTCAGATTAATAAAAAAAAAACAAAACATGTTTAAAAGTCGATTTTAATGAAATTGACTTCCCAATGTAAAAAAAAATTCTATTTTGATACTTAATTTTAAAATAACATGACTCTAATAATTGTTTTATTATTATATTAATATAAAAAAAAAAGATACGACAAATGTTTACCGAAAAAAAGTAAAAAACAATTGACAAAAAAAATGACATTTCTCTACAAAGAGAAAAAAGAAAAAGCAAATTACATCTGTAAAAAGTAGACATTGATAAATTGTCTTTTTTTATGCTTTGTTTGGATGGGAAGAGAAAATAAGAAGAAAAAATGAAGATAAGAGAAAATGAAAAGAAAAGTACATTTTCTCTCTTATGTTTGGATGAAGAGAAAACGAAAAGAAAGAAAATGTCTTTTCTCTTATTTGGTTATGTTGAAAAATAAGAGAAAAGAGAATATAATTATATAAAATAACTTATATACCCTTATTATAATATAATAGAATATAAGTATTTGTTATTCTTCATTTCACATCTCTAGCCTAGCACACTTCTTATAAATCAATAAATAAATAAATTCTACTACAAGTATTAATATTAAAAAATTAAAATTTTGCCTCCTAAATGAATTAAAAAATGAATCTCAAATCCTAAAACATTAATTAACCCTAAACCCCTAAACCATTAATTAACCCTAAACCCCTAAACCATTAATTAACCCTAATAAAATATTCCTAAACCCAATTAAAAATTAATCTCAAATCCTAAAACATTAATACCCCTAGACCATTAATCCAAAACCCTAAAGACTTACCTTAATCCTAAATGGTTAATCCTATACCCTAAGTTATTAATAATTAACCCTCTAAAGACTTAATATTCACCCTAAATGCTAACTCTTAACCATTATTTATAAACTCTTAACCAATAATTAATAATTATTAACCTTAAGCAAATTATTCCTAAAAGCAAGTAAATATTAATCTCAAATCCTAAACCATTAATTATAAATCCTAAATCATTATTCATAAACCTTAAACTTTTATACCAAAACCCTAAATCACTCTTCCAAACTAAAACCCTAAAACACTTAACCAAAACCTTAAACTACTCAACAACAACCCCAAACCCCTAAACCACTTATCTAAACTAAAACCCTAAACCACTTAACAAAAATCTTAAACTACTCAACAAAAACACTTAACCACTTAACCAAACTCCCTAAACCACATTTTCAAAACCCTAAACAGCCATAAAACAAAATAAATTAGTTGAGAAGTCGATTTGGTTAAAATTAACTTCTCTTCAGCTTTAAAAAAAATAATAGATGGAGAAGTCGATTTCAATGCAACCGAATTTTTCAGATTAATTAAAAAAACAAAGCAAAACATATTTAAAAGTCGATTTTAATTAAATCGACTTCCCAATGTAAAAAAAAATATTATATTTTGATACTTATTTTTAAAATAGCATGAGTCTAATAAAATTTTTATTATTATATTAATATAAAAAAAAGCCTAGGGAAGACACGAAACAAATGTTTACAAAAAAAAAGTAAAAAACAAGAGACGAAACAAATGATATTTCTCTACAAAGAGAAAAAAAAAAAGCAAATTACATCTGTAAAATGTAGAGACTGAAAAATTGTCTTTTCTTATGCTTTGTTTGGATGGGGAGAGAAAATGAGAAGAAAGAAAATGAAAAGAAAAAAATGAAGAGAAGAGAAAATGAAAAGAAAAGTACATTTTCTCTCTTATGTTTGGATGAAGAGAAAAAGAAAAGAAAGAAAATGACTTTTCTCTTATTTGGTTGTGTAGAAAAATAAGAGTAAAGAAAATATAATTATATAAAATAACTTCTATACCCTTAATATAATATAATAGAATATAAGTATTTGTTATTCTTCATTTTACATCTCTAGCCTAGCACACTTCTTATAAATTAGATAAATAAATAAATTCTACTACAAGTATTATTATTAAAAAATTAAAATTTTGACACCTAAATTAATTAAAAAATGAGTCTCAAACCCCTAAACCATTAATTAACCCTAAACGAATATTCTTAAACCGAAGTAAAAATTAATCTCAAATCCTAAAACATTAATTAACCACAAACCCCTAGACCATTAATCCAAAACCCTAAACACTAATCCTTAATCCTAAATAGTTAATCCCAAATCCTAAGTTATTAATAATTAACCCTAAAGGCTTAATATTCACCCAAAATCCTAACTCTTAACCATTATTTATAAACTCTAAACCATTAATTAATAATTATTAACCCTAAACAAATTATTCCTAAAACCAAGTAAATATTAATCTCAAATTCTAAACCATTAATTATAAATCATAAATCATTAATCATAAACCTTAAACTTTTCTGCCAAAATCCTAAATCACTCTTCCAAACTAAAACCCAAAAACACTTAACAAAAACCTTAAACTTCTCAACAAAAACCCCAAACCACTTCACCAAACCCCTAAACCACTTATCTAAACTAAAACCCTAAACCACTAAACCAAAATCCTAAACTACTCAACAAAAAACCCTTAACCACTTAACTACACCCCCTAAACCACCTTTCCAAAACCTTAAACAGCCATAAAACAAAATAAATTAGTTGAGAAGTCGATTTGGTTAAAACTGATTTCTCTTCTGCTTTAAAAAAAAATAATAGATTGAGAAGTCGGCTTCAATGAAACTGACTTTTTTAGATTAATTAAAAAAGCAAAACAAAACTTGTTTAAAAGTTATTTTTAATGAAATCGAATTTCCAATATAAAAAAAATTGTATTTTGATACTTAATTTTAAAATGGCATGAGTCTAATAATTTTTTATTATTATATTAATATAAAAAAAAAAGCCTATGAATGGTTGATCAATCAATTTGAGACACTTATGTTAGCTTTGTATTAGGCTTTATTAGATGTTTATTGTGCCCAATATTAGTATTTTAGATGAGTTTAATGTTGTTGGACTTCATTGGGCTTTAATGCAAATTGTGAATAATTTTCGGATTTTGATGCATTTTGACCATTCTTCCTTGGTTAGGCCATAACTTGGGGCTTAGTGATCCATTTGAATCTTGGTGTCTTTGGAAAGCTAAAACAAGGCTCTACAAGTTTCATGAAGAACTCAAGAGCTGGATCGAACTTCTAAGGGTCCAAAATATCACTGCAATGCAGAGTGGGTTTGCTGTCACGAAAATCTGGGCAGTGTGCACATATTGGACTACATAGTGAGCTATAGGCCTCCTCTTGGGCTGAAACTTGGCCATTGAAAAGATAAGACCCATATCTCCAACTTCACTGAAGACCATTTAGTCAATAAATGTTGTTTTAGGCATGATTATGAAGCTACAAGTTGGTTTGAATTTGGAAACACATTCTGCTAACCTAACTTGAGGTAGGTGCAGTGTTTTTAGTATATCTGGAGTTCTAAAAGTCCAAATGGCATGATTCCAATTGAAAAATTTCAAGGAGACAACTGGCTACAACTTTCATAAAGACCTCCAAGCCCAAATGCACCGTCTAGGTTATGAAAATCAAGCCAGAAGTTGAATAAGAGTTGCTGACTAAAAGCCACCAGCCATACACCAACCCACCTACCATGCACCAACCCACCAACCATGCATCAAGCTTCCATATTTGAAAATTTTCATGTGCTTACAGCTTGTATTCAGATTATGTACATGTACAAATTGGCTTCTAGGATTAGTATAAATAGAGCCAACCTCTTTGTATTATCATGATTCAATTTTAAGTAAGTTTGAAGAAAGTTTGAGTATTTGTGAGAGTTTTCTTTCTCTTCTTCTCCATTCTCTTTACAATTTCGTTTTTGTTCTTTTATTTCTGAATTCTTTCCTCCCATCCATGGAAGGCTAGGCTCTCAATCAATCCAAGGGATTAGCCATCTTGATGTTTAATTTGGAGATCTTGTTTCGCTTGTTCATATTGCTTAATTGTTATTCAAGTTTCTCTTCTTTCTCTTTTGATTTTTATCTAGATTAAATTGCTTAATTTGATTTAGATGTTGATGTGATAATAGCTTTATTATCATTTATTCAAAGAGGATCACAAAGATTAAACAATATATTAAAGCTTTTTGATAGATTGTTTAGCTTGGTTTAATTCTAGATCTTAAGTTAATCTATGTTGGATGGTGCTTACTTTATCTAACCTTGGTTAATCAAATCCTAGATGCTTATCTAGTAGAGAATTCTTGGATCATGTTAAGGCTTCTTGATGTGATCTAAGGCCAAGAACATGGTTAGCAATTAAGTGAATTCCTTGTGATCAATGATGTGTTAAACTCAAGATCGGTAAATTTCCTTGGATTGGTTGTTTCTTTAGATTTGTTTACAACCTTAAGTCTCATACTTTTATTAATCTTGTTAATCAACAAGAAAACCCCCCTTTTCTAATTATCTTGATCTAATTAAATCTTTGTTTTTGGATCATTGAGAGACGATTCGGTTCATTCTCTATACTACAAATTAGTTTGTGAACCAGTTATTTTTATTATTTGATAGGTCTCGATAACCTCTTGTCAAATTTGGCGCCGTTGCCGGGGATTCAAGGCAACTATTTGATCATTTCAAGACCCCATCTAATTCTAACAAATGTGTTTGTTTTGTTTTTAAAGCTTTTTCAAGTGGAATTCGGCTGAAATCGGATAAAGGGCATTGTGTCAAGAATTTCGGTTCGGTAAAGTATCTTTGATGGACCCGGATTTTGGTATACTAATGGAAAACATTATGCTGAGAAAGGCTCACTATTTATAGTGAGGTCACCCTTATTTTAGCCAAATTCCATCGTTTAGACCACGTTTTCAATTTTTAAAGATTTTTTATTATTTTGTTGGATCGCATTTTTGTGTAGATTTTACCCTGTGATGGTTCCATAATTTTTAAAATTCATTTGATACTATTTTTATTTTTATTTAATTTTTTGGAGTATTTGTTTTAGGAATTTTTAGTGTTTTAGTTGTTATTG
The DNA here is from genome assembly GCA_023212625.1 of Styphnolobium japonicum. Taxonomy (NCBI): domain Eukaryota; kingdom Viridiplantae; phylum Streptophyta; class Magnoliopsida; order Fabales; family Fabaceae; genus Styphnolobium; species Styphnolobium japonicum. Next base: position 8,677,496 of record JALBWW010000010.1, read on the forward strand.
CTTTTCTAATACCTTTGTATGAACTGCATACTGTATGACTATGTCTGATCCTGGTACCTTGCATTCATTTGATCCTGAAATTGATAGAACATTTCATACACTTCATAGAATTCATAGGACTGGTAGTAGCATTCAAAGAGCTAATAGAATTACTTCTGGAATTAGGCTTGAACTTGACATTGCACCTAATATTGTTGACTCTTTTAATCCTGTTGAGTCTGCTGATTTTACTATGGCTGACTATAACAATAGAACCCTTAAGGAATTGGCTGCACCTGATGTGAATTATCAACCTTTGTGCATTCAATATCCTGAACTTAATGTTGATTTTGAGTTGAAATCTGGATTGATACACTTGCTGCCTAAATTTCATGGTCTTGCAAGTGAAGATCCACATAAGCATTTGAAGGAGTTCCATGTTGTCTGCTCCACCATGAAACCTCATGGAATAGCTGAAGATCACATCAAGCTAAGGGCCTTTCCTTTCTCCTTGGATGGTGCTGCTAAGGATTGGTTGTATTACTTACAACTTGCTGCCATCACTTCTTGGAATGACATGAAAAAAGCATTTACGGAGAAGTTCTTTCCTGCATCAAGAACTGCTGCAATAAGGAAAGATATTTGTGGCATAAGGCAAATCAGTGGTGAAACTCTCCATGAGTATTGGGAGAGATTCAAGAAATTGTGCTCGAGCTGCCCACACCATCAAATTAGTGATCAATTGCTGATCCAATACTTCTATGAAGGATTGATGCTAATGGAAAGGAGTATGATTGATGCTACAAGTGGTGGAGCATTGGTAGATAAAACTCCAGCTGCTGCTAGAAACTTAATTACAAACATGGCAACAAATTCTCAGCAATTTGGTACTTGAATGGGTGCTGCAACCAGAGTAGTTAATGAAGTTAATACCTCTTCACATGCTGATTAACAAAGGGTGGAACATAGATTGGATGAGCTCAATTCTTTGGTCAGACAAATGGCAATGGGACAACGCGAACCACCTGTGCAAACCCCTGCAAGAGTTTGTTGTATATGCTCTAGCTCATCCCATCCCACAGATTCGTGCCCCACATTGCAAGATGATTATGAGTTTCAAGACCAATCTGTGGCTGCAGCTGGTATATTTCCTAGGAAGCCACAGTTCCATCAGCAGCAACAACAGAAATATGATCCATTCTCCCCTGGCTGGAGGGACCATCCCAATCTGAGATATGGGAATGCATCAAATCAGCAACCACCAAACCAGTATAGACCACCATTCCAGCAGCAAGCAAGGACAAATCAGTTTCAGCCATATGCTGGACCAAGTAGACCACCATTCCAGCAACAAGGTCCTGTAGCCATGAAATCTGAGCCCTCATTGGAGGATTTGGTGAAACTGTTGGCCACCAATAGCATCCAGTTTCAACAGAGAACTGAAACCACCATTCAGAACTTGGAGACTCAAATTGGTCAACTTGCCACATCTATTCATGAATTAAAGTCACAAGGTTCTGGCCAATTACCCTCTCAAACCACTTCAAACCCTACAGGCAATGTTAGTGCCATAGCTTTGCGCAGTGGTAAGCAAATCAATGGATCAGTGTAGCAGATAATTCCAAATTCTACCATTGATTCTGCAGCAAATTCAAATTCTGCTGTAAATTCAAGTTCTGCAGCAAATTCAGATGTTGTAGCAGATTCAACAGCAAATGATCCTACAACAGCCAAGTTGAAAACCAAATCAAACCAGCAGTTGACAGAAAATTCAGTACAGCAGAAAAGTGAACATTCACAAAAGTCAGCTTCCAACACTCCTCTTCCTTTTCCCAACCGAATAATGGTTGAGACTGACTTGGATAAGGAAATTATGGAGACTTTTCATAAGGTTGAGGTGAATATACCTCTCTTGGAGGCAATTAAACAAATCCCCAAGTATGCCAAGTTTTTGAAAGAGATGTGCACCCATAAGAGGAAGCTAAAGGGCACTGAAAAAGTGAGTATGGGGAGGAATGTCTCTGCTTTGATTTAGCCCAACTTGCCTCCCAAATGCAAAGACCCAGGCACTTTTACCATCCCTTGCACCATAGGGCACCAACAGTTCACTCATGCCTTGCTAGACTTGGGAGCCTCCATCAATGTAATGCCAAAGTCAGTTTACACTTCCTTGCATATGGGAGAGCTAAAGCCCACCGGCATTGTCATTCAGTTAGCAAACCATAGCACTGCTCAACCTGCAGGAGTGTTGGAGGACGTTCTGGTTCGAGTAAATAATTTAATATTCCCAGCTGATTTTTATGTGTTGAATATGGAAGATGAATCTGCCTCTTCTCCACCCCCATTGATCTTAGGTAGGCCATTTTGAAAACTGCTAAAACTAAGATTGATGTGCATGCTGGTACCCTTTCCATGGAATTTGGTGATGATATCATTCAGTTTAACATTTTTGATGCCATGAAATACCCTTTAGAGGATCATTTTGTTTTTCATTTTGATGTCATTGATGATTTAGTTGATGATATGCATGCTGATATGTTGGCAGAGTTCACTGAAATTATAGGATACACTGATAGCATAGCTTGCGATACTTGTTCTGCCTGCTTCGGACTTTTTGGTTGTAAACACACTGCAATGTGTGCAGCTTGTGCTGAGATTTCTACATACTTATCATGTGCTGTTGTTAATTCTGCTGACATTGATGATTCTGTTTTTGTTATTAATGGCAATGATGCTGTTATTAATGATGTTGTCATTCATCCTGCTGCTAAGTGTGATTCTTTTGATTCCATAGGATATTATGATGTAGTTTTGCAAGATTGTGCACAGCTTGCAGGTTGACAAGAGGTTGTCGAGACCTATCAAATAAAATAACCGGTTCACAAACTAATTTGTAGTATAGAGAATGAACCGAATCGTCTCACAAGGATCCAAAAACAAATATTTAATTAGATCAAGATAATTAGAAAAGGGGGGGTTTTGTTGTTGATTAACAAGATTAATAAAAGTAGGAGATTCAAAGTTGTAAACAAATCTAAAGAAACAACCAATCCAAGGAAATTTACCGATCTTGAGTTTAACTCATCATTGATCACAAGGAATTCACTTAATTGCTAACCATGTTCTTGGCCTTAGATCACATCAAGAAGCCTTAACATGATCCAAGAATTCTTTACTAGATAAGCATCTAGGATTTGATTAACCAAGGTTAGATAAAGTAAGCACCATCCAACATAGATTAACTTAAGATCTAGAATTTAACCAAGCTAAACAATCTATCAAAAAGCTTTAATATATTGTTTAATCTTTATGATCCTCTTTGAATACATGATAATAAAGCTATTACCACATCAACATCTAAATCAAATTAAGCAATTTAATCTAGATAAAAATCAAAAGAGGAAGAAGAGAAACTTGAATAACAATTAAGCAATATGAACAAGCAAAACAAGATCTCTAAATTAAACAACAAGATGGCTAATCCCTTGGATTGATTATGAGAGCCTAGCCTTCCATGGATGGGAAGGAAGAACTCAAAATTTAAAGAACAAAAATTAAATTGCAAAGAGAATGGAGAAGAAGAGAAAGAAAACTCTCACAAATACTTAAACTTTCTTGAAACTTACTTCCAAATTGAATGCCTCTAATACAAAGAGGTTGGGTATATTTATACTAATCCTAGAAGCCAATTTGTACATGTACATAATCTGAATACAAGCTATAAGAATATGAAAATTGTCAAAAATGGAAGCTTGATGCATGGTTGGTGGGTTGGTGCATGGTAGGTGGGTTGGTGTATGGTTGGTGGCTTTTAGTCAACAACTCTTATCTGAATTATGGCTTCAAATTCATCACCTAGACGGTGCATTTTGGCTTGGATGTCTTCATCAAAGTTGTAGCCAGTTGCCTCCTTGAAAATCTCCAATTTGAATCATGTCATTTGGACTTTTAGAACTCCAGAAATGCCAAAAACACTGCACCTATCTCAAGTTAGGTTGGAAGAACGTGTTTCCAAATTCAGACCAACTTGTAGCTTCAGAAGCATGCTTAAAACGACATCTATTGACAAAATAGTCTTCAGTGAAGTTGGAGATATGGGTCTTATCTTTTAAATAACCAAGTTTCAGCCCAAGAGGAGGCCTATAACCCACTATATAGTCCAATATGTGCATACTACCCAGATGGTTCCGTGACAGCAAACTCACTCTGTATTGAAAGGATATTTTGGGCCCTTAGAAGTCTGATCCAGCTCTTGAATTCTTCATGAAACTTGTAGATCCTTGTCTTAGCTTTCCAAAGACACCAAGATCACCTCAATTGGATCACCGAGTCCCAAGTTATGGCCTAACTAAGGAAGAAAGGTCAAAATGCATCAAACTCCGAAAATTATCGAATATTTACATTAAAACCCAATGAAGCCCAACAACATTAAACTCATCTAAAATACTAATATTGGGCACAATAAACATCTAATGAAGCCTAATACAAAGCTTAACATAAGTGTCTCAAATTGGTTGATCAAATTCCCCCACACTTAAGCTTTTGCACTCCCGGGCAAAACACATAAGAACAAAACTAAAGAAAAACCAGAAACATCATATTATTAAACTAAAAACATAAAAAACTGATTATACCTAATCTAATCCATTTTCGTAGGAAAACACGATGGCACTTAGCATGTGCCACAAGCCTTTAAACCCCTAGGTGTCCCTAGTGGACGAGTTATAGTCTCGTGAGGGTTTACCAGGATGATACCCACAAACATGTAATATTTTATTTAATCAATTCAACTAATTTTTAAATACAAGCATTGTATCAAATATAAACCATAATTAATAAGTCAAATATGCTTAACAAAGAATAGTTGAATCAAATCAATTGAGAATAAAGTATAGCATAATCATGCTTTAATCAGAAATAGGCATGTTCAGATTGAGTAAAATTCTTCACAAGTGACACTCAAATCTCACAAGGTGTTTAGGTTAACTGTTTACGCTCAACTGAGTCAAATTATGAAAGTATTTTACCATAGGCTTGCATATACATCAATTCTCCACTACTTAGATCAAATAAATTGCAAAAATCAAGAGGTCTTTCAAAAAGGTTGTAATGGAACTTATAAGGTGAAGGAAGGGAACAATATGGATAATAGCAGGTTAAAACCAAAGAGAATAAAAGAGCATTGAGGAGTAACTCAAGTAGAAAGAATAAAATTTTTACCCAAAACCATAAAATGTTCATTCTCTTCACACATTTCTTCCTTTTTCTATTCTTTTATTTATTTATTTTTGTTTTTTTTTGTTTTTTTTTTTGTTTTTTGTTTGTACCAAGCATTTCGTATCAGCACACCAATTCCCCCACACTTAAATCATTGCAAGCAAAAGAACTTCTCCAATAAGAAAATCAATGCTCTCCTATTCCCTAAGGTAAGGTAAAACATGGTTTTTCACTCAAAGCTTGTAATGAGCTAAGAACAAAGAATAGGCAAATAGGCTCAGAGGGAGTTAATATTTGGATAAATACAAGGTAGGTTTATTTGGCCCAAGCAGCTAAGTCAAGAAAAAATGCCTCTGTCATTTTCATGCAACATACAGACCAATGTAATCTCAAATCGATTCAATGCAAGTTCTAGAAAATAAATTCATAATTGACATCACTCATGAAAGAAAATAACCAAGTGTAAGTATCAAACTTGGAAAAGCCCAAAACTCACATAGGTATGGAACATTTACTCAATTCAACCATGCATTCTTCCTAATATCCACAATCATATACACATGTATATCATGAAAATGATTCAACTATAAACTGTTTTGCATACTTTTATCATCAATTAAGCTCAGATTTAGCACATGCTTGTATCAAAATCAATTGAAAAGATCAAAATTGTGTGTGTGTGTGTATGTTTTTTTTTTTTAATATATATACAAGAACAAAGATGATTTAAGACCTATTATGAAATGCAAGTTAAGATGCATCTCAAGAGCAAAACTACTCCTTACTCTACCATCATACATCTAAAAAGTTAGTAACAATAAAGATTAGCTTTTTTTTTTTAACTAAACTATGTACATGGTAATGTCAACTATCCCTCCCCCCAACTAATTAAAGACATTGTCCCCAATGTCAAAATAAAGATAGGTAGAGTGTAGAAGGTCTTACCAGAAAATTGCAAATTGGGCCTGAAATAAGAAAAATTACAAAAAACTAAAACCATAAGAGAAAACAAAAATTCACAAAGACAAAGTCAAATCAAGTTTTTGCTTTTTGTTGCTGCTGCCTTGTTCCCAATTCAATGGAGCCATTGCTGGATCACGTTGTGGTACAAATGCATTGAGTTGATCGAGCAATTGTTCAGGAGTTGCAGCAGTTACAAGACTTTGACGTGTCGCTTGTGAGATGAACATTTTTTCTACAGCATGATCAAGAAAACAAAACAAACTGTCATAAAAATCATTAACATTTAATATACCTATAGGTTTTTGGTGAAAGTTCTGCTGTGACCAGGATGTAATTTGAAAGAGTTCTTCCAAAGTTTCAAAACCACCAGGTAGGGCAATAAAGGCATCAGCATTTGCTATCATAATGTTCATGCGTTGGTGCATGCAAAATACCATTACTTCATCCCCTAATGTTTTTCCAATGGGCTTCTTTGGTAGATAAAGGACTGGGAATGACACCAAGGACTTTGCCACCTCCTAAATGTGCAGCAGTTGCTACACAACCCATTAACCCAAGACTACCTCCTCCATGAACTAAATGGATTTCTCTCTCAGCTAGCACTCGACCAAGATGGTGTGCAATATTTACAAACTCTTTATCTTTCCCAGGATTAGATTCACAAAAGACACAAACACTCTTGATCCGACGAACTGAAGTGACTTCCATTTTCTCTTTTTTTTTTTTGTACTCTCACCTTATCAATGATCTGAAGAGAGCAAAGTGCATTATTTAAAGAATCAAAACTCAAATGTAATAATTACACCTATAAAGGAGGGGTAGAACCGTGTATCAGGTAAGTTTGAAAATAAGCACAGCAATAATAATAGCTATATGACAAGGATAAAAGACTAATCTATATGTGTCAGAAGAAGTTTGAAAAAATATGCAATGCATATTTCAAAAAAAAAATACGGCTAAATTTTTTTTTTTTTAATTCTTTTGAAAAAAATTTTTTGAAATTTTTTTTTATAAACAAGAAGAAAAAGGAAAAATAAAATAAAATAAAATACTTACAGGAGGTGTGATTATGGCTCACTTTTTCCTCTGGTTTTACGTCCAGGAACGGCTTGAATGCTCTTTATGGGCCGATGGACGGCTTCCCATCCAATTTTCTTAAAAATTGGCAAACAGGGTCTTTTTGAGTCAGATTCCCAAGACTATAACGCTTATGTTCATCTTGGAATATTGGCCATAAATCGAGAAGTACTCTCTGCACATCTCCACTAGGATGCGTCTCAAGAGTCAATAGAATGTTATCTAAAGACTCCTTACTCATGCCATCCTTAATGAAGTCAATTTTATCAAGTCGATTTATAGACATCATTCCAATTGATCTGTATTTTGTGTTACAGGTCCATCTTGCACATTTATAGTAGACTCGTAACCTTTTTGCTCTTCTCTTTTTTGCATATGAACTTTTGCCTAGCCCTGGCATATATGAAACAAGAGCATCAGAAAATTCCCCTGTGATTCGGACCTTTGCTTCGATTATCCAGTGTATATCCGCAGGGATGCCTTTCTGCATAAGCATCCTTAACCTCTCAAACCTTACACAATAAATGTTAGTTAAAGCATTTTGAGAGAGAGAAGGGAATCGCTTGCGGAGGTTGACAAGCTGATAATCCATTTTGAAAGAAAGAAAGATGAAAAACAAATTGAGTAAAATTATATACAAATTTCAGTGTTTGTGGGTAACTGAAGGGACCAAAAAAAATTTTCACGGAGTACCGTTAACCGCCATTTAACCGGTGAAAAATCATCTGTCAACGAAAAATAAACAAAATTAAGACAGAAAAATCAAACTCTGATAGATTTTCTCGCTTGGCACCGATTTTCTGTCTCGATTCCTGTGATTGCAAATAAGTCAAAGTTGAAAGATGAAAGAGTTAGAAAACTTGGGTTGCTTCCCAAGAAGCGCTACTTTTAATGTCCTTAGCCAGCGTGATTGAAGATTTTGCACGAGCGATGGGTCCTCCCCAATAATGATTCAATCTCTGGCAATTGATATTAATCGTGGCTTTTTTTTTTTTATTTTTTACAAAGTAGTGATCAATCATGGTAGATGACCTCCTGCAGTTGAACCTCCTCCACGAGGTTCTCATGGGCTCCTTCATAAAAATTCTTGAGGCGATGACCATTGACTTTGAATTCTTTGTTGGTTGCCTCACTCTTAATTTCCACTGCACCATGAGGAAAAATGTTAGTAACAACAAACGGACCGTCCCACCTAGACCTTAATTTACCAGGCATCAACTTAAGGCGAGAATTAAACAAGAGAACTTTTTGCCCAACTGAAAACTCCTTCCGAAGAATAAACTTATCATGGAAGGCTTTGGTCTTTTCTTTGTAGAGTCGGGAGCTCTCATAGGCATCTAGGCGGATCTCTTCCAATTCCTGTAACTGCAACTTCCGCTCTATGCCAGCTCCGGCCAAATTCATGTTGCATTGCTTCACAGCCCAATATGCTTTGTGCTCAATTTCTACTGGCAAGTGGCATGCCTTACCATAGACTATTCGATATGGAGACATCCCGATTGGAGTTTTGTAAGCGGTCCGGTAAGCCCAAAGAGCATCCTCAAGCCTTATGCTCCAATCCTTCCGATTAGGTTGGACTGTTTTTTCAAGTATGCGCTTGATCTCTCTATTGGAGACCTCAGCTTGACCATTAGTCTGGGGATGGTAAGGTGTAGAAACCTTATGCAACACGCCATATTTCCTCATCAATCCCTCCATGCTCCTACGCAGAAATGGGTGCCTTGATCATCGATGATAGCTCTCGGGATTCCAAACTGCGGAAAATCGTGATCTAACAAAATCCACAACAACTTTGGAATCATCGGTCAGGAGTGGCTTTAGCCTCCACCCATTTTGATACATAATCAACCTAGCAAAATGTAAACATAACCAAAGGAAACAGGAAAAGGTCCCATGAAATCAATACCCCATACGTCAAAGATTTCACAATACAAGATGAGGTTCTTTGGGGCATCTCATTCCTGCGAGAAATGTTCCCTGCTCTCCCATTAATCGCTCACAAGACTTACAGAACAAATATGCATCATAAAACAAGGTAGGCTAATATAAACCAGAGTCTAAAACATTCCTAGCTGTACGTTGAGGCCCAAAATGTCCACCACATGCAAATGCATGACAGAAGCTAAGAACAGAATGAAACTCTTGATTAGGCACACATCGCCTAATAATTTGGTCACTACAAAATCGCCACAGATATGGATCATCCCACACATAATATTTTGATTCACTCTTAAGTTTATAAATTTGTGCACGAGTGAAATGTGAGGGAAAACTGTAGCAACCAAGAAATTCACCATATCAGCAAACCAAGGGAAGGTGTTCTTACCTTGCAGCTGCATAAGCTGCTCATCTGGGAAGGAGTCCCGTACAGGGAAGGGATCTGAAGCCCTTTCAATGCGGCTCAAATGATCTGCCACTAGGTTCTCTGCTCCACTCTTGTCACGGATCTCTATGTGAAACTCTTGGAGCAGTAGCATCCATCTTATTAGTCGAGGCTTTGCCTCTGACTTCTTCAAAAGGAACTTCAGAGCTGCATGATCAGTAAACACAACAACCTTAGAATCAAGCAAATATGATCTAAACTTATCCAAAGCAAAAACAATGGCTAAAAGTTCTTTTTTGGTTGTGGTATAGTTGGCCTGAGCAACATCTAGAGTTATGGAAGCATAGTATATCACATGAGAAGCTTTCCCCACTCTCTGTGCCAAGACTGCTCCTACTGCATAGTTAGAAGCATCACACATTAACTCAAATGGCAATGTCGGTCGGTGGGCTGGATGATGGGAGTCTTGGTCAAGGCCTGCTTCAAGTGGTTGAAAGCTGCCTTGCACTTATCATCAAAATTAAACTCTACATCTTTCTGCAGTAAGTGGAAAAGTGGAAGAGCAATCTTGCTGAAGTCGGCAATGAAGCGCCTGTAGAAACCTGCATGACCAAGAAAAGAACGCACTTCCCGCACGCATATGGGGTAAGATAAATAAGTAATTACATCAATCTTGGCAGAATATACCTCAATGCCCTTACTGGATACTACATGGCCTAAAACTATACCCTGTTCTACCATAAAATGGTATTTCTCAAAATTTAGCACAAGGTTAGTCTCAATGCATCTTTGCAGTACTCTAGATAGGCTAGCTAAACATGAATCAAAAGAAGAACCATAGACAGTGAAGTCATCCATAAATACCTCCATGCACTCCTCTAAGAAATCAGAAAATATGCTCACCATGCATCGCTGGAAGGTACCAGGGGCATTGCAGAGGCCGAAGGGCATCCGTCTGTAAGCAAAGGTGCCGAAGGGACAAGTAAATGTGGTCTTCTCCTGATCCTCCGGTGCAATGTGGATTTGGAAGTATCCAGTGTAGCCATCTACAAAGAAGTAATGGGACTTACCAGCCAGCCGTTCCAGCATCTGATCAATGAACGGAAGGGGGTAATGATCTTTCCGAGTGGCTTGGTTGAGATGTCTATAGTCAATGCAGACTCTCCAGCTATTTTGCACTCGGGTTGGAATGAGCTCATTCTTCTGTTTGGCCACGACAGTCACCTCGGATTTCTTTGGAACTACTTGCACCGGGCTCACCCACTTGTTGTCAGAGATGGGATAGATAATGCCAGCCTGCAGTAGCTTGATCACTTCTTTTTTCACCACATCTAGAATGAGAGGATCAGTCTCCTTTGGGGTTGTCTCACTAGTTTAGTTTCCTCCTCAAGTAATATCCTGTGCATGCATGTGGAGGGGTTAATACCAGGAATGTCTACAAGTGTCCAACCAATTGCCCTTTTGTGTTGCTTCAAGACTTCCAATAATCTGGTTTCTTGCTCAGGTTGGAGGTGTTTGGCCATTATCACCGGGAGCTTCCCATCCTCTTCCAAGAATGCATACTTCAAATGCTCGGACAAGGGCTTAAGTTCAATGGAGGGTGGTTGCTGGACTGACGGTACTAGTTTTGGGCAGAAACTAAATCTGCTAAATTCTCGTGATTGTACACATACTGCAAGTTTGTGCACAATCTTGCAAAACAACATCATCATATCCTATGGAATCAAAAGAATCACACTTAGCGGCCAGGATGAATGATAACATCATTAATAACAACATCATTGCCATTAATAACGAAGCAGAATCATCAATGTCGTGAGAATTAACAACGGCACATGATAAGTATGTAGAAATCTCGGCCACAGTCGCACACATTGCAAGTGGGTTTACAACCAGAAAGTCTGAAGCAGGCAGAACAAGTATCACAAGCTATGCTATCAGTGTATCCTACAATTTCAGGAAACTCTGCCAACATATCAGCATGCATATCATCAACTAGTAAATCAATGACATCAAAATGAAAAACAAAATGATCCTCTAAAGGGTATTTCATGGCATCAAAAATGTTAAACTGAATGATATCATCACCAAATTCCATAGAAAAGGGTACAAAGATGCACATCAATCTTAGTTTTAGCAGTTTTCAAAAATGGCCTACCTAAGATTAATGGGGGTGGGGAAGAGGCAGATTCATCTTCCATATTCAACACATAAAAATCAGCTGGGAATATTAAATTATGTACCCGAACCAGAACGTCCTCCAACACTCCTGCAGGTTGTGCAGTGCTCCGATTTGCTAACTGAATGACAATGTCGGTGGGCTTTAGCTCTCCCATATGCAAGGAAGTGTAAACTGACTTTAGCATTACATTGATGGAGGCTCCCAAGTCTAGCAAGGCATGAGTGAACTATTGGTGCCCTATGGTGCAAGGGATGGTAAAAGTGCCTAGGTCTTTGCATTTGGGAGGTAGGTTGGGCTGAATCAAAGCAGAGACATTCCTCCCCATACTCACTTTTTCAGTCCCCTTTAGCTTCCTCTTATGGGTGCACATCTCTTTCCAAAACTTGGCATACTTGGGGATTTGTTTAATTGCCTCCAAGAGAGGTATATTCACCTCAACCTTCTGAAAAGTCTCCATAATTTCCTTATCCAAGTCAGTCTCAACCATATGCCTCGGCTGTATCATTCGATTGGGAAAAGGAAGAGGAATGTTGGAAGCTGACTTTTTTGGATGTTCACTTTTCTCATCTTGAATTTTACGTCAGCTGATTTGATCCGGTTTTCTGCTTGGCTGTTGTAGGATCATTTGCTGTTGAATTTGCTACAACATCTTGTTTTTCTGGGTCAATGGTAGAATCTGGAATTATCTGCTGTACTGGTCCATTGATTTGCCTCCCACTGCGCAAAGCTATAGCACTAACATTGCCTCTAGGGTTTGGAGTGGTTTGATAGGGTAATTGGCCAGAACCTTGTGACTTTAATTCATGAATAGATGTGGCAAGTTGGCCAATTTGAGTCTCCAAGTTACGAATGGTGGTTTCGAGTTCTCTGTTGGCTGGATGTTATTGGTGGCCAATCTGTTTCACCAAATCCTCCAATAAGGGCTCGATTTTGTGGCTACAGGACCTTCTTCTTTGGAATGGTGGTCTACTTGGTCCGGCATGTGGGTGGCCCGATTTGTCCTTGCTTGCTCTTTGGAATGGTGGCCTATCTTTGGTTTGGTGGTCTGGCGATTTGATGCATTCCCATATCTCGATTGGGATGGTCCCTCCGGCCAGGGTTGTAAGTGTTGGAGAATGGATCATATTTACATTGTTCTTCTTGATTGAATTGTGGCTTCCCAGAAATATACCAGTGCGACCCGCAGTTGGTCTTGAAACTCATAATCATCTTGCAATGTGGGGCACGAATCTGTAGGATGAGAGGAACTAGAACATATGCTACAAACTCTTGCAGGGGTTTGCACACGTGGTTCGTGTTGTCCTATTGCCATCTGTCTAACCAAAGAAGTGAGCTCATCCAATCTATGTTCCACCCTTTGTTGATCAGCATGTGAAGTGGTATTAACTTCATTGACTACTCTGGTTGCAGCACCCATTCGAGTACCAAATTACTGAGAATTTGCTACCATGTTTGCAATTAAGTTTCGGGCAGCAGCTGGAGTTTTATCTACCAATGCTCCACCACTTGCAGCATCAATCATACTCCTTTCCATTGGCATCAATCCTTCATAGAAGTATTGGATCAGCAGTTGATCACTAATTTGATGGTGTGGGCAGCTTGAGCACAATTTCTTGAATCTCTCACAATACTCATGGAGAGTTTCACCACTGATTTTCCTTATGCCACAAATATCTTTCCTTATTGCAGCAGTTCTTGATGCAGGAAAGAACTTCTCCAGAAATAGTCTTTTCATGTCATTCCAAGAAGTGATGGCAGCAGGCTGTAAGTAATACAACAAATCCTTAACAGCACCATCCAAAGAGAAAGGAAAGGCCCTTAGCTTGATGTGATCTTCAGCTATTCCATGAGGTTTCATGGTGGAGCAGACAACATGGAACTCCTTCAAATGCTTATGTGGATCTTCACCTGCAAGACCATGAAACTTGGGTAGCAAGTGTATCAATCCAGATTTCAACTCAAAATCAACATTAAGTTCAGGATATTGAATGCACAAAGGTTGATAATTCACATCAGTGCGACCAATTCCTTAAGGGTCCTATTGTTATAGTCGGCCATAGTAAAATCAGCGAGACTCGATGCTCCATACGAAGTACTAACGTAAGCACTCAACAGGATTAAAAGAGTCAACAAGATTAGGTGCAATGTCAAGTTCAAGCCCAATTTCAGAAGTAATTCTATTAGCTCTATGAATGCTACTACCTGTCCTATGAATTCTATGAAGTGTATGAAATGTTCTATCAATTTCAAGATCAAATGAATGCAAGGTACCAGGATCAGATCTAGTCATACAGCATGCAGTTCATAAGAAGGTATTAGAAAAGCAATAACAACTAAAACACTAAAAATTCCTAAAACAAATACTCCAAAAAATTAAACAAAAATAAAAACAGTATCAAATGAATTTTAAAAATTATGGAACCACCACAGGATAAAATCTACACAAAAATGCTATCCAACAAAATAATAAAAAATCTTACAAAATTGAAAAAGTGGTCTAAACAATGGAATTTGGCAAAACTAAGGGTGACCTCACTGTAAACAGTGAGCCTTTCTCAGAATAATATTTTCCATTTGTGTACCGAAATTCAGATCAATCAGAGATGCCCGAACCGAAATTCTTGACACAATACCCTTTATCCAATTTCAGCTGAATCCCACTTGAAAAAGCTTCAAAAACAAAACAAACACATTTGTTAGAGTTAGATGGGATCTTGAAATGATCAAATAGTTGCCTTGGATCCCCGGCAACGGCGCCAAATTTGACAAGAGGTTGTCGAGACCTATCAAATAAAATAACCGGTTCACAAACTAATTTGTAGTATAGAGAATGAACCAAATCGTCTCTCAAGGATCCAAAAACAAAGATTTAATTAGATCAAGATAAATAGAAAAGGGGGGGTTTTGTTGTTGATTAACAAGATTAATAAAAGTAGGAGATTCAAAGTTGTAAACAAATCTAAAGAAACAACCAATCCAAGGAAATTTACCGATCTTGAGTTTAACTCATCATTGATCACAAGGAATTCACTTAATTGCTAACCATGTTCTTGGCCTTAGATCACATCAAGAAGCCTTAACATGATCCAAGAATTCTTTACTAGATAAGCATCTAGGATTTGATTAACCAAGGTTAGATAAAGTAAGCACCATCCAACATAGATTAACTTAAGATCTAGAATTTAACCAAGCTAAACAATCTATCAAAAAGCTTTAATATATTATTTAATATTTATGATCCTCTTTGAATACATGATAATAAAGCTATTACCACATCAACATCTAAATCAAATTAAGCAATTTAATCTAGATAAAAATCAAAAGAGGAAGAAGAGAAACTTGAATAACAATTAAGCAATATGAACAAGCAAAACAAGATCTCCAAATTAAACAACAAGATGGCTAATCCCTTGGATTGATTATGAGAGCCTAGCCTTCCATGGATGGGAAGGAAGAACTCAGAATTTAAAGAACAAAAACCAAATTGCAAAGAGAATGGAGAAGAAGAGAAAGAAAACTCTCACAAATACTTAAACTTTCTTGAAACTTACTTCCAAATTGAATGCCTCTAATACAAAGAGGTTGGGTCTATTTATACTAATCCTAGAAGCCAATTTGTACATGTACATAATCTGAATACAAGCTATAAGAATATGAAAATTGTCAAAAATGGAAGCTTGATGCATGGTTGGCGGGTTGGTGCATGGTAGGTGGGTTGGTGTATGGTTGGTGGCTTTTAGTCAACAACTCTTATCTGACTTATGGCTTCAAATTCATCATCTAGACGATGCATTTTGGCTTGGATGTCTTCATCAAAGTTGTAGCCAGTTGTCTCCTTGAAAATCTCCAATTTGAATCATGTCATTTGGACTTTTAGAACTCCAGAAATACGAAAAACACTGCACCTACCTCAAGTTAGGTTGGAAGAACGTGTTTCCAAATTCAGACCAACTTGTAGCTTCAGAAGCATGCCTAAAACGACATCTATTGACAAAATGGTCTTCAGTGAAGTTGGAGATATGGGTCTTATCTTTCAAATGACCAAGTTTCAGCCCAAGAGGAGGCCTATAACCCACTATATAGTCCAATATGTGCATACTGCCCAGATGGTTCCGTGACAGCAAACTTACTCTGTTTTACAAGGCTATTTTGGGCCCTTAGAAGTCCGATCCAGCTCTTGAGTTCTCATGAAACTTGTAGATCCTTGTCTTAGCTTTCCAAAGACACCAAGATCACCTCAATTGGATCACCGAGTCCCAAGTTATGGCCTAACCAAGGAAGAAAGGTCAAAATGCATCAAAATCCGAAAATTATCCAATATTTACATTAAAACCCAATGAAGCCCAACAACATTAAACTCATCTAAAATACTAATATTTGGCACAATAAACATCTAATGAAGCCTAATACAAAGCTTAACATAAGTGTCTCAAATTGATTGATCACAGGTACAAGTGCAGCAGGTGCAACTGCTGAGAATTTAATATATTTAGTTTTGGTTCCAAAACTAGTACCGTCAGTCCAGCAACCACCCTCCATTGAACTTAAGCCCCTGCCCGAGCATTTGAAGTATGCATTCTTGGAGGAGGATGAGAAACTCCCGGTGATAGTGGCCAAACACCTCCAACCTGGGCAAGAAACCAGATTATTGGAAGTTTTGAAGCAACACAAAAGGGTAATTGGTTGGACACTTGCCGACATCCCTGGTATTAACCCCTCCATATGCATGCACAGGATATTACTTGAGGAAGAAACGAAACCAGTGAGACAACCCCAGAGGAGACTGAATCCTCTCATTCTAGATGTGGTGAAAAAAGAGGTGACCAAGCTACTGCAGGCTGGCATTATCTATCCCATCTCTGACAGCAGGTGGGTGAACCCGGTGCAAGTAGTTCCAAAGAAATCCGGGGTGACTGTCGTGGCCAACTAGAAGAATGAGCTCATTCCAACCCGAGTGCAGAATAGCTGGAGAGTTTGCATTGACTACAGACGTCTCAACCAAGCCACTCGGAAAGATCATTACCCCCTTCCGTTTATCGATCTGATGCTGGAACGGCTGGCCGGTAAATCCCATTACTACTTTTTGGATTCCTACACTGGATACTTCCAGATCCACATTGCACTAGAGGATCAAGATAAGACCACATTTACCTGTCCCTTTGGCACCTTTTCTTACAGACAAATGCCCTTTGGCCTCTGCAATGCCCCTGGTACCTTCTAGCGGTGCATGGTGAGCATATTTTCTGATTTCTTAGAGGAGTGCATGGAGGTATTTATGGATGACTTCACTGTCTATGGTTCTTCTTTTGATTCATGTTTAGCTAGCCTATCTAGAGTGTTCAAAGATGCATTGAGACTAACCTTGTGCTAAATTTTGAGAAATGTCATTTTATGGTAGAACAGGGTATAGTTTTAGGCCATTTAGTATCCAGTAAGGGCATTGAGCTAGATCCTGCCAAGATTGATGTAATTACTTGTTTATCTTACCCCACATGTGTGCGGGAAGTGCGTTCTTTTCTTGGTCATGTAGGTTTCTATAGGCTTCATTGCCGACTTCAGCAAGATTGCTCTTCCACTTTTCCACTTACTGCAGAAAGATGTAAAGTTTAATTTTGATGACAGGTGCAAGGCAGCTTTCAACCACTTGAAGCAGGCCTTGACCAGTACCCCCATCATCCAGCCACTTGATTGGACATTGCCATTTGAGTTAATGTGTGATGCTTCTAACTATGCAGTAGGAGCAGTCTTGGCACAGAGAGTGGGGAAAGCTTCTCATGTGATATACTATGCTTTTAGAACTCTAGATACTGCTCAAGCCAACTATACCACAATCGAAAAAGAGCTTTTAGCCATTGTTTTTGCTTTGGATAAGTTTAGATCATATTTGCTTGGTTCTAAGGTTGTTGTGTTTACTGATCATGTAGCTCTAAAGTTCCTTTTGAAGAAGCCAGAGGCAAAGCCCTGACTAATAAAGTGGATGCTACTGCTCCAAGAGTTTCATATAGAGATCCATGACAAGAATGGAGCAGAAAATCTAGTGGCAGATCACTTGAGCCGCATTGAAAGAGCTTCAGATCCCTTCCCTGTACAGGACTCCTTTCCAGATTTGCAGCTTCTGCAGCTGCAAGGTAAGAACACCTCCCCTTGGTTTGCAGATATGGTTAATTTTTTAGTTGCTGGTGTTCTTCCTGCATATTTTACTAGAGCTCAATCTAATAAATTGAAAAGTGAGTCTAAGTACTATGTATGGGATGATCCTTATCTATGGAAGCTTTGTAGTGATTAGATTATTAGAAGATGTGTCTCTGATCATGAGTTTCATTCTATTCTTAACTTTTGTCATACATTTGCATGTGGTGGGCACTTTGGCTCCCAACGTACAGCTAGGAAGGTTTTGGACTCTAGATTGTATTGGCCTACCCTATTTCATGATGCATATCTGTTTTATAAGTCTTGTGAACAGTGCAAGAGAACAGGGACAATTTCACACAGGAATGAGATGCCTCGGCGACCTATCTTTGTCTTGTGAGATCTTTGATGTTTGGGGTATTGATTTCATGGGCCCTTTCCCTGTTTCCTTTGGTTTTATTTATATTTTGTTGGCTGTTGATTATGTATCCAAATAGGTGGAGGCAAAAGCCACTCGGACTGATGATTCCAAAGTTATTATGGACTTTGTTAGGTCACAGATTTTCTACAGGTTTGGAATCCCGATGGTCATTATCAGTGATCAGGGTTCACACTTTTGTAACCAGAGAATAGAAGCTTTGATGAGAAAGTACAGCGTCTTGCACAAGGTTTCTACACCTTATCACCCCCAGACAAACGGGCAAGCCGAGGTCTCAAACCGAGAGATCAAGCACATACTTGAGAAGACAGTCCAACCTAATAGGAAGGACTGGAGCCTGAGACTTGAGGATGCTCTATGGGCTTACCAAACTGCCTACAAGACATTGATAGGGATGTCCCCGTATCGGATTGTTTTTGGGAAGGAGTGCCACCTTCCAGTGGAAATTGAGCATAAATTCTATTGGGCGGTAAAACAGTATAACCTTGACTTGAGTCAAGCTGGATCTCAAAGGAAGCTCCAACTTCAAGAACTTGAGGAGCTTCGATTAGAGGCATATGAGAACTCCCGGATCTACAAGGAGAAGACTAAACTCCTTCATGATAAGATATTGGTACGAAAAGAGTTCACCATTGGTCAAAAAGTCCTTCTCTAAAACTCTCATCTCAAACTTATGCCCGGTAAGCTTCGTTTTAGGTGGCTAGGTCCTTTCATTGTTATTAATGTTTTTCCTCATGGTGCAGTAGAAATTAAGAGTGAAGCCACCAACAAAGTGTTCAAAGTTAATGGTCATCGCCTCAAGAATTTTTACGAAGGAGCTCAAGAGAACCTCGTGGAGGAAGTTCAACTGCAGGAGGCCATCTACCATGATTGATCACTCCTTTGTTGAAAAAAAAAAAAGAAGTCACATTTAAGGTCAATGGCCAGAAATTGAATCATTACTGGGGAGGACTGACAAGAGGTTGTCGAGACCTATCAAATAATAAAAATAACCGGTTCACAAACTAATTTGTAGTATAGAGAATGAACCGAATCGTCTCTCAAGGATCCAAAAACAAAGATTTAATTAAATCAAGATAATTAGAAAAGGGGGTTTTGTTGTTGATTAACAAGATTAATTAAAGTATGAGACTTAAAGTTGTAAACAAATCTAAAGAAACTACCAATCCAAGGAAATTTACCGATCTTGAGTTTAACTCATCATTGATCACAAGGAATTCACTTAATTGCTAACCATGTTCTTGGCCTTAAATCACATCAAGAAGCCTTAACATGATCCAAGAATTCTCTACTAGATAAGCGTCTAGGATTTGATTAACCAAGGTTAGATAAAGTTAGCACCATCCAACATAGATTAACTTAAGATCTAAAATTTAACCAAGCTAAACAATCTATCAAAAAGCTTTAATATATTGTTTAATCTTTGTGATCCTCTTTGAATACATGATAATAAAGCTATTATCACGTCAACATCTAAATCAAATTAAGCAATTTAATCTAGATAAAAATCAAAAGTGGAAGAAGAGAAACTTGAATAACAATTAAGCAATAAGAACAAGCAAAACAAGATCTCCAAATTAAACATCAAGATGGCTAATCCCTTGGATTGATTATGAGAGCCTAGCCTTCCATGGATAGGAAGGAAGAACTCAGAAATAAAAGAACAAAAACGAAATTATAAAGAGAATGGAGAAGAAGAGAAAGAAAACTCTCACAAATACTCAAACTTTCTTCAAACTTACTTAAAATTGAATGATCATAATACAAAGAGATTGGCTCTATTTATACTAATCCTAGAAGCCAATTTGTACATGTACATAATCTGAATACAAGCTGTAAAAATATGAAAATTGTCAAATATGGAAGCTTGATGCATGGTTGGTGGGTTGGTGCATGGTTGGCGGGTTGGTGCATGGTAGGTGGGTTGGTGTATGGTTGGTGGCTTTTAGTCAACAACTCTTATCCGATTTTTGGCTTACTTTTCATGATCTAGATGGTGCATTTGGGCTTGGAGGTCTCATGAAATTTGTAGCCAGTTGGCTCCTTGAAATTTTGCAATTGGAATCATGCCATTTGGACATTTAAAACTCCAAATATGCCAAAAACACTGAACCTACCTCAAGTTAGGTTGGCAGAACGTGTTTCCAAATTCAAACCAACTTGTAGCTTCATAATCATGCCTAAAACGACATCTATTGACTAAATGGTCTTCAGTGAAGTTGGATATATGGGTCTTATCTTTCCAATGGCCAAGTTTCAGCCCTAGAGGAGGCCTATAGCTCACTATGTAGTCCAATATGTGCACACTGCCCAGATTTTCATGACAGCAAACCCACTCTGCATTGCAGGGATATTTTGGACCCTTAGAAGTCCGATCCAGCTCTTGAGTTCTTCATGAAACTTGTAGACCATTGTCTTAGCTTTCCAAAGACGCCAATATCACCTCAAATGGATCACCGAGTCCCAAGTTATGGCCTAACCAAGGAAGAAAGGTCAAAATGCATCAAAATCCGAAAATTATTCAATATTTGCATTAAAGCCCAATGAAGCCTAACAACATTAAACTCATCTAAAATACTAATATTGGGCACTATAAACATCTAATAAAGCCTAATACAAAGCTAACGTAAGTGTCTCAAATTGATTGATCAAATTCCCCCACACTTAAGCTTTTGCACTCCTGGGCAAAACACAAGAACAAAACTAAAGAAAAACAAGAAACATCATATTATTAAACTAAAAGCATAAAAAATGATTATACCTAATCTAACCCATTTTCGTAGGAAAACACGATGACACTTAGCATGTGCCACAAGCCTTTAAACCCCTAGGTGTCCCTAGTGGACGAGTTATAGTCTCGTAAGGGTTTATCAGGATGATACCCTCAAACATGTAATACTTTATTTGATCAATTTAACTAATTTTTAAATACAAGCATTGTATCAAATATAAACCATAATTAATAAGTATGCTTAAAAAGAATAGTTGAATCAAACCAATTAAGAATAAAGTATAGCATAATCACGTTTTAATCAAAAATAGGCATGTTCAAATTAAGTAAAATTCTTAACAAGTGACACTCAAATCACAGAAGGTGTTTAGGTTAACTGTTTGCGCTCAACTCAGTCAAATTATGAAAGTATTTTACCATAAGCTTGCATATACAGCAATTCTCCACTACTTAGATCAAATAAATTGCAAAAATCAAGAGGTCTTTCAAAAAGGTTGTAATGGAACTTATAAGGTGAAAGAAGGGAATAATATGGATAATAACAGGTTAAAACCAAAGAGAATAAAAGAGCATTGAGGAGTAACTCAAGTAGAAAGTATAAATTTTTTACCCAAAACCATAAAATGTTCATTCTCTTCACACATTCCTTCCTTTTTCTATTCTTTTCTTTTTCTTTTTTTTTTCTTTTTTTTTTTGTGGTACCAAGCATTTCGTATCAACACACCAATTCCCCCACACTTAAATCATTGCAAGCAAAAGAACTCCTCCAATAAGAAAATCAATGCTCTCCCATTCCCTAAGGTAAGGTAAAACATGGTTTTTCACTCAAAGTTTGTAATGAGCTAAGAACAAAGAATGGGCAAATAGGCTCAAAGGGAGTTAATAATTGGATAAATGCAATGTAGGTTTATTTGGCCAAAGCAGCTAAGTCAAGAAAATAAAATGCCTCTGTCATTTTCATGCAACATACAGACCAATGTAATCTCAAATCAATTCAATGCAAGTTCTAGAAAATAAATTCATAATTGACATCACTCATGAAAGAAAATAAACCAAGTGTAAGTATCAAACTTGGAAAAGCCCAAAACTCACAAAGGTATGGAACATTCACTCAATTCAACCATGCTTTCTTCCTAATATCCACAGTCATATACACATGTATATCATGAAAATGATTCAACTATAAACTATTTTGCATACTTTTATTATCAATTAAGCTCAGATTCAGCACGTGCTTGTATCAAAATTAATTGAAAAGATCAAAATAAATTTTTTTTTATATGCAAGATCAAAATAATTTAAGACATACTATGAAATGCAAGTTAAGATGTGTCTCAAGAGCAAAATTACTCCTTACTCTGCCATCATACATCTAATAAGCTAGTAACAATAAAGATTAGCTGATTATTTTTTTTTTAAAACTAAACTATGTACATGGTGTTATCAATTATCCCTCCCCCAAACTAATTTAAGACATTGTCCCCAATGTCAAAATAAAGATAGGTAGAATGTAGAAGGTCTTACCAGAAAACTGCAAATCGGGCTTGAAATAAGAAAAAAAATTACAAAAAACTAAAACCATAAGAGAAAACAAAAATTCACAAGGACAAAGTCAAATCAAGTTTTTGCTTTTTGCTGCTGCTGCTGCTACTGCTGTTCAAATCATGTAGTTGATCAAGCAATTGTTCAGGGGTTGCAGTGGTTACAAGAATTTGACGTGTCGCTTGGCTATCATAATGTTCATGCGTTGGTGCATGCAAGATACCATTACTTCATGACCTACTGTTTTTCTAGTGGGATTGCCAATAGCTAAAGGACTAGGAATGACACCAAGGACTATGACACATCTTAAATGTGCAGCAGTTGCTACACAACCCATTAACCAAAGACTATCTCCTCCATAAACTAAATGGATTTCTCTCTCAGCTAGCACTCGACCAAGATGGTGTGCAATATTTACAAACTCTTTATCTTTCCCAAGATTAGATCCACAAAAGACACAAACACTCTTGATCCGACGAACTGAAGTGACTTCCATTTTTTTTCCCCTATTTTTTTGTACTCTCACCTTATCAATGATCTGAAGAGAACGAAGTGCATTATTTAAAGAATCAAAACTCAAATGTAATAATTACACCTATAAATGAGGGGTAGATCCGTGTGTCAGGCAAGTTTGAAAACAAAACACAGCAATGATAATAGCTATATGACAAGGATAAAAAACTAATCTATATGTGTTAGAAGAACTTTGAAAATACGCAACGCATATTTCAAAAAAATACGGCTAAATTTTTTTTTATTATTTTTAAAAAAAAAATTTGAATTTTTTTTAATAAACAAGAAGAAAAAGGAAAAATAAAAAAAATACTTACAGGAGGTGTGATTATGGCTCACATTTTCCTCTGGTTTTACGTCCAGTAACGGCTTGAATGCTCTTTATGGGCCGATGGACGGTTTCCCATCCAATTTTCTTAAAAATTGGCAAACAGAGTCTTTTTTAGTCAGATTCCCGAGACTATAACGCTCATATTCATCTCGGAATATTGGCCATAAATTGAGAAGTACTCTCTGCACATCTCCACTAGGATGCGTCTCAAGAGTCAATAGAATGTTATCTAGAGACTCCTTACTCATGCCATCCTTAATGAAGTGAATTTTATCAAGTCGATTTATGGACGCCATTCCAATTGATCTGCATTTTGTTACAGGTCCATCTTGCACATTTAAAGCAGACACGTAACCTTTTTGCTCTTCTTTTCTTTGCATATGAACTTTTGCCTAGCCCTGACATATATGAAACAAGAGCGTCAGAAAATTCCCCTGTGATTCGGACCTTTGCTTTGATCAACCAGCGTATATCCGCAGGGATGCCTTTGTGCATAAGCATCCTTAATCTCTCAAACCTTGCACAATAAATGTTAGTTAAAGCATTTTGAGGGAGAGAAAGGAATTGCTTGCGGTGGTTAAAAAGCTGATTATCCATTTCGAAAGAAAGAAGAAAGAGAGAAAAAAAATTGAGTAAAATTATATACAGATTTCAGTGTTTGTGGGTAACTGAACGAACCGAAAAAGATTTTCACAGAGTACTGTTATCCGCCATTTAACCAGTGAAAAATCATCTGTCAAAGAAAAATAAACAAAATAAAGACAGAAAAATCAAACTTTGATAGATTTTCTCACTTGGCACTGTTTTTTTCTGTCTCGATTCCTATGATAGCAAATAAGTCAAAGTTTGAAAAGAGAAAAAGTTAGAAAACTTTGGGTTGCCTCCCAAGAAGCTCTACTTTTAATGTCATCAGTCAGCATGATTGAAGATTTTGCACGATCGATGGGTCCTCCCCAGTAATGATTCAATTTCTGGCCATTGACCTTAAACGTGACTTCTTTTTTTTTTTTTCAACAAAGTAGTGATCAATCATGGTAGATGGTCGCCTGCAGTTGAACTTCCTCCAAGAGATTCACTTGAGCTCCTTCATAAAAATTCTTGAGGCAATGACCATTAACTTTGAACACTTTGTTGGTGGCTTCACTCTTAATTTCTACTGCACCAAGAGGAAAAACATTAATAATAATGAGAGGACCAAGCCACCTAGAACGAAGCTTACCAGGCATAAGTTTAAGGCGAGAGTTGTAGAGAAGGACTTTTTGACCAATGATGAACTCTTTTTGTACCAACATCTTATCATGAAGGAGTTTAGTCTTCTCCTTGTAGATCCGGGAGTTCTCATATGCCTCTAATCGAAGCTCCTCAAGTTTCTGAAGTTGGAGCTTCCTTTGAGATCCGGATTGACTCAAGTCAAGGTTACACTGTTTCACCGCCCAATAGGATTTATGCTCAATTTCCACCGGAAGGTGGCACACCTTCCCAAAGACAATCCGGTACGAGGACATCCCTATCGGTGTCTTGTAGGCAGTTCGGTAAGCCCACATAGCATCCTCAAGTCTCAAGCTCCAGTCCTTCCTATTAGGTTGGATTGTCTTCTCAAGTATGTGCTTGATCTCTCGGTTTGAGACCTCGGCTTGCTCGTTTATCTGGGGGCGATAAGGTATAGAAACCTTGTGCAAGACACTGTACTTTCTCATCAAAGCCTCTATTCTTCGGTTACAAAAGTGTGAACCCTGATCACTGATAATGGCCCTTGGGATTCCAAACCTGCAGAAAATTTGTGATCTAACAAAGTCCACAACAACTTTGGAATCATCAGTCCAAGTGGCTTTTGCCTCCACCCATTTAGATACATAATCAACAGCCAACAAAATATAAATAAAACCAAAGGAAACAGGGAAAGGGCCCATGAAATCAATACCCCAAACATCAAAGATCTCACAAGACAGCATAGGCTGCTAAGGCATCTCATTTCTGTGTGAAATTGTCCCTGTTCTCTGGCACTGTTCACAAGACTTACAAAACAAATATGCATCATGAAATAGGGTAGGCCAATACAATCCAGAGTCCAAAACCTTCCTAGCTGTACGTTGGGAGCTAAAGTGCCCACCACATGCAAATGTATGACAAAAGCTAAGAATAGAATGAAACTCATGATCAGAGACACATATTCTAATAATCTGGTCACTACAAAGCTTCCACAAATAAGGATCATCCCATACATAGTACTTAGACTCACTTTTCAATTGATCAGATTGAGCTCTAGTAAAATATGCAAGAAGAACACCAGCAATCAAAAAATTAACCATATCTGCAAACCAAGGGGAGGTTTTCTTACCTTGCAGCTGCAGAAGCTGCTCATCTGGAAAGGAGTCCTGTACAGGGAAGGGATCTGAAGCCCTTTCAATGCGGCTCAAGTGATCTGTCACTAGATTTTCTGCTCCACTCTTGTCACGGATCTCTATATGAAACTCTTGTAGCAGTAGCATCCACCTTATTAGTCGAGGCTTTGCCTTTGGCTTCTTCAAAAGAAACTTAAGAGCTGCATGATCAGTAAACACAACAACCTTAGAGCCAAGCAAATATGATCTAAACTTATCCAAAGCAAAAACAATGGCTAAAAGCTCATTTTCAGTTGTGGTATAGTTGGTCTGAGCAGCATCCAGAGTTCTAGAAGCATAGTATATCACATGAGAAGCTCTCCCCACTCTCTGTGCCAAGACTACTCCTACTGTATAGTTAGAAGCATCACACATTAACTCAAATGGCAATGTCCAGTCAGGTGGCTGGATGATAGGGGTACTGGTCAAGGCCTGCTTCAAGTGGTTGAAAGATGCCTTGCACTTGTCATCAAAATTAAACTCTACATCTTTCTGCAGTAGGTGGGAAAGTGGAAGGGCAATCTTGCTGAAGTCGGCAATGAAGCGCCTGTAGAAACCTGCATGACCAAGAAAAGAACGCACTTCCTGCACGCATGTGGTGTAAGATAAACAAGTAATTACATCAATCTTGGCAGGATCTACCTCAATGCCCTTACTGGATACTACATGACCTAAAATTATACCCTGTTCTACCATAAAATGGCATTTCTCAAAATTTAGCACAAGGTTAGTCTCAATGCATCTTTGTAGCACTCTAGATAGGCTAGCTAAACATGAATCAAAAGAAGAATCATATACAGTGAAGTCATCCATAAAAACCTCCATACACTCCTCTAAGAAATCAAAAAATATGCTCACCATGCACCGTTGGAAGGTACCAGGGGCATTACAGAGGCCGAAGGGCATCTGTCTGTAAGCAAAGGTGCCGAAAGGACAAGTAAATGTGGTCTTCTCCTGATCCTCTGGTGCAATGTGGATCTGGAAGTATCCAGTGTAGCCATCCAAAAAGCAGTAATGGGACTTATCAACCAACTCTTCCAGCATCTGATCGATGAACAGAAGGGGGTAATGATCTTTCCGAGTGGCTTGGTTGAGATGTCTATAGTTAATGTAAACTCTCCAGCTATTCTGCACTCGGGTTGGAATGAGCTCATTCTTCTGGTTGGCCACGACAGTCACCCCGGATGTCTTTGGAACTACTTGCACCGGGCTCACCCACTTGCTGTCAAAGATGGGATAGATAATGCCAGCCTACAGTAGCTTGGTCACCTCTTTTTTCACCACATCTAGAATGAGAGAATTCAGTCTCCTCTAAGGTTGTCTCACTGGTTTAGTTTCCTCCTCAAGTAATATCCTGTGCATGCATGTGGAGGGGTTAATACCAGGAATGTCTGCAAGTGTCCAACCAATTGCCCATTTGTGTTGCTTCAAAACTTCTAATAATCTGGTTTCTTGCTCAGGTTGGAGGTGTTTGGCCACTATCACTGGGAGCTTCTCATCCTCCTCCAAGAATGCATACTTCAAATGCTCGGGCAAAGGCTTAAGTTTAATGGAGGGTGGTTGCTGGACTGACGGTAATAGTTTTGGAACTGAAACTAAATATGCTAAATTCTCAGTAGTTGCACTTGTACCTGCAAGCTATGCACAATCTTACAAAACAACATCATCATATCCTATGGAATCAAAGGAATCACACTTAGCAGTAGGATGAATGACAACATCATTAATAACAGCATCATTGCCATTAATAACAGAAACAGAATCATCAATGTCAGCAGAATTAACAACAGCACATGACAAGTATGTAGAAATTTCAGCACAGGCTGCACATATTGCATTGGGTTTACAACCAGAAAGTCTGAAGCAGGCAGAACAAGTATCGCAAGCTATGCTATCAGTGTATCCTACAATTTCAGGAAACTCTGCCAACATATCAGCATGCATATCATCAACCAGTAAATCAATGACATCAAAATGAAAAACAGAATGATCCTCTAAAGGGTATTTCATGGCATCAAAAATGTTAAACTGAATGATATTAGTTTTAGCAGTTTTAAAAAATGGTCTACCTAAGATCAATAGGGGTGGGGAAGAAGCAGATTCATCTTCCATATTCAACACATAAAAGTCAGCTGGGAATATTAAATTATTTACCCGAACCAGAACGTCCTCCAACACTCTTGCAGGTTGAGCAGTGCTCCGATTTGTTAACTGAATGACAATGCCGGTGGACTTTAGCTCTCCCATATGCAAGGAAGTGTAAACTGACTTTGGCATTACATTGATGGAGGCTCCCAAGTCTAGCAAGGCATGAGTGAACTGTTAGTGCCCTATGGTACAAGGGATGGTAAAAGTGCCTGGGTCTTTGCATTTGGGAGGCAGGTTGGGCTGAATCAAAGCAGAGACATTCCTCCCCATACTCACTTTTTCAGTGCCCTTTATCTTCCTCTTATGGGTGCACATCTCTTTCAAAAACTTGGCATACTTGGAGATTTGTTTAATTGCCTCCAAGAGAGGTATATTCACCTCAACCTTCAGAAAAGTCTTCATAATTTCCTTATCTAAGTCAGTCTCAACCATATGCCTCGGCTGTATCATTCGATTGGGAAAAGGAAGAGGAGTGTTGGAAGCTGACTTTTGTGAATGTTCACTTTTCTCTGCATCTTGAATTTTTACGTCAATTCTTTGGTTTGATCGGTATTACCTTGGGTTTGTTGTAGGATCATTTGCTGTTGAATTTGCTATAGCATCTAAATTTGCTGCAGAATCAATGGTAGAATTTGGAATTATCTACTCCACTGGTCCATTGATTTGCTTACCACTGCGCAAAGCTATAGCACTAACATTGCCTCTAGGGTTTGGAGTGGTTTGAGAGGGTAATTGGCCAGAACCCTGTGACTTTAATTCATGAATAGATGTGGCAAGTTGACCAAGTTGAGTCTCCAAGTTCTGAATGGTGGTTTCAATTCTCTGTTGAAACTGGATGTTATTGGTGGCCAACTCTTTCACCAAATCCTCCAATGAGGGCTCAGATTTCCTGGCTACAGGACCTTGAGCATGTGGCTAAAATTGATTTGTCCTTACTTGCTGCTGGAATGGTGGTCTATACTGGTTTGGTGGCTGCTGATTTGATGCATTCCCATATCTCAGATTGGGATGGTCCCTCCAGCCAGGGTTGTAAGTATTGGAGAATGGATCATATTTTTGTTGTTGCTGCTGATGGAACTGTGGCTTCCCAGGAAATATACCAGCTGCAGTCACAGATTGGTCTTGAAACTCAGAATCATCTTGCAATGTGGGGCACGAATCTGTAGGATGAGAGGAACTAAAACATATGCTACAAACTCTTGCAGGGGTTTGCACAGGTGGTTCGTGTTGTCCTATTGCCATCTGTCTGACCAAAAAAGTGAGCTCATCCAATCTATGTTCCACCCTTTGTTGATCAGCATGTGAAGAGGTATTAACTTCATTGACTACTACAGTTGCGGCCTATTCGAGTACCAAATTCTTTGAGAATTTCTTTGCCATGTTTGCAATTAGGTTTACGCGGCGGTGGAGTTTTATCTACCAATGCTCCACCACTTGCGGCATCAATCATACTCCTTTCCATTGGCATCAATCATTCATAGAAGTATTGGATCGTGATTGATCACTAATTTGATGGTGTGGGCGGCTTGAGCACAATTTCTTGAATCTCTCCCAATACTCATGGAGAGTTTCACCACCGATTTGCCTTATGCCACAAATATCTTTCCTTATTGCAGCTAGATTCTTGATGCGGAAAGAACTTCTCCGTAAAAGCTTGATCTTTTCATGTCATTCCAAGAAGTGATGGCAGCAGGTTGTAAGTAATACAACCAATCCTTAGCAGCACCATCCAAGGAGAAAGGAAAGACCCTTAGCTTAATGTGATCTTCAGCTATTCCATGAGGTTTCATGGTGGAGAAGGCAACATGGAACTCCTTCAAATGCTTATGTGGATCTTCACCTGCAAGACCATGAAACTTGAGCAACAAGTGTATCAATCCAGATTTCAACTCAAAATCAACATTAAGTTCAGGATATTGAATGCATAAAGGTTGATAATTCACATCAGGTGCAGCCAATTCCTTAAGGGTTCTATTGTTATAGTTAGCCATAGTAAAATCGTGAGACTCGATGATCGACACGTAAAGTACTATGTACGGACTCAGCGAGTTAAAAGAGTCAACAAGATTAGGTGCAATGTCAAGTTCAAGCCCAATTCCAAAAGTAATTCTATTAGCTCTATGAATATTACTACCTGTCCTATGAATTCTATGAAGTGTATGAAATGTTTTATCAATTTCAGGATCAAATGAATACAAGGTATCAGGATCAGACCTAGTCATACAGCATGCAGTTCATAAGAAGGTATTAGAAAAGCAATAACAACTAAAACACTAAAAATTCCTAAAACAAATACTCCAAAAAATTAAACAAAAATAAAAATATTATTAAATGAATTTTAAAAATTATAAAACCACCACAGGATAAAATCTACACAAAAATATTATCCAACAAAATAATAAAAAATATTAAAAAATTGAAAAAGTGGTCTAAAAATGAAATTTGGTTAAAATAAGGGTGACCTCACTGTAAATAGTGAGTCTTTCTCAAAATAATGTTTTTAATTAGTCTATTAAAATTCAGGTCAATTAGAGATACTTTACCAAAGCGAAATTCTTAACACAATGTTCTTTAATGAAATTGACTTTCTAATATAAAAAAAATTCTATTTTAATACTTAATTTTAAAATAATATGAGTGTAATAATTTTTTTATTATTATATTAATATAAAAAAACCTAAAAAAGATACGAAATAAATGTTTACTAAAAAAAAGGGTAAAAAACAAGAGACGAAACAAATGACATTTCTCTACAAAGAGAAATAAAAAAGCAAATTACATCCGTAAAAAATAAAAAAATGTAGAGACTGATAAGACATTATGAATTGACGTTTATGGCCAGGAGAGACTATTGCTGGATAAGCAGCATTGAAGGCGTGAGAGTGGGAGAGGCAATTACATATAGACACGTGGCTGATATTTATCCATAAATTATAATATATTCTAGATAAATTAAACTAGGTTCGTTATATAAAAAAAGTAATTTAGACACACGAAAAGTTTAAAATTATTAATTTTAACACACTTTTAAGTTTTTTTGACACTTTAAAATTTTTAAGATGTTAGAAATTTTATTAAAAAAATTGAAAATTTCATTTTTAGTTTTCACGTGCTTGAACTTCTACAACTATGTTGAATTAAAAAATTGAAAATACGTGGGTTTAATATACTAATTGAGAGAGATTTTTACTTCATGCATCATTAATCTCTCATTTAAAAGTTATTTTAATTTACACAAAAAAAATACACCACTAATATAGGCACAATGACATTGACGTGAATTCATTTCATGTAAATTTTATATTAATATGCTAAATCACTAGTTTCAAGTTTTTTGGCATATGTCAAACATAAGGTTTTCTATTAGGATATTGATAACCTTTTTTTAATTTCCTTTCTATCCCACTTAATAGGTTATGTAACAAACTACTTTGGGCAGCCACTATATATAGTTTCCCAAATTTTTATCTTCTAACTTGTCATTTTATTTTTCACGGAAACAATGACTCTTGAATTCACACAATTCAAATGGACGTGTGGATAGTGTGGATTGTACTAGTGGATCCACATGAGGCAATTTAAATTATTAAATTCAATTTTTTAAATAATTAAGGGCTAAAATATATTTTAAATATTTTATTTAACTTAATTTATTTAATTTGAAACATATTACAGTATCAAATATCAAATAGCATACTAAAATCATTTCAAATAACGGATTATTTACAATACAAAGAAAAATAACTTTCTATAATTACTAACATACTCTATATCAGATAACAAACAATCTCAACTATATATATAAAAAAAATTGATATGGAAAAATAAAAGATTATACTCGGAAGGACAATACTTCTCAAATATGGTTGCTTATAATTCATTTATAAAAAATGATATAGCTATAACAAAATAATCACATAGCCACATATGGTACTGGCTAAAGGAATATATATAATTCAGAGTTACAAAAGTCATGTTTGACCAGAATATATTCTTTTTGGGACATATTTATTTATTGGCTTAATTAATTCTTGAAGCAAAAAAGAAAAGAAATTAAAGAGAAAAAATAGTAGTGTATCATAGATGTTTCTCTCAATTAATTGATTTTTTTATTTTTATTTATTTTGCGAAGCCGTATAGGGATTTGATTCTAAAAGGAAGCGGTCTCCAAAAGAACTGCTTTCCTTATGTTATGAAAGACTTATTATACATTGATCATTACGAGAAAATAGCCAATCTATTAATAATATAAAATGGATAGTCTTCCCTTATCTTCTCATTTGGTTTGAGAATCACAAGTTGTCTATGGTATTGTCCTATGATTTTCCTAGAAAAAACAACAAGAATTGTATGTGTTTATCCTTTCATATTCAATTTTTCTTATCGTGTCTTTCAGGATCAAGAGTAATTCGATGAAGGCTGTCGCAATTGCGAGGAAGATCAATGAATGGTATGGTCTTATAGTTTTTCTTTGGCTATTTTAATAGAATAATTCTTCGCCACATGCAGCTCCACTGTTTCGTCCATCGCAGCAATAATGAATATTATTGTAAAACGTCCGATATAATTAGTTAATGAACAAAGATGTCTTAGCCAAAAGGTACATGCCTAAATGCTCAGAAGCTGAATTACATAAAGGACTCAAATCAAACAATGTTTCAAAATGAAAAACGAAAATCAAGGCATTTTGATCCTCTTGTGTGGGCATTCTGATCCATGTTGTCACTTTCTTATCGTCCATCACCCAGTGGCGCCCAAGTCTGGTTTTGCAAACTATCAAACCCAATCATTATATTTCTACCACCGCTACCATCTCCACTATCAACCATGTTGATGGCCAAAGGTACTGTGAGGGAGTAATCAGTCTCTTCTTCTGACACATTGGTTTCTCCTAATGAATTCTTTTCCATGATCCTTAATCTCTCCAACTCCATTGCAACTTCTTTCATGGTTGGTCTTTCCTCTCCCTTTAACATAAGACACCTTTTCGCTAGATTAGCAACTTCGAATATTTGCTCAACATTTGCATCATTGGCAATATTGTTGTCTAGGATTTGGAGTAAGCGACCCTCTATCATTGAAGAAACAAAGTACATTGATAGATTTCTATCACTCTCAGCCCTAACGAATGAAAGTGCCTTCTTGCTTGTCAGTAGCTCTGCCAAGACAACCCCAAAGCTGTATACATCACTCTTCTCTGTTAGGTGACTTGTTTGGAAGTATTCTGGATCAAGATAACCCAATGTACCTTGCACCAAAGTGGTTAATTGAGTCTGATCAAGAGGAACAAGCTTTGAGGCTCCAAAGTCTGAAACTTTGGCCGTGAGGTTATCATCTAGTAGTATATTTGCAGTTTTGACATCTCTGTGTATGATTGGTGTAGAAGCAGCAGAGTGCAAGTATGCAAGGGCTTCTGCGGTCTCTGTTGCAACTCTCATACGGATTGACCATGAAAGCTGAGAGGCTTGGCCCTCAACATGAATGTGGTCCGAAAGAGTCCCATTGGTGATAAATTCATAAACCAGCAAGGGAACCTCTGTCTCTAAGCAACAACCTAAGAGCTTCACAATATTCTTGTGGTTGATTTGGGAGAGCACAACCACCTCGTTGATGAATTGCTCGATCTCACTTTGGCTTGAAATTTTGGACTTCTTAATGGCAACAACTTTGCTATCTGATAATACACCTTTATATACTGTTCCATGGCCCCCTTTACCAATGACTCTAACCTCATCATAGTTGTTGGTGGCTTTCTTGAGCTCTTGAGCAGTGAAGATTGTGGCTCTTTCTGTCGACCCCTGATGTCCACCAATTCGTTGTTTTAATAATATGCCACCATTTTGTTGAAAATAATTTTGTCTGATTTTGTGGAGCTTTCTTTCCCGCAATCTGCTATACAAGTACAAACTTCCTAGAAGTAGTGCCAACAGACTTAAGCTCACACCTGCAAATAAGAGAAAAGACTTCTTTACTGATTATTGTATGCATCAGCAATTTTCTATGGTGAGTATTTGGAAACAACATTCATTATAGGTTTCTATACTTGATAAAAAAAAAATTATAGGTTTCTATAGTGCATTTTTAAATGCTACCATTTAAGGCATTAGTTACTGGATTCAGTGCTAAAGTAATAATACTGGCAACTGAACAAAGGTAACACATAAAAAGCGGTAAAATAGAATTTCTTTGTATATTTTTTTGTTGATATTAAAATAATTAATAATATAGATAAATAAAATAGGAACTCCCTAAAATTGTTGGACGTAATTAACTATACATATAAGCAAAGCATGTACAATTTTGAAAAAACATATACAATTTTGAAACCCCCTCCATCCCTTTCCTTCCCTTCTCTTCCATTTTCACAATGTATATACTTACTCATTGTAATTATAAGTACGAGATTTCTCTTGGATTTGCCTTTGCGATGTCAACCTGTGCCATTTCTCATCCCGTCTCCTTCATATTCCTTCGAACATGAACATTTAAAACTGCCAGGAAAGTTTTGGCACATTCTGCTGCAGGGGTTGGGTTCCGTATTGCATTCATTGATATCTGAAAGAAATTACGTGCAGCCATGATGTCAATTTAGTTGCAATAACTGTAAAAATAGAAAGGAGAAAGGGAAGCCAATGAACTCTTGGTACAAATAGCACCGAAACGACCTTAACCTTGCTGCCAGCTTCGGTCCTAGCCAAGAGTGTCACTGTCAATGGTTCTAAAAGAAGTGAATTTTTTTTTTTTTTTTGGTATATTTGAAGTTTTAAGTGTGTGAGTAGAGAAATGAGATTGTGACCTGAATCACAATCCAGTCTTAAGTAGAGAAGAGAGATTGGTAGTCTCGTTGGCGTGAAAATTATAATTTTTAAATTTTATTTGTCGCTACAAATTTTCTTAACTTCAATATTATGATTTTTTACGACTTTTTAATATAAAAGTAAAAGATATATTGACAAATGTTAAAAATAAGAGTATAATATATATATATATATATATATATATATATATATATATATTACTCTTACAAATAATTGATATGTCATGTATGTTTATTATGCATCACAAACTATAACATCATTTAGAAATATGTAATTTCAAAATTACTCAATTTTGTTCAAAATGGACCGACATAAAATTCTAAAATTAAATTTTATAATTTATTAAATTTAAATCCATTATTCTACTAGTATCATGTATATGACATATTTTTTGTGTTTTAAAACACAAATATGATATAATATATATATGTTGTAAATGTATATTTTATAATTGTTTATATAACTACAAACATAAAATTATTAATATGTATATATATTACACACCCCCGCTGATTCCCATTTAAACAAATCTTTTTGTCATTCCTATAATAAACAACATATTATAATAATCACTATCTTACATTGTTAAAATAATTGAAAACATGTTCTTTACTTAAAAGCTGGAGGCTAGGAGTCAACAAAGACAATTAATAAACAAGAAAATGAGAACACAATCCTTTTTTTTAACATAACAAATATATACAGTATATTAATTATTTATTTGAATAAAATAAATACATATATGAATTACATTCATTTTCATCACATTTGTCAAATTATATCTATTTCACTTTTATATTTAAAAGCTAACTTAATTTTGTAAAGTATGTATGTATCACATTAATTACCTTTCGAAAACTTTTGTTGTAGATAATAAATGAGTTTTTTGTTTTTTGTTTTCAAAATACTTATTAACGATGTTAAGTTTTCATTTAATTAAAGAAATAAATACATATATAAATTATATTCATTTTCATCACATTTATCAAATTATATCTGTTTCACTTTTATATTAAAAAGCTAACTTAAATTTGTAAAGTCTGTATGTATCATATAATTACCTTTAGAAAACTTTTGTTGTAGAGCTCACAGATAATAAATGAGTTTTTTTTTTATGATTTTAAAATACTTATTAACGATGTTATGTTTACATTTAATTAAAGTTAAAATAAGGTACAAGGTACAATGTAATTTACTCTATATTATATTATACAACTTACTAATAAAATAAAATAAAATAAAATAAGAAAAACTTTGAACCAAAATTACATTCATACATACCTTCACAGCCATCAGGGAGGTATGGGTTTCCTTGGAAACCAGAGAGGCATTTGCAACGATACCCGACTCCGTTGGGCGAATTGTAACATTCACTGTTCTCTGCCTTGCACGCGTAGCTCGTAGTATTATGTTTTGCTTCTTGGCAAGTTAGATTTCCCACAGCCCAATCAAGCACCATGGGTATGGTCTTGTTCTCGAAATTCTTAAGATCTTTGGACGAGAAGTTGTAGGCTCCTTCTTCAACTAGAAATGCATAGCCACATGGATTGAAGTCATGTACGCTAGAATGGTTGCTCACACTACTTGTTTGTATTTGAAAACCAGTTACTTCTTCGGTTATAGAAGTCTGGCAACAGCCACTGCCAGAACAAGATCCATTAGTCGTGAATCTAGTGATGTCATCAGGTTTGCTACAGATGGATAGGCATGCGCTTCCCGTTGTGAAGTTTTTCGTCCGTGGAACATAGCCTACGAATGCTCCAATTGTGTCACATCCAAGTGCGGTAAATTTGTTCCTGCTTGATGAGATCGAAAAATGACTCAAGTTGAGTTGGTAAAAATTCTCCTGGACAGTACTGAGAACATTGCCTTTCATGCCGTAACAATCTCGGACTATGGGACTTGAAACGATCAGCTCCCCATCTAGTGATATGTTGAGCACAGTTAAATTGCCTCGTCGCATGAAAGGAATGGGAGACTTGGGAGTGCTGGAGTTATGTGCGCAATTGATGAAGAAAGAGTCATCCAAATAACAACCCTCACTTGTTCCAAACGGGTAAGGTATTTTTAGAGAGCCACAGTTTCTTGGGCAGTCCGGCTTGGGTTCAGATGCTGCTTTTGCTGCTATTAGGATCACCATAAATAGCTGAAGGATGTGTTGTTTTGTGTGTCGAGCCATGGCTTTGTTTAATTTTTTTCCTATGTTCTTCAGCATTCCTTTGAGGTTACAAGTCCTTTAGCCTACACCCTTTTGAATAGTTTTGTATATGGGAGAATAATATGTATTCGATTAGAAGGTGGCTAAAGGAAGAACATTCAAAAGGACGGTGGGGTCAATAGCGGTCTACACCCCCATTAGAATAGTAATTAGTAGTACATGGACACCCTTCATGATTTTCA
This sequence comes from Styphnolobium japonicum, assembly GCA_023212625.1. NCBI lineage: Eukaryota > Viridiplantae > Streptophyta > Magnoliopsida > Fabales > Fabaceae > Styphnolobium > Styphnolobium japonicum. The sequence goes on from JALBWW010000010.1 coordinate 8,714,669, forward strand.
AAGCCCTTTCACCTAACACTGATTACGTGAGACACAAAACAAATGAGATCTGTGAAAAGTAGAGACTGATAAGTTGAGTCTTCCGTTAGAGTACAAAATAGTGATGTTATGAGAGATACCAAACAAATGACATATTTGAAAAGTAGCTAGAGACTGATAAATTGAGTCTTCCGTCAGAGAACAAAATAGTGATAAGAAAATATTATGAAGTAACGTTTATGGGACGTTATGGCAAGGAGAGGCTACTGCTGGATAAGCAGCATTGAAGGCGTGAGTGGGAGAGGCAATTGCATAGACACGTGGTTGATCCATAAATTATAATATATTCTAGATAAATTAGAGTAGCTTACATATAAAAAAAAATTAATTTAGACACATGAAAAGTTCTAAATTATTAATTTTAACACTCTCTTCTTAGCTTTAAGTTTTTCTGAGATACTTTAAAAAATTTAAAATGTTAGAAATTTTATAAAGAAAAATTGGAAATTTCATTTTGAGTTTTCAAATGCTTGAACTTCACCAACTCTGTTGAATTGAAAATTTGATAGTATGTGGTTTCAATACACCACTATCATGGGCACAGAGAAGTTGACTTGAATTCATTTCATGTAAATTTTTTATTAATATGTCAAATCACTAGTTCAAAGTTTTGTTGGCATATGTCAAATATAGGATTTTTTATTAGGATATTGATATGTATTTTTTTTTTCTTTCTATCCCACTTAATAGATTATGAAACAAAATACTTTGGGCTGCCACTTTAGTTTTCCAAATTTTTATCTTGTAACTTGTCATTTTATTTTTCATGGAAACAATGATTGGTGAATTCACACAATTCATATGGACATGTGGATTGCGTCAGCAAAGCTAGTGTGGATTGCAGTAGTCCACATGAGGTAATTTCAATTATCAAATGAAGTTTTTTAAATAATCAATTGTTAAAATATATTTTAAATATGTTATTTAACAATTTATTTAATTTGAAACATATTACAATATCAAATATCATACTAAAATCATTTTAAATAACAAATTATAATACAATACAAAGAAAAATAACTTACTACAATTACTAACATACTATAATATTTAATCTTATCAAAATATATTACAGCACTCAGACAAATTTTTATTTATTAAATACATATTAAGATATCAGATAACAAACAATCTCAACTATAAAAAATATTTGATAAGGAAAAATAAAAGATTAAACTCGGAAAGACAACACTACTCAAACATGGTTGCTTCATTAAAAAGTATGTATATATAGCTAGAACAAAATAATCACGTAGCCACATATGGTACTGGCTAAAGGAATATATCTAATTCAGTGTTCCAAAACTCATGTTCGACCAGAATATATTATTTTTGCGACATATTATTTATTGCTTAATTCATGAAGCAATAGAAAAAAAAAAATTAAAGAGAAAAGAAGTAGTGTATCATAGATGCTTTTCTTAATTAATTGATCCTTTTTTATTTTGCAAGGCGGTACTGAGATTTGATTCCAAAATTAAGCCGCGCCTTCAAAAGGAACTTGTGTCACTTGAGCCTCGTGGGTGACTTTCCTTAATTTATAGAACACGCTTATACAATGATTATTATGAGAAAAAAAGCCAATTAATCTATATAATTTATATATACTATTATATAAAATAAGATTTTTGAAATTTAAACAAATGACATGTGTTACTTATATAAGTGTTTTTCCCTTCCAACTTCTTACTCATTTAATTCTTACTCCTTTGATACTCAAACTTTAAATTATTTTTATATTGAAATTTCATTTATACTAAATAATAAATAATCAATTTTATTTTATTTACATAATAATCTATCTTATCTCTTAGATAAGTAATGAAATTCAATTTTGAATCTTACTTTTTTCTTAAAATTTAAATAATAACTAATTAATCCTTATCCTAATCAATCTGATTATGACTCTCCTATTATCTTACCATTTGAATGAGTCTAAATGACATACATTTAAAGCAAACAATTTTTAAATGTATTTCTCTTTTTTTTAAGTCATGGATTAAAAAATAAAACACAAGCAAGAAGATGATGATAAATTCATAAAATATTATTCACAATTTTTTAATCACAACTACAAAATGATTTAATTTAAGTTAGATGAAAATAAAATTTAACAAAAATATACCTAAACTCACATATATTTAAATGTACAATTATAGAGATATTTTTAAGTAGACAATATATATATATATATTTATTGTGCATTGAATTAAATATACATTTTCAACTCGATCTTCTAGATAAGTTCATTTAATAATCTATATAAACCAAAATTTAAATTTAAAAATATCAAAATAACTATCATTTTCTTTTAACATGCACAAATTAGTCTATTTAAAAACAGTTATATATATGTGGATAATATTTTCAAATATTATATTTGTTTAGATCTTATCAAATATACTTTTGAGTATAAGAATTTGTTAATATTTGATCTTTTGTAGATCTTAAATACGATAAATATCTTTTTGATCATACTCATTTGATTCTTGCTCTTTTGATACTGATATTTTAAATTATTTTTATATTAAAATTTCAGTTATATTAAGTAATCAATTTGATTTTGTGTAGGTAATAATTTATCTTATTTGTTTGATAAGTAATGAAATTCAATTTTGAATCTTATTTTTGTCTTAAAATTTAAATAATAATTAATTTATCTTTAATCTAATATATCTGATTATGACTCTCCTATTATCCTATTATTTGAATAATTTTAAATGACATGTATTTAAAGCAAGTAATTATTTAATTTTTAAATGCATTTTTTCTGTTTTTTTTAAGCTATAGATTAATTAACTATCAATTTTTTTAGAATTCTAAAATAAAGACTAATAATTACATATTTTCAATGCTCGAATGAATTTTTAATATAAGAATTTGAATTAAATTAAAATTAGGGTTGATAACTTCAATTATTTAATCCTTTTAAATTTTACTATTTAGATATGCTAGAACTTCTAATTAAATAACAATTTTTTAAAATTACCTATATAAAAATAAGGGTAATTAATATGTACTTATTATTATTTATTTTATAATTCTAATTTAACAAAAATATCTCTTTCAGTCTTATTTTTAGGGTAAAAATTCAATTCAAAATTCAATTATCTTTTTACCATTTATCTTTAATTCAATGTCTTCATTATTTTTTATTTATATTGTCTTTTAATTTAAATTTTATTTTTTTAATTTTTTTTTGGTGAGCAAAGAGGGCCACAGGCCCAAAGCAAAACAGCAAAAGGACAAAGCTAAACTAAAACACTTCGGGCCATAGAAGAGCCCGTAAAATCATCATAGACAAGAGAGCTAAGCTCTCTACTAGGAGAATCTAGGATCTGAACATCATAGGACTGGTTCTGAAGACTGTGGTTGGCTAGCCAGTCTGCACATCTGTTGCCTTCACGTAATGTATGCATGAACCTCACATTCCAATCACGCTTCCTGAGGCGATCAATTTTCCAGAGAAGAGTGCAACCGCCTTTCTTTCCACAATAAAGGTTATTGATTTGGTTAATCAGAGTTTTTGAATCAGACTCCACAATCACTCTTCGGAATCCATTTTCCCAAGCTAAAACCATACCATGAAAAACATCCCACATTTCTGCTTGTAACGAGGCGCAAACTCCCAGCTTCCTAGTGAACCCACTTAGTCAAGCACCTCCGGCGTCACGTAAAATTCCACCACACCCGCCGCCCCTGGATTGCCTTTGGCAGCTCCATCACAATTTAATTTTATCCAACCTTCCGGAGGGAACTTCCAGTTAACATACACTATGTTTTTGTTGGAAGAAATGCCCGAAATCTGAAGATGGGTAGGATCTTCAATCTCCTTAGCAAAACTCAGAATAGCCATAATGGGATCCTTGGGTCTTTGGAACTCTTGCTCGAAAACACACATGTTGCGCCATTTCCAAAGGAACCAGCAGGTGACCAAGAAAACAGTGGACCAAGGTTAAATTTATATGAAAACATTTATGAAAAGAGATAATTTTAATATTTTAATTAAGATAAAATTTTCACTTAAAAGATATAAAAATACTTTTAAAAAAAACCATAAAGGTTGTGCATGTACTACTATTCTCACTCAAGGGTGTAGGCTGCTAATGACCCCTCCGTCCTTTTGACTATTCATCGTTTAGTCACCTTCAAATAAATCGATTACATATTATTCTCCCATATACAAGTATTCCAAAGGGTGTTGGTCCGTTAAAGGACTTGTAATGCCGAAGAAAACCATGGCTCGGCACACAAAACAACACATCCTTCAGCTATTTTTGATGATCCTAATAGCAGCAAAAGCAGCGTCCGAACTCAAGCGCACAGCCCAAGAGAATCTGTGGCTCTCTTAGCATTCCTTACACGTTGAGCGTATTTATTTTTACATTTGTAACCATAAAATAAAAACGGTGATGATACTTACGATTTGTGTTAGGACTTAGGATTATTAACTTAAATTAAATTGAAAAATAAATAAATATAATACGATTTTGAAAAGAAAAAAAAAAGTTGAAAAAATGAAGAAAGCGATATTATAGTGATATGTCAATAATTGTCTTCTGAGTTCTGACATGTCACTAACTTTCGCTGTCCTTAATTTTGTCCAGTTTCTCAACCACAACAAGCATGCATATGTGCCTTGCTTTCCATGATTCCATGATTTCCATCCATACAAGCTCGTCTCTGAGTCATAAACGTTATTTCATGTGGACCGGACATATCACTAATTTTTTGGCAGATGCATTTTCTGCGGTCTCATCAAACAAAGTCCAGCTTGCACTGATATTTGTTCTTAGAGGTCACATGTGTGTCCTGCGTTTCATAACCTTCTTAAATACTAGTGGTACTCCCACCATGTGCCAAATCTGAAAGCGTCGTAATGAATTGATATTGCACGGTGTACTCGCTCTGTGAGTAAAGAACGTATATCACAGATGAAGCTACATGTAGCCTCTCTCTCTCTTCGATTTATACCATTATCTTTCAGATATTTATGTGTCCTGCCTCTTTTATCTCTCACTATCTCTTCATAATTTTGAATTTTGAATACTGTATCCAGAACAGTACCTTCCATTCACTTTAAGAAGCCTGTGTGATTCTCAGCGCGTTCGAGTCTGCTCTGAACCGCATGAATTCCCAGCAGGGCCATAGTGGGTTAGCCCCTAACTATCCGAGGCATAGTTCTTCTACTTTTTCTGCCATGGATAATTCTTATGGGTTGGTGGGTTCAATGGGAATGGATCACGAAGCGCACTAGAAGATCTTTGGTTCTCATCTTCTCAGGTAGAGTAGCTCCCCTGCTGGCTTTTCTCTAACATGTATTGGGCTTCCTCTTTTCGTTTAATGACTTTTGGTAGGCCACGTTTTGTTTTTTGTTTCTCTAATTGTTTTTTTTTTTCGCGTGGAAATTTTAGTTTTTAATTGCATACGAAATATAGTTAGTTTAATTTTATTCATTCTCATTATAATTTTTTTATATTGTCATTTAATTATATATTATTAAATTATTAAAAAATTTATTTATTATAATAATTATTAACATTTTTAATTATATGTCAATATATAATTAAATAATACTATAAAAAAAACTTTACATTAAAATATGCTTTTGCAAATAAATTTTGTAGTAATAGTAAACGAAATATAGAAGCATAGAATTCCACTTCTGGCTATGCGGTTCCGCCGACCAATATTTTTGGTGGCCAAAGTTTCTCTATCTGTCTACTTGAATGGTCTTTATGGGTTTCAGCTCATGGCTTATTTTTCTTCCCTTGGGGGTTGTTCTTTAAGGAATTTGCATAGGTAATGCAGTACTCTATAACATTAGAAAATTACTTCCATTTAAATTTTGGTTCTGTCATTGGCAATGATTTATATTTCTCGAGGTTAATTTTATTGCACACTTTTGTTGAATAGAAAGAGTATATACCTGCAAGGCCTAAATTATAGAATGTTGGTTCAATGTGTAGTTATATTCTATGAAGAATTTCATGAAAATAACAGGGAGAATTGTTCTTTTGTCAAGATATAGATATGGTAAATATGCATCTACTGCATACGTGACTTTTTAGCAATGCTTATGCCCTGAAAAGTGAAAACTGCGTTGTTGCTGAATGTAAGTTGTGGATCCCTCTTTGATCCTTGCTCTCTTGCTTGATATCATGGATTGTCATAATTTGCAATTTTGCATTAGGTTTCTTGATGATATTAATATATAATTTTGGATCTTTTCACCTAAATGTGCGCTGGATAAATATTTGTAATGAGAGATGATGATATGTTTTCTCATGGAAGCACAAGATGGATCTGAATTTTCTTTAAATGAATTTTATTCTTACCTTCTTTGTCATGGAGTAAATGAATGAACTTTGTTTCTAGATATGTTTAAGTTTATCATCTAATGACTAATAATAGATAGATAGCTTTGAGATCCTGTGTTTTTTCCAATTTGAGACTTGAGTCACCGGGCAATTATGTATTCTGGTTGTTACACTCCTGAAGTTACAAGCTTATCCTCTATATTTCTCGAGGTTGATTTTGCTGAGAGCAAGTTACCACTAATTTAGTGGCAGAGGTAAAAATTAAATGTTAATGGTGACTTGGTGTTGGTGAGTATTATTAAAAGTTTATATATATAACAATGGTGATATTATTAAAATTTTAAATGGTATAGCATATTATTAATATATAACCCAGCAACCATAGAATTTAGATGTCTTCGTGAATGCCATATTAAGAAGAGAATATGTTAAAACAGTCTTGGTATCAAGTATCAACTCAGTTTGTTGCTCTATCTTCAAAAAAGTACTTTTCCAATTTTCAATATAGTGACACTGTGACAGAACCATGTAGATAGAGGAATTGACAGCACTATGTAGTTTGTGCTTCTGTTGTGCTATTTGAGGAATTGGCAATTTTATTTTTGCTATCTTTTCCCTGTTGAGATCAAGTTGCTTTAATAGTTTCAAAATTCTTTTGATCCCCTCCAACTGAATATACACAGCATGTAGACCAGAGCAGCTCTATGCATTCATATCACAAATTCAATTTTCAACATGATTTTATTATCAGTAACTTAATTATAATCTATGTTATGGACTATTGTCAGGGTTTTGAAAGGTGGTTATGGTATATATCGACTGAATTCTTTGCCTTTTGAAATATGTTTCTTTTATGAGTGTCATTGCAATATGTTAATAATTGTCTTCTGACATGTCAATAACTGCTCTTTAGTTGTCCTTAATTTTGTCCAGTTTCTCAACCACAAACAATCATGCATGTGTCTACGTAATTGTCTCTCCACTTTCGCTTTCCCTTCCATGATTCCATCCATGCAGTTTCGTCTCTGAGCCATAGACGTTATTTCATGTGGACCGGACATGTCACTAATTTTTTGATAGATGCATTTTGTTTTGTCTCACCCGTACGTAATATCAAACGAAGTCCAGCTTGCACTGATCTTTGTTCTTAGATGTCACGTGTGTTCTGCGTTTCATAACCTTCCTAAATACTAATGGTACTTTCACCATATGATATCTGAAAGAGTCCTAATGAATTGGTATTGCACGGTGAAATTGAATATATATATATATATATATGAGAAATGATTAACTTACACTGGTGTAAGACTTAATTTACTTATATTACTTAATAACTTTTTATTAGATAATTTTCTTACAAAATCCATAATTAGATTGAAAGTTTATATCATATAGATCATATTTATAAGATTTCATATTAATCCGAAATTATTTTGTGACTCATTAATATACATCAAAATTAACGTAATATAAACTATTAAAATATATAAAAATATGAGCTATTTCAAAAACTGACACAAATGATCAACATAATGAATAAGTATAATTTAACGGTTGGATCAATAAAAAATTATTAAGTAGTGTAAGTAGATCAAGTCATACACTGGTACAAGTTGATCCCTCATATATATATATAAGGAGCATATCTAGTGAGATGAGTGGTTTATTGTGAGAGTGAGGGGAGCAAATCTTGACTATTGGATCATCTATGTATGGTCAAGATTAAAACATAAAGTCATGTGACTTTTTTAAGTGGTTATATGACCTTTAAATAACTTCTAATCTTGACCATACATGGATGATTCAATGGTCAATATTTGCTCCTCTCACTCTTATAATAAATCACTCCTCATCACTCCTCTCAGTTGCTCACCAGAGAATTAGTAAAACTGTAGGACCCTTCAAAATGAATACATGTCATTCTCCCCTGTATAATTATTCTTATGGTTGTAGGCTAAGGAGCCCCGTAACCTGAACAAAAGTCATGGCTCTGCACACCAGGCAACAGCTTCTTCAGCTATTTCTGGTGATCCTAATTACAGAAAAAGCAGCATCTCAACCCTTTCCAGGCTGCCAAGGTTCCTGCGGCAATCTTAGCATTCATTACCCGTTTGGCACAAAAAAGGGTTGTTACTTGGATGATTCTTTCTTCATCAATTGCACCAATAACTCCAGCACTCCCATCCCTTTCCTGGGACAAGGCAATATACATGTTCTGAACATATCAATAGACGGGGAACTGATCGTTTCAAGTCCCGTAGTCCGTGATTGTTACCACAGGAAAGGCAATGGCTTCAGCCCTGATGAAGAGTTCTCTTCCTCTGACCTACACTTGACTCATTTTTTTGTCTCACCCAGCAGGAACAAATTTACCTCTCTTGGTTGTGACACATTTGCAGCATTCACGGGCAATATTTCCATGACTGGAAACATTACAGGAGGGACATGCCTATCTATCTGCAACAACCTTGATGAGATCACTAATGGATCTTGTTCTCACACTGGCTGTTGCCAGACTTCTATATCCAAAGGACTACAGGATTTCCAAATAGTTACAACAAGTGTGAACAATACCAGGGTACATGAATTCAATCCATGTGGCTATGCATTTATAGTGGAAGAAGGAGCTTACAACTTCTCGTCCAAAGATGTTGAGAATTTCGATAACAAGACCGTACCCATGGTGCTCGATTGGGCTGTGGGAAATCAGACGTGCGAAGAAGCTAAACATAATTTGACGAGATACGCATGCGTGGCAGAGAACAGTGAATGCCACAATTCAACGAACGGGGTCGGATATCTTTGCAAATGTCGCTCTGGTTTCCAGGGAAACCCATACCTCTATGATCATCATGGCTGTAAAGGTAGGTATAGTTTGCGCATTTAATTGGGTAGCTGCTAAGGTCTGTACAAGAATTTTTTTAAATAAGTGCTAAGGCAGAAATCCATTGGATTAATGCAATTTCTTAACAAAATACAAAATAAATTTAACACAGTGCAACAGAGACTCAAGCCTGAGCTCTTCCTAGCACTGCCCAATTTTAAATCGAATCAGTTCATTATTTTTTAATAGTATTTGCTAACCATTGCTCTCAATGGATCGATTAAAGAATTAAAATAAAAAATATTAAATATAAAAATAGAACTTATCATTTTGATAATTCAAAAATTATTTAATAATTTTTTTATTAAATAATTAAAAAATATTAAATAAATTTAAAACATTATTTAATTAATTAGTATTATTTTTTTGTTAATTAAAAAAATATTAAATACTTTTTAAGTTTTTAAGATTCTGACATTTTTGAAGAATTTTTTTTATAGTTTTCATTTTTTCACCGTATATTATATATGAAGAATTATATAAAATATTAAATAGTAGTACCAATTACACTTGGCCCGGACCAGAGCAGGCAAAGTGGATAAGGTTGTCATCCCAGTGCCATTAATTTGTGCCATAGCTCATTGGCTTCACTTTCTGCTTTCTATTTTTACGGTTATCGCAACTGAATTGAAATCAAGGTTTTGTGTAATTTCCTTCAGATATCAAAGAATGCGATATGGAACCCAACCCATGCACCGGAGAATGCCACGACTTTGATGGCGGTTATAAGTGTTCATGTCCTGAGGGATTAGAAGGAGATGGGTTGAGAAATGGCACAGGTTGCCATCCCAAAGACAAATCCAGGGGGAAAATCGTACTTATAATTGCACTTAGTAAGTGTATATCATGTTTCTTAATTAGATAATTAATTATATATTGCCTTTACATCAGCAATTTATTTATTTATTTGTTAGTTAAGGAAGAAAGAATTTGAACCTAGTTTTCCACTTTTGTTGGAGAATTAGATTGAAGTTTACATAGTTGTTATAGTATCTGATGAGATGGTATTGGAATAAGTTGTCAATCATTTTTTGATTGTTAATTTCATAATAAATGTTTGAAAACCAATTAAATATAAATAGCAACTAATAAATATTTAACAATTCCCTTAATGTACCAATACAAAAGAAAAGATGGATACTAAAATAATCTCTATCTTTACTTATTATAACATGTTGGTAAAGGCATGGCCCCCCACTTTAAGCGGGGTTGTGCCTGTGGAGAGCGTAACTTAGGTGGATATATTTTTTTTAATGAGTAATGATACTTATAAAAATTTAAATTTACACTCATATGCAAGTAATTGAATAATACTAAGGTTTCATTGTAACTTTTTTTTTAAATGGCTTAGTTAATTTGTGCGGATACCTCACAAAAGTTTGTACAAATATTTTTTTATTTTATTTTAATTTTGGCTCCTTAGCCCACCACATTTTAGAAGAGTTAACGCAAAAATAAAATTTTAATAGACAAATCAGTCTGTGTAGAATTTATCTCGAGATTCAGTAGTCTTCTAGAAGATTTGATACCACTCACGCTACAGTTCTTGAGTTCAAATAATGTCCTATATTTAATATTTATTCATATGGAATATTTAACTAATGAATACGATGTCCTATTTGGATGCCTATAGCAAAATCTTGATGCATAATTCATCTTCAATAACGCATAAATTGAGCTATGAGTGCAGTAATTCATAATTGTGATTAGAACAATTTTTTATATAACACTATTCATAGCAATATAACTCTAGTTGCATATTATTCTCTTTATGAGATACTTATGATTTAATTTTGATTCATAGTCAGTGTAAAAAAAAATTTACGTTATTATTTAATTATTTATTATTAAATCATTAAAAGAGTTTGACTATCACAACAACTACTTAAGAAGTCATACTCTATAAATAATGTGCTAACATATTATTGGATGATAGTGTAAAAAATTTTTATACTAACAATAAATCAAATTTAAAATCATTTATTTAACTGTCATTACTTTTAATATTAGCATAATATGGGAAATTCTATTTTACCTCCTTTATGTGTTACTATTTGTTCTGTTGTGAGTATTATTACTGTGGACTACTTTAGGCTGATTTGGATGAGCTTTTTCAAAAATTATTTTTATATGCTTTTTCCAAATGATCATTTATAAAAAAGTAAAAGTTATTCTATGTTAATGTAATATTTGAAAAGATCATTTTTATTTTTATGTTTGAATAAAGTTTTAAGTTATTAAAAAAAAAGAAGTCTTTGTTAGGAACACAACAATCTAGCCACAAAAAAAAGCACAAAATATATATATATATATATATATATATATATATATATTAAGTGCTTTAACTTTTTCTAAAGGCTCATCTAAACATACTAAAAAATATTAAAAATATTTTTTAAAAAAATAATTATCAATAAAAGTACATTCAAACGAGCACTTTAGCACTAAATTTAGCAATTAATACTTCAAATGGTTGCATTTAAAAATACACTATAGAAACCTATAATGAATGTATGTACTCATTTTCGCCTTTAGTTGTTTCCAAATACCCACCATAGAAAATTGCTGATGCATACTATGAACAAAAATAATATTTTATTTGATTTGCAGGTGTGAGCCCAGGTCTGTCGGCACTACATGTGGGAAGCTTGTCCTTGTATCGCGAACTGCGGAAAAGAAAGCACAACAAAATTAGAGAAAAATATTTCCAACAAAATGGTGGCATATTGTTGCGAGAACGAATTGCTGGACATCAGGGGACGACAGAAAGAGCCACAATCTTTACAGCTCAAGAGCTCGAGAAAGCCACCAACAACTATGATGAGGTTGGAGTCATAGGTAAATGAGGCCATGGAATAGTATATAAGGGTGTATTATCAGATAGCAGAGTTGTTGCCATTAAGAAGTCCAAATTTTTTAGCCAAAGTGAGATCGAGCAATTCATCAACGAGGTGGTTGTGCTCTCCCAAATCAACCATAAGAATATTGTGAAGCTCCTAGGTTGTTGTTTAGAGACAGAGGTTCCCTTGCTTGTTTATGAATTTATCGCTAATGGGACTCTTTCTGACCACCTTCATGTTGATGGTCAAGCATCTCAACTTTCATGGTCAATCCGTTTGAGAGTTGCAACAGAGACCGCAGAAGCCCTTGCATACTTACACTCTGCTGCTTCTACGCCAATCATACACAGAGATGTCAAAACTGCAAATATACTACTAGATGATAATTTCACGGCCAAAGTTTCTGACTTTGGAGCTTCAAAACTTGTTCCACTTGATCATACTCAATTAACCACTTTGGTGCAGGGTACATTTGGTTATCTTGATCCAGAATATTTCCAAACAAATCACCTAACAGAGAAGAGTGATGTCTATAGCTTTGGGGTTGTCTTGGCAGAGCTACTAACTAGCATGAAGGCACTTTCATTTGTTAGGCCTGAGAATGATAGAAATCTATCTATGTACTTCGTTTCTTCAATTGGAAAGGGTCGCTTACCTCAAATCTTAGACAACAACATAGTCAATGATTCAAATATTGAGCAAATAATCGAAGTTGCTAATCTAGCAAACAGGTGTCTTATGCTAAAAGGAGTGGAAAGACCAACCATGAAAGAAGTAGCAATGGAACTGGAGAGAATAAGGATCAAGGAAAAGCATTCATTAGGAGCAACCAATGTGTCTGGAGAAGAGACTGAATTCTCCCTCAATTTACCTGCAGCCCCCAACATCATTGACAGTGGAGATGGTAGCGGTGGTAGTAGCATAATTACTGGGTTTGATAGTATGCAAAACCAGATTTTGGAACCACTGGGTGATGGGCGATGAAAAAGTAACAACATAGATATTGCATGTTACAATGTATGCTGTCCTTGAACAAGTCGATATCTGGAAAGCTCACACAAGATGCTCAAAAAGCATTTGTTTTCATTTATATTTCAAGACATTGTTTGAACTTCGATTTGAGTCCTTTATGTATTCAGCTTCTGTGCTTTTAGGCCATATGCCTTCAGCCAAGACATCTTTGCTCATTAACTAATTATACCATATGTTTTACAATAATATTCATTCTTGCTGCAATGAATGAATGTTTTACCCAAGGTTTCTAAATTGGATAATCTTTAATGGTAATTACAAACAACATTTTAAGAATTACCACTTGATTATTTACACCAGCTTAGAGCTATAAAGCTGTTCTCAAGTCCCTTTTAACATTAGAAAACAATAGGCAATTAATGCTTAAGCAAAGAATCTAATTTGCTGCATGGAGCAGTGACGGGATGTAGAATCTTTCTACCAAAATGGCCTGAGAGAAACCATGTATAGTCTTTCTATTAAAATGTCCTAAGGAAAACCATATATAGGATCATTGTATTGAACATTGAGAATGGAACAATGAGATAATTTACATGATGATATTAATTAATGAATGTAACTAGCTAGGGTGTTTGTCGTAGAATATTAGAGAGAAGCTAAGCAATTGCTTTATGAGCTTCACCGCCTCAATCTTATATATCATTGGTGAAATCGATGTTGATTGCAAGAATACCATCACATTAGATGTTGTGAATAATATCTTGCCAAAGGATTAGAGGATGAATAGAGAGAATCACACTAATGAAAGTGGAAGTGTACTGACTGTGAAAAGATCACAAAGAGGGATAAGCAATTCCAATGAGGGAGGTGGTCAACCAGGGAAAGCTTAGAGACAGAGAAACTATAGTTATGTAAAATGCCACTACCACTATAAAAAAAAAAAAAAGGGCTTTTCAATCTGAAGCAATGTTTGACATGGAATTTGAGACAATAAATGGTATGTCTTATTTGCCCTGTTATAAACGGGTTTGAGACGTATGAGTTAATTTTGTCTCAAAGTTGTGACAGGATTTTGTAAATTAAATTATTAATATTTTGTCTCAAACATTCTACATAAAGATTTGGCAAACAATTTGGCGAATTTGTATGTGAACCTATTAACCTCCAACTAATGGCTCTATTTCACAATTAGATTGAGTAAAGAACATCTATTCATATTTCTTATTGGAAAAAAAAAACTATAATGAATTGAGTAGAAATTCTAAAATCTCCCAATGCTTGTGCTCCAAGCTTAGCAATTAAGTGTGATTAATGTCGTTTGCTCTTGACCCAGAAAATTGAACAGGACCTGGTCAAAAGTCATAGATTATCTAAAGAGTTTATTCTGTCGTATTAACATGATTCAAAGAAGCAGTTTTTGTCTACCATTTGAAACAAGTTAATGACAGAAGCATAAAGCATGGTAGAAATCATATTCTAGCATTAAATTAACAAGAAGGAAATTATAATATCCCAACATTCATTATAAGCTACAGTAATTATACATTCCACTACGTACCTGATCGTTTGAAGAATAACAGCCATTCAAGAACAGTATAATTATATGAATTAGCATAGCAGTAAATAGTCTGAAAGATTCTGAAACTAAATTTTGACTGAAGTATCTACTCTCAATGGTCCAATCATCTGGCAAGGATACAAATTTTTTGAATGGTGCACCTGTTAGTTTCATAATCCAAAACATCTTATAAATCCTAATTAAATAGCCATTTGAAGGAAAATATTAAGTGGTAAACATTGAACAAGTACTATTAAGTATCTAGAGGCAAAGAGTTATAACAGGCAACTGCTCAATACCACTTTGTCTAATTGTCTTGATTACTAAAAAGAATAATAGAAAGAACTATAGCTCTTTCCTTCTAGTTGCACCATCGCCTTCTTAATTACAGGCTTGATCTTTCCTTGAAAATCATAGAGTTGCAAAACTAAAAAGGGTGATATTATGACAAAGGTTGCAAGTCAAACGATGATGATTGAAAAGAACAAACATTACCATCCAATTGTAAATAATGGATCAACTCTTTATCTTGAAAAAAAAAATTAGGTGAAAAGTATAAAGATTGAATTCTTGTTAAAAATATTTATAGTTTTGGAACAATTAACCACTCAACTGATTAATAATTTCTAAGAGTGGTTAGTAACCACTAAACACTTACTGGCTTAATTAACTACTTGAGTGATTAATTATTACTAAATTGGAAATACTTTTATCAAGATTTCTATTTTTGTAATTTTCCCACAACATTAACATGATAACACATAAGAGCAAAGGCCAAATTGTGATCATGGATTTTATACAATGTGTATTTCTGGGGAGTTCCCTAGAAAGTAAATGCACCAAATAACTATAATAGCACAAAGGGCTTCTAAGTGTGATTATCTTGATTCATTATCAGGAGGAAGGAGGAAGTTGCTCTACCATATCTCTTATCAACATCATCATAGTTGTCGATGGTGTCTCACCAACAATCCATTGTTCAATTGGAGCATTTGAATTTCCCACCAACATTGGCAATAATATTTTAGGTAAGTATGGAAGTCATGAAGATATGACCTGGTTTTTTATGGGGATTAGGGAGGATAAGAATATGATAAATTGAAGATAGTAACTTGAATGGTAGTGAACAGTCAACCTTAAATATGAAAATATAACTAAAATAGCTAAAGGATATTGTAAAACAAATTAATACAAAACCGAAGAATCCAGTGAACTGCATAGCAGTAATTTGAATCAAGACTTGAAGGTGAACTGCATTTACCCTCAACACTGCAAGTGAAAATGAAGTCTCAAATTAGATGTGGGACATGCAGGGAAGCATCTATCACCAACAGATCAAAAGTAATCGAATGAATGTTATTACCCCAAAAAAGTGAGATTGCCCTTTCAATGAGCATTTTTTTAGTCTCTATCTTAGCAACCAAACGACATGAATGACCAGACCAGATATTGAATTTCACAAAAGGATATCCTACAATAGCAAATAAATGTAAGCTAAGATTTCATTAAACTCTGCCATAACTTGTTGTACCTTCAAGTTGTGAATCCAGTTGTAAACCCCAGTTCAGCTAATCAGAATCACATGAAGAAATTAGACAAAGGAAAAAAATGAAAAATGTCATGGAGCAAGTTCTATTTTTCATCAAACCTCACGAATAAAATCGATCAGGCTTTCTATTACAAGTATTACACGATAGTCATATATAATCTAGTTCCGAACGTTTGCAGATTATATCAGTAATATAATCTGTTACAGTCTTAACTGTCTGTTTCTTGGAAGCAACCTGTAGAAAAAGAATTTGTCAATGGAATAAATAAATACAATCATCTCGCAGAAGATATCAAGTAATTCAGTTCATGTTAGCTAATATACTACTTCCACAGTAAACAAAACATGCACGAATAGTTACCTTCTTACACGTCAGCATTAAATGTTAAGAATGCACACAAGTGTGGAATGTGTAGACGAGGAGAAATTCTTATGTAGACTTAATTTACATAACTTGTGTAAACTAAACCAATAAGAAAACCTGGACGGCAAATATTTTTTTTATTTTTATAATTTATACTCATTTTTAATTTAGTCATTATATATATATATATATATATATTTGTAAATCAATTCTTGTACTTATAATCGTTAGCAAAATGATATCTGCCAATAGTCTCGGTTATGATGTCGTCAGTTTATGATCTGACGTGGAAAAAGGATACTGAGGTGGCACCATATTTATCCATGTCATCATCCCTTAAATTAGTATAAAAACTAAATTAAAAATAAGATAAAACTATAGGGACTAAATTAAAAATAAAATAAAATTATAAGGACCAAATATATAATATGCTTTAATTAAGAACATTTTAGCTTAGTCATTTTTATTTCTCATTCTACATAATATGTAACCTTATATTTAGCAAGTATTATGTCCCTAAGCATAATCATAACACTATAATTTTTCATGTTAGTATACAAGTTTCTAAAGAGAGAAATCCGCTCTATCCTACCAATAAACAAATATCTTTGCTTAAAATCTAGTAGTCTTTTTTTTTCTTTTGTTATACGTAAGAGTATCATAGAGCTAGCTTTTGCTTCAACTATGAACTCTCCCTAAACGATCTTAAGGACACATCCCCACATTGGCATGGTGCTTTAAGAGAATTAATTGGTCAAATGTTTGAATTCGGGTAATTAAGATAAGAAACACACCTTGTTATACATCAACTATTAGGTCAAACACACCTTGTTATACATCAACTATTAGGTCAACCACATTGAGTTAAAACTAGTAATAATTATATAAATGTAAAACACTGAAAGTATATTAAAAATTAAATTAAGTAATAGCTAGGAACATAAAAACAATGAATAAAATGATAACAATGCGAGAAAAAATGGTAAGCCCTGATCATCCCCTCTCTTATCCTGCAACCAAGGGTTTCTAAAATTCATACTCGTCATCCCCGTTTGTGTGATACTATCTTTCGGAGAAAGAGAAAACAAGGGGGCCAGATATCTTCATTTATGACATATTTAGATTGGTACTTCCAAAAAGAATTGATAAAATTACAAGAACCAGAAAACACTAATAAGACTCAACAAAAATTAGCATAGAACTAATTTTTGATGATGCATTTCAAAAAGGTTGATTTATCCATGTTGTCAACCCCACCTAATGCCATAGTGCTTGTTTGTTGTATTTCAAAAGATAGTATATAAAGTTGAACAGAGAATAACAAGGTAGAGAGGCAAAGAGGGTAAAGGAGGCGCATCTCAAAAAGACTAATGGTGATTAGACATAATCCTTTGAATCCTTATGTTACTGAATTGATTAATATTTTTTTATTATTAAATATTGTAAGTTTGTTACTTGTGGGATCCTTGTTTTGAGTATGGAATCTAAATGGACGTATCATAATGGAGGTAAATTTATTTTCACCTCCATTAAATTTTTTGGCCTAAATTTGGCTTCAAGTAACGAGTCTCTGAAGTGACCTCTTGTAGGCTCTCTAAATTTCATCCTAAATTTTTTATGTTTGAACCTACATCTAGCTTTGAGTATCAACTTTTTGCCCAATTCTATTAATGTCAGTTGGAGGCAATGAGACATAAGGGAAAGGAAGTGGCTCATTATCCTTGGTCTTTTGGCCCTAAATGAAGAGCATAATGCTCTTTTTTATTTTACTTTTATTTTTATTTTGATATTATTTTCTATATTTTTTATTTTTTCATTTTTTTTCTTGTTCAAGAATTGTCTTATATATTAATTTGGTCTTTTTTTTTGTTGTTTTATTGGCATTACCTTCTTCTTATTATTTTTATTTGATTTTCCTTACAATTTCTTATGAGTGTAAACACTCATTTTAGTCTTCCAAAGATACAAGTGATATCAATTTAATCCTCTAATAATTTTTAACATCAAATTGGTCCTTTTGGAAAATCAATTTGATGTAAAATATGTCATTGAATGACCAATTTGATGTCAAAAATTGACATTGAAAGGTCATTTTGATGTATTTATCATTGAAAAACCTAACTAATGATACTTATATCTTTGGAGGATCAAAATATGTGTTTACTCTTCTTATTATTTTCTTTAATTATTTTTAAATCTTTTATATTGTCTTATTTCTTATTTTATTTTAGTATTTATCTGTTAAATTTATTTGATGATTCATTTACTTATTTTCTTCTTATTTTCTTTACGTATTGTTTTCTTTTTTTAATTTGCTATGTGTTCTCTATTTTCTTTTTGGTATTATATCTTCCTAATTTATTTGGTTATTCATTTTTTTAATTTTATTTTTTATTAATTTTGTATTGTTTTTCCTTTTAGTATTACCTTCTTTTAAGTTTGTTTTATTTATTTAGTATTTTTTTGTTTTCTTTTCTTATTATCTTCCTTTCTTAACCTATTAATATTTTATTTATTATGTGTTAACTTTTTATGCATTATTTTCTTTTAATTTTATTTTTTTATCTTTTCTTGTTTGTTATTTTATTTTAGTATTTATCTAATAAATTTATTTTACTATCCATATACTTGTTTGCTCTATATTTTCTTTTGGTATTATTTTTTATTTCTAATTTGTTATTTGTTATTTTATTTTGTCTTGTTCTCTATTTTCTTTTGAGTAATATGTTAGATTAATTAATTTTAATTAATCAATTATATGGATTTGCATTAATCAATATTATGAATTATTGTTAATATATTAATTACGGTCAATTGTTAATATTGTAGTACTTTACCAATATGATGAAATAGTAATTGGGCTTTGTTTTATGAGTGGCTCATGATGGGTTTGGCCGTTCTTTTGGTAGCCTGTTGAGAGGTCCCTACTCTCATCTGGTAAGTTATATAAACTGCCTCCCCATTAAGCAGTTTTGGTAGACTCACGTACACACTTATTAGAAAGAGAGCAGTCCTTCTCTCACAAATTGTTTTCTCTCATCTCTTCACTTCATAGCAACAGATCTACCATAATTTCAGGTACATAATCTTTGATCTAGTCCTTCTCTTCTATTCAATATGATTAACATGCTGTAATTTTGTATCTATGCATGAATATAGATTACATTTATGTGATTCAAAATCCTTCAATTGGTATCAGAGTCAAGTAGAAATAGATTATAACTGTTATCAAGCCTTAGATTAAGAGAGATCAATTTGCTTTTAAATTCGTTATTCATGATTTTGTTCTTAATTTTGAAAATTCTTTTTAACCATATTTTAATAACCCTAAAATCTCTCACTTAATACATAAAATAATTGAGACATTTGGGAGAATTTGAAGTATCTATGTCGCGGCTTCTTTTGCGCATAGACACTCGTTTTTTTTCCTTTTTTTTTCTTCTTCTGAATTCATTTTTGTTCGTGTAATAAACTTGATATGTCATTTGCACAAGGAGAATGAAGCGGATACAAAACCAAGTTGCATGACCCGTTTTTTGGTTCTAGGTAAGGAAGATGAAATCTTCTTGTGTATGCTCACTCGCGGGCATAAGCACGTAGAGTGCGTGACCAAATATACAGTGTTCAAATTATCTCTAGTTTTTGTCAAATACATGTTATTTAATATTTTAAAAAAATGGTATTTTTCTTGAAATTTTTTGACAAACCCAAATATTTTATATTAATGAATATGAGATTAATATGTAATTTTAAATATATCATACTCTCCCTACTAAAGTGTCATAATTAAGGAATTATATTTTTTAAAATTTTATTCCATAATAAATCAACTTAATATTCTGAATCTTTGGAAAAATTTTAGTTAATTAACCTAAAAATATTTGGTTAATTATTATTCTTGTTTTCTGGATTAGGAGATTTATGAAGATTTCTTATGTGTCAATGACATTTTTTGTACAATTAATCTTAACTTGCTATATTGCACAATTAATCTTAAAGTGTCAAATATTATTATTCTTTTGAAAAAATATTATTAATATTGGATATTAGGCATGTTATAAATTCTTTTGGCATAATTTATATATTGCATTTTCACTACTTTGACTAAATTTTGGATCCTCTAATTTATTATTCTTGTGACAAAAATATACTTTGGGCTTTTTTTTTCTAATAATTAGTCTTAATCACAAAAATAAATTTTGGATCGTAACAAAATTAAATCTTATTTATGTTTTGGTGAATAATGCTATTGTCTATGTCAAATCACTACAGTGACGGAGGGAGTAGGTAGCAACTCTTGCCTCGCGACATGTTTATCGTAGCTAAAAGTATCCATATCACCGCGACATAACTTGATCGTTGGGATATATATATTGAGTACATATATATAGCAGCGACATAATATGTCGCTGTCAAAAATTATTATATGGCTGCGACAAATATTAGTCGTTGGCATAAATTCATCAAGCATATGCCTGCGAGTTAATAGTCGCTGGAAACAATAATATATGCTGACGACATTTATTTATCGCTGCCATAGGCCCACGTATTAGATGAAGGAATTGCTAGTGACTGGTATGTCGCTGGTATAAGTACATCTATACCAACGACCAATATATGTCGCGGGCAAAGGTTCTAGTTGAAGGAAATCGCAGCATACTAATTATTGCTGGGACAAGTACAAGGGATTGCCAACGACCTAAGTCGCTGTTAAAAGTGAATATATGCCAGCAAGGTTTTCTTGTCGCTGGGATAGGACCTATATACACCTGTTTGGCTGGGGATATTTTGGAAGGAATTACCAGCGACCTTTGTTGCTGGTAAAGGCAAACATTTAACAACAATTAAGTCTTGTCGCTGGCATAGATCCTAGTGTTTGCGGTAAAGATAGGTATATTCCAGCGACCTTGTTGTCGCTGCGAAAAGTCTACAATTTCACTCAATTTTATTGTGCGAAAACTATCGCGCGCTCATTTCTTCGTTTCGCTTCCTTCTGCAACGTGTTGAAGCTCGTTTTCCTTGTATGAGTTGAAGCTCATTTTCCAGTTAGGTCACAATGGCATCAATGCAAATGATGACGATGCTCATTTTGCAAGGTGCTCCAGATTTTCTCCTTTGATTTTTCTTGTAGCCTTCAAATTTTCTCACATCCAAAAAAAAGCGCAGGTTTGTTTTTTTTATTTGGATTGCCCGTTTTAATGCTATTTTTGATTAATGCCAATTGGATTACTCTGTATCCCACTTTTTTAAATTGCAGGAATTGTAGTAATAAATAAGTGGAAAGAGGTGGAAGAAACTTAAAGATAGGAGTTTGCCAGATTATTTAAAAGGAGTTAATGAATTTTTAGAATTTGCTTTCTCTAGACCCAAGCTTAGAAAAACAATTAGGTGCCCATGTTGCAAATGCAATAATGTTTATTATAAGACAAGAGATAATGTGAAAGATGATTTATTGAAGTGGGGATTTGATCCAAGTTATAAGCGTTGGGAATATCATGGGGAAAGCTCAGGTGACTCATCATCTGACAATGATAGTGACTCTAAAGATGATGATAGTGAATTTTCAAGAAGTGATGGCATCTGTCGTGCTATTCATGAAAGGAGTGATGATGCTCAAACTTACTCTATGCTTCATGACATGTATCAATCATATAATGTGGAGAAAAGTAATGTGTTTGATCAACCTATGCCTAGCAATATCATTGAGGAGCCTAACAAAGAAGCTAAAAGGTTTTATGGATTGTTGAGAGATGCTGAACAAAAACTATATCCTGGTTGTGAGAAGTTCTCCAAATTATCCTTTATTATGCGTCTTTTCCAAATGAAGTGTCTCTATGGAAGGAGCAACA
Organism: Styphnolobium japonicum; assembly: GCA_023212625.1. Lineage (NCBI taxonomy): Eukaryota > Viridiplantae > Streptophyta > Magnoliopsida > Fabales > Fabaceae > Styphnolobium > Styphnolobium japonicum. The sequence continues at coordinate 8,737,044 of JALBWW010000010.1, forward strand.
CTTCATTTGACTCACTGCTAAAGCTACTAATTGAAGCTTTACCTGAAGGAAATGTGCTTCCCAATTCAATGTATGAGGTCCGCAAGATTATAAAGGGTCTTGGACTTGATTACGTGAAGATAGATGCTTGTGTTAATGATTGTATTTTATATAGAGGAAACCATGAAAATCTTGTGGAATGTCCTATTTGTGGGAAAAGTAGATGGCAAGCAAGTAGCCAAGGCAATAAGAAGAGGAAAGATATCCCTAATAAGATAGTTCGTTACTTTCCTATAAAACCAAGGTTGCAAAGATTATTTATGTCAAAACAAATTGCAGAAGATATGAAATGGCATAAGAACAATAGAGTTGATGATGGAGTTTTGAGGCACCCCGCTGACTCTTTGACATGGAAGAGTTTTGATGATCAACATAAATTTTTCTCTTCAGATCCACGCAATGTAAGACTTGGTCTTGCATCAGATGGTTTCAATCCTTTTGGTATGATGAGCACCTCTTATAGTATGTGGCCTGTTGTTTTGATTCCTTATAACTTACCTCCCTGGTTATGTATGAAACAGTCAAATTGTATGTTATCATTGCTTATCTCTGGTCCAAAGAGTCCTGGGAATGATATTGATATGTATCTTCAACCACTAATTGATGACTTGAAAGAGTTGTGGGATGTAGGTATTGAAACTTATGATGCATCATCAAGACAAAATTTTTGGTTACATGCAGCCTTACTGTGGAGCATTAATGATTTTCCTGCTTATGGTATGTTTTCTGGATGGAGTACTAAAGGTGCATTAGCTTGTCCTTGTTGTCATGTAGAAACTAGCTCTTGTCGTTTGAAGTATGGTCATAAGCAATGTTATATGGGTCATCGTAGGTTTTTACCCGTTGATCACCCTTGGCGTAAGAATAAAAGCTCCTTTGACAATACGAAGGAGGTAAGGCTTGCACCACAACCATTGACTGGAGATGGCGTGATTGCACAACTTGAAGATTTTCAGCAAGTGACATTTGGAAAAGCTACAAGGAAAAGAAAATGGAATGAAGAGGTACATCATAATTGGAAGAAAAAAAGTATTTTTTTTTAATTTCCTTATTGGAGGACTATATTATTAAGACATAATTTAGATGTGATGCATATAGAGAAAAATATTTGTGAAAGTATTCTTGGGACATTGTTGGATATTGAAGGCAAAACAAAAGATACTTTAAAGTCTCGATTAGATTTACAGTATATGGGACTCAAGAAGCCTCTTCATCCTGTTAGGAATGGGGATAAGTACATAATTCCTCCTGCATGTTATACAATGTCAGTGGGAGATAAGGCTATGTTGTGCCAAGTCATAAAGGATGTGAGGTTTCCCGATGCCTATGCCTCAAATATAGGTTGTTGTATAAATGCGACTGAATGCAAAATTTCTGGGCTTAAAAGTTATGATTATCATGTTCTATTTGAGAGAATTCTACCACTTGCCATAAAGGGGTTGCTTCCAAAGGATGCTTGTGATCCATTGATTGAATTGTCATTGTTCTTTGGTGATTTATGCTCTAAAGAGTTAAAGGTGGATGAGCTCGATCGCTTAGAGCAAAATATTGCAGTAACTCTTTGTAAATTGGAGCGTATTTTCCCACCAGCATTTTTTGACGTCATGGTTCATCTATCAATTCACTTGGCAAATGAAGCAAAACTTGGTGGTCCAGTTCAATATAGATGGATGTTTCCCATTGAAAGGTTAGTTTAAACATAATATTAATATTTAAAATTCACAAATTTGACTTCTTAGTTATTCATATCTAATTGTTTGCTTATTGTTAGATTTTTATGCATACTTAAGGGTTATGTGCGTAACAAAGCACGTCCAGAAGGTTCTATAGCAGAAGGTTATGTGGCTGAAGAGTGTATGACATTTTGTGCCAGATATTTAACTGATATGGAGTCTAGATTGAATCGACCAGATAGGTATATGGACTGTGCAAGTGATGAATGCATTGGTTTATCAGTGTTCAAGCACAATGGTAGGTCTATTGGAGGAGGTTCATGGGACAATTTAAGCTTCTCTGAAATTCAACATGCTCATTTCTACATATTACAAAATTGTGAAGAAGTGAGGCCTTGGATTGAGTAATTATCTTCACTCTAATTTTTCGTTAAATGCTTATTGTAATTTATATGATTTTCCAATGTTATATCTTTCTCATGTTTGATAATCTATAGGGAGCACGTGACTATAATAACAAATGAATGTAGTAGAAATGTAGCAAAGAAGCATAAGGAGCAGTTCCACAAATGGTTTGAAAGGGAAGTACATAGATGGATGTATAACTTGTTCTTTAAAGTTATTGATGGTAATTGAGTTATATTGCTAACTTGTAATATGTTTAATAAAACAAATTTGTTTAACAAAAATTATGCAGGTCATATGGTTACAACAATTAGGTGATGGGAGAATTACTAACCAACTAATAGCATTGGCTAGAGGTCCAGATTGTCGAGCACTATATCATAATGGATTTATTCTCAATGGTTTCAAGTTTCGTACAAAAGATGCTGAACAACACTTGAAAACCCAAAATAGTGGTGTGATTGTGAAAGGAGATGAGCTAACAGGAAACATTGATTATTATGGGGTAATACAGAAAATCATAGAAATGAGATATTTGGAGAATAACTCAGTTATATTATTTAAATGTGATTGGTTTGAGGCTCCTTCTCAAGGCCGAAATCAAGGCAGAGGATATAGGAAAGATGAGTATGGATTCATCAGTGTAGATATGACAAGGTTATTTTACACAAATGATCCCTTTATCTTAGGTTCTCAAGCTGGGTTAGTTTATTATGTAAAACATAGTCACAATGAGAATTGGCATACTGTGGTGAAAGTTAAGCCAAGAAATACTTTTGACTTACCATGTGCTGAAGATGAGTTGGAACCATACCAACTTAATGAATTGGCTGACATACGAGGTGAATTCGAAACATCATCAACGAACCAAGATGCATATATTTTAAATAGGGATGACGTTAGTGGATTATGCTTGGTTGGATATAATGTTGACCAAGAAGAACATGTGGAGGAAGAATTGGATAATACAAGTGACTTTGATACTGATGATGATCAGGCTGTACAATTCCCTGTCATTTGCAAAAACCTATAACCAAATAATCATGTAGCAATATGTCACCTTTGGAAGTGTTATGTTTGAGAGGAGACATAGATTTATATAGCTATGTTATGTTACCTGACCAGCCCAACCACACTTAGTTCGAAAACACCTTCACATCGCAAATGCACTACAACACCCATTCGCCAGAACATATCACTCCAAATAACAGATAAATTATCACCACATCTCAAAGCAAGTAGAAGAAGCTTACCCATCAGGGATGATGTGAAAAGACAAACTCCTCTCCTTTGACTTCCCACCTTTGCACTAGGATTAGCAAAACAGATAAGAATCAGAAACCCATTTGAAAACAAAATATATGCAAATGACTTGGTGCAGAAATTGGTTTACATTTTTAGAAAAATGATACCTTTGGACAAAATAGGTTATGGTACTGCCCAGGCAAACAAGAACTGTCCAACTTGATGCCAAGAAGTTCTATTTTTTGCTTCAATATTTTCACTTTAGGTACCTGCACCACACCATCTTCAACAACAAGCCAAACTATCATGTTAGAGAAACCCAAAGAACCTTGAGTCCCATATTCTTCCAAAAAAATCCTGACCCAGTGACCCCATTTGACTGCCGAGAAAATTCCAACCAATAACACATCTATGGCCTTAAAATAGATGGGAAAATGAGGAGAAGACATAGAATCTCCAACTCTAATTTCCTCATTCTCAATTTCAATGGCTTTATGCATCTCTTAACTTTTTCATTTCTTGGCCTAAACAATTGTAAGAGTCCTGAAGCATTCAATCTAGGGTATCTTTACATGGTTTTTTCTTTATGCTTTTTTATTTTTGGCCTATGAGGTGTGGGTAGTGTGGTATTTCTCAATTTGGCCAATATTCTCATTGCAACTTTTTTTCTATTTGTTTATTACTCTTTGTTAAATATTGTATATGATATTATTTAGGAATTAGAGTCAGCAAATTTCTTGTTATTGATCCATTAAATACTCATTTGTATGCCTATGCGTGTATCATCACTATTAAAGTTAAACTCTATTGATATAACAGTGCTTCATCAGTTCTGTTTTCATCAATGGCACCATCAAGTCAAGTTTCAGATTTAAGGAGTAGTAATATTTCATCTGTTGATACGAGTCAACAACGAGAAGGTATCCAGACTTTAATTTTTTTTTAAAGAATTGACATATTATTTTAAGCTTTTATTTGATTTTCTTTTTCCATTCTCTAGATTTTTATCTTAAAAATTGACATTATGTTACTTTTCTCCTATTGTTGCTAAGGAAATGCTACATAATGTACAAGTACAAAGAATGTAGGACGAGGAAAAACCACAGGCCTCAGCATTGCTAAAAAGAAAAGGAAGAGTGCAATAGGAAAACTACATGTTATTATTCCACCAGACAAGAAGGTGGCAGTTGGACTAAGTGCTTCAGATTTTGTTACTGAAATATCTGTGGTCGTCCAAAAAAATGCTCCTTTAAATGTCCCCAATTGGAGGAAAGTGCCTCAAATTGCGAAAGACAAGATAATATCAAAAGTGCTGGTAATTTTTATTCCTTTGCACATTGTTTTTAATTTATGTGTTTGTAGAATATTAACTATAGTTTCCATTTTAATTGTTGAGTGTAGGATACTTTTGATATTGATAATACCGAACATAACCGACAAACTATCCTTGAGGAAGCTAATAGGCTTTATCGAAGTCATAGAAAAAGACTTCATGATCACTATCAAAGGTATGAAACAAATGATGAGGCTTTAGAGCATAAGCCTAGTGACGTAAGTGAAGAAGATTGGGAATCATTGATAAATTATTTTTCAAGCGCTGAATTTAAGGTATGTTGGGAACAAACATATTATAAAAATAGAGAAATTAATTATGATGTGGCAAAAAAAGTGATATGAATATATTTAAATTTATCATTTTCAGGATATTAGTGAGAGGAACAAAAGAAATAGAGCCAAGCAAGCCATCAATCATAGATGTGGCAGAAAATCATTTCAAGCTGTTAGTTATGATGCGGTAAATTTTGATATCCGTACTTGAATTTATTTTGGTGTTAATTGTTCATTCAATTCAGAATTTATTAATATTATGTTCTTTGATAAATTTATCTTAGAGAAATCCTGAAACTGGAAAGGAGCCCAATTTTCATGATTTGTGGCAAATGACTCACATGAACAACAATGGAGAATGGGTAGATGAGGCTTCTAGGGAAGTTAATGTAATGATTTATTATTTGATTTATAAATTATACTTTATGAATTTATTTTGTTATTTTGGATTTTTTGAATCCTATAATGAGTTTTTTCTTACTTTTACCTCTTATAGAGAAAGGTTGAAGAAATTTCTATGGAGATGCTTCAAGATATAGATGAGGGGACTGATAAGGACCCTATCATCAATGCTGCCTTTGTGTCAGTTGTAGGAGAGAGATCTGGGTATTGCCGCGGTCTTGGAGCTGGAATTAGACCGACAAAGGGTAAATATATGACTGGTTTGCGAGAGCAATTAGAAGAAGAGCGTGGAAAGCGAGAAAGTCTAGACATAAAATTGAAGGAGGTTGAGAGTCAACTTGAACAAGAGCGTAAGAAGAGGGAAGAACTAGAAACCCGCTTTGAAGAAGGTCAAAGACAGCTTCAAGAAAGAATAGAAGCTATGTTTTTAAGAATGCAAGCTTCCTCGGTAATTATGAATATTGATTAAATGCTAGAAATTGAAATAAATGAGTTGTTTTATATTCATTATCTATTGTTTTACAGTCTTGAATTTCTAATTTACTGGTTCTATGAATATTTATTTTGATAGGTCGGACAATTTGCTAGTGCTATGAACATGTCTCCTGGACTTGATCATACACTTGGAACTTCTACAAATATGGCTACAAACAAGTAAGTGATGAAAAATCTTTTTTCATTCCCTGATTTGTCATCATACACTTAGGTTGGTCTGCTTCTATTGTAATATAATAACTTATTTAGTTATTTAATTTATAATTTTTTGTTATATAGTCTGGAAAACTATCGAATATGTACGTTGATTCTTCATTCTGTTACCATTGTAGTTTATCTTGTATCTGAGTTTTGTGACCATTAGATTGTCACCATTGAATTTTGTCTGTAGTCCTTGTACAAGATGTGTTTATGATTTTTAATATATTAGATGAAGTTAGAGTTGGAAGAGAGTGAGAATTCATCCCCTGCAGTTCCGTTAGTAAAAGCTAAGGCTTCAATTTAGTCAATACCTACATAGTACACAGTAGTCTCAACTCTCAAGACCAAGTTATTCTTCACTTTGATACAGTGATACTGTTAGTAAAAGCTAAGGCTTCAATTGAGGTGGAGAATGGGTGGGTGATTCTTTGAAAGGGCTTTAGGAAGGGAATATCACACTTGCCTCATTTTGAGACAGTGAAGCTCACAGTCTAGTAGCTGTCCCATATGAAATCCAACCATAGTAAATATTGAATTTCTCTCTAGATAATGTGAATCAAAGAACATTAAGTTAAACCTCTCTTCTCGAACTATTTTTCCCATTCACTTATGAATGGCATCAACCCTCTCTCCAAATTCTGAACATCTCTAACTTGTAAATGCATGGAGCCAAATAACCGTGGGAACCATATTTGGCCACAACAACAGATTCAGCACCATCATTTGGTTCTGGAAACCTATATTCGGATTTACATGTAATAAAAATTATAACTAATATTAAGCTAGGCTTAAATGGTATAGAGGTATGGTAAAATCATTCAACTTCATCTTTGCTAAGGCATAGCAAAGGAATGTTTAGTGTTTCTCTAATGTCTGCCATTGCTCTTGTTTTAGGATTACTTTATTCTTCTAAGCTATTTCAGGTTGCCTTCTCTTTCCCTGTGCAATATTGAATGGAACATTTATCCTCAAAAGAAAGACAGCAATAGTCAAGAGAAAAGTCACTAATTTAACCTATTAATTTGACACCATCATTTAATTCCCTTCAGGCCATTGTTTTTTATAAATTTCTTACTTCAGCATATCAATAAGAGCAAAAGTGAGAAGGAGGGTTAGGTCAACATCTCAATATTGTAAAACCTAAATAATTGTAATTGTATGAATGATGTCAAAGTAACATTTATGTGTTTATGTTAGCGAACAATACTTGACTTGGTAGTGTTGGTTTCTGCAGATAATGCTAGTGCCATTGTGAATCCCAAGGGTGAAATGAAAGGTATGTTAGTTCATTTATATTCTGGTTGCTTATCTTCCTCTTGATGTCAGTTTTTAAGAGTGTTTATTATGGTTTTCTCTTAACATAAAAACATGAGTCTTTAGGTGTTGTGTTATAGGAATCATACAACTAGTTATTGTCTAAACGAATTATGTTTCTAAGTGAGGTCAAATAGGAGTTTTACTCCCAAGTCTTTTCTGTTCTTAAACACCTTGATTGGGACATCATCCACAAAGAACCTGCACACCCAACATTTGGATTTATGTAATTTAAGCATAGTATTTTAGTCATTGACAAGTGACAACTTGTGTTTTCTATATCAAAATTGAACTAAAGTGTTGGTTTGTTAATATTTATGTTTCCTTTTATGTTTTGCAGGACATAATTTTGCAAAGTTGGAACTACAAAAAAGTATTACAGCAAAGCAATGGATGAAAGATAGTTTGAAAGAAGTGTACATTTTTTTGATTTAAACTTATAGGTTTCATATTGGGAATCATTAGCAAAGGAAACCAAAAAAACTTGTTTTTGCATTGAAGAATATTATTGTGAACTATCAATGTAGATATTATGTTTTGGCCAATTATAATAGTTGGATTTGTATAGTATATATTTGGTCATAAAAAACAAATTAATCATATTATGACAAATATTAATTATTAATATAAAATATATAAAAAATTAGTTAATGATAATAATAATAATAATTTTTATTTTAAAACGCACAATTTATTTAATGACAAAAATTGTCAATAAAAAAATATAGTATTTGTTCATAAAAATAAATGCAATATATCATTAGTTTCGCAACGATAACTTGTGTTGAAAAAATTTATATTTTAAAACAAATTAACCTATCTCAGTGACTCATGTCAATAGTGGCAGCGACCTACGTCGCTGGGATATGTTGATATGCAGCGACATTTTTGTCACTAGCAAATGTTCGTGTATATAGCAGCTGTGGTGGGTGCTGGGAAATGCACCCTATGGCAGCGACTTAAACTAATCGTTGGGAAATGATCATGTATAGCAAGTCGTTGGGACATGTTCATCTATAGCAGCGACATAGGTCGTTGGCACATGTTAATTTTAGTAGCGACTATTGTCGCAGGCAAATAATGACCTCTGGCAAAGATAAAAGTCGCTGAGAAAGTATATCTTGTGGCAGCTTCCCACGTTTTCGTCGCAAATCTTTTCGCCACAGCACTTATGGTCACGGTCTGCGGCGACATTTTGGTCGTTGGTAAAAGAACTTTTCCCAGCAACTGGTAATGTGTAGCAGCGAGTCTTGTCACGGGGAAAAGGTTTCTACCTATTAGTGAATTAATCCAAATTTTGGATTAAATTCTTTGTTGCCTTATTATTGTTAATATACTCACTTGTAAAATACTATCAAATTAAAGATAATACTATTGAACAATTCTCGAGGCAATTAAAATTACGTCATTCTTGTAACTTATATTCTATATGAATTGTGTTGATTTGTATTTGGAGTTTTTTTAATATGACATTATATACTCTTATTAAGTCATCAAAGCTCATTGGATCTACACACAAGGATGAATGACACTCTTTGAGGTTAGTTGTGAAATCTTTAACCTTTAAACTCATTATATGATTCATATGTGAAAATATTTGTTAATAATATATTCTTTTCCTTTTGAGACTATAAGTATGCAATTGTATATGAGAGTATGATTGTTTCACAAAATATCATGAAATTAAAGAACTCTACAATCAATTTATTGATTACTTATTATAATACTCCCTTTTGAAATTATATTCTTATTTATAGTGGGAGTGAAATGTAAAGGTGTGGTTACACTGACAAGAGGTTGTCAAGACCCGTCAAATAAATAATAATTACCGGTTCTCAAACTAATTTGTAGTATAGAGCATGAACCGAATCATCTCTCAATGATCCAAAAAGAACAAAGATTTAATCAGATCAAGATAATTAAAAGGGGGGTTTTGATGATTTGAAAAGATAATACACTAATTGAATTAAAGGAAAGTAATTAACAAATTAACCAATCCAAGGAAATTTTATCAATCTTGAGTTTAATCCATCATTGATCACAAGGAATTTACTTAATTAGTAATCATGTTCTTGGCTTTAGATCATATCAAGACGCCTCAACATGATCCAAGAATTCTCTACTAGATAAACATCTAGGATTTGATTAACTAAGGTTAGATAAAGTAAGCACCATCCAACATAGATTAACTTAAGATCGGGGATTTAACCAAGCTAAACAGTCCATCAAAAAGCTTTAATAAATTGTTTATTCTATGTGATCCTCTTTGAATACATGATAATAAAGCTATTACCACATCAACATCTAAATCAAATTAAGCAATTCAATCTAGATAAAAATCAAAAGAGGAAGAAGAGAAACTTGAATAACAATTAAACAATATGAACAAGCGAAACAAGATCTCCAAATTAAACATCAAGATGGCTAATCCCTTGGATTGATTATGAGAGCCTAGCCTTCCATGGATGGGAAGGAAGAACTCAGAAATAAAATAACAAAAACGAAATTGTAAAGAGAATGGAGAAGAAGAGAAAGAAAACTCTCACAAATACTCAAACTTTCTTCAAACTTACTTAAAATGGAATTTTCATAATACAAAGAGATTGGCTCTATTTATACTAATCCTAGAAGCCAATTTGTACATGTACATAATCTGAATACAACCTATAAAAATATGAAAATTGTCAAATATGGAAGCTTGATGCATGGTTGGTGGGTTGGTGCATGGTAGGTGGGTTGGTGTATGGTTGGTGGCTTTTAGTCAACAACTCTTATCCGACTTCTGGCTTGATTTTCATGATCTAGACGGTGCATTTTGGCTTGGAGGTCTCATGAAAGTTGTAGCCAGTTGTCTCATTGAAATTTTGCAATTGGAATCATGCCATTTGGACGTTTAGAACTCCAGATATGCCAAAAACACTGAACCTACCTCAAGTTAGGTTGGCAAAACGTGTTTCCAAATTCAAACTAACTTGTAGCTTCATTATCATGCCTAAAACGACATCTATTGACTAAATGGTTTTCAGTGAAGTTGGAGATATGGGTCTTATCTTTCCAATGGCGTAGTTTCAGCCCAAGAAGAGGCTTATAGTTCACTATGTAGTCCAATATATGCACACTGCCTAGATTTTCGTGACAGCAAACCCATTCTGCATTGCATGGATATTTTGGACCCTTAGAAGTCCGATCCAGCTCTTGAGTTCTTCATGAAACTTGTGGAGCATTGTCTTAGCTTTCCAAAGACACCAAGATCACCTCAAATGGATCACCGAGTCCCAAGTTATGGCCTAACCAAGGAAGAAAGGTCAAAATGCATCAAAATCCGAAAATTATTCAATATTTGCATTAAAGCCCAATGAAGCCCATCAACATTAAACTTATCTAAAATACTAATATTGGGCGCAATAAACATCTAATAAAGCCTAATACAAAGCTAACATGAGTGTCTCAAATTGATTGATCATACACATCTTATTATTTGAGAGTTCTATTCTGGGAGAATATAAAATTGCTTTATGCACTCTTGTATGCTTGGCCCAGTCACAGTATAAACAATAACTTTTGTTATTGTACTCTTTTCTATAGAAATCATGAAATTAATTTCATGGTTCTTATGAGGATAAAGTCATGATTATTACATGCTAATTCAAAATACTATTAAGCATGACTTGGATTTATTTGAACATGACTGTTGTTAAATATCCTTTAAAATGTGAATTGAATATTTTTTATGCATGATATTGATTTATCATATTCTGTTAAGCATAATTAGTCTTAGTTTGTATAATTGTAATCTCACCTATGTGGGTATAATTATGCAGATTTTGTATTGGTTGAATAATTAAGTTTTATTCTTAATTATAATTTATATTACATTGATAATAATTATACCCTATCGGTGTGTTGTTATTAATGTAATTTGTTGTTATACAATGTACTGTTTAGTTTATACTTATGTCAATTATTTGTTCGAGTACTCTATCAGTATTAGAATTTTGGTGACATAAGATTTGTGCATTGTATTATTATATTTCCTTTTGTTGTTAGCCTCATGGCCAAACTCTTAATTGGGCATATTTTTATGCAATCTACTGTTTTTTTTTCTCTCTAAAATTTTGCATTTGCCTATCGCAATGTAAATTTTTGATAAATTATTGTTTTTCCATTGAAACGGATTGCAATTATCCTTCTATTGTGTAAGTAATGGACATACCTTATTGATATAACATTACTTGACATAATCATTGTGTGATAAAGAAAATAGTTTAAAAAAAATTTGAACACTTTGAATATTTAGATTATTACTCTAACTATTTTTCTTTATCAAGTGGGAAAGTCGTGCTTGTTGAAAGTAATGTCCTATATATATAGGATTGTGTTGATACAAGATCTCTATATTAATTAGACATGAGAAAAGGACATATAATTATCTTCTTCAAATATCTCTTGTTAATATTTTCTCTTTGCATATTGTTTGTTATCGCTTTGTTATGAGGACTTATATTGAGGATATTATAGTCTTTTCTAGAACATTGTTATACACTGAACTCCATGTTGTTTTATATTATTAACAACAATCCTCGTTAAGATAATATAATGAAATCCCAATATTAGCTATCAAATTTTGTTGAGAATAAATGGTATATTTGGGATGTATACTTGGCAATATTTTTCTTATTGTTATATTTTGAGATACCATACACTATTGCTATTCTTTAATACTTATGGAAGTTTCAGACTATTTTTCTTATATCCTCAATTACAGTAAAGTTTAAGTCTCATGTATTTTCGCTGCGTGTAACCTAATCTTCTGCTCAAGTGCTTGTGACTATTATCTAACACTTGAGTTTTGAGTGAGCTATTGAAAACTTGCAAGAATTTCCATATTCTATTTAAAATACTGGGGTTTTTTTTAATTTTTATCTCACTCATATGATGATAAGCCTTTTAAATGATCATCATACTTTATAATATATAAATGTTACCTTATTTATAAAATTCTTTTCAAAATTTACGTTTGTGACTACTCAAGGAGATTATGTGTTATTAAGTGTCAAGTGAACACTTATAAACTCCTTTATTTTATATGCAGAATATGTGGTTAACTATGAAACCCAAATTTTGATAAAATCTGTCATTCATAAATTATATATATATATATATATATATATATATATATTGGGTTTCATATTGTTATCATGTAACCACTTATCTTGATAATTCTGCAATATTTTATTTTGTGTGTAAAATACGTGGTTAAATTTTATAAAACTCTATAAGTGATAAATTCTGTAACTATTTCTCTTGATAATTTTGCACTAGTCTATTTCTCTCTAATTTATAAACCTACTCTTGAAGAGAGAAAGATGGTGAGTTTTTATACTCACATTGATATTATACCCCAGAGTTATAATCCCACTATTAAATATTAAACTATTAGAGTATTTTGATACTAGTAGGCTCTAATGAGAATTATAGTCTTGTTTAATTATATTGGATTAGTGGGAGTGTGTATACTATTGTTATGTCTCGAGAATTGTTAATCTTATATTGCCATATATGCACGCATTTTGTGATCATATGACATATTCTAAAAGGACTTTGTTATTTAGTCTTGTCCTATTGTACCGAGATATATTAATATTTGGTTGAATCTCAGTAGACATCTTAAGCAAATGTCAAGGTCATTTTAGTGGAATTGCACATTAATCTTTATGACATGCAATTATGTTGTGCTTCTCTTTTGACCAAAATTCCATATTTTATTAGGTCACAGATATATAGGTACCTTGCAGATTTAATGCTAGAACTCATATCGAGTATGATTTTCTGCATTGTTGAACTAGGTGTCTATGTCGTCCACGTAGGAGATTCTTGGATTTCCTAATTCTTTATGGATTTTCATAGTCACTCATTTATTGAAACTCGGATTAATTGAATGTCAAATACTGTAAAGTATTTATTGATTTAAACAAAATGTAGTTACTTTTATTAATGGGTTATCCTCATATGTAATTACTCTTTGTAGACCTATGTGAATATACTATGACCTCTACAAGTTTAAAAACACGTTGGCAGATCCACTAACCAGAGACTTAACTATTAGATTACTGTAACTCATATTGGTTTGGTTAAGTCTTTTGGTGTTTTGGGTTAGTGGGAATTTATTATGAGATATGTACGAGATGTAATTTCTTTATTATCATATCTCTTATAGCATTTTCAGATGCTTGGACCATTCTTGGACTGCATATTTTTCTTAACTTAAATACGTTTTTCCATATTCATCATTCTTTATATGAAATGTAAGTTTTTTAACATGTATGATTTGTTTCTCTATAGGATACCATCACTATAGTGTTAAAGCTTATGTTTCTTATATTGTTGGTTGATATGTACTTTGACTATAATTGATATTTTAGTCTTAAGAACTCACATCCTTTTACTAATTGACTAATGCAATCCAAGTGGGAGAATGTTAAATTAATTAATTTTAATTAATCAATTATATGGATTTGCATTAATCAATATTATGAATTATTGTTAATATATTAATTATGGTCAATTGTTGATATTGTAGTACTTTACCAATATGATGAAATAGTAATTGGGCTTTGTTTTATGAGTGGCCCATGATAGGTTGAGCTGTTCTTTTGGTAGCATGTTGAGAGGTTCTTACTCTCATCTGGTAAGTTATATAAACTACATCCCCATTAAGCAGTTTTGGTAGACTCACGTACACACTTATCAGAAAGAGAGTCGTCCTTCTCTCACAAAATTGTTTTCTCTCATCTCTTCACTTCATAGCAACGGATCTACCATAATTTTAGGTACACAAACTTTGATCTAACCCTTCTCTTCTATTCAATATGATTAACATGCTGTGTTTTTGTATCTATGCATGAATTTAGATTACATTTATTTGATTCAAAATCCTTCATAATACCCTTTATTGTTTATTTTGCTATTCATTCTATCCTTATCTCTATTTTATTTTATTATTAATTTTGTAGTTTTATTTTCTTTCCTTTTAGTATTACATTTTTTAATTTTTATTTATTTAATATTTTTCTTAATTAAAATTAACCAACCCATAATTATTTTTAAATAACTACATAGCTTTGACTTTTTCATTGCACTTAGGAAATACGTAGGCACTCATGGCAAGTCAAAATTGAAAATATTTTTATTTTGTTTTTATCTTTATTTGTTTCTAAGTTTGTAAATATTTTTCATCATCCTTAAATCATTTTTCCATTTTGTAAATATTTTTTAATTTAACATTTGATTATTTTGTGCTAGTGAATATTGTGATTTAAAATTTACTTAATGATTTACTCATTTATATATTTTTCTTATTTCTTGCTGAACACTAGTTATAAAATAATTATTGTTTCCTGACTTGGTGAACTTGGAAAATGCTTCATTCTCCTAACCAGTGTACTAAGAATGTTGCTTACTTTTTAAAAACGTGTTGGCAGGTCACTGTTACTACACAAGATGAAGTCTTACGAATTAGCAGAGCCCTATATAATGTGATAGACTAATAGTCCTATGAAAGTGAGAGCTAGATTTGCTCCTAGCTAGGCTTTAGTTGCTTGAATTGTTTGACCCTTGATATTTTCCATGTGTGCTATGCACCATTATTTTGATGTCTTATATGAACGTTCTTTTACATTTCCATTCAGTTGCACATTTCTATCATTGCCTTTTCTTTATGAGCAATATTCTTTGCATGAGTCTACAGGCAAGTCTCTACAGAGGAAGGGGAAGCCAAGTCCCGCGAGCTGAATGTCATGTTTATTGAAGTTAGTGCCAAAGCTGGCTTTAATATAAAGGTAAGCCTCCTCCTCATTTTGCCATTAATATTCAATAAATTGTTTGTTTACCATCAGTTTGAAATGATTAAGAACAAATCTATGAATCTATGCTCATTGGCCCTGGGTGCTTGTAGTTTTCTTTCTTATTAACCTTGGAAGAATAGGTGAATAAAATTTTCTTGTATCATTAACTATATACCTCTTGCATTGTCTTGGGTGAGATATTGGAAATGGTTCAAAAGTGGGATAGTAGATCACATCCATATGATATGTGGTAGGTGTCATTTCCACTACAAGAATTTCCCAGATTAGCTAGGGAAAAATCCGTAGTTAATTCGTAGCTAATCTGTAGCTAAAAATTTTAGCTACGGATTAGCTACGGATTTTTCCCTAACATAATTCGAATAGCTAATTTGCTATGAAAATTTTTGGTAGCTAATCCGTAGCTAAAATAAAATAGTTATGGAAATTCCATAGCTAATCCAAAGCTAAAGTTCTTAAAAAAAATGTTTCAAATTCCCTAGCTATTTAGCTATGAAAAATCCCTAGTTAATTTGCAACTAATTTTCTTTTCATTCCCTAGTTAATCCCTAGCCAATTCATAGCTAAATTTTAAATATCTCAAAATTAGTGGATAAAACCTGCACCAATGGAAATGTTCAGTGGGTACCTACAAAATTGTTCTTGTCGTCATGGATAATTTGTGAGTAAAACCTATAATAATAATATTTTTTAACTTAAGTTTATTATCTTCTAAATTCATTTATCACATTTCAAATTATATATATTGAAGAAAATAAATATTTTAGAATCAAATTAAAATGAAAGTCATTGAACTCCATTCACATTGAAAGTAAAACCAAGTCTTACATCCATCTCAATATTACAAGACAAATTACAAGGTAGCATATAATATTTTTCCTTAATAAACAATCAAAATGTAAATAACATCCTTTGTCTATCTTCCATCCATGCATGCCATATCTGCTACTGATTCACCAGTTACTGGATCACAAACCTGCCACAATGTTGAATATATAAGATTCATGCACAATGGCACAACAAATGATATATTTACTTTTGGCTATTCACTTGAAATGCACTTCTAGCTAAATTACCTTGAGAAAGAGACACAGTTAAAGAATTTGAGATAATGTTTAACTTAAATTCCATGACTAATGCAAAAGTAATTTTCTATTCAATTTCACTCATCAATCGTAGTTTTTCTGAAAAGAAAAAGGATTTAAAGATTAAAAAAAGAAAAAGAAATATCAATCCAATGCTAGTTTAAAAGGCCATCATTAGTGCTATCACTTCATTGTATGCATAGGAAGCACATCAAGGAAAACTAATAAATTGATGTAAAGTGAAACAAGCACAAAATTAGCAATAGGATTACCTTGATTTCTTTCATAAGTGCAGGCACCTTGGCAATGTTTAGAAGTGAACAGAATGATACAAAAAACAAAAAATTGCTGCCTCCACTGCAACTAATCATTCTAACAATATGAAGGTCTGAAACAGATATAAATCATTTGAATCAATTGAAGCCTCCATTGCAATTGCTAATTTATTTTCTTGGAATCTAAACAATAAAATATGTTGAATTCATCTAATTGTTTGGCAATTTGTACCAGAATTGCAACATCAAACACATTAACAGTAAACCAACACATCTAAGAATTGTAACGCATAAATGATTAAAGATAATTTAAACATAGAAAATTCATTTAACTTAAATTAGATTAAAAAGAATAACAAGCATGACATTCTGAAAATACCTTCATCAATTTAAACACAAATTACATAATAATTTAAAAAATAAACCACAACCAAATTGATAAGGAAGCAAAACTAGGATAATGAGGGAAAATTGGAGATAATGAGGGGCTCACAGCGGGAGCTCATATGAAATTGAAGATGATCACTGTCACCTAGAATTGTAGCTTCAAATTCTTGGACGCACATCTTTCAAGTTAAAATTTCTGAGTGTTCCAAGTCGTAAACACATGAAGTGAAAGGATAAAACAAATTCGATTTAAACACAAATTATGCAATAATTTCTAAGAATCAGCCGCAAACAGATTGATTAAGAAGCAAAACTTAGAGGAAATTGAAGAAACTCACAACGAAGAATGGCGTGAGGGATTTGATATAATCAACGCAACAACTCCTTCAACCACAAGACAAGTTTTGAAGCCAAAAAATGCTGGCAAACTTCATTCTGAACAACCTAGAAAATGCTACCATCTATTCGCAGTTCAAAGATGAGTGGGTGGGGTTTGGGAGAATACCGGTGGCAACACTCTAACTGTGGCCTGCAAACAATTCTGTAGTGTAGGTGTTGAAAGGTTGGGTGCGTAGAGAGGCTGAGGTAAGGGCATGAATGAAGGCTGAGAGGATTTGAAAACTTATTAAACAGAATTAGCTAGGGAATAGGGAGGGAAATCCCTAGCTAAATCCATAGCTAATAAGGTAACTTTCAACATTTTATTTTAGCGAGGGAATAATTCCTAGCTGATTATATTATCTACAGAATATATTTAGCTACAGAATATTGCATAGTTAATCCATAGCTAATTGCCTGTAAAAAAATATCCTTCTTATTTTTTAAATTTAGCTAGGGAAAAATTATGTAACTAAATTTCATAGCAATTTAGCAAAATTCTTGTAGTGTTCCTAATGAGATATTTCTTGCAGAATGTTGACAACAGTTGGTTGTTTCTAATTTACCATTCAAGTCTTTTCAATTCAAAGTCTTTTGTATTCATGTCCATTTCAATCCAATTATGCTTTACTTGTGTTGATATGTTTTAATTGTATAGTTGTTAGCTTTAATGAGTGTTGATATGTTTTGATTATGTAATTAATATCTCTTCCTATTAATAGAATAGGAATATAATCTATAATTAATATGAATCCCTAAAATCAAGGGATTATAGTTTGTATCTTCTATTTATAAATCATTGAGCTAATAGATATTCTCTCAAGCAAGTTATTCAGTAAACATAAGTTGGTATCAAGAGCAAGGTTCTGGGGGGTTGTTTCCTCCACTTTTTCCTTTTTTTCTTTCCCTTTTTTTCAAATCTAGTGACTGTCAAGCTAGACCTTCTGTTTCAAGACTCTCAACCACCAAGGTGAGGGCACGATGTGTTTCAGACCACTCAAACTAGTCTTCCCTCCTAGTGTCGTCGCCGGAGCTGTCCCCACATGCCCTTGAGTCCTTTTCCCTACTGTCGTCCTTATGGCTAAAGCCCCCAAGAAGAGTCTGGTCTTCTTTGCTTTCTCTGGCTCTCCGTCTATCATATTAGAGAAACTCAATGGTAAAAAATTAGTATAATGTTGTTGATATGTGGTTTCTAGGTCAAGGTCTCTCTGACCATCTCACTAAGAAGGCTGAAGATATTCCTACTAGTAAGTAGGAGGAATGGAAACAAGCTGATTATCAAGTGGTATCCTTATTATGGCAATCTATTGATCCCAAGATTTTGGTGCACTTTCAGTCCTACAAAACATGTTGTGATATTTGGAAGAAAGCTTAGAGCATTTATTCTAATGACATTCAACGTTTGTATGATTCTGTTCATAGTCTAGCTACCCTTCAAATGACTGATCATGATCTGCCCTCCGATCTGAATAGAGCACAGTCCACTATTGTCAAAGCTTGGCCACCAAACTTTGGTGGTTGCTGACTTTGAGCTCCTACCTACCATGCTGCCATTGTTGACATTACAGCTGGAGTGGGTGGCTGGTATACTTACCAGACGTGGGTGGCTGGAACTCTTCAATTCTCCCCCTCCAGCCACTCTTGGAGCAATTGTTATCTTACAAGCATTCCAGCTATATCTCTGCATAGCTCTAGCTTTTCTTTGGTAACTGCCTTTATTAACATGTCAGCTGGATTCTCCTTTGTATGGATCTTCACTAATTTCAATAGTTGTTTATCCACAATCTCGCGTATCCAATGATAGCGGATATCAATGTGCTTTGTACGAGAATGGTACATTGAATTCTTGCTCAAATCTGGAGTACTTTGACTGTCACAATGTACCTTGTTATCCTTTTGCTTGATTTCAAATTCTTGGAGAAAATGCTTTAACCACAGCATTTCTTTCCCAGCTTCTGCTGCTGCAATATAATCTGCTTCTATTGTGGATAGAGCAACGCACTTCTACAATCTTGATTGCCATGAAATGACTCCCCCTGCAAAAGTGTAGAGAAATTCTGAAGTAGATTTTCTACCATCAAGATCTCCTGCCATGTCTGTATATATATAACCTTCCAGGATTAGATCAGCTCCCCCATAGCAAAGACATATTTTTTATCTACCTTTTAAATACCTGAGAATCCACTTGACTGCCTCCCAATGCTCATTTCTAGGATTAGAGAGAAAACGACTCACGATACCCACTGCATGAGCAATATCTGGTCTTGTACACGCCATTGCATACATCAAGCTTCCAACTGCTAAAGAATAAGGTATTGCTGACATCTTCTCTATCTCTTTCTTGGATTAGGGGCACGAAATCTTGCTCAACTTGAAGTGATTGGCTAATGGAATGCTTACTGGTTTGGCATTGTGCATATTGAACCTTTTGATCACTCATTCAATATACTTCTCTTGAGATAGCCATCACCTTCTATTCTTCCTGTCTCGAGCTATATGCATTCCAAGAATCTGTTGAGCCGGTCCTAGGTCCTTCATGTCAAAGGACTTGGAGAGTTCCTTCTTCAGCTGTTTAATTTTCGTTGCATCTTGTACCACAATCAATATATCATCTACATATAGTAGAAGAGCAACGAAATTTCCATCCGAAAAACTCTGAGTATAAACACACTGATCTGCAGTAGTTCTCTTGTAGCCTTGACTCACCATACACGAGTCAAACTTCTTGTACCACTGTCTTGGTGCTTGCTTCAGACCATACAAGCTCTTTTTCAGCTTGCAAACGAGGTTCTTGTCTGAGACCTCAAAACCTTCTGGCTGCTGCATGCAGATTTCTTCATTTAGATCTCCATGAAGAAATGCTATTTTGACATCCATCTATTCAAGCTCTAGGTTTAAACTGGCTACTAAGCCAAGAATAACCCTTATTGAAGTCATTTTTACTATTGGTGAAAAAATCTCATCAAAGTCAATACCCTTTTTCTGTTGGAATCCTTTGACTACCAATCGAGCTTTGTGTTTCACCACTTTTCCGCTGCCATCTTTCTTCAGCTTGAATACCCATTTGTTTTTCAATGCCTTTTTCCCTAATGGAAGATTAATTATCTCATAAGTATGATTTTTCTGCAGTCATCCCATCTCCTCCTGCATTGCGAACAACCATTTTTCTTTATCCTTATGAGATATGGCTTCTTGAAAATTTTCTGGTTCGCCATCTTCAGTAAGCAAACTGTACTCGGATTCTAGATATCTTTTCGACAGACTCCGACCTCATTCAGATATTCGAACTTCTGGATTAGGAGATTCACCATCATCAGCTCCTTGTGATGGTCCTACATCTTCTGGTAGAGGAGGTTGTGTCTCCCCCTACTCAACACCCTCTTCTTCTTTCTCCTCTTCTGCTTCTTGTATTTCCTCAGGCACTAGATTGTTACCTATGGCAAACTGTGCTGGTGCTGAACTTGAAATATCTTCTTGGGCACTGGATTCTGGAATTTGAGACATTGTAGGCTTTTCAATGTCTTTTATCGTCTGATTTTCATGGAACACTATGTCTCTGCTTCTTATCACCTTCTTCTCCTTTGGGTCCCATAACCTGTATTCGAATTCCTCATCTCCATAGCCTATGAAGATACAAGTAGTTGTCCTTGCATCGAGCTTTTGTCTAAGCTCCTTGGATACATGCGCAAAAGCTAAACAACCAAATACTCTCAGATGAGAATATGAAGGATGCTTACCAGACCATACTTTCTCTGGAACTTCAAAATCCAACGGTGCTGACGGTGATCTGTTGATTAGGTAGCAGGCGGCTCTGACTGCTTCTCCCCAGAATGGCTTTGGCAGCTTAGCCATATTGTGCATGCTTCTAACTCTTTCCATAATGGTCCGGTTCATTCTCTCGGCTACACCATTATGTTGTGGGGTGCGTTGGACCGTCTTCTCATGTCGGATGCCTTGACTCCTGTAATAGGCATCAAACTCTTTGGAAGTGTATTCGCCTCCATTATCAGACCGGAGACACTTCAACTTCTTTCCAGTTTCACGTTCTACCATGACATGAAATAACTTGAAGTAATTAAATACCTGGTCCTTTGTTTTCATGAAGTACACCCACACCTTTCGAGAAGCATCATCAATGAATGTCAGAAAGTACTTGTTTTTGCCTAATGATTCCGCCTCCAAGGGACCACAAACATCAAAGTGTACCAGACTGAGCAACTTTGATCTTCTCGTTGAAGAGAAACTGAAAAATACTTTATGTTGTTTGCCAAACAAACTGATTGCAAGGATTTGGAGCAGTATTCTTAGCAACAGTAATAACCTCCTTTTACTCCAGGGTAGACAACCCTTTTTCACTCATGTGATCAAGTCTCTGGTGCCACAGATTCTGAGAAGCCTCTTTTTCTACTATGTTGAGATTGTCTGCACATATCTTCACATAAGTCTTATATAAAGTACCACAAATATGACCTCGAGCGATTACCATGGTGCCTTTTGTTAATTTCCATGCGCCATTGCAAAACTGATGACCATAGCCCTGTTTGTCAAGAGCTACTCTTGACAGTAAATTCAACCGAAGATCTGGCACATGTCTGACATCCTTCAAGGTAATTGTGCTCCCCACATTTGTTTGGATCTTAACATCACCTATTCCAGCAATCTCAGAGAAATTGGAATTTCCTATCTTCACTACTCTAAAGTCACCAGCTTTATATGTTGTGAAGAAATCTTTGTGGGGAGTCACGTGGTAGGATGATGATAAACATATTTTATATGCATAATTTAGCACCTCTCATTGGTCTATTCTTATGAAATTATTGCATATTTGAAGTGAAAATTGCATAATTCCTCATACATCGGTTATGTTGTTACAAATTGAGCAGAACACCCGAATGACTATTCAAAGCAGTTGTTGAACCAAAATATCATAAACTTAAATGTTGATACCAGTATACCTCAAACAGAAGAGAAATCAAGACCTAAACTCAGAGAATTTTGGGTTACATCAAATTCAGGACAAATCAGAAAATTCCTGCTCAAACCTATACTTGGTTATTCAATGATTTCTCAAGATCTAACCGTTGGATATAGCTAAAATTTTGATATGTCATTCATGACATCATTCTCTATGACTTTCACATGAAGATTTCCAGATTAGCATTGGAAGATGGTCAAAATTAGGCAACAAGTTGGTGGCCGTCATTATTGATATAACCTAACCAGTTTCAGCAAAATGGTCATATCTCAATATCCAACCGTTAGATCTGGATGAATTTTTGATATGTTCTTCATGACTGCATGTGCTACAACTTTCATGAAGAGAAGATTTCCAAATTATGAGGCGAACAATGACGAATTTGGTAATCTTCGGAGCTGAAATTTCAACCCATGTGCAACGAGATTTGACAAAGTTATAATTGAATAGTTCTAGCCTTTGCCTATAAAAGGAAGGCATTTGCCACACTTAAGGGCATTTCATTTTCTGAGTTCTCTCATTGTAGTTTGAGTTAGGGGTGAAGCTTTCATAAATTGTGAGATTTATACTTTGATTTCAAGGTTAATTGTTCCAATTTGTCTAAAGTAAATCCCAAAGCTCTTGTAGTTTGTATAATATATTCATCATCTTATTCAAGTTTCTTCATCTTGATGTCAAGTTAAGTTTCTAGTTAGAGTTAGGGGTGAAACTTTCATAAATTGTAAGATTTATACTTTGATTTCAAGGTTAGATCTTCCAATTTGTTTAAAGTAAATCCCAAAACTCTAGCCCGTTGTATTCTTGTTAATACCAACGACCACTTTTCATTTTTATCATGCTTTTCACTTGTTCTTTTGTTTCCTTTAATATAATGAGTAGCTAAATTTCTATACTATGATTGCAATTTGAACTCACACGTAATTTGATTTGTTTATCATATCTAAGATTAGGTTGATTATCTTGAATTGTTTATCTTACTTGTTCCTAATACTTTTAATTAATTGGCCATTAATTAAATTGAATTGATAAACCTTAAGCAACTTGACAAAGGGATTTTGGTTTTAGATCTAGGTAAGATAACATATGATCTTTGTGCGAAAGCCTTGAGTTTATATAGGATAGACATATACCTATATGACATATATGTAACCATTAATAAAACCGAAACTTAATGAATTCTTGATTACTTGATAAACATAGACATATAGTTTATCATTAATTAATGATATTTCTATTTGACCATCGAAAGAGGCTTATAGATAAGTTAGGATTTCTACTTAACAATTCAGATAATTAATTGATCTTAGATGGAAGTAAGAGAATCAAGTAAAGTGTGAGGGATAATTGCAATCCTAGGCTTGGTTAATTTGATCATTAAATTTATCTTCTTTTTTACTTTAATTTTTAGTCTTTCATAAATCATCTCTTATTAAGTTGTTTAAATAAGATTGAGTTTTGCAAACTTTTAGTAGATAGTCAAATTTAGAATTAATCCCTATGGGTTCGACACTTTCTTATTATTATATTACTTGATTTGCGATAACGTATACTTGCATTCTGATTTACCACATCAAGTTTTTGGCGCCGTTGCCGGGGAGTAATCCTTTATTTTACTACTATTAATAATAGCATACTTGGTCTTAATTTAAACTTGTTCTTTTATTTCTTTTTAATTTTTTGAATCGTTTATGCGTAGTGCTCAAGACATGGAGTTGATTCCTCTTAATCTTGAGAGTGAGCGAACTTGCCACAGAAACAGAAAAGAACGTCGTCAAGAGTTATTGCAGCAAAGAAGAATGGCTGACGATAACAGAAATCAAGAGCTTGGGCCAACTGATCAACAACCTAGAACTCTTAGGGATTATATAATTCCTACTACTGATGGAGTTCATTCAATTATTGTCAGACCTCCAATACAAGCTAACAACTTTGAGATTAAGCTAGGAGTGATCCAGATGCTGCAAAATAATCAATTTGGGGGTTTGCCTCATGAATACCCAAATGCGCATATAGCAAATTTCCTGGAGATCTGTGATACTTTCAGGCACAATGGATGTTCTGCAGATGCTATTTGGTTAAGAATTTTTCCCTTTTCACTGAGAGACAAGGCTAAAAGTTGGTTAAATTCTCTACCTGATAGCTCTATCACTACTTGGGATATGTTGGCACAAAAATTCTTAGCTAAGTATTTCCCTCCTGCAAAGAGTGCAAAGTTGAGGAATGAAATTACCTCTTTTCAGCAATATGATTCAGAATCATTATATAAGACATGGGAGAGATTCAAGGATCTACTTAGAAGATGCCTTCATCATGAGGTACAAAAGTGGCTTCAAGTTCAGACTTTCTATAATGGCTTGACTAACTCTCTGAGGTCAACCACTGATGATGCTGCTACAAGTGGCGCATTGATGAACAAAACTGTTGAAGAAGGTTATGATTTATCGGAAGAGATGGCTTCCAATAACTATGAATGGCCTACTAAAAGAACATCACAAAGGAAAGTAGCTGGAATTTATGAAGTAGATACTTTATCTGCTTTCTCTGCACAAGTAGCTGCGCTGACTAAGAAGCTAGACTTAGTTGGGAGTCAATCCAATCAACAGTCAATACATGCTATTCAGAACCCTTTCATGATTTGTGAGTATTGCTCTGGACCCCATTCTGTTGATCAATGCTCATTTAATTATGAAACTGCTAATTATGTTGGTAATTTCAATCGGCAACAACACAACCCAAATTCAAATTTCTACAATCCCGGTTGGAGGAATCACCCCAATTTTTCTTGGAGAAATAACCAAGAAGCTTCATCATCAGCTAGACCGATGGGACCACCTGGGTTCCAACAAAAGCTCCACAACAAGAGAAGAAATCTATAATGGAGGAAGCCATCTTACAGTTGACTAAGTGTACTCAACAATGTATGAATCAACTTCAAAGTCAAGGAGCTTATATCCGTAATCTTGAGGTTCAAATAGGGCACTTATCTGGTTTTATGAATAATCGTCCTCAAGGTAGTTTACCTAGCAACACGGAAACCAATCCTAAGGGAGGTAATAATGAATAATGTAAGGCTGTTACCCTTAGGAGTGGCAAAGAATTGGATGAACCCATTCAAAAACCTGAAAAAAAATGAAGATGAGAAGATTCATGAACAATCAAAGAGCAATTTTAAAGAACCTTTTATATTGAAGAAATCTGAGAAGAACGAACCCCTCCACCTTCATTCCCACAATGTCTTCAAAAGCAAAATATGGACAAGTAATTCACCAAGTTTCTAGAGGTATTCAAGAAACTTCATATCAATATTCCTTTTGCTGAAGCTTTGGAACAGATGTCGAGCTATGTCAAGTTTATGAAGGAAATCTTGTCCAAAAAGAGAAGACTTTGAGATTTTGAAACTGTTACACTTACTGAAAAATACAGTGCCATATTACAGAAAAAGCTTCCGCCAAAGCTAAAAGATCCAAGGAGTTTTACTATTCCTTGTACTATTGGTAATAAATTTTTTGGTAAAGCTTTATGTGATTTGGGAGCTAGTATAAATTTGATGCCTCTTTCTGTTTACAAACAACTTGGATTGATGGAGGTGAACCAAACCAATCTAACTCTACAATTAACAGACAGATCTCTCACCTACCCAAAAGGAGTGGTGGAAAATGTTTTAGTTAAAGTTGATAAATTCATATTTTCTGCTGATTTTGTAGTATTAGATATAGAGGAGGATCGAGAGGTTCCAATCATTCTTGGGAGACCTTTCCTAGGTACTGGTAGAACTCTCATAGATATGCAAAAAGGTGAGTTGACTATAAGGGTACAAGATCAAGAGGTAACATTCAATGTCTTTAAAGCTATGAAATATCCTCAAGAATCTGATGAATGTTTCATGATTAATGCTATTGATGATAGCAAGTTCGAATCAAGTACTAATGGGTTTAGTACTGATCCTTTAGAAGATGCTATTATTAATCTACCTTGTGAGGATAGGCAGGAATCCCTTGAGTTTGTGCAATGGCTTAATGCATCACCGTCTTACAATCATATCGGAAAACAATTCGAGGATTTGGAGTTGTCCATGAAAGATGGGACTGCAATGAAATCCTCTGTTGAAGAACCACCAGAGTTGGAGCTAAAGCAACTTCCTGATCATTTGAGGTATATGTTTTTAGGAGAATCTTCTACCTTACCAGTTCTTATCTCATCTTCTCTTAATAGTGTACAGGAAGAGAAATTGCTAAGATTTTCGCGAGAATATAAGAAAGCCTTGGGATGGACCATAGCAGATATCAAAGGAATAAGCCCATCTATTTGCATACATAAGATTCTGCTAGAGGAAGGATCGAAGCCCACTATTGAACATCAAAGGAGGTTGAATCTGATAATGAATGAGGTAGTCAAGAAAAAGATTATTAAATGGTTGGATGCTGGAATCATTTACCCCATCTATGATAGTTCGTGGGTCATCCCAGTGCAATGTGTACCTAAAAAGGGAGGTATGACTCTAATTACTAATGATAACAATGAATTAATTCCCACTCGAACTGTTACAAGTTGGCGAGTCTGTATGGACTACATAAAGTTGAACAAAGCAACAAGGAAAGACCATTTTCCTCTCCCTTTCATTCTTCAAATGTTAGACAGACTTGCTGGTCGAACTTATTACTGCTTTTTGGATGGATATTCGGGGTACAACCAAATTGCCATAGCTCTTGAATACCAAGAAAAGACAACTTTCACATGTCCTTATGCAATGCACCTGCCACTTTTCAACGATACATGATGGCAATCTTCTCAGATATGGTGGAGCAGTCAATAGAGGTATTTATAGATGACTTCTCTGTATTTGGTGATTCTTTTGACCTTTGCCTTAATAATCTTGCTTTAGTGCTAAAAAGATGTGTAGAGACTAATCTAGTACTAAATTGGGAGAAGTGCCATTTTATGGTTCAAGAAGGAATAGTCCTTAGCCATAAAGTTTCTGCTAAAGGAATTGAAGTTGACAAAGCAAAGATTGAGACAATTGAAAAATTACCTCCACCTACTTCAGTGAAGGGCATTCGCAGTTTCTTAGGGCATGCAGGCTTCTACAGACGATTCATTAAGGATTTTTCTAAGATCTCTAAACCTTTGTATAATTTACTTGAAAAAGATATTCCTTTTGAATTTGATGAATCTTGTCTTGAAGCTTACAGGATCTTGAAAGAGAAGTTGATTACAGCACCAATCATTGTAGCACCAGATTGGAATATCTCATTTGAACTTATGTGTGATGCTAGTGATTTTGCAGTGGGGGCAGTTCTTGGTCAAAGGAAGAACAAAAAGATGCATGTCATTTACTATGCGAGGAAAACCTTAAATGATGCTCAACTTAATTACACCACCACATAAAAGGAACTTCTTGCTGTGGTATTTGCTTTTGATAAATTTCGATCTTATTTAATTGGAACAAGAGTAATTGTCTATACAGATCATTCAGCAATCAAGTATTTGATTTCCAAGAAAGATGCTAAGCCGAGGTTGATCAGATGGATACTCTTGTTACAAAAATTTGATCTTGAGATTCAGGATAGAAAAGGAATAGAAAATCAAGTGGCCGACCACTTATCTAGATTGGAAAATGACAACAATGAAGGAGGTAAAGTGCAAATTAATGAGTGTTTTCCTGATGAACAACTCTTTACCCTTCAAGGTAATATACTATGGTATGCTGATTTTGTTAATTATCTTGTAAGTGGTATTTTACCTCCTGAGCTTAACTGGCAACAAAGAAAGAAATTTTTGCATGATATTAAATACTATGTTTAGGATGAACTTTTCTTGTTTAAGCAATGTGCAGATCGAATTTTAAAAAGGTGTATCCCCAGTGAAGAAGTTGATAACATCTTGCATCAATGCCATTCATCTGATTATGGAGGACACTTTGGAGGAGAAAAGACAGCTGCTAAGGTGTTACAGTCTGGTTTCTATTGGCCATCATTATTTAAGGATGCTTACTCCTTTGTTGTAAAATGTGACAGGTGCCAACGGACTGGAAATATCTCTAGAAGACATAAGATGCCCCCTCAACAACATTTTAGAAGTGGAGATCTTTGACGTATGGGGTATTGATTTCATGGGTCCTTTCATCTCATCTTTTCATAACCTCTATATTCTTGTTGCTGTTGATTATGTTTCTAAATGAGTTGAAGCAACTGCTTTACCCACTAACGATTCTAAAGTGGTGTTGAATTTTTTGAAAAGAAACATATTCACTAGGTTTGGAACTCCAAGAACAATAATAAGTGATAAATGGTGTCATTTTTGCAACAAATATTTTGGAGCCCTTCTTGCTAAGTATGGAGTGACTCATAGGGGTGGCAACTGCATACGATCCCCAAACTAGTGGCCAGGTTGAGGTTTCTAACGGAGAAATAAAGAGGATCTTAGAGAAAACAGTTAATCCCACAAGAAAAGATTGGTCCAAGAGATTGGATGATGCATTATGGGCTTATCGAACAGCATACAAAACTCCGATTGGAATGTCACCATATCAATTGGTGTTTGGCAAAGCATGTCACCTTCCAGTGGAGCTTGAACATAATGCATATTGGGCTATTAAAAAACTCAATTTTGATATGAAGCAAGCTGGTGAAACTCAATAAGATGGATGAGTTCCGTATTCAGTCATATGAAAATGCCAAACTCTACAAGGAGCAAACAAAAAGGTGGCATCATAAGAAGATTGTCAAGAGAGAATTCCAGACAGGTCAAAAAGTCTTACTTTTCAACTCGATGTTGAAATTATTTCCTAGAAAACTTAGATCGAGATGGTCAAGACCGTTCGTGATAGTCAAGGTGTCCCCATTTGGAGCAATTGAAATCAAAGATGATAAAACAGATCAATTAATTTGAGACACTTTTGTTAGCTTTGTATTAGGATTTATTAGATGTTTATTGTGCCCAATATTAGTATTTTAGATGAGTTTAATGTTGTTGGGCTTCATTGGGCTTTAATGCAAATATTGAATAATTTTCGGATTTTGATGCATTTTGACATTTCTTCCTTGGTTAGGCCATAACTTGGGACTCGGTGATCCATTTGAGGTGATCTTGGTGTCTTTGGAAAGCTAACACAATGTTCTACAAGTTTCATGAGAACTCAAGAGTTGGATCGGACTTCTAAGGGTCCAAAATATCCCTGGAATGCAGAGTGAGTTTGCTGTCACGAAAATCTAGACAGTGTGCACATATTGGACTACATAGTGAGCTATAGGCCTCCTCTTAGGCTGAAACTTGGCCATTGGAAAGATAAGACCCATATCTCCAACTTCACTGAAGACCATTTAGTCAATAGATGTCGTTTTAGGCATGATAATGAAGCTACAAGTTGATTTGAATTTGGAAACACGTTCTGCCAACCTAACTTGAGGTAGGTTCAGTGCTTTTGGCATATCTAGAGTTCTAAACGTCCAAATGACATGATTCCAATTGCAAAATTTCAAGGAGACAACTGGCTACATCTTTCATGAGACCTCCAAGCCAAAATGCTCCGTCTAGATCATGAAAATCAAGCTGGAAGTCGGATAAGAGTTGCTGACTAAAAGCCACTAACCATACACCAACCCACCTACCATGCACCAACCCACCAACCATGCATCAAGCTTCCATATTTGACAATTTCCATATTTTTATAGCTTGTATTCAGATTATGTACATGTACAAATTGGCTTCTAGGATTAGTATAAATAGAGTCAATCTCTTTGTATTATAAGGATTGAATTTTAAGTAAGTTTCAAGAAAGTTTGAGTATTTATGAGAGTTTTCTTTCTCGTCTTCTCCATACTCTTTAGAATTTCGTTTTTGTTCTTTTATTTATGAGTTCTTCCTTCCCATCCATGGAAGGCTAGGCTCTCATAATCAATCCAAGGGATTAGCCATCTTGATGTTTAATTTGGAGATCTTGTTTTACTTATTCATATTGCTTAATTGTTATTCAAGTTTCTCTTCTTCCTCTTTTAATTTTGATCTAGATTGAATTGCTTAATTTGATTTGGATGTTTATGTGATAATAGCTTTATTATCATGTATTCAAGAGGATCACATAGAATAAACAATTTATTAAAGTTTTTTGATGGATTGTTTAGCTTGGTTAAATTCTTGATCTGAAGTTAATCTATGTTCGGATGGTGCTTACTTTATCTAACCTTGGTTAATTAAATCCTAGATGCTTATCTAGTAGAGGATTCTTGGATCATGTTGAGGCGTCTTGATATGATCTAAGGCCAAGAACATGGTTAGCAATTAAGTGAATTCCTTGTGATCAATAATGGATTAAACTCAAGATCGGTAAAATTTCCTTGGATTGGTTAATTTGTTAATTACTTTCCTTTAATTCAATTAGTGTATTATCTTTTCAAATCATCAAAGCCCCCTTTTAATTATCTTGATCTGATTAAATCTTTGTTCTTTTTGGATCCTTGAGAGACGATTCGGTTCATTCTCTATACTACAAATTAGTTTGTGAACCGGAAATTTTTATTATTTGAGGGGTCTCGACAACCTCTTGTCAAAAACCTAAGCCATGTTTAAGGTCAATGGTCAAAGATTGAAGCATTATTGGGGAGGACCCATTGATCGTGAAAAATCTTCAATCACGCTGACTGACAATGAATGATCTTTGACAGATTACTTTTCACCGGTTAAATGGCGGATAACGGTACTCTGTGAACTTTTTTCGGTCCCTTCAGTTACCCATAAACATTGAAATCTGTATAAAATTTTACTCATTCTTTCTTTTTTTCAAAATGGACAATCGGCTTGTTAACTTCCGCAAGCGATTCCCTTCTCTCCCTCAAAATGCTTTGACTAACATTTATTGTGCAATGATTGAAAGATTAAGAATGCTTATGCACAAATATGTTGGTTAATCGAAGCAAAGGTCCAAATAACTGGTGAGTTCTCTGACGCTCTTATTTCATATATGTCAGGTCTAGGTAAAAGTCTATATGCAAAAAAAAGAAGAGCAAAAAGATTATGGGTCTGCTATAAATGTGCAAGATGGACCTGTAATACAAAATGCAAATCACTTGGAATGGTGTCTATAAATCGAGATGACAAAATTAACTTCATTAAGGATGGCATGAGTAAGGAGTCTTTAGATAACATTCTATTGACTCTTGAGACGTATCCTAGTGGAGATGTGTAGGGAGTACTTCTCAATTTATGGCCAATATTCCAAGCTGAACATGAGCGTTATAGTCTTGGGAATCTGACTCACAAAGACCTTGTTTGCCAATTTTTAAGAAAATTGAAGGAGAAGCTGATCATCGACCCATAGAGAGCATTCAAACTATTACTTGACGTAAAACTTGAGGAAAATGTGAGTCACAATCACACCTACTATAAGTATTGTTATTATTATTATTATTATTATTATTATTTAATTTTTGTTCAAAAATAATAATAAAATAAAATAAAAGTTAAAAAAATAAAAAATAAAATAAAAAAATAGCCGTATTTTTTTAAAATATGCTTTGTATATTTTCAAATTTCTTCTGACACATATAGATCAGTCTCTTATTCTTGTCGTATAGCTATTATCATTTATGTGCTTATTTTCAAACTTTCCTAACACGCGGATCTACCCCTCCTTCATAGGTGTAATTATTACATTTGAGTTTTGATTCCTTTAAATATTGCACTTTGCTCTCTTCAGATCATTGATAAGGTGAAAGTACAAAAAAAAAAGATGGAAGTAACTTCAGTTTGTCGGATCAAAAGTGTTTGTGTCTTTTGTGGATCTAATCCTTGAAAGGATAAAGAGTTTGTACATATTACAAACCATCTTGGTCGAGTGCTAGCTGAAAGAGAAATCCATTTAGTTTACGGAGGAGGTAGTCTTAGGTTAATGGGTTGTGTAGTAACTGCTGCACATTTAGGAGGTGGCAAAGTCCTTGGTGTTATTCCTAGTCCTTTAGCTATTGGCAATCCCACTGGAAAAACAGTAGGAGCCGAAGTAATGGTATCTTGCATGCACCAACACATAAACATTATGATAGCAAATGCTGATGCCATTATTGCCCTACCTGGTGGTTTTGGAACTTTAGAAGAGATCTTCTAAATTGCATCTTAGTTACAACTAAACTTTCACCAAAAACTCATAAGCATATTAAATGTTAATGGTTTTTATGACAGTTTGTTTTGTTTTCTTGATCATGCTGTAGAAAAAAAAAATCATCTCACCAGCGACACGTCAAATTCTTGTAACTGCTGCAACCCCTGAAGAATTGCTCGATCAACTACACGGATTTGTACTACAACGTGATTCAGCAATGACTCTCCTGAACTGGGAACAAGGCAGCAGCAAAAAGCAAAAACTTAATTTGACTTTGTCCTTGTGAATTTTTGCTTTCTCTTACGGTTTTAGTTTTTTGTAACTTTTCTTATTTCAGGCTCGATTTGTAGTTTTCTGGTAAGATCTTCTACTCTCTACCTATCTTGATTTTGACATTGGGGACAATGTCTTAAATTAGTTGGGGGGAGGGATAATTGACATAGTTTGTTAAAAAGAAAAGAAAAAAAATTTAACCAGCTAATTTTTATTGTTACTAACTTACTAGATGTATGATGGCAGAGTAAGGAGTAATTTTGCTCTTAAGACGCATTTTAACTTGCATTTCATAGTAGGTTTAAAATCATTTTGTTCTTGTATATATATATAGATAGTATTTTGATCTTTTCAATTGATTTTGATGCAAGCATATGCTGAATTTGAGCTTAGTTGATGATAAAAGTATGCAAAACAATTTATAGTTGAATTATTTTTCAAAATTCGTGATATACATGTATATATGATTGTGGATATTAAGAAGAAGGCATGTTTGAATTGAGTAAATGTTTTATACCTTTGTGAGTTTTGGGCTTTTCCAAGTTTGATACTTATGCTTGGTTTATTGTCTTTCATGAGTGATGTCAATTATGGATTTATTTTTTAGAACTTGCACTGAATCAATTTGAGATTACATTGGTCTGTATGTTGCATGAAAATGATAGAGGCAATTTTCTTGACTTAGCTACTGATCAATCAATTTGAGACACTTATGTTAGCTTTGTATTAAGCTTTATTATATGTTTATTGTGCCCAATATTAGTATTTTAGATGAGTTTAATGTTATTGGGCTTCATTGGACTTTAATAAAAAATTTGAATAATTCTTGGATTTTTATGCATTTTAACCTTTCCTCCTTGGTTAGGCCATAACTTGGGACTCGGTGATTCATTTGAGGTGATCTTGGTGTCTTTGGAAAGCTAAGACAAGGCTCTACAAGTTTTATGAAGAACTCAAGAGCTGGATCAGACTTCTAAGGGTCCAAAATATCTCTGCAATGCAGAGTAGGTTTACTGTCACAGAAATCTGGGCAGTGTGCACATATTGGACTATATAGTGGGTTCTAAGCCTCCTCTTGGGCTGAAACATGGCCATTGGAAAGATAAGACCCATATCTTCAATTTCACTAAGACCATTTAGTCAATAGATGTCGTTTTAGGCATGATTATGAAGCTACAAGTTGGTTTGAATTTGGAAACACGTTCTGCCGACCTAACTTGAGGTAGGTGTAGTGTTTTTGGTATATCTGGAGTTCTAAAAGTCCAAATGGCATGATTCCAATTGCAAAATTTCAAGGAGACAATTGGCTACAACTTTTAGGAGACCTCTAAGCCAAAATGCACCATCTAGGTCATGAAAATCAAGCTGGAAGTCGGATAAGAGTTGC
The DNA here is from genome assembly GCA_023212625.1 of Styphnolobium japonicum. NCBI lineage: Eukaryota > Viridiplantae > Streptophyta > Magnoliopsida > Fabales > Fabaceae > Styphnolobium > Styphnolobium japonicum. Next base: position 8,771,138 of record JALBWW010000010.1, read on the forward strand.
TGACTTGAAGCCACCAACCATACACCAACCCACCTACCATGCACCAACCCACCAACCATGCATCAAGCTTCCATATTTGACAATGTCCATGCTTTTACAACTTGTATACAAATGATTTTCAATTACAAATTGGCTTCTACGATTAGTATAAATAGAGCTAATCTCTTTGTATTAGACATCATTCAATTTCAAGTAAGTTTGAAGAAGGTTTGAGTATTTGTGAGAGTTTTCTTTCACTTCTTCTCCATTCTCTTTAGAATTTTGTTTTTGTTCTTTATTTTATGAGTTCTTCCTTCCCATCCATGGAAGGCTAGGCTCTTATAATCAATCCAAGGGATTAGCCATCTTGATGTTTAATTTGGAGATCTTGTTTCGTTTGTTCATATTGCTTAATTATTATTCAAGTTTCTCTTCTTCCTCTTTTGATTTTTATCTAGATTGAATTGCTTAATTTGATTTAGATGTTGATGTGGTAATAGCTTTATTATCATGTATTCAAAGAGGATCACATAGAGTAAACAATTTATTAAAGCTTTTTGATTGATTGTTTAGCTTGGTTAAATTCTAGATCTTAAGTTAATCTATGTTTGGATGGTGCTTACTATATCTAACCTTGGTTAATTAAATCCTAGATGCTTATCTAGTAGAGGATTCTTGGATCATGTTGAGGCGTCTTGATATGATCTAAGGCCAAGAACATGGTTAGCAATTAAGTGAATTCCTTGTTATCAATGATGGATTAAACTCAAGATCGGTAAATTTCCTTGGATTGGTTAATTTGTTAATTACTTTCCTTTAATTCAACTAGTGTATTATCTTTTCAAATCATCAAAACCCCTTTTTAATTATCTTGATCTGATTAAATCATTATTCTTTTTGGATCCTTGAGAGACGATTTGGTTCATTCTCTATACTACAAATTAGTTTGTGAGCCGGTAATTTTTATTATTTGACAGGTCTCGACAACCTCTTGTCAAATTTGGCGCCGTTGCCGGGGATCGAACCCGGGTCACCTGCATGACAGGCGAGAATACTCACCACAAGAGAATTTTCTAACGCTCTTATTTCATATATGTCAGGGCTAGGCAAAAGTTCATATGCAAAGAAAAGAAGAGCAAAAAGGTTACGAGTTTGCTTTAAATATGCAAGATGGACCTGTAACACAAAATGCAGATCAATTGGAATGGCGTCCATAAATCGACTTGATAAAATTCACTTCATTAAGGATGACATGAATAATGAGTCTTTAGATAACATTCCATTGACTCTTGAGACGCATCCTAGTGGAGATGTGCAGAGAGTACTTCTCGATTTATGGCCAATATTCCAAGATGAACATGAGCGTTATAGTCTCGGGAATCTGACTCAAAAAGACCCTGTTTGCCAATTTTTAAGAAAATTGGATAGGAAACCGACCATCGGCCCATAGAGGGCATTCAAGCCGTTACTGGACGTAAAACCAAAGGAAAATGTGAGCAACAATTACACCTCCTGTAAGTATTTTTTTTATTTTTCCTTTTTCTTCTTATTTATTAAAAAAAATTCAAAAAAAAAGACGTATTTTTTTGAAATATGCGTTGCGTTTTTTCAAACTTCTTCTGACACATATAGATTAGTCTTTTATCCTTGTCATATAGCTATTATCATTGATATGCTTCTTTTCAAACTTGCCTGACACACGGATCTACCCCTCCTTTATAGGTGTAATTATTACATTTGAGTTTTGATTCCTTTAAATAATGCACTTTGCTCTCTTCAGATCATTGATAAGGTGAGAGTACAAAAAAAGAGAGAGAGAAAAAGAAAAGAAAATGGAAGTCACTTCAGTTCGTTGGATCAAGAGTGTTTGTGTCTTTTGTGGATCTAATCTTGGGAAAGATAAAGAGTTTGTAAATATTGCAAACCATCTTGGTCGAGTGCTTGCTAAGAGAGAAATCCATTTAGTTTACGGAGGAGGTAGTCTTTGGTTAATGGGTTGTGTAGCCACTGCTGCACATTTAGGAGGTGGCAAAGTCCTTGGTGTCATTCCTAGTCCTTTAGCTATTGGCAATCCCACTGGAAAAACAGTAGGGGATGAAGTAATGGTATCTTGCATGCACCAACGCATGAACATTATGATAGCAAATGTTGATGCCTTTATTGCCCTACCTGGTGGTTTTGGAACTTTGGAGGAGCTCTTCCAAATTACATCCTGATCACAACTGAACTTTCACCAAAAACCCATAGGTATATTAAATATTAATGGTTTTTATGACAGTTTGTTTTGTTTTCTTGATCATGCTGTGGAACAAAGATTCATCTCACAAGCGACACGTCAAATTCTTGTAACCGCTGCAACCCCTGAACAATTGCTTGATCAACTACACGAATTTATCCTACAACGTCATCCAGCAATGACTTCATTGAATTGGGAATAAGGCAGCCGCAGCAAAAAGCAAAAACTTGATTTGACTTTATCCTTGTGAATTTTTGTTTTCTCTTATGGTTTTAGTTTTTTGTAATTTTTCTTATTTCAGGCCCGATTTGCAATTTTCTGGTAAGACCTTCTACACTCTACCTATCTTTATTTTGACATTGGGGACAATGTCTTAAATTAGTTGGGGGGAGGTATAGTTGACAATACCATGTACATAGTTTAGTTTTAAAAAAAATAGGAAACTAGCTAATCTTTATTGTTACTAGCTTATTAGATGTATGATGGCAAAGTAAGTAGTTTTGCTCTTGAGACTCATCTTAACTTGCATTTCATAGTATGTCTTAAATTATTTTGTTCTTTTATATTAAAAAAAATTTTATTTTTATCTTTTCAATTAATTTTGATGCAAGCATGTGCTGAATCTGAGCTTAATTGATAATAAAAGTATGCAAAATAGTTTATAGTTGAATCATTTTCATGATATACATGTGTATATGACTGTGGATATTAGGAAGAAAGCATGGTTGAATTGAGTGAATGTTCCATACCTTTGTGAGTTTTGGGCTTTTCCAAGTTTGATACTTACACTTGGTTTATTTTCTTTCATGAGTGATGTCAATTATGAATTTATTTTCTAGAACTTGCATTGAATCGATTTGAGATTACATTGGTCTGTATGTTGCATGAAAATGACAGAGGCATTTTTCTTGACTTAGCTGCTTTGGCCAAATAAACCTACCTTGCATTTATCCCATTGTTAACCCCCTCTGAGCCTACTTGCCCATTCTTTGTTCTTAGCTCATTACAAGCCTTGAGTGAAAAACCATGTTTTACCTCACCTTAGGGAATATGAGAGCATTGATTTTCCTATTGGAGGAGCTATTTTGCTTACAATGAATTAAGTGTGGGGGAATTGGTATGCTGATGTGAAATGCTTGGTACCAAAAAAAAAACGAAAAACAAAACAAAACAAAACAAAAAACAAAAAAAAAAGAAAAAAGAAAATAAAGCCAAAAGGTTGAAAAATAAAAGAATAGAAAAAGGAAAAAATATGTGAAGAGAATAAGCATTTTATGGTTTTGGTAAAATTTTATGCTTTCTACTTGAGTTACTCCCCAATGCTCTTTTATTCTCTTTGGTTTTAACCTGCTATTATCCATATTGTTCCCTTCCTTCACTTTATAACCATTACAACCTTTTTGAAAGATCTCTTGATTTTTGCAATTTATTTGATCTAAGTAGTGGAGAATTGATGTATATGCAAGCCTATGGTAAAATACTTTCATAATTTGACTGAGTTGAGTGCAAACAGTTAACCTAAACACCTTGTATGATTTGAGTGTCACTTGTGAGGAATTTTACTCAATTTGAACATGCCTAATTCTGATTAAAGCATGATTATGCTATACTTTATTCTCAATTGGTTTGATTCAACTATTCTTTGTTAAGCATACTTGACTTATTAATTATGGTTTATATTTGATACAATGCTTATATTTAAAAATTAGTTGAATTGATTAAATAAAGTATTACATGTTTGTGGGTATCATCCTGGTAAACCCTCACGAGACTATAACTCGTCCACTAGGGACACCTAGGGGTTTAAAGGCTTGTGACACATGCTAAGTGCCATCGTGTTTTCCTACGAAAGTGGATTAGATTAGGTATAATCAGTTTTTATGCTTTTAGTTTAATAATATGATGTTTCTTGTTTTTCTTTAGTTTTGTTCTTATGTGTTTTGCCCAAGAGTGCAAAAGCTTAAGTGTGGGGGAATTTGATCAATCAATTTGAGACACTTATGTTAGCTTTGTATTAGGCTTTATTAGATGTTTATTATGCCCAATATTAGTATTTTAGATGAGTTTAATGTTATTGGGCTTCATTGGGCTTTAATGCAAATTTTGAATAATTCTTGGATTTTGATGCATTTTGACCTTTCCTCCTTAGTTAGGTCATAACTTGGGACTCGGTGATTCATTTGAGGTAATCTTGGTCTCTCTGGAAAGCTAAGACAAGGCTCTACAAGTTTCATGATGAACTCAAGAGCTGGATCGGACTTTTAAGGGTCCAAAATATCCCTGCAATACAGAGTAGGTTTACTGTCACAGAAATCTGGGCAGTGTGCAGATATTGGACTATATAGTGGGTTCTAGGCCTCCTCTTGGGCTGAAACTTGGCCATTGGAAAGATAAGACCCATATCTTCAACTTCACTAAAGACCATTTAGTCAATAGTGTTACCAAGTGGCTTCAATAACTTAAGAGGGGGGTGAATTGAGTTTTCAAAAACTTTCGCAAAGTTTGTTTCAATGATGCTAATTATATTGAATCAAAGGACTTGTCAAGGTTAATGACTAAGATTAATGAGCTTTTTGATACAGAAAATATAAGACAAGAATTCACAACATTAAAAACATCAAGCTAGATAAGTTGATAGAATATAACTTATAAGTAAAAGATAAGGGTTGAGAGAATGCAAACAAGATTTATACTGGTTCAATCACTTCTTGTGATCTACGTCCAGTCCTCGAGATCGTCCACCCGAGATTTCAACTATACTTCAAGCTTCTAACTTGGGTGCTTGATAAAAACCCTTACAATATAAAGCACTCTTCACTTAGTATGGGATCCTCCACCCTCTATGTGCAAGAGCCTCCCTCAATACAACAAGGAATTTCTCTCCTTGAACTTACATAAGATAATCTAATGGTTTTTGGTAGTTTGTAACTCTCACAAGAGCAGATATACAACTTGATGAACAGATGAGTATTTGATCAAATCACTAAGCAAGCTTTTTCAAATGGAAAACAGAGTATGATGAACTGAAGATTAGAAAAAGCTCTTTCAAAATGAATTTTTGATCTTGGGTTTTTTTGAAACTTAATTTAGATGAGCTATAAATAGCTCTTACAAGTTTTTTGATCCGTTGGGTAGTAGGTAGGTATTAAAACAATATTCAAACTAGCCGTTGGAAAAGTTTCTGGAGCGTGTGTAGTCGACTACACAACTGTTGTAGTCGACTACCGTGCCTTTCTGACTTTTAAAAACATGAGAGTTTATAATTAAAAGAATGCATGTAGTCGACTACACTTACAAGGTAGTCGACTACGATAGCTCTCGGACTCTTTTTAAAAGCAAGGCAACTGAGATATATTATCAAAAATAATATGTAGTCGACTACAGAGCTTATGTAGTCGATTACATGTCTCCTCTGGTTTATACACTTTTAAAAAGGAACAATTTTTTAAAACGATGTAGTCGACTACAATAACTTTGGTAGTCGACTACAAATGTCCTCGGGTTAACATGTATTTAACAAAAGTATTTTTATCAGCATTGTAGTCGACTACCTCAGCATTGTAGTCGACTACAAGCATCCTCGGGACATTTATAAATGACAGGCATTTCAAGGTTTTGCCTATTTGTAGTCGACTACAATACTTGTGTAGTCGACTACAAGTTTGTTCTGACTTTTGGAAAACGTTGTAAACTTAACATTTTCCAGCTGTGTAGTCGACTACATCAACCTTGTAGTCGACTACAAGTGACTTAAAAACTCATTTTTGATAAGTTAAAAAATCTTTCTTTCCAAAGCATTTTTAAAGATAACTTTCTTTTTATCAAACCTTATTTTAGGAATAGTTTTTGTAAGATTAAAATAAAATGCTTGCTAAGTGATTTAAGCAATTAATTACTCTTACAATGATAAGTAAAAGCCTATAAGTCTTGAGTACTCCTTGTGAACTTGTTCTTGTCTTCTTGGTGCGGAATCCTTTGTTTGGTTATCATCAAAATTCTATATGACAAATGTTGTTCACATTCTCCCCCTTTTTGATGATGACAAACAATATAACTGTGGAGTGAGAAATGTCAGTAATAAAAGAAATAAATAAGCAAAATCTCCCCCTTTGATAATCAGAGTTTAGGAAATGTCGCAGCAGGAGCAGTTTCACATTGTATTAACTCCCCCTTGGTTTTACAATAGGAGCATTTCAATTTTTTATTTATAACATTGTACCTTCATTATGAAATATATATTAGCAATGTTATTTAATCATATAAGCATAGACATTCCATTTCATTTAACATATTTCTCCCCCTTTTGGCATTATCAAATAAGGGTAACGAAATAGCCACGATAAACTTTGAGAGAAATTAAATAGCAATCAAAGCATTAAGTCAATTAAAGATCAAACATTTAACTTGTTCAACATCAAATAACTAAATGGCATAAACTTTGGATTAGTTCAAAACACAATGAGATAAAATGAAGAGAAATCCTAAGAAAAGTCTAAGCCCCATCATCGTCCTCGTCCTCGTCCTCGTCCTCATCCTCATCATCTGAGCCAGCCAATTCATGTTGAGTAGGATCATCCGCTGGAATGGTCAGTTGGTTTAGCTGGAAGGTGACATCGGTCATTTGGGAAGTCAAGTCTCCAACTGAGGTTTCAAGACGTTCAAGCCGCGCATCCATGGAGTGAAGATGAGTCTCCATAGCAACTACCCTCCCAAATAAGTCTTCTTTCACAAAGGAGGTCAGACTGTGGAGCCCAGTCATAATCTCAGCTATGCCGTGAGAGTAGTCCGGCATTGGTCTTGAAGGATAAGCGTTAGATGGTGGCTGATCTTCCTCCATGTGGTGATGAGTGGACTGATCATCAAACTCTTCATCTTCAACGTCTCGTACCCAATGCATGTCAACCTTCTTCAAGCCCATTTTCCGAAGGTTTTGTTCACGGATCCGGTTAGCATCGGTGACCGTGATTGAGTTTTCACCTTCCAAGGGTACATTAAACTTTTCTAGAATTTTGGTTATCAGCATGGCGTATGGAAGTGCAGGTCCAAGTTTCTCAGAGACACGTTCCATATGCTTCATGATGCGATAAGCCCAGTTGAGTTTCACCCTTTTGTTTAGTGCCCACATGTATAGCAAATCTTCTTCAGAAACGGTGGCATAGTTCCCATTTCTTGGAAGCAAAATTCGGCACAAAATATAATGAAGCAGCCTATTCTCAACAGATAAATATCCTACTTTAAACCTAGAGGTTGGAAATGGTCCACCTTCTCTAAGCACACTCCAAGTTGCTGCAGTTTTCTCAAAATCTTCTAAACTTTCTTCACTTCGCCCAGGGATAAGGGGAATGCTGGTGAGTTCAGCGAGTTCAGAAAAGCCTAGATCTATCTTAATCTTCTTGACTTCAGAGGAAATGCGTTTATTATGATACTTGAAGTTGCAAAAGAATACCTTCACCAATTGTGGGTAAATCGGACAGAGAATCCTAGTGAAGGCATCGAGTTGCAGATCTCTGAGCAAGTGCGGAAGAGCAAAACCTTCGATCCGTAGAAAGATCTCATCTAGATAGCGGGGTGCCACGATAGGACGAGATTGAAAGTCATTGGTGAACTTGATCATCTGCTCTTCCTTGGTGAAATACCTTCGCAGGTTGAGGGTTGGAGGAATTGAGACATGGCTATGGGTGGTTTTCTTTCGTTTGGGAGCAGAGGAGGAGCTTGCCATGATGATGATGAAACGATGAAGTGAGAGGAGGGTTTGGTGAAGGGATTGGGCGGCTAGGGTTTGGGAAAGAATTTGAGAGAGAGAGAAGGGAGTGGGTCGCAGGAGAGAAGAAGGAGAAAAGAGATGAATGAGGAAGAATGGCTGCCGTGGGGTATTTAAAACCCGCGATTGTAGTCGACTACGCCCAACTTGTAGTCGACTACAAGTTGCTTCTGTTGCAACTTGTTGCATTGTGTAGTCGACTACAAGTATTAGGGTAGTCGACTACAATGAGCTTCTGAGATTTTATTTTCAGTTTTTAAAGAAAAACTGTAATTGTAGTCGACTATATGACCTGTGTAGTCGACTACAAGACCTGTGTAGTCGACTACCTTGCTTCTGAAAACATTTTTTAGCTTAATCAATTTGTCCAAAACTTCATCAATCTAAATTGGGGAACTTAGGCTATATTAGGATTACCTGCAAAACAAATTTAGGGAAACCTCCGATGCCTAAGTCAGTAATTGAAATAAAAAAAATTGTATAACAATGAAATAGAAACAAGGTCTTTAAATGCAACTGTGATCAATCATTCCAAGTTCTCTTCTTATAAAAAAGAAATTTTCTTTTGCAAGTGGTTTGGTAAAGATATCAGCAAGTTGTTTTGTTGTTTCTACAAATTCAACTACACAATCTCCATTTTGTACATGATCTCTTATAAAATGGTGCCTAATTTCAATGTGCTTGGTTCTAGAGTGCATTATGGGATTTTTAGTCAAGTTAATTGCACTAGTGTTATCACATCTTATAGGGATGTGATCAAGCTTAAGTCCATAGTCTAGAAGTTGTTGCTTCATCCAAAGGATTTGAGCACAACAACTTCCAGCCGCAACATATTCAGCTTCAGCAGTAGACAATGCCACACTATTTTGCTTCTTGCTATGCCAAGAGACAAGAGAGAATCCTAGAAAGTGACAAGTTCCACTAGTACTTTTCCTATCCATTTTGCATCCAGCAAAATCAGAATCGGAATAACCAACTAGACTACTTGAGGCACCCTTGGGGTACCACAAACCCATTTGTTGAGTGCCAACTAGATACCTCATAATTCTTTTAACATCACTTAAGTGTGATTCCTTAGGATTTGCTTGAAATCTAGCACACATGCACACACTAAACATGATATCTGGTCTACTAGCAGTAAGATATAGTAGTGAGCCAATCATACCTCTATATTTTGTAATTTCTATGGGCTTACCACCTTCATCTTTGTCCAATCGACAAGAGGTGCTCATGGGAGTGTCAAAAATCTTTGAATTTTCCATTTCAAATCTTTTGAGCAATTCCTTGCAGTATTTGGATTGGTTAATGAAGATTCCTTCACTTGTTTGCTTGATTTGCAACCCAAGAAAGAAGGTGAGCTCTCCCATCATAGACATTTCAAATTCACTTTGCATGATGTTGGCAAATTCCTTACATAGAGATTCATTAGTAGCACCAAAAATGATATCATCTACATAGATTTGTACAAGGAGAATGTCATGTTTTCTATTTTTAATGAAAAGTGTTGTGTCAACTTTTCCTCTAGTAAATCCTTTTTCTAAAAGAAACTTGCTCAATCTTTCATACCAAGCTCTAGGAGCTTGTTTTAAGCCATACAATGCCTTTTTAAGTTTAAAAACATGATTGGGCAGTTCATAATTTTCAAAACCAGGAGGTTGGTCAACATACACTTCTTCTTGAATAAAACCATTTAGGAAGGCACTTTTTACGTCCATTTGATAAAGTTTAAAGTTCATGATGCATGCATACGCAAGTAACATTCGAATAGCTTCTAATCTAGCAACCGGAGCATAGGTTTCTTCATAATCTATTCCTTCTTCTTGATTATAACCTTTAGCTACAAGTCTAGCTTTATTTCTTGTAATTATTCCGGTTTCATCAAGTTTGTTCCTAAAAACCCATTTGGTGCCAATAATGGGATGATCATTGGGTCTTGGAACAAGTTCCCAAACTTGGTTCCTCTCAAATTGATTTAATTCTTCTTGCATTGCCAAGATCCAATTTTCATCATTTATGGCCTCATCTATGTTTTTTGGTTCAACTTGAGAAACAAAGGCTAAATGATTGCATACATTTTTAATGGAGTTTCGAGTAATTACCTTTTGAGAGACATCTCCAATTACCAAGTCAAGTGGATGGTTCCTATGTGTTCTCCATTCTCTTTGTAAGTCATTGATTTGAGATTGACCTTGTTGTGGGGAAGTAATCTCTCCTTGTTCTTCTTTCTTAAGGTTCTCCACTTCATCATTTAAGTGAATATCAGTCAAATTTTCCACAATATCATCAACAACATCTTCTTTTGGCCCTAGGGGGTTAGTTTCATCAAAAGCAATATGTATTGATTCCTCAATTGTCATTGTTCTTTTATTATAGACTCTAAATGCTTTGCTAGTTAATGAATAGCCAAGAAATATTCCTTCATCAGATTTTGCATCAAACTTGCCTAAGTTATTCTTTCCATTATTTAAAACAAAGCATTTGCATCCAAAGACATGAAGGTGGGAAATATTTGGTTTTCTTCCTTTGTAAAGTTCATAAGGAGTTTTCTTCAAAATGGGCCTTATTAGTGCCCTATTCATTACATAACAAGCGGTGCTTACCGCATCGGCCCAAAAATATTTAGGAAGATTAGTCTCATTGAGCATGGTTCTAGCCATTTCTTCTAAGCTTCGATTTTTTCTTTCTACAACTCCATTTTGTTGTGGAGTTCTAGGGGCTGAAAAATTGTGCTCAATGCCACTTTCATTACAAAAGTCTTCAAAATCTTGATTTTCAAATTCCCCACCATGATCACTTCTTATGGATACAATACTAGAGTTTTTCTCATTTTGGATTAACTTTGCAAGTCTTCTAAAAGCTTTAAAAGCTTCATTCTTATGGGCAAGAAATAATGTCCACGTAAATCTAGAATAATCATCCACAATCACAAGTGCATAGTAATTCCCACCAAAGCTCATTGTTCTTGATGGTCCAAAAAGGTCCATGTGTAAGAGTTGTAAAGGTCTAGAGGTTGAAACAATATTTTTGCTTTTGAAATAGACCTTTACTTGTTTTCCTTTTTGACAAGCATCACAAAGTTTGTCTTTTGTAAAATGAAGCTTTGGGAGTCCAATTACTAAGTCTTTGGAAATTAGTTTATTCAAATGATCCACGTGAATGTGTGCAACTCTTCTATGCCATAACCATGAATCATTTTCCTTACTCACTAGGCATTTGGCATCATTTGAGGATATTTCATCTAGACTAATCATGTAAATGTTATCCACCCTATGACCAACAAACTTGACTTGTTTATCATTTTTATCCTCAACTATGCAACAATTTGAATAAAAAATAACTCTATTATTCTTGTCACACAATTTGAAATAACCAAGTGAAACACAAGAAGGGGGGTTGAATTGTGTTTCTTAACCCTTTTTGAAAATTAATAAAAGATTTTCCTTTTCAATAGAAAATAGAACACAGCGAAGGATAAAGTTTAACAAGCAAAGAGCTTAGGACCAACACCGCTTAGTCCTATTGGACTCTAAGGATTTTGAAAGGACTTTTAATAAAATGGTTAACACGTTCTAAAACCAAATAAAAAGATCTTTGTTAATAAACACAATGGTAAACCCTAGAGGTTAGTGAATATAATAAAGCACACTAGAAGAGAAGAGAAGCTTACACACGAGATTTATCCTGGTTCACTCTTATCAACCAAGAGCTACGTCCAGTCCCTTCAACCAGAAGGATTTTCCAACTAATCTTTTTCACGATTACAAGTATTATGCACCTCTTCGTAACAAGTATTTTCAACCTCTTCAGGTTCTATCTCACAAGTATTCTTTTACACACAGCCTCTTCAGGCTTACAATGCTTAAGATGAATAAGTGAAAGTAGATGAAAGCTTAAGTTTAAAACTCACTGACAAATGAGAATAGACAATAGAGATCTCAAGGCTTTTTCTTTTTACATGTATATGGAAATCCAAGAAGAAATAAAGCTTTTTAGACTTTGTAGGATGCTTCGGCAAAGATCTCTCTGCATCCTCAAGTGCTGCTTCTTCTCTTTATAAGTAAGAACAAATTGAGCAGACTTCATGGGCTAGATCGTCCAACGGAAACATTTATTACCGTTCTGAGTAGCATTAAATGCATCTACTGGAAAAATGTTGAACTTCTTCTGATGGTGACTTTTATTCTCTGAGATTTCCAATCAATGAAAACAAAGTCCTGATTTGTCTAAGATTGCAGACGGTTTCTTATTTGCAGATCTTTGTAGTTGTTAGACAATGTCAGCAAAAGTGGCTTAGTTGACTTCTTCTGTCGTAGTGAGCTGTCAGAGTTCTTTTCTAGCATTTAATGAGGAACAGTTCTTCATTTTTGAAATTTCACTTGGACGAGCTTGAGCTTGAACTTTGAAAGAGTGAGTTGAGTCCGAGCTTTGCGGCATGTGATCGTATTGGACGAACTAATAAAAGGTAACAGTATATGCATACAAGTATTGGACGCACCAATAGTAAAAGTATATAATACATTTATTGGACCCACAAAGAGTTATAGCATATTGGACGCACGAAGAGTTATCTTTAAGCATAGAGCAGAATGGACGCACATACAAGTAGCGATTTGTTAATACTATTATCGAAACACTTACTTGTTCAAACTAAATAAATATTTTTGTTATCCTCAAAACTTAAACAGGGAAAGCTACAAATTTTTAAGAATTTAGTACTTAAACCTTTTAAAAAAATTTGGTTTCAACAATCTCCCCCTTTTTGATGATGACAAAAACTATTAATTTGGTTGAACACATATTCTTTTTAAAACAAAATTGCTCCCCCTAAGAAAAACAATTCTAAGGGATGGACTCAAAGTCTGTTGGACGCAGAGTCAATTGGACGTAGTACACGAAATTTATTTTTACGAAACAAGTTTCAAGAGCAAGTAATATTATCTTTGTATCGAAGTTTAGTACTTGAGAAAAGTGTTTAACAGAGACAATACTTTTTGAAAAGAAATAAACCCTGCCAAAAATTTTAGAGCAGATCCTTCACAGTAACACAGTGCATTAGCAGAGTATTCACAATTTCAATTAAAGCATTTATATAAGTGCAACAAAATAAACGAAACAAGGATAATGAAACAACCAGAGGAGAAAATAATAATAATTCATAGTATCATTGAATCAAGATAAATTATAAAATAAATTTGTTTGTAACAAGTCAAATTCCCATTATTCTCCCCTTTGTCATCGACAAAAGAAAGAAAGACATCACCGTCAAAAAATTTGGCTAGAAAAAAAAAATCAAGAGGAAGAAGGTGGAGGAGGAGGTGGTGGCCCTTGTTGAAAAAGAGATTTGAGGAGGTCTTCAACTCTCTTGTACATTAAGTCCATTTGATTATTCACGTAGGCCTGAAAAGCTGGGGGCACTTGGGTGAGAATGTCGTGAAGGTTGTGGTTCCACAATAGCTAACTCAGTGGTGGAAGCAGAGGGGTCACATCCATTTGCCGCACAATGCACTCAACTTCGTCTTCGACGCAGGAAGGTCAACATCCCAAGGAAGAGAAGTTCTCCCAGATCCAAACATGTGATCCCTGTGGATAAGGCCTGCCTATGTTGTCGACGACGGAGGTCCAGAGACATAGCTTAGACAAGAGAAGATTGTTGGTAATGGCGAGTTCAGAGGCAGTCCAAGAAGATCATCTACCATATAGATAGGACGAAAACACTGGAAGCTCTGACCAGGCACAGTTATAGTATATTCCTTATCTTCATCGCTTAGTCCTGAAGAAGATGCTTGTTGCTCACACTCCCAAAAGTGCTTTTCCCATAAGGTCTTAGCCTCGTTCTCCTCAGCTTCTCCTTTATTCGAAACTTGCCACAAGAATTCAACATCAACATCAGGGGAACGTAAGCTCCCAAAATTTGGCTTAAAGATGATGGGCTTAGGAAATGTGGCTTGGCTTCTGTACTTTTTCAAGTCTTTGTTTTTATTTAAATCCACCATTGGCAACCTTGGACAAACCCGATCCGGCTGAATCTTGATGGCAGTTGTAGAAGTGATGAGCAGTGAAGGGGGTACAAATCTCAAATCCTTCAACAGAAGACTCCCCTTAATGACACTGACAAGGATGGTGTCATAAGGACTCGCAAACTGTCCCATTTCTTCCAAGGTGACAGGTTTGAAGGAGAGGTCACTAGGGAAGATGTGAACTTTTGTTGAGTAACCATCACAGCACCGAGAGCGTCTTGCTGTGAGTGAGTGAGAAGAGTCCTTGGATTCCCAAAGAAGGATAATGTGAGGAGAAACCCCCACAGAGAAAAGGTTAAGGTAAGAGGAGTTGTAGAAGGTCTTTTGAGAGAGGGAAGGTGAAGGAGATTGGAAAGGTATGATGTGAGTTTGAGAAGAAAATGGTTCAGTGTTTAAGGGAGAGGAAGTTATTTGAGAGGTTGGGAAAGAGGTTTGTGGTTCTGGATGAGAAGAGGGTAAAATGGAGGAAGAGGGAATGGTAGGAAGAGGTTCCTTAGGAATGGACGCAAGCTTGGAAGAGGGTTTCCTTGTGATGGGTAGCTTCGTCCGGGTTCCTTTTGGGATGCTCGCAATGGACGCAACCTTCATCCTTTTAGCGATGGGTTGGTCATCTTCAGAGTCATCGTCCATAATGAGTCTTCGCTTGGGAAGGGCTTGGACGGATGGTGATTTCTTCTTTGGACTCTCAGCTTTTGAAGGAATAAGAGGCTGTTTATGGTCCAGAAAATCTTGGACGCTTTGAAGTTTCATCCTTAGAAGATTGCTTCGTCCAAAGATTTGTTGCACTTGGATCCGTCCAAATATCCTCTTCTTCTCTTCAACATCTTTAGTCTCATGGGGACTAAAGATACCTTGATCTCTAAAGATCTTGGTTACGAGAACACCATAGGAGATGGTGGTCTTCTTCCCTTTTCCTTGTACACTTCTCTTGAAGTTCTTAAAAAGCAGAGAAGGGAGATTGACCTGTTGACACAAAGATCGATGACACAGTGTAAGGCATGAACTGTAGAGATCGAGTCTTTGGACCCTGCCTTGTGGAGTATTGCCTTGTTCGAAGTTGATGCAAAACTCTTGCCTTGTCATTCATCTTAGAAGCGCTTATCTTCCCCGTGGATGACTCCTTTAGTAAGGTGTCAAGAACAAAGATCGCTTCCCGAAATGCTTTTTCCCAATCAGAAGTGATGGTGGCTCCTTCCAACCAACATTGGGTGGCGTTGGAGATGGTTACCTCTGAAACCACAACGGGTTTTCCCAAAACACATCCTCTGACCTCTGTTGCAGACACGGATGCGTCTTTCCAGAACATTTTCACCAATTCCTGATAAACTTCCACCGGTTCTCTGAAGTAACTATCCCAACCAGCACCGACGAGACATTCTTTGATATCTATTCCACATTCTGCTAAAATTGAAGTTTGGAACGAGTATTCAACTGATACCTCGGCTCTTTCAACATCAAGGGTCTTTCCTCCGGCCATTTCTTAGGGTTAAGGAAATTTGAGAGAGAGAGAGAAATTTGCTAAGGTTCTTTTTGCAACTGTTTTCTTTCAAGGCTTGAAGGCGTAAAAATTTGATCTTGTAAAGAAAGAAAATATTTATAGAAGAAGGTAGGTTTTTACACTAGAAGGTTTCTTGAGAGAAAACGAATCGTTTTTTTTTTAAAAAACAAACACAATAAATGTGTATTAAAAGCAACTGTCACGTCCGCAGTAAAAAGTTACTTTCGTGACCTTTCAAAAACTGACTCAGCGTGGGAAATTTGAAAAGTTTCAAACAAGATAAATGCAAATGATTTATGTCTTATCAAGAAATTTACCACACCATTTATCAAGTACAAAGCATTTTGGACGCAGATCTTCAATGGACGCAAGAAATATTAATTCTTTACAAAATGCATACATAGATGTTTTCGAATAAGAGTGAATCTATCCTCTGAGAGGGGTTTTGTGAAAATGTCCGCCCATTGATGATCTGTATCCACATATTGAATATCAAACACACCTTTCTGAATATAGTCTCTTATAAAGTGATGTTTGATTTCAATGTGTTTTGCCCTTGAGTGTAGTATGGGATTTTTTGATAAGTTAATTGCAGCAGTATTATCACATAGTAAAGGAATCTTACTTTCAAAGATGTTGTAGTCTTCTAATTGATGTTTGATCCAGAGTAGTTGAGAGCAACAATTGGACGCAGAGATATATTCAGCTTCAGCTGTTGATAGAGCAATTGTGCTTTGTCTCTTGCTGGACCATGATACTAGATTTCCTCCAATGAAGTGACATCCTCCACTTGTACTTTTCCTTTCGATTCTATCTCCAGCATAGTCAGTGACAAGAGGTTGTCGAGACCTATCAAATAAAATAACCGGTTCACAAACTAATTTGTAGTATAGAGAATGAACCGAATCGTCTCTCAAGGATCCAAAAACAAAGATTTAATTAGATCAAGATAATTAGAAAAGGGGGGGTTTGTTGTTGATTAACAAAATTAATAAAAGTAGGAGATTCAAAGTTGTAAACAAATCTAAAGAAACAACCAATCCAAGGAAATTTACCGATCTTGAGTTTAACTTATCATTGATCACAAGGAATTCACTTAATTGCTAACCATGTTCTTGGCCTTAGATCACATCAAGAAGCCTTAACATGATCCAAGAATTCTTTACTAGATAAGCATCTAGGATTTGATTAACCAAGGTTAGATAAAGTAAGCACCATCCAACATAGATTAACTTAAGATCTAGAATTTAACCAAGCTAAACAATCTATCAAAAAGCTTTAATATATTGTTTAATCTTTATGATCCTCTTTGAATACATGATAATAAAGCTATTACCACATCAATATCTAAATCAAATTAAGCAATTTAATCTAGATAAAAATCAAAAGAGGAAGAAGAGAAACTTGAATAACAATTAAGCAATATGAACAAGCAAAACAAGATCTCCAAATTAAACAACAAGATGGCTAATCCCTTGGATTGATTATGAGAGCCTAGCCTTCCATGGATGGGAAGGAAGAACTCAAAATTTAAAGAACAAAAACGAAATTGCAAAGAGAATGAAGAAGAAGAGAAAGAAAACTCTCACAAATACTTAAACTTTCTTGAAACTTACTTCTAAATTGAATGCCTCTAATACAAAGAGGTTGGGTCTATTTATACTAATCCTAGAAGCCAATTTGTACATGTACATAATCTGAATACAAGCTATAAGAATCTGAAATTTGTCAAAAATGGAAGCTTGATGCATGGTTGGTGGGTTGGTGCATGGTAGGTGGGTTGGTGTATGGTTGGTGGCTTTTAGTCAACAACTCTTATCCGACTTCTGGCTTCAAATTCATCACCTAGACGGTGCATTTTGGCTTGGATGTCTTCATCAAAGTTGTAGCCAGTTGTCTCCTTGAAAATCTCCAATTTGAATCATGTCATTTGGACTTTTACAACTCCAGAAATGCCAAAAACACTTCACCTACCTCAAGTTAGGTTGGAAGAACGTGTTTCCAACTTCAGACCAACTTGTAGCTTCTGAAGCATGCCTAAAACGACATCTATTGACAAAATGGTCTTCATTGAAGTTGGAGATATGGGTCTTATCTTTCAAGTGACCAAGTTTCAGCCCAAGAGGAGGCCTATAACCCACTATATAGTCCAATATGTACATACTGCCCAGATGGTTCCGTGACAGCAAACCCACTCTGCATTGCAGGGAAATTTTGGACCCTTAGCATTCCGATCCAGCTCTTGAGTTCTTCATGAAACTTGTAGAGCATTGTCTTAGCTTTCCAAAGTCACCAAGATCACCTCAATTGGATCACCGAGTCCCAAGTTATGACCTAACCAAGGAAGAAAGGTCAAAATGCATCAAAATCCGAAAATTATTCAATATTTGCATTAAAGCCCAATGAAGCCCAACAACATTAAACTCATCTAAAGTACTAATATTGGGCACAATAAACATCTAATAATGCCTAATACAAAGCTAACATAAGTGTCTCAAATTGATTGATCAAATTCACACACACTTAAGCTTTTGTACTCCTGGGCAAAACACATAAGAACAAAACTAAAGAAAAACAAGAAACATAATATTATTAAACTAAAAACATAAAAACTGATTGTACCTAATCTAATCCATTTTCGTAGGAAAACACGATGGCACTTAGCCTCGTGCCACAAGCCTTTAAACCCCTAGGTGTCCCTAGTGGACGAGTTGTAGTCTCGTGAGGGTTTACCAGGATGATACCCACAAACATGTAATATTTTATTTAATCAATTCAACTAATTTTTAAATACAAGCATTGTATTAAATATAAACCATAATTAATAAGTAAAGTATGCTTAACAAAGAATAGTTGAATCAAATCAATTGAGAATAAAGTATAGCATAATCATGCTTTAATCAGAAATAGGCATGTTCAGATTGAGTAAAATTCTTCACAAGTGTCACTCAAATCACACAAGGTGTTTAGGTTAACTGTTTACGCTCAACTCAGTCAAATTATGAAAGTATTTTACCATAGGCTTGCATATACATCAATTCTCCACTACTTAGATCAAATAAATTGCAAAAATCAAGAGGTCTTTCAAAAAGGTTGTAATGGAACTTATAAGGTGAAGGAAGGGAACAATATAGATAATAGTAGGTTAAAACCAAAGAGAATAAAAGAGCATTGAGGAGTAATTCAAGTATAAGGAATAAATTTTTTACCCAAAACCATAAAATGCTCATTCTCTTCACACATTCCTTCCTTTTTCTATTCTTTTTTTTTTTTTTCTTTCTTTTTTTTTTGTTTTTTGTTTTTGTTTTTTTGTTTTTT
The DNA here is from genome assembly GCA_023212625.1 of Styphnolobium japonicum. Classification (NCBI taxonomy): domain Eukaryota; kingdom Viridiplantae; phylum Streptophyta; class Magnoliopsida; order Fabales; family Fabaceae; genus Styphnolobium; species Styphnolobium japonicum. The sequence continues at coordinate 8,789,947 of JALBWW010000010.1, forward strand.
TTTGTACCAAGCATTTCGTATCAGCACACCAATTCCCCCACACTTAAATCATTGCAAGCAAAAGAACTCCTCCAATAAGAAAATCAATGCTCTCCCATTCCCTAAGGTAAGGTAAAACATGGTTTTTCACTCAAAGCTTGTAATGAGCTAAGAACAAAGAATAGGCAAATAGGTTTAGAGGGAGTTAATAATTGGATAAATGCAAGGTAGGTTTATTTGGCCAAAGCAACTAAGTCAAGAAAAAATGCCTCTGTCATTTTCATGCAACATACAGACCAATGTAATCTCAAATCGATTCAATGCAAGTTCTAGAAAATAAATTCATAATTGACATCACTCATGAAAGAAAATAACCAAGTGTAAGTATCAAACTTGGAAAAGCCCAAAACTCACAAAGGTATGGAACATTCACTCAATTCAACCATGCCTTCTTCCTAATATCCACAATCATATACACATGTATATCATGAAAATGATTCAACTATAAACTGTTTTGCATACTTTTATCATCAATTAAGCTCAGATTCAGCACATGCTTGTATCAAAATCAATTGAAAAGATCAAAATTGTGTGTGTGTGTGTGTGTTTTTTTTTTTTTTTTTTTTTTAATATATATACAAGAACAAAGATGATTTAAGACCTATTATGAAATGCAAGTTAAGATGCGTCTCAAGAGCAAAACTACTCCTTACTCTGCCATCATACATCTAAAAAGTTAGTAACAATAAAGATTAGTTTTTTTTTTTTTTTTAACTAAACTATGTACATGGTAATGTCAACTATCCCTCCCCCCAACTAATTAAAGACATTGTCCCCAATGTCAAAATAAAGATAGGAAGAGTGTAGAAGGTCTTACTTAAAACAGCAAATCGGGCCTGAAATAAGAAAAATTACAAAAAAAAAACTAAAACCATAAGAGAAAACAAAAATTCACAAAGACAAAGTCAAATCAAGTTTTTGCTTTTTGTTGCTGCTGCCTTGTTCCCAATTCCGTGGAGCCATTGCTGGATCACGTTGTGGTACAAATGCATTGAGTTGATCGAGCAATTGTTCAGGAGTTGTAGCAGTTACAAGACTTTGACGTGTCGCTTGTGAGATGAACCTTTTTTCTACAGCATGATCAAGAAAACAAAACAAACTGTCATAAAAACCATTAACATTTAATATACCTATGGGTTTTTGGTGAAAGTTCTGTGACTGTGATGTAATTTGAAAGAGTTCTTCCAAAGTTTCAAAACCACCAGGTAGGGCAATAAAGGCATCAGCATTGGCGATCATAATGTTCATGCGTTGGTGCATGCAAAATACCATTACTTCATCCCCTAATGTTTTTCCAATGGGCTTGCTGGTCGATAAAGGACTGGGAATGACACCAAGGACTTTGCCACCTCCTAAATGTGCAGCAGTTGCTACACAACCCATTAACCCAAGACTACCTCCTCCATAAACTAAACGGATTTCTCTCTCAGCTAGCACTCGACCAAGATGGTGTGCAATATTTACAAACTCTTTATCTTTCCCAGGATTAGATCCACAAAAGACACAAACACTCTTGATCCGACGAACTGAAGTGACTTCCATTTTTTTCTCTTTGTTTTTTTTTTGTACTCTCACCTTATCAATGATCTGAAGAGAGCAAAGTGCATTATTTAAAGGCATCAAAACTCAAAGGTAATAATTACACCTATAAAGGAGGGGTAGATCTGCGTGTCAGATAAGTTTGAAAAAGAAGCACATAAATGATAATAGCTATATGACAAAGATAAAAGGCTAATCTATATGTGTCAGAAGAAGTTTGAAAATATGCAACACATATTTCAAAAAATACGGCTAATTTTTTTTTTCTTTTTTTTTTTTTCGAATTTTTTTTTTTGAAATTTTTTTTTAATAAACAATAAAAAAATTTACTTACAGGAGGTGTGATTGTGGCTCACATTTTCCTCTGGTTTTACGTCCAGTAACGTCTTGAAGCTCTCTATGGGCCGATGGTCGGCTTCCCATCCAATTTTCTTAAAAATTGGCAAACAGGGTCTTTGAGTCGATTCCCGAGACTATAACGCTCATGTTCATCTTGGAATATTGGCCATAAATCGAGAAGTACTCTCGCACATCTCCACTAGGATGCGTCTCAAGAGTCAATAGAATGTTATCTAAAGACTCCTTACTCATGCCATCCTTTATGAAGTTAATTTTATCATCTCGGTTTATAGACGCTATTCCAATTGATTTGCATTTTGTGTTACAGTCCATCTTGCACATTTATAGCGGACTGTAACCTTTTTGCTCTTCTCTTCTTTGCATATGAACTTTTGCCTAGCCCTGGCATATATGAAACAAGAGCGTCGTAAAATTCACCTCTCGAAGCCTGACCTTTGCTTCGATTAACCAACAGATATCCGCAGGGATGCCTTTGTGCATAAGCATCCTTAACCTCTCAAACCTTGCACAATAAATGTTAGTTAAAGCATTTTGAGGGAGAGAAGGGAATTGCTTGCGGAGGTTAAAAAGCTGATTATCCATTTCGAAAGAAAGAAGAAAGAGAGAAAATTTTTTTTTGAGTAAAATTATATACAGATTTCAGTGTTTGTGGGTAACTGAAAGGACCGAAAAAGATTTTCACGGAGTACCGTTATCCGCCATTTAACCGGTGAAAAATCATCTGTCAAAGAAAAACAAACAAAATTAAGACAGAAAAATCAAACCCTGATAGATTTTCTCGCTTGGCACCAAGTTTCTATCTCGATTCCTGTGATTGCAAATAAGTCAAAGTTGAAAGATGAAAGAGTTAGAAAGCTTGGGTTGCCTCCCAAGAAGCGCTACTTTTAATGTCCTTAGCCAGCGTGATTGAAGATTTTGCACGAGCGATGGGTCCTCCCCAATAATGATTCAATCTTTGGCTATTGACATTAATCGTGGCTTTTTCATTTCTATATTTTTTTCTTTTCTTCTTTTTATTTTTTATTTTTTTTTTGTCTTCTTTTTTTTTTTTCAACACAGTAGTGATCAATCATGGTAGAGGGCATCCTGCAGTTGAACTTCCTCCACGAGGTTCTCTTGAGCTCCTTCATAAAAATTTTTGAGGCGGTGACCATTAACTTTGAACACTTTGTTGGTGGCTTCACTCTTAATTTCCACTGCACCATGAGGAAAAATGTTAGTGACAATAAACGGACCGTCCCACCTAGACCTTAATTTACCAGGCATCAACTTAAGGCGAGAATTAAACAAGAGAACTTTTTGCCCAACTGAAAACTCCTTCCGAAGAATAAACTTATCATGGAAGGCTTTGGTCTTTTCTTTGTAGAGTCGGGAGCTCTCATAGGCATTTAGGCGGATCTCTTCCAATTCCTCGTGAATCGCAACTTCCGCTCTATGCCGCTCCGCCAAATTCATGTTGCATTGCTTCACAGCCCCAATATGCTTTGTGCTCAATTTCTATCGCAAGTGGCATGCCTTACCATAGACTATCCGATATGGAGACATCCCGATTGGAGTTTTGTAAGCAACCGGTAAGCCCAAAGAGCATCCTCAAGCCTCATGCTCCAATCCTTCCGATTAGGTTGGACTGCTTTTTCAAGTATGCGCTTGATCTCTCTATTGGAGACCTCGGCTTGACCATTAGTCCTGGGATGGTAAGGTGTAGAAACTTTATGCAACACGCCATATTTCCTCATCAATCCCTCCATGCTCCCGGCATACGAAATGGGTGCCTTGATCACCGATGATAGCTCTCGGGATTCCAAACCTGCAGAAAATCTGTGATCTAACAAAATCCACAACAACTTTGGAATCATCACCCGAGTGGCTTTAGCCTCCACCCATTTTGATACATAATCAACAACTAGCAAAATGTAAACATAACCAAAGGAAACAGAAAAGGTCCCATGAAATCAATACCCCATACGTCAAAGATTTCACAATACAAAGAGGTTGTCGGGGCATCTCATTCCTCGAGAAATGTTCCCTGTTCTCCATTAATCGCTCACAAGACTTACGTAACAAATATGCATCATGAAACAAGGTAGGCCAATATAAACCGTAGTCTAAAACTTTCCTAGCCGTACGTTGAGGCCCAAAATGTCCACCACATGCAAATGTATGACAAAAGCTAAGAACAGAATGAAACTCTTGATTAGGCACACATCGCCTAATAATTTGGTCACTACAAAATCTCCACAGATATGGATCATCCCACACATAATATTTTGATTCACTCTTAAGTTTATAAATTTGTGCACGAGTGAAATGTGAGGGAAAAATCAGAGTAGCAACCAAGAAATTCACCATATCAAGAAACCAAGGGAAGGTGTTCTTACCTTGCAAATGCATAAGTCGCTCATATGGGAAGGAGTCCCGCACAGGAAGGGATCTCAAGCCCTTTCAATGCGGCTCAAATGATCTCGCCACTAGGTTCTCTCGCTCCACTCTTGTCACGGATCTCTATGTGAAACTCTTGGAGCAAGAGCATCCATCTTATTAGTCGGGCTTTGCATCCTGCTTCTTCAAAAGGAACTTCGAGTCGCATGATCGCAAACACAACAACCTTAGAACCAAGCAAATATGATCTAAACTTATCCAAAGCAAAAACAATGGCTAAAAGTTCTTTTTCGGTTGTGGTATAGTTGGCCTGAAAGCAAGATCTAGAGTTCTCGAAGCATAGTATATCACATGAGAAGCTTTCCCCACTCTCGTGCCAAGACTCGCTCCTACCGCATAGTTAGAAGCATCACACATTAACTCAAATGGCAATGTCCAAATGTGGCCGGATGATAGGGGTACTAGTCAAGGCCTCGCTTCAAGTGGTTGAAAGTCGCCTTGCACTTGTCATCAAAATTGAACTCCACATCTTTCTGCAGAATCGGGAAAGTGGAAGAGCAATCTTGTCAAGCTCCGCAATGAAGCGCCCGTAGAAACCCGCATGACCAAGAAAAGAACGCACTTCCCGCACGCATGTGGGGTAAGATAGACAAGTAATTACATCAATCTTGGCAGATCTACCTCAATGCCTCATCGATACTACATGGCCTAAAACTATACCCTGTTCTACCATAAAATGGCATTTCTCAAAATTTAGCACAAGGTTAGTCTCAATGCATCTTTGCAAGACTCTAGATAGGTCAAGCAAACATGAATCAAAAGAAGAACCATAGACAAGAAAGTCATCCATAAATACCTCCATGCACTCCTCTAAGAAATCGGAAAATATGCTCACTATGCACCGCCGAAGGTACTGTGGGCATTGCAGAGGCCGAAGGGCATCCGTCTCGTAAGCAAAGGTGTCGAAGGGACAAGTAAATGTGGTCTTCTCCGATCCTCCTCGGTGCAATGTGGATTTGGAAGTATCCAAAGGTAGCCATCTAAAAGCAAGTATGGGACTTACCGTACCAACCGTCTCCAAAGATCTCGATCAATGAACTAAGGGGGTAATGATCTTTACGAGTGGCTAGGTTGAGACGTCTGTAGTCAATGCGAGACTCTCCAAACTATTCTCGCACTCGGATTGGAATGAGCTCATTCTTCCTCGGTTGGCCACAACAGCTACCCTCGATTTCTTTGGAACTACTTGCACCGGCTCACCCACTTGTCAGCCGTGAGATGGGATAGATAATGCCACCGCAGAGCTTGGTCACTTCTTTTTCACCACATCTAGAATGAGAGGATTCAGTCTCCTCTCGGGGTTGTCTCACCGGTTTAGTTTCCTCCTCAAGTAATATCCTCGTGCATGCATGTGGAGGGGTTAATACCAGGAATGTCCGCAAGTGTCCAACCAATTGCCCTTTTGTGTTGCTTCAAGACTTCCAATAATCTGGTTTCTTGCTCAGGTTGGAGGTGTTTGGCCATTATCACCGGGAGCTTCTCATCCTCTTCCAAGAATGCATACTTCAAATGCTCGGGCAAGGGCTTAAGTTCAATGGAGGGTGGTTTCTGGACTGACGGTACTAGTTTTGGAACCGAAACTAAATCTGCTAAATTCTCAGCAGTTGCACCTGTACCTGCAAGCTGTGCACAATCTTGCAAAACAACATCATCATATCCTATGGAATCAAAAGAATCACACTTAGCAGCAGGATGAATGATAACATCATTCATAACAACATCATTGCCATTAATAACAGAAACAGAATCATCAATGTCAGCAGAATTAACAACAGCACATGATAAGTATGTAGAAATCTCAGCACAGGCTGCACACATTGTAGTGGGTTTACAACCAAAAAGTCCGAAGCTGGCAGAACAAGTATCACAAGCTATGCTATCAGTGTATCCTGCAATTTCAGGAAACTCTGCCAACATATCAAGATGCATATCATCAACCAAGAAATCAATGACATCAAAATGAAAAAATGTAATGATCCTCTAAAGGGTATTTCATGGCATCAAAAATGTTAAACTTAATAATATCATCACCAAATTCCATGGAAAGGGTACCAGCATGCACATCAATCTTAGTTTTAGCAGTTTTCAAAAATGGCCTACCTAAGATCAATGGGGGTGGGGAAGAGGCAGATTCATCTTCCATATTTAACACATAAAAATCAGCTGGGAATATTAAATTATGTACCCGAACCAGAACGTCCTCCAACACTCCTGCAGGTTGTGCAGTGCTTCGGTTTGCTAACTGAATGACAATGCCGGTAGGCTTTAGCTCTCCCATATGCAAGGAAGTGTAAACTGACTTTGGCATTACATTGATGGAGGCTCCCAAGTCTAGCAAGGCATGAGTGAACTGTTGGTGCCCTATGGTGCAAGGGATGGTAAAAGTACCTGGGTCCTTGCATTTGGGAGGCAGGTTGGGCTGAATCAAAGCAGAGACATTTCTCCCCATACTCACTTTTTCAGTGCCCTTTAGCTTCCTCTTATGGGTGCACATCTCTTTCAAGAACTTGGCATACTTGGGGATTTGTTTGATTGCCTCCAAGAGAGGTATATTCACCTCAACCTTCTGAAAAGTCTCCATAATTTCCTTATCCAAGTCTGTTTCAACCATATGCCTCGGCTGTATCATTCGGTTGGGAAAAGGAAGAGGAATGTTGGAAACCTGACTTTTTTGGATGCTCACTTTTTCTCACATCAATTTTCTCACAACTCGCTGATTTGATCCAATTTTCTGCTTGGCTGTTGTAGGATCATTTGCTGCTGAATCTGCTACAGCATCTGAATTAGTTGCAGAACTTGAAGTTGCTGTAGAATCTTGTTTCTCTGGGCCAAGGGTAATCTGGAAGTATCTCACGTGCACCGTCCATTGATTTGCTTACCACTACGTAAAGCTATAGCACTAACATTGCCTCTAGGATTTGGAGTGGTTTGAGAGGGTAATTGGCCAGAACCTTGTGACTTTAATTCATGAATTGATGTGGCAAGTTGACCAATTTGAGTCTCCAAGTTCGAATGGTGGTTTCAGTTCTGTTGAAACCGGATGTTATTGGTGGCCAATTGTTTCACCAAATCCTCCAATGAGGGCTCGCATTTTGTGGCTACAGGACCTTGCTGCCGAATGGTGGTCTACTTGGTCCAAGATGTGGTCGAATCGATTTGTCCTTGCTTGCCGAATGGTGGTCTATATCTGTTTTGTGGTCAGCGATTTGATGCATTCCCATATCTCGATTGGGATGGTCCCTCCACCAGGGTTGTAAGTGTTGGAGAATGGATCATATTTCTCGTTGTTGCCGCTGATGGAATTGTGGCTTCCCAGAAATATACCACCGGCACCACAGATTGGTCTTGAAACTCGTAATCATCTTGCAATGTGGGGCATGAATCAGAGGGATGAGAGGAACTAGAACATATGCTACAAACTCTTGCAGGGGTTTGCACACGTGGTTCGTGTTGTCCTATTGCCATTTGTCTAACCAAAGAAGTGAGCTCATCCAATCTATGTTCCACCCTTTGTTGATCAAAGCATGTGAAGAGGTATTAACTTCATTGACTATTCTGGTTGCGAGACCCATTCGAAAGTACCAAATTGCCGAGAATTTGCCGCCATGTTTGCAATTAAGTTTCTCGGCAAAGAATTGAGTTTTATCTACCAATGCTCCACCACTTGCAAGATCAATCATACTCCTTTCCATTGGCATCAATCCTTCATAGAAGTATTGGATCGCCAGCTGATCACTAATTTGATGGTGTGGGCAGCTTGAGCATAATTTCTTGAATCTCTCCCAATACTCATGGAGAGTTTCACCACTCGATTTGCCTTATGCCACAAATATCTTTCCTTATTGCAGCAGCTTCTTGATGCAGAAAGAACTTTTCCGTAAATAATCTTTTCATGTCATTCCAAGAAGTGATGGCAAAGCAGGTTGTAAGTAATACAACCAATCCTTAGCAAAGACCGGCCCAAAGAGAAAGGAAAGGCCCTTAGCTTGATGTGATCTTTCAGCCTATTCCATGAGGTTTCATGGTGGAACAGACAACATGGAACTCCTTCAAATGCTTATGTGGATCTTCACCGCAAGACCATGAAACTTGGGCAAGAAGTGTATCAATCCGCATTTCAACTCAAAATCAACATTAAGTTCGTGGATATTGAATGCACAAAGGTTGATAATTCACATCAGTGCAGCCAATTCCTTAAGGGTCCTATTGTTATAGTCACCATAGTAAAATCAACAGACTCAAGATCGCATACGTAAGTACTAATGTATGCACTCAACAGGATTAAAAGAGTCAACAAGATTAGGTGCAATGTCAAGTTCAAGCCCAATTCCGTAAGTAATTCTATTAGCTCTATGAATGCTACTACCAAATTCTATGAATTCTATGAAGTGTATGAAATGTTCTATCAATTTCAGGATCAAATGAATGCAAGGTACCAGGATCGATCTAGTCATACAAAGATGCGCTTCATAAGAAGGTATTAGAAAAGCAATAACAACTAAAACACTAAAAATTCCATAAACATATGCTCCAAAAAATTAAACAAATATAAAAACAGTATCAACTGATTTTTAAAAATTATGGAACCACCACAGATAAAATCTACACAAAAATGCTATCCAACAAAATAATAAAAAATATTAAAAATTGAAAAAGTGGTCTAAACGATGGAATTTGGCAAAAATAAGGGTGACCTCACTATATATAGTGAGCCTTTCTCAGAATAATATTTTCCATTTGTGTACCAAAATTCAGATCAATCTGAGATGCCCGAACCAAAATTCTTGACACAACGCCCTTTATCCAAATTCTGCCGAATCCCACTTGAAAAAGCTTCAAAAACAAAACAAACACATTTGTTAGAGTTAGATGGGATCTTGAAATGATCAAATAGTTGCCTTGGATCCCCGGCAACGGCGCCAAATTTGACAAGAGGTTGTCGAGACCTATCAAATAAAATAACCGGTTCACAAACTAATTTGTAGTATAGAGAATGAACCGAATCGTCTCTCAAGGATCCAAAAACAAAGATTTAATTAGATCAAGATAATTAGAAAAGGGGGGGTTTGTTGTTGATTAACAAAATTAATAAAAGTAGGAGATTCAAAGTTGTAAACAAATCTAAAGAAACAACCAATCCAAGGAAATTTACCGATCTTGAGTTTAACTTATCATTGATCACAAGGAATTCACTTAATTGCTAACCATGTTCTTGGCCTTAGATCACATCAAGAAGCCTTAACATGATCCAAGAATTCTTTACTAGATAAGCATCTAGGATTTGATTAACCAAGGTTAGATAAAGTAAGCACCATCCAACATAGATTAACTTAAGATCTAGAATTTAACCAAGCTAAACAATCTATCAAAAAGCTTTAATATATTGTTTAATCTTTATGATCCTCTTTGAATACATGATAATAAAGCTATTACCACATCAATATCTAAATCAAATTAAGCAATTTAATCTAGATAAAAATCAAAAGAGGAAGAAGAGAAACTTGAATAACAATTAAGCAATATGAACAAGCAAAACAAGATCTCCAAATTAAACAACAAGATGGCTAATCCCTTGGATTGATTATGAGAGCCTAGCCTTCCATGGATGGGAAGGAAGAACTCAAAATTTAAAGAACAAAAAACGAAATTGCAAAGAGAATGAAGAAGAAGAGAAAGAAAACTCTCACAAATACTTAAACTTTCTTGAAACTTACTTCTAAATTGAATGCCTCTAATACAAAGAGGTTGGGTCTATTTATACTAATCCTAGAAGCCAATTTGTACATGTACATAATCTGAATACAAGCTATAAGAATCTGAAATTTGTCAAAAATGGAAGCTTGATGCATGGTTGGTGGGTTGGTGCATGGTAGGTGGGTTGGTGTATGGTTGGTGGCTTTTAGTCAACAACTCTTATCCGACTTCTGGCTTCAAATTCATCACCTAGACGGTGCATTTGGGCTTGGATGTCTTCATCAAAGTTGTAGCCAGTTGTCTCCTTGAAAATCTCCAATTTGAATCATGTCATTTGGACTTTTACAACTCCAGAAATGCCAAAAACACTTTACCTACCTCAAGTTAGGTTGGAAGAACGTGTTTCCAACTTCAGACCAACTTGTAGCTTCTGAAGCATGCCTAAAACGACATCTATTGACAAAATGGTCTTCATTGAAGTTGGAGATATGGGTCTTATCTTTCAAGTGACCAAGTTTCAGCCCAAGAGGAGGCCTATAACCCACTATATAGTCCAATATGTACATACTGCCCAGATGGTTCCGTGACAGCAAACCCACTCTGTATTGCAGGGAAATTTTGGACCCTTAGCATTCCGATCCAGCTCTTGAGTTCTTCATGAAACTTGTAGAGCATTGTCTTAGCTTTCCAAAGTCACCAAGATCACCTCAATTGGATCACCGAGTCCCAAGTTATGACCTAACCAAGGAAGAAAGGTCAAAATGCATCAAAATCCGAAAATTATTCAATATTTGCATTAAAGCCCAATGAAGCCCAACAACATTAAACTCATCTAAAGTACTAATATTGGGCACAATAAACATCTAATAATGCCTAATACAAAGCTAACATAAGTGTCTCAAATTGATTGATCAGTCAGCATCACAAAAACCAACTAATCTGTACTCATGAGATTTCTTAAATACCAAACCCAGATTAGTAGTTCCTTTCAAGTATCTGAATATTCTTTTTACAGCAATTAAGTGTGACACTCTAGGATCAGATTGAAAACGTGCACAAAGACACACACTAAACATTATATCAGGTCTGGACGCAGTGAGATATAAGAGTGATCCGATCATACCTCTGTATACCTTTTCGTCCACCTTTTTATCCTTATCGTCCAAGCTTAGTGTGGACGATGGATGCATTGGTGTGCTCATTGTTTTGCAATCGTCCAATTTGAATTTCTTCAGAAGTTCATTTGTATATTTTGTCTGATGAATGTAGATTTCGTCCAATGTTTGCTTCACTTGCAAACCCAGAAAGAATTTTAATTCTCCCATTAAGCTCATTTGGAATTCCTTCTGCATCAGATTGGAAAAATCCTTGCAAAGAGATTCATCAGTAGCTCCAAAGATAATATCATCAACATAAATTTGAACTAAGATGAATTTCGAGTTTTTGTCTTTTCGAAAAAGAGTAGTGTCAACTTTTCCTCTAGAAAAGCCGTTTTCTATTAAAAAGGTGCTTAACCTTTCATACCAGGCTCGAGGAGCTTGTTTTAAACCGCATACAAGGCCTTTTTCAATTTGAAAACATACTGGAAATTTTCATCCTCGAAACCAGGTGGTTGTTTAACGAAAACTTCTTCATTGATTATACCATTTAGAAATGCACTTTTTACGTCCATTTGATATAGTCTCATGCTATGATGAGCAAAGAAATGAAAGTAAAATGCGTATGGCTTCTAGTCTAGCTACAGAGCAAAAGTTTCAAGAAATCAATACCTTCTTGTTGTGAGTAACCTTGGGCTACCAACCTTGCTTTGTTTCTCACAACCTTACCATCTTCGGCCCAGTTTGTTTTTGAATATCCATTTTGTGCCGATGATGGACTTGTCTTTAGGCTTTTGAACCAGCGTCCAAACATCATTTCTTTTAAATTGATTTAGCTCTTCTTGCATGGCTAAGATCCATCCTTCGTCCTTCAGTGCTTCTTCTATTTTTCTTGTTTCCATTTCAGAGATGAAGGCTACATTTGAGTATTCTCTGAAGGTAGATCTTGTACGTACTTTATCATCTGGATTACCAATGATTTGGTATTCTGGATGATAAGTTTTGAAATGCCAGCTTCTTTGACCATCAGTTGTTTCTTCTTTTCTTTCATCGTCCAATGCTTCTTTGTTTTGGGTTGCTGATCCTTCTCCTTTGTCTTTTAAGTTTAACTCTGCAAAGGACTCATCTAGCTCTGACAAGTCATTGTCAGGATTTTTGTCATTGAATTTAACATGAACAGATTCTTCAACAGTTAGAGAGCGAGAGTTATATACTCTATATGCTTTAGATGTTTCTGAGTATCCTAGGAAAATACCAGAGTCAACTTTAGCATCAAACTTTCCTAAAGAATCCTTAGTATTCAAAATAAAACATTGACAGCCAAAAGAATGAAAGTAAGAGATGTTGGGTTTTCGTCCTTTCCACAATTCATACGGAGTCTTGTTTAAAATAGGTCTAATATATATTCTGTTTTGAATATAACACGCAATGTTAACAGCTTCAGCCCAGAAGTGTTTGGAGATTGAGTTGTCATTGAGCATTGTTCTAGCCATCTCTTGAAGAGATCTATTTTTTCTTTCTACCACACCATTTTGTTGTGGTGTTCTTGGGGCAGAGAAGTTGTGATGAATACCATTTTCTTCACAGAACAATTGGAAACTCTCATTCTCAAATTCTCCTCCATGATCACTTCGGATTGAGTTGATACACATTCCTTTTTCATTTTGAATTCTTTTACAGAAAATAGAAAAGACTTTGAAAGACTCATCCTTGTGAGCTAGAAACATAACCCATGTCCATCTAGTATAGTCATCTACTATGACCAATCCATATTTCTTTCCATTTAGTGAAGAAGTTCTTGTAGGACCAAATAAATCAAGATGTAACAATTCTAGTGGTCTAGAGGTGGAAACGATGTTTTTGGACTCAAAAGAATTTTTGATTTGTTTCCCCTTTTGACAAGCTTCACAAAGAACATATGATTTGTACACAAGCTTTGGTAGTCCTCTTACGAGGTTATGCTTATTTAGTTTAGAGATTAATCTCAAGCTTGCATGACCAAGCTTCTTGTGCCATATCCACTGTTCTCCTTTTATGGAAACTAGACATGATACATTTTGATCTGAAAGATCTTCCAAGTCAATTTTATAAAGATTGTTTTGCCTTTTAGCAATGAAGAGTATGGATCCGTCAGAGTTTTTAACTATACATTCTCCTTGATTGAATGAAACATTAGATCCACTATCACATAATTGACTAATGCTAAGCAGATTATGTTTCAATCCTTCAACTAGAAGAACATTATCGATAGAGGGAAAAGGATGCTTACCAATCTTACCTATTCCAACTATTTTACCTTTCTGGTTTCCTCCAAACGTGACGGAGCCTCCTGAATTAGTTTTGATGTCTTGGAACATAGACCTTTCTCCCGTCATGTGCTGTGAGCAACCACTGTCCAGGTACCATGACAGGTGTCTTTTTCTTGTTGCTAAGCACATCTGCAAGAGGAATTATCATATCCTTAGGTACCCATATCTTTTTGGGTCCTTTTTGGTTAGCTCTTGGAGATCCATAATATTTTGACCTTTTATTAAAAAGATGTATTGAGGAAGGGTAAACGTTCTTTTTACAAACATTCTTAATGAATTTAGGTTGAGTAGTAGTTTTTTGAAAAAACTGTTTATCAAGATCTTGATATCCCAATCCGCATTTGTCACGAGGGTCTCTGGAATATTTGAGTAAAATGTTTAGGGTGTTGGTGCTTTTTACAAATTTACTGAGGTCCTCAGTTAACTCTTTTACCTCATTATGAAGTTTATCAACTTCATCAGAAGTGTTGGACTCAGAAGATGTTTTCAAAAGAGCATTTTCGCTTTTAATTTTTCACAATAAATTTCAAGTTCTTGTTTTTCTGAAAACATTTTTCCATATTCTCTAGTTAATTTTGAAAATTTTCTTTTCAAGGATTTATATTCAACCGCTAAAATAGATGAATTATTTAACAACTCATCAAATGCATTTTGAAGATCAAGATCACAGTTTGTTACCTCATCTTCTTCTTCTTCTGACAAGGTGTTAGCCATGAGACATAGATTTGCTTCTTCTTCTGCTTCTTCTTCATCATCAGTAGTTGAAAGATCAAGATCTTCCCAGGTGGCCATTAATCCTCTTTTCTTCTTTGGAAAGAATCTCCTTTTCTCTTTCTCCTTGTTTAGTGAAGGGCATTCCGCTTTAATGTGTCCGGGCTTCTTGCATTCATAGCATATGATTGGACTCTTGTCTTTTGTTTCTGTTCTGTCCTTTGGTGACCTTCGTCCAAAGTGCTTTCTCCGCATACCTCCTTTCTTTTTCCACATTACTTGTATCTTTCTAGAGATGAAAGATAACTCGTCATTATCAGATATATCATCTTCAGATGACTTGGCCTCGTCTGATGATTTTTCAGCTTTAAGTGCTTTGGACGTACTGCCTTTATGAGCTTTAAGGGCAATTGATTTCCCTTTTCTTGAGCTTTCCTCTTCTTGAAGTTCCAGCTCATGAACTTTAAGAGAACCCAAGAGTTCCTCCATGGTAAGAGAAGCTAGATTCTTTGCTTCCTGTATGGCAGTAACCTTAGGTCTCCACTGTCTGGAAAGACTTCTTAGGATTTTTCTGATATGATCTTGATTATCATAGTTCTTTCCCAGAGATCTCAAGCCATTGATTATTGTTTGGAATCGTCCAAACATTTGATCAATGTTTTCATGCTCTCCCATTTTGAAGAGCTCATCTTGGTGAACCAAAGATGCTTATCTTTGATTCTTTGACTTGAGATGAGCCTTCATGTGCTAAGGCCAGAGTATCTCATATCTCTTTAGCTGTTTCACAGCTATGAACTTTATCGTGCTCTGATCTGGTGATGGCACACATAAGATAATGTTTGGCTTTTGAGTTAAGCTGATGTCTGGTTCGTTGTCCTTCCGTCCATTGTGGTCGAGGGAGATCCTGTCCTTCTGCGTTGGTGGGTGTTTGATATCCATTTTGAACTAGGTCCCAGATGTCCATATTTTGGGCATCAAAAAGGCAATCATTCTCTTCTTCCAGTAATCATAGTCGTTTCCATTGAATAGAGGTGGTCTGTTCACCGCTTGTCCTTCGTTCTCCATTAAAGGGTGTACTGGATCTTTTTCCTCTGCACTGTTAGATGCTCAACCCAAGAGGCTGAGCTCTGATACCAATTGAAATAACCAAGTGAAACACAAGGAGGGGGGTTGAATTGTGTTTCTTAACCCTTTTTGAAAATTAATAAAAGATTTTCCTTTTCAATAGAAAATAGAACACAGCGAAGGATAAAGTTTAACAAGCAAAGAGCTTAGGATCAACACCGCTTAGTCCTGTTGGACTCTAAGGATTTTGAAAGGACTTTTAATAAAATGGTTAACACGTTCTAAAACCAAATAAAAAGATCTTTGTTAATAAGCACAATGGTAAACCCCAGAGGTTAGTGAATATAATAAAGCACACTAGAAGAGAAGATAAGCTTACACACGAGATTTATCCTGGTTCACTCTTATCAACCAAGAGCTACGTCCAATCCCTTCAACCAGAAGGATTTTCCAACTAATCTTTTTCACGATTACAAGTATTATGCACCTCTTCAGGTAACAAGTATTTTCAACCTCTTCAGGTTCTATCTCACAAGTATTCTTTTACACACAGTCTCTTTAGGCTTACAATGCTTAAGATGAATAAGTGAAAGTAGATGAAAGCTTGAGTTTAAAACTCACTGACAAATGAGAATAGACAATAGAGATCTCAAGGCTTTTTCTTTTTACATGTATATGGAAATCCAAGAAGAAATAAAGTTTTTTAGACTTTGTAGGATGCTTCGGCAAAGATCTCTCTGTATCCTCAAGTGCTGCTTCTTCTCTTTTTATGTAAGAACAAATTGAGCAGACTTCATGGGCTAGATCATCCAACGGAAACATTTATTACCGTTCTGAGTAACATTAAATGCATCTACTGGAAAAGTGCTGAACTTCTTCTGATGGTGACTTTTATTCTCTGAGATTTCCAATCAATGAAAACAAAGTCCTGATTTGTCTAAGATTGCAGACGGTTTCTTATTTGCAGATCTTTGTAGTTGTTAGACAATGTCAGCAAAAGTGGCTTAGTTGACTTCTTCTGTCGCGGTGAGCTGTCAGAGTTCTTTTCTAGCATTTAATGAGGAACAGTTCTTCATTTTTGAAATTTCACTTGGACGAGAGCTTGAGCTTGAACTTTGAAAGAGTGAGTTGAGTCCGAGCTTTGGCGTATGTGATCGTATTGGACGAACTAATAAAAGGTAACAGTATATGCATACAAGTATTGGACGCACCAATAGTAAAAGTATATAATACATTTATTGGACCCACAAAGAATTATAGCATATTGGACGCACGAAGAGTTATCTTTAAGCATAAAGCAGAATGGACGCACATACAAGTAGCGATTTGTTAATACTATTGTCGAAACACTTACTTGTTCAAACTAAATAAATATTTTTGTTATCCTCAAAACTTAAACAGGGAAAGCTACAGCTTTTAAGAATTTAGTACTTAAACCTTTTTATAAAAATTTGGTTTCAACACAATTGACTAATGCTAAGTAAGTTATGTTTGAGTCCATCAACTAACAACACATTTTCAATTGATGTTGAGGGAGTTTTACCAACTTTTCCAGTGCCAAGAATTTTTCCTCTATTGTTGTCTCCAAAGGTGACATGTCCATGTTCCTTGGGTGTAAAGAAGGAAAACTTGGACTCATCTCCTGTCATGTGCTTGGAGCAGCCACTATCAAGATACCATTTTGAACTCTAGGCCTTCAAGCACACCTACAAGCAAATTTAAGTTTTGGTTTTAAGTACCCAAACTTTCTTGAGTCCTTTCATGTCAGTTTTGGGCAAGGTGCCCTTAGGAACCCATATCTTCTTTTGTCCAACATGTAAATTCTTTCTGACTCTACATGTAGATGCACTATGTCCTTTCTTGCCACAATAAAAACAAGTTATAAATGGACCACTTGACATTGTTGTGGAAACAAAGAAACTTTTATAGAATTTTTGTTGAGTCTTGGGTTTGTATCCCAAACCTGCTTTATCAAATACACATCTTTGTTTTCCAAGCAATGTGTTGAGATTATCTCTTCCAAAAGTAAATTTTGCAAGAGTGTTTTTCAAGTCCTCAATTTCTTTTTCAGAATTCAAGCAGGAGTAACATGAAGAGGATGATGAGGGAACATTTTTATGAGATATACAAGTAGAGCATGAAGAATTAGCATCAATCAATCCAAGGGTTTCATTTTCTAATTTTAGTTCCTCAATCTCCTTGTTTAAACAAGCAATTTGATTTTCTAAAGACATGATAGATTTTTTTGAGGTTGAGACTAACTTTGCTAATCTCATAGATTCTTCATGCAATTCTTCAAATGCTTCTTGTAATTCATCATAAGAAGGTTGTATATCAAGGGATTGAGATGTTACCTCTAAATCATCATTTGCCATGAGACAAAGGTTGGCTTCCTCATTGTCGGAGTCATCCGATGAACTTAAGTCATTGTCTTCCCATGCAATGTATGCTCTTCTTCCTTTCTTTTCTTGCTTTGGTTTTCTATCAAATCTTTCCATCTTCTTTTGGTATAGAGGACAGTCCATCTTCATGTGACCTGGTTTGCCACATTCAAAGCAAGTAGGTGGAGTAGGTGTTGAACCTTCTCCTTTGTTAAAGTTTTTCTTTGGAGGAAAGGGTGGCCTTCTTCCATTGTTTTTCTTTTTGAGAAATTTTCCAAATTTTCTCACAAGAAGACTAAGATTTTCTTCATTCATTTCAAGATCCTCTATAGAGCCTTCATCATCATCTTCATTATCATAGTGAGATGAGGTTGCCTTTAGAGCTATTCCTTTCTTCTTCTTGTCAACTCCTTCATGTTCACTGAGTCTTATTAACTCCATTTCATGTTCTTGGAGTTTTCCAAAAAGTGTTGGAAGAGTCATTGTTGCTAAGTTTCTTGATTCTGAGATTGCTGTCACTTTGGGTTGCCATTCCCTGTTTAAACATCTCAAAACTTTGTTAATTAAATCTTCATCTGGAAATGTTTTTCCCAATGAGGATAGATGATTAACTATATGAGTGAATCTCTTTTGCATATCTTGTATGCTTTCACCTTGGTTCATTCTAAAGAGTTCATACTCATGTATGAGAGTGTTAATTCTAGACCTCTTTACCTCACTGGTTCCTTCATGGGTTACTTGAAGTGCATCCCACATTTCTTTTGCAGTTTTGCAGTTGGAGATGCGAAAGTATTCATCATAACCTAAGGCACTAGTAATGATGTTTTTGGCCTTAGCATTATGTTGAACTTTCTTTTTATCATCATCAGTCCATTCAGCTCTTGGTTTGAGAACCTCATGGTTATCAACCACTTTCTTTGGAACAAAAGCACCATTTTCAACGGCATCCCAAATATCAATATCAATAGATTCCATGAAAATTCTCATTCTTTCTTTCCAATAAGTATAACCAGTACCATTGAAAGCTGGAGGTCTATTAATAGAAGCTCCTTCGGGTAAAGCAAATTGAAAAGAAGCCATCTCTTGAAGCTGTTAAGCTCTTTACACAAGAGTCAAGCTCTGATACCACTTGTTACCAAGTGGCTTCAATAACTCAAGAGGGGGGGTGAATTGAGTTTTCAAAAACTTTCGCAAAGTTTGTTTCAATGATGCTAATTATATTGAATCAAAGGACTTGTCAAGGATAATGACTAAGATTAATGAGCTTTTTGATACATAAAATATAAGACAAGAATTCACAACATTAAAAACATCAAGCTAGATAAGTTGATAGAATATAACTTATAAGTAAAAGATAAGGGTTGAGAGAATGCAAACAAGATTTATACTGGTTCAATCACTTCTTGTGATCTACGTCCAGTCCTCGAGATCGTCCACCCGAGATTTCAACTATACTTCAAGCTTCTAACTTGGGTGCTTGATAAAAACCCTTACAATATAAAGCACTCTTCACTTAGTATGGGATCCTCCACCCTCTATGTGCAAGAGCCTCCCTCAATACAACAAGGAATTTCTCTCCTTGAACTTACATAAGATAATCTAATGGTTTTTGGTAGTTTGTAACTCTCACAAGAGCAGATATACAACTTGATGAACAGATGAGTATTTGATCAAATCACTAAGCAAGCTTTTTCAAATGGAAAACAGAGTATGATGAACTGAAGATTAGAAAAAGCTCTTTCAAAATGAATTTTTGATCTTAGGTATATAGAAACTTAATTTAGATGAGCTATAAATAGCTCTTACAAGTTTTTGATCCGTTGGGTAGTAGGTAGGTATTAAAACAATATTCAAACTAGCCGTTGGAAAAGTTTCTGGAGCGTGTGTAGTCGACTACACAACTGTTGTAGTCGACTACCATGCCTTTCTGACTTTTAAAAACATGAGAGTTTATAATTAAAAGAATGCATGTAGTCGACTACACTTACAAGGTAGTCGACTACGATAGCTCTCGGACTCTTTTTAAAAGCAAGGCAACTGAGATATATTATCAAAAATAATATGTAGTCGACTACAGAGCTTATGTAGTCGATTACATGTCTCCTCTGGTTTATACACTTTTAAAAAGGAACAATTTTTTTAAAACGATGTAGTCGACTACAATAACTTTGGTAGTCGACTACAAATGTCCTCGGGTTAACATGTATTTAACAAAAGTATTTTTATCAGCATTGTAGTCGACTACCTCAGCATTGTAGTCGACTACAAGCATCCTCGGGACATTTATAAATGACAGGCATTTCAAGGTTTCGCCTATTTGTAGTCGACTACAATACTTGTGTAGTCGACTACAAGTTTGTTCTGACTTTTGGAAAACGTTGTAAACTTAACATTTTCCAGCTGTGTAGTCGACTACATCAACCTTGTAGTCGACTACAAGTGACTTAAAAACTCATTTTTGATAAGTTAAAAAATCTTTCTTTCCAAAGCATTTTTAAAGATAACTTTCTTTTTATCAAACCTTATTTTAGGAATAGTTTTTGTAAGATTAAAATAAAATGCTTGCTAAGTGATTTAAGCAATTAATTACTCTTACAATGATAAGTAAAAGCCTATAAGTCTTGAGTACTCCTTGTGAACTTGTTCTTGTCTTCTTGGTGCGGAATCCTTTGTTTGGTTATCATCAAAATTCTATATGACAAATGTTGTTCACAAATAGATGTCGTATTAGGCATGATTATGAAACTACAAGTTGGTTTGAATTTGGAAACACGTTCTGCCGACCTAACTTGAGGTAGGTGCAGTGTTTTTGGTATATCTGGAGTTCTAAAAGTCCAAATGGCATGATTCCAATTGCAAAATTTCAAGGAGACAACTGGCTACATCTTTCATGAGACCTCCAAGCCAAAATGCTCCATCTAGATCATGAAAATCAACCCAGAAGTCGGATAAGAGTTGCTGACTTGAAGCCACCAACTATACACCAACCCACCTACCATGCACCAACCCACCAACCATGCATCAAGCTTCCATATTTGACAATTTCCATGTTTTTACAACTTGTATTCAAATGATTTTCAATTACAAATTAGCTTCTAGGATTAGTATAAATAGAGTCAATCTCTTTGTATTAGACATCATTCAATTTCAAGTAAGTTTGAAGAAAGTTTGAGTATTTATGAGAGTTTTCTTTCTCTTCTTCTCCATTCTCTTTAGAATTTTGCTTTTGTTCTTTATTTTATGAGTTCTTCCTTCCCATCCATGGAAGACTAGGCTCTTATAATCAATCCAAGGGATTAGCCATCTTGATGTTTAATTTGGAGATCTTGTTTCGCTTGTTCATATTGCTTAATTATTATTCAAGTTTCTCTTCTTCCTCTTTTGATTTTTATCTAGATTGAATTGCTTAATTTGATTTAGATGTTGATGTGGTAATAGCTTTATTATCATGTATTCAAAGAGGATCACATAGAATAAACAATTTATTAAAGCTTTTTGATGGATTGTTTAGCTTAGTTAAATTCTAGATCTTAAGTTAATCTATGTTTGGATGGTGCTTACTTTATCTAACCTTGGTTAATTAAATCCTAGATGCTTATCTAGTAGAGGATTCTTGGATCATGTTGAGGCGTCTTGATATGATCTAAGGCCAAGAACATGGTTAGCAATTAAGTGAATTCCTTGTGATCAATGATGGATTAAACTCAAGATCGGTAAATTTCCTTGGATTGGTTAATTTGTTAATTACTTTCCTTTAATTCAACTAGTGTATTATCTTTTCAAATCATCAAAACCCCCTTTTAATTATCTTGATCTGATTAAATCTTTATTCTTTTTGGATCCTTGAGAGACGATTCGGTTTATTCTCTATACTACAAATTAGTTTGTGAGCCGGTAATTTTTATTTTTTGACGGGTCTCGACAACCTCTTGTCAGCTGCTTTGGCAAAAAAAAAATCATACCTTACATTTATCCTATTGTTAACCCCCTCTGAGCCTACTTGCCATTTTTGTTGTTCTTAGCTCATTACAAGCCTTAAGTGAAAAATCATATTTTACCTCACCTTAGGGAATAAGAGAGCATTGGTTTTCCTAATTAGAGGAGCTCTTTTGGTTGCAATGATTTAAGTGTGGGGGAATTAGTGTGCTGATGCAAAATGTTTGGTAAAAAAAAAAAGCTAAATTAAAAAAAAAAAGCTAAATTAAAAAAAAAGAGAATAAAGCCAAAAGGTTGTAAAAAACAAAAAAGAATAGAATGAATGTGTGAAGAGAATGTGCATTTTAGGATTTTGGGTAAAAGTTTATGATTTCTACTTGAGTTACTCCCCAATGCTTTTTTATTCTCTTTGGTTTTTAACTTGTTATTATCCATATTGTTCCTTTCCTTCTACTTATAACCTCATTACAACCTTTTTGAAAAACCTCTTGATTTGTGAAATTTATTTGATCTAAGTAGTGGATAATTGATGTATGTACAAGCATATGGTAAAATACTTTCATAATTTGAGCGAGTTGAGCGCAAACAGTTAACCTAAACACTTTGTGTGATTTGAGTGTCACTTGTGAGGAGTTTTACTCAATTTGAATATGCCTATTTCTGATTAAAGCATGATTATTCTATGTATATTTTACTCCCAATTGCTTTGATTCAACTATACTTTGTTAAGCATATTTGGATTTGATACAATGCTTGTATTTAAAAATTGGTTAAATTGATTAAATGAAGTATTACATGTTTGTGGGTATCATCCTGGTAAACCCTCACAAGACTATAACTCGTCCACTAGGGACACATAGAGGTTTAAAGGCTTGTGGCACATGCTAAGTGCCATCGTGTTTTCCTACAAAAGTGAATTAGATTATGTATAATCAGTTTTTATTCTTTTAGTTTAATATTAGGTTATTTCTTGTTTGAGGACAAACAACAAGTCAAGTGTGAGGGAATTTGATAAACATATTTTATATGCATAATTTAGCACCTCTCATTGGTCTATTCTTATGAAATTATTGCATATATGAAGTGAAAATTGCATAATTCCTCATATATTGGTTATGTTGTTACAAATTGAGCAGAACACCCGAAGGACTATTCAAAGCACTTGTAGAACCAAAATATCATAAAATTAAATGTTGATATCAATATAGCTCAAACAGAAGAGAAATGAAAACCTAAACTCACTGAATTTTGGGTTACATCAAATTCAGGACAAATCAGAAAATTCCTACTCAAACCTATACTCGGTTATTTGGTGATTTCTCAAGATCTAACTGTTGGATGTAGCTGAAATTTTGATATGTCATTCATGACATCATGCTCTATGACTTTCATAAATGAAAATTTCCATATTAGCACCGCAAGTTGGTCAAAATTAGGCAACAAGTTGGTGGCCATCATTATTGATATAATCTGACCAGTTTCAGCAAAATGGTCATATCTTAATACCCAACCGTTAGATCTGGCTGAATTTTTGATATGTTCTTCATGACTACATGTGCTACAACTTTCATGAAGAGAAGATTTCAAATTATGAGGCGAACAATGACGAATTTGGTAATCTTTGGAGCTGAAATTTCAACCCATGTGCAACGAGATTTGACAAAGTTGTAATTGAATAGTTCTAGCCTTTGCCTATAAAAGGAAGGCATTTGCCACACTTAAGGGCATTCCATTTTCTGAGTTCTCTCATTGTAGTTTGAGTTAGGGGTGAAGCTTTCATAAATTGTGAGATTTATACTTTGATTTCAAGGTTAATTGTTCCAATTTGTCTAAAGTAAATCCCAAAGCTCTTGTAGTTTGTATAATATATTCTTCATCTTATTCAAGTTTCTTCATCTTGATGTCTAGTTAAGTTTCTAGTTAGAGTTAGGGGTGAAGCTTTCATAAATTGTAAGATTTATACTTTGATTTCAAGGTTAGATCTTCCAATTTGTTTAAAGTAAATCCCGAAACTCTAGCCCGTTGTATTCTTGTTAATACCAACAACCACTTTTCATTTTTATCATGCTTTTCACTTGTTCTTTTGTTTCCTTTAATATAATGAGTAGCTAAATTTCTATACTAGGATTGCAATTTGAACTCACACGTAATTTGATTTGTTTATCATATCCAAGAGTAGGTTGATTATCTTGAATTGTTTATCTTACTTGTTCCTAATGCATTTAATTAATTGGCTATTAATTAAATTGAATTGATAAACCTTAAGCAACTTGACAAAGGGATTTTGGTTTTAGATCTAGGTAAGATAACATATGATCTTTGTGTGAAAGCCTTGAGTTTATATAGGATAAACATATACCTATATGACATATATGTAACCATTAATGAAACCGGAACTTAATGAAATCTTGATTACTTGATAAACATAGACATATAGTTTATCATTAATTAAGGATATTTCTATTTGACCATCGAAAGAGGCTTATAGATAAGTTAGGATTTCTAGTTAACAATTCAGATAATTAATTGATCTTATATGGAAGTAAGAAAATCAAGTAAAGTGTGAGGGATAATTGCAATCCTAGGCTTGGTTAATTTGATCATTAAATTTATCTTCTTGTTTACTTTAATTTTTAGTCTTTCATAAATCATCTCTTATTAAGTTGTTTAAATAAGATTGAGTTTTGCAAACTTTTAGTATATAGTCAAATTTAGAATTAATCCCTGTGATTTCGACACTTTCTTAATATTATATTACTTGATTTGCGATAACGTATACTTGCGTTCTGATTTACCACATCAGATGATGCAGTATCTACTACCCATTCTGTGTCTTCTCTTGAGACGAGTAGGCATGTCTCATGATTGATGGAACAGAAAGCTATCTCTCCAAGGATAGTGACAAAAGTTTCTCCATCATTATTCTTCGGTTGAGAACTACCTTGCCCTTGCTCTCGCTGTAATTTTTGGCAGTTCTTCTTTAAATGACCTTTCATTCCACAATGGTAGCACTTGTATGTTGGCCTTCTTCCATCTGTGGATCTACCTCTACTCATGCTCCTTCCTTTTCAATTACTTCGACCATTTTCCTGTTGTCTCCCTCAATTTTCTGTTACAAGGGCATGAGTTTGGTTTATGCTCATATCCTTTCTTCTAACCTCTTCGTTGAACAGGGTATCTTTAACCAATGACATGGAAAGTTTCCCATTTGGAGCCGAATTACTGGGAGAAACTACTAGCGTCTCCCAAGTGTCAGGAAGTGAACTGAGAAGTAAGAGTGCTTGTGTTTCATCCCCAAGCTCCATTTCTACAGATGACAATTGGTTTATCAAGCTCTGAAATTCACTTGTGTGCTCGGCAACTAAAGTTCCACTATTCAGCTTCAGATTAACCAATCATCTCATTATTAAGACTTTATTCCGAGCGAGCTTGGCCTAATACATGCCCTCCAGCTTTGTCCAGAGGGTATATGCGTCTGTCTCTATTGCAATATGGTGGAAGACACTATGATCAATCCATTGTCAGATCTGACCAATATTTTTTCTATTTGATTTCTTCCACTCTGCTTCCTTTGTAGGATCAGGGTTTACACCCTTTAATTCCAGGGGATCGTACAAATCTTTACAACTAAGGAGATCTTCCATAGTGTATAGTTGGTAGAAGTGAGCTTTAGCATTGCTCCTGATGATGCAAATTCCTTTATTTACACTAACTTGTTTAAAAACAAAGTTGAATTCCTTCAAAAGAAAAAACACCGTTGCGTCCGGAACGGTCGAAAATGGAAATTTGACTCTCTTGAGTCAATTTGTAATTTCTGAAAGATCAGGGGCTAAAGTATAATTTCAAAACATTAGGGATCAAATTGCAATTTCGGAAAGATCAGAAGCTAAAGTATAATTTCAGAAATATTTAGGTATCAAATTATAATTTCTAAAAGATCAGGGGCCAAAGTATAATTTTTAGAAAATGTAGTGGTCAACCTGTAATTTCTGAAAATTCAGGCTGGATGATGACGTGTCTGTTGACGTGGCACTCACTGATGCTGATGTGGCACTAACTGGGTCGTCTTCAACCTTGGTTTGGAAAGTGGGGAGAGTAACACTCACTCTCAGGCAAAGCTCCCGGAGAATGCGGGGAGTGTGACTTCGTTTGGTGTCCATTTGGCGTGCCGAAAATTCCGTTGTGCTCGCCTTGACACCAGGAATCTGTTGGAGTGGTCAAAACACCAAATGGAGGTGTTTGAAAAATTCGAATTTTAAGAACAGAGATTCTGTTCTTTCTAGAAACCTTCCTAGCACTCAACTCAAGCTCTAATACCACTTGTTGGGTATCTAAAACTCATTTAAACACGAAAATGAATAAGATTTGAGAGAAAAACTCAATCTATTTCTCTTAATAAAACTTACAAGAGAATTATTCTCTATACAAAAACTCTCAAAATCTCTCAAGCTCTCTGACTTTTCTTACTCTCTCTAGGTACCTACACTTCTACTAGATGCATTTACAAGAGATGAGAAATGTCTATTTATAGGATAGGGGCTACTGCAAATTGTCAAAGTTTGACCACCAAACTTTGGTGGTTGCTGACTTTGAGCTCATACCTACCATGCTGCCATTGTTGACATTGTAGCTGGAGTGAGTGACTGGTATACTTACGAGCCGTGGTTGGTTGAAACTCTTCACCTAATACCATATTTTAACCTAAATCATCACTTAATCCATTTCTTACTAATGTATAACTTCCTCAAGTATAGTTAAATTTTCAACATTATGAAAATACTATTTATAAAAAAATTTAATTTTAATTCACTGTCAATATAATTTTTTTTATATTATCATTTAATCATGTATTAACAAATTATTAAAAAAAATTTAACTATCACAATAATTAACTCTTTAATAATATGCCAACATATTATTAAATAACTACACAAATGGATCAAAATTAAACTTCATATACAATTTATTTCTCCCGTAATGCGCAATAACCAGTGCAGATAATAACAATTATATATTTGAGCTCATTGTTTCCATTTCTGGTAGTTGTACAAAGCAAAGTAAAATGTCCATGCACGATTGCAGCTTCATGACCCACGTAACTTAAATAGATAGGGTTCTGGCTCAGTTGTCACACAAGCTTAGAATATTAAGGAATACGTGCTAAAGAAGCATAGGCATGCCATCCATGGGAAATGGCTTGCACATAAGAGTTTCCATGTAGTGGTGGGGGTTAGTTTCATCCATCACAACAAATTGCATATCCTCAGAAGCCTTCCAATGGCGTTTTCTTTGATTGATGAACCAGTTGTTGATCTGCTTCATATCTAGACCAGTGGATTCTGCAAGTGCCTGCTTCTGGGATTCCTACATTTGCACCCAATTACAGACGCCATTATTTTAAGATTGGCCATATGATATATGAAGCAAACCTTCTGAAACGCACAATCTGATGCATAAAAGAATTTGAATTTCATAACTTGCTTTTTACACAAACCAGTATATAACAACTAACATATGATATGATCAGGAGTCAGGATTATTGTTCAAATACCAATAGCTATAGCACCATTCTTTCAGAATCGTGCTCAAGTGTTTATAATTTGGAAAATATGATGGAAAATTACATGGTAATGGAAATATGATCATCTGTCAAGATATACTAAGAACACAGATGTATGATATATGATTTTTGAAGGATGTAAAACATATATAGTTACCGATGGATAAGGCCATTTGTAATGTCTGTTCCACCAATCTAGTAGCTGTTGCCGAGCTTCTTTTGGCAACTTTTCATTCTTTTTCTTCTTCACGAATTCCTGCTTGAGGCTACCTAGGTATCCACTGTACTTACGCAAAAGCTGGATTTTTAGTTCCTGGTCTTCAGCTTGAGTATCTATATTGTCATTCACATTAACCTCATTCTGTGAAGATGATCCACTTTTTTGACCTTTCAAATTACACAACAAAATCGAAGAACTATCAGCGAAAACAATTCATGGAAATAAGTATGCATGTAGAATTTGTCAATTATCGTAAGTTAAATGACACCTACATACTAACCATTAACCAATTCCATTTATATATAATTTGCTAACATGAACACTAAACAATTTAAATACCACAAAAACTCAGTATTGAGATAAGCATCTCAATTTGAAGATTATTGGCCGGAACATTTCTGAATTTTCAACACCACCAAACTTCAAATGTGTATGGAATAATAAATATAGTTGTTGAATTTCTTATTCGGACAAAATCTGATTATGAACAAAGGTACTTATTATGGTGGCCAGAGGCATGTTCTTTTCTCTTTAAATTAAGAAGTTAATCATAATTTTGATTAATTTTTCCTTATACTGAACAAACCTAGTAATCTATCATGTATTTTGTGCGGACAAAAAGAGGATGATGATTCATTTCTTTAAATGCCTATATATTCAAGTGTCCAGTATATAACTGCTGCAATCTCAATGTGTATATCAATGCAGAAAAAAAAAATGAGAAAAGAAAGAGAATAAACCGAAATTATATTAGCATATAAGAAATGGATTCAAATCGGTTGTCCCCTTTTCCTGTTTCCTTCCCTGGCCTTTCAATTAAATGTTGACCACTCAACAAGCAAATTTCTTTCTTAATTGACAATAACTTCTCTCTTAATTGTCAATTTCTTTTGCTGTTGTCAGTATTTAACTAGGAAACAGGGAAGGGGACAACAAATTTGATTCAATAAGAAACAAACTTGGCAAATTAAAGGCTAAGAATTTGGTTAGTAGCTAGAGGCTGCTGTTATTGTTTAAAAACTCATGACGTTTGCTTTTATCCACATTGAAAGACAATAAACAACAAAGTGGGAGATAACCCTCAACCATCACTTTGAATCTTGCTCAACAACATAGTTGAGCTTTAGATCTACCATCATTTCTAGTTAAAAATTCAAAAAATGAAAAAATCAAACAACTACATCTACGAGTCAATCATTGTTACTAAAATCTCAAAAAACTTTCAGTAATTGTTATCAATTTTCTTCAGCGATTTCATGATGAAGTGATGAGCAAACCAGTGCACAATTTGTTCTGCTTTTATCTGCATGAAGTTTCAAGGTTGCACTACGTTTCATTCCATATTAGCATACAACTACAAGAAACTCAATAATTGTAGCTAATTCGAATAATGTATGGACTAAAATGATATATTGTGTTAAGTATGTTCTTGAATTATCACACGAAATGCATACCTAGAGAATGGAAAATGCAAATCGAAAGAGATACCATTAGCAATTTCTTTATTACACTAGCTACGTCGTTAATTTGGAGAACGTTAAAGAGAGAGTTGCAACTTTCTTCTATTGAATGTCAAGATTTACATCAGGAATTAATAATGATTCAATGTAGTGTAAACTTTTATACATTATCATCTAATCATCTAATCATTTATTGTAATATCAATAAAAAGTTTAACTATGATAATAACTATATAAGAAGTGAAACTTTTTTAATAATGTGACAATACATATTAAGTGATAATGTAAAAAATATTTTATATACTGACAATTAATCAAAATTAAAATCTTTACATAATTAATAAACTTTTGGGCTATGCTAAATATGTATCTAATCATGCAGACAGCTTCATATCATAACTGTTAATACAAGAGAATAACTTTTCAAAATTACAACCGTACTAGTCACACATAATGAGTTGATATATACATATCTTAAAATATGTCGCATTTCTGATTAAATGTACCCTTGAAGGTACAAAAGGAGGTAGAAAAAATAACCACACAAATCAAAGATTATTCACCTTGGTTTTGAGAATCAAACGGATGAAATAAATTGACAAGAAAACAGATAACAAAAGAAGACGAGACAAGAAATTTCCTTTTTCTACCAAGTCCTTATGGACAAAGAGAGCCATGCATCTAAATGAAGCTAGGAAGTAAACAGGAGAAAGAAGGACAAATGTCTTGCAAGAGATGACAACACATTGGGTGTATGTTTGAAAAAATGAGGAAAAAGCAAAGTCACGAACCAATAAAAAATTTCCCTTGAAAATATCCAGGAATTAGCGATGACACCATCTGGATTTTCATTTTGTCAATTAAGTAGGAAGCATTAGGATTTTAAACGAGCTTTCCATGATTAGAATGACATACCAAACCTCATTTCCTTGATTCCCCCTCATGCAGAAATATTGACTCAACCATTTTTCAAACTTTTGACCTAGTTACCTTGGACCTATCTTAGTCACAATCTTACAATATCGATTTTAAATTTTAACCAAGTTTCTGTAAAACTTTAATTACAGTATTTATGATGAGAAGGGTCGTCTGACTGACTCTTTCAACTATAATTTTTCAGAAGAATTTTTCAGAAGATATTCAATTTTTAAAATAAATAAATCAAGTACTAATCAAAGAATCAGTTTTGTCACAGAAAACACAAATACAAAGTAGACGCCAGTTTTCTGAGTTCAGGGAGAAAAACAATCTTTGCAGGTAATTCTTTGGCTATGCCTTTGCCAATTATTTTAATTAATTGCGTATGAAGATCTAGGGGTAGTAAGGTTATCCCTGCAAGGCTAGCAGCTTACTTCCACAAAGGGCTTAAAGACATTGAGACGCTGGAGGACTACTTCTAGTCTTTGGATAGCAAGTAAAACTTGCTACTATCCATCTACTTATTTAGCCTCTAACCAAAATCCTTCCACAGATGGTTAATTTCTAAGTTCTCCCATATAAAACAACCACCCATTACTGTCATGCAAATTAATTCGTTCTGCTTTTCTCTCCCAAAGAAGGTCAAGCGAGCATTCATTACTAAGCTCTCTCTCTCTCTCTCAGTCAGAGATGTATAGGAACAGATAATGATTAAAGGGTAATCACCACATTTTGTTGAAGCTGATAGAGCTTTAAGGTGACAATCAATTCTAGAAAAGAAAAGCATGGCTTCTTTGAAGGGTTTCGTTAGCTCTTGCTCGAACTTGACAAGCATCTCACAGTAGGCCTCCATGAACTGGTCCAGGGCTGGGTCTTCACCTATGGAAACAGTTCCTGTTTTGCCAGCTACATTGGAGGATTCACATTTGGCACATGCCTCCTCTAACCTAACCAACACTTCAGGAGGTGCTCCAACCTGTATGCACTCCGGTTACACCATCAGAACAAGCAAAGCATGCTGTATAAAACCTCAAAACAAGAAAGAAAACAAAAAAATTGAAACTTATAGCTTGATCTTAATTCAAAACCTTCCACTTGCAGGATAAAACCCATGAATTAATGAGAAATAAGCATGGTTTGAAGAAGTTGAGAGGGTGTCTGCTTAGAAAAGTGCATGAACATTTGGAAAATTTCACTCAAGAAGAAAGGGAAAGATGCGGGTATTATGTTTGAGTTCATATCACCTTCTGACAATTGAGGTAAGCAGACAAGAGACGAGGAAAGAGAGGATGTGCCATGATTTTAGCCCTCACACTGCAAGAGTTGGTGTCGTCCTGGCTGTATTTATGATCTTGGGTGATGTTGAAAA
The DNA here is from genome assembly GCA_023212625.1 of Styphnolobium japonicum. Lineage (NCBI taxonomy): Eukaryota > Viridiplantae > Streptophyta > Magnoliopsida > Fabales > Fabaceae > Styphnolobium > Styphnolobium japonicum. The sequence goes on from JALBWW010000010.1 coordinate 8,821,044, forward strand.
CAGATACCCTTCTGTTACTGCTACTTTGGGCACCAGAGTTGTTGCTCAGAGGTAGAGGAAGAAATTTCCTGTTTGTTCCAAAGTTCATCATGTCCATAGAAGAAAGCCCACTGTTACTGTTCTCTCCAAACCCTATTATCATAGTTTCAAAGTTCTGCCTGATAAACCCTCAAAAGCTCCTCTCTCTCTTTCTCTCTCTAAATCCCATATTATGCATTTACATATAATATCTCTCTAGCTTCACCAATTCCCACCTCACTATTTCTCAAAAGGAGGACTGCATATAATTGTCCAGACAGTACTCCCGGATTTGAAGCTAAAAAATATCTGAGTCTGTAGAAAACTCCGAAGAGCCTAAATAGATAGCAAGTCAGAACATGAGAGTATTTTCTTTTTTTTTTGGGTTCTTGGCTGGTCGTCTCTATAAACTATGACATGTAAAAGGCAGATTCTTCCCTTGGAAATGGTAGTCTCCCTTCTTCCTTCTGTACGTCAACATTTGCTTATTAGTCTCATCCTCACTCTTTCTCTCACACATATCAAAAAAGTTATTATTTCAGTATTTATTTTTTATTTAAATATTAATATTTAAGATAAATTATAAAATAATTATTATTTATTATTTATATTTAATAAATTTTTAAATATTTATTAAAAAATTAATAATTAATAATTATTATTTTTTAATTATTAATAACTTATTTTAAATACCAAAATACATACCAACTCCCAACAAAAACACTGCCAGTTATGTGTGTCTCTGCAACTTCAACTGAGAGCTTTCCTTCCCAATGAAAGCTCGATGAAACTCACTATCTCACCTCCTCGGTCATTGCACTACCACTGATCATGTACTATTACTGGCTGTCTCTCCCTGAAAGGAAAGAGAGAGAAAAAAGTACTTAATAATGGGACTTTAAAGGAGAGAATCAATATCAATAATAATCGAATAAGAAAATTATTGTGAAAAAAAAAGATAAAAAGAGTTTAATAATATTAAACTTTTAAAAAATATTAAATATTTAATTTTATTCATTTCTTTTATAAATTTTGTATATTATTTTCTAATTATATGTTATATTATTAAATAAGTTTAATGTGGATGACAAATATGTGAGAAGTAAATTTTTTTCAATAATGTGTCAATCAAGGCTGAGAATATCATTCGGTTAACTTTTACGTGAAGTAGGATTAAATTTATTCTTAGTTGAATGGTTGATTAATTTTTAAAATGAAATAAATTATTTAATATTTTTATTAAATTAAATTTTTAAATTATTCTCCCTTTTAAAAATACATTTGTCACATTGATTGGCTTAGTTCATTTAAAATATTTAATTAATTAATTAACTAATTAATTCTTATAAGTGTTAATTTAAATATTAAATTCAGGTAATCAAGGTTGAGAGCTCAGTTTCTTAACTAATAAACAAACTTTTTGAATTAATTTGATAATATTATAAAACAATAAACTAATGATGAAAGAGTGTCATCAGAATTGGACCGGATGATTCGACCAATTTGCACATAAACTTGATATTTAAATAGGAAAGTTATTATGGTATCATGATAGGTTTGATACTCAGGGTAAGTTGTCAATTATTTATTAATTATTGGTTTCACAATAAATGTTTGAAAGTCTATTAAATATAAATAACAACTAATGAATGTTAAAAAACTCATCTTAAGTACCGGTACCCTAAAAAAAAAGATGGGTACCAAAGTAATCCCCTTTAAATAGTTATGGTTCAGTATTATAACCAAATTTATGGTCAAATTACTTTGCATCAGTCAAAATCAAAAATCTAGTTTAACTTTCTGGTTGATTCCGTTGAACCGACCGACAAATAATTTTTTTTTAATTTTGAAAAAACTCAATATTTTATTTAAAAAATTATATTTTATATTATTATATGTAAATTATTTTTATGATATCATCTAATTCGACCAATTAATTTAAATAGTTGAACCAATTGAACTTGAATAAATTTTTTGTTGATTTACTGTGTAGTATGATTTTAACAGCATTGAATAAATCAAAATGAAATTCAAATATTAATATAATTTAATTTTGATCAAGCATCATGTCTTTGCAAAACGTTTTTACTTTATTATCTAATTATATATTACTCTATCATTAAAAAATAATTATTATAAGAATTACTTGAAATATCAAACTCTTTAAATAATGTAAAAATCTCAACTAGGTCGTAGATTAGATTTCTGTTAGTAATACTTCATTGGTAAGTTATCTATATTATAAATTATCGTTGAGATTTGTGACATATCCTAACTTTAAAATAAAAAACATCTCATCCTCTTAAACTTTATCCCATAAAAATATGTATAATTAAATTATAGTATTAAAATTTTTAAAAGATATTAAATAAAAATTAAGCACATAGTGCTATTAGTTAGGATTTCTATTCTTTTAAAGATAAAATGAAATTAAAGATAGCTTATTCTAATGCTATTATCAGTGTGTTAATGTCATGCTTAAAATCTCGAAAGGATAGGTAAATATTCAGACAAAGGATTACTTCTAATGATAGGAAATACACTCTTATTTGAATCCCTTCATTAGTTCATATTTTCTTGGTGTGAAATTAATTTTGTTTAGCATATTGAGGTTGTCATGTTTCATAAGTACTTTTCTATAAACTCGATCTGGTGATATTATAAAAATCTCTTAACTATTGAGCTCAATCTTTTTTATTACTTAAACATTCCTTATGAGTTATAATTAATTATTTTATATAATAATGATATTAAAAATAAGTATCTAACAGTACTATATGTAAGGAACATATTAACAAGAAAACAATTTTCTTTTCAATCTTATACTCACAAATATCAGTCACACTAAATAATAATAACACAAAAGTCTTTTTTCATTAAGTATAGTCGGTTATATAGATCAAATGACGCTATTGTGCTATGCCTAAAATTATACTTTGAAATAAATTATTTATTTCAAGATCTTTTTTTAATGATATCACTTAATGTTTTTAGTATTCTACCTCTACCTTTATTTAAAGGACTATCTTTTATATAATCTAATCACACACTATAAAATAAATAAAAAATAACGATACTTACACATAAATTTATATTATATATTATTTTTATGTAAGTTATTAAATAATATTTTAATGTTATTATCTTAAAAATAATTTTAAATTATATACATACCATAAATAATTTGTCCCGCTATGTCTTTCCTTAAATAAATACACTGACATCCAACGAGTTTGACGGGGACCAAAGGCCGGGCCTAGATAATGCAAACGCCTGTTGGCAATCAAACTCAACACTCTTTCTTCTTCGGCTTCGTAAGCAGAAGACGTTGGGTGTGATTGAAAACAATCATTCTTGAACAATCCATCCATCCACACCCATCCATCGCCCATGTGATATTCCCCTCTGAGATATTGGCATCCTTATCTCTCTCCTTTTGTAAAAGAAAGGAAGAAAGAAATAAAATAAATAAATAATAAAAAAATAAAAACTCTATTTTATTCTCTTATATTTTATTTAATTATTAATTTTGTCTTTAATATTTTAAATTTTTTAATTTTGTCCCTAATATTTATAAACTCATTTCAATTTGATCCCTTCGTCTGTGTATTTATTATTCACTAAATGAAATGATGATGTGTTACCATTAGAAAAAAGATGACATCCTTATTTTGCCAGTATGACATTGAGTTAGTAACTGATTAAATTTTTTCACAAAAAAATGAATTTATTAGTTGGCATTTAACTTTTCATGGATGAAAATGATATTTTTTTAGTGAAATAATCCAGTTAGTTACTAACTCAATGTCACGCTGGTAAAATAATGATGTTACATTATTTTTAACGATGATATATCATCATTTTCATTCAGTAAATAATAAAGACACAGATAGAAGGACCAAATTGAAGTGAGTTTATATTTGTCAGGGACTAAATTCAAAAAATTAAAATATCATGAACGATATTGATAATTGAATCAAATGTGAGGAATAAAAATAAAATTTTAATCATAAAAATATTAACAAGGCAAACTAAAGGAGTTTTTTCTCTCTCAATTTGTCGATAAAGGGAATGGTGGAATTTTAGTGGGATTCATTAAAATTTGACTCATCTAAATTATTTTTCTTTTCTTTTGAAATAAATACAAGAATTATTTTAATAATTTTTTAAATACTAGTACTTAAGATGAATTTTTTATCATTCATTAATTGTTATTTATATTTTATAAATATTTAAATATTTATTATAAAATTAACAATTAATAAATGATTAATAACTTATTCAGAATAATAAATTTATCAAAATAATATAACAACTCCCAATAATAAACAAAGAAATTATCATAATCTTTATTTATTTTTCTTATTTTTTATATAAATTTAAATACCAAACATAACTTTAGCTACTAAGCCTTTGTTTAGATGTAGGAGAGAAAATGAGAGGAAAGAAAATGAGAAGAAAGAAAATGAGAGTAGAGAAAATGAATAAAAAAATATATTTTCTTTGTATATGTTTGGATAAAGAGAAAATAAAGAGAAAGAAAATAAAGAAGAAAAATGAAAATAAATATAATTTTATAGAATGACATGTATACCCTTATTATATATATATATATAATAAAATATAAATATATATTATTTTCTTTTTATATCACTAAACACATTTACTATAAATTATAAAAATATATAAATTTTACAATAAATAATTAAATTATTTTTAAATTAAAAATATATATTTAAAAAATTTTAATTATAAAATCTGATTTTAAATTGTTTAATTAAAGATAATTTGAGATTAGTTTTTATATTTTATAATAATATTTTAAATATAAAAATTTCAATAAAAATATATATTAGATAAAATATCTCACCCCACCTCATCGTCACCCGAGAGCCCCCACCCCCACTCTCATTCCTAATATCACGCTCCTACTACCTCTTGGGGAACTCATCTCTTCCCACCTCATTTTGTTATCCCAACGCTAGCTAACCCCTAGCCTCAACGAACAACAGCGACTGATAAAGCAAGTTGATGCGGAGGAATTGTAAGGATCGACCTTCTTTGACCTTCTTAGACTCCTTCCCTCCCCATCGGCTTCTCCCCTTCCCATTCAAATTGTTCTAATAACGCTTTCCTCTTCCCATTCAAACTGCTCTGGTGTTGTTGTTGTTTGGTGACTGTGAACTCAGAAGTGATTTTGTTTGCCACCTTTCATCTTGAAGAAGGGTAAAGCTGTAATTTTGTAACATCTACTTCCTTCTCTCCATTTTCTTCTCATTGGTGCGAAGAAAATTTTCTTGTGGGCCCATTGTATTTTTTTCTTTCTTTCCTCTGTTCTCTCCTCATCTACACAAGAGAAAACTAAATCTATCCATTTTAGTGTGAGAGCAAGACGACACCGTTTGAGAAAACCGGAATCCATGCAAACGACATATGTCAGTCGAGTCACGTCAGTCTAATCAAATAATAATATAGAGAGTAGAAAAGTTGGTTTAGAAGAGACAAAGAGAGCAAAAGAAGCCCACATTATATAAATGCTGCCTGCCCTCTTGGTGGGACTCTCTGTATGTCACTTCCTTCAGTCTCCCTTCAGTCTTTTACTATTGCGTTTCTAACCTTGCCCTACATCAATGATAGGCCACCTTGAAAGATTTTGACATAATATCTCATATTTGAATTTAGGCTTTCTTTAGTGGAATATATTTTTCGACCAAAAATAATGTATTAATAAATAGCTTACAATATTATTAAAAAATTATTATTTTAATATTAAGTGTAAGTTTAGAAAGACTTGCACTATCAATATTTTGAAAGTGAAAATAAAATGTCATCCAAAAATTACACTATTTAAATATCACGAATTCACCATACAAAAATAAGAGATTGACAAGGACTTTACACATAATATTCAAGTTGAATGGACAAAAATAAATAAATGTCTCAAGTATAATTTGTGATTACAATTAAATTGCCTATCCTATCAAATTCTAAAAGAGAATTATAATACGTAAGTTAAGCAGTAAATAACAACAGAAAAAACTAAGAGGAGAATGTCAAATGAGTAGAAATATAAAAAAAATGATAAGATTCAAAATAAATATATTCAAGAAATTTTTTAAAATAATAGCTATTGAGGAGAATTTTATAGAAATTAGTTAAATGTGATTTGTCATGTAAAAAGGTAAAAAGAAGAGAAATTAATAGAAATCCTATTAAGAAAATTTGATGAAATGAAAGCTATTCCAATTAAAAAAGATAAAAGAATTAGAACGAAGAAAATTTTACAAAAGATCATTAAAAAAGACCTTACCTTAAATGGTTTCATTTAAAATTTGAATTTTTGACATATAACCCGATGTAACTTGCTCTATTTATTAGTATATGATTATGTTCTATTGTTGTTGTATATTTTAATTAAATCTAATTTTTTTTTAAAACATATAACCCTAAGTAATATTTACAAATAGAATTTTTTTTATACAAAATGAAGCCAAAATTTACATGCTTTTTATTGAAAAAAAATCCCTTGTGTATCATAAATAGTCCTTTGAACTTAACTAACATTTTTTTTTGAAAAAATTATTCTTCAAAATATAAGATTATTAACTATAGGATATAATATAGATATTTTAAAAATAAATTGTATAATATAATTTTTAAAATAAAGAAATTGAATAATAATTCTTGCACAACTCACTCAGAAAAGTTATAAATATTATGTTATAAAAAAAATTGACCTTAAATTTTTTTCCTTTTAGCTTTCATAACTAATTAATATAACAAATATATATATTAAATACTATCTTATCTAATGTTTCTGTCTATAGACTCTATACTCTCACATCACTTGGTGATGAACCTTGCTCTACTCCCAAGTCCTCAACCGTTAGCTGAAACAAAGTCCTAAGAAAGATCAAGGTCCATCCTCAGCTGACCCCGAACCTTCATCTCGAGTGGGAAAGTAGATCATTACTCACTACCCAATGTACTGGCAAATTAATTTTTTTTATGGTTCTATAGAGGAAGAACTTCATCAACTCCAAAGTAATACACAAAGCCTCATGAATTAAGATATAGGTTCCGTCTCTTTGGGCATTGATGTATGAATAAGAATAAGTATAATAATATGATGAGAAACCTTCTACCCTCATCATAAGTACTACTCCCTACCCTGAACAATTCCGAAAGCCAATTGTACCGATCTTGCCCTCAGATACTACTTCATATAATGAGTCAACTAACTCTTATGACTATGTGATAGAAAACTCTACTCTGGATCTTGCTTTATTCTCTTTATTTGCTGTTTTCTGAATTTTTTTTCTTTTTACCATTGACATTAGAATCTTATGTGCCCATTATGTTTTTTTTTCCTTGCTTCTTTGTCGTTACTCATGTTCTCAATAACCATTTTAAGAATGCACATACATTCCTTAAACTTATCCGGACGTAGCTACCACGAACTTTTCATATTCAAATGAAAGGTGTTTAAAATTTTCAAAACTTGTAGACTGACTATTCCTTACATAAGTTATACAGAAATTATTCATTCAGCATATAACTTGTACATATTTAATTAGTCCATATTATTTATTTTTTTAAAAAAATTATCCTTTTAATTTAACTTGTTTTTAAATTATTTGATATTTTATATTTTCAGAAATAGAAATAAATAAAAAGGAGAATTTGTTTTTTAAAAATAATATGAACAAATTAGATATTATCATGTGTATCAATCAACATATGCAAGTCATGTAATGAACAATTTTAGCTTAATTAGTGATCTGAAGAGTGTGTTTTCAACTTTCAAAAAAATTTACAGACATCTCACTTGAATTTGAAAATTTAAGGTGTACTTCAAAACGAAGTATAGTTTAAAGGATATCTATGTATTTATTTTCCTTTTTTGTTTAATGACCGAGAGAGAAATATTCTAATGGCCATATGATATATATGTTATTGCTATAGGTAGCCCGGCCAACTCCGAACCTAGCCCACATGGGCTACGGCTTTTGTGGGACTCAAAAAGTCCACTTGTTAACTAGGCCACCAAAACTTTAGCCTTAGCCCACTACACGAGGACTAGGGCTGGCACATAGGTCAGCTTATTAAATATTAAAAAATTGATTTAAATTTTTTGGATATATTTAATCCATAAATTTCACATGGTCACAATCTTCCTAGTTTTTATACTATAAAACCAAAACAATTATTCAATAATTTGCTTTAATATGGTAAAACCAGGATAGAACCCATCATTACTCATTAACAACTATTGTCTTTTAAGCAAGCCACTACTCGTGATTACACCGTTTTGAGCTTTAATGCTATGTTCAAGAAATGTGGGCTAGCCCTAACCTCTTTCATTCCATCGGCCAGTGGGTTTGTAAAGAGCCCACATAGAAGGACGAATGGGTTGACGTTGGGTTTTTGACCCATTTTGATAGCTGTTGCTATAGATAATTGTTATTTCTTATTTTTGTTGTTAATTATGAAACTTAATTGATAGTATTAAGTTGAGGGGGAGCTCTTATGCATAATAATATGCTAGTTCACACCTTTCACCGAAAGACAATGTTAGGTATAGTTCTTGAAAAAAAGGAAGATTGTAAGTTCCATAACTCTCATTGATCTTTTATTTGATTTTGATGATTAACAAATCATACGTACATTCTTTACTCTAATCTTAATTGTGGATTTTTTTTTTTTTCAGAAAGTGATGCATGCAGATTCTTAGAGATATTTTGAACACTTAAACTCTAGAACAGCACTTAATTCATCAGACTTCTCACAACCTTACACGCAAAGTCGGTATGAAGAATATTCAAGACCGTTGAAGGCGTTAGCATGGTTGGAAGCACAGCTAGAAGAAGTCGTGAGTATGGTTGGAAGCAGAGTCAAGAGGACACTCAAATCCAATGTGAGACTTATAAAGCTGTATTTCCCTCATCTTCAATGAGTAAGTAATTAGCCCAAAAGATTTTTGACATTATGAAAATCAACTCTTCATCTTTAGCAAATACATGAATTCTAGTCTTTTATTACCATTGAACTAAGAACTTAAACTAAAGGAATCCTGAGCTCAAGGTTGATACTCGAAACAGAAAATCAAGGCATCAAAAGTGATCTGTCTTATTGCTGAAACTTTCTCAATCATCAATTCAATGATCTGTCTACATGACTACTTCAATCCAGACCCAAAAAATCAACTGAACAACCTTTTTCAGCTACTAGTAAATTTCACTTTCTACTGATTGGATATAATGACTAGCAATACAAGTTGTAGCCAACAGCTAATAATTAATAGGCTTCACTGTTACATGAATTTCATAAGGCAAATTAAGTTTAGTGCCTTTTTAAATGTCCAATATCTGAAAATCGAGGAACTACTACAGGTACACCACGGGCCTTCTGAAGAGCAAAATTTATCCTCAATGGTCTACCTAACAGTGCCTGCAAACAAAAAAAAAAATCACCATCAGAAGGAACTTCAATAGGAAATGATTATAAAGGATTCTTGACTTCTGACCTTTCCATCCATTGCATCCTTTGCACATTTGGCATCATCTTCATTTGAAAAGATGACAAATCCAAAGCCTCTAGACCTACCACTGTCTTTATCATACACTATCCTCACTTCAAGAAAAGGACCCCATTAATTTAAAAAGTATGGTAAAGGCAATAACAGAATCAAACATAGTAATTTCGTCTATGATGCACGGATACGGGTATAGGTATTGAATATGACACTGGTACTACACATACATACGTCATTTTTAAAAAATTAGGATACGGGTATGGCAGGATACAGCATAACATATATATCAAAAAATATAAATATCATCTTATAAATCATCAAAAAAATATAAAACCATCATAATACATCATAAATAAACAATAATAGTTGGGTCATTTCATGATTAAGGGAGAAAAGTGGAAAAAATAGTTTTTATTTTTAGCATTAGTCATTACAAACACGATAGAGGACTAGCATTTATTGAATTTTTATGATATCTCACCCATATTGGCACAAAAATAAATAAATAAAACATAAAATTACAGGATATAGGCTAACAATATCCGGTAGTGTATGAGGAGTATCCGATGCGATATATGGCAGACATTGTGAAGTATCAGTGCTTCATAGAATTTCGTACATTGAATGAATGTGAATCAATGAAAGGAACAGGTCAAATGGTGTGAAAAATACAAGTGGCACTTAATGTGTTTCCAAAATAACTTCATGGAAACTAAGCTCTCAACCATTTTATACCATATGCAAAATGCCCAACCAGAGCAAGACTTACATAGCTTCCATGATCTAATCACCAGATGTGTACGGTTCAATGAGAGTATTCAACTGGAGTAATATTTTTTCATTACAGGTGTCCTAATCTGGTGAAGCACAAATGGATTCCAAAATCCCTGAACATATAACTTTGTAGTTCTAGCAAAGCCTAAAGTTCTGTGACCGTTCCCTAGAGTCCTTCCACATATTTTGGTTAAATTTAATCTAGTATACAAAGTGCACATGTTTGGAATCCTAATCCAACTAGATAAATAACAGTAGAAGATTCTCAGTCTACACTACACAGTAAAGAATCACCAGATTTGGTACTGGAATCTCGAATGTTAAGTACTGAGAGTAGCTTACATCCCCATTGGGTGGTGTGTGTGTGTGTGAGAGAGAGAGAGAGAGGGGGGGTGGATTCTCTCTTCCCCAACTCTTGCTCTCCAAATCCAGTTTATAGTTAGTGGCACCATTCACAATCCTACAGTAGAATGAAGTTTCTTCCTTTTACCTCTTTACATCCTCTCTGTTTTCTCTTTTCTGTGGCCATTTTAAGCCCTATTCCAAATCCTTAAATGTCACCAAATTACACAATCGAGACAAGTCTTCCTCTAAGGTCCAACAGCCATAAGTTCTGAACTCTTAGGTTAGACCCATTATCTTCTTGCACTTATTGATCAAATTCATTCAATATGATAGTCTAGGTAGAGGCGTAGAGCAAGAGATATGTATTTCTTTCCTGATAAAAATGTATCAAAACTATATTTTCCTCTTATACCAGCAATTGTTATTTGTAAGTTAATTCCACCTTGACAGATAAGACAGCATAACTTCACCATTTAAAATAAGAGAAAATCCTTCAACTATGCCATTAAAGTTCTACGTTAAACATAACCTCAAACTAGTCCTGTATTAGAAGATGTTTACCAGTTTACCTTTCTTGTTTCCTAATTCCATCAAATATTTTACTTTTCTTAATTCACTCAAACTATAATAGGTTTCGAGTTTACTCATTTTTGGAAGGATTTCCACTGAGACTTTCACCTACAATGAACTACTGAAGATAAAATCAACTCTACAAACTACATTCACAAAAAGTGTTGGGTTTACCTTAGTGTAGGTTTCAAATACTACCATCAAAGCAAAGGGCCTTTCAACATATTACGTAGGCAGAGACATAAGGATTTTGGTGTCAGTGGCAACATGTAAGAGCCAGAGATATATCCACTTAGTTTAATCAAATAGATGCTCTAATTTTGTATAAATTTCTATCAGTGGGTGTGGCACAAGTAAATTTCTATAATGTTATTATCCCATTTACTTTGGTGAATGCAAACTCAGTAGTGGGAATTACATGACAGTATGTTAATTTGTGAGACAATACAAAAATAAGAAGGGCCAAATAGAGAGGTGAGAATCACCAGAGGATAAAAAAATGAATTAACTCAATATGATAAAAATTAGGGAAAATTACACTGACCTCCCTTGAGTTTATCGGTAATTACACCTGTCACTCCCCTTGTTTCAAACATGACAGCGGCCTCCCCTACTGTATACATGTTTATTGCAATTTAACCCTTGTCGTTGACAATCTGTTAGCAATCTAACGGGAAGTGGCAGGACATGTGTGACACGTGACATTTTAAGGTTAATTTTTAATAAATTCTTTCCCTCCTTGCTATAAAAGACATCGTTACCCATTAATGAGTATCAAATACCACCATGTGCTGAGAGGTTGGGCATCGTTTCCTGCAATTCATCCACAAATACCACCATTGATCCTTAGCTAATAACAGAACCCTCCCCCGCAATTCATCCACGGACATGTGATTCATCAAAGGCTGTTGCAACAAGTGTGGACGCCTACCATTGACATTAAACCCCTGAAATATTCAATTTGTTGCCCAAGAATTCATTCAAGATACCACCATCACCATAGGATTTTTGTTGCAAATCCAACAATTCTGCGATGGCATTGTCTCAGCATTTGCTGCACTGTTGATGTTGTTTCTACCAAGTTTCTTGAACCCGATGTTGGTCTCTTGCATTTGCCCAACATTGGAGCGATGGGGAGGACGAAAATCATGGCCATCAAAAGCGAAAGCTTTTGTGGCGCCATTAAGACCAGACCCATCGCCGCCAAAATCAAAAGGTGGGTGATTGTGGAGAGAGAAAGAAAGACGAGCAAAAGCATGTTCTAGGGTTTGATTCTTATGAGGGGGTTTTGGTTTTGGTTTTGTGACAACCACTCTAGTAAGCATGGTAGTTGGGGCGATGAAGAAGACAACGAGACCCATCTTCGACCAAAGATGGTAATGAAAATAGAGAAATTAGGGTGATATATGGATGAGGAGGAGAAGGAGGAAGAAGTTGAGTGGGAGAGGGGGTTTGTTTTGGCGGAAGGGATAGTTAAGGAGAGTCTTACTTGATGAGGGCAAAGAGAACATTTCGTATTTCCTTAAATGGATGCTAACAACGTTTAACTTAGGGGAGACCACTGTCATGTTTGAAACAAGGGGTGTCAGGTGTAATTACTAATAAACTCAGGGGAGGTCAGTTTAATTTCCCTTAAAAATTAAAAAAGAAAAAAAATGAAACCCCTTTGAATAAACCAAAAGTAAAATTTAATCAAAAAAGTATAAAGCAGAGATAGAATGATATGCAAGTCCTATGGCACAGAATGTTAAATCCCTTGCTTAAGCTGGCCATTGAATTTGATACCTTGCAGAAATTACTTCCAATTTGATGATACTTTTATACAGAAACATACTTTTTTTTTAATACAATTATTGCTTCCTTTTTGCTTAACTATATTCAGTGAGACATAACGTCGAACAGGTAGATATGTATCAGCAAAATATGAAAATGGGGAAAAAGACAAAGACCCAGAAGAATATTAACGTGCATATTACCTTCAGTGACGTCTCCGAACGAAGAGAAAGCGTCTTTGAGGGACTTTTCGTCCACAGACCAAGACAACCCTGAAACACCATCAGCTAGCTATGTGTCAACACAGTGAAAGTTGTGCATAAGAGAGAGAGAGAGAGAGAGAGAGAGAGAGAGAGAGAGACCTCCAACAAAGAGTTTATTGGTGGAAGGAGGAGAAGGTGGCGAACAATAGAATCGGCATTGAAAAGGTGAGACGTGGAACTTTGTTGAAATGGTTGTAGCAAGAAACGCCAGAGACTTGTTCATTGAATGATGACTATGATGAAAGGGCCAGAGTCAGTGAAATGAAAGGATTGAAGCATATAATCAAATCTTCAGCGCTTTAATTATTTATTTACGGTTAATTTTATAATAAATATTTAAAAATTTATAAAATATTAACAATAATTAATAAATATTTAATAATTTACTTTGATTATCGGTATTAAAACAAAAAATACCAAAATAATCTTCATCAAATCTTATATATTAAACAAAGAAAAAAGCGTAACCTTTTGACTTTTCATAATACTTAGTATTTGTTTAGATTAGTTGTATATAAAATTATGTTAAAAATTAATTATAAGAAAAATAATTTATGTTTGGATGTATTAGTTCATAATTAATTTTAAGATAAACTTTTTTGTTTAAATTGTATAAAAAGAATCGCATTAATATATTAAATTACTAAAAGAGATATGAAATAGTTAAAAATTTTATTTAGTTGAGGGAAAAAGAGTATTTATCTATCAAAATTTTTAAAATAATCTATAATCATATAATTAAAAACTCCAAATATAAGTTTTTTTTTAAAAAAAACTATTTTTAGTTATAGTATAATCAATTTTACACATTGTAAATAAACAAGCTAGGTTTTAGATAAAATAATTTTTTATTGAAAAAAAACTATTTTAGGAAAGAAATAATCTTCTCAAAATATGCTCCTCGACTAGAGTCATAAATTACTTTTTATTTTGTTTTTGTTAATTGTTCACTTAATATAGTTAAGTATTTAAAAACAAAAAAAAAAACTTATTATTAATAAGCTTTATATTATAATAAAAAAATTGAACTTAATTTTATGTACAAAATTAAGTTGGATTTTTAATATAAATATAAAAGATATAATTTAATAAATATTATGAAGAGAAGTATACTTCATATATACATTTATTTTACTGTAACTAATAATTAATATACTATGCATGTCTATTATATAAAAAAGATTATAATATCATTTTCTTGTTTTATTTTCTTTATTTAATCATCTAACTCAACTATTTCTAAACAAAGAATACCTTTCTAATTATGTAGACCAAGCAAAATTTGTCGAGAATTTATAGCAAGACCAGTAGATCATACGATATTGCTTGCTGTTATGATATAACTAGCAACGCGCGGGTAGATATTATTTCAAATTTTGTGTAGCTAGAGAACATGCAACAATTTTTAGAAATTTTATATTATTAAGAGTTTGAAATAAATATTTATTTGTATCTTTTAAATAAAAATGATATGATAAAGTTTACTGCAATAAGATATGTAATTAACTTCTATATATATTATATAATGGATGAAAAATGATTTACTTAGAAATGAAAATAAGCTATAAGGATTCATAATGTTGAAGCTAGAAAGTTTATACACATACTTAGATTTTTTTTTGAAAAAAATTATGCTTGAGAGTTACTGTTCACCCGAATGACCATAAAATCATTAGCCAACTTCTTATTTATTTATATATACCCTTCTACGCCTCTCTCTATCACTTTCATCTGGTGATTTTCTTCCTTTTGGGCTTCTCCAATTCATTAGATGAGGCGTCGAACCCAAATTTCAATCAGTCTTCTTCAATGCCTTCATCGCATTTATTGTCGTTGAAAATGAAACCACTTGTGCTTTAACCGAAGGAAGAAAATGAAAAGTTGGCGAGTTAGCTGTTAAGAGAAGGGAGGGAAGCTGGTGCTATCGGTGTATGCTGAGGTGGTAAAAAAGAAGAACATTTGAGAGATGTGACGTGGAGAGGTAATAGAGTTTAGCTTTCCTGATTTGGAACTCATATATGATGTGAGTCTGAATTTATATATTATAAATAGATATTTTAATGAAAAAAGATACTTGTTCAAACTTTTTTTTGTGAGGTATGTGTTCAATTTGGTCCATTTAAAAAAGTTTAAGTGAGATGAAGGTGTTACTTGCTAATGGCTCACATGAGAATATGTGACAACATCCTACCACTATATCTTCTATGCTTTAAAACCCTCTATAAGTTATTAAGTAGTATCTAATATGTACAACAACTAGTATAAAAGAATAATGTATAACCTAAAAGAATAAAAGTTTCTCAGCTTCCTCCTACTCCTTTCACAACTTAATTATCATATAAGGAATATAAAATTCTAGGTTTAACTATACCCTTCGTGAATGCAGAATCAAAATTAGTTACCATACATTAACTCTTTATTCTTAATTTGGGCCCTACTAGGTCCAATGTATATTCTCATCACTTTTACTTGTTCCATGAGGATTTAGATCATAGGTCCATAATATAGATCATCATTCCACGGTTAGGCATAGGTCAATGATCCAGTGCACTCCTTGATGTTCACCCCAGTCCCATGGTCTTTGATTGTCTTCTTAATGGTCCATATAGGATCAATTCAGTTCTAAGAGAGTCATATATTCAGGTTACGATCACATAGTGGTTTAGGTTGATAATTCATAACTCTTTAATTAAGTTATCTGTCCTCTAGTTTAATTTTTACTTTCATCTTGTTCCTTTAGGTTTATTACATTCTTTGCCTCCTTGTTTAATTTTTAAAACATAATTTATATCATACAAAGGAGATGCATGGTCTTAATTCCTTACAAGCATTTAGGGCATTTTACACGAGTTTTGTTATATATATATATATATATATATATATATATTACATAAGGTATGGTGTATGAGACTAGCCACATTCCTTAACAAAATTACAAAACTCTTCTTAACAAAAGCCCTAACTAATAACAACTACATGTTGCTTGAATTCAATTCTCCACCATATCCATCCGAATATCATGGATGACCTTCACGTGGCCTCCCTCCTCCACAGAAAAGATCCAGACCCACTCTATATCAATTACAATAGTTGTGCTTCCCATTTTGATTTGAATCTGAAACCATGAAGAAGAGGGGAAGATTATTAAATCTTAGTAGGAGACAAGATTAAAAGAAAAAAATTAAATAACCTCTCATGGTTCCAGCTGCATTTAAACAGAAAACTCAAGGCTGCATGATAGGTTACTGACAAGAGGTTGTCGAGACCTATCAAATAAAATAACCGGTTCACAAACTAATTTGTAGTATAGAGAATGAACCGAATCGTCTCTCAAGGATCCAAAAACAAAGATTTAATTAGATCAAGATAATTAAAAAAAAGGGGGGGTTTTGTTATTGATTAACAAGATTAATAAAAGTAGGAGATTCAAAGTTGTAAACAAATCTAAAGAAACAACCAATCCAAGGAAATTTACCGATCTTGAGTTTAACTCATCATTGATTACAAGGAATTCACTTAATTGCTAACTATGTTCTTGGCCTTAGATCACATCAAGAAGCCTTAACATGATCCAAGAATTCTTTACTAGATAAGCATCTAGGATTTGATTAACCAAGGTTAGATAAAGTAAGCACCATCCAACATAGATTAACTTAAGATCTAGAATTTAACCAAGCTAAACAATCTATCAAAAAGCTTTAATATGTTGTTTAATCTTTATGATCCTCTTTAAATACATGATAATAAAGCTATTACCACATCAACATCTAAATCAAATTAAGCAATTTAATCTAGATAAAAACCAAAAGAGGAAGAAGAGAAACTTGAATAACAATTAAGCAATATGAACAAGCAAAACAAGATCTCCAAATTAAACAACAAGATGGCTAATTCCTTGGTTTGATTATGAGAGCCTAGCCTTCCATGGATGGGAAGGAAGAACTCAGAATTTAAAGAACAAAAACGAAATTGCAAAGAGAATGGAGAAGAAGAGAAAGAAAACTCTCACAAATACTTAAACTTTCTTGAAACTTACTTCCAAATTGAATGCCTTTAATACAAAGAGGTTGGATCTATTTATACTAATCCTAGAAGCCAATTTGTACATGTACATAATTTGAATACAAGCTATAAGAATATGAAAATTGTCAAAAATGGAAGCTTGATGCATGATTGGTGGGTTGGTGCATGGTAGGTGGGTTGGTGTATGGTTGGTGGCTTTTAGTCAACAACTCTTATCCGACTTCTGGCTTCAAATTCATCACCTAGACGGTACATTTTGGCTTGGATGTCTTCATCAAAGTTATAGCCAGTTGTCTCCTTGAAAATCTCCAATTTGAATCATGTCATTTGGACTTTTAGAACTCCAGAAATGCCAAAAACACTGCACCTACCTCAAGTTAGGTTGGAAGAGCGTGTTTCCAAATTCAGACCAACTTGTAACTTCAGAAGCATGCCTAAAACGACATCTATTGACAAAATGGTCTTCAGTGAAATTGGAGATATGGGTATTATCTTTCAAATGACCAAGTTTCAGCCCAAGAGGAGGCCTATAACCCACTATATAGTCCAATATGTGCATCGCCGTGATGGTTCCGTGACAGCAAACTCACTCTGTATTGCAAGGCTATTTTGGGCCCTTAGAAGTCCGATCCAGCTCTTGAGTTCTTCATGAAACTTGTAGATCCTTGTCTTAGCTTTCCAAAGACACTAAAATCACTTCAATTGAATCACTGAGTCCCAAGTTATGGCCTAACCAAGGAAGAA
This sequence comes from Styphnolobium japonicum, assembly GCA_023212625.1. Lineage (NCBI taxonomy): Eukaryota > Viridiplantae > Streptophyta > Magnoliopsida > Fabales > Fabaceae > Styphnolobium > Styphnolobium japonicum. Next base: position 8,839,089 of record JALBWW010000010.1, read on the forward strand.
AGGTCAAAATGCATCAAAATCCGAAAATTATCCAATATTTACATTAAAACCCAATGAAGCTCAACAACATTAAACTCATCTAAAATACTAATATTGGGCACAGTAAACATCTAATGAAGCCTAATACAAAGCTAACATAAGTGTCTCAAATTGATTGATCAAATTCCCCCACACTTAAGCTTTTGCACTCCCGGGCAAAACACATAAGAACAAAACTAAAGAAAAACAAGAAACATCATATTATTAAACTAAAAACATAAAAAACTGATTATATCTAATCTAATCCATTTTCGTAGGAAAACACGATGGCACTTAGCATGTGCCACAAGCCTTTAAACCCCTAGGTGTCCCTAGTGGACGAGTTATAGTCTCGTGAGGGTTTACCAGGATGATACCCACAAACATGTAATATTTTATTTAATCAATTCAACTAATTTTTAAATACAAGCATTGTATCAAATATAAACCATAATTAATAAGTCAAGTATGCTTAACAAAGAATAGTTGAATCAAATCAATTGAGAATAAAGTATAGCATAATCATGCTTTAATCAAAAATAGGCATGTTCAGATTGAGTAAAATTCTTCACAAGTGACACTCAAATCACACAAGGTGTTTAGGTTAACTGTTTACGCTCAACTCAATCAAATTATGAAAGTATTTTACCATAGGCTTGCATATACATCAATTCTCCACTACTTAGATCAAATAATTGCAAAAATCAAGAGGTCTTTCAAAAAGGTTGTAATGGAACTTATAAGGTGAAGGAAGAGAACAATATGGATAATAACAGGTTAAAACCAAAGAGAATAAAAGAGCATTGAGAAGTAACTCAAGTAGAAAGAATAAAATTTTTACCCAAAACCATAAAATGTTCATTCTCTTCACACATTCCTTCCTTTTTCTATTCTTTTATTTTTTATTTTTTTATTTTTTTATTTTTTTATTTTTTTATTTTTTTTGTACCAAGCATTTCGTATCAGCACACCAATTCCCCTACACTTAAATCATTGCAAGCAAAAGAACTTCTCTAATAAGAAAATCAATGCTCTCCCATTCCCTAAGGTAAGGTAAAACATGGTTTTTCACTCAAAGCTTGTAATGAGCTAAGAACAAAGAATAGGCAAATAGGCTCAGAGGGAGTTAATATTTGGATAAATGCAATGTAGGTTTATTTGGCCCAAGCAGCTAAGTCAAGAAAAAATGCCTCTGTCATTTTCATGCAACGTACAGACCAATGTAATCTCAAATCAATTCAATGCAAGTTCTAGAAAATAAATTCATAATTGACATCACTCATGAAAGAAAATAACCAAGTGTAAGTATCAAACTTGGAAAAGCCCAAAACTCACAAAGGTATGGAACATTCACTCAATTCAACCATGCCTTCTTCCTAATATCCACAATCATATACACATGTATATCATGAAAATGATTCAACTATAAACTGTTTTGCATACTTTTATCATCAATTAAGCTCAGATTCAGCACATGCTTGTATCAATATCAATTGAAAAGATCAAAATTGTGTGTGTGTGTGTGTGTGTTTTTTTTTTTAAATATATACAAGAACAAAGATGATTTAAGACCTATTATGAAATGCAAGTTAAGATGCGTCTCAAGAGCAAAACTACTCCTTACTCTGCCATCATACATCTAATAAGTTAGTAACAATAAAGATTAGCTTGTTAGTTTTTTTTTTTATAACTAAACTATGTACATGGTAATGTCAACTATCCCTCCCCCCAACTAATTAAAGACATTGTCCCCAATGTCAAAATAAAGATAGGTAGAGTGTAGAAGGTCTTACCAGAAAACTGCAATTCGAGCCTAAAATAAGAAAAATTACAAAAAACTAAAACCGTAAGAGAAAACAAAAATTCACAAAGACAAAGTCAAATCAAGTTTTTGCTTTTTTCTCTTTGTTCCCAATTCCGTGGAGCCATTACTGGATCACGTTGTGATACAAATTCATTTAGTTGATCGAGCAATTGTTCAGGAGTTGCAGCAGTTACAAGACTTTGACGTGTCGCTTGTGAGATGAACTTTTTTTCTACAGCATGATCAAGAAAAGAACGCACTTCCCGCACGCATGTGGGGTAAGATAAACAAGTAATTACATCAATCTTGGCAGGATCTACCTCAATGCCCTTACTGGATACTACATGGCCTAAAACTATACCCTGTTCTACCATAAAATGGCATTTCTCAAAATTTAGCACAAGGTTAGTCTCAATGCATCTTTGCAATACTCTAGATAGGCTAGCTAAACATGAATCAAAAGAAGAACCATAGACAGTGAAGTCATCCATAAATACCTCCATGCACTCCTCTAAGAAATCAGAAAATATGCTCACCATGCACCGCTAGAAGGTACCAGGGGCATTGCAGAGGCCGAAGGGCATCCGTCTGTAAGCAAAGGTGCCGAAGGGACAAGTAAATGTGGTCTTCTCCTGATCCTCCGGTGTAATGTGGATTTGGAAGTATCCGGTAGCCATCTAAAAGCAAGTAATGGGACTTACTAGCCAACCGCTCAGATCTCGATCAATGAACTAGGAAGGGGGTAATGATCTTCCGAGTGGCTTGGTTGAGGGACGTCCGTAGTCAATGCGCGACTCTCCATATTCCGCACTCGGGTTGGAATGAGCTCATTCTTACCGGTTGGCCACGACAGTCACCGGATTTCTTTGGAACTACTTGCACCGGCTCACCCACTTCACCGCCAAATGGGATAGATAATGCCAACCTACGTAGCTTGGTCACTTCTTTTTTCACCACATCTAGAATGAGAGGATTCAGGCCTCCTCCGGGGTTGTCTCACCGGTTTAGTTTCCTCCTCAAGTAATATCCTGTGCATGCATGTGGAGGGGTTAATACCAGGGATGTCTGCAAGTGTCCAACCAATTGCCCTTTTGTGTTGCTTCAAGACTTCCAATAATTTGGTTTCTTGCTCAGGTTGGAGGTGTTTGGCCATTATTACCGGGAGCTTCTCATCCTTTTCCAAGAATGCATACTTCAAATGCTCAGGCAAGGGCTTAAGTTCAATGGAGGGTGGTTCTTTGGGTACTGGATGGTACTAGTTTTGAAACCGAAACTAAACCGCTAAATTCTCAATGCTAGCCAGCACTGCACTGCAAGCTATGCACAATCTTGCAAAACAACATCATCATATCCTATGGAATCAAAAGAATCACACTTAGCAGCATGATGAATGATAACATCATTAATAACAACATCATTGCCATTAGTAACAGAAACAGAATCATCAATGTCAGCAGAATTAACAACAGCACAAGATAAGTATGTAGAAATCTCGGCCACAGCCGTACATTATCGGTGGGTTTACAACCAAAAGTCTCAAGCAGCAGAACAAGTATCATAAGCTATGCTATCGAGTGTATCCTACAATTTCGTGAAACTCGCCAACATATCAAGGCGATGCATATCATCAACCAAGAAATCAATGACATCAAAATGAAAAAATGTAATGATCCTCTCTAAAGGGTATTTCATGGCATCAAAATGTTAAATTGAATGATATCATCACCAAATTCCATGGAAAGGGTACTGAAGATGCACATCAATCTTAGTTTTAGCGGGGTTTTCAAAAATGGCCTACCTAAGATCAATGGGGGTGGGGAAGAGGCAGATTCATCTTCCATATTCAACACATAAAAATTAGCCGAATATTAAATTATTTACCCAACCGTAACGTCTTCCAACACTCCCGCAGTTGAAATGATTAGCTTCGGTTTGCTAATCAATGACAATGCTTAGGTGGATTTTAGCTCTCCAATATGCAATGAAGTGTAAACTAACTTTGGCATTACATTGATGGAGGCTCCCAAGTCTAGCAAGGCATGAGTGAACTCGTTGGTGCCCTATGGTGCAAGGGATGGTAAAAGTGCACGGATCCTTGCATTTGGGAGGCAAAGTTGGGTCAATCAAAGCAGACATTTCTCCTCATACTCACTTTTTCGGTGCCCTTTAGCTTCCTCTTATGGGTGCACATCTCTTTCAAGAACTTGGCATACTTGGGATTTGTTTAATTGCCTCCAAGAGAGGTATATTCACCTCAACCTTCTCGAAAAGTCTCCATAATTTCCTTATCCAAGTCGGCTTTCAACCATATGCCTCAAGCTGTATCATTCGGTTTGGAAAAGGAAGAGGAATGTTGCAAGTCGACTTTTGTGGATGTTCACTTTTCGCTTTCTTGAATTTTTGTCAATCGGCCGTTTGATCGACTTTCGCTGGATGTTGCAGATCATTTCTTCTTGAATCTACTGACATCTTGTTTTTGGGTCAATGGTAGAATCTGGAATTATCTGCTGTACTGGTCCATTGATTTGCTTACCACTGCGCAAAGCCATAGCACTAACATTGCCTCTAGGGTTTGGAGTGGTTTGAGAGGGTAATTGGCGTAACCTTGTGACTTTAATTCATGAATAGATGTGGCTAGTTGGCCAATTTGAGTCTCCAAGTTCAATGGTAGTTTCATTCTGTTGAAACCGATGTTATTGGTGGCCAACTGTTTCACCAAATCCTCCAATGAGGGCTCAGTTTTGTGGCTACGGGACCTTCTTCTTTGGAATGGTGGTTCTACTTGGTCCAAACATGTGGCCGAAAGCGATTTGTCCTTGCTTCTTCGTTGGAATGGTGGTCTATACCTTGGTTTGGTGGTCAGCTGATTTGATGCATTCCTATATCTCGATTGGGATGGTCCCTCCACCAGGGTTGTAAGTGTTGGAGAATGGATCATATTTACATTGTTGTCGCTGGCGATGGAATTGTGGCTTCCAGAAATATACCACTGGCAACACAGTTGGTCTTAAAACTCAGAATCATCTTGTAATGTGGGGCACGCATATGTGGGATGAGAGGAACTAGAACATATGCTACAAACTCTTGCAGGGGTTTGCACACGTGGTTCGTGTTGTCCTATTACCATCTGTCTAACCAAAGAAGTGAGCTTATCCAATCTATGTTCCACCCTTTGTTGATCAAAGCATGTGAAGAGGTATTAACTTCATTGACTACTCACAGTTGACACCCATTCGAGTACCAAATTGCCGAGAATTTGTGTCATGTTTGCAATTAAGTTTCTAGCACTGAGTTTTATCTACCAATGCTCCACCACTTGGCAAAGATCAATCATACTCCTTTCCATTGGCATCAATCCTTCATAGAAGTATTGGATCAGCATTGATCACTAATTTGATGGTGTGGGCGGCTTGAGCACAATTTCTTGAATCTCTCCCAATACTCATGGAGAGTTTCACCACTAATTTGCCTTATGCCACAAATATCTTTCCTTATTGCGTGCAGTTCTTGATGCGAGGAAAGAACTTCTCCGAAATAATCTTTTCATGTCATTCCAAGAAGTGATGGCAAGGCAGTTGTAAGTAATACAACCAATCCTTTAGCAAAGACCATCCAAAGAGAAAGGAAAGGCCCTTAGCTTGATGTGATCTTCACTATTCCATGAGGTTTCATGGTGGAGCGACAACATGGAACTCCTTCAAATGCTTATGTGGATCTTCACCGCAAGACCATGAAACTTGGGCAAGAAGTGTATCAATCTAGATTTCAACTCAAAATCAACATTAAGTTCGTGATATTGAATGCACAAAAGTTGATAATTCACATCAGGTGCAGCCAATTCCTTAAGGGTCCTATTGTTATATTAAGTCATAGTAAAATCAACACACTCAATATCGCATAATCAAGTACTAACGTATGCACTCAACAGATTAAAAGAGTCAACAAGATTAGGTGCAATGTCAAGTTCAAGTCCAATTCCGTAAGTAATTCTATTAGCTCTATGAATGCTACTACCAAATTCTATGAATTCTATGAAGTGTATGAAATGTTCTATCAATTTCAGGATCAAATGAATACAAGGTACCAGGATCGAGATCTAGTCATACAGCATGCAGTTCATAAGAAGGTATTAGAAAAGCAATAACAACTAAAACACTAATAATTCTTAAAACAAATACTCCAAAAAATTAAACAAAAATAAAAAAAAAGTATCAAATGAATTTTAAAAATTATGGAACCACCACAGGATAAAATCTACACACAAATGTTATCCAACAAAATAATAAAATATCTTAAAAAATTGAAAAAATGGTCTAAACAATGTAATTTGGCAAAAATAAGGGTGACCTCACTATAAATAGTGAGCCTTTCTCAGAATAATATTTTCCATTTGTGTACCAAAATTCAGATCAATCAGAGATGCCCAAACCGAAATTCTTGACACAATGCCCTTTATCCAATTTTAGCCGAATCCCACTTGAAAAAGCTTCAAAACAAAACAAACACATAGGTTAGAGTTAGAGTGGCTCTTGAAATGATCAAATAGTTGCCTTGGATCCCGACAATGCGCCAAATTTGACAAGAGGTTGTCGAGACCTATCAAATAAAATAACCGGTTCACAAACTAATTTGTAGTATAGAGAATGAACTGAATCGTCTCTCAAGGATCCAAAAACAAAGATTTAATTAGATCAAGATAATTAAAAAAAACGGGGGGGGGGGGGTTTGTTGTTGATTAACAAGATTAATAAAAGTAGGAGATTCAAAGTTGTAAACAAATCTAAAGAAACAACCAATCCAAGGAAATTTACCGATCTTGAGTTTAACTCATCATTGATCACAAGGAATTCACTTAATTGCTAACCATGTTCTTGGCCTTAGATCACATCAAGAAGCCTTAACATGATCCAAGAATTCTTTACTAGATAAGCATCTAGGATTTGATTAACCAAGGTTAGATAAAGTAAGCACCATCCAACATAGATTAACTTAAGATCTAGAATTTAACCAAGCTAAACAATCTATCAAAAAGTTTTAATATATTGTTTAATCTTTATGATCCTCTTTGAATACATGATAATAAAGCTATTACCACATCAATATCTAAATCAAATTAAACAATTTAATCTAGATAAAAACCAAAAGAGGAAGAAGAGAAACTTGAATAACAATTAAGCAATATGAACAAGCAAAACAAGATCTCCAAATTAAACAACAAGATGGCTAATTCCTTGGATTGATTATGAGAGCCTAGCCTTCCATGGATGGGAAGGAAGAACTCAGAATTTAAAGAACAAAAACGAAATTGCAAAGAGAATGGAGAAGAAGAGAAAGAAAACTCTCACAAATACTTAAACTTTCTTGAAACTTACTTCCAAATTGAATGCCTCTAATACAAAGAGGTTGGGTCTATTTATACTAATCCTAGAAGCCAATTTGTACATGTACATAATCTGAATACAAGTTATAAGAATATGAAAATTGTCAAAAATGGAAGCTTGATGCATGATTGGTGGGTTGGTGCATGGTAGGTGGGTTGGTGTATGGTTGGTGGCTTTTAGTCAACAGCTCTTATCCGAATTCTGGCTTCAAATTCATCACCTAGACGGTGCGTTTTGGCTTGGATGTCTTCATCAAAGTTATAGCCAGTTGTCTCCTTGAAAATCTCCAATTTGAATCATGTCATTTGGACTTTTAGAACTCCAGAAATGCCAAAAACACTGCACCTACCTCAAGTTAGGTTGGAAGAACGTGTTTCCGAATTCAGACCAACTTGTAGCTTCAGAAGCATGCCTAAAACGACATCTATTGACAAAATGGTCTTCAGTGAAGTTGGAGATATGGGTCTTATATTTCAAATGACCAAGTTTCAGCCCAAGAGGAGGCCTATAACCCACTATATAGTCCAATATGTGCATCACGCCCGGATGGTTCGTGACAAAGAACTCACTATGTATTGCAAGGCTATTTTGGGCCCTTAGAAGTCCGATCCAGCTCTTGAATTCTCATGAAACTTGTAGATCCTTGTCTTAGCTTTCCAAAGACACCAAGATCACCTCAATTGGATCACCGAGTCCCAAGTTATGGCCTAACCAAGGAAGAAATGTCAAAATGCATCAAAATCCGAAAATTATCCAATATTTACATTAAAACCCAATGAAGCTCAACAACATTAAACTCATCTAAAATACTAATATTGGGCACAATAAACATCTAATGAAGCCTAATACAAAGCTAACATAAGTGTCTCAAATTGATTGATCAGTTACTAAAACAAAAGTTAAGTAATCCGGAAATACAATTTAGGTGCTCAAACATCTCAAAGGGGTTAATACCTTATTAGGTCCAACTAAGACCTTATCTTGGCCATCTTCTGTCTACAAGATAGTAACCTTAACCTAGGGAATTCTCATGACCTCATGTGCACCATTGAAGTCATATCCTTTCATTTTTTAGGCCCATGACCTCCTCAACTAGGCCATTCCTCTTTTACCCTTCTTATGTTGAGTCTAAAACATTTAAACTCAACTTTTCCTCAACAAAATCTGCCACTATTTCTCATAGTTATTCATGTCCAGCATTGACAAAAATTACAAGAAAATATCATGCATGTTTTAAAAAAGATTTCCAGCACATGCATAGCATTCACTTGGTGTGTCATGGTTTCATCTTTAAGCTTTTAACCAAAGAAAAACATTTCATAACTAAAATGAAAAACTTGAAACAATGGCTTGTTCTAAGAAAAATAAATCTTTAAAATTGATCTTGAAGGCTCAAAAGAATGAAATGCTACATGCTGCCAGAATTCTTTAAAATGACAATATAAGAAATCTTAATAGAAAATGCTTGAAAACAGATGAGAACACCATGCAACATACATGATCAAGAGTAAGAGAAAAAAATAGGAAAACTATAAAGCAAGTAAAAACAAGAGTAGAGATACAAAACCACAAGTATGGCAGCCAAGTTTTTGAGAGATGGAGGTTTGTTTCCTAGTTCCTACCCTTTGCAGACTTGGTGCAGCTCTCAACCCTCTTGGTTTCCTAGAAGCAGAATATTTAATGAGTGAGTGGAGTGTGTGTGCGTGAAAAGTGGAGTAAGCAGCTGTGTGAGTGTCCTATTTATAGAGAACAAATCTAGTTGGGATTGAACCTGATTGTTACCCATCTCCCACGAGCTCCTTTGGAATGTGCTAAAGTGCATCATTAGGTGCAGCTGCCCTTGGCTGTTGTGCTTGTGATCAGTGACTCATCCAATAAGGTTTCATGCAAGTGAGACTCTCATCATTGACAAGGCTTGGACGCGTCCAAGCTGCAGGGAATGTCTGCTGCATGCACCATGTGCTCTTGTCTATTTGTGTTTCTAGTCCTTGTGTTTTTAAATCTTTTGCAATCTAGTCCCTCATCTCATGGGCTGACTAGGTGTGGGTTATGGGCTTAGATTTGGGACTGTTTTGGGTTTATAATATGCCATTATTAATAATTAAATCTCTAGTCTTAATCATAAATTAATCTTGCTTAATTTTAAACTAAGCTAGTTTTGGTATTTAGCCCCTTTTCTTTTGCTAATTCAGTTTCTTTATCTTAGTTCCTTTCATTTGCCACATCATCTTTTAATCCCTTAGGTTTAACAATTATTAATAAGGTTTGTTCTAGTTTGAACTTATATACTTAATCCGAATCTTCTTGCTATTTAACTTTATTTATCTTGGATTCTTATTTCCTAAACCCTTTTATTTAACCTTTTCTTAATTAGTTATATACTTAAAGATTTCTCTTGGTAATTCAATTATTAGGTTGTTACAGAATATGTGAAGAGTGGGTGAGTATATAAGCTTATGTAAATATCATTATTCTCTTTTAATAGTATTCAGAGTAAAATCTTAAATTAATGGATAATTATAATTGTACGTATTCAAAATAGTTTATACAAAGCTATTTTAAAGTTTATTTATAAAAGGGTATATAAATATAAGTCTATGTATGTAGTATAATACTTAATCTGACCTGTAAAAGATGAAGTTACAATTTCAAGATAAAAATTGTTATCTTCCTTGAAAGTTTTGTTAAAGAATTTGGAAATAGCAAATTGATGTCTCTAAAATATGACTTATTTTGTTAATTAGATGATAATATATACTACTGCTTGTTGAGTTGTAGTAAACAAAGAAGCAAACATAGCTTTTTGTCGAACACCTAGTCGCACCATACCTGCCAGGTTGAAACCAGATATAAAGTATATCTAAATCTTATTAATGAATAGAACGTTTTCCTCTGCCGTCCAAGCACAAGTTTGTTCACTCAGAGAGAACCATTAGTCGCTCCGCTATTAGAAACAAAGCTCCAGAACTTTTGTTGGCTTCTGTAAGACAAAGGCTGTGGTATCGATGTTCCTGCAACTCTTCGCTATCAGACTGCAACATGTTAAGCCGGCCCTGCGCTTGATTGCGATTTGCACAATGCGAGCAAGCAGTTGATGGCGTCCACCCAGTTCTTGAGACTTGATCGAACATATGAAACAAGGCAGTAGCAGGGTGCTGGACTGGTCCCTCCACCTCAATGCCAAGACCACTGTTTCCTGACTCGGCTCTGTTATATACCTCGAATCCTTGCCACCATAGAGAAAGCCTGTATCTGTTTTGCCAAAACTGGCAAAATAGTGAGCCACGGTCACCATGTAAGGACTTTCATCCAAACCCTCTTTTCTTCCATTTCATGACAACAAGACGTCAAGACCCCTTTCATTAACACAATCAGGAACCCCCTACTGGTTGAGAAACCTTTCAGTGTTGCCGCCCCTTGCTGTGGTGGACTTTGTTGTATGCATGGTATTGGTGGCATCTATTACCAAAAGGTTGCAGCAACCTATCGAGATTCTCATCAAAGCAGAACTCATCGTAAGATGACCACCTTCTGCTATTTGCACCACCATCTCAATGCCATACTTCCAATCACCTGCAACGAATCTTGGAGTGAGATGCTGAACTTCTTATAGCGTTTGTTGCCAGCTACATTGGTCTTGGTGAAACTAAGTGTGGACGTTCTCTTACGTATCTTGTATGAAGCACTCCACTCTTCATATTCTCCTTCATGATTTGTACCGAACTTACTTTCATTCACATCGATGGCAGCAGATTTGCCCAATTGTACGTGGTAAGCTCCACCCTGAAGAAGCATGCCGCTTGGAGTGTTTCCTATGTGACACTAGCGGTCTCTGTGTAGCTGGGTTCACATATGAACAATTGTCTCTTTAGATCTATATATAATTATTGGACTGAGTGAGAGGACTAATTCCGAGTTAATACTGCTTCTTCATGGCGCACTAGTGGCTTTCTTCTTCCGCAACATAGTATTTTTATATCTATTAGAGTTCATCTGAGTTGAAGTGGCATGTTTCTCAATCACTTTTTTCACAAACATCTAATCAGAGTTACTAAGTTCGCAATATTCTTTGGTATGCTATATATTTTGAAATTATAATCTAAAGAATTTCTTTATAATAGGAAGTATTAAGAATTGGAACGCGGAATTGATACGCAATTTGCAGGAATGGAGGGAGAACCAATAACTATGCAACAAATATGTACCTCCCTGTGCTTATCCTTCATTAGACTGGTTCTCTTTCCTCTCTCCTTTGTTCTCCATCACCATATTTTTATATTTACTGGGGTTATTCTGGGTTGAAGTCTGTCCCTCTATAATGCTTGTAATGCACCGAGTGCGCTCATCCTGTAATAGATGCTGTCTCATGCTGTCGCTAGGTTTCATGCGATTCTTCCTATGGGTCTACAACTGAGACTTGATTCCCCATGTCAAAGATGGAAGATTTGCTTAGTTTGTTTCTGATTTGACGTGGAACTTCCTGATTAATCTCAGCGGTTTGGTTAATTTTTGTGAATAACACTACATGTGGTCTCATCTCTATAAAATATAACGCTTCTGTTTGTGGGTTGTCTTTAATTTGAAAAATTATAGTGTAACGGCCGTGATGTGAGGTCGTATTTTACAAATTTTTTATGCTTGTGTTAGCTTCAAAGCTCTCATTGTTCTAGGCCGAGGTTGTGGGTAGTGCAGTGGAAGGTGAGGGTTCTTTGTTTGATATCTTTCTTAACTCTTGGGTTGAGTCCTAAAATTGGAAAAAACATATAATGGATGACTTAGTCCATTATGACGCTTAAGTCAGCGAAATCGGACAACTTAGATAAGGTAAACCATAAAGAGTGTTGGAGTTTTAAAAGTGATACCTGGTGAGGGAAAGGCATTCTATTTATATAAGTAGATGGGTTATAGGTAGTAGAGGGTTATGGTGACTTGCTACAATGAGCGCATGAGCGCCCCCTTATTCTATGTTTGGATGGAGAATATTGAGATAAAGTGTATACCACTTATCAAAAGAAGGTTCTCAAGTTCAAATAAATGCAAGTCTTGATCAAGAGCAGAGTTTGATAGCAAAATTGATGAGCATGGTCACAAGTTTGTTCGAAAGAATGTTCAAGAGAACTATGGAGTAAACGGTGGCAAGTTTTGATCGAGAGAAACTGTATTCCCTAAAAAGTTGACAACTGGAATCATAAATTTGTCAAATTGTTGACAAATTTCCCCTTAAACAAGCACTCTCCGCTATGTTGAAACAATCTCACAGTGTTTTACACTCACACTCTATCACAGTATGAAGAAAGGAGAAAGAAAAAGAGGGTACTCGAGAATTGCACACACCAGATTGAAAAGAATCAAATTTTTATTCACTTCACAGCATTAGCTTGATTACAAATGACACAAAATTTTTGCATTATATAGCAATGTCCACTAACTCATTCTTAATGACTCTTAACAAACAGTCAACACATGGTAACTAACTTGCCACATCATCATTCATTGACAACTAACTCATTCTTACTTTGACCAATTCTGAATTACCTCACAACACACCCCTTAATTCACATTGGTTAAAGACATCATTCCTATCTTACTCTTCAGCTCTTCAAATCGCTTTTCTTCGCTGGTTTTGTGAGTATATCAAATAAGTCGCTCCTCGGTGCAATACTCCAATTCCAACTTCTCTTTATTTACTTGGTCACGCGTAAAATGAAACTTCCTCTATGTGCTTGCTTCTTCCATGAGCCACGTGGTGTTTTGCCAAGTCAATTGTCGACTTGTTATCAACTAACGCTTCATTCTTCCAAATTCCTTCTAACTTCGCTTCTTCAAGCAACATTTCAAACCACAACCCTTGACATGCCGCAAAAGAAGTCGCCACATACTTAGCTTCACATGAGGAGAGTGCAACAATTCCTTGCTTTTGAGCACCATGAGATCGGGTGCTCCACCAAACATGAACAAGTACCCTGTACTGCATTTTCCTATCATCTTGATCTCCACTCCAGTAATCAGTAGCCAAATGCTACGCCGCCGCTTGCTATTCTCGCTTGTTGGGAAGCAACACACCATGCTCCATGGTTCCCTTCACATACCTCAGACTCCTCTTGGCAGCTGCCAAGTGAGAAGTCTTTGGTTGCTCCATGAATCTACGCATTAAGCCCACACTATAGGACAAGTCAGGGCTTGTATTGCACAAGTATCTTAATGAGCCTATGATTTGCTTATACAGTGGTGGAATCAACTAGCTCTTCATCAACTTCTTTGGCCGAAGTTTGACTGCTTTCCATTGGCACAAATCGGATTGCAATTTAACATATGAAATCTCTTTAGAATGTCTTCAAAGATACTTCCTCTCGATGCAGAATATGCCTCACGCTGGTTGTTATGAATTCCATCCCTAGAAAATAAGATAATTTCAAGGTCCGACATTTCAAATTCCTTCATCATGCTTCCCTTGAACTTCATCATCTCTTCCTCATCAGTCCCAAGCCACTAAGAGATCATCAACATAGAGGCAAAGTATCGTAAAATTACTTCCAAGAGAATGTTTCTACATACACTCCATGTTCTCGATGTACATTTCACAAAGTTTAACCGAGTTAGGAAGTCACAATTCTCCTATTCCATGCTCTAGGAGCCCGTTTTAGGCCATAGAGTGCCTTCTTTAACTTGTAAACTTTGTCTTCCCGCTCTTCTTTCTCAAAGCCTCGGTGGTCAGCCTCACATAAACTTCTTCTTCAAGTGGCCCATCGAGAAAAGTCGACTTGACATCTAGTTGATACATTGACCATCCCTTGTAGGCGCCACCGCTACTAATTTGATGGTTTCCAACCTTGCCACAGTGGGCGAAAATCTCATTAAAATCAAGGCCTGGCTTTTGTAGAAAGCCCTTTGCCACTAATCTTGCCTTGTATTTGGCAATCTCGCCATTTGGCCTCATTTTCACCTTATAAACCCATTTCACATCAATAGGTTTCTTGTTATGTGGCTTATCTACTAACTCCCAAGTTCTATTTTTCTCAATTGCCTTTAGCTCGTCCTTCATGGTCGCCAACCGCTTTTGAATCATTCAATGCCCGCTTCGCATCAACAGTGTTCAAGTTTCTCGCCGCATTGCCGCTTCTAACAAGTCACCTTCCCTACATTGATAGCGTAATCGTGAAATACATCATATCCACTCGCCTAATTGGACCGTGTTCTCACTCTACTTGACCTCCTCACACCTTGTTCCTGTTCGCACTTTCGCCTTGCTCATCTTCTAACACCATTGTTGCATTGTTGCCACTGCTTTCATTTGTTCCGAAGTTCAGATCATGTACGCACGCCAATTCCACCCTTGCTTTCCTCAATTACCACATCTCTGGCCACCACCACTTTTCTCGCATTTTGGATCATACAAGCCTATAGGCACCAAAGGATGGTACCCTATCAAGATCATAGGCTAGCCTCTATCATTCCAATTTCTTCCTTGTTTGTTCGTGCACATGCCTAAAACACAAGGAACCGAAAATCTCAAATGCTTGACACTAGGTTTTTTTCTCGTCCAAGCCTCCTGTGGTGTCATGTTAAGTAACTTTCTGGTTGGGCTTCTATTCATAATATGCACCGCCACAGGACACCGCTCACCCTGCACTGGTGAGGTACCTTCTTCCCTTTAAGCATGCTCCTTGCCATGTTGAGAGTGGTCCTATTTCTTCTTTCAAAGAATCCCATTATGTCGTGGTGTATATGGAGCAGTTGACCTCATGTTCTATCCCTTCTTTCTCACGTAACTTTGCAAATTCAAGAGAGGTGTATTCACCACCACCATCCTGCTCTCAACAACTTAATATAGCAACCACTTTGCTTCTCAACCATTACTTTGAATCTTTAAAGACATTGAAAACTTCGCTTCTTTTTTTTTCAATGAGATAAATCCACATGTATCTAGTGAATTCATCAATAAAAGATACAAAATAATTGCTACCTCCTAGTGTTTTCACCTCAAAAGGGCCACACACATCCGAGTATACAATCTCCAAACTTTTGCTTTGCTCTCCCCGCAAGTCGATTTGAATGGCCTCCTTGGATCGCTTGGCGCACAAAGACTCTTCACACACTTGCTTGGGCACTTTAATTTTTGGCAAGCCATACACCATCTTCTTCACATTCAAGATACTTAAACTCCCGAAGTTTAAGTGTCCAAATCTGATGCCAGGTCCAATCCTCATTAGAAATTGTGGAAGCTAAACATTGGTGATCAATAACATGGATTCCAATCTTGAAAGTCCTGCTTTCTAGACAAGTGGAGCTTTCAGGATCACCTTCCATTGTTATCAAACACTTTCACTCCTTATGCTCCATCTTCATTGAGTAATTCTTCTCAAGCAATTGACCAAGACTAATCAAATTGCTTTTCATACTTGGAACATAAAGGACATCATTTATTACGCACTCTTGTCCATCTTTTCTCTCGCACCCATACCTTCCCAATTCCTTCCGGAGACAATCATCAAGTATCCGCAAACTTGATCTTCCTTTTCACTGTTTCATCAAGTTTCAGAACCACTTTTTGTTGCCTCGGTCATGTGGTTGGAACACCTGGTATCAAGATACCACAAATTGGACTTGTCATCCTCCAAATTTGTGATAGCCATCACGACACAACATCTCGAATCCGTTGTCCTCACCATGAGCAAAGTGCACCTCAACATTCTTGCTATCTTTGGAATCCTTGCCGGCTTGACATTCATCTCGCGAAATGACCCCATCTCTCCGCAAAGTTATAGCATTGTATGCTCTTCTTATTGAATTTCTTTGCCCCACTTATTATTGCCACCACCCTTCTTTCTTGTACCTTCACCAAAATTCTTGGAGTTGTTGGTCGAGCCCTCAATCGGTCCCTTTGTTTCGTGGTTCTTCCATTTTCCCTTCCCTTCTTTCTTGTTCTTTCCTCCATCAACATTCACTTTCTTGTTCATTTGGGCTTGGAGAGCTTGCTCAGTGGCTTTCTCCGAGCTCCTTTGCTTAATTCTCAATTCGTGAGCCTCCAAAGATCCCCTCAAGCTCCTCCAACTTCATTTGTTTAAGGTCCTTTTGACTCTTCTATCGCCACCACAATGTGGTCAAAACTTGAATTCAAAGTCCTTAGAACCTTCTCTATTTGCATCAAATCACTCATTACTTCTCCACAAGATTTCATCTGGTTTGTCAATGTCAACAATCTTGTGAAGAATTTCGCAATGGTTTCTTGATCTCGTCATTTGCAGCTACTTCATATTGGCGACGAGGGTCTCGTAATTTTACCTTCTTTAACTTCTCAAAGACCACCATACGCATTCTTGAGAATGTCCCATGCACCCTTTGCGTCCTCGCATCTACAATCTTCTCAAAGATGTCTCGAATCAACACATTGATGGATTAGAACAAACTCCCTTACAATCTTTCTTCCTCTCGCTTCACGATTGATCGTCGCGCTCCGCCTGGCGTTCACAAACCAACTCAGCACACCATCATTCACGATTTCAAGCACATCTTGAAACCTCGAATATCACCTTCATCTGAGCACACCACCGATCATAATTCTGACCTTTGAAGATTGGAAGGTTTGCTGGGAAATGCCCATTCGAAGTTGAGTTCGAATTTGCCATCTTTCTTGATCAAAGAATCGAGAAAACCTCGCTCTGATATACCAATTTGTTGAAACAATCTCACAGTGTTTTACACTCACACTCTATCACAGTATGAAGAAAGGAGAAAGAAAAAGAGGGTACTCGAGAATTGCACACACCATATTGAAAAGAATCAAATTTTTATTCACTTCACAGCATTAGCTTGATTACAAATGACAGTTGCATTATATAGCAATGTCCACTAACTCATTCTTAATGACTCTTAACAAACAGTCAACACATGGTAACTAACTTGCCACATCATCATTCATTGACAACTAACTCATTCTTACTTTGACCAATTCTGAATTACCTCACAACACGCTACTCATAAGCTTCTCCTTCATTTGTACCGAATTTCTCTCACTTTCATAATAAACCACTCCTCTTACTAAATATATCATATATATATAAACCACTCCTCTTACTAAATATGTCATATATATATATATATATATATATATATATAGTAATCCAACTAGTACCAGAGTGGATAACCTTTAGATTTTCAAACTTTTGTGAGGGAAATTTTGTCTTAAAGGGGCGCAATGGAACCTAACCATTGAATGTGATTCCGGGCGCACACACAAAATATCTAGATTTGTATGATTCTCCAGCCATGCTTGGTCGCTACATAGGCTTTTGATGAAGAATGAATTATTTATAATTTAGAATTATTTATATTATTTCTGTTATTGATAATTTAGAAATTTTACCTCATCTCTAAATAAATATTTTTCTTAAATAAATAACTTTTAATATATGATCTACTTACATGACACTTTAGGGTTTATAAATACCCATTGAGTGTTCTAGTTGGTATCTGTTTCATTTTATCAATCAATAAATAAACAACTGTGATTTTTCATTATAATCATTGTGAGTTTTGCGTCTTTCATTCTACATCAATTGGTATTTAGAGTTTGGAAATCCTCCTAGAGGCTTCAAATTGTCTATGTCTTCAAGTCAAAAACCAATAATTGCTACACCGTTGCCACCTCAACTTTAGCAAAATATTCACCACCTCTCTTGCTAACTTAGGGTAGAAATTGGGGGAATTTTGGGGAATTGATGGTATTTTAGAATAATTGGGTTCATGAATGTAACTTTCTTACCGTGCTGAATCAATTGTGACAACTTGGTGAGTCAACAAAATGTTAAATCCCTAATTGATTGTGACACTGCTAATGTTTGTTGTGCTATTTTAGTGATTTAAGCCTTAAAAATATTTTCCATTAGTTCCTTTTTCATGCCAACTTCTTTTCTTACACATTTGTAGTTAAACTTATCTAGTTAACAATTGTAAGAATTGTTTGAACATGTTTTACAAGAGTTAATTTTTTCAAGGTAGCGTTAGTGCACCTCGATTGAATCCAACTAGTATGGGAACTACTAGCCTCATGCTAAGTTCAGCTTGGGATTGGAATAAGTATGATCACTTGACACTGTTGACATAGCCTCAAAATTCAAGATTGTTTGAGGGTTACCTCTGAAGGAAAAAGAAGACTTGAGAATGGGGGATTGATCAAGTCACGCAGTCACCCATTTTTTCAGTTTCTGCAAAAACACTTTAAATAAAGAAATTGATGTAGAAATGAGATAGCTCACTGTGTAACTTATGACAACGGAAACTTAATAAAACAATAACAAAAGACTTGCTCAAGTAATCAAATCTTAGCACACACAATAATAAAATACAGTAATGTAAAGAAGTAGGGTTAAGAGAGATTGCACAAGAGAATTTATACTGGTTCAGCTCCAATGTGGAATCTACATCCAGTCCCTAGCCAAGCTAAGATTTTCCACTATCAACTGGAGTGTTCTTTGATCAACTTTAGCCTCTTCAAGCTAATAACAAGCAAGTAGCATATCTACACTGCTTCACAGGTCACTCACAGACCTAACTACTAACTTACCTAGCTAGATTTTGTTTCAGCCACGCAGAGCTCTCTCAAAAAAGTATATGATTAAAAACAACTAACAAAGAATAGATATCTCATAGGTTAGCTCATAAACAGAGTACAAGAGAACATTACAACAAATAACATAGTAACTCTTGTTTTCTGATTGTATAATGATGTGCTTCTGTGTCTAATCCTTCATGCAACAAAGGTTTTATAGCAAATGAGGTGATTTGACCATTTGAAGGTGGTCCTCACACTTTATCAGAAAAGTATAGCAGGTACAACTCTTTTTCTGAAAAGTTTCTTTTGTTTGTAGGGTTGTTAGGTGTTTGTCAGAATGCAAACAACCTTTTGACTTTGAATTTCAACTTTGCAGAAGGATTTTGAGCCGTTGGCAGTCCTACAGGATCAAGCAATATCAATCTTGGAAGTTACAATGTCCTTGCAGCAATTACAGATTCCTTTCAGTAGGTAGCTCATCTTCAGTCATGAGATAACTCATCGTGGATCCATAAACTTATGAGATTTTGCACAAATTTTGAGCAGACCTATCTTCAATCATAGGCATCCTCATCTTGTTCTTCCTAAGGCTTTATCTAGGACTTGTTCTTCATCTTCACAGTGGTCTTCTAGTTCTCATAGGATGTGCTTAAAGTCCAAGTTTTAGATATAAAGAAAATGTAATCTTGGGGCAGCAACTTGTACAATGAAATTTGAGACTTGTAAGACTTGTGTGAATTTTATTTGAGAATCCTTGTAATGTTTATGTAACTCCTGATATCAGTTCCTCTTTAGAGATCAACTTTTTGTACTTGAGAATGTCTTTGATAAATGAGAAATCTGCACATTAGTCTTGTGACTAAGATCAAGCATTAACAATGTGTGTTATTAAATACATGTTTGTTATCATCATATAAATATGGTTTTTAGGGAACCTTAGGCTAACAACCTCTTGAGTCATGAGTATGCAATATGATTTAAAAGAGCCAAAAAAATGAGTCATGACTTGTACTCTCTAATATTAGGATCTGTTGAGAAATTTGAAGTTTATGACTGAGTAGTTAGTAAAATGTTATTGTCCAATTCAGTTGTAATGAGAATGAAAATTTTCAAATTTTAAGTGAGAAACTATGTCAGAATGCTATAACTAACAATGGTGGTTGTTCGCTTTGGTGCACTATGATTGGATCTAGCTAGCAGGGTAGTTACTAGCCCCATGCTAATTTCAGCTTGGGATTGGAATAAGTATGCTCATTTGACACTGCTGATATATCGGGAACAAAGTGCCTCAAAATATGAGAATGTTTGAGGGCCACCTCTTGAGTCTTGAGTATGCAATATGAATGTAAAAGAGATAGAAAATGAGTCATGCCTTGAATTCTCTAATATTGGGATCTGTTGAGAAACTTGAAGTTTATGATTGAGTAGTTAGAAAAATGTTAAGTGTCCAATTTGGTTGTCAATTATTGTTACTTGTGTGTTATGTAGACTCTAACAACATTGCTTCATTGTAAATGTGTGGGTAGTTCAAATCAGGAAAATTTCTTTATATTATTACTATATAATACTTGTTAATCAAAATTGATAACATTTTAACTTAAATGTGAATGAACTGAGTAGTAGAGTAGCTATATGTATTTTAAATACGTATGTATTTAATCTTGATTAATTACTTACTCACAATATCTTTTTAAAAATTATTTTGTGAAATGACGAGCACCTGAATTTACTAAATTTCTATCTTAAGTGCTGTTTTCTTTTTAATTTATAAGTGACGATTTTAGTTGTGCTTTTTTTTTCTTTTCATTTTTTGAAAAAAATCGAACCTCTTCTTGTTCCATTTCCATTGCACTAGATATTTATAACTCAATGGGTTGTTAGACTCACTCCTTATTTTTGTTTATTTCCATATAAAGGGAAAGAGATTGTATCCAATTCGGATCCACCTGAGTAACTGAAGCGTTCATTTGGGTAAGCCAACATTTGTCCTAGTGAGCATGCTTAATTTCTTATTATATTTATGTTTTGAAAACAGGGTGTTGTATATAATATAAATATTGAGTACTTACAGTTGCATCGTTGTCTACAAACATGATCCACGCCTTTGTACATTGTCTTATATAGATTTAAGTTGTTATTGTCATTGAGTTCCTTGTGTTGTGGACCATATGATTTGATTTTGTATGTATACTGCCTAAATAGGTTTGAAATTGAATTATGTAACTAAGGGGGTTGGTCTGGTTAAGGAGATGTGCTCATTACTTTGATTACTTAAGCTCCAATCTTGTGCTAGCACTTAAGAGAATTAATTCTCCTAAATGCGCATCATGCCCATGTTGAAAGTACTCCTTCAAAATCGTTAAGGAAGAAACTTGGTCTTGATTGATAATTTAACCTAAACATACCTTTGTCGTACAATAAAAAAAAACTCGTTATATCAAGTGATTATGTATATCGACTGGATGTGTAAAAATCTGGATTGTGTGTGGTCTGTTTGTACAATGGGATATTGAGCAATCAGGGGAGACGACTATGTCTGTTTTATATATATATATATATATATATATATATATATATATATATATATATATATATATATATATAGAAATTGTATACACCTTTCCTTTTGGTTCGGAAAAATAGATCTCTTAAGGCTTTGGATGTGCAGTGATTTTAAGTTCCTCCCTAATCATTCGCCTGTCACAATAAAAATAAAAAACAGCAGGACTATTGCCAATGAGCTCAATTGGCATCAACCTAACATAAAAAAGATAAGTGAATTTATAATATCATCTACGCAAAAGGTTTTCAGGAATTAACATAAAATGCGTTAATTTGAAAATTTGAGTGAAGGTTGAATGTTGATACTGACAAAAGAAAATCATTTCATTGGTAAAAGTAGTAAACCACATCATTCGTAGGTGTATACGTGAAATTTTTTTGGTGACATATAGTGCTGCTCATTTATTATTAGATGATAAAATTGATGACACTTATATCTTTAAATGATGGAAATTGATGTTTAGACTATAATTTAAATTAATTATTTACATATGTCTAGAAATTAAATTTACTTAATATGTACCAATATTGTAGCTATACTAGTGTTATTTTGCTATCCTGCAATACCTATTGCAAGTGCACTGCTTAGTGTGCACTATGTACCCGAAAAAAGAAGGGTATACCTATATAATTTCATTGAATTAGAAGAAAATTATAGCATTTTTTACGAAAATTTAATATTTTAATGTAATTTTGAAAATAATTTTAAAGCAATTAAACATCTATTTTGATCATTCAAAAATACAAATGTCATCAGTTTGGTTATCTATTAATTTTTGACATTAAATTAGTCTTTTTAAATGATTAATTTAATATAAAAAATGATATTAAATGACCAATTTAATAAAAAGAAATTACATTAAAAGATTAATTTGATGTTAAAAATTGACATTAAAGGATTATTTTAATGTATTTATAATTAGAGGACCAACATTAATATTCACTCAAAATTTAATATCCTTTTTATTGCAAGTTAAAAATATTTTGAAGTGTTAATTTATGCATTTAGTTATTGATTTATAAAAGTGTTATTAAATACAAATACGGGGTGTTAAAGAGATTGTACGGCGTCCAGTGATAATGGGTGAGTAGATTTAGAGGAGAAAAAGCATCGAGTGAGTGCTTTGGAGATAATTTTCTCTTTACTTAATTTCAGGATATTAGACATGTCATTGATGCATTTAGTAAATAATATTGAAATATCATATTCTTACAATTATTTTTGTATCAAAAAGAAAAAGTGTTAACTATATACTATTATACAAAATATAATTTATAAAATTTAGACAAATGTCACGTGTCAATTATATATGTGTTTTTTTCTCTTCAAATTCTTACTCATTTGATTTCTGCTTCTTTAATGCTAAAATTTAAAATTATTTTTATACTAATTTTTTAATTATACTAAATAATCAATTTTATTTTATTTAGGTAATAATTTATTTTATCTCTTTAATAAGTAATGAAATATTATTTTAAATCTTATTTTTATCTTAAAATTTTAATAATAACTAATTGATCCGTAATATGGCTTTTCCATTATCCTATCATTTGAAAAACTATTTTCTAATACAGAATTTTAAGACAATCTTAGTATCTATCTCAACAAAAGAACAACCATAAATTATAATTGCATAATTTTCTAAAAAGCAAAATTAATCTATACACTATTATATAAAACACAGTTTATGAAATTTAAACAAATGTCACGTGTCACTCATATATATGTTTTTTTTCCTTTGAACTCTTACTCATTTGATGCTGAAATTTTAAATTATTTTTATACTGATTTTTCAGTTATAGTAAATAATTAATTTGATTTTGTTTAGGTAATAATTTATCTTATTTCTTTGATAACTAATGAAATACAATTTTGAATCTTATTTTTATCTTAAAATTTCAATAATAACTAATTGATCCTCAATATGGCTCTCATATTATCCTACCATTTGAAAAACTATTTTCTAATACAAAATTTTTAAGCAAACTTAGTATCCATTTCAACAGAAGAATGATCATAAATCATAATTGTATAATTTTCTAAAATAAAAAATTAATGGGTTTAAATAATATGTAACTAAAGTAAGCAATTTCTTAATTTTTAAATTGATTATCCACAATTTTTTTTAAAACATAATATGGATAATACCTCCAAATCTTATATTTATTTAGATATTATTAGATATACTTTTGAATGTTAGAATTTGTTAATATTTAATTTTTTAAAAATCTTAAATATGATAAATATCTTTTTGTTAAGTCATATATATGTTTCTTATCTCTTTGGGTAAGTAAAATCAAATTTCAAATTTTTTTTTATCAAATACCTAGATAGAGTAATTCTATTTCATATATTTGAAATTTAAAAAGTCATAAGAATTTAATAACAGTCAAAAGTAATATAAATAGTTTATGTAAAAATATAAAGCCTATTCAAAATTTATTGAACTTGCCTTGAGCTCTTGCATTTTGATAGTGGTTCCAAATATACTTTTTTCTACTTTTTCTTTGTTGTTCTTTGCATTCTTGGTTTTATGTTATTATTATGAAAATACTTTATACAGTGGAGTTTTGAGTTTTATATAATGTTTTGAGTTCTTTACTTTTTTATTTATTTAGTGTGACTGACTGAATTTGATTTTTTACTTATTTCAGTGTGTTCAGTATGATTTTGTTAATGAGATCAATGTCAATAATAATTAGAAAATATGAAAGCTTAAAGTAAGGATTTTATGATTCTATAATCTTATTGACAAATTTTAAAGGTTAGACACATATTCTTTGGATAGTTATATCATTCATATTTTTTATTTACTTTACATGTTAATTAAAGAATTAAAAATGTATTTAGTTATAAATTGAATGGTCTTGTTTGCTCCTATATTAAAATATTAGAGAATCATTGTGTTTGATCTAATATTGTAAAGTTCTTTGATATTGTTAAAGTCTAGCAATTAAATACCTCACGTAAAATATATTTGTATAGTAATTACTTCATTTAAAAAAAAAATCTTGAAAGACACTAAATATGTTAATTATTTTATGCTAAGATTAATTTTTATAAGTTTTATGATTTTTTTATGATATAATTAATTTAGGAAGTAATTAAATTATTGTTTACATAAATCCTATAAAAAAAACTTATGTAAAAAATATTATAATAAATAATATATTATTATTTAAAAATTTATATACATATAATTTAATAAATTAACATGTACATCGCACGAAAAATAAAACTAGTTGAATTTAAAATTTGAAATAATGATAAGGTTTCAAATTGAAAATTTGAAATAATGATAAGGTTTCAAATTGAAAATTCTGGAACAAGTTGAACCATAAATTCAGTTTGCCTAATAAATTTGAGAGGTTGTCGCCTTCTCATTGAAGAAATTAGTCGGCCTTTCCTTTCACATGAGCGTTTGAATATTGACTAGCGTGTTCCATGGCGCAGGATACAATGGATATCATGTGCCTCACGTGGTACTTGGATCAGTATTCAGTACTGCATAATACAAAGCTGCAAAATATTCCAATTTGTCAAGCATACTTTCCATCCATAAACTAACTCGTGTTTATTTGACAGGAAAGAAATTTAAGTATTTTGTTTTGAATTTAATTTTTGAGATAATGTGTATAAAAAAATATAATTGGAAGAAATTTTCATTTCAAACACTTATAAAATTAATCTCTTATCTTCTATGCTAAGAAATACATTAATTTACAACAAAAATAAAAAACAATAATTTTCATCCATATGAAGTAAAGATTTGATCCAGTCTTCCTTTCCCTCTTTCCCTTTAACACAAAAAATTAAAATCTAGTATAACCTTTAAACATGATTTGACCAAAGATTAAATCCAGTGACGTCATAAATATGTTTAAAGAGCAAATTAAAAGTTCAAATCGACAGATACGAAGAGAATAAGCAATAGAGATTCAAAGCATTATTTTTTAATTTTTTTGTTTTTGTTTTTATAATTTTAGATAATCTTCAGCTATATATCCTGAAATTGACGTCGATTATTGAAAAATTTAACAATCCAGTTCATGTTTAACCCAAGTCTAAATTCTAGTTTTGCAAATAACTGGTCAGTTTTTCAAAATTAGTTTCGTTCTTCACTTTTGGGCAATTGAACTAATTTTCATGTGCAATTCGAAGGTTTCAGTAAAACTGACATTTACAACACTAAAAAAATTAACTTAAAAATGTTAGAATTTAATTTTATTTATTGTTAATGTAAAAATTTTTATACTATTATTTAATAATGTGTTGATATATTATTAATAAAATTAAAATTTTTAAATATTTGATGTAATAATTAAACTACTTTAATAATTTATAAACACATTAGTTAATGACAATGTTTAAAATTTATAATAACAATAAATTAAATTTAAATTTAAATTTAAACTATTATAGTACATCATCATCAATAATGAACTATCAAAGGGAATAATTAAATGAATATAAAGGTACTATACCCAGTAGAAACAAACAAGTTCTTTTTATATGGATCTAACGTACTAGCCTAGTGTACCAAGATATCAGGATTTTTTTATAATGAAAACCAGGAGATTAGATTAAAAAAAGTGAAGATATGTGAATCTTCTTAAAGAGAATTTCATCTCGGTGCCACGTCTTGTATGCATAGTTGTATGACTAGCATAGTTGCAAATTTTCAAGAACCCATTCATATATTTAGTTAGTGTAAACCTCAAAGTGAATAAAAATAATCCTCTAGTTATTGAAAAGTTTGGCCCATACGAATGATACAATCTTTATTGTCAAATAAGATTTACCCTTACCAAATAAAAAGATAAAACATTAATAAATAAATAAGTAAAAGGAGGTGTTTTTGGTCAAAATTGTTGACATCGCAACAATTTTCTTTGGTCCCAGAGAGTAATCTAGAAAGGAGAACCTTCTTCCTTTGAGTAGTATTTTCTTTTTCTTAATAGCATCAGATTAAAGCATAAATGTAAAAGGATCAATGTGTTTAACGGATATGAGTGTGTGTAGTGAATAAAGTGTGACGATAAATAGTGGTATCGTTGATAAAAACAGTAAAGTAAGAACATGCAAGTAAAGATAAAGAAATGCAATGAAAATAATTAAGAACCTGATATTGAATTTGCAGAAGTAAATTACACAAAAGTAAAGGAAATTTTAAGAAATAAATTAGAAAAAAAGGTTCATGGAATGGCTCTTTCTTGCTACACTGAGGAGTGTGAGTTTCAAGACCCCTGCCAAAGAAGCCTAAGACCTTTATTTATAAATTTATAGAGTAACTACCTATATTTAGATTTAAACACATATACATTGCCGCACTATACAACGGTTAACAATTTATGTCTAGATCCACTTTAAGCTTCTGGAACAGTAGACGTTTCTCTTATACACTCTTAAGGTGATAATTACTTCATATCCCACAAGGTCGAAAAGTTTGGAAAACCGTTGCTACTAAGTCTTTTCTTCTTACTGCCATCTCGCTCCACTTGGTAATACCTATGATGTCATCATCATGCTTATAACTTCCCTACTTTGTCAACAATTTTGACATAGTCGTTACTGATCATTACTTTTAACATGATCTTAACGATTCTTCCTCATCACTGAAAATTGATAACTTTGATATCAACACCCCTTTGGTGTAGACATTTTGACTTATGTCGACTTTTACTGTTACCGATGGGAATCTATATTTTGTTTGAGATGAATTTGATTGTCATTAATGTGACAATTCAACTCGTATTTCTCTTGCATTTTCGACAAGTTGCATGAGAACATGATATTTTTTTAGTGGTAACAGATTCCCCCTTAATATTTGATTTCAACGTCAAAAACAAATATTACATTTCGACTCGGATATGCGAATATTGAACGATTTCTTTAATCTTTTAGAGTACGCCTCATTGATGAAACAATTGAGACGATATGGCCACGTGTAATTTTTGTAATGGCCATTTCCTGGTTATGGCCGTATTTGGGAAAATCATGGTTTCAGGCCATAATGGGCTTTGTGGTATTAACACCACTTTGTCACGTTTTGTGATTCTCCACACCAATTTTCCCTCCAAAATCTTTTGGACTTCTTAGATATATCTACTCATGTTCGTATTGTTCCTCTTTACCTTTACTTTCAAGAATCCCTAGAATCTTCTTCAAAGTTTCCATCGTCCCATCTCCTTGCTGCTACAACCTTTTTCTTTGACACCACTTCATCAATGGCTTCTCCAAGCGTTTCTGCTACTAGCGATAAGGCCTCAAAAGTTTCCAAGGCTTCTCAACCGCCGAAGGCTAGCCAATCCTCACGCAAGAACATTAACCTCCCTGCATTACCATCGATACTAGCCCTTGCTCCTATTGGTCCGAATGACCAAGCTTGTGTTGAGGCTTTCTTGAAGGAGCCTACTCCCGATGAAATTCGTGAAACCCTGCTTCAGACACAGGTAATGGTTCCCTCTCAAGATTTCCCTTCTCTGGTTTTTCATGGTCCTTCTTTTTCTCTCAACGACTACACTACTACGGTCCAAGAATACTTTCCTAGTCAAAAGGGAGAAGAACCCTTATTTCTCGGTACCAAGATTCCAATCTATCCAAGATTCCAACCCTACTATTTTATCTCGACAATTTGGACTAATCCAAACTGCACCAAGTCCATATACCCAATCATCCTTATATCAAGCCTGTCAACCCAAGTTGGAGCGATTGGGAGATATTTTGTGAATCCAAATGAGGAACAGAAAATCTCTGGACAAACTCAAATCTCTTGTTGATTTCAACATTTGTTTGGTGCATACCCCAAATTTTTTAACTTGGTAGTCAGCTTTGTGTTATGCCATTTTTAAAGACAGGTTTAAGGACTTGACTAAGAGAATTATTCAAGACTTGTAGAAAGGTGACCCGTCGAAGAAATCTTCAGGTATACACTATCCGGAGATTTTAGCTTTTCAAAAGTATTACAAATGTCGTCGAGATTAGGACAGTCAAACGGGTCGGCCTGGCCGTTTAGGTCCGCCCGGGACGGGCCATGGGTTAAATGGGTTGCAAATTAGTCAGTCCGACTCGCCTCACATCAACTTGTGGGCCTAAACGAGCCAACCTATGAAACTTTTTTTTTACTTGTAAACTTTGAAATAAATTTAAATTTAATAAAAAATAATTTAATAATCTCAAATCAAATATTACATTACATGGACATAATATTGAATACTTTAATATCATTTAAAAGGTTAAGGGAGAATTCAAATAAATAAATAACATAAACTTATGGAGTTTGACGAATGTGTTTGCATGTGAGTTAGGTCACTGCTAGCTTGTAAAGTATGTATATTTTGTAACTTTACTTGAGAAAAGAGTGTTTAATTAACTTTTAAATTTTTAAATTAATTTTTTTTGTACAAATAAATTGAAACTTAAAAAAAAGTTATGCGAGCGGCCTGCGGGCCCTGCGAGTTGGCCCATTTAACTCGCGAGTTAAATGAGTCAATCCAAAATTACCTGTGTTTTTACTAGTCACCAATTTTGAAATTTGACTCGCATAATTTATGTGGGTAAACGGGTTGACCCGACGAATTTGGCTTGTCTTGAAGTCCCTAGTCGGGACCATCTTGACATAAATGGCACAATTTCAAAGGCTATCCCTGTTTTTCTCGAAAAAGAGAAAAACATATTACAACTGTATCAAGAAATGGTGGGATTTTCATCACTATGTGGATTCATCTTACAAATTTCTTTAGTTTGTCACACCTTTTCCAAACGTCCATTTTTCTATTGCCATTTATGACGAGAGTGTCGATAGAGACATCAGTTAGTTCACTTCTTTTCTTTCTTTGATTATGAACGAAATTAACCGTCTAATTGAATAGATCTTGTGTTTATCATTCACAGGCATGGAACCTGTGGTGGAAGCTATTCCATTGGAAATTGTCGTTGTAGAGCCCCCACTGAAACGTGCCAAATCAAAAGCTCCGAAAGCTAAGCATCATCGACCAACGAGGTCATCTCCTCGGGTGGTGTCGACGGCTTTAAGTCCTCCAATATTTGTTAGTATCGCCCCCTTTGATCTCCTGCTTCCATGTTTTAACTCATCAACTTATTCTGTTCTTTCTTTTAGGGTAAAAGGAAGAGACAATTTTTCATTGTGCTAGAGGGCTCTAATGAGGGAGAATCTTCACCTTCCAATCTTCCATTTACAAATCTAGTCATCGAATCCATTTCCCTTAATCGCAATCCAGAGGAAAGTCATGAAAGAGTATTGCTCCCTTTGCCGCGATAGTCTAATTCTTCAGACTCCTTTGAGAAATTACTTTCCCAACAACCATATCAGTCATCTCAACAACCTTCTCATCAACCATCTTTTGAGATATCTCGACCAACACCTCAACAACCAGTTCAAATTCCACCCTCAAAAGATGAACTAGAAAAGAATTGCTCTAGTCCTGATAAAGGTCAATTACACATTGCTGTTTCCTCTACAATTTCAACAACTCAACTGCCCAAACCTACTTTTGATCCAGGCTTAGGGTTCTTAGATTCTGAGCACTTTAGCTCAGGCTCAGAAGATCCATTCACAAGATTGCAATCGAGGTTGACCACTGGTAGTGTGTTGGGAAAAATAGATAAAAACAAAAACCAGTGGAAAAATTCCCACTAGGAATCCAAGCGAATGGTCATGGTTCATGTACAAAATGCTTGCCTCTTGTAGAGTGTAACTTGTAGAAGATGGCTGTCAAACACCACAACACCGTAGCAACACAGCAGCGCCTCTACGAAGTCCACACGAGCAGATATTTGGAGCGCATTTCTATGCACTGCTAGATGCCTATGGAGACTCGATGACTGTTTCTTTTTCACACAATCTGAGTGCAGAATGCGGCTAAGGTTAGGATTAAAACGGCACAATACTCTTAGTGTTGCTATTTATAAGCAGCACACAATGGTAAGGTGAAAAGACCTAGCCTTGGTCTTATGGGCTTATCTGACATGAGCTTGGCTGGTGAGGGATTGAGTCTTACTCTATTTCCTCATACTCTAGTTAATCTACTCTAAGTGTGTGACCATATATGTTCTCATAACATTGGCAATAATATTAAATCATATTTAATATTATAAACAATGAGCAGTGTCTAGCAACACATCATTGATACCCAAGTAATAAGAAAGTTAATGGTTTGACATAACCTTTCCGTGACCAATGTTCTCATGTAGTCTAGTCCCTTTATCTAAATATCTTGATTAAACACAAGACATTAAACATGTCATCCTTGTATTGTTCAATCTTTAGTTTCTTGATCTCTGAGTAGACATACTAAGATAAATGAGATCAATATCTCATATTGATTCATTCGAGTATGGTCATGCATTTTCAGTCTCACTCTTATCAAGGGGCTCACATATATCGCTCCCGTTAAGTAGGAAAGACAAATCCTATCTAGGTCACTCACATCCCTCTACATGATTCGTAGTATGTCCAATAGCCATCTTAATAGTCTCCTTGTTACAGGGAACGTTTGACGGTATCAAGTCATACAACTGCTCATGTAGGGAATTGTAGTGCCATCAAGTCAAAGGACCACATGTACCATTGTTACTGTGAGAATCGCTTATGACATTCACGTAACGATCCATGCAGCGTTCTCATGGTGGGTCAATCCAGTACAACATTACTATAATGTGTACCCATGTAAAGACCTGATATCTCATATTTATGACCCGTGAGATATGATCATCAGTCTACGCACATACTAGTCTCGATGTATTACTATTGTCCTAAATGACAATAATACTTGACTAGGCATATTTAAAAATAGCGTTCTAACAAGTGCCAACAATATCTCACCATCAAGTCATGTACTTGATATTCCATGGCATAAAACTTTCATTCTAAGGACTTTATTATGTTCATTTAATATAAATAAATAACAATTTTTGAAAAAAATATAAATAAATAACACAATAAATGAAATGTCTCAGATATTAAATAAATGTCATGGTACAAAGTAAACCATAGAGTCAAGATATAACTGGCCTCTAGGGCATACACCAACATAGTGCTCGTTCTAAATCTTCAACATTGCCCCCCACTTGACATCAATTTGCTAGGAAGAAAGCCTTGGAAGAACTATAGATTTTGATCGACTCTAATTTTGAAGTATTAGCTTCGAATGTCGATTTGCAATCCATATTTTTTTGCATTGAACCTTTTCAATCTTGCTTCCCTTCCTAAAACTTCGGTCGAGCTTTATCAACTCATGATCAATCTCAAAGACTAATGTCTTGACCTCCTCAATTCTTTCAAGACTTCTTCCGATACCTTAAAATGTCTGCAAAACTTTCAGGATAAAAAGCAAGAATTGTCAACTGTAATCTCCGAAGGGAAATGGGAGAGTAAGGCTAATCGACAGAGGTTGAAAGAGATTACGACCCTTATTGTTGAAAATAAAAAGACATTGGAGATGGTTGAAGTAGAAGTGGAGCGTTTTTGAGCCAAACTCTTTGAAAAAAAGAAAGTTGTGGCCAAGGTTCGACAATCTTTACAATGTCATGAAGAAGCTCTGACTGAGAACAAAAAGGAGTCTCGTTCTCTTAGACTCATTGCTGAAAATCTCGGTCAACAAATCGATAATCTTCTGACGACTTTTCAAAATATTGAAGATGAAGGCATGGCGGCAAAAGAAAAATAGGAAGGGGTTTTGTCGACTTAAGCTACTTTAAAAACTAGATTTGTAACACTTGTTGGTCGTGAATAGTCATCCTTTTCTCTCTTTTTTTCCTGTATTAATCATTTAGTCCATACAATTTTGGTATATGCACTTCAAACATCTCTTATCGATATGGCTTTAAATGTTTTCCATTAAGTGCATTTACTTTTCTTCCCGAATTCACATCAATCAATTGATATGCATTGCCCAAGTAATTCCATAAAACTTTGAATGATTCCCAATAAGGACTCTATTTCCCATAATGTTGATCTCGATTATCATTTGGAAGAATCGCTTTTCAAACTAAATTGCCCTCGTGGAAACCTCCTATATTGAACCCTTTTATTGTAAGCACGAGCAACTTTGTTTTTGTAATGAACCATGTGGTCTAGAGCCGCAAATCAATCTTCATGTAACTAATCTAACTCATTATACATCAAATTCCAATAATCGTCGATGAGTAACTCATTTTGTTTCTAAATTCTAACAAACTGAACATTAATCTCGACGGGGGAACCGCATCTTGTCCATATACTAATCTATATGGAGTTGTACTCATTGATTCTTTTAGTGGTGTGCAACAGGACCATAATACTTGATCTAGTATATTATGCTAATTCTTGGGATATCGCCCAGTAAGTTTTTTGATCAAGTTTATAATAACCTTATTCATGGCCTCTACTTGTCCATTGGCCTGCACATAGTATGAAGTCGACGTTAACATCTTTACCCCCTAGATAAAGCATAATCAACCATCTTTATACTAGTAAACATACTGCCTTGGTCTATTGTTATTGTTTCTGGTAATCCAAAACGACAAATTAAATAGTTTTTAATAAAGTCGATTACATCCTTTTGTGCGACATTTTTTTTTTGAAATTGCTTCGACCCATTTACTGAAGTAATCCATTGCCACCAAAACGTATTAATGACCTTTAGATGAAGATGGATGGACCTGGCCAATTAAATCCAGAGCCCAACCACAAAATGGCCATGATTTTAATATTGAATGTAATTTTGTCGCTGGGATATGTTGAATAGGGCCATGTTTTTGGCACTCTAGACAAGATTTGGCATAATCAATACAGTTCTTTATCATTGACGGCCAATAATATCCTCGTCGACGTAATATTCAATTAATCTTGTGTCCATCTTGATGTACACCACATATTCCTTCATACACTTTGGCCATTGTTAAATATGCTTCTTTATCACTCAGGCACATAAAAAGAGAACCATCAACTGATTTTCTGAACAATGAACCGTCGATAAGAACAAACTTGGAAGCTTTCAAACTAGTCTTTTATCGATTTGGTCATTTGGATTAGACAAATATTTAATCAATGGACTTCTCCAATCATCTTAGCTTTCATTACAACTTAATTCTGCGATATCTATTTCTCGATTAGCCAATGATGGATGCCAATCGACATTTTCAATCAGATGGGATAATGTCGATGAAGAAATTTTGTATCTTGAAGCAATCTATGCCAAATCGTTTGCGACTTCATTTGATGTTCTCGGGACATGTCGTAATTCTACTTCGTTGAATTCATACATTAAACGAGCGGCATTTGCAAAAGTACTTTAATAAGTGTTCTTTGACACATTTGTATTATTGGGTCATTTGTTTATTAACCAATTGGGAATTGTCGATTATTTCAACGTTTTTACAACCCAATTGTAACAGTAACTCAAGTCCTATGATTAAGGGTTCATATTCAACCTCATTATTAGAACACTTGGTATCCAACCAGAATTTCTACTTCAATGGTTCGATGTCTGGACTTAATATAAAAATACCAATTCCTACGCGCTCTTGGTGACTCGAACCATCAAAGTATAATTTTCATTTCTTTAGGCCGACAAAATGTACTGCATGATGGTCGATAACAAAATCAGCTAGTACTTGTCTTTTTATAGCATTTAGTGGTACATATTGTAGCGAAATTCAAACAGGGTAATAGTCCATCAACCAATTCTATTGTGAGTAATTAGTCTCGACAACATGTACTTAATAATATTTATATTAGAATAGACAAGCACATTAGTCAAAAGCATATAATATTTCAAATTCATATAATATTTCAAATTCATACATGATGAGTACAAGGCTAAACATAGTTTTTCCATATCACTATAATTCCTCTCAGCCTCGACAAGCATCCAACTATGATAAAACATAGATTGTTCGACACCATTTTCATCATCTTGTGCTAAAAAACAATTGATGGTGTCATTATAAGCTGAAATATAAAGTTTCAAAGGTCTTCTAGCGACTGGAGACACCGTAATGGGTGGATTGGCCAAGTATTGCTTGATTTTGTTGAAGGCCAATTGATGTTCTTATCTCTAAACGAATGTGTCTTCTTTTTTCAATTTCAACAATAAAGAATAAATCTTCAATCTCCCTAACAGATTTGATATGAATCGTCAAAGGAAATTAATTTTTCCCAGCAAAGACTGCAACTCTTTCTTGTTCCTTGGAGGCGAAGTGTTTATTATTGCCTTGACTTTATTTTTGTCGACTTTAATTCTTTTTTTATGCACCAAGAAGCCAAGGAAATTACTTGTAGAAACACCAAAAACACACTTAGTTTGATTTATTTTTAAATTATGCATCTGCATTCGTTTGAATGCATATCGTAAATCCACCAAGTGATTATTTTCGGTATCAGACTTTACTACCACATCGTTGATATAGACCTTAATGAATTTGCCAATCATATCATGAAAGATGGTTTTTATTGCCCTTTGATATGTTGCATCAACATTTTTCAACCCAAAGATCATTACCTCCCATTCATATGTTCTGATAGCACCTAAGCATCTGAAAGCTATCTTTGTGACATCATCCATACCGATGTAAATCTAGATATAACCGAATGATCATCCATAAAACTCATCAGATGATGGTCTCATGCCGTGTCGACTATCAGCAATGGGCATAGGATATTCATCCGTTGGTGTCGCCATATTTAAGTTTCGAAAATCCACGCAAACTCTAAGTTTGCCATTTTTCTTAATAACAGGAACAATCTTTGACAAACTATCTACGTACCTTGCAGTCCTTATAAACTTAGCTTTCAACAGCCACTCTATCTCTTCTTTGACTTTCAAATTAGTTTCTGGTATGAATCGACGAGCTGGTTGTTTGACTGGTCGATACCCTGGTTTCATTTGAAGTCTATGTTTGACTAACTCTCAACTTAACCCAAGCATTTCATGATATTCCCAAGAAAAATAGTCATTGAATTCCTTCAGAAGGTCAACCAACTTTTCTTTGAAGCTTGGTGATATCAATTTACTGAATGAAGTTGGTTGAAATTCATGTGCAGTGCCTAGATTGACTTTTTCAGTAGGGTCCCTGATCAATCAATTTGAGACACTTATATTAGCTTTATATTAGGCTTCATTAGATGTTTATTGTGCCCAATATTAGTATTTTAGATGAGTTTAATGTTGTTGGGTTTCATTGGGTTTTAATGTAAATATTGGATAATTTTCGGATTTTGATGCATTTTGACCTTTCTTCCTTAGTTAGGCCATAACTTGGGACTCGGTGATCCAATTGAGGTGATCTTAGTGTCTTTGGAAAGCTAAGACAAGGATCTACAAGTTTCATGAAGAACTCAAGAGCTGGATCGGACTTCTAAGGGCCCAAAATAGCCTTGCAATACAGAGTGAGTTTGCTGTCACGGAACCATCTGGGCAGTATCCACATATTGGACTATATAGTGGGTTATAGGCCTCCTCTTAGGCTGAAACTTGGTCATTTGAAAGATAAGACCCATATCTCCAACTTCACTGAAGACCACTTTGTCAATAGATGTCGTTTTAGGCATGCTTCTGAAGCTACAAGTTGGTATGAATTTGGAAACACGTTCTTCCAACCTAACTTGAGGTAGGTGCAGTGTTTTTGGCATTTCTGGAGTTCTAAAAGTTCAAATGAGATGATTCAAATTGGAGATTTTCAAGGAGACAACTAGCTACAACTTTGATGAAGACATCCAAGCCAAAATGCACCGTCTAGGTGATGAATTTGAAGCCAGAAGTCAGATAAGAGTTGTTGACTAAAAGCCACCAACCATACACCAACCCACCTACCATGCACCAACCCACCAACCATGCATCAAGCTTCCATTTTTGACAATTTTCATATTCTTATAGCTTGTATTCAGATTATGTACATGTACAAATTGGCTTCTAGGATTAGTATAAATGGAGCCAATCTCTTTGTATTAGAGATGAATTGAATTTGGAAGTAAGTTTCAAGAAAGTTTAAGTATTTGTGAGAGTTTTCTTTCTCTTTTTCTCCATTCTCTTTGCAATTTCGTTTTTGTTCTTTAAATTCTGAGTTCTTCCTTCCCATCCATGGAAGGCTAGGCTCTCATAATCAATCCAAGGGATTAGCCATCTTGTTGTTTAATTTGGAGATCTTGTTTTGCTTGTTCATATTGCTTAATTGTTATTCAAGTTTCTCTTCTTCCTCTTTTGATTTTTATCTAGATTAAATTGCTTAATTTGATTTAGATGTTGATGTGGTAATAGCTTTATTATCATATATTCAAAGAGGATCATAAAGATTAAACAATATATTAAAGCTTTTTGATAGATTGTTTAGCTTGGTTAAATTCTAGATCTTAAGTTAATCTATGTTGGATGGTGCTTACTTTATCTAACCTTGGTTAATCAAATCCTAGATGCTTATCTAGTAAAGAATTCTTGGATCATGTTAAGGCTTCTTGATGTGATCTAAGGCCAAGAACATGGTTAGCAATTAAGTGAATTCCTTGTGATCAATGATGTGTTAAACTCAAGATCGGTAAATTTCCTTGGATTGGTTGTTTCTTTAGATTTGTTTACAACTTTGAATCTCCTACTTTTATTAATCTTGTTAATCAACAACAAACCCCCCCTTTTCTAATTATCTTGATCTAATTAAATCTTTGTTTTTGGATCCTTGAGAGACGATTCGGTTCATGCTCTATACTACAAATTAGTTTGCGAACCGGTAATTTTTATTATTTGACGGGGTCTCGACAACCTCTTGTCAGTCCCCTTTTTCGATAGTTTCTACATTGGTCATTGACAATTCACTGAACTCAGGATCTTCTTCGTAAACACAATTAGAGATTTTGTTTTCTAACACCCTGATCATCCTGTCGGCCATATAGGCTGACAACCTTTTCAATTGTTCTTCACTTAACATTCCCACTTACAGGCCGTGAGTCGGCCTTGGGAATTATATGGAAACCATCCTTATCAAGGATACACCTCTCGATAATCTTAGGATTAAAACCTACTGTTTTTGGATCACGGGCTGGATTGTATTATTTGAATTCGACATGACACTGCTGCGCAAAATATGGATTATCGTCGGCAAAAATAACTTCTATTTCTCCGTTACCATTCCAAAACACAAGCTTCCTATGGATGATTGAGGGCATGGCTCCGATGGCATGTATCCAATTGCTCCCCAGCAATAAATTGTATCTTGCTTTAAATGGCACTACAACAAACAATGTAGCTCTCTCAAATGACCCATCTCGAACAGAGAGCATTACAACCTCATCCGAAGGAGATTTTTTGCCATTAAAATTAGTAACAATCATGTTTGTTGGCATAAGATCTTCGTTTTTATTTTCCAAGCTTGTTAAACATAGATCGAGGGATCAAGTTCACAACCACACCTTCGTTGACAAGAATCTTGTTGGTTGGCACTCCTTCAACATGGCCCTTTATATACAAGGGTTTTAAATGAGTCTTCATATCATCATTCAATTTCCTGAATTCAGCAACATCAGAAAACATCGTTATCATGGATTGTTCGAAAAACCACGACCCATATGTTTCACTATAGAAATCCTTATCAGTATTGAATTCTTCTAGTTCATTTTCTAAGTCGACAGGAAGAATTGTCACCATATTGATATCCTTCTGATTCGGCTCCAACAGTCCGCCAATATCAAACTCCATCATGTTATCGATGTTGAATTCAAGATTAAGTTCCTTTTCAAGTACATGATCGTATTCGATTCTGACATCCTTTGTTTCAATCATGATATCATTTTCGCCAACAGACTCTGAACTCCTTTCCTTCTTTCTGTTGAATCCAGGGTTTACCCTATTATGATTCATGTTCCTTTGTGCTTTCGATTGCTCCCTCTATCGTCAACGCTTTGGAGTGCGTGTTAAGGGAGTTGGATGCTTTGGAACATACCTCTGCAGAAAATCTAGTCATTGCCAGACATTGCCACCCTTGTCGAATAATGGGTGTATAGCTCGCCCTTGAGTGAACTGTTGGCGATATTCCCTCACATTCCTTTGCCACTTGTCGACAGGAACATTAGCATTGGGGACTCTTGTCCTGGTAGGTGCAAAAGGCCCAAAATTAACCTTGCTCCTTTTGTTATTAGAAGGGCCTACCCGTGTATCGACTGCTTTCCCTTTTGCCTTTGCAAGATGCTTATTACGAGGTTTGTCAATCTCTTCATGCTTGGCATTCTCAAGTTTCATGCCAACGCCTTCTTTCTCCTTCTTTAGGGCCTCTTGGGCTTTCTGATCATGATACACCATTCTGCAAGTAGGACATGTCCTGGGTAACCATTAATGGTTTTGTCGGAACCCCAACTTTTGTCAATAATTCGTAAGTTCTTTTGTCGGTTGAGTGTATGCTTGGAACTTTGTCAACTTCACACATTACTCGAATGAAACTTCTGTCAATAATTTGTAAGTTCTTTTGTCGGTTGAGTGTATGCTTGGAACTTTGTTGACTTCACACATTACTCGAATGAAACTTTTGTCAAACATCTTTCTGGGCCTTGATTTGTTGAATGCAATATTTTTGTCGGCTTCACACATTTGTCGAATGAAACTTTGTTTGTTGAACACCCTTCTTAACCTTGATTTGTCGAATGTAACACTACCAAATGTCGGCTTGATATTTCTTCACAGATTTTGTCGACTCAGTCTTCACTAATAATTCATGATTTTAACTAAATACAAATTGTCAAATAGTATATCTACTTTATTATGGGCTTGCACATTTCTAACTTCAACTTTATAAAATCTTTCAATTTGTCGATTACTAATTTTGTCGAAAACTGAAAATTTGGTAATAACACCTTTCCTTTTGGTTCGGAAAAATAGATCTCTTAAGGCTTTGGATGTGCAGTTATTTTAAGTTATTCCTCCCTAACCATTCGCCTGTCATGGTTTATGTTTAAGTCGTAAAACAAAAAAAAAAAATAACAGGACTACTGCCAATGAGCTTATAGCTCAATTGGCATCAACCTAAAATAAAAAAGATAAGTGCATTTATAATATGATCTACACGAAAGGTTTTTAGGAATTAACCTACAAATGTGTTAATTTGAAATTTTGAGTAAAGGTTGAATGTTGATGTTGAGAAAAGAAAATCATTTCATTGGTAAAAGTAGTAAACCACACCATTCGTAGGTGAATACGTGAAAAAACTTTCGTGACATATAGTTATGCTCATTAATTATTAGAGGATAAAACTGATGACACTTATATCTTTGGACGACAGAAATGAATGTTTAGTTTATAATTTAAATTAGTTATTTACATATGTTTGGAAATTAAATTCACCCAATATGTACCCAATATTGTAGCAATACTAGTGTTATTTTGCTATCCTACAATACCTATTGCAAGTGCAATGCTTTGTGTGCACTATGTACCCGGAAAAAAAGGTAAACCTATATAATTTCATTGAATTAGACGAAAATTATAACATTTTTTACGAAAATTTAATATTTTAATGTATTTTTGAAGAAAATCTTAGAGTGATTAAACATCTATTTGTATCCTTAAAAAATACAAGTGTCATCATTTTAGTCTATTAATTTTTGACATCAAATTGGTAATTTTGGATAATCAATTTGATGTAAAAAAATGACATTGAATGACTAATTTGATATAAAAAATGATATTGAAAGACTAATTTTATATAAAAAATTGATATTAAAGGAACATTTTAATGTATAATTATAATTGAAAGACCAAAATTAGTGTTCACTCAAAATTTTAATATCCTTTTTATGTGCAAATTAAAAATATTTTGAGGTGTTAATTTATGCATTTAGTTATTGATTTATAAAAGTGTTATTAAATACAAACACGGATTGGCTAAAGGGTTTCAAATAAGATTTTACACTTATCAAGTGCACATGATCGAATTTCCCTTGAACAGTAATCATGATTTGGTGGTTGTCATTCCTTGAAGAGATTCTATGATGTCCAATGATAATAGGTGAGTAGCCTCAGAGCGAGAAAAGCATATGAGTGAGTGCTTTGGAGACAATTATCTGAGTAGATCTCTTTAGTTATTTTCAGGATATTAGACATGTAATTGATGCATTGAATAGTAAATAATATTGAAATAACATATTCGTACAATCATTTTTGTATCAAAAAGAAAAAGTGTTATTGAATTTAAAATTAGAAATAATGATAAGGTTTCAAATTGAAAATTCTGGAACAAATTGAACCACAAATTCAGTTTGCCTGATAAATTTGAGAGGTTGTCGCTTGTCGTTGAAGAAATTAGTCGTCCTTTCCTTTCACACGAGCGTTTGAATATTGACTAGCGTGTTCCATGGCGCAAGATACATTGGATATCATGTGCCTCACGTGGCCCTTGGATGAGTATTCAGTACTGCAAAGTACAAAGCTGGTTCCAATTTGTCAAACATACATTCCATACATAAACTAACTTGTGTTGGAATTGGTTTGACAGGAAAGAATTTGGTCACTTTAGGTATGTTTTGAAGTTTAAATTTTATAATGTGTATGAAAAAGTGTAATTAGAAAGAGGTATTGCTTCAAGCATTTGACTATATTTTGTAAATTAATCTGTTATCTTCTAAGTTAGGAGATATCTTAATTTACAACAAAAATAAAAAATAATAATTTCAATGCATAAGTACTAAAAATTTGACCCAGTCATCGCCTTTCCTTCTTTCCCTTTAACACAAAAAATTAAAATATAGTATAACTATTAATCATGACCAATGATTAAATCCAGTGACGTCATAAATATGTTTAAAGAGCAAATTAACAAGAGAGATTCAAAGCTTTATTTTTTATTTTTTAGTTTTAGTTTTTTGTTTTATAATTTTAGATAATCTTCAGCTATATATCCTGAAATTGACGTCGATCATTGAAAAATTAAACAATCCAGTTCATGTTTAACCCAATCAAGTCTAAATTCTAGCAAATAACTGGTCAGTTTTTCAAAATTAGTTTCGTTCTTCACTTTTGGGCAATTGAACTAATTTTCATGTGCAATTTGAAGGTTTCTGTAAAACTGACTTTTAAAACACTAAAAAAATTAACTTAAAAATGTTAGAATTTAATTTTATTCATTGTTAGTGTAAAAAATTTTATACTATTATTTAATAATGTGTTGACATATTATTAATAAAATTTTATTTTTTAAATATTTGTTATAATAATTAAACTATTTTAATGATTTATAAACACATTATTTAATGATAATGTTAAAAATTTATAATAACAATAAATTAAAATTAAATTTAAACTATTATAGTATATCATCATCAATAAAGAACTATCAAAGGGCATAATTAAATGAATATAAAGGCAATATACCCAGTAGAAACAAACAAGTTCTTTTTATATGGATCTAACGTACTAGCCTGTGTACCAAGAGATCATGATTTTTTTTATGAAAACCAGGATATTAGATTATAATAAGTGAAGATATGTGGATTTTCCACGTCTTGTATGCATAGTTGTATGACTAGCATAGTTTCAATTTTTTAAGCACCCATTCATATATTTAGTTAGTGTACACCCCCCCCCCCCCCGGCGGCGGTCTCCCATCAAAGTGAATAAAATATTTTTACATAATCCTTTAGTTATTGAAATTGACCCAAATGATACAATCTTTCCTGTCAAATAAGATTTACCTTTACCAAATAAAAAGATAAAACATTAATAAATAAAAAGGTAAAAGGAGGGAAAAGTGTTTTAAGAAGTCTCTTATTTGAACATTAGTTCTCACCCACGTTACCACTTTCTGCTTTAGTTTACTAATTGGAGATAAAGAAAAATAAAAAATTAAAATAAAACAGAGACTAAAAGATGGTGGACCATCTTCGCATCATACCATTACTTATTCACTTTACTCTTGACCCCTCTTAACAACTTACATTTTCCTATTATTATTATTATTATTATTATTATTATTATTATTATTATATTTTTTTAGTATTTTTTATTTTTATATGAGTATCAATATCTCTGATAATTATTGATTATTAATTATAAAAAAAATATCAATACTTTCACAAGATATAAAAGTACCCAAAAAAACTTCGTTTTTATAGAATTACAGAAGAATGGAGTAAGAAATAAATAGAGTGAGAGACCCCAATCTAAGCTGGAGTGTGAAGGAAGGCAACATTCTTCTTTAATTTTTATTTGAATGCCACAAAGATCTAAGTTGGAGTGTGAAGCAAGGCAACATTCTTCTGTAATTTTTATTTGAATGCCACATAGATATAAGCTGAGTTTGAAGCAAGACACCATTCTTCTTTAATTTTTCTTTGATTGTTGTCACTTGTTAATGTCTCTAAAACTTTACAAATGTCATTCTTAAAGTTTGTTGGATTACTTGTGTTTTTTAAATATCTTTTTCCTTGTTTTTTTCTTTCATGGAGTGTAGTTAAATTAATTAATATGTTATAATAGCTTGCACTGTATAGATTTAATTTTGTAATTGATTTCAGGTTATGTAAATAAATTAACACTCACATTTCTTGTTGCTTTTTAGGTATGTAGATGTAGTTAATCTTGTACGTATATAAATATAATGATGATATTGACTATAGACTTTGACCCCACAGCAATAATTCTCTTCACGTGAATATTAATATAGCTTTTAGGTTCAAGTGTACTCCGGTCGTCCTTTTCCAGTTTCCCATAAACAATACAAAAATAGAATACAAACTAGTTCATATATGCAATGAATCAGATATGATAATAGTTGACGCGTTTGAGCAATGGCTAAATCCAGTGACCTCATAAAAATGTTTAAAATAAATTAGATAAACTGTATTATATATAACTATAAAAGAAAATTACATAAACACTGAACTTTATTTGATTTTTACATTATCATCGTAAATTTTTAAATTCAAATAAGTGATTCTTAAAATTTATGAATCTTGTAAATAGATTATTTTGTTCATTAATTAAGCTAAAATTATTTATTAAGTAACTTACACTTATTAATTAAAATATTTGAAAATATTTAATTGATTTATATTATTTTTAATAAATAAGTTTGGTTTTTCTATTTTTTATTTAATTTCTATTTCTAAAAATAAAAAAAATATTGAATAATTTAAAAGAAATTAAATTAAAATAGAAAAATATTTTAAAGTTTTTAACAAATTATTATATAAATAAAGTAGATATATCATCTATGTTAATAGACACTTATAAGTGATAAATAATTTTCATCTAACTTATATATAAAAAAGTCTGTTTATAAGTTTTTTTTATGTAAATTTAAAAATTAATTTTATTTTGATAAATAAATTTAAAAGTTTATAGTGACTATTTTAAAATAAGATTAATTTTACAATTATTTATACTTTTTTTTTAAATATAAATATAAATCTAATTAATGATAGTTGTTATAATATTTTAATGAGTATGATATTTAATGTGAGTTATTATTTATTTATTAATTATTAGTTTCATAATAAATAGTTAAAAATTTATTAAATATAATTAGAATCTAATAAATTTTTAAAAATTATTTTAAATATTAATATCATAAAAAGGAAAATACCGAAATAGTCCCTAATTAATTGCTTACTTCGGTGGCACGAATTCTGCATAAAATGTGGCTCAGTACTGCAAAGTGCCAAAAACTTTCTGTCAGCGTAAACATTTGACCGCCGAAACTCAGCTTGGACGAACATGTTTCATATTTTAATTGTTAAATTTCATACATCTTACAGGTTAAAAAGTGTTATATCGTCAAAAGTTATAGTCAATTGTAAAGGTATAATTTTATTTTTTTTTATAATTTTTAAAACCATACTAAATATTAAGGTATTTCATTTATTTCAGACGTCATGAACTGAGATGTTAAGCTCATAAATTTTAAGGGAGACATTGACAAAATAAAATCAACAATCTCCTCTTAATGTCA
Organism: Styphnolobium japonicum; assembly: GCA_023212625.1. Taxonomy (NCBI): domain Eukaryota; kingdom Viridiplantae; phylum Streptophyta; class Magnoliopsida; order Fabales; family Fabaceae; genus Styphnolobium; species Styphnolobium japonicum. Next base: position 8,883,329 of record JALBWW010000010.1, read on the forward strand.
CTTAGAGAATTCAAACTTATAACTTTGCTTTGATATCACTTGTTAAATCAAATACTTATTATTAAACCATAAGTTATAACTGATAGCAAGAGTGTAACTTTATTTTTTTATAATTTCTAAGAACCGGATCAAGTATTGAAGGATTACATCTATTACAAATGTCATAAACTGAGATGTTAAGTCCACAAATTATAAAAGAGATGTTGATCAAATAAAAATAACACAAAAATTATCCTTTTTATGACGTCAAAAGTGGTAAACATTTGTTGGTTGAAAACTTTAGCTTTGAAAACATCGATATTGCCATTATAAACATATGTTGGTTGAAAATTTTGGCTCGAGTTCGCGGAGGGTTAGCGTTCAGCTTAGGGCTGTTAAACGTCCCGTTTCGTTCAGGCTTCTTCGTGATGAGTTACACGTTAAATGAGATTGGTTAAAATTACCCACATTCAAACGAGTTATAAATTAGTCAATCTAATTTGCGTCTCATTAACTCATAAGTTTAAATGGACTAGCTCGGAAAACTTTTTTTTTTTTTTAATTTGTGAACTTTGAAATAAATTTAAATTTAATAAAAAAATTTAATTTAATAATTTCAAATCAAATATTATATTACTTAGATATAGTATTAAATACTTTAATACCATTTAAAGGGTTAAGGGATACTTTAAACAAATAAATAATATAAACTTATGAAGTTTGACAAATGCATTTGTGTGTGAGTTGTGCTATTAGTAGCTTGTACCGTGCGTATATTTTTATATTTTTGTTTGAGAAAAGACTGTTTAATTAATTTTTAAATTTTTAAATTAAAATTTTTTCTGTAAATAAAAATAAATTGAAACTTTATTTAAAAGACAAAAGTTATGCGAAAGGCTTGCAAGTCTTGCGACTTGGCCAGTTTAACTCGTAGGCTAAACAAATTGATTCAAAATTACTCACATTTTTATGGGTCACTAATTTTAAAACTCAACTCGTATAATTTATGCTGACAAACGGGCTAAATTTAACATGTTTTAATGACCGTAATTGATTTGATTATCTCGAATAAGAGAAGGAACGCAAGAAGAAAAAGTCAAACAACTACATATATAGCATTATAATAATATATTTCATCTTCTAAAGTGATATATGCAATTTAAAAAATAAACTATAAAATAATAATTGTTAATAAAAAAATTAATAATTTAAAATTTTATAATATACAGGTACTTACAATAAATAATGTATATATGAAAATTTAATTTTTTAATTTTTATTCAACTATTATTATTTTATTTTTTATTTTTTAAAGTACACTTCTTACATCTTATAATAAGATATTATATAATTCAATATTCTTGAAAATCCATGCAATGATAAAGTTTTCGATGTGAATGTAATTAATGCCATGATTAAATAATATTTGTTACATAGTTATCAATAATAAATAAATACATATTTAGAAAATGTAGGGCATGTGATGGGTCCGCAGAGTCACTAAAGATAAATTTCTGAACTGCAAAACGATTATTATTCTATATTTTATTTTTTAAGAATTTAATTTTAATTTATTATCAGTGTAAAGTTTTTTTATATTGTCATCTAATCATGTACTGATACATCATTAAAAGAGTTTAACTTTCTAGGTTGTTGTTGTGATAGTCAAACTCTTTAAATGATTTGACAACACATGATTGAATCATTTTACACGGACAATGAATAAAATTAAACTCATTTTTTAAAGTGTACTTCTTACATCTTATAATAATATATTATATAATTCAATATTCTTGAAAATAAGCTTTCCATGTGAATGTAATTAATGCCATGATTAAATAATATTTGTTACGTAGTTATCAACAATAAATAAATATATATTTAGAAAATGTAGGACATGTGATGGGTCCGCAGAGTCGCTATATAAAGAAGATAAAATTCTGAACTGGGAAACAGCAAGTGAGAACTTCCAGAGTTATACAAACAACTCAATCAGCATTCATGGCATCCAAGAATGGGTACAATGCAACTGAGCTCTTTCAAGCTCAAGCTCACTTGTACAGACACATGTATAGCTTCCTGGGTCCCATGTCTCTCAAGTGGGCTCTTGAGCTTGGCATACCAGACATAATCCACAACCATGGCCAACCCATTACTCTTCCTGAGTTAGTGTCATCTCTACATGTTCCACAAGCAAAAGCTAGTTGTGTGCAGCGTCTCATGCGCTTATTGGCACACAATGAGTTCTTTGCTATAGCCAAAATCAATGATAACAACGAAGAGAAAGAAGCATATGTTCTGACCCCTGCATCAGAGCTCCTTGTCAAAGGCACTGATCATTGTTTATCTTCAGTGGTTCAGTGGTTGCTTGACCCAACTCTGGTTGGTTCATATAATCAACTGGGGAAATGGATTTGCGGGGAAGAGCTCACAGTAATTGAGACCGCATTAGGCCCAGGAGGCTATTGGGATTTCCTTAATCAAAATCCCTCACACATGAGATCCTTCAATGAGGCAATGGAAAGTGATTCTCATGTGGTGAGGCTGGCATTGAGAGATTGTCAATCAGTTTTTGAAGGCCTGGATTCCCTTGTTGATGTTGGTGGTGGAACTGGAAACACAGCTAAGATTATTTGTGAGGCATTTCCTAAGTTAAAATGCATAGTGTTTGATCTTCCGCAGGTTGTAGCAAACTTATCAGGAAGTAACAATTTGAGTTATGTGAGCGGGAACATGTTCAAATCTATCCCTCAAGCTGATGCAGTTTTACTGAAGGTATGCAAAATGGCTCGTCAATTGCATGATTTGCTTTTTATGATCTTACTTCAAATTACTATATGCATCCTTTACAATTCATCATTAACAAAGTGACTGACAGAATTTCTAATCAATATATTTATTTTTTTGCAGTGGGTTTTACATAACTGGAATGATGATGATTGTATAAAGATACTCAAAAAATGTAAAGAAGCTATATCAGTTAAAGGTAAAGGTGGAAAAGTAATCATCATAGATATAGTGATCAATGAAAAGCAAGATGAGCATCAAATGACCGAGACAAAACTCTTCCTTGACATAATTATGATGACTAGTCTTAATGGAAAAGAGAGAAATGAAAAAGAATGGAAGCGACTCTTCTCGGAAGCAGGCTTTGAACACTACAAGATATTTCCCATGTTTGGCTTTAGGTCTCTTATTGAGCTTTATCCTTAAATTTTATTGTAATTTGTTAAAAAGTTTTACATATGCTTAACATAATAAAGTCGTATAAAAAATGTCATAAAAAAGTGGAGTCATGGTCATTGGTCAACCCGAATATGTTATATGTTATGGTTCCTCTGATCTTGGAGTTCTCTATTTCTTTTATATACAAATAAAACTAGTGGTGAAATCAGTTGAATTTCCTTGGTTGAGGTCATTTGACTCTTGGACGAAAGGTCATTCAAGTTTTTTTAGGCCTAAGTTGTGAAATTTCCCCTTTGTGATTCTCTCCTTTCACTAGATCTGTAACTTAACAGAGGCCAAGATTAGTCATTGGTAATATAAATTCAGTTCTGTTTTTCATACCTTGATAATTTAGTATTCCTTTATTACCATTTAAAATGTAGTGGAGCTCATATAAATTGCTTCGTCATTTTTCCTTTATTTTTTGTTTCATCATCTTAACAGGGTTTGTTTTATTTCTTTTTATTCCTCTATGCCTGAATCTTATGGCCTTTCACGACAGAAAAGTATAAGAACTAATAAGCGCCTTAATAAAGATGAGTTATAATTATATCCTCTAATGATCAAATGGAGCAATGATTAAAAGCTGGTGTATTTTTTTTTTTTAATGTATTGATCAATTGACAATTCTAACCATATTGACAATCTACATCCAACTTGACAGGATGCAGCATATTATGATGAGAAAAAGATGCATCAAATGAGAGAAGATGAATTCATTGTATAAAAATCAAATATCTTGCAAATTGAATCTAGTATGAGAGCTTACAACGTTTTAATCTCTGTTAAGAAGAAAATAACCTTGTTTTTTAAATCGTTTATTATCTTCATCTAAACATCTCGACTTCTCAAGAGCAGAACCTTTACATTTCTCTATCACTTCCTCTCTAACAGCAGATTTAAATGCATCAAGCAGTCATTAGTATCCCCGGAGAGCCATTGGCTGTCCCCTTTCTCTCACCTAATCAGCATGATATGTTGCCTTACATGCTGCCAACATCCTGTATCTAAGAACAGTCCCACCACCATAGTGTTTTTTCATATTGGCATATAAGTTCCTAATACATGTTCTAATAAGATTAATTTGAATGGCTGGCACAAATCCCAGAAATTTTCCAAACCAAAATCCTATTAGCGAAGTAGTAGAAAGGAAATGTTCAAAAAATGAGTAACAAAAATAATATTTTTACCTTATGAAAACCCATCTTTTCTCATGACCAGTATCATCCAACAGGTTTGTAAGAAACCAATATCACTAGTCCTTGGTTTGACTCTCAACTGCAGCTACTGCAAGGGGAAAGTACTGGTCATTGTAGATTCTTGCTACAGCGACTAGCAACATTCCACCAAATAGACTCTTCAAGAAACAACCATCAACACCAATAATTAGCCTGCAAGGTGTCAAGAACCCAGTCTTACACAGCATCTAAACACACATAATCTTTAAAAGGTAGGATTAGGTAAGTTGGATTTCATGTGTCTATCCCTCAAGGTTTTATTCTGTAAGTCATTGAGTCCCCACCTTACTTACAAACGCCTCATATTGACATCTTTCCCTACACACCACCCTACATCTACGTCACTGCATGATTTTTTTTGAAGTGTAGGGCCCAGCCATTAAGCAACGACCACTCTAATTTCATCTTTAAACTGTTTGAGAGAGGTGAACTCCATCCCCAGCTTAAATTTAAACTCTGCACACATCTCACTAGGATTGTGCTGTTGGTTCCTTTGCCTTCTTGGCTTACCAAATTGGTGTGTGAGATAAATGTATCCGGGTAATTAAATCAAGGATTGTGCAATTTTAAAAGGAATAACCAAATTAACCTCGTAGATAATGTAATATAGTGCAGTGAGAAGTAATGGTCATTCCGCAAATGATTATATCAACTGATATGTAAAAATGTCACTAAATTCAAAACTAAAGAAACAATAGCTAAATTGTGGGGGGGGGGGGGGGTGTTGTGAGTGATCTCTTGTTTGGATCTAAGTTAATCTCAGTGGTTGGATCTAGAAATTATAATGTGTTCGTTCAGATGTGATTTTTATTGATAAAAAATATCCTTTTCTTTTTTTAAAAATAATTTTGCTATATTTAGTGTGTTTTGATGAGCTTTATCAAAAAAAGCTGAAATACTATAAAAAAACAAATTGTGCATTTATTTTAGCTAGATTTTGGAGGCCGTTTGAATAAACTTCTAAAGAAATAGCTTTTTTTTTTTTTGTAGATCTTATTCCAGTAGATTTTTTTTTAAAAAAATGGTTACTTTTGTGTTTGGATATAATGTTTGAGAATTTCTTTTAAGTGTGTTTTAAAAAAAAGAACATAAGGCCTTTTTATAGTAAAGTTACTAAAAATGTAATACATTTAGAATAAGGGAGGCAGGGTTAGCAAGGAAAAAGAAAAGATGACATGATATGTAATTTTTAATAAAAGAAAATGACATTTTTTGCCAGAAATTATTATTAAAAATCACTTCTTATTCTTTTTTTTAAAATTGATGATCATTAACTTAAAAAAAAAGTGATAAATGGACTTTTTTTTTCTTTTAACTTCTACTTTTTTAAAAAGTTGCATTTAAACATACTTCAAAACCTGTAACAGTGCCTTCTTTCTTAAAGTACTTTAAAAAAAAACTTATCCAAACGCCCTATCATTTTTATAACATAAAAAGTTGTTCACATAAAAGCAGATTTTTTCAAATATCACATCCAAATATAAAATAAGTTTTACTTTTCACAGAAGATCTTTTTTTAAAAAATTATATATTATTTCTTAGAAGTTCATCTAAACCAACCCAATATCCACTTATCATTTAATTAAGGAATTGTGTTAGTTGTTGCTTCTGTTTATTGCTTGATTATGTTGTTCATGTCAGTTAATTGATTACTTGCGTTCAAGTCACTTGGGCTACCATTACATAAAGTCGTTCTCTTTTTCTCTCATTTGTTCTCCATCTTCGTCTCAGTTTTCCTCAGTGACACAGGAACTCTCTCTCTCTCTACAATGCAGTGACGAATTTCTCCAATAATAGATGCTATTGCTGGGTTCCTTTTATGATTCTTCAAAGGGCCTACATCACGGACTCGATTCTTCATATGAAATGCTTCTGTTTGTGGGTTGTCTTGGCAAGGGCCAGACCCACTACGTTCCTCTATATAGCAAACAATATTTTTATTGTGATAAATTAATTTAACATAAGGAACTAGAGGACTACACATTGGCAATAAACGAGGAAGCACTTAAGTAAAAGACAATGAGTTCACATCTTTAAAGATGGAACGGAATAGTGATTTGACAAATGGCTATATTTCCCTCTTATATGAACCACGTATGGCTTAATGTGTGTATTGCTGCAAGTATGTGGCAAGAGCAAAAAATCCTGGCATATATCTGATGGAATTGTTTAACGACAATTACATATTTCCTCTTTTCACAGCTCTAACTGATGTGAATTTCCGGATCTAGCAAAACCAGAAACAAATACAACCTGCATTTATTAACAAGAAAGATTGTACAGTCCAATTTGACGTAGGAGATTGATCACAAGTATAAAATAATGAGTAGGATAAGAAACAAAAGAGCAACTTGTACCTAGAAAGGCATAAACAGAAACATGCGAAAAACAAAGAAGATAAAAACAAGGGAGAGAAAATGAATTTTTTCCTTTCTTTCTGTTTACAAGTTCTGCAAATCCATTAGGGCATCTTATTTGTTAGGTATCCAAAACTCATTTAAACACGAAAATGAATAAGAATTGAGAGAAAAAACTCACTCTATTTCTTTGAATAGAATTTACAAGAGAATTATTCTCTATATAAAAACTCTCAAAATCTCTCAAGCTCTCTGGCTTTTCTCATTCCCTCTGGATACCCACACTTCTATTGAGATGCATTTACAAGAGATGATGGACGTCTATTTATAGGACAGGGGTTACTGCAAATGGGCAAAGTTTGGCAAAGTTTGGTGGTTGCATATTTTTGCTGACTTTGGGCTCTTACCTACCATGTTGCCATTGTTGACTTTGAGCTGGAATGGATGACTGGTATTCTTACCAGTTGTGGGTGGCTGGAACTCTTCAATTCTCCTCCTCCAGCCACTCTTGAAGCAATTGTTATCTGACAAGCATTCCAGCTATGTCTCTGCATAGCTCTAGCTTTTCTTTGGTAACTGTCTTTGTTAACATGTCAGCTGGATTCTCCTTTGTATGGATCTTCACTAATTTCAATAGTTGTTTATCTATGATCTCGCGTATCCAATGATAGCGGATATCAATGTGCTTTGTACGAGAATGATACATTGAATTCTTGCTCAAATCTAGAGCACTTTGACTGTCACAATGTACCTTGTAATCCTTTTGCTTGATTCCAAGTTCTTGGAGAAAACGCTTTAACCACAACATTTCTTTCCCAGTTTCTGCTGCTGCAATATACTCTGCTTCTGTTGTGGATAGAGCAACACACTTTTGCAATCTTGATTGCCATGAAATGACTCCCCCTGCAAAAAGTGTAGAGAAATCCTGAAGTAGATTTTCTACCATCAAGATCTCCTGCCATGTCTGTATCTGTATAACCTTCCAGGATTAGATTAGCTCCCCTGTAGCAAAGACATATTTTTTATGTACCTTTTAAATACCTGAGAATCCACTTGACTGGCTCCCAATGCTCCTTTCCAGGATTAGAGAGAAAACGACTCACGGTATCCACTGCATGAGCAATATTTGGTCTTGTACACACCATTGCATTCATCAAGTTTCCAACTGCTGAAGAATAAGGCATTATTGACATCTTCTTTATCTCTTTCTTGGATGAGGGGCACGAAATCTTGCTCAACTTGAAGTGATTGGCTAATGGAATGCTTACTGGTTTGGCATTGTGCATATTAAACCTTTTGATCACTCGTTCAATATACTTCTCTTGAGATAGCCATAACCTTCTGTTCTTCCTGTCTCGAACTATATGCATTCCAAGAATCTGTTGAGTCGGTCCTAGGTACTTCATGTCAAAAGACTTGGAGAGTTCCTTCTTCAGCTGTTTAATTTTGTTGCATCTTGTCCCACAATCAATATATCATCTACATATAGTAGAAGAGCAACGAAATTTCCATCCAAAAACCTCTGAGTATAAACACACTGATCTGCAGCAGTTTTCTTGTAGCCTTGACTCACCATACACGAGTCAAACTTCTTGTACAACTGCCTTGGTACTTGCTTCAAACCATACAAGCTCTTTTTCAGCTTACAAACGAGGTTCTTGTCTGAGACCTTAAAACCTTCTGGCTGCTGCATGTAGATTTCTTCATTCAGATCTTCATGAAGAAATATTGTTTTGACATCCATCTGTTCAAGCTCTAGGTTTAAACTGGCTACCAAGCCAAGAATAACCCTTGTTGAAGTCATTTTTACTACTAGTGAAAAAATCTCATCAAAGTCAATTTCCTTTTTCTGCTGGAATCCTTTGACTACCAATCGAGCTTTGTGTTTCACCACTTTTCCGCTGCCATCTTTCTTTAGCTTGAATACTCATTTGTTTTTCAGTGCCTTTTTCCCTTGTGGAAGATTAATTATCTTATAAGTGTGATTTTTCTGCAGTGATTCCACCTCTTCCTGCATTGCAAACAACCATTTTTCTTTATCCTTATGAGATATGGCTTCTTGAAAATTTTCTGGTTTGCCATCTTCAGTAAGCAGACTATACTCGGATTCTGGATATCTTTTCGACGGAATCCGACCTCGTTCAGATCTTTGAACTTCTGTATTAAAAGATTCACCATCATCAACTCCTTGTGATGGTCCTACATCTTCTGGTGGAGGAGGTTGTGTCTCCCCCCTACTCAACACCCTCTTCTTCTTCATCCTCTTCTGCTTCTAGTATTTCCTCAGGCATTAGATTGTTACCTATGGCAAACTGTGCTGGTGCTGAACTTGAAATATCTTCTTGGGCACTAGATTTTGGAATTTGAGACATTGTGGGCTTTTCAATGTCTTTTATCGTCTAATTTTCATGGAACACTACATCCTTGCTTTTGATCACCTTCTTCTCCTTTTGGTCCCATAACCTGTATCTGAATTCCTCATCTCTATAGCCTATGAAGATACAAGTTGTTGTCCTTGCATCGAGCTTTTGTCTAAGCTCTTTGGATACATGCACAAAAGCTAAACAACCAAATACTCTTAGATGAGAATATGAAGGATGCTTACCAGACCATACTTTCTCTGGAACTTCAAAATCCAGCGGTGCTGATGGTGATCTGTTGATTAGGTAACAGGCGGCTCTGACTGCTTCTCCCCAGAATGGCTTTGGCAGCTTAGCCATACTGAGCATGCTTCTGACTCTTTCCATAATGGTCCGGTTCATTCTCTCGGCTACACCATTATGTTGTGGGGTGCGTGGGATCGTCTTCTCATGTCGGATGCCTTTACTTCTGCAATAGGCATCAAACTCCTTGGAAGTGTATTCACCTCCATTATCAGACTGGAGACATTTCAATTTCTTTTCAGTTTCACGTTCTACCATGACATGAAATAGCTTGAAGTAATTAAATACATGGTCCTTTGTTTTCATGAAGTACACCCACACCTTTTGAGAAGCATTATCAATGAATGTCAGAAAGTACTTGTTTCCGCCTAATGATTCCGCCTCCAAGGGACCACAAACATCAGAGTGTACCAGACTGAGCAACTTTGATCTTCTCGTTGAAGAGAAACTAAAAGAGACTTTATGTTGTTTTCCAAACAAACAATGATTGCAAGGATCTGGAGCAGTATTCTTGGCAACAGTAATAAGCTTCTTTTTCTCCAGGGTAGACAAAACTTTTTCACTCATGTGACCAAGTCTCTGGTGCCACAGATTCTGAGAAGTCTTTTTTTTACTATGTTGAGACTGTTTGCACATATCTTCACATAAGTCTTATATAAAGTACCACAAATATGACCTCAGGCGATTACCATGGTGCCCTTTGTTAATTTCCATGCGTCATTGCAAAACTGATGACCATAGCCCTGTTTGTCAAAAGCTACTCCTATCAGTAAATTCAACCGAAGATCTGGCACATGTCTGACATCCTTCAAGGTGATTATGCTCCCCACTTTTGTTTAGATCTTAACATCACCTATTCCAGCAATCTCAGAGAAACTAGAATTTCCCATCTTCACTGCTCCAAAGTCACCAGCCTTATATGTTGTGAAGAAATATTTGTGGGGAGTCACATGGTAAGATGATGTAGTATCTACTACCTATTCTGCTTCTTCTCTTGAGACATGTAGGCATGTCTCATTATTGATGGAACAGAAAGCTATCTTTCTAAGGATAGTGACAAATGTGTCTCCATCATTATTCTTCGGTTGAGAACTACCTTGCCCTTGCTCTCACTGCAATCTTCGGCAGTTCTTCTTTAAATGACCTTCCATTCCACAATGGTAGCACTTGTACGTCAGCCTTCTTCCATCTATGGATCTACTTTACTCATGCTCCTTCCTCTTCCATTGCTTCGACCATTTTCCTGTTGTCTCCCTCGGCCTCGACTACTTCTTTGTTGTCTCCCTCAGTTTTCTGTTACAAGGGCATGAGTCTGGTTCGTGCTCATATCCTTTCTTCTGGCCTCTTCATTGACCAGGGCATCTTTAATCAAGGACATGGTAAGTTTCCTATTTGGGGCCGAATTACTAAGAGAGACTACCAGCGTCTCCCAAGTGTCAAGAAGTGAATTAAGAAGTAAGAGTGCTTGTGTTTCATCCCCAAGCTCCATTTCTACAAACAATAATTGGTTTGTCAAGCTCTGAAATTCACTTGTGTGCTCGGCAACTAAAGTTCCACTACTTAGCTTCATATTAACCAATAGCCTCAATATTAAGGCTTTATTCCGAACGGTCTTAGCCTGGTACATGCCCTCCAGCTTTGTCCAGAGGGTATATGCGTCTATCTCTTTTGCAATATGGTGTAAGACACTATGATCAATTCATTGTCAGATCTGACCGATAGTTTTTCTGTTTGATTTCTTCCACTCTGCTTCCTTTGTAAGATTAGGGTTTACACCCTTTAATTCCAGGGGATCGTACAAATCTTTACAACTAAGGAGATCTTCCATCTGAGGTCTCTATAGTGTATAATTGGTAGAGGTGAGCTTTAACATTGCCCCTAATGATGTAGATTCCTTTATTTACACTAACTTGTTCAAAAACAAAGTTGAATTCCTTCAAAAGAAGAGCACCGTTGCATCCAGAATGGTCGAAAATGGGAAATTTGACTCTCTTGAGTCAGTTTGTAATTTCTAAAAGATTAGGGGCTAAAGTATAATTTCAAAAACTTTAGGGATCAAATTATAATTTCTAAAGAATAAGGGGCTAAAGTATAATTTTAAAAAATTCAAGGATCAATATGTAATTTCTAAAAGATCAAGGGATAAAGTATAATTTCAAAAAATATAATGGTCAACCTATAATTTTAAAAAATTCAGGCTGGATGATGACATGCCCGTTGACGTGGCACTTATTAAGTGTTGTGTGACGCTGACTGGGTTGTCTTCAACCTTAGTTTGGAGAGTGGGGATAGTGGCACCCACTCTTAGGCGAAGTTCCCAGAGAGTGCAGAGAGTGCAGAGAGTGTGGCTTCGTCCGAAGTTCGTTTGCCCTGTCGAAAATTCTGTTGTGCTCGTCTTGACACCAGGAATCTGTTGGAGTGGTCAAAACACCAAATGGAGGTGTTTGAAAAATTCGATTTTTAAGAGCAGAGACTTTGTTCTTTCAAGAAACCCTCACAGCACTCAACTCAAGCTCTGATACCACTTGTTGGGTATCTTAAACTCATTTAAACACGAAAATGAATAAGAATTGAGAGAAAAAAACACACTCTATTTCTCTGAATAGAATTTATAAGAGAATTACTCTCTATACAAAAACTCTCAAAATCTCTCAAGCTTTCTGGCTTTTCTCACTCCCTCTAGATACCCACAATTCTACTGAGATGCATTTACAAGAGATGACGGATGTCTATTTATAGGATAGGGGCTGCTGCAAATGGACAAAGTTTGGCAACCAAACTTTGGTGGTTGCTTATTTTTGCTGACTTTGAATTCCTACCGACCATGCTGCCATTGTTGACTTTGAGCTGGAGTGGATGACTGATATTCTTACCAACTGTGGGTGGCTGGAACTCTTCATTATTGTCTATCGTTGTTCTAAGTAGGAAAATAGGGCTAGGAAACCTTAAGGCTAGAAGTAGTAAGGTATCAAAATCCTTAGAGATGAGCATTGAAAATCAGTTTTTAACAATTAAAATGGTGTCACTGAACTGGTAAAATACACACACCAGAAAAAGACGAACCTTACCTTCAACTTGAGCCCAATTTTGTGCACAACCACCAATATCGAAGATGCAAACAAACCAGATGGTAGCAATAACATAGGCACTTGACTCGCTGGCATTACCATTCTTGTATATCGAAGTGGAGTACTCTATAATAACTGCAGACCTACTTGATTACTGCAGATGCTGAGGCAGCTGCCTCCTCTGCTATTAAGGAAATAGGTTGGCGAGCCTGGAGGCAAGCACCTATATCAAACGGATGCAACTCAGAACCATAAAAAATAAGATTTACTCCATGAAGGATTACTTCTTTACCATCATTTTCATCTGTTTCAGCTTTCATCGTACTGGCTTGACTGGCTTCTTCAATGGGCCTTGTGGCAGCTTCGTAAACAGGAGTTAAGGCATAAGATCTGCATGCACATTCAATAGCATATAGTTTGAGACTTGGAATGATTACGAAACCAAAATTATGAACTATAATGTACAGATGAAAGAGTTATACCAGGTTTCTAAATATTTCAATGTCTGAGTTTGTATGAAATATTGTCATTTAAATTTTAAACTACAATCACCTCCAAAACAAAAAGAAGCTGACAATGCAACATAGCATCATAAAACAGTTATAAATGTTGTCACTTAAAATGGACACATAATGGAATTATAAACACAGAAAATGATGTTAAGGTATTAAAATATTTTGAGCTTTGTTATGTTCAAATTTTTGTGCCTTATAAATATCCTGTATTTGCATTTATCTATAGATTCTATAGTTCGGAAAGCTCACAACAGCAAAATATTTACATGACATTATTGGAATTGTCAAATAAATGTATTGGAATGTTTATAGTTATTCATGAACCTAGAAAAATCCTCATGCATGTACTTAGGACGTAGAACTACATTAATATTCTTGAAAATCACAAACTGTATTTACTCCCTAATGTGTATATATAATCAAATCAGCTGACTGGTTTTCACCCAAGCATTCCACAAATCTTTAGTCTATTCAATATGGTATCAAAGGAGGTTCGATTGTTTCTTAAAAGGTCTCTGCTTCTGGTCCAGCAGTACCCAATCCAATATCCCTCTGTTTACCCAAACACCCAAACAACACCTCTTGAAGTCCAAAGTCACTATCACCGACACACCCACTGTCCACCGTCGCCAGAAATACACTCAGAAGTCACCGACCGACCATACACTGAAGACCCGTCGCTGGAAAACGCCACCAAACGCACTCCCTTTGTCGGGTCGTGTACCTCAGACCACCTCCTGTCGCCGGAAAATTGCTGCGACTGCCCAGAATTGGTCGCAGTCACCTCCTCTACCTGTCTAGGTGATTGGAATCCTCTGTTCTGGTCATTCAGAGAGGGGGTCTCTTGCCCTTAGTCTCCTCCATTTTCTGGTTTCCGTTTCTGGTCCAGATATATACTGAAGTATATGAAAATTAACCGCATTCCATAATGCTTTATACTTAATTAATTAAAAAATTAACTTTGTCATAGGAAGGTAACTACATTGACATACCCGAAAAAAGTTCATCTTCACCTACTTGATATGGTATCATAAATATTGAAAACAGATAATGAATAGGTTAATTGCTAAGGACAGTGACATGAATTCTGGACACATCATACGCTATAATTCTGAAAGCCACAATATCCCTAGCCTTTAACCCATTAACCCTTTTGATTTTTTTACAACCACTGCTGAGGAAGACTTCATTCTTTCTCCCAAGGCTTCATTTCAACTTGAAGGGATAGTCTGGTCCCAGACAATCACAAAGGATTTACTGCTGCTTTGTGTGGTCGGTTACAATTTTAGCCAATTTAGCAGGTAAATTATGCAACAATGAAATTCTTTGTTGATGCTATTCAATTTAATGGATATAGTTATGATATTATAATCACTTTGATGGACAGTGATATTACCATAGAGCTTGCTTGGGCCTGAAACTTGGTCAGCTTCATCTGAAATTCAATTTTGATCTTGCCTTCGATTTGGGAGAGGAGACCATAAAAGTCTACCATATCTTCCCATTTAAATGTCCTAAAAGCAAGATCATCTGCACACAATAGCCCTATTTGTCTTACATTTCCTCCTGAATCTTGAAGTTCAATACTATCTCCAGTGGCTTCTTTGAAATCTCTGTAAAATGGTATATATAGTTTTTGGAAATTCCAAAATATAAGGAAATACACAGTAAGACAATTGTTCAGTAAGCATATTCAAATTTTAGCCATCAATGGATAACTGTAAACATTAAAGTGCTTTTTTTTTTGGGTGCTAGTTGGGTTTCTAATTATTGTTGTCTGTTGTACATTCTTTAGACTTGTGATTTTGATCTCAGCCATGATTGACCAATGTGTTATTCAAAAATTTACTTCAGAGGGTTCAGGAAGGAAGGTCATAACTTTAATTGTAATAGCAAATAAACATTTAATAAAATGCCAATAAATGTACTATATTCATTGTGATATATTAATTTTTTTTTTAATTTTTCTATTGATCTAATTGGAATTATACTCTCAAGTTTAAAACTTACTGCCTCTGATTACTTTGTAATACAGTATAAATTTTTCTATTTTATTTTCATGATACATATATGTGAATATAATTCATGTCTCAACGAAAATATGTTGTGCTTTAATGTAATGATATACTTATAAGGATGCCAAAGTATGTTTCTAGTCCATCAAATTTTGAGATCAATAATTTATATTTATGTTTTACTTCAGGTTTGTTATAATTGCAGTGTTTACAGTTTTTGAAACAAACAAAGTATTTTCTATTCTTTACTCTATTGATTTTATAAACTGGTTTACAGCAATACTTCAATTGAAAAATCCTGTTACTTTTCTGTTTTGTCATTCATAGTTGTTATGATATCTTTACTATGTTTATGTAATACAATTTTCATGAATTTATAATTTACTATTCTCATAATTGATTTTAGTATATATTTAAAATAAAATTATTATGGAAAAGTGTCACCGTGCATCACACGGGTGATAGACTAGTATGTTTAAAGAGCAAATTAAAAGTTCAAATCGACGGATACCAAGAGAATAAGCAATAGAGATTCAAAGCATTATTTTTAAAACAATTGTTTTTATTTTTTTATAATTTTAGATAATCTTCAACTATATATCCTGAAATTGACGTCGATCATTGAAAATTTTAACAAATCCAGTTCATGTTTAACCCAATCAAGGCTAAATTCTAGTTTTGCAAATAACTGCTTAGTTTTTCAAAATTAGTTTCCTTCTTCACTTTTGGGCAATTGAACTAATTTTCATGTGCAATTTGAAGGGTTTCAGTAAAACTGACTTTTAAAACACTAAAGAATTAACTTAAAAATATTAGAATTTAATTTTATTAATTGTTAGTGTAAATTTTTTGTATACTATTATCTAATAATGTGTTAGTATATGATTAATAAATTAATTTTTTAAAAATATTTGTTGTAATAATTAAATTATTTTAATGATTTATAAATACATTATTTAATGCCAGTGTGAAAAAATTATAATAATTATAAATTAAAATTAAATTTATAATATTATAGTACATCGTTAATAATGAACTTTCAAAGGACATAATTACTTGATAAAAAAAAAGGACATAATTAAATGAATATACAGGCAATATACCCAGTAGAAATTAACAAACAAGTTCTTTTTATATGGATCTGACGTACTAGCTAGCCTAGTGTTCCAAGTGATCAGGATTTTTTTTATGAAAGCCAGAAGATTAGATTAATAGAAGTGAAGATATTTGAATTCTCTTAAAAGAGAATTTCATCTCGGTGCCACGTCTTGTATGCATAGTTGTATGACTCGGGTAGTTGCAAGCTTTCAAGAATCCATTCATACATGAATCCATTCATACATTTAGTTAGTGTAACCCTTAAAGTGAATAAAATATTTTTACATAAAGTGATTTAAGAAGTCTCTTACTCACTTTACCACTTTCTACTTAGTTTACTGAGTGGAGATAAGGAAAAATTATAGAAAAAATTAAAAGAAAGACTAGAGGATGGTGACCATCCTCACACCTCAGAGTTATTTATTTACTTTACTCTCACCCTCTCTTAACAACTTACCTTTTTTATTCATTATTATTATTATTAAGATATTCTTTCGATACTTTTTATTTTTACAAAGGTATCCATATTGTTAATAATTATTAATCATTAATTATAAAAAATATTAATATTTTTACAAGACATAAGGGTATTGATAAAATTTATTATTATTATTATAAAGGTGCAATAGAATTAACCAAAAAATAAATAGAGTGAAAGACACGAAAAATTTAAAGCAAGACAACACTCTAGCTTCTTTAAATTTTCTTTGATTATTTGCGTGTGAACTTGTGAATGTCACTAAAAATTTATAAATATCATTCTTGAAATTTGTTGGATTGCTTGTGCTTTTTAAATATCTTTTTAATTTTTTTATTCTTTTTTTCTTTCTTTCATGAAGTGTAGTTTGATTAATTAATATGTTATAATAACTTGTACCGTGTATATTTAATTTAGTAATTGATTTCAGGTTATGTAAATAAATTAATACTCACATTTCTTGTTGCTTTTTAGGTATGTAGATGTAGTTGATCTTGAACGTATATAAGTACAATGATAATATTGACCCCACAACATGGCCTAATTCTCTTCACGTGAATAATAATATAGCTTTTAGGTTCAAATTTACTACGGTCGTCCTTTTCCAGTTTCCCATAAACAACACAAAAATAGAATAAAAACTAGTTCATATATGCAGTGAATCAGATATGATAATAGTTGACGGGTTTGACCAATGACTAAATCCAGTGACCTCATAAAAATGTTTAAAATAAATTAGATAAACTGTATTGTATATAAGAAAAAATTACATAAACACCTTCTGAATTTTATTTAAAATTTAAATGATCATTATAAATTTTTAAATTGAGATAAGAGGTTTTTAAAATTTATGAATCTTGTAAATAGGTTATTTTGTTCACTAATTAAGTCAAAATCATTTATTAAGTGACTTACACTTATTAAGTAAAATACATAAAAATATTTAATTGGTTTATATTATGTTTAATAAAAAATTAAAATTTTTATATATTTTAATTAATTTCTATTTCTAAAAATTAAAAAAAAATATTTAATAAATTAAAATAAAATAAATTAATATATAAATTATTTTAAAGTTTTTAACAAATTATTATATAGATAAAGTAGATATATCATGTGTGTTAATATATACTTATATGTGATAAATAACTTTCGTCTAACTTATATATGAAAGAGTCTATTTATAAATTTTGAAAATATTTTATTTAAAATTAAAAATTTATAGTGATTATTTTAAAATAAAATTAATTTTAAAAGTGTTTGTACTTTTTTTTTGTAAATATAAATATAAATCTAATTAATAAGAGTTGCTATAATAAATTAATAAAAATAATATTCAGGATGAGTTGATAATTTTTTTTATTTAAAATATAAATCTTTTGGTGATTATTTTAAAATAAGATTAATTTTAAAAGAATTTGTACTTTTTTTGTAAATATAAATATAAATCTAATTAATGAGAGTTACTATAATATTTTAATAAGTGTGTTATTCAAAATAAATTATCGGTTATTTATTAAATTTTAATTTTATAATAAATATTTTAAAATTTATTAAATATAAATATTTTATAAATCATCTTAAATATCAATATTTTAAAAAAATATATCAAAATAATCCTCCTAATTAATTGCTTACTTCGGTGGCACGAATTCTGCGTAAGATGCGGCTCGGTACTGCAAAGTGCCAAAAACTTTCTATAAGCGTAAACATTTGACCGCCGAACACAGCTTGGACAAACATGTATCATATCTTAATTGTTAAATTTCATATATCTTACAGGTTGAAAGTTATCCTTTTTATGACGTAAAAAGTGGTAAACATGTGTTGGTTGAAAACTTTGGCTTGAGTTCTCGGAGGGTTAGCGTTCAGATAATTATCTCCAATAGCAGAAGAACGCAAGAAGAAAAAGTCAAACAACTACAGCTATAGCATTATAATAATAGATTTCATCTTCTAAAGTGAGATACAATTTAAATCATAAAGTATAAAATAATAATTATTAATAAAAAACTAATAATTTAAAATTTTATAATATAAATATTTATATAACAAATTATGGATGTGCAAAAATCTAATCTTTTAATTCTTTTATTAACGATTATTATTTTATATTTTATTCTTTAAACTACACATCTTACTTTAAAGATCAAAATCTTATAATAATATATTATATAATTCAATATTCTTGAATCATGCAGTGATATAGTTTTCCATGTGCATGTAATTAATGGCATGATTAAATAATATTTGCTACCTAGTTCTCAACAATAAATAAATAAATATTTAGAAAATGTAGTACATGTGATGGGTCCGCAGAATCACTATATAAAGAAGATAAAATTCTGAACTGGGAAACAGCAAGTGAGAACTTCCAGAATTATACAGACAACTCAATCAGCATTCATGGCATCCAAGAATGGGTACAATGCAACTGAGCTCTTTCAAGCTCAAGCTCACTTGTACAGACACATGTATAGCTTCCTGTGTCCCATGTCTCTCAAGTGGGCTCTTGAGCTTGGCATACCAGACATAATCCACAACCATGGCCAACCCATTACTCTTCCTGAGTTAGTGTCATCTCTACATGTTCCACAAGCAAAAGCTAGTTGTGTGCAGCGTCTCATGCGCTTATTGGCACACAATGAGTTCTTTGCTATAGCCAAAATCAATGATAACAACGAAGAGAAAGAAGCATATGTTCTGACCCCTGCATCAGAGCTCCTTGTCAAAGGCACTGATCATTGTTTATCTTCAGTGGTTCAGTGGTTGCTTGACCCAACTCTGGTTGGTTCATATAATCAACTGGGGAAATGGATTTGCGGGGAAGAGCTCACAGTAATTGAGACCGCATTAGGCCCAG
This sequence comes from Styphnolobium japonicum, assembly GCA_023212625.1. Taxonomy (NCBI): domain Eukaryota; kingdom Viridiplantae; phylum Streptophyta; class Magnoliopsida; order Fabales; family Fabaceae; genus Styphnolobium; species Styphnolobium japonicum. The sequence continues at coordinate 8,902,828 of JALBWW010000010.1, forward strand.
GAGGCTATTGGGATTTCCTTAATCAAAATCCCTCACACATGAGATCCTTCAATGGGGCAATGGAAAGTGATTCTCATGTGGTGAGGCTGGCATTGAGAGATTGTCAATCAGTTTTTGAAGGCCTGGATTCCCTTGTTGATGTTGGTGGTGGAACTGGAAACACAGCTAAGATTATTTGTGAGGCATTTCCTAAGTTAAAATGCACAGTGTTTGATCTTCCGCAGGTTGTAGCAAACTTATCAGGAAGTAACAATTTGAGTTATGTGAGCGGGAACATGTTAAAATCTATCCCTCAAGCTGATGCAGTTTTACTGAAGGTATGCAAAATGGCTCGTCAATTGCATGATTTGCTTTTTATGATCTTACTTCAAATTACTATATGCATCCTTTACAATTCATCATTAACAAAGTGACTGACAGAATTTCTAACCAATATATTTATTTTTTTGCAGTGGGTTTTACATAACTGGAATGATGATGATTGTATAAAGATACTCAAAAAATGTAAAGAAGCTATATCTGTTAAAGGTAAAGGTGGAAAAGTAATCATCATAGATATAGTGATCAATGAAATGCAAGATGAGCATCAAATGACCGAGACAAAACTCTTCCTTGACATAATTATGATGACTAGTCTTAATGGAAAAGAGAGAAATGAAAAAGAGTGGAAGCGACTCTTCTCGGAAGCAGGCTTTGAACATCACAAGATATTTCCCATGTTTGGCTTTAGGTCTCTTATTGAGCTTTATCCTTAAATTTTATTGTAATTTGTTAAAAAGTTTTACATATGCTTAACATGATAAAGTGGTATAAAAAATGTCATAAAAAAGTGTAGTCATGGTCATTGGTCAACCCGAATATGTTATGGTTCCTCTGATCTTGGAGTTCTCTATTTCTTTTATATACAAATAAAACTAGTGGTGAAATCAGTTGAATTTCCTGGGTTGAGGTCATTTGACGAGTCTTAGACGAAAGGTCATTTAAGTTTTCTTAGGCCGAAGTCATGAAATTTTCCCTTTGTGATTCTCTCCTTTCACTAGATCTGTAACAGAGGCCAACATTAATCATTGGTAATAGAAATTCAGTTCTGTTTTTCATACCTTGATAATTTAGTATTCCTTTATTACCATTTAAAATCTAGTGGTGTTCATATAAATTGCTTCATCATTTTTCCTCATTTTTCCTTTTCATAATCTTAACAGGGTTTGTTTTATTTCTTTTGATTCCTCTATGCCTGAATCTTATGGCCTTTCACGACTGAAAAGTATAAGAACTAAGCGCCTTAATAAAGATGAGTTACAACTCCTCTAATGATCAAATGGAGCAATGAATAAAAGCTGGTGTATTTTCTTTTTATTTATTTTTATTGTTAATGTATCGTTCAATTGACAATTCTAACCATATTGACAATCTACATCCAACTTGACAGGATGCAGCATATTATGATGAGAAAAAGATGCATCAAATGAGAGAAGATGAATTCATTATTTAAAAATCAAATATCTTAATCTCTGTTAAGCATGTTAAGAAGAACATAACCTTGTTTTTTAAATCGTTTATTATCTTCATCTAAACATCTCTTCTTCTCAAGAGAACCTTTACATTTCTCTATCACTTCCTCTCTAACAGCAGAATTTTTCATTATCAACACAAAAAAAAAAAACTCAGAAATAAGATCAAAGGCTATTAATTTAATTTAAATGCATCAAGCAGTCATTAGTATCCCAGGAGAGCCATTGGCTGTCCCATTTCTCTCACCTAATCAGCATGATATGTTGCCTAACATGCTGCCAACATCCTGTATATAAGAACAGTCCCGCCACCATAGTGTTTTTTCATATTGGCATATAAGTTCCTAATACATGTTCTAATAAGATTAATTTGAATGGCTGGCACAAATCCCAGAAATTTTCCAAACCAAAATCCTATTAGCGAAGTAGTAGAAAGGAAATGTTCAAAAAATGAGTAACAAAAATAATAATTTTACCTTATGAAAACCCATCTTTTCTCATGACCAGTATCATCCAACAGGTTTGTAAGAAACCAATATCACTAGTCCTTGGTTTGACTCTCAACTGCAGCTACTGCAAGGGGAAAGTACTGGTCATTGTAGATTCTTGCTACAGCGACTAGCAACACTCCACCAAATAGACTCTTCAAGAAACAACCATCAACACCAATAATTAGCCTGCAGTCAAGAACCCAGTCTTACAAATAATCTTTAAACACACATAATCTTTAAAAGGTAGGATTAGGTAAGTGGGATTTCATGTGTCTATCCCTCAAGGTTTCATCCTGTAAGTCATTGAACCCACCTTACTTACAAATGCCTCCTACTGACATCTTTTCCTACACACCACCCTACATCTATGTCACTGCACGATTTTTCTTGAAGTGTAGGGCCCAGCCATTAAGCAACGACCACTCTAATTTCATCTTTAAACTGTTTGAGAGAGGTGAACTCCATCCCCAGGGATTGTGCTGGTGGTTCCTTTGCCCTCTTAGCTTATTAAATTAGTGTGTGAGCTAAATGTATCCCGGCAATTAAGTTAACGATTTTGCAATTCTAAAAGGAATAACTAAATTAACCTCGTAGATAATATAATATAGTGTAGTGGGAAGAAAGAGTCATTCCGCAAATGATTATACTAATTGAGATGTAAAAATGTCACTAAATTCAAAACTAAAGAAATAATAACTAAATTGGGTGGGGGGTTGCGAGTGATCTCTTGTTTGGATCTAAGTTAATCCCAATGGTTGGATCTAGATATTATAATGTGTTCGTTCGGATGTACTTTTTATTGATAAAAAATGTCCTTTTCTCTTTTAAAAAAAATAATTTTGCCATATTTAGTGTGTTTTGATGAGTTTTATAAAAATTAAAAAAAGCTGAAACACTAAAAAAAAAAGCATAAATTGTGCATTTATTTTAGCTAGATTTTGGGGCCGTTTGAATAAATTTCTAAAGAAAGAGCTTTTTCTTGTAGATCTTATTCCAGTAGAATTTTTTATAAAAAAAAGTTACTTTTGTATTTGGATACAATGTTTGAGAATTTCTTTTAAGTTTGTTTAAAAAAAAAGAATATAAAGTCTTTTTTATAGTAAAGTTACTAAAAATGTAATGCATCTAAAATAAGGGAGGCAGGGTTAGCAAGGAGAAAATAAAATGACATGATATGTAATTTTTAATAAAAGAAAATGACATTTTTTGCTAGAAACTATTATTAAAAGAGTTTAATTTTGATCCACTGTTAGTGTAAAGTTTCTTTATATTATCACCCAATCATGTATTGCCAACTCATTAAAAGAGTTTGATTATTGTAACAACTACTTCAAAAGTCTAACACTTTTAATGATGTGTCAGTACATGATTGGATGACAGTGTAAAAAAACTTTACACTGATAGTGGATTAAAATTAAATCCTTATTAAAAACAACTTCTTATTTACTTTTCTTTTAAAAACTGAGGATCATTAACTTAAAAAAAAGTAATAATTGGACCTTTTTTTTTCTTTTAATTCTACTTCTTTAAAAAGTTGCATTTAAACATACTTCAAAACCTGTAACAGCGCCTTTTTTTTTAAAGTACTTTAAAAGAAAAAACTATCCAAATGCACTCTTAATTTTTCAATGAAAAGGATAATTTTTATAACATAAAAAAGTTGTTCATACATAAAAGAAGATTTTTTCAAATATCACATCCAAATATAAAACAAGTTTTACTTTTCACAGAAGATATTTACTTAAAAAATTATATATTATTTTTTAGAAGCTCATCCAAACCAACCCAATATCCACTTATCATTTAATTAAGGAATTGTGTTAGTTGTTGCTTCTGTTTATTGCTTAATTATGTTGTTCATGTCAGTTAATTGATTACTTGCCTTCAAGTCACTTGGGCTACCATTACATAAAGTCGTTCTCTTTTTCTCTCATTTTTTCTCCATCTTCGTCTCAGTTTTCCTCAGGGACACAGGAACCCTCTCTCTCTACAATGCAGTGAAGAATTTCTCCAATAATTGATGCTATTGCTGGGTTCCTTTTATGATTCTTCAAAGGGCCTGCATCACGGACTCTATCCTTCATATGAAATGCTTCTGTTTGTGGGTTGTCTTGGCAAGTGGCGGAACTTGAAATTCTGGAGGGATAAAATTTTTAGGACAAGTTATAATACTTATAAAGTTTTAAGTTTTTTTTTATCCTTTGATCATGAGTATATCCCGCTGGATGCAAGGACTACTCTCTTTCGGGGAAATGAATGACACTCGAAGGCAAGCAATCTCCTCCAAGCTTAAATTTGCTCTTATAATGTGACCTTTTATGATTTAAATTTATAATTTGATGATATTTTATCTTAATCCTTTAGTCAATCATAATTTAAATTATTAATTATAAGAGCAGATAAGACTATCACAAACTAATTTCTTGGCAGTTTAGCCATCAATTTTTTGAAGTATAAAGGCACACAAAAATTATTCTCTTAAAGTTTGCAGTAATCATTGTAAAAATAAAAGACAGTAAAGTTATATAACTAACAAAAATAATTTTTATTACAATTATAACATATGTGAATTCTTTCAAATGGTTGCAAAGAAGACTTGTTTTTATTTTTCAATCGAAAGGGGAAAATAATTAGTGAGAGTACAATATTATACAAAAATTCATTTTCCCTTCTTGAAAATTAAAGAAATACCTAAATTATTGTATATGGTTAAAATAAGAAGAAAAAAAAAAGATAGCTATATAAAATCTAACCATTAAAACTAATAATACTATTACAAAAGTATGTATCTTTGTATCTAATAACGGTTGCATATATAATATGAAAAAATTTGCCCCCCGCCCTTTAAAAGCTCCACTACCGATCTTGGCCTGAGGATTGGGCACGTAGAAGCTTCACTATTAATGTTTAGTTTCAAAATCTAAAGTGTAAATCATCTTTTTAAAAGAATTAAATTAATATGTAAGTCCTATATATATTTTTTTGAAGAGAAGTCCTCTATTTTAAGATTTTAAATATTTTAAAAGTTATAATTGAGTCTCTATAGTTTCATTTTCTTTTTTCATTAGGTTTCTATACTAATCTAACGGTAGGTTAGATTAAAAAATCTAATAAAAAAATTTATAACTATAGACATCCAATTATAACTTTCAAAATATATATAGGGAAGTATTTAAAAATTTAACCTAGAATAACTATAGCGTTAAGTGTAATGTGAACACATGTTTTACACTTTTTTCTTTTTCGTATTTGCTTGATCTGTGTCAATTATCATGCAATTATGGAATATAATGACCTAATCCTGATGGCAGGAGTTTTATTTGGGAAGTTAAGTACTATAATAATATGTTCTAGATATAAAAAATATTTTTTTTTTTGTGTAAACTATGGTTTCTCTTTCTTAAAAAACAAGAGACAAATATCAAGAGATACAGTAATTAGGACCTCTTCTAAGTGCGTTTTTTCCATACTATAATAATATGTTCTAGATATAAAATATTCTTAAGATATATAAAACAATCCTATTTATAAGCTTAATGAAGCAAATTAATGATAATATTATGTAAATCACTTTAATATATGAAAAGTGTGTAATAAATGTTATCAAAAGATAATATAATGAAAACTAATACCAAAATTTAAATTCAATTTTATAGTCGTAATTTTTTCGATAATTATATAAGTTTAAACTTTCTTAAAAATGATAATGAAATATTTCTAGAAAAAGTAAATTAGTCTAGGGACTAACATGCAAATCTCCCTTCTACTATTATAAAATTGTATATACAAATATTTAATTTATAAAAAATTATATAATTGACTCCAAAAGTTGTCGTACCTAACATAAGTGCCTCATTGGAATTTTACATTTTCTGTCTTGGAAACAACACCTTTATTAAAAGTGTATGTGCTTCGTAGGGAATATAAATAAGTTCATTTAGATGCCACTTATTTGAATTGAAGAATTATCAAATCAGAAAAATAAGACGATCCTATAAGGGTAAACTCCTAATTAGGTCTTCAAAAGATTTGGATGACATTAATTTAGTCCTCAAAAGATGGTTGACAATAATTTAGTTATTGAATCATTGCTTTTAATATCATGTTAGTCTATACGTCAAATTCTGTGATGAGGCCATTAGTTAGCCACTAATGTGGCAAATTACCTATTTAGATGTTTCATTATCTGCTGATATGGTTCAAAGAGGTAGTGTGAGAAGAAACCTCAGCAACAAAAATGTCAGGGCCATGATTGGGAATGTTTGTTTCTCCATGTTTGGTATTGGGATCATGGTCTTTACCATCATTGTTGCTATTGTTGTTCAAAGGAAGTGGTTGATGGATATAATGTTTGTAATAGCTTTAAAGTTACACTATTCATAGGTTAAGACGATAGAGTTTTGGAGATTTAGGTACCTAGTTTTTGATTTGAGATTTAGGATTCTTCATTTGTGATTTTGGAATTTTGATTCAAGGTTGTCAGTGATGGCACTCGAATGAGCTCTCAACATAATAGAACTGACTGTAATTGTACTTGGAAAGAATTTTAGCCACATTCTCCACCACAAACACACTATCATCACCTCCCATCATGAACCATAATCTTCAATGTCTTTGTAACCACCCTCAAAATCCTCAATGTAGATCTCTCCCCCTGACGATTCATGTATTTGAATTTTGTGGTGTCCTTATAAATTTGATTCTCTTGTAACCCCCCATTGCATTGAATCCTCACATATTTATCCAACCATACTACCCCTCTCGTTTGCTTAGGCTTCCACCGTACCTTGATGTTTTTCTGATGGGTGGAAGTGGACCAATTTTGCTGGTCATTGGTAAAGAGGAGAAGGTTGGAAGAATAGAGAATGTATAATACTATTTTGACTAGGATCAACCAAATGATGATGCTTTGCTAGGAATAAGAGTACATTTGGATTTTGGCTCTTCCTTGGGATTTAGCTTAATTATTTGTCATGTCATCAGATAATATAATACTAAAGCAAATAACTGATCACACTAACGGTCTTATCACGAAACTTGATGACTAAAGTGATGACAAAAGCAATGATTCGAAGGCCAAATTGATGTCAACAATCTTTCTATGATCAAATTAGTTTGTTTGGGAAAGATAGAAAATTTCAACTTTTTTTCCTCTAAAAAGCTGTTTTATAAATAATTTAGTGTGTTTGGCAACTGACTTGAATTTTCAAAAAAGCTTTTATTTTTTTTAAAACACTTTTTCTAACATCTTCAGTTTAGGACGGTTAGATTATTTTTAAGATACAAGTTCTCTTCCCATATACCCCTATAACGGCTCCTTCAACCCATTACTCTCCACCAATTTTTTTCACCTTCATTACTACCTTCCACCAAACTCACTGATCAGTAATTACTCTCCATTTTCCTCTCCTTTCTTTACCTTTCATTACTCTCGTAGCTGCCTAAACCTATTCTCACTCTCTCTTGTCGTCAACATTGGTTGCTGCCATTTGTTGTAGCTGTTGGTCCATCGTGCTTGCCATCGTCGCTGCCGATCCGTCGTGCTTGCTATCGCCGCCATTGGTCCATCATGCTCGCCGTTGTCGCTCCCGGTCCGTCATGCTTTGTCGTCACTGCTAACCACCAGGTTCTAAATCATAGCCCTCTGCTTCTTGTTTGATCTTGTTTGTTGTTGTTCTTTTTTTCTCAATCTCTTTCAATCTGGTTTTTTATGAAGTAGAAAACTTAATTAAGACATTAAAATGTAAAGAAATAAACTTAATTAACACATACAGACACACACAGACACTCACACAAAAGGAAAGGCATATAGAGGTGAGGACTATGACTATTGACTAACCCCTTGTAGTAAGTCCCAGACATGGTGATAAAACTTCTAAGGTGGTCATCTAGCTTGGTCGACTAAAGAAGCTCCCCTGTTGACCTTTTGACAGCAATAAGAATAGCAGGCCCATAGATCCCAACTATGAGAAGCGCTGCAGCCACCGTTGGAGTTGATCTTGAGAGGGTGGCATTTCACATTTTGAATGAAACCCGTGTTGTTAAAACCAATCAACTGCTGCAAGTTAACCTTCCAAACAGGGGATCCATCTAATGCTTTGACAACCAAAGGTACCCATTCCAGCTTGGGAAATTGCTGGTGTTACTGTTATGTCTCCCCCTGCATAGAATACTCACTTCAAACTTAAGTTGGAAACTGTCCAAGGGTTGATCTTGGCCTCTTTGTTGGCATATCTTATGTTGTACAAATATCCACCATGGTTCACCCAATCTTGCCTTGGCTTGTAGCTCTCATTTTGTTCCTAAAATTAGTCAGTTTATGCAAACATTTGTTACTAGCCAATCATCCAATGACACACTGTATGCACATAAAGGGAGAGAGAGATTGAGGGAGAAAGAGACATATTCTCTTTTGGGTGGTTGGTGAGGGAAAAAGGTATGTGGCTTACATCTGAAAGTTTAATAGCTGTGATCTTAAGAATGCAGAAAATGGAAAGCAAGATAGGAAATAGATGAATATGGAATTTGGGAGGTGCCATGGGTTAGACCCTTGAATAACTCTTATTAATATATGATAGTATAAAGATTTTCTAAAATACTTTTATGTAGGTTACGCCAACAGGAAGATTTATTTAATTCAGTAATTGCTACTTACACATGCAACTCTAGTATTCACAACTATTCACAAATGTATAATTGCTTGTAAGTCTTTATTTAAATTTTGTTAGACTTAAAAAAGTGACACTTCTGCAATTGCTAGTAGTTGTAAGTGTTATTTGTGTAGTTAACATGATTCGGTCAAATTATATAAGTGGTTGTAGTAAAACTTTTTTCTTGCAAGTAGCAATTTACGTAAGGTAGCTAGTAGCTAGTGAACTTTTATTCCCAAACTAACAGGATCAAACATTTTTCTTGATTGAAATATGTTGAACCAAATGCTTTGAAGATATTTTGTAGAATCCATCTAACAATTTTACGTTGAGATATGATCCCTTTAATAGTTATGAAGTCAAAAGAAGAAAAATCAATCCATCTATACATTGAAACATATATACTTGACCTACGTACTTTTAACTATAATATATTAGTATTGGGCCAACCCAAAAAGAAAAATACTGTTTGGAAACATAATTATATGAAATACTTGATGAAAAGTGATTTACTTTTTAAATTGATAAAGTTCACTAAAAATAAATCAATTAAATAATCACAAAAAATGTAAGTAACTTTATAGAAAATTCCATAGTACAGAGACATAAACCTGTTGAATTAAAAAAGTCAATTAAGCCAACCAATTTCTAACGAGTGCTTCTATTTATAAATTTTTTTTCTGTTACAAAAAAATTACACTCTTCTCTACACCAATAAACTTGTTTATGTGCAAAGTGCAAGTTGTACACCTGTAAAAAAGTGTAATGTAACTATATTTTCTCACAAAATAGTAAAAAAAAATTTCTACTGATATGTGTGAGGTGGTTTGTCTGCCTACAATTTATTGTTCTTTATTAGGGCCAAATGCACGGGCACATTACTGTGCAAAGCTAAAGATGTAAAGCACAAACTTATGTCTCTCCAATTTATATTGTTTTTGTTTGATTTGCTCTTTTGAGTTCTCTTGTTCTATGCATGTTGTTGTTTAGAGACTACAACTATATGATTATTTTTTATTAGTGACTGACACATGACTTGTGTTTTATGTTTAAGTATTATTCACCTTGAAAGATATAGAGCATGGCATATAGAGCAAAGATATAGAGCACACCATATAGTTTTTGCTTCCTAGAATGTCTTTCATAATTGTACCTGTTCAAGTTTTGAATTCAACTAAGGTCATTAGTAATTTTTTTAAGATGTTTCTATGGACTGTGGTACCTTTTCTTAACTTCATATGTTAATTATCTTTTACTTCACAAACATAATGTTGAAAATCCTATTTTCTAGAAGAAACTAGACTTTGCAATTATTGTGTAATTAGTGAGTTAAATTTGTATATAAGTTTCTTTTATTTTGGTCAGTAGTATAGAGGATATAATTTTCTTGGGACCATTAGTTTGATCATATAATTTTCATTTATTATTGAGATAGGATGAAAAATATACAATGGAAAAACATGTCTCCAATGGTTGGCCCGCCTAATGAAGAAGAAAAAAAATCAAGAAAATGGGAGGATAGTACTATTGAGGTTTTAATTGATTGTACTTTGGAGCAAGCACATCAATGGGAACACATTGGCAGTGGCTTGACTAAACAGAGGTGGAGGAATGCTAAGGCAAAATTCAGGACTATGATTGGCTTGAATTATGATGAGCTTCAAATTAAGAACAAGTGGGATGCTATTAAAAAAAATGGCAGATCTGGTATAGAATCTTTGGAAAGGAAACTGGACTTGGTTGGAGTCACGAGAAAAATAACTTTGAAGCATCAGCTGATTGGTGGGAAAAAAAATCATGGTAGGTTTTAATTAAATTGAGTTTAGAAATGTACTATTATATAGTTGTTCGGTGTTAACCTTTGTGTGCTTGGTAATTGTAAGAGGATCCCGAAACAGCACAATTATGAAATAATGGTTTAAAATTTGTTGGTAAGCTGACTTCCCTATTTGCTCCTGGTACAGCAACTGGTGAACATGTATGGGCACCATCCTCAAGAGTATTACCTGAGGATGTTGAAAATTTAGACACAACTGAGGGTTTAGGGGATAGTGAAGACCCGAATGTTGGTAGAACTATTGGGGGACCTAGTGGCGGTACTAGTGTTGGGGGTAGGTTTGGTTTTGGAAAATTCACATTGAACAACTTTACAGGTAGTTCTTTATGTGAAAAGAAAAGAAAACATGATGGATCAATGTTACCTAAAGGGGGTAAGCAAACACAACGTAAAAAACAAAAACAATTACATTGAAAGACTAGTTGGAGTAGTTGATTCTCGCACTGCCACTACTGATCATGCTAGCAATGCTGAGTTGGGTGACCTGTTTGCTATTAGTAGTGTCATGAAAAAGGTTAAGAAGTTGCCAGGCATGGAACCTGGTTCTCGGTTTCTAGCAAAGTGTAGCCTCATCTTGAAAGACTCAACATCAAGACAAATGTTTGTGGCTCTTGAAAATGCAAATTCAAGGCTTAATTATCTGTTGATTGAAATTGAGAAGGCAAATATGTAGGTTGTAGTTAAGGTTTAGAGTTTAAGTGCAAATTTGGTGATATATACATCACTTTTTGGATGGTGTATTTGGATCCGTTATGCAGATTCAACACTTTTTGTTTGCTGATGTATAAATCACTATTATCTTTTATGGTGTATTTGCTTATGTATAAATCACTACTATATATGCTGATGTATCTTCTATCTTCCTTGTTTGAACAATGCTCCCAATGGCTTGATTTATATAATTTATATTGCATATCTATACTTTGTAGGACTTGCTCCTTTTTCATTATTAAAATGGTTATTACAAGCTCATCACAGTATGATAACAACTAGAATGAGGATGATATTGAGAAGTCTGAAGATGATATTGTATTTATACTAGCATCAGTGGCTATGTTGCTTATTGATTATGGTTATAAATATCTGCAAAGAGCCACACCGAACTAGTGCGTTAACAAGCCATAATTGGGTTCAAGAAATATTATGTAGCCATGATATTCGTTGTTATGAAATGTTTAGAATGGGAAAACATGTTTTTTATGCTTTTTGTGACAAATTAGTTGAGCATGGATTGAAGCATACTAAACATATAGGGGTGTTAGAGATGGTGGCCATGTTTTTGAATGTTGTTAGACATGGGATAGGCAATAGAATGATCCCAGAAAGATTCCAACATTCAGGTGAAACCGTTAGTAGATGTTTTCACAAAGTTTTAGTCACTTGTTTGAAATTGTCACTGAAATTGATCAAGCCGTAAGATCCCTCTTTCCAAAATATTCATTCCAAAATTCAATATGACGAAAGATATTGGCCATTTTTTAAAGATTGCATAGGTGCAATTGATGGAGTCCATGTTCCTTGTGTGGTGCCTCAAAGTGAGCATGCAAAATATATAGGCAGAAGGGGATATACTAGCCAAAATGTCACGACCGTATGTGATTGGAATATGTGTTTTATATTTGCATTGCCAGGTTGGGAAGGCAGAGCACATGATGCTAGAATTTTTCATGAAGCACTACGTAATGCAAACTTTAAGTTTCCACATCCTCCCGCAGGTTTGATATTCTAACTAGTCCTTTACATATTACTTACATGTTTTAATATATGTTTGCCTTTACATTTTTTTTAACTATTGCTCAGGTAAATATTATTTTGGTTGATGTTGGTTATCCAACACCCATTGGCTACTTAGGGCCATATAAAAGTGAGCGATATCATCTTCCAGATTTCAGGCAAACTATCGAATTTAATAGTCACAATGAAGTTTTCAACTATTTTCATTCTAGCTTAAGGAGCACCATAGAAAAGACATTTGGTGTATGGAAGAATTGATTTGCAATTTTGAATCACATGCCTAAATTTAAATATTCCACTCAGGTTCAAATAGTTATTGCTACAATGGCAATACACAATTTTATTAGGCAAAATAGCATCACAGATGTTGAGTTTATTAACATTATTGCTGATGAGAATGTACCAAATGATGATGATGATGATGATATCAATGATGGCAATGACCTACTTGAAAGCATGGATAATATTGTGTCTTCTGAGTACATAGATTGTATTCGAGATTTGATTAGGGATGATATTGTTAGAGCTTTATAAAACTAGGAGTTTCTGACATTGTTGTTTATTTTGTGGATTGTCTAATTTCAAGTTGACTATGTAAGAAAATTTATGAAGCAACTTCTCTTTATTTTTTATTGCTTTATCTTTTATTATTGATATTTAACTTGTCTATCACTATCTCATTTATTATTGAAATTTATGTTGACTATCACTATCATTTTTTTTTTAGAATTTACTACTCAAATTATTTAAGAACCAGTGCATGTTGTTATATTGATTTGAAAAATATATATTTTTATCTTAAAATTCTCTATATTATTCAAATAAAGTATATATTGCTTTTATTTAACTATTCTAAAAATATATATTTTCACATGTTTTCCACAATCATTAAAAATGTTACAAATTTTATTCAATTTCTTATAATAGAAATTTTTTGATGATAACACAACAAAAAATAAACAAGTTCTAATGTTAAAAAAGCATCAAATATTATTAATATAAACAAATAACTTCATACCCTTTTTCGTAATTTACTATGAAAAAATGATTATTTTTTACATCATCCAAATTAAATAGATTATTTTAAAATCACATTTCGGCAAGTGTACCCAAACAAAAACAGATTCTGATTATAATCGATTATCACAATATCGATTATTAGCATAATCTATTTTTTCCAACTTTCCCAAACACACTTAATGTCAGTCAAATTTTTCGAGGACCAAATTGAGAGTTTACTCAATATATAACTAAACAATCCTATAAATCAAATCAGAAAATAAGACATCAGTACAATTATCACTACAGAAATTTTGCTTGGATTCTACTTGTATAAAGCTCCAATGAAAAATAACAGGAAGAGAAATTATTACAATTTATAAAAGATAAGAAATCAGCAAAGTTAGTACAATTTACTTTTTATTATTATATATACGTAATAAGAGCACCAATAATATTGATGACTTAAATAGTTTCTAATGGTTCAATTATAAATGATTGTAATATGAAACATTGAGCGTGTTGGAGACTTAAGCTATTTGAGCATAATTGTTATGCTCAATCATTGAGGCTGATAGAAGTTTAAACAGAAGTCCTAAATTTTAATCGAAGTTTCTAAAAGGTGTCAGAAAATAAAGAGCCTTTAAAACTTGGCAAGCAACCTTCTATGAATAAATGGATAAAAAGAAAATTGAAAGATACATTCCGCATCAAAATTTGGATCCACAAATTGCTCTCTTTCGGGTGATCTTTTTCTGTTCAACCATTACGACAGAAATAATTCTAAAGGTTCCATAATTATAATTGATTCTCCATTGCTCATTTTTATGGCGACCCCAACATCTCACTATCCCCGTAAATAGTAAATTGCATTCTTAAGCAAACAAATACATGCAAAAAAAAAAAAAAATACATGCAATTTTTATTTTATACTTGTATCTCCAAATGACGTGTTTCACAAACAAAAAAACAAAAATAAAAAGATTATATCCCAATCAATATTTTTCTTGTGATAAAAGAGCAGCCTGATACTATAAAGCTCCCACTATGAGCAGGTCGGGAAGGGCCAGACCCACTACGTTCCTCTATATAGCAAACAATATTTTTATTGTGATAAATGAATTTAACATAAGGAACTAGAGGACTATGCATTGGCAATAAACGAGGAAGCACTTAAGTAAAAGACAATGAGTTCACATCTTTAAAGATGGAACGGAATAGTGATTTGACAAATGGCTATATTTCCCTCTTATATGAACCACGGATGGCTTTATGTGTGTATTGCTGCAAGTATGTGGCAAGAGCAAAAAATCCTGACATATATCTGATGGAATTGTTTAACGACAATTACATATTTCCTCTTTTCACAGCTCTAACTGATGTGAATTTCCGGATCTAGCAAAACCCGAAACAAATAGAACCTGCATTTATTAACAAGAAAGATTGTACAGTCCAATTTGACGTAGGAGATTGATCACAAGTATAAAATAATGAGTAGGATAAGAAACAAAAGAGCAACTTGTACCTAGAAAGGCATTAACAGAAACATGCGAAAAACAAAGAAGATAAAAACAAGGGAGAGAAAATGAATTTTTTTCTTTCTTTCTGTTTACCAGTTCTGCAAATCCATCAGGGCATCTTATTGTCTATCGTTGTTCTAAATAGGAAAATAGGGCCAGTAAACCTTAAGACTGGAAGTAGTAAGGTATCAAAATCCTTAGAGGTGAGCATTGAAAATCAGTTTTTGACAATTAAAATGGTGTCACTGAACTGGTAAAATACGCACCAGAAAAAGACGAACCTTACCTTCAACCTGAGCCCAAGTTTGTGCACAACCACCAATATCGAAGATCCAAACAAACCAGACAGTAGCAATAACATAGGCACTTGACTCGCTGGCATTACCATTCTTGTGTATCGAAGTGGAGTACTCTATAATAACTGCAGACCTATTTGATTACTGCAGATGCTGAGGCAGCTGCCGCCTCTGCTATTAAGGAAATAGGTTGGCGAGCCTGGAGGCAAGCACCTATATCAAACGGATGCAACTCAGAACCATCAAAAATAAGATTTACTCCAGGAAGGATTACTTCTTTACTATATTTTTCATCTGTTTCAGCTTTTATCGTACTGGCTTGAGTGGCTTCTTCAATGGGCCTTGTGGCAGCTTCGTAAACAGGAGTTAAGGCATAAGATCTGCATGCACATTCAATAGCATATAGTTTGAGACTAGGAATGATTACGAAACCAAAATTATGAACTATAATGTACAGATGAAAGAGTTATACCAGGTTTCTAAATATTTAAAGAGTTTAATTTTAATCCACCGTCAGTGTAAAGTTTCTTTACACTGTCATCAATCATGTGTTGCCAAATCAGTCAAAGAGTTTGATTATCACAACAACCACCTAGAAAGTCTAACTCTTTTAATGATGTGTCTGCACATGATTGGATGACAGTGTAAAGAAACTTTACACTGGCAGTGTATTGAAATTAAATTCATATTTCAATGTCTGAGTTTGTATGAAATATTGTCATTTAAATTTTAAACTAAAATCATCTCCAAAACAAAAAGAAGCTGACAATGCAACATAGCATCATAAAACAGTTATAAATGTTGTCACTTAAAATGGACACATAATGGAATTATAAACACAGAAAATAATCTTAAGGTATTAAAATATTTTGAGATTTGTTATATTCAAATTTTTGTGCTTTATCAATATCCTGTATTTGCATTTATCTATAGATTCTATAGTTCGGAAAGCTCACAACAGCAAAATATTTACATGACATTATTGGAATGGTCAAATAAATGTATTGGAATGTGTATAGTTATTCATGTACCTAGGAATCAATAGTTATTCATGAACCTAGAAAAATCCTCATGCATGTACTTAGGACGTAGAACTACATTAATATTCTTGAAAATCACAAACTGTATTTACTCCGTAATGTGTATATATAATCAAATCAGCTGACTGGTTTTCACCCAAGCATTCCACAAATCTTTAGTCTATTCAATATGGTATCAAAGCAGGTTCAATTGTTTCTTAAAAGGTCTCTACTTCTGGTCCAGCGGTACCCAATCCAATATCCCTCTGTTTAACCAAACACCGAAACAACACCTCTTGAAGTCCAAAGTCACTATCACCGACATACCCACTGTCCACCGTCGCCAGAAATACACTCAGAAGTCACCAACCGACCATACACTGAAGACCCGTCGCTGGAAAACGCCACCAAACACACTCCCTTTGTCGGGTCATGTACCTCAGACCACCGGAAAATTGCCGCGACTGCCCAGAACTGGTCGCAGTCACCTCTACCTGTCTAGGTGATTGGAATCCTCTGTTTTGGTCATTCAGAGAGGGGCTCTCTTGCCCTTAGTCTCCTCCTTTTTCTGGTTTCCATTTTTGGTCCTTGCTTGCTGCTCTCTTTACATTCTCAGGTGTTAAGATGGCCTCCAACTCTCAGAAAAACGACGGTCCTGCCTTCTCTATCTCTGGAACACCAACAATTCAGAAAAACTGAATGGTAAAAATTATTTAGCATGGTCAGCCTTTGGTTTCTTGGTCAAGGATATCATGAACATGTAGAAAAATCCTCAGAAAATATTTCAGAAGAAAAACGCGACCAGTGGAAGAAACTTGAATATCAACTTTGTGCTCTCTTGTGGCAATCTGTAGAGCCAACCATCTTGACAATCCTTCAAAACTTGTCACTCTTTCTGGAAAAAGGCTCAAACTGTCTTTGCTAATGACATTCAACAAATGTATGATGCTGCACAAAAATTGGCCACCCTCAAACAAACTGATCATGACATGGTTGCCTATGTTTCGAAAGCCCAATCTACAATGGAGGAGTTAAAATTATCTCTAGAAGCCGATAAACTCAAAGACATGAAGAAGAAACTTGATAATCTGTATATGGTGTTGGTTCTACGGGGAATGCATCCAGATTTTGATCATGTTTGCGATCAAGTCTTAATTGGTCAAAGAAGTTCCTTCATTAGAGAATTTAATTACCCGACTCCTTCGGGTCCCCTCATAAAAAATAGGAGGAAATTCAGATGACACTATTAAAACTTCTGCCATGATTTCCAATCATGGGGGACGAGGAGGTCGTGGAAACCGAGGAGGATGAGGTGGAAGAGGAGGTCACCCTCAATGTTTTTATTGCAAAAGAATGGGCCACACACAAGACACTTGCTACTCTATTCATGGATTCTCCGGAGAATTTGTGAATATTTCTATGTCTGAAACATCGGAGATAAAGATTTGAGAAGCTGATTATCAAGAGTACCTCTATCTCAAAGCTGCCAAGGAATCTCAAACCTCGTTTGCTATAGGTGCTCATAACTCTACTGCTTGTATTTCTCAATCTGGTAATGATCAAAGTCTATGGATAATTGATTCAGGTGCCTCTGATCACATTGCTGGTAATGGTTCTTTAGTTTCATCCATCTCTTCTCCTAACATTTCTGATTTCATTACTCTAGCTAATGGTTCTAGAGTTGCAGCAAAAGGAATCAGTCATGTATCATGGTTCTTTATTTTCATCCATCTCTTCTCCTAACATTTCTGATTTCATTACTCTAGCTAATGGTTCTAGAGTTGCAGCAAAAGGAATCAGTCATGTATCACCCACTTCTTCTATATCTTGTTTATACCTGATTGTCCTTTCAATTTAATCTCTCTGAGCCAGCTTGCTCGCTCTCATAATTGTTCAGTAACATCTGTTGCTAACTCATTTGTTATAGAGGAACGTGGTATGAGTCGGACGATTGGCGTAGGACATGAATCTCATGGTCTTTACTATCTCAAGCCTGATTCTTCTTGGATTTGCAATGCTTCCACATTACCAAAACTTCTTCATGAACGTTTGGGACAAGGACTACTCAATGAAGACAAAGGAAGAACTCAAATAGTTGGATTTTGCAATGCAGATTGGGCAGGTTCACCCATTGATAGGTGTTCCACTTCAAGGTATTGTGTGTCTATTGGAGGAAATCTTGTCTCGTGGAAGAGTAAGAAGCAAAATGTTGTTGCAAGGTCTAGTGCAGAGGCTGAATATAGAGCTATGGTTGTAGCCACGTTTGAGCTCATTTGGATCAAACAACTTCTTCAGGAATTAAAGTTTGGAGATACTCGACAAATGAAACTTTATTGTGATAACCAGGCAGCCCTGCATATAGCTTCCAATCTAGTATACCATTAGAGAACTAAACATATTGATATTGATTGTCATTTTGTCTAGGAGAAAGTCCTTTCTAAAGAAGTCATCACCGAATTTGTTAGTTCTAAAGATCAACTGGCAGACATCTTCACAAAATCCTAAGGGGACCAAGAATTCAAAATATCTATTCCAAGCTAGGAGCATTTGATTTATATGCTCCATCTTGAGGGGGAGTGTTGGAATTGTCAAATAAATGTATGGGAATGTGTAGTTATTCATGTACCTAGGAATCAATAGTTATTCATGAACCTAGAAAAATCCTCATGAATGTACTTAGGACCTAGAACTATATTAATATTCTTGAAAATCACACACTGTATTTACTCCCTAATGTGTATATATAATCAGATCAGCTGAGTGGTTTTCACTCAAGCATTCCACAAATCTTTAGTCTATACAATAGACATTTTCAAATTATACAGAATAAGCAGTCAATTTAAAATCACCTCACTAAAACAATTTAAGGCATATAATAAGAATGGACCATAACCAACATTTGCTTATGCATTACATCTATACAGAAACGCAGAAAACAATAACAAGCATCTAACCACCCAAACGTTTAAAAAAGTATTACAGAGATAGGACAAATAAGGAACATGTATTAATACCAAAGAAGAAAGGACAGATACACCTCAGCTGTTTTGTATTGAAATTTATCTTATAATGGATCATTTCTATTTGAAAAGAAAAATCCTAGCATGTCATGAGTTTCTCTCCAATATGTGACATTGTAAAGTATCTCTCGTTTCTTCGTTAGTATGATCATTATTTGTTCTATCTCATTAATACTTGTTCAAAGATTTGGGAGGTTAGATGGTTGTCATTGTTTTCTGCATTATAGATGTATCACATAAGTGAAGGTCTTTGTCATTTGAGATGAGCTGGTTGAGTATGATCCATTCTTATTATATCCGAAGACAGTTAGCTTTTGTTAAGTCTCCTCACCATCTAACAATAACAAGCATCTAACCACCCAAATCTTTTTATTAATGCTAAGGTTGGGTTTAGTATAAATTCTACCTCTATTTTTTGTTCTGAAAAAATCATTCTATAAGGTTAAAGATTATTGTCCCATTAGTCTGATTAATAGTGGTTACGACTTACAAGATTTTGACTACGGTCTTATCTGTTTTGTTGAGTAAGGTTTTGAGGGATGCACTTCAGTGATTTTCTTCCTGATAGATTTTGGGCACAGCAAGGCAATGAGATATAAGAAGAAGAGGAAAAGCTCTCATTTTTAAGCTGGATTTTGTGAAGGCTTATGATTAGATGAGTTGAAGTTTCCTTGATAAGGGTCTGGAGAGGAAGGGTTTTAGGAGTAAATGGATGCAATGGATTTATGGTTAAGGGGAATTGGCTCTTCGTAATTTAGTGCCTAAGAACATTGCCTTAGCTGGAAAATGGTCATGGTGGTTTCCTCTATAATCCACTCTCTATCATATCAGTAAATTCGAAGCAAGTTCAATAGAATGGATGGGATGCAATGGCTGCACAGAAGTCAATGCAACTCACCCTTTACTTGGAAATTTATCTTACAGGGTATTTTTTTTCCTTTGGTTTCTTTAGATGTGGAGATAACTCTTGCATTTGATTTTGGTAAATTTGTGGGTTAGAGATCATTGTTTCTCTATTTCTAACCCTGCCTTTATTGTTATCTTCTCTACATCACCACCGCATTTGCAGATTTTATAATCTCCCAAATATAGAAAGTATCAGCAAAAGGTTTCATCATGTGATTAGATTACAGAATGATCTAGGTGATTATTTCTGATAAAGTAATTGATTTTATGTTTGTTGTGACAACGCTAATAGAATTCTTTCATTTATCTGATAAGAAAATTCAGCAATCTTCAAGCATTGAAAGTATAGAAGTTGACAAACCTAAGAATGCTGCCATCAAAGCTCAAAACTTCAGTTCGGCAGCGTTGTCGATTAGCAAGTTTTAACCTTTGATGCTCACTCAATGCTCCTGAAATGGGAGAAGAAGGGTCCATAAGTGGATTCCATCTTCCACTAGCATAGTTCATAAGTTGTCGTGAAGACTCCTTAGCTTGCTCTTTCTGGTAAAGAAGCTTTGCAGCAGGACCTATTGCTTGGTACTCAGCACAAATGTCACGCAACTTTTTCCTCAAGCTTTGCATTGCATCATGGTGTTCACCAAATGAGCCAGATTGAAGCAATTCAGATGAAACTACCCTTTCACATATATTATTGCACAACTTTGGACTAAATAGCGGCATCCCAAATTCCACACTCAATGGAACCCATTCATACTTCTCTTCATCAGGTGAGAACTGGTTTGATTCTCTTCCATTAAATAATCTCAGTAGGCGAATATAACCAACTGTCCACAGTTCCATCTTGTTTGCCAAATCAAGCAAGAGAGAATTCAGCTTTGAACTTTCCTCTTCACTTATTCCTAACTCTTTTCCTACAGGGGCAATTGAGCCATCAGAGTTCTTTAGGGGCAGAGGGATATCCATAGTAATCACTTTTCCAGATTCATCAAGATCAAACCTACTGAGAGGCTGCACCAGCACAGCTGAATGTTTAAGAAGTGAATTCAAACAGTGCAAGAGTATACTTCCCTTCACTAAATTTCCTTCAAGCTTCCCTCCCAACCCTCCAACCGTGGAACCATCCCAAGACCATATGAGGGCTTTCTCACAACCAGCCAATGGAGCAGGAAGCAAGCGCAGACATTGTCCTTTCATCAGAACAACTGATAGAGGCCCACTAGCTACAGTTGAATATAATACCAATTTCATCCAAGGAGTCATAAAAGAATATGAGGGAGGACCGAAATGAACTGGACCTGTGGGTCCAGGAAGAACAGATGAATGAGGAAGAGGCACTATGGACACAACTATATCATAGTCACGAAGAAACAAACGATCAAGAGTTGCCGGTGCAAGAGAAGCCAAGCTTTCACAGCGGAGAATGTCTACACGATATTTCTTTTTCCTCTTTAGCATTTCCGTTCCAACATCTGACCCTTCAACTATTAGTTTCTCATCGTTCTGGAGATTTCCGTCTGACTTGCTGGCTTCCTGTATGTAACTGCCATCATCTTCCAAAGTAATAGAATGGGTTCCATCACCCGTACTACGAGGAACAGCTTCAGAGGAAACAGAAGCCTCCGCAGACTTCTCTGAATCTAAATTTAATAAATCATCATTATTCATCCCAGCTTCTGTAATACCAGAGTCTCCTGACTTGTCAGCCAAAGAGATTTCAGCTATCAGAGAACTTGACTCATCATTGCTTGAAGTAACCGTATCCATCTTATCAAAACCTTCCTCCACTTTTGCATCGACAGCAACTCCACCTGATTGTAGACATTCTAATACACAACGCAGACTAAATGCATGATTTGCAAATTCCTGCAGTTCTCCCTCGAATTTTGCACCCTCCAGGGTACTAAGATCCTTGCAGAGATCAGCAATGCTGGCATGACCCAATTTCCCCGCTTCATAGAGTGTAACAGCATGGGATTTCAGGCCTGACAAAGTTCAGCAGAAAGTATGATTTTGGCCAGACTACAGACAGATATAGACATACAAACCAATTCACAGACACATAGCAAGACAGCAGAGGAAAAAGCTCATAATGAATAGCCAAAAAGAAATATGCATTAGCATAGAAGCAAAACACACAAGGATTTATTAATCAATAATCAAAGCAAATGTATTCCCCATGAACTTAGAAGTCATGTTTTGGGTCAATATGCTCCTTTTTTGCAAGCTTCAAGACATAATGAGATTGGAGGCTAAGAATAATAAGCAACTAGCAGTTATTTGCAACAGCATAGTTTTGTGGAGTACTTTAAAAAACGAAAAAGAAAAAGAAAAAGAAAAACAAAGAAAACCTCCTGAAAGAGAGAAAAGGTTCCAAAAAAAAAAAAGAATTGAAACTAATGACTCAAACTTCAACGCTAATTGCAAAACAGCTGATCAAAACAGCAATTGACAAATGTTGGAAGCTTAAAAAATATTATTCAACAATTGCATTAGAAATTATCAAGACTAAAGGACAGAATGAGAATGTAGGAAACATCACCCAAAGAATGTTAAAGAGTCTAAAAGAATTTGGCAGAGAGGGAATTCAAAAGGAGTTGCACCAGATTAACAAATGCATTGTAAAATAAGAATGGTAAGATACCTATTGATGATTGTTAGTAATTCTAAACATCTCCATCTGAGATAATTAATAATGATAGCTTACTTATCCAAACCATCAACAAAAGA
This sequence comes from Styphnolobium japonicum, assembly GCA_023212625.1. NCBI lineage: Eukaryota > Viridiplantae > Streptophyta > Magnoliopsida > Fabales > Fabaceae > Styphnolobium > Styphnolobium japonicum. The sequence goes on from JALBWW010000010.1 coordinate 8,925,538, forward strand.
TCAAAAGAAACCTTAATATGGGTTTCTTATGACCTTTAATGTCAGCACAACTGACTTTACAAAAATATTTAAGAACATAACTCAAAAAATTATAGCAAATGAACTAAAGCTTCAGGGAAAGGGGAAGTGAAAGGTATAAACCTGGTGAAACAGAACCCATCATAAGATAGGATGTTATATTAGCATCAACTATGAAAGCAACACGAGTATAGGCAGAACGTGGGCCATAGTTCCCTGAAGCTGAAGCATCCCCTTGTTGATTGGAATCATTATCGATCAGCATATTCTCAAAACCCTGACTAGTAAGAGAAGCATCTTCATCACTGACGGCACTTCTAGGAGACCCAGGTATATGTGCATCTTGAAGAATAGATGCTGGATCAATTACTTTTGTTGCCCATCCCAATCGACATACGAAAGAAGCAGCAGCCTGTAGTTGTGACAAATCAGCCTGTAGGGTTGTTGCCAATTCAGCAACAGATGCATTTTCATTTGAAACAACAAAAACTGCATATAATAACCTGGAAGACAAAGATATAATGTTAGAGGCTTAAGAGTCACACTTTATGGAAACAACATTTTGTTCAAAAAAGATGGAAACAGACTGAAATAAATGCATTACTCTTCAATAGGATCTTCATAAGACTGCTCCCTGTTGGAAACAAAACCTTCAAGCCTGGAAACTGAACCACCATAAATATAAAATATTGAAGTCAATTAAAGAGACAGAGCCTTTCAAATGAATTTTGTACATATTATAAACCTATACCTTCCTTCCACTGTTTTTTTCTATCTATATCCATGTATGCTTGTATATACAGATTTTTGTAACAAAATTGATTATAAAACCATGCATAGTAGGACATATTTAAGTCTTTAACAAATTTAAATAAGTGCAACAACTTTTGTACAAAATAGCATTTTCAAAAAATTATAAATAAATATTTATTTTTTGCATTCGTTTTTGTTAGAATATCTTCAGTGTATCTTACAATATTTTACAATATCTTAGAACTTAGAAGATATTGTGGAATCAATTAATCCTTTAATTGAGAAACCAATCTTAGGAGTATTTTCCTAATTTCATTATGTATCCATATTTGTTTCCTTATTAAATTAGGGTTAGGAGTCTTATTGTATTAGTGGGCTTGGGCTTGTACTAGTAAGTACTACACTAGTACTTGACCTAATTATTCGTATAAATAGGTATCGGTGCTTTGTATTTTAAACACACCATATCAAGCTAATAGAATGTTATTGAATGCATCCTTTCTCTATTTTACTCATTCCCTACTTCAACCCTATAATTTCAACATGGTAACAAAGCGGTACCATCCTCCGTGACCTAATCCCGTCACTATTCCGATGCCGAGTTCCCAAAAGAATTTAGGATACCTGTTGCTATTCCGCCATGTTTTTATTTCCGATGACCATCACCAGCACATTAAAGTTCTTTCTGTGAGTATTTGATCATCCCCATTGTTCTTTTGTCTCTATTTGATGGGTTTGCTACTGTTTGGTTGCTATTCTGGCATGACATCCTATATTATGGTTGTCGTTTGTCCCTATTTGGGTCTGTTTTGGCTCAGCTTTCTTTCTGTTTGCCACTATGTGGCTTTGTTCATGCCGTTTGGTACCATTTGGCTTTGTTTGCCTTCGTTTAGCTATGTATGCCCCTATTTGCAATGTTTGGTGGCTCTGTGGCCTTGTTCATGGCCCTATTGGCTGTTAAGCTATTTAGCTATGTACTTGCGGAGTTTGTTGTATTCTCTTCTAGCTGCAAGCTGTCGATCAACACTCAAGCCCTTTTTGGGACAGTTTCAGTTTGCAAGGTTTTATGGGTCTCCTAATTTAAATTTGAGGTTCTTCTTGTTGTTTGATGCTTCCAAATGCTGTTTTGTTATGAATTCAGGGAAGTTTGGTCCTTTTTGGGTATGATTGCGTGTTGCGTGCTAGGAAATTTATATTCGCTACTCTCCAGCAGTCTCACTATCCATGTTTCTAGTGGTGTTTTTTTCTCCCGCTGTGCAACTTTCCAGCGGTCCCACAATGCATTTTTCCTAGTGGTGTCTCTCTCTCCCACAGTGCATTTTTCAGCATTGTCTCTTCTACTTGGTCGTGCAACATTCTAACTAGCTTTCAAGCTATGCATTATTCCAGCCATCTTGTTGTGTTATCTTTCCAGCACAGTGCCTCATTTTGTCGTCTCCTCAACAATCGTCAAGTGTTTGGGATTCTATGTTATCTCTCCAGCAATGCTATGGTTTATGGAGTCTACATTATATATATTTTTTTCTTTTAGTATGTTTATTTGTAACAAGCTTAAAGCTTAGTAAGCTTTAGCTTGAGGGGCAATGTTAGAATATCTTCAGTGTATCTTACAATATTTTAGAATATCTTAGAAGATATTTTCCTAATTTCATTATGTATCCTGATTTGTTTACTTATTTAATTAGGATTAGGAGTCCTATTGTATTAGTGGCTTGGGATTGTACTAGTAATACTACACTAGTACTTGACCTAATTATTAGTATAAATAGGTGTCAGTGCTTTGTATTTTAAACACACCATATCAAGCTAATAAAATATTATTGAAAGCATTCTTTCTCTATTTTACTTATTCTCTGCCTAAACCGTATAATTTCAACAGCAAGTCAAATGTTCTTTAATCTCAAGTTACATGTCCATAACAATAAGACCTCTCCTAAAGCAATCATCAGGGTTTTAAATCAAGGACCGCATCATGTGATGCAGCCGCAACATCTCGATTGTGGTTGCCGTGACACTCCGCAATTGTGGCTAACATCGGCTGCTTCAGCCACAACGCAACCTCGACCACGATTTAAAACCTTGGTAATCATAATCTAAATAACAGAAAATAAAGTAATTCCCTACAAAAAGATACTATTACATAATAAAAATTACATCATAATAAAATTATTAAAATTGTTTTTTAAATAAACAATCCTAAAGATAAAAATTAGAAAAAGTAAATTGCTAAAGGAAGTATAATTCCTTTGCATCAATTCTAGATTGCTGATATATAATAAAAACAATTATTAAAATTATTTTTTCAAAAAATCAACCTTCTTACTGCCAATAAAAATATGGACTTGACTTGCAACTTCCTCCTTTGTATGTATGAAGCAATGAGACATTAAAAGAACACAAATCGTCTATGGATGTTTTATCCATGAAGTTAAAAATGATTCAATTGAGCTTATGTCAACATTATTTCCTATGGAATTTCCATAAAATGCAACAGTAGCTAATACAGTTTCACACTAGGGGCATTCTAATATAGTCCCACATCGGCTAAATATTAGTGTGTGGAGTGGTACTTAAGTCCTTGGGCTCTACCATCTTAATAGCTAGCTTCTGAGATGTGATTCTCCCTTGGACTTGAGTATCCTATCACGTTCAAAACTGAGCAAAACCAAACAACTGATCCAGCAAGACCAAACTAATTGAGACCAATAAAATTGACTACAAATTACATTTATTAGTTTGAATTTTCAGTTTGATTTAGTTGTCACTTCATAAATTAATTTTTAGCCAGCCAAACCAAACCAAGATTATATCCAACTGAATAATGTAGCCATGCATCCTTATCTAACAAGCAGAAGCCTCAAGCTGAATCTCTCACTTTCCCTTCCTCTAGCTCTCTCACCTCCCTAAGTCTCACTCTCCCTCACCCTCAAGTATCAACTCTTTCCTCCCCCTGAAACCTCTGCCTCTTTCTTAACATCTCTCTCCCTTTGACTCTATCTCAGCTTAGTTCCTCCAATCTCTGATTTTTCTTCGCAGCTGTGACTCAATCAATGTTAAGAACACCGGACCGGACCGGCCGGTCGGACCGGTTTGACCGGGAACCGGTCACCCCACCAGTCCAGTCCACCCCAAAAATAGGTCATGCTGAAAACAACCGGTTAAGAATTGGTGAACCTGTCAAAAACCGGTGAACCAGTCGACCCAGACTGATCCAATTAGGGTCAACCCGTCCTCTTTTTTTTTTTTTTTTTTTAAAAAAAAATTTTTGCTAATTCAAATGATGTCATTTTAATCTAAAAATTGAATGTAAGCCAATCTAAAAAGAATTTTATATGAAATACTTAAACTTATATTGTATAGAAGCTTAGAAACTGAATGTATAATTGATTATATCTCTCTTTGAATTGAAACTGGAATTTTTTTTAAACAAAAATAGGTTATAATACTGTTACAAAATGCTTTGGACTCTCAAAAAATAAGCTGTAAACTATTTTTTATCATTTGTGTTGTTTTTTATAATTTTTAATTTGTTTAATTAGTATATAATATAATATATATATATATTTATATATATATAAATATATTTAAATTATTTAATTATACTCTGGCTCGACCACGGTTCAACTACGGTTGAACCATTGAACCTTGAATCAGTCCCCTGACCGGTTCAATCACCGGTTCGGTTTTCAAAACCTTGGACTCAATAGAGGATGGAGGCTTTAAGATTTCGAAGCTTTTTGGGGATTTTGAATTTGGTCTGTCACTTTGTGATTTGTGCCTGAGCAATGAAACTATGTCTAGCAACTTCAGCTACAAAGCTTCCTAGCCCTACTGAAATGCAGGATTTTTATTCTAGTTACATATTTATATTTAATTTTTTCCAAATGTGTTATGTATATGAAATTGACAATGAAACAAAATGTGTTCATGTTTGGATTGTTTTGGATATATTTAGTCATTTAGGCACGGAAGTTATACTTGTCTACAAAACTGACTCTGAAACAACCAATTCAATTGTATTGAATTAATCAATTAAAAACCAACCTCCAATGGGTTTGGATTCGTTTAGTTGTGCAACCATAAGCAAAACTGTTAGGTCTCAATTTTAGGGGAACCAGGATGGTCAGTTAGGTTGGTCAGATGCCTCAAAAAGGACCAAATTGAACTGATGAACAACCCAGCCCTACTTTGTACCCCATTTTCCCACATAAGGCATGCTTCAGATTATAATGCATAAGGGATTTGAAGTATTTTAAATATGAAGCTTCAAACTTAAACGCTTAGGAACAATAACTCTAAAAAGGATATTCACAAAGTAAAACCTAGTAAGCCATAACATAGAACAAAACTTTAACACAGAACACACCTTTAAACCGGTCATCGGGATATACAGGAACATCAAAATAGATCAGTCCACGTCTGTAAAGACCCTTTACAACGTCAGGATCAAACAGAATAAATGAATTTGCTTCCTCCTTACAGACTTTGTCTATTGTAGCCATTTCCTCTTCTGAGAGTTTCTATGAAGGCAGAAGACAAGGCGAGAAAAAATTTTAAAAAAAAATATTTAGACAAGTGAGTACCAAAATTACTTCTCATTGCCAAATGCCAAATTAACGCAACAACAAACATTGTTATAAGCTAACCCTCCTCCATTTATATGAGTGAAAGGCAGACCTGACCTTAAATTCTTCCAAAGTAAAGTTCACAAGACAAACTCCCCACCACGGTTCAATTGGAAAATCCACAGGTTGTGTAGGTAAAAGTTCTTTTGCAATTGACTTGTTCAGTTTCCACATGATTTTCTGGATACTCCAAAAGAGGAAATGCCAGGTGAGATAAGAATGATATAAAGTTGCCAGCCTACCTTTGCGCATAATGGCATAACCAAAACCAGCCAAGGCTATTATGCAAACCCAAGTCATTATCCCGACAAAGGGCAGTAAAATCAATGAAATCAAATTCAAATTTATGAGGAACAAGACGAAAGATAATAAAAAAGAAATATATATACAAATACAAATAGATGGAATAACCATGTCCAGTCTGGTTAAAGGCATACTTCTTTCTAAAAAATCTTTTCTCATTATAAATGTCAACTTTTCTTTTGACTACTTCCCTAATTATCCAGGTTACCTATTCAACAACAACAATAAAAGCCTTTTCCCACTAGGTGGAGTTGGCTACATGGATCATATGACACCATTGTGCTCTATCAAAAACTAGATTTTCGGAAAGACCATTTAGGTAAAGGTCTTTCTTAATGGTTTCACTTAGAGTTTTCTTTGGTCTTCCTCTACCTCTGTTTATTGGGCTATCCTCCATATGATCATAGAAATTTGATAACGCATGCCTTTGTCTGTGTTGCATGGCCTTGAAACCTAATCGACAGCTTTTCGAAATCATAACAAAACCACTTTGAGAAGTGTCAAATGAAGAACGTAGCCATTGAGGCATATTTGGTTTGGCATCTCTTGAATCAATGCCTTGTTGGCTTACATGAAGGTTCTTAGAAGGTAATATTGGCACTACGATTGCTACAGGAAATTAAACAAACACTGACATGCATACAACAGCATAGATGAAATGAAAGTATCAAATATATATATGTAAGTATACAATATAGGCCAAACTATGCAGTACCTTAGATCTGCACTTGTTCATTATATCAATAAATTCATTCCTCCCAATTCCTGTAAGTCTTAAAGCATCCGCAGCACTAAAATTCGGGATGCTGTCATAAGGTTGCTCTGCAAATAATAAAACATGCACGAAATTTTTAAAGGCCATCTTACATGCAAACAAACATTTATTATTCTACATATTAATCTACCTTATAGCCCACAATCAAACAAGTGAAGGGAAGGGGAATACAAGTACAAGATGGAATTCTTTGATCAATAACAAATATTAAATTCCTGTAGATTATGCATATATCATGATGGAAGTATGACAATTAAAAATTAAATCGAATCAAAGTAGCATATCAATATATCATCCTCTACACTACCACAACAGAGTAAATTAACAAAAAGGCCTAGTGGCAGAAGCAAAGGCCACAAAATCTCATCTGTTACCAGTGTGATGAGAATTCTTTTTTTCTCTTGAAAAGTGGATAGAAAATAAAGAAATATGAGAATACACCGAGAGCGGCCAGTAGTGAAGAAGTTATGCAATCATAAATAGGTGGTCAAAGATGTCAGAGCAAGGAGTGGCAGGTTGAAAGGTGCAGAAGCCTGGTGGAGGTAAAATTTACCAGAAGTGACAGAGTTGACTCTTTTTTATCCCGTGCTTACAACGCATGCTTGGATTTAAATAATGTAAAGAAGTGAACTAAAAGGAATGAAGAAAGGAATTGATGCAAGTGCATTGACAAAGCTAATGTCCTGTCTTTTCTCGCAAATTGCATGCACTCTATCAATTTGTTTCTTGATAGAATAATTTCATAAGTGGAGGAGTTAGATTGGATAATATACCTATTGAATTATGGAAGTGTATATGGGAGAAGGGTGTAACTTGGATTACTAAAGTTGTTCAATGAGATAATGAGGTCTAAGAAAATGCTGGATGAGAGGAGGATAAGCACTTTGATACCAATTTACAAGAATAAAGGAAACATCCAAAATTGTGCAAACTATACAAGGATCAAGCTCATGAGCCACACAATGAAACTGTGGAGAAAGAGTAAATGAGATCAGATTAAGACAACAGACCTGCATATCAGATATCCAATTTGGTTTTATGCCAGGAAGGTCAACCATGGAGGCTATATATCTTTTGCAGGATTTGATGAAAAATTATAGCCAGAATCGAAAATGGAAAAGAGAGAAGAGAAAAAGTATATTTAACTAATAAGATTGTAATAATATGAATATCCAATGAAATGATGTGTGTAAAACGCTAATGTAATACTCCTATTTATACTAATATTCTAGGTCAAGTACTAATGTAGAACAACTACTACAAGCCCAACCCAATAACGCTCCTAATATTACAAGACTCCTAAAACAATAAGAATCCAAATATTCTAACACTCCCCCTCAAGCTAAAGCTAACTAAACTCTTGGCTTGTTACAAACAAACACACTTAACCAAGAAAACAACTTCAAAATATAATGGCCAAGGTGAACACTGCTTGAAAGACAACACAGGAAGATGACTTGAATGACGCACAACTAGAAGAGCTGGTTGGAATGTTACATGGCCAAGGAAGAAGAGACACCGCTGGAAAGACGTGTAGTGGGAATAGAAAGGAGCCACAGGAACAGTCACTGAAGGAGTATAAAATCACCACTAGAAATATGCATAGTGGGAAAATCACCACTGGAAATATGCATCGTGGGAAAGAAACTTCATGGCATGCAATCATACTTAACAAGGCCCAAACTTCTCCAAATTCATCAAAAAAAGCAATTGGAAGCTTCAAACAGGGGGGAGCACAAATTTGATCTCAGGAGACCTCAAAAAACCTAGAAAACATGTCTGGAATGTGAAAAACTGAATCCAGCTCAAAACAGCTTGGTCAACAGTCAAAAGGCTCAATCAACAGCTAGCAGCTGGAAGAGAACACAGAAAATTATGCAAGAACAGAGCTACACAGGGCCAAGAAGAGCCAAACAGTACAAAACAGGGGGAAGCTGAGCCAAACAGAGGGAAGCAGGGTGCAAAAAGACAGTAACACACGCAGAAATAAGGTAATCTAAGGCAAACAAAACAAGCTGGAGCCAAACCAAGAGGATTAGAGCTAAACAGGATTAAGAATACAGAATCCCACACAGGAACAGCAGCATGAATGTAGAATGGCTCAACAAGAATATAGAATGGCTCAGCAGGAAGGGCAAGAACCAGCAACAGCAGCAGCAGGAGGAATAACAAGCTGGAAAAGGCAAAAGAAGTAGCTAGAATGGCTCAGATCTTAATGAAAAAAACAGATTTGGGGATGAAAACGACAATTACTAGGGGCAGGAAAAGTAAACACAGGCACTGGAAACTAAATCAGAGTGAAAGCAGAGGGCACCAAACTTAGGAGTTCTGTATTTTGGGAACTTTGCAGCCGAACAGTGAGGGGATTAGGTCGCAGAAGACAGTACCTCTCTAATGCCATGTTGAAATTATAGGGAAAGGATGGAAAAAAGAGGAGAGAAAGTATATTTTACTATGGGATTGTGATAATATGAGATATCTAATGATATGATGCATGTAAAACACTGACCTAATACTCCTATTTATATTAATATTCTAGGTCAAGTAATAGTGTTGTACAACTAGTACAAGCCTAAACCAATAACACTCCTAACATAATATGACTCCTAAAACAATAAGAATCCTAATATTCTAACAAAAACAAAAAGACCTGCACATGGTTTTCACTGATCTAGAAAAAGCCTTGATAGGGTGCCACAAGAAGTCCTATGAAAGGATCTAGAAAAAAAAGGAGTTTATAATGCATATATTCGAGCTATAAAGGATATGTATGATAGGGAACCAACTAGTGTGCATACTCATGGAGGTCTAAAAGAAGATTTTTGTATAACAATAGGTTTGCACCAGGGGTGGATTTTTGAGTCCTTGCCCTTTTAGATTTTCCTATAACAATAGGTTTGCACCAAGGGTGGACTTTGGCTACACCCAAGAGCTGGTGCCTCAATGCACGCTATTTGCAGATGATACAGCCCTGGTTAATGAATTGAGAGAAAGAGTAAACTCTACAATTGAGTTGTGGTGAGAGATTTTGGAATCAAAAGGTTTTTGATTAAGTAGGAATAAGAGTATATCAAATGTAAGTTCAGTAAGACATGAGTTAGGAATGTTTTCAAGGTGAAAATTGGGAATCACATCATCATACCACAAGTTACACAATTTAGATATCTTGGATCCATCTTACAAAGTGATGGGGGAGCATGGTTGTCAAACTTGCGAGTTGACTCGTAAAAAGTTTACATTCTCTTTGCTAGGTCCCAAAATCGAGTTGACTTGGATACAAACTCATACTTTGATAAACTCAAGTTGAGTCAGTCAAACTCAGTTGGACTCAATCAAACTCACGAATCAAAGACCGAGTTAACAAGTTCACAGGTTGTCCTTTACTGATGAAAATTTTCTGCCCAAACGCACCTATAAACCCCCAAAATACCCCGTATCAAGCTTTCTGCCCCAAATATCTTTATTGTACTCAAAATGCAAGAGAGAAGCCTAGGGTTATGATCTGCTCTCTCGTTCTGCTGCTGCACTCTTCAAAGGTGGTTGCTTTGTGAAGATGGTTGCTCTGCAAGGTAGTTGCACTGCGAAGGCAACTAATCCCTCAAACTCTCAACTCTCCGTGTGCGAATGAAGGGTATTCGGCAAAAGGTCCTTGATGCCCCTGTTCTCCATGCGAAGGTAAGTTCTTGCCACTGTTTTCATCGATTGAAGCTAAATATTACTATTACATCATTTAGTTGTTGGGTTGCCTCTGCTATGATTTATGAACATGGGTATTTGTTATTTTCTTTTATTATCTTCCTTTTTTCTCTGCACACTTTTGAGATGAACTTGGGTATATGCTTTTCTAAATTTCTTATAATTCCAACTTCTGGAAATTACAGCATGTGACCTGGATAAACTTATGTTTTTGCTCAGTAATGTATGAATTTTATTTTTACTATCATACTTTATTACTTTTGTTCGCTTTATTATGGAGTTGGAGTGTTCAATATTGGTTATGGATATGTTATTAAATTATGTTTGGGTACTAGAATATATATTTTAATTATTATTTTTGAAGGAGATAAACTCTTACGAGTTTATGAATCAAGTTTACAAGTTGAGTTTTAGACCCCTCCACGAGTTTACTTAAACTCTCGAGTTTGACAACCTTTATGGGGAGATTGATGGGGACGTCACACATGTGATTCAAGCTGGGTGGATGAAATGGAGAAATGCTTCAAGCATAATTTGTGATCGTAAAATATCAATCAAATTCAAAGGAAAATTCTACCAAACTATTATAAGACTGGCAATGCTCTACAGTACTGAATGTAGAGTAGTGAAGTACCAACAAGAGCAAAAAAAAATAAGTTAGTCCATATGAGGTGGATGAGTGAACATACAAGAAAAGATAAAATTAGGAACAAATGTATCCGAGAGAAAGTTGGAGTAGCATCTATTGAAAAAAAGATGGCAAAAACTCAGTTAAAGTGGTTTGTTCATATGACTAAGTGAGAAGAAGACCAATAGTGGCTCCAATGAGAAGAGTAAGACAAGTGAAAGATAGTTCGATTAAAAGGGAAAAAGGAAGACCTAATAAAACATTAGGAGAAACCATTATAGAAGACCTTACTCTTAATGGTTGCACTAATAATTTGGATTTTGATAGAGCCCAATGGCATCGATTGATCCCCGTAGCCAATCCTACCTAGTGGGATAAGGCTTGGTTGTTGTTGACATGCTGGTGTCTATATTTTAGTTAATACATCATGTGATTCAAGTCTTAACAGTGCAATTCTAATAGTATTTTTTTTTTTTTTTTTGATAGAATAAGAAATTTTATTGAGAGAGAAGAGAAATATACAAAAAACAGAAAAGAGGATAAGACATCCTCAAGAGAAAACAGAAACCAAGAAACTAGGTGTTTACACCATGCAAAAGAGCAAGTAAGTCTCTTTGCATGTCTGACAAAGACACACCTCTAAAACAACCATGCGCAGAACACCAAAGAGAAGCTAAAACCACAATCCTATCCCAAATACAATCCAAAGTAGCAAAAGAATCCTGAAAGATTCGAGCATTTCTCTCCAACCATAAACACCAAAGAATGGCAAAAACAAGACAAAGTCACAGAGTCCTTGCTTCTTTACGACAGCCAAAACCCCTAAAGTTCATAGCAAGAAACTGATTCAGACTTAAGGGACAAGCCCAAGACTCTCCAAAGATCCCGAACAACTTATTCCACATAAGTGTCGCTGTAGAACAGTGAAGGAAGAGATGATCTCCTGATTCTGAAGTAGATCGGCACATAATACACCAATTAGGGGACAAGGCAGTAAGAGGTCTGCGCTTCTGAAGCATGTCATTAGTATTAATCTTGTTAAGAACAGCAGTCCAAACAAAAGATTTGACCTTTAAAGGAGTTTTTGATTTCCAAATTAGCTTGTCCAAATGAAAATAAACTCTTGTAAATCCTATTTTCAATTCTTGAATTCTAATAGTATTTTTATATTTGGCACTATGGTAATATCTATACATTTTAAATATAACCTCAGTTCCATTCTGTGTCCCCTATACATGAACAAAGCCAAGCCATGATGAAGCCATAAAAAATAGAGTCTACCAGTCCCAATATTTATTTTGGGAACTTATCCTTTCAAAAACTTAACCATAGAATTCATCAAAAACTGAGGTCAAAATGTAGGTAGTTTAACATAAAATCAGTAAACGGAGACTTAGTTTGCATCATAAATTTTGATGTGCAAGTGCATATCTGGAAGTTTAGAAAAATTCTTGTCTAGCATTTAGTATTCAGAATTCTATGTAAAACTTCATTATTATAAGGTATCTCAAAGACACAGACCTGAACTGAATCCTAGGTATCTATGCTTAGGTTTCAAATTTAAAGTGATTGCAGTATCTTAGTGTCTTGTTCTTCAGAATCAAGTGAAATTAAATTTGTTTATGATAATGGCTCAGTATTTAAGTGCATGCTTTCCTTGTGTTCTTTCCCCGTATTCACTACTTACTACTACTTTGTGGTAAATCTAAGCATTGTACAGCCTAGAGAACAGCTTTTTAAACTCCCTTGTTTATCTGCAAGGCTCCCAACACTAACTCTTTGCCATTCATAATCCCTAAAGTAGTTGCTGCAAAGAAATTTCCAGCAACAAGTGTTCACCCTGCCACCCCCTCTCTTGTCTTCTAAATCTTTATCTTTTGAATCGCACATCAATTTCCAAGCCTTAGGCAGAGGCAGAGACACTTATTTTCAAGAGCATACCCGAAAAAACCACAAATCTGGAATCCCAGTGCCCTAACAGCATTCAGTGTCGCCATATTGGTTCTTGGACCAACATCGGGATGAATAAATGATGTGCACTATATTCCCAGGCATCTAATCACTTCTTCATACCCATGCATCCACACATTTGACTATGCTTTCTATCTTCTTCACCATCTGTACTCACTACTGATCACATTTCATCCTGTAGCACAAGTGGCGCCCTCAATTTACACTAGGAAACATCACTTATGACCCAAAAAAAAAAAGTTATACCTTTTCTAAAACATATTTCCTGACTTCAAGGATCTAGCAATTTTCCAAAAACTCATTGATATAATTCTATTCTTTGGAAGAGTTTTTATAAGTCAACATTATACTGGATATGTCTCACTGTAAATCTATATTATGAAAATAGTTTTCAATTCAGGAACAACATAACCATTCAAGTTATAGATGAATCTACAGTCAGAAATATTTCATACAAACACCGTTCATTTGGTAATCAAGAAGCTGGTTAAGATGGCATGATTTAACATGAATATCATCACTCAATTGCAAGCTCTATACAGCAACAAGCAAGTAACAAGTTACCATTTCTCATTACTTCAAAAATCATATCACAATAATATCTGAAAGGTGATACCCTCATTACACGGCAGACATACTCCGCAAGATGATAAGGAAATAGCTGCACGTGAAAAAAAAAAAGAACATTAAATGCAGATGTCTTACAACAGAAGCAAAAGATGAGGGCACTGCCCAACATCCAGGAAGTTCTAGTTATATCTGGCGTTCGATAAATATTTTGGTATGGAGATGAATATATTATTTTTTATAAAAAGACAAGGTAATATGATTAAATTATTTATCAAAAACTGATCCTAAAACTCAAGAGAAACAAAGACCTGTTTTAATTATAACATCACAATTTTTATTTTGGAAGATGATAAGATACTTAAGCCCAAGGGAGAACCACACCCCAAAAGCTAGCTATTAAGGTGGGAGAGCCCAAAGACTTAAATACCATTCCACATATTGGTATTTAGCCAATGTAGGACTCTATCATAGCACCGCCCCAAAAGAGTCGCTGTCCTCGACTGCTGCACTCTACTCGGCAGGTCTGGCGGGCCCTCTCCTCGGCCTCCGATTAGCCCTAGACATGTAGCCTTTTCCGCGAAGGTCAGCGAACTGCTCTGATACCAATGATAGGATACTTCAGCCCAAGGGAAAACTGCACCCCAAAAACTACCTATTAAGGTGGGAGAGTTCAAGGACTAAAATACCATTCCACACATTGGTATTTAGCCAATGTGGGACTCTATCATAGGTGTGATCTTGGAGCTTGGGTTCTCCCTAGGGCTTAAATATCCTATCATTGGTATCAGAGCTCCAATCTTGGAGTTGTGGTATCAGTTTATTTAAAAAAAATAATGATTCCAAAATTTGATGAGAGAGAGGCTTATTAGTGGCCGATCCAGCTGGATCAGTATTTTGAGGACAACAACTAGATCCATGAAGATATGAAGAAAATGTGGGTGACTATGTTTGCATTGAGAGGAGAAGCTTTCAAATGGTGGTCTTCTTGGCAGCAAGACAATCAGAATGCAACATGGAAGACTTTTGAAAAGGCTGTGATCAAGAAATTCCAACCAGATCTATGGGCTTGTCTTCAAGTTTCAGAAGATGAGAAGCAAGAGATCAGAGGCAGGGATGAAATTCAAGAGGAGAAACCAGACCTGGGAGTGTCGACAAAATCTGATAGAGAAATGGAGCAAGAATTGGGAGAACTCAAAATTTTGAAGGAGAACAAAGCGGAAGACAGATATCATTGATCAAGGGAACGTGAAGAATCCATGGTCCAGACCCAAGGGATCCAACCAGTGCTTGAGTACAGAGAGGAATCGAGAGAGAAGGAACTATCGGAAGAGACGATGGAAGATTCAGAGGAGAATGGAATGGAGAACGAAGTTACAGAGAAAAGATCAGAAAACGAGATCATGGATGATGGAGCTCAAAGAAAAGGGACATGGATTTGGGCCAAGTGAACGGGTACCCACCTATTCGACCCAAATCCGGCCCAAGCCGGCCCAATTTGAAAACCCATCAGGGTGGGCCAAGTGAGTTTCAGAAATTGTGGAACACTCACGCACGACTAAGGCAGGGAACGGAGGCCACCCAAGCCCTTCGAACTCATCCCTCCGTTAAGCCTCGATATGAGCCACTGGTGACCGGAGGAGGGAGCACAACCAGAATCAATGGCGGACTCCGGTGAGGCGACAAGCTCAGACAACGTCCGACGACAACAATGCCTTGGGTCTACCACAGACCAGCAAACCCACCACCGCCTGAGCCACCAGATTTGCTCCACGGTGTTGTTGAAGGTTTGGTGGGATGGAAACCGGGAGTAGATAAGCTGCGCGTCCTCATGTTTAGAAGAAATTTGAGGGCAGGAAAGGAATTACCCAACTTGGGTCAAGCAGATGAAGTAATGGGCCAAGCCCAATTTAATGAAGAAAATAAGTGGACCTTAAAGAAAAGTGGTGGTAAAAACAGTGGGCTTGTGCTAAAAACTGAGTACCAAGCCCAACTCAATGAAGAAAAGAAGTGGGCTTTGGAGGAAGAGGACAAATTAACAATCACTATCCTCATGCTTTCACTAGACGAGAGAAAGGTAGGAACAGCTGCCTACCTGATTGCCTTCTCCTTGATATTCTCTATTCTAAAAGACCTTCAAAGAGATGGTCACAATGTTAAAGGACTTCCACAAATTTCAGAAGTTTGGATTGAAGAGGTAATACATATCTGCCCAAGTATGAACATTGCTTACAAAATGAGTGGTTGTGAATGCCAAAGTCAGACACTATACGGCAGCAGTCACGCTCTATTTTCTGGTAAAAAATGCCACCAAAAATAGAACATTCGACCTAGGAGGAAGCTCATCTGTTTCATGCATAGCTTGATCATTATGCTTCAAGCTATGGGACCCTGGAGGGAGCTGCTTTCAGCTGCTACAAGATTCTTACCCAATCCTTCACCTTGAGGACAAGGTGAAACTGATAGGGGAGGATATTGATAGGCCTAGAGGAATGAGAGAGGGAGAAGATTCTGGAATCAGGGAATGGGAGGGAGAATGAGGAATATAAGGAGGAGGCGTGTAACAAAAAGGGTATCGGAGAAATTACAAGAGGTTTAGGGTGGTTTGGGGCTGAAGAGAGGTGTTGGTCCTTCTCTCAGTTTATTTTCTGTTCTGTTATCTTTCTATTTGATCATCTTGCAAGGAGCATAGCTCCATCCATTGCCATTTTCGTTTTTCCTTACAAATATATATATTACAGATTGTAAAAAGGGGATTCATCCTCTGTTTTTAGAGTGAGATTCAATACAATTCCTATTGTTTTCTTCCTTTAATTTTCTGGTTCCTATCAGAAGCATAAAAGCTTCAATTTTCTCCCAGACAAAATTCCAGCGTCAAAGTTTTCTGATCATGTAAACAATAATATAGGCATATAAAGCTTTTTAACAGTGTATTTGATATACAATTTCAGTAAGAAGAGTCAGATAGACATTCTGTACAGCACATACAGCTAGATTCTTTCGCAAGTAACGCATCATCTCTTCATAATATTCGCTTTCTTTGCAAACTTTACGAGCAAAACAACTATTCCATTGAAGTCTCTTCTTTATGCAGCATTCAATTATCCTGCATGAAATTTCCATGGCCAAACCAACAAAAGAGAAGGCATTGCTAAAATTATGTATTTATAAAATAAAATATTCAAGGAATTGACACATGAGCCTTTAAATAAGTGGAGTGTAGCACCTTAAGAATATCTACTAATTTTTTTGAAAAAAAATACCATTCCTAAATGAGAATCTGCTCTCAAAAGTTATTGTTTATTAGGGATAGATTTTGGTTTTCTTGCTAAAGGCACTAAGGCCTTTCAAAAATCAAAGAATATGTGCTAGTGCATAGAGGATAGTGACTCATAGAGTTTGCACCATGTCTCTTTATTTAAATATCTTACAGAAAATAATAGTATAATACAAGTGTATAAATTCATCACAGAATATGTGCAATTTATTTTCCATTACAAGAATGCTCTAAGTTATTCTTTTTTTTTAAAAGTAAAATAAGACAACTATTAAGGAAAGGAGGAAAGAGTTCCGAAAGATAAAAAACAAAAAACATAAGAAAGAAAACTCAATACAGAAAAGCTCTCCAATCCATTTGAACACCAATAATAGAAACAACGAAAGAGGACAAAAGCTGGAGAAATTTTTATGTACTCTGAGAGTACTACACCACTCCACTAAAAGCATAACACTTGGCACCATAATATAACCATATATGTTGTTAGATTGAATTTAAAATAATATTATAATAAAATTTAAATCAAATCTGATGATTAAAAAACTGTCAAGAGTTATTCTTAGAGTATATAAGAATTTTCCCAAAAGCAGAACACCACAGGGATGCCAAGTGTGCAATGCCATCTCAAAGCTATGGAGGCTCTAAACTCTATCCCTTAGGAGAAATTTTAATATACTCCGAGAGTATTACTCTCACTAATTTTTTAACCGTCAGATTTGATTTAAATTTTAAAAAAATATATTTTAATTTTAATCCAATGGTATGTATGGTCATGTGATGCCTAAGAATGGTGTATTACTCTAAGAGTACCTAACAATCTCTCATCCCTTGGACCCTAATTGTTCTTCATTTTCTACAATAAGTAAAAAAGAAGAAAGGGCAGCCAAGTTCCCTTTCTGCAATGACTCATTGGAAATGCAATGTTCCTTCCTAAAGAATTAAAAAAACAACCAACTAACTACCAACAAAGGCTAAACAATTAGAAGAGTAAAACACAGGAAGCTACTCTCTAACCTTCTGTGCCATTCTTCTCTAGAAGACAGAGTTGCTTGAATTCGTTTCGGAAGATTCTCCCACGGACACTCTTCTTTAATCGCTTTTTGTAACAACTGTTCCTCAACTGTCACTGGACCACGCTGCATTTCCCACTACACAGCAAACAACAACACCAAAAAAAAAAAAGTCAACAAAAACTCAAACACCGTTTCCAAGCATCCTTATCGCGATCTCAATCTCACGAAATTGAAACCAATTACAGAAAAAACAAAAAGCAAAATCGATTCAGTGAAATCAGCATCGAATTTACGAGGGGGATCCGAATGCTGAGAATGTGGATAGAAGAGATCTCACGTTGGATTGAGGTTCAGGTAGGGTTTGAGAATCGGAATCCGAAGAGTGTGTTGGTTGAGTATGAGAGAGGGAGAGATCTGGTGGAGAGTGAGAAATGAGAATTGTCAGAGTTGGTGGTTCCGTTATGGCGGTGGGGATTGCGCGTGCGTGAAACCGTTTTCAACTTTTTTTTCATCATTCGGAGCACAATTCCGTTGGGTTTTTCTCCGACCCGTTTTCAGACCGAACGTTCGGGTTCGGGGAAATAATAACGCGGTTTTGATTTTATTTTAATTTCCGTCCTAAACGGCGTTTGAAAATTAAAAAAAAAAAGTATTTTGGCATTTCTTAAATATTGAAAAAAAAATTAAAAAATTAATTTGGGGAAATTTCTGAATTCATAACATACTTTCCCGGGTCGGTGAATAACATAAAAATATCTAAATTTAAAAGAAATATTTAATTTTAGGAAACTGAAAATGTTGAAATTATTAACAACGAAAATCAATTTTTGTCCTAGCTCTGTTATTTGTAGTTGTTGGTCATCCTGCAATAATAATTAGTCGTTTAATAATAAATAATGATAAGTCCTTAATGTCTTTTAAATATTTATTTATCTTTACAGTAAAAATTTTATTTATAACTATTAGCCACTTTATGGCAACAACTAATTATTCAAAAATAAGTGAGAGTCATCTCTTAATTTCTTCTAAACTTCTATTTACTTTTATAATGAAAACTTTATTTATAATTATTAGCCACTATAATATAAGAATTAGTCACTCAATAATAAGTAATAATCATTGATTAATTTCTTCCAAATTTCTTATATCTTTACATTTAATTTTATTTGTAATTGTTAGCGATTATATAAAAATAATTAATCACTCAATAAGAAGAAACAGATATTTGCCAATTTCTTCTAAATTTTTATTTATTTTTATAGTGAGAACTTTATTTATAATCATTAGTCACTCAATAATAAGTAATACTCATTCGATCAAGCAAAAAAAATTCTCATTAAGGGTTTTTTTTGTTCCTCTATGTATCTATATACTATTATATAAAATAAGATTTCTGAAATTTGGACAAATGACACGTGTCACTTATATAAGTGTTTTTCTCCCTCCAAATTCTTACTCATTTGATTCTTGCTCATTTGATACTCAAATTTTAAATTATTTTTATATTAAAATTTCAATTATACTAAATAATAAATAATCAATTTGATTTTATTTAGATAATAATCTATCTTATTTCTTTGATAAGTAATGAAATTTAATTTTGAATCTTACTTTTTTCTTAAAAATTAAATAATAACTAATTAATTTTTATTATAATCAATCTGATTATGACTCACTTCTTATCCTACCATTTGAATGGGTCTAAATGACATACATATAAAGCAAACAATTTTTTAATTTTTAAATGCATTTCTCTTTCTTTTAAGTCATGGATTAAAAAACAAAACACAAGCAAGAAGATGATGATAAATTCATAAAATATTATTTGCAATTTTTTAATCACAACTACAAAATGATTTTATTTAATTTAGATGGAAATAAAATTTAACAAAAATATACCTAAACTCACCTATATTTAAATGTACAATTATAGAGATATTTTTAAGTAGACAATATATATATATATATATATATATATTGTGCATTGAATTAAATATACATTTTCACCTCTTCTAGATAAATTCATTTAATAATCTATATAAACCAAAATTTAAATTTAAAAATATCAAAAGAATTATTGTAACACCCCAAAATTTCAGCTTATATTATATATGTTGTTTTCTTTGATTTCTGTGGTAAATAATTTTTAGGAATTTCTATAAGTTCAATTAAATCAAAGTTTAACTGAACTTAACCTTATAAGTTGATTTTAGACCATTCTAAGAAATAAAATAAAATAATTTTATTTTATATCCAAAATACCTTTGGGGAATTTTTAAGAATAAATGGAAGTTTAGTTTTCAAATCTGTCAACAGATTTGATCATTTTTCATTTTTAGGGATTTTATGAGCTAATAAAATCTTTGGTGATTTAGGGTACATCCTATTGTCCATTGGACAATAGATACTAATCTTTGTTCATTGGACAATAGATTCTAATTTTTGTCCATTGGATAAAACTTACTGATAAAAATCTTGAGAAAATATCTCTAAGTAATTAATGGCATTGGTGACTCAAGGAGGGTGAGTTATGGTGAATATTTATTACCATGGTGAATCACCTAGGTGAATCACCATGGCATTAAATGAAACAAGAAAGCAAAGATGATCACCATCACCTTGCCTTGGTGAGGCCAACCAAGCCATGGAGAAATATTTCCAAATTTAATTCTCATTTCACCTTAAATTTCTTCTATAAATAGCACTTGATTCATTCATAACCTTCACACCAAAATCCTTCCTTCTTCCTCTCCCTAAACTCACGGCCAAACCTCCAAAAACCCATGCCCTTGCTTCTTAAATTTCCTTCCCAAGCTTTTGCTAAATTTTCAAGCTTAGTCTTAATATCTTGATAGTATTTTAAGAACTTTTCAAGTTAGAAATTTCTCAAGAAGCTTTGAGGTTGAAGAAATCCTAAGGTGAAAGTTCTTTCCTTTCACTTTTTTATTTTCTATTTCAAGGTTATAGATCACTTGATTAGTCTATGATCAATCTTAATATGTGTTATGATGCTTAAAATGATATGTGTTTCTGTTTGTTTGTTATGTTGTATTGGTAGAAGTCAAGAGCTAAGTGTTATTCAAGAAGCTTGACTTAAGAACTAAGGTAAGGGAGAGTTTTCTCTATCAACCAATATTATGGTATAGAATAGTTTGTTGTATGTTGGTGAAACCGTAACTAGTAGTATGTTTCATATTGCTTGATTAAAATCTTTTATGGTTAAGATTCACGTTTATATTATGTTTGACACTTGTTTCCATACTTTGTTTAAATCATGTGTCTTATAATTTTCTTAAAGATGGTATGAATTTATGATAGATAGATATGTCTAGAGCCTACTTATATTTAGTTTGATATATGGATTTATTTGAAGTTATACTATTTAATGTATTATTATTAGTATTTTCAGAAATATAGAGAAATTAATTTAGAGATATTTGGAACTTTAAAATTAAATGTTTTGGTTATGGAAAATAATTATTTTAATAAGTTTCATATTTATTTAGAATGATTCTTGAATTTTTGAAAATATGAGGATATGGGGTTTTATAAATATTTATCATTTTAAATAATATTTTTGCATATGGAAAGAGTTTTTGAGAATTTATTTTAAGGTTTAAATATTTATTTTTACTTATTTTTGTAGTGAGAAAGTGAAAATAAATTTGAAAATATTTTATTTAATATGAAATAAATTAGATTTTGTGAAAAATACTCTATGCAATTGAAAATTTACAGAAAATGGGTTATGCGACTGAAAATTTACAGAAAACACTTTACGCGACTGAAAAACGACATCTATAGCTTATTCGATTAAATTTTTACAGAAAAAGCTTTATGCGATTTAAAAACCGTAACAGATGTGTTATAAATTATTTTGTGGTACCATATAATTGAGAAACAACGATACTACTGTCGGGTCGATATAGACTGGACCCTAGATAGGACAGTTGACGTTATTCTTAAAAGAAATTGTAGCTTGGATCCCGAAGAGATTATGTATATATATTTTGGGAATATTTATATTGTATATATATATATATATATATATATATATATATATTAGTATGTATGAGACATTGTTGTTGTAAGGCTTAAAGCCTAGGAGATTGAGCTTACACCTTAATGCTGGTGTGAATGGGCGAGTGAAGATCTTCAATGATCTTGGAGTAGTGGGGGGTCTAGAAACTCCACAAGTGGCCGGCTGGGACTGTCCCGTGGTATTATGATTACAAAACACCAATGATCTCGACTATACACTGGTCCATTCACGATTAGTGGAGAGTGTTTGCGTGAGCCGTATGCGCAAATGATTTGTTAACACTTGTTGGCTAACTGATACGAAACATGTGCTCTCAATCACTCTCTCCGACTTGTTATGTTTAGCTTCATGGAGTAGGAATCATTTATGTGCATTTGGATGGTCAGTTGTTATACTTGCATTATCAATTTAGATAATAAGGTTGGTATGTCATTTTATTTGATTAAATATGACTTTATATGTGGAATAAGTGTTTATTGATTTGAATTAATATGCTATTTGTATACTGTTTTATTGGTATTTATGATGATATGAAAATGTCACCCCCTTTTGTGAAAATTGTATTTTGGTTGTACATCTAAAGATGGCTAGAAATGATTTCTTAGGGTTTATTATCGTCGATTTCTATGAGGGACTAGTTATTTGGCACGTTGAGTTAACCGAAGAAAGAGTTACCTACGTTGGTGAACTCACTATCACTCTCCGAAAGACCTACGATGGGAATCCTGTGACGATGTTTTCCCTTTCAGCTTATGTTGAGTTACATATGTCATTTGGTGACATTTGGAATGCCATTATTCGTTGTACGCCTCATGAGAGATCTACAGTCTCTTCTACGCGAATCCCGAGGTGGCATCGTGCTCATCAGACCTCAGTTCCAGGACCCTCGCATCACAATGAGTTTATTGATAATGACCCTCTGATATAGATGAAGGGAAATGTCTATGTTATGTATATATGTTCAAAACTAGTGTAAGATATATAGTTGTAAAATATATAACATAAGTGAATATCTGTGTATGAATAGTATGTGTAAAATAAACTTAAATAAATAAAAATTATGTAGACATTAGTTGTATATTTTTTATCTGTTTGTACTACATCACTAGAAATACAAAGAATTTTATGATAAAGGATTAAGAGAAATTTATTAGGAAACTAGTTAGTTATGTTAAATGTGGCACCTAACGGAGGGTGTTACAACTATCATTTTCTTTTAATATCCACAAATTAGTCTATCTAAAAACAGTTATATATATGTGGATAATATTTTTAAATATTAGATTTGTTTAAATTCAAATATGCTTTTGAATATAAGAATTTTTTAATATTTAATTTGTTTAGATCTTATCAAATATGATTTTGAATATAAGAATTTGTTAATATTTGATCTTTTTTAGATCTTAAATATGATAAATGTCTTTTTGATCCTACTCATTTGTTTCTTGCTCCTTTGATTTTGTTTAGGTAATAATTTATCTTATCTTTTTGATAAGTAATGAAATTCAATTTTGAATCTTATTTTTATCTTAAAATTTAAATAATAACTAATTTATCTTTAATCTAATCTATCTAATTATGACTCTCCTATTATCCTACTATTTGAATGAGTCTAAATGACATGCATATAAAGCAAGTAATTATTTAATTTTTAAATATTTTTCTCCTGGTTTTTTTAAGCCATGGATTAAAAGACAAAAACAAGTAAGGAGATTATAATAAATTCATAAAATATTATTCACAATTTTTTTAATCACAACTACCAAAATGATTTAATTTTTTTAAATGTACAATTATAGAGATATATTTAAGTAGACAATATATATCTATATACCTATATACTATTATATAAAATACAATTTATAAAATTTGAACAAATGCCACGTGTTACTTATATAAGTGGTTCCCCCCTCTAAATTCCTATTCATTTGATTATTGCTCATTTGATGCTTAAATTTTAAATTATTTTAATACTGCAATTTCAATTATACTAAATAATCAATTAATTTTGAGTAACTATAGTTATCTTAGGATGGTACTTAGTATTTAGATCCCAAATTTATCATCTTTCCCTAAAATAAACAAAAAAATCTTTACAGAATATTTATTAATTTGTTTGTTTATTATTTATTTCATGTTTATTTTTACATTGTTTATAATTAAAATTTTGTGAATTCTATTCTCTTTTATAAAAAGAATACAGAAAACTATCTAGGATTAATTTTGAATAATTTATACATGATAAATAATATTTATTTTAATTAATAAAATTTATTTATTTAATTCTACTCTTAATAGAATTATTATTCTATTTCTTAGAGATTTTAGTGAAATAGAGCCATAAAAACTAGCTAGATGGAAAGAGAAAGTGTTAAAATATCTAGTATAAATTAGTAGATACAATGACATTTATGTAATTATAGAAACTAGCTAGATGGAAAGAGAAAGTGTTAAAATATCTAGTATAAATTAGCAGATACAATGACATTTATGTAATTATATAGTTATGACTGTAGGGACCTTGATGTCATTATGAAAATTTGTTAGATAATAAGACAAAAGTCAAATAATGACAAAACCTAACTAAAGGAAATCTACTTCGCATATTCCTAGAATCTAGTTACCATTTGACTAATCTTTAATTATTAGGTTAGAATGTAATTAATTAGGTTAAAATTTAATGCATCTAGTTAGGATTGAACTAGTTAGAATCCAACCAAACTAGCTAAAATGTAACTAAATTAGTTAAATATTTAACTAAGTCATGATTAGTTTTACAAAATGGAAGCTTGCTATTGGTTCATGATATCAACCAATGAGAAGGTGACATTCTAAGGTCAAGTGTTGCAAAATGATTGGCCAAAAACAAGATAACAATGATTCGTATGAAATAATCAAGTGAAATACAAGAATGGTGGTTGAATTGTGTTTCTTAACTTTTGAAAAACTTTTTGCAAAGTAGTTCACAACTAAATTCGTTACTAGTTCGCAAAACAGAATGGATGCTAAAACAATTTGTGTAAAACATTAGACGCAGAAATTATTTTAAATAAGTCTTTGGACGCAAGTGGAAAACTTATAAGTTCAAATGAAGTGTAATATTAAGAACAACAAAAGCAATTCCCAAATAATAGCAAATATCAAATAAAGGAAGTAAAAGGGAAAAGAGAATCACACTAGATATTTATACTGGTTCACTCTTACAATCCAAGAGTTACATCAAGTTCATTCTACAAAGGATTTTCCACTAATCATAACAAGATTACAAGTATTCTTCACAACGCCTTTTCAGGCTATAATCAAGTATTATTAACCTCTTCAGGTTTTAACAAATATTCTTTCCTACAAGTATCTTCAGGCTTAACACAAAGTAATAAAAGTAGTGTTTGAAAACACTTAAGCTTAACTCACGATATGTGAGAATACAACAATTGAGGTCAGAGTATTTTTTAAAAATCTATATAAAGAGTAAACGAGAGTGTAAGAACAATCATGAAATTATCAGTTTTGTTGTTTGTCTCATCTCTTCATATTTTCTCCATAAATTCCACACATGTTCCTTTGAAGACTTCTTGTATATATAGGCTTTGGAGCTATTATAAATTGAGTTGTGTTATATTATTCATATGATTGGATTGTCCAAAAGATATCTATGTGTTCCTATTTCAAAATGCATTCATCCAAAGCATAATTTAAATTCAAGAACTATGCAATGCATTAAATGCTAAAGAGACCTCTGATAAAGTATGCGACAAACGAAGTCAACTTTGTACGCTAGCGCTGACATACTTAACCTCTATAAGGACCAGCAAATGATAACTTTTTGTTCACTCAAAAGATTCAGTACAAGATATCAACGATTCTTTGCAATGTTGATAACTAAAGCTACTTTTCAAAAGAGGATGAAGACGCTATCAGTGTTAAGCATTAAATGCACATCAGAACGATAACATTTATTGTTGTTCGACGAAGAAGTTCATGAAAACAAGTAATAGCTTCATCCAAAATTCATCAAAATAATATAAGCTAATTAACAATTATTTATTTATTTCTGTCGCAAATCCTTCTGAAATAAAAAATAAATAATTTTCGTCTGAAATTCATCTAAAATAAATATATAAAAATAATAATTTTTATTTTCCGTCCAAAATTTGTGGGAAATAGATGAATAACATTGCAAGCTTTTACTTTATCATCCGTGGGAAACATTCTTCATTTCATTTGAAATTTTGTCCAAAATTATTTTCGGATGGATTTTTGGATGAGCTATTTTTTGCAGCGAGGACTTTTACGACTGATATTCCAATTGAAATTCATCAAAAATAGTGCTTCTGTATGAAATCCGTATTAAATTTGTTAGAATTGCATTTTAAATCCGTCTAAAAAGTCATCTAAAAACATGATTTTTCTTATAGTGACACTAGACATGCAAAGCATTATGCCAATCACATTAAAACTATTGAACAATATCAAACATAATGTGATTAACTAGGATTTATTTAATGTTATTGATACAAATATTTAAGATAGCTCAAATAAAACTTGGATGATTATATAGATCAGGCAAACAAGTTAAGTATCAATTCCAAGGTATAGCACACTTCACACATTTGGGATCATCCACCCTTGTGCTAGAGTCTCTAACTCTTCAAGCTTCACAGGTGCTTGAAAGACTTTTACAAGGAACAGAGTACTCCTCACACCTTGGAATTCTTCATCCTTGTGCTTGAGTCTTTTTCTTTTTTGCTCCAAGAGAAATCAACCTTTGAACTCCCTTGAGGGATTCTCTACCTTTTTACTGACAAAAGGTTATCGAGACCCGTCAAATAATAAAAATTATCGGTTCACAAACTAATTTGTAGTATAGAGCATGGACTGAATCGTCTCTCAAGGATCCAAAAATAAAGATTCAATCATATCAAGATAATTAAAAAGGGGGTTTTGATTATTTATAAAGAAAATACACTAGTTTAATTAAAGAAAAGAAATTAACAAATTAACCAATCCAAGGAAATTTACCGATCTTGAGTTTAATCCATCATTGATCACAAGGGATTCACTTAATTGCTAACAATGTTCTTGGCCTTAGATCACATCAAGACGCCTCAACATGATCCAAAAATCCTTTATAAGCATCTAGGATTTAATTAACCAAGGTTAGATAAAGTAAGCACCATTCAAATACAGATTAACTTAAGATCCATAATTTAACCAAGCTAAACAATCCATCAAAAAGTTTTGATATATTGTTTAGTCTTTGTGATCCTCTTTGAATATATGATAATAAAGCTATTATCACATCAACATCTAAATCAAATTAAGCAATTCAATCAAAATAAAAATCAAAAGAAGAAGAAGAGAAACTTGAATAACAATTAAGCAATATAAACAATTGAAACAAGATCTCCAAATTAAACATCAAGATGGTTAATCCCTTTGATTGATTATAAGAGCCTAGCCTTCCATGGACGGGAAGGAAGAACTCAAAAATAAAAGAACAAAAACAAAATTCTAAAGAGAATGAAGAAGAAGAGAAAGAAAACTCTCTTCAAATAAATATTCAAACTTACTTCAAATAAATACTCAAACTTTCTTCAAATAAATATTCAAACTTACTTCAAATTGAATGATGTATACTAGAAAGAGATTGACTTTATTTATACTGATCCTAGAAGCTAATTTGTAATTGAAAATAACATGAATGCAAGCTGTAAAAACTTGAAAATTATCAAATATGGTAGCTTGATGCATGGTTGGTAGGTTGGTGCATGGTTGGTGGGTTAGTGTATGGTTGGTAGCTTCTAGTCATTAACTCTACTCCAAATTCCAGCCTGATGTTCATGCCTTAAACAATGTATTTTGGCTTTGAGGTCTTCATGACAGTTGTAGACAATTGTCTCCTTGAACTTTTGGGGTTTGTTTCATGCCATTTGAACTTTTACAATTCTAGATATTCCAAAAATACTACCTACCTCAAGTCAAGTTGGCAGAACGTGTTTTTAAATTCAAACCAACTTGTAGCTTCATAATCATGCCTAAAACGACATCTATTGACTAAATGGTTTTCAGTAAAGTTGGAGATATAGGTCTTATCTTTCCAATGGCCAAGTTTCAGCTCAAAAGGAGGCATATAGCCCACGATATGGTCTAATATGTGCACACTATTTAGATTCCAGTGACAGCAAACCCACTCTGAATTGCAGGGCTATTTTTTACCCTTAGAAATCCAATCAAGCTCTTGAGTTCTTCATGAAACTTGTAGAGTCTTGTCTTAGCTTTCCAAAGACACCAAGATCACCTCAAATGGATCACCGAGTCCCAAGTTATGGCCTAACCAATGAGGAAATGTCAAAATGCATCAAAATCCAAGAATTATTCACAATTTGCATTAAAACCCAATGAGGCCCAACAACATTAAACTCAGCTAAAATACTAATATTGTGCACAATAAACATCTAATAAAGTCTAGTACAAAGCTAACATAAGTGTCTCAAATTGATTGATCACTTACCAGTGTATATGATGATAGAAATGATAAACTCTCTCAAATAGCAAATAATATAACTTGAAGCACTAATAGATAGAAAGATTATGATAATGAAGAGCTCAAATATTGATTTTGAGGGAAAAAGATTAAATCCACATAATGACTTGCAAATAGGTGTTCACCATCTCCTAAATGATTCAATCTTAGCTTATATTTGTAGCCTAAGTGACAAAATAGTTGTTGGTTGTGATTGGAGATGTTTTCTTTTGAAAACTAGCCGTTTATAACCGTTATTTTATTTTCTGCTCAAGAAGTATTCAAGTACACATACTTGGAATTTGAATTCATCAAGAAAAGTATTCAAATACCTCATTTGGATATTCAAGTATTTTATTCTTGATAAAATTTGGGTTTGCTAAAGAACAAAATATTCGACTACGTGATACGTGTATTTGAGTACATGAGCACAAAATAGGTTATGCATGTAAAAGAGGATATTCGAATACTCATTTGGGGTATTCGAATACTTGGCCATGAGTGAGCTTTTATTTTTCAAATATCCGGATACAGAATGTCTGTAGTCGGATACAACAATCTAGGATACAAAATTCAATTTTCAAAGGTCATAACTTATTCGCTTCTTAAAGAAATTAAGCAAATGATCATGCATTGGAAAGCTCTTGGAATTTACTTTCATATGCAATAAGTTTCATATCAAAACTCATAATATTTTGAAATTTATGAATAAAGTAGTGACGCAAGGTCAGTTTTCAAAAGCTGAAACTTGCCTAATTTTTATTGTTTTCAAATACCACCGTGACTAACTTTTCAAAATATATTTGTTGGGCATTTTAGCATGTTAAAACATTTCTTATGATTGAAAATTTAATTTGAGCTCTCTTTATGTAAAACCTCTATCTTTACAAAGGAGAATAACTTATAGAAAAAGTATACCCTTTTAAGTCCTTAGGCTTCTTGATGCAATCCAAACTTTTAAGTATTCTTCTCTTCAAATCTTCTGAATGTTTGGTTTATCTATTCATTCTCCTTTTGTACTTGAGTTTATCATAAATAAGATCTTTCACTTTCTTAATCAATGCTCACTCTTAGTACTTGATCTATCCTATAAAGCATAACTTACTTGAAAACCATAGTTAGTCTAATTCTTTAAACCAACATCTCAATATGATGCTACACATAACTTAATGCATGATTCTTATAAGAAGAATAATAATATAATATATATATATATATATATATATATAATTTTCCCAAGGTATCCCCTGCGAGCGACTACGGGGATTAATCCCTCAAGGTATTGAGATCCATTTAATGGGTTGACCTTTCCCAACAGATATTTTTCCATACACATGGATTGGGAATCGAACCCCTGACCACATGCTTAATAAGCCCAAGTATCTACCACTTGTGTCATACCATGTTGATATAATAATATAGTATATAATCATGCATGATCAAATATATTTCATTAAGTGCATATAGGTAGTATATTCATAATCCTTTTTGTAATGTATTTATCATCACCAAAACATAACACAA
Organism: Styphnolobium japonicum; assembly: GCA_023212625.1. Lineage (NCBI taxonomy): Eukaryota > Viridiplantae > Streptophyta > Magnoliopsida > Fabales > Fabaceae > Styphnolobium > Styphnolobium japonicum. The sequence goes on from JALBWW010000010.1 coordinate 8,955,253, forward strand.
CAAACCATTGGGGCAAACATATCTCCATAAAGCTCCATAAGTTGTCAAATTCTCACTAGTGTTGTAAAGACTAGACATTTAGACGATTATAATTCAGTCTCAAAATTGAATTTGAGATTAGATTACTTTGGACCGAAACTAGACACTTAGACAGCTAGTGCTACTTTTCACAACTTGAACAGGTAGTTTTAATAGAAAAAATAAATTTGAAAAGTATTTAGTGAAGTCTCCCAAGTTGCCGTCAAAGGGACGATGAATCAAATTTAAACTCTAATAAAAATTAGTGAAATATTTGTTGTGATAAATAATAGTACAGCTTAACTATCTTCCATTTATGAGATTAAAAAAAAAAAAAATTCTCGTATCCATCTATTTAGTTGTGAGTTGGAGAATCTACAAGAGTAAGAGTAATGTAGGTAGCATTTAATCTACCATAAATGCATGTTTTCCACCTATATATCCCATAGTTATCCATTAATGTGGACGATTTGATGGAAGAGAGGAGCAATTTCAACTAATGTTATCTTCCCTAGATCATCTCACTTTCTAGCTAGCTAGGCCAACTTCTTGAAAGTAGGAAAGATACATAGTGAAAGTGTCTATACTTCCTTGTCCTAAGCTATATCTCCCACCCCTTTCAGCTTTCACATGCAAAAATTAAACGCGAAGATTCTTTCTCAAAAAGTAAGATATAGACACTAATCTTTCACAATGCGCACCTTAAGCCAATCTTTTATCTTGTCCCCAACTCAGGGAAACAAGTGGTTGTTTGCACGCAAGCGTGTTTCTTGTATATCCGACTGTTACCTTTTAACCATCGAACCCCTATAGAGCATCAACATACATGTCATAAGATCATATATAAAAAAAAATAAAAAAATCATTGCTGCAAATTCGTCCAAGATAAATCTTTCAATACTATATAAACTAACGCAAAGCTTTGGCCTTACCTTCCAAAGTTAGAATACAAGGACATGTACCAAAATAATAAGCCCCTGTCATTATTTGTTTTTCATGAACTTATCCAATGTACACATTTGAATGAGAACCCATGCTACATTAATTCTGTTCCCCTACAATATCACACGTATCTTTACCCCCTCCCTTTTTCTTTCAATGTGAATCATGAAAGTGGAAAAAAAAAATTAGGAACATGTAAAAGGAGACTCTTCCTAAGGTCTTGTATACACGCTTTATTCTTAAGGATTGTCCAAATAATTAAATTTATTGAGTGCTTCAATTGTTTGGAACTGTTACATTTACCTTATTTGGTATGAAAGAAATTAAATAATCATATATATACTTGTCTAAACATTTTTTTTTAATGAAGATGATGTGTATAATCGGATTAAGGATATTTGTTAAATGAAAGATTAGTTTTGATAAAAAGCCTTTCTCATAATAAAAGTTATATGAATACATGTAGCTTGGAGGTTAGTGGCAATTAACATGATGATTGTATTTGTTTACTAGGTGTATTTGTTTGTTGCAGCTTGTTGTAATAAGTCTACTGATTCATAAATTGAAAGCCTTAAATTCAAATCTTGTTGTGGGTGAATTTAAATAAATTTTTTATAGAAAAGAGATAACCTAGCTACTACCCTACGTTAATTATGTAGTTAAAATTTCAACAAGAAGAGAAACATCTTTTTTATTTTTTTGGTGAAATCAATTCAAGTGACACAGACTACGCAAATTAACTTCAATGATTTATTAATTTTAATTTCTAAATTAGAAATTTACTGTGTTGTGTGCATTACACAGTGAAGGACCCACACATCAACATATTGAGCTGAAACGCACATGGGCCCATTATCAAAGTGAAATTCAGACTCATTGAAAACCGGGATAGAAAGCAAATTGGAATCCTTTGAAAAGAAATCACACACAAAAGAACTTTTTCTTTCATGTTGACATATACCAACACTTAGTGTCTTCAAACGCTTTTGTTAATTTAGATGCCTTAAGCAAAGCAACTTAAATGATTTAATATGATCCCAAGATGGTTAGTGATGGTGGAGTCAATGATTAGATAGAGAAGAATCTATATAGGTTTCTCAAGAGAGAAAACAAATTAATTACCCTTAAACCACAAATAAAGCAAACCCTACAAATGCCTGTGTGCCACTGCCAACCCCATGGCACTACATGAAAACAACTTCACATAACGTAAGCCGAAATGTGTTCATGTCCTTCTTAATTGCGTTGTGGTCCCTTTCGTTTTCCAATCCAAATAGATCACAAACACAATGCTGACCACATTAGAAGAAAAATGCAATGCATTTTCCAGTAGTAGAATTAATTTGACAGAAAAAAGAGGTGACTTTGAGCTAGGATTGTGCATTTTCCATTGCTGTAACTTCATCCTCAGGCGTCAGGTATGGCCCCCTAAACGTGCTCTTTCTCTGTCAGTGGTAGGGTCAATATGAGGTTCATTTCATGGATTCCATTTGCCCTCATTTCTGCAGCAGTTGGTTCTAATCTTTACCGAAAAAGGTGTGGGTATTTTGTTTCTTTCTCTCCATAAATTAACTTAATCAATTGCCAGGTTTGATAGAAATGGCCAGGATTCAGGGTACTTGGGAGGTTTCATTTTGTTTTTTTTCCAATAAGAATAATTATGCTTATAATTGTGTTATAGACACAATTGTTCACAACATTATCTGAGTTTACATTGAACATTAATAAAATAAAGTAATGCATTTTATATAACTGTTGAAGTGACAACTATAAACAACTTCTTACATCCATTTGAATTTAAAAAAAAAGTTTACATAAGGCTGTTTAAATTCAGATAGAACGATTTGTGTAAATATATAAAATTGTAATTATAATATTTGTGCTAGTAACGTAAGACCATTTAAAGCATGTTTGGAAAAAAAAAATTCTTTTTCAAAATAGTTTTTTTTCAACAAAAAACTGTTTTATCTAAAAAAAATTATCTTGTTTATTTAAAGTCTGTAAAATTAATTATAAGTTAACATTATTTTTCTATAACAAAAAATAAATTTTTTTTTAAAAAGCTTGTAATTAGGTGTGTGTTTGGATTAGCTGTGAAAAAAAGATTATGTTAAAAATCGACACATAATCAATTTTTAAGAAAATTGATTAAGAGAAAATTAATTTATGTTTTGATATTTTAATAGATAATCAATTTTATGATAAAGAATTTTTTTTGGATTGTATAAAAAAATCACTTTTATGTATTAAATTACCAAAAGATATATGAAATGATTGAAAAAATTATTTCATTGAGGAAAAATAGGTAAGTCTCTTAAATCTTTTGAAATAATCTAAAATTAAATAATTAAAAGCTTAAAATAACAGTTTTTTAAAAAAAGTTGTTTTTAGTTATGAAAAAATAATCTTAACTTATAATCAATTTTACACACTTTAAACAAACAAGATACATTTTAGATAAACCAACTTTTAATTAAAAAACAATTATTCCTAAAAAAAGCAAAACCAAACATGCTCTAGGTGCGTGTTTGGATTAGTTATGAAAAAAGATTATGTGTACAATCGATTTCCAAAAAAATCGATTATGAGAAAAATAATTTATGTTTGGATATGTTAATTCATAATCGATTTTATGATAAAGAGTTTTGTTTGAATTGTATAAAAAAATCACTTTTATGTATTAAATTACCAAAAGATGTATGAAATGATTGAAAAAGTTATTTAATTGATGGCAAATAGGTATTTCTCTCTCAAAACTTTTGAAATAATTTGAAATCAAATAATTAAAAGCTTAAAATAACAATTTTTTTAAAAAAGTTGTTTTCAGTTATGAAAAAATAATTTTAACTTATAATCAATTTTATACACTTTAAACAAACAAGATAAATTTTAGATAAAACAACCTTTTATTAAAAAAAACGATTATTCTAAAAAATTAAGCATTACCAAACATGCTGTAGAACTTTTAATTATGTGATTATAAATTATTTCAAAAGCTTTGATAGATAAATACTCTTTTAGCCCAACTAAATAAAATTTTTAATCATTTTATATCTATTTTAGTAATTTAATACATAAAATTGATTCTCTTTATATAATCCAAATAAAATTCTTTATTTTAAAATCGATTATGAACTAACACATACAAACATAAATTAATTTTCTCATAATCGATTTTTTTGAAAATCGATTATACATATAATCGATTTTTAACATAATTTTTTTTTTCACAACTAATCCAAACACTCACTTAACTCAAATTCAATTATCTATACCACTGTATATTATATATTATTATCTTAATAATTTACGTTTAGGTATAATCACTTTTTTACTAATATAATAGTCAGTTTCCTTAAGTAAATTGGAATTTCATTTTGCTATTTTTGCCTCTCTAATCTCTTGTTAGATGGTAAAATAGGATTTAATCGAGGCTCTATCTCAAAATTCATATTTTTCAAAAGTTTTTTTTTAAATTTAGTTACAACTAAGGTGATCTATAAAGAATGAAATATGTTTGAATAATAATTAAGTTTATATTTTAAAGGTTATAAATCATTATTTAACAACTTAAGTTTATTTAATTAATATTTACCTTATTTTTTTAGAAATGGTTATCTAAAATCAATTTATGTTCAAAGTGCATATATATCACATTCTAGAGAAGATCATAAATCCCATTTTACTAATTTAGTTAACTGTTTTTTACCCATAATTTGTAAGTAATAATCTTGACTATGTGTACGAAAATCATGCTAATAGCTAGGTAAACTGAATTTGCCTAATCTAGCCTGACAAGTATTCTCTACTTCAAGCTTTTCAGTTCTAGTAATAGCACCAAATTAAATAGTGAGATTAAGACGGTTAGTAAAATATTAAATAAGAATTTGTACCAAAAAAATATATTAAACAAGAATAAGACATGTCCTTTATTAATTTTTGGGGTTAAAAGAAAGGACATGTCGTCCTTCTGATATTCAGTTGCAAGATATACAAGAAAAAAACAATCCAAAAAAAATTGTATTTTTACTCTTGGACAAGAATAGATTGACAAAACCATGTGTAGGTTCTCAGGTTCCAATCCAACCTTGCACACAGCAAAGAATCACCCAGCCCCCATTGCTCCTTTTTATATATTTTCTTTACAATCATACTTTCAACTTGGCTGGTGGTTCCACCACTTGCATGACGGTAGCCAGCTGTAGAACTCAGTTGCAGAAATTTTAGCAGACAATACAATTTTCCAGAAAAAAATATCACGTCTTTGTAGAAATCTGAAACATTGACCTTATGAGTAATATGGAATTTTTTTTTACAGAAAGAATGTTCTAAATAGTTTTTTTTACTAGATTAATAAAAATTAATTATTTTAACATATATATATATATATATATATATCTCAAGATTTAGTCAAACTAACTGTATATTCTTAATTATTAGTTCAGTATACAAACTCAATATACACCATGTCCTAAAACTATAAAAGTGAGTTCGTAATAAAAAAAAATTAAATAATTTGCACAACACATAATAGATTAACAAACATCTATACCACTATTATACACGAACATATACATACACAACATGCCCCTAATCTTCATACATTTTCATAGGTGATTTACGAGTTATCTCCATCATATTCATGCCTCAAATTTTTGTAATTCTTTTTTAATTTTCGTACAATGATGCACGGAAGTTTAAGCTTATGACTTTTGTAAATTATTAAAGCCCTTCAAATGACTTTTTTTTTGTAATTCTATCCTACAAAAGTTGCTTGATAAGAAACTACTTTCTTTATTTTACAATAAAAATTAATTACTTACTCATCAAAACAATTCAAGATAGGATTGTTACCAAAAAAAAAATTGGGTAAAACTTCGCAATATACAACCAGGACCAACCGACCAAGTGCGTACGCCTTTAATTTGCGTTCTTACACCAGTTTTGTACATCTTATTAAGTGGATGAAAACTTAGTTTCGATGAAAATTACCAAGTGTGATTAAAAATTTATAAATAATTGAGTGACTCAAGCTCAGCTAACATCTTTGAAATTAACCTTGCCACTTTCAAATGTAACAAACTATATACAGTTCTTATACACCAATGGCCAAAAGTGCAATATTTACACAAGTAGTAGTTTAAATTCCTTAATTTGATTTAAATTTATAAAAATTATACATTACTTTTTTAGATTTTATAGCCTGCAATTTCTCATATAAAGTTTATATGACGGATTGTTCATACAATTTATATGACGTATCTATTACCAAAAATGGTATATATATATATATATATATATATATATATATATATATATATATATATATAAGCCACTTATGTAAAATATTAGACTCTAACAAGGTTATATGAAAGTAAAATAAAATTATGCCGTCGACATAAGATCAAAGTAAATCATAGCACAAAACTTTGATCTGTGATTATGATATCCAAGGCGGGTAGGGTACTTTTCATTCCAACAGTATTAGGTTATTCATTAGTGTAACAATTAACCCCAAAAAAGACCTCTAATTCACTATAAATATACCATTCCACATTGTAGTTGGACTCATGTATCTGACTCCATTGCTCACGGCAAACCTGGTTAGCTGTGACCCGGTATATCTGAGTATCTGTGTCTCTTTGATTAGATAATGATTAGCTAGATAAAGGTTTTTATTGCTTTTCATATTTGTCCTGTCCTGTTTATTTTGCTGGATTCACCTTTTGTTATGATTTGGTAACATGGGAATCCACCCTGTGGAAATGAGAATATAAAAGCAACTATTTGTGGGTCTTGAAAGCATCAACAGCTGAACAGCACAGTATTGAACATAGGATTTTATCATCCTACTCATCTCTTATCTCAAACTGGTTCTGTTTTCTACCTCAGTATTCTGTATCTTTGCCCATAAATTTAGCTTTACCTTGTACAAAGCAGAGGGGAGGATCTGTCTACTTTAGTGTCTTTTGTTCTCAAGCAATGAAGAGGCTCAATAACTCGGATACTATGGCTGCTTTGCTTTCCATGTGCCCATCAAAAGGTATCCAAGTAAAATAGTCTGAGAACCTCTTTCTTTAATTTGTTCCTTCATCTGCACCATTCATTCTTCTGATACCCTTACACAGAATTCTCATTCAACCACTTCGAAGCCTAATGGAGCAATACCTATAAAATAAAACTACCCAGAATAATTCTTCTCTTTCTTTCTTTTTGTGTGTGTTAAGGGTTTAGATCAATCTTAATTAACAAGTTTTTCAGTATTTTAACATTTTCTAGTTATGTCTAATGGCTAATTCCAACTGTTTTTCACCCTTTATGAATTCAGAGGTTAATCAGAGGAAAGAAACTCAGGGTTACAGTGAAGAATTTCAGGCAATGCTAGATAGATTAGACCAAGAAGACTGCTATGAAGATTCTAACTTGGTCTTGGAGAAGAAAAGGAGACTAAGTTTTGATCAGGTCAAGGCCTTAGAGAGAACCTTTGAGTTGGACAACAAGCTAGAGCCAGAGCGCAAGGTGAAGCTAGCAGAAGAATTAGGCTTGCAACCCAGACAGGTTGCTGTTTGGTTCCAAAATCGTCGAGCCCGTTGGAAAACTAAGCAATTGGAGAGAGACTATGGCATTCTGAAGTCCAATTTTGATGTTCTCAAGGTTGAGTATAATAATCTTGAGCAAGAGAATGAGGCTCTTACTATAAAGGTATAACAAGTCACTCACTTTGATTTTGCATAACCCAGTTGAATTCCTTTACTTTATGCCAATCTTATTAATGTTCAGTATTTGGGCTCTTTCTTGTGTTCTTGGGTGTTTGAACTGCAGCTGCGAGAGTTGAAAGAAAAGTTGTATAGAGGTAGAGCAGAAAGCAATCAGTCTGTGAAAGAAGAATCTCCCATTTCAGAGGTTAGAGACAGAGGAGCATCAGAGAGCAATTCAAATGGTGTGGTTAAGGAAGAAAGCAATGTGGATTCACCTATGTGCTTCAATGGATCTTTGCCCAGTTCAAGTTCAGTGAAAAACTGGCTTCAGTACTCTGATTCAAGAGGGTCTCCAGATAGAACGTTTCAGACCCACTTTATGAGAATGGAGGAGCAGAATTTCTTTAGTATCAATGAGTTCTGCAGTTTCTTTTCAGTTGATCAATCTCCCACCCTGTAATGGAGCATTCTTGAGCAATGCCACTACTTAGAGTTCATAATTCATATCTTAATAGAAAATTTCCTAGTTAAAAATAATTCCTAATTAATATGAAGTGTCAAAGATTTATCTTTTGTGGCCATTGAAGTATACGAGTTTTGTAATAGAGTAGACTTATACATCATAAAAAGATTCAAATAATTCCTACTTGAGTATGCATCTTTAATTTATGATTTTTTTCACTATTTAGATGATGTCCATCCAAAGAACTTAAAAGAAGTAAATATTGACCACATACATCTAATATCTTTATTTGGATTCAAAGGAATGAGTGAAAAAAACAAGTGGGGGAGGTGGGGAACACTAGCATTTCATGGTGTACTGATACGAAAAGGTCAAGAAATCAAAATATTGAAATTAATTTATCAAATACTCTCAAAATTTCCTTTATTTTGTAAATTCTTCCACTGGGTTATGAAAGATAACATGTCCTTCACTTTTGTTTTCTCTATTTGTGATTTCTGGTCAATTATCGTCTCTATTTTATTTTAAACATTTAAACAAGGGGTGCGGAAATCCTTTCTGCATAAATTATTTTCTTGCCTTTTCCCCTGAAACTATCAGACAAATTGTAAAGGGAAAATACAAACTGAATGACAATTCCTATGCATAAGGTCCATCTCAGAATGTTAAACTCTCTGTTTCAGATAAATTTGGCAAGGGCAAGTTTCAGTTTCAACAAGCAAAGTAGCAGACCCTCTCAAAAATTGGAGAGATTTCAAAAGTAGAAAGCTGGCTGGTTTTACCATGACTTCTTTTGTGCTTTCACATTCTTTTTCTTACTGTCTGAAGACTTCCAGGCATCGATGCATGTGGTTGGTGAAATAAAGCACAGCTAGAGCAAACTAATGTCTAATAGTGCTAGCTCATGTTTTCATTTCCCCACATGCTTTTGCAAGAATTGCAGCTCACGTCGTGCATCATGTTTTCTTCAAAAGAGACGTTTTATAAGTAAAACTTGTTATATGTGTAATTCTTAAAATACGGATGAAATTTTTTTAAACTTTCAAAAACATGCAAACAAAACATTTTAGTCTATAAGTTGAATCAAAATCATTCATTGTGACTTACACATATTTATTAATATTCATGACAATTTTTCATTTGTTCATATCATTAATTTTTAAAAAAATTAAAAAAACTATTTTCTCTTTTTATTTAATTTTCTTTAATTATATGCTACTTTCTATTTTTTTATAATAGAAATAAATTTAAAAGAGAATTTTTCGTTAAAATTTATATGTTTAGAAAATGATATAGTCAACATTATTCATTTTCACGAAAATAAGAAGAGACTCAATATTTAGAGTTAATAAATTTTATATGTTTAAAAATTGATATAGACAAACATATTAGAAGAGAATAGTAATTGAAATGGAAAGGAACCCAACCAAGGCATGATACACCACTAGGTCTGATATTTGATGAATTTGGCGGGCGCAGAGCAAAGGGGAGCAGGTGTTGAACTCAACTCATGGAGGTGAGATGAGCAGAGGTCACTTTCCCACTTTCGTGATTGTGATTGGGAAATAGTCAGTCTATAAAGCTGGCTATGACACCTTACCTATCCTCCCAAGTCTAGCTTGTGTCAGAGTAGGACCCTTGTTTTCAGCCATGTTTGACTCTTTACAATGTACTTATAAATTTATTATAGCAATTATTATGATATTTAGATAGATTTAATATTTAAAATGAATTATTAATTATTTATTAATTTTTAATTTTATAATAAATATTTAATAATTTATTTTGATACCTTTAAAAAAAATTAAGTATGAAAATAATCTCCGCTGACTACTACAAATGGCTTCAAAGTTCAATGTTGGCACAAATAAAAAAAGGTTCAAAAGTTACATTTTTTTATTCTTTATTTTTTAATTATATTTTCACTTTGTATTACCAATATTATTATTCTTATTATTATTATTATTATTATTATTATTATTGGTTGATTTATTACCATTATTATTATTATTATTATAATCAAAGTATTTGTTTTTAATTTATTTTATATTAAATTTTTATCAATTTTTTTAGAATATATAAAATATATCGTCTAACTTACTTTAAGGGAGAAACAAATATTAAATACCATTATAAAATGATATTCTTTAAAAAATTGAAATTATATATATTTATATAAAATATGATATAATTTATAAAATTTTAAAAATAAATTTAATGATATGTAAGAATTTATTTGGGTATAAGGATGTCTTTGTAACATTACTCGCGCGTTGATGTACATCTAGATTTAAATTTGAAAAAGTGATTTTTAAGCTTTATCTTTCAGTTTTTAGGATACACATATTTTTCAATTTTGTATTATTATTTAGATGACATAACTATTATTTTTATATTAATTTTATGTCACTTTAAAAAATGTATAAACTATATTGTGAAGTTCATCTTACATTCCACTTATAATTTGTGCATTGTTTAAGATTTTTAGATTAGCAGAGTCCGTGGAATAACAGTTGCAGCCATGCAAGTCTCACTGCGGTTGTTTATTCGCTATTGGATTGAACTGAGATTTGGCAAGAAAATACTTTTAGGTCAGCAAAATATCGAATCAAATGATTAATAAAATGCCAAGAGAAAGTTATATGCAACCATTAGATCATAGAGTTGGTTTTTAAAATTTGGGTACCACAAGATAGTATACATCAAATTATAACTTTATTTTTTTTAATTTAATTGTTAAAATTCACAAACTGAGCTGATCCAATTAGACTTGTTCATTAACTTATCTAAAATGATTAAACGAATTTTTTTTTTAGTTTCCTAAGAGTAATTGGATGAAGACTACTTTACTTTTGGTTATGAAGCACAATGGTTAGAGCCTTCCTTAAATTATTATTTTTAGGAATCAAACCATTGTCCTTTTTTTAAGTATGAACATCTGCTATTACTACGATCAGCCAATATTGGATGAAAATAGCCAAGTTTATGGTGCGTATAAACATTTTATTGCATTAGTGTAACTCCTACGTGGCAAACATTGAGCCTTAAACTTTGAGCCTTAAATTTTAATTTTAGCTTAATGAAAAAATTGAAGTGATTAAACCTAAATATAAATTGTTTATCAAACTCATTTAATTTAGATGTCCATCAAAGTGCAAATAGTTTATGTCAAATTAAAGTTCAAATTTTGGCATAAAATGTGCCACATGGGATGTTGAATTGTAGATCTAGCCCACATAAAATAAGAGATAAAATATTATGTTGTAAGTTCAAGAACGAAGCAAATTTAGGGAGACATGCATAGTCCATCTTTCATTGTCGAGTTTTTCAGTAATATAAGTAATAAGATAATATGGCCTCCAGAATATTGAAGAAACAAAAAACCCATAACCGCAAGAGTCAAATAAAAAAATTTCGCATGACCTCTCAAGTTAAGTATAAATTTTTTATATAACTCTCTAAAGTAATGTAATTTTATTCAAAATTAATATTTAAAAAATAATTGATTAAATATGATATTTTAAATATTTTCATTTTCACTTATTTTTTCTATCAATAAATATAAAGAAAGTTAAAATATGCAGGAACTATAAAATAAATTAAATAATCTTTTTCCTCTCCCTTGTCTTGCATAAGTTTCGAGAAACGTTCAAATTTAATCTGTCTTAAGCTTTTGCTGATTTTCTTTGTTGTGTAGTTGACAATAATACTGAGTACTTTATATCATATTGATTATGGATTAATTTTATTACATAGAGTATGTATATATTAGATGATAGTTAAGATTTTTGTGTCTAAACAAATATTTAAAATTTTATAACCTTTAATTTTGAGCCTCCATGAGACAAAAATCTATCGCTGACTTGTCTGTGTGAAGTTTGGGGATCTACAATGGCAATTCCTCATAAGAGGAGCAAGCAAAAGTTGTGGTGATAAGTACTTGGAGTTAGGTCTATTCCCTGATTTGGGTGGATCCACTTAACTACTAATACAAATATGAGGCTAGGTTTCTTCCGAAAGTAATGACATATATGAGGGAGTGAATTGTGCGATTTAAATCTTGTTTCAACCATTCTCCTTATGCATAGAATCAAATGAAATTCTTCTAGTTTAGAATTCTAATTTTAATTTTATTTATATTTTTTTTTTATACATCAGAAAATAAAGCAAGAAAACAACAAGAACTAATGTCTAAGATGAATAACTCCCTTTACGTCCGCAAGCATAAGGGGAGTCAGAGCAGAAGGACAAAGCATCCAAGAATTCTATTTATATTAGAATTGAGATTGACAAGAATAAAAAAATTGAGACTTTAGAATTGTAATTTTGAACAGAATTGAAATTTTATTATAATGAATAATTTATCAAGAATTTATAAGGATATAATAAATAAATTTAAATTAGTAAATAATACTTTAAAATTATAAAAGAAATTTAATAGAACTTACTTTGCTAGATTACAGCAGTCACAATAGATGTCAAATTAAAAAAAGTCATTAACGATGGTGAAGATGATTGCAAGACATCAGCGCCAGTGATCGGAGGAAATGCAACAATTTAGTCATTGCACGCATAATGACGATAGTGATCGGAAGCCGTAAGTGGCTAGCACGTCGAAGGCGCTGGCTGGAGCACACCGACAACAACGTTGCCAGATCACACTGGTATTGCGAGCGGCAATGATTGTTGGATAATTTTTAACTTTTAACTTTTAATTTTCAAAAAATAAAAAAAAATTTGATGTTTAAAATTAGAATTTTTAAGGTTTAAATTAAGAATTGAAAGTAATATAAACTAATTATTTTTCAATTCTATAGAATTGGACTTAGAATTAAAATTAGAATTTTAATATACACACCAAACAAAATAATTAAAATTGAGATATTCAATTCTAATTTCAATGCTCAATTCCAAAGTTCAAATCCATCTGCCAAACAAGGCCTTAAAGATTTTAATAAGTGTCAATTGAGCTAGAAGTTCATTGAATCTTCATTTCCATCTCTGTAGACTTTCGTTCGCTGGCTCCTCTCCTCTTTTTATTTTATTTTATCAATGCTTTGTTCAAAATAACAATTGTCAATAGTGCAAGGAAATTGGTGGGACATAAGGTAGAGGTGGCTGAATGGTGTGGTTCAACAATTGCAGATTCTTTTTGGTGTCCGAGTGATTGTGGCGTCCATGTGTCTTCCTCAGTTTTGCTGTCCACAACTTCCTTGTTTAGTTCTTGAGGCTATTTGAGTTGCTTTCCACTCTTCAATGTGAGCCTTCACATGTTCCTTGAGATTTGTCGCGGTATTGCTTGGCCATGTTCCTTGCGGCCTCCTTGTGAGTAGGCTAGCTATTTGGCTTGCTTCAACCTAAAAATTAAGGATTGAAGCTGCTTGATTTAGAAAGTTTGTCTTTGTCTCCATCATGAATAAAAGGGTGTTGGCCATGAGTTAAGCCAGAGCTTCTTCTAAGCCAACTTTATTGTCTTGTGATTTTTTATGCTTCCAAGAATTCTGGTTATTATTCAATGGAAAATTGGGATGATTCCTCAAAGTTGGGTTATAACTATTGGAGTAAGGTGCAAGCACGATTGCCATTGATTAACAAACTATATCACTAATTTACTGTTTTAACTCATATTTTAGACTTTCTCTATCATATTTTGATGATTAACAAACTATATCACTCATTTACTGTTTTAAGCTCTAACTGTACTCAAGTGGATTGACATTCTTTTTCGAGCTAATTTCAATGACTCAAAGATTGCAGCCTTTCATTTAATCAAGATGAGAAAGATAAAAAAAAGGCAAGTTTGGTTTGATCAACAATTGATGAAAACATAAAAAAATCATGAGAAAGGTTGATCAGAAACAATTATCGCTGATACAAGCTGAGAAAGATGCTTTCGCAAGAGAAAGGTGAAGCCTTAGTCAACAAGATTATTAGTCTAAAAGAGACAAGATGACTAAAGTTTGTTGATTAAGAGCCAAGTCCACAAGAATCACACTTGAAGAAAGACACTGTAGCAAGTCAAGACTTGAGTAAGGTGGTTATATAAGCGAAGTCGCGAGATAAGAAAAGTGGAGTTGAGCAAGGTCACCCTGGTAATTGGCCCGCAACGAGCTAACAACTGAATTTTAAAAATAAAAATTCAGAAAAATTGTCTCAAATTTGATTAGGAAAAAAATTAGAAACCCTCTATTAAAATATGTAAAAACCAATATGTGCAACAAAATTTAAGTTTGTGAGTCGATTTATATATAAGGAATGGTAGAGATTTAATCTCAGAGTACTCTTAATATATTTGTTTTAAGATAATTACTTTAAAGTTAATTGTGCGAATTATAATAGCTCTAACATATTCAAATTTTCTCATAAAATAAATAAACAATAGAAAAAAATAAATAAACAAGTAAAGCAACAATAAAAAATTAAACCACAATATTTACAAGTATAAAATAATCAAATACTAAATAAAGTCAAAGATAAATTAAAATATTTACAAATAGAGGGACAATAAAAAATAAAAATTAAAGTCTAAATTACAAATTTTATAAGTTTAAAAAAAATTAAATTAAAATATTTATTTATTCAGCTTACTTTTCGTGCATTACTTAATATAATAAATAATTCAAAGTCATATAATTATTTAAAAGATGGTTTCGCAAGCTAAAAAAGATGCTTTCGCAAGAGAAAGGTGAAGCCTTAGTCAACATGATTATTAGTCTAAAAGAGACAAGATAACTAAAGTTTGTTGATTAAGAGCCAAGTCCACAAGAATCACACTTGAAGAAAGACACTGTAGCAAGTCAAGACTTGAGTAAGGTGGTTATATAAGCAAAGTCGTGAGATAAGAAAAGTGGAGTTGAGCAAGGTCACCCTGGCAATTGGCCCGCAACGAGCTAACAACTGAATTTTAAAAATAAAAATTCAGAAAAATTGTCACAAATTTGATTAGGAAAAAAAATTAGAAACTCCCTATTAAAATATGTAAAAACCAATATGTGCAACAAAATTCAAGTTTGAGAGTCGATTTATATATAAGGAACGGTAGAGACTTAATCTTAGAGTACCTTTAATATATTTGTTTTAAGACAATTATTTTAAAATTAATTGTGCGAATTATAATAGTCCTAGCATATTCAAATTTTTTCATAAAATAAATAAACAATGGAAACAAATAAATAAACAAGTAAAGCAACAATAAAAAATTAAACCACAATATTTACAAGCACAAAATAATCAAATACTAAATAAAGTCAAAGATAAATTAAAATATTTACAAATAGAGAGACAATAAAAAATAAAGATTAAAGACTAAATTACAAATTTTACAAGTTTGGAGAAAAATTAAATTAAAATATTTACCTGTTTAGCTTGCTTTTCGTGCATCCCTTAATATGATAAGGAATTCAAAATCACGTAGTTATTTTAAAAATAATTATTAGTTAGTTGGTTTTAATTTAAAAAAAACATTAAATTGTTATAAAATGATTGAAAGTACATTAAAAGGATTAATTGTTTTTTTGGATTACTAAATTAAATCCACTTCACTGGAATCCATGACAATATTGGGTTATACAATAAATTTCTATAGACTTGAATGACATTGAATATGACACTAGGTCATACAATTAACATCACCAACCCAATATATGGACAATTATTAAAAATACACTCTTGCACAGAATTTAAGATAACATAAGGTTGTGCAATAGATCCATATGAATTCGAACGATATTAAAAATGACATAAGGTCATATAATTAACAACGTCGACCATTGTATAGATATATATTAATTACTTGGTTAATAATTTAATGTAATTAGAAAAATTATTTATAAATGAATTAAAAAAATTCCTTGTAATTTTGAAATGGAATTTAATAATCAAAATCAAATGATAACGCATAAATAATAAATAAGAGAAACAAAGTGTAAAATCTGTTGGAACCAAAGAACCTTATAAAACTAAGTTTGGAACCATTCTTTCTAAAGAATTATTACCCCATAAGAGTTTTGAAGATAACGAAAGTTTTAATTTAGATTGAATATGTAAAAGACTCACGTAACTTGTTTTGTAACTATTTCTAGAAGAAAACAAAGTGTTAACAAACAATTACTTATGTGCGTCCATTTTCTTCTAAGATAAAGGAAACTAAGTATGCATCAAATACCTTTTAAACTGTTTCACAAAACTTTATTATATTGGATCGTCCATTGTTTTTCTTACTAAGCTCAGGTTTCAAAGTGCTCGTCCAATGTCAAAATTCAAATGTGAAGAAAATGTTCTTCATTAAATGTTGAGAAGGACTCTGACAGCGCACGCTTCAAAATAATTCAACTGAGCCGCTTAGCTGACATTGCTAACAACTACAAAGACTTGCGAATAAGGAACTTTCTGCTCGCTCAGACAAATCAGGAGTAAGATATCATATTCTTGGACATTCCTGATAATCAAAGTATCTTTTCAGAAGAAGCCCTACACGTTTTCATCTTAGGCATTTAATACCACTCAGAACGGTAATAAATGTTTCCGTTGGACGAAGAGGCTTTTGAAGACTGCTCAAATTGCTCTCATCTATAAATACAATTGTCTTCGAAGAAGATAAGAGTAACAAACTCTCTGAGAAAATCAAAAGTAAAAAGGATTAAAGCTTTCATTCTTCTTTGTATTCAAACTCTTGAAAAGAGAGTAAGTCTTGAGATTCATTTTCAATTCTCATCTGTAGTGAGTTAAAAACTCAAGCACTTCTATCCTTTTTCTTATTCACATTAGTGTTTAAGCCTAAAGAGACTGTGTATAAAAGAATACTTGAATTGTAAAACCTGAAGAGGTTGAGAATATTTGTATACGTGAAGAGGTGGACAATACTTGTAATATTTGTACAAGATTAATAGAAAATCCTTCTGGTTGAAGGGACTGGACATAGCTCTCGGTTTGTGGGAGTGAACTAGGATAAATATCTGGTGTAAGCTTTTCTCTCTTCCTCTTGTGTTTTACTTTTCACTAACTTCTGGGGATTGCCATTGTTTTCTTAACTAAAGAATTGAGTTAAACCTCAGAACTTTTTCACTTTGTTTAAAGTTGTTTTTCTCAAATTTGCTTTAGCGTCCAATTGGACTAAGAAGCTTTCCGCGTCAATTACTTTTTGCTTCTTGTGTAAAAGCTTTTATTAAAAAAAAAAGTTAAGAAATACAATTCAACCCTCTTCTTGTGTTTCACTTGTTTAGTTCAAAATCTATTTGTCAAACCTTGAATAAAATAAAGTAAAAACACTTTCTATCAAAACATTGGACCGTTTATTTAACTAAATTTCTTGTCTTACTTTTTTTTATTTATTTGAATTACTATATTTTATATCTTTTATATATAAGATTAATTTCGTTTGAGTTTTAGAGTGTGATAGTTATGAGATTTTCAATAATAACGATTCTAGGAATTGAATCTTTGAGCCAATACCTAAGATTAACATCACTTATCATTCTAATTAATCACTTAATAATTTTTTATTTTGCTTTACTACAAATGAATCAAATAAATTCAAAAATGCTTTTCAATTACAAACCCTGAGATAATGCGAGAATCGAGGAGGCACAAAATTAAAAAAAAGTTAAAAATAAAAGGACACAACTTATATTAGTATTACTTTTTTTAAGAGTAAATAAGCCAAATTAGTGTTGGGTATTAACCCAAAGTCCCACATGGGTGAAAAGCCTCCTTTGTTTTCTCCTACATATAGAGCCTTAGTTTCTGTGTCAAACTTATCGCTTAATTGTATAGTATTTTGGTTATTGAGTTAGGTGTGATCAAATATAATTTTTCTATTTTTGTATCTCAAAAGGATAATTTATAGCTTTGTTCGTAAAAAAAGTTATATTATAATAGAAAAGCTTGCTTATCATAAAATTATGGAAATTATTTTAGTAATTTTTTTTTAAATATCAATACTCATGGTAAATTGATTAATATTTATTAATTGTTATTTATATTATTAAAATTTTTAACATTTATTATAAAATTAACAGTTAATAAATAATTGATAATTCATTTCAAATATTAAACTCCAAGTAGCATAACAACTTTCTAAAATTACATGTTATACTTAGTAAGTAGCATAACAACTTTCTAAAATTACATGTTATACTTAGTGTGGTATATTGTGCTTCCCATCAATTAGCAGTAACATGAGCATAACCAACACCTATCCACACAACTAAGAGAAGACGTGTACCCATAGCACCTTATTCAAGAATTACCCATTGCACCTTATTGATGCCGCATGTTATTTTTCAAGAACTATTCTCTTTTTTTATTACAAATTTTTTTTCTTTTACTTGAAACTCTCAAACCATGTCATGATTTTGCATTTCACTCGATTCTTTTTTTTCTTTTTTAAAGATTCGTTTGTATTAATTTTTTTGAGAATAAAAATATTTTTTTTAAATAATAAAAATATTTTTTAAAAAGTTAAAAACTTTAAATTTTTTTTAAAAATACTTTATATATTTTTTCATTACACATAAAATATATTTTTTAAAAATTTAAATTTTTTAATTTCTTAAAAAAACATTTTTATTATTTAAAAAAAATACTTTTCCTCTTAAAAAACCTAATTCAAAACTTATACTTACCACTCTTGAATATTTTTTTTCCTATGCCGATATCATTCAAGAAACGTTCTGTTCCCAAATGTTTCCCTCTTCCAATGTCTCAATATTATTTCTCCTTCAATTCAAATTTTCTGTCTCAATCTTATAGTTTTCTTTATCTCCCAAAAGGCCTTTTATTCTTTTCCATTTTCAAGCGTTTCTCTCTTCTCACATGAAGCGAAGCTATTTGTTGGATCCTTGAAGCAACTTTCATCATATAACTAGAGGATAAAGAAATGGTCATTTGCTTCTATATTGGATGCTTACCAAAAGAGGGGAACTATACTTAAAAAATGGGAGAATCTTCTTGGATTGGCTTCTACCAACTAAAGTTTCATGCATTTCATATATCTGGGGGTAAAATTTAAGTGGTTTCTGAATTTGACTTTTTGAGTTAGGTCTGGGGACTTTGTTTCCTCTTCCTCTTTCTAGTTTTACAAAGATGAGCATTTCTATTATGCACTTCATAACTACTACTATGCATGTCATTTTTTATTATTTATATTAGCAGGAAAACAGAAAAGGTGTTTCTTGTTTGATGTTACTTTTCACAAACTCACCCTACTTGGATTTCTAAGATTTCAAATTTATTTGTCTATTTGATATATTTTTTAGGTGGAAGGAAATTTCTTTATCTATATTTATACCAATGTTGGATACCAGCCTTACATAGTTGCTTGCTATGGTGTGATTCTGACATTCCTTATTACAATGTATCAGGTCATTGATAGATATTTAAAAAGAGAATGAAATCAAATGTGCATGGCAAGAATGGTTCTATTGCTTCTAGGACGCCCATGAAATAGGGGTTGTAGATTGTTGGGATGAGTTCTCAGAGATTATTAATGGTAGATTTCTTTTTATTTTCACTTTATTTCTATTCATTTGATATTTGGTCTTTGCTTTATGTCTGATATAGCATTTGTTGATAAATCCTACTATGTTAGGTTCTGTTGGACAATGATTGCAGCATGTCTTTGACTAATTTTTGTAAGTGTGATTATATTTTATAGTATGGAGTTGGCTAATTTAGTATAATGGAAAGAGCTAAAGCTAATTGCAAGTGTAGGGCTTTTTTCTGAGTCTCTTTTCTCTATTTTTTCATTCTATTTAATTTGCTGGTCTTTGGTTAGTTATTATTGCAAACAGATAGTTATTGATTGGTTTTAGTACTACTGTTAAGGTAAAAGGATGACTTGGCATCTCCAAGATATATAAACATTTTGGAACTACAAATGCAAGAGAATTTTTAAATTAGTTACTTTTTTGTTAGCATATGCTCTGACCAACTAAACTCCCAATATATGCTTTTTAGAAGAAAAAATAAATAGGGCAGTGGGAATTGCACAAAATATATACAACAACAACAACAAAAGCCTTTTCCCACTAGGTGGGGTCAGCTACATGGATCAAACGACGCCATTGTGCTCTGTCATAGACCATACTTTTAGATAGACCATTTATTTCAAGATCTTTTTTAATGATATCCCATAGTGTTGTTAGTGGTCTACCTCTACCTCTCTTTAAGGGACTATCCTCCAATTTATCAATTATTAATTGCACAAAATATATATTAGTAGTAAAATTTACAAGTTGTTCGATTCAGCAATTGAAAAATAGGAGAAATCAAGATAGACAATGAAAAAGAACAAATTGTGAACGACTATTTTACTGTGTTAGAGTTGCTAATTTTGAAGTTTTCAATTGAGATACTACAAAATTAGTGTTGCAATTTCCTCCCCTTACACACTCCACGGGTAAAGGATGCTGGGAACGTTTCCTAATATATGTCAAATATTTATCTTTGTACCAACTTGCTGTAGGTATTTGTGGTATAGTGTGTCCAAAAGGTTCCAACAACGGCTGCCAACATATTAGAGTGTGTAATTTACTATTTTGCATATTTATTATGTCATTTTATGTATTTTCTCTATCTACTTTGTAAGATATCCTTTACCTTCAAATTGAAGAAGATATGATACTGCTAAGATAGGAATAAATTTCCTATTTGGTAAGTTATATCTAAATTTCAAAGGGAGATATTGTGAAATTTTCCAATTTGGTAAGTGTGTCTCTATCTTCTATATATCTTTGATATTTTGTTGTTGAAAATTAATACTTAAAGATAAGAATTTTAAATTTAATTTAAAGAGCATAGACATAGACATCAAGAATTTCCAAAAGAGAAGCATCAAGGTCGTGCTCTCATACCCAATTAAAAAAAGGAAAGGATATTGCAGTATAATAAGATACTTCATGTAAGTTGATTCCATGGTTACCTACTATTTGTTTGATTAGAAATGAGATTTTGAGATTTGGATTTAAGGATGGCCTCCATTATTATTTTCTTGATTATGTTTTTTTTTTTTGTTACTTTTTAAAGTTAACAGAGCATTTTCTGCCAAAACCAATCCTTGCTGATTTTTTGTTCCTTCGCAATGAATAGGTTTTATTGGGTTGTTGTATTCTGACTTTGAAACGTGGATATTGTATTAGGAGGTAACGTTTGATAAGATTTTGCATTTTAATCTGATTAAGATTGCTTCTGTTGTAATGAATTTTTAGTCAAGAATTGTTCTGACTAGGGAGCAAAGCCCAATTTGGAATACCTTATGGTGATATATTGTTATGTGTTTTTTGGTATCCAACGTGGCTAATGCTACATCAGTTTCATGCATTATAATTGCTCATGCTCATGCAATTTCAATAAACTGGTTAGTTATTTTTCTACCCTATAGTTATATATGTTGGAAATTTATAGTGCAAATGCTACTCTTTATATGTTGTGTGAAATTTATACTTATGATCTCATTTAGTCATGAGATACTTGCGTTTACGTAGCAATTATATGGGATGATGTACATATGTTTGGGATCTTAAATTTTAAGTTATTTTTCTATCTTTATTATTTGGTCTGAATTCTTGAAATGGACACGTATAGGTACTATGGCCCCTCTATGTCTAATCCTGGCAGCACATAACGTTCACGTGGTGAGATTTCTGTTGTGAGGTAGGTTCTCACTTTCTCTAGCTTCAATTGTCTTATTTATTTAATATTGATGAGTTATTTTGCCATATTTTTTTCTTGGCTAATATGGTTGTACGGAGTGTGATTCAATTAAGAGAGTAAGAAAGCTGTTATTGTTTCATGAGATTGCTGCTAAAAAGGTGATTGAATGAAGTTTGAATTCTTGCTTAATTCTTTCAATTGTGAAATGTAATGTATTTTTTAGTTTGTTGTGTATAAAATACTCTTCCTTTCATCTTGCTATCTGTGACCAAATTTTTTTTGGCATTTTGTTATGATAGTTTTGTCTAGACCAAAAAGTAAAATTTAGACACATGCACTCATGTTTCATTTGGATAAACAACTTATATAAATACTTATTTAAGTAGAGATTATTTAATAAGTTCTATTGTTATAAGTGTAATTTAAAATAAGCTAAATAACATTTTAATAGATACTTCGAGAAGCATTTTCCATAAACCCTCAAAATATGTATCGTGCTTTTTAGGAATATGCTATGAATTGAGTCAACTCATTAAGGTTAATTTTGTCAAAAGTTATTATAAAAACAATTAGTGCCTAAGTTGTTTTTAACTTTCGCAAAGGCTTATTTTCATAAGATTGAATTTTCGGCTTATGAAAATTAGCCCAAAACAATTTATAGGGGTTTCAAAAGCTGTTTTAATAATATCATCCAAACGGAATAAAAATACTTCATAAATACTTATTGTAATATATAAGTCCAAATAACTTGGTTATAAGCTATTCCAAAGTGGGCCTTATTATGTTTGTAGGTGAGTCACCTAACCAAATAATTGAGAAGGTGGTATGCTCCATAGTATTTTTCTTCTTCACATTTCCTCATAATCTTTCTGATTGAGTGCTGATGGTGGTACTAGGCACTGAATGGTATAAGTGTGTATGAAATTTCTAGCTATTAATTATGTCTCATAGAAAGAGGTTAAGGTGAGAGAGTAGAGGTTGTGGTGAAGCACACAGAACTGAAAGAACCCTTTTTCTCAAGAACAAGGACAATTGCATTATTTAATATGCTTGAGCTCTAGATTTCTTTTTTCTTCTCTATTTTTATTCTATGTTCTTTATTAATTATGTTTTTTTTTGCCCTAAATTGGTACATATTTGCAATTATTTGGTTCCTAAAAGTAAGATCTTGATGGCTTGCATGCTATATATGGAAGCAAATTTAGCAAATGTTGTATTTTCATTGTACTGGATAAGGTAATATGGTATACTAGTGTGAATTTCCAACGTGAAGCATATTTGCTTGCTGGATAAGGTAATATGCTATATGTTATCCTCATTACTGAGATGTATGATATTTAATTAGGGTATCTCTTTCGTAACTTGCTATAATTATAGAAAGGGAAGGAATAAATAGAAATATATTTGTATAATTACAAAAAAAAGTATTCATTACTGTTGGAGAATCCAAAGGATAATTTTAATGATACTCAATGTTTAGTGCTAATGTCCTGAACATCTTTTGTATATATCTATAGTGCTTTTTAATTGATTTTTATATGTATCATATGTCTATATACAAAGAGATTATTTTGGATTTTAGTTAAAGTGCTTTTGGTATGTGTGGTCATTTTGTTATTAAACACTTTAT
This sequence comes from Styphnolobium japonicum, assembly GCA_023212625.1. NCBI lineage: Eukaryota > Viridiplantae > Streptophyta > Magnoliopsida > Fabales > Fabaceae > Styphnolobium > Styphnolobium japonicum. The sequence goes on from JALBWW010000010.1 coordinate 8,978,654, forward strand.
ATTACCTAAGATTTCACTGAAATAAGTCATATTCAGCATTTCATTTTCTTTGTCTTAATAATGAAACTTTCTTGGTTAAGGTTTATATACTTTATTTTTTAAATGTAGTGTTTGTAGTAAAGTTTTCTTAGTCTAGCAGGCAATATTAGTTAAATCTAAAATCATTTGTTTTGAAGACAAATGTTTCTTTGTTAAAGAAACATTTTTCATTTTGATTTTTAATGGCTTGGACAAAATTGGGTGCTGACACACCCTACTCAACATTGCTGTCAAAGAAGGACTACTTTTCATGAAATGCATAAAATGACAGAGATAATGGCTAGTCTACTATCTGCTTTACTAAAAATAGCTTTTTGGAGTGCTAACAACTAGTTTTTCAACCATATATAAGAGATTCAACTCAAATTATCTCTGTTGGAACATGCTAACACTTGAGAAGCAATAGAACAATGCTCTGTTGTTTTCCCACCCTGCTCAACTTACTACACTTGTTATGTACTTAGCAAAATCTTAGTGTAGGTTGCTCAAAGCTCTGTAATACTTTTTTATCTTCTCTTTAAGGTCCCGTTTAGATAAATAACTTATATAAGTACTTATTAGAGTAGAGCTTATTTAATAAGTTTTACTGTCATAAGCGCTGTCTAAACTAAGCTAAATATTGTTTGGATAAACACTTTGAGAAACGATTTTCATAAACCATTTGGAATAAATATCGAGCATTTGAGTGACATGTTATGAATTGTGTCAATCCTTTAAGGTTAATTAAGTCAAAAATTATTATAAAAACAATAGTACCTAAGGTATTTTTAGCTTTCACAAAAGCTTATTTTCATAAGCTTAAATTTTTAATTTATGAAAATAAGTCCAAAACAACTTATAGGGTTTTCATAAGCTGTTTTAATAAGCTCATCCAAACAGAATAAAAATATTTCATAAGCGCTTATTGTAGTATACAAGTTCAAATAAACTACATATAAGCCTATCCAAACGGGGTCTAATAAGTGTTTTTTAGAGCCTACCCATACAAAAATTCTTATTGATCTACTGTAACCTTGATCCATTAGTGATCATAGGTGTGAGCTAGCATGCTATGCTAGTGTGAGAATAATTCTATGTTTTCTAGCCTTGAAGAGGCTAGTATGAAAGAAATAATACTTGTAATCTAGCTTGAAGAAGCTAGTTTGATCAAAGTAAACTTGGAGAACACAAAATCTCAGTGATGACTGAGTATTGAACGTAGGCAAGTGATTTGACTGAACTAGTTTGAACAACTTTGTTAAGTTATTCTCCTTTTTGTTTTAGTTATGGTATTACTTAGTGACTCTCCTCAACTATTCAATATCCTTCTATGTGTTAATACTTGTTTTTTTAAAGCTGTGTAAAATGTTCGAAACTAAAGAATATTATCTTGCTTCCACATACAAAGCTCTTTATAATCTCATTTGTTAAATTATCTTCTATTTACTTTGATAAGAAGTTTTACTCAAATCTTTTTTGAAATGATTGAGTTGAGCATGGTCACTCTACTCCACTTACCTATGTGTTCTTTCACTAACTCTTCTCGTCTCCATGTCATTATACTTAAGAAAGGTGTATAAATTTGCTAAGAAAGTTAAAAAGTTTCAATCAAAATTCAATCCCCTTCTTGTGCATCTGCTGCCTGCATAAGAATTGTGTTGTTTCCTTTCAAAGTTAAATACATAATTTGCTTGCTCTAAAGTAGGTGAGGCAAAGGGGATAATGACTTGACAATCTGACTCACATGAGATCTTTTACTTCAGACACTAGACCAAAAATTTAAATGGAATTGACATTGGAATTCTCCAAATGCTTATTCTAGAGGGCAATTTGGGTAGTTAAGGCTATGTTATCATCAACTTCACTAATGCCTATGGTTCACTTTGGTAATGATCTTTTTGCGGACCATTTATAATTGTTTTAAGCCATTTTTTCAAGTAATTCGTATGCCTCATCTTGTGTTTTTCACATCAACACTCCTTCTGTTGTGGCATCTATCATAGTGCAAAGTGTGGCAACCAAACCATTGTAAAAAGTTTACACTTATAACCTTTGCTAAAAACTTTTGAGCCAAAAATCATCCCAAGTAGTGATGGTCTCAAAAGAAAGCGAATTCAACTGTACTTTAGCTTTACCCCAAATTGAGAATGAAAAAAAGCCTCAATCAAAATTCGTAATATAAGACTCCATTGCAATGTGAGTATTCATATCATCATTTGGTAATCCACCAAATTGCACTAATTGCTGAATCATTTGAATTATGGCAGCATAATCTCAGTTATTGGCTTGAGCGGTTGGCCTTTGAATTCTTGTGGTAGATCCAGTGACGGATGGGGGTAGCATAATCCCCCAAAGGTCAGTGTGTCTCAACTTCCTCTTATGCTTCCCCCATGACAACATATGAGTGATAAACACTATTTATACATATTAATAATCTCTCGTATTTAGTACTTTATACCTCTTTTGTGCTTAATTGATTGGACTTTGCATTGTTTTATAAGTTTGGTTTCATTGGGCTTTGTAAAATATGGAGAGTAAAAATGAATTGTATATCTTCTCTCTTTAATATTACAAGGGTATATGTATATATACAAGAATTAAGAACTAATGGGCCTTAATGCTAATTGGGCCTAGTATTCTAACACTCCCCCTCAAGCTGGAGCATATAAATTATATGCACCAAGCTTGTTACAAATAAACTCAATTCGAGGCCCTCTAAGGGACTTAGTGAGAATATCAGCTAATTGATCATTAGAACGAACATAATCAGTGGCATTACAACCAGACAGAACTTTTTCTCTAATGAAATGACAATCCACTTCAATATGTTTAGTCCTCTCATGAAAAACCGAGTTGGAAGCAATATGAAGAGCAGCTTGATTATCACAAAACAACTTCATCTGAGAGACTTCTGCAAATTTTAACTCATGAATTAGTTGTTGGATCCAGATAAGCTCACATGTAACCAAGGCCATGGCACGATACTCAGCCTCAGCACTAGATCTTGCTACAACATCTTGCTTCTTACTTTTCCAGGAGACAAGGTTACCTCCCACAAGAACACAATATCCTGAGGTAGAACGTCTATCAACAGGAGATCCAGCCCAATCAGCATCTGAGTAACCAATCACCTGGGAATGACCTTTATTTTCATATAATAGACCTTGACCAGGAGTTCTTTTTACATATCTCAATATACGGATAGCTGCATCCCAATGACTATCACAAGGAGACTGAAGAAATTGGCTTACCACTGAAACAGCAAATGAAATATCTGGACGAGTGATAGTGAGATAATTCAGCTTACCAACTAGTCTTCGATAGCTACCTGGATCAGTCAATGGCTCTCCCTGACCAGGAAGAAGTTTAACATTAAGATCCATAGGAGAGTCAACAGGTTTGCAGTCTGACATATCAGTCTCCTTAAGAATATCCAATATATACTTCCTTTGAAGAAGCAACCACATCACAATTAGATTGGGCCACTTCAATACCAAGAAAATATTTAAGTAAGCCCAAGTCTTTGGTCTGAAAGTGATGAAATAAGTGTTTCTTCAGCTTTTCAATGCCATCCTGATCATCTCCTGTTATGACAATATCATCAACATAAACTACCAAATAGATGCACTTTCCCTGTGAATTATGCCTATAAAAGACTGTATGATCAGAATCACAACGAAACATTCCAAATTCCAAAATAATAGTGCTAAACTTTCCAAACCAAACACGAGGGGATTGCTTCAAACCATAAAGAGAACGGTGAAGTTTACAAACCAGATTACACTCCCCCTGAGCAACAAAACCAGGTGGTTGCTCCATATAAATCTCCTCATCAAGCTCACCATGAAGAAAGACATTTTTAATATCAAGCTGAAATAAGGGCCATGAACGGATGGCAGCCATAGCAAAAAATAAACGAACAGAGGACATCTTGGCAACAGGAGAGAATGTATCTGTATAATCTTGGCCATAAACTTGAGTGTACCCTTTAGCAACAAGGCGGGTGACAAGAGGTTGTCGAGACCCCGCCAAATAATAATAATTACCGGTTCGCAAACTAATTTGTAGTATAGAGCATGAACCGAATCGTCTCTCAAGGATCCAAAAAGAACAAAGATTTAATCAGATCAAGATAATTAAAAGGGGGGTTTTGTTGTTGATTAACAATATTGATAAAAGAACAAGACTTAAAGTTGAAAACAAATCTAAAGAAACAACCAATCCAAGGAAATTTACCGATCTTAAGTTTAATCCATCATTGATCACAAGGAATTCACTTAATCGCTAACCATGTTCTTGGCCTTAGATCACATCAAGAAGCCTCAACATAATCCAAGAATCCTCTACTAGATAAGCATCTAGAATTTAATTAACCAAGGTTAGATAAAGTAAGCACCATCCATACATAGATTAATTTAAGATCCAGAATTTAACCAAGCTAAACAATCCATCAAAAAGCTTTAATAAATTGTTTATTCTATGTGATCCTTCTTGAATACATGATAATAAAGCTATTATCACATAAACATCCAAATCAAATTAAGCAATTCAATCTCGATCAAAATTAAAAGAGGAAGAAGAGAAACTTGAATAACAATTAAGCAATATGAACAAGTAAAACAAGATCTCCAAATTAAACATCAAGATGGCTAATCCCTTAGATTGATTATGAGAGCCTAGCCTTCCATGGATGGGAAGGAAGAACTCAGAAAATAAAGAACAAAAATGAAATTCTAAAGAGAAGGGAGAAGAAGAGAAAGAAAACTAACAAATACTCAAACTTACTTCCAAATTGAATCCCTCTAATACAAAGAGATTGGCTCTATTTATACTAATCCTAGAAGCCAATTTGTACATGTACATAATCTGAATACAAGCTATAAGAATATAAAAATTGTCAAAAATGGAAGCTTGATGCATGGTTGGTGGCTTGGTGCATGGTAGGTGGGTTGGTGTATGGTTGGTGGCTTTTAGTCAACAACTCTTATTCGACTTCTGGCTCCAAATTCATCACCTAGACGGTGCATTTTGGCTTGGATGTCTTCCTCAAAGTTGTAGCCAATTGTCTCCTTGAAAATCTCCAATTTGAATCATGTCATTTGGACTTTTAGAACTCCAGAAATGCCAAAAACACTGCACCTACCTCAAGTTAGGTTGGAAGAACGTGTTTCCAAATTCAGACCAACTTGTAGCTTCATTATCATGCCTAAAACGACATCTATTGACAAAATGGTCTTCAGTGAAGTTGGAGATATGGGTCTTATCTTTCAAATGACCAAGTTTCAGCCCAAGAGGAGACCTATAACCCACTATATAGTCCAATATGTGCATACTGCCTAGATGGTTCCGTGACAGCAAACTCACTCTGTATTGCAAGGCTATTTTGGGCCCTTAGAAGTCCGATTCAGCTCTTGAGTTCTTTATGAAACTTGTAGAGCATTGTCTTAGCTTTCCACAAACACCAAGATCACCACAATTGGATCACCGAGTCCCAAGTTATGACCTAACCAAGGAAGAAAGGTCAAAATGCATCAAAATCCGAAAATTATTCAATATTTGCATTAAAGCCCAATGAAGCCCAACAACATTAAACTCATCTGAAGTACTAATATTGGGCACAATAAACATCTAATAATGCCTAATACAAAGCTAACATAAGTGTCTCAAATTGATTGATCAAATTCCCCCACACTTAAGCTTTTGCACTCCTGGGCAAAACACATAACAACGAAACTAAAGAAAAACAAGAAACATCATATTATTAAACTAAAAACATAAAAACTGATTGTACCTAATCTAATCCACTTCCGTAGGAAAACACGATGGCACTTAGCATGTGCCACAAGCTTTTAAACCCCTAGGTGTCCCTAGTGGACGAGTTATAGTCTCGTGAGGGTTTACCAGGATGATACCCACAAACATGTAATATTTTATTTAATCAATTCAACTAATTTTTAAATACAAGCATTGTATTAAATATAAACCATAATTAATAAGTCAAGTATGCTTAACAAAGAATAGTTGAATCAAACCAATTGAGAATAAAGTCTAGCATAATCATGCTTTAATCAGAAATAGGCATGTTCAGATTGAGTAAAATTCTTCACAAGTGACACTCAAATCACACAAGGTGTTTAGGTTAACTGTTTACGCTCAACTCAGTCAAATTATGAAAGTATTTTACCATAGGCTTGTATATACATTAATTCTCCACTACTTAGATCAAATAATTTACAAAAATCAAGAGGTCTTTCAAAAAAGTTGTAATGGAACTTATAAGATGAAGGAAGGGAACAATATGGATAATAGTAGGTTAAAATCAAAGAGAATAAAAGAGCATTGAGGAGTAACTCAAGTAGAAAGAATAAAATTTTTACCCAAAACCATAAAATGCTCATTCTCTTCACACATTCCTTCCTTTTTCTATTCTTTTATTTTTCTTTCTTTTTTTCTCTTTTTTTTTTTGTTTTTTTTTTCTTTTGTTTTTCTTTTGTTTTTTGTTTTTTTTTTGTACCAAGCATTTCGTATTAGCACACCAATTCCCCCACACTTAAATCATTGCAAGTAAAAGAACTCCTCCAATAAGAAAATCAATGCTCTCCCATTCCCAAAGGTAAGGTAAAACATGGTTTTTCACTCAAGGCTTGTAATGAGCTAAGAACAAAGAATAGGCAAGTAGGCTCAGAGGGGGTTAACAATGGGATAAATGCAAGGTAGGTTTATTTGGCCAAAGCAGCTAAGTCAAGAAAAAATGCCTCTGTCATTTTCATGCAACATACAGACCAATGTAATCTCAAATCGATTCAATGCAAGTTCTAGAAAATAAATTCATAATTGACATCACTCATGAAAGAAAATAACCAAGTGTAAGTATCAAACTTGGAAAAACCCAAAACTCACAAAGGTATGAAACATTCACTTAATTCAACCATGCCTTCTTCCTAATATCCACAATCATATACACATGTATATCATGAAAATGATTCAACTATAAACTGTTTTGCATACTTTTATCATCAATTAAGCTCAGATTCAGCACATGCTTGTATCAAAATCAATTGAAAAGATCAAAATGAAATATATATTTTTTTTAATTTTTTAATTTTTTAAATTTTAAATTTTTTTTTAATATGCAAGAACAAAATAATTTAAGACATACTATGAAATGCAAGTTAAGATGCGTCTCAAGAGCAAAACTACTCCTTACTCTGCCATCATACATCTAATAAGTTAGTAACAATAAAGATTAGCTTGTTAGTTTTTTTTTTTTTTTTTACTAAACTATGTACATGGTAATGTCAACTATCCCTCCCCCCAACTAATTAAAGACATTGTCCCCAATATCAAAATAAAGATAGGTAGAGTGTAGAAGGTCTTACCAGAAAACTGCAAATCGGGCCTGAAATAAGAAAAATTACAAAAAAAACAACAAAAACCAGAACAGAAAACAAAAATTCACAAAGACAAATTCAAATCAAGTTTTAGCTTTTGTCTTCTTGCCACGCCTTGTTCCCAATTCCGTGGAGCCATTATCGGATCACGTTGTGGTATAAATTCATTTAGTTGATCGAAAGCAATTGTTCAGAGTTGCGCAGCTACAAGACTTTGACGTGTCGCTTGTGAGATGAACCCTTTTTCTACAAAGATGATCAAGAAAACAAAACAAACTGTCATAAAAACCATTAACATTTAATATACCTATGGGTTTTTGGTGAAAGTTCTTGTGACCAGATGTAATTTGGAAGAGCTCTTCCAAAGTTCCAAAACCACCAGGTAGGGCAATAAAGGCATCAGCATTTGCTATCATAAAGTTCATGCGTTGGTGCATGCAAAATACCATTACTTCATCCCCTAATGTTTTTCCAATGGGCTTGCTGGTAGATAAAGGACTGGGAATGACACCAAGGACTTTGCCACCTCCTAAATGTGCAGCAGTTGCTACACAACCCATTAACCCAAGACTACCTCCTCCGTAAACTAAATGGATTTTTCTCTCAGCTAGCACTCGACCAAGATGGTGTGCAATATTTACAAACTCTTTATCTTTACCAGGATTAGATCCACAAAAGACACAAACACTCTTGATCCGACGAACTGAAGTGACTTCCATTTTCTTTTTCTTTTTTTTTTTCTCTTTTGCTTTTTTTTGTACTCTCACCTTATCAATGATCTGAAGAGAGCAAAGTGCAATATTTAAAGGCATTAAAACTCAAAGGTAATAATTACACCTATAAAGGAGGGGTAGATCCGTGTGTCAGGTAAGTTTGAAAATAAGCACAACAATGATAATAGCTATATGACAATGATAAAAAACTAATCTATATGTGTCAGAAGAAGTTTGAAAATATGCAATGCATATTTCAAAAGAATACGGCTACTTTTGATTTGATTTGATTTTTTTTCTTTTTTTTTTTTTTGAATTATTATTTTTTTTTGATTTTTTTTAATAAACAAGAAGATAAAAAAGAAAAATAAAAAATAAAAAATAATACTTACAGGAGGTGTGATTGTGGCTCACAAATTCCTCTGGTTTTACGTCCAGTAACGGCTTGAATGCTCTCTATGGGCCGATGGTCGGCTTCCCATCTAATTTTCTTAAAAATTGGCAAACAGGGTCTTTTTGAGTCAGATTCCCAAGACTATATCGCTCATGTTCATCTTGGAATATTGGCCATAAATCGAGAAGTACTCTCTGCACATCTCCACTAGGATGCGTCTCAAGAGTTAATAGAATGTTATCTAAAGACTCCTTACTCATGCCATCCTTTATGAAGTTAATTTTATCATCTCGGTTTATAGACGTCATTCCAATTGATTTGCATTTTGTGTTACAGGTCCATCTTGCACATTTATAGCAGACCCGTAACCTTTTTGCTCTTCTCTTCTTTGCATATGAACTTTTGCCTAGCCCTGGCATATATGAAACAAGAGGCGTAAAATTCACCTCGAGCCTGACCTTTGCTTCGATTAACCAGCGTATATCCGCAGGGATGCCTTTGTGCATAAGCATCCTTAATCTCTCAAACCTTGCACAATAAATGTTAGTTAAAGCATTTTAAGGGAGAGAGGGGAATTGCTTGCGGAGGTTAACAAGCTGATTATCCATTTCGAAATAAACAAAGAAGAAGGGAAAAAAATTAGTAACAATTTTTATACAAATTTCAGTATTTGTGGGTAACTGAAAGGACCGAAATTTTTTTTTTTCACGGAGTACCGTTATCCGCCATTTAACCGGTGAAAAATCATCTGTCAATGAAAAACAAACAAAATTAAGACAGAAAAATCAAACTCTGATAGATTTTCTTGCTCGGCACCAATTTTCTGTCTTGATTCCTGTGAATGCAAATAAGTCAAAGTTTGAAAAAATGAAAAAGTTAGAAAACTTGGGTTGCCTCCCAAGAAGCGCTACTTTTAATGTCTTTAGCCAGCGTGATTGAAGATTTTGCACGATCCATGGGTCCTCCCCATAATGATTCAATTTCTGGCCATTGACCTTAAGCGTGGCTTTTTTTTTTTTCAACAAAGATTTATAAAGAAAACAGAAAATAAACACAACAGAAAAAACAAAAAATAAAAACAGAAACAGAAAAAAAAAGTAATAAAAGACAAACATTAACAGTACAGCAAAACAGAAGTAGAAATAGAAACAGACAACACAAACAACAGAAACAACAACAGAAAATAATAAATTGTAACAGTCAAATAAATACAGAAACAATATTAAAAACAATAGTAAAACAGTAAAAACAAAAAGAAAACAACAACTAGAAAAATGAAATAAAAGTGTGGAAAGAAAACTCCCTATGGATAGCAGAAGAATTAACGCCCAAATAGCCACACCATAGCCAGTGTAATGGATCACCACATCCAAAATCAAAGTGTTTAGTATTTTCCGGGGTTGCTTTACTGGCTTAACTTCATCTTCAAGTAAAATCCTATGCATGCATATGGAAGGGCTAATGCTTGGAATGTCTGCAAGTGTGCATGCTCTCAGATTCTCCCTCAAAATGGGTAGCAACCTCTCCTCCTCATCAGTAAGGAGGTTTTTAGCCACAATGGACTCAAATTTTGGTGGCTTCACTATACTGGCAGATTGAGTTGCCGCATAACTGCTGAAAAAGATTCATCATGTCTCAAAAAGACAGCAATCTCAGCACATGCATCACACAACATATCACCATCACAACCAGTACAACAAACAGAATCATCAAAATCAGTAAAACTAGCAAATTCATCACACAAATCATCAATTGGTTTTTTCTCATCAATGATCTCATGTTTTGCAGAATCAGATTTCTGCATCTGTTGCTTGCTCAACTGACTCAATGAAGATGTAAGTTGACCAACTTGGGTCTTCACGTTTTGTACTATAGCTTCTGTTCTCTGCTGGAATTGGATGTTGTTCTGAGCAAATTGTTTCACCAAATCCTCTAGTGTAGGCTCAGATTCCATGCTTATTGGGGCTTGCTGCTGCTGCATAGGCTGCTGGTATAGACTGATTGGTTCAACATAAGGTTCGAACCAAGGATGATCTCCCCAATCATGTTTATATATGGTAGGATAAGGATCATATCCAAGCTGTTGGTATTGTGTTTCACCAAGAAATACACCTGTTGCATCAACAGAATGGTCATGAAATACAGAACCATGATCTTGCAATGTGGGGCATGCATATGGGAGATGAAAAGAACTACAACAGATACTACAAAATATTGCAGGTTCTTGCACAGGTAACTGATGCTGTTCCATTGCCAACTGCCTCACCAGATAAGCCAGCTCATCAAGTTTATGCTCCATCAGATTAGTGATCAAACACAAAATCACAAAAACAAGTCTAAATATACAAACAAAATAATTACAGAAAACATATCTACAGATTTTTAAAAATTATGGGACTACCACAGAGTGAAATCTACACAAAAATTCTATCTAACAGAATAATAAAAAATCTTAAAAAATTGAAAAAGTGGTCTAAACGATGGAATTTGGCAAAAATAAGGATGACCTCACTAAATTTAGTGAGCCTTTCTCAAAATAACGTTCTTCATTAGCCTACCAAAATTCAGATTAATCAGAGATACGTTACCGAACCAAAATCTTGACAGGATGCCCTTTACCCAATTTCAGCCGAATTCCACTTGAAAAAGATTCAAAAACAAAACAAACACAATTGTTAGAGTTAGATGAAATGATCAAATAGTTGCCTTTTGGATCCCCGGCAACGGCGCCAAATTTGACAAGAGGTTGTCGAGACCCCGCCAAATAATAATAATTACCGGTTCGCAAACTAATTTGTAGTATAGAGCATGAACCGAATCGTCTCTCAAGGATCCAAAAAGAACAAAGATTTAATCAGATCAAGATAATTAAAAGGGGGGTTTTGTTGTTGATTAACAATATTGATAAAAGAACAAGACTTAAAGTTGAAAACAAATCTAAAGAAACAACCAATCCAAGGAAATTTACCGATCTTAAGTTTAATCCATCATTGATCACAAGGAATTCACTTAATCGCTAACCATGTTCTTGGCCTTAGATCACATCAAGAAGCCTCAACATAATCCAAGAATCCTCTACTAGATAAGCATCTAGAATTTAATTAACCAAGGTTAGATAAAGTAAGCACCATCCATACATAGATTAATTTAAGATCCAGAATTTAACCAAGCTAAACAATCCATCAAAAAGCTTTAATAAATTGTTTATTCTATGTGATCCTCTTGAATACATGATAATAAAGCTATTATCACATAAACATCCAAATCAAATTAAGCAATTCAATCTCGATCAAAATTAAAAGAGGAAGAAGAGAAACTTGAATAACAATTAAGCAATATGAACAAGTAAAACAAGATCTCCAAATTAAACATCAAGATGGCTAATCCCTTAGATTGATTATGAGAGCCTAGCCTTCCATGGATGGGAAGGAAGAACTCAGAAAATAAAGAACAAAAATGAAATTCTAAAGAGAAGGGAGAAGAAGAGAAAGAAAACTAACAAATACTCAAACTTACTTCCAAATTGAATCCCTCTAATACAAAGAGATTGGCTCTATTTATACTAATCCTAGAAGCCAATTTGTACATGTACATAATCTGAATACAAGCTATAAGAATATAAAAATTGTCAAAAATGGAAGCTTGATGCATGGTTGGTGGCTTGGTGCATGGTAGGTGGGTTGGTGTATGGTTGGTGGCTTTTAGTCAACAACTCTTATTCGACTTCTGGCTCCAAATTCATCACCTAGACGGTGCATTTTGGCTTGGATGTCTTCCTCAAAGTTGTAGCCAATTGTCTCCTTGAAAATCTCCAATTTGAATCATGTCATTTGGACTTTTAGAACTCCAGAAATGCCAAAAACACTGTACCTACCTCAAGTTAGGTTGGAAGAACGTGTTTCCAAATTCAGACCAACTTGTAGCTTCATTATCATGCCTAAAACGACATCTATTGACAAAATGGTCTTCAGTGAAGTTGGAGATATGGGTCTTATCTTTCAAATGACCAAGTTTCAGCCTAAGAGGAGACCTATAACCCACTATATAGTCCAATATGTGCATACTGCCTAGATGGTTCCGTGACAGCAAACTCACTCTGTATTGCAAGGCTATTTTGGGCCCTTAGAAGTCCGATTCAGCTCTTGAGTTCTTTATGAAACTTGTAGAGCATTGTCTTAGCTTTCCACAAACACCAAGATCACCACAATTGGATCACCGAGTCCCAAGTTATGACCTAACCAAGGAAGAAAGGTCAAAATGCATCAAAATCCGAAAATTATTCAATATTTGCATTAAAGCCCAATGAAGCCCAACAACATTAAACTCATCTGAAGTACTAATATTGGGCACAATAAACATCTAATAATGCCTAATACAAAGCTAACATAAGTGTCTCAAATTGATTGATCAGCGGGCCTTAAGGCGATCAACCTGACCATCAGGGCCAACTTTAACAGTGTAAATCCAACGACACGCTACAGGAGTTTTGCCTGTAGGGAGAGGGACCAACTCCCAAGTACCATTAGTATGAAGTGCAGACATCTCATCCATCATTGCTTGTCGCCATCCTGGATGTGAAAGAGCTTCCCTGGTAGAGTTAGGAATAGAGACAGTAGACAAGGAGGATACAAAAGCACAATATGGAGTGGACAAACGATGGTAACTAAGAAAGTTATAAATAGGATAAGGATTACGAGTGGAACGAATACCTTTTCTAATGGCAATAGGAAGATCTTCACTAGGAGATTGATCAGCAATAGGAGAAGGTGCTGGAGCAGGAGATGAGTCAGTAGGGACTGTTGGAGAATCATCACTAGTAGTGCGATATCTGCGATGATAAACATATGAGGGTCAGGTATGTTGGATCTCTGCTGTAGGAGGATCAGGCGCAATAGGTTCTCCAGGTTTGTTGGAGTCAAGTGGCAATAAAGGAGGGATTTGTGGAAGTGGTAGAACCTCAGTCATGGATTTAGATGTAGTGGAGGAGGATGAAAGATAAAAAGGGGAAGACTTAAAGAAGGTGACATCAGCAGAAAGGTAATACTTGTTAGTATCTAGAGAGTAGCATTTGTAGCCCTTCTGAACACGAGAATACCCAAGAAATATACATTTGATTGACTTGGCTGACAACTTATCCTTTCCAGGTGTCATATTATGAACAAAGCAAACACATCCAAAAGTGAGTGGACTAAGGGGGTATGGTGTTTGGTTAGGAAAAAGTATGGAATAAGGAGACTTGTGTTGTAAAACAGAAGATGACATACGATTAATAAGGTAACATGCAGTAATGACAGCATCCCCCCAAAAGCGGATGGGAACATTATGATGGAGTAAAAGGGTGCGAGTTGTCTCAATCAGATGTCTATTCTTGCGTTCAGCAACCCCATTCTGTTGAGGTGTATAAGCACATGAGGACTGATGTATAATTCCTTGAGAAGACATGAATTGAGTGAAGGCCATGGAAAAGTACTCAGGTGCATTATCACTTCGTAATACTTGAATATTTGTATGAAATTGATTTTTAATTTCAGCACAAAATTTCTCAAAAATAGGTAAAACTTCAAATCGACTTTTCATTAAATATAACCAAGTACAATGAGAATAGTCATCAATGAAGGTTACAAAGTACTGAAATCCAGATAAAGAGACAACACGACTAGGACCCCAAATATCAGAGTGAACTAAAGCAAAAGGGGACGCAACCCGATTATTGACACGTTTAGGAAAAGACACTCTAGAGTGTTTACCTAACTGACACGACTCACAATTAAGACTCGATAAAGAGGAAAGACTAGGAACCATTTTCTGAAGCTTAGAAAGACTTGGATGTCCCAAACGATTGTGGAGAAGCTCTGGAGATGAAGTAACAGTGCATGCAACTGATGGTGATGAAAGATAGTACAGACCCTGTGACTCATGTCCTGCGCTAATCACCTGTCCCGTACTGCGATCCTGAATAGAAACAGAATTATGAGAAAATGTGATTGTGTAATTTAAGGTACGGGTCAAACGACTAATAGAAACAAGATTAAATGGACATTTAGGAGCATATAGAACAGAGTTTAAAGGAACAAGAGGTAAGGGTTGTTCACTACCTATTGCAGTAGCAATCTGTTTAGAGCCATTAGCTAAGGTAATAGAAGGTAAAGAGTTGGAATAAGTAATATGAGAAAGCAAGAGAGAATTACCACAGATGTGATCAGAGGCACCAGAGTCAAGAACCCATGGTTTCATAGAAGAATGGGACACACAGGCAAAGGAATTACCAGGATGAGCAACAAATGATGATGAAGATGATTGCTGTGATACTCGATACCTCAAATAATCATCATAATCAGTCCCAGTAAGGGTGATAGACTGCTGCACTAGATGGTCTCGTGGTTGTTCAGGCGGGTGGTCCTCATTGTGGGCAAAGTTAGCCTGAGGAGGACGACCGTGCAACTTGAAGCATCTCTCCTTAGTATGCCCTCATCTATGACAATGAGTACATCTAGGACGAGATGCCCTATTACCTCCTCGATGATCACTACCTTGTTCCTCCTTGGGACTACGCTGGGCATTGGCCGAAACCAAGGCTGAGCTGTCTGGTGTAACAGGACCAGCAGATAGAGAGGTAACATGAAGAAGTTGAGAGAAAACCTCATCCAAAGTAGGGACATTCGGACTGGCAAGGATTTAGTCTTTCACAGATGCAAGATCGGAACTCAGTGCAACCAAGGTACACACCATAAAGAACTTATCTCTTTGAGCAAGATCTTCAGCAACCGTTTTTCCAACGGGTAGAAGAGTATTGAACTCAGCCTTGATGGAAGACATCTGCCCAACAAATTCGTTAATAGTAGTACCCTGTTGACGAAGGTTGATCAATCTATCAACAACAGAATACAAACGCTGAATGTCGTTGGTATACAGAGATTTGGCTTGAGTCCACAACTCATAACAAGTGTCAAAGTTGGTGTAGATGCTGTGAAGAGATGAGTCAATAGATTGCCATAACAAGGTACACAGCAAAGCATCGATTTGCTCCCATTTTTCCTTCTCTTCCACCTTAACATCTTCAAGCTTAGTAGTGAGGTGATTCTTTACCCCCTGTCCAGTACACCATTTCTCAACAGCCTTGGACCATGAGATATAGTTAGAGGAACCCAGTAACTTTTCTGTTGCAATGGCTGGAGTGGATGTGAAGGTAGAGGAGCCACCCAAACTAGAAGAAAATGAATTAGACATGTTTGAATATCCAAATAGGTGATTTCCAAGCTGGAATTAGAAGAAAATAATAGCTGAAATGAAGTCCTCGCAATAAAATAAGTCAGAACAGGTAACGTGAAATTTCCGGCGGCGTGCATCGCTGTTCAGATTGCGATTCTTATTCGGCGGCGGTGACAGACTAGATGGTTAGACTCGCGTTGATGAGAGGAGTCCAACGGTAGTGGAGTTGGCGACAGATGATCACTATAGCGGCGTAGATCTACAAAAAACTGAAAAACGGTGGTGGAGGTTGGACGGCAAGTGGCGGACCGTCGGGGCTCCGATGGAGGTGCGGTTTGGACGGTCAGACTCGCCTTGGCGCGGCAAACACGGTGGTGCCGGAGGTGAGATGAGACGCACGTCGGAGAAGGACCACCGGAGATGTCGCCGGAAAGAGAGAGTGAGGTTCGCCGGAAAAAGAAAGTCGCCGGAAAATGAACGGTGTCAGGAACCTGAGGCTTATGATACCATGTAAAATATGGAGAGTAAAAATGAATTGTATATCTTCTCTCTTTAATATTACAAGGGTATATGTATATATACAAGAATTAAGAACTAATGGGCCTTAATGCTAATTGGGCCTAGTATTCTAACAGGCTTAATTGCAAATTGTAAGCATTTCGTGGTTTTGACACTGTCTCTGTATTTTGGCCACATCTTGAGTTTTAGGCATCTAAAAATTATGAACCTTACATTGTAGGATATCTAAGATGAAGCCCTACAACTTTAATGAAGAGAGGATATTTAAGATGAAGCCCTACAACTTTAATGAAGAGATTAGAAGCTGAATTGGATGTCTAGTGGGCCTAATTGGGCCTAGAAGTCAGAACACGGAAGCTGTCACTGGAACCCCGACCCACGTCCAGTGAATGGATCATATCTTGGGATTGATGTCTAATGGAGCTTAAACTGGTGCCATATGAAAGATAAAGTGCTTGGCTACAACTATTACGAATACCATTTTTCCAAACTGCGGTGTTTTGAGGGTGTGCTACCTATGTGAAGTTGGAGACGTTTCAGATTACCTCCTTGGACTAATTTGGACATAACTTTATCACATTAAGTCCAAATTAAGTAAATTAGGTGGCCTTGGAAAGCTAAGAGGCTGAGGATTACAGCTAATCAAAGGGTAAACTTGTATTTTCATTTCAGAAGATATTTATTTGGGGGGAAACAAAGGCACTCAAAATTGGACTTTTCACATTCATCATATTTTTGTATCTATGAGTTTTCTCTTCCTTCTCTTTAGGTTTATCTCTCTAACTATTTATTTCTTCTCTCTCAAGCTTCCTTGGACTACGGCCATGGAAGGCTAAATTTGAGGTCAATTCAAGGTGCTTGAGGAAATCCGGTTTGGCTTGAGACCTTGTACTTTAATTTCTGAAATTGAATGCAATTGAACATTCTCTTCTCATCTTTTTTCTTGGTTCGAAATTCTAAATTGCATGGATAGATATATTTGTTTGTGTGTTTAGAATTATGAATTAAGGTGCAATTTTAGTTGATTGATCATTGTGACAGCCTTTGAATTGAAGAGATTAGCTTAATAGATTTGTTAGCTAGGTTAATTGAATTTTTGTTGCTAAACTAATATTGATAATACATATATGTGTTTCTTTTGCTAGTTGAATTATAGATGATCATCTAGTAGTGAATCTCAAATCTAATACAGAGATCTTGATTAGGTTTGAATTAACTAGTTTAATTAGGTTCAAGTTCATGATTAGTGATCAATGATAGCCTAAATTGGATTTCTAATGCATCTTGGATTGATTGTTGTCTTAATTATTTCTTTTAATTCTTGATTATATACTTTGAAAACACAAAATCCCCATTGTTTTGAGTCTTGATTTGATTGAATTACATCTATGATCCTTGGGAGACGACTTGGTTCATTACCTTATACTACAAATCCTTTGTGAATCGAATCTTATTATTTGATTGAGCTCGGCAACTCAAATCAATGAGCTAAATGTTATCATTTTTATTTTCATGTTCAAACATAATCTTGGGTTTAGTGACACAACACCAAAATTTATAAAATGTTTAATACACTCAATAATAATAATACTTATATAAAAGAGAAACACAAATTCAAATCAAATTAGAGTTGGTTAGAATATATTAATGTAAAAAAGTAATCCTTGACAACACTGCCAAAAACTTGAGAGCTACTTCGCAAGTATACAAAATTGCTCAAGCAATGAAAGAGTTTGTAGATTACCATTCCACATAAATTGGTTAATTTTATGAAGTACCAGAATGTGCTAGCCCTAATTTTATTTGAAGAACATGAATTAATTTGATTAAATTAAGACACAAAGGAAGCATGTAATTGAAAAATAAGAAAATGTTGTTTCTATTTATGTTGATCTTATATGATAAATGGAGTTGTTGTTAAAGTAAGAATATGTTCACATGATGAGTATGAAAAAAAATCAAACAACTAAAATAAGTATGCTCCTTTTCATATTTTCACTAACTTTTGGTGGTTTTTTTAATTTTTATTTTCAAGTTTTACCTTTTAAAAGAATTCAAACAAGTCGTAATTTGTTAATCATTTAGTTATTATCTTATATTTTATTAACAATATGGCTTTGCCGCTGCTGAAACTGCATCTAAGATACTAGCGACGACCCAACTGAGAACTAGAACAAGGGGCCACCTTTCGTTCTTTGAGTATTCTTTTCATTAAATACAATGAACTATAGCTGCTTGACCATAATGAATTTCAAATTTGGGAGTCTAGGAATTGAACATGTTGGAATGAAATTAGAGGATTCAAATGGCAACAACCTGAATTTTAACAGCATAAGTAGGTTGAAAATAAGTCACGTAAGACATTCAATAATGTCTTTTTAATCAATGTTGTTAAAATCGGCTTAGTGAATGAATCAGTAAAATTTTTGGTTCAGGTTAAGCTCGTTGATTGAATTAGATGATGTCATAATTATTATTATTATATATATATATATATATATATATGATCAATTGAGACCATTATAACTCTTACACCAATTTGTAACCATTAATTTTCCTTTAATCTAATGGTTTAAAAATATCGAATTTAACAAAAAAAAAAAAGAAAATATTGTAAAATACATATTACATTCCTATAAACTTTTCTCAACTTCCATTCCTAGAGTATTTGTTGTCATTGAACCCTCTACAGTATAGTTTTAACTTAAAGCTATTATTTTCAATTAAATCAAACGAAAAATACAGTGTTAAGCACATGCCTCTTATTTTCTGTGCATTCTAAACCCTGTTTTCTTTGTGTAAAAACAGAGCACCACCAATCCTTGTACCTAACCAGACCAGAAGGCTGTCATTCATCAAATCCAACCTGTCCTGGCTAAGCCATGTGATCAAGAACTAAAATAAGGAAAAAGCATTAACCAGACATTCATTCCTTTATAGCCAAGCAATCTTATGTAGTGTAATTCACTATCTTTACCATCAATCGACATTACCACTTAAAATATGAAGGACCATAATAATGTCTACATAAATGAAATGCTTGCCTTCTTACCTCAAGCAAGTTATACCATTATTAGTCACAATGAACCTAACACAACGACAGAAGATTACATAAGAACCAAACAAGTACCTACAATCAAAAAAGCCAATTGATAGGAAGATCAAGATGATCAAAACAATAGCAATAAAATTGATAAAACATAGATTCACTTATTTCCCTAGCATTTTAACGTAGATATTAAAATAAAAAAAATTAAATTGAGAGAAGTGTAATATATTTAAATTGTTCAGTTGTTTGACATGCGATGGAAAAATCATAATTGACCCATAACACATGCATCTATTTTCATGCTCATTAGTGTTCCTCCACTATCCACTTGTTGTTCATGCTTAAAATTCTAAGCACGTTTTAAATAACTTAGGAAATCAATTTGGACACGCATGTGATGCAATCTCATTTACAACCAACCCAAGGCACACTGAAGTTGAATACTTAGTTTTAAAAAGTGACTTACATCATTGAGAGGAACAAACCATGGAAGATATCCATCTTGAATTAAAAATATCCAACTCATCATCTGGAAATTTAGTTGTTAGAACATCAGTTTTTTAACTTGTCATATTCTTAGTGCAAGTTTCCATGTATTTCAGTAATAAAAATCTATTCAACTTATCTACTTAATATCAAAATATGTATAAGCGATTATCTGAGCTTTACATGTTTGCACTAGTTTCCTACTCATTCAAAATTAGTAACTGCAAACGGTACTGAAGTGATGTTTGATAAATTCTAAAATAGTAATTACCTGTTGCTGAAAAAAAATGACATTTTTTCATATCGAAAACATGGACCACCAAGGTAGCAAAATTCATAAACAGAGCATCCTATAAACTCCTAAATGACTTAAACAAAGTTTTAAATCATGGTTGCGATCGCAGTTGCATTGTGGCTGATGCGGTCTGTGTGGAGTGTTGCGGTTGCATCAAGTGATGCGGCTCTTGATTTAAAACTTTGAGTTTAAATGATAAAATGATGTGACCCTTGATTTAAAACTCCAAGTTTAAATGATTAATAGACCAACATAACAAAGAAATGTCAAAATACAAATATGTTAAGACATGTAAATGTTGCAGAAGAGCCATGCAAACATTTATCACACTACTGCTATGGTCAGACACTTACGGACTTCTTTTTATAACCATTATTATGTAAGACTACTTATAAATCCCATGGTTCAGTCATTAGTGGTGTTCTAATTTTTGTCTAAGAAAACAAGAATTGGAATGCATAGAAAATAGGAGGCATGTGCTTTGCACCTTGTTTTTTTGCATTTGATTTATCTGAAAATTGTTAGATTTTAGTTAAAACCATATCCTACGGGGTTTAATTAGAAAAAAAAAAACTTTAAAGTAAGTTGAGAAAGATTCATATTCTTGTTAATATGTATTTTACTCAAGAAAATAATAACATATGTTTTTAATAAAAAGATAGTATAATGAAACTTGTATTTAATGAAAAAAGAGAATTTAACTTTTTTATTTAATAAAAAAGGAAAAAGGATCAAAATTAACAAATTGAATTATTTTATAAAAATAAATTTTCAAATTTTTAGAAAAATTATAAAATAATTTCATAAAATATTGACAATTTATAATTATTTAAATAATATATTAAAAATTACCACTTAATGTTTGTGTTTTTCTTTGTGTATTGAGAACAAGTGTTAATTGTTTACTTTAATGTACGCTGTCGAATATTCTAACATTTCTATATGAATTTTAAGAAAAGAGTTCATAATTTCTTTAAAAATATGTAAATTTATTTTTATAAAATAATTAATTATTTTTTATTTTTCAAATTTTTTTACTCAATAATTAATGTCAAATTTTATTTGTTCATTAAATACATGTTTTATTATTTTCTAAGACAATTTTAATTATTCTCTTTATTTATTATTTAATAATTTTAAATAATTAAATTAAAGTAAAATCAATTGTCAAATATTGATGTAAGGATTCTACTCTTATACTAGTTTCAAGTGATTGTGATATATATATATGTGTGTGTGTGTGTGTGATTGATAATTTGATAATTTTAAAATATATGGTTACATTTATTTATGAAAAAAAATAACTAAAATGTTTTTATGATTGAAAATTTTAGGTCATATAGTTACATTATATATATATATATTTTATGATTGATAATTTTAATATATATCATTACATTTATTTATAAAAAAAGTAACTAAAAATATTTAAAAAATATGTTATTTTGTTCATAAAAAATTAGTTTCAATTTTAGTCGATTTTAGTTAATTTTAACGGATTTTGATTAAATTAATCTAATATGATTATATGTGTATGATTTAACTTTTAAAATATTAAAATTATGATTTGAACAAAAATATTAAAAAATAAACTTTTACTTAAATTATAACTTAAAATTTTTTAAAATTTGAACCAAATATGCTATATGCATCATAGCCAAACTAAAATCGTTTCAACAGTAGTTGGATATATTAGCCAATCCAATTCGGTACAAATATCAATGCTCTTAACATACTGTCACATTTTAACCATTATGTTTGATATAAATATTTTTATATAAATATAAATAAATTAAATACGTGTCCTAATATTAATCGCTAATAAAAGAGTGCAACCTCCTCAAACAATAGTTGTTTTGCTTTTCTTTTTTGTTTTCCGTTGAGATTTGTGTCCATCAAACAACGTTTGGACGCATCACCAACATTTTATGAACCGTTGGATCTTCAATTGACGGTGACGATTGATCTGCATGACGTGTCCTTCCAAAATAAACAAAGGGAAGCACTCGTGCTTAAGGGAGGGGACCGAAAGTGCTAGTTTCTTCGAGTTTTCTGAATGGACCCAACACTATGGCTCTCTCTGCTGCTCTGCACGGCGGCGGTGACGGCGGAGACGAGCGGCGGCACAGACAGCAACCTCACTTCAGGAGGGCTGTTATGGTCCACTGCCACGGAGGAGTCCGATCTAGCACCGCCGGATGTCTCCGACTCCGACGGCGGGTTTTCTTCACTGGATGGCATGTTGCAGTGGGCTATAAGTATGTGTGATGCTATATTTGATTTTTGTTTTTTTTATTTTTTATGTGGGATTTCATCAAAATTGCATTTTTAAGAACCCCTTATGGTTAGTTTGAATATATTTATTTATTCATTGCCATCATCAAACTTATTTATTTATTTTTTATGAATGCTTTAGGTCATTCTGATCCCTCAAAGTTAAAGGAATCAGCACAAGTTCAGCAGCGGCTGTCACCAAGTGACCTTCAAACACGTCAAATGGAAATCAAGGTGCATGTCCTGTGCACTGAAATTTAGAATAGTATGTTGGTGTCATATATATATATATATATATATATATGAACTTCCAGCAGTGTAAGACTTAGTCACTTTTTTATTGAATAACTTTTTTACAAAATCCGCCGTTAGATTGAAAGTTTCTATCATGTAGATCATATCTATAAAATTTTACATTAATTCGAAATTGTTTTATGACTCATTGATATATATAAAAATTAACGTAATATAAACTATTGAAATATATAAAAATATGAACTATTTGATTATATTTTTATTGATAATCAATTTTGAAAAAATTGATACAAATGATTTATATGATAAAAACTTTTATTCTAACAGTGGATTTTATAAGAAAGTTATTCAATAAAAAGTTATGTTATTGAGTGGTGTAAGAGTGATCAAGTCTTACACCGGTGTAAGTTGATCCATCCCCTATATATATACACCACTTACATGTACGTGCGTCTTGTACACTTGCGCTACTTAATAATTTTTGGTAGAATGTAAATTTAACTAATCCAACCAACGAATTATATGATATTAACTTAATGATTATACATATGAAATTTTAGATAAATATATATTTTTATTTATTTATTGGGACTAAACTAGCATTTTGGCCCCTTAAAATATATAAGTTTCTGGCAGTTTATTTTCTTATTTAAATTAATATAAGATTCAGTTCTTAAATTATTCAAACTCGTTTCACAATGTACATTATTCCTTTTTCTATCTCAGGAGTAATGTGAAATGAGTTTGAATAATTTAATGACTGAATGGCACACATAACTTTAATCAGGGACTAAATTGCGGGTGAGGTCTATTTCCAGGTTCAAAATATCATTTTACTCTATATATTTTACCTTATTTGATGCATTATTGGTGTTCAAACAGGAAATAATGGAGAAAATAAAGATGCCATCAGATGCTGAATTGATGAAAATTGCAATAAGTGACTTGAATAATTTGTCTGTGTCTTTGGAAGATAGGCACCGTGCTTTACAAGAACTCCTTGAGCTTGTTGAGCCAATAGATAATGCAAATGGTGGGTGTATGTATATTTTCATTTATACTATAATGTCTACCCACTTAGATGATGCTTGCCACCTGCCTCTTATGCCTGGTACATGATAATGATTCAGCAATATGTTTTAGCTTCTGAGCAACCCAAATATTCCATCAACATGTATAAGTTTTTTTGCAATTTTGATGGTCAAATATTACCATTCACTTTACTGCTTCCTGTGCTGAATCGTGATATAGTGTTCATATGTTATTTTTGTTGAAGTAATGCTATAAAAGCTTGTTATTTATATTTTTGAAAGAACTTCATGCATGCATGCATTTGAACGATCATTCTATACCTATTTTCAGGTGCTTTTTAATGTAGAATCCTCTGAATCTTCTTTTATTATGTTCTTAAAATCTGTTAGTACTGGCTTTCCCTAGATTCTTGTCCAAATAATTTCTTCTTCCACTTTTTTATCAGTTTGCTGAATTTTAGAAACAAAAATGAAAAGAAAGTGACGTCATGAATTTTTTTAGACAAACAGATGGAACAAGGGTTCAAGATCTTAACATTTAATGGCTTCCCTCTGATATATGATATGTCAAAAACAGATAATAATTTGCGCTCTTTCTTTTTATGCATCACTTCATCACTTATCAGCTACTTTTTATAATATTACGCAAATTTTTTTATATAAATTACAAAAGATCATTAGTTAAAGAATTTTCGTCTATTTTTGTTTCCACGTGTTATAATTGTTCTTTCCTGTATAGTAGAGTAATTCTGAATAGATATTATCATGTCTGTCAGATTTAAACAAACTTGGAGGACTTTTTGCGGTTACACGAGAACTTAATCACTCTGATCCGGGTATAAGGTCAACTGCTGCATGGGTCATTGGGAAAGCTAGTCAAAATAATCCAAATGTTCAGCAGCAGGTATGTTGTTTATTTGATGATTAATGGAATGGGAGTGCCTTGGTGTCTTAAGCAATTGAGGGGAGCTAAACAATATAGTAACGCTGCTAAATGTCAACTTTCCAGGTCTTGGAATTTGGAGTACTCTCAAGGCTGATGGATATGGTAAAATCTAATTCTGTAGAAGAAGCGAATAAAGCATTGTATGCTGTTTCAGCTTTGATTCGGGATAATTTAGCTAGTCAGGAATTGTTCTATGCTGAAGCTGGTGGTTGGATGCTTCAGGTGACCTACCTAAGGTTTAATATTATTATTAAAATTGTTGTCAATATTATTATTATTTTGGAACTACTTTGAAGCATTGATAATTGGCTCCGGTAAATTTTTAGGATATTTTGAAGAGTGTGAGTCTTGATATCAGACTACGGAGGAAGGCTGTGCTTCTATTGGCTGATCTAGCACAGTATCAATTAGAAAATGTAGATAGAGATGAACCGCCTTTTTTCAGTGACCAGGATCTGTTGAAGTCTGTGGTTGATCTAACTGTATCAGACGACCTTGATCTCCAGGAGAAGGTAATTGTTGACATGGCATCTGATATTATTGTTAAAGTGTTGTCAAAACTCAAAAGATCTGTTTTCTGTTGTGTGCCTTATCAGTGAAATGCAAATGTCATTGGCCCAACTTCCACCTCCGAAAAACAAGCATTTTGAACTGCATCTCTTCCATAAGATTGTTCCACTATGTCTGTTTACTTATAAAATTGATCTAATGAGGTTTTTCTATACCTTTATTTCTGCATTTCTATCTATGCTCTTTCAATTTGCCAACGACTTGCATTCGTGGGCGATGGTAAACGTACTTTTGGAACCAATTGGAAAAAATTGTTTAGATATATATTGAAAATAGGAAGTGTGATAAGGAGAATAAAAACTGAGGGATTGGTATGAACTAGTCATTTACGGTTGTTGGTCACTTCTTTACTTCTATTTGGAATATGTATGTATGCAGATTATATTTGTGCAATACCTTCTATAAATCTTGTCTACACTAATTGACCCCTTTGGGGGTTTATGTTGAGCTTTTGGTTTGACTTCTGGCATTGCTTCTTTGATGTATTAAGCAGGCTCTTGTTGCGATTAAGAGTCTCTTGCAACTAAGGACCACTGAAGCTCTGGTTTTCAAGGACTTCTGTGCTTTGGGTGATGCACTGAATAAAATGAGGCAGTTGTTGCATGATTTGATGGCAGATGAGTATCAGAGAGACTATGTGATGGATGTGGAAAGGCTTCGCATTGAAGTGGAACACATTTTCCATAGAAAGCTGGTAAAGCAGTGATATGAGTTGACATCCTTGTGATTATGGTGTTGACCTTGTATCATTATCTAGATTATACATTACGTTTCTCACAATTTTGATGTCTCTATGGACATTTGATGTATGCATGTTAGATGTATTAACATTAATTTTATAGATGTACAGGTTAAGATTGCATTCTGTCGCCCTGACTCGCCCATTATACTAGCAGTTTGTGATCTCTGATTTAAATGGTAGATTAGCCGTTAGTTTTTAATTTATATATTGGATGTCAATGTGTGTGTTTTTATCAAGTAAAAAAATGTAAATTTAGAAAAAATTCTAGATAAAATATGTTTTTTGAAGGGAAACTGGTCAAAAATATATTTAAAAAAAATTAGTCATTTTTTATGGATTATTTATTGAAAATATTTATAATAAAAAACAAATTTATGTTTTTTTGATGTATTATTTGTTGAATATACTTTTAATGAATATGTTGGAAAGTGCTTTTTTAATTTTTAAATGTTTTTTTGATAAATTATTCATGAATTTTTCTTTAAATACATCGAAGAAAATTTTAAACTGATAAAGAATAATGTGATATTTCTATCAGTTTTTTGATGGATAATATATTAAAAAAATTTAATTGAATTTATGAATTTATCAATAACAATTTTTTAAATAGTATTTCTGATGAGAAAAGATTCGTTTAGAGAAACAAAAAAGGATGTTACATACGAATGTTAAATTATTTCAGATTGATTTTTGCTCTGAAAATTCATGATTTTATTTTATAGTGGAGTGTTTCAAGGCTAAGAGATGAAGACATGAGCCTATCTCAAGTCTCAACATTAAAGCAACACCCGACACCCAATCCCTAGAACTAGAAATGTGAACCCCCTGATATATTGACTGATATTCCTAGAAGCATCATCAATGTTTTGAAAGATGATGACAACAGCATCCCAACTCCACCACATCCACATCTAATCCCCAGACAGAACTGGAAATATGAACCCCTTGATAAATTTATTAATATTGCTATAGATATCATGGAACAAAACACAAAAGAAGAATCCCTGGGAAAGGCAATGATGGAAAGTAAGGCGGTTTATGACACCTGTATACAGAATCCTTGTCAAAATACAGAGCCTCCTCAATCTGGGAATACTCTGCACCTGCAAGAATGAGCAACTACCAAGAAAGTATCGTACAAAAAATCATATCTAATTTCAGCAGTACGTGAATGGGAATGAGATAGAACTTGAGATAAATGAATAGAGATTCTTACATGGTATCATTGTACATGTGTCATGTTAGTTATCTGAGTTACCATTGTGTTCTACTATCTATATACTAATAATTATTAGCATTAAAAAATTAAATTTTGTAATTAAAGTCAAAGATAATGGTAGCACACATTCAATGATAGTGTAAGAAGAGTTTCTTATACTCGGTGTACTGAGAATTTGTTAACAAGCACATCTCCCTCTACCAATAGGATTGGCTTGGAGAAAAAAAGTTGAGTGCTAAATTTTTTTTTTTACTTCGCTCCTCTTATGAAGCTTGTAACCACGTATGCCCAATCAAATGACGAAGCCGGTGGTTCATGATTGTAATAATTCATAGCAACAATTCACTCACACAAGCCCTCTTTTAAACCAGCAAACTCTTCAGTTGCTTCACATTACGACCAAAGACCTCATAGTTTTGCTAGAGAAAGAAGAAATACAAACATCACACATCAACCTCAACCTAATGGCAAGTCCACTAAGGCTCAGCTATCCGAAGGCTCATACAATGCAGCAAATAAGAAAATAATTGGAGGTTGGCACATGAAAATTTTCTTAAGAAAATGAAGGAGAAAACATGAGAAAATAAAATTTGAGAGTTCAACCGGAACTCATGCAATGAAAATGGAAGAGAAATCTTCAAGGTGGGTATCATGAAGGCTCTGATGTCATATTAGAAAATATGATTTAGAGGAGAGGGAAGAGAAGATTAAGAGAAAACGGAAAAATTATATTAATTAAAATGAATAAATATAAATTGATTACATCAAGCTTTTATATAAGCTAATAAATTAGTAATAAATTAATTATTAATCTCTAACTAATTATCTTTTTAATAATAGGCAATCCAAATTTGCAGCAGACTGTTGCAGCAGATTAATCCCAAATTTCCGACTTCCCTTTCGTTCTCAAATCCCATAACAACCTTACAACCGTTTCTGGATTCAGATGCGGTTAGCAATGCTTGTCCAAAGGGTATGGTTTCCTCCTTCTTAATGGTTTTATGTTGTATCTTGCCATGTTTAACATTTGTTGCATCCTTTTCATTCACGGCTTCCTCTTGATAAAAAGAACATTCTTTTTTTCTCCTAAAATAAAAAAAAATAGTGAATGACAAAATCCAAAATATTTCTAAAATGACAAATATGTGCTCACCTCATACTTGAAAAGTTCACTCAAAAATCAAGATGGAAAATAGTACTAAGCTAGCAACCCAAAACAAAACACACCACAAAATATGTTTTGAAAATGACGAGTACATGAGATTCACGAGAGGGTGGCTGACTCAAAAATAAGAATGGACTATATCAATCAGACACAGTCATCCCAATCCAATACAATCCACAAGCATCACATAATGAGAAACTGTTCCTTCCTAAGGACTTTTTGTGAAATGATGATATTATTTGGGTCCCAATAATAACCACAAAATGCTTGGCCTCACATAAAACAAAGATGATTTTACATTTTTCAAAACTCAAATAAGTGTCATTAGCCTCAAGTCTTGCCCCTTTCCTTCCACTTGTGTGGAGCGTGGACCTGCAATTCAAACTCAAAACATCTCTGCTTTTTTGTGAAACACACCCTTTTATATATTTTATTCCCTTTCTGTTCCTCCCTTCCCCTGTTCTCTGTTTTCAAAAAAATAAAAAAAATAAAAAAATAAAAAAATAAAATCAAATTGGGCTCATCAACTCCTTTCTCTCTCACTAGGGTTTATGGGTGCCCAAATTTCCCAGTTCAATCTCTCTGATTTTCCCTCATTTTCCCTCATTTTCTCTCATTTTCTCGCCCCTCCTAAGATCTTCTCAATCTTGCTCTCAATGTAAGTACTTTTCTCCTGTTTTATTCTGTCAATTTCTTCGCATACAATCATCACTCTTTGTTTACAGAATCTGGGAAATTCATGAATATGACTTTCACTGAGAGTTTTGAGATATGGGTTTTCTGATTAGGGTATTTGGGTATGCTTGCAACGTTGCAAATGACCCTCCTATCTGTTTCATTTGTTAATTGTGATGATGTTATTGATTGCACACCCTTTCAAGGTTGAAACTTTGATTCATTTGTAGAAAATTAGGGTTGGATTTTTTCTGGTTTTGGGTGTTCTAGATATGATAAAACAGATATTTGGTAAAATACCTCGCAAACCCTCAAAATCATCACATAATGATTCGAACGGTGAAGGAGGGGTCAATGGTGGTTTGTCATTGAACTCATCTTTTGGGCTCAATTCCAACAACACATTGAAATCCAATTCAACTTCTTCAAAGTCTTCGAATTCAGGTTCGGGTGGGTCACCTTCTGGGAATGGGACTCTTGCATCACATTCAACGAGTTCAAATAATCAAGCTAAGAAATCAATTGCTGCAATTGCAGCCCAAGTTGGTCCCATGATGGCTCCAGGAGTTTATGAGGCTTTGCCGAGTTTCCGGGATGTTCCTAGCTCAGAAAAGCCGAATCTTTTTATCAGGAAGTTAAGTATGTGTTGTGTTGTATTTGATTTTAATGATCCTGCCAAGCATCTGAAAGAGAAGGACATCAAGAGGCAAACTTTGCTTGAGCTTGTTGATTATGTTTCATCTGTGAATTCAAAGTTCAATGATGTAGCAATGCAGGAGATCACAAAGATGGTGGCAGCCAATTTATTTCGAACTCTACCATCTTCTAATCATGATGGTAAGGTTGCAGAAACATATGATCCTGAAGAAGAGGAACCCACTATGGAACCAGCATGGATTCATCTGCAGATTGTGTATGAAATTTTCTATAGATTTGTGGCTTCATCAGAGACAGATGCAAAGCTTGCTAAAAGATACATTGATCATTCATTTGTGTTGAGATTGCTTGACCTGTTTGACTCGGAGGATCAAAGAGAGAGGGACTACTTGAAGACTATTCTCCACCGTATTTATGGGAAGTTCATGGTGCATCGGCCATTCATTAGGAAAGCTATCAACAATATCTTTTACCGGTTCATATTTGAGACAGAGAAACACAATGGAATTGCAGAGTTGCTGGAGATATTGGGCAGCATAATTAATGGATTTGCATTGCCTTTGAAGGAAGAGCATAAGCTGTTCCTTGTCCGTGCACTGATCCCCCTTCACAAGCCGAAGTGTGCCTCTATGTATCATCAACAGCTTTCTTATTGTATTACTCAGTTTGTCGAGAAAGATGTCAAGCTAGCTGATACTGTGATTAAAGGCCTTTTGAAATACTGGCCCATAACTAACAGTTCAAAGGAGGTTATGTTCCTTGGTGAATTGGAGGAAGTTTTAGAGGTCACTCAAGCAGCAGAATTTCAGCGATGTGTGGTCCCATTGTTTCGTCAAATTGGTAGGTGCCTCAACAGCTTACACTTTCAGGTACTTATGAAATTTCCCCATTTTCTTTTTCCTATATGATACCTGCTTGCATTTCATTAGCATTTGCCAACACCAGTCATCTCTGTATCTCTATTTCTGTCTGTAGTTCCTTTACCTTTATCCATTTTCTTCTCTTGGTTATCTTGTGGGACCACTTTAACTGCCTTAGAATCTTGACTTCTTTCAAAAGCATGAAAATGTTCTTTTTTTCTTTTTCCCCATTTTTCTGGGAATGATATTGTTTCAAAAAATTTACGTTGGGGCCTAGTATATGTCTAGTTCTTTTTTCTTTTTCTTTTCCCCCATTGTGCAGATGAATATGAGTTCATCTGTGTGTTAACCATTGATGATGAGTTTGCAGACTAAGTAATTAGGGCATGTCATGTTTGTTTGAATATTCATTATATTATTAAGCTCCTGAGGAAAGATGTTTTACATTTGAATAATTTTGTATGTGCTAATATTGATGGATGTTATATTTCCATAAATACTCCACTGTTGATTTAGATTTTTGTGGTGTTAAGATTTTTTATTATGATTCCATCTTTTCCATTACCTTTGAAGCACGAGAGATGATGTATTAGTAGCTGTAGTTTTTTATCAAAAGAAAAAAAAAAGTATTAGCAGCTGGTTCACCGAAGCCATTTTTATGTTAGGCTTTTCTAGCTAAATACTTGGATATTGCCGCATGTACTGGTAGAATGCTCTGTTTCTTCTCGATGGATTTTTTAAGAAGAATTATTTAGAAGGTTCTGTTCTGAGATTTATTCAGAGTTTCAGAACATTTTTATTGAAAAATTGCTGTATGTTACATTTTAAATATTACCCTCAATATTTTTATCCAAAATAATATTACTCTTTTATAATTTTTAGCCTTTGAGAAAAATATAATTGCTGTTACATGTTTCAGAAAGTTGTTCATTTCAACAATTTTTCCTAATCCTTTGTCGTATGAAACCATACGTTGCCGTAGTTAAAATTAATATCATGTCATTTCATGGATAGGCTTGCTTTTGTAATTAAATTATGGCACATGTCGACTTTGTCATTCTCTAATATTTGAATATTACTGTTTCTAGGACACAACTTTTACTCTCCCTCTCTCACTCTCTATGCAGGATGGATGCGTTTTTATGATAGCCAAACTGAAATCAATAGATGTAGAAATTAAGATTTATTTAATAGGCTAGGTAAGGATTTTGAATGAATTAACAGCAAGGAAACCAGGTGGTTTGAAGGCTTTTTGAATGTACTAGGGTAAGAATGGCTCAGAAGCAAGAGGATAATTTTAAGCACTAAGTAGGTAGCTGTATAGGTGCTAATAGTGCCTGTGAAAGTAGCTTTGGTGATTTGAAGATTTTGAGGGTAAATTCAGGCAAAATCAAAATAGATTTGATGGAAGAAATTTTGTATGTGATTTAGATAATAGGTATGGGTTAAGTTTTGAAGGTATAAATATTATATCAGAAATGGAAAATCTAGACAGTCATACCTAGGGTTCTAATACAACCTTGAGAGAACCACACCCCAAAAGCTAGTTATTAAGGTAGGAGAGCCCAAGGACTTAAATACCATTCCACACATTGGTATTTAGCCAATGTGGGACTCTATCATAGCACCGCCCCAAAAGAGCCGACGTCCTCGGCGGTTGCACTCTGATACCAACTGATACAACCTTGGGAGAACCACATCCCAAAAGCTAACTATTAAGGTGGGAGAGCTTAAGGACTTAAATGCCATTCTACACATTGGTATTTAGCCAATGTGGGACTCTATGAGGTTCCTTTGGCATCAAGCCTATGAAAGTAATTTTATCACACAATCAAATGAAGAAAGAAGTTTCATAGATTCTTCATTTAACAGTTCAGTATTATTACTTGAAAGAAAGCATTCTGGTCATGTAACTAGACTCTACCAACATCTTTGATTTTGGGCTGCTTATTTATAAGATCCTTTTCCTCCTTTACTGCCTTGAATTTTGCAGTAGGCCCCTATTTCCAGTATCTTCATTTTATGGGGTTCCTGTCTTGGCTTTGAACTTGTTTTTCTTTAAGAATCTTAATGATTAGAGAGGCCACAGATTTGGCTTCTTTGCTTGGCAGCTTTATTATTTTCATTTGTTAAATTTTCTGATTAAAGTTGATGATCCTTGGATCCTCTGGCAGCCTGAATTCTTTCCTAGCAGTCAAAACTTCTCTTTCATAAACTCCCTTTCACTTTGGAAGGTTAAATTACCATATAAGGTGAGGACTTTTGTTTGGACAGCAGTGCTAAATAAAATTAACACAAATGACTCATTACTAGTTAGGAGGCGCAATGAGGATTTTTCTTTTAATTTTGTTCCGTATGCTTTTAAAGTTTTAGAAACTAGCCGTCATCTTTTCTTACACTGTGAGGTTGCTTGGGAGCTCTGGAATTGGCTATCTATCATTTTGTTGAGCAGTGGGTTCATTGAGCATTTTTTAATCTATTTTGGTCTCCTTGTTTTAAGGGTTTTGGAAAGAGAAGGATTGTAAAACACTTTGGAAGTGTCCTGTGTTTGTGTTGTTGTGCTATATTTGACTGGAGTGCAGTGCCAGAGTCTTCAATGAGAGATTCCTTCTATCCACCTTGTGTGGGATATATATATATATATATATATCGGGGTGGGCTGGGGTTCATTCATTATTGGATTTGGACTTTGGAGGACTCTTCTGAGTTAAGATTCCTTCCTTTCAGGTCTTCCCTATTTTGTTTTTGGGGATTTTTTATTTCACTGTTTCTAGGAAGATAGCTTACCCTCTCAATCTTTATTCTTTTTCCTTCTAATAATGAATTCTTTCTCATTTATAGAAATTTATGAAGATCCGAGGTCACAATTATGGGTTCGAGGGTTTCGTTACTTCAACTTTTAGTATTTTGGAGTTACAAATTACATTGCAAATGGCAGATGCTTTTTCTTAACATATAGTGGGCATGGCTTGCGATTTATCTTAAATCATCAAGCTTGGAATATGTATCTGAATGATATAGCAACTCCGAAAATGATATAATGGTCTTCAATTTCTAATAAAATAATACAATCCAAATGCACTACTTTTACAATGGAGTATAAATTCAATGGGCTATGTTATTGACAAAATTGTTGGAGCATTTAACCTTCATTTTATCCTCTTTAAATGGGAAGTTGCTTGAATTAGGATTCAATTTGTGGTATAGCATTTATAATGTAGCAAATGGTTGTCTTTTCAGATTATTGACAAGGACAATTGTTGATCTAAGAATGATCTAATACTTGAAACTACAGTAGTTTAACAACAAATCTAAGCAGCTCAACCATCTGAACATAGCCCTTGTGGTTGAGACTAGAAAACCAAACAATATTATGTTAATGTTGCCTAGTTTTTTTCCTTTTCCATTTATTTTTTTGGGGGGTGGGGGGTGTTGCAGAGTGGCATTGCAAAACTTTTTCCCTAAAAAATATCACGTTACTTCAGATTGCTTTGGTCTGTCATGATCACTTCAAAGAATATTTTATGATCTTATTCCTTTGTGTGAAATAATAATTTATATCCTCTCTGATAACTGATCTGATTCATATTAAATGATAGTTCAGTTTTGTTGGACTCCTGTTCCCATCAATGTATAGTTGTTTTTGAGTTGAAACTTGTATTTGGGACAACTACAGAATTTGTATGTTGTGTTACTTTGCAAAACTTAATTAAGTAGAAATTTGTATTGTCTGGAATTAAACTGGAAGATGCAAAGAAGCAAATATATGTTGTGTGGAACGTATCTTAAGTGGAAGCATGTGGGCAAATTAAATTTTACCTGTGGTTTACTGAATGAGATTTGATGTTGACTTAGTTTCTGTTGGCAGGTGGCTGAACGGGTACTGTTTCTGTGGAACAATGATCACATTAGAAATTTGATCACACAAAATAGCAAAGTGATACTGCCTATAATCTTTCCTGCTTTGGAGAAAAATACGCGTGGCCACTGGAACCAAGCTGTCCAGAGTTTGACTCTTAATGTGAGGAAAATATTCTCGGATGCTGATCAGGCACTTTTTGATGAATGCTTCATGAGATTCCAAGAAGATGAAATCAAGGAGAGGGAGAAGCAGGAGAAGCGGGAATCCACCTGGAAGCAGTTGGAAGATGTGGCTGCATCTAAGGCTGTAAGCTATGAGGCAGTCCTTATCTCAAGGTTTGTGTCCTCTGTTGCCATTGCTACCAGTGCAAATCAACTAGCCACTACAGGTAGTTGAGAGCCATCAGATATCCAAATTGTAAGTCCTGACCCCATGATGAGGAGCTAAAGGGAAGGCATCCAGTTGGAGTCTAGCCTGCTTAACTCTACTGGAAGAAATTAGAGGGTGGGGTTTTTGTGGATATGAGGTTGCTCCTGGGTTCTGGGCTTTTTGGCTCAGTCCTTTGTGCTCTTCAGCCATGAGGTGTATATGTACTATAAGGGATCTAGTTTATAATAGGCAGTGCTTGTTTAGATTTCTAGCCATTGAGATTGTGCAGTGATATATATGCAATCCTTTCCTTTTACTACCCTTTTTTCTGTACTTCATAACACTGGTAATTTCTATTACTTTCAGCCTTTTGCAGCTAAAGATCTCAAGCCATGTTCATATGTACTTTCTTCTCTGTCAGTTGCTACTTGTCCTATATTGGCTGAAATGGCTGTCATGGTGGTTTCATTTTTGTAGTGGGGCCATGGCATGTTTGGACTTTGGTGCTTGTCATTGGTTCTTTTCTCTCTTAGGATCAAATACTGTATCCTTTCAAGGATTGGTTATTTAATCATCCTTTTTTTCAACCTAAGGGGAGCTGTCCCAAAATTGAGTTTGCCGCTAACATCCAAAGCCCGAAGTGAACGTGTTTGCCCCCATGATCAGAAAGTTTTTTTTTCTTGCTTGCTTATATTCATTTATATCTTTTGATACTTATGATTGTATATAGAAGGCTTTCAAAATAACTTGCACCTGAGCACTTGTTGCACCTCCTGATCAGAGTTAAATGGTCCTGCCTATGACAAATATTTTACCATGGGTTACATAGTGGCTGTTTCGCTGGTATTTATACTATTAATTGTTTACCATGTAAATTGGTCCATATGAACCCTTTGGCAACATTTTTTACATAAGCTACTACTCAAACGGAGGGTGCTGCACACATGAAATTTGGTGCATCTTCATGTCATGCTTCTTTTGGGAGCAATATTTTGCGCTTGAAATTGGTGTGTTCTGTGGAAAAAGGCATCAATATTTGTACATCACATAGGCACAAGGAAAACACTATGAGGAATGTTAATCATAAATCTCGAGTAAGCTATGGTTCAATTGCTGATTAAAACATAAAAGGGTGATCAAGATATTACAGAGTTGGCATGGCAGTGAGTGGATCAAGATATGGGGAAATGCCTTGTATTGAGAAAAATTGTACATAAACTTATCCTTGTTTGTGGTTACTGACAGCGTGACACCTATTGTTCTGGCTAGTCGCTTTCTGAAATCGTTAAACTAGATTGCAACTGAAGCGGAAGATTAATAAAACTTATCCTATTGAAAATGGAATTCAAACTTCAAAGTCTTCTTAGAATAAGAAGCAACAGGCTCACCACCTCTTTTTCATTAGCCACAATGCCTTTCAAATCACCAATGAATCCGAAGGGACATAAATTACAAATAATATCCTTGTAGAGTAAAAGGTAATAGATGATTAGGCCTAAAATATGAAGAAAAAATGCCATAAAATGGTTAGTCAAGGATGTTCAAGTCTCCTACTCCTTATGTCCATGGTCATATAATAGATGCTCCTTTTACTTACTCGAATAGTAAAAAGATCACTTAATTATTTTATAACATCTTGCCCATTTTGAGTTTTAAAATGTGTTGGAATGAGATTATAACACAACAGACTCTCTTAATTTCATTATTAAAATCTGGATTGGACAATTCGACTAGACTATGAATTAGACACTTAAATGGTTATGATTCAGTCTTATAACTGAATTCACGGTCAGACCATTTGGACTGGTCAAAATTCGGTTGAACCGTCTAGTTCATCTAGTTGAATCGATTGACTATTTATTTCTTTTATTTTAAAAAAACTCAATATTTGATAAATGTTTTTATATATTTTATATTATTACATGTTGATTATTTTTATATTTTATGATGTCATCTAATTCGACCAATTGGTTTAAACGGTTGAACTGATTGTGCCTGAACTGAACGTCATGTTGATTCACTGTCCGATCTGATTTTAACAACATTGATTAAAACTCTTAACACAAAAAAATTACGAGAATCTCTATACTATATATTAAAGTTGGTTCATATAATCAAGCCCTCTCAAATAGTCATTTTGAGCAATCTCTCAATTTGTGATTAACTTAGCCCTTTCTCAATTTGTGATTTGTTCTTGCATTTTAGGGATGGTTAGTGAAAAACCTGACGTGCCTATATCCTTGGTTATTTGAAGGATTAAGGGTATGTTCTCTTACAAAGTGTCATACCTGAAAGCTTAGAAGGCCAAACAGAAGGCCATTGTCAAGGTTTTTGGAGATTGAGACAAATCATATCAATTGTTACCTACATGGTTAGGTGTATTGCAAACGAACATGGAAGGCACAATGGTTAAATTACAAACCAATCACTTTGTTAAGTATAATCGTGTTGAATGTTATATTTTTAATTGGTATATGAATGTACTAATGGCACAAACAGGATGTCATTTAATTCATTAAATATATTTTGAGTGGATTATGAATCTTGTTTTACATGTTTGGTTTGCTTGTTTGTGGTTTTTCCTTCTTCATTAATTTTTTTTAATGCATTAATAAGGCGACGTTGACAATTTAAGCATGATCTGATTTGATTACGCCAATAGGTAAGGCATGACCTATGTGAACACACTTAAGTGTTTGACGTGATCCATGTAGTCATGACTGTGCGTAAAACAAGTTAAAATTAGAAATGTCATAGTGTTTCCACGTGAATCACACCTCCCGTATTTGCTTGATCCATGAGGAACATGAAAAAAGAAATTCGACATGACAAAAATAACAATATGCTAATAAATACTTTAAAAATGGAAGTATTTTAGTAAATAGTTTTAAAAATAGGAGAAAACAGGTAACAAAATTTTAATCAGGAAAGGTCAAGTCATAGTAATACAAAAGAAGAAGAAGCAACTTTCCTTTTTGTCTATGTGTAGATACATATAAAATCACTAATACAAGCACTTGGAAAATAATTATTTTTGCTTTTATACTCGAGGTGGGACCCCTCCCTAATAATGGGGCCAACCTAACTCACCTACCCTTTTTTCTTAAATAATTGTTATGAAAACTTCAAAACTTCACCATGCTTCTTTTTTTTTTTTTTTCATTCATGCTTGTATTATGCAGAGTGTAATAAGAACTTTTGCTCCTTCTTACAATAAGGCAGAGAGCAAAATTTAACAGCTTCTAAATTCTATACTCTGTTTAGGATTGGGGAACCTAACCTTACATCATGCTTGTCTTATCCTTCATTTTTATTTAAATCAAATATGTATATAAGGAAAATATTACATCACTCATATCTATTTAATAAAAAAGGTTTTCATCATAAAAACTATAGTTATAAATGGAAAAAAACTTCAACAAACACACACTCATTGAAATTAGCTCATACCTTTTATTTATAAAAAAAAATGAACCATAAAAAATGATAAATGTATTAGAAGATAACCCAAAAATCAAAAAGATAGGTATCTCTGTGGAATAAGATAAACACAAAGAGACAATAATTCATGTGGAACAAAGTGTTACAATTAAAAATAGAACATAACACAACTTTGGCCATCACCTCAAAACTAAACTTTCAAGTCCATCGTTTCGGATTCAACAAATCAAGATACACATTTACAGTACCTTTTTTGAACTAAGACACCAAACAAAGGCACAAACATCTCATCATGTGAAAGAAGATTAATAATAAATGGCAAGATCAAACCCAAATTTTTTTTTAAATGTATTTCACATACACACAAAAAGGGAGAAGCAACCATGACTTCAGAGAATATCAAATACTGCAATCGCAAAAATTAACAATAATCGTTATTGAGAAAGCTAAATAAAAAATGCAATAAATTACAAAAACATAGATAAGAACTCCTAGAAAAAAATTATTGAAACTAGTATGGATACCAGTACCTTGAAAACAAGATGAGGAAAGGAAAAAACACAAACAAGAGAACTCTAGTCTTTACAAGAGCTTGATTTTACATGAAGTTCCAAGAGAAAGAAGGGACCTCCAGCTTCCATAGCCTATGCTTGTAAGGATACTACTTTTTTTTTTCTAACAAAGAAGAAATGGTTTGAGTTTTGGTGGTTTAGTACTTAAATCCACCTTCTAAATGATTGATTTTATTCCACACTACTGATTTTATGCATAGAGAGGAGGGGAGAAGGATAAATCCATCCCTTCATCACCACATGATTCTTGTCACATTTGCAATCGGTATGTACTGATCCACTCTCACACAGCCAAATGGGGAGCAGCGCCACAACTATTTGGGTTGCCAGGAGTTAGAACTCCCTTACTTGTGGAGGAGCTCCCTGCTTACAATAGGTTCTTACCTAAACCCCACACCTGGTGTTAGAAATCAAAATATGCAAACAAGGATCCATAAAAGTAAACAAAAGGAAAATGAGTGTTTTTACATTTCCACATTTTAAGAAGATCTCAGATGCAAAGCATGCAAAATTTCATAACCAAGAAAGAAAAGATAGAAATTTTTGTTTGTCTTCTCTGAAATGTATTGTAAAGTTCAAAACTTCACCTTGTTTCTAAGTTTTGAAATTGTTCATAACCCATTAATATTAATGCAACAGTAGGATCAATACATGCCAATAACTAGTGTGACAAAAGAAAGGATTATACATCGGATGGATGGAATGTAAGATTAAACTAAAAGTCATATATGAATTTAGAACACCTTAATTTTGTGAGGTAGAAAGCATACCTTTGTTAGCCATTGGGCTTACTGATGAATCGGCAAGGGGCTAGGTCTTCTTCTCATTCTATAGTCTTAATGCGGATCTTAATAGGTAAAACTCACGGTGTGTTAAATATGAGATGGGACCTAGCCTATATATAATGTGATGTCTCAACCCTAGCCAAGTTCTCCCATCATGGGCTTGCAGGGTCAGGCATACACTAACAACTGCCTACCACATTAGCCCAACAAGGTGAAAGAGGCCCAAGACAATTGATCACTAACTTGAAGTCTCATATTGTCTCTTATATGGATCGACCATCAACCCGTTTTATTAAAACATAAAATAATATCAATTAGTGACAGTCTATAATAGAAAAATATTCTAACATTCTCCCACTTGGGCAACACTAATTGAAAATAGATATTTTTGAAAATTCATTTTAATTTTTGAAAATGACTCATGGGTTGAAGACTAATTTTGAAATGTGGTCATAATTTTAAAACCAATGATCCATGGGACAACACCTAGGACTTGACCCAGCCTAATACAGTCAACAATGCCAAATCATAACGGTGATTACACCCTTTATTGACGTAAGACCTTCTATATATGGTCACAAACATCGTTAACTGCATAGACCAAAGTCACCAATGTGATAGTGTAACATGAAAAATAGCATCAAACTTGTGATCAAAATTATGCTATATTCCAATGTCGGTCCTCTTGATTTCTCTTATACCACTTTGCTCTTCACGAGCAAGAGAAATCACTTCCATGCTCCTTATGAGAAAGATATATTGTCTTGGTCTCCATGAGCAAGAAAACTAGCATGTTACTACTTCCATGCTCTTCGTGAGCAAGATATACTGTCATGCTCTCCATGAGCAAGAAATTTGATATGTTACACTTGAACTTCAAAACTGTCATGCTAGCATATCACAATAAAGGTACACAAAACACAAAATCATATGCGCATATATTAAATACCATATGTACCAAACAGGGCAATTAAATGCACATCAACAATGTGCTAAAAGTGATCACAAAACATATCATAATATCCAATCATTCCCTAAATCAATAGGGGCTTATAACCAAATAAACAAGTGTAGTAAATAAATACTAAGCACTCCCACTAACCAAGCATATCAAAAGAAATCAAAACACCCATATTTTCAATGTGCCCCTTGAAAACACCCAAGTGCATGGTCCTGTAACAGTTTGTGCTCTAGATTTGACGACTGTCCCCACAAACCAACAACGAGTCTTTTCAGCATGCTTATGTCTTTACTCACACGCACCCTGAGAACTTCCCAAGGGTCACCCATCCCAGAATTTTTCTAGGCCAAGCACACTTAACCTTAGAGTTTCTAAGTTATGGGCTCTCGAAAAGAAGATGCACCTTGTTGATATGGGTAATACCTATCAAATCTTATATGAGTTTTCCTTAATTGTATAGTCCCATACCTGCACAATCTCGGAATTTCCCTCTTCTTCCAGTGTGAGCTTGGTTCATTCATGTCTCCCTCCGCCTAGAAGCCTGCTAGGAGCCGCTCCTTGTCTGTGCCTCTTGCATCGGCGATCACTCCCCGCCCTCTTCAGCCCTGGGTATTACATGCCCACCAGCTTCCGCTTGGTTCGTCCCTGAACCACATACTGTACTAGCAGAGGGCCGGTTCTGATACCATTTGTAACAGCTCGTGCTCCAGATTTGATGACTGTCCCCACAGACCAACAGTGAGTCTTTTCAGCGTGCTTATGTCCTCACTCACACGCGCCCTAAGAACTTCCCATGGGGTCACCCATCCTTGAATTTCTCTAGGCCAAGCACTATTAACCTTAGAGTTTCTATATTATAGGCTCCTGAAAAGAAGATGCACCTTGTTGATATGGCTAGTACCTATCAAATCTTATATGAAATTTCCTTAATTGTACAGTCTCATACCTGCACAATCTCGGAA
This sequence comes from Styphnolobium japonicum, assembly GCA_023212625.1. Classification (NCBI taxonomy): domain Eukaryota; kingdom Viridiplantae; phylum Streptophyta; class Magnoliopsida; order Fabales; family Fabaceae; genus Styphnolobium; species Styphnolobium japonicum. The sequence goes on from JALBWW010000010.1 coordinate 9,020,074, forward strand.
TTCCCCTCTTCTTCCAGTGTGAGCTTAGTTCATTCATGTCTCCCTCCGCCTAGAAGCCTGCCAGGAGCTGCTCCTTGTCCGTGCCTCTTGCATCGACGATCACTTCCTGCCCTCTTCAACCCCGGGTATTACAGGTCCCACTAGAGGATTTATTGTTCTTTGTGAAGTAAACTATTGCACTATTGTCACAATAAATCTTTACTGGCCTAGAAATGGAATCAGCAACCTGAAGTCCAGAAATAAAGTTCCACAACCATATAGCCCGAGTAGCAGTACCAAAACAAGCAACAAACTCAGCCTGCATAGTGGAAGCAGCCGTCAAGGTTTGCTTCACATTCTTCCAAGATATGGCACCACCAGCCAACCTAGTGATCAAGGCCTGAATTAGAGAGAGATATCCCAAGAACACTAGTAGGAAAAACCAAGTTAGGCCTAGTGCAAACTTAGACATACATCAAACTCCCTACAACACTTGTATAAGGAATTTTCTTCATCGTCTCCCTCTCAATTTCATTTTGTGGGCACTGACTCTTGCTGATCTTGTCACCTTTAGTGATGGGAAAATCACTAGGCTTACAATCTTTCATGCTGAATTTCTCAATAACACTCTCAATATAGGATTTTTTAAAATCCTAATAAACTACGTGCTCTATTCATATTGATTTGAATACCTAAGACAAATGATGCCTCTCCAAGATCCATCATGTCAAATTCATTAGACAACGTTTGTTTGGTGTCAAACAACAGACATAAGTCATTGACAACAAGTAAAATATCATCAACATAAATTAAGCACCAAAAACACAAATTTGATCACACTAATCTTCAGATATATGCACTGGTCCTTGTTTGCCACAAAGGCTAAGGAGCTCACGACAAGGATGATAACGTGCTACGTCGATAGTCACTTGCGTAGAAAATAGTCCAACAATGATGATAACATGCTACGTTGGAGGGATTGTAATGGCACCAAGACAGATCATCACAGGAGGACTAAGGTATCTATTTTAAACATTGAGGGACCAAATTGATGTCTAAAATCATTGGAAGACCAATTTGATGTTTCGTGTATCTTTGGAGGATCAAATTGAATATTTACTCTATTTTCCTTACTTCTTACTTAATTTCTTGTGCTAATACGTGGAACTTTATTCATTCAAGTTCAAACAACATTAATTACTTGATTCAATTAGATTATATTTACTTGATTAATTCAGAATATCCATGATTAATTCAAATTATCCTTGATTATATTCTTTTTCTTTTTTCTTCTTACTTAATTACTTGTGGTGACATGTGGCACTTTCTTCATTCAAGCTCTTCAATATAATTTTTAGAAATTTGAATTTCTTTTGTCAATGATATCTATGTTAATTAGTTATATTTTTAATTTTACTCTATGACGATTCTTTGTATCAAACATAAAAGGAGAAAAAAATTATCATTTCATTTTAAACACTATCAAAAAGTAAAATAGAATGGCCTTTATTGTTTGTAAACCATTATATTTGTAACCTAAAAAAAACAAAACATAAAGTTCGAGTAGTCAAGGGAGCCTGCTGTTGGGAGGTTGGTTGGTGGCTGCCAGTGAATGAAATCAACATATCCTAATATCTATATATATATATATATATATATATATAGATATATATAATCAGCAGGCCTTAATATCAAATAAAAATAAAAATATCAGCAGCTCCATTAGTATTTTTTTATCCTTTGATCAAGAGTATCTCCACCGAAAGTGAGGACTAATCTCCTTTAGGAGAATGAATGGCACCCGAAGACAATCAACCCCTCCCAACGAAAATTTGCTCCATACCCAAGAGTCGGGATTCAAACCCCAGCCACTTGGATTAATGGGTACAAGTCCACCACCACTTGTGCCAACCTCCGATGATGCAGCTCCATTAGTCTAATTCCAACAATGATGTTGCTTTAGTTAATAAATATTAAACTGACCAAGATTACCTACTTCGAATATGATGTTTTTTTTTTTGTATTACATATGATGTATTATTATATAAAAATGTAACCATTGGATCCAAAACATAAATTGATCCCACAGGATGTCATTTGAGAGCTTGAGCAATATTATTTTACCATCAAACTTTAATGTTAAAGACCCGTGTATTACCAATATAAAAAACGATCAAGACCTATCTCACTTGAGCCACGATTATATTTGCTAAGAAATTATACTATATATCACATGCTAAATTTTACATCAATCTAACATCATGAGAACTGTCAAAATTACCATGTAAGTTAAGCGAATGGAGACATTATTGGGTGAACCAAGGCTAGTCATAGGGTAAAGATATTTGATTATGGATTTAATTTTAATCCATTGTCAGTGTAAAGTTTCTTTATACTGTCATCCAATCATATATTGACACATCATTAAAAGTGTTAGACTTTTGAGGTAGTTGTTATGATAGTCAAACTCTTTTAATGAGTTGGCAATACATGATTGGATGACAGTGTAAACAAACTTTACACTGACAGTGGATCCAAATTAAACTCTTTGATTATACCTAACTATGCATGCACTAAAATTATCTGGTAGAAATTTATCATGAATTTTATTTTCACCTTTTGTTTCCACAATTAGTGAAATTAAAAGCTTGGCTTTTAGTTACATACTTCAGAAAGAGTCAAGAGTCAAGACAAGTCTGAATCAAATTATCATTCGAGTTATAATTAATTGAATTCCTTAATTGTTTTTTTTCATCACTCAAAAAGTGTTACAATATTTTGGAAATGTTGATGCTTGGGTAAATCAAAGCCCATAATTTACAGCTCAAATCTCAAAGGAAAATTTCCTGTTTACTGCAATTTTGAGGGTTAAAATTCTCCACTATCTTTCATATATCTTTATTTTGGATGATTTATACTTGTTATTGGGATTTATAAAATAATATAGAGTAAAAAATTTCAAAAATTTACTCATTAAAATTTAAATATAACATTTAGCTTTTGTAATGAGAGACTATTGCAGATGCTCAATTGTGATGCTCTAGTGACATTTGATGCATTTAGTTGATGACATCAACCTCTGCCTACTATTTATCAAGTACCCATATTAGGGATCTTATCTTATTTTGTTATTTATATAAATTATTAGAAATTTTCAAGTAAATTAGACTATATATTCACCATCTTTAATTTGAACGGTTGAAGCAGCTATTTTATAGTTGAAACAAGATAACCTACATTAAAATGTCTTTTGGTAGTGTAGCTGACTCTTTATTGGTTCTTAAAATCATGGATTTGAAATGCCAGCAACATATAGCATCTATTGACCACAAAATGTCTGAAGAGTATGAAAATATGAATAAAGCTAGAGGAAGTATCTACTAACCACAAACTTTGAACCGTGTAAAAAATATATTAGTTTTTGTTTTCAAACTTCGAAGTTTGAACCGTGTGAAAATAAGATATTGGTTTTTGTTTTCAAACTTTTAACATTGTAGAAATAAGATATTAGTTTATATTTGTAAGGCTTTTATATTCGTAAGTCCTAACATTAACAAAAAATAAAAATAAAAATAAAAAGAAAGTTATCTTAGTCAAAGAAGTCTGCTCCACATCTCTATTTTGTATTCAAACTTCAATATTATTTGTAAGTTATTTTCGATTTAAGGTCCGACACCTTGAGCTTGAGCTTCATTTGACTATAGTGAGCTATCATGGCAGGGCAAGCATCGTCCTCCTCCTGCTTCAGCTATGAATGGACCTATGATGTGTTCCTCAGCTTCAGAGGCATAGATACCCACACCGGTTTTGCTAGCAATCTCTACAATGCTCTCCGTCAAAAAGGAATCCACACCTTCATTGATGACCAGAAGCTTCAAAGAGGGGAGCAAATCACACCAGCAATTCTCAAGGCAATTCAAAATTCCAGGATTGCCATCACAGTGCTCTCTAACAACTATGCCTTTTCTTCATTTTGCTTAGATGAACTTGCCCAGATCCTTGAGTGCATAAAGGGACAGGGTCAGTTCGTTTTGCCGGTTTTCTATGACGTGGATGTTGGATTATTTTAATTTGGACTTGCATAAATCAGTATTATTTTACTAAAACTCAGATTAATTAGATGTCAAAACTATTAGAGCATATTGTAATTATTGTTGTTGGCCCAATTATGTGATCATCTGATGGTTATTGGGCCTTACTATTGAGCACATTTTGTTACGTGGGTTTAATGTGGTAGGCCTGTTTTATTGGGCCTGCTATGATGGGCAAGCAGGCCCATTTTTCATGCACAGGGAGAGGCCCCTATTCCTAGCTAGGGTTGCAGTGTAGTTGCCCCATTGAGACTGCACACTGAACAGCACCCTAGGAGAGGAGTAGTTTCTCTCCACACACACACACCAAGAACTGACGCAAAAGGATTGTGTTGTTTCTCTTCGATCTGCTACAGGGAGACTATGGATTGTTCATCATCTTCCTATCCAGGTAATTCTCAAAACTAAATCTTCTTGATAATTTGTATGACTATGTATGCTACAGTGTAGGGTTAAGCAATTTGCAGTAGTTTTGTGATCAGAAATTCATTAGGTTTATACTGAGAAATCCATCAATTGGTATCAGAGCCTATTTAACCTCACCTGTGGCTGCATATACTTGTTAATTACATGAGAATTAGAACCTTGATTTGTAGGGTTTATGCTACATAATTTCGTTTTTTTTTCCCCTTCCAATTTTGTCAAATTTTGTTTTTAGTTTCTCTAAGATTTGTGAAACCACTTAGGAATATGCATGAATGGGACCTGAATTTCACGATCCATACCCAGTTTTGGTCTAATCAAGCTTCACCCGCCGCCATTAATGGAGGTTTCTCTCCTTTAGGGTTTTCGGTTTCGCAAAAAAATTGAGCCAAATTGATGAAATTGGCATAGGGCTTTTGTAGATCGGTGGTTTTCGTTTCCAATGACACAAAAATCCCTAATTTCTGTTGAAAAATGGAGGAGAATTGGTGAAGGGGAGCGGCTGCCCAGACCGGGTCGCGAAACCGGGTCGCACGACCCGGTTAGCAGGGAAGCGGGTAGGGCAAATAACAGCCCTACCGCGCGCGCAGACCCACGCGCACTTCAAGCGCGTGTAGGCGCGTGCCTGCTTATTTGTTTTTTGTTTTTTTATGGTTTTTTATATACATGCTTCACTCGCCCATAAATTTATTTTGGGTATTTTTGTAAATTTTTTATTTGTATTTAAATATTTATTTTATTTTTCCCCAGTTTTGTATATATGAAAAATATATGTTACTCTCCGAATTTGCCTCTGGAATTTTTTGTGTATAATTTTGACATTGTTAAGCATATTATATTTTTCATACTCTCAGATCTGACACTGTATGAGTACTGTAAAATTTTCTGGGTAATTATTATGTAATTATAATATTGTGCAACACTTGAGAGTTATTATATTTTATAATTTTGTGCAAGAATAAAATCTGGGAAATTATTTTATAATTTTAGAATCATTGTTTTGGACATTTTTGAATGATTGCGAGCTCGCCTATCGCGGGACCAATCATGACAAAGTGTCATTTTGATATTGTACCATATTGTTTTGCATCAGGAATTGTGTTAATAATGCGCATACCCTATCGGTTTGTCTTTGTTGATATGATTCCTGGTGTTTAGTGAAGTATATTAAATATTATGGCCTTAGAGTTTTCAATATCCTATCAGTATTAGCTTTAGGGACATAATCTTGATGTATATGGGAGTCTACTTATGTATTATAATTCGGGACCCTTAGGCGGGATTATAATTGCATGAGTGCTCAATTGATTCTATTCAATTTAATATATATATATATATATATATATATTGATATGCGGATGATACATATAAAATCTTCTTTTGGTGTTTCCTCTTATCCAGCATTGCCTATGCAAATGAATGCCTTGACAAGGCTAAATGGGACCAATTATGAGGACTTGGTTGAGTCTCTGAAATTGTTTCTAGCTGTGTCCAATGTTGACTTGGCTCTCACTGAGGATAAGCCTCCTAAGCCTACAGATGTGTCTCCTACTGCTGATAAGTCCAAATATGAAAAATGGGCACACTCCAACAAAGTGTGTTTGATGACAATGAAGTACACCATGGACAAGACAATCAAGGATAGTATCCGCGACATTGAAAATGCCAAGGAATTTCTCCAGGCTGTTGGTGAGAAGTTCAAGAAGTTTGACAAGGCTGAGAAGGCCCATTACCTTTCCTTATTGGGAAAGACTAAATATGATGGAGTGAGAGGTGTCTGTGAACATGTCATGAAGCTTGTGAACTGGTATAATAAGCTGAAGTCTATGAAGGTGGAGTTGGGAGAGAGTTTTCTGATATGGCAGGTGTTTGAGTCTCTTCCTTCTCAGTTTGATGTGCTGAGAACCTCCTACAATGCCCAGCAAAATGAATGGAGTATTGATGAGCTGATTTCCATCCTCACTCAAGAGGAGGAGACAATGAAGAAGGGCAAGTCTCATAGTGTGCAATTTACCTCTCACAAGGGTAAAGACAAGAAGAAGTTCCATAAGAACAAGGGCAGAAAGTTTCAGTTTAAGAAGAAGGGGAGTGGCGATTCTGGGCAACATTCTGGTCAGCAGTTTAAGCAACATTCTGGGGAGAATTCTGCAAAGCCCAGATTTCGGTTCAATGGAAAGTGCAAGTTCTGTGACATGATTGGGCACAAACAAGCAGATTGTTGGAAATTTAAGAGCTGGCTTGAGAAGAAGAAAGGTAACCCCTTGGCTCTAGTGTGTTTTGAATCAAACCTTGTTGATGTTCCTTCCCATACATGGTGGTTAGATACTGGTGCTACGATTCATGTTACAAACTCTTTGCAGGAGTTCAGAAGCAGGCGGATGCCAAATGAAGGGGAGTTGATGATCACTGTTGGGAATGGAGCTAGTGTGAAAGTGGAGCACATAGGAGTTGTTTCCTTAGAGTTGTCTACTGGACATGTTTTAAATTTGAAAGACACTGTTTTTGTACCTTCAATGAGAAGGAATTTGATTTCTGTTTCCGTTTTGGATGATTGTGGCTACTCTTTTCACTTCAGTAATAAAAAGGTTTCTTTGTCCTATGATTATGTTGTTGTTGGTTTTGGAAATTTGTATGATGGTTTGTATTTATTGGATATTAGATCCTTTCCTATTGACCAACAATATTCAGTTGTCAACACTGTTGTTGGAAAGAAACGTGGTAGAATTGCTGAAAACTCTTCCATGTTGTGGCACAAACGTCTGGGGCACATTTCCAGGGAGAGAATGGAGAGATTGATCAGAGAGAATATTCTGCATAATCTTGATTTTTCAGATTTCGATACTTGTGTTGATTGTGTAAAAGGGAAACTCACTGCTGGGACTAGAAAGAGTAGGGTTGCCAGGAATGAAGAAGTTCTGCAGTTGATTCACACAGATATATGTGGACCCATTACTCCTACTGCTATGGGTGGTTTTAGATATTTCATTACCTTTATTGGTGATTTCTCTAGGCATGGATGGATTGACTTGCTACGTGAGAAGTCTGAATCTTTAGATGCCTTTAAGGCATTCAAGGCCGCTGTTGAATTGAAACTTGACAAGATGATTAAATGTGTTAGGTCTGACAGGGGTGGTGAGTACTATGGCAGATATGATGAGACTGGTAGAAATCCTAGACCTTTTGCTAGGTTCTTGCAGGATAGTGGTATAGAGGCACAATATACTATGCCAGGCACTCCTCAACAAAATAGGGTTGCTGAAAGGCGAAATCGCACCCTTATGGATATGGTGAGATGTATGCTTAGCCATTCGACTCTTCCAGAGTTCTTATGGGGTGATGCTTTTAAAAACAACTACATACATCTTGAACCATGTTCCTAGCAAGTCTGTTCCTAAGACTCTTTTTGAGCTGATGACAGGTAGAAAACCCAGTTTGAAGCATTTTCGTGTTTGGGGCTGTAAAGCAGAAGTGAGACCTTATAATCCACAGCTGAAGAAACTTGATCCCAAAACAATTAGTGGCTTCTTTATTGGGTATTGCACTGGATCCAGGGGATCCATGTTCTATTGTCCTTCACATACCACTAGAGTTATTGAATCTGATCGAGCTGTTTATTTTGAGAATGAGATGGAGCATGGTGGGAGTCTTGAGCCTCGCATTGTTGACTTTAGAGATGAGAGTGTTGTTGTTCCTACACCCATTATTCCCTTTTCAGAGGTAGAGACACCAGTGGTGACTCATAATGACATTGTTGATCCAGTCAATGATGTTGACGTTCCCCAGCAACAGGTTGATAATGATGAACAAAACTAAGCTGTAGACTTGGCTCCACCTAGAAGATCAGAGAGGCTTCCCAAGCCTACTGGACCCACCAAATTTAGAGATTATTTTGCTTACTTGCAGGAGCATGAATTTAATTCAGGTGGGGACTCTGATCCTGTTAATTTTCAAGAGGCTATTTCTGGCTCTCATGGTTCGCAGTGGTTGATGGCCATGGAGGATGAACTGGCTTCTATGAAGAAGAATAATGTTTAGGAGTTGGTGGAGTTACCTGCTGCAGGTAAGACTGTTGGGTGTAAATGGGTCTTTAAGACCAAGAGAGATGCCAGAGGTGAAATAGAAAGGTATAAGGCCAGACTTGTTGCTAAAGGCTACAACCAGAGGGAAGGCATTGATTTCAAGGAGACCTTTTCTCCGGTCTCCACTAAAGACTCTTTTCGAGTTGTGATGGCTTTTGTGGCTCATTTTGATTTAGAGCTACATCAGATGGATGTTAAAACTGCCTTCCTCAACGGTGACTTATATGAAGATGTGTACACGGACCAGCCTGATGGTTTCAAGGAAGAGGGCAAAGAGCATCTTGTATGTAAGTTGCAGAGATCCATTTATGGATTAAAACAGGCCTCTAGGCAATGGTATCTGAAGTTTGATGAGGTTGTCTGCTCTCTTGGCTTCAGAGAAAATACAGTTGATCAATGCATTTATCTGAAGAATAGTGGGAGTAGATTTATAATACTTGTCTTGTATGTTGATGATATTCTGCTGGCTAGTAATGATTTGAATTTTCTGTTTGAGACTAAGCAGTTGTTGACAGCCCATTTTGATATGAAGGATCTTGGTGATGCTTCCTTTGTTTTGGGCATTGAGATTATTCGTGACAGATCTCGTGGGGTTCTTGGCTTATCTCAGAAAAACTACATTGAAAGAGTTTTGAGCAGGTTCAACATGAAATCTTGCAATCCGTGTGCTGCACCCATTCAAAAGGGTGAGAGACTCTCTAATACCCAGTGTCCTCAGAATGATAAAGAAAGAAGTGAAATGGAGAAGGTCCCTGACAAGAGGTTGTCGAGACCCGTCAAATAAATAAAATTACCGGTTCACAAAATAATTTGTAGTATAGAGCATGAACCGAATCTTCTCTCAAGGATAAAAAAAAACAAAGATTTAATCAGAACAAGATAAATAAAAATGGGGGTTTTATGATTTATAAAGATAATACACTAGTTGAATTAAGGGAAAGTAATTAACAAATTTAAAGAAACAACCAATCCAAGGAAATTTACCGATCTTGAGTTTAACTCATCATTGATCACAAGGAATTCACTTAATTGCTAACCGTGTTCTTGGCCTTAGATCACATCAAGACGCCTCAAATTGATCCAAGAATCCTCTACTAGATAAGCATCTAGGATTTAATTAACCAATGTTAGATAAAGTAAGCACCATCCAAACATAGATTAACTTAAGATCAAGAATTTAACCAAGCTAAACAATCCATCAAAAAGCTTTAATAAATTGTTTATTCTATGTGATCCTCTTGAATACATGATAATAAAGCTATTATCACATAGACATCCAAATCAAATTAAGCAATTCAATCTAGATCAAAATTAAAAGAGGAAGAATAGAAACTTGAATAACAATTAAGCAATATGAACAAGCAAAACAAGATCTCCAAATTAAACATCAAGATGGCTAATCCCTTGGATTGATTATGAGAGCCTAGCCTTCCATGGATGGGAAGGAAGAACTCAGAAATTAAAGAACAAAAACGAAATTCTAAAGAAAATGAAGAAGAAGAGAAAGAAAACTCTCATAAATACTCAAACTTTCTTCAAACTTACTTAAAATTGAATCCTCATAATACAAAGAGATTGGCTCTATTTATGCTAATCCTAGAAGCCAATTTGTACATGTACATAATCTGAATACAAGCTATAAAAATATGAAAATTGTCAAATATGGAAGCTTGATGCATGGTTGGTGGGTTGGTGCATGGTAGGTGGGTTGGTGTATGGTTGGTGGCTTTTAGTCAACAACTCTTATCCGACTTCTGGCTTCATTTTCATCACCTAGACGGTGCATTTTGGTTTGGTGGTCTTCATGAAAGTTGTAGCCAGTTGTCTCCTTGAAATTTTGCAATTTGAATAATGCCATTTAGACTTTTAGAACTCCAGAAATGCCAAAAACACTGCACCTACCTCAAGTTAGGTTGGAAGAACGTGTTTTCAAATTCAGACCAACTTGTAGCTTCATTATCATGCCTAAAACGACATCTATTGACTAAATGGTCTTCAGTGAAGTTGGAGATATGGATATTATCTTTCCAATGACCAAGTATCTACTAACCACAAACTTTGAACCGTGAAAAAAAGATATTAGTTTTTGTTTTCAAACTTCGAAGTTTGAACCGTGTGAAAATAAGATATTGGTTTTTGTTTTCAAACTTTTAACATTGTAGAAATAAGATATTAGTTTATATTTGTAAGGCTTTTATATTCGTAAGTCCTAACATTAACAAAATATAAAAATAAAAAGAAAGTTATCTTAGTCAAAGTAGTCTGCTCCACATCTCTATTTTGTATTCAAACTTCAATATTATTTGTAAGTTATTTTCGATTTAAGGTCCGACACCTTGAGCTTGAACTTCATTTGACTATAGTGAGCTATCATGGCAGGTACAACATCGTCCTCCTCCTGCTTCAGCTATGAATGGACCTACGATGTGTTTCTCAGCTTCAGAGGGTATAGCTTCAGAGGCATAGATACCCGCACCGGTTTTACTGGCAATCTCTACAATGCTCTCCGTCAAAAAGGAATCCACACCTTCATTGATGACCTGAAGCTTCAAAGAGGGGTGCAAATCACACCAGCAATTCTCAAGGCAATTCAAAATTCCAGGATTGCCATCACAATGCTCTCTAACAACTATGCTTTTTCTTCATTTTGCTTAGATGAACTTGCCAAGATCCTTGAGTGCATAAAGGGACAGGGTCGGTTCGTTTTGCCGGTTTTCTATGACGTGGATCCTTCTGAAGTGCGACATCAGAGAGGGAGTTATGGAGAAGCATTAGCTAGGCATGAGGAGAAGTTCAAGGATAACAAGGAGAAGGTGCAGATATGGAGGGTGGCTCTGCATCAGGCTGCTAATTTGTCTGGTTGGGATTTCAAACATGGGTACCCAACCTCACCAATCTTATACCTTCAATTATATTTTGTTTCTTAAATTTTCATGTGTCTAATGTTTTAATGTTAAAATTTAAAGAGGAAGGAAATGCTTGTTAACCTTGAACAAGTTAATTCATTATATATGAACTTGATATGTGAACAATTTGAATTGTAATAAAAAGGTATCAAGGCATGGATATGATGCATTGAGTATGACTTCACACAAACTTCTCTAATTGGGCAGGGATGGATATGAATATGAGTTCATTAGGAGGACCATCAAAGAGGTCTCCAGCAAGATTAATCGTGCTCCTTTACATGTTGCTAATTACCCAATTGGACTGGAGTCTCGAGTGCTTCAAGTAAACTCGCTTTTGGATGTTGGGTCTGATGATGGAGTCCACATGGTAAGGATATATGGAATTGGTGGAATAGGTAAAACAATAGTTGCTCGAGCAGTTTATAATTTGATTGCTGACCTATTTGAAGGTTTATGTTTTCTTAATGATGTGAGAGGAAATTCTATTAAACATGGCTTAGTACATCTCCAAGAGATGCTTCTTTCTGAGATACTTGGAGAGAAGGATATTAAGTTAGGAAATGTCAACAAAGGAATTCCAATAATAAAGCATAGGCTCCACCAAAAGAAGGTTCTTTTGATTCTTGATGGTGTTGACAAACTAGAGCAATTGCGGGCCATTGTTGGACGACATGATTGGTTTGGTTCTTGTAGCAGAATCATCATTACAACTCGGGACAAACATTTGCTAGCGAGTCATGGGGTTGAAAGAACTTATGAGGTACAAGAGTTAACTGAGAAAGAATCTCGTGAATTGCTTAATTGGAATGCTTTTAAAAATCACAAAGTTGATCGATGTTATGTGGATAGTTTAAACCATGCAGTAACTTATGCATCTGGCCTTCCATTGGCTTTGGAGGTAATTGGTTCCAACTTGTTTGGAAAAAGATTTGAAGAATGGGAATCTGCATTAGATCAATATGAAAGAATTCCTAATAAAGAGATCCAAAAGATACTTAAAGTAAGCTTTGGTGCTTTGGAGGAAGATGAGCAAAACATTTTTCTAGATATTGCTTGCTGCTTCAAAGGATATAGATTGGCATACATGGAAGATATACTTTATGCTCATCATGGTATTTGCATGAAATATGGTATTACAATATTGATTGAAAAATCTCTCATAAAGATTAATCAGTATGGTCATGTGACATTACATGACTTGATTGAGGACATGGGTAGAGAAATTGTCCGACAAGAATCGCCGGAAAAGCCTGGCAACCGTAGTAGGTTATGGTTCTCTGAGAATATTGTTCAAGTTTTAAAAGAAAATACGGTGAGTAAAGACTGATATGGATGGTTTCATTTTTCATTTTTAGCCTTGATTTATTACATACCCCTTTATTTCCGATCTTTTGTTGATAGTAATAATTCATAGTTGATTTTTTTCCCTTTATGATATGTAAATTTTTCTAAATATGCATGTCGAATTTCTAACATATATACATGTATTGTGGTTGACTTATGGTTTTATCTTAAAGGGCACTAGTAAAATTCAAATCATAATTCTGGATTTCTCCAAAGATGAAGAAGTAGACTGGGATGGCGAGGCTTTCAAGAAGATGAAAAACCTTAAAACACTTATTATTAGGAATGGTCATTTTTCCGAAGGTCCCAAATATCTTCCAAACAGTTTAAGAGTACTGGAATGGTGGGGCTATCCTTCATCATCTTTACCACCTGATTTTCGTCCAAATAAACTTGTCATATTCAAGTTAACTGGTAGTTGCTTAATGTAACTCGAACTCGAACCACTCAAGGCAAGTATACTTGTTTTTTATTTTATATATATATATATATATATATATATATATATATAGGGAGCATATCTAGTACTCTAATCTTGATTAAAACATAGATTAAAACATAAAGTCATGTGACTTTTTTAAGTGGTCATGTGACCTTTAAGTAAATCTAATCTTGATCATACATAGATGATCCAATGGTCAAGATTTTCTCCTCTCACTCTCACAATAAACCACTCCTCTCACTAGATATGCCTTATATATATATATATAAGGTCCATTGGTTTGGACAATTTTTTTTATGTGGATCCATCACAGGTTTGACATCAGGGTTGGAGTTAATTAAGTAGAAGCTTTGGCGAAACATGATGAAAGGTTCCAAGACGACAAGTTGAAGCTACTAACCTGTCTTGCTAGCATTTCCAACATGGTACCTCAAACTATCCTTTTATACATATTTATGTGTATATATATATGTGTGTGTGTGTGTGTGTGTATATGTATAATATATATGCATGTATGTATATGTATATATATATATATATATATATGAATGTATGTATGTATATGCATTACATTTCTTTTTGTTGCTGACCGGTAATAGTTTAATATTACATATTTTTCATATAAAAATAGGTTTTTATTACGTTATGATATACATTAATTTTTCTACTTTAATATATTAATAATTATTTATTGGGAGTGACTAATTATTAAATAACTATGATAATTACAGGGTTTTGGCAAGATTTTATAAAAATATCAGCAACACAGTTACGAAGAATTTTGACAAGATTCTATGAATATTTCAGCAACCCAATTTTGGAAGTCTCCTATTTTGAATCAATTTCTAATTCTTGAAAGACTTATCCTTTTATCTCACATTAATTAGGAATATTTAAAGAGAGAAAGAAATATATTTTCCTTGTTACTCAAGATTGCACATTAAATAAATTTGTACACAAATAGAAAACCCTAGAAGAAAGCCTCTTAGAGTTGTTGGTCTAATAAAATTATTATAAATAAGAGGAGTAACAACCACAAGAAAAAAGGAAGCAACAAGAGGCTATATAGAAGCTGCACAAGAGGAGAGAATAAAGTATGGGGTAATACTAATGCTGTTCTTGAAAGTCAGTTTGTGTAGCTAGATTTTATGTACTAAGAGGATGATGAAATCTTGATTGTTTTGGCATTGTCTATGTTAGATTTTTATTACGTAGTTGTTTTAGAGATTAAATGTTTATTGTTTCTATTTTTCTATCAATTAGTTTGAATGAATTTTTAGATGAGTTCAATCATGTTTTTCTCATGCTTTGAATTTGTTTTTGCTATCTGTAATCAGATATCAATTGTGATTTCTAAGTAGGTATACAATTGATGATTTGACAAATTAGAGTTAATTAGAAAAATAAAACATGCCTTTCATAATTTTTATTAGACCTTAATTGATAGATTTTCCGTAAATACATGCTTTGTCGCTAGATGTCCATGAAATAAATTATTTGAGAAAAATATATTTGACATAGTTAATATTAGAATTAATCTTGGTGGATTTTGATCCTTAGTCAACTCATAATTGGTTAATTAGATTTATTGTTTTGTTTTTAATTTTATTTATTTATTTTTATATATTGATTTTTTTGTTTAACTAAATTAGGGAAATTCTTCAATACCTAAAATTTTAACTCTAAGTCTTTATGGGATCGTCCTTGTATTTGTTAGAATGTACTAACATACGATTTGTACATTTGCAAGTATTTTTAAAGCTTACCAAAAGCAACAACAAGTTTTTGGAGTCGTTGCCGTGGACTTAAGTAGTTTAACGTTTTTAGGTTTTTTGTTAGATTTCTTCTTCTACCAGTTATTTTTTCTTATATATAAAAAAGGAAAAATATTTTATTTTGTGTTGTCACAATGCTCAATATGAATTACACTAATTGTGATATATGCTCATTATGTGGGAGTCCTATGCATGCTACATTTATGTGTCCCTTAAATAATTTAGAGAAGTCTTTTGCTAATTCATATTATGAGACATATAACTCTACTTGGCAAAATCACTATAGTTTTGCATGGGAAGACAACTATTCTCCTAGTAACATGGGTGGTCAATATTTTGAAACTCATCAGTTCTACCCAACTTCCCAAGGCTACTATCATTCATCTTATTTCCCTACTCATGTTGCAAATCAGTATAGCCAGGAGAAGTCATTAGAAGTGACCCTTAGAGAATTCATTCATGAGATGAAACATGCCCATCAATAGATGAAAAATGAACATTCTAATGATATAGCTAGGTTAGAAGCTCAAATTTTTCACTTAGCTACTCAAATGGTAGAGATAGGTAAAGAGAAGTTCTCTAGCCAACCTTTCCCTAATCTTGAAGAACAATATGCAAGTAATGAAACATTTAGTTCTTATTGGGAACATGAGCAAGTTGATGATAATGTTGTAGTGCTAGTGGAAAAAGATGACGAGAAATCTGATAAGGCTAATGATTTTAGGGATGAGCAAAATTTAGATAAGGATTACTCATCCTCAAAGCTTAATATATACTACAAAAAATATTAGTTTTAGTGACAAATAAATTCGTCACTGAAAATGTACAAAGTCGTCACTAAAATCATTAGTGACGATTTTTTATTGCTTCAGTGACGAGAGTCGTTGCGTATACTCCGTAGCTAAAGGTAAATAGTGATGAATTTTACTTGCATCACTAAAAGGTAGACTTTCTGTGACGACTATAATTGTCACTAAAGGTTCTAACAGCTGTGCTTGTAAAGATTTGTAGTAACGACAAGAAGTCGTCACTAAAGAATCCTTTACCCTTTGTTTGGTTGAGAGGAAAGAAAATAAGGGAGGAGAGAAAATTTTAAAATTTGAAATGAAGAGAAAACTTGAATAGATAAATTTGAATTTTTTGTTTCTGAAGTTTTCTTTTTTTCTTATTTTTGTTTTCATTTTCTCTTCATCCAAACAAGAGAAAATTTCAAATTTTGAAAATTTTCTTTCTACCTTACTTACTTTCTTTCTCTTAATCCAAACATAGGCTTAGTGACAACCTTCTCAATCATCACAAAATATATCTTTAGTGATGAATATTTGCCGTCCCTGAAAGTATAATTTATGTGACAACTGTAGTCGTCACTATAAGGTAATCAACGTTGTCATAGCTATAATGACGACTTAAGTCATCACTAAAGGTCATTTTTTTCTGCAAAAAAAATATAAATGATACTTTAATTTGAATACTCGTTATAATTCTAAGCTTATAATATCAATAAACACACAAATAATTAAAATATTCTCATTAATATCATATAAAATGAAGTATATTAATATTTCAAATATAAAATGGATGTTAATCATCAAATTATAATCCAATGTTCTAAAAACTACAATCAAAAAGTCATTACAATCCAATGTTCTAAAAACTACAATCTAATGTTCTAAAAAACTACTATCTAAAAGTCAAGTGCTGAGTTCTCTACTAGGAAGACCTGTTGCATGATCACATGACGACCGACGTAAAACATGCAAAAAATTATTATAAATATTGTTAGCACGTCTTTAGAACAATTCCCAACAATCATGCTACTCAAGCAAAGACAATATGCAGAATCATGCTTCAGTTTGCATTAAAATTGGCATCAATAAGAACATAATTAAAATCCAAAAATTGGTCTGTTACAAGTTACTGATCAATCAATTTGAGACACTTATGTTAGCTTTGTATTAGGCTTTATTAGATGTTTATTGTACCCAATATTAGTATTTTAGATGAGTTTAATGTTGTTGGGCTTCATTGGGTTTTAATGTAAATGTTGGATAATTTTCGGATTTTAATGCATTTTGACCTTTCTTCCTTGGTTAGGCCATAACTTGGGACTCGGTGATCCAATTGAGGTGATCTTAGTGTCTTTGGAAAGCTAAGACAATACTCTACAAGTTTCATGAAGAACTCAAGAGCTGGATCGGACTTCTAAGGGTCCAAAACATCACTGCAATGCAGAGTGGGTTTGCTGTCAGGAAAATCTGGGCAGTGTGCACATATTGGACTACATAGTGAGTTATAGGCATCCTCTTGGGCTGAAACTTGGTCATTGGAAAGATAAGATCCATATCTCCAACTTCACTGAAGACCATTTAGTCAATAGATGTCGTTTTAGGCATGATAATGAAACTACAAGTTAGTTTGAATTTGGAAACACGTTCTACCAACCTAACTTGAGGTAGGTTCAGTGTTTTTGGAATTTCTAGAGTTCTAAAAGTCCAAATGGCATGATTCCAATTGCAAAATTTCAAGGAGACAACTGGATAAACCTTTCATGAAGACCTCCAAGCCAAAATGCACCGTCTAGGTGATGAAAATGAAGTCAGAAGTCAGATAAGAGTTGTTGACTAAAAGCCACCAACCATACACCAACCATACACCAACCTACCTACCATGCACCAACCCACCAACCATGCATCAAGCTTCCATATTTGACAATTTCCATATTTTTATAGCTTGTATTCAGATTATGTACATGAACAAATTGGCTTCTAGGATTAGTATAAATAGAGCCAATCTCTTTGTATTAGAAGAATTCAATTTTAAGTAAGTTTCAAGAAAGTTTGAGTATTTGTGAGAGTTTTCTTTCTCTTCTTCTCCATTCTCTTTGTAATTTCGTTTTTGTTCTTTAATTTCTGAGTTCTTCCTTCCCATCCATGGAAGGCTAGGCTCTTATAATCAATCCAAGGGATTAGCCATCTTGATGTTTAATTTGGAGATCTTGTTTCGCTTGTTCATATTGCTTAATTGTTATTCAAGTTTCTTTTCTTCATCTTTTGATTTTTATCTAGATTGAATTGCTTAATTTGATTTAGATGTTGATGTGGTAATAGCTTTATTATCATGTGTTCAATGAGGATCACAAAGAATAAACAGTTTATTAAAGCTTTTTGATAGATTGTTTAGCTTGGTTAAATGCTGGATCTTAAGTTAATCTATGTTTGGATGATGCTTATTTTATCTAACCTTGGTTAATTAAATCCTAGATGCTTATCTAGTAGAGGATTCTTGGATCATGTTGAGGCGTCTTGATGTGATCTAAGGCCAAGAACATGGATAGGGATTAAGTGAATTCCTTGTGATCAATGATGGATTAAACTCAAGATCGGTAAATTTCCTTGGATTGGTTGTTTCTTTAGATTTGTTTTCAACTTTAAGTCTTGTATTTTTATCAATATTGTTAATCAACAACAAAACCCCCCATTTTAATTATCTTGATCTGATTAAATCTTTGTTCTTTTTGGATCCTTGAGAGACGATTCGGTTCATTCTCTATACTACAAATTAGTTTGTGAATCGGTAATTTTTATTATTTGACGGGGTCTCGACAACCTCTTGTCAGTCACATGTATTAGCTTTCCAATGAGTCAACAATTGCTACAAACAGGACTTACACAAAAACATACCAATGGCATTCTACACTCAAAAGTGCCCACAGAGACAAATAATGAATATCTAGAATCTTCATGTGATAGAGAATAAGAAATTCTCAATATATAGAAACCAACAATATAATTATAATAACTTCAAGTAGTTGACAAGACTGTACTAACCATTACAAGGTGAAGAAGGAAATGTCATATTAATGTGAATTAGATGATCTGAAAAATGCAAATGTGCTAACTAGCCAAATGCTAATAAGAAAATCATGTTGCCCATAAGCATGAATAAACAATGAACAATAATGAATTGATTAAAGTCCTTCTCCGTGTGAAATAAGTTTAAGAGGCTTAAGTCAAAGTCACATATTATAATCGAAAGTAAAAGTAGAAACATGATAAGTTATATATATATATATATATATATATATATATATATATATATAATATTAGGCCAAGCTCTGAAGATATTTTGAGCTTTAAATAAACGCACTTGTCCTCAAGGTTGTTTTTGCTTTCACTTATCTTTGATTATGGATTTGGGATGCAAGAGGTTCTTAGCAATTCTTGTTCTAAATTTATGGTATTTCTTTTATTTAGTCCAGATTTAAATGCTTGCCATATTAACCCCATAAGCATTCAAATGCCAAGAATCACTTACATAGGACATGAGTTGTCCTTGTATCCCTACGTCACCACCACCCTCTTTTTGCATGAACGGTAAAAATCAATGGCAGCTGGCTGCCACATGTCAAGGCCGACTCCTTTCCCAGTTTCACAACGATTCAGCTAGGATTGAAATAGCTTGATAAAAATCACTTATTTATGCACCAACAAAGAGTTGTCCGAAATATGTTCCAAATGTCATATTTGAGCTGACCATTCTTTTTTATTGTAATTCATCATTGATAATTTGTAGCCTTAGCCGTGAAAAACCTCCTTGAACTTCGTGTCAAATTACAGTGCTACACATAAGACTTCAATTAAATCACTCATTCTTTAACATGAACTCTTGAAACCTAAATATTAGTTTTTAATTCAATCCTTCATAAATTAATAACCAATTTCCAACTTTTAATATTTTACTAAAGGTTTTGGGACACACAAATGCACAGATGAAGATTCAATAAAATAGAGGACAAAGAAAAAGCAGAAATGATAGAGGCAGACAGTTATTGCTAACAATTAGTCACATAACTTATAAGAATTGAGATAAAGTCTTATGAGTATAAATTGTCTTCAACTTTATATCTGACCCTCATGCTATGTTTACAATTATACAAAACCGTATTACAAATGTAATTTAACAAATGAGTTTTGATTAAGTATGGTCGACATCTAAACCCATGGGAGCAGCAGCTGCTCCTCCTCTCTGAGGAACTTAGGCCTACCTATAACGAAACCTCAAAGGACTAGCACCACAAATTTTAGCAGAAGAGGGTTACAAAGATATCCTAGATTCAATAACAACACCAAGAGATAGGTATATCATAAAAAAATCTAAACTTTGAATGAAAGAACCAAATTAAGAGAAAACCCACAAACCAGATTGGAGAAATATAGATGAAAGAAAAACAGAACATGAAAAATTAGCGAACTACCTCTACTCGTTGGAAACAGTTAGGGGAAAGAAATTTTGGAAACGATACTAGCAGGAGCTCTTGTAAATGAGTAAAGAAGATTAGGATCTACCTCTACGAAAGGTTTTGGGCAAGGGAAAGCGAAAACTATGAACTATGATGAGAGAGTTAGAAACTTAGAAATGATGAGAGAAACTAAGAACTATGAAGAGAAATACGAAGATTGTGTGTGGAAGGTTAAAAAATAGAAATTAATATGATTTGTAAATTAAATTTTGTATTTGAAATATTAAAAGATAGGAAATGATTTGATTTTGAAATTTTTTTTATTTAAATTGTGTGTAATTAGAAATCTAATTAAATTTGGTTCGATTTGAGTAGATTTGATTTGATTTGAAATTTAATTATTTAGATTAACTATTTTATCATTATTAAGTTTTTTATTTTAGCTCACTAACCTAACAATGTCATTCACAACTATATAATTAAGGTTAAAAAAAATAAAACAATCAAATCAAATCTATTTTTAATAAGTTCTAAGTATAAGAATTTATTTCCAAATCAATTCAAAATCCAATTTTTTATAATGAGTTCTAAACATAAAATTTGATTTTTAAATCAAATCAAATCAAATTAATTCAATTCAAATCAATTTCATTTTTAATTGATTTCAAACACAACTGAAGGGCGAGTGTCATATTCACAATCAGAAGTCACAACCTTCATATACGACTTTGTCTTGCCTCACTCATTTTAATCATATAAAGATATAAGTGACATTAGTTTAGTTTTTTAATAATATTTTACATCAAATTAGTCCTTTTAGAAGACCAATTTAATAATGTAAAATATGATATTAAAAGACTAATTTAATATCAAAAAATGACATTGAATGACCAATATAATTTATTATTTTCAAATAAAATAATTTGTGACCAAAATCTTATAAAATAATTAAAATTACAATTAAAAACTTTTTGATAGCAAAAGTCAATCAAAAAATAAAATGATTTAAAAAAAAATTATTTTGGGACCAATATATCAGTCGCAAAACATATAAAATTAAATTTAAAATTTAAAATTTTATAGATATGTGAAGTAATTTTCAAAAATGAGAGACGATGACTAGTACTGAGGAGTTAGAGAAAGGTTGATTTTTATTTTTCCTTTTACTTTTTAATTTTCCTCTAATGAGTTTGTGACAACTTTTTTATTTCATCACTAATAATTAACTTTTTGTGAGGACTCTTTAAAGTCGTCACTAAAAGGTAATTTTTTTGTGACCACTCTTTAAAGTCGTCACTTAAAGGTGATTTTTTTTGTGATTACTAATATGTCGTTGCTAAAAGTCCAAGTTTTTGTGATGACTTTTTATAAGTCTTTATTGAAAGGTAAGTCTACTCATTAAAAATAAATGACATTTAAGATTCAATAATGACATCAAAAAGTCGTCACTGATAGTTAATTATTTTGTGAAGACTCTTTAGGGTCATCACTGAAAGGTAATTTTGTGTGACTACCAATATGTCATCACTAAAAGTCTAAGTTTTTGTGATGACTTTTTATGAGTCGTCACAGAAAGGTAAGTCTATTGTGACGACTTATACAAGTCATCACTGAAAATAAATGACAACTTAGATTCCGTGATGACATCAAAAAGTCGTCACAGTAGAACCATTTTTAGTAACTACATTTTAAGTTGTCACTAAAAGGTCGTCACAAAAAATCAAATTTTTTGTAGTAATGTGCTTATTTATTTATTTATTTTTATTTTATTCTTGTTGTTTTATTGCTAACACTTTTCAAGGTTTAGTCATCTTATTTTCTTCTTCCCTTTTAATTGCTAAAAATTTTAGGTATGTGACTCTTCCTCATTATATTCTTTATTTTTATTCAAATATTTTGTTTTCATTCATGTAATTAGGCATTAATTTTAAACATTGAAGACGATGTTTAGTTTTGATTGGGGGTGAGAGTCAATTGAATTTTAGTCATGTTTTGATTATGCTACTTCTGTATATTTTTTTTTTTAATATCATACTCAATCTATTGCACATTCACATAGCTACTTATGCATATTACTCTTTGTTAAAAGGTTGAATAATTAGAGAACTTGATGAGAACATGTGGATACAATTTTTACCCAGTGAGTTTTGAGCGATTCTTTTATTGTGAGAGTATTTTCTTGGCTTTCATATTTTCTTCTTACTAGCTCATAATTTATTTTTATTTTATTGCATCGTTTCATTATTATTATTTTTGGCTAAAGAGGAGCATTTTATTGCACTCACATTTAATGTCATGGAAATTGGTAAAGTTATGGTTTCCTTAAGAAATGATTTTAGGTCATGTTTCCTACTTTGAGCCTTTACATAATATTTTTATTCTTTCACATATTGTCACTAGTCTCCCCATTGAGCCTTTATATTTAGCCTTTCTTTCTTAACCCTTTCCCAAGTGTTTTAAGAAAGTAGTGTCATTATTGCAATATGTGGTGGTATAAGGAGAGTTGGAAATTGAAAAACAAAAAGAATGCAAAAGAAAAAGTTAAAAAAAAGGAGAAAAAGTGTGAACGTAAAAATTAAAAAAAGGAAGAAAGAAAGTGAAAGTTGGTTAGTAAATAAAGATGTTTGAAAAAGAGTTTGAAACACCTTTATTTATTATTACCCTTTAGCCTTGATATTTCCCTTTTACCTACATTACAAGCTGTAAAAGTCCTATTTGATGTTAAGGAATCGCATAGTTTTTTCAATGTACATGACTAATCTAAAAGTGTGATATGCATTCTTTTCTTGGCATCCTACCATAAAACGATTTTTATTTTCTTTGTTGAGCTTTTCTTCCTTATATTTTATATGTGAGATCATTGATTTGATTTGTGTGTACTACTCTACTCACATATACTAGTTGAGAGTGACAACCTATTTCTGAGTGATTTTTCTTATTGAGTGTAATAATTTTATTGGGCTAACAACTCTAACAAGCTTTCTTCTAGAGTTTCCTATTTGTGTACAAAATTATTTAATGTGCAACTCTTGGGTAACAAGGAAAGTATATTTCCTTCCCTCTTTAAATATTCCTAATTAATATGAGATAAGAGGGTAAGTCTTCTAAGAATTAGAAATTGATTCAAAATATGAGACTTCCACAATTGGGTTGCTAATATCTTCATAGAATCTTGTCACAATTCTTCATAACTGGGTTAACGATATCTTTTTAAAATCTTGTCAAAATCTTGTAATTATCACAGTTATTGAGTGTGATACTTGTGAGGATTACAATTTGTTGAAATATGTTCTTTGATAGGGATTCTAGTTATGATGTTTTGAGACAGTGGGTATATGTCATAGTAACTATATTATTCACACATATTGAGTTTTGATGATTGTTGAAATTTTTATGACAATTGTAGTGTTTTGATTCATGACTAATATTCTTGAGTTGAGTTGAAATTGTAATTAATAAAATAGATTTGATATATTTTAATTTTGAGTTTTGTTTAGAGTCGCTTTAATTGCTAGGGACTAACAATAAGCTGATTGGAGGTTGTGATAATAGCTTAATATTTGCCTAATGATTTTCATATTAATATGTAAGGAAATGGAAATAACATAACTGAATCTTGATGAAGGAAATTTGCTGAATAGAGACCTAATTTGTATGCGATTTTGATTGAAGTGAATGAACTAGACATGAGTTCAATGCTTTAGTATCACTTTACATAGACTTTACCTTTCTTTTTGTTGTTTGCCTAATGATTTTCATTTTAATGTGTAAAAGGAAAAGGAAATAACATAACTGAATCTTGATGAAGGAAATCTACTTAATAGAGACCTAATTTGTATGTGATTTGATTGAAGTGATTGAATTCTAGACATGAGTTCAATGCTTTGGTATCACTTTATATAGACTTTACATTTCTTTTCGTTGTTTTCCTAATGATTTTCATCTTAATATGTAAGGAAAAGGAAATAACATAACTGAATCTTGATGAAGGAAATTTGTTGAATAGGGACCTAATTTATATGTGATTTTGATTGAAGTTGTTGGAATATGCCTTAATGTTTTAGTTACAATGTTGCTGAATAATTCGTCAATAGACCAAGTCTTTAAGAGATATTATTGAGTTGCCTTCTGTTATGTTTTATTTTTAAGAGCACTAATGTTAGGGAGGTTGCTTTCCATTTTCAGTTATGCTTCAGCTCTATAAAGTGCAGTAACATGCCTGTAATTGTTGTGCTTGCTAATATAAAAATTTGGTCTTCTATTTCTTTGCCTTTCGTATATTTTTCTTAGTTTGCCTTTGGCTTTGTTCCTTCCATATAACAACAAATTGGTACCAGAGTTTTTTTTTCTTAAGGGACTTGTGATGTGAGTGAATAAAGACCACCATTAAGAATGGAAACAAAAACAAATGTTCCCCTTGTATTACCCATCTTTGATAGTGAAAACTATCATGCTTGCGCTGTTAAAATGTCATCTTATCTTGAAGTCGTAGACCTTTGGGAAGCTATAGAAGATGACTATCAAGTGCAACCATTGCCTGCAAATCCCACGGTGGCTCAGATGAAATATCACAAAGAAAGACAAGGAAGTCCAAGGCTAAGTCCTGCCTATTCTCTGTGGTTTCAAACACAATTTTTGCAAGAATCATGAACATGGGATCAGCAAAAATAGGATGGGACTACCTCAAAAAGGAGTACGAGGGAAATGAAAGAACCAAAAATATGCAGATACTCAACTTGACTCGGGAGTTTGAGATGCTAAAAATGAAGGAGCCAGAAACCATCAAAGAGTACTCAAACAAATTGGTGGGTATAGTTAACAAGGTGAGACTACTTGATAAGGACTTTTCTGATGAAAGAATTGTGGAAAAAATATTAGTTTCTATACCATAAAGATATGAGTCAAAATTTTGCTCATTGGAAGAAACTAAGGATTTGTCGAGTATTTCCTTGGCAAAATTAGTAAATGCTTTACAAGTATAGGAACAGAGGAGAATGATGAGACAAAAGGAGGCAGTACAAGGTGCTTTTCATATAAAAGCACAAAACTCAGGAGGCAGTCAAGATAAGAAGAACAAATGGAAGAACAAGAAATTTGAAGGCTCCAGGAAGCAGCAGAATGAGACTTTCCCACCTTGTCCAAACTGCAAAAAAAAAAAAAAACCACCCTCAACGAAAATGTTGGTGGAGGCCTAATGTCAAGTGCAGAAAATGTGGCGATATGAAGAAGCAAAGGTTGTTACCAAGCAATATGAAGAGGACCATTTGTTTGTCGCAACATGTTTTACATCAAGCAACACTTTAAGCGATTCTTGGTTGATTGATAGTGGTTGCACAAATCATATGACCAATGACCAGAAGCTCTTTAAAAAGCTTGACAAAACCATCTCATTTCCAAAGTAAAAAGTTGGAAATGGTGATTTCATCTCAGTCAAGGGAAAATGGACTATTGCTATAGAAAGCTTAACAGGTTTGAAATATATCTCTGATGTCTTATATGTGCCTAATATTGATTAAAATTTGCTGAGTGTTGTACAACTTGTTGAAAAGGGCTTCAAAGTCATGTTTGAAGATAATTGGTGTTTGATCAAAGATGCAAAGATGTATTTAAGGTGAAAATGAGAGCTAAAAGCTATGCTCTAAATCTGATGGAGGAGAAGCAAATAGCCTTTTCAAGCACTATTAGCAATGCTGGATTATGGCACAAAAGACTCAGACATTTCCATCTTGTTGGAATTTTATACATGTAGAAACATGCCTTGGTGAAAGGTGTGTCATTGCTTGAAGACAAGATGACTGATTATGAGGCTTGTCAATATGGCAAGCAAGTTAGAAAATCATTTCCTCAAACAACATGGAGAGCAACACGAAAACTGCAACTGGTGCATACAGATGTTGGAGGACCTCAAAGACCAACATCTTTAAATGGTAATAGATATTATATTATATTTATTGATGACTATACCAGATTTTGTTGGATTTATTTCTTTAAATCCAAATATGAGGTTGCTCAAATATTTTGGAAATCCAAAGCATTGGTGGAGAATCAAAGTAACTATAGGTTGCAGATAATAAGGTCGAATAATGCGAAAGAATACACAAATAATGTTTTTGACAAATTTTGTGAAGAAGGTCTTATATGGTCTTAAACAGGCTCCTAGGGCCTGGTATAGCAGAATTGTTGAACATCTTCAAGGGCTTGGATATGTTAAGTGTGTTGAAACCAAATTTTTTTTAAAAGGTTTAGCACTAATGTCAAAAAGCTCAAGCCTTCCCTGCTAAGTTTTGAAGATAACAAAAATATTTATTAAGCTTAAACAAGTAAGTGTTTCGACAGAGTGTTTTTGATAAAACTATAATTCCGTTAAATATTGACTCTGTTACAATTTATTTTTAGGAATTCTTCAATGAAGTTTTTATAAAACAAATAGTTTGATAGTCTGCGTCCAATACGTTTTCTACGAAACCTTTCTATATGCGTCCACTACGTCATATGCTTTTTATGCTTCTAATGACTGTCTAAATATACTTTACTGTTGGTGTGTCCAATGATTGTATGCGTTTACTATTACTATTTTATTGGTTCGTCCAATACTATCCTTTTGCCAAAGCTCAGATTCAAATCTCTATTACAAAGTCCAAGCTCAAGCTCTCGTCCAAGTTAAAATTCAAAAATGAAGAACTGTTCCTCATTAAATACTGGAAAAGAACTCTGACAGCTCACTGCAATAGAAGAAGTCAACTGAGCCACTTTTTGCTGACATTGTCTAACAATTACAAAGATCTGCAAATAAGGAACTTTTTGCGATCTTAGATAAATCAGGACTTTGTTATCACATGATTGGAAATCTCTTAGAATCAAAGTCACTTTTCAGAAGAAGCTCAGCACATTTTCAGTAGATGCATTTAATGCTACTCAGAACAGTAATAAATGTTTCCGTTGGATGATGTAGCTCATGAAGTCTGCTCAACTTGTTCTTTCATATAAAAAGAAGGAGCAGCACTTGAAGAAGAGAGTGATCTTTGCCGAAACATCTTACAAAGTCTAAAAAGCTTTATCACTTCTTGGATTTCTATATATGTGTAAAAAGAAAAAGTCTTGAGATTCATTGTCTATTCTCATTTGTTAGTGAGTTTCAAACTCAAGCATTCATCTTCTTATACTTATTCATCTTAGCGTTGTAAGCCTGAAGAGGCCGGGTATAAAAGAATACTGGTGTGGTTGAACTTAAAGAGGTTGAAAATACTTGTTACCTGAAAAGGTGTATAATACTTGTAATCTCGAAAAAGATTAGTTGGAAAATTCTTCTGGTTGAAGGGACTGGACATAACTCTTTGTTTGTGAGAGTGAACCAGGATAAATCTCGTGTGTAAGCTTATCTTCTCTTCTAGTGTGTTTTATTATTTCCACTAACTTCTGGGGTTTATTATTGTGTTTATTAACAAAGACTTTTTAATTGGTTATTTGAACTTATTAACTGTTTTCTTAAAAGTCTTTTCAAAATCCTTAGAGTCCAATAGGACTGAGCAGTGTTGTTTCTACGTTCTTTACTTGTTAAACTTTATCCTTCGCTGTGTTCAATCGTTTGTTAAAAGGAAAATCTTTTATTTATCAAAAAGGGTTAAGAAACACAATTCAACCCCCCTTCTTGTGTTTCACTTGGTTATCTCAATTGGTATCAGAGCCCAACCTCTTGGGTTGAGCATCTAACAGTGCAGAGGAAAAGATCCAGTACACCCTTAAATGGAGAACAAAGGACAAGCGGTGAACAGACCACCTCTATTCAATGGAAACGACTATGATCACTGGAAGAAGAGGATGATTGCATTTTTTGATGCCCAAAATATGGACATTTGGGACCTAGTCCAAAATGGATATCAAATACCCACCAACGCAGAAGGACAGGAACTCCCTCGAACAAAATCTCATTTCAAGTGGTGGCTTTCTCAAGGTCTATTTTGATTTCCATTAAACCTTTCGTTCCATTCTTCCATCTCATAGTGTGTATCGCCTCTTGGACAATAATTATTTTATTTGAGCTATGTCATCCCAGAACAAAGCTACATTGAGTAGGGACCATCGATTTGGCCATAACCCTTGTAGTAATAATTTTAGTCATTATTTTTTTTGGGAGCATTTAGTCATTACTTTATATGAGACATTTCAAAGACTTATAAGCCGAAATTACTTTAAATTTTTTAGAGAATCCACATTTGGAATGAGGGTAATTAAAGTCTAGTTCACTTGAGCAATTACACTTAGGTTTAATGAGGCATCCTTGATCAGTTCACAAAGCGAGTCCGCCACCACATCCCAATGGCTTTGGTGTAAGATTGCATGAAAACCATCCAAGCTTGGGGCATTGAAACCTCCCATCTCAAATAGAGCCAGGTGAACCTCCTGAGGTTGGAAAACATCACCTAACTCATGAGCTTCATTTTAAGAGATCGAGAAAACAACCTTCAAGAATAAACATAATATTGGCCCATCATCAATATATAGTCAATTAAAGAAACTCTTCTCCTTAGATTTTAAGGTTAAGGGGTCATAAAACCAGCTACCTATGTCATCCTTTAATGCCTCAACCTTATTCCTTCTTTTGTAAATAGTGGTACCATGGATATGGGAGGTATTCCTATCTCCAAAACCAAATGATTTCTTCCTGAATTAAGGTTTCCTCATATTCTTTCCAAAGAGATTGTTGTAGGCTCTCAAGGAAAGGATTGGAATAAGAGGTGAGCTTAACATCAATCCCACGAAGTCTATTATGAGTTGATGTTTCCTTCTGAAGAAATTACCAAACACATTTTTATTCCATAAACCCACCACACTAGCAAAATTGGAAATATTCTTTCCTCAATACAAATTCAAATGACAATTACTTTTAACCACCTCTCTAAAGTTCGCATGTAATAACCAAGTGACCAGAAATCTAAATGGGCATTGTGGCATTGAGAGGGATTGTCCTCACCAAGATTCAACCATAACAAAACATGGTCCAAATTGATGTTTGGGAGATGAATCAAATAAGCATTTTCAAACTTGAGATGCCAGTCTAAGTTCACTAGAGCTCTATCCAGTCTTTCCTTAAGGTTACCTCTCTTTCAAGTATACGTATGGAATACCTTTAAAGCCTAGATCTGAAACCTCACAGTCAATAATGCACTGGAGGAAATCCTTACATCAGCTAGTCCTTATATAGGGAGCACCTTTAGTTTTTTCAGTGCTTAGAAGGTAGGTGTTAAAATCGCCAATCACACACCAAGGGAAAAGAAAAAGCAATAGGAAAATGTAGGTTTTATTATAGGCGCAATTTTCTAATGATCTTTATTCACAATAGAAAAGCAAAAGCAAACATATTCATTAGTGCAAAAAAAATAAAACTGAAAGAAGCCAAAAGACTTATAATTTAGTTGGCACTGACTCAAATTTTCTAAGACTTCTGTGTAGGGCTATTCAAGGGTTAGGCTAGTTTGGGCTTTGAGAAAGAAAATTCTAAACCAACCAACATTGGTCAGGTTGGGCTGGTTCAATTTTTGAAAAAAAAAATAGGTATCTTGAACCAAACCAACCCTAATAAGTTTTGGTTGTTTCGGTTCGAGTCATCCGGTTGTCCATCTGAATTAGGTCCCCCACAACCTTAAGCCAAACACACCCCACAACCTCATTCACTTAACCCATTTGCGATGCCTCTTCTGCAAAGTTCCCCATCACACGTCAACTATCAACACCACCCAATGTCCTATACATGCATCGAACCCAAATCAAAAGTCAATAACCACCATCATCCTCTTTTAAGCTTCATATCCACACTTGATACCCACATAACCATGAAGCTAACCCTTTGAAATGGAAATGGTCTGAGTGAATTCCATAGCCAAGACCCACCACTACTAGAGAATGTCATAGCCTTCAATCCATCAAATAAATACACCACTAGATCAAATAGACAAAATCCATGAAATTTGAATACTAAAACCACCTAAAATGGCGTACACATGACAAGAGTACCGAGCTCAGTCAAATAAAAAAATAAATTTATAACAAAATTTGTAGCATGAGTAAGTGAACCAAGTCATTTCCCAATTATTAATGATGTATATTGAATCAAATCAAGAGGTTAATAGTGAGAGGATTGTAGGATCAATTAACAAAATTAAGTTAAATCTTGTAACAGAATTAAGTAAAAAATAAATCAAACTTGTAAACAATAAACATTCAAATTTTATTTAATAAGAATTATAAATATAAAATGTAAAATAATCCACACATGAGTAAGATAACTAGTGTTTGCAGTAAGTGAAAATCTAAACAATATAATTAAAAAAAATGCTAAATAGCCAAAATTATTTTGCTAGAGTATTTTACAAAATGAGTTAGCATGCTTATTGAATTTAGATAAATGAGTAGTTCCTACCATTTTATCTTGTCTAGCAACTTCCATTAAATTTAATACAAATTCTTAACTAATTTTTTCTAACTTTATCACTACTCATAATTTTATATAATAAAACCTTCTTAATACGTAGCGTAAATAGTACATGATTGCAATCCTTTTTTTAATGTCTTTTTACTTGAGCACAATTTTCAGACCATAATACAAAGATTTTGAAGTGTTCAGCTTGCGAATTTGTAATGATGGGCCGGGTCAGCCCAAAATATCTATTACCGTAAAGCGTGGGGGGTACGCGCAATCATCAATATTTTAGCGTGCTTAATAGCAGGTTTCTACTTGACCAAAAAGTAGAGAAATAATAGCACCTTTTTTACTCACACGTTCAAAGTTCAAACAGTTTCAGTTAGTTTAAATATTTTTTGCGACAATAAATATAGAGAAAATACAATTAAAAAATGTTCTCGTTTCACGCACGTGATCATATTTCGTGACATTAGTTTCTCACCTTCAAAACTAAGAAATACCTTATTTCTACTGGAAAATAATTCAAACAGTCTTGGTGTTGGCATGATTAAGGTTTTAAATCCAAGGTAACTTGATGCGGCCACAAGACATTGGCATCTTCTGCTGTGATGGCGAAAGCTTGGCATGGCAATGGCAATGGCATATCTCATTGTTATCCCACTTTTATTTTATTTTCAAACTACACAATTATATTTTGCACAACCAACAACCATGAGGTTCAAAAATCAACACGCGCACATGAAAAGGCTATAGCTGGCTGGAGCTGATGGTGTCCTGTAACCAAATTAGTATCTGCACTTACTCAACCCTGTGTGGACTGTGGACCACACCCCACCTTCACAATTCACAAACCGAAACCCAATAACTCCTAGTTCCCTCTGCATTTCGGGGCAAGAAAGTGAGAGATTTTGTGCACTACAATTGTACCCTTATTTTTTTATTTATTTATTGTAACTACCTACCATTTTGGAGAAAAATCATTCTATAAATTCAATGAGAAAAAAAAATACAAGACTATGAGAGGTTTTTGGGACCTCAATGATTTGTAGGTGGGTTGAGTGCATGTGGTGTCTATCAGTTTAGCTGCCAACAAATATTCCTCAGTTGCACCAGATGGTGGAGTTTTCTTAATTAATTGCATGGTTGTTGTGTGAAGTAATGGGTATTTAACACACTGCATTCAAGGTTTGGGGCCTATGACTCCAGAGGAGGTATGATGAGTGAACTGTCTGATGAGTGATGTGTAGGTTCATGCTATTTCATTTTCATACATTTTGAACTCAAAAGGTCCCCCCTCTCTTACCATAAACAAAACCAATTTTGTAGAACTTGAAATCTGAATACTAAACCCACAATGGCACAATCTGTGAAATATTGGTCCTTTTCTTTTCAATCGTCTAGGTGTTTGGTGTTTATTCTTCTCAACAGAGTCATTTCCAAGGGAAAATATATATCCAGAAGAGGAAAAAGATAAGGAAAACAGATATCTAGTCATGAATCTCATAGAGGGAAGGGAATGATGAAAATTTCGATTCTGTACTAACTACGAAAACAAATGAACCTCAGACTGTAAAGGTTGCTGCTTTTCTTTTTCTGAATTCCTCAGCTTTCCCAGCAACCAAACAATCAGAGCAGAGGCATGCCCATGAAAATCACACTGATTTGACAGACACCCAGTTGTGAATTATGGAGATCCATTTTTGGAATTGAGCTATAGAAGAAGCAAACACATGGTCTTGATCATACTACAATTGCTACCTTAAAACTTTGGCGCAAGCTCCAATGAAACAGGAAACTTCATTGATGGCAAAGAAAATGTATAAAACTAAACACTAACAAATTCTAATTCATTTACGATTTCAGACTTTCAGAAACACAAAGTCCTCTTTACCTTCTGTACAACAACTCTCTACAAATCTAGCTAACCAAGCACTCTTTCTAACATCAGATATCAGATACAAATGCAACTTCAATTCTGCTAGCATATTAACTATATATGTATATAGTAGTCCCAGTATATGACAGATAAATAAGAAGTGAAAGAAGCCATATCTGCTTATACTATCTGAACGATGGGTTTTTCCACCCAAAACCTGTGAGCAAGCTATCTCTTGTTGTGCAAAGGGTTGGATCCTGAAGGCACCCTTCGCTTCTGAGACTCAAATTCTCTAGCTCTGCTGCTGATTGGAGAATTGGCCCACGGATGAAAAGCTTGCTGGCTTGAAGTAGAAGGGCCTGAAAACTTGGTCCGAATTGCATAACTTGTTGGTGTAAGGAAGAGAAGAAGACTCAGGAGGAGGAAGAAGTGGAAGTGCTTCATGTTCATAGTTTAAATTGGCCACAGACTCAGAGGGACAAAAAGATGGGAATGCAAATTTGATGTGGGCTAGCCTTCTTGCTTATATAGAAACTGACATGCCTTGGTTCAATTTTATTTCTGTATGCTAAATGTGGTGATATTTATGATAAACTTGTCCTGTTTTTATGTGCATTTGGGTAGTGGGTCATGGCCTCACTGCCCTGTGATTGTGAACAAATGGTGAATGATTGGTTTGATATCAATATCTCTAGGTAGGGTCTAGCATAGGATCAGGGGTCCTAGAAAGACGGTTGTGGGGATGCTCTATTCAATGGAAGATAGTGACCAAGAAAATTGAACACTGACTCATAGGAGGTGTATAACTGTATATGATCCATATATGTGAAAGCTTGAAAGGGAAGTGCCGAAGAAAGGGACCTTGGTTTTTGCTATGACTTTTCACTTCATGGGAGGACCAAAATACCCCCCATTACTCACTAAAAAATCCAAGGATATATTTGGAACCATCATCAGTTTTACTTTGACAAAGAAAAAAAAAAGTTTTCACATGTGTAATTTACTAAAATAGTTTTAAGACCAATAAAACAAAAAACAGTTTTCAAAATTGAAATTATTTCCGAAACAGCTTTTGAAATAAAGAGAGGCAAAAACAGTTTGTATATTATATACTATTGTTTTTCCATTAATAAAACCAATTTTCATGAGTTGTTTTTTTCTTAATAAATTCATTTGTATATTATTATATTTTTTCATTAACGAAAATTGTTTCAATGAGTTTTTTTTTGTGTGTTTTGGACTTCAAAAAACAAGAAACAGAAAACATACACAACCGAACAGGAAATGGTTTTTATTATTTATTACGGTGAAAATAATCTTCCAAACAGATTGATTATCTTTCAAAAACAATATATATATATATATATATATATATATATATATATATATAGTTTCAAGCAAGCTCCAAATTGCCAGCTTAAACCCTTCCAAAATAAAAACTAATAGGATAAATACTTAAATTGATTTTTTAAATATACATGGGACATTAGTTTGATCCTTCAATCATTTTTGAAGTTAAAATAGTCTTTTAGTATCATTTTTTACATCAAATTGGTCCTTCAATGTTATTTTTGACATCAAATTAGTAATTTAAAAAGAATAAAAAAGACTAATTTGATGTGAAAAATAATTAAAAGACTAAATTAATATCCTATATATATTTGAAGTTTCAAATTAAGTATTTATTCAAATCAATATGCAAAGCATGCTAGGGGCATTATAGACATAAAAAGTCAAACATCGCTGACAAACTCAAATTGGCCATGTAGAAAACTGTAAACAATTAGAGACATGTGGCTGTAATAGTACTAATAATTAATCAAATGGAGCTTAACATATCAAACACATAATATACTATGAGTACTACGGTCATGCACAGCATGGTTGGTCAAGCAGATCCGAATTTGGTGGGTCTAAGCAAACGCGTGGATTTCGAAGATTGGATGATTTTCATGAACTATAGTTCCCCAATGCAATGCAGGCTTCTGGAACACATGTTATGTTAATATGTTATAACACGATTCACACCAATGGAAACCTCTTCCTTTTCAATTATTCAAGATAATAGATTAGTTGGTCTTTCTTCTAATGTGAATATTCATGTCTTCAATGATTGTGTCATGTGTCAGCGTCACGCATACAATTAGTATCGTATTAAGACATAAAAGGAGCAAATTAATAAAGAGGGCACCACTTGTTCTATGGGGTTATAAGTCACAACTTTGTCTTAAAATGATGATCTATTTTCGTGCAAGGGTGGGGAAGATTAAGTGTTCATCCTTCTTTCTGGAAACCCATTTTATTTAGCTTTTGGTATAACAAAATATGAAACTTGTGTGACGTACTTTTCATATTGTGAGATTGCCGTTCTACACTTGCAACTGCAAAAAATAAAAAATTAAATTAAATTAAATTAAAGGGTTATATGTGGCTTATAATTGGAGATGTTTGGCTGGCGATAATCCAAGTTTAATTTAAGAATAGTCAATGGTCAAGAATTCTAAAAGGAAACATCAAGTGAGACAATTAGTAGCTTGAAAAAAGATAAGAGAGTGATTTGAAGAATAAGGAGGAAATTCTCCTTGACGGAAAGTTAATTAGATTATCTAACAGCTGACAAACAAAAAGGCAAATCTTATTTATTACGTTTAGTAATTTTCTCATAGAGGCTATGATAAGTTTAGAGTTTAATGTTTTTGATAAATAATTTATATAAATACTTATTCGAGTAAAGCTTATTTAATAATTTTTAATATCATAAGTGCGGTTTAAAATAAGCTAAATAATGTTTGGATAAACATTTTGATAAGTATTTTTCATAAATTCTTTGGAATAAGTATCGTGCATTTGAAGGATATGCTATGAATTGTGTTAATTTCTTAAGGTTAATTTTGTCAAAAATAATTATAAAATAACTAGCAACTAAGCTATTTTTAGCTTTCACAAAGACTTATTTTCATAAACTTGAATTTCTAGTTAATGAAAATAAGTCAAAAACAACTTATAGAGATTTCGTAAGCTGTTTTAATAAACTCATTCAAATGAAATAAAAGCACTACATAACATAAGCATTTAATGTAGTAGATAGGCAAAAATAAGTTGCACATAAGCCTATCCAAATGAGATCTAAGTAGTGCAAAAAACCCCAAGTCATATTTTATGTTTATAAAGTTCAAAGAGAAATAATAAAAGGTCAATAGAGCGCATTTTTTATGCATGTTGGGTTGAAGGATATGACTTTCTCATCCAACCACATAAGAATTTGAGAATCTAGTTTGGACTAAAATTTCCGTGGTCCGCCCACAAATGCAAATTAATTTTCAAAGATGTGTTCATGGTCATATGCCTTTGTTTTCACCGACTTTTGAGGACAAAGCAAGTTGTGAGTTTATTGGCATTATCAATTTTATTATTCTCTGCCATGCATTGTGCATATATATGTGTATGGTTTATTATTATTTTTTTTTGTAATATGTGTAAGGTGTATTTTATTTTATGGCCACTATCATGCTACAAATGGGTGTTTCATACGTATTCAAAGTATTACTTGCATAGCTGTCACATTGAATGTTCAATCTAAATTAAGATCTTAATGACCATCAAATGTATGGTTGACTAATACGGTTTATAATTAAACTTGTGTCTCCTCCTGGGCTTCTCCGTCAAAATCAACTAATTTGCAATAATAAATATATAGAACAGTTTGTTAATCTAAGACCTCTCCAAATTATTGAATATTTGAGATTTGTCAATCTAAACCTCTCTAAATATTATTAATACTAAGCACATATGGGAAGGGTTTATTATCACATTCTTGTCTTTTTCCAGTATCATTACATAAAGTAAAGACCGCTTGTTAACATATTCAACCTTCACTTAATAATAGAATATTGTTTTGTTGAATTGATTTTGTATATGGGTCAGTTCTAGTATACAAGTGGCTCTTGAAGAGGTATTTACCCACATTTAAGTTGAATTAAGTAAGTTTGATTTCCCATTAATTAACGACATTAACAGCAACCACATATCATATATAAATTAATCATTTCTCATTAATTAATTTGAACTAGCCACTTAAAAATTATTAACTTATCACTTGAATATTGGTTACCATGAATTCGCTTAATGCTTAGTGAAATTTAATAAATCTTTTTAAAGTTCGTTGTACCAAAACAGAAACACTTTTGTAAAGTTGGATATCTGAAAAATGAAAGCATTGATCATTTCCGTGGCTTTTGGTTCGTGCATTATTTTTTTTATTTTTGAGAATCTTTATATATGAGTATTGGACTCTCATGCTTAGTACAAAATTTCAAAAAACATTCTCATCTAAAAATGATTCTTATGAATGATTTTTATCTAACATTCTCACATTTTAATTCTCATGGGAGAGGTGGGTTTGCAACATTCTCATAGCATGAGAATATTTTTTTCATATGAAATGTTTAAAATATTTACCTTCCTATCGTCATGTCATTAACTAATCATCGCCACGTTATTGCTGGCGACCACCATCCGCGGCAGTCAATTGCCAGAATCCAACCACCCGTCGTCGCCAACAGTTGACAGTGACTAGTGACTTTGGCCACATCTTCGATCATTAGAATCTGGTCACACCCGTCATTACGACGACTTCAACTACCGTGCCTGTCACCAGAACCCGGCAGCGGTTGACATTAGCGGATAACTTCAGCCACTGTGCTGGTCATCAGAATCTGTTCACCCCTCGCTGTCACCGGCAGTTGATAGTGGTTCGAATACTGTGCCAGTTACCAGAATTCAGCTACCCACTGGTAACAACGGCAATTGATAGTGGTTGGCAACTTTTCCTACCACCGGCAGTCGAAGTCAGTCTCAGAAATATTTTTAGTTAACCAAATGTAGTAATAATCATTCTTGGACATGTTATTCCTAAGAATATTTTTTTCAAAACTTGAACCAAACGCCCCCTTAGTGTTATACTTATCAAAATCTCTACTGTAAAAGCGACTAGCTATAACAACAATAATGTCAATTTTCACATATTCATGAGCAACGTCCATAATTGAATGTCTAATTTTAGATATATAATCTATATTCGATATTACTGGCTCCCCTTATAAGATTCTAGCTCAGAGTATGAATCCAACAAAGTCATATCTGCTATAGCCATATATTGAATAGTACTACCAGATTTGGCAAAACCATCAATAATGTTAATAAGTTTCTGCAAGTTAATGAATGAAATTGGTTCAAGTCTTCAAAGAAAGGATAATTATTAAGTACGTGCCTTGGAGAAAATCGATATTATCAACCTAAACATAATGCATGTCTAATCATTCAACTTCGAAATGTGGCATATCCTCAAATTCCTATTTGTCTGGGATTCAAATATTGACATTCTTCTCATTTATGTAACCCACCACACTAACAAAGTTTACCAAGATTTTCTTCCATTAATGATTATTCTACGTCCTTTCCTCTAATTTACAATTTGCATGTACGTACATATGTGACATTTTTTTACTAAAGAGACAAAGACCAATTGGATGAAGTAGCTTTCAATCCAAAAGACAAATTGAGGCAACAAGTTTCGAGATAATGAGTTCTTTGAGAGATAGAGCTAGTTAGAAATGATATGAGAAACAAAATTTAATGTCAATAGTTATTAGAGAAGAGAAAGAAGGAAGGAATGGTAAGACAAATATATATATGAGGCATATCTAGTGAGAGGAGTGGTTTATTATGAGAGTGAGAGGAGCAATAATCTTAACCATTGGATCATCCATGTATGGTCAAGATTAGAATAGAAAGTCATGTGACTTTTTTAAGTAGTCATATGTCCTTTAAGTAACTTCTAATATTGACCATACATGGATAATTCAATAGTCAAGATTTGCTCCTCTCATCTCTCATAATAAAATAGTGCTTTCACAAGATATGCCCCCATATGCCCATATATATATATATATATATATATATATATATATAGAGTATCAGATATGAGTGGAGCCAATTTCGACCATTGGATCATTGATGTATGATCAAGATTAGAAGTTACTTTTAGGTCACATGACCTCTTAAAAAAGTCACATGACTTTATGTTCTAATCTTAATCATACATTAATGATCCAATGGTTAAGATTTACTTCTCTCACTCTCACAATAAACCATTCATCTCACTAGATATGTCCATATATGTATATATACTTTGTTCCAACGGCGTTATGAAATTTTTTAAGGGGGCAATGCTCCAGAAAAAAATAAAATAAAATTATGCAAGAGTAATGGGTTTCGAAAAACTTAGGGGGCCAAGGCCTCCCTCATGACACTACGCATTGCCCTACTTTGTTTCCTGTGTGTATTTT
Organism: Styphnolobium japonicum; assembly: GCA_023212625.1. Classification (NCBI taxonomy): domain Eukaryota; kingdom Viridiplantae; phylum Streptophyta; class Magnoliopsida; order Fabales; family Fabaceae; genus Styphnolobium; species Styphnolobium japonicum. Next base: position 9,058,998 of record JALBWW010000010.1, read on the forward strand.
TTTTTTTCGGCACAAATAAAGTTTAAGGAGATGGGGAGATTATCTTATTTCAAGATTAGACAATTCACAAGCTTTAACAGAGCTTACACTAATATACATAAATAATCTACTAATAAAAGATCATCAACAAGAATCAAACTTAAAGACGTTTTCGTTAACGCTGTTCGATCATGACTGCTCGTGTGTATGTTTGTGTAAGAGAATGGGAGAGAGAGATTGTGGGACGAGAGAACGCAGTGGATTAAGATTTGCTGCGGGAAAATGAAATCTTTTTCGCGTAGCAACGTCGGTTGTGGCATCAAGTCCATTGACCTGAAAGGCATCTTTTACTTTTGTGCGGTTGTTTGTCTAAGAAGTCACTCGAGTGGCTGTTGAACCACGTTTCAGAGCTTCTTTATGATATCAAAGTACAGATAAGTCAAACCACTTAGAATATACACGCTGTTCATTTTTTAGGTAGTAGTTGTTGGTCACTTGATTGGGCTAAGTTTGCCATAGGTCAACCCACAAATGCTCGTGTGTGGAATTAAAAAAATGTAAGTTGAGTCTATGCCTAGAAGGCACTTTCACCCCCCAACAACCCATGTTGCCAATCTTTACAAGATTTGTACCTAGGTTGGTGTAGCCATTTGCATCTTTTTAAAATAATCTATATTATTATGTACAAGCTTAACACTAGTGTTTGATATTCCTACCATGTATCTTGAAAGATACTAATTATAATCCAATGAAAAGTTATTTATTGATATTAAGATGTATTTTCTTTTTAGTGTTTTTCACATGATAGTATTACATATGCGGAAAAAGATACATAGAGATTTTATAGAGAATAAATTTTGTGTGGCCTTTATATAGGGATGGATGGGACTCTGCAAGATCTTTGAGTTTATCTCTCTTAATACCACAAGGTCATGTGAGTCTATCAAATACAAATTAAATACCCTATCACCGGACAAAATTTGTTCGTTTTTATAAAACATATAGCTAAAGTTAAGTAGACCTAGGAGAGAATTTGGGTAGAACACTTGATGCACTAGGATGCCTGAGTTTATTATTCATTAGCTATTCTTGCAAATATGACATATTAGGCTTCGACCTCCAGTTAAACTCTCGATCTCTTGTATATAAGTAGGTCTCTGAACTCTTATTTAGCCAAATTCTACAAAGTGCTTATACGAGTGTTTCTTCATCAACGATAGCACTATTTGAACTGTCTTGAGATTTCTTCCTTTAGAATTACGTTTTAAAATTGAATTCAGAAAGTTTAATTGGAATGACCTTATCTTATGATTTCTCTATGGGTTATAGCATAAAGTTTGTATGTAGTATCACCACCACAGCAGTAGAGCTCAGCTCGTCCTAGGTTATGGAACAAGCTTCTTGGAGATCCTTGAGCTTGGGATTTTGCTGGACACTTTGGCAGCCTAATGTATATATGTATGAAGTTTTCGTATTTGTCATCTTCGAAGGTCTAACGTGATGTACATAGAGGTATTTTGGGGATATTGTACTACAATGAGTTTTTAAATGCAGCATAACTCCTTTCCCAATTTCTGTTGCATTATCATACATTACAGTACAGGTTAAATAGGCTCGCAAGTATAAAATACTCTAGGATATGTCATTCATCTCTATTGGGAATCAGACTTTGCAGTTGTCCCATGACTCATAATTCAATAATGGGTTGCAGCATATTCTTACGCTTTAATCCCATCTCATGGAAAGCCAAAAAAAGAAAAAGGAAACAAAAATTATTTGTAGATCCTTCCTAATGCTGAACTTATCTATGGTCGTCAACATTTCACATGACTCACTTTTCTAATCCATATACGTATGCCTCACAACCTAGTCCCATATACCATGACAGTCAATATGCACTTTATATTGCTCCGAATTCATTCTTTTTGCGAATGCACTAAACATATTGAAATTAATTATCATCGACGTGGGATTACGCATGAGTTTAGATAAGGGGTTGTAAAGTTCATTGAATTTGTTTATAGTTAAGATATTTATGGGTATTAGGCACTAGCCAACAAAAGGTTCCCTTCTAGACTATGCAAATGTAGAAAGACTATAAATCCGAATGAAGTAAGAGTGGATATGCATAGGAAGGGGTTTATGCCTAGTTATGGAGTTTGGAGTTTCCATGGTGAATAAGAAGTTGACATGACTATGAAGATATGACTGAGTACATATTCAATACACCCGTCAGTCATGAATCCTTATGAACAAATGGGGTTTTATGCAGCTGGTCACAGTTTTCAAGCGCATTATCAGGAATGGACCCAATTTCAGAGCATTAATTTCAATGAGAATATCCAAATGATGAGGCAATTTCAGGTTCTATGCCATGATGAATTCTGCAACATATTCTTATCTTTTATTTTAAATTTTTAGTTTGTTAGATGTTATCCAAATAAATCTAATGTAGTTTATAATTTTTAAGATTTATCTATTAGGTTTGTAAGCCTCTTTATAGGCACTTTTTTTTATGAATAATATTACAATTTTCTTCCTTCAATATTTTTATTCTCTTGTTAACTTTTCTGCAAGTTCACACTTTTAAATTTCCAACAGTGGTATCAAGAACCATTTTTCTTTTGGGGTGTGAGGAAAAGTTCTTATTTTTTTAGGGCTAAACACATTGAGATTGAGCGTTAAACACAATGAGGTTAAGTAAATTTTTTTTAGGCAATTGTGGTGCAAATATGTTTACTTCCAGCAATTTTTTCATATGCAATTCCAAGGTTTAATGATGAAAACTATCACATTTGGGCTGTCAAAATGAAGTTTTATTTAAGGTCTCAAGGTTTATGGAACGTTGTCATATCTGAAGTTGATCTACCGCCATTGAGAGACAATCCTACCATTGCTTAGATGAAAGATCATGAGGAGGAAAAACTCAAGAAAGACAAAGCCATTACTTGCCTGCATTCAGGACTTGCAGATTATATTTTCACCAAAATTATGGACTTGGAAACACTTAAATAGGTATGAGACAAGATCTAAAATGAATTTGAGGGTAATGACATGGTCAAATCTGTTAGGCTCCTCACGTTAAAGAGAGAATTTGAATTGATGAGGATGAAAGACAACAAATCTGTCAAAGATTATTCTGGCAGGCTAATGGATGTTGTAAATTCAATGCGTCTTCTTGGTGAGGCATTTACAGATCAAAAGGTTGTAGAAAAGATCATGGTTTCAGTGCCTCAAAAGTTTAAAGCCAAGATCTCTGTAATTGAAGAGTCTTGTGATTTGCAAAGTCTCACAATTATAGAGCTAACCAGCAAGCTTCATACACAAGAGCAGAGGGTTTCAATGAGAGATAATGAAGCTATTGAAGGTACCTACCAGGCAAAACACAAGGGAAGGCATTATGAAAATTCACGATTTTTCAATAACAACAAAGGAAAGGTTGAAGGCTCTTCAAGAAAGGGTAATTCTTTGCCTTGTTCTTATTGCTAAAGAACCAATCATGCTAAGGAAAATTGTTATATATTATAAAGATAAACCTCTTTTCACTGTGATTTTTGCAATAAACTCGGTCACAGTGAAAAGTATTGCAGAATCAAGAAAAAATAGTGTCAGCAGCAACCAGATCAACAGGTAAATGTGATTAAAGAAAACAACAATGATGAAGAGTATTTATTTATGGCATCACAAGCACTCAATTCACATGAATTGAATACTTAGCTCATTGATAGTGAGCACCAGCCACATGACCAAATGTCTATTATTTTTTACATCTATTAATCGATCATTTCAACCAAAAGTTAAGTTGGGAAATGGTGAAATTATGCAAGTCAAAGGAAAAGGGACAATTGCGATAAAAAGCAAGAAAGGTATGAAAGTTGTCAATGATGTTCTTTACATTTCAGAACTAGATCTAAATCTTCTTAGTGTTGCACAAATGCTAAGAAATGGATATGCAGTTTTTTTCAAAGAAAAATATTGCTTTATCATTGATGAACATGGAACAGAAATAGCACAAATTAAAATGATCAAAAACAACTTTTATTTGAAGTTTGATTTAGTTGAAGATCATTATTTTACTGCTAGGATTGATGATAATGCTATTTGGGACAAAAGATTTGGTCACATCAACTTGAGGTCGTTGAAGTTGATGCAAGATGTATTAATGATAAATCTTAGCACCTGGTATTTAAAGACAGGAAGAGTTAAATAGCTATGTTGACAGTGATTTAGGCTAGGAAACTAATGTGCAAATTGCTGATATAATGATTAAAGCGCTTCTAAAATCAAGATTAGAGCTCCTGAACCTAAAGCTTGGCATGCTCATAGCAAATCTCAAGGAGGAGTATTAAATTTATGAGATTTTGCCTCGTTTGAAATTTGAGTTTTTGAATAAGTTTTAGATAGAGTCTAGATAGAGTTATTGTTACTGCTTTAAATATTATCTTTTATTTTAAATTTTTAGTTTGTTAGATGTTATCTAAATAAATCTGATGTAGTTTAGAATTTTTAGGATTTATCTATTAGGTTTGTAAGCTTATTTATGAGCACTTTCTTTTATGAATAATATTGCAATTTTCTTCCTCCAATATTTTTATTCTCTTGTTATTTTTTCTACAAGTTCTTTATTTTAAATTTTTAGTTTGTTAGATGTTATCTAAATAAATCTGATGTAATTTAGAATTTTTAGGATTTATCTATTAGGTTTGTAAGCCTATTTATGAGCACTTTCTTTTATGAATAATATTGCAATTTTCTTCCTCCAATATTTTTATTCTCTTGTTATTTTTTCTACAAGTTCACACTTTCAAATTTCCAACAACCTTCTTGAAATAGGTTTTCTATGATAAATAAGCAAATCTGACATGTCATTTCTCCTTATGGATCACTGTACCCAGAATTTTCTATGCACCACCTAAGTTTTTTATCACGACTCTATATATCCAATTGAGATTTCAACATACAAATCTCATCTCTGTGTCTAGCCACAGTATATAATCATATTGGTTTTTGCAATTACCAATCGTGAATGCATCAAACTTCTTTTACTATTATGTCAAAAATTGCTTTAGCCCATATGTTATCTTTTTCAAAAGATACGCATGCTTGGTCTAACAAAGAAAGATCCATTGAGTTATTCTCTATTTGAAATTGATGGGCGCTATCAGAATTGAATTTAAGTTGGGTTAGTTAAATTTAGATACAACCACATAGCATATTATATGTGATTTTCATTGGTCAGTTTGAGTAAATATCACTAGTACTACACACTTAGAAATAAACAAGGTATAGTTTATTACTTCAGCAGAAAAACAGACCTTTTTGTAGACAACAATGGACGTACAATACTAAAAGTGTGTAGGGTGAAATTAAAAAGCATTGGAAAACTTTCTGCTCATTAATAATTTGCTTTTTCAGTTCTTGTGCACTATTCGATCAATCTACTTGGAACGGCCTTCTTAAGCTGCATGATCAGGTTTCGAGTCATCACATAAAGGGGGAACTGAATCAACCCAAATACAGTGACAGGAAAGAAGGCAGCGCTGTAAATCAAATTAGAAGTCCATTTCTTCCATTCCAACCGAATGATGAGCAAAATGGTTGCACTGAATGTTAGCATTATAGTCATCAATGAGAAGAACAAAAAAGCAAAACCCATATTCAGTTTTCGAGGGAGAGACTTATGGAAATCCACAGCTCAAATAGAGATGTGAGGATGGAAAGAAACATCACCACCGCAGCCAATGAGGTTGCAAAGGCCACAACATCCATGATAGTGAAAAAGAGGAACACAGGAGAACGGAGGAATACTGGGGGTAGGCTGCTGCAAAGAAAACTGTGGCAACAAGGACAGCTACCGTGGAGCAAGACTGAGCCGTTTCCTTTAACCATTTTGTGCATTTTTAAGCATGTCAGCATGCTCAGTGTCCAAAACATCTCCTGCTGTTTGGCCATCTTGGTCACAATGCATGTAGTAGTGAAGAGGAACTATTCTTCTCACTCGCTGGACATACAACAAAAAAGAAATTTTTAGCCATTGCACATATATAAGCACAATAAGTTTAGATAGATATTTCATTTGGATCTAATTATAACAATAAAGGATAGAGTCAAAACTGCAGAGGAAAACATTCACCTCAGAGTGGTCAGAAAATATATTGAAAATAATCATATACATAGATTTTGGGCCTGTTCATGCATGAATAAGTTTTATATTGTATGCAGGTGCGCAAACTATGTGTATCAATTCCTTGTTTATATAATATTGCACCATAGAATAGGGAGTTTAACCATGATTGATATTTCAAAGTAGTCTTCTTGCGTAGTGGGATATCTTCTATTTCACACATTCATTAGAAGCAGTTAAATTGTTAACGCATGCCGTTAAGCCATTGTTAAAACTTCACCATTTAGTTTCTCTTCAAAATTATGCAATTATAAATTAGTAGATGAGTCAACTGTAAATGATATATTTAAAATTTGAAAAACTATAAATGTATAAGGAAAAATAACGTAGTTATAGAAGGTTTACACACCCTAACTGTGTACAATTTGAGCAGTACAGAAAATTGGATCTAGTTTAGTTTTATGTGAATTCAATTAAACTGCAACTTTGTTATGTGTACCAATGTAGAAAATATTAAATGGATTTAGTTAAATTTTAGATGAATTCAGTTTAAACAACAATTTTACTGTGTACCAATGGAGAAGATATAAGCATATATAAGTGAGCAAATAACATATAGAAGTGTGCAAATAACATGAGTCAATTCCATTTGGAAGGCATCAGTTAGCAGCTTACATCGTACCAACGCAACTCATCTTGCATTTGGAATGCCACACCAGCTAGGTGTCCTCCTCTGTAATAATCCATCCTCGCAACTTGGTGCAAGATAGTGCGACCTTACATAGTAAACCGATGAACCAACGACTTAAATTGTTGTTTTCTCTTTAGGATCCGAAAGATTTCACGCTGACGATGCTTGATGGCCATGTGCAGTATGTTTTGCTCATCCTCACTAACGTGAGAAATAGCCTCAGGATTCACATCAAGGATCTTTTCAACGATTTCTACAATTCCTGTGCTTGCTGCTATGAGTAGTGGTCTGTAGTTATAAGTAAGGGATTGCTCAAAATCAGCATCATGCTTCTCTTGCCTCTTCTGTTCAATTCGCTCTCTCCGTTTTGCCACATTGAAGGGAAGTGCTGGCAATGCAACCAATGATTTGTTAATGTGATTATAAGAATTCTGCCAAGAGAAGTCACTCTTCACTAACATATCAGCTAAACACTCTGCTAACATATACTTCTTCTTTTGCTGCCAAACATGATTAATCCCACCAAAATCTGCATGTTCGCCAATCATAAGATTCATCAGAAGGAAATCAATCATAAAAGAACTCAGTTAGTCAGGCTTTAAGAAAATAACATAGATAATGTTAGTGATGCCCCAAAATTTTCAAAAGTATTATCGTAAAGGATTTGATGATAACAAACTTCTTGTAGCTTAAGTGTGCTGGTTAAAAAGCTTACAAGTTTAATGAATGAACTAAGTTAGTGATCTTAATGATATATTCTAGGATACTAACACTTGATCTAGCCATGTTTGTTTTGAAGGGTACATTTCGCAGGTCCTTGAACTGAAATAAGTGGAAACTTAAATTTGCATACTGACTATGGAAAGATAAGTCAAGATGGGCAGGGCAAGAGCCAAATTAACACACGAAGTAACGGTCTAGTTGAAGCATTTGGGAAAATCATACAGCGCCAACTCCTAGAAATGAAGGGTCAATTTAGAAATGAAGGGTCAATTTAGAAATGAAGTTTCCTGTCATTAGAAGAAGAGGTAGCTCCTGAAAGCAAAAGAGTCAGCTACCAAAGGAAAATGCTTCTTGACTACAATAGCAGAGTTAACTCTACATGAAGTTAGGCCAATTAAGTCCACTGCCTCTGACTGGAAGATACAGAATTCGATTCTAGCTTGCAACGGTTATTTTGAGGAAATAAACCTAACTAACTGATAAATGCGGCAAACCAAACAAGGGTAGACCGAGCCAGCCAGAAATCAAGAAGAATAATGATGAAAAAGAGAAAGATACCCACCCTGATCATTATTCTGAAATCAAGATTTCTAAATTCTATTTATGTATTGATCTAGTAAGTAAAACCTTACTGTGTCTTTCATCATTTTTAGTCAAATATGTTTTTATTATAATTAAAAAATGTCATATTATTTTCATATTATTTTTTGTTTTTACAATTTTTGAAAGAAATAATGAAAACAACAATTCACTTGTTTTTACTATTTTTTTCATAAAATTTTGAAAACAAAAATAAAATAAAAATATTGTAATATTTTTATAATATAATGAAAACATATCTAATTAAAAATAAAAATAACAAATACACTGAATGCGCTCTATGCTTTCACTTGCATTCATTACAATCATTTTGGAGAGAGTTGTTTGCCAACTGCATATATCTTGTAAAAGCTGAGATTAAGGTAAATTTCTGATAGTTTGCTGAAGCTAATATCGCAGTGTAGATTTTCTCATTTCGAGGTGTTAAGTATAGCGGAGATTTTGGGTTAATTTTTCTGGGGATTATTGTGATCTAGTAAAGATAAACAATTGTGTCGTTTGATTTTATATAAATTTTGAGTAGACTTTTTCATTTTATATTTCTCATTTGATTTTCTTTATAAATTTGAAAAAGACAGATGAAAAATTAAGACTCTTATTTTATTATAAAATAATGGAAGTCATTTAAAACATTATTTTATGATTTCATAAGTCAAGCTAGTCATTAGGTGTGAGTTAGTGGTAAGGGATTTGAGTAAGTTATCATGAGTTTAAACCTTGGTGCCATCATTTGTGAAAGAAAAAGACAAAAAAAAAAGGAAGATAATTTCGGAAAGCAAAACACTCGGAATGATCCAAACAAAAATATAATCTGAAATGTAGAAAGCTAAAGTGAAGAGGCAATGTATATAATTCGTAACTTTAGCAAGGCGTTTCCAAAAAGTATAGTTGATCCTTGAAATAACTGTCATTTTTGAATTTCTTTTCCACATGGTCAGAGAGACTTGTATATTTGCTATTAATAATTCCATTTGTTTCGTATACTGCATATATATAGCTTCAAAGAAAGAAAAACTTGGACATGAGTGATTTGAATAGCTTATCATCGTCTCGTTGGCCATATTCTGAATCTCTCCTCTGTTTATACAACCCAGGGCTCTCATCATCTTCACTTTCATATCCTTCCTCAGGAAGTACTGTCACGCAAATAACAACTAATAAACATTGCATTGCATATATAAAAGACGTACAGATCAATATATAAAAGAGACATATATCAACTAATAAATATGATGACATTTTTAGTAAGAGAAGTGGTTTATTGTACGAAGTGAGAGGAGTCAATATTGACCATTAAATCTTATATGGATGATTATTATTAGAAATTACTTAAAAGTCACATGACCATTTAAAAAGTCATATGACTTTATGTTTTAATCTTGACCATACATAGATGATCTAATAGTCAAAATTAATTTGCTCATCTTACTCTCACAATAAATCAATCATCTCACTAGATATGCCTATATTATATATATATATATATATTTGTGTGTGTGTGAGAGAGAAAGATCGGAGAGAGAGAGAGAGAGAAAGACTACTTTATATAGTTGTGTCTAGGACTAAGATTTGTATAATTAACTATATTTTAAATTTCGATCCCCATATAGTATAATTTCTTTAGTTGGATTGAGACTAATCATAATTTACGGTTAATAAAAAGAAGTAAAAGAAAACTGCTAGACAAGATGTGAGAAAAAAGCTTCTACCAATTATTGGGAATAATTTTAGAGTTTAATTTTGATCCACTGTCAGTGTAAAGTTTTTTTACACTGTCACCCAATCATGTATTGCCAACTCATTAAAAGAATTTGACTATTTTAACAACTACCTCAAAAGTCTAACACTTCTAATGATGTATTAGTACATGATTGGATGACAGTGTAATGTAACTTTACACTGACAGTGGATTAAAATTAATCCATAATTTTATAAAATAGAAAAAATATTTATATAGGGCATTTGAATGCATCGTGAAGATAGAATTTTCACTTCAGTTTTTTAAGTAAATGCCAACTGAATATAAAACCGGTTGGTAAGCGCTTATCTTTGTGTTTATTAGAGATCCTATAATTATGAGTCCCATGTTTTTGTTTAGGTTTAAATAACAACTTTAATATTATGAAAATATATTTAATAACTGTGAAGACAGAGAAGTACGAAAATATATTAAGCGCTTCACTGATTCAAGGGTGGTTTGGCTCCAAAAAGCATCTAGCATTTTGGAAAGCAGTTGAAGACATGTAAATCCCTTCTCATCATCTTCTTGTGCAAGTCTTCCAGCCATTCTCAGTAACCAAACAGCAACGTCTGCGCGAGAAAGTAACAAGTATTATTCAATAACCATTGACTCTTATGCACGAAAGAAAAAGAATGTAGCAAGATAAGGAGAAGTAATACCTAGGTCCTACACTGTAGTAGCAACGATTATTGCGAATTAAAATTTTCATGTAATAAGTATATTATTTTAATGAATAAACATTCATTTTAGTTCTTTAAATATACAAGTGTCATTAGTTTGGTCCTCTAATAATTTTTGACATCCAATTAGTATTTTTAAATAACACTAATTTGATCCTCTAATAATTTTTGACATCAAATTTGTATTTTTAGATAATCAATTAGATGTAAAAAATAACATTTAATTAAGGACCAATTTAACGTCAAAAAATAACATTGAATAATTAATTTAATGTCAAAAAATGACATTGAATAACTATTTTAATGTATTTATCATTAAATGACATAACTAATGATATATGCATGACGAAAATGAATGTTTATTCTATTTTAATTAATTATTGTATACAGATTAATTTATTTAAAATCAATACTATGCAAGAATACGGATTTCTAACAGATTTAATTTTGATTCACAAGATATTCATAGGTATATTAGGTGTAAGACTATATTTTTAAATATTGAACATGTGTCACATTAGTTAGGTGAGCCACCAATTTCTTCTGCCATCCATATACTAACCATGATTGGAATTAAAAATAGCTGACGTACGTGACATTCACTTAATAATACATGAACAAAAGTATTGTCTTACACTTAGTATATATAAGAATCTCTCTTCATTCTCTATCAATATAATTTTTTTTACACTGTCATTCAATCATGTATAATTAGATAACTATAAGAATTTGATTTTGATAGTAACTATATAAGTGGTAAAATTCTTTTAATGCGTGACAAAATGACTAATGAGTGTACAATTACTACTCCAATAGATAAGAAACACATTATAATAAGACACGATATAAATATGGAAGAGGCATCACAAAAGAGATTAATTATAATAGCACAAAGAGAGAAACCTACCGAAATGTTGCCCAATTACACTGGCATGAAGAATAGAATAATTGTCAGCTCTATGGAAATGCTTTTGCATGTCTTCCCCTGCATGTTTGGCAATATGCTTGAGCATCTTCAGCTTGCCATACTTAGCAGCCCAGAACAATGGTGTCTTACCTTTGTTGTTTGTGAGCTCTAGCAGTGATCCCTGCTTCTTTGCTTCTGACTCTTCTGGTTTACCATTCTGTTCCTCTGGAGGTGGTCTCAGCTTCTTCTCAAACTCAAATATGACATCCACCATCTCCAACTTCTTGCAGATGATAGCCTCATGCACAACGGTGTTCTCTTCACGGTTCCCCTTCCTCAATGCACGCCACCTATCAGCTTCAGGTAGCATTTCCAGTAACTCTTTGAAGAGTTGCGGATTGTTAGAGCGAGTCACGACGTGGATGGCAGTGTTACCAAATAGATCAAACCTCTCGAGCAGATTCTTCTTGTCTTCCTCCATGATTTTCTTGAAGTCTTTCCATTGTTTAACCATGGCAGCTTTTCGGGCTGCTTTCATTGTCTCATCAAATAACGGGGTTTCTCCCTCTATCCTTATCTCTGTCCTCCCCATTTTCACTCTGCCTCGCTTTCTATGAACAGCACACAAACACACACTCAGTACGTATACTCACTCTCATTCACATAGTAGCTAATGCTCAAAGCATATATATAAACACACACACACACACTTAGAGAGAGAGAGAGAGTATCTCAGTTAGTGGGAGGATTACTTGCATTAATTGCTTTTCTTGGTGCCAACTCTGGGTGTGCGTGAACCATGTTAGATTCTGAGGAGTGCTAGGTGAACCAATTCTTAACTAGCTAAACAAGAAAGGTTTCATGAACACATTTGAATTGAGCAAACAATATGTCTCTCTTCCCTTAATGGAATATCCAAATTAAATGCTTAGGTACTACATTCTTTGCTTACACAAATGAAAGATGACATACAGGAAAGAGAAAATTTGTTATGCTTTTACACTTGACTTTGAAACTGCATATGATACATGTGGTGCTTTTGTTTTGTTTTTTAAACTAACGAAAATTCATTTAAAACAAAGAATTGCTAGAGACACTTACAGTTTTCTATCAAAATCTCATTTAGTAGAAGATGAACGCATTTACAATTTTTTTCAATGAACTAGTATGAAAGTAATGGCTTGATTCCTTGTCCACGCGTAAATAGATTACAAATGGACTATCTGTGACTAAAGAAAATTTGATAACCAAAAAATAAGTTATTATCAATTCAAAGAAAAGAAAAAATTTATATTGAGTTGTTAGCAATTAATTGGAAGAGAAAAAATGGGACAAGAAAAAGGGACATCATTTATTCCATTTACGAGTAGACGTGTAGATAGGAACAAAAACGAGATTAAAATGTGTGGGGGACAGAGAGAATTGTATTTATTCTATTTACGCATATATGTTAAGATGGGAACATAAACAAGATTAAAATGTGGGGGACAAAGAGAATTTGTTTTAAAAGATATATGGCTAGCTCACTCAAATAATATCTGCTTATGCTTTCAAAATTTTATGCCTCAACATTTAATAATATTATATATATAATTTCTATAATTTTTATATTGATTTATAATAAACTAAGATTATTTTAACTTAATGCCTAATAAATGATTATTTTCTTTCATTCATATTAGTTAGTTAATTATTACCTAATCATTTTCCCACAATTCCTACTTTCCTCCCAACATTATTTATTTTGGACCACCCATCAACCACATCTATTTATTAAATTTCTCATCTTTTCAAGCAACTTAACGTTCATTTTTTTTTTTTGTAAATCAATTGTTTTTTTCTTTTTATCTTTATCACTCTTATTTTCTTGCCTACAAATAGACAAATTTTTATTATTCTATGCTAACCTACATGCTCCCTTGCCAAATTCTTTGACTATTGTTGTTCTTCATGATCTTTCAAGCAAGCTCTTCAAGTACTATGTCATATTCTTCTACCTTTTTTTCACTCTCATTTTCGATAACACATAAACTCAAATTGTCTTTCTTTTTTCTATTTGAGTAAAAAAACAAAATATTCTAATTTTTGTTAAGAAACATTGAAGCAAAAAAATTTCATCAAAGTACTCGGTGTAACACCCTCAATTGGGTGTCACATTTAACGTAATTTCAAGTTAAATTGAAAAACCTTTTGTATTTTCTTTGTAAACATATGAATTCTAAAATTTCTTTTCGCGGATATAGCATAAAACAAACAGAATAGAAATAGAGTTTAATTTTGATCCACTATCAGTGTAAAGTATTTTTACATTGTCATCCAATCATATGCTGACACATCATTAAAAAGGTTTGACTATCATAACAACTACCTAGAAAGTTTAACTCTTTTATTGATGTGTCAGCACATAATTGGATGACAGTTTAAAAAAACTTTACACTGACAGTGGATTGAAATTAAATCCATAGAAATATTGTACATCAAACCAAGATATGAATAATACACATTCTTTATATTACTTACTGTTATACTCGCCTTTAGTACATAATACAAATCATAAGTACTAACAAGAAAATAAACAAACATATTGTACAATAATACTATTACCTATCTGGCCATAATAATCTACTTATAGAAAAGGGTCCTCCACCGAATTCAACTCCGGGTCTATATCTGGTAAGGGTCCTCCGGGTATAGGCCTTCTGTAGTAGTTTAATCTACGTGTTGGAATCCTATAGGCCCTTCGCCTAAGAACCCTAGCAGAAGATACTACTGAGTCCTCCTGCATATGCTATTTACTTGGCCTCTAATTGAACATGCCAGGCCTCAGGTTCACCATGAAACTAGACTCTAATAAATCCCAAAAATTCACTTGGGTCGGCCATCATTGTCTTCATAATCAAATCAAGTAACAAATACAACAACACATAAAAGAGGTGAGATTCTCACTTCATCATATACCAATAAAGTAGTACAGAAAACAAAACAACCAACTTGCACATATCAACAGTTAATCAACAAATATAACATGTCATCATACAAATGGACAAATCAACCTTGACATACACCATGATAATGCAATAGTATGACAACTGACTATGCACATATACAATGATTGACCCTTACTCCATGGAGTTAAACACAACAGTTAGAGAGAGTGGTTTGGGGGTTCATGTTCCGTTTCTCATTAGCCCAAGTGCTAAGAATCTCAAAATGCGCAATACGGCTATTCGTGAACACTCTCCACCAAACCAGGAATAGGAATAGTGTTCTAGTCGAGATCATTGGTGCGTTGCATTCATACTACCATAGCACAGCCCCAACTAGCCCCTTGTGGGATTTTCGCACCCCGATGACTTCGAGATCAACTCCATGATCTTCACTACATAATTTGCACTTGTACTAAGGTGTAACTCATCTCTCGGCTTAAAGCCCTGACCACAAGTCTCATCATATTTCATAATGCAATACAAAATGCAACTTATTCACAAACAAAATAAAATAATCCCATCAAGATTTAAGCCACATTTTTAAGAATAGCGTCAACTTTCCTATCGAAGGTCCAGTCTACGTAGACCCGATAGTAGTACCATTGTTTCTTCACCGTATGGTGCTTTTAAAACATTTTTCAAATCACGTAACACTACAGTTACAATTTTTCAAATCATGTAACACTTATGTTACATTTTATAAATCACGTAACATTTCTATTACGTTTTTCAATCGTGTAAAATTATTTTCAAATCGCGTAAAGCTTTTTCTGTAATATTTCAATCAGGTAAGGTATAAAAATCATTTTTAAATCGCGTAAATCGTTTTGTGTAAATTTTCAATCGCGTAAATCAATTTTCATAAAAGCTAAGTCATTTTGAACAAAATAAAATATTTCTAAGTCTATTTCACTTTTTTTTATAGAAGCTAAATTAAATATTAGATTTTGACTTTAAAACTATGTTTCCAAATTTCTTTCCATTTTGAAATCATTTATTTAAAATTCAAAGTATCACTAAAAACATTTTCTCCTTAAATTTTTGAAAATCAAAGTTTCTCCAAATAAAATAAGTTCTTTTGAAAACAATTTCCTTTTTAAAAAATATTGTGGTCGAACCACCCTAAATTCCATGGATCAAAGTCCAATCATTTCCCCATATGTTTCCATAAATCAAACCAAATATATGCATGTCATAAACATGTTTATTCATATACACATGAATCATTCCATCTATATCCAAAAAATATCATACTACTAATATCATAACTTTATGCAATATTCCAAAGCTATAAAAACACATAGGTTAAATAAAGCATAAAACCACAAAGCACAAACCATGAAACATGCATGATTCATAAAACATAAACCATAAAACATCAATCATAAATAATCCAATGAAATTCAAGAGAACAAAATCCTATTTTCCTACCACAATATTGGTTGATAGAGAATTCCCCCTTACCTTGGTTTAAGAATCCTCTCAAGTGAATTTTGTGTAAGTTCTTTGTTTTTCCACCAACACAAACCCTTAAAGAAACCAAATTTATAATATTTAAGCTCTAAAACATAGAACAAGATGATCATGGACCAATCCAATGATCTAAAACTTTGAAGTAGAAAATAAAAAGTAAAGATAAAGAATTTTCACCTTTTGTTCTTCAAACTTTGGATTACCAAGAAAGTGGTTGAGGGAAATTTCTTCTCAAGAAACTTTTAACACAAAAGCTTCTTAAAATGGTATTTGAATACTAGAAACAAGGTTGGATCTTTGATTACAAGCTTGAAAGACAAATATGGGTGTTTTGGCCATGAGCTTTCTAAGGAGCATAGGTGAAGATTTTGAATTTCAAGTGATGGTAAGGTAGCTTTTTATAGAGGTAAGACATGATTTACCATTTTGCTACATGGTAAAATATCACAAGATATTTCCTTTTCCATTTAATGCTTTTGCCATCCACCATAATGAACTTGAAAGAGTTTGTGTTCAATTTGAACACTTGCTCTTGGAGAGTTTGTGTTCAATTTGAACACTCGCTCTTCAACATAAATGCTTCAAATGATTCACTAGGTGACTCACCCAAATATAAATGCTACCAATGACTCACTAGATATTTATCTCTAGATATTTTTCAGTACCTATTATCCAATTGACAATAGAATGTATCCAAAAAATTTATCTAGCAATAAAATCCCTAAAAATGGAAAACTTCAAATCTGTTCCCAAAATTGAATTCCGTAAACATCCTCAGCCCCAATAAATAATCAAAGATTTTTTGGGCCAAAAATAAAAAAAAATTATATTTATTTTCCGAAATAGTCTTGAATCAACGTATAAAATCAATGCAAAAATAAACTTTAATTTAATAAAATTTTAAAAAATTCCCATAAATCACAAAAATTAAGAAAATTAATATCTTAAATTAAAAATAGAAATTTCGGAGCGTTACACTCGGCACTCTTATGAAGTCATCTCTTTTGCAATCAACTTCTATATCAAGTTATATTGTTCTAACATTCTATTATCTTAATTTTTATTTTTTTATTTACTTTATAGGTATATATAATTTTTTTATTCATAAAATTTGAATATGTCAGCTAGAAAAATAAATTTTAAATAAAAATATACATTAATTTTATTAAATAAATTAAAGGTCTCATATTAAGGTGTGACTTTAAGCCACTAATTCTCTTGAGCGGCCCTACTGGGGAAATATTGTCGCGCAAATTACAACTATGAAAGAGACAAAAAGACTAATTTACTAGTTTTAAGAATTTACTTCCGTTGTAATGTTTTAAAAGGTTACTTTACGTTTTCTATAGGATAAAGATTTGAATAATTAAAAGGGATTTAATTTTGATCCATCTCACTGTAAAATTTATTTATACTATCATCTAATCATATATTATCAAATCATTAAAAAAAACTAGACTATCATAACAATAACGTAAAAAGTCAAACTCTTTTAATGATGTGCTAGTACATAATTAGATAATAATATAATTTTTTTACGCTGATTATGGATCATATTTAAACTCAATTAAAAAATAAAATTTAAATTTAGTTCACCAAAAAGTATAATTTATTAAGCTGGATTGAGGCAGACTTTAGTCATAATTTACGGTTAACAAAAAGAAATAAAAAAAACTACTTGACAAGATGCATGTGAGAAAAGCTTTTACTAATTCTTGGGAACAATTTTATAAAATGGAAAGAATATTTTATAGGGCATTTGAAGGCTTGAAGCCTTAAGACAGGGAAACCAAAGTTGAAATGCAGCCCCTAAGCTGTGAGGGAGAGTGAGAGCGCAACATGTTCCTTTACATGTAATGGTGATTAGATATATTAAAGATGTAAAATTAACTAATGGATAAAAGAGTACTATCATGAAATTATTTTGTAAATGAAAATTCGATTTTATGAGTTCCAATAGTAAGACAGATTGTTTCTATAACAAATGGTACACCAGATCTTTGTATCTAATTGTACATTTCCTTAAATCTGTTAGTGATAGCACAATTAATGCATGACATAAAAAATAAAAATAAAAGGAAGAAGCACAATTGATACATCCTGATCCAACAATATTGCTTGAATTTCCCCTTAACACATTCCTATTGACTACCTAAATTAATGCTTTAAGGACTACGTGAGATATTCAAGTGACACTTATGCAAAAGAATTATGCAAATGCTAATTAAATGAAGAATTGCAATTGCCTCTGCATACATTTGTATCGTATTCAACAAAAGGGATTATATATGCCTCCATTTAATTGTCTTTTTTGTTTTTTGGAATAGAAGAAGAAAGAAAAAAGGCTAAACTCTTCTAAACAAAGTCCTTGAAAAATCAGAAAGTAGATGAACTATTCAGACCACGACTAGTACATAATGGTATTAAATTTTCACAATTATTGAAGTAAAAAAATTAGAAAGAATCCAAATTGCAACATATTATAAATGTAAGTGAACTCCTAAGTGCGTAGATAGAATGATATTGTAATTGAGTCATTTGATGATAAACGTTCGGCAAATGAAAGTCTAGCAAAACTACGTCAATCATTTACGCTAAAATTAAGTGAACTCAATTAAAAGGAAGTCAGTGAACACAAAATACGTAGGTGAACTAAAACAAGAAGTTAGTGAACTCATTTGTTGCACCTTGACTCGAGATTGTGTTTGGAAATTAATTAACTCAAATTTCCTTTAGGGCTTGAAATAATTTTGAGTTAACACAGAAGGGAAGTTAACTCAAAAATTGAATACTAAAGGATTGTAAAAATTGTTGCAACAATCATATTTTTAAGAAAGATTCCTTAGATCACCTGCAATAACTAGAAATCATTTAGAACAGTATAAAAAGCTTGATGACATCTTTGAATATACAAGATCCAATAAGAATTGCTAGAAAAATAGCATATTCTATAATATTTGTGTGGGTATTTCATTGTTCTATTGAAGGTAAGACTATTTGAACTAATCAGGAATACCTACACATTTTAACAGCATGTAATCTTTGTTAAGCCACCCATATATATGAGGAAACTGGTAATCAATTGTATTTTGCGTGGACTTCTATCTAGAGCTTGCAGGCTGTGCAAGCATTTTCACTGACAGTGAGACTTTTATAGTTTCATTGTTTAAATTTTGAAAAACTAGAGATTATTAATTTAGAGAGGTTAGATGCTGTTATGGATACTTGGTTTACTAGGTATAACCAACCTAGTTGTTAATTATCTATAATAAGATAAGATGTGTGGGATTATGACCTTTATTTTTTAATGAATAATTATATATCCTCTTAATGAATCAACTTAATAATCTTCTTAATTGTTTAATGAAAAAAGTATTAAATATTTTTTAAATTCTTAAGATATTAAATGTTTTTACTTTTTCATTTAATACTTTATGTTTTAAATAATTAGGAGGATGTATTAAAAATATATAACATTACTCTTTTTTAATTAATTTGGATGGATCAAACCGTGACATGGGAAAAGGGAGCACTGCACACACGCAGTGCGACCAGCCGACCACTATGTGCTGAAGTATGACTTTATCTCATTCAAGCTTGTCGTATGTTAGGTTTTTTTTTTTCAGAATTACAATTTGTTACGAAAGCATAACAAATTTAAGTAGCCACTGTAAATGAATAGATAAATAACACGATACTTGGGTTTGAATGGAGTGTCCGAGTGTGGAACCTAGTGTGCACTAATGGGATGAAATTATGCAAACCATTAGACCATGAGCGAGTTTGGCCTATTAGAGATATAAAATTAGTTATGTTCCTTCACTTAATAGTTTAAGCTATTGTGATAGTTTGTTCTTGATATGATATTATAAAATCATTCATGTACCTTCACCTAATAGTTTATGTTTTTTGGAGAGTTAATCATTGACATTGTATCAGAGCCTCTATAATCAAATAGTTTGGAGTTCGATTCTTGCTACTCTCATTCTTCTACATAAAAGTTAAATTTCAGCATAAAGTAAAGTGACCCTATGCATTTGTCCATACTTCAAGCCCAAATGACTCTTGTGTGAAGAAGTGTGTTAAAGATATAAAAACATTCATGTGTCTTCATGGATTACCTGATAGCTTAAGTTTTTTAGAGAATTGGTCATTGACATGACCAAATAACATGACACTTGCCATACCCTTAGCAGTCTTAGTAAATCATGATCAACTATATCAAAATCACTCAATTCATCAAGTGCAAATATATTGGAAAAGTTATGTGATGGAAGAAGAGTATTATGTATCCATTTTAATCTAACAAATAATTAATATATCATATGTCTATTACGTAAAAATGATATTGCACTCTCATTTTTTGGTTTTGCTTTTAATCAAAGACCATAATTTTTTTTTTAATATTTTAATAATTTTTTTCTTATTTTACTTGGAATTTTTGCTATCATCACAAACATAACCTTATCTAGAAACATTAAAATTTAAAACTATGCAAATTTGTCCAACAACCAACAACATAAAATTCTAAAATTAAATAATATTATTTAGTAAATTCAATTAAAATATTTAACTAATACCATGTACATATATTACATATTTTGGTGTTTGTAGACATAAGAAAGATATAATATGTTGTATATATATATATTATATACATACAAACTCAAAATTACAAACATGTACATATATATTTTATATTTTGTGTTCTTAAATTAAGAATATTTTTTTTTATTTAGTGGTATCTGCAGGACAAGAATCTTGATCTCAGTCCCTCTCCTTTACTAAAACGAAGACAAATTTCTCTATATTTTTGTCTCAATTGTGGGTAATTTGTCTTCACATCTGCCCAATCCTAGAGGATTCTTGCAAATATTCACTTAAGCAAATATTTTTGCCATCCATACCAGCAACAACATATTATGATAATCTATTAATTATACTTTTCTTTATAACTTTTGTCAAATCATGTCTCTTTCACTTTTATATTAAAAAGCCAACTTTGTTTTGTAAATATTAAATCATAATGTTAATTTTAAAATTTCTTTATTATAACATATAATTCACTATTTATTAATAATAAGTCAGTTTTTTCAAACTATTTTATGATCTTAAGTCAACAATTAGTCAAAAGGAAAAAAATATGGGAGAGTATAATTTATTACCAAGTTTGAAGCTCTATCATTTTGATAAGTATTAAGGTAGTGGAGTGTACTTTACTCTTCTAAATTTATATTGACATACTTGAGAATATATAAATATTTGTACCAATCGGAATTTTTCCACTTGAATAGGTTATTGGAAATAGAAATCCCAGATCAAGTCAAGGCAACAGGTTCAATAGAGCTGAATAACAGATTTTATATTTTTCACGTATAGAATTCCTGTCAATACTTTTACTTAATTTTTATTATTTTAAAAAAAATTATTTACACAGCACTTTTTCACAGAAAAAAATTGCGATTAAGTTTTTTCTTGTTAAAAGATGAAGATAAGCTTTACTTATAAATAATTTTTATTAAATTATACTCTACTTACAAGAAATGAAAAACTTTAGGTATAAGAAATACTATTTAAAACTAAAACTGGAGTAATCAAACATGAGAAAGATAGAAGGAAAAAAAAAAGATAAGTATTCACGAAAAAATAGCATAGTGTGTCTCCATGTGGAGCTCCTGGCCGCAAAAGTCTTGTAACTTTCAGGCACTTGACAACTGAAGAAGTGAAAGTCCCCCCTTGCAGAGATCTCTGTGCCAGGTCTTGCAAGTTATGCATGCTATTGGTTCTTCACTTTTTTGTCTGTCTCTTTCGATAATTACATTAACTATCAATTTCAAAAACTTAATTCATACTTGTGCCATATTCTCTACATTTGATTGCGCCAGCTCAATTTCCACATTGTGGGACCTCACAGTGGGAGTGAGAGGAAGACTTTCTCAGAAGCTAATATAAGCGTTTTACACCCTCTCTCGTGGTTGGTTTGGACATTAGCAAATTATTCAGTTTCTAATTTGTGTATTGTTGGTTTCAGAGGAATATAAAATACTGAAAAAATGTGAAGTAGAGAAGAAAACTATTGAACTGTAGGAGGATAATTTTATTGATCAATCAACATGTTATTTATACAGTAAAAGACTAAAAATTTGAAAAAAATAATGTTATTAGATAATCATAAACACTAGATAAGTACCTAAACAATGGGAGATAAACTTATCAGCCACTATGACTTTTATTTGCCTAAAACATAGCATAAAAAACACTTTTAACAAACTGTTGCTGCATCTTGAGGTTATTCAAATCAACACTCCTCCTTGACTTGAAGGAGCAGCTGCATGCACGGTCCAAGTTCAATTTCAAAAATATTCAAATCTGGCTTTTTTTTTTCTTGTAATTCTTACGATAATCTTTCTTGAGTAGGTCCACCTCCACATTCCACTTCAGCAGCTTCTGGTCATTGGGTTTCTTCTCTGAGTGTTTTTTCTCGGCATTGTCATCTTCTGGAAGTAAAGAATGTTGTGAGAGCTTTTGAGATTTTGTCGTCTATCAAGGTTGTACTTTTGCAAGCATGTTCCTTGCCCACTAATTCCCATGTTTTCTTCAAAACTTGCACTTCTTTGCACTCTTCTTTTGATTCTCGTCCTTATTCTTTGTCTTCTTCATGTCTAGTCTGCTCTTCCTTCATCAAATTTAAAGAAAAACTCTTGCCTTCCATTTAAACTTTGATCACTTGTAAGTTGTTGGCATCTTTAATTACACAATTCTTGTGTTCAAACAACACCTTATAACCTTTCTCCAACAACTGAGCAACATTTAACAGATTTTGATTAATTTCAGGAACATATAAAACATCATAAATCAATTTCAAACCTGAATGGCTTTCAATTGCCACTATTCCTTTTCCTTTCAGAGCAACATGTGCTCAACCAATTTTGACTTTATAGATCGCAACTTTGTTGAGCTCTTTGAAGAGTCCTCTATCATAAGTCATGTGGTTTGTACAACCACTATCTATAAGCCAGTCTTTTGAGGAATTGTTGTTTAAAAAACATGATGCTGCAAATAGTTCTTCTTCTTCTGGTTGATCTTCAGCAACCTTGGCTTCTTGTTGTTGAGTCTTGCATATTCTTTCCACATGCCCCATGTTGCCACATTCCTTACACTTGACATCAGGCCTCCACCAACATTTCATTTGGGGCTTATTTGTTTTGTTACAGTGCGGACAGGGTGGAAAATCTCCATCTTGTTGCCCAGATTTCTTGTATTGCCTCCTTCTGTTGTCTCCTCCTGAATTTTGTGCTTGAAAGACACCTTGTATTGTCGTCTCTTGTCTCTCTTGTATCATCATTCTTCTTTGTTCTTGTGCCTATAAAGCATTTACTAATTCTCCCAAGGAGATAGTTGACAGGTCTCTTGACTCTTCTAAAAATGATATCTTTGATTCATAATTTTCAGGCACAGTAACAAGAATTTTTTGCACTATTCTTTCATCAGGAAAAATCTTACCAAGAATTCGTACCTTATTTGCAATGCTTAACAACCTATCGACATTGGCTTTTATAGTTTCTGGATTCTTCATGCTCTACATCTCGAATTCTCTAATCAAGTTGAGCACCTGCATACCTATGGTTCTTTCATTGCATTAATATTCTGATTTCAAATAATCCCAAATGTCCTTCGTAGACTTCAGATTCATGATTCTTGTAAATATTATTTTTGACATAACAGAAAAAAGACAAGCTTTAGCCTTTGCCTTTTTTGTCTTCCTTTCTTTGTGATTCTTCAGCTGAGCCATTGTAGGATTTGCGGGTAATTCAAAAACTTCATAGTCTTCTTCTACAGCCTCCCAAAGATCTAGAGCTTCAAGATGAACAATCATCCTAGCAGACCACGCTTCATACTCCTCACCATCGAAAATTGGTGGTGTAATTGTTGTGAATGATGTATCTCCTTCCATTATGGCTTCTCTCAACTCATAGATCCCTCAAGATAATGGCTATTGATACCATTTGTTGGTTTTAGAGGAATAAAAAATACTAAGAAAATGTGAAGTAGAGTAGAAAAATATTGAACTGCAGGAGGATAATTTTATTGATCAATCAACATGTTATTTATACAGCAAAGGATTGAAAATTTGAAAAAAAAAATAACGTTACTAGATAAACATAAACTCTGGAGAAGTACCTAAATAATAGGAGATAAACATGTTAGCCACTATGACTTTTATTTGCCTAAAACATAGCATAAAAAATAGACTTTCAACAAACGTTTTTACACCATCTCTGCTGGTTGGTTTGGCCATTAGCAAATTATTCTATTTCTAATTTGTCTATAAATAAATGTTCATCAATCGGTTACATTGTAAAACCCTCTACTTTCCAAGTTTGAACTTCTTAAAAGTAGAAAATCAAAAGAACAAGTTCATATTTTTTAAGTGAAACAATTTATAGAATTATGGGGAGGTTTCTGTTGCTTATTTTAAGTTTTTTCCAGTTGTTACATTTTCATTTTCCTTCCTATTCATTTTCGTTGGTGCCATTGCGCAACTATGAGGATAGCTCTGCATTGCTTCAATTTAACAATTTATTTGCTCTCAACAGATATGCTTGTGAGAGCATGTTTGGTTGTTATACTTCTTATCCTAAGACAACATCATGAGAAGACAGTATGGATCGTTGCCTATGGGATGGGGTCACGTGCTACACCAAGTCAGGCCACGTGATTGGCCTAAGCCTTAGCTGTAGTTGGCTTCAAGGTGAGTTTTATCATGACAGCACTCTCTTTCAACTTACTCATCTTTTGACATTGAACCTTGTTGATACTATTGAGATTTCATATGGAGACCAGTACCTTTTTTTGATATTTTATATTATTGTGAGTTAGGTAGTTGTTAGATGTTGTTTTGACTAAGTGTATGGTGACCCATGCCCATTGGAGTGACTTTAGGAGAAGATAACTATAGTTGGTAGAACACCATACTTATTTTTATATGAGTAATGATATGTGCACACCATTTTTTTCACACCATTTTTACACTTGGTTAACAATGAGTAAATGTTTGGTTAATACAGCATATCATTTTGTTAATGAGTTTTACTAGCTTGTAAGTGATTGGTTACCAAAACTCATTAACCAAAAATTTACTCATCATTAACCAAGTGTAAAAATGGTGTGCAAGAATCATTATTGTTTTTATATTGTAAAACCTTGTTATATTCTGTATCAGAAACTTTCTACTGTAATAGAATGAAATTTTTAAGTTTCTGAAT
Organism: Styphnolobium japonicum; assembly: GCA_023212625.1. Classification (NCBI taxonomy): domain Eukaryota; kingdom Viridiplantae; phylum Streptophyta; class Magnoliopsida; order Fabales; family Fabaceae; genus Styphnolobium; species Styphnolobium japonicum. The sequence goes on from JALBWW010000010.1 coordinate 9,084,169, forward strand.
TTTACTGAGAGCCAACAATTGGTATCAAGAGCTACTCTGTTCTTGAGGGACCTGTTAGAGAAAACCTAAGAGAAAACAAGAGAAAAACCAAAAAAACAAAGTGTGAGAGAAAAATTAGAAAGCTCACCTGAGATATCATTTTTTCTTGATGGCTTCAAGCAATGTTTCTCTTCCTGCACCTCCTGTATTTACAAGAAAGAACTATGAAATCTGGGCTGTGAAGATGAGGTTTCAACTGAGAGCCTATGATCTATGGGATGTTGTAGCAATTGGTGATGAACCACCACCACTGCACGAAAATCCCACGGTTGCTCAAATGAGATATCATAGTGAGCAGGTTGCTAAAAGAGCTAAAGCTCTTTCCATCCTGCACATAGCTGTAGATGATGATATATTTACTAGAATCTCAACTTGTGAGACAGCCAAGGAAGCTTGGGATAAGCTCAAGGAAGAATTTCTGGGAAATGAAAGAACCAAGCATATGCAGGTTCTTAATCTTAAAAGAGAGTTTGAAGCCTTGAAGATGAAAGATTCTGAAACCATAAAGCAATTTGTGGCCAAGCTCATGATGTTGCTAAGTGGCTTCAATAACTCAAGAGGGGGGTGAATTGAATTTTAAAAAATTTTCACAAAGTTTTTCACTGAAGCTTTAATGGTACTAATTTTTATTGAATCAATAGTATCAAGAGAACAATTTATCAAGATTGAAAGTACTAAGAAACAAGATATAAAAAAAATAAAGCTTGAATAAATAAAGAGTGTAAGGAAGAGAGAGTGCAAACAAGATTTATACTGGTTCAATCACTCCTTGTGATCTACGTCCAGTCCTCGAGATCGTCCACCCGAGATTTCCACTATACTTCAAGCTTCTAACTTGGGTGCTTGAGAAACCCTTACAAGAATGGAGTACTCTTCACTAGTTTGGGATCCTCCACCCTCTTTATGCTAGAGCCTCAATCAAATATAACAAGGGACACCTACCATTGGATTCTTACACGAAAAGTAAGTGTTTGAAGTGTTTAAAACTTTCAAAAGAGCAGATATACAACTTGAAGAATGATGGGTAATGATATATTATCACTTAGAGCTCAATAACAGAGTATTACTTGAATGCAGGGAGTTAAATGCTCTCTAAATCAATGATTTCACAGTAGTTGTTCTGTTTATTAACTCCCCAAGTGATAGGATAAATACTCCATAGCATATTAGGGCCGTTGGTGGTGGTTGGGAAAAAATTAAATGTCAAAACTAGCCGTTATAAATGAGTTTCACGCAAGAGATATCCAGATATTTGAACCCTGTATCCGGATATCTTGTTTTCTGGGTTTAGCTAAGAACAGGATATCCTGATATCTGATCGAGATATCCGGATATTCAAGCTTGTATCCGGATATTCAGACAAGATATCCGGATATTTAAAGGTTGTATCCTGATATTTGAAATGTGTTTTAGCTACTGGAGTAAGATATCCGGATATCACAAATCTGTATCCGGATATTTCAATGTTGATTTGCCTCTAGAGACAAATATCCGGATACCAAAGGCTTGTATCCTGATATTTGGCTTTCAGGAGCCAAAATTTAAATTTCCAAGGAATGGTATGCGGATACAAAGACTTGTATCCGGATACAAGACCCTAAAATCTTAATTTTGGCTTTGCAAACTAACAAGATTGAAGTCAAAACAATTTTCAAACTAATTGAAGGACAATTAAAAAGTTTTTAGAACAACTTGTCACCAACACTCAGGTTTTGAAAAATGTTTTCTTTTATGCTAATGGATGCTTTAAAAGGTTCAAGAGCTTTAAGCAATAACTAACTTTTTACCCTTTACAAAGAATCAAGGTCAAATGAAAATCTTCAATAAAGCTTGGACTTGCTCTTCGTTGTGAGTCACTTCTTGTTATCATCAAAATTCCTTTAAGCAGAGTGAGTTCACATTCTCCCCCTTTTTGATGATGACAAGACAAGAACTTGATAAAGGGTCAGTGAGAAATAATTTGAATGAAATTTGAAGCAATATTGAGGAACTCCCCCTCAAGGTATTAAGGAAGAAACAATTCAAGTAAAACAGAGTTATACGCAGCTAGCTCTTCCTTTCTTATTCCTCCCCCTATCAATATGCATACTATATCATAAAACAGATAAGAACGGATAAGAACAGTTTTCTACCCTTTATCAATCTCAATTCTTTTCTTTCTCCCCCTTTGGCATTATCAAAAAGAAAAGAGCAAACATACAAGATCAAAGATATAAATAGAAATCCAGTATCATAATGATAATAGCCAATGATAAAAAAAAATAAGTCCATAATTCAGAGTATTTGCAAATTTCTAAACATATGCACTTGCATAAGTTAAGTCATATCCAAAAAAAAAACTTTGGGTTAGCTTATCATCAAAATACAAAAAAAAAAAAAGAAAAGATCCATCAACACTAAGTCCCATCTCCATCATCATCTGCATCTGCATCATGACCACTCTCCAATGCTCGCAGTCTGGTTGTGATGTCAACTAGCTGAGAGTCAATGTGATCAAAACGGCCATCTATGGTGTTCATCCGACTATGCATTTCTTGGGCTGTGGTTTGCATAAAGCCCTTCATCCAGTGAAAACCATCAAGAAGCTCCCCAATGGCATGAGAGTAATCTGGTGGTGGCTGCTGAGGTGGCTGAGGCTGCTGAGGCTCTACTAGGTTGTCTTCATGTGCCATAGGCTCATCCATGGGCTCATCATCAGATTCAGACTCATCATCACCAATTCGAATCCAATGCCCATTTATTTTCTTGATCTTCATTCTCTTTAGATATTTCTCATTGATGATATGAGAAGGAAGTTCCGGAAGTGCTGCTTCTCCAGCAACAAAAACCTTGAATTTCATCAAGATTTTAGTGATGAACATTGCATAGGGCAGAGGAGCGTGAGTTCTTCTCCTAGCTTTCAGCATGTGTTGAGTAATGTAAAATGACCAGTTTATGTTTAACCTTGTGTTCATGGCCCATAAAACAAAAACGTCCTCCTTAACAAGACACAATGTAGTAACTACAGCCAGGTTAGTGCCTCTAGGAATCAGAGTGTTTACCAAGACACAATGTAGTAACCTATTCTCTATAGAGAGATGCCCTGCTCCTATTCTTTTGGTAGGAAAGGGACATCCTTCCCTTAACAAGCTTCTTACAGCATCATTCCTATTAAAGGAGTTCCAATGCCTCATATTTGTTCCATCAAAATCATCTCCATCATACTTTAAGCCAGTTAATTCTTCTAAGATACTATATCTAAGCACAATTTTAATTCCTTTGACCTCAGAAGACAGAAAATTATCCTCATATTTCAAATTGCAATAGAAGACCTTAACTAAATCAGGATAATATGGTGCTGTAATGGTAGCAAGGTTCTTCAATTTCAGTTGAGTGAGCACATTGACAAAATTAAATGCTTCAGAGGTAAAGAAATCAAAGTCCAAGTACCTTGGCTCCACAATCTTTCTCAATTGAAAGGATGAGATGAAGGTTTCCATCTGTGCAGGAGTGGTGAACAATCTCTGAAGATCCAAAGTCGCGGGCTGAGGGTTTCTTCCACTGCGTTGCTTCTTGGGAGCCCTGGCTCCTCTAGCACTTGATTCTGCCATGTATGAACAGTGGAATTTGGGGAAAAATGAGTGAAATGAGTGAAAAGTGGTAAGAAAGGGAATGGGTGGATCGATTTTGGGTGAGAGTGAGGTTTTGGGTGGATTTGGGGAAGTGGGTGAGCGTGAGGTTAAGAGAGAAAAGGTTTGATTTGAGAGAAATGGGGGTGAGAGTGGCTGATGCGTTCTTGAATACGCACAGGATATCCGGATACGGGGATGTGATATCCGGATATCACGTTGCAGTTAAGAGGCCTCTGTTGCCAAATATCCTGATATGAAGATGTGGTATTCGGATATCTCAGTGAAGTGAAATAGCTCATTTTGCCTGACTTATAATATCCGGATATAGGACCGTGGTATCCGGATATCTCAGCACCATTTTACTACTGACTTCAAATATCCGGATATGGCTTCATGGTATCCAGATATTGTCTTCATAAAAAAAAAATCCTGGAGCTACTGACTTGTAATATCCGGATACCTCCCTTTGATATCCGGATACACCACGCACCCAAAAACTTGCTTGAAGCTTCTGACTTCAAATATCCTGATATTTCTTCTTGATATCCGGATATCTATACCAGTAAAAAGAGGTTTGAGGCTTCACAACTTGTCTTTGACATCAGGTTTGGGGGACTTAGCTTAGATGGAGTACCTGCAAAACAATTTTTAGGGGACTCTCCGATGCCTAAGTCAGTACATGATTTAAAAAGGAACTGATTCAAAAACAAAACATTCATGCACAATATATCAATGATTTAAAGCAAGGTTTTAAATACAACTTTGATCAATCATTCCAAGTTCTCTTCTTATGAAAAAGAAACTTTCTTTTGCAAGTGGTTTGGTAAAGATATCAGCAAGTTGTTTTGTTGTTTCCACAAATTCAAGCACACAATCTCCATTTTGCACATGATCTCTTATAAAGTGGTGTCTAATTTCAATATGCTTGGTTCTAGAGTGCATTATGGGATTTTTAGTCAAGTTAATTGCACTAGTGTTATCACACCTTATAGGGATGTGATCAAGCTTAAGTCCATAGTCTAAAAGTTGTTGCTTCATCCAAAGGATTTGAGCACAACAACTTCCAGCTGCAACATATTCAGCTTCAGCAGTAGACAATGCCACATTGTTTTGCTTCTTGCTGTGCCAAGAGACAAGAGAGCAACCAAGAAAATGACAAGTCCCACTAGTACTTTTCCTATCCATTTTGCACCCAGCAAAATCTGAATCAGAATAACCAACTAGACTACTTGAGGCACCCTTGGGGTACCACAAGCCCATTTGTTGAGTGCCTACTAGATACCTCAAAATTCTTTTAACAGCACTTAAGTGTGATTCTTTAGGATTAGCTTGAAATCTAGCACACATACACACACTAAACATGATATCTGGTCTACTTGCAGTAAGATAAAGAAGTGAGCCAATCATACCTCTATATTTTGAAATTTCTATGGGCTTACCACCTTCATCTTTGTCCAGTCGGCAAGAGGTGCTCATGGGAGTGTCAAAAACCTTTGAATTTTTCATTTCGAATCTTTTGAGCAATTCCTTGCAATATTTGGATTGGTTAATGAAGATTCCTTCATTTATTTGCTTGATTTGCAATCCAAGAAAGAAGGTGAGCTCTCCCATCATAGACATTTCAAATTCACTTTGCATAATATTAGCATACTCCTTACACAAAGATTCATTACTAGCACTAAAGATGATATCATCTACATAGATTTGTACAAGGAGAATGTCATGCTTTCTGTTTTTAATGAAAAGTGTAGTATCAACCTTCCCTCTAATAAAACCCTTTTCTAAGAGAAATTTGTTCAATCTCTCATACCAAGCTCTAGGAGCTTGTTTTAAGCCATTGTTGCTCTATTGGCAAGTGTACCAAATCGCAAAAAGTAATAAAGTGATAAGTGAGTATCGTTCCCTCAGAGATTGTGCTATCAAACACCAATTCACCAACTTAGACACTATTAGAACGATTGGTTTGGATTGAAGAGAGTTCTTTAGAAAGAAACCCTAAAGATACTAACACTTTGCAATTAACAATTAAGAAATTCAAAAGCAAAAGAAATAAGGAAGTAAGATCAATGATTGAAATGTTAGGGTTCCGATTTCACTTGAATTTTCTAACTAGTGTTTGGATTCTAACTTAACTAAGCCCAATTCACGGATTGATGGTAGGAATCCTATAATTAATCAATACCCAATTTCTTGGTTTACCGATTCACTTCAACAAAATAAAACCAATTAATTCCTTAACTTGGCCCTAAGTTGAAGAAGGCATGAAAGAAAAATTGATTCCTAAATAAAACCACATAATTAACATTCTCTATTCCTAGACTTTATTAATTAAGGAGTTTACCACAAGAAGCAAAATCATACATGAATTTCCCAATCCTATGCATGAACAACTATTCAATTTATGAGTGGCCAATCCATAAAAGCATTAAGCATAGTGATAAACACTTCAAATCCATGAAAAGAAACTTAGATTAAGCTTAAAAGAATCCAAACAAGTCTTTAATTCAAGCTACATCTTCACCCTAACTAGAAAGAGTTTAGAAACTCATAGAGAAAAAGAAAACTAAAACAGAGGAAAGAGCAAACTCCATGAATAAATCAATTGGGAATGGAGAAATCTTCAATCCCTCTTGCTTCCTTCCGGTTCTCCCTTGTCCTTTGCTTCAAAACTTCTCCCAAGCCTCTTCTCCAGCCAAAAGTTTTCTAAAAAACCCTAACTTTTTCTATTTAAAGTGTCAAAACAGAGTTGGGCTGCGACGCTGGCGCCTAGGCGTTGCACATGGGCGCCTAGGCGCTGGTATGACAGAAAAACACTTCGAAATTTGACTTCTGGGGCGCCTAGGCACTAGCGTTGGGCGCCTAGGCGCTGGTATGGCAGAGAGCAACCTTTTGAGCGCCTAGGCATTGTATCCTGGCGCCTAGGCGCTGGCGTCAGCAAATAAACCTCCAAATTCAGCTCACTTGGGCGCCTAGGCGCTAGAACTCCAGAATTGAGCCACTTTACTTCAGTCCCAAAATGGTGTTTGTCCCTCCAAAGTTTTTGAACTTAACCTAGGTTTAACATAAGAAAGCAACAAAAATCATCAATAATAAAATAAACCCAGGTGCTAAGAAGGCAAGATGAAAATCAATTAAAAAGTGGAAAAAACACCATCTAAGGTTAAGGATGTAAAGTTTTCTTTCAAGAAAATAAGGTATTTAGCACAAATATCAGCCATACAATGCCTTTTTAAGTTTAAAAACATGATTGGGCAGTTCATAGTTTTCAAAACCTGGAGGTTGGTCAACATACACTTCTTCTTGTATAAAACCATTTAAGAAGGCACTTTTCACATCCATTTGATAAAGTTTAAAGTTCATGATGCAAGCATATGCAAGTAACATTCGAATAGCTTCTAATCTAGCAACCGGAGCATAGGTTTCTTCATAATCTATTCCTTCTTCTTGATTATAACCTTTAGCTACTAGTCTAGCTTTATTTCTTGTAATTATTCCAGTTTCATCAAGTTTGTTCCTAAAAACCCATTTGGTGCCAATAATGGTATGATCATTGGGTCTTGGAACAACTTCCCAAACTTGGTTTCTCTCAAATTGATTTAATTCTTCTTGCATTGCCAAGATCCAATGTTCAACAATTATTGCCTCATCTATGTTTTTAGGTTCAACTTGGGAAACAAAAGCCAAATGATTGCATATATTTTTAATGGAGTTTCGAGTAATTACCTTTTGAGAGACATCTCCAATTACCAAGTCAAGTGGATGGTTCCTATACGTTCTCCATTCTCTTGGTAAGTCATTGATTTGAGATTGACCTTGTTGTGGGGAAGCAATCTCCCCTTGCACTTCATTCTTGAGATTTTCCACTTTGTCGATCAAGTGTGTATTTCTCAGATTTTCTGCAATATCATCAACGACATCCTCTCTTGGCCCAAATGAGTTAGTTTCATCAAAAGCAACATGTATTGATTCCTCAATTGTCATTGTTCTTTTATTAAAGACTCTAAATGCTTTGCTAGTTGATGAATAACCAAGGAATATACCCTCATCAGATTTTGCATCAAATTTTCCCAAGTTATCCTTTCCATTATTTAAAACAAAGCATTTGCATCCAAAGACATGAAGGTGGGAGATGTTTGGTTTTCTTCCTTTGTAGAGTTCATAAGGAGTTTTCTTCAAAATTGGCCTAATTAGTGCCCTATTCATTACATAGCAAGCAGTGCTAACCGTATCGGCCCAAAAATATTTAGGAAGATTAGTTTCATTAAGCATAGTTCTAGCCATTTCTTCTAAACTTCGATTTTTTCTTTCTACAACTCCATTTTGTTGTGGAGTTCTAGGGGCTGAAAAATTATGCTCAATGCCACTTTCATTACAAAATGTTTCAAAATCTTGATTTTCAAATTCCCCACCATGATCACTTCTTATGGATACAATACTTGAGTTTTTCTCATTTTGAATTAACTTGGCAAGTTTTCTAAAAGCTTTGAAGGCCTCATTCTTATGAGCAAGAAATAATGTCCATGTAAACCTAGAATAATCATCCACAATCACAAGTGCATAGTAATTTCCACCAAAGCTCATTGTTCTTGATGGTCCAAAAGGGTCCATGTGCAGAAGTTGTAAAGGTCTTGTGGTTGAAACAATATTTTTGCTTTTAAAAGAGACCTTTACTTGTTTTCCTTTTTGGCAAGCATCACAAAGTTTATCTTTTTCAAAATGAAGCTTTGGAAGTCCAATTACTAAGTCTTTAGATATTAGTTTATTTAAATTATCCATGTGAATGTGAGCAACTCTTCTATGCCATAGCCAAGAATCATATTCCTTACTTACAAGACATTTAGCTTCATTGGAGGAAATATCGTCTAGGCTAATCATATAAATGTTATCCACCCTATGACCAACAAACTTAACTTGCTTATTATTTTTATCTTCAACCATGCAACAATTTGAGTCAAAGATTACTCTATTATTTTTGTCACACAATTGACTAATGCTAAGTAAGTTATGTTTGAGTCCATCAACCAACAAAACATTTTCAATAGAAGTTGAGGGAGTTTTACCAACTTTTCCAATGCCAAGGATTTTTCCTCTATTGTTGTTTCCAAAAGTGACATGTCCATGCTCCTTTGATGTGAAGAGGGAAAATTTTGTCTTATCTCCCGTCATGTGCTTGGAGCAACCACTATCAAGATACCATTTTGAGCTCTTGGCCTTCAAGCACACCTATAAACAAATTTAAGTTTTGGTTTTAGGTACCCAAACTTTCTTGGATCCTTTGATGTTAGTTTTAGGCAAGGTGCCCTTAGGAACCCATATTTTCTTTTGCCCAAAATGAATATTTTTCCTTATTCTACATGTGGATGCACTATGTCCCTTCTTGCCACAATGGAAACAAGTTATGAATGGACTACTTGACATTTTTGTAGAAACGAAGAAATTTTTATAAAATTTTTGTTGAATTTTGGGTTTGTATCCCAAACCGGCTTTGTCAAAAATGCATCTTTGTTTTCCAAGCAAAATGTTTAGATTATCCCTTCCAAAAGTGAATTTTGCAAGGGTGTTCTTTAAGTCCTCAATTTCTTTTTCCATAATCAAACAAGAGGAACATGATAAGGATGATGATGGAACATTTTTATGTGGAATGCAAGTAGAGCAAGAAGAATTAGTATAGATCAAGCTAAGAGTTTCATTTTCAATCTTTAGTTCTCCAACTTCATTGTTTAAGCAAGAAATTTGATTTTCTAGAGATAAAATTGATTTCTTTGAAGTTGAAACTAATTTAGCTAATTTTAAGGATTCCTCATGCAATTCCTCAAAAGCTTCTTGCAATTCATCATAAGTAGGTTGCAATTCAAGAGATTGAGATACTACCTCTAAGTCATCATTTGCCATGAGGCAAAGGTTTGCTTCCTCATCCTCGAAGTCATCTGATGAGCTCAAATCATTTTCTTCCCAAGCAATGTATGCTCTTCTTCCTTTCTTCTCTTGTTTAGGCCTTCTTTCAAATCTTTCCATTTTCTTTTGATAGAGTGGACAATCCATCTTCATGTGACCCGGCTTGCCACATTCAAAGCATGTTGGAGGTGTTGGATTTGAGCCCTCTCCTTTCGTGAAGTTTTTCTTGGGAGGAAATGGTGGTCTTCTTCCATTGTTTTTCTTCTTAAGAAACTTCCCAAATTTTCTCACAAGAAAACTAAAGTTTTCTTCATTCATTTCAAGGTCTTCCATAGAGCCACCATCATCATCTTCATTTTCATGATGAGAGGAAGTGGCCTTGAGAGCAATTCCCTTCTTCTTCTTGTCAACGTCTTCATGTTCATTTAGTCTCACCAACTCCATTTCATGCTCTTGGAGCTTTCCAAAGAGAGTTGGAAGAGTTAAGGTGGACAGGTTTCTTGATTCGGAGATTGCGGTCACCTTGGGTTGCCATTCCCTACTCAAACATCTCAACACTTTGTTAATTAAATCTTCATTTGGAAATGTCTTTCCTAATGAGGCTAGATAATTAACTATATGAGTGAATCTCTTTTGCATATCTTGTATGCTTTCACCTTGATTCATTCTAAAAAGCTCATATTCATATGTGAGAGTGTTGATTCTTGACCTCTTCACCTCACTAGTTCCTTCATGGGTTAATTGAAGTGTATCCCACATTTCTTGTGCAGTTTTACAATTTGAAATGCGAAAATACTCATCATACCCTAAGGCACTAGTGATGATGTTTTTGGCCTTAGCATTATATTGAACTTTCTTTTTATCTTCATCAGTCCATTCAGCTCTTGGTTTTATGACCACATGGCCTTCCTCTAATTTTGTGGGAACAAAAGCACCGTTTTCAACGGCATCCCAAATATCAAGATCAATTGATTCAATGAAAATCTTCATTTTTTTCTTTCCAATAAGTGTAACCGGTACCATTGAAAGCTGGAGGTCTATTAATAGAAGCTCCTTCGGGTAAAACAAATTGAAAAGAAGCCATATCTTCTCTTGAAGCGGTTAAGCTCTTTATACAAGAGTCAAGCTCTGATACCACTTGTTGCTAAGTGGCTTCAATAACTCAAGAGGGAGGGTGAATTGAGTTATAAAAAATTTTCACAAAGTTTTTCACTGAAGCTTTAATGGTACTAATTTTTATTGAATCAATAGTATCAAGAGAACAATTTATCAAGATTGAAAGTACTAAGAAACAAGATATAAAAAAAATAAAGCTTGAATAAATAAAGAGTGTAAGGAAGAGAGAGTGCAAACAAGATTTATACTGGTTCAATCACTCCTTGTGATCTACGTCCAGACCTCGAGATCGTCCACCCGAGATTTCCACTATACTTCAAGCTTCTAACTTGGGTGCTTGAGAAACCCTTACAAGAATGGAGTACTCTTCACTAGTGTGGGATCCTCCACCCTCTTTGTGCTAGAGCCTCAATCAAATACAACAAGGGACACCTACCCTTGGATTCTTACACGAAAAGTAAGTGTTTGAAGTGTTTAAAACTCTCAAAAGAGCAGATATACAACTTGAAGAATGATGGGTAATGATATATTATCACTTAGAGCTCAATAACAGAGTATTACTTGAATACAGGGAGTTAAATGCTCTCTAAATCAATGATTTCACAGTAGTTGTTCTGTTTATTAACTCCCCAAGTGATAGGATAAATACTCCATAGCATATTAGAGCCGTTGGTGGTGGTTGGGAAAAAATTAAATGTCAAAACTAGCCGTTATAAATGAGTTTCACGCAAGAGATATCCAGATATTTGAACCCTGTATCCGGATATCTTGTTTTCTGGGTTTAGCTAAGAACAGGATATCCTGATATCTGATCGAGATATCTGGATATTCAAGCTTGTATCCGGATATTCAGACAAGATATCCGGATATTTAAAGGTTGTATCCTGATATTTGAAATGTGTTTTAGCTACTGGAGTAAGATATCCGGATATCACAAATCTGTATCCGGATATTTCAATGTTGATTTGCCTCTGGAGACAAATATCCAGATACCAAAGGCTTGTATCCTGATATTTGGCTTTCAGGAGCCAAAATTTAAATTTCCAAGGAATGGTATGCGGATACAAAGACTTGTATCCGGATACAAGACCCTAAAATCTTAATTTTGGCTTTGCAAATTAACAAGATTGAAGTCAAAACAATTTTCAAACTAATTGAAGGACAATTAAAAAGTTTTTAGAACAACTTGCCACCAACACTCAGGTTTTGAAAAATGTTTTCTTTTAAGCTAATGGATGCTTTAAAAGGTTCAAGAGCTTTAAGCAATAACTAACTTTTTACCTTTTACAAAGAATCAAGGTCAAATGAAAATCTTCAATAAAGCTTGGACTTACTCTTCGTTGTGAGTCACTTCTTGTTATCATCAAAATTCCTTTAAGCAGAGTGAGTTCACACATGAGGGTTGTCAATCAAATCAGATTGATGGGAGATGAACTTTTAGACAGCAGAATTGTAGAGAAAGTCTTGGTGGTCTTGCCTAAAAGATTGGAATCCAAGATTTCCTCACTTGAAGAGTCTAAAGATCTCTCTAAGATAAGCTTGATAGAGCTTGTAAATACTCTTCAAGCTCAAGAACAAAGAAGATTACTCAGACAAGAGGAAGCATCTGAGGTAGCCCTGCAAGTCAGGCACAAAGGAAAGGCTCCAATGCCTAGAGAAGAGAAAAAGTTTGTTGGTGAGCATTCGGGAAAAGATTCAAAGAAGAAGGAAAGATTTCCAAGGTGTGGAATCTGCAAAAGAACTAGTCACACGGAAAGTGATTGCTGGTTTAAAGGAAAAACTCCACCACCAATTCAATGCAGATACTACAAGAGAAATGGCCATATTGAAAAGTTTTGTAGACTGAAGCAACAACAACAAAATCAACCAAACCAATCTTCTCAGAAGGCTAATGTTACTGAAACTGAAACTGATGAAGAACTATGATTCATGGCTAAGACTACAAGGGGTTTAGAGGATTGTGACACTTGGTTTGTAGATAGTGGTTGCACTCAACAATTGACCAGCAAACCAGAATTTTTCTCAAAGCTGGAACCTACTACTTGATCAGTAAAAGTTGGAAATGGAGACAAAGTTGTTATCACAGGCAAAGGAACTGTGGGGATTCATACTGCAACAGGTATCAAATATATTTATGGTGTTCTTTTAGTTCCCAAACTTGATCAAAACCTGTTGAGTGTGGGTCAAATGATGCATGATGGTCATTCTTTATTGTTTAAAGAAAGGAGTTGTGTGGTTACTGATGCTGATGGTTATGAGTTATTTGAAGTAGAGATGATAAAAAGATGCTTTCCTGTAAATTGGAATTTAATTACTGAACATAAGTGTAAAATCACCAAGAGTGAATTTGATTCTAAGCTATGGCACAAGAGATTTGGCCACTATAATATGAAATCCATTCATTTTGCTCAAAAGCAAGAGTTAGTTAAAGATTTGCCCAATATTCAAGTATGTTCAGAAGTGTGTGAAGCCTGTCAACTTGGTAAGCAACATAGATTGCCTTTTCTTAGTTCAGTTACATGGAGAACTAGTGAAAAGCTTTGATTGGTTCACTTGAATGTTTGTGGACCTATGAAAACTGCCTTACTCAATGGTAGCAAGTATTTCATTCTTTTTATAGATGATTTTACAAGAATGACTTGGGTTTACTTCCTTAAGCAGAAATCTGAAGTTTTTTTCTGTTTTTAAGAAGCTTAAAGCCTTTGTTGAAGCACAAAGTGGTTGTTTCTTGAAGAAACTCAGAACTGACAATGGGAAGGAGTATACTTCTACTGAATTTAATGTGTTTTGTGATGATTTGAGAGTAAAGCACCAACTTACAGTGAGTTATTCACCTCAGCAGAATAGGGTAGCAGAGAGAAAGAATAGATCAGTTCTTGAGATGGCTAGATGCATGATTTTTGAAAAAAAAATTGCCAAAGTCTTTTTGGGCAGTGGCAGTAAACACGACTGTTTACCTCCAAAACTGACTTCCTACAAGGGTAGTACAAAGGATGACACCCATTGAGGCTTGGGGAGACATCAAGCCATCCATTATACACCTAAAGGTATTTGGGTTCTCTTTGCTATACTCGTGTACCAGATGTGAAAAGGAGCAAACTAGATGAGAAGGCAGAAAAGGGAATTTTAATAGGCGATAACTCACAATCTAAGGGCTATAAAATCTAAAGCATTGATTCAGGAAAGGTTTTTATTAGTAGAGATGTTAAGGTTGATGAAGATGCTTATTGGAATTGTGAGACTTTTCAAGTTGATAGGTATTCATTTTTGCCTACTCTTGAGAACACAAATGAAGATCATGATGAAGATGTTGATGATGAATTTGTTGTAAGAGGCATCAGATCTCTCTCTAACATTTATCAGAGATGCAACATTGTTGTACTTGAACCTACAAGCTTTGAAGAAGCTAGTAAGGTTGAGGAATGGAACCAGGCCATGAAGGAAGAGATAACCACCATTCAAAACAAACAAAACTTGGCAACTGTTTGACAAAACAGAAGACAAGAAAGTCATTGGAGTTAAATGGGTCTATAGGGTAAAACTAAACCCCAATGGATCCATCAACAAATACAAGGCCAGACTTGTTATAAAAGGCTACATACAGCAATATGGAATTAATTATACAGAAACCTTTGCACCAGTTGCACGAATGGACACAATTTGTGTTCTCATTGCTTTGGCTACACAAATGAAGTGGAAAATTTGGCATTTGGATGTCAAATCAACATTCTTGAATGGAAGCTTAGCTGAAGAGATTTATGTAGCTTAACCTGAAGGATTTGTTGTGGAAGGAAGTGAAGATAAGGTGTACAAGCTTCATAAAGCTTTGTATGGGCTGAAACATAATCTTAAAGCCTGGTATAGCATAATTGACAACTACTTCTGCAATCAAGGCTTCAGGATGAGTGAAAATGATGCAACTCTTTATGTGAGAAGATTATCTGATGGTAGTTTATTAATTGTCTCTTTATATGTTGATGATCTGCTAGTAACAAGCAGTAATCAGCAAGAAGTTCATATGTTCATAGAGGAGATGAAAAGCCAGTTTGTCATGGAAGGATTCCCAAATGGTTTGATGAGTATCTCGCACTGTCATGGATGACCATTGAAGTTGTTGATCGTAGCTCCAATATGTTGCAAGGAAATCATCCAATTCTACCGCTTAGCACTGAATTCTTTTCGGTCTCAAATAACAATTTCACTGGAGACATTTCTTCTGCAATTTGAAATGCAACCTCCCTTGGTATACTCAACTTGTCTCACAACAACTTGACAGACATGATTCCACAATGCCGTGGAACCATTCAATCTCTTTCAGTTTTGGATCTACAGATGAACAACCTTCATGGAATCATACCTAGAAACTTTATTGAGAGAGAAATGTATTGGAGACTATAAAATTTAATGGCAATAGATTGGAGGGACCATTACCTCGGCCTTTAGCCCACTGCAAACAACTGAAGGTTCTTGATCTCGGTGAAAATAATATAAAGGATACATTTCCCAATTGGTTTGAACCTCTTCAAGAGCTGCAGGTCTTCATTTTACGATCTAATAAGTTCCATGGTGTCATCACCCGTTTGAAGACTAAGCATACCTTTCCCAAGTTGAGGATTTTTCATGTATCCAACAACTATTTTAGTGGCCCTTTGCCAAAAGAATACATCAAAGACTTCAAAGAAATGATGAACATCGAGGATGGTCCAATTACTGGTTTGATATACATGCAAAGCGACTCCGTATTCAAATCATACAATGATTCTGTGGTGGTCACAGTGAAAGGTTACTCTATAGAGCTGGTGAGGATCTTAACTACTTTCACAACCATTGATTTATCATCAAATAACATGTTTGAAGGACAGATTCCAGTAGTCATTGGACTACTAAATTCACTGAAAGGGCTTAACCTTTCTCACAATAGAATCACCGGTGACATTCCACAATCCTTTGGGAGTTTGACAAAGCTAGAAATGGTTAGACCTCTCGTCAAACAAACTCATGGGTGAGATTCCTATAGTATTGACCAATCTTTGTTATCTTTCTTTCTTGAACTTTTCACGAAACCATCTTGAGGGAATCATACCAAGTGGTAAACAGTTCAATACATTTCAAAATGATTCATACGAGGGAAATCCATGGCAATGTGGGTTACCTTTGTCAAAATCATGCAATAAGGATGAAGAACAGCCACCAGAATCTACAACCATTCAACATGAAGAACAATTTAGATTTGGTTGGAAAGTTGTAGCTATGGGATATGCATGCGAGGTAGTATTTGGGATGCTCCTAGGATGTATTGTATTTCCAACCAGAAAACCTCAGTGGTTTATGAGACTTATGTTGGTGTATCAAATAAACGGGTGAAAAAGAACAGCAACAAAGCCGATGCAAACTGAAGAGGAATGAATTAGCTTAATATGCCATGTCTTCTTGTGACTTGCTTTTTCTTCATATTCTTTTTTTCTTTTCTTTTCTTTTAATTTTTCTGTATAATATGCTGAAGTCTTATCTGTCTTCATAAGCATATGGCGATCTGTTTTCATATTACGTAAAAGAATAAGAACATATGTGACATATAAATATAATGCATTTTATATACTTAAATTCCATTAAAAGAATTGAAGTCTTTATAAATGAGACAAAAAAAAAAAACAATAGCTTACTTGCGTTATTTTTATATTAAATTGATCATTTAAGCTAGTGAAAAGAATATAAGACATCGCAATGAAAAGCATGACTACAACAAAATTTGCTCATCATATGACCAAAGTTATATCATGGTTTCCTGAGAACGGAACTAGTGTAAGTGGCAGTTTTAGTGATAGCACAAAAAAGTCATTTTCATTGCTACAAAACTTATTTTTGGAGATTCAATGGTTCACATAATGACTAGTATGCAATTTGAATGGTTTTCTTTAGAGTAGTTTCTAGAAAGACCACCATTAGGTTTGTGAAGTGCACTTTAAAGCACTAGAACTCCAAGTTTGAATTCAATTTAACGTAACATTTTTTATTGGTTGCAAAAAATTATTTACATGGCAATAAAATTCCAAGTTTGGAACTCAACATGGTATTTTCCTCCTGGAAACTTCCCGAGCTGCTCCTCTACCGCTTGGAAACAAACTGCACTATTGAAATGCTGATTGTAGGCTATCTTTGGGTGCTTATGGGGCTAAGGATTAGAGAAAAAATGTTGGCTGACGAATATTTGGTAGAAAAACTATTATCTGTTAGCATTCTATATGAGCTGTCAACTTGCTTACAGCCACAAATTTTGCTGACTATGGGACTTCAAAAACTGTTTACCACTCGAGCTTCGCAACTAGTTTTATTTTTTCGCGCTTTAACCAACTGATTGACAGTCCTGTTGACAAGAATTCCTACCATTGACAAGAAGCCTATGAACATACTAGAACATGTTTCATAACATTTTGTATTGCAAGTGTCAAAGGAAATTAATTTTCATTTCTTGCAATAAAAAAACTCAGTTTCCACAATTTGTATATCTTTTCCTTTAAGAACATTAAGTATAATTTTCAAAGAGCAGGACCCACCCTTTCGAGTGGGAGAGACCACAAGTCCCGCATAATAATTGTTTGTATCTTTCTCGCTTTGTAGATGACATTGAAAGACAAAGATTCATATCCCAGTCCCATCAAATTAGCAGCCAATTTTTATATGTAGAGTCCAAAGTTGCAGCATGCAATGCCATATCAGAAGAAAGTAAACCAAATTTCTGGAAAAAAAAACGTTTCATGTTCAACTTCATACCAAGCTAGCAACAATTGCAAAAGCTTGACAAGGCACCCTTCCCATTTTTCGCCATCTAGAGGCTAATTTGTATAAATTATCAAGGTCCCCACCCGTTCTGATTATTCACATTAAAAACATTCTTATGAGATCCTATATATTAATAAGTGAGCTTGATACACTAGGTCAATGTGATGAATGAACTTTCAATCTCACCAAGCAATGGTGCAGAAGAGAATAAGCTACTCGTCATCCTCTGGGTCAAAATCCTTAACCTTCACATCTGCATCTTCTCCATACTGGACGCAGTTATCAATTTGGGCCAATACATATTGTATACTGTAAATGAGAACAATCCATAATAAGTATAATATTAACACCAATTGACTTCTTTTTGGGTGGGGCTAAACTAATGAAACAAATGACGTGAAATATAGTGTTCAATGACTCGTACTACCCTGTGGAAAAGTTAGGAGAACATGCAAAATCAAAACTTACCATGAAACAAGCATGGGCAAGGAAGGCTAAACTAGAAGGCCATTCCTGAAGTTTACCAAAAGACAACTTCGGTATTTTATTAAGAGCTGGACTTGATTGGTCCAAATTAAGTAAAATTCCCGTAAGTCGTAACTTTTCTTATTAATGAACACAAACCCACTTTACAGTCTTGTGAAAATAAATCAAGAATGAGTGCTTTCATTATTTCATAGTCCTTCCTCAATACGAGGAAGCATACACACAAGCTGTATTCAAGGTTAAACAAAGGGTTCAAGATCCATTCAATCATCCAATATACCCAGAACCTATTTTTCTAGTAAAAAACATGAAGATGATCAAAAGTTTGTTACAGGTTGTTGAACTATTATTTAAGTTTGAATACAAACTCATAACAGAAAATTTGGCATTTTGATTCCAGAGAATAACATAATTCACATCAAAACATTCTGACGGTATGATCATGAAGACAATCAAATTAATCATATTTTCTTGGATTATTAAACTTGTATTCTCCCCACATTCATATTGTAATTTCTACTTGTTTCTGCCAGTATCCTAGAGAGACGAGCCCTTTTGTGAGATCAAATCTAAATGTGGTTAAAATCACATCTCAAAGCCTGCAAACCAGAGAAATCTTATAGCCAAGAGTTTCCAGAAGCACTGGAAAACACAAGCTACAAGAGCCATAATTTGAATCTTCCATTAAACAATTAAACAGTTATTCAACTTGATTCAAGCCATATTGTGCCATTCAATTTTAATATTTCAGCATCATCAATGGCATTAATTAATCAATTCCAATGTATGATACACAGCCACTAGAGAAAAATTATATCCCTTACATGCTAACACATAAGATCATTCAAAAAATGAACAGGCGGCAAGGATAAGAAGCAGACAAAAGAGAGAGGAGCATACCTGCGGTCCTTCCTCAAGTCCAGTGGTATAAAACTCACCATGCTATAATTATTCACCTGTTGCAGAAGGAACAAATATATAAATATATACAAGCTGGTGGGAAAAAAGACAGTGTTGCAGAATTTAATCAATGTTCCCAGTAAGCCTCAACCGTAAGGGTATAATCAGGCTGTTCTAAAATGGAAGAGGTAAGGGAATGAGTTGGAATGGAACCTTCATTCCTTTCTAAAATTTGGAATTGGCAATAATGGAATCATCACTCCATTCCCATGATCTTTACACAAAAATGGAATGAGAATTAAGTACAAATGGAAACAAAAACCCCAAAACAAATTCATAACTTCTACACACATTTCAAGTTCCAGATGATAGATTTGTTAACCTAAAATCAAATTTGATGATTGGCGCTACAAAATTTCTGGCAAGATAACATTAAATTTAAATAAAATATGAAATGTGTAGAACTAAGATCACAGAAATAAATTCTAAATCTATACTATATATAAAAGGAATGATTACATTTAGTATTCATCACAACAAAGAAAGAAAATATACACACAATAAATGCACCCGTGCATCCAACTAGTAATAGTAATAAACCTGACTCCCTTTTTACTTCACTTGGTGGGAAAAACCATATAGTAATAATAAACCGGTTACCCATTTTACTTCGCGTGGCAGGAAGTTCGATGAATTTTATCAAGTAATGTTGGCCATTAGATTTTTCAGTAAATCACATTTAATTGCCGATGATGATTGTACGGGAAACTACTTCCATCAACTTTTTTCCTTTTTCTCTCATTGGATTAAACCCATGTGGCCATGTAACTCTTATATTTTATGAGTTTTGGTCTTTCTCACATTATTTTCCCATGTCCTTTTCCTTTTTGTTCGTTTATTCTATAATTTATTCATAATTATTTTCTTAAAAAAAATTAACTCATTTTTCATACAAAATGGCTTAATACATATTTGAAGAATACGTTTCAGAACGAGTAATTTTTTTATAAAATAACAATATTAGAATCATAAATCTAAATTTTGTATGACATTTTCACATTAACAAAGTTAAAGAAAAATATTTTCAAATTTGGTAAAAATAAGTTATATTTACATGTTAACAAAGAAAATACAACATCAACATCTAAGTGATGAAGAGATTTAATTAAGTTAACTTAAAATTAATGAAAATAACCTCAGTGTAATTAAAATAAGTGAGATTAAAATTTAACTAGATGTAGACCGCAAATTTGCGCAGGCTTATAAAGGAAATTGTATTTAGATTTTGTTTCGTTAAAAAGCGTGTTATATCTTTTATACAATGAGCATCATCTATCTTCAGTTCCATGAAGAGGTTTCATAAGAAAACTTTAGAGAATTACTATTTTTAAAAGATGACACGTTAACAAACAAAAAATACATGAAAGGAAAAAGTAATTTACTCTTTTCTTTTCATTAAAAACAAAAACTTGACATACATATTTAGATAAAAAAAATCTTAAACATATATTGATAATAATCATTTCAATATTCACTCAATGTCATTTATTCTACATGGTAAGCAATAGATGATATGTCAGGGACCAACTATCAAAGGGACCAACTATCAAAGCTTAAGTCTTTAGGTAGAGGCACGTGAATAATTTTATATCTCTAATACATTCTTTCATGCAAAAGTCATTTAGACTTGAAGCATAGACAATGCATAGACCTATTTTATCTTGCGTTTCATTCAACTTTTATTTTGAAAAAATAGGGTAGCAAAGATTAAACACAGTATTACCTGATCATAGAAGTTTTGATACAATATCAAAGACCAATTATCTCAAAATCTTAAATTATTAAGTAAAGACATATGAATGATTTTATATCTCTACCATAATAGATTTGGGTTGGGGTGTCATTTAGCCCAAAAGCAACTATGTCTAAACGTATAATGATGTAGAGGTCCATTCGACCCCTCACACGGTCCACCATCTCCATCACTCTATGCCCAAAGCCCCATACTCAAGTCCCAATTTTTGTTCATTGTTGGCATTCATAGCGTCACAGCCTCAACTTGTGATTCTCAATTTTGGTTGCCTTGTTCCCTTCTTTCACTCTCTATGAATATGATATATTGTATATACCTTTAGCCACTATACTTCTTACTACTATTTCCGTTATGTAAATAATGGTGTCTTTGAAACATGGCTCTTAGAGAGAGAAAATTAAGAGAATAGTGAAAATAAAATTTATTGAATGAGAAAATTGTGAGAAAATGTTTACAAGAGCAACTTATATAGCTTTAAATGTATAATTAATTATGTAACTAATCACAATTAACTAACTAATCACTAATTAATCTATTAACTAACCATGTGTGGTAATAGTTCCATAATTCAATTGCTAGCTTAGCTTCCCTTGCACTCGCTTTTTTCGTTAACTTAAAGGAATGTTTGGGCATATTTCTTAAATGGGCATTATCATTTACAATGTTTCATTGGGACAGTAATGAAAGTTTATATACATAATATCCCAAAAAGAAGAATAAATAAATACATAATTGCTATTGGCAATTAGGATACGACCATAACAAAAGAAACTAAAAATGTGGCACCACACGACTACCAACGATCTCTGTAACAGTATACGCCTAAGACTGAGACCAAGACGTGGTTTAGATGTGCTCCCTCCATGCGAAGTCAACATTGGCTGATGAAGGACGAGAACCGAAGCAAGGGAAGCCTAAGCTGCAGCAATTGTTGGCTAAGAGAGAGTTAGATGTTTCTTTGGCAGTAGACTCAAGCTCGAAGTGATGAGAGTTGGACATAACAAAAGGGAAAACCTGACCTCACCTGCTACTACTATGACCATAGGTTTTGGTTGTTTTTCTGTGCAAAGCAAAACAAATAAAAAATGCAGAAGTAAGAAAACGGGGGTTTCACAGTGGAAGGGACAACGTGAGTATTATATGTAAATGTAAAGTAGTGGATACCAATTCAATAATTCACATTTGTTCCTCATTGCTCATTAGTCACTTCGCAACCTACATAACAACTGAGAATACAACAGTTGGTGTTTATTGTTGAGATACTCAGAAGAGACTCTGTAACTGAAGTAGTGAATTTGGTGCTCATTCAATTGAGACTTGAGATACTCAAATGGCATTAACCTGACGCTAGGAATATGGAAGACAAAGCTGTGAGCCAACACTTAAAATATGCTGAAATGGCAGAAGGGGAAAAAAATAAGAGAATAAGCTGATGTGGCAATCAGAGAGAGCTTATTTGGCAATTCTATAGTGTGGGCTTCAGACTTTATAAATTAAAAATAAATTTTAATAAAAATGAAGATCACTAAAAGTATAGTTATGCTTTTTTGGTATATATAGTATAGTTATACTTTATTGTCGTCGTTTTATTCATTACCAAGTGTTTTGAAGAACTATGTAGGCAAGTTAGCATCTCACTTTTAAAATGGTTGTTTTGGCCAATCATATCACCTATTAAGAAGATACTTGGCACCCCTTTTCCCTTTGATTTTGGGTAGAGAAGTTCATAGCATTGGATTGTGTCAAATCTTTACCTTTTGGCTATTGGATCTTTCAACGAAAATTTGACTGTCCATAATGCTCCATTGTTTAGAGAGAAAGTATTTTGAATTGTGCAATATTGATAATCAAAACTTATTTCAAAATAACTATAATTCATATCATTTTTATTAAACAATTATTGCAACAATGACAAAAAGTATAAACACGAACAAAATACAAATTAATCACATCATTTTAAAAAATCAGAGCAACTAAATCTTGAGTAGACATATTATTGATTCTTGAATAAATAAGTGGTCCCTACCACTTTCATATCTAATAATTACATTTGAATAAAGTTAAAGTTTGTCAAAATTATGGCCAATGTTTTTAGCTGTGTAACACTACTCAAAATCAATATATCCTTTACAATAATTTTCTCAAGCTCAAGCAATGATATATGTTTACTAATTAGGTTGACACTAAAGTATGGATGTGAGGGTTTCTTCTTATTGTTTTATTGAACTTCGGAAAAGAAAAATACACAAATACCCTATGAATTTATCTCATTTTAAAGTAGACACTGTGAACTTTTGAATTCAGATAAAAGACCTTTAACTTTCTAAAACTTGCAAATAAATCTTTCTAAACAAATGTTAAACAAAAATTATTTATCATGTGGCTTGTATGTGTTTATGCACCTAACAGCCTTTAATTTGTTCATATTATTTTTATAAAATTTTTTAAAATTTCATCCTTTTAATTTATTTTATTTTTGAAATTGTTCAATTTTTTTATTTTTAGAATTAGAAATTAAATAGCAAGGAGAAAAACTTTAAATTCTTTTTAAAAAAATAATGTAGGCAAACGAGATATTGTCACAAACATTAATCAACACATCTAAATGCATGTTTGGATTAGCTGTGAAAACAAAATTATATGAAAAAACAATTATGTGAATAATCGAGTTTCAAGAAAATCGATTATGAGAAAAATAAATTATGTTTGGATATGGTAATTCATAATCGATTTTATGATAAAGAGTTTTGTTTGGATTGTATAAAAAAATCACTTTTATGTATTAAATTACCAAAAGATGTATGAAATGATTGAAAAAGTTATTTGATTAAGGATAAATAGGTATTTCTCTCTCAAAACTTTTGAAATAATCTGAAATCAAATAATTAAAAGCTTAAAATACCAGCTTTTTTAAAAAAGCTGTTTTTAGTTATGAAAAAATAATCTTAACTTATAATCAATTTTATACAGTTTAAACAAACAAGATAGATTTTAGATAAAATAGCTTTTTATTTAAAAAAAACGATTATTCTAAAAAATTAAGCATTACCAAATATGCTCTAAGTCACATGATGAATCGTTTTTGCTTAATTAGTAGACAGTTGCAAGTTTTGAAAATTTAAAGATCTCATCTAAATTTTTAAGTTTATGGTGACTAGTTCAAAATGAAATAACGTTCATCAAGTGCTTATGTGTTTTTTTCATTTTATTTATTTATTTTTCTCTATGTAAGGCCCGGGGGATAAGGGTAACACTTGATGATGCCTTTATGTCATGGAATTCAGAGATTATGATGTTTTAGGTCCCATTCTGATGTACTTTCCAGCAACTTATTAGAGCCTATCGATCTACTCATTTAAGTATTTATGATGCGTGAAAAACTAAAAATGATGTTCGGATATGCTTTTGGTTATAGCTTCTGGCTATATACCAAATAAGCTGTTGGAACAGCTTATCTAAAATTTCAAATTATGTCCTTAATTTTGCAAAACCTGTAGCTTGAAGGCTCTAGACTTCTGATCTAAAAAGTCTCCGCCAAAGAATGCAAGCCCCGTCTCAAGGCAAAGAACATCTATTTTAGACATCGTTTATCCTCTGTGAAACTCAGCAATATAAGGTACTAAGCTTATACAGAAAGAGGCATCCCCAAATACAAAGCAAAAACACAAAATCTACAAGAACTAATAGATGAATTGGGTATATATTTTTCTTTTTCTGATTAACAACAAGGCAACTGCCGAAAGAAAAGAACAAGAAAATCTACAAAGCAGAAGAATGTTAAATTTTTTATCTACAATATAATGTTAATTTTTTTTGTAAAGATATAATGTTAAATTTTAATTTTTTCAAAATACGTATTGGAAATTATTTTAATTTTTCAATTATTAAAAATTTAAAATTGATAAGTGCTTATTTATCCAACCCCCAAAATTGTTCACGTGTATTATTATATCTTGCTAAGGATCTATGGGATTTCATCTTTCTAAATTTATATTGTAACTTGAGAATGCATAAATATATGGGTAAAATACACATTACTTCCTTGTAGTATATGGCATTCTCAACTTACTTCCTTAAACTATTTTTGTTGTCACTAAACCCTCCTAGAATGTGATTTTAAATGAAAACTAACATTTTCAGTAAAATCAATCGGTGATGACATTTAAAACCATACTCTATGAGGTTTTAGTGACAACAAAAATAGTTTAAAGAAGTAAGTTGAGAATGTCATATACTACAAGGGAGTAATGTGTATTTTATCCAATCATATAATATCAGGTCATGTGTTGTGCACATGTCATCACCGTTTGATTTAACAGAAAATGTTAGTTTTCATTTAAAACTATACTCTAGGGAGTTTAGTGACCAAAAAAATAGTTTAAGGAAGTAAGTTGAAAACGTCATATAATTCAGGAAAGTAATATGTATTTTACCCTAAATATATATTAGTGACCAATGAGAATTTCCCATTTTGAATACGTTATTTGAATAGAAATCTAAGCTAAACTGATCAAGGAAAGAGGTTAAATAGAGATAACTTTTAATAATGAATAACAGATTTTATATTTTACACGTATGCAATTCCTGTCAATACTTTTAACTTCAATTTTTATTATTTTAAAAAAAATTAGTTACAAAGCACTCCTTTCATAGAAAAAAATTGTGATTATCTTTTTTCTTGGTAAAAGATGAAGAGAAGTTGTACTTATAAATAATTTTTATTAAATTATATTCTACTTACAAGAAATGAAAAACTTTAGTATACAAAATAAATAAAATACTATTTAAAACTACAACTGAAATTATCAAACATAAGAAATTTATAGGGGAGGGAAGTATTAAGGAAAAAATAGCATAGTGTGTCTCCGTGTGGGGTTCCTTTGGCAACAAAAGTCTTGTAACTTTTAGGCACTTTAGTTCCTCACTTTCCCCTTCTTAGCAACTGCATTGAAGAAGTGTGAGTCTCCCCTTGTAGAGACCAAGAGT
Source organism: Styphnolobium japonicum (assembly GCA_023212625.1). NCBI lineage: Eukaryota > Viridiplantae > Streptophyta > Magnoliopsida > Fabales > Fabaceae > Styphnolobium > Styphnolobium japonicum. The sequence continues at coordinate 9,109,795 of JALBWW010000010.1, forward strand.
AATATTACTAGGCCAGGTCTTGCAAGTTATGCACACTATTGGTTCTTTACTTTTTTGTCTGTCTTCTTTTGTTTTTATCCTTTTATTTTCTATCAATTTCAAGAGCTAATTCATACATTGTGCCATATTCCACCCGTTAGATTTGATTGTGCTAGCTCAATTTCCACATTGTGGGACCTCACAGTGGGAGTGTGATAGCTATTTGGCAAGTGTATCAAATCGCACAAGTAATAAAGTGATGAGTAAATTATCGTCTCCACAGGGAATTGTGTTGTCAAGTACCAAATTACTAATTTAGATACTATTTAAACGATGCAAATTAATGAAGAGAATTAAAAAAAAACTAAAATTTTAACTATGTTAAATGAGGTTGAGCAAACAAAGAGTGAGATGCTAGAGATCCGATTTCACTTGATTTTCCGATTATTTGGATTCTTTCTTAATTTAAATTCAAATTCAAGAATTGATGGTAAGATATCTAATTTAATTAAAACCCAATTCCTTGGTAGATTAATTCTCTTCAACTATCTAGAATTAACTAATTCCTTAGTCTAATTCTAAATAGAATAAGGCATGAATGAACAAAATCCCAAGTAATACTACACAATCAACAACATCTATTCCTAGATTATTGCTTAATCATGGTGTTTATCTCAAGAAGCAACATCACACATGAATTTCCCAATCCTATGCATGACCATCAATTCAATTTATGGTTGATCAAGTCATAAAAGCATTAAGAATAGAGATGAACACTCAATCATGAAAGGAAACTTAAATTAAGAATTATAAATCCAAATAAATCATCCATTCAAGTTACATCATCACTCTAGCTAGGAAGAGTTTAGAAAAACATCAAGAAATAGGAAAACAAAAGATAGGAAAATGTAAACTCCATTGAATCCAAGATAACAAGAATATGAAGATCTTGAATCATTGCTCCTTAATGATCTCCTTAGCTCTCCTAGGGCTGGAAGCCCTCTCCCCCAAAGTCCCCTATGGCCCCTAAGGCAGAATAAGTCCTTTTATAAGATTTAGGAAACTCTAAAGCAATTAAATGTTGCTGCCACTTTTCTTCATAAAAGGCGTTAACTTGGGCTGGACATATCTCATCAAATCTGATCGAATCAGTGATAGTGGTCAACATAATATTCGTAGATCTTTTTCTTAACTCTCCATATCCACCGAGATCATGTCATTTGAACTTCTGGAGTGAAAGTTATGCCCAAATTATTACAAAAGATTTGACAGCAAAAGTTTCCCTGATTTGCCTTTAATTAAGTTTCCTTGTTTCCTTGAATAGTCTTTGATTGAGTCTCCTTGATTAGCCTTTGACTAAATCTCCAATTTTCATCCCTTGAAGATTCTTTGCACAAATTACCATAATTACAGTAGATTTGTTCAAAGATCGACTTTCCTAAAATAAATAGCAAATAAACATTAATTAGGAGATAAAATCCCACAAAATCATATGATAAAGATATGAAATATAAGTACTAAATAAGACTCATCAAATACCCCCAAATTTAAACTTTGCTTGCCCTTAAGCAAAAGGAAAACAAGGGACATATAATTAAACTTAAGACATGCTTAAGACAGTATGTAATATGCTTCAAGATTTCCACAAGTTTCCTCAAAAGCTATCTTATTAGCTCAACTCAAGGTATTCATGGATATCATAAAAGAATATGCTTCAATTCAATCACAAGCAACAAGTTAATACGAATTCCCATTTTTTGTGTGTGTGCGAGATCCCATCACAAATCGTTACATGCCATCTCGATTGATTTATGCGAATGCAAATCTGCCTCCATGTTCAAACCCCATAAGTTTGCTTTTCATCTCTCTCTCCACTAATGTAGGCTATCTCAAAGAACTTAGATCAAAAGGTCTTTTAAAGCTTGTAATGTTAGGCTCGGGTGATTGGCTATGAAAGAAAGGAATGGATAAACACAAAGGTTTTAGAGATCCATTAAAGCACTAAATAAACAAGAGCAATCACGATAATGATGAATAAGGATGCTTATCTAGGTGCCTATTTCTCACAATCAAGAAGCATCTAGTTTTTTTTTTTAAGCACTTCTTTTCTTTTCTTTTTTTGTCTTCTTTTTCTCTTTTTCTTTTTTTTTCTCTTTTTCTTTCTTCTTTTTTTTTTTTGCTTCTTTTTTTGTCTTTTTTTTAATAGTGCTTCCAATATCCCTAAACTTTAATATTTTCATGCACTAGGATCATGGAACACCAAATTTTCAACACTTGAAGACATTAAAGACACCATCAATTCACATCCAATTTAAATAACTTCATGCACTATGAAAGAATTAATGCACCCCAATGGATTCTCCAAAACAAAATCAAGGTATGATATGTGTGTCTAGGCTATTCATAGGTAGGTAATTGCATAGCACATAAGAAAGAAAAATAGGCTCATGTATTAAACAAGCTCAAAAAGGGTGACTAAGGATGTTTGTCTTAAAGGGTAGGCTTGAAAGGCTCAAACGATCCAAACAATGCCTAAATCATCTCCAAGTTCTAAGTTCAAGCCTAGGATTTCGCCTCAAGAGAGAATCAAACAAATTCTAGGATCCTAGACTTAAGCAAAGTTCACATCACATAAATTGTTTCTAAATGCACATGCAACTCTAAGCAAGAGATCGAGTGTTTACTTTTTTTTTATGGGAATCACATCTTAACAAGAATACTTAGCAAAAGAATTTAACAAAACTTAAACAATTACCATGTTTTCCCAAGAGTCAAGATAACTTGATGACTAGATTTCATCATTGGATTAGGAAATCAATAAAGCAATAACATTATATCTTAAGCATATGCATAACAAACTCTAGAAATTTAAACAAAGGACCATCACCCTCAAACTTAAACTAATCATTGTCCCCAATGTTTTAAAATAATTCCTAATTTAAATGAATGAAAATAAATATCTAGATAGGAAGAATAAAAAGCAACGGGGTAGAGTCACATACCTGAAATTCTTAGCAATTAAAATGGTAGAAGCACAAAGGAATACTAAAGCTTGGGAAATTGTTAGCAATGATTAAAATAAATAGGCAATCTACAATTTTTTTTTTGCCGACACTATTTACATCCCCCTACAAAGGCTCTGAACTCGGGGAGGCACTAAAGCCGACTCAACAAAAAATAAAAAAAATAAAAAAATAAAAAATAAAATCATAACTTAATCATACGTATCATAGATTAGTCTAACATGTACAAAGTCAAGTTCTATAAAAAAATTTAACAAAAACAGTTAAATAACTACTAGCACAAAGAAAATAAAAAAAAGTTAGCTTATGTACAAACACCTCTAAAATAAAACAAAACTATGCAAAGTCATTTGAGTTTACTAAACTATGAAGAATTTGGATCCTAGACATATCCTCTTTAACCTCAGGCTCTACAATTTCAATTTCAGGGATGAACACATTATGCTGTGGGAATGAATTACCCTCATCTAAATGATATTTATCCTTAAAATCTTCTTTAAAAACAAAAGCCATATTTGAGTGTCCATTATTCTTCAATGGCATAACAATATTATCAATTTCCTCACTAGACCTAAAGGAGATGGATTGATCTTGTTCTTGTTTCCTATTAGATATAGTGGTAACTGCATATTGTTTATCAAAATCAAGGATAAGTTGACTATTCATATTTTTCATCTCATCTAATAGAATATCCATTTTATATAAATTAGCCATTACCTTATCCATTGTTTCTTTTTTTAAATTCTCCTCTAGGTAATACTGATCCGCAACCTCATTAAGAAAATAAGGCGGTTGATAGTAGCCATAAGTAGATTGGTAGAATTGATTTTGATATTTAGAATATTCACTACCAATGTTACTAGGAGAATGCCATGAGAAATTAGAGTGATTATGTCAATTAGGATTATATGTCTCATGATATGAATCAGTAAAAACACTGTCAGAATTATTATATGGACACATATAGGACACATGCATAGGATTGCCACACAAAGAACATGCCTCATAGCTATTGTAATTCATGTTACGACAATTCAAAGCTGAAACAATTTTACCAAGAGTTTTGTCTCAACTTCAAGCTTGTTGCAACCAATGACCAAAGACACCTAAAAACATAATACAAGAACAAAAAGGTTAAAAATAAAACTAAAATCAATGTTTAAATTAGTATCTTATTAGCTAAATGATATTGACAAAATCACAATTCCCCGGCAACGGCGCCAAAAACTTGATAGCTATTTGGCAAGTGTACCAAATCGCACAAGTAATAAAGTGATGAGTAAATTATCGTCTTCACAGGGAATTGTGTTGTCAAGTACCAAATTACTAATTTAGATACTATTTAAACGATGCAAATTAATGAAGAGAATTAAAAAAAAAACTAAAATTTTAACTATGTTAAATGAGGTTGAGCAAACAAAGAGTGAGATGCTAGAGATCCGATTTCACTTGATTTTCCGATTATTTGGATTCTTTCTTAATTTAAATTCAAATTCAAGAATTGATGGTGGGATATCTAATTTAATTAAAACTCAATTCCTTGGTAGATTAATTCTCTTCAACTATCTAGAATTAACTAATTCCTTAGTCTAATTCCAAATAGAATAAGGCATGAATGAATAAAATCCCAAATAATACCACACAATCAACAACATCTATTCCTAGATTATTGCTTAATCATGGTGTTTATCTCAAGAAGCAACATCACACATGAATTTCCCAATCCTATGCATGACCATCAATTCAATTTATGGTTGATCAAGTCATAAAAGCATTAAGAATAGAGATGAACACTCAATCATGAAAGGAAACTTAAATTAAGAATTATAAATCCAAATAAATCATCCATTCAAGTTACATCATCACTCTAGCTAGGAAGAGTTTAGAAAAACATCAAGAAATAGGAAAACAAAAGATAGGAAAATGTAAACTCCATTGAATCCAAGATAACAAGAATATGAAGATCTTGAATCCTTGCTCCTTGATGATCTCCTTAGCTCTCCTAGGGCTGGAAGCCCTCTCCCCCAAAGTCCCCTATGGCCCCTAAGGCAGAATAAGTCCTTTTATAAGATTTAGGAAACTCTAAAGCAATTAAATGTTGCTGCCACTTTTCTTCATAAAAGGCGTTAACTTGGGCTGGACATATCTCATCAAATCTGATCGAATCAGTGATAGTGGTCAACATAATATTCGTAGATCTTTTTCTTAACTCTCCATATCTACTGAGATCATGTCATTTGAACTTCTGGAGTGAAAGTTATGCCCAAATTATTACAAAAGATTTGACAGCAAAAGTTTCCCTGATTTGTCTTTAATTAAGTTTCCTTGTTTCCCTGAATAGTCTTTGATTGAGTCTCCTTGATTAGCCTTTGACTAAATCTCCAATTTTCATCCCTTGAAGATTCTTTGCACAAATTACCATAATTACAGTAGATTTGTTCAAAGATTAACTTTCCTAAAATAAATAGCAAATAAACATCAATTAGGAGATAAAATCCCACAAAATCATATGATAAAGATATGAAATATAAGTACTAAATAAGACTCATCAAATAGAGGAATACTTTCTTGGAAGCTGCTATAAACGTTTTACACACTGTAACACCCTTCGTTGAGAGTCACATTTGAGACAAAGAATTATAAAGCTAAAATTAAATCATAAATGTTTTATATCGAAAAATACGGATTTCAAAATTTCTTTTCGCGAATAACATAAATTCAACAGAATATAAAGAACATAAGACACAATTATCTTAATAATATACATCATATATACTTATATCAACTGTTGAACATAATACATAATACATAAGTACTCAAAAAATAAATACAGACACTGTACTACAAACCTAACTGGCCAAAGTCTCAAAATACCTAAAGGAAAGGATCCTCCTCTGGGTCCTCCTCTGTATCCTTGGCAGGTAAGTACCCTCGTGAGGGCCTGTCCCTATGAGCGGGGGTCCGAGCGAAAGAAACCTTAGAGTCTTCCTTATGAGTATACTGTGCAAAACCCCACAGATCCCTAATAGGCACCTAGAACTCTACATATACAGTAACATCAAAAGAAAATATAGTTATCCCACATCGTGTCCTACTCATCGATAGGGCAATGTCGCCTACATACTCGATATGCTCGGTATCGAGGTGGACGCGTCATGCGTCAGTACCCCCATAGAACTGCGCTCTAACATAGCCCAACAGATCCTGTCTCGTTGCCATCGCAGTCTTCACAGGACAGAAGTATAACACATAACAGGCAGAACAATACAATAAAGATGTGAGATCCCCGTCATCACATAAAAGTATGGTAGTAAAGAAACAGTTTAAACAATCATATAGTTCACACTTAATCAACAATTATACTCATGTTATCAAGCAACGGGTAAATCAATTAATGTACATCATAATAACATAACAGTATGTCAAATGACTATGCAGATGCACAAATGATCGACCCCTACTCCATGGAGCTAACACAAACTTTTGAGAGAGTGATTAAGAGAAATGTATGTATATTGTTAGCCTCAATTTAAGTGCTACAACATTCATAAAGCGCGCATCATGGCTGATACGATACATTCTGCACCAAATCGGGAATAGGAATAGTATCTCGTCGAAATCATCAGTGTGTTTGCATTAGTTACCACAGCACAATAGAGCTACCAACTGGCCACTTGTGGAGTTTATGCGTCTCGACACCTCCAAGATCAAAACTGATCTTCACTACGCAATTCGCACCCGCACTAAGATGTAAACTCAATCTCCTAAGCTCAAAGCCTTAACAACAAGGCCTCAACGGACTTTCACAATGCATGATCAATTAACTCATGCAAAAACACAATAACTCAATAATTATTAATTTAACAACATAATCCCATTAGGATCAAGCCACCACTAGGCTAATCCGTCCATTAACTTGTCCGAGTCTAGTATGTTGGCCCAACTACAAAATCTCTATTTTTCTCAATCGCGTAGCATTTTTAAAGCGTTTTCAAAATCGCATAACACTATAGTTACATTTTTTCAATTGCGTAACACTTCTGTTGCATTTTTCAATCGTATAAAAACATTTTCACAGATTTTCAATCGTGTAACAAAAATTAAATTTTTTTAATCATGTAAGGTTTTAACAACACTTTTAAATCGCGTAAAGCATTTTTTTTCACAAAATCTAAGTTATTTTGACTTAAATCAAATGTTTAAAAATATGTTTTTTGTTGTTTTTACTAAAAACTAACCCTTAGTAAAATACTTCAAATTTAAAACTGATTTTCAAAATCATTTCTACTTTAAACCATTTATTTCAACCTTAAATTATCACTAAAATATTTCCCCTATTTTCGAAAAAATAATCTTTAAGAGAACAATGTTACTTTGAAATAATTTTTTCTCTCACTTTAAAACTTTGTTCATCTCCTTTTTAACCGTATAAATCTATAACTCAACTACTCATTACCTAATTACTTTAGATTAACAATTAATAAAATATTTTGCCTTTGATGCTAACTTTTTGAGATAAATGACCGAGAGTCATTCTTGATCTTTGAACCAAAATTTTTCCATTTTCACATTGTTTCAATGATTCTAATCATTCATATACATGTCCATAATCGTACTTTTCATTCACATATGAATCATTTCATACATATATAAGTCATACCATAATTTCAAACATAGCAATTTCATGCAATATATCAACCACATATAACCACATAGGATAAACAATCATAAACCATTAAAATCACACAATTAAGTGAATAAATCCTTAAATAGATTTTTCACCAACAAATCACAAATCCTATTTCTCACCACCAAGTTAGTTGATGAGAGTAATCTCCCTCTTACCTTAGGTGATGCTCAAGAGCTTCCTACAAGTCCTCTTCGAGTGAATTCTTTCACCACCAACAAATCCTTGAATAAGATCAAGCATACAAATTTAAAATCTAAGACTTGAAATAAGGTGACCATGGATCAAAAACTGTGGTCTAGAACTTAAAAATAGAATTTAAAAAGTGAAGATGAAGAACTTCACCTCTAAGTCTTCAAACTTGGTCTCATAGAAAGTAGTTGAAGATAAAGTCTTTTGAAAAAACTCACAACATCAAAGTGTATTGAAAATGATGTTTAGATTCAAGAAACAAGGTTGGCTTGAATTGATCAAGCTAGGAGTGTGGTGAAGAGGTCTTGGCTGAAACTACAAGGTGGAGAAATTAGAGAATTTTGCTTCTTGGTAAAAGATGAAAAGGTAACAAGTGAAAAGTAAGATGTTTCCAAGATAATAAGTGAAAATAAGATATTTTCATGGTCCTCCAAAAGCTCTTGGCAAGTCACTAAAAGAATGGAGAAGGAAATGTGTTGGCACTTGCTTTCCAACTAGATGCTTCCTAATGATCTAAAAATGATGAATCATCCAATTTTACTCTTAGCATTTTCTAATTGGCCCACCACTAAAGTAAACAATGACTAGGCTAGTGACTAAGATGATGACTAAGTGGGTGATTAGGCAACGATGTCATGATTTGGTGACTAGGCATGTGACATCATTATGTGGTGACTAGGCTTCTTACTAGATATTTACCACTAGAGATTTTCTGTTAGTTATTATCCAATGGATAAAGAAACTAATATATATTGTCCAATAGACAATAAGTTGTACTTAGATTTCATCCAACAGATAAAATCTCAAAAAAAGAAAATTTTCGAAATCTGTTTCCAATTTCGAGTTTAGTAAACTCCCTTGGCCCCCGTCTCAAGAGGAAGAACATATATTTTAGGCATTATCTTGTGTCAAACTCAGCAAGATAAGGTACTTAGCTTATACAGAAAGAGGTATCCCCAAACACAAAGCAAAACATAGAATGTTTAAGAACTAATAGATGAATTGAGTATATATTTTTCTTTTTCTGATTAACAAGGCAACTGTCGAAAGAAAAGAAAAAAAAACTACAAAGCAGAAGAATGTTAAATTTTTTATCTACAATATATTGTTAATTTTTTTTGTAAATATATAATGTTAAATTTTAATTTTTCAAAATAGGTATTGGATTTTTTTTAATTTTTCAATTATTAAAAATTTAAAATTGATAAGTGCGCATTAATCCTAATACTTTTATTAATAAGCTCTTAGGAATGTCCTTTCAATTAATTTTCACATTTACAAGTACTTTTATAATTTTGTATCCAAAAGCTTATAGCATGTTTGGTTTAAGAAAATTTTTTTACTTTTATTTTTAATTTTAATTTTCAAACTTTAGAAAACATGTATGGCTTGCATAGTTAAATCAGAAAATTAAAACAATAAAAATAGATTTGGTTCACCCATTTTTAATGCAATGAAAGTTTTAAATATAATTACAAGTTTGCCACCATATTTTCAATTTTGTTTTCTAATTCTTCAATTTTGAGAAGGAAATAATAAAAACAACATTTTTATTGTTTTCATATTTAGGTCCATTTTTTAAAAAAAATTCTAAGAAACATTTTTCATTAAAACCCAACCACACATGTTTTCAAGCCCATTTATTGTTTTTATTTTTAATGAAAACATAAAACAAGCAAACCAAATGTGCTCTTATATTTTCTACATAAACACTTATGGAAGCATTTATCCAAATGTTTTTTAACTTATTTAATATCACACTTATGACAATAGAACTTATTTATAAGCTCTATTAGAATAAGCACTAATTTAAGTTGTTTATTCAAACGGAGCCTTAGTCAATCCAATTATTATCTGTAATGAGATAAGATGTGTGGGAGTATGATTTTTTTTTTTTGTACAATAAAGTTTAGGGGAAGGTGAAGTTGCCCCATTTCAAATTTAAAGCATGCCACAAGTTTCAGTAACGATTTATATATAGTGATATTTACAGATGACCTATCAATAAATTTGTCGATACTGTTCTATCCTGTCATTGAGCCAACCCTCATCGTGTCGGAGTATGACTTTACCTGGTCTTACAAGCCTGTCGTATGTTAGGTTTTTCTCAAAAGTTATCATACGTACGTTAGGAAAGCATAAAAAATTCAAGTAGCCACTGTAAATGAATAGACAAATAACATGATACTTGCCATACGCTTAGCGATCTAAGAAAAACCATGATTAACTATAACCTCAAGCTCACTCAATTAACCGAGTGGAAGATTGGAAAATCTATCTTTATGCCCACTACTAAGAAGTTGTCCTTTGTTTTAATTGAGAATTAGACATGTGCAACACTAAATTGTTTCCATGTATTTCATTTGAAGCAAACACAGGCTTGGAGAAACTGATACATAAATATGATGACATATCTTGCATCTCTTTCAGCCTATCCCCAACCCCCAAAAATTTTCCCATGTATTATTATATTTTGCAGAGGATCTATGGAATTTCATCTTTCTAAATTTATATACTGTAACTTGAGAATGTATAAATATATATTAGTGACCAATCAGAATTTCCTATTTTGAATACATTATTTGAATAGAAATCTAAGCTCAAGTCAAGGCAAGAGATTAAATAGAGCTAGCTTTTAATAATGAATGATTTTATATTTTACATGTATGCAATTCCCGTAAATAATTTTAACTTTAATTTTTTTTATTTAAAAAAATTGAGTTACAAAGCACTCTTTTCATAGAAAATTTGTGATTATCTTTTTTCTTGGTAAAAGATGAAGAGAAGCTGTTCTTATAAATAATTTCTCATTAAATTATATTCTACTTAATTACAAGAAATAAAAAACTTTAGTATACAAAATAAATAAAATACTATTTTAAACTACAACTGAAATTATCAAACATAAGAAAGTTAGAAAGAAAAAAAAAAGAGTAAGCAATGAGGAAAAAATAGTATAGCGTGTCTCCATGTGGGGTTCCTTTGGCAGCAAAGTTCTTTGAACTTTTTGGCACTTTGTTCCTCACTTTCCCCTTCTTAGCAACTGCATTGAAGAAGTGCGAGTCTCCCCTTGTAGAGACCAAGAGATTACTAGGCCAGGTCTTGCAAGTTATGCACGCTATTGGTTCTTTACTTTTTTGTCTGTTTTCTTTTGTTTTTATCCTTTTATTTTCTATCAATTTCAAGAGCTGAATTCATACATGGTGCCACATTCCACACGTTAGATTTGATTGTGCTAGCTTAATTTCCACATTATGGGACCTCACAGTGGGAGTGAGGAATACTTTCTTGGAAGCTACTAGAAACGTTTTACACCCTCTCTGGTTGGTTTGGCCATTAGCAAAATATTCTCTTTCTAATTTGTCTATAAATAGATGTTCATCAATTGGTTGCATTGCAAACCCCTCTACTTTCCAAGTTCAATCTTCTTAAAAGCAGAACATAAAACAAACAAGTTCAAATTTTTTGAGCGAAACAATTTACATATTTATGGGGAGGTTTCTGTTGCTCTTTTCAAGTTTCTTCCTGTTGTTGCTTTTTCATTTTCCTTCCCACGCTTCTTCGTTGGTGCCATTGTGTAGCCATGACGAGAGCTCTGTCCTAGTTCGATTTAAAAACTCATTTTCTCTCAACAGGTCAGCTTCTGATAGTTGTTATTCTTCTTATCCCAAGACAACATCGTGGGAAAACGGTACGAATTGCTGCCTGTGGGATGGGGTCACGTGCGACACCAAGTCAGGTCACGTGATTGGCCTCGACCTTAGCTGCAGTTGGCTTCAAGGTGAGTTCAATCCCAACAGCACCCTCTTCCATCTTACTCATCTTCAGACATTGAACCTCGCTTTCAATGATTTCTCTAAGTCTCCAATATTTTCTGGATTTGGTGATATTGTGACTCTCACATATCTAAACCTATCCTCCTCTGGATTTGGTGGTGTTATTCCTTCCAAAATCTCTCACCTCTCCAAATTAGTTTCACTTGATCTCTCACATAATATCTTGAGATTTGATCCATCCACATGGAAGAAGCTCATTCTTAATGCAACAGATTTAAGGGGGCTTTATCTAGAATGGGTAGACATGTCTTCCATCATGCCAAGTTCTTTGTCTTTATTGATGAATTTGTCATCCTCTTTGACCACTCTTAGTCTTCAAGAAACTGAATTGCAAGGGAATTTGGCAAATAACATCTTCTGTTTACCGAATCTTCAAAAGCTTGATCTGTCATGGAATTTAAATCTCAAAGGTCAACTTCCAAAATCCAACTGGAGCACTTCTCTCTTGTACTTGGATCTCTATGATACTGCTTTCTCAGGAGAAGTTCCTGATTCCATTGGCAATTTGAAGTCTCTTCACCATCTGGATCTTTCTGATTGCTACTTTGGTGGATTGATTCCTCCGTCTTTGTGGAACCTCACACAACTAACTTTTTTGGGCCTCGGGTCCATCAATATCAGCGGTGAGATCCCATCATCACTTTCAAACATTCAACATCTCACTACCTTGGATCTTTCTAACTGCAGCCTAGGAGGTCAACTGCCATCATTTTTGTTTGATCTAACTGAACTTTTTTATTTAGATTGCTCATCTAATAAATTAGTTGGCCCAATTCCAAACAAAATTGGCAGGCTCTCAAATTTAACATATCTCAGTTTGTCTAATAACTTATTGAATGGAACGATTCCGCAAGCGTGTTTTTCTTTACCATCTTTAGAATATTTCTATCTTGATGGTAACAAGCTACAAGGTAATATTCCAATGTCAATGTTTGATCTCATAAATCTTACTGAGTTGAGTCTATCATCAAATAACTTGAGTGGATCTTTCTGACAATAACTTTCTTTCTCTTAGCTTTGAAAGCAATGTTGACTACACCATCCCTAACCTTCGACATTTATTTTTATCTTCTTGTAATATCAACATTTTTCCTAAATTCTTAGCAAACCTTCAATATCTGGAACAGTTAGATATTTCTAATAACAAAATTCATGGAAGGATTCCCAAATGGTTTGATGAGCATCTCACACTGTCATGGAAGAACATTGAATTTGTTGATCTTAGCTCCAATATGTTGCAAGGAGATCTTCCAATTCCACCGTTTGGCATTGATTTCTTTTCGGTCTCAAAAAATAACTTGACTGGAGACATTTCTTCTGCAATTTGCAATGCGAGCTCCCTCAGAATACTCAACTTGTCTCACAACAACTTGACAGGCATGATTCCACAATGCCTTGGAACCTTTCCTGATCTTTGGGTTTTGGATCTACAGATGAACAACCTTTATGGAGTCATTCCTAGAAACTTTTCTCACAAAAATGAATTGCAGACTATAAAATTTAATGGCAATCAATTGGAGGGACCATTGCCTCGGTCTTTAGCCCACTGCAAAAAATTGGAAGTTCTTGATCTTGGTGGAAATAATATAGAGGATACATTTCCCAATTGGCTTCAACCTCTTCAAGAGCTACAGGTCCTCATTTTACGGTCTAATAAATTCCATGGTGTCATCACCCGTTTGAAGACCAAGCATACCTTTCCCAAGTTGAGGATTTTTGATGTATCCAACAACTATTTTAGTGGCCATTTGCCAACAGAATACATCAAAGACTTCAAAGAAATGATGAACGTCGAGGATGGTCCAATTACTGGTTTGATATATATGCAAAGCTACTCCAAATTCAAATCATACAATGATTCTGTGGTGGTCACAATGAAAGGTTACTCTATAGAGCTGGTGAGGATCTTGACTACTTTCACGACTATTGATTTATCAAATAACATGTTTGGAGGACAGATTCCAGCAATCATTGGACAACTAAATTCACTCAAAGGGCTTAACCTTTCGCACAATAGAATCACTGGAGCCATTCCACAATCCTTGGGCAGTTTGACAAATCTAGAATGGTTAGACCTCTCTTCAAACAAACTCATGGGTGAGATTCCTATAGCATTGACCAATCTTTGCTATCTTTCTTTCTTGAACCTTTCACAAAACCATCTTGAGGGAATCATACCAAGTGGTAAACAGTTCAACACATTTCAAAATGATTTCCAAATCATGCATCAAGGATGAAGAACAACCACCAGAATCTACAACCATTCAACATGAAGAACAATTTGGATTTGGTTGGAAAGCTGTAGCTGTGGGATATGCATGCGGGGTAGTATTTGGGATGCTGCTAGGATGTATTGTATTTTCAACCAGAAAACCTCAGTGCCTTATGAGACTTCTGATGAAGGTGTACCGAATGAACTGGTGAAAAAGAAGTGCAACAGAGCCGATGCAAACTGAAGAGGAATGAATTAGCTTAATATGCCATGTCTTCTTGTGACTTGCTTTTTTCTTCTTTTTTTCTTTTAACTTTTCTGTATAATATGCTATAGTCTTATCTGTCCTGATAGCATATGGTGATGTGTTTTCATATTATGTGATTTGCTGAAAATTGTTGTTGCATAAAAGAATAAGTACGTGTGTGACATATAAATATAATGCAGTTTATATCCTTAAATCCCATTAATAGAATTGAAGTCTTTATAAATGAGACAAAAAAACAATAGCTTAATTGCATTTTTTTATATATTTAATTGATCATTTAAGCTAGTGAAAAGAATATAAGACATCGCAATGAAAAGCATGACTACAACAAAGTTTGTTCATCATGTGACCAAAGTTATATCACGGTTTACTCAAATCGGAACTAATGTTGGTGGCACTACAAAACTTCTATCTTGAGATTCAATGGTTCACATAATGACTAGTATGCAATTTGAATGGTTTTCATTAGAATAGTTTCAAGAAAGACCACCACTGGGTTTGTGAAGTGCACTTTTAAGCATTAAAACTCCAAGTTTGAATACCATTTAGCCCAACACTTTTATCGGTTCTACAAAATTATTTACATGGTTTGGAACTCAACATAGTAGTTTCCTCCTTGAGACTTACCGAGCTGCTCCTTGACAGCTTGGAAGCAACCTGCACTATTTAAATGCTGCTTGTAGGTTGTCTTTAGTTGCTTATGGGACTAAATGTTAAGAGAAAAAAAAGTTGACAAATGTTTAGTAGGAAAACTGTTAACCATTAGCATTCTATATGAAGCTGTCAACTTGCTTACAGACACAAATTTTCCAGATGGGACTTCAAAAACTGCTTACCAGTCAAGCTTCGCAGCAAGAAGCCTATGAAGATAATAGAGCATGTTTCATAAAATTTTATATTGGAAGCGACAAAGGCAACTAATTTTCATTTCTTGCAATAAAAAACTCTTGCAGTTTCTGCAATTTGGACATCTTTTTCTTTAAGAACGTATAATTTTCAGGGAGTAAAATACACAACATTTTCTGCACAGGACCCACCATTTCGAGTGGGAAAGCCCACAAGTCCAGTCCCATCAAATTTGCAGCCAATTTTTATATGTAGAATCCAAAGTTGCAGCATGCAATACCATATCAGAAGAAAAAAAACCAAATTTTTGGTCCAAAAAAACGTTTCATGTTCAACTTCATACCAAGCTAGAAACAATCGCAAGAGCTTGACAAGGCACCACTACAAGAAATATGGGTTTTAAATTCGGCAACTTTAATTCGGTGATTTGGCTAACGGATTGAAATCATGTTTTCCAATTCGGTTCTAATACTGACCGAATTCATTAATCTTTTCCAATTCGGTTCTTATACTGACCGAATTCATTCATGTTTTCCAATTCGGTTCTTATCATGACCGAATTCATATATAAGAGACATTAATTCGTTTCACTATAACCGGATTTATAAGTTATTTTCGAATCCGGTGTTCCAAGAAACCGGATTCATACATAAGACATTTTAATTTATTTTAATGTTTCCGGATTCGAAAGTGCTTTTGGAAACATGGATATACCATAACAGGCAACTTTTCGAATTCGGTTAAACAAGTAACCAGATTACAAACTCCTGATGTTTAAATTATGTACTAGAATAGCTGATTTATAAATCATTTATTTATATAAAAATTATTGTCAAAATGTAATTTTTCACACTATACTGATTCGTTTATTATAAACCGAATTTGTTGTGGGTAGTTACCAATTCGGTTTATTCAATAACCGGATTGGAAAGCTTCTATCTAGGGTTTCATTATTTGTGCATCCAGTGCTTCCATTTCATCAAGGTTTCATTATTTGTGCATCCAGTGCTTCCATTTCATCAATTAATTTTGTTAGGTAAGGAAGTTATTAAATATTTCTATTTTTAGCTATCGTTACTCTGTTTTGTTCATTTGGATGGTATGATAATATTATCGTTTTTCTAGATTAAACATCTTATGTCATGGATCGTTCGTGGATACACATGGATCGTTTATCTGGTGCATATGGAATGGGTGTTGAGCGTTTTCTTGATTTCGCACAAAACAATCCCGAATTCAATGGATTGATGATAAGATGTCCATGTCAGCGTTGTGGCAACCTAACTCAGTTAAGCATCCAACAGGTCAGGGATCACTTGTACTTCAACGGGTTCGACTTGACTTATACCAGGTGGATTTGGCATGGTGAAGCTACTTCATCGGGGACATCCAATGTAGAACCAAATTCAACCGGATTTGGAGTACATGAAGATTTTGACATGATTGACAAATTAAGGACAGCTGTTGAAATTGATGCTGTTGACAATTCTCAAAAATTTGAAGACACAATGGATGAGGCCGAATTACCATTATATGAAGGTTGTAAACAATTCACAAAAATTACAGCACTTATTAGATTATTCAATTTGAAGGCTTCCAACGGATGGTCTAACAAAATTTTCAGTGACTTTCTTACTTTAATTCATGATATGCTCCCTGAAGATAACCTCCTTCCGACAACAATGAACAATGCAAAGAAGACAATGTCATCACTTGGTTTGAAATATGAGAAATTTCATGCCTGTCCAAATGATTGCATCATCTACTATGATCAGTACAGTGAAGCTGACTATTGTCCGAAATGTAGAAAATCAAGATGGAAATCACAGTGTTTAGGAAAGTCTAGGAAGAAAAAAATTCCCGCAAAGGTATTTTGGTACTTGCCAATCATTCCAAGGTTTAAGAGACTTTTTCTAAACAAGGAGCATGCAAAGATGTTAACATGGCATAAGGATGGAGACGGTAGGAATTGTGATTTCAAGTTGCGGCATCCGGCTGATGCCCCTCATTGGAGGAGTTTCGACGTTACATATCCAGATTTCTCGGCCGATCCTAGAAATCTCCGATTGGGTTTGTGCACTGATGGAATTAACCCATTTAGTAATCAGAGCACTCAACACAGTTCTTGGCCTGTTATTATAGTTATTTATAACCTTCCTCCGTGGCTAACAATGAAACGAAGATTCATGCATCTGGCTATGTTGATATACATGTAAAATATAAAATCATTCATTATTAAAAGCTAGCTCTATTTAATCTCTTGCCTTGACTTGAGCTTAGATTTCTATTCAAATAATGTATTCAAAATAGGAAATTCTGATTGGTCACTAATATATATTTATACATTCTCAAGTTACAATATATAAATTTAGAAAGATGAAATTCCATAGATCCTCTGCAAAATATAATAATACATGGGAAAATTTTTGGGGGTTGGGGAGAGGCTGAAAGAGATGCAAGATATGTCATCATATTTATGTATCAGTTTCTCCAAGCCTGTGTTTGCTTCAAATGAAATACATGGAAACAATTTAGTGTTGCACATGTCTAATTCTCAATTAAAACAAAGGATAACTTCTTAGTAGAGGGCATAAAGATAGATTTTCCAATCTTCCACTCGGTTAATTGAGTGAGCTTGAGGTTATAGTTAATCATGGTTTTTCTTAGATCGCTAAGCGTATGGCAAGTATCATGTTATTTGTCTATTCATTTACAGTGGCTACTTGAATTTTTTATGCTTTCCTAACGTACGTATGATAACTTTTGAGAAAAACCTAACATACGACAGGCTTGTAAGACCAGGTAAAGTCATACTCCAAGAGGACGAGGGTTGGCTCAATGACTGGATAGAACAGTATCGACATTATTGATAGGTCATTTGTAAATATTACTCTATATAAATTGTTGTTGAAACTTGTGGCATGCTTTAAATTTGAAATGGGGCAACTTCACCTTCCTCTAAACTTTATTGTACCAAAAAAAAAAAATCATACTCCCACACGTCTTATCTCATTACAGATAATAATTGGATTGACTAAGGCTCCGATTGAATAAACAACTTAAATTCGTGCTTATTCTAATAAAGCTTATAAATAAGTTTTATTGTCATAAGTGTGATATTAAATAAGTTAAAAAACATTTGGATAAATGCTTCCATAAGTGTTTATGCAGAAAATATAAGAGCACATTTGGCTTGCTTGTTTTATGTTTTCATTAAAAATAAAAGCAATAAATGGGCTTGAAAACATGCGTGGTTGGGTTTTAATGAAAAATGTTTCTTAGAATGTTTTTTAAAAAATGGGTCTAAATATGAAAACAATAAAAATGTTTTTTTTATTATTTCCTTCTCAAAATTGAAGAATTAGAAAACAAAATTGAAAATATGGTGGCAAACTTGTAATTATATTTAAAACTTTCATTGCATTAAAAATGGGTGAACCAAATCTATTTTTATTGTTTTAATTTTCTGATTTAACTATGCAAGCCATACATGTTTTCTAAAGTTTGAAAAATAAAAATAAAATTAAAATTAAAAAATATTTTCTTAAACCAAACATGCTATAAGCTTTTGGATACAAAATTGTAAAAGCACTTGTAAATGTGAAAATTAATTGAAAGGACATTCCTAAGAGCTTATTAATAAAAGTATTAGGATTAATGCGCACTTATCAATTTTAAATTTTTAATAATTGAAAAATTAAAAAAAATCCAATACCTATTTTGAAAAATTAAAATTTAACATTATATATTTACAAAAAAAATAACAATATATTGTAGATAAAAAATTTAACATTCTTCTGCTTTGTAGTTTTTTTTTCTTTTCTTTCGACAGTTGCCTTGTTAATCAGAAAAAGAAAAATATATACTCAATTCATCTATTAGTTCTTAAACATTCTATGTTTTGCTTTGTGTTTGGGGATGCCTCTTTCTGTATAAGCTAAGTACCTTATCTTGCTGAGTTTGACATAGGATAATGCCTAAAATATATGTTCTTCCTCTTGAGAAGGGGGCCAAGGGAGTTTACTAAACTCGAAATTGGAAACAGATTTCGAAAATTTTCTTTTTTTGAGATTTTATCTGTTGGATGAAATCTAAGTACAACTTATTGTCCATTGGACAATATATATTAGTTTCTTTATCCATTGGATAATAACTAACAGAAAATCTCTAGTGGTAAATATCTAGTAAGAAGCCTAGTCACCACATAATGATGTCACATGCCTAGTCACCAAATCATGACATCGTTGCCTAATCACCCACTTAGTCACTAGCCTAGTCATTGTTTACTTTAGTGGTGGGCCAATTAGAAAATGCTAAGAGTAAAATTGGATGATTCATCATTTTTAGATCATTAGGAAGCATCCAGTTGGAAAGCAAGTGCCAACACATTTCCTTCTCCATTCTTTTAGTGACTTGCCAAGAGCTTTTGGAGGACCATGAAAATATCTTATTTTCACTTATTATCTTGGAAACATCTCACTTTTCACTTGTTACCTTTTCATCTTTTACCAAGAAGCAAAATTCTCTAATTTCTCCACCTTGTAGTTTCGGCCAAGACCTCTTCACCACACTCCTAGCTTGATCAATTCAAGCCAACCTTGTTTCTTGAATCTAAACATCATTTTCAATACACTTTGATGTTGTGAGTTTTTTCAAAAGACTTTATCTTCAACTACTTTCTATGAGACCAAGTTTGAAGACTTAGAAGTGAAGTTCTTCATCTTCACTTTTTAAATTCTATTTTTAAGTTCTAGACCACAGTTTTTGATCCATGGTCACCTTATTTCAAGTCTTAGATTTTAAATTTGTATGCTTGATCTTATTCAAGGATTTGTTGGTGGTGAAAGAATTCACTCGAAGAGGACTTGTAGGAAGCTCTTGAGCATCACCCAGGGTAAGAGGGAGATTACTCTCATCAACTAACTTGGTGGTGAGATATAGGATTTGTGATTTGTTGGTAAAAAATCTATTTAAGGATTTATTCACTTAATTGTGTGATTTTAATGGTTTATGATTGTTTATCCTATGTGGTTATATGTCATTGATATAATGCATGAAATTGCTATGGTTGAAATTATTGTATGACTTCTATATGTATGAAATGATTAATATGTGGATGAAAAATATGAGTATGGACATGTATATGAATGATTAGAATCATTGAATCAATGTGGAAATGGAAAATTTTGGTCCAAAGACCAAGAATGACTCTCGGCCATTTATCCCAAAAAGTTAGCATCAAAGGCAAAGTATTTTATTAATTGTTAATCTAAAGTAATTAGGCAATGAGTAGTTGAGTTATAGATTTATACGGTTAAAAAGGAGATGAACAAGGTTTTAAAGTGAGAGAAAAAAATTATTTCAAAGTAACATTCTTCTCTTAAAGATTACTTTTTCGAAAATAGGGGAAATATTTTAGTGATGATTTAAGGTTGAAACAAATGATTTAAAGTAGAAATGATTTTGAAAATCAGTTTTAAATTTGAAGTATTTTAGTAAGGGTTAGTTTTTAGTAAAAACAACAAAAACATATTTTTAAATATTTGATTTAAGTTAAAATAACTTAGATTTTGTGAAAAAAAATGCTTTACGCGATTTAAAAGTGTTAAAACCTTACATGATTAAAAAAATTTAATTTTTGTTACACGATTGAAAATCTGTGAAAATATTTTTATACGATTGAAAAACGTCGCAAAAGTGTTACGCGATTGAAAAAATGTAACTGTAGTGTTATGCGATTTTGAAAACGCTTTAAAAATGCTACGCGATTGAGAAAAATAGAGATTTTGCTGTTGGGCCAACATATTGGACCCGGACAAGTTAATGGACAGATTGCCTAGTGATAGCTTGATCCTAAGGGGATTATGTTGTTAAATTAATAATTATTGAGTTATTGTGTTTTTGCATGAGTTAATTGATCATGCATTGTGAAAGTCCGTTGAGGCCTTGTTGTTAAGGCTTTGAGCTTAGGAGATTGAGTTTACATCTTAGTGCGGGTGCGAATTGCGTAGTGAAGATCAGTTTTGATCTTGGAGGTGTCGGGACGCATAAACTCCACAAGTGGCCAGTTGGTAGCTCTATTGTGCTGTGGTAACTAATGTAAACACACCGATGATCTCGGCATGATACTATTCCTATTCCCGATTTGGTGCAGAATGTATCGTATCAGCCATGATGTGCGCTTTATGAATGTTGTAGCACTTGAATTGAGGCTAACAATATACATATATTTATCTTAATCACTCACTCCAAAGTTTGTGTTAGCTCCATGGAGCAGGGGTTGATCATTTGTGCATATACATAATCATTTGACATACTGTTATGTTATTATGATGTACATTAATTGATTTACTCGTTGCTTGATAACATGAGTATAACTCTTGATTAAGTGTGAACTATATGATTGTTTAAACTATTTCTTTACTACCATACTAGTATGTGATGACGGAGATCTCACATCTTTATTATATTGTTCTGCCTGTTATGTGTTATACTTCTGTCCTGTGAAGACGGCGATGGCGACGAGACAGGATCTGTTGGGCTATGTTAGAGCGCAGTTCTATGGGGGTACTGACGCATGACGCGTCCACCTCGATACCGAGCATATCGAGTATGTAGGCGACATTGCCCTATCGATGAGTAGGACACGACGTGGGATAACTATATTTTCTTTTGATGTTACTGTATATGTAGAGTTCTAGATGCTTATTAGGGATTTGTGGGGTTTTGCACAATATACTCATAAGGTGGACTCTAAGGTTTCATCTGCTCGGACTCCCGTTCATAGGGACAGGCCCTCACGAGGGTACTCACCTGCCAAGGATACAGAGGAAAACCCAAAGGAGGATCCTTTCCTTTAGGTATTCTAAGACTTTGGCCAGTTAAGTTTGTAGTACAGTGTCTGTATTTATTTTTTGAGTACTTATGTCTTATGTATTATGTTCAACAGTTGATATAAGTATACATGCTGTATATTATTAAGATAATTGTGTCTTATGTTCTTTATATTCTGTTGAATTTATGTTATTCGCGAAAAGAAATTTTGAAATCCGTATTTTTCGATATAAAACATTTACGATTTAATTTTAGCTTCATAATTCTTTGTCTCGAATGTGACGCCCAACAAAGAGTGTTACAGTGTGTCGTTTATAGCAGCTTCCAAGAAAGTATTCCTTCCCACTGTGAGGTCCCACAATTTGGAAATTGAGCTAGCACAATCAAATCTAACGTGTGGAATATGGTACCATGTATGAATTAGCTCTTGAAATTGATAGAAAATAAAAGGATAAAAACAAAAGAAGGCAGACAAAAAAGTAAAGAACCAATAGTGTGCATAACTTGCAAGACCTGGCCTAGTAATATTATTCTTGGTCTCTACAAGGGGAGACTCACACTTCTTCAATGCAGTTGCTAAGAAGGGGAAAGTGAGGAACTAAAGTGCCAAAAAGTTACAAGACTTTTGTTGCCAAAGGAACCCCAGACGGAGACACACTGCTATTTTTTCCTTAATACTTCCCTCCCCCATAAATTTCTTATGTTTGATAATTTCAGTTGTAGTTTTAAATAGTATTTTATTTATTTTGTATACTAAAGTTTTTCATTTCTTGTAAGTAGAATATAATTTAATAAAAATTATTTATAAGTACAACTTCTCTTCATCTTTTACCAAGAAAAAAGATAATCACAATTTTTTTCTATGAAAAGAGTGCTTTGTAACTAATTTTTTTTAAAATAATAAAAATTGAAGTTAAAAGTATTGACAGGAATTGCATACGTGTAAAATATAAAATCTGTTATTCATTATTAAAAGTTATCTCTATTTAACCTCTTTCCTTGATCAGTTGAGCTTAGATTTCTATTCAAATAACGTATTCAAAATGGGAAATTCTCATTGGTCACTAATATATATTTAGGGTAAAATACATATTACTCTCTTGAATTATATGACGTTTTCAACTTACTTCCTTAAACTATTTTTTTGGTCACTAAACTCCCTAGAGTATAGTTTTAAATGAAAACTAACATTTTCAGTTAAATCAAACGGTGATGACATGTGCACAACACATGACCTGATATTATATGATTGGATAAAATACACATTACTCCCTTGTAATATATGGCATTCTCAACTTACTTCTTTAAACTATTTTTGTTGTCACTAAAACCTCATAGAGTATGGTTTTAAATGTCATTACCGATTGATTTTACTGAAAATGTTAGTTTTCATTTAAAATCATACTCTAGGAGAGTTTAGTGACAACAAAAATAATTTAAAGAAGTAAGTTGAGAATGACATATACTACAAGGGAGTAATGTGTATTTTACCCATATATTTATGCATTCTCAAGTTACAATATAAATTTAGAAAGATGAAATCCCATAGATCCTTAGCAAGATATAATAATACACGTGAACAATTTTGGGGGTTGGATAAATAAGCACTTATCAATTTTAAATTTTTAATAATTGAAAAATTAAAATAATTTCCAATACCTATTTTGAAAAAATTAAAATTTAACATTATATCTTTACAAAAAAAATTAACATTATATTGTAGATAAAAAATTTAACATTCTTCTGCTTTGTATATTTTCTTCTTCTTTTCTTTCGGCAGTTGCCTTGTTGTTAATCAGAAAATGAAAAATATATACCCAATTCATCTATTAGTTCTTGTAGATTCTGTGTTTTTGCTTTGTATTTGGGGATGCCTCTTTCTGTATAAGCTAAGTACCTTATATTGCTGATTTTGACAAAGGATAAACGATGCCTAAAATAAATGTTCTTTGCATTGAGACGGAGGCATTCTTTGAGGGAGACTTTTTAGATCAGAAATCTAGAGCCTTCAAGCTACGGTTTTGCAAAATTAAGGACATTATTTGAAATTTTAAATAAGCTGTTCCAACAACTTATTTGGTATATAGCCAGAAGCTATAACCAAAAGCATATCCGAACATCCTTTTTAGTTTTTCACGCATCATAAATACTTAAATGAGTAGATTAATAGGCTCTAATAAGCTGCTAGAAAGTACATTCGAATGGGACCTAGAACATCATAGTCTCTGAATTCCATGACATAAAGGCATCATGAAGTGTTACCCTTTCCCCAGGCCTCACAAAGAGAAAAATAAATAAATAAAATGAAAAAAACACATAAGCACTTGATGAACGTTATTTCATTTTGAACTAGTCACCATGAACTTAAAAATTTAGATGAGATCCTTAAATTTTCAAAACTTGCAACTGTCTACTAATTAAGCAAAAACGATTCATCATGTGACTTAGAGCATGTTTGGTAATGCTTAATTTTTTAGAATAATCGCTTTTTTTTTAATAAAAAGCTATTTTATCTAAAATCTATCTTATTTGTTTAAACTGTATAAAATTGATTATAAGTTAAGATTATTTTTTCATAATTAAAAACATATTTTTTTAAAAAGCTGGTATTTTAAGCTTTTAATTATTTGATTTCAGATTATTTCAAAAGCTTTGAGAGAGAAATATCTATTTACCCTTAATCAAATAACTTTTTCAATCATTTCATACATCTTTTAGTAATTTAATACATAAAAGCAATTTTTTTATACAATCCAAACAAAACTCTTTATCATAAAATCGATTATGAATTACCATATCCAAACATAATTTATTTTTCTCATAATCGATTTTCTTGAAACTCGATTATTCACATAATCGATTTTCTTGAAACTCGATTATTCACATAATCCATTTTTCATATTATTTTGTTTTCACAGCTAATCCAAACATGCATTTAGATGTGTTGATTAATGTTTGTGACAATATCTCGTTTGCCTACATTATTTTTTAAAATATAATTTAAAGTTTTTCTCCTTGTTATTTAATTTCTAACTCTAAAAATAAAAAAATTGAACAATTTCAAAAATAAAATAAATTAAAAGGATGAAATTTTAAAATTTCTTATAAAAATAATATGAACAAATAAGAGGTTGTCATGTGCATAAACACATACAAGCCATGTGATGAATAATTTCTGTTTAACATTTGTTTAGAAAGATTTATTTGCAAGTTTTAGAAAGTTATAAGGGTCTTTCATTTGGATTCAAAAGTTTATAGTGTCTACTTCAAAATGAGATAAATTCAGAGGGTATTTGTGTATTTTTCTTTTCCGAAGTTCAATAAAACAATAAGAAGAAACCCTCACATCCATACTTTAGTGTCAACCTAATTAGTAAACATATATCATTGCTTGAGCTTGAGAAAATTATTGTAAAGGATATATTGATTTTGAGTAGTGTTACACAGCTAAAAACATTGGCCATAATTTTGACAAACTTTAACTTTATTCAAATGTAATTATTAGATATGAAAGTGGTAGGGACCACTTATTTATTCAAGAATCAATAATATGTCTACTCAAGATTTAGTTGCTCTGATTTTTTAAAATGATGTGATTAATTTGTATTTTGTTCGTGTTTATACTTTTTGTCATTGTTGCAATAATTGTTTAATAAAAATGATATGAATTATAGTTATTTTGAAATAAGTTTTGATTATCAATATTGCACAATTCAAAATACTTTCTCTCTAAACAATGGAGCATTATGGACAGTCAAATTTTCGTTGAAAGATCCAATAGCCAAAAGGTAAAGATTTGACACAATCCAATGCTATGAACTTCTCTACCCAAAATCAAAGGGAAAAGGGGTGCCAAGTATCTTCTTAATAGGTGATATGATTGGCCAAAACAACCATTTTAAAAGTGAGATGCTAACTTGCCTACATAGTTCTTCAAAACACTTGGTAATGAATAAAACGACGACAATAAAGTATAACTATACTATATATACCAAAAAAGCATAACTATACTTTTAGTGATCTTCATTTTTATTAAAATTTATTTTTAATTTATAAAGTCTGAAGCCCACACTATAGAATTGCCAAATAAGCTCTCTCTGATTGCCACATCAGCTTATTCTCTTCTTTTTTCCCCTTCTGCCATTTCAGCATATTTTAAGTGTTGGCTCACAGCTTTGTCTTCCATATTCCTAGCGTCAGGTTAATGCCATTTGAGTATCTCAAGTCTCAATTGAATGAGCACCAAATTCACTACTTCAGTTACAGAGTCTCTTCTGAGTATCTCAACAATAAACACCAACTGTTGTATTCTCAGTTGTTATGTAGGTTGCGAAGTGACTAATGAGCAATGAGGAACAAATGTGAATTATTGAATTGGTATCCACTACTTTACATTTACATATAATACTCACGTTGTCCCTTCCACTGTGAAACCCCCGTTTTCTTACTTCTGCATTTTTTATTTGTTTTGCTTTGCACAGAAAAACAACCAAAACCTATGGTCATAGTAGTAGCAGGTGAGGTCAGGTTTTCCCTTTTGTTATGTCCAACTCTCATCACTTCGAGCTTGAGTCTACTGCCAAAGAAACATCTAACTCTCTCTTAGCCAACAATTGCTGCAGCTTAGGCTTCCCTTGCTTCGGTTCTCGTCCTTCATCAGCCAATGTTGACTTCGCATGGAGGGAGCACATCTAAACCACGTCTTGGTCTCAGTCTTAGGCGTATACTGTTACAGAGATCGTTGGTAGTCGTGTGGTGCCACATTTTTAGTTTCTTTTGTTATGGTCGTATCCTAATTGCCAATAGCAATTATGTATTTATTTATTCTTCTTTTTGGGATATTATGTATATAAACTTTCATTACTGTCCCAATGAAACATTGTAAATGATAATGCCCATTTAAGAAATATGCCCAAACATTCCTTTAAGTTAACGAAAAAAGCGAGTGCAAGGGAAGCTAAGCTAGCAATTGAATTATGGAACTATTACCACATGGTTAGTTACTAGATTAATTAGTGATTAGTTAGTTAATTGTGATTAGTTACATAATTAATTATACATTTAAAGCTATATAAGTTGCTCTTGTAAACATTTTCTCACAATTTTCTCATTCAATAAATTTTATTTTCACTATTCTCTTAATTTTCTCTCTCTTAGAGCCATGTTTCAAAGACACCATTATTTACATAACGGAAATAGTAGTAAGAAGTATAGTAGCTAAAGGTATATACAATATATCATATTCAGAGAGTGAAAGAAGGGAACAAGCACTACAAGAAATATGGGTTTTAAATTCGGCAACTTTAATTCGGTGATTTGGCTAACGGATTGAAATCATGTTTTCCAATTCGGTTCTAATACTGACCGAATTCATTAATCTTTTCCAATTCGGTTCTTATACTGACCGAATTCATTCATGTTTTCCAATTCGGTTCTTATCATGACCGAATTCATATATAAGAGACATTAATTCGTTTCACTATAACCGGATTTATAAGTTATTTTCGAATCCGGTGTTCCAAGAAACCGGATTCATACATAAGACATTTTAATTTATTTTAATGTTTCCGGATTCGAAAGTGCTTTTGGAAACATGGACATACCATAACAGGCAACTTTTCGAATTCGGTTAAACAAGTAACCAGATTACAAACTCCTGATGTTTAAATTATGTACTAGAATAGCTGATTTATAAATCATTTATTTATATAAAAATTATTGTCCAAATGTAATTTTTCACACTATACTGATTCGTTTATTATAAACCGAATTTGTTGTGGGTAGTTACCAATTCGGTTTATTCAATAACCGGATTGGAAAGGTTCTATCTAGGGTTTCATTATTTGTGCATCCAGTGCTTCCATTTCATCAAGGTTTCCAGTGCTTCCATTTCATCAATTAATTTTGTTAGGTAAGGAAGTTATTAAATATTTCCATTTTTAGCTATCGTTACTCTGTTTTGTTCATTTGGATGGTATGATAATATTATCGTTTTTCTAGATTAAACATCTTATGTCATGGATCGTTCGTGGATACACATGGATCGTTTGTCTGGTGCATATGGAATGGGTGTTGAGCGTTTTCTTGATTTCGCACAAAACAATCCCGAATTCAATGGATTGATGATAAGATGTCCATGTCAGCGTTGTGGCAACCTAACTCAGTTAAGCATCCAACAGGTCAGGGATCACTTGTACTTCAACGGGTTCGACTTGACTTATACCAGGTGGATTTGGCATGGTGAAGCTACTTCATCAGGGACATCCAATGTAGAACCAAATTCAACCGGATTTGGAGTACATGAAGATTTTGACATGATTGACAAATTAAGGACAGCTGTTGAAATTGATGCTGTTGACAATTCTCAAAAATTTGAAGACACAATGGATGAGGCCGAATTACCATTATATGAAGGTTGTAAACAATTCACAAAAATTACAGCACTTATTAGATTATTCAATTTGAAGGCTTCCAACGGATGGTCTAACAAAAGTTTCAATGACCTTTTTACTTTAATTCATGATATGTTCCCTGAAGATAACCTCCTTCCGACAACAATGAACAATGCAAAGAAGACAATGTCATCACTTGGTTTGAAATATGAGAACTTTCATGCCTGTCCAAATGATTGCATCATCTACTATGATCAAGATGCAGTTGAAGCCGACTATTGTCCGAAATGTGGAAAATCAAGATGGAAATCACGAGTGTTTAGGAAAGTCTAGGAAGAAAAAAATTCCCGCAAAGGTATTTTGGTACTTGCCAATCATTCCAAGGTTTAAGAGACTTTTTCTAAACAAGGAGCATGCAAAGATGTTAACATGGCATAAGGATGGAGACGGTAGGAAGTGTGATTTCAAGTTGCGGCATCCGGCTGATGCACCTCATTGGAGGAGTTTCGACGTTACATATCCAGATTTCTCGGCCGATCCTAGAAATCTCCGATTGGGTTTGTGCACTGATGGAATTAACCCATTTAGTAATCAGAGCACTCAACACAGTTCTTGGCCTGTTATTATAGTTATTTATAACCTCCCTCCGTGGCTAACAATGAAACGAAGATTCATGCATCTGGCTATGTTGATATCTGGTCCAAAACAACCAGGAAATAAGATAGATACTTACTTACGTCCTTTAATTGATGATTTGAAGACTTTATGGAGTAATGGCGTTGAAGCTTATGATGGTTATCGGAAGGAGTCCTTCACATTGAGATCAGCGTTGATGTGGACCGTGTCAGATTACCCCGCATATGGTAATATTTCTGGGGCTGTGACAAAGGGGTACTATGGATGTGCAATTTGTGGAGATAATACCAATGCTTTTAGACTTAGACATGGGAAGAAAATGTCATACATGGGACATCGAAAGTGGCTACCATCAAACCATCCATATAGAAAGCGTAGAAAGGCATTTAATGGCCAACAGGACTTTGATTCTGCACCAAAGCCTCAAAGTTTCCGTCAAATCCTACAGCTTATTGATTCTTTGAATTCTAATAACCCAATGACGAAGTGTTGGAAGAGAAAGTGTATCTTTTATGAGCTTCCTTATTGGGGATCTCTGATGGTCCGACATAATTTGGATGTCATGCACATAGAGAAGAATGTATGTGAATCTTTGATTAGCACATTGTTAAATGTGAAAGGCAAGTCAAAAGATTCTCTCTCATCTAGGCTCGACATGGTGGAGTTAGGGATTAGGACTAAACTTGCTCCAATTGAAAAGGATAGCCGAATGTACCTTCCTCCGTCATGTTATACAATGTCAAGGAAAGAAAAACAAAACTTCAGTCAATTCATAAAGGATTTAAAGGTGCCTGAAGGATACTCGTCCAATTTAAGGTCCAAGGTTAATATGCAAGAGTTGAAATTGCAAAACATGAAGTCTCATGATTGCCATGTGCTAATGCAACAAATTCTTCCAGTGGCATTGCGAGGAAATTTACAAAAAGAAGTTGGGATTGCCATAACCAAACTTTGTTACTTCTTCAATAAGTTATGTTCTAAAGTTGTGGATCCTTCCATCCTTGATGACTTGCAAATGCATATTGTTGAAACACTTTGCAGTTTGGAAATGTATTTTCCTCCATCATTTTTTGATGTCATGGTGCACTTGGTAGTCCACTTAGTACGTGAAGTAAAGATATGTGGTCCAGTATTCCTTCGGTGGATGTACCCATTTGAACGGTTCATGAGAACATTGAAGAGCATGGTTAGGAGCAAAAGTAGGCCAGAGGCTTGTATTATAGAGTGTTACGTTGCAGAAGAAGCAGTTGTGTTTTGTTCAGAGTACGTTGCTAAGGCAAACGTCATTGGACTCTCTGTTCCCAAAAATATTTCTGGTGAAACTGGAAGAGGATTATTTGGACCCAAGATGTTGTTTGTTCCATCTGACGATCTTAATATTGCTCACCTATATGTTTTGAGGAACATGGCTATTATCCAGCAGTATGTGGAAAAACACTTTGCATTTATTAAAGAATCATTCCCTTCTAAGTTTAGAACCGAGGTAAGTTTACAAAACTATCATACTAAATCATTTGCATCATGGTTGCAGAACCATATAGATGAAGAGATTCAATGTGGTTCATCTATTGATGATACTTTGAGATGGCTTAGTCATATGCCACAAACACGAGTATTGAGCTATGAAGAGTACCTGATTAATGGTTTTAGGTTCCATACTATGCAGAGAGACAACATGCAGATTAGTCAGAACTCTGGAGTCACATTAGTGGCTGAATCATACCATGTGTCATCAATGAAGGATGCAAACCCAATACTATCCAGTACCTCATACTTTGGGATGATTCAAGAGATATGGGAACTTGATTACATAAAATTCAGAATTCCTGTTTTCAAGTGTAGATGGTTTGATCCAACAGTATTGAAAATTGATGATTTAGGGTTAACATTCATTGATTCCAACAAGATTGGGTTTAAGAATGATCCGTTTATCTTGGCTACACAAGCTAGACAAATTTTCTATGTCAATGATGGTAGCAATACAGCTCAAAAAATAGTCCTTGCAAGGAATTCAAGATTCATGCCAGAAGGGAACTCCATCGGGGAAGATGATATGGAACTGGGAACATTTACCAAATTACTAATCCCATGTTCATTGACTGATGCATACGATGAACCAAACTGGTTGGGCAATGGGGAGATGCAGCTCATAGAAGAATCAAGGAAAACTTAATCTTGTTTAACACTATTCTAAATTAGTTAATGTTTCTCATTGTAATAAATAAACCAACTCTGTTTATTTGTTGTGATCACTCGTTAATGTTTTTCATTGTATAATATCCAAATGTGATGTGCATTTAATGTAAATATTAATTAAGATAATTAAATTAGAGTAAATTTTAATTATTAGAAGATTAGAGTCCTAACCTGACATCGTCATCTGTTATGGGATTTAATTAATTGTTTTTTGAAATTGTTATTTTTAATTTATGAAAAATTATTAAATAAATATAAAGATATAATTATTAAATAATAATTATGAATACAATTTAACATTCAGGGTTATAATTAAGGACAAATGCAGGATTATGTCACGTCACTCTTTTATTAGTAATATTTTTTTTACATACTTTAGAATTCGGTTGAATAGTAGCCGGATTAATAAGTTGATAATTTCAAATCCGCTAACTTAGTAACCGAATTGGAAAGTCATTAAATGAAAACTTAATTTTATAAATGTTTTAAAAATTATTTTTTTTACATACTTTAGAATTCGGTTGAATAGTCGCCGGATTAATAAGTTGATAATTTCAAATCCGCTAACTTAGTAACCGAATTGGAAAGTCATTAAATGAAAACTTAATTTTATAAATGTTTTAAAAATTATTATTTTTACATACTTTAGAATTCGGTTGAATAGTAGCCGGATTAATAAGTTGATAATTTCAAATCCGCTAACTTAGTGACCGAATTGGAAAGTCATTAAATGAAAACTTAATTTATAAATGTTTTAAAAATTATTTTTTTACATACTTTAGAATTCGGTTATATAGTAGCCGGAGTAATAAGTTTCTTTAGAATCCGGTTTATTATTTGCGGATTAATAAGTTGATGTTTTCCAATCCGCGGTCATATTAACCGGATTGGAAAGTAGATAAACAAATTCGGTTATTGGGTTGCCGGATTTATATGTCTTAGGGACCATTCATATTCAAGTGTTGGAATTCGGATTTTACTATAACCGAATTGAAAAGGTATTCGTAATTCAAAACTAGAACCCAAGGTAGGAAACCTTTACTTTTCTTTCCCTCGCATTCTGTGTTTTTTGCATATCCGCCAAGAGTTCTTGCTCCTACCCCAAAAATCCAGCCATTGTCGTTTCTGTAACCTCCAAGTGACTCCATCTTCATCATCGTCGAACGCTACATAAGGGGTAACTATTTCTCACTCCATTTAACATTTCTCGTTAAATTTTGTGACTTAACGTCTACGAAAACATGGATTTACGTTTCTGTGTCTTCTGACAGGTTATACGAGTGCTTTTGAACCATAGTTTACCTCAAATACTTCAAAGGACAAACAACGTTCATCAAACGGTAACAACCTTGAATATTGATTTTGTAATGTGCATTGTCCGATTAGGGTGAGGTTCTAATGTTTATGTGGACCATTGTTACTTTTGCTTTCGTAGGCTAGAATACGATCATGCATGCATCTTCTTGATTGTCTTTGTTATGCTTGTTATGTGTTGGTAATGTGTATGCTTGTTATGTGTTGGTAATGTGTCTCTTGTTATGTGTTGGTAATGTGTATTGCTTATTACAGATGTCTTCCGATCCTGATTATCAACATACATCCGACACAGAGATTCTTCAAGTAAGCAAACTTCTTCAAAGAAGAGAACTAGGGGTCCAACAGTTTTGGACCGCATCTCTAAGGTTCGTGCAACCGGTCAAAAAATTCCGGTTGAAACTAATTACAATGGTGTTCCTATTGAAGACAGTGGGAAAGACCTTATGACTTATTTAGGAATAGTGACAAGAGACATTGTTCCTATCAATATGGCCTCATGGGGTGAGGTTCCCAAATATTTGAAGGATAGAATTTGGGATACTTTAACGGTCAGTTTTAAACATTCTTTGAATTAAAAAATATATATCTTAATATTGATTGTATTACAGATTGAACTTATCATTTGTTTGTTTTATGCAATAGAACTCATTTATACTACCCGAGACAGAGAAATTCCGAAAAATGATGATGAAGAGTGCTGCTGATAAGTTAAAACAATTCAAGACCAGATTAGGGAGGGATTACATATGGCCTTTTTATGAGGTGGATGATCATGAGCGGATGTTTAACCCCCCAGCAAAATACAAATTCATCACACAGGACATATGGAATGAGTTTGTCAAATCACGTTTGTCCGATCAATTCAAAGTAGGTACATTTAATTAAATTGGGCTACTGACTTGATGATGTTAATTAAGTATGTGATTTATTGACATCTGCCTAATGTAACAGGAAACTAGGGAGAAGTGCATAGCACAGTCCATGAAAACCAAATTCCGGCATCGCACTTCAAGGAAGGGATACGCTCAATTGGAGAGAGATTTGGTAAGCCATTTTCCATTTTATTATAATTAAATTCATTGTCCATATATGTTCAATATGAATCATATTTTATTTAATGCATTACAAAGAAACGAAGTTACAAACAACAGAGAAAATCCAACGGTATGAGCTGTGGAAACAAGCAAGAGTGGACAAGAAAGGGGATTTTAAGAAGCCCGAAGAAGCAGAAATAGCAAGACGAATAGTAAGTGTGCAACTTATATGGTTTAAAGTAGCTATAAAAAATTTCAAGTTAAATCCATTGTTTAAACTATCTAATAAATATATGGTTGCAGGATGACCTTGCAACAAAGCAAAGTTTAGGTTTGATCAAGCCAATTGGAAATAACGATATCTTGTGAGGCATTGAGCACTCCTGAACATAGTGGACGATTACGTGCAGCCACCGTTGTCCAATCCAACGTTGTCTTGGGGAAAAAGGAACACGGTCGCATGGAAGAACACAAGGCGCTTTGTAACAAGGTCTCACAAATGGAGACAATTTTAATGGGTATCTTGCGGTGGCAGGAAATCTTTGGTCCAAACAAACCCCAATATCCCAAAATTAGATTTGAAGGCTTTGATGGGAGACAAAGGGGTGAATCTGAGTTCCTCCAGCTCAATCAACCTGAATGTCACCCCTACAACATCTGGGAAGAATGTCGCAGAGGACCCAGTCATCGTTGGGGGCACGTTAGAAAACCAAAAAACATCATCATCTCCAACAAGTCCACCTGCAACTCCACTCGATGATACAACCCATTCTTTAGGATGGTGTGAGGGCTTTTCAGTGGTAAATAGAAGTTTATTGTTTTACATACTTTCATTTTGCATTTAAAGTAATTAAAATTATATTATTATGTATCTAACTAAGGAAAATTATGTAGCCAAACATGCGTTGTCTACTAGCTGCTGGCCAACCGGACAATTATGTTGCGGAAGGTACGGTACATGCTGTTGATGGCAAAGGGATGACCCTCCACAACAGGCCCCTCCCATTGGAATTTGTCAAGGTCAGCGTGGACAGGGTCATTAAACCCGGTGCACCAGTTCCATGCCCAAACGACGATGTGGAACTGGTAAAAGATGCATTGGGGACTTTTGTTGCCTGGCCTCGAAAATTTGTCACTCACGACATGGATGTAAGTAATTTAAAGATTCTGTACATGTGGATTAGTGGTTTTTAGACTCATTAGTTGCCTATTATTTTGACTACAGGCAACTCAAAGACCGGATACGTAAGTCATAATCGACTTGGACCAAGCTAACCCAACTGTCGAATGAAATGGCTAAAGATGACGTACTCTCACGTAATATACAAGCTCCTGGGTTGGATGTAGACTTCCAATATATGTCTCACCGGAAGATATGCATGACTTTATAAATTTGGAATGCATATCTCGCTAGTTCTATAACGTGGTTCTTCGGGTAGGACAATTATCTTTAATTATTGCCTTGTATTTGATGTAAATATTGCTTTAGTTATTATGTCAATTTCATACTAAATTTTGTTCATTTCATTTCAAGTAACTTGGTTGACTTGATTGACCGCATTCCTGGATGTCCAAGTTATGGGTTTGCTGACCCAATAAGGGTGTCACTTCTTGAAGGCCAAGAGGATCCCAAGTCAAGGGGCCAATACCTATCCGAGGTTTTATTGCGGGTTCCAACAGACTCCATGGTCTTTGTACCTTATAATGGAGGGTAAGATTCATAAAATTTAAAAATTTAATACAAATATTGCATATATGTACTGAATATGTTACATGTTGTATTTCCTAGGTCTCATTGGATGCTTGCTGTGATTAAGATATCCAAGAGCACTGCTTATTGGATGGACCCTATAGGAAAACCAATACGAGATGACATTAAGAAGGTACTTGGAATGTAAGTTATTCTAACCCCCATCATGTGTAACTTGGTTTTTTAATGTTAAACATAACCTTGATGTATTCATTTGGTTTTTTAAAAGAGCTGTGAGGTCTTACAAAAAAGAAAAAGGACTATCACAAGGCAAAAAGGACGCTGTCAACATCATCACTCTCAAGGTATTGTGTATAATGTGTTTTATAACAGAGATATCATTATTTGGACCACTGTTTGTTTCAATAATTTAGTTTTGATATTATGTATAGGCACCAAGGCAACCCGATAGTAAAACATGTGGTTTCTATGTGTTGAAATATATGAAAGACATCATAAGTCAACAGATGAAAACAATGAGTCAGAAAGTAAGTTTTAAGGTTTATACTTATATTGATGTAGTTCTGTATTTGACTTGTACAAATATCTGAACTTTAAATATTTTTTTTGCTTGCCTCAGTTTTCAGAAGCAGCAACTTATACAGAAGAAGAGATAAAGGAGATACAGCTTGAATGGGCGACATCTGTTCTAGCTGCATCGATTTAGAATAAGCATGAGGAGCTGCTCAGATGATTGATGTTTTTTCTACTTTTTGTCCATAAACACTGTCATTTAGGAAATGTTGTTAGGTTCACATTATTATGTACAGGATTAATACTTTCATGTTGTACGTACATTCTTTATAAATGTTAATATTATGTACATGATTTACTTTATAAACTCAGTATACTGTTTTTGGTTATTCGTGTATGATTCTGAAAATGTAAATGGATTACGGACATTCTTTGTTAATAGGATATGTATAGTACTTTTCAATTCGGTTGTTACCCGAATTTATATTAAAAAACACAATTTTCCAATTCGGTTATATAAAAATCCGAATTCAATTGTCAATTTTCCAATTCGGTTATATAAAACAACGAATTCAATTGGATGTTTTCCAATTCGGTTATTTTCGTCCGGATTTGATTTGGGCATCCACTCCAGTGTTTCCAATTCGGTTATATTAAAAGCCGAATTCAATTGTAAATTTTCCAATTCGGTTATATACAAATCCGAATTCAATTGTCAATTTTCCAATTCGGTTATATAAAACAACGAATTCAATTGGATGTTTTCCAATTCGGTTATTTTCGTCCGGATTTGATTTGGGCATCCACTCCAGTGTTTCCAATTCGGTTATATTAAAAGCCGAATTCAATTGTAAATTTTCCAATTCGGTTATATACAAATCCGAATTCAATTGTCAATTTTCCAATTCGGTTATATAAAACAACGAATTCAATTGGATGTTTTCCAATTCGGTTATTTTCGTCCGGATTTGATTTGGGCATCCACTCCAGTGTTTCCAATTCGGTTATATAAAAAGCCGAATTCAATTGTAAATTTTCCAATTCGGTTATATAAAACAACGAATTCAATTGGATATTTTCCAATCCGGCGTTTTGACCGAATTGGAAAAGTATTTTCCAATTCGGTTTCTTTTATGCGTTGTTAAAAGTCAGAAGAAAAGACAACCCCCGGACATAATTCGTTGTTAGAACCGAATTGGAAACTGCTTTCACAGCCGAATTAAAAACCCTATTCTGTCGTAGTGAAGGCAACCAAAATTGAGAATCACAAGTTGAGGCTGTGACGCTATGAATGCCAACAATGAACAAAATTTGGGACTTGAGTATGGGGCTTTGGGCATAGAGTGATGGAGATGGTGGACTGTGTGAGGGGTTGAATGGACCTCTACATCATTATACGTTTAGACATAGTTGCTTTTGGGCTAAATGACACCCCAACCCAAATCTATTATGGTAGAGATATAAAATCATTCATGTGTCTTTACTTAATAATTTAAGATTTTGAGATAATTGGTTCTTGATATTGTATCAGAGCTTCTATGATCAGGTAGTACGGTGTTTAATCTTTGCTGCCCTAATTTTTCAAAATAAAAGTTGAATGAAACACAAGGTAAAACAGGTCTATGCATTGTCTATGCTTCAAGTCTAAATGACTTTTGCATGAAAGGATATGTTAGAGATATAAAATCATTCACGTGCCTCCACCTAAAGGCTTAAGTTTTGATAGTTGATCATTGACATATCATCTATTGCTTACCATGTAGAATAAATGACAGTGAGTGAATATTGAAATGATTATTATCAATATATGTTTAAGAATTTTGTTTTTATCTAAATATGTATGTCAAGTTTTTGGTTTTAATGAAAAGAAAAGAGTAAATTACTTTTTCCTTTCATGTATTTTGTGTTTGTTAACGTGTCATCTTTTAAAAATAGTAATTCTCTAAAGTTTACTTATGAAACCTCTTCATGGAACTGAAGATAGATGATGCTCATTGTATAAAAGATATAACACGCTCTTTAATGAAACAAAATCTAAATACAATTTCCTTCATAAGCCTGCGCAAATTTGCGGTCTACATCTAGTTAAATTTTAATCTCACTTATTTTAATTACACTGAGGTTATTTTCATTAATT
The DNA here is from genome assembly GCA_023212625.1 of Styphnolobium japonicum. Classification (NCBI taxonomy): domain Eukaryota; kingdom Viridiplantae; phylum Streptophyta; class Magnoliopsida; order Fabales; family Fabaceae; genus Styphnolobium; species Styphnolobium japonicum. Next base: position 9,147,608 of record JALBWW010000010.1, read on the forward strand.
TTAAGTTAACTTAATTAAATCTCTTCATCACTTAGATGTTGATGTTGTATTTTCTTTGTTAACATGTAAATATAACTTATTTTTACCAAATTTGAAAATATTTTTCTTTAACTTTGTTAATGTGAAAATGTCATACAAAATTTAGATTTATGATTCTAATATTGTTATTTTATAAAAAAATTACTCGTTCTGAAACGTATTCTTCAAATATGTATTAAGCCATTTTGTATGAAAAATGAGTTAATTTTTTTTTTTAAGAAAATAATTATGAATAAATTTTAGAATAAACGAACAAAAAGGAAAAGGACAAGGGAAAATAATGTGAGAAAGACAAAAACTCATAAAATATATGAGTTACATGGCCACATGGGTTTAATCCAATGAGAGAAAAAGGAAAAAAGTTGATTGAAGTAGTTTCCCGTACAATCATCATCGGCAATTAAATGTGATTTACTGAAAAATCTAATGGCCAACATTACTTGATAAAATTCATCGTACTTCCTGCCACGCGAAGTAAAATGGGTAACTGGTTTATTATTACTATATGATTTTTTCCCACCAAGTGAAATAAAAAGGGAGTCAGGTTTATTACTATTGCTAGTAGGATGCACGGGTGCATTTATTGTGTGTATACTTTCTTTCTTTGTTGTGATGAATACTAAATGTAATCATTCCTTTTATATATAGTATAGATTTAGAATTTATTTCTGTGATCTTAGTTCTACACATTTCATATTTTATTTAAATTTAATGTTATCTTGCCAGAAATTTTGTAGCACCAATCATCAAATTTGATTTTAGGTTAACAAATCTATCATCTGGAACTTGAATGTGTGTAGAAGTTATGAATTTGTTTTGGGGTTTTTGTTTCCATTTGTACTTAATTCTCATTCCATTTTTGTGTAAAGATCATGGGAATGGAGTGATGATTCCATTATTGCCAATTCCAAATTTTAGAAAGGAATGAAGGTTCCATTCCAACTCATTCCCTTACCTCTTCCATTTTAGAACAGCCTGATTATACCCTTACGGTTGAGGCTTACTGGGAACATTGATTAAATTCTGCAACACTGTCTTTTTTCCCACCAGCTTGTATATATTTATATATTTGTTCCTTCTGCAACAGGTGAATAATTATAGCATGGTGAGTTTTATACCACTGGACTTGAGGAAGGACCGCAGGTATGCTCCTCTATCTTTTGTCTGCTTCTTATCCTTGCCGCCTGTTCATTTTTTGAATGATCTTATGTGTTAGCATGTAAGGGATATAATTTTTCTCTAGTGGCTGTGTATCATACATTGGAATTGATTAATTAATGCCATTGATGATGCTGAAATATTAAAATTGAATGGCACAATATGGCTTGAATTAAGTTGAATAACTGTTTAATTGTTTAATGGAAGATTCAAATTATGGCTCTTGTACCTTGTGTTTTCCGGTGCTTCTGGAAACTCTTGGCTATAAGATTTCTCTGGTTTGCAGGCTTTGAGATGTGATTTTAACCACATTTAGATTTGATCTCACAAAAGGGCTCGTCTCTCTAGGATACTGGCAGAAACAAATAGAAATTACAATATGAATGTGGGGAGAATACAAGTTTAATAATCCAAGAAAATATGATTAATTTGATTGTCTTCATGATCATACCGTCAGAATGTTTTGATGTGAATTATGTTATTCTCTGGAATCAAAATGCCAAATTTTCTGTTATGAGTTTGTATTCAAACTTAAATAATAGTTCAACAACCTGTAACAAACTTTTGATCATCTTCATGTTTTTTACTAGAAAAATAGGTTCTGGGTATATTGGATGATTGAATGGATCTTGAACCATTTGTTTAACCTTGAATACAGCTTGTGTGTATGCTTCCTCGTATTGAGGATGGACTATGAAATAATGAAAGCACTCATTCTTGATTTATTTTCACAAGACTGTAAAGTGGGTTTGTGTTCATTAATAAGAAAACTTACGACTTATGGGAATTTTACTTAATTTGGACCAATCAAGTCCGGCTCTTAAAAAACCGAAGTTATCTTTTGGTAAACTTCAGGAATTAATGGCCTTCTAGTTTACCCTTCCATGCCTATGCTTGTTTCATGTTAAGTTTTGATTTTGCATGTTCTCCTAACTTTTCCATAGGGTAGTACGAGTCATTGAACTCTATATTTCACGTCCTTTGTTTCATTAGTTTAGCCCCACCCAAAAAGAAGTCAATTGGTGTTATACTTGTTATGGATTGTTCTCATTTACAGTATACAATATGTATTGGCCCAAATTGATAACTGCATCCAGTATGGAGAAGATGCAGATGTGAAGGTTAAGGATTTCGACCCAGAGGATGACAAGTAGCTTATTCTCTTCTGCACCATTGCTTGGTGAGATTGAAAGTTCAGTCATCGCATTGAGCCAGTGTATCAAGCTCACATTGTTAATATATAGGATCTCATTAGAATGTTTTCAGTGTGAATTATCAGAACGAGTGTGGACCTTGATATTTAAAACTAATTAGCCTGTAAATGGCGAAAAATGGGAAGGGTGCACTACGACAGAATAGGGTTTTTAATTCGGCTGTGAAAGCAGTTTCCAATTCGGGTCTAACAACGAATTATGTCCGGGGGTTGTCTTTTCTTCTGACTTTTAACAACGCATAAAAGAAACCGAATTGGAAAATACTTTTCCAATTCGGTCAAAACGCCGGATTGGAAAATATCCAATTGAATTCGTTGTTTTATATAACCGAATTGGAAAATTGACAATTGAATTCGGATTTGTATATAACCGAATTGGAAAATTTACAATTGAATTCGGCTTTTAATATAACCGAATTGGAAACACTGGAGTGGATGCCCAAATCAAATCCGGACGAAAATAACCGAATTGGAAAACATCCAATTGAATTCGTTGTTTTATATAACCGAATTGGAAAATTGACAATTGAATTCGGATTTTTATATAACCGAATTGGAAAATTGTGTTTTTTAATATAAATTCGGGTAACAACCGAATTGAAAAGTACTATACATATCCTATTAACAAAGAATGTCCGTAATCCATTTACATTTTCAGAATCATACACGAATAACCAAAAACAGTATACTGAGTTTATAAAGTAAATCATGTACATAATATTAACATTTATAAAGAATGTACGTACAACATGAAAGTATTAATCCTGTACATAATAATGTGAACCTAACAACATTTCCTAAATGACAGTGTTTATGGACAAAAAGTAGAAAAAACATCAATCATCTGAGCAGCTCCTCATGCTTATTCTAAATCGATGCAGCTAGAACAGATGTCGTCCATTCAAGCTGTATCTCCTTTATCTCTTCTTCTGTATAAGTTGCTGCTTCTGAAAACTGAGGCAAGCAAAAAAAATATTTAAAGTTCAGATATTTGTACAAGTCAAATACAGAACTACATCAATATAAGTATAAACCTTAAAACTTACTTTCTGACTCATTGTTTTCATCTGTTGACTTATGATGTCTTTCATATATTTCAACACATAGAAACCACATGTTTTACTATCGGGTTGCCTTGGTGCCTATACATAATATCAAAACTAAATTATTGAAACAAACAGTGGTCCAAATAATGATATCTCTGTTATAAAACACATTATACACAATACCTTGAGAGTGATGATGTTGACAGCGTCCTTTTTGCCTTGTGATAGTCCTTTTTCTTTTTTGTAAGACCTCACAGCTCTTTTAAAAAACCAAATGAATACATCAAGGTTATGTTTAACATTAAAAAACCAAGTTACACATGATGGGGGTTAGAATCACTTACATTCCAAGTACCTTCTTAATGTCATCTCGTATTGGTTTTCCTATAGGGTCCATCCAATAAGCAGTGCTCTTGGATATCTTAATCACAGCAAGCATCCAATGAGACCTAGGAAATACAACATGTAACATATTCAGTACATATATGCAATATTTGTATTAAATTTTTAAATTTTATGAATCTTACCCTCCATTATAAGGTACAAAGACCATGGAGTCTGTTGGAACCCGCAATAAAACCTCGGATAGGTATTGGCCCCTTGACTTGGGATCCTCTTGGCCTTCAAGAAGTGACACCCTCATTGGGTCAGCAAACCCATAACTTGGACATCCAGGAATGCGGTCAATCAAGTCAACCAAGTTACTTGAAATGAAATGAACAAAATTTAGTATGAAATTGACATAATAACTAAAGCAATATTTACATCAAATACAAGGCAATAATTAAAGATAATTGTCCTACCCGAAGAACCACGTTATAGAACTAGCAGATATGCATTCCAAATTTATAAAGTCATGCATATCTTCTGGTGAGACATATGACTGGAAGTCTACATCCAACCCAGGAGCTTGTATATTACGTGAGAGTACGTCATCTTTAGCCATTTCATTCGACAGTTGGGTTAGCCGGTCCAAGTCAGTTATGACTTCTGTATCCGGTCTTTGAGTTGCCTGTAGTCAAAATAATAGGCAACTAATGAGTCTAAAAACCACTAATCCACATGTACAGAATCTTTAAATTACTTACATCCATGTCGTGAGTGACAAATTTTCGAGGCCAGGCAACAAAAGTCCCCAATGCATCTTTTACCAGTTCCACATCGTCGTTTGGGCATGGAACTGGTGCATCGGGTTTAATGACCCTGTCCACGCTGACCTTGACAAATTCCAATGGGAGGGGCCTGTTGTGGAGGGTCATCCCTTTGCCACCAACAGCATGTACCGTACCTTCCGCAACATAATTGTCCGGTTGGCCAGCAGCTAGTAGACAACGCATGTTTGGCTACATAATTTTCCTTAGTTAGATACATAATAATATAATTTTAATTACTTTAAATGCAAAATGAAAGTATGTAAAACAATAAACTTCTATTTACCACTGAAAAGCCCTCACACCATCCTAAAGAATGGGTTGTATCATCGAGTGGAGTTGCAGGTGGACTTGTTGGAGATGATGATGTTTTTTGGTTTTCTAACGTGCCCCCAACGATGACTGGGTCCTCTGCGACATTCTTCCCAGATGTTGTAGGGGTGACATTCAGGTTGATTGAGCTGGAGGAACTCAGATTCACCCCTTTGTCTCCCATCAAAGCCTTCAAATCTAATTTTGGGATATTGGGGTTTGTTTGGACCAGCATTTCCACCTTGCTGCAGATACCCATTAAAATTGTCTCCATTTGTGAGACCTTGTTACAAACTGCCTTGTGTTCTTCCATGCTGACCGTGTTCCTTTTTCCCCAGTACAACGTTGGATTGGACAACCAGCTGGCTGCACGTAATCGTCCACTATGTTCAGGAGTGCCCAATGCCTCTGTCAGTATATCGTTATTTCCAATTGGCTTGATCAAACCTAAACTTTGCTTTGTTGCAAGGTCATCCTGCAACCATATATTTATTAGATAGTTTAAACAATGGATTTAACTTGAAATTTTTTTATAGCTACTTTAAACCATATAAGTTGCACACTTACTATTCGTCTTGCTATTTCTGCTTCTTCGGGCTTCTTAAAATCCCCTTTCTTGTCCACTCTTGCTTGTTTCCACAGCTCATACCGTTGGATTTTCTCTGTTGTTTGTAACTTCTTTTGCTGTAATGCATTAAATAAAATATGATTCATATTGAACATATATGGACAATGAATTTAATTATAATAAAATGGAAAATGGCTTACCAAATCTCTCTCCAATTGAGCGTATCCCTTCCTTGAAGTGCGATGCCGGAATTTGGTTTTCCTGGACTGTGCTATGCACTTCTCCCTAGTTTCCTGTTACATTAGGCAGATGTCAATAAATCACATACTTAATTAACATCATCAAGTCAGTAGCCCAATTTAATTAAATGTACCTACTTTGAATTGATCGGACAAACGTGATTTGACAAACTCATTCCATATGTCCTGTGTGATGAATTTGTATTTTGCTGGGGGGTTAAACATCCGCTCATGATCATCCACCTCATAAAAAGGCCATATGTAATCCCTCCCTAATCTGGTCTTGAATTGTTTTAACTTATCAGCAGCACTCTTCATCATCATTTTTCGGAATTTCTCTGTCTCGGGTAGTATAAATGAGTTCTATTGCATAAAACAAACAAATGATAAGTTCAATCTGTAATACAATCAATATTAAGATATATATTTTTAATTCAAAGAATGTTTAAAACTGGACTGCTAAAGTATCCCAAATTCTATCCTTCAAATATTTGGGAACCTCACCCCATGAGGCCATATTGATAGGAACAATGTCTCTTGTCACTATTCCTAAATAAGTCATAAGGTCTTTCCCACTTTGTCTTCAATAGGAACACCATTGTAATTAGTTTCAACCGGAATTTTTTGACCGGTTGCACGAACCTTAGAGATGCGGTCCAAAACTGTTGGACCCCTAGTTCTCTTCTTTGAAGAAGTTTGCTTACTTGAAGAATCTCCGGTGTCGGATGTATGTTGATAATCCGGATCAGAAGACATCTGTAATAAGCAATACACATTACCAACACATAACAAGCAGACACAGTACCAACACATAACAAGCGTACACATTACCAACACATAACAAGCATAACAAAGACAATCAAGAAGATGCATGCATGATCGTATTCTAGCCTCTTTGAAAGCAAAAGTAACAATGGTCCACATAAACATTAGAACCTCACCCTAATCAGGACAATGCACATTACAAAATCAATATTCAAGGTTGTTACCGTTTGATGAACGTTGTTTGTCCTTTGAAGTATTTGAGGTAAACTATGGTTCAAAAGCACTCGTATAACCTGTCAGAAGACACAGAAACGTAAATCCATGTTTTCGTAGACGTTAAGTCACAAAATTTAACGAGAAATGTTAAATGGAGTGAGAAATAGTTACCCCTTATGTAGCGTTCGACGATGATGAAGATGGAGTCACTTGGAGGTTACAGAAACGACAATGGCTGGATTTTTGGGGTAGGAGCAGCAACTCTTGGCGGATATGCAAAAAACACAGAATGCGAGGGAAAGAAAAGTAAAGGTTTCCTACCTTGGGTTCTAGTTTTGAATTACGAATACCTTTTCAATTCGGTTATAGTAAAATCCGAATTCCAACACTTGAATATGAATGGTCCCTAAGACATATAAATCCGGCAACCCAATAACCGAATTTGTTTATCTACTTTCCAATCCGGTTAATATGACCGCGGATTGGAAAACATCAACTTATTAATCCGGCAAATAATAAACCGGATTCTAAAGAAACTTATTACTCCGGCTACTATATAACCGAATTCTAAAGTATGTAAAAAAAATAATTTTTAAAACATTTATAAATTAAGTTTTCATTTAATGACTTTCCAATTCGGTCACTAAGTTAGCGGATTTGAAATTATCAACTTATTAATCCGGCTACTATTCAACCGAATTCTAAAGTATGTAAAAATAATAATTTTTAAAACATTTATAAAATTAAGTTTTCATTTAATGACTTTCCAATTCGGTTACTAAGTTAGCGGATTTGAAATTATCAACTTATTAATCCGGCGACTATTCAACCGAATTCTAAAGTATGTAAAAAAAATAATTTTTAAAACATTTATAAAATTAAGTTTTCATTTAATGACTTTCCAATTCGGTTACTAAGTTAGCGGATTTGAAATTATCAACTTATTAATCCGGCTACTATTCAACCGAATTCTAAAGTATGTAAAAAAAATATTACTAATAAAAGAGTGACGTGACATAATCCTGCATTTGTCCTTAATTATAACCCTGAATGTTAAATTGTATTCATAATTATTATTTAATAATTATATCTTTATATTTATTTAATAATTTTTCATAAATTAAAAATAACAATTTCAAAAAACAATTAATTAAATCCCATAACAGATGACGATGTCAGGTTAGGACTCTAATCTTCTAATAATTAAAATTTACTCTAATTTAATTATCTTAATTAATATTTACATTAAATGCACATCACATTTGGATATTATACAATGAAAAACATTAACGAGTGATCACAACAAATAAACAGAGTTGGTTTATTTATTACAATGAGAAACATTAACTAATTTAGAATAGTGTTAAACAAGATTAAGTTTTCCTTGATTCTTCTATGAGCTGCATCTCCCCATTGCCCAACCAGTTTGGTTCATCGTATGCATCGATCAATGAACATGGGATTAGTAATTTGGTAAATGTTCCCGTTCCATATCATCTTCCCGATGGAGTTCCCTTCGGCATGAATCTTGAATTCCTTGCAAGGACTATTTTTTGAGTCGTATTGCTACCATCATTGACATAGAAAATTTGTCTAGCTTGTGTAGCCAAGATAAACGGATCATTCTTAAACCCAATCTTGTTGGAATCAATGAATGTTAACCCTAAATCATCAATTTTCAATCCTGTTGGATCAAACCATCTACACTTGAAAACAGGTAGTCTGAATTTTATGTAATCAAGTTCCCATATCTCTTGAATCATCCCAAAGTATGAGGTACTGGATAGTATTGGGTTTGCATCCTTCATTGATGACACATGGTATGATTCAGCCACTAATGTGACTCCAGAGTTCTGACTAATCTGCATGTTGTCTCTCTGCATAGTATGGAACCTAAAACCATTAATCAGGTACCCTTCATAGCTCAATACTCGTGTTTGTGGCATATGACTAAGCCATCTCAAAGTATCATCAATAGATGAACCACATTGAATCTCTTCATCTATATGGTTCTGCAACCATGATGCAAATGATTTAGTATGATAGTTTTGTAAACTTACCTCGGTTCTAAACTTAGAAGGGAATGATTCTTTAATAAATGCAAAGTGTTTTTCCACATACTATTGGATAATAGCCATGTTCCTCAAAACATATAGGTGAGCAATATTAAGATCGTCAGATGGAACAAACAACATCTTGGGTCCAAATAATCCTCTTCCGGTTTCACCGTAAATATTTTTGGGAACAGAGAGTCCAATGACGCGTTTGCCTTAGCAACGCACTGCAACAAAACACAACCGCTTCTTCTGCAACGTAACACTCTATAATACAAGCCTCTGGCCTACTTTTGCTCCTAACCATGCTCTTCAATGTTCTCATGAACCGTTCAAATGGGTACATCCACCGAAGGAATACTGGACCACATATCTTTACTTCACGTACTAAGTGGACTACCAAGTGCACCATGACATCAAAAAATGATGGAGGAAAATACATTTCCAAACTGCAAAGTGTTTCAACAATATGCATTTGCAAGTCATCAAGGATGGAAGGATCCACAACTTTAGAACATAACTTATTGAAGAAGTAACAAAGTTTGGTTATGGCAATCCCAACTTCTTTTTGTAAATTTCCTCGCAATGCCACCGGAAGAATTTGTTGCATTAGCACATGGCAATCATGAGACTTCATGTTTTGCAATTTCAACTCTTGCATATTAACCTTGGACCTTAAATTGGACGAGTATCCTTCAGGCACCTTTAAATCCTTTATGAATTGTGAAGTTTTGTTTTTCTTTCCTTGACATTGTATAACATGACGGAGGAAGGTACATTCGGCTATCCTTTTCAATTGGAGCAAGTGTAGTCCTAATCCCTAACTCCACCATGTCGAGCCTAGATGAGAGAGAATCTTTTGACTTGCCTTTCACATTTAACAATGTGCTAATCAAAGATTCACATACATTCTTCTCTATGTGCATGACATCCAAATTATGTCGGACCATCGAGATCCCCAATAAGGAAGCTCATAAAGATACACTTTCTCTTCCAACACTTCGTCATTGGGTTATTAGAATTCAAAGAATCAATAAGTTTGTAGGATTTGACGGAAACTTTGAGGCTTTGGTGCAGAATCAAAGTCCTGTTGGCCATTAAATGCCTTTCTACGCTTTCTATATGGATGGTTTAATGGTAGCCACTTTCGATGTCCCATGTATGACATTTTCTTCCCATGTCTAAGTCTAAAAGCATTGGTATTATCTCCACAAATTGCACATCCATAGTACCCCTTTGTCACAGCCCCAGAAATATTACCATATGCGGGGTAATCTGACACGGTCCACATCAACGCTGATCTCAATGTGAAGGACTCCTTTCGATAACCATCATAAGCTTCAACGCCATTACTCCATAAAGTCTTCAAATCATCAATTAAAGGACGTAAGTAAGTATCTATCTTATTTCCTGGTTGTTTTGGACCAGATATCAACATAGCCAGATGCATGAATCTTCGTTTCATTGTTAGCCACGGAGGGAGGTTAAAAATAACTATAATAACAGGCCAATAACTGTGTTGAGTGCTCTGATTACTAAATGGGTTAATTCCATCAGTGCACAAACCCAATCGGAGATTTCTAGGATCGGCCGAGAAATCTGGATATGTAACGTCGAAACTCCTCCAATGAGGTGCATCAGCCGGATGCCGCAACTTGAAATCACACTTCCTACCGTCTCCATCCTTATGCCATGTTAACATCTTTGCATGCTCCTTGTTTAGAAAAAGTCTCTTAAACCTTGGAATGATTGGCAAGTACCAAAATACCTTTGCGGGAATTTTTTTCTTCCTAGACTTTCCTAAACACTGTGATTTCCATCTTGATTTTCCACATTTCGGACAATAGTCAGCTTCATCTTGCGATCATAGTAGATGATGCAATCATTTGGACAGGCATGAAATTTCTCATATTTCAAACCAAGTGATGACATTGTCTTCTTTGCATTGTTCATTGTTGTCGGAAGGAGGTTATCTTCAGGGAGCATATCATGAATTAAAGTAAGAAGGTCACTGAAACTTTTGTTAGACCATCCGTTGGAAGCCTTCAAATTGAATAATCTAATAAGTGCTGTAATTTTTGTGAATTGTTTACAACCTTCATATAATGGTAATTCGGCCTCATCCATTGTGTCTTCAAATTTTTGAGAATTGTCAACAGCATCAATTTCAACAGCTGTCCTTAATTTGTCAATCATGTCAAAATCTTCATGTACTCCAAATCCGGTTGAATTTGGTTCTACATTGGATGTCCCCGATGAAGTAGCTTCACCATGCCAAATCCACCTGGTATAAGTCAAGTCGAACCCGTTGAAGTACAAGTGATCCCTGACCTGTTGGATGCTTAACTGAGTTAGGTTGCCACAACGCTGACATGGACATCTTATCATCAATCCATTGAATTCGGGATTGTTTTGTGCGAAATCAAGAAAACGCTCAACACCCATTCCATATGCACCAGACAAACGATCCATGTGTATCCACGAACGATCCATGACATAAGATGTTTAATCTAGAAAAACGATAATATTATCATACCATCCAAATGAACAAAACAGAGTAACGATAGCTAAAAATGGAAATATTTAATAACTTCCTTACCTAACAAAATTAATTGATGAAATGGAAGCACTGGAAACCTTGATGAAATGGAAGCACTGGATGCACAAATAATGAAACCCTAGATAGAACCTTTCCAATCCGGTTATTGAATAAACCGAATTGGTAACTACCCACAACAAATTCGGTTTATAATAAACGAATCAGTATAGTGTGAAAAATTACATTTGGACAATAATTTTTATATAAATAAATGATTTATAAATCAGCTATTCTAGTACATAATTTAAACATCAGGAGTTTGTAATCTGGTTACTTGTTTAACCGAATTCGAAAAGTTGCCTGTTATGGTATGTCCATGTTTCCAAAAGCACTTTCGAATCCGGAAACATTAAAATAAATTAAAATGTCTTATGTATGAATCCGGTTTCTTGGAACACCGGATTCGAAAATAACTTATAAATCCGGTTATAGTGAAACGAATTAATGTCTCTTATATATGAATTCGGTCATGATAAGAACCGAATTGGAAAACATGAATGAATTCGGTCAGTATAAGAACCGAATTGGAAAAGATTAATGAATTCGGTCAGTATTAGAACCGAATTGGAAAACATGATTTCAATCCGTTAGCCAAATCACCGAATTAAAGTTGCCGAATTTAAAACCCATATTTCTTGTAGTGCTTGTTCCCTTCTTTCACTCTCTGAATATGATATATTGTATATACCTTTAGCTACTATACTTCTTACTACTATTTCCGTTATGTAAATAATGGTGTCTTTGAAACATGGCTCTAAGAGAGAGAAAATTAAGAGAATAGTGAAAATAAAATTTATTGAATGAGAAAATTGTGAGAAAATGTTTACAAGAGCAACTTATATAGCTTTAAATGTATAATTAATTATGTAACTAATCACAATTAACTAACTAATCACTAATTAATCTATTAACTAACCATGTGTGGTAATAGTTCCATAATTCAATTGCTAGCTTAGCTTCCCTTGCACTCGCTTTTTTCGTTAACTTAAAGGAATGTTTGGGCATATTTCTTAAATGGGCATTATCATTTACAATGTTTCATTGGGACAGTAATGAAAGTTTATATACATAATATCCCAAAAAGAAGAATAAATAAATACATAATTGCTATTGGCAATTAGGATACGACCATAACAAAAGAAACTAAAAATGTGGCACCACACGACTACCAACGATCTCTGTAACAGTATACGCCTAAGACTGAGACCAAGACGTGGTTTAGATGTGCTCCCTCCATGCGAAGTCAACATTGGCTGATGAAGGACGAGAACCGAAGCAAGGGAAGCCTAAGCTGCAGCAATTGTTGGCTAAGAGAGAGTTAGATGTTTCTTTGGCAGTAGACTCAAGCTCGAAGTGATGAGAGTTGGACATAACAAAAGGGAAAACCTGACCTCACCTGCTACTACTATGACCATAGGTTTTGGTTGTTTTTCTGTGCAAAGCAAAACAAATAAAAAATGCAGAAGTAAGAAAACGGGGTTTCACAGTGGAAGGGACAACGTGAGTATTATATGTAAATGTAAAGTAGTGGATACCAATTCAATAATTCACATTTGTTCCTCATTGCTCATTAGTCACTTCGCAACCTACATAACAACTGAGAATACAACAGTTGGTGTTTATTGTTGAGATACTCAGAAGAGACTCTGTAACTGAAGTAGTGAATTTGGTGCTCATTCAATTGAGACTTGAGAAACTCAAATGGCATTAACCTGACGCTAGGAATATGGAAGACAAAGCTGTGAGCCAACACTTAAAATATGCTGAAATGGCAGAAGGGGAAAAAAATAAGAGAATAAGCTGATGTGGCAATCAGAGAGAGCTTATTTGGCAATTCTATAGTGTGGGCTTCAGACTTTATAAATTAAAAATAAATTTTAATAAAAATGAAGATCACTAAAAGTATAGTTATGCTTTTTTGGTATATATAGTATAGTTATACTTTATTGTCGTCGTTTTATTCATTACCAAGTGTTTTGAAGAACTATGTAGGCAAGTTAGCATCTCACTTTTAAAATGGTTGTTTTGGCCAATCATATCACCTATTAAGAAGATACTTGGCACCCCTTTTCCCTTTGATTTTGGGTAGAGAAGTTCATAGCATTGGATTGTGTCAAATCTTTACCTTTTGGCTATTGGATCTTTCAACGAAAATTTGACTGTCCATAATGCTCCATTGTTTAGAGAGAAAGTATTTTGAATTGTGCAATATTGATAATCAAAACTTATTTCAAAATAACTATAATTCATATCATTTTTATTAAACAATTATTGCAACAATGACAAAAAGTATAAACACGAACAAAATACAAATTAATCACATCATTTTAAAAAATCAGAGCAACTAAATCTTGAGTAGACATATTATTGATTCTTGAATAAATAAGTGGTCCCTACCACTTTCATATCTAATAATTACATTTGAATAAAGTTAAAGTTTGTCAAAATTATGGCCAATGTTTTTAGCTGTGTAACACTACTCAAAATCAATATATCCTTTACAATAATTTTCTCAAGCTCAAGCAATGATATATGTTTACTAATTAGGTTGACACTAAAGTATGGATGTGAGGGTTTCTTCTTATTGTTTTATTGAACTTCGGAAAAGAAAAATACACAAATACCCTCTGAATTTATCTCATTTTAAAGTAGACACTGTGAACTTTTGAATTCAGATAAAAGACCTTTAACTTTCTAAAACTTGCAAATAAATCTTTCTAAACAAATGTTAAACAGAAATTATTCATCATGTGGCTTGTATGTGTTTATGCACCTAACAGCCTTTAATTTGTTCATATTATTTTTATAAAAAATTTTAAAATTTCACCCTTTTAATTTATTTTATTTTTGAAATTGTTCAATTTTTTTATTTTTAGAATTAGAAATTAAATAGCAAGGAGAAAAACTTTAAATTCTTTTTTAAAAAATAATGTAGGCAAACGAGATATTGTCACAAACATTAATCAACACATCTAAATGCATGTTTGGATTAGCTGTGAAAACAAAATAATATGAAAAATGGATTATGTGAATAATCGAGTTTCAAGAAAATCGATTATGTGAATAATCGAGTTTCAAGAAAATCGATTATGAGAAAAATAAATTATGTTTGGATATGGTAATTCATAATCGATTTTATGATAAAGAGTTTTGTTTGGATTGTATAAAAAAATTGCTTTTATGTATTAAATTACTAAAAGATGTATGAAATGATTGAAAAAGTTATTTGATTAAGGGTAAATAGATATTTCTCTCTCAAAGCTTTTGAAATAATCTGAAATCAAATAATAAAAACTTAAAATACCAGCTTTTTAAAAAAATATGTTTTTAATTATGAAAAAATAATCTTAACTTATAATCAATTTTATACAGTTTAAACAAATAAGATAGATTTTAGATAAAATAGCTTTTTATTAAAAAAAAAGCGATTATTCTAAAAAATTAAGCATTACCAAACATGCTCTAAGTCACATGATGAATCGTTTTTGCTTAATTAGTAGACAGTTGCAAGTTTTGAAAATTTAAGGATCTCATCTAAATTTTTAAGTTCATGGTGACTAGTTCAAAATGAAATAACGTTCATCAAGTGCTTATGTGTTTTTTTCATTTTATTTATTTATTTTTCTCTTTGTAAGGCCCGGGGGATAAGGGTAACACTTGATGATGCCTTTATGTCATGGAATTCAGAGATTATGATGTTTTAGGTCCCATTCTGATGTTCTTTCCAGCAACTTATTAGAGCCTATCGATCTACTCATTTAAGTATTTATGATGCGTGAAAAACTAAAAATGATGTTCGGATATGCTTTTGGTTATAGCTTCTGGCTATATACCAAATAAGCTGTTGGAACAGCTTATCTAAAATTTCAAATTATGTCCTTAATTTTGCAAAACCTGTAGCTTGAAGGCTCTAGACTTCTGATCTAAAAAGCCTCCGCCAAAGAATGCAAGCCCCGTCTCAAGGCAAAGAACATCTATTTTAGACATCGTTTATCCTCTGTGAAACTCAGCAATATAAGGTACTTAGCTTATACAGAAAGAGGCATCCCCAAATACAAAGCAAAAACACAAAATCTACAAGAACTAATAGATGAATTGGGTATATATTTTTCTTTTTCTGATTAACAACAAGGCAACTGCCGAAAGAAAAGAACAAGAAAATCTACAAAGCAGAAGAATGTTAAATTTTTTATCTACAATATAATGTTAATTTTTTTTTGTAAAGATATAATGTTAAATTTTAATTTTTTCAAAATACGTATTGGAAATTATTTTAATTTTTCAATTATTAAAATTTTAAAATTGATAAGTGCTTATTTATCCAACCCCAAAAATTGTTCACGTGTATTATTATATCTTGCTAAGGATCTATGGGATTTCATCTTTCTAAATTTATATTGTAACTTGAGAATGCATAAATATATGGGTAAAATACACATTACTCCCTTGTAGTATATGTCATTCTCAACTTACTTCTTTAAATTATTTTTGTTGTCACTAAACTCTCCTAGAGTATGATTTTAAATGAAAACTAACATTTTCAGTAAAATCAATCGGTAATGACATTTAAAACCATACTCTATGAGGTTTTAGTGACAACAAAAATAGTTTAAAGAAGTAAGTTGAGAATGCCATATATTACAAGGGAGTAATGTGTATTTTATCCAATCATATAATATCAGGTCATGTGTTGTGCACATGTCATCACCGTTTGATTTAACTGAAAATGTTAGTTTTCATTTAAAACTATACTCTAGGGAGTTTAGTGACCAAAAAAATAGTTTAAGGAAGTAAGTTGAAAACGTCATATAATTCAAGAGAGTAATATGTATTTTACCCTAAATATATATTAGTGACCAATGAGAATTTCCCATTTTGAATACGTTATTTGAATAGAAATCTAAGCTCAAGCTGATCAAGGAAAGAGGTTAAATAGAGATAACTTTTAATAATGAATAACAGATTTTATATTTTACACGTATGCAATTCCTGTCAATACTTTTAACTTCAATTTTTATTATTTTAAAAAATTAGTTACAAAGCACTCTTTTCATAGAAAAAAATTGTGATTATCTTTTTTCTTGGTAAAAGATGAAGAGAAGTTGTACTTATAAATAATTTTTATTAAATTATATTCTACTTACAAGAAATGAAAAACTTTAGTATACAAAATAAATAAAATACTATTTAAAACTACAACTGAAATTATCAAACATAAGAAATTTATGGGGGAGGGAAGTATTAAGGAAAAAATAGCAGTGTGTCTCCGTCTGGGGTTCCTTTGGCAACAAAAGTCTTGTAACTTTTTGGCACTTTAGTTCCTCACTTTCCCCTTCTTAGCAACTGCATTGAAGAAGTGTGAGTCTCCCCTTGTAGAGACCAAGAGTAATATTACTAGGCCAGGTCTTGCAAGTTATGCACACTATTGGTTCTTTACTTTTTTGTCTGTCTTCTTTTGTTTTTATCCTTTTATTTTCTATCAATTTCAAGAGCTAATTCATACATTGTGCCATATTCCACCCGTTAGATTTGATTGTGCTAGCTCAATTTCCACATTGTGGGACCTCACAGTGGGAGTGAGGAATACTTTCTTGGAAGCTACTATAAACGTTTTACACACTGTAACACCCTTCGTTGAGAGTCACATTTGAGACAAAGAATTATGAAGCTAAAATTAAATCGTAAATGTTTTATATCGAAAAATACGGATTTCAAAATTTCTTTTCGCGAATAACATAAATTCAACAGAATATAAAGAACATAAGACACAATTATCTTAATAATATACAGCATGTATACTTATATCAACTGTTGAACATAATACATAAGACATAAGTACTCAAAAAATAAATACAGACACTGTACTACAAACTTAACTGGCCAAAGTCTTAGAATACCTAAAGGAAAGGATCCTCCTCTGGGTCCTCCTCTGTATCCTTGGCAGGTGAGTACCCTCGTGAGGGCCTGTCCCTATGAACGGGAGTCCGAGCAGATGAAACCTTAGAGTCCACCTTATGAGTATATTGTGCAAAACCCCACAAATCCCTAATAAGCATCTAGAACTCTACATATACAGTAACATCAAAAGAAAATATAGTTATCCCACGTCGTGTCCTACTCATCGATAGGGCAACGTCGTCTACATACTCGATACGCTCGGTATCGAGGTGGACGCGTCATGCGTCAGTACCCCCATAGAACTGCGCTCTAACATAGCCCAACAGATCCTGTCTCGTCGCCATCACAGTCTTCACAGGACAGAAGTATAACACATAACAGGCAGAACAATACAATAAAGATGTGAGATCCCCGTCATCACATAAAAGTATGGTAGTAAAGAAACAGTTTAAACAATCATATAGTTCACACTTAATCAAGAGTTATACTCATGTTATCAAGCAACGAGTAAATCAAGTTATGTACATCATAATAACATAACAGTATGTCAAATGATTATGTATATGCACAAATGATCAACCCCTGCTCCATGGAGCTAACACAAACTTTGGAGTGAGTGATTAAGATAAATATATGTATATTGTTAGCCTCAATTCAAGTGCTACAACATTCATAAAGCGCACATCATGGCTGATACGATACATTCTGCACCAAATCGGGAATAGGAATAGTATCATGCCGAGATCATCGGTGTGTTTACATTAGTTACCACAGCACAATAGAGTTACCAACTGGCCACTTGTGGAGTTTACGCATCCCGGCACCTTCAAGATCAAAACTGATCTTCACTACGTAATTCGCACCCGCACTAAGGTGTAAACTCAATCTCCTAAGCTCAAAGCCTTAACAATAAGGCCTCAACGGACTTTCACAATGCATGATCAATTAACTCATGCAAAAACACAATAACTCAATAATTATTAATTTAACAACATAATCCCCTTAGGATCAAGCCACCACTAGGCTAATCCGTCCATTAACTTGTCCGGGTCCAGTATGTTGGCCCAACTGCAAAATCTCTATTTTTCTCAATTGTGTAGCACTTTTAAAGCGTTTTTAAAATCGCATAACACTACAGTTACATTTTTTCAATCGCGTAACACTTTTGCGACGTTTTTCAATGGTATAAAAATATTTTCACAGATTTTCAATCGTGTAACAAAAATTAACATTTTTGAATCATGTAAGGTTTTAACAACACTTTTCAATCGCGTAAAGCATTTTTTTTCACAAAATCTAAGTTATTTTGACTTAAATCAAATGTTTAAAAATATGTTTTTTGTTGTTTTTACTAAAAACTAACCCTTAGTAAAATACTTCAAATTTAAAACTGATTTTCAAAATCATTTCTACTTTAAATCATTTGTTTCAACCTTAAATCATCACTAAAATATTTCCCCTATTTTCGAAAAAGTAATCTTTAAGAGAAGAATGTTACTTTGAAATAATTTTTTTCTCTCACTTTAAAACCTTGTTCATCTCCTTTTTAACCGTATAAATCTATAACTCAACTACTCATTGCCTAATTACTTTAGATTAACAATTAATAAAATACTTTGCCTTTGATGCTAACTTTTTGGGATAAATGGCCGAGAGTCATTCTTGGTCTTTGGACCAAAATTTTCCATTTCCACATTGATTCAATGATTCTAATCATTCATATACATGTCCATACTCATATTTTTCATCCACATATTAATCATTTCATACATATAGAAGTCATACAATAATTTCAAACATAGCAATTTCATGCAATATATCAACCACATATAACCACATAGGATAAACAATCATAAACCATTAAAATCACACAATTAAGTGAATAAATCCTTAAATAGATTTTTCACCAACAAATCACAAATCCTATTTCTCACCACCAAGTTAGTTGATGAGAGTAATCTCCCTCTTACCTTAGGTGATGCTCAAGAGCTTCCTACAAGTCCTCTTCGAGTGAATTCTTTCACCACCAACAAATCCTTGAATAAGATCAAGCATACAAATTTAAAATCTAAGACTTGAAATAAGGTGACCATGGATCAAAAACTGTGGTCTAGAACTTAAAAATAGAATTTAAAAAGTGAAGATGAAGAACTTCACCTCTAAGTCTTCAAACTTGGTCTCATAGAAAGTAGTTGAAGATAAAGTCTTTTGAAAAAACTCACAACATCAAAGTGTATTGAAAATGATGTTTAGATTCAAGAAATAAGGTTGGCTTGAATTGATCAAGCTAGGAGTGTGGTGAAGAGGTCTTGGCCGAAACTACAAGGTGGAGAAATTAGAGAATTTTGCTTCTTGGTAAAAGATGAAAAGGCAACAAGTGAAAAGTGAGATGTTTCCAAGATAATAAGTGAAAATAAGATATTTTCATGGTCCTCCAAAAGCTCTTGGCAAGTCACTAGAAGAATGGAGAAGGAAATGTGTTGGCACTTGCTTTCCAACTGGATGCTTCCTGATGGTCTAAAAATGATGAATCATCCAATTTTACTCTTAGCATTTTCTAATTGGCCCACCACTAAAGTAAACAATGACTAGGCTAGTGACTAAGTGGGTGATTAGGCAACGATGTCATGATTTGGTGACTAGGCATGTGACATCATTATGTGGTGACTAGGCTTCTTACTAGATATTTACCACTAGAGATTTTCTGTTAGTTATTATCCAATGGATAAAGAAACTAATATATATTGTCCAATAGACAATAAGTTGTACTTAGATTTCATCCAACAGATAAAATCTCAAAAAAAGAAAATTTTCGAAATCTGTTTCCAATTTCGAGTTTAGTAAACTCCCTTGGCCCCCGTCTCAAGAGGAAGAACATATATTTTAGGCATTATCCTATGTCAAACTCAGCAAGATAAGGTACTTAGCTTATACAGAAAGAGGTATCCCCAAACACAAAGCAAAACATAGAATGTATAAGAACTAATAGATGAATTGAGTATATATTTTTCTTTTTCTGATTAACAAGGCAACTGTCGAAAGAAAAGAAAAAAGAAACTACAAAGCAGAAGAATGTTAAATTTTTTATCTACAATATATTGTTAATTTTTTTTGTAAATATATAATGTTAAATTTTAATTTTTCAAAATAGGTATTGGATTTTTTTTAATTTTTCAATTATTAAAAATTTAAAATTGATAAGTGCGCATTAATCCTAATACTTTTATTAATAAGCTCTTAGGAATGTCCTTTCAATTAATTTTCACATTTACAAGTGCTTTTATAATTTTGTATCCAAAAGCTTATAGCATGTTTGGTTTAAGAAAATATTTTTTACTTTTATTTTTATTTTTATTTTTCAAACTTTAGAAAACATGTATGGCTTGCATAGTTAAATCAGAAAATTAAAACAATAAAAATAGATTTGGTTCACCCATTTTTAATGCAATGAAAGTTTTAAATATAATTACAAGTTTGCCACCATATTTTCAATTTTGTTTTCTAATTCTTCAATTTTGAGAAGGAAATAATAAAAAAAACATTTTTATTGTTTTCATATTTAGACCCATTTTTTAAAAAACATTCTAAGAAACATTTTTCATTAAAACCCAACCACGCATGTTTTCAAGCCCATTTATTGCTTTTATTTTTAATGAAAACATAAAACAAGCAAGCCAAATGTGCTCTTATATTTTCTGCATAAACACTTATGGAAGCATTTATCCAAATGTTTTTTAACTTATTTAATATCACACTTATGACAATAAAACTTATTTATAAGCTTTATTAGAATAAGCACGAATTTAAGTTGTTTATTCAATCGGAGCCTTAGTCAATCCAATTATTATCTGTAATGAGATAAGACGTGTGGGAGTATGATTTTTTTTTTTTGGTACAATAAAGTTTAGAGGAAGGTGAAGTTGCCCCATTTCAAATTTAAAGCATGCCACAAGTTTCAACAACAATTTATATAGAGTAATATTTACAAATGACCTATCAATAATGTCGATACTGTTCTATCCAGTCATTGAGCCAACCCTCGTCCTCTTGGAGTATGACTTTACCTGGTCTTACAAGCCTGTCGTATGTTAGGTTTTTCTCAAAAGTTATCATAATGCGTTAGGAAAGCATAAAAAATTCAAGTAGCCACTGTAAATGAATAGACAAATAACATGATACTTGCCATACGCTTAGCGATCTAAGAAAAACCATGATTAACTATAACCTCAAGCTCACTCAATTAACCGAGTGGAAGATTGGAAAATCTATCTTTATGCCCTCTACTAAGAAGTTATCCTTTGTTTTAATTGAGAATTAGACATGTGCAACACTAAATTGTTTCCATGTATTTCATTTGAAGCAAACACAGGCTTGGAGAAACTGATACATAAATATGATGACATATCTTGCATCTCTTTCAGCCTCTCCCCAACCCCCAAAAATTTTCCCATGTATTATTATATTTTGCAGAGGATCTATGGAATTTCATCTTTCTAAATTTATATATTGTAACTTTAGAATGTATAAATATATATTAGTGACCAATCAGAATTTCCTATTTTGAATACATTATTTGAATAGAAATCTAAGCTCAAGTCAAGGCAAGAGATTAAATAGAGCTAGCTTTTAATAATGAATGATTTTATATTTTACATGTATGCAATTCCCGTAAATAATTTTAACTTTAATTTTTTTTTATTTAAAAAAATTGAGTTACAAAGCACTCTTTTCATAGAAAATTTGTGATTATCTTTTTTCTTGGTAAAAGATGAAGAGAAGCTGTTCTTATAAATAATTTCTCATTAAATTATATTCTACTTAATTACAAGAAATAAAAAACTTTAGTATACAAAATAAATAAAATACTATTTAAAACTACAACTGAAATTATCAAACATAAGAAAGTTAGAAAGAAAAAAAAAAGAGTAAGCAATGAGGAAAAAATAGCATAGCGTGTCTCCATGTGGGGTTCCTTTGGCAGCAAAGTTCTTTGAACTTTTTGGCACTTTGTTCCTCACTTTCCCCTTCTTAGCAACTGCATTGAAGAAGTGGGAGTCTCTCCTTGTAGAGACCAAGAGATTACTAGGCCAGGTCTTGCAAGTTATGCACGCTATTAGTTCTTTACTTTTTTGTCTGTCTTCTTTTGTTTTTATCCTTTTATTTTCTATCAATTTCGAGAGCTGAATTCATACATGGTGCCATATTCCACACGTTACATTTCATTGTGCTTGCTCAATTTCCACATTGTGGGACCTCACAGTGGGAGTGAGGAATACTTTCTTGGAAGCTACTAGAAACGTTTTACACCCTCTCTGGTTGGTTTGGCCATTAGCAAAATATTCTCTTTCTAATTTGTCTATAAATAGATGTTCATCAATTGGTTGCATTGCAAACCCCTCTACTTTCCAAGTTCAAACTTCTTAAAAGCAGAACATAAAACAAACAAGTTCAAATTTTTTGAGCGAAACAATTTACATATTTATGGGGAGGTTTCTGTTGCTCTTTTCAAGTTTCTTCCTGTTGTTGCTTTTTCATTTTCCTTCCCACGCTTCTTCGTTGGTGCCATTGTGTAGCCATGACGAGAGCTCTGTCCTAGTTCGATTTAAAAACTCATTTTCTCTCAACAGGTCAGCTTCTGATGGTTGTTATTCTTCTTATCCCAAGACAACATCGTGGGAAAACGGTACAGATTGCTGCCTGTGGGATGGGGTCACGTGCGACACCAAGTCAGGTCACGTGATTGACCTCGACCTTAGCTGCAATTGGCTTCAAGGTGAGTTCAATCCCAACAGCACCCTCTTCCATCTTACTCATCTTCAGACATTGAACCTCGCTTTCAATGATTTCTCTGTGTCTCCAATATTGTCTGGATTTGGTGATATTGTGACTCTCACATATCTAAACCTATCCTACTCTGGATTTGGTGGTGTTATTCCTTCCAAAATCTCTCACCTCTCCAAATTAGTTTCACTTGATCTCTCAAATCATTTCTTGAGATTTGATCCATCCACATGGAAGAAGCTCATTCTTAATGCAACAGATTTAAGGGAGCTTTATCTAGAAGGGGTAAACATGTCTTCCATCATGCCAAGCTCTTTGTCTTTATTGATGAATTTGTCATCCTCTTTGACCACTCTTAGTCTTCGAGATACTGAATTGCAAAGGAATTTGGCAAATAACATCTTCTGTTTACCGAATCTTCAAAAGCTTGATCTGTCATGGAATAGCAATCTCAAAGGTCAACTTCCAAAATCCAACTGGAGCACTTCTCTCTTGTACTTGGATCTCTCTCAAACTGCTTTCTCAGAAGTTCCTGATTCCATTGGCCATTTGAAGTCTCTTCACCATCTGGATCTTTCTCATTGCTACTTTGGTGGATTGATTCCTCCGTCTTTGTGGAACCTCACACAACTAACATATTTAAGACTGAGATTCAACAACTTTCGTGGTGAAATTTCATCATCACTTTCTAACCTTCAACATCTGACTACCTTAGATCTTTCTTACTGCAACTTTGAAGGTCCGATTCTTCTGTCTTTGGGGAACCTCACACAATTAACTTTTTTGGGCCTCGGGTCCAACAATATCAGCGGTGAGATCCCATCATCACTTTCAAACCTTCAACATCTCACTTTCTTGGATCTTTCTAACTGCAGCCTAGGAGGTCAACTGCCATCATTTTTGTTTGATCTAACTGAACTTTTTTATTTAGATTGCTCATCTAATAAATTAGTTGGCCCAATTCCAAACAAAATTGGCAGGCTCTCAAATTTAACATATCTCAGTTTGTCTAATAACTTATTGAATGGAACGATTCCGCAAGCATGTTTTTATTTACCATCTTTAGAATATCTCTATCTTGATGGTAACAAGCTACAAGGTCATATTCCAATGTCAATGTTTGATCTCATAAATCTTACTCAGTTGAGTCTATCATCAAATAACTTGAGTGGTTTTGTGGACTTCCACCAATTTTCAAAGCTTCACAATCTACAATACCTCGATCTTTCTGACAATAACTTTCTTTCTCTTAGCTTTGATGAGCATCTCACACTGTCATGGAAGAACATTGAATTTGTTGATCTTAGCTCCAATATGTTGCAAGGAGATCTTCCAATTCCACCGTTTGGCACTGAATTCTTTTCGGTCTCAAAAAATAACTTGACTGGAGACATTTCTTCTGCAATTTGCAATGCGAGCTCCCTCAGAATACTCAACTTGTCTCACAACAACTTGACAGGCATGATTCCACAATGCCTTGGAACCTTTCCTGATCTTTGGGTTTTGGATCTACAGATGAACAACCTTTATGGAGTCATTCCTAGAAACTTTTCTCACAAAAATGGATTGCAGACTATAAAGTTTAATGGCAATCAATTGGAGGGACCATTACCTCGATCTTTAGCCCACTGCAAACAATTGGAAGTTCTTGATCTTGGTGGAAATAATATAGAGGATACATTTCCCAATTGGCTTGAACCTCTTCAAGAGCTACAGGTCCTCATTTTACGGTCTAATAAATTCCATGGTGTCATCACCCGTTTGAAGACCAAGCATACCTTTCCCAAGTTGAGGATTTTTGATGTATCCAACAACTATTTTAGTGGCCCTTTGCCAACAGAATACATCAAAGACTTCAAAGAAATGATGAACGTCGAGGATGGTCCAATTACTGGTTTGATATACATGCAAAGCGACTCCATATTCAAATCATACAATGATTCTGTGGTGATCACAATGAAAGGTTACTCTATAGAGCTGGTGAGGATCTTAACTACTTTCACAACTATTGATTTATCAAATAACATGTTTGAAGGGCAGATTCCAGCAGTCATTGGACAACTAAATTCACTCAAAGGGCTTAACCTTTCGCACAATAGAATCACTGGAGCCATTCCACAATCCTTGGGCAGTTTGACAAATCTAGAATGGTTAGACCTCTCTTCAAACAAACTCATGGGTGAGATTCCTATAGCATTGACCAACCTTTGCTATCTTTCTTTCTTGAACCTTTCACAAAACCATCTTGAGGGAATCATACCAAGTGGTAAACAGTTCAACACATTTCAAAATGATTCATACGAGGGAAATCCAGGGCTATGTGGGTTACCTTTGTCCAAATCATGCAATAAGGATGAAGAACAACCACCAGAATCTACAACCATTCAACATGAAGAACAATTTGGATTTCGTTGGAAAGTTGTAGCTGTGGGATATGCAAGCGGGGTAGTATTTGGGATGCTGCTAGGAGGTATTGTATTTTCAACCAGAAAACCTGAGTGGTTTATGAGACTTCTGTTGAAGGTGTACCAAATAAACGGGTGAAAAACAGGTGCAACAGAGCCGATGCAAACTGAAGAGGAATGAATTAGCTTAATATGCCATGTCTTCTTGTGACTTGCTTTTTTCTTCTTCTTTTTTTCTTTTAACTTTTCTGTATAATATGCTATAGTCTTATCTGTCCTGATAGCATATGGTGATGTGTTTTCATATTATGTGATTTGCCGAAAGAATAAGTACGTCTGTGACATATAAATATAATGCATTTTATATACTTAAATCCCATTAATAGAATTGAAGTCTTTATATATGAGACAAAAAAAAACAATAGCTTAATTGCATTTTTTTTTTATATTTTATTGATCAATTAATCTAGTGAAAAGAATATAAGACATCGCAATGAAAAGCACGACTACAACAAAGTTTGTTCATCATATGACCAAAGTTATATCATGGTTTACTCAGAACGGAACTAGTGTAGGTGGCACTACAAACTTCTATCTTGAGATTCAATGGTTCACATAATGACTAATATGCAATTTGAACGGTTTTCATTAGAATAGTTTCTAGAAAGACCACCATTGGGCTTGTGAAGTGCACTTTTAAGCATTAAAACTCCAAGTTTGAATACGATTTAGCCTAACACTTTTATCGGTTCTACAAAATTATTTACATGGTTTGGAACTCAACACAGTAGTTTCCTCCTTGAAATTTATCGAGCTGCTCCTTGACAGCTTGGAAGCAACCTGCACTATTTAAATGCTGCTTGTAGGTTGTCTTTAGTTGCTTATGGGACTAAATGTTAGAGAAAAAAAAGTTGACAAATGTTTAGTAGGAAAACTGTTAACCATTAGCATTCTATATGAAGCTGTCAACTTGCTTACAGACACAAATTTTCCAGATGGGACTTCAAAAACTGCTTACCAGTCAAGCTTCGCAGCAAGAAGCCTATGAAGATAATAGAGCATGTTTCATAAAATTTTATATTGGAAGCGTCAAAGGCAACTAATTTTCATTTCTTGCAATAAAAAACTCTTGCAGTTTCTGCAATTTGGACATCTTTTTCTTTAAGAACGTATAATTTTCAGGGAGTAAAATACACAACATTTTCTGCACAGGACCCACCATTTCGAGTGGGAAAGCCCACAAGTCCAGTCCCATCAAATTTGCAGCCAATTTTTATATGTAGAATCCAAAGTTGCAGCATGCAATACCATATCAGAAGAAAAAAAACCAAATTTTTGGTCCAAAAAAACGTTTCATGTTCAACTTCATACCAAGCTAGAAACAATCGCAAGAGCTTGACAAGGCACCCTTCCCATTTTTCGCCATTTACAGGCTAATTAGTTTTAAATATCAAGGTCCACACTCGTTCTGATAATTCACACTGAAAACATTCTAATGAGATCCTATATATTAACAATGTGAGCTTGATACACTGGGTCAATGCGATGACTGAACTTTCAATCTCACCAAGCAGTGGTGCAGAAGAGAATAAGCTACTCGTCATCCTCTGGGTCAAAATCCTTAACCTTCACATCTGCATCCTCTCCATACTGGATGCAGTTATCAATTTGGGCCAATACATATTGTATACTGTAAATGAGAATAATCCATAATAAGTATAACACCAATTGACTTCTTTTTGGGTGGGGCTGAACTCATGAAACAAAGGACATGAATTAGAGTTCAATGACTTGTACTACCCTATGGAAAAGTTAGGAGAACATGCAAAATCAAAATTACCATGAAACAAGCATGGGCGTGTAAGGGTAAACTAGAAGGCCATTCATGAAGTTTACCGAAAAACCACTTTGGTTTTTTATGAGCTGGACTTGATTGGTCCAAATTAAGTAAAATCCCCATAAGTCGTAACTTTTATTATTAATAACATAAACCCACTTTATAGCCTTGAGAAAATAAATCAAGAATGAATGCTTTCATTATTTCATATTCCATACTCAATATGAGGAAGCATGCACACAAGCCGAATTCAAGGTTAAACAAATGGTTCAAGATCCACTCAATCATCCAATATACCAAGAACCTGTTTTTCTAGTTTAAAAAAAAATTGAAAATGATCAAAAGTTTGTTACAGGTTGTTAAACTATTATTTAAGTTTGAATACAAATTCATAACAAGAAATTTGGCATTTTAATTCCAGAGCATAACATAATTCACATATCAAAACATTTTGACGGTATGATACAATCAAATTAATCATATTTTCTTGGATTATTAAACTTGAATTCTCCCCACAATCATATTGTAATTTCTATTTGTTTCTGCCAGTATCCTAGACCTTTTGTGAGATCAAATCTAAATGTGGTTATAATCACATATCAAAGCCTGCAACTAAGAGACATCTTATAGCCAAGAGTTTCCAGGAGATCTGCAAAACACAAGCTACAAGAGCCATAATTTAAACCTTCCATTAAACAATTAACAGTTATTCAAATTAATTCAAGCCATATTATGCCATTCAGTTTTAATATTTCAGCATCATCAATTGCATTAATTAATCAATTCTAATGTATGACACAGCCACTAGAGCAAAATTATATCCCTTACATCCTAACAATATAAGATCATTCAAAAAATGAACAGGCAGCAAGGATAAGAAGCAGACAAAAGATAGAGGAGCGTACCTGCTGTCCTTCCTCAAGTCCAGCGGTATAAAACTCACCATGCTATAATTATTCACCTGTTGCACAAGGAATAAACAAGCTGATGGAAGAAAAACAGTTGCAGAATTTAATCAATGTTCCTAGTAAGCCTCAATCGTAAGGGTATAATCAGGCATGACTGTTCTAAAATGGAAGAGGTAAGGGAACGAGTTGGAATGGAACCTTCATTCCTTTCTAAAATTTGGAATTGGCAATAATGGAATCATCACTCCATTCCAAAAATGGAGTGAGAATTATGTCCAAATGGATACAAAAACCCCAAACAAATTCATAACTTCTACACACATTTCAAGTTGAAGATGATTGATTTGCTAAACTAAAATCAAATTTAATGATTGGTGCCACAAATTTTTTGTCAAAATAACATTAAGTTGAAATAAAATATGAAATGTGTAGAACTAAAATCACAGAAATAGAATCTAAATCTATACTATATACAAAAGCAAGGATTACTGGAACATATATTTGCCAGAATTGCAATATTAACATCAATTTATATTTGTTTTACATGATTTTCAATCTATAAACAGGTAATTTGTTCTAATTTTTACTTGATTAGAAGTCAATATAGCTTTTCACTTATATATGTAGGGACAACATCTCAAATATTTTTTAGCATCCTGTTTCCTTTTGTACTAACTCCTTTAATTTTATATATCATCCAAATTATTACACCATCTACTAAATTCGTATTCTGTATGGAATACACAAAAAAATTGTTCTTCCTTTTTATTAAAATAAATAATACATAATGATTGTGCATGATGATAAATTGTACCTCAAAGGATTGTAAAAACATAACAGATTAAATCAGAAAGATCTTTTTGATAGTTCACAAAAGAGTTCTACTATTATTTGCATTCATTATTTACTTGCAAGTAAAATTAATATATAAAAAGTGATTTATACATGACCAAAATAAGTATGACATCAAAAATAAGAAATAAAAAATAAAAAATTAAGCATTAAAGCTCCCGTGTAATGCATGTGGTAAAAACCAATATTTATTGAAAAAGGTTGCCCGGGGATGTAAGCATTATATATATCTTTAAGGTGTGGTGGTGAATAGGCACACAGTGACTGAAGGAGAGGAGCTTCATGGATACTATAGCATAATGGGGACAGAGTAGTGGATACGTGACTTGGCATTTGAGTCAAAAAGAAGAAAGTATATTGGCAAAAATGGAAATTTAAAAAAAAAAAAAAAAATGGCCCACACCTGCTAAGTGGGAATCACAGGTAGGAATGAGCACTCCAGCCAAAATATCATACCAAAGGAAGCAATGTCTCCCTGGGAATGTTGCCTGGAATGTAATCACCACTGGTGCTTGATGATAAGCCTCCAATAACAAAGACCTATAAAAGGAGAGAAAGGCCTAATGTGAGGGGAGATAATAGGAAGACAGGAGGACAGCAAGGGAATTTTCCCTAGGAGTGACATGACAAACATGAGGGGATCGATAGCGAGGAAGAGCTGGAGAGTAACAAACTGGACAGGTGGCAGGCCAGTAGTGGAGGAAATGATTCTGAAAATATGCAGATGGAAAGATGCGGGGAAATAATAAAGGGGGAGAAGGAAGGAGAGAGAGAGAGAGAGAGGCAGAAGAATAGAAGAGATAGGGGAGAGTGATCTCCGGACTCAGGACAATTTCTTGAGAGGGTTCACTACTGCTACTGCATTTTCTTTTTTTCTACTCCTAATATCAAATACTAGTTTCCATTCCTGTAAGGAGTTATCTCCTAATTTTCCATGAGGTTACCTCCATTTTCAAATCTTAATACCAGTATCTATCACTTGCTAAACATCACCCAAGGATTATTTTGCTTTTTAAAAATGAGAATCATCTCAAATACTTTTTAGGCCATTAAGTACAAAAATCAACTCGATTTCAGTCTAAAACAACGCCAATAAAATTGTTAATTTTTATCTGTTTTCTCTGGTAGGAATCTCGCATTCTACAAAATACCAGCACTTGTGTCACTTAACTGTAAATTGCTCTTGAAATATGGAAATAAAACATGACAGCATACAGCCCAGACTCGAATCAACTGGTTTACCATTGGAAACCAACACCATGGGCGTAGTTTATAATATCATTGGCAAAACAAAAAAGAAAAAAAACATTTTTAAAATAGTCAGATTACCCACCAATTCAATCAAAGATTTATTCAGCTTCGCAAACTGAGGAGCCATCCGTTGATTCAATTCAGATAGTAAAAAGGTGGGCTCTGGATCCAAGAATCTAAGAGCAATAAAAATACAAAAATATATTAGAATTGAAATGAATAAAGAGATTAAAACAAAGGGAAATAAATTTTTACAAAAAGTAATTACTCTTCAACATCCTTTTTGTTAGTCACAAGGTCCATTTTTGAGAGGATATATATTAACATGAGGTAATTCAAGTTGAACCATTGCAGAAAGGCATGCCATGCATCCACTTATAAATTTTGTCACATCTGTCATGAACTGTCGATGTTATAAAATTATTAGAGTCAACAAAGATAATAACAATAACAATAATTGGAAGTATGAAGGAATGTGAGAGAGCCAATAGCTTAAAAGGAAACATGATTCAAGCAAAACTGCCACAAACCTGTGAATCAAGTAAGTACACAGCACAAACATTAAAATTTTTACGTTTCAAATGTTCCACAAAATTCCGAAGCACTGGCACATGTGAATAAAGTTCTATCTGACCTGCAAAACATTACAAGGCTAAGTTGATTGATCACAATTTGTCAGGTCAGTTTCAACCAGAAAACTTAATACACAATTTTAAGAAAAATGAAATTTTAGGCTAAACAAACTGACCAAGCTACTGCTTCATTCAAAAAGGACAGATTTTAATGTCTGCATTATCCTACCCATTCTGATTTTGCTGTCTCACATAATCATGTGATTGCATTTTATAACAATATAATCACCTCACAATCACAAATTTCACGTAATTGTAATATTTGGATACTAATACATATAAAATACAAATTAAAAGGTGGGCATGAATACCAGGGCAGTCAAAAACCAAGTAATCATCATCTAAGTAATTGTCAAGCTCTTCAGTGAACCAATCATCCAGGTTTTCTTCAAGGTGTCTAAATATGATTATTAAGGCAACACAATTTTAAATCAAAAGTTTAAAATAGCTAATAACAACATAAACTTAATAAAGGGAAAAAAGATAAATAGATAAATAGATAGAGAGGTAATTTATGCTAGTAAACATATTCTCTACCTAAGGTAGCCTGACATAATCAAACATGCACAATTACTGTTTTAGACAAGATTCAAAAGAAGATATACATGAGAAAAAATTTAAAATCCAAAAAAAAACTATCAGGTTTGCTGCTATGCAGATTGGAGGGACCATTGCCTCGGCCTTTAGCCCACTGCAAACAACTGAAGGTTCTTGATCTCGGTGAAAATAATATGAAGGATACATTTCCCAATTGGTTTGAACCTCTTCAAGAGCTGCAGGTCCTCATTTTACGATCTAATAAGTTCCATGGTGTCATCACCCGTTTGAAGATTAAGCATATCTTTCCCAAGTTGAGGATTTTTCATGTATCCAACAACTATTTTAGTGGCCCTTTGCCAAAAGAATACATCAAAGACTTCAAAGAAATGACAAACGTCCAGGATGGTCCAATTATTGGTTTGATATATATGGAAATCTACTCCATATTCAAATCATACAATGATTCTGTGGTGGTCACAATGAAAGGTTACTCTATAGAGCTGGTGAGGATCTTAACTACTTTCACAACCATTGATTTATCATCAAATAACATGTTCGAAGTACAGGTTCAGTAGTCATTGGACTACTAAATTCACTGAAAGGGCTTAACCTTTCTCACAATAGAATCACCGGTGACATTCCACAATCCTTTGGGAGTTTGACAAATCTAGAATGGTTAGACCTCTCGTCAAACAAACTCATGGGTGAAATTCCTATAGTATTGACCAATCTTTGTTATCTTTCTTTCTTGAACTTTTTACAAAACCATCTTGAGGGAATCATACCAAGTGCTAAACAGTTCAATACGTTTCAAAATGATTCATACGAGGTAAATCCAGGGCAATGTGGATTACCTTTGTCAAAATCATGCAATAAGGATGAAGAACAGCCACCAGCATCTACATCTGTTCAACATGAAGAACAATTTAGATTTGGTTGGAAAGCTGTAGCTGTGGGATATGCATGCGAGGTAGTATTTGGGATGCTCCTAGGATGTATTGTATTTTCAACCAGAAAACCTCAGTGGTTTATGAGACTTATGTTGAAGGTGTATCAAATAAACGGGTGAAAAAGAACAGCAACAAAGCCGATGCAAACTGAAGAGGAATGAATTAGCTTAATATGCCATGTCTTCTTGTGACTTGCTTTCTCTTCTTATTCTTTTTTTCTTTTCTTCTCTTTTAACTTTTCTGTATAATATGCTGAGGTGTTATCTGTCTTGATAAGCATATGGCAATCTGTTTTCATATTACGTAAAAGAATAAGAACATGTGTGACATATAAATATAATGCATTTTATATACTTAAATTTCATTAAAAGAATTGAAGTCTTTATAAATGAGACAAAAAAAACAACAGCTTACTTGCGTTATTTTTATATTTAATTGATCATTTAAGCTAGTGAAAAGAAAATAAGATATCGCAATGAAAAGCATGACTACAAAAAAATTTGCTCATCATATGACTAAAGTTATATCATGGTTTCCTGAGAACGGAACTAGTGTAAGTGGCAGTTTAGTGATGGCACAAAAAAGTCATTTTCATTGCTATAAAACTTATTTTTGGAGATTCAATGGTTCACATAATGACTAGTATGCAATTTGAATGGTTTTCTAGAAAGACCACCATTAGGTTTGTGAAGTGCACTTTAAAGCATTAAAACTCCAAGTTTGAATTGAATTTAACGTAACATTTTTTATTGGTGGCAAAAAATTATTTTCATGGCAATAAAATTCCAAGTTAGGAACTCAACACGGTATTTTCCTCCTGGAAACTTCCGGAGCTGCTCCTCCACCGCTTGGAAACAAACTGCGCTATTGAAATGCTGATTGTAGGCTATCTTTGGGTGCTTATATGGCTAAGCATTAGAGAAAAAATGTTGACTGACGAATATTTGGTAGAAATACTATTATCTGTTAGCATTCTATATGAAGCTGTCAACTTGCTTACAGCCACAAATTTTGCTGACGATGGGACTTCAAAAACTGCTTACCACTCGAGCTTCACAACTAGTTTTTCTTTTTCACGCTTTAACCAACTGATTGACAGTCCTGTTGACAAGAATTCCTACCATTAACAAGAAGCCTATGAACATACTAGAACATGTTTCATAACATTTTGTATTGCAAGTGTCAAAGGAAATTAATTTTCATTTCTTGCAACAAAAAAACTCAGTTTCCACAATTTGTATATCTTTTCCTTCAAGAACATTAAGTATAATTTTCAGAGAGCAGGACCCACCCTTTCGAGTGGGAGAGACCACAAGTCCCGCACAATAATTGTTTGTATCTTTCTCGCTTTGTAGATGACATTGAAAAACAAAGATTCATATCCCAGTCCCATCAAATTAGCAGCCAATTTTTATATGTAGAGTCCAAAGTTGCAATATGCAATGCCATATCAGAAGAAAGTAAACCAAATTTCTGGAAAAAAAACGTTTCATGTTCAACTTCATACCAAGCTAGCAACAATCGCAAAAGCTTGACAAGGCACCCTTCCCATTTTTCGCCATCTAGAGGCTAATTTGTATAAATTATCAAGGTCCCCACCCGTTCTGATAATTCGCAGTAAAAACATTCTTATGAGATCCTATATATTAACAAGTGAGCTTGATACACTAGGTCAATGTGATGAATGAACTTTCAATCTCACCAAGCAATGGTGCAGAAGAGAATAAGCTACACGTCATCCTCTGGGTCAAAATCCTTAACCTTCACATCTGCATCTTCTCCATACTGGACGCAGTTATCAATTTGGGCCAATACATATTGTATACTGTAAATGAGAACAATCCATAATAAGTATAATATTAACACCAATTGACTTCTTTTTGGGTGGGGCTAAACTAATGAAACAAATGACGTGAAATATAGTGTTCAATGACTCGTACTACCCTGTGGAAAAGTTAGGAGAACATGCAAAATCAAAACTTACCATGAAACAAGCATGGGCAAGGAAGGCTAAACTAGAAGGCCATTCCTGAAGTTTACCAAAAGACAACTTCGGTATTTTATTAAGAGCTGGACTTGATTGGTCCAAATTAAGTAAAATTCCCGTAAGTCGTAACTTTTCTTATTAATGAACACAAACCCACTTTACAGTCTTGTGAAAATAAATCAAGAATGAGTGCTTTCATTATTTCATAGTCCTTCCTCAATACGAGGAAGCATACACACAAGCTGTATTCAAGGTTAAACAAAGGGTTCAAGATCCATTCAATCATCCAATATACCCAGAACCTATTTTTCTAGTAAAAAACATGAAGATGATCAAAAGTTTGTTACAGGTTGTTGAACTATTATTTAAGTTTGAATACAAACTCATAACAGAAAATTTGGCATTTTGATTCCAGAGAATAACATAATTCACATCAAAACATTCTGACGGTATGATCATGAAGACAATCAAATTAATCATATTTTCTTGGATTATTAAACTTGTATTCTCCCCACATTCATATTGTAATTTCTATTTGTTTCTGCCAGTATACTAGAGAGACGAGCCCTTTTGTGAGATCAAATCTAAATGTGGTTAAAATCACATCTCAAAGCCTGCAAACCAGAGACATCTTATAGCCAAGAGTTTCCAGAAGCACTGGAAAACACAAGCTACAAGAGCCATAATTTGAATCTTCCATTAAACAATTAAACAGTTATTCAACTTAATTCAAGCCATATTGTGCCATTCAATTTCCATATTTCAGCATCATCAATGGCATTAATTAATCAATTCCAATGTATGATACACAGCAACTAGAGAAAAATTATATCCCTTACATGCTAACCCATAAGATCATTCAAAAAATGAACAGGCGGCAAGGATAAGAAGCAGACAAAAGAGAGAGGAGCATACCTGCGGTCCTTCCTCAAGTCCAGTGGTATAAAACTCACCATGCTATAATTATTGCAGAAGGAACAAATATATAAATATATACAAGCTGGTGGGAAAAAAGACAGTGTTGCAGAATTTAATCAATGTTCCCAGTAAGCCTCAACCGTAAGGGTATAATCATGCTGTTCTAAAATGGAAGAGGTAAGGGAATGAGTTGGAATGGAACCTTCATTCCTTTCTAAAATTTGGAATTGGCAATAATGGAATCATCGCTCCATTCCCATGATCTTTACACAAAAATGGAATGAGAATTAAGTACAAATGGAAACAAAAACCCCAAAACAAATTCATAACTTCTACACACATTTCAAGTTCCAGATGATAGATTTGTTAACCTAAAATCAAATTTGATGATTGGCGCTACAAAATTTCTGGCAAGATAACATTAAATTTAAATAAAATATGAAATGTGTAGAACTAAGATCACAGAAATAAATTCTAAATCTATACTATATATAAAAGGAATGATTACATTTAGTATTCATCACAACAAAGAAAGAAAATATACACACAATAAATGCACCCGTGCATCCAACTAGTAATAGTAATAAACCTGACTCCCTTTTTACTTCACTTGGTGGGAAAAACCATATAGTAATAATAAACCGGTTACCCATTTTACTTCGCGTGGCAGGAAGTTCGATGAATTTTATCAAGTAATGTTGGCCATTAGATTTTTCAGTAAATCACATTTAATTGCCGATGATGATTGTACGGGAAACTACTTCCATCAACTTTTTTCCTTTTTCTCTCATTGGATTAAACCCATGTGGCCATGTAACTCTTATATTTTATGAGTTTTGGTCTTTCTCACATTATTTTCCCATGTCCTTTTCCTTTTTGTTCGTTTATTCTATAATTTATTCATAATTATTTTCTTAAAAAAAATTAACTCATTTTTCATACAAAATGGCTTAATACATATTTGAAGAATACGTTTCAGAACGAGTAATTTTTTTATAAAATAACAATATTAGAATCATAAATCTAAATTTTGTATGACATTTTCACATTAACAAAGTTAAAGAAAAATATTTTCAAATTTGGTAAAAATAAGTTATATTTACATGTTAACAAAGAAAATACAACATCAACATCTAAGTGATGAAGAGATTTAATTAAGTTAACTTAAAATTAATGAAAATAACCTCAAAGTAATTAAAATAAGTGAGATTAAAATTTAACTAGATGTAGACCGCAAATTTGCGCAGGCTTATAAAGGAAATTGTATTTAGATTTTGTTTCGTTAAAAAGCGTGTTATATCTTTTATACAATGAGCATCATCTATCTTCAGTTCCATGAAGAGGTTTCATAAGAAAACTTTAGAGAATTACTATTTTTAAAAGATGACACGTTAACAAACAAAAAATACATGAAAGGAAAAAGTAATTTACTCTTTTCTTTTCATTAAAAACAAAAACTTGACATACATATTTAGATAAAAAAATCTTAAACATATATTGATAATAATCATTTCAATATTCACTCAATGTCATTTATTCTACATGGTAAGCAATAGATGATATGTCAGGGACCAACTATCAAAGCTTAAGTCTTTAGGTAGAGGCACGTGAATAATTTTATATCTCTAATACATTCCTTCATGCAAAAGTCATTTAGACTTGAAGCATAGACAATGCATAGACCTATTTTATCTTGCGTTTCATTCAACTTTTATTTTGAAAAAATAGGGCAGCAAAGATTAAACACCGTACTACCTGATCATAGAAGTTTTGATACAATATCAAAGACCAATTATCTCAAAATCTTAAATTATTAAGTAAAGACATATGAATGATTTTATATCTCTACCATAATAGATTTGGATTGGGGTGTCATTTAGCCCAAAAGCAACTATGTCTAAACGTATAATGATGTAGAGGTCCATTCAACCCCTCACACAGTCCACCATCTCCATCACTCTATGCCCAAAGCCCCATACTCAAGTCCCAAATTTTGTTCATTGTTGGCATTCATAGCGTCACAGCCTCAACTTGTGATTCTCAATTTTGGTTGCCTTGTTCCCTTCTTTCACTCTCTATGAATATGATATATTGTATATACCTTTAGCTACTATACTTCTTACTACTATTTCCGTTATGTAAATAATGGTGTCTTTGAAACATGGTTCTTAGAGAGAGAAAATTAAGAGAATAGTGAAAATAAAATTTATTGAATGAGAAAATTGTGAGAAAATGTTTACAAGAGCAACTTATATAGCTTTAAATGTATAATTAATTATGTAACTAATCACAATTAACTAACTAATCACTAATTAATCTATTAACTAACCATGTGTGGTAATAGTTCCATAATTCAATTGCTAGCTTAGCTTCCCTTGCACTCGCTTTTTTCGTTAACTTAAAGGAATGTTTGGTCATATTTCTTAAATGGGCATTATCATTTACAATGTTTCATTGGGACAGTAATGAAAGTTTATATACATAATATCCCAAAAAGAAGAATAAATAAATACATAATTGCTATTGGCAATTAGGATACGACCATAACAAAAGAAACTAAAAATGTGGCACCACACGACTACCAACGATCTCTGTAACAGTATACGCCTAAGACTGAGACCAAGACGTGGTTTAGATGTGCTCCCTCCATGCGAAGTCAACATTGGCTGATGAAGGACGAGAACCGAAGCAAGGGAAGCCTAAGCTGCAGCAATTGTTGGCTAAGAGAGAGTTAGATGTTTCTTTGGCAGTAGACTCAAGCTCGAAGGGATGAGAGTTGGACATAACAAAAGGGAAAACCTGACCTCACCTGCTACTACTATGACCATAGGTTTTGGTTGTTTTTCTGTGCAAAGCAAAACAAATAAAAAATGCAAAAGTAAGAAAACGGGAGTTTCACAGTGGAAGGGACAAAGTGGGTAGCTATAATATATATGTAAATGTAAAGTAGTGGATACCAATTCAATAATTCACATTTGTTCCTCATTGCTCATTAGTCACCTCGCAACCTACATAACAACTAAGAATACAACGGTTGGTGTTTATTGTTGAGATACTCAGAAGAGACTCTGTAACTGAAGTAGTGAATTTGGTGCTCATTCAATTGAGACTTGAGAAACTCAAATGGCATTAACCTGACGCTAGAAATATGGAAGACAAAGCTGTGAGCCAACACTTAAAATATGCTGAAATGGCAGAAGGGGAAAAAAATAAGAGAATAAGCTGATGTGGCAATCAGAGAGAGCTTATTTTGGTAATTCTACCGTGCAGGCTTCAGACTTTATAAATTAAAAATAAATTTTAATAAAAATTAAGATCACTAAAAGTATAGTTATGCTTTTTTGGTATATATAGTATAGTTATACTTTATTGTCGTCGTTTTATTCATTACTAAGTGTTTTGAAGAATTATATAGGTAAGTTAGCATCTGACTCTTAAAATGGTTGTTTTGGCCAATCATATCGTCTATTAAGAAGATACTTGGCACCTCTTTTTCCTTTGATTTTGGGTAGAGAAGTTCATAGCATTGGATTGTGTCAAATCTTTACCTTTTGGCTATTGGATCTTTCAACGAAAATTTGACTGTCCATAATGCTCCATTGTTTTGAGAGAAAGTATTTTGAATTGTGCAATATTGATAATCAAAACTTATTTCAAAATAATATAATTTATATCATTTTATTAAACAATTATTGCAACAACGACAAAAAGTACAAACAAGAACAAAGTACAAATTAATCACATCATTTTAAAAATTTAGAGCAACTATATCTTGAGTAGACATATTATTAATTCTTGAATAAATAAGTGATGCCTACCACTTTCTTATCTAATAATTACATTTGAATAAAGCTTTTATGGCAAATGTTTTTAGCTGTGTAACAGTATTCAAAATCAATATATCCTTTACAATAATTTTCTCAAGCTCAAGCAATGAAATATGTCTACCAATTAGCTAGGTTGACACTAATGTATGGATGTGAGGGTTTCTTCTTATTGTTTTATTGAACTTCGGAAGAAAAAATACACGAATACCTTATGAATTTATCTCATTTTGAAGTAGACACTATAAACTTTTGAATCCAAATGAAAGACCTTTAACTTTCTAAAACTTGCAAATAAATGTTTCTAAACAAATGTTAAACAAAAATTATTCATCATGTGGCTTGTATGTGTTTATGCACCTAACAGCCTTTAATTTGTTCATATTATTTTTATAAAAAATTTTAAAATTTCACCCTTTTAATTTATTTTATTTTTGAAATTGTTCAATTTTTTTATTTTTAGAGTTAGAAATTAAATAACAAGGAGAAAAACTTTAAATTATATTTTAAAAAATAATGTAGACAAATGAGAGATTGTCACAAACATTAATCAACACATCTAAGTGCATGTTTGGAATAGCTGTGAAAACAAAATTATATGAAAAATCGATTATGTGAATAATCGATTTTCAAGAAAATCGATTATGAGAAAAATAAGTTATGTTTGGATATAGTAATTCATAATTAATTTTATGATAAAGAGTTTTGTTTAGATTGTATAAAAAAATCGCTTTTATGTATTAAATTACCAAAAGATGTATGAAATAATTGAAAAAATTATTTGATTAAGGGTAAATAGGTATTTCTCTCTCAAAACTTTTGAAATAATCTGAAATCAAATAATTAAAAGTTTAAAATACCAGCTTTTTTAAAAAAGCTGTTTTTAGTTATGAAAAAATAATCTTAACTTATAATCAATTTTATAAAGTTTAAACAAACAAGATAGATTTTAAATAAAATAATTTTTTATTATAAAAAAAAAGCGATTATTCTAAAAAATTAAGCATTACCAAACATGCTCTAAGTCACATGATGAATCGTTTTTGCTTAATTAGTAGACGTTTGCAAGTTTTGAAAATTTAAGAATTCCTCATCTAAATTTTTAAGTTTATGGTGAGTACTTTAAAATGAAGTAAGGTTCATCAAATGCTTATGTATTTTTTACATTTTATTTATTTATTTTTCTCTTTGTAAGGCCCGGGGGATAAGGGTAACACTTGATGATGCCTTTATGTCATGGAATTCAGAGATTAAGATGTTTTAGGTCCCATTCTGATGTACTTTCCAGCAACTTATTAGAGCCTATCGATCTACTCATTTAAGTATTTATGATGCGTGAAAAACTAAAAATGATGTTCGGATATGCTTTTGGTTATAGCTTCTGGCTATATACCAAATAAGCTGTTGGAACAGCTTATCTAAAATTTCAAATTATGTCCTTAATTTTGCAAAACCTGTAGCTTGAAGGCTCTAGACTTCTGATCTAAAAAGTCTCCGCCAAAGAATGCAAGCCCCGTCTCAAGGCAAAGAACATCTATTTTAGACATCGTTTATCCTCTGTGAAACTCAGCAATATAAGGTACTTAGCTTATACAGAAAGAGGCATCCCCAAATACAAAGCAAAAACACAGAATCTACAAGAACTAATAGATGAATTGGGTATATATTTTTCTTTTTCTGATTAACAACAAGGTAACTGCTGAAAGAAAAGAACAAGAAAATCTACAAAGCAGAAGAATGTTAAATTTTTTATCTACAATATAATGTTAATTTTTTTTTTGTAAAGATATAATGTTAAATTTTAATTTTTTCAAAATAGGTATTGGAAATTATTTTAATTTTTCAATTATTAAAAATTTAAAATTGATAAGTGCTTATTTATCCAACCCCCAAAATTGTTCACGTGTATTATTATATCTTGCTAAGGATCTATGGGATTTCATCTTTCTAAATTTATATTGTAACTTGAGAATGCATAAATATATGGGTAAAATACACATTACTCCCTTGTAATATATGTCATTCTCAACTTACTTCTTTAAATTATTTTTGTTGTCACTAAACCCTCCTAGAATATGATTTTAAATGAAAACTAACATTTTCAGTAAAATCAATCGGTGATGACATTTAAAACCATACTCTACGAGGTTTTAGTGACAACAAAAATAGTTTAAAGAAGTAAGTTGAGAATGTCATATACTACAAGGGAGTAATGTGTATTTTACCCAATCATATAATATCAGGTCATGTGTTGTGCACATGTCATCACCGCTTGATTTAACTGAAAATGTTAATTTTCATTTAAAACTATACTCTAGGGAGTTTAGTGACCAAAAAAATAGTTTAAGGAAGTAAGTTGAAAACGTCATATAATTCAGGAGAGTAATATGTATTTTACCCTAAATATATATTAGTGACCAACGAGAATTTCCCATTTTGAATACGTTATTTGAATAGAAATCTAAGCTCAACTAATCAAGGAAAGAGGTTAAATAGAGATAACTTTTAATAATGAATAACAGATTTTATATTTTACACGTATGCAATTCCTGTCAATACTTTTAACTTCAATTTTTATTATTTTAAAAAAAATTAGTTACAAAAGCACTCTTTTCATAGAAAAAAATTGTGATTATCTTTTTTCTTGGTAAAAGATGAAGAGAAGTTGTACTTATAAATAATTTTTATTAAATTGTATTCTACTTACAAGAAATGAAAAACTTTAGTATACAAAATAAATAAAATACTATTTAAAACTACAACTGAAATTATCAAACATAAGAAATTTATGGGGGAGGGAAGTATTAAGGAAAAAATAGCATAGTGTGTCTCCGTGTGGGGTTCCTTTGGCAACAAAAGTCTTGTAACTTTTAGGCACTTTAGTTCCTCACTTTCCCCTTCTTAGCAACTGCATTGAAGAAGTGTGAGTCTCCCCTTGTAGAGACCAAGAGTAATATTACTAGGCCAGGTCTTCCAAGTTATGCACACCATTGGTTCTTTACTTTTTTGTCTGTCTTCTTTTGTTTTTATCCTTTTATTTTCTATCAATTTCAAGGGCTAATTCATACATTGTGCCATATTCCACACGTTAGATTTGATTGTGCTAGCTCAATTTCCACATTGTGGGACCTCACAACGGGAGTGAGGAATACTTTCTTGGAAGCTGCTATAAACGTTTTACACACTGTAACACCCTTCGTTGAGAGTCACATTTGAGACAAAGAATTATAAAGCTAAAATTAAATCATAAATGTTTTATATCGAAAAATACGGATTTCAAAATTTCTTTTCGCGAATAACATAAATTCAACAGAATATAAAGAACATAAGACACAATTATCTTAATAATATACATCATATATACTTATATCAACTGTTGAACATAATACATAATACATAATACATAAGTACTCAAAAAATAAATACAGACACTGTACTACAAACCTAACTGGCCAAAGTCTCAGAATACCTAAAGGAAATGATCCTCCTCTGGGTCCTCCTCTGTATCCTTGGCAGGTAAGTACCCTCGTGAGGGCCTGTCCCTATGAGCGGGAGTTCGAGCGGAAGAAACCTTAGAGTCTTCCTTAGGAGTATACTGTGCAAAACCCCACAGATCCCTAATAGGCACCTAGAACTCCACATATACAGTAACATCAAAAGAAAATATAGTTATCCCACGTCGTGTCCTACTCATCGATAGGGCAATGTCGCCTACATACTCGATATGCTCGGTATCGAGGTGGACGCGTCATGCGTCAGTACCCCCATAGAACTGCGCTCTAACATAGCCCAACAGATCCTGTCTCGTCGCCATCGCAGTCTTCACAGGACAGAAGTATAACACATAACAGGCAGAACAATATAATAAAGATGTGAGATTTCCGTCATCACATACTAGTATGGTAGTAAAGAAATAGTTTAAACAATCATATAGTTCACACTTAATCAAGAGTTATACTCATGTTATCAAGCAACGAGTAAATCAATTAATGTAC
Source organism: Styphnolobium japonicum (assembly GCA_023212625.1). Lineage (NCBI taxonomy): Eukaryota > Viridiplantae > Streptophyta > Magnoliopsida > Fabales > Fabaceae > Styphnolobium > Styphnolobium japonicum. Next base: position 9,190,746 of record JALBWW010000010.1, read on the forward strand.
ATCATAATAACATAACAGTATGTCAAATGATTATGTATATGCACAAATGATCAACCCCTGCTCCATGGAGCTAACACAAACTTTGGAGTGAGTGATTAAGAGAAATGTATGTATATTGTTAGCCTCAATTCAAGTGCTACAACATTCATAAAGCGCACATCATGGCTGATACGATACATTCTGCACCAAATCGGGAATAGGAATAGTATCACGCCGAGATCATCGGTGTGTTTACATTAGTAACCACAGCATAATAGAGTTACCAACTGGCCACTTGTGGAGTTTACGCATCCCGGCACCTTCAAGATCAAAACTGATCTTCACTATGTAATTCGCACCCGCACTAAGGTGTAAACTCAATCTCCTAAGCTCAAAGCCTTAACAATAAGGCCTCAACGTACTTTCACAATGCATGATCAATTAACTCATGCAAAAACACAATAACTCAATAATTATTAATTTAACAACATAATCCCCTTAGGATCAAGCCACCACTAGGCTAATCCGTCCATTAACTTGTCCGGGTCCAGTATGTTGGCCCAACTGCAAAATCTCTATTTTTCTCAATTGTGTAGCACTTTTAAAGTGTTTTTAAAATCGCATAACACTACAGTTACATTTTTTCAATCGCGTAACACTTCTGTTACGTTTTTCAATGGTATAAAAACATTTTCACAGATTTTCAATCGTGTAACAAAAATTAACATTTTTGAATCATGTAAGGTTTTAACAACACTTTTCAATCGCGTAAAACATTTTTTTTCACAAAATCTAAGTTATTTTGACTTAAATCAAATGTTTAAAAATATGTTTTTTGTTGTTTTTACTAAAAACTAACCCTTAGTAAAATACTTCAAATTTAAAATTGATTTTCAAAATCATTTCTACTTTAAACCATTTATTTCAACCTTAAATCATCACAAAAATATTTCCCCTATTTTCGAAAAAATAATCTTTAAGAGAACAATGTTACTTTGAAATAATTTTTTCTCTCACTTTAAAACTTTGTTCATCTCCTTTTTAACCGTATAAATCTATAACTCAACTACTCATTACCTAATTACTTTAGATTAACAATTAATAAAATATTTTGCCTTTGATGCTAACTTTTTGAGATAAATGACCGAGAGTCATTCTTGATCTTTGGACCAAAATTTTTCCATTTGCACATTGTTTCAATGATTCTAATCATTCATATACATGTCCATAATCGTACTTTTCATCCACATATGAATCATTTCATACATATATAAGTCATACCATAATTTCAAACATAGCAATTTCATGCAATATATCAACCACATATAACCACATAGGATAAACAATCATAAACCATTAAAATCACACAATTAAGTGAATAAATCCTTAAATAGATTTTTCACCAACAAATCACAAATCCTATTTCTCACCACCAAGTTAGTTGATGAGAGTAATCTCCCTCTTACCTTAGGTGATGCTCAAGAGCTTCCTACAAGTCCTCTTCGAGTGAATTCTTTCACCACCAACAAATCCTTGAATAAGATCAAGCATACAAATTTAAAATCTAAGACTTGAAATAAGGTGACCATGGATCAAAAACTGTGGTCTAGAACTTAAAAATAGAATTTAAAAAGTGAAGATGAAGAACTTCACCTCTAAATCTTCAAACTTGGTCTCATAGAAAGTTGTTGAAGATAAAGTCTTTTGAAAAAACTCACAACATCAAAGTGTATTGAAAATAATGTTTAGATTCAAGAAACAAGGTTGGCTTGAATTGATCAAGCTAGGAGTGTGGTGAAGAGGTCTTGGCCAAAACTACAAGGTGGAGAAATTAGAGAATTTTGCTTCTTGGTAAAAGATGAAAAGGTAACAAGTGAAAAGTGAGATGTTTCCAAGATAATAAGTGAAAATAAGATATTTTCATGGTCCTCCAAAAGCTCTTGGCAAGTCACTAAAAGCACTTGCTTTCCAACTGGATGCTTCCTAATGATCTAAAAATGATGAATCATCCAATTTTACTCTTAGCATTTTCTAATTGGCCCACCACTAAAGTAAACAACGACTAGGCTAGTGACTAAGATGATGACTAAGTGGGTGATTAGGCAACGATGTCATGATTTGGTGACTAGGCATGTGACATCATTATGTGGTGACTAGGCTTCTTACTAGATATTTACCACTAGAGATTTTCTGTTAGTTATTATCCAATGGATAAATAAACTAATATATATTATCCAATAGACAATAAGTTGTACTTAGATTTCATCCAACAGATAAAATCTCAAAAAAAGAAAATTTTCGAAATCTGTTTCCAATTTCGAGTTTAGTAAACTCCCTTGGCCCCCGTCTCAAGAGGAAGAACATATATTTTAGGCATTATCCTGTGTCAAACTCAGCAAGATAAGGTACTTAGCTTATACAGAAAGAGGTATCCCTAAACACAAAGCAAAACATAGAATGTATAAGAACTAATAGATGAATTGAGTATATATTTTTCTTTTTCTGATTAACAAGGCAACTGTCGAAAGAAAAGAAAAAAGAAACTACAAAGCAGAAGAATGTTAAATTTTTTATCTACAATATATTGTTAATTTTTTTTGTACATATATAATGTTAAATTTTAATTTTTCAAAATAGGTATTGGATTTTTTTTAATTTTTCAATTATTAAAAATTTAAAATTGATAAGTGCGCATTAATCCTAATATTTTATTAATAAGCTCTTAGGAATGTCCTTTCAATTAATTTTCACATTTACAAGTGCTTTTATAATTTTGTATCCAAAAGCTTATAGCATGTTTGGTTTAAGAAAATATTTTTTACTTTTATTTTTATTTTTAATTTTCAAACTTTAGAAAACATGTATGGCTTGCATAGTTAAATCAGAAAATTAAAACAATAAAAATAGATTTGGTTCACCCATTTTTAATGCAATGAAAGTTTTAAATATAATTACAAGTTTGCCACCATATTTTCAATTTTGTTTTCTAATTCTTCAATTTTGAGAAGGAAATAATAAAAACAACATTTTTATTGTTTTCATATTTAGACCCATTTTTTAAAAAACATTCTAAGAAACATTTTTCATTAAAACCCAACCACACATGTTTTCAAGCCCATTTATTGCTTTTATTTTTAATGAAAACATAAAACAAGCAAGCCAAATGTGCTCTTATATTTTCTGCATAAACACTTATGGAAGCATTTATCCAAATGTTTTTTAACTTATTTAATATCACACTTATGACAATAAAACTTATTTATAAGCTCTATTAGAATAAGCACTAATTTAAGTTGTTTATTCAAACGGAGCCTTAGTCAATCCAATTATTATCTGTAATGAGATAAGATGTGTGGGAGTATGATTTTTTTTTTTTTTGGTACAATAAAGTTTAGAGGAAGGTAAAGTTGCCCCATTTCAAATTTAAAGCATGCCACAAGTTTCAACAACAATTTATATAGAGTAATATTTACAAATGACCTATCAATAATGTCGATACTGTTCTATCCTGTCATTGAGCCAACCCTCGTCCTCTTGGAGTATGACTTTACCTGGTCTTACAAGCCTGTCGTATGTTAGGTTTTTCTCAAAAGTTATCATACGTACGTTAGGAAAGCATAAAAAATTCAAGTAGCCACTGTAAATGAATAGACAAATAACATGATACTTGCCATACGCTTAGCGATCTAAGAAAAACCATGATTAACTATAACCTCAAGCTCACTCAATTAACCGAGTGGAAGATTGGAAAATCTATCTTTATGCCCACTACTAAGAAGTTGTCCTTTATTTTAATTGAGAATTAGACATGTGCAACACTAAATTTTTTCCATGTATTTCATTTGAAGCAAACACAGGCTTGGAGAAACTGATACATAAATATGATGACATATCTTGCATCTCTTTCAGCCTCTCCCCAACCCCCAAAAATTTTCCCATGTATTATTATATTTTGCAGAGGATCTATGGAATTTCATCTTTCTAAATTTATATATTGTAACTTCAGAATGTATAAATATATATTAGTGACCAATCACAATTGCCTATTTTGAATACATTATTTGAATAGAAATCTAAGCTCAAGTCAAGGCAAGAGATTAAATAGAGCTAGCTTTTAATAATGAATGATTTTATATTTTACATGTATGCAATTCCCGTAAATAATTTTAACTTTAATTTTTTTTATTTAAAAAAATTTAGTTACAAAGCACTCTTCTCATAGAAAATTTGTGATTATCTTTTTTCTTGGTAAAAGATGAAGAGAAGCTGTTATTATAAATAATTTCTCATTAAATTATATTCTACTTAATTACAAGAAATAAAAAACTTTAGTATACAAAATAAATAAAATACTATTTAAAACTACAACTGAAATTATCAAACATAAGAAAGTTAGAAAGAAAAAAAAAAGAGTAAGCAATGAGGCAAAAATAGCATAGCGTGTCTCCATGTGGGGTTCCTTTGGCAGCAAAGTTCTTTGAACTTTTTGGCACTTTGTTCCTCACTTTCCCCTTCTTAGCAACTGCATTGAAGAAGTGCGAGTCTCCCCTTGTAGAGACCAAGAGATTACTTGGCCAGGTCTTGCAAGTTATGCACGCTATTGGTTCTTTACTTTTTTGTCTGTCTTCTTTTGTTTTTATCCTTTTATTTTCTATCAATTTCAAGAGCTGAATTCATACATGGTGCCACATTCCACACGTTAGATTTGATTGTGCTAGCTCAATTTCCACATTGTGGGACCTCACAGTGGGAGTGAGGAATACTTTCTTGGAAGCTACTAGAAACGTTTTACACCCTCTCTGGGTTGGTTTGGCCATTAGCAAAATATTCTCTTTCTAATTTGTCTATAAATAGATGTTCATCAATTGGTTGCATTGCAAACCCCTCTACTTTCCAAGTTCAAACTTCTTAAAAGCATAACATAAAACAAACAAGTTCAAATTTTTTGAGCGAAACAATTTACATATTTATGGGGAGGTTTCTGTTGCTCTTTTCAAGTTTCTTCCTGTTGTTGCTTTTTCATTTTCCTTCCCACGCTTCTTCGTTGGTGCCATTGTGTAGCCATGACGAGAGCTCTGTCCTAGTTCGATTTAAAAACTCATTTTCTCTCAACAGGTCAGCTTCTGATTGGTGTTATTCTTCTTATCCCAAGACAACATCGTGGGAAAACGGTACGAATTGCTGCCTGTGGGATGGGGTCACGTGCGACACCAAGTCAGGTCACGTGATTGGCCTCGACCTTAGCTGCAGTTGGCTTCAAGGTGAGTTCAATCCCAACAGCACCCTCTTCCATCTTACTCATCTTCAGACATTGAACCTCGCTTTCAATGATTTCTCTAAGTCTCCAATATTTTCTGGATTTGGTGATATTGTGACTCTCACATATCTAAACCTATCCTCCTCTAGATTTGGTGGTGTTATTCCTTCCAAAATCTCTCACCTCTCCAAATTAGTTTCACTTGATCTCTCAAATAAGCTCATTCTTAATCCATCTACATGGAAGAAGCTCATTCTTAATGCAACAGATTTAAGGGAGCTTTATCTAGAAGGGGTAAACATGTCTTCCATCATGCCAAGCTCTTTGTCTTTATTGATGAATTTGTCATCCTCTTTGACCACTCTTAGTCTTCGAGAAACTGAATTGCAAGGGAATTTGGCAAATAACATCTTCTGTTTACCGAATCTTCAAAAGCTTGATCTGTCATGGAATAGCAATCTCAAAGGTCAACTTCCAAAATCCAACTGGAGCACTTCTCTCTTGTACTTGGATCTCTCTGACAATGCTTTCTCAGGAGAAGTTCCTGATTCCATTGGCCATTTGAAGTCTCTTCACCATCTGGATCTTTCTGATTGCTACTTTGGTGGATTGATTCCTCCGTCTTTGTGGAACCTCACACAACTAACATATTTAAGACTGAGATTCAACAACTTTCGTGGTGAAATTTCATCATCACTTTCTAACCTTCAACATCTGACTACCTTAGATCTTTCTTACTGCAACTTTGAAGGTCCGATTCCTCCGTCATTGTGGAACCTCACACAACTAACTTTTTTGGGCCTCGGGTCCATCAATATCAGCGGTGAGATCCCATCATCACTTTCAAACCTTCAACATCTCACTACCTTGGATCTTTCTAACTGCAGCCTAGGAGGTCAACTGCCATCATTTTTGTTTGATCCAACTGAACTTTCTCATTTAGATTGCTCATCTAATAAATTAGTTGGCCCAATTCCAAACAAAATTGGCAGGCTCTCAAATTTAACATATCTCAGTTTGTCTAATAACTTATTGAATGGAACGATTCCGCAAGCGTGTTTTTCTTTACCATCTTTAGAATATGTCTTTCTTGATGGTAACAAGCTACAAGGTAATTTTCCAATGTCAATGTTTGATCTCATAAATCTTACACAGTTGAGTCTATCATCAAATAACTTGAGTGGTTTTGTGGACTTCCACCAATTTTCAAAGCTTCACAATCTACAATACCTCGATCTTTCTGACAATAACTTTCTCTCTCTTAGCTTTGAAAGCAGTGTTGACTACACCATCCCCAACCTTCGATATTTATTATTATCTTCTTGTAATATCAACATTTTTCCTAAATTCTTAGCAAACCTTCAATATCTGCAAAGGTTAGATATTTCTAATAACAAAATTCATGGAAGGATTCCCAAATGGTTTGATGAGCATCTCACACTGTCATGGAAGAACATTGAATTTGTTGATCTTAGCTCCAATATGTTGCAAGGAGATCTTCCAATTCCACCGTTTGGCACTGAATTCTTTTCGGTCTCAAAAAACAACTTGACTGGAGACATTTCTTCTGCAATTTGCAATGCGAGCTCCCTCGGTATACTCAACTTGTCTCACAACAACTTGACAGGCATGATTCCACAATGCCTTGGAACCTTTCCTGATCTTTGGGTTTTGGATCTACAGATGAACAACCTTTATGGAGTCATTCCTAGAAACTTTTCTCACAAAAATGGATTGCAGACTATAAAGTTTAATGGCAATCAATTGGAGGGACCATTACCTCGATCTTTAGCCCACTGCAAACAATTGGAAGTTCTTGATCTTGGTGGAAATAATATAGAGGATACATTTCCCAATTGGCTTCAACCTCTTCAAGAGCTACAGGTCCTCATTTTACGATCCAATAAATTCCATGGTGTCATCACCCGTTTGAAGACCAAGCATACTTTTCCCAAGTTGAGGATTTTTGATGTATCCAACAACTATTTTAGTGGCCCCTTGCCAACAGAATACATCAAAGACTTCAAAGAAATGATGAACATCGAGGATGGTGCAATTACTGGTTTGATATATATGGAAACCTACTCCATATTCAAATCATACAATGATTCTGTGGTGGTCACAATGAAAGGTTACTCTATAGAGCTGGTGAGGATCTTAACTACTTTCACAACTATTGATTTATCAAATAACATGTTTGAAGGACAGATTCCAGCAGTCATTGGACAACTAAATTCACTCAAAGGGCTTAACCTTTCGCACAATAGAATCACTGGAGCCATTCCACAATCCTTGGGCAGTTTGACAAATCTAGAATGGTTAGACCTCTCTTCAAACAAACTCATGGGTGAGATTCCTATAGCATTGACCAATCTTTGCTATCTTTCTTTCTTGAACCTTTCACAAAACCATCTTGAGGGAATCATACCAAGTGGTAAACAGTTCAACACATTTCAAAATGATTCATACGAGGGAAATCCAGGGCTATGTGGGTTACCTTTGTCCAAATCATGCATCAAGGATGAAGAACAACCACCAGAATCTACAACCATTCAACATGAAGAACAATTTGGATTTGGTTGGAAAGCTGTAGCTGTGGGATATGCATGCGGGGTAGTATTTGGGATGCTGCTAGGAGGTATTGTATTTTCAACCAGAAAACCTGAGTGGTTTATGAGACTTCTGTTGAAGGTGTACCAAATAAACGGGTGAAAAACAGGTGCAACAGAGCCGATGCAAACTGAAGAGGAATGAATTAGCTTAATATGCCATGTCTTCTTGTGACTTGCTTTTTTCTTCTTCTTTTTTTCTTTTAACTTTTTTGTATAATATGCTAAAGTCTTATCTGTCTTGATAGCATATGGTGAAGTGTTTTCATATTACGTGATTTGTTGAAAATTGTTGTTGCATAAAAGAATAAGTACGTGTGTGACATATAAATATAATGCATTTTATATACTTAAATCCCATTAATAGAATTGAAGTCTTTATAAATGAGACAAAAAAAAAAACAATAGCTTAATCGCATTTATTTATATATTTAAATTGATCATTTAAGCTAGTGAAAAGAATATAAGACATCGCAATGAAAAGTATGACTACAGCAAAGTTTGTTCATCATATGACCAAAGTTATATCATGGTTTACTCATAACGGAACTAGTGTAGGTGGCACTACAAAACTTCTATCTTGAGATTCAATGGTTCACATAACGACTAGTATGCAATTTGAATGGTTTTCATTAGAATAGTTCCTAGAAAGACCACCATTAGGTTTGTGAAGTGCACTTTTAAGTATTAAAACTCCAAGTTTGAACACAATTTAACCTAACATTTTTATCGGTTCTACAAAATTATTTACATGGTTTGGAACTCAACACAGTAGTTTCCTCCTTGAAACTTTCCGAGCTGCTCCTTGACAGCTTGGAAGCAACCTTCACTATTTAAATGCTGCTTGTAGGTTGTCTTTAGTTGCTTATGGGACTAAATGTTAAGAGAAAAAAAATGTTGACGAATGTTTAGTAGGAAAACTGTAAACCGTTAGCATTCTATATGAAGCTGTCAACTTGCTTACAGCCACAAATTTTCCAGATGGGACTTCAAAAACTGCTTACCAGTCAAGCTTCGCAGCAAGAAGCCTATGAAGATAATAGAGCATGTTTCATAAAAATTTATATTGGAAGTGTCAATGGCAACTAATTTTCATTTCTTGCAATAAAAAACTCTGGGGAGTTTATGCAATTTGGACATCTTTTTCTTTAAGAACGTATAATTTTCATAGAGAAAAATACACAACATTTTCTGCACAGGACCCACCATTTCGAGTGGGAAAGCCCACAAGTCCAGTCCCATCAAATTTGCAGCCAATTTTTACATGTAGAATCCAAAGTTGCAGCATGCAATACCATATCAAAAGAAAATAAACCAAATTTTTGGTCCAAAAAAACGTTTCTTGTTCAACTACATACCAAGCTAAAAACAATCGCAAGAGCTTGACAAGGCACCCTTCCCATTTTTCGCCATAGAGGCTAATTAGTTTTAAATATCAAGGTCCCCACTCGTTCTGATAATTCACACTGAAAACATTCTCATGAGATCCTATATATTAACAATGTTAGCTGCTTGATACACTGGGTCAATGCGATGACTGAACTTTCAATCTCACCAAGCAGTGGTGCAGAAGAGAATAAGCTACTCGTCATCCTCAGGGTCAAAATCCTTAACCTTCACATCTGCATCTTCTCCATACTGGATGCAGTTATCAATTTGGGCCAATACATATTGTATACTGTAAATGAGAATAATCCATAATAAGTATAACACCAATTGACTTCTTTTGGGGTGGGGCTGAACTAATGGAACAAAGGACGTGAAATAGAGTTCAATGACTAGTACTACCCTATGGAAAAGTTAGGAGAACATGCAAAATCAAAATTACCATGAAACAAGCATGGGCGTGTAAGGGTAAACTAGAAGGCCATTCATGAAGTTTACCAAAAAACCACTTTGGTTTTTTATGAGCTGGACTTGATTGGTCCAAATTAAGTAAAATCCCCATAAGTCGTAACTTTTATTATTAATAACATAAACCCACTTTATAGCCTTGAGAAAATAAATCAAGAATGAATGCTTTCATTATTTCATATTCCATACTCAATATGAGGAAGCATGCACACATGCCGTATTCAAGGTTAAACAAATGGTTCAAGATCCACTCAATCATCCAATATACCAAGAACCTGTTTTTCTAGTTTAAAAAAAATTGAAAATGATCAAAAGTTTGTTACAGGTTGTTAAACTATTATTTAAGTTTGAATACAAATTCATAACAGGAAATTTGGCATTTTAATTCCAGAGCATAACATAATTCACATATCAAAACATTTTGACGGTATGATACAATCAAATTAATCATATTTTCTTGGATTATTAAACTTGATTTCTCCCCACATTCATATTGTAATTTCTATTTGTTTCTGCCAGTATCCTAGAGAGGCGACCCTTTTGTGAGATCAAATCTAAATGTGGTTATAATCACATATCAAAGCCTGCAACTAAGAGAATTCTTATAGCCAAGAGTTTCCAGGAGCACTGCAAAACACAAGCTACAAGAGCCATACTTTAAACCTTCCATTAACCAATTAACAGTTATTCAAATTAATTCAAGCCATATTATGCCATTCAGTTTTAATATTTCAGCATCATCAATTGCATTAATTAATCAATTCCAATGTATGACACAGCCAGTAGAGCAAAATTATATCCCTTACATCCTAAAAATATAAGATCATTCAAAAAATGAACAGGCAGCAAGGATAAGAAGTAGACAAAAGATAGAGGAGCGTACCTGCTGTCCTTCCTCAAGTCCAGTGGTATAAAACTCACCATGCTATAATTATTCACCTGTTGCACAAGGAATAAATAAACAAGCTGATGGAAGAAAAACAGTGTTGCAGAATTTAATCAAGGTTCCTAGTAAGCCTCAATCGTAAGGGTATAATCAGGCATGACTGTTCTAAAATGGAAGAGGTAAGGGAACGAGTTGGAATGGAACCTTCATTCCTTTCTAAAATTTGGAATTGGCAATAATGGAATCTACATCAAATTTGATGACTGGTGCCACAATTTTTTTGTCAAAATAACATTAAGTTGAAATAAAATGTCAAATGTGTAGAACTAAAATCACAGAAATAGAATCTAAATCTATACTATATACAAAAGCAAGGATTACTGGAACATATATTTGCCAGAATTGCAATATTGACATCAATTTATTTTTGTTTTACATGATTTTCAATCTATAAACAAGTAATTTGTTCTAATTTTTACTTGATTAGAAGTCAATACAGCTTTTCACTTATATATGTAGGGACAACATCTCAAATATTTTTTAGCATCCTGTTTCCTTTTGTACTAAACCCCTTATTTTTATATATCATCCAAATTATTACATCATCTACTAAATTCGTATTCTGTATGGAATACACAAAAAATTTGTTATTCCTTTTTATTAAAATAAGTAATACATAATGATTGTGCATGATGATAAATTGTACCTCAAAGGATTGTAAAAACATAACAGATTAAATCAGAAAGATCTTTTTGATACTTGATAGTTCACAAAAGAGTTCTACTATTATTTGAATTCATTATTTACTTGCAAGTAAAATTAATATATATAAAGTGATTTATACATGACCAAAATAAGTATGACATCAAAAATAAGAAATAAAATATAAAAAATTAAGCATTAAAGCTCCCATGTAATGCATGTGGTAAAAACCAATATTTATTGAAAAAGGTTGCCCCAAAGGGGATGTAAGCATTATATATATATCTTTAAGGTGTAGTGGTGAATACGCACACAGTGACTGAAGGAGAGGAGCTTCATGGATACTATGGCACAATGGGGACAGAGTAGTGGATACGTGACTTGGCATTTGAGTCAAAAAGAAGAAAGTATATTGGCAAAAATGGAAATTTAAAAAAAAAAAAATGGCCCACTCCAGCTAAGTGGAAATCACAGGTAGGAATGAGCACTCCAGCCAAAATATCATACCAAAGGAAGCAATGTCTCCCTGGGAATGTTGCCTGGAATGTAATCACCACTGGTGCTTGATGATAAGCCTCCAATAACAAAGACCTATAAAAGGAGAGAAAGGCCCAATGTGAGGGGAGATAATAGGAAGGCCCAGGAGGACAGCAAGGGAATTTTCCCTAGGAGTGACATGACAAACATGAGGGGATCGATAGCGAGGAAGAGCTGGAGAGTAACAAACTGGACAGGTGGCAGGCCAGTAGTGGAGGAAATGATTCTGAAAATATGCAGATGGAAAGATGCGGGGAAATAATAAAGGGAGAGAAGGAAGGAGAGAGAGAGAGGCAGAAGAATAGAAGAGATAGGTGAGAGTGATCTCTGGGCTCAGGACAATTTCTTGAGAGGGTTCACTACTGCTACTGCATTTTCTCTTTTTTCTACTCCTAATATCAAATACTAGTTTCCATTCCTGTAAGGAGTTATCTCCTAATTTTCCATGAGGTTACCTCCATTTTCATATCTTAATACCAGTATCTATCACTGGCTAAACATCAACCAAGGATTATTTTGCTTTTTAAAAATGAGAATCATCTCAAATACCTTTTAGGCCATTAAGTACAAAAATCAACTCTATTTCAGTCTAAAACAACGCCAATAAAATTGTTAATTTTTATCTGTTTTCTCTGGTAGGAATCTCGCATTCTACAAAATCCCAGCACTTGTATCACTTAACTGTAAATTGCTCTTGAAATATGGAAATAAAACATGACAGCATACAGCCCAGACTCGAATCAACTGGTTTACCATAGGAAACCAACACCATGGGCGTAGTTTATAATATCATTGGCAAAACAAAAAAGAAGAAAACATTTTTAAAATAGTCAGATTACCCACCAATTCAATCAAAGATTTATTCAGCTTCGCAAACTGAGGAGCCATCCGTTGATTCAATTCAGATAGTAAAAAGGTAGGCTCTGGATCCAAGAATCTAAGAGCAATAAAAATACAAAAATATATTAGAAATGAAATAAATAAAGAGATTAAAACAAAGGGAAAGAAATTTTTACTGAAAGTAATTACTCTTCAACATCCTTTTTGTTAGTCACAAGGTCCATTTTTGAGAGGATATTAACATGAGGTAATTCAAGTTGAACCATTGCAGAAAGGCATGCCATGCATCCACTTATAAATTTTGTCACATCTGTCATGAACTGTCGATGTTATAAAATTATTAGAGTCAACAAAGATAATAAGAATAACAATAATTGGAAGTATGAAGCAATGTGAGAGAGCCAATAGCTTAAAAGGAAACATGATTCAAGCAAAACTGCCACAAACCTGTGAATCAAGTAAGTACACAGCACAAACATTAAAATTTTTACGTTTCAAATGTTCCACAAAATTCCGAAGCACTGGCACATGTGAATAAAGTTCTATCTGACCTGCAAAACATTACAAGGCTAAGTTGATTGATCACAATTTGTCAGGTCAGTTCAACCAGAAAACTTAATACACAATTTTAAGAAAAATGAAATTTTAGGCTAAACAAACTGACCAAGCTACTGTTTCATTCAAAAAGGACAGATTTTAATGTCTGCATTATCCTACCCATTCTAATTTTTCTGTCTCACATAATCATGTGATTGCATTTTATAACAATATAATCACCTCACAATCACAAATTTCACGTAATTGTAATATTTGGATACTAATACATATAAAATACAAATAGGGTAAAAGGTGGGCATGAATACCAGGGCAGTCAAAAACCAAGTAATCATCATCTAAGTAATTGTCAAGCTCTTCAGTGAACCAATCATCCAGGTTTTCTTCAAGGTGTCTAAATATGATAATTAAGGCAACACAATTTTAAATCAAAAGTTTAAAATAGCTAATAACTACATAAACTTAATAAAGGGAAAAAAGATAAATAGATAGAGAGGTAATTTATGCTAGTAAACATATTCTCTACCAAAGGTAGCCTGACATAATCAATCATGCACAATTACTGTTTTAGACAAGATTCAAAAGAAGATAGACATGAGAAAAAATTTAAAAACCAAAAGAAACTATCAGGTTTGCTGCTGTGCAAAGAAAAGGATACTCCATGCAGTATATTAGACCACCATTAGGACCTAATCCAAGTTCCTCCATAACATCATCCAAGGAAATGAGTTCCCTTATATCTGCAATCATCTCAAACAAAAATAGTTAATCACCACAAAACTAAACAGCTAAACCCACAAAAGAAATAACAACACAACACATTCTATTTACCCATCGCAACAGGATAGTCAAAATTTTCAGCAGCAGGATCTAGGTTCACAATATGTATTGTTCGCCGTGCAGCTACACAGTGTTGGTACAAACTCGAGCAATATGTTGACTAATTGAGAAAAGCAAAATACAGACACTTATAAGTATCTCAACATATTCACAACAAAGGGGAAAACACAAAAACACCATTGCAAACAGAGCAAGTACATATCAAGTTTAACAGAACAAATGAAGCAAAGATAGTAAATTACCTTGCCACTACCAGCTGGACCTATAACAAGTTGTGCATAACCCATGATAGCCTTATCAAAATTCAAGCAGTTTCCCTCTCAAGTTCACAAAGAGGAGCAAAGTAAATTGACAGCTCGAAAGGAGGCAAGAACTGCAACAGTAATGTAAGCAGTACACCAAACCACCATGGCGAACAACAAATTCAGCAAATCAGAGTAGGCCATAAACGACAGGCACCCAAGACAGGGACAGTACAAGAAAACCTGAATAGTACCAAATATCAAACCCACAAATGAACATATCAAAAATATGCTTCTTACCCAGTTGTTGTTTTTCATGAAAAAGGCCAACTTTCCTGGTTTTCTTATCAATTAGACAGAAATCAATAACAATGACAACGCAAGCAACACAAACGAGTGGCACAAGGAAATGGGTTATATTTCTATGGCCATTCTGGTTCAGAAACAACAATTGGGTACCCACAATTTCAGCTTGTTTTGGGTTTCTAATGCTAATGGCAAAGCCATGGTTTAGCTCAATACACAAACTACATAAATATTAAATTTAATTTCAAAGAAATTGAATTGTGGCATACCGAGTCAATTTGTTCAATGATCGGGTAACAAGATTGAATGAGCTATGATCATGAGAGAGAGAGAGATGAGTAACAAGGACTTAGGTAACAAAGGTTAGGTAGGGTTTTTGAGTTCCAGCCTCCAGCTCTAGCTAAAAAGCACTCCTCTTGACCCAAAAAGAAAGTGCTTAAGGCTAAAAGAAAATTATAATTATAATTTATTTTAAATATTATTTTACGAATCATTAATAGGGTTTTTTATATGAACTAATTGATGCCAGCCACTTAATATTTGAGGAGTGTGGGAGGAGAGGATAGTAAAATCATTCCTAGGTATTTGTTGTAAACTTGTGGTGCGTTCAGTTAGAAAGTAATGCAAGAGCGTTTAAGGAAAAATAAACATAGAGAACTACCTATTGACATGATAAAGTTTGGTTGGGCATGTGACATTGATAATTCTACCAGTTTTTTGTATGAGGCCACTGATTCTCAAAAGTGATCGGGCTGGTCTGACTTCAGCTTGAAAGTAATTGGGCTGGCACAATTTCAGTTCAAAAGTGCTTGGACTGGCCCAATTTATTTCAACCTAAAAGTAGTTCAATTGACTCGATTATGTGAAATTTTTTTAGAACCTCTTTATGTATCTTGAACTGATTGTGCTTGGTATCACCTGTCATGTTTGTTATGCTTTTCTCTTCACTATTCTTACAGCTCTTATAGGAATCCTTCATGGTATATCGTGTGCACCATGAAAAAACACAAGGCATCCCTATAAGATTTGGAGTGAAAAGCTCAAGGACTTAGTTTTTCATGGAATTTGCCATGAAAAGACAATGCCTGAAGTTTTCACCTTCAACTTTAAAGGGATACCAAACTGAACCTTGAGTAATATTCTATTAGGAATTAACATACTTTTCCCATTTGAACTAAAATGAGAATCTATTTTCTTGATACACTAAGAAACCTAACGGAACACTCTTAAAAATGGACAAAAATCTCTAGACCTATGGTAAAAAAAATTCTGAATCCTTGCAATGGATAAAGAAAAGTTAAACACTGAACAAAAACTCTTTTTTTTTTACCCGTTTTATAGTTTCCCACATGACACCTACGCTCACAAGCCAATAATTCAACTTAAAACATCATTTAAGCATAGAGTATTAACAACCTTCAAAATGGAACATAGAGCTTGGCATCCACATGATGAAAATCATGATACTCCAAATGCATTTAGATTAGAGGCAACAATTTGACCCCATTAATTACATACTTTAAGAGTGTGTTTGGAATATAAAAAAAAAAGATTTGTAAATTAAATTTGTATTTGGAATGTTAAAAAATAAGAAATGATTTGATTTTTAAAATCTCATAAATTTTAATAATTTAGATTTAGAAATCCTATCAACTATGGTGGGATTTGTTAGGATTTGATTTTAAATTTAATTATTTAGTGTGTGTTTGGATTAGCTATGAAAAAAAAATTATGTGAAAAATCGATTATGTGTATAATCGATTTTCAAAAAAATCAATTATGAAAAAATTAATTTATGTTTGGATATGTTAATTCATAATCGATTTTATGATAAAGAGTTTTGTTTTAATTGTATAAAAAAATCACTTTTATGTATTAAATTACTAAAAAATGCCTGAAATGATTGAAAAGGTTATTTGATTGAGGGTAAATATGTATTTCTCTCTTAA
Source organism: Styphnolobium japonicum (assembly GCA_023212625.1). Taxonomy (NCBI): domain Eukaryota; kingdom Viridiplantae; phylum Streptophyta; class Magnoliopsida; order Fabales; family Fabaceae; genus Styphnolobium; species Styphnolobium japonicum. Next base: position 9,207,302 of record JALBWW010000010.1, read on the forward strand.
AACTTTTGAAATAATTTGAAATCAAATAATTAAAAGCTTAAAATAACAATTTTTTTAAAAAAGTTATTTTTAGTTATAAAAAAATAATCTTAACTTAGAATCAATGTTACATACTTTAAACAAACAAGATAGATTTTATATAAAACAGCTTTTTTAAATAAATAAAAAACTATTTTGGGAAAGAATTAATCTTTCCCAAACATGTTCTTAGATGAATTATTTTACCCTTATTAACTTTTTGATTTATTATAATATCGTTCACAATTATAATATCATTACTCGCCAGTATGATTGCAAGGGTGCCACCGAAGTCTGAAGCATGTCTAGCAAGATAACAAAAACAGGTATTAAGTGTCAAATCTAATTTTTTTTATAATGAATTTCAAACATAAAATTTAATTCTTACATCAAATTAAATCAATTCAATTTCATTTTTAATTAATTATCAAACACAACCTAAGGAAAATATAAGAAAACAGAAGTCTTAATTCCACACTAGCTTCTTTAAGCTTTTCCAACTTAACTCGATAACCATTACTAGCCAATATGATTGCAAGGGTGCCAGAAGCATGTCTAGCAAGATAACGAAAACAGGTATTTAAGTGTCATCTTAATTTCAAACCCACGATCACTATAAAGGGCCATACACGCTGACTACATACTAGCCAATAGAGATTCTACGCTATCTATTGAAGCTGACTCTTAATAATGGAAGACAAATTAAAGACAGTGAAAGTAAAGGGCCATATATGCTGCCTACATAAATAAATAAAAAGTGATATTTCCTCATTTCAAAATCCACCTGATCCTAATCCCGATCTCATAAAAAAAGTATAAGATAAGGCTACACTACACGGGTACACCCAAACCTTGTAAAGGCCAAGAAACAAAATCAGAAGGAGAGCCTCACCGTTCAACCTCGCCGTTGTCGCTGCTGTGGAGGTGGAGCTTCTCGCTACTGCTATGTCGTGGTGGAGGCGTGGAGCTTCTTGGTTCCCTACCCAGTAAGTCAGTACCAAATCAGTGAGTGAAAGTTGAAGGTGAAACGAAACCTAAGTTTTTTTTTTTAATATTAATAAATAAATAAAAATTTGGTTTTAAAAAAAATTTAAACCGGTCCATAGTTACCGGTTTATTCGATTTTTATTGAAATTTTATTAGTTAAACCACTTAAGTGATTTTATAGTTGAACCAAGACTAGAAAAGTGTCCCGTCCAGAGTTCAATTGCACCAATTTTTAAAATAATGTTCTATAAAAAATCGAAAGCTCTATATTGACTGATTTGAATTAAAACAGGGGAGTATTTATCTTTATCTTGTGTCTCATCACTTTAATTTGTTCATTGGTTGTTGGCTGATTTCAAAACGACATCGTTGCTTGAGTCAAATATAAAGGAAAGAGTGGGTGAATCAGATAAATTAAAAAAACTCACTCGTGGTTAAAAATCGAAACTTGTTGCTACCAAATACCAACCTAATCTTTTAATTTGAGCAACATCTTCTCGCAGGAGCGTTATACCACGCATTTATAGGAATATAAAATTAAGGTCGTTAAAATAAATCAAACTCGTTAAGCTAACCCATTTATCAGCATAAATTATGTGAGTCAAGTTTTAAAATTAGTAATTCGTAAAAATATAGGTAATTTTGGATCGACTTGTTTAACCTACAAGTTAAATTGGCTAAACCATGGGACTCGCAAGTTGCCTGCATAAATTTTCTTTTTTAATTTCAATTTTTTTACCCAAAAACAAATAATTTAAAATTTTAAAGTTAATTAAACACTATTTTTCTAAACAAAAGTACAAAATACATTTATTGTACAGGTTAATAATGGTACAACCCACACACAAATATATTCGTTAAACTCCATAAATTTATGTTATTTATTTATTTAAATTCTCTCTTAACCCTTTAAATAAAATTAAAGTATTTAATATTATGTTTATGTAATATAATATTTAATTTGAAATTATTAAATTAAAATTTTTTATTATATTTAAATTTATTTTAAAATTTACAAGTAAAAAAGAAGTTTTACAAGCCAGTCCGTTTAGGTCTCTGAGTTAATGTGAAGCGAGTTGGGCTGGCTAATTTGTAACCGATTTAAATGCAAGTAATTTTCGTCTGCAAAAAAGGTTTTTTAATATGTATTATGTATTTTTCATGAAATATAAATATAATTTTATAATTAATAAAATGTTATTTTGTATTTTTACATAGTAGATATTTTATTATCTTTATTATAACAAAAGATAATATATATATATATGTTTTAATTCATAGTATGGCAGAACTACCAATCTCGTTAATGAAATGAAATTTCTTTCTAAAAGAAAGTTTCTTCACTCAAAATGTATTTTATTTTTATTTTTTAAATTCTGCTTGTAACAGTTTAAAAATTATAAATGAAACTTTATTTTATTTTTCTTTTTTTATGAAATTAACTATAAAAGATCATATTTTTATTTTAATATTATATAATTTTTAATCCTTTATTTTTTTAATTTTATGAACATTTTATTTAAGAAAGCAATTAAAATATATATATATAGCTTTAAACATATATATTAATACGAAGGAAATTTATTTTAGATATTTTATGGAAAAAAATTTAATATTTTTTAACAAATTATAGTATGACAGAATTAATAATATGTTATGAAATTTCTTTTTTTTTTACTTTTTTTAAATATATCATCACAAGGAATTTTTTTATAATATTTTATTTCAAGATTGTCCTTAAAATATTTTGATATGTTATCATGAAATTTAAAATTTTTTATTTACTTTCATATGTTAATTTAAATTTTTAATGCATTAATTTAATTTTTTTAGTAATGAATATTCATAAACTATTTAAAAATTATTTTTTAATTAAACTTAAGTCATGATGAATTTCATTTTTTTTACATTTTATTTTTTTATTAAATAAAAATAAATTTTATTTTGATAAACGCAAAACTTCTTAAGTTTTTTTATTTTTATTTATTCAAAATTTTGTATTATTTTTTAAACTTAATTCAAGGGTTACCATTCCCATCATGAAAAATTACTATATAAAAAAAGATTGAGAATAAATAAAAAAACCTAAGATTTTTTTTTTAAATGCATTTTAACTTCTTCAACCAGTTCATTATTTAATTTTCAACCTTGTATTTGCTTCATGATTTTAATTATTATTAATTAATAATAAATATTAAATGATACATCAATACACAAATATATGTGTATGTTAGACGTCCCTTCTTGCAAAGTTTGGGAAACGAAAGTAGGGTTTATTGGCTTATAAATAAAAAAATAAAATAAAAAAACACACATGAACCAAACCAAACCAAAAAAGTTGAACCTCTTGAACCGGTCTAATTCAATGTGGTTTTTTGCCAAAAAAAGTACGGTTCGGTTAATTCCGTTAACTGAACCGAACTGCTTTCAACAAAATACAAATAAAATGTTAAATATGAACCGTTGTTTTAATTTCTTTTAATTTTTAAATTCAATTAATCAAACAAAACAATCAAACTTTCAAGTTATTGTTTTTTTAAAAATATTGTTTATAGTTCAGATTTATAGCCACACGATTTTTCTACACCGAACCACACCTATCCTGTTAGCCAAGGACAACCATCACACAAGAGGGGGGTAAATTGAGTGATGACAAATTTTAAAACAAACTTAAGCAATTGTACATTTTGATACACTCAATCAATATATGCAGCGGAATAAATACATTAAACACATATCATGCTTGAAGACAATCAAGAATATTAACTTCACATTCAAAACATTATGCTAATCACATTAAAGTTATATAACAATATTAATCATAATGTGATTAACCAAGAACAATTAATATCATTGATACAAATATTCTAGATAGCTCAAATACAACTTCAATTAGTGTAAAAACAAGCAAACAAGCTAAACATTAAGTTCTAATGATCAAGACAACAAGCTCACTAGATTATGCAGTAAATTTATAATTATAGCTGCAGAATATGTATAGATAGCAAGAATATCAAGTGAAAGTGCTATAATGTCAAGAGAGTAAGGGATAAGAGAGAGTGTAAACAATATTTACTGGTTCGATCACTTCTTGTGATTTACGTCCAGCCCCAAGATCATCCACTTGAAGTTTCCACTATTCTTCAAGCTTGTAACTTAGGTGCTTAAGAAACCTTTACAAAGTTAAGCACTCTTCACACCTTTGGGATCCTCCACCCTTGTGCAAGAGCCTCACACTTTCAACTAGAGGGATCATCTGCCCTCACTTAGTGTTTACAAGATAAGAATATGATAGAATGAATAGACTCTCTCAAAGAGTAGATAATACAACTTGAAGAACTAATGGATAGAGGGATTATGAAAATGAAGAGCTCAAATGTTGATTTTAATAGAAAATGATCAAATCCTCATAATGATTTGCAAATGGGTGTTCATCAATTTGTTAATGCTTCAATCTTAGCATATATTAATAGCCCAAGTGATAAAATAGCCTTTGGTAAAGTTTAGGAATGGTTACTTTCGAAATCTAGTCGTTTATAACCGTTACAGGCATTTCTGGCACGTTGTAGTCGACTACAGATAAATTGTAGTCGACTACGATTCCTCTCTGGAATGTAGTTTTTGAATTTTAACACTTTGTAGTCGACTACACAACCTTGTAGTCGACTACAATCCATTCCTGGAATGTAGTTTTCGAGTTTTAACACTTTGTAGTCGACTACAGATACCTTGTAGTCGACTACCATTCATCTCTGGAAAATATATTTGATTTCTGACACTTTGTAGTCGACTACACAACCTTGTAGTCGACTACAATCCATTTCTGGTGGTCTTGTAGTCGACTACAAGTCTTGTGTAGTCGACTACAATTCTACTCGGGAAAGTAGTCGTTTTGAAATGATCATAACTTCTTCGTTTCTTAACCAATTTAAGCAAATGGCCATGCGTTGGAAAGCTCTTTGAGTGTACTTTCATATGAAATAAGTTTCAGATCAAAACTCAAAATATTTTAAAAGTTATGATAAAAATAGTGACCATATATCAGTTTTTCAAGGTCTTGTAGTCGACTACAAGTCTTGTGTAGTCAACTACAATTCCTATCCGGAAAGTAATTTTCTTAAAAATATCATAACTTCTCAAAACTTGTTTGTTGGGTATTTTATCATGTTCAAAACATTTGTCAAGATTGAATAAAGATATTTGAGCTCTCTTCATGCAAAATCTCTGTCCTTACAAAGGAGAATAGCCTATAAGAGAAAGTATACCATTTTGAGGCTATAAGCTTCTTGATGCACTTTAAGCTTCTAAGATTTCTTCTCTTCAAATCTTTTAAAAGCTTGGTTCATCTCTTCATTCTCCTTCTTCTTGAGTTGAGCATTAATAGGATCTTTCACTTTCTTATTCCAATGCTCACTCTTGATACTTAGACTATCCTACAAAGCATAACTCACTTGAAAACCATGGTTAGTCCAAATCCATAACTCAATAACTAAATATGCATGATTCACATGTATATAACTTTATAAAGTTCTTCATGCATATATGATTCACATATAGACACATATCCAATAATTAATTATATCACTTATCAAGTACATTGGATATATCCTATCAATGATGCTACACAAAACTTAATGCATGATTCTTATAATAGGAACAACAAGATAATATATAACCATGCATTATCTAATATAGCTCATCACGCACATATGTAGCATATTTGTAATCCTTTTTGTAATGTATTTGTCATCATCAAAACATAATACAATAAATCATTGGGGCAAACATATTTTCACACATCCTATCTAAATAAGATAGAAAGATAATAAATGGTCATTTTACAATTTTTATAAATAAGGGTGTTAAAAACAAACTCTTTTTGTAATTTATACCTTTATATATATATATATATATATATATATATATATAGTTTTGCACGAATTTGTTATATTACATGAGTATAGGATTTTTGAATTATAATATGTTGATTATTTTAATATTTTTTATAAGAATTTTTTAATAAAATTTATATAAAAAACAGCTTAATCACTTTTTAAGTTAATTATTTCAAGAAAAAACTCATAAAAATAAAATTTATTATAAAATATTTAATATATTTAGTGTCTACAAGATAAAAAAAATAATAATAACTATTAAAATATAAAAATAAAGTAAAAAGTTTAAATTATGAAAAAGGAATAATCAAATTTTATTTAGAGAGAAGGACTATTAGATTTCACTTAATAGATAAAAATACTGTTAATGAAAACTCTTTTGGAAGACTATACAAATGATTATTTCTTTTTATTGAGTGGTCAAGTATTCTCACAAAGTAACTAAAAATAATAAATAAAGTTCTAAATTTATAAGAAGTTTAGAAGACAATATATTGGTGACTATTTTTTTTATTGAGTAATTCAGTGTTCTCACGGAGTGGCTAACAATAGTAAATAAAATTCTAAATTTACAAAAAAAGTTTGGAAGACAATATGCAAATGGCTATTTCTTTTTATTAAATGGTCAAATGTTCTTACAGAATGACTAACAATAGTAAATAAAGTTGAATGATTTTTCAAAAAGAGTTTACATTAAAGGTATTTTTGTCCATTAAGAGTATTTTTGTCCATTAAGTGAAATTTAATGGTCCATCTCCCTAAATAAAATCTAAATGGTCATTCTTAATAATTTAAACTTTTTATTTCTCTTGAGATTAAATATACCTTATTAGCAATCCTTAAGATTAATTCTCTCTTGAACATTTTAAAATAAATTTTGGATACATGGACAATAAGAATATATCAAGAGAGAAAAAATTTAGAGAAAAAACTTATGTATGAGTGACACATGGCATTAACCTACTTACATGAACTGTGTATTATATAATAACTAGTTTTATTATCCGGGAGATGCACAAGTTTGTTAAATTAGGTTGTATAAACTTTTAAATAATAATGTGTTGTTTATTGCAATACTTTTTACATAAGTTTCTTTATAAGATCTAGCTAGAAAATTGTTGAATCACTTTTTAATTTAATTATATTATGAGAAAATCATAAAACTCGTAAAAAATAACCTTAGCATGAAATAAATAATATATCTAGTGTCTCTCAAGGTTTTAAAAAATGAAGTAATAAATATAAAAATATTATTTACTTGAAGTCTTTGATTGTTTGTCTCTAATGATGTCAAACAACTTTATTATATTGGATCATGCACAATAATTCTACAATATTTTAATACAGGAAAGTCAAATAGAACCATCCAGTTAGTAATTAAATACACTTTTAACTCTTTAATCAACATGTTAAATAAAAAAAATGTGAATTGTATAACTGTACAAAAGAAATGTATCTAACCTTTAAAATTTGTTAATAAGACTATAGAATCATAAAATTTGGAAAGAGACCATTATAATTTAAACTTTAATATGCTTTGCATCAATACAACAAAAAATTATTATATCATGGGAAACTACAATGTGTCATTTAATGTTCTTGTAAGTTTAGCACATGTATCATTATATTGTATTTAATAAAAAACTTCATTGCACAAAGCATTCCTATAATGATAACTTAAAACAAAGAATGTAAAAAACAACAAACATTTGGAATCACTATAAAAATTGAAGAGCTCAAAGCAAGTTCAATGAGTTTTTGAATAAGAATTGTATATTTGTATAAGTTATTTATACTATTTTTTACTGTTATTAAATTCTTTCAATTTTTTAAAATTTGATAAATATAGATTTTTAAATGAATTGAATATTAATATAATAATTTAATGCACAATATATATATATGTAATGTCTACTTAAAAATATATCTATAAATGTACATTTAAATATATGTGAGTTTAAGTATAGTTTTTCTTAAATTTTATTTTCATTTAACTTAAATCATAGAGATATCAAATTAATGTTGAATATCTTTTGCTTTAGTTGCATATCATTTAAACTCATTTAAATGAGAGGATAACATGAGAGCAATAATCAGATATATTACATTAAGGATAAATTAGTTATTATTTAAATTTTAAGATTCAAAATAAGATTTCATTACTTATCAAAGAGATAAGATAAATTATTACCTAAACAAAATCAAATTGATTATTTAGTATAACTGAAATTTCAATATAACAATAATTTAAAATTTTAGTATTAAAGGAGTAAAAATCAAATGAGTAGGATCAAAAAGATATTTATCATATTTAAGATCTAAAAAAGATCAAATATTAACAAATTCTTATATTCAAAAGCATATTTGATAAGATCTAAATAAATCTAATATTTGAGGATATTATCCATATAAATATAACTGTTTTTGGATAGACTAATTTGCGCATGTTAAAAGAAAATGATAGTTGTTTGAAATTTTTAAATTTAAATTTTGGTAAATATAGATTATTAAATAAACTGAATAGTAATATAATAATTTAATGTGCGTGAGCATGCGCCTGCGCGCGCACACACACACATATATATATATATTGTCTACTAAAAAATATCTCTATTATTTTTACATTTAAATATATGTGAGTTTAGACATATTTTTCTCAAATTTTATTTTCATCTAACTTAAATTCAATCATTTTATAGTTGTGATTAAAAAATTGTGAATAATATTTTATGAATTTATCATGATTTCCTTATTTGTTTTTATTTTTTAATTCATGACTTAAAAAAAATATAAGAGAAATGCATTTAAAAATTTAAAAATTACTTGCTTTACTGACATGTCATTTAGACCTATTTAAATAGTAGAATAATATAAGGGTCATAATCAGATATATTAGATTAAAAATTAATTAGTTATTGTTTAAATTTTAAAATAACAATAAGATTCAAAATTGGATTTCATTGCTTATCAAAAAGATAAGAAAAATTATTACTTAAACAAAATCAAATTGATTATTTAGTATAATTGAAATTTTAGTATAAAAATAATTTAAAATTTGAGCATCAAAGGAGTAAGAATAAAATGAATAGGAATTTGGAGGGAAAAAAGATACTTATATAAGTGACACATGATATTTGTCTAAATTTCAGAAACTGAATTTTATATAATAGTATATAAATACTAGTTTATTTATTCATGCGATGCACAGTTATGTTATATATAGATATGTACAGATTGTTTAAATTATAACTTGTTGTTCATTTTGATATTTTTTACAAGAATATTTTAATTAGATTTAAGTAAAAAAATAACTTAATTAATTTCTAATTTAATTATCTCAAAAGAAAAAAATTTTCTTTATCATGAAGCATTTAATATACCTACTATTTAAAAAGATATAAAAACAACAATAACTATAAAATTATAAAATTTGAAGTATTTGATTAAGATAAAAAAAAATATTTCAAATTAAACTGTTTATTATTATTTGTTCATTATAATAGATAAATAAATATAATTGATATTTAATTAATTTTAAAAAATATTAAAATTTTGAATATTAAATTTATTAATAAAATCAAATATAATTAAAATTTAAAGTGGATTTTAACGTTTTAAAATAAATTTTAAATATATGAAAAATATGACTATATCAAATGAGTAAAAATTTAATAGGAAAAAATTTATATATGAGTAATCTCACTTGCATGGATTATACTTTATATAATAGTATTAGATAGATTATTCTGTTCTATATTATCATTTTAGAGTGTGTATATTGTCTTTCTCAACTAAATTAATTATATTTTAAATTTTCGATTAATTACCAACTTTTCTAGGTCAACTATATTATAAGTTATAGTGCCTACAACTTTTAAATGAATAGTTTGTCAAATTGCAAAATTGTTAGACGAATGAAAAAATTCTAAATTCTTTTAATATTAAGTATGATAATTTACTAATTACTAAAAATTAAATATTAAATACTTGTTAAATTCATAATTTTATTAAAGGAGTACGCTATGTTGAAGTGATCAAGGGTAAAGGTATGTATTGTTGATGTTTAATCTTGTTGCATTTATCTTAAAATTAAATAGATATTTTATTAATATTTAAATAAATAAGATATAAAATTCAAATTCAAATTCAAATAGATAATTAAAATTTGAATTGAAATTTTCCCAATATTATAGAAATAGGAAACATATTATCAGTTATCCTATTTTAGGATATATAAAAATACATAAATGAGTAACACATGACATTGTCTGAAATTGCATGAACTTCGTTTTATATAATAGTATATATATATATATATATAATTTAATAATTTTCTAATTACTTAAAAACAAATATTTAATACTTGTTGAGTTTATAATATTATTGAATGTGTACTATGTTGAAGTGGTCAATTGATAAAGATATGCATATTTGATTCTTAATCTTATTACATTAACCTTAAAATTAAATAGATATTTTATTAATAATTCAAACAGATAAGAGATAAAAATTTAGGGATGGCAATTTCTCCCATCCCTCATGGGTATCCACGGGTAATACCCATTAGGGGACAGAGATTTAACACTCGTTTATTAAACGGGGCGGAGGAGGGGGTTGTTTCTCCCGTACTTGTGGGTACCCAATATATAATACTAAGTATTTAAAGTTATATTATTGTTATGTATATATTTGTTCTTCAAGAAAATTGTATTGTTATTTTGATTGTAAGTATTTAAAGTTGTTGAATTAAATTAGTTTGTAGTGGATAAATTATTATATTAAAATTTATTTAATTTATTCTTCCCCTTTTTTTAGTTTTTCTTCTTCTTTTTTCAATTTTAATGATTTTATGGGTATCTACGGATATTTGTGGGTACCCGTCTACCTGTGGGGAATCAAAAACAGGTACCCGCACAAGTACGGGGCAGGGACCGAGGGCTACAACCTACCCCCGCTGACAAGAGGATGTCGAGACCTATCAAATAAAATAACCGGTTCACAAACTAATTTGTAGTATAGAGAATGAACCGAATCGTCTCTCAAGGATCCAAAAACAAAGATTTAATTAGATCAAGATAATTAGAAAAGGGGGGGTTTTGTTGTTGATTAACAAGATTAATAAAAGTAGGAGATTCAAAGTTGTAAACAAATATAAAGAAACAACCAATCCAAGGAAATTTACCGATCTTGAGTTTAACTCATCATTGATCACAAGGAATTCACTTAATTGCTAACCAAGTTCTTGGCCTTAGATCACATCAAGAAGCCTTAACATGATCCAAGAATTCTTTACTAGATAAGCATCTAGGATTTGATTAACCAAGGTTAGATAAAGTAAGCACCATCCAACATAGATTAACTTAAGATCTAGAATTTAACCAAGCTAAACAATCTATCAAAAAGCTTTAATACATTGTTTAATCTTTATGATCCTCTTTGAATACATGATAATAAAGCTATTACCACATCAACATCTAAATCAAATTAAGCAATTTAATCTAGATAAAAATCAAAAGAGGAAGAAGAGAAACTTGAATAACAATTAAGCAATATGAACAAGTAAACTAAGATCTCCAAATTAAACAACAAGATGGCTAATCCCTTGGATTGATTATGAGAGCCTAGCCTTCCATGGATGGGAAGGAAGAACTCAGAATTTAAAGAACAAAAACGAAATTGCAAAGAGAATGGAGAAGAAGAGAAAGAAAACTCTCACAAATACTTAAACTTTCTTGAAACTTACTTCTAAATTGAATGCCTCTAATACAAAGAGGTTGGGTCTATTTATACTAATCCTAGAAGCCAATTTGTACATGTACATAATCTGAATACAAGCTATAAGAATCTGAAATTTGTCAAAAATGGAAGCTTGATGCATGGTTGGTGGGTTGGTGCATGGTTGGTGGCTTTTAGTCAACAACTCTTATCCGACTTCTGGCTTCAAATTCATCACCTAGACGGTGCATTTTGGCTTGGATGTCTTCATCAAAGTTGTAGCCAGTTGTCTCCTTGAAAATCTCCAATTTGAATCATGTCATTTGGACTTTTAGAACTCCAGAAATGCCAAAAACACTTCACCTACCTCAAGTTAGGTTGGAAGAACGTGTTTCCAAATTCAGACCAACTTGTAGCTTCTGAAGCATGCCTAAAACGACATCTATTGACAAAATGGTCTTCATTGAAGTTGGAGATATGGGTCTTATCTTTCAAGTGACCAAGTTTCAGCCCAAGAGGAGGCCTATAACCCACTATATAGTCCAATATGTGCATACTGCCCAGATGGTTCCGTGACAGCAAACCCACTCTGCATTGCAGGGATATTTTGGACCCTTAGCATTCCGATCCAGCTCTTGAGTTCTTCATGAAACTTGTAGAGCATTGTCTTAGCTTTCCAAAGACACCAAGATCACCTCAATTGGATCACCGAGTCCCAAGTTATGACCTAACCAAGGAAGAAAGGTCAAAATGCATCAAAATCCAAAAATTATTCAATATTTGCATTAAAGCCCAATGAAGCCCAACAACATTAAACTCATCTAAAGTACTAATATTGGGCACAATAAACATATAATAATGCCTAATACAAAGCTAACATAAGTGTCTCAAATTGATTGATCAAATTCCCCCACACTTAAGCTTTTGTACTCCTGGGCAAAACACATAACAACGAAACTAAAGAAAAACAAGAAACATCATATTATTAAACTAAAAACATAAAAACTGATTGTACCTAATCTAATCCACTTCCGTAGGAAAACACGATGGCACTTAGCATGTGCCACAAGCCTTTAAACCCCTAGGTGTCCCTAGTGGACGAGTTATAGTCTCGTGAGGGTTTACCAGGATGATACCCACAAACATGTAATATTTTATTTAATCAATTCAACTAATTTTTAAATACAAGCATTGTATCAAATATAAACCATAATTAATAAGTCAAGTATGCTTAACAAAGAATAGTTGAATCAAATCAATTGAGAATAAAGTATGGCATAATCATGCTTTAATCAGAAATAGGCATGTTCAGATTGAGTAAAATTCTTCACAAGTGTCACTCAAATCACACAAGGTGTTTAGGTTAACTGTTTACGCTCAACTCAGTCAAATTATGAAAGTATTTTACCATAGGCTTGCATATACATCAATTCTCCACTACTTAGATCAAATAAATTGCAAAAATCAAGAGGTCTTTCAAAAAAGTTGTAATGGAACTTATAAGGTGAAGGAAGGGAACAATATAGATAATAGCAGGTTAAAACCAAAGAGAATAAAAGAGCATTGAGGAGTAATTCAAGTAGAAAGAATAAACTTTTTTACCCAAAACCATAAAATGCTCATTCTCTTCACACATTCCTTCCTTTTTCTATTCTTTTTTTTTTCTTTCTTTTTTGTTTTTTTTTTTGTTTTTTTGTTTTGTTTTTTTGTTTTTTTTTTTGTACCAAGCATTTCAGATCGCACACCAATTCCCCACACTTAAATCATTGCAAGCAAAAGAACTCCTCCAATAAGAAAATCAATGCTCTCCCATTCCCTAAGGTAAGGTAAAACATGGTTTTTCACTCAAAGCTTGTAATGAGCTAAGAACAAAGAATAGGCAAATAGGTTTAGAGGGAGTTAATAATTGGATAAATGCAAGGTAGGTTTATTTGGCCAAAGCAAATAAGTCAAGAAAAATGCCTCTGTCATTTTCATGCAACATACAGACCAATGTAATCTCAAATCGATTCAATGCAAGTTCTAGAAAATAAATTCATAATTGACATCACTCATGAAAGAAAATAACCAAGTGTAAGTATCAAACTTGGAAAAGCCCAAAACTCACAAAGGTATGAAACATTCACTCAATTCAACCATGCCTTCTTCCTAATATCCACAATCATATACACATGTATATTATGAAAATGATTCAATCAGAACTGTTTTGCATACTTTTATCATCAATTAAGCTCAGATTCAGCACATGCTTGTATCAAAATCAATTGAAAAGATCAAAATTGTGTGTGTGTGTGTGTGTTTTTTTTTTTTTAATATATATACAAGAACAAAGATGATTTAAGACCTATTATGAAATGCAAGTTAAGATGCGTCTCAAGAGCAAAACTACTCCTTACTCTGCCATCATACATCTAAAAAGTTAGTAACAATAAAGATTAGTTTTTTTTTTTAACTAAACTATGTACATGGTAATGTCAACTATCCCTCCCCCCAACTAATTAAAGACATTGTCCCCAATGTCAAAATAAAGATAGGTAGAGTGTAGAAGGTCTTACCAGAAAACTGCAAAATCGAGCCTGAAATAAGAAAAATTACAAAAGACTAAAACTATAAGAGAAAACAAAAATTCACAAAGACAAAGTCAAATCAAGTTTTTGCTTTTTCCTGCTACTGCTGCCTTGTTCCCAATTCAGTGGAGCCATTGCTGGATCACGTTGTGGTACAAATGCATTGAGTTGATCGAGCAATTGTTCAGGAGTTGCAGCAGTTACAAGACTTTGACGTGTCGCTTGTGAGATGAACCTTTTTCTACAGCATGATCAAGAAAACAAAACAAACTCATAAAAACCATTAACATTTAATATACCTATGGGTTTTTGGTGAAAGTTCTCACAGTGACTGTGATGTAATTTGAAAGAGTTCTTCCAAAGTTTCAAAACCACCAGGTAAGGCAATAAAGGCATCAGCATTTGCTATCATAATGTTCATGCGTTGGTGCATGCAAAATACCATTACTTCATCCCCTAATGTTTTTCCAATGGGCTTGCTGGTAGATAAAAGACTGGGAATGACACCAAGGACTTTGCCACCTCCTAAATGTGCAGCAGTCGCTACACAACCCATTAACCCAAGACTACCTCCTCCATAAACTAAATGGATTTCTCTCTCAGCTAGCACTCGACCAAGATGGTGTGCAATATTTACAAACTCTTTATCTTTCCCAGGATTAGATCCACAAAAGACACAAACACTCTTGATCCGACGAACTGAAGTAGCTTCCATTTTTTTTTCTTTGTTTTTTTTTTGTACTCTCTCCTTATCAATGATCTGAAGAGAGCAAAGTGCATTATTTAAAGGCATCAAAACTCAAAGGTAATAATTACACCTATAAAGGAGGGGTAGATCTGCGTGTCAGATAAGTTTGAAAAATAAACACAGAAATGATAATAGCTATATGACAAAGATAAAAGGCTAATCTATATGTGTCAGAAGAAGTTTGAAAATATGCAACACATATTTCAAAAAATACGGCTAATTTTTTTTTTTTTTTTCGAATTTTTTTTTTTGAATTTTTTTTTTTTTGAATTTTTTTTTAAATTTTTTTTTAATAAACAATAAAAAAAATACTTACAGGAGGTGTGATTGTGGCTCACATTTTCCTCTGGTTTTACGTCCAGTAACGTCTTGAAGCTCTCTATGGGCCGATGGTCGGCTTTCCATCCAATTTTCTTAAAAATTGGCAAACAGGGTCTTTTTGAGTCAGATTCCCGAGACTATAACGCTCATGTTCATCTTGGAATATTGGCCATAAATCGAGAAGTACTCTCTGCACATCTCCACTAGGATGCGTCTCAAGAGTCAATAGAATGTTATCTAAAGACTCCTTACTCATGCCATCCTTTATGAAGTTAATTTTATCATCTCGGTTTATAGACGTCATTCCAATTGATTTGCATTTTGTGTTACAGGTCCATCTTGCACATTTATAGCAGACCCGTAACCTTTTTGCTCTTCTCTTCTTTGCATATGAACTTTTGCCTAGCCCTGGCATATATGAAACAAGAGCGTCAGAAAATTCACCTCACGAGCCTGACCTTTGCTTCGATCAACCAACAGATATCCGCAGGGATGCCTTTGTGCATAAGCATCCTTAATATCTCAAACCTTGCACAATAAATGTTAGTTAAAGCATTTTGAGGGAGAGAAGGGAATTGCTTGCGTAG
The DNA here is from genome assembly GCA_023212625.1 of Styphnolobium japonicum. NCBI lineage: Eukaryota > Viridiplantae > Streptophyta > Magnoliopsida > Fabales > Fabaceae > Styphnolobium > Styphnolobium japonicum. The sequence goes on from JALBWW010000010.1 coordinate 9,223,140, forward strand.
ATTAAAAAGCTGATTATCCATTTCGAAAGAAAGAAGAAAGAGAGAGAAAAAAAAAATTGAGTAAAATTATGTACAGATTTCAGTGTTTGTGGGTAACTGAAGGGACCGAAAAAGATTTTCACGGAGTATCGTTATCCGCCATTTAACCGGTGAAAATCATCTCACAACGAAAAATAAACAAAATTAAGACAGAAAAATCAAACTCTGATAGATTTTCTCACTTGGCACCGATTTTCTGTCTCGATTCCTGTGATTGCAAATAAATCAAAGTTGAAAGATGAAAGAGTTAGAAAACTTGGGTTGCCTCCCAAGAAGCGCTACTTTTAATGTCCTTAGCCAGCGTGATTGAAGATTTTGCACGAGCGATGGGTCCTCCCCAATAATGATTCAATCTCCGCAATTGACATTAATCGTGGCTTTTTTTTTTTTTCAACACAGTGATCAATCATGGTAGAGGGCATCCTGCAGCTTGAACTTCCTCCACGAGGTTCTCTTGAGCTCCTTCATAAAAATTTTTGAGGCGGTGACCATTAACTTTGAACACTTTGTTGGTGGCTTCACTCTTAATTTCCACCGCACCATGAGGAAAAATGTTAGTGACAACAAACGGATCGTCCCACCTAGACCTTAATTTACCTGCATCAACTTAAGGCGAGAATTAAACAAGAGAACTTTTTGCCCAATCAAAACTCCTTCCGAAGAATAAACTTATCATGGAAGGCTTTAGTCTTTTCTTTGTAGAGCCTGAGCTCTCATAGGCATCTAGGCGGATCTCTTCCAATTCCTCAGAATCGCAACTTCCGCTCTATGCCACCCGGCCAAATTCATGTTGCATTGCTTCACGCCCCAATATGCTTTGTGCTCAATTTCTACTGTAAGTGGCATGCCTTACCATAGACTATCCGATATGGAGACATCCCGATTGGAGTTTTGTAAGCGGTCCTAAGCCCAAAGAGCATCCTCAAGCCTCATGCTCCAATCCTTCCGATTAGGTTGGACTGCTTTTTCAAGTATGCGCTTGATCTCTCTATTGGAGACCTCGGCTTGACCATTAGTCCTGGGATGGTAAGGTGTAGAAACTTTATGCAACACGCCATATTTCCTCATCAATCCCTCCATGCTCCGATTACAAATGGGTGCCTTGATCACCGATGATAGCTTCGGGATTCCAAACTCGCAGAAAATCGTGATCTAACAAAATCCACAACAACTTTGGAATCATCATCCGAGTGGCTTTAGCCTCCACCCATTTTGATACATAATCAACAAATAGCAAAATGTAAACATAACCAAAGGAAACAGAAAAGGTCCCATGAAATCAATACCCCATACGTCAAAGATTTCACAATACAAGTAGAGGTTGGGGCATCTCATTCCCTGCGAGAAATGTTCCCCTGTTCTCTCGACACTCGTTCACAAGACTTACGTAACAAATATACATCATGAAACAAGGTAGGCCAATATAAACCGTAGTCTAAAACTTTCCTAGCTGTACGTTGAGGCCCAAAATGTCCACCACATGCAAATGCATGACAAAAGCTAAGAACAGAATGAAACTCTTGATTAGGCACACATCGCCTAATAATTTGGTCACTACAAAATCGCCACAATATGGATCATCCCACACATAATATTTTGATTCACTCTTAAGTTTATAAATTTGTGCACGAGTGAAATGTGAGGGAAAAACTGTAGCAACCAAGAAATTCACCATATCAGCAAACCAAGGGAAGGTGTTCTTACCTTGCAACTGCATAAGCTGCTCATCTGGGAAGGAGTCCCGTACAGGGAAGGGATCTGAATCCCTTTCAATGCGGCTCAAATGATCTGCCACTAGGTTCTCTGCTCCACTCTTGTCACGGATCTCTATGTGAAACTCTTGGAGCAGTAGCATCCATCTTATTAGTCGGGGCTTTGCATCTGGCTTCTTCAAAAGGAACTTCAGAGCTACATGATCAGTAAACACAACAACCTTAGAACCAAGCAAATATGATCTAAACTTATCCAAAGCAAAAACAATGGCTAAAAGTTCTTTTTCGGTTGTGGTATAGTTGGCCTGAGCAAAGATCTAGAGTTCTGGAAGCATAGTATATCACATGAGAAGCTTTCCCCACTCTCTGTGCCAAGACCGCTCCTACTGCATAGTTAGAAGCATCACACATTAACTCAAATGGCAATGTCCAGTCAGGTGACTGGATGATAGGGGTACTAGTCAAGGCTTGCTTCAAGTGGTTGAAAGCTGTCTTGCACTTGTCATCAAAATTGAACTCCACATCTTTCTGCAGTAACTGGGAAAGTGGAAGAGCAATCTTGTCAAGTCGGCAATGAAGCGCTGTAGAAACCCGCATGACCAAGAAAAGAACGCACTTCCCGCACGCATGTGGGGTAAGATAGACAAGTAATTACATCAATCTTGGCAGGATCTACCTCAATGCCTTTACTGGATACTACATGGCCTAAAACTATACCCTGTTCTACCATAAAATGGCATTTCTCAAAATTTAGCACAAGGTTAGTCTCAATGCATCTTTGCAATACTCTAGATAGGCTGGCTAAACATGAATCAAAAGAAGAACCATAGACAGTAAAGTCATCCATAAATACCTCCATGCACTCCTCTAAGAAATCAGAAAATATGCTCACCATGCACCGTTGGAAGGTACCAGGGGCATTGCAGAGGCCGAAGGGCATCCGTCTGTAAGCAAAGGTGCCGAAGGGACTAGTAAATGTGGTCTTCTCCTGATCCTCCGGTGCAATGTGGATTTGGAAGTATCCAAAGTGTAGCCATCTAAAAGCAAGAATGGGACTTACCACCCAACCGCTCCAAAGATCTCGATCAATGAACTAAGGGGGTAATGATCTTTCCGTGTTGCTTGGTTGAGACGTCTGTAGTCAATGCAGACTCTCCAGCTAGTCTTCACTCGGGTTGTAATGATCTCATTCTTCCTGGTTGGCCACAACACCCCGCATTTCTTTGGAACTACTTGCACCGGCTCACCCACTTGTCATCGGAGATGGGATAGATAATGCCACTGCAGAGCTTGGTCACTTCTTTTTCACCACATCTAGAATGAGAGGATTCAGTCTCCTCTCGGGGTTGTCTCACCGGTTTAGTTTCCTCCTCAAGTAATATCCTGTGCATGCATGTGGAGGGGTTAATACCAGAATGTCCGCAAGTGTCCAACCAATTGCCCTTTTGTGTTGCTTCAAGACTTCCAATAATCTGTTTCTTGCTCAGGTTGGAGGTGTTTGGCCATTATCACTGGGAGCTTCTCATCCTCTTCCAAGAATGCATACTTCAAATGCTCGGGCAAGGGCTTAAGTTCAATGGAGGGTGGTTGCTGGACTGACGGTACTAGTTTTGGAACCGAAACTAAATCTGCTAAATTCTCAGCACCTGTACCTGCAAGCTGTGCACAATCTTGCAAAACAACATCATCATATCCTATGGAATCAAAAGAATCACACTTAGCAGCAGCATGAATGATAACATCATTCATAACAACATCATTGCCATTAATAATGTAAATGTAATCATCAATGTCAGCAGAATTAACAACAGCACATGATAAGTATGTAGAAATCTCAGCACAGGCTGCACACATTGTAGTGGGTTTACAACCAAAAAGTCCGAAGCAGGCAGAACAAGTATCACAAGCTATGCTATCAGTGTATCCTACAATTTCAGAAACTCGCCAACATATCAAAGATGCATATCATCAACCAAGAAATCAATGACATCAAAATGAAAAACAGAATGATCCTCTAAAGGGTATTTCATGGCATCAAAAATGTTAAATCGAATGATATCATCACCAAATTCCATGGAAAGGGTATCAAGATGCACATCAATCTTAGTTTTAGCTTTTCAAAAATGGCCTACCTAAGATCAATGGGGTGGGGAAGAGATGCATTCATCTTCCATATTCAACACATAAAAATCACCGGGAATATTAAATTATGTACCCGAACTAACGTCCTCCAACACTCCCGCAGTTGTGCAAAGGTTCGATTTGCTAATCGAATGACAATGCCGGTAGGTTTTAGCTCTCCCATATGCAAGGAAGTGTAAACTGACTTTGGCATTACATTGATGGAGGCTCCCAAGTCTAGCAAGGCATGAGTGAACTGTTGGTGCCCTATGGTGCAAGGGATGGTAAAAGTGCCTGGATCCTTGCATTTGGGAGGCGTTGGGTGAATCAAAGCGTAAACATTTCTCCCCATACTCACTTTTTCGCCCTTTAGCTTCCTCTTATGGGTGCACATCTCTTTCAAGAACTTGGCATACTTGGGGATTTGTTTAATTGCCTCCAAGAGAGGTATATTCACCTCAACCTTCAAAAGTCTCCATAATTTCCTTATCCAAGTCTCTTTCAACCATATGCCTCATTTGTATCATTCGGTTGGGAAAAGGAAGAGGAATGTTGGAACCGACTTTTTGGATGCTCACTTTTCTCATTGCATCAATTTTCTCACAATCGCTGATTTGATCCGGTTTTCTACTTGGTCGTTGTAGGATCATTTGTCTTGAATTTGTTACAAAGATTCAATTAGCCGTTAACTTGAAGTTGCTTTGTAGAATCTTGTTTCTCCGGTCAAGGGTAGAATCTGGAATTATCTCGCCTTTGGTCCATTGATTTGCTTACCATCGCGTAAAGCTATAGCACTAACATTGCCTCTAGGGTTTGGAGTGGTTTGAGAGGGTAATTGGCCGTAACCCCGTGACTTTAATTCATGAATTGATGTGGCAAGTTGACCAATTTGAGTCTCCAAGTTCGAATGGTGGTTTCAGCTCTGTTGAAACCGGATGTTATTAGTGGCCAACTGTTTCACCAAATCCTCCAATGAGGGCTCGATTTTGTGGCTACAGGACCTTCTTCTTTGAAATGGTGGTCTACTTGGTCCAAAGATGTGGTCGAAACTCGATTTGTCCTTGCTTCTTCTTTGGAATGATGGTCTATACCGGTTTGGTGGTCACGATTTGATGCATTCCCATATCTCGATTGGGATGGTCCCTCCAAATGTGGTTGTAAGTGTTGGAGAATGGATCATATTTCTGTTGTTGTCACGATGGAATTGTGGCTTCCCAGAAATATACCACCAGCCACGTATTGGTCTTGAAACTCGTAATCATCTTGCAATGTGGGGCACGAATCAGAGAATGAGAGGAACTAGAACATATGCTACAAACTCTTGCAGGTTTGCACACGTGGTTCGTGTTGTCCTATTGCCATTTGTCTAACCAAAGAAGTGAGCTCATCCAATCTATGTTCCACCCTTTGTTGATCATGTGAAGATGTATTAACTTCATTGACTATTCTCGTTGCACCCATTCGAGTACCAAATTGCTGAGAATTTGCCGCCATGTTTGCAATTAAGTTTCTCGCGTGGAGTTTTATCTACCAATGCTCCACCACTTGCATCAATCATACTCCTTTCCATTGGCATCAATCCTTCATAGAAGTATTGGATCAAGCTGATCACTAATTTGATGGTGTGGGCTGAGCACAATTTCTTGAATCTCTCCCAATACTCATGGAGAGTTTCACCACCGATTTGCCTTATGCCACAAATATCTTTCCTTATTGCAGCGAGCTTCTTGATGCAGGAAAGAACTTCTCCGTAAATAATCTTTTCATGTCATTCCAAGAAGTGATGGCGTTGTAAGTAATACAACCAATCCTTAGCAAAGACCATCCAAAGAGAAAGGAAAGGTCCTTAGCTTGATGTGATCTTCGCCTATTCCATGAGGTTTCATGGTGGAGCAGACAACATGGAACTCCTTCAAATGCTTATGTGGATCTTCACCGCAAGACCATGAAACTTGGGCAAAGCAAGTGTATCAATCCGCATTTCAACTCAAAATCAACATTAAGTTCGTGATATTGAATGCACAAAGGTTGATAATTCACATCAGTGCAGCCAATTCCTTAAGGGTCCTATTGTTATAGTCACCATAGTAAAATCAACAGACTCAAGATCGCATTAATCAAGTACTAATGTATGCACTCAACAGGATTAAAAGAGTCAACAAGATTAGGTGCAATGTCAAGTTCAAGTCCAATTCCGTAAGTAATTCTATTAGCTCTATGAATGCTACTACCCTATGAATTCTATGAAGTGTATGAAATGTTCTATCAATTTCAGGATCAAATGAATGCAAGGTACCAGGATCGTATCTAGTCATACAAAGATGCAGTTCATAAGAAGGTATTAGAAAAGCAATAACAACTAAAACACTAAAAATTCCTAAAATAAATACTCCAAAAAATTAAACAAAAATAAAAAACAGTATCAAATGAATTTTAAAAATTATGGAACCACCACAGGATAAAATCTACACAAAAATGCTATCCAAAAAAATAATAAAAAATCTTAAAAAATTGAAAAAGTGGTCTAAACGATGGAATTTGGCAAAAATAAGGGTGACTTCACTGTTTACAGTGAGTCTTTCTCAGAATAATATTTTCCATTTGTGTACCAAAATTCAGATCAATCTGAGATGCCCGAACCAAAATTCTTGACACAACGCCCTTTATCCAATTTCAGCCGAATCCCACTTGAAAAAGCTTCAAAAGCAAAACAAACACATTTGTTAGAGTTAGATGGGATCTTGAAATGATCAAATAGTTGCCTTGGATCCCCGGCAACGGCGCCAAATTTGACAAGAGGATGTCGAGACCTATCAAATAAAATAACCGGTTCACAAACTAATTTGTAGTATAGAGAATGAACCGAATCGTCTCTCAAGGATCCAAAAACAAAGATTTAATTAGATCAAGATAATTAGAAAAGGGGGGGTTTTGTTGTTGATTAACAAGATTAATAAAAGTAGGAGATTCAAAGTTGTAAACAAATATAAAGAAACAACCAATCCAAGGAAATTTACCGATCTTGAGTTTAACTCATCATTGATCACAAGGAATTCACTTAATTGCTAACCAAGTTCTTGGCCTTAGATCACATCAAGAAGCCTTAACATGATCCAAGAATTCTTTACTAGATAAGCATCTAGGATTTGATTAACCAAGGTTAGATAAAGTAAGCACCATCCAACATAGATTAACTTAAGATCTAGAATTTAACCAAGCTAAACAATCTATCAAAAAGCTTTAATACATTGTTTAATCTTTATGATCCTCTTTGAATACATGATAATAAAGCTATTACCACATCAACATCTAAATCAAATTAAGCAATTTAATCTAGATAAAAATCAAAAGAGGAAGAAGAGAAACTTGAATGACAATTAAGCAATATGAACAAGTAAACTAAGATCTCCAAATTAAACAACAAGATGGCTAATCCCTTGGATTGATTATGAGAGCCTAGCCTTCCATGGATGGGAAGGAAGAACTCAGAATTTAAAGAACAAAAACGAAATTGCAAAGAGAATGGAGAAGAAGAGAAAGAAAACTCTCACAAATACTTAAACTTTCTTGAAACTTACTTCTAAATTGAATGCCTCTAATACAAAGAGGTTGGGTCTATTTATACTAATCCTAGAAGCCAATTTGTACATGTACATAATCTGAATACAAGCTATAAGAATCTGAAATTTGTCAAAAATGGAAGCTTGATGCATGGTTGGTGGGTTGGTGCATGGTTGATGGCTTTTAGTCAACAACTCTTATCCGACTTCTGGCTTCAAATTCATCACCTAGACGGTGCATTTTGGCTTGGATGTCTTCATCAAAGTTGTAGCCAGTTGTCTCCTTGAAAATCTCCAATTTGAATCATGTCATTTGGACTTTTAGAACTCCAGAAATGCCAAAAACACTTCACCTACCTCAAGTTAGGTTGGAAGAACGTGTTTCCAAATTCAGACCAACTTGTAGCTTCTGAAGCATGCCTAAAACGACATCTATTGACAAAATGGTCTTCATTGAAGTTGGAGATATGGGTCTTATCTTTCAAGTGACCAAGTTTCAGCCCAAGAGGAGGCCTATAACCCACTATATAGTCCAATATGTGCATACTGCCCAGATGGTTCCGTGACAGCAAACCCACTCTGCATTGCAGGGATATTTTGGACCCTTAGCATTCCGATCCAGCTCTTGAGTTCTTCATGAAACTTGTAGAGCATTGTCTTAGCTTTCCAAAGACACCAAGATCACCTCAATTGGATCACCGAGTCCCAAGTTATGACCTAACCAAGGAAGAAAGGTCAAAATGCATCAAAATCCAAAAATTATTCAATATTTGCATTAAAGCCCAATGAAGCCCAACAATATTAAACTCATCTAAAGTACTAATATTGGGCACAATAAACATATAATAATGCCTAATACAAAGCTAACATAAGTGTCTCAAATTGATTGATCACCCGCCCCACCCCATTGGCATCCTAGATAAAATTAAGATTAAAATATATAATTAAAATTTGAATAATAATATGATGTGATATGTGAACCTCAAGAGTTTTAAAAGAATGCATAATCACATATTATAAGTAAAACAAAAAAAAAGAATCAAATAACTGACAGGTGGAAAATATAAATAAGATCACAATATAAAAACTGAGATATAATAGTTGAAATTAAATTAGAAAAATAAATAAGTGATAAAGTATCATTTAATAGATTAGATTAAAGACCAATTAATTATGATCAAAATTTTAAGATAAAAATAAGATTTAAAATTGAATTTTATTACATATCATAGAGATAAGATAAATTATTACTTAAAAAAAATCAAATTCATTATCTAGTAGGACTGAAGTTATCATTATATATTATTTATTAAAATTTTAAGAGATAAGAGATAGAATTAAGATTAAAATAAATAATTAAAATTCGAATTAGATTTTCATGACATGTGACACAACACAAACCTACTTCAAAGGAGCAGTAAAACTAAATTTTTTCAGTATCAACTAAGTATTTTTTAATTCACTATAGCCTATTCAAGTTAGATATAAGTAGTTTTGATATGCTCTAGCCTCTCCAAGTTAGAACTGAGTAGTTTTATCAACCCTAACATCCCGAAACTATAAAACAACACTTCTTCACTGGGCTTTATAAGATAACAGAGAAAAATTCTCTTACATGAAGTTAGATATACAATGATACGCTTAACATATATTTACAAATGATTCTCGAAGTAAAACACAAATGATTCTTTTTGCTATGTTATGAATCCTCTGGGAATGATGGGTATAAGTAGGCAAATAAGAATTTTGAATATTGCACCTTCCCATTTTGTAGAAAAGCTTTTTTGGCATTATTTGGACATGTATTGTCCTTTATTCACTTTTGTAAAATGACCCACTACTCTTCTCAACACTTACACTATTTTGATCAAAGCAGAGGATATTATAACTATTATCAGCAATTTGAAGTCACTAACAACTTATTTGGAGTTTGAATCTTGAAACAAAGGCGAATAGAGAATTCTGAATTCTTGACATGAGCAGACTCATCTTCATTCATAAGATCGCTCATTAGTGTATTTCTCAGAAGCTGATGACTCATATGAACAGGCTTATCTCCATCATTAGCATACTCATCTATGATTTTTCACATGCTTCTCTAGACTTTGATTATAACGCTTTTAGAATATGAGACTTTTCATATTCTTTCATGAAATAGTTTCACGTGGTGTTTTTAATGCTTCTAACATTCTAGCTTTATAGAAGTTTTCTTATATCCTAGTATGAGTTGGCTCATTGTAAGTTTGAGATATTTGAAATATTTTTTTTATAACTTAGAATCATGTTTTATTTGATAAATTTACAACACTCCATTTTAGTTTTGATCAAGTGCAAGTATATAATGTTATATATTAGAATAATTTTTGAAATCATCATTAGAAATTAACCATTTTAAAAACTTGGGACTAACAAGTTTTGGTGTTCCATAAATAATATTGCATGTGCAAATAAGATTGAAAATGAGTAAAGCTAAGCGCTTAGGTCTGACTCAATAAGAAACTGAGCTCATTTTCTTGGCTCAAGTTTAATTTACTTTAAGCTCACAAGTTGCTCAAATTTATTAAATTAATATCAAACCTTGTATTAATTAAGCCATTTAGACTCAATAAGTTAGGCCCAAATTTGTAATTTAATAAAAGTTATTTATTTACATATATTTAGTTAAAAGATAATTCAGTCAGATCAAAAATAAAATTAAATGCTTATATATATTAAATTAAAATGTCATTATTATTCTTAAAAAAGAAAACTTCAGGAGTAAGTTTTGACACATTTATTTGATTTATAAATATTAAGTTTCATCAATCCAACTGTTAAATTGTAAGTTCTTATGAGATAGATTAAATCCACAAAATTTCATAAAATTTAAAAACTAGTTAATACTTTATAGCATCACTTTATTTTAAAATATAATATGTTTTTAAAATACAAGTAAATGCCTATTATTAGATTAGATATTTATAAATATCTATTTTATTTAGAATTTAGCATACATTATCATTAAAGTAATATCATATCATCCAATTAATATAACCAACTCATGAGTTAATAAACTAAATATGTAAAACTTCAGACTTAACTCATTTAATAAATGTGCAATTTTTTTTAATTTATTAGATTATTAACAAACTGAGTTGTGAGCATATTTATGAACTAACTTAGCCCATCGGTAGCCCTACTTGCAAATTTAATAGTATTATTATCAACGTTCAAATATATGATTCTTTCATGCTATTGAGATTTGAGTTTGATATTGCCATATTTACCATTAAAATTTCACTTTGAATCATATTTACCTTTAAATTTAGTCAAAAGATTCTATCAATTTTGTTTTATATGAAACAGTAGACGATGTAACTAGTTGTTCTATTTCGTTGGTTCTAGAAATTTATTTTTAATCTCAAATTTTACTTAATGTTCTCAACTCAATATTTGGCTAAACTATTGTTGGCAACTTGGCACCAATTTAATTCTAAATTTCTTTTTTGTATAACATTGATATAAGATATTTAATTCTTTCGTTAAGTCACAATTTCCCTCTTTTATCGAGATGTTTACACCTCTTATATATTAAATAAAAGAAACTAAAAGCAATTTGGTAATAGCTTGCAGTAAGATTGTAAAAGAAAAATAATTTTTTTAAAAATAAAAATTAAACAAAATCAAACATGTGATAACTTGTAATTAGCAGTCTAATATCACCGGAATTTATTCTTAGCGGTTGATTCTACTGACTCTTCCGATAAGGGAAAAAGGAAAAATGTTTAAATAAAATTTTATAAGTATTTACGATGTTATTTTTTAATTAAAATATAATATAGATATTATTTTGAATTTAATTTAAATTCACTATTAGTGTAAAAAATTTTTTTATACTATCATTCAATCATGTACTGACACATTATTAAAAGTGTTAGACTTTTGAGATAATTATTATAATAATCAAACTCTTTTAATGAGTTGCCAATACATAATTGAATGATAGTGTAAATTTTTTTTATACTAATAGTAAATTAAAATTAAACTCTATTACTTTTATGTATTAATATTAAAAATAAAAATAATATAATATTAAAATATAAAAAAATAATACACATATTATATTATATTTTACATTTAACAAAATTTTCTTGAACGCACAGGATTTTTCATTATAAATACATTATTTTAATATTCATATTTTTTGTAAGATATCTATATTTAAAGTAAATTATTTAATATTTATTAATTATTATTTATATTTAATATACTTTCTAATATTTATTATAAAATTAATAATTAAAAAATAATTAATAATTTACTCTTAATATCAAAACGTAACATAATAACTCCCCTATTATAATAATAACAATAACAATAATTACAAGAGCTTCTTGAAGCCAAAGGAAAAATAGTTGCAGACTATTCAATTCAAACATAAAAAGGCCATCATATAATTTGAAAGGCATCCTGAATCTTCTCTTTTTTCACCAGGTCAACTTCACAACCCAAATCCAACCCAACCAAACACAACACCCAGATCATCAAAGTTTCAAACTTTCTTTCCCTTTCCCATCTCCCATTTGGATATTCATCACACCCAAATTTCATTTTTTCCATTTCTCTGTTACCTTCCTTTGCTTTTCCTTTCTCTGAATTGGTTCTTTTTTTTCTTCTTCCAAAACACTTTCAATGGAACCCAGATTTGGGTTTCTTGTTTTGTTGTTGTTGTGCTTTTTGTTATTGGGTTCAGTTATTTTCAGTGCAGATTCCCAGTGCACACAGGGTTGTCCACTAGCTCTAGGCTCCTACTATATGTGGCAAGGTTCCAACCTCACATATGTTTCACAGATTATGCAATCCACGGTTCTCACATCCCCTGATGACATAGTCAGCTACAACAAAGACACAGTACCCAACAAAGACAGTGTTCAAGCCTTCATAAGGGTCAACGTTCCATTCCCATGTAACTGCATCAATGGTGAATTTCTGGGTCATACGTTTGAGTACGAGGTTAACACAGGGGACTCCTATGAGACCATTGCTAGGAACAACTATGCCAACTTGACCAACGTTGACTGGTTGAGGCACTTCAATAGCTATCCACCCAATAACATTCCTGACACTGGAAAGCTTAACGTTACCATTAACTGTTCTTGTGGGAACAGACAGGTCTCAAATTATGGGTTGTTCATCACATATCCACTTAGGCCTGGGCAGACTTTGGGGTCAGTGGCAAATGAACAAAATCTTGACTCGGGGTTGCTGCAGAGGTACAATCCAAGTGTGAATTTCAACCAAGGGAGTGGCCTGGTTTATATTCCGGGCAAAGGTACTTTCTGATTTTGATGTGATGGTTTTATTGGTATTCTTGAATTGGTTATTGAATTAGTTTTCCATGGATTAAAGGGTGTTGGTAACTTGATTTTATTTTTATGTTTTTTTTTTCTTCAAGGATTTGAAATATGGAACTTGTTTATGTGCTTATTTGGATGCTCTATTGTATCATGTCCTGATTATGTAATTATATGTTCCCCTCGGATTGTAAGTAAATAATGTTGAAGGATGGGATAATGATGTTCTACTAGTGTATACATGAGCAAATGGTGTCTAATTTTGATTCTCCAAGTGTTTAGTAGCAAGCCGTGATGTTGCTATTCTTGCTTTTTACTTGTCCTTGGAAGTCCAAATAAAATCAGAAGTCATCTTACTTCCTATTTAACTAAGGTTTGTAATTGTGATTTTGTCAGACAACTTGAATGAAGCATCTAATACTGAAATAGTAACTATTTCTGCTCAATGTTGCCTACAAGTGCCTCACATAATTAAAATTTATTGAAGTATATGGATAGATAACAAGCATCATGTGTATAGTTGTATCTTGAAACTTTTTCCTATGCACTGCAAATTTCCATATACTTGTCTTACTTCTTTCTTTCATTTTCCAGATCAAAATGGTAGCTACGTGTTTCTTGGGTCGAGGTAATTTGTTACGCTACTTTGTATGCTATCTGCACATATGGTTGCATTATTTTTCATTCTCCAATAAATCGACTACTGTCAATGACTATCTTTTCATTTGCTTCTGCAGTTCTGGAGGTTTGACTTTCTCTCTTCTCAGAAAGTTGGTTATGTGATGATTGTCTCCTCTTCAGTTTGATATTTACTTTAGAAACATGGTCAGCATATTCTAAAAGTAGAAGGATAATGCTATTTTGAGCTCATATTTTGCTTCTACATATGCAGGTCTTGCTGGTGGGGCTATTGCTGGAATAGCTGTTGGAATAGTGGCTGGGCTTCTGTTATTCGGAGTTTGTATATATGTTGGATATTTCCGGAAGAAGATAAAGAAGGAGGAATCACTCCCACAAGATTCCAAAACGCTCATTGCTCAAGATGGGAATGGTATATTTATTTCTACTTATATTCCTTCCAATACTTTCCTCTCTCTACCCTAGCCCTTTAGATGTCGGTGAATAATACAGTGCTGCAAAGTAGACCTGATGTAACAGCTCTCCTATAACTTATTTTACATATAAAATCTAACTGAAATAGCCTCATTCACCCTTTCAATTGTAGATCACATATCCCAGTATCTAATTAACAATCCAAGTGGAAAAAATTTACTGTTTGATGCTGTGACCAATTTCATTTTACTTAGAAAGTTCTTGCTCTTAATTCATATTGGCATCAGTGTTGTTGCTTTTGTTACTAGAAAATAGCATGTGACAGACAGAAAAATCATAGACTAAGAAAGAAACTAGATTTATGACTCAATTTAACCAGCTCATGTGCATCCATTTAAATGAGTTGTGTGCTATTCTTGTTCTAAATTGTTTCCTTTTGAATTTCAAAACAAATACTGTGATCCTCTTGCTCTTGCACAACAACAACAACAACAACAACCGAGCCTTATCCCCCTAGGTGGGGACGGTTATGTGGATCAAACGACTTCATTGTGCTATATAAAAAACCAAAATTTCAGAAAATCCATTTAGATCAAAGTTTTGTTTAATGGTTCTGCCAAAGTTTTCTTTGGTCTTCCTCGAGCTCTTTTAGCCAGACTATCTTCCATTTGGTCCACTTTTCTCACTAGAGTCTTTGTTGGTCTTCTCCTCACATGACCAAACCACCATAGGCAAGTCTCTATCATCTTCTCCTCGATAGGTGCTACTCCAACTTTATCTCGAGTACTTTTGTTCCTAATCTTATCATTTCTTGTATGTCCATTCATCCACAACAACATTCTCATCTCCGCTACACTTATTTTTTGCTCTTGTTGGAACTCTGACCAACATTCAGTACCTCTTACTCTTACACATTATAAAACATTAAACTTAAGTTCATGATTTGGTGGTTCCTTTTTCAGACGAAACTTCAGGGCTGGGTGGTCCTGCTGCCATCACAGGCATAACAGTGGACAAATCGGTGGAGTTCTCATATGAAGAACTAGCAACTGCTACAAATAACTTTAGTATGGCTAATAAAATTGGGCAAGGTGGTTTTGGCGCTGTCTATTATGCAGAGCTGAGGGGAGAGGTTAGTAATCACATTTATAATTGTCTATATTAGAAGCATTCCTGATGAAAAGTTTCATTCTGTTAATTTTTTGAGGAGTTTATCATTGTTGATGCATCTAGGTTTAGTATATGACTGATTGTCAGTCCAATGAAAGTGACATGCTGAAATAGAAGATCATAGTTTAAATGTATGGATACTATGTGACATTCTACAAAATATAGGAAAACTATTACGCAGTATAGCTGAAACATGTGTTAAAAGAAAAATGGAGAGGCTGAAAACCTTGATAATTCATGATTGATCTATATAAGGGTCAGTAAATTTTTCATCGCATATTGAGACTGAAGATGAAAATATATGCTCTATGATATGCATGGGTGGATAAGCTCAAAGAATGTCATTCTTCTAAATGTCAATATGTTAACATCATTTCTTGGTTATGTTTAAGATGCATTATTCTGGAAGTCAAGCTAGAAAATACTTGTGAGAAAGGATTAAGAGCTGCTTGAAAATGGTTGTACAATGCTGTATTAGGAGACCTGAACAGCCAAACTTGATGGGAGAAAATGAACACAATATTTATAGAACCAGTTTGATCTATAGTTATCCTTTTCTCTGTTTTGCTAAGAAAGTTCTTGCTTGAAAGTTTAGATTATTGCATGGTATTTACTATGTATTTCCTGTGCTTTTAAGTACAGCAGAATGCAGTTTTGTTGTTGAACAAAAACATATTGTAGCTTTACATAATGCTTGATAATGCTCTTATGATGGAACGGAGTATGTTTGTTCTTAAGATCCTTTCCATCTTGTTCTTTTTAGAATCCATATTCTCATTATATAAGCCAATAATTTTTCCCCTGCAGAAAGCTGCAATCAAGAAGATGGATATGCAAGCATCAAAAGAATTTCTTGCTGAATTGAAAGTCCTGACACGTGTTCATCATCTTAACCTGGTACTAAACCTTTCAAACTTTAAGCATTTAAAAGTGTTGCTATTATGCTCCAATTGAATTGCATACCATAAAAGTGGAGATTTATCCTGAGAATTTTTTTAGTAATTTCAATAATGGGATCTAGCATTAGCTTGGGCATAGCCTTGAGGAATTGATTTAGTAATTTTAGATTAGAGTAGCATCAAGAATTTATTAGATTTGAAATCAGTAGATTACTAATTGAGGAATGGTTGTGGTGAATTCTTTCTATTATCTTTTGTTTCTATTTGTTATTGCATCTAGAGAACTGATTTAGTTTCCTGTGCTGTTCAATGTACTTTCAATTTCAAATTTTATTCCTTAGCCTTACTTTTCTTCTCTTTGAATATTCTTTGGCATCAATGCCTATATAAAGAGATTTTATGTGCTTGATCAAAGTTTTGAACATTAATATTCTATCCAATCTTTTTTTTTTTTTTGATACAGCTATCCAATCTTTTATTGATTTAATTTGATGCATCCAACTCTTTGAATGCTCCCATTAGCTGAAAAAAGTGGTTTGTAGGTATCCATCTCAGACTTGGATAGGATAATGAGTCATGAATACCAGTTAATACTTATAGACACAATTAGGTTGTTGTCCAATTCAATGTATTTTTTTTCATTATTCTTTTTGTGGGTGAAACTGCCCACTATTATTTGGCTGAACTATTGTTAGGACTCAATTGCAAGGTATGGGACTTGAGTCCCACATCGGAAGTATGAGATTCAGATGTGGGGTTTATATGGCTTTGGGCTCTCCTACCTTAATAGCTAGCTTTTGGGGTGTGGTTCTTCCAAGATTACTTATATTTATTAAGAATTCAACTAGCTCTATCACATGAGAATGATATCTGTTATACTTTAATATGAATAATACACAAGGAGAAAGGCTTTAACATGTCATCTGAATATGCCACAGCCGATCCATCTCATTCTGTCTCCCACTTTGCTCATGAAGAATATTTTAGATAAAACAGAAGGGTTCCCCTAGATTTTGTTTTTAAGGTATCACTGGATTGGTATGCGAATCAAAAAACTCTCTAAAAGCTTGTACACATAAGATGTTTTGACCAATATACAATGCTAAAAGTTTTCTTTATTCACAAAAGTAAGTTACCAGCTTATGGCATTGTTGCTGGGAGAAAGTTATGAATCAATCAAATTGATTGAGCTTCTTCAAGGAATTTCAATTCCCCAAATAAACCAGAAATCAAACAAGTTACTTATATCAAGTAATGAGATAGCAGTACTGAAATTCACAATTACAAATGAAATAACCAACACCTTGAACTAAGGAGAACAAAGAAATGAGGGGAGAGTCTAAGAAGAAGAAGAAGACCAGTGGAGGAAGAATTCAACACCAGAGAGGGAGAGAGAGAAAGACCCAACTTCATCCATGTCTCCCATCAGCTACCTATCACCTCTTAAATGCCATTCTTTTGCTCTTACGTAGCACTAGTGGTGCAAGCCTTGCATGTGAGTTAGTAGTTGGGAAAGCGGACGAACCCACAACAAAAGCATAAGAAGAAAAGGAATAAAAGAACAATCAAGAACACAATATTTAACGTGGTTTGGCTCATCTGACCTACGTCCACGACCTCTAAAAGGGATAAAAAATACTCCACAAATAAAAATATTATATTACAACTTTTGCATGGATAAAGTTGCAAACTCTCCTCACAAACTCACCACCCAATAGCTTAGTTACAACCTCTCTCAAGTTTCTAGGCTCTCTCACTTAGGTGATGCACTACCTCAATACACAAAAAACTTATTTATATAAGAAACCCCTCTTGGGCTTCTCTAACTCTAGCGATGTGGGGCTTGGGTTAATTACATAACAAATCCTCCCTTGAGTCAAGTCTTCAAACACCTCAACTTTATCTGAAAACTGAACTATCTTCTCAGTTTTCTTCTTCTTTACTTTGCTATCATCAAGGGTTCCCCTTATGGAATGACCTTCCAAATATCAAAATGTTCTTCTCGTCTTTTCTGCCTTGTAGAGTCAAGCGGTTTCCCTTGTACACTTTGCATGTCTTCCCAAGTCCCACATACTTGTACCCATGCGATGTCATCTTCCCCAGCGAAATTATATTGACATTGACGGTAGGCACATGCCTCACATTGGGAACATCTTGGACTTTACCATTGTAGAGCTTTAGGCTAATTCTTCCCATGCATTCAACTTGCAAATTCTGTTTTTTCCCCATATTGATGTGACCAAAATCTTCATTTATGCAAAGTAGTAAACAATCATGGTTGTTAAAACCGCGAGTTAACTCGTGAACTCGTCCGAGTTTAGGTACCAAATCGAGCCAACTCGCCTTCCAACTCGGACCTTGGTAAACTCGGGTGAACTCGGTAAACTCGGGTGAACTCGGGTAAATGACAAGAGGTTGTCGAGACCTATCAAATAATAAAATAACCGGTTTACAAACTAATTTGTAGTATAGAGAATGAACCGAATCGTCTCTCAAGGATCCAAAATCAAAGATTTAATTAGATCAAGATAATTAGAAAAGGGGGGTTTTGTTGTTGATTAACAAGATTAATAAAAGTATGAGACTTAAAGTTGTAAACAAATCTAAAGAAATAACCAATCTAAGGAAATTTATCGATCTTGAGTTTAACTCATCATTGATCACAAGGAATTCACTTAATTGCTAACCATGTTCTTGGCCTTAGATCACATCAAGAAGCCTTAACATGATCCAAGAATTCTCTACTAGATAAGCATCTAGGATTTGATTAACCAAGGTTAGATAAAGTAAGCACCATCAACATAGATTAACTTAAGATATAGAATTTAACCAAGCTAAACAATCTATCAAAAAGCTTTAATATATTGTTTAATCTTTGTGATCCTCTTTGAATACATGATAATAAAGCTATTATCACATTAACATCTAAATCAAATTAAGCAATTTAATTTAGATAAAAATCAAAAGAGGAAGAAGAGAAACTTGAATAACAATTAAACAATATGAACAAGCGAAACAAGATCTCTAAATTAAACATCAAGATGGCTAATCCCTTGGATTGATTATGAGAGCCTAGCCTTTCATGGATGGGAAGGAAGAACTCAGAAATAAAAGAACAAAAACGAAATTGTAAAGAGAATGGAGAAGAAGAGAAAAAAAACTCTCACAAATACTCAAACTTTTTTCAAACTTACTTAAAATTGAATGATTGTAATACAAAGGGATTGGCTCTATTTATACTAATACTAGAAGCCAATTTGTGCATGTACATAATCTGAATACAACCTATAAAAATATGGAAATTGTCAAATATGGAAGCTTGATGCATGGTTGGTGGGTTGGTGCATGGTAGGTGGGTTGGTGTATGGTTGGTGGCTTTTAGTCAACAACTCTTATCCGACTTCTGGCTTGATTTTCATGATTTAGACGGTGCATTTTGGCTTTGAGGTCTTCATGAAAGTTGTAGCCAGTTGTCTCCTTGAAATTTTACAATTGGAATCATGTCATTTGAACTTTTAGAACTCCAGATATGTCAAAAACACTAAACCTACCTCAAGTTAGGTTGGCAGAATGTGTTTCCAAATTCAAACCAACTTGTAGCTTCATTATCATGCCTAAAACGACATTATTGACTAAATGGTCTTCAGTGAAGTTGAAGATATGGGTCTTATCTTTCCAATGGCCAAGTTTCAGCCTAAGAGGAGGCCTATAATTCACTATGTAGTCCAATATGTGCACACTGCCCAGATTTTCGTGACAGCAAACCCACTCTGCATTGCAGGGATATTTTGGACCCTTAGAAGTCCGATCCAGCTCTTGAGTTCTTCATGAAACTTGTAGAGCATTGTCTTAGCTTTCCAAAGACACCAAGATCACCTCAAATGGATCACCAAGTCCCAAGTTATGGCTTAACTAAGGAAGAAAGGTCAAAATGCATCAAAATCCGAAAATTATTTAATATTTGCATTAAAGCCCAATGAAGCCCAACAACATTAAACTCATCTAAAATACTAATATTGGGCACAATAAACATCTAATAAAGCCTAATACAAAGCTAACATAAGTGTCTCAAATTGATTGATCAGTAAACTCGCGAGTTCAAGACCGAGTTCACTGAATTTGGACCATAGTGCTGATTTGAGCAAAAAAAGGCCAAAACGGTGGCGTTTTGTTTCAATTTTCAAAACTCACCGTTTCAGCCAGGTAGAAGATGCTCCATCGCATCCTAAGTTCTCACCACTGCAACCTTTGCTCTGCTCGTCTCGTTGAAGCTCAAATTGTGTCACTGGTGAGCTGCTCATCTCGCCACTACTTCTCTCACTGTTGATTTGCTCCACACGTGTCTTGGTCAATTGCGTCTCTTAACTTTCTGGGTGGGTGTCTGTTGTGCAAGTCCCGCCATTTTATTGTGTCTCTATTAGTCATGGTTGTGGGTTCCTGTTGTATGTCTCTATTTTGAACTTGTGTGTTTTGTGGGTAAATGTTGCAAGCTCTATTCTGTTGTAGGTGGGTGGGTACATATCTGTTACCTAAGCTTGTTGGTGAATAATTCAGTTTTTTTTTTTCATGTCATTCTAGCATGTCTGAAATGTTGGTGCCCTTTATGATTTGCTGATTTATGTATGGCTTTAATTTTTACTATCATACTTTGTTACTTTTTATTTATTTATTATGGAGTTAGAATATTGAATGTTGAATGTTGATTATGCATGTTATTTTATTATGTTTTGGTACTATGATATTATTTTTTAAGTAAGTAAACTCTTACGAGTTTACCAAGGCTCCACGAGTTTAAGTAAACTCGCGAGTTTGACAACCTTGGTAAACATAGCTTGATCCTTACATATGCACATCGGTGGCAGAATCTAGCATGGGAAGAATTAGCCTCTCTACATGATACAAATGTCCATCATCTGTGGTTTCAACTATATGAGTATCACTCTTCACATTCCCTTTTAGCTGCTTTAGACTCTTCAAGTCTTCTCTTAGTATTGGACATTGAGACTGAATGTGCCCATCCTCTTCGCAGTAGTGGCACTTCATATCATTGTAATCTCTTTTTCTAGACCTTCCATGTTGTCCACCTTTCACACGAGAATTGCTCCTTCCTCTTTGAGAACTCTCCACAGCTAGTGTGCTTCCACTTTCATTGGTATGCTCTTTATGCATCCTCTAATCTTCTCGCAGTACCTTAGTCACATCATCTACCTTGATGGTACTTTTGCCAATCAATAGGGATTTCACCAATGATCTATAAGACTGCGGTAGTGAAGTTAATAAAGCAATTGCTTGCTCTTCATCACTTAGCTTCTCTCCAATATTCAACAATTGACAAACTAGCTGATTAAACTCATTAATATGATCATGTAGATTACCTCCTTCCATTCTCAATGTGAATAGGTCTATCTTCAAGCATAGGCAATTGGTCAGCGACTTTGACGCATAAATCTACTCCAACTTTCTCCATATCTCCTTAAGCGATGTCTCATTTAACACCGTAAACTTGATTGTAGGAGCAAGGGCTAACCTAATTGTACTTGCAGCTTTCCTCTGCATAGACTTCCACTCATTCTCTTTCATCCCTTTAGGCATTTTATCATCCAATGCTGCATCAAGACCTTGTTGCACCAAAAGATCTTGTATTATACACTGCTACAGAGTGAAATTTCCCTTCCCATCAAAGAGCGGTACTTCAAATTTCATCATGTCAGCCATAGTGTGGTATAACACTCCTCCTTGCTTTAAATACCACTAAAAAACCACAAAAGCAATTAAAATACCTCTAAGAATTGCTGAGTGACACCCTTGATGACATGGCGCTGATGAAGTCTCCCTCCTTTCTTCTTGGCAGCAACTCTCCTTCCTCAATCGAACCAAGAGCACTTGATACCAGTTGTTGGGAAATCGGACAAACCCACAACAAAAGCACAAGAAGAAAAGGAATAAAAGAATAATCAAGAACGCAATATTTAATGTGGTTCGGCCCTTCTGACCTACCTCCACAACCCCTAGAAGGGATAAAAAAAATACTCCACTAATAAAAATATTATATTACAACTTTTGCACGGCTAAAGTTGCAAACCCTCCTCACAAACTCACTACCCAATAGCCTAGTTACAACCTCTCTCAAGTGTCTAGGCTCTCTCACTTAGGTGATGCATTGTCACAATACACAATAGGCTTATTTCTATAAGAAACCCCGCTTCTTTAACTCTAGCGATGTGAGACATGGGTCAATTACATTAACATTAGTTATGCTCCCCTCTTCAATTTCATAGCCCTCTATCACATGTCGTTGCTCCCTCAAATGCATAACAGAGAACTGTCACAGCCTTAGTTATTCCTCTTGTATGTTTTCTGTATGTAATTGTGCACATGAAGGCACTGGACATGCATCTTATGTTGTGTCAATGCTTAAACTCTTAATGATCATGCAGGTGCGGTTGATCGGATACAGTATTGAGGGCTCTCTTTTCCTTGTCTATGAATACATTGAGAATGGAAACATAAGTCAACATCTGCGTGGTTCAGGTTAGATCAGCTCATAGTTTAGTTCTTATTTTCTTATGATGTATTGTGATTGTGATAAGTTAATAGTGAAGTGATAATGTTGTCAGAAAGAGACCCACTGCCATGGGCTACTCGGGTGCAAATTGCTTTGGATTCAGCCAGGGGTCTTGAATATATTCACGAGCATACAGTGCCTGTATATATTCATCGTGACATAAAGTCAGCAAATATATTGATAGACAAAAACTTCAGGGGGAAGGTTGAATATGTTTTGAGATCTTATCTTTATTTTTATTTTTTGGATTACTATAGAAGCTCATAAAATATTCATATTTGCAGGTTGCAGATTTTGGATTGACCAAACTGACAGAAGTTGGAGGCTCATCACTTCCCACTGGTCGTCTTGTTGGAACATTTGGATACATGCCACCAGAGTATGATAACTTCTGCTCTTTTAATATAAGAGTGTCGCTATTCATAATAGAACAGTTAATCAATTTATTTGAAGTTCACGTGTCAGTTTTTTTAATGAGGGAGACAATGCAGTCATTGCAGTTGGCAAATATGTTATTGGCACGGTACTCCCAAAAAATGGAAAATGCCATCCCCTGTGGCTGAGTTGGCTACAATTTTAAAGATGTAGTAGTTATTCTGGAAAATTTTACTGAATAATAAACCAAAAGTGAATGCAAATTAATTTTTAATAAGGTTAACCAGTATCTATATGTTTCTAGCAGTCCCCCTGTCTTGAAATTGATGAATGCAAGTTAAGACACAAACAGACACTTACATGACCAAGAAGAGCCCTCTTTTAAGCAGAATAAAAATTGAACTAAAATCATGAAGTTGATTTTTTGGTGCATAATCCTGTAGTGACTGATTAAGTCTATTGGCCTGTTCTGTTGGGGAATTGAGTTTTAGGTTCTGAAAGTGCACCTAGTTTTGTTTATTTATTTTCTTTTGAATAAATTGAATATCTAAGATTTGCTTGCATTGGAATTCATTTGAGGGATAAATTATTGATTCCATTGAAATTCAGTTAAGTGAGCAGTTCACTTTTGTGTGCATTTGGATTTGTTTAGTGATTACCATGGTTTTGTCTGAAGGTATGCTCAATATGGAGATGTTTCTCCCAAAGTAGATGTGTATGCTTTTGGAGTTGTTCTTTATGAACTTATTTCGGCGAAGGAAGCGATCGTCAAGACAAGCGAATCTTTTGCTGACTCAAAGGGCCTCGTAGCTTTGGTCATTCTTGACTTCTCTACTCTAGAATTTTTATTATTATAATCATTGTTATTATTTTCAAATCAACCATCATCTTGCTTCTTCATCAATCTAAATTATGGTATTAATTCCTTTTCGTTTTTTGTTATGTAATGCAGTTTGAAGGAGTTCTTAATCAGCCTGATCCCACAGAAGATCTTTGCAAACTAGTGGATCCAAGGCTTGGGGATAACTACCCTATTGATTCAGTTCGCAAGGTGAGAACATTTATTAGAGTAAACCCTTTAAAAGTTTGTTATTATCATTTCAACATTAGTCAATCTATGGCCACTGTTTTGGCTTGCAGATGGCTCAACTAGCCAAAGCATGTACACAGGACAGTCCCCAACTGCGTCCAAGTATGAGATCCATTGTGGTTGCTCTTATGACACTCTCTTCAACCACTGACGATTGGGATGTTGGCTCCTTCTATGAAAATCAAAATCTTGTGAATCTAATGTCAGGAAGATAAGATGATACAGGAACAAATATTTTGCTTTTACCATGAAACATTTTGGGTCAAATTCAGCCAACGCAGCAATTCTTGAAGCAAATGATGTTTGTAAAATGGATGTAGCTAGCAGGAATTTGTACATTTTACAAGTCAGAATCCAGTAGAAAGGGTGAAGAGAATAACATTTTTATCATAATTTTCAATCAATTTACACAGTATATTAGTCATTTAGATATATCTGTTTTTGCCTAGGTACATTTATCCGTGTAAGATTGCGTAATAAATTCAATTTGTGGCCTGTTTTTCTTAGTAAATATGTTAATGATTTATGGATGTTGTCATTGCAAATAATGTATAGCTAGTTACATAACACAAAGCTCATAATTGATCGCAATTGTATGGGTATCTGAATCTAATTTGACAAATTTAAATGAGACCGTTGAACTTAATTACAGTGCCTGAGTCTTGCTGTTCTATTAATAATATGACACCTGCAAATCTAAGAATCATATTATCAACTTTCTAATATTAAGATTTATTCAAGTTATTGAGATTTTGATAGTTTTTATATTTACCGTTAAAATTTCACTTTTAAACATATTTTCCATAAAATTAGTCAAAAAAAAGATTCTATCACATCTTTTGTTTTCTAAGTAAAACTTTATAACGTAACTTCATTTTCTATTTCGTTGGTTTAGGATATTTATTCTTAATCTCAATTTTTACTGAATGTTGTCAACTCAATATTAATATGGTTATGGTCAATTGGTATGGTCAAATTCTGTCAACTCAATAGGTCATCTATAAGCTCTCGGTGATACTTGCAGCTCTTACCTTAAAATGAGACAATTTCTCGTCTACCTAAACTTTCTACTACCAAAAAACAAAGCAATGTGGTCATATAGGGCTTGTTTGAGTAAGATCCTAAAGAATTGACAGTAATAGAATCAAGTAAAACATTGTTTTCGTCCCTCTACATATATTCTCAATTTATTCACTTTATTTTGGGCTTTGAGGAAAAAAAATCATTTTGATCCATCACATATATACTTACTTTTATTTTATCTAGATTCTAGAACTACTTTCTTTTATTTTGGTCTATCACATATATCTTCACTTTCAATTTGATCATTTAGAATTATTTTCTTTTATTTTGGTCCCTCACATAGGTCTTCACTTTCATTTTGGTCCCTCAATCATTCTTCCACTTGCATGGGTAACAAAATTGGTGACTTAGTTGCCAAGATTTCGCCATTTATTATTGACAACGATTTCGCTAACATACCTGGATTAGACATAAGAGTTTTTAAAATAAAATAAAATAATAAAACAAATAGCTTTCTAGACTCCTTTCTCATTTTGTTGCAGACACTCACTGCACAAGTTGAAGAATGAGGGAGGGACCAAAAATGAAAGTGAGTAAATCTAGGATCAAAATGAAATAAAATAACTCTGCTTGACTAAAATAACCCACAGTTGTGGTTCTGTCACTATAAGTTTAGTGATAGTTATGAAAAATGGTCAAAATCTATGGGTAAAACCTATAATGACAGTTATTGTAATCATGAATAATTATTTTTGAGGATAACTACCCTATCGATCCAAAAGGTTTTAGTTTAATTTGTTTAGATATTGTATAATAGTATCACTTTTGAAGTGTAATTACAAAAATATTTTGAAAAGTAACCAAGTCCCACTTATTTATATATTAATTAAAATAGTGATATTATGTCAAATCATGGTATTTGAATAAATACACTCCAATCGAGACTTTTCTATTACAAAAGACTAATCGTTTAACTCGCGTTACGCGATTGTTAGTATTTTTATGTTTTTAGTAAGTATTTTGTAAATTGATGAATTTATAAATTTTGATGTTACATACTTAAATAATGAAGTGAAACTGTACGATAATATGTTAAAGCATTTAATTATAGGAAATATTTTTTTGAAATTTTTGTATATTAGTTGTTTATTATGATTGTATAGTTTAAATTAGAAGTATAAACTTCTTTTAGGTTATAATTGTGTATTATAAGAGATTGTCCAAATTTATTTAGGGGCCCTTTGGATGACAGAATTAGAATATAGTTCAAAATTCTAATTTCAATTAGGAATCTTAAATTTTATATTTGAGACAAATAAAAAATTAGTGCAGAGAATTGTAATTATGAACTGAATTTTATGATTGCTGGAGGATGCTATTGGCGAAAGTGGCCGCATGACGCCGCTGGCAAAAGTGACCAGAACACAATGCCTCCGTCAGGGTGGGCAAAGGATGTTGCCGGTGACGATTGTTGGAGTGCGCGATTGACGAAGAATGGTGGCTAAAGCAAGCCGCTGGCTACGATGGCCGAGAGCATGCTACCAACAATGGTGGTCGGAAGACATTAGAAGGCAGTGATGGTTGACGGAGTAAACAAGTTGCAAATGAAATATGAAACATTATTAATTTTTAACTTTTTCCTTTTGATATTTTAAAAAAATTTGGTGCTTGGATTGTAATTTTTAGGGTCCAAGATAAGAATTGGAAGTAATATAAACTAATTATTTTTCAATTCCATAGAATTGATGCTCAGAATTGGATTTCTAAATCTATTGTACAACCAAACAAGGAATGTAAAATTGAGAGGTTCAGTTTCAACTCTAAGGCTTGCAAGCCCAATTTCGTTTGCCAAAAGAGGCCTTAGAGGAATTTGTATAAATATATGTATCTATTAATAAGTGGAGACTCAAATGGTCCAATTAATGTACCTCACTTAATCACAAAGAATGAACTTACTTGTGATTTTCCTATCATTATACGAGACATACCCTTTCAGCTTAATTAGAAGGTCCTTTTGAAGTTATTTTTCTTGGGATGGGCTCCCTTTTTATGTGAAAAAGGTTCAAATTTTGTGCATGTCGATCCATTTGTTATTCTTACTTTGGTAATGAAAAGGCTTAGCTCAAAGGCACTTGAAGGGTTAAGAGAAGCGTGAGCATTTTAGAATGTTGAAATTATAAGGTTTAGATAAGGAAAGAGAAATAGAGAGAAACTAAATATAAGATTATATTGATATGGTGCATTGTGAAATATAAAACACTAACGCCTATTTATATTAATGATTAGGATAAGTACTAGTGTAGCATTCATAGTATAAGCCTAAGTTTACTAATATAATAAGACTTCTAACCCTAATTAAATAAGAAAATAATGAAATTAGAAAACAACTCATAAGATTGTTAATCAATTAAAGGACTTATTGATTCTATAAATTAAAGCTTAATAAGCTTTAAGCTTGTTACAATTAAAGACACTAAAAGAAATAATCCTAAAAATAATGCGGGCACCCTAAACCATATTTAAAGGATAACTAGAGGATGTACGTCACTTGAAAGATGCACAACAGAAGAGGTAATCGTGGAAGGATGCATAATGGAAGATGTGTTGCTGGAAGGAGCAGAAAAGACATCGCTGCAACAACGCACAACAAAAGAGCGCGTCGCTGGAGGGACACATAGTGAAAGAGGCAACCCAACAGAGCAGAATCACCTCTGATCAAAGACAAAATCCAAAAACAAGAAGAAACAAAATATGAAAACAGAGTTGCAGCAAGTACTGAGCCAAACAGTGTTAAAAGTCCAAGTAAACACTTATTTTAGTCCTTCAAAAATAAAAGTGACATCAATTTAGTCCTCTAATCATTGTTTACATCAAGTTGGTCATTTTAGAAGACTAATTTATGTCATTGAAGGACCAATTTGATGTCAAAAAATATACTGAGGGACCAATTTGATGTCAAAAATTAACATTACAAAATCAATTTAATGTCAAAAATTATTAAAAAATTAAACTGATGCCACTTATACCTTTAGATGAACAAAATAAATGTTTTGTCTGTAAAAATGTCACTTGTAAATAAGTATCTTATAATTGTGAGAGTTAACTTCTAATTTGAAAGACATAGGGGCCCACGACAATAATCACAATAAAATTAAGTGTAAAGTTCTTTATTTTTATAAATTAATGTAGAAAGTATAATTGAATTGATAAGGCAAAATGTAATTAGCAATATTTCATACTAAATACATTACAAATAAAAAAGTGATAAGGAGAGAGAGAAAATAAGAGACATTAAATATAAGAAAAATATAAAGAGAATTAAAAGCGAATCTGAGATGCAATTATTTAAATAAATTTTTTTATTTAATTATTTTTTCAAATCTATATTATTTATTAATTTGTGCAGAAAATATGCACATAAATTTAAAATTTTGAATTTTAAAGGAATAAAATTTAGAGTAAATATTCATTTTAGTCCTCCAAATATACACGTGTCATCAATTAAGTCATCTAATGATAAGCACATCAAATTGGTCATTTAATGTCAATCTTTCACATCAAATTGGTCTTCAATGTCATTTTTTGACATAAAATTGATCATTTAATGTTATTTTTTGACATCAAATTAGTATTTTAATGTCTTATTTTACATTAAATTGGTCCACCATAAAGACCAATTTGATGTAAATATTTATTAGAGGATCAAACTGATGTGACTTATATTTTTAGAGGACTAAAATAAGTGTTTACTCTAAAATTTATTATGGCTTCTCTTGATATGCAATAAATTTCCCACTTATTACCAAATACTATATGAAAAATCAGAACAGATAAAAAGAGAAACAATTGGGGTAGTGACAAGAGGTTGTCGAGACCCGTCAAATAAATAAAATTTACCGGTTCGCAAACTAATTTGTAGTATAGAGCATGAACCGAATCGTCTCTCAAGGATCTAAAAAGAACAAAGATTTAATCAGATCAAGATAATTAAAAAGGGGTTTTGATGATTTGAAAAGATAATACACTAATTGAATTAAAGGAAAGTAATTAACAAATTAATCAATCCAAGGAAATTTTACCGATATTGAGTTTAATCCATCATTGATCACAAGGAATTCACTTAATTGCTAACCATGTTCTTGGCTTTAGATCATATCAAGACGCCTCAACATGATCCAAGAATCCTCTATTAGATAAGCATCTAGGATTTAATTAACCAAGGTTAGATAAAGTAAGCACCATCCAAACATAGATTAACTTAAGATCAAGAATTTAACCAAGCTAAACAATCCATCAAAAAGCTTTAATAAATTGTTTATTCTATGTGATCCTCTTGAATACATGATAATAAAGCTATTATCACATAAACATCCAAATCAAATTAAGCAATTTAATCTAGATAAAAATCAAAAGAGGAAGAAGAGAAACTTGAATAACAATTAAGCAATATGAACAAGCGAAACAAGATCTCCAAATTAAACATCAAGATGGCTAATCCCTTGGATTGATTATGAGAGCCTAGCCTTCCATGGATGGGAAGGAAGAACTCAGAAAAAAAATTACAAAAACGAAATTCTAAAGAAAATGAAGAAGAAGAGAAAGAAAACTCTCACAAATACTCAAACTTTCTTCAAACTTACTTCAAATTTGAATCCCTCATAATACAAAGAGATTGGCTCTATTTATACTAATCCTAGAAGCCAATTTGTACATGTACATAATCTGAGTACAACCTATAAAAATATGGAAATTATCAAATATGGAAGCTTGATGCATGGTTGGTG
This sequence comes from Styphnolobium japonicum, assembly GCA_023212625.1. Taxonomy (NCBI): domain Eukaryota; kingdom Viridiplantae; phylum Streptophyta; class Magnoliopsida; order Fabales; family Fabaceae; genus Styphnolobium; species Styphnolobium japonicum. Next base: position 9,252,864 of record JALBWW010000010.1, read on the forward strand.
GGTTGGTGCATGGTAGGTGGGTTGATGTATGGTTGGTGGCTTCTAGTCAACAACTCTTATCCAACTTCTGGCTTCATTTTCATCACCTAGACGGTGTATTTTGGCTTGGAGGTCTTCATGAAAGTTGTAGCTAGTTGTCTCCTTGAAATTTTGCAATTAGAATCATGCCATTTGGACGTTTAGAACTCCAGATATGCCAAAAACACTGAACCTACCTCATGTTAGGTTGGCAGAACATGTTTCTAAATTCAAACCAACTTGTAGCTTCATTATCATGCCTAAAACGACATCTATTGACTAAATGGTCTTCAGTGAAGTTGGAGATATGGGTCTTATCTTTCCAATGGCCAAGTTTCAGCCCAAGAGGAGGCCTATAACTCACTATGTAGTCTAATATGTGCATACTGCCCAGATTTTCCTGACAGCAAATCCACTCTGCATTGCAGGGATATTATGGACCCTTAGAATTCCGATCCATCTCTTGAGTTCTTCATAAAACTTGTAGAGCATTGTCTTAGCTTTCCAAAGACACCAAGATCACCTCAAATGGATCACCGAGTCCCAAGTTATGGCCTATCCAAGGAAGAAAGGTCAAAATGTATCAAAATCCGAAAATTATTCAATATTTGCATTAAAGCCCAATGAAGCCCAACAACATTAAACTCATCTAAAGTACTAATATTGGGCACAATAAACATCTAATAAAGCCTAATACAAAGCTAACATGAGTGTCTCAAATTGATTGATCAGGTAGAACTTGGGAAAGACAAATATGCAAATATACTATAAGTTGAGCTCTACCCATAGATATCTTTGCAATATCAGGATTCTCTCCCCTTTTCAATATCTTCTCTTGTTTCTTCTTCAGCAACTTGCCTTTTCTTTCACCTGACACATAAAACATCTCAAAAGAGAATATATGGGGAAGAAAAAGAGAGAGAGAGAGAGAAGAAAACCATTACTCGAAAGTTTAATCAATAAAAAAAGCAGTGAGATCGATGTGGCATTTGAAATCCACGCTCCATGTAAAGCAATAACCTGAGTTCACTAAGAAATGGAAAAGAAAGGGAAAAGCTCAACTATGTATAGGTTTACAGTGAGAGTGAGAATGGTCAAGGAGAGATAAATTTAAAACAAGTGAGGAAGAGGGAAAGACTAAAACGCATTTCCCTACCAAAATTTCACAGAAGAACAAAGCAAAGGATAATGTGATGATAAATTGAAATTTCAGCAGGTTTGACATGTGGAAAACTCCATGTAAATGTATTTTTGGTTATTGATCAAATTACCTACAAAACCACCATCATGCAATTTCAATGTGGAGTGATGTTACATTTGAAGGCTCTCTCTTTTAGCTACAAAAAAGGAATCTTATTGCTCTCAGATTGCTTTATTCTCTTATTCAATGTAACCTTAGCCTTGTCCTTTATAACTCTTTGACTTTGTTGGTAGAATATCTTAACTGGTTCGCTAGTAGATTCGACTTTTGCAGTATGATCCAGGTCAATAGATCTGTAGTTGTTATGGTTCATGTGTTTGCTATACAATCAGCTGCCAGTAATTTATAATGGATTTCTTGCCCAAAAAAATGCTATGCAATCTTGGGTTTGCAATTAACATTTGTACAAGTGACTAGTATTGGCCTATATAGAAACTAAAAACAATGTTATTTTTATAAAATTTTTGCTCACGTGATCGCAAGGTGTCTTTCAAGCTCAAAGGAAATTTTTACCCAACAATGATGCTTTATAATACCAAATGTTAGGCAGTAAAGTGCCAACAAGAGCATAAGTTAAGGGTTGGAAAAATAAAAATGTTGCAATGGATGAATAGTAGGGGTGTTCAAATCCAAACTAAACCGAACAAAACCGACAAACCGAACCAAAAAAATCGAAAACCAAACAAAACCGAATTTTTTTAGTTTAGTTTGGTTTTTTTTTTCTAGAACCGATCGGTTTAGATCGGTTTTCGGTTCCCATTTTCAAAACCGAATTGATCCAAACCGAACTGATTAAAATTATATATATATATATATTTTAAATAATTAATTCATACATTTACATTTATATCCTCAAACTAATTCTCAATTTACTCTTATATATGCGCATTGTGATTTCACCGCCTAGGCGGTGGCTTTGGGCGCCTAGTCGGTGGCTGCTCCGAAAAGACCAACTATGCCAGCAATTGGAGCGCTTAAGAGTTGGATTCCACCGCCTAGGCGGTGGCTTAGCAGTGGCAAACATTAAGTGCTAGATTCTACCGCTTGAGCGGTGGATTTGGGCGCTCAAGCGGTGGATTTCCAGAGAGGAATTCTCCTTCTTGTTGCTTCATTTCCTTCCCCATGCTAAACTCCTTTATTCCATATCTAAGAATTAAAAAGATACAAAGTAGAAATTAGGCTTCTAAGCAAGAAAATGAAATAAAAGATTAAACAACGAGGTAAATGAAAACACATAAAACTAAACTTAAAAATAATGGGAAAAACTAAATTTGTGAGCATGTCACAATGAGCTAATTTGAGTGTGCTAATAGGTGTGTGCTAATAGCATATCTTATAGCTAGGGATGTATTGGCCATACTTGTGTCTACAGTTGCTTCAGAATCTGCTTTTAGTACTGGGAGAATAGTACTTAATAATTATAGGAGTTCTCTTACTCCAAAGAAGGTTGAAGCTTTAATTTGTACACAAAATTGGTTTCGCTCTACTCCATTGTCAACTGATATTGAAGAGCTTATGGAAGAATTTGAAAAGCTAGAGCAATGTAACTTTGTTTATTTTATTTTATTTAACTTTATTCTACTGTTTTGTTTCTCTATATTAATTTATACATTAATTAATACTAATTTTTATATTTATTTTATTTAGAACTTGTTCCAACCCCACAACCTAATGAAGAGGATTATGGCGCTGAGTCTAATTAGCTCCACTGTTGCTAACTTGTTTCTGGTATGTATTGCTGAATAACTTACTTCTTTTGTAGTTAGAAATTAGTTTGAAATTTTAGATGTTTATTGGATGATTGTATTTGACTATTACATTATAAGTTTGATCATGAAAGTAGAAGATTGTTTGTTTTTGTTCAAATAGAACGTTGTTTGTTTTAAACGGGTAAGTATGTTATTTTTTTTGTATAAATGAGAATAATATAATCTGTTTTTTTTAATGGCCAAAAACCGAAAAACCGATCTAAACCAAATCGATTGATATCGGATCAGTTTAGTTCGGTTATCAAATCTAAACTAAACCGATTGATTGCATGTATGAAAGAACCGATTGGTTTGGTTCAGGTGATTTTCAAAACCGATCCAAACTAATCCGCGAACTCCTCTAATGAATAGACATATACAAAAAAATAAGATTAGGACAACATGTAATTAGTGGTATTGTTTTAATCCATGTAGCCGACTCACGTATTGAGAAAAAACTTTTGTTGTTGTATAAAATTATTGCGCACAAAAGTCAAAACATTTATATAGGACTATTAGATTACGTCTACATCTGTATAAAGAAAATATTTTATACCAATTTAAATGTAATCTAATCATAAAAAAAGGTATTTTGTGTACATAATTAATTATAGAGTAAATAACCTTTTTGGTCATCCAAAAATATAAGTATCATTAATTTGGTACTATAATAATTTTTGGCATCAAATTAATCTTTTTTGAGGACAAATATGATGTAAAAAAATGACATTGAATAACAAATTTGATGTATAAAATGACATTTAAGGACTAATTTGATGTCAAAAATTGATGTTGAAGGATTATTTTGATGTACTCATCATTAGAAGACTTAACTGATGACACTTGTATTTTTAAAGAAGTAAAATAAGTATTTATTCTTAATTATAAGAGCAACACTACTCTATACTAGTTTATTGAGGGAGCATCATGTCCAAGTGAAAAAAGGGGGATTAATATATAGGTATGTATCTAAAGTACCACATATTCATCCAAAATAGTATTGCTGCCTACCTTCCGACTAGTAGCTTTTACCTACCTTTTCACATACCCCAAAAGGATTGAAGCCTACCAGGTCATCAAGTAAACTACTAAAATGATAGTACATATAGAATTGAACAAACTTGCTAAAGAGACAAGTTTGATCCACCGGAAGTCTCATTGCATAAGTAGCACTGCAATAGTGAATGTTCACATATCTTCAAAACATAAACCTATATATACGGCAAAGATTTCTCATCTCATCTGGCTAAAACCTTGGCTCAACACAATTTTTTACTCTAAGTCGAGCTCTTAAGCAAATATATTGAGTATGAGTAGTACGTGTTTGGATAGTTTATTTTGCGTTTAGAAAAACTTATAATTAATTAGAATAACTAAGAAAGGATTTTTGGCTAATTTTTTTAATAAAAATTAATGAAAACCAAACATGCACAAAATATATTTTACTCGTGACTTAAGAGTTGGGCATGAGTTAGAGAATGCTAAACTCACTTGCTTGTGAGTTGGCCAAGGCCCGAAAAGAAAAACTTCATGGTCAAAAAAACAAAACGGAATACAGTTGCCCCAACATAATCAGCCTAAATGACTCCTTAGGAATATAAACAAGTTACTCATAACCAAAATCCTTTGTGAAACTCCAGTTAATTGACAAGTCAATAGGCAATATAGTTATCCTATTTTCAAGTCTAAGTATGCTAGAAAAGAAACTTTTTTAATATACATTAACAATGTTATATTTTTTATTGATATCTATTACTGAAATATTCCTTCATTGTATTAAATCATTTAATTTGTAAGTTTTAAAGTTAAAGTTCTTAATTAATTATTAGACTAAAAGCGCTCATTGTAAAACCCTTTTTTTCTTCTCTCTTTCTTAAATACATATAGCACAGACTACATTTTTTAAAAATGAAAATTGAAATATTTAATATTTTTAAATAAATAATTTTATTATATAAAATTTTAAATCCATACTAAAATTGAAAAGATTTGTTTCTTTTAAATGAAATATGAGTTACATAATATAAAATATCCTTCCCTCTTATTATGGTACCAACTTGAAAATCTAGCATTTGAAAATTTCCTATTATATATGTATAGGAGATGTTCAATAAAGACCTCTGTGTTTTCTAATCTTAATAAATGAATATCTTTAATAATGAGATTTAAATCTTCTGTCACCCTTATTTTATTTTTTGTCCCCTCAAATTAAAAACTATTAACTCAATACAAAATTTTATTTTTTTAATTGTCAATAAATTCTTTTTTAGTTGTCAATTTTTTTTATTGGGTTGAAAGAAAAAGGAAAAGAGATTTAATTCCTTAATAACGAAGATCTGCATGCAGCATGCATTGCATCTTAAAACAAAATTACATCTCACCCTTTAAAAAAATAAATAAGCGTTGAACCATTAAATCAGCCTACCACATGCTCAATCATTATAATGGTCTTACCAAATATATACATATTATAACATCAAATCTTCTATCCTAATAAATAAATATTTGAAAAGAAAACAAAAAATAACTTAATTATAGTGAATTAACAAAAAGAGTAAACTTTTATATATTTTCTTTCTTGGCAAATCCACTTATCCTCCTCCACCGACTATTTCCTTTTTTGTGTAAACTTTCCTATTTTTATAAGAACATATAGATAATATATTATAAAAATCTCTTATATAATCTAAATAATATTAAAATTACCCTCTACACTATAAATAACAGCACAACCAAATAGAAATACACTATTTTCATACTTTTCCCTCTGCGCCTAGCACTCATCATAACCTTAAACCCTCAAACGCCCTCAGCACAGCCTCTCTCCTATGGAAGCCCAAGATCAAGAAGCACTTAACACAGAAGCACTTCCCCAAGCAGATGATGATGTGCCAAAGGAGGAGTCTACGAGGCATGAAAGGACCCAAGATGCTCCACCGCCAAGCCTTGAGGAGGTAGAAGTGATTCTTGGGTACGAGTTCAAGAATAAGTGCTTATTGGAAGAGGCCTTCACGCACTCCTCATACCACAGCGATAAGTGCTTTTCCTATGAGCGCTTAGAGTACGTCGGCGACGCAGTGCTTAACCTGTTGGTGACGAAGGAGCAGTATTTCTCGTACCCGAATTTGGCGCCGGGTCGGTTGACCCGGCTACGTGCGGCGAACGTGGACACCGAGAAGCTGGCACGTGTGGCCATCAAACACGGGCTTCATCGTTATCTGCGGCACAAGAAACCTCTTCTTGAAGAACAAGTAAGTTATCCTATTCCTAGCGGCAGTTAATATGAACACCTTAATGCTATATATTTTGATAATAATATATTTAAAAGGCTTGAATGTTGAAATTCATGAATAAATAAATAAAATTTAAAAATGAAATGATATATATATATATATATATATATATACATAATTTACCCTATGGTTTAAATTATGTATTAATAAATTATTAAAAAATTTGATTTCTTGGATAATTATTAAAATTAAACTCTTTCAATAATATGATAATGACAATGTATAATTTAATAATTTACACTGATAGTAAATTAAAAAAATTTATATATATTTATATATAATTTAATTTTAATTCACTGTCATTAATTTTTTTTTATATTATTAAAAAGTTTAATTATGACAAAAGTTTTTAAAAAGAGTTAAACTTTAATAATTGATTTAATAATAAGATAATTTTTTTTTGCGAGTGAATGAAAATCAAACACATGATGTTATTCGTAGGATTATTTTTATCTTCCTTTTCATTTTTTTAAAAATTATGCCCATATATTTGTAGGTTTTTTAAAATTCCTACTGTTTTGTTGGTCTCAGGATAGATGTAGTTTTCTTATGAGATTATTTTATAAGAAATTCAACGTAGAAACGTTAGAAAGTATCTCGCTTTTTATATATACTATGTCAAATCATGCTAAAAGGACAATATCAACATATATTAAAAAAAAGTACAAGAAATGGCACAGATTCTTCGAAGGTTAAGAAAAGAATACATTAATAATTTAATAACACAAAAAATGAAAACAGGAAAATATATATTAAAGTACGTAAACTACATCTGAAATCACTTGTTGCTTGCTTTCTTTCCATTTTTGTTGTCTCGTTGCAGTCATATTAATGATACTGATGACATGTAGGGATGTTAATGGGGCGGGACGAGGCCGAGTTATAGATCCTTCTTCCGTATTTGTGTGAATGTTTATTGATTTTTTTGAACGTAGATGGATATCTACGAATATCTGTAGATATTCATAAAATTATTAAAATTGAAAAAAAGAAAAAAAAATTAAAAAAAGAAGAATAATAAATTAAATAAATTTTAATATCATAATTTCTCATAATTTATCTACTACAAACTAATTTAGTTCAATGAATTTAAATATTTAAAATTAAAATAACAATATAATTTTCGTAAAAAAACATATATATACATAACAATAATACAATTTTTAATACTTAAATTATATATCAGGTATCCACGGATAGGGGAAAACAACCTCCTCCCCTGTCCAGTTTAATAAACTGATGTTAAACCCCCGCCCCAATGGGTATTACCTACGAGTACCTATGGGGATGGGAGAAATTGTCATCCCTAATCACATGGTGGTCACATACTGCATTCAAAATCTTTGTCATACACATGTAATATGCATTTCCCAAAGGAGATGATTTATAAAAGGAAAAAAAAAGAGAGTTTTGAGATTTTCCTTTATCGTGAAATATGTTAAAACATATCATATCAAAGTCATATTACATATAATTAAGAGTACATATTTAATTTCATCAATCAAAGATATACGAAATATCAAATTGGTCTTTTAATAATTTTGGATATCAATTTAATCCTTTAATGTTTGAAAGGGACATCAAATTGATACAATTGTAATATTCTATTTTGACACCGTTATTAGCCATTCGACGACGTGACACGTTACCTTCTGACTTGAGATGTGAGAGTTTGTGAGTTATGGGTGTGGTAGTTTATTTTCGTGGTGGAAGAGGGTGAGGTGGTAGGGGTGGCTTAAAACGAGAATCATAGAGGTTATGATTTAGGGCGAGTTTGAAGAATCAATCATCCATATTGTGTTGGAGAATTTGTAATTTTGAGGCTTTAGGGTTTATAAACCTCAAGATTTTGGGGATTATAGATAATAGCACCACTTCTACATCACCATGACAACTACATCAATGCCATTTGCTCCGTTGGACAACTACTTGTATAGAAAACGGTGTAACAATGATGAAAATGTGTCACGTCGAACGTTTAGTAATGATGTTAGGACGGAACATAACATTATGACTAGTTTGAAGTCTGTTTTAAACATTGAGGGACTAGAATATTAATGTCTAAAATTATTAGAAAACTAACTTGACATTCCATATATTTTAGGATGACCAAATTGAGTATTTGCTTTATAATTAATTTCTCCAACATATATAAACATATTTAGCTTTCGGATAAATTTTCAATAATTATGATTGTGATATTTTTGAATCCACAAAGTTTCATATATAAATATTCTAAACACTATAGAATTATGAATGAACCATTGTTGAGCTCTTTTTCCCACCACAAAGGTTTAATTTGGTTGGAGAAAAAGGTAAAATATAATCATATTTAAATTTAATATTTAAAAATTTAAATATGTATGTTAATAATGTTTTTGGCAAAATATATGTAAAAGGTAACAAAGACATTTAGCTTTATAAAGTGTTTAATGTTAGTTTGATTTTTCTTAAATTTTTGTTTCTCATACTTAACTCGCCGTTCCTCATGCCCTCACTAAATCATTTTACCTCTTTTATAATAAATTTTTTTAACCCAAACAAATACACATATATATATATACACACACACGCACACAATTATAACCAATTGTAATCAAATAATTGTCTGGGTAACATTATACATGCTTACATTGCATATCATATATAGCTAGTTGAGAAAACTACCAACCTTGAAAAGTCATGCATTAGACGTAATTAGCAATTGAACAATGACTTGGACTTCTAGCACCACTTGCTTTATAAGCTTTTGACATTGGATATATTTTAAAAAATAATAAATAAATGTTTAATAAATGAAAGAAAATATGAAGGAAGTTTCGTGGTAAGGAAATGGAAGGTGCTAGAGTGCTAGCTACATCGACAGTTGTGGAATTCATTAGCATCACCAATTTTGCCTAACGAACAAGCTTCAAACTCAATTTTGTTTGTATTAAGCTTTAATTTTGAATGACAAATTGGAACTATGACTGGTTCTTCTTCTTCTTTTTCTTTTTCTTTTTTTAAATTGGATCATGTGTTGTGGTTTGAGACAGATACATGAATTTACGAAAGGGATCTCAGAGTACCCTTTGCATTCCAATGGGCTGATTGACGTGCCGAAGGATCTAGCCGATATTGTTGAGTCAACCATTGGTGCTGTCTTTATTGACTGTGACTCCTCTATTGACACTGTGTGGAAGGTAATTTTTGCTTACACTAAAGCATTCACGATTTTCTATCTTAATTGTAATTTTGGTTCATAATACAATTATGTATTATGATATTATTAATAGAACATAATTATAATAATAACTATTTAAGAGATTATTTTTTTAATAGTATAATAACACATGGTTAAATGATATTAAAAAATTTATTATAAATCTTCAAACTTTTCATATAAACGTGTGGGCTTATTTAATTGAAAGATCAAATGCAGTGTATGTGGTTTCTTTTATTTTTTTTTGGAAGATAAATATATTTCATTCCAGTGCCATTTTTACTTCACTTATAAACAAGTGAGCTTATTTAATTGAAAGATCAAAATCAGTATGTGTTTCTTTTTTCCACCCTTTTATGCAGATAAATATATTTCATTAATTACAATATCATTTTTGGCACCCGCTAGTGAACATAGGGAAAGATTTAAATCTCTTGATTTAAGACATGCTATAGTATATATTAGCGTACACCTGATTATTGAGAAATTCTCAAATTAAATCCTTTGTTAAATAGTTAAACTATTATCTTGAACGTGACTAAAAATGTTGACCGTTCAGAAATATTCTAAACTTCTGTTTCAAAAGAATGAAAGAAAAAAGTTGTTATGATTAATTTTCTCTTTTTATCTTAAATTATGACAAGGAATAAATAACTAGCTGTCCAAGTTTATAAATGATTTTCATTTATGATTTTAACGTTGAAATGTTTTTCGTGCCTCTTATAAATTAGTATGACTATTGTATTTTATAAATGATTAGTGATATATGACTTGAATAGAATGTAAAATATTTTCATTTTTACTGAACAGATTTTTAAAAGTTTGTTGGAACCGATAATCGATCCAGACACTATTAAAACACATCCAGTGACAGAGCTATATGAAGTTTGCCAGAAAAAGAACTTGAAGATACAATTCGTAGATTTATGGAAGGAATCTATGGCCTTCGACGTTCTTATAGATGATAAATTAGTTGGAAGAGGCATTTATGGTACCAAAAAAGAAATTGCACACAATAGAGCAGCAAAAAATGCTTTAGATAACATTGGGAGAGTGTTGTCAACGAGCTTGTAATTCGAGTCTAATGTTGATGTTGGAAGTTTGATCTTCCATCCATCCGGTTACCTTTGACCCTCCTCTGTCCAAGTACTTACACCTCCAAGCAAAAACATTGGAAGAGTCCTGAGTACTGGAAAGAGAACAAAAAATGATGCTTTTGTGAATTGAAGTTTATATATGTTCGTGGCTCATTATAGCATAAAAGAAAATTTATGTTTGACTGATAAAAGATCTGTCACAAACCTAAATGATCTTTACTTATATAATGAGAACATTTGATTATTCTCTGATGTAATGTTAATCAATACAATTTAATCGTTTTCTTGTCATTTTCAATGCAAATTTGTAATTTTTTTTTAATAATTTTTGTATAATAACACTCAGTTTTCATAAACATCTTTATCCACCATTGATGAGCAAACAGATTTCATCGATCTTTTTACTATAGTATCAAGAGAAAATTATGCTTTTGTCTAAAAAGTATAAGGATCCATTTGGTTAGTCAAGTAGAAAAAGATTTGATATTATAATATGATATTATAAGACGATAAGATATTGTCTAATAAGAGAAGATTTAATAGAATAAAAAATTTATAAAATTTTATACTATCTATTATTTAGTGCATAACTATATAATATGATGACATAAACAGATATTTTTTAAATAAAAATACTTTTCTTTTTTGATTCAAAACTAAGGCGGTAGATGCTTGTAGTATACATTGATTTTGAAAAGGGGTAATTTCCCCTCTCCTAAATTTTTATTTACTAAAAGCAAGGCTGTAGTATGGTGAAAGTGGCAAAGATTGATGATATGGTGGGATAGTTGTAGGATGATAGCAAAGTTTAGAAGTTCAGATTGGTACCAGTAAAGGAACTAATTTAATATTCAATGATTATGTGATTAAACTGTAGTTGAACCATAATATAATTATATACATTAAAATTATTATATATACTAATAAAATAAATAATTAATTTGACTAAAAGAATATTAATTGCATTGTTGTTTAATGCAAATATATATCACTTAAGATTTATACTAAGAAATTAAAAGACAATTAAACAATTTATGTGGTGATTTAAAAACCAAAACAAAAAGAAAGATGAGTTGTGTGGCATCGGCATATGCATATCCTACACGCTTCTCAAATGTTAGTTTGGCTTTGAATAATGAGTCAGCGTTCCAAGTTCTGATAGTTTCAAGATCATGATCTATGATCTTTCTATGTTACTGACTAATATGATAAAGTTATGTTATAAGAAAAAAAGATACAAAAACAGAATTAATGGACCTTACACAAATATTGGTGGGTCCTACCCAATAATTTGTGTATTTATCTCTCATAACATAATGCTCTTATGTTATTGAGTGATATGAGAAGATCCAAATTCATTTTAGAAATCTCCATTTGCTGGTTTCGTTTTGAAAGTCCCATTCATTACAGAAAAGGGAAAAGCTTTCCTTTTCCAACCCATTTATTTTTTGCATTTTGAATTTGAATGTTTGATATTTCTCCCTTTTCCTCTTCATTTCAACATTGAATCCTAGTTTTACATTTGAGTTTTGAGCTTCCGCAAGCATTTTCTCCTTTCTCACTTCTCAGGAATGTTGTGCTGCCATGGAGTTGCTGCAGTCATTTACATTATCCAAGCGCAATTTCTATTTCTCATCACTAGCACAACTTTTGTTTCTCATCCCTACCATGTGAATTTTTTTGCAATTTTTTGTATATATGGTTAAAGATCTTCCTTAATTTTTTTTCTTTTTATCCTTTCAAGTTATACATGTCTTATGTTGATCATGTTGTAGAAAAATACCTGAAACAATGAACAAACTAAATCACGTGATAGTCTGAGGCGTGCTATGCACTGTCCTTAAGGAATATTCCGGTAACAAGTGCGAAATTCCTCTAGGATATAACAGACTCTTCCTGGAAGATCCGAGGTCTCAAACAACAGCAAGCAGAATGTAACTATTATGTAACCCTTAGAGAGAAGAAGAGAAGAAGAGAAGAGGAGAATAGGGCGAGGATTGAGAGAGGAGGTGGCTGAAGAGAGAATAATATAGCAGTTTCCAAAAACCTAATACATAAATGCAATAAACCTAATACATAAATTCAAATTAAAACCACCAAAATCGTGAGCTGAAATCATGGAGTCTAATGACTGCCTAAAAATCTACTACAGTTATGTAATTAAAAAAATCTTCTCTAAACCCGGTTTTCAGGTAAGGTTCAAAATTCAAATATTATTTTCGATTTGGATTAGTGAGAGCATCCGCCACTCCATGCATGTCAAGGATTGAGAAGACACGTTCTTGCCACTGTTTGAAGTTCTGGCCACCAAAGATCTCGATTTTGGAGACATCTGGAAGGGGCCTGGTGCAGGAGACCAGGGCGGCCGAAGCCGATTGGGGAATGTCGACGGTACCATTGTTGGGTTCAATGTGAATTGCATCAGGTTCAGCCATATTCCTTAAGATTGTTGTAAAAAAATAACTAAAACAATGGACAAACTAAACCACGTGATAGTCTGAGGCGTGCTATGCATTGTCCTTAATGAATATTCCAGCAACAAGTGCGAAATTCTCCCAGGATATAGCAGACTCTTCTCGGAAGATCCGAGGTCTCAAACAACAGCAAGCAGAATGTAACTATTATGTAACCCTTAGAGAGAAGAAGAGAAGAGGAGAAGAAGAGAAGAAGAGAATAAGGCGAGGATTGAGAGAGGAGGCGGCTGAAGAGAGAATAATATAGTAGCTTCCAAAAACCTAATACATAAATGCAATAAACCTAATACATAAATTCAAATTAAAACCACCAAAATCGTGAGCTGAAATCATGGAGTTTAATGACTGCCTAAAAATCTACTACAGTTATGTAATTAAAAAATCTTCTCCAAAATCCCGATTTTCAGGTAAGGTTCAAAATTCAAATATTAATTTCGAAAAACTTGGCCACAATGTATCACACGCAGGGGGGGAATCAAAGATTTAAACTAGCTCAACGCTCTTGGGCTCACTTTCGAGCGCGCGAGGCCCATCTTCAATTTGCTCGTTACCAAGTTATATCACAAACTAATATATAAAGCCTTTCAAAGTGTTTGTTTCAAGCAATGTGAGACTTCATTCTTTTAAAATACTCAATATTCACAACAGATCCTTGAGTATTGGACCCCCTCACTCCCAATTTCTAGCTCTATCACTAGGCACTGCAAAAGTAAAGGAGCACAAATAGGTATGCTTGATATTTCAAAGTAATATGTGTGGCCGTTGGGTAAAATTTGTTGTTGATATTTCTCTTTCGTTTTGCATCAAACATATGGAAGCATCAAACATATGGAAGACACTGCAGACCAACGATTTGCGTCTTTTGGCCAATAATATCTATCATTTTCTTAAATAAATTCCTTACGGGTAATAGATTAAGCAATTTAACTTGCTACCCATAGCAAGTTGGGTTGAGTTAAGGTATTCCAAACAACTAATTAAACGAGCCAATTCACCCAGTCCCGTTCAGTTGTAGGCTGGGTTTAGACTAGCTTGTCCTATATAATAACTCTACCTCTTAACGGAGCCTTCGATTTAAGCTTCTAAAAAATATTACCGAGAATGGTGATTTTCATGTGTTTAGTAAACCAAAAATATTTTTAGAAATGACTCTAGCTACCGTCAACCACCATCTATAACAGAGGGTGATTGGATTTGGGTGTCTGGTAGTGGTGGCCAAAGTTGGCAGCCACCGTCAATTGTAGGCGATGATAAGGAGTGACAGGATTCTAATGGCCAACGTATTGGCCAAAGTCGTTGACTCTCGTTGGCGATGACCAATGGCTCTTGCTGGCGGTGACTAGTGGCGATCGTTGACTATGACATGGTGATAAAAATGTAAGCATTTGAGACATTTCACCTATCAAATATATTCCCCTACTATGAGAATGTAGTAAACTCATTTCTCCCAAGAGAATGAAAATGTGAGAATATTAGATAAAATATTATCGAAAATCATTTTTGGATAATTATTTTTTTGAAATATTGTATTAAACATGAGAATCTATCACTTCCATGTAAGATTCAGAAAAAAAAAATTTGTAATGTGCTCCACAAAGAAAATGAAGCTTCTTTTTGCCTATAAACTATGCTTTCAATGGCCTGATAGGAATTTAAGGGATGGAAAACTCCACCAGGGCTTGAGCACCTTGATGGGGGCTCCTTGACTTGAAGCAGTAAATAGCATTTTCTTCTCCTACCCTTCCTTTTTGGACTTGTTACCATCATCTCGATCTCATTAATTCCCTCTATAATTATGGGCTTGTTTGTTACAGAATAAAAAAATGATTTTGACATTCAATAATTTAGAAATTAATTTTTGGAGATTTTAAAGAAAAATAGAAACTATTTTTTGTTTGTTTACAATCATAAAAATTATTTTTAAATGAGAATAGCTTCTCTCTCTTCTATCGCAAGAGATTTTTTTTAAAAGCTAATGAGAGTAGTTTTTCATTTTAACCATAAAATTGATTTTTTTAAAACAAATGATTTTTTTAATAAGCTTAAACAAACACAATCAAAATCATTAAAAATAATTTTTTAATCAAATAATCTATAACAAACGGGCTTATATATCTCTTTTTTAAAAGAATTAACTTTTTCTCCATTTTTTCTTCTAAGAAATTAAGTTTTCCTTTAATTATTTAATGTAAATATTTGTTCTAATTAAAAAATACTCCAACAAAATCATAATTCTAGAGATTGTTAATGGGAAAAATGTTAACTTAAAAGGATTGGATACTCATATCAGGTGGGGAACCAATGATCGGCTGACGATATCCATATGATTAAGTCATAATCTCATTAATTATTATTATTAGAAATTAATTTGTAAGAGAGTTGTGATAGGACCTATTAAAATAAAGATTCCCTTTGTACCTAAATGGAATTAATCTTTTGGAAGACTAATTATTATCAAATAGGAGAAGATCAGTTTAGAAACACAACTTTTAAGAGAGGCAAACTGAAAGATCTAATTCTAGTAACTTAGTCTCAAACTATGTTGAGTGGAAAAGCACAATTGACGATATTTTGGAAACCCAAAAGTTTAAAAAATCCATAATTTCAGGTAGGTTGTTTTATGGTTTAGATTAAATTTCAATTTTGGATCTCCAAATATATTTGCAACATTACATTATTCCTTCGTATATAAATACATTACATTGATTCTTCAAATATATATGACATTAAATTGGCCATTTAATAAATGACATCAAATTAGTTTTTAAATGATAAAATTGATGACATTTATTATTATCAAATGACCAATATGATGTCACTTATAAATAGAAAACCAACATAATGTCACATATATCCTTAAAATGCTAAAATTGGTGTTTATTGTATGGTTTATATAAAATAATTCCATTACATAGAAAAGCATTTGACAAATTGCACAGGCTTAGAAAAGTGGAGGGATCAAAGACCATTGGATTGTTGAATCCAACATTAAAAGTAGCCTCTTCTGAAATTGAGGTCAATAAATGCAATTAAATTGGCTATATGTTCAAGAAATTACCCAGATAATAGACTTCATATGGGAACAATTGCTCTCTATTTTAACTTTCTTTTTCTTTCTTTCAGTGGATCTAACATTACCTAGATAGTAGAGAGCCAGCTTTTTTTCATGCATGGCAATTAAAACAGAGTGAAGTTTGTCCAAGTTAAAGCGTACTCGATCACTCTGAGTTATTCAATTGCATTATCTGTTAACGAAATAGAAAAGTCTGAGTAAATCTTTTCCTCGTTAATATAAGGTTGATATTTGAATCCTTATCTCTTCAAAGCATAGAGATACAACAATGCCCATTGGTCTCACGGATGGCTAATTGATGTATTCTTCAAAACGTTTTTTGCCAATTTCTTACAACAATGCCCATTCACTTCTGTGCTGGATCAAAATTGGTCCAACTTCCCGTTATCATGATGAGTTATTTATATTTATTAATGTAGTTTTTTATTTTACAAGGATAGTAATATCTTTGAGTTTAATTTTGATCCACTGTCAGTGTAAAATTTCTTTACAATGTCACTTAATCATGTATTGCCAACTCATTAAAAGAGTTTGATTATTATAACAATTACCTCAAAAGTCTAACACTTTTAATGATGTGTCAGTACATGATTAGATGACAGTATAAAAAAACTTTACACTGACAGTGGATTAAAATTAAATCAAATATCCTTTGGTGACACTGGCATAAAACGAATTCAATTAACACAAAATGTGTTATCTGGATGCATAAACATCAACGTAAACATGAAATTAATATACAAATTCATACTAATATTCAGTGCACTAAAAATAGCTATAGACCACCCGCTGCGGCGCCTCAAATAACCAACATTCATGCACAATGACAAAGTAAACAAAAAGGAAATTATTTAGGTATTCATATTTTTTTCTTGGATACTAATTCGAAGGATGAATTGTCAAGCATTTATTAGTTGCTATTTATATTTAATAAAGTTTTAAACATTTATTGTGAAACCAACAGTCAATAAAAGATTAATAACTCATCATAGGTACTAAATTTATCAGAGTACTATAACAACTCCTAGACAAATAAAATATAATTGGCACAACAGGTAACTCAAACCTTTCAAAATAGAACTAATGTATAGGAACAAAGCATATAAATAAAATATAATGGTCATAGGCTTGAAAAGACACTCTTTCATCAAATGAGAATATGAAGAATAAGCTATGGCGGAGCCTCCTCATTGCTGTGGTAGAACTTTGTATTCTGTGCTCCACCTTTTAGATAATATAATTGATTATTTCTACAAATGCATTATGAGATCCGACCTTAGTGTAATGAATATAAAATGGTGTTTACATCAATAATGTGTTGGCCCATTGAAATCAGTTGAACCTAAGCTCTGTACATGACAAAATAAACTTGAAACAGTCCCTTAACCATCCGAATTATTCTTCTTTATGAGACCAGCTATGCAAAAGCTTAATGCTTATGTTTTGTGATAATTTAAATATCTCAAAGTAAAATAAAAGAAATGAAATGATGCATCAATGATCAATCAATTTGAGACACTTATGTTAGTTTTGTATTAGGCTTCATTAGATGTTTATTGTGCCAAATATTAGTATTTTAGATGAGTTTAATGTTGTTGGGCTTCATTGGGTTTTAATGTAAATATTCGATAATTTTCGAATTTTGATGGATTTTGACCTTTCTTCCTTGGTTAGGCCATAACTTGGGACTCGGTGATCCAATTGAGGTGATCTTGGTGTCTTTGGAAAGCTAAGACAAGGATCTACAAGTTTCATGAAGAACTCAAGAGCTGGATCGGATTTCTATAGGCCCAAAATAGCCTTGTAATACAGAGTGAGTTTGCTGTCACGGAACCATCTGGGCAGTATGCACATATTGGACTATATAGTGGGTTATAGGCCTCCTCTTGGGCTGAAACTTGGTCATTTGAAAGATAAGACCCATATCTCCAACTTCACTGAAGACCATTTTGTCAATAGATGTCGTTTTAGGCATGCTTCTAAAGCTACAAGTTGGTCTGAATTTGGAAACACGTTCTTCCAACCTAACTTGAGGTAGGTGCAGTGTTTTTGGAATTTCTGGAGTTCTAAAAGTCCAAATGACATGATTCAAATTGGAGATTTTCAAGGAGACAACTGGCTACAACTTTCATGAAGACATCTAAGTCAAAATGCACCGTTTAGGTGATGAATTTGAAGCCAGAAATCGAATAAGAGTTGTTGACTAAAAGCCACCAACCATACACCAACCCACCTACCATGCACCAACCCACCTACTATGCATCAAGCTTCCATATTTGAAAATTTCCTTGTTTTTATAGCTTGTATTCAGATTATGTACATGTACAAATTGGCTTCTAGGATTAGTATAAATAGAGTCAATCTCTTTGTATTATAAAGGATTCAAGTTGAAGTAAGTTTGAAGAAAGTTTAAGTATTTGTGAGAGTTTTCTTTCTCTTCTTCTTCATTTTCTTTAGAATTTCGTTTTTGTTCTTTTATTTCTGAGTTCTTCCTTCCCATCCATGGAAGGCTAGGCTCTCATAATCAATCCAAGGGATTAGCCATCTTGATGTTTAATTTGGAGATCTTGTTTTACTTGTTCATATTGCTTAATTGTTATTCAAGTTTCTCTTCTTCCTCTTTTAATTTTGATCTAGATTGAATTGCTTAATTTGATTTGGATGTTTATGTGATAATAGCTTTATTATCATGTATTCAAGAGGATCACATAGAGTAAACAATTTATTAAAGCTTTTTGATGGATTGTTTAGCTTGGTTAAATTCTTGATCTTAAGTTAATCTATGTTTGGATGGTGCTTACTTTATCTAACCTTGGTTAATTAAATCCTAGATGCTTATCTAGTAGAGGATTCTTGGATCATGTTGAGGCGTCTTGATGTGATCTAAGGCCAAGAACACGGTTAGCAATTAAGTGAATTCCTTGTGATCAATGATGAGTTAAACTCAAGATCGGTAAATTTCCTTGGATTGGATGTTTCTTTAGATTTGTTTTCAACTTTGAGTCTTGTATATTTATCAATATTGTTAATCAACAACAAAACCCCCCTTTTTATTTATCTTGATCTGATTAAATCTTTGTTCTTTTTGGATCCTTGAGAGACGATTCGGTTCATGCTCTATACTACAAATTAGTTTGCGAACCGGTAATTTTTATTATTTGACGGGGTATCGACAACCTCTTGTCAATCAACATTTTAATTGGGTCAGTTAGATTCAAGAATTAAAAAGGATAAAACTCCTAGGTTGCAAACATTTAACTTTAAATATAGCCACCGCATAATGAAATACCCATTTAAATTGGGTCAGTTTGAAGATAGAAACCTTCTGCTGCATGCATATCATACTTCTCAGTATTATGAACCATTAAGCACAAAGAATCTCCCAAAGCATGTCATCCTCGTTCAATCTGAAACTGTTCTCAATCCTTCTGTTCTACATACTTGGCTTCCTTATCTTTTCACCTATCAAAAAAGCCTCAACTTTCAGCCACTACAACTGCACAAGCAAGAGTATGTTTGCTCCCAATAGCACTTACCAAATCAACCTACACACACTCTTATCTTCACTTTCATCCAAAGCTTTTGCCAACACCAACGCTGGCTTCTACAACACCACAACTGGTGGAACAAACACTTGGGACACTGTCTATGGCCTCTTCATGTGTACTGGAGACATACTCCCAGAGATCTGCGGAGAATGTGTGAGAAACTCTAGCAAGACACTTGCCTCAAAGTGTGCCTTGAAGGAAGAAGCTATAATTTGGTCTGATGAATGCTTGGTGCGTTACTCCAACCGGCCTTTCTTCCCCACCATGGAGGAAAGGCCTGTATGCTGTGTGCAGACCATGGAGGATTATCGAGGCCAATTGGATAGCTTCAACAAAGTGCTCAGATCCTTAATGGAGGATCTTCTAACTGAAGCCAGTGAAGCTCCAATGGGTTCTAAGAAATTAGCTGTCAAGAAAGTAGTTATATCTGTGGACAGTTGTTGTTTGGCCTTGCTCAGTGCACCCCTAACCTTACTATGGACAACTGTAGACAGTGCCTCAGGGATGCCATGGCCTATCTTCAGACCTCTTGTGCTAGAGGCAAGATAGGAGGAAGATTTCTATATCCAAGTTGTATTGTTAGATATGATCCTTACCTATTTTTCCCAGATTGGCTTCTTCAAGCTACAGGTTTGAACATATTCCACTGAACAAGATCGTGATTTATATCCAGTAAATTGATGTAATACTAATGTCTATTGCATTGCACTATTGTTATTGCAGGAAAAGAAATGAAATTTAGAGAAGGACCTTCACAATTATGCATCATCATTTTTGTTGCACTTGCTGCAGTCATTATTTTCTCTTTTAGCTGCTATCTGGGATGTAGAAAAGGAAGGAAGGATCTCAAACATCTGAAAGAAAATTGTAATATGGAACTAGAAAGAATCTATATTTCTGATATTTCTCTGTTTTCAAGTTTACCAGTAGAGATGCTTAACTTCACTGAAACGATTTTTTAATTTAACTGTTTTGGTCTAGTAGGGAAAGAGATTACCACAGAAATGAACTCTTTGCAATTTGATTTGGGTACCATTCAAGTTGCAACAAACAAGTTTTCTGATGATAACAAGATAGGGGAAGGTGGTTTTGGGGCAGTTTTCAAGGTAGTCTATGAATAGTGTTAAACCATAGTGAAGATATTTTGTCGTTATTTTCAATATAATCTTCATTGATCGTATTTATTTTGTAGGGTATGTTTCCTAATGGACATGAAATAGCGGTAAAGAGGCTCACTAGAAATTCCAGTCAAGGAGCTGTAGAATTTAAGAATGAGGTTGTGCTAATAGCTAAGCTTCAACACAGAAATCTTGTGAGATTGTTAGGATTTTGCATGGAAAGGGATGAGAAGTTACTCATTTATGAATTTGTGCACAACAAGAGCCTTGATTACTACCTGTTCAGTTTGGTACTTCTAACCTTTTATCCATATTCACTTACAAATTTGATGTATTTGTGCCTTGAATGCATTGCCTACATGTTTTGTCCATCAATTTGAATCGACTGATTGCTCATGAAGCAAATAACTTTTTTATTTTTTATTTTTATGCTTTTATAAATTAAGCAACTTGTGACAATTTAAACATTACAGGTCCTGAAAACCATAGGAAATTAACTTGGCCTGAACGTTACAAGATCATAAGAGGAATTGCCCGAGGATTTCTTTATCTCCATGAGGATTCTCATCTCAAAATCATACATCGCGATCTAAAACCCAGCAACATTTTGTTAGACAGTGGAATGAATGCAAAGATAGCAGATTTTGGCTTGGCAATGATTGTTGCCATTGATCAAATGCAAGGAAATACTAGTATAATTGTTGGGACATAGTAAGTTTTGGGGCTTAACAACTTTTCCCCTCTAACACAAAGGAACTTTTCATAATAATGATATACAATATTTTTTTCTCCCTATGTTGAGCTTTGATATTTGTTGTTGCTTTGTAGTGGTTACATGTCTCCGGAATATGCAATGCTTGGCCAATTTTTTGTGAAATCTGATGTATTCAGCTTTGGAGTCATAATTCTTGAGATTGTTAGTGGAAAAAGAAATGTTGATTTTAATGGGGTAGATTCTATTGACGACCTCTTGAGCCATGTGAGTATTAGGTTGTCAGATTCCAATCTGGGTTACTTTTAAGTTTTAGCACTCTCCATGTAATCAAGAAAAAGAAAGCAATTAAGTAAATGAACATCTATTTGGCAATTTGATTGCAGGCTTGGAAGATGTGGAGGGATACTAAGCCATTGGAATTGTTGGATCTCACATTAGTAGACTTGTTTTCTGAAACAGAAGTTACTAGGTGCATCCAAATTGGTCTATTGTGTGTGCAAGAAAACCCAGATGACAGACCTACTATGGCAACAATTGCCCTTTATTTTAACTGTTATTTAGTGGATCTGCCATTACCTCAAGAGCCAGCATTTTTCATGCACAGAAGAACAGAGTCAAGGATGCCTAAGAAGGAATTAGAGTCTGCTGGACCTAGGAGTTATTCAGTAGCATTTTCTGTTAATGAAAAGTCCATCAATAATTTTTTCCCTAGATGATAGAATTATTATAATATCTGAAACGCTACTGAAGAGGTGCAACTATTCGACCTCATTGCTGATTATTGATAAAATCTGAATTCATTTTCACTCTACTTCTAATTATATCTCTTCTAACCAAACCAATCTAACTTTTTGTTACCATGAGAAGGTACTTATTTACTAATTTTTTAGGGTTAGTTTCAATTTCTAGACATATGGCTTATGGTTTTAGTTTTTAGAGTCAACACTCATTTTAATTATTTAAAGATACAAGTGTCATTGATTTACTATTCTAATAATTTTTATATCAAATTAGTCCTTTTGTCTAAAATAAAAATGATATTGAAAGACTAATTTGATGTCAAAAAATAACATTAAAAGACCAATTTAATGTCAGATAATTGACATTTAAGGACTATTTTAATGTATTCATCATTGGAGGACCTAACTGATGACACCTATATCTTTTGAGATCCAAAATGAATGTTTACTGTGGTTTTTATAATGGATTTAATTTCTATCTACTGTCAGTGTAAATTACACTGTCATCTAATCATGTATTGACATATCATTAAAAGAGTTAGACTTTTTAGGTAGTTGTTGTGATAGTCAAACTCTTTTAATAATTTGGTAACACATGATTGGATGACAGTATAAAAAAACTTTACACTGACAGTGGATAGAAATTAAACTCTTTTATAATTAGGTGATGGAATGAATTTGATATTTCACACAAGTGACCTATTTTAAATTTTTTGAATAAAGAATACTTTATGAAAAGCGTACACGTATAATATAATTCAAATGGAATTTACATAATAGTTTCATCTCAAAATACACGATAGTAAAATGCATATTTTATTCAAAATTAATCACAAATTTTAGTTTTCTGTGTCATTTAATTAGTATGGAAATTATATTGTTGTGTATGAGAAAATGCTTTCGTTATTAGTCATCTGATAACAACTTGTCCCTTCGGAGACTTATGATAGTTGGAAATTTGGAATGAAGTGATAACCACTATTTTATACATTGCTTTCATAAAATACTATTGAAATTATAGGGTTTAGGTAAAGAAGGTGTAAAAGAGTTAAATGAGATTGTTAATAATGTTGAAAAATACAAATCACTAACTCCTATGTCAAGTTCTAGTGACTCCTATGTCAAGTTCTAGTGTAGTCACTGGTGGAACTATGTTGGGGCATAGCTGCCCCCTCAAATCTATTTATAATATATAATTTTAGGCTCACAAGCTGTATAAAAGCCACGTGAGTGAAATTAAACTCTATTCATTCTCCACGTCAGATTTTCGTATTCATTCCTTAGCTTACACATGTCACTCATGTCTCCTTTCCAACTCCAAGAGGCACTCCATTCTCTTCAACTTCTTCTCTTCAACTTCTTTCAGTTACACCACATGTTGTCATTATTTGCTCAAACGAAAAAGCACCACTCTCCAAATGTTCTTGACAGCACCCCAAAAGATTCAGAAAGAGAGAGTGTTGGACTATTGGCAAGTGTACTAAGTCGTGCAAGTAATAAAGTGATAAGAGAGTTATCGTCCCACAGAGATTGTATTCGTCAATTACCAATTCACTCAATCAATACTATCTAAGCTAATCGAATACTTTGGATCGAAGGGAGTTCACAAGGGAACCGCCAAAAGATTAAACAATTAATCAACAGAAAGTAATAAGCAAAACAAACGCTAATAAAATAAAATGGAAGAGAATCAATATGAGATGAGTTAGGATTCCGATTTCGTTTATCTCTTCACATGCAATTAAAAATCCTTAAATTAATCTAATTTCTTCTCTTGAATTGATGGTGAGAACTACTAAAATAATCAATGCCCAATCCCTTGGTGCACCAATTCTCTTGAACACCTAAGATAAAATTAATTCCTTAATCAAATCTCAAACATTCAGGGCATAAAAAGATAAAGTTCCCTTAAGCACCACACAAATTGATAGTTCTATTCCTAGACTCAATCAGTTCATGGTATTTATCATATAGCTCAACCATATATTAGTTTTCCAACATAATCCATGGATGCTCAATCAATTCATGAGTGGCCAATTCACAAAAGCATTAGGAACAATGATAAATACTCAATTCAATGAAAAGAAACTTAGATTAATCAAAGAAATCCAACGACATGGTCCAAGACAAACTACATCTTCCCCCTAACTAAAGGGGTTTAGCTACTCATAGAGAAGGAAAGCAATAGAGATGAAAAGAGATAAGAAATCCCCATTAGCCAGCCTTGGAGTTGGGTGATAATCCTCAAGCTCTTGAAACCTTGTTGTTTTCTCCTCCCTTAGGTCAGTCGTCGTCCCTCTCTCCCAAAAGATTTAGACCCTATTCAAAAACCCATTAGTTTCCCTTATATACTGTTGAAATTGCATATCAGTAAGTGATCCAGCGCTCAAGCGCTGGCTGTTGGGCGCTCAAGCGCGCGGGTGGCCGAAAAAAATGCATTAGATGCTGACTCTGGGCGCTCAAGCGCACGATGGTGGGCGCTCAAGCGCTCGAGCGCTGGATGTTGGGCGCTCAAGTGCGCGGGTGGCAGAAAAATTGCATTATATGCTGACTCTGGGCGCTCAAGCGCAGGATGGTGGGCGCTCAAGCGCTGGATGTTGGGCGCTCAAGCGCTGAGCTTCCAGCAAAAATGATGTTCTTCTCCTCCGCTTTCTTCTCCCAATTACAGCTAACTCTAACTTGAACTTCACCTAAAACCAACCAAAGCAATTTTAATGAGAAAAACTGAACTTAAGAGTGCAATAACTATTAAACTTGACTAAACAAAGAAGTAAACTAAATTAGATGAAAATCCTAAGCAAAAGTACTGAAAGGAAGCATAATCCTAGTTAATTGAGAGAGATTAAACTAGATAACCATGAGATGTATGGCAAATATCAGAGATTGCAAGGCTAAAAAGAAAACTATTGCATCCACCATGGGAGGGTCGTGAGTTCAAGTTAATATGTCTCACAAGTCCCCTTTTTCTTTTAAATCTTCTTGCCAACTTCATACAACCTCTATCAAAGGTCTGCATTCACTATGCTTTCTCTCTCTTTTTTCATTTTAATTTTTATGAATTCAGAAAACAATTGCTTAGTGTTTTATTGATATGTCTTTTTTTTCTTTGTTAATTTATATTTGGTTTTCCACTTGGGTTGTTTAGACAAAAGCATGATTGCAAAAACAGAGCGCAATGTCGCCAAGGGAGCTTGTGCAACTCGAATTCAAATAAATAAAATGGTATTCTATCTGTTTCTATGTCTCAGTGATTGTGAAGAACATCGCCAAGGGAACTTCATAGTCACTAATTTGGTAAATTTACAGATACATAACCAGAAAAAGGCTACCCTTTTTAAAGAAAAAAAAACTGAGTGGATCAAGAAGGTCCTCCTTAGCAATAATGAGTAAACATGGCTTCTTTTGAAGTGAATTTCACTCTGACATTTATTAGATACTGATTTTGAGCTTTGTTTATATGCCCCACCCCTAATGATTGTCTTAGATGCATCAAAGGATGTACTTAACTTTTGTTCATGACAAGTTCTCTTTGGGCTTTTTGCTTTTGCGGATGTTGATTCACTCGCTAAGGATCTCTTATCATTATTATCTAAAGAATCTTATAGGGTGTTGTCATTATTATCAGGAAGAACATTTTTTTTTCTGTTTAATTCTTCTTCAACTACGCTTGGATTTGTTGGCAAGTTTTTTTGTTTTTTTTGGTGTTAAGGAAATGATATTCGGTTGTGCTAGCTAGAAATAAATGTTAGATTCTGATTTTCTTTGCTTTGCATATAATTGTGCTAGTTGTTTGTTTTGTTTTGTGTTTATTAAGCATGGAATGGTTGGGTTGGGTTTTTAAGTATCAGATCATAAAATGAGTTTTTGTGTCTGTTTGCAACTCTTGATTCTATTCTATGCTTGTACGCACATATAGGTGTCTGAATAATGTAAATGCATGGTTCGACTCTTAGCATTTTCTTTGTGTATGAAACATCTCATTAGTGTTTGCTTTTGCCTTATGAGCATTAATCATTAACCAGGTTGGATTCAACTTCTGGCTTGTAAGCTTACTCGGCAATTGGATGGTGTAAATGTTGATTAGTGATATTGTAATTACTCAAATTGTACAATTTATTGACCACTTAGATAAGAAAAGATAAATGCAAAGAAAAAGATATTTTAGTTTAATTTTTTCAAAATATGTGAAAGTAATAATAGAGAAGTTCCCTTCATTGATTTTCTTTCTTTGTGTGTTGTATTCCAAAATGGATCTTGTTATGTCCTTAATATTTGTTGCTTATTGTGCTTGAGTATATTCCAATGCTCATTCATATATAACTGCTGGCTAAGAAGCCCTTATTGTTTGTTATTGTCATGTGTTTGCCTTCCAAATTTCGTGGTTGATAGTAATGCTTGTGATAGAGGTAAGCAAATTGTGTATTACCAAATACTTTTTTACTTTTGTATTTTCTTCATTTTCTCCTTTGCAGTTTGATTTTCCTTTCATTTTTTTTCATTCAAAAGAATTTATATAAGATTAATATTTTCCTTAATGTTTTCTTATTATTTTAGATTTTATTTATTTTTATGTACAATGTTACTTAACGCCTACCTTTTTGCTTTGTATATATTTCTTTTATCACCATGGTGTATTGTGTTTGTGGGGCTAGGAGTTGTAACAACCTTTGTGCAGATTGGGCTAAAAATATTAAATTTTGTTTATACTTTCATTTGAGTAGAAGTAAAATCTAATGACTTCTTCCTCCTTGCCACCCTCTGTTGCCTTTTTGGCACCCTAAGCGCTAGTGATGGCGACACTGATATGCTTTACGAGTGAGCTTCATTCTTCGCCTTTGAGTTCTATTTTCTTGCCCAGTTTCACAAAAAAAATTAAAATAAATTCCAAGTTTTATTAGAACTCTAGATTTTGCTTGAAGTCTTCACTCCAAGCACTTGATAAGATATTTGGGTTGTTAAAGAGAAGTATGTTTGGTGTTTTAATAATATTGGTGATGTAGTAAATCAGAACGCAAGTATACGTTATTGCAAATCAAGTAATATAATAGTAAGAAAGTGTCGAACCCACAGGGATTAATTCTAAATTTAACTATCTATTAAAAGTTTACAAAACTCAATCTTATTTAAACAACTTAATAAGAGGAAGTGTTATGAAAGATTAAAAATTAAAGTAAACAAGAAGAAGAATTTAATGATCAAATTTAACCAAGCCTAGGATTGCAATTATTCCTCACACTTTACTTGATTCTCTTACTTCTATCTAAGATTAATTAATTATCTGAATTGTTAACTAGAAATCCTTAACTTATCTATAAGCCTCTTTCGATGGTCAAATAGAAATATCCTTAATTAATGATAAACTATATGTCTATGTCTATCAAATAATCAAGAATTCATTAAGTTCCGATTTCATTAATGGTTACATATGTCATATAGGTATATGTCTATCCTATATGAACTCAAGGCTTTCGCACAAAGATCATATGTTATCTTACTTAGATCTAAAACCAAAATCCCTTTGTCAAGTTGCTTAAGGTTTATCAATTCAATTTAATTAATGGCCAATTAATTAAAAGTATAAATCTCACAATTTATCAAAGTTTCACCCCTAACTCAAACTACAATGAGAGAATTCAGAAATGGGATGCCCTTAAGTGTGGCAAATGCCTTCCTTTTATAGGCAAAGGCTAGAACTATTCAATTACAATTTTGTCAAATCTCTTTGCACATGGGTTGAAATTTCAGCTCCGAAGATTATCAAATTCGTCATTGCTCCCGTCATAATTTGGAAATATTCTCTTCATGAAAGTTGTAGCACATGCAGTCGTGAAGAACATGTCAAACATTCAACCAGATCTAACGGTTGGATATTGAGCTCTGACCATTTTGCCAAACCTACTCAGATTATATCAATAATGACAGCCACCAACATATTGCCTAATTTTGACCCACTTCCGGGGCTAATATGGAAATCTTCATTTCAATGAAAGTCATAGAGAATGATGTCATGAATGACATATCAAAATTTCAGCTACATCCAACGGTTAGATCTTGAGAAATCACCAAATAATCGAGTATAGGTTTGAGCAGGAATTTTCTGATTTGTCCTGAATTTGATGTAATCCAAAATTCACTGAGTTCAGGTCTTCATTTCTCTTTTGTTTGAGCTATACTGATATCAACATTCAAGTTCATGATATTTTGATTCAACAACTGCTTTGAATAGTCCTTCGGGTGTTCTGCTCAATTTGTAACAACATAACCAATATATGAGGAATTATGCAATTTTCACTTTATATATGCAATAATTTCATAAGAATAGACCGATGAGAGGTGCTAAATTATGCATATAAAATATGTTTATCAATTGGTAGCATAAAAAATGAAACTTGGGTTTGATGTTTTCATAGAAAAAGCAGGATTTTTTTGATTTGGGGTTTTTACGAAAACATAATAGAGTGGCCACAAATTTTTCAAGATGACATTATTTATATTATGTAGTTTGTTTTAGTATATTCTTGGAATCTCACTGTCTGTATAGATGCAATGAATAACGATGTGCTTTTTAGTTTTATGTCAATTGTCAAGCCTAGAGTGAGTGTAAGATTAGTTTTTTTTAGGTAACATTGTCTATGTTATGTGATTGGTTTTAGTGGTTTTTGGGAGTTCCACTGTTTTGTGTAGTTGTATTGTGATCAATCAATTTGAGACACTTATGTTAGCTTTGTATTAGGCTTTATTAGATGTTTATTGTGCCCAATATTAGTATTTTAGATGAGTTTAATGTTGTTGGGCTTCATTGGGTTTTAATGTAAATATTGGATAATTTTTGGATTTTGATGCATTTTGACCTTTCTTCCTTGGTTAGGCCATAACTTGGGACTCGGTGATCCAATTGAGGTGATCTTGGTGTCTTTGGAAAGCTAATACAATGCTCTACAAGTTTCATGAAGAACTCAAGAGCTGGATCGGACTTCTAAGGGTCCAAAACATCCCTGCAATGTAGAGTGGGTTTGCTGCTAGGAAAATCTGGGTAGTGTGCACATATTGGACTACATAGTGAGTTATAGGCCTCCTCTTGGGCTGAAACTTGGCCATTAGAAAGTTAAGACCCATACATCTAACTTCACTGAAGACCATTTAGTCAATAGATGTCGTTTTAGGCATGATAATGAAGCTACAAGTTGGTTTGAATTTGGAAACACGTTCTGCCAACCTAACATGAGGTAGGTTCAGTATTTTTTGTATATCTGGAGTTCTAAACGTCCAAATGACATGATTCAAATTGAAAAATTTCAAAGAGACAACTGGCTACAACTTTCATGAAGACCTCCAAGCCAAAATGCACAGTCTAGGTGATCAAAATGATGCCAGAAGTCGGATAAGAGTTGTTGACTAAAAGCCACCAACCATACACCAACCCACCTACCATGCACCAACCCACCAACCATGCATCAAGCTTCCATATTTGACAATTTTTATATTTTTATAGCTTGTATTCAGATTATGTACATGTACAAATTGGCTTCTAGGATTAGTATAAATAGAGCCAACCTCTTTGTATTAGATTCATTCAATTTTGAAGTAAGTTTCAAGAAAGTTTAAGTATTTGTGAAAGTTTTCTTTCTCTTCTTCTCCATTCTCTTTACAATTTTATTTTTGTTCTTTAATTTTTGAGTTCTTCCTTCCCATCCATGGAAGGCTAGGCTCTCATAATCAATCCAAGGGATTAGCCATCTTGATGTTTAATTTGGAGATCTTGTTTCGCTTGTTCATATTGCTTAATTGTTATTCAAGTTTCTCTTCTTCCTCTTTTGATTTTTATCTATATTAAATTGCTTAATTTGATTTAGATGTTGATGTGATAATAACTTTATTATCATGTATTCAAAGAGGATCACAAAGATTAAACAATATATTAAAGCTTTTTGATAGATTGTTTAGCTTGGTTAAATTCTAGATCTTAAGTTAATCTATGTTGGATGATGCTTACTTTATCTAACCTTGGTTAATCAAATCCTAGATGCTTATCTAGTAGAGAATTCTTGGATCATGTTAAGGCTTCTTGATGTGATCTAAGGCCATGAACATGGTTAGCAATTAAGTGAATTCCTTGTGATCAATGATGAGTTAAACTCAAGATCGGTAAATTTCCTTGGATTGGTTGTTTCTTTAGATTTGTTTACAACTTTAAATCTCCTACTTTTATTAATCTTGTTAATCAACAACAAAACCCCCCCTTTTCTAATTATCTTGATCTAATTAAATCTTTGTTTTTGGATCCTTGAGAGACGATTCAGTTTATTCTCTATACTACAAATTAGTTTGTGAACCGGTTATTTTATTTGATAGGTCTCGACAACCTCTTGTCATATTGCATTTGTATTCTAAGTCCATGTCTCTAATTGGCCCAACTCCTGCATTACCATTTAAAGAACCAACAGTTGAACTAAGAAACTTTTTGTTGCCAAAAAACAAAATGCCTTATCCTCATGCATTGATCAGGCCCAAGGATGAGCCTATTTATGACTTGCCAAATTATGAGGTTCCCATTGCAGTGATTCCTCTTGTATTCAACTGACTATGCCTTAATGAGAAGTTTTTGCTTTCTGTATGCTTTTGTTTTTAGTGGTGTTTATATCTTAGTGGCAACTTTTACTTTGTGGTCAATTTTTGTTGAATCCAATAATAAGTACTATAAGTACTGTATTTTCTTGGTAATGTTGCATACTAGATATGGGAAATTTTCTTAGGAAAATACAGGAAAAAACTTTATGCCAATGTGCCTCAAAAGAAGAAAAGAAGTCAATGTGCAAATTTTGGTTAGCTATGAAACAATTTTAGTTGAATTGAACTTGAGTAACCTTTTCCCCTTGTCATATGCTTTCATTGGCATATGCAATACACAATTCTTTACTTTGCAACAGTGTGACTTCTGTGTTTTTAGAAAGTTTGTCATAAGATGTTGTGTTGGCTATTGCTTGTATATGTGAAAGGAACCTGGGATACTGGCATCAACAATGGTCTTATATCTCAGTCTCAAACCAAAAGAAAATGTTACTTTTGTGGCATATATTTTTCTTTTATTATTGTGTTTCTTTTATATTTTTCTTTAGATATTGTGTTGCCAACTCACATTCAATTTTGTATTGATGAGTTTTATTTTGGATTTATTTTCTCTCAAAAGAACCATCATTTGGAACGAACTCTTCAATGAAAAATTGTGCAACGAAAAGCAAGATGACTGTGACACACTAGCATCACAATGCAGGGATGAAGATGTGTTGGAGGTGAAGACATTCTTCCTTCCCCAAATGATGTGACTTCTAATGTACACAAAAAATATAAAATATTGTAATAATTGTGATTTCAAGTGTATATTAGTGTATTGTATCTGTACCACTACTACTAGCAATAACAGTTACCCAAAAACTTCAATTAGCATTTTTGTGCACCAACTAACCAGCTGTCATTATTGAGCCTAGCTTCATATAGTTTATTGTCATAAAGGGTTTGCTGCTATCTTTGCCATCACCTATGCTACCTTTGTTTTATTGCTATAACCTTTAATATATCATATAGAATGTACACATAATTATTTATTTTACTCTCTTAGTAATTGATAATATAGAAGTTGAAGCCTCTTGAATTGAACAAAATCTGAAATAATGTTGTTTATCAACCTGCACAACACGCGAGTCTATATCTAGTTTGTATGTTAATAGTCAAGTATTCAAGCTTTTAAATGAAGAAATCACAAATGAGTGACAGGTTGGTTTGATTTTGTTTAAATAAACTATCATCTATTTCTTATGACTCATGAGATTTTGACTCAAGTATTCAAGTGTTGAAAGCTTCTCTCCCCCTAAAATTTTGACTCAAGTTCGACCTTTGAGTGTAGTATTACTAGTATAAGTCTAAGTCCACTAATACAATAAGACTTCTAACCCTAATTAAGAAAACAAATTAGGAAATATAATGAAATTATGAAACAACTCCAAATATTGCTTTTACGATTAGAGGACTAATTGATTCCATAATATATAAAAAAATTCTGAAAATATGCTAAGATATTCTAAAGGTAGTCTAAAATACTCCGAAGACATTATAGGATATTCTAACAAATTAATACAATTAATCAAATAAGAATATGAATTTTGATCCATTGTGTAAAAGTTTTTTTTATACTATCATCAAATTATGTATTGACACATCATTAAATGAGTTTGACTATGATAACAACTACTTGAAAATAAAACTTTTTAAATAATGTGTCAGCACATGATTTGATGATATTGTAAAAAAAACTTTACATTGACATTGAATCAAAATTAAAATCAAAAGAATAAAAATAAACTTTCACAAAATAGAAACTATCTGTGTGAAGAAGAGAAGGGAACATTACTCCTTAAAAAAAAGGAAAAGGAAAGAAACTGCCATTTTTTTCATTTTTTTTGACAATAGATAGAAGACTTTGAAATGACTAGTTGAAACACAAGAAGGGGGTTGAATTGTGTTTCTTAACCATTTTGGAAATCTTTTTTCTAAAGCAATCTTTCAAAAGATAGTTTTGCAGTAAAGCAAGTAAGATTGGACGAAATGTAAACTCTTTACAGTCTGTTGGACGCAAATAGAGTTTTTCAATAGTTATTGGACGATAGTTTGAAACTTTATGAAAGACAATATCAATCTACAGATGTTAGTAAATAAACGAAATAACATAGAGAGGGAAGAAACTCTTACACCAGAGATTTATACTGGTTCACTCTCACAACCTGAGAGCTACGTCCAGTCCCTTCGACTTGAAATATTTCTCACTAAACTTCACAAAGTTTACAAGTATTCTTCTAATCACATCTTCAGGCTACAACAAGTATTCTCAAACCTCTTCAAGTTCTAATCAATGAATATTCTTTTAAACATAGCCTCTTCAGGCTTAAACAATAATAGAAGCAAAAATATGTTTTGTAAA
Source organism: Styphnolobium japonicum (assembly GCA_023212625.1). Classification (NCBI taxonomy): domain Eukaryota; kingdom Viridiplantae; phylum Streptophyta; class Magnoliopsida; order Fabales; family Fabaceae; genus Styphnolobium; species Styphnolobium japonicum. The sequence goes on from JALBWW010000010.1 coordinate 9,286,063, forward strand.
ACACTTGAGTTCAACTCATAACAAGTCAGGATTGTTAGCCAAGGGCAACCATCACACAAGAGGGGGGTGAATTGGGTGATCACAAATTTTATATCAACTTTGTGCAATTGTGCATTTTGATGCACCCAATCAATACATGCAGCGGAATAAATGTATTTCACAACAATTCATGCTTTCATATTACTAACAATTCATATAATGCATAATATCAATCACATATAAGTATATTAAACAATGTAAATTATACTGTGATTAATTTGAGACTAGTGGGAAATAAACCAAGATAGAAAATCACTTGGTTGAAACCTTGTAGTAGACTGCAAGTAGTGTGTAGTCAACTACAATAAACCCCTGAAAGTGGTTTTGCAAGATCAACAAATAAAACACTAATTTTGAGTTTCTTGTAGTCTTGTAGTAGACTACACTTTTCTTGTAGTAGATTACAATTTGCTTCTGTGAGCAAATTGAGTTTTAAATGAATGCCTTACTTGTATGAAGATTTATCAATCAATATAGATACCTTGAGTATAGCTTAGATATATATATAAATCAAGCAAACAAGATATATATCAAGTTCTAATGATCTAATTAGAAATATCACAAGATATGCAGTAGTTCAATAATTATAGCAATCATGAGAACACAACAAATAAGTAGTTAAATGTAAATTGCTAGAATGCAAAGAGAGTAAGGGATAAGAGAGTGCAAACAATATTTTACTAGTTCAATCACTTCTTGTGATCTACATCCAGCCCCAAGATCATCCACTTGAGGTTTCCACTATTCTTCAAGCTTGTAACTTAGGTGCTTGAGAAACCTTTACAAAAACAGAGCACTCTTCACACTTTGGGATCCTCCACCCTTATGCTTGAGTCTCTTTCTTTTCTCTTCAAGGGAAATCTACCCTTAAACTCTCTTAAGGGATTATCCACCCTCTTACAAGTATATATGATTGATAGAAAATGATAAACTCTCTCAAAGAGTAGATAATACAACTTGAAGAACTAATGGATAGAGGGATTATGAAAATGAAGAGCTCAAATGTTGATTTTGATAGAAAATGATCAAATCCTCATAATGATTTGCAAATGGGTGTTCATCAACTTGTTAATGCTTCAATCTTAGCATATATTAATAGCCCAAGTGATAAAATAGCCGTTGGTGGTGTTTAGGAATGATTAATTTCGAAATCTAGCCGTTTATAGCCGTTACAGGCATTTCTGGCACGTTGTAGTCGACTACATATACATTGTAGTCGACTACCAGTCCTCTCTGGAAAGTAATTTTCGAAATCTAACACTTTATAGTCGACTACAAGGTCTTGTGGTCGACTACAATCCATTTCTGGTGGTCTTGTAGTCGACTACAAGTCTTGTGTAGTCGACTACAATTCCACTCTGGAAAGTAGTCGTTTTGAAATGATCATAACTTCTTCGTTTCTTAGCCAATTTAAGCAAATGACCATGCGTTGGAAAGCTCTTTGAGTGTACTTTCATATGAGACAAGTTTCAGATCAAAACTCAAAGTATTTTAAAAGTTATGATAAAAATAGTGACCATATGTCAGTTTTTCAAGGTCTTGTAGTCGACTACAAGTCTTGTGTAGTCGACTACAATTCCTATCCGGAAAGTAGTCTTCTTAAAAATGTCATAGCTTCTTCGTTTCTTATCCAAATTAAGCAAATGACCATGCATTGGAAAGATCTTTGAGTCTACTTTCATATGAGATAAGTTTCAGATCAAAACTTAAAGTATTTTGAGAGTTATGATAAAAATGGTGACCATAGGTCAGCTTTCAAAACTCAGATTTGACTATTTTTCATAGTTTTGAAATACCACCAAGACTAACTTCTCAAAACTTGTTTGTTGGGAATTTTATCATGTTAAAAACATTTGTCAAGATTGAATAAGGATATTTGAGCTCTCTTCATGCAAAACCTCTGTCCTTACAAGGAGAATAACCTATAAGAGAAAGTATACCATTTTGAGTCTATAAGCTTCTTGATGCACTTCAAGCTTCTAAGATTTCTTCTCTTCAAATCTTCTAAATGCTTGGTTCATCTCTTCATTCTCCTTCTTCTTGAGTTGAGTATAAATAGGATCTTTCACTTTCTTATTCCAATGCTCACTCTTGATACTTGGACTATCCTACAAAGCATAACTCACTTGAAAACCCTGGTTAGTCCAAATCCATAACTCAATAACTAAATATGCATGATTCACATGTATATAACTTTATAAAGTTCTTCATGCATATATGATTCACATATAGACACATATCCAATAATTAATTATATCACTTATCAAGTACATTGGATATATCCTATCAATGATGCTACACAAAACTTAATGCATGATTCTTATAATAGGAACAACAAGATAATATATAATCATGCATTATCCAATGTAGTTCATCAAGCAAATATGTAGCATATTTGTAATCCTTTTTGTAATGTATTTTCATCATCAAAACATAACATAATAAACCATTGGGGCAAACATATTTCCACAAGGATAAAAGAAATGTGCTCAAGTAAATTTCTCTTACAAGAGAGTAAAGATATTAACGCTAAGGAAAGCTTTGAAAAAGTTTCTCTTTTATTTGTTGAAATTCTGGATTGCTTCTTTGAACTCGTTTTTCTCTATATTGATCTCAACGTTTTCTTCTTCGAACACACTTGTATTTATATGTAGTGTGCACTTGAAAAGTTCTTCATAAACTTCTTCATCCAACGGAAATATTTATTATCATTCTGAGTAACATTTAATGCATTGACCTGATAATGTGCTGATCTTCTTCTGAAAAGTAACTGTGGTTATCAACACTAGTAAGGAATATGATGTCTTAGTTTTGACTTTTCTGAATACGCAGAAAGTTCCTCATTTGCTAATTTTTGTAGTTGTTAAGAGTGTCAGCTCCAGTGTACATAGTTGATATCTCGAAAGACGCTTATGTCAGAGATCCCATCAGTAGTTAATACACTTTGTTTTATTTGTCATTTTGAAATGCTTTGGATGAAGTTGTTTATGAAAGAAACAACAGAGACAAAACAACAAAGGCAAACAATGAACGATCCAATATAACATAATATAACATATTGGACGCACGGTTTATATAAAAACTTTGAAACAGGGTTGATCCTTCATCCAAAACAAATACAACTTCGTAAGAGTATAAGTTATTTTCAAAGCTTATTTGTTTCATCTTAATTTAATATTGTTGTTATCTTCAAAACTTTGAGGAGTTCAATTTTATTGAACAGTTAAGATATTAAAATCTATCTTTGGTTCCAATCAACTTTATTAAGATTACAGGAAAAACCAGAAACCAAGGGAACAAGAGAGCATTTTAAGACACTTAAAAATATGCATTTAGTGGGAGCACTAAATGGGAGATCAAAATCTAAAGTACCAAGACTAAAAAAATCATTTCCTGTTGAGAAATGTGGCCCTAGAGGAGAGAAAATCGGAAAAAGTGAAAGTAAAATTTATTAAATGAGAAATTTATTTTACAAGAATGACTTATATTGTCCTAGATGTGTAACTAATCATCTGACTAATTACACTTAACTAACTAATTCCTAACTTCCGAATCATGTGTTAGTATCAAGCCAAACCATATCCAATGACCTATAAATTATCATGCATGAAGAGATTCTTAACGGCACCATCTTACTGTCCTTCTTTGGTAAAACACTAATTCTTGCCCCAATGATTCAACTGTGGAGACCTGTATTGGCATTCCAAATAGAAAATAGAACCATTTTGACTATTATACACTTTCACAGAAGGTTCTTCCGATTAAACTCAGATAATCATAGGTTCAAAGTGGTATAGGATGCTACTAAGGGGGAAAAACACCTTAAAGGGTGAAGAAAGGAGCATAGAAAATTGTATAGCATACCTCACTTTGGAGTATACAAGCTCTAGCAGAGTAAAATAATGTGAATGAAGGCATACTCCTAGTTAGACATGGATAATGAAGCACAAAGTTTTGAAGATGACAAAGTGTGCCAAGTAAAGTAAATTCAAGTTTTTGACGACTTAGATTAGATTATCTTAGTATTTACAAAGGGTAGTTTTTAAGGTTTACATTTATTTAGAACCCTTGTAAGATCACACAAGATGATTGAAAGAGACACTTAAAATGAACCTAAAATGAACATAGGTTGATATAATAGAATTGCATTCATGCATTCATCAATTCACATGAATATGCATCATTTTAAGCTTCTGTGAATCTATTCACGAACAAGTGTGAATCAATTCACTCAATTCACAACCTGTGAATCTATTCAAAGATTCAATGAATCTAATTCACAAACATGTGTGAATCGATTCAAGCATTCCAATAGTCTATGAATTGATTCATAAACATTTGTGAATCTATTCATAGAAATTTATAAATCCATTCACAGTGTGCATATGTTGATTTGAATGACTGTGAATCTATTCATGAATAAGTGTGAATCAATTCATTCAACTAAAATATGTTTTTCAATATCATTGTTTATCAGATAAAACATATCATATATAGTTTAAGAGCATTCATCATACATACTTACATACGAAAAAGTGAAACTCTTCAAGAAATACTCTGAAACAATTACGTCTCTTTCTCTCAATCTATCATGTGATCATTAGAGCTTCAATTTGTGTAATTTTCACTTTCAAGAGTGATTCAATCTTTGTTATTGTTTGTTTTTTATGTGTGTTGGTTTAGAAGAAGTGGGGAATCTTCTTCTGAGTTGATTCAGGGTAAGGCATTCCTGATTTATAAAGGTTGCGGAGTGGGGTATCTCCGGTGTAAAAAGTTCTTGAACGGTGTAATCAAGATCTTGAATAGTGAAAGAAAATCTCATACCGTTTGGTGTGGGGACTGGATGTAAATCACAATGGTGGTGATTGAATCAGGATAAATCTCGCTTTGCAATTTTCTCTAACCTTACTCTCTTTAATTTCAGTCTTGCATTGCATATTAGGGTTAACTTGAATATAATCTAAATTGTTAGTGATTAAAGATTCATTATATTGTGTGATAATACAATATTTCTTCATCAAAGAAAATCGTTTACGAAAAGTTTGTGAAAATCTTTTGAATCCTATTCACCCCTCTCTAGGATTCAAACCCTTATTAGAGGCCACTTGGGCTAACAAATAATATTAAAAATATTACCAGATATGGTTAGGTGGCTATTGATTAGTTAGTTATGTGTGATTAATTACACAATTTGTTACACTTCTAGGGCTATATAAGTCACTCTTGTATAAAATTTTCTCACACTTTCACATTCTCTCAATTTTCTCTCATCTGAGTCATGTTTCTCAACATGGTATTAGAGCTTCCATGGTACCTACCTTGAAGAAATTTTGAAGGTTCTGCTGCACTGAGTGCATTTTTTTTTTCTTCTCATACTTTCTTTTTTTCTTTTCTGAGAAAGTTTCTCTCCCATTTCTCATTTGGATTACTCTTTCCAGAACTCAAATTTTCTATTGATTCTCTCTTGGGTTTGTTTAATTTGTTTGGTTACTGACAAGAGGTTGTCGATACCCCGTCAAATAATAATAATTACCGGTTCACAAAATAATTTGTAGTATAGAGCATGAACCGAATCGTCTCTCAAGGATCCAAAAAGAACAAAGATTTAACCAGATCAAGATAATTAAAAGGGGTTTTGTTGTTGATTAATAAGATTAAAAAAAAGTACAAGATTTAAAGTTGTAAACAAATATAAAGAAACAACCAATCCAAGGAAATTTACCGATCTTGAGTTTAACTCATCATTGATCACAAGGAATTCACTTAATTGCTAACCGTGTTCTTGGCCTTAGATCACATCAAGACGCCTCAACATGATCCAAGAATCCTCTACTAGATAAGCATCTAGGATTTAATTAACCAAGGTTAGATAAAGTAAGCACCATCCAAACATAGATTAACTTAAGGTCAAGAATTTAACCAAGCTAAACAATCCATCAAAAAGCTTTAATAAATTGTTTAGTCTTTGTGATCCTCTTGAATACATGATAATAAAGCTATTATCACATAAACATCTAAATCAAATTAAGCAATTCAATCTAGATCAAAATTAAAAGAGGAAGAAGAGAAACTTGAATAACAATTAAGCAATATAAACAAGAGAAACAAGATCTCCAAATTAAACATCAAGATGGCTAATCCCTTGGATTGATTATAAGAGCCTATCCTTCCATGGATGGGAAGGAAGAACTCAGAAATTAAAGAACAAAAACGAAATTGTAAAGATAATGGAGAAGAAGAGAAAGAAAACTCTCACAAATACTTAAACTTTCTTGAAACTTACTTCAAAATTGAATTCCCATAATACAAAGAGATTGACTCTATTTATACTAATCCTAGAAGCCAATTTGTACATGTACATAATCTGAATACAACCTATAAAAATATGGAAATTGTCAAATATGGAAGCTTGATGCATGGTTGGTGGGTTGGTGCATGGTAGGTGGGTTGGTGTATGGTTGGTGGCTTTTAGTCAACAACTCTTATCCGACTTCTGGCTTCATTTTCATCACCTAGACGGTGCATTTTGGCTTGGAGGTCTTCATGAAAGTTGTAGCCAGTTGTCTCCTTGAAATTTTGTAATTGGAATCATGCCATTTGGACGTTTAGAACTCCAGATATGCCCAAAACACTGAACCTACCTCATGTTAGGTTGGTAGAACATGTTTCCAAATTCAAACCAACTTGTAGCTTCATTATCATGCCTAAAACGACATCTATTGACTAAATGGTCTTCAGTGAAGTTGGAGATATGGGTCTTATCTTTCCAATGGCCAAGTTTCAGCCCAAGAAGAGGCCTATAACTCATTATGTAGTCCAATATGTGCACACTGCCTAGGTTTTCCTGATAGCACACCCACTCTGCATTGCAGGGATATTTTGGACCCTTAGAAATACGATCAAGCTCTTGAGTTCTTCATGAAACTTGTAGAGCATTGGCTTAGCTTTCCAAAGACACCAAGATCACCTCAAATGGATCACCGAGTCCCAAGTTATGGCCTAACCAAGGAAGAAAGGTCAAAATGCATCAAAAATCCGAAAATTATTCAATATTTGCATTAAAGCCCAATGAAGCCCAACAACATTAAACTCATCTAAAATACTAATATTGGGCACAATAAACATTTAATAATGCCTAATACAAAGCTGACATAAGTGTCTCAAATTGATTGATCAGATACTGAGAAAGTTCGAAGAAAATGGCAATTGAAATTCAATCTTCTTCCAAATGTAGTGAGCCAGAGATGGGTGGCAATTGATTGTGATGTTCGTTTCTCAACTTCACTTGTTCACGCCGATGTAGGTTGCACACGTCTTCTTCAATTGGTTGTGGTAGGACCACATCAACCACTCCACTTAGTGAATATGTTCTTGCTGACTACAACTCATCTCATTGAAATTTTTTTTACCTACTGATAAACACATTTTATATGCATAATTTAGTACTTCTCATTGGTCTATCCTTATGAAATTATTGCATATATGAAGTTAAAATTGTATAACTCCTCACATGTTGGTTATGTTGTTACAAATTGAGCAGAACACAGGAAGGACTATTCAAAGCAGTTGTTGAACCAAAATATCATGAACTTAAATGTTTATATCAGTATAGCTCAAACATAAGAGAAATGAAGACCTAAACTTGGTGAATTTTGGGCTACATCAAATTCAGGACAAACCGAAAAATTCCTGCTCAAACCTATACTCGGTTATTTGGTGATTTCTCAAGATATAACCGTTGGATGTAGCTGAAATTTTGATATGTCATTTATGACATCATTCTCTACAACTTTTATGTGAAGATTTCTAGATTATGACTGGAAGTGGGTCAAAAATGGGAAACAAGTGGATGACCGTCATTGTTGATGTAATTTGAGCAGTTTCAGCAAAATGATCATATCTCAAGATCCAACCGTTAGATCTGGCTGAATTTGGTATGTTCTTCATGACTGCATGTGCTACAATTTTCATGAAGTGAAGATTTCCATATTATGAAGCGAGCAATGACGAATTTGGTGATATTCGGAGGTGAAATTTCAGCCCATGTGTAGCAAAAATTTGACAAAGTTGTAATTGAATAGTTTTAGCATTTGCCTATAAAAGGAAGGCATTTGCCACACTTAAGGGCATTCCATATTATAAGTTCTCTCATTTTAGTTAGAGTTAGGGGTGAATCTTTCATAAATTGTGAGATTTATACTTTGATTTTAAGGTTCGATCTTCCAATTTGTCTAAAGTAAATCCCAAAGCTCTTGTTCTTTGTATAATATATTCTTCATCTTATCGAAGTTTCTTCATCTTCATGTCTAGTTGAGTTTTTTTCCTAGAGTTGGGGGTGAAGCTTTCATAAATTGTGAAATTTATACTTTGATTTCAAGGTTAAATCTTATAATTTGTTTAAAGTAAATCTCAAAACTCTAGCTCGTTGTATTATTGTTAATACCAACAACCACGTTCATTTTTATTATGTTTTTCACTTGTTCTTTTGTTTCCTTTAATATAATGAGTAGCTAAATTTCTATACTAGGATTACAATTTGAACTCACATGTAATTTGATTCATTTATCATATCTAAGAGTAGGTTGATTATCCACTTTTCTCTCCAAATTCTCAATTTTTCATTCTTTTCTCCTACTTTGATATTCCACTCGCCATTTCTCTTTCTCTCTCTTCTTTTGGTGATTTCCATCAGTTTTCTTTCATTGGTTTTCAAATCACCCATTCTTATTTGTTATTTCGTGGACTAAGAAGACTTTTCTTATTGAGCTATTTGCTCGGGTTTAGGTGGTCATGGTGGAGCGACCATCTTGGTGTTTAGTGTCAACTACACGCATAGTCTTCGTTGCTTAGGTTTTGTTTGGATTATGAGAGAAATAGAGTAGAAAGAAATAGGGAGAAGAGAAATAGAGTAGAAAATGAGTAGATTTTTAAGTTGTTTGGATTAAGAGAATTAGGAGAGAAATAGGAAAGAAAGAAAATTAAATTTTGTTGTAAATACATATTTGCCCCTATTTAGTTATTTATAAAACAATAAAAAGAAGGGTATATTAGTCAAATTTTCATCCCTACCCATTTCTTATCTATTTCTTCTCATTTTAGGAGAGAAATGAAAAAGTTGTGGGACCCACCATTTTTTTTTCTTTCTTCTCTATTTCTCCTCTAATCAAACAAGAGAACTTCCTCATTTCTCTTCTATTTCTCTCCCCTCTTCTCTATTTCTCTCCTACCAAACAAAGGCTGAAAGTCCCCTTGGAGGCTTTACAACTTTTGATATGCCTTTGCTTTACATCCATGGTGAAAAATTTAACGAGCCAATATTTCACCACTGACACATATGCCAATGAGCATCCAACACATGTTGCTAGGTTTGCAGCTGAGTTATGTGTTGATTTAGCATCAACCATTGATTTCTGCCTTATCTTGGTGGTTAAACTTTGATTTCTCTTTCTTGCTCCGGTTGGTGAGCATTTTCCCCACATTTGAGATTGTTTGACATTGTATTGTGATGCTATTTGGTAGCCTAAAGAATCACAATTTGCTTGTGACGAGTGTCGTGGAGACTTTGGAAGAAGATTGAAGGGGCCTAAGGAAAGGTCGAAGACTTCTAGGAGCAATTCACTTTAGTCGTTGCTAGTTTTCATCATCATCAATTTTTAGATTTTTTTCATATTAGCCGATGTGATTATGACATTACTTGTATTTTGTAATTTTGTTTGATATAGATTGTATTGTTCATCTCAAGTTGGGAATGCTAAGTACACATCCTCTAGCTTGCTGGGGGCTATTACCAGATATGGTTAGGTGGTTATTGATTAGATAGTTAGGTATGATTAGTTACACAATTAGTTACACTTCTAGGGCTATATAAGTCACTCTTATATACAATATCCTCACACTTTCTTATTCAATCAATTTCACTTTTACATTCTCTCAAGCCATGTTTCTCAACAAGTATTTAAAATAATAAATAATGTATTAATTTATAACAGATCTATCTTGTTTGATAGTAGGTTCATACTTTGGGTCAATTCCTATAGATGCGCAAGATTCAAATCCTGTAATTATTATAAGATTCATTTAGGATTAATTAATTCCCGGATCAAATAGTCCCCAAAAACATTTGGTACCACTTGAGTTAAGTCTTTTGGGTTAATACAATGTTAATTTATTCTTTTCATTAATCATGTTTTAGGAATATGTATTAATTAATTCTGGGATCAAATAGTCCGAAGAAGAAAAGGAGTTGGGGTATATATTTTGAAACTAATACCAAACTCATAAATAATTTCACTATTAACTACACGGTTGGGCATTTACCCCGCAAAAGTCTTCCAAGTCCTGCATCATTAATAAAGTTGGAAATGAGTAGAGTCAGCTCATAAACTTGTTTATTGTTTAGTTCGTTAATAACTCAATAAACAAATTTTTTTGGCTCATTTGTTAAATGAAATGAGCTTGAGTTTTCATATGTTCATCTCATTAGCTTTTGAATTGGATTGATATATGTATGTAGTCATTTTTTTACAAAGAAAAATAACAATAATAATACTTTAATTTAATATATATTAATATTTGATTTTATTTTTGGTGTGACTAAATTATTTTTTAAAACTAAATATATGAAAAAAATGATAAATCTTATTGTGTTACAAATTTGAGCCTAACTCATTGCGCCTAAGAAGCTTAATTAATACCAAGCTCAATATGGTGCATTGGAATTTCTCCTTCGGAGTTAGTATCAGTTTACCCTTGTGAAGTTTATTACACTACTTTTATATAGAATCTTCTGTTAATAGAAGCATATCTCTCCCCATTTTCTCCGAAAGAGTGAGGACTGCGTTTTGTTTGTGAGCGAAAGCAGGGTTTGGAAAAAGTTAAGGTAAGCCACTTGTCTCAAGAAAGGACTAAACGTGAGGTGTAGAATTTACTAATTAAGATAATGCCTTATATTGGAATTCATGCATTGGTAAAATGGTTTTATGTTTTTGACCTTTACATCGAGCAACATGTTATTTCTTGGTGTTTACATTAACTAGGAGCCTTTCAAATTCTGACTTAGCAACATTTATATACATGTTTGGCACGGCTGGTTTTAAAGGATGATTATGCTTTCAGTCTAGTATACTTGCAGAATGTGGCAAAATAGGCTCTATGCATAGACAGGAAACTAAATTTTTTATTGTTACACATATTTTAAGAGTACAATCCAAACATTGATACTTAGTCAAACTTGAATATATAGTTGGTTTCTGTTTCACTGACATCCTTTCTGAGTTGACGAATGCATGCTGTGTCTTATAAATATCACATATTAATTCAAATAATTGACACGTTGTAGAATAATAGGAGCTCCATGTTGTGGCTTCAGAGTAATGCGAGTGTAAGGAGCATGAGCGTAAGAGGGAGAGAGCTGGAATGAGAAATGTTGAAGAATCATAGCCAGAGCTATCTTTGCTTCTATCAAGGCAAAGTTTTGGCCTAGGCAGATTCTAGGGCCCCAACCAAACGGATAGAAAGCGATTTGATCCTTTGAAGCATTTGCAACCCCTTCAGCAAACCTCTCTGGATTGAACTCTTCTGGGTTGTCCCAGTAGTTCTCATCATAGTGAAGAATCATCAATGGTAAATAAACCTCAACCCCAGCCGGTACAGATATGCTTCCTACCTTGGTTCCACACTTTGTGTATCTCATGGTTCCTGGCACAGGAGGATACAACCTTAGGACTTCATGTAGTACCATTGATACCTGCATAATCAAATAGATATATTTATGTTAGTTTTGGGTTCCAAAGATTATTTTATAATGATTTCTTTGTTTTGATTTTCCAAACTTACGATATTGAGGCGATTTATGGCTTCATAATCAGGTGCTTTTTTGCCACAAATATCTAATACCTCAGCCCTTGCCTTTTCTTGCCAGTTTTGATGCATGGATAAAATGATCATAGTCCATGTAAGTAGATTGGCTGTGGTCTCTTGGCCAGCAAAGAAGAACAACTTGCATTCCTCTATCAGATGCTCACTTGTCACAGAATTATTGCTCTGTCTTTTGCACTGCAATAGTATGCTCAATAAATCATCCCCTTTTAATTCACCTTTCATCATTTCCTGCTCTTTCTTCTGGATCATATCCTGCACTATTGCCTTGACTTGGTTGTATATTTGGTACCTCCTCTTGTTTTTCTTAGTGGGTATGAATCTTAGAGCACAAAAGATATGTCAGTTCACTTCCTTAACTACTAATTTCCTAGAGCTTAACTCGTATGTATGGTATATATAAACATGATATTGCACCTTAAACCTGGAAAATAGATGCCGAGATAGGCTTCAAGCACAAGCTGAACCTGTTCTGTCTGCAACTCAAATATCATCTTTCCCTCTTCGTAACTGCTCCCAAATGCCGTTCGAGCAATAACATCTCCAGCTAGAATGTTAAACTCCGGAGCAACATCTACTTCGCATGATCCTTGGGGTTCAACTAGTTTCTCCCACCGCTCGATCAAGCTGCTGCAACTGGCATAGAATGCTGGTACCATTGCCTAATTTGAACATAATGCATTAAGTAAAATTGAAAGAGAATGGTGACTGGATGAAACTGACTTATGGGTTGTGACACTAATTGGTACCTTTAACTTCTCAAAGTGGAAAGCAGGTGTTATTAGTCTTCTACGTTTAGCCCAGGTTTCACCCTCCAAGGTTGAGACACCCAATTGCAGAAGATCAATTAAAGGGTTAAGTACTGGTGGCTTTATAAAATGACCATTCTGATCTGCTAATATTGACCTTATTAGCTGTGCATCCGCTACTATCAGCCTAGGTACCCTTCCAAACCAACTCAGTGACATTTTTCCTAAGTATTGCATAATGTCACTACATTAGAGCATTGATATATACTATATACATATAAAATCAGAGGGAATTTAAAATAATCTCAAATCAATATACTTTTTATTTTTTTACCAATCAGGCAAAGACCAGTTAGAATTTCTCTATTTGTGCTGTGAGTGCTTAATTGATTTATCAATATACTTGCTTACCATGTTTCTTCACCATCTCATGAAAGAAAGGCATGACCCGAGGCACAATGTGCTGGTTCAGGTTGATGGGCTTAGATAATGCCTCCATAGTATACCTCTTCAGCACTTCCACGTCCCCATTAAAGAGCTTGTACGAAGTGCCTCTTATCCCTTGTTGCCTTAATTGTTTCTCCACACTCTTGGGTCTCCACCAGAATTTAGAGACCAGTTTACTAATAACGTAGAGAACAAGAAAAAGAAAAGAGAACATCATGGTTTTGCAGAGTTGATCTTTCATGTTTCACCCAGTTGGGGAAGAAAGAAGAGTACTAGTACCGAATAGAAAGAAATGGAAGAGAAAGAGAAAAAAATAAACAAATGACTGTTAAATTGACCCTTTTTTTGTACATCCAAGTTGGCTGAAATCTGCTCTGGGTTTGAGGAATTTATAACTGTGAGTACATGGTCATGGTGAGATTTCAACAGCAGTTGGGATGCATGCCTCAAAACAGAGAAAGTGACTCTGTTTCTTGGTGATAAAGTAATTTTGTCAGAGCCAAGTTTCGGTTAACATCACAAGTGGAAAATTTTGACTCCACTTAAGAATGATTGAAATGGACATGATAGAAAAAGTTGGCCACAATCTCTTGCCTTGGTTGACAAGGTTGTTATTGCTTTGGTCCCCATATATTTTATCTTCTTGAACCCTTTAATTATTCTACTATATATATATATATATTCCTTCGTGACCTATTCTTCATGGTACTAATATTCTTAATAATTAGTGACTTATATTTTAAAACTTTGTAATTAGGTCTTTGTAGTATTAAAAAAAATTTAATTGGATCATGGTCATTCAAAACTAATAATGATACTTTAATGATAGGTTATATTTAAAGATTCAATCAAAAATTTTTACAATTATAGAAATCCAATTACAAATTTTTTAGCTTTTTATAGTTTCAACAATTTCTAGTTAGGTTCCTGAATTTAGACTACCTTTAGCACTTTATAGTTGTGCTTTGACAGTAGAGACCCAATTAAAAACTTTTAAAATTATAAGCACTTAATTACAAACTTTTAAAATATAAGAATTTACACATTAATTTGACGTCGATTTTATCACCTCAAATCTAGCTTATTACTATGTTCCTCCTCATTCCCCAAAGTCATGAATTAATACTTTTCTTTTGTCCCCAAAAGAATGTTATAATTGGCGAATTGAATTATTCTATTTCTTTAACAAATTCCTTTATTCATGAATTCATCCATCGCATGAGTGTTATTCTAATAATTTACAAAGAGATAATCTATTAACGAGATAATTGAAGGAGAGCATGTCATGTAACACTTCGAAGTGCTAGTATGTGTCTCTTATTACCATTGATACTAGTCATTTACCCCACACATTGTGAGATCGATTAAATTTTTATGTTTTAATTATTATTTTTATAACGTAAATTTAAAATTTTAAAAATTTTAGTGTGACAAACTTGAGTAATGAAATATAATAATATGTAAATGCATGTAATATTTAGGAAATATTTTTTGAAATTTGTTGTATATTAATTTTTTATCATAATTGTGTAGTTTAATTGTAAGGATGAATTTTTTTATTATGATTGTGTAGCATAAGAAACCATATATAAGTTTATATATATGAAATTGTGTGTGTGATGTCTATATATATATATATATATTAATGGATTGAGACTTACAAGTTTTTTTTTTGTCAAAGTTCATTCTTGAAAATTTGTGTAAATTTATAACTAAATCAATCATGAGCTCTGAAATTACTCAAAATGACTTCTTGGAAGGCTCTCAATCCAAAAGACAACTAAAGAGGTCATGTTCAAGTTCATGTATAGGAATTTTTGTAAATATATGTGTAAATAAAGAATAATTCTATATCCTCCTAATGAATTAGCTTAATAATCGTCTTTAGAGAAGAAAGTATTAAACACTTTTTGGGTTCCCATGATATTAAATTTTATACTTTTTCATTTAATATTTTATGTTTAAAGTAATTAAAGGATATGTTAGGAGGATATAAAGGACTGGGACTTAAAAAGTTTTTATGTCTAAGTTCATGCTCAAAATTATGTGCAAATTTATAAATATTAACGGGGGAGGATTTGAAGAGTAAATCAATCATGAGATTTGAAATTACTCAAAATGACCTCTTGGAAGGCTATCAATCCAGGAGCCAATTTAAGAGGCCATGTCATAGGAATTTCTGTAAATACATGTATATATAAAGAATAATTATATATGCTTCTAATGAATTAACTTAATAATCCTTCTAACTACTTAAAGAATAATGTATTAAATACATTTGTGAGTTCTCAATATATTTAATATTATAATTTTTCATATGATACATTATGTTTAAAGTACTTATGTGATGTGTTAAGAGGATATAATTAACATTACTCATATATTAATATACGGAGACTCAAAAGGTTAATATGTCTAAATTCATGCACAATATTTTGCGTAAATTTATGTATATATTAATTGGCAAAGTTTAAAAAAGTCAATCAATCATGAGTTGAGAAATTATTTGAAATGGCTACTTGAATAGCTCTCATTGCAAGAACAAACTTCAATATATATTAAGTATAGATTGTTCTTAATATAAACAATATTTATTTGCAATCAACCTATACTAAATTTATTTTATTTAATCGGATATCACTTAATATGAAAACAATTAATTGCAATTTGCACTAAATGTGGAAGAAAAGCCCCAAAGTTGAAATACAGTGATGCATCAAATATGTAATAATTAATGTGATTCAGATTGCTAGAGTGCTTTTAATATGGAAAAAAAGTGCAAATTATTTATAACGAACTCTTTAAGAAGTTACTGTAGATGGCAAGTTATCAAAAGGTTTCAATTCATTATCTTACACTCCAGTAATCACTTAGGATTATGTACCGTTACAATTTAATTTATAAATATCCAATCGAAACTACATCATAATACCATTCTCAAGTAAGAAAACCAATGCAAAAGATTAGGTTAGCTCTCTTTCTCTCTGTCCTTTTCATGTGAGTGTGCAACTACATAATGTTTATGAACACACCCATGGAATCATCCAACGCATGTAAAAATGCATAAATTAATATTATCCTTTTGTTAAAAAAATTCTATATTTTTTGTTGTCAAATTAAAGTAAATTTTTAAGAATTTAAGTCTGCAACATTATGTTTTCTATTTAAGTTAATCAATTTATCGACAAGTACAATATTGGAAGGCTTGGAAAAGAAATTTCACATTCCTATAAAAAGATTCTTATCATGATTGTATAGCTCAAATTGGAATAAACTGTTTTTTAATTACAATTGTGTAGCATTAGAGGCAATATTTAAGTTCATACATAGGAATTTGTATAAACACATATATCTATTAAGGGATAAATACTCTTAGGATCAATCGATCAAGTTCATGTATGATGATTTGTGTAAACTCTTGTATTTATTATATATGTATCTTCTAATGGGAAGAGACTCCAATTAAGGGTAAGTCGATCATGCTTAAATTCATACTTGATAATTTGTGCAAATTCATGCATCCAATTGTAAAATTGGAATAAATTAAATAACTTAATTTTATAAATATCTATGATATAATTTTAATTTTAAACTCCTGAACAAATCATTATCAATTCCTTTAAATATATTTCTTCATCCATCCATCTCTCATTTATAATATTGTGTTCACAATCCTCATTAAAAAAAACTTTTTATAAATATTGTGCCACTGCAACAAATAATGCTATATTAAAAAAAAGTAATAAAATAAAATAAATAAAGAGATAAATTATATTTTTTTAGGCTTAGCGAGACATATGCAAGCACTTAGGCAAAGAATGAGATTAGCGGAAAATCGAACATCTCACATAATCATCACACACTAATTTTAGAGACCGTGGCTAGTGCGAGTTGAGTTACAAGTTGGTTCGCAAAATATTCTTTAATCTTAACTTACTTTTCTACAACAATGCTAGTTTCTTTTAAAATTGTGATTCTTTAATGCCTCTATTTCATACTGCCAGTTATAATAAATATAATATCGTAAATTCGATATTCCATGTATATAAGCACCACCCCTTCTCTATTTAAAGCCCATTACTCTAGAGCAATGACAGAAAGTCAGAAACATAGAGATGCAGTACTCACAGATTGTCACTCTTTTTAGTTTTCTACTCTTTATTTTGAGAGTTTGCAATGCCTTGAATTGTTCTAATCCAACAAAGGTTATCAATGTTAACCAGTCAGGCGAGGGGGGAAGCTTCAAAACCATCCAAAGCGCTATTGACTCTATCCCTAATCTCAACACCCAGTGGACACGCATCATAATTTCTGCAGGAACTTATACGTAAGGGGTTTTTCTTGATTTAAAATATATGACTATATATCTACTGCTTCGACATCTTTTTTATGTAATAAGGTTATATATAATATAGGTTTGAAACTATTTGATCTATTTCTATATTTCATGACATTGTTATCATGCAGAGAAAGAGTCACAATCCGCAATTCCAAGCCATGCATTTTTCTTGATGGACCTAGCAAATCCTCCACCATCATTCAGTGGAGTGATCATGATCGTATGAGTACCAGTGCCACTTTTACATCATTAGCAGATGATGTCGTAGCAAAGGGCATTACATTTATGGTAAATAGTTAATAAAAACAAGCATAATCTTTAATTTGGGGGATAAGCTCAAGGTTGCATACTGCCAAACTAGTCAACTTGTGTAGCCAATTTTTCATGGTGAAACCAATAAAAATGAAAACAATAATTGAGTAAACCAAAGAGTAATTCATACTTTTAGATTTATTATTATGTTGAGTATAAAAACAGTTTCTTATAGCTGAGATCAAATATTTTCACAGAACACATATAACAATCCTCCTACATTACAAGCAACCGAAGCCAAAGGCAATTTACCAGCATTGGCAGCTGAAATAAAAGGTGACCGAAATGCCTTTTTTGACTGTTCCTTTAAAGGGGTACAAGATACCTTGTGGGATGCTAGAGGACGCCATTTTTTCCATCGTTGCTATATTCAAGGTGGAATAGATTTCATATTTGGAGATGGCCAGTCTATCTATGAGGTAATATATTTGATTTCTATTAGTTCATGTTTTATTTAATTTGAAGATTTGATCATTTCATCAAAATCTTATCTGTTATGCCTAAGCAGAAAAGTACAATCAAATTTACAATGGGTGGAGATGGACCTCAAGGTCATGACGGTACGATAACTGCACAAGGGCGAGAATCAATCAACTCGTCATCTGGCTTTGTGTTTAATAGATGTGCCATATCTGGAAATGGAAATGGAAAGACCCAACTTGGGAGAGCTTATAGAGCATTTTCCAGAGTTATCATCGCTAATTCATATCTCACAGATGTGGTTCGACCTGAGGGTTGGTCTGCTTGGGACCAAGTTGGACATGAGTAAGTACATTTTCTTTATGCCTATCCATGTAGAGCAATGGAGCTATCTATCTAGCCCAGGATATATATAAATTTTCAATTCACTGATTTACAGAGCAAACTTGACATATGTGGAGGAGGGTTGCACTGGACCAGGGGCAAACAAGTCTAAGCGCGTGCCTTGGCTCAGGCATATGGGTCCGGCTGAGCTCAACAAGTTCTTGAATTGGTCTTATATCGACCAAGAAGGATGGATTTCCAAGCTGCCTTTGAATAATAGTTTCTAAGGAATTCAATTGTTGCCTTTTGTTTGTTACTCAGATGTGTCAAACATTTCCTTTTAGGAAAAACAACATATGGAAGAAGATTGAAAATAAAAGAAGTTTTCTATATCACTTTTATTATAGAGAATTTGTGTAAAATTTTATATGCATATATAAAATGAATAAAATATCACTTTTATTATAGAGAATTTGTATAAAATTTTATATGCATTTATAATATGCATAAAATATCACTTTTATTGTAGAAAATTTGTATAAAATTTTATATGCTTATATAATATGCATAAAATATATAAAATGAAAAAGCTAGAGAGGAATTAGGACAGGAGGTTGTCGTACGTAGCTACCATAATTATTTTGCTAAAGTGGTAAAGATATGATAAACTCCAAACTGTCGGCATAATTTTGATCAAGCCTTGTAACTAAAATTTTATATTGATTTGTTATATGTAATTAAGATAAAGTCTTACACACACACACATATATAATATGTATGAAATGAATGACCATCAACATAGATATCAATTGAGTTACAAGCTTGTCAGTTGGATAAATAATAATATACCATATAGAAAACTAAGTCTGTACTTTTCATTAATAGCAGAGATTAATAATAAAGATATAAAATAATATAGTATTTTATTTTTTTTATTCTTCGTAATGCATTAAATTACCATATGCTAGATCTTTAGTTTTAGTTTAAATTACTTACATTATAGAAAATGTAGTTATTACACTGCAATAGATAATCATCATAATCTGTAAAGTAATTATTTATTTATCATTGATTTTTTAATAATATATAATACTAGAATAACATGAATTATTATTTGTCCTTATATGATATTAGTGTAAAAAATTAATAAATGAATTTATTTTTTTAATTAATATATATTATAAAGGAAATTTATTAAAAAATAATTTTATTTTATTTATATTTCAACTTAATAAAAAAATAGAGTAAGTACTCATTTTGATCTTACAAAGATATACAAAATATCACATTGGTCCTACAAAGATATACATAATATTCATTGGTCCTCCAATTATTAACAACATCAAATTGATCTTTCAAAAATAATTGATGACATTAATTTGGTCTTTCAAGAACCAATTTAATGTCATTCTAAATACCAATTTGATGTAACATATATCTTTTAAGAATCAATTTGATGTATTTATAAATGAAAGTATTATATGATGTCACTTATATATTTGGAGGATCAAAATGAATGTTTATCCCAAAAAATATAATCAAACATTGATCATTAATTATTTTAAATAGTATCATATTACAAAAAAAGAATACCAATAAAATGTCTGTTGAATAAATCAATAAATCACATATTATATATTTATGGGCAACATTTTACATTCAGAAAGCAAGTTGGGATCGATTTTTCTTCCGTTGGATTTGAATTCTTTACAACGTAGTGTGCAATTTTAAAAAATACAAGATAATTAAAGGAATAAGTTTTAACAAAGTTATAGTTTGTTATTTAGGTGTTATTGTTTTGTTAATATTTAAATGTTTCATCATGATCTTTCTTGGGTTTAGTTTTCATTTTTATCAAGAATTTAATTTCAATCCACTGTCAGTATAAAATTTATTTACACTGTCATCCAATCATGTGTTGACATATCATTAAAAGAGTTAGACTTTTTAAGTAGTTGTTGTGATAGTCAAACTCTTTTAATGATTTGACAACATATGATTAGATGATAGTGTAAAAATATTTTACACTGATGGTGCATCAAAATTAAACTCTTTTATTAATTAGAAAAGTTTCTACAACCATATTATGGGCCATTTGGTTTGTAGAATATGATTTCATTTACGGGAATTCTTATGTGGGAAGGTGATTTGTTACATTTCTATGCCATAGGAATATTTTGTCATATGAAATGATGAAAATAATTACTAGTTTATTATCATATCATCACCTACCATCACTAACCACTGCCATGCCATTATCGATAACTTTCACTAGCCACTGACCACCACTACTTCGTGGCCGATCGCTGCTTCCAACCATTGCCATGACATTGCCGGCGGTCCCTACTATGTAGCTCTTACTGTTATTCCCTACACAATGTTACTATTAAGTGCCTTCTTACTTATATAAATACATTAGCATACTATGCATCCACATCAACTTACACATCAATATCCGCACTTCTTCGTTAAGTGTCTTCTTACTTCCTCATTCCCCAGACAATAATTAGTATTCTTACTTCTTCATTAAATTTCTTCTTGCTTCCTCTTCATCATTAAGGTCTCCTTTAGTAGACGGAATTGAGCTTGGAATTAAACATTGCAATTAGAATTAGACTTTCTAATTCTAATTATTTTGTTTGGTGTGCATATTAGAATTGGAATTCTAATTCTGAGTCCAATTCCATGGAATTGAAAAATAAATAGTTTATATTACTCTTAATTTTTAGCTTAAACCTTAAAAATTCTAATTCCAAGTACCGAGATTTTTTTTATTTTTTTTAATATTAAAAGGTAAAAGTTAAAAACTATTTAATAACTATTACCGCTTGTATCATCGACATAGTCTGGCAACGTCACCGCTAGCGTGTTCCAGCAATGTCATTGCTGGCACACTCCGGCAATGTTGTCGTCGGCATGCTCTGGTCACATTGTCTATCGCGCCTTCGAAATGCTAGTCGTTGACGACTTCCAATCACTATCGTCGTCATTCGTGCAATGACCAAATCATCGTGTTTCCTTCGATTATTGGTATCGGCATCTTGTAATCACCTTCACCATCGTCAATAACATTCTTTAGTTTGATATCTACTGCGAGCAATGCAAGCTCTATTGAATTTTTTTATAATTTTAAATTATTATTTATTAATTTAAATTTATTTATTATATCTTTATAAATTATTGATAAATTATTCAAATAATAAAATTTCAATTCAGTTTAAAATTACAATTCTAAAATTTTAATTCTTTAATTATTTCAAATATAAAAATTAAAATTCTTATCAATTTTAATTCTAACAAAAATAAAATTAAAATTAAAATTTTAAACTACAATTCTAATTCTGTGATTCAAATGAACGCTAAGGTCTTCTTACTTACTGACCCCACACAATAGTCAATACTCCCACTTCTTCACTAGGTGTTTTCGTACTTCCTCATTTCCCACACAATAGTACTACCTAGCATGTGTCTTCGTACTTCTTCATTCTCCAACAATAGTACTATGTAGGGCAAACATTATATTTTGTTTGTCTCAAAAAACATTTATGTAATTTTTAAAATTTCTAACGTCAAAACAAAGAAAAAAAAAGGAATTAAAAATAAATCCCTTGGCTCAAATCTCTAATTTAAATCCTAATCCTCACCCATTAGCGGAATTAAAAATGAGAATTAAAATAATAATGATAAAAGGTCCAAGTCAGAGAAAATCCCAGAATCTCACTCTAAAATCTCTAATCTACTTCTATAAATCTATAATGAAAAGAGGGAGAGAAAAGACATCCAACAAGAAAGAAGGGGACAAAAGGTGGAGGCCGGGAGAAGATAAAGAAATACACGAGGTATGGTGTTTAATAAGGGAGAGGAGGAAGGGAGGAGGCAGCAAAGAAGAAAAAAGAAGAGAAAGGAGGAGGCGACTGGGGCAAAAGAGGGAGGAGAATTTGTGAGAAAGGTGAGTCCACAAGGATCCATTATTCTCAACCTTCATCAGCTCAAGCTCGGGCCCCGGGACTCACATCACCTATGATGAAGTATTGATTGAGTCTGCGTGAGTCACGTAACCTCTTGTGTTGTAACGTCTTGTACATTTCTTGTAACATTCGTAACATCCTGCATGCACCATGCATGCTTGTGCTTAACAAATAGGCTCATATATTTGATTTTTTATTTATTTATTTGGAACCTTTGCGTTTATATATTGTGTAATACTCACATTTTGAATAAATTGAAAAACACATTTTTGAAACATATTTATGGTATTAGAAGTGCTTCCTTGCCTAACTAGCAACCCCAATCCGTCCCAATGGCCTCTGAGACCTCCACTAACATCATTCAACCCACACTAGCTACCCCGCTCCTTCATCTCCAACACCTTATCCAAAAGACCTTGTTCAATTAAACATGGTTGCACAGCTTCCCATCAAATTAAACGAAAACAACTACCTATATATGCTGGTGCAAATAGCTTCGTTCACTTCTTGCTGGACATGACCTTATATTGGCTATGTTACTGGAGCCACACCTGCCATTCCCCAACCATTGGCTAAGAGAAACTGCTAGTCCTAACCCCGTGTAGTTATACTGAGTGGGTCAAGACCAACTTCTCTTCCAAGCCATTCTCGGCTCTTATGATGTCGATGCTCATACCATCATGTCCTATACTAATACTACCGCTAAAGCTTGGATCAAGCTTCAACATGCTTATCCTCATCGCTCCTGTTCCTGCATTATGTCCATTAAAGAACGTTTAAGTTATATCACCATAGGCACCTCTTCAGTTCAAGAATATCTTTGATCCATTAGAAGCATTGTGAAAAAATTGTAGGATAATCTAATCTCAAAATAGAAGACAAAAACCCCCCAATCATTTAACCATAAATTATGGCATGCATAAATTATATAAATCAATTTAGAGACTATACTTTAGGGTTATCTAGATAAGAAGATGATGATGAGTCCATAGTCATCCTGAGATCAAATCACAGACGATGAGAAAAACACAATAAACTTTGTTAGTTCTTTGTGTGTAGGTGGGGAGAGAAACTATCCTATTCCATGATGCTTATTCTCTATGTAGTCTTAATGGGGCAACTACATAACATTGTGGATAGGAATAGGGCCTCTCCATGTGTTATAAAAAGTTGGGCTACCCTACCCATCATAGTAATCTCATACACAAGGCCAACCACAATAGGTTTAAGGGCTTATAAAAGCCCAATAAAAAAAGTGATTACAAATGGGCTTAACCAATATATGCTCTACAAGTATGACATTCAATTCATTCGAGTCTTTTAGCAAATATGTGAATATGCTAGTCCATATAGGATTAAATAATCCAACAATCTCCCACTTAGACAGCATAGACAAACATTTTAAAAGAAATAATATCTCAGATTAATGTGACCACAAAAAATATCAATTATGAGCAAGCACTCTCAACCATTGGTCCAAAATGGGATTAAAAGCACCTTAATAATGTAGAAAATCAAACCCGATAAGAGTACTGATATCATACATGTAAGATACTCAAATCCCAATAACCTAAATAACATGGAATGTGGATTAAAGGGAAAGCATATTAAAATGCATACAAAAAGTATGATCATGTGCAATTCCTAACAAAATGGCTCTGGCATCCGCCAAGCTACCTACTGAGATTCAACAAAATTATCTCAACACAATAAAATGAGATTGGGTCCAAAATATCTCTTACAATAAGCCATATTCTTAAATATGCACAGTAGCAACATATGGCAACAAAAGCTTCAATAAGTTTCGAGAGAACATAATAACAATTGTGTACACTCCCACTATTCCAGCATATCAAAACATAACCAATCTCATTAGAGTCACGTAAGTTTTAAAATACTTTAATGGTAAAATATTTATTAGTGGGATAAAACTTAGCTCTGTTATTCAACTTGAGTGCAAAACAGAGATAAATACATTATTGCAGAGTCATCGAAATGTGGTCGTAAATCAGAAACAATATGAAGCCTAACCAAAAATAATTGGATAACCACAGAGTCTAACAAAATTGGCTTTATTACCAACCACATACTCTGCCTACATAATTGAGGAGATTAGAAGTGTCCACATGACACTTTATAACAAGTCAACTCCTCTTTGTCATCGCAAATACAAATCCTCTACAAGATTTTCTCAAATGGGTAACCTATACCAAAATTTACTTAAAGTGATTTGATCACTTATGAGTGAGATCAAAATCCATAATACCTCACATATACTATTGGATTACTAGCAAGTTTCCAACAGCTCACTCAGGACCATTCAAGTGTTATATAACATATGTAATAAACAAACAACACACACTTGAGCATATAATTAGGTTACCAATTACGAAAGCACATGAGACCTATTTTTTAACTACTATTGAGGGCATATTAATCACAAAGTCTCTAACTTCCATAACAACGAAAAAGAATTACACATTAATGGGCAACAAGATCACAAATTTAGCACATTTCTAAATTTCTAAATATGTGTACTTTATGAAATAATCCATCAGTATAATACAATCTCAAATGTCTGTAAGCCTTAAATACAAAATAAGCATCATCAAGATCTATCACAAAATAGTAACAACTGAATATAGGACATTGTCTCACATAAACCAATAATGGTAATACCAGTCGCCAATAAACAACTAGCACAAAGAATATTAACAACAAAAGTTGCTACCACTTACCTAAGGTAGCATGCATTGGTAAACAATGCAAAGAAACAAAATACCCTAGATCAAATTTCAAACAACAATACCTGAAAGCCAGTATTAAGTCATATATAAACAACTTAGCATGCACTTAAGTATTTATTTGCTCAAATATTACAGACTTTATCAAAATAGGCATTTCAACAAACTTCACATATTTTATACTAACCACTCAAAAAATGAGTAACAATTACAAAATCACCTCGCCCTTATGAAATGTAAAGAATATTTAATCCAAGTTAATCTACCATAGGCAATTTCATATATTCAACCCATGTAGAAAGTAAGCATATAAGCTTTTACCTTATTCTCAAGTAAGAAAAATGTTGAATAGTAATACCATAAGTACAATAGGTTTAATTCAAATATTATTCATTCTAACGTTGTGCACCACCAACAAAAGGAATCTTTATCAATTGAAGTAATTATAATATGCTGATTTGCGCTCAAAATAAATACTTACAAAACCATCTTTATAAGAAATCATTTTTATCGTAACAACATATGAGAAAACTTAGAAAAACAACTTAATCCCTGGATTTTCACTCAAGATATTTCAAAATCAAAATTGATAATTTCTTTTAAAGATCATGACATTAGATGAATACAAAAGTGTAATTCTTTCTCAATTATTCTTTACAAATAGAAAGCCAAGGAGAAGTAACATTTAGTTAGTTCTACTACTTCAAAGTAGTAATTACCACAAAGCTTGAGCATTTACATAACAATAGAAATGCCAAGTACATACAAATAACATATAACATGTGTCAGAATATCACAAAATTATGCCAACAATACATATTCCAAAATAGGTTCAATAGGTAGTAGTTCTCTTCAAACCTTGTTAGGTTAACAAGTTTTCAACATGTTACCTTATCAATGATTAAGGTTTATCAACAATATACGACAACCACAATATAGGAAGTTTATTATGTTACAATACACTTTAAAATGCTTAATCATGTCTTCACTATAGGTCCCAACAATAAAGTGATGACAAACACATAAGGAAAAGAAAATCATATTTTGTTTATGTAAACATTAGTTTTATCATGTTCAATTAACAGGGCAATTAATTGAACTAGAATCATTGTATCATTGTGATCCCTTCTATGGGTCTGAATTAGAATATACAATACTTTCTCACTTGACAGAGCAAAATAATTGAATTCATACACATCAAGGAAATAGACACAAATAGTGTGTTTAAAAGTTCTTAAGTATTCAAACTATTTTCTCCATCACACAATTATTATGTTAAGTAATGTCACACCCATAGAGTATGTCAATTACTTACATAATCCAAAAATATTTCAAATTACGGATTATAATAAATAATATCACACCAATAGGGTATGTTAACTATTTAAATAATCCCAATAATATTTGCAAATCCATTCCAATGAAATTGAGAAAATAAATTTCATTTTACATGACAACCTATCCTAATTAGCTTCGCGATAGGCGAATGTAAAACCATTCAAAATCATATGTCTACAAAATATGGATTGCTACAGATTGTCTAGTTATCTCATTTGTCAAGATTCATAAGATGATTTCAATTACACATTATTGTCACATATAAATGTACGCAAATGAATTTATCAATTCAACAAAAACACTTGACAATGAGTAATATTTCATATATGTCATAACATAATTGAGCACACAATTATAATTAAGCTCTTATGTCATTGTAATCTAGTCTAAGGGTCCCGAATTACAATGTATAAGTAACTCCCACAACCTCAAAACTTATGTCCCTAAAGCTAATATCGAGAGGATACTAAAAACTTTAACGACGCAACATTTAATGCATTTAACAAGTCATTAAAAATCATATTAACAAAGACAAACTGATAAAGTGAGTGCATTATTAACATAATTCCCAATGCAAACATAATCACATCATTACCCAAATAACAATTTGTCATAATTGGTCCTGCGATAGGCAAGTGCACAACTATACAAAATGTCCAAAAAAGTTTCAAATATCATAAAATCGTGACTATCAAAATTTAGTTTACACATAAATTGTAAAATATCATAACTTTTTTTAAATACATTATACAATATTATATGTACATAAAAACAGGAAAAATTATTCCAGTATCAAAACTGAGTCACATATGAAAGTACACAAAATATAATAAACTCAATTATCTCACTACAATTGACTCCCACAATAGGTGTGATGACAATTACAAAAAATACTATAATAACAATAAGATTGCATATGGAGTTCACAAGTTTACATGCCACATAATTTTAAATAATTGTTACACTCACATATATAATTGCATATTTCAAAATTAGGCATTAAATGGTGAAGAACCCCTTAAGAATAAATTTATTCGCTTATGCAGTTACATAATAAACCAGTAATAAGAAGAGTTTCACAACTAATTTCAGACAGTGTGTCATCCATTCTTGTGTGTAGAGCTAACAAAACAGAATGGCTCAATGGGATATCAGAAAATTAGTTCTTTTTATGTCTCCTAATATAAGACTCAAACCAATATTAGAGTACAATTTGTAACAAAATTTACACAAAAGGTGCTCTAATTTATAATCATACAGCATATGAGAGCATACACAGAAGGATCACTTAATTAGATTTGCTATTGCTTTTTAATTTGTCCAATGACCAAAATATTGAGCAATACTTTCATAATGTAATTACACAACAAATAACGGACATATCAAAATATACTTAAATTTGCAATAACAAAATACAAAATATTGTGTTTATAACTTCTTAGTAGATATTGACAAAATATAACAATAATGCTTTAAGATTGCCAATATTTAAACATATTTCATACCAAAATAGCTAAGTATATAATAATTCCACAATTTATATTAAATTTAACAAGCTTAACTAATAGAAAAAAATGTGTCAATCAATCAATAATCAGGCCGAGAATTTACACTATCAAAATAACTAATTTCAATTTCTCAAATTTATTTATATATATAAAAGATTGTCATGATATTTATATACAACAATAATAGTGGGCATAATTAACAAAATTTATATTAGCATCAAATTAATAATTTTGTCACGAGATTATAATATATAATACTCTTTATCATTTGATGAGATTCTCCATAACGTTAAATATTCATAAAATGACATTTAATTATAATTCTCACATATTTACTTAATTAATACATATAAAGCATCAAACATATTTTAGCAGCCACATGGACTACTAAGGAGAATAACGAGATGGAAAAACTCAGCCTCAAAATAGCACAATATAAAAATATTATGCTTATAACTTTTCAATAATCCATTAAAAATTATAATCAAAAGGTATAAGATTACTAAAACCCACACATTTCCCATATTAAATTAGGCAAGTATAGTATAGTTTCACAATTTTCTACAAAATTCAATACATTTTAACAATTGAAAATTAACGTAACAAATAACCGTCAATAAAACTTACGGTATGAAGCACCAAAATAAACATTTAGTGTGCCCAACTTTGTTTAAATATTTTTCACATGTTCTATACAATAAGTAGTCATAATTTAATCAGAATTTGTTTGGGCATCAAATAACAATAACTTTGAGAGTTTATAACACACAACACTATCTATCGTGACAAAATTAATTTATGACGACTTAAAATTACTGCAAAATTATATATAAAACAAGACAACCATAAGAAATTTAGAGAGCATCATCTCAGGAAAAAAAAAACATTCTCAAAATTTGATCATATTTGGTTCAGTGACCAACCAATATCACGCTTAAGAATATGAATTATATAATATTCCAAGACATATGAGATGATACAAAAATAACCCCAACGGCAGATTGTCAACAATAAATGCAGTACAACAAACCATTATATCATTGGCTAGCTTAATAGTAACAATATATATATATCTCTTTTCTGCATTAGAAGCGCTTCAAATTCTAGATAGGCATCCAGCAGTTTGGATTGGACAAGTTTGTTTATAAGTTTGAAATCCCTTGCACCAAAAAAAGACATATTTAAAGTATGAAAAGTCGCGAGTGGCAGGAGACATGCCCATCAAAAAATAAATAAAATTCTTTTCCACCCAGATGCAAGCAATCCGTGTCAACAGACAAAGGTCATTCTAAAATGTGATTAACCCCAATGTAATCTTGTAAATTATGCTAAGAATTTGAATAGGAATTCAAAGAAAAGAAAAGTGGGGTTTCTCACCTCTTAAGCCAATTTTCATGAATTGTTTGAAAATAAATTTTGAAAGTTGCAATTGAACACAAGCAATATTATACAACCATAATCAAGGTTAAAGAAGCTCTGATACCAATTGTTAAAATTGTAGGATAATCTAATATCAAATTAGAAGACAAAAACCCCCAAATCATTTAACCCTAAACTATGACATGCATAAATTATACAAATCAATTTAGAGACTAGGCTTTAGGGTTACCTAGATAAGAAGATGATGATGAGTCCATAGCCCTCCTGAGATCAAATCATAGACAATAGGAAAAACACAATAATCTTTGTTAGTTCTCTGTATGTAGGTGGGGAGAGAAACTATTCCTAAAGCATTGTTGATGAACTAGCTCTTATAGGTCACTGTCGCGACCAGTGAAAATTGCGACGGGGAGCGGCGAAAGAAAAATTATTTAAAAGACAATGGAGTCGCTACCAATCGTTTATTGGGTAGGGAAAATGACTGGCAAAACTCTTTAAAAATGAACTTAAAATAAAAAGAAAAAGAAAATGTCTGCTAAAACCAGGCAAGGTTTAGGAATCAATTATGTATAGAAAATGGCAAGAACTTAACCCTACAGTATCCCTGATATATTCGTTTTGAGATGGTTATCTTAAGCCAATTGTGCAAATTTTATAACCTAAACGATATCTATTTTGCCCCTTTTAATACTTAGGGAAATTAAGCAAGTGTGAACAATTATTTATAGACAACGAGGAAACTAAATTGCAAAAATTAAAAGTTTGGTTTGACTTGCGTGCCTACATATCCCCTAGTGCAATGGAAAATTCAAAGTCACGTAGTTCTCTCAAGAAAATAATTGCGAGTTGATTGATTTTAATTAATTAAATAATAAAAACATTGCTTTGAGTTAATTGAAAAAGAGTTTATTTGATTAAAACAGAAATGATTTAATTTGATTTATAAGGGGAATTGTTAACGCGTCTTAAATGGGATGAAAGGCGGTACTGGACCCCCTGATCCACCCCAAGGAGATTGTCTAGTGAGTACTTAACCCCTGAAGACAACTAACGCAATTTGTTGATTTTATTTGCTTAAAACGAGTTATTGAACTCATCGATTTGGAACTCATTTGCAGGAATTTTGGAAGGAAAAAACTACCGCAATTTCTTCATTATAAAGTACACACATAGCTTAAAGAAATGGAAATAAAATGAGAAGGCTATTAAAAAAAACTAGTGTTACATGAATTAAACTGCAACAAGAAAGCAACTGTAAATGGAACTCATAAGACAGCGCTGACTACTTCAGAATGCATCCACATAGGCAAGGCATAACATCAAAATGCTTTTGGAACATATTAGGTAATTGACAGGAAACTCATTTTCATAGTTAGGACAAAAGAGCTACTGGCAGGTTAGAATTGGCTTATTGACAAATGATTCATGAACAACTAACCGGGAACAACACATAAGCAAGTTAAGAAAACAAGCTAAAGCACTAGACATGTATAAAATCATGATATGCACTGTGTAACCTAAACAGATTAAACTCTAGGATAACAATTGACTTAAACATATTTGCACACATACATCTTCAATGGATATCTAGCAATCCCAAACATTTTATCAAGTAACACAGGCAAATTAAGTCAGTGGCCACATTAATTCATTCACAGATTTCCAAATTGAAGCTTGCTATTTAAAGTACACCAACATGAGCATCAACAGGGGGGATCAAACAGATTTTGTAAATAAACCAGGATCACACCCAATCCCAAAAACCATTTTATTTCAACTAGATCCTACAGGTTGGTGACCATGGGTTACTAACTTTGAGATGATAGATATGTTAAACTTGAGTCACCCTAACGTGTCATAGTGAAAACAGATTAACAATGTAATTGAATCTAGACACATACAGGTAGATATCATCAAAATCTCATGAAACACAGAACAGGACCACAAATAGCATATTGCAATAGTAAACTTCACACAATCTAGGAACCATTAGTGACAAAATAGTATTTCAGACAACATATCTAGTTATCGCAACAATAAATCCCCATATTTACAGTATGGGACCAGAGCAATTAAAGACACAGATTTCTGATCAAAATTATCACCAAATAGTCAAAACTAACGCTAAAATAGAAATAGTTAGAAAACATAACTCAAGCTTCAAAACAGGACCTGCAAGCAAACCAAACAACTAGAAAATCAAACACAGTCCAAAGCCACAGAATTTGCAGACACCCTGCCAATCAGATTAGTCTCAACATGAAAACAGCCTCCCCTACTTCATACACTCAAAATGAAAGTGGGCTTATCCAACATTGCAGAAAACCTTGTACTGAAATTACAACACCCATACATATGGGATCAAAAACAAAGAAATACATGTGTCCAAGTAAAACGTGTATATTGTCTGAGCAAGACTAAGACAATAAGGAGAAACAGAAATTTTGCAAAATAAGATACACATGCAGATTCAAAATTCTCAAACCTGCCTCAGTCCACGATTCAAAATCACATTTACAGTTTCGTTATATTAGCCAAATGAACAAGTAAATTTTCAAATTCTAACTTGCTCAAAAATACTATACCGAGTAACAGATCCGGCCAGTAATCCCAAATAAAAGATGTGCATAATCCATGACAAGAGGTTGTCGAGACCCGTCAAATAATAAAAATTACCGGTTCACAAACTAATTTGTAGTATAGAGAATGAACCGAATCGTATCTCAAGGATCCAAAAACAAAGATTCAATTAGATCAAGATAATTAGAAATGAGGGTTTTTGTTGTTGATTAACAAGATTGACAAAAGTACGAGCCTTAAAGTTGTAAACAAATCTAAAGAGACAACCAATCCAAGGAAATTTACCGATCTTGAGTTTAATTCATCATTGATCATAAGGAATTCACTTAATTGCTAACCATGTTCTTGGCCTTAGATCACATCAAGAAGCCTTAACATGATCCAAGAATCCTCTACTAGATAAGCATATAAGATTTAGTTAACCAATGTTAGATAAAGTAAGCACCATTCAAACATAAATTAACTTAAGATCTAAAATTTAACTAAGCTAAACAATCCATCAAAAAATTTTGATATATTGTTTAGTCTTTGTGATCCTCTTTGAATACATGATAATAAAGCTATTATCACATCAACATCTAAATCAAATTAAGCAATTTAATCTAGATAAAAATCAAAAGAGGAAGAAGAGAAACTTGAATAACAATTAAGCAATATGAACAAGTGAAACAAAATCTCCAAATTAAACATCAAGATGGTTAATCCCTTGGATTGATTATAAGAGCCTAGCCTTCCATGGATGGGAAGCAAGAACTCATAAAATAAAGAACAAAAATGAAATTCTAAAGAGAATGGAGAAGAAGAGAAAGAAAACTCTCACAAATACTCAAACTTTCTTCAAACTTACTTCAAATTAAGTGATGTATAATACAAAGAGATTGGCTCTATTTATACTAATCCTAGAAGCCAATTTGTAATTGAAAATAATCTGAATGCAAGCTGTAAAAACATGAAATTGTCAAATATGAAAGCTTGATGCATGATTGGTGGGTTGGTGCATGGTAGGTGGGTTGGTTGTCAAATTGAATGATGTATAATATAAAGAGATTGACTCTATTGACTAAATGGTCTTCAATGAAGTTGGAAATATGAATCTTATCTTTCAATGGCTGAGTTTCAGCTCAAAAGGAGGCCTATAGCCTACGATATAGTCCAATATGTGCACACTGCCCAGATTCCAGTGACAGCAAACCCACTCTGCATTGTAGGGCTATTTTGGATCCTTAGATTCCGATCCAGCTCTTGAGTTCTTCATGACACTTCTAGAGCCTTGTCTTAGCTTTCCAAAGACACCAAGATCACTTCAAATGGATCACCTAATCCCAAGTTATGACCTAACCAAGGAGGAAAGGTCAAAATGCATCAAAATCCAAGAATTATTCATAATTTGAATTAAAGCCCAATGAGGCCCAACAACATTAAACTCAACTAAAATACTAATATTGAGCACAATAAACATCTAATAAAGCCTAGTACAAAGCTAACATAAGTGTCTCAAATTGATTGATCAATCCAAAATTGGGTAGCAAGTGTAGTCAGTGCAAAGTGTGTGTAAAGGAGAGATAGGCTTGGTGCAGTGGGTGCTGGGGCCTGATTTGGGTCAAGTTCTTCTCTCTTTATTTTCCAAAATCACACCGATCAAAATGAAGTGTTCACAAGGGTCATTGTTGCTCTGGTATGGAATGGAAAGTCTCCTCAACCTCTATTTGTGGGCTCTCAGGTTGGGCCTCCTTAGGTGAGGGCTATGATATCTTCTCTAGGGACTGTAACTCATCTTTCAAGATCAGTCGTTCTTGTGGGTTTCACTAGGCCTCTCGCTTTGCCAATACTTTTTCAACTTGCCCTGGAAAATTAGAGCTTCAATGTCATCCTTGAGGTCAACACATTCATATATGGTATGACTGTAGGACTTGTGGTAGTTGCATCGCCAAGACTGATCCAAGTTCTTTCGTTCAAGTGGCCTAGTGTGACTATAGGACTTGTGGTAGTCGCACCATGAGAACGCTGCATGGATCGTTGTGTGAGTGTCATGAGTTCTCACAGTAATAATGGTGTATGTGGTCCTTTGACTTGAAGGCACTACAGTTCCCTACATAAGGAGTTGTGTGACTTGATATCATCAAATGTCCCCTATAACAAGGTGATTATAAATATGGCTATTGGACATACTGCAAATCATGCGAAGGGATATGAGTGACCTAGATAGGATTTGTCACTCTTACTTAATAGGAGCAATATCTTTGTGCCCCTTGATTAATTGAGACTGCAACATGCATGACCATGCTCAAAATGAGTCAATATGAGATATTGGTTTCATTTGTCTTCGTAGGTCTACTCGGAGGTTAAGAAACCAAACATTGAACTTTACAAGGGTGGCACATTCCATGCCTTATGTTTATTTGAGATATCTAGACAAAGGGACTAGACTACACGATAACATTGTTCACAGAAATGTTATTTCAAATCACTTATATTTCTGTTACTTGAGTAGCAGTGATGTATTGCTAGATATCACTCACTGTTTGTATTAATAAAATAAGATTTTAGTATTACTGTCAATGTAATAGGAACTTACATGGCCACACACTTTGAATAGATCGAAATTGAGATTTAATATTCATCAGATGAATTTAATTAGGAATCCAATTATGACTTAGGCTCCTAAATAACAAGTTGGACATATAGTTAGACTAAATAGGCCAACTGAATGGATAGACTTAGACATAATTCTAACCTAGGTCAAATTATAAGCAAGGACATCAATGCTTCTTAGACTCACTTATGACGGCTGCCCTATATATATACATGTAGTAGCTGTAACAAAGAACACATAGAGAGATTTGAAGCAGTTTTAGAAACCCCAGCCGTCAGTCCTTGACAGTGAGAGCTAGAGGAGCAGCCTCCCCCTGCAGCTAGTATGGTGGCATGGAGGAGAACCTGATTTCGCTCCGTTCATGTGGATATCGTAGATGCACCACAATCTTGCTGTGCTTATGATTGATAGATTGTGATGACAGTTGTCCTTCATTGAGGTAATTCCATAACAGTTTTTTGTTTTTCGCAAGGATCCTCTATTGGGTTAGGGATTTTTGTTTTGATTTTCGCTATGTTTGCTTTTAGTTTCGTATCCCGAAACCCAATAGTTCCGAGACTCGTTCGATTTTGTCACCAACGCCCTCCTTCTGTTGTTCCTTAGTGAGTTCCTCAACTTGGGCTTGGAGTTTTTGGACCAGCTAAAGAAAGGCTTGGTACTCTAGGGGGGAGGTGCCTAATTGCTGGCACTTGAAGCGAGATTGTTGTCCTTTTGAGGCAATTTGTGGGTGGTTTGTTTGGTATTCGGCCTAGAAGCCATGGTGGTAATAGGAATATGATTATGTAGTTCCCACAGATGGCACCAATGTTCACATCGGAGCTCACGTAGAAGAGATCGGACGTGAACAGGTACAAATAATAATAACAATAAAGATAAGAATTAGTGATCATGGGTGCATGTACGGTACAAGTGAGACTCTGCTGGTCCATGCAAGAAGTAGGATCAGTTGGCCGTGTGCCAAGCATTCGAGCAGCGGAAGCTAACAATTATTTGGTGGTTGTTTACGGGGATGGTTTGGTTCTTGACATGCTATTAGATCCTCTATTACTAAATGGTTAAGAATTTGATTATTGCTACCCTTATTCCACTAGGTAAAAGTGGGTCTATGCAATGTTCTCGTTTCAAGCCCAAAGAGTTCATGTGAGAGGGCATGCTAGAGATTAAAGGTAAAAAAAGACTTGAGAAGGGGGTTGAATCAAATCACCCACTAATTCAATTTCTGCAATATACTAAAACAAAGAAACTGGTACAGATATGAGATAGCTCATTGAGTAGCTTATGTTAGTGGAAACTTAATAAAATAGTAACATAAAGATTTGCTCAAGTAATCAAAACTTAACACACACAATAGTTAACCAATGTAATGTAAAAGAATAGGGTTAAGAGAGATTGCACAAGAGAATTTAGACTGGTTCAGTACCAATGTGGAACTTACATCCAGTCCCCAGCCAAGCTGAGATTTTCCACTATCGACTGAGTTTTTTTTATCAATCTTAGCCTCTCCAAGCTAATAACAACCAAGTAGCACCTTTACACTGCTTAACAGGTCACTCACAGACCTAACTACTAGCTCACCTAGCTAGATTTTTTTCAGCCATGCAGGGTTCACTCAAAAGAGTAATGTATATGAAAAACTCACTAAGAGTATATATCTCACAAGTTAGCTCATAAACATAGTACAAGAGGATTTTACAAAGAATAACAATATTTCTCTTGTTTTTTGATTGTATGATGATATGGTTCGATGTCCAATCCTTCATGCAGCAAAGGCTTTATAGCAAAGAGGGATATTTGACCGTTTGAAGGTGGTCCACACACTGTTGCAGAAAGTATAGTAGGTACAACACCTTTTCTAAAAATTTTCTTTTACTTGTTAGGTTGTTGGATGTTTGTCAACACACAAACAACTTTTGACTTTGAGTTTTAGCTTTACTGAAGGATTTTGAACCATTGGCAGTCCTATGGGATCAAGCAAGATCAATCTTAGAAGTTGCATTGTCCTTACAGTAGTTGCAGATTCCTTCCAGTAGCTAGCTCATCATGAGTCCAAAACTTCTGAAGTTTGCACAAGTTTGAGCTGACCTACCTTCAATCATAGGCATCATCATCTTGTTCTTCCATATGCTTTGTTTAGGACTTGTTCTTCATCTTCACAGAGGCCTTCTTGTTCGTCTCATAGGCGGTGCTTAATGTCCAAGTTTTAGATATGAACATTGTAACCTTAGGACAACAACTTGTACACCTAGTTTTTTTAGACTTGTAAGACTTTTGTAATCTTCATTTTCATTTGAGAATCATTGTATTCTTTATGTAATCCAGGATATCAGTTCTTCTTGAAGTATCAATTTTTTGTACTTGAGAATATCTTTGATTAATGAAAAATCTGCACATTTGTCCTTTAACTAAGATCAAGCATAAGCAATATGTGTTATGAATTAATACATTATATTCAACATGTTTGTTATCATCACATAGATAAGCTTTCTAGGGAACTTTGGATTAACAAAGATATATACCATTCATGGGCTTCCACTTAAAAGACTTAAGCTTTTAAGAGATTTGGCCCCCGAAAGGAACATGTGAATTGTGACTTTTGTTTGTGTATTAAAAAAATTAAAATAGGAAATCCATGAGAATGGGTTATGGATGAATGTATCACATATATGTTTGTGGGTGATGATGACATGATCGAATTTTAGCTTGATGACATGTGGTGTTGGATTTCTATCACTATAAAGTATGAACTACAATATTAACCAATTGCCTTTTGTTAAGGGTGGTGCTTCATAGTATCCCGCTAACTCCCATGTTTTTTTTTCCCTAACCAATTGCGTACCCAAATTTCTTCTTTGATTAAAGTTATCACCATCTATATGGAGATAAATAGTATAGAAATAGGTTATGCACTGAAGAAGGAAGGTCGCACACTGTTTTAGTGATGGTTATGAGTCAGAAGTTCTTGCTTTCTGGTGTCCACTGTCCTCTCAAAGCTTTTATTATTTCTATGACCCTGTTTGTCCCTAAGCAACGAGATTTCTGCAATTGTGAGTTCCTTAATTTGATCTCTTTTCTATTTTATATATGGTGTTAAGTGTGACTTCCTTAAGTTGATATGGTTTTCTTTTATATATATGAAATTAAGGGCTCATTTGGATAAACTTATAAAAAAATGAATTTTTCTATTGACCTTTTTTTAGTAGAGCTTTTCTTAAAGAAAAAATTATTTGCATCTGGATGCAATGTTTGTAAAGTACTTTCAAGTAATAGAAATACTTGTAAGTTTGTTTGGATAAAAAAGAACAAAAGAGTTTTTTTATAGCAAAATTAATAAAAATGTAGGGTATCCAGAATAATAGAGGTAGGGTACAAGAGGAAAAAAATAAAGGACAAGAGATGCAATTTTTAATAAAGGCAAAAAGTATTTTTGTCAATAAATTATATGAAAAACCAATTCTCCTTCTCTTTTTATCAAAAGCTGTGGATCACTAGCTTCTAAAAACAAGTTGTAATTGAGTTTTTTTTTAAAGTTTTATCTAAACATACATAAAAATTTATGGAAATATTTTTTTTAAAAAAAAAGCCTATCCAAACACACTTTAAGTTGTAACTTGTTTTAGCATTATTGAAAAAAATTGCAATTTGTAATACCATTGTTGACAAGCAGTGGGACAAAATGTGTTTTTTGCAACAATGGCAAGATGAAGCAATATATGGGGTTAATTGACTATAAGTATGCAAGGATTCAAGTATCTCTTTCTGATATCATGTACAAAAAAATTATTTATTATGAAATGCTTTGGATATTCTAATGAAATTGCCTTTATTTTGCATTCTTCAATTAGCATGAATCATTTTGGGTGTTTCGTCTAACTACTTTAAGAGCACTTGTTTACTTTTGGTGTGTGAAAATCAACAAGCGATTGCTATTCTCTGGCTGAGGTGATATTTCTTTTTTGAGAATATGGTGATATTTCTTTCTTTGATTATGTTTTGGGGTTTATACTATTCAGTTTTAATGCTAATCTTATTACCGTAAGATACAATCCAAAAATATTTATTTTTCCCAATTAAGAAGACGAAAGAAGAAAATAATGAAGATAAGTATATTTTTACTCTGATCTTGGGATTAGCCCTGGGTTTGAGTAAATTTTTTTGAGTAAACACTCATTTTAGTCTTCTAAAGGAATAAGTGTCATCAATTAGGTCATACAATGATAAATATATCAAAATGGTTCTTCAATGTCAAATTTTCACATCAAATTAGTCATTCTATGTCATTTTTTGACATCAAATTGGTCTTTTAATGTCATATTTTACATCAAATTAGTCATTCAAAAAAATCAATTCGATGTCAAAAATTATTAAAAGGTCAAACTAATGACACTTGTATCTTTAGAAGACTAAAATGAGTATTTACTCTATTTTTTTTTCTTTCACTTCCAACAATATCATGCTGAAAGCTTTTACAGTTCGTTATCTTTATATCTCAGTCTTAATTTTACCTTTATAGGATTGATACTCTGCTTGAAATGTCCTTTCTTCAAAGTTGCAAAATGAACCATTGCTTTTTCAGTGTGTGCTGGTATTCTTTTGACTGTTGTAGAGGATATGCATTTCATTGTTTTCGTCATTCTAAAATCATCCACAAGCCATTTGAAATGTGAAACATAATGTTTGCATTCTTGACACAAGTAGGCTCATCTTCATTTATAAGATGGCTCATTAGTGTATTCCTCATAAGCTAATAATCAATATGAGCATGTTTATCTCTATTATAAGTATGCTCAACCTTGATCTCCCATAAACTTCTCTAGAACATGACTTTGATTGCAACATCTTTATAATATGAGGCTTCTTATATTCTTTTCATGAGATAGTTTTATGTAATGCTTCCAGTTTTCTAGCTTTATATAAGCCTTCTTATCTCCTGGTATAATTTGACTTATTGTGGCACATGGAGACTTTTGAAATACTTTTTCTACAACTTGAGATTTCATGTTTTCTTTGATTAATCAACACTACATTTCATCTTTAATTAAGTGCAAATATACTATGTTACATATTAGAATCATGTTTAAGACCATCATTAAAAAATTAATCATTTTAGACATCTTAGGCTAATATGTTCTCTGACTTATATATTGCGTCCATGCAGATAGTATCATATCTTTTGAGAGAAAATATAAATGCATTAAATATGCACTGAAACCGGAGGAAAAGTCTCAAAATTGAACGAGCAGTAGGATAAACCATTGGGAATCAATATACTAAATATGAAAAAAATGTAATGCAATCAATGTACCCTAATTTATATTTAATCTATATAAATATATAAAGAGAGAGTTCATTAAGGAGAAACTTGAAGGAGAGGATGGCATGACATGTTGATTTGTTAGCATATGACACTAGATATAATTGAGATTCTTAATGTGTAAAAATATAAATTCGTCAATATGCATTATATGTTGAGAAAAAGACCCAAAACTAAAGGAGAAATAAGTCAAATACCTAGAAATAAATATTCTAAATATGAAAAATAAAAATAAATATGTAATCAATATGAACTAAATGTGGGGAAAGATCCAAAACTAAGGAGGGAGTTCATTAAGGTAACACTGGAAGGAAAAGTTATTATCCATTAAGATAATTTTTACATAACATATGTTTCTACACAAGATATTTATTTGACTTGAACATACAACAATATCCATTGCCAATTATTGTTTTTAGGTTAAATTAATGTGTGGGTCCTTGTATTGTTTAGGAATTTTCAATTAAGTCCTTATATTTTAAAAGTTTATAAATGGGTTCCTATAGTTTTAAAAATTTCTAATTCGGTCAATGCTATTTGAAACTAATAACGATTCTTTAATTGTTGGTTAGATTCAAGGATTTAATTATAAATTTTTGAAACTATAGGCATCCAATTACTTACTTTTTAGCTCTTGATATTTTCAGCAATTTCTAGTTAGGTCATGAATTTGGGTTACTGTTAGCACTTTATAACTGTGTTTTGACTGTAGGAACCTAATTAGAAACTTTTAAAATTATAAGGACTTAGTTACAAACTTTTAAAATGTAAGGAGCTAATTAAAAATCTCCAAACAATATAAGAACTTACATGTTAATTTAACCTTGATTTTATCTCCTAAGATCTAGCTTATTACTATGTTCCTCCTCCTTCCCCAAAGTCATGAATTAATATTTTTCTTTTGTCTAAAAAAAATGCTATAATTGGCGAATTGAATTGTTCTACTTCTTCAACAAATTCCTTTATTCATGAATTCATGCATTACACTTGAGGCTGATATATTTTCAGCTTTAACAGTTGAAAGTGCAATTGTGCTTTGTCTTTTGTTAGACTATGAGACTAGATTTCCTCCAATGAAGTGACATCCTCCATTGGTGCTTTTTCTTTCAATTTTATCTCCAGCATAGTCAGCATCACAAAAGCCAACTAATCTGTACTCATGAGATTTCTTAAATAGCAAACCCAGATTAGTAGTTCCTTTCAAGTATCTGAATATTCTTTTAATAGCAATTACATGTGACTCTCTAGGATCAGATTGAAAATGTGCATAGAGACACTGATTTATAAAGAAAATAAACCAGTTGGATTAAAGAAAATCAATTAACAAATTAGCTAATCCAAGAAAATTTACCTAGCTTAAGTTTAATCCATTATTAATCACAAGGAATCAACTTAATTGCTAACCATGTTCTTGGCCTTAGATCATATCAAGAAGCCTCAACATGATCCAAGAATCCTCTACTAGATAAGCATCTAGGATTTAATTAACCAAGATTAGATAGATTAAGTATCATCCAAACATAAATTAACTTAAGATCCAGAATTTAACCAAGCTAAACAATCTATCAATAAGTTTTGATATATTGTTAGTCTTTGTGATCCTCTTGAATACATGATAATAAGGCTATTATCACATAAACATCTAAATCAAATTAAGCAATTCAATCTACATCAAAATCAAAAGAGGAAGAAGAGAAACTTGAATAACAATTAAGTAAATTGAACAAGCAAAACAAGATCTCTAAATTAAATATCAAGATGGTTAATCCCTTGGATTGATTACAAGAGCCTAGCCTTCCATGGATGGGAAGAAAGAACTTAGAAAATAAAGAACAAAAACGAAATTCTAAAGAGAAGGGAGAAGAAGAGAAAGAGAGAGATGCGAAAGCTTGAATTAATGACTAAAATTAACAAAATGCTACAATATTACATAATGGAATAACAAAGAGAAGAGGAGAAGAAGAATATGTTCCTCCCATCATGTCTCATTCTAAACTTCCTCTCCCCTTAAATAGCACAATGACCCATGTTATCTAACCAAATGATAAACAATTACAAAAGAAAAACAAAGTTGATATTCTGCCAGATTTCGTGTGCCTCTCCTTCCATAATCTGTATGACCCTCCAACTCACCGAATTGACTTTAGGTGACTTCATAACAGTTGTAGATGACTAATCATTTTGAGACACTTATGTTAGCTTTGTACTTGGCTTTATTATATGTTTTTTGTGCCCAATATTAGTATATTAGTTGAGTTTTATGTTGTTGGGCCTCATTGGGCTTTAATGCAAATTTTGATTAACTCTCAGATTTTGATGCATTTTGACATTTCCTCCTTGATTAGGCCATAACTTGGGCTTCGGTGATCCATTTAAGGTGTTCTTGGTGTTTGTGGAAAGCTAAGACAAATATCTACAAGTTTCATGAAGAACTCAAGAGCTGGATCAGACTTATAATGGTCCAAAATATGCCTAAAAGTCAGAGTGGGCTTGCTGTCGCTGGAATCTAAGCAGTGTGCACATATTAGATCATATCGTGGGCTGTAGGCCTTTTTTTGAGCTGAAATCGATGCCATTGGAAAGATAATATGCACAACTTCAACTTTACTGAAGACCATTTAATCAATAGATGTCGTCGTTAGCATGATTATGAAGCTGCAATTTAGTTTGAATTTGGAAACACGTTCTGCCAACGTGACTTAAGGTAGGTGCAGTATTTTTAGAATATTGACAAGAGGTTGTCGAGACCTATCAAATAAAATAACCGGTTCACAAACTAATTTGTAGTATAGAGAATGAACCGAATCGTCTCTCAAGGATCCAAAAACAAAGATTTAATTAGATCAAGATAATTAGAAAATGGGAGGTTTTGTTGTTGATTAACAAGATTAATAAAAGTAGGAGATTTAAAGTTGTAAACAAATCTAAAGAAACAACCAATCCAAGGAAATTTACCGATCTTGAGTTTAACTCATCATTGATCACAAGGAATTCACTTAATTGCTAACCATGTTCTTGGCCTTAGATCACATCAAGAAGCCTTAACATAATCCAAGAATTCTTTACAAGATAAGCAAGCATCTAGGATTTGATTAACCAAGGTTAGATAAAGTAAGCACCATCCAACATAGATTAACTTAAGATCTAGAATTTAACCAAGCTAAACAATCTATCAAAAAGCTTTAATATATTGTTTAATCTTTATGATCTTCTTTGAATACATGATAATAAAGCTATTACCACATCAACATCTAAATCAAATTAAGCAATTTAATCTAGATAAAAATCAAAAGAGGAAGAAGAGAAACTTGAATAACAATTAAGCAATATGAACAAGCAAAACAAGATCTCCAAATTAAACAACAAGATGGCTAATCCCTTGGATTGATTATGAGAGCCTAGCCTTCCATGGATGGGAAGGAAGAACTCAGAATTTAAAGAACAAAAACGAAATTGCAAAGAGAATGGAGAAGAAGAGAAAGAAAACTCTCACAAATACTTAAACTTTCTTGAAACTTACTTTCAAATTGAATGCCTCTAATACAAAGAGGTTGGGTCTATTTATACTAATCCTAGAAGCCAATTTGTACATGTACATAATCTGAATACAAGCTATAAGAATATGAAAATTGTCAAAAATGGAAGCTTGATGCATGGTTGCTGGGTTGGTGCATGGTAGGTGGGTTGGTGTATGGTTGGTGGCTTTTAGTCAACAACTCTTATCCGACTTCTGGCTTCAAATTCATCACCTAGATGGTGCATTTTGGCTTGGATGTCTATCATCAAAGTTGTAGCCAGTTGTCTCCTTGAAAATCTCCAATTTGAATCATGTCATTTGGACTTTTAGAACTCCAGAAATGCCAAAAACACTGCACCTACCTCAAGTTAGGTGGGAAGAACGTGTTTCCAAATTCAGACCAACTTGTAGCTTCAGAAGCATGCCTAAAACGACATCTATTGACAAAATGGTCTTCAGTGAAGTTGGATATATGGGTCTTATCTTTCAAATGACCAAGTTTCAGCCCAAGAGGAGGCCTATAACCCACTATATAGTCCAATATGTGCATACTGCCCAGATGGTTCCGTGACAGCAAACTCACTCTGTATTGCAAGGCTATTTTGGGCTCTTAGAAGTCCGATCCAGCTCTTGAGTTCTTCATGAAACTTGTAGATCCTTGTCTTAGCTTTCCAAAGACACCAAGATCACCTCAATG
This sequence comes from Styphnolobium japonicum, assembly GCA_023212625.1. Lineage (NCBI taxonomy): Eukaryota > Viridiplantae > Streptophyta > Magnoliopsida > Fabales > Fabaceae > Styphnolobium > Styphnolobium japonicum. Next base: position 9,330,206 of record JALBWW010000010.1, read on the forward strand.
GGATCACCGAGTCCCAAGTTATGGCCTAACCATGGAAGAAAGGTCAAAATGCATCAAAATCCGAAAATTATCCAATATTTACATTAAAACCCAATGAAGCCCAATAACATTAAACTCATCTAAAATACTAATATTGGGCACAATAAACATCTAATGAAGCCTAATAAAAAGCTAACATATGTGTCTCAAATTGATTGATCAAATATCTTGAGCTGTAAAAGTCCTATTGATATGAAACCAGCTCCAAAAGTTCAAGGAGACAATTGTCTATAACTGTCATGAAGACACCCAAAGTCAATTCGGTGGGATGGAGGGTCATATAGATCATGGAAGGAGACACACGAAATCTGACAAAATATCAACTTTATTATTTTTTTTTTTTGTAATTGTTTATCATTTGGTTGGTTAATATGGACCACTATATTTGATCATCTCCATTTTTTACAGCTTGCATTCATTTTATTTTCAGTTACAAATTGGCTTCTAGGATTAGTATAAATAGGGCCAATCTCTTTGTATTAAGCATCAATGAAATTGGCAGTAAGTTTGAGTATTTGTGAGAGTTTTCTTTCTCTTCTTCTCCCTTCTCTTTAGAATTTCGTTTTTCTTCTTTATTTTCTGAGTTCTTCCTTCCCATCCATGGAAGGCTAGGCTCTTATAATCAATCCAAGGGATTAACCATCTTGATGTTTAATTTGGAGATCTTGTTTTGCTTGTTCAAATTACTTAATTGTTATTCAAGTTTCTCTTCTTCCTCTTTTGATTTTAATCTAGATTGAATTGCTTAATTTGATTTAGATGTTTATGTGATAATAACTTTATTATCATGTATTCAAAGAGGATCACAAAGACTGAACAATATATCAAATTTTTTGATGGATTGTTTAGCTTGGTTAAATCGCTGAACTTAAGTTAATTTATGTTTGGATGGTGCTTAATTTATCTAACAGTGGTTAATTAAATCCTAGATGCTTATCTAGTAGAGGACTCTTGGATCATGTTGAGGCTTCTTGATGTGATCTAAGGCCAAGAACATGGTTAGCAATTAAGTGAATTCCTTATGATCAATGATAGATTAAACTCAAGATCGGTAAATTTCATTGGATTGGTTAATTTGTTAATTACTTTTCTTTAATTCAACTAGTGTATTTTCTTTTTAAATCATCAAAACCTCCCTTCCAGTGGCAGCAAGCTTATGCTAACTTTCAGGCCTATTTTGGACCATTAGAAGTCCAATCCAGCTCTTAAGTTCTCATGAAAGTTGTAGATCTTTGTCTTAGCTTTCCAGAGACATAAAGATCAGCTCAAACGGATCACCGAATCCCAAGTTATGGCCTAATCAAGGAGGAAAGATCAAAATGTATCAAAATCCGAGAATTAATCATAATTTGCATTAAAGCCTAGTGAGGCCCAACAACATAAAACTTAGCTAATAAACTAATATTGAGCATAACAAACATCCAATAAGCCAAATACAAAGCTATAATAAGTATTTCAAAATTGATTGATCAGACACACACTAAACATTATATTAGGTCTGGACGCAGTAAGATATAAGAGTGATCCAATCATACCTCTGTGTACCTTTGGGTCCACCTTTTGATCTTTATCGTCCAATTTGAGTGTGGACGATGGATGCATTAGTGTGCTCATTGTTTTGCAATCGTCCAATTTAAACTTCTTCAGGAGTTCCTTTGCATGCTTGGTTTGGTGAATGTAGATTTCGTCCAATGTTTGCTTTACTTGCAAACCTAGAAAGAATTTCAATTCTCCCATTAAGCTCATTTCAAACTCCTTTTGCATCAATTTAGAAAAATCCTTACAAAAAGATTCATCAGTAGCTCCAAAGATAATATCATCAATATAAATTTGAACTACAATGAAATGTGAGTTTGTGTTTCTACGAAAGAGAGTAGTATCAACTTTTCTTCTAGAAAATTCATTTTCCATTAGACAAGTGTTTAATCTCTCATACCATGCTCGAGGAGCTTGTTTTAATCCATACAGAGCCTTTTTCAGCTTAAAAACATGCTCTAGATGATTTTGATCCTCAAAACCAAGTGGTTGCATAACATAAACATCTTCATTGATTATTCCATTTAGAAAAGCACTCTTTACATCCATTTGATAATCTCATACTATGATGAGCAGCAAATGAAAGTAAAATGCGTATGGCCTCCAATCTAGCTATAGGAGCAAAGGTTTCAGTGAAATCAATACCTTCTTGTTGTGAATAGCCTTGGGCAACTAACCTTGCCTTGCTTCTCACAACCTTACCATCTTCATCCAATTTGTTTCTGAACACCCACTTTGTTTCGATGATGGATTTATCTTTGGGCTTTTAGACCAGCATCCAAACATCGTTTCTTGTGAATTGATTAAGCTCTTCTTGGACAGTTAATATCTATCCTTCATCCAAGAGAGCTTCTTCAACTTTCTTTGGTTCCATTTTTGAGATGAATGCAACTTCTGAGTATTCTCTGAAGGCTAACTTGTACTTACTTTATCATCTGGATTACTAAAGATTTGATCTTCTGGATGATAGGTTTCAAAATGCCAGCTTCGTTGAACATCATTTCTTGTTACATTTTCTTCTTTACTTTCATCATCCAATATTTCTTTGTTTGCTGTTGATGGATTTTTATTGTTGTCCTTTAAGTTTAAATCTGCAAAAGACTCATCTAGCTCTGATAAATCTTTAATAGGCTTTTTGTCATTAAACTTAACATGGATAGACTTTTTTATAGTCAAAGATCAAGTGTTATAAACTCTGTATGCCTTTGAAGTTTCAGAGTATCATAGAAAAATTCCACAACAACTTTAGCATCAAGTTTCCCTAAGAATCTTTGGTATTCAAAATATAACATTGACAACCAAATGAATGAAAATAAGAAATGTTGGGTTTTCGTCCTTTCCACAATTCATAAGGAGTATTATTTAGCAAAGGTTTAATATATATTCTATTTTGGATATAACATGCAGTGTTAACAGCTTCAGCCCAAAAGTGTTTGGAGGTTGAGTTGTCATTAAGCATTGTACTAGCCATCTCTTGAAGAGATATGTTTTTCCTCTCTACCACACCACTTTGCTGTAGTGTTCTTGAGGCAAAGAAGTTGTGAAGAATACCACTTTCTTCACAGAACAACTGAAAACTCTCATTCTCAAATTCTCCTCCATGATAACTTCGGATTGAGTTGATACACATGCCTTTTTCATTTTGAACTCTTTTACAGAATATAGAGAAGACTTTAAAAGACTCATCCTTATAAGCTAGGAACATAACCCATGTCCATCTAGTATAGTCATCTACTATAACTAATCCATATCTCTTCCCATTTAATGAAACAGTTCTTGTTAGACCAGACAAATCTAGATGTAACAGCTCTAGTGGTCTAGAGGTGGAAACAATATTTTTGGACTGAAAAGATTTTTTGATTTGTTTCCCTTTTTGACATGCATCACATAGAACATACGATTTATACACAAGCTTTGGTAGCCCTTTCATGAGGTTATGTTTATTTAGCTTTGAGATTAACCTTAAGTTTGAATGACTGATTAATCTATTTGAGACACTTATGTTACCTTGGTTAGGCCATAACTTGGGACTCAGTGATCCATTTGAGGTGATCTTGGTGTCTTTGGAAAGCTAAGACAATGCTCTACAAGTTTTATGAATAACTCAAGAACTGGATCGGACTTCTAAGGGTCCAAAATATCCCTGCAATGCAGAGTGGGTTTGCTGTCACGAAAATCTGGGCAGTATGCACATATTGGACTACATAGTGAGCTATAGGCCTCCTCTTGGGCTGAAACTTGGCCATTGGAAAGATAAGACCCATATCTCCAACTTCATTGAAGACTATTTAGTCAATAGATGTCGTTTTAGGCATGATAATGAAGCTACAAGTTGGTTTGAATTTGGAAACACGTTCTACCAACCTAACTTGAGGTAGGTTCAGTGTTTTTGGCATTTCTGGAGTTCTAAAAGTCCAAATGGCATGATTCCAATTGCAAAATTTCAAGGAGACAACTGGCTACAACTTTCATGAGACCTCCAAGCCAAAATGCACCGTCTATGTGATGAAAATGAAGCCAGAAGTCGGATAAGAGTTGTTGACTAAAAGCCACCAACCATACACCAACCCACCTACCATGCACCAACCCACCAACCATGCATCAAGCTTCCATATTTGACAATTTCCATGTTTTTATAGCTTGTATTCAGATTATGTACATGTACAAATTGGCTTCTAGGATTAGTATAAATAGAGCCAATCTCTTTGTAATAGAAAAGATTCAATTTTAAGTAAGTTTGAAGAAAGTTTGAGTATTTGTGAGAGTTTTCTTTCTCTTCTTCTCCATTCTCTTTCCAATTTCGTTTTTGTTCTTTTATTTCTGAGTTCTTCCTTCCCATCCATGGAAGGCTAGGCTCTTATAATCAATCTAAGGGATTAGCCATCTTGATGTTTAATTTGGAGATCTTGTTTCACTTGTTCATATTGCTTAATTGTTAGTCAAGTTTATCTTCTTCCTTTTTTAATTTTGATCTAGATTGAATTGCTTAATTTGATTTGAATGTTTATGTGATAATAGCTTTATTATCATGTATTCAAGAGGATCACATAGAATAAACAATTTATTAAAGCTTTTTGATGGATTGTTTAGCTTGGTTAAATTCTTGATCTTAAGTTAATCTATGTTTGGATGGTGCTTACTTTGTCTAACCTTGGTTAATTAAATCCTAGATGCTTATCTAGTAGAGGATTCATAGATCATGTTGAGGCGTCTTGATATGATCTAAGGCCAAGAACATGGTTAGCAATTAAGTGAATTCCTTGTGATGAATGATGGATTAAACTCAAGATCGGTAAAATTTCCTTGGATTGGTTAATTTGTTAATTGCATTTCTTTAATTCAACTAGTGTATTATCTTTTCAAATCATCAAAACCCCCTTTTAACTATCTTGATTTGATTAAATCTTTGTTCTTTTTGGATCCTTGAGAGACAATTCGGTTCATGCTCTATACTACAAATTATTTTGTGAACCGGTAATTTTATTTATTTGACGGGTCTCGACAACCTCTTGTCAATACCCATTGCCTAGAGTTGCTTGGATGACTTAGGTCCTTTGAGAAGAAGTGTTGGGGGTGCCTCTTGAGTCTACTACTGAAGTTTGAGAGCACTTGGAGCACAAAAATTTGGGAGCAAGGTTAGGTTTTTGGGGGCTGATTAGTGCTTGTTGGAGGCTTCAAAGGCGGTGGTTTAGTGCTCTAAATCACCTTAGGTAAGTGTGGGTTTACTTGTAACTTTGGTATGGTAAAAGTTAGGGTTTTGAGGGTTAATGGGGGAAATCCAAAATGTTGATTTTGTATGTGTTTTGATGCTTGGTTTGGTCTTATTAATGATGCAAAAATGTGGTTAGAATTGTTAGATTGGATGGGTTGAAATCATGTTTCAAAATGGAGGGATTGGCTTAATCTTGAGAATTAATGCAAGACTTTTTTAGGGATTTGATGCATGTTGGGTTTCATTAATAATGTATGCATGTGGTTGAGATTGATATAATTGGTGGATCGATAATATGTGCCCATGTTGGGAATTTTGCTTGTTTTCATGGTAGCGAGGCACTTAAGGTTGCCCAGATCACGAACCACGACCATGGCCACCACCACGAACTGGCTGTGGTTACCTCTGGTAAGTGGATTTCGTGTGCTGATTCCAAACCAAGGCCTAGCCGTGGTGGCCTTTGTTTCACTTTTCTTCAATTTTCCAAATTTCCTCGAACCATGGCCGTGGTGGAAACCACACCCAAGTCGTGGCTGAGTTTGTTTGCCTTTTTTAATGTATTTGACTACTAATTCAATATCACATGATGTGTATTTATTGATGTTGGATTCGTAGGTGGAAAATTAATTATTGCATAAGGTACCATTGTCATTTAGGGGATAGCCATGATGTTGAGAAAATGATGATTTGTACATTGTTGTTTGATTGTGATTTTGAAACGAATGGTGTTGATGTGTGATTGTTGAATACACAAATGAGGAAAAGCCAGACCGAGAGGTAGTCCTTAGCAAAAATGAGGAAAAGTTGGACCATGAGGTAGTTTTGGGAACCAATAAGGAAAAGTCGGACCTTGAATTAGTCCTTGGCAATAATGATGGAAAGCTGGACTGAGAGGTAGTCCTTGGCAACAATGAGGAAAAGCCGGACCATGAGGTAGTCCTGGGCACAAATGAGGAAAAGTCAAACCATGATGTAGTCCTTGGCATAAACGAGGAAAAACCGAACTTTGAGAGTCATTGGGCATTGTGATGTGCATGTTGATGGAGTGTGAATCTTGAATATGGTTGTAATGGATTGTAGTGATGACCTTATGCACTAATATCTTGACTCTCATGCATACTTTAATTACGAGTATATTCATATTCACTGGGATGTATATCTCATCCCGCTCACCTTTAGAATCACAGCTTAAGCTCAGCCCCTCTACGAAGTGTGTACTGGATTGATGGTAGCTTACTGTGATAGTTGTAGCATTTATTTTCATGTCTTATTTTGGATGTAGCTGAGCTCCCTTTATGTATCTGCTGGAGATATATTGTGTATTTATCTGTTAGGGCATGATAGGGGAACTGGCAAAATATTGTTCATGTTCCCATTTGACAAGAGGTTGTCGAGACCCATCAAATAATAAAAATTATCAGTTCACAAACTAATTTGTAGTATAGAGAATGAACCAAATCGTCTCTCAAGAATCCAAAAACAAAGATTTAATTAGATCAAGATAATTAGAAAGGGGGGTTTTGTTGTTGATTAACAAGATTGACAAAAGTACGAGATTTAAAGTTGTAAACAAATCTAAAGAAGCAACCAATCCAAGGAAATTTACCGATCTTGAGTTTAATCCATCATTGATCACAAGTAATCCACTTAATTGCTAACCATGTTCATGGCCTTAGATCACATCAAGAAGCCTTAATATGATCCAAGAATCCTCTACTAGATAAGCATCTAGGATTTGAATAACCAAGGTTAGATAAAGTAAGCACCATCCAACATAGATTAACTTAAGATCTAGAATTTAACCAAGCTAAACAATCCATCAAAAAGCTTTAATATATTGTTTAGTCTTTGTGATCCTCTTTGAATACATGATAATAAAGCTATTATCACATCAACATCTAAATCAAATTAAGCAATTTAATCTAGATAAAAATCTGCTACCAAGTGGCTTCAATAACTCAAGAGGGGGGTGAATTGAGTTTTCAAAACTTTCGCAAAGTTTGTTTCAATGATGCTAATTATATTGAATCAATGGACTTGTAAAGGATAATAACTAAGATTAATGAGCTTTTTAATACAGAAAATATAAGACAAGAATTCACAACATTAAAAACATCAAGCTAGATAAATTGATAGAATATAGCTTATAAGTAAAAGATAAGGGTTGATAGAATGCAAACAGATTTATACTGGTTCAATCACTTCTTGTGATCTACGTCCAGTCCTCGAGATCGTCCACCCGAGATTTCAACTATACTTCAAGCTTCTAACTTGGGTGCTTGATAAAAACCCTTACAATTTAGAGCACTTTTCACTTAGTATGGGATCCTCCACCCTCTATGTGCAAGAGCCTCCCTCAATACAATAAGGAATTTCTCTCCTTGAACTTACACAAGATAATCAAATGGTTTTTGGTTGTTTATAACTCTCACAAGAGCAGATATACAACTTGAGGAACAAATGAGTATTTGATCAAATCACTAAGCAAGCTTTTTCAAATAGAAAACAGAGTATGATGAACTAAAGATTAGAAAAAGCTCTTTCAAAATGAATTTATGATCATAGGTCTTTTTGAAACTCAATTTAGATGAGCTATAAATAGCTCTTACAAGTTTAGATCCGTTGGGTAGTAGGTAGATATCAAATCACTGATTAAACTAGCCGTTGGAAAAGTTTCTGGAGCGTGTGTAGTCAACTACACAACTGTTGTAGTCAACTACCATGCCTTTCTGACTTTTAAAAACATGAGAGTTTATTATGATAAAAATGCATGTAGTCGACTACACTTACAAGGTAGTCGACTACAATAGCTCTCGGACTCTTTTTAAAATCAAAGGCATCTGAGATATATTATTAAAGATAATATGTAGTTGACTACAGATATTATGTAGTCGATTATATGTCTCATCGGATTTATGAGCTTTTAAAAAGGAACAACTTTTTAAAACGATATAATCGACTACAATAACTTTGGTAGTCGACTACAAATGTCCTCGAGTTAACATGTATTTAACAGAAGTATTTTTATCAGCATTGTAGTTGACTACAAGTATTCTCGGGACATTTTAAAAGCATAGGCATTTCAAGGTTTTGCCTAGTGTAGTCGACTACAGGATTTGTGTAGTCGACTACAAGTTTGTTCTGACTTTTTGAAAACGTTGTAAACTTGAAATTTTACAACTGTGTAGTCGACTACATCAACCTTGTAGTCGACTACAAGTGACTTAAAAACTCATTTTTGATCAAGTTAAAAAATCTTTCTTTCCAAAGCATTTTAAAGATAACTTTCTTTTTATCAAACCTTATTTTAAAAATAGTTTTGTAAGATTAAAATAAATTGCTTGCTAAGTGATTTAAGCAATTAAATACTCTTACAATGATAAGTAAAAACCTATAAGTCTTGAGTACTCCTTGTGATCTTGTTCTTGACTTCTTGGTGCGGAATCCTTTGTTTGGTTATCATCAAAATTCTATATGTCAAATGTTGTACACAGTTCACAAAATCAAAAGAGGAAGAAGAGAAACTTGAATAACAATTAAGCAATGTGAACAAGCGAAACAAGATCTCCAAATTAAACATCAAGATGGCTAATCTCTTGGATTGATTATAAGAGCCTAACCTTCTATGGATGGGAAGGAAGAATTCAGAAATAAAAGAACAAAAACGAAATTGTAAAGAGAATGGAGAAGAAGAGAAAGAAAACTCTCACAAATACTCAAACTTTCTTCAAACTTACTTAAAATTGAATGATGTATAATACAAAGAGATTGGTTCTATTTATACTAATCCTATAAGCCAATTTGTAATTGAAAATAATCTGAATGCAAGCTGTAAAAACATGAAAATTGTCAAATATGGAAGCTTGATTCATGGTTGGTGGGTTGGTGCATGGTAGGTGGGTTGGTGTATGGTTGGTGGCTTTTAGTCAGCAACTCTTATCCGACTTCCAGCTTGATTTTCATGAACTAGATGGTGCTTTTTGGCTTGGAGGTCTCATGAAAGTTGTAGCCAGTTGTCTCCTTGAAATTTTGGCGTTGGAATCATGCCATTTAGACTTTTAGAACTCCAGATATGCCAAAAAAACTGCACCTACCTCAAGTTAGGTTGGCAGAACGTGTTTCCAAATTCAAACCAACTTGTAGCTTCATAATCATGCCTAAAACGACATCTATTGACTAAATGGTCTTCAGTAAAGTTGGAGATATGAGTCTTGTCTTATCTTTCCAATGGCCAAGTTTCAGCACAAGAGGAGGCCTATAGCCAATTATATAGTCCAATATGTGCATACTGCCCAAATTCCCGTGACAGCAAACCCACTCTGTATTGCAAGGCTATTTTGGATCCTTAGAAGTCTGATCCAGGTATTGAGTTCTTCATGAAACTTGTTGAGCCTTGTCTTAGCTTTCCAAAACACCAAGATCACCTCAAATGGATCACCAAGTCCCAAGTTATGGCATAACAAAGGAGGAAAGGTTAAAATGCATCAAAATCCAAGAATTATTCACAATTTGCATTAAAGCGAATGAGGCCCAACAACATTAAACTCATCTAAAATACTAATATTGGGCACAATAAACATCTAATAAAGCCTAATACAAAGCTAACATAAGTGTCTCAAATTGATTGATCACCAGTTCCACTATTATTTTGTTCATGTTGCTGTAGGAAATCGAGATAACACTGTTGTAAATTATGCACAGTTATGGTCGCTATTAGTATTCACATTTATGTTTTGTGCATGGAACATAATGTTGTATATTTCTGTCGAGGTCGGAGACCTCTATATGATATCTATTTTTTTAATTAATATTGATAATGCATATGTTTGGATGGGTTGGTACTTCTGTTTATGTTTGTGGTCTTTGGAAATGATGGAAAAACGGAGGAAACTCTGCCGAATTTTTGTAAGAAAAAGAATAATTTTTGTAAGTGCTCGTAAATTGGTAAATTATGTTGCTAATGGAGTAGGTGTTACAAAAATCATCATCAATGCCTGCTTATATATACTCACTTTCTACGTTTAGGAATTTCATTGAAATTATTTTTATAAATCAAAAGTTTTAAGTTATTTTATTAAATTTTAAATTATACATACCATTATGTCATCTTATAATTAAATTTCATTAATTTTTTTCTTTACACTCGCATTACAGGTTTCTCTTACATTAAAGTCATTTAAAAAGTAAACACATTACTTATTTGACAAATATGTGAATTTTTTTCACATGTAAGTAACATTACTTTTTTTTTTCCTTTTCTGACGTAATAATTTTGCATCATAAACTCAAAAAAATTATTATACCTTTATATAGTTTTTAATATTAATAATTAGCAAATTATTAGTACACAAGTTTCAATTCAAAATTTAATATTTAATTATATTATAAAAACAATAAGTAAAGTAATATAAGTTCATATTCTCTTTTTTCATTAAATACATATTTAATGATTTCTCTCTCTTCTTTAAAAACATAACTGAGTAATCTCTTTTTTTATTAAATTAGGTTGGTTTGAACCATTAATTAGATGAAGTTGTGATTAATGGTAAGAGTACAACTGTTACACTGGTCTTAATTGATCCTCACCATATATATATATATTTAAATATATATAAATATATATTATGCGTATTGTATATGCATATGCATATAAAATTTTATACAAATTCTCTATAATAAAAGTGATATTTCATGCATATTATATATGCATATAAAATTTTACACAAATTCTCTATTATAAAAGTGATATAGAAAACTTCATTTATTTTCAATCTTCTTCCATTTCACGTATACATTACTACATTCACCAAACTGGTGGCATATTAGATAACCTGTCCCCTTTTGTTGTTTTCCCTAAAAGGAAATGTTTTACACATCTGGAGTAACTAACAAAAGGCAACAATTCAATTCCTTAGAAACTATTATTCAAAGGAAGTTTGGAAATCCATCCTTCTTGGTCGATATAAGACCAATTCAAGAACTTGTTGAGCTCAGCCGCACCCATATGCTTGAGCCAAGGCACGCGCTTAGACTTGTTTGCCCCTGGTCCAGTGCAACCCTCCTCCACATATGTCAAGTTTGCTCTGTAAATCAATAATTGAAAAGTTTATGTATATCCTGGGCTAGATAGATTGCTCCATTGCTCTACATGGATAGGCATAAAGAAAATGTACTTACTCATGTCCAACTTGGTCCCATGCAGACCAACCCTCAGGTCGAACCACATCTGTGAGATACGAATTAGCGATAATAACTCTGGAAAATGCTCTGTAAGCTCTCCCAAGTTGGGCCTTTCCATTTCTTTTTCCGGATATGGCACATCTATTAAACACAAACCCAGTTGGCGAGTTGATTGATTCTCGCCCTTGTGCAGTTATCGCACCATCATGACCTTGAGGTCCATCTCCACCCATTGTAAATTTGATTGTACTTTTCTGCTTAGGCATAACAGATAAGATTTTGATGAAACGATAAAAGCTTCAAATTAAATAAAACATGAACCAACAAAAATCAGACAAATAGTTTTGGTTGGGTTTTTTATATACATTACCTCATAGATGGACTGGCCATCGCCAAATATGAAATCTATTCCACCTTGAATATAGCAACGATAGAAAAAATGGCGTCCTGTAGCATCCCACAAGGTATCTTGTACCCCTTTAAAGGCACAGTCAAAAAAGGCATTTCGGTCGCCTGTTATTTCAGCTGCCAATGCTTGGACATTGCCTTTGGCTTTGCCTGCTTGTGTTGTAGGAGGATGGTTATATGTGTTCTGTGAAAATATTCGATTTCAACTATAAGAAACTGTTTTTATACTCAACATAATAATAAATCAAAAAATATGAGTTTACTTAATTATTGTTTTCTTTTTTATTGGTTTCACCACGAAAATTTACTAGTTTGGTAGATGTCTGGTTTTAATTTTAGTGTTCAAACTTGAGCCTATCCCCTAAATTAAAGTTATGTTTGTTATCAATTATTTACCATAAATGTAATGCCCTTTGCTACGATATCATCTGCTGATGATGTAAAAGTGGCACTGGTATTCATAATTTCATGGTCACTCCACTGAATGATGGTGGAGAATTTGCCAGGTCCATCAAGAAAAATGCATGGCTTGGAATTGCTGATTATGACTTTTTCTCTGCATGATAACAGTGTCATGAAATGTAGAAATATATAAAATAGTTTCAAACCTATATCATTTATAACCTTATTACTTAAAAATGATGTCCAAGCAGTAGATAGTCATATATTTTGAATCAAGAAAAACCCCTTACGTATAAGTTCCCGCAGAAATTATGATGCGTGTCCATTGAGTGTTGAGATTAGGGATAGAGTCAATAGCGCTTTGGATTGTTTTGAAGCTTCCTCCTTGGCCTGACTGGTTAACATTGATAACCTTTGTTGGATTAGAACAATTCAAGGCATTGCAAACTCTAAAAATAAAAAGTAGAAAACTAAAAAGAGTGAAAATCTGTGAGTACTGCATCTCTTTATGTCTGTCATTGCTCAAGATTAATGGGTTTTAAATAGAGTAGGGGTGGTGATTATACATGGAATATAGAATTTACGAGATTATATTATTTATTATAACTGGCAATATAAAATATACAAAATTCTATTATTATGAAAAAGAAGCAATAACGAATCACAATTTTAAAAGGAACTAACATTCTTGTAGAAAAGTAAGTTAAGATTAAAGAATATTTGCGAACCAGCTTGTAACTCAACTCACCCTAGCCTCAGTCCCTAACATTTGAGTGTGATGATTATGAGAGATATTTGATTTTTCCCAAGCTATCTGTTTCCTTTTCTACTTAAGTGCTTGCATGTCTCACTAAACCAAAAATATATATAATTTATCTCTTTATTTATTTTATTTTATTAAATATTTTATTTTTTAATATAGCATTATATGTTGCAGTGGCACAATATTTATAAAATGTTTTTTTTAATGAGGATTGTGAACACTATATTAGAAATGAGAGATGGATAATGAATGAAGAAATATATTTAAAGGAATTGATAATGATTTGTTCAAGAATTTTAAAAATTCAAATTATATCATGGATACTTATATAATTATGTTATTTATTTTATTCCAATTTTACAATTAGATGCATGAATTTGCACAATTTCTCAAGCATGAACTTAAGCATGATCAACTTACTCTTGAAGTCTCTCTCATTAGAAGATATATACTTATATAATAAATATAAGAGTTTACATAAATCATTATGCATGAACCTGATCGATTGATCCTTAGAGTATCCATCCGTTAATAGACACATGTGCTTACACAAATTCCTATACATAACTTAGATATGGCCTCTAATGCTACACATTTAGAATAAGAAAAAGTTCATTCCAATTTAAGCTATACAATCATGATAAGAATCGTTTTATAGGAACGTGACATTTTTTCCCAAGAATTCCAATATTGTGTTTGTAAATAAATATATTTATTTTTAAAGAAAACATAATGGTGTATACTTAAATTCATAAAAATTTTACTTTAATTTGACAAAAAAAATAGTAAAACTAATATAGAATTTTTTTAACAAATGGATAATATTAGTTTATGCATTTTTACACGCGTTGGATGATTCACTGCGTGTGTTCATAAACATGCAGTTGCACACTCTCACATAAAAAGGAGGGAGTGAAAGTGAGCTAACCGAATCTTTTGCATTGTTTTTTTTCTTTAATTTATTTACTTACTGGAAAATGGTACTATGATGTAGTTTCATTTATAAGTTGGTTCATATCATTATTACTGAAATAACCTAAAATTTTGATTGGATAAATTTTTCAATTAGATTGTAATGGTACATAATCCTAAGATGTGATTATTCGAGTGTATGATAATGCATTGAAACTTTTACATAACTTGTCATCAACAGTAATTTCTTAAAGAGTTCATTATATTTGCATTGTTTTTTTTCATATTAAAAGAAATCTAGCAATCTGCATCTCATTAATTAGTACATATTTGATGCATGATTGTATTTCAATTTTGGGGCTTTTGTTCTACATGTAGTTCAAATTAATTGCAATTAATTTATTTCATAATAAGAGATATCACATTAAATTAAATTTAGTGTAGGACAATATATGCGTACTATATATATATATGGGTCAGAATCACTAAAATCATATCATTAATTTTATTTTTATCCAATGGTTCAAAATCATTTACTTTAATAAAAAAAAGAAAATAGTAAACTTTGACATTAATAAAAAGAAAAAAAAGTAAAATCTAACTTTAACGATGAGAGAGAATTTAACTCTTAAGTTTTAACTTTACTTATTAAATTAAAAAATAATATATTATTAAAGATAATTTATAATATTATTAAAATTTGTAATATTATAATATATTTTAAATTTTTTTAACTATTTATCCATAAAGATGCTAAAATGTATAAATTAATTAAAAATAAATATTTTTTATATGATTATAATAATAAACTCACTACAAATCACATTACATTCTGCCTATGTAATTAAAATGAAACAGAAAAATGCATATCACGTTCATAAAAATTTCGACATGCATATAACAACATTCATATAATTATATAAATATTATTTTTTAATTTAATAAGTAAAGTTACTCTTATTTTCTAGTAAATTACTCCCTCGTAAATTACCCTTATTTTCTTTGGATTTTTTATTTTTTCAAAAAAAAAAATTAACATATACTTCTCTTAAATTATACAATCGTGATTGAAAAGCTTCCATAATTTTCTTAAAAATTTTCTTTGACTGACACATTCGTAATGGTTGCCTTTAACACCGTGCTATGTACCTTTTGATCTTTTACTTTGACCGAAGCTTATTAGTGGGTTCTTGCACTCTCTTGGCAGCGACTGTGGGCATGCTCTTGGCGGTTGCAAAACTGTGGAAGTTATTCCTATGGTTGGTGTTTCATGAAGAGGACTGCCACTAACTCTCTATAATTTAATTTCTAGTCATATTGCTTCAAATGTTATATTTGCTTGGTGTGTAATTGAGACAAAACTTCATTCCGTATAATTAAATTAAAAATAATTTATATAATTATATGAAGGTCGTTATATGCATATCCACTTTTTTTATGAACGTGATATGCATTTTTCTGTGTCATTTTATTTACATGGGCAGAATGTGATGTGATTTGTAGTGAGTTTATAATTATAATTATATATAAAATATTTTTTTTATTAATTTATACATTTTAGCATCTTTATGGAAAAATAGTTAATTTATATATATATATATATATATATTAAAATATTACAAAATTTAATAATATTATAAATTATCTCTAATAATATATTATTTTTTAATTTAATAAATAAAGTTAAAACTTAAGAGTGAAATTCTCTCTCTTTATTAAAGTTAAATTTTACTTTTTTCCTTCTTTACTAATGTCATATTTTTTTTTAATTAATGTCATATTTCACTATTCTCTTGCTTCATTAAAGTAAATGATTTTGAATTATTTGATTAAAATAAAATTAATGGTCTGATTTTGATAAACTCTTACACTGGTCTCAATTAATCCTAACCCATTACATATAGAGTTTAATTTCTATCCACTGTTAGTATAAAATTTTTTTACACTGTCATCCAATCATATGTTACCTAGAAAGTCTAACTATTTTAATGATTTGGTAACACATGATTGGATGACAGTATAAAGAAACTTTACACTGACAATGGATAGAAATTAAATCCTTACATATATATATATATATATATATATATTTAATGTATTTACTCTTATACCAATCTCTCTGACCATCGATTACAACTTCATTTAATGATTCAAACCAACCTAATTTAATAAGGAAAGAGATTAGTAAGTTATGTTTTTAAAAGAGAGAGAGAACTCATTAAATATGTATTTAATGAAAAAAGAGAATATGACCTTATATAACTTTACTTTTTGCTTTTATAGTACAATTACATATTAAATTATGAATTAAAATTTGTGTAATAATAATTTGATAATTATTAATATTAACAACTATATAAAGGTATGCTAAATATTTTGAGTTTATGATGGAAAATTATTACGTTATAAAAGGGGGAGAAAAGTAATGTTACTTAAATGAATTTTTTTTCCACATATTTCTCAAGGATTTAATTTCTATCCACTGTCAGTGTAAAAAATTTTTACATTGTCATTTACTCATGTGTTGCCAAATCATTAAAATAGTTAAACTTTCTAGGTAGTTGTTGTGATAGTCAACTCTTTTACTGATTTGGCAACACATGATTGGATGGCAGTGTAAAGAAACTTTACACTGACAGTGGATAGAAATTAAACTCATTTCTCAAATAAGTAATGTGTTTACTTTTTAAATGACTATAATATAAGAGAAACCTATAATGCGAGTGTAAAGAAAAAAAAGTAATGAAATTTAATTATAAGATGATATAATGGTTTGCGTAATTTAAAATTTAATAATATAACTTAAAACCTGTAATTTATAAAAATAATTTCAATGAAATTCTTAAACGTAGAAAGTGAGTATATATAAGTAGGCATTGATGTTGATTTTTATGAGTTTATTTTTCATTTTTAATTAAATAAAAGTTCAAACTATAGATTGTTTTAGTAGAAAAAGCTAAATTAGTAAGTACAACAATTCCACTTTTTATAATATTATAGATATAACTTGATATGCAGGTACAATTTTTATCACCTGAAATAAATTATTTAGCAAAAAGGATACATAATTATTGATAATGACGGATAAATTATAGTTGTGACTCTTTGTATAAAATAAATGATTGTGAAAGTAGTATTACTATAAATTTAGACAGAGTTAGGAATTTAGTGGCTTTCAATTGTAAATGTAAGAATTTTGTAAGTAGTATAAATTTCATCCATAGCTTTTTAAATTTGTATTATTATATAATAGGTTTTATTTTTAAATTACTATGCGTGTTGAATTTAATTTACTACTATAATTTGTTTTAATAAAATGACATTAATTATATGTATATTATATATAAATTCACAGATTATATTAAATGAATTTACATAATTAATTTATCGTAAATTTATATTAAAACTTCTAATTAATTTTAGGATTTAAAAATTGTGTAAAACATTTTAAAAGATATATAAAAAATAATAAGTAGATTTTTCTCTTTCTTCATTAAATACACATTTAATGAGTTTTCTCTCTTCTATAAAAACACAACATGTTAATCTATTTCTTTATTAAATTAGGTTGTGTGAACCATTAGATGAAGTTGTAATTAATGGTCAGAGATCGGTGTAAAAGTAAAACTCATACACTCGCATCAATTGATCCTAATTCATATATAAGAGTAAAACTTTAATATGTATATATATATATATATATATATATATATAAGCTTGCTCACATAATGAGAGCTATTCAAGTAGTTAATTTAAATAATTTCCCAACTCGTGATTGATTGACTTTTTTAAATTTTGTCCAATAATAGATACATAAAATTATTGCAAATCACTTGCTTGAATTTTGACATATTAACCTTTTGTGTCACCGTCCATTAATATATTGTTGGATTATTTAATCTTATGTGAACTAGCATAGTCAGATATTTGTTAAAAGACTTGGATTAATTGAATGTCATATTTGTGGAGCATATATTAGTTAAGCTCATTTGTGATCATTTTTGTTATTGAGCTTTTATAAGCACTTAAACCTATTGTGGACTGTGGTGATATGTGGGCATTGTGTATGAGTTTTCTATGATGGGTAGGTTAACCCATATTGTAAACACAATGAGAGGCCCCTACTCTCATCTTATATGTATTATGGTTGCCCCATTGAGATCATAAGTTTCAATGCATATAGAGAAAGAGAGTAGTTTCTCTCCTATGCACAAGGATTTCTGATAATCTTCTCATGATGCTTCTCTTGAATATATAAATTCCTATTCACTCTACAGATTCATCGGTAAGCTTAATGACTAACAAAGGTACACTTTCTACCTTACATAATTAAAGTATTCTAAATTCATATATGATTTTATTTTAATCTTACATGTGGTATTAGAGACATCCTATATGAATTTAGGACCAAATTGCATGATAATAATCTTTGAACCTAATTTTTTTCATGAAACCTAAATTCCCCTTTTATGATTTCATGTAGATAATGTTTCTAATTCAGTTTGGGACCTTGGGGCTTTTGTAGTACTCATCGATATAAATCTTTTGATATAAAGTATGCATGAAATAGAGATCTATAGAGGGAGAATTTGACTTTTGAAGTTTTAGGTTCAAAATTTAGGATATGCTAAAAACATTGCACCTACCTCAAGTTAGGTTGGCAGAAACGTGTTTCCAAATTCAAACCAACTTGCAGCTTCATCATCATGTCTAAAATGTCATCTATTGACTATATGGTCTTTAGTGAAGTTGGAGATATGGGTCTTATCTTTCCAATGGCTGAGTTTCAGCTCAAAAGGAGGCTTATAGCCCACGACATGGTCCAACATATGTACACTGGTTAGATTCCAGTAATAGTAGACCCACTCTGAATTGCAGGGCTATTTTGGACCCTTAGAAGTCCGATTTAGCTCTTGAGTTCCTCATGAAAATTGTAGAGCCATGTCCTAACTTTCCAAAGACACTAAGATCACCTCAAATGGATTACCAAGTCCCAAGTTATGGCCTAACCAAGGAGGAAAGGTCAAAATGCATTAAAATCCAAGAATTATTCACAATTTCCATTAAAGCCCAATGAGGCCCAACAACATTAAACTCATCTAAAATACTAATATTGGGCACAATAAACATCTAATAAAGCCTAGTACAATGCTAACATAAGTGTCTCAAATTAATTTATCACTCTGCAATAATGTATTTCTCTCTGTTTTGTACTTGTGCTGTTGGAGATAAATATTGTGAGTCTCAAACTTAATTTGAATAATTTTATCATAGAGTTAAGTTTTATCCCACTAATAAATATTTTATCATTAGAGTATTTTTGAAACTTATGTGACTCTAATGAAGTTGACTATATTTTGATATGTTGGATTAGTGGGAGTGTGCACAATTATTATTATGTTGTCTCGAGACTTATTGAAACTTTTGTTGTCGTATGTTATTATTATGTGCGCACTTTTGTGATAATATGACTTATTGTTGGAGACATTTTGGACCCAGTCTCATTTTGTTGTACTAAGATAATTTTGTTGAATCTCAGAAGGCATCTTGGGCGAATGCTAGGGCCATTTTGTTGGGAATTGCACATGATCACATTTTTGGCATGCATTTTGATGTGCTTTCCCTATGACTTATTGTTGGAGACATTTTGGACCCAGTCTCATTTTGTTGTGCTGAGATCATTTTGTTGAATCTCATAAGACATTTTGGGCAGATGCTAAGGCTATTTTGTTGGGAATTACACGTGATCACACTTTTGGTATGCATTTTCATGTGTTTTCCCTTTGCCCCACATTCCACTTTATGTAAGGTCACAAGGATTTGAGTATCTTACATGTATGATATAAGTATTCCTATCGAATATGATTTTCTGCATTTTAAGGTACTTGTAATCCCTTTTGGACCAATGGTTGAGAGTGTTTGCTCATAATCGACATTCATTGTGGCCACATTAATCTAAGATATTGTTCATTTTAAAATTTTTGTCTATGCTGTCGAAGTGGGAGATTGTTGGATTATTTAATCCTATGTGGACTAGCATAGTCACATATTTGCTAAAAGACTTGGATTAATTGAATGTCATATTTGTGGAGCATATATTGGTTAAGCCCATTTGTAATCACTTTTGCTATTGAGCTTTTATAAGCACTTAAACCTATTGTGGACTGTGGTGATATGTGGACCTTGTGTATAGGTTTTCTATGATGGGTATGTTAACCCATATTATAAACACAAGGAGAGGCCCTTACTCTCATCCTATATGTATTATGGTTGCCTTATTGAGATCATAAGTTTCAATGCATATAGGGAAAGAGGGTAGTTTCTCTCATATGCACCAAGATTTCTGATAATCTTCTCATGATGCTTCTCTTGGAAATATGAATTCCTATTCAATATACAGATTCATCGGTAAGCCTAATGGCTAACAAAGGTACGTTTTCTACCTTACATAATTAAAGTGTTTTAAATTCATATATGGATTTTATTTTAATCTTACATATATGAGTGATGTTATATCCTCTTAACACATCCTATTAATTACTTAAAAGAGAATGTATTAAATAAAAAAATATAAGCATTTAATATCTTCGAAATTCAAAAGGCACTTGACACTTTTTTCTTTATGTAGTTAAAAGAATTATTAGATTGGTTCATTAAAAGGATATTGAATTATTCTTAATATACATGTATATACAAAAATTCCTATTCATGAACTTGACATGGCCTCTTAAGTTGGTTCTTGCAATGAGAGTCTTCTAAGAAATCATTTTGAGTAATTCCAGTGCTCATGATTAATTGACTCTTCGAATCTTCCCCCATTAATATATAAATAAATTTATACAAATTCTTGTGCATGAATTTAGACATAATAACTTTTGAGTTTCGTCCATTAATATATATAAAATTCACTCTTACAATTAAACTATAAAATTATGAAAAAAAATTAATATAAAATAATTTAAAAAATATTTCCTAAATATCAAAATGCATTAATTTATAAAATAATAATTAAAACTTAAAAATATAAACTATCGCATAAAATGTGGGCTAAATGACTAGTGTCAATGATAACAAGATACACATGCTAGCAACTCAAAGTCTCACATGCATCCTCTCCTTTAATTATCTCCTTATTGGATTATCTCTTTAGATATTGTTAGAATAACACTCGTGTGATATGTGGATTCCTGAATAAAGGAATTTGTTGAAGTAGAACAGTTCAATTTGCCAACTATAACAAAAAAATTTGGGGAAGGAAAAAAATATTAATTCATGATTTTGGAGAAGGAGGAAGAACATAGTAATAAGCTAGATTCGAGGTGATAAAAGCAAGGTTAAATTAATATGTAATTCCTTATATTTTAATGTTTGTAACTAAATCCTTATAATTTAAAAAGAAATTAATTAGGTCTCTTCCGTCAGAGCACTGTTATAAAATGTTAATGGTAACCTAAATTGTGGGACCTAATTAGAAATCGTTGAAACTATAGAGAGCTAAAAAATTTGTAATTGAGTCCATATCATATCAAAAATTTATAATTGAATCCCTGAATCTAGTCTACCGTTAAAGCATTATTATAAGTTTATAACAACACGCACACAATTTGAAATTTCTAAAGCCATACAAACCTAATTATAAACTTTTAATATATAAGTACTTAATTGAAAATCTCCAAATAATGCAAGGATTCACACATAAATTTAACCTAAAAAGAATAATTGGTATTGGGTATTGTTGGGATTTAAGGCAAATATATAAATTTTTTGCATAGAAACGTAGTTTGGGTCAAAATTATCTTAATGGAAAGTCGGGACACATGCAAGCACCTCAAGGTGTCATTGGAAACCTTTCCTTCCAGTATTTCGTTAATGAATTCCCTCTTTAGTTTTGGATATTTTCCTCTTATTTAGTACTTACTACTACATTTTTTTTTCCATATTAAGATTATTTATTTATAGGTATTTGACTCATTTCTCCTTTAGTTTTGGGTCTTTTCTCCACATTTATTGCATATTGACGAATTTATATTTCTTCACATTAAGAATCATAATTACTGATCAATCAATTTGAGATACTTATGTTAGCTTTGTATTAGGCTTTATTAGATGTTTATTGTGCCCAATATTAGTATTTTAGATGAGTTTAATGTTGTTAGGCCTCATTGGGCTTTAATGCAAATTGTGAATAATTCTTGGATTTTGATGCATTTTGACCTTTCCTCATTGGCTAGGCCATAACTTGGGACTCGGTGATCCATTTGAGGTGATCTTGGTGCCTTTGGAAAGCTAAGACAAGGCTCTACAAGTTTCATGAAGAACTCAAGAACTGGATTGAACTATATAGTGGGCTATAGGCCTCCTTTGGAACTGAAACTCGGCCATTGGAAAGATAAGACCCATATCTCCAACTTCACTGAAGACCATTTAGTCAATAGATGTCGTTTTAGGCATGATTATGAAGCTACAAGTTGGTTTGAATTTGGAAACACGTTCTGCCAACCTAACTTGAGGTAGGTGCAGTGTTTTTAGCATATCTGGAGTTGTAAAAGTCCAAATGGCATGAAACCAATGCCAAAATTTCAAGGAGACAACTGGCTACAACTTTCATGAAGATCTCCAAGCCAAAATATATCGTTTAGGTCATGAACAACAAGTTGGAAGTCAGAGTAGAGTTGCTGACTTGAAGCCACCAACCAGATACCAACCCACCTACCATGCACCAACCCACCAACCATGCATCAAGCTTTCATATTTAACAATTTCCATGTTTTTACAGCTTGTATTCAGATTATTATCAATTACAAATTGGCTTCTAGGATTAGTATAAATAGAGTCAATCTCTTTGTATTATACATCATACAATTTGAAGTAAGTTTGAAGAAATTTTGAGTATTTGTGAGAGTTTTCTTTTTCTTCTTCTCCATTCTCTTTAGAATTTCATTTTTGTTCTTTATTTTATGAGTTCTTCCTTCCCATCCATGGAAGGCTAGGCTCTTATAATCAATCCAAGGGATTAGCCATCTTGATGTTTAATTTGGAGATCTTGTTTTGCTTAATTGTTATTCAAGTTTCTCTTCTTCCTCTTTTGATTTTTATCTAGATTGAATTGCCTAATTTGATTTAGATGTTTATATGATAATAGCTTTATTATCATGTATTCAAAGAAGATCACAAAGAATAAACAATTTATTAAAGCTTTTTTATAGATTGTTTAGCTTAGTTAAATTCTGGATCTTTAGTTAATCTATGTTTGGATGATGCTTACTTTATCTAACCTTGGTTAATTAAATCCTAGATGCTAATCTAGTAGAGGATTCTTGGATCATGTTGAGGCATCTTGATGTGATCTAAGGCCAAGAACATGGTTAGCAATTAAGTGAATTCCTTGTGATCAATGATGGATTAAACTCAAGATCGGTAAATTTCCTTGGATTAGTTAATTTGTTAATTGCATTTCTTTAATTCAACCGGTATATTTTCTTTTCAAATCATCAAAAACCCCCGTTTAATTATCTTGATCTGATTAAAATTTTTCTTTTTGGATCCTAGAGAGACTATTCGGTTCATTCTCTATACTACAAATTAGTTTGTGAACCGGTAATTTTTCTTATTTGATGGGTCTCGACAACCTCTGGTCAAATTTGGCGCCATTTCCGGGGATCCAAGGCAACTATTTGATCATTTCAAGAGCCCATCTAACTCTAATAATTGTGTTTGTTTTGTTTTTGAAGCTTTTTCAAGTGGAATTCGATTGAAATTGGGTAAAAGGTATCGTGTCAAGAATTTTGGTTCGGTAAAGTATCTCTGATTGACCTGAATTTTTGCACACTAATGGAAACCATTATTTTGTGTAGATTTCACCCTGTGGTGGTTCCATAATTTTTAAAATTCATTTGATACTGTTTTTATTTTTGTTTAGATTTTTGGAGTATTTGTTTTTTGGAATTTTAGTGTTTTAGTTGTTAGTGCTCTTCTATACCTTTCTATGAGCTGCATGCTGTATGACTAGGTCTGATCCTGGTACCTTGCATTCATTTGATCTTGAAATTGATAGAACCTTTCGTACACTTTTCAGAATTCATAGGACTGGTAGTAGCATTAATAGAATCACTTATGGAATTGGACTTGAACTTGGCATTGCACCTGATCTTGTTGACTCTTTTAATCCTGTTGAGTCTGCTTCTGTTAGTGCTTCAGTGTCTGATACTGAGTCTGCTGATTTTACTATGGCTGACTATAATAATAGGACCCTTAAGGAATTGGCTGCACCTGATGTGAATTATCAACCTTTGTGCATTTAATATCCTGAACTTAATGTTGATTTTGAGTTGAAATCTGGATTGATACACTTGCTGCCCAAGTTTCATGATCTTGCAGGTGAAGATCCACATAAGTATTTGAAGGAGTTCCATGTTGTCTGCTCCACCATGAAACCTCACGGAATAGCTGAAGATCACATTAAGCTGACGGCCTTTCCTTTCTTCTTGGATGGTGCTGCTAAGGATTAGTTGTATTACTTACAACCTGCTGCCATCACTTCTTAGAATGACATGAAAAGACCGTTTCTAGAGAAGTTCTTTCCTGCATTAAGAATTGCTGCAATAAGGAAAGATATTTATGGCATAAGGCAAATCAGTGGTGAAACTCTCCATGAGTATTGGGAGAGATTCAAGCAATTGTGCTCGAGCTGCCACACCATCAAATTAGTGATCAACTGCTAATCCAATACTTCTATGAAGGGTTGATGCCAATGGAAAGGAGTATGATTGATGTTGCAAGAGATGGAGCATTGGTAGATAAAACTCCAGCTGCTGCCAGAAACTTAATTGCAAACATGACAGCAAATTCTCAGCAATTTGGTACTCGAATGGGTGTTGCAACTAGAGTAGTCAATGAAGTTAATACCTCTTCACATGCTGATCAACAAAGGATGGAACATAGATTGGATGAGCTCATTACTTTGGTCAGACAGATGGCAATGGGACAACACGAACCACCTGTGCAAACCCCTGCAAGAGTTTGCAGTATATGCTCTAGCTAATCCCATCCCATAGATTCGTGCCCCACACTGTAAGATGATGGTTATGCCTTTCCAGACCAATCTGTTGCTTCAGCAGATATTTTTCTTGGTCAACCATAATTTCAGCAGCAGCAGCAAAGATATGACCCATTCTCCAACACCTATAACCCTGGTTGGAGGGATCATCCAAATATGAGATATGGCAATGCCACTACCCTACAGCCAAATCAATATAGGCAGCCTTTCCAACAGCAACCAATGAGGCAGCAGCAATTTCAATCCCATGCTGGAACTAGTAGGCCATTTCAATCAAATATGCAGCAACAACCAATTATGCAGCAGCAGCAGCAAGCAAATGCAACACCAAAGTCCGAGCCTTCATTAGAAGATATGATGAAGCAACTTGTTACCAACAATCTCCAATTCCAACAAAGGACTGATGCCACAATTTAAAATTTGGAGACACAAATTGGTCAATTAGCTTCCTCTATGAATCAGTTACAAGCTCCAGGCAGTAGTCAACTTCCTGCACAAACAATTCCAAATCCAAAAGGGGATGTCAGTGCTATTACTTTGAGGTCTGGGAAATCCTTACAAGCTGAGCACTAGCAGAATTCGAATTCTACAGATTTTACAGATTCAGCAGCAGCAACAGACTCTGTAGTAGATGTATCCAATTCTGTAGATAATAAGAAAACAGATTCTGCACATAAACCACATTCTGCAGCAGAAAAATCAGATTCTGTACCACTTGTGCAACAGAAAGACAATTTTGCAGTGACACTTCCTTTCCCACATAGAGCAGTCCAATCTAGAAGAGGAGATGATGCTGAGAAAGATAAAGAGCTTCTGGAGACCTTTCAGAAGGTGGAGGTGAACATCCTATTGTTGGATGCGATTAAGCAAATTCCTAAGTATGCCAAGTTTCTGAAAGAACTCTGCACACACAAGAGGTGGCTAAAAGACAATGAGAGAATTAGCATGAGCCAGAACATCTCAGCCCTCATTCAACCTATGCCACAGAAATGCAAAGATCCAGGGACTTTTACCATTCCATGCATAATAGGCAACTTGAAATTTGAAAATGTCATGCTAGACTTAGGTGCTTCAATTAATGTTATGTCAATGTCTGTATTTAACTCTCTTGGACTTGGACCTTTGCATGCCACAAGTGTAGTGATTCAGTTGGCAAATAGGAGCAATGCCTATCTAGCAGGACTAATTGAGGATGTGCTGGTGCGAGTGGGTGAATTGATATTCCCTGCAGACTTCTACATTCTGGAAATGGAGGGAGAATCACCAACCACTAGGGCTCCACTCATTTTGGGGAGACCTTTCCTTAAGACAGCTCGGACGAAGATTGACGTGCATGCAGGAACTCTTTCCATGGTGTTTGGTGACTCCATTGTGCAGTTTAACATCTTTGATGCTATGAAGCATCCCATGGGGGAGCATTCTGTTTTTCATATTGATGTCCTTGTTGATTTGATTGATATTGCATATGATGAGTTGTATGCTGCTGACTTTGATTGTTTTTCTGATTTTGTATGCACTGGTTGTAATTGTGCTGTTTTGTGTAATGTCTGTGCCGAGATTGCTGCAATTTTGAGTACTGACCATTATGTTTCAGCAATTGATGTGAATTGTGTAGATCATGCAGATTATGCAAAACCAGGTTCTGCATCAATTGATCCTATAGATGCAGAAATTATAGCACCTGCAGAAGTTAATTCCACCAGCAGCATGCATCCCTTTATAGTGCAACCACCTAAATTAGAATTGAAGCCACTGCCTGACCATCTCAAATATGTTTTCCTTGCAGAAAATGAGCAATTACCTGTCATAGTGGCCAAACACTTCCAATCTGAGCAAAAAACCAAATTATTGGAAGTCCTGAAGCAACACAAAAAGGTAATTGGTTGGACACTTGCAGACATTCTTAGTATTAAGCCCTCCACATGCATGCATAAGATATTACTTAAGGAGGAAACTAAACCAGTGAGACAACCCCAAAGGAGATTGAATCCTCTCATTCTAGATGTGGTGAAGAAAGAGGTGACCAAGCTACTTCAGGCTGGCATTATCTATCCCATCTCTGACAGCAAGTGGGTGAGCCCGGTGCAAGTGGTTCAAAAGAAATTCGGAGTGACTGTCGTGGCTAACTAGAAGAATGAGCTCATTCCAACCCAAGTGCAGAATAGCTGGAGAGTCTGCATTGACTACAGACGCCTTAACCAAGCTACTCGGAATGATCATTACCCTCTTCCATTCATTGATCAGATGCTGGAACGGTTGGCTGGTAAGTCCCATTACTGCTTTTTGGATGGCCACACTGGATACTTCCAGATCCACATTGCACCAGAGGATTAGGAGAAGACCACATTTACCTGTCCCTTCGGCACCTTTGCTTACTACGGATGCCTTTCAGCCTCTGCAATGCCCGTAGTACCTTCCAACAGTGCATGGTGAGCATATTTTATGATTTCTTAGAGGAGTGCATGGAGGTAATTATGGATGACTTCACTATCTATGATTCTTCTTTTGATTCATGTTTAGCTAGCTTATCTAGGGTGCTGCATAGATGCATTGAGACTAACCTTGTGCTAAATTTTGAGAAATGTCATTTTATGGTAGAACAGGGTATAGTTTTAGGCCATGTAGTATCCAGTAAGGGCATTGAGGTAGATCCTGCCAAGATTGATGTAATTACTTGTTTATCTTACCCTACATGCATGCGGAAAGTGTGTTCTTTTCTTGGTCATGCAGGTTTCTACAGGCGCTTCATTGCCGACTTCAGCAAGATTGCCTTTCCACTTTCCCACTTACTGCAGAAAGATGTAGAGTTTAATTTTGATGACAAGTGCAAGACAGCTTTCAACCACTTGAAGCGAGCCTTGACCAGTACCCCCATCATCCAGTCACCTGACTGGACATTGCCATTTGAGTTGATGTGTGATGCTTCTAACTATGCAGTAGGAGCAGTTTTGGCACAGAGAGTGGGAGAGCTTCTCATGTGATATACTATGCTTCTAGAACTCTGGATGCTGCTTAGACCAACTATACCACAACCGAAAAAGAGCTTTTAGCCATTGTTTTTGCTTTGGATAAGTTTATATCATATTTGCTTGGTTCTAAGGTTGTTGTGTTTACTGATCATGCAGCTCTAAAGTTCCTTTTGAAGAAGCCAGAGGCAAAGCCCCAACTAATAAGGTGGATGCTACTGCGCCAAGAGTTTCATATAGAGATCCGTGACAAGAGTGGAGCAGAGAACCTAGTGGCAGATCACTTGAGCCGCATTGAGAGGGCTTCAGATCCCTTCCCCATACAAGACTCCTTCTCAGATAAGCAGCTTCTGCAGCTGCAAGGTAAGAACACCTCCCCTTGATTTGCAGATATGGTTAATTTCCTAGTTGCTGGTGTTCTTCCTGCATGTTTTACTAGAGCTCAATCTGATAAATTGAAAAGTGAGTCTAAGTACTATGTATAGGATGATCCTTATCTGTGGAAGCTTTGTAGTGACCAGATTATTAGAAGGTGTGTCTCTAATCATGAGTTTCATTCCATTCTTAGCTTTTGTCATACATTTGCATGTGGTGGGCACTTTGGCTCCCAACGTACAGCTAGGAAGGTTTTGAACCCTGGGTTGTATTGGCCTACCCTATTTCATGATGCATATCTATTTTGTAAGTCTTGTGAATAGTGCCAGAGAACAGGGACAATTTCACATAGGAATGAGATGCCTCAGCAGCCTATGCTGTCTTGTGATATCTTTGATGTTTGGGGCATTGATTTCATGGGCCCTTTCCCTGTTTCCTTTGGTTTTATTTATATTTTGTTGGCTGTTGATTATGTATCCAAATGGGTGGAGGCAAAAGCCACTCGGACTGATGATTCCAAAGTTGTTGTGGACTTTGTTGGATCACAGAGTTTCTGCAGGTTTGGAATCCCGAGGGCCATTATCAGTGATCAGGGTTCACACTTTTGTAGCCGGAGAATAGAGGATATGATGAGAAAGTACAACGTGTTACACAAGGTTTCTACACCTTATCACCCCCAGACAAACGGGCAAGCCGAGGTCTCAAACCGAGAGATCAAGCACATACATGAGAAAACAGTCCAACCTAATAAGAAGGACTAAAGCCTGAGACTTGAGGATGCTCTGTGGGCTTACCGAACTGCCTACAAGACATCGATAGGGATTTCCCCGTACCGGATTGTCTTTGGGAAGGCGTGCCACCTTCTGGTGGAAATTGAGCATAAATCTTATTGGGCGATAAAATAGTGTAACCTTGACTTGAGTCAAGCCGGATCTCAAAGGAAGCTCCAACTTCAGGAACTTGAGGAGCTTCGATTAGAGGCATATGAGAACTCCCAGATCTACAAGGAGAAGACCAAACTCCTTCATGATAAGATGTTAGTACGAAAGGAGTTCACCATTGGTCAGAAAGTCCTTCTCTACAACTCTCGCCTTAAACTTATGCCCGCTAAGCTTCGTTCTAGGTGGCTTGGACCTTTCATTGTTATTAATGTTTTTCCTCATGGTGCAGTAGAAATTAAGAGTGAAGCCACTAGTGTTCAAAGTAAATGGTCATCGCCTCAAGAATTTTTATGAATCTTCAATCACACTGGCTGATGACATTAAAAGTAGCGCTTCTTGGAAGGCAACCCAAGTTTTCTAACTCTTTCATCTTTCAAACTTTAACTTATTTGCAATCACAAGAATCGAGACAGAAAATCAGTGTCAAGCGAGAAAATTTATCATAAGTTTATTTTTTCTGTCTTAATTTTGTTTATTTTTCTTTGACAGATAATTTTTCATCAGTTAAACGGCGGATAACGGTACTCTGTGAAAATCTTTTTCGGTCCCTTCAGTTACCCACAAACACTGAAATCTGTATATAATTTTACTCAATTTTTTTTTTCTTTCTTCTTTCTTTCTTTCAAAATGGATAATCAACTTGTTAACCTCCGCAAGCGATTCCCTTTTCTCCCTCAAAATGCTTTAACTAACATTTATTGTGCAAGGTTTGAGAGATTAAGGATGCTTATGCACAAAGGCATCCCTGCAGATATACGCTGGTTAATCAAAGCAAAGGTCCGAATCACAGGAGAATTTTCTGACGCTCTTGTTTCATATATGCCAGGGCTAGGCAAAAGTTCATATGCAAAGAAAAGAAGAGCAAAAAGGTTACAAGTCTACTATAAATGTTCAAGATGGACCTGTAACACAAAATGCAGATCAATTGGAATGGTGTCTATAAATCGACTTGATAAAATTCACTTCATTAAGGATGGCATGAGTAAGGAGTCTTTAGATAACATTCTATTAACTCTTGAGACGCATCCTAGTGGAGATGTGCAGAGAGTACTTCTTGATTTATGGCCAATATTCCAAGATGAACATGAGCATTATAGTCTCGGGAATCTGACTCAAAAAGACCCTGTTTGTTAATTTTTAAGAAAATTGGATGGGAAATCGACCATCGGCCCATAGAGAGCATTCAAGCCGTTACTGGACGTAAAACCAGAGGAAAATGTGAGCCACAATCACACCTCCTGTAAGTATTATTTTTTATTTTTCCTTTTTCTTCTTGTTCATTAAAAAAAATTTCAAAAAAAAAATTCTAAAAACATATATATATATTTTTTTAGCCGTATTTTTTTTGAAATATACGTTGCATATTTTCAAACTTCTTCTAACACATAGATTAGTCTTTTATCCTTGTCATATAGCTATTATCATTGTTGTGCTTCTTTTCAAACTTGCCTGACACACAGATCTACCCCTCCTTTATAGGTGTAATTATTACATTTGAGTTTTGATTCCTTTAAATAATGCACTTTGCTCTCTTTAGATCATTGATAAGATGAGAGTACAAAAAAAAAAGAACAAAAAAATGGAAGTTACTTCAGTTCGTCGGATCAAAAGTGTTTGTGTCTTTTGTGGATCAAATCTTGGGAAAGATAAAGAGTTTGTAAATATTGCAAACCATCTTGGTCGAGTGCTAGCTGAAAGAGAAATCCATTTAGTTTACGGAGGAGGTAGTCTTGGGTTAATGTGTTGTGTAGCCACTGCTGCACATTTAAAAGGTGGCAAAGTCCTTGATATCATTCTTAATCCTTTAGCTATTGGCAATCCCACTGGAAAAACAGTATGGGATGAAATAATGGTATCTTGCATGCACCAACGCATGAACATTATGATAGCAAATGCTGATGCCTTTATTGCCCTACCTGGTGGTTTTGGAACTTTGGAAGAGATTTTCCAAATTGCATCCTGGTCACAGCTGAACTTTCACCAAAAACCCATAGGTATATTAAATGTTAATAGTTTTTATGACAGTTTGTTTTGTTTTCTTGATCATGCTGTGGAACAAAGGTTCATCTCACAAGCGACACGTCAAATTCTTGTAACTGCTGCAACCCCTGAACAATTGCTCAATCAACTACACGAATTTGTATCACAATGTCATCCAACAATGACTCCACTGAATTGGGAACAAGGTAGTAGCAGCAGCAAAAAGCAAAAAATTAATTTGACTTTGTCCTTGAGAATTTTTGTTTTCTCTTATGATTTTAGTTTTTTTTTTGTAATTTTTCTTATTTCAGGCTCGATTTGCAGTTTTCTGGTAAGATCTTCTCCATTCTCAACCTATCTTTATTTTAACATTGGGGACAATATCTTAAATTAGTTGGGGGAAGGGATAGTTGACATTATCATGTACATAGTTGTTTTTTTTATAAAAAAAACACAAAAACTAACCAACTAATCTTTATTGTTACTAACTTATTAGATGTATGATGGTAGAGTAAGGAGTAGTTTTGCTCTAGAGACGCATCTTAACTTGCATTTCATAGTAGGTCTTAAATTATTTTGTTCTTACATATAAATTTTTTTTTTATCTTTTCAATTAATTTTGATGCAAGCATGAGCTGAATCTGAGCTTAATTGATGATAAAAATATGCAAAACAGTTTATAGTTGAATCATTTTCATGATATACATATGTATATGACTGTGGATATTAGGAAGAAAGCATGGTTGAATTGAGTGAATGTTCCATACCTTTGTGAGTTTTTGGCTTTTCCAAGTTTGATACTTACACTTGGTTTATTTTCTTTCATGAGTGATGTCAATTATGAATTTATTTTCTAGAACTTGCATTGAATCGATTTGAGATTACACTGGTTTGTATGTTGCATGAAAATGATAGAGGCATTTTTCTTGACTTAGTTGCTTTGGCCAAATAAACTTACCTTGCATTTATCCTATTGTTAACCCCTTCTGAGCCTACTTACCCATTCTTTGTTCTTAGCTCATTACAAGCCTTGAGTGAAAAATCATGTTTTACCTCACCTTATAGAAAGGAGAGCATTGATTTTCTTATTGGAGGAGCTCTTTTGCTTGTAAAGATTTAAGTATGGGGGAATTGGTTTGCTGATGCAAAATGTTTGGTACAAAAAAAAAAAAGAGAAAGAAAAAGAAAATAAAGCCAAAATGTTGTAAAAGAAAAGAATAGAAAAATGAAGGAATGTGTGAAGAGAATGAACATTTTATGGTTTTTGGTAAAATTTTATGCTTTCTACTTGAGTTAGTCCCCAATGCTCTTTTATTCTCTTTGGTTTTAACCTACTATTATCCATATTGTTCTCTTCCTTCACCTTATAGTCCCATTACAACCTTTTTGAAAGACCTCTTGATTTTTGCAATTTATTTGATCTAAGTAGTGGAGAATTGATGTATATGCAAGCCTATGGTAAAATACTTTCATAATTTGACTGAGTTGAGTGCAAACAGTTAACCTAAACACCTTGTGTGATTTGAGTGTCACTTGTGAGGAATTTTACTCAATTTGAACATGCCTATTTCTGATTAAAGCATGATTATGCTATACTTTATTCTCAATTGGTTTGATTCAACTATTCTTTGTTAAGCATACTTAACTTATTAATTATGGTTTATATTTGATATAATGCTTATATTTAAAAATTAGTTGAATTGGTTAAATAAAGTATTACATGTTTGTGGGTATCATCCTGGTAAACCCTCACGAGACTATAACTCGTCCAATTGGGACACCTAGGGGTTTAAAGGGTTGTGACACATACTAAGTGCCATCGTGTCTTCCTACGAAAGTGGATTTGATTAGGTATAATCAATTTTTATGCTTTTAGTTTAATATTATGATGTTTCTTGTTTTTCTTTAGTTTTGTTCTTATGTGTTTTTCCCAGGAGTGCAAAAGCTTAAGTGTGGGGGATTTTGATCAATCAATTTGAGACACTTATGTTAGCTTTGTACTAGACTTTATTAGATGTTTATTGTGACTAATATTAGTATTTTAGATGAGTTTAATGTTGTTGGGTCTCATTGGGCTTAAATGCAAATTGTGAATAATTATTGGATTTTGATGCATTTTAACCTTTCCTCATTGGTTAGGCCATAACTTGGGACTCGGTGACCCATTTGAGGTGATCTTGGTGTCTTTGGAAAGCTAAGACAAGGCTCTACAAGTTTCATGCAGAACTTAAGAACTAGATCAGACTTCTAAGGGTCCAAAATATCCCTGCAATGCAGAGTGGGCTTGCTGTCACTGGAATCTGGGCAGTGTGCACATATTAGACTATATAATGGGCTATGGCCTCCTTTGGAGCTGAAACTCGGCCATTGGAAAGATAAGACTCATCTCCAACTTCACTGAAGACCATTTAGTCAATAGATGCCGTTTTATGCATAATTATGAAGCTACAATTTGGTTTGAATTTGGAAACACGTTCTGCCAACCTAACTTGAGGTAGGTGCAGTGTTTTTGGCATATCTGGAGTTGTAAAAGTCCAAATGGCATGAAACTAACGCAAAAATTTCAAGGAGACAACTGGCTACAACTGTCATGAAGACCTCCAAGCCAAAATACATCGTTTAGGTCATAAAAAGCAGGCTGGAAGTCGGAGTAGAGTTGCTGACTTGAAGCCACCAACCATACATCAACCCACCAACCATGCATCAAGTTTCCATATTTGACAATTTCCATGTTTTTACAGCTTGCATTCAGATTATTATCAATTACAAATTGGCTTCTAGGATTAGTATAAATAGAGCCAATCTCTTTGTATTATACATCATTCAATTTGAAGTAAGTTTGAAGAAAGTTTGAGTATTTGTGAGAGTTTTCTTTCTCTTCTCCATTCTCTTTAGAATTTTGTTTTTGTTCTTTATTTTTTGAGTTCTTCCTTCCCATCCATGGAAGGCTAGGCTCTTATAATCAATTCAAGGGATTAGTCATCTTGATGTTTAATTTGGAGATCTTGTTTCGCTTATTGATATTGCTTAATTGTTATTAAAGTTTATCTTCTTCCTCTTTTGATTTTTATCTAGATTGAATTTCTTAATTTGATTTAGATGTTTATATGATAATAGCTTTATTATCATGTATTCAAAGAGGATCACAAAGAATAAAAAATTTATTAAAGCTTTTTGATAGATTGTTTAGCTTGGTTAAATTCCGGATCTTAAGTTAATCTATGTTTGGATGATGCTTACTTTATCTAACCTTGGTTAATTAAATCTTAGATGCTTATCTAGTAGAGGATTCTTGGATCATGTTGAGACGTCTTGATGTGATATAAGGCCAAGCACATGGTTAGCAATTAAGTGAATTCCTTGTGATTAATGATGGATTAAACTCAAGATTGGTAAATTTCATTGGATTGGTTAATTTGTTAATTGCATTTCTTTAATTCAACCGTTATATTTTCTTTTCAAATCATCAAAACCCCCTTTTAATTATCTTGATCTGATTAAATCTTTGTTCTTTTTGGATCCTAGAGAGACGATTCGGTTCATTTTCTATACTACAAATTAGTTTGTGAACCGGTAATTTTTATTATTTGACGGGTCTTGACAACCTCTTGTCAATTACACAACAAGTTGTAGGCTCCAAAGCCAAAAATGGGTTTATTTTTTGATGATTAACAAACTATACTAAATGTTTGCATTTCTTATGAAGCTCAAGTGTTTGTGTTTTAGTTTATATCTTGAAAAGTGATAGCTATCTGGCAAGTGTACCAAATCGCACAAGTAATAAAGTGATGAGTAAATTATCGTCTCCACAGGGAATTGTGTTGTCAAGTATCAAATTACTAATTTAGATACTATTTAAACGATGCAAATTAATCAATAGAATTTAGAAATAAAAGTAAAATTGTAACTATGTTAAATGGGGTTGAGCAAACAAAGAGTGAGATGCTAGAGATCCGATTTCACTTGATTTTCCGATTATTTGGATTCTTTCTTAATTTAAATTCCAATTCAAGAATTGATGGTGGGATATCTAATTTAATTAAAACCCAATTCCTTGGTAGATTAATTCTCTTTAACTATCTAGAATTAACTAATTCCTTAGTCTAATTCCAAATAGAACAAGGCATGAATGAACAAAATCCCAAGTAATACCACACAATCAACAATATCTATTCCTAGATTATTGCTTAATCATGGTGTTTATCTCAAGAAGCAACATCACACATGAATTTCCCAATTCTATGCATGACCATTAGTTCAATTTATGGTTGATCAAGTCATAAAAGCATTAAGAATAGAGATGAACACTCAATCATGAAAGGAAACTTATATTAAGAACAATAAATCCAAACAAATCATCCATTCAAGTTACATCATCACTCTAGCTAGGAAGAGTTTAGAAAAACATCAAGAAATAGGAAAACAAAAGATAGGAAAATGTAAACTCTATTGAATCCAAGACAACAAGAATATGAAAATCTCGAATCCTTGCTCCTTTATGATCTCCTTAGCTCTCCTAGGGCTGGAAGCCCTCTCCCCCAAAGTCCCCATCTTCCTTCTTCTAAGGCAGAATAAGTCATTTTATAAGATTTAGGAAACCCTAAAGTAATTGAATGTTGCTGCCATTTTTTTTTTCTAAAAAGGCGTTAACTTGGGCTAGACATATCTCATCAAATCTTGTCAAATCAGTGATAGTGGTCAACATAATATTCGTAGATCTTTTTCTTAACTCTCCATATCCACCGGAATCATGTCATTTGAACTTCTGGAGTGAAAGTTATGCCCAATTTATATTACAATAGATTTGACAGTAAAAGTTTCTCTGATATGCCTTTAATTAAGTTTCCTTGTTTCCTTGAATGGTCTTTGATTAAGTCTCCTTGATTAGCATCCCTTGAAGATTCTTTGCACAAATTACCATAATTACAGTAGATTTGTTCAAAGATCAACTTTCCTAAAATAAATAGCAAATAAACATCAATTAGGAGATAAAATCCCACAAAATCATATGATAAAGATATGAAATATAAGTACTGAATAAGACTCATCAAAAAGAAACCTGTTAAGAAAGGTTTGGAGCTCAAAGAAAAAAAGAAGTTTCTTTATGCTGACAACGTCTGCTGTTAAGAAGAGTCATTTTAGAAGTCTCAACGTTAAGAACTCCAGAGATTCAAATACAAACAAGATTATAAGTCTGAAAGAAACAAGAAGAGACAACCTTCTTACAGAGCTTGAAGACCCACTCCCTTATAAATATCACGAAGAATGTTAAAGAAGCAAGGAAGTTGGAAACTGATGAAAAGGAGGGTCTTCTTGTTCTAAAGAATGGTTTTCTAGAACCACTCTTCTCATCGACATTAAAAGTCAAGCATGGAAAAGTGTTGACCCTCTAAAAGGCACTGTATATTCCTAACGAATACATGCACCTTGCACGTTAGAGTTGCTTTTTTGTTGTCAAAGATTCTTTCTAGAACTTGTAAAAGTTTTACAACTTCAAACAAGAGAAAAGAGACACTACTTATAACTATTTTCCATCATAACAGTGTTACTAACTCTTCTCATCTTGTCTTTCTCTGTTACCTGAAAGCTAAGTCTTACTTAGTTATTTTGCTTGAGAGAAATTTGCTTGTACTTAAGTGTTGTATCCAGTCTTTGAGTGATTCCTAGAGCTACCTAATAAATACTATTTGCATACATATACAAACTCTTATATTATTATCTTATCCCTCTTATGTTCTTAATTGATTGGACTTGGCCACATTTTATAAGTTTTGGTTCAATTTGTGCTTAATTACATTTTCTAGCATTACTTGGATTTTACATTGTTTCTGTATTTCGGGCATAATTTGAGTTCTAGACATCTAATAATTATGCATCTTACCTTGTAGGAAATATAAGTGGGAGATATACCACTTTGATGAATAGTTCAAGAGTTGAATCATATGTCTAATGAGCCATATTCGGCTTGGAAATCAGAATAAGGAAGCTGTCAATAAAACCTGACCAGTGTAATAATTGGGCCATAACATGGGCAATAGGGGTCATCTAGAGCTAGGAATGGTGCCATTGGAAATCTAAAGCTTAGTGCTTCAAATATTCTGAATACCACTTATTGAAACTACAACATTTTGATGGTGTTTTCTGAGTGTGAAATCAGTTAAAGGGTCCAGAGACCTCCTTAGAGTAATTTGGTTATAATTTCCTCATCCTAAGCCCAAATTAGGTAAATTAAGTGTCCATTTTAAGATAAGAGGGAGAGGATTAAAACTAATACAAGGGAAGACTTGTATTTTCATTTTTTAGAGTTAGTTATTTTGGGGGGAAATAGAGACACAAGTTTCATTCTCTCATTCCCTCACTTTTAAGTTTTCTTTCTAGCTTTCCTTTCTAGTTTTTCTCTTTTCATCCTCAAGCTTCTTTGGACTGCATCCATGGAAGGCTAGATTCTAAGATCAACCCAAGGTTCTTGAAGGTTTGATCTTGAGACCTTGTAATGGATTTCGAAATTGAATTTAATTGAATTTTGTTCATCTCTTAATTATGATCTTGAATGTATGAATGAAGATATATATTTGTCTGTTCTTGATTATGAATCATGATGATATTTTGATTGATTAATCATAGTTTCATCATCTAAATTGAAGAGATTAGGTTTGCAAATTTGCTATCTAAGTTAATGGAATTCTTGATTTTAAACTAGCATTGATTAACATGAATTGTGCGATTGCAAATTTGTGTATCTTTTGTTAGTTAAATTCTAGATGATCTTCTAGTAGTTAATGCTAGATTTAATGCAGAGATCTCAGATAAATCTTGGTTAACTATTGATCAATCAATTTGAGACACTTATGTTAGCTTTATACTAGGCTTTATTAAATGTTTAGTGTGCCCAATATTAGTACTTTAGCTTAGTTTAATGTTGTTGGGCCTCATTGGACTTTAATGCAAAATGTGAATAATTCTTGGATTTTGATGCATTTTGACATTTCCTCCTTGGTTAGGCCATAACTTGGGACTCGGTGATCCATTTGACTCTTGGTGTCTTTAGAAAGCTACGCCAAGACTCTACAAGTTCTATGAAGAACTTAAGAGCTGGATCAGACTTCTAAGGGTCCAAAATATCCCTGCAATTCAGAGTAGGTTTGCTGTCACTGGAATCTGAGAAGTGTGCACATATTGAACCATATCGTGGGCTATAGGCCACCTTTTGAGTTGAAACTTGGCCATTGGAAAGATAAAACTCATATCTCCAACTTCATTGAAACATGTTCTGCCAACCTAACTTGAGGTAGCTGCAGTGTTTTTGGAATATCTGGAGTTGTAAAAGTCCAATTGGCATGAAACCAACGCCAAAAGTTCAAGGAGACAATTATCTACAACTGTCATGAGACCTGCAAGCCAAAATACATCGTTTAGGGCATTAAAGTCAAGCTGGAAGTTGGAGAAGAGTTGCTGACTTGAAGCCACCAACCATGGACCAACCCGCCAACCATGCATCAAGCTACCATATTTGACATTTTTCATGTTTTTACAGCTTGCATTCATATTATTTTCAATTACAAATTAGCTTCTAGGATTAGTATAAATAGAGTCAATCTCTTTGTATTATACATCATTCAATTTAAAGTAAGTTTGGGTATTTGTGAGAAGTAAGTTTCAGTATTTATGAGAGTTTTCTTTTTCTTCTTCTCCATTCTCTTTAGAATTTCGTTTTTGTTCTTTTATTTCTGAGTTCTTCTTTCCCATCCATGGAAGGCTAGGCTCTTATAACCATCTTGATGTTTAATTTGGAGATCTTGTTTCGCTTGTTCATATTGCTTAATTGTTATTCAAGTTTCTCTTCTTCCTTTTTTGATTTTTATCTAGATTGAATTGCTTAATTTGAATTAGATGTTGATGTGATAATAGTTTTATTATCATGTATTCAAAGAGGATCACAAAGACTAAACAATATATCAAAGCTTTTTGATGGATTGTTTAGCTTGGTTAAATTCCGGATCTTAAGTTAATTTATGTTTGGATGGTGCTTACTTTATCTAACCTTGGTTAACTAAATCCTAGATGCTTATCTAGTGGAGGATTCTTGGATCATGTTAAGGCTTCTTGATGTGATCTAAGGCCAAGAACATGGTTAGTAATTAAGTGAATTCCTTGTGATCAATGATGGATTAAACTCAAGATCGGTAAATTTCCTTGGATTGGTTAATTTGTTAATTGTGTTTCTTTAATTCAACTAGTGTATTTATTTTACAAATCATCAAAAACCCCATTTTTATTTATCTTGATCTGATTAAATCTTTTTTTTTATCCTTGAGAGACGATTTGGTTCATGCTCTATACTACAAATTACTTTGTGAACCGGTAATTTTTATTATTTTGACGGGTCTCGACAACCTCTTGTCAGTATCAGAGCTCATCCTCTTGGGTTGAGGCTGAGCATTTAACAGTGCAAAGGAAAAGATCCAGCACAACCACAAATGGAAAATGAAGGTCAAAAAGTGAATAGACCACCTCTATTTAATGAAAACGACTATGACTACTAATAGGAAAGAATGATTGCATTCTTTAATGCATAGAATATAGACATTTGGGACTTAGTCCAAAATGGCTATCAAGTGCCCACCAACACAGAAGGACAAGAACTTTCTCGACCACAATGGACAGAGGGACAGCGGACCAGGCACCAGCTAAACTCAAAAACAAAACATTATCTTATGTGTGCCATTACCAGATCTGAACATGACAAGGTTCATAGCTGTGAAACAGTGAAAGAAATATGGGACATTCTAGCCTTGGCCCATGAAGGTTCCACTCAAGTCAAGGAATCAAAAATAAGCATGTGGGTTCATCAGTATGAGCTCTTCAAAATGGGAGAGCATGAGAACATTGATGAAATGTTTGGACGATTCAAAACAATCATAAAAAATCTGAGATTTTTGGGGAAAATATATGATAATTAAGATCATCTAAGAAAAATTCTAAGAAGCCTTCCCAGGCAATGGGGACCTAAAGTCACAGTTATACAAAAAGCAAAAAATCTTGCTTCCTTCTCTATGGAGGAACTTCTTGGTTCTTTAAAAGTTCATGAACTTGAACTACAAGAAGAGGACAATTCAAGAAAATAAAAATCTATTATTGCCCTAAGAACCCACAAAGGAAGTGCGTCCAAAGCACTCAAAGCTGAAGAATCTTCAGATGAAGTTGAATCATCTGGAGAAGATGTCTCCAAAAATGATGAGTTATCTTTTATCTCTAGAAAGATACAATCAATGTGGAGAAAGAAGGGTGGCATGAGAAGAAAACACATTAGACGAAGAACTCCAAAAGATAGGGTTGAGACAAAGGACAAAAATCCTATCATTTGCTACGAGTGCAAGAAGCCGAGACATATCAAGGCTAAATGCCTTCTCTAAACAAAGATAAGGAGAGGAAAATATTCTTCACCAAGAAGAAAAGAAGACTAATGGTAACTTGGGAAGATCTTGACCTATCATCAACTGAAGGTGAAGAAGAAGCAGAAGAAGAAGCTAACATATGCTTCATGGCAAGCACATCCTCTGATGAGGAAGAAGATGAGGTAACCAAATCTGACTTTAATCTTCAAGAAGCATTTGATGAACTATTAAATAATTCATCTATTCTGTCTGTTGAGTACAAATATCTTAAAAGAAAGTTTTCAAAACTATCCAAGGAATTTGAAAAATTGTTTTTAGAAAAACAAGAACTCAAAACTTTTTGTGAAAAACTAAAAGCAGAAAACATTCTTTTAAAAACATCCTCTGAGTCCAATACATATGAGAAAGTTGAGAAACTTCAAACTGAAGTAATAGAACTTACTAAGGATCTCAGTAAATTTATGGCTAGTACCAAAAAGCTAAACACATTGATCACATACTTCAGAGACCCTCGTGACAAATCTTGATCGGGGTATCAACGTATTGAGAAAAATAATTTCCAAAAGACATCTACTTTTGCAAAACCCAAATCTTTTTGTAACATTTATAAAAAGAAAGGACATACAACGTCCAAATGTTTTTACAAAAAGAAATCGAGGTATTGTGAGTCTTCAAAAACTAACATGAAATGACTCAAAAAGATATGGGTACCCAAAAATATGATAATCCCTCTTGTAGATATGCTTAGCAGCAGGAAGAAGACACCTATCATGGTACCTGGACAATGGTTGCTCACGTCACATGATGGGAGAAAGATCTATGCTCCAAGACCTCAAACATAAATAAGTTGGCTATGTCACATTTGGAGGAAACCATAAGGGTAAAATCATATGGATTGGTTAGATTGGTAAGCATCCCTTTCCTTCAGTTGATAATGTGCTTCTCGTTAAAGGTTTAAAACACAATCTACTTAGCATAAGCCAATTATGTGATAGTGGATCTGATGTTTCCTTCAACAAAGAAGAATGTATCGTCAGAAACCCTAATGGATCCATACTCTTTTCTGCTAAAAGGCAAAACAATATTTATAAGATTGATTTGAGTGATCTTATAGAACAGAATATATCGTGCCTAGTGTCCATCAAAGAAGATCAATGGATATGGCACAAGAAGCTTGGTCATGCAAGCTTGAGGTTAATCTCAAAGCTGAACAAGCATAACCTCATAAGAGGATTACTAAATCTTGTGTACAAATCAGATGTTCTGTGTGATGCTTGTTAAAAGGGAAAACAAGTTAAAAACTCTTTTGAATCCAAAATTATTGTTTCCACCTCTAAAGCTTGCTACATCTAGATTTGTTCGATCCAACAAGAACTGCCTCTTTAAATGGAAAGAAATATGGATTAGTCATAGTATATGACTATACTAGATGTACATGGGTTATGTTCCTTACTCACAAAAATGAGTCTTTGAAGATATTTTCTGTATTCTGCAAAAGAGTTCAGAATGAAAAAGGCACGTATATTAGCTCAACCCGAAGTGATCATGGAGGAGAGTTTGAGAATGAGAGCTTTCAACAGTTTAGTCAGGAAAGTGGTATTCTTGACAACTTCTCTGCTCTGAGAATACCTTAGCAAAATGGTGTAGTAGATAGGAAAAATAGGTCTCTCCAAGAGATGGCAAGAACCATGCTCAATGACAACTCAATTTTAAGAATCTTCTGGGCTAAAGATGTTAACACTACCTACTACATTCAAAACAGAATATATAATAGACCTTCTTAAAAAGACTCCTTATGAATTGTGGAAGGGACAAAAACCCAACATTTCTAATTTTCATTCATTTGGTTCTCAATGTTTTATTCTCAATACTAAAGATTTATTAGAAAAATTTGATGCAAAAGTTGATTGTGGTATTTTCTTAGGATACTCTGAAACTTCAAAGGCATACAGAGTTTATAACTCTCGTTCTTTAGCTGTGGAAGAATCTATCCATGTTAAGTTTAACGATAAAAATCCTGATAAAGATATATCAGAGCTAGATGAGTTTTTTAGCAGATTTGAATCTGAATGACAGAGAAGAAGGATCATCTTCAATCAATAAAGAAGCATTGGACGATGAAAGTAAAGAAGAAAATGGAACAAGAAATGATGTTCAACGAAGTTGGCATTTCAAAACCTATCATCCAGAAGATCAAATCATTGGTAATCCAAATGATGAAGTATGTACAAGATCAACCTTAAGAGAATACTCAGACGCTGCATTCATTTCAGAAATAGAACCAAAGAAGGTTGAAGAAGCTCTCTTGGACGAAGGATGGATATTAGCTATGCAAGAAGAGCTTAATCAATTCATAAGAAATTATGTTTGGATGCTGGTTCAAAATCCCAAAGATAAATCCATCATCGGAACAAAGTGGGTGTTCAGAAACAAATTAGACGAAGATGGTAGGGTTGTGAGAAACAAGGCAATGTTAGTTATTCACAATAAGAATGTATTGATTTCACTAAAACCTTTGCCTTTGTAGCTAGATTGGAAACTATACGCATTTCACTTTCATTTGCTGCTCATCATAGTATGAGACTCTATCAAATGGATGTAAAGAATG
Source organism: Styphnolobium japonicum (assembly GCA_023212625.1). Classification (NCBI taxonomy): domain Eukaryota; kingdom Viridiplantae; phylum Streptophyta; class Magnoliopsida; order Fabales; family Fabaceae; genus Styphnolobium; species Styphnolobium japonicum. The sequence goes on from JALBWW010000010.1 coordinate 9,373,479, forward strand.
TTTTTCAAAATGGTATAATCAATGAAGAAGTTTACGTTATGCAACCACCTAGTTTCGAGGATCAAAAACATCCAAAGCACGTCTTTAAACTGAAAAAGGCTTTGTATGGATTAAAACAAGTTCATCAAGCAAGGTATGAGAGATTAAGCACTTTTCTAATAGAAAATGGATTTCACAGAAACACAAACTCACATTTCATTATAGTTCAAATTTATGTTGATGATATTATCTTTGGAGCTACTGATGAATATCTTTGCAAGGACTTTTCCAAATTGATGCAGAAGGAGTTTGAAATGAGCTTAATGGGAGAATTGAAATTATTTCTAGGTTTGCAAGGAAAGCAAACATTGGATGAAATCTAAATTCACCAAACCAAGAATGCAAAGGAACTCCTGAAGAAGTTTAAATTGGACGATTGCAAAACAATGAGCTTCAAAAACACCTTCCCTCGCCATCAGCCAACCGGACTGAGTACCCTTTGCCAATCCGATATCTTAAACACATTCCCTCGCCATCAGCCCACCGAGCTGAGCACCCCTTTACCGATCCAGTTACCATAAACACATTCCCTCGCTGCTTAGCCCTCAAAAACCAATATGACCTTAAAATGTAAGACCTATTAGTTACTATGTTATTTACCAACCGTAAGTCTTACGTGGAATATATAAATATAGAAAATTCAGCAGCGTTTCCTTTGTTTCTCCAACATTACCACAATATATTAACATAAGCAGCGGATTTCCAACAACCATTTCAAACCAACCAGAGTACATATATTATATATATACACATACACATATATCATCAAGAGATCTCAGATCTCAACCAAAATATTATCAGGTTACGCAATATTATACAAGTGTATTCTAACATTATCCTGACTGAGCACACTAAACATATACGGAACCGAGTACATCAATAGTAGTATTCAGTTCCCTGTCATATTTACATCAAAAGAATATAATACACTTCCTATTATAGTTACATCACGGAGCTTAACTCCACCAAAATATGAATCTCAAAATAAATCTACAGAATCCTCCGTACTTAACCCGTAGAGGGTCCGGGGTGTTCCTGCGAATCTGAGAAAGAGGTGGTGAGAACAACTTCCCAGTGAATATGAATAAACTTGCAGATAAAGTATATATGTAAGTAAAGAGCAAGTATAACACAATTCACAATATGTCAAGTAACACCTACCAACCAATGCAATGAATGAGTGCACATGATGTTCACACCTTTTATTCACACTTTTTCTTTCTCCACTCCTCTTGTTGTGCACTAACCCCTTTCGGTTAGGCCCTCGCAATATGCATATGTAATGTGTTATGCCAATTCTGTTTCCTTCTAGCTAATAAGCTAGGCACCCCTCTGTTTTGTACACTAACCCTTTCCGGTTAGGCCACCTCGCAATGCAATGCAAATAAGTATGCCATTTCATTTCCATCTAGCTCATCAGCTAGGCACCCCTCTGTCTTGTACACTAACCCTTTCCGGTTAGGCCATCTCGCAATGCAATGCAATGTTCTCATATTCATATCATGCTCATTCATAATATCATAATAACATTACATGTAAACAATTCAAGCATATACAACACATAACCATCATACTCAATTCTATCAAACATTCTTACTAAGCTACATATCTCATTCTTACTTAGCTACACATCTCATTATAGTGCTAAATCACTTCTATCAAGCATTCTTACTTAGGTACATATCTCATTATAATGCTAAGTCATCCTTAATCCTAAACGTAGCATATGGTATCAAGACCCTAGGCATATGCACCACAATAACACAAACAGAGTCAACCACGGCCAGGGTGTGGTGGTAACCACTGCCACGGTTCAGAAAAACAGAAACTCAACAATTTATAAACAGAGACAACCACGGCCAGGGTGTGGTGGTAACCATGCCCGTGGTGGGTTTTTCCAGAGCCAACCACGGCCAGCCCGTGGTAGTATTTCCAGAGCCAACCACGGCCAGCCCGTGGTGAAGGCCACGGCCGTGGTGTGGTATTTAAACATGAAACCAAACTTCCAGAGACAACCACGGCCAGACCGTGGTGGAGACCACGCCCGTGGTTGGCCACGAGACACCAAAATTCCATTTCCAGAGAGAACCACGGCCAGGCCGTGGTGGTGACCACGCCCGTGGTTTGGAATCTGGGCAGGAATAGTGCCACGCCCAACTTCAAACCAAAACCCTAATTTCCCTATGGGATCATGTCCTGAAATCCATCAAAATACATTAACCATATCATTCACTTTCACATACCTAAATCCTTTAAAACATATAACAAAAACACATCAACCTTAAGCATAGGTGAAAACCCTAGATTCAAGCTTAATCCTACATCATACACTTTCACTCTAAGAACATCATACAATAACACAAGTAAATCCACACTCACCTTCAAATGCTCTAAACTTGATTCCAAGATGGGATTGGTAGTCAAGGCAACCTTCCCTTCAACTTCCTTCAAAACCATCAATCAAAACAACCAACTTTTAGACATGGGTGTTCTTGATTCTTGGAGATGAAAATGAGCTTCTTAAGAAACTAATACCATAGGATTGAAGAAGAGATCATAGTGATCAATAACCATCAAAATACCTAAGCCAAAAGGTGCATAAAAATACTTACTTTGGACCCTTGAACCTTGGAGCTAGCTTGGCTATGGAACTTGTCTCAAATTTTGGGGAAGATGACATTGTGTCATCCAAGGGGGCCGGTTCCCCATTTCAAGAGGGAGGGGAGGTTGAAATGTCTATCTTGCCCCTCACTTAAAGGAAGAATCACAAAATTGCCACTGAGGATGTAAAAAGACTAAAATACCCTTATGATTTTTAAGAATTCCCAATAGGTCCTGAAGAAAATTAAATTTACCAGTAGGTCCTAACTTAGCTAGAATAAATACAGGAGTTTAGATTTCACCTATCTCTTCCATAGGTTCTACCGAATTCACCGGTATAGCCAGAATCTCGAATTAATCATTCTAACTCAATCTATTACCATTTCTGTAACAGAACATACAACTCATCCAAGGAATTTAACTAAGTCATAATATATGAAATTTAGGGATGTTACATAAAACACATCCCCTCACCCATTAATCGACCGATCCGAGATCCCCTCACGGATCTAGTACCTTAAACACATTCCCTCACCCCTTAGGCGACCGATCTAAGCACCCTTATCCGACCATAAACACCTTCCTCCACCACGAGATCGACCCGAGCCACCAACTACCGTGTCGACCTTAAGCATCTTCCCTCGTCTATTACCTTAACCGAGCCGAGAACCTATCTGGTCCGACCTTAAACACTTTCCCTCGCCATCAGCCGACTGATCCGGGCATCATTTATCGATCTAGTCACCTTAAACACATTTCCTCGCCCACAAACTGAGCCGAGCTATCCATGACCGATTCGACCTTAAACATTTCCCTTTGTCACTAAAATTATGTCGAGATCCGCCGATTTACTCTCGGATCAGTCATCCGATCGAGCAAACTCACTAACTGATGCCACTAGATAATATCTCATTAGGATGGATCAGTGGGCTTAGTACCACATTTCACTCCTTTTAGGTCACGTTAATAGAAAATTGCTTTCCTTAAATAAGTGGTCCAATGCCACAAAACGTTTTAGTTTGTCTTCAGGGGTCACAAGTACCCACTAGTCATTTTCTTGGGATGGATCAGTAGGTCTAATACCGCATTCTATCCTATTTAGGACGCGTTAACGAAATTCTCTTTTTAATCAAATCATTTCTCTTTTCAATTAATTCAAAACGATATTTTCTTTAATTCAAACCAATCAACCCACAATCATTTTCTATAAAAGAACTACGTGGCTTTGAATTCCCCATTGTACTAGGGGATACGTAGGAGCGCAAGTTAAGCCAAACTTTTAATTTTCGCAATTTAGTGTATTTCTTAATTTGTAAATATTTACACGAAGTCATGTTTGCTTTTGTCTATCTTCATATCTAGTTTTTTTAGGGATAAAATAGATATCAATTAGGCTTTGCACAACTAATTTAAGGTAACCGTCTTAGGACAGATGTATCAGGGGTGCTGTAGGATTAAGTTCTTGCCCTTCCCTGTACATAATCGACTTCTGAACCCTACCTAGTTTCACAGACCTTTCCTTTTGTGTTTTTATTTCAAATCCACTTTTGAAGGATTTTGCTAGTCATTTTCTCTACTCAATAAACGATTAGTGGCGATTCCATTGTTTTGAAACTTATTTTTCTCTTGCCACTCCCCGTCACGATTTTTCTCGGTCGTGACAGTAGTTATGAAACTCCCTCGCTAGCAAGCTCCCACAATCACCATGGCTTGAAAAATAAAGTGAGATTTTTACTTTAAGAAAGGGATGAAAATGGAAAGACTTATAGTAGATAAAGGTAAAAGATGCAAAAAGTGAGGTTTGGGTTAATTGGGTATGAGAGAAATGGAGAAAGAAGTAAGAAAAATGGAAGAAAGGAAAAGGGGTGGCTTTTCGGTAGTAGAGGGAGAAAGGGAAAGTGAATTGGTGGGGGGGGTGGTGTGTGGTCTATGATGGGATATCAGTTAGATCTTCCAATCATTTTTTATATCAAAATAATCCTCTAATGTTATTTTCTTACATCAAATTGATCATTTAATATCATTTTTTACATTAAATTGATCCATAAAAAGGGACCAAAAAAAACTAATTTGATGTAAAAAATAATTTGAGGACCAAACATGTGTCTCATGTATCTTTGGAGGACCAAATTAGATATTTACTCTAAAAAAAAGTGAAACCCCTCCTATTGGCCAAAACTTCAAAAATGCCACTAGCTTCTATTCATCATCCTTTCTTTTTTTGAAAAAAATAAAACCAATACACTACCTACACAAATAATATTCATTCATCTAAAAAAAATTTAGAATAATAAAAATAAATTTTAAATTAACTAAGTAATTATAAGTGGTTAAATTTTTAAAAATTAATTATACTTGAAATATTACTTGTTCTTAACTTAATAATTTATTTTAAATCCTTGATAACATTAAGCGCACACATAAAAAGAAATTATTTCATACATTCAAACAAAAAAATCTCAAACTTTAAAACAGAGGAATAAAAGAAAATCATGGACATTACAATAATAGTTGTAGAAACTTTTCTAATTAATAAAAATGAAAAATAAACCCAAGAACGATCATGATGAACCATTTAAATATTAGCAAAACAATAACACCTAAATAACAAACTATAAACTTGTTCCTTTAATTTTCTTGAATTTTTTTAAATTGCACACTACGCTTTAAAAAAATTCAAATTCAACCGAAGAAAAATCAATCCCACTTGCTTTCTGAAGGTAAAATGTTTCTCATAAATATTTACATATGTCATTTATTGATTTATTCAACAGATATTTTATTGGTATTCCTTTTTTGTCTTATGATACTATTTTAAATAATTAATGATTAACGCTTGATCATATTTTTTAGAGTAAATATTTATTTTGGTATTCCAATGAAATAAGTGACATCATATTAGTCTTCTATTTATAAAGAAATCAAACTGGTCATCGAAAGATATATGCTACATCAAATTATTCCTTAAATGTAACAATTTTATTATCGAATTAGTTCTTAGAATGACAACAAATTAGTTCTTGAATAACCAATTTGATGTTATTAATTGTTATTGAAATAGCAATTTGATGTAGCTAATAAATGGAGGACCATTGTGATATTGCGTATATATTTGTAGGACCAAAATGAGTATTTACTTAATTTTTTATTAAGTAAAAATATAATTAAAATATTTTTTTTTAATAATATTAATTAAAAATAAATTCATTTATTAATTAATTAGTCAAATATTATACAAGGACAAATAATAATTAATATTATTCTGATATTATATATTATTAAAAAATAATCATAAATAAATAATTATTTTCTATTATAAAAAATATGCTTTTGATTTTATAAATATTATTACAAAATTATATATCCCAGAATGTAAGTAATTCAAACTAAATATGGTAATTTAATGCATTCCTTAAAATAAAAAAATAAAATACTATATATTATTTTATATCTTTATCATTAATCTCTGTTATTATTGAAAATTACAGACTTAGTTTTCTATATGATAAATTATTATTTATCATGCTAACGAGCTTGTAACTTATTTGATATCTATCTTATTACTCATCCATTTCATACATATTACATATATTTATGTAAAACATTATCTTACATATAACAATTCAATATAAAATAGTAGTTAAAAAAACCTACGCACAAGGCTTGATCAAAATTATTCCAAAAGTTTCAAGTTTATCATATCTTTACAACTTTAGCAAAATAATTATCGTAGCAAAGAGAACTTCCTGGCCTAACATCTCTCTAGCTTTGTGTGTGTGTATAAAAATATAAACTTTAATTCACTGTCAGTGTAAAAAAAATTTATGTTGTCATCCAATATGTGTTTACAAATCATTAAATGAGTTTGACATCACAACAATTATTTAGGAAGTCTAACTTTTTTAATGATGTGTCAACTCATCATTAGATGACAGTGTAAAGTTTCTTTACATTGACAGTGGATCAAAATTAAACTCTATTGTATATGCATATAAAATTTTATACAAATTCTCTATAATAAAAGTGATATTTTATGCATATTAAAGATTATGATATTTTATGCATAATTTAAATTCCTTTCCTTTTTTCTTTTTTCTTTTTTTTGGTTTGTTTAGAAAATTTTACTATTTTAATGTTAGAAATTTAAAAAATTACATAATTTTTTTTTGAGAGACTGACAAAATACAATGTTTGCACTATCTAGTACTATTGTTGGAGAATGATGAAGTAAGAAGACACTGGCTAGCTGTGTGGGAAATGAGGAAGTAAGAAAACACATATACATGACAGAATTAGAATTATATTTTAGGATTCTAATTTCAATTTCATATATGTTAGAATTAGAATTGACAAGAATTTTAATTTTTATGTTTGGGATAATTAAAAAATTAAGACTTAAATTGTAATTTTGAACTGAACTGAAATTTTATTATTTGAATAATTTATTAAGAATTTAAAAAGATAAATAAAATAAATTAAAAATAATAAATAATAATTTAAATTTATAAAAAAAATCAATAGGGCTTGCATTGTTGGATTTCAATGGTCGCAATAGATATCAAACTAAAGGATGCCATTGATAATAGTGAGGTGATTCCAGGATGCCGGTACTAGTGATCGGAGGAATTGCGGTGATTTGGTCATTGCATATGCAATGATGACAGTGATTGGAAGTCAGCGGCGGCTAGTACGTCAAAGGCACAATGGACAACGTGACTAGAGCACACCAATGGCAACATTTTGAAGCACGTCGACCGCAACATTGCTAGACTATGCCGGTGTTGCAAGCGATAATGGTTATTAGATAGTTTTTAACTTTTACCTTTTAATATTCAAAAAAAAAAATTGGTACTTGGAATTGGAATTTTTAATGTATAAGCTAAGAATTAAGAGTAGTATAAACTAGTTATTTTTCAATTCAATATAATTTGACTCAGAATTAGAATTTTAATTCTAATATACACAACAAACAAGATAATTGGAATTGAGAGGTCAAATTTTAATTCTAGTGCTCAATTCCAAACTCAATTCTTTCTGAGGTCCAATTCTAATTCCAAGGTTCAATTTCAAACACAATTCCTTCTGCTAAATGAGGCTTTAGTGAAAAAGTGGGAGTATTCACTATTGTGTGGGGAATGAGAAAGTAAGACGACGTACCCTGAATGATCGATGAAGAGGTAGTAAAAAGAAATTTAATGAAGTGAGAATACTGACTATTGTATGAGGACTGAGGAAGTAAGAAGACACTTAATGAAGACGTGCGAATATTGATGCGTAAGTTGATGTGGATGCATTGTATGCTATTGTGTTTGAATAAGGAGGTAAGAAGACATTTAATAGTAACATTATATTGTGTAGGGAATGACAAAGTAAGAGCTACATAGCAGGGACTGCCGGTAATCTCATGGCAATGGTAGGAAGCGGCCATCAGCCACAACGTTGTGGTGGTCGGTGGCTAAGGATAGTCATCCACAATGACGTTACAGTGGTTGGTGATAATGTGGCAATAAACTAGTAGTTATTTTTGTCATTTCATATGACAATATTCCATAGGAATGTAACAAACCACCTTTCCACATAAGGATTTCCATAAATGAAAACATATTCTACAAACCATACGCCCCGTAATAGTTGCAGAAACTTTTCTAATTAATAAGAATGAAAAATAAACCCAAGAAAGATCATGATGAACCATTTAAATACTAACAAAATAATAACACCTAAATAAAAAATTATAAATTTGTTAAAACTTATTCCTTTAATTTTCTTGCATTTTTTTAAATTGCACACTACGTACGCTTTAAAGAATTCAAATCCAACCAAAGAAAAAATCAATCCCACTAGCTTTCTGAATGTAAAATGTTGCCGTAAATATTTAAATATGTCATTTATTGATATATTCAACACAGATTTTATTGGTCTTCTTTTTTTGTATTATGATATTATTTTAATGATCAATGCTTGTTCATATATTTTAGAGTAAACATTTATTTTGGTCTTTCAAATAAATAAGTGACATCATATTAGTCTTTTATTTATAAATACATCAAATTGGTTTTCGAAAGATATATATTATATCAAATTAGTCCTTAAATGTCACAATTTTGTTATCAAATTAGTTCTTAAAATAACAACAAATTAGTTCTTGAATAACCAAATTGATGTTATTAATTGTTATTGAAATACCAATTTGATGTAGTTAATAATTGGACGACCAATGTGATATTGCGTATATATTTGTAGGACTAAAATGAGTATTAACTCAATTTTTTATTAAGTAAAAATATAATTATTTTTTAATAAATTTTTTTTATAATATTAATCAAAAATAAATTCATTTATTAATTAATTACTCCAATATTATACAAGGACAAATAATAATTAATATTATTCTGATATTATATATTATTAAAGAATCATTCATAAATAAATAATTACTTTGCAGAATATAATAATTATCTATTGAAGAGTAATAACTACATTTTCTATATTAAAAAATATCCTTTTGATTTTCTAAATATTATTATAAAATTATATATCCCAGAATGTAAGTATTTTAAACTAAAACAATAAAGATCTAGTATATGGTAATTTAATGTATTCCCATGAATAAAAAAATAAAATACTATGTATTATTTTATATCTTTATTATTAATCTCTGTTATTATTGAAAAGTACAGACTTAGTTTTCTATATGGTAAATTATTATTTATCCTGCTAGCGAGCTTGTAATGTTACTCATTTATTTCATACATATTATATATACTTATATAAAACTTTTTCTTACGTATAACAATTCAATATAAAATTTTAGTTAAAAAGCCTACGCACAAGGCTTGATCAAAATTATGCCAGAAGTTCCGAGTTTTATCTTATCTTTACAACTCTAGCAAAATAATTATGGTAGCAAAGAGAACTTCCTGGCCTAATTTCTCTCTAGTTTTTTTATTTTATATATTTTATGCATATTATATATGCATATAAAATTTTACAAAAATTCTCTAAAATAAAAGTGATATTTTATGCATATTATATATGCATATAAAATTTTACAAAAATTTTCATTATAAAAGTGATATAGAAAACTTCATTTCTTTTCAATCTTCTTCCATTTCACGTATACATTACTACGTCCACAAAACTGGGGGCATATTAGATAATCTGTCCCCTTTTGTTGTTTTTCCTAAAAGGAAATGATTGACACACCTGGAGTAACAAACACACCTGGAGTAACAAACAAAAGGCAACGATTGAATTCCTTAGAAACTATTATTCAAAGGCAGTTTGGAAATCCATCCTTCTCGGTCGATATAAGACAAATTCAAGAACTTGTTGAGCTCTGTCGCATCCATATGCTTGAGCCAAGGCACACGCTTAGACTTGTTTGCCCCTGGTCCAGTGCAACCCTCCTCCACATATGTCAAGTTTGCTCTGTAAATCAATAATTGAAAAGTTATGTATATCCTGGGCTAGATAGATAGCATCATTGGTCTACATGGATAGGCATAAAGAATATGTACTTACTCATGTCCAACTTGGCCCCAAGCAGACCAACCCTCAGGTCGAACCACATCTGTGAAATACGAATTAGCGATAATAACTCTGGAAAATGCTCTGTATGCCCTCCCAAGTTGTGCCTTTCCATTTCCATTTCCGGATATGGCACATCTATTAAACACAAACCCAGTTGGCGAGTTGATTGATTCTCGCCCTTGTGCAGTTATCACACCATCTTTCCCTTGAGGTCCATCTCCCCCCATTGTAAATTTGATTGTACTTTTCTGCTTAGGCAACAGATAAGATTTTGACGAAATGATAAAATCTTCAAATTGAATAAAACATGAAACAACAAAAATCAGATAAATAGTTTTGGTTGGGATTTTGATATATATTACCTCATAGATGGACTGGCCATCTCCAAATATGAAATCTATTCCACCTTGAATATAGCAACGATGGAAATAATGGCGTCCTGTAGCATCCCACAAGGTATCTTGTACCCCTTTAAAAGCACAGTCAAAAAAGGCATTTCGGTCGCCTGTTATTTCAGCTGCCAATGCTTGTACATTGGCTTCGCTTGCTTTTGTTGTAGGAGGACGGTTATATGTGTTCTGTGAAAATATTTGATTTCAACTATAAGAAACTGTTTTTATACTCAACATAATAATAAATCTAAAAATATGAATAACTCTTTGGTTTACTTAATTATTATTTTCTTTTTTATTGGTTTCCCCATGAAAATTTGGCTACACAAGCTGACTAGTTTGGTAGATGTCTGGTTTTAATTTTAGTGTTCAAACTTGAGCTTATCTCCTAAATTAAAATTATGCTTGTTATCAATTATTATTTACCAAAAATGTGATGCCCTTTGCTACGATATCATCTGCTGATGATGTAAAAGTGGCACTGGTATTCATAATTTCATGGTCACTCCACTGAATGACGGTGGAGGATTTGCCAGGTCCATCAAGAAAAATGCATGGCTTGGAATTGCTGATTATGACTTTTTCTCTGCATGATAACAGTGTCATGAAATATAGAAATAGATCAAATAGTTTCAAACCTATATTATATATAAACTCATTACTTAAAAATGATGTCCAAGCAGTAGATAGTCATATAGTTTGAATCAAGAAAAACCCCTTACGTATAAGTTCCTGCAGAAATTATGATGCGTGTCCACTGAGTGTTGAGATTAGGGATAGAGTCAATAGCGCTTTGGATGGTTTTGAAGCTTCCTCCCTGGCCTGACTGGTTAACACTGATAACCTTTGTTGGATTAGAACAATTCAAGGCATTGCAAACTCTCAAAATAAAAAGTAGAAAACTAATAAAAAGAGTGAAAATCTGTGAGTACTGCATCTCTCAATTTTTCTGACTTTATGTCATTGCTCTAGATTAATGGGTTTTAAATAGAGAAGGGGTGGTGCTTATACATGGAATATCGAATTTACGAGATTATATTTATTATAACTGGCAATGTAAAATATACAAAATTATATTACTATGAAATAGAAGCATTAACGAATCACAATTTTAAAAGAAATTGACATTCTTGTAGAAAAGTAAGTTAAGATTAAAGAATATTTACAAACGAGATTGAAACTCAACTCGCACCAGCTTCGGTTTCTAAAATTAGAGTGTGATGATTATGTGAGATGCTCCATTTTCCGCTAAGCTATCTATTCTAATTCTCTGCTTAATTAAGTGCTTGCATGTCTCACTAAACCTAAAAAAATATAGTTTATCTCTTTATTTATTTTATTTTATTACGTATTTTATTTTTTTAATATAGCATTATATGTTGCAGTGGCACAATATTTATAAGAATTTTTTTCTATGAGGATTGTGAACGCAATATTAGAAATGAGAGATGGATGAATGAAGAAATATTTTTAAGGGAATTGATAATGATATTTTAAAGAGTTTTAAAAATTAAAATTATATCATGGATACTTATAAAATTATGTTATTTAACTTATTCCAATTTTACAATTAGATACATGATTTAAAAAAAAAATTCGAGTATGAATTTAAGCATAATAGACTTACCCTCGGAGTCTCTTCCCATTTGAAGATACATATATAATAAATACAAGAGTTTACACAAATCATCATGCATGAACTTAATTGATTTATCCTTAGAGTATCCGTCCATTAATAGATATATGTGTTTATACAAATTCCAATGTATAAGCTTAGATATGACCTCTAATGCTACACAATTGTAATAAAAAAAAATTCATTCCAATTTAAGCTATACAATCATGACGAGAATCTTTTCATAGGATTGTGAAATTTCTTTTCCAAACCTTCCAATATTGTACTCGTAAATAAATTGATTAACTTGTATAGAAAACATAATGGTGCAGACTTAAATTCTTAAAACTTTACTTTAATTTGACCAAAAAAATAAAAACTAATATAGAATTTTTTTAACAAAAGGATAATATTAGTTTATGCATTTTTACATGCGTTGGATAATTCCCTGGGTGTGTCCATAAACATGTTGCACACTCACATAAAAAGGAGGGAGAGAAAGAGAGCTAAGCTAATCTTTTGCATTTGTTTTATTACTCGAGAATGGTATTATGATATAGTTTCATTTATAAGTTGGTTCATCCCATTATTACTGAAATAACCTAAAATTTTGATTGGATATTTATAAATTAAGTTGTAACGGTACATAATCCTAAGTGATTACTGGAGTGTAAGATAATGAATTGAAACTTTTTGATAACTTGCTATCTACAGTAACTTCTTAAAGAGTTCATTATAATTTGCTCTTTGTTGGTTTTTTATATTAAAAGCAATCTAGCAATCTGAATCACATTAATTAGTACATATTTGATGCATGACTGTATTTCAAGTTTGGGGTTTTTGTGCCACATTTAGTGAAAAATAATTGCAATTAATTGTTTTCATATTAAGAGACATTTAATTAAATCAATTAAATTTAGTATAGATTGATTGCAATTTAATATTTAATATTTAATATTTTTTATATTAAGAACAATCTGTACTTACTACATATAGACAAAATAACTTGATTCTCTCTCTCTCTCTCTCTCTCTCTCTCTATATATATATATATATATATAATTTCATATACATGAACTTGGACACAATCATAATAAAAAATTCACCCTTACAATTAAAATACACAATCATGATTAAAAAAATTAATATACCAAAATCTTTTAAAAAATATTTTCTAAATATTAAATGCATTAACATATTGACATATTTCCTTACTCAAGTCTATCACACTAAAATATATAAAATAATAATTAAAACATAAACATATAAACAATCACACAACACGTGGGCTAAACTACTAGTATCAATGATAATAAGAGACACATGCTAGCACCTCAAAGTCTTACATGACATCCTCATTTGGTTTTGACTTGCTATTTGGCTGGAATATGTGAATAGACCCACCTGAATTAGCAGGTAAGTGATATGAAGATTTTGAAATGTCTAAACTTGTCCTTTAATATTCTATGACCTGCTAATTTGTTGGTTTTGTTCTTGTTCCTTTTCTTGTTTGGTAAAGAAAGTGTTACTTTAAACCAATTTGGGCTATGAGTTTTGGGTTAGTCTTTACCACCAACTTAGGTTCCTTATCCTCTACCTCGGGTATAATTTACTCACTATTTGTTAAGTTGGTCTTAATAATGCAAAAAATGATTTTTTTATGCTCTCATTGGTAGTTGAATAGAAATGATAATTGAAGTGTATGATTATAATCGAAACTTATTCTTTAATTTTCTCCGTTATTCTTATTTAATACTTGTCTTCTTTATATTGTAGCCACCAGATGTTGAAAGTGGGGTTGAATCCCAATGAGTGTAGAAGATCATCGGATGGAAGTAATTGAAATAACCAAGTAAAACACAAGAAGGGGGTTGAATTGTGTTTCTTAACCTTTTTGGAAAACTTTTCTTAAAACAATTCTTCAAAAGAAAGCTTTGTTGAATTGTAAATAGAAATGGATGAAACACAAACTCTTTACAGTCCATTGGACGCAAGGAGAGTTTTTCTGAAAACGTTGGACGCAAGTTAAAAACTTTATCTTTTCAGAAAAGATTAGTTAAGAAATACAATTGCAATCCCCAAATGTTAGTTGTAAAGAAAAAGCACACAAGGAGATGGAAGAAAAAACTTACATCAGATATTTATATTGGTTCACTCTCACAATCCGAGAGCTACGTCCAGTCCCTTCAACTTAAAGGATTTTCTACTAAACTTTCAAGGTTTACAAGTATTTTTTTATACACAACCTCTTCAAACTTAACAACAAATTGATGAAAAGGGTGTTTTAACAATACTTGAGTTTAACTCACATTAAGTGAGGATAAATAAAATGTGCTCAAGTACAACTCTATTACAAGAGTAAGATAAAGAAGTAATAAAACAGAGTGAAGTTTTTGATATTTTCTCTTGTTCTATTGAGGTGAATCGCTAACTTCCTCTTCGAAGACTTTGGTATTTATAGGCAGTGAGCACTTGAAATAGTCTTCATAAGCTTCTTCGTCCAACAGAAATATTTATTATCGTTCTTAGTAGCATTAAATGCATAATGTTGATAATGTGTTGATCTTCTTTTGAAAAGTGGCTTTGGTTATCAATAATAGCGAGGAATATGATATCTTAGTTCTGACTCTTCTGAACACGCAGAAAGTTCCTCATTTGTTGGTCTTTGTAGTTGTTAGGAGTGTCAGCTCCAGCATACAAAGTTGATTTCTCGAAAGTCACATTTGTCAGAGATCCCATCAGCAGTTAATGCACTTTGTTTTGCTTGTCTTTGAAATGCTTTGGACAAAGCTGTTTTTAAGAGAAAACAACAGAGACAAAAATGCGGTAGACGATCCAATATAATAATATATAAGTTTGTATTGGATGCATGTTATTAATAAGAGATTTTGTTTTTATCAAAGCTTGTCTTTGGTCCAAAACGCTTTACACAGAATTAATCAAAGAATGCACTTTTGACCTTATCTTATTTGAATGAAAAGATATAAGTTTATTCAAAACTTATTTTGTTCTTTTTAAATTTAATATCCTTTTGTTATCTTCAAAACATTTTAGGGGTTTAATTACTTTGAACAAACATTGGTTCCAATATTAGTTTCTTGAAATCGTCTTTGGTTCCAACAATTTCCCCATTTTTGATGATGACAAATAATATTAAATTTGATTTGAACAAATACAAATATTAGTTCGAAAACGATAGAAAGCTCCCCCTAAAAACATGTTGTATACGAGTTGAATGCAAGTATATTGGATGCATGTGACTTAGGAACAAGTTAAACAAAAACAGTTTGTGTAAGAGAATTTTTAAGTCCAAAAGCACTTTACCAACATCAAAGTATATATAACTAAAATCATCATAGTCATAAATTATATTAGTGATGGAAAAATAGAATTAATATAACCCTTGTCAATATCAGAGCATAAAACTTTAATCAGTATCTGAGCAAACTATTTATCAAAGCAAAAACCTTGTAAGTGTCAGATTAACTATGTATCACAGCGATTATATATCTATCAAAGAGACATGAAATTGTACATTTGTTCAAACTGATAAGGCTAAGGAAAAAAAATAAGAAACACACATGGTATATATAAACGCATGAAGTTATTTATTCCCAATTCTATATATTAGTGTATATGTACATAATCAAATTTTATTTCCAATTCTCCCCCTTTTGTCATCAGACAAAAAGTGAAGTAACACATCATAGTCAATAAAAGATGAAGGAAATAAATAAAAGAATTTTCGTAAAAGAAGTTTGAAAAGAATTTTTAGAAAAGAAAAGATTATTGAGAAGAAGGCGGAGGAGGAGGGCATTGTGGGATGTAAAGCTTGAGAAGGCCTTCAAACTACTTGTAGACAATCTGTATCTCATCTCTAATGTCTTTGAACATCAAGATGTACGTCGTCAGTAGGTGTTGGTTGAGGGGTACTCTCAATTGAGGCTTCCACTGCAGTAGAGAGAACTGCTACTGAATGCTCAGTGTGGGGGATAATAGACAAAGGAGCAGGTTCTGAGAGTTGAATAGGAATTTCCTTTGCTTGGACGTCTTCTGCTGCTTGGATAGTAGGGGTGTTCATTAGTTCGGGTTGACCCGATCAACCCGACAAACCAACCCAAACCAATTTGAAAAAATCGGTTCGGTTCGGGTCATCGGGTCTAATCGGTTCCAATTTGGTCAAAACCGATCATGATTGGTTCGGTTCACGGATTTTATATTTTATAACCCGATGACCCGATGAAATGACCCGAAGAGTAATAGAAATTTAGATATTATCTTCTTGTCATTTAGCTTTTCATTCATTTAAAAGCTTAAGATATAATGATATATCTTTTAATTTATATTTTTAAGCCTCAATCATTCAATTATTTACATATATATATATATATATAACTTTCTTTGTGAAGCAGAATATATTTAATGTCATACATTTATATTACAAATGAAACTTATGATGATTTTGAGACGCTGAAATATTTATTCTCAAACTTGATTTTACTTTTATCTTAATACTTGTACTATACTGAAAGACTTGTATGCTTAAAATTCATATGTAATTGTCTAATTGAGTTTAAAGTATTTAGCAATAGTAAGTTTGTAATTTTTCTATGTGAAAAAAATGATCGGATAACTCGATGACCCGAACCAAACCAACCCAACCTTAATCGGGTTGGTTTGGTTCGGATTGCTCGAAAAAATTTTCAAAAACCAAACCAAACCAACCCGATCAAAGTTGATCGGTTTGGACATTTTTTCTTCCAAAACCCAAACCAACCCAACCCATGAACACCCCTATTGGATAGTTGCTTTAGCTTCTGGTTGGTCAATGTCTGCTTCAACCTCAAAAATAATATTCAAATCCCAGGGAAGAGGATCTTGATAGTGATCGAAGAGATGTTGCCATGGGTATGGTTTTGTCAAGTTGGACGATGGGAACCGATCTTCAACTTCTGCTGGGTCAAAAAGTAGAGCATCACCACTAGAAGGCCTTAGTGGTATCTCGAAGATATCATCCAGAATCGCATAAGGGGTATACCACTAAAAGCTTTGACCATGTACAGTGATGATTTTCTCTTTATCTTCATCTCTGAGTCCAAAGGAGGAAGCTTCTTGTTCACACTCCCACACATAGTTTTCCTAGTATGTCTTGGTTTCTCCATCTCAAGCCTCCCCAGATTGAGACATGTTATGCAGGAAGTCCAAATCAACCTCTGGTGTAGGTTTTTGTCCAAAGTCATGATCAAATCTAGAAGGCAGAGGCCAAGAGGTTTGATTCCTATGCTTTTTGGGGTCCTTGTCCTTATTAGGATCCACCATTGGTGGCTTTGGACAAACTCAATCAGGTTAGATCTTGATGGAGGTGAGAGAAGTGATGAGCATTGAGGGGGGAATATATCGTAGGTCCTTTACTTAGACACCATTTTTGAGTGCACCAACGAACATAGTGTCTAAGGCTGAGGCAAAAAGGCCTAATTCTTCAAGTGTCAGAGGTTGGAACTTGAGTTGAGGTTGGAACTTGAGTTGCTTTGGGTATAGGTGAATTTGTTGAGAAAATCCATCACAACCTCTAGCTCTCCTCTGGACCTTTGAGAGACTTGGGTCCTTTAGCTCCCAGTGTTCGACTCTGTGTGGTGTCACTCCCAGTGTAAAGGTTTTGAATAGGTGAGAGTGGTTCTGTATAGGTGAGGAGGGAAGAGGGGGTGTAAAGTGTGGTGAGTCAGGTAATGGAGGTAGGTTGGGGTATGATTGGTGGTAGGAGATTGAGTCTGTGATTGAAAGGATAAACCTCTACTGCTTCTCTGAAGTAGTTTGCCCATCTAGCTCCTTGCAGATTCTCATCAATGTCAATCCCACATTTAGCAAATGTTGAGGTTTGGAACATATACTCAATCGCAATCTTGGCTTCATCCACGTTAAGCTTATTTCCACCGGCTATTTCTTAGAAATTTTTGAAGGATTTAGGGTTTTGAGAAAGGAGAGGGTTTTCGTAAGAGATTTCTCAGAGAAAAGTTTGAACAATTTTGGTAGTGTAAAAACTTAATCTTGAAATGAAAAGAAGTTTTATAGTGATTTGTAAAAATTAGAGTTTTGAAATTGAGAAGTTTTTTGAATAGAAATTTCAAACATTTTACGAATGAAAAAAAATCAAATGAAAATATCAACAGATATCACAATAACTGCTCATTTAAAGTAACTGTCACGTCCGTAGTAAAAAGTAACTTTTGTGACTATTCAAAAACTGACTTAGCGTGGGAATATCAAATAAGTTCAAATTAGACAAAGATATTTTACATTAAATGCAAATATTATATGTCCAGTGACTTATCAGATAATGGACGCACACACATGATACATATTAAGTACAAGTCATAATGGACACAAAATATCAATGGACACACACTTATAAATTTTTCATCAAATGCATACTTAAATGCTTTATAATGAAAGTGAATCTGTCCTCGGCGAGAGGTTTTGTAAAAATATCAGCTCATTGATGATCTGTATCCACAAATTGAATATCAAACACTCCTTTTTGAATATAATCTCTTATAAAGTGATGTTTGATTTCAATATGTTTTGCCCTTGAGTGTAGAATGAGATGTTTAGATAAATTTATAGCAGTTGTATTATCACAGGGCAAGGGAATCTTACTTTCAAAGATGTTGTAATCCTCCAGTTGATGCTTGATCCATAGAAGTTGAGAGCAGCAACTAGATGCAGATATATTCAGCCTCTGCAGTTGAAAGTGCAATTGTCCTTTGCCTTTTGGTGGACCATGAGACTAAATTTCCTCCAATGAAGTGACATCCTCCACGGGTGCTTTCTCTTTCAATTTTGTCTCCAGCATAGTCCGCATCACAAAAGCCAACTAATCTGTACTCATGAGATTTCTTAAATAATAAACCCGGATTAGTAGTACCTTTCAAATATCTAAATATTCTTTTAACAGCAACTAGATGTGACTCCTAGGATCAGATTGAAAACGTGCACAGATACACACACTAAACATGATATCAGGTTTCGATGCAGTAAGATATAAGAGTGATCCAATCATACCTCTGTATACCTTTTGATCTTTATCGTCCAATTTCATTGTGGACGATGGATGCATTAGTGTGCTTATCGTTTTGCAATTGTCCATTTTGAACTTCTTCAAGAGTTCCTTTATATATTTGGTTTGGTGAATATAGATTCCGTCTAATGTTTTCTTCACTTGCAAAGCTTGAAAGAATTTCCATTCTCCTATTAAGCTCATTTCGAACTCCTTCTACATCAACTTGGAAAATCCTTACAAAGAGATTCATTAATAGCTCCAAAGATAATATCATCAACATAAATTTGAACTATAATGAAATGTGAGTTCATGTTTATGCGAAAGAGAATAGTATCAACTTTCCTCTAGAAAAACCAATTTTCATTAAAAAAAAGTACTTAATCTCTCATGCAAAGCTCGAGGAGCCTGTTTTAATCCATACAAAGCCTTTTCCAATTTAAGAACACGCTCTAGATAGTTTTGATCCTCGAAACCACGTGGTTGCATAACATAAACTTCTTTATTGATTATGCCATTAAGAAAAGCACGTTTTATGTCCATTTGATAAAGTCTCATACTATGATGAGCAGCAAATGAAAGTAAAATATGTATAGCTTCTAATCTGGCTATAGGAGCAAAGGTTTCAGTGAAATCTATACCTTCTTGTTGTGAATAACCTTGGGCAACTAACCTTGCCTTGTTACACACGACCTTACCGTCTTCATCTAATTTGTTTCTGAATACCCATTTTGTGCTGATGATGAACTTGTCCTTAGGCTTTTGAACCAGCATCTTAACATCATTTCTTGTGAACTGGTTAAGCTCTTCTTGCATGGGCAGTATCCATCCTTCATCCAAAAGAGCTTCTTCAATTTTCTTTGGTTACAGTTGTAAGATGAAGGCAACGTTTGAATATTCTCTGAAAGTTGACCTTGGTCGCACCTTATCATTTGGATTTCCAATAATTTGGCTTTATGGATGATAAGTTTTGAAGTGCCAGCTTCGTTGAACATTATATGTTGCGTCTTTTTCTTTTTCTTCATCGTCCAATGCTTCCTTGCTGTTAGTTGATGGACCTTTGTCTTTGTCGTTTAGATTTAAATATGCAAAAGACTCATCTAGCTCTAATAAATCTTTATCAAGCTTTTTATCGTTAAACTTGACATGGATAGATTCTTCCACAGTCAAAGAGCAAGAATTGTAAACTCTGCACGCCTTTGAAGTTTTAGAGTATCCTAATAAGATACCACAGTCAACTTTTGCATTAAATTTTCTTAACAAATCTTTAGTATCTAAAATAAAGCATTAACAACCAAATGAATGAAAATAAGAAATGTTGGGTTTACGTCCCTTCCACAATTCATAATGAGTCTTTTTCAAGATAGGTTTGATGTATATTCTGTTTTGAATGTAGTAGGCAGTGTTAACAGCTTCAACCCAAAAGTGCCTTGAGATTGAGTAGTCATTGAGCATTGTTCTTGCCATCTCTTGGAGAGATTGATTTTTCCTCTTTACCACACCATTTTGTTGTGGTGTTCTTGGCGCAGAGAAGTTGTGAAGAATACCATTTTCTTCACAGAACAGTTGAAAGCTCTCATTCTCAAACTCTTCTCCATGATCACTTCGGATTGAGCTTATATATATGTCTTTCTCATTCTGAACTCTTTTGAAGAATATAGAAAATACTTTAAAGGACACATCCTTGTGAGCTAGGAACATAACCCATGTCCATCTAGTATAGTCATCTACTATGACTAATTCATATTTCTTTCCATTTAATGAGGTTGTCCTTGTTGGACCGAACAGATCCAGATGCAGTAGCTCTAGTGGTCTCGAGGTGGAAACAATATTTTTGGAGTCAGAAGAGTTTTTAACTTGTTTTCCCTTTTGACAAGCATCACATAGAACATCCGATTTGTACATAAGATTTGGTAAACCTCTTACGAGGTTATGCTTGTTTTGCTTTGAGATTAACCTCAAGTTTGCATGACCAAGCTTCTTGTGTCATATCCATTGTTCTTCTTTTATGGACACTAGGCATGATACATTCTGTTCTGTAAAGACACCCAAATCAATCTTATAAAGATTATTTTTCCTTTTAGCAATAAAGAGTATGGATCCATTAGGGTTTTTGACCATACATTCTCCTTTGTTGAAGGAAACGTCAGATCCACTATCACATAATTGGCTTATGCTAAGTAGATTGTGTTTTAAAACTTCAACGAGAAGCACATTATCAATTGAAGGAGAATGGTGTTTACCAATCCCTACAATCTTACCCTTCTGGTTTCCTCCAAAGGTGACACAGCCACCTGATCTATGTTTGAGTTCTTGGAACATAAACCTTTCTCCCGTCATATAACGTGAGCAACCACTATCCAGGTACCCATGATAGGTGTTTTCTTCCTGCTGCTAAGTACATCTGTAAGCAGAATTATCATATTTTTACGTACCCAAATCTTCTTGGGTCATTTCAGGTCAGTTCTTGAGGCTTCATTATGCCTTAATTTCTTTTTTGTAAAATCATTTAGGCGTTGTGTGTCCTTTCTTTTTACAGTTATTACAAAAAAGTTTGGGTTTTGCAAAAGTGGATGGTTTTTGAAAACTACTTTTCTCAGTAGATTGATACCCTAGTCCAGATTTATCATGAGGATCTCTGGAGTATTTTAGCAATGTGCTTAGCTTTTTAGTTCTACCCACAAATTTATTGAGATCCTCAGTAAGTTCCATTACTTTTGTTTGAAGTTTTTCAACTTCAACAGATGTCTTGGACTCAGAGGA
This sequence comes from Styphnolobium japonicum, assembly GCA_023212625.1. Taxonomy (NCBI): domain Eukaryota; kingdom Viridiplantae; phylum Streptophyta; class Magnoliopsida; order Fabales; family Fabaceae; genus Styphnolobium; species Styphnolobium japonicum. The sequence continues at coordinate 9,395,476 of JALBWW010000010.1, forward strand.
TGCTTTCGGAAAAAGGTTTTCTGTTTTTTGTTTATCACAATTTTTTTTAGGTTCTTGTTTCTTTGAAAACACTTTTTCAAACTCCTTTGATAGTTTTGAAAATTTTCTTTTAAGAGCTTTGTATTCAACAAACAGAATGGAAGAATTATTTAACAGTTCATCGAAAGCTTCTTGAAGATTAAAGTTAGAATCAATTACCTCATCTTCTCCCTCATCAGAGGATGTGTTTTCCATGAAGCATATGTTTGCTTCTTCTTCTGTTTTCTCTTCATCCTCAGTTGATGATAGGTCAAGATCTACCCAAGTGGCCATCAATCCTCTTTTCATCTTGGGGAAGAATCTCTTTTTCTCCTTATCCTTGTTTAGAGAAGGACATTCAACCATGATGTGTCCTGGTTTCTTGCATTGGTAGCAAATGATAGGATTTTTATCCTTCATTACAGTTTTGTCCTTTGAAGCTCTTCACCCAAAGTGTCTTCTTCTCATTCCTCTTTTCTTCTTCCACATCGATTGTATCTTTCTAGATATGAAAGATAATTTGTCATCTTCAAAGATATCTTCTCCGGATGATTCAACTTCATCTGAACATTCTTCAAACTTGAGTGTCTTGGACGCACTTCCTTTGTGGGATTTTAAGGCAATAGAATTGCCTTTTCTTGAATTGTCTTCTTCTTGTAGTTCAAGTTCATTAACTTTTAGAGAACCAAGGAGTTCCTCCATTGAGAAGGAAACAAGATTTTTTACTTCTTGTATAACTGTGACTTTGGGCCTCCACTATCTAGAAAGACTTCTTAATATTTTTCGAAAATGATCTTGATAATATGTTTTTCCCAGTGATCGCAAATTGTTGATAATTGAATGAAATCGTCCAAACATTTGATCAACGTTCTCATGCTCTCCTATTTTGAAGAGCTAATACTAGTGAACCAACATGCTTATTTTTCATTCTTTGACCTGAGTGGAACCTTTGTGAGCTAAGGTGAGAGTGTCCTTAATCTCCTTAGCTGTTTTACAGCTGTGAACTTTGTCATGCTCAATCCTGGTGATAGCACACATGAGAAAATGTTTGGCTTTTGAGTTTAGCTAGTGCCTAGTCCATTGTCCCTTCCTCCATTGTGGTCGAGGGAGTTCTTGTCCTTTAGCGTTGGTGGGTACTGTTGGGTTTCGGGATCGGGAAACAGCGGAAAACGAAACCAAATCCCAAACCCAGCTGAGGATCCATGAAAAAAACATAAAACGTGTTAGGGAATTGACCTATAAGAAGACAAGACTGTCAATCACGAGCACAGTAAATGAGCGGTACTTTTACAGTATCCACACGAACGGACAATAATCGAGTTGTTCTCCACTCCGCCGTACTAGCAATTGGGGGGGCTGATCCTCTCACACTCACTTTTCTGTCACTTGTGTTGAGTGCGTCTGTAGCGGCTATATATCATATATATAGCTAGGGTAGCCGTCTTTAGTGAGTAAGAGGAGCATTGATATGCATGCCCACAATCTGATCTAGGTCACAATTATGTGTAGGCCTATCTACTCAACTAGCCCATTTAATCTAACTAAATTCCCAACCAGTTATCTAAGAGCCCAAGTCATAATTGGATTCTTAATTAAATTCATCTCATGAATTTTAAACCTCAATATCGGTCCATTCAAAATGTGTGACCTTGTAGGTTCCAATTACACTGACAGTAATACTAAAATCTAATTTTAGCAATACAAACACTGAGCAACATCTAGTAATACATCACTGTTACTCAAGTAAATGAAATAACTAAGTGAAACACAAGAAAGGGGTTGAATTATGTTTCTTAACCTTTTGGGAAAACTTTTCTTAAAGGAATTCTTTTAATGCAGACTTAGCTTAATTGTAAAAGAGAATGGATCAAACACAAACTCTTTACAGTCTGTTGGACGCAAAGAGAGTTTTTCTGAAAACCTTGGACGCAAGTTGGAAACCTTATCTTTATAGAAAAGATTAGTTAAGAATGACAATATCAATCCCCAGATGTTAGTAGATAAAAATATAACACAAAGAGGGAAGAAAAGCTTACACCAGATGTTTATACTGCTTCACTCTCACAACCCGAGAGCTACGTCCAGTCCCTTCTACTTGAAGGATTTTCCACTAAACTTCTCAAAGTTTACAAGTATTCTTCTCAATGCCTCTTCAGGCTACAACAAGTATTCTGAAACCTCTTCAGATTCTAATCAACAAGTATTCTTTTATGCACAACTTCTTCAAGCTTAACAACGAATTGATGAAAAGGGTGTTTTAACAACACTTGAGTTTAACTCACATTAAGTGAGGATAAATAAAACGTGCTCAAGTAAAACTCTATTACAAGAGTAAGATGAAGAAGTAATAAAATAGAGTGAAGCTTTGAATATTTTCTCTTGTTCTGTTGATGTTCAAGATCACTTTGTTCTTCTTCGAAGACTTTGGTATTTATAGGCAGTGAGCACTTGAAATAGTCTTCATAAGCCTCTTCGTCCAACGGAAATATTTATTACCGTTTTGAGTAGCATTAAATGCATAGAACTGATATCGTGTTGATCTTCTTCTGAAAAGTAGCTTTGGTTATCAATAATAGCGAGGACTCTTTTGAACACACAGAAAATTCCTCATTTGCTGGTCTTTGTAGTTGTAAGGAGAGTCAGCTCCAGCATACAATGTTGATTTCTCGAAAGTCACATTTTTCAAAGATCTCATTAGTAGTTAATGCACTTTGTTTTGCTTGTCTTTGAAATGCTTTGGATGAAGAGGTTTAAGAATAAACAACAGACAAAAACGCAGTGGACGATCTAATATAATAATATATAAGTAAGTTGTATTGGACGCACGTTGTTTAAAAGAGATTTTTTTTTACCAAAGTGACAAGAGGTTGTCGAGACCTATCAAATAAAAAAACCGGTTCACAAACTAATTTGTAGTATAGAGAATGAACCGAATCGTCTCTCAAGGATCCAAAAACAAAGATTTAATTAGATCAAGATAATTAGAAAAGGGGGGTTTTGTTGTTGATTAACAAGATTAATAAAAGTAGGAGATTTAAAGTTGTAAACAAATCTAAAGAAACAACCAATTCAAGGAAATTTACCGATCTTGAGTTTAATCCATCATTGATCACAAGAAATTCACTTAATTGCTAATCATGTTCTTGGCCTTAGATCACATTAAGAAGCCTCAACATGATCCAAGAATTCTTTACTAGATAAGCATCTAGGATTTGATTAACCAAGGTTAGATAAAGTAAGCACCATCCAACATAGATTAACTTAAGATCTAGAATTTAACCAAGCTAAACAATCCATCAAAAAGCTTTAATATATTGTTTAGTCTTTGTGATCCTCTTTGAACACATGATAATAAAGCTATTATCACATCAACATCTAAATCAAATTAAGCAATTTAATCTAGATAAAAATCAAAAGAGGAAGAAAAGAAACTTGAATAACAATTAAGCAATATGAACAAGCAAAACAAGATCTCCAAATTAAACAACAAAAATGGATGGGAAGAGCCTAGCCTTCCATGGATGGGAAGGAAGAACTCAGAATTTAAAGAACAAAAACGAAATTGCAAAGAGAATGGAGAAGAAAAGAAAGAAAACTCTCACAAATACTCAAACTTTCTTGAAACTTACTTAAAATTGAATGAATCTAATACAAAGAGGTTGGGTCTATTTATACTAATCTTAGAAGCCAATTTGTACATGTACATAATCTGAATACAAGCTATAAGAATATGAAAATTGTCAAAAATGGAAGCTTGATGCATGGTTGGTGGGTTGGTGCATGGTAGGTGGGTTGGTGTATGGTTGGTGGCTTTTAGTCAACAACTCTTATCCAACTTCTAGCTTCAAATTCATCACCTAGATGGTGCATTTTGGCTTGGATGTCTCATCAAAGTTGTAGCCAGTTGTCTCCTTGAAAATCTCCAATTTGAATCATGTCATTTGGACTTTTAGAACTCCAGAAATGCCAAAAACACTGCACCTACCTCAAGTTAGGTTGGAAGAACGTGTTTCCAAATTCAGACCAACTTGTAGCTTCAGAAGCATGCCTAAAACGACATCTATTGACAAAATGGTCTTCCGTGAAGTTGGAGATATGGGTCTTATCTTTCAAATGACCAAGTTTCAGCCCAAGAGGAGGCCTATAACCCACTATATAGTCCAATATGTGCATACTGCCCAGATGGTTCCGTGACAGCAAACTCACTCTGTATTGCAAGGCTATTTTGGGCCCTTAGAAGTTCGATCCAGCTCTTGAGTTCTTCATGAAACTTGTAGATCCTTGGCTTAGCTTTCCAAAGAGACCAAGATCACCTCAATTGGATCACCGAGTCCCAAGTTATGGCCTAACCAAGGAAGAAAGGTCAAAATGCATCAAAATCCGAAAATTATCCAATATTTACATTAAAACCCAATGAAGCCCAACAACATTAAACTCATCTAAAATACTAATATTGGGCACAATAAACATCTAATGAAGCCTAATACAAAGCTAACATAAGTGTCTCAAATTGATTGATCACAAAGCTTGTCTTTGGTCCAAAACGCTTTACGTAGAATTAATCAAAGAATGCACTTTTGACCTTTTCTTATTTGAATGAAAAGATATAGTTTATTCAAAACTTATTTTGTTCTTTTTAGATTTAATATCCTTTTGTTACCTTCAAAACATTTTAGGGGTCTAATTACTTTGAACAGACATTGGTTCCAATATTAGTTTCTTGAAAACGTCTTTGGTTTCAACAGTAATAGGAATGTCAATGATTTGACATAACCTTTCCGTGAACAATGTTACCGTGTAGTCTAGTCCCTTTGTCCAAATATCTAGATTGAACACAAGGCATGGAACAATCATCCTTGTATAGTTCAATCTTTGGTTTCTTGATCTCTGAGTAGACATACTAAGACAAATGAGATCAATATCTCATATTGATTCATTCGAGCATGGCCATGCATTTTCAGTCTCACTCTATCAAGGGGCCCACAGATATCACTCCCGTTAAGTAGGAGGGACAAATCCTATCTAGGCCACTCACATCCCTCTGCATGATTTGCAGTATGTCCAATAGCCGTCTTTTTAATCTCCTTGTTACAGGGAACGTTTGACGGTATCAAGTCATGCAACTCCTCATGTAGGGAACTGTAGTGCCTTCAAGTCAAAGGACATACACCATTGTTGTTGGGTTTCAGGATCAGGAAACACAGCGGAAAACAAAAACCAAATGTCAAACCAAGCTGAGGATCCATGCAAAAAGATCATAAAACATGTTAAGGGATTTACCTCTAGGAAGAAACGACTGACAATCACGAGCACAACAAACTAGTAGTGCCTCTACGATATCCACACGAACGGATCCAATGGACTCCCTCTTCGGCACAGTGCTAGCCACGAAAAGGGCAATTTTCTCTCTAACTCTTCCCTATTCGGAAACCATTTCCGACTCTTAGTTGTGCATGTGTATTGTGTTGGCACAAGAGAGTAAGAAATGTATGTATAGGCCCCCACACATATCTGACCTAGGTCAGACTTGTGTGTGGGCCTATTCAATTAGGTTGGCCCATTTAGTCTTACTAAAGGTTCAACTAGCCCCATTCAACACCATTCCAATCCATTCTATGTGTGTGACCCTGTAGGATCCTATTACATTGACATTAACATTAAATCATATTTAATATTACAAACAATGAGTGATATCTAGCAATACATCACCGTTACTTAATTAATAGGAATGTTCGTGATTCGACATAACCTAACCTAACCGTGATTAATGTTACCATGTAGTTTAGTTCCTTTGTCCAGATATCTAGATTGAACACAAGGCTTGGAACGGTCATCCTTGTACATTATCTTTGGTTTCTTGATCTCCCAATAGACATACTAAGACAAATGAGATCAATATCTCATATTGATTCATTCGATCATGGCCATGCATTTTCAGTCTCACTCTTATCAAAAGGCCCACAAATATCGCTCCTATTAAGTAGGAGGGACAAATCCTATCTAGGCCACTCACATCCCTCTGCATGATTCGCAGTATGTCCAATAGTCGTCTTTATAATCTCCTTGTTACAGGGGATGTTTGACGGTATCAAGTCATACAACTCCTTATGTAGGGAACTGTAGTGCCATCAAGTCAAAGGACCACATACACCCTTGTCACTGTGAGAATTGCTTATGACACTCACGTAACGATCTATGCAGCGTTCTCATGGTGGGTCAATCTAATACAACATTACTCTAATGTGTACCCATGTGAAGACTTGATATCTTATATCTATGACCCGTGAGATATGGTCATCAGTCTACGCAGATACTAGTCTCAATGTATTATTGTTGTCCTAATTGACAATAATACTTGACTAGGGACATTTAAGAATAGTGTTCTGAAAGTAACCAATAGGATCTCACAATCAAGTCATACACTTGATATCCTATGGGATTGTACTTACTATTCTAAGGACTTTATCATGCACATTTAAATAAGATAAATAACACAATAACTGAAATGCCTCATATAATAAATGTCATGATACAATGTAAACCATAAAATCAATATATAACTGGCCTCTAGGGCATATACCAATAATTATCACTGTGAGAATCGCTCATGACACTCACGTAATGATTCATGCAGCGTTCTCATGGTGGGTCAATCCAGTACAACATTACTCTAATGTGTACCTATGTGAAGGCTTGATATCTCATATCTATGACCCGTGAGATATGGTCATCAGTCTACGCACATACTAGTCTCAATGTATTATAGTTGTCTTAATTCACAATAATACTGACTAGGGGCATTTAAGAATAGTGTTCCGAAAGTGAACAATTGGATCTCACAACCAAGTCATGCACTTCATATCCTATGGCATTGTACTTACTATTCTAATGACTTAATCATGCATATTTAAATAAAATAAATAACACAATAACTGAAATGCCTCATATATATATAAATGACAAATACAAGGTATCCAAAAAGGTTAATATACAACTGGCCTCTAAGGAATACACCAATAGGTACTTGGTAGCCATTTTGGACTAAGTCCCAAATGTACATGTTTTGTGCATCAAAAAATGCAAACATCCATTTCTTCCAATAGTCATAGCCATTTCCATTGAATAGAGGTAATCTATTCACTGCTTGTCCTTCGTTTTCCATTTGTGGTTGTGTGGGATCTTTTCCTCTGCACTATTAGATGCTCAACCCAAAAGGCTAATCTTTGATACCAATTGAAATAACCAAGTGAAATACAATAAGGGGGTTGAATTATGTTTCTTAACCTTTTTGAAAAACTTTTCTTAAATTAATTCTTCAAAAGAAAGCTTTGTTGAATTGAATATGAGAATTGACAAAACACACACTCTTTACAGTCCGTTGGACACAGAGAGTTTTTTTGATAACTTTGGACGTAAGTTGAAAACTTAATCTTTTCAGAAAAAATTAGTTAAGAAATACAATAGCAATGCCCAAATGTTAGTTGTAAAGAAAAATCACACAAGGAAAGGGAAGAAAAAGCTTACACCAGATATTTATACTAGTTCACTCTCACAATCTGAGAGCTATGTTCAGTCCCTTTAACTTGAAGAATTTTCCAGTAAACTTTTAAAGTTTACAAGTACTCTTCTCAACGCCTCTTCATGCTACAACAAGTATTCTGAAACTTCTTCAAGTTCTAACCAACAAGTATTCTTTCATACACAACCTTTTAAGGCTTAACAATGAATTGATGAAAAGGGTGTTTTAACAACACTTTAGTTTAACTCACATTAAGTGAGGATAAATAAAATGCGCTCAAGTAAAACACTATTACAAGTGTACGATGAAGAAGTAATAAAACAAAGTGAAGCTTTGAACATTTTCTCTTGTTCTGTTGAGGTGAATCGCTAACTTCGTCTTCGGAGACTTTGATATTTATAGGCAGTAAGCACTTGAAATAGTCTTCAAAAGCTTCTTCGTCCAACGAAAATATTTATTACCATTCTGATTAGCATTAAATGCATAATGCTGATAACGTGTTGAACTTCTATTGAAAAGTGGCTTTGGTTATCAACAATAACAAAAAAATATGATATTTGAGTTCTGACTCTTCTGAACACGCATAAAGTTCCTCATTTGCTGGTCTTTGTAGTTCTTAGGAGTGTCCACTCCAGCGTACAAAGTTGATTTCTCAAAAAGTCACATTTGTTAAAGATCCCATCAATAGTTAATGCACTTTGTTTTGCTTGTCTTTGAAATGCTTTGGACGAAGCTGTTTTTAAGAGAAAACAACAGAGACAAAAACACAGTGGATGATCCAATATAATAATATATAAGTAAGTTGTATTGGACGCACATTAATAACTTATCATGTAATTTGTTGTTGTTAACTTGTTTAGCTTCATGAATTACATTGTCCCCCGAGGTTGATTATGTTTTTGTTCTCATTTATGCTCTTTGGATTGATGATAATATTATTTGCTACATTTATGCCTTTGTCGCACTTCTTTTGTAAAACTATTCATTTGGATTCTGTTTCCTGATGTGACAGAATTGGATTTGTATCACAACTTGAGTAGGGTATAATAATAAAATAATACAGTTTCAAAAGTTGTAATAACTAATGTAATAGAGGACAACTATTAAAAGTAAGGTATAAATTAAAAAAATATTTAATAAATTATTGTGGTTCAAAACTGCCATCATATTACGTCTAAATCATGCTAATTACGACGGTTCAAAACCACTACAATATGCATCATTTTTCAATCTAAATTGTGCAAATTATGGCGGTTTGAAAACCGTCGAAATATATGTGAGAAGTATGGTAGTTTGAAACTGACGTAATATATGTGACAATTATGGCGATTCAAAACTGTTGTAATATACATCATATATAATACATAATTGCACAAATTACAGTGATTCCAAACCGTCGTAATATAAACCTTAAACATTACTACAGTTTACTAAAATCTACCATATTATGTCAAATGGTGAATGCAATTACGATAGTTTATGAAACCACCTTTGATGAAAATAAGGGCAGCTTTAAACCGCCGTTTTTTGTCCCAAAAAAATGTCGTAATATACACATTTTTTGTAGTGTTACTAGATTGTCTCTATATATTATTAGAAGAACACTCGTATGGTGGCATGAATTCCTGAATAAAGGAATTTGTTGGAGAAGTAGAGCAATTCAATTCGCCAATTATAACAAAAAAATTGGGGAAGGAAGAAAAATATTAATTCATGATTTTGGGGAAGAAGGAGGAACATAGTAATAAGCTAGACTTGAGGTGATAAAAACGAGGTTAAATCAATATGTAAGTCCTTATAGGGTCCTTATATTTTAAAAATTTGTAACTAAGTTCCTATAATTTTTTTTAAAAAATTAATATGGTCCCTATCGTCAAAGCACCATTATAAAGTGATAACAGAAACCTAAATTCAAGGCCCTAATTAGAAATTGTTGAAATTGTAGAGAGCTAAAAAATTTGTAATTTGGTCTATATAGTTTCAAAATTTTGTTATTAAGTTCCTGAATTTGTGAACTCACCATGCTTAAAGAATTTTGATAATTACAAGAAGAGTTTTACACGAAGAACAAATCCAAGATTCCTTGAAGACCTATTCTTCGACTTAGGTTCTTTTGTAAAGGGTAAAAAGTAGCTTTATTACTTTATGCACACGAACAATATTTTAATTATCTCATTGCTTGAGAAAAACAATTTTTGAAAATCCAAGTGTTGGTGGAAACTTGGCAGGAAAGCATTTCTTTGTGTCTAAAAATGTTTGGAATGTGATTAGGCTATAGACATTAATGCTTGCAAAGCCAAAGTTTAAATTTTAAAGTCTTGTATCCGGACACAAGGTTTTGTATTCGAGTACCAACCCTTTAGAAAATCAAATTGTGGCTCTTGGAAGCCTTGTATTGGGATACAGGTCCTTTATTTCTGGATATTAGACTTCAAAGAACAATTTTTCATTGGAGTATATGGATACAACTTTGCATTATCTGGATATCTCATCATTAGAAGCGTAATGCTGTTTCAAAATATCTGGATACACCTTTTGGTATCCAGATATCACTTTACAAAAGCTTAAAGGTATTTCAATACTTGGATTCACCTTTGTGATATTCGGATATCTCACTCCAGAGAAGTTTATGTTTTCCCAAATATCTAGATACACAAGTCCTATATCTGGATACCCAGCACTAACTTGAACCAATAAAACACAGTATCTGGATACCAACTCCAATATCTAGATATTGCTTGCATGAAAGTTAGATATAACGACTAGTTTTTACATTCAGTGCAACCTAACCACCACCAATGGCTCTATTATGTTTTGGGATATTTATTTCAACACTTTGGGAGTTAATGATACAAAACTACATCATTAAAATCTTATTGAGAGCATCTAACACCTTGCAACTTTCAAAATATATTCTTGAGCTTTAAGTGTTATTAATTATTTACCCATTATTCTTCAAGTTGTATATATGCTCTTTGGAGAGTATTAGACACATCAAACAACTTAGTATCTTACGAGAATCCATGGGTAGGTGTCCAATGTTGTATTTAGTGAGGCTCTTGCACAAAAAAGGTGGATGATGTTTGCATAAAATACTCACATTTAGTGCTTATTTTGTTCAGAAATTGGGCTTAATTCTTCACTTATCATGCCTTTTAATGTGCTTTATGACCATATACTCCTTTTATCCCTTATGGTTTGTTTTTTATGAATTTCAGGAGATTCATAGGGATCTTGGACTAGCTAGATAAAAAAAAAATCAAGAATCTAACAAGGATCTTTACATGCTGGCAACCCTAATGACTTGTATACATTAGAATGTAAAGATAACACACAGAGCTACAACTCTTATGTTCTTAGGAAGTTCTAGTTCTTACATTTAGAGGGTCAAATTCTAGATGGAAACCTGATGCGAGATGAAGTTAGTTGATTTGTATACTAACCTGGCTGCAGTAAGTTGGGAATAATGCTTGTCATAGACCTTATATGAAGGTGATGCTTTATTTTTCGATAGATAAGAAAGAGGGTTATAACTTTGTTGAAAACCTCGAAAGTTAATTCCATCGTTTAGTGGGTCCAAGGTGTGCCACAAGAAGCAACACGACCTAGAGAGGTAGATCACGACTTGGCTATGCAATGGGAAACAACAAGACTTGGTCGTGTGATCCACTCAGAAAGAGAAAAAAGCCTAACTTTCTCATGGGCTCACTCACTTAATTGATCCTCGTGATCTCTAATGACCTAGAAACACAATGGGGTATAAAAAGGAAAGTTAGAAACACTTAAAGACAGGTAAACAAGGTAGAAGAGAGATTTAATAAAGGCTGAACTCGAATTTGAAGAGAATAGCAAGGGGATTGAGCAGAGTTGAAGAGAGAAGATAATCCAAAATAAGGGTACTACACAAGCTTGGCCTAGATTTCCACTACCCCCTTCTTTGGGCTAGGATTCATGGGTTTTATTATCCCTTCTACTTCTTTTGATTGTATTGCAATTATGAGAGGCTAAACCTCCTTCTTCTTCAATTAGATATTAACTCTTCTATGAAATCATGACAACTTGTTAATTATTTTTTTATTTAATGAAAGATTATTGCTTTTGATTCAAGTATAGTGTTCTTAATGCTTGTCTTATATCAAATCCTATAAACACATTATCTAAGATATTTAAATGAAGGATCAAAAGATGAAGTTTAATATTGGAAAATCTAGAAGTTAAACTTAGGACTTATGACCAAGAAATTAGGCATAATTCTTTAAGGGCCGTTGAATGTCACAGGGTTTAATGGGTTTCAATTAACTTAGTACCATGAAAATATGTATCACTTTAATTATAACACATTTCTTAGGTCTCCAACGAGAACATTAAATAAAATAGGATACTTCACCTTTGAAAGCATAACCAACCATTAATAAGGAAGAATTAATGTGTGTCATGATGAATAGATGTAGTGAATCCTGAATCTTAGATCTCTATTCTATCAAATTTCTTTGTTTGCCACCTTAGTTAGTTTGTCTATAGATAATTGAAATCAGTAAAGTGCGAAACCCAAGTTAGAAGCTTAAAGTATAGTAAAAATATCATGTGAATGATCTCGAGGATTAGACATAGATCACAAGGAATAATTGAACCAATATAAATCTTATTTGCTCTGTCTCTACCCTTAATTCTTACTTTCAAGCATTGCATTTCTAATTTGCTTTACTTCTACTTCCATTCTTGATAACTGGTTTCTCATCAAAACTTGTGTTGACTTGGTATTTTCATTAGTCAATTTCTCTCTTTAGTTCATTGATTCAATATAATTATTACCATTGAGTAATTAAAAGGATTTGCGAAAGATTTTGAAAACTTAATTCACCCATCTCTTGGGTTATTGAAGCCACTTGTTAATAGAATCTAGCATACTATTATAGCATCATTATAAGATTCTAATGGCAGGAACCTAATTATAAATTTTTTAAACTATAGGAATCCAATTATAAACTTTTAATATATAAGGACTGACAAGAGGTTGTCGAGACCCCGCCAAATAATAAAATTACCGGTTCGCAAACTAATTTGTAGTACAGAGCATGAACCGAATCGTCTCTCAAGGATCCAAAAAGAACAAATATTTAATCAAATCAAGATAATTAAAAAGGGGGGTTTTGATGATTGGAAAAGATAATACACTAATTGAATTAAAGGAAATGCAATTAACAAATTAACCAATCCAAGGAAATTTTACCGATCTTGAGTTTAATCCATCATTGATCACAAGGAATTTACTTAATTGCTAACCATGTTCTTGGCCTTAGATCATATCAAGATGCCTCAAAATGATCCAAGAATCCTCTACTACATAAGCATCTAGGATTTAATTAACCAAGGTTAGATAAAGTAAGCACCATCCAAACATAGATTAACTTAAGATCTAGAATTTAACCAAGCTAAACAATCCATCAAAAAGCTTTAATAAATTGTTTATTCTATGTGATCCTCTTGAATACATGATAATAAAGCTATTATCACATAAATATCTAAATCAAATTAAGCAATTCAATCTAGATCAAAATTAAAAGAGGAAGAAGAGAAACTTGAATAACAATTAAGCAATATGAACAAGTAAAACAAGATCTCCAAATTAAACATCAAGATGGCTAATCCCTTGGATTGATTATGAGAGCCTAGCCTTCCATGGATGGGAAGGAAGAACTCATAAAATAAAGAACAAAAACGAAATTCTAAAGAGAAAGAAGAAGAAGAGAAAGAAAACTCTCACAAATACTCAAACTTTCTTCAAACTTACTTAAAATTGAATTATTCTAATACAAAGAGGTTGGCTCTATTTATACTAATCCTAGAAGCCAATTTGTACATGTACATAATCTGAATACAAGCTATAAAAATATGAAAATTGTCAAATATGGAAGCTTGATGCATGGTTGGTGGGTTGGTGCATGGTAGGTGGGTTGGTGTATGGTTGGTGGCTTTTAGTCAACAACTCTTATCCGACTTCTGGCTTCATTTTCATCACCTAGACGGTGGATTTTGGCTTGGAGGTCTTCATGAAAGTTGTAGCCAGTTGTCTCCTTGAAATTTGCAATTTGAATCATGCCATTTGGACGTTTAGAACTCCAGATATGCCAAAAACACTGAACCTACCTCATGTTAGGTTGGCAGAACGTGTTTCCAAATTCAAACCAACTTGTAGCTTCATTATCATGCCTAAAACGACATCTATTGACTAAATGGTCTTCATTGAAGTTGGAGATATGGGTCTTATCTTTCCAATGGCCAAGTTTCAGCCCAAGAGGGGGCCTATAACTCACTATGTAGTCCAATATGTGCACACTTCCCAGATTTTCCTGACAGCAAACCCACTCTGCATTGCAGGGATGTTTTGGACCCTTAGAAGTCCGATTCAGCTCTTGAGTTCTCATGAAACTTGTAGAACATTGTCTTAGCTTTCCAAAGACACCAAGATCACCTCAATTGGATCACCGAGTCCCAAGTTATGGCCTAACCAAGGAAGAAAGGTCAAAATGCATCAAAATCCGAAAATTATCCAATATTTACATTAAAACCCAATGAAGCCCAACAACATTAAACTCATCTAAAATACTAATATTGGGCACAATAAACATCAAATAAAGCCTAATACAAAGCTAACATAAGTGTCTCAAATTGATTGATCAGGACTTAATTGAAAATCCCCAAATAGTACAAGGATTCACTCATTAAGTTAACCTAAAAACAATAATTGGTATTGGGGATTGTTAGGTGTTTAGGACAAATAAATATTTTGTATAGAAACATATTTTAGGTCAAAATTATCTTAATGGATAATAGTTGTATTCAAGTTAGACATTAATACAAGAGCATCTCATGGAAGATGGGGACACAGGCTGGCACCTCAAGATGTAATTGGCAACCTTTCATTCCAGTATTTCCTTAATGAACTTCCTCCTTAATTAATTATTTTTGGATCTTTTCCCCACATTTATTTCATATTGATTACACTTATATTTTTCATATTAAGATTATTTATTTCTAGGCATTTGACCTATTTCTCGTTTAGTTTTGGATTACATCAAGTGTCATATGCTAACAAATCAACATGTCATGCCATCCTCTCCTTCAAGTTTTTCCTTAATGAACTCTTTCTTAATATATTATAAAGATATAAATATATATTAGTGTATATTTATTTTATTTACATTTTGTTTCATAATTTGAATATTAATTTCCAAAGGTTTAGTCTAGGTCTCCTTTAATTTAAGGTCTTTTCCTCCACTTTTAGTGCATATTTATGCATTTATATTTTTTCATATTATGAATCTCAATCATATTAATTACATTAAGGGATTCATGCTACTACATGACATCCCCTGCTTCAAAATTGTCCTTATTAGACTTTCTATTGGAACCAAAGATACTTTGTGAAATTAGTTTCGGAACCAAAGCAATTCAAATAATTAAACCCCTCAAAGTTTTGAAGATTACAAAAGGATTAAATAAGAATGAACCAGTAAAGTTTCACTCAATCCATGTATAAATTGACCTGATAATCCAATATGTTTATCTGGCTTAAAGACATGTTGATAATCCTCTAAAAAGGAATCACCATGTTAACAAATCTTTATTTGTGTGAGCATCCATTATGTCTCTTAACTAAAAAGGAAAACTGAGTATTCGTCCAATTGACTCAAAATTCCTTTTTAGTATACTATATTGGATTGTCCAATGTTTCCTTACCTAGCTCAGATTCAAATATTCGTCCAAAACTCAAATTCAAATAAAAGAACTGTTCATTATAAAATGATGAAGAGACCTCTGACAAAATACGTGGCAAAAAGAAGTAAACTGAGATGTTTAGCTGACACTGCTAACAACTACAAAGACCAGTAAATAAGGAATTTTCTGCGCGCTCAGATAAAACAGGACTCAGTTATCATATTCTTGGTAGTTCCTGATAATCAAAGTCACTTTTCAGAAGAAGTTCAACACGATATCAGCTTATGCATTTAATGTTGCACATATCAGTAATAAATATTTCCGTTGGACGAAGAAGCTTATGAAGACTACTCCAAGTGCTCATTACCTATAAATACAAATGTCTTCGACGAAAATGACAAGAAGTAAGAAGTGATCAAAAGAAAAAAATATCAATAGCTCACATTCTTTCCATTCTTTACACTTTTGATTAGAGTTTTCCTCCTTGAGAATTATTTTTTATCCTCACTTGTTATGAGTTAATCTCTAGTGTTATTTATAACATTACTCAATTTACTTGTATAACCTGAAGAGGTTTGAGAATACTTGTATAGCCTGAAGAGGTTTGAGAATACTTGTGTACCTGAAAAGGTGGAGAATACTTGTAATCTTTGTAAAGATTAGTGAAAAATCCTTCTCGTTGAAGGGACTGGAAGTAGCTCTCGGATTGTGGGAGTGAACCAGGATAAACATCTGGTGTGAGTTTCTCTTCCCTCTACTTGTGTTTTTTTTATTCACTAACATCTGGGGATTGCCATTGTTTTCTTAACAAAGCTTTCAAGTTAAAAATTAAAAATTTTCAACTGCGTCCAAAAAGAAGTCTCACAAAAACCTTCTCTGTGTCCAACAGGACTGAAAAGCTTTTCTTTTGTTCACCGCTTATTAAGTTTCAACAGGTTTCTTGTTTGAACTATTTGTTAAACAAAAAGTTTTCCAAAAATGTTAAGAAACACAATTCAACCCCCCTTCTTGTGTTTCACTTGGTTATTCACTTTCTTTATATATTAATATTATATAAATTAGTGTAAATTAAGCATTTATTAGACTCTTCATATATTAATGTTGATCCAATTATATTGCAATTTGATTACATTTATAATATTGTGCCTATAAAATAGAATAATATGGTAATGGTACCATAATAAATTGTCCAAGATGATTATAGTTGTTTTGCTTTGGAATGTTAATGGTGGTTTGATTGTTTGACGGATGTAGTGGAACACGATGCTTATACTTTGTTTCTGGTTTTCTATTTGCATTAGCTAACATCACTTCAGTTGTAAGTCAAATCCCTTTCTTTTTAATTTTTTACCAGCTAATATGATACTTTTTGCATGGCCACAATATATAGGTCAAAGAAAGTGTCAGCCTAAGGTTTCTAAAATGATTAATTTTTTGTAACATTAATCCTAAACATTATTCTAATATGTAGCACTGTATACTTACACTTGATTAAAGTTGAAATATAATGTTGAAGATCTATCAAACAAAATATGAAATCTCAAGTAACAGAGAAAGTATTTCAAGAGTCTCTATGTGCCACATAAGCTAACTCATACTAGGAGATAAGAAGGCTTATATGAAGCTAGAAGGCTAGAAGTATTAGAAGCATACATGAAGTAGAAGATGAGAAGCCTCATATTCTAAAGATGCTATAGTCAAATTCATGTTTTAGAGAAGCATGTAGAAGATCAAGGATGAGCATACTACTTATGATAGATATAAGCATGCTCATATCAGTCAACAGTTTCTGAGAAATACACTAATGAGTCATCTCATGATTGAAGATGAGCTTGTTCTAGTCAAGAATACAAAACACTATGTATATCACATTTCAAATTTCAAAATGGCTTGTGGATAATTTTAGAATGTTGATAATAGTATGCATATCATCTACAACGGTCAGAAGAGTACCAGAAGCACTGAAAAAAACATTGGGTCATTTTGCAACTTTGAAGAAATTATTGTCTCGCTCAAATACAGAGAAATATTTTTTCTAAAATGGCAATGTGCTAACATTCAAATTACATAGCTGCCTATTTATGTGTTGTAACATTCTCTCTTAAATTTTAATTTTTTTAATATTAATTTTTAATTTTTAATTAATATTTAATTATGTGTTATTTATTCTTTTATGATTTTATTTCTACACTGTTATGTCCTAGAATTTTGATTTTTGTTAACCAGAAATTAGAGGGCAGAGAAATTTCCTTAGGACGTATTTTTATTTATTTAATTACAGTCATTTACTATTTTCGATAAATCAGTAAATATAATTAGTCGAAGTCGATTATTGTTAGTATTATTTTCTGCTTTTTCTTTGATTGTAGGTTAATAATATTTTAGAAATTATTTATGTGCAAAGAGTATTTATTAAAATAGCCAGTGTAACTTGTTTAATTATACAAAAACATTTTGTACAGTAGGGTTTGTGATTAGGACACAAGTGTAATTAAGAATTTATCATACATTAAAACAAGGGCAAAATTGTCATTTAAAATTATTAATAGGAAGAATTCAAAATAAGTGTAACTAGATAGAATCTAGTTGGCATCTAGTTAGAATAAAGTTGAAATCTAGTTAAAAGCTAACTAAATGCATTAAATATAATTAATTAAGTTATTTATTAACTAATTTGGTTACAATTTAACTAAATTAGTTCCAAAATAACTAATTTAGTTAGAAACTAACTAAATAGTTAGGATCTAACTGGATAATGAATAAACAAAATTAACTTTTCTAAGGTTTCTTTAAGAATCCAAATAATAAAATATTAATTCTTAAAAAATATCAAGATATTAAAAAAATTTAAAGGGATAAGATGGAGAGGGTCGGCCATGAAAGGAGGAGAAGAGAGAAAGAGAAGAAAGAAGAGAATTGTGAGAAAGAAAACGAGAAAAATTAGAAAAAAACTCTAAAAAATTGAAATTTTGCTAGAAATTGAATCTCCACTCAAGAATTCATCAAGAATCAAGAAGAATGTAGGATTCTCAACTTGTTTTCAAGCTCAAAATTTCATTAAAAGAGGAGGAAGAGGTAGGAGTTCAAGTGTTCTTCATCTCTTAGTTTTCAAACTTGAAGTTTTGATTAGTTTTCCATGGACTTTGATTCTTTTATGAACTTTTATCAAGAATAGAATCAAATAATGCTTGAATATGGATGATGGTTGGAGACTTTGGCTTCATGAAATTTCGAAATTCATGGGTTTGTAGTGCTTGGATGATGATTTTTATGATATACAAAGTGCTTTAGCTATGTTTTGATGTTATATGGTTGTTTGGATTGAAAAACCCTAGAAACCATGATCATGTGTATTTCGGCTAAGCTAGGGAGTTTGAGTTTCAATGTGTTTAATTATGTAAATAAGAGTTTATGATGTAGATTAGTGATTAGTTAAGTGATTTTTCAAGATTTGATGAAATTTTGATGGATTTGGATGAACATATTGCAAACCCTAGCCATTTACATGTTTCGGCCAAGGCTAATCCTTTAGAGTTTATATGTGTAAATTGTTAGATTAATAGTAAAGAGAGTGGATTAGAAGTAAATTAAATTGCATAGCAAAATTCAAGCATAGTTAGGTGACAAAAGTTTAGCAAAATCACTTGGAGTTCAAGAGATTTAAATAGCATAGGTTGGAAATTTTTCATGTTATCATTATATCATAGTGATTAGAATATGACCTTGGTGGAAAATTAGAAGAAAATGAGAGAAATTAATAAGTTCAACTGTTAAGCTAATTTAAGAAATTGTAGATTAGATTTCATCCAAATTAGGGCTTTTAACCTAAGATTTGATTTGGATCCAAAGGAATGAGTATTAGGATGAATAAGAATGATTAAGTGTTAAGAAATAATGAAAATTCAAGTATATGGAAAAATGACCAAATGAATAGTAGAAATAACCATTTTAAATGAATAGTAATTTGACTAAGTTGTGAAGCATTTTTAGATTTCTTAATTGCTAATTTATATTAACAAAATAAGATGTTTATGATAACTAAAAGAAACATAGACCATAGGGTTAAGGTTTTGGCCAAAACCTAGATTCTAAGGCTAGGTATTAGTCAAGTATGTTTCTAAGAGTAATTAGGTATTAAAAAGATCAAGAAAGTTGACTTTATGAGAAAAGTGACCAATTACTCTAGAAACTTAGAAAATGACATTACATGATCATCTAATGATATGTACGATGATATAAAAGACAAGGATGTGATCTTGAAAAATGATCCTTAGTACAAGAGGTGATTCTCAGATAATCAGATGAAAATAATCCTCTGTAAGGGAGGTGATTCCCAGATAATTATTGGATGTGATCCTAGGTAACGGAGGAGATCCATGAAAGTCTTACTCGTGTCTAGAGATGGATAATCCACAACAAAAAGAGTGGAATTATCGAAGGACCGGATGGAATCCACCCTATATGTATGGTATTACCATTTGGTTTAGGGGGCGTCCTATGCCAAGGAAGAGCCCTTATTACTATTTTATCGTAATTTTGTTATGTTAACCATGTAAGCATAGATTATGGGACTATGCCCACAGATAAAAGACAAGCATGAGCATGTAATTATTCTAGCAGAAAATAAGAGATCAAATTCTTATATGTTATTTTGCTGTTAAATGTTCTAAGAAGTAAAACATGAAGTGCAATGTCTAGATTATATACTATTAGCTTATTTAAATGTATATTGAACAATACTTTATCCATGGAAATGTTTCCGCAATTTAATGCAGCTTAAAATATTATAGTTATTTTTTACTGTTTTCATCTACGTGACTTCTTACTGAGAATTAAATTCTCACTCTTAAGTCTAATATTTTCAAGGAACCCAGAGAGTTGAGGAGATGTATCATATAACCATTATGATAGATTTTGATGTTGCTCTGCTCCCTGATTTAGAAGATGACACCTATATTTGAATATTAGGGGCTTTCATGCCCATTATTTCTTAGTTATTGTGTAATTATGTAGCTTGTATTGTATATGAAACAATGTAGAAAAAAGACTTTATCAATAGGGCTAGAGTACCCTTTTTGAAATTTTGGTGTACTTATGTAAATAGTTTTAGGATAAAGCCTATGTATATAAATAAGTTGTAGTAATGAATAAAAGCAACATTTTGGTGTGCTACACTACCAGTAGAACAAATTATCATTTAAGTATGATTATTAAATCACAACAAATAAATTCACATTCTTTTTGTAATTTAAAGCAGATGAAATTAAATAAATAATGTAGCTAAGTAAATTACGCATATTAGAAACCAGTAAAACAATGACAATAATTAAGAATTAAGATAAGGTATTACATGTCTAGTTGTTCCAAAGTGTCAAAATGAATTGGGAATGCAAGAATCAATACTTGAGTGTGCTTTTCTCTAGGAGTGATATTATAAATTTGTGTTCAACTTATCTTTACAAATCCAATTCCCTATTAGAGATTTTTTATCCTTTATCTTCTGAAGCCCAATGATGGTGTTCTATTTCATAGCTTGGAAAGGCTAGAGTTGATCAAAACTACTTGGTTCTTGCTTGGAGAGGCTAGGGTGGATAAAACTTGCTCTTTGTATTTAGTTTGGAGAGACTAAGGTGGGTAAAAGTTACTCGTTGTACTTAGCTTGGAGAGGCTATGGTGGATCAAAAACTACTTGGTTATAGTGAAAAATCTATCTAAGCAAGGCTGTGGAAAATATGTCTAATCATTCTCATTGCATTATCTGTTGAAACCAATTTCTTATAAAAAGGTTTAAGTTCTAATTTCTTAAAAGCTATAAGCTTTCCCTGTTAAGTTTTGAGGATAACAAAAATATTTATTTAGTTTGAACAAGTAAGTGTTTCGACAATAGTTTTAACAATTCGCTACTGGTTGTGCGTCCAATATGCTATAACTCCTCGTGCGTCCAATGTGCTATAACTCTTCATGGGTCCAATGAATGTATTATATACTTTTACTATTGGTGCGTCCAATACTTGTATGCATATACTGTTACTTTTTATTAGTTCGTCCAAGACGATCTGTCTGCCAAAGCTCGGACTTAACTCACTCTTTCAAAGTTCAAGTTCAAGCTCTCGTCCAAGTAAAATTTCAAAAATGAAGAACTGTTCCTCATTAAATGCTAGAAAAGAACTCTGACAGCTCACGGCGACAGAAGAAGTCAACTAAGCCACTTTTGCTGACATTGTCTAACAACTACAAAGATCTGCAAATAAGAAACCGTCTGCTATCTTAGACAAATCAGGACTTTTGTTTTCATTGATTGGAAATCTCAGAGAATAAAAGTCACCGTCAGAAGGAGTTCAGCACTTTTCCTGTAGATGCATTTAATGCTACTCAGAACGGTAATAAATATTTCCGTTGGACGATCTAGCCCATGAAGTCTGCTCAAATTTGTTCTTACTTATAAAAGAGAAGAAGCAGCACTTGAAGTAGAGAGATCTTTTGCCGAAGCATCCTTCAATAGTCTAAAAAGCTTTACTTCCATATTCGTGTAAAAAGAAAAAGCCTTGAGATTTCTATTGTCTATTCTCATTTGTTAGTGAGTTTCAACTCAAGTTTTCATCTACTTTCATCTATTCATCTTAAGCCTTGTAAGCTTCGAAGAGGTCGTGTGTAAAAGAATACTTGTGAGATAGAACCTGAAGAGGTTGAAAATACTTGTTACCTGAAGAGGTGCATAATACTTGTAATCGTGAAAAAGATTAGTTGGAAAATCCTTCTTGTTGAAGGGACTGGACGTAGCTCTTGGTTGATAAGAGTGAACCAGGATAAATCTTGTGTGTAAGCTTCTCCTCTCTTCTAGTGTGCTTTATTATTTTCACTAACCTCTGGGGTTTTCCATTGTGTTTATTAACAAAACTCTTTTTATTTGGTTTTAGAACGTGTTAACTTTTTATTAAAAGTCTTTTCGAAACCCTTGGAGTCCATTAGGACTAAGTGGTGTTAGTCCTAAGCACCTTGCTTGTTAAACTGTCTCCTTCGCTGTGTTCTACTTTCTTTTGAAAAGGAAAATCTTTTATTATTAAAAAAAGGGTTAAGAAACACAATTCAACCCCCCTTCTTGTGTTTCATTTGGTTATTTCAATTGGTATCAGAGCCAGGTTCTTGGGTTGAGCATCTAACAGTGCAGAGGAAAAAGATCCAGTACACCCTTTAATGGAGAACGAAGGACAAGCGGTGAACAGACCACCTCTATTCAATGGAAACGACTATAATCATTCTCATTGCATTATCTTGCATGCTTGCGTGTATGATTTTGGTTGCCTATGCATGATACTCTATTTTCTGGCTTATGAACTTTAACTGCGGTAAGCCTGCTTTCCATTTTTATAAGCTAACTCATTTGCACCAATTCAAGTTGATTTTGCAAACACTTTCATTTGGGATAGATTTAATTCAACCCCCTTCTCAAGTCTTATTTCACTGTCAATTGGTATTAGAGCTTGACCTTATGTCCAGCTTAACAATTGTGAGGAAAAGATCCTAAAGTACCCAAGATGTCTCATATGGTTCCTAAATTCATGCTGAAAGACAATCCACCACAAGTCATTTTTTTCAATGGTACTAAATATACCTACTAGAAAGAAAGTAAGTAAATATTCATTCAATCAACAAACTACCAAATCTAGAAGATCATTGTAAATAGTCTTGAAATTCCAAAGAAAAGTGAAAAATGAAAGAGAAGTTGTGAAGACTGAAAATGAATGGACTGTTAATGACATCAAGACGATTTAGTTGAATGCCAAAGTTGTCAACATGATGCATTGTGCAATAAGCTTTGATGAATATCATAAGATTTCTAGATCCAAAAATGCAAAAAAGATGTGGGGTAAGCTTGAAATCACCTACAAAGGTACCAAACAAGTGAGTCAAACCAAGGCTGATATGCTTATCCATGAGTATGAACTATTTAGACTGAAAGAATAGATGAGATGTTTGATAGGCTCTCGGTTATTGTCAACAACCTTATTGCTCTTGGATAATCTTACTTGGGTGAAGTGATTGTGCAAAAGGTTCTAAGGAGTCTCACCAAACCATGGCTCTCTAAGATTTCGGCTATTCAAGAAGCCAGAGATATCAACACCCTATCATATGATGAACTCAGTAAATCCAAAAGCCTATGAGATGACTCATCTCATAGATGAGCTAGCTTATTAGAAGAAAAAGAAGTACATTGCCTTCAAGATAAAACACAAATTGTTGAAGAAAAATCTTCTAAATTTGAAAAGAGAAAATCAGTGACAATGATGTGTGAGCATACCTCCTAAAGGCACAAAAATTATGATGGATAAAGATTTTGTTCAAATCTCAAAATGCATACTGCCGAAAGGCACAAAAAGTTGTGACCGATTTTCTAGCCCAATTTTTTTCAGTCATAAAGTTTTAGTTTGAAAATATTTTGATCACAAATTTAGTCACAATAGTGACAGAAAAATATCAGTCACAAATTTACTATTTTCTTGTCGTGATCTAGATTTCATTTCTATGAGGATCCTCAATGTTGATGAAAAGAGAAAAAACCAAAAGAACCCTTAAACTTCAAGAAGGACTTCTCTGAAGGTGAATCAAGTAGCAAGAACAACAATATTTTCTATGAATGTAATAAACATGGCCATGTTAGAGCAGAATGTCCTTTGCTTAAGACAAAATCTCAAGGGCCAAGGAAGAAAAAAGCAACGACGAAGCTTTTTTACTGTATTGGTGCAAATGGGAAGCAAAATTCCCACTTTGATTTGGTGCACCTTTGAGATTATTTCCTAGTTTACTGTAAAATGAATAGGGACTTCTACCTCTGTACCATGACTTACAGCAAGTTGTGGTGCAAAGGTTAGGTTAAACTTTTTTATTTTATTTAATTACATGAAAGTTGTGGCTTGACTTTGGTTAAGTTTTGTTTTATTTGATTACATCAAAGTCGAGCCCATAGGGCACGACTAGCTATTATTCCATAAGTTCTTTATATATTTTACATGGTTTCTTACTTATAATTTATTTACAATTTTAGATGGAGATTGAAGGCCGCCACTACCTGGCAAAATCAGAAGGTGTGAGCTCTATTCCACCCTTCAAAATATACAAGAGTATGGATCAAGGGTTAGAGAAATGAACTTACATATTATTGGTCACCAACATAAATTGATTGCAACTTAGAGATCATTAGCAAGAATTTTAAATATGGCCTACTAATAGTGAGTCGTGAGTTATGGGCATGACTTTGATGTAATCAAAATATAAAAAAAACAAAACCAAAGTCGTGGCATGACTTTGATGAAGCAACGACTTTCATGAAATAAATAAAAATTAATTTTTTTTAAGCTAAGTAGTTCCTCTATGTTATGACTTGTTGTAAGTATAGAGGCATGGTTCACTATTTATTTTATAACAAAGTAGGAAGTACTCTCAAAGGTGCACCATCGCAAGTATTTTACTTCCCACTTGCACCTACAAGGTAAAAAAGCCCAATGTTGGCAACATGGGAAGACATTGGAGATGTCTCATCCAAGAGTGAAGATGATAATGAGGATAATATTGCACACATTTGTCTTTTTGCTAGTGATAAGGATAAGGTATATGATCCTTACGTATCTTATGACAAGTTTCTTGAAGCATTTGATGAGTTGTTGCTTAACTCAAAGATAATATTATGCATGTTTGTCTTATTCTTTCTAAATGCTTTTATTTAAAGAAAGCTAATGATTGCTTGATATAGGAAAATGAGGTTTTGGAATATGAAAGTGAGTCTTTGAAAAGTTCTGCACAATTTACTTCCTTTTATTTAAAAATTGAAAATGATAAGTTGCACAAGAAATTAGAGAGCCTGACCAATGATCTTACAAAGTTTGGTCATGGGAAGGAAAGGCGAAACTGAGGCATGGATGTAGGTTTTACATTGGAGCTAAACCAGTATACATTTTGTGTGCAAGTTCTTCTTAACCCTTCTCTTTACATAATATCTTGCATTCTTGGGAGTTGATTTCTGCTATGTGAATGATTTTGGTAGCATGCACATGATACTCTATTTTATGGTTTCTGAAGTTTAACTGTGATAAGCATGCTCATCATTTTTATCAGCTATCTCATCTTTGCACCAATTTTGTATGAGTTGATTTTGCATAAACTTTCATTTGGGCTGAACTTAATTCAAACCCTTTCTCAAGTCCTCTTTCACCATCGAAACAAACTTTTTCCTCTCTTATTAAACTCCCAAGAGAGGTGAAAGAATCTCCATTTTCGAGAAGCATCTAAAGAAAGTACTAAAGTTCAAACTTAATCCCTTTGCCTCCTTTATCCATCTAAGTCCTTCATTGGCGTTTAACATTTTTTACACACTGAGCCAGTAGGTGGGACTTACTAACCAAAATACATAAGCCTTTCATAGCTTAAGTGTGAAAGGGTTGGTAAAATTTTATGTGAAAGTAGATAAAGTCATAAGAAGATGCTAACAATAGTTATATAGAGACTGGCAAGTCTGTTTTACAACATTACATAAAGTTGTCACAGCTACACCATTATGTCTTAGCTACACCACATATTCACATAACTAAAATAAAATCTGCAGAGTTATGTGTCACATTCCTATTTTTGCTAGTATATTTATGTAAGTATTATTCCAGCAATTAAATCCTATAATAAACAAGTAAAGAATTTAATTTTAATCCACTGTCAGTGTAAAGTTTCTTTACACTATCATCTAATCATGTGCTGACACATCATCAAAAGAGTTAGACTTTCTTAGTCATTGTTGTGATAGTCAAACTCTTTTAATGATTTGGTAACACATGATTAGATGCCAGTATAAAGAAACTTTACACTGATGGTGGATCAAAATTAAACTCATAAGTAAATGCTTATTAATAGATAAATATTTAGATGATATAACTGATCAATCATTTTGAGACACTTATGTTAACTTTGTACTTGACTTTATTAAATGTTTATTGTGCTCAATATTAGTATTTTAGCTGAGTTTAATGTTGTTGGGCCTCATTGGGCTTTAATGCAAATAATGAATAATTCTTGGATTTTGATGCATTTTGACCTTTCTTCCTTGGTTAGGCCATAACTTGGGGCTCGGTGATCCAATTGTGATATTGGTGTTTGTGGAAAGCTAAGACAAGGCTCTACAAGTTTTATGAAGAACTCAAGAGCTGGATCAAACTTTTAAGGGTCCAAAATATCCCTGCAAGTCAGAGTGGGTTTTCTTTCACTGGAATTTGAGCAATGTGCACATGTTGGACCATATCCTGGGCTATAGGCCTCTTTTTGAGCTGAAACTGGTGCCATTGGAAAGATAAGACCCATATCTCCAACTTCACTGAAGACTATTTAGTCATTAGATGTTGTTTTAGACGTGATTATAAAGCTGCAAGTTGATTTGAATTTGTAAACATGTTCTGCCAACCTAACTTGAGGTAGGTGCAGTATTTTTGGAATATCTAGAGTTGTAAAAGTCCAATTGACATGAAACTAATGCCAAAAGTTCAAGGAGACAATTTTCTACAACTGTTATAAAGACCTCTAAGCCAAAACACTTCGTTTAAGGCATGAAAGTCAAGCTGGAAGTCGGAGAAGAGTTGCTGACTAAAAGCCACCAACCATACACCAAGCCATCAACCATGCACCAAGCCACCAACCATGCATCAAGCTACCATATTTGACAATTTTCATGTTTTAACAGCTTGCATTCATATTATTTTCAATTACAAATTGGCTTCTAAGATTAGTATAAATAGAGTAAATCTCTTTGTATTATACATCATTCAATTTGAAGTAAGTTTGAGTATTTGTTTGAAGAAAGTTTGAGTATTTGTGAGAGTTTTCTTTCTCTTCTTCTCCATTCTCTTTAGAATTTCGATTTTGTTCTTTTATTTCTGAGTTCTTCCTTCTCATCCATGGAAGGCTAGGCTCTTATAATCAATCCAAGGGATTAACCGTCTTGATGTTTAATTTGGAGATCTTGTTTTGCTTGTTCAAATTACTTAATTGTTGTTCAAGATTCTCTTCTTCCTCTTTTGATTTTGATCTAGATTGAATTGCTAAATTTGATTTAGATGTTTATGTGATAATAGCTTTATCATCATGTATTCAAGAGGATCACAAAGACTAAACAATATATCAAAGCTTTTTGATGGATTGTTTAGCTTGGTTAAATTCTGGATCTTAAATTAATTTATGTTGGATGGTGCTTCCTTTATCTAACCTTGGTTAATCAAATCCTAGATGCTTATCTAGTAGAGGATTCTTGGATCATGTTGAGGCTTCTTGATGTGATCTAAGGCCAAGAACATGGTTAGCAATTAAGTGGATTCCTTGTGATCAATGATGGATTAAACTCAAGATCGGTAAATTTCCTTGGATTGGTTGCTTCTTTAGATTTGTTTACAACTTTAAGTCTCATACTTTTGTCAATCTTGTTAATCAACAGCAAAACCCCCCATTTCTAATTATCTTGATTTAATTAAATCTTTGTTTTTGGATCCTTGAGAGACGATTCGGTTCATTATCTATACTACGAATTAGTTTGTGAACTGGTAAATTTTATTTATTTGACGGGTCTCGACAACCTCTTGTCAATAACGAATCGTATAAATGAATTGTAAAATAGAACAATATGAGCTAGCTGAATGCAATTAATATAATTTCAAAACTTTAACTTTAATTAATTAGAATTATAAAACTCAAAAACAAGAAAAATTTCTACCTCTTACACCAATGCAGGACATTCATCCATCACCCACTAAACCCACACACTCACTTCACTAACGCTCCTCAGCCTATGAATGAAATTACTTCCTCTCAAACCCACCCACCCACACAAAATCACTCACCAGAATACACACATACACGGAGAGGAAAATAGGAGAGTATAAAATAGGAGAGGGAGGACGATAGCACAAGGGACGAAGATGACAAGGAGGAAGCTTACTGCAATCAATCAAAGGTAGAGGAAACTTTTGAAAAAAATTTAAATTCCTTGTTCTAGAATAGTTATAAGCAAGGTTCTGAAAACCGAACCAGTCATTGAACCGGCCAAAGAACTGATTCAAGGTTCAATGGTTGAACCGTGGTTGAACCGGGGTTGAACCGGAATATAATTTTACACTAATTAAATAAATAAAAATTATGACAAACAATAAAACATGATAAAAATCATTCACACATAAGCAACACAGCATTAAGTCATTGTCATAAACAATCACATAGTTCTCAACTTACACCCAATACAACATTAATCCATCATCATAGTCACAATAACAATCCAACACAACATAAGTTCAACATTGTTCCACCAAATATAACCATACAAAAGTCACAAATTACAAAATATCATTATAGTATGCATTGATTTGCTGTCCAATATTTCCATCAAGAAGATCATCATCATCATCATCATCATCATCATCATTATTAAATGCACCCAAGATTGTTTCTTCATGCATGTTAAGATCAATATCAATCTCTCCACCTTCTAATAAAACAAAAAACAAAGTTATCATGATATAAAAGAATTAATAGTAATACGTAGTGCTTTTATATAAAAAATAAAAAATAGAACTATAATACTCACCAACATGATATGAAGGAATGGAATTGTCATGATAGATTAAACTTTCAATTTCTTCATTGGCAAAGTCTGGCTCTGGCTCAGGTTCGTCTTCCATAACCCAAAAGTCAAACTTGTCAATACTTTCATAATCAATTGGATCACATGACCTTTTCTTTCGATGTAGCCTAGAACAAAGCATTGAAATAATTTATAAGTTACTAGCCAATAGTTCTAACCATAAAAAAAATGGCACTAATTATTGATATACCTAGATTTAAGACGCAAGTTATAAGTCACATATACATGATCGCTAAGTCTTTGATGCTCCATCCTATTCCTCCTTGTAGTATGAATTTGTTCAAAAAGACTCCAATTCCGCTCACATCCTGAGGAAGAAGCTGTCTGACTAAGGATACGAATTGCTATCTTTTTCAGATGTGGAGTACTACCACCAAACAATCTCCACCATTCATCTGCATATATATGAATATGATTCATCATCAACTATTAATTATCCATCATAGATATCAAATAATTAACACAAATCAACATATAAAATTGTTTACCAGGTTTAAGTGACTTGGCTGCTTGTATAACATTTGGCCTATCAAAACTTTCCTTGCGATCCCGATACACCTGTATCTCTTTCATTGCTTTAATTGGCTCACTGCAAAGGCTTTTTATATCAAGCAAATCAAGCAAACCTTGCATGATCCTATGCTTCTCAATGAAATTCTCATCATAAAAGAAAGCTGGATTTAGAAAGTAGGATGCTGCATGGAGATTTCGATGCAAGTGCTTATCCCATCGAGTCTTAATGATTTCTGTATAAGACTTGTACGAGTTCTTTTTATTATTAAACATCTTCTTGATAGCTTTTTTAGCCCTTTGCATACCTTCATATACATATCCCAAAGAAGGCCTTTCATCAGCATCCACAATCCTCAACAATCTAATTAGAGGGCCTGCAACTTTTACCATAGTACAACAATCATGCCAAAATTTACTATCCAAGACAATAGCATTAACAACTTTCCCGTTAGCACTTCTTCCTAACTTGTGTCCAGTGAAGTGTTTGTCTACAACCAAAGCCTGCAAGTCTTCCTTATGTTCATAAATACTTTTCAAAGTAAGAAAAACAGTAGCAAAACGGGTCAATCCTGGACGAACAATTTCCTTCCAACCTGGCCTTTTTCTAAGCCAAGACAAAAACACCATATGATTGTAAACAAATACAGTTATCTTTGAAGCACGGAATGCAAGATTAGCTACATGGGGCATGCTGCCAATATCTTTCAAAATAAGATTTAAGCAGTGAGCAGCACAAGGAGACCAAAAAATGTGCCCATACTTTTCATGAATTAACCTCTCAGCTGCTACATAATTGGCTGCATTGTCAGTCACTACATGCACAATATTATCAGGCCCAACCCATTCAATGACATCAACAAACAAATTTAACAATGTTGTTGCATTCTTTACCATATCCGAAGCATCAATAGATTTCACAAATGACATACCAGCAGGACAATAAACCAAAAAATTAATTAAAGTTCTTTGTCTTTGATCACTCCAACCATCAGCCATAAGTGTACAACCACTCTCTTTCCATGAGCTCCGATAACTATCAACAAGTAGCTGACACTCTTTCTTACAATCACCTAACAAGTGAACCCTCAATTCATCATAAGTTGGAGCTTTAAAACCAGGCCCAATAGCAGCAACAGCATCCAATGCAGCTTGAAAATAAGGTGATTGAATTGCATTGAATGGAATGGCTGCATCAAAGAACCATCTAGCAATTGACATTTTAGCCTTTTTTATTACCTCTTTGCTAGCAAAAACACTTTTTAAAGTTGGTTGGGATCCTGGAGTTGTTCTTGGTGCAAAATAATTATTATCTTGAGAAGCACTTGCTTTTCTCTTGCCTTTATTTCCAATAGATTGTACCTTAGTTGATGGAGGTGGAGGAGAAACCCCTTGCACCTCTGCTTCATCATAATCATCACCAAAGCTCTCTTTATCATTCTTATTTTGTTTTACTAGTTCCAAATGACCCATCATTTGACATTTAATATCATGAGGAACCTTTTTGCATGAGGATATTTGTCCTTGTTTCCCTGCAAGATGCTGCTTCATCCTATTAATCCCCCCTCCTTTATACCTAGTCAAACAAAACATACATGTGTACACTGGCTTCCCATTTTCTTGAATTAAACTAACATGTTGCCATGCCGGATCAGATTTCCCACGACTAGAGGCTGAGGAGGATTGCATATTGGCATTGCTATCTACTGATTGATTATTAGAATTATCCATACCTTTAAAATGAAAATGCAAAAATTCATATTAGGAACGAAAAACACTAACTATAATTAAAATGCCAACCAGAAAAACAGAGTCAGAGATTTTGTGAGCTAAGCTAACAATATATTTGATTTCTAATTAAATCTCTAACAAATTACAAAACAAAAACAGATTCAGAGATTTTGTTCAGTATAAATCTCAGCAAGACAGAGACATTGCTAAACCGAATTCAAAAACAAACTCAAGCATAAATTTATTCAGACTAGAGTTGAGAGAGAGAGCAAGACACAGACTCACAGAGAGAGAGAAAGAGCGAGACAGAGAGAGAGCGAGAAAGAGAGAGAGAAAGCGAGACAGGTACCTCGCGGTGGCCGGTCGGAGCGCGGTGGCCGGTCGGAGCGAGGTGGCAAGGGACGCGGTGGGGGAGCGGCGGGGGCGCGACGGCAGGGGCGCACGGCAGGGGGCGCGGCAGGGGTCGAGGTGGCGGCGGGGTGAAGGATCGGTTTTCCTTCGCAGTGGCAAGGGATTTAGAATCCCAGATTCATATCCCCTCCCCTAACCAAACGGCGTCGTTTGAGGTTTCTTTTTTTTTTTTTTTAAATGATCAAAACGACGCCGTTTTATTTTTTAATTTTTTTTTTTTAAAAAAAAGAATGAACCGGCCAACCCAGAAAACCGGTACCGGGCTGACCGGTTCCACCGGTTCAGTACCGGTTGACCGGTTCTTTCCCGGTTCTTTAACAACCGGTTTTTATGAGTCAACCGGACCGGATACCTGGCCGGTTCCCGGTCCGACCGGTTCGACCGGCCGGTCCGGTCCGGTTCTCAGAACCATGGTTATAAGTCTTCTATCCAAATTCTTCTACAGTTTCATACTTATAATTGTAATGAAATTATTTTTTGGAACTGCATGTGGGATCTTTTGAACCCAGTCATTGATTATATTTTTTAAGACCTCTGTTTTTATAATGTTCAAGAGCAGCATGTGGATAAAACCATGGGTTGATGATCTTCTTTTCACTTTGTTCTAATGCCTCTGTCTATTAACTACCAATACTACTTTTTTTTTCTTCTTTAGATTAGATGACTGCATGTAGGAAAGCTCTAAACTTCCTGTTGTTTACCAAAATGTTAGGATGAGTGGATGGATTGAATTCACCTTAAGAAAATTTGTTATCTCATTAACTATGCGGTAGCTTGAGTTCCACAGATGAACTTTAGTATAATTGTCCATTGATAATTGTGGAACCAATACACACACACACCTATATATGTGCTTACTTAAGTTTGCTGGGAAATTGTGTATTGAACTGTAGAGATACTTATCAAAATAGATGTTGAAGGATTTGAGCTAGTATTAAAGGTTGTGTTAATTATAGAATAGGTGAGGAACACCAGATAAATTGTTATTAATCATGCTGCCATATATGTGTAAATCTTTATTTATGGCTATTTTAAGATAAAAGTTGTACAGGAAATTGAATTGGGATTATACTATTTTATTGAACAAATTGAGGTTAGAGATGTTATATTTTTGTATGAAATAACTTGATCTTTAATTATTGATTTAAAATGTAAAGGTTAGGGATACTAGATTGTAATAGGCTATGTCTCGGTTTAGGATTTAAAATTTGATGAATACAATTTGTAATTTAGAAAGGTTAAATGAATTAATAAAGATTCATGACATATGCTATGGGACATAAATTTATATGGACTAGACTTATTGACCTTATGAATTGAAGGGTATTGAGACCCATAGATCTAGGAAGGTCGAGAGCTGAAGTTCCTCTCAAATGGACCTTATCTATGGGTAGACACTTGCATGACCTAAGAACCTAATGAGGATTATGAACAATGAGACCCCAAGAGGACGCTTCCGAACAAAGAACAATGCATGAGACCTAAGAACCTTATCTCATGCAAGGCTAACGCATAATGACTATAAAATAATTTAATAAATAACATACTAATTTAAGAGGCCTAGTCGAGACATGCTTAGAATTTAGACTCTTTTTTTACCATTTTCTTTCGAAACTTTTTAGTTTACAATTGTTTTATGTAGTTATACAGCTGGAAGCACCAAGGTACTTGCTGTTTTATATTTATAAGTTTCCCTACTACGAATTTTATATCTCACACTTACAACTTGGTGTTTTCAAATGTCGAAATTGACCATTGTGATCAAGATTATTGACTTTTGCTGGGTAGAGTCCCCGCTTCATGGGGACTTTGTTCGTATAGAGACTTCCATTACGATCTATACATATCATAACAGCGAAGTTTTATATATATGATGTGGTTACTGTGAACCATACAATTAGGGGTGGACATAGGTTGGGTTGGGTTGAGTTTGGGTTAATTTTGGACCCAACCCGCTCATGGAAGCAATGAGTTGGGTTGGGTTGGGTTTGAAGATTTTTTCCTTCGACCCGAACCAACCCGACCTGCTCATATGTGAATTGAGTTGGGTTCAACCCACGAGTTGAACTGAAACAAAAAAAAATTAGCACGCTAAAATTGAAATTGAAATCTATTCTGAATAACATAACATAAGTTTCCAAATGACATAACATAAAACATAAATTTCAAAGTACATATAACTCTAGGATTACAATTACGATCAACACAAACAAACAATAAAGATATATGTAACACAATTAACCAATGACATTATAATCAACGCCTCATCTCCTCTTTGATTTCCTGCAAGTCAATAACACCATAACATTAACCACAATTAACACAATTGTCAAAATAAAGAAAAATTGAAACCAACAATGAAATACTAAGTAAAATGAATGAGAATCCTAACCAGTTAAATGGAAAACATCTACAAGAGTCAATTATTACAATCCACAATTTCATCTCTAGCAGCAGATATATCTAACATATAAAGGAATCATGAAGCATTAGCAAGCAATAATGATTAAACTATTAGTAATTTAGTCAACAAATTAAGCAAATACTATATAGTATATTACCTGCTTCAATCTTTTCAATTTCATCTATTTGAGCTTGTAAATCAATGTGTTTATCAAGAGTTCTTAATTAGTTATGAGCACAAATCAATGTCTCAACAATAGTGAGTTGCAAAGAACTACAAAAATGATCAAGAACTCGCCTTTCAATATTAAATATAGTGTAATTTTAATTAAAAATTCTCAAGAAATTAATTATCTAAAAAAATTATAAACTTATATAAGATTCTCGAAACCCTAATAAAAAGTGATTACATATCATAAAATATTATATGTATATATATATTAAAAAAAAAAACTTCAGTGGGTTGTGTTGAGTTTTGCGGGTTAGGAGAGGCTCAACCCTCTACCCGACTCATACCTCGTGGGTTTGGCTATTTTAAACCCAACCCAACCCACAGACCCAAACCAATCTGTCAACTCTGGGTT
Organism: Styphnolobium japonicum; assembly: GCA_023212625.1. NCBI lineage: Eukaryota > Viridiplantae > Streptophyta > Magnoliopsida > Fabales > Fabaceae > Styphnolobium > Styphnolobium japonicum. Next base: position 9,430,034 of record JALBWW010000010.1, read on the forward strand.
GGGTTGAGTAAAAACATGCGGGTTCGTGAGTCTACCTGACCCACTATCCACCCCTACGTACAATTATTTTTTGATGTATATAAAGTGGGCTCTTTAACTGTAAAGCCCTATAGCTCTCTTCGATCCTAGGTTATTTGTATTTTGATGTATGTATGAACAGTGTGTATGAAACAAAACAGTAACACAAGTTAGTAAATCTAGATAAATTTAATTACCCTTCTCATTTTAGAATAGATTAATTTGTTAGATAATTTTTTTAAGCGAAATTGATAAGAATTTCCCCAATTATATTAGTTTTAAATGCCTATATGATTTCATTTATTAGTTAGATTTCCTTACAGTTTATTTATACGTCATATACTTTTTTTTTGGTACCTAACCTTGTTGGGGCCAGTGGAGGCTCCACCACTAGGGTGGGACCTAGGGGCAATCCCTGAAGGGGGTCCCAAGTGATGGGGGAGGGGAGAAGGGAAGAGGAAACGGGTGTGCAATCGCTAGGGATCAAAACCCCGCACCTGACACTAACATCATATACTTTTATCATAATGTAGTCATTAGTTATATATATTACTGCATGAATGTTTTTATTATTTAGACATTTATATTTAAATGTCTATGTACATAGTATAAATATAATTCATATGATACTATTTACATAAACGTAAAATAAAATACTAATTAATAGTTAAATATAAATTGCAAGTTTATCTATTTGTAATTACTAGAATTATTCTATTCTGGAACCTAATAATTATCTAGGTAAATATGCTTATATGATTATTGTGATTATGTTTTAATTATAAATTTAAATAGCCACGGGAAGTAGAAATTTTTGGGCCTATTCATACATATACGAATTGATAATTAAAAGGTTTCTTTGAATTAAGTAGATGGTTTTATAGATAAGTTTTAAAGTATAATTAGGATGTAAATACATATCAAACAAAAAACAAAGGAAAATGATTGGTCAACTTGAATAAGAAGTAAACTTGGATTCCAATGATTTTAAGGTATTATAAGCATTGTATTTATCTTAGGTATGAATATAGTACCTTGATTAGTCAACTTGGGGAAGAAATAAATCTGAAATAGTTATTTACTAGTAACTCTCAAGGTGCTAAGTTGAGGTGTGACATTATGAGTTATGAATCAGTTAAATTTTGAAGCCACCATTACATTGATGCTTTCATTGAACCATTCATGGCTGAGAATACCAAGATGAAGGAGCAACTGTCGAAATTAAACTAATAGAACACAAACAAGAGCAGCATCTAGCATAAAAAATCAAATGTTTGGAACAGACAAAGGAAGTTCATACTACTTGTGTAATAACGTAGAACAGTGGAAGAGGTATAGTATTGAAATAAAATTTGTTTTTAAGGGCATTTAGGTATTTTTCCTTTAAGCTTAAAAGAGAGAGAGAGAGAGAGACGGACAGACAGACAGAGAAAGAGATAAACATGTTTTAAAAAGCGGGTTGTTAGCATAGAGGAAGAGAACGTATTCGATCTCCTTCTCCTTAGGCAAGCATAGGAGCTCTTCATGCAGACAAGCAACCCTTTTCCTCCATTAAACCACCAAACCCACATGCACTCACTTGATTCTAGAGTTTGAGGAGAGTTCTTAATCCCTGGGTCTTGCTCTTAATTTTCATATCAATTAGTCATAAAAGCTCTAAAATATAGTGGGTAACTCTAATTTTGTGGAAATAATAACAAAGTAAAGGTTGAGGATAATTTCTAAGGGGTGGTTAGAGACTTTGGAGCTGGATTGAGAGTATAAATTCTATGTTTCTTGGAATAGCTTACAAATCTTTGAGGCCCTGCTTAAGTTTTATTAGAAAATGGTTATCTTTTATGATTGCGAATTTGTGTAGGTTCTTGTTGGCCTATCTTGATTTATTAAAGTATTTTTAATTGTGGTCAAATTTACAGGATACCACTTCACTTGCCTCCACAAGAACTGTTGGGGATGGTTGAGTTAGTTCTTCATTTTTTTGTGAGTGGATAGTTGATAAATATTATTCACATGCATTATTAATCCCCCATATTTAGAATATTACCTCTTTTTGTGCTTAATTGATTGGACTTGGCCACATTTTATAGGTTTGGGTTCTATTTGGGCTTAATTGCATTTTTCAGAATTAATTGAATTTTACAATGTTTCTGTATTTCAGGAATATCTTGAGTAATAGACATATAATAATTATGAATCTTACCTTATAAGAAATATAAAACGATCTCTACAACTTTGTTGAAGATGTCAAGAGCGGGATCGGATGTCTACAGGGCCACATTGGGCCTGGAAGTCAGAACAACCGTGTTGTAGCTAGAACCTGACTGACGTGCAATAATTTAGCCATAACATGGGCTGTAGATTCCAATTGGATCTGAAACCAATGCTAATGGGGAGTTAAAATTCATATATTTAACTTTCATGAAGACCACTTTTTGAAACTAAGTCGTTTTGATAGTGTTTGTCCCATGTGAAGTTAGTTGACTCTTCAAATACCTTTTCAGATTGATTTAGGCCTAATTTCCACATCTTACGTCCAAATTAGGCAAATGGATGGCCAATTAAATTTAAGAGCAAGGGAATTAGTCCTAATCCAATGGTAGACTTGTAAATTGAGTTTTAGGGTTTGTTATTTGGAGAGAAAGTGAGAACACGAAATGGACATTTTTCATTCCATCATTTTCCCTAGACTTTTGAGTTTCTCTCTAGCTTTTCTCTCTTCCTATTCTCTCTTCCTCCACAAGCTTTCTTGGACTGTAGTCATGGAAGGATAATTCTAAGATCAATCCAATATCCTTAAAGAAGTTTTGGTTTGATCTTGAGACTTTATATTGAAATTCGAAATTGATGTTCAATTGCATTTTCTCTTTTTTTCTAATTCTGATCTTAAATCTATGAATGGAGATTTCTATTTGTTTGTTCTTGATTACAAATTGTGATGCTATTGAGATTGATTAATCTTAGTTTCATCACTTGAATAGAATAGATTGGTGTGCAGATTTGCTATTTAGGCTAATAGGATTCTTGAAATTAAACTAACATGGATCAACATAAATTATGCGATTGCAAGTTTATGTATCTTTGGTTAGCTGAATTCTAGAAGATCATCTAGTAGTGAATGTTAGATCTAATGGAGAGATCTCAGTTAGATCTAGGTTAGCCAATCAATTGAACTCAATTACATGTTTAATAGTCAACGATAGATCAATTGGAATTTTGGATGGATTCTTGAATTGGTTGTTTTCCAAACTGATTTCTATTAATTGAATTTTTGTATTTAAAATATGAATACATTAATCCCCCCAATTTTCATCTTGAATTGATCAAATTACATCCAAATCATAGGGAGACGACCTGGTTCAATCATCAATGCCACAAACCATGAAATGAACCAATTCCTATTATTTGTTTGAGCATAACACTCACATCAATGGTTTACTTAATGACATCTTTACTATTTTATTTGGGGAGACAAACCTTCCAAGAATATTTGAATTTTATTCAAATGAATTTCATTACAAAAGCATGTTTAAAGTATATTTATTTCCACTTTATGATTGGAAATATTAAGTATTATGATGGTTATATTTTAGTTATAGTTTTATTGATTTTATGAGCTATTTGAGTTCCCATTTATAATTACTGAAGTGAAAGTTTACTTGAATATTTAGAAAGGATTTCAAATTTTATTATTGAAAATTATTAGTTTTATTGGATAATATTTGTATATTATGTTTTCAACATCCATTATGGGTTACGTGTTAGAACATCGTTTGCCGTTAGTGAAGAGATATAACAACCTATGTGCACATAGTAGATACAGAGATGTAGATAGATTTGATGAGGCCAATTGTTTCAGATAGATATTTGGTGAGAAGACCCATTGCCCCTTTAGGTGGTTGTAGGGTGAGCAGTCCTTAGCCACGAGATTTATGCCGGCTGAGGCAAAGCCCCTGGTTTGAGATGAGTGACAAGAGGTTGTCGAGACCCCGTCAAATAATAAAAATTACCGGTTCGCAAACTAATTTGCAGTATAGAGCATGAACCGAATCGTCTCTCAAGGATCCAAAAAGAACAAAGATTTAATCAGATCAAGATAATTAAAATGGGGGGTGACAAGAGGTTGTCGAGACCTATCAAATAAAATAACCGGTTCACAAACTAATTTGTAGTATAGAGAATGAACCGAATCGTCTCTCAAGGATCCAAAAACAAAGATTTAATTAGATCAAGATAATTAGAAAATGGGGGGGTTTTGTTGTTGATTAACAAGATTAATAAAAGTAGGAGATTCAAAGTTGTAAACAAATCTAAAGAAACAACCAATCCAAGGAAATTTACCGATCTTGAGTTTAACTCATCATTGATCACAAGGAATTCACTTAATTGCTAACCATGTTCTTGGCCTTAGATCACATCAAGAAGCCTTAACATGATCCAAGAATTCTTTACTAGATAAGCATCTAGGATTTGATTAACCAAGGTTAGATAAAGTAAGCACCATCCAACATAGATTAACTTAAGATCTAGAATTTAACCAAGCTAAACAATCTATCAAAAAGCTTTAATATATTGTTTAATCTTTGTGATCCTCTTTGATTACATGATAATAAAGCTACTACCACATCAACATCTAAATCAAATTAAGCAATTTAATCTAGATAAAAATCAAAAGAGGAAGAAGAGAAACTTGAATAACAATTAAGTAATATGAACAAGCAAAACAAGATCTCCAAATTAAACAACAAGATGGCTAATCCCTTGGATTGATTATGAGAGCCTAGCCTTCCATGGATGGGAAGGAAGAACTCAGAATTTAAAGAACAAAAACGAAATTGCAAAGAGAATGAAGAAGAAGAGAAAGAAAACTCTCACAAATACTTAAACTTTCTTGAAACTTACTTCTAAATTGAATGCCTCTAATACAAAGAGGTTGGGTCTATTTATACTAATCCTAGAAGCCAATTTGTACATGTACATAATCTGAATACAAGCTATAAGAATCTGAAATTTGTCAAAAATGGAAGCTTGATGCATGGTTGGTGGGTTGGTGCATGGTAGGTGGGTTGGTGTATGGTTGGTGGCTTTTAGTCAACAACTCTTATCCGACTTCTGGCTTCAAATTCATCACCTAGACGGTGTATTTTGGCTTGGATGTCTTCATCAAAGTTGTAGCCAGTTGTCTCCTTGAAAATCTCCAATTTGAATCATGTCATTTGGACTTTTAGAACTCCAGAAATGCCAAAAACACTTCACCTACCTCAAGTTAGGTTGGAAGAACGTGTTTCCAAATTCAGACCAACTTGTAGCTTCTGAAGCATGCCTAAAACGACATCTATTGACAAAATGGTCTTCATTGAAGTTGGAGATATGGGTCTTATCTTTCAAGTGACCAAGTTTCAGCCCAAGAGGAGGCCTATAACCCACTATATAGTCCAATATGTGCATACTGCCCAGATGGTTCCGTGACAGCAAACCCACTCTGCATTGCAGGGAAATTTTGGACCCTTAGCATTCCGATCCAGCTCTTGAGTTCTTCATGAAACTTGTAGAGCATTGTCTTAGCTTTCCAAAGACACCAAGATCACCTCAATTGGATCACCGAGTCCCAAGTTATGACCTAACCAAGGAAGAAAGGTCAAAATGCATCAAAATCCGAAAATTATTCAATATTTGCATTAAAGCCCAATGAAGCCCAACAACATTAAACTCATCTAAAGTACTAATATTGGGCACAATAAACATCTAATAATGCCTAATACAAAGCTAACATAAGTGTCTCAAATTGATTGATCAAATTCCCCACACTTAAGCTTTTGTACTCCTGGGCAAAACACATAACAACGAAACTAAAGAAATACAAGAAACATCATATTATTAAACAAAAAACATAAAACTGATTATACCTAATCTAATCCACTTCCGTAGGAAAACACGATGGCACTTAGCATGTGCCACAAGCCTTTAAACCCCTAGGTGTCCCTAGTGGACGAGTTGTAGTCTCGTGAGGGTTTACCAGGATGATACCCACAAACATGTAATATTTTATTTAATCAATTCAACTAATTTTTAAATACAAGCATTGTATCAAATATAAACCATAATTAATAAGTAAAGTATGCTTAACAAAGAATAGTTGAATCAAATCAATTGAGAATAAAGTATAGCATAATCATGCTTTAATCATAAATAGGCATGTTTAGATTGAGTAAAATTCTTCACAAGTGTCACTCAAATCACACAAGGTGTTTAGGTTAACTGTTTACGCTCAACTCAGTCAAATTATGAAAGTATTTTACCATAGGCTTGCATATACATCAATTCTCCACTACTTAGATCAAATAAATTGCAAAAATCAAGAGGTCTTTCAAAAAGGTTGTAATGGAACTTATAAGGTGAAGGAAGGGAACAATATAGATAATAGCAGGTTAAAACCAAAGAGAATAAAAGAGCATTGAGGAGTAATTCAAGTAGAAAGAATAATTTTTTTTTTTTTTTACCCAAAACCATAAAATGCTCATTCTCTTCACACATTCCTTCCTTTTTCTATTCCTTTTTTTTTCTTTTTTTTTCTTTTTTTTTTCTTTTTTTTTGTACCAAGCATTTCGTATCAGCACACCAATTCCCCCACACTTAAATCATTGCAAGCAAAAGAACTCCTCCAATAAGAAAATCAATGCTCTCCCATTCCCTAAGGTAAGGTAAAACATGGTTTTTCACTCAAAGCTTGTAATGAGCTAAGAACAAAGAATAGGCAAATAGGTTTAGAGGGAGTTAATAATTGGATAAATGCAAGGTAGGTTTATTTGGCCAAAGCGGCTAAGTCAAGAAAAAAATGCCTCTGTCATTTTCATGCAACATACAGACCAATGTAATCTCAAATCGATTCAATGCAAGTTCTAGAAAATAAATTCATAATTGACATCACTCATGAAAGAAAATAACCAAGTGTAAGTATCAAACTTGGAAAAGCCCAAAACTCACAAAGGTATGGAACATTCACTCAATTCAACCATGCCTTCTTCCTAATATCCACAATCATATACACATGTATATCATGAAAATGATTCAACTATAAACTGTTTTGCATACTTTTATCATCAATTAAGCTCAGATTCAGCACCTATCAAATAAAATAACCGGTTCACAAACTAATTTGTAGTATAGAGAATGAACCGAATCGTCTCTCAAGGATCCAAAAACAAAGATTTAATTAGATCAAGATAATTAGAAAATGGGGGGGTTTTGTTGTTGATTAACAAGATTAATAAAAGTAGGAGATTCAAAGTTGTAAACAAATCTAAAGAAACAACCAATCCAAGGAAATTTACCGATCTTGAGTTTAACTCATCATTGATCACAAGGAATTCACTTAATTGCTAACCATGTTCTTGGCCTTAATATCCACAATCATATACACATGTATATCATGAAAATGATTCAACTATAAACTGTTTTGCATACTTTTATCATCAATTAAGCTCAGATTCAGCACATGCTTGTATCAAAATCAATTGAAAAGATCAAAATTGTGTGTGTGTGTGTGTTTTTATTTTTTTTTATTTTTTTATTTTTTATATTTTTATTTTTTTTTAATATATATACAAGAACAAAGATGATTTAAGACCTATTATGAAATGCAAGTTAAGATGCGTCTCAAGAGCAAAACTACTCCTTACTCTGCCATCATACATCTAAAAAGTTAGTAACAATAAAGATTAGTTTTTTTTTTTTTTAACTAAACTATGTACATGGTAATGTCAACTATCCCTCCCCCCAACTAATTAAAGACATTGTCCCCAATGTCAAAATAAAGATAGGTAGAGTGTAGAAGGTCTTACCAGAAAACTGCAAATCGGGCCTGAAATAAGAAAAATTACAAAAAACTAAAACCATAAGAGAAAACAAACATTCACAAAGACAAAGTCAAATCAAGTTTTTGCTTTTGTCTTCTTTGCCTTGTTCCCAATTCCGTGGAGCCATTGCTGGATCACGTTGTGGTACAAATGCATTGAGTTGATCGAGCAATTGTTCAGGAGTTGTAGCAGTTACAAGACTTTGACGTGTCGCTTGTGAGATGAACCTTTTTTCTACAGCATGATCAAGAAAACAAAACAAACTGTCATAAAAACCATTAACATTTAATATACCTATGGGTTTTTGGTGAAAGTTCTGCTGTGACCAGGATGTAATTTGAAAGAGTTCTTCCAAAGTTTCAAAACCACCAGGTAGGGCAATAAAGGCATCGGCATTGGCGATCATAATGTTCATGCGTTGGTGCATGCAAAATACTATTACTTCATCCCCTAATGTTTTTCCAATGGGCTTCTTTGGTCGATAAAGGACTCGGGAATGACACCAAGGACTTTGCCACCTCCTAAATGTGCAGCAGTTGCTACACAACCCATTAACCCAAGACTACCTCCTCCATAAACTAAACGGATTTCTCTCTCAGCTAGCACTCGACCAAGATGGTGTGCAATATTTACAAACTCTTTATCTTTCCCAGGATTAGATCCACAAAAGACACAAACACTCTTGATCCGACGAACTGAAGTGACTTCCATTTTTTTCTCTTTGTTTTTTTTTCGTACTCTCACCTTATCAATGATCTGAAGAGAGCAAAGTGCATTATTTAAAGGCATCAAAACTCAAAGGTAATAATTACACCTATAATGGAGGGGTAGATCCGTGTGTCAGGTAAGTTTGAAAATAAGCACAACAATGATAATAGCTATATGACAATGATAAAAGACTAATCTATATGTGTCAGAAGAAGTTTGAAAATATGCAACGCATATTTCAAAAAAATACGGCTATTTTTTTTTTTTTTTTTGAATTTTTTTATTTTTGAATTTTTTTTTATTTTGTGATTTTTTTGATTTTTTTTTGATTTTTTTTAATAAACAGGAAAAAAAAATTAAAATAAAAAAAAAAATAATTACAGGAGGTGTGTTTGTGGGTCACATTTTCCTCCTGGTTTTACGTCCGATAACGCCTTGAAGCTCTCTATGGGCCGATGGTCGGCTTCCCATCCAATTTTCTTAAAAATTGGCAAACAGGTCTTTTTGAGTCGATTCTGAGACTATAACGTTCATGTTCATCTTGGAATATTGGCCATAAATCGAGAAGTACTCTCTGCACATCTCCACTAGGATGCGTCTCAAGAGTCAATAGAATGTTATCTAAAGACTCCTTACTCATGCCATCCTTTATGAAGTTAATTTTATCATCTCGGTTTATAGACGTCATTCCAATTGATTTGCATTTTGTGTTACAGGTCCATCTTGCACATTTATAGCAGACCGTAACCTTTTGCTCTTCTCTTCTTTGCATATGAACTTTTGCCTAGCCCTGGCATATATGAAACAAAAGCGTCAGAAAATTCACCTCCGAGTCGGACCTTTGCTTCGATTAACCAGCGTATATCCGCAGGGATGCCTTTGTGCATAAGCATCCTTAACCTCTCAAACCTTGCACAATAAATGTTAGTTAAAGCATTTTGAGGGAGAGAAGGGAATTGTTTGCGGAGGTTGACAAGCTGATTATCCATTTCGAAAGAAAGAAGAAAGAGAGAAATTTTTTTTTTTTTGAGTAAAATTATATACAGATTTCGGTGTTTGTGGGTAATCGAAAGGACCGAAAAGATTTTCACTGAATACCGTTATCCGCCATTTAACCGGTGAAAAATCATCTGTCAAAGAAAAACAAACAAAATTAAGACAGAAAAATCAAACTCTGATAGATTTTCTTGCTTGGCACCGATTTTCTGTCTTGATTCCTGTGAATGCAAAAAAAAGTCAAAGTTTGAAAAATGAAAGAGTTAGAAAACTTGGGTTGCCTCCCAAGAAGCGCTACTTTTAATGTCCTTAGCCAGCGTGATTGAAGATTTTGCACGCGCGATGGGTCCTCCCCAATAATGATTCAATCTCTGGCAATTGACATTAATCGTGGCTTTTTCTTTTCTACTTTTTTTTTCTTCTTTTTTTTTTTTCTTTTGTCTTTTTTTTTTTTTTTTTTCAACACAGTAGTGATCAATCATGGTAGAGGGCATCCTGCAGTTGAACTTCCTCCACGAGGTTCTCTTGAGCTCCTTCATAAAAAATTTTGAGGCGGTGACCATTAACTTTGAACACTTTGTTGGTGGCTTCACTCTTAATTTCCAGCACCATGAGGAAAAATGTTAGTGACAACAAACGGACAGTCCCACCTAGACCTTAATTTACCAGGCATCAACTTAAGGCGAGAATTAAACAAGAGAACTTTTTGCCCAATCGAAAACTCCTTCCGAAGAATAAACTTATCATGGAAGGCTTTGGTTTTTCTTTGTAGAGTCGGGAGCTCTCATAGGCATCTAGGCGGATCTCTTCCAATTCCTCAGAATCGCAACTTCCGCTCTATGCCAGCCTCCGCCAAATTCATGTTGCATTGCTTCACACCCCAATATGCTTTGTGCTCAATTTCTCTTGGTAAGTGGCATGCCTTACCATAGACTATCCGATATGGAGACATCCCGATTGGAGTTTTGTAAGCGGTCCCAGAAGCCCAAAGAGCATCCTCAAGCCTCATGCTCCAATCCTTCCGATTAGGTTGGACTGCTTTTTCAAGTATGCGCTTGATCTCTCTATTGGAGACCTCGGCTTGACCATTAGTCCTGTGGATGGTAAGGTGTAGAAACTTTATGCAACACGCCATATTTTCTCATCAATCCCTCCATGCTCCGGTTACAGAAATGGGTGCCTTGATCACTGATGATAGCTCTCGGGATTCCAAACCTGCAGAAAATCTGTGATCTAACAAAATCCACAACAACTTTGGAATCATCAGTCCGAGTGGCTTTAGCCTCCACCCATTTTGATACATAATCAACAGCTAGCAAAATGTAAACATAACCAAAGGAAACAGGAAAAGGTCCCATGAAATCAATACCCCATACGTCAAAGATTTCACAATACAGTAGAGGTTGCTGGGGCATCTCATTCCTGCGAGAAATGTTCCCTGTTCTCTGACACTGTTCACAAGACTTACAGAACAAATATGCATCATGAAACAAGGTAGGCCAATATAAACCGGAGTCTAAAACTTTCCTAGCTGTACGTTGAGGCCCAAAATGTCCACCACATGCAAATGCATGACAAAAGCTAAGAGAATGTAATGAAACTCTTGATTAGGCACACATCGCCTAATAATTTGGTCACTACAAAATCGCCACAGATATGGATCATCCCACACATAATATTTTGATTCACTCTTAAGTTTATAAATTTGTGCACGAGTGAAATGTGAGGGAAAAACTGTAGCAACCAAGAAATTCACCATATCAGCAAACCAAGGGAAGGTGTTCTTACCTTGCAGCTGCATAAGCTGCTCATCTGGGAAGGAGTCCGCACAGGAAGGGATCTGAATCCCTTTCAATGCGGCTCAAATGATCTCGCCACTAGGTTCTCTCGCTCCACTCTTGTCACGGATCTCTATGTGAAACTCTTGGAGCAAAGAGCATCCATCTTATTAGTCGGGGCTTTGCATCCGGCTTCTTCAAAAGGAACTTCGTAGTCGCATGATCGCAAACACAACAACCTTAGAACCAAGCAAATATGATCTAAACTTATCCAAAGCAAAAACAATGGCTAAAAGTTCTTTTTCGGTTGTGGTATAGTTGGCACGAGCAAGATCTAGAGTTCTCGAAGCATAGTATATCACATGAGAAGCTTTCCCCACTCTTCGTGCCAAGACTCGCTTCCTACGCATAGTTAGAAGCATCACACATTAACTCAAATGGCAATGTCCAAATCGGTGGCTGGATGATAGGGGTACTAGTCAAGGCCTGCTTCAAGTGGTTGAAAGTCGCCTTGCACTTGTCATCAAAATTGAACTCCACATCTTTCTGCAGAATCGGGAAAGTGGAAGAGCAATCTTCTTTGAAGTCGGCAATGAAGCGCTCGTAGAAACCTGCATGACCAAGAAAAGAACGCACTTCCCGCACGCATGTGGGGTAAGATAGACAAGTAATTACATCAATCTTGGCAGGATCTACCTCAATGCCCTTACTTGGATACTACATGGCCTAAAACTATACCCTGTTCTACCATAAAATGGCATTTCTCAAAATTTAGCACAAGGTTAGTCTCAATGCATCTTTGCGGACTCTAGATAGGGCTAAACATGAATCAAAAGAAGAACCATAGACAGTAAAGTCATCCATAAATACCTCCATGCACTCCTCTAAGAAATCGGAAAATATGCTCACCATGCACCGAAGGTACCAGGGCATTGCAGAGGCCGAAGGGCATCCGTCTGTAAGCAAAGGTGCCGAAGGGACAAGTAAATGTCGTCTTCTCCCGATCCTCCTGCAATGTGGATTTGGAAGTATCCAAGATAGCCATCTAAAAGCAAGAATGGGACTTACTACCCAACCGCTCCAAAGATCTCGATCAATGAACGGAAGGGTAATGATCTTTCCGAGTGGCTTGGTTGAGACGTCTGTAGTCAATGCAGACTCTCCAAACCTATTCTCGCACTTCGGGTTGGAATGAGCTCATTCTTCCTGTTGGCCACAACAATCACCCCGCATTTCTTTGGAACTACTTGCACCGGCTCACCCACTTCTTTGTCGGAGATGGGATAGATAATGCCACTGCAGTAGCTTGGTCACTTCTTTTTCACCACATCTAGAATGAGAGGATTCAGCCTCCTCTGGGGTTGTCTCACCGGTTTAGTTTCCTCCTCAAGTAATATCCTGTGCATGCATGTGGAGGGGTTAATACCAGAATGTCCGCAAGTGTCCAACCAATTGCCCTTTTGTGTTGCTTCAAGACTTCCAATAATCTGGTTTCTTGCTCGGAGTTGGAGGTGTTTGGCCATTATCACCGGAGCTTCTCATCCTCTTCCAAGAATGCATACTTCAAAAGAACGGGCAAGGTCTTAATTTCAATGGAGGGTGGTTCTTTGGGTAGACGGTACTAGTTTTGGAACCGAAACTAAATCGCTAAATTCTCGCCAGCTTGCACTGTACTGCAAGTCGTGCACAATCTTGCAAAACAACATCATCATATCCTATGGAATCAAAAGAATCACACTTAGCAGGATGAATGACAACATCATTAATAACAAGATCATTGCCATTAATAATGTAAATGTAATCATCAATGTCGCATTAACAACAAGACATGATAAGTATGTAGAAATCTCAAAGACAGTGCACACATTGTAGTGGGTTTACAACCAAAAAGTCCGAAGCAGCGTAACAAGTATCACAAGCTATGCTATCGATTGTATCCTACAATTTCGTGAAACTCGCCAACATATCAGCATGTATATCATCAACCAAAATCAATGACATCAAAATGAAAAAGCAGAATGATCCTCTAAAGGGTATTTCATGGCATCAAAAATGTTAAACTGAATGATATCATCACCAAATTCCATGGAAAGGGTACAGGATGCACATCAATCTTAGTTTTAGCTTTTCAAAAATGGCCTACCTAAGATCAATGGGGGTGGGGAAGAGGCGATTCATCTTCCATATTCAACACATAAAAATCACCGGGAATATTAAATTATGTACCCGAACCGTAACGTCCTCCAACACTCCCGCAGTTGTGCAAGGTCTCCGGTTTGCTAATCGAATGACAATGCCTGTGAGGCTTTAGCTCTCCCATATGCAAGGAAGTGTAAACTGACTTTGGCATTACATTGATGGAGGCTCCCAAGTCTAGCAAGGCATGAGTGAACCGTTGGTGCCCTATGGTGCAAGGGATGGTAAAAGTGCCTGGATCCTTGCATTTGGGAGGCAGGTTGGGCTGAATCAAAGCAGAGACATTTCTCCCCATACTCACTTTTTCGCCCTTTAGCTTCCTCTTATGGGTGCACATCTCTTTCAAGAACTTGGCATACTTGGGGATTTGTTTAATTGCCTCCAAGAGAGGTATATTCACCTCAACCTTCCGAAAGTCTCCATAATTTCCTTATCCAAGTCTGCTTTCAACCATATGCCTCTACTGTATCATTCGGTTGGGAAAAGGAAGAGGAATGTTGGAACCTCGACTTTTGGATGCTCACTTTTCTGTCAGATCAATTTTCTCGTCAATCGCCGATTTGATCCAATTTTCTCGCTTGGTCGTTGTAGGATCATTTGTCTGAATCTCTACGAGATCTCAATTAGTTGCGTAACTTGAAGTTGCTTTGTAGAATCTTGTTTCTCCGGGGCCAAGGGTAGAATCGAAGTATCTGCCGCCGTCCATTGATTTGCTTACCATCACGTAAAGCTATAGCACTAACATTGCCTCTAGGATTTGGAGTGGTTTGAGAGGGTAATTGGCCGTAACCTTGTGACTTTAATTCATGAATTGATGTGGCAAGTTGACCAATTTGAGTCTCCAAGTTCAATGGTGGTTTCGAGTTCTCTGTTGAAATCTGGATGTTATTGGTGGCCAATTGTTTCACCAAATCCTCCAATGAGGGCTCGATTTTGTGGCTACAGGACCTTGCCTTTGGAATGGTGGTCTACTTGGTCCAAGATGTGGTCGAAACCGATTTGTCCTTGCTTGCCGAATGGTGGTCTATCTTTGGTTTTGTGGTCACGATTTGATGCATTCCCATATCTCGATTGGGATGGTCCCTCCAAACAGTGGTTGTAAGTGTTGGAGAATGGATCATATTTCTGTTGTTGTCGCCGATGGAATTGTGGCTTCCCAGGAAATATACCTTGCGACCTACGTTGGTCTTGAAACTCGTAATCATCTTGCAATGTGGGGCATGAATCAGAGGATGAGAGGAACTAGAACATATGCTACAAACTCTTGCAGGGGTTTGCACACGTGGTTCGTGTTGTCCTATTGCCATCTGTCTAACCAAAGAAGTAAGCTCATCCAATCTATGTTCCACCCTTTGTTGATCAACATGTGAAGAGGTATTAACTTCATTGACTATTCTGGTTGCAGCACCCATTCGAGTACCAAATTGCTGAGAATTTGCTGCCATGTTTGCAATTAAGTTTCTGGCAGCAGCTGGAGTTTTATCTACCAATGCTCCACCACTTGCAGCATCAATCATACTCCTTTCCATTGGCATCAATCCTTCATAGAAGTATTGGATCGCCATTGATCACTAATTTGATGGTGTGGGCGCTTGAGCACAATTTCTTGAATCTCTCCCAATACTCATGGAGAGTTTCACCACCGATTTGCCTTATGCCACAAATATCTTTCCTTATTGCGCAGCTTCTTGATGCAGAAAGAACTTCTCCAAAAATAATCTTTTCATGTCATTCCAAGAAGTGATGGCGCGAGGTTGTAAGTAATACAACCAATCCTTAGCAAAGACCATCCAAAGAGAAAGGAAAGGCCCTTAGCTTGATGTGATCTTCACTATTCCATGAGGTTTCATGGTGGAGCAGACAACATGGAACTCCTTCAAATGCTTATGTGGATCTTCACCGCAAGACCATGAAACTTGGGCGACAAGTGTATCAATCCGCATTTCAACTCAAAATCAACATTAAGTTCATGATATTGAATGCACAAAGGTTGATAATTCACATCAGGTGCAGCCAATTCCTTAAGAGTCCTATTATTATAGTCATCCATAGTAAAATCAATGCACTCGATTTAGACACGAAGTACTATGAAGCTGGACTCAACAGATTAAAAGAGTCAACAAGATTAGGTGCAATGTCAAGTTCAAGCCCACTTCCGTAGTAATTCTATTAGCTCTATGAATGCTACTACCAAATTCTATGAATTCTATGAAGTGTATGAAATGTTCTATCAATTTCAGGATCAAATGAATGCAAGGTACCAGGATCGATCTAGTCATACAAAGATGCGCTTCATAGGAAGGTATAGAAAAGCAATAACAACTAAAACACTAAAAACAAAAAAATAAAAACAGTATTAAATGAATTTTAAAAATTATGGGACTACCACAGGATGAAATCTACACAACAATGCTGTCCAACAGAATAATAAAAATCTTAAAAATTGAAAAAGTGGTCTAAACGATGGAATTTGGCAAAAATAAGGGTGACCTCACTATATATCGTGAGCCTTTCTCGTAATAATATTTTCCATTTGTGTACCAAAATTCAGATCAATCTGAGATGCCCGAACCAAAATTCTTGACACAACGCCCTTTATCCAAATTCTGCCGAATCCCACTTGAAAAAGCTTCAAAAACAAAACAAACACATTTGTTAGAGTTAGATGGGATCTTGAAATGATCAAATAGTTGCCTTGGATCCCCGGCAACGGCGCCAAATTTGACAAGAGGTTGTCGAGACCTATCAAATAAAATAACCGGTTCACAAACTAATTTGTAGTATAGAGAATGAACCGAATCGTCTCTCAAGGATCCAAAAACAAAGATTTAATTAGATCAAGATAATTAGAAAAGGGGGGGTTTTGTTGTTGATTAACAAGATTAATAAAAGTAGGAGATTCAAAGTTGTAAACAAATCTAAAGAAACAACCAATCCAAGGAAATTTACCGATCTTGAGTTTAACTCATCATTGATCACAAGGAATTCACTTAATTGCTAACCATGTTCTTGGCCTTAGATCACATCAAGAAGCCTTAACATGATCCAAGAATTCTTTACTAGATAAGCATCTAGGATTTGATTAACCAAGGTTAGATAAAGTAAGCACCATCCAACATAGATTAACTTAAGATCTAGAATTTAACCAAGCTAAACAATCTATCAAAAAGCTTTAATATATTGTTTAATCTTTATGATCCTCTTTGATTACATGATAATAAAGCTACTACCACATCAACATTTAAATCAAATTAAGCAATTTAATCTAGATAAAAATCAAAAGAGGAAGAAGAGAAACTTGAATAACAATTAAGTAATATGAACAAGCAAAACAAGATCTCCAAATTAAACAACAAGATGGCTAATCCCTTGGATTGATTATGAGAGCCTAGCCTTCCATGGATGGGAAGGAAGAACTCAGAATTTAAAGAACAAAAACGAAATTGCAAAGAGAATGAAGAAGAAGAGAAAGAAAACTCTCACAAATACTTAAACTTTCTTGAAACTTACTTCTAAATTGAATGCCTCTAATACAAAGAGGTTGGGTCTATTTATACTAATCCTAGAAGCCAATTTGTACATGTACATAATCTGAATACAAGCTATAAGAATCTGAAATTTGTCAAAAATGGAAGCTTGATGCATGGTTGGTGGGTTGGTGCATGGTAGGTGGGTTGGTGTATGGTTGGTGGCTTTTAGTCAACAACTCTTATCCGACTTCTGGCTTCAAATTCATCACCTAGACGGTGTATTTTGGCTTGGATGTCTTCATCAAAGTTGTAGCCAGTTGTCTCCTTGAAAATCTCCAATTTGAATCATGTCATTTGGACTTTTAGAACTCCAGAAATGCCAAAAACACTTCACCTACCTCAAGTTAGGTTGGAAGAACGTGTTTCCAAATTCAGACCAACTTGTAGCTTCTGAAGCATGCCTAAAACGACATCTATTGACAAAATGGTCTTCATTGAAGTTGGAGATATGGGTCTTATCTTTCAAGTGACCAAGTTTCAGCCCAAGAGGAGGCCTATAACCCACTATATAGTCCAATATGTGCATACTGCCCAGATGGTTCCGTGACAGCAAACCCACTCTGCATTGCAGGGAAATTTTGGACCCTTAGCATTCCGATCCAGCTCTTGAGTTCTTCATGAAACTTGTAGAACATTGTCTTAGCTTTCCAAAGACACCAAGATCACCTCAATTGGATCACCGAGTCCCAAGTTATGACCTAACCAAGGAAGAAAGGTCAAAATGCATCAAAATCCGAAAATTATTCAATATTTGCATTAAAGCCCAATGAAGCCCAACAACATTAAACTCATCTAAAGTACTAATATTGGGCACAATAAACATCTAATAATGCCTAATACAAAGCTAACATAAGTGTCTCAAATTGATTGATCAGGGGGTTTTGTTGTTGATTAACAATATTGATAAATATACAAGACTCAAAGTTGAAAACAAATCTAAAGAAACAACCAATCCAAGGAAATTTACCGATCTTGAGTTTAACTCATCATTGATCACAAGGAATTCACTTAATTGCTAACCGTGTTCTTGGCCTTAGATCATATCAAGACGCCTCAACATGATCCAAGAATCCTCTACTAGATAAGCATCTAGGATTTAATTAACCAAGGTTAGATAAAGTAAGCACCATCCAAACATAGATTAACTTAAGATCAAGAATTTAGCCAAGCTAAACAATCCATCAAAAAGCTTTAATAAATTGTTTACTCTATGTGATCCTCTTGAATACATGATAATAAAGCTATTATCACATAAACATCCAAATCAAATTAAGCAATTCAATCTAGATCAAAATTAAAAGAGGAAGAAGAGAAACTTGAATAACAATTAAGCAATATGAACAAGTAAAACAAGATCTCCAAATTAAACATCAAGATGGCTAATCCCTTGGATTGATTATGAGAGCCTAGCCTTCCATGGATGGGAAGGAAGAACTCAGAAATAAAAGAACAAAAACGAAATTCTAAAGAAAATGAAGAAGAAGAGAAAGAAAACTCTCACAAATACTTAAACTTTCTTCAAACTTACTTAAAATTGAATTTCTAATACAAAGAGGTTTGGTCTATTTATACTAATCCTAGAAGCCAATTTGTACATGTACATAATCTGAATACAAGTTATAAGAATATGAAATTTGTCAAAAATGGAAGCTTGATGCATGGTTGGTGGCTTGGTGCATGGTAGGTGGGTTGGTGTATGGTTGGTGGCTTTTAGTCAACAACTCTTATCCGACTTCTGGCTTCAAATTCATCACCTAGACGGTGCATTTTGGCTTGGATGTCTTCATGAAAGTTGTAGCCAGTTGTCTCCTTGAAAATCTCCAATTTGAATCATGTCATTTGGACTTTTAGAACTCCAGAAATGCTAAAAACACTGCACCTACCTCAAGTTAGGTTGGAAGAACGTGTTTCCAAATTCAGACCAAATTGTAGCTTCAGAAGCATGCCTAAAACGACATCTATTGACAAAATGGTCTTCAGTGAAGTTGGAGATATGGGTCTTATCTTTCAAGTGACCAAGTTTCAGCCCAAGAGGAGGCCTATAACCCACTATATAGTCCAATATGTACATACTGCCCAGATTTTCCTGACAGCAAACCCACTCTGCATTGCAGGGATATTTTGGACCCTTAGAAGTCCGATCCAGCTCTTGAGTACTCATGAAACTTGTAGAGCATTGTCTTAGCTTTCCAAAGACACCAAGATCCCCTCAATTGGATCACCGAGTCCCAAGTTATGGCCTAACCAAGGAAGAAAGGTCAAAATGCATCAAAATCCGAAAATTATCCTATATTTACATTAAAACCCAATGAAGCCCAACAACATTAAACTCATCTAAAATACTAATATTGGGCACAATAAACATCTAATGAAGCCTAATACAAAACTAATATAAGTGTCTCAAATTGATTGATCAAATTCCCCCACACTTAAGCTTTTGCACTCCTGGGCAAAACACATAAGAACAAAACTAAAGAAAAAACAAGAAACATCATATTATTAAACTAAAAACATAAAAAACTGATTATACCTAATCTAATCCATTTTCGTAGGAAAACACGATGGCACTTAGCATGTGCCACAAGCCTTTAAACCCCTAGGTGTCCCTAGTGGACGAGTTATAGTCTCGTGAGGGTTTACCAGGATGATACCCACAAACATGTAATACTTTATTTAATTAATTCAACTAATTTTTAAATACAAGAGGATTATGAGTAATGACAAGAGGTTGTCGAGACCCCGTCAAATAATAATAATTACCGGTTCGTAAACTAATTTGTAGTATAGAACATGAACCGAATCGTCTCTCAAGGATCCAAAAAGAACAAATATTTAATCAGATCAAGATAATTAGAAAGGGGGGTTTTGTTGTTGAGTAACAAGATTAATAAAAGTAGGAGATTCAAAGTTGTAAACAAATATAAAGAAACAACCAATCCAAGGAAATTTACCGATCTTGAGTTTAACTCATCATTGATCACAAGGAATTCACTTAATTGCTAACCGTGTTCTTGGCCTTAGATCACATCAAGAAGCCTTAACATGATCCAAGAATTCTTTACTAGATAAGCATCTAGGATTTGATTAACCAAGGTTAGATAAGGTAAGCACCATCCAACATAGATTAACTTAAGATCTAGAATTTAACCAAGCTAAACAATCTATCAAAAAGCTTTAATATATTGTTTATTCTTTATGAACCTCTTGAATACATGATAATAAAGCTATTACCACATCAACATCTAAATCAAATTAAGCAATTTAATCTAGATAAAAATCAAAAGAGGAAGAAGAGAAACTTGAATAACAATTAAGCAATATGAACAAGCAAAACAAGATCTCCAAATTAAACAACAAGATGGCTAATCCCTTGGATTGATTATGAGAGCCTAGCCTTCCATGGATGGGAAGGAAGAACTCAGAATTTAAAGAACAAAAACGAAATTGCAAAGAGAATGGAGAAGAAGAGAAAGAAAACTCTCACAAATACTTAAACTTTCTTGAAACTTACTTCCAAATTGAATGCCTCTAATACAAAGAGGTTGGGTCTATTTATACTAATCCTAGAAGCCAATTTGTACATGTACATAATCTGAATACAAGCTATAAGAATATGAAATTTGTCAAAAATGGAAGCTTGATGCATGGTTGGTGGGTTGGTGCATGGTAGGTGGGTTGGTGTATGGTTGGTGGCTTTTAGTCAACAACTCTTATCCGACTTCTGGCTTCAAATTCATCACCTAGACGGTGCATTTTGGCTTGGATGTCTTCATCAAAGTTGTAGCCAGTTGTCTCCTTGAAAATCTCCAATTTGAATCATGTCATTTGGACTTTTAGAACTCCAGAAATGCCAAAAACACTTCACCTACCTCAAGTTAGGTTGGAAGAACGTGTTTCCAAATTCAGACCAACTTGTAGCTTCTGAAGCATGCCTAAAACGACATCTATTGACAAAATGGTCTTCATTGAAGTTGGAGATATGGGTCTTATCTTTCAAGTGACCAAGTTTCAGCCCAAGAGGAGGCCTATAACCCACTATATAGTCCAATATGTGCATACTGTCCATATGGTTCCGTGACAGCAAACCCACTCTGCATTGCAGGGATATTTTGGACCCTTAGCATTCCGATCCAGCTCTTGAGTTCTTCATGAAACTTGTAGAGAATTGTCTTAGCTTTCCAAAGACACCAAGATCACCTCAATTGGATCACCGAGTCCCAAGTTATGACGTAACCAAGGAAGAAAGGTCAAAATGCATCAAAATCCGAAAATTATTCAATATTTGCATTAAAGCCCAATGAAGCCCAACAACATTAAACTCATCTAAAGTATTAATATTGGGCACAATAAACATCTAATAATGCCTAATACAAAGCTAACATAAGTGTCTCAAATTGATTGATCAAATTCCCCCACACTTAAGCTTTTTTACTCATGGGCAAAACACATAACAACGAAACTAAAGAAAAACAAGAAACATCATATTATTAAACTAAAAACATAAAAACTGATTGTACCTAATCTAATCCACTTCCGTAGGAAAACACGATGGCACTTAGCATGTGCCACAAGCCTTTAAACCCCTAGGTGTCCATAGTGGACGAGTTATAGTCTCGTGAGGGTTTACCAGGATGATACCCACAAACATGTAATATTTTATTTAATCAATTCAACTAATTTTTAAATACAAGCATTGTATCAAATATAAACCATAATTAATAAGTCAAGTATGCTTAACAAAGAATAGTTGAATCAAATCAATTGAGAATAAAGTATAGCATAATCATGCTTTAATCAGAAATAGGCATGTTCAGATTGAGTAAAATTCTTCACAAGTGTCACTCAAATCACACAAGGTGTTTAGGTTAACTGTTTACGCTCAACTCAGTCAAATTATGAAAGTATTTTACCATAGGCTTGCATATACATCAATTCTCCACTACTTAGATCAAATAAATTGCAAAAATCAAGAGGTCTTTCAAAAAGGTTGTAATGGAACTTATAAGGTGAAGGAAGGGAACAATATAGATAATAGCAGGTTAAAACCAAAGAGAATAAAAGAGCATTGAGGAGTAATTCAAGTAGAAAGAATAAATTTTTTTACCCAAAACCATAAAATGCTCATTCTCTTCACACATTCCTTCCTTTTTCTATTCTTTTTTTTTCTTTTTTTTTTCTTTTTTTTTTTGTTTTTTTGTTTTGTTTTGTTTTGTTTTTGTTTTTGTTTTTTGTTTTTTTGTTTTGTTTTTTTTTTACCAAGCATTTCGTATCAGCACACCAATTCCCCCACACTTAAATCATTGCAAGCAAAAGAACTCCTCCAATAAGAAAATCAATGCTCTCCCATTCCCTAAGGTAAGGTAAAACATAGTTTTTCACTCAAAGCTTGTAATGAGCTAAGAACAAAGAATAGGCAAATAGGTTTAGAGGGAGTTAATAATTGGATAAATGCAAGGTAGGTTTATTTGGCCAAAGCAGCTAAGTCAAGAAAAAAAATGCCTTTGTCATTTTCATGCAACATACAGACCAATGTAATCTCAAATCGATTCAATGCAAGTTCTAGAAAATAAATTCATAATTGACATCACTCATGAAAGAAAATAACCAAGTGTAAGTATCAAACTTGGAAAAGCCCAAAACTCACAAAGGTATGAAACATTCACTCAATTCAACCATGCCTTCTTCCTAATATCCACAATCATATACACATGTATATCATGAAAATGATTCAATCAGAACTGTTTTGCATACTTTTATCATCAATTAAGCTCAGATTCAGCACATGCTTGTATCAAAATCAATTGAAAAGATCAAAATTGTGTGTGTGTGTGTGTGTGTGTTTTTTTTTTTTAATATATATACAAGAACAAAGATGATTTAAGACCTATTATGAAATGCAAGTTAAGATGCGTCTCAAGAGCAAAACTACTCCTTACTCTGCCATCATACATCTAAAAAGTTAGTAACAATAAAGATTAGTTTTTTTGTTTTTTAACTAAACTATGTACATGGTAATGTCAACTACCCCTCCCCCCAACTAATGAAAGACATTGTCCCCAATGTCAAAATAAAGATAGGTAGAGTGTAGAAGGTCTTACGAGAAAACTGCAAATCAGGCCTGAAATAAGAAAAATTACAAAAAACTAAAACCATAAGAGAAAACAAAAATTCACAAAGACAAAGTCAAATCAAGTTTTTGCTTTTTCCTCGCCGCCTTGTTCCCAATTCGGTGGAGCCATTGTGGATCACGTTGTGGTACAAATGCATTGAGTTGATCGAGCAATTGTTCGGGAGTTGCGGCGATTACAAGACTTTGACGTGTCGCTTGTGAGATGAACCTTTTTCTACAAAGATGATCAAGAAAACAAAACAAAGCGTCATAAAAACCATTAACATTTAAAATACCTATGGGTTTTTGGTGAAAGTTCTGCTGTGACCAGGATGTAATTTGAAAGAGTTCTTCCAAAGTTTCAAAACCACCAGGTAGGGCAATAAAGGCATCAGCATTTGCTATCATAATGTTCATGCGTTGGTGCATGCAAAATACCATTACTTCATCCCCTAATGTTTTGCCAATGGGCTTGTTGGTAGATAAAGGACTAGGAATGACACCAAGGACTTTGCCACCTCCTAAATGTGCAGCAGTCGCTACACAACCCATTAACCCAAGACTACCTCCTCCATAAACTAAATGGATTTCTCTCTCAGCTAGCACTCGACCAAGATGGTGTGCAATATTTACAAACTCTTTATCTTTCCCAGGATTAGATCCACAAAAGACACAAACACTCTTGATCCGACGAACTGAAGTGGCTTCCATTTTTTTTTCTTTGTTTTTTTTTTGTACTCTCACCTTATCAATGATCTGAAGAGAGCAAAGTGCATTATTTAAAGGCATCAAAACTCAAAGGTAATAATTACACCTATAAAGGAGGGGTAGATCTGCGTGTCAGATAAGTTTGAAAAATAAACACAGAAATGATAATAGCTATATGACAAAGATAAAAGGCTAATCTATATGTGTCAGAAGAAGTTTGAAAATATGCAACACATATTTCAAAAAAATACGGCTAATTTTTTTTTTTTTTGAAATTTTTTTTTTTTGAATTTTTTTTTTGAATTTTTTTTAATAAACAAGAAAAAAAATAAAAAAAAATACTTACAGGAGGTGTGATTGTGGCTCACAAATTCCTCTGGTTTTACGTCCAGTAACGGCTTGAATGCTCTCTATGGGCCGACGGTTGGCTTCCCATCCAATTTTCTTAAAAATTGGCAAACAGGGTCTTTTTGAGTCAGATTCCCGAGACTATATCGCTCATGTTCATCTTGGAATATTGGCCATAAATCGAGAAG
Organism: Styphnolobium japonicum; assembly: GCA_023212625.1. NCBI lineage: Eukaryota > Viridiplantae > Streptophyta > Magnoliopsida > Fabales > Fabaceae > Styphnolobium > Styphnolobium japonicum. Next base: position 9,454,466 of record JALBWW010000010.1, read on the forward strand.
TACTCTCTGCACATCTCCACTAGGATGCGTCTCAAGAGTCAATAGAATGTTATCTAAAGACTCCTTACTCATGCCATCCTTTATGAAGTTAATTTTATCATCTCGGTTTATAGACGTCATTCCAATTGATTTGCATTTTGTGTTACAGTCCATCTTGCACATTTATAGCAGACTGTAACCTTTTTGCTCTTCTCTTCTTTGCATATGAACTTTTGCCTAGCCCTGGCATATATGAAACAAGAGCGTCGAGAAAATTCACCTCTGAGCCTGACCTTTGCTTCGATCAACCAACAGTATATCCGCAGGATGCCTTTGTGTATAAGCATCCTTAATCTCTCAAACCTTGCACAATAAATGTTAGTTAAAGCATTTTGAGGGAGAGAAGGAAATTGCTTGCGGAGATTAAAAAGCTGATTATCCATTTCGAAAGAAAGAAGAAAGAGAGAGAAAAAATTTGAGTAAAATTATGTACAGATTTCAGTGTTTGTGGGTAATCAAGGGACCGAAAGATTTTCACGAGTACCGTTATCCGCCATTTAACCGGTGAAAAATCATCACAACGAAAAATAAACAAAATTAAGACAGAAAAATCAAACCCCGATAGATTTTCGCTTGGCACCAAGTTTCGTCTCGATTCCTGTGATTGCAAATAAGTCAAAGTTGAAAGATGAAAGAGTTAGAAAGCTTGGGTTGCCTCCCAAGAAGCGCTACTTTTAATGTCCTTAGCCAGCTTGATTGAAGATTTTGCACGAGCGATGGGTCCTCCCCAATAATGATTCAATCTCTGGCAAGACATTAATCGTGGCTTTTTCTTTTCTTTTTTTTTTTTCTTTTTTTTTTTTTTGAACACAGTAGTGATCAATCATGGTAGAGGGCATCCTGCAGTTGAACTTCCTCCACGAGGTTCCCTTGAGCTCCTTCATAAAAATTTTTGAGGCGGTGACCATTAACTTTGAACACTTTGTTAGTGGCTTCACTCTTAATTTCCACTGCACCATGAGGAAAAATGTTAGTGACAACAAACGGACCGTCCCACCTAGACCTTAATTTACCAGGCATCAACTTAAGGCGAGAATTAAACAAGAGAACTTTTTGCCCAACTGAAAACTCCTTCCGAAGAATAAACTTATCATGGAAGGCTTTGGTCTTTTCTTTGTAGAGTCGGGAGCTCTCATAGGCATCTAGGCGGATCTCTTCCAATTCCTCAGAATCGCAACTTCCGCTCTATGCTAGCTCTGGCCAAATTCATGTTGCATTGCTTCACAGCCCAATATGCTTTGTGCTCAATTTCTACCGGCAAGTGGCATGCCTTACCATAGACTATCCGATATGGAGACATCCCGATTGGAGTTTTGTAAGCGGTCCGGTAAGCCCAAAGAGCATCCTCAAGCCTCATGCTCCAATCCTTCCGATTAGGTTGGACTGTTTTTTCAAGTATGCGCTTGATCTTTCTATTGGAGACCTCAGCTTGACCATTAGTTTGGGGATGGTAAGGTGTAGAAACTTTATGCAACACGCCATATTTCCTCATCAATCCCTCCATGCTCCGGTTACAGAAATGGGTGCCTTGATCACTGATGATAGCTCTCGGGATTCCAAACCTGCAGAAAATCTATGATCTAACAAAATCCACAACAACTTTGGAATCATCAGTCCGAGTGGCTTTAGCCTCCACCCATTTTGATACATAATCAACAGCTAGCAAAATGTAAACATAACCAAAGGAAACAGGAAAAGGTCCCATGAAATCAATACCCCATACGTCAAAGATTTCACAATACAAAGAGAGGTTGTCGGGCATCTCATTCCTGCGAGAAATGTTCCCTGTTCTCGACCTTAATCGCTCACAAGACTTACAGAACAAATATGCATCATGAAACAAGGTAGGCCAATATAAACCAGAGTCTAAAACTTTCCTAGGTACGTTGAGGCCCAAAATGTCCACCACATGCAAATGCATGACAAAAGCTAAGAACAGAATGAAACTCTTGATTAGGCACACATCGCCTAATAATTTGGTCACTACAAAATCGCCACAGATATGGATCATCCCACACATAATATTTTGATTCACTCTTAAGTTTATAAATTTGTGCACGAGTGAAATGTGAGGGAAAAAGCGTAGCAACCAAGAAATTCACCATATCGAAACCAAGGGAAGGTGTTCTTACCTTGCAACCGCATAAGTCGCTCATCCGGGAAGGAGTCCCGTACAGTGGAAGGGATCTCAAGCCCTTTCAATGCGGCTCAAATGATCCGCCACTAGGTTCTCTCGCTCCACTCTTGTCACGGATCTCTATGTGAAACTCTTGGAGCAAGTAGCATCCATCTTATTAGTCGGGGCTTTGCATCTCGGCTTCTTCAAAAGGAACTTCGTGAGTCGCATGATCAAGAACACAACAACCTTAGAACCAAGCAAATATGATCTAAACTTATCCAAAGCAAAAACAATGGCTAAAAGTTCTTTTTCGGTTGTGGTATAGTTGGCACAGCGACATCTAGAGTTCGAAGCATAGTATATCACATGAGAAGCTTTCCCCACTCTCTGTGCCAAGGCTGCTCCCTCTTGCATAGTTAGAAGCATCACACATTAACTCAAATGGCAATGTCGGTCGGTGTGGTGGATGATAGGGGTACTAGTCAAGGCCTGCTTCAAGTGGTTGAAAATGCCTTGCACTTGTCATCAAAATTGAACTCCACATCTTTCTGCAATGGCGGGAAAGTGGAAGAGCAATCTTCTTTGAAGTCGGCAATGAAGCGCTGTAGAAACCTGCATGACCAAGAAAAGAACGCACTTCCCGCACGCATGTGGGGTAAGATAGACAAGTAATTACATCAATCTTGGCAGATCTACCTCAATGCCCTTATTGGATACTACATGGCCTAAAACTATACCCTGTTCTACCATAAAATGGCATTTCTCAAAATTTAGCACAAGGTTAGTCTCAATGCATCTTTGCAGTACTCTAGATAGGCTGGCTAAACATGAATCAAAAGAAGAACCATAGACAGTAAAGTCATCCATAAATACCTCCATGCACTCCTCTAAGAAATCAGAAAATATGCTCACCATGCACCGCTGGAAGGTACCAGGGGCATTGCAGAGGCCGAAGGGCATCCGTCTGTAAGCAAAGGTGCCGAAGGGACAAGTAAATGTGGTCTTCTCCTGATCCTCCGGTGCAATGTGGATTTGGAAGTATCCAGTGTAGCCATCTAAAAAACAGTAATGGGACTTACCAGCCAACCGTTCCAGCATCTGATCAATGAACGGAAGGGGGTAATGATCTTTCCGAGTGGCTTGGTTGAGACGTCTGTAGTCAATGCAGACTCTCCAGCTATTCTGCACTCGGGTTGGAATGAGCTCATTCTTATTGTTGGCAACAACAGTCACCCCGGATTTCTTTGGAACTACTTGCACCGGCTCACCCACTTCTTTGTCGGAGATGGGGTAGATAATGCCACCGCAGAGCTTGGTCACTTCTTTTTCACCACATCTAGAATGAGAGGATTCAGTCTCCTCTCGGGGTTGTCTCACCGGTTTAGTTTCCTCCTCAAGTAATATCCTGTGCATGCATGTGGAGGGGTTAATACCAGGAATGTCTGCAAGTGTCCAACCAATTGCCCTTTTGTGTTGCTTCAAGACTTCCAATAATCTGGTTTCTTGCTCAGGTTGGAGGTGTTTGGCCATTATCACCGGGAGCTTCTCATCCTCTTCTAAGAATGCATACTTCAAATGCTCGGGCAAGGGCTTAAGTTCAATGGAGGGTGGTTCTTTGGGTCGACGGTACTAGTTTTGGAACCGAAACTAAATCTGCTAAATTCTCAGCAGTTGCACCTGTACCTGTAAGCTGTGCACAATCTTGCAAAACAACATCATCATATCCTATGGAATCAAAAGAATCACACTTAGCAGCAGGATGAATGATAACATCATTAATAACAACATCATTGCCATTAATAACAGAAACAGAATCATCAATGTCAGCAGAATTAACAACAGCACATGATAAGTATGTAGAAATCTCAGCACAGGCTGCACACATTGTAGTGGGTTTATAACCAAAAAGTCCGAAGCAGGCAGAACAAGTATCACAAGCTATGCTATCAGTGTATCCTACAATTTCAGGAAACTCTGCCATCATATCAGCATGCATATCATCAACCAAGAATCAATGACATCAAAATGAAAAAGCAGAATGATCCTCTAAAGGGTATTTCATGGCATCAAAAATGTTAAACTGAATGATATCATCACCAAATTCCATGGAAAGGGTACCAAGATGCACATCAATCTTAGTTTTAGCAAGTTTTCAAAAATGGCCTACCTAGGATCAATGGGGGTGGGGAAGAGGCGATTCATCTTCCATATTCAACACATAAAAATCACCGGGAATATTAAATTATGTACCCGAACCGTAACGTCCTCCAACACTCCCGCAGTTGTGCAAAGGCTCCTTTGCTAATCGAATGACAATGCCGGTGGGCTTTAGCTCTCCCATATGCAAGGAAGTGTAAACCGACTTTGGCATTACATTGATGGAGGCTCCCAAGTCTAGCAAGGCATGAGTGAACTGTTGGTGCCCTATGGTGCAAGGGATGGTAAAAGTGCCTGGATCCTTGCATTTGGGAGGCGGAGTTGGTGAATCAAAGCAGAGACATTTCTCCCCATACTCACTTTTTCAGTGCCCTTTAGCTTCCTCTTATGGGTGCACATCTCTTTCAAGAACTTGGCATACTTGGGGATTTGTTTAATTGCCTCCAAGAGAGGTATATTCACCTCAACCTTCTGAAAAGTCTCCATAATTTCCGTATCCAAGTCGGGTTTCAACCATATGCCTCAGATTATCATTCGGTTGGGAAAAGGAAGAGGAATGTTGGAACTCGACTTTTTGGATGTTCACTTTTCTCATCTTGAATTTTCTGTCATCTGCTGATTTGATCCGGTTTTTTGCTTGGCTGTTGTAGGATCATTTGCTGCTGAATTTGCTACAGCATCTGAATTAGCTGCAGAACTTGAAGTTGTTGTAGAATCTTGTTTCTCTGGGCCAAGGGTAGAATCTGGAAGTATCTGCTGCACTGGTCCATTGATTTGCTTACCACTGCGTAAAGCTATAGCACTAACATTGCCTCTAGGGTTTGGAGTGGTTTGAGAGGGTAATTGGCCAGAACCCTGTGACTTTAATTCATGAATTGATGTGGCAAGTTGACCAATTTGAGTCTCCAAGTTCTGAATGGTGGTTTCAGTTCTCTGTTGAAACTGGATGTTATTGGTGGCCAACTGTTTCACCAAATCCTCTAATGAGGGCTCAGATTTTGTGGCTACAGGACCTTGCTGCTGGAATGGTGGTCTACTTGGTCCAAAGATGTGGTCGAAACCGATTTGTCCTTGCTTCTTCTTTGGAATGGTGGTCTATACTTGGTTTGGTGGTCTTGATTTGATGCATTCCCATATCTCAGATTGGGATGGTCCCTCCACCAGGGTTGTAAGTGTTGGAGAATGGATCATATTTCGTTGTTCTTCTTTGATGGAATTGTGGCTTCCCAGAAATATACCAGTGCAGACCACAGTTGGTCTTGAAACTCAGAATCATCTTGCAATGTGGGGCACGAATCTGTAAGATGAGAGGAACTAGAACATATGCTACAAACTCTTGCAGGGGTTTGCACACGTGGTTCGTGTTGTCCTATTGCCATTTGTCTAACCAAAGAAGTGAGCTCATCCAATCTATGTTCCACCCTTTGTTGATCAGCATATGAAGAGGTATTAACTTCATTGACTACTCTGGTTGCAGCACCCATTCGAGTACCAAATTGCTGAGAATTTGCTGCCATGTTTGCAATTAAGTTTCTGGCAGCAGCTGGAGTTTTATCTACCAATGCTCCACCACTTGCAGCATCAATCATACTCCTTTCCATTGGCATCAATCCTTCATAGAAGTATTGGATCAGCAATTGATCACTAATTTGATGGTGTGGGCAGCTTGAGCACAATTTCTTGAATCTCTCCCAATACTCATGGAGAGTTTCACCACTGATTTGCCTTATGCCACAAATATCTTTCCTTATTGCAGCAGTTCTTGATGCAGGAAAGAACTTCTCCAGAAATAATCTTTTCATATCATTCCAAGAAGTGATGGCAGCAGGTTGTAAGTAATACAACCAATCCTTAGCAAAGACCATCCAAAGAGAAAGGAAAGGCCCTTAGCTTGATGTGATCTTCAGCTATTCCATGAGGTTTCATGGTGGAGCGGATAACATGGAACTCCTTCAAATGCTTATGTGGATCTTCACCGCAAGACCATGAAACTTGGGCAAAGAAGTGTATCAATCCGCATTTCAACTCAAAATCAACATTAAGTTCATGATATTGAATGCACAAAGGTTGATAATTCACATCAGGTGCAGCCAATTCCTTAAGGGTCCTATTGTTATAGTCAGCCATAGTAAAATCAACAGACTCGATTTCGAGACAATCAAGTACTATGACGGACTCAACAGGATTAAAAGAGTCAACAAGATTAGGTGCAATGTCAAGTTCAAGTCCAATTCCAGAAGTAATTCTATTAGCTCTATGAATGCTACTACCAGTCCTATGAATTCTATGAAGTGTATGAAATGTTCTATCAATTTCAGGATCAAATGAATGCAAGGTACCAGGATCAGATCTAGTCATACAGCATGCAGTTCATAAGAAGGTATTAGAAAAGCAATAACAACTAAAACACTAAAAATTCCTAAAACAAATACTCCAAAAAAATTAAACAAAAATAAAAAACAGTATCAAATGAATTTTAAAAATTATGGAACCACCACAGGATAAAATCTACACACAAATGCTATCCAACAAAATAATAAACAATCTGAAAAAATTGAAAAAGTGGTCTAAACGATAGAATTTAGAAAAAATAAGGGTGACCTCACTATATATAGTGAGCCTTTCTCAGAATAATATTTTCCATTAGTGTACCAAAATTCAGATCAATCTGAGATGCTCGAACCAAAATTCTTGACACAATGCCCTTTATCCAATTTCAGCCGAATCCCACTTGAAAAAGCTTCAAAAACAAAACAAACACATTTGTTAGAGTTAGATGGGATCTTGAAATGATCAAATAGTTGCCTTGGATCCCCGGCAACGGCGCCAAATTTGACAAGAGGTTGTCGAGACCCCGTCAAATAATAATAATTACCGGTTCGTAAACTAATTTGTAGTATAGAGCATGAACCGAATCGTCTCTCAAGGATCCAAAAAGAACAAATATTTAATCAGATCAAGATAATTAGAAAGGGGGGTTTTGTTGTTGAGTAACAAGATTAATAAAAGTAGGAGATTCAAAGTTGTAAACAAATATAAAGAAACAACTAATCCAAGGAAATTTACCGATCTTGAGTTTAACTCATCATTGATCACAAGGAATTCACTTAATTGCTAACCGTGTTCTTGGCCTTAGATCACATCAAGAAGCCTTAACATGATCCAAGAATTCTTTACTAGATAAGCATCTAGGATTTGATTAACCAAGGTTAGATAAGGTAAGCACCATCCAACATAGATTAACTTAAGATCTAGAATTTAACCAAGCTAAACAATCTATCAAAAAGCTTTAATATATTGTTTATTCTTTATGATCCTCTTGAATACATGATAATAAAGCTATTACCACATCAACATCTAAATCAAATTAAGCAATTTAATCTAGATAAAAATCAAAAGAGGAAGAAGAGAAACTTGAATAACAATTAAGCAATATGAACAAGCAAAACAAGATCTCCAAATTAAACAACAAGATGGCTAATCCCTTGGATTGATTATGAGAGCCTAGCCTTCCATGGATGGGAAGGAAGAACTCAGAATTTAAAGAACAAAAACGAAATTGCAAAGAGAATGGAGAAGAAGAGAAAGAAAACTCTCACAAATACTTAAACTTTCTTGAAACTTACTTCCAAATTGAATGCCTCTAATACAAAGAGGTTGGGTCTATTTATACTAATCCTAGAAGCCAATTTGTACATGTACATAATCTGAATACAAGCTATAAGAATCTGAAATTTGTCAAAAATGGAAGCTTGATGCATGGTTGGTGGGTTGGTGCATGGTAGGTGGGTTGGTGTATGGTTGGTGGCTTTTAGTCAACAACTCTTATCCGACTTCTGGCTTCAAATTCATCACCTAGACGGTGCATTTTGGCTTGGATGTCTCATCAAAGTTGTAGCCAGTTGTCTCCTTGAAAATCTCCAATTTGAATCATGTCATTTGGACTTTTAGAACTCCATAAATGCCAAAAACACTTCACCTACCTCAAGTTAGGTTGGAAGAACGTGTTTCCAAATTCAGACCAACTTGTAGCTTCTGAAGCATGCCTAAAACGACATCTATTGACAAAATGGTCTTCATTGAAGTTGGAGATATGGGTCTTATCTTTCAAGTGACCAAGTTTCAGCCCAAGAGGAGGCCTATAACCCACTATATAGTCCAATATGTGCATATTGTCCAGATGGTTCCGTGACAGCAAACCCACTCTGCATTGCAGGGATATTTTGGACCCTTAGCATTCCGATCCAGCTCTTGAGTTCTTCATGAAACTTGTAGAGAATTGTCTTAGCTTTCCAAAGACACCAAGATCACCTCAATTGGATCACCGAGTCCCAAGTTATGACCTAACCAAGGAAGAAAGGTCAAAATGCATCAAAATCCGAAAATTATTCAATATTTGCATTAAAGCCCAATGAAGCCCAACAACATTAAACTCATCTAAAGTATTAATATTGGGCACAATAAACATCTAATAATGCCTAATACAAAGCTAACATAAGTGTCTCAAATTGATTGATCAAGTAACTACAATTTCAAGGATTCCAAACATTCATGAAGTGATATGCCTTTACATCCCAAATTAACAAGCAAAGTGAATTCAAGTAGAATCATGGATCAAGCATGATAGAATCTCACAAGATACACTCTCAATCTCTCAAGTGTTTAGGTTTGTGTTTACACTCAAATCAACTCATGAAAAATTGCACTATCATAAGCTTGCTTATCTTCTACTTCTCCACTACTCAAAACACATGCACACACAAATCAAGAGGACTTTATTCAAGGTTGTAATGGGGCCAAGGTAAGGGAAGGAAACAATATGGATATAACAAGTTAAAACCAAAGAGAATAAAAGAGCAATGGGGAGGAACTCAAGTAACAAGCACTGAAGTTTACCTCAAACCATAAAATGCACATTCTCTTAATACATTCCTTCCTTTTTCTATTCTTTTCTTTTACAACTTTTTGGCTTTATTCTTTTCTTTTCTTTTTCCACTTTCTTTTTTTTTGTTTTTTTTTTAAATCAAAATTAGCCACTTTTTTTTTTCTTTTTCTTTCTTTTGCACCAAACATTTTGCATAAGCACCCCCCCACACTTAAACCATAGCTTGTCCTCAAGCAAAAAGAGCTCCTCCAATAAGAAAACCAATGCTCTCCTATTCACTAAGGTGAAGTAAAACATGAATTTTTTTTTTTTTTACTCAAGGCTTGTAATGAGCTAAGAACAAGAATGGGCAATTAGGCTCAAAGGGGGTTAACAATGGAATAAATGCAAGGTAGGCTATTTGGCTAAAGTAGCTAATTCAAGAAAAATGCCTCAATCAAGTTCATGCATGCATATGAAAATGTAGCCTCAAAAAGAATCAAAGCAAGTTCTAGAGTGACAAAATCCATGAGTGAAACTCACACAAGAAAGGAAGAAAATGACATAGATGCAACATCCATTCATCAATAAGTTCAAAATCTCACAAGGTATGGATGCATCTTCCAAACTCAATCCACTAATCCAAAATCCAACACCAAGCATGTGAAATTCAAGGGGAAAGACAATTCATTCATTTATGTTAGGAAACTTGAACTCATGACTTTCATAATTCTTAAAACATGATTGGAAAGGACTAAACACACGAAAATCGCACCTCTTTTTTTTTTTTTTTCAAAACAAAAATTTAAATAGAAAACAGAAACAACAAATAAAACAGAAAACAGAAATGAAATACAGCAAACAGAATCAAAACAGAGACAACAAACAGAAAAAATGATAACAACAGAAAAGAGTAAACAAGAATAAGAAAATAAAAACAGAAATAGGATTGAAAACAGTAGCAAAAAGGTAAAAACAAAAAGAAAACAACTGGAAAAATGAAATAAAAGTGTGGAAAGAAAACTCCCTATGGATAGCAAAAGCAACAAAATCCCGGCGGCCACACCATAGCCAGTGTAATGGATCACCACATCCAGAATCAGAGGGTTCAGTCTCCTCGGGGGTTGCTTTATTGGCTTAACTCCATCTTCAAGTAAAATCCTACGCATGCATTTGGAAGGGCTAACGCTAAGAATGTTTGCAAGTATGATGGCTCTTTGATTCTCCTTAAAAATCTGCAGCAACCTCTCCTCCTCATCAGTAAGGAAGTTTTTAACCACAATGAACTCCAATTTTGGTGGCTGCACTACTTTTGTAGATTGAATTGCTGCATTATCTGTTGAAAAAGATTCATCATGTCTCAAGAAGGCAGCAATCTCAGCACATGCATTACACAACATATTACCATCACAACCAGTACAACAAACAGAATCATCAAAATCAGTAAAACTAGCAAATTCGGCACACAAATCATCAATTGATTTTTTCTCATCAATGATCTCATGTTTTACAGAATCAGATTTCTGCATCTGTTGCTTGCTCAACTGACTCAATGAAGATGTAAGTTGACCAACTTGGGTCTTCACGTTTTGTACTATAGCTTCTGTTCTCTGCTGGAATTGGATGTTGTTCTGAGCAAATTGTTTCACCAAATCCTCTAGTGTAGGCTCAGATTCCATGCTTATTGGGGCTTGCTGCTGTTGCAGCATAGGTTGCTGGTATAGACTGATTGGTTCAACATAAGGTTCGAACCAAGGATGATCTCCCCAATCATGGTTATATGTGGTAGAATAAGGATCATATCCAAGCTGTGGGTATTGTGGTTCACCAAGAAATACATCTGTTGCATCAACAGAATGGTTATGAAATACAGAACCATCATATTGTAGTGTGGTGCAAGCATATGTGGGATGATAAGAACTACAGCATATACTACAAAATCTTGCAGGTTCTTGCACAGGTAAGTGATGTTGTTCCACTGCCAACTGCCCCACCAGATAAGCCAGCTCATCAAGTTTATGCTCCATCATATTAGTGATCAAACACAAAAACACAAAATCACAAAAACAAGTCTAAATATACACACAAAATAATTATAGAAAACATATCTATAGATTTTTAAAAATTATGGGACTACCACAGAGTGAAATCTACACAAAAATTCTATCTAACAGAATAATAAAAAATCTTAAAAAATTGAAAAAGTAGTCTAAAAGATGGAATTTGGCAAAAATAAGGGTGACCTCACTATAAATAGTGAGCCTTTCACAGAATAATATTTTCCATTTGTGTACCAAAATTCAGATCAATCAGAGATGCCTGAACCGAAATTCTTGACACAATGCCCTTTATCCAATTTCAGCCGAATCCCACTTGAAAAATGCTTCAAACACAAAGCAAACACAATTGTTAGAGTTAGATGAAATGATCAAATAGTTGCCTTTGGATCCCCGGCAACGGCGCCAAATTTGACAAGAGGTTGTCGAGACCCCGTCAAATAATAAAAATTACCGGTTCGCAAACTAATTTGCAGTATAGAGCATGAACCGAATCGTCTCTCAAGGATCCAAAAAGAACAAAGATTTAATCAGATCAAGATAATTAAAATGGGGGGTTTTGTTGTTGATTAACAATATTGATAAATATACAAGACTCAAAGTTGAAAACAAATCTAAAGAAACAACCAATCCAAGGAAATTTACCGATCTTGAGTTTAACTCATCATTGATCACAAGGAATTCACTTAATTGCTAACCGTGTTCTTGGCCTTAGATCATATCAAGACGCCTCAACATGATCCAAGAATCCTCTACTAGATAAGCATCTAGGATTTAATTAACCAAGGTTAGATAAAGTAAGCACCATCCAAACATAGATTAACTTAAGATCAAGAATTTAACCAAGCTAAACAATCCATCAAAAAGCTTTAATAAATTGTTTACTCTATGTGATCCTCTTGAATACATGATAATAAAGCTATTATCACATAAACATCCAAATCAAATTAAGCAATTCAATCTAGATCAAAATTAAAAGAGGAAGAAGAGAAACTTGAATAACAATTAAGCAATATGAACAAGTAAAACAAGATCTCCAAATTAAACATCAAGATGGCTAATCCCTTGGATTGATTATGAGAGCCTAGCCTTCCATGGATGGGAAGGAAGAACTCAGAAATAAAAGAACAAAAACGAAATTCTAAAGAAAATGAAGAAGAAGAGAAAGAAAACTCTCACAAATACTTAAACTTTCTTCAAACTTACTTAAAATTGAATTTATCTAATACAAAGAGGTTGGGTCTATTTATACTAATCCTAGAAGCCAATTTGTACATGTACATAATCTGAATACAAGCTATAAGAATATGAAAATTGTCAAAAATGGAAGCTTGATGCATGGTTGGTGGCTTGGTGCATGGTAGGTGGGTTGGTGTATGGTTGGTGGCTTTTAGTCAACAACTCTTATCCGACTTCTGGCTTCAAATTCATCACCTAGACGGTGCATTTTGGCTTGGATGTCTTCATCAAAGTTGTAGCCAGTTGTCTCCTTGAAAATCTCCAATTTGAATCATGTCATTTGGACTTTTAGAACTCCAGAAATGCCAAAAACACTGCACCTACCTCAAGTTAGGTTGGAAGAACGTGTTTCCAAATTCAGACCAAATTGTAGCTTCAGAAGCATGCCTAAAACGACATCTATTGACAAAATGGTCTTCAGTGAAGTTGGAGATATGGGTCTTATCTTTCAAATGACCAAGTTTCAGCCTAAGAGGAGGCCTATAACCTACTATATAGTCCAATATGTACATACTGCCCAGATTTTCCTGACAGCAAACCCACTCTGCATTGCAGGGATATTTTGGACCCTTAGAAGTCCGATCCAGCTCTTGAGTTCTCATGAAACTTGTAGAGCATTGTCTTAGCTTTCCAAAGACACCAAGATCCCCTCAATTGGATCACCGACTCCCAAGTTATGGCCTAACCAAGGAAGAAAGGTCAAAATGCATCAAAATCCGAAAATTATCCTATATTTACATTAAAACCCAATGAAGCCCAACAACATTAAACTCATCTAAAATACTAATATTGGGCACAATAAACATCTAATGAAGCCTAATACAAAGCTAATATAAGTGTCTCAAATTGATTGATCAATGAGCATGAGAATTGACATATTGGGTAGAGTTAAGTCCCCAACTTGTGTTATAGTTCTTTGAGTATCACTCGTATAGATTACACTATCACCAGTTCACTTAGTTTATTATTCTCTCACTGAGTCTGTGTGACTCACTTCATTCCACTTATTTCTAATTCATATTTACAGACAGCTGAGTAGTTGATTCCTGCGATTTGTTGTTCTCCTTAGGCGTGTAGTCTTTTGGTAGATTTCCATCCTTGTTAATGATCAGATTTGTATTCTTGACTACAATATTTTGCAGAAATAGGGAATAGTGTTGTAAATTATTTTGGATATATATATATATATATAGTTGGTGCATGAAAAAGAGACTCATGCTTGTTGTGGTATATGAAATTTGTATTGTATCTTAGGTTGATTGAAAATTTTGATTTATTCAGTTTTTAGGGGAGACTTTGCCCGATTTTCAGTAGTCTCTTTCTAAGTTCTTAAATTATTTTTTCAGCATTCTTTGTTAAGCTTTCCAGACTAGATAAATGTTGAACTAACGTATCTTACACATCAGTCATGGACTAAGATTGGATCATGACAACTTGGTTTGACTGACAAGAACGAGTAATGGAGAATTTGTCTACTTTAATGGAATTGATAGGTCAGACAATGGATGGAATGTACCTGTCAGTCAGTGGTAATCGACATAAAATCTCTCAATAGTCAGTATGAATTTTTCTAATTCTCATTAGTTTTTTCGTATATTTTCTTTGTTCCATTATGTTGTTATTTGTGCACGTTTTTACTTTATCCACTTCCCACCCTTTTCCCTACTAAATATATTTATGAGAGCTTAGAACCATGATGTGTAGATTTGTATACCAAAGGACATCTTGAGTATGCTAGATAAGGTATATATGAATTTGCGGTGAATTATGTTTGACATGCTGGATAATGTAATTGACCCTTCAAGTAGTCGTATTTTGATTTGTTCATGTTTGGCCAACTTTAGTAGAATCTACATGCTAATAGCCTTCTTGATCCATGATAAATCTACAGCACAAGTAGATTTATAGAGCTAAATTGTAGTCAAGTTGTAAATAATTGCTTGGAATTATTGGACTTTTGTTTAGAATTGGTACATTGTCTTGTTAAATAGAATTTAAAGTCATTAACTTTGTTTGTGAATAAATACTTTTAAGAGTTTTAAAAAAAAATTGCAGGAAAAGGTCCCAGAGCTGAGTGCTAGGAATCCAAGCTGAGCACCCAAAATTCCATTTGCCTCTGAGTTGCTAGAGCTAAGAGCTAGGAATCCAAGCTGAGAGCCCAAAATGTCATTTGCCACTGAGTTGCTAGAGCTCAGCGCTAGGAAGCCAAAGCTAAGTGCCTACATTCTGAGTTGCCAGAGCTCAGCGGTAGGATTCCAAGCTCAGCGCCCAAAGTGCCATTTGCTTATGTAAAGCTAGTGCTATAAATCCAAGCTCAACATTGGAATTTATGTTGGCTTCTGAGTTGCTAGAGCTTAGCGCTGGAAAGTTGAGCTAAGCGCTGGTAGTTGAATTTTGCGAGATATAAATATGGAATTTGACCCAAGTTCGATCATTTTTTATCACTTTTCAAATTTTGAAATACCTCTCTCAAAGACCATTGGAGATTCAAGCTCTTGGGGACAATTCTTGAAGGTCCAATGCCTCTCCACTCATCTATCTTTGTTAATTCTTTCCCTTTTGTTAATCCTATTTGTTGAAGTTAGATGCAGCTAATTCTAAACTCTCATGTAATTGATTTGATCATATAATATAGTTCCTACTTCATTATGAATGATTAGTTTCTTTACTTAATGCTTGTTGCGGCTTGATCATCCATAATTTGATTCTTCAGTTGGTAGACAATTGGAAAATTGATATTAACTTTAGATCTGAAATTAATCACCTATTGAATCTTGAATCTAGGAATAGATCTTGATTTAGTAGTAATCTTGGGATCTTTATTCATAATGCAAATTCACTAATTAAATCACCTAAGGGATTAGGGATTAAGTAGATAATTTAGGCTCATTTCACCTAAGAATTAAGATTTGAGTAATCTAGAGGACTGATTTTCATAATTGAAGTATGGAAGTTGTCGCGACCAGAAAAATCGCGACGGGGACTGGCGAGAGGAAAATAATTTAAAAACAATGGAGTCGCCACCAATCGTTTATTGGGTTGGGAAAATGACTGGCAAAACCCTTCTAAAATGGATTTAAAATAAAAAGAAAAAAGGAAAAGGTCTGCAAAAAGCAGGCCAAGTTCGAAAATTGATTATGCACCCCTAATACATCCGTCCTTGAGACGGTTACCTTAAGCTAATTATGCAAACTTGATAACCTAAGTGATATCTATTTTACCCCTTTTAACAAATAGAGAAATTAAACAAGAGCGAACAAATATTTACAAATAACAAGAAACTAAATAGTGAAAATTAAAAGTTTGGCTTGACTTGCGCTCTTACATATCCCCTGGTACAATGGGGAATTCAAAGCCACGTAATTCTTTATAGAAAATAATTGTGAGTTAACTAATTAAAGAAAATATTACTTTGGATTAATTATCTAAAAGAAAATTGTGATTTAATTTAAAAGGGAAATTGTTAACGTGTCCTGAATAGGATGGAATGCGGTACTAGACTCGCTGATCCATCCCAAAAGAAATGTCTAGTGGGTACTTGACTCCTGAATATAACTAACGCAATTTGTGGCATTGGACCACTTATTTTAAAAGGCTTTTATTAACGTAACTTAAATGGAATGGAAGGTGGTACTAAGCCCATTGATCCACCCCAAGGAGATTGTTTAGAGGATACTTGATCCCTAAATACAACTAAAGCGGTTGGTGGCATTGGACCACTTATTTTATAACTCATTGTTTACAATCATAAAGTGAAGCAATTATCAACTCATTGAAAACTAACACTTAGAAAGCAAAGTAGAGACACAAACAGCATAAGATGGAACAGGATCGATCAATCGGTCGAAAATCCAAGCACCCCATGGGAGTTTCGACCAAACCACTGAGATTACAACAAGGAAAACAAACTAGTTGGTCGGACCCGATAAAAAAACAATGGAAAATCATTTAAGGTCAGATCAGACGTGGATACCTCGGCTCTAGTGAAGTGATCTCAACTCAGTTAGGTCGACTAGGGGAAAATGGTTTTAAGGTCGGCTCGGGTGAGGTGATCTCAGCTCGATTAAGGTAATGGATGGGGGAACATATTTTAAGGTCAGCTCGAGTGAAATGATCTCGGCTCGGTTAAGGTAATGGATGGGGGGAAATATTTTAAGGTCGGCTCGAGTGAAGTGATCACAGCTCGGTTAAGGAAATGGATGGGAGGAAATATTTTAAGGTCGGCTCGAGTAAGTGTTTTAAGGTCGGCTCGGGTGAGTGTTTCAAGGTCGGCTTGGGTGAGTGTTTTAAGGTCGCCTCGGTTAGGTCACCTCTGGAAAGTGTTTTAAGGTTGGGTCGGCCTAGTGTAGTGATCAGTTTAAGGGGTAAGCTCGGCTCGGCCTAGTGCAGTGATTGATTTAAGATGTAAAATCGGCTCACTGTGATCTGATGGGTGAAAGGAGTGATCAATCAATTGAGACACTTATGTTAGCTTTATACTAGGCTTTATTAGATGTTTATTGTGCCCAATATTAGTATTTTAGATGAGTTTAATGTTGTTGGGCCTCATTGGGCTTTAATGCAAATTATGAATAATTCTTGGATTTTGATGCATTTTGACCTTTCCTCCTTGGTTAGGCCGTAACTTGGGATTCGGTGATCCATTTGAGGTGATCTTGGTGTCTTTGGAAAGCTTAGACAAGGCTCTACATGTTTCATGAAGAACTCAAGAGCTAGATTGGACTTCTAAGGGTCCAAAATATCCCTGTAATGCAGAGTGGGTTTGCTATCACTGGAATCTAGGCAGTGTGCACATATTGGACTATATAGTGGGCTATAAGCCTCCTTTGGAACTGAAACTCGACCATTGGAAAGATAAGACCCATATCTCCAACTTTACTGAAGACTATTTAGTCAATAGATGCCGTTTTATACATGATTATGAAGCTACAAGTTGGATTGAAGTTGGATACACGTTCTGCCAACCTAACTTGAGGTAGGTACAGTGTTTTTGGCATATCTGGAGTTGTAAAAGTCCAAATGACATGAAACTAAGGCCAAAATTTCAAGGAGACAACTGACTACAACTTTCATGAGACCTCCAAGCCAAAATACATCGTTTAGGGTATGAAAAGTAGGCTGGAAGTCGGAGTAGAGTTGCTGACTAGAAGCCACCAATCATACACCAAGCCACCTACCATGCACCAAGCCACCAACCATGCATCAAGCTTCCATATTTGACAATTTTCATGTTTTTACGCTTGCATTCAAATTATTTTCAATTACAAATTGGCTTCTAAGATTTGTATAAATAGAGTCAATCTCTTTGTATTATATATCATTCAATTTGAAGTGAGTTTGAAGAAAGTTTGAGTATTTGTGAGAGTTTTCTTTCTCTTCTTCTTCATTCTCTTTATAATTTCATTTTTGTTCTTTTATTTATGAGTTCTTCCTTCCCATCCATGGAAGGCTAAGCTCTTATAATCAATCCAAGGGATTAGCTATCTTGATGTTTAATTTGGAAATCTTGTTTTGCTTGTTCATATTACTTAATTGTTATTCAAGTTTCTCTTCTTCGTTTTTTTTATTTTTATCTAGATTGAATTGCTTAATTTGATTTATATGTTGATGTGATAATAGTTTTATTATCATGTATTCAAAGAGGATCACATAGAATAAACAATTTATTAAAGCTTTTTGATGGATTGTTTAGCTTGGTTAAATTCTGGATCTTAAGTTAATCTATGTTTGGATGGTGCTTACTTTATCTAACCTTGGTTAATTAAATCATAGATGCTTATTGATCAATCAATCTGAGACACTTATGTTAGCTTTGTATTAGGCTTTATTAGATGTTTATTGTGCCCAATATTAGTATTTTAGATGAGTTTAATGTTGGTGGGCTTCATTGGGCTTTAATGCAAATATTGAATAATTTTCGGATTTTGATGCATTTTGACCTTTCTTCCTTGGTTAGGCCATAACTTGGGATTCGGTGATCCATTTAAGGTGATCTTGGAGTCTTTGGAAAGCTAAGACAATGATCTACAAGTTTCATGAAGAACTCAAGAGCTGGATCGGACTTCTAAGGGTCCAAAATAGCCTTGCAATACAGAGTGAGTTTGCTGTCACGGAACCATCTGGGCAGTATACACATATTAGACTATATATATGGGTTATAGGCCTCCTCTTGGACTGAAACTTGGTCATTTGAAAGATAAGACCCATATCTCCAACTTCACTGAAGACCATTTTGTCAATAGATGTCGTTTTAGGCATGCTTCTGAAGCTACAAGTTGGTCTGAATTTGGAAACACGTTCTTCCAACCTAACTTGAGGTAGGTGCAGTGTTTTTGGCATTTCTGGAGTTCTAAAAGTCCAAATGACATGATTCAAATTGGAGATTTTTAAGGAGACAACTGGCTACAACTTTCATGAAGACATCCAAGCCAAAATGTACTGTCTAGGTGATGAATTTGAAGCCAGAAGTCGGATAAGAGTTGTTGACTAAAAGCCACCAACCATACACCAACCCACCTACCATACCAACCCACCAACCATGCATCAAGCTTCCATTTTTGACAATTTTCATATTCTTATAGCTTGTATTCAGATTATATACATGTACAAATTGGCTTCTAGGATTAGTATAAATAGACCCAACCTCTTTGTATTAGGGGAATTCAATTTTAAGTAAGTTTGAAGAAAGTTTGAGTATTTGTGAGAGTTTTCTTTCTCTTCTTCTCCTTTCTCTTTAGAATTTCATTTTTGTTCTTTTATTTCTGAGTTCTTCCTTCCCATCCATGGAAGGCTAGGCTCTCATAATCAATCCAAGGGATTAGCCATCTTGATGTTTAATTTGGAGATCTTGTTTTACTTGTTCATATTGCTTAATTGTTATTCAAGTTTCTCTTCTTCCTCTTTTAATTTTGATCTAGATTGAATTGCTTAATTTGATTTGGATGTTTGTGATAATAGCTTTATTATCATGTATTCAAGAGGATCACATAGAATAAACAATTTATTAAAGCTTTTTGATGGATTGTTTAGCTTGGTTAAATTCTTGATCTTAAGTTAATCTATGTTTGGATGGTGCTTACTTTATCAAACCTTGGTTAATTAAATCCTAGATGCTTATCTAGTAGAGGATTCTTGGATCATGTTGAGGCGTCTTGATATGATCTAAGGCCAAGAACATGGTTAGCAATTAAGTGAATTCCTTGTGATCAATGATGGATTAAACTCAAGATCGGTAAAATTTCCTTGGATTGGTTAATTTGTTAATTACTTTCCTTTAATTCAATTAGTGTATAATCTTTTCAAATCATCAAAACCCCCTTTTAATTATCTTGATCTGATTAAATATTTGTTCTTTTTGGATCCTTGAGAGACGATTCGGTTCATGCTCTATACTACAAATTAGTTTGTGAACCGGTAATTTTTATTATTTGACAGGGTCTCAACAACCTCATGTCAAATTTGGCGCCGTTGCCGGGGATCCAAAGGCAACTATTTGATCATTTCATCTAACTCTAACAATTGTGTTTGTTTTGTTTTTGAAGCATTTTCAAGTGGAATTCGGCTGAAATTGGATAAAGGGCATTGTGTCAAGAATTTCGGTTCGGTAAAGTATCTCTGATTGACCTGAATTTTGGTACGCTAATGGAGAACGTTATTTTGATAAATGCTCACTATTTATAGTGAGGTCACCCTTATTTTAGCCAAATTCTATCGTTTAGACCACTTTTTCAATTTTTTAAGATTTTTTATTATTCTGTTAGATAGAATTTTTGTGTAGATTTCACTCTGTGGTAGTCCCATAATTTTTAAAAATCTGTAGATATATTTTCTGTAATTATTTTGTGTGTATATTTAGACTTGTTTTTGTGATTTTGTGTTTGATCACTAATCTGATGGAGCATAAACTTGATGAGCTGGCTTATCTGGTGGGGCAGTTGGCAGTGGAACAACATCAGTTACATGTGCAAGAACCTGCAGGATTTTGTAGTATATGTTGTAGTTCTTATCATCCCACATATGCATGCACCTCATTACAAGATGCTGGTTCTGTATTTCATGACCATTATGTTGATGCAACAGGTGTATTTCTTGGTGAACAACAATACCAACAGCTTGGATATGATCCTTATTCTACCACATATAACCATGACTTGGGAGAACATCCCTGGTTCAAACCTTATGTTGAACCAAGCAGTCTATACCAGCAGCCTATGCCCCAGCAAGCCCCAATAGGCATGGAATCTGAGCCTACATTAGAGGATTTGGTGAAACAATTGGCTCATAACAACATCCAATTCCAGCAGAGAACAGAAGCTATAGTACAGAACTTGGAAACCCAAGTTGGTTAACTTACATCTTCATTGAGTCAGTTGAGCAAGCAACAGATGCGTAAATACGATTCTGCAAAACATGAGATCATTGATGAGAAAAAACCAATTGATAATTTGTGTGATGAATTTGCTAGTTTTACTGATTTTGATGATTCTGTTTGTTGTACTGGTTGTGATGGTGATATGTTGTGTAATGCATGTGCTGAGATTGCTGCCTTTTTGAGATATGATGAATCTTTTTCAACAGATTATGCAGCAACTCAATCTGCAAAAGTAGTGAAGCCACCAAAATTGGAGTTTATTGTGGCTAAGAACCTCCTTACTGATGAGGAGGGGAAGTTGCTGCAAATTTTAAAGGAGAATCAAAGAGCCATCATACTTGCAGACATTCTCAGCGTTAGCCCTTCCATATGCATGCGTAGGATTTTACTTGAAGATGGAGTTAAGCCAAAAAAGCAGCCCCCGAGGAGACTAAACTCTTTGATTCTAGATGTGGTGATTCATTACACTGGCTATGGTGTGGCTGTCGGGACTTTATTTCTTCTGCTATCCATAGGGAGTTTTCTTTCCACACTTTTATTTCATTTTTCTAGTTGTTTTCTTTTTCTTTTTACTGTTTTGCTACTGTTTTCAATCCTATTTCTGTTTTTATTTTATTGTTACTGTTTACTCTTTTCTGTTGCTATCATTTTTTTTTCTGTTTGTTGTCTCTGTTTTGATTCTGTTTGCTATATTTCATTTATGTTTTCTGTTTTATTTGTTGTTTCTGTTTTCTATTTAAATTTTTGTTTTGAAAAAAAAAAAGAGGCGTGATTTTCGTGTGTTTAGTCCCTTCCAATCGTGTTTTAAGAATAATGAAAGTCATGAGTTTGCATTCATTGAAGTTCAAGTTTCCTAACATAAATGAATGAATTGTCTTTCCCCTTGAATTTCACATGCTTGGTGTTGGATTTTGGATTAATGGATTAAGTTTGGTAGATGCACCCATACCTTGTGAGATTTTGAACCTATTGATGAATGGATGTTGCATCTATGTCATTTTCTTCCTTTCTTGTGTGAGTTTCACTCATGGATTTTGTCACTCTAGAACTTGCTTTGATTCTTTTTGAGGCTACATTTTCATATGCATGCATGAACTTGATTGAGGCATTTTTCTTGAATTAGCTACTTTAGCCAAATAGCCTACCTTGCATTTATCCCATTGTTAACCCCCTTTGAGCCTAATTGCTCATTCTTTGTTCTTAGATCATTACAAGCCTTGAGTAAAAAAAAAATCATGTTTTACCTCACCTTAGCGAATAGGGGTGCATTGGTTTTCTTATTGGAGGAACTCTTTTTGCTTGAGGACAAGCCATGGTTTAAGTGTGGGGGGTGCTTATGCAAAATGTTTGGTGCAAAAGAAAGAAAAAGAAAAAAAGTGGATAATTTTGCAAAAAAAAAAAAAGAGAAGAAGAAGAAAAGAATAAAGCCAAGAGGTTGTAAAAGAAAATAATAGAAAAAGGAAGGAATGTGTTAAGAGAATGTGCATTTTATGGTTTGGGGTAAACTTCTATGCTTGATACTTGAGTTCCTCCCCCTTGCTCTTTTATTCTCTTTGGTTTTAACTTGTTATATCCATATTGTTCCCTTCCCTTACCTTGGCCCCATTACAACCTTGAATAAAGTCCTCTTGATTAGTGTGTGCATGTGTTTTGAGTAGTGGAGAAGTAGAAAATAAGCAAGCTTATGGTAGTGCAATTTTTCATGAGTTGATTTGAGTGTAAACACAAACCTAAACACTTGAGAGATTGAAAGTGTATCTTGTGAGATTCTATCATGCTTGATCCATGATTCTACTTGAATTCACCTTGCTTGTTAATTTGGGATGTAAAGATCACTTCATGAATGTTTGGAATCCTTGAAATTGTGGTTACTCATAATCCTCTTGTAAATAAAGTATTACATGTTTGTGGGTATCATCCTGGTAAACCCTCACGAGACTATAACTCGTCCACTAGGGACACCTAGGGGTTTAAAGGCTTGTGGCACATGCTAAGTGCCATCGTGTTTTCCTACGAAAATGGATTAGATTAGGTATAATCAGTTTTTTATGTTTTTAGTTTAATAATATGATGTTTCTTGTTTTTCTTGAATTTTGTTCTTATGTGTTTTGCTCAGGAGTGCAAAAGCTTTAGTGTGGGGGAATTTGATCAATCAATCTGAGACACTTATGTTAGCTTTGTATTAGGCTTTATTAGATGTTTATTGTGCCCAATATTAGTATTTTAGATGAGTTTAATGTTGTTGGGCTTCATTGGGCTTTAATGCAAATATTGAATAATTTTCGGATTTTGATGCATTTTGACCTTTCTTCCTTGGTTAGGCCATAACTTGGGATTCGGTGATCCATTTGAGGTGATCTTGGTGTCTTTGGAAAGCTAAGACAATGATCTACAAGTTTCATGAAGAACTCAAGAGCTGGATCGGACTTCTAAGGGTCCAAAATAGCCTTGCAATACAGAGTGAGTTTGCTGTCACGGAACCATCTGGGCAGTATGCACATATTGGACTATATAGTGGGTTATAGGCCTCCTCTTGGGCTGAAACTTGATCATTTGAAAGATAAGACCCATATCTCCAACTTCACTGAAGACCATTTTGTCAATAGATGTCGTTTTAGGCATGCTTCTGAAGCTACAAGTTGGTCTGAATTTGGAAACACGTTCTTCCAACCTAACTTGAGGTAGGTGCAGTGTTTTTGGCATTTCTGGAGTTCTAAAAGTCCAAATGACATGATTCAAATTGGAGATTTTCAAGGAGACAACTGGCTACAACTTTCATGAGACATCCAAGCCAAAATGCACTGTCTAGGTGATGAATTTGAAGCTAGAAGTCGGATAAGATTTGTTGACTAAAAGCCACCAACCATACACCAACCCACCTACCATGCACCAAGCCACCAACCATGCATCAAGCTTCCATTTTTGACAATTTTCATATTCTTATAGCTTGTATTCAGATTATGTACATGTACAAATTGGCTTCTAGGATTAGTATAAATAGACCCAACCTCTTTGTATTAGGGGAATTCAATTTTAAGTAAGTTTGAAGAAAGTTTGAGTATTTGTGAGAGTTTTCTTTCTCTTCTTCTCCTTTCTCTTTAGAATTTCATTTTTGTTCTTTTATTTCTGAGTTCTTCCTTCCCATCCATGGAAGGCTAGGCTCTCATAATCAATCCAAGGGATTAGCCATCTTGATGTTTAATTTGGAGATCTTGTTTTACTTGTTCATATTGCTTAATTGTTATTCAAGTTTCTCTTCTTCCTCTTTTAATTTTGATCTAGATTGAATTGCTTAATTTGATTTGGATGTTTATGTGATAATAGCTTTATTATCATGTATTCAAGAGGATCACATAGAATAAACAATTTATTAAAGCTTTTTGATGGATTGTTTAGCTTGGTTAAATTCTTGATCTTAAGTTAATCTATGTTTGGATGGTGCTTACTTTATCTAACCTTGGTTAATTAAATCCTAGATGCTTATCTAGTAGAGGATTCTTGGATCATGTTGAGGCGTCTTGATATGATCTAAGGCCAAGAACATGGTTAGCAATTAAGTGAATTCCTTGTGATCAATGATGGATTAAACTCAAGATCGGTAAAATTTCCTTGGATTGGTTAATTGTTAATTACTTTCCTTTAATTCAATTAGTGTATAATCTTTTCAAATCATCAAAACCCCCTTTTAATTATCTTGATTTGATTAAATCTTTGTTCTTTTTGGATCCTTGAGAGACGATTCGGTTCATGCTCTATACTACAAATTAGTTTGTGAACCGGTAATTTTTATTATTTGACGGGGTCTCGACAACCTCTTGTCACTTATCTAGTAGAGGATTCTTGGATCATGTTGAGGCGTCTTGATGTGATCTAAGGCCAAAAACATGGTTAGCAATTAAGTGAATTCCATGGGATCAATTATGGATTAAACTCAAGATCGGTAAAATTTCCTTGGATTGGTTAATTTGTTAATTGCATTTCTTTAATTCAACTGGTATATTTTCTTTTCAAATCATCAAAACCCCCTTTTAATTATCTTGATCTAATTAAATCTTTGTTCTTTTTGGATCCTTGAGAGACGATTTGGTTCATTCTCTATACTACAAATTAGTTTGTGAACCGGTAATTTTTATTATTTGACTGGTCTCGACAACCTCTTGTTAAGGAGTTAAGGATGAACTTGGGTCGGTTAGGGTAGCTTGGCCATGGGAAATGGTGGACTAGGTCGGCTCGGTGGTATAAGGTGCTTGGGAGAGGGTTAAGCTCGGCTCGGCCTAGGGCAGTGATCAGTTTAAGGGGTAAGCTCAGCTCGGCCTCGGGCAATGATTGGTTTAAGGGGTAAGGTCGGTCGGCCACCAGCACAGACTTTGTTTTCGAGTTTTTTGTAGATTTAGGACATGGTTTGATGGATTTTGGGATGGGTATTAGTGTAGTGTTTAGAGGCAAATTAATGGATTTTGGTGGGGGCTTTGGTGGTTAATGGGTATCCTTGGGTGAAGATTTATGTGGGGCTTGGAGAGGCTCTGTTTTAGATGTGAAAGTGCAGGGAATAGTGAGTGAAATGGTTGGGAGATGATGGAGATGTTGTTTTGAAGATTATGGAGGTTGTGAGTAAGTGTGGGTATGGGTTTGATGATGAATGGATGAGAGAAAAAAATGGGCAAAGTGAATCAACCAATGCTTAACATACCAGACTCAACACCATATCACATACATACCATATTTGACAAATATTGGCAACAGATACGAAGAGCAAGAAACAAACATAGAGAAAAATTGTAGACGTTACTTGGAGAACAAAGATGGAAAAAACCTCCTCATTTGCTCTTGAACTTTTCCTTTCTTTCTCTCGGTTTCTCACTTCTCCCTCCTCAGTTTTTTTTCCAGTCAGCGTTAAAAAAAGTCATCGTTTTGTTATTTGTTTGTCTTATATCCCTCTCTAGAAGTGACTAAGATTCGAAATGAGGGTGGTTGGTTTTGGTCAAACCCCATACCCTGCTTTCCTCCAATCCCATTGCACTTCCCCCCCTGCACTCCTCTGTTTTCTTTTCAATTCTCGAGACTCACATGATCTGATGGGCTTGGCGGCAAATGGGCTCAAGTAGAGAAATATGGGTCGAGCCACCCTTGGGCAGAGGTGGGGGATTTTGGGCTGAACCCAATGGGCATGACCTTTCCCTTTTTTTATTTTTTTGATTGATTGATTTTTTTTAATTGAATGTTTGTTGAGGTTTTTTAACATGACCCGATCAAAATGGAGTGTTCACTGAAGTTTATTATTGATCATTTCATTGCATTTAGACGGAAGATTAGTGAACCTAACCTTAACATCTCATCATATTTGAAGTAAATTTCATTTGTGCGTGCTAAGTGTTTAATAAAATTACAAAAAGAACTTGTTCATTTAGTTTTAGTTCATTTTAATTCTAGTTTTGTTATTTGATTGTTTGAGCTCCATTCTGTTCCAAATTTTACACCTAGATAGTGATTAGATTGTATATGTTGGTAATTGTACTTAGTCCTCGTTGGGAACGATAACTCACTCACACTTTATTACTTGCACGATTTGGTACAATCCACATGGAAAATTCACGACGAATGTGTGTTTTACATGCAATCTTAGTGAAGGGATGATTTTTTTTTTTTCTGGTAAATAAAAGTTTAGATTAGGGTAAGGACCGACTCCTTACAATGCCAGCGCCAACCACCAACCTCAACGAGAATTTCTAGTAGGATTACGGATTGCCTACCCAACCCACAGTGCAAGTTCGCATTAGATGGGTTATAAACGTAAGGGAAGCAGATTCGAACCCATGTCCTAGCGGAAGAGGAGCGAGGGAACTAATCAGCTGATTCACCCTTCAGGGCTAGTGAAGGGATGATTGAATAAGAATTTTTTTTAATTATTATTTGTCTTTAATCCTTTAATACTTGATAAGCAAAATAAATCATAATGAGTGATCAATAAGTGAGTGTGAGAAGTGATGAGATAAACTGATATATCTCTTTAATTATTTTGCATAAGGGCAGTTTGAGATAGAACAATATTAGAACATGTATTCTTCTCAGACACAACATGGTTATGACATAGGTTAGATGGTGAATTATTTGTGATCTTAGTTAAAATGGTGAGGGGAGATATTGCATCTATCCATTTTTATTGACGTGGTAACAAAGCATGAATACAGGTCCTATAGGATGATGAGAAAAGAATTTTATATGTTTGAATTAGTGAGTCAGCTCTACAAGAGAAAATGGAGGGTCAACCAGTACTTCTGGGGTGTGTTTATATTCAAGTCTTCTACCTTCCGCAACGTGAAAAGGAGTCCGTAGAACTACCAAGGAGCCAGCAAGTTGTCTACAAAACTATCAATACGGTTTCTTTTTCAAAGTATTTTTACAATATTTGTTTTCAATCATATTAAAAAAATTCATGCATACTATGACAATCTTTATTATATCATTCTTATATAAAATACCCGCATTATTTATTTCCTTCTCTTAATAAATATAATGTATAAAAATCGAAACACATTCTCCAACCAAACAAAAAATATGAAACAATTTTTACATCTAGTTATTATTTAAAATAGAACCATACACATAAGCATACAACAAGCCCTAAGAGACTGAGGGGAGCAAACTAGTCTCGAAACATCTAATGACAAAACTGGTTTATCTGTTATAAGGAGGCATTGGATATAAGGTTTGGTTATTGAAGGAGTCATAGACACTTAGAATGGTAGAGATATATATTTTATATTTAATATTTTTAAATTATTTTGTTAAAATTAATAAATAGCACAATATCAAAAAATTAGTGTGGCATCTTCTGATCTTAGTAAATTATTAAAAGAAAATAGTTTGTGTATGTATTATTAAATTTTGTGGACCAACTAGCCCTATATAGATATCTTCTTATTGTAATTTAAATTATTTTTAAAATAATGCTTAAAAGTTCTCTTGTACTGTTGGGTTTATCAATCTAACACTCCTTTTGAAGAAAAGCATGGTTTACTTTAGGGAAAGGGAAATTACGTGTTAATTAAGAAGATTATCTGATGGATACGCGTTGCAAAAGTGGGAAAGAAAATTGTTTGACATTTTTTTTCCAATGTAACTACTTTTTTTTTTTGGTAAAATCCATGTAACTACATTTATTTTTTCTCTGTCTTGTGTTTGCAAGTAAGTACAGGACTTTTCAGACACAACATTGAGACCCACTTATTTTTTTTAAATATAATTT
Source organism: Styphnolobium japonicum (assembly GCA_023212625.1). Classification (NCBI taxonomy): domain Eukaryota; kingdom Viridiplantae; phylum Streptophyta; class Magnoliopsida; order Fabales; family Fabaceae; genus Styphnolobium; species Styphnolobium japonicum. The sequence continues at coordinate 9,482,558 of JALBWW010000010.1, forward strand.
TAAAAAATCAATGTCTTAGTTAATACAAAAAATATATAATATACTTTTAACATTAACTATACATTAACACATACATTGTTATTAATAATAACAAAAATAAACAAACAAACATATAACAAGCACAACATTGTATAGGAATTAGCAAACTAGCTAGCAACTAATTACATTACAGGTTTATATCTAGGAGCCATTGGATATAAGTTTTGCCTTAGTGGGAGAGCCATGACTCATGGATTAATAATTTACTACAGATATATTTGTAAAGTTAATATATATATATATATATATCATAAAATATTAATAAATAGAACATCATCAATATATATTGGCATCTTAATAGAAAATTAAATTAAATAAAATAAAATGGCATATTGTGATCGGAAAATATTAATTCTCTGTATAATTAAAGATCATCTCCTTGCTTGAAGAGTGGTAGTAATTCTAGAAACATAAAGATTGAAAGTACATTAAAAGTTTTGGCAATGAAAAACATAAAAATATTGAATAAAGAGTTAAAAGTACGCAAGAAAAGAATGGCATGTTTAGAGTTTTTCTTTGTCATTTTGCTTTTGAATTTCTCGTATTTATACTATCCAATTCTCAACCTATGTTATACATCCTACAACATCTTCGATTGGATGTCACATTTAACGGAATATCAAGTTAAATTTCAAAACCTTTTGTAATTTCTATATACAAAATATGAGTTCCAAAAAAAAATTTCGCAGATATAACATAAAACAAACAAAAATAGTAATGTTATCCTTCACACTAAGATATGAATAATATGCATCCTTTATATTACTTACTGTTAAACTCATCTGTAGTACATAATACAAATCATAAGTACTGACAAGAAAATAGACAAATGTATTATACAATTATACTATTACCTATCTGGCCATAAAAGTTGATCCACCTATGGAGAAGGGTCCTTCTTAGGGTCCTTGATCAATCAATTTGAGACACTTATATTAGCTTTGTATTAGGCTTCATTAGATGTTTATTGTGCCCAATATTAGTATTTTAGATGAGTTTAATGTTGTTGGGCTTCATTGGGTTTTAATGTAAATATAGGATAATTTTCGGATTTTGTTGCATTTTGACATTTCTTCCTTGGTTAGGCCATAACTTGGGACTCGGTGATCCAATTGAGGTGATCTTGGTGTCTTTGCAAAGCTAAGACAAGGATCTACAAGTTTCATGAAGAACTCAAGAGCTGGATCGGACTTCTAAGAGCCCAAAATAGCCTTGCAATACAGAGTGAGTTTGCTGTCACGGAACCATCTGGGCAGTATGCACATATTGGACTATATAGTGGGTTATAGGCCTCCTCTTGGGCTAAAACTTGGTCATTTGAAAGATAAGACCCATATCTCCAACTTCACTGAAGACCATTTTGTCAATAGATGTCGTTTTAGGCATGATAATGAAGCTACAAGTTGGTCTGAATTTGGAAACACGTTCTTCCAACCTACCTTGAGGTAGGTGCAGTGTTTTTGGCATTTCTGGAGTTCTAAAAGTCCAAATGACATGATTCAAATTGGAGATTTTCAATGAGACAACTGGCTACAACTTTCATAGACATCCAAGCCAAAATGCACCGTCTAGGTGATGAATTTGAAGCCAGAAGTCGGATAAGAGTTGTTGACTAAAAGCCACCAACCATACACCAACCCACCTACCATGCACCAACCCACCAACCATGCATCAAGCTTCCATTTTTGAAAATTTTCATATTCTTATAGCTTGTATTCAGATTATGTACATGTACAAATTGGCTTCTAGGATTAGTATAAATAGACCCAACCTCTTTGTATTAGAGGCATTCAATTTGGAAGTAAGTTTCAAGAAAGTTTAAGTATTTGTGAGAGTTTTCTTTCTCTTCTTCTCCATTCTCTTTACAATTTCGTTTTTGTTCTTTAAATTATGAGTTCTTCCTTCCCATCCATGGAAGGCTAGGCTCTCATAATCAATCCAAGGGATTAGCCATCTTGTTGTTTAATTTGGAGATCTTGTTTTGCTTGTTCATATTGCTTAATTGTTATTCAAGTTTCTCTTCTTCCTCTTTTGATTTTTATCTAGATTAAATTGCTTAATTTGATTTAGATGTTGATGTGGTAATAGCTTTATTATCATGTATTCAAAGAGGATCATAAAGATTAAACAATATATTTAAGCTTTTTGATTGATTGATTAACTTGGTTAAATTCTAGATCTTAAGTTAATTTATGTTGGATGGTGCTTACTTTAGCTAGCCTTGGTTAATCAAATCCTAGATGCTTATCTAGTAAAGAATTCTTGGATCATGTTAAGGCTTCTTGATGTGATCTAAGGCCAAGAACATGGTTAGCAATTAAGTGAATTCCTTGTGATCAATGATGAGTTAAACTTAAGATCGGTAAATTTCCTTGGATTGGTTGTTTCTTTAGATTTGTTTACAATTTTGAATCTCCTACTTTTATTAATCTTGTTAATCAACAACAAAACCCCCCTTTTCTAATTATCTTGATCTAATTAAATCTTTGTTTTTTGATCCTTGAGAGACGATTCGGTTCATTCTCTATACTACAAATTAGTTTGTGAACCGGTTATTTTATTTGATAGGTCTCGACAACCTCTTGTCAGTCCTCTTCCAGATCCTCCTCTGGATCTTCCTCAAATATGGGCCTTCCGGGTATAGGCCCTCCAAAGTAGATACATCTCCTTAATAGAGTTCTAGCTGCTCTATGCCCAGGAGCTATGGCAGAAGAAACTTCAGAGTCTTCCTGGGGAGTGTACTGAGCAGCAAAGTCCCATAACTCCCTAAGAGGCATAAATAATTCTTCAAAACAAGTAATTGTAAATATACTAATAGGATAACCATTATAGGTCCTACGGATTGTAAGAGATATGTCTCTAACATACTCAACACATTTTGTTTCCAAATGTACGCGTCATGCCTTCGGGCCTCCGTGAAACTGGACTCGAATGAATCCCAAAAACTCACGTCTGTCGCCCATCACAGTCCTTATAACCAGATAACAAATACCATAGTACAACAGAAAGGGTGAGATTCTAATATCATCAGAAACCAATAAAGCAGTATAGAAAGACAATATAACCAATCTACACAGCTTAACAATTAATCAACAGATATAACATATTATCACACAAATGGGTAAACCAACCTTAAAATACATCATGATAATGCAACAATATGACAACTGACTATACACATACTTAATGATTGACCCCTACTCCATGGAGCTAAACACAACAGTCGGAGAGAACGGTTTGAGAGTACATGTTTCGTTTCTCATTAGTCCAAGTGCTAAGAATCTCAAAATATGGCTATATGCGAACACTCTTCACCAAACCGGGAATAGGGATAGTGTTCTAATCGAGATCGTCAATGTGTTGCATTCATATTACCACGACACAACACTAACTGACTAGTTGTGGGATTTCCGCACCCCGACGACTCCAAGATCAACTCCATGATTTGCACTGCACAATTCGCACTTGCACTAAGGTGTGACTCAATCTCCTTGGCTTAAAGCCATGACCACAAGTCTCATCAGACTTCTCAATGCAACATAAAATGCAATTTATTCATAAACAGAATAAAACAATTCTCTCGGGATTCAAAATCATGTAACGCTACGTTACGATTTTTAAACGTGTAACCCTCCGGTTACAGTTTTTCATTCGTGTAACATTTCTGTTACTTTTTCTTCAATCGCGTAAACCTATTTTTCTGTTTTTCAAGTCACGTAACTTAAAAATTGATATTTTTCAATCGCGTAAGATAGAAAAATCATTTTTCAATCGCATAAAGCTTTTTCTATAAATTTTCAATCGTGTAAGATAGAAAAATCATTTTTCAATCACGGAAAGCTAAAAAAATCACTTTTCAACCGCAAAAGGGTTTTCTGTAAACTCTCAATTGCGTAAAGTGTTTTCTGTCAATTTTTAATAAGATTTAAAAAATCACTTTTCGACCGCGAAAGGGTTTTCTGTAAACTATTAATCACGTAAAGTGTTTTATGTAAATTTCCAATCGCATAGGACTTTAAAAATCACTTTTTAGCTGCAAAAGGGTCTCTGTAAACTCTCAATCGCGTAAAGTGTTTTTCACCAAAACTATGTTATTTTGAACTAATTAAATTATTTTCAAATATATTTTCACTATTTATACTAACAACTAATTTAAATATGTTAAAACTGCATAAGAATAAATTAAAAACATTATTTCTACTTTATTTAAAAATTCTGCTTCTTTCCTATTTATTCATAAAAATCATTAACTTAATTAAATATTATCAAATTAATTAAGTTAAACAATTAATAAAATAAAATTCCTTTTTATCTACATAATGACCGAAACACTAATAGGTCTTTGGACCAAAATCCATCATTTTTCCATCATGATTTCCATAAAACCAACCAAAATTTATGCATGCCTGACAAGAGGTTGTCGAGACCTATCAAATAAAATAACCGGTTCACAAACTAATTTGTAGTATAGAGAATGAACCGAATCGTCTCTCAAGGATCCAAAAACAAAGATTTAATTAGATCAAGATAATTAAAAAAGGGGGGTTTTGTTGTTGATTAACAAGATTAATAAAAGTAGGAGATTCAAAGTTGTAAACAAATCTAAAGAAACAACCAATCCAAGGAAATTTACCGATCTTGAGTTTAACTCATCATTGATCACAAGGAATTCACTTAATTGCTAACCAAGTTCTTGGCCTTAGATCACATCAAGAAGCCTTAACATGATCCAAGAATTCTCTACTAGATAAGCATCTAGGATTTGATTAACCAAGGTTAGATAAAGTAAGCACCATCCAACATAGATTAACTTAAGATCTAGAATTTAACCAAGTTAAACAATCTATCAAAAAGCTTTAATATATTGTTTAATCTTTGTGATCCTCTTTGAATACATGATAATAAAGCTACTACCACATCAACATCTAAATCAAATTAAGCAATTTAATCTAGATAAGAATCAAAAGAGGAAGAAGAGAAACTTGAATAACAATTAAGCAATATGAACAAGCAAAACAAGATCTCCAAATTAAACAACAAGATGGCTAATCCCTTGGATTGATTATGAGAGCCTAGCCTTCCATGGATGGGAAGGAAGAACTCAGAATTTAAAGAACAAAAACGAAATTGCAAAGAGAATGAAGAAGAAGAGAAAGAAAACTCTCACAAATACTTAAACTTTCTTGAAACTTACTTCTAAATTGAATGCCTCTAATACAAAGAGGTTGGGTCTATTTATACTAATCCTAGAAGCCAATTTGTACATGTACATAATCTGAATACAAGCTATAAGAATCTGAAATTTGTCAAAAATGGAAGCTTGATGCATGGTTGGTGGGTTGGTGCATGGTAGGTGGGTTGGTGTATGGTTGGTGGCTTTTAGTCAACAACTCTTATCCGACTTCTGGCTTCAAATTCATCACCTAGACGGTGCATTTTGGCTTGGATGTCTTCATCAAAGTTGTAGCCAGTTGTCTCCTTGAAAATCTCCAATTTGAATCATGTCATTTGGACTTTTAGAACTCCAGAAATGCCAAAAACACTTCACCTACCTCAAGTTAGGTTGGAAGAACGTGTTTCCAAATTCAGACCAACTTGTAGCTTCTGAAGCATGCCTAAAACGACATCTATTGACAAAATGGTCTTCATTGAAGTTGGAGATATGGGTCTTATCTTTCAAGTGACCAAGTTTCAGCCCAAGAGGAGGCCTATAACCCACTATATAGTCCAATATGTGCATACTGCCCAGATGGTTTCGTGACAGCAAACCCACTCTGCATTGCAGGGAAATTTTGGACCCTTAGCATTCCGATCCAGCTCTTGAGTTCTTCATGAAACTTGTAGAGCATTGTCTTAGCTTTCCAAAGACACCAAGATCACCTCAATTGGATCACCGAGTCCCAAGTTATGACCTAACCAAGGAAGAAAGGTCAAAATGCATCAAAATCCGAAAATTATTCAATATTTGCATTAAAGCCCAATGAAGCCCAACAACATTAAACTCATCTAAAGTACTAATATTGGGCACAATAAACATCTAATAATGCCTAATACAAAGCTAACATAAGTGTCTCAAATTGATTGATCAAATTCCCCACACTTAAGCTTTTGTACTCTGGGCAAAACACATAACAACGAAACTAAAGAAAAACAAGAAACATCATATTATTAAACTAAAAACATAGAAACTGATTGTACCTAATCTAATCCACTTCCGTAGGAAAACACGATGGCACTTAGCATGTGCCACAAGCCTTTAAACCCCTAGGTGTCCCTAGTGGACGAGTTGTAGTCTCGTGAGGGTTTACCAGGATGATACCCACAAACATGTAATATTTTATTTAATCAATTCAACTAATTTTTAAATACAAGCATTGTATCAAATATAAACCATAATTAATAAGTAAAGTATGCTTAACAAAGAATAGTTGAATCAAATCAATTGAGAATAAAGTATAGCATAATCATGCTTTAATCAGAAATAGGCATGTTCAGATTGAGTAAAATTCTTCACAAGTGTCACTCAAATCACACAAGGTGTTTAGGTTAACTGTTTACGCTCAACTCAGTCAAATTATGAAAGTATTTTACCATAGGCTTGCATATACATCAATTCTCCACTACTTAGATCAAATAAATTGCAAAAATCAAGAGGTCTTTCAAAAAGGTTGTAATGGAACTTATAAGGTGAAGGAAGGGAACAATATAGATAATAGCAGGTTAAAACCAAAGAGAATAAAAGAGCATTGAGGAGTAATTCAAGTAGAAAGAATAAACTTTTTTACCCAAAACCATAAAATGCTCATTCTCTTCACACATTCCTTCCTTTTTCTATTCTTTTTTTTTTTCTTTCTTTCTTTTTTCTTTTTTTTTTCTTTTTTGTTTTTTTTTTTTTTTTTTTTTTTTTGTACCAAGCATTTCAGACAAGACACCAATTCCCCCACACTTAAATCATTGCAAGCAAAAGAACTCCTCCAATAAGAAAATCAATGCTCTCCCATTCCCTAAGGTAAGGTAAAACATGGTTTTTCACTCAAAGCTTGTAATGAGCTAAGAACAAAGAATAGGCAAATAGGTTTAGAGGGAGTTAATAATTGGATAAATGCAAAGTAGGTTTATTTGGCCAAAGCAGCTAAGTCAAGAAAAAAAAATGCCTCTGTCATTTTCATGCAACATACAGACCAATGTAATCTCAAATCGATTCAATGCAAGTTCTAGAAAATAAATTCATAATTGACATCACTCATGAAAGAAAATAACCAAGTGTAAGTATCAAACTTGGAAAAGCCCAAAACTCACAAAGGTATGAAACATTCACTCAATTCAACCATGCCTTCTTCCTAATATCCACAATCATATACACATGTATATCATGAAAATGATTCAACTATAAACTGTTTTGCATACTTTTATCATCAATTAAGTTCAGATTCAGCACATGCTTGTATCAAAATCAATTGAAAAGATCAAAATTGTGTGTGTGTGTGTTTTTATTTTTTTATTTTTTTATTTTTTTATATTTTTATTTTTTTTTTAATATATATACAAGAACAAAGATGATTTAAGACCTATTATGAAATGCAAGTTAAGATGCGTCTCAAGAGCAAAACTACTCCTTACTCTGCCATCATACATCTAAAAAGTTAGTAACAATAAAGATTAGTTTTTTTTTTTTAACTAAACTATGTACATGGTAATGTCAACTATCCCTCCCCCCAACTAATTAAAGACATTGTCCCCAATGTCAAAATAAAGATAGGTAGAGTGTAGAAGGTCTTACCAGAAAACTGCAAATCGGGCCTGAAATAAGAAAAATTACAAAAAACTAAAACCATAAGAGAAAACAAAAATTCACAAAGACAAAGTCAAATCAAGTTTTTGCTTTTTCAGCTGCCGCCTTGTTCCCAATTCCGTGGAGCCATTCTTTGGATCACGTTGTGGTACAAATGCATTGAGTTGATCGAGCAATTGTTCGGGAGTTGTAGCGATTACAAGACTTTGACGTGTCGCTTGTGAGATGAACCTTTTTCTACAAAGATGATCAAGAAAACAAAACAAACTGTCATAAAAACCATTAACATTTAATATACCTATGGGTTTTTGGTGAAAGTTCTCATTGTGACCAGGATGTAATTTGAAAGAGTTCTTCCAAAGTTTCAAAACCACCAGGTAGGGCAATAAAGGCATCGGCATTGGCGATCATAATGTTCATGCGTTGGTGCATGCAAAATACTATTACTTCATCCCCTAATGTTTTTCCAATGGGCTTCTTTGGTCGATAAAGGACTGGGAATGACACCAAGGACTTTGCCACCTCCTAAATGTGCGGCAGCTTGCTACACAACCCATTAACCCAAGACTACCTCCTCCATAAACTAAACGGATTTCTCTCTCGCCTAGCACTCGACCAAGATGGTGTGCAATATTTACAAACTCTTTATCTTTCCCAGGATTAGATCCACAAAAGACACAAACACTCTTGATCCGACGAACTCAAGTGACTTCCATTTTTTCTCTTTGTTTTTTTTTCGTACTCTCACCTTATCAATGATCTCAAGAGAGCAAAGTGCATTATTTAAAGGCATCAAAACTCAAAGGTAATAATTACACCTATAAAGGAGGGGTAGATCCCTGTGTCGGTAAGTTTGAAAATAAGCACAACAATGATAATAGCTATATGACAATGATAAAAGACTAATCTATATGTGTCGAAGAAGTTTGACAATATGCAACGCATATTTCAAAAAAATACGGCTATTTTTTTTTGTTTTTTTTTGAATTTTTTTTCTTTTTGAATTTTTTTTTTTTTTTTGAATTTTTTTTTTTTGAATTTTTTTTTTTTAATAAACAGGAAGAAAAAAAAAATTAAAAAATAAATAAAAAAAAAAATACTTACAGGAGGTGTGATTGTGGCTCACATTTTCCTCTGGTTTTACGTCCAGTAACGTCTTGAAGCTCTCTATGGTCCGATGGTCGGCTTCTCATCCAATTTTCTTAAAAATTGGCAAACAGGGTCTTTTTGAGTCAGATTCCCAAGACTATAACGTTCATGTTCATCTTGGAATATTGGCCATAAATCGAGAAGTACTCTCTGCACATCTCCACTAGGATGCGTCTCAAGAGTCAATAGAATGTTATCTAAAGACTCCTTACTCATGCCATCCTTTATGAAGTTAATTTTATCATCTCGGTTTATAGATGTCATTCCAATTGATTTGCATTTTGTGTTACAGGTCCATCTTGCACATTTATAGCAGACTCGTAACCTTTTTGCTCTTCTCTTCTTTGCATATGAACTTTTGCCTAGCCCTGGCATATATGAAACAAGAGCGTCGAGAAAATTCACCTCGAGTCGGACCTTTGCTTCGATCAACCAACAGATATCCGCAGGGGATGCCTTTGTGCATAAGCATCCTTAATCTCTCAAACCTTGCACAATAAATGTTAGTTAAAGCATTTTGAGGGAGAGAAGGGAATTGCTTGCGGAGGTTGACAAGCTGATTATCCATTTCGAAAGAAAGAAGAAAGAGAGAAATTTTTTTTTTTTTGAGTAAAATTATATACGTATTTCAGTGTTTGTGGGTAATCGAAAGGACCGAAAAAGATTTTCACGAGTACCGTTATCCGCCATTTAACCGGTGAAAAATCATCTGTCAAAGAAAAACAAACAAAATTAAGACAGAAAAATCAAACTCTGATAGATTTTCTTGCTTGGCACCGATTTTCTGTCTTGATTCCTGTGAATGCAAAAAAAAAGTCAAAGTTTGAAAAATGAAAGAGTTAGAAAACTTGGGTTGCCTCCCAAGAAGCGCTACTTTTAATGTCCTTAGCCAGCGTGATTGAAGATTTTGCACGAGCGATGGGTCCTCCCCAATAATGATTCAATCTCTGGCAATTGACATTAATCGTGGCTTTTTCTTTTCTACTTTTTTTTTTTCTTTTGTCTTTTTTTTTTTTTTTTTTTTTCAACACAGTATTGATCAATCATGGTAGAGGGCATCCTGCAGTTGAACTTCCTCCACGAGGTTCTCTTGAGCTCCTTCATAAAAATTTTTGAGGCGGTGACCATTAACTTTGAACACTTTGTTGGTGGCTTCACTCTTAATTTCCACTGCACCATGAGGAAAAATGTTAGTGACAACAAACGGACCGTCCCACCTAGACCTTAATTTACCAGGCATCAACTTAAGGCGAGAATTAAACAAGAGAACTTTTTGCCCAACTGAAAACTCCTTCCGAAGAATAAACTTATCATGGAAGGCTTTGGTTTTTTCTTTGTAAAGTCGGGAGCTCTCATAGGCATCTAGGCGGATCTCTTCCAATTCCTCAGAATCGCAACTTCCGCTCTATGCGCCTCCGCCAAATTCATGTTGCATTGCTTCACAACCCAATATGCTTTGTGCTCAATTTCTACTGGTAAGTGGCATGCCTTACCATAGACTATCCGATATGGAGACATCCCGATTGGAGTTTTGTAAGCGGTCCGGTAAGCCCAAAGAGCATCCTCAAGCCTCATGCTCCAATCCTTCCGATTAGGTTGGACTGTTTTTCAAGTATGCGCTTGATCTCTCTATTGGAGACCTCGGCTTGACCATTAGTGCCTGGGATGGTAAGGTGTAGAAACTTTATGCAACACGCCATATTTTCTCATCAATCCCTCCATGCTCCTAAGCATGAAATGGGTGCCTTGATCACTGATGATAGCTCTCGGGATTCCAAACCTGCAGAAAATCTGTGATCTAACAAAATCCACAACAACTTTGGAATCATCAGTCCGAGTGGCTTTAGCCTCCACCCATTTTGATACATAATCAACAGCTAGCAAAATGTAAACATAACCAAAGGAAACAGGAAAAGGTCCCATGAAATCAATACCCCATACGTCAAAGATTTCACAATACAGCAGAGGTTGCTGGGGCATCTCATTCCTGCGAGAAATGTTCCCTATTCTCTCGACCTTAATCGTTCACAAGACTTACGTAACAAATATGCATCATGAAACAAGGTAGGCCAATATAAACCGTAGTCTAAAACTTTCCTAGCACGTTGAGGCCCAAAATGTCCACCACATGCAAATGCATGACAAAAGCTAAGAACAGAATGAAACTCTTGATTAGGCACACATCGCCTAATAATTTGGTCACTACAAAATCGCCACAGATATGGATCATCCCACACATAATATTTTGATTCACTCTTAAGTTTATAAATTTGTGCACGAGTGAAATGTGAGGGAAAAACTGTAGCAACCAAGAAATTCACCATATCAGCAAACCAAGGGAAGGTGTTCTTACCTTGGTACCGCATAAGCTGCTCATCTGGGAAGGAGTCCCGTACAGGGAAGGGATCTGAAGCCCTTTCAATGCGGCTCAAATGATCTGCTACTAGGTTCTCTGCTCCACTCTTGTCACGGATCTCTATGTGAAACTCTTGGAGCAGTAGCATCCATCTTATTAGTCGGGGCTTTGCATCTGGCTTCTTCAAAAGGAACTTCGTGAGTCGCATGATCGCAAACACAACAACCTTAGAACCAAGCAAATATGATCTAAACTTATCCAAAGCAAAAACAATGGCTAAAAGTTCTTTTTCGGTTGTGGTATAGTTGGCCAGAGCAGCATCTAGAGTTCTGGAAGCATAGTATATCACATGAGAAGCTTTCCCCACTCTCTGTGCCAAGACTGCTCCTACTGCATAGTTAGAAGCATCACACATTAACTCAAATGGCAATGTCCAGTCAGGTGGCTGGATGATAGGGGTACTAGTCAAGGCCTGCTTCAAGTGGTTGAAAGCTGCCTTGCACTTGTCATCAAAATTGAACTCCACATCTTTCTCGATGGCGGGAAAGTGGAAGAGCAATCTTGCTGAAGTCGGCAATGAAGCGCCTGTAGAAACCTGCATGACCAAGAAAAGAACGCACTTCCCGCACGCATGTGGGGTAAGATAGACAAGTAATTACATCAATCTTGGCAGGATCTACCTCAATGCCCTTACTGGATACTACATGGCCTAAAACTATACCCTGTTCTACCATAAAATGGCATTTCTCAAAATTTAGCACAAGGTTAGTCTCAATGCATCTTTGCGAGTACTCTAGATAGGTCAAGCTAAACATGAATCAAAAGAAGAACCATAGACAGTAAAGTCATCCATAAATACCTCCATGCACTCCTCTAAGAAATCAGAAAATATGCTCACCATGCACCACTGGAAGGTACCGGGGCATTGCAGAGGCCGAAGGGCATCCGTCTGTAAGCAAAGGTGCCGAAGGGACAAGTAAATGTGGTCTTCTCCTGATCCTCCGGTGCAATGTGGATTTGGAAGTATCCAGTGTAGCCATCTAAAAGCAGTATGGGACTTACCAGCCAACCGTTCCAGCATCTGATCAATGAACGGAAGGGGGTAATGATCTTTCCGAGTGGCTTGGTTGAGACGTCTGTAGTCAATGCAGACTCTCGGCTATTCTCGCACTCGGGTTGGAATGAGCTCATTCTTACGGTTAGCCACAACAACACCCTGCATTTCTTTGGAACTACTTGCACCGGCTCACCCACTTGCTGTCGTAGATGGGATAGATAATGCCACTGCAGAGCTTGGTCACTTCTTTTTCACCACATCTAGAATGAGAGGATTCATTCCTCTGGGGTTGTCTCACGTTTAGTTTCCTCCTCAAGTAATATCCTGTGCATGCATGTGGAGGGGTTAATACCAGGAATGTCTGCAAGTGTCCAACCAATTGCCCTTTTGTGTTGCTTCAAGACTTCCAATAATCTGGTTTCTTGCTCAGGTTGGAGGTGTTTGGCCATTATCACCGGGAGCTTCTCATCCTCTTCCAAGAATGCATACTTCAAATGCTCGGGCAAGGGCTTAAGTTCAATGGAGGGTGGTTGCTGGACTGACGGTACTAGTTTTGGAACCGAAACTAAATCTGCTAAATTCTCAGCAGTTGCACCTGCAAGCTGTGCACAATCTTGCAAAACAACATCATCATATCCTATGGAATCAAAAGAATCACACTTAGCAGCAGGATGAATGACAACATCATTAATAACAGCATCATTGCCATTAATAACAGAATCATCAATGTCAGCAGAATTAACGACAGCACATGACAAGTATGTCGAAATCTCAGCACAGGCTGCACACATTGCATTGGGTTTACAACCAAAAAGTCCGAAGCAGGCAGAACAAGTATCACAAGCTATGCTATCAGTGTATCCTACAATTTCGTGAAACTCTGCCAACATATCAGAATGTATATCATCAACCAGTAAATCAATGACATCAAAATGAAAAACAGAATGATCCTCTAAAGGGTATTTCATGGCATCAAAAATGTTAAACTGAATGATATCATCACCAAATTCCATGGAAAGGGTACCAGCATGCACATCAATCTTAGTTTTAGCAGTTTTCAAAAATGGCCTACCTAAGATCACTGGGGGTGGGGAAGAGGCGATTCATCTTCCATATTCAACACATAAAAATCACCGGGAATATTAAATTATGTACCCGAACCGTAACGTCCTCCAACACTCCCGCAGTTGTGCGAAGGTTCGGTTTGCTAATCGAATGACAATGCCGGTAGGCTTTAGCTCTCCCATATGCAAGGAAGTGTAAACTGACTTTGGCATTACATTGATGGAGGCTCCCAAGTCTAGCAAGGCATGAGTGAACTGTTGGTGCCCTATGGTGCAAGGGATGGTAAAAGTGCCTGGATCCTTGCATTTGGGAGGCGAGGTTGGGCTGAATCAAAGCAGAGACATTTCTCCCCATACTCACTTTTTCGCCCTTTAGCTTCCTCTTATGGGTGCACATCTCTTTCAAGAACTTGGCATACTTGGGGATTTGTTTAATTGCCTCCAAGAGAGGTATATTCACCTCAACCTTCGAAAAGTCTCCATAATTTCCTTATCCAAGTCCTGTTTCAACCATATGCCTCTACTGTATCATTCGGTTGGGAAAAGGAAGAGGAATGTTGGAACCTCGACTTTTTGGATGCTCACTTTTCTCATTGCATCAATTTTCTCGTCACAATCGCTGATTTGATCCAATTTTCTCGCTTGGTCTGTAGGATCATTTGTCATTGAATCTGCTACAAAGATTCTGAATTAGTCAGAACTTGAAGTTGCTATAGAATCTTGTTTCTCCGGGCCAAGGGTAGAATCGGAAGTATCTCGCCTTTGGTCCATTGATTTGCTTACCATCACGTAAAGCTATAGCACTAACATTGCCTCTAGGATTTGGAGTGGTTTGAGAGGGTAATTGGCCGTAACCTCGTGACTTTAATTCATGAATTGATGTGGCAAGTTGACCAATTTGAGTCTCCAAGTTCGAATGGTGGTTTCGAGCTTCTCTGTTGAAACCGGATGTTATTGGTGGCCAACTGTTTCACCAAATCCTCCAATGAGGGCTCGATTTTGTGGCTACAGGACCTTCTTCTTGGAATGGTGGTCTACTTGGTCCAAGATGTGGTCGAAACCGATTTGTCCTTGCTTCTTCTTTGGAATGGTGGTCTATCTTGGTTTTGTGGTCGCTGATTTGATGCATTCCCATATCTCGATTGGGATGGTCCCTCCACCAGGGTTGTAAGTGTTGGAGAATGGATCATATTTCTTGTTGTTCTTCTTTGATGGAATTGTGGCTTCCCAGGAAATATACCAGCTGCAGCCACAGATTGGTCTTGAAACTCAGAATCATCTTGCAATGTGGGGCATGAATCTGTAGGATGAGAGGAACTAGAACATATGCTACAAACTCTTGCAGGGGTTTGCACACGTGGTTCGTGTTGTCCTATTGCCATTTGTCTAACCAAAGAAGTGAGCTCATCCAATCTATCTTCCACCCTTTGCTGATCAGCATGTGAAGAGGTATTAACTTCATTGACTATTCTGGTTGCAGCACCCATTCGAGTACCAAATTGCTGAGAATTTGCTGCCATGTTTGCAATTAAGTTTCTGGCAGCAGCTGGAGTTTTATCTACCAATGCTCCACCACTTGCAGCATCAATCATACTCCTTTCCATTGGCATCAATCCTTCATAGAAGTATTGGATCGTGAGCTTGATCACTAATTTGATGGTGTGGGCAGCTTGAGCACAATTTCTTGAATCTCTCCCAATACTCATGGAGAGTTTCACCACCGATTTGCCTTATGCCACAAATATCTTTCCTTATTGCAGCGAGTTCTTGATGCAGAAAGAACTTCTCCGTAAATAATCTTTTCATGTCATTCCAAGAAGTGATGGCGGCGAGGTTGTAAGTAATACAACCAATCCTTAGCAAAGACCATCCAAAGAGAAAGGAAAGGCCCTTAGCTTGATGTGATCTTGACTATTCCATGAGGTTTCATGGTGGAGCGTACAACATGGAACTCCTTCAAATGCTTATGTGGATCTTCACCGCAAGACCATGAAACTTGGGCGAAGTGTATCAATCCGATTTCAACTCAAAATCAACATTAAGTTCGGGATATTGAATGCACAAAGGTTGATAATTCACATCAGTGCGACCAATTCCTTAAGAGTCCTATTATTATAGTCACCATAGTAAAATCAACAGACTCGATCGCATACGTATACTAATGTATGCACTCAACAGGATTAAAAGAGTCAACAAGATTAGGTGCAATGTCAAGTTCAAGCCCAATTCCGTAGTAATTCTATTAGCTCTATGAATGCTACTACCAAATTCTATGAATTCTATGAAGTGTATGAAATGTTCTATCAATTTCAGATCAAATGAATGCAAGGTACCGAGGATCGTATCTAGTCATACAAAGATGCGAGTTCATAAGAAGGTATTAGAAAAGCAATAACAACTAAAACACTAAAAATTCCAAAAACAAAAAATCCAAAAATAAAACAAAAATAAAAATAGTATCAAATGAATTTTAAAAATTATGGAACCACCACAGGATAAAATCTACACAAAAATGCTATCCAACAAAATAATAAAAATCTTAAAAAATTGAAAAAGTGGTCTAAACGATGGAATTTGGCAAAAATAAGGGTGACCTCACTGTATACAGTGAGCCTTTCTCAGAATAATATTTTCCATTTGTGTACCAAAATTCAGATCAATCTGAGATGCCCGAACCAAAATTCTTGACACAACGCCCTTTATCCAAATTCTGCCGAATCCCACTTGAAAAAGCTTCAAAAACAAAACAAACACATTTGTTAGAGTTAGATGGGATCTTGAAATGATCAAATAGTTGCCTTGGATTCCCGGCAACGGCGCCAAATTTGACAAGAGGTTGTCGAGACCTATCAAATAAAATAACCGGTTCACAAACTAATTTGTAGTATAGAGAATGAACCGAATCGTCTCTCAAGGATCCAAAACAAAGATTTAATTAGATCAAGATAATTAAAAAAGGGGGTTTTGTTGTTGATTAACAAGATTAATAAAAGTAGGAGATTCAAAGTTGTAAACAAATCTAAAGAAACAACCAATCCAAGGAAATTTACCGATCTTGAGTTTAACTCATCATTGATCACAAGGAATTCACTTAATTGCTAACCAAGTTCTTGGCCTTAGATCACATCAAGAAGCCTTAACATGATCCAAGAATTCTCTACTAGATAAGCATCTAGGATTTGATTAACCAAGGTTAGATAAAGTAAGCACCATCCAACATAGATTAACTTAAGATCTAGAATTTAACCAAGTTAAACAATCTATCAAAAAGCTTTAATATATTGTTTAATCTTTGTGATCCTCTTTGAATACATGATAATAAAGCTACTACCACATCAACATCTAAATCAAATTAAGCAATTTAATCTAGATAAGAATCAAAAGAGGAAGAAGAGAAACTTGAATAACAATTAAGCAATATGAACAAGCAAAACAAGATCTCCAAATTAAACAACAAGATGGCTAATCCCTTGGATTGATTATGAGAGCCTAGCCTTCCATGGATGGGAAGGAAGAACTCAGAATTTAAAGAACAAAAACGAAATTGCAAAGAGAATGAAGAAGAAGAGAAAGAAAACTCTCACAAATACTTAAACTTTCTTGAAACTTACTTCTAAATTGAATGCCTCTAATACAAAGAGGTTGGGTCTATTTATACTAATCCTAGAAGCCAATTTGTACATGTACATAATCTGAATACAAGCTATAAGAATCTGAAATTTGTCAAAAATGGAAGCTTGATGCATGGTTGGTGGGTTGGTGCATGGTAGGTGGGTTGGTGTATGGTTGGTGGCTTTTAGTCAACAACTCTTATCCGACTTCTGGCTTCAAATTCATCACCTAGACGGTGCATTTTGGCTTGGATGTCTTCATCAAAGTTGTAGCCAGTTGTCTCCTTGAAAATCTCCAATTTGAATCATGTCATTTGGACTTTTAGAACTCCAGAAATGCCAAAAACACTTCACCTACCTCAAGTTAGGTTGGAAGAACGTGTTTCCAAATTCAGACCAACTTGTAGCTTCTGAAGCATGCCTAAAACGACATCTATTGACAAAATGGTCTTCATTGAAGTTGGAGATATGGGTCTTATCTTTCAAGTGACCAAGTTTCAGCCCAAGAGGAGGCCTATAACCCACTATATAGTCCAATATGTGCATACTGCCCAGATGGTTTCGTGACAGCAAACCCACTCTGCATTGCAGGGAAATTTTGGACCCTTAGCATTCCGATCCAGCTCTTGAGTTCTTCATGAAACTTGTAGAGCATTGTCTTAGCTTTCCAAAGACACCAAGATCACCTCAATTGGATCACCGAGTCCCAAGTTATGACCTAACCAAGGAAGAAAGGTCAAAATGCATCAAAATCCGAAAATTATTCAATATTTGCATTAAAGCCCAATGAAGCCCAACAACATTAAACTCATCTAAAGTACTAATATTGGGCACAATAAACATCTAATAATGCCTAATACAAAGCTAACATAAGTGTCTCAAATTGATTGATCAATGCCCAAGAAATATCATGCTTTTAATATTACCATTTTATGCAATATTCCAAAGCCATAAAAACTCATAGTTTAAATAAAGCATAAAATCACAAAGCACAAATCATAAAGCATGAAACATAAAGCATAAACAAATTGAATATCAACTATAATATTCACACAAAAATTTTAAGAAAATAAACCATAAATCCTATTTTCCTACCACAAAATTGGTTGATAAAGAAACTCCTCATACCTTGTTTTTTTTTTCAAAAATTCCTAAAGAGAACTTTGTGAAAGTTCATTGTTCTACCACCAATAAATATCCTTAAATAAAACCAAAATCATAATATTTAAGCTCTAAAATATAAAATAAGATTATCATGGATCAATCTAATGATCTAAAACTTTGAAATAGAACTTTTAAAAGTGATGATAAAGAAGTTTCACCTTTTGATTATTCAACTTTGGGATTTCTAAAGAAAACGGTTTGAGAACGATTTCTTCTCAAAAAACTTTCTACACAAAATCTTCTTAAAATGGTTTTTGAATTTTAAAACTATGAATGGATCTTGGATTTCAAACTTGGAAGGCAAATCTTGTTGATTTGGCCGTGGGATTTGAGAAAGAATTATGAGAAATTGGTGAGTTTTTAAATGATGCTTGAATGACTATTTATAGGAAAAAGTGAAGGGTAATTTAGCAATTTAAAAGATCACATAAAAGACATTTTCATCATCCCCCCACTAGGCATTGGACATCCACCTTCAAGAAGATTGGAGAAGCTTGTAGAAGCCCTCCAAAATGGACTAGTCTTGCCATCCAAATTTGACTAGATTATCATAGGTAAGCAATGATGTCATAAACCCTAGATATTTAACTCTAGATTTTTCAGAAATCTGCTCCTGGACCTGGGTTTTGTAAACTTCCCTAGCCCCGAAGAATAATTTAAATTTTTGCCCAAAACTAAAAATATTTTTATCTGACAATTTGATCCCTAAAAATAGAAAACTTCAAAATCTGTTCCTGAATTTGAGTTTCATAAACTTCCCTGATCCTAATAAATAGTCAAAGCATTTCCAAGTCAAAATTTTAAAATTATTATTTTATTATCCGAAATAGCCCAGTTTAACACACAAAGTCAACAAAAACTAAAAATCCCCAAAAATAAAAAACTTAAGAATCTGGTCTTAGATTAAGGTTTCATAACTTTTCACGTTCCTAATAAAAAGTCAATGTATTTCCGGGCCGAAAATAAGTTATTTATTTTTATTTTCTGAAACTACCCCGAATCAACACATAGAGTTAATGAAAAATAAACATGAATTAAATGAAACTCATAAAAATTCTCAAAAATCATCATAAATCACAAAAATTGACAAAATCAATATTTAAATTAAAAACAGGAATTTCAGGTGTTACACATCCATAATCATTTGCCGGTCATCCCCTCTTTTCGCTCATATATCATTTTTAGCATTCTCAACTATCTCAACATTATATTCCTTATTTCTCTCAATAGTAACTTGACTAAGTCGATGTAGGTATTCCAGCCTTGGTGTTGTGAGCGTTGCATTCCTTATCATTGGATCTCTTGAAGTGACCACCTATCTATTTCACGGTCCCTAAGACTATACAGTAAACCCTTAACTTATTTCAAAACACGATATTTTAAAAATTACTCACATGATAATATCAGTAAGCATATTATATATTTAGTCGTTATAATTTAGTCTCATGGCTTCTCTCTTGTTTTTAATTTAATCCATCTACTAATGATATGCTAATGACATGGACAAAAATAATCCCACCTAGGCATCCATTTGTCAAATTGAACATAAATTCAAAGAGTTCTAATACCAAATGATGATAGGGACCATATTAATAATTATAGAAATTATAAGGACTTGTTTAGAAAGGAAATTAATAAAATGACTAAACTAAAAATAAGAATAAACTATAGGGACTAAATATATATTTTATCCACCAACAAAATTATTGCTGTGTCTTGATCCTCTGCCATTGATTTGGAAAATTCTCTTGCCTGACATAAATCAACGATCTTTACAATTGTCCATTGTAGTTTTCTAAAACAACTAAGTCTTATCCCACTAGGAGGAGTAAGCATGCACTCTATAAAAAACTAACATTTCTCCACTTGAATATAGTGGCTTTTTGATTTTCATAGAACTCAATAACATCTTGCATTGTGGGTCTCTTTCGTGGATCGCTCTCAGTACATCTCAAAGCCAACATGAGCACTGCAGTAACTTTCGTCACTACTTTCGATCGGGAACATTCACTTGCAAGGCATGAATCAACAATCTCTCCAATATCTTCTGTTTTCATCCAGATAGATCTAACCCACTTCACTAAATTCATATACTCTGGAAATGACGGATCTACTACTTTCTTTCTGGTTATTAGTTCAAGCAAAACTACACCATAACTATAAACATCAGATTTTCTGCTCTGCACTACTGAATATCCATTCTCTGCCACAGTATTATTTAAAGCATGTTAGGGAAATATTATTTGCACAGCTCCGGTTTCAAACTAGGACAAAATAAAGTTCTTAACACAAAATATCAAGTCACTAGCAGCAAGTGAAGTGTAAGATAAGTCACTATCTATGACATTTTGTTAATCCATATGACAATGAGAAATTGAAAATACAAAATCCAGCTAATCAAAATTAAGTAATGAAGAAGAATTACCTGGTGCAATATAGCCAGCAGTACCAACAATATATGCTGATTGCCTAGTTTGACAAGGACTGATAGAGTGCTGGTCCCTGCGCAGGGCAGTGCCAAAATCAGTGATAAGGGGCTCCATATCAGAACCAAGAAGTATATTCTTTGTTTTGATGTCTCGATGCAGTATGAGGGGGTCACATTCATAATGCAGATATGCCAGTCCATGTGCAATTCCAACTGCTATCTTAAGCCTGACATTCCACTTTAAGGATGGTGGTGGATTCTTTTCATGTAAAACATCATGCAGGCTTCCATTTTCCATGTACTTGTATACGATTATGCCATAGTCCTCTCTAAACCAATAGCCTATGTACCTTACCAAATTTGGATGCTTAATCATTGCAACGTTTTGAATTTCCATGTGCATAATTTCTTTGAGCTTACGTAAGCGGTTCCCTTTCTTCCTAGAAAATTCAAATTTCTTTACAGCAAAAACTCTGTCTGGACTTAGTTGGGCTTTGTAAATAATTCCATGGGCTCCTTCACCAATAATATAACGATCATTTAGGTTGTCAGTTGCCTTTATCACTTGGTCAGCAAGGGAAGACGAAGGCTCTTCAGTAAAATACAATGACCCTTGCTCTTCATCTGAGACATAGACTTCCTGTTCCTTCATAGATCTTCTGCGGAGATAAATATGAACCAGTACTAGCAGCATAGAAAAAACAAATATTAAGGATCCAACTTCTATCATCACGATTACAAATTTACTGATTCTTACATGCTCAGTTAATGAATCATTAACACATGGCTTCAAAAAGCTAGTTTTAGTGCAATTCAAGCCATCTGAAGGTGAACAATTGACACACAGGCTAGAATTACCCATGAAAGATGATGGTGAGGAATTTAGAAACTTCATCAGATTTTTTGGTACAGGACCCTTGAAGGAATTGTATGAAATATTAACCTCAACTAATGAAGGGAGCTCATCAAGAACATCTATGCTTCCTGTCAAATTGTTCAAGGATACATCCAGATCTTGCAACCTTTTTAGCTTACCAATTTCTAAAGGAATCTCACCTGTCAATCCATTAGCACTCAGATTCAACCCGTAGAATAGATTATGCAAAGCTCCCATTGATTTGGGAATTTCACCTCCAAACAAATTTCCACCAAGTTGTAACTCAAGAAGATTGTCAAATTCTGACAAAAAACCAGGGATACCCCCAGTAAAATGATTCTCTCTTAAAATTAACGTGGTTAGCCCCCTCCAGCCCCTCAAACTTGGCGGAATTGAACCGTTAAGGAAATTGAATCCCACATCAAAATGATCCATTTTAGTACAATTTGACAGCTGAGGAGGCAGAGCACCTTCCAAGTTGTTGTGAGCAAGATCCAAAACCAAAAGACTCCCAAGCTTTCCAAGCTCTGATGGAATAAACCCAGTAAATTTGTTCATTGACAAAATAATATCAGTGAGATTTGTGCAATTTGCCAAACTTGGTGGAATTGCTCCGCTGAATTTGTTCTTGCTGATGTCCATGTATTCGAGATTGGGATTACTTTCAAAATCAGGAAGAGACCCATTGAAATTATTTTCTTTGAGAACCAACCTGCTTAGAGTTGCACATCTTCCTACTTCAGAAGGTATCCCACCTTGAAGCTGATTAAATCCCATATTCAGCACACTTAATTGCTTTCCAAAACAAAGATTTGGTGGGATATTGCCAGTGAACTTATTATTCATAAGGTCCAACTTCACTAAACTGCAGTTGATTCCCAATCTTTGAGGTATGACTCCAGAGAACTGGTTGTCAAACAATGAGATATTTCTTAGATGCTTGAGCTCTGTCATCACTAAAGGTAGTTCTCCAAAAAGGCTATTATTATGAACAAGGATGTGCCTAAGACTTTGAATCCTCCAAATGCTGACTGGAATTTGACCTGCCAAATGGTTGAAAGACAATTCAAGGTCCTCCAATTTATTTAGCATTCCCAATTCATTTGGAATTTCTCCGCTAAAGCTGTTCTGAGAAAGATCCAAATGCTCAAGTAGACTACAATTGCCTATCTCTGAGGGTATTTTTCCTGAGAAACTGTTCTTCAACAACACAAAAGTCTGCAGGTGATGCAATTGTCCAATTTCTGGTCCTAGTTGACCAAAAATCCCATGAGAAGTGAGGTTCAGGGAGACCACATTATGGGCATGGTCGCATTGGACTCCTACCCATGAGCATGGAGTGGAATCAGAGACCTCCCAGCTCGAGTTTATGGGAGGAGGCACGAAGGTCCAGTGTCTCAAGAGTGACAACAGAGTCAACCCATCAGAGATTAGAGCAGAAGCATCAAAGGCACAGGCAGTGAAGTAAATGATCAACAATAAGAGCTTCATAGAGAGAAGAAGGAAGCACAAGGTAACCGAAAGAAAACAAGTAGAAACAATGGTTGCAATTTAAGGTTTGAGAGGTACAAGAAGCACTTATCTTCTTGGAGCTGACAAGAAAACCAGCAGGATATTGGAGAGAATGATGATGTTTTTGCGTTTGTACTTTTAAAAGGGAAAGAGGCTGCAATGGGATTGAAGTAATATGGGAAACGTGACTTTTCGTGTCTGGTATGTCTTTGCTTTATCTTGATTTATCTTTGCAATGCCCATACGAGAAAAGGTTGAATTATTGTCAGTGTTGGCAAAATATTGGTACTCCTACATGATTTCTCCTACATTAAAATATAAATTTTAATATATATATGATTTCTCTCTTTGCAGTATTGGTGTAATATATATCTAAAACAAATAATGGTGCTGCACTTATTTTTAATATAAAAGTGATAAAAAGAGATAGTGGTTGTAACGAACTTAAAATTAATGATAAAGATTATTTTTTAGTATGTCTTTCATAATAGAAGTTTATACTTAAAATAGGCTAACTTTATCCTTTCTCAATAATTGAACGGATATTGGAGAGAATGATGATGTTTTTGCGTTTGTACTTTTAAAAGGGAAAGAGGCTGCAATGGGATTGAAGTAATATGGGAAACGTGACTTTTCGTGTCTGGTATGTCTATGCTTTATCTTGATTTATCTTTGCAATGCCCATATGAGAAAAGGTTGAATTATTGTCAGTGTTGGCAAAATATTGGTACTCCTACATGATTTCTCCTACATTAAAATATAAATTTTTTAATATATATATGATTTCTCTTTTTGCAGTATTGGTGTAATATATATCTAAAACAAATAATGGTGCTGCACTTATTTTTAATATAAAAGTGATAAGAGATGGTGGTTGTAACGAACTTAAAATTAATGATAAAGATTATTTTTTAGTATGTCTTTCATAATAGAAGTTTATACTTAAAATAGGCTAACTTTATCCTTTCTCAATAATTGAACGGGAGTGAGGTAATACTAATTGGAAAGCATGATTTAGAAAAGTTATTTTGGATTATTGATCTATAAAATAAGTAAATAATTAATCCAAAAGATTCCACGGATGCAGTATTTGAGTCAAAGTTCATGCAATGAAAGAAGATAAAATATCAACTCTTCGACTTTGAAGCTTATCTCAAGTGGCTGAAATAGTGTTCATATCAAATAAAACATTTTTTGGATGGAAGAGTTTCGAGGAATGAAAATGAAGAAAAAAAGATAAGTAATTTTTTATTTTAAATTTATATTCTCTGTATTGATAATTTGAATAAAATAATAAGTTATTGTGTAACTTTTTAATCATTCATTTTTCATTTTTATAAATACTTTATATTTTTTTAAATGAAATATTACTTTTTCCTTCAAACTCCTTCAATACAAACATACCTCACTCTTTTAATTCCAATTAAATTTTACACAATACAAGCATTAACTGCGTTTTGGAGTGGGATTTTGTGGGTCATTATACAGTAAAGTAAAGAAACATTAACATCGAGGTGTAGTTCAATTGTCATCCTGAGTATTATATGGGCTCTAATATAAGGTTTGAATCCTACTAAAAGCACATTTAGTCACGGTCATATTATTAAATGTCTGAGCAAGATTAGTCTCTGATAAATTGTTGTTTTATATACTTAAATGTCGAGAAATTATATTTGATTTGGTATTTATTTAAAAAATTTATAAGGAAAACTTATACAATTTCCTTTGAATATTGCAGGTTGAAGATTTATGGCAATAAGACTTTAAAATGTTAAAATAGAAGCAAATTTTGGGAAAGATGCGAAGAAAAAGTGTTGTTTTGAAGAATTGGCAAGGAACACATCAGCAAGGCCTTGTTCAAGTATGGCCTTTAAGCACGACCGTGCTCATCAGCAAGCCCTTACTTATTTTCCTCAAGATCAGCACGATCATGCTCACTAAGACAGCCCTTGCTCATTTTGTTGATTTAAGCACGGGTACATTATTTATATTTGGACATGGTCGTGCTCACATTAAGCACAACCGTGCTCAGTATCCCTGTTGCACACGTAAAGGTTTTTAAAACCTATAAAAAGATATGTAACTAGGAGAGAGGGATCCAACATTCAAAGAAATAAAGTAGCTATAACCCTTTGCTTGATTAGAGAGTTGTAGCAGAGCTTTAGAGGTTTTTGAAACTATCAAGCGAAGGACCGTCTCCCCAATTATTTGTGAATGACCTATTCACCGCAAGGGGTTTCCAGTTTTTAGTTTTTCTATTATTCTTTTATGGATTTGAATTTGGTTTTGGTTTATACTTTCTTTTCTTTGACTATGTCTAGCTAAACCCATAATTAGGGTCTGGATTTCGATTTGATTTGAGTTTAAATGGATGCTTAATCCATCTAACCTTGATCAATTAAATCATAGATGCTTATCCTGTAGAAAATTCACAGATCATTTTAAGGCTTCTTGATGTGATTTATGTCCTATGATTGATTGTTTACTTAATTCTGTTACTAGTCTTAATTGATTTATGTTAATCGATCCTACAATCTTCCTCCCTGTGTTAACTTCTTGATTTGATTGAATAAGCATCCTTGATCCTTGGAGACTGACTCGATTTCATCCATCACCTATGCTACAAGTTCATGTGTGAATCGATTTTTGTATTTAACTGAGCTCGACATTCTTGTCACACTGTTATATTAAAAGCTTGTAGAGAAGGTCATCCTTCTTCTTCATTTGAAGTTGCAATCCTTTTATAGCAACTAAATATAGTTGTTGACATGGAAAAGGAGCTCTGACGCTCTAGATGCAGGTATCCATTCAGTGCATAATGCTTTATCAGGAAGTTTGCACATTTTCAGGCTAGACTTTCAACGCTGATGAGAAGAATGGTTCTGAATGACTCTTCTTGTCATCGAGATGACTCTTCTTTTAACTTGTTAGCAACTTCCATGCTTCTTATCATTTTTTTTTATGATTATGAGAAATTGGGTCTTTAAGCTTCATAAGAAGGTTGTCTTTTCTTTCTCATTCAAACTTCTAATTTTGTATGAGTTTGATCTTAGAAGTTTTTTAACAAGAGATTTTTGGAGTGACTCTTCTTATCAGCAGACTTCATCATGTTAAAGAAGTTTCTTTTCAACTTGAGTATCCAGACCTTCTTAACCAAGTTTCTTACCAAGATAAAATCTAAAACATGAAACTTTTAAGCTTGATTAAACTTATAAGAATTATCAATGTAGTTTGTTAGACATATCAGTGTAGTTTGTTAGACATCAAAACTTTAAAGGTTTAAACTTCTAAGCTTAAATATGGAAGTTTTAAGTTTAAGGTTCTATAATGTGTAGAGAAGGAACTTAATGTACCTCATTTAAATACTGAATGTACCTTGATTTTGTGTGAGGTAGACACCTAGATGTATTCCTCTAGCATTAACTACTGCTGTAGAATTGTTATGGTTACGTATGGACAGTAGTGACATAAATGTGCATATCCTGAGTTTTAAGAATCTAAATGACATGCGGTTTGTTCCCTTAGAAAGCTAAGAGGTAGGACTACTTTGAGTTAAAATTTCGTAACTTTTACTTATCTGGTTTTATACCAGTTTTAATTTGAAAATAGGCCATTCATGCATAACTGAGTTCCTGACAGCCTATCTTCTTGGCTGTATAGTATGAGGTGTAAGTCTCTGATGGGGGTCCTACTGGTGGGATTTGAAAGCTAACGTACCATACTTTATTTGGTAAAAAAATTAGAATTTTAGGAGCCCTAATGAAATTCTAGTTTGCTCATGAGACCAAAATTTGTGCTGCAAAATTGTAATTCTGACAGATTATGGTCTAGATTGCATAACTTGGGATATAGAAATCTGTCTGACCTGATTCCAATGGCATTTAAAAGCTAAGATATACCATTTTATGCTGTAAAAATTTCAGGATTTTAGAATTTTCCAGTGAAATCCCAGTTTACAATTGAAAATGTAATCTAGCCTGTCGAATTGCCTCTCCTAACAACTTATGATTCTAGTTGAATAACTTGCGCCAGAGAGATCTAGATCACTTGCTTCTCTTTGTAATTAAAGCTTAGAAGCATGGCAATGAACGGTATAAATTTCAGAAATCTTATACACTTCATGTGTTTCCAGTAGAGCCATGAAGTTGGGAAACTATAAATATTCATGAAGTTTAAAAATGGATAGCTATGTTAATCTCTCAAGGGCAGTTAAGTACCAAAATATGTACCTAGGCTGAACACTTCCTCCCTTTTCAATAATAAAGAAGATTCCTTATGTCTTATCCCCAAGTTTAGTGCTTTCTCCACATTCATACAAGATGATGGGTGAAAGAGTACCTTCAATTACAATATTAAAAATAAAAGTATCAAAGTCAGCAACTTTACTTTCTTTTATTTCTAGTTCTAGGTGTCACACAGATTACAGACACACCGCGAGCACAACCTAGAAATGACAGTGGAGGAATAAAGGGAAGATGAGTATCTGTGAGAATGAATGGGGGGAAACATATCAGTTAATTCAGTAAAGTGTTGTTTGATAACCGCTTTTCTTGAATATGTAGAATTAGAGGATTCTATCCAAAGTTTTAAATTGCAGTTGCGGTTTGGTTGCAGTCGCGGTCGTGTTGCGGCTAATGCGGTCAATACGGACTAATATTGGCCGATACGGACTGCAATTGCGGGGTGTTGGATTGTGGCAGCCACCGCAACCAAAATGTCGCTGCCCCATCAAGTGATGTAGCTTAAGATTTAAAACTCCGATTCTATCTAATCTTTATATATATATATATATATATAAGGTTTCATAGGATAGTCTATTTTTAAGTTTTGGAATTCACTTTGTCATTTGACTCGTCCCAAATTTTTGTTTGGATATTTTGCAGTTGATTTACAGGAAACAAGTATCATAGTAGTGTAGCGAAAAAGTTATATTAGAGGAAATATTTAATTTTTTATTTAAGTTTGTAATTTTCGAAATATTAGTTTCACTACAATCATGAAAGGAAGTTGTAGATTTAAAGGTTTCATTTATTATTTATATTAAAAAAAAATTAGCATACAAGTTTAATAGGGACTTCGAGATTAAGGAGCTAGTCCTTAATTCTCACCTGTCTCGTGACCCTTGGCTGGGCTGTGACATTACCAAATGTAAACTGAGGACTCTTAAGGCTTCTACACTACACGAAGAAGCACAAGATTCATTGCAATTTGGAAAGTGTCATTAGCTACTTTCCCTAAAGTAAAGCATGCTTTTCTCAAAAGCAATGGACCCCAACTGCCCTACCAAATGTAAACTGAGGACTCTAAGGCTACTACAAGACGAAGCAAGAAGGTTCGTTGCAATTTTGTAAAGTGTCATTAGCAAAAGCGTCATCTTAGTATATTGGCCAGT
Source organism: Styphnolobium japonicum (assembly GCA_023212625.1). Taxonomy (NCBI): domain Eukaryota; kingdom Viridiplantae; phylum Streptophyta; class Magnoliopsida; order Fabales; family Fabaceae; genus Styphnolobium; species Styphnolobium japonicum. Next base: position 9,510,999 of record JALBWW010000010.1, read on the forward strand.
CAATCTTTTTGGGGTGAATGATGTTTTCAATTTAAGTGTTCATTCCCATTTTACAGTGCTGGTTTTTGAACAGCACTATTATTAGTTTGATTTAAACATGAATTGATGAGTAGAAAAATATATATATCCTTTAAACTTTTTTTCTATTAAAAAAACACAGCCTGTTCATGTTAATATAATAAAATATTTTAAGATAATGATTATTCCTATACTCTCTTTTTTATATATCAATATCTTAATTAGTAATTTAATATCTATTGATTATAGATTATATTTAATAAAACTTCTATTATGAAATCTAACTAATAAACGTTTAATTATTCATCCAAAATATCGATAATAAAAAAACCAAGATAATGACCATCATTCTTGACTTTCCTCAAAACATGCCTCACTTTCTATCAAAGTGGTTTTGTTTTTCCCCTTAAAAAAGTACCTCTAATCTAACATGCTATCATAAGCACCAGTTACCTGCCATTGGCAAACTTTTCCAGAATTCCAGTCTTTGAATGTATACTAAAAAATTCATGCACCCAATCTTGGTGTTCACTCAACCTCTATCATTCTGGCGGATTGTCGTCATGTTTTTCTGTTCCCTTTTGAGACTCTCTTCCTCCCAAGTTGCTGGTATTTTCACGGTTGCTTCTTTTGCCTTTGCTGCTGCTATTGCTACCGTTAGTTCTGATGCTGCAGCAGATCAAGGCAGCGAAGCAGGTGCTCTATTAAAGTGGAAAACCAGCCTTGACAACCAATGCCAAGCTTCCTTGTCTTCTTGGACAACTGGTACCAGTCCTTGCAAGTGGGCAGGAATTGTCTGTGACAACTCCAACTCTGTGTCCACTATAAATGTTACAAATTTTGGACTAAAAGGTAATCTTCATGCTCTCAACTTCTCATCCTTTCCTAACCTGCTTGGTCTGGATATAAGTCACAACTTGCTTAATGGAACTATTCCCTACCAAATTTGCCAATTGGTGGACTTGAAGTATCTATTGTTTGAATCAAATGGACTTTCGGGTTCTATTCCCTCAGCAGTTGGAATGTTGGCAAATCTCGTTGAACTTGATTTGTCAAATAACTTTCTCTCTGGTAGAATCCCATCAGTTAGAAACTTGAGAAATTTAAAACAACTTTCCCTCTTTAACAACAGTCTCTCTGGTCCCATTCCTCAGGAACTGGGAAAACTCTCTTCTCTCACAACAATCAAATTGTCATACAATAACTTGTCTGGGCCAATCCCACCCTCCATAGGAAACTTGGCCAATTTGAGTAAGCTTCAACTCACTAATAATTCACTGTCTGGATCAATTCCTTCCTCTCTTGGAAACTTGACAAAGCTCATCTGGTTGTCTTGCTCCCAAAACAGACTTTCTGGATCAATTCCTGCCTCCATAGGAAACTTGGTCAATTTGGAGAGGCTCAGCCTTGCAGAAAATAATCTTTCTGGACCTATTCCTTCCACCTTTAGAAATTTGACAAAGCTCACCTTCCTACTACTCCAAAAGAACAAACTTAGTGGTGCCATTCCACCAGAAATGAATTACTTCACCAATTTGGAAATCTTACAATGTGAGAACGAATTCACTAGCCAGTTGCCGCAACATATTTGCCTTGGAGGGTCACTCAAGAGCTTTGCTAATAACGAGAATTATTTCACTGATTTTGTTTTTTGTCCAAAACTCCGAAGAAACCTTCTTGGTCAAAAGAAAACCAAAGTCACGGTATTGGAATTATTCCTTGATATTGGTACTGGATTGCTAGTAGTGTTTGTGGTTGGAGTTTCTTTGTGCATCATTTGTGGAAGTGCAAGAAAAACCGATACGCAGGCTAGAGAAACACAAGATCCTGTTTCCTTATTTGATTATGGTGATGAAAATAAGATGAATGAAATTATCATTGAAGCCACAGAGCAGTTTGATTACAAATATCTCATTTGGGAAGGAGGGGATGCAGATGTTTATAAGGCTAAATTACCCTCAGGTCAAGTTGTTGCTGTGAAGAAATTTCATTCAGATCTTGAAAATTTTAAGAGTGAGGTTCGAGCATTGAAAGAAATCAAACATCGTAACATTGTGAAGCTATTTGGATTTTGTTCCCGTCCGCACTTCTCGTTTTTGGTTTATGAGTTCTTAGAAGGGGGCAGCTTGGATAAAATACTGAAAGATGATACACAAGCAATTGCGTTTGATTGGAACAAGAGGGTGAGCGTTGTTAAAGGTGTGGCTAATGCTTTATTCTACATGCATCACGGTTGCTTACTTCCTATTGTTCATCGTAACATGTCAAGCAAGAATGTTCTTTTAGATTTGGAATATGAAGCTCGCATCTCTGACTTTGGAACAGCTAAGGTTCTGAATCCTCACTCAGACAATTTGTCCTCGTTTGCAGGCACCTATGGGTATGCTGCTCCAGGTTAGGCCCTTTTCTTTGTTCTTAACAAACACTACACTTGCTTCTATTCAAAACTCTGCTACTTCATGCATGCTATAATTTTTAAATTTTAATTTACTGCAGAGCTTGCTTATACAGTGGAAGCGAATGAGAAATGTGATGTCTACAGTTTTGGTGTACTTTCTATGGAAATACTTATGGGAATGCACCCTGGAGATCTCATTTCCTCAATGATGTCACCATCTACAGCATCAAGAGCCTATGAATTGCTATTGAAGGATGTGTTGGACCAGCGGCTTCCTCGTCCCACGAGCCTGGTTGTTGAGGAGGTGGTCTTGATTGCAGAAGTAGCATTAGCTTGCTTGAGTGTAAGTCCACGTTCTAGACCAACCATGGAACAAGTATCTCAGGGGTTTGTAATGCCAAAATCAGTTTTAGTGGGGCCCTTCCACAGGGTCACACTTGGACAACTCATAAGTAATTGAACTTACTTTTTCTTCTTTTTGTTATAGTTTGTTCGGTTCTGTCATGGTACAATGTGTCATGTTTTTAAGGGCTTGAAAAGGCTGAAGCAAAATTATTGCTCAAGGTCTGTTTTATTGAAACCAGGAATCTATCTATTCACTGAGTGTTCCTTTTAACGAAATATCGTTGTCAATTTTACTTTCCTTAAATAAAATATCTCCAATCTGATATGATATTCATCAAGTTAAGTTGGCAAGCAGGGAGAGCCTGTAAGATGGCACTCTCTAAACAGGCATTGTTAGCACCAATCTTTTAAATGATGAGGCGGCAACATCTTTGCAATTGCAGATCGCATCGACCCGCATCAGCCTGTATTAGTCATAACGCGACCGCGACCATAACTACAATTGCAGCTGCGATTTAAAACCTTGGTTAGCTCTTATGGCTTGCATGTTGGTCGCACGCACCAATGCTGAAGCTATCTTGGCATATGATCAGGTCACCGTATGGCTGACTCCACTGCTAGAAGCCTTCTCTTCTCTGCTGAGCCTCCAGTTGAAGGATTCTTACTTTCTCCAAGAGAAAATGCTCTCATTTATTCACAAACCAATTTAAATATGCCAACTCCTTTGTGGATTTGATGTTTACTTAAATTTATATAGTTAATTAAATTTGAGTCCAGTTAATTCATAATTAAAACAGTTAATTGAGACTAAAATTTGATTAATTATACAAATTTTGTTAAAAGTTAAGACCCACAAAAATGATTTGGCTTCTTGTCATTAATTAGTGTGAAGGGAGAATTCCTCTGGTGGAACTAAGAATTTCTCCTCCAGGTCCTCCACATCTTTTCATTCTCTTAAAAAATTTAATAGTATCTTGGGTTTAGCCTGAAATTGCAAAGTAAAATTTTTGGCATCTGCGCTAATTTTATGGATGTGATTGTGATTTAATTGGATGGTGAACTAATTGACCAAAGCATGCAATACCTCATCAATAGGAATAAAGGTAATCCATGGCTAGGAATAATGAGTTTTTCACAAAACTCATCATTTTTAATGCACAAGTCCTATTTAAAAAACTGTTTGTATCTTATTCTAAACATTACATTATAATATTTCTAAGAAAAATAAGAAATTTCTAATCCAAAACAATTGAAGATAAGAAACTGTGAATTAAGGTATCCCTTCATAAACATTAATACCAATATGTCTGAGTTCATCATTATCCATTCAAACTTCACTCCATATCTTGACCCAAGTGCATTGTTTCTTGGATAACAGCTTACACTATCTAATTTATGTAAAGAAAACAATAACAAGAGTTGGAGCAATAGGAATAATTAAGGTTGTGTAAAATGAGAAAATGAGATAATATATTTGCTTCATTCATATCAACATATACAATATTTGATGGTCTGATTGTTCAGGGCATATTTAGGACCATACTTAGATAGCTTTTACAAAATAAGCATTAGAACACACTTCTAAGACTCATTACTGACTACAATCAGTTTTAATTAATAAAAAAATACAAAAAAGATATCTAACATGACATAAAGTATTCTTGAAAAATCTCAATCACTCCTCGTTCCTTGAGATTTTTCTAGGATACTCCAAGCTTTGTTTTGAGAAACTCAAATTTGGCTTTAGGCAAAGCCTTTGTTAGAATGTCTGCTGATAACCTTTCGACAAGTGTACCAAATTATTTAAGTAATAAAAGAGTGAGTAAGTATCATCCCATGAGGATTGAGCTTACCAAACACCAATTCACTAGATTTAATGTTATTTAGGCTACCGTGCTTTTGGATCGAATGGTGCTCTAATGGTAAGAAGTAATGCAATTAACAATAAAATAAAGAAAATAAAACTAAAGTGCAATTGATTGAATTTTAGATTGTACGGATTTGATACAAATGCTAGGGATGTGACTTCACTTGACTTTTCTGATTAATCTATGAACTCTAATTTACTCAAACTCTATTCCTATGGTTTAATGGTTGAATTTTCAAAAGCTAATTGAATTCCAATTCCTTGGTTACTTCAATTTTCCTTTAATCAAATTAGAACCAATTAATATGTTAACCTAGCTCTAACTGAAAAAGGGGTTTCCAAGAAGTATGAAATTAAAGAACCCACAAAACCACAAGATCTATTCCTAAATTTTGTTGAAATTAAGGGGCTTATCCCTAATGCCTAGAACACAGAGATTTTCCAACCTCATTCATGAACCCAAGAATCAAATTATGAAAGGCCAATTCACAAATTGTATTAAGACAAGGATAAACAATTAAACCAGATAAACAAGTTCATGCTCATGAAAGATTCATAAATCAATCATACAAGTCAAGCTACATCCTATCCCTAGCTAAGGAGATTTAGCTACTCATGATACAAAGGAAAGAATGAACTCCATGAAGAATCCAAGATGTCGATGTTGAAATCCTTCAATCTTCCTCTTGAATCCCTTCTAATTGAGTTAGGGTAGTAGTAGATCCCCTTTTCTTGTTTCCCAATTGCCCTCCCTTGATATTTCTCTTAATTTTCTATTTACATGTCAGCAAAACGCATGCAAAGTCATGCCCACTACTCAAGCGGTGGGTGTCCAAAGCGTAGAATCTTGTTGGAGATTTAGGCGCTCAAGCAGTGACAATCCACCGCTCAAGTGATGGTTATCCAAAATGCATTCCTCCACTCTTTGTTGCTTTAATTCTTTTCAATTGATCAAGAACTAATCTCCTTTATTCCATAACCTAATAATCACAAAAACACAAAGTAGAAATTAAACATCAAAGCAAGAAAACATAGCAAAACACTAAACAAAGAGATAAATAAATACACAACAGAACAAAGCTTAAAACAATGAAAAAAACTGCATCAAAGGCTGGTTTTAGGAAGAATTTGACATATAATGTGACAAGAACTTATCCATTCTACATGATTATCATCTGCTAGTTGCATATTAGAGTTGAAATGATGTAGATTACTTCACGTTGCTTCACTGCCTCTTTTATTGCATGATACTTGACTTTGATGTACTTGGTTTTTCCATGCTAAGTAGGAGTTTTAGTTACGGCTATAGCAGACTTGTTATCCACCCAAATGACAATAACTTTATTTTGTTACTACCCTAACTCCAATAACTTATTTATGTTGATAATCTACCAATTATCTAGTTATTGTGTGCTTAATTTGGGTGGTTTTGTCTCTTTTGTAAACTTTTTTTTTAGTTGTTTTGCCCTTAGTTCTTTATCTTTTTTTCATTAGTTGTCTTGTTACTTAATTCTTGTTAATTTTGGTTAATTTAGTTGTTTTTAATGTTAATAATTTTCTTTTTATTCTTGCATGAGGTTACATTGTGGAAAGATTGGGATTCAAGAGCAATTTAAATCATTCTTACATGCTGAAAAAGCTTGGCTGAGCCAAGCTTTCTCTTGGCTCAGCGCAAGAGAAATTTCACATTCTGGAAATCCAAGGCTGAGCGCAGCAAAACCTTGGTTAGGCGCAAGGAGCAAGATCGAGAGGTTGTATTCTGAATAAGCTGCTCTTAGCGCAGCAAAAGCTTGGCTAAGCGCAAGGCCACCCGAGAAATAACTTAAAACTTGGTTGAGCGCAACTTTTGCTGGGCTGAGCCAAGCTTCCAACTTTCACCTGAGATTATAAAATCACTTTTAAGTCAAGGTGTGGGAGGAGCAGAGTTGGGGGGGCACGAAACCTTCAACCCTGAAGGAGGAAAGAAGACTCTTGATCATCTTTGGGAAAAGATCTTCATAGAGTTTGAATTGTTCTTCATTCCTTTTTTATTTTCCCTTGTTCTTTCTTTCACTATGTCTAGCTAAACTCCCTTTTGTTGGGATTAGGTGGATTTTGATGGATCTTGATTGTTTTTTATATTGGATTCAATTAACATGAGTTATTATTCTATTTTGAGTTTATGATCTCTTTTCTTAATGCTTTCAAAGGATTAACCCTCTTTGGAATGATTTTAAGATTATATGTTGAATGGAAATTTGATGTATGATTTTTCTATGAGATTATGAACCTTACTTATCTTAGGCTAGGAATAGTCATTGATTTACTCGTTACCTGGTTGAATTCTAAATCCTAATGCTTATTACCTTTTTGAATCACCTAAGGAATTAGGGATTTTATTTGGAAATAAAGGATCAATTACCTAAGGAATTATGAATTGATTAATTTAGAGAATTCGGTAACAAAATAAGAATAATAGCTTGTGTTAATTCCAATTAATATGCAGCAAGTGAAATCAAATGAAACTTGATCCCAACTCTTTCATTAATTGATTTTCTTTCATATTGCATACCAAGTGTTTGTTGAATTGCTTAATAGAAAATACCAAAAATATTGTTATTGCATTAGTTCTTGTGTTTATCTTATTTTGCTGCTAGAGCTCTAACAAGAGGTTGTCGAGACCTCGTCAAATAATAAAAATTACCGGTTCGCAAACTAATTTGTAGTATAGAGCATGAACCGAATCGTCTCTCAAGGATCCAAAAAGAACAAATATTTAATCAGATCAAGATAATTAAAAGGGGGGTTTAATGATTGGAAAAGATTATACACTAGTTGAATTAAAAGAAAGTAATTAACAAATTTCAAGAAACAACCAATCCAAGGAAATTTACCGATCTTGAGTTTAACTCATCATTGATCACAAGAATTTCACTTAATTGCTAATCATGTTCTTGGCCTTAGATCACATCAAGACGCCTCAACATGATCCAAGAATCCTCTACTAGATAAGCATCTAGGATTTAATTAACCAAGGTTAGATAAAGTAAGCACCATCCAACATAGATTAACTTAAGATCTAGAATTCAACCAAGCTAAACAATTTATCAAAACGCTTTAATATATTGTTTAGTCTTTGTGATCCTCTTTGAATACATGATAATAAAGCTATTATCACATCAACATCTAAATCAAATTAAGCAATTCAATCTAGATAAAAATCAAAAGTGGAAGAAGAGAAACTTGAATAACAATTAAGCAATATGAACAAGCGAAACAAGATCTCCAAATTAAACATCAAGATGGCTAATCCCTTGGATTGATTATGAGAGCCTAGCCTTCCATGGATGGGAAGGAAGAACTCAGAAATAAAAGAACAAAAACAAAATTCTAAAGAGAATGGAGAAGAAGAGAAAGAAAACTTTCACAAATACTCAAACTTATTTCAAAATTGAATTCCTTTAATACAAAGAGGTTGGCTCTATTTATACTAATCCTAGAAGCCAATTTTTACATGTACATAATCTGAATACAAGCTATAAAAATATGAAAATTGTCAAAAATGGAAGCTTGATGCATGGTTGGTGGGTTGGTGCATGTTAGGTGGGTTGGTGTATGGTTGGTGGCTTTTAGTCAACAACTCTTATCCGACTTCTGGCTTCATTTTCATCACCTAGACGATGCATTTTGGCTTGTAGGTCTCATGAAAGTTGTAGCCAGTTGTCTCCTTGAAATTTTGCAATTTGAATCATGCCATTTGGACGTTTAGAACTCCAAATATGCCAAAAACACATAACCTACCTTATGTTAGGTTGGCAGAACGTGTTTCCAAATTCAAACCAACTTTTAGCTTCATTATCATGCCTAAAACGACATCTATTGACTAAATGGTCTTCCGTGAAGTTGGAGATATGGGTCTTATCTTTCTAATGGCCAAGTTTCAGCCCAAGAGGAGGCCTATAACTCACTATGTAGTCCAATATGTGCACACTGCCCAGATTTTCCTGACAGCAAACCTGCTCTGCATTGCAAGGATGTTCTGAACCCTTAGAAGTCCGATCCAGCTCTTGAGTTCTTCATGAAACTTGTTGAGCATTGTCTTAGCTTTCCAAAGACACCAAGATCACCTCAATTGGATCACCGAGTCCCAAGTTATGGCCTAACCAAGGAAGAAAGGTCAAAATGCATCAAAATCCGAAAATTATCCAATATTTACATTAAAACCCAATGAAGCCCAACAACATTAAACTCATCTAAAATACTAATATTGGGCACAATAAACATCTAATAAAGCCTAATACAAAGCTAACATAAGTGTCTCAAATTGATTGATCAAATTCCCCCACACTTAAGCTTTTGCACTCCTGGGCAAAACACATAAGAACAAAACTAAAGAAAAATATGAAACATCATATTGTTAAACTAAAAACATAAAAAACTGATTATACCTAATTTAATCCATTTTAGTAGGAAAACACGATGGCACTTAGCATGTGCCACAAGCCTTTAAACCCCTAGGTGTCCCTAGTGGACGAGTTATAGCCTCGTGAGGGTTTACCAGGATGATACCCACAAACATGTAATATTTTATTTAATCAATTCAACTAATTTTTAAATACAAGCATTGTATCAAATATAAACCATAATTAATAAGTCAAGTATGCTTAACAAAGAATAGTTGAATCAAACCAATTGAGAATAAAGTATAGCATAATCATGCTTTAATCAGAAATAGGCATGTTCAAATTGAGTAAAATTTCTCACAAGTGACACTCAAATCACACAAGGTGTTTAGGTTATCTGTTTGCCCTCAACTCAGTCAAATTATGAAAGTATTTTACCATAGGCTTGCATATACATCAATTCTCCACTACTTAGATCAAATAAATTGCAAAAATCAAGAGGTCTTTCAAAAAGGTTGTAATGGAACTTATAAGATGAAGGAAGGGAACAATATGAATAATAGCAGGTTAAAACCAAAGAGAATAAAAGAGCATTGAGGAGTAACTCAAGTAGAAAGAATAAAATTTTTACCCAAAACCATAAAATGCTCATTCTCTTCACACACATTCCTTTTTCTATTCTTTTATTTTTCTTTCTTTTTTCTCTTTTTTTTGTTTTTTTTTTGTTTTTTTTTGTATTAAGCATTTCGTATCAGCACACCAATTCCCCCTCACTTAAATCATTGCAAGCAAAAGAACTCCTTCAATAAGAAAATCAATGCTCTCACATTCCCTAAGGTAAGGTAAAACATGGTTTTTCACTCAAAGCTTGTAATGAGCTAAGAACAAAGAATAGGCAAATAGGTTCAGAGGGAGTTAATAATTGGATAAATGCAAGGTAGGTTTATTTGGCCAAAGCAGCTAAGTCAAGAAAAAATGCCTCTGTCATTTTCATGCAACATACAGACCAATGTAATCTCAAATCGATTCAATGCAAGTTCTAGAAAATAAATTCATAATTAACATCACTCATGAAAGAAAATAAACCAAGTGTAAGTATCAAACTTGGAAAAGCCCAAAACTCACAAAGGTATGGAACATTCACTCAATTCAACCATGCCTTCTTCCTAATATCCACAATCATATACACATGTATATCATGAAAATGATTCAACTATAAACTGTTTTGCATACTTTTATTATCAATTAAGCTTAGATTCAGCACATGCTTGCATCAAAATTAATTGAAAAGATCAAAATGAATTTTTTTTTAATTTTTTTTTAATATGCAAGAACAAAATAATTTAAGACATACTATAAAATGCAAGTTAAGATGCGTCTCAAGAGCAAAACTACTCCTTACTCTGCCATCATACCTCTAATAAGCTAGTAACAATAAAGATTAGCTGGTTATTTTTTTTTTTAACTAAACTATGTACATGGTATTGTCAACTATACCTCCCCCAACTAATTTAAGACATTGTCCCCAATGTCAAAATAAAGATAGGTAGAGTGTAGAAGATCTTAATAGAATACTACAAATCAAGCCTGAAATAAAAAAAAAATTACAAAAAACTAAAACCATAGCAGAAAACAAAAATTCACAAAGACAAAGTCAAATCATGTTTTTGCTTTTTGCTGTTGCTGCCTTGTTCCCAATTCAGTGGAGCCATTGCTGGATCACGTTGTGGTACAAATTCGTTTAGTTGATCGAGCAATTGTTCAGGAGTTGCAGTAGTTACAAGACTTTGACGTGTCGCTTGTGAGATGAACCTTTTTTCTACAACATGATCAAGAAAACAAAACAAATTGTCATAAAAATCATTAACATTTAATATACCTATGGGTTTTTTGTGAAAGTTCTGCTGTGACCAGGATGTAATTTGGAAGAGCTCTTCCAAAGTTCCAAAACCACCAGGTAGGGCAATAAAGGCATCAGCATTTGCTATCATAATGTTCATGCGTTGGTGCATGCAAAATACCATTACTTCATCCCCTAATGTTTTTCCAATGGGCTTGCTGATAGATAAAGGACTGGGAATGACACCAAGGACTTTGCCACCTCCTAAATGTGCAGCAGTTGCTACACAACCCGTTAACCCAAGACTACCTCTTCCGTAAACTAAATGGATTTCTCTCTCAGCTAGCACTCGACCAAGATGGTGTGCAATATTTACAAACTCTTTATCTTTCCCAGGATTAGATCCACAAAAGACACAAACACTCTTGATCCGACGAACTGAAGTGACTTTCATTTTTTTTTCTCTTTGATTTTTTTTGTACTCTCACCTTATCAATGATCTGAAGAGAGCAAAGTGCATTATTTAAAGGCATCAAAACTCAAAGGTAATAATTACACCTACAAAGGAGGGGTAGATCCGTGTGTCAGGTAAGTTTGAAAATAAGCACAACAATGATAATAGCTATATGACAAAGATAAAAGGCTAATCTATATGTGTCAGAAGAAGTTTGAAAATATGCAACGCATATTTCAAAAAAATACGGCTAAAATTTTTTTTTTTTTTGAATTTTTTTTAATAAACAAGAAGAAAAAAGAAAAATCAAAAATAAAAAAATAATACTTACAGGAGGTGTGATTGTGGCTCATATTTTCCTCTGGTTTTACGTCCAGTAACGGCTTGAAGCTCTCTATGGGCCGATGGTCGGCTTCCCATCCAATTTTCTTAAAAATTGGCAAACAGGATCTTTTTGAGTCAGATTCCCGAGACTATAACGCTCATGTTCATCTTGGAATATTGGCCATAAATCGAGAAGTGCCCTTTGCACATCTCCACTAGGATGCGTCTCAAGAGTCAATAAAATGTTATCTAAAGACTCCTTACTCATGCCATCTTTAATGAAGTTAATTTTATCATCTCGGTTTATAGACGTCATTCCAATTGATTTGCATTTTGTGTTACAGGTCCATCTTGCACATTTATAGCAGACCCGTAACCTTTTTGCTCTTCTTTTCTTGGCATATAAACTTTTACCTAGCCCTGGCATATATGAAACAAGAGCGTCAGAAAATTCACCTCTGAGTCGGACCTTTGCTTCGATCAACCAGCGTATATCCGCAGGGATGCCTTTGTGCATAAACATCCTTAATCTCTCAAACCTTGCACAATAAATGTTAGTTAAAGCATTTTGAGGGAGAGAAGGGAATTGCGTGCGGAGATTAAAAAGCTGATTATCCATTTCGAAAGAAAGAAGAAAGAGAGAGAAAAAAAATTGAGTAAAATTATGTATAGATTTCAGTGTTTGTGGGTAACTGAAGGGACCGAAAAAGATTTTCACGGAGTACCGTTATCCGCCATTTAACCGGTGAAAAATCATCTGTCAAAGAAAAACAAACAAAATAAAGACAGAAAAATCAAACTTTGATAGATTTTCTCACTTGGCACCGTTTTTTCTGTCTCGATTCCTGTGATAACAAATAAGTCAAAGTTAGAAAGTGGATAGAGTTAGAAAACTTGGGATGCCGCCCAAAAAGCGCTACTTTTAACGTCTTCAGCCAGCGTGATTAAAGATTTTTCATGATCGATGGGTCATCCTCAATAATGATTCAATTTCTGGCCATTGACCTTAAAAGTGGCTTTCTTTTTTTTTTTTCAACAAAGATTTATATAGACAACAGAAAATAAACACAACAGACAAAACAAAAAATAAAAACAGAAACAGAAGAAGAAGGAAAAAAAGTAATAAAAGACAAACATCAACGATGACAAAAGCGAAGCAGAAATAGAAACAGACAACACAAACAGCAGAAACAACAACAACAGAAAAGAGTAAATTGTAACAATCAAATAAAAACAGAAACAATATTAAAAACAATAGCAAAACAGTAAAAACAAAAAGAAAATAACAGCTAGAAAAATGAAATAAAAGTGTGGAAAGAAAACTCCCTATGGATAGCAAAAGTAACAAAATCCTAGCGGCCACACCATTGCCAGTGTAAATGATCACCACATCCAGAATCTGAGGGTTCAGTCTCCTTGGGGGCTGCTTTATTGGCTTAACTCCATCTTCAAGTAAAATCCTACGCATGCATATGGAAGGGCTAACGCTAGGAATGTCTACAAGTATGATGGATCTTTGATTCTCCTTAAAAATCTGCAGCATCCTCTCCTCCTCATCAGTAAGGAAGTTTTTAGCCACAATGAACTCCAATTTTGGTGGCTGCACTACTTTTGTAGATTGAATTACTGCATAATCTGCTAAAAAAGATTCATCATGTCTCAAAAAGGCAGCAATCTCAGCACATGCATTACACAACATATCACCATCACAACCAGTACAACAAACAAAATCATCAAAATCAGTAAAACTAGCAAATTCAACACACAAATCATCAATTGGTTTTTTCTCATCAATGATCTCATGTTTTGCAGAATCAGATTTCTGCATCTGTTGCTTGCTCAACTGACTCAATGAAGATGTAAGTTGACCAACTTGGGTCTCCAAGTTCTGTACTATAGCTTCTGTTCTCTGCTGGAATTGGATGTTGTTTTGAGCCAATTGTTGCATCAACAAAATGGTCATGAAATATAGAACCATCATCTTGTAATGTGGTGCAAGCATATGTGGGATGATAAGAACTACAACATATACTACAAAATCTTGCAGATTCTTGCACATGTAACTGATGTTGTTCCACTGCCAACTGCCTCACCAGATAAGCCAACTCATCAAGTTTATGCCCCATCAAATTAGTGATCAAACACAAAATCACAAAAACAAGTCTAAATATACACACAAAATAATTATAGAAAACATATCTACAGATTTTTAAAAATTATGAGACTACCACAGAGTGAAATCTACACAGAAATTCTATCTAATAGAATAATAAAAAATATTAAAAAATTGAAAAAGTGGTCTAACGATGGAATTTGGCTAAAATAAGGATGACCTTACTATAAATAGTAAGCCTTTCTCAAAATAATGTCTTCCAGTAGTGTACCAAAATTCAGGTCAATCAGAGATACTTTACCGAACCGAAATTCTTGACACAATGCCCTTTGCCCAATTTTAGTCGAATTCCACTTGAAAATGCTTCAAAAACAAAACAAACACAATTGTTAGAGTTAGATGAAATGATCAAATAGTTGCCTTTGGATCCCCGGCAACGACGCCAGATTTGACAAGAGGTTGTCGAGACCTCGTCAAATAATAAAAATTACAGGTTCGCAAACTAATTTGTAGTATAAAGCATGAACCGAATCGTCTCTCAAGGATCCAAAAAGAACAAATATTTAATTAGATCAAGATAATTAAAAGGGGGGTTTAATGATTGGAAAAGATTATACACTAGTTGAATTAAAAGAAAGTAATTAACAAATTTCAAGAAACAACCAATCCAAGGAAATTTACCCATCTTGAGTTTAACTCATCATTGATCACAAGAAATTCACTTAATTGCTAACCATGTTCTTGGCCTTAGATCACTTCAAGACGCCTCAACATGATCCAAGAATCCTCTACTAGATAAGCATCTAGGATTTAATTAACCAAGGTTAGATAAAGTAAGCATCATCCAACATAGATTAACTTAAGATCTAGAATTCAACCAAGCTAAACAATCTATCAAAACGCTTTAATATATTGTTTAGTCTTTGTGATCCTCTTTGAATACATGATAATAAAGCTATTATCACATCAACATCTAAATCAAATTAAGCAATTCAATCTAGATAAAAATCAAAAGAGGAAGAAGAGAAACTTGAATAACAATTAAGCAATATGAACAAGCGAAACAATATCTCCAAATTAAACATCAAGATGGCTAATCCCTTGGATTGATTATGAGAGCCTAGCCTTCCATGGATGGGAAGGAAGAACTCAGAAATAAAAGAACAAAAACAAAATTCTAAAGAGAATGGAGAAGAAGAGAAAGAAAACTTTCACAAATACTCAAACTTACTTCAAAATTGAATTCCTTTAATACAAAGAGGTTGGCTCTATTTATACTAATCCTAGAAGCCAATTTTTACATGTACATAATCTGAATACAAGCTATAAAAATATGAAAATTGTCAAAAATGGAAGCTTGATGCATGGTTGGTGGGTTGGTGTATGGTTGGTGGCTTTTAGTCAACAACTCTTATCCGACTTCTGGCTTCATTTTCATCACCTAGACGGTGCATTTTGGCTTGTAGGTCTTCATGAAAGTTGTATCCAGTTGTCTCCTTGAAATTTTGCAATTTGAATCATGCCATTTGGACGTTTAGAACTCCAGATATGCTAAAAACACTGAACCTACCTCATGTTAGGTTGGCAGAACGTGTTTCCAAATTCAATCCAACTTGTAGCTTCATTATCATGCCTAAAACGACATCTATTGACTAAATGGTCTTCAGTGAAGTTGGAGATGTGGGTCTTATCTTTCTAATGGCCAAGTTTCAGCACAAGAGGAGGCCTATAACTCACTATGTAGTCCAATATGTGCACACTGCCCAGATTTTCCTGACAGCAAACCTACTCTGCATTGCAGGGATGTTTTGGACCCTTAGAAATCCGATCCAGCTCTTGAGTTCTTCATGAAACTTGTAGAACATTGTCTTAGCTTTCCAAAGACAACAAGATCACCTCAATTAGATCACCGAGTCCCAAGTTATGGCCTAACCAAGGAAGAAAGGTCAAAATGCATCAAAATCCGAAAATTATCCAATATTTATATTAAAACCCAATGAAGCCCAACAACATTAAACTCATATAAAATACTAATATTGGACACAATAAACATCTAATAAAGCCTAATACAAAGCTAACATAAGTGTCTCAAATTGATTGATCAAGGTCACTTCGATCCAAATTTGAGTTTAAATAGTAGTTAATCTCGTTGTTCGGTATTTGGCAATCAATCCCTGATAACGATATCCGGTTTTTCACCGTTTTTATTACTTGATGACCCGGTACACTTGCCGTGACCCCATCATATGTAAAACAAAAACAATGTTACTTAAGGCCCCGTTCGGGGTGGTTTTTTGTTTTATGTTTTGAAATTTTCAATATAAATCCAAATTTAGTTTCAGTTCGAAGTTTTGAGTTTCAGTTCTGAATTTTGAGTTCCAATTTTTTTTTTAGTCAAGTCACTATCTTTACCTCGCCTCACTATGAATTCACCCAATATTAACACATAAAAATAATTAAAAATTGACAATAAAACAATTAAGTCTAGGAAAAAATAAAAATACTTAAAAAATTAAAATATATATATAAATTTTGATAGCAAAAATAAATATTATAAAATTATAAATAAAAATAAAAATGGTAATCATAAGTAGTAGGACCAACCACGATAACTACAAGTCATACCATTAGAAAAATACAAGTTTTAACTAAAACAAAATATAAATATTCAAACATAAACATAAATATAAATATTCATCATACATATGTCTTAATTCAAACATAAATATTCATGTCTTAATCCAAACATAAACATAAATTTTCAGAAATTGAGGACGATATCTTTCTTTCGCTCATCTGATAATGACAAAAACACGTCCCTCCATAGAGGGTCTTCTTTCAGCATCTTTACTACCTTTGTAAAAGGACCAAAATTGATATTATTATCTCGTAAGTTATTTTACATCAATAGAATTAGAAACCAAAATTTATCGGTGAATAAAACTTAATTGTAACTATATAGTTGGATCATTAACATCATTAGAAGCCAACAAAATCAAAACCATAACTATAACAATATCAACCTTGTTGAGAAGGAGATGGAGAAATGATGAGAATGGTCTGTAAAGAAAATGAAAGAGTAGGGGAAAAATACAACAGAGACAAAAAAAATAGAAAAAAAAATCCAGAGAAGAGAAGAGAATGAAGGAGAGAAAATACCTTCACAAAGCAAGAGAATCAAGAGCAGAAAAGCCACTAGCAGAAGAGGAATGGTGAAGGGCACGAGAGACAGAAGTGAAAGGGCATGAGAGAAAGAACGTGGTTTTAAGATGAAAACTGAAACAAAAATCACAAAACTTATTTTTTATGGTTTTGTGCCATAGAAGAAAACTGTTTTAAAATTAAGTAAAAAAACTAATTTGAACCTCATTTTACCCAAACACGTTTCGTTGTCAAATTTAGCTTTTAAAACCAAAAGCATGAAACTTACAACCACCTCGAACGGGGCCTAAGATTTTGTCTCATCTTCAAGTTCGCATCCAATGACCAAAGATACCTAAAAATAAAATTAAAAAAAAAATTGGATTAAAATTAAGATTGTCTTAGTATTAATATTAGCAAAAATAGTAAGACAAGTCCCCAGCAACAGCGTCAAAAACTTGTTGACGATTTATCCACGCAAGTGCACGTGTCGTCACAAGTAATATAGAGATGAGAAAAGTTTGTTCCCCCAAGGACTTGACACTAAATTTGCTAATTACTAAAATTTAGACTACTTATTTTTATCTAAACAACCGAAAATATTTGTAAAGAGAATGTAATTATAAATAATAAATCAAAGCATGAACTAAACAACAATGTAAATATGACTTAAGCAAGCAATGGAGAAACCTAGGATTACAATTTTACTCTATACTTCATTCGGATTTCCTTTACTCTTTCTTAACTTATCTAATGCCTATGAGTTGCTAACCTAGAACACTAATGTATTTATAAGCCTCTTCTGATGGTAAAAAAAATACCTCACTTAACCAACTCCCTATATTCCTGTAAGAATTAGATTAAAGAAATATTCATTAAGCTCAAACCCTAATCTTGATTGCATATGACTTGAGAGTATATTCTTATTTGACAAGCGAAACAATTCACCCCATCAGTTGAATGAAATTGTAAATACACTATCTAACCTAAGGCTAAACCCAAAATTTCCTTTTCCAAGTTCAATTTAGGGCTTCCAAATCAATTCAATTGGTGGTCAATCAACTAGAAGCATTAAGACTAAGATTGAATAAACAACACAAATAGAATTAAAACAAGGAAGAAAGAAGAATTAGATTCAAACTACATGGATAGATCCATTGCAATCCTAAATATAGAAATCTAGTTCATGATAAAAGTAGGAAACATAATAACAAATTGGTACATCATCCAATACATAGAAGAAATCAAGGAAGAATCAAAGAAAGAGAGAAAAAAGACAAAAAAGACTCTATGAAACTTGATGCATGATGGCTTCCTTCTTCCTATTTCGTGCTCCCCCAAGGTAGAGAAGTCGCTACCTCATGTCCTAAAGGTCTTATTTATAGATGGATTTCAAAACATTAAAATAGATCCAACTTATGTAAGATTTGTCGCGCTAGCGCTATAGCCTTAACTTTCTAGCGCTGCAATCTTAGCTTTCTAGTGTTGGTGTTTCAACTTACAGGATGTGAAACTCGAGAGTCTAACGCTATAGCCTCAGCTTTTTAGCGCTACATAATAAATACTATTCACACACATTCTTAATTCCTCATATTTAGTATTTTACCTCCTTTTGTGCTTAATTGATTGAATTTGGTCACATTTTATTGGTTAGGATTTCAAATGAATTTTACACTGTCTTTGTATTTCAGGCATATCTTGAGTTATAGATATTTAAAAAAACATGAATCTTACCTTGTAGGAAATATAAGAAGTATCTCTACAATTTTGAAGAAGAGATCAAAAGCTGAATTGGGTATCTAGTAAGTCATATTGAGTCTGAAAGTCAGAGCAAGGGTATTGTCGCTGGAACCTAACTCGCATGGAGTAATTGGGCCATATCATGGGATTGAGATGTCTAATGGATCTAAAACTGATACCAAATGAAATCTAAAACGTATGGATTCAACTCTTATAAATATCATTTTCCCAAACTTCGGCGTTTTGATGGTGTGCTTCCTACGTGAAGTTGGAAGACGTTTTAGATTACTTCCTGCGAATAAGATGGTCACTTAAATATAAAAGGATGTAGATTAGTCCTAATCAAGTGTCATTATTATAAATTATAGTTTGGGATTTGTTATATGAAGGGCAAGACAGAACACGAAAGGAGATTCACTTTCCCTCACTTTTTCGTTTTTTGAATTGTTCTCTTCATCTCTTTTTCTCTCCCTTCTCTCTAGGTTCTCTCTATACATTTTGAGCTTCTTCCCTCCCATCAATGGAGAGCTATAAACTTATAATAAATCCTAGGGATTGACATTGTTGATGTTTCATTCTAAGATTATGTTTTGAGTAATCTAGATTTAATTCTTGATCAAGTTTCTCTTCTTATTTTGTTTAATTTTGAATTGAATGCTTAATTTGATTTGAATGTTCTTGTGATAATTTCTTAATTAGCACATGCTTAGGAAGAATTACAAAGAATGAACAATGCATTAGAGTTTTTTTATACATTTGTTTAGCTTGGTTGAATTTTGATTACTAGGTTATTTTTGCTTAGATGAATGCTTAATTCGTCTAATCTCAATTGATCAAATTTTATATGCTAATCCAGTATAGAATTCTTGGATTATTTTGAGGCGTCATAATGTGATCCAAGGCCAAGAACTTAGTTATTAATTGAATGAATCGTTAGAGATCAATGATGAATGAAACACAAGAATAGTCAAATTTCTTGGGATTTGTTGTTTCTTTAATCTGTTTACAACTTTAATTCTTTTGATTCTATTAATATTGTTAATCAATATCAAATTCCCTCACTTTAACTACTTGACGTGATCGAATTACATCTGGATCGTCAAGAGACAACTTGGTTCACTCATTGCTACTACAATCCTTGGAATGAACCAATTTTTACTATTTAATTGAGCTCAGCACTCGAATCAAATTTGGCGTTGTTGCCGGGGATCCTTTGATGTTATTTGGACATATCAAGACCTTTTTTAACCATTAACCCCCTGTGTGCTTATTTTTGGTGGTTTTCAGTTGGAATTTAGCTCAAAATTCTTCAAAATTATACGAACAAACATGCTTAGATGGAGCTAAAACTTGGTCAGATGGAAGGAAATGGCCTTCTCCTCAAAGCTTAGCGTTTTACCCTGACCTAAGGTGTCCCAGCTCTAAATTCCACTGTTTGATCCTCCTTTTCTTTTTTTGAAACTTTTTTATTACATTTTCAATAGTATTTTTGAGTAGTTTTCACCTTGTGACCGTCATATATTTTTTAAAAATCTCTAGATAGGTTTTATGTAATTCTTTTGTGTGATTTCTACACTTGTGTTTGTGTTGTTGATATTTGTGCTAAATACCTTATTTTCTTGAAAGAAAACTTTACATTCCTCAACCTTAAATGGTGTTTTTTCCACTTTTTAATTGATTTTCATCTTGCCTTCTTAGCACCTAGGTTTATTTTATTATTGATGATTTTTTGTTGCTTTCTTATGTTAAACCTAGGTTAAGTTCAAAAACTTTGGAAGGACAAACACCATTTTGGGACTGAAGTAAAGTGGCTCAATTCTGGAGTTCTAGCGCCTAGGCGCCCAAACCAACGCCTAGGCGCCCAAGCGAGCTGAATTTGGAGGTTTATTTGCTGACGCCAGCGCCTAGGCGCCAGGATACAATGCCCAGGCGCTCAAAAGGTTGCTCTCTTCCATACCAGCGCCTAGGCGCCCAACGCTAGTGCCTAGGCGCCAGTCAAATTTCGAAGTGTTTTTCTGTCATACCAGCGCCTAGGCGCCCATGTGCAACGCCTAGGCGCCAGCGTCGCAGCCCAACTCTGTTTTGACACTTTAAATAGAAAAAGTTAGGTTTTTTAAAAAAAAACTTTCGGCTGGAGAAGAGGCTGGGGAGAAGTTTTGAAGCAAAGGACAAGGGAGAACCGGAAGGAAGCAAGAGGGATTGAAGATTTCTCCATTCCCAATTGATTTATTCATGGAGTTTGTTCTTTCCTCTGTTTTAGTTTTCTTTTTCTCTATGAGTTTCTAAACTCTTTCTAGTTAGGGTGAAGATGTAGCTTGAATTAAAGACTTGTTTGGATTCTTTTAAGCTTAATCTAAGTTTCTTTTCATGGATTTGAAGTGTTTATCACTATGCTTAATGCTTTTATGGATTGGCCACTCATAAATTAAATAGTTGTTCATGCATAGGATTGGGAAATTCATGTATGATTTTGCTTCTTGTGGTAAACTCCTTAATTAATAAAATCTAGGAATAGAGAATGTTAATTATGTGGTTTTATTTGGGAATCAATTTTTCTTTCATGCCTTCTTCAACTTAGGGCCAAGTTAAGGAATTAATTGGTTTTATTTTGTTGAAGTGAATCGGTAAACCAAGGAATTGGGTATTGATTAATTATAGGATTCCTACCATCAATCCGTGAATTGGACTTAGTTAAGTTAGAATCCAAACACTAGTTAGAAAATTCAAGTGAAATCAGAACCCTAACATTTCAATCATTGATCTTACTTCCTTATTTCTTTTGCTTTTGAATTTCTTAATTGTTAATTGCAAAGTGTTAGTTTCTTTAGGGTTTTTTTCTAAAGAACTCTCTTCAATCCAAACCGATCGTTCTAATAGTGTCTAAGTTGGTGAATTGGTGTTTGATAGCACAATCTCTGAGGGAACGATACTCACTTATCACTTTATTACTTTTTGCGATTTGGTACACTTGCCAATAGAGCAACAGTTGTTGTGTTTTGAGTTCATTTGAGTTATACTAGTACTTATTAGTGTATGACTAGGTCTTCCAATCCTCACAACATACTTAACTTAGATCCTAAGATTGAGAGGACTTTGCACCCACTTAATAGGGCTCGTAGGCTTAGTGAAAGAATTGCATCTTCCTTAGATCATAGCATTTCTAATATTTCAGGCTTTGTAGATTCTAACTTTGCATCTGTTAGTCATCATTCTTCTTATATTTCTCATAGTTCAGATTCTGTTTCTAACTTCTCTGCACCTGTTGATAATTGCTTTCATTGTGTTCATACTGAAATGGACAATAACATGCATAATAGGACTCTTAAGGAATAACATGCATAATAGAACTCTTAAGGAATTGGTTGCACCCGATTTGAATTGTCAACCATTGTGCGTCCGATTTCCTGACCTTGATGCTAATTTCTAGCTTAAGTATGGCTTAATCCATTTGTTGCCTAAGTTTCATGGCCTTGCAAATGAGGATCCTCACAAGCATTTAAAGGAATTTCATGTGGTATGTTCCACCATGAAACCACATGGCATACTTGAGGAACACATCAAGCTGAGGGCCTTTACTTTCTCCTTGGATGGTGCTACCAAAGATTGGCTCTACTGCCTTCCATCAGGTTATGTGACTTGCTGGAATGACATGAAGAGACAGTTTTTGGAGAAGTTCTTCCCTGCCTCCAGAACAGTTGCCATCGGAAAAGATATTCGTGGCATTAGGCAAATGACAGTTGTGACATTGCATGAATATTGGGAGAGATTTAAGAAGTTATGTGCAAGCTATCCTCACCATCATATCAGTGGTCAGCTATTGATCCAGTACTTTTATGAGGGGTTGCTACCAATGGAGAGGAATATGATAGATGCTGCCAGTGGAGGTGCCTTGGTTGATAAAACACCACCTACTACACAAGAATTGATTGCCAACATGGCAATAAAATCACAACAGTTTGGTGCCAGGCTGATAACATCAACCAGATGAAGTTCAAGTATCCTATGCTGACCAACATAGAATAGAGCACAGAATTGATGACCTAACATCCTTAGTGCGGCAGTTTGCAATAAGACAACAAGCAATTCCAGTCCAAGAGCTTGCTAGGGTGTGTGGGATTAGTGCTTGTTCCACTCATCCAACAGATGCTTGCCCCACACTCCAAGAAGATATTTTGGTGGCTGATTATACTGCAGCAGTAGCAGCAATTGGCAATTTTCCTGGTAAGCCTCAGTACTAACAGCAGCATCAACAAATCAGATATGATCCATATAGCAACACCTATAACCCGGGATGGAGAGACCATCCTAATCTAAATATGGTAATACAGCACCACAGCAGCCTCTATAACAGCAAGCAATCAGACCACATCAATTCCAACATTCTAGACCAAATAGGCCACCCTATCAGCAACCTCCCAGGCCACAGTTGCAGCAACCAGTTATGCAGCAACCAACCGCCATGCAGCAACAAACACCAACATCTACACCTCAATTTGAACCAACACTTGAAGATTTGGACAAGCAAATGGAAACAAACAATATCCAATTTCAGCAGTAAACAAAAGCAAGCATCCAAAATTTAAAGACTCGAGTTGGACAGCTGGCTTCTTCATTAAACTAGCTGCAGTCTCAAGGTTCTAGCCAGCTTTCCTCTCAAACCATTCCTGACCCAAAAGGGAATGCTAGTGCCATTATCCTAAAGTCTGGCAAGCGAGTGAAAGAGCCAAATCACTCCCCACCTGTCAATAGCCCAAAGGAGCAAAATTCTATTAAAAAATCCAATGGAATAGTACCAGAATCAGTTTCTATTGATTCTGAGCAACAAGCAAATTCGAATTCTGATGCAAAACAGCCTGCCCAAAAACTGATTATGGATACAAAACAGAAGCAAAAATTGGATTGTGCAATGCCCCTACCATTCCCACAGAGATTAATGTAATCCAAAATAGTGGCCAAATAATTGTAGTGACCAAGTAATTCGACGATGTGTGCCTAATAATGAATTTCATTCCATTATTAGTTACTACCATGCATTTGCATGTGGTGGACATTTTGGACCTCAACGTACATCTAGGAAGGTTTTGGATTCAAGACTATATTGGCCTAACTTGTTTCATGATGCATATACATTTTGTAAGTCATGTGAACAGTGCCAGAGAACATTTCTCGTAGGAATGAGATGCCCCAACAGCCTCTGCTATTTTGTTAGATATTTGATATATGGGGTATTGATTTCATAGGTCGCTTTCCTGTTTCCTTTGGTTTGGTTTACAGTTTGCTCGATGTTGATTATGTATCCAAGTGGGTAGAGGCCAAGGCCACTTGGACTGATGATTCTCATGTTGCTTTAGACTTTGTCAGGGCTCACATTTTCTACAGGTTTGGAGTTCCGAGAGTAATCATCAGTGATCAAGGCTCCCATTTATGTAACAAAGGCACAGAGTCTTTGATGAAGAAATATGGTGTGGTGCATAAGGTTTCGACTCCCTACCATCCCCAAACCAAAAGGCAAGCTGAGGTTTCCAATAGGAAGTTGAAACAAATCTTGGAAAAAATAGTCCAACCAAATAGGAAGGATTGGAGCAAGCGACTTGAGGATGCATTATGGTCTTATAGGACCGCCTTCAAGAC
Source organism: Styphnolobium japonicum (assembly GCA_023212625.1). Classification (NCBI taxonomy): domain Eukaryota; kingdom Viridiplantae; phylum Streptophyta; class Magnoliopsida; order Fabales; family Fabaceae; genus Styphnolobium; species Styphnolobium japonicum. The sequence continues at coordinate 9,535,252 of JALBWW010000010.1, forward strand.
TCCTTTAGGCATGTCTCTCTATAAGATCGTTTTTGGCAAGGCGTGCCACCTTCTAGTGGAAATTGAGCATCAGGCCTATTTGTTGGTGAAGAAGTGTAAACCAAAGGAAACTCTAACTCTAAGAACTAGAAGAGATTTGGTTGGATGCTTATGAGAACTCACGGATTTACAAGGAAAAGACCTAGCTTATTCATGACAAGATGTCAGCAAGGAAAGAGTTCTCTATTGGCCAAAAGGTTTCTCCTTTACAATTCTCGCCTTAAACTAATGCCCGACAAGCTTCGTTCTATGTGGCATCCAACAAAGTCTTCCAAGTCAATGGACATCGCCTCAAACATTCCATGAGGGCACTCAAGGGAACACCATGGAGGAGGTCCACTTGCAAGCGGCCATTTACACTTCTTGATAAGGATGTCTCTTCTCCCCTTTATTTCATTTGTCCTACTTTTGTTGTTGCCATTTGTTGATGTCATTTTTTAGGTTCACATTGAGAACAATGTAGCATTGAAGTGTGGGGGGAGGCATTTACTTTCTGCTGCAACTTTTCTAGTTTTTGCTGTAATTTTTTTTGGTTTTTCTATTTCTGCTGCAGAAATAGTTTCTGTTTCTGCTACAGAAATAGTTTCTGTTTGTGTTGTTTTCTACTTTCTATTGTTTTTGTTTCTGTTTTTCTACACTATTTTTATTTCTTTTTCTATTTTTCTATTTTGTTAATATTTGTTTTGTTTTCTGTTTTTCTGGGTTTTTTGTTTTTATTTTATTATTTTTTTGTCTATTCTGTATTTCTGCTTGTTTTCTATTTCTAGTGGTTTCTCTGTTTATTGGTTTTTACTATTTTTTACTGTTTTTAATTTCTATTTTTAATGTTTATACTGTTATATTCTGTTTTTATGAAAACAAAAAAAATGAAGTTTGCACATGTTTTAGATTCTTTCCAATGATGTTTTGAGTGTTTTGATTATTGTGAGTTTAACTTCTTTGAAGTTCAAGTGTCATAACATGCTTGATTACATTGTCTTGCCTCTTGAATTCAAGTTGCTTAGTATTGGATATTGAATTAATGGATTAAGTTTGATGGATACGTTGTGAGATTTTGAGCCTACTGATGAATGGATTGCATTTATGATATTCTCTTCTTTCTTGTGTGATTTCACTCATGGATTTGTCGCTCTAGAACTTGATTCTTTGAGGTTACATTTTCATATGCATACATGAATATGATTGAGGCACTTTTCTTAATGTAGCTACTTTGGCATAAAAGCCTACTTGCATCATTTTTCCTTGTTTAGCCCCCTTGAGCTTATATTGACCATTCTTTGTTTTTATCTCATTACAAGTCTCATGTGTAAGACCATGATGTTTACCTAACCTTAGGGATTAGGATAGCATTGGCCTTTTTATCTATGGAGGAGCTTCTTTTGCTTGACAACAAGCATTGGTTCAAGTATGGAGGTGTGCTAATGAATATGCAAGTGGTATGCACAGTGAATGGTGATAAAAAAAAAAAAAAAAAAAGAAAGAACCAATGATAGTGATTCAAAAAAAAAAGAGGAAAAAACAAGAGAAAAGTGACCCAAAAAAAAAGAAAATAAAGGCAATAAGGTTGTAAAGAAAAGAAAAAGAAAGGAATAAGAGAATGTGCATTATGTGACTTTGGGGTACTTTTTATGCTTGACTATTTGAGTTCCTCCCCAATGATCTTTTATTCTCTTTGGTTTTAACTAGATATATCCATATTAATTCCTTTCCTTACCTTGGCCCTATTACAACCTTGAACAAAGTCCTCTTGATTTGTGTATGCATATGTATTTAGTAGTGCAGAAGAAGAAGATAAACAAGCTTATGATAGTACAAATTTTCATCGGGTGAATAGAGTGAAATACCTACCTTTCAAACACTCGAGAGAGATTGAGAGTGCATCATGTGAGGTTTTACCATTCTTGATCCATGCTTTTCAATTGAAGTGCTTTGCTTGTTAATTAGAGATGGAAAGACATTTAATTTCATGAATGTTGTGATCTCTTGAAACTTTGGTTGCTCTTCTTGTTCATGAATTTTTACACTCTTGAATGTCATTGGAAAGTATTTTTTTTGTGTTTTTAGTTTTTGAGTTTTTGTCGTTTTGTGTCTTTGTTTTCCTAATTCAATTTTAAGTTTGCCCAAGACGTGCAAAAGCTAAGTTTAATAAGAGCTTATGATACTTACAAATCACATACCAATAAAGATTGTTAGCAGCAAGAATCGCACATTAGTCTGACAAATAAAATGCTTTGATCCGTGTTAGCTTTACTAACTTCCTTTCACAACTCATGTTGAAGTTAAGAAATAACTACTAAGTTTGAGTTATGTATGAACTATATTGAGTTTGTATTATTTACTAGTTTTACTTATTGAGTAAATACTCAAATTGGTCCTCCAAAGATACACGAGACATTAGTTTGTCCTCTAATCATTTTTTACATCAAAATAGTCCTCTAATGTTTTTTTTAATATCAAATTTGTCCTCCAAACTTATTTTTGACATCAAATTGGTCTCTAAAAATGACTAATTTGATGTCAAAAATAATTGGAGAACCAAACTGATGTCTCATGTATCTTTGAAGGACCAAATTGGATATATACTCTAATTTATTTGTCTTGTGATAGAATCATGATATATTTATCATAGAAATTTAATTTTGATCTACTATTGATGTAAAGAAACTTTATTCTGTCATCCAATCATGTGTTAACAAATTATTAAAGAAGTCAAACTATCACAACAATTAACTAAAAAGCAAACTTTACAATTATATCAAAATTAAAACTCCTATTATAGCTGACATAGTTTCGGTAGGAATTGAAAATACAATGAACAATGGTTTGAAACTAAAGCAAACCAGATATTTATTTAGTTTTCAAGGTTTTGGTTTCGCTTTTAAAATTTGACGACCGATTATGGTAGTTTAGTTTGAGTTTAAGCCTCAAACTGGATCATAAATGTCCCTAACTATCTGCTAGTGGCATTTTTATACGAAAATAGTTGATTATTTTTTAATTTTTTTTACCCTACTTTTAAAATTCTGTACCAAAATGTGCTCTCTTTTTCTATAGAAAAATCAATTTCATGAAAATGATTCCTTAACATATTTTTCTTTTATTTTAATTTTAACGTTAAAAAGTCAATTTCAATAAAATTGACTTATTGAAAAAATAATTATTTTTCTAGTTGAGAAATCAATTTTACTAAAATTAACTTTTTAACGTTGAAATTAAAATAATAATAATAATGTTGAGATGTCAATTTTAAAACCAATTTCTCAAATGAAATAAATAAATATATATATATATATATAATTCTTAAAGTGATGTAAAAAGAAAAATAAAATTAAAAATCTGTTATTTTCATATAGAAAACTCATTTCATGGTTTGTTTTAGATTCTGCACAGTTATTGATGTCATTCACCAACGCACTTTTACTTGAAGCTTGCTTTTTCAACTTTTGTTTTTTTTTTGGGACAATACTTTTTTAACTTCAACTCAATGCTCATTTGAGTTATTAACATCTTAAACAAACATGGTCTACATGTCTGAGTACATGCATATTATAAAATAAATTTTTATATTTGTTGTTTACAACACTCATATACACAAAATATGCATCATATTTATAAAACTATTCGTATATTATTCATATTTTACTTGTTTAACACAAATATTAATTTGATTCAAACTAAGACTATAGTTTAATTTAACTTGACAGGCTCCGTGCAATATCAGAATGGCTTTTTCTTTGGTACAAAACCAATATGAGATTTTAATGACAAGATAAAAAGACACAGTTAGGTATAGCCTTAAGAATAAGTTGCACTTAAGCTCTAAATTATCTGGACAAATGAAATTTTCATGAAGCACACAGGTCTATAATCTACCGTTATTTATCGAAATCTTCATGCCATCCAAATTAGGTATTAAAATCTAAGGATTGATTATCATGTGCTACTCAACCGGGATAAAATTGTCTCCATCTTTAATATGACAAAATCTACCTAAGTCACACATACCCTACCACCATACACTATACCCACGCCCTTTTACAATGCTACTATTAAGAGCTAGTTTGGATAAACTTTTAAAAAAATGACTTTTTTTATAGACTTTTTTCTAGTCAAACTTTTTAAAAAAAAAAAATTTATTTTACATTTGAATGTAATATTTGTGAAATACTTTTAAGTCATAAAAAAATTTGTAAATTTGTTTGAATAAGAAAGAACAAAAAAGCTTTCTTCTAACAAAATTACTAAAAATATAAAGTATCTAAAATAATGGAAGTAGAGTTTATAAGAGAAAAATTGAAAACAAAAGATGTAATTTTTAATAAAAAAAATGAATATTTTTGTAAATAAATTATATTTAAAACCACTTTTCCTTCTCTTTTTTTCAGAAGCTGAAAATCAATAACTTCAAAAAAAAAGTAGTAATCGAACATTTTTTTTAACTTATACTTTTTTAAAAAGTTTTATCCAAACATACATAAAATATTATGGAAGTACTTTTTTTAAAAAAAGAAATACTTTACTTTAAAAAAAAAGCCTATATCCAAACACTCTAAATCTTCTATTACCGCCATGAAAGGAACACCAACACCACTTAATTTGAATGTTACATTATTTTATTTTTTTGGTGCTAATTTGGTTGTTACATCTAAGTGTATAACTTTTAACTTGTTCCTGAAAATATAAAATGTAATACTGTGTTTCACAATTTGCATATAAGATTCCAATAGATAACTTTTATTACTATGAATCCTTTAAATGAAGGGAGTCACTTATATAGAGTTAACAATAGAAAAATCAACGGTTAAATTTAAGAAAATACAAGTATTTAAATAATAAATCATTGATAAGTGAGAAATCGTTCTTTATTATTTTTCCCAACATATATTATCATTTCTGCATGGGAGCAATGAAATAGAAGTTAAGGAGAAGGAACATATTACCTATCAATAAACACCCAAGAGGAGAAATAATGCCCATTTCCCTTCCCAGCAGTATCCGAAAGCAAGGGAAGCACAACTAAAATTCAAACTTAATCCCTTTGCCTCCATTATCCATCCAAGCCCTTTACCGGCGTTTAACATTTTTCTGCACACTGAAGCTGTAGGAAGGACTGGCAAACCCAAATATAAACGCCTTTCATATCTCGAGTGAAAAGGCATTAGTAATATCCATTCCTTTTCTCTGCATATCTAGTTGATGGGGGGAAGGGGGAGAGTAGAAACAGCCATAAGAAATGGTACTGGAGAATATTAAAAATTTATCCTAACAAGAGTTATATGGGGGCTGGCAAGTCTCTTTAACATTACATAAAGCTGTCTCCGCTAAACCATTATGCAGCCCTCACTTAGATCAACACTTCTAACTTAACAAAATCAGGAAGCAATCAAGAAAATGACAAAAAGTCAACCAACTATACCCTGTATACACTCACTAATCCAAAAATCTTATGTACTGATACACTGCAGTGATGATGATCAATGACCTCAACTTGAAGAACCTCCATACAAAAAACGGAAGTAGTAAAAAGCTCAAGGGGCTGTGGTCAGCAGATACAAAGTGTAGAGAGCAATGTCACTCCATCGACAGAAAGAATTACATAACACATAACTAACATAAAATCTGCAGACACAACCTCAATTGCTGATTTCATTAGTTGCCTATACAGAGTAGCCTTTCGTTATCTTCCCTGCTTTTACAAGCCCATAGGTGTAGAAGAATACCAAATTCATCCCATGCAAGAACTCATCAATATTGGTTTCCTAATTATAAATCTTTACTGGCTTCTCAAACGTGTGCCGATTCTGAAAACAAAAGCCATTTAATTTCGAATGGCGTAAACAAAGCAAGTTCGTTAACCTCAACTAAAACCCAGTAGAGACAGTATAGTTGACAAAAACAACCAAAAAGACCAAAATGTACTTGAGCAATCTTGTTCTTGCAAGAAAATTTACTAACCTGGTTAACAGCATATGCTCTTTTAGGAGCATTGTCAGTATGCTCCAAGCCAAGATACTGCTCCCAAGCACCGTAAACATCTCTTCTCTATCAGAAATAACCCAAAAAAAGAATAATGTAAACATAAATTCAAACATAAGAAAATAGTGTTAAAATTCAATTTATGAAGAAAAAAAATTACAATTAAGTTTCAATGAATGCACCTGAAAACGAGTGGATACAATGTCAGAGTCCTGAAGGTACTCAGGACGCCCTAGTGAAAGAAAAGCAAACTTCCACTGGCCAAACAAGAAATATAATAAAAACAGTTAGGTAAACTAACATCAAATATTCTAATCAATGTTTAGTCAATGAAACATCCATCACTCAAACAAAATGACTCAAAAAGGAAGAATTCTAACAAACAAGTAGAACACAGGTAAAAGAGGAAATACCTTGGCAAACTCCTCATCAAGAACTTGAAGTTTCTTCTGTATACGCACTTTAATTTCGGATAGAGTCTCACCTTCGTGTATAACCAAGAAAAAGGGTTCCCCAAAGTTTTGAATTTGCTGTACATTTCAGAGGATAAACAAAAAAAGAAATTCAAAATTTTTATCATACAATAGCAAAGACATCAAAATATTTAAAACTGTACAAAGTAAAATGAATCAATTAAAATTATTTACCATTTGGTTCTGAGCTGTGTCTTTAGTAAAATGGTACACGTGAATTAGACGATCATGAGGACCAAGATTTTTCTCTTCTTCTGGAATCTGTAACATATGAATACAACCAGAAAAGAACTTCAGTTATTTTGTGAGAGAATTTGAACAATTAAAAAATATATATAATTATATATTTAGAAAAATAATCTGCTGTTGCTATTATTTAACAAATAAAGGCAGGAATACTTCATAGACTAAAGGCTATCTCCCTACTCACAGATAGAGAGAGATTCCTACCTCCTCTGCTCGCAATGTCCAGTATTGATCATTAATGTTTTCAATCTTCTCATTGGGAGGGAAGACCTGCACAGGCACAGTGGCAGGAAGGGATAAACAGATTTCAATAATAAAAGTGCTTTTGACTAATAGTCAATAGCATAAGCAGCAACACAGACAATTGAAGGATCATAATTCAATGCTAAATTTAGTAAATTTAATCCTGATTCCCTAATAATTTTGTCTGCAACAATAATAAAGAACAGTAATACATCCAGGAGCCATCAACATCCATGTAATTTCACACCTTGTATATCTTGTGATAGAAGACTTCAAGCAACCTAAGCTCAGCATTAGGATGAGACAACTCAACCTGAGCAACAACAGTAAAAAGTCAGCATGATATAGAATTATATTTTGAGTTTAAATTTGATCTACTGTCAATATAAAGTTTTTTACACTATCATCCAACGATGTGTTGGCGCATCATTAAAAGAGTTAGACTTCCTAGATAGTTGTTATGATAGTCACACTCCTTCAATTACTTGTTAATACATTATTAGATGACAGTTTAAAGTTCCTTTACATTAACAGTGGATCAAATTAAATCCTTATATTTTAATGTGAAAAATTACTAATGGAGGAAAAGTTGGCAACATCATTTGGAAAAATTGGTATTTACACAACACTGCAGTCACAACTATACATGGCTACATCTGAGTTTAAGTGGCTCCACTTATTTTTTTTCCTTGTAAATTCAGATGAAGCCATGTGTGCTAGTTGTGTGCAGTTGTGACCGCAGTGTTGTGCAAGTAGCATTACATCTTTATCTACACATGCAGGCAAGTTAATGAACCAAAGCTTGACAATTTCACCTTTGTTTTAAGATCATCAAGGACATCTCCAACAGTGCTCTGCTTTGGGAGTCTGATAGTATGAATAACCACCTGATTAAACAATTTGCAGAAATATAGCAATGGGTTATGAAAAAAAATCTAGATGAAAATGAAAGAGATTCAGGTCACCATACTCACTTCATCCTTGGTGGCATGATGAAATGCAACTTTCAGAGTTTTCAAACCTTGTAATTCTGGTAGAGGGATGTCAAGTACTTCATAGTATAATATATCCGAAGTCTGACATAGAAGAAAGTTTTAAGATGTATTGTTTTTAAATAAAGAATATTACAAATGATTGAACAATAACTACCTGGTTGTAGTGAACCAGCATATCAGACAAATGTTCCACCCCTCGGTACTTAATAGGCTGAGGTTTTGGTTGTTGAGAGTAGCAGTTGTGTGGGGTAAGCCTAATTTTGGATGGATCATCCAAACCAAGTTGTTGAGATACTCTCTCCACCACATCATCATATGTATAAAGCCTTGACCTAGAAATCAATATACATTGAGAATAAGATTATGGATGGCTGCTAAGCATAACAATATATAAATACTTACATCCGCTCTCAAGTGAAATAGTTCAATAGTATCAAATATAATAGTTTACTCCAACAATTTCCAAGAGACTTACATTTCCAAGAAGAAGTCATCTTCCTTGGGTTTATCCAGAGATCGAAAGTGAACAACCTAAGAATACATCAGTTACAGATAAGCAATTTCAGTTGGTAATTTATAATATAAACATAATGAAACTTGCAAGGTTTATTGGTTACACATACAGATACACACAAGCAGGTGCACAGAGGACAGGAGGAATGTTAAAATAATTCAGACATAAAAATGACTGAATAAAAATATGAGTAGGTTTCATGTCCACATCACATATAACCAAACAAATTGCATTAAATGAAACCGAAAATGAAAGTACCTGGCGATTGTGCACATATTCTAAATATGAGGGCACATCTGGATAGCGAAAATGTTCCTCACTATCCATAGAGGGAGCTTTCTGAAAGCATACAATATCTCCATCTTCTAGCTGCCAATATAGAATACAAGTCACTATGCCAACAGAAGATACAGTAACTCAATGTGCATCAATTGAGGATATAATTCACCTGGCTTGCTCGAAATGTTAATTTCTTGTCAATAGGTTCACACATGACATTTGGTTCAAACTTAATTTCCTGCACAAAACAAGGCATGGTCAATTCACCAATGATGCACATGAATAAAGTCACTCATCCAGATCAGAAACAGAAATGTCATCAAAGCTGAAGGTTCCCCCCTTTCTGGAAGGACTCACAGGAACCAATAAATTGTTATGGAACATGATGCATGCACTTAATTTGTTACAATGCACTAATGCCATCACAAGGAAATTATTGCTAAAACACTGAAACCAGGACTTTTGGCCCAGGCTTAGCAGGTAAAGAGGCATGAGGCTTATAAGATCATTATACTCTTCGAAAAATATATATAGTTACAATAAAGACAACTGAGTGTTTGGGTTTGAATAGCTTGCATTTAAATAATTACTCAAGTTCATGGCTATGTGAGATAATCTGAAAGCATTAATAGGAAAAAGAAAAACCTAATACAAAGTCACCTCTAGTTTATAGAAAGCGAAACCCAGAGCAGGAATCATATATTCTCAAGGAAAATTATTTCTCAGATAATCATCCAACATTCTTGCATTATGAACTAAATCAGTTCAGCTAATACAACAACAACAACCAAGCCATATCCCACTAGATGGGGTTGGCTACATGGATCAATCAACACCATTGGGCTCTCTACCAAAAACCAAATATTCAGTAAGACCATTTAGAGAAAGGTTTATTTTAATGGCTTCCCTAATGTTTTCTTGGGTCTTCCTCTACCCCTTTTAATCGGACTATCATCCATTTGATCCACTTTTCTTACTAGAGCCTCTATTGGTCTTCTTCTCATATGACCAAACCACCTTAGGCAAATTTTTGTCATGAGTTTAGCTAATATAGATAAAAGTACTATAAAATTAAATTAACAACTACCTAATTTGCTCTTTAGTATTTTCATGCATGCAACGAAAATAATTTGAACTGATGACTAGTGTAAGAAAGAATTTAAAATTCTGATATAAACCATAGAAGAAGGATCCAGAATATTAGTTACTGAACCTCTATGCTATGTTTGGATGTTTTTAAGTGAGGAGGAAGGAATGGGAAGGGAAGGAAAGGAGAGAGAACAGAAAGAAGGGGAATTAATTCCCCTTGTTTGGAGGTTTAAGTGAGGGAAGGAGGGGGATTCTCTTCCCCTTGTTTGGGAGTTACAGGTAAAGTAGGGAGAATTAACTCTTGTTCCACCTTATTTAATTTAAAATAAACCATTTCCCCCTCCTTAACACCCCCCTTTTCCTCCTCCTCCTCCTCCTCTTAAAGCTTTGAGGGGGAAGTAGGGGGAACACTTCCCGCTTTTTCCCCCTCATTAAAAATCTTCCAAACAAGGGTGTCACTTTTCTCGTCCCTTCCCACTTCTTACCTCACATCCAAACATAGCACTAGTCTCCTCCCACAGGTTAAACATGTAAGGAGCTAGATAACACCAGTCACTTTTCAATATATAATAGAAGATATATACTGCAAGATTTATGGATAAATTAGGGAAATGAAATGCAAGAAATTCTAAGATTTAATAATTCCTAAAGCAGAAAAAAAAACAGAGAAAAAGGAAAAAAAAAATTAATTTAGGTGATATGAGGCTCTAATGCCAGAATTTCACAGATGAAGACCTCATAAAGGACCTATGCTACAGAACTCATATAATTACCATCTCCCAGCTACAAGTCTAGTTGTTTCATTCCCCAAAACACACCCAAAACCTAGTTATAGAATAAGGCATTTTGCAGTTTCAAACATACAAGGATGAACTGCTGCTTTAAATTTTACATGAAGTTACAACTGAAAAATATTAATGGAGACAATACAAACCAACCTCATAAAGTACAATCTCTTCCTCAGGATCATAACCAGCCATTTCATTTAACCTCGTTAAGATTTCTGATGGCTTACCAGTACCCTTCACAAAGAGCCTTCCAAGATAACTACCATCATAGCGAAATAAATCTGATGTCAACCCAGGTCTTACACCCAAACATATATTAAAATTAAATAAAGAAATTACTCAGTACCGCAGCTCCTCTTTTTCAGGATCATATAGCTTGAAAAAAAGTAATATATCATCCTTTGTCTTGTCAGGTGGTGCAATGGGGCGTAAATCCTAAATGATAATGCAGATCGTCAACAGGATTGTGTTTGGATATTAATGTTTCATGCTATCAAAATGGTATACAACTTCCATAATACAAATTTACCAGCCCCAGCTCCACTTCCAAAAACAGCTTTAGTTCTGCATTATGAACCTTGTTTGATACTTCTCTCAATTGTCCAACCTGCAATATGGTGAAGTAGACTAAGAAAAACTTCAGATCTTAGAGAAGCTGCTGTGCCACAAAATCATGCACCAACAACAGAAAGACAAGAATCACAAGCAATTGAGCACCCCCAGAACAACAAGCACAAACCACTGGATCCAAAACAATTAATATGGAAAATACCTTAAATGGGTTGCATTTTTTTATTCATTTTCAAGAAATAGAAAATAGCTAGCCGAAGATGGCAGAAATAAAATGAATGAATACAAAGAAGCCACTAGAGAATTAACTATAGGTCCAGCCCAAGAAATGGAATCTAAAAGATGCAACCAGCTAGCACAATCATGAAATTAACAGGTTGACATAAGATGACATGAAGCTAAAGTACAGAAAACATGAAGGCGTGATAGAAGTAGCTTATATTTTTACAAAACACAACATCTCCTTTGAAACATGAAAGTTGAAACCCAACAGAGTTAGAAGAAGAGATAGATATGAATCTAGGGAAGGGGGAAGACAAAGGGGAAATAATCAGGAAAAGCTTCAAGCAAACAAAAGAATTTACAGATTGTGTTTCCTCAATATGTGTCAATGGCCGATTAGGACGATAGGTATGGTTTTGACGCTTCGCCCATAGCCAAAAGCGCTGAAATTGAACTGGTATACCAAACTCTTTCGCAACCTCTTCCTGCATGTCACAGATTAATGCAAACAGACATAAAAATCAATCTCATGAAATAGAGCATTTAAACAAATTCTCTACAATAAACTACTCAATCATCACCAACATTATAAATTACTATTACAATAGATGTCAGACCAAAAAGATTCATGTGATATATTTTATTAACTTCCAGCTAAAGCAATACCAAGTTCCATATTTTAGTACTGGTCTACAAATAAAAGCTCTCTCTGTGAATGCAACTTTAATAATGGTTTGTTCTTTTTAAGAGCTCACAAACTAAACTTTCCAAAGTTCCATGACCCTTATCATATCTGAGAATAAAATTTGAGAAGCTAATACGAAAAATTAATGCATTTCTCCAAATATAATTGGACAGAACCATCAGTCACTTTGCAATGATTCTTATCAAAATTTGCAACAAATTCGCAGCCCTCACACCACTCTTCCCCATAAAATGTGCATCATGCAGCACAACACCAACTTCTGCATTAGGCAGCCACCTTTCTTTGGAACAACCATTTCAGGGTTTTTTAATCAGCACTGGTTCTGCCCCTCTACTTTAGTGCAATTGTGGTTCGGTTTAAAGGCTTTGGCAGAGGCCAAAATTCTGTGGCACAGTGGCAGTGTGCTACCTTTGCTATTTTTTGGTGCATTTGACTGGAAAAGAACAAACGCATCATTAAAGGTGTCCCTTTGCCCTTAAATTTGCTTTGGAATAGGGTTATGATCTTAGCCAATCTCTGGTGTTCTGCCCAAGGTTGTTTTAAGAGTGTAGCTATCTCTGATATGGAAAGGAACTGGGAAGCCTTGCTGCATTCCTAATTTCCTTTGTGAGTTACTTAGTTGTTACTTTTGTTATAGTTCTAGTTTTTCTGCTCTTGAAGATACCCTATCCTTGCCCTTGGTGTACTTCTCTGCTCTTCAATAATACTTGTTTTTCTATTAAGAAACTGTGCTTATCAAATATTCCCAAATCCCTCTTGGATGACAGCCAACCGTTTGACATTCAGGAGACTCACAACTGTCACCATCATCCAGGGTGAAAGGAGAGGGGGTATCATTTGGAAATACTTAAAAGTAAATTTATGAGGATGAAGACACAATTCTTCCATTCAAAAGAAAACAGGTTTTCAGAAAGAAAAAAAAGAAATTACTGAGATTTTAGCAGACCCAAACTACTAATTTTCCTGGCATTATTAATATGTTTCAGAAACCAAAAAGTTATGCAACACATACTGAGTAGGACCTGCTTAAATGTCTTCCCCCAGCCAGCTTTTTACACTAACAGCTGGTTGGGCCATGCTGTTGCTCAGCTCAAAAGCACTTTTAAGCAGATTAAAAACAGTTTCTTGTGTTTTTAAAGGTGTTTCGCCAGTAACCAATTTTTCTTTTAAGTAGCATCAGAATCTATAATCCGCTATAGAAGAGAAGCATGAATTTGAAGCATTTGCTGAAAACAAATCTACAAACAAAAAAATAGCTAAATTGCATTTTTTTCTCAGAAGTGGTCCTCATAAAAACACTTTTTGCAGAAGCAATTCCCATAATAGCACAAATTCATAAGGCCAAATAGGCATTAAGCCACTAACATTATGAATATGTAACCAAGTTGTTGTGCAAACTGACAAAAATGTTAAAGATTCGCAGACCTAATAAAGCTTTAAGGTGCGTTTGGGAGTTGGGAGGAAATCAAAGGGAACAGGAGCAGTAAGCGAAGGGAAGGGAAAGGAATGGAAGGTTAAATGATGATTTTCCTTCCCCTTGTTTTGGATGTTTAAAATAAATAAGGGGAAGGAAACAGAGAGTTAAATATAATTTATAAACAAAGATTAATCATGATACATTTCTACAATTTTATCCATTGTTAAATAACTTCTACATTAATATTCTATTTCGACAATGAAATTTAAATTTAATTTAGAAATATTAATAAGGGACTTAAAAGTAACATCGCTAATTTCTCATCCACAATCTCCCAAAATACGGGGGTCTTGGAAAAAAGAGTATTGGAGGATTTTGGAGGGTGGTTCAACTAAAAATCTCTCATTTGCCCCCACTCCTTAAATGTCTCCTAAACAGGCGAAGGTTTCACTAAAACCTTCCCTTCCCCTCCCTTATCCTCCGTCCAAGAGTACCCTAAGCCCCCAGTCTCCTAATATGTGCACAATGTGTAGCTGTAGCTTGGAAACAGAAGCACATATGTTCTTACATTCCCAAGCAAAATTCTTCACGTGGAATAGGCTTTTTGGAGTGTTTGGTGAATCTTGGGTGTGTGGTGTGTGCCCTCACTGTTTAGATCAATTTCATTGGTTTTGGCAGGAGCAAGGAAGGGAAATTTTATGGCAATGTACTATGTAAGCTGTTCTTTTGAGTATTTGACTAAAGTGAAATGCTCAGATTTGAAGGAGAAATATCTTTGCTTGGATTTGATATGATATATAATTGTGCCTTCGGCCTATCTTTGGTGCTCCGCACTTATTTAAGGAAGACTCCATGACAAATATGCAAAGAGATTGGGTGTTTTTGAAATTGAGTTACTATCTGTAGAAATAGTTTCATAGTTTCCTTATTTTATTTATTTCCTTATTTGTATTATTGTACTAATTCTTGTACTGCTAGTATTATAAATAAGACATCAGAGGACAGTGATATTCACTGACTCATTCACCCAACAGTGATATTCACTGACTCATTCCCCCAACTTAGGGTTTCCCTATAATCCTCTCTCTCCCTTTCAACATGGTAGCTTGGCACATGACTTTTATGCTCCAGCTTCAGGGGGAGGGTAGAAATAGTCTCATAGTTTCCTTATTTTATTTATTTCTTTATTTGTACTATTGTACTATTTCTGGTACTGCCAGTATTATAAATAAGACATCAGAGGACAGTGATATTCCCTTACTCATTCACCCAACTTAGGGTTTCCTTATGATCCTCTCTTTCCCTTTCAACACTATCATTTCTTTTTTGTGTCCTTTGGGTAGAAAGGATATCTAATACTCCTCTTCGTGGCATCCCTTCTCTAACAAATAAACTTTCTTCCTTAATAAAATAAAAATAAAAGAATATCCACCAAAAATACTACCAAGAAGAACCTCTTCCAGCACTCAATACCTACCACAGGCCACTGAATGCCTTGCCTGAAAATATACCACATTATAGAGTATTTGTTCCCCTCCCCCTTAAAAAATGACAAAAAAACATAGCCATGCCAAGACATTGTCAATTACATTCCTATTTTCAGATTATTTCCAACCTGCAGCATCAATAGTTCTGTGTCTATGGATAACTTTACATCATCTCCCTCTTGAGTGAATCATAAATGAATGCTTAGAGGTACTTTATGTCAGAATATTAATGTGCTCTCCACTCCAATTTCTTCAAGGAAAAAATGACAGTTTGAAAGGGAATATTTATTATCAAGACCAGACTAAGCCAAAAGCACGATTGATGATGATACCTTGAAGAAGTTAAAAGACATCTGCTTTTGGACACGGAAACTCCTCACTTTGTCATGGTCTACAAGATCAAAATATATATCCTTTCCGATCTGCTCTGCAAGGTCTTCATCTCGTGCCACCTAAGAAGCATCATGCTATCAGTGATATTTAATACAACTTGATTGTATAACTCACAGCATCTTTGTAAAGTAAAAGACAAACAATACTCAATTGATTCTAAAAAAGTCGGGGTCAGGAACTAAGAACCTTTATAATAGTGTAAAGATGGGCCTCTGCCTTTTCCTTCTTTTTGTGCTCTTTCTCTTCCTGTTCTTTCTTCAACCTCTCCTGAATTAATCAATTGCACAAACTCAGGCCAGATTTTCCACAATAAAGCAACAGAAACAATACAATAATAAAAAAGTAGAAGACAGCATCAAACTGAACTTGGCTTGATTTTGGCTCCAGAGGTTCATAAAGAACTTCTCATGAGAAAACAAATTCAGGGCTCAAGAAGGAGAAAAAGACAAAAAGATAAAACAGGATAAGTTGATGAGTCATCAAGTTGATTGCAATAGCTAAGCTATGACATGCTTCCTTATATGAATTTGTTTTGAAAGTTAAACTTGCATGCAAATGACAAACATGAAACATGTTTCTATTCCAACTTGGCTTACTTCACTTCCTAAAAGTAGATAAGAGTGTAAGCTTACCCTTAAATGTTCAGCGATGTCTTTCTCATCCACATTGCATATTATTTTGTCCTTGTCACTTTCACGTATATACACCAGCATATAAGCATTTGAATATTTGGTGAATTTAAACGGAGTGTTATTGAATCCAGGATTTGTCTGTGGTAACTGTTAAAACACAATTGGTTCTTTCATTAACAGATCAATATTCAAAAATGATTAAATGCCATGGCCAATGGCAATAAAACAATTACCTCCTCCTCACCACCATATTGCTCCTCTAATGCCCGTTTAGTGTCTTCTTTTGTCACCCTCTCATCTTCAAATTTGTACCTGAGTGCCAGTCAGATATTCAATCAAACCATGCAGTAATTGGCAGGGACAGAGCCAAAAAAGCAATTCAAAATAGCAAAAAGAAGGAAAAGTGCCACCCAGTATGTTGCATGTTGTAGCCATGCTCACATCCAACCATTATTGGAATTATAGTTTACCAAATCTAATAAAAAGTACCAAAGGAACAGATTCATCATCTCAATTGTCTACCACTACAACAGCCTCACTTCAAATATCACCTATACATACTTCATGCAACTAATGTCTTACTACAGGCAACTAAACACTCGAAATGATAGAAGTAGAACACATGAAAAAAAAAAGTCAACAGATAGGTAGAAAAAATAAAGATCTCCATATGCTCAGTTTGTCCTCCTTAAATTGAATGTAATTATGAAGGTTATATCATAGTAACAAAATATCTCCACTTCCCCCTATCATATCAAAAAGAAGCATACACATAATTTCATATTGCATCATTAGTCAACCTCCATGATATTGAAAATTGTGATGTAAAGAATAAAGACAATTATTTTTCTCTAAAAAGAAGCTGGAAAATTGATTTCGCAACTTTCAAGGCCTTTACATGAAAATATTTAAGCATGTTTTGACTATCTGAGACTCAAAATTTGATGTCATATCCTAATTGCCAAAATGATCACGGATCATAACATCTAAATGCTTTACTTCTCACACCTCTACCCCTACACAACACCTCATAGACCTCCCTCCCAATAACAAGTAGATGCGTGTAACATAATCTGAGATCTGAAAATAATGTGTATTCACCAAGTCATTGTTGCGTAGCTAGTTATGTATGTTCTCTAGAAATTTAAGTACCAGAAAAGCATTTGACCAATGCAGTAAAATCAACATTTAAGAATAGAACATGGTCCCATGCCCCCATCAAATGCATGCACAAACACATGCTAGCTCAAAAGGTAATGAACAGAAGAGATCTGTTAGCACTATTATACATACCACTGCTCAGAGAGAGTTGGCCTGATAAAAGCATAATAATGTCCACCATGCACACCACCACTGTGAACCAAAACACTGCGGGAAAAATTCATATCTGTTAAACACAGAACATCACAGACCAAAATATGCATAAAACTAATTGCATATGATGGACTTCATTAGCATGGAGAACTAGAAATTATAACTTTTCTGCACTTCCATTAATTAAAAATCTGGATCAACAACAGCTTTGTAATATTAATTACCCAATTTTTACTGTTCCTTTATAACTTGGAAAATGCCTTCCCCTATTTGATTTGGAAGGCCAAGTAATTATTCACCCTAAGATAAATTGTTTTCTATTGGTTTATTCATAAGTAGCCCCTAACTTAAGCTCCTATTCAGACTAGCATATGTTCAAAATGCTCTCTGCTCACTCATCTCCATTCTCTGTCCTCACATAATTTTCTCCCCCTTCTTCTTGTCTCCTTTTCTCTCTCTATACTTCCCTTAACAAAAAATATTCCAATGATGCTGAAGAAAATATTCCACAGGAAGCTTATCAACACCAGCTTCACATGTTCTTAATACCCAACTTTCAAGAACACTACAGATAACATGTGATCATTCTGTGATAAAAGATGACCAATGTATATACACAATTTATTTCATTCAGTTATAAAAAGCATCAATTGATTACAATAAATAAAAGTATATGGGGAACAAACTCTGCCAACATATATAACAATAAGTGTTTCTAAAACTTGCACAGTTCAGCAACTGATATCATGCTTTAAATAAATCAAAGACAAAGTCGGGCATCATGTACGCAATAACCAACCACCAAATAAAATATCACAAAACAACCCCAATTATGAAGGGATAAAGTCATCAAACAAATTAGAAAGGTCACTAGCTACAAGGCAATAAAGTCATGCAATCTGCAATCTGCAATCTGCAACAATACTGCAGACACTACCATTACATTACCTGTGAAGTGTGTAAAGATTGCGGACAGTCCTATCAGCATCAGGTGATAAATATTTTCCATTCTCACGATCAAGATCAAGTTGCAAGGGAAACTCATAACGGTCATTAATCTACATGGTGAGAGAATAAAGAAAAAATTAATCTTCCATGTATAAAAAAGAATGCCATCTCTCCATCAAAAGTGAAGGATCAGTTGACAGAAAAATAGAAACTCATATGATTATAGCTAATCCCCATGCCCCGTCTTGCAGAAAATCTTCATACTCTCTGTTAGTTCCAAATGATGAATGTAAATTTTATATAAACATATATATGCATTATACATACAAAGAGGCAGCACTGAGAAAAAGAAAAGGAAATCAATAACAAAGCAATTTTTCATATAAAAGCAATTAAATATTAAGAAATTATGCCCTGTGGAATTCCACTCTGTATTTCAATTCCACAAGGGCACTACCTATTAAATTTCACCAAAGCTACTCAAGCACTCCACAAGCCACTACCTTGTAATAACACAAACCAATTTAGTCCAAGTTGTCTTCCAAACACCATATAGGTGCCAAATCACTTTCTTGCATGAATAAAACAGTAACAGTATGATTATTGAATTCATACTTAATAACAACAATCAAGAATACCAGTATACATTGTCCAGCATAACTAATTAGTTTCATGTAACCACAAATAATCTTCAGTGGCATTTTATAGTAGAGCAGGAGCACATTGGATACACCTTACTCTATATAACAGTTAGATAAATAAAAAGGCACTAATAACTTCCTCATATGCTGCCAAACAAAGACCAAGAGAAGGTACAAAGCAATGTATGTATTGGACTACCAACCTTAACCATAGTATCCCGCATAAAGTCATATTCAAATCTTTTCAGCTGAAGCTGAAGGACAGGAGGCAAATCAATGAATAGGACACCCTTCTTAGCATCCTGAAATAATAATGTACCATTGTAAAAAGTACATCAGTATAAGCATCAAACTCAATAAAAATGAAACTGCTTAGATGATTGCATTCTGACAGTAAATACCAACTTAAGGAAATCTCATGAAATTGTTCCAAACAAATAGACAAAATGTTTGAAATACACAAACAAATTACTTCCAAGTAATATAATAATATTGGAAGCCATGGAATTAGTTATAAATTAAATCATACAATTCATGTTACGCGGAAAAGGTATAACTTGTGATTGCAAAGTGCCTATCAAACTCAGGAAAATTCTACCGAACTCCTGCAAGACCAGCAATGCCCTATGGTGGTGAATATTGGGCGGTGAAGTGCCAACAAGAGCCAAAAAAAAGTATAGCAGAGATCAGAATGTTGAGGTGGATAAGTGGACACATAAGATAAGATAATATCATGAAAGAATGTATCCGAGAGAATTTGGAGTCACACCTATTGAGGACAAGATAACGGAAACTCGCCTAAGGTGGTTTGGTCATGTTTTAAAAAGACCAATAGAGGCTCCATTGAGAAAAGTGAATCAAATGCAAGATAGTCCGATTAAAAGGGATAGAGGAAGACCTAAGAAAACATTAGGAGAAACCATTAAAATAGACCTCACTCTAAATGATTTTACTGAAATTATGGTTTTTTTGTGAAGCCCAATGGCATCGATTGATCCAAGTAGCCAACCCACCTAGTGAGATAAGGCTCAGTAGGTTGTTGTAGTTCCATTTGTGATCATTCCCCTAAGACATGCTAGACTTAATTAAGCATATATCATGCATAATTTGATCTAAGGAATATCACGGTGCACTTCTTAATTTACAAGGCTGTATGTATCAAAATGCAGCAGATACATGAGAAAAGAAGGGGGGAAAAGGAGGGAGAAGGTAGAGGCAGACAAGGGAGATAAAAAAGGTTCTTGCCAACATTTAGCAGAGTTGTTCAGGGTTTTACAGCCTCTTACAGGTGAAGCTGTCATTGGCTCATTGCCCCCCAAAAATATATTGCTATGAATTTTTTGCATTTGATAGAAAAAGCAAGTTCATTAGATAAAGAGGTGGGAAAGTACAGCTATAAGGATGAGATATCCTCCAAAATAGAAAAAGAAAAATATATCAGAACGTGAAAAATGAAATGCAGCAAAGCTTCCCTATCACTCACTCTGCAAGAAAAAATGCTATAATTTTCACCTTCAATTTTTCAAAAAACACTTAGAGGATTTTCAAATTTTCACACAACAAGGCACCCTCAAAATTTATATAATTCGCTATCTTCTGTTTCTTGCTCTCTCCCAGCTAATATAGGAAGATGAATCACGTTTTATAGATGCACCAAAATCCAACCAGCCAACATTGATGTGAAAGACTTGAGTGACACATCCACAGTTTCTTTTTAACTTTTAAAATGGCAACGGTTCATAAAAGACATTTAAATAAAAATATCAAAACAAATCCACACAAGAAAATAAAAATTTTCTTTGTATCAAAAGATGGTTAACTTCTCCAAGTCCAAATGAAACTAATAGTTTATTAGAAGTCGATTCAGCACTTATCAATCGCAACTAACCTGCAAACCATATGTTTCAGCATGATATTTGTTATCCCCCTCAAGGCGTTCAACTTCAACATACTTATCAAAGGAAGCATAAACATCATGACAGCCTTTCACATCGAGCTGAAGGTCTAACATGCATATGTAAAACTAAATTAGCATCCTGTGACAAGGTAAAACTGCATATAATTAAATTCAACGTGCATAAGGAAATACCATAAAATGACTCCTTTCTAGTTGATTTGTAGTCCACATTGATGCACTCTATGTAGTTCATATGGTGCCCTTCAAATAACTTCTGTATAGTTCCCTCAACAACGGTTCCCTAATGACAAATAAACATAAACCATAAACATTTGATATAGTAACTCATCAAAAAGAATCATGTATAAATATACCAAAGGTCTTTCTGTTACCTTCATTTTGTCTTCAAGTTTTTCGCAGAGAACCCTATTTAGTTCTTGAACATCATGCTGCATGAAAGAATCATATGTATCCCATCCAAAAGATTTTGTCAGCTCCTTTGTTGCAACACTGGTGTCACTATATTGGAGCTTGTAGAATAAACTTTGTAGAGCCAAAGGGATGCTTCCAGAGGGCATATCATTCTCTGTTGTTGGCATATGGTATACAGCCTGAAATATGATATCCAGGAACCAACTTCCCCATTACTTTCCAATCAAACAAGTGAACTTCAGGGGGGGGAAATGACTAATAGTGCTAACCTTTCTAAAATAAGGAATATGGTACAGAGTTTGGAGTAGAGAATTCATATAACAGGTAGCTCCTTGGTTCTTAAGCCCAACATAGCCAGTCTCCTTCTTTGAATCATAAGTCCAGTAATCAACAATCCTACGAACAAGAACCTCAGCTTCAACTAAAAGAGTATCATTCACAAGATACCCTCTACTAGGATCATACAATTCACCAAGAGGCATGAAGGATGTGAAACCCCAATCACTTTCTCGGGCATTAAATTGGTGCTGCGTGTCTGCATAGTGTAAGTAAAATGAAGTTACAACAAGATCCATGACTATGCCCAAAAATTCTGTGCATTTTCACTTTCTTCCTCTTTCCTTTTTCTTTCCATTTGAGACAGGTAACACTAACAAGTTCAACTAGTAGTAATAGAACTCTTGATCTCACCCCCCCCACCTAATTTTTAAACAAGGTGCCAGTGGGCGGAACCAAAGGTTAACACAATATGAATGTTTGTCATGAGGATGAATGCATGCAAACATCAGCAAATAAACAAGAAATTTAAATGCATGAACAGCTATCAATACTTTAGAAATCATAATCTCTCATCAAAAAAGAGGGAGAGGAAAAGACTTCAAAGAATATTACAATGTACAATTCATTAAAAAGGATTGAAAAAAAATTAAACTCCCCAACCATAGACTAACATGGCATCACATCCAAAGGTAAAAAATGCATAGGGCAAGGCTATGCCTTACTTAAACACAAGGAAAGATGTGCAATATTAACACTAAGCCATTCACAAACATTATGTAGAAACTAGAAATATGTCAGTCAAAAGCAGAATAAGGATTCAGAAACCCAGACAGCTAAACTAAATCCCCAACCCCACCCTTGCCAAAAAGAAAATAGAAAATGCTGCTAACCTATAGTGAATTCAGGTCCAGAGGGGCAAGATGCAGATTGCAGAAAATAAATTATGAAAGACAAAATAATTATCAAAAGACTAAAAGTGTCACCTGATTTATTATATAGTATTGATAACTGACTTAAAATAATAGCAACTCAGTGGCAGCAGGGTCGTTATGCATTATAAAAGAATCTTCAGTATGCAATTAAGTATCAAATGATTCAAATGCTCTTCCATCCTCTAATTGCAACAAACATCTTGCAACATCCTTCCACTTCTAATTCCAGCAATGCTCTTTTCTACATACATGCATGGCTAATCTACTTCATCTTGTAACAAGTGTAAAGATCAAACTGAAGGGACTACCTTTTCTCACAGAATACTTATTATGGATTTGATTAACAACTGCCAAGCTAAACTGTGCATATCTACTCCAACCATAAGGCAAACTAGTTGAATCAGCAACATCCAAATACATGGACAAATAGTCCACATTGTTTCCTTTTGGGAAAATAAGCACACGCCTGTCCAGTACAAAACAAGGTTCAGCAGAGGAGATCACTGAAGACAAGTATACATAGCAGAGCATATTCAAGAAAAATGAACAGCATTAACCAATTCAGTAAATGTCTAAGCACAATACCATTTATAACCACCAACAACAAATATTTCCGAATAGAGCTTCTTTGTATTCAGCCTAGAAAAGTTGTCAATTCTCCATGTGAATCTCGATGACGGAGGATCCTCAACGGGCTGACTCTCCACAGTATTGGCATTTTCAGGTTGAGCTACAACTAATGATCATCAAAGCAAATGAAAAGAACAATTACCCACCATGTCCGCAATGAGAAAAATGAAAATATATAGTGACCAGAACTGAACTAGACCCTCCACTAGCTTACCAGGAAAGATGAGTAAAAACAGGAGAGAGAAATAATTACACAATCTACAAAGGCATTGAAAATACAGAACTCCCAAAATGCAAACTAACAAAGAATTACATTTCATCTAAAATAAATGATAACACAATAACCTAGAATTCTTAAACCAATTTTTCACTCAGTTCTCTACTCTCTCTCTCTCTCTCTCTCTCTCTCTCTCTCTATCTCTATCTATTTCCATCATTGGCAACCAAGCAATGCATAAACCAGTTTCCTGAACTCCTTAAGCAATTTAATTAGATCATACAAAAAGATTACAAAAAAGGGGTTTCTACACGGATCAAAGGAAGCAACAAAAAAATAAACAACAACTACCTTCCATCGGTTGGTGATTGTTCTCGGGCAAATCTGCATGCGGCACAAGCACCTCCTCATCCTCTTGCTGCTGCAAAACCAAACCAAACCAAACCAAAAAATAAAAACATCACCCTATTTCCGATCCACCGCGAGACCAAACCCAATCAAACACCCCAACAAACCCCCAAAATCGAAACGCGAACTGCACCCAAAACGCGAAACCGCAGCAAAATTTCACTCGCCCAGATCACAAAAAAAAAAAAAAAAACACAACACGAATACCAAAACCCAATCACTTGCCCACCGTGTACCCAACGAGGAAATTAAATTGAAACCAACTCATCATTTATCAAAAATCACGCGAAAAACCCTCGAACCGCGAGTTATCGAACCGCGAAAGGGAAGAAGAAAAATTGGAGTGCACAGTGTGCAGAGAGAGAGAGAGAGAGAGAAAGAGAGAAGAGTGAAGGTTAGGGAAGACGTACGTCAATGGGAGCGGGCACCATCACGGTCATGGTGAAATTGGGAATTGAACTCGGCGCGGATTGTTCAGAAGAAAATAGAAGAAAAAAAAATCAGAGAGAGAAAGTGGAGAGGGAGGTTGTGTGTTTAAGAGAACGAGATCACCAGAAGGTGGTCGAGAGCTAGAAGGAAAGAGGTCTTTGGTCTTTATTTGAGGGTTTGGGCAATTTTGGGATTTCACGTCGGAATTTTGGACCTAGTTCTAAGAAACTGCAAGATGATAGGGTACAACTACAATTTCTTGATAATATTAAGTGTGTATTTGTATTAATTGTGAAAAACAAAAGATTATGTTAAAAGTTGATTATGTGTATAATTAATTTTTCAAAAAATTAACTTATGTTTGGATATGTTAATTCATAATTGATTTTAAGATAAAGAGTTTTGTTTAGGTTGTATAAAAAAAATTATTTTTATGTATTAAATTACCAAAAGATATATAGAATAATTAAAAAAAAGTTATTGGGTTGAAGAAAAATATGTATTTCTCTCTCAAAGTTTTTGAAATAATCTGAAATTAAATAACGAAAAGCTTGGAATGTTTTGGTTTTGATTAATTATTTAGAATAATCGCTTTTATAATTAAAAATTATTTTATCTAAAATTTATCTTATTTTTTTAAAGTGTGTAAAATTGATTATAAGTTAAGATTATTTTTTCATTAACTAAAAATATTTTTTTTAGAAAAATTTTATTTTGAGCTTTTAATTATTTAATTTCAGATTATTTCAAAAATTTTAAGAAAGAAATACCTATTTGCTCTCAATTGAATAATTTTTTCAATTATTTTATATATTTTTTGGTAATTTAATAGATAAAATTAATTTTTTTATATAATTCAAACATAACTCATTATCTTAAAATAAATTATGAATTAACATATTCAAACATAAATTAATTTTCTCATAATTAATTTTCTTAAAAATCGATTACACACAATTAATTTTTAATATAATTTTTTTTCACAGTTAATCAAAATATATACCAAAATAAAAGTTTTTTTAGAAAAGCTATTTCAAGTTAATAAAAAAATAGTCTTAATTTATAATCAATTTTACATACTTTAAATAATCTAGATAAATTTTAAATAAAATAAATTTTAATTAAACAACAATTATTTTAAATAATTAATTAAAATTAAACACACTATAAGTACGTGATGGTAGAACTGCTACTTTCTTTATATGAACTCACGTATAGAATCGACCAAATTGTCTCACTCGAGTTAAGTGAGTTTAAATTTTATTTGATAAAAGGCAAGCTTTTGAAAATTCAACTAGTAATTAAACCGGTTAAAGGATTGATTCAATATTTAATAGTTTAACTGTGATTAAATTGTGGTCGAATTAGAATATAATTAAATAATTTAAATATATTTATACATATATAAATATATATATTATATACTAATTAAACAAATTAAAAATTATAAAAAATAATACAAATGATAAAAATAGTTTATAACTTATTTTTTGAGAGTCCAAAAGCATTTAATAATAGTATTATAGCCTATTTTTGTTTTTAAAAAAATCTAATTTTAGTTCAAAGAGATATATAATCAATTATACATTCAGTTTCCAAGCTTCTATACAATTTAAGTTTAAATATTTCATATAAAATTCTTTTTAAATTAGCTTACATTCAATTTTTTAAAATAAAATGACATCATTTGAATCAGTAAAAATTAAAATAAAAAAAGAGAGGACCTGTTGAACATAATTAGATCAGTCCTGATCGACCAGTTCTTGACAGATTTTCAAACTAGGTGAATTTTTTGAATGGACCGAATCGGTGGGATGACCGATTCTCGGTCCAACCAGCCAGTCCGATCCGATTTTCTTAACTTTGCAAAAGGATGAACCAAGTCACATGTAGAACTGATTGAGTTATCTGGTTTATGTGAAGGTAAGTGAGTTTTTATATCTTTTAATGAGAGGACTTATTTTACTTGTTTCATTAATATGAAAAGTGATAATTAAACATCATTTTATTTTTAAAAATAAATTATATAGGCCACCATTATTTTAATTAGACTTATCTAGTTGAGTTATCGATTTTTTAACCTCATAACCGAGTTGGTCATGTTCATACAAATATAAAGAAATATATATATGGTACAAGAAACTAGTTTAAATCGTGAGAAAGAAAAGTATTTGTTCTTTATTCGGGGTTTGGGTAATTTTAGGATTTCATATCATACAAGAAAATGCAAAATGATGGGGTAAAAGTGTAATTTCATGATAGTGTCGGGTGCGCGATGGTATAGCTGCTACTTTATGTGTCGTAGGTGAAATATTTGATTTTCGTTGTTTTTAAAGTAAATACAAATTTTGATTTTTCAGAAATATATCCTACAATATATTAGTTTTTTTATTTATAGTAACATTAAATTAATTCTTTAATAATAATTAATTTCATTAATTTCATCATTTAAAAATGAATTTGATATCATTTTAAGGATTAATTTAAAATAAATTCTTAGATAAATATATGACTATGTAAATACTTTATTTAATAATTAATATGTATAATATGTGAGTCATATTATAAATATACATATTTTTAAATAATATATTTAGATATATTAATTATTGAATACAGTATTTATATAAATTATGTTTATCTAAAAATTTCTCATATTATTTATATATTTAGAAGATTAATTTAATATATTTATAAATAAATAATGAATATAATGTCTTATCTGTATAAGATTAAAATCAACGCTTAGTCCTGTTTTTAATTGCGCTACGATGTCGTATGATTATTATAACGTGTGCGCTGACGCTGAGGCATTTGTGTGGATGTGGTACTTGTGGAGATGGGAGATTTGGAATTCCACTCTAATTCTTTCTTCTTCTTTTTTTTCAATGTTTTCAAATTGCAATGTTGTTTCTGGGAAATGTTGTTCAATGTTGATTAGACAGTTTTTAGGAATAATTACAGTTTGAAATTTTTGGATAAAAACATATTTAATTTGAGGGTGCGTTTATTCTCAGTTCATTAAATAGAAGTATTTTAGTTTTAGTCAAATTAATTTTACATTGTCACTCTTATATTTATTTAATTTCTGTATTATTTATTATAATAATAATTAGTTAGTCTTAAAAATTTAAAAGAAAAATATCTTTTCATGCTAGACTTTTAATTATTCTAATTACTTTTGACATCCTAAATCACTTTCCTTTATGCTATTTTTTTAATGTATTTATATCATGAAGCATTTAATATTTTGAATATCTAATAAGATGTAAAAAAAATTAAAAAAATATAAAATTTGAAGTATTTGATTAAGGTTAAAAAATTTAAATTAAACATTTATTAGAATATTTAATCATTATAATAAGTAAATAAGTATAATTGATATTTAATTAATTTAAAAGATATTAACAAATTGAATATGTTATGATATATGATTATTATTAATCATACTTATTAATAGGTAAATAAGTAATTAGTCTTTAAATTAATATAAAATTTGAAAAGTTAAAGTAATTAAATTTATCATTTAAATAAATTCAAATCAAATATAATTAAATTTTGAATTAAATTTTTACTTTTTAAAATAAAGTTTGAATACATGAAAAATAAGTCTATACTAAAAGAGTAAAGATTTGGAGGAAAAAAAACATATGCATAAGTGATACTTAGCATTGACCTCACTTATGTGGATAATCTATTTAAATTATTGTGTTATATATTATTCTTTAAAAGTTTGCATATTGTGCTTCTCAACTAAAATAATTATATTTTAAAATTCTAATTAATTACTAACTCCTCTAGATCAACCATATTATAAGTTATAGAGCCTAAAGCTTTTAAATGAATAGCTTGTCAAATTATAAAATTCTTTGACAATTGAAAAAAATTTAAATTCTTGTAATAATTAGTATGATAATTTCCTAATTACTTAAAAATAAATATTAAATACTTGTTGAGTTCAAAATCTTGTTGAATAAGTGCTATGTTGAAGTGGTCAAATGGTAAAAATATGCATAGTTGATTCTTAGTTTTGTTGCATTGACCTCAAAATCAAATAAATATTTTATTAATATTCAAATAGATAAGAGATAAAATTAAGATTCAAATTGATAATTAAAATTTGAATTGGAATTTCACCAATATTAAAGAAATATCAGGATAATATTTTGATACATACTATCACTTATCATATTTCAGGATACATAACATATTATCATTTATCTCATTTAGTTTGACTAAACATAAAACAATATTGAAGAAATTTCATAATAAAATTTTGAAACCACCAATCTCAACGTATTTAAACACAAATTAATAAAAAATTTAAGATTTAATTTTGAAGCCATGAATGAATAACATGTGATACAATATATCTAAACACAAACCTGTATCAAATGAACAGGAATTTGGAGAGAAAATTACATAAATGAGCGACACATGACATTATCCAAAATTGCATTAACTATGTTTTATATAATAGTATACAGATATTGTAAGGTGTGGCTAATAATAAGTTATGGATTTAATTTTAATCCACTGTCAATGTAAAGTTTTTTAACAGTGTCATTCAATTATGTGTTGTCATATCATTAAAAGAATTAGATTTTTTAGGTAGTTGTTATGATAATCAAATTCTTTTAATAATTTGGCAATTCATAATTGAATGACAGTATAAAAAAATTTATATTGACAGTGGATCAAAATTAAACTCATAAGTTACATTTGATTAGAATTCTTAAATTAAAAAGTTAGTTACAATATATGTTTTTTTTTATCTAACCCGTTTTACAAAATCGAATTCATACAAGTTAAAAATTTTATATGCAATAAATTTATATATGCAACATAATGTTAAAATTGTACAATTTTAATTTTCTTATTGACTACTAAAACATAAACATGCAAGCTATTTTCATAATCACAAGAATGAATTTCACTCACATGTATATATTTTCACCACCAATTTGATTTCTCAATGTATGAGATTCAAGTTAATATGAAATTAAAAATGAGAAATCTAGATTTTAAAAGTACATAATATGACTATAAAAATAAGAGTACAATTACAAAGTTCTAAACTTCTAATGGATGACTGCTTCAATTATATTGTGGGAAAATGCATAGATGCCCCTGCACTTTACCTCATTTTAAAATATGCAACATGAACTTTCAAATCTAGATGAAAGGACCTTAACTTTTCAAATTTTATAAATAAACCTTTACATACATAAGTTAAACCGAAATCACGTTTAATCATACATTGACACATTGTTAAAGGAATTTGACTCTGGCAACAACTACTAATATATCAAACTTTTTTAATAACTTGTCAACAAATGGTAGAGTGATAGTGTAAAAAATATATACAATGGTAATAGATCAAAATTAAACTCAAACATTTATATGTAAAGTATATATCCAATTATAATTTTGTAGAGGACAAGCACTTCTTCAATTAGAATACAAAACTATATTAAGTGGCTAAATGTAATTATACAAAAACAAATATAACTAAACATGATCACACTGTTTCTAAAACACATTTGACTCTTATATATTATCCTTCGTGTGAAACCAAATTAGCTAGTATCAACATAAACAAATGTAACTAAACATGATCACACTATTTCTAAAACACATTTGGCTCTTATATATTATCCTTCGTGTGAAACCAAATTACCTAGTATTAACATAAATCTCATTTGACTTGAAAATGAGTTTAATTTTGATTCACTGTCAATGTAAAGTTTGTTATAGTGAAATTCCTTAAATGGCACATCATTAAATGATAGTGTATACAAGTTTTATACTAACAGTAGATCAAAATTAAATAATAAAAAAAAACATAATTAAAGATAGATTTATATCCTACAATCCTACTTAAAAGATCATATATGCTTAAAATAGTTTAAAATTTCAAATGGCTACTCCTTTAAGCCGCATCAAGATCCTTGAGATGACAAAATCTACACAAATCTGCAGTCATATAGAAAGGCACATTTTCTTTCAATTAGGCACAACAAGGATATAGTCATAAATATTTCTTCAATCCAATGAAGAGTTTCTTTCATCTAACAAAAAATAAAAATTCTCTTTATCCTATCTAATCACAAATTAATATTCAACATGCATGCTAAAATTAATGTTTGACATGAATTTTCTTTAAATGCATACTAAAATTTTTCTTTCTTCTGTCTAATCATCACAAATTAATATTTAACATGCATGCATATAATTATAAATTATTCACAAATTAATATTTAGCATGCATATATAAATTAAAGTTTAATATACATTTCCATTAAATGCATAATTATATTTAACTTACCATTGTCGAAATTTTTAATTAACATTTGTCAACATCTTTTCTCCTTCTAAGTAACACATGCATATCAAAAGTTTCTCTAAAAGGCCATAATTTTTATTACAAATGAATGTTTAATATGCATGTATAAAATCACAAAATTAATTATGAGCAGCATGCATATAATCACAAATTAATCTTTAACATGGATACATAAATTAAAGTTTAACATGCATTTTTCTTATCTAAGTGACATTTGTTAAAATATAAATGACTAGTTAACATTTCTCCTTTTTTAAGTGACGTATGTAAAAAGTTATATATATATATGGGGGCATATCTAGCGAGAACACTATTTTATTATGAGAGATGCCCCCTATATATATAAATTTAATTTTGATCAACTGTCAATGTGAAATTTCTTTACATTATTATCCAATCACGTATTGTCAAATTATTAAAAGAGTTTGACTATCATAATAACTATCTAGGAGTTCTAACTCTTTTAACTAAGAATATATATAAGAGTGACAATGTCACGAGCGATAAAATCGCGACGGGAGCGGCGAGAGAAAATTGATTAAAAATAGAGTTGCACCAATCGTTTATTGGGTAGGGAAAATGACTGGCAAAACCCTTTAAAAATAGATTTAAAATAAAACAAAAAAGAAAAGGTCTGAGATAACAAAATAGGATTCAGGAGTCAATTATGCACAGGGAATGGTAGAAACTTAATCCTACAGCACCCCTGATACATTCGTCCTACAACAGTTACCTTAAGCTAGTTGTGCAAATTTAATAATCCAAACAATATTTGATTACCCCAAAATAAAGATGAAACAAGCCAAATAATTAAATTACAAATATTCACAAATTCAAATAGAAACTAAATTGCATAATTTACTAATTTGAAGGAAAATAAACACAAAAAGCTAAATTAAATATTTTGCAGGTTTGTTGTCAGAACCAAGAAAAATAATTAAACTACAAATATTCACAAAATTAAATAAAAACTAAACTAAACAATTTACAAATTTGAAGGAAAAATAAACAAAAAATAAATAAATAGAATATTTATAGGTTTGGTGGAAATAAAGAAAAATAAATTAATAAATAAATTAGAATATTTTCATGTATAGGAAGAAAATAAAAATAAAAATTAAATTAGAATATTTATGCGTTTGACTTGCCGTGAGTGCCTACGTATCCTCCAAATGTAATGAGGAATTCAAAGTTACGTAGTTCTTTAAAAAATATTTGTGTATTGATTAATTTTAATTTTAAAAATAGTGCTTTGATTTAAAAAAAATTAATTTAATTAAAAAGGAAAAGTGTGGACTTTGATTGAAAGAAAAATGATTTGAGCAAGGAAAATAATTAGCGTATCCTAGACGAAATGAAACACAGTACTAAGCCTACAAAATCATCCCAAGAAAAATAGCGAGAGGGTACTTTCTCCCTCAACACCAACTAACGAAAATATATATTTTGTTTTAAAAAACGCTTCTTGAATGAGATAGAACATGGTACGGAGCCCACAGAACTAACCCCAGAAAATAATGGTCAGAGGGTACTTGACCCCTCAATACCACTTAACGAAATTAATATGACCTTAGACCATTCGAAATTAAGTAATTCTTTTGAAAGTGATTACATGTTGAACAACTTTAATAAAAAAAAAAGATTTATTTGATTTTATTGATTAAAAGAAAATGAACTGACTTGGTAAAAAAAATGATTTGATAAACAGTGGATTAATGCATCCTAAGTAAAATGGCACATGGTACTATGGTCGCAAAACCATCACACGAAAAATTGGCTAGAGGGTATTTGACTCCTCAACGCCAACTAACGAAATTATTATAGCCTTGGACCATATATTTGATTATTAGTCCACCTTTTTTTCTTTCTATAATACAAGTACAAATAATTAATACCAAATATCTAGATCAAAATAAATATACTTAAACGTGATAACATTAAGCGATTTAAGCAAATAAGTAAAGTAAACATAACAAAATAAACAAGAGGAAATAAAAATAATAATAAAACTTTGCACCAACTAAAACTATAGAGATTAAAAAATATATTATTTATTTATTTATTGTTATTACTTAATTTGATCCAATCTATTTTGCTTATTTAACCTCTCCTTTTTAAAACAAAAAAAACAAAAACCTCTACAGCCCAAACATAATCCTTTTGAGCCCAAAACTGAATAAAAAAAAAATCTAAGCTAACCAAACTCAAATATCAGCCCAACCTAAAAGATAAACAAAACTAGCCCACTAAAATAAACTTAAACCACTAAATCTGAATTAAACAAATAAAATAAAATAAAAAACGAAAAAAGGAAATGCAGAAGGAACTAGAAGGAACGGTAGATACAGGGGAAGAAAGGGATGGCTATTTGGGTGGCTTGTTTTGGGGGTTGGATTTGTCAAAGTTTGGGTGGCGGTTTGGTGGCTCGCGGTAAGGCTGTGGTGGCACTTTGGGTTCATCTGGACGGTGGTGGTTGGGTGTCAGTTCTGATGGTGGTTGGGTGGCTTGATGGAGCAACGGTTTGAGTGGAGGTATTGGTGATAGGTGCAGGTGGTTTGTGTCGTGGTGTTTGAGGCGGCGATTTGGGTTTGTTTTGCTGATTTGTTGCGGTGGCTATGGTTGATGCCGGCGGGGTTGGGTATGGGCAATGGTTTGGTGGCGGCGTGGTGGTGCAGTGATGGGTATGGGTTTGGTTTGGGGTGGTGTCGGCGTGGTGGTGGCTCACGTGGCTAAGTGGTGGAACAGTGATGGTGGTGCGGTTTGGGCGTGGGTGTCGGTGGTGGTGGTGCGGTTTGGGTGTGGGTGCCGGTGGTGGTGGTGGTGGTTTCTGCAGTTTGGATCTGTTTTGGGTGGCAGTTTGGGTGTTGATGGGGGTGGTTGTGATGGGTTTTGTTTCTTTGCTGTTTTTATTTGTTTGTGTTGTAAAATAAATTTTGGGTATGAGCTGATGAAATCGAACATACAGGGGAGGCTTGGTTGAGGGATTCAGCAAGCCAAAAAAAAAAAAAACACTTGAATGCAATAAAATATGCTAGCCTACTATGCAACATGATACAAAAGAAGAAGAAAAATAGAGTACGCAAATGAGGAAGCTAAACACCCTACCCATCATTATCAGAACATTCACGTGAATTTTCATTCAAAGAAAACAAATTCATCTTGATTCATATGCAACATTACAAAGATAGTTAAAGTGAGTTTACCTTCGCTCCAACAAACTCTAAATGAAATTTTTTTTCTTGATGAAAACCAAACCAGCTCCCCCCCCCCTTAGTTCTTTGATCCTTCCCCTATTTAAAGTTTAGAACAAATGTTAAAGTGTGAGGGTGCTGGGTGTGCCAGCCTGGGCGTGGTATGGGCGTAGGGTGTGGGATATGAGTGTAGTCTGTGGAATGTGCAGAGCAGAGCAAATATGGAGGAAAAGTGGTCTGGCCAACAAGCATGAACGTGAAGTGTGATGATTGTGTTTTTCTTTAATTATTATTTTTTATTTTTTTATTTCCTAATATATATATATATATATTAGGAAGTTTTGGTAACATCTCTCGGTCAAAAAAAGGGTGTTTACAGACAATATACAACTAGTTTAACTAGAAATGAGAAACCATTATTTAATGAAGGGGATTCAAAACACAAATTCAAATAATAATTACAAAATAGTGATAATAGACAAATTGATTTATAATATATAAATTCATGCTCCAAAGCTACATGGAAAATAAATAAGCTAAATTGGGCTCTAATCAATCTCCACATTAGATCTTTCTGGATGTTTCATTTTGCCGCCTTAGCTTACAAATGTTGATGAGAGCTCCAACTTCCCCTTGTCATCCTAACATATAGCCACCTCACCCCACTCCTCATTCTCTTCCATCTCCCTTGATTCCCTTCTCATTTCAACAATCACTCTCATCATTCTCTCTCTTCCTACAACTTGTCTTTCCTTACTAAAATGAACCAACAACGCCGACGACATGAATGCTCATAAGCACCAATAACCTCATTTCAACAATCACTCTCCTCATTCTCACACTTCCTGGGGACTCTCATCTCTCTCTTCCTTCGATTTGGTTTTCCAATACCTCCTATATAATTCCAATAACGCGTTCAACACCACACTCCTCCATTTCTAATTCTCGATTTCCTTCTGAATTTGATCCGAACGAAAAATTTGGGTCTAAACCTGATATGTCCAGGGCATCCGTTCGTAGCCTTCGTTCTTCTATGTCGGAAAATGGCTCAGATTACTTATGTTTAGTTTGAACCCTTGCAGGTTAGGTCGTCTAACTGAAATAAGAAACACTCACTTTCTGCAACAATTGAATTAGAGGGCTAGACCAAGTGGGAACTCAGGTCAACAAGTCCTAGCTCACTTAGGATTGGCAATTGTTAGGTTAGTTTGGCCTAATTCAGTAGTTTTTTTTTAAGTCAATGCAAGTGAGTGGCTTTGTTCTTGAATTGTAATGGAATTAGACAAATTTGCAAGCTGAAGTTATTTTATAGTTTGGTGTTTGATGCTTTTATGTGAAGACACTGTATTTTGTTTTCTATCCAAAATCTTAAAATCCAAAAAGGATCTGAAGGTGTAATCTTCAATTTAGCAAAAAAGAATTATAAGAAACCACTAACATGAAATAGTTGACTTTTATTGAAATTTCTATTCTTTAGTTGATATATTAGGTTCATTTTGTTAGAAATTTAATATGTCAATCACAAAAATGTCCATTATTATGCAAATCCATATCTTAAGTTAAAGAAAGGTAGAACCATTTTAGTTGAAGATATTATTTATTCTAAGAGAAAGGGTTTTATAGTTGGATATTTTATTACTTGTAGTTGCTCTGTCATTATATAATGGATATTAAGGTGGTATTTTTGGTTATGGTTCTATTCTCCTTTATTAAAATTATGTCAATCTCATTTTTTAAATGGGTTTTCTAAATTTAATACAAAGAAACTGTTTAAAATTCAAATTGATGTTTATGCATTTTAATATTAGGTGAGACATTTTTCTCATAAACAATATCCTCTTATTTTTGTAGGATCGTAGGCTTAGGATACAACAAAGAATTAAAAGTGTCAAACCTGGAATTTTGAAAGAAGAGGAAGAGAACGAACTTTCCAACTTCCCATCATTCATATCATTCTTGCCTTCTTTGGTAAGCTTCTCGAAGTTAGTTCTAAATTATCTCAATTATACATTTAATAACAATTCACTAGTGATTTTGTCATTGTTCTTGATAAGTATGAAGAATTTACTTTTCATTGCAAGGGCTTGGCAAAATGATAATTAATACCTATATTATTTGCAGAGTCCAATAAACCTTAAGCAATATTATGCGACTTGCTTTTCTCTTATCACTGGAATAATTTTTTTGGTGGTCTCCTTGCACCCATTATAAGATTTTTTGCACTTAGTTATGTGTTTTCAAGCATGATATGCGCTCAAATTTTCTCATTTGCAAGAAATTTCTTTGTTGCTTTGTTTTGTTACAGTTTTCTTTGGATTAAATAACTTGGAAGCAATTGGCTATGTTTACTTTTATTTTATGAAACATACTCCTTAATGTGAATTTGAACCTTTGTGCTAGTGCAAGAAATGTGCTATTACGTATTCTACTCCATTATTTATGCTCATCGATAATAATAATGGATGTCAGTGATTGTTGAAAAAACAAGAGACCTTTTTGAGAGAAAGAAAAAGGGAGGACTTGAGACAAAGAACCCAATATTTCACTAATTACTTATAATAGTTCAATACAAAAGTTGTCTATATACCTTTATTTATACTAATGTTGTGATTGCATAATGACTCTTATGACCTTTACTTTGGGTGCACTACAAGTAACTAATTACTTAACCTCAATGCACTTTCCTCATTACTATACCTTACTCTTAAGAATGATAATATTCATATTGATATTGCATAGAAAGTATTGCAAATTAATGGATACTTCACTTTTTTATTTTAATTTTATATGTTGATTATGTTCCTTTTAATATATCATGCTTAACTTCAAAAGAGTTATTGCCATGTATAGAGATGAAAGCCATGCTTAATATTAAAGAAAACTGAGATTTGGCTTGTACATTTCCTATTTTTTATCCATCTCTGTCCCATTTAGTAAACATGAATTTCATTAGCTATCTGTTGTTTTCTAAAATGATATTGGCAATTAAAATTACTGAGGCATCAGAAGTGATCCCTAGAATCAAGTATGCAATAGATCTTAGATTTGTTAAAGCACTCCTATTGTTATGACCCGATCTTAGGCTATGACTAGCGTACAGGCTAAGTCAACTTAACACTTACCTAGCCTGGCAAGCCTAGCTAAGAATGCTAAAAAACCGCTTTAAAATCTTAGAAATGACTCTAAAAAATTCAGCATAATCTCCCCTAAAAAGTAAATAAATCAAATTTAAATTTACCTGAAAAAAGTACAAATCTAAAAAATTTCAATAAGTATGAGTCTCTCTCTCATGCACCAGCTATACATATATGTATATACAATCAAAATCAACTTTATAGAATGCTATACAACCAAGATAACCATACTATATACAACTCAATAGAATTTATAACACTATCCCCTATAGTTGCAAAATACTAGAGTCAAAATATAACACTACCCAGCAACAATGGTGGGGTTATACTAAAAGACTAATAAGTTTGGGGAGAACAACAAATCCCAGGAACCAGCTACTCAGCTTTCTACGAATCTGAATAAAAAAATGAATGGAATGAAGTGAGTCACACAGACTTAGTGAGAGAATAATCGACTAAGTGAACTAGAAGTAAAACAAATAATCACTTGAATATTTTGGCTTTCCAATAATCTCTAAATATACTAACTGATGGAAATAAAATTTATAAATGAGCTATTATATCAAATATTCTCTTTTCTCCAAACTATACATAAACATAAATTTCTTTAAAAATTCTAATCATCAATAATGTAATCCATATGTGTAACACTGAAAGAACTATAATACAAGTTGAAGAGTTAACTCTACCTAATATACCAATTCTCATGCTCATCTCAAGTCAAGGGCCTTGACTCACCCGGCACAAATCTTGTGGCTAAGGTCCGCTCACCCTACAACCACATAAAGGGCTAAGGGTCCTCTCACCCAATAGCCAAGCTGAA
Source organism: Styphnolobium japonicum (assembly GCA_023212625.1). Lineage (NCBI taxonomy): Eukaryota > Viridiplantae > Streptophyta > Magnoliopsida > Fabales > Fabaceae > Styphnolobium > Styphnolobium japonicum. Next base: position 9,572,942 of record JALBWW010000010.1, read on the forward strand.
TCAATTGGCATTGCCAAATCTGTCTATATCTCTGTATCAACTATGTGCACATAGGCCATTATATCTCTTCGTTAACGGCAAACGGTGTTCTAACACGTAACCTATAATGGATGTTGAAAATATAATCTACAAATATTATCCAGCAAAACTAACGATTTTCAAGAATAAAATCTGAAATCATTTCTAAATATTCAGCTGAACTTTCACTTTAATAATTATAAATAACAACTCAAATAACTCATATAATCGATAAAGCTATAGTTAAAATATAACCTTCATAACATTTAATATTTTCAAACACAAAGTAGAAATAAATATAATTTAATAGTCCTTTTTGTAATAAAATTTTATTTGAATAAAATTCAAATATTCTTGGAAGGTTTGTTTCCTCAAATAAAATAGTAAAGATGTCACTAAGTAAATTATCCACTCACAGAAATGAATAATTAATTCAATTGTCTCCAACATCTACTGTAGAGGTAAGTGGGGTAGTATCCTATAAATCTGCTCACAAATAAAAATACTTTGATAAATCTAGATGGCCCATCAAGGACCTACACTAAATCAAAATCATAAAAGATAACATTTTTTCCTAACATAACTTAAGCAGGAGCTCTAAGATTTTTACGTTCTTTCAAGAAACATGGAATTTCTACTCCTATCTAACTCTAAAGTCTCCAACCACCCCTTAGAAATTATCCTCAACCCTTATTTTGTTATCATTTCCATAAAATAGGAGCTACCCACTATATTTTAGAGTTCTCATGGCTAAAAGATATAAAAAGAGCAAAAACTCAAAGATTAAAAACTCACCTTATGCTCTAAAATCAAGTGAGTGAAAACAGGTTTAGTGATCCAGAGCTTTCCCTCACTCTCGCTATCTCTCACTCTCGCACCCTCGTTTTCTCACGCAGCACAAGGAAATTATCTCCTATGTGCCACCGTCCACCAATTTAGATTTCATCTCTTTTTTTTTTTTAAAGTTTGGCTGGAAGATTACCTAAATGCACTTAAAAACAAATCTCATCCCTTTTATATCCATCTCCCCTGTTTTCTTTCTGGCACCATCACACCTATGACTCTGAAAAGGGCATTGAATTTGTGCAAAGGAGGTATGGTGCTAGATTATGTTAGGTAAGGTTTAATATTTGATTGTTGCTAACTTGGTGCAAATATTGTTGCCAATGCGAAGGCCATAGGAAAATATGCTGCAATTAGCCAACGTTGCATGCCATTCTCTTTTCTTTTTGGTTGCCTGTTGATAGGGTTGTCAAATGAGTTAGCCCAGCCCATGATGACGGGCTAGCCCAACCCATCACAAACTGGGCAAAAAATGAGTCAAGAGTGATGGGCTAGCTTTTGGGTTGGGTAAAAAATGAGTCAAGAATGATTTTGTCAACCCAACCCGTTTAAGGCCAGCCTGCGGGCTTAAATGTGTTGTCCATTTATTTAATTTTTTTAATTTCAAATTTATAATGCAACATCAAATCTATAAATTACTCAAAAGTAAAGTTAATCATCATATAAAACTTTATAGTTTACACTCCTGAACGTTTCTTTTACTTCTTCCCTTTTACTTTTTACTTTTTAACAAATTTACTAGATTTAATTTGGTATGTAACAATAAAAGTAACGACAGGAAGTTATATTAAAATATAACAAATTGATAACATGAAACAAAAACAAAAAAGCAAAACAAGATTTTAGCAAATATTATTTAGATTTCTATAAGAAAAGAAATTAAATGCAAAAACCAGCCTAAACTTTGGGTTGAATCTGGATGCTAGGGGCTACTTGCTGCTGGGCCTGGGCAGCGGGCATCATGTAGATGCTGATTTGAAAAAAAAAAGAATTTCCAAAAAAGAAAAAATACATAGGCCAACAGGCTAGCCCGCGAATAAAAGGGTTTAGCCTGTTTAACTCGTAAGTTAAACGGGTTAGGCAATAAACGAATTGATTTAAATAGGTCAATAATTTTGAAGCCTAGCCCGCATAATTTTGACTATAAACGGGCTGACACGACAAATTTAACCCATTTTGATGATCCAACCTATTGACAAGGCACCTAAGTTAAATCTATTCACATTCCATCAAATTTTTACTTATACAAAAGTCCCTATCTTGGTTACAAACTTGTAGGATCCCTTCTTGCATATATATATATATATATATAGGGAGCATATCAACAGAGAACCTAAACTACGGAGCAGCTAAACTTAAATTCAAATATACAACAAACATTAGGATAATAATAGATGAATTCTAACAGAGAATAAATCCTCAGAGTAGATAAGAACAAGTAGTTGATAACAAAACGGGCTGGTACGACAAATTTAACTCACTTTGACGGTCCTACCTGTTGACTAGGCACCTAAGTTAAAACTATTCACATTCCATCAAATTATTACTTATACAAAAGTCCCTATGTTGGTTACAGACTTATAGGATCCCTTCTTGCAAATATATATATATATATATATATCTATTCCATTTTATAAAAGCTTTGAAACATTATCACCTTCACAAAGATATACTATTTGAAGCAAATCAACTTGAAATTATTAGAATGTACAATGGTCTATGTATGATAAAAAAGTAATGAATTCTAAAATAAATACACTATAGTTTTCCATTCATATTAATTCTAAATATATGAACTTCTGATTGATTAAGCGAATTTTCCTCAGTAAATATCACAGTATATTTATTGTGATTGTCAAAAGTTAATGAAACTACTTATATTGTCTAGAGTAAGGATGAAACAAAGTCTTGAAGGAAAAAATTACTTAATTATAAGGGGAGCGACTTTCTTGCCAAGAACTTCATAAGATACAGTCTCCATAAAGTTATCTAATGAAACAACACCATTTATCAAAATGGCTTAAAAAGATTACAAATTATCAAAAGGAGCCACATATCTGTCCCCAAGGAGATTTGCAAACCTACTAGCATGGTTTCTTTTTCCTAACATTACTATTTATTTTTAATTATATCTGAAACATTTTTCATGTATTATATATATTGAAATTAATTGTATGCTTTATTGTGATAACCTTTAATATATCATTTTTATAATAATTATACAAGTTTCACAATATCATTCATATATAAAATGCACTTAAGAAGAACCATAATCATAATCTGAAAAAAGTAAAAATCATACGCCTGCGCAAGTTGCAAGTCTTCATCTAGTAAGAGTAGTAATAAACTCATCCTTATTTTATATCTATATCTTGTGGAAATATGTTTGCCCCAATGGTTTATTGTGTTATGTTTTGATGATGACAAATACATTACAAAAAGGATTACAAATATGCTACATATGTGCTTGATGAGCTATATTGGATAATGCATGGTTATATATTATCTTGTTGTTCCTATTATAAGAATCATGCATTAAGTTTTGTGTAGCATAATTGATAGGATATATCCAATGTACTTGATAAGTGATATAATTAATTATTGGATATATGTCTATATGTGAATCATATATGCATGAAGAACTTTATAAAGTTATATACATGTGAATCATGCATATTAAGTTATTGAGATATGGATTTCGACTAATCATGGTTTTCAAATGAGTTATGCTTTGTAAGATAGTCCAAATACTAAGAGTGAGTATTAGAATAAGAAAGTGAAAGATCCTATTTATGCTCAACTCAACAAGAAGGAGAATGAAGAGATGAACCAAGCATTTGGAAGATTTACAGAGAAGAATTTTTAGAAGCTTGGATTGCATCAAGAAGCCTAAGGACCTATTTGGGTATATATTATCTTATAGGCAATTCTCCTTTGTAAGGATAGAGGTTTTACATGAAGATAGCTCAAATATCTTTATTCAATCTTGACAAATGTTTTTAACATGGTAAAATGCCCAACAAATAAGTTTTGAGAAGTTAGTCTTGGTAGTATTTCAAAACTATGAAAAATAGTCAAATCTGACTTTGAAAAGCTGACCTATGGTCACCATTTTTATCATAACTCTCAAAATACTTTGAGTTTTGATCTGAAACTTATCTCATATGAAAGTAGACTCAAAGAGCTTTCTAACGCATGGTCATTTGCTTAATTTGGATAAGAAATGAAGAAGTTATGACATTTATTAGAAGACTACTTTCCGGATAGGAATTGTAGTCGACTACACAAGACTTGTAGTCAACTACAAGACTTTGAAAAGCTGAAATTTGGTCTCTATTTTTATCATAACTTTTAAAATACTTTGAGTTTTGATCTGAAACTTGTCTCATATGAAAGTATACTCAAAGAGCTTTCCAACGCATGATCATTTGCTTAAATTGGTTAAGAAACGAAGAAGTTATGATCATTTAAAAACGATTACTTTCCCGAGTGGAATTGTAGTCGACTACAAGACCACCATAAATGGATTGTAGTCGACTACAAGACCTTGTAGTCGACTACAAAGTGTTAGAATTCAAAAATTACTTTCCAGAGAGGACTGGTAGTCGACTACAATGTATATGTAGTCGACTACAAAGTGCCAGAATAGCCTGTAACGGCTATAACTACTAGATTTTGAAAGTAATGATTTTAAAACACCACCAAAGACTATTTTATCACTTGGGCTATATATAGAAGCTAAGATTGAAGCATTAACAAGTTGATGAACACCCATTTGCAAATCATTATGAGGATTTGATCATTTTCTATCAAAATCAACATTTGAGCTCTTCATTTTCATAATCCCTCTATCCATTAGTTCTTCAAGTTGTATTATCTACTCTTTGAGAGAGTTTATCAATCTCTATCAATCATATATACTTGTGAGAGTGTGGATAATCCCTCAAGAGAGTTCAAGGGTAGACTTCCCTTAGAGGCTCAAGCATAAGGGTGGAGGATCCCAAAGTGTGAGGAGTGCTCTGTTTTTGTAAAGGTTTCTCAAGCACTTAAGTTACAAGCTTGAAGAATAGTGGAAACCTCAAGTGGATGATCTTGGGGTTGGATGTAGATCACAAGAAGTGATTGAACTAGTAAAATATTGTTTGCACTCTCTTATCCCTTACTCTCTTTACATTCTAGCAATTTACATTTAACTACTTATTTGTTGAATTCTCATGATTGCTATAATTGTTGACCTACTGCATATCTTGTGATATTTCTACTTAGATCATTTGAACTTGATATATATCTTGTTTGCTTTATACATTTAAGTTATACTCAAGCTATCTACATTGATTGACAAATTTTCACAAGGCATTCATTTAAAACTCAATTTGCTCATAGAAGCAAATTGTAGTCTACTGCAAGAAAAATGTAGTCTACTACAAGACTACTAGAAAATCAAAATTAGTGTTTTATTTGTTGATCTTGCAAAACCACTTTCAGGGGCTCATTGTAGTTGACTACACACTACTTGCAGTCTACTACAAGGTTTCAACTAAGTGATTATCTATCTTGGTTTATTTCCCACTAGTCTCCAATTAATCACACTATAATTTACATTGTTCTATATACTTATATGTAATTGATATTATGCATTATATGAATTGTTGTGAAATATATTTATTCCGCTGCATGTATTGATTGGGTGCATCAAAATGCACAAAATCTAAAGGTTGTTTTAAAATTTGTGATCACCCAATTCACCCCCCTCTTGTGTGATGGTTGCCTTTGGCTAACATATCTATCTACATACATATGTAAAATTGCCTTAAGAAGCCATTAATTACACTAATTAAAATTGCCTAACTTAATGATATTATTCAATCCATATTAACAAAAATCCCTGCACTCAAATGACGTCTTTCATCCCCTAAAATTCTTGAGTTGGTGGGTCATGTAAAAACCTTAATCCAAAATTGCTAATTTTATCATGTAAATAGACTAATATCTTTAAATGGCTTCAATTACTCTTTATACAGACTGAACAAATGCTAATGTTGTTCTTTTGAATTGATTTCATCTCTATTGAATGGGATTGAAATTTGTATTAATAAAGATGTTATTTATTTATTTATTTTGGTCACAATTCTTACATTAGCATACAACTCTTATTTTCACTTGTGTTGCCTTTTAAAACCCTTAAGCTATGTTTGGATGGATGTAGTGATAAAAGGAATTCAACCCATTATTTTTTAGTTTTTTAAATGATGGGGTGGAATGGATAAGGAGGGGAAACCAAAACACTCCTTACCACTCAAACTACCAAATTTTCATATGCTCTAATTTGTAGGGTTTAGAATGGAACATTTGGTTATGAAAAAATTAGAAAAATCCTTTTAAAATGTTTAAAAACTGGTCTGCGCATAAAAGTTAGATTCATGAGTCTATTTATGCATAGGGAATGGTAAAAACTTAATCCCACAACACCTTTGATATAACCATCCTAAAACAGTTACTCTAAGATTAATTGTGCGAATTAATAATAACCTAAACATATTTAATTTATCCCACAAAATAAATAAGTAATGGCAAAAATAATAAATAAACCGAAAAACAAAAGTTAAATTACAGTCAATAATAACAAGTAAGGATTAAAAAAATAATTAAATGCTAAATTAAGATATTTACAAGCAAAGATTAATAAGATAATAATAATCAAAGACTAAATTAAAATATTTATAAGAAAAGGTAGAATACAATGGTAAAAATAAAATAAAATATTTACAAATTAAGAGACAATAACAAGTAAAGAACAAAAACTAAATTACAAGATTTACAAGTTTGGCAAGATTAAAATATTTACAAGTTGAGAAAATTATCAAATGCTTAATTAAAATATTTACAAACTGAAAAGAAAATAAAGATGAAAACTTAATGAAAATATTTACAATTTTGGCTTACCGTGAGTGTTTATGTATCCCTCAAGTGCAATAGAGAATTCAAAACTACATAGTTCTTTTGAAAATATTTGTGAGTTGGTTAATTTTATTTTAAAAGATTAATGAAAAAAATTATTAACCTTTAAGAGATTAACCGCTAAAATTAGGGTCAAATTTTTATTATTATGAAGAAATGAACTTACCCACCTTATTATTATTTATTTAAATTGAACATTTACATCACTACAAAAAAAATTAGTCTAAAGATTTTTCTGACAATTCTTCTAGTAATAACACGTAAATATCTCAAATTTTTTAAAATGAACTAAATAAAAAAAATGATAATGCAAATATAATGAAATAACATGTAAACATGCAAATTAAATAACATGACATTGTAATCATAAAAAGATGATCAAACAGAATAAAAACAAAGACAAACTCAATGAATAGTCAACCAATACTAACAATATAATGAGAATAAAAAAAATTATAAAGTACCAACATAATATCAACAAAAGATAAATAAATTTTTTTGAAGTTTGATCATGTGAAGGAGTTATTGTTCAACAAAAACATGGAGATGAAAACTTGAGGAATGAAAGCTTGCCTGCATGTTGAATAATGCATTTAGCTCCCTTCTCTCTCTCTTGCTCAAGTGTGCCTCCTTTACCTGCCTCCTTGCTTTCTCTGTTGCCTCCCCAAATGCTCCCCCTTTTTGATCTGCCTCTTCTGCCAATGTTTGCCTCTCTAGCTGTCAACCCCTCTTTTTTGTTTACCCTAGCCTCCTTCTTTTTTATCTGTTCGCCCTAGCCCCCGTTTTGTCTTTCTTCTCTTAGGTATTTATAATAATAAATTAGGTTTTTTTGGAGTGAGACTGTGTATTTGTCTTCAATTTAGGCCTTTTGTCACTTTTACTCTTTTTATTTAGGCTAATGAATTGTATTAAGATTAGGCCCAAAAATAATATTTTAACTAAGGTGACCTATTATTATTATTTTTTCGACTGTCTTTCACAAATGATAAAAGAAAAAAATAATTTTTATTTTTTTTTCAAATTTCATTTTTATTTTGATAGCTCAGTTAAAATTGAGTGCTTACAATCATTTACCATTTTAACGATCAACACTCAAAAATCATTTTTCATACCATTTCCTCTTTTTCCCAGTCGATCTAAACAAGACCTGGACCTTATTTCTGTAGAACACTGAGCATTGATTAGAGAAACCCACCACGAGTCATCAACTTTGAATTTTTTTTGCTGCAACTAAGTAATTCTTGTCAATCCCTACTACAATTTCTTTGCAATCCCATCTGGAAGTAATGTTATTGTCACCATAATATATACCTCCATCATCTCAGCAAATTTCTCTTCTGCTACATATTTCTGTGATAAGAGTAAACAAATGAACTATCTTGCACTAGCAGCTCTAATATTCTAGCATATTCCTCTATGGTAGGAGTGATGCCCAGATTTGGTAGCTCGAAACACCTTAAAGAAGAATTCCAAAATTGACCTAAAACACTTAATGCTAGAGCCTCAACAAGAATAAGCAGAATATCAAGAATCGTCCTATATTTTTTTGAAAATTTAACACGAGCTTCTGGTGTCAAGAGTTGACTGATTTCTTTTACTTGCCCCAAATAATTCATAATCACGGCAATCTTTATATTCCTCTTGCTATTGCCTGCACTGCTAATCTTCTTCTCAGTGTAAGACCTTTCCATAATTACTATCCACTCAAGTTAACCTTTCCATCATGCCCCAGAAAGCTTACATGTATGTAGAAGAATGACAAAGAATGAAAATGCAACCTAGAAAACAAATGCATCCTAAATATACCCCTTATTTTTTTTTCTTTTTCTTTTTTTTTTCGGGAATGATTTCTTATAAATGCTACTTGGATTGATGAATTGTTGGTCCACTAATTATGATTGTACTTTCTTTTCAATCAAAGCTCACTTTCTTGTTAAATGAAGATTTTCAATGTAGTTTGTCACATCAATGGACTGAACAAATTGACCAAAACCCAAGTATTTTATTAATATATGAAATGCAGAGATGAGTTACTGGGAAAGAAAGAAAACGAATGCCCCTTTTATGTCTTAGATGGTAGAGCCCGAGGCTGAATGTCCCTATGGTCAAAACTCTAACTTGGGCAGCAACTAGGTTCAATCTATTAGTGCAGAGCTTTTAAGACAGTTCTAGACTCCTTAAAAAAGGTTCCCAAATTGCCCTTATCAAGAGGATAAGGATCCAATCTTTTGAAACTAGCCACAAAGTAGGGATAAACCCTTTGATCATGGTTATTTCAAGAAACCAAGTACAATATGAGTGGAGAGTTAACAATTGTCAAGAAGGCCAACTAATGACTAAGTTAACCCTCCAACTAGCCCTATAGGTCGTATTGGCTCGAATATAAAGCGCAAAAATGTATGAGGTAGGTGAAAATTGGAGTGTGTGTTGGGAGCATAAAAACATGCCAAAATAAAGAAAAATACCCCCCATCTTACAAAGTATAGACAAAACAAAGCAGATCAACAACAGAAACAAGCGGTCATCTATCATAAAGTGGAAGCAGCCGTCAACGCATATAATATTATATATACGAAAAATATACAATGATATAAAACAAAACATTTAAGAGGAAACAAGATCAGCAAAGCAAGGCTATCAATATTTACATATAAGATGTACAAAAATTAAGAACATGACATACAATAAAGAAACAAATAAAAAGGGGTAAAATGGATATCTAAAGGTTATAAAAGATGCATAACTAGCTATGATAGGTTTAACTCTCCAAATGTCCCAAGCAGAGTCGCTATCTGTCAAGACCGGAAAAACATTGCAACGGGAAATGACGAGAGAGAAATGATAAAACACAATAGAGTCTTCACCAATAGTTTATTGGGTAGAGAAAATAACTGGCAAAATCTTTTAAAATGGATTTAAAATAAAACACAAAAAATGGTCTGTGAAAACCAAACAAGGTTTGGAAGTCAATTATATATAAGGAATCATTGGATATAGGCATGGGCTATGTAGGGGAATTAGGTCTGGGTTGTGGATTTGAAATCTTCTCTTTTTTTGTAATTTCCTTTTATTTTAATTTTTCTTTATCTTAGAGATTTTTAAGTGTTTTTCTAATTTTTATTATTATTATTATTATTTTAAAAAAATTAAATAACCTTGTCAAAATAGGTGTTCACACACATTGTAGATGAATTTTATAGATATTTATTGTCACAAATAGAGAAAGGGAGAAAAAGAAAGAAAATTGAGATACTTGACGAAAAGAGTGAGAACTAAGAGTGTGTTTGAAATGTAAAAAATAGGATTTGATTTAATTTGTAAATCAAATCTTGTGTTTGAAATATTAAAAGATAAGAAATAATTTGACTTTTAAAATCCTTTGAATTTTAATGGTTTAGATTTAGAAATCCTATCAAATATGATGACATTTATTAAGATTTAATTTAATGTTACATTTAATTACTTAAATTGATTATTTTATCTTTACTAACTTTTAATTTTTTACAATAAAATAATAAAATTAAATCAAATCAATTCCTTCTTAATGCGTTATAAACCTAAGAATTGATTTCTAGATCAATTCAAATCCAATTTTTATAATGAGTTCTAAACATAGAATTTGATTTTTAAATCAAGCTTAAAATAATTTTTTGATCTCTATAGTTTACACTCATTTTTAATTTAGTTCTTATACATTTTTTCTTTGTAAATCAGTCTTCCTACTTACAATCGTTTGCAAAATGATCCCTACCATTAGACTTAGATATGATGTTGTAAGTTTATAGGGACCAAATTAAAAATAGGAAAAAACTATAGGGACCAAATTAAAAACAAGAGAAAACTATATGAAATATAAACTGACGGCGTCATAACCAGTAGTAACAATAGAGACCATTTTGATAATGCTTGTAAGTACAATGACTAATTTATAAAGAAAAAAATATAGGGACTAAATTAAAAATAAGTAAAAACTATAAGAACCAAAATTTTATTTAAATCTTAAATCAAATCAATTTAATTTCACTTTTAATTGATTCCAAATACAACATAATGATATGTTTAGGAGACAGAAAAATGGTGGAAAATGGAAGCAAATGTAAGGGAAGGGAAATGATGAGATAGAAGGGGATTCCATTCCATTTGTTTGAATGTTTAAGTAAAAAAAAATGAGAGGAAATCATATTCCCATTGTCTAGGAGTTAAAATTAAAGTAAGAAAAAAGGATAAATTTAGAATTAAATTTTCAATATAGTCTTTATGTTGTTAATCTTTTGACACAAATATAAAGTATATATGTAATTTAATGCATATTTAATTAAAATTGGAACCTTTTCCCCCAATTTAAGGGGGAAGAATTGTTAGGCTTTGAGAGGAAAGGAGAGAGAACATTTCTCCCTCATTAAAATTCATCTAAACAAGAGTTAATGTCATCTTAGATACAAACATACAAATAATACATAAGAGAGGTTTTTAGATAAAATTGATGTAGAGCATTCTCTTACACCACACTACTTATTTGTGTCATGTTAGATATGTGGGTCATCATTGTCTCAAACATTGACAATATCCCATTTAATTTTTTAGTGCTAACTATAGTTAGTATATGTTTAATATCATGAAAATTTCAAAATATTAAATACATTAAATTTGGAGATAATAATGTTTAACATTGATAATATGCACATGTTAAGTGGTGTGCTCAATATGAAGTTATTGTCTCCACATTATTATCCAATTTAAGAATTATTAAAAAAATTATATTATATTTCTAATGTTCTTGCAATAAATAATATTTAGAAAAAATGTGCAACTTTCATTATCCTTGTTGCAATGACTATCCTTCTTGCCTAATTGATTCACGCCTTTCAAATTATTTCATATAACTATTGGTCACACCTACATTCATAGATGTTGTTTGTGATTATCATTTACACTATGTTTTGATGAGGAGAGAGAAGAAAAAATGAAAGGAGAAAAAAAGAAAAAAAATATGGATAGAAAAAATAATTTTTCTCGTCATACGTTTAGTTGAATAAAAAATGAAGATAAATAAAATGAAATCATGTCTTTTTTTATCATCTTCTTTCTCTTCACTCCTTCTATCATATACTGCACATCCTTTGCCTCCAAAGTTGGAAAAGGAATAGGCTTGAAAATCCCACATAGGCCTAGTGTTCATGGAAGTAAAAATTTGACCAATTTTTGATTATGTAGTGACAAAAAAAAAGGAACAATTGTGCCCATTTTGTAATTTTAGAGGTGTACAATGGAGAAAGAAGGGTAAAAGGAGAGGAATGGAATTGGAAAGTGAAGAGAGATGGAAATGTGACTTGCTTAGAATTGAACACTAACATGGAAGAGGAATCCTCAATTTCTTCAACCTTGTTTGGTTGGAGTCAATTGTGCAGCTACTTGTAGGATGACGATAGCTTCAACGTGGGCATGGAGTAGCTACTTTAGCACTTGTTTTGTTGGTTTTGTGCATAATAGAAGATGAGAGTGAGATTCTGTTAATTTTCTCTCATTCATGCAAAAATAATTTTACATGTGACTCCCATTATTATTATGATTATTTTGTATTCATGCATTTTTTTGTTCATTCAAACCGGACAAAATCTCAAAATTTTCTTATTTTCTACTATTCCATATTTCTTTCTTTCCAAATTTTTTTGTTCCAAACAATGGTTAAAGTGAAAAAGGGGGAAGAGAGAAATTTGAAAAAGTGGACCTGTGTCCCTTTTTTTGGTCCGGTCCTATAACCTAACATAGTTTAAAATGTGAATAGATAATTAAAAGTGTCAATAACTCTTAACCAACTTAAAATAAAATACTCAACAAATTTAATGTGGAAGGTTGAGCCCACAAACTTTGCTCACTTAGGTTTGAACCTATAACATCATGCAAATTATTAAAAACTCCTCACTATCAATCAAGATTAAAGATGGTAAAATAGGCTGAACTCAACAGATTAACCCATTTAACAGCCAAAAAGAGGTTGGGTTGCACTTTGCAGCCCATTTTATTAATTTGGGTTTTTAACCCATCATGCATAACCAGCGGCTTGGTCGGTCGGATTATGGTAGTACGGAGTTAAGGTCTTTATAAATTACCTTATGTAGTTATGGACCTTAATCACTTTATGGTTGCTTAATGTTTATTCTATGTCAGTTTCTTTGTAAAATAAGTTTGTTTTATACTTAATTTAATTATTGTTATATTGTGTTTTATATTGTTAGGTCAATGGAATGTTATTAGGTAAAATGTTATTAATTCATACTTTTTTATTAAAAAAAATTAGATAAATTGACTCGTATAACCTGCTAACTCACCATAAGACGGGACAAGTTGACTCTTTCAACCCATGGTGTTTGATATTATCTTAGCAACTAAGCCAAAATTTGACAACTTTAGTAAGGATTCTCCAAATTAAAACATTGTAGATATGAATGTAGTAAAGTGAAAAGCAATAATCATCTATCGCAGAGGATTAGACCAATTAATAAGCTAACAAAATTGAAAATAACAACTAAGAAAACTAATGAAATGAGGGATTTTTGAGAGTTATTAAATTAAATAAACTAACAAGCAAAGAAACAAAGTGATAATAAAAATGAAAAGACAAAGAGAAGTTGAAGACAAAGATGATAAAGACTAGTTAAGAGGCTCCTTCTCCACCACTAGACTTAGACAATGACAATTGACTTTGATACTACCCGTCAGTTGATATAGAAATTACCAAACAGAGATAGCAAAAAGTTGTGCTACCCTAATCTTTCATTAGTTTATCATTAATTAGAAATGGGCTCTCTAATTAATCCCCAACCACCAAGCAACCTATAATAAGTTCTCTAGATTAAACCTAACGACAACCTTACAATGAGAAAGATAGGTTGATCTAGGCGACATCCACGCAACCTCGGGTTATCTAGCTTATGTTATATTCCACATTACAATTAATAAAACTCTGGGTTAGACTACGAATCACAAAGTGCTACTAATGAATTGGAAAGCATAACAATTACGGATCAAGTTTTCTAATTTTAGCTTTAGGCGATTGCCAAGTTCTAGTTAGTTGTACACCTAAACAAATCAAGATAATGACCTTAATCAATTTTAATGGAAGAACAACAATCAACTTCTATTAGAAACCAAGAAAGTAATATCTAATCATCAATCACAAAGTCATATCTAGGGCTTTGAATTCACTCTTATCCAAAGGAAAGCCTAGCTTAACATAGTCTTGAAAAGCAACAATGAATAAAGGAAATATATAATGAAATCAAGAAAATGAAAAGAAAAGAAAAGAAAGATAAAACATTTTGGATCTCTCAATTTTCGGTTGTAAATCCTCTTCCTCAATTCTCTCTTGTCTTCTCAAGGTTGATCTTCTTTGCTCTTAGGCTTTCTTTACCATCATTTGATCTTCCATGAACTTGAATAAAAACCTCTACAATTACCTCAAATACATTTAAAAAAAGGGGCAAATGAGTAAAGACAAAGTGAAAATAATAAATATATCAATAAATGCAAATAATCACTCTAAATCTAATCCAAATCAAACACAAAATCAGTGTAGATTTACAACACATCAACCCACAAATTCAAAATGGGTCAACCCACCCAGTCTAAGGATAACCCGTGATAGGAGCTTGGTGGGTTGGCCCGTTTTGGCATCTCTAATCAAGATGATGCATTTTAAAGAGTAAAGTGAAATGTTGATAATCATTAATTTTAAAAAAAATCAACGGCTTAGATTTCAATAAAATACAAGCACACAGATAAAAACTATGTATTTATTAAAATTTAATCCCTTGACTTTCTCATTGCACCTTGCACTTTACTCTCTAAAATAACCTAAATCGCTTGACTGCTAATTCACTCTTATGCTTATATTATATGGATTTAAGGTAAAATGATATTTTCGTCCTTGAAAATGTACTTCACTCATAATTTAAGCACTGATTTAAATTATGTGTAGTGAGGCCTTCAAATTATACAAACTCATTTCGTGTTAGTCCTTACAAGAGATAGCAAAAAGACTAATGTGAAACGAGTTTAAATAATTTAAGGATTGAATTGTAATATAATTTAAATTAATAACTATGAGAATGAGGTACATTTTTAGAGACAAAAATGCTAGTTTACGCTATGGATTTAATTTTGATAAACAGTTAGTGTAAAACTTCTTTACAATATCATTTAATCATGTATTGTTAAATCATTAAAAGAGTTTGACTATTACAGTAACTACCTAAAAGGTCAAATTCTTTTAGTGATGTTCCAACACATCAGTAGATAATAGTGTAAATTTTTTTACACAAACCATGGAAAAGTTTAAGGTATTTTCTTGCCTGGTGTATCAAGGTATTTTCCTTTTTTAGGGTTCTTTTTGCTTCTGCTGCTAGAGGATATGGAAAAGAGGCTAAGAAAACATATTTGAGATTAATATCATCAAATATAGCATAATGTATTTATTATTAAATGACCAAACTGATGATATTTGTATCTTTGAAAGATTAAAATATGTGATTACTCTAAATTAAATTTGGAGATAATGATGATTAACATTGATAATATGGCACACGTTAAATGGTGTGTTATAAGAAAACCTAAGAATCTCTCAATATGAAGTTATTGTTTCCACATTATTATCATTTTCAAAAAATTATATTGTATTTCTAATGTTATTGCAATAAATAATTTTTTAAAAAAAATGCCAAACTTCCACTATCCTTGTTGCAATGACTATCATTCTTGCCCAATTGATTAAAGCCCTTTTAATTATTTCATTTAACTATTGGACACACCTACATTCATGGATGTTGTTTGTCATTGTTATTTACACTATGTTTTGATGAGGAGAAAGGAGAGAAAAAGAGAAGAAAGAAAATGGATAGAAAAAATAAGTTTTTTCTTCATTTGTTTGGTAGAAAAGAAAAAGAGAAAAGTAAAATGAAGATCATATGTCTTCTTTATCATCATCTTCTTTTCATTCACTTCTACTATTATATTTTGCACCTCAATTGTCTCTGAAGTTGGAAAAGGAATAGACCCTAAAAAGCCCACCTTGCCTAGTGTTCATGGAAGTGAAAATTTGACTAGTTTTTAAGTATGTAGTGGCAAAAAAAAAAAGGAACCATTGTGCCCATTTGGTAATTTTGGAGGACTATGATAAATGAAAGAAGGGTAAGGACACATGAATGAAATTGGAAAGTGAATAGACGTGAAATCATGACTTGCCTAGAAGTAAACATTGAAGTGGAAAAGGAATCCTCGATTTCTTACCTTGTTTGGTTTGAGGCAGTTGTGCAAGTAGTTTCAACATAGGCATGAAGTAGCTGCTTCAGTGTTTGTTTTGTTGGTTTTATCAATGAGATAGGAGATGAGAGTGACATTATGTTAATTTTATCTCATTTGTGCGAAGAAAATTTTACACGCAAGTCCCATAACTTTGTTTTTCTTTCTGTCTTCACACATTTCTCCGCTCATTCAAATGAGAGAAAATCTCAAAAATTTCTTATTTACTTTCCCCTCATATTTCTGTCTTCCTAAATTCTTGTATTCCAAGCAATAGATTAAAGAGAAATGGGAAAGAGAGAAATTTCAAAAAATGACACCTATGACCCTAAATTAGTTACAAGTGTGAACAAATAATTAAAAAGGACAATAACTTTTAATCCTCTTAAAATAAAATACTCCACAAATTTAGCATGGAAGGTTTAGTCTACAAATTTTGCTTACTTAGGTTTGAACCTATAACATCATGTAAATTGTCAAAAACTCATCAAACTGGATCAAAATGGCGGTGCACTTTAAAGAGTAAAGTGCAATGTTGATAATCATTAATTAAAAAAATTGAATAGTTTAAGGTTCGATAAAATACAACCACACTAATAACAAACTATGAATTTATTCCCTTGATTTTCTTATTATACCTTGCACTTTACTTTCTAAGGTGATCTAAGTTGCGAGATTACTATAGTATACTATTATGCTTATATTATTCAAATTTTTGTCTTGACCCAATTTTAGGCCTAAACTAAAATTTTAACAACTTGAAAAACAGTACCAATTCAAAATTTTCAACAAGTATGAGCTTATCTCATGCACCAGCTATACACACATTACAACTTTATCCCTTATAGTTGCAAAATATTGAAGTAGAAAAAATACAGTACTAGCCACCAACAAAGATGGAAGCTTACCAAAAAGACTATATGCTTGGAAAAAACATTAAATCTTAAGGACCAGTTACTCAACTGTCTACATATATGAATTAGAAATAAATAGGATGAAGTGAGTCATCCAGACTCAATGAGGGCATCATAAACAGAATAAACTGGAAGAGGAAACAAATAATAGCACAAACATTTAAACTTTCAAATAACTTCAAATATGCTGACCGATAAAAATAAAATTTATAAATGAAATTATTATGTCAAATGGTTTCTTTTCTCCAAACGGTGCATAAACATAAAGCTATTTAAAATTTTGGTCATCAATAAAATAATGCATATGGGTAAATCTTGAAAGAACCATAATACAAATTGGGGAGTCGACTCCACCCAATGAGTCAAATCTTATGTTCATCTCAAGTCAGGGGCGTTGCCTCACCTATCATAAATCTCATGGCTAAGGTTCACTCACCTTACAACCAAGTAAAAGATCTAAGCACTCTCTCACCCAATAACCAAATTAAATTAACTAGCCTATATATATATATATATATATATATATATATATATATATGTATGTATCTACTATATACACATAAATTGTTATATCTCTCCGGGTTTGATATTTGAGATGGTGTGCATGGAGAAAACTCAGTTAGCAGGGTCATCGCTTCACGCGTCTGATTGTACCCCGTTGGATTAGTTTCTTATCTTCGGAGCGAAAAGATACCATGATTTATACAAAAAAAAACGATTGTTATATCTCTTCACTAATGAAAAATGACATTCTAACACATAACCCATAATGAATATTAAAAGCATAATAATCAATTAGAAATATAATATATAAATATTATTCAACAAAACTAATAAATTCTCAATAATAAAATATGAAATTATTTTTAAATATTCAAATAAACTTTTAATTCAATCACTATAGTTAAAATATAATCATCATAAAATTTCATATTTCAAAACATGTAATGGAAACAAATATAATTTAATCATCATTTAGTAATAAAAATTTATTTGAAAAAAATTCAATTCTTTTTAAAAGGTTTGTCTCCTCAAGTAAAAATAGTAAATATGCTACTAAGTAAACTATTCACTCATGGAAACCAAACACTAACTCGATCATTCCTAACAGCTCTCGTGGACGCAAATGAAGTAGTATCTTATGAATCTGACCACAAATAAAAAAATACTTCAACAAATTAAAATAAGCCAACAAAGACCTACACAAAGTTACAATCATAAAAGAGAACATTTTCCTAATATAACATAAATAGGACTGGTAAGATTTGTAAGTTTTTACAAGAAATATGAAATTTTTACTTTCAATATAACTCTAAAGCCTCTAATTACCCTTTATAAATTGTCATCAGCTTATCATTCTTTCAAAATAACTCTAAAGCCTCTAATCACCCTTTATAAATTGTCATTAGCTTATCATTCCTTCAAAATATAAGGCTACTCACTTTATTTTAAAGTTTTCATGACTAAATGATATAAAATAACACGACCCAAAAATTAATAATTCACCTCAAACTCTTAAAACAAATGAGTGCAGTGAGTTTGGTGCCAAAAATAGAAGGAGGGGAGGGAATTTGAATTGGGATGAGTTTCAGCCAATGTTTTAATAACCGAACCGGAGATCGAACCGGCGAGATTTCCGGGTTATGGTTCGATTGGTTCAACCGGTCGAACCGGTGGTTGAACCGGATGACGTAATAATTATAATTATAATTATATGCATAATTATTTATATATATATATATAAATAAATCTAATAATATAAATAATAAAAATTAACTACATATGATAATATTTATTATTGTATTCAATTAAAATAGCCTTATTTTGAGAGTAACAGAGATTTAAGGGGAAAAATTAGAGTTTAATCTTTATTTAAAAAATTTATTATTATTATTTCTTTTAAAAATACTCATAACTATGAAAATAATTATTATTTTTATTGAAAATCAGTTAGTCCAACTTCATTCGTTCATTTTTCATCACATAGATCTTAAAAAGTTATGTGAAATTGATATAAAATGCATCCAAATTGGACGAATAAGTAAAAAGTTATGACTTTTGAGATATAAATGTGAAAAAAAACTCCTAAAAAACTAATTTAAAAATATGAAAAAGTAATAAAAAATTCAAAAAAAGCAAAAAAAAAAAAAGAGAATCGGCCGGTTTTCAGAAACCCCGGTCCGGTTCATCCGGGTCGCCGGTTCAACCTGGTTCTGCCTGATCAATCCTCGTTATTGGGTTCAACAATTTAAAACGGTTTTTGAAACCGCCACAGACCAGGTCACTTGCCGGACCAGTTGGACCGGCCGATCCGGTCCGATTTTTAAAACCATGGTTTCAGCACATCAAATGGGAACGATATGCTCTAATACGCTACTATCCTTCGTTTTTAAGAATTGTTGTTTTTTTAAAAAAGAAACTTAAGTGAAATATTAAAAATGTCCTTAAAAACACAAATCTATTATCATTATATCCTTTCCCCTGTTCCTATGTTATCACAAATTTAGAGTACAATGATGTTTTGGCGTTTGAAAATGTACTTCACTCGTAATTGAATCCATGATTTAAATTACGTGTGAGACTCAGTATTTGAATTATTCAAATTTGTTTTATGTTAATCTTTATTAAAGATAGGAAAAAGAATAAAGAAAAATGAGTTTAAATGATTTAACGACGGAATTGTAATATAATTTAAATTAAGAACTACTGAGATATATCTTAACTAAAATACTAATTTATTATATAATTTAATTTTGATTTACTTTTAGAATAAATTTTTTTATAGTATTATTTATTTAATTATGTATTTTTAAATTATTAAAATAATATAACCATCACAATAATTATTTTAAATATCAAAATTTTTAATGATGTTTTAACTAATAATCATAAAAATTGTTATGGTATTTTAATGAGTTTGATATTCATGATAAGTTATCAAATATTTGTTAACTGTTAGTTTCACAATAAATATTTAAAAATTTATTAAATATAAATAACAATTAATAAATATTTTACAACTCACTTTAAATACTAATATTTTAAAAAAATAAGTATTAAAATAATCCTAATAATCACACTTTAGTGAAAAAAATATAAACTCGTATTGTAATAAATAATGTTTTAAAAATAAAATAAAAAAGCTTGGGGCCAAAATCCCTTACAAATTTGGGAGCAGTAAATTAGGGTTCGCAACTTCGAAATTTGAAGGAGCATGGGGAGGAAAGAGAAGCAGAAAGCAAAGCACGAAGAAGAAGACGACGATGAGGGAGACGACAATGGTAGTTCCACACCGATGCTCGTATTCAGCAGCGACGACGACGACGATGAAGATGCAAACCAAGATCTGAGCCTCAAGATCGTGGAGAAGGCCCTGCGATTGCGTGCGGCGCAGCTTGCCCCCAACGACGACGTTTTGAACGGTGGCGTTGGTGTCGTTTCGATTAAGGATGTGCGAGACGACGCCGTTTTGGATGGGCCAAGCGGAATCACTGCTTCTGAAGTGACGGAGAAGAAGAAAAAGAAGTTGAAGGTGGAGTCTGAGGATCGAAGTGTAAGTCTTATTCCGTGTTTGGCTTCTTCTCTTTTTGAAAAAAAAAATTGATTTTTTTTAATCTGTTCCTTGGTGTTTTTATGTAGTATTGTGGTTCCTTAGGGTATAACACAAAATGGGTATGATTGAAACACACCCAAACTGCCCCTTAGGACATTATTGATGTCTCAACCATATTCTGATTAAATTGAAACAGTTTCTATGAAAAAAAATTGAACTGAAATAATGAAATATATGTTCAAAATTTGCGCTGGAAAAGCTTATAATCCAAATGTTGCAGAGAGAGTTTTTAGCTGAAAAGCTAGTTTTGGATAAAAATTTAATCAAATCCAAACACTCACCAAGGACAATCACATTTTGGGTAGTGTTTATTTTGAAATGTTCATATTTTGCATTTTCTGTAGGTCATTATAGCTGAAGAACAAGAGGCATTAGAGACAATCAAAGCCACAGAGAATGATGAGTCTATCGAAGCGAGTACGGTTCAGATGGGCGACAATATCGTTCTGCGAAAGCTGCTTGTGAGTTTAAATAATTTGTTCTAAAATGTGATTTTGAATATACTATCTGATGGGAAGGCTTAGTTGGGTTATATCACTCTGTGTTTCTATTGTATCAGCGGGGTCCGAGGTATTTTGATCCTCCGGATAGTGGTTGGGGAGCATGCTATAATTGTGGTGAAGAAGGTCATGCTGCGGTAAACTGTACGGCGGCGAAGCGGAAGAAACCGTGCTTTGTATGTGGCGGTTTGGGGCACAATGCAAAACAATGCACTAAGGTATGTATGGTTGTCATCTTTTTAAATAGTCATGTTTACTTTTCATTTTTAGTTGCTGAGATGGTGTCACTGGTGTGAGTGTTGATTCTTGTTTTTAGTGGTATATGAAGGCTTAAGGTGTTTTATTATCGTTGTTTATTAAGATTTGCTCAATGTTTCTGTAGGCACAAGATTGCTTTATCTGCAAGAAAGGTGGCCACCGTGCTAAAGACTGTCCAGAGAAGCACATGAGTGGTTCTAAAAGCCTAAAAATGTGCTTGAAGTGTGGAAATTCTGGGCATGATATGTTTTCATGCAAAAATGATTATTTACTGGATGATCTCGAGGTTGTTCTGTTCCTTGTCCTTCTTTTCTTTTACTGGCAACTTTGCAAAATGTTTTTTGGTTGAATTTGCATAAGAATAGTGGCTTTAAATTGGATATGAAATGCTCAGTCAGTGACTGTTTACTTCTTTCTTCTGTTTAATTAGGAAATACAATGTTATGTCTGCAAGAGATTTGGCCACTTATGTTGTGTCAATACTGATGATGCTACACTAAGAGAAATTTCTTGTTACAAATGCGGTCAGTTGGGTCATACTGGTTTGGTAAGTTTTATTTAACGGTTTATTGGCCTTGCCTGAGATAACAGATTAGCATTTCGTTTTTGCATAATCTATATAGACTACTGTTACTGCATGGCTCTTTCTTTTCCTGGGAAATTTGGTTAGCTTTTTTCATTAGTGTCATCTTTTTCCATACTAGACTCACTAAACACGATTGCAAATTAAAAATTGATTTAAAATAAACGAATTGATAAAAAGAAAAATAGTTAAATCTATGGTTAGCTAGAATATTTCCTAGGGTTCTTAACATTTTCTGTTAGTCAAAGCTAATTAATGGAAGTAAGTGTAATTTTAGGTGTAGTTTGGGGTGGTGTCATTTTGAAAAACCTTGAGTGGGTGAGTGTAATTTACTCAACTATATATTACTGAAGTGAACAATTTCCTTAGGAACTTTGACCTGAGTCTGACACATGAAATGCTTCTTTTTAAATAAAATTATTAGCATATATGAGTATGAGAATCAATTGATGCAGGCATGTACAAGGTTGCGAGGTGAGACAACTGGTGCAACCACACCTAGTTCATGCTTTAAGTGTGGTGAAGAAGGACATTTTGCCCGGGAATGCACAAGTTCTACCAAGGTATGTTTCAGGATATGTATTCAGGTTATTAAAATTATTTTAGTTTTGCTCTTTTTCTTATTGGTTTTTATGTTTACTTGCGGCATAATAATTATCTTTTTACCAGTATGTCTCTTAGAGTAAATAGTTTCTTGGCTACTGTTTTTACCTCCACAGGCAGGGAAGAGGAATCGTGAATTATCAAACACAAAAACTCCAAGATTCCATAAAGAGAAGGATTACATGGGATATAGGTCTGCACCTCATGATGTGGGTAAGACTCGTAGAAAGAAACGGCCTCTTACAGAAGAAAGAGGCTTTACAACTCCCAAAAAATCAAAGAGTAGAGGTGGCTGGACGACAGAGCATCCTGGAGAATTTTCTCCTTCCGAGTCAAAATGGAAGAGTTGGAGGTCTCCAGTGACACCATCTACTAAAAGCACTAAAATTCATTCATTTAGCAGTGAAAGTCGTACTCCAAGTTCTAAATCTTCCAAGGCGTGGAAGGGTCATGCTGGAACCTCAAAGTCCCAAGGATCGGCCAAGGCTTTCCATCATAGATACTCAGCATCAAGGTTTGACAACTCTAGTAGTGATGGACATAGGAGAAGTTACAACTGGTGGTAGCTTTCAAGCATTCTGGATCATGTTCTCTATCATGCCATTGTAAACTTGTAAAACCACACTTATTTGCAAGTTTTTTAAATTAAGAATCATTTTTCCCTTTCATTTGTTTTTTCAATAATATTGTCAATTCTTTCAAAACTATGGATCTTCTTTTGATTGGGGGTATGCAACTATCCGTTTAAACTTCATTTTTTATGTGTCTCACTGCCTTTAAAATTAAATGTCTTTCAAGGTAAGACGAATGGTACAGTTTATTTTGAACTGCAACTAGAGATTGCTCCCACCGGGAAACTCGCAAATTAGCCTTTTGGCCCCGGTCCGGTTAGAGCTTGCCTATTTTTCTCATTAACTGGTCAAATTTGCTTGACTCGACCTTACCCGATAAAGGTTAGGAATACAACAGGGTTCTTGTTCTAGAGGTCTGCGAGGCCCTGTGAGGCAATTTTATATTATTATATCAAAAATCAAGTACTAGTGAAAGCGCTTATTGATATTTTAAAAAAATAACATTCATTATGGTCCTTTAAAGATAAAATTAAAGATAAAAGTATCATTAGTTTGGCCATCTAAAAATACATTAAAGGATTAATTTGATGTAAAAAATTAATACTTAAAGATTATTTTAATATATTTATTATTGGAGGACTAAATTGAAAACACTTATATTTTTGAAGGAACAAAATAAATATTTATTCTTTAAAAAACATTTTCTTCTTTTGACTAAAACAATATACAGCCTGTTTAGATAGGATTTTATCTAAAACAAACATGTGTTGTGTGTCTTCCAATGCACGTTAGATCAAATGAAATTTAAGAGTAATATACTTATAAGAACAAAAACCCTCACAAAAACTTATGTAAGTCATTAGATCAAGTAAAAAAAAAGTTATAGTGGGACCTAAGTTATAGTGGGATCTTAACTTGATCTAATGGCTTGTATGAATTTTTGTGAGGGTTTTTTTTGTATAAGTACTAGTGTGTGTACCCGTGCGATGCATAGAGGTTGCATAATCATGTATAATATTAAGTAATGATGAGATTATTGAAATAAATAAAAGAAAAAATTACTGAAAAAATATGTAATATATAGACTGTCATGAACATAATTGTTAAATACATGGTAGGAAAATGAAAAATCGTATTCAATTAGCCATATGCTTCAGTTTGCAAAAATGCCACTTGCACGAACCATGGTATACATTTGAAACCTGTGAATTGAAAATACAAATGGTAAAGATGTAGTACATTGAAACGATGAATTTTCATTAAATTAAAATAAAGGCATGTTGAAAAAGGTTTAGAAAATAAAAGTGAGACTTACCCATGGTTCAAATCTTTTGGAATACTTCTTTATAGACAACATTTCTTGTTGTTCGGCATGGTTTTCCTGTTTCATCACATACTAATATTTTCAGCCCATTCCTGCTTCTAACCCTTGATACAGCAACGTAAAACTGCCTATGTATAAATACTGGTTTGGGTAGATATATACCCACATGAGATAGAGATTGACCTTGGCTTTTATTGATTGTCATTGCAAAGCAAATACTCAAAGGAAATTGTCTTCTTTGAAATTTTAAAGGGATTCCTGGATCAGAAGGTACTAAATTCATCATTGGAATGTAAATTTTCTCTCCAACATGACTTCTTGTAACAATTGTGGCCCCAATTGGTCTCCAAGTAAAAAAGTGGGAGTGGAGAAGAGAAATAGCTTCGGGAAGCAAAACAAATCAATAAAAGGCTGCGCATAAGGAGAAAGAGAAAATAGAAGGATTTAGTGGGGTATGTGAACTGTTTTCTGTTGAATATGAACAGATATTTGTAATTGTTTAAGAAATTTGAATATAGATAGTGACGTGTCAATAATAAGAAAGATGGGAGGAAAGTATTGGTTAGGTTTTCATGATGTGGATCCTAATAAGCAAAATGATTGAGAAAGTGACACTTGTAAAGCAAAATCATGCAATCAACTCTGAATTGTAATATTAGAAGATTATTACTTGAAATTTAAACTTCTTTCTCTCCAAAGCCGGGTGGCGTTGAGAAGAATTCAAAACAAACAAAGCCTTATTTAAGTACAATAGAATAAGAAAACCAGCAGTTTTAGAAGGCATGCATCCCATCATCATCATGGAATATAATGATTTGAATTCTATAGATTATCTTCTATCCCATATTTAGAATGCTACCATTTATGAGAGTCAAACTGTGTTATAATATGCAACACGCCTTTGCAGTTTACTCAAGTCGCACTCATTCACAAAGGGCAAGCTTTCAAACAAGAGCTGTTACAAATGGGAATTTTGCCTTTTCAAAGCACACAACTTACAAAATTCAACCCTAACTCAGCTTCTCTTCTATATTTGAAAAACCACAGAGATCAACTTGATAATTGGAAAAGAATTCCATTGTTATGACATGTGCACATGAAGCTTGGAAGAAGGATGAGAGGAAAGCACAATCAATCCAATAGGGAGGAATCTTACTATAGTGAAGCGAATGGACCAGAAGAAGCAAAATTTAAGAGTTGTCATTTTGGGGCTGAACTGTGCAATCACTTTTGGATATAGAGGAGCTATGATCTTATTGGCTGCCTCTCTCTGATTCATCATTTTTAACTCTGTAATGTTCTGAGAATTTTAGTCTCAGATTTGTATATCTTCACAGAAAACCTTTCTTTTGCACTATTATTAAGGTTCCTCGTACTATAGTGCATAAGGTGCCATAAGCTAGCTAAGAACTTGGTTTTGTAACTTCCTATTCTAGTTTTATATCTATTGGCTTTCTTGCTTTTTATCAAAAAAAATATATAAAATCACTAATTAAACAAAAACAGTTAATTTAAAAAATTTAAAATACCCATCTTATAAAATGGATATGAATTAGTATTGTTAAAGCCAGATCGGACAGGGAACCGAAAAAACTTTCGGTTCAGGTTCAACTGGTTCAACTAGTTTAAACGTCTGATCAAACCAGATGATGTCATAATTACGTATTAAATAAATAAATAAATAAATATATACATAACTCATAACACACATTACCAATAATAAAATGCATAATAAGGTTTTGGGGTCTCAATTCTCAAGTCTTATATCACTCTCAGTTGAGTATTCAAGTGATTGGGAAACTAAAAACAATTTCAAAAAATTTCAAAAAAAAAAAATTGGCCGGTTCACGATCCAGCTGGTTCTCCGGTTTTGACCGGTTCAACTCGGTTCAATTATGAATCCAATTTTAGCATTGAACCATAATTAAAAGAGGGTATGGTTCACGGTCCGATCTGCCAATCCAGTCCGGTTTAGACAACCTTAGTATGAATACACATCCTGCTTTACCAAATAACAATATACACACACACATATTTATATACACACACAAATAATGATTTATAACTTTACACAGTCGCTTGTGTAGTTGTGAACAAATTAGATAGTAGAAAATTGAACCCCTAACATTACTATTATACTCTAATTTTGGAGATTAAGGTTGGTACCAAATGAGTTATAATTTTGTTGGGGTAGTTGTGAACAATTTTATACACTCAATGTTATGTTATTCACCAATTAATATAGGATGGGCACTTGGGTCTTTTTATTGTGAATTAAAGTTTAACAGGAGTGGGGTTATCTTTTTTTAAGTTCAATATATGTCATGAGTTTCAGCAAAAGCTTAGAGTAATATTTACAAATTGCCTATCAACGAAGGATTACTACTAATAATCAAACCCAAAACCTCTAAATTAACGGAGTTCGATCATACCAGTTGAGTCAATCATCATTAGCTTAACACTTAGGCCTTTATTTTAGTATTGCATGCCCATTTTATGCAAGGGAAGTTGTACACTTCATTCACTCAAAACAAAAACAATAATTTAAATTTAAAAAGGCTTATGCAACAAATAAAACAAAAAATAAAAATTAATCAGTATGTTAAACAAACTAACGCTTCTTGGGCTGCCTTAATTTGCCAAATTATTTTTAGTCCTTTTTTAAATAAAATAAAAGGAGGGAGTCAGTTCATCTTTCTTGCTTCAATTTCAGGGTAAGAATAATTGTGATTTGGTTTGGTTGAATTTGATACTTTCCATATGTTTGACCAGAGAGAAAGAACATTCTTAAAATTTATTTTTTTTATAATTTATATGAAGAGAAAAGTAAGTGAAGAAAGAAAACTGTAGAAATTCAAAATTCAAAATTTTCTCTTCATTTTAAATTTCAAAAAAAATTTCTCCTCTCTTATTTTCTTTCCTCATATTTAAAACAAAGCGTTAAACTCAAATTAAACTGACCTCTACTGACCTCTACCGTTTTTTAAATTTTAAAAATTAAACAAAACAACAGAACGAAACCACTACTCCTTGTTTAGTTCAGTTCCAGACCATAGTTTATTGTGTTTTCAATTCATACAAAAATGTGCTATTAATTATAATAACACAATACATAGAATTAAATAAGTAATTCATACATAAGTCATATTCATTGCATTCGCAAACAGTAATAATAATAGGTTAGTAGCTACTAGCTAATTTATCTAACTATACATATAATAAAATTGGCTTGAAAAAAAAATTAAAGGCACTATTAAATGCATGTTAACTTTAAAAAAGAAATAATAATAATAAAATTAGAAAAATTAATTTTCACCATTTTCTTCATATATTCTTCACAATTTTATTAAAAAAATTTCTTAAATTTAACATATTTAAAATAATAGTTGTACATAATCAAATGTAAATTAATTTTAATAAAAAATAAAAAATAATCAACGCAACTAATACATAATTACAAGTTACTTTTAAAATTATTTTACTTAATATGTCTGACTTGATTTGGTGATGCATATAGTTTGTTTGGATTATCAAACCATGAACCGAATCAAAAAATTTATTGTTGGAAATTTGACCAAAGCGAACCATAAAATAAGAAAACCACTGCTTTAGTTCGGTTGTTAGCTTAGTGAAGGTTTTTACTTGAATTTAACTTTTTTGAAAATAATATTTAATATCAAAATGTATCAGAAAATAATTTAATATCAAAACTATGTTATTTTTTTACATAAATTAAATATAATTTAATCTAATTTACATTTAAGTAAATAAATTTAATTTTCTTATAGATGCTTTTACTTTTGTTTTTGAATTTACTAAATTCCTACAAGTGAAAATACTCAGAATAGTTATAGGTAGACCTGGATAAATGAGTCAAGATCTGCATGTAAGCTTATTTAATCAATGTTTTAAAAATCGGTTGAACCAGATAACTAGAGAGGAGAGTGGTTCAAGGTTTGATTGGTTGAATCGATGGTTAAATCGGTATACTATATACTATATATATATAACTGATCACAAAAATCATAAATAGCTTTGTAGTGTTGCCACCTATTTTGTGAAAAAGAATAATTAGAATTGTGGAAACCCCCAACCCAACTCCTAAAAGAGCTAAATCCTAAATTTTTTTTTAAAAAAGAATCATTTTCTTCTTTTTTTTTAAATAAAAATTCAATTTAAAAGTTGATGAACGGTCAAATTGGTTTTTTATTTCCGGTTTTTACCGGTTTAACTGGTTCAACTAGTTTTTTTTTTTTTTAATGATTTTTATGGTTTAACCGCTCGGGCGGTTCTTTGGTTGAATCAGAACCAATAGAGCTTCCGGTCCACGGTCCAACTGGTTGAACCAGTCCAATTTGACCGGTTTTTAAAACACTGCATTTAATCCACTATTTTAAGGGGTTATAACTCCCCAAATCTTAAACCTGTCTAAATGCGGATTTCCAAATCCAACCTGTTTAATTTGTTGGTTAAACATGTTAGATCAAGCTAGCTTTTTTTTTTTTTCTATTAAAAAAAACTCTTTTTTCACAAAAATATTTCCAATTTGTTACTAAACTCAATTGTTTAACTTATAATGTTTAGGCTCAACTAAGCTTAAAAAATTAGTTCAAAAAACCTAACTAATAGCTTCATGTTATATTTATACACACAATTTTTTAATTATTAAAAAATGAAAAAATAAGATCAACAGGTTGGCTCGCTAACTTGCAGACTTAGATAAGTTAAGCCTAAGTTGCTCATATTTCCAATCTTTAGTCAAAACATGACAAATTAGTAACATGTTTGGTTGAGTCGGACTAGATTATCTGGATACACACCTCTAATGATAAGGCTAATACTTGTGGCATTAGATGATTAAGCCTTATTATCACATTAATTATTTCTAGTTAAATCTCATATACCATGTCTTTATTGAAGTCAAGTGGCCTGTCACCATCCGCTTAACCCCTTGCCAGCAATTTTTTATAGATCCATGTGGCTATCTGTTACATACATGATGACATGATTTTGGGCATAAATTAATTGTTTCTCCTTTGAATGAATCTTGCCTCTTTGTACATCAACTTTTATCCTTTTCTTTTTCCCTTAAACATACTTTCCTTGTATCCATGAATTTGGGGGTGGGGGGAACCCTTAATAATATCTATTAAATATTCATTATATATATAAAAAAAACCTATAATTCTCATTAGATTCAATTCAAACTTCAAAAGTCTATTCTCATCTAAGAAGTGAAAATGTATGAAAAAGCCATCATCATAATGCCTCACTAGATTTAGGTAGCACCAATCTCACATCACATTCTTCTTCTACACACTAAATTCACTTCAAATCTGCACACTTTTTTTC
This sequence comes from Styphnolobium japonicum, assembly GCA_023212625.1. Classification (NCBI taxonomy): domain Eukaryota; kingdom Viridiplantae; phylum Streptophyta; class Magnoliopsida; order Fabales; family Fabaceae; genus Styphnolobium; species Styphnolobium japonicum. The sequence continues at coordinate 9,602,777 of JALBWW010000010.1, forward strand.
TTGTTTTTCTTTGTAGTTTTCAATGCCTCTGCCATAGTCCAATATTTCACCCCCAGAAACTCCTCTCCTCTATCCCAAAAAGAGCACACAAGAATTTCAAAAAACACACCACACACACACAAAAAAGATGCAGCCTTTTAAAACTACCTTGTTTTTCTGTTCATGCTTCCCCCTTTCATTTGCCCAATATATTCTTCCTTCCTAAGCCTTTGATTCTTCCCCCCCCCCCCTTTTACCAAACACCAAAAAAAAAAACCCTAGATTTTCTCTCTCCTGACAATTCAATCTCTCAGTTCTTCACCCCAAAGATATAATCAAATTCTCCTTTTCTTTCTCACCATTTCTTCAATAGCTTCTGTTGTTGATTTCCCTTTTATGAATCTCCATTTCTCTACGTGGGTCTTCCATAAAAATAACACCTTTTGCTTTCTGCTCAGAAACTTGTTTGTTTGTTTGTTTTTTTCTCTCTCACCAAACACCTTCATTTTCTTAGTGTTCTGTGACTTAATTCAAATGGGTATATAATATGGCCTCCTAGTTCTGCAATAGCAACTTGGTGCTTGTGACTGATTCTCAAATGGGTTCAATTCAATTTTCTTGGTCTGAATGATTCTGAGAAAAATTTTTTTTTTTTTTTTCTTCTTACCAAACAGTTTTTCTTCCCTCTGCAGCAGAGACAATGTCGGATGACATGCTGATGCATTTCTCCTCCAATTCCTCCAACCAATCGGACCAGTCTTTGCCCACCAAGATTGCAAAGCTCGAAGCTCGCATGGTGGGCAAGGCTTCCTCTGCGGCTGCCAATGTTCCCCTCCCTCAACAGCAGTCAACTTGGCCCTCTCTTCCTTCAGCTGGGAAATTTGGAGGGGCTGCTGAGGATTTGGCTGGACCATCCACTTCCAGTGATTCTGATGATGATAATGTAAGTTTTTTAGCACAATTCAATGCAATGGGTTTGGTAATTTAGGCCTTATCCTTTTTTGGTGTGTGAATTGAGGTCTATCTAGTGGGTTGGGTGGTATAATATTTGTAACCATTATCCTCAAAATTTTAGATATGAATATGCATTTGGCTCTCTAAGGTTAAGATCATGTGCATTGTAAGTATGCAAAGTGTTTTCTCCATGTATTCATTTGTATGTGCTAGTAAATTCTTGGGTAAGTAACCTTTTTTTCATTTTCTTCCCATGTGATGTTGTGTAGTGTAGGGAACTGTTTATGTTCTGATTGCTGGCCTGGCTTTGGCATTAAAATAGTTTAAGTCTGGTTTTTGGACTGAATTTTAATAAATAATTGACAACGAATTCTTCTCAGCCAGATTTGATCGGGGGGTCTGTTGTTTGTGTAGCTTTCATTTGGAGTAGAATGGAGTTGATGAATCTCTTATTGGACTTGCAAATTATATTTTGATCTCTATCTTCTTAAACACTTTACGCAGTAGTTGCCATGTGGAATGGTTTACAAATATGTAAACTTCTAGTTCTTCTTCTGGGGTAAGAAGAAAAGCTTAGGCTGCTTAGCTGATTAAGCTTTATTTATAATATGGATTCTTTTTTGAAATTGGAATGTTATCAAATGATTTATGATATGGTTTCTTTGCATATATGTGCTGATAAATTTGTTTTGGTGGGCTGCACTTAGGTTGTAGACAATTTTCTTTTGATTCTCAATTCGTTCTGATTTTCCAGCTATTGATATGTTTCAAAGGTCATGGCAATGCTTGGAGAAGATTATGTGGAAACAATGAATGGGCAAAAAGGAAAGAAAAGAAGTGGCCAAATAAGAGGGTTTTGTCTAGGATGAAGAGTAATAATGTCTCACTTCTAAGTGAGGATTGTAAATTTTCATATCTATATTGCCTGAGTAACCTTTACATTGCGTATATCTTTGGCAGAGAATGAATGGTTTAATAAGTCACTCTGGATAGAATAATCTGAGGTGGAGTACACTTATGATACTTCATATGAAGTTTCCTTTTATTGTTAGAATAAGTAGCAGACATTAAGAAAATTCTTATAGTAAAAAATATATCTGGGCATGTACCAAAAAAAAAATAAAAATATATCTGGGTTTTGAATTTGGCAATCCTAGAATTAAATTCTTTTGGGGTCTTGACAAAATCGTCAGCACTTATGAGGGCTCTTATTATGGTTATGGCTTATTTGCTTGGCCAGAGATTTTCATCATTAATTTAGAAGCTTCTTTTGTTTGATTTGGTGGATGTTTATCTATATGATTTTCGATATAAACACTTATGACATATTTCTGTTCATTGTTGCTGTTATTTCGTTGACAAGAAGATTGCCAATTTTTTGTGTTCATTAATGATCTGGAGATTCAATAGATGTATGCATACATATAGTTGTGTGTGTGTGTGTTTTCCTTGATGAATTGAATTGATAAGATTGTCTTTATCTTCGTATTTCTATTCCAGAATGGTGGGGAGTTCTTAATACAAGCCAACACACAGAAGCGCCAAAAACTTCAGGAAGATGACAACTTGAATATTTTTGAACATGTTGAGGTTAGTTTTCATACGATGACTCATATACTCTTTGATGTAGAATAGCTGCATCTTATATTGAAAATACAGAAAATCCCTGGATATATTGTTTCCTTTTTGGCCTACTTTCCAATTTTATGCCGTTGTCATCTTCTGGTACTAGTATTTTGGGGGCTTTGACCATTTGTTTGAAGTGATACTCTTTATCTCAGAAATTGGTCTTCTAGTTGTTTCCAACTGAGAAAATTTACGTATCAGGTTGTTACTGAAGAAAGGCAAACTAGTTTGGAGCCTGTGGAGACCAAAATTAGTGTTGATGTAAACAGAAAAAAACATGGCCGTGGAAGAGGGAATTCTGGTTCAGGTAGGGGCCGTGGTTCCAGAGTTAATGATCAGACCAAAACACAGATTTCTCCCCCAACAGTTTTGACTTCAAATGGTCAGATTGAGAATGTATACCATAAGGTATGCTCTTTCCCTGAAACATTTGGTTCTTTCTTGTAATTATCACTATCAGTTTTGCCTAAACTGTTCTTTACAAATCCATTACATCTTTGTCTACATCACTTGAATACACTTGTACACATAATTGGGTGCACAATAGTAACCATAACCTCTTAACTGTTCATAAAGGAGGTCTGAGGTTGAAACCTCTTGGGTTTGGGGACAGGGAGCTGATTGTATTTTCTGAAGAGCGTTTTCCAAACGCTCATTTCAGATCTGAAAGAGGTTGGCAAATGCTCATTGGGTTTGCCAACGCTCATTTCCAGCCAGTCCATTCTTGTTTGGCTGCATCTGTTGGCTTAGGGTTAGGCAAATTGGAATCTATTATGATTCCTATGAATGGAAGATTCATTTTCAGATTGATCATTTATTGCTGTTTTGTGAACTAGGATGACTGTTTCCTTTAAGCTCCTGTTTATTTGCAGGATGGCAGACTCAAAGATCAGTTTCATAATGACAATTGTGCTTCATTAGAGGTATGGTTTCTGCTAAACTTTTGAGTTCCTCTTTCAAATTTATGGTAAGTAAAAGAATCTATGGCTTTATATTTAAATAAATGAAAGTTAGATATGGCCTATTTTATTTCCCCCTCCACCACCATATCCTGATGATTTATAATCTTTGATGATACTCCAACTCTTCGGTATTGTTTTATTGGAGGCATTTAGAGCTTGTAATTTTCAATTTTTTTCCTTATTTTATTTCATTATCTTAAATTAGGAGGAGGTTGCATCTTTACGTGCAAAAGTTGTTGCATTGGAGGAGGATTTACGTAAATCAAAACAAGAGACATCTAATTATCAGAATCTTTGTCACCAATTAGAAAAGGTAAATGAACAAGTGCTCTTAATTTTTGGGGAAAAATAACATTGGAATATCTAGTCAATTGGAAAATATATGTTAAAAGTAATGAAATTGACAGTCCTTGAAATTGATGTGATGATTTTTTGTTCTTTTAACGCTTAATTCTGGCTTGTACAGGAACTGAAGGACCTGACAGATAATGAACAGAAAATGAAGCCTAAGGTGTGATTATTTTTAGCTTTTGATTGTATAGTACTCGTATGTTAAAGTTTTCCTTCTTGAATCTATCAAAGCACATGATGTCTAATGATATACATGTTATTTGAAATGTAAAGGACTGGATGCCCTTGTGGTGCATGCAATAGAAAGCATATGCAAAAATTTGCTTGTATGAAACTTCTATATACAATTCTTTAGCTAGAAGATGTATTTGCATAATAATATACAAGGATCCTAGCAAATGCTGAACACCACCATAAAACGTACAAATGCATGAATCTACCTGCAGAGATGTCCTAGCTCGCCTTCTTAAATTCAACTTTATGGATAATAGTAATACCTTCACTAATAACGGATCAACTCTTCCACTTCTATGTTTTGACCTACTTTATATTATTGCAATTTTTCTAACATGTTCATGCCGAGTGTGGTTTTGGACATATGAGTTTATGGCTGGTGATTGAGACTTATATATGAATAGAAGCCTGATCTGTTGTTTTTTAGGTTGAAATTGTGGATAATGAATGCAAATGAAGTGGTATATTTATACTTTTCTTGCTAAAAGTCAAAAGCAATAAACTGAATAGTTGCCCCCTCCCTCACTGGAATGATGATGTTTTGTTTTCTTAAGAAGAGTTTAAAACTGTTCGGAGCTTGAATATAGATTGGTTTGAGGTTTGATGGGTAATTCGTTATGAATAGAGTGAAAATTTTCATTGAGGGATAAGAAGGAAAGAGTACATAATAACTACCTACAAAATTTGAATAGAAACCATGGAACACAAATATAAGAAATTATATTAATGCAATAATGCGCTCCAAACCCTCTGAGTATTTGTCAAAGACACCCCCCTAGAACAATTATAGGCTAACCTCTACAAAAAAACCCAGAAAGGCAATTCTCTCCCACACAAATGAATGGGCAAAAACTTAAGCTTTCATACTCTTTCTGTGGGCTCCCTGTATACACCAAATCACTGCAAATATGTCATTATTGTTATTGCATAGAAAGTTTGTCTGAAGTTTCATCCCATTGTGTGACTTTTGAATGACAAGAGAAGATCATATTGATTCATGAATAATAGAAGGGAAAGGAAAAGGACTCTGAGGTTGTGCAGTTGAATAAAGTTGAAATGAAAAATCATATCTGTGGTTAGTTTAATGGAATGAACCCAGCGGCCACAAAAGTGAAGAGAAGAAAAGAAAATAAGTTAATGAACATTCTTTGTACATATGCATCAATTAAGGCAGCATATTTACATTTGATGCTTCTATTTTGCAGAGAACAAAAATAATCTCTGATTTGCTGATATCAGTTTCAAAAGCTAAGAGGCAAGAAGCAAGGCTGAAAGTACAACAAGACTCATTGAGACTCGGGAATGTTGGAGTAATCAGGTATAAGTGGGGCATTGAAATTAAATTTTCATATCGTCTTTTCATTTTTTTGGTTTTCTTATTGGTTTGATTATGAATTATAGAGCCGGAACTGTCTTATCTGAGACTTGGGAAGATGGTCAAGCATTAAAGGATCTTAATGCCCAGCTTGTATGTCTCATTCTCTCTCTCTCTCTCTCTCTCTCTTATTATGATTAATAGTGTTTTTTCTTTTCAATTTTTGTACAGTGTAGTGATTATTTATTGATTTAATTTGTATTAAGGGATGGATTGCTTATTATACTGAGGGGGCTTAGAAGTTGTATTTCTTAGTTATACTTGAAAACAGAGAAATTATGCTGGAATTGTGTGTCAGCATTAATTACAAAGATATACAATCCTAATCAAATAAGGAAATAGTCCCTAATTTATTCTACAATAACTCCTAATTTATTCTACCATATATACATGATATGCTGAGGATATCTAAGATATTCTAACAGTTATAAACAGGCAGGCACCTGGCAAGAGGATACTTATAGCCTTATAGGAGATATGCCTGTTCAACTCCTCTGAAGAACTCTTCTGATTATTGAACTTGAATATCATATTGAAGCCAAAGAAACCATGTCAAACTCTGACATGTATTTTTCATGCTGCAGCTCTTCCATATGCCCAGCCACTTGGCCATGAAGGAGTTGATAACCAACTCCCATCATATTGTAAAATTCGTTCTCCTTGTATCATAAAGCATCTTAAAGATCCCAAAATATGTCTATTTAAGACACGTCTATCAACCAGGTCATTTCTCCTTTTTCCTTTTTGGGGTTGTCAATTTTAATTAGCTTTCAGGGTTATCTTTGTCTCAGATCATTAGGTACATTAAATTCCTCGATACAACATTATATTTAAATTAAGAGTAAACACCCATTGTGGTCTTTTAAAGATACATATGTTATCAGTTTGGTCCTCCAATAATAAATACATCAAAATGTTCTTTCAATGTCAATTTTTGACATCAAATTTAAATTATATATTTCCTAGTTTATGACTTATGGGGATATACTGTAAAACTACCAAAGAGATAGGATGATTTTGATGTTATGACCTGGTTCTTGATAGTTTCTTATGGAACACTTATTCCATTGTTCATTTTAGTTGTCAATCTCTGAAGATACTTTTCTGTTTCATTTGTGTAACAGTGAGCTTGTGTGCCCTTTTAAAACCTTCTTAGGTTATAAATATCACCAAACTCAGACCTTTTTACTGCAGTTTGATAGATAACTGATTACTGAATGCAATTGTAAAGATCGTGTTTCTGGAGTTTGAAGCTTTTGTCTATTCAGTAATATTTGACCATAGAAAGCTGCATAGTATTTCAGTGTTACTCTAGCTTCTGTCTGTTAGTTTTGTTGCAATTGAATGCCTAGCCGATGATAGCTTGCATTAGTAATAACATGAATTCATTTTTCTTTGGATTTTTGTTTTCAGAGACAACTAATAGAAACAAAGGAGGCTATTGAACGGCAGCGCAAATTACTAAAGAAAAAACAATCCGGTAATACCCCATTTCCTTTTTACTTTTAGCACTTGTCCTCCTAAAATTGGGGAGGAGGGGTTGAGTGGTTCAAAATAGTTGCATCTAGTTTTGGGCTGTCTTTTTGCTTTTCACTTTCCCCCTCGACTTCCTTCTTAGTTTATACCAGTTGTCACTTGTTAGTATGATCATACCATGCATCTGTATGAATCTAGACCTTGAGTACTTTGTACATCTTGACTTTCAATAGTCTTTACTATTTATTTAGTTTCCAGATACTATGCCAGTCATGACTGACCATCTGCTCCTTAAGATGGCCCATTGGACCTCATAAAAATCGGTTTCAGGCTCTTAGATGCTAGACTATCTTGTATTATATTATTTTTCTCACTGTGTTAATAGTTTGTGAATTTTGTTTTGTTTTGGCCTTTTTTTTTCTGGTTGCTGGTGGCTGTATTATATTGTGAAGATAAGGGTGATGGAACAGACGCAGAGGCTGGATTACAAGAAGATGATGTTCTCATTCAGGATGAAATCTACAAGTCCCGACTAGCTAGCATTAAACGAGTAAGTTGCTACTTCTGCTTATCTCATTATTTTCTTTTCCTTTTATGTTTCTAATTGCGGAAAAAATTTCAGGAAGAAGAAACTATTTTGCGGGAGAGGGATCGCTATGAACTAGAGAAGGGAAGGCTAATACGTGAAATGAAACGCATACGAGATGAAGATGGTTCACGTTTTAACAACTTTCAGATTCTAAATCATCGTTATGCCCTTCTAAACCTTCTTGGAAAGGGAGGATTCAGTGAGGTCTACAAGGTCAGAACTTATATAATACTAATATCATTTGATCATATTGATATTATTTTTAGTATATATTGTACGAGGTTTCAAGCTACTAAAACCAGACTCTAGACAGTTCCTTTGCCTATATTGGCAATTGTAAATATATACCTTTTTGCAGTGATTTGAAGTAAGAAATTTCCAGCAGGCTTTTGACTTGGTGGAGCATAGATATGTTGCCTGCAAGCTTCATGGTTTAAATGCACAATGGAGTGAAGAGAAGAAGCAAAGTTACATACGGCATGCCATTCGGGAGTACAATATTCACAAGACCCTAGTGCACCATCACATTGTTCGATTATGGGACATCTTTGAGATTGATCAAAATACATTCTGCACTGTTCTAGAGTACTGTAGTGGTATATACACTTATTTAACCTTTTTATGAACCTCATTATTCTGTTTATTTCTGTGGCATAGACTATAAAATATTACTTTGAACCTGAATGACTTAATATTTTTTGTTTCATTTCTTGTTTTGTCTACCCCTCCCCTATTTGTTCTGCCTCTTTTTTCTTCCAGGGAAGGATCTTGATGCTGTCCTTAAAGCAACACCTATATTGCCTGAGAGGGAGGCTAGGGTCATTCTAGTTCAGATTTTTCAAGGCCTTGTTTACATGAATAAAAGAACACACAAGATTATACATTATGATTTAAAGCCTGGAAATGTTCTGTTTGATGAGCTTGGCATTGCCAAAGTGACTGATTTTGGTCTTAGCAAGATAGTGGAGGATGATGTGGGATCCCAGGGTATGGAACTTACATCCCAGGGAGCTGGAACATATTGGTAAGTGGCGAAGATCATGTTAATGGAATTCTTCAATATTTGAAATGGTCCAAATTTGTAGCATTCACACTTTCTCCTCATATACTGTAGTTGAGTTGTGTCAAAATAATAATTTAGCTCTTTGTTGTTTGTGAGTTACGTATATGCTAAGACATGCTTTAATAGAATCTAGCTTTTGGGATGAGAGAAGTGGTTTAACTTCTTTTTTTTTTAAAAAAAGAAAAAATTACTAGTTCTACTTTATTTGAAGCTAAGTTGTTGATATCATTAGTAGCCAACGAGTTTTGGCCTTTTGCTTGGTATCTCGAGGAAAAATAGTACACAATAACACAAATATCCTGGCTAACATCTAATAGTTAATTGCTCCGAATTATACTGCCATAACATGTTTGGACATGCTTAGATGGTATTTGAATTATGTTTGAGACAAAATATTATGTTTGTTATGAAGCATAATTTATGTGGCAACAATTCTTGCAAATGTCACAAGTTGATAATTTATTCAGCTACATTAATCTGCAAAATTCACTTTATAATTTATGTTTCTTTATCTTTATCATCACAATTAACTTTGTACAAGTACAATAATCTATTAGAGGGCAGTGAAGCGGATGAAGAGTCATGGTTTAGGGTGCATTGGGGTATTAATTATTATGGATGTTTTCGGCGGTGATGGTGATATTTCTTTAGTTATAACAATTTATATATGTGATTGAACCCACAAATACTATATTGCAATTATGTTATTTGAGTCATTAATGTTAATCTAGCATCATTATCTTCCAAACAATATGACTTTAACTTTGATGCTCCGTTTCATGTTTCCCCGACCTTTCAACATTGACTTTGGGAAAACCTCTTTATTCCTTCTCTTTTTCTTTTTGAATTTGCAGGTATTTGCCTCCTGAATGCTTTGAGCTCAGCAAGACACCGCTTATATCATCAAAGGTCAATAGTTTTCTAAATCTCATAATGGTTGGGATTGTGCAAACAACTAAGTCTCTGATAATCACATTTGTTTTTGGGCGTTGGTTATACTCTTTCCTGACTTGTCTTATGGAAAACAGGTTGATGTGTGGTCTGCTGGTATTTTGTTCTATCAATTGCTCTTTGGCAGACGTCCTTTTGGGCATGACCAAACGCAAGAGAGAATACTTCGTGAAGACACAATTATTAAGGCCCGCAAGGTTGAATTTCCTTCTAGACCTACTGTTTCTAATGAGGCAAAGGTGAGTTGTACCATTTTTCTGATACTTGCTGCCCCTGGCTGGTTGTTCTTTGGTCATTATCTTTCATTGTTTCCCCCTTTTTTCTCATATTCAGTGATAGGCAGAAAATGATTGCTTGTTGATTATATTTATGTCACTACTGGAACCAGATAAAACATTCTTAGGCTTGAGCATGGAACGACAGTTCTAAATGTGAATTCCCATTTTCATTTTCCAATGAAAACCAGGCTATGTAGGGCTGCTGTCTTTTTCCAATCAAGGCCTCAAATATACACAAGCTTTTATAGCTGGTGTTACATTTTCATTCATAGAGTTTCTAGATTTAGCTTTAGAAAAAAACAGTACTTCAAAATATATTATATCTGACAATGAGACGTACTGCGACCACAATTCTTTTGTCAGGATTTTATTCGGCGGTGTCTAACATATAACCAGGCTGAGAGACCAGATGTATTAACCATTGCTCAAGATCCATATCTCACATACTCAAAGAAGTAATGATGTTTATAGACACTGCTTAGTTGCCCAGAGTCTAGAGAGAGAGAATTTTCATCTTCTAATTGAAGTTACTGATCTATCTGTCAGATTTTGTATAGGTTGTAAAGATTTTGTAATCTTGATTGTGGAAGAGAGGATGTTTCCACACTCTGAAAGATTAGTCTATCTGTCTTCATGCTTTTTACCTTCTGGTTTAAAATATGGGGGGTAGGAAAAGGCAAGTGGGTTTGCTTGACCTTAAGGGTCAGATGTATAGGTCCTCACACGTGAGAAAGCTTTTATAGTTTTTGGTACTCCCCTGCCCAAAATTTAGGATTGTAATACTTTTTGATCGGCTATTTATTCTTTTTCTTATTATTATTTATTTTTCAAGCTATTAATTTGTGGAGGGGGAGATGTTTTAACTTCCTCCAATGGAGTACCTATAAGGATATTTTTAAGGAAAAAGGGCTTGTTTGTTTTACATTAGACCTGCCCAAATGGTCAAACAAACAAGAAAAAAGAAAACCAGGATGATTATGTGCAGGGTTTCATGAGGAATTAGGTAGCTCTCCTTGATGTGAAACATTGTGATTGCAACATACCTTGGATTCCTTTTTGGCCCTGCGCAATCATATATTCACAGGCAGTTTCATAAATTTTTGTTGTGGGTTTCTTATAAATTATTTATTTTTTTGTTCTTGTGGGAATTGCTAATCCAAAATCCAGAGTGGCTGACAAATCGCAGCTGTGTAATGTAGACAGGAGGTGTCTACTGTTCCTCAGCCATTATTTATATGTAGAGTGAAAACAATTTTTCTGATATTTCTTACTATTTTTCATATTTGCTTTTAGACCACAGCTGATGACTGAATGCCTATCATCATGTCTATGGACTTTGTTACGATCTCATCATGGTGCAAACAAAACATAAAGGGTTAGAGTGAAAATGATTTCTATTTGATTAGAATGCTTGGAGATGATTTAGGACGTAGAAGTGAAGTGAAAATGATGGACATAAATAGTATGAAAGAATTAAAATTAGGGTTGGTCTTATATATATATATATAGGTGGAGATTCACTTATAGCAAGGGTAAGTCTTGACACACTTACACTACTTAATAATTTTTTATAGAATGTGAATTTAACCATTTCAACCGTTAAATTGAAAGTTATCATAAGATAGATCAATCCCATAAAATTTCTTACAAATAGAAAATTATTTGATACTTCATCGTATTATTTTATTTTAATGTATAATATGATTTTAAAATGTAAGTAAATTGTCTACTATTATATTAGATAACTATATATGTCTGATATATTTAAAATTTGGTATGCATGATCATTAAAATAATAACATATGATTTAACAGTTTGATTGGTTAAATTCTTATTTTACAAAAAATTGAGTGATGTAGTAAGTGTATCAAGACTTACACTTGGTATAAGTAGATCTTTGTGTGTGTGTGTGTGTATATATATATATATATGTTGTGGTTATGTGGTGGTTGTTTGATCTCCAAGATTCTCATTTTCCATTCTTACTTAGATCCTATAGGTAAATAAATACAATTGTACCTACACAAACATTTTTATCTTAATTAAAACACTTGGCATACTTTTGGACCCCAATACTAGGGTGTTCGCGGATTGGTTTGGATCGGTTTTGCTAAACTAATTGGTTTTCTCATATAGATAACTAATTGGTTTTGTTTAGATTTAGAAACTAAACCAAACTGAACCGATATTAATTGGTTTGGTTTGGATTGACTTTTCAATTTTTGATTATTTAAAAATAATAATCTTATTCCTTTGTTTTTTTATGGCCCAAAAAATAATTCAATCTATTTATACATTACATAACATACTTACCCATTTAAACAAAAATTAACAATCTTTTAGTGTAATGATCAAATACAATCATAATCAAACTTCTAGTATAATAGTCAAGTACAATCATACAATAAAAATCTAAAATTTTAAACTAATTTTTAGCTTCATAAATCAGAACTTCCAGCCATAACTATCAAAGAAAACAACCATCAAGTGAGCATATACCTTAACTGATAAATGTCATTTTGAAATCATTAATATGAATAATTTTAACAAGAAATAAGAAAGTAAAGCTTTCAAGATATTCAACAACACATACCAAGATATTCAACAACACATACCAAGTTATTTAAAATATGTATATATATGATATTCTAATCGGTTTGGTTTAGATCCAAATCGGTTGGTTTCTAAAAAAAAGAACTAAACTAAACCAAAAAAATTCGGTTTTAATCGGTTTTTGATTTTTTTGGTTCGGTTTGATTTGGATTTGATCACCCCTACCCAATACTCTACATAGGGAGAGGCTAATTTATTTTTAAAAATAATTTTTATTTACTGGTAGTATAAAATTCTTTTACACTATTATTCAATCATGTTATTATATCATTAAAATAGTTTGAACTTTAAAATAATTGTTATTATAGTCAAATTCATTTGATGATGTGATAATACATAATTATACAATAATGTAAAATTTTTTTTACATTAAATGAAAATGAAAACTCTTTTTATTGTAATTTTGTTATAGTCTCAATGCCAAAGGATTTTTTTGATATGTCATCCAAATAGTCTCAAAGTAATGAAGAAACAAAGGAATATAAAAAATTTATAAAAATATATTTATTTGATTTGGGAAAAGATTGAAAAACATAATTTTTTTAAAAGAAAATTGTCATTTGAAATGAGATTAAGTGTGGGAGTATGATTATGCATAGAAAAGGTAACTTAATCTTATAACATTCTTCATACATCTGTCATAGAATTGTTATCTTAAGTTAATTATATAAATTATTAATAACCTTAATTGTCTCGTAAAATGAATAAACAATGGTAAAAATAAATAAAGACTCAATTAAAGCGATTACAAGCTAAGAGGTAAATAAAAAATAAATTAAAATATTTACAAACAGGTGAAATATTGAGTGACTAAATTATTAAAATTACAGCACGATAATGATTAAAGACTAAATTAAAATATTTACAAAATAATATAAAAATAAAATTTAAATTACAAAAATTACAAATTTTACTTGTCATGAGTGTTTACATATTTTGTACATGTAATAGGGGATTTAAAATCATATAATTTTTTAAAAAATAATTGATTGTTGGTTAATTTTAATTAAGGATAAAAAAGGATTAAATTGTTTAAAATGATTGAAAATTCATAAAAAGAATAAGTGGATGAGTAATTTTACATGTTGTCTAATGAATGAAGGATTGTGCAAGGCTTGACACATAATTCTCAAAAGATCAAGCGAACAGTCATAGTTTACATGATCTATCTTAAAAAGTTTAAATTTGTTAACTGATTTAAAGTAGATAAGAAAGCATATAACAGATGAAATGTAATTATGGAAGTTTTAAAAATAAGCATGTGTGAGAAAAAGATTTTTGCGTGTCAATAAACTCTAATGATTTATGGAATGCCTAAGCAATGAAGCATTGTGCAAAGCTTGCAACATCATTCTTGGTAGGGATGTTCACAATTTGAATTTATTTGTTTTGAAAAAAAAGTTATGTGAAACGAACCAATTGATTTTCCCATAATGGAACCAATCAGTTTTCTTATAATAAAACCAATCAGTTTGGTTTCAATTTAAAAATCAAACCAAACCAGACAGATTACAAATGGTTTGGTTTGATTTGGTCTAATCGGTTTGTATAGTTAAACATTTTTTTCATTAAAAAAAATTCATATACAATTTCTTTTCTATCTATGGGCAAATTAACAACCAATTTGCTTGATATTCCCCATAGAAACATCATTAAATGGATATAAACAATAAATTGACTTAAAATTTTTTCATAGAAACAACAATAAATTGAAATTTAATCATCTATAAATATGTAAATATATAGAAAAAATACATATGTAATTGTATTAGTTCGGTTTGATTTGGTTTCATAAATGAAAATAAAAAACTGAAAATCAAACTGAATTGATTGATTTTCATAAAAAGAAAATTAAATTAAACCAAAATTAATCGGTATTGTTCGGTTTTTAATTTTTTAGGATCGGTTTATTTGGTTTAGATTGTTTTGTTTGGTTATGAACACCTATAATTCTTGAATAATTCTTATTATTTATTAAATTGATATTTTCAGATCAACGAGCTATCATAGTTCAGATGACCCTTTAATATTAAATTAGATATTTTGTCTTAAATAATTTTAAATTTAGAAAGTGAAGCGGAATCCAAGGTCCGTGACATTACTTCTAAGTCATCAAACTATCACAAATGATATGGCCCTTTTTAAGTTGTCTTTTTAAAAAAGGTTATAAATTAAGTTAAATCCAGCAAATAATAAATAGCGTATAAAATATAGTTTCAAGGATAAAAAGTTTAAATAATTGTTTGATTGTAAGATAATAAATTTGATGATTTGCTTGATAGATATAAGAGTAGCACTAGACAACTTGTTTCACTAGGAATCAAGAACCACTATTTAATGAAAGCTATTTTAGAAAAACTAAATCAAAGTTGATTAGAGAGGGGAGTGGCAATAGGCAAATAGAAGTAATAGGCCCACCTATATAATCATACCCATCTTCATAACATTTGTAAAACTATGTCCTTTTCACTTTTATATTAAAAAAGTCAATTTGGTTTCATAAAGAGTAAATTGTAAGATTAAATTTTTAAAACTTTGTTGAAATGTAGAGCTCACTAATAACTAATAATAAGTGAGTTTTCTTTTCTATCTTTTTAAAATACTTAAAAGTGTTAATTTAACATTTAGTCAAAATAAAAGAAAAATGAGATGAAGTGTAATTGATAGCCAAATTTAAGATTTGCTATCATTTTAACAAACAGTGTAATTTACTCTTATAATTATGTCAACAATGAATTAATTTTGTTAAAAAAATGTTAACAAGTTGTTATGTATAAATTAAAATTAGGATATTTGTTTGGAGATTTTAAAAATACAAGGGCAAGAGTGACATTGCATATAATTTTACAATATCGTTAAAGCACACAGAGTCACTTAATTAAAAATATACTAAAAATATTTAATTATAAGTGAAAAACTTTTATTATCACAATTATGTAACACTTTCTTGTTTATTGTTAACATTGAAAAAACACATAAGCCTTATTTAACTCGTAAAGGGCTAGTCCGGGTTCGCATGCGTTATGTTATTTTTTAGAAAAATACTATATGGCGATAATGAATGGATAATTGATCTCTTAACACTTTATTTTTTAGAAAAATACTATAGTACAAACCCTTGAATGGATAATTGATCTCTTAACACTTTATTTCATTAAAAAAAATTCACATTTGAATGATGGCTAAACTCTAGTTATGTAGATATACTAACAATTATCCAATTGAAATTCATAAAAATAATCCTTTAAGTAAGAAATAAAAGAATTAATGCTTTATAGCAAAAAAATAATATATTGACAATGAACTATAATATATAGTGTGATGTCTTTGATATGATGTGTTTCATTCTGTCCTGTTTTCCAAAGCTTCTACGTAAACCAAAAAATAAGGCAAAAATAACATATTATTTTAACACATTTTTGTCTTTATATCATCTTTCTATCTTAATTTCCTTCCACAAACATGGACAGCAAAATAGTAGACCTTTGAAACACTGATGATGGCCGATGGGAGCCGTACCCAATTTCCAATATTTTGAAGCCACGAATTAGGACACGCAAGTTTCCAAATTGAAGAGAAAAGAGAAGAGCTTGCTCAACTCATATACCTGCTGCTTTAGCCTTCATTCATTGGAGTGGTTGGCTCCAGATTGTGGTGTTAGCAACTAGTTTCTCACACAAGGTAATGGTTTCAACTAGGAGTGGGGTCTTTACTTCACCTGCTTCCTCTAAATTTGACTGAAAGAATGTTGGGTTTTGTGAGTTTACTTTGGTTTTTGTAGTAGATTTCAGAGCTTTGATCTGTTTGAAAAGGATGTGGTGTTGCATCAGCAATTTAAAACCATTGGATTGTTCTCTGATAACTTCTTGCAGGGTTTGTACTATAAGAGAATTTTAAACTAAGCATGGCTTTGTCCCTTTCTTGTGCTATCACAAGGCCAATTTTGAAGCTCCACAGCAGTTTTGCTGTGCAATACAGCAGCTTGAATTATCAACTTCAGAGACCAAATATTGTAGTAGCATTGATGAAGTGTGAATCAAAAGACTCATCAGGGGAGAAAGAGTTGCCAGAAAAACGTTCCAAGTTAGAGATAGGGTCTCCCATTATTGTTACAGAGGCACCCAAGATGATAAAGACTGCAGCTTCTGTCCCATGCCTCAGGGTTAATTCTGGCTTAGTCAAGCCTGGTGATGTTGGAAGGTATTTTAGCTCATCCGCTTATCTTTTACCATTTTTGTTTGACTACATTCTTCACATTTGACTGACTCAATAAGGAAATTCAGTTCTCCAATTATATGTCAATTTAATTCATAGAAAGACTAATTGATTGAGAAAAGTCTAAATAATTTTTAGAGCATTAATTTTTAAGGAACAAAACATTAATTTACTCTTTGTGAGCATCAAATATGCTTAAAATGGCAATTGGGTTATCACTTCCTGCAGAATTGTTTCAAGAAAACCCAAAGATGTGTGGGCAGTGCGGCTCAGCATTGGAACTTATCTTATAGATGGGAAATATTTCAAGCCCTTGGACCTGGCTGAGTATAACTAAATCGGGACAAAGAATTTGCTCCTAAAAGACCCTGTATGTTAAATTCCTTCACTCAATGCCAATCATATGGCGGCTCATGGAATACAATATCTTTGTATATTTCTGCTACATTTTGTAAATTAGTTGAGAAAACTTGTTTTTTTTTTTTTTTAACATTTGTTATATGTGTGTGTGTGTGGAAATATTGGAGTTGGCTATGATTTATGTGATATGCTTTTCCTGATTTAAAAATAAGATGCTCTGTTTTATTTTTTTGTTGATCTCTGTTTTATTTATTTTAAAATTTCATGACCAAGACATTTGGTTATTAATTCTGTTCTGGGATTCTTGACAATAAGAAGTGATAAATAGGATATAATGATGTTGAGTAGTGATTAGTCTAACTGTTTTTATATTTTTTTATATTTTTTATTTTAACTTGAACAAAAGAAAGAGAACGAAAGAACGAACTACATTAGAGGTAGGTTTAAAATTTCTTAAAATTTCTGAAATGTTAATCAAGAATCTCATTTTGGACTTTATTCCCCAAATTCAACCATGATATCATCAGTTAATCTCCTAACTCTATAGGAGGGCTCCAAATGGGAAGATGAGGAAGACTTCATCCCAATTTTAAAAAGAAACGACTTCTCAACCAAATCTTCTATTTCCTTTGAGCAACTTAACTCATGAGCACTCTAACACATAGTTTAAAAGAGTAAAAAATGAGGCTAAATAATAGAAGTTAATGTTTGTTTCAAAAAAAAAAATATAAGAATAAATATTGAATGAACTCTCTGCATTTGTTCAATCATCTCACTGCTAGATTTCCTCAATAGAATAGTCGCATCACGATCAAATATAACAAAAGTCGCATTGTCAGATTCATCAATGACCCTCGCCTCGATTCGATATCTATATAAACATAATTATGCAATTATTATTCAATTCTAAATATTATAGATACCTACAACTAATTGTTAAATTAAAAAAATTCAAACTACAAAAACCTTGGGAAAACTTTCATAGCATGACAATAGCATGCGTCACAATAATACATTCTGGAGTCTACACAAATAGCTTTATTACATTTGCAGGTGGTATACCACCAATCTTCACCTTTAACAACATGTTTCATAGTACCCTTGATTTCACATAAACCATCCAAGCATCACAGTGATACATTCCAGAATCAACACAAACAGCCTTCTTGCATTTACAGGCAGTATACCACAATTTTCACCTTTAATAACATGTTTCACAGTATCCTTGATTACATAGAAACCATCTAGCAGCCAAATAAAACATAGCATCAAAATATTGTTATCAATGGTTTTTAAAAAATTCAAAATTGATCAATGATTTAAACCTTCTCGCAGTCCTTCAATTGTTCAATAGATTTTCTACTAGTCAGCTTAAGAAAATTATCTTCTAAACTATACGAGAACACATATGATAGATGAGCAACCATTTGAGAAGATTGTGCTTTTGTTTCAGGTAGGGTGAAAGCATAATATATAGTCAAAAATGATAGCTCGAGGCATAAATTGAAAATATGAAAACTCAAAATAATATAAATAAAACTTTAGTCAGCAAAGATTACTTTTTCGTAACCTCTTGAATATCAAGATTTAACAAGAGTCTTGTTGCATAAATTACATTCTAAAGAACAATATTTCCTACAATATAATTAAAAGATAACAATCAAAACGGACTGCTAAAAATAACACAACAAAATGAACTTTTAACATATTAAAAAATTAAGTAAACAAACCCTTAAATCTCTTCACTTTTGCAAAGTGAAAAATCACAACAACTTGATTGATATCTCCAGTAGCACGAAATAAGTTTAGCTCATCCACATAAGATCCAAACAAAGTACACTCATTATAAAACCTAATCATTTTAAACATTAAAACTAAAATTATAATCAATAGCTCATTAAAACTAATAACAAATGTTACCCATCCACTTCGAGTTCAATGACGTTCATCTTGATTTTTTCCCCCTTCCTTATCGTAATCCTTTTCAGTGCCAACAACAGATAACTTTCCAATAACATCTAATAATAACAGAATCAGATTATAAAAAAAATAATTAAATGAACAAAACACATATAGGAAAGATAAAGATCTTGTTATTACCTACGAAATATGGGAGGTCAACATCTACATGAAAGATGTCATCCAGAGGTATGAATGAAAATCCAAATAAAGGTATTTCTATTGATTGAGAGGCTTTGACTGAAGTTCTTAATTGAAAGTTGAGACAAAATTCATGTCTAGTAATCCAAAATATCCAATATTTCCTCCAACCCCAAAATATGTCATTACATATACTTTACCCTCTATCAACAAAGGTTTGAATATATTAACCAAATTTTTTTTGACAAAAGCATGTATTTTGGATCCCTTTAACAATTGAAAATGAAATAAATTATACATTAATAGTCCATAAAAAAAATATGTTGAAAGTAGAGACCAATAAATTGCAAATTCTAGTATGAACAACTATTAAGAAACAGAGTCCAATAAGTTGCAAATTCTAGTATGAACAACTACTAAGAAACACATTCAAAATATTAAAACAAACACTGAGTCAGAGGCTAATATTTGATAAAATGACATTAACATAACTTAAGTGCCAACAAACTCTAAAACAAAAGCGGCCATGTATAACCCTACATAAATAGAGCTTTAATGCTTAAAATGTATTCTTCAGAACTATTAGAAATTATAAATATGTACACAAATAAAAAAGAAGAAGCATAACCACAACATTATTACCTTCAAATATGAAAGAAGAACAAAATAAAATTGGACCATCGAAGAAATCATATTGGAGCAACCAACGCTATAAAGAGCCAAAAAATATAGTGCATATAGAACATAATAAACATATGTAATATTTAAGCCTTGAAAAATATAAGCATAAAAGGAGGAGAATCAGTATCTCAAAGTCCCATCCATAAGAATCATATCAATGTCATATAAGAAAACAAAAGGCAAGGAATATAAAAAAATGATAATCAAGATATGCAGATCTAAAGTCTTACTAAGTACACCATACTCTCATAATGCAATTAGAAGACAAATACCATATATAAATATCAAGCCAAATCAGATCTAGAGTGGAACATGACTAAAACAAAATTACAGTAAAAAAATCGATATAAATAACACAGAATACGGGACATTAAAGCTTCATGAACTATTAATAAACATAACCGAAAAAAAAATCAGTGGACAATATTTAATAAAATTTCATTGATAGTGCTAAAGTGGAAACACCTCTAAAACAACTACATTTGATAGAACCCAAATAAGCAAACCCACCATGCTCAAAATTAAGGCTTATAAAACTGTTCAGAATAAATAGGAAAAAAAAAACAAAAAACATTAATAGCTTGATCAAATCTGAAAACAGAACCAAAAAGTGTGGGAGCCAAGATTTAATAGACCTTTAGCATCCAACAATACAAAATGCATAACAAAATAGTGGACGCAGATCAAAATAGAAAAATGCAAAATAAATTGGACTAAAATTAAAGCAAAAAAGGAAGATAAGGATAACTCACAGCCTCATCCATAAGAACCATCTCAATGGAATTTAGAATTTTAGAGTTATTGAACCTAGGAAGAACCCACAATCACAAGACTCGAACTTTAATCCTCTGTGTCTCCATCTTTGGAGTGATATTCTGCAAACAATCGATGTAAGAAGCCATGACAAATGAAATTGAAAACAGGAGAAAGATTAGGTTAGGAAAGATTAGATTAGGGTTTGGAAGATTTGAGTCATAGCAGCAAATGATTACAACGATTGAAAAAACCTAGAATACAATTAATCATTTTCACAGCTCCAAGCGGGAGACATGCGAGTGGAGAAGAGAAAATGGCTTTGGGAAGCAAAACACATTCAATAGATGGCTGCACAGAAGGAGATAGAGAAAATAGAAGAGTTTAGTGGGGTATGTGAACCGTTATCCTATAGAATATGAACACATATCCGTAGTTTTTTAAGAAATCAGAATATAACATAGTGACATGTGAGTAATAGAAGACATGGGAGGGAAGTATTTGGTTAGTTTCTAATGACATGTATCCTAGTAAGTAAAATGGATGGGAAGATGATACCTGTAAAGCAAATTCTTGTAATCAGGTCTGAATTGTAATATTAGAAGATATGATTGGTGCTGATGGGTTTCTTTCATGTTTGATCTCGTAGGTTTTGTTATGACAGTTTCAACATGTACACTAAGCAGGTAATTGTACTTTGCAGTGTGTTTTTTTTTATCCTTGACTTTTTTTTCCTAATGCTGTAATATAATTCTGTGGGGTTTGGTTAAATCGCACTTCTTTATTGCACAGACTGTCACCTTTTTGGACATCCTATATAGTTTTGCTATTCAAAGTTGGTTCCTTGCCGGATGGACTTTTGATGTACTTGTGGGGTTTTGTTTTGTTTTGTTTTGTTTTGTTTTGTTTTTTTTGTTTATATCATAATTAAAAGGTTTAAGAGTTACGGAGAGCAAATTGCCACAGAGTCTTTCAGTGCTGAAGTTAATTGCAATGGTAATGATCTTACTAGAAAGCTTTTTGATGTTTTCTTCTATTGATTCAAGAAAATGATTTGAAATGCATGATGTAGAGATTTCATTCATGGTCATGAGAACATGTCAAAAAAGTAGAAAATTGAGGCAACATGAAATAAACTTTATGGTCAATTTATTTTTTGTTTTTGTTTTTGTATATAGATATATTTGCATAGAATATATATATTAGTGTTGTGAAATGTAACTGAGTTGTATCATAATAGTAAAATCATTTATATAATCAAAGTTTAGAAGTTACATTAACAATTGCGAATAGACATACGATCTTATTCAGATAGTTCTTTTCTTGATTTGTGGATAAAAGGAAATTTTATTAGAAGCAAAGAGAAGTACAAAAGTAAAGGATAAAGTATCATCCTAAGAGTAAAACAAGGAAGACGAAAAAACTCAACATTTGCTCCAAGGTTTGAAATTAGTGGTCAAATTGGAGGATAAAGAATCCTCTGTGACAAAAGACCAAGACATAAGACAACAAAGAAAAATAAATCAAAAGAGCAAAGTTGCCCAATTCCTGGTCATAGTTGTTAGGCAGAGTCTCTTAAAAAGACCATTTGTTTTACACTAAATAAAGGTCAGACGTCGAATCTTATTATAAATAAGTTGTTGAGCAGAAAAAATCTCCTTAAAAATACGAGTTATACTCCAACAAAATACACCAAAGTATGGCGAAGATTGCACATTGGCACAAACATTTAGCCTCTTTACTTCTACCAAAGCCATAATAGCTAATCATAAAAAATTGGTTCAAGGACATAGGGCACACCCAACATTCTCCAAAAATTTGAACAAATAATTCCAAAGAGAAACAACAACAGAACAATGTAAAAACAGGACAATGTAAAAACAGGTGGGGAATCGATTCTAAGTAGGCACAACACATAACATACATATCAGGGAAAAAACGCTTTGTGCGGCCTACAAACTTGCAACATGTCATTATGGCTAATTCTATTAAGCACCGCAATCCAAATAAAAGACTTGACCTTTGAGGGAGCTTTGGATTTTCAAAAAGGTTTATCAAGATAGAATGTGACTCTATTCCTAGAATGAGTTAGAAATTGGAAAAAAAGATTAGCAAGAGAACACCCTAGAAGGATCAAGAGACCAAATCCTAGTATCTGGGTTAAAAGACAAATGAATAGTATCAAGGATAGCCAAAAGAGAGTCTAATTCAGAAAATTTTCTATCATTTAAGTTATGAAAAATGTGTAAGTTCCAAGAAAGGATAGAATCTTGAAATACTATAAAAATTGTGGATAGGAGAGTCATGTTTGGAAGAAATGTGATAAAAACCTGGGGAGGCATATCTAAAAAGGAAATCTCCAACCCAAAGATCCTCGCGAAACTTAACATGAAAGCCATTAACCACCTACAGTGAAAGTAAAGACTTAAAAGGTAGCATAAACTTGAGAGATAAATTTCCATAGGCTAAAATGAGAAGTCTAGATGGCTATGTTGGCATCTCACCCATTTTGAACTAAGTCATACTTACTTTGGATAACCTAATGCCAAAGGGAAGAGGTTCCAAAGGAAAGCGTCATATCTATTTACCTGCCAGAGCAATGTTTTTGGACACCAAATTACCAAGATCAAAACCTCATTCCTTCTTATGATGACAACACACCTCTCAACTCACCAAATGATCATGTCTTGTATCCATAGCACCCGAACAAATAAAATCCCTCATTATCTTTTCTAAAGTATTGGCCACTCCACAGGGATACTGAACAAAGACAAGTAGTAGAGATAAATTGAGAGATAAATTTCCATGGGCTAAAATGAGAAGTCCAGATGGCTATGTTGGCATCTTACCCATTTTGAACTAAGCCATACTTACTTTGAATAACCCGATGCCAAAGGGAATGAAGTTCCAAAGGAAAGCGTCATATCTATTTATCTGCCAGAGCAATGTTTTTGGACACCAAATTACCAAGATCCAAACCCCCTTCCTTCTTATGATGACAACACACATCTCAACTCACCAAATGATCATGTCTTGTATCCATAGCACTCGAACAAAGAAAATCCCTCATTATCTTTTCTAAAGTATTGGCCATTCCACATCGATACTGAACAAAGACAAGTAGTAGAGAGGGATGTTGGAAAGACAAGCCTGAATAAGGGTAATCTGGCCATTAAGAGAAAAATAAGCTCATTTCCAATTGTCTAGGCCCCTAGAGATCTTCTTAACTACTAGATAATCTCAACATTTGCTAAAGCCACTAGAAAGATTGCACCACATACGTCTAACATTTGATAATGTAGGAGTATATGATTGCTAGTTTCATAAGAGAAGCACATTACACAAACTATTTTTATTATTTCCATTGAGTATTGCTGTAAAAAATCAAAATGGAAGAATTCGCCTTAGTCTTACCTTTCATTTCCAATTCCAAAAGGGGGTTACTAAAAGGAATTCATCTATATTTGGGGAATGAGTGAGAAAGTACAAGGATTTACTACAAGAATAAAAAAATGTTCAAATCCTAGGTGGATCCTTGTATCCATTGTAGAAGAGGCATGCATAAAACAATAAAATGAAGAATAGGCTCAAACTCTAATGTGTCTTTATAATTATTTTGAGCATAAGAAAATAATTCATTAGGAGAATGGAGTAGAAAACAGGAGGATCAATAATACTATTAGATCTGCAATAGGGTAGCAAAACTAGAAAGTACATCAGCTCAAAAGATAAAGCATGTGCAAAGTGCACATCCTAAACAGGAAACCAAAAAAAGGAAAAAAAATATAGTCAACGATGTTAGAAAATGCGACAAAGTTTTCCATCCCACTATATACCAGAAACAGAAATTTCCTTTAAACTACCTTGCACATAGTGCCAAAGATAGGCCATAAACTCAATCATATCCAGTAACATATGCAATGGTAATTCTCTACCATTAAAATTTCGAAAGAAGTGAAAGTTTGAAGAGACATTGCAATTATATTCATGTTAGAGATATAAAATCATTCATGTGCCTTCACTTAACAGCTTAAGCTTTTGTGATAGTTAGTTCTTGACAATTCAAAATTAAAACTCTGAATGAATGTTGACATAGGTAAGATAAAATGTAGAAGCATTGACTGAAGAAAATCCTTGTAATCTTTCCTATTCTCTTTGCTATGCCGACAAGAATTTTAATGAGGAAATGTATAAGGGGATGCTAAATAAGCATGCCTGAATAAGTGTAATACAACTTCATAGGGGAGAAAAATGCACCTTTCCAACTATTCAATCTTCTAGAGATTTTTTACACTATTGGATTCCCTAAGGTATGTTTGGATTATAGGAGTTTGGAGAGGAATAGAGGGGAAGAGTAATCTTTCATTTCTAAATTGAAATAATTATAAAATATTTATAAAAATAAAAAAAATGTATGATTGATCAATCAATTTGAGACACTTATGTTAACTTTGTACTATGCTTTATTAGATGTTTATTGTGCCCAATATTTACATTTTAGCTGAGTTTAATGTTGTTGGGTCTCATTGGGCTTTAATGCAAATTGTGAATAATTCTTGGATTTTGATGCATTTTGACCTTTCTTCATTGATTAGGCCATAACTTGAGCTTCAGTGATCTATTTGAGGTGATCTTGGTTTCTATGGAAAGCTAAGACAAATATTTACAACTTTCATGAAGAACATAAGAGCTGGATCGGACTTCTAATGGTCTAAAAATAGGTCTGAAAGTTAGAGTGGGCTTGCTGTTGCTGGAATCTAAGCAGTGTGCACATATTGGACCATATCTTGGGTTATAGGCCTCCTTTTGAGCTAAAACCGGTGCCATTGGAAAGATAACACACAAAGCTCCAACTTTACTGAAGACCATTTAGTCAATAGATGTTGTTTTCAGCATGATTATGAAGCTGCAAGTTGGTTGAATTTGGAAACACGTTTTGCCAATGTGACTTGAGGTAGGTGCAGTATTATTTAAATATATGGAGTTGTTAAAGTCCTTTTGAGCTGAAATTGGTGTCATTGGAAAGCTAAGATAATTTTCTACAACTGTCATGAAGATCTCCAAGCCAAAATACATCGTTTAGTGCATGAAAGTCAAGCTGGAAGTCGAAGAAGAGTTGCTAACTAGAAGCCACCAACCATGCACCAACCCACCAACCATGCATCAAGCTACCATATTTGACATTTTCCATGTTTTTACAGCTTTCATTCATATTATTTTCAATTACAAATTAGCTTCTAGGATTGATATAAATAGAGTCAATCTCTTTGTATTATAGAGCATTCAATTTGAAGTTAGTTTGAGTATTTTGTGATAGTTTTCTTTCTCTTCTTCTCCCTTCTCTTTAGAATTTCATTTTTGTTCTTTATTTTATGAGCTATTCCTTCCCATCCATGGAAGGCTAGGCTCTTATAATCAATCCAAGAGATTAACCGTCTTGATATTTAATTTGGAGATCTTGTTTTGCTTGTTCATATTGTTTAATTGTTATTCAAGTTTCTCTTCTTCCTCTTTTGATTTCTATCTAGATTGAATTGCTTAATTTGATTAGATGTTAATGTGATATTAGTTCTATTGTCATGTATTCAAAGAGGATCACAAAGAAGAAATAATTTATTAAAGCTTTTTGATGGATTGTTTAGCTTGGTTAAATTCTGGATCTTAAATTAATCTATGTTTGGATGGTGCTTACTTTATCTAACCTTAGTTAATTAAATTCTAGATGTTTATCTAGTAGAGGATTCTTGGATCATGTTGAGGCTTCTTGATATGATCTAAGGCCAAGAACATGGTTGGCAATTAAGTGGATTCCTTGTGATCAATGATAGATTAAACTCAAGATTGAAAAATTTCCTTGTATTGGTTAATTTGTTAATTACTTTTCTTTAATTCAACTAGTGTATTTTCTTTATAAATCATCAAAACCCCCCTTTTTCATCTTGATATAATTGAATCTTTGGGTTTTGGATCCTTGAGAGACGATTCGGTTCATCCATTATACTGCAAATTAGTTTGTGAACCGGTAATTTTTATTTATTTGACTGGTCTCGACAACCTCTTGTCAATGATTATAAAGTTGCTTGATAGTATCTCATTTTATTCCCCTCATTTAAAAAAATTACCAAATAAAGAGAATATGAATTTAAAATGAATAATTACACATCTCATCTTTTTCCCTCCAAACTCCTCCATCCATACAATACCTTAAGATTGATCTTAGGTTTCCTCTATTGGAACACCCAAATAAGTAAGAGACCATTGCAAAGTTTGTTTGATAACTTGCCAAGCAGCTAAAGAAGTGAGAAGTTGATAATCCAAATTAATGCCTGCCAGACCACCGTTGGACAGTTTAAAGTTTAAGCATCAAGTTGGGTTGTAACTCAAAATTTTGCAAAAGCGAAAGAACATTCCTTTTCAATGCTCTGAAAAAATTATGGTGTCATTTGTAAATTGTAGATGGGAAACCCCCACATGTTGAGAAATGAGAACCAACTCTCAAACCTCTAATAAGCTTGCTAACTTACTGTCTACCCTTCTTAAGATCGTGCTACTAAGCACATTTACACTAAGTAGAAGGAAAAAAAGACAAAAAATTACATTCTCTTGTCCCTCTGAGTTTTTATCCTCTGAACCATGCTTTTGGTTCCCTAATAACTACAAGTGAGAAGTTGGTAGTGGATAGACACCCAATTTTCCATCTCCTCCAATTAGATCTAAAGTCATTTCTCTCCATAGCCTTTTCAACATTGTACTCTAATTGACCTGATTGTGGACCTTCTTAAAAATTTAAAATCAAGTTTTAAAACTTGATGTTTTTGTTTTTGATTTCTAATGTCATCAAATACCTCATTCACCATCCATGACTTGCTTACTAAGTATAAAGGTGCATGAAGCATTCATATTTAAATATGTCGTATCTTATGGCTGAAATATAAATCAACCCTCTCTTTCCCCCCTTAAACTATTATATTTTGATCCATATACATGCATGCTCAATATTTATTGTTGGGGTTTCATGTGGCTGTCTACTGACTTGGTGACACACCCAAGATGAAGTTTGTCTAGGCTTCTTAGACTATTATAAATGAGCTTGAGGTTAATTGTCAGGGTAACAATTGCTTTTTTCTCCATTATGTATTGATAGACTTGAAATTTTTTTAAATTATTTATTTTGTAATTTGAATGTTGGAAACTTATTAGTCTTCATTTTTATTTTTATATTTTCTTAGAGAAAGTAGACAAAAAAGAAAGAGTGGCATTCCTTTATTTATTTTAATTGATAGGTGGCCAAGCTGTGATATGCAATGCAATTGTGTGAGTAAAAAGAACAACCACTGTCGACCACCCATCGGACATCTTCCCGACATCTGTCGATCACAACTGGCCTTCCAAATCCAGCAACCACCTCTAGGTCACCTGAGCAACAGCTAAGGGGAAGATGCTGCCCTCAATTTTGAACGTGACCTTAGGTACCAACCCACATTTAGGATTTTGACATAAAGAAAATAGGAGAAAACATGGGAAACTTTATACAATAGAATTCCACGGGGACTCATTACAATGGAAAAGAAGGAAGTACCCTCAAGATGGATACCATGGCTTTTTTACCATGTTGAAATTCTAGGGTTTAGGTAGAAAAGAAGGAAAAAGGAGAAAGACAGCTAACAATGTGATATGAGATTGACTGATTAGATGTATTATATAATACCCTAGCCTAATGCTCATATTTATACTTATAATTAAGTCAAGTACTAGTATTACTAGTACAAGCCCAAGCCTACTAACAATAAGACTAATAACCCTAATATGTTCTAACAGATTTCATTTGATGTAAAGATGTTATTCCACCTTTTCCTTTTTATAGATATGTATTTTAATGATATTTGTTAGTAAAATTGATAATACCTGATTGTGTTCTTTGTATTTGGTGCTAATGGATTTGGGAAGACAAACTTTCCCATGGTAAGAAAATCATCATAGTTTTTTCTCTACCATTTTCTTTCTTTTTTTATCTAGCCATTTGTTTTGCTTTGATTGATCTCTTTCAAAACCTAAGCAATGAAGTGAGGCATACACTGCTCCATGTATGACACAATTCATATATATATAATTTTCAACTTGTGGTCCTTACCCGTTACTAATTAATTTTAGAATTTGATTATGCTTAAATTTATTATTCTTCGTACAGGAAAGAGGTGGACACCAAGTTTTATCTGCGTTTGTGGAGATTGTGTTTGATGATTCAAACAATCATATCCCGCTAACATTTTAAGGATAATAATTTATTTTCTAGTAAGGGGCACTGTTGGAAATATTGATTTAATTATGTTGAAAGAGAGAAAATTGAGGCACAAGACACTAAAATTGTGTGTCTCAATACATAATGAATGTTTGAATATATAGTAATAAAATGATAATTATATGGATCCTAATTACCCTAATTACATGATTCTAATTGACAACTAATTGACAATTGTACACACTAATAAAACACACGAAACACATTTTCCACACTCCCCCTCAAGTTGGAGCATATAGATCATATGCACCAAGTTTGTTACAAAGATAACTTATTCGATGACCTCTCAGGAATTTGGTGAAGACATCTGCTAATTGATCATTAGAATTGACAAAGCTAGCGGTGATATCTCATGATAGGATCTTTTTCCTGATAAAGTAACAATTTATCTCAATGTGTTTGGTCTTCTAATAGAAAACTGGACTGGAGTCGATATGCAATGTAGCTTGATTATCACATTAGTGTCATTTGTATAATCTCTCCAAATCGAAGCTTTTTGAGTAGCTGTTTCAACCAAATGAGTTTGCAAGTAGTTAAGGTCATAGCCTAATATTCTGCTTCCGCACTAAACTTTGCAACTACATTCTATTTCTTACTCTTCCAAGATAGTAGGTTGCCCCCAATGAGTATACAATACCTAGAAGTGGATCGTCTGTCAATAGGTGAACCAGCCTAAGTGGCATCTGAGTAACTAATGATCTAAGTATGTCTTTTGTCTTCAAAAATGAGATATTTACTTGGAGCTCTTTTAATGTATTTCAAGATCCGAATCACTGCATACCAATTACCCTCACATGGAGAATTTAAGAATTGATTAACCACACTAATTGCAAAAGAGATGTCTAGACGAGTAACTGTAAGGTAGTTCAATTTCTCAATCAATCTCCTGTATCTCCCTAGATCCAATAATGGCTTCCCTTGATTTGATAGAAGTTTGACATTTATATTCATATAAGTGTCAACGAGTTTGGTATTCAATAAGCATGTCTCTTCAAGTATATCAATAACATATTTTCTTTGTAAAATCATTATACCATCCCTAGAGTAGGCAACCTCAATACACATGAAATATCTGAGGTCTTTAGTCTAAAAGTAATGATAGAGGTGTTGTTTTACCTAGAGTATGCCATGATAATCACTACCAGTGATAACGATGTTTTCCACA
Source organism: Styphnolobium japonicum (assembly GCA_023212625.1). NCBI lineage: Eukaryota > Viridiplantae > Streptophyta > Magnoliopsida > Fabales > Fabaceae > Styphnolobium > Styphnolobium japonicum. Next base: position 9,632,801 of record JALBWW010000010.1, read on the forward strand.
TAAACAATCATATAAATGCATCCCTGGGGTAAGTGGCAGTAAAACACAGAGTGGTCTGCTTCGCTTCGAATCTACCAAATTATTGCACTACAGTGCTAAATCTACAGAACCAAGTCTGGGTAGATTGTTTGAGACCATAAAGGGACCTATAAAGACGACATACCAGGTTAGAGGACTCCCCTTGAGTAATAATCACAGGTGGCTGTTCCATGTACACTTACTCTTCGAGATCAACATGTATGAAGGCATTTTTAATGTCAAGTTGGTGAAGAATCTAGTGGCAGATAGAAACAATGGATAGGAGGAGCTGAATAGAGGTCATTTTGGTCGCAGGAGAGAAAGTATCCCTATAATCAAGCCCAAATATCTGTGTATATCCTTTGGCCACCAGACTAGCCTTAAGGCGATCGATTTTACCACCATGGTCAACTTTGATTGTATAAAGCCATCTACAACCAAGAAGAGACTTTCCAAGAGTTAGAAGGACCAGTTCCCATATACCACTACTCTTAAGGGCACACATTTCATCAATCATTGCTTGTCTCCACCCGGGGTGGGATAAAGTGTCACCTAGAGATTTAGGGACAGGGATAGACAACAAATAAGAAAGACAAGCATAATGTGAAGAAGAAAGACAGTGATAACTCAAAGCAATATAATGATGAGAAGGGTTATGAGTTGAGAGTATGTCTTTTTTTAGAGCAATGGGAAGGTTGGGTTTAGGTGGCAGTTTTGGAGCAGGTTTCGGGGAAGAATCCATCATGACCTTAGTAGTAGGATCGATATCTGGGATGGGCACCAATGAAGGATAAGTGCGTCGGTGGTAAGTCTGAGGGGGGCGAGCAATAAAGGCCTCCATAGGTAGGGTCTCGAGTGGGATTGACTTGTCAGGGACAAGAGCGAAGGGAACATATAAGATTATGAGAGAAGCTCAGGAGGCAAAGGGGTTAACTCAAAGAAAGGGATAGACTTGAAGTAGATAACATCGGTTGATATAAGGTAACATTGCAAAGTAGAAGAAAAAAATGATAACCTTTTTTGGATTGAGTATAACCATGAAAGATGCACATAAGAGACAGATTCGAGAGTTTGTCAAGAACATGAGAGAGAATATGGACAAAACAATTGGATTAGAACACACGAGGCGGAAGGGATCGAAGAGGTAGATGGGTAAGAGAAAGGAGTGAGGTACTTGGTTTTCTAGGACAGATGAGGGCATGCGGTTTATAAGATAGCAAGTCGTAAGGACAACATCCCCCCAAGAAAGGAATGAGACATTACCATGAAGGAGAAGAGTTTGAGTTGTTTCAATAAGATGTATATTTTTACGTTTGGCAACCCCATTTTGTTAAGGGTTATGGGCATAAGACGTTTGGTGAAAAATGCCATTAGAAGCCATAAAAGTTTAAAACATTTGGGTAAGTATTCATGGGCATTATCACTACGTAAAATGCAAATGGAAACACAAAACTGAGTTTTTATTTCTTGATAAAAATTATCAAAAATAGAGAATAACTCAAACCTGTTTTGTATTAAAAATAACCAAGTACAATGGGAAAAATCATCATTAAAGATAATAAGGTATTTTCACCCAAAAGTAGAAACATTATGACTGGGACCCCAAACATTAGAGTGAACTAAAGCAAATGGAGACGGAGCCTAATTATTGACATGATCGAGGAAACAAACTACAAGAGTGTTTCCCTAGTTGATACAACTCACAAGGAAGACTAAACAACTTCGAGAGGCTCAACACTAACTTCTGGAGTTTTGCAAGACTAGGATGACCACCAACTAAGCATGGATGGTGAGAGGAGAATTTGTGGCAGAGCAACACGAGAAGGGATGGAGAGCTGGTAAAGGTCATGGGACTTGTGAACACCCAAATTTGTCCGGGCCATTTTGGAAAAAAAAAAAAGGTAAAAGAAAATTATTTTAGCGCCAGTCTAAAAGAATTTTAAAAATAAAAAAATCAAATTAAATTAGTTAATTATAAAAATCCAAAAAATGAGGGGAAAAAATAAATAAGAAAATTTGAAAAAAAAATGAATGAACAAAGGAAAAAGGGAAAAGAGAAAAAATGAGAAAATTTGGAAAAAAGAAAATTTGATGAAGAATCATCCAAGCCAATTTTTTTTGGCCCATTTACCCAAGCCCATAACCCATTTCCCTATTCATCCTTTAACCCAGGCCCAAACCAAACCGGTCCAAATCCCCTTTCTCTTAACCCACCACCGCCCAAGCCCAACCCAAAACCCAGCTCCTTTTACCTGGTCTATTTCCCCTGACCCAGGTTCCTTTACCAGGCCCAACACCTACCCGACCCAGCACCCATTCTTTTCTTCTTTCCCACTTGAAACCCTAGCCTCCTACTCTTCTCCTTTTCCTTCTTCCCTTTTTCTTTCCTTTCCCCTCACTCGAAGCCAGAACCTTTCTGTTGCGTGCCTCATCCCATACCAATCCAGCCACGCCTAACCGCGCACCAGCCACCATTTCCGCCTAGTCCCCTCACTACACCACCCCATACCAAACCACCTCAGCACCTGCGCCTTCCCACCATCGTACACTTTCTTTTCCCCACGTCTCCACTCACCCTCACGGTACACCCTTTGCTCCACCTCTGCCAAGTCGCCCCCATACAAGCCTCCACACCATTCCCCATGGAAGCAACACACCCATACACGCCCTTCGCCCAGTACCTTCTCCTGCTGCCTCTGTCCTTAAACTGCGGACCAGAGGAGCTCGAGACCTGCCACACCAGCTCAGAGGAAGAAGGACAGACAGAGAAGGGATTTTGGTTTTTATTTTATTTTATGTTATTTATTTGTTTCTTGGCTTGAGTTTTGTATAAATAGTAATGTTAGGGTTTTGTTTTATTTCTGATCGAAGGGCTTTCAGTTTTCTCTGAGTAATTTAGAGAGAGAGCATGATTAGAGACTTGAAGGAAGGAGAAGCCAGTGTTCGAGTTTCAGCTGAACCAGAAGCTAAGGATCAAAAGCTGTGACCACCAAGCCTGCTTTCTTTAGAGATAAAAATCAATTCGGTAACCCCCTAGTCGATCCTTTTCTCTTCCTTGGTCTATTAATAATGTATTAAGATGAGGGGTGAAAGATATAGGATTCTATCATGTAGGGCATTGATTTTGATCTGTTTTAATACTAGATACATTTGCTAAATTATCTCTGTATTTTGGTATTTATTATGTTGTGATATGAACCTGATGTCTGTGCCGTGAAATTTGGAATCTATATTTTGGCCTTTTCTTGTATCCCATACTCAACTAAATAAACCATGTTTGATTATTTTAAACTGAATATAGTCGATGGTTGAATCTGGTTACTATATGTTCTGACGGATTAATGCTGAGGAAAAGCCTAAGATAAATGTCTATGGCTGTGGGACTTAGTGATATTCTTCTGATTTTATGACTAAGTAATTAATTAGTTTCTTTTAGCTTGCGGTTTGACTCCCTGCATCTATCCTTTGTTTTTGCATTAATCCAATGTGTGGAGATTCAATTTTTCTTGAATCCTTCGAGTATTAACTTAGGCTGTCTTGATGAATGCTGAAGCCCATACTTAATACCATGGGTAGTTGTGTGATGATAAGTCATGTTCGTTTGGTGCGGTAGTTAACTGATGCTTCAAGGAACTATTTGTCACATGCTGGATAAGTTGCAATGTTTGTTTTGACTCGTAGTCATGATTTTATTACTGGAACATGTTTTCATGATTAATGATCTTTAAAATTGAACTTGTATTTTATCACAAGATAAACATTGTCATGTGGTTTGATTTGTTGCATGTTGTATGAACTGAAAAGCTTGTATCCCTACTTGGTTGTTGTTTGTTGGTTATGAGGTTCTGAGTGTGGTTTATTTGTTTGCTTAAACTAAAATATTTGTACGGATGCAAATGATCTAATGTTTTCAATTGGAACCTTTAACAATAGTTGGCTACCTGTTGTAACGGTAGAGAAATAGATGAGAGGATATGGAGGGGATAAAATTTGTTTTTAAGGGTAATCTGTTAATTTCCCATTTAAGTTTAAAAAAAAAAGAGAATTTGATTGTTAAATGATGGTGATGAACAGAAGAGGAAATTTCAATTTCCTCTTCTGTGTTGCGAGAGTGAGAAGCGAGAGAGAGAAAGAGAAAGAGAAAGAGAAAGAAAGAGAGAGAGAAAGAGGGAGAACGGCCGAGAGAGAGAAAGAGAAAGAGAAAGAAAGAGAGAGAGAGAAAGAGGGAGAACGGCAGAGAGAGAGAAAGAGAAAGAGAAAGAGAGAAAGAGAGATAGCGAGCGAGAGACAGAGAAAGAGAAAGATAGAGAGAGATAGATCATTAAATCTGCTAGCACCCACTTGATTTTAGAGTTTGAGGTGAGTTCTTAATCCTTTGGATTTTATTTTTTTGGTATCTTTTAGCCATGAGAACTCTAAAATTTAGTGGGTAGCTCTTTTTGTGGAAATGATAATTTCTAAGGGATGGTTAAAGAATTTGGAGTTAGATTGGAATAGAAATTTTATGTTTCTTGAAAGAATTTAGAAATCTTAGAGCCTCTGCTTAAGTTATATTAGGAAAAAGGTTAATTAGATTTATTAAAGTATTTTTATTTGTGAGCAGATTCACAGGATACTACTCCACTTGCCTCCACAGGAGCTGTTGGAGATAGTTGAGACTAGTTCTTCATTTCAGTGAGTGGATAATTTATTTAGTGGCAGTTTTATAATTTTATTTGGGGAAACAAACCTTCTAGAAATATTTAAATTTTATTCAAATGAAGTTTTATTATAAGGGATGATTAAATTATATTTATTTCCACATTGTGTTTGGAAATATTAAATGTTATGGAAGTTATATTTGAGCTGTGATTTATAATTATTAAAGTGAAAGTTTAGCTGGATATTTAGAAATGATTTCAGAATTTGTATTTTTTTTATATTTTCAATATCCATTATGGGTTACGTGTTAGAACACCGTTTGCCGTTAGCGAAGAGATATAACGGCCTATGTGCACATAGTATATACAGAGATTGTTTCAGTTTGGCTATTGGGTGAGAGAACCCTTAGCCCTTTTCGTGGTTGTAGGGTGAGCGGACCTTAGCCACAAGATTTGTGCCGGGTGAGGCATGACCCCTGGCTTAAGATGAGCATAAGAATTGGTATGTTGGGTAGAGTTAACTCCCTATTATAGTTCTTTCAGTGGTACCCATATGGATGGCGTTATTGATTATTAGAATTTTAAAGAAAAAGAAATTTATGTTTATGCATAGTTTTAAGAAAAGAGAGTATTTGACATAATAGCTTTGTTTATAAATTTTATTTTCATCAGTTAGTTTGTTCAGAGATTGTTAGAAAGTTTAAATACTCGTGCTATTAGTTGTTTCCCTTCCAGTTCACTTAGTTTATTATTCCCTCACTGAGTCTGTGTGACTCACTCCATTTCATTCTTTTCTAATTCAGATTCGCAGACAGCTGAGTAGCTGATTCCTGGGATTTGTTGTTCCCCAGGCTTATAGTCTTTTGGTATATCTCTATTATTGTTGGTGATCAATGTTGTATTTTTACTCCAGTATTTTGCAGCTATAGGGAATAGTATTGTAAATTCTTTTGAGTTGTATATGTATATGTATAGATGGTGCATGAGAAAGAATCATGCTTGTTGAAATTCTGAGAGTTTGCTGTTTTTCAGGTTGAGTTTAAAATTTTGGTTAGTTCAGTTTTTAGGGGAAACTCTGCCGAATTTTCGGTAGCCTTTTCCTAAGTTTTAAAGCAGTTTTCAGCATTCTTAGTTAGGCTTGCCAGGCTAGGAAAATGTTGAGTTGACTTAGCCTGTGCGCCAGTCATGGTCTAAGATCGGGTCATGACACCTATGGACATGTGTGTTGATCTATTACTGTTGCTACATGGTGCCTAATTGGGATGCTTGAAATTCTATTTTGTCATTTTTACCTATGGATTATGTGAAGTTTACTTTTGCAATAGGCTACTTGGGTCCTGTTCTGAGTTTCTTAATGTCTGCCTGTACTCATACCAAATGAGTCTTTTAAAAATGAACTTGATTCTGTTTGGGGGGCTGCTGTCAAACAATCATACTGCAAAATCTGGTTTATAAATAAATAAATGAGCAATTAAACAAACTGAGAATCTTGTGGTTCAATCACCATTTGGCTATGAATGTTCTGGCTTGACTACAGTAACCATTTTTTTGCTTCTTTCCTTGAGCATGTTCATTTATACATGTAAAGCTTTTAGTATTTAAATGAGTGTTTCTTTGGAACATGTTTTTAATTCGTTCAATAACTCTGTTTTTACAGCTTCTTGATTCTGGTTTAATAATGATTGTTAAAGTTGCATTTTTGGTTTGATTGGTGATGATTTTGGTTTGATTTAGCAATTCTGGTTGGACTGTTTAGTAGTTATGGTTCAGTTTGTTTAGCATTGTTGTTTTGGATTGTTTAGATGATTCTATTTTAATAATAGTGGTAAGGTGTTGGCTAAAAGTGGCTATTTCATGATTGTGTTGCTATTTCTGAAATATTTGTACCTAGGGAAGGGATACTTGTCTTGGTGTTGGGGTGTGATCTGTTTCGTTGTTGGGCTGCGTGAAGTATGCTTGCACCTTGGTGCATGTGACTCTTGGTATCAGTGTTTGGAATCACCATTTCTGTTGAGTTGAGGCAAGTAGGTCCAATTTAACCACTACTTTTTGCGGAATTTTGGGGTTAAAAAGAAATGAAGGTTTCATGTGTTTAAGTTTGTTTGGTTATGTATATAAAGCTCGGATGTTTGGTTGGTTGTTTCTTTTCTGAGATATGGAGTCTAATAATCTGCTTTGGGTAAATTTGTTAGAGGTTGGGATCTAGATTAATAGGTTGTATAAAGTGTTAACCAAATCTCTACTACTGAAATCTATGGTCTGTTCTTAGTTGGATATTGATGAAATGGTCTGGGCTGGAGATTTTTGTTAAAGGCTGGGATTTGGGTTAATGTGTGGTATTATATGCCTTACTTGCTCATCGGGTTTTTAACCAAGTTCTCATTATGGAAATCTATCGTTAATTCAAAAATCTGTTGTCAATTGGACATAAGTAATACTGGGTTTTTAGTTAAAATGCTAGGAGTGTAGTTTGTATTGGTATGTTTAGTGTTATGGTTAAGAAAGTGATAAATTTTTTATGTGTGCCATTATTGAAGTGTTTGTATAAACTGCAGCATGGGAATACTTGCATGTGATCAGGTTCTAGGTTCATCACTGTCATAGCACATTGTACATCTCTGTTTGGATTTGTTTTGCTTAAGCACACGCATGAGAAATCACTTGAGTTATGTGTTCGTGGTTCCTTCTGATTTTGAAACGGATGTGTCTAGTCTTTTGGCTTAAAGCGATAGGTTTATAAGGAGGTGTTGCTGTCTATTGAATTGGTTGCTTAGTTGCAGGGTTAGTCCTGTCACGCTTCTTAGTTAATTTCTTGGTCACAGTTCTGGCCTGCCTGTATTTGTGTCAAATAATTGATTTTGATTTCTGGTCTCTCATTGTTGTGATTATACGGATGCAGGGTGTGTTTGAGTATTTGAAAGATCTTACATGCTCGTTGATTTGTCCTAAGCAAATATGTCGTTATACCCTTGTTTCTTGTAATTGAAATATAATTGGCAGGTTGTTGTGTATGTTACGCTATAAGTCATGATTGATTGTTCTTTTCTCTTGGTGCATTTAGCATCTTGTTGAGGAATCTTTAGGTATTAATGTTGGTTTGGATTTTTGCTTGGCTTGGCATTTACATAAGGATTGAGATCAGTTTTAGATTCAAGAGATTAAAGGCTAATAGTTTTGGGTTGAAAAAAAAAGTAAATGCTGGTGAGTTTTAATCTGTGATAGATATGGCAGCGTTGTAAGTGGTGGTGACCTGGGTCATAAATCTCTATTTTCAATGGCTTGTGTTCCATATTGTGAATATGTGTTTATTGTTGTAGCAAGTAACCTAATCCGCATGTGTTGCCTAATTACAATGTTTGGGATTGTTGGCTGATTAGAATCTGAAAACCTATATGTTCATTTGACTAATAAGCTGAAATTGCAAAGTGTGACTTTTGAATTCTGGTATGGGGCTGGTGGAATCTTGAATTTGTTGTGATTAAGGAATTTTGGAGGATTATCTAAATGTAGTAAAGGCCTCAATGAACTTTTTTGAGTGAATCTGACCCATAATTATGTGGTTTATATTTATCACGTACACAAGGTCTAGTTTACAAATTTGGGAATGAATTGATATGGGAAGTGAGTTAATTTGTATGAATTACTTGTTTACAATGTTTGGGAATGCTTATATCCAATGAAGGTGTTGTATGCAGATGTGATTAAGTCAATTGTGAGTTTATTTCTTTTAGTCACACTGTGCATATCAGGATCTTGAGCATACATAGTGCTCTACCTTTCTTTTCTTAAAGCTCGTGTACTATTTATTCTTGGTTAGTTACTCATAAACTGTTCAGCTTAATCTTTTTATTATTATTATTCTATTTTATCTATTTTATTTTACTTTATTTTATCTTTTATCACTTGCTTGTCTCTAGCGTTCGCATTCTTATTTCCATTTATTAAGTGAGGCAAAGAAACTATGTTATTTTTTTTCCCCAATTCTCGCGAACAAAATTTAGATGAGTTCAATAACTCATTTTAGCTAATTATTTTTAAACACTTGTGTTTAACTGCCTTCAGAGGTCGAGTACCCACTAGACAATTTTCTTGAGAGGGATCAGTAAGTCTAGTACCGTCTTCCGACCTACTTCCCTCCCATTTAGGACACGTTAACAAGTCTTGTTAAAATGGTCCAACGCCATAATAATTCGCATTAGTTGTCTTCATTGGTCAAGTACCCACTAGGAAAATATTTTGGGGTGAATTAGTGAGCTTAGTATCACTTTTCACCTTACTTAGGACAAACTAATATAAGTCTTTTTCTTTAAGTGGTCCAATGTCATAAATCACGTCAGTCGTCTTTAGGAGTTAAGTACCAACTAGACGTTTTCTTAGGGTGGATCAGTGGGTTTAATACTGCATTTCATCCTATTTAGGAGTATTAATAAATTTTCTTTTTTAATCAAATCATTTCCTTTTTAAATCAAATCAATCCACCTTCTTTCAATCAACTAAGTCAAAGCAATTTTTGTTGCAATTAAAATTAACCAACACATAACCATTTTCTAAAGAATTACGTGGCTTTGAATCCCCCATTGCACCAGGGGATACGTAGACCCGCAAGTTAAGTCAAACTTGTAAATTTTTGTAATTTAGTTTAATTCTCAATTTGTAAATATTTCACTTGTGCTTTTGCTAAATTTTCTTATCTTGTTTTAAAGGGTAAAATAAATATCAATTAGGTTATTAAAATTCGCATAACTAGCTTAAGATAACCGTCTCAGGACGAATGTATCAGAGGTGCTGTGGGATTAAGTTTCCACCCTTCCCTGTACATAATTAACTCCCAAACCCTACCTGATTTTCGTAGACCTTTTCTTTTTATTTTATTTTAAATCCATTTAAAAAGGATTTTAACAGTCATTTTCCCTACCCAATAAACGATTGGTGGTGACTCCATTTGTTTTTAAACTATTTTTCTCTCGTCGCTTCCTGTCGCGATTTTTCTTCGGTCGTGACAGGACTCACATCAAGTGCCAATCATCAGTCCTGAACTTTGGTCCTGCAGAATAACATACTTTTAGTGAAAGCAATCAAACAATCAAGAAAACGATTCAAACGACTAATGGAAAGCAATTTAAAAGAACACTCAAGGACATAAAGGACAAAATCAACTGACAGGGAAGGAAGGGAATGGGCAGTGACAATTTCGTGAGATTGGGTTTGGAAACCATTAACTAATGTGATAATAGGAAAATAACCAGATATAGAGAGGTTGGAGAAAAGTGCCTTATTATCGGATATATGATCAAAGATACCAGAATCAAGAACTCAAGGACCGAGGGATGGTGACTGAGAGATGCAAGCACATGAATTACTAGTGTGTGCAACTGAGGTAGTAGAATTTGAGGACTAGTGGTGCTTAAACCACTTGAGAAAATCTGCATCAGCCACAGATGCCTTAGGAGGATCTAAGGATTCAGGTGGGTCTGATGGAGCAATTTGGGCTGCACTTACAGGGTGAGGACGACAACTATGTAATGTCTAGTAGCAATCAATAGTATGTCCCAAGCAGTGGCAGTGATCACACTTCGGACGAAGCTTGAAGCTAGAGTGTTGTCCTCCTGGGAACGACCCTGATTTTTGTTCCGAGAGACAAGGGCAACTGTATCACCAAGAGCAGGAGCAACAGAGAAGTCAGAAGTCTACTTAGCAAAAAGCCGAAGTCGAGTAAAATTGGTCGTGTTGGTAAAAATCAACTAGGTTGATTGGGTCATAATATGTTTGGCTAAAACAAAATCAAAATGTTTAATCGGACTAGGTAGGGACATGTTTTTCTGGTCCCTGATTTGACCTGCTAGTTTGATCCAAATTTTACAATTATACTATCACATGCCTCTACATACGCAAAGTAACATAGAGAAGCACTAGAAAAACTCAACATTTTTATCTAATAAAGTAAAAAGAAAGATATATAATTGATAGAGAATGATGATGCAGCTAAAGTAACGATAATTCAAACTATTATGGGTTAAATAGAAGAATTTACCATTTATAATGATGAAAAATGATTTGAACGTTCATATAGACGGATTTAAATTATAATTAAATCATTGATGGTTGACTTGGAATGTAATACTTAAATCTAAAGACACATTTAAGCTCTCATTGTGTAAAATTAAATTGGAATTGAAAGAGAAGACAAGGATTTGCCTAGTGGTTAAGGAATAGGGATCTCAAATGAGCCAGTTGCAGGTTAAACAGGTCGGCAAAAATTACACGTGTTTAAATGAGTTGCAAAATAACTAACTTGACTTACTAGGCATTAACTTGCGGGCCTCAATGAGCTGGCCCGTTTCATAATTTAAAAAATAAAATAAAATTGAACAACTAAGTTCATTAGTCAATGTATAAATTTTAAAATTTAGCAAACAAGTCACAAATCAATAATAAGATAAATCACAAATCAAGTCTCAAAGTTTAATAAATAACTATTAAACCACATCAAGTTACAAATTAATAAAAAATATATATAGTAAATAAAAAATAAGTGTGAATAAGAGCTATCCAAAAATGTTTGTGTTTATACAAGCCACTAAAACAGAGGCTCAATTTGCATAATTCATAATGTTAATCGGGTTGACCTAATAGGTTCGGCCCGTTTTAATAACCTTATTAAAGAGATGTACTTCTTATCTTGACAATTAAGATTCGAATCTTTAACTATTATCTAGAAAAATTAATTAATTTCTTTAAATATATTAGTAATTTCTTTAAATATTTTAAGGCGATGTGAGGGGTTTTAACCAAAAAAAGTGTATTTGAAAGAGTGAACATTATTTCTCCACTTTAGATAAGCTTCAAATTGGCAATGAAGATTGACTTACCAAGTACCATCGTAAACCTTTTTCGAAACTTCAGTCACAAAGTTAGATTCTTATTTCATAAACTTTGACTCATTTAAACATCAATGGAATGTCTTGCATTAGTTATTTTAGAGATGAATAATCAAAATAACTTTTCGAAATCAAGATTTGCTATTAGTAATGCCTCATCCGGTCAATCATTAAGAAGAATAAAATTAAGCCTATTTTAAATATAAAATTTCTAGAAATCATGAAAGAAATACATAAAAAGTAATATCTCTCCTAGGTCCAATTCTACTCTCGCTAAAAAGAAGTGACGGCATAATTTTTTTTTTATATATTACACCGATACTCTCCAAAGAAAAATTATACACACACGCGCGCGCACACACACACATATATATATATATATATATATGTTGAAAAGTTAATGTTTTATATTTAAATGTAGGTGTGGCAATTTTTTACCCAACGCTCAAACTTGACGATAATTCATTAACTCCCCCTCTTCCTCTACGCAATTTCAAGAAACTCTCGCTTAACTTCTTTTGACTATTTCCCAATATGAAAAGGTGCATTTCTCACATTACTCTAATCCCCCATTTGATCTCCATCTCCCTCTCCTTTAATATCTCTTGGTCTTCTTGTCAATTGCAAGAAGGTAAGTGCTTCTTCATCCTGTTAACCTTAATTTGCAACCATTGTTTCTACTTGTTTTCTTTTGGTTACCTCGTGTTCCCTTCTCTCTATGAAGCTCCTATTGTTGATTATTTGCTTCTCTGCCTTCTTATATGATACTTCTGCTATGGTCTCTGATGGGGTGACTCTGTTGTCACTCTTGAGACACTGGACCTTTGTGCCTCCTCCCATAAACTCAAGCTGGATGGCCTCTAATTCCACTCCATGCTCATGGGTAGGAGTCCAATGCAACCATGCCCATAATGTGGTCTCCCTCAACCTCACTTCTCATGGGATTTTTGGTCAACTAGGACCAGAAATTGGACAATTGCATCACTTGCATACCATTGTGTTGCTGAATAATAGTTTCTCAGGAAAAATACCCTCAGAGTTAGGCAATTGTAGTCTGCTTGAGCATTTGGACCTTTCTCAGAACAGCTTTAATGGAGAAATTCCTAGTGAATTGGGAATGCTAAGTGAATTAGAGGACCTTGAATTGTCTTTCAACCGTTTGACAGGTGAAATTCCAGTCAGCATTTGGAAGATTCAAAGTCTTAAGCACATCCTTGTTCACAATAATAGCCTTTTTGGAGAACTACCTTTAGTGATGACAGAGCTCAAACATCTAAGAAATATATCATTGTTTGACAACCAGTTCTCCGGAGTCATACCTCAAAGCTTAGGAATCAACAGCAGTTTAGTGAAGTTGGACCTTATGAATAATAAGTTCACTGGCAATATCCCACCAAACCTTTGTTTTGGGAAGCAATTAAGTGTGCTGAATATGGGATTTAATCAACTTCAAGGTGGGATACCTTCTGATGTAGGAAGATGTGCAACTCTAAGGAGGTTGGTTCTCAAAGAAAATAATTTCAATGGGTCTCTTCCTGATTTTGAAAGTAATCCCAGTCTCAAATACATGGACATCAGCAAGAATAAAATCAGCGGAGCAATTCCTCCAAGTTTGGCAAATTGCACAAATGTCACTGATATTATTTTGTCAATGAACAAATTTACTGGGCTTATACCATCAGAGCTTGGAAAGCTTGGGAATCTTTTGATTTTGGATCTTTCTCACAACAACTTGGCAGGTCCTTTGCCACCTCAGCTGTCAAATTGTACTAAAATGGATCATTTTGATGTGGGATTCAATTTCCTTAATGGTTCAGTTCCACCAAGTTTGAGGAGCTGGACAGGGCTAACCACATTAATTTTAAGAGAGAATAATTTTACTGGGGGCATCCCTGGTTTTTTGTCAGAATTTGAGAATCTTCTCGAGTTACAATTTGGTGGAAATTTGTTTGTAGGTGAAATTCCTAAATCAATTGGAGCATTGTATAATCTATTATATGGGTTGAATCTGAGTGCGAATGGATTGACAGGTGAGATTCCTTCAGAAATTGGGAGGCTTACAAAGCTGCAAAGTCTGGATGTATCATTGAACAATTTGACAGGAAGCATGGATGTTCTTAATGAACTCCAATCATTAATAGAGTTTAATATTTCATACAACTCCTTCAATGGTCCTGTACCAAAATTTCTGATGAAGTTTCTGAATTCCTCACCATCATCTTTCATGGGTAATTCTCGCCTGTGTGTCAGTTGTTCACCTTCAGATGACTTGATTTGCACTAAAACAAGCTATTTGAAGCAATGTGTCTACAAATTTACTGATTCAATAACTGGTCACAAAAGAATCAGTAAATTTGTTATCCTGATTATAGAAGTTGGATCCTCAATATTTGTTTTAGCTATGCTGCTAGTAGTTGTTCACATGTATCTCCGCAGAAGATCTAAACAAGAAGTTTATGCCTCAGATGAAGATCAAGGATCATTGTCTTTTATTGAAAAAGGAGGCCATAGATATAAAGGCCACGTATATAAGCAAGGAGTCAAGATGCGCACTGAAAAGGAGTTGCCTTCCCTTGTGGATCAAGCGATGAAGGCAACTGACAATCTAAGTGATCGGTATATTATTGGCAGAGGAGCCCATGGAATTGTTTACAGAGCCCAACTTAGTCCATACCAAGTTCTTGCTGTAAAGAAGATTGAATTTTCAAGGAAAAAAGGGAAGAGCTTACATAAGCTAAGAGAAATTATGCTCAGGGAAATTGAAACTGTTGGGATGATCAAGCATCGAAATTTGGTCAGATACACAGGCTGCTGGTTTGGAAAGGACTATGGTGTTATCTTGTACAAGTACATGGAAACTGGAAGCCTGCATGATGTTTTGCATGAAAAGAATCCACCACCATCCTTAGATTGGAATGTCCGGCTTAAGATAGCTGTTGGAATTGCACAGGGACTAGCATATCTGCATTATGACTGTCGCCCTCCCATAGTGCATCGAGATATCAAACCAAAGAATATACTTCTTGGTTCTAATATGGAGCCTCTTATCACTGATTTTGGTACTGCTCTGCGCAAGGGACAGCATGAGCACTCTATTAGTCCTTGTCAAACCAGGCTTTCAGCATATATTGCCGGTACCGTTGGCTATATTGCACCAGGTAATTCTTCTTCCACACTTACTTTTGATTAGCTGCATTCTGAATTTTCAATTCTTTATATGGATTAAGTTAGTTTTGTAGATAGTGACTTATAATTTACTTGCTAATAACTTGTTATTTTGTGTTAAGGACTTCATTTTATCTTGGTTTGGAATTGGGGCTGGGCAAATTATACTTCTCTAACATGCTTTAAATAGTATTGTGACAGAGAATGCATATTCAATAGTGCAGAGCAGAAAATCTGATGTTTATAGCTATGGAGTGGTTTTGCTTGAACTAATAACCAGAAAGAAGGTATTAGATCCATTATTTCTGGAGGAGGAAACGACTTTGTTGAAGTGGGTTAGATCTGTCTGGATGGAAACAAACAATATTGGAGAGATTGTTGATTCATGCCTTTCAAGTGAATTATCCCGATCAAGAGTAGTGGCGAAAGTTACTTCAGTGCTTATGTTGGCTTTGAGATGTACTGAGAAGGATCCACGAAAGAGACCCACAATGCGAGATGTTATTAAGTTCTATCAAAATCCAAAAGCCACTATACTCAAGTGGAGGCATGATAATGTGGACTATGGAACTGAAATTACTGCTGATGAAGCACCACAACCATATAACTCTCCTAATCTTATTCCCAATGTTCCTGTTGTCAGTATCAGTTCAGCTCAAACTATTAGCACTCAGGCTATAAGGGAAGAGGTTTCCAACTATTGGCAAACTACAAATTCTCTTGAGGATGAAAAGAGCAAACACGAGTCCAACATTGCTTGGAGGTTTCCACCGAAGGGATGGGTTAAAGTGAACACTTATGGCTGTGCTAAACAGAACGGTCAAGCAAGATGTGGAGGAGTAATT
The DNA here is from genome assembly GCA_023212625.1 of Styphnolobium japonicum. Taxonomy (NCBI): domain Eukaryota; kingdom Viridiplantae; phylum Streptophyta; class Magnoliopsida; order Fabales; family Fabaceae; genus Styphnolobium; species Styphnolobium japonicum. Next base: position 9,648,347 of record JALBWW010000010.1, read on the forward strand.
CGGGGGGACTGTGGAGAATGGCTAAGAGGCTTTAAAGTGAGTCTGGGATTATGTTCTAATGTTGATGCTCAAATTTGGGGATTATACCATGGACTGTTAATAGCTTGGGATCTTCAATTTCCAAAAGTTATCTTAGAGACAGACTCCCTGACAGCAGTGCAGCAGCTCATACATATACCCGCAGACATGGTAAATGAACTCCAACTACGTGCAAATCACATTGTTCTTTGTCGTGAACTCATTCAGAGAGATTGGGAGGTCAAGGTACGGTACATATTGAGCAAAGCCAACTTTTGTGCTGAGTGGCTCACCAATTATAGTCTTGATCACCACGTTGGTGGGAGGGTTGTCTACCTGGAAACACCTACTGGACTTGTTGATTTTCTTAACCAGGATAATTCTGGTTCAGCTAGTCCGTCACACATGTTTTCAGCGCTTAGCCCCCGTTGCACCAAAAATAAAAACAAACTAAAGGAAAGGAAAGGAAAAAAAATAGATGGCCAATACATGATGGACCTTTGATTTTACTCTAATCAGAAAATTACAACGGAGGAAATTTGGTTTTTGATAGAGCTCAATGATCTATATGGTCGACTTCATCTAATGGGATAAAGCTTGGTTGTTATATTGTTGTAGAAAAGTATAGATGACAATTGCAAAGATGGTTGATTCATCTTTTGCAAGTGAATTTTCCAAACCACCGTTAGTGGAGCAAGATGCGGCAGTAACTTGGTTGGTTTAGAGAGATGTTATTGGCTTCAATCAAAACATTGATTTGTTCAAGTGGATGGAAGATGTCATTGAAAAGAAAAATCGTATGCAGCTTTAATTTTAACAACTGATTCACTTAAATTTTTAATAAGGGTAATGAATGCCTGCCATTCAAAATAGCACAAATATAAAATGTTAAGAGTTTAATTTAAATCAATTATCAGTGTAAAATATTACTTACTATTATTTAATTATGTATTTACATATCATTAAAACAATTTAACTTCTTACATAATTATTATCATAGTTAAATTTATTTAATGAATTGATAATACATGAGAAAATGATCATGTAGTGAAATTAAAAATAAACCTAGGCATAATCATGTAGTATGAGCTTTTAGTCAAATGTTAAAAGTTTAAATTGTCAAAATTAAAACCGTAAAGGATATTTCCCAAAACGATCAAAGTTGAATAAGGTTTGGTATTGCAATAACGTATAGATTTTAATAAAGTAATTTTATTCATCTTGTAATTTCAAATCAATAGATTTATTGAGCAACTCTTCAGTTAAGTAAATTAATATGGTTAAAATATTAATTACTTAATTATATATTAAAATATTAATGAAAAAAATAAGTGTCAAAACTGGTTTTTCAATTTCAATAATAATGTCTGAATTTTTATGTTATTTTCAAAACACACTCCTTTTTTAACTAATTAATTATTGTAATATTTTCCATTTTGCAACGTTAGCGTGTAAATTTTGTTTTAACATTCCAGCTGGATTGCGTTAGTCTAAGTGGAGCCATTCCAATGGCCTAGAGTATGTAAATTACTCACAAACTCTTATAAAGTTTCATGAAGTTATTGGACATGAGTCTCAGTATAATTTTTTTCGAATGCTCCATATGAGTCTACCACTCTACCTTAAAGTTATGAGAGATTTGTGAGTATAAAATTTGTGTAAATATCATTACTTTATTTATGTAAATTGTGCCAAATGCATTAGAAATTATTAGTATTTAGAGAGTAATATTTTGAAAGGACTAGATCATATTTAAATTTTTATGTAGTATTACAAATTTAATCTAACGACTTTCTGTTTATGTCTTGTGTCATATATTGTATTTTTTACTGAATTAATTTATTAGTCTCAGAATACATAATTTTTTTTTTCAAATGCACCAATGCATTCCATGTGGACTATGCCAACATGGGTTTCTACGTGATTTGTCACATGTGTTGGAGCAAATCATGAAATTTTTTCCCCAATTAATTGATTTCATAGTATATAGCCTAACATATAATTAAAAGTATATTTTTCCTATTACCAACAAGTATAACTTTGAAAATATACTTTTAACAAAAATGCATTTTTGGCCCCTTAATTTTTGCAAGTGAATTTTCCAAACAAACGTTAGTGGAGCAAGATGCGGCAGTAACTTGGTTGGTTTAGAGAGGTTATTGGCTTCTATCAAAACCTTGATTTGTTCAAGTGGATGGAAGATGTCATTGATAAAAAAAACGAAGAGCATGTGTAGCTTCAATTTTAACAACTGATTCACTTAAATTTTTAATAAAGGGTGATTAATCCCTTCCATTCAAAATGGCACTGATCAATCAATTTGAGACACTTATGTTAACTTTGTATTAAGCTTTATTAGATGTTTATTATCCCCAATATTAGTATTTTATATGAGTTTAATGTTGTTGGGCTTCATTGGACTTTAATGTAAATTGTGAATAATTTTCGGATTTTGATGCATTTTGACATTTCTTCCTTAGTTAGGCCATAACTTGGGACTCGGTAATCCATTTGAAGTGATATTGGTGTCTTTGGAAAGCTAAGACAAGGCTCTACAAGTTTCATGAGAACTCAAGAGCTGAATCGGACTTCTAAGGGTCTAAAATATCCATGCAATGCAGAGTGGGTTTTCAATACACTAAATCCAGGCAGTGCACATATTGGACTACATAGTGAGCTATAGGCCTCCTCTTGGGCTGAAACTTGGCCATTGGAAAGATAAGACACATATCTTCAACTTCACTGAAGACCATTTAGTCAATAGATGTCGTTTTAGGCATCATTATGAAGCTACAAGTTTGATTGAATTTGGAAACACGTTCTGCCAACCTAACTTGAGGTAGGTGCAGTGTTTTTGGCATATCTGGAGTTCTAAAAGTCCAAATGACATGATTCCAATTGCAAAATTTCAAGGAGACAACTGGCTACAACTTTCATGAGACCTCCAAGCCAAAATGCACCGTCTAGGTCATGAAAATCAAGCCAGAAGTCGGATAAGAGTTGCTGACTAAAAAGCCACCAACCATACACCAACCCACCTACCATGCACCAACCCACCTACCATGCATCAAGCTTCCATATTTGACAATTTCCATGTTTTTAAAGCTTGTATTCAGATTATGTACATGTATAAATTGGCTTCTAGGATTAGTATAAATAGAGCCAATCTCTTTGTATTAGGATCATTCAATTTTAAGTAAGTTGGAAGAAAGTTTGAGTATTTGTGAGAGTTTTCTTTCTCTTCTTCTTCATTCTCTTTAGAATTTCGTTTTTATTCTTTTATTTCTGAGTTGTTCTTTCCCATTCATGGAGGGCTAGGCTCTCATAATCAATCCAAGGGATTAGCCATCTTGATGTTTAATTTGGAGATCTTGTTTTACTTGTTCATATTGCTTAATTGTTATTCAAGTTTCTCTTCTTCCTCTTTTGATTTTTATCTAAATTGAATTGCTTAATTTGATTTAGATGTTGATGTGATAATAGTTTTATTATCATGTATTCAAAGAGGATCTCAAAGACTAAACAATATATCAAAGCTTTTTGATAGATTGTTTAGCTTGGTTAAATTCTGGATCTTAAGTTAATTTATGTTTGGATGGTGTTTACTTTATCTAACCTTGGTTAATTAAATCCTAGATGCTTATCTAGTAGAGGATTCTTGGATCATGTTGAGGCGTCTTTATGTGATCTAAGGCCAAGAACACAGTTAGCAATTAAGGATTCTTTGTGATCAATGATGGATTAAACTCAAGATCGGTAAAATTTCCTTGGATTGGTTAATTTGTTAATTGTACTTCTTTAATTCAACTGGTATATTTTCTTTTCAAATCATCAAAACCTCCTTTTAATTATCTTGATCTGATTAAATCTTTGTTCTTTTTGAATCCTTGAGAGACTATTCGGTTCATGCTCTATACTACAAATTAGTTTGTGAATCGGTAATTATTATTATTTGACGGGTCTCGACAACCTCTTGTCAAATTTGGCGCCGTTGCCGGGGATAATAATTTAGAATTGATGTATATGCAAGCCTATAGTAAAATACTTTCATAGTTTGACTGAGTTGGGCGTAAACAGTTAACCTAAACAGGTTGTGTGATTTGAGTGTCACTTGTGAGAAATTTTACTCAATTTGAACATGCCTATTTCTGATTAAAGCATGATTATGCTATACTTTATTCACAATTGGTTTGATTTAACTATTCTTTGTTAAGCATAGTTGACTTATTAATTATGGTTTATATTTGATACAATGCTTGTATTTAAAAATTAGTTGAATTGATTAAATAAAGTATTACATGTTTGTGGGTATCATCCTGGTAAACGCTCACGAGACTATAACTCGTCCACTAGGGACACCTAGGGGTTTAAAGGCTTGTGACACATGCTAAGTGCCATCGTGTTTTCCTACAAAAGTATATTAGATTAGGTATATTCAGTTTTTATGCTTTTAGTTTAATAATTTGATGTTTCTTGTTTTTCTTTAATTTTGTTCTTATGTGTTTTGCTCAAGAGTGCAAAAGCTTAAGTGTGGGGGAATTTGATCAATCAATTTGAGACACTTATGTTAGATTTGTATTAAGCTTTAGTAGATGTTTATTGTGCCCAATATTAGTATTTTAGATGAGTTTAAAGTTGTTGGGCTTCATTGGACTTTAATGCAAATTGTGAATAATTTTCGGATTTTGATGCATTTTGGCATTTCTTCCTTGGTTAGGCCATCACTTGGGACTCGGTAATCCATTTGAGGTGATCTTGGTGTCTTTGGAAAGCTAAGACAAGGCTCTACAAGTTTCATGCAGAACTCAAAAGCTGAATCGGACTTCTAAGGGTCCACAATATCCCTGCAATGCAGAGTGGGTTTGCTATCACGAAAATCTGGGCAGTGTGCACATATTGGACTACATAATAAGCTATAGGCCTCCTCTTGAGCTGAAACTTGGCCATTGGAAAGATAAGACATCTCCAACTTCACTGAAGACCATTTAGTCAATAGATATCGTTTTAGGCATCATTACGAAGCTACAAGTTGGTTTGAATTTGGAAACATGTTCTGCCAACCTAACTTGAGGTAGGTGCAGTGTTTTTGGTATATCTGGAGTTCTAAAAGTCCAAATGACATGATTCCAATTGCAAAATTTCAAAGAGACAACTGGCTACAACTTTCATGAAGACCTCCAAGACAAAATGCACTATCTAGGTCATGAAAATCAAGCCAGAAGTCGGATAAGAATTGCTGACTAAAAGCCACCAACCATACACCAACCCACCTACCATGCACCAACCCACCAACCATGCATCAAGCTTCCATATTTGACAATTTCCATGTTTTTACAGCTTGTATTCAGATTATGTACATGTATAAATTGGCTTCTAGGATTAGTGTAAATAGAGTTAATCTCTTTATATTAGGATCATTTAATTTTAAGTAAGTTGGAAGAAAGTTTGAGTATTTGTGAGAGTTTTCTTTCTCTTCTACCCCATTCTTTTTAGAATTTCGTTTTTATTCTTTTATTTCTGAGTTGTTCCTTCCCATTCATGGAGGGCTAGACTCTCATAATCAATCCAAGGGTTAGCCATCTTGATGTTTAATTTGGAGATCTTGTTTTACTTGTTCATATTGCTTAATTGTTATTCAAGTTTCTCTTCTTCCTCTTTCGATTTTTATCTAGATTGAATTGCTTAATTTGATTTAAATGTTGATGTGATAATAGTTTTATTATCATGTATTCAAAGAGGATCATAAAGACTAAATAATATATCAAAGCTTTTTGATAAATTGTTTAGCTTGGTTAAATTCTGAATCTTAAGTTAATTTATGTTTGGATGGTGTTTACTTTAGCTAACCTTGGTTAATTAAATCCTAGATGCTTATCTAGTAGAAAATTCTTGAATCATGTTGAGGCATCTTGATGTGATCTAAGGCCAAGAACACAGTTAGCAATTAAGTGAATTCCTTGTAATCAATGATAGATTAAACTCAAGATCTGTAAAATTTCCTTGGATTGGTTAATTTGTTAACTGCATTTCTTTAATTCAACTGGTATATTTTCTTTTCAAATCATCAAAACCCCCTTTTAATTATCTTGATCTGATTAAATCTTTATTCTTTTTGGATCCTTGAGAGACGAATCGGTTCATGCTCTATACTACAAATTAGTTTGTGAACCGGTAATTATTATTATTTGACGGGTATCGACAACCTCTTGTCAGGCACAAATATAAAATGTAATAAGAGTAAAATATTATTATACTATTATTTAATCATGTATTTACATATCTTTAAAACCATTCGACTTCTGACATCATTATTATGATAGTTATATTCATTTAATGAATTAATAATACATGATAAAAGTAAAATTAAAAATAAACCTAGGCATAATCATGTAGTATAAGCTTTTAGTCAAATGTTAAAAGTTTAAACAAGTTAATTGTAAAAAGTAAATAGTTTAATTTTGATCTACAATCACTGTAAAAAAAATTTTATAATGTCACCCAATCATCTATTGCAAACTTATTAAAAGAGTTTGACTATTATAATAACTACCTCAAAAGTCTAACACTTTTAATGATGTACCAATACGTGATTAAATGACAATGTAAAGAAACTTTACACTGACAGTGAATTAAAATTAAATCCAAAATTAAAACCATAAAGGATTATTTCTCAAACGATCACAGTTGAATAAGGTTTTGTATTATAATAACGTATAGATTTTAATAAAGTAATTTTACTCATCTTGTAATTCCAAATCAATAGATTTATTTAGCAACTCTTCAGTTTAGTAAATTAATATGGTTAAATATTAATTATTTAATTATATATTAAATATTAATGAAAAAAATAAGTGTCAAAACTGGTTTTTCGATTTCAATAATAATGTCTGAATTTTATGTTATTTTCAAAACACACTCCTTTTTAAACTAAACTAGATGGAGACCCGCGCAAATATATATATTTTTTTAGATTATGATTACATTTATATGAAAATGATACTGTTAAACTTGATATACTGATTATAAAGCATCTGGATTATTTGTATTATAAATTTAAATTAAGTGCACAACTTATAATATAGAGAAGGAAATATTGACCCCTATTGACAATTGTTCAGATAATATATAAAAGGAAATATCTATCTCCATTGATAATTATTTTCTCTCTAAATTGTTTGATTAATGATATTGTTCAAATAATCTACTTTTTCTTGAGAGATTTCTCTTGTTCTTTATTTTCACTTTCTCTTGGGTTGGCCATAGGTGGGTTGGCTTTGTCATGAAGTTCCATGGCGTTTGTTCCTTGGGAAGGTTGCATGTTTTGCAAGTGAATTGTTACAAGTGAACATTAGTTATATAAGTAGTTAACAACCACACACACAACCTGCTTCTTGGCTTTCTTCTTCGTTTTAGGATGAAGTAACTTTTGAGGAAGGTGATCTTCACGTAAAATGAGGGTCTTTGTGATTGCATCCCTTTTGCCTTTGGGTAAAGGCAATAAAAACTGCACACAAAGTCATGTAAAATCACAAAGACAGCTAAGTGACAAAAAGATTCAAAAAGAGAAAATTTAATGCACAGATCAGGGATATACATGATCCTATCTTGTAAACGGTAATTATAATACAGTGATATACCTTTTGCTTTTACTTCCTAACATGTCTTTTGAGATACATTACTTATCCTTACAAATTAAAATCAACATCTATCAATCAAAATTTCAATGCTCATCATATCTTATAAATCTCCAGGAAGGGTATGAGAAATGAAATATACATCATATATTGTGATTCCAAATCTATTATTTATTAGTAACCCATGGATCACGCTAAGCATTCTTGGTTAAAGGTAAATAAAGAACCATACTAAACAAAATAATGGCAAACTAACTTTTTCTATTAAAAAGATGACTGGCAAACTAACAGGCATGATAAAACAGAATTGATTCAACTAAAAGAAAAAAGAAAACATAATTGATATCCACTAGTATATCATCATACAAATATACTCACCTTTGTGCCATGTAATGTAACCCGTGGTCGACGAGCTGCTAACACTATTCCATTTTCATCAACAGTAACATCTACCTTCTGTAAGGTGCCACCATTTCACATTTTGGATAGAAAATCCTCCCAATTTCAACAATAACAGTGTAGCAGGCATGACACTCACGTATCCATTTGGAATGCAAATAATCATAAATGAAACATTGTCATATAATGCTTCAAGGGATGGCCTAGTAAAGATCAGAGGCAATAGGCAGATGCCATTGCAGAATAATTGTAATATTAAATAATGACAAATAAAACTTTAAGCTTTAATTCCCCCATACAATCATAAATTTTCTTAACACAACCTCCCCTATATTGGTTGTGAAAGGGCTGCAACAGGAAATTATATTCAAGATAAGTAATTTGTAATAACAAAGTGAAGAAGGCTTTCACAAATACCTATGCAGCTGGTGTATATGTGTTCTTCCAGGTGCCAGAAAATGCCAACCCATCTGGAGAAAAACATTTTGCATTGCAAAGTCACTAGTTACACAGGCTACACTTGACTCAGACCAAAATCTAAGCATCCAACTTTCCATAGTTAATAAATATAGCCATTACAAACCTGTTTAGTTTTCTTAAGTTTGAGAAAATGAATGTAACATCGAGTCCAAGAAAATGTCCGAGTTATTTAATTTTACATCCAATGGGCGTACATTAGTCATTAACAACCACTTTGTTTGGGGGGAGGAACAAATAATTCAGACTTTAATGGAAAAATTTGAATTAACATGCTATTCTAATTCTTCTAGCTTGAATAGATTAATACATTATGACAATAAACTAAAATCTTCTTGAAACCAAGTACTATTAGTCTATTAATATCAGCCACACCCACACCAGCATTAAAATGGTAGCATATGAATGTCAATGAACAAAGAGAATAATCGTAACCACAACTACAGTACCACAAAGAAACCAGCAAAAGTGGAAATAGGGAAAGAAAGAAATAGAGAAGACAATGAAGGAATTGCAGGAACCTTGGATGTCAATACGTGGTAACAGAGTGTTTTGACTTCACAGGTATGGTGTTCGATCAAAGCCAACAATGCCTCCTCATGCTCTTCCTTATTACTACTTCCGCCATTGACAATGACAATGTTGTCAATGTCGTTGTTCGAGAACAGGAATTAAACCAATAAAATCTCACACCTATCATCAATAAGGAAGTCAAACTATTGTCACAAGCTAAAGACATAACTATAAACACCAAAGCATATCTAAATCAATTCATACTTGTTTGAGAATTGGTCAATCACCTTCGGTTGCCGCTGAATGTACTTATCAGTAGCCTCAAGAAGCCGAGTATTATCTACCCCAACCTTGGAAAAAATCTAGCAAGCAAGCCCATTCTTTTGCTCCAACAAAGCCTTCATCAAGTGCTCTGTCTCCACAATCTAATGCTTGTTCTCTTTCGCCAATTAGCTAAGGAGGTGTTTCTTGTGTCTCAACTGTACCAATCTTTGGAACAAACTTCTCCCAAATTCAGCTTTTTTATAAATCTAGAAAGTTAAAAAAGCTACTCATGATTAATGCTAAAGTAGAAAATATCAAATAAAGGAGAGGGAAAAAGGAGGTAATACTACCCTTTGTATTCATGATTAATGGTAATGAAAGCCAGAGACCTTCACCTCCTCCTGCAGGGGAAAAAGAAGAGCATCAAGACCATACGCTTACAGAACATTGATTGTAGTGAGAGTGCGGAAACCATAAAACTTTGTTCGCATCTGATAACATAAGAATCCCGAGGCTCATTGACCGCATCATCCTCATTGTGATTCAAAGCGGAGGAGGATTTGATGGAATCCGTGCCAAGCGACGAATCCTGAGTCGAGAAACTCGATTTGGAAGCATAGTTTACAGTTTTGATGGATGCATCAAGCTTTAACTGACAATGAACGGGCGATTTCACCACCACAAGTTTGGCCTCCTCCTGATCGATCGAAACCGGAGCAATGCAGCAGAGAGGATTCATTGTTCACTCAAAGCAGCATGCAAGAAGAAGAACAACACATGACGGAGAGTGAGAAGCAGTGAAGAGCTCTGATTCACAACTTATCGGAGGGAAGAGAAACGTTTCGTGAATGGTATAAAGGCTTGAATGAGGACGAAGCAAGAGCCACACACATTACACCTTCACACTTCTTTGTTCTTTCTCTGCTAGAGCTTTTATGGCTGATTTCACAGAGATTAAACTGTTGGTTTTCATAATTTAGGAAAGAGAGTTGAAAGGGTGGTGAAAGAAGAGTAACATAAAGAAGTTGAGAAGACAATAAGAGTAAAAGTAGAGAAGACACACGGTAGAAATGTGAGGAAAGTCCTGTTAAATTACTAACGTGGCTGAAGCTGAGATGGGAAGAGAGTAAAAGAATTTTGAGAAACTGCTGAAGTGGTTGAAAAATAGGAATGTGATAACTTGAAATGGCAATTTCAGAGGGATTATCATGGCTGATTTGACAACATTTGGCAACACTATACCTAGGAGCCTAAATTTATATAATATAAATAGAAAATAGATAGTGTAATATTTTTCATTTTGCATCTATTACGATCGGTAAAAATTATGATAGAAGTGGAGAGAGAGAAAGAAATGATTAACTGATTAAAAAATAAAATAATAGAATCATCATCAATTATTTATTAGGTGAGAAAAATGATTGACAAAACTTTTTAAAAATATTTTTAAAAAATTGATATGTGAAATCAGGCAAAGTTCAAGAATTAATTATGCAAGAAAATAGTGAAAACTTAATCACACAGCACTCTTGATACATTTATCTTAAAATGATTATCTTAAGCTAATTGTGCACTCAGATAACCTAGACGATATCAATTTTATCCCTTAAGCAAAAAAATGAATTAAACAAAAACAAACAAATATTTAAAAATTAAGAAATAAACTAAATTACAAAAAATTTACAAGTTTGGTTTGACTTATATGCTTACATATTTCCTGATGTAATGAAGAACTCAAAGTCACATAGTTCTTTAAAAAATGATTGCTGGTTACTTGATGTTAATTAATATTTATTTAAAAAAAGGATTTAAAATTCATCAAAACGAGTATTGAAGACTCATTAAATGAATTAAAAAGAATTTATTAAAAGGATTGATTGAAGTTTTCATTTTTTTTTACTCTTTAGGCATACCAAATTAAATTCATTCGTGCATAAGATTCAAGAAGGTACAGTGTTGTATAATGAACCCTTACAAATCTAAGTCACACTAAAGATAGCACAAGGTCGTAAATCAGTCTTATTGATCGTTGCATGGATATTTATTATTATTAAAATTCATTAAAAGTGTTGAAAACTCATTAAAATTGTTTTTCAAAAAATCATTAAAAGGGATTAATTAAATTTTTTATTTTCAAATTATATTCACTCTTGCACCGGATTTAAGATGACATAGTGTCATTCAATAAACTCTTATGAATCCAAAATGGCACTAAAGACAGCACAAGGTCGTACAATCAATCTCATTGATTGTTGCATGGATAATATAAAATGAATTTAATACTTTGAATACAAGGAAATTCATGAAATTAACCACACAAAAAAAGGAGGAGATTGATTGGTCGGTCGGTTGTCCGAGAACATTGGGAAGTGATTAATTAGTCAATCGGTGATAAGAATAGGGAAGAATCTTATCGATCAGTGATAAAAATAAGAGAGAATCAGATTGATCAGTTAGCCAATCAATGATGAGAATGGAGAAAGATCTGATCGATCGGTCAGTCGATTGGTGATGAAAATGGAGAAGATCTAATCGATCGGTTAATCGATAGAAGGTGAATATGAGAACAGATGATTGGTTGGTAAATGAACTAATGAGAATTGACTTAACTTGCAGGATCTAACAACATTGACAAAAATATCTTAGATTCAATTTTCTATTAGTAATCATTTATTGGTAAATTATCTATAAGTACTACTATAAGACTTTCCAAAGACTTTTGACACGTCTGACCATAGAATGTGACAATCTCCCCCTAAAGTCCCCCCTCCACCCACAAAAAAAGAAGATAAGCTTCAAAAGTCACAAAGTAGAATCAAATTATGCCAATTTTAAATTAAGAAGTAATATGTCATTAATTTTAAATTCCTTAAATAGTTAAATATGCCTTAAACAATTGATTAAAATGCAAAGAACCCCCTTCAATTATGGATCAAGTTTAAAAAACTTCCATGTGCTTTCAAACTCACAAACTCGACTCCATAAACTAACAAAATAGTATATAATAACTCTTCTGTTAACCTACCATTTAAATAATTGATGAAAAAGTAGTCATGTATTAATTTTTTTCACTAATCTCACATTAACTTATTAATATTTATCCCTTAAATCAGCTCTAGGCCTTTTTTTTTTGCATATATTAACCCAAGACCACCTTTTGAGCAATTCGTGAAAATTTCAAAAGGCGGTAAGGTTAATGAGTGCCTAAAATAGAGGTCTAGAGATGATTTGAGAGATAAATATTAATGATTTAAGGTGAGATTAGTGAAAGAAATCAACACATAGCTACTTTTTCATCTATTATTTAAATGATAAGTTAACATAAATGTTATTATATATTGTTTTGTTTGTCTTACTCTCATAATAAACCACTCTTCTCACTAAATATGTCTTCGTGTGTATATATATATATATATATATATATATATATATATATATATGTTGAAAACTTAATTGTAGGTGTCACAATTTTTTACCCAATACTATTACTTGACAATAATTCATTAACTCTCCCTTTTCTCTTGTGTAATTTCAAGGAAGTCTCCCTTAACTTCTTAACTATTTTCCAATGAAAAGGTGCATTTCTCACATTACTCTAATCCCCCACATCAATCCTTCGACCATAACAATTGTTCGGACCAATCAATCCTCTACGACCCATTATTTATTTTGTACCATTTTTTAAAATATTTTTCAATTTACACTATTGTAAAAATTTTAAATTTCATTTGTACTATTTACGTAAAAAAAGCCTAATTTGTCATTTTGTTGTTAACCATGAGTTGCTATAATGCATATAACTCATAGTTGTAAAATTCAAATTGGAGGGGGGTCCGGTCAGGATGTTGGTTAGATTATTAGTTTAATCAGAAAAATCACTAAAATAAGAAATTGAAAAGCAAAAATTGGTTGTGTTTGTAAAAAATCGACTGGGTTGATTGGGTCATAGCATGTTTGGAAAAAAAAAGGATCAAAATGTTTGATTGGATTGCTGAGGCACTCGATTTTCTGGTTTCTAATCTGACTTGCTAATTTGATTCAAATTTTACAATTATACTATAACATGCCTCTGCATGGGCAAAGTAACACAAAGACGCACCAGAAAAATATCAACATTTTTATCTAATAAAGAAAAAAGAAAGATACATAATTGATAGAGAATGATGATGCAGCTAAAGTAACCATAATTCAAATTATTATGGGTTAAATAGAAGAATTTACCATTTATAATGATGAAAAATGATTTGAACGTTTATATAGACAAATTTAAATTATAATTGAATGATTGATGGTTTGACTTGGAATGTAATACTTAAATCTCAAGACACATTTAAGTTCTCATTGTGTAAAATTAAATTGGAATTGAAAGAGAATACAAAGGTTTCAGCCAATGGTTAAAGAGTTAGAGATGTCAAATGGCCAGCCGCGAGTTAAATACGCCGAGTCAAAATTATTTGTGTTTAAATAAGTTGTAAAATAATTAACTCGACTCGTTACATATTAATTTATGGGCTTAAATGGGTTGAGCTGTTCAATAATTTTTAAATAATTAAAGTGAGCAGCTAAAATTCATTAGCCAATGCGTAAATTCTAAAATTTAGCAAAATGTCACAAACTAATAATAAGACAAATTACAAAATAAGTCCCAACGTTTAATAAATAACTATTAAATTACATCAAGTTACAAATTAATACTACTTCCGTCTCAAAACTTTGGTGGTTTTAGTATTTGATTTTTGTCCTAAAACTTTGGTTGGTTTAGAAATTCAGTGAATAATTAAGCATTTTTTCTTACTATACCCTTAGATTAATTAAAAGCATATATTAATTATATTTTATGTTTACTAGGTAGCTATAGTTAGGGGTGTTAAAATCCAAACCAAACCAAACAAAACCAAAAAATCGAACTGAAAAAATCAAAAACCGATTAAAACCAAACTTTTTTGGTTTAATTTGGTTTTTTTTTTTTAGAAACCGATTGGTTTGGATCGGTTTTCGATTTCAATTTTCAAAACCAAACCGATCCAAATCAAACCGATTATAATATCATATATATACATATTTTAAATAACTTGGTATGTATTGTTGAATATCTTGAAAGCTTTACTGTCTTATCTTGTTAAAATTATTTATATTAATAATTTTAAAATGACATTTATCATTTAAGGTATATGCTCTATTGCTGGTTGCTTTTTTTGGTAATTATAGCTAGAAGTTTTGGTTTATGTAGTTAAAAATTAGTTTAAAATTTTAGATTTTTATTATATGATTGTACTTGACTATTATACTAGAAGTTTGATCGTAATTGTATTTGATCATTACACTAGAAGATTGTTAATTTTTGTTTAAATGAGTTGTTGTTGTTTGTTTTAAATAGGTAAATATGTTATTTATTGTATAAATAGACTACATTATCTTTTGGGCCATAAAAAAGTAAAGGAATAAGATTATTTTTTTTAAATGATCAAAAATCGAAAAAGCGATCCAAACCAAATTAATTAATATCGGTTTGGTTCGGTTTCTAAATTTGAACCAAACCGATTGGTTATCTATATGAAAAAATCGATTGGTTTGGTTCAGATGACTTTACCCCCAAAATCGATCCAAACCAATCCGCAAACACCCCTAGCTATAGTGGAATTTGCATTGAAAAGTGGCACTTTCATTAAAGTGACATCAGCCATCAAAGAGACACTAATGGATGCATGACTAAAATATTATAGAGTAGTTGAGATCAATAAATATTATGAGAATTTAGAAAATAATTAGTGACAAAAAGAAGTAATAATTAAGGGTATTTTAGTATAAATTTATCTCAATTAATTATTTCTTAACTTATACGCCAAAATCTTGAACAACCAAAATTTTGGGACGGAAGGAGAAATAAAAATAATAATAAAATATAGTAAATAAAAAAATAAACAGCTTAGTCTAAAAATGTTCACTTTTATATGGGTCACTAAAATAAAGATCTAACTCGTATAATTTATGTAGTTAAATGAGTTGATTAAACGGTTCGGCTCATTTGACAACCTTATTAAGGAGGTGTACTTCATATCTTGATGATTAAGGTTTGAACCTTAAACTACCACTTAGAAAAATCAATTAATTTCTTTAATTACAGTAACCCAACGTGAGGGATTTCAACCAAAAGAAATCATATTTGAAAGAGTGACACTTCGTCGATATGAACACTATTTCTCCACTTTAGATAAGCTTAAAATGACCAATGAGGATTAACTTAACTTGCTCATTTATTGGTAAATCATTTATAAATAACACTGCAAAACTTTCTAAAAACTTTTGACGTGTCTAATCATAGAATGTGACAAT
The DNA here is from genome assembly GCA_023212625.1 of Styphnolobium japonicum. Taxonomy (NCBI): domain Eukaryota; kingdom Viridiplantae; phylum Streptophyta; class Magnoliopsida; order Fabales; family Fabaceae; genus Styphnolobium; species Styphnolobium japonicum. Next base: position 9,663,985 of record JALBWW010000010.1, read on the forward strand.
CTTTCTCTAAACTTTTTCTCAAAAAAAAAAAAAAAAAGATAAGCTTCAAAAGTGACAAAGTAGAATAAAATTAAGCCATTTTTAAATTGAGAAGTAATATGTCATTAATTTGAAACTCCTTAAATAGTTAAATATGCCTTAAACTATTACGAATAACCACAACCTCTTTTTATTAATTTTATATTACAAAATACGATATAGCCACCCATTATCTCTTACGTCCAATTCTAGTCTCCTTATAATTTTTTTATATATTACACCAATATTCTCCAAAGAAAAATTATGAATATATATATATATATTGAAAAGTTAATGTTTTATATTTAAATGTAGGTGTGACAATTTTTTATCCAACACTCTAACTTGACGATAATTCATTAACGGAATCTTCCTCTACGCAATTTCAAGAAAGTCTCGCTTAACTTGTTGATTATTTCCCAATAAAAGGTACATTTCTCACATTACTCTAATCCCCCATTTCTTCTCCTTCTCCTTTGAAAGCAACATCATTCACTCCAATCTCTTGGTTTTCTTGTAAATTGCAAGAAGGTAAGTGCTTCCTGATACTGTTCACCGTAATTTGCAACCATTGTTTCTACTTGTTTTCTTTTGGTTACCTCGTGTTCCCTTCTCTCTATGAAGCTCCTATTGTTGATTATTTGCTTCTCTGCCTTCTTATATGATACTTCTGCTATGGTCTCTGATGGGGTGACTCTGTTGTCACTCTTGAGACACTGGACCTTTGTGCCTCCTCCTATAGACTCAAGCTGGATGGCCTCTAATTCCACTCCATGCTCATGGGTAGGAGTCCAATGCAACCATGCCCATAATGTGGTCTCCCTCAACCTCACTTCTCATGGGATTTTTGGTCAACTAGGACCAGAAATTGGACAATTGCATCACTTGCAGACCATTGTGTTGTTGGATAATAGTTTCTCAGGAAAAATACCCTCAGAGATAGGCAATTGTAGTCTGCTTGAGCATTTGGACCTTTCTCAGAACAGCTTTAATGGAGAAATTCCTAGTGAATTGGGAATGCTAAGTGAATTAGAAGACCTTGAATTGTCTTTCAACCTTTTGACAGGTGAAATTCCAGTCAGCATTTGGAGGATTCAAAGTCTTAAGCACATCCTTGTTCATAATAATAGCCTTTTTGGAGAACTACCTTTAGTGATGACAGAGCTCAAGCATCTAAGAAATATATCATTGTTTGACAACCAGTTCTCCGGAGTCATACCTCAAAGCTTAGGAATCAACAGCAGTTTAGTGAAGTTGGACCTTATGAATAATAAGTTCACTGGCAATATCCCACCAAACCTTTGTTTTGGGAAGCAATTAAGTGTGCTGAATATGGGATTTAATCAACTTCAAGGTGGGATACCTTCTGATGTAGGAAGATGTGCAACTCTAAGGAGGTTGGTTCTCAAAGAAAATAATTTCAATGGGTCTCTTCCTGATTTTGAAAGTAATCCCAATCTCAAATACATGGACATCAGCAAGAATAAAATCAGCGGAGCAATTCCTCCAAGTTTGGCAAATTGCACAAATCTCACTGATATTATTTTGTCAATGAACAAATTTACTGGGCTTATACCATCAGAGCTTGGAAAGCTTGGGAATCTTTTGATTTTGGATCTTTCTCACAACAACTTGGCAGGTCCTTTGCCACCTCAGCTGTCAAATTGTACTAAAATGGATCATTTTGATGTGGGATTCAATTTCCTTAATGGTTCAGTTCCACCAAGTTTGAGGAGCTGGACAGGGCTAACCACATTAATTTTAAGAGAGAATAATTTTACTGGGGGCATCCCTGGTTTTTTGTCAGAATTTGAGAATCTTCTCGAGTTACAATTTGGTGGAAATTTGTTTGTAGGTGAAATTCCTAAATCAATTGGAGCATTGTATAATCTATTATATGGGTTGAATCTGAGTGCGAATGGATTGACAGGTGAGATTCCTTCAGAAATTGGGAGGCTTACAAAGCTGCAAAGTCTGGATGTATCATTGAACAATTTGACAGGAAGCATGGATGTTCTTAATGAACTCCAATCATTAATAGAGTTTAATATTTCATACAACTCCTTCAATGGTCCTGTACCAAAATTTCTGATGAAGTTTCTGAATTCCTCACCATCATCTTTCATGGGTAATTCTCGCCTGTGTGTCACTTGTTCACCTTCAGATGACTTGATTTGCACTAAAACAAGCTATTTGAAGCAATGTGGCTACAAATTTACTGATTCAATAACTGGTCACAAAAGAATCAGTAAATTTGTTATCCTGATTATAGAAGTTGGATCCTCAATATTTGTTTTAGCTATGCTGCTAGTATTTGTTCACATGTATCTCCGCAGAACATCTAAACAAGAAGTTTATGCCTCGGATGAAGATCAAGGATCATCGTCTTTTATTGATAAAGGAGGCCATGGACATATAGGCCACGTATATAAGCAAGAAGTCAAGATGTGCACTGAAAAGGAGTTGCCTTCCCTTGTGGATCAAGTGATGAAGGCAACTGACAATTTAAATGATCGGTATATTATTGGCAGCGGAGCCCATGGAATTGTTTACAGAGCCCAACTTAGTTCATACCACGTTCTTGCTGTAAAGAAGATAGAATTTTCAAGGGAAAAAGGGAAGAGGTTACATAAGCTAAGAGAAATTATGCTCAGGGAAATTGAAACTGTTGGGATGATTGTGCATCGAAATTTGGTCAGATACACGGACTACTGGTTTGGAAAGGACTATGGTGTTATCTTGTACAAGTACATGGAAAGTGGAAGCCTGCATGATGTTTTGCATGAAAAGAATCCACCACCATCCTTAGATTGGAATGTCCGGTTTAAGATAGCTGTTGAAATTGCACAGGGACTAGAATATCTGCATTATGACTGTTGCCCTCCCATAGTGCACCGTGATATCAAACCAAAGAATATACTTCTTGGTTCTAATATGGAGCCTCTTATCACTGATTTTGGTACTGCTCTGCTCAGGGGACAGCATGAGCACTCTAATAGTCCTTGTCAAACTAGGCTTTCGGCACATATTGCTGGTACTGTTGGCTATATTGCACCAGGTAATTCTTCTTCCACTCTTACTTTTGATTACCTGCATTTTGAATTTTCAGTTTTTCATATGGATTTAGTTAGTTTTGTAGATAGTGACTTATAATTTACTTGCTAGTAACCTCTGAAGCATGGGTACTTCATTTCTGAAGAAGTACCGTATCAGGTACGTACCGGGTACGGGTACGACTCGGGTACTTCGGGGTACGTACCGGGTATGTACCCATTTTTTTGTTTTTGAAATTCATATTGGGTACGCTTCTCCAGTACGGTGGGGTACGGCTAGTCTTTCTCTTGATGAGTCAGACTTGGAAGCTGTTCTTTTTACTGATGATGGGCAAAGAAATAATGATATTGAGACTGTTAGATCATAATTTTTATATTCATGCTTAGATTTTATGTTGTTGAATACGTATAATTTCTTTCTATGATATGCTATACTGTCATGTGAACAACTTAAGCTCTTTTTTATGTTATATGATACCTATAAATCTTCTAATCTTATATATATATATATATATATATAAAAGGTACGGGTACCTTAGTATAATTTTTTAAAATATATATATATATATATATTAAATTATAGTAACGTACCCGTATTTTAATTTTTTCAAAAATGTCATATCCCGTACCCGTATCTATATTGGGTACCGGTACCGTACCCGTACTTGTGCAACACAGCTAGTAACTTGTTATTTTGTGTTAAGAATTTTATTTTATCGTAGTTTGGAATTGGAGCTGGGCAAATAATATTTCTCTAACATGCTTTAAATAGTACTGTGACAGAGAGTGCATATTCAATAGTGCAGAGCAGAAAGTCTGATGTTTATAGTTATGGAGTAGTTTTGCTTGAACTAATAACCAGAAAGAAAGTATTGGATCCATCATTTCTGGAGGAGGAAACGACTTTGGTGAAGTGGGTTAGATCTATGTGGACGGAAACAAAAAATATTGGAGAGATCGTTGATTCATGCCTTGCAAGTCAATTTTCCCGATCAGGAGTAGTGGCAAAAGTTACTGCAGTGCTTATGTTGGCTTTGAGATGTACTGAGAAGGATCCACGAAAGAGACCCACAATGCGAGATGTTATTGAGTTCTATCAAAATCTAAGAGCCACTAAATTCAAGTGGAGGTATGATGATGTGAATTATGGTACTGAAATTACTGCTGATGAAGCACCACAACCATATAAGTCTCCTAATCTTATTCCCAATGTTCCTGTTGTCAGTATCAGTTCAGCTCAAAATGTTAGCACTCAGGCTATAAGGGAAGATGTTTCCAACTATTGGAAAACTACAAATTCTATTGAGGATAAAAAGCGCAAATGTGAGTCCAACATTGCTTGGAGTTTTCCACCAAAGGGATGGGTTAAAGTTAGTACTTATGGCTGTACTAAACAGAACGGTCAAGCAAGTTGTGGAGGATTCATTCGTGGGGACTGTGGCGAATGGCTAAGAGGCTTTGCAGTGAGTCTGGGATTATGTTCTAATGGTCATGCTGAAATTTGGGGATTATACCATGCACTGTTAATGGCTTGGGATCTTCAATTTCCAAAAGTTATCATAGAGACAGACTCCCTGACAGCAGTGCAGCAGCTCATACACATACCCGCAAACAAGGTAAATGAACTCCAACTACGTGCAAATCCCATTGCTCTTTGTCATGAACTCATTCAAAGAGATTGGGAGGTCAAGGTACAGCACATATTCAGCAAACTCAACTTTTGTGCTGACTGGCTCACCAATTATAGTCTTGGTCACCATGTTGGTGGGAAAGTTGTCTACCTGGAACCACCTACAGGACTCGTTGATTTTCTGAACCAGAATATTTCTGGTTCAGCTAGACCGACAAACATTGTTTTATAACGGGCTTAGCCCCCTTTGCACAAAAATAAAAATAAACAAAAGGAAAGGTAAGGAAGGAAATAGATGGCCAGTACGTGGACCTTTGATTTTACTCTAATCAGAAAATTACACTGGAAAGATTTTGGTTTTTGATATAGTCGACTTCATCTAATGAGATAGCCCGTTTATATTAGTATTTTTAGGAGTATAAATATTTTTTTGAAATAATAAAAATATTTTATTTTAGAAGTTTAAGAGTTTAAGCTTTTAAAAAAAATATTTTATGTGCTTTTTTGTTATACATGAAGTATTTTTTTTAAAAAAATTGAACTCTTTAACTTTTAAAAAAAATACTTTTATTATTTCAAAAAAATACTTTTTAAAAAAAAATTAATACAAACGAGCTAAACCTTAGTTGTTGTTATAGAAAAGTATAGAGGACAATTACAAATATGGTTATCGTTTTCAAGTGAATTTTCCAAATCAATGCCAAGGAGCAAGATATGGCAGTAATTTTGTTGGTTTAGAGAGATGTTATTGGCTTCTATCAAAACATTGGTTTGTTCAAGTGGATGGAATATGTCATCGATAAAAAAAAAAAAAGGAAGAAGAAGAAGCATATCTAGCTTTAATTTTAACAATTGATTCACTTGAATTTTTAATGAGTGGTAATTAATCCATTCCATTCAAAATGGCACAAATATACAAATATTAAGAGTTTAATTTTAATCAATTATTAGTGTAAAATTAAAGTTTGAACTTTGGAGTAAGTAATTATTAAAAAAGCTTTCTAATTACTACCAAAGAGATTAGTTTCGTAGTACTCTATGAAAATATCTTGATATTATATATATATATAAAGAGTTTGACTTCAGACATGATTATTATCATAGTTGCATTCTTTTAGTGAAATGATAACATATGATAAAATAATGTAGTGAAATTAAATAGGCATAACCATGTAGTATGATTTATTAATCAAATATTGAACGTTTTAAATGAGTTAATTGGCAAAATTAAAACTATAAACAAATTATTTCCCCAAAGGATCAAAGTTGAATAAAGTTTTGTATTTTAATAACGTATAGATTTTAGGATCAAAATCATTTAAAGTGATTTTACTCATCTTGTAATTCCAAATCAATAGACTTATTGAGCAACTCAACGAGTTAAGTAAATTAATATGGTTAAAATATTAATTATTTAATTATAATAAAATGTTAATGAAAAAAATAAGTGTCAAAACTGGTTTTTCGATTTCAATAATAATGTCTGAATTTTTAAGTTATTTTCAAAACACACTCCTTTTTAAACTAATTATTGTAATATTTTCCATTTTGCTACGTTAGCATGTAAATTTTGTTTTTACATTCCAGCTGGATTGCGTTAGTCCGGGTGGAGCCATTACAAAAGAATGCAGCCAACGGCGTAGAATATGTAAATGGAAAATGATACTGCATAATTAAATTTCTCACGAAACTCTTACAATGTATCACGTAAATTATTGTATTAAGGATGATTCTCACAATAACTTTTTTTTTTGAATGATTTAGATTAGTCCATTTTAGAGTCTATGAAAGGTTTGTAAGTATAAAGTGTGTGTAGTTATCATTACTCAGTATAAGATTTAGAACTCATTTATTATAAATTATTTGATGAAAAAAAATTTTTTTTTAAGTAAAAAATTATTTTTAATAATTTTGATTGTATTTATTTAAACTTATCAAAAAAATTATTTGTTTAAAAAAACTCATTTTTATGATTAAAATAAAATACTAATTTTATTAGTTTTTGAAAAAAAATTTCTTGCAATACAAAAGAAAGAGAAAATACTATCATTTAAAAATAATTTTTATGATTGTAAACAAATACCAAATAGTTTCTGTTTTTTTTTTAATTTCTAAAAAATAATCTCTAAATTATTTAAAGTCAAAATTAATTTTTTTTAATCTGTAATGAACGGGCACTTAGATTTTCTAAAGTGAGAGTGTATTTTAGTGAATAAAGTACAAAATTGTAATTGTTAATAAAAAATCAAAGAAGATAATTATTACATATCCATAATATGTTATGTAGGTGATTGTATTTTATAAAATCATAAACCCTTAATTTTCTCATCAATGATTATAAGTGCATCCATGTAAATTGTGCCAAATGCATTCGGAGAGTAATATTTCAACGGTCTAAATCTTATTTCAATTTTATTATATAGTATGATAAATTTAATTTAATGACTTGTGTTCATGTCTTGTGTCATGTATTGTATTTTTACTGAATTAATGTAAGGATTTAATTTTAATTTTAATTTATTGTCAGTGTAAAAAATATTTATATTATTATTTAATTATGTACTGATACATTATTAAAAGTGTTAAACTTTTAAAATAATTATTATAATAATCAAACTCATTTAATGAGTTGACAATATATAATTAAATATTAATATAAAAAAAAATTTCACTAACACTAAATAAAAATCAAACCCGTTCAGGAGTACATAAATAATTTTTTAAATACCCCAATGCATTCCACATTGACTCTGCGAACATGGGTGGCGCAATCTACGTGATTTATCACGTGTTTTGGCGCAAATCACGAAATTTCTTTTGAATCACGAAATTTCTTTGGAATTAATTGATTTCATATTACATAGTGTAACATATAATTAGAAGTATTTTTTTTTAGATTTAATTTTAATTTATTGTCATTTCAAAAAAAAAATTTAATTCACTGGGAGTGTATCTTATTATCCAATCATATACTGACACATCATTAAAAGTATTAGACTTTTGAAGTACTTGTTATAATAATCAAACTCTTTTAATGAATTAACAATACATGATTGAGTAACAATATAAATTTTTTTTTACATTAATAATAAATCAAAATTAAACTCTTTTTTCATATTGTCAACATGTACAACTTTGAAAATTGAAAGTATACTTTTGACAAAAAATTTATTTTCATTCCATAATTATATTATTTTATTTTTGTCTTAAATCTTTTTAAACTCACCAAGTTCACCCTCAATCCCTAATTCCTTTAGAAATATTAACTAACGGAAGTTCTTGGCTTGACATTCTATGTGAGTTCAAATTAATAATTGGCACCGCACGATGTCTACATTGAATGTGTTTTTTGAATTAAGTTAGGATGAGTTCAGTGAGTTTTGAAAATATTGGAATGAAAGTGAAATAAAATAATTGGAGGACAAAAATAAAACTTAAAGTAAAATTGAGAGATAAAAATTGAAAATTTTCATCTAATTAATTTTATGCATATTTTTCCTTTTTAATCTATATTTGTGCATTAAAAGTAATTATGTTTCTCATATAAATTGTTTACTGAAAATTGCATTAAATTAATTTATAACATAGATCTTTTAAGTTCCAATGATACATAATTAGACATGACTAAAAGGAGAGTGTAAAGAGTAAGAAAATTCGAAACTAGTTGAATAGATAGTTCATATTTCAATGATGAATAGATTGTTCATATTTCAATGATTCGTCAGAACTTTGAAATAAATAATATATGCTAGTAAATGAACCCAAATCTCAATAGAGCATAATAATTATAATCCTAATCATAATTTCTTTTAATGCACAAATGTAGAAGTTTAAAAAAATTATGTATAAAATTTATTACAAGCAAAATTTTACTTTTCGTTCATCAACTTTATTTTATATTTCATTTTTAGTCTATAATTATTTTGTTTTATTTTTATTTTAAATTTTTTTAAAACTCAATATTTTTGTTCCAATTTAATTAAAAAAAAATTCTAGGTAGATAAAGTACAATATCAACTGAGCAATTGTGCTCACCTAAGTAGGGTCAATAAAATGGGTCAAACTCGTCAGGTCAGCTCGTTTACTTGTATAAATTATGCAAGTCAGACTTTAAAATTAGTAACTCGTAAAAATACGAATAATTTTGGATTGACTCGTTTAACCCAGCGAGTTAAACGGGTCAAGCCCCGCAAGCCGCCCACATAATTTTTCTTTTTAAAGTTTCAATTTGTTTGTATAAAAAAATTAATTTAAAAACTTAAAAGTTAATTAAACACTCTTTTCTCAAGCAAAAATACAAAAATGCATGTACTGTACAGGCTAATAGTGGCACAACCCACACATAAACACATTCATCAAACTACATAAATTTATGTTATTTATTTGTTTGAATTATCCATTAACCCTTTACATGAAATGAAAGTATTTAATATTATATTTATGTAATGTAATATTTGATTTGATATTATTAAATTAAAATTTATTCAAAATTTATAAGTAAAAAAATATTTTGCAGGTCAGCTCGATTAGGCATGTGAGTTGATGGGAGGCGAGTCAAGCTGACTAATTCACAACTTGTTTAAATCAGGCAATTTTGACCTGTCTCGTTTAACTTGCGTCCTATCGTAGGTGAGCCTAAACGGGTCTGGTCAGCCCATTTATCAACCTTACACCTAAGATACAATGTCACAAAGTTTCATTAGTATTAAAATCAATAGAAATTAAATATGAAATTAATCTATATTTTATAAATTTTCAAATAAAAAAATATATTTGAAAATCAAATTATTTTTTATTTTATAACTTTCTAAATAAAATATTTTATTTGTAAAAAAATCAATTTTCAAATTTTTGTAATCTAAAATAAAGTGTAATAACAAATTGGTATTTTTCAACAGAAAAAGAAAAAAGATAAGTGAACGAAAATAAAAAAGAAACATCCAAACAATGGTACTCTATACTATTTAATTCCTTACCACCAATTCAAACATATCTTAAAGAGGTCTAACTTGTTTTGCAAAACCTTGGTCTTAACTTAACCTATTACATATCATTGTTTTTTTTTTACTTGACCTTTTTGTGAAAATATAAAAATCTAGTTTGACTTGAAAGCTTATATTGCATAAAAGCATTCAACTATATCAATAGGTTCAAACTTTGTATGTTTTAAACATGCATAACCTTTAACAAAACTATTATATTCTGTATAAAATAAATAAATAGGCCCAAACTTTATATGCTTTAAATATACTTAATATTTAACAAAATTATTATATTATGTATAAAATAAATAAATTATATAAGTATTATAAATTTTTAATTATGTATATATAATAAATAAATAGGTCGATCTGTTAGGCTAAATAAGCAATGGACTTGACTTGTTAAACTTAATATGTTTGATAAATAAGTTTGGCTAAAGTAGGCCGAAAGTAGGCTAGATTAAAAGTAAGTTAAGCCGTAAACCCTTGTTATACTGTCTAACCTATTTCTACCCCTTTTCTTGAGTGGAGCCATTGTAAAAAAATGCCAATGCCAATGGCATAGAATATGTAAATGGTGTAGAATACTTGCATAAGTAAATTTCTCACAAAACTCTTACAAAGTCTCATGCAATTCATTATATCAAGTATGAGTTTCACTGTAATTTATTTTAAATGGTCCAGATAAATCTACTTTAAAATTTATAAGGTTTGTGAAGATAAAGTTTGTGTAAGTATCATTATTCTATGTAAATTGTGTCAAATGCATTAGAAATTGTTTGTAGTTCAAGAGTAATATTTTCAACAATCTTGTTTAAATTTTATTATATATTATAAAATTTAATCTAATGACTTGTGTTGATGTCTTGTGCCATGTATCATGTTTTTACTAGATTAGTATAATGCTTTGAGAGTACATAAGATTTTTTTGTCGAATACACAGCTGCATTCATGATTTGCCACGTGCGCTGGTGCAAATCATAAAAAACAATTTCTCAATTAATTGAATTCATATTACATAGCCAAACATATAATTAAGAGTATTTTCTTACTATTACCGATGAGTATAACTTTGAAACTATATTGTTGACAAAAATGAAGTTTTATTCTCATAACTTTATATCAAGTTTCATTTTCATTTCATATTTATATTGTTTTATTTTTGTCTCAAGTTTTTTTAAACTCACCAAATTCGTCCTTAATCACTAATTTCGTTAGAAATATTAAAGCTGGGTAAACGGGTTAAGGCCTGCGGGCCTGTTCGTTTAACCTGCTTTCTAAAAGAGTTAAGATCAACCTAATACCCAACCCGCAATTACCTTAGATCGGTAAGGTCCGATCTATTTAACTTGTGGGTTAAGTGGATAGGACTAGACTGGCACGTGGGTTGGCACGTGACTCAATATTTCATTTTTTTAAAACAAATAACTCTCCTTCACTCGCAACCGTTCCCGAGGGAAGGGAGCCGCGATGGGAGAAAGCAACTAATAATTAAATTAAAAAGGGAGGGTTTTGGGCTTGGATGTTGGAGGTTTGGTTTGGATCCTTGATCCGATTCAGATGGGTTATTGGGCTGCTTTCGCATTTTGTATTTTTATATTTTTATACTTTTTTTTATATTTTCTGTATTTTTAGATTTTTTTAATTGGGTGACTAAATAATTTTCTTTATTATTTTCATTTTTTGAATTTTTAGATCTATTTTATCATTTTTTTCTTTTTTTAGGGATTAATTGGCTAATTAATCTATTCCTATTTTGTTATATTTCTTTGATTTTGTATTTTTTTTGTATTTTTTTGTATTTTGTAATTTTATATTTTTCTTGCATTTTTGGTATTTTTATATTTTTATACTTTTTTGTATTTTTATATTTATTTGTATTTTTGGTATTTTTATGTTTTTTTTTTGTATTTTTCAGATTTTGTATTTAATTAGTAAACTAACTAATAATTAAAAAAAAGGTGACCCGGACAAAATACGGTGTTCACAGTTGCCCCTCTTTACTTGTTTCTTACAAGAGAATATGAATAAACATAGTTTTTCATATTATCAATGTAATGAACGAGTAAAGACATGAACAAGTGTTTTGTCCGGGTGTGCTAGAAGTGAATGCCAGAATGCCAAAAACAAGCAGCGGGCATGTGAACTAGGAAAATAAAAGGTGATGGGTACGGGGATTCGAGAATTAAAAGCAATGGGTACGGAGACTCAAAAGATAAAATAGCGGGTACGGGGACCCAAGAGATAAAAGCAATGGGCATGGGGACCTAAAGGTAAAAGCGATGGGCACGAAGGCCCGAAAGGTAAAAACGAAGGGTACAAGAATCCAATAGATAAAGGCAATGGGTACAGGGACCCAAAAAGTAAATGCATCGGGTACAGAGACTCGAGAGTAAAGGTGATGGGTATATGGACCCAGAAGATAAAGGTAATGGGCACGGGGACCCGAAAGGTAAAAGCAATGGGTACAAAGACCCAAAGGAAGATAATGGGCACGGGGGTCCAAGAGATAAAACAACGGGTACCGGGACTCAAATGATAAAATAGCAGGTGCGGGAACTTGAAAGATAAAATAGTGGGTGCAGGGACCCTAGAGGATAAAACGATGGGTACGAGGACCCTAAAGGTAGAACAATGATGAGTACAGGGACCCAAAAGGTAAAATAGCGCGTACAATGAGTCTAAAGGCAAAACAGCGGGTACAGGGTCCCAAAAGGATAAAAGACGAGTATAGCGACCCTAAAGACAAAAGCGGTGGCTACGGGGACCTGAGAGATAAAAACGGTGGGTACGAGGACCCTAAAGACATAAACGGCGGGTACGGGGACCCTAAATATAAAGCAATGGGTACGGGGACCCATAAGGTAAAAGCGATGGCACGGGGGCCCGAAAGGTGAAAGCAATGAGCACGGGGACCCAAAAGTAAAGAAAAAGGGTACGGGGACCCAGAAAGTAAAGGCAATGGGTACGAGGGCCCAGAAAGCAAACGCAATGGGTACGGGGACCCACAAATTAAAGGTAACAGTCACGGGGACCTAAAAGGATAAGAGATGGGTACGAGGACCCACAAAGCTTGGATAGAAGATGTACAGGCGACCTCGATGGATTGAGGTTGAAATAATCGCATGGAATTATGCATAATGCAATGCATGTCAATTCTTTAGAACATTTGGACTTTTGATAGGCTTCCTTTTTTTCGCAATCCTTAGGGACTATCCTCCAAGCGGCTTTATGGATGAACGAGAGCAAAACATGCTGATTAGCTTTGTGATTTGATGTAATCAACCACTACATTCATGCACCTTGCTTCAAATCTGTATTGGAGAATGTTGTTCAGCCAATGACCATCTTTGAATATGGTGATTTTGGTTATTTCTCCTGGTTGGGTAAGACTCGTCGAGAGCTCCTCATGCTTCTCTTAACCTTTCGATATCATCAGAGTAATTCTTAGTACACATTGTGTTGTAAATGCAAGTTTCACATTTTAGTATATGCTACAATGAAAAATGCATATCAATAGGTTATGAAGAAAAGTGAGATGGGAAGGGAGCAATTGTGATGGGGATTAATGTTTGAATGGTAAAGGTCTGCAAGAAGAAATGATGAAATAAGATTATTCAATTCTGCTAGTGATATTATTTGGAATGATCAATATAATTCACTCTTATGTATAATCTTGAAAACCCCATAATCGGCTTCTGAGAATATGACTTGCCTCAGTTTTGAGGTATGTGAGCACCATTGGCTTCCATGGATTTGTATTGCCCCACTCTTACGCTATGTCAGCATTTCAAAAACTAATCTCTGGGTACTTGTTGCCCTAATTTTGAGATTTGAGACCACTTAGGAAATTGGCCTTCATGAACGATTTGCCCCAGTTTTGAGGTTTATGAGCATCATGGGCCTCCATGGATTTGCATTACCCCAGTCTTAAACTATGTGAGCGCTTCAAAGTTGATCTCCAAGGATCTGTGTTGCTGCAACTTCGAGGTTTGTGAAGATTCCAGGGATTGGCATTCTTGAACTTGGTTTGCCCCAGTTTTGGGGTTTATGAAGATTTCCCAAAATTGGCTTCAATGGTTTTGAATTACCTAGTTTGAAGCTATGCGAGCACTTCAAATTTGATCTTCTATGATGCCCTAGCTTTTAGGATTCAGCGAGGTTGTTTATGTCGAAAATGTTTGACTTGATCAAAACTTCCTTCATTAGTTGCAATCAAGTGGGTGTCATCCCTTTCACTTGTTTGTCCCTAATTTCGCTTGGGTTACTCTTTTTTGAGCATTCAACCCAATCGGTATTATTTCTCTCTCTTTTGTTGCTTTAATTTTTGCATAGGTTGCCCTTTCAGCTTTTCAACCTAGCGAGCTATATATTTTCTTTGTTTTGTCTTGTTTTGTTTTTTGCTCTTTTTTTTTGTTTATTTTTTTTGGTTTTTTTTTTGCTCTAATTTTTGTCTAGGTTGCCTTTTTAGGTTTCAACCTAGCGAGATATATATATATATATATATATATATAATCTCTTTTTTCTCTTTTTTTTTCTTCGGCCTGACTCCTTTTGATTGCATCTGATTTTTTGGAAGTGGCAAGTTTTCACAATTCCATCCTTATGAAGATAAGGGACATCGTTTCATTGCAGAGAATGTTGCATAGAGTAATGAATAGAGTCTTCTCAATGTTTGTAACAATTTTTTTGACTTAGTCGCATCATGACAAACAATTTCATCATTGGACAGGAACAATATCAACAAATCAATTAAAGTGTTTCGCAACAGTAAGGACCTACCTCAGTTTCCTTCTCCTTTTGGTCAACTTGGATCCTTATCTATTAATTCAAGAGGTTTTCTAAGGGGTTGACTTTCTTTGGCTTTTGTTTAGCCGTTTTAAGATAAGGCTCACAATCATCCTCGTTGTCTTTGTCTACACAAAAATCGGGTGATCAAGATCATAATTCGAGATCATGACAATGTCATTTCCAAGAATATCACTTGCAGAATTGAATTAGCAAAGGCAAGTTATGTAAGCTTAAGGAAGCAAAATGAATAAGTGAATGTGAATTTTTCGTTTTTGCTTTTGTTTTTTGTTTTGGCTTTTTTTTGTTTTTTACAAATAAAAGGAGAGATATTTGTGAAAAATCATATCTGAGAGTTGGAGAATGCATTTATTCATGATAGCAATACTGAAATGAAAACATGCAAGCCCTTTTTACAAATGTCACCCTAAGGCCTTGGGCAAAGCCATATGATCAGTACCAAGGATTACTCAAATGAAACTCTAAGGTTAGAGAATGCATGACGGTCACTCGATTGGTGAGCTCTGACAGCTGGAGAGATATTGGCATCATGTCGAAATTTAGCTCAATGAGATGGTCATCTTCGATTGCAAGCACTAATCCCAAAGTGTGATTCTTGAGGCAGAAGCTCTAGCATAAACCTTGGTAAGCGAACCGTCTGTTAGGATCAAATCCTCTTGGATACGGGATTTCCAAAGGCTTCACCAGGCAAGGGACTACCAGAGTATTGTACACAAAACGAGGTGACAACTCGGTATTGGCCCTAGGGATGAGGTCGTGTTGAAAAAGCTTAGTGCCTTGATTACTTTGGGTTTCTCTTTGACCAAGGTTGGAGTTTTGAGACCAATGCACAACCATTTGTGGAGCGGTGAATGGTGTTTGGTTAGGTAAGGGTGCTTGGTGAGCTTGGGGGTATTGAGTATGCGAAGTGGTAGCGACGTGCGAGTAAAGTGATTGGAATGATTGTGGAAGTATAATAGGTAAATGGCTAGGCTTTCTGTGGGTGGGTCTTTTTCGATGCCCCTTGCCATACATCATCGCATGTACCTCATCATCTTCTTCTTGCAAGAATTCCCTTATACAGCCCGCTCCAGTTGGATTATCAATAATCCTTCCATTTCTTATCCCGTTTTCAAACCTTTATCCTATGATGACTATATCTGAGAAATTTGACAAAACATTCCCAATCATTTGGTCATAGAAAGGTGACTGGAGGGTATTAATGAACATAGCAGCTATCTCCTTATCTGCCAATGGTGGCTCCACCTGAGAGGCTATTTCCTTCCATCGTTGAGCATATTCTGTGAAAGTCTCTGAAGCTATCTTCTCTATGCTTTGCAATTGTAGCCGATCTAGAGCCATGTCAATGTTGTATTTATATTGCCTTAGGAAGGCATCGGCAAGGTCTTTCCAACATCAAACACAGGCTCGATCAAGATGGGTATACCAGTTTGAGGCTACCCCAGTTAAACAATCTTAGAAGAAATAGACAAGCAGCTTGTCATCAGAGGTGTGAGAGGTCATCTTTCGACAGTACATAGTCAAATGATTCTTAGGGCAGGTGGTGCCCTCGTACTTGTCAAAACATGGCACTTTAAACTTCGGAGGAATAACCGCATTGGAAACAAGAGAAAGCTCTGAAGTATTCATCATGCCAAAATTGTTTTCCCCTTCTATGGCGCGTAGTCTTCCTTCAAGCAGCTCTAGCTTCCCAATGGGCTTTGACTTTCCGGCTTGTGGGGTAAGACAAAGATAAGGCTGATGCATTGGTTGCGAGTATACCACTTCATTGGTATTAGGAAAGGAATGATCATTTGGTTGTACAAATGGTACAAAATGGGGATTGATTGCTTGTTGGTATGGTGAGTTACAGGGAGGTAACTGTATGGAACCCTATTGGTTGAAAATGGGTGGTGGTGCATAGGTATATTGAGGGATCGATGTTTGTGGTTGGAAAGGATTGGCGTAAAGCTAGGTGGATGGGTGGGTGGGATTTGTCTTCCCTCATTTGTTTTTTGGAGCGTCCCATTTGTGCCCTTTTGTTTCTCAGAAGCTTGCAAAATCTCTAAGATCTTGGCCATTTGACCAAAATTATTGGAGAACGACAACTGATTGTCATTTTAGCAAACATACCAGTAGTCAAATTTATTTAGAACAAATGTGAAAGTGAGGAGGAAATGGTTCTCTCATGTGCCCTATGAAAAGGGTATCCCTAGGTTTGACGTCACATCCTAAAGGATAAGGTCTATAAACCAAGGTGGCTCTAAGGTCATCTTAATTAGTGATGGCTTGAGTTCTATGACCCTTAATAGACAAAAAGTTCCCAAATTGCCCCTGCTATCGCCAACACTTTGACTAGTAAGGTCCCTTATCCTCACCCATTACAGGCTTCGAATGGAAAATGTTCAATTTGAGCGAGGGGATTTTCATGTGCCTATACAAAGACCGAAGATCTCACAAAGCAACATTACTTTTTCCTCTATCTATCTTACTAGGTATTGAGTCCGGGTAGAGAGCTTGTGTGTGCCAGTGTAGTGCACAATGTGTGGAAGGGAACATGCAAGCCAACTATTCATAAATCACATTCAAAATGGATATGAAGTAAAAAAAACATGCAAATATGCAAATAAGCAATAAGACAATGCCTATCATGCAGTGAAGCGAATGAAGCAATGATTATGGCAAACAAAACAAATATGACCAACGCAATAAGAAAAGCAGATAACCAAAGATTAAATTCACGGCTTAACCTTCTGATATCCTCAGTAGAGTCGCTATCTGTCGCAATCGTTCCTGAGGGAAGGGCGCCGCGATGGGAGAAGGCAACTAAAAATTTAAATATTGAAAAAGGGGTTTTCGAAGTTTGGATGGTAGAGGTTTGGTTTGGATCCTTGATCCAATTCAGATGGGTTACTGGACTATTTTCGCATTTTTGTATTTTTATATTTTTATACTTTTTTTGTGTTTTCTGTATTTTTAGATTTTTTTAATTAGGTGACTAAATAATTTTCTTTATTATTTTCATTTTTTGAATTTTTAGATCTATTTTATCATTTTTTTTCTTTTTTTCTTTTTTTAGGGACTAATTGGCTAATTAATATATTCCTATTTTGTTATATTTCTTTGATTTTGTATTTTTTTGTATTTTTTTTTGGATTTTGTAATTTTATATTTTTCATGCATTTTTTGTATTTTTATATTTTTATACTTTTTTGTATTTTTATATTTTTTTTGTATTTTTGGTATTTTTATGTTTTTTTTTGTATTTTTCAGATTTTGTATTTAATTAGTAAACTAACTAATAATTAAAAAAAGGTGACCCGGACAAAATACGATGTTCACAATTAATAGCCTAATGCTAAGGGTGCTCATGACCCGTCCCACCCTGAAAACTCGACCTTGACTTGAAGTGTTTAGGTAGAGTTTGAGTCTTTCTTTTAAACTCGATGTATTTTTTAAGTCGGGTTCGGGTAACCTTTTGGGCTACCCCAACTAACCTGGTATGAATAAATTATTATTCTTTTAATATTTTTTCTTATATATTATTTTGACATTTTTAAAATGTTAGACTTTGATCAAGTATTGTTCCATAATTTTAACTATTATATTCTTCACTTATTATGTAATTATCAATTATATTAGATATTGAGATAAGCAAAATGTAGTAGATACAAGTAAATTTATTCAAATAGAGGGAAAATAATTAAAACATTAAATAATAAAATATTTTATGTATTTTAATCAGGTTAACCCAATCCTGGCCTGGCTCAACTCGGAACCCAATATGATCGGGTCTAGGCCATGAAAATTGACGCGATCAAAATTTCAGGCTAGGACCTAAATTATGTTCAACCCGACCCATGAGCATCTCTACTCAACACAAGTGTTTAACTTATCTAATTCATATGCCCAACTAAAAGCTTAAAAAATCTTCAAAAAGTAGTCTAAAAAAACTCAACTAATGGCCTTATATTACACTTATACACACACTTTTTTATTTTAATTATTAAAAATAAAAAAGAATAAAGTTAGTTATGAACACTCTATTTTGACCTAGTCATATTAAAAAAATTTAAAATAAAGAAATAAGACTTTTGAAAATAAAAGTTTCTTTTTTTTAAAGAAAAATATTGAAAATTTGAAAATGGATATTTTAAATAAATTAAAAAAAGAATAAAAATTGATTTAACCAAAATTATCTCTAAACTTATATATATATATATATATATATAGGGGAGGGATCAACTTACACCGGTGTAAAACTTGATCACTCTTACACCACTCAATAACTTTTTATTGAATAAATTTCTTACAAAATTCACCGTTAGATTGAAAGTTTATATCATGTAGATCATTTGTGTCAAATTTTGAAAAAATTGAATTTCAATAAGAATATAATTAAATAGTTCATATTTTCATATATTTCAATAGTTTATATTACGTTAATTTTAATGTATATCAATGAGTCACAAAACAATTTCGGATTAATATAAAATTTTATAGGTATGATCTATATGATATAAACTTTCAATCTAACGGTGGATTTTGTAAGAAATTTATTCAATAAAAAGTTATTGAGTGGTGTAAGAGTGATCAAGTTTTACACCGGTGTAAGTTGATCCCTCCCCATATATATATATATATATATATAACTATAAACCATCAGCACATGTGACCCTCCCCAAATTGGTGGGTTTAGGAAAAGTTAGGTGGGCATGGCAGGTGAGAGTGGGAGGAGGTGGTCAACAAGAAATGAGGAATTTGACATGACACCTTGACCACCTCATATATCCTAAATCCCTTAATCTTTACTAAAAAAGAAGGAAAAACTTGGGGAATTTCCCATATATGTAGCAAAGGAAGAAAGAGACCAAAAAAAGGGAAGAGTGTATCTGTACCCCCTAAATTTTAGCTTATTTGTAAATAATCATCATAAATTATAAAATTTTCTAATTTAATCCATAAACTATATAATTATTGCAATAGGTCATTCCATCAACTCTGTTAAATTGTTAAACGAAGAAAATTTCATCCAGACTCTTTAAAGTTTGTCAATTTGCAAACAACCACTATAAATTATAAAATCTTCCAATTTAATCTCTAAACTATATTAAATACCACAATAAGTCATTTCCTTTATTAAGTTGCTAATAAAAAAGTGACACAACATTATCTTCACCCTTTATCTGCCTCCAATTATGTCTCTGATCAACCATTATTGTTTATTTTTATTCATAATTCTTATTTAATAATTATCTCCTTATACCTATTTAATAATTATTCATAAATTAAAGAAATTAATTTTAAAAAAATTAAACGAAAGAAAGCCCATAACAAACGATGTGGTCAAATTAAGACTTTTCCTTTTTAATAAATTTTTTTAATTTCTAAAAATTAATTAACTAGGTAAAAAGAAAAATTATAAAATAAAATAAACAACTAGGATCAAAACAGATAGACAATATAGATTTTATCACGTAAGCAACTAAGCAAGTAGTGAATAAATGAAAATATAAAATTTTATTTTGATTTCTCATTATTTTTAAATTTCATTTTATATTAATTTTATAATCTAATATCCTAGTAATTAAAATTTACTTCAATTAGTTATCTTAATCAAAATTTACATTAAATACATATCACATCATAAAAAGAAAAAGTACATTTAAGTCTCCTACAAACTTGGACTTATTTGTAAATAGTTATGATAAACTATAAAAAAAAAATTTAATTTATAAAAGTTTATTAAACAGATAAGAACAAAATAACAAGAAATTAACATAAAAGGTTAGAATTTGTGACATATTAAGAATAAAGATCATGTCATGTCACTTTTCTATTGAAAACTTAATAGAGAGTGGATGAATGGACCTATTTGCGATAATTGATATAGGTTAGGGATTAAATTGAAAGATTTTATAGTTTATGGTGACTGTTTGCAAATTGACAAAGTTTTAAAGGTTTGGATAGATTTTCCTTCCGTTAGCAATTTAATGGAGAGTTGATGGAAGGATCTATTACAATAATTAATATAGTTTATGAATTAAATTGGATGATTTTATAGTTCGTTATTTGCAAATGGGCTAAAGAGAAGGATTGAGACGGGGAGAAAAGAAAGAGAAAAAGGTTTAGAGTTGGGTTTGACTTTTTCACAAAAAAAAGAATAAGGAAGAATTAACTTTTTCTTAGAGCTTGCTGAAAAGCTTGGAACTGAGTTAAGCATCCCAACCATTTTTTTCTTCTGACTTTCATGTTGTACTGAACCTCTATTGAATGGATAATCATTCTTGAAAATGCTCTTGATAATGCTTGTCTGTAACATGGTTGGTTTTGTTTTAGAGAGTTTTTCTTTGAGTATGTGATTTTGTTGTGAAAGCACCACTGAAACAAACCCTCAACCTCACTCCAAAGCTCACGTTCACTACCTGCAAAGAAAGCCAACCATACCAACAGCAAAACCCATCTTCTTAGCACACCTACAAAGCAAGCCGACCATACCAACCCTAAACCCCATTTTCTAAGCACACTTGCCTCACATCCATATAGCACCACCGAGAACTCCAAGCCATAAATAGAAGCACCTCCATTGAACCATGATCATATAGTGACTAAAACACCCATTAACCAAGAACCTGCACAACCAAGACAATGACCTTGCTCCATGAAACCACCTAACCGATCGATCCCTTTCCCATAATCAACCAACCAGCCTTCCATGATTGTTTTTGATTGATCAAACCATTTCCCTATGTTCACCTTTTCTTGACTAAAAATCTTTCCCATGTTCTCCTGTGACCAACTGATCGTCTCCGACTGACCAAACAATCTTTACTTTCCATGATCGTCTTCGACAGATCAACACTTTTTCCCATGCTCTCCTATTACTAATCGATCGTCTCCTACCAATCAACCCATTTCTCCCATGTTCTCTTATGACCAACTTATAGTATCTGACCGATCAATCGCCTTTCCTATGTTCACCATCGACTGACTGATCATCTTTTCCCCCCACGATCATCCCAGACCAATCAAACCCTTACCATGTTCTTCCCCGACCAACCAAACCTTTACCATGTTCATTTTTGACTGATCAAAGCTTTCTCACATCCACTACAACCGTCTGACCAATCCCTTCCCCATTCTTGTTGACTGACCAATCACACTTTTCCCTACCATCAGCCCACCAATCACACCTTCCATTCCATCACTCGACCGAACATTCTTTCCATGTTCACCATCGACCAACCAATCATCTTTTAATATGTTCACCATCTGTTGACCAAATCCCTTTTCTATTTCTCCGACCAACTAATTATTCTTTCCCATTTCATTGATCGACCGACCAACCAAACCTTTCCAATGATTGTCTCCGAACGATCAAAACAAATCCTTTTCCCATCTTTGATCGATCAAACCTTTCTCGTCTTCGATCGGTCGATCAGATCCTTCCCTTCATATTATTCACCCTCTGATCGTTCTAATCACTTCTCAATGTTCTCTCTAATTGACTGATCAATCCATTCCCATGTTTGTAGATTTCATGAAATTCTTTGTACTCAACATGTTAAATTCAATTTTTAATAAATATCCATGCAATGACCAATGAAAGTAATTGTACGACATTGTGTTATCTTCAATGTCATTTGGATTCGTAAGGGTTTATTTAATGACCTAGTGTCATCTTGAATCTTGTCCAAGAGTGGAAATAATTTGGAAATAAAAACTTCAATTAATCTTTTTTAATGAATTTTTTTAAAATCATTTTAATAAGTTTTCACCCCTTTTAATGATTTTTTAATAATAATAAATCTACCAATGAAACTGATTATATGACCTTGTGCCATTTTCAACGTCATTTGGATTCATAAAGGTTCATTGTGTGACACTGTTTTCTCTTGAATCTTGTGCTCAAGTGAATTTAATTTGGTAAACCAAAAACATAATAAAAAACTTTAATCAATCCTTTTTATGAATTCTTTTATAATCCATTTAATGAGTTTTCAATACTCTTTTTTATGAATCTTAAATCTTTTTTTAAAACAAATCTTTTTTAAAATCAACCAACCATGCAATATTTTTTAAAAGAACTTCGTGACATTAAATTCCCTATTGTACTAGGGGATACGTAGGAGTGCAAGTCTAGCCAAATTTGTAAATTTTTTAAATTTAATTTCTTTTCTAATTTGTAAATATTTGTTTGTTTTTGTTTAATTCTGTTTTTTTTTTTGCTTAAGGGGTAATAGATATCGTCTAGATTATTAAATTTGCACAATTAGCTTAAGTTAATCGTCTTATGAGGGATGTATCAGGGGTGCTATGAGATTAAATTTTTATCATTCCTTGTGCATAATCGACTCCCAAACCTTACTTGGTTTCGCAGACCATTTGTTTTTAAAATCTTTTTAAAGAGTTTTGTCAGTCATTTTCCCTATCCAATAAACAAATTGTAACGACTCCATTGTTTTTTTAATATTTTTTTTTTCTTTTCTAACCACTCTTGTCGTGATTGTTTTTTACGGTCGTGACAAAGGTAAGCCTGCTAACCCGCAAACTTAGAAGGATTGGGCCCGAGTTGGCCATATTCCTAATCCATTGTTAAAACGGGCTAACCCAGTTCAGCCTGCATAAGACATGTCCGCAGCAGAGCTGAACGAGCCTGTTACCCACCTCTAAGAAATATTAATTAATGAAAGTTGTTGGCTTGGCATTCTTTATGGGCTCAAGTGCACAATTAGCACTGCACTATATACACGATGAATGCTTTTTTGGAATTAGGTTAAGAAGAGTTTGGAAAATATTGCAATAAAATTGACAATCGCATTAAGTTAATCTATAATATGCCTCTTTAAAGTCCAATAATATATAATTAGATACGACTCATGATAAAAGGAGAGTGCATAGAGTAAGAAAAATTGAAACTAGATGAATAAATTGTTCATATTTCACTGATTCCTCATAACTTTGAAATGGATAATATATGATAGTAAATGAACCCAAATCTTAGTAGGGAATAATAATTATAATCCTAATCATAATTCCTCAGTGGACAAATGTAAAAGTTAAAAAAAAATGATCCATAAAATTTATTAGAAGCAAAATTTTACTTTTCGCCCTTAACTTTTTCTTATGTGTCATTTTCAGCCTACAATTTTTTGTTTTTGTCTTAAATATTTTTAAAACTCACAATTTTGTCATAATCTAAATAAAAAAAATTCTAGGTGAGCAAAATGCAATACCAATTATGCAATTGTGTCCCCACTTAAGATTCTATGTCCGTAAGTTCCATTAGTATTAAAATCGAAAGAAATTTAATATTAAATTAATTTTTATTTTATAACTTTTCAAATAAAAAAGCTTTATTTAAAAATCAAATTATTTTTTAATTATAATTTTCTAAGTAAAATATTCTATTTATAAATAAAAAATTAATTTTCAAATTTTTTGTAATCTCAAATAAAGTGCAACAAATTAGTATTTTTTAATAGAAAAAGAGAAAATAAAAGTGAATAAAAAAAGAAAAAAAGAATCAACACCTATTTTAATATTTCAAAATTACAAGTATTATTAATTTTTTTTTCTAATAATAAATACATCAGCATAATTATTTTATATCAATTTTTAACATAAAATTAATCTTTTAATTTATTGTCATTTTTTGATATTAAATTAATTTTTAATATCATTTTCAAAAAATTAATTTGATATGAAAAATTATAAAAAAAAAATATGACAATCATAACGACAGTTTACTAAAGAGAAAAAAAAAAAGAAAAGGAAAACGTCACACTGTCACAGGTAACGTTCGTTAAACCTAAAAAACAGTACTAGGGAAGGAAATCCTCTTCGTCCTTGAACCTCGTTTGCGTTCTCTGTCGGCACCACAACACTCGAAGCTCATTCCTCATTCCTCTGTTGTTCGTTTTCCAATCTGCAAAGGATGAAGGAGAAGCACAAGAAGAAGGCAAAATCTGGGGGTTTTGAGTCATTGGGTCTGAGTCCCAATGTGTTCAAGGGAATCAAGCGTAAAGGGTACAAAGTTCCCACTCCCATTCAGAGGAAAACCATGCCCCTTATCCTTTCTGGCTCTGATGTTGTTGCCATGGCTCGCACTGGTTCTGGAAAAACTGCTGCTTTCCTTCTCCCCATGATTCAGCGCCTCAATCAGCACCTCCCTCAGGGTGGTGTTCGAGCTCTCATTCTGTCCCCCACTAGGGACTTGGCCCTTCAGACTCTTAAGTTCACCAAAGAGCTTGGCCACTTCACAGGTTCAAAACCCACCATTTATTTCTTGAATTAAACTGGTTTTGTTCACTTTTACAAATGAAATTTTGTGTTTTTGATCATTATAGACTATGTAGTTATCATATTTAGTTGAAAGTTTGGTTTTTGTGATGCTGCAGGGCATGTTTTGATTCATTTTTTGTTTTTTATTTTGTTATTTATTTGTTTCAGACCTTCGTGTTAGTTTGTTAGTTGGTGGGGATAGTATGGAAAGTCAGTTTGAGGAGTTGGCTCTGAGTCCTGATGTCATAATTGCCACCCCTGGTAGGCTTATGCACCATTTGTCTGAGGTTGATGACATGTCGTTGCGGACCGTGGAGTATGTTGTTTTCGACGAGGCGGATTGTTTATTCGGCATGGGTTTTGCTGAGCAGTTGCATAAAATTCTTGCACAGCTGAGTGAGAACCGTCAGACCTTGCTTTTCAGTGCTACCTTGCCCAGTGCCCTTGCTGAATTTGCTAAGGCCGGTTTGCGAGACCCTCAGCTTGTCCGGCTGGATTTGGAAACTAGAATTAGCCCTGACTTGAAGCTTGCCTTTTTCACTTTGAGGCAGGAAGAGAAGTATGCGGCGTTGTTGTATTTGATTAGGGAACAAATTGGTTCTGATGAGCAGACGTTAATTTTTGTATCCACAAAACATCACGTGGAGTTTCTCAACATATTGTTTAGGAAAGAGGGTATTGAGCCATCTGTATGTTATGGTGACATGGATCAAGATGCTCGTAAAATCCATGTATCAAGGTTTAGGGCAAGAAAGACAATGTTGTTGATTGTGACGGACATTGCTGCTCGGGGCATTGACATTCCATTACTTGATAATGTTATCAATTGGGACTTTCCTCCGAAGCCTAAAATATTTGTTCATAGAGTTGGAAGGGTGGCAAGGGCAGGTCGTACTGGTACTGCTTATTCTTTCGTGACTTCAGAGGACATGGCATACCTTTTGGATCTACATCTGTTTCTCTCAAAACCAATCAAAGCTGCTCCCACTGAAGAAGAGGTTTTGCAGGATATGGATGGAGTAATGTCAAAAATTGACCAGGCAATGGCCAATAGAGAAACCATCTATGGTCGTTTCCCCCAAAAAGTCATTGATCTTGTTTCAGACAGAGTTAGGGAAATTATTGATACTTCTGCAGAACTGGAGTCATTGCAGGGAACCTGTAAAAATGCATTTCGTTTATATTCAAAGACAAAACCCTTACCCTCAAAGGAATCCATTAGAAGAGTAAAGGATTTGCCCCGTGAGGGGCTCCATCCGATTTTCAAGAACGTATTAGAAACAGGGGAGTTGATGGCACTTGCATTTTCAGAGCATTTGAAAAAGTTTAGGTGAGTGTAAGATTATATTCATATGGTCTTGGATCCTTTATGCATTCCTTCTTTTGGTAAATTATATAGTTGCATAACTTTAATCATTCAATATCAGGCCAAAGCAAACCGTTTTGGAATCTGAAGGTGAAGCAGCTAGATCAAAGCATCTGCAGGTGGATTTTTATTTTCAATACATTATGCCATATTTCGTTCAATTAACAATTCCATATTTTGGTCTAATTCAATAATTTTATGGTTTGAGTTGATATTTAGAATAAATTGTTCTTTCTCCTTCCCTGCCCCCTTTTATAAAGTTGATTAAATCCATGTTTCTCTTATTCAACTCAAGGTTTTCCATTTTATGATATTTCCATACATCAAAGTTGGATAATCACGGTGGATGATATGGTTTTACTCTATCTTTCTATTACCTCCTTTGCATGATTCTTCTGAATTCAATTTCATTTTTTTGTTTGCTATTAATTCTTTAATTGCTTCACTAAGTTGGACACATTTTGTAAATTATTTGTAAATCCCTCATTGTAGTTTTTCTCCTTTCACTTGAGCACATAGGCCTTGGCTTTTTTTTTCTCTCTTAATAAAACTACTGATGGAAAGCTTGTATGTCTTGGACTCAAAATAATACAATGTATTGTAAGCTTATTCTGCTGGGAAGGTGCAATATTTGTTGACATTTAGTCCCGAGGAGTGTAGGGAGTGATGTAAGTTATTATAGTGATTAATTGAAAATTTAATTTCTAGATTGTCTTATTTAGTTTGCCTGCCTGCTTTTCAACACAAGGTATAGAATTCTGTGTTGGCAAAAATGTTCTTAGAATTGATCTTGGGCCCAGCTATCCTTTCCTTTACTGTCCTCTCTCTCTCTCTCTCTCTCTCTCTCTCTCTCTCTCTCTCTCTCTCTCTCTCGTATGCATTGTCCTTTACTCCGAATTTTTGAAATGAAATATATCGCAGTCGATAAGAGGATAGAATTTCTATGCAATCATGGAATTGTATGTGAATGGCTATGAATCATTGTCTCTTAGAGGTCTCATTCTGCTTGTCTGACATGCATTGGTCATAGATGCTTGTTTGATGCTTCTATATCCTGCATCAGACCATACGCATACTTGTATGTCTGAGATAGTTAGACAATTCTCAGACCTGTCTTGATGGCTTTTTCTCGAACAACACTTAAGTGTGTGCAAGACTCGCCTTGTACATTTCGCATAAGCATTTCTTGGAGATACTTTTCTCATTCGGATATGAAAAAATATATAATGTGTTGGACATTAGATGTTATGATGTGATTACTTCAACACTTATCTTATGTGTCAATTTCCTATCATGTCCTTATGGTTTGAATTTTGGTGTGTCGTATTCATGGTTGTGTATATTGATTTCCTTGTCAAGGTTTCATTCATGTTCCATGATATATCATGTAGGAGTTTACACTGCCAGTCTCTGGAAATCCTCTAGAAATATCAGTTATGATGTGCATGGTTACATAATTGTCTTTCCGATTTGCCTTTACATTTAAAATGATGCTTAATTGCAGGGCCCTTCTAGCCAATGGGTTGATGTGATGAAAAGGAAAAGAGCCATTCATGAGAATATTATAAATTTGGTTCATGAACAGCATTCTAAGAGTAATATGGATAAGGTATGTGGTTATTGCTGTAATTCGGATTTGGACAATTCAACCTCCTTCTTTAGTAACCTGCTGTATTCTATTGACTGATTAGAATTAATAAAATAATTTTATTTCTTCATTTTCTTTTCCATGTATTCATTTCTTGAGGGCATATATATGTTTGCTCCTTGCAGGAGGAAATTCAAGCAGAAATGACTCCTTCCATGGAGAAAGGGAGAAAAGGTTTTGTTCTTGCTTTATAGTCATTAGACTTTATTTAAGTTTGATTGTTGTATTTTTTGGGTTTGTAAAGTGCAATTATCCTCACCATGGTGCCATTTTTTTACTCTGGTTTTAAACTGTGTCTTCTTCTGCTAATATATAGTGTTCACTCTGGTTGCATGTTATTTGTTAATCTCGGTCTAGTTCCTAGTTCAGCCTAGGATGTAAAGAATGTGGTTAAGGTGCTTTCTTTGAACATCAACTTCAAGCGCCTTGTCATAGGCTGTAGCAAAAGAGAAACATTAAAGGAGGGCAAAAAGGGGGTACTTACTGGTGGGAATACAATTAATTGATGTCAAAAAGGAATTAACAAATATGTCCATAACATGGCTGGCAGATTTGTTGATGGTCGTGCTAATTGCTTGCTTAACCATATTGAGTTGACCATGTTCCTTCTGAGGGATACTTACTGAAAATTACTACCTATAAATTCATTGGGTTTGATAATTATGGCTGACAATAGTTTAATATAGTGGCTTCCAGGAGATGGAGATTCTCTCTGCTTGCCTTGACTATGTAATTTTCTGTAGATCTAATCTTTGGTAGTGTTTTTCTGAAAAAGTGATAATGTGAATATCAGTGGTATAAGTTATAGCTGCCGATTTCAAAACTTTGTTGCTCACCATACAGTGGAGTGCCTATGAGGGACTCTAAACAACTAGTATTGCTTATAATAGGTCCATTTTGTTTAAAATATGCAGCAATATTGTTGAGGAATTTAGTAAACTATTTAGTAAGTAGGAAAGAGTTATGAGATTAAGAAAGTAGTTGGTTGTAGTGCACCAAAGAAAAGGTATAAGGATCATTATGTAGTTGTTATATAAGCATAATTACTGGTTTAGAAATCATCTTTATATACATTTGTGATTTGTTTCGTAAATATATTGTTAAAAAGCATTTAAGTTCTTGCTTAGGCGCTGATATGAGGTGCTTTGTGTAACACCCTTACTTAGGTGATACGTGAACTAATGGACATTTGTAAATTTCTTCACTTCGTATTTGCTTCCCAAACAATAAAATGAGGATCTTTTGAAATCTTGGACTTTTAAACACATCCTCTTGTTGAAAATCGAGTTATTGGTTCTTTTATTTAAATTAGATTCCAGCTCAACTATTACATCTAAAGTCAGATTGGTGTTTTTGGTAGACTTAAACAAGTGCTGACAAAACATGATTATGCAGAAAAATGCTGTTTTTCATAAACGAGTTGGGACTTCATTAGAACTCCTAAAAATCTGAATTTTTATATGAAGATAGCCTTACCCCTTATCTTTCAAATACAACAAATTTGGGTCCATTCTGGTTTGTAAAACCAAAGTTATGCAGCAAAAAGTAACTGCTGTTACAGGACAGCATCCTGTTTCATCAGAATTTGCTCTGACTTTGTGCATTAGCTGGGAATGTATGAAGAATGATAAATTCCTGAAATTTTTACAGCATGAAAGTATATCTCTTAGCTTTAAAATGCAATAGGTTTCATGCAAAATAGACTTCTGTGGAAAAAGTTATGCAATCTGGTTCAAAGGGTGTCTGAACCCCAAATTCTTCTGTAACAAGGTCATTTTGAAATGAAAACTGGTATTGATTGGCTTTGGCATAAATTATGGTAAATTTACCCAATGAAGATACACCTCTAAGCTTTCTAATGCATCAAGTAGCGAGTCATTATAAGTTCTACACTCAGAGATATGCACCAAAACATCTAGGATGTTCTGAGTGAAGTTTCTGCAGAATTCATCAGAATCTGCCCAAACATATATTCAAGTGCTCTAACTGGGCCCAAAATAATTATACAATATCATTTTACACATTGTCCTCCAATCATTTTACACATGGTTTTTTGTGATTATTAACAATGAATCTAAAGCTTGGTTTTGCAGTCAGAGGGGTGTAAGGCAAGGACATCCTTTGTCTTCTTTTCTGTATACTTTGGTGGTGGATGTATTTAGCCATTTAATTTCTAGAGCTTTTGTGAGTGGTCTCATAAAAGGAGTGGCAGTGGGTTTGGGTGCAGTTGGCATCTCTCATTTGCAGTTTGCTGATGATAC
Organism: Styphnolobium japonicum; assembly: GCA_023212625.1. Taxonomy (NCBI): domain Eukaryota; kingdom Viridiplantae; phylum Streptophyta; class Magnoliopsida; order Fabales; family Fabaceae; genus Styphnolobium; species Styphnolobium japonicum. The sequence goes on from JALBWW010000010.1 coordinate 9,694,015, forward strand.
CATCTTGTTCTTAGATGAGGATAGAGAAAGTTTTTTGAATGCTCTCTCTGTTTCAGGTTTTTGTGATATCTTATGGCCTTGTGGGTTGAAAATTAATTTGTCTAAAATTGGTTTGGCTGGTATTAATGTAGATACCCAGACTCTCTTCTTTTGCTTTGCTGGCTGGTTTTCAAATTTTGGAGTGTCCCCCTTGGACCTACTTATGGTGACTAGCTTTAGTGGTTTTGGTAGAAGTCAAGAGGCTAAATTTTTATGGCAATGTGCAATCTATTCTACTATTTGGTGTAAAATACATGGTCTTTTTAAGGGTGTTTCCTCAGCAGATATGCCGAGGGATTGTGCAGCTTTGCTCCATTGGTGTTTTCTCTTTTTTCTTTGTTCTCTCCCCCCCCCTTTTTTTTCTCGTTGGAATCCTCCAAATTTCTTGTAATGTTTTTCTCTTCTTAATGATTTTCTTTTTTTTTTTATCAAATCAAAAGAAAAGAAAAGTGGGATTTCGGCTGTCTTCATCTTTCAATGAATCAGGCTTAGGCTTTTGTAAACTTTGGAGATGAAATTAATGAGGACTATGATGCTGATGATTTCAATGATGTGTTATAGGGCAGTTTTTCTTTTTTCTTGGCATGAATGTTAGGGCTGCCTCACTCTTTAGGGCTGTGAATTGAATTTTCTTGGACTTTACCACACTTGTCATTTATCTGAGTTGTAGGATTGAGTTAGACCTGTTGAGATTCAGTGCATCACTCAAGTGCTTCGTTGTCACTTTAGATTTCCACTAACTAAAGCAAGCATAGTATATATTATCATTGTTATGTATGTTATCTTAGTTATGATGATGTCTGTAAATTTAGGTTATAAGAACAGAGTCTGTAACAAGCATATTCATTCAAGTAATTCAATATACAGAGATATTCAAGTTGGTATCAGAGCGAGAGAGAGATCCAGAGAGTGAAAAGTCAGCATCTGAAGGGGGAGGAGGCTACCCATCAGATTTTTCGACCACCACCGGCCGTGAAACTCCGGTCACAGCCTCAGAGACTGCCGACGAGCATTCCGCCGCCGGCAAGTCCGCCGTCCAGTCACTCACGCGCCCCCACGCGCCGTCACAAAGTTTTGCAACTGTCCACGCGTGAAGGCCACGCGCCACATTCCCAGTCGCCGGTGATCTCACCGCCGGTCTCATCTGTCTCGCCGGCGTCTTCTCTGTCATCTGTGGTGAAAAATCACGGCGCGTGTATCCCACACGCCACCGTCTCTTCTGTATTCGGCGGTCACTGTTCAAAAAAGTCACTGTTCAAAAAGTCACTGTTCAAGTTCCTCTCTGTTTCTGTTTTCCTCTTTTTCAGTCACCATTCAAAGTATTTAAAATACTTTACCTTTGTCATTCTCTCTGTCACCTTTGAAACAGTAACCGTAAGTCACCCGAGTCACCATTATTCACCAAACAGTAAACCTCATCAATGGATCCCACATTTGAATCCTCCGCTGCAACATCCAATCAAAGTTCTGTTGGCCCATCACATAGCAAGAATCATCCTTCCTTTGTCTTCTCTGGGAGTCCAACTATAACCTCCGAGAAGCTTAACGGAAAGAATTACATGGACTGGCAAACTGCTGTAGAAATTTGGTTCTTGGGACAAGGTCTCAATGATCACCTGACCAAAAAGGCGGTAGATATTAATACAGCAGATCAAGATCAATGGAAGAAGGCAAACTATCAGTTGGTGTCTCTTCTATGGCAATCTATTGATCCGAAGTTGTTGGTCCATTTTCGAACCTATAAAACGTGCTACGACATCTGGAAGAAAGCTCGCAATGTTTATTCAAATGATGTCAGCCGCTTGTATGATGTGGTACACAAATTAGCAACACTTCAAATGACAGAAAATGATCTCCCGACGTATCTGACCAAATCCCAGTCTACTATTGATGAGGTCAAGTTACTCATGACAGGTGATAATATGGAAAACAAGCTAGATAACATGTGCATGGTGTTTGTCCTGCATGGCCTCCACAAAGATCTTGAATCTGTCCGGAATCAAATCCTGACTAATCCTAGTATTCCTATTGTGGAAAACCTTATGGATCGTCTCCTACGGGTTCCTCCATCGGAAACTATGATTGGATCTAGTTCCGGTTCCGAATCATCTGCCTTTTTCTCAAACACCACGAACCGAGGAGGCCGAGGTCATGGACGAAGTGGCCGAGGAGGACGTGGTTCTGGTAATCGCCCACATTGCTCCTATTGTAATCGCATGGCCCACACTAGAGATAAATGCTACTCTCTCGTCGGATTCCCTGAGAGATCAACACATGTCGGATTCCCTGAGAGATCAGCACATGTGACATACTTACAACCTCATGCCTCAGAGAAGCAGACTGATAATCAGAATGTCTTATCCAATGCTGAATTTAAGGAGTATCTTCAGCTCAAAACAGCCCAACAAGGCCAATCTTCAGCTGCCGTCTCCCATACTGGTAACTCTACGGTTTGTCTGTCGCAATCATTACCTGTTGGATCTTGGCTTTTGGATTCTGGTGCTTCTGACCATATAGCTGGTAATCCTTCTCTTTTCTCCACCATAGCACAGCCTAAAACATCACATTATATCACTCTTGCTGATGGGTCTAAATCAAAGGCCACTGGCATTGGTCAAGCCACACCTTTTCCATCCTTATCTTTAAATTATGTCCTTTTTATGCCTGGTTGCCCGTTTAACTTAGTCTCTGTTAGTCAACTTACTCGTAACCATAATTGCTCTATCACTTTCACTAAAGACTCTTTTTTCATTCAGGACCAGAGTACGGGACAGACGATTGACACAGGATCTGAATCACATGGCCTTTACTATTTCCAGCCTCCACCTTCGGTTGCTTGCACCACTGCTGATTCTCCGGATCTCCTTCATTATCGTCTTGGTCATCCCAGTCTCAATAAAATGAGGAAAATGGTCCCTCATCTGTCTAAATTACAGTCTTTACAATGTGAGTCGTGTCAACTTGGCAAACATGTACGAGCTTCTTTTCCAGTTAAAAGTCCTCATCAGACATCCACTCCTTTTAAACTTGTCCATTCTGACGTATGGGGCCCTAGTCGAGTCAGCTCTATCTTAGGGCATAGGTACTTTGTTACTTTCATTGATGATTTTTCAAGATGTACTTGGATTTTTTTAATGAAAGACCGTTCAGAACTATTAACTATTTTTCAGCATTTTTATAATGAGATTAAAACCCAATTTGACCATTCTATCCATATTTTACGAAGTGATAATGCCAAAGAATATTTTTCTGCATCCTTCAATCAGTTTATGACTTCTCATGGCATGATTCATCAATCCTCTTGTCCACACACACCCCAACAAAATGGTATTGCTGAAAGAAAACACCGTCATATTATTGAAACTGCACGTACCCTTCTGTTACATGCTAATGCACCTTTAAAATTTTGGGGTGATGCTGTTCTTACTGCTGGTTTCTTAATAAATCGGATGCCTTCTGTTCTGAATGACAAAATACCATATTCCCTCTTATTCCCAAAGGATCCACTGCTTTCTTTGTGCCCCCACGTGTGTTTGGTTCTACATGTTTTGTTCATGATCTCACTCCAGGTCTTGACAAGTTGTCTGCTCGTGCTGCCAAATGCATCTTCCTTGGTTACTCTCGTGTCCAAAAAGGGTACAAATGTTATTCTCCAGCTACTCATCGCTTCTACATGTCTGCGGATGTTACCTTATTTGAGGATACACTTTATTTCTCACCCTCCATAACACCGGCCTCCATTTCTCAGATATTACCTCTTCCTTTGTCTAATCCATGTATTGTCGAGTCTCCTACTACACCAGTGTCTTGTCCTCCTTCTCCCCAACCTCTCATTACTTACCAGCGCCGTTCTCGCCCAACACCATTGGAGGATGCTGAACCCAACCAGGCCGGTGATTCATGTCCTACTCCAGTTGATCTACCTGCTCCGGATCCACCTGAGTCTTCTCCTGATTTACCTATTGCCCTTCGAAAAGGTACACGTTCCACTTGCAACCCTTATCCCATCTACAATTTCCTAAGTTATCATCGTATCTCTCCATCCCATTGTGCTTTTGTTTCTGCTATTTCTTCTGTTTCTATCCCTAAAACTGTCCAGGAAGCACTATCCCATCCAGGATGGCGACAGGCTATGATTGATGAAATGACAGCATTAGAATCCAATAGCACATGGACCCTTGTTCCCCATCCTCACGGGAAATCCACAGTTGGATGTCGTTGGGTATTCACTATCAAAGTTGGTCCCATGGTCGATTGATCGCTGAAAGCCCGTTTAGTAGCTAAAGGCTATACTCGGATCTTCGGGCTTGATTATGGTGACACTTTTTCCCCTGTTGCCAAAATGGCCTCTGTTCGTCTCTTTTTGGCCATGGCCGCCATGCGTCGCTGGCCCCTGCATCAGTTGGACATTAAAAATGCATTCCTCCATGGTGATTTATCTGAGGAAGTCTATATGGAGCAACCACCTGGTTTTGTTGCTCAGGGGGAGTCTCATGGCTTTCCTTGCAGACTACACAAAGCTTTATATGGTCTCAAACAGAGTCCTCGAGCATGGTTTGGTAGGTTCAATACAGCTCTCCAACACTTTGGCATGATCCGCAGTGAAGCAGATCACTCTGTCTTTTATAAATGCTCCTCCTCTGGCCAGTACATCTATCTTGTCGTATATGTAGATGACATTGTTATTACAGGGGATAATCTTGATGGCATTAAGAGTCTCAAGCAGCACTTATCTCAACAATTTGACACCAAAGACTTGGGACAATTGCGGTATTTTCTTGGAATTGAAGTTGCTCAGTCTAGTTCGAGGATTGCTATATCTCGTAGGAAGTATGCTCTTGATATATTGGAGGAAACTGTATGCTAGGCGTAAGATGATTGACACACCTATGGATCCCAATGTTAAGCTTATGCCGTAAGAGGGGAGCCTTGCTCAGATCCAGGAAGATATCGCAGACTAGTTGGAAAGTTGAATTATCTCACTATGACCAGATCTGACATATCCTACGCTGTCAGTGTTGTGAGCCAATTCCTCAATTCTCCTCGTGAGTCATTGGAATGCAGTAGTTCGGATCTTGAGATACATTAAAAGTTCTCCTGGGAGAGGACTAATTTATCGAACAAAAACCACGTGATATTGTTGCTTACACGATGCAGATTGGGTCAAGTTGCCCAAGCGATAGACTCGTCAACTTCAGGTTATTGTGTTCTTATTGGAGGCAACCTCATTTCGTGGAAAAGTAAGAAGCAAAGCGTTGTAGCTAGATCAAGTGCAGAGGCGGAATATAGAGCTATGGCTCTTGCTACATGCGAACTCATTTGGTTAAAACAACTTCTTTCTGAGTTAAGTTTCTGCAAAATCGGGTCCATGAGTCTTATATGTGATAATCAAGCGGCCTTGCACATTGCTTTCAACCCAGTCTTCCACGAGCGGACCAAGCATATCGAGATCGATTGCCATTTTATCCGCGATAAGATTATATCTAAAGAAATCATGACGTCATTCGTGAGCTCCAATAATCAGCTGGCAGACATGCTTACTAAATCACTCCGGGGTCCAAGGATAAAATATATATGTGACAAGCTTAATGCATATGACATGTATGCACCAGCTTGAGGGGGAGTGTTGAGATTCAGTGCATCACTCAAGTGCTTCGTTGTCACTTTAGATTTCCACTAACTAAAGCAAGCATAGTATATATTATCATTGTTATGTATGTTATCTTAGTTATGATGATGTCTGTAAATTTAGGTTATAAGAACAGAGTCTGTAACAAGCATATTCATTCAAGTAATTCAATATACAGAGATATTCAAGTAGACCAATAGAGTATACTTTTTTTTTGTCTATATATTATCCCCCTCTTCTTTTTTCTTTCCCTGTTTTATACACCTTCCTTCACTCAGGCAATTGCCTTTCTAGTGCCTCATACTTCAAGGCACTAATGGTATGTGTGGACAGAGGAGTTTGAAGGGGAAGGGAGAGGAGGGTAATTTTTCATTTTAAGTAAACATTCCCTTTATTTGTGAATTTTTTAAAATAAGAGGAATAAAATGATATAGTATCATGTCACCTTCTAATCATCTCTTATTCATTTATATAAACACTTTATAATCCTCCCAATTTAGAAATGAAAAATCACCCCTCTCATCCCTTCCCCTCTAAACTCCTACATCCCAAACATTCCCTAAAGGACCTAGTGCCTCAATCTTCTGACCTCTATTTCTTGCCAGTTAAGATTGGATCATTGTAAGAATTGGGATGTTAAAATCGATAGAAAATTTCAGGATTTTCTTTTACTTGGATTTGCTTTTAGGATTTAGAGAACTAATTAACTTTATTATGTAAAGCATTATGATTCCGTTTCCTTTGGTTTCAGCACGCGGTTCTAAGAGAAAGCCACAAAGTTTCAAGGATGAGGATTACTATATAAGTTCAATACCTAAAAATCAAGTAAGTCACTATCTGGTTTACAAGTGCATGAAATACTGTCATCTTACTGTGTGGTGGTTATGCTTTTGAAAGTAAAAAGTTGGCTATCCATATAAATTGTGTGTTCCTACCACTGTCAGCACATGGAGGCAGGCCTTTCAGTAAAAGCTAATGAAGACTTTGGTTCAAATAGGTAAATATTTACTTGATTGATTGCTTATAAGTCCTCATTATTTGCAAATTTGGGCTTTTTTGTGTTGTTTTTTTTTTTTTTGGGGGCGGGGGGGTGATGTTGAACATGGATGATTCAGTTTTACTTGCACCCTGTCTTTCTAATTTTTTTTAGCTTTTGTTTGTTTGGCCCTAATGATACGTTATATTTTAGATTGGAAACAGCTGTCCTAGATCTAGTTGCAGATGATGGTGCTGGCATTAAGAAACAAAAATCTGTATATCACTGGGATAAGGTAATGCTAAACAGTTATAGTTGAATTGTTTTAAGGAAAAAGGAAAAAACAGTTAATAGTTGAAATTTCATTTATATTTTATGCAAAACTTTGTCATTTATCTCATATAAACCTTTTGGTGTCAGAGGAGTAAAAAATACATCAAGTTAAACAATGGTGACCGCGTTGAAGCAAATGGAAAGGTACATTATTTATATGGCTCCATCTTTTATGTTGGTACTTACTGTGCAAGATGAGATTCTTTTATTTACCTTCCTGTAGGATTTAGGGCATCTTGACATTTATATTTTCTATTTGAGTATAGATAATAAAGACAGAGAGTGGTGCGAAAACGAAGGCCACCAAGACTGGTATATATAAGAAGTGGAAAGAACGCTCACACGGTAAGATATCTCTCAAGGGTACAAATAATGAAGGCGATGCTCAGGAATCAACAAGTTTGGCAGGTAAAATATACTTAATTTGCTTCTCCCTTTCTTTTTTATATTTAGTGAATATTGTTATATTGGTAACTAGTATTTATTATCCAAGAAAAAATATTGTAGGAGACTGCATCTGCATTGTTCTCTTATCTTGTTTCCCCAGGAAGAATTATTGTGGCACTTACATGTAAAATGCCCTTAAATATGTTTTGGCTTCTTTGGAATATGGTAAAAGTGTACTAGATTCTAGGAAAGATATAAATCCAGTCAACTTGTACAAGGACCCAATGCTTTTAATATTTATTACATTAGACTGTTAGCTTAGCTTTACAAGTAGAATATGGATCATGGTTATTAAGCATCTAAATTGGTCTCATTATATAATAGTTGTGAGCAGTGACTGGATTTAAATTGGAAATAATTTTTTTATAGCCAATAGTTGGATTTAGCTTGCTGCTAAAAGCATTCAAGAAAAGAAAACAAAAAACACACAGAGGAATGATTGTATTATAGCTCACTTCAGTCATACCTGCACAGAGCAACTATTCCAACTTAGCATTTGTATACTTTATTTTATTGGTGGAAGTGCTGCATGATCTCTAGATTGCAGCCTTCATTGGTCTTCTATACTTGGTTGTAGTTCTATAAGTCTGATCCATTCCAACAAAATCCTGAATCTCATTATTTTTATTTGTTACATTTTCTAAACCATGTTTGTAAAGTTTTCACTTTCCAGTAAATGGTTTTGCATGTAGTGACTGCTGGTTGGTTATGTCAAAGAATGATGTATGGTTGTAAGATTTTTTTTGTATTTATGCTTTGGCAAAGCTGAATGTTGAAACTTTCCGACTTCATGTCGTTTGATTATATTATGTTTCAATATGCAGGATCTTACCGAGGAGGTCGTAGAAATTTTAAAGGCAGCAAGAAGCAGCATTCAATGCCCAATGCTCATGTGCGTTCAGAAATCAAAGATTTGGATCAAATTCGAAAGGAGAGGCAGAAAAAAGCCAACAGAATTTCTTATGTAAAGAGCAAATCGCCTAAGGGTAAAAAATTTGGTAGAAATGGAAAAAAAAGAAAAGCCAAATAGGGGTAGTTTGAGGCTCTAGAAATTAGTCAAGGAAAGGAAAACAAAAGGTTTGCCATCAAAATTCTGGAGGAAACCTTTCCTCTTAAAAGTAAAATGGGGAAGGGAAAGTAAGTAAGCAAGTAAGAAAGATAGAATCACGAGAAAAGAAAGGCCTTCACCCAAGTTGATGGGAAAAGTGAATTTTGTTTGTTTGTTTTTTTCTCTTGGTTGGCCAACGAATTTTGTTTGTTCAATGCAATTCCTTACATTATTGGTTGCCGTACGTGGATTGCAACTGTGCACTTCTGCCCTTTGATTAATTTTCATCTTCATCCTTTCCTTTTCTTTTTGGAATTTCCCTTTCAATTTTTGTTGTTTTGTTTTTGGTGGTGTGGGAGGGGTTTATGTATTTCTGCTAAAAATTTAGTTTGGTGACTCAAGTTTGGTAGTATTTAAATAGTTGTGATTGATGTAAATTTAGATAATTTATTTGCTAGAAGTTGATATCAAGCTGTTGCAAATTTACATCGATGCTTATTTCAAATGACTCTAGTCTTGATTCATAGTTTATTTAAAAAGAATTATATGGTTTTATTCTAGTTAAAAGATTGGTAACCAAGTGAAATTTGGTAATTATATAAATAAAGAGTATTTTTTTGTTTAGTAATAGTGAATAAAATTTTATACTGGCAATAAATTAAGTATAATTTGATTGCGCAAGTATTTTAATTGCTCATTATACAAGTAACTGATTTAATTGAGCACTATGATGGTGACGTTATTATTTTTATTCAAATGGAGGTGCCATAGAAATCCGGCAGGTACTAAGCGAAATTCTAGGATAGTGGATCAGTTTTAAATCTTGATGTAAGGCCTGGTACATGGGATTTAATACAAATATTGGTTGAGAAGTAATTTAGCACAAATGCTCGGACAAAAGCTAACAACAAACGTGCCATCAGGCATTTAGCTAGTCACCCCACTTGGTATAATAAATGGGTGTTCTCCTTCCCGTGGCTCAACTTTGATCCTCAGGTACACCAACAAAAAAAAAAAAGCTGATATGAAAGGAAGATACATAGAACCTAACATTTTTTGTAATAGTGGCTTTGGAATGTGAGCTAGGATAATTAATATGCTTTTTACATTATGTCCTCGCTTACTAAAAGCCCTCCATAAGTTATCATAAATGCACTCAAAGAAGTTATAAATAAGCTCATTTAAACTGGGTCAAGTATTCTACCTAAATCCTTTAAATGCAAAAGGTCATTCCAAAATGGTATAGGCTCAGTTTCAAGACCAAAACCAAAGGGAAAGAAAGGCTCATAATGAGGATCACCAACATTCATGGGGAGTTGATCAATAGTCTTGAACCAAGTAAACCAAGTATGTGGTAGTTTCCCAGTAAAACCGTAATTACCAAAAAGAACATCAGCAACTCCTTGGCCTTCAGTGCCTGTCAACCAAGCAGCAACAATGGCATTTGTAAACTTTAGATAAGGCTCATTTATAACAGGTATTACTACCACAACACGTTGGTGTTGACACATATTTTTAATCATTTTGCCACCAGGTTCTTAAAGGGTTAAGTTTCTACCATCCCCATAAGTCTCTGCATATGCCTTTTCCCCAACAACAACAATGGCATAATCAAAATGATTTTGCTTAACAAAGTCTGAATCAGGATTCTTCTAGAAAAATTACTTCAGTGCCAGGATCAACCGCACTCTTAACTGCTTGGAAAATAGTGGTTCCTGTTTTCAAAAGAATGATTCAGTCTAGAACTTGGCCAAACCAAATTATTAATTCAATCAGAGTAATGCATACCTTTAGTAATGTTATTGCCGCTGAGTCCTTGCCATGTCCTGGTCCAACCACCACACTGATGACCCAAGTTATGGCCATGAGTTCCAGCAATTAAAATCTTAGATGTACTTTTAGGGAGAGGTAGGACAGGTTCATCTGAATTTTCCCCATTTTTGAGAAGTACCAATGACTTTCTCACAGCTTCCCTTGCTAATTCTTTGTGTTCCTGTTAATGTAAAAGGTGTTTTAAGTAATGTAATGCAAAAACAAACAGCATCATCAATACGACTCATAGGAATGAATTTGTTTTTGACAAGATAAGTCAGAGTATCAATGAATTCTGTATAGTTGAAGGGCCCCATGACCTGAAAATGGCAAGAGGTTAGATTTTGAAGAATGACTCTTCACCTAGATCTTGCTTCTGATGACACTCACCATATGAATTCCAGCATGAATTCCTGCTAAAATCGAGTAAGTGTAGTTTTCATGAGGAGGATCGGTGATGAAGTGGACACCTGACATATTAGAGATGACAATTCCCTACAAGTTCACACATTCAAGATAATAATGTATTATATATTATTTGTTTAATCTTCTAACTTTCTAAAAGGAAAGAAAGGTGTAGACATGAATATATGTTACCCTGAACTTCAGAGTATTTTTTATAGAATTTGTGACAAGATCGTGATTCTGATTGGCATGCATCTTTTTCCCGTTCCAGCTTGAGTAGGAAACCTTAATTGTAGATACACCCTTCCTGATGGACTCCGGGTAACTAGGCATGTGAGTTCTGAGTAATCCATTACCAATCTATCACAGTATTGCCCGCATTGATTCCTTCACTTGTGCCACCATCACCCACAAAATGTTTTGCCTTTTTCCTATACCAAAAGAGAATCATTGATTTGCGAGTTTTGTCAAACACCACAGAATTTGTTTATAATGACATGACCTTACAATAAGATAAAAATGGTGAACCAAATTAGACTCCAGGAATATGTTCTCAATCAAAGGTTATTAGCTTTGCTGTTAGTGTACAAATATGTGAATCCACAAGAGTACCAAAAGATAAATGATTGAAAGCTTCGCAAATGGAAGTTGGGCAATCCTCATATATAAATATTTACTATGACATGGAATATGCAATATAAGCTAAACAAGACAACAAATATGATGAACTTAAATCAAAAATACCTTATTTGTAGTTGCATATAAATGATCATCTGATTTTGTATTTGTATCCACTGAAGCACTAAAACTGGACTAGGAGATTCAGCTATATAATGTATAAGAAAGGCATCTTATATAACATACTTTCCACCATCATAAGGAACACCCTTTGGTAAGTGAGCAGGAATCTGTCCCTGAAGCCCAAGAATGATGTATGTCATCTCTTTGACAAGGTTGGGATCTTCACTGTAGCTCTCATAACACCTACCCCAACGGGGATCTCTGCAAACCTTTTACATGGAAAAAAGTTAAAACTTGATAAAAAATTTCTAAAATTTATTACTATGCAGTAGAAACAAAAACAGAAAAATTTTCACAGTTTAATTAATGGATGCCAAGGAAAAAGAAAAGATAACGAATGTATTGCCGCAATACAAGGAGCAAAAACGTATTTAATTCCAGTAGCTCTAACTTCAAGTGCAGTTGCAGCACCAATCCTCCTCACAATATCATGATCCCTACAATGATGCAAATTGGTCACAGCTTTTCGTTTCTAAATTAAAATGTCGTTTCATATTTACAATATTTTTGTTATCAAATTGTTTCTAAGATGAAGATCTTTTCAAAATATAAGTTGGATAATACATTATATTTGACAGTTAACAATACTTGGTTTAGTGGTTGGACGTTGGTATGGTGGCCACATGGTACACGGAAATAATCACAGAATGACACATCCAGGATTCGAATCTGGTACCTTGTGGTGATAAGGTGTGTCTCTATACCATCAGGCTGAACCATCACGTCTGTCATAATATGAACGCGACTATTACTTAAAGGCTTCAGTTTAGTCATTGTTAAATTTTTTGAAAAGTTGTTTCCCTTCGAGTTGCTCTATAAATAGAAGCACTCTGCATGCAGAATAGATATACCGAAAATTTGAAGTGCTTATGCATTACCAAATTCTCTCCTAAATTTATCTAAATTATTTCCTCTCTTCTCTAGTGCACAAGAGTGAGTGAGAGAACTTTATTTTGTAAAATACCATTGATTGATTCGCTTGGAGTGTGTGTGCAAACCACTTTAAGGAATCCAAAGTATCTTGAAGGGGATTCGCCAAGAACCCTATTGCATCCAATATATCAAGATTGGTGAGGGCGAATTGAACCTAAAGCTTAGTGTAATACACACGCTTTGGATCATTTGTGCAACCAGTTGTCATCTTATTCATCTTTCAAGTGCTGCAACATCTTACACAACATCACCACCAATTTCAAGTTCCTCTAATAGATCCTATTTAGATTTTACTTCTAAATTCACATACTTACAATTACAAACCTTCTCTTTAAATCAAGGATTTAATTTCTATCCACTGTCTGTGTAAAGTTTCTTTACATTGTCATCCAATCATGTGTTGTCAAATTATTAAAATAGTTAGACTTTCTAGGTAATTGTTGTCATAGTCAACTCTTTTACTGATTTGGCAACACATGATTGGATGACAGTGTAAAGAAACTTCACACTAACCGTGGATAGAAATTAAACTCTTAAATCAAACTCCTACTTATTTTATATAATTGCTTATTAAATTGAGTTTAATTTTGATCCACTGTCAGTGTAAAGTTTTTTTTACACTGTCATCCAATCATGTGTTGCCAAATTATTAAAAAAGTTTGACTATCACAACAGCCATCTAAAAAGTCTAACTCTTTTGATGATGTGTCAGCATATGATTGGATGACAGTGTAAAAAAACTTTACACTGAAGATTGAAATTAAATTCTATTAAATTATCATAAAAATCGAGTAATGTTCCTAATTTAAAGAAAAATAAATTAATGTCCTGAGTCTGCTATAAAAACATTAAATCTTATATACAGTTGTATATGCCCAAGAACACTAAGCCTCTTTGGGAACTTGATCGCGGGGTCGAATCCCCGGGGCGCTTTGCCTATACTTTAAAATATATTTTTCCTCCCCAAACAAGGTATACATCCTTTTAACCAAAAAAATAAAATAAAATTGAGTTGAATATTTACCTGGTTGCTCCGAGACCGATGTTGTGAGTAAATATTGTGGCCTTGTAAACATTATTTTGGCCATGGACAGCATCAATACCATACATTATAGGTATCCCTCGCTGACTTGAGAGTGAACCCTCTTGGAATTCATTCACCATATTAACCCATTCTTGTGGGGAGATGGAACACTTCCTCCACCACTCAAAACGCTTCCAATGCCATACTTCTTCATAACTTCATGTGTTGCCAGTGACCGTTCTATTTGGGACATTTGCCCAATTTTTTCTGGCATTGTCATTCTATGTAGCAATTCCTTAATTCACCATTCTATTGGTAAACTTGTGTTTCTAATGCCTATAACCTGCCTCTGCATAGGCAAAGCAACAGAGGAGAAGCACGAAAAATCTCAACATTTTTATCTGAAAAAATAATTAAAAAAAAAAGATAGATAATATCAGTCACTTAGTAACATGAATTTTTAGACACACAACCAACGAACTGAATTGATAGAGAATGGTGATGCACCTAAAGTAATGATAATTCAAACTATCCTGGGTTTTTTATGAATGCTGAAGCTAAAATACATTATAAAAGCTTGAAAAACAGAAGGGTAGGTACCTATGTACTTTTTAATTATTTGACTACAAAATTGTTTATGATACAAAAAAAAAAAAAATTGCATAGTATTATCTAATGTACTGAATTGTATAATATTTTCTATGTTGAGAAATTGATTCTCGTAAACCACTCGTCACTTATCACTCATAGATTTTAGAATATAGTCTTTATTGGCAAATGGTTTGGTAGGGAGTTGCTATGGTACTCTGATGAGTTTAGTACCTAGGATGAGTTGTCAATCATTTATTAACTATTGGTTTCACAATAAATATTTGAAAGTCTATTGAATATAAATAACAACTAATGAATGTTTGACATCGGTATCCTGAAAAAAAAAAAGATATGTACAAGAGTAATCCCTAGTAAGATAAAAGATAAAGCTCCAACTGGGGAAGAAATGGATCCTTCTTTGAATTGCTAGTGGGATGTTTATCAAAAGAAAATGCATGTGTGGAATCAAGAAAAATGGGCAAATTTAGCAAAGCAAGCAATTGGAAAATTCTCCATTTATCAAAATATTCCACCTAATAAAGCGCAAGGTCCTTTTTGTGGTATTCTAATTGATAATGTTGCACGTGCAAAAGTTGGGTTCAAGGTCATACTCCATATAAAGTTGGTGGACCAATTCTGGATGAAGAAGTAGAGAGATAAAAGAATACAAAGTACTTTAAGAAGAAATGGGAAACATATATATAATGTCACAATTATGTGTGATGGATGACACGTATATTAGTCAATTTTCAGTTTGATATACTGTGATGAGAAAATAGTTTTTCATAAATTATTCACCGGATATGAAAAATATGCAAACTACATTTGCAAGCTAATGAATACGGTGGTTGAAGAGATTTGTGAAACTAATGGCGTGCAAATCATCACAGATATATAACGCCTCTTCATATAAAAGGGTTTGTGAGTTGTTTATGACTAGAAGACCTCATATATATCTGCTCATTTTCTTGATGTTATATTACACGATTTTGCAAAGTTTGAGATGCTTCATAAGATTTGGATGATGCTAAAAATGCACTAATTTTATTTACACTAATTTTGTTTTTGGTTAAAAAGAAGTTTAAGACGATGTGAAAAGAGGGAAAGGTAAAGTGCTAAAGGAATTTCAATGTATATTGATTATCGTGAATTGAGATTACAAAGACGTGATGCCTTTAATTTATAGGCAGTTCATATGATAACAAACTAAAGGATAACGATAGCAAACTATATCTATCCTCATCCTAACAGAAAAGATAACGATAGCAAACTGTAACAAACTCTTGATAACAACCCTATGATCTATTACTCCCCCTCAAGGTGGAGTGTGAGGATTATGAACACCCAGCTTGATTGCTAAGTTAGAAAACATCTTACCATTCAAGGACTTTGTGAATATATCAGCTTGTTGTTGCTTTGTTGGAATATATGTGGGAGAGATTGTGCCTGCTTGCAAATGTTCTCTTATAAAATGACAGTCCACTTCTATGTGCTTGGTACGTTCATGAAAAATTGGATTTGCTGCAAGATAGAGAGCAGCTTGATTGTCACAATGTAAAGGTGTAGGTGAGGCACAATCAACCTGTAGACACTTCAACAAACTTCTCAACCAAATTATTTCACTAGTAGCATGAGCAATGGCCCTGTATTCTGCTTCACTAGAAGACATAGATACAGTGAATTGTTTCTTGGTTTTCCAAGAAATTGGGGCAGAGCCTAGTTTCATCAAATAACCCGAAATGGATCTTCAGGTAAGTGGGCAAGAAGCCCAGTCTGAATCACAATAGCCAACAAGTTGAAGATCATTGTCTTTAGGCAATATAATTCCTTGACCTGGTGAAGACTTCAAATATCGTAAGACTCGCATAGCGGCATCCCAATGTTCTTGTTGTGGTGTCTGCATAAATTGGCTTAAAATATGCACCGAGTAAGTGATCTCTGGACGAGTGATGGTGAGAAAAATAAGACGTCCTACTAATTTGCGGTACTGAGAAGGATCTGAAAATGGAGATCCGGCTGCCAATGCAAGACGGTGATTCTGCTCCATAGGAAAAGAAGAGGGCTTGCAACCAAGCATGCCACATTCATCCAAGATATCTAAAGTGTATTTTCTTTGACATATGAATAATCCTGCTAAGCCTCGCGCCAATTCCAAACCAAGAAAGTACTTCAGATTTCCCAAATCTTTCATGTGAAAGCAATTGCTCAAATATTGCTTCGAAATCATTGGCTACCCAGACAACTGGAATTCTCGCAGAACTCAAAATGGAGCAAACAAGCAAGGACAACAATCTGGTGCATTCCTGGCTTGTGGCGATGAGGAGAGAGAAAGTCCAGAAGCTGCAAAGGCAGCTCACGCACTTCATGGAAGATGCATGATACGTAACGCAGGAGTGCATGAGAACATGGCCGGTAATGATAAGAAACCGAGAGATAGAATGGGTGTTAGACAGTGGGGCTTCACACCACATGACACCATTGCTTTCTCTCTTAAAGGTAGTACGCAAGATTGATAAACCTTTCTACGTAACAGTGCCCACAGGGAATACTGTTCTAGTAGAAATAATGGGATATGTTGATCTTGATACAAATATCAAACTGAAAAATGTTCTATTTGTGCCGCAATTTAGCTGTAATCTGATTTCTGTGCATAAGTTAGCACATGGTTCAAATTGTACACTGATATATGATGAAAATTACTGTGTATTGCAGGACCGGATCACGAAGAGGACGATTGGATTAGGTGATCTGCATGAAGGGGTTTATGTGCTCAAAGGACCAACACATGGCGTTTCTTTTAGTGCTGTTCAGCAAAACATGGCCAGCCTTTGGCACTCAAGATTGTGACACCCTTCATTTCAAGCTCTTCAGAAAATTTCTCATATGGTTAAGTGTAGTTTCAGTTTGAATAAGGATGAATGCTGTGATATTTGTCATAAATCCAAACAATGTAGACTTCCCTTCAATCTTAGCAATAATAAAGCTGAGCCACCTTTTCATCTCATGCACTGTGATTTATGGGGAAAGTATAAAACTGCTACACACAACGGATCACACTATTTTCTCACTATCGTTGATGATTATTCAAGAGCAATATGGGTTTATCTAATGAGGCGCAAGACTGAGACCTTAGATATGCTCAAACATTTTTGCAATATGGTCAGGAGGCAATTTAACATGAATGTAAAGAGAATAAGGAGTGATAAGGGTACAGAGTTCACCAATTCAAGCTTCCAAAAATATATTCATGGAGAAGGAATAATTCATGAGACTTCTTGCGTAGCAACACCCCAGCAAAATGCACATGTAGAACGAAAGCACAAGCACATACTCAATGTGGCAAGGGCTTTACGTTTCGAAGCTAATCTTCCCATACATTTTTGGGGAGAATGTGTGTTGGCAGCCACTCATCTCATAAATAGGACTCCCACCATTGCCAACAATGGCATCACTCCTTATGAGATGTTATATGGAAAACCACCAAGTTATGATCACTTAAGGGTTTTCGGGTGTTTATGCTATGTAAAGAACTCATCCAAGCAACAAGACAAATTCGAACCAAGAGCAGAAAAATGCATGTTCATTGGTTATCCACAAAGTCAAAAAGGGTGGAAAGTCTACAATCTCAAAACACATGAATTCTTTGTTTCACGTGATGTGATTTTCTACCAGGATTCTTTTCCTTACAATTTCCATGCAGAAAAAGAAACAAGTTCCAATGTTTTTGTGTCGCATGAAGAAGCTGAATATCCATGCAATACTCTGCATGAAGAAAGTGAACCTATTTCAGGAGGAACTTTGCAAGCTCTAAATGAGGGGGAGCACTCACAAGATACTGCAATAAGTGAAAATGGTCCTCACGATACGGAGACAGGGAGACCTAATGACGTAGTATTGGAAACTCAAAATGAGAGGGAGCATCGTGATATATCAAACAGAATGGAGCAGGTTTTGCGAACAAGGCAGCCTCCAACATATCTCAAAGATTACTATTGCCATGCAGTCACTGTAAACCCTTCATGCACGACATCCAATCCTAGCACCTCTTCAGGTACGGTCTATCCCCTTTCAAACTTTGTAATACCATAAAGGAATTTCAATGTATATTGATTATCGTGAATTGAGATTACAAAGATGTGATGCCTTTAATTTATAGGCAGTTCATATGATAACAAACTAAAGGATAACGATAGCAAACTGTATCTATCCTCATCCTAACAGAAAAGATAACGATAGCAAACTGTAACAAACTCTTGATAACAACCCTATCATCTATTAAGTGCAAATAAAGCAGTCTGAAGAGAATTTGACTTCAACATCAATCAATCCTCAAACAAATTTAGTGTAACTAAAAAATTCTTGTGCTATTTACAGTCATTTAAAAATTCATCGTATGATGAGAAGTCATTGCAAAGTTAATTAAGCCTTCTCAAACGAGATTTGTAACCAATTATATTGCTCTTGTAAGCCTTGTAAAGCACAAAAATGAGCTACAGAAGATGGTAACTTATGGTGAATAGCAAATGAGTGCTGCTAGTAGGGATCCAATTGGATGTCGTGTTCATGCAACTATTTTGGAATCTAACTTTTGGAAGATGTGAAGAAGGTTGCTGATATACATGCCCCTATTGCTAAGGTTCGAAGGATGGTCGATGTAGAAAATCAACCCATAATGGCATTTGTTTAGGCGAAAATTTGTAAGGCAAGATCAGCAATTCAGCATAAAGCTCCAAAGTCTTGCATAAAGTATATTGAAGTCATTGATCGTTGCACAAACAAATTACCAGTCATATTTATATGGCAAGTATTGCTTCTTAAATAGAGACTTTTTTATTACTTTTTATTTGCTTACATATTAATAAATTTACTAGGCTCAAATTTAGGTTAGCATCTAGGTAAATTAATTCACTGAATGTACTCGGTTAATGTGAAAAATTACGCCTTGAAAATTACTTGAAATGAGACTTAATTTCGATTAACGTAAAAAATGATTCAAAAATACTCATATCGTATAATAAAAAATACTAATAAATATTTTATCTGTTTTTTTAATAATTATACTGCTTGAATTATGCGAGTCAATATACAAAAATCTTGAAACTCAAATGAGAAAATTTCTTGGGAACACGTAATGTGATTTTGCTAACGTCCCAATTAGCCCTTAGAATTAGGTTTGAAATTGTAGTTTGAAATTAGAATTGAGGCTACGAATTCTAATTTCTATGTTTGGGAGGCCTTTTGAAATTAACATTATAATATTTTTAACTTAGATCTTAAAAATTACAAACGCAAATTCCTCATAATTAAAGCCAAAGCCTTTATGACAAAAAAATATGTCATGGCGTTACAACACCATGAGACGAGAGCGACCAAATTTGTACCATAATTAAATTGAAAGAACTCAAATCCAAAAAAAAAATTAGTAAAAGGACCAAAATACAAATCCAAGAACCAAAATATTAAAATACAAAGCAAGCAAACCTGGCAAGATGTAAATGCAAACATTTCCGTGAATATTTAGTATATCAAATTTAAAAGTAAATGTCTAATGGAACCAAATCTCAAATAGCTTTATTCAAATAAATTCAACAACTAAAGCACACTGTTTCTACCCATATATAGAAGAAAACAAATGAAATTGAATTCTTCTAATTTATGTTAAATATCTTGAGAAACAGAGAGATGCAGGTCAGAATTTTGAAGTTCAATCATCATAACTTGTGTCTGGATTATTGATGAGCTCACATCCAGCTTATATGCTGAGCTCACATCCAGCTTATTATATGATATCTCTATTAATATAAGGTCAAACACTAATATTCTTGATAACCAATGATGAAAATGAAATGGATGGCCAAAAATTGCAACTTGTTGCAACATTATAATTTATAAAGTACCGAAAATAAAAGCAGAACCACAAATAAAACAACAAAAAGCAAAAAAAAAAAAAAAACAATACAAGTGACTAGAAACAGTGTACCTAAAATAAGGAGGATTACTCCAATGCTCATCAGCAACATATGATAGCACTTTTAAATGGGATGCTGCTGAGTATGATGAGTGCTACAATGTAGTCTCCTTTTACTTCAGAAGCAAGAAATAGAGAAATAGACGACCAAACATTTCTGACTTATATTACTGCTTTGACTCTTCTCACTAATTAGTGCTCACCAATCTCCATAAGTGCTTCAACAAAAGACCTGCTCAAAGCATGTGTAATTCCAGCACAATGTTATTGCAACAAGCCGGACATAATTTTCTAGAATCATGAATTCTTCCAACAGACAATTTATTCATTTTTTAAGGATTAAATTCATTGAACAAAAGAAGCATAAATAAAGGGTTTATAAAAAGGGTGTAGATAAAGTGTCATACCGATGAAGCAGTCACAGGAAGATTTTTCATTTTCCATCTGGGTACCTGTTGTAATGGTTTGGTGCATATATTCCTGCAATTTCTTTGTGGGAAGAAGCTGTTCCTGGTCATCTTCATTTTCATGATCAGAGCCTCTGACTCCAATTCCAATTGCACTGGGTTGTAATTCAGCAATATCTTTAACACCGTATGGAAGTGGTTGGAAGATAGATTCTTCCAAATTATATGTCGGATGGAGTGGTTCTTGCTTATCAGAGCTTTGAGCGTTGGGTTCTAACTCAACAATTTCCTTGGAACTACCACCCAACTCCAACTCCAATCCCTTCTGTTTAATGGAGTGGAGATATTCTGAGGCGTATACTGGAGAAACACCACACCCTTTTATCCCCACTCGTGACATATTTCCAGACTCATGTTGAATGTTGAATTCAAAAGATATGTTGTTATGATCATTTGCTCCATTTTTTTGTATCATCCTAAGTAAAGCACTGTCTCCACTTCTTTGTAACCTGGGAAGATTATTGATGTCACAATACCAAAGAAACACATGATCCGAAATCAAATTCACATCATCCAGAAACCTACGATTGTTGTCGACCCTTCTGCCATTTTTGTAGATAAAACATTCAGCATACAAGTATTTACCATTTGGAAATGACTGAGAAAGAATGAGGCAAAAAATGAAACCGCATAAGTCAGATTTTGGAAGATGCTGAATAGTTATTGAATTCTCTTCTGCACGATAGCTAAACCTGTCTGGAACTTGGACTCCTGGGAGGAAAACATATTGAGGACGATCTTGAAGACCGTGTTTGAGTGAAAAGGATATGTTGTTTTCTAGCACTAGTGGTACAACAGCCGTTGAGGTGAAGACTGAGTCCAGAGATGTGCAGTTAATGGCACTTAACACTTGCAGGGATGGCGGAAGCTCTGGTAGAGACACAAGTTTCTTGCAATCATCTAAGATGAGCTCTTTCAGCATTGTAAGGTTCTTGATGGTTGTAGACAAGCTCTCAACATTGCTTCCACTTAGTAGTAACTGTTGTAATGACGATAAGAGGCCAATGTTGTCAGGGAGTGTTTGTAAGTTGCAACAATTTTCCAAGCTTAGTGATGTTAAAGACCGTAGACCATCAAGGACAAAACATAGAGTCGATGCATTGAGTTGTTTGCACCCAGAAAGGACCAGATTGCTAAGAGATCCTACTCCTGGATCATCAGATAACTTGTTCCCTACACTGTTAAGGTTGTCACAGTCATTTAGACTAAGAAGACGTAGTTTTCTACTACGCCAAATTGATGAGGGCAATTCATGGACAAGTGTACCATCTAACCACAATTCCATCATTTCCTCTGATGTTACTGAAAATTCCTTGAGAGTTGAACAGTTGCTGAGACGTAGTTGACGGAGAGATTTTAAATGAAGGTCAGTTTGAAGGCTTTCAATCTTCGTGCAGCCATCTAAATCCAGAAACTTAAGCTTGTGGAGAGATAAAATGGATGGATGGACCTGATGCAAGCTTTTACACTCAACAAGAGATACTCCTTCAAGGTTTGCAGCCATAGAGAAGTCTGGGACCTCAATCAGGTGATTGGAGAAACTGAGGTAAATTTTCTTTAAATTCACAAGATTCTGAAACATGAAACATACATCACATTGGCCATAAATAATTAAATTCGAAATCATGAGTTTCAACTATAAGAGAATCCTAAGCATATATAGGAACATCACCCAAGCTGTGGCTCTGTTGTAGGAGCTTCACTTGAGGCAGCACAAGGCCGGTTTCCTTAGGATTCACCCCATACGTGTACAAATTGAAATATATATATATATAGGCACATTCATACCTGTACTCCATCCCAAAGCTTTCCAAGGTGGCTGTTGGGCATAGAAAGCTCTACAAGCATTTTAGCACTAAAGGTCGATGGCAAAGACTCAAGACAGTATCCATCCCATTGAAGGTACCTCAATTTATCAGACAATGACACGAGACCGTTAGGAAGGTACACATTACATCTGTTACTCCAATTCCCAGAATAGAATTTAAGAAATCTTAGGTTAGTCATCTTTGCAAAGGAATCAAAACTCAAATGTAGATCCCCAATTTTAGAAACATCTAAAATTATGCCTTCAATAGCTTCAGTTCCCTGACAAACAAAATTAGAATAATAGTAAGTAAATGCTATCATACTAGCTGCATTGTACAGTGATACACAAGTTTTTAAATAGAAGTAATTGCATCTTCCACTTACCCTATTATATTTCAATACATCATACACTTCCTCAGGATCCCACAATCGACTTCGTCTTCCAGGTTCGTTGATAGATTCTTGATGAACAATTTCCCAACCCATTTCTTGTATCAAGTCATGCATTTCTATTCTATTGTCATTTGATATAGTTATGAGAGCCTTATCTAAAAGGACTTCTATCCCAATGGCTGCAAAGAAATTACAAGCTTCCAATAGACTTGTTACATGATCTCTAGGTTCTCCTTTCAAGAAGCACGCAATGTCTAGAAAGATGCCCCGCTGAGTACGATCTAAGTCATCATAACTCAATATTAACACATTATGAATTTTGTCATCAGGAATCTTTTGGAGCTTTCTCAATTCACTTTCCCATGCCTCTTTCCTTCTTGAACGAAGAAGTGCACCCAAAACTTTTAAAGCCAGAGGAATGCCTTTGCAATAGGCAATTACACTTTCTGATAGCTCCTCATATCCATTTTTAGGATGCTTTTCTTTGAAGGCATTCAAACAGAAAAGCTGAAGAGAGTCATGAAAGTTCAATTCCTTGACCTCATATATTTCATCAACTTGGCTAAATATGTGCTTATCTCTAGTTGTCACAATGACTCTACTTCCTCGTCCCAAGCAATCGTAATCTGTGATTAGATCTTCTAATTGCTCTGAGGTAGCCACATCATCCAACACAATGAAAACTTTTTTACGTTTGAGCCTACTCATGACAAAATGGGATTCTACTTTGGGTGAATCAAGGCCAAGATTTTCTTCCTCTAATAGCTTAGAAAAAAGTTTGTTACGTAAAGCATTTAGTCCATACTTTTTTGATTCTTCCCTTACATTTGCGAGGAAGCAATGACCATCAAATTGAGAAGATAATTTGGCATATAAAGCAGTTGCAAGGGTGGTCTTACCTATGCCACCCATGCCCCATATTCCAATGATTCGAACTTCTCTTGACCCAATTTCCAATAATGATTCAATCTGTGCATAATTTTCCTCAACTCCAACCAGTCCCTTCAATTCAATTGGGTATC
Organism: Styphnolobium japonicum; assembly: GCA_023212625.1. NCBI lineage: Eukaryota > Viridiplantae > Streptophyta > Magnoliopsida > Fabales > Fabaceae > Styphnolobium > Styphnolobium japonicum. The sequence goes on from JALBWW010000010.1 coordinate 9,717,712, forward strand.
TAAGATTCAACTTTTGCAAAACATCTCTGACAATTTCCTTAATGAATTCAGACTCAGTCCTAGCATATAGATGGGACAAAAAAAGAAAGGAAAGAATATATCACAAGTGAAACAAATTGGAAAGATAAAAGAATAACAATACATGCGATTAATGTCTCTGTTTTTACTAGGCAATGCAATTCTTCAAAATATAAGAAGCCCTCTAAACTTCCTGAGCAAACTACCAAAAACAAATGTTATACTATCCATATGCAGATATATTAGTACTAGTATCGAAAGAAAAACTGAAAGGAGGCCAAAAAGCCTCAACTCAAGTCAGGTTTTATTTGGAATCAATTAAAAATAAAATTGAATTGATTTAATTTCAAAATTAAATTTTTTGTTTGGAATTCATTACAAAAAATTAGATTTAAATTGATTTGGAAATCAATTCTTATATTTGAAACTCATTAAAAAAGAAATTGATTTCCTTTCATTTTATTATTTTACCTTTTTAACCTTATATTATTGTAAAACAAAAATAATAATAAGAGTAAAATAGTTAAGATAAATAATTAAATTAAAATCAAATTAAATCCTAACAAATCTCACCATATTTGATAGGATTTGTAAATCTAAACAATTAAAATCTATGAAATTTTAAAATTAAATCATTTCTTATTTTTTAACATTCTAAACACAAGATTGAATTTACAAATCAAATAAAATCCCATTTTTTTAAATTCCAAACACACACTAAGCCCTTTTGGGGATTGCTTCAGGTTGCTTTATCTACACTTTAGCCTATCATCTCCTTCTCCATACCATGCCTTAAACTTCATTAGTAACAAAAAAATAAATAAATTATGGATTTAATTAAAAAAAATCATATTTTAGTATATATTTTATTGCTGAGACTCCTTTTCCCCTTGTTGCTATCATGTATTGCAACTTGTGTTATGATTTGAGCTGTATCGTTATGTTATGTACCTGAATCTCGTCATCTTATTCTAATATTATTCTTGTCCAGATCGAAAAAATTCAGCAAAAAAAACACCCGATTAGAAGCATTTTCTTAAATTTATATATAGTTTATCCATATTTTTTTTCGGATTTTCACTTTGCCTAACCGTAATAGAAAAAAAAAAGTCTAAACCAAAAGAAAGGCACAGTTCAGTTTATCAGTTTACCTATAAGTTAGAGAGTCCCAGCCAGCTAAATTGGCTGCTTCGGTGAGAGAGGTTTTCCATTTGTGCACTTTGTCTTTGTTGCGCTTCAGATCTCGCTCATGTTTTGCCAAAGCTTGCTTGTAGCTCCCAGTCTGCTTCCTTACATGTGATGGATCTATGTTATAGAACACAGGTATAACAACCTGTCCCTGATCTTTCTTGCATTCCATAATCTTGCTGAGTTCATCCAAGCACCATTTTGAAGAAGCATAGTTTTCTGAGAAGATGACTAGAGATGCGTGTGAGTCTTCAATGGCTTTGATGAGTGCTGGTGAGATCTCATCTCCTTTTTCAAGCTGGTAGTCTATATAGGTTTCAACTTTCTTTTGGCTCAGGGCATCATAAAGATGGCTTGTGAAGTTGCTGCGGGTATCTTCACCTCGAAAGCTAAGAAAAACGTCATATCTTTTCAGAGACTCAACAGAAGAAGAAGACGTAGAGGAAGAAGCAGCAACACTGATCATTTGCTGCTTAGCCATGGTCAGGATTCCAAGTGCTGCACCGATCACAACGATATGCTTAATTTGACTATAGGTGGAAAGGTGGATTCGGGACAAACAAACGAATGGTTGAGAGGGATTCACTGTGTCAATTCAGCTGCCAATGTAGTAGGTGGACTTGATTAGCAAATACTGTTTTAAATTGCGAATACGGTTATGTTGTGGCTGTTTAAATTATAGACAATTGCGAGAAAATATTAATCATGCAGCTATAATTGTGGTTATAGAGATCTTTAAAATTATAATATTGTAACTATAATTACAATCTTATAATATTGCAGCGGTAATTACAATCTTACAATATTCCAATCGCAATTACAATTGTAGATCACAATTTAAAACGCTAGAGAATACAATCCTCCCTATTTATTAATTTGGACTTCTTCAACTTACAATACACGAATACTACAAATATTTATTGCACTTAAAAATATTACTACTTAAAAAATTTAGACTATGAATTTAAGTCTAGTTCTTATTAATTACTTTATGTGTATAATATTATTATATTTATATTTTTACTATATTGTTGTACTTTTTTATTTTTTAAATATTTATTGTCTTAAAAATATTACTACTTAAAAAAATTTAGAGTTCAAATTTAAGTCTTATTCTCATCAATTATTTTAAAAAATATATATATTCTTATTTTTACAATCTTATTTTCTTTAAAATTAAAATAAATTGATGAAATTTTTTATTAACTTTAAAATTTATTTTTATACATATATAAATATAAATTTATTTTATTTAATATACATGATCATACTCATATTTTATTTTTTTAAAACTATCATATTTATGTTTTATTTTGTATCGTATCGTATCGTATGATATTCGCACAAGTAACATACAACATAGATTATAAGTCTTTTCAAAATTATTTATCGTTTTGAAACTTATTATCAACATTATGGTATTTTTATCAAGGTAATTTTTTATTTATTTTTGTCACGTGAGGTGCCAACGCGTTTATTATGAATTTCGCACTTCATTCCTGCTCCAGACTTCGCTCACTTCTAATCTTTATAAAATTTTGTTTGGGAAGGGAAGAGAAGACCGCGTAACTAGCAAGGAAGCAAGATGGGTAGGGGGAAGATTGAGAACAAGTTCACTGAGATAGTTTAACTTCTCTCCCTTTCTTCATCCTAATATTTAGGAGATGGGTTATTCTTATACTTCTCTTCTGGATTTTGGTTTTTAACATTTGTTGTGACTTGTGAACCAAGACGAAGATAGTCATCGATCAGTACTAGAGGACTTTGAGGATATCGATCTGAAGTGTGCCCAGTATGAAGTGAACCAAGCATTGATGTTTCTCTCTATTACTTAATTTTTTTTGGGTTAATCTCTATTACGTAATTTTAAGTTTTAAACTATTGGTGTCTTGGGTTTTTTTGTTTGCAAATATTGCTCGAGAGCTTGAAAAAACTTGAAGAACACATTGTGGGCCAAAAATAATAATAATTAAGTAAGCTACTTCCAATTTATTACTTACATAGTTACTTATACATGCATCATTATTATTTTATTACTCACTTCTAATTTTATAAAATTTCTGTCCTTTAGAAGCTTGGATAGTCCAGTTAACAGAAAAAATAGCAGTTGATTGTTTACTCCTGGTAAGTGTAGCTTGACTTGCTTTTGTTTCATACTCTTCGTTGTAATGCAACTTTTCCCCTGTATGCTTTTATTATCTCACTGGCTCTCCTTTACAACATTACCTGGCATTCCCCACAGAATCAAGTATGGCTGGTTTTGGTATATGGTGTTTACGGTACTTATACATCTTGCATATTAACAGGGAGATATAAATCTGGTGAATATGTATCTACTGCATATCTGACTTTAGATGCTAATGGTGATTTGGTGAGTATTATTAAAAGCTTGCATATATAACGATGGTAGAACTTAAATTTTAATGGTGACTAGGTGGGTATTATTAAAAGTTAACATATATAACAATGGTGATTACAAGATTATAAGGATGATTACAAGGTAATGCATTTGAAGACAAGCTTTTAAGATGTAGAATTATTGAATAAAAGACTTGGTGCCAAAAGACTATTAACTTGGAAGATTGAAAGCTGGAGGATGGGAATGGGTTTTCTCATTTCTCACTTTCATAGGTAATAATAACTACTGGATACAGGGTAGTTGAAGAGTAGGTGAGACCAACTTTTCATTTTAGCAAAAATGTAAGACCAAGTAATTTATTGGGAAAATAACCCTAAGGGTCAGTTTAGTAAATAATAATGATAATTTGGTTCATTTTAAAAATTAATTAATTATTTAACTAATTTAATTCATAATTTATATACAGTTAATTAATAGTTTATTTTTATTTTGATATTTAATATGTGATTAACTATATATAAATTATTAGTTAAATTAATCACATATCAAATATCAAAATGAAGATAAACTATTAATTAACTGTATATAAATTATTAATTAAATTAGTTAAATAATTAATTAATTTTCAAAACAAATTAAATGGTCGTTACTGTTCATCAAACTTACCCTTCCTATCATTTTTCCTAATTTATTGGCTGATACTTCAGCTTCACTTGTGTATGTTGTACGACGTCTGCATCATATCAGATAGTTTCACTAACACTTACGCATTAAATAGAACTTGCTTTATTCTCATGAAATAACTTTGACACTGTTAAATGCTCCGATGTCTGAAAAATCCTGTATAAAGTTTGGTCTAGACTAGTGCTTCTACCATTAATTTCATTTGGTTGATCACATCTGTTTTGATTGGGAACCTCTTTAAGTTTAGACTATTTTTCAATGATCTTCCTTCTTAATATGACTATTGATTCTATACATTTGTTTTATCAGTAAAATATAAGAAAAAGTCTGTTAATTTTATCGCTATGCTTGTGCTGATCTAATTTTGTTGTTTTACCTTCATGATTCTTTCTTTATAGTCCATTGACTAATTGCGAGTTATGCTAAATGCATTGGAATAAAAGAAGTGTGATGCAAGAGATCATTCAAATTTGTTTTTTTTAATGCATGTTAGGTGCCAGAGTTATGGAAACAGTATCATACAACTAAAATAAAGTTAAAAAAATAGGAACTAAACACACAAATTTAATGTGGAAAACCCTTAAACAAATCAAGAAAAAAAAACGACAGGAAGAGTATAATATTTTCATTATGAAGAAGATATTACAACTGTCTTTCTAGATACAAGGAGAGAACAATGACACTCTCTTTAGAGTTGGGAGAATATAATTCTCTCTAAATAAATAAGAGAAAACTCTATAAGTAAAACTCTTAGGAGAAATTATATGTTTTTTCCTCTAAAATGGGATGATGAAACTGATGGAGGAGGTCTCTATTTATAGAGGAGAACCTCCTCCATTACTCGTAAATGCAGCTAATCCACCAAAATATGAGAGAATTTTTTTTCTTCCTGACATGCTTCCCATCTACCTCCTGCCTTCCTTTCTTTCATCGTTTGAAAAACTTTTCAATGCCACAAAAATTGGCTTTATCTGACCACAATCTCCCACTTAAAGTCACTTTTTGTGAGTAAATCTTTCTCATCTTGCCAATTTTATGTTGCTTACATTTCTGCTAGACCATATGTGGATCTACATCATGTAAACTTATCAGCATTAATTGCTTTTGTCATGACATCTGCTAGGTTGTCTTTAATGTGAATTTTCTGCATAACTACACTTCCTTCTTCCACTACTTCTCGAACAAAATGATATTGAACTACTATGTGCTTTGTCCTTGAATGAAAAGCCAGATTTCTTACAATGTGCAAAGCACTCTGAATGTCACAAAACACAGTAATCTTATGTTGCTTGTACCCGAGTTCCTCTATTAACCTTTGAATCCAGACTGCTTCATTGCATGCTTGCGTAGTTACCATATACTCAATTTCTGTAGTAGATAAAGTTAAAATAATCTATAACTTAGATATCCAGCTTACTGCACCTCCTATAAGTGTAAATACATATCCAGTTGTAGATTTTCTTTTATCAGATCATCTGCAAAATCTGAACCAACATATCCTCTGATAGTAAATTCCGATCCTCCAAAACAATGCAGCATATGAGGTTCCTTTAATGTATCTTAGGATGCTCTTGATAGCATTCAAATGCTCTTTACCAAGATTTACCATAAATCAACTAACCATCGCAATTGCTTGGGAAATTTTTGGTTGGAGCATATAAATTTCTTCTTCAAGTTCTCCATGAAAAAATGCAGTTTTTAGATCCAACTGCTCAATATGTAAGTTAAACGTAGCACATATAGATATGACTACTCTGACTGTTGTGAGTCGAATCACTGGGGAAAATATCTCATTAAAATCAATACCTTGTTTCTGAGCATATCCTTTTACCACCAATCTAGCATGATATCATTCTACTTGATCATTGCTATCCCGCTTGATCTTGTAGACCCATTTGTTACCAATGAATTTTATGCCACATGGTAATTTCACCAGTTCCTATGTCTTGTTTTTGTGAAGAGCTTCAATTTCTTCATGCATTGTTGTCATTGATAAACATATTTTATATGCATAATTTAGCACATCTCATTAGTCTATTATTATGAAATTATTGCATATATGAAGTGAAAATTGTATAATTCCTCATATATTGGTTATGTTGTTACAAATTGAGCAGAACACCCGAAGAACTATTCAAAGCAGTTGCTGAACCAAAATATCATGAACTTGAATGTTGATATCAGTATAGCTCAAACAGAAGAGAAATGAAGATCTAAACTCAGTGAATTTTGGGTTACATCAAATTCAGGACAAATAAGAAAATTCCTGCTCAAACCTATACTCGGTTATTCGGTGATTTCTCAAGATCTAACCGTTGGATGTAGCTGAAATTTTGATATGTCATTCATGACATCATTCTCTATGACTTTCATTGAAATGAAGATTTCAAGATTAGCAAAGGAAGTGGGTCAAAATTAGGCAACAAGTTGGTGGCTGTCATTATTGACATAATCTGAGTAGTTTTGGAAAAATGGCCATAACTCAAGATCCAACCGTTAGATCTAGCTGAAGTTTTGATATGTTCTTCACGACTGCATGTGCTACAACTTTCATGAAGAGAAGATTTCCAAATTATGACGAAAACAGTGACGAATTTGGTAATCTTCGGAGCTGAAATTTCAACCCATGTGTAAAGAGATTTGACAAAATTGTAATTGAATAGTTCTAGCCTTTGCCTATAAAAGGAAGACATTTGCCACACTTAAGGGCATCCAATTTTCTGAATTCTCTCATTGTAGTTTGAGTTATGGGTGAAACTTTGATAAATTGTGAGATTTATACTTTGATTTCAAGGTTAATTCTTCCAATTTGTCTAAAGTAAATCCCAAAGCTCTTGTAGTTTGTATAATATATTCTCCATCTTATTCAAGTTTCTTCATCTTGATGTCTAGTTAAGGTTCTTCCTAGAGTTAGGGGTGAAGCTTTCATAAATTGTGAGATTTATACTTTGATTTCAAGGTTAGATCTTCCAATTTGTTTAAAGTAAATCCCGAAACTTTAGCCCGTTGTGTTCTTGTTAATACCAACAACCACTTTCATTTCTATCATGCTTTTCGCTTGTTCTTTTGCTTCCTTTAATATAATGAGTAGCTAAATTTCTATACTAGGATTGCAATTTGAACTCACACGTAATTTGATTCGTTTATCATATCCAAGAGTAGGTTGATTATCTTGAATTGTTTATCTTACTTGTTCTTAATGCTTTTAATTAATTGGCCATTAATTAAATTGAATTGATAAACATTAAGCAACTTGACAAAGGGATTTTGGTTTTAGATCTAGGTAAGATAACATATGATCTTTGTGCGAAAGCCTTGAGTTTATATAGGATAGACATATACCTATATGACATATGTAACCATTAATGAAATCGGAACTTAATGAATTCTTAATTATTTGATAGACATAGACATATAGTTTATCATTAATTAATGATATTTCTATTTGACCATCGAAAGAGGCTTATCGATAAATTAAGGATTTCTAGTTAACAATTCAAATAATTAATTGATCTTAGATAGAAGTAAGAGAATCAAGTAAAGTGTGAGGAATAATTGCAATCCTAGGCTTAGTTAATTTGATCATTAACTTTATCTTCGTGTTTACTTTAATCTTTAGTCTTTCATAAATCATCTCTTATTAAGTTGTTTAAATAAGATTGAGTTTTGCAAACTTTTAGTAGATAGTCAAATTTAGAATTAATCCTTGTGGGTTCGACACTTTCTTACTATTATATTACTTGATTTGCGATAACGTATACTTGCGTTCTGATTTACCACATCAGTCATCCACAGAGAAGCCACTAGTAGCTTCATGAAAAGTTGATGGCTCTTTATCATCTGTTAAAAGACAGTATGCAACATTGCTCTCCGTTGTGCCAATTTGGCGGCCTTCTCTCACGAGTTGACCGTCGAATTTCTACAACCTCAGACTCAATTGGTTCTAGTACCTCATGCTCTAGTGTTGCTTTAGTAGAATCTACTGGATTATTTTCCACAGATACCTTAGTAGTCTCTGTACCTTCTTTCAACGTGCTGTCGTTTTCATCTTTCTGGTGTAACTGATCTTCTGCAAAGATCGCATTCTTGTTGACAATAACCTCACAGGCAGTAGAATCCCACTGGCGATATCCCTTTACTCCGTCAACATATCCCAAGAATATACACCTCCTAGATTTTGGATCCAGTTTCGTTCTTTCTTGTGTGTTGTACATCACGTACACAAAACATCTAAATATATGTAAATTAGAGTAATTTGTTGGCTTACTAGTCTACATCTTCATCGGTGTCTTTAACTCAATTGTCATTGATGGAAAACAATTTATCACATGACAGGAGGTATTTGCCGCTTCAACCCAAAAAGAATTGCGTTGACCTGCAGTCCTCAACATAGTTCTCATCTTTTCTACAAAAGTTATATTCATTCGCTCTACCTCCATATTTTGTTGAGACATGTATGTGACTAGAAATTGTCTTTTGATACCTTCTTGCTTACAAAGACCAAGAAACTCGCCATCTATATACTCCCTTCCATTATCTGTCCTCAAGCACTTGATCTTCTTCCCATATTCAAGTTCTACTTGCGGTTTGATGTCTTTGAATATTGAAAATGCATCTGACTTCTTTCTTGATTTGGGACACCCATTTGGAGTACTCATCAATAAATGATACAAAATACTTTGCTCCTTCTAGGGATATTTCCGGTGATTCCTATACATCAGAATCAATCAAGTCAAGAATGCATTTACTCTATGTAACAAATCTATTAAACTTCAATCTATGTTGCTTACTTGTAACACAATGCTCACATAAAGGTAGATTAACTGATTTGAGCCCAAGAAGCAGCTTTCTGTCAGAGAGAATCTTCAAACCTCGTTCTAACATGTGGCCTAGTTTGAGATACCACATCATCGTTGATTCTTCTCCTTTGCTGGTTGATGCGACACATGCATCAACTTCTTGTTGTGTTTCTCCTTTAAGCATAAATAGATTTGTTGTGATCTTTTCTGCCTTCATAACCACAAGAGCACCTCTAACAATTTTCAAGATCCCATTTTCAACATGGGTCTTACATCTAAGGCTATCTATTTGTCCCAAAGACAATAGATTCTTCCCCAAGCCCATCACATATCGAACCTTCTGAATAGTGCGAATAGTACCATCAAACATCTTTATTTTCATAGTACCAATACCAGCGATCTCCAAAGCATGATCATCCCCCATGTGTACAGAACCTCCAGAAATTGGTTCATATATGTGGAACCATTCTCTTCTTGAAGTCATGTGCCATGTTGCTCTTGTGTCTAATAACCAGACATCATATAACTGTTTTCTGCCTACAATTGTTGTTATTGTCTCATTGTATAGAACTTCACCATTATCAATGGTGCTTGCCACATTCCCTTGAGTTTTTGATGGCTCAGGGTCTCCACTCTACTTCCTATGCCAACAATCCTTCTTCAAGTACCATCTCATGCCACAATGGTGGCATTTGAAATTTCACTTCATTCGTGATTTTGATCTACCGTGATTATTACTTACACTAGATCCACATTCTGTTGACCTTCTTCTCATCACTGTCAAAGCTTCCGCTTGCTGTGAACTTGCTTGTTTGTCTTCCTTATTCTTGCGCCTGATTTCTTCTTCCAAAATAGCGACTGCAGTTTCATCGAAGACTAGATTGTCTTTGTTATTTGTGAGATTGATGATGAGTTAATCAAACGAGTTTGGTAGACTTTGAAGTAGAATTTCAGCACGTTCATCTGTCTCTACGTTGTAACCCGTTGAAGTGAGTTACGAAAATAGAGTATTCAAGGTGTTTATATGGTTAGCCATTGATGTGGAGTCCGCCATTTAAAGAGTATAAAGTCTCCTTTTTAAGAAGATCTTATTGTGAAGTGACTTGACCTCATATAATTTGGTGAGTGCATCCCAGATCTCCTTTGCCGTTTTCTTTTTTGCAATGCTTGACAATATCATGTTTGCCATAGCTATATGCAAATTTCCAATAGTCATCCATCTCCTTTCGCCTCTCATCAATTATTTCTGAAGGTCTGCCATCAATTGCTGGTAAGCAATTGTCTTTCCTCAAAATTGTTCTTATCTTTAGTTTTTATAGGGAGAAATTACTCCCATTAACTTCTTAATCTCGAATTTTGCTGCCATGGTATTGACAACGATCTGCTTCTTAACTGAACCGGCTTATTCTATTTCACAGTGAATAATACAATATATGTGAGCAATATTGTATATATACCATATCGAGTCAATTCTCTTATACGTTAATAATATTGCAAAAGTATACAACCACACGTGTGAATAGTAACCATGAATAGTAACCATCAACCAAGTGCTCTGATACAACTATTAAGTACCAGAGTTATAGAAACAGTATCACACAGCTAAAATAGAGCTGAGAAAATAAGAACTAGACACACAAACTTAATGTAAAATAAACCCTTAAACAAATCAAGGGAAAAATCACGGATAAGAGTAGAATATTTTCACTATAAGAAAGATGTTACAACTATCTCTCTAGATATAAGGAGAGAAAAATGACACTTTTTAAATTTGGGAGACTACGATTCTCTCTAAATAAATAATAAAAAACTTTAGAAGGAAATCTCTCAGGAGAAACTATATGTTTTTTTCTTTGAAATGAGATGATGAAACTGATGGAGGATGTGGAGGATGTCTCTATTTATAGAGGAAAAGATAGAGGAGAACCTCCTCCATATCCCGTAAATGCAACTGATCCACCGAAAGATGAGATATTTTTTTTTCTTCTTTCTAACATGCTTCCCATCTACCTCCTGCCTTCCTTTATTGCACCGATTGAAAAACTTTTCAATACAAAAATTGGCTTTATCTGACCACAATGTGAATTGGTATGCTTCTATTAATTTATATTTATTTATGTAAAATGGGCAATTAAAATTTATCTTTCTATTTCAGTGGTTTATTTATCGCTATCTCATATGAAAGCAACTTCAATTTTCTTGATACAGAGAAGAGCTTTTCCAAATCTTGAACAAGTCAATTTCAGATATCTTCGGCCAGCGAGTTTGGATGCCAAAATGTTACACCAATTTGTGATTTTATGTACACATTCTCTGCGGCAAAGTTTCTTTTTTGGTGAGTTGAAGCTGGACGTGGGTGCTTTGGGTGTGGATAATCATGATTCTCAATGAGCTGTGTAAGGTCCTTCTCTAAATATTCTTTTTCAAGTTACAAGGCCATAAATAGTGACATGCTGATAGGAGATAGGAATCTTTGTAGATGAAATCATGATTGCTATAGTTACAATGGGGTTTTTGAATTTGGTTGCTAATGCTAACCTTTAATGATAACATATGGATAGATTGTAGAGATGTTTAGAATCTAGTAGAAAATATTATCAATGTTGTTGAGACCATATATATATATATATATATATATATATATATATATATTTGCAACTATATCTGTTAGGCTTGCAGGTGTCTCCATTTATTTGTCTTTTAGATATCATGCTTTTGCCATTTGAGAAGATCAGTCAGAATAAGAACTTCAGTTGTCAATTATGCCAGTCTCTTTAATGTCATTCTTCTTTTGGTTTCTTCCACCCACAGTCTTGATCTTTATTACTCAACAGAAGCATATGAGTAAAACTACTAAGCCTGCAGATATAACTTCCATTGTTCAGTCTTCATTTGTATCATGTCACATATGTAAACTAAAAATCATAAGTACAAGACCTTTGTAATTTTAGCATTAGGTAATACTGACTCTGACTGGGCCATCACGAGAGTATTTTATACTCATATTCATTCTTTGATATTTATTAGTTCTTACGTTTTACCACTCAAGTAAAAATACAAAGCATTTTCCCCTTACTCTCTGCTTGAAGTTTTTATTCTTGTATGTTAAAACCATTGGCTTTGTACTTCAAATTATAGAAGTATAAAAGTATGAAAGAGGTTATTTATTGATCTGTGTTTCCTGGAACTGTAGGTTTATCTCTATTCACGTAGATGGACTTTTCTGATATCAACAAGTGCTCTTACAGGCTTGGGAAGGGCGGGGTTATGACTACTTTATGGAAAACCTTAGGAATATGAGTTTCCCTGTTGATGGACTTGCATTGGATCCTGACCTAGTAACATGTTGTCTCTAGCAAGCTGAAGGCATTTGGCAATCCATTGGATTAGTATTATCTCTCGTTTGTCCAAGTGATCTTTGTATTCCATTAAATTGGTCAGGTAATTAGACGCCTTGTCATAGACAGAGAAAGAGGCAGTTTGGTTAAAGCTGATCGGTTTGGTTATGTAAAAAAGGGCATGGCACCAAAATGTGGGCAAGAATCATATTTCTTTATCTAAATTTGGCATTTTAATTGAAGAGTTTAATTTTAATTAATAGTCAGTGTAAAATTTCTTTACACTCTCATCCAATCAAATATTGCTAAATTATTAAAAGAGTTTGACTATCACAACAACAACCTAAAAAATCTAACTCTTTTCATGATGTATCAGTACATTATTAAATAACAGTGTAAAGAAATTTTACACTAACAATAAATTAAAATTAAATCCTTAGTTGAAACTGTTAGTTGTAGCTCACTAGCTCACCTTTACGATCTTATACTCCTTGATCATATTTATTCTTTTCTAGTCACTTGCTGAAAAAAAATACATAAACAAATAAAAAGATATTTGTGCAAATTACCATATTCATGTGTTGAAATTTCTGAGTTGATCGCTTGGTCAAATTGGGGATCTAATATGTCATTTTATATGGCAAGCAATAAGATTAAAACACTAAATTGGAGATAAGGGATGTAATGAGTTATGAAATTACATTTTTATATTTAATTCTTATATCTTTGTGTTTGATATAAGGGTAATATGAAAATAATAAATTTATAATTCTTGTCATTCCATTCACTTTCCTTAGAACTTTCAAATAATGATAAAGAAACTTTCTTCTATTCTACCTACAGATGGTAAACGGGTTGTTCCGCCCCACCATGGGTTGGCCTTAAACGGGGCGGGGTGGGTTGACCCGTTTTTGATCGGTGGGTTGAAAATGTCAATCCACCCCGTTTTATGGTGGGTTAACAGGTTAGTGGGTCAATTTGCTTAAAAATTGAAAAAAATTAAAAAAAAACCATAAATTGTTATCATTTCACTCACTTAATAAAGATTAAATACAAATAAATATAAATAAGTCTATTCCATAAGCATTAAGTAAGTACTTGATCCACAAAACAAAAACATATAAGTCTATTTCATAAACAAATATTCAAACAAGTCTAATCCATAATCTATAAATAATTCCATAAAAAAAAAACATAACCCGACGAGTCAACCTGCCCCGCCATAACCCGTGAGTTACCATTAAAAAATGAGTTGAAAGAGGTAACCCAACCCGTTTCTTTTCGACGGGTTAACAGGTTGACCCGTTGGGTTGAACCTATTTTACCATATCTAATTCTACCATCAAACAATGGTATGAAAATTTTATTTCATATCATCCCTTTCTATTCCATTTCATTGCATTATATATCATTTCATTTCACTCACCATAAAACATTCAAACATAGCCTACCGGTATGCTTGAATGGAGGGATATAGAGGAAAGGGGTAAATTTTTCATTTCTAAATTTTGAGCATTATAAAATATTTATAATAATGAATAAGTGATGATTGAAATGTTACATGATAATTTTTCATTTTATTTTTCTCATTTTAAAAAATTCTCAAATAAGGAAAATGTTACCTTAAAATAAAAAATTACTCTTTCTCTTCCTTCTCTTTTAAACTTCCAAGCATACCTTATTGACTAGTGTCACAACTGTTCCCGAGATTTTAGAGGAGTCGCCACCAATTTTATTTGGTTAAGGAAAAATTAGAAAAATCTTTTTAAAATATTGAATAAGCCAATATGCGCATTAAAGTTTGATTCAAGAGTCTACTTATGCATAGGGAATGATAGAACCCTTCATATACTTATCCTTAAATGGTTACCCTAAAGTTAATTGTGCGAATTAAAAATAGTGTAAGCATATTTAATTTACCCCATAAAACAAATAATCAATGATAACAATAAATAAATCAATAAATAAAAATAGAATCATAAAATAATCAAATACCAAAATATTTACATGCAATAAAGAAAATAAAGATCAAAATGAATTAAAATATTACAAATAGATAGATAATAAGACCAAAGATTAAATTATAAAAATTCACAAGTTTGGAAAGAAATAAATATTAAAATTAAATTAAAATATTTACAAGTTTAACAAGATTAAAATATTTATAAGTTGAGAAAATTATCAAATGCTAAATTAAAAATATTTACAAACTCATAAGAAAATAAAGATAAAAATTTAATGAAAATATTTACAATTTTGGTTTGCTGTGAGTGCAAACGTATCCCTAAGTGTAATAGAGAACTCAAAATCATGTAATTCTTTAAAAAATAATTGTGAGTTGGTTAATTTTAATTATGGAAAATATTAATTTATTTAACAAATAATATTAAAAATAAGAAAACAAAGAAAAAATGTTAAATAAATAAATAAAACAAAATTAAAAGTAGAAGGTAATACTGAAAGGCAAGAAAAGAAAACTACAAAATTAATAAATAAAAAAAGAGAAAAACAATAAAATGAATAATCAAATAAACTTGAAAGATATAATACCAAAAAGAAAATAAAAAACACATAACAAATTTAAAATAGAAAAGACTAGTAAAAGAAAATAAGAAGCAAACACCTAAATGATCATCAAATAAATTTAATAGGTAAATACTAAAATAAAATTAGCAATAAGACAAGATAAATAATTAAAAAGTAATTAAATAAAACTCAAAAATTAGTAACAAAATAAAAATAAAAGTACAATAAAAAGAGCATGATGCTTTTGATTTAAGGCTAAAAGACTAGGAATAAGGAACCACCTCCTTCCCCCCATGTCACAGCCTCCATCTTAGAATTGAGCAAAAAGTTTATACTCAAAGCTAGATGCATGTTCAAACATTAAAAATTTTAGCTGAAGTTTAAGGAGCTTACAAGAAGTCAGTGTAGCTTGAAATTTCAACTGAAGTTTCAGTGTGAGACTCTGGGCTTGTCTTCAATTTGGATCTTTTATCAGTTTCACCCATTTTATTTGGACTAATGAGTCATATCAAGATGAGCTCATAAATAATAGTATAAGAGACGTGGCTAAAAATATTTTGTTTTCAATTTTCTTTAAAAAATGATAAAAGAAAAAGAAAATGTTACTTTTTTTAATTTTTAATTTTCATTTTGTCGTTCTAGTCAAAATTAGGTGCTAACATTAGTCTCTATTTGCTTGCTCTTTCGAATAAAAAGGATAAAGGAAAGTAAATAAGCAATCAATTTTGTCTAAGTAACAAGAAACCATTTATTAATAAAAATTCAAAGAAAATTGGGCGTCTCAATACTCGGTAAAGGATAACTTGATTGTTCAAAATTCAAGAGCAAGTAAAAGATCAACTAAGTTATTCAAAATAACCTGTAATATACCAACAAATTATTTAAAAGATTTATTGACCAAACTAGGTTATTTAAAAACCCATTAATAAAACATCAGGTTATTAAAAAACTAGGAATTTGTAAACTAAGCTATTCAAAAACCTATCATCAAATTGTTCAGAAATTTTAAAGAGAAAACTAGGTTATTCAAAAACCTAGCAATATACCATCGGGTTATTCCACAACCTAGAAACTACAAACTAGGTTATTCAAAAAACCTAGCAATATACCATCGGGTTATTCAAAAATTTGAAATCTGTAAACTAGGCTATTCAAAAACCTATCATCAAATTATTCAAAAAATTTAAAGAGCAAACTAGGCTATTCAATAACTTAGCAATATACCATCAGGTTATTCAAAAACCCAGAATATTCAAACTAGGCTATTCAAATACCTAGCAACATAACATCGAGTTATTCCAAAACCCAGAATCTGTAAACTAGGCTATTCAAAAACTTATCATCAACTTGTTCTTAAATTTTAAAGAGCAAACTAGGCTATTTAGAAACCTAGCAATATACCATCAGATTATTCAAAAACCTGGAATATACAAACTAAGTTATTCAAAAACTTAGTAATGTAACATCAGGTTCAAAAACCCATAATTTGCAAACTAGCTATCCAAAAACCTAGCAATATATCATTAGGGTTTCTCAATACCCAAAAATAAAGGACTAAGCTTATCAAAACATAGTAATGGGTTACCAGGGTTGCACAATACCTGGAAAAGATAAACTAGGCTTCTTAATACCTAACAAAAGATCATCGAGGTTTCTCAATACCCGAAACTAAAAAATTAGGCTTCTCAATACCTAGTAATGGACTACCAAGGTCGCTCAATACTTGGAAAGAGTAAACTAGGCTGCTCAATACCTAGCAAAAGATCATGGGGGTTTCTCAATACCTAAAACTAATTCTCAATACATTGTAATGGACTACCAGGGTTGCACAATACTTGAAAAAGATAAATTAGGCTGCTCAATACCTAGCAAAAGATCATTGAATTTTCTCAATAACTGAAACTAAAAGACTAGGCTTCTCAATACCTAATAATGGACTACCAGGGTCGCTTAATACCTGGAAAGAGTAAACTATGCTGCTCAATAACTAGCAAAAGATCATCAGGGTTTCTTAATACCCGAAACTAAAAGACTAGGCTTCTCAAAACCTAGAAAAGATCAATGACATGCTATGGTGATGAAAAAGTGTCTTGCAAAATTGTAAAGCTGATTAATTTTTGAAGCTAAAGATCAATGTTAATGCTAAAGTTCAAATTTTAATTTTTCAATTTTATTTTTTTGTAAACAAGCATAAAACTTCTTTCATTTGATAGAAAAATCTCATTTTAGATTCAATGAGATGAAATTGCATTTCTCATGAACTTTTTCAAAAGTGCATTTACCATTGTGTCACAACACATGCTAATTTGCTCGAGAATAACCAAGTTGGCTTCAAAGATGGTAGAAACAGTAAAGAATCTTGAATAAGGAAAAATAGAGATTGGGTATTTTGAAGCAATCCCCCTAGTATACAATCACTAGTCCATAAAAAGAATTCTCAAAACTTTTTTATCCTTTTCAATCTTAGAGGTTTTTCAATCAGCCCCTAGTTCATAACTCCAATATCCACAATGATCTATGAGATTTAATGTCCGACTTCTCTTTGCAAACGTTTTTCATTTCTTGTTCCAAACATTTAGTGAATTGTCTAACATTCGCTTCCACCAAAAGGTACTTTAAATGTCTCATTATTCAAGGAATCGCTCTTTTTCATTATTTTTTCATATTTTTTCTTCTTTCTTCACTCTTTTTTTCACTCTTTTTCTTTTTTTTTCATCATTTTTTTTTCAAAAGGAGCAATAAAATAAAAACTTGAAGGAATAAGAGCATCTTGTCTCAAAATTAAAGTTTTTGAAAATAAAATCAATCAATCATTGACCAAAATGAATTTTATAAAGCTTGTAACGTGACTAAGGTTATAGGTTATGAAAGAAAGGTATAAATGGTCCAAACAAGTATTTAACGGTTATCTAGAATCAAGAATCTTTAACTTTTCAGACAGATTCTGTCAATTGACTTGCACTCTCAAGAATAATGTCTCTTGTTGCATCTTGTAACAAGATTCACAACTTTCTCTTCATTTCATTTCTTTGCTTGTTTTTTTGCTCTTCTTTTTCATTTATACACTTTTGCTCTTCTCTCTTTGATTTTCAATTTCATTTATTTACTTTTGCTCCAATCTTTTTTCTTTTTATTTTTTTACAATCGGCATCACAAATTATACAACAATCAATTGACAGTTATTGACCTTTACTATGTGCAAGCCCTCAATGTAGGCATGATCCTTATCCAAGGTTCTCTGAAGAAAATTTTAGGCTCATGTAGGGTGATAAAGGATGATGATTCTTTTTTAGGATAGAGAGAAATGGCCAAACCTCATTTCAAATCATGATTGCTCATTTTCAAATATATAATCCTAAGACATGATCTCAATCATTGTACCTTGTTCATTTGCTCCTTTTTCTTATTTATTTTCCTTTTTCTTTTTTTACTATGAAGTAATGGTAAAAAAAATGATAAAGCAACGAAAATAGATAAAAGACACTTAACTGATGACACTGAAATGTGCAACAAGAATACAAATGGAATGATCAACATGCAGATTGAAGATTCTTTTCAACATTCTGTTGTTATTTTCATATTGACCCAAAACTTCATGGTCATGATATTTTTCTTGTAATACTTGGGTAAAGGAGGGGCAAAAATGAAACTGAGAACAATTTGTAGGATAATGACAAGAGGTTGTCGAGACCCCGTCAAATAATAATAATTACCGGTTCGCAAACTAATTTGTAGTATAGAGCATGAATCGAATCGTCTCTCAAGGATCCAAAAAGAACAAATATTTAATCAGATCAAGATAATTAAAAGGGGGGTTTAGATGATTTGAAAAGAAAATATATCAGTTGAATTAAAGAAATGCAATTAACAAATTAACCAATCCAAGGAAATTTTACCGATCTTGAGTTTAATCCATCATTGATCACAACGAATTCACTTAATTGCTAACCATGTTCTTGGCCTTAGATCATATCAAGATGCCTCAACATGATCCAAGAATCCTCTACTAGATAAGCATCTAGGATTTAATTAACCAATGTTAGATAAAGTAAGCACCATCCAAACATATATTAACTTAAGATTAAGAATTTAACCAAGCTAAACAATCCATCAAAAAGCTTTAATAAATTGTTTATTCTATGTGATCCTCTTTGAACACATGATAATAAAGCTATTACCACATCAACATCTAAATCAAATTAAGCAATTCAATCTAGATAAAAATCAAAAGAGGAAGAAGAGAAACTTGAATAACAATTAAACAATATGAACAAGCGAAAACAGATCTCCAAATTAAACATCAAGATGGCTAATCCCTTGGATTGATTATGAGAGCCTAGCCTTCCATGGATGGGAAGGAAGAACTCAGAAATAAAAGAACAAAAACGAAATTCTAAAGAGAATGGAGAAGAAGAGAAAGAAAACTCTCACAAATACTCAAACTTTCTTCAAACTTACTTAAAATTGAATCTTTCTAATACAAAGATGTTGACTCTATTTATACTAATCCTAGAAGCCAATTTATACATGTACATAATCTGAATACAACCTATAAAAATATGAAAATTGTCAAATATGGAAGCTTGATGCATGGTTGGTGGGTTGGTGCATGGTAGGTGGGTTGGTGTATGGTTGGTGGCTTTTAGTCAACAACTCTTATCCAACTTCTGGCTTCAAATTCATTACCTAGACGGTGCATTTTGGCTTGGATGTCTTCATGAAAGTTGTAGCCAGTTGTCTCCTTGAAAATCTCCAATTTGAATCATGTCATTTGGACTTTTAGAACTCCAGAAATGCCAAAAACACTGCACCTACCTCATGTTAGGTTGGAAGAACGTGTTTCCAAATTCAGACCAACTTGTAGCTTCAGAAGCATGCCTAAAACGACATCTATTGACAAAATGGTCTTCAGTGAAGTTGGAGATATGTGTCTTATCTTTCAAATGACCAAGTTTCAGCCCAAGAGGAGGTCTATAACCCACTATATAGTCAAATATGTGCATACTGCCCAGATGGTTCCGTGACAGCAAATTCACTCTATATTGCAAGGCTATTTTGGGCCCTTAGAAGTCCGATCCAGCTCTTGAATTCTTCATGAAACTTGTAGAACATTGTCTTAGCTTTCCAAAGACACCAAGATCACCTCAAATGGATCACCGAGTCCCATGTTATGGCCTATCCAAGGAAGAAAGGTCAAAATGCATCAAAATCAAAAAATTATTCAATATTTGCATTAAAGCCCAATGAAGCCCAATAACATTAAACTCATCTAAAGTACTAATATTGGGCACAATAAACATCTAATAATGCCTAATACAAAGCTAACATAAGTGTCTCAAATTGATTGATCAGATAACCATGGTTAGGAATAGAAATTTTGAGATGAGGTAGATAAAATGGGAGAACTTTGGAAAATGAGAGATCTATTGAGTTCAACAACATTCTCCCAAAATTTAGCTAATATTTCTTTTCAACTTTTCAATTTTTGCTTCAATGTGGCATTAAGATTCACAATAGATCATTGACAAATGATTAAGCATTGGCTGATGGAGTACACAAGGATGAGCTTGGATTGAATTGCGAGTCTAAACAAACTTGTGATGTGATGCAATTGTGACTATTCTGAGAATTTTTAAAAGAAAACAATGAGAAATGCAAATTTTTTTTATTTTTTTAAAGCTTTTTTCAGTTTTTTTTTTGTTTTTCTTGTTTTATTAGAAAATGAATGTAACAAAGAATGCAAAAAATAGAACGACCCTAGAATGACAAATTGAATTTTGATGATTTTTGAAATCAATAATGAAGAATGCAAAATGTAAATTAAAAAAAAAAGATGCCTAATTCAAATTCTAATTGCAAACTAATTGATTTTTTTTAAAAAAAAAAGAATGAAGAATGCAAAATGGGAATTCAAAAATGGAAAATAGGATGCATGATGAAATTCTAAATGCAAACTGATTGACTTTTTCTAATTTTGATTTTCTTGATTTTTTTATTTATTAAAAATAATGAAGAATACAAAATGGAATTTTGAAATGAAAAATGATATGCATGATGTAAATTTTAGTTACAAATTAATTGATTTTTTTTTTGAACATTTGTGAAAAACCCTGCAAAATGTAAATGACAAATAGTTAAAAGGGAAAAATGAGGTACAAAGCAATTCGAGGAAGGAAAATGGAAGATTGAATCATCAATAGAAAAAAATTTTTATTTTTATTTTATTTCTAAAACCGGAAAAAAAAACTTAAGGACTAAGGAAGAGATAAGAGATAACCTAAGCCTCAAGTTTCTTAACTAATGTTAGTCCTGGGGCTGGAAAAGTCTACTTTTACTAACAGTAATTAGGCTCTACTTGGCTGACCTCTAGGATTATTTTATAAGTGCATAACTTCCATGGTCGGCTCTAGGATTCTAAAAGGGTCTCCAGATTGTCCTTATCAAAGATAAGAATTCAGTTTCTTAAACTCAACCACTAGTAGGGATGAACTCTCTCAATATGGCTATTCTAAGGCACCGATTAGAATCTAAGTGGGGAATTAATCAATGTCAAGGGGGCACAAGGCCCCTCAATGACAATGATAAGACCCCAATTAGCCTTATGGTATGCACAAGCCCGAGTATAGAGCTCAAAGGCGTGTGAGGTAGAATGTGACATAAACCTAGCAATGCTACAAACTACCCATTCACCTGCAAGACAAAACCAGTACAAAACCAGAATATCACAAGAATCATCTACCTTAAGGTTCAAGAATATACATTAACAAAATGAAATAAATTAAATAAAAACAAAAATATTAATCACAAAGCACACAAATGATGGGTAAAAGAAATATGTAAAGGTTATAAAATTCGCTCAACTAACTTTATGAAGCTTGACTCTTTAATTTTCTCAGTGGAGTCACCAACCGTCACAACCGTCTCCGAAGGGAGTGCCCGCGACAAGGTTGGCAACTGAATTTTTAAAATAAAATTTCAAAGGAGTCGCTGCCAATTTTATTTGGTTAGGAAAAAATTAGAAAAGTCCTTTTAAAATATTTAATAAACCAGTCTACACATTAAAGTTGGATTTGAGAGTCTATTTATGCATAGAGAATGATAAAAACTTAATCCCACTGGCCACTGCACCTTGGATACAGCCGTCCTAAAGCGGTTATCTTAAAGTTAATTGTGCGAATTAATAATAGCCTAAGCATATTAAATTTACCTTATAAAACAAATAATCAATGACAACAATAAATAAATGAGTAAATCAATAAATAAAAATAGAATCATAAAATAATCAAATATCAAAATATTTACAAGCAATAAAGAAAATAAAGATAAAAAAGAATTAAAATATTACAAATAGATAGACAATAAGACCAAAGATTAAATTATAAAAATTTACAAGTTTGGAGATAAATAAAGATTTAAATTAAATTAAAATATTTATAGGTTTGATAAGATTAAAATATTTACAAGTTAAGAAAATTATCAAATGCTAAATTAAAAATATTTACAAACACAGAAGAAAATAAAGATAAAAATTTAATAAAAATATTTATAATTTTGGCTTGCCGTGAGTGCCTACGTATCCCCCAAGTGCAATGGAGAACTCAAAGCCACGTAGTTTTTTAAAAAATGATTGTGAGTTGGTTAATTTTAATTAAGAAAAATATTAATTTTTTTAACAAATAAAAAGAAAAATAAGAAAACAAAGAAAAAATATTAAATAAATAAATTAAACAAAATTAAAAGAAGAAGGTAATACTTAAAGACAAGAAAAGAAAACTACAAAATTAATAAGGAAATAAAAAAGAGAAAAAAATAAAATGAATAATCAAATAAATTAGGAAGAGATAATACCAAAAAGAAAATAGGGAACACATAACAAATTTAAAATAGAAAAGACTAGTAAAAGAAAATAAGAAGCAAAAAACTAAATGATCATCAAATAAATTTAACAGGAAAATACTAAAATAAAATAAGCAATAAGACAAGATAAATAATTAAAAAGTAATTAAAGAAAACTAAATAATCAATAGCAAAATAAAAATAAAAGTAAAATAAAAAGAACAGGATGCTTTTGATTTAGGGCTAAAAGATCAAGGATAAGGAACTACCTCCTTTCCCTCTTGTCACATCCTCCATCTGACATTAATAAAGCTAAGCAAAAAGTTCATACTCAAAGTTAGATGTGGTTTTAAACATTAAAAATTTCAACTAAAGTTTAGAGAGCCTACAAGAGGTCACTGCAGAGACTCTTTACTTGATGCCAAATTTCAGCTAAAAAAATCAAATAGAAGTGAAGATAAACTTATCCTTATTATAATACGGCGATTTAGATTTCAAAGTCAAAACAAGAATTTTGAAAGCAACAGACTTACAAGATTTAATATATATATTATCACTTGTGTAAGATAAGGATTTAAAGAATTACCTTTAATTGTAATTGGTCTTTTTAAGATGTGTCTCCTTTATCCTCTCTACCTCCGCCTCAAATGCTCCCCTTTCACATCTGCCCCTTCTCCCTTAGTTGTTATTCTTTTTTTTAAGTCTCCTACATCATCTTTACTTAGGTATTTATAGAAATGAATTAATTAATTTTTTTTTTTGGTGAGACTCTAAACTCATCTTTAATTTGGTCATTTTATCACTTTCACCTATTTTTTTTTTCAAATAATGAATTATATCAAGACAAACCCATAAATAATAGTATAAGAAAGGTGGTAAAATATTTTCAAACTTTTCAATTTTCTTTTAAAAATCATAAAATATATATATGTATAATTTTTTTTTATTTTAAATTTGTCAGCCCAATGAAAATTGGATGTTGAAAGCTAGTATATTTCGTTTGTAAGTCTCCAGTGTGAAATGCGTTCAAGTCAAAAAGTTCATGACAGACCGAAACCGCGTTGCATTTTCTGAGGATGTTGGACTTGGACCCCACACCGCACTACATTTTCTTGTAGCACATGCAATTCCAATTTTGGTGCTGGCGTTATAGATCAGTTACTGTTTATCCTTTTCACTTGAATTGAATCTTATTATTATTATTATCACGAAAAAAAACCTTCATTATTATTCTTAATACATGTTAATTGTTCACTGAGAAACTAAAGGTGCTGTTTTTTCCAAGTTTAAATGACAACTTTAGTTTTCCAAGTCAAAAGCAAGCGTTATTATGTTAAATTTAAATTTGTAAAATTAAAATTCTCATAGATTCATTAAGTGTAATATTAAAAAAAAAGCTTGTTTAATTTTTAACAGTACGAGTATTGATTTCTTACTTTATTACCTCAAATTTAAATTTGCAAAAAGTAAAATTCTTATTAATTTGTTAAGTATAACTAAAAATTTATTAGATCAACAAAGAAAAAAAACAAGTATTAGACCTACAACAAAAGTAATGTTTTATTACTTTTGGTTAAAGTATATTTTAGTATTTCTTAATAAAAATGACCCAATATTAATTTTGGATAACTATTTTTTTAAAAAATAAAACTCATTATAAAAAAGAATTGAAAAATAATTTTACACCAGTTATTCAAACATGTATTTAATTTAAAATTGAAAAAATTTAGTTATTACTAATTAAATTAGATACACACTCTCATGAACTGAAATATCTATATGTAAAACTAATTCTACATAAATATTTTTTTTCTTCAAGCTCGCGTTAAATTAAAGCTAGTTAAGGTGACAACAACCTACTAAAGTGGCAGCTGAATTTTCTCCCTCACTCCTCATCTTACTTGCGTAAATCTCTCTCAAGTCTCAACCATTCATTTCGTTTGTCCCGCATCCCCCTTTCCACCTATAGCCAAATTAAGCATAACGTTGTGATCAGTGCAGCACTGGGAATTCTGAGAATGGCTAAGCAGCAAATGACCAGTGCTGCTGCTTCTTCCTCTACCTCTTCTTCTTCTTCTGTTGAGTCTCTGAAAAGATATGACGTTTTTCTTAGCTTTCGAGGTGAAGATACCCGCAGCAACTTCACAAGCCATCTTCATGGTGCTCTGTGCCAAAAAAAAGTTGAAACCTATATAGACTACCGGCTTGAAAAAGGAGATGAGATCTCACCAGCACTCATCAAAGCCATTAAAGACTCACATGCATCTCTAGTCATCTTCTCAGAAAACTATGCTTCCTCAAAATGGTGCTTGGATGAACTCAGCAAGATTGTGGAATGCAAGAAAGATCAGGGACATATTGTTATACCTGTATTCTATAACATAGATCCATCACATGTAAGGAAGCAGACGGGGAGCTACAAGCAAGCGTTGGCAAAACATGAGCAAGATCTGAAGGGCAACAAAGACAAGGTGCACAAATGGAAAGACGCTCTCACCGAAGCAGCCAATTTAGCTGGCTGGGATTCTCAAACTTATAGGTAAATGATAAACTGAACTGTGCCCTTCTTTTGGTCTAGATCTTGTTTGTCTTTTTCTCTTATGGGGAGTCAAAGTGAAAATCCCAAAATTTTATATAAACTTAATAAAATACTTCAAATTGTATGCCTTTTTTTTTTTTCAAATTTTTTATTTGAACGAGAATAATAATAGAAGTTGACGAGATTCAGGTAGATAACATAACATAGCTGAAATCAGAACACTAGTTATACGTACAATACATGATAACAACTAGGGGAAAAGGAGTCCCAGACAGATCTGCGCGCGTAAGACACCAAATTATGCGCAGTAGTGAATATAGATAGATTTGTTTTTATCTTCTGTATATGCTTGGCCAAGGCATCTGCACTGTAAATGTGTTTAATTGTGCAGTGTTAGAAACGAAACATTTTTACTTACTGTAGAATTAATGAAAAGAATGGAAAGTAAAAGAAATAATAAAATAGGTGGTTTGGAGATATCCTCCTAAGTCCAAGGTCTTACTGCGATTTCATTATCTGTATGTTTGAATGTTTTTGAAAGGAGGGGAAGGGGTGGAAAGGGAAGGGCAAGGAAAGGAAGAGATGGAGAGGGATTTAATTTCTCTCAATGTTATTAAATCAGACCTCACAATAAATCAGTGAGACTTCTAGTTCAAATTCAATTATTTTAACCATCTTGTCGAACCAGATGACATCATAATAATTTATATGTAACAATACAAAATATATGATAATATTTATGAAATGTGAAAAATATTGATTTTTTAAAAAAAATTAATGGTGAGTCAGTTCAACTGGATTTTAACTAGTTATGATTGGTTTTGATCGGTCCAAAGTTTTCTAAGTGTGAATTTAGTTATAAGACTGAATCATAACCGTCTAAGTGTTCGGTTCATGATCAGACCAGTCAAACTATCTGGTTCCGGTCTGATTTTAACATTTCCTCTTATTTGGATGTTTAAGTAAAAAAAATGAGGGAACTCCCTTCCCTTTATTTGGATTTAGTATATTTCTCTTCAATATACAATTTATATTTTAGTTTAGTCACTTATTTATTCAATTTTGTATAAAGATATTTTGGAGTTGCTAATAATTTAACTTTTTGTTTTTTAGATTGCTTCTACACCTTCACAACATTTGTTTTTCTTCACAAATAAGTATCGCAATGGTTATTAGTAGGAGCTATAGATTTATGGCATAAATAATGATATTTTTACACCACTTCTTTTACATCACTTTTACTTCTTGCTATGATAGCTACTAACCTTAAAGCTTAATTATCTTGTTACTAGCAAGATAGGTGTAAGTTATTAGTTATCATATGAATGTGTAAAAGTAATGTAATGAAAGTGGTATGATAACATGATATTGTAAAAACCATTATGCGATAATATCAATATCAATTATGACATAAGCAAGCTTATTTGTGTAACAGTTTGAGACCACGTCTCGTAAATCGCAAATATATATTCAATAATGCATATTTCTGGCATTAATTAAACCCAAAAGATAAAAATTAGTTAGAGGGTTATGAATTTCCTACATTATTTGACATTTTACATACATTGGTTGAAAATTATCTCAGTTTATATAGTAGAATTTTTCATCTGAAATGATATAATTAGTATCAATACATTTTAATTAGCATAATAATGAGATGCCATTAATATGTACACATATATTTTGTTCTTTTCGTGTGGTATAGGACCGAAGCTAAGCTTATTGGACAAATTGTTGATCATGTGTTGAAGAGGTTGAAACATATCCATATGCGCCAAAATAATCCAAAAGGTGTTGTTGGAATTCAGGAAGAAATTGCATTTTTAGAATCATTAGCAGTCCTCGAGTCAGAAGATGTTCTTATTATTGGAATTTGGGGCATGGGCGGTATTGGCAAGACAACAATTGCTAAAGAATTGTATGATAGATTGCGTCATGAATATGAGGCTTGCTGTTTTGTGCCAAATGTAAGAGAAAAATTGGAGAAATGTGAAGTGACTGATTTGCAAAATAAAATTGTTGGTGCACTATTGGAAGAAAAAGATCGAAGCACTGGCATTCTTATTGTAGACTGTGAATACAATATGGTGAGACTTCGTCATAAAAAGGTTCTTCTTGTTCTTGATGATGTCGATGATTTAAGGAAATTGGAGAATTTATATGGAGGGCGTGATTGGTTTGGACAAGGTAGTAGAATCATTGTGACAAGTAGAGACAAGCAAGTGCTCACTAACTTAGTTGATTATATATACGAGGTTAAGGCTTTGAAATTTGAAGATTCTCTTAAACTTTTCAGTTGGAATGCCTTCAAAGAAAATTATCCAAAATTGAAGTGGATGGATCTATCAGTGAGAGCAGTTAATTATGCTAAAGGAATTCCATTAGCTATAAAAGTTTTGGGATCCTCTCTTTATGGCGAAGAGAAAGAAGTTTGGGAAAGCCAATTACAAAAGCTTAAAAAAATGCCTCTTCCAGAAATTCGAAATGTATTGAAATTGAGTTATGATGGACTAGATCGAGAAGAGCAAGATATTTTTTTATATATTGCGTGCTTTTTTGGATATTGTTATGGAAACATTTTTCTACTAGATGATTGCGGTTACTCAACCAAAGTTGGGTTAACCAAACTTTGTAATAAAGCTCTTATACATGTTGATGATGCTCTTCATAAGAAATGGAAAATGCATGACTTGATAAGAGATATGGGCAAAGAAATTGTTCGTGGAGAATTTGAAGATCCTGGCAAGCGCCGTCATTTATGGGATCCATATGATGTGTATCAAGTACTTGAGAATGCCACGGTAAGAGTCAAATTCTAAAATTCATCCTTTACAATATATGTGAAATTGTCCATGTACACTTTGAACTATATTTTTGTTTTGTTATGATTTATCTATAATATTTTCTTGCTAATGCTAAGGGGACTAGAGCCATTCAAAGCTTAACTCTGGAGAATGAAAGTAAGGAGCTACACTTGAGTCCTAAAGCCTTCAATGGGATGTTCAATTTAAAATTTCTGGTACTCAACACATATGATGTTATGTCACAAAAAGGAAAAATGTTTGCTCCTAAAGGTTTGGAATCAATGCCAGATGGCTTAAGGCTTCTTTATTGGGTGGGATGCCCACTGAAATCCATGCCTTTGTCATTTTGTGCGGAGAATCTTGTTGAACTCGACCTTTCTTTTAGCAGCTTAGAGAAACTTTGGAATGGGGTGCAGGTATGCATGTTTTACTTGATCTCTTTAATATATTTATACATGGTTTGTGCAGGGACAACTTTACAAATTAATGCTTATAGCATCATGTGACTTGTAATTGTTGCAGAATCTTGTCAAATTAAAAGAGTTTTCGCTTCAAGGATGTGAGCAAGTAATGGAGCTCCCTGATTTCTCTAAGGCTTTAAATCTTGAATATGTAGATCTCTCCGACTGTACTCATTTGTGTGATCTTCATCCGTCTATTTTATCCCTCCACAATCTTGAGACACTGTATCTGTGTGGGTGTAAAAATCTGAAGAGTCTTCAGAGTGACCATCATTTAAAATCTCTGTCTGTTATCAACGCGAGGGGATGTTCAAGTCTGAAAGAGTTTTCAGTAATGTCAGAGAGTATGGATGAGTTGGATTTAACTGACACAGGCATCGTGGAAATGCATTCATTAGGTTTGCCTCTCAACAAACTTGAACATTTGAATTATGGGTTCTCGGAAAGTCTTCCACACAGCTTCCTTCAAGTACTTAATCTTTGGGACTTGAGGAAATCCATTTTGGACTTTTTTGCTCCAAGTTATTTCCTTCAATGCTTAAAAGATCTTTCGCTAAGTGAAAGCAATGTCGAGAGCTTGCCCACAAGCATCAAGCATCTTTCAGTGCTCAAAAAACTTGTATTAAGTGATTGCAAGAGGCTTCGGTTTATACCAGAGCTTCCACCATGCATTGATATGCTAGACGTTAGTAGCTGCATATCTCTAGAAGAAGTGTCAATTTCAACCACTGACCACTGTTGGCATTCTGAAGTTTACTTTTTATTCAGGAATTGTTGGAGATTAAATCAACAGACACTAAACACTATCATGTCAGATGCCCATGTCAAGATGAAGGGTGCAGCATATATCCAACACTTACAACCATATGAATGCTCGAGAAAGAATAAGACCATTGGTGTTTGTTTACCAGGAAGCAAGGTACCTGCAGACAGATATGACTACAGCACAACGACAGAAGCTACCATGACTATTCGACTTTCTAACCTGTCCAATTTAATGGGTCTCAGTTTTTGTGTGGTCTTTTCACGATGCCAATTTACAACTGAATCCCTATTTTATATTGCGAATTTTAATTGCTCCCTCCAAACAAGTAATGCACAGGAGGATAAGTTCACAGTCAAATTTGGTCCTCTCTATATACCTGCAGATATCCAACATGATTCGGATCACTTGTTTCTTTGGCATAACGAAGAGTTTTCTAAGAGCATAACAGACAAAATTAAAGAAAGGAGCACCGAAAATCAGTGTACGATATATGATCCAGAGCTTTCATTTACAATCTTTCCTGTGGAGCAAATAAAAATAAAAGAGTGGGGAATCTACCCCATATATGCTTCAGAGCTTTTCAGTTTTAGTGACCAATTGGAATTAGATGCTAAAACCAAGAGATACAAGGATACTGATAAGTTATTAGACAAGGAAGCACTTCCTCCCAGAAAGAAATTGAAGTCCAAATAGAAGAAGAGACTTGAGTTTAAAACATCCGCTTAATTGGTATGAAGTTCACCCTCTCAGCCTCTCATTTCACATATTTCCCTTAATTGTGTCCTCCTTTGTTATTATTGTATTTCCTTCATTAGTAAATAGCATTTATGTGTTATGCATACTGATGAGCCAAAGGCTGAGTCAGATAAATTTGTTGCAGCAAGCCAAATCAAAGTTTCTGACTCAAACCAATTAGTTACAATGGATGGACAAGTGGCAGATGTGGATGGAAACAAGGAAAAGGGCTGAGGGATAGGATTTAAGGCATGAAGAGAAGGAGAGATTGGCCGGCAAATACTGAGAATCATTTTCCTTTCTCTCTGAGCAGTCTTTCTCTTCTTCCTGAACTTCTGTTTTCCCTCTGATGAATTGAATTTCTATTCTGTTTCTGAGTTAATTTCCTTTCATAGTGGATTGATTCTTAATTCTAGTTACTTCATCTGTCAATTCAATTGACTTTTATCAATAGTATTGTCCTGTATGAATTTTCTTATATCTGTGACTGAGTTTCCTGCATTGATCCATTGAAAATTTGTTTTCAATTGTTAGCTACCATTACATTATGTCTGACCAACCACTAAAAGAAAAACAAAAACAACACTTTTGGAAGCTTGATTATGAATGGAATGATAGACATAAAAAAAATCTTGAATCATAATGATGTACTAGTCCTTTTATCTAAATTTAAATATAAAGCTCACATGGAAACTTCCTTGGTTGTGGTTGGGTGGTAGGGTTCAATCCTTCCATATCCTATTTCTGCATCCCCCAATTAGATCCCAATAGGGGTCTCCCTAGTTTGTTTTCTGTTGTTTTGATCTGTTATGGTATTTTGAGTTATCTGGTTGGATACTTCAGTGTCATTTCATAGTGTGAATAAATCTCTTGAATTCAGTTCAAAGAATGACAGATGATTTCATTGATAAGGTAATGCTGTTTGGTTCAATTACATATTGTGTTTCGATGTCAAGTTGGTTAGAGATTGTGGATATGTATGCTGGCTAGTGGTTCTGTGCCGTTTGATAGAGAGCTGATTTCTGTATTGGCTTGCATATCATCTTTAAGGGATTTGTGATGCACGCATTGGTAAAGTATATGGTTTTAGTCATATTCTAAATGATTTGAGTGCATACACTATGTTGGATGAAATGTTCCCTTCAAAATTTCTGTTACTGCAATGATTCATTTAATCTTCGAAGACATTTGTGTTACTGATATGGCTATTATTTGATCTATTATGATCTTGTAGTGTGCTTAAGGGTCCGTGGAATGGTGAGTAATGGCTATGAGAAATCCGAGTTGTTTGATTATTCATCAGTGTCTACCTTGCATTATATGTTCTATTCTCATGAAAGTCTGTTCATGCTTAAACTTGTTCATGCTCATCAAGGTCTCTTGTCTAATTGCCTTCAATAAAATAAGTCTTGCCACATTGATAAACATTGCTAAAAGGTGACATTTGTTTCATATGGGGTCTGTTATGTCTCATGAGCTTGGGTAAAATCAATTCTCTATTAGTGGTTCTGTTCCACGGTTGAAATGATGATATCGTATTTGTTGATGGTGAACTTTGTCTGCTTGAGGATGTACTTGTGAAGATCAAATTGTCATTGTTTGGAGTCCCGAGTGGTGATTATTTCTGAGTCATTTTGACCACCGTTATGTTATAATTGAATGCCAATTTTCCTTTTGACATATGTTGTCAACTACTGTTCAAAGTGTTGGTTCATGGTAACTTCATTATCTTCTTTCTTTCCCTCCTGTTACTCCTCCATTGCTTTTCGAAAATTCTTCTTAAAATATACGCTTATTCGCGGTATTGGTGATTTATTTTACGATCTCTAAGGAAATAACAATAGTGTTAAGGTTTGTTATTGTGCATAGATATAATTTATTAGGTAGGTAGCTTTTCGAAATGGTTATTATAACGTTGGCATATCTGTAAAAACAAGAAATGTATAGCTCATTCAATTATTAATGCCTTCAAGGCATTAAGTAATTACTAGCTAAGCTTTTGAAGTTGCTTTGTGGATTAATATCACATTCAAATCCCATCTAGAATTCTGTGTTTTTTTTTTTTTAAATAAATCAAATATCGCTTAGTGGTCTTGAGAGATTAAATATCTGTCCTAATTTTTTGAATTGTTCTATGAACTAGTATTATGTTCAACTTCACTTAGAATCTACTTTTTTAAAAATAAATTAAATTAAATTACTTAGTAATCTTGAAAGATCAAATTCTCACTAGTCAATTTTCCTTAAAATGGCTATCTGAGCGTAGGTTTAATACCATGTTTCATTTCAATTAAAATTCGTTAACAACTTCACTTGCTTTATTCAATTCATTTGAGGGGGAAAAATCAAATTAATCATTTTTAACAAAATTAAGTAAATCATTTAAAAAAAATAACCAATAAACAATATTTTTTAAAAATAATTACATGATTTTTTCTTCATCATTGTACTTAAAGGATACATGGACATTCATGACAAGTTAAATATATAAATATTTTATTTTATTTGTATTTATTTTCTTTTAAATTTGTAATTTGTGTAATTTAGTTTTTATTTAAATTTATAAGTATTTACAATTTAATTATTTCGCTTGGTTTTATCTTTATTTAGAGAGTAAATCAAATATCGTTTAAGTTATTAAATTAATTTGTATAATAATTTAGGTAACCATTTTATAAAGGATATATTAAGAGTGCTTTGGGGTTCAATTTTTATTTTTTTTTTATACATAATCAATTTCTGAATCTTAATTTATAAACTATTTGTTTTAAATTTTTTAAAGAATTTTATCAATTATTTTTTTTATCTAATAAAAATTGACGGCAACTCCATTTTTAATTAGTTTTCTCGTCCCGGTCGTGACATTGGTACTGCCAACTTCAAGTTCTGTATCCATTGCAAATGTATAAAGTGACCCAGTGCAACCTATAGATTTAAGTATATTTCCCAAAGAATGAGTGCTTGAAGCTCGATTCCAGAGACTCGAAATTTTGGTGGAAGGTCCTGTTAGCTGGATCAGAACAAGAGATGTCAGAGAGCTTTTGAATACTGAAGAGGGATAGTTTTACTCCTTGCATAGCATTCATCACCAACCTCACCAAACTTGATTCCTGAGGCCAAAATTTCAAAGTATCAAATAAACACGCAGTCACTTATCAAGAGAAGAAAAAAAAAAGAATTAAAGTTAAGTTGTTTTTACTATTTCCTTTACAAAAATTTAAAAATAGGAAATAAAATAAAAATAATGTGATATTTTTGTAATTATAATAAAAATAAATTCAATTAAAAATAAAAACAGAAAACAAATCATTATGACTTTAGATTCCCAATTGAACTGAAGGGACTAGTTGGAATTATTGTATTATGTGTTGTAATATTTCAAAAGTTCAAAGTCTCACATTGCTTAGTCTTCAAACTTTTAAAGGGTTTATAAAGTAACTTGTGATATGGGCTTGTAAAATGAGCTGGTGAGATGAATGGGCTCGTGCGCCCAAGTTTGGGTCTAGGTAGTGCAAATCATGTGCATGATTATGCTCTATCCGGAAATAACTCTATCTTAACAGTATTATTTGACTTGGTCCAACTTCGAAAAGTGACCCACGTTTTCCTCAACCCATCTCAAACAGTTTTTGACTTGGTCTAGATTTTAAATACCTGATCAGTTTCCATTATTTTCTCACCTGCATATCACTTATGCATATTGGAAAAACTGACTTCTGGTTCATCTGCATCTCTTCTTCTTCTTCCTGCGTCTGGGTTAACTGATTACAAATATTCTCTGCTGATCTGATACCTCAGCCGCATCCGGCTGGGAAGAGCCTGTTATATCCTGGAGGGTTTTCGCATCAGCCGAATAAATCCTTAAGGACAGTGTGTACCCGCACGTCTCAGGCCTTCATTTTTTCTTCTACTCTATTTTGCAGGTCAGTTGTCGTCTACACTCTTCCAACAATCTTAATGATTTAGCATGGCCGACAGCGACGCTGCAATCGAGACTGCCACTCCCAATAATGGTGGTGCTGTTGCTTCCCCGCCTCCTCCACCTACTCTTGCCCCGGTCACCTTTGCAAAGCCTTTTCCAGATACCTCGAAGATCGAATTCTTTGCTGGCCAAAATTTCCGAAGGTGGCAACAACGTCTGCACACTGTCCTTGACATGCACGGAGTCGCATAAGCACTCACCGATCCCAGACCACCCTCCACGGCAAATCCCAAATTGATTCAAGACTGGACATATGCTAATAAGGTATGTCGTCACACTATTATTAGCACTTTTTCTAACGAGTTGTTCGATGTGTACTGTTCTTACAAGGATGCCAAAGACATATGAGAGTCCATGATCCTAAAGTACACTGCTGAAGATGCCGGGAAGCAGAAATTTGTCATCGGAAACTACTACCACTGGGAGATGACTGAAAACAAAGACATCAAGGTTCAGATCAATGAGTACCATAAGCTATTGGAGGATCTCAAAGCCGAAAATATCACTCTCCCGAATGAGTTTGTAGCTGGCCTCCTTATTGAAAAGCTTCCTGATTCATTGAAGGACTACAAACAATAGCTGAAGCATAAGCACAAGCAACTGTCACCCTCTGATCTGATCACTCACATCATCATTGAAGACACCAACCGAAAAGAGTGTTAGCCTGCAAGGGCAAAGGCTTTGGCTTCCCGGGAAAATCTTGTGCAAAATAAATCTCACAAAAAAAGGTATGATTCTAAACCTGATCACAATAACAATAAAGTTAATGATATCTCTCGTGCTTCTAATGCCACTTTCAAGAGAAAAGGTACTTGTTTTGTTTGTGGAAAGCCAGGACATCATGCACCCCAATGCAGGCATAGAAAGAGGAACGACAATCCTCCTAAACCAAAGGCAAATTTGGTAGATGGAGATGATATCATTGCTGCGGTCGTTTCTCAAATTAATATGGTGACCAATGTGAACAAATGGGTGGTAGACTCTGGTGCTACTAGGCATATTTGTGCAAACAAAAATGCTTTTACCTCCTACACTTCTGTGGGGGATGGAGAAGAACTGGTATATCTTGGAGATTCTCGAACTGCTGAAGTTTTGGGAAAGGGAAAAGTTCTTCTAAAGCTCACATCTGGCAAGACACTGGCTTTGAATGATGTACTTCATGTGCCTAATATTAGGGCTAATTTGATTTCTGTATCTCTTTTGGGAAAAGTTGGGGTTAAAGTGTCATTCGAATCTGACAAGATTGTAATGACAAAAAATAATGTATTTGTGGGAAAGGGTTATTGTGATCAGGGACTTTTTGTATTGAACATTGATGAAATTATTAATAAGAATGCATCATCTTTTGCTTACTTGATTGATTCTATTGATATGTAGCACGCTAGATTAGGACATGCAAATATTTCTTATATTAAGAAAATGCGATATCTTGGTTTAATTTCTGCGACTAGTGATGCATGTTTAAATAAATGTGATATTTGTATTGAATCTAAGTTAACTAAAAAATCTTGCCCTTTAGTACAACAACGTGAATCTGAATTACTTAGTTTAATTTATACCGATTTAGGAGATTTAAAAAATACCATGACTAGAGGCGATAAAAAAATATTATATAACCTTTATAGATGATTTTTCTAGGTTCACTAAGGTTTATTTAATTAGAAATAAAGATGAAGCTTTTGATATGTTCCTTTCATATAAAGCGGAAGTAGAAAATCAACTAAATAAGAAGATTAAAAGAGTTAGATCTGATAGGGGTGGTGAATATATTTTATTTAATGAATTTTGTGAAAAAGAAGGCATAATACATGAAGTAACTCCTCCTTATTCACCTGAATCTAATGGAGTGGCTGAAAGGAAAAATAGAACATTAAAAGAAATGATGAATGCCATGTTAGTTAGTTTTTCCGCACCTGATAACCTTTGGGGTGAAGCCATTTTAACTGCTTGTTTTTTGCAAAATAGAATACCCCATAAGAAAACTGGTAAAACGCCTTATGAGTTATGGAAATGTTATATGCCTAATTTGAAATATGTAAAAGTGTGGGGGTGCCTAGCTAAAGTAA
Source organism: Styphnolobium japonicum (assembly GCA_023212625.1). Classification (NCBI taxonomy): domain Eukaryota; kingdom Viridiplantae; phylum Streptophyta; class Magnoliopsida; order Fabales; family Fabaceae; genus Styphnolobium; species Styphnolobium japonicum. The sequence goes on from JALBWW010000010.1 coordinate 9,753,813, forward strand.
TGTTTCCTGAACCTAAGAAAAGAAAAATAGGTTCTAAAACTTCTGATTGTATGTTTATTGGATATGCTGAACATAGTGCTGCCTATAGATTTCTTGTTTTGAGAAGTAGTGTAATTGATCGTAACACTATTGTAGAGACTAAAAATGCTGAATTTTTAGAACATATTTTTCCTTTGAAATATGGGATTAATTCCGTAGAAAATAATTCTCTAGAAAATAATTCTGTAGAAAACAATAGTGAAAACTCGTATGAGGATTTGAGAAGAAGTAAAAGACCAAGGAAAGAGACATCTTTTGGAAATGACTTTTACATTTATCTCATTGAAAATGATCCTTTGACTTTTACTGAAGCTATTACATCTTCTGATGCTCCTTTTTGGAAAGAAGCTATTAAAGCCGAAATTGATTCTATTTCAAAATGCAATATTTGGATTTTAGTTGATTTACCTTCTGGAACAAAACCTATTGGTTGCAAATGGATTTTTAAAAGAAAGTATAACCCTAATGGTTCAATTGAAAAATATAAAGCTATACTAGTAGCAAAGGGTTTTACTCAAAAACAAAATATTGATTATTTTGATACTTTTGCTCCTGTGACCAGATTTTCTTCCATTCGAGTTTTAATAGCCTTGGCTTCAATTTACAAACTTATTATTCACCAAATGGATGTGAAAACTGCCTTTTTAAATGGTGATTTGGAAGAAAAAATTTATATGACACAACCTGAAGGATGTGTAACTCCTGGTCAAGAAAATAAAGTGTGCAAACTTCTCAAATCCTTATATGGTTTAAACTAGCACCAAAACAGTGGCATGATAAATTTAATCAAACCTTGATTAATGATGGTTTTTCTCCTATTGAAGTTGATAAATGTGTGTATACCAAATTATTAGATGGTGAATGTGTTATTATTTGCTTATATGTAGATGACATGCTTATTTTTGGTACTTGTAATGATGTAGTGATTAGAACAAAATCTTTTCTTGCATCTAAATTTGATATGAAAGACATGGGTGAAGCAAGTGTAATATTAGGAGTTAAAATCATAAGGAATAGTGATAGTATAATGCTATCACAAAAACATTATGTAGAGAAACTTCTTAGGAAGTTTGGTCATTTTGACTCAAAGCCAATGAGTACCTCTTATGATGCTAACTCTCAATTAAAGAAAAATAGGGGTGATCCTGTTGCTTAATCTGAGTATGCTCAAATTATTGGGAGTTTATTACATTTAATGAATTTCTCTCGACCTGACATAGCATATGTCGTGGGCAGATTGAGTAGATATACACATAGTCCCAATCAGGATCATTGGGCTGCACTTGTTAGACTCATGAAATATTTGAGAGGTACCATGGATTATGGTATAGTGTATAATGGATTTCCTGCTATATTAGAAGGATACAGTGATGCTAACTGGATCTCAGATTCAGATGAGAAAAAATCCACTAGTGGTTATGTATTTACACTTAGTGGTGGTGCGGTTACTTGGAGATCATCAAAACAAACTATAATTGCTATATCCACTATGGAGTCAGAGTTTATAGCTCTGGAATTGGCTGGAAATGAGGCTGAGTGGTTAAGACACTTCTTGGAAAATATTCCTTTAGGAATAAAACCAACACCATCAGTGTCAATGCATTGTGATTGCCAAGCGGCAATAGCCATTGCAAAGAATAAACGAGTTAATACTTAAATTGGTCTTTCAAAGATATACGAAACATCAATTTTGTCTTTCAATTATTTTTGACATCAAAATAATTCTCCAAAGATACAATAGACATCAGTTTGATTATCTAATGTCATTTTTTGACATCAAATTGATCCTTCAAAGTCATTTTTGACATCAAATTTGTCCCTAACATTGTTGAACGAAAAGAAAGCCCAAAGCCGACCACTCAAATCCATCCAAAACATTGTTGAATGAAAAGAAAACCCAAAGCCTTTGGTTACTGATGCTGAGCCCCAAAAGAAGGAAAAGGCATCGTCCACTCAAGCTCCTCCCAAAAGAAGACTAATAATAGACGATGATTCTGATAACGATCAACCAATTGCAAAAGGGTTGAGGGTTGCATCCAAAGTGATGATTCCTAAGGGAACTCATACGAAGTTGCCCATCAAAAGGAAATCTGCTGACAAACCTGCGTCCATTCCCGAGGTAACCATCCCTACTTTCATTCATTCACCACCTTTAATTTCTTCTCAATCAGAACCTCATTTTCCCTCACCAAACTCTCAAATACCGTTCTCTCCATCAAACACTAAACCCTCACCACAAACACAAATCATACCATACAAACCTTCCTCACCCTCACCCAGACAAAACTTCACCTCAACCTCCCTAAGCCTGAGAATCTTCACTGTGGGAGTAAGCCCCCATACCATTCCCTGCTGGGAATCAAAAGACTCTTCACTCTCTCTCACTGTAAGAAGATCCAGATGTTGTCATGAGATTTTTACAAAGGTTCATATCTTCCCAAGCCAACTCACGTTCAAACCAGTGTCTTTGGAAGAAATGGACATCTTTGCAAACCCATATGACACAATCTTTGTCAATGTCATCAAAGGGAGTTTACTGCTCAAGGATCTTCGTTTTGTTCCTCCATCTCTATGTATCACTCCTGCCACCTCCATCAAAATTCAGCCTGATAGAGTCTGTCTAATATTACCAATGGTGGACTTGAATAAAAATAAGGATTTGATGAAAATGAGGAATCACAAAGAATGGCCTAAGCCTACTAGATTCAGACCTCACTTTGGGGTCTTTAGTTCACCTCAAGTTGATCTTGAGTTTTTGTGGAGTGTGTCTAAAAAGGGGGAAGCTAAAGAAAATGAAGACAAGACTTTCTAGGAAAAGCACATCTGGGATTGTGAACAGCATGTCTTTTCCTCAAGACTAAGTAATGAGGAGAAGGAAGAAACAATCACTATGTCAGGCCAAAGCACCAAATGCTTCAGTCCATTCTATATGGTGAATGATATTCTTGGACTACCTTTAAGGAAGCCTGTGCCCTCAATCTTCTCTTCTCAGAGCTATGTCTCATGGTCTACTCTTGATAATCTGGGTAAACAATATCCTTGGGATCAAATGTTTGGATATAGAAGAGATCTCATCCCTTGGAAATTTGACTTCCCTAGATATGAAGAAGAAGAAGAAGAAACACTTGGAATGGCTATGGAAGCAGAAGAACCAGCACAAGCTATATCTGATATTACCCCAATCTCAGTTGCTCCTCCGGCAACCCAAACTGATATGTCAATTACGGTTGTGGAAACTGAATTGGAAACTTCTGCTAAGAGCCTTCCTTTTGCTGATCCACAACCCACTGTGCCTCCAGAATTTCAGGCCTATGTCAGCGCTCAGATGGATACCCTGCACAAAAGAGTTGAAGACCTCTTCAAATCCCTTTTGCAAAAAAGACCTCCTCCTCCTCCACCTTCTTAAACTCATTTTTTTTCTCTCACTCTCAGTTTTCTCTTTTTAAATTTTTTTTATATACTGACAATGATGATCTCTTTCTTTTTTTTTTCTGATGACAAAAAGGGGAGAATTAGGAATTTGATTGATATTTGATTGCTTAAATTGTTTGTTAATTCTACACAATAGTTTTGCAATTAAATGAGGTATCTATATCATGTATTATAATTTGTTTATTGCTCATATTGATGACTATTTACTCCAATTATGTTTTTCTGATAATTTTTTGCTCTGATTTTTTTTAAGGTTATGCATATTCTATTATAGCATTTTCCCATCCTTTAATCCATTAATTCTTATATTAGTTAAAATTAGTTCCGCAACTTCTCATGTCTAAAATATAACTCTAATACATCTGTATTTTTCTGATAAATACTTTGATACTTTTGTTCTATATTAATCTGACGTCAAGTACACTTCTTTTTACCAAGTTATATTTGCTCTGATATACTCGACTAAAAATTTCCTTTTCAATAAGCAACTAAGTGAACAAAATAGTTGAATATTTCCTAAGCTAGACATGCGTCCAATTTACCTTGCGTCTATTTCTTTCTATGCATATTCTTAGGGGGAGTTAACGTTTTTCTCTCGAAAAATTTCTTCTGTTCAATCAAATTTAATAATATTTGTCATCATCAAAAATTGGAAGATTGTTGGAACCAAAGACGTTTTAAGTTATTAATGTTAGAACCAAAATAGTTCAAAGATTTAGTCCCTCAGAGTTTTGAAGATAACAAAGGTATTAAATTAGAATAAATATGTAATGTTTCAATAGAACCAGTTGATATCATAAAATGATAATCCAAATAAAATGATAATCCAATAATGTTTATAAGGCTTAAAGACAGTTGACAATCCTCTAAAAATGAAACATTGTGTTAACAAATAAATTATTTGTGTGTGCGTCCATTATGTCTCTTATCTAAAAAGAAAAAAATTAGTATTCGTTCAATTGACTCTGAAATTGCTTTTTAGTATACTATATTGGATGTTTCTTTACTTAGCTCAGATTCAAACATTCGTCCAAAGCTTCAAATTCAATTTCAAAAACTGTTCATCTTTAAATGCTGAATATACCTCTAATAAAGTGCACGGCAAATAAAAGATGTCAAAGTATGCTAATGTTGATACATCTAACCTCTGCACAAGTTCAGTAACTAAGATATCTCTGTTCACTCAGAAGATACAATACAAGACCTTATTATTTTTAGCAACAATGATAACCAAGCTCACTTCTTAAGAGAAGACAATCATGTTATATGTGTTAAGCATTTAAGGCAGCTCAGAACGGGAACATTTATTACCGTTGTACGAAATAACTCGTGAAGAGAAGCTTAAAGCTCTAAAGCATATAAATACAAGATGTCTTCAACGATGAAAGATGGAAGTGAAGAAAAATACAAGCACATTCTATCTTTTGAGAATTCAATCTTAAACTTTCATATTCTCTTGTAAAGATATTTTAAACTCACTGAGCTTCATAGTTCCTACCTTTACATTTCGTGAGTTATCTGTTAAGTGTTTTTAAACACAACTTTTTTAATACTTGTATAACCTGAAGAGGTTTGAGAATACTTGTATAACCTGAAGAGGTTTGAGAATACTTGTGTACCTAAAGAGATGGAGAATACTTTTAATCTTTGTAAAGATTAGTGAAAAGTTCTTCTCATGGAAGAGATTGGAAATAGCTCTCGGATTGTGAGAGTGAACAAGGATAAACATTTGGTGTAAGTTTCTCTTCCTTCCACTTGTGTTTTATTTATTCACTAACATCTGGAATTTGCCATTGTTTTCTTAACAAAGCTTTCAAGATAAGAATTAAAACTTTTCAACTGCATCCAAAAAGAAGTCTCACAAAAACCTTCTCTGCATCCAACAGGACTAAGAAGCTTTTCTTTCGTCCACTACTTATTTAGTTTCAACAGGTTTCTTGTGTGAACTATTTGTTAGAGAAAAAGTTTTCCAAAAAGATTAAGAAACACAATTTAACTCCCCTTTTTATATTTCACTTAGTTATTTCATATATGTGTTTATCCTTTTCACTTGAATTGAACATCATCATTATTAATTATTGTTATTAGGCTATTTATGTCTAACCGTCAACTGAGCTTTTTCTTGTTTAAATGACTGAGCTTTTCCAATTAAAAAGTAAGCCATTAATCAAAGCAAACAAAACATCCCAGGACCGCACATGGTATAAACACCTCGAAATCACTTGTAATTTTGCAAATATTGTTTATATATTCTTCCATAGGTGAGGAACAGTTTGAACTTTGAACTGTTTGATCTGATATCAATCAGATTTATAAAAATCATTGAAGAATGAGGACAAGTATGAAGAACATATTTATAAGCATATCTAAACGTAAAATAGATTTTTTTTTCAAATTAATTCTTATGAAAAGTTGTTCTACTTTAGTTATTCGTAAATTAACACCCTAATTACTAATATAGTATAATATAAGTGGTAGATACTTAAATCTCTTAAGCATGTAGTTAGGGGTTTGATTCATGGCCCATGTGTATAAAAAAACATCTGTTGAGAGAGGTCAACTCCTTAAATAAATCTCAGTACTTTGAAGGATTAGTTTAAGTAATCGCACATGAAAAATATTCTAGGAAACCAAAAAAAATTAACACCCTAAGTCTTAGCTACAAAACTAGTTTTGCTAAAAGCAATATTATATTACTTTTTGGTTAAAGTATATTTTAGTATTTATATGTACAAATGTCCAAAAATTAGTTTTGGATAAATATTTTTTGAAAATAAAACTCATTCTATCAAAAAAAATTTAAGAAATAAATCATACTCAAAAATAAATTTATTAATTAATTTCAATTATTTAAACATGCATATTAATTATGGCTAATTGAAATAGATATAAACTCTCACGAATATAGATATAACCGTATGTAAAACTAATTCCACTTCAAACATTTTTTCTTCAACCTCGCATTAAAACTAGCTAGTTGAGGGGATAAAGCTTCACTAATTGAGGCCCACCTACTACATTGGCACTTGAGTGAATTCACCTAAAAAAAAATCTAGACACAGTAAGGCCTGTTTATATTAATTTTTTTTTTGGAGCAGAAGTACTTTTTTCAAGTAATAAAAGTGTTTTTTTTAGAAGCTAAAGAGTTCAAGCTTTTAAAAAAAGTACTTCATGTGCTTTTTTGTTACACATGAAGTACTTTTTTTAAAAGCTTAAATTCTTTAGCTTATAAAAAAAAATCACTTTTATTACTTGAAAAAAACATTTTTATTTAAAAAAAAGCTAATACAAACGGGTCGTAAATCTCTCTCAACCATTCAATTTAAACACAGTGATCAAGAAATCTTTTCATTCGAAACAACCTTTTCACCCATCTCAATTCATAGTTAGTGGGTTGATTTGGGCACGTGAATTGAATTTAAAATAACTAAATTTATGAGATATGGGTCGAATAGCGGGTTGAGACTCTCTTAACTCGTAAAATTAAACTCAACCCACTGAATTTTTTATTTATTTATTTATAATATTTGAGGATGTGTAATCATTTTTTATTGAGATTTTGATAATCTTTTATAAGTTTATAATTTTTTAGATAATTAATTTTTTTAAGAATTTTTAAATTAAAATTACACTACATTTAATATTAGAATGTAAGTTCGGGATCATTTTCATAGTTCCTTGTAACCCACCACTGTTGAAGCATTGATTTGTTCTCATAACTAATTAAGAACTCTTGATAAACACATTAATTTACATGTTCAAATAAATACAATTAAAAAGATTGAAGCATGTAGTGTACTATATAAAATTTACTTTTAGTTAATTATTAATAGTTTAATCATTAATACTTATTAAAGCTTCATGATTCCTTTATGTATTAATATGTCTGCTGCTAGAGATGAAGTTATGAATCGTAATAATTGAGATGTTTTCTATTTAATTGGTTAAGATTCTAGTTCTTTTTAACTTATTATTTCATTGTTGGTTTTAATTTTTATTTATTTTGACAATTGTGTTGATTGTGGTTAATGTTATGATATTATTGACTTGCAGGACATCAAAGAGGAGATGATGCATTGATTATAGGATTATTAGTTAATTATGTTACATGTGTCTTTGTTGTTTATTTGTGTTATCATAATTGTAATCTTAGAGTTATATATACTTTGAAAATTATGTCATTTAAAAACGTATATTTTGCTATTCATAATAGATTTCAATTTTTATTTTAGTATGCTAATTTTTTTTTATTCGAGTTCAATCCACAGGTTGAATCCAACCTAACCTACATATGAACAGGTCGGGTTAGTTCGAGTCAGAGAAAAAAAAACTCCAAACACAACTCAATATTTCTATGAATAAGTTAAGTTTAAAATTACGTCAAACCTAATCTAATCCAACCCATATTCACCCCTATAATTTAGGTTGGCTTGAATGATCATGTGATTCTCAAATAGGCCTATGATTGATGAATTTAGGAAATATATTTTTACACTAAATTTTTATATTATTTCTACACATGATTTACGATAAGTAATTTTTTAATTAATATGATTTATTATTTAATTAATAATTTTAATAATTAATTATTAATTTATAAATAAATAATTATTAAATTTATTAACCAACGATATATTATATTAATTAAAAATTTATTTATTTTTAATTAAATATAAAATTAATAGTGTGTAAATACCATTCCCATAATTTTGTTAGAACTTGAATTTTATACCAATTTTTTTTTGGTTTACATGGAGGTTCCCGTTAGAATAAGGGTCAAAGGAGAGGGGCTGAATTTTACATACAATTTTATTATGTCCAAAATGGTGTGCAATACTATTTTCTGAATTCAATATAATGTTCGTATTAAAATGTCTTCCATATCCTTGATAGGCTGATTTTTTTAATGAGAAAATGACTTAAAGGTCAGCTTAAAAAAAATAATTTATATTTGGTTCGCTTTAAAAATTAATTAAATATTTAATTAATTTAACTAATAATTTATATATAATTTATCACGTATTAAATATTAAAATAAAGATAAATTATTAATTAACTGTATGTAAATTATTAATTAAATTAAATAAATATTTATTTAATTTTCAAAACAAATAAAAAAAAAATAATCTTTCTCAAACTAACCTTTTAAGTTATTTTTTCTTTTTTTATTTCTGAGAGTGCGTTTAGATATGTTCTTTGTTTTTAAATAAAGCACTTTTTATTTTTAAAAAATTACTTTTATAAGTTTTTGTGTATATTTAGATGAAACTTTAAAAAAAATATAAGTTAAAAAAAGCTTAATTATTACTTTTTTTATAAATTAGTGATTTACAACTTCTAAAAAAAAAAGAAAAAGAAGTGATTTTTAATATAATTTATTAACAAAAATATCCTTTACCTTTATTAAAAATTATATCTCTTGTCTTTTATTTTTTTTCTCTTGTAAACCTTACCTCCATCATTTTGAATACTTTATATTTTTAATAATTTTATTATAAAAAACTTTTTTTTCTTATCCAAACAAATTTACAAGTCCTTCTATTATTTAAAAATACTTCACATACATTACATCTGAATACAAAATAACTTTTTCTTTTAAAAAAAAATTCTACTAAAAAAATGTATAAAAAAAAATCCTTTTTTTTTTATATGTTTACCCAAACGATTTCTAAATCTCTAGTGCGTAAAGCCACCTGAGGCTAGCTCAGATGGTTGGGCGAGGTAGGGGTAACGGTAGGTTCGACTCTCATGTAAAAAAAATAATACAAAAGTCTCTCCAGTGTGAAGCAAAACCAGGAAAAAAAAAGTCTAGTGTGAAATGTTTAGTAATCAAGTCAAAATGGGAAACTGCATAGTACTCATTACTCACGGCAGGAACCGCGTTGCTTTTTATGAAGATAATGTTGGACCCTACTAATCACTCTATTTTTCTGCTGGCACATGCAACGCAATTTCAATTTTAATTTTGTTGGGGTTGGCTTTATAGATCCGTTTTTATCCTTTTTCACTTGAATTGAACCTCATCATTATTAATTAATGTTATTAATTAGGCTATTTATTTTTGTCTAATTGTTATTAGGCTATTTATAATTTATTTATGTCTAATTTTTTGGTTTGAACTAAATATATTTTTTATCCAATAATTAAAGATTAATTCTTTTCAAGACAGAGCGATCATTGAAGTGGGTACAATCGCTCCCAACAAAACCTTTTTTATGCACACGACCTAATTTCGAACTTAAGATAGCATGGTTAAGGGATTTAACTATCTTCCAATTATGCTAAATTTTGTTGATATTTATGTCTAATTTTAAAAGACTAAGCTTCAAAAAAAAAAGTAAAACAAAAGAAAAGAAAATAAACCGAGCCTTTCCACGTCAAAAGAAAGCCATTAATCAAAGCATACAAAACTTCCCAGGAGCGTACATGGCATAAACACCTCGAAATCACACTTGTAGATTTGCAAATGTTGTTTATATATTCTGCCGTAGGCGAGGAAGAGTTTGAACTTTGAACCGTTTGATCTGATATCAAACAGATTAACAAAACTCAATGAAGAATGAGGACAAGCATAAAAAACATAGTTAATTATATGCATATCTATATACTATCTGATAATCTTGCGAATTATCTGTTTTTTTTTTTTGCTTTTTGATGAGGATTTAGCTATTTATATTTAATTTTTAACATTGTTTGCCTCAATTAATTCTAAATTGATCCTTATGGCATGTATTGTTTAAACTGATAAAATTTCTTAAGTTTGGTTATAATTCTAAGTATTTTAGACCTCATTAATGATATTTTGATTGTAAGGATTAAAAAAGCATGAATAGGATTCAAAGCCAAAAGAAATGTGACCAAACAAAAGAGGAATATTTTGTTAGTAGGTAAGTGCATGTGGAAAAATGGATGTTTGATTAAGGGAGAAAAATCTAAAGTGAAGTTGCTGACACTAAGCGCTTAATAGTCCATTTTTTACTACTTAATCGGTCAAGTACAGAAGCTGGGGAAAGTTGTGTGACTCAGTGGTTAGATATGACCGCTTAATCGATCAAACACAGGGACAAAATGTGTTGCGCGACTAATCGATAAAAAAATGAACGCTTAAGTGCTTAGTACGTTCAGTTTCCTGTTGCTACTGCATATAAATAGAAAAAATTAAGTTTTTTAAGAGGCGGTCAAAATAGAGAGAAAAGGGAATAGAAGAATCTAAAGATTAGTATGAGTACACTCAAGAGGAGATGTGGAACTCTCTTATCTTCTTAATTTCTATTTCTGCTGTCATGTCTAGCTAAATTCTCTCATTGTTGGATTGAGTGGATTTTGATGGATCTTGATTGTTTTTTATATTGGATTCAATTAATATTAGTTATTATTCTATTTTGAGTTTATGATCTCTTTTCTTAATGCCTTCTAAGAATTAATTATCTTTGGAATGATTTTAGGATTATATGTTGAATGAAAATTTGATGTATAATTGTGCTATGAGATTATGAACATTTCTTATCTTTAGGCTAGGAATAGTCATTGATTTGCTCGTTTCTTCAATGAATTCTAAATCCTAATGCTTATTACCTTTTCGAATCGCCTAAAAATTAGGGATTTTATTTGGGAATAAATGATCAATTGCCTAAGGTATTAGGATTTGATTAATTTAGAAAATTCGATAACAAAATAGGAATAATAACTTGTGTTAATCCCAATTGATATGCAGCAAGTAAAATCAAATGAAGCTTGATCCCAACTCTTTTATCAATTGAATTTTATTTATCTCGCATACCAAGTGTTTGTTGAATTGCTTAATAGAAAAACCCAAAAATATTGTTATTGTCTTTGTTCATTTATTGTCATGCTAGTTTTATTGGAGCTCTCTTTGATCCAAATATTAGTTAAAATAGTAGTTAATTTGGCTAATTAGTATTTGACTATCGATCTCTGAGAACGATATCCGATATCTCATCGTTTTTATTACTTGACGATTTGGTACATTTGTCGTGGTCCCATCACTATTATATAAAACATAATTTATGAAATTTGAATAAATGTCACGTGTTATACATATATGTGTTTTTTTCTTCTAAATTCTTACTCATTTGATTCTTGCTCTTTTGAGGTTGAAATTTTAAATTATTTTTATACTGATTTTTCAATTATACTAAATAATTAATTAGATTTTGTTTAACTAATAATTTATTTTATCTCTTTGATAAGTAATGAAATACAAATTTTATTTTTATTTTTTATCTTAAAATTTAAATAATAACTAATTGATCCTTAAAATGACTCTCCTATTATTCTACCATTTGAAAAATAATTTTTTGATGCAAAATTTTTAGACAATCTTAATATCTATCTCAATAGAAGAATGACCATAAATTATAATTACATAATTAAAAAAATCAAAATTAATGGGTCTAAATGACATGCAATTAAAGAAAACAATTTCTTAATTTTTAAAGGGATTATCTTAATATTTTTTTAAAACATGATATGGATAATAACTCCAATCGTAAATTTATTTAGATCTTATTAGATATGCTTTTGAATATAAAAAATTATTAATATTAAGTTTTTTTAAAGTCTTAAATATGATAAATATCTTTTCATTTGTACTAAATAATTAATTTGATTTTGTTAGGTAATAATTTATCTTATCGCTTTGACAAGTAATGAAATAAAATTTTGAATCTTATTTTTATCTTAAAATTTAAATAATAACTAATTGATCCTTAATATGGCTCTCCTATTATCCTACCATTTGAAAAATTGTTTTCTAATGCAGAATTTTTACGTAATCTTAGTATCTATCTCAACAGAAAAACGACAAAAAATTATAATTGTGCAATTTTCTAAAAGGCAAAATTAATGTGTCTAAATGACATGTAATTAAAGCAAACAATTTCTTAATTTTTAAACGCATTATCCATGGATTTTTTTAAAACATAATATGGATAATATTTCCAAATCGTAAATTTGTTTAGATCTTATTAGATATGTTTTTAAATATAAGAATTTGTTAATATTTAATTTTTTTAGATCTTAAATATGATAAATATCTTTTTGATAAGTCATATAATATCTCTTATCACTTTGGATAGGTGAAAGTGAATTTCAAAAAAAAAAAATCTCATCATATATATGAGTAATTCTGTTTCATATATTTGAAATTTATCCTAGCAACAACTTCACAAAACTATTAAGAACATCATAAAGTCCAGTTTTAAAAAACTATTTTCTAATGCATAATTTTTAGGCAAATAATATCCAGCTCAATGGAAGAATAACCATAAGTCATAATTACATAACTTTTCAAAAAATAAAATTAATAGGTCTAAATGACATGCAACTAGAGTAAGTAATTTCTTAATTTTTAAATGGGTTAACATAATATGATAATACCTCTAAATATTAGATTTGTTTAAATCTAATAAAATATGCTTTTGAATTTAAGAATTTGTTAATATTTAATTTTTTTAGATCTTAAATATAATAAATATCTTTTTGTTAAGTCATATAATATCTCTTATCTCTTTAGGTGAGTGAAATCAAATTTCAAATTTTTTTTCATCAGATAGTTAGATGGAGTAATTATATTTCATATTTTTAAAATTTAAAAATCATAAGAATTTAATAATAGTTAAAAGTAGTATAAATAAGTTATGTAAAAATACAAAGCCTATTCAAAATTTATTAAACTTACTTTGAGCTCTTGCATTTTGATAGTGGTTCCAAATGTGTTTTTCTCTTCTTTTTTTTTTGTTCTTTACATTCTTGGTTTTAAGTTATTAATATAACAATGCTTTATGTAGTGGAGTTTTGAGTTCTATACAATATTTTGATTTCTTTACTTTGTTTTTATTTGATATGATTGACTGAATTTGATTTTTTGTTCATTTCAGTGCTCTAATGGCTGCCTGATATGATTTTGTTAATGAAGCCAATGCCAATAATAATAAGAAAATATGAAAGTTTAAAGTAAGGATTTTATGGTTCTATAGTGTTATTGGTAAATTTTAAAGGTTAGACACATTTCTTTTATACAGTTATACTATTCACATTTTGTTATTTCCTTAACATGTTTATTAAAGAGTTGAAAATGCCTTTGTTTTAAAAACCAGTCCAACCGGACCAGTTCAACCGGTTGGACCGTGGACCGGAAGCTTCACCGGTTTTGGTTCAACCAAAGAACTGTCCGAGCGGTTAAACCGCAAAAATCATAAAAAGAAAACCGGTTGAACCGGTTAAACCGGTAAAAAATCGGAAATAAAAAACCGGTTTGACCGGTCATCAACTTTTAAATTGAATTTTTATTAAAAGAGAAAGAAGAAAATGGTTCTTTTTTAAAAAAAAACTTAGGATTTAGCTCTTTTAGGAGTTGGATTGGGGGTTTCCACAATTCTAGTCCTTCTTTTTCACAAAATAGGTGACGACACTACAAAGTGGTTTATGATTTTTGTGATTAATTATATATATATATATATATATATAAAGTATATAGTATACCGGTTCAACCGATCAAACCAATCAAACCTTGAACCGCTCTCCTCTCCGGTTATCCGGTTCAACCGGTTTTTAAAACATTGGAAAATGCATTTAGTTGCAAACTAAATGATTCTGTTTGAACCTCGTGTATAAATATTACATAATCATTGCGTGTAATCCAATATTGTAAAATTGTTTGACATCATTAGAAACTAGCAATTAAAGACCTCAAGCGAAAAATATTTTTATAATTATTACTCTATTTTTTTAAATCACGAGAGACACTAAATATGTTAATTATTTCATGCTAAGGTTAATTTTTATGAATTTTATGATTTTTTTATCATATAATTAATTTAAGAAATGATTAAATTATTTTTTATATAAATCTTATAAAAAAATTTATATAAAAAGTATTACAATAAATAACATATTATTATTTTAAAATTTATACACATCTAATTTAACATACTCTGGCAATGTACAGGATAATAAAACTAGTTTAACCATAAAACACAATTTTTTAAATTAATTTTTCCATATTTTTCTGTGAAAATTAATTCGATCTTATCAAAAGTAATTTTACGTAGTTATTCAAAAGCACGTACTTCTAGGCTACAAAACTAATTTTGTTAAAAGTAATGGTTAAAGTAATTTAAATATTTCAATTTACAAATGGAAAAAAAAAATCAATGGATAAATATTTTTTAAAGTAGCATTCATTCTAATAAAAAAATTTCAAAAAATAAATCATATTCAAAAACAAATTTATTCCAGTTATTTAAACATGAATGATTTCTAATTTAAAATTGAAAACAAAATAATTATAGCTAATTGAATCAGAAATAATCTCTCATGAGCACAAATATTTGTATGTACAACGGTTCAATAATTGGGCTTTTTAACTTAGTTATAGTAGTTTGTAAAACATATTACTTAAATATTACACATTTTAAATATATTATTCATATATTGTCATTTTTGACAACGTGATAATATTTTTTTTTTATTGTTTCACATATATTACGTCAACTATATTAGAATAACATACTTGTATCACGTTAACCGTATTAGAGTGATACAAGTGTATCACTCCAACAATGTTGGAATGACCAACGTGGCATGATTCACGTGACAACGCTGAGACAAATAGTGAACCGCTAATAGATAATGGTGATTTACTTCCCGAACTACTATATCATGCTCGTCCAATGCATGTTACCAAGTGGGTCACATCATTTGATTTGACGTTGCCATGTGGGTCACATCATTTGACTTAGTGTTACCACATGGATTACGTTATTTGACTCGATATCGTCACGTGGGTTACGCCATTTGCCTCAACATTTATTGGTCACACCATTTGCCTTACGAATGTTGCCAAAGTGGATCATGTCATTTGACTTAATGTTGCCATGTAGGTTATTGACAAGAGGTTGTCGAGACCCCGTCAAATAAATAAAATTACCGGTTCACAAAATAATTTGTCGTATAGAGCATGAACCGAATCGTCTCTCAAGGATCCAAAAAGAACAAAGATTTAATCATATCAAGATAATTAAAAGGGGGTTTTGTTGTTGATTAACAATATTGATAAAAGAACAAGACTTAAAGTTGAAAACAAATCTAAAGAAACAACCAATCCAAGGAAATTTACTGATCTTAAGTTTAATCCATCATTGATCACAACGAATTCACTTAATTGCTAACCATGTTCTTGGCCTTAGATCACATCAAGAAGCCTCAACATAATCCAAGAATCCTCTACTAGATAAGCATCTAGAATTTAATTAACCAAGGTTAGATAAAGTAAGCACAATCCATACATAGATTAATTTAAGATCCAGAATTTAACCAAGTTAAACAATCCATCAAAAAGCTTTAATAAATTGTTTATTCTTTGTGATCCTCTTTGAATACATGACAATAAAGCTATTATCACATTAACATCTAAATCAAATTAAGCAATTCAATCTAGATAGAAATCAAAAGAGGAAGAAGAAAAACTTGAATAACAATTAAGCAATATGAACAAGCAAAACAAGATCTCCAAATTAAACATCAAGACGGTTAATCCCTTGGATTGATTATAAGAGTCTAGCCTTCCATGGATGGGAAGGAAGAACTCAGAAAATAAAGAACAAAAATGAAATTCTAAAGAGAAGGGAGAAGAAGAGAAAAAAAACTAACAAATACTCAAACTTACTACAAAATTGAATTCTAACTTACTTCAAAATCTCCCTTATAATACAAAGGGATTGACTCTATTTATACTAATCCTAGAAGCCAATTTGTACATGTACATAATCTGAATACAAGCTATAAAAACAAGGAAATTGTCAAATATGGAAGCTTGATGCATGGTAGGTGGGTTGGTGCATGGTAGGTGGGTTGGTGAATGGTTGGTGGCTTTTAGTCAACAACTCTTATCCGACTTCTAGCTTCAAATTCATCACCTAGACTGTGCATTTTGGCTTTGATGTCTTCATCAAAGTTGTAGCCAGTTGTCTCCTTGAAAATCTCCAATTTGAATCATGTCATTTGGACTTTTAGAACTCCAGAAATGCCAAAAACACTGCACCTACCTCAAGTTAGGTTGGAAGAACGTGTTTCCAAATTCAGACCAACTTGTAGCTTCAGAAGCATGCCTAAAACGACATCTATTGATAAAATGGTCTTCAGTGAAGTTGGAGATATGGGTCTTATCTTTCAAATGACCAAGTTTCAGCCCAAGAGGAGGCCTATAACCCACTATATAGTCCAATATGTGCATACTACTCAGATGGTTCCGTGACAGCAAACTCACTCTGTATTGCAAGGCTATTTTGGGCCCTTAGAAGTCCGATCCAGCTCTTGAGTTCTTCATGAAACTTGTAGATCCTTGTCTTAGCTTTTCAAAGACACCAAGATCACCTCAATTGGATTACTGAGTCCCAAGTTATGGCCTAACTAAGGAAGAAAGGTCAAAATGCATCAAAATCCGAAAATTATCCAATATTTACATTAAAACCCAATGAAGCCCAACAACATTAAACTCATCTAAAATACTAATATTGGGCACAATAAACATCTAATGAAGCCTAATACAAAGCTAATATAAGTGTCTCAAATTGATTGATCAGTTATGTCATTTGATTCAGCATTGTGGCCTAGATTACGCCATTTGTCTCAGCATTTATGGGTCACACTATTTGTCTCACGGATGCTTCATCTTAGCTGCATTAGACGAGCATGATACAGTGGTTCGGGAAGTAATTTACCCTTATCTATTAGCGGTTCACTATTTGTCTCAGCATTACCATGTGGATCATGCCACGTAGGTCATTCTAACGCTGTTGGAGTGATACACTTATATCCCTTCAATACGGTTGTTGTGATATAGTGTATTACTCCAATACGATTGGTGTGATACAAGTGTATCACTCCAATAACGTTAGCGTGATACAAGACATGATACACGTAAAATAATAAAAAAAAGAGATATTGTCATGCTGTAAAAAATGACAATATATGAATAATATGTTTAAAATATGTAATATTTAAATAATATCTTTCAAAAACTAATGTAATTGGATTAAAAAGCTCAATAATTGAGACCAACGTACTACAGTGGCACTTGAATTTTCTCCCTCACTCCCCCATCTAATCTAGACACGGTGAATTCGCCAAGAAAAAAATCTAGACACAGTGAAAGTCTCTCAACCATTCATTTGTTTGAACCGAAATCTTCCTTTGCACATATAGCCAAATTAAGCATATCGTTGTGATCATTGCAGCACTTGCAATCCTGACCATGGCTAAGCAGCAAATGATCAGTGTTGCTGCTTCTTCCTCTACCTCTTCTTCTTCTGTTGAGTCTCTGAAAAGATATGACGTTTTTCTTAGCTTTCGTGGTGAAGATACCCGCAGCAACTTCACAAGCCATCTTTATGATGCCCTGAGCCAAAAGCAAGTTAAAACCTATATAGACTACCAGCTTGAAAAAGGAGATGAGATCTCGCCAGCACTCATCAAAGCCATTGAAGACTCACACGCATCTCTAGTCATCTTCTCAGAAAACTATGCTTCTTCAAAATGGTGCTTGGATGAACTCAGCAAGATTATGGAATGCAAGAAAGATCAGGGACAGGTTGTTATACCTGTGTTCTATAACATAGATCCATCACATGTAAGGAAGCAGACTGGGAGCTACAAGCAAGCTTTGGAAAAACATGAGCGAGATCTGAAGCGCAACAAAGACAAAGTGCACAAATGGAAAACCTCTCTCACCGAAGCAGCTAATTTAGCTGGCTGGGACTCTCTAACTTATAGGTAAACTGATAAACTGAACTGTGCCTTTCTTTTGGTTTAGACTTTTCTTTTCTTTTCTATTACGGTTAATCAAAGTGAAAATCCGAAAAAAATTTGTATAAACTATATATAAATTTAAGAAAATGCTTCAGATCGTGTTTTTTTTTTTCTGATTTTTTTTTTATCTGAACAAGAATAATATTAGAATAAGATGACCAGATTCAGGTACATAACATAACGATACAGTTCAAATCATAGCACAAGTTGCAATACATGATAGCAACAAACGGGAAAAGGAGTCTCAGCAATAAAATATATACTAAAACATGATTTTTTTTATTTATTGAATACATGATTTCTTTTTTTTTATTACAAAGGAAGTCTAAGGCCTTGCATGTAGAAGGGGACAAAAGGCTAAAGTGTAAAAAAAAGCAGCTTAGGTTGGATTCCATCCCGAAACCAAGCAATTCTCAAAAGGACTTATTGTCACTTGAGTCAAGGCTTTTTGGCTTCCTTTCATTTTTTCTGTGGATAATAGTACTTATGTATCTGCATATGGATAGTATAACATTTTTTTTTGGCAGTTTGCTCAAGAAGTTTAGAGGGCTTCTTCTTATATTTTGTAGGATTGCATTGCCAAGTACAAACAGTGACATTAATCGTCTTTATTTTTTGTTCTTTTTTCTTTTCAATTTGTTTAACTTGTGATATATTCTTTCCTTTCTTTTTTTGTCCCATTTATATGCTAGGACTGAATCTGAATTCATTAAGGAAATTGTCAGAGATGTTTTGCAAAAGCTGAATCTTAGATACCCAATTGAATTGAAGGGACTGGTTGGAGTTGAGGAAAATTATGCACAGATTCAACCATTATTGGAAATAGGGTCAAGAGAAGTTCGAATCATTGGAATATGGGGCATGGGCGGCATAGGTAAGACAACCCTTGCTACTGCTTTATATGCCAAACTGTCTTCTCAATTTGAAGGTCACTGCTTCCTCTCAAATGTAAGGGAAGAATCAGAAAAGTATGGACTAAATGCTTTACGTGACAAACTTTTTTCTAAGCTATTAGAGGAAGAAAAACTTGGTCTTGGTGCACCCAAAGTAGAATCCCATTTTGTCATGAGTAGGCTTAAACGTAAAAAGGTTTTCATTGTGTTGGATGATGTGGCTACCTCAGAGCAATTAGAAGATCTACTCACAGATTACGATTGCTTGGGACTAGGAAGTAGAGTCATTGTGACAACTAGAGATAAGCACATATTTAGCCAAGTTAATGAAATATATGAGATCAAGGAATTGAACTTTCATGACTCTCTTCAGCTTTTCTGTTTGAATGCCTTCAGAGAAAAGCATCCTAAAAATGGATATGAGGAGCTATCAGAAAGTGTAATTGCCTATTGCAAAGGCATTCCTCTGGCTTTAAAAGTTTTGGGTGCACGTCTTCGTTCAAGAAGTAAAGAGGCATGGGAAAGTGAATTGAGAAAGCTCCAAAAGATTCCCGATGTGAAAATTCATAATGTGTTAAGATTGAGTTATGATGACTTAGATCGTACTCAGAAGGACATATTTCTAGACATTGCATGCTTCTTAAAGGGAGAATCTAGAGATCATGTAACAACTTTATTGGAAGCTTGTGATTTCTTTGCAGCCATTGGGATAGAAGTCCTTTTAGATAAGGCTCTCATAACTGTATCAAATGGCAATAGAATAGAAATGCATGACTTGATACAAGAAATGGGTTGGGAAATTGTTTATCAAGAATCTATCAAAGACCCTGGAAGACGAAGTCGATTGTGGGATCCTGAGGAAGTGTATGATATATTGAAATATAACAGGGTAAGTGTAAGATGCAATTACATCTATTTGAAAATGCATGCCTTGTATGATAGAATTTTCTTACTATTATTCTAATTTTGTTTGTCAGGGAACTGAAGCCGTTGAAGGCCTAATTTTAGATGTTTCTAAAATTGGGGATCTACATTTGAGCTTTGATTCCTTTGCAAAGATGACTAGCATAAGATTTCTTAAATTCTATTCTGGGAATTGGAGTAACAGATGTAATGTGTACCTTCCTATCGGTCTTGAGTCATTGTCTGATAAATTGAGGTACCTTCAGTGGCATGGATACTGTCTTGAGTCTTTGCCATCAAACTTTTCTGCTAAAATGATTGTAGAGCTTTCCTTTCCCTACAGCAACCTTGAAAAGCTTTGGGACGGTGTTCAGGTATGAATGTGCCTATATATACTATTTTTTTTATTTTTAATTTGAACACTTACGGGAGGGAGTCCTAAGGGGAAACTGGCCTTGTGCTGCCTCAAGTGAAGCTCATGCACTAGAGCCACAGCTGGGTGATGTGCCTATATATGCTTAGGTTTCTCTTATAGTTGAAACTCAGTATTTCAAATTTAATCATATATGGCCAATGTGATGTATCATTCTTGTTACAGAATCTTGTGAATTTGAAGGAAATTGACCTTAGATTCTCCAAACACCTAATTGAGGTCCCAGACTTATCTATGGCTGCAAGTCTTGAAGGATTATCTCTTCTAGACTGTAAAAGCTTGCGTCAGGTCCATCCATCCATTTTATCTCTCCAAAAGCTCAAGTTTCTGGATTTAGAAGGCTGCACTGAGATTGAAAGCCTTCAAACCGACGTTCATTTAAAATCTCTCCATTACCTCCGTCTCAGTAACTGTTCAACTCTCAAGGAATTTTCAGTGACATCAGAGGAAATGATGGAATTGTGGTTAGATGGTACACTTGTCCATGAATTGCCCTCATCAATTTGGAGCAGTAGGAAACTTCGTCTTCTTAGTCTAAAAGGCTGTGACAATCTTAACAGTGTTGGGAACAAGTTATCTGATAATCAAGGACTGGGATCTGTTAAAATTCTGGTCCTTGCTGGGTGCAAACAACTCAATGCATCGAATCTATGTTTTATCCTTGATGGTCTGCGGTCTTTAACATCGCTAAACCTGGAAAATTGTTGCAACTTACAAACACTCCCTGACAACATTGGCATCTTATCTTCATTACAACAGTTACTACTAAGTGGGAGCAATGTTGAGAACTTGTCTGCAAACATTATAAACCTTACAATGCTGAAAGAGCTTATCTTAGATAATTGCAGAAAACTTGTGTCTCTACCTGAGCTTCCCCCATCCCTGCAAATATTAAGTGCCATTAACTGCACATCTCTGGAGACAGTCTTCACTCAATCGCTAGTGATAGAACACAACATATCCTTTTCACTCAAACATGGTCTTCAAGATCGTCCTAAATATGTTTTCCTCCCAGGAGCCCAAGTTCCAGACAGGTTTATCTTTCGTACTGCAGAGACTTCAATAACTATTCCACTTCTTCCACAATCTGACTTATGCGGTTTCATTTTTTGCCTCATTCTTTCTCAGTCACCGCCAAATGGTAAATACTGGTACGCTGAATGTTTTATCTACAAATATGGCAAAAGGGTCGACAAAAATAGTACCTTTTTGCGTGATGTGAATTTGATTTCAGATCATGTGTTTCTTTGGTATTGTGACATAAAAAATCTTGGCAAACTTCAAACAAGTGGAGACAATGCTTTTCTTAGGCAAATTGGAGCGTATGATCATAACAACATATCATTTAAATTCAACATTCGACAAGAGTCCGGATATATGTCAGGGGTAGAGATAAAAGGGTGTGGGATCTGCCCAGTATATGCCACTGAATATCACGACTCCATTAAACAAAAGGGATTGGAGTTGGAGTTGGGTGGTAGTTCCAAGGAAATTGTTGAGTTAGAACCCAACGCTCAAAGCTCTGATAAGCAAGAACCACTCCTTCAGACAAATAATTTGGAAGAATCTATCTTCCAATCACTTCCATTATGTGTTAATGATATTGATGAGTTGCAACCCATAGCAATTGGAATTGGTTTTGGAGGCTCTGATCATGAAAACGAAGATGACCAGACTATGAAATTGCAGGAAGTTATGCACCAAGCCATTACAACAGGTACCCAGATGCAGGATGACAAAGAGGCCTTGAATGAAAAATCTTCATGCGACTGCTTCATCGGTATGAAACTTCAACCGCTCTCTCTTTATAAACCCCTTATTTATGCTTCTTTTGTTCAATAAATTTAATCATTCAAAAATGAAGAAATTGTCTGTTGGAAAAATTCATGATTCTAGAAAATTATGTCCGGCTATTTGAATAACATTGTGATGGAACAACACATGCTTTGAGCAGGTCTTTTGTTGAAGCACTTGTGGAGATTGGCGAGCACTAATTAGTAAGGATAGTCAAAGCAGTAATATAAGTCAGAAATGTTTGGTGGTCTATTTCTCTATTTCATGATTCAGAACTCTTGTTGAGCAGTATCTCTGTTAACTCATCATGTAGATGCGAAAGTGCTTTCATATGTTGCTGATGACTTTTATCATTGGAGTAATCCTCCTGATTTTAGGTAGTGTTTGTAGTCAGTTGTATTTTTTTTCTGTTTTTTATTTGTTTTAGTTGTGGTTCTGTTTTCATTACTGGTTCTTTATAAATTATAATGTAGTAACAAGTTGCAATATTTAGTCGTCAATTTGTTCATAATTAAATAGTGGTTATCAAGTTTAGTGTTTGACCTTATATTAATAGAAGATATAATATAATAAGCTGGACTTGTGAGCTCAGCAGTCAACATAGAAAGAGTTGGCAAAATCTTCAACAATCCATGTAAAAGTTATGATGGTTGAGCTTCAAAATTCTGACCTGCTTCTCTGTCTCAAAATCATTTTACCTATCTATGAGCATAATTCGTTTTCATTTTTATCCCTTTATATATGGGTAGAAGCAGTATGCTTTAATTGTTGTATTTATTTGAATAATAAGGATATTTGAGATTAGGTTGCATCAAACATTTGCCTTTTCATTTGATCTACTATTTGTTCATGAAAATGTTTGAATGTACGTACATCTTTCCAGGCAGTCTTGCTTTGAATTTTAATCTTTTCCGTCAAATCCCAATGTTAAGATAATAAAACATTTAATACGAAATTTCCAATGTCCATGATTGTAATTTTGTCTTCAATGAAGGTTCGTTTTCTTGCTTTCTCTTCATGAAGGATTCAATTAGGTAGATTTTAGAGTCTCTTATAGAAGAGGGCTAACTTAACCCTCTGAGAGAGAGACATGATCTACATCAATAAAAGAGATAAATGTCCAAGACAAATACTCATTGCTCAGCAATTAGGGACATTTCGTGTTATATCCCCCTTTTTAAAATTGACGATCCAATAGTTGGCATGGTAGTTACAATAAATTGTAAGTTTTAAACGTATGAATTTTTTTCAATTTTTTCCCGTTGGTTAGACATGAAAAAATAAATAAATAATGTAGTAATATATGCGCTTGACTCTAGCAGCCTAGCTCTCTGATGTGTCACATAATAGGACCTTTCCTTTTTGTTTTTTTGCTTTTTTATTTTTTTCTCAGTGATGCGGTACATGAATGGACCAATCTTCGTTTGAAGGGGATTTAAATAAATGAAAAGTTTAACACCTTTTTGAGAGAGACTGACATTGTGCGCTTTTTTTACGGGGTAGAAACTAGAAAGAAAGATGATAATTTCAGTGAGATTTATATGCACAACCGAAACTGTTTCACACAAAAATTACAATAGGCTTAATTTGTTCTCTCTTTACTTATAAAAAGGTATGTAATATTATTTTGATAAAAAATATATTTATGGTAGACTTTTGTAGTGTTGTTAAATTATACATTGGTTTATATATGTTAGGGAGGTTATCAAGCCGCTGGATAGTAATTTAATAAAAATACATGTTATTTACAATTTTATATATTACTTTATTATGCGTACGATGGTGTGTGCAAAACTATTATTAAGTTTAAAATAAATTAAAAGCTACAGAAAAAAATGTGTAAATTTTTGTACCAAAGTCTTTTTGTATGTATAACACTATTCTTCTAATATGTTGGATCAACCAATTCAATTTGTCTTCCATATACTGTTTTAGTAAAAAAGACAGATTACAAAAACTACGAAACCAAACTTAGACATAACAAGAAAGATTCGCAAGAAAAGTTTTCACCAGACGCAGAAGCTACCGATCTGCTGCGTGGTAATTTCATAGAAACATATAACTTTTAGGTACATTTCTTATATATATATATGAGATTAATTTTGATCCGCTGTCAGTGTAAAATTTTTTTACATTGTCATTTAATCATGTGTTGCCAAATCATTAAAAGAGTTTGACTATCACAATAACTACATAAAAAGTCTAACTCTTTTAATGATGTGTCAGTATATAATTAGATGACAATGTAAAGAAACTTTACAATAAAAATTGATTGAAATTAAATCCTATATATATATATATATATTGTGAGCTACTTTCTTTAATATTTACGCACATAATAAAATTGAAGTTTAATTACATTGAATTCATATAAAATTTTTGCTAGGACTTTAATCTTATACGCAACTTTATTATGTCTGCAAAACTATTTTTTGAATTCAATATATTCATTCGTGTAAAGATGTGTTCTACGTATCTGATGGGCCAATTTCTTCGTTTGGAAGTCTCTAGTGCGAAATGCATATATAGTTCAAGTCAAAAAGGCAAAAGAGCATAGTAGTCATGACAAACCGAAACCGCGTTGCTTAGAGGATTTTGCTGCTTTTTCGCGTCAAAAGCAAGCCAATTGATCAAGGCATACGAAACTTCTCAGTAGCTACATGGCACAAACACCTCTAAATCACACCATTTCCCTAGGTGAGCAAGAGTTCACCATTTCCTCTTCTCCAGTTCTTCTTTTGCTGACTCAACAATTTTTTTTTATTTTTTTATTTTTTGTTCTTGATACATTCTTTGTTGCATGGAAGAAGCCATTTTGTTGCAGTGAAGAATCTGTGTACGGTGAGGAAGAGTTTGAACTGTTAGATCAGATATCTATATATAGTATACCATAATTTGAATTATGAAGTGTGGAGATCCATAATTTGAATAGCTAGCTCATGAATCAGGAATATATCACTTGAAGGTAATGCTTTTATTTTGCTGCGTCTCCCTCTCTTTTGCTCACTTAACATTTTTTTTTCTTGATAATCATTCTCTGTTGCATCGTAGAAGGTCTTCTGTTGCAGTCAAAAATCTGTGTGTGGTCTTTTTTCCTCTCTGTTGCAGCAACGAAGCTGGATTGGGACTGTGGTACGGTCTTTCTCCCTTTCTTCAAGTTTTTTGCTTTTTTTTTTTTTGGTTTCACCTCTCTCCTGCGAATAGATGTAATAGAAGATGTAAATAATAATGGCTCATTTGATTACATTCATCTGTATAATTGGTATTATTTGGTCAAGCTCCTTTGGATGTTGGCATTCTTTTTGTTAAGATGAAAATAGTTCCGAATGGGAAGTTAACTAGGTGCTGTTTAGATAGGTCATTTAAATCTCCTCTTTTAAGCTACACCTACGTCCTCGGACTGATTGTTGCCTTATTTTTTAATTTAATGATGTGTTGAGCAAGTGTTACATGGCTACAATCCATGCATTTGCCTTGAATTTTTGTATCTCAGCAGTTTATACTATTTCAAGCTTAACTTTGAGTTACAAAACATAAAATAATGCACCCTTTGTCCCATTAGAAAGCTAAAACATGTGGGCCTGTGGCTTTCAACTAGAAAATTTCCAGATTTTAATTCCTTTTCATTTGGTGTCTGTGTTTGTGTCAAAGCCAAGGTTGTTTCTGAACAGTTCATGTTTCTGGAGCACCCACTATTTTACTCATAAGTTGAGCTACGCATGTTGGATTTAAGCATCGATTGTTTTGCTAGAAATTAACTAGAAAAATTTCAGGCTTTAATCCGTTTTGTTACAACCACTTGTCCCATTAGAAAGCTGAAATATAATAGATTCAACTTTAAAAATCTAAGATCTTAATTCTCTCTCCATCAATACCAGTTTGCATTTAAAGTGAGAGAATTTTCTGCATAATCCTCGTTTCTGGCGGCACTCAGTGTTTCGTGCATAGCTTACGCCACACATCTCTGATTCGCATACACTGTCACATTTGATAGCTAACACATAAGGCTTTCTAGGTGTATAAGTTGCATATTTTTATCTTTTGTCTTTTGGTTCTAGTTTTTACTTGATTTCATGTCTCAGATTGTAGCTCCTTCATTGTTGACACTAATTGAAGAATTCTGTTGCATGGGATTGGAGACTAACAATGTACTCATAAATCAATTATTTGACGAAAGTAGCCACTGCATTATTGCATTTACTGAGAGCACTTGTTGGACTTAGCAGCTAAGACTGAAATTCATTAGCTATGTTTTATTAATGATCTTATGCAATAACCTCCCATCCTCTCGAAATAATTAGAGCAGGATCTGTATAATTGAAGAAGCTCCCCAATTATGCTTGCTCCTATTACATATATATATATATATATATATTTTAATGGAACAATCATTTTCTTATAAATATTTGACGAAAGCAGCTTTCTTATTTGGGGCATTGAAGAAAGCAACTTTTTGGCTCTTAGCCTCTTATGAACATTTCCCAAGAGTAACTTGACTTCAATTGCACATGCATCCGTCCTTTTTCATGTTGTCATCATTGTTAAGCTTGTAGGCATATGTGTGATTTCATAACTTTTGTGGATCAATTCCAGTGGCTGATATGGCATAACATGTTTCTTAGTTGATGCATCTTCTTGCATATGGTAGTTATTATTTCCGTTCTAACACATGTACTTAGCTTCTTGCTTTTTTTATTGGCGTTTAGAATCAAGCGAATACATATTGATCATGCAATTATTGAATAAGGAAACAAGTTGGTAGAAACTTTAAAGTAGAAATACTTTATTTTAAAGATGAGAGTATTCAGTGAAGCAACAAATAGGTCAAGTCCTTTCTATGTGCAAGTGAGATGTTAATACAATAAATAAAGCAATAATATAGTTTATTTTAATGATATTCAATGAAGCAACAAATAGGGTCAAGTCCTTCCTCTGTGCAAGTGAACTGTTAATATAATAAATAAAGCAACAAGCAGCCCATACAATCACGTGGGTACTATGCTAGGTGCTTATTTAAATTCCTTTTTGGTTATATATATATATATATATATATATATATATATATATATATAATTGATTGTTACTGTTTCCCCAAATTTTATAATTTTGTGCCAATAGATTAGTTCTTGAAGCATTCCTTTCTATCCAATTATGTCTCGTTTTTGATATTTACCATATGCAGAAAGTGGAGGAAGACCGAGGCTTGTTTGTGTTGACGGACAATAGTCTAGATCTACAAAGACACTAGGGTGCTTGTTTCTATTCAATGACTTCTTCTTCTTCCCAAGCTCCTCAAATAATGCATGATGTCTTCATCAGCTTTAGAGGAACAGACACTCGCTTTGGTTTTGTTAGCCATTTGAATGAGGCTTTATGCCAAAAGAAAATTGATGTCTACGTAGATGATAAACTTGAGAGAGGAGATGAAATATCAACAGCACTACTCGGAGCAATTGAACGATCACAAATTTCATTAGTCGTATTCTCCAGAGACTATGCTTTTTCAAAATGGTGTTTGGATGAGCTTGTGAAAATAATGGAATGCTTGACAAAAAATGGACAAGTTGTAATACCTGTCTTCTATAACGTAGATCCATCAGATGTGCGAAATCTAAAGGGAAGTTATGGAGATGTATTTGCTGAGTATGGAAAAGTATTTGAGGACATGATCAAAGTGCACAAATGGAGCAATGCTCTGAAAAAAGCTGCCAATTTATCAGGATTTCATTCTTCAAATTTTGGGTTAGTATATTCTCTTCAATATACAATTAGTATTTCAAGTTTAGTCACTTATTTATTTAAATTTATGTAAAGATATTTAGCTAGGAAGTTGCTTGATTTGCAAACAAAGTCTTTCACTTTTTTTCTCAGATTGCTTCCACCATCGAAACATTTGTTGCTTTCAAAAAATATTGCAATGGTTCTCAGTAGGATCTATATATTAATGGCATAAATAATGATATTTTCACACCACTTTTTTGCAATGTTAGCTTGTGACTTATGCTTATCTTGCTAGTTACTTATTATTACATGTAGATAACTGTTAGTAACTTAACTTTTAAATAAGAGTACTAAACACCAATTTTAATCCTCTAAAGATACAATTGTTATCAGCTAGGTCTTCTAATGATAAATACATCTAAATTGTCATTCAATGTCAACTTTTGACATCAAATTGATCCTTTAATGTCATTTTTTGATATCAAATTGGTCATTCGATGTCACTTTTTACATCAAATTGGTCCTCCAAAAGGATCAATTTGATGTCAAAATTTATTAGAGGACCAAACTGATGTCATTTGTATCTTTGGAGGACCAAAATGAATGTTTACTTTTTAAATAATGATTAAAAAAATCTGTCACTTATTAAATACTAGAAAAATAGGTATAAGTTAATAGTTATCATAGGAAAGTGTAAAAATAATGTAGTGAAGGTGGAATGATAATATAGAGTAATGAAATATCCTTATAACAACTCCTCTTAATGTCCTCTTAATTTTTTAAAACGAAGTGTTAAATGAAAAAGTAGAAGCAAATCATTTAACAATTTATTCTTTAAGTAATTAGAAAAATTATTAGGCTATTTCATTAGGAGTATATAGAATTATTTGATAGTATAATAGTGTAAAAAAGGTTCTGTGAGAATTTCATTATCAATAGCAAATATCATAAAGATCAAATATATAGGCAGCAATGCATTTTTTTAGCATTAATTAAATCCAAAAGATATAAATAATTATGATTACATTTTAAGTAGCATAATAGTGAGATGCAATTAATATTCATACATATAATTTCTTCTTTCATGTGGTATAGGACCGAAGCTGAGCTCATCGAACAAATTGTTGAACTGGTCTTGAAGAGGTTGGAGCATATCCATAAAGGCCGAAATAATCCAAAAGTTCTTGTTGGAATTCATGATCAAGTTGCAAGTTTAGAATCATTAGCAATGCTCGAGTCAAAAGATGTTCGTATTATTGGAATTTGGGGCATGGGCGGTATTGGCAAGACAGCAATTGCTAAAGAATTATATGATAGATTGCGTCCTGAATATGAAGCTTGGTGTTTTGTGCCAAATGTAAGAGAAAAATTGGAGAAATGTGAAGTGACTCGTTTGCAAAATGAATTTGTTGGTGCACTATTGGAAGAAAAAGATCAAAGCATTGGCATTCTTATTGTAGACTGTGAATACAATATGGTGAGACTTCGTCGTAAAAAGGTTCTTCTTGTTCTTGATGATGTCGATGGTTTATTGAAATTGAGAAATTTATTTGGAGGGCGTCATTGGTTTGGACAAGGTAATAGAGTCATTGTGACAAGTAGAGGCAAACAAGTGCTAACTAATGTAGTTGATGTTACATATGAGGTTAAGGAATTAAATTTTGAAGATTCCCTTAATCTTTTCAGTTTGCATGCCTTCAAAGAAAATTATCCAAAATTGGAGTGGATGGATCTATCACTGAGAGCAGTTGGTTATGCTAAAGGAATTCCATTAGCTATAGAGGTTTTGGGTTCCTATCTTTATGACAAAAAGAAAGAAGTGTGGGAAAACCAATTAGGAAAGCTTAAAAAAATGCCTTTCAGAAATTCAAAATGTATTGAGATTGAGTTATGATGGGCTAGATGGAGAAGAGCAGGAAATTTTTCTATTTCTTGCATGCTGTTTTGAAAATTATAATTCAAAAATTTGTCTACTAGATGATTGTGGTTACTCAACGCAAGTTGGGTTAACCAACCTTCATAATAAAGCACTTCTTGCTCTTTATAATGAGACTGAGGGTGATTGGTATTGCGTAATGCATGACTTGATAAGAGATATGGGTAAAGAAATTGTTCATGGAGAATCTAGAGATCCTGGAAAGCACTGTCATTTGTGGGATCCACATGATGTGTATCAAGTACTTGAAAATGCCACGGTAAGATTGTCAAATTGTAAAATTGATACTTTACAATCTATTTGAAATTGTCCAAGTACGCTTTGAACTATAATTTTTTTTATGGTTTAACTATAATATTTGCTTGTTAATGTTAAGGGGACCGGAGCCATTCAAAGCTTAACTCTGGATCTGCGGTGGGAATGGAAAAGTAAGGAGCTGCACTTGAGTCCTAAAGCCTTCAATGGGATGTTCAACTTAAAATTTCTGTTAATCCACACATATGATTATTTATCAGAAAAAAGCAAAATGTTTGCACCTGAACATTTGGAATCAATGCCAGATGGCCTAAGGCTTCTTTATTGGGAGGGATGCCCACTGAAATCCTTGCCTTCGTCATTTTGTGGGGAGAATCTTGTTGAAATTAACCTTTCTTATAGTAGTTTGGAAAGACTTTGGGATGGGGTGCAGGTACACATGTTATACTTTACTTGATCTCTTTAATCTATTTATATATGGTTTGTGCAGGGTCAGCTTTACAAATTAATACTTATAGCATCATGTGACTTGTAATTGTTGCAGAATCTTGTCAAATTAAGAGAAATTGTGCTTGAAAGGTGTGACCAACTAATAGAGCTCCCTGATTTCTCAAAGGCTTTGAATCTTGAACGTGTAAATCTCTCAAACTGCACTCGTTTGTGTGATCTTCATCCATCTATTTTATCCCTCCACAATCTTGAGACACTGCATCTGGATGGGTGTGAAAAGATAAAGAGTCTTCGGAGTGACATTTGTTTAAAATCTCTCCAATTTCTCTCTGTAGATGGTTGCTCAAGTCTAAAGGAGTATTCAGTGATGTCAGAGAGCATGCATGTGTTGGATTTATCGAACACTGGCATCATGAACGTGCAATCATTAGGTTTACCTCTCGACAAATTTGAATTTTTGAAT
The DNA here is from genome assembly GCA_023212625.1 of Styphnolobium japonicum. NCBI lineage: Eukaryota > Viridiplantae > Streptophyta > Magnoliopsida > Fabales > Fabaceae > Styphnolobium > Styphnolobium japonicum. The sequence continues at coordinate 9,784,961 of JALBWW010000010.1, forward strand.
TGTGACTTGTCGGAAAGTCTTCCACGCAACTTCCTTCAAGTAATGGATCTTTGGGTCTTGAGGAAATTCACACTGTATTTTATTGCTCCATGTTGTTTCCTTGAATGGTTAGAATGTCTTCTGCTAAGCGAAACTAATATCGAGAGCTTGCCTACAAGCATCAAGCATCTTTCGATGCTCGAAGAACTTCAATTAAGGAATTGCAAGAGGCTTCGGTTTCTGCCGGAGCTTCCGCCATTCATTTCTGTTCTTGATGTTCGCGACTGTGTATCTCTTGAAAGAGTGTCAATTTCAACTATTGATTGTTGCTGGCATCATAATGCTATATTCGCTAATTGTTGGAGATTGAATCAACAGACTATTATGTCAGATTTCCATGTCAAGGCGAAGCAAGCAGCATATATTCTACACTTGCAACCGTATGACTACACACAAAATAGGATAATTAGTGTTTGGTTACCAGGAAGCAAAGTACCTGCAGACATATACGACTACAGGACATCGACAGAAGCTATAATGAATATTCAACTTTCTTCTGTGACCAATTTAATAGGTTTCATCTTTTGTTTCGTCATTTCACAACACGAAGTAATGGTCACGAGTACTGTGGAATTTAGTTGCTACCTCCAAACAGGTAATGGTCAAGAGTTTAGGTTCAAAACCGTCAATGATATGCATGATAATTTACATCAGGACTTGGCTTCAGATCACATGTTTCTTTGCCATGATGAGCGCTTTTCTAAGCTCATAACAACCGTAGTTGAAGAAAGCAGTATCGATAATCAGTGCAAAACATATAATCCAGAGCTTTCATTTACAATCATTCATAAGAATGAGAAAAGTATAAAAGAGTGGGGGATCTGCCCCATATATTCCTCAGACCTTTTCACTTTTAGTGACCAATTGGCATTGGGTGCTAGAACCAAGAGACATAGGGATAATGATGGGTTATTAGACATGGAACTACTTCCTCCAACAAAGAAATTGAAGATCTAACGAAAGAAGAGACTTGAGTTTCAACCATCCGCTCACTGCTTAATCGGTATGAAGCTCACTCTCTCACTCTGCCTCTCGTCATATATGTTGCCCTTAATTATGCCTGCTTTGTTGTTCTTGTATTTCCTTCATTAGTGAATAGCATTTATGTATCACCACTAAAAAAAACAGAAAGGAACACTTCTAGCAGCATGATTATGAAGGTAATTAATGATAGACATAAAAAATCTTGAATCATAAGGATATGCTAATCCTTTTGTTTAAATTTAAATAAGAAGCTAGGATCACTGAATAAAAATGTTTTTTGTTGTTATATTTTTGTTGATCATTAATATTTTCACAGGTTTTTTTAGAATATTTTTTCTTAATTTTTTTTCCTTGTGATTTCCTTTTTCAGTTGTTGACAAGTTTTGAAAAATTGAACCGATGTCATCTAAATTATACATACGTCAAGTAAAATATTAATTAAATGAATTTTATCCTTCAGAAACAAAGAAAGTGGCAATTGATAGAAATTGTCTGACAAATTTTAATAACATTTTTCTGGAACAACACTTGCTTTGTGCAGTTATTTTCTTGAATCACTTATGGAGATTGATGTCGAACTATATGGTATTCTGGTGCTCATTTTCTTGGTTAAAAAATACAAGGAGATAGTATCGTGGTGTTCTAAGGAAAAAAGGAAGAATAAAAATCAAAACAGGAAGCTTCAGTACTATTCCTCTGTTACAGCAGTCTAGTAATATCAAGAAAGCATGTAATTCAAATTGATGCAGGATTTCAGTCATATATTGCTCCTGACTTTTCAGCATCGATGTAATCCTCCTATTTTACATGTCGTGCTTTGTTTGCATGGGTCTACTCCAGTTTTGGTTACACTTCAGAGTCTATCAATTTGCTTTATGTTCTTTGCAATATACTTAAGCCATTGTCATCTCCCCATTTGTTTTTCATTACAGCTTTTTATCTAAACTGTATGGTGGTTGGTGTTACTTATGTCATGACCCGATCTTCGGCCATGACCGGTGCACAGGCTACACTTGCCTTCCCTGGCAAGTCTAACTAAGGATGTTTAAAAACTGCTTTAAAACTTAGAAAGGGGTTACCGAAAATTCGGCAGAATCTCCTCTAAAAACTAAACTAACCAAAATTTTAAACTCAATCTGAAAAACAATACAAATTCAATTTTTTCAACAAGCATGAGTCTCTCTCATGCATCAGTTATACATATATGTAGGTACAATCAAAATCAGCTTTACAGAATATTACACAACCAGAATAATCATATTATATACAACTCACTAGAATTTATAATACTATCTCCTATAGCTGCAAAATAATGGAGTCCAAATACAACAACAATAATAGATATATACCAAAAGACTATAAACCTGGGGAAACAGCAAATCCCAAGAACCAACTACTCAGTTGTCTGTGAATCTGAATTAGAAAAGAATGAAATGGAGTGAGTCACACAGACTCAGTGAAGGGATAATAAACTAAGTGAACTAGAAGGGAAACAAATAATCGCACGAATATTTAAGCTTTCCAATAATCTCTAAATATACTAACTGCTGGAAAATAAAACTTATAAATGAGCTATTTTATCAAATATTCTCTTTTCTCTAAATTATACATAAACATAAATTTCTTTAAAAAAATATATAATCATCAATAATGCAATCCATATAGGTAACACTGAAAGAACTATAATACAAGTTGGGGAGTTAACTCTACCCAACATACTAATTCTCATGCTCATTTTAAGTCAAGGGCCTTGCCTCACTCGGCACAAATCTTGTGGTTAAGGTCTGCTCACCCTACAACATTTTAAGTCAGGGGCCTTGCCTCACTCGGCACAAATCTTGTGGTTAAGGTCTGCTCACCCTACAACATTTTAAGTCAGGGGCCTTGCCTCACTCGGCACAAATCTTGTGGTTAAGGTCTGCTCACCCTACAACCACGTAAATGGCTAAGGGTCCTCTCACCCAATAACCAAATTTGAATCAACGAGGCCAGGTCTATCTATGTCTATGTATATACTATGTGCACATAGGCCGTTATATCTCTTCGCTAACGGCAAATGGTGTTCTAACATGTACCTAATAATGGATATTGAAAATATAATATACAAATATTATTTAGCAAAACTAACGATTCTCTATAATAAAAATGAAGTCATTTCTAAATATCCAACTGAACTTTCACTTTAATAATTAAAAATGACAACTTAAATAGCTCATAAAATTAATAAAGTTACAGCTAAAACATAACATTTATAACATTTAATATTTCCAAACACAAAGTGAAACTAATTATAATTTAATCGTCCCTTGTAATAAAACTTCTTTTGAATAAAATTCAAATATTCTTGAAAGATTTGTTTTCTCAAATAAAATAATAAAGATGTCACTGAGTAAATTATCCACTCATAGAAACGAGGAACTATTTCAACTATCTCTAACAGCTCTTTGGAGGCACGTGGGGTAGTATCTTGTGAATTTGCTCATAAATAAAAAATACTTCAATAAATATAGATAGGCCAACAAAGACCTACCCAAAATCACAACTATAAAAGATAATCTTTTTCTTAATATAACTTAAATAGGGGCTCTAAGATTTCTAAATTCTTTCTAGAAACGTAGAATTTCTATTCCAATCTAACTCTAAAGTTTCCAACCACCCCTTAAAAATTATCCTCAACCCTTATTTTGTTATCATTTCCAAAAAATATAGCTACTCACTATATTTTAAAGTTCTCATAACTAAAATATATAAAAAGAGTAAAAACTCAAATATTAAGAAGTCACCTTAAGCTCTAAAATTAAGTGGGTTTGATGGTTTAAATTTCCTTTCCCTCTTTTTCGCTGTCTCTATCTCGTTCTCTCTCTCTCTCTTTCTGTTTCTCTCTCTCTCTCTCTGTCTTTCTTTCTCTCGCTCTTTCACTTTCTCACTCTCGCTCTTTCACTTTCTCACTCTCGCACGAACAGAGGTGAAAATTATCTCTTATGTCGTGCCACAACCCCTAAACTATTCAGCTTCTTTTTTTCTTTTTACTTTAGATGCAAAATTACCAAATTATCCTTAAAAACAAAAGTCATCCCCTTTATATCCTTGCCCCTAATTTCTACCGTTACAACTTATATAGAAAATATCAAATGATATATAACCTTTAACTTTTAAGCTCAATATCAAAATGATAGGCAAAATCATCAACCACCGACACAAAAATTAAGTTAGTTTTTTTTTTTTTTTTCATTTCCTATATGGGTGGGATACAAAGATACATAAACGCAACAAGCAAACTAATGTATTTATATATTTGAATAAAGTTAAGGGAGGCTAACCAGCATTAGGCTTGTCAACTTGAAAGCTCTGTATGCAAAAGCTATGCTCTCTACATTTAAATGCATTATTTATTCCTTTTAAAGAGAGGTAGAGGTAGACCACTGACAATACTAAGAGATATCATTAAAAAAGATCTTGAAATAAATGGTCTATCTGAAAGTATGGCCTATGACAGAGCACAATAGTGTCGTTTAATCCATGTAGCCGACCCCACCTAGTGCGAAAAGGCTTTTGTTGTTGTTGTATTTATTCCTTTTAAATAGGGTGCATTACTATTCCATTGGAGAATTTCTAATTTTTGATGTTATCTGAGATTCTTTTCTTTAGCATTGTCTGGTTTTATGCATAATTTTCTCCTCCTAGGCGTGTTTGATTTGCTAAATGACTTTCAATGATTGCCCCCTTTCCCAACTGTTAAGTGTTAGGAGTCAAATGTGGTTTTATTTTCCTGTCTTACAAAATTAAGTGGTCCATGAAAGCGAAAATAAGTTTCTTACAAACAAAGTGGTTGAAGTGATCATGATGTCACAACTGTCATTTTTTTTGTATTTCTTACTTTTGGTAACCATTTTTGCTGTTAACTTCTCTTAGTTTTCCGTGTCTAGTTATCTAGCGCTCTATTTCTACCAGCGCTACAAGTTATTCTTTAATTTTTTTCCCTTTCGAAGGAGTTTCAATAAATAAATAGAAGTCTACTTTGCTTCTAAAGAAGCATAATCTTGCCTGCTTGAGCTTCACTCTTTACCAGCTCTATCACCTGACAAAGAGATCACCCCCTCCCACACAAAGTAGGAAAGTCAAAACAAGATTTTTAACTCTTGTCTCTACATTAAACGATGTCTATTAACTTTAAAAAAAAATTACATTTTACGTGTTGTGGTTTATGATAGTCTTTTTCTCTGTTGCACATGTCTCTTTGTCAAAGGGGATGGAAATAGTAATGTACTGAATACAAGTTGTGTAAGAGATACATTTTTCACCTCAAATGGACCTTTCATAAATTTTCTCTCATGCATTCGTACCTCTGTTTATTCGAGTAATATATGTGGACATATTCTTCTTCATTCTAATCTGTTGCCATTTACTTTGTTAATCAAATATCTTTCCTTTTATTTACCAGTTCAATTATGGGAACTTTATGCATGGGCTGACGAAGGAGAATATCGAAAGGCACGAACCATATAGCTTCAAGGCGCTGGTGTATGTTTCACAAATTGCATTCCCAGGAAATAATAATGTGGTGGTTCTTCCAAGAAAGGTGGCCATTTAGAGAATTTTGCATTGTTGGAAAACATTTAGAACTGGTTTGTATGAAAATAGTAAAGGACTTGTAAGGCTTTTGTTTAGTACACTACAAATTACTTATTACTATCAAATTTGTATATCTGTTGCTCTCATTCTCTTGAGAGCTCTAACCTTGGTGTTCTTCCTCCTTTGATCTCCATGTCCATTGCCTCTGTGTCAGTAATTCTATAGAGCCAGTATTCTAAAATCTAAATGGTTTCTTCGATTTGATTTTTAAACATTTACTAAATTTCAACCTTCTTCTCAACCCAAAAATTACATGATAAAATTCGGTTAGGTATCAATTTAGCCTTTTTTATCACTTGTCTCTCAAACCATGTGTCTTACATGTCAAACGTTCTTGTTTTTTCGGATATATTTGCTTTAATTTTAACATGTAAAAGACTACATGAAATTATGAATTGATCAACGACTGAACAATATATACAATCTCACAGCCACCCTAGGAAAGGTTTCTACAATGGCAGCTTTTCAAAGTAATTTTTACACACACCAACATTAAATCTTGACTTACCATTATTTAGCATCGCAAGGGATTTCCGTATAGTTTCCTGACAAGAGGTTGTCGAGACCCCGTCAAATAATAATAATTACCGGTTCGCAAATTAATTTGTAGTATAGAGCATGAACTGGATCGTCTCTCAAGGATCTAAAAATAACAAAGATTTAATCAAATCAAGATAGTTAAAAGGGGGTTTTGATGATTTGAAAAGATAATACACTAGTTGAATTAAAGAAATGCAATTAACAAATTAACCAATCCAAGGAAATTTTACCAATCTTGAGTTTAATCCATCATTGATCACAAGGAATTCACTTAATCGCTAACCATGTTCTTGGCCTTAGATCACATCAAGACGCCTCAACATGATCCAAGAATCCTCTACTAGATAAGCATCTAGGATTTAATTAACCAAGGTTAGATAAAGTAAGCACCATCCAAACATAGATTAACTTAAGATCAAGAATTTAACCAAGCTAAACAATCCATCAAAAAGCTTTAATAAATTGTTTATTCTATGTGATCCTCTTGAATACATGATAATAAAGCTATTATCACATAAACATCCAAATCAAATTAAGCAATTCAATCTAGATCAAAATTAAAAGAGGAAGAAGAGAAACTTGAATAACAATTAAGCAATATGAACAAGCAAAACAAGATCTCCAAATTAAACATCAAGATGGCTAATCCCTTGGATTGATTATGAGAGCCTAGCCTTCCATGGATGGGAAGGAAGAACTCAGAAATAAAATAAAAAAAACGAAATTCTAAAGAAAATAAAGAAGAAGAGAAAGAAAACTCTCACAAATACTTAAACTTTCTTCAAACTTACTTCAAAATTGAATTTTTCTAATACAAAGAGGTTGGGTCTATTTATACTAATCCTAGAAGCCAATTTGTACATGTACATAATCTGAATACAAGCTATAAAAATATGAAAATTATCAACAATGGAAGCTTGATGCATGGTTGGTGGGTTGGTGCATGGTAGGTGGGTTGGTGTATGGTTGGTGGCTTTTAGTCAACAATTCTTATTCAACTTCTGGCTTCATTTTCATCACCTAGACGGTGCATTTTGGCTTGGAGGTACATGAAAGTTGTAGCCAGTTGTCTCCTTGAAATTTTGCAATTGGAATCATGCCATTTGGACTTTTAGAACTCCAGAAATGCCAAAAACACTGAACCTACCTCAAGTTAGGTTGGTAGAACGTGTTTCCAAATTCAAACCAACTTGTAGCTTCATTATCATGCCTAAAACGACATCTATTGACTAAATGGTCTTCAATGAAGTTGGAGATATGAGTCTTATCTTTCCAATGGCCAAGTTTCAGCCCAAGAGGAGGCCTATAGCTCACTATGTAGTCCAATATGTACATACTGCCCAGATTTTCGTGACAGCAAACCCACTCTGCATTGCAGGGATATTTTGGACCTTTAGAAGTCTAATCCAGCTCTTGAGTTCTTCATGAAACTTGTAGAGAATTGTCTTAGCTTTCCAAAGACACCAAGATCACCTCAAATGGATCACCGAGTCCCAAGTTATGGCCTAACCAAGGAAGAAAGGTCAAAATGCATCAAAATCCGAAAATTATTCAATATTTGCATTAAAGCCCAATGAAGCCCAACAACATTAAACTCATCTAAAATACTAATATTTGGCACAATAAACATTTAATAAAGCTTAATACAAAGCTAACATAAGTGTCTCAAATTGATTGATCAAATTCCCCCACACTTAAGCTTTTGCACTCCTGGGCAAAACACATAAGAACAGAACTAAAGAAAAAACAAGAAACATCATATTATTAAACTAAAAGCATAAAAACTGATTATACCTAATCTAATCCACTTTCGTAGGAAGACACGATGGCACTTAGCATGTGCCACAAGCCTTTAAACCCATAGGTGTCCCTAGTGGACGAGTTATAGTCTCGTGACGGTTTACCAGGATGATACCCACAAACATGTAATACTTTATTTAATCAATTCAACTAATTTTTAAATACAAGCATTGTATCAAATATAAACCATAATTAATAAGTCAAGTATGCTTAACAAAGAGTTGTTGAATCAAACCAATTGAGAATAAAGTATAGCATAATCATACTTTAATCAGAAATAGGCATGTTCAAATTGAGTAAAATTCCTCACAAGTGACACTCAAATCACACAAGGTGTTTAGGTTATCTGTTTGCCCTCAACTCAGTTAAATTATGAAAGTATTTTATCATAGGCTTGCATATACATCAATTCTCCACTACTTAGATCTAATAAATTGCAAAAATCAAGAGGTCTTTCAAAAAGGTTGTAATGGCTATAAGGTGAAGGAAAGGAACAATATGGATAATAGCAGGTTAAAACCAAAGAGAATAAAAGAGCATTGAGGAGTAACTCAAGTAGAAAGAATAAAATTTTTACCCAAAACCATAAAATGCTCATTCTCTTCACACATTCCTTCCTTTTTCTATTCTTTTATTTTTCTTTCTTTTTTCTCTTTTTTTTGTTTTTTTTTTGTACTAAGCATTTCGTATCAGCACACCAATTCCCCCACACTTAAATCATTGCAAGCAAAAGAACTCCTTCAAAAAGAAAATCAATGCTCTCTCATTCCATAAGGTAAGGTAAAACATGGTTTTTCACTTAAAGCTTGTAATGAGCTAAGAACAAAGAATAGGCAAATAAGTTCAGAGGGAATTAATAATTGGATAAATGCAAGGTAGGTTTATTTGGCCAAAGCAGCTAAGTCAAGAAAAAATGCCTCTGTCATTTTTATGCAACATACAGACCAATGTAATCTCAAATCGATTCAATGCAAGTTCTAGAAAATAAATTCATAATTGATATCACTCATGAAAGAAAATAAACCAAGTGTAAGTATCAAACTTGGAAAAGCCCAAAACTCACAAAGGTATGGAACATTCACTCAATTCAACCATGCCTTCTTCCTAATATCCACAATCATATACACATGTATATCATGAAAATGATTCAACTATAAACTGTTTTGCATACTTTTATTATCAATTAAGCTCAGATTCAGCACATGCTTGCATCAAAATTAATTGAAAAGATCAAAATGAAATTTTTTTTTAAATTTTTTAATTTTTTTTTAAATTTTTTTAATTTTTTTTAATATGCAAGAACAAAATAATTTAAGACATACTATGAAATGCAAGTTAAGATACGTCTCAAGAGCAAAACTACTCCTTACTCTGCCATCATACATCTAATAAGCTAGTAACAATAAAGATTAGTTGGTTAGTTTTTTTTTTTTTTTTTAACTAAGCTATGTACATGGTATTGTCAACTATACCTCCCCCAACTAATTTAAGACATTGTCCCCAATGTCAAAATAAAGATAGGTAGAGTGTAGAAGATCTTACCAGAATACTGCAAATCAAGCCGGAAATAAAAAAAATTACAAAAAACTAAAACCATAACAGAAAACAAAAATTCACAAAGACAAAGTCAAATCAAGTTTTTGCTTTTGTCTTTCTTTGCCTTGTTCCCAATTCAGTGGAGTCATTGCTGGATGACGTTGAGGGACAAATTCATGTAGTTGATCAAGCAATTGTTCAGGAGTTGCAGCAGTTACAAGACTTTGACGTGTCGCTTATGAGATGAACCCTTTTTCTACAGCATGATCAAGAAAACAAAACAAACTGTCATAAAAACCATTAACATTTAATATACCTATAGGTTTTTGGTGAAAGTTCTGCTGTGACCAGAATGTAATTTGGAAGAGCTCTTCCAAAGTTTCAAAACCACCAGGTAGGGCAATAAAGGCATCAGCATTGGCTATCATAATGTTCATGCGTTGGTGCATGCAAGATACCATTACTTCATCCCCTAATGTTTTTCCAATGGGCTTGCTGGTAGATAAAGGACTGGGAATGACACCAAGGACTTTGCCACCTCCTAAATGTGCAGCAGTTGCTACACAACCCATTAACCCAAGACTACCTCCTCCGTAAACTAAATGGATTTCTCTCTCAGCTAGCACTCGACCAAGATGGTGTGCAATATTTACAAACTCATTATCTTTCCCAGGATTAGATCCACAAAAGACACAAACACTCTTGATCCGACGAACTGAAGTGACTTCCATTTTCTTTTTTTTTTTTCTCTTTGTTTTTTTTGTACTCTCACCTTATCAATGATATGAAGAGAGCAAAGTGCAATATTTAAAGGTATCAAAACTCAAAGGTAATAATTACACCTATAAAGGAGGGGTAGATCTGCGTGTCAGATAAGTTTGAAAAATAAGCACAGAAATGATAATAGCTATATGACAAGGATAAAAGGCTAATCTATATGTGTCAGAAGAAGTTTGAAAATATGCAACGCATATTTCAAAAGAATACGGCTACTTTTGATTTGATTTTTTTTTTTTGAATTTTTTTGAAATTTTGTTTTAATAAACAAGAAGAAAAAAAAAAGAAAAAGAAAAAATAAAAAATAATACTTACAGGAGGTGTGATTGTGGCTCACATTTTCCTCTGGTTTTACGTTCAGTAACGGCTTGAATGCTCTCTATGGGCCGATGGTCGGTTTCCCATCCAATTTTCTTAAAAATTGGCAAACAGGGTTTTTTGAGTCAGATTCCCGAGACTATAACGCTCATGTTCATCTTGGAATATTGACCATAAATCGAGAAGTACTCTCTGCACATCTCCACTAGGATGCGTCTCAAGAGTCAATAGAATGTTATCTAAAGACTCCTTACTCATGCCATCCTTTATGAAGTTAATTTTATCATCTCGGTTTATAGACGTCATTCCAATTTATTTGCATTTTGTGTTACAAGTCCATCTTACACATTTATAGCAGACCCGTAACCTTTTTGCTCTTCTTTTCTTGGCATATAAACTTTTACCTAGCCCTGGCATATATGAAACAAGAGCGTCAGAAAATTCACCTATGAGTCGGACCTTTGCTTCGATCAACCAGCGTATATCCGCAGGAATGCCTTTGTGCATAAGCATCCTTAATCTCTCAAACCTTGCACAATAAATGTTAGTTAAAGCATTTTGAGGGAGAGAAGGGAATTGCTTGCAGAGGTTAACAAGCTGATTATCCATTTCGAAAGAAAGAAGAAAGAGAAAAAAATGAGTAAAATTATATACATATTTCAGTATTTGTGGGTAACTGAAAAGACCGAAAAAAAAAATTTTTCACGGAGTACCGTTATCCGCCATTTAACCAGTGAAAAATCATCTGTCAATGAAAAACAAACAAAATTAAGACAGAAAAATCAAACTCTGATAGATTTTCTTGCTCGGCACCGATTTTCTGTCTTGATTCCTGTGAATGCAAATAAGTCAAAGTTTGAAAAAAATGAAAAAGTTAGAAAACTTGGGTTGCCTCCCAAGAAGCGCTACTTTTAATGTCTTTAGCCAGCGTGATTGAAGATTTTGCACGATCCATGGGTCCTCCCCAATAATGATTCAATTTCTGGCCATTGACCTTAAACGTGGCTTCTTTTTTTTTAACAAAGATTTATATAGAAAACAGAAAATAAAAAAACAGCAGACAAAACAAAAAATAAAAACAGAAACAGAGAAAAGAAAAAAAAAGTAATAAAAGACAAGCATCAGCAGTACAGCAAAACAGAAGCAGAAATAGAAACAGACAACACAAACAGCAGAAACAACAACAACAGAAAAGAGTAAATTGTAACAGTCAAATAAAAACATAAACAAAATTAAAAACAATAGCAAAACAGTAAAAACGAAAAGAAAACAACAACTAGAAAAATGAAATAAAAGTGTGGAAAGAAAACTCTCTATGGATAGCAGAAGAATTAACGTTCCAGCAGCCACACCATAGCCAGTATAATGGATCACCACATCCAAAATCAAAGGGTTCAGTATCTTCCGGGGTTGCTTTATTGGTTTAGCTCCATCTTCAAGTAAAATCTTACGCATGCAAATGGAAGGGCTAACGCTAGGAATGTCTGCAAGTATGATGGCTCTTTGATTCTCCTTAAAAATCTGTAGCAACCTCTCCTCCTCATCAGTAAGGAGGTTTTTAGCCACAATGGACTCCAATTTTGTTGGCTTCACTACTTTTGCAGATTGAGTTGCTGCATAATCTGCTGAAAAAGATTCATCATATCTCAAAAAGGCAGCAATCTCAACACATGCATTACACAATATATCACCATCACAACAAACAGAATCATCAAAATCAGTAAAACTAGCAAATTCAACACACAAATCATCAATTGGTTTTTGCACATCAATGGTCTCATGTTCTGTAGAATCAAATTTCTGCATCTGTTGCTTGCTCAACTGACTCAATGAAGATGTAAGTTGACTAACGTGGGTCTCCAAGTTTTGTACTATAGCTTCTGTTCTTTGCTGGAATTGGATGTTGTTCTGAGCCAATTGTTTCACCAAATCCTCTAATGTAGGCTCAGATTCCATGCCTATTGGGGCTTGCTGATGCTGCATAGGCTGCTGGTATAGACTGATTGGTTCAACATAAGGTTCGAACCAAGGATGATCTCCCCAATCATGGTTATATGTGATAGAATAAGGATCATATCTAGGTTGTTGGTATTGTGGTTCACCAAGAAATACACCTGTTGCATCAACAGAATAGTCATGAAATACAGAACCATCATCTTGTAATATGGTGCAAGCATATGTGGGATGATAAGAACTACAGCATATACTACAAAATCCTGCAGGTTCTTGCACATGTAATTGATGTTGTTCCACTGCCAATTGCTCCACCAGATAAGCCAGCTCATCAAGTCTAAGTTCCATCAGATTAGTGATCAAACACAAAATCACAAAAACAAGTCTAAATATACACACAAAATAATTACAGAAAACATATCTACAGATTTTTAAAAATTATGGGACTACCACAGAGTGAAATCTACAAAAAAATTCTATCTAACAGAATAATAAAAAACTTAAAAATTTGAAAAAGTGGTCTAAACGATGGAATTTGGCTAAAATAGGGGTGACCTCACTATGAATAGTGAGCATTTCTCAAAATAACGTTTTCCATTTGTGTACCAAAATTCAGGTCAATCAGAGATACTTTACTGAACCAAAATTCTTGACACAATGCCCTTTACCCAATTTCAGCTGAATTCCACTCGAAAATGCTTCAAAAACAAAACAAACACAATTGTTAGAGTTAGATGAAATGATCAAATAGTTGCCTTTGGATCCCCGGCAACGGCGCCAAATTTGACAAGAGGTTGTCGAGACCCCGTCAAATAATAATAATTACCGGTTCACAAACTAATTTGTAGTATAGAGCATGAACCAAATCGTCTCTCAAGGATCTAAAAAGAACAAAGATTTAATCAAATCAAGATAGTTAAAAGGGGAGTTTTGATGATTTGAAAAGATAATACACTAGTTGAATTAAAGAAATGCAATTAACAAATTAACCAATCCAAGGAAATTTTACCAATCTTGAGTTTAATCCATCATTGATCACAAGGAATTCACTTAATCGCTAACCATGTTCTTGGCCTTAAATCACATCAAGATGCCTCAACATGATCCAAAAATCCTCTACTAGATAAGCATCTAGGATTTAATTAACCAAGGTTAGATAAAGTAAGCACCATCCAAACATAGATTAACTTAAGATCAAGAATTTAACCAAGCTAAACAATCCATCAAAATGCTTTAATAAATTGTTTATTCTATGTGATCCTCTTGAATACATGATAATAAAGCTATTATCACATAAACATCCAAATCAAATTAAGCAATTCAATCTAGATCAAAATTAAAAGAGGAAGAAGAGAAACTTGAATAACAATTAAGCAATATGAACAAGCAAAACAAGATCTCCAAATTAAACATCAAGATGGCTAATCCCTTGGATTGATTATGAGAGCCTAGCCTTCCATGGATGGGAAGGAAGAACTCAGAAATAAAATAACAAAAACGAAATTCTAAAGAAAATAAAGAAGAAGAGAAAGAAAACTTTCACAAATACTTAAACTTTCTTCAAACTTACTTCAAAATTGAATTTTTCTAATACAAAGAGGTTGGGTCTATTTATACTAATCCTAGAAGCCAATTTGTACATGTACATAATCTGAATACAAGCTATAAAAATATGAAAATTGTCAACAATGGAAGCTTGATGCATGGTTGGTGGGTTGGTGCATGGTAGGTGGGTTGGTGTATGGTTGGTGGCTTTTAGTCAACAATTCTTATTCAACTTCTGGCTTCATTTTCATCACCTAGACGGTGCATTTTGGCTTGGAGGTACATGAAAGTTGTAGCCAGTTGTCTCCTTGAAATTTTACAATTGGAATCATGCCATTTGGACTTTTAGAACTCCAGAAATGCCAAAAACACTGAACCTACCTCAAGTTAGGTTGGTAGAACGTGTTTCGAAATTCAAACCAACTTGTAGCTTCATTATCATGCCTAAAACGACATCTATTGACTAAATGGTCTTCAGTGAAGTTGGAGATATGGGTCTTATCTTTCCAATGGCCAAGTTTCAGCCCAAGAGGAGGCCTATAGCTCACTATGTAGTCCAATATGTACATACTGCCCAGATTTTCGTGAGAGCAAACGCACTCTGCATTGCAGGGATATTTTGGACCCTTAGAAGTCTGATCCAGCTCTTAAGTTTTTCATGAAACTTGTAGAGAATTGTCTTAGCTTTCCAAAGACACCAAGATCACCTCAAATGGATCACCGAGTCCCAAGTTATGGCCTAACCAAGGAAGAAAGGTCAAAATGCATCAAAATCCGAAAATTATTCAATATTTGCATTAAATCCCAATGAAGCCCAACAACATTAAACTCATCTAAAATACTAATATTGGGCACAATAAACATCTAATAAAGCCTAATACAAAGTTAACATAAGTGTCTCAAATTGATTGATCATTTCCCTTGCTGCGTGTTCCTGTTTAAAGTATGACACTGGTTCAAGAAACAAGCTCTTTCCATTTGAAAGGAATGGATAGATTATCCAGCTTACGTTGAAATGACATCCTGAAGAAAATGTATCTTTCTTAGGGGTGTTCATGGGTTGGGTTGGTTTGGGTTTTGGGAAAAAAAAAAAAGTCTAAACTGATCAACTTTGATCGGGTTGGTTTGGTTTGGTTTGATTTTTGAAAAAAATTCCGAGCAATCCGAACTAAAATAACCTGATTAAGGTTAGGTTGGGTTGGTTCGGGTTATTGAGTTATCCGATCATTTTTTTTTCTTCATAGAAAAATTAAAAACATATTATTGCTAAATACTTTAAACTCAATTAGACAATTACATATAAATTTTAAGTATACAAGTCTCTCAATATAGTACAAGTATTAAGATAAAAGTAAAATCATGTTTAGGAAGAAATATTTCAATGACTCAAAATCATCATAAGCTTCATTTGCAATATAAATGTATGATTAAATATATTCTGCTTCACAAAGAAGGTTATATATATATTATATTACTTCACAAAAAATGTTTTAAGTTGTAGAGTTTATAATACATATGAGTAAGTTAATAATTGAAACGTTACTATCTTAATATGCAACTAAAACAAAATAAAAATAATTAAATGATTGAGGCTTGAAAATGAAAATCAAAGATATATCATTGTATCTTAGGTTTTTAAATGAATGAAAAGCCAAATAACAAAAAGATAATATCTAAAATTCTATTACTCATCGGGTCATTTTATCGGGTCATCAGGTTATAAAATACAAAATCCGTGAACCAAACCAATCATGGTCAGTTTTGACTGAATTAGAACCAATTAGACCTGATAACTCCACCCGAACTGATTTTTTTTAATTGGTTTAGATTAGTTTATCGGGTTGATTGGGTCAACCCGAATCAATGAACACCTCTAACCTTGCTACTCTGATTGTTCACCAAGCTTGAATCATCACGTGGATTGTGAAATAGGCCCATGATAAATTCACTTGAATTTTGTTAGGACTTAAACTTCAAACAAATTTTTTTTTTGGGTAACCAACTTTAAACAATTTTATTATGTCCAAAATGGTATTTAAAATTAGTATACAATATCTAATCACACCATAAATTTTTATTGAGATTTGTATGATTTACTCTAAGTTTAAATTATGAACAAGTCTTCTTCTCACCTAAACTTTCAGTCCACCAATTAAAGAAAATGGTGTCCGAAACTATTTTCTTGATTCAATATAATCATTCGCATAATCTTCCACATCCTTGATGGGCTAATTTCTTTGTTCTATTGTGAAATGCATATACTCAAGACAGATCTGCATTGCTTTTGATGATGATGTTGGACCTTACTACTAGCACATGCCATTCCAAGTTTATCCTTTTCACTTCATGTTATTAGGGTATTTATGTCTGATTGTTAACTGAGCATTTCCATGTTTAAATTTTTTCAGAAAAAAAATCACTACTCAAAAATAATTTTACACCAGTTATTTAAACATGTAACAATTTAAAACTGAAAAAAATTAAATATGGCTTATTGAATTAGATACAAACTCTCATGAAGACAAATCTCTGTACGTAAAACTAATTCTACTTAAATATTTTTTTCTTCAAGCTCGCATTAAAGCTAGTTAAGGTGACAACCGTTCCCTAATTGAGTCCAACCTACTACAACGGGCAGTTGAATTTTCTCCCTCACTCCCCATCTTATTGTACACACAATGAATCTTTCTCAACCATTCATTTGTTTGTCTTGAATCCTCGTTTCCACCTATAACCAAATTAAGCATAGCGTTGTGATATATAAGTGCAGCACCCGAAATTCAGAGAATGGCTATATAAGCAGCAAATGATCAGTGCTGCTGCTTCTTCCTCTACCTATTTTTTTTCTTCTTCATCCGTGGTGTCTCTAAAAAGATATGAAGTTTTTCTTAGCTTTCAAGGAGAAGATACACGCAACAGGAAAGAGAAGTAAACTCAACGAAAAGGCAGAAAAAGGAATTTTCCTCAGATACAACTCGCAATCGAAAGGCTATCATATATATATCTACGAACCAAGAAGCTGATAGTTAGAGGAGACGTGGAGTTCGATGAAAATGCTACATGGAACTGTAAAGAAGAAAAGGTTGAATGAGAAAGCATTACAATTCCTCAACTACAACTTTCTCACAATCAACATCAACAAGCACTGATTCTCCTCCAAGGAAAACAAGACCACTACAAGAGATTTATGAAACGTGCAATTTTGCAATGATCGAGCCAGAAAGTTTTGAAACGGCTAAAAAGCAAGAAGTGTGGAGGCATGCAATGGAAGAAGAAATCAGAATGATTAAGAAAAATAACACATGGGAATTAGTGGATGTTGATACCCAAATTTGTCCAAGTTCTTTTTTTCTTTTTTCTTTCTTTCTTTCTCTCTTTTTCTTAATTTATTTATTTGTTTATTTATCTATTTATTTATTTTTGGGCCCTGTGGCACAATTCAGAACCCGATACCAATAACTCTAGGAAGGCATCTACTTTCAAGCCCAAACCCATCCCACTTTGATGCTATTTATTCTCAATCATAATCATATCATAAAGAGAGAAAATCCCTCAATTTCTAGCACTAATTACTTGTATCCTATTTTTTAGCTCAAGGTGTATCTTCTATTTTGCACCTAAATCAATCAATATCATAAAGATACCATCCCTTGATTTTAGTTCCAAATTACCAGTAATTCACTCCCTAATTCTAGGAGATTGATTGCCAATATCAAATTAATTGAGTGATAAATAAAAAGAAAAATCAATTTTAATTAATGCTGATATTAAAGAAAAATCTCACCTCTTTGGCTATAAAAAGCCTTGCAAGACATAACACAAAAAAAAAAGGAACGAAGGAAGGACCAAGGGCCAAGGAGCAGCAATACATAGGGGAGCTAATATACTCACGAGCAAATTTCTTAAAGGCTGGGGTTTCTTTCAGTCCCCTATGCAGCTATGAAGGTGTGAAGCCATCAAGCCATTCCAAAGTCCCGTTCTTTATTAATAAGTTCCTATCTCTTGGTTGAAGGTAAAATCTCTAGAATGATATCTTGGTTTAATTTATTTTTGTGGTTGAGTTTTCTTCACCTACCTTCCCAAATGTTATGCATCTAACCATAACTTTATCTCACCACCTGTATCTTGCAAGTCAAACTCAATAGCCATCTCTATAAAACTCATCATGACTACATCAACCCAAAGGCCATTTAGCAAGAAATCGTGAACCACAGTCACCACCTTTGCATGCTGATATTTTCGTGGTAATGATGTTTTTCCATAACTAGAAATAAAGGTTCGATGTTTGTGGGTTTATAAAACATCAAAAATTTGATTCAAGTTTGACTTTCCTTATTACTGTTAATGGACGTACCACTTTTTTGATAGTATTTCCTTTGGTTCATTTAGAAACTTATGTATAATTTGCTTTTGGTTCTATCAATGTGTGGACGTGAAAGGTGGGAATTTGAATGATTATTATATTCAAGCAATCTTATATTTATTTGTGACTTTAAGAATCCGAACCATTTCGGTGGTCTGTTTTAATTTGTTTTTTTATCAAGCTCAAGGTTAACTGATCTAATATTATTTATTATACCAGCAATTTAATTGTCATTCAAAATAAATCAAAGATATCCGACGAAGGAATAATCAAAATTAGCCAAAGTGATGGCGAAGTTTTGACTTTCTGGAGGTGAGGAATATCCTTTTAGTTTTGCCAGAAGCGCTGGCGGGGCTTTAGGTTATATCCAATAAATATCTTTTTCTATATATTATTTGTCATACCAACAATTTAATTGTCATTCAAAATAAATTTAAGACATCCGACGATGGAATAATCAAAATTAGCCAAAGTAACGGCAACATTTTGACTTTCCTGAAGTGAGGAGTTTCTCTTTAGTTTTGCCAGAAGCGTTGGCGGGGCTTTAGGTGATCTCCAATATAAATATCTCCTTTCACACATTAATTTCTTACTATAATTGTATGCTTATCACTTTAGTCAAATATCATATTAACCCTTAAAATTTTGCCGACGATGGAAAATTTGGGATAGGATCGAAGAAACGATCAACTAAACTCTTCCCAATATTCTTGAGGCTATTAATACTAGATTTTGCCAGGAGCGCTGGCGGGGTCTAATTTTCACAATTAATTAAATAAAATATTTTAAAATAAAAAACAAATATGAACAAATTAATATAGCCTTAACTTTGTGGTGATGGTAAATTACATTTTCACTTAATCACACATTCCAAAATTTTCATTTTTTTATAAATCATTTCACAAATCACTTTTTCTAAAAATATCCTTTTATAGAAATCATTTAAAAATCTCATATTTTATTTAGAAATATTTTCCTAAAAATATGATTTTTTTAATTTACCACTTTCACATAATGTGTTATGGGCTTACATTTGTTTCATACAATAATGGCTATTTAGCCACCCATTCTCTGTCTTAGTCATTTATCATTTTTGATAATATACCGACAAAATGGGACATGTCAAAATAAAATATATAACATTTTTTAGATAATAAAGGACAAATTTAATTAATTTGACAAGATAACAATAGATTAAATAGGTAACCATTCTTAGAATGGACGGTGTAGGGTGCTAACACCTTCTCTACCCGTAATCAACCCCCCGAACCTAAACTCTTAAACGCAGATCATTTTTTTAAGGTGTCCAATCGCACCATTCCATTTTTAATGGAAGAACCGGTTGGTGGCGACTCCCAAACAATTAATTCTTAGTTGCCTTCTCCCATCGCGGCGCCCTTCGAGACGGTTGCGACAGTGGAGAGACCAGAAAATAAAGAAGTCATCGGAGTAAAATGGGTATACAAGACGAAACTCAATCCAGATGGATCAGTTCAGAAGCATAAGGCAAGGCTTGTGGCAAAGGGGTACTTGCAAATAATAGGTATAGAATATGTAGAAACATTCACACATGTTGCTCGCTTAGATACAATAAGAGCACTAGTTGCACTTGCAGCACAAAAGCAATGGAAGATCTATCAACTAAATGTAAAATCTGCATTTCTCAATAGAGATCTATAAGAAGAAGTCTATGTTGAGCAACCACAAGGGTTTGTGATTGAAGGAAAAGAAAGCAAGGTACTATGATTAAAGAAAGTGATATATGGACTCAAGCAAGCCCCTAGAGTATGGTATAGCCACATTGATGGGTACTTCACAAATCAAGGATTCAAGAGGAGTCTGAGTAAGCCAACATTATACATCAAGACCCAAGGATATAGAGACAGGCTCATTGTTTCTTTGTACGTGGATGATCTCATCTATACAGGAAATAATGAGATGATGATTCAAGAGTTCAAGAAAGATATGATGAAGACGTTTGGGATGAGTGACTTGGGATTAATGCACTATTTCCTCGGCATAGAGATAAAGCAAGAGGAAGATGGAATACTCATTTTTCAAATGAAATATATATAGAACCTTTTGAAGAAGTTCAAGATGTACGACTGCAAAACTGTGGCAACTCCACTAGTGACAAGTGACAAACTAAGAAGAGAAAATGGAACAGGACAAGCAAATGCCTCTAAATACAGAAGTCTCATCGACAACCTACTCTACCTCATTGCTACTAGACCAGACATAATGTATGCAACAAGCCTACTATCAAGATACATACAAAGCCCAACTCAAGTACACTATGGAATTGCAAAGAGAATAATAAGATACTTGCAAGGCACAGTCGACTATGGAATATGGTATAAACCTACTCCATATTCAAGGTTAATCGGGTTCATGAACAGTGACTGGGCTGGGTGTGTGGATGACATGAAGAGCACTTCTGGCTACGGGTTTACACTGGGTTCAGGATATTTCACATGGGCATCCAAGAAAGAAGACAATGTTGCACAATCATCAGCAGAAGCAGAGTATATAGCAGCAACAACGTCAACAAATCAAATGATATGGTGATGAGACCACGACAAGTGTACCAGATCGTCAAGTAATAAAAACGGTGAAAAACCGGATATCATTCTTAGGGATTGGTTGCCAAATACCGAACAACGAAATTAACTACTATTTAAACTCAATTTTGGATCAAAGTGAGCTCTAGCAGCAAAATAAGATGAATACAAGGACTAATGCAATAACAATATTTTTGGTATTTTCTATTAGGCAATTCAACAAACACTTGGTACACAATATGAAAGATAATCACTTAATGAAAGAGTTGGGACTAAGTTTCAATTGATTTCACTTGTTGCATATTAATTGGAATTAACACAAGCTATTATTCCTATTTTGTTACCGAATTCTCTAAATTAATCAAATCCTAATTCCTTAGGCAATTGATCCTTTATTTCCAAATGAAATCCCTAATTCCTTAGGCAATTTAAAAAGGTAATAAGCATTAGGATTTAGAATTCAATCAGGTAACTAGCAAATCAATGACTATTCCTAGCCTAAAGATAAGCAAGGTCCATAATCTCATAGCACAATCATAGCTATTCCTAGCATAATCCTTAGAAAGTATTAAGAAAAGAGATCATGAACTCAAAATAGAATAATAACTCATGTTAATTGAATCCAATATAAAAAACAATCAAGATCCATCAAAATCCACCTAATCCCAACAAGGGGAAGTTTAGCTAGACATAGAAGTAATTGAAGAAACTAAAACTGTAAAGAAGAACAGGGAAAACTCCATGAAGAACAATGAAGGTGATCCAAGCTTCCACTCTTTTCTTCCTCCCCGCGCTTAGAGAGCTTCCAAATTAGGGTGTATTTTCTACCCAGCCGCCCCCCAGAAACCTAATGATTTTCTATTTAAATGCTGCAGCATCAGGTAAACTAAACACACTAAGCGCTTAAGCGCTCAGTTTTTCATCGATTAGTCGTGCAACATGTTTGCCTCTGTTCTTGACCGATTAAGCGGTCAAATCTCACCACTTAATCGCGCAACTCCACTAGCTTCTGTGCTTGGCCAATTAGGCCATGAAAATTGGGCGATTAATCGCCCAATGTCAGCAACTTCTTTGCAGAATTTTCTCCCCTCATCAAGCCTCCATTATTTCATATGCATTTACTTAACAAACATAAATAAAAACCAGTAAAGAAAACAAAAATAAAAGAAATCAAAACTGAAAGAAAATGAGAACGAAAAAAGTTAAAAAGTATTGGACAAGGATGAAAACCAGGATTATGAAATGGAAAAAACGGGAGTTTTTACAGTTTCATCATATGGCTAAGAAGATTACTTGAAGATATGGGCGACCGAAAAAATGATCCAAGTGAGATCTTCTGTGACAACAAGTCTGCAATTTCAATGACTAAAAACCCAATATACCACAGCAGAAAAAAAAAATATTGCAATTACGTATCACTTTCTCAGAGAAGTAACAAACAAATGAGAGATTGAACTCAACTACTGTAAGACAGAGGAGCAAGTTGCAGACATCTTCACTAAAGCATTACCAAGACAAAGGTTTGAGCTACTACTAGAAATCTTGGAGTTATGCAAATGTGCATCAAGGAGGAAGTAATTGAAAGCGCTGCACATTTCTAGAAATAGATTAACGGTGGAAAAGTGTAGAAAATTGTAGAAAAGCTAGAAACTTCTATAATGTAGATAAATGAAGAAAAATCTAGAATGTAAAAGAAGAAAAACAAAACAATTAAAAAATAGACAAATGGTGGTGCAAAACTACCTATAAATAGGCAAAGCACTTGCACAATTGAGGCAAGCCAAAAAACAAAGCCATAAAGACTATATATACTTGCTAATAGCCTTGTATCTCATTCCCATCAATAAAATTTCCTTTTCTACAACATTATTCCTTAAAAACTAAACTCATATAAATAATCTTCCTTTCTAAAACTAACAGTAGGATTGCATTGCCAAGTAAAAACAATGACATTAATCATCTCTACTTTTATTCTTTTTTCTTTTCAATTTGTTTAACTTGTGATATATTCTTTCCTTTCTTTTTTTGTCCCATTTATATGCTAGGACTGAATCTAAATTCATTAAGGAAATTGTTAGAGATGTTTTGCAAAAGTTGAATTTTAGATACCCAATTGAATTAAAGGGGGTGGTTAGAGTTGAGGAAAATTATGCAAAGATTCAACCATTATTGGAAATTGGGTCATGAGAAGTTCGAATCATTGGAATTTGGGGCATAGGCGGCATAGGTAAGACCACCTTTGCTATTGCTTTACATGACAAACTTTTTTCTAAGCTATTAGAGGAAGAAAATCTTGGTCTTAATGCACCTAAAATAGAATCCCATTTTGTCATGAGTAGGCTTGAACGTAAAAAAGTTTTCATTATGTTGGATTATGTGGCTACCTCAAAGCTATTAGAAGATCTAATCACAAATTACGAGTGCTTGGGACTAGGAAGTAGAGTCATTGTGACAACTAGAGATAAGCACATATTTAGCCAAGTTGATGAAATATATTAGGTCAAGGAATTGAACTTTCATGACCCTCTTAAGCTTTTCTGTTTGAATGCCTTTAGAGAAAATCATCCTAAAAATGGATATGAGGAGCTATCAAAAAGTGTAATTGCCTATTGCAAAGGCATTCCTCTGGCTTTAAAAGT
This sequence comes from Styphnolobium japonicum, assembly GCA_023212625.1. NCBI lineage: Eukaryota > Viridiplantae > Streptophyta > Magnoliopsida > Fabales > Fabaceae > Styphnolobium > Styphnolobium japonicum. The sequence continues at coordinate 9,808,648 of JALBWW010000010.1, forward strand.
TTTGGGTGCATGTCTTCGTTCAAGAAGTAAAGAGGCATGGAAAAGTGAATTGAGAAAGCTCTAATAGATTCCCAATGTTAAAATTCATAATGTGTTAAGATTAAGTTATGATGACTTAGATTGTACTCAGAAGGACATATTTCTAAACATTGCATGCTTCTTAAAAGGAGAATCTAGAGATCATGTAACAAGTCTATTAGAAGCTTGTTTCTTTGCAGCCATTGGAATAGAAGTCCTTTTAGATAAGGCTCTCATAACTATATCAAATGGCAATAGAATAGAAATGCATGACTTGATACAAGAAATGGGTTGGGAAATTGTTTATCAAGAATCTATCAAAGACCTTGGAAGACGAAGTCGATTGTGGGATCCTGAGGAAGTGTATGATGTATTGAAATATAATAGGGTAAGTGGAAGATGCAATTACATCTATTTGAAAATGCTTGTCTTTTATGATAGCATTTACTTACTATTATTCTAATTTTGTTTGTCAGGGAACTAAAGCTGTTGAAGGCCTAATTTTAAATATATCTAAAATTGGGGATCTACATTTGAGCTTTGATTCCTTTACAAAGATGACTAACATAAGATTTCTTAAATACTATTCTGGGAAGTGGAGTAACATATGTAATGTGTTCCTTCCTAACAGTCTTGAGTCATTGTCTAATAAATTGAGGTACCTTCAATGGTATGGATACTGTCTTGAGTCTTTGCCATCAAACTTTTATGCTAAAATGATTGTAGAGCTTTCCTTACCCTACAGCATCCTTGAAAAACTTTGGGACAGTGTTCAGGTATGAATGTGCCTATACGTACCTTTTTTTTATTTAAAATTTGAACACTTATGGGAGGGAGTCCTAAAGGGAAACTGGCTTTCAAGTAATTCTTTCCATTAAGAAAGTGTCTTGCTATGCCAAGTTCCTTAAAGAGCTATGCACCTCCAAGAAGAAGCTCAAAGGCAATGAAAAGGTAAGTATGGGGGAGAACGTGTCGGTTGTCTTCCAAAAGAAACTCCCACCAAAATGCAAGGATCCGGGCACTTTCACTATCCCATTTACCATTGGGAACACCAGGTTTGAGAAAGCTATGTTAGACTTAGGAGGATCTATAAATGTCATGCCTTATTCTATTTGTGCTTCTTTGCATCTTGCTCCCCTTAGAGGAAATTGGTGTTATCATACAACTTGCGGATCGGTCTAATGCTTATCCTAGAGGTGTTGTAGAAAATGTGCTTGTGCAGGTTAATGAGTTTGTCTTTCCAGTTGATTTTTATGTCATAGACATGGAGGTTGAGGGGTCTCCCTCCCCAATTCCACTCTTATTGGGACGACCCTTCTTAAAGACAGCCCATGATGTAATCAATGTTCATGAAGGCACACTGACCATGGAATTTGATGGCAAGGTGATTCGTTTCAATATTTTTGATGACATGAGATACCCTAGTGATGTACATTTTGTTTTTGCAGTTGATGCAATTGATCCTTTGGACCATTAAGTCAAACATCTTGGATTGGAAAATTCTAAACCATTGGCATCATTGCATACTTTACCTCCAAACAATGAAAGGTACAGAGATTCTTGTATTGGCTTGCCTCTATTTAACAAGAAACTTCTTTGGTCTAATGTACAGGTCCCTTCCTCAAAGTTGAAAAGAACAAGGCATAGGATCAAGAAGGCCAAGACGAAAGTGTCTCATGGTGCAGCTGAAACTCAAATTCTAAAATCCGAAAAGACGAATGTGTCTCATGACTCTAAACCAACGCTTATTGGGAGGCAACCCAACGTTACAAAACCACAAAAACATATTTGCTTTCTTGTTCCTTTTTATTTTCCCTTTTCGATTGTTCTTTCCTTATGCTTTCTAGTTAGTTTTCTTTCATTTGCATCTTGCCATTATTTGCATGTTTAGTGGGAGGACAGATTCATGTTTGCATATTGTTTGAAATGATTGATTCATGAATTGTGGTGGAATTGATATATTACTTCTTGGATTTTGGATTGTTGACTTGTTTAGTGCCTAGTTCCTTTTCATTGATTTTGTTTTGAAGCTTTGATCTTAACTTGATTAGGTTAGGATTGACTTTTGGTTGTTTTAGATTCATTTTGGAGGCCTGTTCCTGAGAAAAACACGGGCAGGCCGTGCTACATAGCACGACCATGTTAAATTTAAGTGTTTTTTAGGCTTGTTCCTGAGAGGAACACGGCCAGGCCGTGATCCAAAGCACGACCGTGTTTCAATTCAAAAAAAAAAAAAAGTCAGAACCAAACACGGCCTGGCCGTGTTGTGTGACATGGTCGTGTCATCCTGGGCATCTTGACAATTCGAGCACTTAATGTTTTTTAACTAAAATTTCATGAGAAGTACTTTGAAAGATAACTTGAGAAACTAAAAAGAGAACAATGCATGATAGCTTATGAGAGTTTTGATTGGAAGTCATTCATGATTGCCATTCTTGTTTAGCTTAGGTCATTTTGTTTGTCTAAGCATGCTTTTCATAGATCCTCCTCTTGTTTTCTTGTGATTTTTTTGTAGAAAGTTTATGTGCATTTAAGTGTTTTCAAATTACCTCACCGGTCCTAGAACAAATTTGCTAAATCTTTCAAAGCGAAATCCTAGTGTTTGCTAAAGTAAACAAGTGAAACACAAGAAGGGGGTTGAATTGTATTTCTTAACCTTTTGAAAAACTTTTCGTTGATTAACAAATTAATCAAGACAATGGTTGAAACAATAATATGCAATGGACGAATAAAAACTTCTCAATCTAATTGGACGCTAAAAAGGTATTGTAAAATTTCTCTTTGAACGCAGTTAAAAGTTCTAAGTTTTAACTTAAAAACCTTTGTTAAGAAAACAATGGCAATCCCCAGAAGTTAGTGAATAAATAAAACACAATAGGATGGAAGAGAAACTTACACAAGATATTTATCCTAGTTCACTCTCACAAACCGAGAGCTACGTCTAATTCCTTTAACCAGAAGAATTTTCCACTAATATTTTACAAAGATTTCAAGTATTATCCACCTATTCAGGTACACAAGTATCTCAACCTCTTCAGGTTCTAACACTCAAGTATTCTTTTATACCTAGCCTCTTCAGGCTTAAACAACTAGGTTGAATATAAGAAGATGTAAATGGTGCTTGAGATTTTAACTCACTACAGGTGAGGATAGAAAATAAATCTCAAGACTAGAACTATATTCAATAGTAATAAAACTTAGAAGAATGAAAGTTTTGATTCTTTTTCACTTTTGATCACTCAATTGCTGCATTTTTCTATTTCTCTTTTTCAAAGACATTTGTATTTATAGGTGAGAGCACTTGGAGTAATCTTCATAAGCTTCTTCATCCAATGGAAACATTTATTACCGTTCTGAGCAGCATTAAATGCATAAGTTGATATTGTGTTGAACTTATTTTGAAATGTCACTTTGATTATCAGGAATATCCAGGAATGTGATAGCTGAGTCCTGATTTATTCTGAGCGCGCAGAAAGTTCCTTATTTGCTGGTCCTTATAGTTGTTAGCAGTGTCAGCTAAGCGGCTCAGTTAACTTCTTCTGTCATGTACTTTGTCAGAGTTCTTCTCAGCATTTAATGATGAACAATTCTTCATATTTGAATTTGAGCTTTGGACGAATGCTTTAATCTGAGCTAAGTAAGGAAAGTATTGGACGATCCAAAATACAATATACTCGAAAAACAATTTAGAGAGTATTGGACGAATACTTAGTTTCCTTTAGTTTAGAAGATAAAGCTTGGACGCACGTACAAGTAACAAATTGTTAACACAATGTTTCTTTGTTTTAAGTTTATCACCACACTTCTAAGCTAGAAAACATTATTGGATTGACAAAATAATTTATAAACGAATTACGTGAGTCTTTTACTGGTTCATTCTAATTTAAACCTTTTGTTATCTTCAAAACTCTGAGGGGTTTAATTATTTAAACCTTTTGGTTCCGAACCTAATTTCTCAACAGTTCTTTGGTTCCAACAATCTCTCCCTTTTTGATGATGACAAAACTATTTAAATTTGATTGAACACAGATCCTATTTAGCGAGAATAAAGACTCCCCTGAGGAACATGCATAGTAACAAAAAGATGCAAAACCTTTTGGATGCAAAAAGATACAACAAAATTTAGCTAAAAGCGAGAGCGAGTAATAGTGTTGCCAGAACCTAAGTTTTGATGACAAAGTTTAACAAATATATTACTTTTTAAAGGATGGGAAAATGCTAAAAATTAGAACAATGTGTGCACATCCTTACCAAAACGCAAATTCAACTAACAAAGTAAGGAAAGTGATGAAGCAATACGTATCAGAGCAAAACAAGTATTAGAGAAAGAATATAAGTAAAGTTTAGATCAGCAGAGAATGTCAAAGCAAAAAGAATTGTAACAGAGCAATAGAGTTGTTGAAGTAATAACATAATAAACAAAGTTTAGATCAACACAAGAGGTGCTCAGATTTGCTCATATTATTGAATCAGAGACATAAATAGAGATATAAACAATTTCAATTAATTGAACCAATCAAGATTTCCCATTTTCTTCCCCTTTGTCATCAGACAAAAAGTGAAGAAAAAAACATCATTGTCAAAAAAAATTTTAGAAAAAATTTTAAAGAAAAATATTTTTGCTAAGAGGATGAAGGAGGAGGAGCCCTTGTTGAAAGAGGAATTTTTTGAGGTCTTCGACTCTTTTATACAAATTGTCCATCTGGGAGTTGACATAGGCTTGAAATTCTGAAGGCACAGTGAGTTGGGGATTGGCAGGTGGAAGGCTCTCAGCAGAAGTTTCCAATTCAGTGTCCACAATAGCGATTGTTAATTCAGTGGAGGTTGCAAAAGGAGCAACTAAAATTAGGGTAACATGAGATACATCTTGTTCTGGTTCTTCTACTTCCATACCCATTTCAACTGTGTCTTCTTCGTTGTCATATCTAGGGAACTCAAATTTCCAAGGGATAGGATCTCTGCAACATCCAAACATTTGTTTCCAAGGATATGGTCTTCCTAGATTGTCAAAAGGAGATCTGGAGATATAGCTTTGAGAAGAAAAAATTGTGGGTACAGGCGTCCTTAGCGGTAATTGACAAGAGGTTGTCGAGATCTGTCAAATAATAAAAATTACCAATTCACAAACTAATTTGTAGTATAGAGAATGAACCGAATCGTCTCTCAAGGATCCAATAAAAATAAAGATTCAATCAGATCAAGATATCTAAAATGGAGGGTTTTGTTGTTGATTAACAAGATTGACAAAAGTATTGGACTTAAAGTTATAAACAAATCTAAAGAAGCAATCAATCCAAGGAAATTTATCGATCTTGAGTTTAATTCATCATTGATCACAAGGGATTCACTTAATTACTAACCATGTTCTTGGCCTTATATCACATCAAGACGCTTCAACATGATCCAAGAATCCTCTACTAGATAAGCATATAGGATTTAATTAACCAAGGTTAGATAAAGTAAGCACCATCCAAACATAGATTAACTAAAGTTCGGGAATTTAACCAAGCTAAACAATCCATCAAAAAGCTTTAAAATATTGTTTAGTCTTTGTGATCCTCTTTGAATACATGATAATAAAGCTATTATCACATCAACATCTAAATCAAATGGCCGAGTTTTAGCTCAAAAGGAGGCCTATAGCCCACTATATAGTCCAATATGTGCACACTGCCTAGATTCCACTGACAGCAAACCCACTCTGCATTGCAGGGCTATTTTGGACCCTTAGAAGTTCGATCCAGCTCTTGAGTTCTTCATGAAACTTGTAGAGCCTTGTCATAACTTTCCAAAGACACCAAGATCACCTCAAATGGATCACCGAGTCCCATGTTATGGCCTAGCCAAGGAGGAAAGGTCAAAATGCATCAAAATCCAAGAATTATTCACAATTTGCATTAAAGCCTAATGAGGCCCAACAATATTAAACTCATCTAAAATACTAGTATTAGGTACAATACGCATCTAATAAAGCCTAGTACAAAGCTAAGATAAATGTCTCAATTTGATTAATCAGTAATCCAAGAATATCGTCCACCATGTAGATTGGACGAAAACACTTGAAACTCTATCCTGGCACAGTAACTATCTCATCCTTCTCTTCCTTGCTTAGACCCGAAGAAGAAGCTTGTTGTTCACAGTCCCAGATGTGCTTCTCCCAGAATGTCTTGGCGTCATTCTCCTCTGTTTCGCCTTTCTTAAAAACTTGCCATAAGAATTCCAAATCTACCTCAGGTGATTTTTGAATCCCAAACGTAGGTTTGAAGTAAAACGGTTTTGGCAAAGTAGTTTGGCTTCTGTACTTCTTCAAATCCTTGTTCTTGTTCAAATCCACCATTGGCAGTCTTGGACAAACTCAATCAGGCTGGATCTTGATGGCAATGGCAGGAGTGATACGTATGGATGGGAGTACGTATCGCATATTCTTCAACAGAAGACTCCCTTTGATGACACTTAAAAAAATTGTGTCATAAGGACTTGCAAAGTGATCCATTTCTTCCAAGGTCATTGGTCTGAAGGAGAGTTGGCCAGGGAAGATATGGACCCTTGTGCTGATCTCATCACAACATTTGGACCTTCTTGCAGTTAGAGAGAGATAAGAGTCATTTGATTCCCAGCGGGGAATTATATGGGGGTAACTCCCACATAGAAAAAGTTTTGGATAAGGGAGGTTGATGTGAAGTATTTTGAAGGTGAAGGTGAAGGAGGTTTGTATGGTATGATTTGTGTTTGGGAAGAAGGTTCAGTGTTTAATGGAGAGGGAGGTATTAAGGAGTTTGGTGATGAAATTGAAGGTTCAGGTTGATAAGAATGTGAAGGTGGAGTAGGAATGGGTTCCTCAGGAATGGACGCAGGTTTAGCAATAGGTTTTCTCTTGATCGGTAAATTGGTCCTCATTCCCTTGGGAAAAGTTACTTTAGACGCAACCTTCATCCTTTTTGCGATGAGTTGGTCATCATCAAAATCATCGTCCATTATTAGTCTTCTCTTTGGAGGAGCTTGAGTGGATGGTAACTTCTCCTTTGGACTCTCAGCACTAGCAGTAGGCTTTAATGGACTCTCATCCTTTGCAGCCTTTATTGAGTCTTTTTGCTCAAGGAAGTCTTGGACGCTCTGAAGCTTCATCCACATCAGATTGCTTCGTCCAAAAATTTGCTGCAATTGGACCCGTCCAAAGATCCTCTTCCTTTCCTCTAAATCTTCAGACTCATAGGGATTAAAGACACCTTGATCCTTGAAGATCTTGGTTAGGAGGACACTATAGGAGATGGTGGTCTTCTTCCCTATCCCTTGGACACTTCTCTTGAAGTTCTTGAACAATAGGGAGGGGAGGTTGATCTCTTGACAGAGCATCAGATGACACAAGCAAAAGACATGAACAGTAGACACAGAGTCTTTGGACCCTGCCTTGTGGAATATAGCCTTGTTCAGCAGCTGATGCAGTACCCTTGCTTTGTCATGTATCTTTGATACAGCTATTTTCTTGGTGGATGACTCCTTCAGTAAGGTGTCAAGAACAACATCCATTCCTCCAAAAGCTTTATCCCAGTATGAGGTGATGGTGGCTCCTTCCAACTAACACTGTGTAGCATTGGAGATGGTTACTTCTGAGACTACCACTTGTTTTCCTAGAACTTCTCCTCTGACTTCATTTGCAGACACAGAGGCATTTTTCCATAAATTCTTCACCAGTTCAAGATAAACTTCCACTGGTTCTCTGAAGTAGTTCTCCCAGCCAGCACCTTGAAGACTATCCTTGATGTCGACCCCACACTCTGTTAGAACAGAGGCTTGAAACAAATATTCCACTGATACCTCAGCTTTTTCAACATTAAGGATCTTTCCTTCGACCATCTCTTAAAATTTTTTGTAAAGAGATTTTGAATTTTTTAGAAGAAAGGAAATTTGTTGAAGGTTTTTTCAGCAAAGGGTTTCTCAAACACTTGAAAATGAAAAAATTTGATCTTAAAACAAAATGAGATATTTATAAAACAACAAAGCTTATACTGAAAGGTTTCTAGAAAGATAAAGTGAATCGTTTTTCAAATATCACAATAAATGTGTATTAAAAGTAACTGTCACGTCCGCAGTATAAAGTAACTGTCACTTCCGCAGTAAAAAGTAACTTCTGTAACTTTTCGTAAACTGACTCAACGTGGGAAATTTGAAAAGATTCAGATGAGACAAAAAGAAAGCAAATTATATATATTTATTTACTTATCAGAAAATTTACTACATACATTAACAAGTACAAACCATATTAGACGCAGATTATCAATGGACGCAAGAAATTAATTTTTTACAAAATGCATACTTAAATGCTTTCTAATAAATTTAAATCTTTCCTCAGAGAGGGGTTTTGTAAAAATATCAACCCATTGATGATCTGTATCCACAAATTGAATATCAAACACACCTTTTTGGATATAATCTCTTATAAAGTGATGTTTAATTTCAATATGTTTTGCTTTTGAATGTATGATGGGATTTTTTGATAAATTAATTGCAGCAGTATTGTCATAGAGCAAAGGAATCTTACTTTCAAAGATGTTGTAATATTCCAATTGATGTTTGATCCAAAGGAGTTGAGAGCAGCAACTGGACACAGAAATATATTCAACTTCAGCTGTTAAAAGAGCAACTGTACTTTGTTTTTTGCTGGACCATGATACTAGGTTTCCTCCAATAAAGTGACATCCTCCACTGGTAATTTTTCTTTCAATTCTATCTTCAGCATAGTCAACATCACAAAATCCAACTAATATGTACTCATGAAACTTCTTAAATAACAAACTTAGATTAGTAGTCCCTTTCAAGTATCTGAATATTCTATTAACAGCAATTAGATGTGACTCTCTAGGATCAAATTGAAAACATGCACAGAGACACACGCTAAACATTATATCTGGTCTGGGCGCAGTGAGATATAAAAGTGATCCAATCATACCACTATATACCTTTTCGTCCACCTTTTGATCTTTATCGTCCAATCTTAGTGTGGATGATGGATCCATTGATGTGCTCATAGTTTTGCAATTGTTCTTTTTGAAATTTTTCAAGAGTTCATTTGCGTATTTTGTCTGATGAATGTAGATTCCGTCCAATGTTTGCTTTACTTGCAAACCCAGGAAGAATTTTAATTCTCTCATTACACTCATTTCGAACTCCTTCTGCATCAATTTGGAAAACTCATTGCAACGAGATTCATCAGTAGCTCCAAAAATAATATCATTTACATAAATTTAGACTATAATAAAATGTGAGTTTTTGTCTTTGCAAAAGAGAGTAGTGTCAACTTTCCCTCTAGAAAATCCATTTTACATTAGGAAAGTACTTAATCTTTCATACCATGCTCGAGGAGCTTGTTTTAGTCCATATAGAGCCTTTTTCAATTTGAAAACATGCTCTGGATGGTCTTGATCCTCGAAACCAGGTGGTTGTTTGACAAAAACTTCTTCATTGATTATACCATTTAGAAAAGCACTCTTTACATCCATTTGATAAAGCCTCATGTTGTGATGAGCAGCAAATGAAAGTAAGATGCATATGGCTTCTGATCTAGCTACTGAGGCAAAGGTTTCAGTGAAATCAATACTTTCTTGTTGCGAGTAACCTTAGGCAACTAACCTTGCTTTGTTTCTTATAACTTTGCCATCTTCGTTCAATTTATTTATGTATACCCATTTTGTGCCGATGATGGTCTTGTTTTTTGGCTTTTGAACCAGCGTCCAAATGTCGTTTCTTGTAAATTGATTTAACTCTTCTTGCATAGCTAAAATCCACCCTTCGTCCAACAGAGCTTCTTCAATTTTCTTTGGTTCTATAATAAAAATTACTGGTTCACAAACTAATTTGTAGTATAAAGAATGAACCGAATCGTCTCTCAAGGATCCAATAAAAACAAAGATTCAATCAGATTAAGATAATAAAAATGGGGGGTTTGTTGTTGATTAACAAGATTAATAAAAGTACGAGACTTAAAGTTGTAAACAAATCTAAAAAAACAACCAATCCAAGGAAATTTACCGATCTTAAGTTTAATCCATCATTGATCATAAGGAATTCACTTAATTGCTAACCATGTTCTTGGCCTTAGATCACATCAAGAAGCCTTAACATGATCCAAGAATCCTCTACTAGATAAGCATCTAGCATTTAATTAACCAAGGTTAGATAAAGTAAGCACCATCCAAACATAGATTAACTTAAGATTCAGAATTTAACTAAGCTAAACAATCTATCAAAAAGCTTTCATAAATTGTTTATTCTTTGTGATTCTCTTTGAATACATGATAATAAAACTATTATCACATCAACATCTAAATCAAATTAAGCAATTTAATTTAAACAAAAATCAAAAGAGGAAGAAGAGAAACTTGAATAACAATTAAGCAATATGAACAAGCAAAACAAGATCTCCAAATTATACATCAAGATGGCTAATCCCTTGGATTGATTATAAGAGCCTAGCCTTCCATGGATGGGAAGGAAGAACTCATAAAATAAAGAACAAAAACGAAATTCTAAAGAGAATGGAGAAGAAGAGAAAGAAAACTCTCACAAATACTCAAACTTTCTTCAAACTTACTTAAAATTTAATGATCTATAATACAAAGAGATTGGCTCTATTTATACTAATCCTAGAAGCCAATTTGTAATTGAAAATAATCTGAATACAAGCTGTAAAAACATGGAATTGTCAAATATGGAAGCTTGATCCATGGTTGGTGGGTTGGTGTATGGTTGGTTCAAGTCAGCAACTCAACTTCGACTTCCAACCTATTTTTATGTCCTAAACGATGTATTCCGGCTTAGAGGTCTTCATGACAGTTGTAGAACATTGTCTCATTGAAATTTTAGCGTTGGAATCATGCCATTTGGACTTTTAGAACTCCATATATTCTAAAAACACTGCACCTACCTCAAGTTAGGTTGGCAGAACGTGTTTCTAAATTCAAACAAACTTGTAGCTCCATAATCATGCCTAAAACGACATTTATTGACAAAATAGTCTTCAGTGAAGTTGAAGATATGGGTCTTATCTTTCCAATGGCCAAGTTTCAGCCCAAGAGGAGGCCTATAGCCCATTATATAATCCAATATGTGCACACTGCCCAGATTCTCATGACAGCAAATCCACTCTACATTACAAGGTTATTTTGGACCCTTAGAAGTCCGATCCAGCTCTTGAGTTTTTCATGAAACTTGTAGATCCTTGTCTTAGCTTTCCAAAGATACCAAGATCGCCTCAAATGGATCACCGAGTCCCATGTTATGGCCTAACCAAGGAGGAAAGGTCATAATGCATCAAAATCCAAGAATTATTCACAATTTGCATTAAAGCCCAATGAAGCCCAACAACATTAAACTCATCTAAAATACTAATATTGGGCACAATAAATATCTAATAAAGCCTAATACAAAGCTAACATAAGTGTCTCAAATTGATTGATCTTTTATCCTATCATTTCTTTGTTCATTAACCTTAATCCCCTTAGCCTCATTACAGCCTTAATAAAGACCTTTTGATCTCTTAAATGTGTGCACTACATTAGTGGAGTTAGAGATGGTGGAGTTGCCTATGGGATTGAGAGTTCAATGAATTCGTAGAGGTATTTGGGATTGCTTAGTATGCATAAACTCATCCAGAAGGATTTAGATTCTTGAGTTTGGTCTATGTTGGTGTGCTTAGTTTGATTAGTGACCTTTGTTAAACTTGAATGCATTTCAAGATTGTGCAACCTTTTTATTGCTTGATTGAGTTGTCTTTATGTTGTTCCTATTAAAGTTCTCTTTGGAAATCTGGATTAGTACTTTCTCATTGTTTTATTGGATCTTACCCCTTTATTCTTATTTACAAATCCTTTTTCATTGCTTGAGGACAAGCAATAGTTCAAGTGTGGGGGTATTTGATGTGTGTCATTTACACACATATTATGTGTTTGTTTTATCTTGAATTAAAGTCAAGTTAGAGTAGTTTTATATGTTTTTAGGTGTTTTATTAATAAGTTCCCTTTATAGCTCTCCTTGCTGCATTTTGATGTGCTAGATATAAAAATTAATGTCTTATATGATTTTCATAAAATCTTGAATTGATTTAATTTGATTATGTGCATTGATTGCATATCCTAGCTTTGGATATTTTATGATATGCTTCCCTTAATTGAGATTTAATACTTCCTAATTGAATTTAATGTTTACTTGAATTTGAAATTCAGATGGATAAGTCAAAGGGAGATAAAGGATATCAAATCTTATCTGGATTGGATAGAGATCTCAAAGTCAACCGGATCCCTGGACAGTAATTTGAGCATATCTTAAGCTACATAGATCAAATTGAGGTGATTCAAGTTGCTATGGAAAGCTAAGATATAGGACTACAAGTTTGATGTTAAAGACTTTTGCAAATTCCCTACATAGAGGAAAGCACGGCCGTGTTACAAAACACAGTCTGGCTGTATTTCTTACCGCAGCCAACACGGGTTGAGACTTAGGCCGTGTTTCTAAGCACGACTGTGTCGAAGGCCCAACATAGAAAAATAAGAAAAGGGCCCAATTGCAATGAGGGGCCTAATTAAGAAGAGAGAGGGGTTAACCCTAAGAATCACTCACTTTGGACGAGATTGAGCAGCCGTCAAGGAGCAAGAAGAGAGTTTTCTTCCTTAGGAGCAACTTGAAGAGAAGGAGATCAAGATCAATTGATTTGGTTCTTCTTCCCTTTCATTTATGTCTTGAACTCATGATGTTGCATTCTTATCCTTTGATGTTGTTCAAGAACATGCTAGGCTAGATTTCCTTTTTGGTTAAGGGTGATTCGAAGCCCTAAACATGATTTTGTAATTGGATTAAAGATGTTATTCCCTTAGTTTTAATTGAAGTTGTTTATGATTTTTCTACTTGATTCGTTTATGATTGTTGTCTTGATCCGTTTAGGTGGCCAACTAAATAGAACTTGATAATGATCTAATGCTAGCTTTAAGGACTTGATATGTAATTGTCATGCTTTTCTAATCCCAAATAGTAATTCACAATTAATCATTGTAGTGAACTCTTTCTTTAATTGTGATGAAAAACATAACCTAGGCTAGATAACCCAATCAGACCGAGGCTGTCGCCTAGATCAACCTATCTTTCTCAACTAAAGGCTGCTGTTAGGTTAGATCTAGAGATTAGACTTCTAGGTTACTTAATGGTTAGGGAATTAATTAGAGATCAAATTTCTAATTAACGACAAACTAAGGAAAGATTTGGGTAACAGATCAGACTTGTTATCTATGGTTGGTAGTTTCATTAGAATTAAGGAATAACATTGGAAATCTAATTGCAATTATCTTAAGTCTAGTGGTGGAGAAAATCCCTTAACCAAGCTTTATCCATATTTGAATCTCTTTGTTCATTATGTTTGTTGATTTCGTTTGCTATTTTTAATTGCATCTTAGTAGTTTTCATTATTTTAATTTTAATTCATCTCTCACAAACCCTCCATTTAGTTATTATTATTTTAGCTTTTAGTTTTGTGACACTAGTACATTTCAATTGGTACAATCCTCTGCGGGAATGATCCTTGCTTTTCATTATACTATACTACATCTTTTGCAAGGTTTAATTTGGTGACTCCTTTCAAAATTGCACAAATCTTGGTTTAGTTGCCGATGTACTTTTAGCACACACCAAGATGTTTATGATATTGGAAATGTGATTGATCCAAAGAATTTTCAGGAGGCTGTTTCTTGTCTTCAGTCTACTATGTGGGTTGATGCTATGAATAAAGAGATGCAATCTATGGCCAATAATAAAGTGTGGGAGCTTGTTGAATTGCGTGAAAATTGTAAGCTTACAGATTGAAAATGGATTTTCAAAACAAAGAAAGATTCCAAGGGAAACATAGAGAGATTTAAAGCAAGACTTGTGGCAAAGGGTTTTACCCAAAAAGAGGGCACTGACTTTACTGAAACCTTCTCCTCAGTTTCTACTAAGGATTCATTCAAAATTGTCATGACACTTGTTGCTCATTTTGATTTGGAGTTGCACCAGATGGATGTCAAGACAGCTTTTCTGAATGATGACCTTAGTGAAGTGGTTTATATGAAACAACCTGAGGGTTTTCAAGAAAGTGAGAGTGAGCACTTGGTGTGCAAACTGACAAAATCTATTTATGGTTTAAAACAGACATCTAAACAGTAGTATTTGAAATTTGATGAGGTGTTAACTTCCCTGGGTTTTGAGGAAAACAAAGTTGATCAATGTATATACCTCAAAGTCAGTGGGAGCAAAATCATCTTTCTTGTTTTATAAGTGGATGATATTCTTCTTGCTAACAGTGACCTTAGGTTACTTCATGAGACTAAGCATATGTTGACAAAGTTATTTGACATGAAAGATCTTGGTGAAGCATCTTTTGTGTTGGGAATTGAAATTCACAGATATAGATCTCGTTGTCTTCTTGGGTCATCTCAAAGGTCTTACATTAATCAAGTTCTTGAGAGATTTAACATGCAGGACTGCAAGCCCGGGGATGTTCCAGTTGTTAAAGGTGACAAATTCAGTAAGAATCAGTGTCCCAAGAATGATCTTGAGAGAGCACAGATGAAAGATAATCCTTATGATAGTGCATTAGGGAGCTTGATGTATGCACAAGTTTGCACTAGACCTAACATTGCTTTCATTGTTGGTGTTTTGGGCAGATATCAATCTAATCCAGGTAATGACCATTGGATAGCTGCTAAGAAAGTAATGAGGTACCTTCAGAAGACTAAAGATTATATTCTTGTATATAGCAGAGTTGACAACTTGGAGATTGTAGGGTATACTGATTCAGATCTTGCTGGGTGCCCTAATGATAGGAAGTCAACTTATGGCTATATGTTTATGTTGACTGGGGGTGCGATATCTTGAAAAAGTAAAAAGCAAACTCTAGGTGCCTCTTCCACTATGCAAGCCAAGTTTATTGCTTGTTTTGCTGCTGCTACTCAAGTTGTTTGGTTGAGAAATTTTGTGACAGGACTTCATATTATGGACTCTATTGCTAGGCCATTGAGAATTTACTATGATAATAGTGCTGCTATGTTTTACACTAAAAATAACAAGACTTCCAGTGGTTCTAAGCATTTAGAGTTGAAGTATTTGACTGTCAGGGATCTTGTGAAGAATAAAGACATTGTTGTGGAGCACATTGATACATACTCAATACTAGCTAATCCTTTAACCAAAGGACTCAGGCCTATAGTTTTTAAAAGACATGTTGAAAATATGGGCATTTTAAGTTCCTTTGATATACTTGGTTAGTGGGAGTTATGACATTTATGTTGTTTGTGTTTATGTTATTTTACTTATCACGTTGAACCATTTTTATTGGACATCTCGAATGTTTGGTTAACATGTTTTATGTCATTTGATGCAATTGATAATACATTTGATTTAAATTATTGTCACAATATATGTATGTGTTTCAATTGCAAATTTTGAAACTCGGTGTCATAGGAATCACGATGTCTCTTGATTGACACCATATTTAAGTTTTGAGACATGATGGTTCTTCATGAACCATACAATTTCTCTTGCTTTACAAGCATAACATGAAGAGAAATTGTGAGGACTAACAAAGAAAATAACATTTTTATTATTGGATCACCTTTGCACATTGTTTTCTTACTACACTCCACACTAATGACTATTGTCGGCAAGGTGAAAGATATTTGTGAATATGGATTGGTTTTATGTCAATAAAGGATGTAATGATCGCCATGATCCCATGTCTTCTTATTTTGTTTGTCTGAGTCGTATTTAGATGTTGCATCTTGGATCATATGTTTTATTACAAGTTGCCACATTATGAAATAAGTCATTAGCCTAAGAGTCGTTTTCAAACAATTGTTTTTCAAAATATCATAGCATAATTGATTTTGCCCAAGTGAAAGAATGTTAGAATAATCTAATTTTTCTTGTGAGCTACTGATAAACATATTTTATATGCATAATTTAGCACCTCTCATTGGTCTATTCTTATGAAATTATTGCATATATGAAGTGAAAATTGCATAATTCCTCATATATTGGTTATGTTGTTACAAATTGAGCAGAACACCCGAAAGACTATTCAAAGCAGTTGTTGAAGCAAAATATCATGAACTTGAATGTTGATATCAGTATAGCTCAAACAGAAGAGAAATGAAGACCTAAACTCAGGGAATTTTGGGTTACATCAAATTCAAGACAAATCAGAAAATTCCTGCTCAAACCTATACTCGGTTATTCGGTGATTTCTCAAGATCTAACAGTTGGATGTAGTTGAAATTTTGATATGTCATTCACGACATCATTCTCTGTGACTTTCATAGAAATGAAGATATCCAGATTAGCACCAGAAGTAGGTCAAAATTAGGCAAGAAGTTGGTGGCTGTCATTATTGATATAATCTGAGCAGTTTCGGAAAAACGGTCATAGCTCAAGATCCAACCGTTAGATCTGGCTACATTTTTGACATGTTCTTCATGACTGCATGTGCTACAACTTTCATGAAAAGAAGATTTCCAAATTATGACGCGAGCAATGACGAATTCGGTAATCCTCGGAGCTGAAATTTCAACCCATGTGCAAAGAGATTTGACAAAATTGTAATTGAATAGTTCTAGCCTTTGCCTATAAAAGGAAGGCATTTGCCACACTTAAGGGCATTCCATTTTCTGAATTCTCTCATTGTAGTTTGAGTTAGGGGTGAAACTTTGATAAATTGTGAGATTTATACTTTGATTTCAAGGTTAATTCTTCCAATTTGTCTAAAGTAAATCCCAAAGCTCTTGTAGTTTGTATTATATATTCTTCATCTTATTCAAGTTTCTTCATCTTGATGTTTAGTTAAGGTTCTTCCTAGAGTTAGGGGTGAAACTTTCATAAATTGTGAGATTTATACTTTAATTTCAAGGTTAGATCTTCCAATTTGTTTAAAGTAAATCCCGAAACTTTAGCCCGTTGTATTCTTGTTAATATCAACAACCACTTTCATTTTTATCATGTTTTTCACTTGTTCTTTTGTTTCCTTTAATATAATGAGTAGCTAAATTTCTATACTATGATTGCAATTTGAACTTACACGTAATTTGATTCGTTTATCATATCCAAGAGTAGATTGATTATCTTGAATTGTTTATCTTACTTGTTCCTAATGCTTTTAATTGATTGGCCATTAATTAAATTAAATTGGTAAACCTTAAACAACTTGACAAAGGGATTTTGGTTTTAGATTTAGGTAAGATAACATATGATCTTTGTGCGAAAGCCTTGAGTTTGTATAGGATAGACATATACCTATATGACATATGTAACCATTAATGAAATCGGAACTTAATGAATTCTTGATTATTTGATAGACATAGACATATAGTTTATCATTAATTAATAATATTTCTATTTGACCATCGAAAGAGGCTTATAGATAAGTTAAGGATTTCTAGTTAACAATTCAGATAATTAATTAATCTTAGATAGAAGTAAGAAAATCAAGTAAAGTGTGAGAGATAATTGCAATCCTAGGTTTGGTTAATTTGATCATTAAATTCTTCTTCTTGTTTACTTTAATTTTTAATCTTTCATAACACTTCCTCTTATTAAGTTGTTTAAATCAGATTGAGTTTTGTAAACTTTTAATAGATAATTAAATTTAGAATTAATCCATGTGGGTTCGACACTTTCTTATTATTATATTACTTGATTTGTGATAACGTATACTTGCATTCTGATTTACCACATCAGCTACAATCAATTATTATTTTGGTTTGCTAAAAACGGGCTAATATTATGATCTAATTAAAGATGCATATGAGCCTACCTGTTAACCTATATGATCCATATATGTAATGGGCTTAGGACATCTAAGCACAGGTTAGTGTGGATAACAGTGTGAGCCTTAATCCATGATCCCATAATGGGAGGGCCTTAGGGTTAAAAGCTGGTTGGCTAGGTCCCCTCTACACTCACGCATAAAAACACATCTTGCTCCATTGAGAGTGTGTTGACAGAAGAGTGAGTTGTAGTGGAAGGCAGAGCCTCTTGTCTATTTGCAGGTCATTGGAATAGCACAACAACTCAAGAACCACAATGATAATGTCTTCAATAAGTAAGATCTAAATTTGTGTTTTATTTTCATATAATTGATTTAGGATTTTATGCTTACACATAAATCATAATTACATAATTTTTCAAAAAATAAAATTAATATGTCTAAATGACATGCAACTAAAGCAACAATTTCTTAATTTTTAAATGAGTTAACATAATATGATAATACGTCTAAATCTTAAATATTTTTCAAATCTAATCAAATATGCTTTTGAATATAAGAATTTTTTAATGTTTAATTTTTTTAAGACCTTAAATATGATAAATATCTTTTT
Source organism: Styphnolobium japonicum (assembly GCA_023212625.1). Lineage (NCBI taxonomy): Eukaryota > Viridiplantae > Streptophyta > Magnoliopsida > Fabales > Fabaceae > Styphnolobium > Styphnolobium japonicum. The sequence continues at coordinate 9,827,055 of JALBWW010000010.1, forward strand.
GTTAAGTCATATAATGTCTCTTATCTCTTTGGGTGGATGAAATCAAATTTTTTTTCATCAGATAGTTAGATAGAGTAATTATATTTCATTTTTTTAAGATTTAAAAAATCATAAAAATTTAATAATAGTTAAAAGTAGTATAAATAAGTTATGTAAAAATACAAACCCTATTCAGAATTTATTAAACTTGCTTTGAGTTCTTTGCATTTTGATAATGGTTCCAAATGTTATTTTTTCCACTAATTTTTTGTTGTTCTTTACATTCTTGGTTTTAAGTTATTATTATAACAATGATTTATATAGTAGAGTTTTGAGTTCTATACAATGTTTTGAGTTCTTTATTTTGTTTTTAATTTATATGATTGATTGAATTTGATTTTTTGTTCATTTCAGTATTCCAATGACAGCCCGATATGATTTTGTTAATGAAGCCAATGTCAATAATAATCAGAAAATATGGAAGCTTAAAGTAAGTATTTTATGGTTCCATAATGTTATTGACGAATTTTAAAGGTTAGACATATTTCTTTTATACATGTATACTATTTATATTTTTTATTTACTTAACATGTTGATTAAAGATTTGAAAATGTATTTTATTACAAACTGAATGTTTTATTTGGACCTCGTGTATAAATATTATAGAATCATTGTGTGTGGTCTAATATTGAAAAATTGTTTGATATCATTAGAAACTAGCAATCAAAGAAAAATTAGTAATCAAGCGAAGAATATTTTTATAGTTATTATTATTTTTTAATCTTAAGAGATATAGATATGTTAATTATTTCATGCTAAGGTTAATTTTTATGAGTTTTATGATTTTTTTATCATATAATTAATTTAAGAAGTGGTTAAATTATTTTGTACATCAATTTTATAAAGAAATATGTGTAAAAAGTATTATAATAAAAAATACATTATTATTTAAAAATTTATACACATTTAATTAAACAAACTAATATAATGCACTGGATAATAAAACTAGTTTAACCATAAAACACAATTTTTAAAATTAATTTTTCCATATTTTTCTGTGAAAATTAATTCGATCTTATCAAAAGTAATTTTACGTATTTATTCAAACGCACGTAATTCTAAGCTACAAAACTATTTTTGTTAAAAGTAATGGTTAAAGTAATTTAAATATTTCTATATACAAATGACCCAAAATTAACAATGCATAAGTATTTTTTAAAGTAACATTCATTCTAATAAAAAAATTTCAAGAAATAAATCATATTCAAAAACAAATTTACTTCAGTTATTTAAACATGAATGATTTTTAATTTAAAATTGAAAATAATAATAATTATAGCTAATTGAATCAGAAACAATCTATCATGAACACAAATATTTGTATGTACAACGGTTCAATAATTGAGTCTACAGTGGCACTTGAATTTTCTCCCTCACTCCCCCATCTAATCTAGACACAGTGAATTCGCCAAGAAAAAAATCTAGACACAGTGAAGCTCTCTCAACCATTCATTTGTTTGTACCGAAATCTTCCTTTGCACATATAGCCAAATTAAGCATATCGTTGTGATCATTGCAGCACTTGCAATCCTGACCATGGCTAAGCAGCAAATGATCAGTGTTGCTGCTTCTTCCTCTACCTCTTCTTCTTCTATTGAGTCTCTGAAAAGATATGACGTTTTTCTTAGCTTTCGTGGTGAAGATACCCGCAGCAACTTCACAAGCCATCTTTATGATGCCTTGAGCCAAAAGCAAGTTAAAACCTATATAGACTACCAGCTTGAAAAAGGAGATGAGATCTCGCCAGCACTCATCAAAGCCATTGAAGACTCACATGCATCTCTAGTTATCTTCTCACAAAACTATGCTTCTTCAAAATGGTGCTTGGATGAACTCAGCAAGATTATGGAATGCAAGAAAGATCAGGGACAGGTTGTTATACCTGTGTTCTATAACATAGATCCATCACATGTAAGGAAGCATAAGGGGAGCTACAAGCAAGCTTTGGAAAATCATGAGCGAGATCTGAAGCGCAACAAAGACAAAGTGCACAAATGGAAAACCTCTCTCACCGAAGCAGCTAATTTAGCTGGCTGGGACTCTCTAACTTATAGGTAAACTGATAAACTGAACTGTGCCTTTCTTTTGGTTTGGACTTTTTTTTTTTCTTTTTTATTACGGTTAATCAAAGTGAAAATCCGAAAAAGATATGTATAAACTATATATAAATTTAACAAAATGCTTCAAATCGTTTTTTTTTTCTGAATTTCTTTTTTATCTGAACAAGAATAATATTAGAATAAGATGACCAGATTGAGGTACATAACATAACGATACAGTTCAAATCATAGCACAAGTTGCAATACATGATAGCAACAAGCGGGAAAAGGAGTCTCAGCAATAAAATATATACTAAAACATGATTTTTTTTAATTTATTGAATACATGATTTCTTTTTTTTATTACGAAGGAAGTCTAAGGCCTTGCATGTAGAAGGGGACAAAAGGCTAAATTGTAAACAAAAGCAGCCTAGGTTGGATTCCATCCCGAAACCAAGCAATTCTCAAAAGGACTTATTGTCACTTGAGTTAAGGCTTTTTGGCTTCCTTTCATTTTTTCTGTGGATAATAGTACTTATATATCTGCATATGGATAGTATAACATGTTTTTTTTGGCAGTTTGTTCAAGAAGTTTAAAGGGCTTCTTATATTTTGTAGGATTGCATTGCCAAGTACAAACAGTGACATTAATCGTCTTTATTTTTTGTTCTTTATTCTTTTCAATTTGTTTAACTTGTGATATATTCTTTCCTTTCTTTTTTTGTCCCATTTATATGCTAGGACTGAATCTGAATTCATTAAGGAAATTGTCAGAGATGTTTTGCAAAAGCTGAATCTTAGATACCCAATTGAATTGAAGGGACTGGTTGGAGTTGAGGAAAATTATGCACAGATTCAACCATTATTGGAAATGGGGTCAAGAGAAGTTCGAATCATTGGAATATGGGGCATGGGCGGCATAGGTAAGACAACCCTTGCTACAGCTTTATATGCCAAACTGTCTTCTCAATTTGAAGGTCACTGCTTCCTCTCAAATGTAAGGGAAGAATCAGAAAAGTATGGACTAAATGCTTTACGTGACAAACTTTTTTCTAAGCTATTAGAAGAAGAAAATCTTGGTCTTGGTGCACCAAAAGTAGAATCCCATTTTGTCATGAGTAGGCTTAAACGTAAAAAGGTTTTCATTGTGTTGGATGATGTGGCTACCTCAGAGCAATTAGAAGATCTAATCACAGATTACGATTGCTTGGGACTAGGAAGTAGAGTCATTGTAACAACGAGAGATAAGCACATATTTAGCCAAGTTGATGAAATATATGAGGTCAAGGAATTGAACTTTCATGACTCTCTTCAGCTTTTCTGTTTGAATGCCTTTAGAGAAAAGCATCCTAAAAATGGATATGAGGAGCTATCAGAAAGTGTAATTGCCTATTGCAAAGGCATTCCTCTGGCTTTAAAAGTTTTGGGTCCACGTCTTCGTTCAAGAAGTAAAGAGGCATGGGAAAGTGAATTGAGAAAGCTCCAAAAGATTCCCGATGTTAAAATACATAATGTGTTAAGATTGAGTTATGATGACTTAGATCGTACTCAGAAGGACATATTTCTAGACATTGCATGCTTCTTAAAAGGAGAATCTAGAGATCATGTAACAAGTCTATTGGAAGCTTGTGATTTCTTTGCAGCCATCGGGATAGAAGTCCTTTTAGATAAGGCTCTTGTCATGACCCAATCTTAGACCATGACCGGCGCACAGGCTAAGTCAACTCAACACTTGCTTAGCCTGGCAAGCCTAACTAAGAATGCTGAAAAACTGCTTTAAAACTTAGAAAAAAGCTACCGAAAATTCGGCAGAGTTTCCCCTAAAAACTGAACTAACCAAAATTTTAAACTCAACCTGAAAAACAGCAAACTCTCAGAATTTCAACAAGCATGATTCTTTCTCATGCACCATCTATACATATACATATACAACTCAAAAGAATTTACAATACTATTCCCTATAGCTGCAAAATACTGGAGTCAAAATACAACACTGATCACCACAATAATAGAGATATACCAAAATACTATAAGCCTGGGGAACAGCAAATCCCAGGAACCAGCTACTCAGCTGTCTGCGAATCTGAATTAGAAAAGAATGAAATGGAGTGAGTCACACAGACTCAGTGAGGGAATAATAAACTAACCTTTTTCCTAATATAACTTAAGCAGAGGCTCTAAGATTTCTAGATTCTTTCAAGAAACATAAAATTTCTATTCCAATCTAACTCCAAATTCTTTAACCATCCCTTAGAAATTATCATTTCCACAAAAAAAGAGCTACCCACTAAATTTTAAAGTTCTCATGACTCAAAGATACCAAAAATAGCAAAAACTCAAAGATTAATAACTCACCTTGTGCTCTAAAACCAAGTGGGTGCTAGCAGATTTAATGATCTAGAGCTCTCTCTATCTATCTATCTCTTCCTCTTTCACTCTCTCGGTCTCTCTCTCTCGCTGTCTCTCTTTCTCTCTTTCTCTTTCTTTGTTTCTCTGCCGTTCTCCCTCTCTCTCTCTCTCTCTCTTTCTTTCTCTTTCTCTTTCTCTCTCTCGCTTCTCACTCGCACAAACAGAGGAGAAATTTCTCCTCTGTTGTGCCACCGACACTTATGCTTTTCTTTCTTTTTTTTTTTTTTTAAACTTAAAGGGTAAAATTACCAAATTACCCTTAAAAACAAATTGAATCCCTTTTATACCCTGCCCCTGTTTTCTTCCGTTACATTCTTCCCCCCTTAAAAAGAAATTCGTCCTCGAATTTAAATTACTTACTAACCTTGTTTACCAAATAAATGTGGATACTTTTCACGCATAATCACTTCAGGTTCCCAAGTCATTTCTTCACCAGACGGTCCACGCCAAACAACTTTCACAGAAGCAACATCCTTAGAGCGCAATCGTTTTACTCGTCTATCAACTATAGCTACAGGTTGTTCGACATAGCTAAGATGTTCATCAAGCTGAACCTCCTGGTGTTGAATAACATGAGAAGGGTCATGAACATATTTCCGAAGCATAGAAACATGAAAAACTGGATGAACTCCTGAAATATCAGGTGGAAGGGCCAAGCGATATGCCACTTGCCCTACTCTCTCTAGAATCTCAAATGGTCCAATGAACCTCGGGCTTAACTTACCCTTCCTACCAAACCTTAAAATACCTTTCATAGGGGAAACACGTAGAAAAACATGTTCTCCCACACTAAACTCCAATGGTCGGCGTCTCCGATCTGCATAAGACTTCTGCCTACTCTGGGCAGTCACTAAACGATCACGAATCAATTGGACCTTCTCTATTGCTTCTTGAATTAAGTCAGGTCCTACAAGTCTAGACTCTCCAACCTCAAACCAACCAATAGGCGACCTACAACGTCTCCCATATAAAGCCTCAAATGGTGCCATCTGGATACTAGACTGGTAACTATTATTATAAGCGAACTCCATCAAGGGTAGGTATTGATCCCAACTCCCTCCAAAGTCCAATATACAAGCCCGAAGCATATCCTCTAGAATCTGAATAGTCCTCTCAGATTGACCATCAGTCTGAGGATGAAAAGCGATGTAAATCCAATCGGGTTCCCAAGGCCGTCTGAAAAGATCTCCAAAACTGAGCAGTAAACTGAGGTCCCCGATCAGATATGATAGATAATGGCACACCATGAAGAGATACTATCTCATCTAAATAAAGCTTGGCATATTGAGCTGCTGTATAAGTAGTCTTCACTGGCAAGAAGTGTGCAGACTTAGTCAACCGATCTACAATTACCCAAGCTGAATCATAACCCTTTGAGGTTCTAGGTAACCCTGTCACAAAATCCATAGTGATCCTCTCCCATTTCCACTCAGGTAAATCAATTTGCTGGAGTACACCTGCTGGTTTTTGATGCTCAGCTTTCACTTGCTGACACACTAAACATCTAGATACAAAATCAGCTACGTCCTTCTTCATCCCTTCCCACCAGTAAAATTCTCTCAAATCTTGGTACATCTTTGTGGAACCTGGATGTATAGTATAAGAGGAATGATGGGCTTCCTCTAAAATTTGTCTCTTCAAGTCTCCTACATTAGGTACACATAAGCGAGAACCATAACGTAAAACACCCTCAGAGTCAATCACCAATTCAGAAACCTTGCCTGCTCGAACCTCCTCCAAAATCTTCATCAAATGAGGATCTTGACCTTGCGCTGCCTTAATACTATCCACCAACGTAGAACGAACCTGCACATGAGCTAGTAATGAATCTGTGTCTGTGATCTCAAACTGTACTCCACCATCTACAAGATCCTGAAACTCCTTCACTATTGCTCTTCTAGGTTCAGCTATATGGGCAAGACTACCTATAGACTTCCTACTCAATGCATCAGCAACCACATTTGCCTTTCCTGGGTGATATAAAATTGTGCAGTCATAATCTTTTAGGAGCTCCATCCACCTTCTTTGTCTTAAGTTCAAATCTCGCTGCTGAAAGATGTACTTAAGACTCTTATGATCAGTGTAAATCTCACAAGTCTCACCATATAAGTAGTGCCTCCAAATCTTGAGAGCAAAAATCACTGCCGCCATCTCCAAATCATGTGTGGGATAGTTTTGCTCGTGCTTCTTAAGCTGCCTAGAAGCGTAAGCAATCACCTTCCCACGCTGCATAAGCACACAACCAAGACCAACTCTAGAAGCATCACAATAAACTTCATATCCGCCACCGCTAGAAGGTAAGGCCAATACTGGAGCTGAGGTTAAGCAATCCTTCAACTGTTGAAAACTCTGCTCACATGTGTCTGTCCATTGAAACTTAACTTGCTTCTGAGTCAGTCTAGTCAAAGGTGCTGCAAGTTTGGAGAAATCCTTGACAAACCGGCGATAATACCCAGCTAGTCCAAGGAAACTACGAATTTCTGTCACTGAGGTGGGTCTAGGCCAACTCTGGACTGCTTCTATCTTCTTTGGATCAACACTTATTCCTTCTTTAGACACCACATGCCCCAAGAAAGCTACACGATCCAACCAAAACTCACATTTAGAGAACTTGGCATAAAGCTTATGCTCTCTTAGTGTTTGCAAAGCCAACCTCAAATGCTGCTCGTGCTCCTCTTTACTCTTGGAATACACTAGGATGTCATCAATGAAGACTATCACAAAGTGGTCCAAGAATGGCTTGAAGACTCGATTCATCAAGTCCATAAAAGCTGCTGGGGCATTGGTAAGACCAAAGGACATAACCAAAAACTCATAATGCCCATAACGAGTACGAAAAGCTGTCTTTGAAATGTCCTCATTCCTTATCTTCAACTGATGATACCCAGATCGCAGATCAATCTTAGAAAAACACTGAGATCCTTGAAGTTGATCAAACAGATCATCAATACGAGGTAAAGGGTATTTATTCTTCACTGTCACCTTATTTAATTGTCTATAATCAATACACAACCGAAAAGAACCATCTTTCTTCTTTACAAACAATACCGGTGCACCCCAAGGAGAACAACTAGGGCGAAAGAAACCCTTATCAAGAAGACCTTGTAATTGCTCTTTTAACTCCTTAAGTTCGGCTGGAGCCATCCAATATGGGGGTATAGATATTGGTTGAGTGTCTGGAACCAAATCTATATAAAACTCTATTTCTCTATCAGGTGGTAACCCTGGTAACTCCTCCGGAAACACATCGGGGTAATCACACACCACTGGAATCTGCTCTAAACTCCCCTCAGACATACGAGTGTCTCTCACCGAAGCTAAATACCCATAACAACCTTTCCTCAACAATCGCCAAGCTACAACTGTTGAGATTAAGTTACATGGTGATAAACTTTGATCACCTTGAAACATAAAAATCGGCTCCTCTGGCATCTTAAACTGTACCACCTTACTGTGGCAATCCAAGATAGCATGACTAGAAGCTAACCAATCCATGCCTAGAATGACGTCAAAATCCTCCATATCAAGCACTATTAAATCTGCTGATAAAAGTTTGTCTCCCACTACGATCTCACAAGATTTATACACCGAGTTAGCTATCAAGAAATCACCCATTGGTGTAGCTACTATCAAAGATTCTTCTAGAGGTGAAGGATCTTTCTCAAGTCGAGTAGCAAAGAAATGCGATATAAAAGAGTGTGTAGCTCCAGGATCAAATAAAACACGTGCATCATGAGAGCACACTGAGAGTATACCTGTCACAACAGCATTGGATGCCTGAGCATCCTGACGAGTCAAGGCAAACACACGAGCCTGACCTCTACCAGCTTGCCCCTGTCCTCTGCCTCCAGATCCTCTACCACCCTGTTGAGAACTACCTGATCCTCGACCCCCTGAACCAACAAACTGTCTGGTTGGAGCCACTGGTACCGAAGCTCTACTAGAAGAGGGATGAGAAGATAGCATAGGGCAATTTCTCATAAAATGCCCAATCTGACCACACTGATAACACCCGGCTGAACCCTGCTTACAAGGTCCAGCGTGTACTCTCCCACAAGTGACACATGCGGTACGAGTCTGAATAAAAGGTCTCTGATGCTGAGAATCACCTCGACTCTGAGTTGTGCTAATTGTCTGACTGCCATAAGTGTTGCCTTGAGTACGACTCCTCTGCTGGCCCTGACGACCCTGATCAACATCTCTAGCACCTCCACTACCCTGGCCCTGATGGCCACCACGTGATGTCTCAGAACGTGACCTCTTTCGTGAGTCACGAGAAAATCCTCCTCTCTCTCTATTTCCCCGCTCAATAGTCAAAGCCCTATTCAATGCCTCATCATATGTCATGTCACCATGGCCCGCAATCGACCTGAATAAATAACTCTTCAAGCCCTCCACAAACCTCTGAACACGTAACTCCTCTGTGGCTACTAAGTGTGGTGCATATCTGGACAACCTCATAAACTGGATATTGTAATCCATCACAGACATCTGATCTGTCTGTACAAGACCCTCAAACTCTCGGGCCCTAGCATCTCGAACACTCTGAGGTAAGAAATGAGCCATGAACAGTCGAACAAACTCATCCCAAACCAAAGGAAGTGACCCTGCTGGCCTCGCAAGAAGCATGCTCTCATACCAGCCTCTAGCTATATCCCTCAATCTGAATGCTGCCAACTCAATCATCCTGGCTGGAGAACAACTCAATCCTCTGCATATCCATGCTACTTCATCAATAAAACTATGAGGATCCTCAAGGGTGTCTGAACCACAAAAAATAGGGGGATTAAGCTTCATAAAATCAATCAATGAAACCTCTCATCCTTTGTATGGAGCACAGCCGCCGCTGCTCGCTCACGCTTTGCCTCTGGTGAGACTCTAAATCCACCTGAATCTGGTCTGCACGTGCTTCTTGTTGTCCAACAACAACATTCACTAACTGCTCTATTGCCTGTCGCACATTTTGCATACCCGCTACTAACTGAGCTAGCGTTGGATCACCACGCCTAGCTATAGGAATCTCAACCTCAGCAATCCCACCAGCCCATCCACATCTACCTCTACCACGACCACGACCACGACCGCGTCCACGGCCTCTAGTGGGTGATTCACGAGGTCGAGTAGAAACTTCATCTGAAACTGCTCTACTAGCTGGTCTAGTTCTGGGTGGCATCTTCACCTAGGGAGGAACAGAGATTAGACAAAAGACAAGGAGATCAAATAAGGCTGAATAAGGAAAGCTAAAACTGAATAAACCAACTCTGACAAGCGACTCCAGTTCAAAAGATGGGTGATCATAGCTTCTTGCATGTAAGTTGTGCCCGGGTACACAAGTTACAAACAAGATTCTACAACTACCCGAATTTTGCAGCTAACAGGACCTACTAACCAAAACTCTGATACCAACTTTGTCATGACCCAATCTTAGACCATGACCGGCGCACAGGCTAAGTCAACTCAACACTTGCTTAGCCTGGCAAGCCTAACTAAGAATGCTGAAAAACTGCTTTAAAACTTAGAAAAAATGCTACCGAAAATTCGGCAGAGTTTCCCCTAAAAACTAAACTAACCAAAATTTTAAACTCAACCTGAAAAACAGCAAACTCTCAGAATTTCAACAAGCATGATTCTTTCTCATGCACCATCTATACATATACATATACAACTCAAAAGAATTTACAATACTATTCCCTATAGCTGCAAAATACTGGAGTCAAAATACAACACTGATCACCACAATAATAGAGATATACCAAAATACTATAAGCCTGGGGAACAGCAAATCCCAGGAACCAGCTACTCAGCTGTCTGTGAATCTGAATTAGAAAAGAATGAAATGGAGTGAGTCACACAGACTCAGTGAGGGAATAATAAACTAAGTGAACTGGAAGGGAAACAACTAATAGCACGAGTATTTAAACTTTCTAACAATCTCTGAACAAACTAACTGATGAAAATAAAATTTATAAACAAAACTATTATGTCAAATACTCTCTTTTCTTAAAACTATGCATAAACATAAATTTCTTTTTCTTTAAAATTCTAATAATCAATAACGCTATCCATATGGGTACCACTGAAAGAACTATAATGGGGAGTTAACTCTACCCAACATACCAATTCTTATACTCATCTTAAGCCAGGGGCCATGCCTCACCCGGCACAAATCTTGTGGCTAAGGTCCGCTCACCCTACAACCACGAAAAGGGCCAAGGGTTCTCTCACCCAATAGCCAAGCTGAAACAATCTATGTATATACTATGTGCACATAGGCCGTTATATCTCTTCGCTAACGGCAAACGGTGTTCTAACACGTAACCCATAATGGATATTGAAAATATAAAAAAATACAAATTCTGAAATCATTTCTAAATATTCAGCTAAACTTTCACTTTAATAATTATAAATCACAGCTCAAATAGCTCATAAAATCAATAAAACTATGGCTCAAATATAACTTCCATAACATTTAATATTATTTCCAAACACAATGTGGAAATAAATATAATTTAATCATCCCTTATAATAAAACTTCATTTGAATAAAATTTAAATATTTCTAGAAGGTTTGTTTCCCCAAATAAAATTATAAAACTGTCACTAAATAAATTATCCACTCACAGAAATGAAGAACTAGTCTCAACTATCTCCAACAGCTCCTGTGGAGGCAAGTGGAGTAGTATCCTGTGAATCTGCTCACAAATAAAAATACTTTAATAAATCTAATTAACCTTTTTCCTAATATAACTTAAGCAGAGGCTCTAAGATTTCTAGATTCTTTCAAGAAACATAAAATTTTTATTCCAATCTAACTCCAAATTCTTTAACCATCCCTTAGAAATTATCATTTCCACAAAAAAAGAGCTACCCACTAAATTTTAGAGTTCTCATGACTCAAAGATACCAAAAATAGCAAAAATTCAAAGATTAATAACTCACCTTGTGCTCTAAAACCAAGTGGGTGCTAGCAGATTTAATGATCTAGAGCTCTCTCTATCTATCTATCTCTTCCTCTTTCACTCTCTCGGTCTCTCTCTCTCGCTGTCTCTCTTTCTCTCTTTCTCTTTCTTTGTTTCTCTGCCGTTCTCCCTCTCTCTCTCTCTCTCTTTCTTTCTCTTTCTCTTTCTCTCTCTCGCTTCTCACTCGCACAAACAGAGGAGAAATTTCTCCTCTGTTGTGCCACCGACACTTATGCTTTTCTTTCTTTTTCTTTTTTTTTTAAACTTAAAGGGTAAAATTACCAAATTACCCTTAAAAACAAATTGAATCCCTTTTATACCCTGCCCCTGTTTTCTTCCGTTACAGCTCTCATAACTATATCAAATGGCAATAGAATAGAAATGCATGACTTGATACAAGAAATGGGTTGGGAAATTGTTTATCAAGAATCTATCAAAGACCCTGGAAGACGAAGTCGATTGTGGGATCCTGAGGAAGTGTATGATGTATTGAAATATAACAGGGTAAGTGTAAGATGCAATTACATCTATTTGAAAATGCATGCCTTGTATGATAGAATTTTCTTACTATTATTCTAATTTTGTTTGTCAGGGAACTGAAGCCGTTGAAGGCCTAATTTTAGATGTTTCTAAAATTGGCGATCTACATTTGAGCTTTGATTCCTTTGCAAAGATGACTAACATAAGATTTCTTAAATTCTATTCTGGGAATTGGAGTAACAGATGTAATGTGTACCTTCCTAACAGTCTTGAGTCATTGTCTGATAAATTGAGGTACCTTCAGTGGCATGGATACTGTCTTGAGTCTTTGCCATCAAACTTTTCTGCTAAAATGATTGTAGAGCTTTCCTTTCCCTACAGCAACCTTGAAAAGCTTTGGGACGGTGTTCAGGTATGAATGTGCCTATATATACTATTTTTTTTATTTTTAATTTGAACACTTATGGGAGGGAGTCCTGAGGGGAAACTGGCCTTGTGCTGCCTCAAGTGAAGCTCATGCACTAGAGCCACAGCTGGGTGATGTGCCTATATATGCTTAGGTTTCTCTTATAGTTGAAACTCAGTATTTCAAATTTAATCATATATGGCCAATGTGATGTATCATTCTTGTTACAGAATCTTGTGAATTTGAAGGAAATTGACCTTAGATTCTCCAAACACCTAATTGAGGTCCCAGACTTATCTATGGCTGCAAGTCTTGAAGGATTATCTCTTCTAGACTGTAAAAGCTTGCGTCAGGTCCATCCATCCATTTTATCTCTCCAAAAGCTCAAGTTTCTGGATTTAGAAGGCTGCACTGAGATTGAAAGCCTTCAAACCGACGTTCATTTAAAATCTCTCCGTTACCTCCGTCTCAGTAACTGTTCAACTCTCAAGGAATTTTCAGTGACATCAGAGGAAATGATGGAATTGTGGTTAGATGGTACACTTGTCCATGAATTGCCCTCATCAATTTGGAGCAGTAGGAAACTTCGTCTTCTTAGTCTAAAAGGCTGTGACAATCTTAACAGTGTTGGGAACAAGTTATCTGATAATCAAGGAGTGGGATCTGTTAAAATTCTGGTCCTTGCTGGGTGCAAACAACTCAATGCATCGAATCTATGTTTTATCCTTGATGGTCTGCGGTCTTTAACATCGCTAAACCTGGAAAATTGTTGCGACTTACAAACACTCCCTGACAACATTGGCATCTTATCTTCATTACAACAGTTACAACTAAGTGGGAGCAATGTTGAGAACTTGTCTGCAAACATTATAAACCTTACAATGCTGAAAGAGCTTATCTTAGATAATTGCAGAAAACTTGTGTCTCTACCAGAGCTTCCACCATCCCTGCAAATATTAAGTGCCATTAACTGCACATCTCTGGAGACAGTCTTCACTCAATCGCTAGTGATAGAACACAACATATCCTTTTCACTCAAACATGGTCTTCAAGATCGTCCTAAATATGTTTTCCTCCCAGGAGCCCAAGTTCCAAACAGGTTTATCTTTCGTACTGCAGAGACTGCAATAACTATTCCACTTCTTCCACAATCTGACTTATGCGGTTTCATTTTTTGCCTCATTCTTTCTCAGTCACCGCCAAATGGTAAATACTGGTACGCTGAATGTTTTATCTACAAATATGGCAAAAGGGTCGACAAAAATAGTACCTTTTTGCGTGATGTGAATTTGATTTCAGATCATGTGTTTCTTTGGTATTGTGACATAAAAAATCTTGGCAAACTTCAAACAAGTGGAGACAATGCTTTTCTTAGGCAAATTGGAGCGTATGATCATAACAACATATCATTTAAATTCAACATTCGACAAGAGTCCGGATATATGTCAGGGGTAGAGATAAAAGGGTGTGGGATCTGCCCAGTATATGCCACTGAATATCACGACTCCATTAAACAAAAGGGATTGGAGTTGGAGTTGGGTGGTAGTTCCAAGGAAATTGTTGAGTTAGAACCCAACGCTCAAAGCTCTGATAAGCAAGAACCACTCCTTCAGACAAATAATTTGGAAGAATCTATCTTCCAATCACTTCCATTATGTGTTAATGATATTGATGAGTTGCAACCCATAGCAATTGGAATTGGTTTTGGAGGCTCTGATCATGAAAACGAAGATGACCAGACTATGAAATTGCAGGAAGTTATGCACCAAGCCATTACAACAGGTACCCAGATGCAGGATGACAAAGAGGCCTTGAATGAAAAATCTTCATGCGACTGCTTCATCGGTATGAAACTTCAACCACTCTCTCTTTATAAACCCCTTATTTATGCTTCTTTTGTTCAATAAATTTAATCATTCAAAAATGAAGAAATTGTCTGTTGGAAAAATTCATGATTCTAGAAAATTATGTCCGGCTATTTGAATAACATTGTGCTGGAACAACACATGCTTTGAGCAGGTCTTTTGTTGAAGCACTTGTGGAGATTGGCGAGCACTAATTAGTAAGGATAGTCAAAGCAGTAATATAAGTCAGAAATGTTTGGTGGTCTATTTCTCTATTTCATGATTCAGATACAAAAAAGGAGATAACATTGTAGTACTCTTGTTCAGCAGCATCTCTGTTAACTCATCATGTAGATGCGAAAGTGCTGTCATATGTTGCTGATGACTTTTATCATTGGAGTAATCCTCTTGATTTTAGGTACTTTTCTGTTTTTGTTTGTTTAAGTTGTGGTTCTGTTTTTATTCCCGGTTCTTTATAAATTATAATGTGGTAACAAGTTGCAATTTTTAGTCGTCCATTTATTTTTCATAATTGGTTATCAAGTTTAGTGTTTGGCCTTATATTTATAGAAAATATCATATAATAAGCTTGACTTGTGAGCTCAGCAGTCGGCATAGATGAGCTGGCAAATTCTTCAATAATCCATGTAAAAGTTATGATGATCGAGCTTCAAACTTCTGACCTGCTTCTGTCTCCCAAAATCATTTTACATAACTATGAGCATAATCAGTTTTAATTTTATCCCTCTATATATGGGGAGAAGCAGTATGCTTTAGTTGTTGTATTTATTTGAATAAAGATATTTGCATCAAACATTTGCTTTTTCATTTGATCTACTATTTGTTCACGAAAATGTTTGCATTTATGTACATCTTTCCAGGTTTGCATGCTTTGTATTTTAATCTTTTCTGTCAAATCCCAATGTTAAGATAATAAAACATTTAATACAAATTTTCCAATGTCCATGGTTCTGATTTAATTTGTCTTCAATGAAGGTTCATTTTCTTGCTTTCTCTTCATGGAGGATTCAATTAGGTATATTTTAGAGTCTCTCTTATAGAAGAGGGCTTACTTAACCCTCTCACGAAGACATCATCTACATCAATAAAAGTGATTAATGTCCAAGACAAATACTCATTGCTTAGCAATTAGGGACATATGGTGTTATATCCCCCTTTTTAAAATTGACGATCCAATAGTTGGTATGGTAGTTACAATAAATTGTTAATTTTAAACGTATGATTTTTTTTCAATTTTTGCATCTACAGTGCTAGCATTCCATAAATGTACTTCAGTCTTCTTTTTTGATGAGTTATTGGAGGATACAAATAACTAAAGAAGTAGAAGAGAAGAATCCAGCTGGGGTTCTTAACCTGAAAAGAGGATCAAATTTTGTGATGAGGTTAAGTAACCAGCATATATATGGATACCAGCTGAACTTGATCCAATTGCTGCTTCATGCACTTCCATTACTGAAGTTCATCCAACGTGATGCTTTTATTAGCTAACGAGGTGAGGACACCAGCTGCAACTTATTTCATATATCCGAGGTTTCATTCGAGTTCTTCATTCTAGGTTGGTTACGCATGAAAAAAAAATGTAGTGTAAGGTCTGCTCAATATGTGCGCTTGACTCTAGTTCTCTGTACTGTGTCACATAATAAGACATTTCTTTTATGTTTTTTTGCTATGTTTTGTCTTTTTTTCCTGTGTGGTGACTAGGGGTGCTTATGGGTGAGTTGAAGTTTTCATTAGGTTAATTTTCATAGTCCGAACTCGATCATATTGAGGTTCGGGTTTGGCCGGGCCGAGATTGGGTCAACTCGATTAAGATACACAAAATATTTTATGTAATGTTTTGATTATTTTTTCTCTATTTGTATAAATTTACTTATATCAACTACTTTTTGCTTATGTCAAGATTCAATTTAATTAATAATTACATAGTAAGTGAAGGACATAATAACTAAATATAAAGAGTTACAATACTTGATTAAAGTCTAATATTTAAAAAAATATCACAATAATATATAGAAAAAAATATTTAAAAATAAAAATTTATTCAATATCATACCGGGTTGGGATGACCCAAAGGTTGACTTGAACCCGGTTTGAAAAATACACTGAGTTTAAAAGAAAGACCCGGATCGGCTTATGACTCACATGAATGGATCAATCTTTGTTTGAAGGGTACCTTAAATAAATGAAAAGTTAACACTTCCTTGAAAGAGACTCTGATTGCGCACTTTTTTTACATTGATCTAGATGTATATGCGCAACTGAAACTATTCTCACAAAAATTACAATAGGCTTAATTTGTTATATCTTTACTTATAAAAAGGCATGTAATATTATTTTGATAAAAGATATATTTATGGTAGACGTTTGTAGTGTTGTTAAATTACACGTTGATTTATATATGTTAGGGAGGTTATCAAGCCGCTGGGTAGTAATTTAATAAAAATACATGTTATTTACAATTTTATATATTACTTTATTATGTGTAAGATGGTGTGCGCAAAACTATTATTAAATTTAAAATAAATTAAAAGCTACAGAAAAAAAAAAGTGCAAATTTTTGTACCGAAGTCTTTTTGTATGTATAACACTATTCGTCTAATATGTTGGATCCACCAATTCAATTTGTCTTCCATATACTATTTTGGTCAAAAAGACAGATTACAAAAAACAGCAAAACCAAACTTAGACATAACAAGAAAGATTCACAAGAAAGATTTTCACCAGAAGCGAGAAGCTATCGATCGGCTACGAGGGAATTTCATTGAAACATATAACTTTTTAGGTACATTTCTTTATATATATATATTTTGTGAGCTACATTTCTTTTATGTTTACGCACATAATAAAATTGAAGTTTAATTACATTGAATTCATACAACATTTTTGCTCGGACTTTAATCTTACACACTACTTAATATGTCTGCAAAACTATTTTATGAATTCAATATATTCATTCGTATAAAAATGTGTTCCAAATACCTGATGGGCCAATTTCTTCGATTGTAAGTCTCTAGTATGAAATGCATATATAGTTCAAGTCAAAAAGGAAAAAGAGCATAGTAGTGATGACAAACCGAATCCGCGTTGCTTAGACTGCTTTTTCCAAGTTTAAATGACTGAGCTTTTTTCACGTCAAAAGCAAGCCATTGATCAAAGCATACGAAACTTCCCAGTAGCTACATGGCATAAACACCTCCAAATCACACTTGTAATTTTGCAAAATGTTATTTATTTATTCTTCCATAGGTGAGCAAGAGTTCTCCATTTCATCCTTCTCCAGTTCTCCTCCTTTCTTTTGCTGACTTAACAAAAAAAAAAAAATCGTCTTGATATATTCTCTGTTGCATGGAAGAAGCCATTTTGTTGCAGTGAAGAATCTGTGTACGGTGAGGAAGAGTTTGAACTGTTAGATCTGATATCTTTATATAGTATACCATAATTTGAATTATGAAGTGTGGAGATCCATAATTTGAATAGCTAGTTAATGAATCAGGAATATATCACTTGAATGTAATGCTTTTATTTTGCTGCGTTTTCTCTCCCTTTCATTCTTTGTTGCGTTTTCCATTTCCTCTTCTCTTCCTTTCTTTTGCTCACTTAACATTTGTTTTTCTTGATAATCATTCTCTGTTGCAGTCAAAAATGTGTATGGTCTTTTTCCCTCTCTGTTGCAGCAAAGAAGCTGGATTGGGACTGTGGAATGGTCTTTCTCCCTTTCTTCAAGTTTTTTGCTTTTTTGGTTTCACCTCTCCCCTGCGAATAGATATAATAGAAGATGTAAATGATAATGGCTAATTTGCTTACATTCATCTATATACTTGGTATTATTTGGTTAAGCTCCTTTGGATGTTGGCATTCTTTTTGTTAAGCCGTAAATAGTTCCAAATGGGAAGTTAAGGAGTGAGATTCTAGGTGTTGTTTAGATTGGTCATCTAGTTCTCCTCTTTTAAGCTAGACCTACATCCTCGGGACTGATTGTTGCCTTATTTTCTAATTTAATGATGTGTTGAGCAAGTGTTAAATGGCTACAAACCATACAAATACCTTGAATTTTGCATGCTTCCATCTATCTCACAGTTTATTCTATTTCAAGCTTAACTTTTGAGTTACAAAACATAAAATAATGCACCCTTTGTCCCATTAGAAAGCTAAAACATGTGGCTTTCAACTAAATTCCAGATTTTAATTCTTTTCCATTTGGTGTCAGTGTTTGTGTCAAAGCCAAGGTTGTTTCTGAACAGTTCATGTTTCTGCCAGCACCCACTATTTTACTCATAAGTTAAGCTACGCATGTTGGATTTAAGCCCCGATTGTTTATCTGGAAAGATAACACACATGGTTTTTAACTAGAAAAATTTCAGGCTTTAATCCTTAGCTAATCAATACCAGTTTTGTTACAACTTTGGACAGAATTCTAAGTATTTCCTCTGTTCTGGCAGTCTTCACTTTTGGGGTCATAACTGGGGTTATACAACTGGAAACCATGAACCACTTGTCCCATTAGAAAGCTGAAATATAAGAGATTCAACTCTAAAGATATCAGATCTTAATTCTTTCTCCATCAATACCAGTTTACATTTAAAGTGAGAGAATTTTCTACATAATCCCAGTTTCTGGTAGCACTCAGTGTTTTGTGCATAGCTTAGGCCAGACGCCCTGATTGACACACCGTCCATCACATTTGATAGCTAACACATAAGGCCTTCTAGATGTATAAGTTGCATATTTTTATCTTTCGTCATTCGGTTCTAGCTTTTACTTTATTTTGTGTCAGTTTGTAGCTTCTTGATTGTTGACGCTTGACACTAATTTAAGAATTCTGCTGCATGGGATTGGAGACTAACAATGGACTCATAAATCAATGATTTGATGAAAGTAACCACTGTAAGATTTAAAATAAAATCCATATATGAATTTAGAACACCTTTATTATGTAAGGTAGAAAGCGTACCTGTGTTAGCCATTAAGCTTATTGATGAATCTGTATATTGAATAGGAATTCATATCTCCAAGAGAAGTATCATGAGAAGATTATCAGGAATCCTGGTGCATATGAGAGAAACTACCCTCTTTCCCTATATGCGTTGAAGCTTATGATCTCAATGGGGTAACCATAATACATATAGGATGAGAGTAGGGGCCTCTCCTTGTGTTTACAATATGGGTTTACCTACCCATCATAGAAAACTTATACACAAGGCCCACATATCACCACAGTTCATAATAGGTTTAAGTGCTTATAAAAACCCAATAACAAAAGTGATCACAAATGAGCTTAACCAATATATGCTTCACAAATATGACATTCAATTAATCCAAGTCTTTTAGCAAAGATGTGACTATGCTAATCCACATAGGATTAAATAATCCAACAACCATTGCATTATTGCATTAACTGAGAGCACATGTTGGACTTAGCAGCTAAGGCAGAAATTCATTAGCTATGTGTTATTAGTGATCTTATGTAATAACCTCCCAACCTCTCGAAATAAGTAGAGCAGGATCTATATAATTGAAGAAGCTCCCCAATATGCATGCATTAAACCTTTTTTCATTGCACAATCCTTATAAATATTTGAAGAAAGCAACTTTCTGGCTCTTATGAACATTTCCCAAGAGTAACTTGACTTCAATTGCACATGCATCTATCCTTTTTCATATTGTCATCATTGTTAAGCTTGTAGTCATATGTGTGATTTCATGATTCTTGTGGATCAACTTGAGTGGCTGATAAGATGTTTCTTAATTGATGTATCTTCTTGCAACTTGTAGTTACTTTTTCCATTCTAACACATGCACTTAGCTTCCTGCTTTTTTATTGGTTAGTAGAATCAAGTGAATACATTTTGATCATGCAATTATTGAATAAGGAAACATACTAGTAGAAACTTTAAAGTAAAAATACTTTATTTTAATGATGAGAGTATTCAATGAAGCAACAAATAGGGTCAAGTTCTTTGTCTGCGCAAGTGAATTGTTTCAAGTTCCTTCTCTGTACAAGTGAACTGTTAATACAATAAATAAAACTCACGCGGGTACTATACTAGTTTCTTTTTTAAATTCCTTTTTGATCATATATATATAAATTGATAAATAATGTCAGATCAATTTTATTAACTAAAATATCTTGAATTGTTTGTTACCGTTTTCCCAAAATTTATAATTTTATGCTAATAGTTTAGTTCTTGAAGCAGAAAGTGGAGGAAGACCAAGACTTGTTTGTGTTGACGGACAAGAGTCTAGGTCTACAAAGACGCTAGTGCGCTTGTTTCTTATCAATGGCTTCTTCGTCTTCCCAAGCTCCTCAAATAATGCATGATGTCTTCATTAGCTTTAGAGGAACAGACACTCGTTGTGGCTTTGTTAGCCATTTGAATAGGGCTTTATGCCAGAAGAAAATTGATGTCTATGTAGATGATAAACTTGAGAGAGGACATGAAATATCAGCAGCACTTCGTGGAGCCATTGAAAGATCACAAATTTCATTAATCGTATTCTCCCGAGACTATGCTTCTTCAACATGGAGCTTGGATGAGCTTGTGAAAATAATGGAATGCTTCACAAAAAATGGACAGGTTGTAATACCCGTCTTCTATAACATAGATCCATCATATGTGCGAAATCTAAAGGGAAGTTATGGAGATGCATTTGCTGAATATGGAAAAGTATTTGGGGGCATGGTCAAAGTGCAAAATTGGAGCAATGCTCTGAACAAAGCTGCCAATTTATCAGGATTCCATTCTTCAAATTTTGGGTTAGTATATATTCTCTTCAATATACAATGAATATATTAAGTTTAGTCTTCTATTTATTTAAATTTGTATAAAGATATTTAGGAAGTTGCTTGATTTGCAAACAAAGTCTTCCACTTTTTTTCTTAGATTGCTTCCACCGTCGAAACATTTGTTGTTTTCATAAAATATTGCAATTGTTCGCAGTAGGATCTATATACTTATGACATAAATAATGATACATTCACACCACTTTTTTGCTATGTTTGCTTGTGACTTATGCTTATCTTGTTAGTAACTTACTATTGTGTAGATAAGTGTTAGTAACTCAACTTTTAAATAATGATAAAAACGATTCCGTCACTGAGTAATTACTAGAAAAATAGGTAAAAGTTATTAGTTATCATAGGAAAGTGTAAAAATAATGTAATGAAAGTGGTATAATAATATAGAGTAATGAAATATCCTTCTAACAACTCTTAAAATCCTCTTAATTTCTTAAAACAAAAAGTATTAAATGAAAAAGTAGAAGCAAAGCATTTAAGACTTTAATCTTTAAGCAATTAGGAAAATTTTCATTAGGAGGATATAGAATTATTTGATAATATAATAGTGCAAAAACTGTTCTGTGAGAATATCATTATCAATTATGACACGGGCAAGCTTTTCTGCTTGAGAGTGTGAAATCACTTATCATAAATAGCAAATATATAGTCAACAATGCATTTTTTTAGCATTAATTAAATCCAAAAGATAAAAATTAGCCGGAGGGTAATGAATTTCCTACGTCATTTGACATTTGTTATTGTATAATCTCATTGTACATAAATTAGTTGCAAATGATCTCATTTATATATGATAAATTTTCATCTACAACGATATAAGTAAGTATCAATACATTTTCAGTAGCTTGATGCATTTAATATTCACACATATAATTTCTTCTTTCATGTGGTATAGGACCGAAGTTGAGCTTATCAAACAAATTGTTGAAAGTGTGTTGAAGAAGTTGAAACATATCTATATAGGCCGAAATAATCCAAAAGTTCTTGTCGGAATTCATGAAAAAGTTGCATGTTTAGAATCATTAGCCGTGCTTGAGTCAAAAGATGTTCGTATTATTGGAATTTGGGGCATGGGCGGTATTGGCAAGACAACAATTGCTAAAGAATTATACGATAGATTGCGTCCTGAATATGAAGCTTGTTGTTTTTTGCCGAATGTAAGAGAAAGCTTAGAAAAATATGGTATGACTCGTTTGCAAAATGAATTTGTTGGTGCACTATTGGAAGAAAAAGATCGAAGCATTGGCATTCTTATTGTAGACTGTGAATACAATATGGTGAGGCTTCGTCGTAAAAAAATTCTTCTTGTTATTGATGATGTCGATGGTTTATTGAAATTGAGAAATTTATTTGGAGGGCGTCATTGGTTTGGACAAGGTAGTAGAGTCATTGTGACAAGTAGAGACAAGCAAGTACTCACTAATGTAGTTGATGTTACATATGAGGTTAAGGAATTGGAATTTGAAGATTCCCTCCAACTTTTCAGTTTGCATGCCTTCAAAGAAAAGTATCCAAAATTGGAGTGGATGGATCTCTCACGGAGAGCGGTTGGTTATGCTAAAGGAATTCCATTAGCTATAGAAGTTTTGGATTCCTTTCTTTATGGCAAAAAGAAAGAAGTGTGGGAAAGCGAATTGGAAAAGCTTAAAAAAATACCTCATCCAGAAATTCAAAATGTATTGAGATTGAGTTATGACGGACTAGATCGAGAAGATCAGGAAATTTTTCTACTTCTTGCATGCTGCTATAATTTGGATATTTCCAAACTAGATGCTTGCGGTTACTCAATGGAAGCTGGGTTAACCAACCTTCATAATAAAGCTCTTCTATATTTTTTTAATGAGACTAAGTATAGGCATTGGAAAATGCACAAGTTGATAAGAGATATGGGTAAAGAAATTGTTGTAGGAGAATCAAGTGATCCTGGAAAGCGCTGTCATTTGTGGGATCCACATGATGTGTATCAAGTACTTGAAAATGCCACGGTAAGATGGTTAAATTGTAAAATTTACCGTCTAAAATATATGTGAAATTGTCTATGTACGCTTTGAACTATAATATTTTTTGTGGCTTATCTATAATATTTGCTTGTAAATGTTAAGGGGACTGGAGCCATTCAAAGCTTAATTCTGTGTATGAGCAGTGGAAGTAAAGAGCTGCACTTGAGCCCGAAAGCCTTCAATGGGATGGTGAATTTAAAATTTTTGCACATCTATGATTACAAATCGAAAGAGAGCAAAATATTTGCTCCTAAAGATTTGGAATCAATGCCAAATGGCCTAAGGCGTCTTCATTGGAATGGATGCCCACTGAAATCCTTGCCTTCGTCATTTTATGCGGAGAATCTTGTTGACCTTCACCTTACTAATAGCAGCTTGGAGAGGCTTTGGGATGGGGTGCAGGTACGCATGTTTTACTTTACTTGATCTCTTTAATCTATTTATATATCGTTTGCGCAGGGGGTTGCTTTACAAATTAATGCTTATAGCTTCATGTGACTTGTAATTGTTGCAGAATCTTGTCAATTTAGGAGATATTTTTCTTGATGGGTGTGAGCAACTAATGGAGCTCCCTGATTTCTCTAAGGCTTTAAACCTTACACGTGTACGTCTCTCCTACTGTATTCGTTTGTGCGATGTTCATCCATCTATTTTATCCCTCCACAATCTTAAGGAACTGCTTCTGTATGGTTGCGAAAAGATAAAGAGTCTTCGGAGTGACATTTGTTTAAAATCTCTCTGCAATCTCGGTGTACATGGTTGCTCAAGTCTAGAGGAGTTTTCAGTGATGTCAGAGAGTATGGATCAGTTGGATTTGAGGAACACAAGAATCGTGGAAGTGCAATCATTAGGTTTGCCTCTCAACAAATTTGAAAATTTGAATTGTAAGTTCTCCGAAAGTCTTCCACACAACTTCCTTCAAGTACATGATCTTTGGGCCTTGAGGAAATCCATGTTGGATTTTTTTGCTCCACGTTATTCATTTCCATTTTTGTTTAAGCTTTGGCTAAGTGGAAGCAATGTTGAGAGCTTGCCTACAAGCATCAAGCATCTTTCGGTGCTCAAAGAACTTGAATTAAGGAATTGCAGGAGGCTTCGATTTCTGCCGGAGCTTCCACCATCCATTTCTTATCTAGACGTTAGCAACTGTGTATCTCTAGAAAGAGTGTCAATTCCAACTATTGATTGTTGTCGGCTTGATGGAGCTAAATTTAAATTCCACAATTGTGGGAGATTGAGTCAACAGACACTCAACACTATTATGTCACATGCCCATGTCAAGATGAAGCAAGCAGCATATAGTCAACACTTGCAAACATACAAAGGTAGGATTAATAGTGTTTGGTTACCAGGAATGGCAGTACCTATAAACAGGTACAAAAATGGGAATATTTGTGTTCAGTTACCAGGAAGTGAAGTAGTACCTAAAGACAGATACGACTACAAGACAACGACAGAAGCTACCATGACTATTCAAGTTTCTTCATGTACCAATTTAATGGGTCTCATCTTTTATTATGTCCTTCCACCAACCAAAGTAATGAACTACACATGCCAAGTGGGATTTGAATGCTACCTCCAGACAGCTAATGATCAGGCGAATGAGAGCATCTATGATTTCACCTTTGATAGTATCGGTTCTAGTCCAATACCTATGGAATTGGATTCAGATCACGTGTTTCTTTACCATGATGAAAGATTTTCTAGGAGGATAATAGCCAAAATTAAAGAAAGCAGTTACGATAATCAGTGCAAAGCATATAATCCAGAGCTTTTATTTACAATCACTTGCTATTTGGGAATAAAAATAAAAAAGTGGGGGGTCTGCCCCATATATTCCTCTGACCTTTTCACTTTTAGTGACCAATTGGCATTGGGTGCTAAAACCAAGAGACACAGGGATAGTGACGAGTTATTAGACATGGAACCACTTCCTCCAACAAAGAAATTGAAGACTGAATGGAAGAAGAGACTTGAGTTTGAACCATCCGCTCACTGCTTAATTGGTATGAAGCTCACTCTCTCTTCCTCTCATGTCATATATGTTGCCCTTAATTATGCCTGCTTTGTTATTCTTGTATTTCCTTCATTAGTGAATAGCATTTATGTATGACCACTAAAAGAAAAACAAAAGTAACACTTCTGGAAGCTTGATTATGAAGGTAATTAATGATAGACATAAAAAAATCTTGAATCATAAGGATATGCTAATCCTTTTATTTAAATTCAAATAAGAAGCTAGGATCACTGAATAAAAATGTGTTTTGTTTTCTTATATAATTCGGTGATCCATAATATTTTCATAGGTTTTTTTCAGAATCTTTTTCTTAATTTTTGGATATTTCCCCTTGTAATTTCCTTTTTCATTTGTTGACAACTTTTTAAAAATTGAACCAATCCCATCTGAATTATACATACAAAAAGAAAAATGAAACAAAGAAAGTGGCAGTTGATAGAAATTGTCTGATAAATTATATTAACAATTTTCTGGAAAAACCCTTGCTTTATGCAGTTATTATCTTGAAGAACATATGGAGATTGATGTCTGGACTGTCTGGTCTTCTGATGCTCCGTTATTTGGTTAAAAAATATAAGGAGATAGTATTGTGGAGTTCTAAGGAAAAGGAAGAATAAAATTCAAAACAGGAAGCTTCAGTACTATTCATCTGTTACAGCAATCTAGTAATATCAAGAAGAGCAGGTAATTCAAATTGATGCAGGATTTCAGTCATATATTGCTCCTGACTTTTCAGCATTGATGTAATCCTCCTAGTTTTAGTTACAGTTTAGAGTCTTTGACTTTGCTTTATATACTTTGCAATATACTTAAGCCATTGTCATCTCTCCACTTGTTTTTCAATAC
The DNA here is from genome assembly GCA_023212625.1 of Styphnolobium japonicum. Lineage (NCBI taxonomy): Eukaryota > Viridiplantae > Streptophyta > Magnoliopsida > Fabales > Fabaceae > Styphnolobium > Styphnolobium japonicum. Next base: position 9,852,910 of record JALBWW010000010.1, read on the forward strand.
AGCTTTTTATCTAAATTGTATGGTGGTTGGTGTTACTTATATAGAAAATATCAAATGATATATAACCTTAAGTTTTGAGCTCAATGTCAAAATGATAGCCAAAATCATCAACCATCGACCCCCCCAAAATTAAGATAGTGTTTTTTTTCTTTTCCTATATGGGTGGGATTCAAAGATACATAAATGCTACAAATAGTGTATTTAAACTATTGTATTTATATAGTTGAATAAAGTTAAGTGAGGTTAACTAGTATTAGGCCTGTAAACTTGGAAGCTCTGTAAGCAAAGGCTATGCTATCTACATTTAAATGATTTATTTGTTCCTTTAAATAGGGTGCATTACTATTCCATTGGAGAATTTCAGATTTTTTGTGTTATCTAAGATTCTTTTCTTTATCATTGCCTTGTTTTATGCATAATTTTCTCCTGCTAGGCGTATTTGATTTGCTAAATGACTTTCAATGAATGTCCCCTTTCCAAACAATTAAGTGTTAGGAGTCAAATATGGTTTTATTTTCCTGTCTTACAAAATTGAGACCAAGAAACTGCTATTGTTTCTGCTTTAATTGATGGTAAATCAGAGAAAGCAGTTTCTTCTCTGTCAATAACTTTTCCTTATTATGCATCTTTGGATGTTTGGGATGAGTATTAGAGTATTTACTTTTGCTTTAACTCGTGTTAATAGAAGAGGTCCATGGAAATGAAAATAAGTTTCTTGCAAACAAAGAAGTTGAAGTGATCATGATGTCACAACTGTCAAATTTTTTGTGTTTCTTAATTTTGGTATCCATTTTTGCTGTTAACCTTCTCCTAGGTTGCCATGTCGAGTTATCTAGCGCTTCATTTCTACCAGCGCTGCAAGTTATTCTTTAATTTTTTTTCCTTTCGAAGGAGTTTCAATAAATAAATAGAAGTCTACTTTGCTTTTTAAGAAGCATAATCTTGCCTACTTGAGCTTCACTCTTTACCAGCTCTATCACATGACAATGAGATCACCTCCTCCCACACAAAGTAGGAAAGACAAAACAAGACTTTTAACTCATGTCTCTACTTTAATCGACGTCTATTAACTTAAAAAAAAGTTACATTTTACAGGTTGTGGTTTATGATAGTCTTCTTCCCTGTAGCACATGCCTCTTTCTGTCCAAGGGGATGGAAATAGTAATGTACTGAATACAAGTTGTGTAAGTGATACATTTTTCACCTCAAATGGACCTTGCATAAATTTTCTCTCATGCATTCGTACCTCTATTGCTCCTCTTATTCGAGTAATATATGTAGACATGCATATTCTTCTTGATTCACTGTAATGTGTCTAATCTGCTGCCATTTACTTTGTTAATCGATTTTTTCTTTATATTTACCAGTTTAATTATGGGAACTTTATGCATGGACTTATGAAGGAGAATATCCAAGGGCATGAACCATATAGCTTCAAGGTGCTGGTTTCACAAATTGCATTTCCATGAAATAATAATGTGGTGGGTCTTCCAAGAAAGGTGGCCATTTAGAGCATTTTGCATTGTAGAAACATTTAGAATTGGTTTGTATGAGAATAGTTAAGGACTTATAAGGCTTTTGGTTTAGTACACTGCACATTACTATCAAATTTGTATGCCTGTTCTCACATTCTCGAGTACCTTGGTGTGATCTGATCTCCACGCCCCTTGCCTCGGGGTCAGTTATTCTTTAGACCCAGATAATTTTTTACCTCACCAGATTTGGTTAAGCTAAAACACTATATTTCTTTTATATGATTTTTTTTCATTCACTAAATTTCAACCTTCTTCTCAACCCAAAATTACATGTTACAATTTGGTTAAGTAACACTGAAGCCTTTTTTATCTCATGTGTCTCAAACCATGTCCTGCTTCTCAAATGCTCGTTTTTCTTGATATATTTGCTTTAATTTTAGCGCGCACACATTGTATGCCACGTTCTGGAAGCTGGGATTGAGAATATATGATGCTAAGTTATGTTAGTATAACTTTATTATGCATATTTCTACTTGAACCATATCATTCTTACAGTCACTTACGCCAAAACAATCATTGTTTTGTACTTTTCTTCATTGCAAGGAATGTCCCAAAACCTAGTGAGAGAATGGGAAAGGTAAGCTAACTGTGAGTATTGATACTTACTAGAAATTGAAGTCAACATTAGCTTTCCAAAGAAGTTGCCACCGGCAACCATCATTGTTATTAAATGATAAAAAAAAAACCCTTAGAAAATTAAAGTTTTATACAGATAAAATTGCCAAGGCACTAGACCAAGTTTCATTTTACAAGTTTCTATTCTAGTGTTGAATGATTCACCCAGACACTCATCACAAAGGTAAACTTGAGTTAAAAGTAATCACTCAGCAATTGACAGTTTCGAGGCTCCTAGTGGAAAAGGTAGTGTTCTTGGACAAGTTATGTCATATGAGGTTTCAGTACTTAGTTAGGTTTGTAGTCAACCCGTATCCAAATGGAAATAGAGGATCATAATATTTATCGCCTACATTCATTGGGAGCTGGTCTACTGTCTTGAACCATGTTCTTGCCAGCTTGCCAGTGAATTCATAGTCACCAAAGAGAAGGTCAGCAACACCTTGACCTTCAGTGCCAGGAAGCCATGCAGCCACAAGTGCATCTATTTTTGATAGATATGGCTGAATCACAACTGGGCGGCCGGTGATGAGAACAACCACACATTGAATAGACCCACATACATTAGTGATAGTGCTTGGACTTGGCTCAGCTATAGTCAGATTCAAACTGTCACCAAATGTTTCTGCATAAGTGTGTTCGCCCACAACAACTATGGCATAGGAAAACTTGTTGGACTTAACAAAGTTCGCATCAGGATTTTCATTGTAGACAACTTCAGTAGCTGGATCAACTGTTTGTTTTACAGCATCAAGGATTGTTGTGCCTGTTAGGAAAACAGAATTCGATCAGATATTCTGTAATTATCATGCAAAAGGAAACTACGATCAAATATCCAAAGTGGCTGCTTATTAATGTTTTTTGTGTCAGCCCATGCAGGTTTAAGACAGTTCAAAACTAATGATTTTAACGTGTAAATGACTACTTGAAAATATTAATTTATCAAAGACTTGGAAGTAACAATATATACAATCCTCACGGCCAGCCTGGGAGATTTTTCTAGGATGGCAGCTTTTCAGAGTAACTTTTACAGACAATAACATCAAACGTGTTGACTTACCCACTGTGAGATCATTGCCATCAAGCCCCTGCCAGGTAATTGTCCATCCTCCACATTGATAACCCAAATTGTCAGCATGACTTCCTGCCACCAATATTTTTGCAGGTTTCTTGGGTAGGGGAAGCAGTGGCTTCTCAGCAGATTTACCATTCTTTAGCAACACTAGGGATTTCCTTACAGCTTCCCTTGCTAACTCTCTATGTTCCTGTTTATGGCATGATACTTGATCAAGAAACAAACTCTTTCCATTTGAAAGAAATGGATAACATTCTCAAGAAAATGTACCTTGCTACCCAGTTGGTTCACTAGGCTTAGATCAGCTAGTGGATTTTCAAATAGGCCCATGATAAATTTTACTCTCAAGATTCTTGCCACAGCATCATCAATCCTGCTCATCGGGATAATATTGTTCTTCACTTGATAGGTTAGGTCATCAATGAAATCGGTGAAGTTATAAGGAATCATGATCTGTAAAATAATGCAAATATTAAATAAAAACAAAATTCTTAATATTAAATTCTTAAGACTCAAAACATTTATATTTCTTTCTTTCTTTTTCTCCTTCAAAATGACAAATATTTACCATATCAATTCCAGCACTGACGCCAGCTTGAACAGAGTATGAATAGTTAGCATGAGGGGGAGAAGTAATCCGATCAATACCCTGCCAATCTGATATGACGAAACCCTGAAAGATGGTAGAAAAAAGCATATCATCATCATTATTTTTATTTCTTTTGCTGACTTAATTCACTTCAATTTTTACATTAAAGAACTGATCAGACAAATTTTGTTACCCTGAACCGCAGTTTGTTCTTGAGGTAATCAGTGACAAGATCACGGTTAGCATGCATCTTCTTTCCATTCCAGCTAGAGTACGAGACCATTACTGTTGAAACACCCTTGATGATGGAGTCATAGTATGCAGGCATGTGAATCCTAAGCAATCCATCGTAACTGATCATAGTATTGTTCTCATTGATACCCTTGTTTGTGCCACCATCTCCCAAATAGTGCTTGGCACAAGCTGCAACCTTGTTCCTGGGTTAAAGTAATTAAAATGAAGGGAAATTTTTTATTTCAGCATTCCACAGTTTATATAATAAAGTAGCATAAGAGGCTAGCAGTGTGTATGCAGATGGATCAACAAATTAGAGATGATATCCAATATGAAAATTGGAAACATTGTCAATAAAAGATCAGAAAACAGAGAAGCATTAAGTCCATATTCTAAGACTAAATGGTTGATAACAACCAATCAAAGTATCAAACCCACAAATACAACCTTTAACCGCATTGAGAAACCACACGCGTGCCTTGTGGCCAAGACCTTCTATATAATCAAGTTTTGATTATAAGTAACAATCTGGATATTTTTGACTACGTAGAATCGACATTTGGATGGTCCTAGCCATTTGAATGCAAAAGCTGGTTTTGAGTTCACCATCTTTTCTACTTCTTTTTCTTCTCCTTTTACTTTTTTACCATTTTTTTTATGAATGCAAAAGCTGGTGAACCCAACCTTTGATGTTTTGAAATTAATTGATGCTTTGATTGATAGGGGAATACATGCCCACAGTGAGGCTTGCCACTAAATCAAAACATCATAATATTTTCCAGATAAAATCTGATCACGTGTAATGTGAAACTGAAAATTCAAGTATAGATAATGTAATATTGTTTATAGGAGTAAATGTAGGAAACGCTTTTACCCAGAAACAGGCAAAACCAAACAAAGAAGTTTGTTGAGAAAACGTATAAATACAATATAATGCTTTTACCAAGAAACCTGGAAAAAATGGAAGTTGAAAAGAATGTATAAATGTATTTTATGTTGTGAACAAAATGTATTTTCTAATAATTAAACTAGCCCTTGATAGATGAGCAGCAACCTTTCGAGACTGATTACCACCATCCAACAAAGGAACTTATGGAAGTTTTTATATAAAAAAAGGATGACCCATTTATGTACTGATTCATATTCAACTCAATAAAAAAAATTTCCGCAATATCAAGCTACAAACAAGAATCTTACTTTCCAGCAACAAAGGGAACTCCCTTTCTGGAATTTCCAGGGATATCTCCTTGCAAACCAGGTATAATTTCAGTCATAGCTCGAACAATCTTGGGGTCCTCACTGTAGCTTTCATAGCAACGTCCCCATCTTGGATCTCTGCATACCTGTGGATGAATAGGCAATAAACATATTAGTAGACTTGATCAATGTTTTATGTGATCTGAACAATTGAATACTTAAATGCTGCTTAATTACCGCAATACATGGAGCAAAAGCATATGGAATTCCAGTAGCTCTAACTTCAAGGGCAGTTGCATCTCCAATCTTTTTTATGAGCACTGGATCCCTAATAAACAGTATAGTTCATTATAATAATAGCTGTTTTTGCTCAGTCAAGCAGCTAGAAAGTGCTAAAAGATTAAAAATAAAAGAATCATTAAATTGGAAAAATGTTCAGTCAAGCAACTAAAGACCTCAAAACCACTAAGGAAATGCATTAAATTGTTGGTTTTGGGGTTTACTGAAAATGTTAACATGTTCAAATATAGCTTCCAACTGTATTATTTCGTGAGGATTTTGAAAAACCAGGTCATTCCAATAACAAATAAAAAAAGGACTTCATGACTACTCATTCCAGCATATGTATACACTTGCCTCGTAACTCCAAGCCCAACATTGTGAGGAAACACAGTGGCATTGTAGACATTATTGTGGCCATGAACAGCATCTATCCCATAAATCATTGGAATCCCAAGGCGAGTAGACAAAGCTGCATTTTGAATCTGATTCACCATTTGGACCCAGGCCTCAGCAGATGCCTTTGGGGCTGGAACACTCCCTCCACCACTCAGCACACTCCCTGCCCATCAATGATAAGATGCATATCAATAATGTCAGCTCCATTATAGCAAAAAAAATGTGACCTTTCAACAAATCTACCGAACACTCAGATACAGAAGAAAAAAAAAACATTATTAAGCATAATAGCATACAAAGCACTAGATTTGAGTAGAGATTTGATGCCTGCTTACCAATGAAGTACTTCTTCATCACATCAGGGGTGGCAACGCTCCTTTCAATCTGTGTCATTTGGCCTATCTTTTCCTCTAGAGTCATTCGCTTCATCAGGTCTCTGATTCTGACATTTAGTGGCATCTTTGGGTCTTTATACTTCAAGTATTCTGCTTCTGAAAAAGAAACCAGGCAGCACAGTAGCACAATACCCACAACGGGTATTGAAGATCTCCCCATTTTAAGCTTCAACACTCGAATCTATATGTAACCTGCAGATTACAAAGTAGAGTCATATAACTGAAAATAACCAAAACCCATTTCAAAACCAGGATCAAACAGTAGAATGGCATCAAAGAATACAACAGAGCCACATAGGAACAAAAAATCTTTGCAAAATACCAATAACATATGAATCCCATTTAACATATCAAGAATCAACAAAGAGAAAGCAAGAGAAAAAAAAATGTGCACTTTAAAAACCCATGACAATGAAGCACAGTAGAGCCATTAAAGAAGAAGGTTAACATGCAAAAAAATAATAATAATAATTAACATGCTGAATCTGAATAGAGCTCAAAAATCTTCTCTGTACCTCGCTGAAAGGGTCCAATGAAGAGCAAGAGAAGGCACTAGACACATAAAAATCCAAAATTTAGTGGACTGTATTTGAGCTACTGGGCATAGAGGGAGGTGCTATATATAGAAAGGAGAGAGAAAGAGCAGCAGTGACTGGTCCCACCCAACTGGGACAATGGCATTCTGTGTTTCACACCTAATGTGTTTTTTTATTGTTTTCTTAAATTATTTTCTCTTTGTTTATTAATATTTTATATATTTATTCATTTTTAGTAGTTTTTTTTCACAAGTCGGTGAGTGGCCAAAAAACGCGCTTTGGTTAGATACATGGTGGTGTGCCGGTGGAAGAGGAGTTCAAGTTCTCAACGATTTTTCCTGTCTTTTGATTTGCATATCATACCTATCAAATAGAGATGGTAGATTTCACTGAATGTTAGTAACTGTTTTGTGATAACCTTATCATCATTGAAATTGATTTTATTGAAAGTTGTTTGGCGAGCAGGTAAAAAAAACGTTATTTGAGAATATTATTTCAGTGCCATTTGATAGGGTTATTTTTTATTTTTATTTTTTTAAAATTAAAGTATTCTCTTATTTGAAAAATAAGACGATCATGTATGTGAAATGAGAATTTTTATTAATTATATATTTATATCATTTTAAAAATTGAATATGAAACAAGATTTTTCAAGTGATTAAGTATCTTCTACTCAAATAAACACTAGTTTTGATAGAATTATTCTAATCTTAGTGTATTTTTTTAATAAACACTTTTTACACGAGAAAAAGTATGATTGTTTTATTGTAAAATGTGATTATTTTAATAAAAAAATCTAGGTAACTGGAATATTAATAGAATAATCAATCTTTTCAATAGAATAATAATTGTGAAGAGTGTTTAATCCAATGAAAAATTTGATTAAAAAAAATTTTGATTAAAAAAAAAAGGAAGTTGAAATGTCATATTAGACACTGAATTAAAAACTAACGTCGTATACAAGTGGTAAATATTTGGGTCTCTTAAGTATGTGGTTGGAATTCAATTTTTAACTCATGTGTATGAGAAAATATCTGTTGAGAGAAGTCAACCCCTTAAATAAATCTCAATACCTCAAAAAATTAATCTTCATAATTACACATAATTACGCATAGGAAATAGTTGCGTGTAGGGATATCTTGAGAAACTAAAAAAAAGACAATGAATTGGAATATTGGTGCCAAATAATAATTTCTCAAGTTAATTTTTTTTCTAATGCTTTCTTGAGAAGCAGATTTGCTACGAAAACTTTTATTATTGTTAAAGTGATTTTAAAATTGTACACGAACTTGCAGCTGATTACACTTTTCAATGTACTTAAAAAAAGTGATTTTAAAAGTTCTTTTCTTGTAAAATTTAATTCTGAAAAAAAAATTAACCAATGATAAGTAAAAGCATTTATATGAATAAAAGCATGATAAAGGAAAATTGGAGGTAAGCAAAGAACACTAAACAAACCTTATTAAAACCCAATTATGCAATATAGAAAAAAGGAAAATACTCGAAGGACAACACTTGCAAAACTATTTCTTTTAAGCCAAAAATCCAAAATTTGAAGGATCAACATCTAAAGAAACAACCACATATATTGCATCACAATGGCGTTTTCAGGAAGGAAAAAATTTTTCCTTCCCACCAACGCGCATTTGAGTTTGATACAAGTGGTATACAAACAAGCTATCATACACGATTACTTTTAAGTTTTAACATCTCTTTTCTTGTTAGCAGATATTATCAATGCGTTAGGGGGGAGGGGGAATAATCTTCATAATATTCAAAAATAAAAAGAAATATGTGGATTGATTTTCTCTCGGCCAAAAGATAGAAATTGTTATTCAAGATAACCCACATGCAATGTACCATTGTATTCGTTAGTTCCCTCCATTTACACCTTTTTTTTTCTTTTTTCATTTGCATAGGTCGCTTTCCGTTTCAACTTTCAATTTTCAACTGCGTTTCTTTCGGATCAGATTCTAATAGGTAAAGGTGGCACGCATGAGGATGCATTTTGTAGAGAAAAAAACAAAAAAGGATGTCCCATTGGCATTTATTAATATTTAATATTAACAACTAATAAGCAAGTGAGCAACGTGCTTTTCGGTTGCTCTTTTTCTGCCTTACGCAAGACGTGCACCTCTTTTTTTAGAATTAGTCAAAATTGTACCGTTGGGGCTGGATTGGATGCATAATATCCGGAGCGACAAAGCATTGTTTTACTATGCTTCCTCAAATTTCTGTTGATCCCATGATGTGTTATTATATTATTGAAGAACTTCATTTTAATTTAAGACAATATATAATTGGATAATGGTTTTATTATTGATAGAGAGCAATGTTTTGAACTCTATTTACTATATGCTACTAGTAGTACTAGGGAGCAATGTTTTGGCACTGAAGCTCCTAATATTTGTAGCCTAAATTCTTTGTTTGACATTTTATAATGTTTGTTTAAATTTTTTTCAAATGCAATACGGACACTCCGGCAAATTTGTAAGAAATATTATAGCTTCTTTGCTTTGTTTTTTATTTTTATTTTCAGTTAAATCTATTTTTAATATAATTACAAAAATGTCACATTATTTTTATTTTTAAGATTTTGTAAAAGAAACGGTAAAAACAACATTTCCTTATTTTTGTTTTCATTATGCTTTTACTTGTTTTTACAATTTTATTCACAAAATTTTAAAAATTAAAAATAAGGTAAAAAAAATGAAAATTTTGTAATTATAATAAAAGTATATTTAACTGAAAATAAAAAGAGAAAACAAAATAAGTATACTCTTTTTCGTACTTCTGCTCAATGTTTCTACTTTCCTACAATCTAAAATAAACATGCTATTAATTTAAGGGTTGGCTCAGATTCGAGTCCCTGCTAATTAACATGACCTCGTTTTATGAAAAAAAAAATTGATTATAAAATAATTAATCATAAAAGAATTGATATTACTTTGTTGAATTTATTTGAGTATTATTAATTATAATATTTTTTGAAATATAATTATAAGAGATAATTTTGAAAAATTATGGAGTTTCGTTTGTTAAAATTAATTTTGTAGTATTGCTTATAATAAAATTAATTTTGTAGTATTGCTTATAATAATATTCTTTTAAAAAAATTACTGAGTCACACCTCAACTTTGAAAATCTTAACTAAACAACTACAATTACTGTGAGAATTTGGTTTTGAATGGCCAGAATTGATTTTGGAGAGTACAAAATCTAAAACAAACATCCCAGATGTTGCTAAAACAAAGAAATTGGCTTCGAATGAGAACCAACTTTCTGAACGAATTTTCAACTTTTCATGTTGTATTAAATTATTTATTTAAAAAAAACCTCAATTAATTTATATTTTTAATAAATTAATTTTCCCCCTCACTTTTGGAAAATATTTCAAATTATTTTTTAAATGATAATCTATTTATAAATAAAACTTTTAAAACAAGAAACATATAAGAAAATTAAATATTTTTTAAGAAAGTAACTCGGGCCCCTGCTAATTTGATCAATGCTCTTTCATCCTTTTCAAACTGACTATTTTGAAGAAATTTTTTCTTAAAAGATAGTTTTCGTGTCATCATAAAATTGGGAGTTAAAAAAAAAATTAAAGAATAATATTTTATACAATTTTTTATATCAGTATCATTTTTAAAAAAAATTATCCCATTTTTTAAGGCTATACGTAGCAAACTGACCTACAGATAAAAGAAGGAAGAGGACGAAGAAAAAAAATTATGATGCCTGAATCAAATACCATTGATAATAACATCTTCAACCACGCTTCTTATATTTATAAACGTTTGGCCAATTTGATTCAGGGACGTAGGTGACGATAGTATTCCATTGGCTGAAAAATGTTGATATAGATATTGATTGGAAAACCTAAATTAGGAACGGAATTTGATGATGAAAGTTAACGTAGCATTCAGTCTAACATAGTAGCAGGTTAGTAGTCGAATATATTGCCTTCTTAAAGTTAATTGTATATAATGTGATAGTTATATATTACTTTGTATTCTTCATTAATGAACCAAATCAAGTATTACTTTGTATTCAAGTTATGAGAAGCTTGAAACCCTTGTAAATCAATATAGTTTCACTAGATTATTGACAGCAAGATATTTTACTATATACTCTATTACTTTGTATAGGTTTGCTTCTTCAAATTGCAATATGATCTTTTTTTTTTTTTTTGGTGTGTGTGGGGGGATTTGTCCTTGCAAATCAGTGATAATCTCAGTCATTGCTCGAACAATCTTAGGGAGTTTTGTGTAGCTTTCATCGCATCCACCCAATTTAGGATCACGCCAGACCTATGGATGATTAGATATAATAAATATATATTAAGACACTTGAATAAACTTTCCTATCTTTGGTATGAGGACATGATCCCTATTAATAAACAACAAATCTGTTAGATGTTAATTTAAGATGGGGAAATTACTTACTCATAAATTAAAAGCTGCATCTATTCTAAAGGGTCTGAAACACCTGAGGAATCATCATTCATCTTGATGCATCAAATTGTTGACTTTGGATAGTTCAAGTTATTTTTTTTATTTTTTATTTTTTATTTTTGGTAAAAGTTCCAGTTAAAATTTTATCCAAAATACAAAACTTCTTAAGCTTCAATTTGACTTCTGTCCAAATAAAAAACTAGTTGAAAAAGCTGCTTCTCCAAGAAGAAATATTCAATAATATATTTACAGAAAATGATAATGTTCATTTCAGCACATGTATACTTGCATTGTAACTCCATGCTTGATAGTTAAGATGTTGGCGCATTGTAGACATTATTATGTCCAAGAGCAGAATCTATGCCCTGTATCATCTGAATCCCAAGGCAGGTAGACAAAGCTGCATTTTTTTTTCTCGTTCACCCTTTGAACCCAAGCCTAAGTCGCTTTATTAAGTCTTCAATTCTAGCTTATTGTGGTTGTTTTGGATATTTATACTTCAACTATTTTGCTTCTGAAACAGAAGCCAAGCGGCACAATAGCAGAATACCCACAATGGGGACTGGCCTCCCCATTTTAACAGCCTTTCCATTTCCTGGCTTCAATGTGGTTTTAAGCTCATGGTTTTCTCAAATGAGCTTGTTTGTCAGATTTGCAGAGGGCTTGGTAGCTCTTTTCAGATAATACTTTGTCTATATTTTTTCTTTACTTATGATCCTCCATCTCTGTACGTTTCTCATCTCTTCCCAATTCTCTATAATCCGAGGAAAAAAAGAAAAAGCATAGCTCTGAGATTCCAATTGCTATATCATTTCATTCAAAACACCCAAGTGATCCAACATTACAGGGGAAAGTGATTGCTTGGATAAACTATGAACAACAATGAGTGCAAAAATCAGAACAAATATGCCATAGGCATCAGGAGGATCCATAATCCATGAAAGTCAAAAGTACAACCAAATATTTCATATTGCTGAATATTATAAAGAACAAAAGCAATGACAAAGAGGTTGGTTTTTCGAGTTTTGGATCTCATGGCATTGACATTTTCTCCTATATAACTATAAAATCTAGCAATGATGAGCTGATTGAGGGCTAAAACATGACCCTCATGAAGAAGAATAGCAAGTGGAAGAAAAGATTTGGTCACTTGAAGAGACTATGTGCAAAAAGCATGAGCACTAAGCCAATATGTCAAAAAAGCTACGTGCTCTTCATTTGATAATGTTTCAGAATTTTGACAATGGGCAGAAATGAAGGGACCATAAGACAACAAACTGACTTTTAGTTCAACAGAAGTTTCTAGAAACAAATCAGGGATGATGCTTTGGCCATTTGGTTTTAAGCCAGTGATTGCTGCAAGGTCGAAGAGTGTCGGACCCATCATCCTACAAGGGAAATGAAAATTGTTGGTGGTTTTGTTCCAAAAGAAAAAGGATGCACCTAGCATACAAGGGGTGAATTTGATATGGTGTCAACTTAATAGGATGATGTCGAAAATACCAAGTTTCTTCCAAGATTTAGTCGTGAAAGATTGAACTCTGTTTAACCAATCAAGGTATGGTTTGGTTGGTTTGGGAGGAGAACTGCGAAAGAGACATTGCTTTGGATGAAAATATGAAACTGGAATGACATCCAAAGAGGCTAAAATGTCTTGGCCCTTAAGACAAGAAAAGAATTCTTGGACTGAAGGGGTCTTAGGTTCTGGAAACAAAGGGCATCTAGAAATGCATGGTTACCTACATTCCTATCAGCTATATGAAAGGGAATAATTACCTAGGTTTTCCATAAATCAATGTTCACTACGAGGGGGTCAGAAGACAAGAGAACACCTTCTTTCTCTATGGGTCCTAATGTAGAAACAGCAAGTGGGAGTGTGGAAGTGTCAGAAGTTTCCTGATACTTGGAAAGGAGAGCACTTGAAGAAGCCATGGATGAGCTTTTGAAGTTCTGAGAAAAGAAAAAGAAAGGTTTTGTTTGCATAGATGAAACAAAAGAAGATGCAGAAATCTCGAGAACGGTAAAAATGGGCTTTTTTTCATAGTTGGTGTTGATACAAATTCTCATTATAGTGGGTTGTAAAATAATTTTTAGTGTAAAATGAATAATGACTTGTAGATAAGAAGTATAACTTGTAAGAAGTTATATTTAAGTATAAATCATACCCGTTACATACGGTTTAAGGTTAGAAATTTTTGTTTTTATTATTTTTTTTATAAAAATTGTATTTATCAGATACAATTTTAATTAGGTTTTTTTATTTTTTAAGTTAAATTCGTATTTCTTACATACAACTTTGGTTAGTTGATGAAATATAGATGCAAGTACAAGTAGTATTATGCTAGTATATATTAATTAGGTTTTAAATCAACGCTTCTCACCAGTTGGCATGGAAGAATATAATAATAGTTATGATTATAAGATTATATATTTAGTTTAGTGTAGTTATATTAAAATAAATAAAACTATTTAAGAGAATTTGAGATAAGGGAAGCACTAAAGAGAATACATAACGAGAGTACGGTTGGACCAGATGATATTTCCATTGAAATCTAAAAGTGTTTAAGGAAGAAAAGCATAACCTAGAAGAACTTGAGGGTAATACCAATTAAAACTAACAAATATTAAACTTATGAGGAACCTAACTTAAGAATTAAAAATCTTAAGAGTTGGATGTTAGGTTAAATTAAAGGTCATATATATATGGATTTAGAACACCTTAATTAGCTAGATGGTATGCGTACCTTTGTTTACCATGACAATTCTAGGAAATCAGGAAAGGGTCAGGTCTCCTCTAAACCTTAATGTGACTCTTAATGGTAAATGCTCAATCTTCTATTTAAATAAAAGAGGAAACCTAGCCTATATATAAAGTGTGATGTCACGAACTCTCCCATCATGGGTCTATAGGGTGAGACCTATACTAACAGATATCTTGTCACATTAGCCCAAGAAGTCGTGAGGGGCCTAAAACAATTAATCACTATCTTATAACCTCATCTTGTCTCCCAATAATATTAATTAGTAGTAGCCTACTATAGAAAAATATTCCAACATTGAATTCAATGGGAAAAACGAATCAGATAGTGATTTGGTGGAGACATGCACAAAGTTATGAGTTCTAAACTCTAAACGATCCATTCCTAAGTTGCTGCTTCATCTATCTTGCAAGAAAGGATGAGGTTTAAATTTTCCAAACTCTTTTAATGAGATTTGTGCCTCTTAATACAAAAATGCAGTGTCACGTAGCGAGGTAATATATTTCAGGTGCAAGTGAAGTGAAGAAGCGTGGTGACGTGAGTAAGTGATGCTGTAAGGTGGGTGCAGGGTGTTCGTCGTGATGCACTCTGAAAAAGATGCATGTGAATGGAAATAGGGAGCATCAGTCCTAAGTAACTTCTATTAGAATTGATTCTTTTACAAAAATCTTGACAAATCAACTGCTAAGAATATACTTTGAATTTAATAGAATTAATTTTGGAATGTCCAAAATCTAAGACAAACAAAACAGATGTTGTTGTTAAAACAAAGAAATTATATATCTTCGAACGAGAACCCAGCATGCAATGTTTTGGAAATCTTTAGGAAAATGAATTTATGTTCTTTTGGAAAATTCAACTTGATCAACACACTTAAATCAAGCGCAATGCTTTTTTCTGCAATTTTGGGCTGCGCGTATGGAAATGGGCTATCTAAAAAGGATTTAATTTTAAATGATTGTCACGATCATCTAATCATTTATTATTATATCACTAAATTATAATAATAACAACTTAAAAAGTTAAACTTCAATGATATATCAACAAATAATGGAATGATCATAGTGTGAAAATTACCTTAATAAATCCTACAAAGAGTTAAATTTTGATCGTAAAAGGTAAAGATGGAAATCCATATGTTCGGCTAATAAAGAATTGCTTCCAAATGTTTCCGGGAAGAGCATGACACATGCAGATAGAAAAAGAAGCTGCATATTGCCTAGCGTGGAAGTTAAGTACTCATACAGAAGAAAGTATATCTTCAATTTCTCTTGAATGGAACAAAGAGTCCTTAACGTAAACCAATCTTTGCAGGAAAAGGGATAACTAAATTCGAAGAAAACAGAGCCATATCGATGTGTACATAAAAGCAACATAGCCAGAGATTTCATTCTCCAAGAGAAGAGGCAAAGGTACCTCAACAATGGCACAAAAGGATCCAAAGACACAACAAGCAGCTGGTCGTGTCTATGAAGATTTTGAACCACTTTTTGATTGGGCTCAAGACCAAGAAAGTGACACGCTCATTCTTATGCTTCAAGGTGAATTGGTTTCCAGCTTCAATTGATTTAGTTTCTGCTGTTTTCTTCTAATATTTGATTATTTTATAAACTAGACAATAAAAAATTATTATATAACTGATTTGAAAAAGATAAAGAATGTTAATGTTAACTGTAAATACGACTTCATTATATAAAATACTATACTTGAGAAAAATAATCTTTGCCGGGAATGTCATAAGAAAAATACAAGATATATAGCCAAAATTGTGTTAGTCAAATTTTTTTGATGAATGAGTTGGCACTGTTATCACTATTGACTGGATAAGTGGTCCCACCACATTTATTCAACAATTATCTTTGAATTTGACAAATTTGGTTGAATTTGGCAATTTGTTTTGACTGTGTACCATTACTCATGTCATAATAGTTTCAATATAAAGAAATTATAATAATGTGCCCCCCAAAAAAAAAGAAATTAAAATAAGCAAATCTCTTTTATTTTCAAATACTTTTCACTTATTCATTTGAAATAAGAACTTAACGTCCTATCTATGGTGGCTTATGTTGTCTAAACACGGATTAAAAAGATTATTTGGCAGTCATGAAACATTATAAGAAAAGAAAAATGTAAATTTGTTAGCAATGTATCTGGAGGTTGTAGTGAGTGAAAACTTTGGTGTACATTATAGCTAGGTTCAAATCATACTCCTTAAAATAACTAAAAACTCCATAGTCTTATTTCAAGTGGCATATATCAAGTTGATTTGGGGACTTAAATCTCACTGAAACTGTTTTGCCTCTACTTTAGCCTTAAATACAATTGCTATTTAACAGGATTTAGAAAGGAGAATTTGAGAATTCAAATAAGCCCAACCCGTATCCTAAAGGTCAGTGGTGAACGACAGATCAATGAGAACATATGGCGCCGATTTAGTAAAGAATTCACCGTTCCTCCTGATTCTGACACCAATGCGATTGGTGCCAAGTTATTAGAAGGTGGCCTGCTATATGTAAGGTTTCCAAAAGTGATCAGTGCAGTTAAGTCAACAGCAACACCAACGCCTGAGGCACCAAATCGTCAAGCTGATGATAGGGAAAAGCCAAAAGAGGACAAAGTTGCAGAAGCAAAGACGGAAAACACTGAGGCACCAGCACCAGCATCAACTCAACAGACACAACAGGAGGAACCAAAAACAAATGAAGTTTCTCAAAAGAAGCCAGAGGAGGAGAAGGAACAACCAAGTGATCAGGCAAAGGAGAAGGGCAGAAAAAGGGAAGCAGGCGTTAACAATGTAGTCCAGGAGACAGCAGAAGCTACATCCTCTAAAGCTCGGGAAATGCATGAAAGTCCTGGTGGGTTGGGTAAGGGTGAAGCCAAGATTGACGAAAGGTCACCTACCCTTTATGGTTTGATCGTGGAGCACTGGAAGCAAAAGAAACTGACAAACTTGCTGGTTGTCATCTTCTTGGTCTTAGTTCTAATTGGTCTATACGTTAGAAATGCAATCAAGTCATCCTTTGGAGGATCAAGAATCCAAGAGCTGTAATTGCTTTCGTCACGTTTATATGTCAGCATGACAGCAAATTCATATGTATGTGTAAATGCATAAATTCAGTGAGAATAAAATGATTAAAGAGGTTTTATAAAGTATTGGTTATTTTAAGAGGTTATTCATACTTATATACTTGTATTTTACCAGCTAGTTCAGGTTTTCAGATTATCTGACCAAATAGTTCATATGAAAGCCTTATCATAGTGCTCATTGTTACATTTAATAGTAACTCGCATTAGCACTTGTTCTCTAAAATGGTGACTTTCATAACTGCTTTGAGATAGGACTACTGCATATTCAAAAGCACATAACAGTGGCTATTTTTCATCTTGTAAGCATATCTTACTTATTGTATATATGCAGCAGTTCACAGTTCCAGAGTCTATATATTTATATGCTGCCATCAGAAAAACTAAGCGTGCCTCAATTAATTGACTCTGCAGCCTCTGTGAAATGTCCCAATATTGGTTTGTATTAAATAAAATTTATAGTAAATTGCACTTTATTATCTTGAGGTTTGTCAAAATGACAACAAATCTTAAATTTGGCCATAAAATACACTTCACCCCATTTTTTCTTTAACTAACGGTTGACTTAAATGAAAAAAATAAAGTAGCTTATTATTATTATTTTGTGTAAACCAAGATATCTCCTCGTCCAGAAGGTAAGAGACTAATCTCATGGATAGGGTATGGGTAGACGTGTGAATTAGGACCCCTCCAAACTGCGTTTTCTCCATACATATCACCCCAAGAATCGAACCTGGAACATGATGCTTAAGGTGACCAAACTCTTTCTACTCGGACCAAAACAAATTGGTAAACTAGCTTATTATTAATTATTTAGCTTCTCTACAAAAAAAAAAGTTATTAGTGAACTCTATATTTGAGCAAAAGCATTTTAAGCTTAATCTAATAATTTCTACAAAGACAAGTTGACTTTTTAATAAAAAAAATGAAAGAGATATAAAAACTAGTTTACTATTAATTAGACATAATATATCAATTATTTGTTAGAGTAAAATAAATGCATATATTCCAACGATTTGCAACTCAATTGGTACTAGCCTTAATTTTTTAGACCGGATGTGATAACGATGTCAAAGATTCGATATTACACTATGTCATTTAACTTCCTCCTCTACTCAGGTACTTACACCTCTTAATGTACAAAAACAATACATATATGAATTATAGTCATTTTCATAACATTTGTCAAATTATATCTATCATGACCCAATCTTAGGCTATAACCAGGGCATAGGCTTAGTTTACTCAACATTTACCTAGCATGGCACGTCTAACAAAGAATAATGAAAAATCACTTTATATTAAAAAAAATTATGAAATGGCTATCGAAAAATTGGCTGAGTCTCCCCTGAAAACTGAATGAACTAAAATTTAAATTCAACCTGATAAATAGTACAATTTTTAGAAATCACCACAAGCACAAGTCTCTCATGCACCAACTATGCATATATATATAACTCAATAGAATTTACAACACTATCCCATATATTTGTAAAATATTGGAGTAAAAAATGCATCTTTAAGTACTAACAAAGAAGGAAATCTACCAAAAGACTAATGCCTGGGAAGAATAACAAATCTTAGGAACTAGCTACTCAACTCTCTAAGACTCTAGAATAGAAAAAAAATGAAATAAAGTGAGTCACACAGACTCAGTGAGGGAATAATAAACAAAGTGGTCTGAAAGGAAAATAAATAATCGCACGAATATTTAAACGTTCAAATACTTTCTGAATATACTGATTGATAGAAATAAAATTTATAAATAAAACTATATTATCAAATGCTTTCTTTTTTACAAATTGTACTTAAACTTATAGTTCTTTAAAATTCTAATCACCAATAGTGTAATCCATATGGGTAACACTAAAAGAATTATAATATAAGTTGCGGAGTTCACTCTACCCAACATATCAATTCTCATGTTCATCTCAAGTCAGGGAGGGGCTTTGCCTCACCCGGTAGAAATCTTGTGGCTAAGGTCTGTTCACCCTATAACCATGTAAAAGAATTACAAGTCCTCTCACCCAATAGCCAAGTTGAACCAACTGGCATTGTCAGGTCTGTCTATATCTCTGTATCTACTATGTTTGTGGAATCAAGATTCAAGGTTTTGATGATAACAAAAGTTGGACAACAAGATGATCAAGTTCCTACCTTTTGTGAAGATCCAAATAGGAGTTAGGATCCTCTTGTAAGGGTAATGTATATTGCTTGATAAGCTCACCTAGGTATTCTTCTCAAATGAATCTAGCCACATGATTACTTAGGAAAATACCCATTCATATTTTAAAGTAGCCACATTTCAATTTTATCTAAGTTTTGAACTCAAGTAATCGAGTATCACAATTATGATAATCAAATACTACTTAACCATTTTTCAAAATTGGCTACTGGAGTTTAAGGTATTCGAATACCATAAACATGTTTTCAAATACTAGCATTTACAGATTCGTTTTTTAAAAGCTAAGTATTCGAATACCACTCCCAAGTATTCGAATACTCAATCTTACAGTGTCTAAGTTTGAAATCACGTATTTGAATACCACTCCCAAGTATTCGAATACACTCCACAATAGAATAGTTTTTCAAAACTCATGTATTCAAATATGCCCATACATGTATTCGAATATTTGTTCTTGAGCAAAACCCAGATTTATGGAAGAACATGTATTTGAATACTCACTTCAAGTACTATAATACTTGACAAGAAGTATTCTAATACCTATAAGAATACTTGCATTTATACCTATAAGAAATATTCGAATACTCCTCGGGCAAAAAACTGAATAACGGCTAGTTTCTCAACATTTAATGAGCCCAACCACTCCTAAACAACTCTATTTTCAACATAATGATCTAACCTCTAAGAACATTTATTGATCATTAAATTCTTACATCTACACTTAGTGAGCTTATCTTGTGATATTCATATTTACTTATAGTGCTTCAATTTGTACATCTGCACTTGTGAGAGTATCAAACACTCAAAAACATATCATTTATCTTGTATTAATTCAAGGGGAGAGGTCCTTTATTATATTGAAGTGAGGCTTTTGCACGGACAGAGTGGAGAATCCCAAATTAGTGAAGAGTGCTCTAGCTTGTAAAGGTTTTATTAAGCACCCAAGTTAGAAGCTTAAAGAATAGTGAAAATCTCGGGTGGATGATTTTGAGGACTGGACGTAGATCACAAGGAGTGATTGAACCAGTATAAATCTTGTTTGCATTCTCTCAACCCTTATTTTTTACTTACAACCTTGATATTGTTTATTTAATTTTCTTAAGTGCTTTCATTTTGTAAAATCCTACCTCTTAAATTTCTATGTTGAAAGTGTATTATTCTTAGTCCATATCACTTTTAAGCTCATTGATTTAATATAATTAGTACCATTGAAGTAATTAAGAAAAGGTTTATGAAAAGACTTTGAAAACTCAATTCACCTCCCCTCTTGAGTTATTGAAGTCACTTGGTAACAATGTGCATATAAGCTGCTTTATATCTCTTTACTAACGGCCAACTGTATTCTAAAATGAACCCATAATAAATGTTGAAAACATAATATACAAATATTATCCAGCACAACTAATAATTTTCAATAATAAAATTTGAAATCCTTTCAAAATATTTAAGTAAACTTTTAACTCAATCATCACAAATGACAACTCAAATAACTCACAAAGTCAATAAAAGTATAGCTAAAATATAGCCATCAATTAATTTCATATTTCCAAACATGAATTAGAAACAAATATAATTTAATAATTTTTTGTAATAAAAAATAATTTGAATAAAATGCAAATATTATTGAAATGTTTGTTTTCCCAAATAAGAATAGTATATATGTCATTAAGTAAATTATCCACTTACAGAATCGAAGAATTAATCTCAATTGTTTCCAACAGCTCCTGTGGAGACAAGTGGAGTGGTATCCTATGAAATTGATCGACCATAAATAAAAATATTTTAATATATCAAGATAAGCCAACAAGGACCTATACGAAATCACAATCATAAAAGATAACATTTTTCCTAATATAACTTAACCAGGGCCTCTAAGATTTGTAAATTCTTCCAAGAAACATTGAATTTCTACTACAATCTATCTCCAAAGTTTCTAACCACCCCTTAAAAATTATCCTCAACCCTTACTTTGTTATTATTTTTATAAAATATAAAGCTACTCACTATATTTTACAGCTTTCATGGTTAAAAGATATAAAAAGAATAAAACCTAAAAATTAATAACTTACTTTAAGTTCTAAAATCAAGTAGGTGCAAGTGGGTTTGATGATTTAATAGAAGAAAATGATCAAATATTTGATGGCTACCCAAGAAAGTTTCCTCACACAGCTAACATAGTGTTTGGTTGGAGGGAAATTGAGGAGAGAGGAGGGGACGAGATGAGTTATTTTAAATTTTATGTATTTGGTTCAATTTTTTTTGGAGGAGGGGAGGGAAGCAAAATTTTTCGTGAGACAATTTTAGCTCCCCTCTAAAAGTGGGGGGATTTGGAGGGGAGAGAATATATGTTTAAAAATGGACTAAAATATCACTAAATTAAATGCTACATTAAATGTTATAATTGTGTCAAAAAAGTAAATTTATATTTTCCTTCCATTAAAATTCTTCCCCTCCCATTATCTAACCATATACACACAAAATTAAAATATCTTCCCTCCCTCTCCCTCCACTCTCATCTCCTCCATTAAAATCCCTCCCCTCTCCGTCCTTCTATTGAACCAAACAAACCCTAAAGGAGTGATGTTTTTCCCCTCTGCTAGTTGCTCCCTGCTTGTTGCCATTCATCTCGTTGCCGTTCATTTTAATGCCATAATTATCTTTTTTTTAATTATTAGTTTAGATGTAAAATTCTCAAAATATCTTTAAAAACAATTACCATTCTCTTTATATCCCTTCCCTTACCCTGTTTATAACCGTTACAATATCCCTTTATTTTAAATTAAAAAGCCAACTTTGTTTTCTAAAAACAAATTATAAAATTAATCTTAAAAAGCCTTTATTATAATATTATAAATAGGTCACTGATAATTTTTAAGATAAGCTCATTAATTATTAATAATAAGCTAGTTTATTTTTTCTTTATACAATACTTAATAGTGTTAAGTCAACTCTAAATAAAAAATACAAGAATTGGTTATAGTGTAATTTATGATTAAGTTTAAAATTTATTGTCATGTTGACAAAACTAAAGATTGTAGAATTTAATTTACCCTAAAATTTATTTCTGAACTCAGATTTGAATCTATATATTATATTCTTGTTGACTATAGGTTGTCAACTAATTAACCATTCTTTGAATGGAGTTATGGAGGGACTCTAGAATTTAATGTTATATTGGAGTACAAACCCAGGAAGAGAAAAGGCTACTTCAGGGTTTTGCGAGTGAGGGTGTATACAAGCTATTGATTGTTTGGATAAAAGTCAACCCTAGGATAGTGAAAAATGGTACATTTTCATGGACACAGGCATGTAATTTTTGGAATAATGTAAATTCTGTTTGTTTACTTGTATAGTTTCATCATGTTATGATTGATTGCGATTTTTATTTTTTTTATTTTTGTTCTCATAATATTCCACGAAATTTCCTCCAACCAACTAGTGTGGTGATAAAAATATTTTATATGCATAATTTAGCACATTTCATTGGTCTATTCTTATGAAATTATTGCATATATGAAGTGAAAATTGCATAATTCCTCATATATTGGTTATGTTGTTACAAATTGAGCAGAACACTCGAAGGACTATTCAAAGCAGTTGTTGAACCAAAATATCATGAACTTGAATGTTGATATCAGTATAGCTCAAACAGAAGAGAAATGAAGACATAAACTCAGTGAATTTTGGGTTACATCAAATTTAGGACAAATCAGAAAATTCATGCTCAAACCTATACTCGGTTATTTGGTGATTTCTCAAGATCTAAAGTTAGATGTAGCTGAAATTTTGATATGTCATTTATGACATCATTCTCTATGACTTTCATAGAAATGAAGATTTCTAAATTAGCACCGAAAGTGGGTCAAAATTAGGCAACAAGTTGGTGGCTGTCATTATTGATATAATCTGAGTAGTTTCGGTAAAATGGTCATAGCTCAAGATCCAACCGTTAGATCTGGCTGAATTTTTGACATGTTCTTCACGACTGCATGTGCTACAACTTTCATGAAGAGAATATTTCCAAATTATGATGGGAACAATGACGAATTTGGTAATCTTCGGAGCTGAAATTTCAACCCATGTGCAAAGAGATTTGACAAAATTGTAATTGAATAGTTCTAGCATTTGCCTATAAAAGGAAGGCATTTGCCACACTTAAGGGCATCCCATTTTCTGAATTCTCTCATTGTAGTTTGAGTTAGGGGTGAAACTTTGATAAATTGTGAGATTTATACTTTGATTTCAAGGTTAATTCTTCCAATTTGTTTAAAGTAAATCCCAAAGCTCTTGTAGTTTGTATAATATATTCTTCATCTTATTCAAGTTTCTTCATTTTGATGTCTAGTTAAGGTTCTTCCTAGAGTTAGGGGTGAAGCTTTCATAAATTGTGAGATTTATACTTTGATTTCAAGGTTAGATCTTCCAATTTGTTTAAAGTAAATCTCGAAACTCTAGCCTGTTGTATTCTTGTTAATACCAAGAACCACATTCATTTCTATCATGCTTTTCACTTGTTCTTTTGTTTCCTTTAATATAATGAGTAGCTAAATTTCTATACTAGGATTGCAATTTGAACTCACACGTAATTTGATTCGTTTATCATATCCAAGAGTAGGTTGATTATCTTGAATTGTTTATCTTACTTGTTCTTAATGCTTTTAATTAATTGGCCATTAATTAAATTGAATTGATAAACCTTAAGCAATTTGACAAAGGGACTTTGGTTTTAGATCTAGGTAAGATAACATATGATCCTTGTACGAAAGCCTTGAGTTTATATAGGATAGTCATATACCTATATGATATATGTAACCATTAATGAAATCGGAACTTAATGAATTCTTGATTATTTGATAGACATAGACATATAGTTTATCATTAATTAAGGATATTTATATTTGACAATCGAAAAAGGCTTATAGATAAGTTAAGGATTTCTAGTTAACAATTCAGATAATTAATTGATCTTAGATAGAAGTAAGAGAATCAAGTAAAGTGTGAGGAATAATTGCAATCCTAGGCTTGGTTAATTTGATCATTAAATTCTTCTTCTTGTATACTTTAATTTTTAATCTTTTATAACACTTCATCTTATTAAGTTGTTTAAATAAGATTGAGTTTTGTAAACTTTTGATAGATAGTTAAATTTAGAATTAATCCCTGTGGGTTCGACACTTTCTTACTATTATATTACTTGATTTGCGATAACGTATACTTGCGTTCTGATTTACCACATCATGTGGGAGCAAGCTTTGTTCAAGTATTTCATAGTTCAAGAGTTTTTTTTTTTAGTTCAAATTTAATCTATTAATGTAAAGTTTTTTAGACTATTATTTAATGATGTATTAACACAAAAGAATTTGATGTCATAAGTAGATTTTGTAATAATATATTTTTTTAATAATTTGACAATACACAATTGAATGATTGTATAAAAAAAATTTTATACTAATAATAACTCAAAATTATATGTTTTCCTGTAGTAATTGAAGATCAGCAGGACTTACCTTAACGATAACTGATCTATTTCAGTAAAAGAGGATGACAGACATCTGGTTTTTACAAATTATCAAGATGCACACTGTTCCAAATTATTTATTAAAATATTATCCATTTTTCCATGTCAATTTTTGATGTGGAATTTTAGAACGCAAGTATACGTTATCGCAAATCAAGTAATATAATAGTAAGAAAGTGTTGAACCTACAGGGATTAATTCTAAATTGGACTATTTACTAAAAGTTTGCAAAACTCAATCTTATTTAAGCTACTTAATAAGAGATGATTTATGAAAGACTAAAAATTAAAGTAAACAAAAAGACAAATTTAATGATCAAATTAACCAAGCCTAGGATTGCAATTATCCCTCACACTTTACTTGATTCTCTTACTTCTATCTAAGATCAATTAATTATTTGAATTGTTAATTAGAAATCCTAACTTATCTATAAGCCTCTTTCGATGGTCAAATAGAAATATCCTTAATTAATGATCAATTATATGTCTGTCTATCAAGTAATCAAGAATTCATTAAGTTTTGATTTCATTAATGGTTACATATGTCATATAGGTATATGTCTATCCTATACAAACTCAAGGCTTTCGCACAAAGATCATATGTTATCTACCTAGATCTAAAACTAAAATCTCTTTGTCAAGCTGCTTAAGGTTTATCAATTTAATTTAATTAATGACCAATTAATTGAAGCATTTGAAACAAGTAAGATAAACAATTCAAGATAATCAACCTACTCTTAGATATGATAAACGAATCAAATTACGTGCGAATTCAAATTGCAATCATAGTATAGAAATTTAGTTATTCATTATATTAAAGGAAACAAAAGAACAAATGAAAAACATGATAAAAATTAAGGTGGTTGTTGGTATTAACAAGAATACAACGGACTAGAGTTTCGAGATTTACTTTAAACAAATTATAAGATTTAACCTTGAAATCAAAGTATAAATCTCACAATTTATGAAAGTTTCACCCCTAACTCTAAGAAGAAACTCAACTGGACATGAAGATGAAGAAACTTCAATAAGATGAAGAATATATTATACAAAAGACAAGAGCTTTGAGATTTACTTTAGACAAATTGGAAGATTTAAGTGTGGCAAATGCCTTCCTTTTATAGGCAAAGGCTAGAACTATTCAATTACAACTTTGTTAAATTTTTGCTGCACATGGGTTAAAATTTCACCTCCTAAGATCACCAAATTCGTCATTGCTTCCGTCATAATTTGGAAATATTCACTTCATGAAAGGTGTAGCACATGAAGTCGTGAAGAACATACCAAAAATTCAGCTAGATCTAACGGTTGGATCTTGAGATATGACCATTTTACTAAAACTGCTCAAATTACATCAACAATGATGACCATCCACTTGTTTCCCATTTTTGACCCACTTCCGGTAATAATCTAGAAATATTCATTTCTATGAAAGTCGTAGAGAATAATGTCATGAATGATATTTAAAAATTTCAGCTGCATTCAACAGTTAGATCTTGAGAAATTACCAAATAACCAAGTATAGGTTTGAGCATGAATTTTTCGGTTTGTCTTGAATTTGATGTAGCCCAAAATTCACTAAGTTTAGGTTTTTATTTCTCTTCTGTTTGAACTATACTGATATAAACATTTAGGTTAATGATATTTTGGTTCAACAATTGCTTTGAATAATCTTTTAGGTGTTCTGCTCAATTTGTAACAACATAACTAATATGTGAAGAATTATACAAATTTCACTTCATATATGCAATAATTTCATAAGAATAGACCAATGAGAGGTACTAAATTATGCATATAAAATGTGTTTATCAATTTTCTTTTCCCATTATAACTTGTATTATCATCATGTTATGATAAGCTGCTTTATAAGATTAAGGAAGGAATTGGAGGAATTGATATATGAACCAAAGAAGAGAACAAAGAGAGGGGAAGAGGAAAACAAAGACGTTGGAGGATGAGATAATGGAGCTATAAATCATGGTAGAAACATAGTTGTGTTCACTGGGATTTTCGAGTGTTACAAACTCTAAAAATTAATCAGCTACCTCCTAACTTATTTTTCTACAACTCTTATACAAATTGAGTTGTATGTGCATAATGAAACCCTTAATAAGGGTGATGACATTAATTTGGATTGAAATCTTTACACTTTCTTTTATTTAATATGTTCTTCTTGGATATTGTTCCGGTTCGCTTCAGTAGGTTTCTGGACTCTGGTGCTTCAGTCACGAATTGGTGGGAGTCCTAATACCTGTCAAGGCATTTCAAAATTTAAGTAAGTCTTTGTAAAAATTATTTTAGTCCAAGGGGAGAGAAAAATTTACCTCTCTTGTTTGTTTCCTACATATATATATATATATATATATATCTGATTTTTGTGGTCACCTCCATTCACTGTGATTGATCGCTTGTTGACATGTGTCAGACTCTGTCATGCCGTATAGCAAGTGATATGACCCTCACAAAGGGAGTAGTTGCATGCTATATTGGGAAAAGGCCTAGTTGGGGGGGACAGAGGGAGAGAAAAGGAGGGTTGTTGATTAGGCTTGAGAGTCTTGGGTAGCCCAATAAGGTACAAATATATATATTTTATTTGAATTTTATATATTACTTTATGTTTTATATTTCGCATTTGATTATTTTTTAATTTATTGATTAAAATTTGAAAATATTATTATCATGATAAATCATGTCAAAAAAGTGATTATTGGATATTTGGTTCTTACTATATATATTGACAGGTATATAAGAGAAATTTTTAGTATTTAGCATTTTATTAATTTCTGTCTAAAATATAAAAAATATATAATAAATAATTATTTAATTCGGTCGCAAATTGTTTTAAATATTTATTCACTTACATCTAAAATGTATATTTAATAATTATTATTTATTAATTCTTATGAAAGATTTAAATTAAATAAATAAAATAATTTATTTCACTTATTTCTTTCAAAAATATAATTAAAATAAAAAAAATTTGTATGATATGATTAAAGTATTTCACAACAACATCTGTCTGAAAAGTTATTTTATTTCGTTTGAATATTTTTCAGATGGATTTTAAGCGAATTAATTTTGCGACTAAGGCTTTTTAGATGGATTTTTAATGTGTCCAAAATCCATTTGAGATTCCGTCTAAAATGGTTATTTTTCTTGTACTGATAATTTTGAATAGTACGTATCTAGTTATACAAGCCTTTAGGACATCTGCTACTAGTACTGAAGAAATACGTATTGGAACGATGTCGATCTTAAAGGGTTAATACAAGGAAACACAGGGCATGCCTAATCAATGTAGAAAGAGTATAGTCCTATATTGAGGTATTCTTTTCTTTTTCTTATGAAACATGATATCTAACCAAAGTGGCACTTTGGGACAAGAATTACATGAAAACAGAGATCTCTTCTAAGCAGCTATGATATGTCTTAACACCTACGCAGAAGGAAAAGGAGTTATCTTTGTACGAGAAAGATTAGATCGAAATTTTGCTTTTATGGTTTAGGCTTAACATTCCAAAGCACGAGGTGATCTCCTCTACGTGACTAAAGCATATTAATTTTCTTGCATCACACACAGCCTTATGTCCCTAACGCATGCAGAAAATTAAACAATGTTTGCACGTAAAGGAAGTAATAAAGCACAAAGAAAATACAGGAACCAGAATTTGCGTGTAAAATGCAGATTAGTCTCGCATCGAAGCATATAAAAAGAAACACAGAGAGAGCTTTCATTATCCAAAAAGAAGAGAGAGTGACATAACAAAATTCACCCAAAAAGCAAAAGTTCAACAAGTGGCACAGATGGATAGAAAGACAGAATCTGCAGCAGCTGTTCATCGCGTGTATGAAGATTTTAATCCATATTTTGAATGGGCTACAGAGGAAAGAAGTTCCACGCTCAATGTTATGCTAATTGGTAAATGCCTTTTTCAACTCCAACCCATTTTCTTTTGTTTCCTACGCTGATTTACAATATATTTTTCAAAAATGTTACTGAACCGAATGTGGGGAGCTTACATACATCTGTAGAACATACAAAGTGAGTGGATGCCACGCATGAGTTCTACTTTTGGTTTTCAAACTTATACCTTTTTCTTTTCATTAGAATATGATAACTATGGCAAGTGTGATACAATTTTCATTAACTTTATGCAAATGTTCAGTTAAATCAATGAATTTTTCATTAATTGGATGAAAATTCCTAATAAAAACATCTGATCTATAAAGAACCATTGGTGTATGTTGTATTTCTATGAGGTGTTTGATAAATTAAAAAAACTAGTATCAATTTAAATTAGAAAATTAATTGAAATTTGTTCAAAATAAAACTAGTTATATAAATCTATATAAAGTCGAAATAGTTTCAAAAAAAAATTTTATAATTATTTTTGAACTAGTTTAATATTAAATAATTTTTGTTAATTATCTTTTTAAAAACTTGACATAAAATAAGAGAGAAATGAAAGAGAAATAAAAAGCTTTTTGATATTAGAAACAAGGATACTTTTTATTCAAATATAAGTAACAATTTGAAACCAACTTTTGTATTAGATTTCTTTCGAATTAGTTTTAACTTAAAAAATTATTTACATAAAAAACTAATTTTCATATTTTAAGTGATATTTAAAGACATAAAATTTAAAAGCATATTCATTGTGTTTAATTATCTAATTTTCAAAGTTGGTAAATACCCCATAACAGTTGAGTATAGCATACTTTATATCTCATCTGATAAGGAGATGAAGATTTATGGAATAAGTTATTAATTTGTCTAGTGCAAACTAATTAAATTTAAAATAAAAATAATTTGACAATGTGATAACTACTTTTAGTACGTAGTTAGCGGTTAACACTTCTTTTTTATTTTTTTTAAATATTCTTAATAATTCTGTTTCTTATTTTAACCATTTCCTTCCCCCTTGAAGCTAATATTTCTCCTTGAAGTTCCTTTTTATTGTGTTGCTTTACAGAAGCATTAAACTTTCATCTACTTTCAACATGCAGGATACACAAAGGATCAATTGAAGATTCAACTGACCTCAACTCCAGCCCTAAGGATCAATGGTGAAAGACAGATCACTGGGAACAGATGGCTTCGATTTAAGAAAGAATTCCAAATTCCTTCTGATCTTGACACAGAAAATGTCAGTGCCAATTTTAAGGGTGGCCTGCTATATGTCAAGTTTCCCAAACGGACCAGTGCAGTTAGGCTGAAGGAAACAACAAATCCACCAGAAGAAGCTCCAATGGCACAGCAACCAACTGCTGAGGCACCACCACAACAAAAGGTTGATCAGCAAAAGGCTTTTCAAGAGGCTACCCCCAAAGCAAAAGAAGACAAAGCAGAAACAAGGACTGATGAAGTCCCTGAAAAGACACCACAAAAGAAGGAGCCAGGAGATGACAAGGAAAAGAGCAAAACAGAAACAGCAGCTAGCAAAGACAAAGTAGCCAAGAAGGTGGTGCCTGAAATGAATGGAGCCAAGACTGTCACAAGATCAAAAACTCGGCTTTTAGATTTCACTCTCAGTTTAGGACCAACCAATCGGGATTATAATGATGCTGTTGGAGATTTGGACACAGGGATTGACAAGAAGAAGAAATTGATGAACTGGTTCGTGGTCATCTTATTGGTAGTGGTACTTGGACTGTATGCTAGAAATGCATTCAGGTCATCTCCTGGAGGATCAAAATTCCAAGAGCTGTAAATTCGTACCTCAAGTACATGTCAACATAACACCATACTCGTATGGTGTAAATTCAATAAAAGAATAAAAAATGTTTCTACTGTTGAAGAATATTTTGGCTCAATTATACTTTAGCCGTGTTCTATGTTTGGTATACAATCTTCTTTCTTTTCTTACCTTTTCATTTGATGTGGCTCAAATACTTAAACATACAATTAGGAAGAAAAGCTTCTCCCTTGAGCACATTAGAGTGAATTGGAATGCAATTGATAGCTCATGTATCAATTGAAGTTAGAAGCCCAATCACGAGACTAAGAAGCCCTAAGGGCTCCAAGCTAAACTTGTAGTAGTTGTATAAGATTCAAGAGAAATATTCTTCTATATATCAATCATGTTGAATAATTGGTATCTCTTATTATGTAGACTTTCACTTGACATTCATAAGGTAGATTGGAGGAAAACTTAATTGTGACTGATTTATTCATTTTGGTTTGCCATCTAAAGTGCTGTATAAACCCCACCCCTTGTGGGCCTTTAACCAAATCATTCAATCAATCAACCATTACCAATAAGGATAGTTCCCTGTTTCACACACTTTCTATTTCAACCTCCTTTTTCCTGAAGTGATTCTACTCGTTCCTTTTAAAATGCCCAATCCGGACCCGAGCATGGTCAGGTCTTCTTGGGTCCAAGTTTTACTTTGGGTTGAGACGGCTAAAAAAATAGGCCCAGTAAAAATCTTGGGCTAGTTTATACACTCCTAATGTTAAGAGAGAGTTTATACACTTGGTAGCACAGCTGTACAAAAGGATTGTTTCTCAAAAAATTCACGAATGTAAGCCTAGGCTACCCAAAATTTATGCCACTGACCGACCGTAAGCCTTGTTAGCAGCTTCAAGTGGAGACCAAGAGCATTGATTAAAGAGAAAATCATTTCTCTCCAGTCAAAGACGTCATAGAGTATAAGCAGCCAATTTTAGGTAACCATCTTTTCTTTAGTTCATCTATTAATTCTGTCCACCATTATACCATATCACTATGTACCAAAGCATGAGCTCTCTTAACATGAGGGGTGACACACTCCAAGTAGAGCCTTGTTGCAGGTAATAAAGACATGGATATCAGTTTCAACATTAGCATTACAGCAGCTACGTGTAAGATTCAAGGTGTTGCATATGCGGGAAAAAAGGTTTTGTTTAACTGCAAGACTATTGCATAATAGTCTCCACATAAACAATTTAATTTTGGGTGCTACCCAGAGCTTCCAAAGGGATCTCCAAGCTTGGTTTTGGTTTGTATTGGGTGCAGGGGAGTGTTCTGGGAAGAAGAGCTTCCGAGCAACATTGTAGCTAGAAGCTAAAGAGTATCTTTCATCTTTACTTAATCCCCAAATAACCTCCTTCCAACCAAAATACTTCTCTAGACCCAACTTGGATTTGGACTAATGTTCGCCTTCAAGAAAGATGAGTAAGGAAAGTATTTCCCTTTCATTAATCTTGCTAACAAGCAACTAGGGTCTGATAAGATTCTCCAACCATTTTTGGCCAATAGAACAAGGTTAAAGGCTTTGAGGTTGTGGAAACCCAATCCTCCCACTCACTTTTTTTGAACAGCATTTTTGCCAATTCACCCAGCAAACACCTCTTTTGTTATCAACACCACCCCACCAAAATCGTCTCATAGCTTTCTCTATATCATCGTACAATCCCTTTGGAAGAAGGAAATAATTCATAGCAAACACCAGAAGAGAAGTTAGCATAGATTTCAAAAGAATTTCTTTACCTCCCTGAGACAAAAATCTACCACGCCAGCCAAACAATTTCCTTCCCACTTTGTTTTGGATATAATCAAATGTTGCTTTTTTTGATTTGTTGACTAGAGAAGGCAGCCCAAGATATTTGTCTTGGGCCCCAACATGACGGATACCCAGGCTTGATGCTAAATTGTCTCTCATTCTGTGAAGGGTGTTTTATTAGAAAAACACGATTGACTTTTCTAAGTTGATTTTCCCACCACTTGCTTGTTCATAGCTAGCTAGCAAGTCCAGCAGATTTTTACAGCTACTTTGGGAGGCTTTGCAAAACAATATAGAGTCATTTGCAAACAATAGGTGAGAGATAGATGGGCAGTGTCTTCCAATTTTGATGCCTTTTATTT
The DNA here is from genome assembly GCA_023212625.1 of Styphnolobium japonicum. Classification (NCBI taxonomy): domain Eukaryota; kingdom Viridiplantae; phylum Streptophyta; class Magnoliopsida; order Fabales; family Fabaceae; genus Styphnolobium; species Styphnolobium japonicum. The sequence continues at coordinate 9,885,613 of JALBWW010000010.1, forward strand.
TCCTTTCAGTTTCAGCTAAAGAGAGAATATGAGACAACCCTTCTGAGATGAGCAAATAGAGATAAGGGAAAAGAGGATCCCCTAACCAAACACCTCTCCTTCAACTACTACTGAAAAGGAAATAGTACTTACGCAATCATATGTTTTACTCATACCAAGTTTGATGGCCATGTCATAACTAGACCATTGTCCTTTATTTTTCAAGTAGTGCATTACCTCATGAGCAATAAGAATGTTATCAGAGATAAGTCGTCCTCTAATAAACGCACTTCAAAAAGGATTGATGAGTATATCCATAAGGTTCTGTAATCTACCAACAATAATCTTAGAGATGATTTTATAAATTACTATTGGGCATTTCCCACTTTAGGGACAAGAGAAATAATTATATTATAGGCCTGACCCCTCTAGTTATAGTTGTGAGAAAGACTTTTTTCAATTGCCATTCCCGATACCTATTGAAAAAGAAAACTAGGAAGCTTTGCAGTTAGAACCAAGTAGGTAGCTAGAGCGGGGCAAGCTTCCCATTCTTCAACTACATAGAAGTAATGAAAAAGAAAAAGTTGCACCTTTTGATTATGGTATGGTATTGTCAGATTCGAACATAGGGCTACTTTATTTGTTTGCCATATCTTCGTTAGGTGCTTATGGAATTATTACAGCAGGTTGTTTGCCATATCTTTGACAATTGCCTATGTGACCTCTGACTATAGCAGTCTATTTTTTCTTTCACGCTTGTTAATAGCAATATCTACATTTCAAATAAGTCATCAAGAGTTTTACTTAGGGGTAACATACAGTTAAAATGAAGTTTTTTTTTTTTTTTGGATACTTAAGCAAAGTCATCAAGTTTTTCAGTGAAATCAAAGACTTTTTTCATTTGGGAATTCCAGGCTCACAGCAACCCACCTACTGTCACCAATAGGCAGCACTGTAATTCCCTCAGGGAATGCAATATCCGGGAAGCATGTGTACACCTTAAACCTGTTACAGAGCAGGTAACTACTTGTTTCAGGAGTCTTTGCCTTGTTGGACTCTGAAATTGAGAGGCAAGAAAGGTCAAGCTGTGAGAATGGAGAAGATGATTTTGGTGAAGAATTAGATACTGGTTCACAAGATGACGAGCTCATATTGCTCATCATGTCTTCCTCAGATTGCTGTAGAAAAGATGGATTATACAGCTCGTTGCTGACTTTAATATTAGCAGGTAATATCTCATTTAAGTCCAGCTCCTTAAGTTCATCTGTTAAGACATAATGCCATAAATACACCCAATGATTAGTGACCCAGTGTTTTGAACCTTTGCAACTTAAAAAAGTTCCATAATAATTCAAAGAAGTGCTTGATAAGTAAGATATGTTATATCAAGGATTGAAAAAAAAAATTATCTTCGTTTTTTGGCAGAAGATGATAGAAACAGACCTTCATGTTTGAGATTCTGCTTGGATTTAACGCTGCCTGAGCTATAAATTGATTGTGCTGCTTTATTTTCTATGAAATTAGAGGAAGAAAAAGCAGCATTCATATTAAATCCACCTGTGCAGGATATGAATATTATCAAAACATAATCGTATTCATGGATATTCTGCCATATGCTACGGCATATAGGCAAAAAGCAACATAACAAGGTTTGATTTTTTAAATACATGACAGCATTAAGGAAAAAGGTATGACTTCTGTTGTAACTGACAATAATGATCTTTATGCTGAAATAGTAAACAGATAACATCCAATAGATTTCCTTTAATTAACTAAACCAGCGGAGAATCACTAGATATCATAATTTACATGGGGCAGCTTTTACATACCAAAGGCTTCCAGTACAGATGTGGCAGGCCATATCAAATTGGAATTAAATACAATAACTTTGGACCAATTAAATAATTTATATATATACCAGTGAATTAATTTAAGTACAAAGAGCAGGAAAACCATGGTAGTCCAACTTATCAATGTGACATACTATCTAATTTTTTTTATAACCAAACAGGTTTGTAACAACAAAACCATGGTAGTCATGAAAAAAGATATACAATCAGAATGGTAAAATGGTGTTCCACTTTGACCTCACAGTGACAATTGTTGTATCGAGAAAAGAATGAGAGTATGTTCTTTTCTTTTTTTATGAAGCGTAAGAATTCAGTGTATTTTTGAGTCAGAATACATAATTTAAGATCTAGCCTAAGAAACTATCAAGTTTTACAGTGAAAGGAAATGGGGTTATAACGCTTTAGTAAAACGTAATTAATATACCAATATGATTACACCATGCCTTAGAGGAAATGAAAAACCTCTACTCTCTTTGCAGAGGTTCCTTCAGCTACCCTGGAAGGCATAATCATAAGCCTGTCGATCAACTAGACCAATAAAATGTTGATGTTTGCAGGATTTGTATGGCCTTATAGGTATGAGTGACAATTTGTCTCGTGAAGTTATCTTCTAAGAGTCATTCACGAGTAGTTAGCTAAATACAATGTTCTAATCAGTATTCAAAAGATCGCAGCCCTTCTGCACTTGTGTACAGAGATACAGGGATAGAAAAGACACAAAATGTTCATGCCATTGGATATATAAGAATAGAAGTCAATTTTATGGTGATATATTTCAAAATTTTCTGTCAAAGTGGTTCTTATGTCTGACAGTAAAATCAGAGATGCACACCAATAAATAAGGACAATCAACTTACACTCTTTCAAAGCAATGTAAGCAACCTTTGCAGCATCCTGTTCTGCCTGTTTCTTGGATTTAGCTGCCTTTCCATGAAATCCCTTGCCTTCTACTTCCACAGTAGAGAAGAAAGTTGGCATATGAGGAGAACCAGACTTTATAGTTTTATATGTTGGTTTGCAAAAGCCTTCTCTCTGAGTTAATTCCAGCAGTAAATTCTTGAAGGGACCAGAGTCACCCTGAATAAGGAGGATACAAATCCAGATTCAATTATAAAATTTTAATGCAGATAGAACACACAAAAATACAAGCAAACACGCAGGAATAAATTTGACCTTTGAACACAGTTGCTCTACTATTACTGATAAATCAGGTGCATGTCCAAAAAATCTAAATATCTTTTGGATCTCAGCTTTGCTTTATAATGAATAATAAGTAAACATTCAAGAAATAATATATAATATAAAGTTCCATTAACTATTCTTAAACTGAAAATATTAAGAGTACACATAGACGTTATATAAAAGAAAGAAGAAAGAAAGATACTCTCACATGCTACATATGTTTTTTGGAAAACATCAGGCAACTAAGCATAAACATTAATTTGAGAATTAGAATGCTATCTCAACAAATACTAGATGTTACTTCATCAAAATTATTTTAGTCTTTGTTTAGACCCTCCTTTTTTGTTTTCTCAATGAGCTACAATTTTTGTTCATAATAAGAAGAGTTTCTTGTTGCACTAAAAGTTTAAAAATTGAATGAAATACTTCTTAGTTGAAATAGAATAGGATATTTTTGGCACTTAAACCCTCCAACAGTTCATAAATTTTTCTCTAACATTCAACATCTAGCTATTTATTTAATGGTCGTGAAGCATCCAAAAGTGTAAATTAGGAACAATAGGAGAAATTATAAGGACACTTGCCTTCTCAAAGATGTCAAGTGACAATGACATCAAAGCAACTTTTGCAGCAGCCTGCTCTGCCTCCTTTATAGTGTGGAAAAACGCAGGACTTTCAAAAGATTGCCCATCAACTATGACTGTAGCCTTAAAGTGAGTGGCATGAGGCGGACCCTCAGTTTTACTTGTAAAAATAGGTGGATCAAGATTTTTCCTTCGAGCATAGTTATGCAACTGGCTTTTGCACAGATGACCCATATCTGTAGGAATGAGTTGATTGTTGATTGTTAGACATAGATGTTGAAATGTAAAACAGTCACTTGGAATGAAAACGAGACAGCACAGAAAAACTTCAAGCAATCATAACAAAACTATCAAAGATTTACAAATACATTAGGAAATAAAATAAAAGAAAGTCGACAACTCATTTTTCTGAAGATACTACCAGAATACAATAAAATATGTGTTATATAAGTTTGTACATGGTTGTTTTGTATATATGCAGAAACTGTAGAGATAAACATTAGAAATACCGGCCAGCCATTTGGAAAGAAACATAAGCAAATTGCTGCTGAAATACATACACATACACGAAAATGCATTGCATACTTTTTATCTTTGTTGAGAGAAGAAGATCCAGAAACAACTGTACCTATAGTATTTGACTTGAAAAGATGAGATTTAACTTGATCAAGCACACTTAGGGAAAAGTAAGTAGAACTAAAATTTTATATAGGATGTATACGAAACTTTGTCACTTTCCTAATTTACATGCCTAGAGTGACTCCAGACAGTTTTTTCTTTAACCTTTGATGCACAAGGATGTCTAATGAATATATTCTACTAATAAGGGAAGGCAATCAGTCGTTTGGAGAGGTTGTACAAAATTTCTTGTCCATTAAAGCAATGGAACTAGATGGAAATTAAAAGTATCAATTTTCTTTGTTAGAACATAAGCACCTTGATATTGAAAAAAAAGAAAACTGAAATTATCTAAATTTTGTAGACAAGGTAGAAGCTATAGCAAACTTATAAACTAAATTCGAAAAGTAATGAGGAAAGAAATTCTTCACCATCTATAATAACTGAAGAATCGGCTAAAATTGGAATGTCCTGAGGTTTTGCTACTCCAATTTCCACTTTTGTATCATATTCATCAGTTGGCGTTGAAGAGCCTAGACAGCCACAAAATACAAATCTTAGAATACAATATAAGGCAACAACTTCTACCTTAAGCAGTTGGTGTAACATTACTAGATACTACCCATCACATTGTTTTCCGCATCTTTTGTCATTTCAAGGATGCAAGTCGTGGATACCTATCATAAATAAGCAGGAGAGATTTCCATACAAGAAAATTTTCTGGCAGAATTTATTTAAATTATGAAAATTCTACATTGTAGAATATCTGAATGCGTGATGCTAAATTTCATACTCAAATTCCAATTTGTTTATTATGAAATCAGTAAGGATTAAGAAGTAAATGTCATTATCAGTTCAGTAGTACAATCCAAGAACAAAAAATTATCACCCCCTTAATCATATATATTAAAAGGAAAAAAGAAATGTACAACTCTTCAACACCAATGCAACAACCAATAAATCATCTTCTGCTCACCAAACAATTTTTAATTTCTCATAGTTACTGCATAAATTCATTAGTCTCAAAAACTACAGAAATATATACACACACACACACACACACACACACACATATATATATATATATAAATTATAATCAGAGAACAATCCCAATCATCAGCTATGATTCTATGAATACAACAATCCAAGGAATCAACAACAGAGAACCCATTTCTCCAAATCAGAATTCCAAAACCTCAAGAACAGCACTCCCCCACAAAAAAAAAGGCCAAGAAAGAAACTTCCCTCGAAACAAGCAAAACTCAGAAAGGGAAGGTGATGGGGTACCGGGTGGAGCAGAGGAGAAGCGAAGGAAAGCGAGCATGGCGGCTTGGTTGTGAGCTTCTTTGGAGGAACTGAAGGTACCGTGTGAGTTGAAGGTGACGCCATTGACAGAGACAGAGGCCTTGAAGCTTGGCATGTGATCAGGACCGTCTTTCATGGAGGAGTACTTGGCCAAACTCCACCGTTTCTGGTGGCACAGCTCCTGCAGCTTCGTCTTGTACATTTTCAACTTCACACACAAGTCACACTAGAACACTATATATATATATGTGTGTGTGTGTGTGTGTGTGTATGTATGTATATGTATATATATATGTATATATATATGTGTATGTATATATATATGTATGTATGTATCTGTATATATATATGTATGTATGTATGTATCTGTGTCTGAAGTTGGATTCTCTGTCAGAGAAATGGTTCTGGCGTGGAGGAGAACGGTTATGAAAAAATGAATGTGAAGGTTTGTTGTGTTGTTGCCAATCACTTTTCTGCTTCTTCCACGCCCCGTTGGGTTTGAATGTCCAATCAGGTGGGTTGGGTTGGTGTGGAAGCAGCAAAATGGGTTGGGGAAGGGGAATGTCTCCATTGTGACTGAGGAGATGAAAATGAAAGAAGAGCAAATGGGACTTGTGTATCTCACATGGAGTTTGTTGGCTTCTCTTGGCTTTGAATTTGAAACCACTTTGGCAGAAACTCGAGTCACATATAAATACTTTATTCAATGTGAAAAATGTATGAGGAGTTCTGAGTAATATTATAAATATACTTATATCAGTACAACTCAAAGCATAATACTGCTAAAGCCCTTACAGGAAGTCTCAAATTTTTAGGTTACATAATTTAATAATATTTTATTTGTTTATCATAAATTAAAATTTTTAACTTAATGTTTAATAAATATTATTTTCTCTCATTTATATTAATTAGTTAACTAACTTTTTCGCAATCTTTATTTTTTCCTCATTTTATTTATATTAAACCATCCCTTGAGTAGTTGTTCTGTCACCGTTCTTTATTTCTCATTTTTTTTAACATAGTAACGTTTAATTTTTTCCCTTATATAACTAAGTTTTTTTAAAAAAAAAATCACTCTTATTTTTCTTGTTGTTGTCAGCAACACAGACTAATCTTTACCATTAGGCTAAACAATAACATTTTCTTATTTGTCAAACTAAAATACTTAAATTAGTTAAGATTGTAGAAATTATTATTCTCTCTGTTGGACTGTACATAGCATTCTCTTATTGCCCCTACCAAACTCTTTCACCAAAAAGCAATTGTAGTTCTTCACAATCTCTTATACAAGTTGCCATGGTACTATAATCACCTTCTTTTACCTCACATGTCATTGATTTTGGCTTTTTTCACTTTTATTTTCAAGAACACTTAAACTCATTTTACAATTTTTTCCTATTTAAGTCAGAAAGCAAAATCATTTTTTTTAGAAGCATTGAAGTAATAAAAGTCTCATTGAAGCACTCCCATGAAATGATTTTGAAAAATCTTAGTAAGATTAACAATGTGTTAAGAAAGATTAAATAGATTAACTATATTATCAATTAAAAAAATAATGTTAGAAGAAATTGATTATAAAAATATAATTAGTAACTTTGTATTTCAAAAAGCTAGAAAAATAAATTTATATCAATTTTATTAAATAAATTAAAGGTTTTATATTAAAGTTTAACTTTAAGCTACCAACATTCTTGAACCGCCTTATTTATATCTAAAGTGTTTTTATATATATTAATTATTAAATAAAAGTGTGTAATAGACAATTCTTAATAAAGAATTTATGGCCACTTCAGTTTAAAAGTTTGTTTCATTGATTTTATTATTATTATTATTGGAAATCCATCCTACGCATTGTTTGGAGCAGAAAAAGACAGATAGAAAAGAAAAGCACGAGAACAGAATGAAGAGTAAAAACAAAAATCCCTTTGTGTGGACTAAGGAGACAAAAAGAGAGAGAGAAAAAATACAAGATAAAAAGGTCTGTTGGGCAGCAAAAAGTTTTATTTTTACAAATAGAGAGAAAATACCAACAGCATAAATATCTGAATGAACTTCTAAAATTATCCTTACCCATTTATACAATATTTATATCAAGTTCACCAACAATTGTAATTTCATAAAATGAGACTTTCTTTCTATTCACTTTTTTACTCAACCAAACAATAGAAAATATTTTTCTTTTATTTTCCTTCCACTCATTTTCTCTTAATCCAAACAAAATAGCACATAAAACATGTTTCATTCCATTTTCTCTCCTTAATCCAAACAAAGAGTAAGTGGAAACTCATGGAAGTTTAGCATTGCATTTTGCGAAAGAAAGAATATCTATCATGTAAAAGAAAATAAGAAAACCAAGTTTTTTTTTTATTGGAAATTATTTTATTTTAATATTTTTAAATTTTTCATGATATGAAATATGGGGTTACATATACGTAAGATTTTTTCTAACAAGAAACCAAAAAAAAAAAAAAAAGATAAATAGAAGAAACCTAGAAATACTTGTCAAAGACCCTTTGTTTTTCTTTACTTGTCATTTATGGTAATTACATAAGTATTAAGGAACTTATTAAATAACCTCAATTTTAAGAAAAAATAGTTATAGAACATAGAGAGTACTAAATAAGAAATTTTGATTTATAGTTAGTATAAAAAAATTTGACATTATCATCTAATTACGTATAACTAAATCATTAAAAAAATTTAACTACAACAATTCCTTATGAGATGCACCTCTTTTAATCATAACACATCATTGATATGTAATTGTTTACATAAGCTCAATGATGTGGATCTCTATTTATTATTGTCATGCGTTGATTGTTTATGTACGGTTTTGTCGTTCTGGACATGCCTTTTTCATTAAGTACTGTGAACAATTCTTTAGGGGCAGATCTAGGGCCAAAATTTTGAGGGTCATATAATATTTTACTAATGTTTGGATAGACCATGAAATTTCTTTAAATACTCACGGGAAATTTTCAAAAAATTTAGGGACGGTGAGTCCTGGTCCCTTAAAATCCGCCACTGCTTAGAAGAATAAAGTAAATCCCCTTGATTATAGTCTGCAGGGTTGTGTATCTTTCTATGAGAGTTTTGAGCATGAGAATAACATTACTTCATAGTTCAAAGAAAAGAAGGATTAACCAATAAACAAATAGACAAGAGAACAGCTTATTCATATGCAAATTCATATACTGAAAAACGCATACCTATAATAAAATGCATAAAGAGCTTGAGTGGGAAGAAAGGACAAAATCTTATATAAAGACATTATTGGAAATATGAAGTGTATGTGTTTTCCAACTCGAGCACATCATCTCACAGATGACTTTGTTGGCTCATTTTCAACTCACTTGGCACTAGCTAGCTGGGTGCGAATAAGTTTGGCAGCAGCAACCATATTGGTGAGAGCAGGCTTAACCTCAGTGTATTTGCGTGTCTTGAGGCCACAATCTGGGTTGACCCAGAGAATATTGCTTTCAAGAACTGCAAGCATCTTGTTGATTCTGTCAGCAATTTCTTCTGTGGGTGGTATCCTTGGTGAGTGAATATCATAAACGCCAGGACCGATGCCGGCACCATATTTAACTCCCTCACGGAAGACAGAAAGTAATTTCTCATCTGATCTGGAGTTCTCAATGGTGATCACATCAGCATCCATATCTATGATCGAGTGAATGATGTCATTGAAGTTTGAGTAGCACATGTGGGTGTGAATCTGCCCAACAGCAGGATATATTCAGATAAACTCAATAAATAAGAATGACCACTAATTAGTAAAGATAAGAGATACAGATGTGATGCTGAACCTGGGTAGTGTCCTTCACACCACAGTTGGTAATCCTGAATGAGTGAACTGCCCAGTTTAGATAGAAAGTCTCCTCAAACTTCCTTAAAGGCAAACCTTCTCTTAGAGCAGCCTCATCAATCTGGATGACAGTAATACCAGCTTTCTCAAGATCCTCCACCTCATCCTTAATAGCCAAAGCAATCTGGTAGCAAGTCTCAAATCTAATAACAAGTAGATTAATGTTAAATGAAACTGAATATCCTGCAAAATGAGTATTTAAACTTGCAAGGTAGCCATAAAGGTTTTTTTAATACCTGGGCTGATCATCTCTTACAAAGGACCAATTCAGAATAGTAACAGGGCCAGTAAGCATTCCCTTCATAGGTCGTTTGGTCATACTTTGAGCAGTTGAAGACCAGAAGACAGTCATGGGCTTGGGACGGCTCACATCACCATAGATGATGGGTGGTTTGACACAGCGGGATCCATATGATTGCACCCACCCATTGGCAGTGAAAGCAAAGCCAGATAATTGTTCTCCAAAATACTCAACCATGTCATTCCTCTGAATTGGAAAATTTTTTTAACAACAATTAATATTTGAAGTTTTGAACCATATTTCACTCAAGAAAGATGCCCTCATTAAACTACTAAATCACTAAGAAAAATATCTGCTCCGCACCTCAGGCTCTCCATGCACCAAGACATCAATGTCAAGTTCTTCCTGAAGCTTGACAACTTTGTTGATTTCCTCCTTAATGAGTTTGATATAATCTTCCTCAGAGATCCTAATAGCATAGTAGACATACGAGTATAAGTGATAAAACCTAAAAATCATCGGATGTGGTAGTGGCTGAAGATGAAGAAGTATGCTCACTTGTTGGCCTTGAATTCGCGGCGAACCCTTCTAAGATCTGCAGTCTGAGGGAAAGATCCAATGGTGGTAGTTGGAAGAATAGGAAGATTCAGGTTCTTCTGTTGAGCATCCAACCTGGTACTGACAGTTGTTGCCCTACGGTGATCAGAGCCCTTCAAAGCAGCAGCCTAAGAAAAGAACAAACAGTTTAAGAATATTCTTCTACCTTAAAATTCATCACATACAGTAAAAACCAAAGAGATAATCCTGGAGAGCACTTACAGCCTTTTGGACAGCCTCATTTGTCACCCTAGGGGAGGACTTCCTTGAAGCCAAAGCAGCAGCATTAGAAGAGAAGAAAACCTGCAGAAAGACAGACAGTAAGAAGCTGGAAGATATCAAGTATTTCACAAAAAGCCCTCATGGCTAAGAGAGTGCACCTCATCCTTTTGTCCAGACAATGCCCTGGCCAAGGCATTTACTTCAACTACTTTTTGTGCTGCAAATGCAAGCCAAGACTTAATCTCTTGGTCCAACTTGGTCTCATTCACCAGATCAACTGCAGTGTGAAGAAGAGAACAGGACGTGGAGACCACAACCTTGTCTGCAGAAGAAAATGATAGCTCGCATTTAGATTTTAGCATGTTGTATATATCAACCAACAAATCAAGCAAAATAAGTACCCTTCCCAACACTGTCCCCAATTGCCTGCAATGTGCTCAAAGAAGATGCAAGATTATTGGCCCAAATATTTCTTCCATCAACAACACCAGCAAAGAGAAATTTTCCAGACGGAAATCCTTTCTTGATCAAATCAAGGGTCTTTGTTCCGCGAACAAAGTCAAATCCATATGCAGTAACAGCCTTCAAAGAGGTAAGTGTTTTGTATGCTTCAGCAGGGACATCAGCAAAGTATGTCTCTATCAGAACATTCAGACCAGATAAAGTTGATTCCAGCTCTGCATAGGCATAAGTAAATGCTTGTAACTGGTGAGCATCAAGATCTTTAACAAGGTTGGGTTCATCAAATTGGATCCAAGTAGCACCAGCTGCCCTCAGTTCAGCTACAACCTCCCTACAATAAATTACAAAATATGATTAAAGCAACTTTATTTATATGATTCAAGAACATATTTTTATAAATTAAGGCCATACTTGTAGACAGGAAGGATCTTGTCAATTAGGGATAGAAGGGAAAAGGACTTCTCAACACCCTTTGCTGGTTTTGACAGCAACAAGTAGGATACTGGTCCCACAAGCACTGGTATGGTATCAATTCCTAGCTGCATAGCAGGAAGAAGAAGCCTTTTATAAACATCAATGAATAAAACAAATAATTTAAAACAATTTCTTGTCTCTTTTGTAGTTAACATTCTTCCAAAATCAGCTGTAGTATATCATCGAATTTAATCAGGTAGTGAAGAATCTTCCAAGATTAAAAGTCTTCAGTAGTACACCATCGAATTTCTCAGATAAACATGTATGATAGTTATGCTAAAACAATCTGTAAACTTACAACTTTGGCCTCGTTGTATTCATCCACTGCCTTGTGTGATGCATAAGAGAACTTAACATCTGGACCCAATTCAGGGACAATGTAATGGCTGTACCATAAAAGATTATAATTTTGTTACAACTGTGACAAATATTAAACCAAATTGCCAAATTCTATATGGCTAAAATTAGACAAATCACTTAGAAAATATTTGCATTTATATATTTCAATCAAATACATTGATGAATGTATATCAAATATTCTCATGCATTTATTTCAAATTCCTATTATATTCTGTATAGTTATGCGTCAAGCTCTCTGTGAATTTTTCAATACCAACCAACCTATACCGTTTTCAATTTTATTTAATCATATTGTATGCAAAACACAATAAGTTTACTTGCTCGGCCGGTTAAGGGAAGACTTTTGTACTTAAGTGGGGCTGTGGGTTTCAAACCCCACATCTAGCTTTCTCCACCTAGTAGAAAAAGGCTTTTGTTGTTGTTGTTGTTGTTGTTGTATATTGTATGTAAAACTCGAATATAAATTACAAATATTTTTCACCAAAAACATGCACAATTAAAAGTAACTACCACCTATCACCCCACATCACACTATTACAAAAGGGGGGAAAATTACTTACTAGTTGGTGTCAAACCACTTGGTCATTTCCATAGCTGGTACAGATGCATTTCCTCTTGCCATGGAGAAGTAAATATCAAAGCCAATCTCTCCACCATTCCAATTATATCTACCAGGAACTGCCCCAAGCATGGCTGTGGTGTCTAATACATGATCATAGTATGAGAATGTGTTGCTTGGAATATACTTTATTCCAGCATCAGCCATCTGCTTCCAGATGGCTGACCTAAGGTCTGCAGCAACCTTCTGCAGCTCCTCAGCACTACTCTTCCCATCCCAAAAGGATTCCAAGGCAAACTTAAGCTCTCTCTTGGGTCCCATGCGGGGATAACCAACAATATGGGATGCCATCGCTCTGTTATTGCAAATACACACTTTGAATACCTCATATGTCTAACTCAAATATGTTCAAAAATTATATTTGTTACAAATCAAATTAAATCCTTTTCAGCTAATGACAAAAACATGAAAAAGAAAGTATTGTCAGTTAATAGAAATCTGTGGCTTCATCACAGCCAAATAAATCCGCCAAACATAAGATTCATTAAGAATTTATGTTTCCAAGTGCGGCAGAACATATATATATATATAGAGAGAGAGAGAGAGAGAGTAAATGAGTAATAGGCAGATATGTATCCGACACTTAGATCTGTACTATCATTATAACAACAATACAAGACAAATATTGTTTGTGTAGGAACCAGGATTTAACAATAAGAAACATATGATTCAAAGACATCAACTATTATTGAATATTTAATTCGGCCCTTCAGATTCTAAGTAGTGGTGCAGGGGATACTATAGACGTTTGTAATAATAGACTTTGATCATAAAATATACAGTAATACATGAAGAGGAATGCTTGGATGTATCATCATAAATGAATTGCATGAGGCTTTTCACGTCACTTTCTTTTACTGAATACGAACAAACAAACCTACTACTATATGTGAAAGAGACAATGTGAGCAAACTATTACTGATGTGACATCTCCAAATAATGGAAATTGAAGCTAGAAAACCGTCCATGAGATTGTTTAGTTCATTTCCCCCATAAGGTAGACGGATTTGGCATTGAAGTCTACACCTTATCTACCCAAATGGCAGAAAGTTCACTTATAACATTTCAGCATATCAATCCAATATTTAATCATTTATCAACAGAATCAACAACTTCTTTTACCATCCCCAGATCATGGGTATGCCTTCAATTCTACAATATGAATAAAGTTCAGAATGTTCACTCTTAGTATATAGATAATAAGCATTTGAACCTTTGTAATTATACTTTATTATACACTACTTAACCTTTCCATTATATTCAAGTTTTATATACCTAGGGCAACCTACCATAGCTAGCCTATTATTTAAAAGATCTCTTAAATTCAAATATGGATTCCAAAAGTAACATTCAGGGCAAGAAAACAGCCATCTAACTTAAAGAACAACACCTATTAGAATTCTAAATCAACCCAAATCAAAACACAGTGAAAAAACAGAGATTTGGGTTTGTTGGTCAGATTATTCTAGTGACAGGGAGAGACAGACCAAAAGGGTAGCCATAGTGTAATGATAAACCAACTCAAACATACTATAAACCACAGGTTCCTCTAAATCAAGCTCAGCAGCAACTTTTGACCCAAAAAAAAATTGGTATGTTCAGTTTGATTGTTGGAACTTGGAAGCACGAAAAGGCATTAACTTGCACTAGTGGGCATCAATTTAACCACTAGAAAGCATCAAAATCAAATTTTGAAAGCAACCAAACAGCAAAATAATAAAGGGCATGTTCAAAACATGAAAACCCATTTCTGGGCATAAATCGAATCTCAGTTCAAACAAGTTTTCTTGCAGGTAGTGAAATTGAAGAGAAAGAGAAAGAGAACAAACCGAGAAGTAGTAGCACGGACAGAGAAGCGAAGAAAGGAACGTTGGTTTGGTGAGAACGAGAGAGAGGAGAGAGAGAATGTGAACGGCACAAGTGACTGAAGGGAGACTTTGTTCATTTATACTACTCACTCCTGTTCTGTGACTCTCTCTCTATGTCTTTCTCTCTTATCTTACTGCTTCATAAATCTAACTCCTACTTTTTTTTTCTTTTTTTTTTTAAGTTTACAATAAATATTTTCAGTCAGATTAATCCCTGTTCATAAATCGTTTTAGCCCTATTTATTAAAATTATTTTTTACTAAAATTTAAATTTTTAAGCTACAGATAAAGTTTACCTACATTAATTTACCAACTGAACCACTTCATGTTTTACTTTCTTCTTTTATCCTTTTTCATTTTTATTGAATTCAGATTCTTCCATTTTCTGAATTTTACATTTTCATCAACTTTTAGCTTTTTTTTAATATATATTTATACATGTCAAACCAAGGGCCTAAATAAGTCAATCTCACGTGATGTCAAAGTTAATTTGATGATATAGAATCAAATATATATATATATATATATCAATTCTTATATATTATTTTATTTTTTTATAAAAATATTTTAAAATCGTAACTAATTATATAATTATATTAATCTATTTTTTATTTTATTTTTGAAATACAAATTTTTATTTATTAAGATAAAGCTTATATGATAAAAAATTATTAAAATTGAAAATTTTATTTAAACATTATATATAAAAAGATTAGCGTAAATATCAATTTTAGTTTTTTAAAAATATACATGACATCACATTGGTCTCTCATTCATTAGTGATATGAAATTGATCCTTGAATAATTATTATTGTCATTAATTTTATCATTCAATAATCAATTTAATGTTATTTTAAAAACTAATTTGATGTTATTTTAATGACTAAGTAAAAATGTGACATAATATTGCATATATATTTAAAAAATTAATTTAATATATTTATAAATAGATAATTAATATGACGTCATAGACAAAAATGAACTTTTATTTTAAAAGATTAGTATAAATTTTACTAGCTAGAAAACAAATAACATTATTTTTGGAAACATTTTCTTTCTTAAGATTTGGTCTCTTATGGCAGAATGTCAGTGCACTGAAATAATTGGCACTAAAATTATTATGATACTCCAATAAATTTTATATTTAAAGTGAGTTGTTAATTATTTATTAATTATTAATTTTATAATAGATATTTAAAAATATATTAAATATAAATAATAATTAATTAATGTTTAACAACTCAATTTAAGTATTAGTATTTAAAAAAAAAGAGTATTAGAATAATCCTATAGTTTGATCGAGAGTTCTCAAATCTAGTGTTTTTGTTGAAAATTTAAGATACAAAGGGTTGTTGACTTTTATTTTCTACTTTTTTATATTTAGTTTATAATTATGGGAGTCATATAATTATGGGAAACCTAATAATTCAACAAGATTTTTTTTTTTTTGTTAAGTAACTTGAAAATATCTTCTTAAAAATTCCAGGTTGAAATATAGCCTCCACTTCACGCAAATTAGATTATACATCTTACCTAATTATGGATCATAATGAGCGATTATAATTATTTGGTAAAAGAAGTTGAAGGTTCTAAATATATGATGATAATCGACATGAAAGCTATAATATTTTATCAAAAAAATATTATTTTATGAATTTGGTATTAATTTTTGTGTGTTATTTTTTATTTAATATCATACAATATTTCTTTTATATACAAATTGATATAATCTCTATATACAAAAATTGTAAATAATAACACACGATATGCACTATATACTATTCAACCACAAGAGATTCGCTTCATAGATGAGACGCTTAATTACTTGATGCAATTATTGCATACAATCACAAAATTCAAAATTTACTATCTGTATGAAAATTTTAGGCCTTTGCCATCTTGTTCATTTTAATCTTTTTATAGTTGGAGTCATTTTTTTGGATAAATACTTGCTGTCATCTTTAGTTTTATCTTAGTAGTGGCTAAATAATATATATCTTGGCATGAAAAGTTGTTAACTTATTGTTAAAGTTATATTAGCCGTATTTTATTTTTATCCCTAAGATCTTGGCGCAAAAATTGCATTGGTAGAATAGACTTCACCTAACCCTTCATCTTGCTTCTTTTCGATGCTGATGTTACACTGCAGCAGACCATAGTTAACGCGATCAAGTTTTGAAATTAGACCAAACCTTTTTCTTTTTCTTTTTTTGTTAACATCTTTTTCATTTTTAATATAAAAAAAAGGACTGGACCTAAATTTCTACCAAAACGTTTGAACTAGCATGCCATCCTTACTCTAATTTTTCTCACTCTTCAACTAAATTGTGATAATGACAAATAGTAGGTAGGTAAGTGGAGATGGGGGCATCTGCACTGAAGAATAAGATTGCAGTCATACTACTCAACTTTATTTTATTTGAGAAGAAAATAATTATTATTTCAAAAGGAAATATGGCATATGTGAGTGAAATGATATTTAGATGAGCAATTAACTGTCTATTTGCAATTTAATTTAATTTTTTAATTTATAATTTTAAAAAATATTTTTGTTAAATTTTTTATTTTATATTCCTGGATTCAATTATTGTTGTTTAGAAAACCACCATGTAATCTGAAAATTTTTATAAATTAATAATTTATTGTAATTAACGAAAAATATGAATACATAATCAACAGTGTCCATAACTTTATTTAAAACATTCAAACATGAAAATTCAGTATATGAAATATACAGCTGATAACATTTTTATAAATTTTTATTACAAGTAATAACCAGTTTTATTAAATTGGAAATAAATTATATTCCTTTAGTTTGATACAATATACTCTTTCTCAATTCTCAAGAGTCAAGACCATTTGTATTGGTCATTTAGAAAGGTAATAATAAAGTTTCATTAAAAAAAAAAGAAGATAATAAAGACAACCATGTGTATTATTTGGTGGGATAGGTGAGGTGCGACAATGTTTAGTGAGCTTATGTAAGAAGCTACAAAATCAAGATCATGGCAATACAACGTGGAAAACAAAAGAGGAGGCAGGACTAGGATGAGATATAAAGTACTAATCTAGTATATTTATTATAATTAAAAAATAATTAATTAATTTAAGTGATTATTATCTGGTTTCTAGAAAGGGCGAATGAGAGTTTGAGGAGGATTGGAGAATTGAGAGATCCCACCTTCTCCAACTCACTCTACAGATTTGATCCAATATAAGAGGTTTCGGATATTGGGCCAGAATTTTGGACCTTATTACAAGTTTCTAGTATTAAGTCTTGAAGAGGGCCCGAAGACATTACTTTTAGGTCCACGTAACTGATTATAGTATAGGAGCTTTTAGGTCCAATTACTATAGTACAGGCTTTTAACTTCTTGTGTTTTTCTATTCTACTATTATAGTCTCGATTCTCGAGTTTAAACTGTTATGTATGTGCTGTTTAATATATTTATTATAGACTTTTAACTCAACTTCTTCCCGATTCTTCTGGTGATTACCTCCCTTTAAGGATTTAAGACAAGTCTTATGCTTTATTCTAGATAAATAACTTATTTCGACACTTATATAAAAGGACTTTATCGAAGAAGCTGTTATTCAAACTAAGTTATTTTATGTTTAGATACATATATAAATAAGTACTTTTAAAATTAATATTCAATTTTTAAGTGTTGAAAAAAATTATTATATAAGCACTTATAACTATTTGAATGACAAAAAAAGACATTCATAAGCACTTATAAGAAATTATGTTTGGATAAATAAGCATTTGTCATTTTTTAAATAATCAATATTGAAAATTTAAAAATTAAATACATATATTTATGTTACAATTGATGTTAACAATTTTTGTATAATAAAAAATAATGTATATTTAAATACATATACTAGTGGTATGAATATAAATATATTACTTTAGTTGTTAGACAATTTTTTTAAGATAATATATATTATATTACTATTTTTTTATAACGGAGTAAGCAAATTTATTTCTTTAAAACCTCCTAAGATTTTGTCCTACCACGTAAAAAGATCAATTATAAAAATTTTGCGTTGAAGTAAGTTATTTCATAAATTCTTCTATATAAATAATAAGTATTCTCAAGGTAAAAGAAATAACAAGTTATCCTTAAGAAGAAATTACAAGAAAAATGCAGCATTAATTTAATAGTTAACAATCTATAAACTCTAATCTAGATAACAAAAATAAAGGCAATAAAGCTACATACATGTAGGCAACTGATTTTTTATTTGCTTACTAATATGACCCATTTTCTTAATACTTTCTGCATCCGACTCTTCCCATATAACATTGCTAGGCCCTGTTTCATCTATCCCTTCATCAACAAAATAAATTTTTTCACATAATGCTTCAAAATTTACATCACCCGTTTCATGTCTTCTAATAAAGTTGTGCAAAACCATGCAAGCATTAATAATTCTAACGTGCATACCCAATGAGAATGATAGCATAACACCCAAGATTTTCCATCTTGCAGCACCTAAAGGAGCGTTCAATTGTACATCAAAAGCTAGAGTGATAGAAGTTAAACACCTCATTTATTTTTCTTGCTCTAGGTCCCAATATGAAGTGTGGGAGATGATATATGTGACCTTTATAGGGACCTAAGAAACCCATGAAACAAGGATAGCCATAATCTACCAAGTAATATTTACCTAGAATCAAAAGAAATTTTCAAAGTGTCAAATAATTAAACAGCAAATAAGTACATGCTTTAAGGGTTCAAAATTTAAATAGTAATGTTTAAATTCACTAACCTTTAAGAGGAAATGGCAAATTCAACCTAGGTCTACGCATAGGGAGATTGAGAATTTTAGTTTCATGTGTGTACCCCTCCCAACCTAGCCACACAAATGTGAAACACATATTAAAGCCATATAGAACCATTACATTGGTAGTTGTAATACCCTTTCTACCATTGTAAGGAATCTACATATCGAAAGGAACAACATGTATATGAGTGTCATCTTGCTCCAATACAATTTTTAAAATATGGATATTATCTTTCATCATTTCTAATCTCGACGGGAATATCTCTAAAGTGTAAATCTATTGGCTTAATTATATCCCTATTTATCTATATAAATAAATTATAAATAAATTATACAAAGTAGAGTTAGTTACAAGGAAAGTTTTGCCGAGTGTCACATTTTCAAGCCAAATTCTTCCCTCCATATTACAAATCTTTCTATATTAGGAAAATGAATGGTATTCAAATTATTTTGAAAATTTTATAATTAATTAATATTTTCAAATATTTAAGTTCCAACTTATTTTTATTCAAAATCTCCTCTTTAATGTTATTCTCGCCTACCCAGAATTATGTTTCCCGAGAGCCGAAGCTTTCTCTATCATCTTTGAAGTATATGGGCTTTAATTAAACTGTTGTTCTTATTTTCTCGGAGTGTTTATGTTACCGAGCTTATTGATTGGCAATGTAGCAGCTCAATTCAATGAGATTTCAATCTGTTGCCTCGAGACTTTTACTTTTGTATTCTCAAGTTTTTGTTGTCAGTTATTGGCGTGCTCAATTATTAAATGGTAATCTGATTTCACATTTATTCTTTCATTCATTTGCTATAAATATATTTTCTCAACTACATTTTTTCAGAATAGTTTCGGTTCTCTGCCTAAGCCTGTTACATTTTCTCTCTGTTTTTTAAATCTATTATTCTCCTATGGCAACCGGCTACGATTCCATTGCTAATATCAATTATGAGAAGGAGACTTCAAGGCTTAAGGTACTGATAGTGCGTTTATGGAGTTTGCCTTTGTTCGACAATCCTAATGTTCCGAATTCGCTAAAGATGGGGTTGTTAGATGAATCTGTGAGTAACGATTTCTTCCATCACATTACAATGTTAATGAAGACAATCAAAAGTAATATTCTAAAAAGATAAAAAAAAAAAAATATTTGCGTACGAATATATATGGGTCTTGGTTAACTTGCAATGTATGTTCCTGATTTGAAATGAATGAAAAGAAAAATTGTGCTGCATACTTACATGGGTCTTAATGTTGTATATGACTTCAAGTCTTCTGAGTTCATTTGTATTCAGGTTGCTGAGATATTGTTTCAGTTAGCAGAGGCAGCAAGAGGGATATTATTTGTCTTTCATAATGCTGTGTCTATGGTTAAAGCGCCATGTGGGACAATTTCCCATTTGGT
Organism: Styphnolobium japonicum; assembly: GCA_023212625.1. NCBI lineage: Eukaryota > Viridiplantae > Streptophyta > Magnoliopsida > Fabales > Fabaceae > Styphnolobium > Styphnolobium japonicum. The sequence continues at coordinate 9,906,030 of JALBWW010000010.1, forward strand.
AGCAATTTTTTGATATTATGTTTTATCCTTTTTTTTGTTTTCTGTTAATAGGGTAGACATTCAAATTTTAGGTCATACCCTTATAAACTGACGTATGTTTTATCGTTTTATTTTGTTTTCTGTTAATAGGGTAGACATTCTAATTTTAGGTCATGCCCTTATAAACTAACGTGTTTAAAAGTTGAAAATCTATTATATGATACAATAGTATTGGGAGGCATTTACTATATGATTCACTTTTAGTCATTTTACTTACTCGAGATCTTTTATGGATTCATTGGCTGTTTTCAAGACAAACGTGTTTCACCCCAATATCAACAGTAATTGTAGCATCTTCCCCATCATATTGAAGGAGCAATGGAGCCTTGCACTGACTATAACAAAGGTTTATTCATAATATCATTGCTAAATTTAAGAGATAATTCCATTTATGGTTAGCTATCCAATGGCTTTTGGGTTTTTAGCATGTAAGATTATCTAATAACAAATAAATAAGTGAAGAATTTCTTGGAATTTGATTGTTGCCCAATGAATCCATATCTATCTGGAATTCCATTGCTAATGCTAGATATGCAACTTAAAAATTGCCATTTAAAAGACAATATTAGTAGTTTGGGGATGGGCTTGATTGTTAGCTCTCTAACTGCTACATTCTTCCTCAAAATTGGCTTAAATCAAATATGCTTAACACTGTCAATTCATACAGAAATTGATAAATGCTCTTGAACGTTAGGAAATTATTCAAGCTAATTTTATTTTATGTAGCAAATTATCTGTTGTTGGAGTAGTTTCAAGTCTTACTACTAAGGAAGCTTTTTGGCATGGCTTTTGACAATTTGAAATTGTGAATGTTGCTTGCTTTGGTACCGTTATTGCTATTCTTTCTACATTGTTAACTTGCAGTTGCTTGCTTTCAAAGGGAAACGAGTAGGAACATGTTGATGTGTTTGGTCTTTGGCAGATACATCAACAGAAATTTCCTATACTGTGCACTATTTTTCTGCAGAATTTTTAGAGACATCACATCCAATGGTGTTTCCTTTCTCATTGTTCAAAAGATATGATATCTCATTGTTTTAAAGTCAAATTAGTTCATCATGAGTTTTGGTTAAATAAGTGTCTTATTGTAATGTTCATGATATTATTCCAGTAGGACAATTCGTGGAATGCTACAGCTAATCATACATGTTGTCTTAGGTATTTAATATGGTATTCTTTTCTACACATTTATGTTTTCTATTAATCCTTTTGTAACTTATGCTATGTACAAATGATTTGTTATTAATAATGTTAGTAACATGGCTTATATATGCTATCATTTCTCTCAGTGCACTTAAGCAGTGAATGTAGAATGGATCAACCATATGTTAGAGATAGCAAATCCGAAGGTAAGCATGCTATCGATTCATCAGTGATGTAAAATAATTATACTCAAATGTAGCATATTTTGGAAGATGAAGTTTAGGCCATATATTTGGACTTCTGAAACTTAATATTTATTTTGTAATTCCCTCATGAGTTTCCTGTAACATTTTGTTTTTAATTATATTTATGGTCAATTTGCTGGTGAGGTCACATAAATTATTAGAAATGGAATTTCCAAGGATATATATGAATACTTCAAAATGAATTCTATAAAGAAAATGAGGGTCTTGGTCATAAGAGAAAGAAAAACATTTGATTTCAAACAGTTATTTATGGTGTCATATAGAACATGCACATTCTACAGATCTGCTGACTGACTATTATGTCAGAAAGATCATTCTAGGCATATTCATTTGGTGATAGCAATGCTATTCACTTAAAGTGTTTCAGCTGCATTAATATTTGCCAATGTAGGCTAAAGAGGAAACAAATATGTTAATTGTGTGAGTCAACAATTATTATTCATTGAATTTGCTGGTTTTCTCAAAGGAAAGTGGAGATCGACTTTAGGGAAAAAAATTGATATCGGTATTTTTGTTCTAATCTAGATTTATAGTTGTGTAGAATTAGATATTGGCTTTTGCATTACTTGGTAATCCCAATTTTGTTTATGAATTTTGTGACTCGCATGTGGATTAGGTATATAATAGTTGAAGATAATGTTATATATTATTGCTTGGTCAAGACATGGTCCATATGATTTCATTACTGTTTTTAAATTTGGACAAGTTGAAATTTTTGTGTTTTTACCCTACTTATTTTGTAAACAATGTTCAGGTTGAGATGTTGCAGAGAATTAGTCTCTTAAGTTGTTAGTTGCTTATGATACATTTGAGTCATTCATGATATTAATTTTTAAAAATTGATAGGTCAGATGGGAGTTTGTATATTTCAGATTGTATGATAAATTAAAAGATTCAAAAGTTAAAGAGTCCTATGCTAGGCTGAAGTTATTGACGACACAACGGGATGTTAAAGATGTAAGATGGGAGAATCATATTATGAAGTTCTTGGAAGTTCCCCACAATGGGCTGCATATAGCTCGTGCATATGAGGATGTTGCTGTTGTTCATGCTGAAATGGAATTGTGTGGTGGTAGGGAGTTTTTTGACAGAATCACAAGATAGGGCACTGTACTTAGTGAAAGGCATGTGAAATTGCAAGTACTATAATCCGTGTTGTCTAGGTGTGTCATCTCAGGTTGAAAAGAATCTTGACTCTCAGTTATATCTAGAGGAAGCGTAACCAAAATTTGTTATCTATGATCACAGGAGTTACAATATAATACCCAAAATTTGTTGATCTATGATGTAAGGAGTCATAATTTCATATATAATTTTTTTTCAAAATGTCTACACATTGTACGGTGTGAATTTATAATAATAATAATAATAATAATAATAATAATAATAATAATAATAATAATAATAATAATAATAATCAAGTTTTTTGTCAACAACAACGCATGGGTGAGAAAAGTTCGTATAAAACAATGTTAATATAGAACCATAAAAATCAATATATATATTCTGATCTGTGATATATGAAGAAAATTATGTACATAAATGTAGTAAAATGAATTGAAATTTAATTTATATAATTAAAATTAATATGACGTTGAAATAGTTGCTTTTGAGGCATTTATGTACTATTGACTTTTTAAATTTGTATAAATAGTCGCTTAACATTGTAGAGAGTTGATGTTTATCAATAAATGATAATTTCTTAAAATAATATTTTTATGAATGCCTATGTATATATATAAAGCATGAAAAATAATAAAATGCAAGTATTTTATCATTAACAATAAAATGGGGGAGAAAACTTTGTACAGAACCTTACTAAAATAAAAACATAATAATGAATATATATATATATATTTAATATAAATTAAATGTAAATTATGTTATTATAAAAATAAATAAATATTATATTTGGATAATGAAATTAATGGAAAAATTATTGTAATTCTTAGTTTTATTAATATTATAACTTATTATCATATTTTGTTTTATAACAATATTTTAGTTTTACTCAATTAGATTTAAAATATATAACAGTCAATTTACATTATTGTTGTAAATTTTATGCCATGCGTTGCACGGGCAAAAATACTGGTAAGGCTACAAACAACATCTAAGACACAATGAAATTGTCTTGAAATAGTTTTCCCTAAATCCTGGAACCTCTCCTATAAGTTACGAATTGAATCTCCATTTTGTATCTCAAATACCTATTTATTCCTAGTCAATCTTGAATTTCTACATGGGCTTTTCACAACATATTTTAAAAAAATAGTCGACACAACTAGCAATTGTCATTACTATCATCTTCTTAATATGTCTGGCTACAAAAATTCTTCATTCTCATATTCTTCATCAGATAAACTCTCATTTGAGGTATAGTCATCTGACAAACTTTTATTTGACAAACTTTCATCTAAGCTATCACACATCTTGTTATATACATAATCAAAATAAGATTAAATAAGTAATAATCACACGGTACCATTATTTATAAAAATGCACATAGCAATCTTAGTAGCAAAGTGCACAATTACAAATTCATGTTCCAAACAACAAACAACCACCAAAATATAAAGTTCCAAAATAAAAAATAAAATAACTAGTACTATCAAATTAAAATTCCAAACAACAAAAATACACATCAGTCAGATAAAAGATTTCAAGAGCAAGACATGTCTACCATGCTGAGTCTTTAACCAGCCAAGTTGAAGGTTAGAATCTTCCAATTCCATAAAGATCTCCTTATTTGACTTCTTTGGCATAAGTCTTGTTCCTATAAAGAACAACTCACTACCAACATCTAGCCCTGGTAATTGTTTGAGCACAGCCAAGCAAGTTGAAATGCTAGGTGCATTGTTTTGATGATCTACTCTGATTGCATTTTGTGATTCAAAGCCATTAATCATACGCTCTAGCTGAGCTGAAAGTTGAGTAGCCCCCCAGATCTTTTATCACCCTTCCCAACCGACTTCCTTTTTTCCGTTTCTTTAGCCTAGAAGATCCCATTTCATTTGTAAAGTTATCCAAGTCTTTCCTTCTCAGACCCTTCTTACACACCTTCATCATTCACATCTCCACTGTCAACATGTTCCTCCATAGGTATATCCATATTCATTGCCTCGTTTCTATCACATTGTTCTTTTTGATCTGGATCTTGAGATGATATCAATGCTCTTAACCCAGTATCTACAACATCCTTAAAAAACTTTCCCATTTCATGAAAGTATTTTGGACATTCCTCCCTAAATTATCCACATCAGGATTTTCCAATAAATAGTGAAAAATTAATTTAAAACTACTAAAGTTTTATTTTAAAATTAATATAGCACAAATATATTATAAACTTTCACACACCTAAATCTTAGCTTCCCACCATTCATCACTTGCTTGTATGGTCCTTTTAGTGTGATCCCAACCAAGACTCGTGTCCTTCCCAATGAGTTTTACCCAAAATGTCCACTCTTTTTCATAGTCTCCCATTTGTTTTGGAGTTGCTTATACTCATAAGGTAATCCTCTGGCCTTAAGGAACTTTGACTTCAAGTTTGCCCATCCTGCTTTATTAAAGTGTGTATTATGCCGATTCCCAACTTCCACCTCCTCAACACATATTTTCACAAATATAGCAATTTTTTCTCATTCCAATTAGCCTTTAATTTTTTTTCCATGTTTCCCACTTCCACAGACTTGCTTAGGGAGAACATTGGGAATCATTCTAGTAAGTACACATAAAAGATTCCCAATTTAGAAAAAGAAAAAGCAGTTATACACACAAAATTCAATACATATAAATATGTTGGAACTAGAAAATGTTTAATTTATAACTCAATGGCATGGAATAGATATAATCATATTAGTATAAATTCATATGCTAATAACTCAAATTTTCTTAACCCTGTCACTTAGATACCACTTTTTTATTATTATATTAAGATATGATTTATACAATGTTAACTGCAAGCTTATTACAAAATTTACTACTAACCATAATTGAATATGATACTATTTTTCATTCTTAAAGGTTTTTTTTTATTTGAACCTATGCACCTATTCATCTATATTATATAATTATTTATAAAAGTTCTAATCTTGCTAAAGGTTAAAACAAGGATTAGGAATAAAAAAAATATAAACATGTTGGATTATAAAAATTAAAGTAGACAATTGCTATCTATATGTTCTAATTCTATAGTATATGACAATTTTTATGGTGTCATATTGTTAATATTCAAAAAGTATCCCATAATGTTCTTGCAAAAATTAATAACTTTTTCTCTTTTCTTTTTGTTTGATTCCATTTTAGGCATATTTGATTCCATTGAAAAGTCAATGGCATATACAGGAGTGAAAGACGCTACAAAAGCTAAATTGAAAAGGGAGAGGCTTGTAACAAAGCTTGTAAAAAACAAAATGGGTAATTGAGCTTCCCCTTCACACCTTGCTACCTCAAGACTCACCCTTCTCAATAGTAATGGCGCTACTACATCTTCTCTGCTTTCCTTTAACAACTCACATCTCCACACAACACCAAACCCATCTAACTGAATGCAAGAATGGCTTTCTAGGAAGTGAGAAGGGGCAAAGGTAGATTGAATAGTAAAAGAAAAGGAATATAATGTGCACAAAGAAGAAGCTATGTGAAAGGACATTTGCTGACATTATCCTTGTGGAATAAAGGCTGGTAGAATAGGCTACAAATAGGGGCATTCGTTCGTTCAATTTTCTATTTTTCTCTTAATGTTTAATGGAAGCTAAAACCATCTTGTTATGTTTTTGGGGTAGGGAAGATATATAAGAGACTTTTTAGTTAGGGGTCTCAAAAATAAGAATAGGACAATGCCCCATCAACAATAACCCATCACATCAGTTCTCATCCGTTTCAAAGAGGAAGCTCCTCTTTAAACAAAAAAAATCGAATAGAGGGAAGAGAAAACTAATAACAAAAATCCTATTAATTGTGAAAGCTAAGAGAGAAAGAGAAATCAAACCTTGAGGTAGACGTAAATGTGAAAGAGTTGTGAGAATCAAATCCAGATGTAGTTGACACAAGAACTGATATAGCAACTTGTGTGATTCTTCATCTCATTTTGAGTTTAGTTTGCATACATTTCATTATCTTTTTAGTACATTTATTCATTTAATATTCCGTTTTTGTTTTAGTTCGGATAACTGCGGTGTGTTTATGTTCAATTGCAGGAATGATGCAATATTGAAGCTTGTAAGAGTCAAAACGGAACTACCATGAAGAGATACTGAGATCTCAAAAATCAGCTGGACCCCTAAGGAGTAATTTGAGCATAACTTGAGCTACAGAGGTCATTTTGAGGTGATTCCGGTTGCTATGGAAAGCTAAAACACGAGGCTACAAGTTTGATGTTGGACACTTTGGCAAATTCCCCAAGATGCTTGATGGACAGAGGCAACCACGGCCTGGCCGTGGTTGAAACCACGGCCATGGTGTGAGAAACTCGCACCTTCAGAATTTCTGAGGCAGAGCCAACCACGGCCTGGCCGTGGTGGCCACCACGGCCGTGGTTGGTCTTCAGAGTTCAAAATCCTCAAGCCAGAGCCAACCACGGCCTGGCCGTGATGGCCACCACGGCCGTGGTTGGCAGCCTGACACTTCATACTTGCGATTTTGAGGCCCTGAAGTTAGCCCATTTCCTTGTTTTCTGACCTAAAAAGAAATTGGGTTGAGAGAGGAGAGTGTGTGGTGTATAAAGGGCAGGCCATTAGGGTTGAGTGAGGGAGCTTGGTCTTGGAGGAACTTCACAAGAGCAGCCATAAGTTTTCTGCAGAGTTTTTCTTTTCATCTCTTTTAGTCTTTGTATTTTATTTTCTGAATGTTGTTCTTCATTCTTATGGATTGTATTTTGATAAACATGTTTGAGTAGTTCTTTTGTTCTAGGAATTGGTAGTAACTCGATGGTGTATTGACAATGCTTGATGTATGAATTTGTTATCTCTTCAATGCTAAGTTTATCTTGATTCAGTTTTTGGCACACCAAATGTTTGTGAAAATGCTGGCCACATTGTTTGCATAATCTTAGTCATTAAGGGAAAAACTGAAAGGTGACTCTTGATAATTGAACTCCATAAACTGAACTTGAGCTTTTAAATCACGAAAGTAGATTAAAACTCTTGAGGCTTTCTTTGAATCATCTGCTCTTAATGGATTCTCTCTAATTTGATTATCATGAAAATAGAAATTGAGTTAGATTGAATACGTTATTGTATTCTGAAAGGAAACAATAATTCATTAGGATGATTCGTCTTCAAATGTAACTTAGTTGAGAAGAGGTGATAAGATTACAGACTTGTTAATTACCATCGTGGTGAACCCATATCCTAGATCTCTTAAAAACCAGATTTATCTACACTGTTTTTCTGCATTCATTCTAAAATTGATATTCTTATTTATTTCCAGATTTTAGTTTCTATGTTCTTGTTCTATCACCACAATTTTATAACATTGGTTTCACCTAGTTAATCACAATTAAGGGTAATTGTTAATCACAATCTAAGTCCCTGTGGATCGATATTTTTACTACTTGACTAAATCGTACACTTGCGATACGAACCACATCACAACTGACAAAGGAAACCCAAGAATATCTCAAACAACTTTCTTAGGGTTTTGTCGAGTTTTAGAAGGTTTTATCATGTTTCAGAAATTATGTAAAAGATATAGAAATGGCCATTAGATTTTATTGGAATTTCAATTGTTATCTGAGGATACTTTTGTCTTCAAAATTAATAAAAAATTGCATATGAGAAAGCTTTATATCTTTCGCATAAGGCTTTTATAAGAAACTTGAAAATATATCTCCATTAAATAATCTAAAATTAACTTTTTGGTATCCATAAGCTATTGACATAAATTAATCCTAACACATATACAAGCACTTATGATAGTAGAAAAGTTCCAATAAGTCATAAGTTATGCTATCCAAACAGACCCTTAAAGTGCATCAATTTATGGCTTGGAAAACATAGTTGCTTATGAGGAAATTGTCATATTTTGGTGTGCATTCTTGTTGTGAAAATCTAGCAAATCGTTTACACGGTTGTTTGAAAAATATTCTAAAGACTATGGGGAATAGAGCACCAAAAACTATAATAACATATCAATATAGTGCTATGGTCATTGCAATTGAACGAGTAATACCTAATACTCCTATGTTTATGGCATATATCAAAAAATTCTCCTTCTCATTTTGGTAGTTTAAACTCTCAACCTAGCTTCCTTTCCTCGTGGTACAAATGTATGAACACATGTGATTCAAAAGAAGAATTTGATCAAACATGAAATACAATGATCAATGATTACAATCTTCATGATCACAACTAGTTGAATAAGATGTACAATTTGATTTTTAAGTGGTCCACTGCATGTAGTAAAGATACATTCTTTACTGGCTTTAAGTTGTCACAAAGATGTAACAATACAAATAATGTCTTAGGGGATATAGGTAATCAAACAACTTCCCTCACAAATTTTTTCTTTTGTCATTTGAGAAAGTAGTTGGAAGATGACGCCAATCTAAAACTTAGGAGGACTATAAATGCAGCCGAAGTCTACCTTATTGTGCAATAGAGATTAGTAAGTTGCTTTAGCAAGCAACTAATGTCTATACCTACAAAATGTATAAAGTTTTTGAAAAAGAGTATCTACATATTTTAGATGGGTCTCAGAAGGATATTGAGATAAATGGTGATGTTTCTTTATTTTAAATGGATGAAAGAACTCCAAAAAATCAATTGTAAAACTTAATTGTTATGACAAGATGATTGCTTGCAGTTGTAAAAAGTTTGAATCCATAAGAGTGTTATGTTCACATACATTGAAAACCTATGATGCACAAGGAATCACAAGAACAACTGAACAATACTTCTTGAAACACAGGTTCAAGAATGCAAGGTCAAATATACATGAAGAGAAAGTAGTGATTGTCTGTCAAGGTTAGAAAAACTAATGATGATTCTAGACTAGTATACAACAATGTAATTATGCGGTCTTGTTACAACCTTGTTTTTGAATTCCCAAGACCACAAGGAAACACAAGATATTTTGTGGAATATGATTAAAGAATCAACTCAATGTGTTCAAGAATGCATAACTAAATTGAATATGACCGGAACGAAAACATATAAGGAAAATGATGTGGTCAAGGATGATGAAGTTAGGCAATCTCCAATCTTAGATCCTCCTTATGATAAAACTAATGGAATGTTCAATGCTCGATTCAAAAGTCACATTAAGAAAAGAAAGATGACAACCTCTAGATCAAAGAGAAATTCAAGTACAAGTTTGAGTATATTTTGATGGTCTTGTTTAATTTTATGTTATATAGCATTTTAATTTGTGCTAATATATTTTTATACTATAAGAAAAAATAAACAAGAGATTAAAGTGGCTAACCCACTGATCAATCATTTTGAGACACTTATGTTAGCTTTGTACTTGGCTTTATTAGATGTTTATTGTGTCTAATATTAGTATTTTAGCTGAGTTTAATGTTGTTGGGCATCATTGGGCTTTAATGTAAATTGTGAATAATTCTTGGATTTTGATGCACTTTGACATTTCCTCCTTGGTTAGGCCATAACTTAGGATTCGGTTATCAATTTGAGGTGATCTTGGTGTTTTTGGAAAGCAAAGACAAGGCTCTACAAGTTTCATGAGAACTCAAGAGTTGGATCGGACTTCTAAGGATTCAAAATAGCCCTGCAAGTTAGAGTGAGTTTGCTGTTGCTGGAATCTAAGCAGTGTGTACATATTGGACCATATCATGGGCTATAGGCCTCCTTTTGAGCTGAAACCAGTACCATTGGAAAGATAAAACACATATCTCCAACTTCACTGAAGACTATTTAGTCAATAGATGTCGTTTTAGACATAATTATGAAACTACAAGTTGGTTTGAATTTGAAAACACGTTCTGCCAACCTGACTTGAGGTAAGTGCAGTGTTTTTGGAATATCTGGAGTTGTAAAAATCCAATTGGCATGAAACCAGCACCAAACGTTTAAGGAGACAATTGTCTACAACTGTCATGAAGACCTCCAAGCCAAAATACATTGTTTAGGGCATGAAAGTCAAGCTGAAAGTCAGAGAAGAGTTGCTAACTAAAAGCCACCAACCATGCACCAACCCACCAACCATGTATCAAGCTACCATATTTGACAATTACCATTTTTTTACAGCTTGCATTCATATTATTTTCAATTACAAATTGGCTTCTAGGATTAATATAAATAGGGTCAATCTCTTTGTATTAAGCATCATTCAATTTGAAGTAAGTTTGAGTATTTGTGAGAGTTTTCTTTCTCTTCTTCTTCATATTCTCTTTAGAATTTCATTTTTGTTCTTTGTTTTTTTTTTTTTGTGTACCAAGCATTTAGTATCAGCACACTAATTCTCCCACACTTAAATCATTGCAAGCAAAAGAACTTCTCCAATAAGAAAATCAATGCTCTCCCATTCCCTAAGGTAAGGTAAAACATGGTTTTTCACTCAAAGCTTGTAATGAGCTAAGAACAAAGAATAGGCAAATAGGCTCAGAGGGAGTTAATATTGGATAAATGCAAGGTAGGTTTATTTGGCCCAAGCAGCTAAGTCAAGAAAAAATGCCTCTGTCATTTTCATGCTATATACAGACCAATGTAATCTCAAATCGATTCAATGCAAGTTCTAGAAAATAAATTCATAATTAACATCACTCATGAAAGAAAATAACCAAGTGTAAGTATCAAACTTGGAAAAGCCCAAAACTCACATTGGTATGGAACATTCACTCAATTCAACCATGCCTTCTTCCTAATATCCACAATCATATACACATGTATATCATGAAAATGATTCAACTATAAACTGTTTTGCATACTTTTATCATCAATTAAGCTCGCATTCGACATGCTTGTATCAAAATCAATTGAAAAGATCAAAATTGTGTGTGTGTGTGTTTTTATTTTTTTATTTTTTTATTTTTTTTAATATATATACAAGAACAAAGATGATTTAAGACCTATTATGAAATGCAAGTTAATTGAAATAACCAAATGAAACACAAGAAGGGGGGTTGAATTGTGTTTCTTAACCCTTTTTTGATTAATAAAGGATTTTCCTTTTCAAAAGAAAGTAGAACACAGCGAAAGGGACAGTTTAACAAGCAAGGTGCTTAGGACTAACACCACTTAGTCCTATTGGACTCCAAGGGTTTCGAAAAGACTTTTAATAAAATAGTTAATACGTTCTAAAACCAAATAAAAGATCTTTGTTAATAAACACAATGGAAAACCCCAGAGGTTAGTGAAAATAATAAAGCACACTAGAAGAGAGGAGAAGCTTACACACAAGATTTATCCTGGTTCACTCTTATCAACCAAGAGCTACGTCCAGTCCCTTCAACAAGAAGGATTTTCCAACTAATCTTTTTCACGAATACAAGTATTATGCACCTCTTCAGGTAACAAGTATTTTCAACCTCTTCAGGTTCTATCTCACAAGTATTCTTTTACACACAGCCTCTTCAGGCTTACAAGGCTTAAGATGAATAAATGAAAGTAGATGAAAGCTTGAGTTGAAACTCACTAACAAATGAGAATAGACAATAGAAATCTCAAGGCTTTTTCTTTTTACACGAATATGGAAATAAAGCTTTTTAGACTCTTGAAGGATGCTTCGGCAAAAGATCTCTCTGCGTCTTCAAGTGCTGCTTCTTCTCTTTTATAAGTAAGAACAAATTGAGCAGACTTCATGGGCTAGATCGTCCAACGGAAATATTTATTACCGTTCTGAGTAGCATTAAATGCATCTACTAGAAAAGTGCTGAACTTCTTCTGACGGTGACTTTTATTCTCTGAGATTTCCAATCAATGAAAACAAAAGTCCTGATTTGTCTAAGATTGCAGACGGTTTCTTATTTGCAGATCTTTGTAGTTGTTAGACAATGTCAGCAAAAGTGGCTTAGTTGACTTCTTCTGTCGCCGTGAGCTGTCAGAGTTCTTTTCTAGCATTTAATGAGGAACAGTTCTTCATTTTTGAAATTTTACTTGGACGAGAGCTTGAACTTGAACTTTGAAAGAGTGAGTTAAGTCCGAGCTTTGGCAGACAGATCGTCTTGGACGAACTAATAAAAAGTAACAATATATGCAACAAGTATTGGACGCACCAATAGTAAAAGTATATAATACATTCATTGGACCCATGAAGAGTTATAGCATATTGGACGCACGAAGAGTTAACTTTAAGCGTAGAGCAGAATGGACGCACAACCAGTAGCGATTTGTTAAAACTATTGTCGAAACACTTACTTGTTCAAACTAAATAAATATTTTTGTTATCCTCAAAACTTAACAGGGAAAGTTTATAGCTTTTAAGAAATTAGAACTTAAACCTTTTTATAAGAAATTGGTTTCAACAATCTCCCCCTTTTTGATGATGACAAAAACTATTAATTTGGTTGAACACAGATTCCTTTTAAAACAAAATTGCTCCCCCTAAGAAAAACATTTCTAAGGGACGGACTCCAAGTCTGTTGGACGCAGAGTCGATTGGACGTGGTACATGAAATTTATTTTAACGAAACAAGTTTCAAGAGCAAGTAATATTATCTTTGTATCGAAGTTTAGTTCTTGAGAAAAGAGTTTAACAGAGACAAAACTTTTGAAAAGAAATAAACCATGCTAAAAAAAAATTAGATCATATCCTACACAGCAACACAGTGCAACAGAATAACCGAGACAAGGATAATGAAACAACCAGATGAGAGAAAAACATAGTTTCATTGAATCAGTATAAAATAAATTTGTTTAAAACAAATCAAATTCCCATTATTCTCCCCCTTTGTCATCAGACAAAAAGAAAGAAAAAAAAACATCACTGTCAAAAAAAATTTTGGCTAAAAGAAAAGAAAATAAAATAAAATAAAATCAAGAGGAAGAAGGTGGAGGAGGAGGAGGTGGCCCGTGTTGAAAAAGAGACTTGAGGAGGTCTTCAACTCTCTTGTACATTACGTCCATTTGATTATTCACATAGGCCTGAAAAGCTGGGGGCACTTGGGTGAGAAGGTCAGCAGAAGGTTGTGGTTCCACAATAGCTAACTCAGTGGTGGAAGCAGGAGGGGTCACATCCATTTGTCGCACAACACTCAACTTCGTCTTGAGACGAGATGAAGGTCAACATCCCAAGGAAGAGAGGTTCTCCGGTAACCAAACATTTGATCCTGTGGATAAGGCCTGCCTATGTTGTCAGACGGAGGTCCAGAGACATAGCTTGGACAAGAGAAGATTGTTGGCAATGGCGAGTTCAGAGGCAGTCCAAAAAGATCATCTACCATATAGATAGAACGAAAACACTGGAAGCTCTGACCAGGCACAGTTATGATATCTTCCTTATCTTCATCACTTAGTCCTGAAGAAGACGCTTGTTGCTCACACTCCCAAATGTGCTTTTCCCGAGAAGGTCTTAGCCTCGTTCTCCACAGCTTCTCCTTTATTCGAAACATGCCACAAGAATTCAACATCAACATCAGGGGAACGTAAGCTCCCAAAGTTTGGCTTAAAGATGATAGGCTTGGGAAAGGTGGCTTGGCTTCTGTACTTTTTCAAGTCTTTGTTTTTATTTAAATCCACCATTGGCAACCTTGGACAAACCCGATCCTATTGAATCTTGATGGCGCTTGTAGAGGAGATGATCGATGAAGGGGTACAAATCTCAAATTCTTCAACAGAAGACTCCCCTTAATGACACCGACAAGGATGGTGTCATAAGGACTCGCAAACCGTCCCATTTCTTCCAAGGTGACAGTTTGAAGGATAGGTCACTAGGGAAGATGTGGACTTTTGTTGAGTAACCATCACAAGACCAGGAGCGTCTTCTTTGTGAGTGAGAGAGAAGAGTCCTTGGATTCCCAAGGAGGGATAATGTGAGGGGAAACTCCCACAGAGAAAAGATTAAGATGAGAGGAGTTGTAGAAGGTCTTTTGAGAGGGGAAGGTGAAGGAGATTGGGAAGGTAATATGTGAGTTTGAGAAGAAAAAGGTTCTGTTTAAGGGAGAGGAAGTTATTTGAGAGGTTGGGAAGGAAGTTTGTGGTTCTGTTTGAGAAGAGGGTAAAGTGGAGGAAGAGGGAATGGTAGGAAGAGGTTCCTTAGGAAAGGACGCAAGCTTGGAAGAGGGTTTCCTTGTGATGGGTAGCTTCGTCCGGTTCCTTTTGGGATGCTCGCAATGGACGCAACCTTCATCCTTTTAGCGATGGGTTGGTCATCTTCGCAGTCATCGTCCATTATGAGTCTCCGCTTGGGAAGGGCTTGGACGGACGGTGATTTCTTCTTTGGACTCTCAGTCTTTGAAAGAATAAGAGGCTCTTTCTGGTCTAGAAAATCTTGGACGCTTTGAAGTTTCATCCTTAGAAGATTGCTTCGTCCAAAGATTTGTTGCTCTTGGATCCGTCCAAAAATCTTCTTCTTCTCTTCAACATCTTTAGTCTCATGGGGACTAAAGATACCTTGATCTCTGAAGATCTTGGTTAAGAGAACACCATAGGAGATGGTGGTCTTCTTCCCTTTTCCTTGTACACTTCTCTTGAAGTTCTTAAAAAAGCAGAGAAGGGAGATTGACCTGTTGACACAGCATCAGATGACACAGGCAGAAGGCATGAACTGTAGAGACTGAGTCTTTGGACCCCGCTTTGTGGAGTATTGCCTTGTTTAGAAGTTGATGCAAAACTCTTGCCTTGTCATTCATCTTGGAAGCAGTTATCTTCCCCGTGGATGACTCCTTTAGTAAGGTGTCAAGAACAGCATCAGTTCCCCCAAATGCTTTTTCCCAATCAGAAGTGATGGTGGCTCCTTCCAACCAACATTGGGTGGCGTTGGAGATGGTTACCTCTGAAACCACAACGGGTTTTCCCAAAACACATCCCCTGACCTCTGTTGCAGACACGGATGCATTTTTCCAGAACATTTTCACCAATTCCGGATACACCTCCACCGGTTCTCTGAAGTAACTATCCCATCCAAAGACCGACGAGACATTCTTTGATATCTATTCCACATTACTGCTAAAATGGAAGTTTGGAACGAGTATTCAAGCGATACCTCGGCTCTTTCAACATCAAGGGTCTTTCCTCCCGCCATTTCTTAGGGTTAAAGAAATTTGAAAGAGAGAGAGAGAAATTTGCTAAGGTTCTTTTCGCAATCGTTTTCTTTCAATGTTTGAAGGCGTAAAAATTTGATCTTGTAAAGAAGGAAAATATTTATAGAAGAAGGTAGGTTTCTACCTTTGAAAGGTTTCTTGAGAGAAAACGAATCGTTTTTTTTTAAAATAAAACAAACACAATAAATGTGTATTAAAAGCAAGCTATCACGTCCGCAGTAAAAAGTTACTCTCGTGACCTTTCAAAAGCTCGACTCAGCGTGGGAAATTTGAAAAGTTTCAAACAAGATAAATGCAAATGATTTATGTCTTATCAAGAAATTTACCACACCATTTATCAAGTACAAAGCATTTTGGGCCTTGAGATCTTCAATGGACGCAAGAAATATTAATTCTTTACAAAATGCATACTTAGATGTTTTCGAATAAGAGTGAATCTATCCTCTGAGAGGGGTTTTGTGAAAATATCTGCCCATTGATGATCTGTATCCACATATTGAATATCAAACACACCTTTTTGAATATAGTCTCTTATAAAGTGATGTTTGATTTCAATGTGTTTTGCCCTTGAGTGTAGTATGGGATTTTTGATAAGTTAATTGCAGCAGTATTATCACATAGTAAAGGAATCTTACTTTCGAAGATGTTGTAGTCTTCTAATTGATGTTTGATCCAGAGTAGTTGAGAGCAACAATTGGACGCAGAGATATATTCAGCTTTAGCTGTTGATAGAGCAATTGTGCTTTGTCTCTTCTTGGACCATGATACTAGATTTCCTCCAATGAAGTGACATCCTCCACTTGTACTTTTCCTTTCGATTCTATCTCCAAAGATAGTCAAGATCACAAAAACCAACTAATCTGTACTCATGAGATTTCTTAAATACCAAGCCCAGAGTTAGTAGTTCCTTTCAAGTATCTGAATATTCTTTTTACAAAGAATAAAGTGTGACTCTCTAGGATCGTATTGAAAACGTGCACAAAGACACACACTAAACATTATATCAGTGTCCGGACGCAGTGAGATATAAGAGTGATCCGATCATACCTCTGTATACCTTTTCGTCCACCTTTTTATCCTTATCGTCCAATCTTAGTGTGGACGATGGATGCATTGGTGTGCTCATTGTTTTGCAATCGTCCAATTTGAATTTCTTCAGAAGTTCATTTGTATATTTGGTCTGATGAATGTAGATTTCGTCCAATGTTTGCTTCACTTGCAAACCCAGAAAGAATTTTAATTCTCCCATTAAGCTCATTTCGAATTCCTTCTTCTTGTTGTGAGTAACCTTGGGCTACCAACCTTGCTTTGTTTCTCACAACCTTACCATCTTCGTCCAATTTGTTTTTGAATATCCATTTTGTGCCGATGATGGACTTGTCTTTAGGCTTTTGAACCGGCGTCCAAACATCATTTCTTTTAAATTGATTTAGCTCTTCTTGCATGGCTAAGATCCATCCTTCGTCCTTCAATTGCTTCTTCTATTTTTCTTGGTTCCATTTCGTAGATGAAGGCTACATTTGAGTATTCTCTCAAGGTAGACCTTGTACGTACTTTATCATCCTGGATTACCAATTATTTGGTGTTCGATGATAAGTTTTGAAATGCCAAGATCTTTGACCATCGCTTGTTTCTTCTTTTCTTTCATCGTCCAATGCTTCTTTGTTTTGGGTTGCTTTGATTCTTCTCCTTTGTCTTTTAAGTTTAACTCTGCAAAGGACTCATCTAGCTCGACAAGTCATTGTCGGGCTTTTGTCATTGAATTTAACATGAACAGATTCTTCAACGAGTTAGAGAGCGAGAGTTATATACTCTATATGCTTTAGATGTTTCGAGTATCCTAAGAAGATACCGAGTCAACTTTAGCATCAAACTTTCCTAAAGAATCTTTAGTATTCAAAATAAAGCATTGATGACCAAAAGAATGAAAGTAAGAGATGTTGGGTTTTCGTCCTTTCCACAATTCATACGAGTCTTGTTTAAAATAGGTCTAATATATATTCTGCTTTGAATATAACATGCGAGTGTTAAATGACTTCAAAGTGTTTGGAGATTGAGTTGTCATTGAGCATTGTTCTAGCCATCTCTTGAAGAGATCTATTTTTCTTTCTACCACACCATTTTGTTGTGGTGTTCTTGAAGCAGAGAAGTTGTGATGAATACCGTTTTCTTCACGTAACAATTGGAAGCTCTCATTCTCAAATTCTCCTCCATGATCACTTCGGATTGAGTTGATACACATTCCTTTTTCATTTTGAATTCTTTTACGAGAAAATAGAAAAGACTTTGAAAGACTCATCCTTGTGAGCTAGAAACATAACCCATGTCCATCTAGTATAGTCATCTACTATGACCAATCCATATTTCTTTCCATTTAGTGAAGAAGTTCTTGTAGGACCAAATAAATCAAGATGTAACAATTCTAGTGGTCTAGAGGTGGAAACGATGTTTTTGGACTCAAAAGAATTTTTGATTTGTTTCCCCTTTTGACACGCTTCACAAAGAACATCTGATTTGTACACAAGCTTTGGTAGTCCTCTTACGAGGTTATGCTTATTTAGTTTAGAGATTAATCTCAAACTTGCATGACCAAGCTTCTTGTGCCATATCCACTGTTCTCCTTTTATGGAAACTAGACATGATACATTTTGATCTGAAAGATCTTCCAAGTCAATTTTATAAAGATTGTTTTGCCTTTTAGCAATGAAGAGTATGGATCTGTCATAGTTTTTAACTATACATTCTCCTTGATTGAATGAAACATTAGATCCACTATCACATAATTGACTAATGCTAAGCAGATTATGTTTCAATCCTTCAACTAGAAGAACATTATCGATAGAGGGAAAAGGATGCTTACCAATCTTACCTATTCCAACTATTTTACCTTTCTGGTTTCCTCCAAATGTGACGGAGCCTCCTTTATTAGTTTTGATGTCTTGGAACATAGACCTTTCTCCCGTCATGTGCGTGAGCAACCACTGTCTGTACCATGACAGTGTCTTTTTCTTGTTGCTAAGCACATCTGCAAGAGGAATTATCATATCCTTAGGTACCCATATCTTTTTGGGTCCTTTTTGGTTAGCTCTTGGAGATCCATAATATTTTGACCTTTTAAAAAAATCTATTGAGGAAGAGTAAACGTTCTTTTTACAAACATTCTTAATGAAATTAGGTTGAGTAGTAGTTTTTTGAAGAAAGCTGTTTATCGATATCTTGATATCCCAATCCCGATTTGTCACGAGGGTCTCGGAATATTTGAGTAAAATGTTTAGGTTGTTGGTGCTTTCTACAAATTTACCGAGGTCCTCCGTTAACTCTTTTACCTCATTATGAAGTTTATCAACTTCATCTCAAGTGTTGGACTCGAGAAGATGTTTTTAAAAGAGCATTTTCAGCTTTTAATTTTTCACAATAAATTTCAAGTTCTTGTTTTTCTGAAAACATTTTTCCATATTCTCTAGTTAATTTTGAAAACTTTCTTTTCAAGGATTTATATTCAACCGCTAAAATAGATGAATTATTTAACAACTCATCAAATGCATTCAAGATCAAGATCGCAGCTTAGTTACCTCATCTTCTTCTTCTTCCGACACGGTGTTAGCCATGAGACATAGATTTGCTTCTTCTTCTCGCTTCTTCTTCATCATCGGTAGTTGAAAGATCAAGATCTTCCCGATCGGCCATTAATCCTCTTTTCTTCTTTGGAAAGAATCTCCTTTTCTCTTTCTCCTTGTTTAGTGAAGGACATTCCGCTTTAATGTGTCAGGGCTTCTTGCATTCGTAGCATATGATTGGACTCTTGTCTTTTGTTTCGTTTTGTCCTTTGATGACCTTCGTCCAAAGTGCTTTCTCCGCATACCTCCTTTCTTTTTCCACATTGCTTGTATCTTTCTAGAGATGAAAGATAACTCGTCATTATCAGATATATTATCTTCAGATGACTCGGCCTCGTCTGAAGATTTTTCAGCTTTAAGTGCTTTGGACGTACTGCCTTTGTGAGCTTTAAGGGCAATTGATTTCCCTTTTCTTGAGCTTTCCTCTTCTTGAAGTTCCAGCTCATGAACTTTAAGAGAACCCAATAGTTCCTCCATGGTAAGAGAAGCTAGATTCTTTGCTTCCTGTATGGCAGTAACCTTAGGTCTCCACTGTCTGGAAAGACTTCTTAGGATTTTTCTGATATGATCTTGATTATCATAGTTCTTTCCCAGAGATCTCAAGTTATTGATTATTGTTTGGAATCGTCCAAACATTTGATCAATGTTTTCATGCTCTCCCATTTTGAAGAGCTCATACTGGTGAACCAGCATGCTTATCTTTGATTCTTTGACTTGAGATGAGCCTTCATGTGCTAATGCCAGAGTATCCCATATCTCTTTAGCTGTTTCACAGCTATGGACTTTGTCGTGCTCTGATCTGGTGATGGCACACATAAGATAATGTTTGGCTTTTGAGTTAAGCTGATGTCTGGTTCGTTGTCCTTCCGTCCATTGTGGTCGAGGGAGATCCTGTCCTTCTGCGTTGGTGGGTGTTTGATATCCATTTTTAACTAGATCGCAAATGTCCATATTTTGGGCATCAAAAAGGCAATCATTCTCTTCTTCCAAGAATCATAGTCGTTTCCATTGAATAGAGGTGGTCTGTTCACCGCTTGTCCTTCGTTCTCCATTAAAGGGTGTACTGGATCTTTTTGCTCTGCACTGTTAGATGCTCAACCCAAGAGGCTGAGCTCTGATACCAATTGAAATAACCAAATGAAACACAAGAAGGGGTTGAATTGTGTTTCTTAACCCTTTTGATTAATAAAGGATTTTCCTTTTCAAAAGAAAGTAGAACACAAATGAAAGAGACAGTTTAACAAGCAAGGTGCTTAGGACTAACACCACTTAGTCCTATTGGACTCCAAGGGTTTCGAAAAGACTTTTAATAAAATAGTTAATACGTTCTAAAACCAAATAAAAGATCTTTGTTAATAAACACAATGGAAAATCCCAGAGGTTAGTGAAAATAATAAAGCACACTAGAAGAGAGGAGAAGCTTACACACAAGATTTATCCTGGTTCACTCTTATCAACCAAGAGCTACGTCCAGTCCCTTCAACAAGAAGGATTTTCCAACTAATCTTTTTCACGAATACAAGTATTATGCACCTCTTCAGGTAACAAGTATTTTCAACCACTTCAGGTTCTATCTCACAAGTATTCTTTTACACACAGCCTCTTCAGGCTTACAAGGCTTAAGATGAATAAATGAAAGTAGATGAAAGCTTGAGTTGAAACTCACTAACAAATGAGAATAGACAATAGAAATCTCAAGGCTTTTTCTTTTTACACGAATATGGAAATAAAGCTTTTTAGACTCTTGAAGGATGCTTCGGCAAAAGATCTCTCTGCGTCTTCAAGTGCTGCTTCTTCTCTTTTATAAGTAAGAACAAATTGAGCAGACTTCATGGGCTAGATCGTCCAACGGAAATATTTATTACCGTTCTGAGTAGCATTAAATGCATCTACTGGAAAAGTGCTGAACTTCTTCTGACGGTGACTTTTATTCTCTGAGATTTCCAATCAATGAAAACAAAAGTCCTGATTTGTCTAAGATTGCAGACGGTTTCTTATTTGCAGATCTTTGTAGTTGTTAGACAATGTCAGCAAAAGTGGCTTAGTTGACTTCTTCTGTCGCCGTGAGCTGTCAGAGTTCTTTTCTAGCATTTAATGAGGAACAGTTCTTCATTTTTGAAATTTTACTTGGACGAGAGCTTGAACTTGAACTTTGAAAGAGTGAGTTAAGTCCGAGCTTTGGCAGACAGATCGTCTTGGACGAACTAATAAAAAGTAACAATATATGCAACAAGTATTGGACGCACCAATAGTAAAAGTATATAATACATTCATTGGACCCATGAAGAGTTATAGCATATTGGACGCACGAAGAGTTAACTTTAAGCGTAGAGCAGAATGGACGCACAACCAGTAGCGATTTGTTAAAACTATTGTCGAAACACTTACTTGTTCAAACTAAATAAATATTTTTGTTATCCTCAAAACTTAACAGGGAAAGTTTATAGCTTTTAAGAAATTAGAACTTAAACCTTTTTATAAGAAATTGGTTTCAACAGTTAAGATGCGTCTCAAGAGCAAAACTACTCCTTACTCTGCCATCATACATCTAAAAAGTTAATAACAATAAAGATTAGTTTTTTTTTTTTAACTAAACTATGTACATGGTAATGTCAACTATCCCTCCCCCCAACTAATTAAAGACATTATCCCCAATGTCAAAATAAAGATAGGTAGAGTGTAGAAGGTCTTACCAGAAAACTGCAAATCAGGCCTGAAATAAGAAAAATTACAAAAAACTAAAACCATAAGAGAAAACAAAAATTCACAAAGACAAAGTCAAATCAAGTTTTTGGTTTTTGCTGTTGCTGCCTTGTTCCCAATTCCGTGGAGCCATTACTGGATCACGTTGTGGTACAAATGCATTGAGTTGATCGAGCAATTGTTCAGGAGTTGCAGCAGTTACAAGACTTTGACGTGTCGCTTGTGAGATGAACCTTTTTTCTACAAAGATGATCAAGAAAACAAAACAAACTGTCATAAAAACCATTAACATTTAATATACCTATGGGTTTTGGTGAAAGTTCTGCTGTGACCAGGATGTAATTTGAAAGAGTTCTTCCAATGTTTCAAAACCACCAGGTAGGGCAATAAAGGCATCAGCATTTGCTATCATAATGTTCATGCGTTGGTGCATGCAAAATACCATTACTTCATCCCCTAATGTTTTTCCAATGGGCTTGCTGGTAGATAAAGGACTGGGAATGACACCAAGGACTTTGCCACCTCCTAAATGTGCAGCAGTTGCTACACAACCCATTAACCCAAGACTACCTCCTCCGTAAACTAAATGGATTTCTCTCTCAGCTAGCACTCGACCAAGATGGTGTGCAATATTTACAAACTCTTTATCTTTCCCAGGATTAGATCCACAAAAGACACAAACACTCTTGATCCGACGAACTGAAGTGACTTCCATTTTCTCTTTTTTTTTTTTGTACTCTCACCTTATCAATGATATGAAGAGAGCAAAGTGCATTATTTAAAGAATCAAAACTCAAATGTAATAATTGCACCTATAAAGGAGGGGTAGAACCGTGTGTCAGGTAAGTTTGAAAATAAGCATAACAATGATAATAGCTATATGACAAGGATAAAAGACTAATCTATATGTGTCAGAAGAAGTTTGAAAATATGCAATGCATATTTCAAAAGAATACGGCTACTTTTGATTTGAATTTTTTTTTTAATTTTTTTTGATTTATTTATTTTTTTTTTTTTAATA
Source organism: Styphnolobium japonicum (assembly GCA_023212625.1). Lineage (NCBI taxonomy): Eukaryota > Viridiplantae > Streptophyta > Magnoliopsida > Fabales > Fabaceae > Styphnolobium > Styphnolobium japonicum. The sequence goes on from JALBWW010000010.1 coordinate 9,928,980, forward strand.
AACAAGAAGAAAAACAAAAACAAAAATAAAAATAATACTTACAGGAGGTGTGATTGTGGCTCACAAATTCCTCTGGTTTTACGTCCAGTAACGGCTTGAATGCTCTCTATGGGCCAATGGTCGGCTTCCCATCCAATTTTCTTAAAAATTGGCAAACAGGGTCTTTTTGAGTCAGATTCCCGAGACTATATCGCTCATGTTCATCTTGGAATATTGGCCATAAATCGAGAAGTACTCTTTGCACATCTCCACTAGGATGCGTCTCAAGAGTCAATAAAATGTTATCTAAAGACTCCTTACTCATGCCATCCTTAATGAAGTCAATTTTATCAAGTCGATTTATAGACGTCATTCCAATTGATCTGCATTTTGTGTTACAGGTCCACCTTGCACATTTATAGCAGACTCGTAACCTTTTTGCTCTTCTATTTTTTGCATATGAACTTTTGCCTAGCCCTGGCATATATGAAACAAGAGCATTAGAAAATTCCCCTGTGATTCGGACCTTTGCTTCGATTATCCAGCGTATATCCGCAGGGATGCCTTTGTGCATAAGCATCCTTAACCTCTCAAACCTTGCACAATAAATGTTAGTTAAAGCATTTTGAGGGAGAGAAGGGAATCGCTTGCGGAGGCTGACAAGCTGATTATTCATTTTGAAAGAAAGAAAGAAGAAAAACAAATTGAGTAAAATTATATACAAATTTCAGTGTTTGTGGGTAACTGAAGGGATCGAAAAAGATTTTCACGGAGTACCGTTATCCGCCATTTAACCGGTGAAAAATCATCTGTCAATGAAAAATAAACAAAATTAAAACAGAAAAATCAAACTCTAATAGATTTTCTCACTTGGTACCAATTTTCTGTCTCGATTCCTGTGATTGCAAATAAGTCAAAGTTGAAAGATGAAAGAGTTAGAAAACTTGGGTTGCCTCCCAAGAAGCGCTACTTTTAATGTCCTTAGCCAGCGTGATTGAAGATTTTGCACGAGCGATGGGTCCTCCCCAATAATGATTCAATCTCTGGCCATTGACCTTAAACGTGGCTTTTTTTTTTTTCTTCTCTTTTTTTCTTTTGTCTTCCTTTTTTTCTTTTTTTTTTCAATACAGTAGTGATCAATCATGGTAGAGGGCATCCTGCAGTTGAACTTCCTCCACGAGGTTCTCTTGAGCTCCTTCATAAAAATTTTTGAGGCGGTGACCATTAACTTTGAATACTTTGTTGGTGGCTTCACTCTTAATTTCCACTGCACCATGAGGAAAAATGTTAGTGACAACAAACGGACCGTCCCACCTAGACCTTAATTTACCAGGCATCAACTTAAGGCAAGAATTAAACAAGAGAACTTTTTGCCCAACTGAAAACTCCTTTCGAAGAATAAACTTATCATGGAAGGCTTTGATCTTTTCTTTGTAGAGTCGGGAGCTCTCATAGGCATCTAGGCGGATCTCTTCCAATTCCTCGAATCGCAACTTCGCTCTATGCCAGCTCCGGCCAAATTCATGTTGCATTGCTTCACAGCCCAATATGCTTTGTGCTCAATTTCTACTGGCAAGTGGCATGCCTTACCATAGACTATCCGATATGGAGACATCCCGATTGGAGTTTTGTAAGCGGTCCGGTAAGCCCAAAGAGCATCCTCAAGCCTCATGCTCCAATCCTTCCGATTAGGTTGGACTGTTTTTCAAGTATGCGCTTGATCTCTCTATTGGAGACCTCGGCTTGACCATTAGTCCGGATGGTAAGGTGTAGAAACCTTATGCAACACGCCATATTTCCTCATCAATCCCTCAATGCTCCTAGTTCTGAGAAATGGGTGCCTTGATCACTGATGATAGCTCTCGGGATTCCAAACCTGCAGAAAATCTGTGATCTAACAAAATCCACAACAACTTTGGAATCATCAGTCCGAGTGGCTTTAGCCTCCACCCATTTTGATACATAATCAACAGCTAGCAAAATGTAAACATAACCAAAGGAAACAGGAAAAGGTCCCATGAAATCAATACCCCATACGTCAAAGATTTCACAATACAATGAGGTTGTCGGGCATCTCATTCTGCGAGAAATGTTCCCTATTCTCGACATTGTTCACAAGACTTACGTAACAAATATGCATCATGAAACAAGGTAGGCCAATATAAACCGTAGTCTAAAACTTTCCTAGCTGTACGTTGAGGCCCAAAATGTCCACCACATGCAAATGCATGACAAAAGCTAAGAAACAGAATGAAACTCTTGATTAGGCACACATCCCCTAATAATGTGGACACCACAAACTCGCCACAGATACGGATCATCCCACACATAAAATTTTGATTCACTCTTAAGTTTATAAATTTGTGCACGAGTGAAATGTGAGGGAAAAAGTAGCAACCAAGAAATTCACCATATCAAGAAACCAAGGGAAGGTGTTCTTACCTTGCACCAATAAGCTGCTCATCCTGGGAAGGAGTCCCGTACAGGAAGGGATCTCAAGCCCTTTCAATGCGGCTCAAATGATCGCCACTAGGTTCTTTGCTCCACTCTTGTCACGGATCTCTATGTGAAACTCTTGGAGCGAGAGCATCCATCTTATTAGTCGGGGCTTTGCATCCGGCTTCTTCAAAAGGAACTTCAGAGTCGCATGATCGCAAACACAACAACCTTAGAACCAAGCAAATATGATCTAAACTTATCCAAAGCAAAAACAATGGCTAAAAGTTCTTTTTCGGTTGTGGTATAGTTGGCCTGAGCAAGATCTAGAGTTACGGAAGCATAGTATATCACATGAGAAGCTTTCCCCACTCTCTCGTGCCAAGATCGCTTCCTCTGCATAGTTAGAAGCATCACACATTAACTCAAATGGCAATGTCCGGTCGGTAATTTGGATGATAGGGGTACTAGTCAAGGCCTGCTTCAAGTGGTTGAAAGTCGCCTTGCACTTGTCATCAAAATTGAACTCCACATCTTTCTGCAATGGCGGGAAAGTGGAAGAGCAATCTTCTTGAAGTCGGCAATGAAGCGCTGTAGAAACCCGCATGACCAAGAAAAGAACGCACTTCCCGCACGCATGTGGGGTAAGATAGACAAGTAATTACATCAATCTTGGCAGGATCTACCTCAATGCCCTTCTTGGATACTACATGGCCTAAAACTATACCTGTTCTACCATAAAATGACATTTCTCAAAATTTAGTACAAGGTTAGTCTCAATGCATCTTTGCGATTACTCTAGATAAATTTGGCTAAACATGAATCAAAAGAAGAACCATAGGCAGTAAAGTCATCCATAAATACCTCCATGCACTCCTCTAAGAAATCGTAAAATATGCTCACCATGCGCTACCGGAAGGTACCAGGGCATTGCGGAGCCGGAAGGGCATCCGTCACGTAAGCAAAGGTGCCGAAGGGACAAGTAAATGTGGTCTTCTCCTGATCCTCCTGCAATGTGGATTTGGAAGTATCCAGTGTAGCCATCTAAAAAGCAAGAATGGGACTTACCAACCGTTCCGACATCGATCAATGAACGGAAGGGGGTAATGATCTTTCCGAGTGGCTTGGTTGAGACGTCGTAGTCAATGCGGACTCTCCACTATTCTGCACTCGGGTTGGAATGAGCTCATTCTTACGGTTGGCCACAACAACACCCCGGATTTCTTTGGAACTACTTGCACCGGCTCACCCACTTCTTTGTCAAAGATGGGATAGATAATGCCACTGCAGAGCTTGGTCACTTCTTTTTCACCACATCTAGAATGAGAGGATTGAGTCTCCTCTCGGGGTTGTCTCACCGGTTTAGTTTCCTCCTCAAGTAATATCCTGTGCATGCATGTGGAGGGGTTAATACCAGAATGTCTGCAAGTGTCCAACCAATTGCCCTTTTGTGTTGCTTCAAGACTTCCAATAATCTGGTTTCTTGCTCAGGTTGGAGGTGTTTGGTCATTATCACCGGGAGCTTCTCATCCTTTTCCAAGAATGCATACTTCAAATGCTCGGGCAAGGGCTTAAGTTCAATGGAGGGTGGTTCTTTGGGTAGATGGTACTAGTTTTGGAACCGAAACTAAATCGCTAAATTCTCGCTAGCTTGTACTGTACCTGCAAGCTGTGCACAATCTTGCAAAACAACATCATCATATCCTATGGAATCAAAAGAATCACACTTAGCAGCAGGATGAATGATAACATCGTTAATAACAACATCATTGCCATTAGTAACAGAAACAGAATCATCAATGTCAGCAGAATTAACAACAGCACATGATAAGTATGTAGAAATCTCGGCCGCAGTCGCACACATTGCGGTGGGTTTACAACCAAAAAGTCCTGGCAGCGAGAACAAGTATCACAAGCTATGCTATCGGTGTATCCTACAATTTCGTGAAACTCGCCAACATATCAGCATGCATATCATCAACCAGTAAATCAATGAAAATGAAAAACAGAATGATCCTCTAAAGGGTATTTCATGGCATCAAAAATGTTAAACTGAATGATATCATCACTAAATTCCATGGAAAGGGTACCAGCATGCACATCAATATTAGTTTTAGCAGTTTTCAAAAATGGCCTACCTAAGATCAATGGGGGTGGGGAAGAGGCAGATTGATCTTCCATATTCAACACATAAAAATCAGCTGGGAATATTAAATTATATACCCGAACCAGAACGTCCTCCAACATTCCTGCAGGTTGTGCAGTGCTCCGGGTTGCTAACTGAATGACAATGCCGGTGGGCTTTAGCTCTTCCATATGCAAGGAAGTGTAAACTGACTTTGGCATTACATTGATGGAGGCTCCCAAGTCTAGCAAGGCATGAGTGAACTGTTGGTGCCCTATGGTGCAAGGGATGGTAAAAGTGCCTGGGTCTTTGCATTTGGGAGGTAGGTTGGGCTGAATCAAAGCAGAGACATTCCTCCCCATACTCACTTTTTCAGTACCCTTTAGCTTCCTCTTATGGGTGCACATCTCTTTCAAAAACTTGGCATACTTGGGGATTTGTTTAATTGCCTCCAAGAGAGGTATATTCACCTCAACCTTCTGAAAAGTCTCTATAATTTCCTTATCCAAGTCAGTTTCAACCATATGCCTCGATTGTATCATTCGGTTTGGAAAAGGAAGAGGAATGTTGGAAGCTGACTTTTTTGGATGTTCACTTTTCTGCTGTACTAAATTTTCTGTCAACTGCTGATTTGATCCGGTTTTCTGCTTGGCTGTTGTAGGATCATTTGCTGCTGAATCTGCTACAGCATCTTGTTTTTCTGGGTCAATGGTAGAATCTGGAATTATCTGCTGTACTGGTTCATTGATTTGCCTACCACTGCGCAAAGCGATAGCACTAACATTGCCTCTAGGGTTTGGAGTGGTTTGAGAGGGTAATTGGCCAGAACCTTGTGACTTTAATTCATGAATAGATGTGGCAAGTTGGCCAATTTGAGTCTCCAAGTTCTGAATGGTGGTTTCAGTTCTCTGTTGAAACTGGATGTTATTAGTGGCCAACTGTTTCACCAAATCCTCCAATGAGGGCTCAGATTTTGTGGCTACAGGACCTTGCTGCTGGAATGGTGGTCTACTTGGTCCAAAGATGTGGTCGAAATCGATTTGTCCTTGCTTCTTCTTTGGAATGATGGTCTATACTGATTTGATGGTTGCTGATTTGATGCATTCCCATATCTCAGATTGGGATGGTCCCTCCAGCCAGGGTTGTAAGTGTTAGAGAATGGATCATACTTCTGTTGTTGCTGATGATGAAATTGTGGCTTTCCAGGAAATATACCAGCTGCAGCCACAGATTGGTCTTGAAACACAGAATCATCTTACAATGTGGGGCACGCATCTGTGGGATGAGAGGAACTAGAACATATGCTACAAACTCTTGCAGGGGTTTGCACACGTGGTTCGTGTTGTCCTATTGCCATCTGTCTAACCAAAGAAGTGAGCTCATCCAATCTATGTTCCACCATTTGTTGATCAGCATGTGAAGAGGTATTAACTTTATTGACTACTCTGGTTGCAGCACCCATTCGAGTACCAAATTGCTGAGAATTTGCTGCCATGTTTGCAATTAAGTTTCTGGCAGCAGTTGGAGTTTTATCTTCCAATGCTCCACCACTTGCAGCATCAATCATACTCCTTTCCATTGGCATCAATCCTTCATAGAAGTATTGGATCAGCAGTTGATCACTAATTTGATGGTGTGGGCAGTGATCAATCAATTTGAGACACGTATGTTAGCTTTGTATTAGGCATTATTAGATGTTTATTGTGCCCAATATTAGTACTTTAGATGAGTTTAATGTTGTTGGGCTTCATTGGGCTTTAATGCAAATATTGAATAATTTTCGGATTTTGATGCATTTTGACCTTTCTTCCTTGGTTAGGTCATAACTTGGGACTCGGTGATCCAATTGAGGTGATCTTGGTGTCTTTGGAAAGCTAAGACAATGCTCTACAAGTTTCATGAAGAACTCAAGAGCTGGATCGGAATGCTAAGGGTCCAAAATATCCCTGCAATACAGAGTGGGTTTGCTGTCACGGAACCATCTGGGCAGTATGCACATATTAGACTATATAGTGGGTTATAGGCCTCCTCTTGGGCTGAAACTTGGTCACTTGAAAGATAAGACCCATATCTCCAACTTCAATGAAGACCATTTTGTCAATAGATGTCGTTTTAGGCATGCTTCAGAAGCTACAAGTTGGTCTGAATTTGGAAACACGTTCTTCCAACCTAACTTGAGGTAGGTGAAGTGTTTTTGGCATTTCTGGAGTTCTAAAAGTCCAAATGACATGATTCAAATTGGAGATTTTCAAGGAGACAACTGGCTACAACTTTGATGAAGACATCCAAGCCAAAATGCACCGTCTAGGTGATGAATTTGAAGCCAGAAGTCGGATAAGAGTTGTTGACTAAAAGCCACCAACCATACACCAACCCACCTACCATGCACCAACCCACCAACCATGCATCAAGCTTCCATTTTTGACAAATTTCAGATTCGTATAGCTTGTATTCAGATTATGTACATGTACAAATTGGCTTCTAGGATTAGTATAAATAGAGCCAACCTCTTTGTATTAGAGGCATTCAATTTGGAAGTAAGTTTCAAGAAAGTTTAAGTATTTGTGAGAGTTTTCTTTCTCTTCTTCTCCATTCTCTTTGCAATTTCGTTTTTGTTCTTTAAATTCTGAGTTCTTCCTTCCCATCCATGGAAGGCTAGGCTCTCATAATCAATCCAAGGGATTAGCCATCTTGTTGTTTAATTTGGAGATCTTGTTTTGCTTGTTCATATTGCTTAATTGTTATTCAAGTTTCTCTTCTTCCTCTTTTGATTTTTATCTAGATTAAATTGCTTAATTTGATTTAGATGTTGATGTGGTAATAGCTTTATTATCATGTATTCAAAGAGGATCATAAAGATTAAATAATATATTAAAGCTTTTTGATAGATTGTTTAGCTTGGTTAAATTCTAGATCTTAAGTTAATCTATGTTGGATGGTGCTTACTTTATCTAACCTTGGTTAATCAAATCCTAGATGCTTATCTAGTAAAGAATTCTTGGATCATGTTAAGGCTTCTTGATGTGATATAAGGCCAAGAACATGGTTAGCAATTAAGTGAATTTCTTGTGATCAATGATGAGTTAAATTCAAGATCGATAAATTTCCTTGGATTGGTTGTTTCTTTAGATTTGTTTACAACTTTTAATCTCCTACTTTTATTAATCTTGTTAATCAACAACAAAACCCCCATTTTCTAATTATCTTGATCTAATTAAATCTTTGTTTTTGGATCCTTGAGAGACGATTCGGTTCATTCTCTATACTACAAATTAGTTTGTGAACCGGTTATTTTATTTGATAGGTCTCGACAACCTCTTGTCAAATTTGGCGCCGTTGCCGGGGATCCAAGGCAACTATTTGATCATTTCAAGATCCCATCTAACTCTAACAAATGTGTTTGTTTTGTTTTTGAAGCTTTTTCAAGTGGGATTCGGCTGAAATTGGATAAAGGGCATTGTGTCAAGAATTTCGGTTCGGGCATCTCTGATTGATTTGAATTTTGGTACATAAATGGAAAATATTATTCTGAGAAAGGCTCACTGCTTTTAGTGAGGTCACCCTTATTTTTGCAAAATTCCATCGTTTAGACTGCTTTTTTAATTTTTTAAGATATTTTATTATTTTGTTGGATAGTATTTGTGTGTAGATTTTATCCTGTGGTGGTTCCATAATTTTTAAAATTCATTTGATACTGTTTTTTATTTTTGTTTAATTTTTTGGAGTATTTGTTTTAGGAATTTTTAGTGTTTTAGTTGTTATTACTTTTCTAATACCTTCTTATGAACTGCATGCTGTATGACTAGATTTGATCCTGGTACCTTGCATTCATTTGATCCTGAAATTGATAGAACATTTCATACACTTCATAGAATTCATAGGACTGGTAGTAGCATTCATAGAGCTAATAGAATTACTTACGGAATTGGACTTGAACTTGACATTGCACCTAATCTTGTTGACTCTTTTAATCTGTTGAGTCTGTCATTAGTACTTCAAGATGTCGATCATCGAGTCTCGTTGATTTTACTATGGTGACTATAACAATAGGACCCTTAAGGAATTGGTGCACTGATGTGAATTATCAACCTTTGTGCATTCAATATCCCGAACTTAATGTTAATTTTGAGTTGAAATCGGATTGATACACTTGCTGCCCAAGTTTCATGGTCTTGCGGTGAAGATCCACATAAGCATTTGAAGGAGTTCCATGTTGTCCGCTCCACCATGAAACCTCATGGAATAGTGAAGATCACATCAAGCTAAGGGCCTTTCCTTTCTCTTTGGATGGTCTTTGCTAAGGATTGGTTGTATTACTTACAACCTCGCCGCCATCACTTCTTGGAATGACATGAAAAGATTATTTACGGAGAAGTTCTTTCCTGCATCAAGAACTAGCTGCAATAAGGAAAGATATTTGTGGCATAAGGCAAATCGGTGGTGAAACTCTCCATGAGTATTGGGAGAGATTCAAGAAATTGTGCTCAAGCCGCCCACACCATCAAATTAGTGATCAAGCTGGATCCAATACTTCTATGAAGGATTGATGCCAATGGAAAGGAGTATGATTGATGCTGCAAGTGGTGGAGCATTGGTAGATAAAACTCCAGCTGCTGCCCGAAACTTAATTGCAAACATGGCAGCAAATTCTCAGCAATTTGGTACTCGAATGGGTGCTGCAACCGGAGTAGTCAATGAAGTTAATACCTCTTCACATGTTGATCAACAAAGGGTGGAACATAGATTGGATGAGCTCACTTCTTTGGTTAGACAGATGGCAATAGGACAACACGAACCACGTGTGCAAACCCCTGCAAGAGTTTGTAGCATATGTTCTAGTTCCTCTCATCCTACAGATTCGTGCCCCACATTGCAAGATGATTCTGAGTTTCAAGACCAATCGTAGGTGACTGGTATATTTCCTGGGAAGCCACAATTCCATCAGCTCAACAACGAAATATGATCCATTCTCCAACACTTACAACCCTGGTGGAGGGACCATCCCAATCGAGATATGGGAATGCATCAAATCAAGACCACCAAACCGAGATAGACCACCATTCCAGCAGCAAGCAAGGACAAATCAGTTTCAGCCACATGCTGGACCAAGTAGACCACAATTCCAGCAGCAAGGTCCTGTAGCCACAAAATCTGAGCCCTCATTGGAGGATTTGGTGAAACAGTTGGCCACCAATAACATCCAGTTTCAACAGAACTGAAACCACCATTCAGAACTTGGAGACTCAAATTGGTCAACTTGCCACATCAATTCATGAATTAAAGTCACAGGGTTCTGGCCAATTACCCTCTCAAACCACTCCAAACCCTAGAGGTAATGTTAGTGCTATAGCTTTACGCAGTGGTAAGCAAATCAATGGACCAGTGCAGCAGATACTTCCAGATTCTACCCTTGGCCTAGAGAAACAAGATTCTACAGCAACTTCAAGTTCTGCAGCTAATTCAGATGCTGTAGCAGATTTAGCAGCAAATGATCCTACAACAGCCAAGCAGAAAATCGGATCAAATCAGCAGTTGACAGAAAATTTAGTACAGCAGAAAAGTGAACATCCAAAAAAGTCAGCTTCCAACATTCCTCTTCCTATTCCCAACCGAATGATACAGCCGAGGCATATGGTTGAGACTGACTTGGATAAGGAAATTATGGAGACTTTTCAGAAGGTTGAGGTGAATATACCTCTCTTGGAGGCAATTAAACAAATCCCCAAGTATGCCAAGTTTTTGAAAGAGATGTGCACCCATAAGAGGAAGCTAAAGGGGACTGAAAAAGTGAGTATGGGGAGGAATGTCTCTGCTTTGATTCAGCCCAACCTACCTCCCAAATGCAAAGACCCAGGAACTTTTACCATCCCTTGCACCATAGGGCACCAACAGTTCACTCATGCCTTGCTAGACTTGGGAGCCTTCATCAATGTAATGCCAAAGTCAGTTTACACTTCCTTGCATATGGGAGAGCTAAAGCCCACCGGCATTGTCATTCAGTTAGCAAACCGGAGCACTGAACAACCTGCAGGAGTGTTGGAGGACGTTCTGGTTCGGGTACATAATTTAATATTCCCAGCTGATTTTTATGTGTTGAATATGGAAGATGAATCTGCCTCTTCCCCACCCCCATTGATCTTAGGTAGGCCATTTTTGAAAACTGCTAAAACTAAGATTGATGTGCATCTTTGTACCCTTTCCATGGAATTTGGTGATGATATCATTCAGTTTAACATTTTTGATGCCATGAAATACCCTGTAGAGGATCATTCTGTTTTTCATTTTGATGTCATTGATTTACTAGTTGATGATATGCATGCTGATATGTTGGCAGAGTTTCCTGAAATTGTAAGATACACTGATAGCATAGCTTGTCATACTTGTTCTGCTTGCTTCGGACTTTCTGGTTGTAAACCCAATGCAATGTGTGCGACTGTCTTTGAGATTTCTACATACTTGTCATGTCTTTGTTGTTAATTCTGCGACATTGATGATTCTCGTTATTAATGGCAATGATCTTTGTTATTAATGATGTTGTCATTCATCCTGCTGCTAAGTGTGATTCTTTTGATTCCATAAGATATGATGATGTTGTTTTGCAAGATTGTGCACAGCTTGCAGGTACAAGTGCAACTACTGAGAATTTAGCAGATTTAGTTTCGGTTCCAAAACTAGTACCATCAGTCCAGCAACCACCCTCCATTGAACTTAAGCCCTTGCCCGAGCATTTGAAGTATGCATTCTTGGAGGAGGATGAGAAGCTCCCGGTGATAGTAGCCAAACACCTCCAACCTGAGCAAGAAACCAGATTATTGGAAGTTTTGAAGCAACATAAAAGGGCAATTGGTTGGACACTTGCAGATATTCCTGGTATTAACCCCTCCATATGCATGCACAGGATATTACTTGAGGAGGAAACTAAACCAGTGAGACAACCCCAGAGGAGACTGAATCCTCTCATTCTAGATGTGGTGAAAAAAGAGGTGACCAAGCTACTGCAGGCTGGCATTATCTATCCCATCTCTGACAGCAAGTGGGTAAGCCCGGTGCAAGTAGTTCCAAAGAAATCCGGAGTGACTGTCGTGGCCAACCAGAAGAATGAGCTCATTCCAACCCGAGTGCAGAATAGGCCGGAGAGTCCTCATTGACTACGGACGTCTCAACCAAGCCACTCGGAAAGATCATTACCCCCTTAGGTCATTGATCGAGATCTTTGGAACGGTTGGTAGTAAGTCCCATTACTGCTTTTAGATGGCTACACTGGATACTTCCAAATCCACATTGCACCGGAGGATCAGGAGAAGACCACATTTACTTGTCCCTTCGGCACCTTTGCTTACAGACGGATGCCCTTCGGCCTCTGCAATGCCCCTGGTACCTTCCAACGGTGCATGGTGAGCATATTTTTTGATTTCTTAGAGGAATGCATGGAGGTGTTTATGGATGACTTCACTGTCTATGGTTCATCTTTTGATTCATGTTTAGCTAGCTTATCTAGGGTGCTGCATAGATGCATTGAGACTAACCTTGTGCTAAATTTTGAGAAATGCCATTTTATGGTAGAACAGGGTATAGTTTTAGGCCATGTAGTATCTAGTAAGGGCATTGAGGTAGATCCTGCCAAGATTGATGTAATTACTTGTCTATCTTACCCCACATGCGTGCGGGAAGTGCGTTCTTTTCTTGGTCATGCAGGTTTCTACAGGCGCTTCATTGCCGACTTCAGCAAGATTGCTCTTCCACTTTCCCAGTTACTGCAGAAAGATGTGGAGTTCAATTTTGATGACATGTGCAAGGCAGCTTTCAACCACTTGAAGCATGCCTTGACTAGTACCCCTATCATCCAGCCTCCTGACTGGACATTGCCATTTGAGTTAATGTGTGATGCTTCTAACTATGCAGTAGGAGCAGTCTTGGCACAGAGAGTGGGGAAAGCTTCTCATGTGATATACTATGCTTCGTAACTCGGATCTTTGCTCGTGCCAACTATACCACAAGCGAAAAAGAGCTTTTAGCCATTGTTTTTGCTTTGGATAAGTTTAGATCATATTTGCTTGGCTCTAAGGTTGTTGTGTTTATCGATCATGCAAAGACTTAAGTTTCTTTTGAAGAAGCCAGAGGCAAAGCCTCGACTAATAAGGTGGATGCTACTGCTCCAAGAGTTTCATATAGAGATCCGTGACAAGAGTGGAGCAGAAAATCTAGTGGCAGATCACTTGAGCCGCATTGAAAGGGCTTCAAATCCCTTCCCTGTACAGGACTCCTTCCCAGATGAGCAGCTTATGCAGTTGCAAGGTAAGAACACCTTCCCTTGGTTTGCTGATATGGTGAATTTCTTGGTTGCTTCAGTTTTTCCCTCACATTTCACTCGTGCACAAATTTATAAACTTAAGAGTGAATCAAAATATTATGTGTGGGATGATCCATATCTGTGGCGATTTTGTAGTGACCAAATTATTAGGCGATGTGTGCCTAATCAAGAGTTTCATTCTGTTCTTAGCTTTTGTCATGCATTTGCATGTGGTGGACATTTTGGGCCTCAACGTACAGCTAGGAAAGTTTTAGACTCTGGTTTATATTGGCCTACCTTGTTTCATGATGCATATTCGTTTTGTAAGTCTTGTGAACAGTGTCAGAGAACATGGAACATTTCTCGCAGGAATGAGATGCCCCAAAGAACCTCTCTTATTGTGAAATCTTTGATGTATGGGGTATTGATTTCATGGGACCTTTTCCTGTTTCCTTTGGTTATGTTTACATTTTAATAGCTGTTGACTATGTATCAAAATGGGTGGAGGCTAAAGCCACTCGGACTGATGATTCTAAAGTTGTTGTGGATTTTGTTAGATCACAGATTTTCTGTAGGTTTGGAATCCCGAGAGCTATCATCAGTGATCAAGGCACCCATTTCTGTAACCGGAGCATGGAGGGATTGATGAGGAAATATGGCGTGTTGCATAAAGTTTCTACACCTTACCATCCCCAGACTAATGGTCAAGCCGAGGTCTCCAATAGAGAGATCAAGCGCATACTTGAAAAAAAAGTCCAACCTAATCGGAAGGATTGGAGCATGAGGCTTGAGGATGCTCTTTGGGCTTACCGGACCGCTTACAAAACTCCAATCGGGATGTCTCCATATCGGATAGTCTATGGTAAGGCATGCCACTTGCCAGTAGAAATTGAGCACAAAGCATATTGGGCTGTGAAGCAATGCAACATGAATTTGGCCGGAGCTGGCATAGAGCGGAAGTTGCAGTTACAGGAATTGGAAGAGATCCACCTAGATGCCTATGAGAGCTCCCGACTCTACAAAGAAAAGACCAAGCCTTCCATGATAAGTTTATTCTTCGGAAGGAGTTTTCAGTTGGGCAAAAAGTTCTCTTGTTTAATTCTCGCCTTAAGTTGATGCCTGGTAAATTAAGGTCTAGGTGGGACGGTCCGTTTGTTGTCACTAACATTTTTCCTCATGGTGCAGTGGAAATTAAGAGTGAAGCCACCAACAAAGTATTCAAAGTTAATGGTCACCGCCTCAAAAATTTTTATGAAGGAGCTCAAGAGAACCTCGTGGAGGAAGTTCAACTGCAGGATGCCCTCTACCATGATTGATCACTACTGTGTTGAAAAAAAAAGAAGACAAAAAAAAAAGACAAAAAAAAAAAGCCACGATTAATGTCAATTGCCAGAGATTGAATCATTATTAGGGAGGACCCATCGCTCGTGCAAAATCTTCAATCACGCTGGCTAAGGACATTAAAAGTAGCGCTTCTTGGGAGGCAACCCAAGCTTTTTGCAATCACAGGAATCGAGACAGAAACTTGGTGCCAAGCGAGAAAATCTATCAGAGTTTGATTTTTCTGTCTTAATTTTGTTTATTTTTCGTTGACAGATGATTTTTCACCGGTTAAATGGCGGATAACGGTACTCCGTGAAATTTCTTTTCAGTCCCTTCAGTTACCCACAAATACTGAAATCTGTACATAATTTTACTCAATTTTTTTTTCTCTCTCTTTCTTCTTTCTTTCGAAATGGATAATCAGCTTTTTAATCTCCGCAAGCAATTCCCTTCTCTCCCTCAAAATGCTTTAACTAACATTTATTGTGCAAGGTTTGAGAGATTAAGGATGCTTATGCACAAAGGCATCCCTGCGGATATACGCTGGTTGATCGAAGCAAAGGTCCGACTCAGAGGTGAATTTTCTGACGCTCTTGTTTCATATATGCCAGGACTAGGCAAAAGTTCATATGCAAAGAAGAGAAGAGCAAAAAGGTTACGAGTCTGCTATAAATGTGCAAGATGGACCTGTAACACAAAATGCAAATCAATTGGAATGACGTCTATAAACCGAGATGATAAAATTAACTTCATAAAGGATGGCATGAGTAAGGAGTCTTTAGATAACATTCTATTGACTCTTGAGACGCATCCTAGTGGAGATGTGCAAAAAGTACTTCTCGATTTATGGCCAATATTCCAAGATGAACATGAGCGATATAGTCTCGGGAATCTGACTCAAAAAGACCCTGTTTGCCAATTTTTAAGAAAATTGGATGGGAAGCCGACCATCGGCCCATAGAGAGCATTCAAGCCGTTACTGGACGTAAAACCAGAGGAATTTGTGAGCCACAATCACACCTCCTGTAAGTATTATTTTCTTTGTCTTTTTCTTTTTTTTATCTTCTTGTTTATTAAAAAAAAATCAAAAAAATAAAATAAAAAAAAAATTCAAAAAAAAAATTCAAAAAAAAAGAAAAAAGAAAAAAAATTCAAATCAAATCAAAAGTAGCCGTATTCTTTTGAAATATGCGTTGCATATTTTCAAACTTCTTCTGACACATATAGATTAGTCTTTTATCATTGTCATATAGCTATTATCATTGTTGTGCTTATTTTCAAACTTACCTGACACACGGATCTACCCCTCCTTTATAGGTGTAATTATTACCTTTGAGTTTTGATGCCTTTAAATATTGCACTTTGCTCTCTTCAGATCATTGATAAGGTGAGAGTACAAAAAAAAAAAACGAAGAGAAAAAAAAATGGAAGTCACTTCAGTTCGTCGGATCAAGAGTGTTTGTGTCTTTTGTGGACCTAATCCTGGGAAAGATAAAGAGTTTGTAAATATTGCACACCATCTTGGTCGAGTGCTAGCTGAGAGAGAAATCCATTTAGTTTATGGAGGAGGTAGTCTTGGGTTAATGGGTTGTGTAGCAACTGCTGCACATTTAGGAGGTGGCAAAGTCTTTGGTGTCATTCCCAGTCCTTTATCTACCAGCAAGCCCATTGGAAAAACATTAGGGGATGAAGTAATGGTATTTTGCATGCACCAACGCATGAACATTATGATAGCAAATGCTGATGCCTTTATTGCCCTACCTGGTGGTTTTGAAACTTTGGAAGAACTCTTTCAAATTACATCCTGGTCACAGCAGAACTTTCACCAAAAACCCATAGGTATATTAAATGTTAATGGTTTTTATGACAGTTTGTTTTGTTTTCTTGATCATCTTTGTCAGAAAAAGGTTCATCTCACAAGCGACACGTCAAAGTCTTGTAATCACGCAACTCCTGAACAATTGCTCGATCAACTCAATGCATTTGTACCACAACGTGATCCAGTAATGGCTCCACTGAATTGGGAACAAGGTAGCAGCAGCAAAAAGCAAAAACTTGATTTGACTTTGTCTTTGTGAATTTTTGTTTTCTCTTATGGTTTTAGTTTTTTGTAATTTTTCTTATTTCAGGCTCGATTTGCAGTTTTCTGGTAAGACCTTCTACACTCTACCTATCTTTATTTTGACATTGGGGACAATGTCTTTAATTAGTTGGGGGGAGGGATAGTTGACATTACCATGTACATAGTTTAGTTAAAAAAAAAAAGAAGCTAATCTTTATTATTACTAACTTTTTAGATGTATGATGGCAGAGTAAGGAGTAGTTTTGCTCTTGAGACGCATCTTAACTTGCATTTCATAATAGGTCTTAAATCATCTTTGTTCTTGTATATATATTAAAAAAAAAAAAAACACACACACACAAACACACACACACACACAATTTTGATCTTTTCAATTGATTTTGATACAAGCATGTGCTGAATCTGAGCTTAATTGATGATAAAAGTATGCAAAACAGTTTACAGTTGAATCATTTTCATGATATACATGTGTATATGATTGTGGATATTAGGAAGAAGGCATGGTTGAATTGAGTGAATGTTCCATACCTTTGTGAGTTTTGAGCTTTTCCAAGTTTGATACTTACACTTGGTTATTTTCTTTCATGAGTGATGTCAATTATGCATTTATTTTCTAGAACTTGCATTGAATCGATTTGAGATTACATTGGTCTGTATGTTGCATGAAAATGACAAGAGGCATTTTTTCTTGACTTAGCTGCTTTGGCCAAATAAACCTACCTTGCATTTATCTAAATATTAACTCCCTCTGAGCCTATTTTCCTATTCTTTGTTCTTAGCTCATTACAAGCTTTGAGTGAAAAACCATGTTTTACCTTACCTTAGGGAATGGGAGAGCATTGATTTTCTTATTGGAGGAGTTCTTTTGCTTGCAATGATTTAAGTGTGGGGGAATTGGTGTGCTGATACGAAATACTTGGTACAAAAACAACAAAAAACAAAAAAACAAAAAAAAATAAAAAATAAAAAAAAAGAATAGAAAAAGGAAGGAATGTGTGAAGAGAATGAGCATTTTATGGTTTTGGATAAAAAAATTTATTCTTTCTACTTGAATTACTCCTCAATGCTCTTTTATTCTCTTTGGTTTTAACCTGCTATTATCTATATTGTTCCCTTCCTTCACCTTATAAGTTCCATTACAACCTTTTTGAAAGACCTCTTGATTTTTGCAATTTATTTGATCTAAGTAGTGGAGAATTGATGTATATGCAAGCCTATGGTAAAATACTTTCATAATTTGACTGAGTTGAGCGTAAACAGTTAACCTAAACACCTTGTGTGATTTGAGTGTCACTTGTGAAGAATTTTACTCAATCTGAACATGCCTATTTCTGATTAAAGCATGATTATGCTATACTTTATTCTCAATTGATTTGATTCAACTATTCTTTGTTAAACATACTTGACTTATTAATTATGGTTTATATTTGATACAATGCTTGTATTTAAAAATTAGTTGAATTGATTAAATAAAATATTACATGTTTGTGGGTATCATCCTGGTAAACCCTCACGAGACTATAACTCGTCCACTAGGGACACCTAGGGGTTTAAAGGCTTGTGGCACATGCTAAGTGCCATCGTGTTTTCCTACAGAAGTGGATTAGATTAGGTACAATCAGTTTTTATGTTTTTAGTTTAATAATATGATGTTTCTTGTTTTTCTTTAGTTTCGTTGTTATGTGTTTTGCCCAGGAGTGCAAAAGCTTAAGTGTGGGGGAATTTGATCAATCAATTTGAGACACTTATGTTAGCTTTGTATTAGGCATTATTAGATGTTTATTGTGCCCAATATTAGTACTTTAGATGAGTTTAATGTTGTTGGGCTTCATTGGGCTTTAATGCAAATATTGAATAATTTTCGGATTTTGATGCATTTTGACCTTTCTTCCTTGGTTAGGTCATAACTTGGGACTCGGTGATCCAATTGAGGTGATCTTGGTGTCTTTGGAAAGCTAAGACAATGCTCTACAAGTTTCATGAAGAACTCAAGAGCTGGATCGGAATGCTAAGGGTCCAAAATATCCCTGCAATACAGAGTGGGTTTGCTGTCACGGAACCATCTGGGCAGTATGCACATATTAGACTATATAGTGGGTTATAGGCCTCCTCTTGGGCTGAAACTTGGTCACTTGAAAGATAAGACCCATATCTCCAACTTCAATGAAGACCATTTTGTCAATAGATGTCGTTTTAGGCATGCTTCAGAAGCTACAAGTTGGTCTGAATTTGGAAACACGTTCTTCCAACCTAACTTGAGGTAGGTGAAGTGTTTTTGGCATTTCTGGAGTTCTAAAAGTCCAAATGACATGATTCAAATTGGAGATTTTCAAGGAGACAACTGGCTACAACTTTGATGAAGACATCCAAGCCAAAATGCACCGTCTAGGTGATGAATTTGAAGCCAGAAGTCGGATAAGAGTTGTTGACTAAAAGCCACCAACCATACACCAACCCACCTACCATGCACCAACCCACCAACCATGCATCAAGCTTCCATTTTTGACAAATTTCAGATTCGTATAGCTTGTATTCAGATTATGTACATGTACAAATTGGCTTCTAGGATTAGTATAAATAGAGCCAACCTCTTTGTATTAGAGGCATTCAATTTGGAAGTAAGTTTCAAGAAAGTTTAAGTATTTGTGAGAGTTTTCTTTCTCTTCTTCTCCATTCTCTTTGCAATTTCGTTTTTGTTCTTTAAATTCTGAGTTCTTCCTTCCCATCCATGGAAGGCTAGGCTCTCATAATCAATCCAAGGGATTAGCCATCTTGTTGTTTAATTTGGAGATCTTGTTTTGCTTGTTCATATTGCTTAATTGTTATTCAAGTTTCTCTTCTTCCTCTTTTGATTTTTATCTAGATTAAATTGCTTAATTTGATTTAGATGTTGATGTGGTAATAGCTTTATTATCATGTATTCAAAGAGGATCATAAAGATTAAACAATATATTAAAGCTTTTTGATAGATTGTTTAGCTTGGTTAAATTCTAGATCTTAAGTTAATCTATGTTGGATGGTGCTTACTTTATCTAACCTTGGTTAATCAAATCCTAGATGCTTATCTAGTAAAGAATTCTTGGATCATGTTAAGGCTTCTTGATGTGATCTAAGGCCAAGAACATGGTTAGCAATTAAGTGAATTTCTTGTGATCAATGATGAGTTAAATTCAAGATCGGTAAATTTCCTTGGATTGGTTGTTTCTTTAGATTTGTTTACAACTTTTAATCTCCTACTTTTATTAATCTTGTTAATCAACAACAAAACCCCCCTTTTCTAATTATCTTGATCTAATTAAATCTTTGTTTTTGGATCCTTGAGAGACGATTCGGTTCATTCTCTATACTACAAATTAGTTTGTGAACCTGTTATTTTATTTGATAGGTCTCGACAACCTCTTGTCAGGCAGCTTGAGCACAATTTCTTGAATCTCTCCCAATACTCATGGAGAGTTTCACCACTGATTTGCCTTATGCCACAAATATCTTTCCTTATTGCAGCAGTTCTTGATGCAGGAAAGAACTTCTCCAGAAATAATCTTTTCATGTCATTCCAAGAAGTGATGGCAGCAGGTTGTAAGTAATACAACCAATCCTTAGTAGCACCATCCAAAGAGAAAGGAAAGGCCCTTAGCTTGATGTGATCTTCAGCTATTCCATGAGGTTTCATAGTGGAGCAGACAACATGGAACTCCTTCAAATGCTTATGTGGATCTTCACCTGCAAGACCATGAAACTTGGGCAGCAAGTGTATCAATCCAGATTTCAACTCAAAATCAACATTAAGTTCAGGATATTGAATGCACAAAGGTTGATAATTCACATCAGGTGCAACCAATTCCTTAAGGGTCCTATTGTTATAGTCAGCCATAGTAAAATCAACAGACTCAAGATCGATTAATCAAGTACTAATGACAGACTCAACAGGATTAAAAGAGTCAACAAGATTAGGTGCAATGTCAAGTTCAAGTCCAATTCCAGATGTAATTCTATTAGCTCTATGAATGCTACTACCAGTCCTATGAATTCTATGAAGTGTATGAAATGTTCTATCAATTTCAGGATCAAATGAATGCAAGGTACCAGGATCAAATCTAGTCATACAGCATGCAGTTCATAAGAAGGTATTAGAAAAGTAATAACAACTAAAACACTAAAAATTCCTAAAACAAATACTCTAAAAAATTAAACAAAAATAAAAAAAACAGTATCAAATGAATTTTAAAAATTATGGAACTACCACAGGATAAAATCTACACACAAATACTATCCAACAAAATAATAAAATATCTTAACAAATTGAAAAAGTGGTCTAAACGATGGAATTTGGCAAAAATAAGGGTGACCTCACTATAAATAGTGAGCCTTTCTCAGAATAATATTTTCCATTTGTGTACCAAAATTCAGATCAATCAGAGATGCCCGAACCGAAATTCTTGACACAATGCCCTTTATCCAATTTCAGCCGAATCCCACTTGAAAAAGCTTCAAAAACAAAACAAACACATTTGTTAGAGTTAGATGGGATCGTGAAATGATCAAATAGTTGCCTTGGGTCCCCGGCAACGGCGCCAAATTTGACAAGAGGTTGTCGAGACCTATCAAATAAAATAACCGGTTCACAAACTAATTTGTAGTATAGAGAATGAACCGAATCGTCTCTCAATGATCCAAAAACAAAGATTTAATTAGATCAAGATAATTAGAAAAGGGGGTTTTGTTGTTGATTAACAAAATTAATAAAAGTAGGAGATTCAAAATTGTAAACAAATCTAAAGAAACAACCAATCCAAGGAAATTTACCGATCTTGAGTTTAACTCATCATTGATCACAAGGAATTCACTTAATTGCTAACCATGTTCTTGGCCTTAGATCACATCAAGAAGCCCTAACATGATCCAAGAATTCTTTACTAGATAAGCATCTAGGATTTGATTAACCAAGGTTAGATAAAGTAAGCACCATCCAACATAGATTAACTTAAGATCTAGAATTTAACCAAGCTAAACAATCTATCAAAAAGCTTTAATATATTGTTTAATCTTTATGATCCTCTTTGAATACATGATAATAAAGCTATTACCACATCAACATCTAAATCAAATTAAGCAATTTAATCTAGATAAATATCAAAAGAGGAAGAAGAGAAACTTGAATAACAATTAAGCAATATGAACAAGCAAAACAAGATCTCCAAATTAAACAACAAGATGGCTAATCCCTTGGATTGATTATGAGAGCCTAGCCTTCCATGGATGGGAAGGAAGAACTCAGAAAATAAAGAACAAAAACGAAATTGCAAAGAGAATGGAGAAGAAGAGAAAGAAAACTCTCACAAATATTTAAACTTTCTTGAAACTTACTTCCAAATTGAATGCCTCTAATACAAAGAGGTTGGGTCTATTTATACTAATCCTAGAAGCCAATTTGTACATGTACATAATCTGAATACAAGCTATAAGAATATGAAAATTGTCAAAAATGGAAGCTTGATGCATGGTTGGTGGGTTGGTGCATGGTTGGTGGGTTGGTGTATGGTTGGTGGCTTTTAGTCAACAACTCTTATCCGACTTCTGGCTTCCAATTCATCACCTAGACGGTGCATTTTGGCTTGGATGTTTCATCAAAGTTGTAGCCAGTTGTCTCCTTGAAACTCTCCAATTTGAATCATGTCATTTGGACTTTTAGAACTCCAGAAATGCCAAAAACACTGCACCTACCTCAAGTTAGGTTAGAAGAATGTGTTTCCAAATTCAGACCAACTTGTAGCTTCATTATCATGCCTAAAACGACATCTATTGACAAAATGGTCTTCAGTGAAGTTGGAGATATGGTTCTTATCTTTCAAATGACCAAGTTTCAGCCCAAGAGGAGGTCTATAACCCACTATATAGTCCAATATGTGCATACTACCCAGATGGTTCCGTGACAGCAAACTCACTCTGTATTGCAAGGCTATTTTGGGCCCTTAGAAGTCCGATCCAGCTCTTGAGTTCTTCATGAAACTTGTAGATCCTTGTCTTAGCTTTCCAAAGACACCAAGATCACCTCAATTGGATCACCGAGTCCCAAGTTATGGCCTAACCAAGGAAGAAAGGTCAAAATGCATCAAAATCCGACAATTATCCAACATTTACATTAAAACCCAATGAAGCCCAACAACATTAAACTCATCTAAAATACTAATATTGGGCACAATAAACATCTAATGAAGCCTAATACAAAGCTAATATAAGTGTCTCAAATTGATTGATCAGTCCCCGTACCGGATTGTCTTTGGGAAGGCGTGCCACCTTATAGTGAAAATTGAGCATAAATCCTATTGGGCGGTGAAACAGTGTAACCTTGACTTGAGTCAATCCATATCTCAAAGGAAGCACCAACTTCAGGAACTTGAGGAGCTTCGATTAGAGGCGTATGAGAACTCTCGGATCTACAAGGAGAAGACCAAATTCCTTCATGATAAGATGTTGGTACGAAAAGAGTTCACCATTGGTCAATTGCAGGAGGCTCTCTACCATGATTGATCACTACTTTGTTGAAAAAAAAAAATTAAGCCAAGATTAAGGTCAATGGCCAGAAATTGAATCATTATTGGGGAGGACCCATCGATCATGCAAATATTCAATCACGCTGGCTGATGACATTAAAAGTAGCGCTTCTTGGGAAGTAACCCAAGTTTTCTAACTCTTTCATTTTTTAAACTTTGACTTATTTGCTATCACAGGAATCGAAACAGAAAATCGGTGCCAAGTGAGAAAATCTATCAAAGTTTGATTTTTCTGTCTTAATTTTGTTTGTTTTTCTTTGACAAATGATTTTTCACCGGTTAAATGACGGATAATGGTACTCCGTGAAAATCTTTTTCGATCCCTTCAGTTACCCACAAACATTGAAATCTATATATAATTTTACTCAATTTTTTTTTCTCTCTTTCTTCTTTCTTTCGAAATGGATAATCAGCTTGTTAACCTCTGCAAACGATTTCCTTCTCTCCCTCAAAATGCTTTAACTAACATTTATTGTGCAAGGTTTGAGAGATTAAGGATGCTTATGTACAAAGGCATCCCTGCGGATATACGCTGGTTGATCGAAGCAAAGGTTCGAATCACAGGGAAATTTTCTAACGCTCTTGTTTCATATATGCCAGGGTTAGACAAAAGTTCATATGCATAGAAAAGAAGAGCAAAAAGGTTACGAGTCTGCTTTAAATGTGCAAGATGAACCTGTAACACAAATTGCAGATCAATTGGAATGGCGTCCATAAAGGATGGCATGAGTAAGGAGTCTTTAGATAACATTCTATTGACTCTTGAGACGCATCCTAGTGGAGATGTGCAGAAAGTACTTCTCGATTTATGGCCAATATTCCAAGATGAATATGAGCGTTATAGTCTCGGGAATCTGACTCAAAAAGATTCTGTTTGCCAATTTTTAAGAAAATTGGATGGGAAACCAACCATCGGCCCATAGAAAGCATTCAAGCCGTTACTGGACGTAAAACCAGAAGAAAATGTAAGCCACAGTCACTCCTCCTGTAAGTATTATTTTTTATTTTTTACTTTTCCTTTTTCTTCTTGTTTATTAAAAAAAAAATTAGCCTTATTTTTTTGAAATATGCGTTGCATATTTTCAAACTTCTTCTGACATATATAGATTAGTCTTTTATCCTTGTCATATAGCTATTATCATTGTTGTGCTTCTTTTCAAACTTGCCTGACACACAGATCTACCCCTCCTTTATAGGTGTAATTATTACATTTGAGTTTTGATTCCTTTAAATGATGCACTTTACTCTCTTTAGATCATTGATAAGGTGAGAGTACAAAAAAAAAACAAAGAAAAGAAAATGGAAGTCACTTCAGTTCGTCGGATCAAGAGTGTTTGTGTCTTATGTGGATATAATCCTGGGAAAGATAAAGAGTTTGTAAATATTGCAAACCATCTTGGTCGAGTGCTAGCTGAGAGAGAAATACGTTTAGCTTTCGGAGGAGGTAGTCTTGGGTTAATGGATTGTGTAGCAATTGCTGCACATTTAGGAAGTGGCAAAGTCCTTGGTGTCATTCCTAGTCCTTTAGCTATTGGCAATCCCACTGAAAAAACAGTAAGGGATGAAGTAATGGTATCTTGCATGCACCAACGCATGAACATTATGATAGCAAATGCTGATGCCTTTATTGCCCTACCTGGTGGTTTTGGAACTTTGGAAGAGCTTTTCCAAATTACATCTTGGTCACAGCTGAACTTTCACCAAAAACCCATAGGTATATTAAATGTTAATGGTTTTTTTGACAGTTTGTTTTTTTTTTCTTGATCATGCTGTGGAACAAATATTCATCTCCCAAGCGACACGTCAAATTCTTGTAACCGCTGTAACCCCTGAACAATTGCTCGATCAACTACACGAATTTGTCCTACAACGTCATCCAGCAATGACTTCATTGAATTGGGAACAAGGTAGCAGCAGCAAAAAGCAAAAACTTGATTTGACTTTGTCCTTGTGAATTTTTGTTTTCTCTTATGGTTTTAGTTTTTTGTAATTTTTTCTTATTTCAGGCCCGATTTGCAGTTTTCTAGTAAGACCTTCTACACTCTACCTATCTTTATTTTGACATTGGGGACAATGTCTTAAATTAGTTGGGGGGAGGTATAGTTGACAATACCATGTACGTAGTTTAGTTAAAAAAAAAAAAACTAACCAGCTAATCTTTATTGTTACTAGCTTATTAGATGTATGATGGTAGAGTAAGGAGTAGTTTTGCTCTTGAGACGCATCTTAACTTGCATTTCATAGTATGTCTTAAATTATTTTGTTCTTGCATATTAAAAAAAATTATTAAAAAAAATAATATTTCATTTTGATCTTTTCAATTAATTTTGATGCAAGCATGTGCTGAATCTGAGTTTAATTGATAATAAAAGTATGCAAAACAATTTATAGTTGAATCATTTTCATGATATACATGTGTATATGACTGTGGATATTAGGAAGAAAGCATGGTTGAGTTGAGTGAACGTTTCATACCTTTGTGAGTTTTGGGCTTTTTCCAAGTTTGATACTTACACTTGGTTTATTTTCTTTCATGAGTGATGTCAATTATAAATTTATTTTCTAGAACTTGCATTGAATCAATTTGAGATTACATTGGTCAGTATGTTGCATGAAAATGACAGGGGCATTTTTCTTGACTTAGCTGCTTTGGCCAAATAATCATACCTTGCATTTATCCCATTGTTAACCTCCTCTAAGCCTACTTACTCATTCTTTGTTCTTAGCTCATTACAAGTTTTGAGTGAAAAATCATGTTTTACCTTACCTCAGGGAAAATGAGAGCATTGATGTGAACACTATTTCATTTGAGATAAAAATTCAAAAAACAAATAAAAAAAATTAAAGTCAAATGAGGTAGAACCCGTGGCCTAATTGTAAAGGGATTGCTCTAGTACCTATCTTTTTTTTAGAATATCAGTACTCAGGATAAGTTGTTAAATATTCATTAGTTGTTATTTATATCTAATAGACTTTCAAATATTTATTGTAGAACTAACAGTCAATAAATGATAAATGATTGAGAACTCACCCTGAGTACCAAACCCATGAGGATACCATAGCAACTCCCAAATTGCAATTCAAATCTCTTCGCTCATTAAAAAGTCGAAGTGTTCTTTTATAATTACTCTCCTTATGTCTCTACCATGACATAATTTTCCATATTTTTCTCAATCACTCCCTATTGTCACCTCCACGCTAATTTGTTGTTTCTTTTAATAACAAGTTCCATTGATTCTTGCATGGCGCTGAATTTTGATTAGCATCATCTAGATAAAAATATGAGGAAATTTAAGGATTCGGACATTAAGAAAATAAGGAGGGAGGAGGAGGAATAAGGGAGCTGAAAAATACATAAAAAAGGGGAACTGAGGCTGAGAACAGATTGAAAGGAGAGAGCATCTTATTCTGAAAAGAAAGCAGAGAGGACGAAAGACACTAGAGGAAAAAGAGAAGGACATTATCTCTTCTGGGTCAAATCCTCAACCAAAGGTAAAATTTGAAACTAAGGTGCTTTCATTTCAATACAGGAATGAATGGAATTGGAATCTCTGCTCTCTCTTTGAATTCAAAGTCTCGTTGTAGCCACGGTTTATTAAAAAGCCCTACAACCCCTCTCATACTCTTTAAGTTCAATGCGAGCCATTTCCTTGTCTGAGTTGAATATCCCGAAACCAAATCTCTATGCCTTGCGTTGCTAGATGGACCCGTGCTTGACGTTCTTCTCAACTTCACTTTCTCATATCGATTGGCCATCCTTTTCTTTGGTCTAATTTCCTCATGAGAAATTTGCTTTGTTACGTGTACACGTTCTTTAAAGTGGCTTCTATTGATTTGAATATTTTGGGCCAATATAGCATGATTGCTCTATGTTATTATGGTTATTGGTTGCCTTGTTACTATGAATAAAGGGATCTAGCTTAGATTGGGTTAGCATTTGTTGGTGAAAGTTTTATATTCTGATTCGTTTAACTTATTTCAATTAGCATTAGGATTTGATTTTAATTGGTTTATCATTTCACGTTTATGACACTAAAATTTGCTTCATTATTATGGCTAGATATTTTATTTTATTTTTAATAAAATAATAATATAAGGATAAAAATTGAAATATATTGGTACGGTACTAATAAGTAGAGTTGTTCAATGTTTCATATGTTCATTTGTCTTATTTAATTCATTAGAATCGTGTATTGTTTTATTTGTTTCCATTCCATTTTATTACATTGTTTGTTCCATTTGACTTTAACTTTATTTCGATAAAATTTTATCTTTTATATATATATATATTCGGTTATTGGTATAGTACTCTGATTTAATAGCTTTGTGGAGTCACCTATTTCATCGGTTATGCTAAGATTATTCTATGGCCTTGCGTCATGTTCAATTTCATTAAGGGTTTAATTTTTGAATAAATATTCATTTAGCAACTTTGAGGAGTTATGTATTCCGTTGTGCTATTTAGGATTTTTTTTGTGGTCTTGTATCATGTCCAATCCTTAAAATTTAAATAATTTATTTAGTGGCCTGGCAGAGTCGCGTATTCCATTGTGCTATTGAATGTGATTTTGTGCTATGTCCAATCTCATTCAGGACTCGTTAATATGTTTATTTGCTTAATCAATTCAAATCAAATAATTTATAGTCAAACAAACTAATTTCTCTTTATACATTTTCTTAAAAATTCTTTAGTTAAAATTAACCAAATCACATTTTTTTTAGAAAATTATGTGGCTTTAAATTTGTCATTGCACATTGAGGATACGTAGGCACGCAAGCCAAGCTAAACCTATAGATATCTTAATATGGTTTTTTGTTTTCTCTCTTTTCTCCAAATATGCTAATTTAGTCTTTTTATCTTTATTTTCTTTCAAAACCTGTAAAATATTTTTGTTGAGTTTAGTTTTTTTATCTTTAATTTATCCCATATTTGTAATTTAGTCCTTGATCTTTATTCTCCACAAATTGTAAATTTTTTAATCTTTATTTTCTTCATAAACTTGTAAATATTGTCATTTAGTTTTCAATTGTTGACTTATTTGCTTAATTTATGCTTCCTATTGTTTATTTACACAATTAACCTAAGAATAATCGTTAAAAGGTGCAATAAGATTAAGTTTTCATTATTTAATGTACATAAATAGATTCTCAAACTCAACTTTCATTGGCAGACCAAATTTTTTAAAAGAAGTTTCAATTTTTCTCTAACAAAATGAAATTGGCTGCGAATTCCTAACATTTTTTTATTTTAATTCTATTGTCTCGTCATGGGGCTCCTCCGTGATAGTTGTGGCACTCCTTACAATCACGGATCACAAAAAGAAAAAAGAACATTCGAGTAAATTTATTACATTTTAGTAAATTTATTACATTCTGTTTCTGTGCATTTAATCTTCTTTACTGCCTTTATCATTTACATTTCTTGTTTTCATTTAGCTTACCTTTTGATGTTCATTAACACTTTGTACTACAAGTGTTCTTGTTTGTCTCGCTTGACTCCCCATCGTTTGAGTGGAACGCTAGGCGTGTTAGATGTTAGTAGCTAGGCAGCATCAACACAAGCACACACGCTTTCAGGTTGATAATATTTTGAAGTTAATGGAGTAGCAACTATCCAAACACTCAATTTTTACGTGGATTCGGCCTCTTGTTTCTCCAAAAAAAAGTTGTAAACGTGAATCACATATATGGTGTTGAAATTTCATTGTTTAGAATGCCAAAGATAAATGATTCAATTCTTTTTTTTTTTTTACAAATCTGTCACTGGACCCACCATAGATGGAGTTTAGTAGTGAATTGTGTCCTTTTAGTTTAGTTATGTTCAAGCAAATTTCTTTGTGTAGTAGCCAATATATGCCAATCATTTATTGTTTAGACAATCAAATATTTATAAGTTAAAAAGCTATGCTGGTTTAATAGTTTTCCTTATCATTTGAATCATTTTTAAATTTTAACACATGAACATAAATCCTTTTTGGTTGATATTTCAAAGTTGTGATAGGCATTTACATACGTATCATAAATGGATAAGATATAACAAAATTTACGAGCTTGTCAGTCCACTCTCAAGGAGGAAACTATTACTTATTTTGTGGGTTTGATCCAAATTCATATTTTCATAATTATTGGTAATTTCTTATTTTGAATAGTATTGATATTAGAATGTCTTAATTTTGTGATAGCAAAATAATAATAAATACTTATATTCAATAAGGAGAGTGGGAGTAGTTGCTGGCCAAGTAAATTCTTATGGAGCCAACACACGTTAACTAGGTTGGTTGAAGGGGTCCAATTAGAATTTTACATCTCCTAATTGCAATGACTGAATAAATTGACAAGAAATGTAAATTGGAAAAATAAATGTAAATTGACAATAATGTAAAGTGTTGGAAAGTAAAGTGACAAGAATTGTAAATGATAATGTATGTGAAGTGTAGGAATAACTAAGGAGAATGTGAAACATGAAAGATAAATGACAAGAATGTAAATTGACCAGAATATAAATGACAAGAAACATAAATGAGCAATAAATGTAAAATGCAAGAAAGTAAATGACATTGAATGCAAATGACTGTTAAATTAAAGAAATAGAAATGTAAAGGTGGGAAACAAAAAATGTCACTGAAAGCAATGAAGATAAATCAAACATGAAACATAATACAAAACGTTTAAAATGCAAGAAAAAGTAATAAAATAAAATAAGTACAAGAAGAAACATAACTGACAACTTGAATTGAAATGCTTGAATGTAAATAACAGTGAACTAGCAAGTGGCAAAAAGACATATCATATTGAGCTAATTCATTCTTCTTCAATTTGCACGGGCTCTGTTGCTTCTCTTTTTTACCCTTTTATTAGGCACGCCTTCAAAAAGTCTCACAATCCACTGAGGTTTCCCGATTGAGAACATAATATATCCAAGGAGAATTCCAAATACCACACCGCATGCATATCCCACAGCTACAGCTTTCCAACCAAATCCAAATTCTTCTTCATGGTGAAAGGTTGTTGAATCTGGTGGTTGTTCTTCATCATTATTGCATGATTTTGACAAAGGCAACCCACATAGCCCCAGATTTCCTCCATAGGAATCATTTTGAAATGTATTGAACTGTCTACCTGTAGGTATGATTCCCTCGAGCTGGTTTTGTGAAAGGTTCAAGAAAGAAAGATAGGTAAGATTTGTCAATGCTATAGGAATCTGGCCCATGAGTTTGTTTGAGGAGAGGTCTAACCATTCTAGATTTTTCAAACTACCCAAGGATTGTGGGATGGTACCAGTGATTCTGTTGTGGGAAAGGTTAAGCCCTTTGAGTGAATTTAGCTCTCCAATGATTGCTGGAATCTCTCCTTCAAATATGTTATTTGATAAATCAATAGTTGTGAAAGCAGTTAAGATCCTCTCCAGCTCGAAATTATTCCCTTTCATTGTGAGTACCACAGAATCATTGTATCTGTCTAAGTAGTGATTCTCCATATATTGCAAACCATCATTGACATTCATCATTCCTTTGAAGTTTTGAATGTATGCTGTTGGCAAAGTGCCTCTAAAAGAGTTGTTGGAGACATCGAAAATCCTCAACTTGAAAAATGTGTGCTTGGTTTTCAAATGATTGATGACACCATGGAACTTATTAGCTCTTAAAACCAGGACCTGCAACTCTTGAAGAGATTCAAGCCAACTGGGAAATGTATCCTCTATATTATTTTCTCCAAGATCAAGAACTTCCAGCTGTTTGCAGTTGGCCAAAGACCGAGGTAATGGTCCCTCCAATCGGTTGCCATTAAATTTTATAGTCTCCAATACATTTCCCTTGGCAAAGTTTCTAAGCATGATTCCAGAAAGGATGTTCATCTGTAAATCCAAAACCGAAAGATTTTGAAAGGTTCCAAGGCATTGTGGAATGAAACCTGTCAAGTTGTTATGAGACAAGTTGAGTACAACCAAGGAGCTTGCATTGCAAATTGCAGAGGAAATATCTCCAGTCAATTTGTTGTTTGAGACCGAAAAGAATGTAGTGCCCATGGGTGGAATTGGAATATCTCCTTGCAACAAGTTGAAACTGAGATCAATAACTTCAATGTTCGTCCATGAGAGTGAGAATTGCTCAACTGAAGTCAAAAAGTTATGAGATAGGTCCAGATAAGACAAAGAACCCTTCCCCATACCATTCAACCATTTTGGAATCATTCCATGAATTTTGTTATGAGAAAGATCTAAACGTAGCAAATTTTGAACCTGTGCTAAGAATATAGGGAAACTATTGATATTACAAGAAGATAATGATAAGTCTTCAAGGTTGGGAAAGGTGTAGCCAACACTGCTGTTAAAGCTAAGAGAGAGAAAATTGTGAGAAAGATCAAGGCTATGTAGATATTGGAGCTTCGAAAATTGGTGAAAATCCACAAAGCCACTCAAGTTATTTGATGACAGACGCAAATCAGTAAGATTGATGAGGTCAAACAATGACTTTGGGATATTACCTTGTAGCTTGTTATTAGAGAGAGAACAATATTCCAAAGAATACGAAGAGAATTCACCAATTGGTCCCGTGAGCTGGTTGCCAGAAAGATCGAAATAAAATAAAGATGGTAAAGAAAAACACCATTGCGGAATTGTTCCATTCAATAAGTTGTCATTCAAAAATAGATCAGATAAATTTGAAAGGTTGCCAATTTTGTCTGGAATCGGGCCAACTAATTTATTAGATCGGCAATATAAAAACTGAAGTTGTGTTAGATCAAACAATGATGGTGGTAGCTGTCCTCCTAAGTTGTTTTGGGAAAGATACAAACCTTCTAATTTGCTAAGATTTCCAAACAAATCTGGGATCACACCACTCAAATTATTGTTTGAAAGATCTAAGAAAGTGAGATGTTTAAGGTTTGAAAGCAATGACGGGATCTCACCACTGACGTTTGACGAATAGAGGGCTAAATCTGTTAGTTGCGTGAGGTTCCACAAAGACAAAGGAATCGATCCTTTAAAGTTGAAGCGAGAAAGATGTAAGGTAGTGAGATGTTGAAGGTTTGAAATTGATGATGGAATCTCACCACTGAAGTTGTTCCAAGAGAGGCGCAAATCTGCTAGTTGCGTGAGGTTCCACAAAGACAGAGGAAATGTTCCTTCAAATTCGCATTCAGAAAGGTACAAAATGGAAAGAGACTTCAAATGGCCTATGGAATCAGGAACTTCTCCTGAGAAAGCGGTTCCAGAGAGATCCAAGAACCTGAGAGGAGTACTCCAGTTGGACTTTGGAAGTTGACCTTTGAGATTCACATTCCATGACAGATCAAGCTTTTGAAGATTGGGTAAGTAGAGAATGTTATTTGCCAAATTCCCCTCCAATTGAGCCCTAGAAAGACTAAGAGAGACCAAAGAGGATGACAAATTCATTAGCAAAGACAAAGAGCTCGGTCTAATGGAAGACATGTCTACGACATCTAGAAAAAGCTCTCTTAAATCAGTTGCATTTAGAATGAGCTTCTTCCATGTGGATGGATCAAGTCTCAATCTATTGGCGTCGTCCAAAACACATGAGAGATCAAGTGAGACTAATTTGGACAGGTGAGAGATTTTGGAAGGAATAACACCATCAAATCCAGAGTTGGATAGGTTTAGATGTGTGAGAGTCACAAGATCACCAAATCTAGAAAACAATGGAGACTCAGAGAAATCATTAAAAGCCAGGTTGAGTTTCTGAAGATGAGTAAGCATGAAGAGGGTGCTGTTGGGATGAAATTCACCTTGAAGCCAACTGCAGCTAAGGTCAAGGCCAATCACGTGACCTGACTTGGTCTCGCAAGTCACCCCATCCCACAAGCAGCAATTCGTACCATTTTCCCATGATGCTGTCTTTGGAAAAGAAGACTGAAAATTAACACAGTGTCTAACTCTAAAAGAGTCAGAAGAGCTATTGAGAGTAAATGAGTTCTTAAATCGAAGCAAGGCAGAGGCCTCATCACGGTTGCACAATGGCACCAATGAAGAAGAGTTGGAAGGGAAATGAAAAAGCAACAACTGGAAGAAACTTAGAAAAAGGAACAGTAACCACCCCATAAATATATATAGTGTTTCGCTCAACAAATTTAAACTCTTGTTTTGATATTCTGCTTTTTAGAAGTTGGAACTTGGAAAGTAGAGGGTTTTGGAATGCAACCAATCGATGAACGTTAATTTATAGCCAACTTAAGAAACAGAATATTACGCGAATGGCCAAATCATCCAGTCTTCCGACCAAAGTCATCGTCATTTACTTCCACAGTGAGGTCCCACAATGTGGAAATTGAGCTCGTGCAATCAAATCTGGCGTGTGGAATTTAAGTTCTTGAAACTGATAGTTAATGTAATTATTGATAGAAAGTAAGAGAATAAAAACAAAAGAAGAGAGACAGAAAAGTAAAGAACCTATAGCATGCATGACGTGCAAGACCTGGCCTTATACTTGTAATAATCTCTACAAGGGGAGACTTGCACTTCTTTAGTCGTTAAGATGGGACTCATGAGGAAGTAAGTGAAAAGTTGCAAGACTTTTGCTTTCAAAGGAACCCCACACGGAGAAACTTTATGCAATTGACTTATATGAAACATCCACTTATTTGCATCCACAAAAACTTCAGTGACTTTGCTGAATTGATAAATGTTTTGAGGAATTAAAAATTTGCTAAAAAATAAAGAAAAGAAAAGGCATTAATAATCTTATGTTATCTTTATTTTGTAAACTTAAACTTTTTTTTTAAATTATTCGTTAACCTTAGAACAACATTTTAATTTTTTTTGGGTACATCAAGATCGAATCTACAACCAGCTACTCAAACCCCTTGCCCCCTCCCACTTGAGCTAGCCTCAGGTGGCAACGACATGTTAATTTGATCCAAAAGCAAAACCGTAATTTACTCATTGACATTGATGTGAGTTGCTCAAATGATATAGAATATAATTTTAATTAATTTAACTGTTAAATTTTAAGATATCATTGTTTTTATATTAGACATTAAATGTCAAATAATATATAATTACAAATAATATTATTTTAATTCAATAAAATTTAAATAATTAAAAAATAATCAATTTAAAATTATTTTTTTTATTGAATTATAAAGTATGTGCAACTGCCTACACCCATAATTCTTGCTCTCTCTTTTTTTCGCTCATGTTGTTACTTAAAAATCAATGCCATTCTACCGTGGCCATTATAAAAGATGGTATGATAAACAGAAAATTTTAGCAATCAGGACAAATTCAAATGCTTGGTGATACTTGAAAATTCAATGTTGTGTGAATTAAATTACGTGAGAGGTAGAAGAGGTGTGGTAACATGAATCCATTGCGAGACTTATACCTTTTGATTTGTTGCTTTATAGAGTATTTCCATTAATGTCTGTTTAATCTTTTGTATATGAAAATGTATGCTTGCCTGTTTTACAATGGTTTTTTTGTGTCTTTAGAATGGTTTTATGAGAATATAAAGAGAAATCAAACTTTAGAATTTTATGTGTCTCAACTCTCAACTAAGGGAGCAAGGCCGAATGGGCGAATGGCCATTAGTTTTCATACTCCAGGCCTTTTCACCTTTTTGTTTTCAATTTCACTTTCTTTTATTGTTTTTCTTCTTGCATATTTATTTATTTATCTTTTCTTTCTTTAATTTTTTTCCTCTTCTTATCAATAATTCTTCCACTTGGCCATATTTAACAAACACATATAGCTAAACGAGTAGGAGATCCAAGGAGGTTGAGATTGAAAAAAATTGGTAGAAATAATCTTGGTTGTTTTCTTATTAGCAAACCCCCACTGATTATGTTAACTACTTACATCTTTGTTTTTATTCGTTCATCACACTTTTAATAATTAACTTAATTTCTTTTTTCTTTTTATTAATCATAAATTGGTTTTTATTCAAATTTTATTTGATTTTTTTTTTCAAGTTTAGCATGTTATCTATCATATCTTTTGAATAAGAATAGATATGAAGACAATTTAAAACATATTTTTTTTATTATCAATTTTTATGTTTAGAACATTCTTTTGCCTTTGAAAAATTTATTGATAATTTATGTCAAGGGTGAAATTTTTTTTATGCTTTTGAAAGAAAATAATAGAATATAGTTGCATTCCGTTAGCAGTTTATGTTGATATTTTCATAATAAGGTGGAAGACAATATTTTTTATTTAGATGTTTCTATGTAATATATTTCATGAATATTATAAGTTTATATATACATATATACATATATATATATATATATTACTTGTGTATATATAGAAGCACCAAAATATATAATATGCATGATGTTAATTAAATATTTAGATTTAAATTTACTAAAATTACTTAATTTTATAATTATTTTGCTTATGCAAGACAAGGATTATCATAGTATAAAGTTTGATGGTAACAAGAAACAAGTTTTGGAGCCTCGAAAAGAGTAGAAATGAAGAGGTTTGAATTAATTTTCTGTCTCACATAAGAATTGTGTGTTTTATTTATGTAAATTAAAGTCGTCATATTTGGTTGCCGAAGAAAGGTTACATATATTCAATAATTATATAATTAAAGATAGATATGATATTCAAATATCTTTAAAATATAGATTTAATTTTAATTCACTATTAGTGTAAAAAATTTTATATTGTCATCTATGTATTGACACATAATTAAAAGTGTTAGACTTTTGAGGTAGTTGTTATAATAGTCAAACTCTTTTAATGAGTTGGCAGTATATGATTGGGTGACAGTGTAAATTTTTTTTCATGATTAATAGATAATGTCCAAGAAATCACAAAATCCTCTTCTATCGCTATTTGGGAAAAGGGATTTTCATGATTAGTAGATAATGTTCAAGAGTTTATAAAATACTCTTCTATCGCTATTTGGGAAAATGGTATATAGGCTCCTTGGAAATTAGTATATTAATGTAACAAATAGAAAAAAAAAATTATTAATGTACCCAAGGCATTACTTACGCAAGTAGATCTTTTTTTCCTGATTTGTGATTATTTTACATTATTTTAATTGCATTTGATGTCAACAAACAGAAATTATTAATCTCTAAAATGAGAGAAAATTCATAGAATGTAGTCAAAGTTAAGTCAATATTTTAGTGAAAATTAGTTTCATACTTAGAAAATGTAAAAATATTTCATAAAATTAAAATAAAAAAGAGAGAAAAACACAATTAAGATAATGATGAAATATTCATTAGCAATATACAATTGTTCAATCTCTAAGATTAAATATGGTTTCATCATTGATGGTAGCCAAAAAATTTACTAATTTAGTATTTTATTCGTAGTACAAATAGAAAAAATAATAATTTTGAAATTAAATTTTATGCCTTCACCGTCTTTTTTATTAAAAGATATTCTTTGTCAATATTTAATCATATCACAGTCTATTGTATGTTCTATATTTGTAATTCAATGTCTGCAAGTACTGTTTCCTGGATGCACATACTAAAAAATAACACAATATGTTG
The DNA here is from genome assembly GCA_023212625.1 of Styphnolobium japonicum. Taxonomy (NCBI): domain Eukaryota; kingdom Viridiplantae; phylum Streptophyta; class Magnoliopsida; order Fabales; family Fabaceae; genus Styphnolobium; species Styphnolobium japonicum. Next base: position 9,965,243 of record JALBWW010000010.1, read on the forward strand.
TAAGCGAAAAAAAAAACTGTCATCGTTTAAGTATCATATTATTTAATTTAATTTCTTTGAATTCAAATATGATTGACCAAATCACAAGACTCAGATCCATAGTTATGAAACTCGGCTCGGACCGGCCAGTTCGACCAGTAACTCGGTGAATCGGTCACCTGGCCGATCCGAGTAGCCTTTCAGATCGGTTTTGTAATCAAACCAGATCAACTCAGTTAAATCAGCAAGTTTTCAGTGATTTGGTGGTTTTACTGAACCAGCTAGTTCAAATTAAAAAAAAAATGAGTCTGAAACGATTTTAGCAGAGAAAAATAGAGAGAGCCCTAAAATTCTGAAAGAGAAGAGCCCCTGTTTGCACCTCCTTTGGAGCCCCCACTTGCCACTTGACTTCGCAACACCCACTGTTTGTTGCTCTCCACCGTTACAGCAAGCTCGCACCGCCTCAAGCTTGCATCGTCGCACCGTCGCAGCACCGTTGCACAACCCCAAGCTAGCATCGTCGCACTGTCATCAGAGGCTCGCATCGTTGTATGATCCAGATCTACATCAAAGGAGCTTTCAAGGGAGCTTTTCTCTTCTTTCGTCAGACCCACTTTTTACTTTTGGTTCTCATCTTAGCACCAAGACTAGACATGAAGAGAGTCATGTGCCCATGTCTTAGCCTAGAATATGGGCTTGAGCCCATTAGGTAAAAGTTGTTATTATAAAAAATAATTTAAAACCTATATTTGTTATGAATGTGTATGAACTTAAATATAAAAAGAATTTATAATATTTATTTTATTTTATACGGTTCAACCAGTGACCCACTAGTTAAACTAGTAACTCGTTAACTCAATACTTTGACCGAGTTGATGACCGGTCCAAATTTTATAACACATCTGTCTTTTCAGTTCAATGTTCTGTTGGAATTTTCAATGGATCTTTCGCTATTTCCTCTTGTTGAAGAAACCCTCTAAGAAAGTCATCAATACTAGGGAGAATAGGTCAAATATTAGCTTAGGGATAGTATAGTGACCTTGGCAACTGGGAGCCTTTTATAATTACCAGCAGTTCCTCTCGTTCAATTGCTTTTAGCATTGGACTAATTTGCAAATTTCATGGTACAAAATGACCAATTTGATGAAAATTTAAGACTAAATTAACATAAACTTTCAATTAGATAAACCCAATGAGATATTGACAGATGTGTACGATACGCCTCGAATACGATCAGATATATTATTAGTCTGCATTCTCTAATTTTTTATTTTTATTTTAAAAAATGTTATGCCAATTAATATAGGTGGGATATTATAAAAATTAAATAAATAATAACCTTTTTATTGTGACTACAATACTAACTTTTTGAAACTTTGGTATTTTTGTTTTAATTTTATCTATAAGATTTGTGCTAAATGACTATATAATAATACCTATATTTTAAATACAAGTACTCGTGTCTGGGTTTTTGTTTCTATCTTAAATCTATCTTTAGGAATAGTATTTTTATAATAACCTTATATTATTTTGTAAGTTGTATACCACCCAGGTCGTATCTTATAAATATATATATTTTATAATTTGCAGTATTTTCATAACTACGTCATATCATACCCGTGTCCCATATGTCATGTCGTGCTTCCTAGGAAAAACCCATTATTTGCGTTAGTAGATTCACATAGGACAAATGTATGTGTGTGGTATATATTTCAATAGCATGCACTATATTTTCTTTTTCTTTTTTTTCTAAAGCAATGTTAGTAAGAAAAAGTTATCTCAGGACGGTACCAGTGACATGCTTAGAGGCTCACCCCAAAAATTACCATAAAGGATTTCTCTCTTAAAGGAATCTACTCAATAAGCCTTTGTCCTGCAAGGGGTCTATCTCAATGGATAGAGATGATCAACAAGCAGGAGTGCAGGACTGCCAGTCGAAGAAGGGATTCGAACCCTGCACAAAAATATCCTAACGGCGTTTCTTCAACCTACTGAACCAACTCATGCTGTATTGTCCATAGGAAGACACCCTGATATAGCAGGGGCATATATTCACTGGGGAAGAGATACAGTCCAACTAGATGAACCATAACAATAAGTTAGAGGAACAAATACAACAGTGATTTTAGAAGTTAATCATGAAGTGCAAAATTATTAAAGTAATATATCTTCATATGATTCTAGAAGAAAGGGAACGAGGACAAGCCGTATTATTTTACATGAGAAACTAAATAGGGGAATGACAATTTAGTGTGACTTGTAAAAAAAAATTATTTTGCTTTGTGGATTAAATTAATTAAGTATTAAATTAATTTAACAAATAATTATTTACCGTTAATGATATATTAAGTATTAAAATAAAAATAAATTATTAATTAAATTAATTTAATATTTGATTAATTTAATGACCGAATTAAAATAGAACATTTTTTTACCCAAGCTGAATTAATATGTTATTGTTCCAAACTAAATTAAATCAGCCGGCTGACCTCCACATGGTCAGTGACTCAGTAGTAGTGTTAGCTCTCACTTGTTTCTTTCACAGGCCTCCAAGCATAAGAAAACCAGTCAAGTTCTGCAGTATTGCCACTCTTTATGGTCTATAAATAGATAGACACTTAGGATGCAGAAACCAAGTTGAACAAGATGAAGAAATTTGCTCTTTATGCTTGTCTACTCCATGTGAGTCTTTTGGTTTTTGTTCCCTCTGGCAAAGCTAATCAGGCAGATAAACTTGATGAGTTGATTCTATCAAGGAGGTCACAGAATCCTCCTCTGACTCTTTCTTGGGAGGAGGTAGATGCATTGAAAACGCAATCTTCTGCTTATGTTGCACCCCAAGAGAGACTGAGGCAAGCTGACAAGATTGCTGCATTGCCTGGCCAACCTTATGGGGTGAATTTTGACCAGTATGCAGGCTATGTCATAGTTAATCCAGACGTTGGAAGAGCACTTTTCTATTATTTTGTGGAGTCTCCATATAACTCTTCAACTAAACCTTTAGTATTGTGGCTCAATGGAGGTAAAAAACCTCAGAAATTGCTTTATGCTAATAACTTCTGTTATTGTGTCTGTAGATCTTTTCATTTATTAAAATCATATATGGCCACAATATAATCTGCAATAAGAAACAAGAGATTATTTCTTATTATTATTTAGTTGATGGCATATCTTCACTTTCCATAGCAATGAAACGCTACAGTGTAGTTGGCCTAAGTCAAAATATACTTGATAGTTGATATTGTTTTCCCTTTGAATATAAAAGAACATGGTGGTCCTGATTAAATTTTTTAATGAGCATCATCATCAAAACTTCAAAGATTCACGTCTCTATGCAAAATAGAATATTCTGTGTTGCAGATAAAGGATACCACTTGATTCAATGATTTTGACAATATAATGTTTCAAATTCACAGGACCTGGTTGTTCCTCACTGGGGTACGGGGCCTTTGAGGAGCTTGGACCCTTCAGAGTCAACTCTGATGGCAAAACACTATTTCACAATAAATATGCTTGGAACCAAGGTGAGACAATCATCAGTATAACTGCTTGTTTCAATTCAATCTACCTTCATTATTCTGAGACATGAATATCTTATTTACATATCCTGGTGCACTATGCAGTGGCAAATGTGCTCTTCTTGGAATCCCCTGCTGGAGTGGGCTTTTCCTACTCAAACACTACTTCTGACTATGACCGTGCAGGGGATAAGACTACTGCCAATGATACCTATGTCTTCCTGATCAACTGGCTAGAGAGGTTTCCACAGTACAAATCTCGGGATTTTTATATAACTAGAGAGAGCTATTCTGGTCATTATGTACCTCAGCTTGCATACACTATTTTGCTTAACAATAAATTCAAACACCAAACCATTATTAACCTCAAAGGCGTTGCTGTATGTTCAAACTTCAAAGACTACTGCAAATTATGCCTATATCACTTACCATCTCATCTCTCTAACTTCATTATTTGTACTGAAAATTTCAGATAGGGAATGCTTGGATTGATGATCCTACAAATTTAAAGGGGCTATTTGATTACTTTTGGACTCACGCTTTAAACTCAGACCAAACCCATGCCCTGATTGATAAGTAATGTGACTTCGCTTCTGAAAATGCTTCAGCAATATGTATTAATGCAACAAGAAGAGCCCTAATTGAGAAAGGAAACATAGATTTCTATAACATCTATGCTCCACAGTGTCATGACTCTTCTCTGAAAAATGGTTCAACTGGTTCTGTAAGTCTTCCTATATTCTGCTGTGTATTGTCGTATCCACATTCAGCATAGCATGATTTCCAGCACAATAATACTTTGCATAGATAGTGGCACACATGTTTGTTAATATATCAATAATTCAAAATGTCATAAACACATAAACTTCATTTATTTCAGTCGTAACATCAATTTTGACCCAAAATAAGCATACTATAGCAATCCCATATGTGCTGTGCACTATATCTTTCGATTCTTTTCTGTACCTGTTTCTTTCTTTTTTTTTCTTTTTTGTTTTTTTAACACTGCTAACATCTTACTTTATGGACTGAACTGGTGGATGACATGTTAGTGGCAATTTCGAAGTCTCGTTAGAGATATGCTATGTTGAACATTTACAATTGAAGTCTGAAACACACCATGCTACTGCATAGAAGTTGCCAAGAAACTTTGCTTACCAAAGAAGTTTATCAATTTAAACTAGTGGCAAATTTTTTAGAATCTAAGATTTTCCAACATCATTCATGAAGTTTTCATGTGGTTTTCAAGACCCTCTGACACTTAATTTCAGGTATATGATTTTGACCCATACTCTGATTACTATGTCGAAGCCTATCTAAATAGGCCAGATGTCCAAATAGCTCTTCATGCAAAACCCACAAATTGGAGCCATTGCAGGTAATCTACAAAACTTAGGAAAAGAGCAAAATACTACTATTTGATGCCTGTGTCATATCATGTTAACCAAGCATATGTCACATTTTGCACCAATTTACAGAGGTTATAACTGGACGGATAGCCCAACTACCATCCTACCAATCATCAAGTATCTCATCGCCAATGACATTAGATTGTTGATATACAGGCAAGCTCAATTTCAATATAATAAGTATTTAATAATGCTAAGAAAAGTTGAACGCACAAAAACCATAAGATAACATATATACTAGACTTAAAAACCCATGAATTTTTATCCATTCTTTCTTCTGAATTAACTTGTACGAAGTCTTACCCATTCTCTTAGTTCCATTGATGATGGAAATCTTATTGTAATGGCAAAACTCCACTACCCTATAATGCTAAATTTTGATGATTGTGTTCTCCTACAGCGATGCACGAGTGCCAGTCACATCTTCAAGATATTCAATCAACACCCTCAAGCTCCCTATTTAGGTTGCTTGGCATCCATGGTATTCTGAAATTGAGGTACTGAAATGAGTCTATCTATATTATCTCACTCTTTTTTCCATTGCCTTTTCAATCACAAATAACAGCTGAAAGATATTGAATATTGCATCCTAGTTCCTACACAACCTTTTCCAGTCACAATTATACACAGTTGCATCCATGATTTCATTAGACTTTCAAGTAGCCCTGCATGATCTTTCTCCTGTTAAACTCATGAAACCACGCATGCACTTTGTGCACGGTTAGAACTTCAACTTAGATGTTTCACCACTGTTCAGTTTTACAGAAGTACCAAATAGACAGCAAAAAACTATTAAGAGGTTAATTGATTGACTTCTGAATAACCATTATACAGATTCTAAACATCAAAAGTCCAATTGTGGCGTCAAATTTATAATCTGACACTGAATTATTGATCTTTCTTCTAGAAAAATTAATAATTATTTTGAAGCATGACCAACCTTTCATTATCACAGATAGGAGGATATGTGGTGGAATACAAAGGAGTGACATTTGCTACAGTAAGAGGAGCAGGACATATGGTTCCAAGTTGGCAACCGGCACGAGCTCTGACCATGATCACATCATTCTTCCATGGAATACTGCCCCCTGCTTCACCATGGAAGGGGCTCTAAATATGATCCATGTATTGAACCTTTGAAACTTGAAAGTTTCTTCCATAAGATGCACTTTGTGCAAAATCTACTTTTAGATTGAAATAAAAATAATATTATAAAACATTTATAGTTCCAATTAGCAGTTTTGTATTCCATATCAACTGATTGATATGCCATATAACCTGCTAGGTATATGGGGAAAAAAGAAGGCACTTTCTTAACACAGCACAATTAAAATATAACTCCTGAACTAGATAATACAATGCTAACGCGGCAGCACTTACTTGCCAATGACACATGCATTCCAGACCTAAATAATTGAAGATTGTCAACAAAGATATTATACAAGCTGAAGGTTATTCATACAAGCATATTAAAGAATCAAAAATTAATTTAACGAAACTTAATAACTAGGCATATTTACAAATTCTCATATATAAAAAAAGTAAGTCTATATCATGATTTCAGTTCCCCATAATTAACAACATATTATAACAACCCAACTGCAAGGGTGATAGGAATAGGCACCTTCAAATCCTTCAAACTCAAATCTAGTAAGTCCTACAAGAATTTTAAAAATAAATCGAAAAACTAAGGTGGGAAGTTCCTACCCACCGTGTACCAAAATCAGCACATTTTGGTACATAAATTTTTCAAATGGGGTAAAACAAAGATAAAAATTATCAATATTTGAATAACAAGCCTTCCCTTCCCACTCAAATTTATGGGAAATTTCCATAATATGTTAAATTGTTAATAGGCCTCATGAGTCCTCAACCAATTTGTTAGGCAGCGAAGGAGAATGAAGAATGTACAAGACAACCAACAAGAAATTAAAATCCTACTACTGCATGCACACCCACCAAAAAAAAAAAAATCCTACTGCATACATAAAAATGTTGATAGACCTCTCGCGTTAGATACATAGGTTGTGTGGAAATTCAAGAATACTAAACAGAAGTACTTCTTGACTTGAAACACTTCAACTTCGAGCATGTTGCAAAACACTCAGTACTTGCAAGGTCCCACTTTGACATTGACTAATACCAAGTTTGCTCTTTAGTTTGGCATCAACTTTGTGACATCTTTGAAACAATGATCCAAAGAGGTGTATCTAGATGCCATGCCATCCAGGCATCCAGCATTATGAAAAGAGGTGGGGAGAAGATGATTTAACAATTTCTAATGACATTGGCTGAACTGACTCTTTCAACAGCATGCAAATGCTGTTGAAGAGAAGAGAAGTCACCATTTCAAATCTAGCTTTAATGAGAACAAACATCATATCACTCCATTCCTTTAGCATCCACAGAATTCTTTTCACAAATTGATTTGGAAAAATACAATAGATGCACTTGATTAAAAAGCAAAATTCTTAGTTAACTTTGTAGGGCAAGAATAAATATGTTGAATAAGGCTAATATCTAATTTTCATTAACTTTTTTTATATCATCTTATATCATAAAAATTTCATAGACAAAAATAAAACCAATAAATATCCGTGCTGTGAAACTTTTGCTTTTGCAAGATTTCGCTAGAAGCATCTACAAGCTGCTTCACTAGAAAGTGCAAAATCATTTTTTTTTGGTGAAGTCTTAAAATGGGCCTTATAAAATTTGGTAAAATACCACTAAAACCAAATATACATACAATAATGTACAGTGAAGAGAAAGGAGTATCGAACCGGTAAAGGGGGCGGTTCGTCACTTTTCTGGTTCAACAAGAATGGCCACTTTCAGAGAGAGAGAGAGAGTAGTGGAACGAAACTGATATATAAACTCGTTTCAAGAATATTCAGGAATCGCGTTGCACAGGCGTTTTGTTAATAGTATATAAACACCGGTTCATACTAACCCTTGGAAATGTGATTTTGAGGTGAGAAAAAATATAATTAAATCTTTAATTATTAATTTTACTTAAGTCGACATTTGTTATAAACATTGATTATAGTAAGATGAATATTGATAAAGAAAAGAAAGGAGAAATATCACAATAGTTAAATAATAAAATGCATTAGGGGTGTTTTAGGTAAAAAAAAATAAAAGTTATTTTAAAAATGTGTGATAATAGATAAATAAAAATATCAATAGACTCACCTATAAAAATATATATTATAAAATTCAGTTGTTGATATTTACCCTATTTCTATATTTTGAACACTTAGCAAATAAAGTCATAAAACGACAAAGCTTTGTCACAATTTTTTTTTAATTTTCCACTTAAAAAATTTGGTCAATTGTTTTTAATTTTAATCAGTTAATGTGTTTGAAATCATTAAAATATGAAATTGATTTAATTTTATTGAATTAAATTGATTTGATTTAGAAATAAATATTAATGTTTGAAATTCATTATAAAAAAAAGAATTTCAATTGATTTACAAATCAGTTATCATGTTTGGAACAGCTTAAAAATTAATGGAATTTATTTTATGTTAATATGTTTATCTTATTACCCTTAATTAGAATGGGTAGAATGAGTATACAAATAAGAGTAAAATTGTCAATTCAAACAATTAAAACTAAAATTAATTTAAATCCACTCAAATACAATTAAATTTGGGTGAATTTCTATACACACAATTTAAATAAAAAAAATTTCAAAATCAAATCAATTCTAAAAATTTAGCATTCCATACATGCACCTAGGGAATTTTGACAGGGTTTTACTAGTTCTATGCAAAAATTGGTAGATGTATTAAATCAAATGCACTTTCTGGATTAGATTTCAATCCAACCAACTAAGCCAACTCAATCTGTACAATTAAAAATTTAAGAAAAAAATAGCCGAAGAAATAAAGAGGATAAAATTGAAGATAAAATTGAAGAGAATTTTCAGGAGAAGAAAAAAATTAATAAAATTTTCAGAACTTGTTTATTGATAAAATAACTCAAATATTAATAGTTTTATTTATTTTTCATATTAAAAATTTAGAAGATTATAATTTTTACACTAAAATAAGGTGCTTAGCATTCTCTTATTTATTTATATTTTATATCATATAAATTTTATGCATAAATAGATAAATAATATATTAATAAAGAAAGATACTATTTCATCAGAGATAAAAGTCCAGAAAAAAATAAAATTAAAATTAAAAGTCAAATAAAGTAAAACCCGTGTTCCAATTGCAATTCAAACCTCTTCGCCTATTCAAAAAGTAAAAATTTTCTTTTTTAATTACTCTTCCTATTTCACTACCATTACATAATTATCCATATTTCTCTCACTCATTCTCCATTGTCACATCCACGCTAATTTGTTGTTTCTTTTAATAACAAGTTCCATCGATTCTTGCATGTCATGGTATTTTAATTAGCATCATCTAGGTTAAAAAAAATGAGAAAATTGAAGGATTCAGGCATTAAGAAAATAAGGAGGGAGGAAGAGGAGTAAGCGTATCTCGCCTACCCCAAACACATGTTACATAGCTCAAATGGGGCTTTCAAAGTCATCCCAACACCTTTGGCTAAAACAAGGGTGGCGATCTGCAACGGGATTTTGTTCCCCAACCACGATTTGTACTGAAGCTGTGTATACTTGTTTTTGCGTTACAATTGGAGAATCATAGCCGAAATTAAATTTTTAATTACCTCATCTTACCACAATATCCTTCGAAGTTGAATGCAGCGTTCGAATGAAGAACATGCAAAAGGGGAAGAACGTACAGTGTTGTGTGTACTCTGTATTTCATCTTGCTGTTTTGTGGTCCTTGCACCAAAAATCATGATTCTTCCAAATTAAAAGCAATAGGTTTGCTTCATGCTTTTACTTTTGTCATCTTCATCATTGTTTTCTTTTAAAATTTGACTTATTATACAATAATATTTTTATTCCCCTGGCTTCTTGCGGTGTTTCTGATAACGTTGCATGGCCATGCAAGCTTGCACAAGCAGGCTGTACAACAAACTATAAAGCACAAAACCTTTTTTTTTGCATCAGGAGGTCATGGTATGGTCATGCAAGCTTGCACAGGCAGGTTGTGCAATAAACTGTAATGCATGAATACTTTGTTTTTCATCAGGAGGTCATGGCAAAGCCTTGCAAGCTTGCACAGGTAAGACATGCAACATACTTCCTTGAAACTCATATTCTTTTCCCCAAAACAGCCTCTTGCATGGCCAGGGTGTGCAAGGTTCCGTGGCCGTGTAAGACAATATTAGCTTTTCATCCCCGCTTTTCAGTTAGAATTGCTTCATTTGACATATTCACTTCCTAAACATATGAAAAGATATGCAGTACTTGTGCTAATTATATATTTTATTATCCATTATATAAAATTTATTTAAATTGTCATTTTTTATCAAGATTGTGCATTTCATTGAAAAAGCTAAATTAACTTACATATTTTTTATTTTTAATTTAATAATGGTACCAAAAAAATAGAACAACATTCATGTTATTAGTTAAATTATACCTAAAAATTAATGAAAATAAAATGAAGGACAATTTAGATAAAGTAATATAGAATTCATACCCTTTCTAATAATTACATATTTAGAAGTGATTTTAATTAATAATATCTAAATAACATCTATTCTATCAAAATCACTTTTCAAGTTAAGTTTTTTAAATATAAATCATAGTCAGTCAAACTTATTTCTAAACAAAATCAAGTTTACAAAATTAATTTATTTAAAATTAAATTTACAAAATCTAAGCATGCTACACACTAAGTTGGGCTAAAAAATACATTAAAAAAGAGGAACTGAGACTGAGAACAGATTGAAAGGAGAGAGCATCTTATTTTGAAAAGAGAGCAGAGAGGACGAAAGACACTAGAGAAAAAAGAGAAGGACAGTATCTCTTCTGGGAAGGTAAAATTTCAAACCCATGTGCTTTTATTTTCAATACAAGAATGAATAATTGGAATCTTTGCTCTCTCTTTGAATCCAAAGTCTCGCTGTAGCTACGGTTTATTAAAAATCCCTACAACCCCTCTCATACTCCAAGTTCAATGCGAGCCCATTTCCTTATCTGAGTTGAATATCCTCAAACCAAATCTCTGTGCCTTGCGTTGCTAGATGGACCCATGCTTGGCGTTCTTCTCAAATTCATTTTCTCATATCAATTGCCCGTCCTTTTCTTCGGTTTAATTTCCTCATGAGAAATTTGCTTTGTTATGATGGTTACATGTTCTTTAAAGTGGCTTCTATTGATTTGAATATTTTGGGCCAATATTTGAGATGGTGCATGGCCCAATAGCCTGATTGCTCTATGTTACTATGCATAAAGGGATCTAGCCTTGATTCGGTTAGCATTTGTTGGTGAAAGCTTTATATGCTGATTCGTTTAACTTATTTCAATTAGCATCAGGATTTGATTTTAATTGGTTTATCATTTCACGTTTATGACAATAAAATTTGCTTCGTTATTATGGCTAGATATTTTATTTTCTTTGAATAAAATAATAATACAAGGATAAAAATTGAAATATATTGGTACGGTACTAATAAGTAGAGTTCTTTACTGTTTCGTATGTTCCTTTGTCTTATTTAATTCATTAGAATCGTGTATTGTTTTATTTGTTTCCATTTCATTTTATCTTTATTTTGATAAATTTTTTATCTTATATATATATATATATATATATATATTCGGTTATTGGTATAGTACTATGATTTAATGGCTTTGTGGAGTCATGTATTTCATTGGTTATGCTAAGATTACTCTATGGCCTTGCGTCATGTTCAATTTCATTAAGGGTTTAATTTTTGAATAAACATTCATTTAGCAGCTTTGAGGAGTTATGTATTCCCTTGTGCTATTTAGGATTTTTTTTTTGTGGTCTTGTATCATGTCCAATCCTTAGAATTTAAATAATTTATTTAGTGGCCTGGTAGAGTCGTGTATTCCATTGTGCTATTGAATGTGATTTTGTGCTATGTCCAATCTCATTCAGTACTCGTTATAATGTTTATTTGCTTAATCAATTCAAATCAAATAATTTATAATCAAACAAACTAATTTCTCTTTGTACATTTTCTTAAAAATTCTTTAGTTAAAATTAACCAAATCACATTTTTTTTTGAAAATTATGTGGCTTTAAATTTGTCATTGCACATTGAGGATACGTAGGCACGCAAGCCAAGCTAAACCTATAAATATCTTAATATAGTTTTTTTTTCTTTCTTTTCTCCAAATATGCTAATTTAGTCTTTTTATCTTTATTTTCTTTCAAAACTTGTAAAATATTTTTGTTGAGTTTAGTTTTTTTATCTTTACTTTATCCCATATTTGTAATTTAGTCCTTGATCTTTATTCTCCACAACTTGTAAATTTTTTAATCTTTATTTTCTTCATAAACTTGTAAATATTGTAATTTAGTTTTCAATTGTTGACTTATTTGCTTATTTTATGCTTCCTATTGTTTATTTACACAATTAACATAAGGATAATCATTAAAGGGTGCAATGAGATTAAGTTTTCATTATTCAATATACAGATTCTCAAACTCAACTTTCATTGGCAGACCAATTTTTTTAAAAGAAATTTCAATTTTTCTCAAACAAAATGAAATTGGCTGCGAATTCCTAACTTTATTTTATTTTAATTCATTGTCTCGTCATGGCGCCGTCCGTGATAGTTGTGGCACTCCTTACAATCACGGATCACAAAAACAAAAAAGAACATTCGAGTAAATTTATTGCATTTTAGTAAAATTCAATTCAATTGCAGATTTTAATCTCTTTAATTGCATTTATTTTCTTGTTTATTTACTTTTCTGTTTCTGTGCATTTAATCTTCTTTGCTGCCTTTATCATTTACATTTCTTGTTTTCGTTTAGCTTACCATTTGATGTTCATTAACACTTTGTACTACAAGTGTTCTTGTTTGTCTCGCTTGACTCCCCATCGTTTGAGTGGAAAGCCAAGCGTGTTGGATGTTAGTAGGCAGCATCAATATAAGCACACACACTTTCAGGTTAATAATATTTTGAAGTTAATGGAGTAGCAACTATCCAAACACTCAATTTTTATGTGGATTCAGCCTCTTGTTTCCCCAAAAAAAAGTTGTAAGCGTGAATCACATATATGGTGTTGAAATTTCATAGTTTAGTTCTTTTTTTTTTTTTTAACAAATCTGTCACAGGACCCACCATATATAGATGGAGTTTAGTAGTGAATTGTGTCCTCTTAGTTTAGTTATGTTCAAGCAAATTTCTTTGTGTAGTAGCCAATATATGCCAATCATTTATTGTTTAGACAATCAAATATTTATAAGTTAAAAAGCTATGTTGGTTTAATAGTTTTCCTTATCATTTGAATCATTTTTAAATTTTTAACACATGAACATAAATCCTTTTTGGTTGATATTTCAAAGTTGTGATAGGCATTTACATACGTATCATAAATGGAAAAGATATAACAAAATTTACGAGCTTGTCAATCCACTCTGAAACTATTACTTATTTTGTGGGTTTGATCCAAATTCATATTTTCATAATTATTGGTAATTTCTTATTTTGAATTGTATTGAGAATGTATTAATTTTGTGATAGCAAAATAATAATAAATAGTTATATTCAATAAGGAGAGTGGGAGTAGTTGCTGGCCAAGTAAATTCTTATGGAGCCAACACACGTTAACTAGGTTGGTTGAAGGGGTCCAATTAGAATTTTACAGCTCCCAATTGCAATGACTGAATAAATTGACAAGATATGTAAATTGGAAAAATAAATGTAAATTGACAATAATGTAAAGTGTTGGAAAGTAAAGTGACGAGAATTGTAAATGATAATGTATGTGAAGTGTAGGAATAACTAAGGAGAATGTGAAACACGAAAGATAAATGACAAGAATGTAAATTGACCAGAATATAAATGACAAGAAACATAAATGAGCAATAAATGTAAAATGCAAGAAAGTAAGTGACATTGAATGCAAATGACTGTTAAATTAAAGAAATAGAAATGTAAAGGTGGGAAACAAAAAATGTCACTAAAATCAATGAAGATAAACCAAACACGAAACATAATACAAAAAGTTTAAAATGCAAGAAAAAGTAATAAAATAAAATAAGTACAAGAAGAAACATAACTGACAACTTGAATTGAAATGCTTGAATGTAAATAACAGTGAACTAGCAAGTGGCAAAAAGACATATCATATTGAGCTAATTCATTCTTCTTCAATTTGCACGGGCTCTGTTGCTTCTCTTTTTGACCCTTTTATTAGGCACGCCTTCAAAAAGTCTCACAATCCACTGAGGTTTCCCGATTGAGAACATAATATATCCAAGGAGAATTCCAAATACCACACCGCATGCATATCCCACAGCTACAGCTTTCCAACCAAATCCAAATTCTTCTTCATGGTGAAAGGTTGTTGAATCTGGTGGCTGTTCTTCATCATTATTGCATGATTTTGACAAAGGCAACCCACATAGCCCCGGATTTCCTCCATAGGAATCATTTTGAAATGTATTGAACTGTCTACCTGTAGGTATGATTCCCTCGAGCTGGTTTTGTGAAAGGTTCAAGACAGAAAGAGAGGTAAGATTTGTCAATGCTATAGGAATCTGACCCATGAGTTTGTTTGAGGAGAGATCTAACCATTCTAGATTTTTCAAACTACCCAATGATTGTGGAATGGTACCAGTGATTCTGTTGTGAGAAAGATTAAGCCCTTTGAGTGAATTTAGCTCTCCAATGATTGCTGGAATCTCTCCTTCAAATATGTTATTTGATAAATCAATAGTTGTGAAAGCAGTTAAGATCCTCTCCAACTCGATATTATTCCCTTTCATTGTGACTACCACAGAATCATTGTATCTGTGTGAGTAGTTACTCTCCATATATTGCAAACCATCATTGACATTCATCATTCCTTTGAAGTTTTGAATGTATGCTGTTGGCAAAGTGCCGCTAAAAGAGTTGTTGGAGACATCGAAAATCCTCAACTTGAAAAATGTGTGCTTGGTTTTCAAATGATTGATGACACCATGGAACTTATTAGCTCTTAAAATCAGGACCTGCAGCTCTTGAAGAGATTCAAGCCAACTGGGAAATGTATCCTCTATATTATTTTCTCCAAGATCAAGAACTTCCAGCTGTTTGCAGTTGGCCAAAGACCGAGGTAATGGTCCCTCCAATCGGTTGCCATTAAATTTTATAGTCTCCAATACATTTCTCTCGGAAAAGTGTCTTGGCATGTGTCCATAAAGGATGTTCATCTGTAAATCCAAAACCGAAAGATTTTGAAAGGTTCCAAGGCATTGTGGAATGAAACCTGTCAAGTTGTTATGAGACAAGTTGAGTACAACCAAGGAGCTTGCATTGCAAATTGCAGAGGAAATATCTCCAGTCAATTTGTTGTTTGAGACCGAAAAGAATCTAGTGCCCATGGGTGGAATTGGAATATCTCCTTGCAACAAGTTGAAACTGAGATCAATAACTTCAATGTTCGTCCATGAGAGTGAGAATTGCTCAACTGAAGTCAAAAAGTTATGAGATAGGTCCAGATAAGACAAAGAACCCTTCCACATACCATTCAACCATTTTGGGATCATTCCATGAATTTTGTTATGAGAAAGATCAAGGGTTCTCAGATATTGAACCTGTGCTAAGAATATAGGGAAACTATTGATATTACAAGAAGATAATGATAAGTCTTCAAGGTTGGGAAAGGTGTAGCCAACACTGCTGTTAAAGCTAAGAGAGAGAAAATTGTGAGAAAGATCAAGGCTACTTAGATATTGGAGCTTCGAAAATTGGTGAAAATCCACAAAGCCACTCAAGTTATTTGATGACAGACGCAAATCAGTAAGATTGATGAGGTCAAACAATGACTTTGGGATATTACCTTGTAGCTTGTTATTAGAGAGAAAACAATATTCCAAAGAATACGAAGAGAATTCACCAATTGGTCCCGTGAGCTGGTTGCCAGAAAGATCGAAATGAAATAAAGATGGTAAAGAAAAACACCATTGCGGAATTGTTCCATTCAATAAGTTGTCATTCAAATATAGATCAGATAAATTTGAAAGGTTGCCAATTTTGTCTGGAATCGGGCCAACTAATTTATTAGATCCGCAATGTAAAGAATGAAGTTGTGTTAGATCAAACAATGATGGTGGTAGCTGTCCTCCTAAGTTGTTTTGGTGAAGATACAAACCTTCTAATTTGCTAAGATTTCCAAACAAATCTGGGATCACACCACTCAAATTATTGTTTGAAAGATCTAAGAAAGTGAGACGTTTAAGGTTTGAAAGCAATGACGGGATCTCACCACTGACGTTTGACGAATAGAGGGCTAAACCTGTTAGTTGCGTGAGGTTCCACAAAGACAAAGGAATCGATCCTTTGAAGTTGAAGTGAGAAAGATCTAAGGTAGTGAGATGTTGAAGGTTTGAAATTGATGATGGAATCTCACCACTGAAGTTGTTCAAAGAGAGGCCCAAATCTGTTAGTTGCGTGAGGTTCCACAAAGACAGAGGAATCGTTCCTTCAAATTCGCAATCAGAAAGGTGCAAAATGGAAAGAGACTTCAAATGGCCTATGGAATCAGGAACTTCTCCTGAGAAAGCGGTTCGAGAGAGATCCAAGAACGTGAGAGGAGTACTCCAGTTGGACTTTGGAAGTTGACCTTTGAGATTCGCATTCGATGACAGATCAAGCTTTTGAAGATTGGGTAAGCAGAGAATGTTATTTGCCAAATTCCCCTCCAATTGAGCCCATTGAAGACTAAGAGAGACCAAAGAGGATGACAAATTCATTAGCAAAGACAAAGAGCTCGGTCTAATGGAAGACATGTCTACATCATCTAGAAAAAGCTCTCTTAAATCAGTTGCATTTAGAATGAGCTTCTTCCATGTGGATGGATCAAGTCTCATTAAATTATATGAGAGATCAAGTGAGACTAATTTGGACAGGTGAGAGATTTTGAAAGGAATAACACCATCAAATCCTGAGAAGGATAGGTTTAGATGTGTGAGAGTCACAAGATCACCAAATCTAGAAAACAATGGAGACTCAGAGAAATCATTAAAAGTCAGGTTGAGTTTCTGAAGATGAGTAAGCATGAAGAGGGTGCTGTTGGGATGAAATTCACCTTGAAGCCAACTGCAGCTAAGGTCAAGGCCAATCACGTGGCCTGACTTGGTCTCGCAAGTCACCCCATCCCACAAGCAGCAATTCGTACCATTTTCCCATGATGCTGTCTTTGGATAAGAAGACTGAGAATCAACACAGAGTCTAGAAAAGTAGGAAGAGCTATTGAGAGTAAATGAGTTCTTGAATCGAAGCAAGGCAGAGGCCTCATCACGGTTGCACAATGGCACCAATGAAGAAGAGTTGGAAGGGAAATGAAAAACCAACAACTGGAAGAAACTTAGAAAAAGGAACAGTAACCACCCCATAAATATATATAGTGTTTCGCTCAACAAATTTAAACTCTTGTTTTGATATTCTGCTTTTAGAAGTTGGAACTTGGAAAGTAGAGGGTTTTGGAATGCAACCAATTGATGAACGTTAATTTATAGCCAACTTAAGAAACAGAATATTACGCGAATGGCCAAATCATCCAGTCTTCCGACCAAAGTCATCGTCACTTACTTCCACAGTGAGGTCCCACAATGTGGAAATTGAGCTCGTGCAATCAAATCTGGCGTGTGGAATTTAAGTTCTTGAAACTGATAGTTAATGTAATTATTGATAGAAAGTAAGAGAATAAAAACAAAAGAAGAGAGACGAACCTATAGCATGCATGACGTGCAAGACCTGGCCTTATACTTGTAATAATCTCTACAAGGGGAGACTTGCACTTCTTTAGTCGTTAAGATGGGACTCATGAGGAAGTAAGTGAAAAGTTGCAAGACTTTTGCTTTCAAAGGAACCCCACACGGAGAAACTTTATGCAATTGACTTATATGAAACATCCACTTATTTGCATCCACAAAAACTTCAGTGACTTTGCTGAATTGATAAATGTTTTGAGGAATTAAAAATTTGCTAAAAAATAAAGAAAAGAAAAGGCATTAATAATCTTATGTTATCTTTATTTTGTAAACTTAAACTTTTTTTTAAATTATTCGTTAACCTTAGAACAACATTTTAACTTTTTTTGGGTACATCAAGATCGAATCTACAACCAGCTACTCAAACCCCCTCCCCCCCCCCCCCCCCCACTTGAGCTAGCCTCAGGTGGCAACGATATGTTAATTTGATCCAAAAGCAAAACCGTAATTTACTCATTGACATTGATGTGAGTTGCTCAAATGATATAGAATGTAATTTTAATTAATTTAACTGTTAAATTTTAAGATATCATTGTTTTTATATTAGACATTAAATGTCAAATAATATATAATTACAAATAATATTATTTTAATTCAATAAAATTTAAATATTTAAAAATAATCAATTTAAAATTATTTTTTTATTGAATTATAAAGTATATGCATCATGGATGCCTTTGCTACTCTGTTTACTTCTTCTTTTTCATTATCTTCCTACACCCATAATTCTTGCTCTCTCTTTTTTTCGCTCATGTTACTTAAAAATCAATGCCATTCTACTGTGGCCATTATAAAAGATGGTATGATAAACAGAAAATTTTAGCAATCAGGACAAATTCAAACACTTCGTGATACTTGAAAATTCAATGTTGTGTGAATTAAATTACATGAGAGGTACAAGAGGTGTGGTAACATGAATCCATTGCGACACTTATACCTTTTGATTTGTTGCTTTATCATTAATGTCTGTTTAATCTTTTGTATGTTAAAATGTATGCTTGCCTGTTATTGGGGCTGACGGATGATCTCCTGTTTTAGAATTTTATGTGTCTCAACTCTCAACTAAGGGAGCAAGGCCAAATGGGCGAATGGCCATTAGTTTTCATACTCCGGGCCTTTCACCTTTTTGTTTTCAATTTCACTTTCTTTTATTGTTTTTCTTCTTGCATATTTATTTATTTATCTTTTCTTTCTTTAATTTTTTTCCTCTTCTCATCAATAATTCTTCAACTTGGCCATATTTAACAAACACATAGCTAAACGGGTAGGAGATCCAAGGAGGTTGAGATTGAAAAAATTTGGTAGAAATAATCTTGGTTGTTTTCTTATTAGCAAACCCACACTAATTATGTTAACTACTTACATCTTTATTTTTATTCGTTCATCACACTTTTAATTAACTTAATTTCTTTTTTCTTTTTATTAATCATAAATTGGCTTTTATTCAAATTTTATTTGATTTTTTTTTCAAGTTTAACATGTTATATATCATGTCTTTTGAATAAGAATAGATATGAAAACAATTTAAAACATTTTTTTTATTATCAATTTTTATGTTTAGAACATTCTTTTACTTTTGAAAAATTTATTGATAATTTATGTCAAGGATGAAAAAAATTTGATGCTTTTGAAAGTAAATAATAGAATATAGTTGCAATCAGTGAGCAGTTTATGTTGATATTTTCATAATAAGTTAATGTGGAAGACAATAATTTTATGTTTAGATGTTTCTATGTAATATATTTCATGAATATTATAAGTTTATATATATATATATATATGTATATTACTTGTGTATATATAGAAGCACCAAAATATATAATAAGCATGATGTTAATTAAATATTTAGATTTAAATTTACTAAAATTACTTAATTTTATAATTATTTTGCTTATGCGAGACAAGGATTGTCATAGCATAAAGTTTGATGGTAACAAGAAACAAGTTTTGGAACCTCAAAGGAAAAGAGTGTAAACGAAGAGGTTTGAATTAATTTTCTGTCTCACATAAGAAATGTGTGTTTTATTTATGAAAATTAAGGTCGTCATATTTGGTTTCTGAAGAAAGGTTACATATATTCAATAATTATATAATTAAAAATAGATATGATATTCAAATATCTTAAAAATATAATCTAAAAAACTATTTCAAAATCCAAATTTGCTAGAGACATGGATATTTAATTTAGGTTAAATAAATCTATAAGTTCTTATATTTTTTGGAAATTTATAAATAGGTATTTAAAAGTTGTAATTGGATCCATAGGATTTTAATTTTTTTTTAATATGATCATTGAATTCAGTCTACCATTAGAACATTATAAGAACCTAATTATTAAATTTATTTACATTATATCCATCCAATTACAACTTTTAAACTATAAAGATTTATTTAAAAATTCTAAAAGTATAAGAAATTATAAATTAATTTAACTTTTATTTTATAAAAGTGATAGGAAAGTTTCTGACGGAATATTATTGATAGAAACTAAAGGGATAAAAACAAAATTAAGATAAACAGAAAAGTAAAGAACCAATAGCATGTTTGACTTGCAAGACCTGGCCTTGTAATCTCTATCAGGGGAGACTTGCACTTCTTCAGTCGTTAAGATGGGGACCATTAGGAAATTGCTCAACAGTTGCAAAAGTTGCAAGACTTGTTGCCAAAGGAACCACACATGGAAAACGTTAAGCGATTGACTTATCTGATAACATTCACTCATTTACATTCACAAAAACTTCAGTGGCTTTGCTCAATTGATAAATGTTTTGAGGAATTGAAAATTTGCTAATAAATAAAGAAAAGAAAAGGCATTAGTAATCTTGTGTTATATTTATTTCTTAACCTTATACTTTTTTTAAATTATTCGTTAATCTTACAATGATATGTTAATTTGATCCAAAAGCAAAACCGCGTAATTTATTCATTTGACAGTGATGTAAGTCAATTATATAACATAGAATGTAATTTTAATTAATTTAACTGTTATATCATAACATATCATTATTTTTATATTACACATTAAATTGCAAACAACAAATAATTAAAAATATTATTATTTTAATTCATCAAAATTTAAAACTTTAAAAAATTATTAATCAATTCAAAGTTAAAATAATTTTTATCGATCCCTTTGCTACTCTGTTTATTTCATATTTTTCATTATCTTCTTACACGCATAATTCTTGCTCTTTTTTTGCTTCATGTTGTTACTTAAAATCACTGCCATTCTACATACCTTGGCTACTACAGAAGGTATGATAAAGAGAAAAATTTAGCCAAAAATTCAAACAATAGGGCGATGACTTGAAAATTCAATGTTGTGTTAATTAAATTACATTTACATGAGGGCTGAAAGAGGTGTTATAACATGAATCCATTGCAAGACTATACCTTTTGATTTGTTGCTTTAGAGAGTATTTCCATTCATGTCTATTTAATCTTTTTATATATATTAAAATGTATCCTGGTTTGGTATTAGAGCTGATGGATGATCTTCTTGTTTTAGAATTTTATGTGGTGGGCGCATAGACAGTAAGAATAGCTGGATGCAAACTTTTTGCCCCTGTGATACTAGGTGGATACAAACGATAGAAGGCAATACATAATTGGATGATAGTATAAAGAAACTTTACACTGACAGTGGATCAAAATTAAGCTCAAAAACAAAATAGTTGTAACCAAATACTTGATATATGGTGTAAACTAACAAGTAATGTGCCTTGGAGAAAAAAGGTAATATAGTTTGATTCTCGTTGCTAGTCTTTCATTAAAGTTTGTGGCATGTCCTGGCTTTGGAATGAGATAGCCTTCCCTCGCCTTAAGCTTCAAGTTTACCAAAAAATAAGAAAAATAAAAATGTGCCTTGGACATGAGATGTAGTACCCCGATTACAGTAACCCTAAACTAAACTGCTTGACATCAAATGTAAGGATGGAAGCGGTTGGAACAAATTAGTAGGAACCAATTAACTTTATCCAATGATCATATTGAAGAAACTGATCATGGTTGTAGGCATATTGTCGCATATGTGTTATTTTAGACTGTTAATAAGATTGAGATAACTTCACTTACTCTGGGTTGATTAAAAATTGAGCTGCCTATCTAACTACTTCTTCCATTCATTGTGGTAATAGACCAGCTGTAAAAGAAGCCAGGAAATAGCTTCTTTTATGATGTAACTTGGATGGACCTAATTTAACATTTCAATTGAGGTCCATACAATTGTGTAGCATATAAGAGATAGGCCATGATTTTTCTTACTTTGACAGGCCATGCTGCACTTATCTACAGGGGTACCTTTACAAAAGAGGTGGACATGGTTCCATCAACCTCATCTATTAAATTTCCAGTGTCCGAGACATTGACAATAACAGCCAAATTGTTCGTTGCAGTAGACAAGTATGACTTGGAGAGGCTTAGACTAATGTGTGAACCTCATCTCTGCAAGGACATCTGTGTGAGTTTTGTAGCCAACATTTTTTTGTCAACCACTCTAATTAGCTTTTTAGGTGACGCCCTACGGTATTTCCACATATTAGGCCCAAATGGGACTAATTCGTGGGCAGCAACTTAGAATACTTGGGTTTTTGTTGCCTCTCAACCAGAACAACTCCTATCGGGATTTGAACTTGTGTCGTATCTCATGGGGGGTAAGCCTGCTTACCAGCTCGACAAACTTTTAATTGGTTGTAGCCAGCATTTTAACCTTGGCTGATCATTACCATTGGCTGATCATTGCCATGCCACAATGTTAAAAACTATTTGCCTAAAATTTGCTACTCAAAATCTAGCAGGTATACTTAGCATCACTTGCTCCACTTGCTGGGTTAGAAATCTTGCAAATGTATAGATTGATGCTTTTATTGAGACTTTTGTTAGTGATTGAATAAAAGTAAAATGAGATCCGATAAGAAAGCTACAATTCTTTGCTTACTAAACACAACTATCTAAAAAATACAACTAGACACAAAGTAAAAACAGGCAGATTATAGTATAATCCATAAGAAAATTAAAGATCCTAAAGCATTAAGATAACTCAATATAAATGAATAGTCCATCAAACCATGAATGATTTGAGCAATTTCCACTTGGACTAATTGCAAGTTCTGTTTTTGAAGCACCATATTCAAATGTCAAACAACGAGCAATAACTAATAACATGTGCAAAACTTTTAGCAGCAGGCAAGCCATTGTAACGCCAACAGGAATTCTTAATATTTAATCCATTCAAAACCTATGGAATCTCCTCCTTCTTTATGTTATGTATCTTCCTGCACTTTCTTTTTATTGCTTCCTTTTTTTATTCTCAGCTATTTAGATTTTTTTTTGTACTTTTATATTCTTTCTATATGAAGCATAGGCACTTTGAAAATTCAGCTGTATTTGTACAAGTTTTGTATATGGCACTGGGACTCCTCAATATGTGTTCAGACTAGAGTACATCTCTTTTTGTCTCCCTTTCTCTTTGAAGTTTAGCTTTGGCACAGGAAGGTTAGATGGGTGTTTTCAATGTAGAGCACACACTTAGTTTACTTTGAGAATTATAATGAATTCCTTTGTAATTAAAAATGTAGTTAAAATCGGACTGGACGATGAACCGACAGGACTTGCAGTTCAGGTTCAATGGCTTAAACCAGCTGGTCAATCCGGATGATGTCATAAAAATAATTTACATTCAATAATATAAAATATATAAGAATATTTATGAAATGTAAAAAATATTGAAAAAAAAAATTGAGGGTCGATCAAGTTCAACCAGTTGAAATCAGTCTATTAAACCAAGTTTTGACTGGTTTTGACCAATTTTAACTAATTCAAAATGGTCTGATAGTGAATTCAGTTATGAGACTAAACAATAACTGATTAAGTATCTAGTTCACAGTTCAGCTGATCAGACCGTCTGCTCTAGTCCGGTTGACAACACTTGCCACTGGCTCCATCTTTCAATCAATAAAGTGATTAAAAACAAATTTTAAGATTTCTGTAGAGAGTATTTGGAATTAAAACTGTGGAATTTACCTTGGACGCACGTGGTAACATGTTGCACTTGTTCAAATAACAAAACAAAAGAAAAAGAATAAAGATTTGCATGGATAGTGACAGATAATCTAGATTTAAGTATTCACTTGGTTTTAATTTTCGTTTTTCAACAACCTGGAAGTATGAAAAACAAAAATTAAATAATGGACCATGCTTTAAGATGTTTTCCAGTATTCTCTTCTTGAGAAAAATACTTAGTAGCTAACCAGATCCCAAAAGTGAGTTTAGAGTGGAGTTTTTTTTGGTAAACTGTAACTCAAAAGAAATCCTTAAAGGAATGCTTTGAAGGCTATAACTAAATTGTGATTCTGCTAAAATTCTAATTATATCGTCAGTCTTTTGAGAAATGTTTCATGCTTCAAATCTATTGAATCCTAAAGCTGATTTACTTTGAATTTATCGTGGTATTGTTTGTTTACTATTCCTTCCTGCTTATAAAACACTGAACTTTTTGAGAACTCTGATAGTTGGAAAAAGTTCTTAGGATATGTTTGGATTGGAGGAGTTTGGAGGAAAAGGAAGGGAGGAATGGGTAATCTTTCATTTCTAAATTGAGATAATTAAAAAATATTTATAAAAATAAAAAAGACATGATTAAAATGTTATATGATAGTCTTTCATTTTATTCATCTCATTTAAAAAAATTATCAAATACAAATAATGTAAATTTAAAAGGAAAAATTACACATCCCCCCTTCTCCTCTAAACTCCTCCATCCAAACAATACCTTATGTTTGATGTTCTAATCTACGTTGAATTGACAGTGTACTTCATTTCCTTCTAGCTATGAATCAAAGTGCCTCTTGATTACAAAGGTACCCACTGATACATATAGGGATTAAATGATTCACGTGCTACTCACAAAAGCCCCATAAGACTAAGACCTATATTTTTATCAAACCTTTACTGATGTAACATGGTATTAGCTACTTGTTGTATAAGCATGTATAGAGGTGGATACAATGATGTAAACTTGGCTTGAAAGCTTTGGGAATTGCTTTTGGAAGTGGTGGCAAGCAATTGATAAACCTTTTACAATTCCCAACAAGATCAAGATGATCAGCTTCAACAAACAGTGTAGGGGCAAAGTGTTGGTAATTGATTAATGTATATATGTGGTAGTGGAATTCCATTTGTACTAGTTTACATACTGTGTTCTTTTTTCTTGTCAAGCTAAGTCTCTGTTTTGATAAGTTTCTTTAATTACTGATAGCTAGTTTATTATTGGATTCAGTTATGGAGCAATTGCCATTCTCTTTCCCTTGTGTCCCACATATCTTTGGTTGGTGACCTTCAAACTTCATTTATGTGAGGTATTATACTAGAGCCAGTAATGCAATTTTGGGTTATTAGGTTGGCATATATATTATTATATATGTGGGAGCTGCTCAACTACTAAAATTATAAATGACGGGAGGGAATGAGCTTTTTGAAGGTCACGATCAGCCATAATTGAAGCCAAAAGGCAAAAACAGATTAAAGCTTGTTTAAATTTGGGACCAAGAAAACTAAGTACAAGCTAATGAATTTGATATTTGAAGTAAACACTAGAAGCTTATTTTAGCTCTTGGTCACTGTAATAACTACTACTGAATAGAGAGTAAATGATCGATACTGAATTATTCCTGCTAATTATAAAACTGAAACATGAGAAGGTGAACAATAATCCTAGCTAACTACTCAATTAATTCTTTATTTTCACTCTTCAATAGATTCTTAAAAATGACAAAATTACTTCACTAGTAATTAGTAAAAATGAGAAAAATAATCTAATCTAGAAAGGCATGTAAAAAATTCATACAAGAAATCTCTTTTTCAAAATAAAAGTCCTCAAGGGCATGTGGTCAATCTGTTACTAGAGAGTGAAAAATAAAAATGATGGTCTATTTATTTATACCCGTATGTGCAAGTGGATTTGGTAAATGTTATAGTTTTCATTGTATAAAAGCGTATTCATAGCATAAATTGCATGTGTTATTGTTCATGATGTACTATTTATTTATATTAGCAACAAATAGAAAAGGATGCAGACAAAAAAACAATTCCTTGGCGTTTTAAAGGTTTCATGTATAAAAAAACAAAACAAAATCATGTAAAAGTATAAAATAAAAAACAAAATCCAAGAAAACTTCAATTTCATCCGCTGTTGCAGAGAACGGTATGCGAAGGACAAAAATAAAAATAAAATGGGTCGGATCCAAGTTTACATAACCCATGAAGCTTCGGGTCGAGTCTAACCAAAACCCGCTAAATTGCCATTCTTATTTAGCATGGTCTGATTTATGATGTCCTCTTTATCCGTTATTAGGAAAAAAAATTTTATAATGAATGTTTATTCATTATGTAACATATATTTTACATTAGCAACCAACTCCTATTTATTTGGCTTTTTTGTACGGAAATAGTCATTTTTTTTAATTTATGATTTTATCGCATTTAAGAAATTAATTCCAGAAATGCGCTTTTTTATTTGTTTTTGGGAAGTCAATTTTGACGAAACCGACTTCCTAACGTGAAAAATGAATTATTTCTTTTAATCATGTTAAGAAGCTGATTTTTATGGAACCGACTTCCTAACATAAGAAATTGTTTTCTTTATAATCACGTTGAGAAGCTGGTTTTGATGAAGTTGATTTCCTAACACAAAAAATTAATTTTTTTTTAATCATGTTGAGAAGTCAATTTTTTTAATCGATCAAATCATCCTTGCCCATTTTACAACTAATTGAGTAGTCGGTCACCACTTCCATGATTCTCTCCAACCAATCATTTAAGATCGATTAGCCCTATTTCCATGATCTCAAATTAGAGACTAATCGTCCCCCGACCGATCAATTCTTTCAAATGTTCATGCTTATAGCTATTGATCATCTCTAAACAATCAACCCATTTTTCATATATTCTCATGTGACCGACCGACTTCTCAACATAATTAAAAATATTAATTTTTCATGTTATAAAGTCGACTTTATTAAAACTGACTTCTCAACGAAATTTAAACAAAAAAGACCAATTTCTTAAGTTAGGAAGTGAGTTCCATAAAAACCGACTTCTTAACATGATTAAAAGAAACAATTCATTTTTCACGTTAGGAAGTCGGTTTTGTCAAAACCGACTTCTTAAAAACAATAAAAAAGTGCATTTCTATAATTAATTTCTTAAATGCGATAAAATCATAACTAAATAAAAAATTGGTTATTTCCGTACAAAAAACCCGATTTATTTTGGTTCAAATTTTTGACTTTTTTAATATAGTTATCTATTTTTTTTCTTTTATTTTATATATATATATAAGACATTAGTAAAATAATATTTTTATTCATGAATAATTTATTTAACTAAAAGAAGTGACAATAAAAAAGTTAAAATTTTAATAATAAAGTCAAATATATTTTTTATTAATATATTACTTATCTATTTATGTGTTAATTTTCATATAATATATAATATAAAAAATAAAATTATAAATAAATACGAGAATGCTAAGCTCCTTATTTTGTGTAAAAATTAGAATCTTCTAAATTTATATTATGAAAAAATAAATAACTATTAATATTTGAGTCATTTTATCAATAAACAACTTCTAAAAAATTTAATAATTTTTTTTCTCGAGACAATTATCTTTCTTCAAGTTTGTCCTCTTTCTCTCTTCGACTATTTTTCTCTTAAATTTTTCATTATATAAATTGAGTTGAGTTAGTAGGTTGGATTGAAATCCACACCTCTAGTGCCGTTGATTTAACATTTTTGTATAGAATTGGTAAAATCTTGTCAAAATCTCTTACGTGTATGTTTGGAATCACAAACTTTTAGAATTGGTTTGAATTACAAATGAAATCCTTTGCTTGAAATATTATAAAATAATGTTTGATTTGGTTTTGAAATCTTTTTTATTTAAGTTGTGTTTATAGAAATTCACTCAAATTTAGTTATACTTAGAGCTGTTAAATGGGCTAGCCCATCTCGTTTAAGCCTAGTCTGTCACGGGCCAGGTTCAAATGGACTAAGCAAAAAATAAGTTAATTTAAAACACTAGCATTTTGCTAACCCAACCTGTATAAGGTCAGTCTGCAGTGTAACACCACAAAATTTTCTTTTTCCAATTAATGATGGTTTTTGTGATTTTTGTTAATTATTTAATTTTTTCTATTTTTTTGATTTTGTGTGTTGTTTTGAGGCTGTAACAGAAATAATAAAAATATAAAAATATTTTCGGGGCCCAAAAAATTTTGACTGTTGACTTGGGGGTGGGGGAGCTTACTAAACCTAAAACTGGAAACAAATTTTGAAAATTTTCTTTTTCTAAGATTTTATCTATCAGATGAAATCAAAGTAAAATTTACTGTCCATTGAAAAATATATACTGGTTTTGTTACCAGTAACCTTTATCCAATGGTTAATAACTATCGGTAAATATATAGCTGGTAAATATGTAGTTAGAAGCCTAGTCATCATCCACCTCATGCCCAATCATTATTGAAATCATTACATATTTTCTAGTCACTAGCTCAGTCACTAGCTTAGTCACCACATGAAGAGTCACATGGTGTGTTACATGCCTAGTCACCACATTTGGTGGACCAATTAGAAAATGCCAAGTGTAAAGTTCGGTGATTCATCATTTTTAAACCAACAGAAAGCATCCACTTGGAAAGCAAATGCTAACACATTTCCTTCTTCATTATTCCATGTGAATTTCGACCAAAAGCCTTGGGAGACCATGAAAATATCTCACTTTCACTTGTTATCTTGTTATCTTTTTTCAAGAAGCAAAATTTTCTCATTTCTTCTCCTAGTGAGTTTCAGCCAAAACCCCTATACCACATTCCTAGCTTGATCAATTCCAACTAACCTTGCTTCTTGAATCTAAACACCATTCCAATACACTTTGATGTTGTAAATTTCTCCAAAAAAATTATCTTCAACCACTTTCTTTAAGGCCAAATTTAAAGACTTAGAGGTGAAGTTCTTCATCTTCACTTTTAAATTTTATTTTCAAGTTCTTATATTATTTGAAGATTTTTAATTAGGATATAAAAGTTTATAATTAAATCTTATAATTTCAAAAAAATTTAATTGGACTCCTGTCGTCGAAATATCATTAAAAATTGTTAATAATAACCAAACTCAAAGACTTAATTAAATTTTTTTAAAACATAAGAATTTAAAAATATATAATTAGGTCCTATAATTTTAAAAATTTATAATTAAGTCCCTCAACACAACATTCTATTAAAACATTTTTATAAGTTTATAACGACAAGACCCAATTGAATTTTTTTTAAACAATTAGGATCAAATTATAAACTTTTAAAATATAAAACCGTAAATTAAAAATTCCCAATCACTATAAGTACCTACAAATTAATTTTTTTTTGGTAATTATACCTACAAATTAATTTAACATATTATTAACAAAATCCCTTCAAAGAAACTCAGTGCAACGCAACGCAACGCGTGCTCACCCGAAGAATCTTCTATATATCAGAGTTTCGTTATCTGTCTCTCTCTCTCTCTCTCTCTCTCTCTCTCTCTCTCTGTGCCCCATTCTTGATGCAGCGCAACTCTCAAGGCCTCTGAATTTAGTTTCGTTGCCACCTTCCCTTCTATATTACCTTTCTCTCTCCCCTCACTCACAACCATTCTAGGCTCTCCCCTGAATCCGGTTTTTTCTTATCAGACCCGCCGTCAAACCGGCTACCTGAACGAACCGCCCCCTTGCCCGGTTCGATCCTCCTTTCTCTTTACTCTACATTGTATGTTTATTTATTTATTAGATTTTAAGCATAAGTTTCACAGCACGCGTAATTATTGGTTTTTATTTTTGTCTATGAAATTTCTATGATATAACATAAAAAAAAAAGTTAATGAAAGTTAGATATTGGTCTCATTCAACTTATAACAGTTCTTATCCCTACAATGGTAACTAGGAATTCTGCTTTTTAATCAAGTGCATCTATTATTGTACTCTTCCAAACCAAGTTGTCAAAAGAATTCCGTGGATGATGAAGCAGTGGAATGATGACTTCTCTTCTCTTTAACAGCAATATAGCATTTGTATTGTGTTGAAAGAAAGAGTCACTTCATCCAATGTAATTAGAAAAGCCATTACTCGAGTACCCATATTTTTTTCCTGGTACCAGTACTCAGTTGGGATAAGTTGTCAAACATTCATTAATGGTTGATTAATAGACTTTTAAACATTTTTTTGAAACTACCAATTAATAAATGTTTGACAATTTACCATGCTACTAAACTTATAAGGGTACCATAACAACTTCCCATTAAAAATTGTTAAATCATTTGATCCTCACTAGGAGAAGGCTGGATGACATGGCATCTAGATACACCTCTTTGGATCATTGTTTCAAAGAGGTCACAAAGTTGATGCCAAACTAAAGAGCATACTTGATATTACTCAATGTCAAAGTGGGACCTTGAAAGTACCGAGTGTTCTGCAACATTCTCAAAGTTGAAGTGTTATGACATAGAACTAATACTATCATAATTCCAATGGCATAGAACAAAGAGACTCTAGAGTTGGTCAAATATTTAATGAAAATTACAAATTATCATTTAACACCCCCTCTTAATTTGTGATTTTCATTAAGTATTTGAACTTCTAAAATTTCTCCTTAGTAATTGGCTTGGTGAGCATATCATGTGTTCCAATGAACTTCAAGCAAATTTCTCCTTTATTTACTAAGTCTCGAATAAAATGATGGCGAAGTTCAATATGCTTGCTTCTAGCATGAAAAACAGGATTCTTTGTCATGGCTATTGCTGACATGTTGTCGCAATAGGAGGAGTGGCCAAAATTTGTGGGGTTGTAGTGTAAATGAGTTGCACTCCACTTTTGACTGTCCCACAAAATTTGTTGCGTTGAGCAGGTGTGATGCAAAGTCATTTGCCTTCAAACATTTCCAATTCACCATTTTTTTATCTGCTCAAATAAGCATAGTCTTAAACTTCATCTTTGTTCCTTGTTGTTATACAACCACATGACTTTCAAAAGATCAATTTCTCTGAAATTTTTTTTTTTTTGCCTCCAGAAGCATTGCAGTGAAACATATTGACAATACATCATGAAATTAGTATATGTAGTGAGAAATTGCGGAGGAGGAAGGGAAGAGGCAGAAAGAAACACTGTTTTCCCCCCTTCTTATTTTCCCTGTACTTAGTACCACTCTTGGAAGGATTGCATAATATTTTAGTTATATAGATTGCTGGCTAGTGCCTTCTCAATTCTCATATGATTCTTAGCATATCTGCAGTTTTCCTCTCTTTTTAGTTCCATTTTTTTTTTATCATTTTGTTTCTCAGGCAAATAATTGGTAGGATTACACACAGTTGAGTCTTTAAGGATTTAATTTAAGATTGAAGCACTATTTAATTCTTAAGCCATAATGTGTCTTCATTTATGCAACTGAATTTTGGACAATTTTTT
Source organism: Styphnolobium japonicum (assembly GCA_023212625.1). NCBI lineage: Eukaryota > Viridiplantae > Streptophyta > Magnoliopsida > Fabales > Fabaceae > Styphnolobium > Styphnolobium japonicum. The sequence continues at coordinate 9,996,470 of JALBWW010000010.1, forward strand.
TTGTAGGTGATTGATACAGGAAACGTTTTCCTAATAGGTTAGTAACTAAGTTTGTTTCATGATTTCACATGTGGGTTGTTTAGGTATGTCTAAGATTTTTGAGTTTATTGTGAAGAGAAATAAGTGCTAGTAAATGGAGCTCAAGCTCCATATTAATAAGCATATGTAAAGTTACCTTTACATTTCCGTACCATTATAAACTCAATTGATTTTTGGTTATGACTAAAGTAAAGTGGCAATCTCTATAACTAATGGGAACAAATCTCTTGCTTTGATGATTATGGTTCTGGATCTTAAGTGGATGTTGTAGTACATAAGCTCGAGAGAGATTTTTTAGTTCTTCACTTTTAAAATTATTATTCCTTACTTTTCCTATGGACATTCCATACACTTTTTGGTAACAGCCAAACCAAGAAGCAATGAGTGACAACAATAGTAAGGTGAAAGGTTCTTGGATGAGAATGCTTCGTAACATTTTAATTTGTATGACCAATTCTTCTTTATTTGGGTGTATGCTTTCTTTCTTTTTAATGTTCTTGTTTTCTTCTATACGAAATCTTTTTATGTAAGATGCTCATCCTCATTGTACTTTCCTTGATGTTACGTTTATTAAATATAAAACCAAATTTCAAATTTTGTTTTGATATTAATAGTTCTAATTATGCTAACCATTGTTATATAAATAGCGATCATTGAAGCACATATCTACTGCAACGTGTGGGCATGGCACTAGTAAAGTAAGAAAAACTATAAAAATGCTGTCAACTACTGCTGCTGCTCAGCTTCCCAGTTGCTTGTACCTCATTCCCAACCATCTTAAGATCCATCATCATGCCCAACAAAAGAGAAAACTTACCACTCTATCACTTGCCAATGCAGATAGCTTAATCCCCATCAGAAACTTCTACGGCCTATGTCTTCCTCAGACCCACAATTGCAGCAAAGGGCAAGAAAGCAATAACAGGGCTAGTTACAATTCCATTTCAATTCAGAACAACAAGCACCCTTTCTTTCTGCAGTTCTTCCCCTGCATTGATACCAAAGACACCAATAATGAAAATCCAAATACCAGAAACCATAGTCAACATCAAGTAGACGAACAAAGAGAATTCAAGGAAAACAAAGAATCCAGGGTACTTTTCACAAAGATGTGGTGGGTAGATGTGAAAGCAGCATTGGGCCAAAGGATCAACTTGGAGGGCATTCTATGTTCAACCATGGTGGTCTTAAAAGACCCAAAATTGGCTCTGCCCCATATTTCTGTGCCTGATATAAGGTACATTGATTGGGCTGAGCTGCGTAGAAAGGGATTTAAGGGTGTCGTTTTTGACAAGGATAATACTATTATAACACATCGAGATATTCATTCATTCATGGTAAAATACATCGAGAACAACATAAATTCAATATCGCTAAAAATGAAAAAGGATGAATATGTAAACAAACTCATAGGTTAATAGCATAACACAGCAAAATGTTTACAAATGTGACAAAATCAAAGTGATCGAAATATCCATGCTTCAAGATCTATAACGTTGATGCCCAATTCTTGATTGAATTTGTAATGGATCGAAGTTGATCTATCAATCTAAACCAAACGAACACCGCAACAAGACGAGAAACCACCGCACCAAGACGGGAAACGAAACGACACCGCAACAAGACGACAAACAAAACATTGCCGCACTCAGACGACGAAATTACGGAAAAATAAGAAAAAAAAAACCCAAATCTATGTGGAAAATCACTTATTTAGATAAAATGAGACAAAACCGATGTAAATGGGTGATTTTAGGCCAAAAAAATAGCCTAAACCACCCCTTCCGCTAGATGAGAAAAAAGGAAAAGATAAGTAAATAAAAAATTGGGAGAACGACTAGGGTTTTTTTTCCAAGGTTCAAATTTGAATAGTCAAAGTTGGAAGTATATCTCTTTTTAAGTTCAATCCTTTAGATTAAATAACTTTCATGATTAGTAGATAATGTCCAAGAAATCACAAAATCCTCTTCTATGGCTATTTGGGAAAAGGGATTTTCATGATTAGTAGATAATGTTCAAGAGTTCATAAAATACTCTTCTATCGCTATTTGGGAAAATGGTATATAGGCTCCTTGGAAATTAGAATATTAATGTAACAAATAGAAAAAAAAATATTAATGTACCCAAGGCATTACTTACGCAAGTAGATCTTTTTTCCTGATTTGTGATTATTTTACATTATTTTAATTGCATTTGATGTCAACAAACAGAAATTATTAATCTCTAAAATGAGAGAAAATTCATCGAATGTAGTCAAAGTTAAGTCAATATTTTAGTGAGAATTAGTTTCATACTTAAAAATTATGAAAACACTTTGTGAACTTAAAATAAAAAAGAGAGAGAAACACAATTAAGATAATGATGAAATATTCATTAGCAATATACAATTGTTCAATCTCTAAGATTAAATATGGTTTCATCATTGATGGTAGCAAAAAAATTTACTAATTTAGTTTTTTATTCGTAGTACAAATAGAAAAAATAATAATTTTGAAATTAAATTTTATGCCTTCACCGTCTTTTTTATTAAAAGATATTCTTTGTCAATATTTAATCATATCACAGTCTATTGTATGTTCTATATTTCTAATTCAATGTCTGCAAGTACTGTTTCCTGGATGCACATACTAAAAAATAACACAATATGTTGTAAGGCAAAAAAAAAACTGTCATCGTTTAAGTATCATATTATTTAATTTCTTTGAATTCAAATATGATTGACCAAATCACAAGACTTAGATCTGTCTTTTCAGTTCGATATTCTGTTGGAATTTTCAATGGATCTTTCGCTATTTCCTCTTGCTGAAGAAACCCTCCAAGAAAGTCATCAATACTAGGGAGAATAGGTCCATATTAGCTTAGAGATAGTATAGTGACCTTGGCAACTGGGAGCTTTTTATAATTACCAGCAGCTCCTCTCGTTCAATTGCTTTTAGCGCTGGATTAATTTGCAAATCTCATGGTACAAACTGACCAATTTGATAAAAATTTAAGACTAAACTAAGAGCTTTTTACTGTGTACTATAGTTAGAAGGAGTATTCATACTCTATCAAAATAATTTATTATAATTGGTTGTATATTATTTTTTTGTTAAAATCTTAACTCTTTAATTTTACACTTTAACCCATTTTCAATTTTGCACTTCAGTCTATCTTAATTTTTTATTTGTTGCATGACCAAAAAATAATTTTATTAATTGTAATAATTTATTTAAATCACCGTTATATTTAATTCTTATTTTTTATATATATTATTTATTTTTCATGAAATATAAATTTGATATTTATTTAATTTTTCTTCATATTTTTTTATTTATAATTATAACTGTCAACATTATTTTAATTTTCAAACATTACACTAATTAAATTTTTTTTCTAATAATAATATTTTATAATTAACAAGACACATCATATATATGTATGGGTAGGACTTTATTAGTTAAATTTTTTTTCTTTTAATATTTAATGCATGGCGGGACTGACAGTCCCGCCATAGAATTTTAGTTTTTGTTATACATATCATTAAACTTATTTATAGGCTATAATAAAATAATGCAGTGACATCAACATTTTTTTAAAAAAATATTGACATTTAAGAGCACAATTTAAGACATATGCACTCTCAAAAAATTAAATTAAATTTTCATAAAATAAAAAAATAACATTTTTTTAAAGAAATAAATTTTATTTTATTTTCATGAAAAATATTAAAAATAAAATAAAATATCATATTTTGTACATCTTTACACAGAAAACAAAATTTAATTTAATTTTTATGAAAAATAAAATATTATTTTAAAGGAAGTAATAAAAAAATTTATGACAATAAAATTAACATATAAAAGTAAATAAAAATATTAAATTTCATGGCAGTATATTAAAATAATTTAAAAAATAACTCAATGACAATCTTAAAGTAAAATATTACAATTGTGATGGTATATTAAAAAAAAAAAAATTACATAATATATTACTAATTGTCATGCTATAATTTTAAAAAAAAATTAAAATTTTTTCATAAAATAACTAAAACAAATTTTTCATGTATTAATCAATATTTGTAAAATTATATATATATATATATATATATATAATTTAAAGCATGGCGCCAACGAATTTTATTTTTTAATTTTTTTCTTAGTAAAAATCAATAGTTTATATATATATATATATTCTTGCTTCTTAAATAAAATGTTCATAAAATTAAAAAAAATTATTAAAAGTAGTGTAAATATTATTACAATAATTTTAATAAAAATATAAAAAATAACTTTAAATATTAATAATTGCATAGGGATCATATTCTGATAATAAAAATAATAAAAATAATTACATATAATTTTAAATAAAATTAATTACATGGAGGGACTACCAGTCCCGCCATCCTATTCCCGAATAAAATATAAAGAATTTTAATAAAGCAGTATTACTTTTAAATTAAAATAATTACATGGCCCAATTAATGTTAAAAAATTTATATAAAATAATTTTAAAATCAAATAGTCATGGCGGGACTGGCAGTCCCGCCATCCTATTTACTTGACAGGAACACCATGAGGAGTGAAAAAAATATATATTAGAATTTATAAAAAAATTGTTGAAATAAAAAAAATTATAAAGACAAAATAAATTTAATTTTCATGAAATAAATAAAACTAAAATAAAATTCAGTAGCATGGCAGGACTCACAGGTGAGTGCCGCCAGCCATTCAGATGTTCATGTTATGATCATATAAAAAAAAGTAGAATATATCCACTTAAATATTTTTAATATAAAATTTATCTAAATTTAAATAGTTACTATGTAAGTTGTGAATACAATTATTTATTCATTTAAAAATGTTTTTTTTCTTATTATGAAAAATGGAATCGTGAAAAATGGGGGAAAATGAAAAAGGAAAAAAAAACAGGATAAGAAGGCTAAAAATGAAAATAACATTAGAGGGGTTTTTTTTTGCAAATTATCAATAACCTTCTCAACCGGTTCTGTCAACAATTAACCACCGTTAGATTAATTTATTAGTTTTATTAGTAATAATCTATGGTTGATATTAAATGATGCATGGATGCTCTTCTTTTTCTTAGGTGTATATTAGACGTTACCACTAAATTAACATAAACTTTCAATTAGATAAATTCAATGAGATACTGACGGCAACATCTAACATGCTCCATAACAAAAAAGGGTGTATGCATGCATCATTAAATTTGAGGCATTGATTATTAATAATAGACTAATTAATTGATCTAACGGTTAATAATCAAACATAAAACCGATACAACAAGTTAAGCTTTATTTGCACTGAAGTCCTTTGTAAAAAAGGACTCTTATTCACAGTCTCAGAAGAAGAATAAAAAAATTATAACTTTTCATGAAATATTTTTTTAACATTCTTTAGGGGAAATAAATATTCTTAATTTTATGAAAAAAAATTGAAAATACATATGTTTATTGAATAACATTATCTACATTGCACATTCTTGAATTGCAATTAACATATAACTTTTAAATGGTCAGAGTTCATAATATCTAGATACAAGATGATGAACAAGACAAAAGTAAAGGAATATGAATAAAAATAGTCATGGCCTCAAAAATGTTAAACTTAAAAATTAAAATAAAATATCGAACATAAAAATAAGAATAAAAAATATTTACACTTTAACTTTCATAAGTCAACAATAATTTAAAAAAAAAATCATCAAGAAAATTATTATATTATAATTTCATAAAAAATATAATAAAATATATATGATATAAAAATAAAAAATAAACATTTCATGAATAAAAAATTAAAAGTTTAATTTTCATGACAAAAAAAATTCAAATATACACCATGAAATAAATATAAAATTGAAAAACAAACGTTTTCCAAAATTATTAAATTTATAATTGATGAAAAGATAACATATATATATATATATATAATCTTTTATTTATATATAAATTTAAATTTCATGGAATACATTAAACCTAAAATAGAGTATTACGATGGTTTTAACCATCAAGAAAACATAATTACTTCAAAATTTAAAATAAAAAAAGGAGCTCACAATATTAAAATGTGAATAAAAAATTAAAACTAGTCCATGGCGGGACTAGTAATCCCATTAAGGTATCTTTTATATTAAAATATTAAATTTTCAACAAATAACAAACATTTATAGTACGGTAAATAACAAACATTTTCAACAAATATTAAATTTCTAATTTATGATAAATTATTATTATTTATTAATAATATTTCTTTATATATAAATTTGATTAATATTGTCATAATGAAATCAAAATTTAATTTAAAAATTTAGAAAAAGAATATCTTTTTATGTAGTTGAAATCTGGTACATTTTTTCAATAACTAAATTTAATGGTTATTTAAAAATTTATTACATTTTATAAAATATTATTTGGGAAAAAATAAATATTTAACTTAATATGAATTAAATTGTAAATTTTAACATGGACTAAAGTCTAAAATTGAAAGCTTAAGGCCTTTGTCATAAAATAACTAATAACCGACTATATTAGGTGATTTTTATGGTGTATCAATGATCCGTTCCCATATAGGTGTATTATAGAAGTTTCCGATACTGACAGATGTGTACGATACGCTTCGAATACGATCAGATATATTATTAGTCTGCATTCTCTAATTTTTTATTTTTATTTTAAAAAATTTTGTGCCAATTAATATAGGTGGGATATTATAAAAATTAGATAAATAATAACCTTTTTATTGTGACTACAATACTAACTTTTGAAACTTTGGTATTTTTGTTTTAATTTTAACTATAAGATTTGTGCTAAATGACTATATAATAATACCTATATTTTAAATACAAGTACTTGTGTCTGGGTTTTTGTTTCTATCTTAAATCTATCTTTAGGAATAGTATTTTTATAATAACCTTATATTATTTTGTAAGTTGTATACTACCCAGGTCGTATCTTATATTTTTTTTTATAATTTGCAGTATTTTCATAAATATGTCATATCATACCCGTGTCCCATATGTCATATCGTGCTTCCTAGGATAAACCCATTATTTGCCTTAGTAGATTCACATAGGACAAATGTATGTGTGTAGTATATATTTCAATAGTATACACTGTATTTTCTTTTTTCTTTTTTCTGAAGCAATGTTAATAAGAAAAAGTTATTTCAGGGCGGTACCAGTGACATGCGTAGAGGCCCACCCAAAAAAATTACCGTAAAGGATTTCTCTCTTGTAGGCATCTACTCAATAAGTCTTTGTCCTGCAAGGGATCTATCTCATTAGAGAGAGATGATCAACAAGCAGGAGTGTAGGACTGCCAGTCGAAGAAGGGATTCGAACCCTACACAAAAATATCCTAATGACGTTTCTTCAACCAACTGAACCAACTCATGTTGTATTCTCCATAGGAAGACACCCCTGACATAGCAGGGGCATATATTCACTGGGGAAGATACAGTCCAACTAGATTAACCATAACAATAAGTTAGAGGAACAAATACAACAGTGATTTTAGAAGTTAATCACAAAGTGCAAAATTATTAAAGTAATATATCTTCATGTGATTCTAAAAGAAAGGAAATGAGGATAAGCCATATTATTTTACATGAGAAACTAAAAGGGAGAATGAAAATTTAGTGTGACTTGTAGAAAAAAAATTATTTTGAATTGTGAATTAAATTAATTAAGTATTAAACTAATTTAACAAATAATTACTTATAGTTAACTAAGAATCAAAATAAAGATAAATTATTGGTTAAATTAATTTGATATTTGGTTAATTTAATGACCAAATCAAAATGGAACACTTTCTACCCAACCTGAACTAACAGGTTATTCTCCCAAACTAAATTAAATCAGCCGACTGACCTCCGCATGGTCAATGACTCAGTAGTAGTGTTAGCTCTCACTTGTTTCTTTCACAGGCCTCCAAGCATAAGAAACCAGTCAAGTTCAGTATTGCCACTCTTTATGGTCTATAAATAGATAGACACTTAGGATGCAGAAACCAAGTTGAACAAGATGAAGAAATTTGCTCTTTATGCTTGTCTACTCCATGTGAGTCTTTTGGTTTTTGTTCCCTCTGGCAAAGCCAATCATGCAGATAAACTTGATAAGTTGATTCTATCCAGGAGGTCACAGAATCCTCCTCTAACTCTATCTTGGGAGGAGGTAGATGCATTGAAAACGCAATCTTCTGCTTATGTTGCACCCCAAGAGAGACTGAGGCAAGCTGACAAGATTCCTGCATTGCCTGGCCAACCTTATGGGGTGAATTTTGACCAGTATGCAGGCTATGTCACAGTTAATCCAGACGTTGGAAGAGCACTTTTCTATTATTTTGTGGAATCTCCATATAACTCTTCAACTAAACCTTTAGTATTGTGGCTCAATGGAGTTAAAAAGCCTCAGAAATTGCTTTATGCTGATAACTTCTGTTACTGTAGATCTTTTCATTTATTAAAATCATATATGACTACAATATAATCTGCAATAAGAAACGAGATTATTTATTATTATTATTTAGTTGATGGCATATCTTCACTTTCCATAACAATGAAACGTGACAGTGTAGTTGGCCTAAGTCAAAATATACCTGATAGTTGATATTGTTTTCCCTTTGAATATAAAAGAACATGGTGGTCCCGATTAAATTTTTTAATGAGCATCATCATCAAAACTTCAAAGATTCACGTCTCTATGCAAAATAGAACATTCTGCGTTGCAGATAAAGGATACCACTTGATTCAATGATTTTGACAATATAATGTTTCAAATTCACAGGACCTGTTTGTTCCTCACTGGGGTACGGGGCCTTTGAGGAGCTTGGACCCTTCAGAGTCAATTCTGATTGCAAAACACTATTTCACAATAAATATGCTTGGAACCAAGGTGAGACAGTCATCAGTATAACTGCTTTTTTCAATTCAATCTACCTTCATTATTCTAAGACATGAATACCTTATTTACATATCCTGGTGCACTATGCAGTGGCCAATGTGCTCTTCTTGGAATCCCCCTGCTGGAGTGGGCTTTTCCTACTCAAACACTACTTCTAACTATGACCGTGCAAGGGATAAGACTATTGCCAATGATGCCTATGTCTTCCTGATCAATTGGCTAGAGAGGTTTCCACAGTACAAATCCCGAAATTTTTACATAACTGGAGAGAGCTACTCTGGTCATTATGTGCCTCAGCTTGCATACACTATTTTCCTGAACAATAAATTCAAACACCAAACGATTATTAACCTCAAAGGCGCTGCTGTATGTTCAAACTTCAAAGACTACTGCAAATTATGCCTATATGACTTACCATCTAATCTCTCTAACTTCATTATTTGTACTGAAAATTTCAGATAAGGAATGCTTGGATTGATGATCCTACAAATTCAAAGGGGCTATTTGATTACTTCTGGACTAACGCTTTGAACTCAGATCAAACCCATGCTGTGATTGATAAGTATTGTGACTTCGCTTCTGAAAATGCTTCAGCAATATGTATTAATGCAACAAGAAGAGCCCTAATTAAGAAAGGAAACATAGATTTCTATAACATCTATGCTCCACAGTGTTATGACTCTTCTCTGAAAAATGGTTCAACTGGTTCTGTGAGTCTTCCTATATTCTGCCGTGTATTGTCGTATCCACATTCAGCATAACATGATTTACAGCACAAAAATACTTTGCATAGATAGTGGCACACATGGTTGTTAATATATCAATAATTCAAAATGGCAGAAATACATAAACTTCTTTTATTTCAGTAGTAACACCAATTTTGACCCAAAATGAGCATACCATAGCAATCACATATGTGCTGTGCACTATGTCGTTTGATTCTTTTCTCTACATGTTTCTTTTTTGATTTTTTAACACTGCTAACATCTTACTTTATCGACTGAACTGGTGGATGACATATTAGTAGCAATTTCGATGTCTCTTTAGAGATATGCTATGTTGAACATTTACAATTGAAGTTTGAAACACAAACGGTGCTACTGCATAGAAGTTGCCAAGAAACTCTTCTTACCAAAGAAGTCCATTAATTTAAACTAGGGTAGTGGCAAATGTTTTAGAATCTAAGATTTTCCAACATCATTCGTGAACTTTTCATGTGGTTTTCAAGACCCCCTGTCACTTAATTTCAGGTATATGATTTTGACCCCTGCTCTGATTACTACGTCGAAGCCTATCTAAATAGGCCAGAGGTCCAAATAGCACTTCATGCAAAACCCACAAATTGGAGCCATTGCAGGTAATATACAAAACATAGGAAAAAGCAAAATGCTACTATTTGATGCGTGTGTCATATTATGTTAACCAAGCATATGTCACATTTTGCACCAATTTACAGAGGTTATAACTGGACGGATAGCCCAACACCCTAAATTTTGATGATTGTGTTCTCCTACAGCGGCGACATAGTTGCACGAGTGCCAGTCACATCTTCGAGATATTCAATCAACACCCTCAAGCTCCCTATCCAGGTTGCTTGGCATCCATGGTATTCTGAAATTGAGGTACTGAAATGAGTCTACTTATATTATCTCACTCGTTTTTCCATTGCCTTTTCAATCACAAATAACAGCTGAAAGAGATTGAATATTGCTTCCTAATTCCTACACAACCTTTCCAGTCACAATTATACACAGTTGCATCCATGATTTCATTAGATTTTCAAGTAGCCCTGCATGATCTTTCTCCTGTTAAACTCATGAAACCACGCATGCAATTTGTGCACGGTTAGAACTTCAACTTATGTTTAAGAAGCATTATTCAAAGACGTTTCATCACTGTTCGGTTTTTCAGAAGTACCAAATACACAGCAAAAAACTATTAAGAGGTTAATTGATTGACTTCTGAATAACCATTATACAGTCCAATTATGGCGTCAAATTTATAATCTGACACTGAATTATTGATCTTTCTTCTAGACAAATTAATAATTATTTTGAAGCATAACTAACTTTTCATTATCAAAGATAGGAGGATATGTGGTGGAATACAAAGGAGTGACATTTGCTATAGTAAGAAGAGCAGGACATATGGTTCCAAGTTGGCAACCGGCATGAGCTCTGACCATGATCACATCATTCCTCCATGGTATACTGCCCCCTGCTTAACCATGGAAGGGGCTCTAACTATGATCCATGTATTGAACCTTTGAAACATGAAAGTTTCTGCCATAAGATGCACTTTGTGCAAAATCTATTTTTAGATTGAAGTAAAAATAATATTATAAAAAATTTATAGTTCCAATTAGAAGTTTTGTATTCCATATCAACTGATTGATATGCCATATAACCTGCTAGGTATATGGGGAAAAAAGAAGGCACTTTCTTAACACAACACACACAGCACAATTAAAATATGACTCATGAACTAGATAATACAATGCTAACGCGGCAACACTTACTTGCCAATGACACATGCATTCCAGACCTAAATAATTGAAGATTGTCAACAAAGATATTATACAAGCTGATGGTTATTCATACAAGCATATTAAAGAATCAAAAATTAATTTAACGAAACTTAATAACTAGTCATATTTACAAATTCTCATATATAAAAAAAGTAAGTCTATATCATGATTTCAGTTCCCTATAATTAACAACTATATTATAACAACCCAACTGCAAGGGTGATAGGAATAGGCACTTTCAAATCCTTCAAACTCAAATCTATTAAGTCCTACTAAGGTGGGAAGTTCCTACCCACCGTGTACCAAAATCAGCACATTTTGGTACATAAATTTTTCAAATGGGGTAAAACAAAGATAAAAAATATCAATATTTGAATAACAAGCCTTCCCTTCCCACCCAAATTTCTGGGTAATTTCCATAATATGTTAAATTGTTAATAGGCCTCGTGAGTCCTCAACCAATTTGTTGGGCAGCGAAGGAGAATGAAGAATGTACAAGACAACCAACAAGAAATTAAAATCCTACTGCATGCACACCCACAAAAAAAAAAAAATCCTACTGCATACATAAAAATGTTCATAGACCTTTCGTGTTGGATACATAGGTTGTGTGGAAATTCAAGAATACTAAATAGAAGATACTGAACAGAAGTACTTCTTGACTTGAAACACTTCAACTTTGAGAATGTTGCAGAACACTCAGTACTTGCAAGGTCCCACTTTGACATTGACTAATACCAAGTTTGCTCTTTAGTTTGGCATCAACTTTGTGACATCTTTGAAACAATGATCCAAAGAGGTGTATCTAGATGCCATGCCATCCAGGCATCCAGCATTATGAAAAGAGGTGGGGAGAAGATGATTTAACAATTTCTAATGACATTGGCTGAACTGACTTTGGCCAAATAATCATACCTTGCATTTATCCCATTGTTAACTCCCTCTAAGCCTACTTACCCATTCTTTGTTCTTAGCTCATTACAAGTTTTGAGTGAAAAATCATGTTTTACCTTACCTTAGGGTGAGAGCATTGATGTGAACACTATTTCATTTGAGATAAAAATTCAAAAAACAAATAAAAAAAATTAAAGTCAAATGAAGTAGAACCCGTGGCCTAATTGTAAAGGGATTGCTCTAGTACCTATCTTTTTTTTAGAATATCAGTACTCAGGATAAGTTATTAAATATTCATTAGTTGTTATTTATATCTAATAGACTTTCAAATATTTATTGTAGAACTAACAGTCAATAAATGATAAATGATTGACAACTCACCCTGAGTACCAAACCCATGAGGATACCATAGCAACTCCCAAATTGCAATTCAAATCTCTTCGCTCATCAAAAAGTCGAAGTGTTCTTTTATAATTACTCTCCTTATGTCTCTACCATGACATAATTTTCCATATTTTTCTCAATCACTCCCTATTGTCACCTCCACACTAATTTGTTGTTTCTTTTAATAACAAGTTCCATTGATTCTTGCATGGCGCTGAATTTTGATTAGCATCATCTAGATAAAAATATGAGGAAATTTAAGGATTCGGACATTAAGAAAATAAGGAGGGAGGAAGAGGAATAAGGGAGCTGAAAAATACATAAAAAAAGGGGAACTGAGGCTGAGAACAGATTGAAAGGAGAGAGCATCTTATTCTGAAAAGAAAGCAGAGAGGACGAAAGACATGTTAAGATTCATGGTTCAGAGGAAAGAGGAAGAAAGAATTGAGAGAAAATTGAAAATTGATATTGATTAAAATGAGTGAAGTGAATACAAAGTCATTACATCAAGCCTTTATATAGGCTAACAAACTAACTATTAATATCTAATTGATTATATTTCTAATAGCCCCCCGCAAGCTGGAAGGTGTTCTGGGATGAATACAACTGGATATCAAATCAAAAAAAAAAAATACAATGAGAAATGCGAGAATATATCGACTGAAAAACATACAAACAATGACATGAACAAAGCTTAACCATTAAGTAGAAGCTACAACTCAAGGCTTAACCACTTAACAGAAGCAAACATGCTTAACCACCTAACAAAGGCAGAAGCTGAAATCATCAAAGCCATAAGGCTTGCTTAACCACCATATGGTAGAAACTACCATAAACTACCAAGCTTAACCATCAAGAGTAGAAGCTATATTGAAGGCTTAACCACTCAAGACAGAAGCAAAACAGGATTTCAATGCTTAACCATCCATGGCAGAAGCTCACATCAATACTTAACCACCAAGGACAGAAGCTTACAACAAAGTCAAAGTAGGCAAAAAAAAATTAAAAAAGCTAAAACAATCATTAAAATGTGGTAACCACCCACTCAATGATGTTATTCCAAAGCAAAAATAATAAAGAAATTCTCCTGAGCTTTCTCAGGAATTTTCTCGCACTTTCTGTCCAGTTTGCAAAATTTGTGCCAAAAGCTGACCAACTATTGACTTAAATTGGAGAAGAGTAATTGGCACCAAATTATCACTTGAATCTGTTGATGCTCTCGTAACTAAGCTTCTAGCTTGAAAATTGCAATGTCCATTATAGTGCTTGGGATTGCAAGATGAATGATAACTTTTGAGAAATCTACCAGAGAGAAGAGTCTTAGGCTTGGAAACAGCAAAAGCATACAAATGGCGGCATTGAGGTAGTCAGAGAGGAGTGGTAGGGGAAGCACCACCAAGACGTCATTGACAGCACCTGAGATCTGCATTCAAAGTCCAATGGAGTGAGCGCAAGAAATCAACAAAGCAACGACATCGCCATAATCGAATCTCCATTATCAGATGATCGATGTGAGAAAATGAAAGAGAAATTGCTAAGAGAAAATGAAAAAATCAGATCAAGAAACCAGATCAGAAAAAGTAAGAGAAAATTCTGGAAAAATTACTGAGAAAATTCTGAAAAAATTACTGAGAAAATGAAAGACAAAACGAAGCCAAGAAACCAGATATGAAAAAGAAAATCAGATCAAAAAGGAAGAGATCACAATTGCTAAGAAAAATGCAGAGGAAGATATGAAGAAAATAAACTAAGAGAAAAAGAAAGAGGAATTGCAACGGAAAATCTCCTCATGGTGGATACCATGTGAGCTCTGATACCATGTTAAGATTCATGGTTCAGAGGAAAGAGGAAGAAAGAATTGAGAGAAAATTGATATTGATTAAAATCAGTGAAGTGAATACAAAATCATTACATCAAGCCTTTATATAGGCTAACAAACTAACTATTCATATCTAATTGATTATATTTCTAATAAGACACTAGAGGAAAAAGAGAAGGACATTATCTCTTCTGGGTCAAATCCTCAACCAAAGGTAAAATTTGAAACTAAGGTGCTTTTATTTCAATACAGGAATGAATGGAATTGGAATCTCTGCTCTCTCTTTGAATCCAAAGTCTCGTTGTAGCTACGGTTTATTAAAAAGCCCTACAACCCCTCTCATACTCTTAAGCTCAATGCGAGCCCATTTCCTTGTCTGAGTTGAATATCCCGAAACCAAATCTCTATGCCTTGCGTTGCTAGAACGTTCTTCTCAACTTCACTTTCTCATATCGATTGGCCATCCTTTTCTTTGGTCTAATTTCCTCATGAGAAATTTGCTTTGTTACGTGTACACGTTCTTTAAAGTGGCTTCTATTGATTTGAATATTTTGGGCCAATATAGCATGATTGCTCTATGTTATTATGGTTATTGGTTGCCTTGTTACTATGAATAAAGGGATCTAGCTTAGATTGGGTTAGCATTTGTTGGTGAAAGTTTTATATTTTGATTCGTTTAACTTTTTTCAATTAGCATTAGGATTTGATTTTAATTGGTTTATCATTTCACGTTTATGACACTAAAATTTGCTTCATTATTATGGCTAGATATTTTATTTTATTTTTAATAAAATAATAATATAAGGATAAAAATTGAAATATATTGGTACGGTACTAATAAGTAGAGTTGTTCAATGTTTCATATGTTCATTTGTCTTATTTAATTCATTAGAATCGTGTATTGTTTTATTTGTTTCCATTCCATTTTATTACATTGTTTGTTCCATTTGACTTTAACTTTATTTCGATAAAATTTTATCTTTTATATATATATATTCGGTTATTGGTATAGTACTCTGATTTAATAGCTTTTTATGCTAAGATTATTCTATGGCCTTGCGTCATGTTCAATTTCATTAAGGGTTTAATTTTTGAATAAACATTCATTTAGCAACTTTGAGGAGTTATGTATTCCGTTGTGCTATTTAGGATTTTTTTTGTGGTCTTGTACCATGTCCAATCCTTAAAATTTAAATAATTTATTTAGTGGCCTGGCAGAGTCGCGTATTTCATTGTGCTATTGAATGTGATTTTGTGCTATGTTCAATCTCATTCAGGACTCGTTAATATGTTTATTTGCTTAATCAATTCAAATCAAATAATTTATAGTCAAACAAACTAATTTCTCTTTATACATTTTCTTAAAAATTCTTTAGTTAAAATTAACCAAATCACATTTTTTTTAGAAAATTATGTGGCTTTAAATTTGTCATTGCACATTGAGGATACGTAGGCACGCAAGCCAAGCTAAACCTATAGATATCTTAATATAGTTTTTTTTTTCTCTCTTTTCTCCAAATATGCTAATTTAGTCTTTTTATCTTTATTTTCTTTCAAAACCTGTAAAATATTTTTGTTCAGTTTAGTTTTTTTATCTTTAATTTATCCCATATTTGTAATTTAGTCCTTGATCTTTATTCTCCACAAATTGTAAATTTTTTAATCTTTATTTTCTTCATAAACTTGTAAATATTGTAATTTAGTTTTCAATTGTTGACTTATTTGCTTATTTTATGTTTCCTATTGTTTATTTACACAATTAACCTAAGGATAGTCGTTAAAGGGTGCAATGAGATTAAGTTTTCATTATTCAATATACATAAATAGATTCTCAAACTCAACTTTCATTGGCAGACCAATTTTTTTTAAAAAAATTTCAATTTTTCTCAAACAAAATGAAATTGGCTGCGAATTCCTAACTTTATTTTATTTTAATTCTATTGTCTCGTCATGGCGTCGTCCGTGATAGTTGTGGCACTCCTTACAATCACGGATCACAAAAACAAAAAAGAACATTCGAGTAAATTTATTGCATTTTAGTAAAATTCAATTCAATTGCAGATTTATATCTCTTTAATTGCATTTATTTTCTTGTTTATTTACTTTTCTGTTTCTGTGCGTTTAATCTTCTTTGCTGCCTTTATCATTTACATTTCTTGTTTTCGTTTAGCTTACCATTTGATGTTCATTAACACTTTGTACTACAAGTGTTCTTGTTTGTCTCGCTTGACTCCCCATCGTTTGAGTGGAAAGCCAAGCGTGTTGGATGTTAGTAGGCAGCATCAATATAAGCACACACACTTTCAGGTTGATAATATTTTGAAGTTAATGGAGTAGCAACTATCCAAACACTCAATTTTTATGTGGATTCGGCCTCTTGTTTCTCCAAAAAAAAGTTGTAAGCGTGAATCACATATATGGTGTTGAAATTTCATTGTTTAGAATGCCAAAGATAAATGATTCAATTCTTTTTTTTTTGTTTACAAATCTGTCACAGGACCCACCATAGATGGAGTTTAGTAGTGAATTGTGTCCTCTTAGTTTAGTTATGTTCAAGCAAATTTCTTTGTGTAGTAGCCAATATATGCCAATCATTTATTGTTTAGACAATCAAATATTTATAAGTTAAAAAGCTATGTTGGTTTAATAGTTTTCCTTATCATTTGAATCATTTTTAAATTTTAACACATGAACATAAATCCTTTTTGGTTGATATTTCAAAGTTGTGATAGGCATTTACATACGTATCATAAATGGAAAAGATATAACAAAATTTACGAGCTTGTCAATCCACTCTCAAGGAGGAAACTATTACTTATTTTGTGGGTTTGATCCAAATTCATATTTTCATAATTATTGGTAATTTCTTATTTTGAATTGTATTGAGAATGTATTAATTTTGTGATAGCAAAATAATAATAAATAGTTATATTCAATAAGGAGAGTGGGAGTAGTTGCTGGCCAAGTAAATTCTTATGGAGCCAACACACGTTAACTAGGTTGGTTGAAGGGGTCCAATTAGAATTTTACATCTCCCAATTGCAATGACTGGATAAATTGACAAGATATGTAAATTGGAAAAATAAATGTAAATTGACAATAATGTAAAGTGTTGGAAAGTAAAGTGACGAGAATTGTAAATGATAATGTATGTGAAGTGTAGGAATAACTAAGGAGAATGTGAAACATGAAAGATAAATGACAAGAATGTAAATTGACCAGAATATAAATGACAAGAAACATAAATGAGCAATAAATGTAAAATGCAAGAAAGTAAATGACATTGAATGCAAATGACTGTTAAATTAAAGAAATAGAAATGTAAAGGTGGGAAACAAAAATGTCACTGAAAGCAATGAAGATAAACCAAACACGAAACATAATACAAAAAGTTTAAAATGCAAGAAAAAGTAATAAAATAAAATAAGTACAAGAAGAAACATAACTGACAACTTGAATTGAAATGCTTGAATGTAAATAACAGTGAACTAGCAAGTGGCAAAAAGACATATCATATTGAGCTAATTCATTCTTCTTCAATTTGCACTGCTCTGTTGCTTCTCTTTTTGACCCTTTTATTAGGCACGCCTTCAAAAAGTCTCACAATCCACCGAGGTTTCCGATTGAGAACATAATATATCCAAGGAGAATTCCAAATACCACACCGCATGCATATCCCACAGCCTACAAACTTTCCAACCAAATCCAAATTCTTCTTCATGGTGAAAGGTTTTTGAATCTGGTGGTTGTTCTTCATCATTATTGCATGATTTTGACAAAGGCAACCCACATAGCCCTGAATTTCCTCCATAGGAATCATTTTGAAATGTATTGAACTGTCTACCTGTAGGTATGATTCCCTCGAGCTGGTTTTGTGAAAGGTTCAAGACAGAAAGAGAGGTAAGATTTGTCAATGCTATAGGAATCTGACCCATGAGTTTGTTTGAGGAGAGATCTAACCATTCTAGATTTTTCAAACTACCCAATGATTGTGGAATGGTACCAGTGATTCTGTTGTGAGAAAGATTAAGCCCTTTGAGTGAATTTAGCTCTCCAATGATTGCTGGAATCTCTCCTTCAAATATGTTATTTGATAAATCAATAGTTGTGAAAGCAGTTAAGATCCTCTCCAGCTCGAAATTATTCCCTTTCATTGTGAGTACCACAGAATCACTGTATCTGTATGAGTAGTTACTCTCCATATATTGCAAACCATCATTGACATTCATCATTCCTTTGAAGTTTTGAATGTATGCTGTTGGCAAAGTGCCTCTAAAAGAGTTGTTGGAGACATCGAAAATCCTCAACTTGAAAAATGTGTGCTTGGTTTTCAAATGATTGATGACACCATGGAACTTATTAGCTCTTAAAACCAGGACCTGCAACTCTTGAAGAGATTCAAGCCAACTGGGAAATGTATCCTCTATATTATTTTCTCCAAGATCAAGAACTTCCAGCTGTTTGCAGTTGGCCAAAGACCGAGGTAATGGTCCCTCCAATCGGTTGCCATTAAATTTTATAGTCTCCAATACATTTCTCTCGGAAAAGTGTCTTGGCATGTGTCCATAAAGGATGTTCATCTGTAAATCCAAAACCGAAAGATTTTGAAAGGTTCCAAGGCATTGTGGAATGAAACCTGTCAAGTTGTTATGAGAAAAGTTGAGTACAACCAAGGAGCTTGCATTGCAAATTGCAGAGGAAATATCTCCAGTCAATTTGTTGTTTGAGACCGAAAAGAATCTAGTGCCCATGGCTGGAATTGGAATATCTCCTTGCAATAAGTTGAAACTGAGATCAATAACTTTAATGTTCGTCCATGAGAGTGACAATTGCTCAACTGAAGTCAAAAAGTTATGAGATAGGTCCAGATAAGACAAAGAACCCTTCCCCATACCATTCAACCATTTTGGAATCGATCCATCAATTTTGTTATGAGAAAGATCTAAACGTAGCAAATTTTGAACCTGGTTCGGAAAGGTGTAGCCAACACTGCTGTTAAAGCTAAGAGAGAGAAAATTGTGAGAAAGATCAAGGGTACCTAGATATTGGAGCTTCGAAAATTGGTGAAAATCCACAAAGCCACTCAAGTTATTTGATGACAGACGCAAAGCAGTAAGATTGATGAGGTCAAACAATGACTTTGGGATATTACCTTGTAGCTTGTTATTAGAGAGATAACAATATTCCAAAGAATACGAAGAGAATTCACCAATTGGTCCCGTGAGCTGGTTGTCAGAAAGATCGAAACCTAATAAAGATGGTAAAGAAAAACACCATTGCGGAATTGTTCCATTCAATAAGTTGTCATTCAAATATAGATAAGATAAATTTGAAAGGTTGCCAATTTTGTCTGGAATCGGACCAACTAATTTATTAGATCCGCAATCTAAAGAATGAAGTTGTGTTAGATCAAACAATGATGGTGGTAGCTGTCCTCCTAAGTTGTTTTGGGAAAGATCCAAAACTTCTAATTTGCTAAGATTTCCAAACAAATCTGGGATCACACCACTCAAATTATTGTTTGAAAGAAATAAGAAAGTGAGATGTTTAAGGTTTGAAAGCAATGACGGGATCTCACCACTGACGTTTGACGAATAGAGGGCTAAATCTGTTAGTTGCGTGAGGTTCCACAAAGACAAAGGAATTGATCCTTTGAAGTTGAAGTGAGAAAGATATAAGGTAGTGAGATGTTGAAGGTTTGAAATTGATGATGGAATCTCACCACTGAAGTTGTTCAAAGAGAGGCCCAAATCTGTTAGTTGCGTGAGGTTCCACAAAGACAGAGGAAATGTTCCTTCAAATTCGCATTCAGAAAGGTACAAAATGGAAAGAGACTTCAAATGGCCTATGGAATCAGGAACTTCTCCTGAGAAAGCAATTCCAGAGAGATCCAAGAACCTGAGAGGAGTACTCCAGTTGGACTTTGGAAGTTGACCTGTGAGATTCGCATTCGATGACAGATCAAGCTTTTGAAGATTGGGTAAGTAGAGAATGTTATTTGCCAAATTCCCCTCCAATTGAGTACTAGAAAGACTAAGAGAGACCAAAGAGGATGACAAATTCATTAGCAAAGACAAAGAGCTCGGTCTAATGGAAGACATGTCTACCTCATCTAGAAAAAGCTCTCTTAAATCAGTTGCATTTAGAATGAGCTTCTTCCATGTGGATTGATCAAGACTCAATCCCTTGGCGTCCGAAACATATGAGAGATCAAGTGAGACTAATTTGGACAGGTGAGAGATTTTGGAAGGAATAACACCATCAAATCCTGAGAGGGATAGGTTTAGATGTGTGAGAGTCACAAGATCACCAAATCTAGAAAACAATGGAGACTCAGAGAAATCATTAAAAGCCAGGTTGAGTTTCTGAAGATGAGTAAGCATGAAGAGGGTGCTGTTGGGATGAAATTCACCTTGAAGCCAACTGCAGCTAAGGTCAAGGCCAATCACGTGACCTGACTTGGTCTCGCAAGTCACCCCATCCCACAAGCAGCAATTCGTACCATTTTCCCATGATGCTGTCTTTGGATAAGAAGACTGAGAATCAACACAGAGTCTAGAAAAGTAGGAAGAGCTATTGAGAGTAAATGAGTTCTTGAATCGAAGCAAGGCAGAGGCCTCATCACGGTTGCACAATGGCACCAATGAAGAAGAGTTGGAAGGGAAATGAAAAAGCAACAACTGGAAGAAACTTAGAAAAAGGAACAGTAACCACCCCATAAATATATATAGTGTTTCGCTCAACAAATTTAAACTTGTTTTGATATTCTGCTTTTTAGAAGTTGGAACTTGGAAAGTAGAGGGTTTTGGAATGCAACCAATTGATGAACGTTAATTTATAGCCAACTTAAGAAACAGAATATTACGCGAATGGCCAAATCATCCAGACTTCCGACCAAAGTCATCGTCACTTACTTCCACAGTGAGGTCCCACAATGTGGAAATTGAGCTCGTGCAATCAAATCTGGCGTGTGGAATTTAAGTTCTTGAAACTGATAGTTAATGTAATTATTGATAGAAAGTAAGAGAATAAAAACAAAAGAAGAGAGACAGAAAAGTAAAGAACCTATAGCATGCATGACGTGCAAGACCTGGCCTTATACTTGTAATCTCTACAAGGGGAGACTTGCACTTCTTTAGTCGTTAAGATGGGACTCATGAGGAAGTAAGTGAAAAGTTGCAAGACTTTTGCTTTCAAAGGAACCCCACACGGAGAAACTTTATGCAATTGACTTATATGAAACATCCACTTATTTGCATCCACAAAAACTTCAGTGACTTTGCTGAATTGATAAATGTTTTGAGGAATTAAAAATTTGCTAAAAAATAAAGAAAAGAAAAGGCATTAATAATCTTATGTTATCTTTATTTTGTAAACTTAAACTTTTTTTTAAATTATTCGTTAACCTTAGAACAACATTTTAATTTTTTTTGGGTACATCAAGATCGAATCTACAACCAGCTACTCAAACCCCTTGCCCCCTCCCACTTGAGCTAGCCTCAGGTGGCAACGACATGTTAATTTGATCCAAAAGCAAAACCGTAATTTACTCATTGACATTGATGTGAGTTGCTCAAATGATATAGAATGTAATTTTAATTAATTTAACTGTTAAATTTTAAGATATCATTGTTTTTATATTAGACATTAAATGTCAAATAATATATAATTACAAATAATATTATTTTAATTCAATAAAATTTAAATATTTAAAAATAATCAATTTAAAATTATTTTTTTATTGAATTATAAAGTATATGCATCATGGATTCCTTTGCTACTCTGTTTACTTCTTCTTTTTCATTATCTTCCTACACCCATAATTCTTGCTCTCTATTTTTTTCGCTCATGTTACTTAAAAATCAATGCCATTCTACTGTGGCCATTATAAAAGATAGTATGATAAACAGAAAATTTTAGCAATCAGGACAAATTCAAACACTTGGTGATACTTGAAAATTCAAAGTTGTGTGAATTAAATTACGTGAGAGGTACAAGAGGTGTGGTAACATGAATCCATTGCGACACTTATACCTTTTGATTTGTTGCTTTATAGAGTATTTCCATTAATGTCTGTTTAATCTTTTGTATGTTAAAATGTATGCTTGCCTGTTATTGGGGCTGACGGATGATCTCCTGTTTTAGAATTTTATGTGTCTCAACTCTCAACTAAGGGAGCAAGGCCAAATGGGCGAATGGCCATTAGTTTTCATACTCCGGGCCTTTCACCTTTTTGTTTTCAATTTCACTTTCTTTTATTGTTTTTCTTCTTGCATATTTATTTATTTATCTTTTCTTTCTTTAATTTTTTTCCTCTTCTTATCAATAATTCTTCCACTTGGCCATATTTAACAAACACATATAGCTAAACGAGTAGGAGATCCAAGGAGGTTGAGATTGAAAAAAATTGGTAGAAATAATCTTGGTTGTTTTCTTATTAGCAAACCCCCACTGATTATGTTAACTACTTACATCTTTGTTTTTATTCGTTCATCACACTTTTAATTAACTTAATTTCTTTTTTCTTTTTATTAATCATAAATTGGTTTTTATTCAAATTTTATTTGATTTTTTTTTTTCAAGTTTAGCATGTTATCTATCATATCTTTTGAATAAGAATAGATATGAAGACAATTTAAAACATATTTTTTTTATTATCAATTTTTATGTTTAGAACATTCTTTTGCCTTTGAAAAATTTATTGATAATTTATGTCAAGGATGAAATTTTTTCTATGCTTTTGAAAGAAAATAATAGAATATAGTTGCATTCCGTTAGCAGTTTATGTTGATATTTTCATAATAAGTTAATGTGGAAGACAATATTTTTTATTTAGATGTTTCTATGTAATATATTTCATGAATATTATAAGTTTATATATACATATATACATATATATATATATATATATATATACATTACTTGTGTATATATAGAAGCACCAAAATATATAATATGCATGATGTTAATTAAATATTTTGATTTAAATTTACTAAAATTACTTAATTTTATAATTATTTTGCTTATGCAAGACAAGGATTATCATAGTATAAAGTTTGATGGTAACAAGAAACAAGTTTTGGAGCCTCGAAAAGAGTAGAAATGAAGAGGTTTGAATTAATTTTCTGTCTCACATAAGAATTGTGTGTTTTATTTATGTAAATTAAAGTCGTCATATTTGGTTGCCGAAGAAAGGTTACATATATTCAATAATTATATAATTAAAGATAGATATGATATTCAAATATCTTAAAAATATAGATTTAATTTTAATTCACTATTAGTGTAAAAAAATTTATATTGTCATCCATGTACTGACACATAATTAAAAGTGTTAGACTTTTAAGGTAGTTGTTATAATAGTCAAATTCTTTTAATGAGTTGGCAATATATGATTGGGTGACAGTGTAAATTTTTTTTCATGATTAATAGATAATGTCCAAGAAATCACAAAATCCTCTTCTATCGCTATTTGGGAAAAGGGATTTTCATGATTAGTAGATAATGTTCAAGAGTTTATAAAATACTCTTCTATCGCTATTTGGGAAAATGGTATATAGGCTCCTTGGAAATTAGTATATTAATGTAACAAATAGAAAAAAAAAATTATTAATGTACCCAAGGCATTACTTACGCAAGTAGATCTTTTTTTCCTGATTTGTGATTATTTTACATTATTTTAATTGCATTTGATGTCAACAAACAGAAATTATTAATCTCTAAAATGAGAGAAAATTCATAGAATGTAGTAAGTCAATATTTTAGTGAAAATTAGTTTCATACTTAAAAAATGTGAAAATATTTCATAAAATTAAAATAAAAAAGAGAGAAAAACACAATTAAGATAATGATGAAATATTCATTAGCAATATACAATTGTTCAATCTCTAAGATTAAATATGGTTTCATCATTGATGGTAGCCAAAAAATTTACTAATTTAGTATTTTATTCGTAGTACAAATAGAAAAAATAATAATTTTGAAATTAAATTTTATGCCTTCACCGTCTTTTTTATTAAAAGATATTCTTTGTCAATATTTAATCATATAACAGTGTATTGTATGTTCTATATTTGTAATTCAATGTCTGCAAGTACTGTTTCCTGGATGCACATACTAAAAAATAACACAATATGTTGTAAGCGAAAAAAAAAACTGTCATCGTTTAAGTATCATATTATTTAATTTAATTTCTTTGAATTCAAATATGATTGACCAAATCACAAGACTCAGATCCATAGTTATGAAACTCGGCTCGGACCGGCCAGTTCGACCAATAACTCGGTGAATCGGTCACCTGGCCGATTCGAGTAACCTTTCAGATCGGTTTTGTAATCAAACCAGATCAACTCAGTTAAATCAGCAAGTTTTCAGTGATTTGGTGGTTTTACTGAACCAGCTAGTTCAAATTAAAAAAAAAATGAGTCTGAAACGATTTTAGCAGAGAAAAATAGAGAGAGCCCTAAAATTCTGAAAGAGAAGAGCCCCTGTTTGCACCTCCTTTGGAGCCCCCACTTGCCACTTGACTTCGCAACACCCACTGTTTGTTGCTCTCCACCGTTACAGCAAGCTCGCACCGCCTCAAGCTTGCATCGTCGCACCGTCGCAGCACCGTTGCACAACCCCAAGCTAGCATCGTCGCACTGTCATCAGAGGCTCGCATCGTTGTATGATCCAGATCTACATCAAAGGAGCTTTCAAGGGAGCTTTTCTCTTCTTTCGTCAGACCCACTTTTTACTTTTGGTTCTCATCTTAGCACCAAGACTAGACATGAAGAGAGTCATGTGCCCATGTCTTAGCCTAGAATATGGGCTTGAGCCCATTAGGTAAAAGTTGTTATTATAAAAAATAATTTAAAACCTATATTTGTTATGAATGTGTATGAACTTAAATATAAAAAGAATTTATAATATTTATTTTATTTTATATGGTTCAACTAGTGACTCACTAATTAAACTAATAACTCGTTAACTAAATATTTTGACCGAGTCTATGACCAGTCTGAATTTTCTCAGATCTGTCTTTTCAGTTCGATGTTCTGTTGGAATTTTCAATGGATCTTTCGCTATTTTCTCTTGTTGAAGAAACCCTCAAAGTCATCAATACTAGGGAGAATAGGTCAAATATTAGCTTAGGGATAGTATAGTGACCTTGGCAACTGGGAGCCTTTTATAATTACCAGCAGTTCCTCTCGTTCAATTGCTTTTAGCACTGGACTAATTTGCAAATTTCATGGTACAAAATGACCAATTTGATGAAAATTTAAGACTAAATTAACATAAACTTTCAATTAGATAAACCCAATGAGATATTGACAGATGTGTACGATACGCCTCGAATACGATCAGATATATTATTAGTCTGCATTCTCTAATTTTTTATTTTTATTTTAAAAAATGTTATGCCAATTAATATAGGTGGGATATTATAAAAATTAAATAAATAATAACCTTTTTATTGTGACTACAATACTAACTTTTGAAACTTTGGTATTTTTGTTTTAATTTTATCTATAAGATTTGTGCTAAATGACTATATAATAATACCTATATTTTAAATACAAGTACTCGTGTCTGGGTTTTTGTTTCTATCTTAAATCTATCTTTAGGAATAGTATTTTTATAATAACCTTATATTATTTTGTAAGTTGTATACCACCCAGGTCGTATCTTATAAATATATATATTTTATAATTTGCAGTATTTTCATAACTACGTCATATCATACCCGTGTCCCATATGTCATGTCGTGCTTCCTAGGAAAAACCCATTATTTGCGTTAGTAGATTCACATAGGACAAATGTATGTGTGAGGTATATATTTCAATAGCATGCACTATATTTTCTTTTTCTTTTTTTTCTAAAGCAATGTTAGTAAGAAAAAGTTATCTCAGGACGGTACCAGTGACATGCTTAGAGGCTCACCCCAAAAATTACCATAAAGGATTTCTCTCTTAAAGGAATCTACTCAATAAGCCTTTGTCCTGCAAGGGGTCTATCTCAATAGATAGAGATGATCAACAAGCAGGAGTGCAGGACTGCCAGTCGAAGAAGGGATTCGAACCCTGCACAAAAATATCCTAACGGCGTTTCTTCAACCTACTGAACCAACTCATGCTGTATTGTCCATAGGAAGACACCCTGATATAGCAGTGGGCATATATTCACCGGGAAGAGATACAGTCCAACTAGATGAACCATAACAATAAGTTAGAGGAACAAATACAACAGTGATTTTAGAAGTTAATCATGAAGTGCAAAATTATTAAAGTAATATATCTTCATATGATTCTAGAAGAAAGGGAACGAGGACAAGCCGTATTATTTTACATGAGAAACTAAATAGGGGAATGACAATTTAGTGTGACTTGTAAAAAAAAATTATTTTGCTTTGTGGATTAAATTAATTAAGTATTAAATTAATTTAACAAATAATTATTTACCATTAATGATATATTAAGTATTAAAATAAAAATAAATTATTAATTAAATTAATTTAATATTTGATTAATTTAATGACCGAATTAAAATAGAACATTTTTTACCCAAGCTGAATTAATATGTTATTGTTCCAAACTAAATTAAATCAGCCGGCTGACCTCCACATGGTCAATGACTCAGTAGTAGTGTTAGCTCTCACTTGTTTCTTTCACAGGCCTCCAAGCATAA
The DNA here is from genome assembly GCA_023212625.1 of Styphnolobium japonicum. Lineage (NCBI taxonomy): Eukaryota > Viridiplantae > Streptophyta > Magnoliopsida > Fabales > Fabaceae > Styphnolobium > Styphnolobium japonicum. Next base: position 10,023,700 of record JALBWW010000010.1, read on the forward strand.
GAAATCCAGTCAAGTTCTGCAGTATTGCCACTCTTTATGGTCTATAAATAGATAGACACTTAGGATGCAGAAACCAAGTTGAACAAGATGAAGAAATTTGCTCTTTATGCTTGTCTACTCCATGTGAGTCTTTTGGTTTTTGTTCCCTCTGGCAAAGCTAATCAGGCAGATAAACTTGATGAGTTGATTCTATCAAGGAGGTCACAGAATCCTCCTCTGACTCTTTCTTGGGAGGAGGTAGATGCATTGAAAACGCAATCTTCTGCTTATGTTGCACCCCAAGAGAGACTGAGGCAAGCTGACAAGATTGCTGCATTGCCTGGCCAACCTTATGGGGTGAATTTTGACCAGTATGCAGGCTATGTCACAGTTAATCCAGACGTTGGAAGAGCACTTTTCTATTATTTTGTGGAGTCTCCATATAACTCTTCAACTAAACCTCTAGTATTGTGGCTCAATGGAGGTAAAAAACCTCAGAAATTGCTTTATGCTAATAACTTCTGTTATTGTGTCTGTAGATCTTTTCATTTATTAAAATCATATATGGCTACAATATAATCTGCAATAAGAAACAAGAGATTATTTCTTATTATTATTTAGTTGATGGCATATCTTCACTTTCCATAGCAATGAAACGCGACAGTGTAGTTGGCCTAAGTCAAAATATACTTGATAGTTGATATTGTTTTCCCTTTGAATATAAAAGAACATGGTGGTCCTGATTAAATTTTTTAATGAGCATCATCATCAAAACTTCAAAGATTCACGTCTCTATGCAAAATAGAATATTCTGTGTTGCAGATAAAGGATACCACTTGATTCAATGATTTTGACAATATAATGTTTCAAATTCACAGGACTTGGTTGTTCCTCACTGGGGTACGGGGCCTTTGAGGAGCTTGGACCCTTCAGAGTCAACTCTGATGGAAAAACACTATTTCACAATAAATATGCTTGGAACCAAGGTGAGACAATCATCAGTATAACTGCTTGTTTCAATTCAATCTACCTTCATTATTCTGAGACATGAATATCTTATTTACATATCCTGGTGCACTATGCAGTGGCAAATGTGCTCTTCTTGGAATCCCCTGCTGGAGTGGGCTTTTCCTACTCAAACACTACTTCTGACTATGACCGTGCAGGGGATAAGACTACTGCCAATGATACCTATGTCTTCCTGATCAACTGGCTAGAGAGGTTTCCACAGTACAAATCTCGGGATTTTTATATAACTAGAGAGAGCTATTCTGGTCATTATGTACCTCAGCTTGCATACACTATTTTGGTTAACAATAAATTCAAGCACCAAACCATTATTAACCTCAAAGGCGTTGCTGTATGTTCAAACTTCAAAGACTACTGCAAATTATGCCTATATCACTTACCATCTCATCTCTCTAACTTCATTATTTGTACTGAAAATTTCAGATAGGGAATGCTTGGATTGATGATCCTACAAATTTAAAGGGGCTATTTGATTACTTTTGGACTCACGCTTTAAACTCAGACCAAACCCATGCCCTGATTGATAAGTAATGTGACTTCGCTTCTGAAAATGCTTCAGCAATATGTATTAATGCAACAAGAAGAGCCCTAATTGAGAAAGGAAACATAGATTTCTATAACATCTATGCTCCACAATGTCATGACTCTTCTCTGAAAAATGGTTCAACTGGTTCTGTAAGTCTTCCTATATTCTGCTGTGTATTGTCGTATCCACATTCAGCATAGCATGATTTCCAGCACAATAATACTTTGCATAGATAGTGGCACACATGTTTGTTAATATATCAATAATTCAAAATGTCATAAACACATAAACTTCATTTATTTCAGTCGTAACATCAATTTTGACCCAAAATAAGCATACTATAGCAATCCCATATGTGCTGTGCACTATATCTTTCGATTCTTTTCTGTACTTGTTTCTTTCTTTTTTTTCTTTTTTGTTTTTTAACACTGCTAACATCTTACTTTATGGACTGAACTGGTGGATGACATGTTAGTGGCAATTTCGAAGTCTCGTTAGAGATATGCTATGTTGAACATTTACAATTGAAGTCTGAAACACACCATGCTACTGCATAGAAGTTGCCAAGAAACTTTGCTTACCAAAGAAGTTTATCAATTTAAACTAGTGGCAAAGTTTTTAGAATCTAAGATTTTCCAACATCATTCATGAAGTTTTCATGTGGTTTTCAAGACCCTCTGACACTTAATTTCAGGTATATGATTTTGACCCATACTCTGATTACTATGTCGAAGCCTATCTAAATAGGCCAGATGTCCAAATAGCTCTTCATGCAAAACCCACAAATTGGAGCCATTGCAGGTAATCTACAAAACTTAGGAAAAGAGCAAAATATTACTATTTGATGCCTGTGTCATATCATGTTAACCAAGCATATGTCACATTTTGCACCAATTTATAGAGGTTATAACTGGACGGATAGCCCAACTACCATCCTACCAATCATCAAGTATCTCATCGCCAATGACATTAGATTGTTGATATACAGGCAAGCTCAATTTCAATATAATAAGTATTTAATAATGCTAAGAAAAGTTGAACGCACAAAAACCATAAGATAACATATATACTAGACTTAAAAACCCATGAATTTTTATCCATTCTTTCTTCTGAATTAACTTGTACGAAGTCTTACCCATTCTCTTAGTTCCATTGATGATGGAAATCTTATTGTAATGGCAAAACTCCACTACCCTATAATGCTAAATTTTGATGATTGTGTTCTCCTACAGCGATGCACGAGTGCCAGTCACATCTTCAAGATATTCAATCAACACCCTCAAGCTCCCTATTTAGGTTGCTTGGCATCCATGCTATTCTGAAATTGAGGTACTGAAATGAGTCTATTTATATTATCTCACTCTTTTTTCCATTGCCTTTTCAATCACAAATAACAGCTGAAAGATATTGAATATTATTAGGAAACATGGTAGAGCCCATGAAAGAGAGAAAAATGAAAAAGAAGTGTATTGATGTAATGTGTAAAAGATGAATTACAAGAAATATAATGAGGCTTATATAGCCAATGAGAACAACTAACCTCCTAACTAATGTAACTAATCTATATCTCTAATAGCCCCCCGCAAGCTGGAAGTACTAGAACTTCAAGCTTGGGATGAACAATACATTCAAATTTAAAAAAAAATTACAAAATACAAGTAATGCCGTAATTACATTGGCTAAGCAAGAAATTAAAGAAAATCTGAAATGTTGGTGACGGCCGAGGTTCGTAGCTCTTCATTTGCGTCTCCACGGATCTCGTCCCTAACAAATTGAAATGTGCCGGAATTAACATCGGCAAAAGATATAGAATCTAAGAGGAGTCGACTTGTCGGAATTTACATCGATCATAAGTCGCTCAAAATTAGAGCTTTATATGCTCCAAATATCATCTTTTTTTTTTTTTTTAAGAATCCCAATTTTGGGAACAACAATTATAAAATGCCAAATTAATAATGGCAAAAATTGACTAGATTTTTTTTTTACTCTGGAAAAAGAAAAGAAATAGCAAATGGAAGGAAGTTTCTGACGTGAAGCTGCAGCATTGTCGCAAGACTTAACCATGCAGAACAATATTGTATACTTGATGAACTCGATTCTCCAACACTGTTCTTTGAAAGTGACATTGGAGGCGAAAATCTTATTGAAGACCCTTATGATTCCAAGAAATTGATTGAAGAACCTTTGCTTTTATCAGAGGAACCTAAGACGGTTCATCAAGGAAAAGCCAGCATATGCTGACGAACCAAGAAAAATACAAGATGTTGAATGGCCTTCTCAAGAATGCAGAAAGTTAAACTCTAATTTGTCTGCAGCGTTCTATAGATAAACAACATTGTCAAGATTTCAAGAAAACAAACCACCAAAAATCACCGAGTAATTGCTGATATTCCTCACGCTATCCATAACCGCTTCATCAACCGGCGCAAAGATTGTGAATTTGGTCTCATCCGTGAACTCCGCCAACTAGGCCTCAAGAAAAGTGGCCATGATGGAATTTGTATTCATGGCTATCTTATTTGCCATTCTCTCTCAGACAACCAAAGAACTAGACAGCCATGCCTTCAGCTTCAAGAAGGAAAGCAAAACAAGCTAAGAAAATCATAATTTCGATCACAAGGGGGGAAGGGTAGAAGCCAGAACCACAAAGCTTTCCATCGAAGGGCTAAACAGTAACCATAGTTTCAAGAAAAAGAAAATGAGTATTTGTTGAAACGAAAGATCAAGGGAATGGGAAGAAAGAGCAAGAAACAATGAACGAATTTAGCTAAATGGTGGTTTTCTTTCAAAGAAGTTCCAATAGTGGGTGTGGATCAAACATGGATGCTCAACGTTGGTTTTGCTGGTGATGTGATCGTGTGACTTCTTGGAAGCATCACCATGGCAAGGAATGGTGATATTAGTATGAGAATATGCATCTCTTTCTTGGCAACAAGAAGGTGGCAAAATCTGCTGCAATGGAAGCCATGGACAAATAGAGATTCTTGAAACAGAACCATAAACATCAATGATGAGAAAAGAAAACTAAAAAAAAATTTCATGAAGGCAGCAGAAATAATTTTATGCTCTGATACCATATTAGGAAACATGGTAGAGCCCATGAAAGAGAGAAAAATGAAAAAGAAGTGTATTGATGTAATGTGTAAAAGATGAATTACAAGAAATATAATGAGGCTTATATAGCCAATGAGAACAACTAACCTCCTAACTAATGTAACTAATCTATATCTCTAATAAATATTGCATCCTAGTTCCTACACAACCTTTTCCAGTCACAATTATACACAGTTGCATCCATGATTTCATTAGACTTTCAAGTAGCCCTGCATGATCTTTCTCCTGTTAAACTCATGAAACCACGCATGCACTTTGTGCACAGTTAGAACTTCAACTTAGATGTTTCACCACTGTTCAGTTTTACAGAAGTACCAAATAGACAGCAAAAAACTATTAAGAGGTTAATTGATTGACTTCTGAATAACCATTATACAGATTCTAAACATCAAAAGTCCAATTGTGGCGTCAAATTTATAATCTGACACTGAATTATTGATCTTTCTTCTAGAAAAATTAATAATTATTTTGAAGCATGACCAACCTTTCATTATCACAGATAGGAGGATATGTGGTGGAATACAAAGGAGTGACATTTGCTACAGTAAGAGGAGCAGGACATATGGTTCCAAGTTGGCAACCTAAGACGAGCTCTCGACTCATGATCACATCATTCTTCCATGGAATATCGCCCGCTTCACCATGGAAGGGGCTCTAAATATGATCCATGTATTGAACCTTTGAAACTTGAAAGTTTCTTCCATAAGATGCACTTTGTGCAAAATCTACTTTTAGATTGAAATAAAAATAATATTATAAAACATTTATAGTTCCAATTAGCAGTTTTGTATTCCATATCAACTGATTGATATGCCATATAACCTGCTAGGTATATGGGGAAAAAGAAGGCACTTTCTTAACACAAAGACAATTAAAATATAACTCCTGAACTAGATAATACAATGCTAACGCAGCGACTTACTTGCCAATGACACATGCATTCCGGACCTAAATAATTGAAGATTGTCAACAAAGATATTATACAAGCTGAAGGTTATTCATACAAGCATATTAAAGAATCAAAAATTAATTTAACGAAACTTAATAACTAGGCATATTTACAAATTCTCATATATAAAAAAAGTAAGTCTATATCATGATTTCAGTTCCCCATAATTAACAACATATTATAACAACCCAACTGCAAGGGTGATAGGAATAGGCACCTTCAAATCCTTCAAACTCAAATCTAGTAAGTCCTACAAGAATTTTAAAAATAAATCGAAAAACTAAGGTGGGAAGTTCCTACCCACCGTGTACCAAAATCAGCACATTTTGGTACATAAATTTTTCAAATGGGGTAAAACAAAGATAAAAATTATCAATATTTGAATAACAAGCCTTCCCTTCCCACCCAAATTTCTGGGAAATTTCCATAATATGTTAAATTGTTAATAGGCCTCATGAGTCCTCAACCAATTTGTTAGGCAGCGAAGGAGAATGAAGAATGTACAAGACAACCAACAAGAAATTAAAATCCTACTGCATGCACACCCACCAAAAAAAAAAAAATCCTACTGCATACATAAAAATGTTGATAGACCTCTCGCGTTAGATATATAGGTTGTGTGGAAATTCAAGAATACTAAACAGAAGTACTTCTTGACTTGAAACACTTCAACTTCGAGCATGTTGCAAAACACTCAGTACTTGCAAGGTCCCACTTTGACATTGACTAATACCAAGTTTGCTCTTTAGTTTGGCATCAACTTTGTGACATCTTTGAAACAATTATCCAAAGAGGTGTATCTAGATGCCATGCCATCCAGGCATCCAGCATTATGAAAAGAGGTGGGGAGAAGATGATTTAACAATTTCTAATGACATTGGCTGAACTGACTCTTTCAACAACATACAAATGCTGTTGAAGAGAAGAGAAGTCACCATTTCAAATTTAGCTTTAATGAGAACAAACATCATATCACTCCATTCCTTTAGCATCCACAGAATTCTTTTCACAAATTGATTTGGAAAAATACAATAGATGCACAAAATTCTTAGTTAACTTTGTAGGGCAAGAATAAATATGTTGAATAAGGCTAATATCTAATTTTCATTAAATTTTTATTTTTATCATCTTATATCATAAAAATTTCATAGACAAAAATAAAACAAATAAATATCCGTGCTGTGAAACTTTTGCTTTTGCAAGATTTCGCTAGAAGCATCTACAAGCTGCTTCACTAGAAAGTGCAAAATCAATTATTTTATTTTTTTGGTGAAGTCTTAAAATGGGCCTTATAAAATTTGGTAAAATACCAGTAAAACCAAATATACATACAATAATGTACAGTGAAGAGAAAGGAGTATCAAACCGGTACAGGGGGCGGTTCGTCACTTTTCCGGTTCAACAAGAATGGCCACTTTCAGAGAGAGAGAGTAGTGGAACGAAACTGATATATAAACTCGTTTCAAGAATATTCAGGAATCGCGTTGCACAGGCGTTCCTTGAAGGGTTTTGTTAATAGTATATAAACACCGGTTCATACTAACCCTTGGAAATGTGATTTTGAGGTGAGAAAAAATATAATTAAATCTTTAATTATTAATTTTACTTAAGTCGACATTTGTTATAAACATTGATTATAGTAAGATGAATATTGATAAAGAAAAGAAAGGAGAAATATCACAATAGTTAAATAATAAAATGCATAAGGGGTGTTTTAGGAAAAAAATAAAAGTTATTTTAAAAATGTGTGATAATAGATAAATAAAAATATCAATAGACTCACCTATAAAAATATATATTATAAAATTCAGTTGTTGATATTTACCCTATTTCTATATTTTGAACACTAGCAAATAAAGTCATAAAACGACAAAGCTTTGTCACAATTTTTTTTTAAATTTTCCACTTAAAAAATTTGGTCAATTGTTTTTAATTTTAATCAGTTAATGTGTTTGAAATCATTAAAATATGAAATTAATTTAATTTTATTGAATTAAATTGATTTGACTTAGAAATCAATATTAATGTTTGAAATTCATTATAAAAAAAAGAATTTCAATTGATTTACAAATCAATTATCATGTTTGGAACACCTTAAAAACTAATGGAATTTATTTTATGTTAATATGTTTATCTTATTACCCTTAATTAGAATGGGTAGAATGAGTACACAAATAAGAGTAAAATTATCAATTCAAACAATTAAAACTAAAATTAATTTAAATCCACTTAAATACAATTAAATTTGAGTGAATTTCTATACACACAATTTAAATAAAAAAATTTCAAAATCAAATAAATCTTATTTATAATATTTCAAACAAAGGATTTCATTTCTAAATCAAATCAATTCTAAAAATTTGGCATTCCACACATGCACCTAAGGAATTTTGACAGGGTTTTACTAGTTCTATGCAAAAATCGGTAGATGTATTAAATCAAATGCACTTTCTGGATCAGATTTCAATCCAACCAACTAAGCCAACTCAATCTGTACAATTAAAAATTTAAGAAAAAAATAGCCGAAGAGATAAAGAGGATAAAATTGAAGAGAATTTTCAGGAGAAGAAAAAAATTATTAAAATTTTCAGAACTTGTTTATTGATAAAATGACTCAAATATTAATAGTTTTATTTATTTTTCATATTAAAAATTTAGAAGATTATAATTTTTACACTAAAATAAGGTGCTTAGCATTCTCTTATTTATTTATATTTTATATCATATAAATTTTATGCATAAATAGATAAATAATATATTAATAAAAAAAGATACTATTTCATCAGAGATAAAAATCCAGAAAAAAATAAAATTAAAATTAAAAGTCAAATAAAGTAAAACCCGTGTCCTAATTGCAATTCATTTAAAATTAAATTTACAAAATCTAACCTGCTACACACTAAGTTGGGCTAAAAAATACATTAAAAAATAGAGTAAACTAACAATGTAGTCTCTGAAAATAGCTTGTAATTACAATTTAGTCCCTGAATTTATGTTGACATATAAGTTAGTCTTTAAAATTTTAAAACACATAGCAACTTAGTCTTTTTGTTATTTCTCCTTCCAAAATTAAACGGTAACACGTGATATGGCGCGTTAAGTGCTTACGTGTACCGTTAAATGACACATAACAAGTTACTCCACATTCATAGCCCTTCCAACGACATCGTTTAGGTGAGAAATATGAAACCCGACCCTCTCAGCATATCACTCAGATCTCCTAACTGACCGAGCAGACCTTGTCCCTAACCTATTGCCTCTCAGCTCACCAACCGACCGATCCCTTTAACAGTTTTCCCATCAACTCAATTGACCGAGCTTACCCTTAACCGATCAATTATTACCTGATATGTGACATTTGATAGTACATGTAAGCATTTAACATGCTACATCACATATTACCATTTAATTTGGGAAGAAAAGATAATAGAAAGACTAACTTGCTGTGTGTTTTAAAATTTTAAGGACTAACTTATATGTAAAAATAAATTCAGAGACTAAATTGTGAGTATAAGTTATTTTCAGGGATCAAGTTGCTAATTTCCTCTTAAAAAAAGAGGAACTGAGACTAAGAACAGAAAAGAGCATCTTATTTTGAAAAGAGAGCAGAGAGGACGAAAGACACTAGAGAAAAAAGGGACGGACAATATCTCTTCTGGGTCAAATACTCAACCAAAGGTAAAATTTCAAACCCATGTGCTTTTATTTTCAATACAAGAATGAATAATTGGAATCTTTGCTCTCACTTTGAATCCAAAGTCTCGCTGTAGCTACGGTTTATTAAAAATCCCTACAACCCCTCTCATACTCCAAGTTCAATGCGAGCCCATTTCCTTATCTGAGTTGAATATCCTCAAACCAAATCTCTGTGCCTTGCGTTGCTAGATGGATCCATGCTTGGCGTTCTTCTCAAATTCATTTTCTCATATCAATTGCCCGTCCTTTTCTTCGGTTTAATTTCCTCATGAGAAATTTGCTTTGTTATGATGGTTACATGTTCTTTAAAGTGGCTTCTATTGATTTGAATATTTTGGGCCAATATTTGAGATGGTGCATGGCCCAATAGCCTGATTGCTCTATTACTATGTATAAAGGGATCTAGCCTTGATTCGGTTAGCATTTGTTGGTGAAAGCTTTATATACTGATTCGTTTAACTTATTTCAATTAGCATTAGGATTTGATTTTAATTGGTTTATCATTTCACGTTTATGACAATAAAATTTGCTTCGTTATTATGGCTAGATATTTTATTTTCTTTGAATAAAATAATAATACAACGATAAAAATTGAAATATATTGGTACGGTACTAGTAAGTAGAGTTCTTCACTGTTTCGTATGTTCCTTTGTCTTATTTAATTCATTAGAATCGTGTATTGTTTTATTTGTTTCCATTCCATTTTATTACATTGTTTGTTCCATTTGACTTTAACTTTATTTTGATAAATTTTTTATCTTATATATATATATATATTTGGTTATTGGTATAGTACTATGATTTAATGGCTTTGTGGAGTCACGTATTTCATTGGTTATGCTAAGATTACTCTATAGCCTTGCGTCATGTTCAATTTCATTAAGGGTTTAATTTTTGAATAAACATTCATTTAGCAGCTTTGAGGAGTTATGTATTCCCTTGTGCTATTTAGGATTTTTTTTTTGTGGTCTTGTACCATGTCCAATCCTTAGAATTTAAATAATTTATTTAGTGGCCTGGCAGAGTCGTGTATTCCATTGTGCTATTGAATGTGATTTTGTGCTATGTCCAATCTCATTCAGGACTCATTAATATGTTTATTTGCTTAATCAATTCAAATCAAATAATTTATAATCAAACAAACTAATTTCTCTTTGTACATTTTCTTAAAAATTCTTTAGTTAAAATTAACCAAATCACATTTTTTTTAGAAAATTATGTGGCTTTAAATTTGTCATTGCATATTGAGGATACGTAGGCACGCAAACCAAGCTAAACCTATAGATATCTTAATATAGTTTTTTTTTCTTTCTTTTCTCCAAATATGCTAATTTAGTCTTTTTATCTTTATTTTCTTTCAAAACCTGTAAAATATTTTTGTTTAGTTTAGTTTTTTATCTTTACTTTATCCCATATTTGTAATCTAGTCCTTGATCTTTATTCTCCACAACTTGTAAATTTTTTAATCTTTATTTTCTTCATAAACTTGTAAATATTGTAATTTAGTTTTCAATTGTTGACTTATTTGCTTATTTTATGCTTTTTATTGTTTATTTACACAATTAACCTAAGGATAATCATTAAAGGGTGCAATGTAATTAAGTTTTCATTATTCAATGTACATAAATAGATTCTCAAACTCAACTTTCATTGGCAGACCAATTTTTTTAAAAGAAATTTCAATTTTTCTCAAACAAAATGAAATTGGCTGCGAATTCCTAACTTTATTTTATTTTAATTCTTTTGTCTCGTCATGGCGCCGTCCGTGATAGTTGTGGCACTCCTTACAATCACGGATCACAAAAACAAAAAAGAACATTCGAGTAAATTTATTGCATTTTAGTAGAATTCAATTCAATTGCAGATTTTAATCTCTTTAATTGCATTTATTTTCTTGTTTATTTACTTTTCTGTTTCTGTGCGTTTAATCTTCTTTGCTGCCTTTATCATTTACATTTCTTGTTTTTGTTTAGCTTACCATTTGATGTTCATTAACACTTTGTACTACAAGTGTTCTTGTTTGTCTCGCTTGACTCCCCATCGTTTGAGTGGAAAGCCAAGCGTGTTGGATGTTAGTAGGCAACATCAATATAAGCACACACACTTTCAGGTTGATAATATTTTGAAGTTAATAGAGTAGCAACTATCCAAACACTCAATTTTTATGTGGATTCGGCCTCTTGTTTCCCCAAAAAAAAGTTGTAAGCGTGAATCACATATATGGTGTAGAAATTTCATTGTTTAGAATGCCAAAGATAAATGATTCAATTCTTTTTTTTTTTTTTACAAATCTGTCACAAGACTAGGGCTGGCAATGAATCGAGCCAGCTCGTGAACTTGCTCGTGGTTCGGTTCATTAACAACTTAATAAGCTGATAATTTTGGCTCGTTTGTTAAATGAGTTGAGCTTGAGCTTTCATATGTTCGACTCATTAACTCGTGAGCTGGTTCGATATATGTATATAGTCATTTTTTACAAATAATAATAATAATAATAATGCTTTAATTTAATGTATATTAACATTTTGTTTTATTTTTTGTCTAACTAAATTATTTTTTAAAATAAATATATGTAAAAAAATATAAATTTTATTGAGATACAAATTCGAACCGAACTCATTGAGTAGTACAAACTTAATTAATACAAGGCTCGATATTGGCTCATTGAGCTTAAATAGCTCGTGAACTCAAAGTGAGCTGAGCTTGAGCCAAGAAAATGAGCTTGATTTCTTCGTGAGCTGAGCCTGAGCTAGGCCTGGCTCGGCTCAGCTCATTGCCAGCCCTACACAAGACCCACCATAGATGGAGTTTAGTAGTGAATTGTGTCCTCTTAGTTTAGTTATGTTCAAGCAAATTTCTTTGTGTAGTAGCCAATATATGCCAATCATTTATTGTTTAGACAATCAAATATTTATAAGTTAAAAAGCTATGTTGGTTTAATAGTTTTCCTTATCATTTGAATCATTTTTAAATTTTAACACTTGAACATAAATCTTTTTTGGTTGATATTTCAAAGTTGTGATAGGCATTTACATTCGTATCATAAATGGAAAAGATATAACAAAATTTACGAGCTTGTCAGTCCACTCTCAAGGAGGAAACTATTACTTATTTTGTGGGTTTGATCCAAATTCATATTTTCATAATTATTGGTAATTTCTTATTTTGAATTGTATTGATATTAGAATGTATTAATTTTGTGATAGCAAAATAATAATAAATACTTATATTCAATAAGGAGAGTGGGAGTAGTTGGTGGCCAAGTAAATTCTTATGGAGCCAACACACGTTTACTAGGTTGGTTGAAGGGGTCCAATTAGAATTTTACATCTCCCAATTGCAATGACTAAATAAATTGACAAGAAATGTAAATTGGAAAAATAAATGTAAATTGACAATAATGTAAAGTGTTGGAAAGTAAAGTGACAAGAATTGTAAATGATAATGTATGTGAAGTGTAGGAATAACTAAGGAGAATGTGAAACATGAAAGATAAATGACAAGAATGCAAATTGACCAGAATATAAATGACAAGAAACATAAATGAGCAATAAATGTAAAATGCAAGAAAGTAAATGACATTGAATGCAAATGACTGTTAAATTAAAGAAATAGAAATGTAAAGGTGGGAAACAAAAAATGTCACTGAAAGCAATGAAGATAAACCAAACACGAAACATAATACAAAAAGTTTAAAATGCAAGAAAAAGTAATAAAATAAAATAAGTACAAGAAGAAACATAACTGACAACTTGAATTGAAATGCTTGAATGTAAATAACAGTGAACTAGCAAGTGGCAAAAAGACATATCATATTGAGCTAATTCATTCTTCTTCAATTTGCACGGGCTCTGTTGCTTCTCTTTTTGACCCTTTTATTAGGCACGCCTTCAAAAAGTCTCACAATCCACTGAGGTTTCCCGATTGAGAACATAATATATCCGAGAAGAATTCCAAATACCACACCGCATGCATATCCCACAGCTACAGCTTTCCAACCAAATCCAAATTCTTCTTCATGGTGAAAGGTTGTTGAATCTGGTGGCTGTTCTTCATCATTATTGCATGATTTTGACAAAGGCAACCCACATAGCCCTGGATTTCCTCCATAGGAATCATTTTGAAATGTATTGAACTGTCCACCTGTAGGTATGATTCCCTCGAGCTGGTTTTGTGAAAGGTTCAAGACAGAAAGAGAGGTAAGATTTGTCAATGCTATAGGAATCTGACCCATGAGTTTGTTTGAGGAGAGGTCTAACCATTCTAGATTTTTCAAACTACCCAAGGATTGTGGGATGGTACCAGTGATTCTGTTGTGGGAAAGGTTAAGCCCTTTGAGTGAATTTAGCTCTCCAATGATTGCTGGAATCTCTCCTTCAAATATGTTATTTGATAAATCAATAGTTGTGAAAGCAGTTAAGATCCTCTCCAGCTCGAAATTATTCCCTTTCATTGTGAGTACCACAGAATCATTGTATCTGTCTAAGTAGTGATTCTCCATATATTGCAAACCATCATTGACATTCATCATTCCTTTGAAGTTTTGAATGTATGCTGTTGGCAAAGTGCCTCTAAAAGAGTTGTTGGAGACATCGAAAATCCTCAACTTGAAAAATGTGTGCTTGGTTTTCAAATGATTGATGACACCATGGAACTTATTAGCTCTTAAAACCAGGACCTGCAACTCTTGAAGAGATTCAAGCCAACTGGGAAATGTATCCTCTATATTATTTTCTCCAAGATCAAGAACTTCCAGCTGTTTGCAGTTGGCCAAAGACCGAGGTAATGGTCCCTCCAATCGGTTGCCATTAAATTTTATAGTCTCCAATGCATTTCCCTTGGCAAAGTTTCTAAGCATGATTCCAGAAAGGATGTTCATCTGTAAATCCAAAACCGAAAGATTTTGAAAGGTTCCAAGGCACTGTGGAATGAAACCTGTCAAGTTGTTATGAGACAAGTTGAGTACAACCAAGGAGCTTGCATTGCAAATTGCAGAGGAAATATCGCCAGTCAATTTGTTGTTTGAGACCGAAAAGAATGTAGTGCCCATGGGTGGAATTGGAATATCTCCTTGCAACAAGTTGAAACTGAGATCAATAACTTCAATGTTCGTCCATGAGAGTGAGAATTGCTCAACTGAAGTCAAAAAGTTATGAGATAGGTCCAGATAAGACAAAGAACCCTTCCCCATACCATTCAACCATTTTGGAATCATTCCATCAATTTTGTTATGAGAAAGATCTAACATTCGCAAATTTTGAACCTGGTTCGGAAAGGTGTAGCCAACACTGCTGTTAAAGCTAAGAGAGAGAAAATTGTGAGAAAGATCAAGGCTTCTCAGATATTGGAGCTTCGAAAATTGGTGAAAATCCACAAAGCCACTCAAGTTATTTGATGACAGATTCAAATCAGTAAGATTGATGAGGTCAAACAATGACTTTGGGATATTACCTTGTAGCTTGTTATTAGAGAGAGAACAATATTCCAAAGAATACGAAGAGAATTCACCAATTGGTCCCGTGAGCTGGTTGCCAGAAAGATCTAATTCAAATAAAGATGGTAAAGAAAAACACCATTGCGGAATTGTTCCATTCAATAAGTTGTCATTCAAATATAGATAAGATAAATTTGAAAGGTTGCCAATTTTGTCTGGAATCGGGCCAACTAATTTATTAGATTCGCAATCTAAAGAATGAAGTTGTGTTAGATCAAACAATGATGGTGGTAGCTGTCCTCCTAAGTTGTTTTGGGAAAGATCCAAAACTTCTAATTTGCTAAGATTTCCAAACAAATCTGGGATCACACCACTCAAATTATTGTTTGAAAGATCTAAGAAAGTGAGATGTTTAAGGTTTGAAAGCAATGACGGGATCTCACCACTGACGTTTGACGAATAGAGGGCTAAATCTGTTAGTTGCGTGAGGTTCCACAAAGACAAAGGAATCGATCCTTTAAAGTTGAAGTGAGAAAGATATAAGGTAGTGAGATGTTGAAGGTTTGAAATTGATGATGGAATCTCACCACTGAAGTTGTTCAAAGAGAGGCGCAAATCTGTTAGTTGCGTGAGGTTCCACAAAGACAGAGGAAATGTTCCTTCAAATTCGCATTCAGAAAGGTACAAAATGGAAAGAGACTTCAAATGGCCTATGGAATCAGGAACTTCTCCTGAGAAAGCGGTTCCAGAGAGATCCAAGAACCTGAGAGGAGTACTCCAGTTGGACTTTGGAAGTTGACCTGTGAGATTCGCATTCGATGACAGATCAAGCTTTTGAAGATTGGGTAAGTAGAGAATGTTATTTGCCAAATTCCCCTCCAATAGAGTACTAGAAAGACTAAGAGAGACCAAAGAGGATGACAAATTCATTAGCAAAGACAAAGAGGTCGGTCTAATGGAAGACATGTCTACTTCATCTAGAAAAAGCTCTCTTAAATCAGTTGCATTTAGAATGAGCTTCTTCCATGTGGATGGATCAAGTCTCATTAAATTATATGAGAGATCAAGTGAGACTAATTTGGACAGGTGAGAGATTTTGGAAGGAATAACACCATCAAATCCTGAGAGGGATAGGTTTAGATGTGTGAGAGTCACAAGATCACCAAATCTAGAAAACAATGGAGACTCAGAGAAATCATTAAAAGCCAGGTTGAGTTTCTGAAGATGAGTAAGCATGAAGAGGGTGCTGTTGGGATGAAATTCACCTTGAAGCCAACTGCAGCTAAGGTCAAGGCCAATCACGTGACCTGACTTGGTCTCGCAAGTCACCCCATCCCACAAGCAGCAATTTGTACCATTTTCCCATGATGCTGACTTTGGATAAGAAGACTGAGAATCAACACAGTTTCTAGAAGAGTAGGAAGAGCTATTGAGAGTAAATGAGTTCTTGAATCGAAGCAAGGCAAAGGCCTCATCACGGTTGCACAATGGCACCAATGAAGAAGAGTTGGAAGGGAAATGAAAAAGCAACAACTGGAAGAAACTTAGAAAAAGGAACAGTAACCACCCCATAAATATATATAGTGTTTCGCTCAACAAATTTAAACTCTTGTTTTGATATTCTGCTTTTAGAAGTTGGAACTTGGAAAGTAGAGGGTTTTGGAATGCAACCAATTGATGAACGTTAATTTATAGCCAACTTAAGAAACAGAATATTACGCGAATGGCCAAATCAACCAGACTTCCGAGCAAAGTCATCGTCACTTACTTCCACAGTGAGGTCCCACAATGTGGAAATTGAGCTCGTGCAATCAAATCTGGCGTGTGGAATTTAAGTTCTTGAAACTGATAGTTAATGTATTTATTGATAGAAAGTAAAAGGATTAAAACAAAAGAAGAGAGACAGAAAAGTAAAGAACCTATAGCATGCACGACGTGCAAGACCTGGCCTTATACTTGTAATCTCTACAAGGGGAGACTTGCACTTCTTCAGTCGTTACGATGGAACTCATGAGGAACTAAGTGCTTAAAAGTTGCAAGACTTTTGCTTTCAAAGGAACCCCACACGGAGAAACTTTATGCAATTGACTTATATGAAACATCCACTTATTTGCATCCACAAAAACTTCAGTGACTTTGCTGAATTGATAAATGTTTTGAGGAATTAAAAATTTGCTAAAAAATAAAGAAAAGAAAAGGCATTAATAATCTTATGTTATCTTTATTTTGTAAACTTCAACTTTTTTTTAAATTATTCGTTAACCTTAGAACAACATTTTAATTTTTTTTGGGTACATCAAGATCGAATCTACAACCAGCTACTCAAACCCCCTGCCCCCTCCCACTTGAGCTAGCCTCAGGTGGCAACGACATGTTAATTTGATCCAAAAGCAAAACCGTAATTTACTCATTGACATTGATGTGAGTTGCTCAAATGATATAGAATGTAATTTTAATTAATTTAACTGTTAAATTTTAAGATATCATTGTTTTTATATTAGACATTAAATTTCAAATAATATATAATTACAAATAATAATATTTTAATTCAATAAAATTTAAATAATTAAAAAATAATCAATTTAAAATTATTATTTTATTGAATTATAAAGTATATGCATCATGGATTCCTTTGCTACTCTGTTTACTTCTTCTTTTTCATTATCTTCCTACACCCTTAATTCTTGCTCTCTCTTTTTTTCGCTCATGTTGTTACTTAAAAATCAATGTCATTCTACCGTGGCCATTATAAAAGATGGTATGATAAAAAGAAAATTTTAGCAATCAGGACAAATTCAAACACTTGGTGATACTTGAAAATTCAATGTTGTGTGAATTAAAAAGGTACAAGAGGTGTGATAACATGAATCCATTGCGACACTTATACCTTTTGATTTGTTGCTTTATAGAGTATTTCCATTAATGTCTGTTTAATATTTTGTATATTAAAATGTATGCTTGCCTGTTATTGGGGCTGACGAATGATCTCCTGTTTTAGAATTTCATGTGTCTCAACTCTCAACTAAGGGAGCAAGGCCGAATGGGCGAATGGCCATTAGTTTTCGCCTTTTTGTTTTCAATTTCACTTTCTTTTATTGTTTTTCTTCTTGCATATTTATTTATTTATCTTTTCTTTCCTTAATTTTTTTTCCTCTTCTCATCAATAATTCTTCAACTTGGCCATATTTAACAAACACATATAGCTAAACGGGTAGGAGATCCAAGGAGGTTGAGATTGAAAAATTTTGGTAGAAATAATCTTGGTTGTTTTCTTATTAGCAAACCCACACTGATTATGTTAACTACTTACATCTTTATTTTTAATCGTTCATCACACTTTTAATTAACTTAATTTCTTTTGTCTTTTTATTAATCATAAATTGGTTTTTATTCAAATTTTATTTGATTTTTTTTTCAAGTTTAACATGTTATCTATCATATCTTTTGAATAAGAATAGATATGAAGACAATTTAAAACATATTTTTTTATTATCAATTTTTATGTTTAGAACATTCTTTTACTTTTGAAAAATTTATTGATAATTTATGTGAAGGATAATTTTTTTTTATGCTTTTGAAAGAAAATAATAGAATATAGTCGCATTCAGTGAGCAGTTTATGTTGAAATTTTCATAATAAGTTAATGTGGAAGACAATAATTTAATGTTTAGATGCTTCTATGTAATATATTTCATGAATATTATAAGTTTATATATATATATATATATTACTTGTGTATATATAGATGCACCAAAATATATAATATGCACGATGTTAATTAAATATTTAGATTTAAATTTACTAAAATTACTTAATTTTATAATTATTTTACTTATGCGAGACAAGGATTATCATAGCATAAAGTTTGATGGTAACAAGAAACAAGTTTTGGAGCCTCAAAGGAAAAGAGTGAAAACGAAGAGGTTTGAATTAATTTTCTGTCTCACATAAGAAATGTGTGTTTTATTTATGAAAATTAAGGTCGTCATATTTGGTTTTTGAAGAAAGGTTACATATATTCAATAATTATATAATTAAAAATAGATATGATATTCAAATATCTTAAAATATATAATCTAAAAAACTATTTCAAAATCCAAATTTGCTAGAGACATGGCTATTTAATTTAGGTTATATTAATCTATAAGTTCTTATTATATTTTTTGGAAATTTATAAATAGGTATTTAAAAGTTGTAATTGGATCCAAAGGATTTTAATTTTTTTTTAATATGATCATTGAATCCAGTCTACTATTAGAACATTATAAGAACCGAATTATTAAATTTATTCAAATTATATCCATCCAATTACAACTTTTAAACTATAAAGATTTATTTAAAAATTCTAAAAGTATAAGAAATTATAAATTAATTTAACTTTTATTTTATAAAAGTGATAGGAAAGTTTCTGACGGAATATTATTGAAAGAAACTAAAGGGATAAAAACAAAATTAAGATAAACAGAAAAGTAAAGAACCAATAGCATGTTTGACTTGCAAGACCTGGCCTTGTAATCTCTATCAGGGGAGACTTGCACTTCTTCAGTCGTTAAGATGGGGACCATTAGGAAATTGCTCAAAAGTTGCAAAAGTTGCAAGACTTTTGTTGCCAAAGGAACCACACATGGAAAAACGTTAAGCGATTGACTTATCTGATAACATTCACTCATTTACATTCACAAAAACTTCAGTGGCTTTGCTCAATTGATAAATGTTTTGAGGAAATGAAAATTTGCTAATAAATAAAGAAAAGAAAAGGCATTAGTAATCTTGTGTTATATTTATTTCTTAACCTTATACTTTTTTTTAATTATTCGTTAATCTTACAATGATATATTAATTTGATCCAAAAGCAAAACCGCGTAATTTATTCATTTGACAGATGTAAGTTAATTATATGACATGGAATGTAATTTTAATTAATTTAACTGTTAAATCATAACATATCATTATTTTTATATTACACATTAAATTGCAAACAACAAATAATTACAAATAATTATTTTAATTCATCAAAATTTAAAACTTTAAAAAAAATTTAATCAATTCAAAGTTAAAATAATTTTTATCGATCCCTTTGCTACTCTGTTTATTTCATATTTTTCATTATCTTCTTACACGCATAATTCTTGCTCTTTTTTTGCTTCATGTTGTTACTTAAAATCACTGCCATTCTACATACCTTGGCTACTACAGAAGGTATGATAAAGAGAAAAATTTAGCCAAAAATTCAAACAATATGGTGATGACTTGAAAATTCAATGTTGTGTTAATTAAATTACATTTACATGAGGGCTGAAAGAGGTGTTATAACATGAATCCATTGCAAGACTATACCTTTTGATTTGTTGCTTTAGAGAGTATTTCCATTCATGTCTGTTTAATCTTTTTATATATATTAAAATGTATCCTGGTCTGGTATTAGAGCTGATGGATGATCTTCTTGTTTTAGAATTTTATGTGGTGGGCGCATAGACAGTAAGAATAGTTGGATGCAAACTTTTTTTTCCCTGTGATACTAGGTGGATACGAACGATAGAAGGCAAAGTCTGTCAGTTGTCAGCTTAGAAAAGAAGCCATTGTGCAGAATAAGCATACACGAAAGTCAAAAGTAATCTAATGTTTCACTTCCAAAAATTAAGGATGCTGAAAACAAAGAATTTAATTTTAATCTACTGGTGTAAAGTTTTTTTACATTGTCATCAAATCATGTATTGATATATCATTAAAAGTGTTAGACTTTTAAGGTAGTTGTTTAATAGTCAAACTCTTTTAATGAGTTGGCAATACATGATTGAATGACAGTATAAAGAAACTTTACACTGACAGTGGATCAAAATTAAACTTGAAAACAAAATAGTTGTAACCAAATACTTGATATATGGTGTAAACTAACAAGTAATGTGCCTTGGAAAAAAAAGGTAATATAGTTTGATTCTCGCTGCTAGTCTTTCATTAAAGTTTGTAACATGTCCTGACTTTGGAATGAGATAGCCTTCCCTCACCTTAAGCTTCAAGTTTACCAAAAAATAAGAATAATAAAAATGTGCCTTAGACATGAGATGTAGTACCCCGATTACAGTAACTCTAAATTAAACTGCTTGACATCAAATGTAAGGATGGAAGCGGTTGGAACAAATTAGTAGGAACCAATTAACTTTATCCAATGATCATATTGAAGAAACTGATCATGGTTGTAGGCATATTGTCGCATATATGTTATTTTAGACTGTTAATAAGATTGAGATAACTTCACTTACTCTGGGTTGATTAAAAATTGAGCTGCCTATCTAACTACTTCTTCCATTCATTGTGGTACTAGACTAGCTGTAAAAGAAGCCAGGAAATAGCTTCTTTTATGATGTAACTTGGATGGACCTGATTCAACATTTCAGTTAAGGTCCATACAATTGTGTAGCATATAAGAGATAGGCCATGATTTTTCTCTTACTTTGACAGGCCATGCTGCACTTATCTACAGGGATACCCTTACAAAAGAGGTGGACATGGTTCCATCAACCTCATCTATTAAATTTCCAGTGTCCGAGACATTGACAATAACAGCCAAATTGTTCGTTGCAGCAGACAAGTATGACTTGGAGAGGCTTAGCCTAATGCATGAATCTCATCTCTGCAAGGACATCTGTGTGAGTTTTGTAGCCAACATTTTTTTGTCAACCACTCTAATTAGCCTTTTAGGTGATACCCTATGATATTTCCAAAGATTATGCCCAAATGGGACTAATCCGTGGGCAGCAACTTAAAATACATGGGTTTTTGTTGCCTCCCAACCAGAACAACTCCTATCGGGATTCGAACTTGCGTCATATCTCATCGGGGACAATCCTGCTTACCAGCTCGACCAACTTTTAATTGGTTGTAGCCAACATTTTAACCTTGGCTGATCATTGCCATGCCACAATGTTAAAAACTATTTGCCTAAAATTTGCTACTCAAAATCTAGCAGGTATACTTAGCATCACTTGCTCCACTTGCTGGGTTAGAAATCTTGCAAATGTAAAGATTGATGTTTTTATTGAGACTTTTGTTAGTGATTGAATAAAAGTAAAATGAGATCCGATAAGAAAACTACAATTCTTTGCTTACTAAACACAACTACCTAAAAAATACAACTACACACAAAGTAAAAACAGGCAGATTATAGTATAATCCATAAGAAAATTAAAGATCCTAAAGCATTAAGATAACTCAATATAAATGAATAGTCCATCAAACCATGAATGATTTGAGCAATTTCCACTTGGACTAATTGCAAGTTCTGTTTCTGAAGCACCATATTCAAATGTCAAACAACAAGCAATAACTAATAGCATGTGCAAAACTTTTAGCAGCAGGCAAGCCATTGTAACGCCAACAGGAATTCTTAATATTTATTCCATTCAAAACCTATGGAATCTCCTCCCTCTTTATGTTATGTATCTTCCTGCACTTTCTTTTTATTGCTTCCTTTTTTTCTTCTCAGCTATTTAGATTTTTTTTGTACTTTTATATTCTTTCTATATGAAGCATAGGCACTTTGAAAATTCAGCTATATTTGTACAAGTTTTGTATATGGCACTGGGACTCCTCAATATGTGTTTAGACTAGGGTACATCTCTTTTTGTCCCCCTTTCTCTTTGAAGTTTAACTTTGGCACAGGAAGGTTAGATGGGTGTTTTCAATGTAGAGCACACACTTAGTTTACTTAGAGAATTATAATGAATTCCTTTGTAATTAAAAATGTAGTTAAAATCAGATCAGACAATGAACCGACAGGACTTTCAGTTCAGGTTCAATGGCTTAAACCAGCTGGTCAATTCGGATGATGTCATAAAAATAATTTACATTCAATAATATAAAATATATAAGAATATTTATGAAATGTAAAAACTATTGAAAAAAAAATTGAGGGTCGATTGAGTTCAACAAGTTGAAATTAGTTTATTCAACCAAGTTTTGACTGGTTTTGATCAATTTTAACTAATTCAAAATGGTCTGATAGTGAATTCAGTTATGAGACTAAACAATAACTAATTAAGTATCCAGTTCACAGTTAAACCCATCAGACCGTCTGCTCTAGTCCGGTTGACAACACTTGCCACTGGCTCCATCTTTCAATCAATAAAGTGATTAAAAACAAATTTTAAGATTTCTGTATGATGAGAGTATTTGGAATTAAAATTGTGGAATTTACCTTGGATGCACGTGGTAACATGCTGCACTTGTTCAAATAACAAAACAAAAGAAAAAGAATAAAGATTTGCATGGATAATGACAGATAATCTAGATTTAAGTATTCACTTGGTTTTAATTTTCGTTTTTCAACAACCTGGAAGTATGTAAAACAAAAATTAAATAATGGACCCTGCTTTAAGATGTTTTCCAGTATTCTCTTCTTGAGAAAAATACTTAGTAGCTAACCAGATCCCAAAAGTGAGTTTAGAGTGGAGTTTTTTTTGGTAAACTGTAACTCAAAAGAAATCCTTAAAGGAATTCTTTGAAGGCTATAACTAAATTGTGATTCTGCTAAAATTCTAATTATATCATCAGTCTCTTGAGAAATGTTTCATGCTTCAAATCTATTGAATCCTAAAGCTGATTTACTTTGAATTTATCGTGGTATTGTTTGTTTACTATTCCTTCCTGCTTATAAAACACTGAACTTTTTTAGAACTCATCTTGGAAAAAGTTCTGAGGATATGTTTGGATTGGAGGAGTTTGGAGGGAAAGGAGGGGTGGAATGGGTAATCTTTCATTTCTAAATTGAGATAATCATAAAATATTTATAAAAATAAAAAAGACATGATTAAAATGTTATATGATAGTCTCTCATTTTATTCATCTCATTTAAAAAAATTATCAAATAAAGATAATGTAAATTTAAAAGGAAAAATTACACATCCCCTCCCTTCTCCTCTAAACTCCTCCATCTAAACAATACCTTATGTTTGATGTTCTAATCTACGTTGAATTGATAGTGTACTTCATTTCCTTCTAGCTATGAATCAAAGTGCCTCTTGATTACAAAGGTACCCACTGATACATATAGGGATTAAATGATTCACATGCTACTCACAAAAGCCCCATAAGACTAAGACCTATATTTTTATCAAACCTTTACTGATGTAACATGGTATTAGCTACTCGTTGTATAAGCATGTATAGAGGTGGATACAATGATGTAAACTTGGCTTGAAAGCTTTGGGAATTGCTTTTGGAAGTGGTGGCAAGCAATTGAGAAACCTTTTACAATTCCCAACAAGATCAAGATGATCAGCTTCAACAAACAGTGTAGGGGGCAAAGTGTTGGTAATTGATTAATGTATATATGTGGTAGTGGAATTCCATTTGTACTGGTTTACATACTGTGTTCTTTTTTCTTGTCAAGCTAAGTCTCTGTTTTGATAAGTTTCTTTAATTACTGATAGCTAGTTTATTAGTGGATTCGGTTATGGAGCAACTGCCATTCTCTTTCCCTTGTGTCCCACAGATCTTTGGTTGGTGACCTTCAAACTTCATTTATGTGAGGTATTATACTAGAGCCAGTAATGCAATTTTGGGTTATTAGGTTGGCATATATATTATTATATATGTGGGAGCTGCTCAACTACTAAAATTATAAATGACGGGAGGGAATGAGCTTTTTGAAGGTCACGATTAGCCATAATTGAAGCCAAAAGGCAAAAACAGATTAAAGCTTGTTTAAATTTGGGGCCAAGAAAACTAAGTACAAGCTAATGAATTTGATATTTGAAGTAAACACTAGAAGCTTATTTTAGCTCTTGGTCACTGTAATAACTACTACTGAATAGAGAGTAAATGATCGATACTGAATTATTCCTGCTAATTATAAAACTGAAACATGAGAAGGTGAACAATAATCCTAGCTAACTACTCAATTAATTCTTTATTTTCACTCTTCAATAGATTCTTAAAAATGACAAAATTACTTCACTAGTAATTAGTAAAAATGAGAAAAATAATCTAATCTAGAAAGGCATGTAAAAAATTCATACAAGAAATCTCTTTTTCAAAATAAAAGTCCTCAAGGGCATGTGGTCAATCTGTTACTAGAGAGTGAAAAATAAAAATGATGGTCTATTTATTTATACCCGTATGTGCAAGTGGATTTGGTAAATGTTATAGTTTTCATTGTATAAAAGCGTATTCATAGCATAAATTGCATGTGTTATTGTTCATGATGTACTATTTATTTATATTAGCAACAAATAGAATATGATGCAGACAAAAAAACAATTCCTTGGCGTTTTAAAGGTTTCATGTATAAAAAAACAAAACAAAATCATGTAAAAGTATAAAATAAAAAACAAAATCCAAGAAAACTTCAATTTCATCCGCTGTTGCAGAGAACAGTATGCGAAGGACAAAAATAAAAATAAAATGGGTCAGATCCAAGTTTACATAACCCATGAAGCTTCGGGTCAGATCGGGTCGGGTCTAACCCAAACCCGCTAAATTGCCATTCTTATTTAGCATGGTTTGATTTATGATGTTCTCTTTATCGTTATTAGGAAAAAAAAATTTATAATGACTGTTTATTCATTATGTAACATATTTTACATTAGCAACCAACTCCTATTTATTTGGGTTTTTTGTACGAAAATAGTCATTTTTTTTAATTTATGATTTTACTGCATTTAAGAAATTAATTCCAGAAATGCGCTTTTTTATTTGTTTTTGGGAAGTCAATTTTGACGAAACCGACTTTCTAACGTGAAAAATGAATTGTTTCTTTTAATCAAGTTAAGAAGCTGATTTTTATGGAACCGGCTTCCTAACATAAGAAATTGTTTTCTTTTTAATCACGTTGAGAAGCTGGTTTTGATGAAGTTGATTTCCTAACACAAAAAATAATTTTTTTTAATCATGTTGAGAAGTCAATTTTTTTAATCGATCAAATCGTCCTTGCCCATTTTATAACTGATTGAGTGGTCGGTGATGATTCTCTCCAACCAATCATTTAAGATCGATTAGCCCCATTTCCATGATCTCCAATTAGAGACTGATCGTCCCTTGACTGATCAACTCTTTCAAATGTTCATGCTTATAGCTATCGATCATCTCTAAACAATCAACCCATTTTTCATATATTCTCACGTGACCAATCGACTTCTCAACATAATTAAAAAAATTAATTTTTCATGTTATAAAGTCTATATTAAAACTGACTTCTCAACGAAATTTTTTAAAAAAACACCAATTTCTTAAGTTAGGAAGTTAGTTCCATAAAAATCGACTTGTTAACATGATTAAAAGAAACAATTCATTTTTCGAGTTAGGAGGTCGGTTTTGTCAAAATCGACTTCTTAAAAACAATAAAAAAAAAGTGCATTTCTATAATTAATTTGTTAAATGCGATAAAATCATAAATAAATAAAATTTTGGTTATTTCCGTACAAAAAACCCGATTTATTTTGGTTCAAAATTTTGACTTTTTTAATATAGTTATCTATTTTTTTTCTTTTATTATATATATATATAAGACATTAGTAAAATAATATTTTTATTCATGAATAATTTATTTAACTAAAAGAAGTGACAATAAAAAAGGTTAAATTGTGAATAATAAAGTCAAATATATTTTTTATTAATATATTACTTATCTATTTATGTATTAATTTTCATAAAATATATAATATAAAAAATAAAATTATAAATAAATACGAGAATGCTAAGCTCCTTATTTTGTGTAAAAATTAGAATCTTCTAAATTTATATTATGAAAAAATAAATAACTATTAATAACTATAGAAATTCACTCAAATTTAGTTGTACTTAGAGCTGTTAAATGGGCTAGCCCATCTCGTTTAAGCCTAGTCTGTCACGGGCCAGGTTCAAATGGACTAAGTAAAAAATGAGTTAATTTAAAACACTAGCATTTTGATAACTCAACCCGTATAAGGTCAGTCTGCGGTGTAACACCACGAAATTTTCTTTTTCCAATTAATGATGGTTTTTGTGATTTTTGTTAATTATTTAATTTTTTTATTTTTTGATTCTGTGTGTTGTTTTGAGGCAATACCAGAAATAATAAAAATATATAAATATTTTTTAGGCCAGAAAAATTTTGACTATTGACTTGGGGGCGAGGGAGCTTACTAAACCTAAAACTGGAAACAAATTTTGAAAATTTTCTTTTTCTAAGATTTTATCAATCAGATGAAATCTAAGTAAAATTTACTGTCCATTAAAAAATATATACTAATTTTGTTACCAATAACCTTTATCCAATGGTTAATAACTATCGGTAAATATATAGCTGGTAAATATGTAGTTATAAGCCTAGTCATTATCCACCTCATGCCCAATCATCATTACATATTTTCTAGTCACTAGCTCAGTCACTAGCTTAGTCACCACATGAAGAGTCACATGGTGTGTTACATGCCTAGTCACCACATTTGGTGGACCAATTAGAAAATGCCAAGTGTAAAGTTCGGTGATTCATCATTTTTAAACCAACAGGAAGCATCTACTTGGAAAGCAAATGCTAACACATTTCCTTCTTCATTATTCCATGTGAATTTCGGCCAAAAGCCTTGGGAGACCATGAAAATATCTCACTTTCACTTGTTATCTTGTTATCTTTTTTCAAGAAGCAAAATTTTCTCATTTCTTCTCCTCAGGCCAAAACCCCTATACCACATTCATAACTTGATCAATTCCAACTAACATTGCTTCTTGAATCTAAACACCATTCCAATACCCTTTGATGTTATAAATTTCTCCAAAAAAATTTATCTTCAACCACTTTCTTTAAGGCCAAATTTAAAGACTTAGAGGTGAAGTTCTTCATCTTCACTTTTAAATTTTATTTTCAAGTTCTTATATTATTTGAAGATTTTTAATTAGGATATAAAAGTTTATAATTAAATCTTATAATTTCAAAAAAATTTAATTGGACTCCTGTTGTCGAAATATCATTAAAAATTGTTAATAATAACCTAAAATTAAAGACTTAATTAATTTTTTTTAAACATAAGAATTTAAAAATATATAATTAGGTCCTATAATTTTAAAAATTTATAATTAAGGCTCTCAACACAACATTCTATTAAAACATTTTTATAAGTTTATCACGACAAGACCCAATTGAATTTTTTTTAAACAATTAGGATCAAATTATAAACTTTTAAAATATAAAACCGTAAATTAAAAATTCCCAATCACTATAAGTACCTACAAATTAACTTTTTTTTGGTAATTATACCTACAAATTAATTTAACATATTATTAACAAAAACCCTTCAAAGAAACTCAGCGCAACGCAACGCGTGCTTACCCGAAGAATCTTCTATATATCAGAGTTTCGTTATCTGTCTCTCTCTCTCTCTCTCTCTCTCTCTGTGCCCCATTCTTGATGCAGCGCAACTCTCAAGGCCTCTGAATTTGGTTTCGTTGCCACCTTCCCTTCTATATTACCTTTCTCTCTCCCCTCACTCACAACCATTCTAGGCTCTTCCCTGAATCCGGTTTTTTCTTATCAGACCCACCGTCAAACCGTCTACCTCAACCAACCGCCCCCTTGCCCGGTTCGATCCTCCTTTCTCTTTACTTTACATTGTATGTTTATTTATTTATTAGATTTTAAGCATAAGTTTCACAGCACGCGTAATTATTGGTTTTTATTTTTGTCTATGAAATTTCTATGATATAACATAAAAAAAAAAAAGTTAATGAAAGTTAGATATTGGTCTCATTCAACTTATAACAGTTCTTATCCCTACAATGGTAACTAGGAATTCTGCTTTTTAATCTAGTGCATCTATTATTGTACTCTTCCAAACCAAGTTGTCAAAAGAATTCCGTGGATGATGAAGCAGTGGAATGATGACTTCTCTTCTCTTTAACAGCAATATAGCATTTGTATTGTGTTGAAAGAAAGAGTCACTTCATCCAATGTAATTAGAAAAGCCATTACTCGGGGGTACCCATATTTTTTTCCTGGTACCAGTACTCAGTTGGATGAGTTGTCAATCATTCATTAGTGGTTGATTAATAGACTTTTAAACATTTTTTTGAAACTACCAATTAATAAATGTTTGACAATTTACTATGCTACTAAACTTATAAGGGTACCATAACAACTTCCCATTAAAAATTGTTAAATCATTTGATCCTCACTAGGAGAAGGCTGGATGACATGGCATCTAGATACACCTCTTTGGATCATTGTTTCAAAGAGGTCACAAAGTTGATGCCAAACTAAAGAGCATACTTGATATTACTCAATGTCAAAGTGGGACCTTGAAAGTACCGAGTGTTCTGCAACATTCTCAAAGTTGAAGTGTTATGACATAGAACTAATACTATCATAATTCCAATGTCATAGAACAAAGAGACTCTAGAGTTGGTCAAATATTTAATGAAAATTACAAATTATCATTTAACACCCCCTCTTAATTTGTGATTTTCATTAAGTATTTGAACTTCTAAAATTTCTCCTTAGGCTTGGTGAGCATATCATGTGTTCCAATGAACTTCAAGCAAATTTCTCCTTTATTTACTAAGTCTCGAATAAAATGATGGCGAAGTTCAATATGCTTGCTTCTAGCATGAAAAACAGGATTCTTTCGAAGTTCAATATGCTTGCTTCTAGCATGAAAAACAGGATTCTTTGTCATGGCTATTGCTGACATGTTGTCGCAATAGGAGGAGTGGCCAAAATTTGTGGGGTTGTAGTGTAAATGAGTTGCACTCCACTTTTGACTGTCCCACAAAATTTGTTGCGTTGAGCAGGTGTGATGCAAAGTCATTTTGCCTTCAAACATTTCCAATTCACCATTTTTTTATCTGCTCAAATAAGCATAGTCTTAAACTTCATCTTTATTCCTTGTTGTTATACAACCACATGACTTTCAAAAGATCAATTTCTCTGAAGTTTTTTTTTTTTGCCTCAATAAGCATTGCAGTGAAACATATTGACAATACATCATGAAATTAGTATATGTAGTGAGAAATTGCGGAGGAGGAAGGGAAGAGGCAGAAAGATACAATGTTTTCCCCCCTTCTTATTTTCCCTGTACTTAGTACCACTCTTGGTAGGATTGCATAATATTTTAGTTATATAGATTGCTGGCTAGTGCCCTCTCAATTCTCATATGATTCTTAGCATATCTGCAGTTTTCCTCTCTTTTTAGTTCCATTGTTTTTTATCATTTTGTTTCTCAGGCAAATAATTGGTAGGATTACACACAGTTGAGTCTTTAAGGATTTCATTTAAGATTGAAGCACTATTTAATTCTTAAGCCATAATGCGTCTTCATTTATGCAACTGAATTTTGGACAATTTTTTTTTTGTAGGTGATTGATACAGGAAACGTTTTCGTAATAGGTTAGTAACTAAGTTTGTTTCATGATTTCACATGTGGGTTGTTTAGGTATGTCTAAGATTTTTGAGTTTATTGTGAAGAGAAATAAGTGCTAGTAAATCGAGCTCAAGCTCCATATTAATAAGCATATGTAAAGTTACCTTTACATTTCCGTAACATTATAAACTCAATTGATTGACTAAACTACATTGGCAATCTCTATAACTAATGGGAACAAATCTCTTGCTTTGATGATTATGGTTCTGGATCTTAAGTGGATGTTGTAGTACATAAGCTCGAGAGAGATTTTTTAGTTCGTCACTTTTAAAATTATTATTCCCTACTTTTCCTATGGACATTCCATACACTTTTTGGTAACAGCCAAACCAAGAAGCAATGAGTGACAACAATAGTAAGGTGAAAGGTTCTTGGATGAGAATGCTTCATAACATTTTAATTTGTATGACCAATTCTTCTTTATTTGGGTGTTTGCTTTCTTTCTTTTTAATGTTCTTGTTTTCTTCTATACGAAATCTTTTTATGTAAGATGCTCATCCTCATTGTACTTTCCTTGATGTTACTTTTATTAAATATAAAACCAAATTTCAAATTTTGTTTTGATATTAATAGTTCTAATTATGCTAACCATTGTTATATAAATAGCGATCATTGAAGCACATATCTGCTGCAACGTGTGGGCATGGCACTAGTAAAGTAAGAAAAACTATAAAAATGCTGTCAACTACTGCTGCTGCTCAGCTTCCCAGTTGCTTGTACCTCATTCCCAACCATCTTAAGATCCATCATCATGGCCAACAAAAGAGAAAACTTACCACTCTATCACTTGCCAATGCAGATAGCTTAATCCCCATCAGAAACTTCTACAGCCTATGTCTTCCTCAGACCCACAATTGCAGCAAAGGGCAAGAAAGCAATAACAGGGCTGGTTACAATTCCATTTCAATTCAGAACAACAAGCACCCTTTCTTTCTGCAGTTCTTCCCCTGCATTGATACCAAAGACACCAATAATGAAAATCCAAATACCAGAAACCACAGTCAACATCAAGTAGACGAACAAAGAGAATTCAAGGAAAACAAAGAATCCAGGGTACTTTTCACAAAGATGTGGTGGGTAGATGTGAAAGCAGCATTGGGCCAAAGGATCAACTTGGAGGGCATTCTATGTTCAACCATGGTGGTCTTAAAAGACCCAAAATTGGCTCTGCCCCATATTTCTGTGCCTGATATAAGGTACATTGATTGGGCTGAGCTCCGTAGAAAGGGATTTAAGGGTGTTGTTTTTGACAAGGATAATACTATTACAGCACCTTACTCTTTGACGCCCTGGCCTCCTCTTGAATCTTCATTGGAATGTTGTAAATCAGAGTTTGGTCCTGATATTGCTGTATTTAGTAACTCTGCTGGTAATTCACACATGAAGCATTTCCAAATTGTTGTGAAATTTATGGTAGCAGTTGTTGTTCACACTGTGTTTTGTGTTGATTTTTTGGTATTGTGAGTCAGGACTTCATGAGTATGACCATGATGGTGCAAAAGCTAGGACACTTGAGGGTGCAATTGGAATTAAAGTCATCAGGCACAGTGAGTATTCCTTTTTCTTGTAAAGCTTTAATTCTGTAACGTTTCTTTTATCTTGAAACGCATATGTTATCTTCTGCTCTGTGTTAAAATGCTAGGACTGTGAAATATTCCCTAGGAAGAAATGTCACTAGTACTTATGTTGATACCTGTATGTATGCTGTAGGGGTGAAGAAGCCAGCTGGTACTGCTGAAGAAATTGAAAAGCATTTTGGTTGTGAATCTTCACAACTAATCATGGTAGAATTTTGTAGTTTTTATTTTCTATTAGCTACTTGTTTTGTAGTTTGAGATGGGGTTATGTTAAACCAACCATAAGAATTCTGTGGCAGGTGGGTGATCGGCCCTTCACTGACATTGTTTACGGCAATCGAAATGAGTTTCTAACTATTTTGACGGAGCCATTGAGTCTTGCTGAGGAGCCATTTATTGTTAAGCAGGTTCATTTTTCATTTTTTGTTTTCTCTTTTGGATGCTAGGAGTGTTTGATGTAATTTCTTTCTTTCAATAATAGATGAAATTTCATTAATAGAAGAGAATGAGGAATCCAATTTGATAGATCCTATAAGAAAAGAGAAAACCATCAAGCATAAAGCTCTCGCACCTCTTTTAAGAGACAAGTAATGAAACTCTATTAAAAATGTGAAAAGCATATTTCCATAGAGAGTGCAGAAAGATTATCATGTTCCAAAGCATGAGCAGAAAATGCTCCTAAAATATTCTAGCATGAACTGAGTTACTGCAAATGTTGCATATCTGCAATGATCCTTAGTGCCAATGGAAAATTCGTTGTAACATATTTCTATGATTTCTTTGTCCTATGTGTTAATTTTCAAAATTTCAGAATTTTTCTATAATTCCTTGTTAAGGCTTGTCATATTGTATGCCGTATTTTGTATTGATGTTGAAAGTCCTAATAGATCTCTTATGTTCAAATCCATCCTGATCATATTTACAATGTCATCATTAGCCCTTCCCAGACCCTTTTAATTGTTTTGTAGAGTTACCTTGCATTTATGCTCATTACATTATCAGTTTGTCTTAACAATATATTTATTTTCTTTTAATGGATTCCCCATCTTTTCTTGTTTCTAAGTTCTGGTGTTAGGAGTCATTGGTCATTATAGCTTAATCTGCTGATCTCATTTTATGAATGTGTATGAGTGTTCAGAGTTCATTCTGTTGTGTTTTTTTCTTTCTATATTTTTTCTTGTGTTATTTTCACTTAGATAAATCCAAATAACACTTGTGGAGCCATGGCTGGCACACCCACGGCACCGCCATGCCATGAGGATTTTATAGCCATTTCGCCATGGCTGCCATGGCAACACTGCTTTGGATAGGGCTGTTCGAAGGATAAAGTTATAGGAACTTATGGGGATCAGTGAAGTATATGTGGTATCATATGAGGCTTGGGGTTGAAACTTGAAAGTTTCAACTATGACAAAGCAGGGTACATCATCTTATTTGTCCTGGCACTCTGAATGGGAAGAAATTATGTAAGAAATTTAGAAGCATGAATCGAGAGCATTGAAGGGAAAATCAGGTTCCACGACATTCAGAATTACGTAAGGGTGCAATTTCTGGACAGTAACTTGCGCCTATGGATTTCTAATAGATTGTGTTGTACCTTGTTATTTAGCTTTGATATTAGGGTTTATTGGGTTCCCATATCAGGAGTCAAGAGCTTATTGAACCTTGTTGAACAAGACTGTGGGGAAGTCTACATGGCGTGATATAAATTTTTTAGGGTAAAATTACACCCATGAAGTTAAGTGTTTACCAAATTGGATAAATGAACATAAAAGCCCTACCCTAAATCTCGTTGACATTTGAATTAAAACAAAATTGTTAACTTCTCTGTTAAATCAGACAAAATAAACTTGTGTATCTCACGTGTCCGGCTCCTCTCTGTGTGAACAAAATCTTCATTCTTTCTAATCGATTTGGTGCTATGAGGAGAAAAAGTGTCAATTCTACATTTAATATGCGGCTTTCTTATCACTTAGGTGAAAATGGGAAAAAAAATTCCCTCATCAGTGCATCTCTCAGATTAATTCCCAAGATGGTGCAAAGTCTACCGTAATTTTGAGCAAGTTGTGATCATAGACCACGACTTGCATTTAACCTAACTGTTTGCATGAAAGTTGTGGCCACAGGCCACAACTTAGGTTTAACAATTTTTTTTTTTAGCAAAGTTTTAACTTTTTCTTTTTTCCTTTAAAAGTTGTGGCGAAAGGCCACGACTATCGATCCCATTTTGGTTTCGAGAAAGGGGGCACATATTTGGGAAGAAGTTCTATACTAGAGCCAAATTCCACACTAGAAAGGTAGGTGCCACGAGATCTCATTTGCAAGAATAGGGGTAATGGGGGGAGCATGAGTAATGGAGACTCTGTAAGTTGGGTTCAGCCAGAGATAGAGATAAGATTGGACGGGCACTTGGTCATCCATGTCAAGCACTTGCAATGGAAATTTAGAGGCAACAAGTCAGTTCATCTCAACAAAATGAAGTCAGTTCATCTCAACAAAATGTGAGTGGAGGTATATTGAGATGTTCGTGACTAGCTCTTTAGTCCTGGTTTAAAGCATGCTTTATTCAATTTTAATTTGATGATGTAAGTCGTGTCCTGTCCACCTATATAGAACCACCATTTTGTTTTAATTTCACAAGTGCCTATAACTCTAGTCCTCTTGCCTCCAAATCCAGTGTCTATGGTGCCTTCATTCATGGAGGATTTGATGGTCCCTGCAACACTTTGCGGGAAGGATTTGATGCAAATTTCCTGTGGCTATGGATTGTAACTTCATTTAGGGATCCACCGATTAAAAAATATTAAAAAAAAAAAACTAAAGGCCACGACTTTTAAAGGAAAAAAATAGTTAAACCCAAGTTGTGGGCTTTGGCCACGACTTTGCTAAAAAAATATTATGTTAAGCCTAAGTCTGGCTTGTTGATATGAATCTTGAAAGAACCACACCTCAAAAGCTAGCTATCAAGGTGGGAGAGCATAAAGCCATATAAACCCCACATTTGAATCTTATACTTCCGATGTGGGATTCAAGTCCCATACCTTGCAATTGGATCCTAACATTCCACCACGCTCCGCAGCCCCGGTGCCCACGCGGGCTGGCTGTGCACTAGTCCTCTGACTAGTCACGGCCAAACACTGCAATGTCGGCGTCACCACCTGCGCTGCTTGTTTGCAACTGAGAGACATGGTGGATAGCTTTGATACCAATTGATACAAACCTTGGGAGAACCACATCCCAAAAGCTAGCTATTAAAGTAGGAGAGCCCAAGGCTATATAAACCCCACATCTGAATCCCATACTTCTAATGTGGGACTTAAGTCCCATACCTTGCAATTGGATTCTAACGCTTGTGGCCACGACTTTCATGCAAAATGTTAGGTTAAACACAAGTTGTGGTCTATGGCCGCGACATGCTCAAAATTATTGTAGATTTTGCACCATCTTGGGAAGTAATCTGAGAGATGCGCTAGTGAGGGAATTATTGTTCCCATTTGCACCTAAGTGATAGAAAAGGCAGTTGCACGACATTCAGAATTACATAAGGGTGCAATTTCTGGACAGTAATTTGCACCTATGGATATCTAATAGATTGTACCTTGTTATTTAGGTTTTAATATTAGGGTTTATTGGGTTTCCATATCAGGAGTCAAGAGCTTATAGAACCTTGTTGAACAAGACTGTGGAGAAGTCTACATAGGGTGATATAAATATTTTTTAGGGTAAAATACAATTTACACCCATGAAGTTAAGTGTTTACCAAATTGGATACATGAACATAAGAACCCTACACTAAATCTCCTTGACGTTTGAATTGAAACAAAATTGTTAACTTCTCTGTTAAATCAGACAAAACAAACCCATGCATCTCACGTGCCCGGCTCTTCTCTGTGTGAACAAAATCTTCATTCTTTCTAATCAATCTGGTGTTATGAGGAGAAAAAGTGTCAATTTCCAAGAGATCAGATGTTCTTTTGGGTCATGGAGTTTTTCGGATTCAAATTGATGTTTTAAAACACAGATTAGTGGCTTTGTTTAAAGGGAAGAGCTTAGGGAACTTATCTAGTAGCCATAAAAATGCAAACTAGAGCTCACAAGTTATGACATCCTCCACAATGACACTGCATCAACTCACCCTTGGGGTGTCCAATCCTCCGTTTATGAATTGGACTGAAGCCAGGTAGACCTATCAGAATAAGTAATCTGTAGGGGAATGGTACTTCAGAATTGATATAAACAATGTAAAAACCAAAATTTGTCCAAGTAACACATATATTGTTTAGAATGTAGTAATTGTAATACATTTATTCATTCATCTTAAGTTAAAATGCTAAGTCCAAAATGAAAAATAAATCCAATCAAAGAATTGATTGCTACAATTTGAACTCTACTTAAAATCAGAATTAGTAAGAAGTAAAAATAAATGAATAAAATTAAAAGCAAGAGAACAAACTCATGTGCATTGGACTCGCCTATATGGAATGAGCATGGCAGCTGAAATCCATGCCTTCCTGGTCAAAGGTCTCTTAGGTTTCTAAATATGTTCTGCTTCTTAGTTCTTGAAAGTAAGGTAAAAATGCAAAAAAGTGTTTTAAGCGGATAGATTTCCATTTCACTGAAGTAGTGTGCTTGAGCAGATTGTAAGGCACCAATTCATTATATGGTTGACCTTTTGAGAAATGCAGTAATAAGGCTGTACTAGCGATTAGTTGAAAAGAATTTGGAAGAGTTGAAAAGGACTACATTATATGTTTTCTTTTTAATTTTTGTGGTCGTAAATTCAGTTGGTTGGAATAACTCAAATATGTTCTTGTAAGCCAACAAGTATTTTATTGGCGGATGGGGGAGGGGAGGAAAGATACAGGGAGAGGGAGAGTGAAGTTTGGGGAATGACAAGTTGTAACCCTTGCTGAACATGATTTTGGGCTGGCTGGGTGTGTGAAATCCGAGTGACAAAGCCTTGCTCTACCTTTTACAATTTAATTTATGAAGATTGAGGAGTATGTTCTGTTTCATCACTATAAAAATCCATTTAAAAAATGAAAGAGGAGTGGAATAACATTTCTTTGTGAGTATTACATGCTGGAAAATTCCAGTAGATAGTTTGTTTTACTTTCTAGACACTTGCAACGTTTAACTTTTAGCATTTTTGGATTTTGTAATTAGTACTTCTGAGAAGACTAATGATACACCTAAAATATATGTTCTATAACCTTACCAAGGCTTGTGTTTCTTTTTCTTCTCACCTGTGTTTTATTACTTATAGTTGATATATGATTGTGATGATAGGTGAGGAAGCTAGA
Source organism: Styphnolobium japonicum (assembly GCA_023212625.1). Classification (NCBI taxonomy): domain Eukaryota; kingdom Viridiplantae; phylum Streptophyta; class Magnoliopsida; order Fabales; family Fabaceae; genus Styphnolobium; species Styphnolobium japonicum. The sequence continues at coordinate 10,060,696 of JALBWW010000010.1, forward strand.
GACTTCATTTGTAAGTTATTGGACTAGAAGAGGGTTGAAGCCACTTGGTCAGAAGTTATTGCCAGATCCCATACCGTGCGTCAAAGAGCCACGTCCTTGATAGACTAATCTCCAAGAACACTGCCCTTTTTTTTGGCCATCAGAATACTGCCCTTGAGTAGTGCATACATGTCAATATTTTGCTAAATTATTTAAATTTAAAGTTTACCAAACAGAAAATTTGAGCCGCATAAATTTTTTTCCTAGAAAATACTAAGGAGTCTGTGCATCCCGGGTATTCACAGTGGTGGTGAGACCACTGCTGTGAGTGTCCGGGATGCATCTGAGTATATTCATCCGGGCTCCCTAGCAAAACTCTTTTAATCCCCTCCACTTGCCTTTCATTTGGGAAGTTTTCTCACTGAAGCTCATAGTTAACTCTTCTAGACTCAATAATTGATACAGATTATTGAAACTAGAAGAATATAACTACAACAGCAATAAAAGCATGGTCATTTTGCAGTTTCCGTAAAAGAATCAAATGAGTTATTATTTGGTTCACTAATAATAGAAAATAAAATATTACACAAGCGGTTTAGATATTATAATATTGACAATAACCAATAAAAAAAATTATAATTAATATTTTATGTTAATTATATGTTTCAATTCAAATTATACAAAAAAAAGTTAAAATAATTGAATCAATTTCAAAAGATTGATTGTAAATTAATTTAGTTTAAATACTTTTTGTATTATTATTATTATTTCAATAGTCAAAAAAATATGATTTAACATTAATTAGATTATAATCAAAGAAAGTTTTGTAAAATATTTATTAACAAAAATATATACAATAATATGCATATAAAAATATTAAAATACATTGAGTTATCTTTTGAAATATTAGTCCATCTTAGTTCTCTCTGTGGAGTGCAAATTTTTATGACAGATTCAAGTAAGGAGCCGGCAATCGTGATTGCTTGTAGCAAATTGACATTGATTTGAGTGATCAGGCATTTTACTTAAATAATAAAGAAAATATAATTGAGTACACATCAAAATATCACTTCTGTCACACTAATTATTTGGCAAGGAAGATATTAGATTATTAGAATTTTTTTTACAAAAATGAGTGTTATGCTTATTGATTTTTGGATTGATAAGTAATTTTTATTATTTTATTTTATTTAACAATCATCTTTAACTGGATTTTATCTGACTAATTATTTTTTAGCATGTTACAGTACTCATTTGGCAAACGCCCACCCTTTCATTGGCAACACTAATATTTGATATGGGTTGGATATAGCAAAGTATCACAAAAATTCGAGTTTGAATCTTCTCCAGCTTCTTTGGCAGAAAAATAAAAGGGAAGAATAGAAATGAGATGAAATGATAGAGAATTAATAGAGAAAGAATGAATTTTAGAGAGAGATAGAGAAGCTGGAGAGAGAAGAGTGCAGGAGATTTCAAAAATTCATGGTGATGTTCCATCTTTGGAATTTAATAAGATATACTTGTCCAGTACAGTACAATGACATGAGTGGACTAGACTATGTAGATTGGCTTAACCCGGTACGGTACAATTATTAAAAGTGTTCGTAAAATGCTTTTGAAACAGTGAAGAGAATTTTCATATCATCAGCTGCACAGTAGAATTTAAGGGGTTTATGTATCTAACCCTTTGTTTGGAAGAGAATAAAGGCAAGAAAAATGTTATTTACATGAATAAAATTTTTACAAAATTTTATGTAAGTTATTGGATTAAATTTAAGTTTTATTGTTATTTTTTTTGAATGCCCAAATAACTCTAAAGGAAATAGGAGACTAGAGAAAATTTAAAACACAAAAAAATTCCACAGAACAAAATTGAGGGATTTTTTTTGAACATTTTGTTTTTAGTGTGTGTTTGGATTAGTTGTGAAAAAAAAATTATGTGAAAAATTGATTATATCAATTATGTGTATAATCGATTTTCAAGAAAATCGATTATGAAAAAATTAATTTATGTTTGGATATGTTAATTCATAATCAATTTTATGATAAAGAGTTTTGTTTGGATTGTATAAAAAAAATTACTTTTATGTATGAAATTATTAAAAGATGTATGAAATGATTGAAAAAGTTATTTGACTGAGGGCAATAAGGTATTTCTCTCTTAAAACTTTTGAAATAATCTGAAATCAAATAATTAAAAACTTAAAATAACAGCTTTTTTAAAAAAACTATTTTTAGTTATAAAAAAATAATCTTAACTTATAATTAATTTTACGCACTTTAAACAAACAAGATAGATTTTATATAAAACAACTTTTTAAAAAAAAACTGTTTTGGGAAAGAATTAAACTTTTCTAAACATGCTTAGTGTTATTTTTCAAAATTTTCTTTCTCCCTTATTTTTTATCTTTTCATCCAAATATAAGATAATAGCTAAAGAGACATCTTTTTTACCTTAATTATTTGAAAAATAATACTTGTATATTTTTTTATATTATTTTTATACTTAGTTAATAATGAGTAAATTTTTTATTATTGAAGTATATCATTTAGTTAATAAATTTTAGTAATCGATTACTTATAAATTTAATTAACAATAAACAAATTTTTGATTAATTTGATATATTATTTAATTAAAAGATTATAAGTAATTGATTATTAAAATTTATTAACTAAATAATATAATATATTAATTAAAAATTTATTCATCGTTAACTAAATATAAAAATTATATAAAATTTTAATATACAAATATCATTATTATAATTATTTAAATAGGAAAACGTCAACACCTAAAATAATAATAATAATTTTTAAATATATTATGATGATTTTCATTTTTTTATAATTTAATCTTAATTGACTTAAAAATTAACTTAAAATACATAAAGATGAAAAAAAAAAAGTATCTCATGTAGTACAAGGGAAAAAAAAAAGCGGTACAGAAACTTTTCTTTTTATTTTTTTCTTTTGGAAAGCAGTACAACAACCTTTTTTTTTTTTTTGCTGATAAGCAGTGCAACAACTAGTTCAAGATATAGTTATCCAATCCCTTGTCAAGCATTAAATGGCTGCCACATACTCCAGTCCATGTCCCAGAAAGTCACACCAACAGTATATCCTTTGACCACCAGGACCACCAAGCCAACCCATATGAACAAACAGCTAGTTTCCAGTCACAGAGGTAACAAATTCTTGCACAAATGGAAACCATTGTCCAATTTCTTCCTCTTGTTAAAACTCCAAGGCCTCAAACCTGCACTGTTTCTCTCTCAAAGTCACCACTCTTATTTCACTCCAATGCCTCTTCAGTAGCTTTAAGTTCAGTAACCCATCATTTGCCCAAGTCCTTTCTTACTCAGCTACCAGGTAGTGTTAGACCCAAAGCAAAGGAAAAGCAGAACCTGGGAGCTATACATGCTTCAGAGGCTTCAAGCCCAACAACGAATGCTGCAGAAAGATGGCTTTTTGAACCAGTTGGTCAGTTACATCTTCCTCTATATAATCATCTCTAGAAGTAAAACTTGAAAAAATTGTTAAGGACTTGTCCCGCTTTAGTTGGATGTTTTTACAGACTATAATCTTGCTTAAAAGGTGCTGGGATGGAGGTAAATGCTATGCAGGTAGGAGTGGACATAAACATGGAAAATTGTTCCTCTTTTTCTCTTTTTTTGAGGTGGGGGTGGGACAATTGTACTACTAGCCTAAGTTAGGCTCTTAAGTCCTTTACATATTTTAATACATACCCAATGTAGGACGCAGCACACACCAATGACCAACCTAACCATGACAGGAATCTCCTATTTAATCCTGACACTATCAAGGCTTCAACATGGGGCCAACTCATTAATGTAAAAAGATGAATCAGGGCTTTCTTTTGTGCATCTTCTGTAATTTAATCATAGAAGACAACAGAAATATGAAGAAAAAAATTGTTTGTACAGGGGACACCATGCCTGTGGAATATGGATAATTTAGAATACGGGTGAAAAACTGGGAATTTCCTTGCTAGAACAACTTTGAGATTCGCATGGGAATCAGTTATCTGTAATATTTGGTAGGAGGTTACAGGGCAGTGCAGCCATAGTTTAATTGTTTGTGAGGGTGTTCAATTTGGTTTAGTTTTATCAACTCTTAAAGAGAGTAACTTTGTTACTGGAGACTTGTTAAAATAAAAATTATGAATAACTTATCCATGGAATTTATAAGAGCCATCATAGTCATACACATTATTTTTTCTTTTCTTTCAAAGGATATAAAATTGAGGCATTATTTTGGTACATGTATGTTTGATCTGCCTGAATGCTTAGTTTTCTTGGGCTAGTTGAAGGCTAAGACAAAGTAGACCAATCAAATGCAGCAGAAAAATTGTGTACATGCCTAGAGACGCAAACTTTCCCTGCACTTGAAAGTCATAAATTCTTCTTTGATTGTCTTATTGGCAATATATCATTCTCTGCTTCTTCAATGAATACATACTTGAAGTCCTTAGTGAATAATTGGTAATCATGCCTTACAGAAGAAAGAAGTTATCAAACTTTAGATTTCAATTATGATTTGGTAGGATGGTTGTTGATGGATGCATTATTTTTTCTTTTGATCTTAGGCACAATCCCTCTATCCTAAAAGAAATTATAAGTTCACAAGTCTTTTGACCTTATATATAATTACTGAATCGAAAGTGTGGAATATTTATGAGTTTGTGGAGTAAACCTTGAGCTTTTAATTGGACTCTTTGATTCTTTCAAAACCTTGTTGTACCCTTGCACCGAATCAAAGGGCTAACAATATACTGATGACTAAGAATAATACTTCACAAAATTAGGCCAACTTGATCAACAAACTTGTGGCATTGCAGGCTTTCTGTTTTTGTAAACAACTGGATGCCACCAGACCATAAAGAATATAAAATTATACTTAGGTCATGGTCCTTACTTTCATTTATGTTCTCAGCTAGACAATCAGTAACAAGAGTGCAGGATTAACAGAGTGAAACAACTGTTAAAAGTTATACTGACTGACTGATAAGTGACAAGCCTTTCATAGTTGCATATGCATAGACTGCTTCATTTCTGCTCCTTCCTTCATGTATAGTTGTTGTGGATAACATGTACCTTGCAGAGGTAACACTCTTCTTTTTGTTTCCTCCATACTATTTTTCTTGCAGATATTCGCTTCACTGTCATAGTAGATAACTTGATACAGACAATGCTATATGAACTATGATGCTATTTTTTTTTCTAATTTTCTTATCTTTAATGACTAGATAACTGAATTCAATCCTTCGTAATATTAGAAATAGGAATTCCTCTGTTGTTATCCTCTTAATAGTATTTATTTGAATATGATTTTCTTTAAGTCCCAAGATTGACAAGGTGATTTATCACATTGGAAATGTAATCAATCAACATGTTTGGTATTTGATAGGAGATGGTGACACAAGGCACATAGGCTTCAAGGCTGAGATGCCAGGTGCATATGAAATTGCTTCTGTAAGTAATTTTAGCGTCAATAATCTTTTGTGCGGCTGAGTATGCTTCAGATTGACTACCTTCTTTGGACATTATTTAGAGTGAGGTGATTGTTGGACGTGTTCCTGAGAAAGCTGATCTAGTGATTCCAGTTGCAACAGGTATAACAGAGTTCCAGTTGATAAATTATGTTATGTATTTTGACTCTTCTACTAAGTTTTCCTACAAGCATACATCCAATTTAATAATCACATAAGTTTAAGGATAATTACCATCCTTGTTTTCGTAAAAGACACAAGGATTGTGGATGACACATTTGTCTTATAATTTATTCTGTTTGTACCTATTCTGGATAAGCTCCTTATTATTAGTTTAGTGTGCTCCATAAGGTAGATTTGTTTCTCTCTCAGAGAATCTCTTAATTAAACCTATCAAGGGTCAACTCTCTCAAAAGGGTAAGCACTTAGGTGAAAGCTCATGAATGGTTTTTATATTTCTAACACGCTCCTCGCGCAAGAGTCCTTTGGGTTTGAAATGTGGACAATGCACAGGCCCATTTTACCTTATGCTTAAATTCAGATTTATTTATAAGAATGAGACCTGCAATGATCGAACTCCTGACCACTTGGTCATAGAGGCTCTCATATCATGTCAATGACCAACTCTTCCCACGCACTAGCTCTTAGGTGAAGGCTCATGAATGATTTTTATATCTCAAACAAAACCAATTCAAATTGAACTATTTTCCATTTTAACCTGAATTGGTTCTCCTGACTTTCTGCAAACATGAATCATCTTATTTTTATGGAAAATCTTGATTTCATAATTCTTAAACTACATCTTATACTTGTAGTGTCCGGTGTGCATGCACGCATTCAGAAGAAACAAGGGAATCTTCTGGTCACAGATTTGGATAGCACCAATGGCACGTTCATTGATGACAAGCGGCTGAGACCTGGAGTAGTTGCCACTGTATCTTCTGGGAGTTCTATTACATTTGGTACCTGCTTAACACATTTCTATTTATTTAGTTGTTTTCCTTTTCCATGAATGAATCATGTTAGGTTTTTTCTCATTACGTGCATAATTAGATACTCTTGATCTTAAAAGTGTCTACCTTAAAACTCAAACCCCAGAAAATCATACTGAAGCTCAAGCAAAGTTTGAAATGTGGACAATATACAGACTCTCAACTGATTAGTACTGAAAGTACACTCAAATTTTATACTGAAATTAATTATTAAATTGGGGACTGTTGACCTCCTGCAAGAAGTTAATGGTTATTTTCTATGTCTGTAACAACAATAATGTCAATATTTCAAGTAATATCTTAGATTCAGAAGCTAATTGTCTAAATATAATCTCTGTAGTATTATCTAAAGGACTAGTAAGCTCATGGTTTATGCCAAGAATCCCATGGGAAGAAACTTTTGCAAGATATTTTTAGCCATAGCCCAATTCCACTGTTTTCCTGTCATACAATGTGGACCATTAAAAACTATGGTGCTTACATTCCTCTGGGCCCAGACTCTTTAGCTCTTTCTTTCTCTGTATCATTCCAATTTTATCAGATACCCCAAAGGGGCTTTTTAGCTTCATCTTTCTAAATCTATGTAATTTTAGTATCTGATTTGAATGCTACTTTCTTCATTGCCTGCTTATGGTAGCACAATGTATTTGGCTTACTCAAAAGCATAATCCAATATATGATGGATAATGAAAGTGATATATATTAAGGAAAAAAGGGAGAATATTGGTTTTTTGCATTTATTTATTCGAGAGCTAGACTGATTAGTCTAAACATAAATGAGAACCCTCTGGTCCACTATAAAGCAAACATTGGTCTTCTTTCATCTAGTCATTGTCCAAGGTATAAAACTAGTCTTTGGCCTCCTTCTCAGAATTTTATGTTGAGTGGTCAATTGACATGTCAAAACATATGTTACCAAATAACTAGTGATCCAGAGTTTAATTTGGACTAGGCTTATTCTTATAATTAATTTTGGTGCAAGATATCCTTTCTCCACACTTGAAATCAACAAGCTTTCATATGAGGACGGTGAGAGACAAACCATTATTTGGCTCTATTTCTATAATTAGTTGTGCTTCCTAAATAATATGTAGTCATAATTTCAATCGGGACAAATCATAAATTAGAATTAAAATCAAAGTTCTTTACAGTGATAAAACTTCACTGAGCTATTTACGGCAATATAGATTTTCAAAATATATTCGAGGGTATAGTTGACTTGTAAATGTAGGGGATGATAGAGAATATCTTAGTTCAAAAGATAAATATAAGATAATATTATCAAAATTCTTCTTAGTTGTTGAAACTCCAAATTTTATTAAATCTATAGGAAATCATCTGGTATCTTTCACTCGTACTTTTATAATGGATGCCACTGACTGCATGCTAAATCATGCAATATATACTGGTTATGTGGTCACTCATCAACTACACACATATTAGTAAATTCTTTTTGTCACTAGTAACTGCACAGTTACATCAAATATTGATGATTTAAGATATTTAATTATTTGCTTTTTTGCTAGGATATGCTCGGATGTATACATCTTAAAAAACCAGTCTGTAATGTACCACTTAAAGTCTTTTAAAGCGAACCTTGAAACAAGCAAAATAATAAATAGTATGATCTTTTATTTGTATGGCTCCTTGTTGCAACTAGTCTAAGAAGTGGTTCTAGCATCCTTTGGAAAGTGTATCAGTTGAGAGCTACATGTATAGTAAGCAAAAACCTGAGTTAAATTTTACAAAATTTTCTAGAACAAAACAAAACAAATAGAAGCTGTAGTGTGATGCGAAAGCGTGGCATTGCCTCAATTCAGTACAATTTTAAAGGAGACATTCATATGTGGAACTTATGAATGTTGCAGCATATTCTATTTGGCAATTAGAAGTCTACATGTTCCAAAGAGTGTTTCAAAATGATAAATTGATCATCAATAAATCAATCAAATAGTTCTTTGAGATGCATAACATACAAACAAAGTACTACAAAACTGAGGCCTTTTTGAGTGGTTAATTTTGTTGATAATTTTATGAATCTATTAAGTTACGAATTTAGCTGCTTAATTTCTTCATCTTTGCCAGGGGACACCCATTTGGCTATGTTCCGTGTATCAAAGGTTGAAGATGTGAAGGCTGCAGACAAAGCAGAAGAAACTGAAGGTGAACTAGACTCTGATAACAAACCTGACAATACTGAAACAAGTTGAACTTCTAGTGTTTGTGTTTTGCATAGTTAAAATAAATAAATGAAATTTTCCGCTTTGATTATTTAAAACCATTAGTGTATTATTTAAACTTTGTTATGTAATGCGATTTTGATATGAGCATATTCAGTGCTTGATTCTACTTCATGTCAATACCAAGGAATTACAAAAATATTGCGTTTGAAGTCAAAAGAATCTGTCATCAAAGCTTTCAGTAATACTATCTTGACAAAAACATGTCACAAGCTGCTTCTTAGAGAAAACAAAGGGTCTTATCACTAAAGCTAAACTTCCAGTGACAACAAAATATTAGGAGTTGCCACTAAAAGTCAAAATTTTAAGGTAAAATAGTGTTATAACTAGAATATTCCTCCATGATATTCACGGATATTTTTATTTTTTGTTTCTTTTATTTGGAGTATTTTACTGTTTTTTTAATTACATGTCTTTTATTCCATTTTTCTTTCACATTTCTGACAATATAATTTTAACTTAATGTTTTATGAATTTTCTATTTTATATCTTAGATAGTTTTTATATTTTTTTCAAAATTTTATTTTAACAACATTCTTTCATATCACAGATATTTTATTTTTTTTTATTTTTTATGCTTAATGTATTCTTTGACTTGGACATGTTTTTTTTATTCATTCATACTTATACAATTATTTTTAATTTTTAATTTTATATATTTATTTATGGTATACCTCAAATAGTTTTATATTTTATTATAAAATTTTATTGAACACACTTTAAAAGTAAAAAAATTGTCTTAAATATTAAAATTGTTAATAAGCATATTTTAAATTGTCTTTATATTCACTGTTACTCAAAAGACATTTGTAGATTTTCTTTTAATTTTTTTTGTGTTAGATTATCTTTTTTAATTAATAAGTAGTGTAAATTTTAAACTTAATAAATTATTTAGTTTCATTTATTTTAAAAAGTTATTAATTTATTTTACAAATAATTTTTGAAATTATTATAATATTATAAAATCTTCTTGTATAACAACAATAACATAAAAACTACCAGGTTAATAAATAAAATTATTAAGAAAAATACAATCTTTACCTAAAATTTTTTCACAAAACAAAATTATGTTATTTTGTATAAGTAATAAATTATATAGATAGAGCACTGCTTAATCAATTGATAGTTTCATTTGTGTAAAAGAGAAAGAAGAATTTGCTTTGGTTAGAAAGTCACGTGGCTCACTTATTGCCAGTGATAAAACGGAAAGCAAGCCGCGGGAAGCAGAAAGAAAAGAAACAACAAAATTTAAACAGGAAAATTTTGAGTAAATTAAAATCAAGAACTGTCACGTGATAATAGATGCAGTCCATTATTATAATAGATAATAGATTTGCTTAGACCTCAAAACAATAACATCACAGACCATTTTGGTATTACTGAATCATAGTTAATTAATGTATTCAATTCAAGCAAAATAAATGTAGCATCACGATTGTTATTAATGATGACAAATATTGCATGCCACGTACCTTAGAATAAATTTACGAGCCTAGTCAAGTTTACGCTTTGTAATCAAATATTTTTTTTTTCAGTTTTTTTAACCTTATTTTCGAGATCCAGTGTTTGATTTTTTTTTGGTTAAATTATTCATTTAGTTATCATAGTTTCACTCCAAATTCAATTTAGTTCCTATCATTTAAAATTATTTAAAAATGTCCTTATAATTTTTAAATACAATAAAAGAGTCCCTATAATTTCAAAACAATGTAAATTGATCTTTATAGTTTCACTTCAAATAAGGAATAAACATAACTAATAAGGATCATTTTGTATTGTTTAAAAACTATGAGGACTTTCTAAATAATTTTAAATTATAAAGACTAAATTAAATTTTATGTGAAATTATAAGGACCAAATGAGTGATTTAACCTTTTTTTCACGGAAGAATCATGAAATATTATTATTTAAGTTAACACTTGATAGTTTTTCTTTATTTCTTTTTCCTCTTCTACATATTTATCACAAATATTAATGAAAGATATAAAGTTATAAATAAATTTAAATCATTAAATACAAAATAAGATTGCACCTTGTATTTTTAATTCACTTTTTTACATACTTTTTTTATTTATTATTTTTTTATCTTGCCCCCACTTCTAGTCTTAAATTTTTAAAATAAATTTATATTTATCCCTCTCATGCTACTTTTCATTTTTTAAAAAATCATTTTAAACTCATATCTTGTCTTAAGCTGTACAAACTAGGTCCTTATCCTTAGATTCCAAATTCTAATAATTAATTTCCTTCACATTTCCATTTCTCATTCCTTTTAGGTTCAATAGGACCTTCCTAAAAAAAAATCCTACTAATTAATTTGACTGAATACAGTTTAGTAAGCTCATGTAACACTAATACTAAAATAATTGCAAGGTCTAATTGTATTTTTAGTCTTTTAATTTTTAACAAAGTTTGATTTCTATCTTTTAATTTCAATTGCAGCAATGTTTTCCCCTTAATTTTTTTTAAGTGATGTAATTAAGTCAGCAGGTTCTAAGGTGAACGTGACTTCCTTTTCAATAATATATGTGACATTATCTGATAGCTCTATGGACAGCTTAGATAGCCCAGATATTCCAGTTTGTCCAACAGTCAATAATGCAAGGCCTGGTCCAGAATCAAGGCCAATTCAAACAACAAAAAGGCCAGCCAATTGGGATGACTATGTGCATGAATGAGTAATGATTTGCATGCAAGAGTTGGTTATCGCTTAGTTATATTGGTTATTGTATTGGTTATCATTTCCCGGAATCTTGAGAGCTAGAACCTTTCTTTTATAATGACTATATATGCAAGCACGTATGAATGAAAGGATTTACTCACTTGCTCTCTTAATTTTCTGGAGTTTCCCTTGCTCGAAACAATACACAATAGTCAATAATTATACACGAAACAAGAGAACTACACCTTGCATAACGAAACCATAAGGGTCTAACAGGAGGTAATTGTAACCTTATTCAAAAGGCTGAAGTCTAATCCTGGGCCGGTCTTGAGATTTTGGGTGCCCTGTGCGAAAATAATGTCCTCATAATCATTTGAATATTGTTCTCCTTGCATTTTTTGCTGCAAAATCATTAATAATTCGTTCATAATCAAGGTTCTTTAAAAAGTCATTTTCGATAGAAATCAAAGCAAGACTATTTAATCTACCTTGTGACATAGTAGAAACATCCACACAACGTAATATGAGAGTCATTTGTTCTTGGTGACTTACATCAGGAGTACAATCAAGAATCACAGAAAAATATTTTGCTTCTTTAATTTTTTGGACTATTGCACTTTTAACTTCATTACCTAACATATTAATCAATTCGTTTTGGATCTTATGACTAAGATAATGATAATGAATTTCATTATGCTTGATGCGATCAAAATGCTTTTGCATGACAAGATCCCATTCAGCTATCATCTCAACAAGAGAAAAAAAGTTCCCATTATTTTCTACATTAATCCTCTCCTTTTTTCCACGAAAAGCTAAATTTTGTTCAGCAAGATATCTAACAACAGAAATTATCCTAACTAAAACATCCCTCCAATGTTCTTTTTCTTTTCTTATAAGCTCTTGCAGATGTTTATCAATTGTTATATTTTTCTGAAATCTTATTTGTAAGTCAATCCATTTACTCATGAAAGTCATGTGTGCACCACTTGATTCATGTTCTTTGAGCCTTTTAGAAAGATGTTTCCAATCATTAAAACCTTCATTTGCTAAGTGATTTGTTTTATGACTTGTACCAAATAACTTACAGCAAAAACAAAAAACTCTATCTAATTCTTTTGAATAAACAAGCCAACTCCTACCTTGCTCTTCTCCATTAGAACAAGAATTTAATGTAATATGATGATGAGAAGTGCCTACCAAAAGTATCATTAGGACCATTCACAATTGACATATCTCTTTTAGGACCATTTTTTAGTAATTCATCTCGTAAGTCACTTCTAAGGTTATTCCATGTTCTTGGATCATAAATGTCTAATGGAATAGACTGACTAGGTTGTTCATCAACAAAAGCAGGGATAAGTTCATTTTCATTACAACCTACATCATCAAAAAATTCAGTTTCATCATGATAATCACCTTCATTTTCATTGTTTCCAACCAAAGTATCTTGCTCTTCATTATTCCTATTTAGTTGTTCATTCTCTAAATTTCCAACTTTAGAGTCTAAATTATCTGGATTTGCATCATTCTGAATAGGAATTGTAGGATGTTTGACAAAAAATTTATCAAGTGCACCCTTTTGAGATTCAATATCAATTTCAATTTGTTTTTTTCTTTGTCGTTTTAGATGACCAGAAAGTTGTTTTCTAGGTAACATGTTCAAACAATTAGACAACAACTATAGACAAAAGCACAAAATTACAATCTATAAATGATAAATCAAACAAAGAGTCACTAATGAGTAAATAACAATGAGATGAAACAATAGCACCTGGATGTGACTCCTTTCCTTGCCACCGACCCACCACACCGGTGACACCGCACGTCTTCTCTATTTCTCTTGAATCTTGATGATTGTAGATCTTTTCTTTGTGCTCTAAAGTTTACACGGTGGGACCTAACATGAAATAGAAATCGTGAAACAGAGGCTATCCTCCTTTTCTTAATGCTCTTGGTTGGACTCTTGGTGATTGTAGATCTTTTCTTTGTGCTCTAAAGTCTACACGGTGGGACCTAACATGAAATAGAAATCGTGAAACAAAGGCTATCCTCCTTTTCTTGATGCTCTTGGTTGGACTCTTGGTGATTGGAGGAGATTGTTTCTTTTGAACTGAGAAAGACGAAGAGTCGGAGAAGGAGAAAGAGAAAGAGAATTAGAGGAACAGGGAAAATGAAAAGTCTAAATAAAATAGGAATGTAACAAATTTTAAAGTATATTAAATTAAAAAGATATTCTAATATATACAGATGAGATATATTTGTCATATTATCTTATATTAATTTATTATTAATTTTTTGAAACAATTATTTTTTATTGATAGAAAATTAATTATATAAAATATTTATTTAATATTTATATATACTAAGTGATGTGGTAAATCAGAACACAAGTATACGTTATCGCAAATCAAGTAATATAGTTGTAAGAAAGTGTCGAACTCACAGGGATTAATTCTAAATTTGACTATCTACTAAAAGTTTGCAAAACTCAATCTTATTTAAACAACTTAATAAGAGATAATTTATAAAAGACTAAAGATTAAAGTAAACAAGAAGATAAAGTTAATGATCAAATTAACCAAGCCTAAGATTGCAATTATCCCTCACACTTTACTTGATTCTCTTACTTCCATCCAAGATCAATTAATTATCTGAATTGTTAACTAGAAATCCTTAATTTATCTATAAGCCTCTTTCGATGGTCAAATAGAAATATCCTTAATTAATGATAAACTATATGTCTATGTCTATCAAATAATCAAGAATTCATTAAGTTCCGATTTCATTAATGGTTACATATGTTATATAGGTATATGTCTATCCTATAAAACTCAAGGCTTTCGCACAAAGATCATATGTTATCTTACTTAGATCTAAAACCAAAATCCCTTTGTCAAGTTGCTTAAGGTTTATCAATTCAATTTAATTAATGGCCAATTAATTAAAAGCATTAAGAACAAGTAAGATAAACAATTCAAGATAATCAACCTACTCTTGGATATGATAAACGAATCAAATTACGTGTGAGTTCAAATTGCAATCCTAGTATAGAAATTTAGCTACTCATTATATTAAAGGAAACAAAAGAACAAGTGAAAAGCATGATAGAAATGAAAGTGGATGTTGGTATTAACAAGAACACAACGGGCTAGAGTTTCGGGATTTACTTTAAACAAATTGGAAGATCTAACCTTGAAATCAAAGTATAAATCTCACAATTTATCAAAGTATCACCCCTAACTCAAACTACAATGAGAGAATTCAGAAATGGGATGCCTTTAAGTGTGGCAAATGCCTTCCTTTTATAGGCAAAGGCTAGAACTATTCAATTACAATTTTGTCAAATCTCTTTGCACATGGGTTGAAATTTCAGCTCCGAAGATTACCAATTTCGTCATTGCTCCTGTCATAATTTGGAAATCTTCTCTTCATGAAAGTTGTAGCACATGCAGTCATGAAGAACATGTCAAAACTTCAGCCAGATCTAACGGTTGGATCTTGAGGTCTGACCATTTTGCCGAAACTACTCAGATTATATCAATAATGACAGCCACCAACTTGTTGCCTAATTTTGACCCACTTCCGGTGCTAATCTGGAAATCTTCATTTCTATGAAAGTCATAGAGTATTATGTCATGCATGACATATCAAAATTTCAGCTACATCCAATGGTTAGATCTTGAGAAATCACCAAATAACCGAGTATAGGTTTGAGCAGAAATTTTCTGATTTGTCCTGAATTTGATGTAACCCAAAATTCACTGAGTTTAGGTCTTCATTTCTCTTCTGTTTGAGCTATACTGATATCAACATCCAAGTTCATGATATTTTGGTTCAACAACTGCTTTGAATAGTCCTTCGGGTGTTCTGCTCAATTTGTAACAACATAACCAATATATGAGGAATTATGCAATTTTCACTTTATATATGCAATAATTTCATAAGAATAGACCAATGAGAGGTGCTAAATTATGCATATAAAATATGTTTATCACTAAGTAAAATTTTACTCATAATCTGGTGCCCCTCAAAAAATGGGACCCTGGGCGGTCGCCCACCCCAACCATGCTCAAGGCCACTACTGGTCTAATCGTGTCTTTCAAGAGTCCGTGTGGACTAAATGTCGATAACCCTAAGTGGACTTGGTGTTTTACTCTAGATTTCTCCTAGATCCATATACTTCAAATATTTAAGATATGTACATATGAAGGGAGCAATTATGCAACCTTCCACATTCAACCATGTTCCAATACATATTATACCAGACACCAAACAGCGCAATTACAGCAAATTTGAATTAGATTTTTCCTAAGCAAACGTGCCTTTTCACTTCTTTTTAGGTACTTTGAGCTAAAGCAATTTTTTTATTTTTTATTTTTATCAAATGTCCGTTTCAGTTGGATCAAAATTCAAAACAAACATATGCTTAGTCGAATATGGCATTCAAACCTTTCACTACATCCTTCTGTTATTATATATTAATTTAAAATAAATGTTTGCCTAATTTTCTTCATCTAATTATCTCCCATTTTTAAAAAAATATATATACTTCCAGTTTATCATCAATAAATTAACCTTTTAATTTAATTTATAGTATTCATTTACTATTATTTGTTTAGCATCAAAGCTTGTTTATTTGAAGTCTTTATGTATGGTGAATGGTTGCTATCCAATTCTGGCATGGTTTCTTCTCTTCCTGTGCATCAGACCATCCTTTTTCTTGCTTCAAACTGTAACTCTTGCTGCTTCAATTTTCTCAGAACTTAAACATGTTCTTTAAGCTAATTTTTATGTGTTTTTCATGGCATCTTTGCAGTCCATTTTTTCTGCTTTTTTTATTCTATTTCTTGGCCATTCTTGCATGATTTAAGCTCCAGTTTTGCACAGTTTTGTTTTTTATTTTTCTTCTGCATTGTTGTCATTGATTTTTCATGTTTTTAGACTTAGTTTTGCATATACTTAAGTCTAATTGCTGTGATTTTCCAACAATAATGCATGCTTTAGTCCCAGGCATCTTTCTTCATATTTGGTCACATTTCTACACCATAAATTGCTGCCCATTTTAGCATATTTCTTGCATTCAAACATCTTTATTTTTCTCATGTCTATGTGCATAGCATCTCTTTTTGCTTCACATGTGCACATACTTCATTCTATGTTCATGCATCTTTCTTAGGATAGATAATATATTTATGCATCACGTTAATTGTTGACCTTTCGACTCACAATTACTCGCATGCATTCTTTTATTTTCTACTTTCTAGAATCATGTATCTTCACGTTTATTTGTTGCTGCATTTGTCCATTATAGATTTTTAACTTGTGGAAGTGAATTACTGCCTTGTTGAAATTTGAGAAGCAGAATGGAGGAATTTGCAGAGAACCGGAGACTTCACTATTTCTCTTATGCATATGAAATCGGAAATCTCCAATTTTCCCTTCTTGCTGTGTGCATGCATTTCAAATAAGCATCGTCTTCTTCTTCCTTTTTCCCCCTTTTGTGTGTATGCTGCTGATCGGGTCAAAGTTAGAACTTAGAACTAATGAATTGCATCATCTCTTTTGGGTAAGTTTGAATGTCCATCAGTGACTTCAAGTCCATGGCTAGGGGACTTCACTCACTTAGTACAGTTCTGTTTTTTCCCCTTTGTTCTTAATGTGTAATTAATATATATAACATGATAAACCTTTTATTTTTTTTCTTTCTTTTTTATTTTTTATTTTTTGTTCTTAAATCATGGGGCTTTTATTAAAACCCCAAGGACTCTCAAGAAGGAGAGGACAGAGGAGGGGATGGGAGAGCATTGGAGGATCGACCCTCCACTTTTGATACTTCAATTGTCCAAATACTACTTGAGTTAAAAGCTCGTGAGCCATTTTCTTCTATTTAATTATCTTATTTTTGTTCATTCCTTTACATTTTGAACCTCCATTATAAGAAAAAGAACTAATAATTTAAGCTATTGGCAAATTAACAATGCTTACAAGTAACAAACTAAGATAATTTTAACCATAAACCTCCCTTCATTAACATAAAAGTCATTGTAAAACAAGTATCATAAAATTTTAAAGAAATTCATTGTGGTAGTCCAACAATATTGTCCATATAAAGCAGGGAAAAAAAATAAAATAAAATAACTCTAAAGTCTCATCAAATTCATGATGTTGGATTATTTTAATTTGGACTTGCATAAATCAATGTTATTTTACTAAAACTCAGATTAATTAGATGTCAAAAATATTGGAGCATATTGTTATTATTGTTGTTAGCCCAATCATATGATCACTAATGGTTGTTGGGCTTATTATTATTGAGCATTTTATGTTATGTGGGTTAATGTGGTAGGCTGTATTTTGGGCTTGCTATGATGGGCAAGAAGTAGGCCCATATTTCATTGCACAAGGAGAGGCCCTTATTCCTTTCTAGGGTTACAGTGTGGTTGCCCCATTGAGACTACACACAAAAATTCAGCACCCTAGGATAGGAGTAATTTCTCTCCTCACACACACCCCAACAACTGACGAACAAGGATTACTGCATTTCTCTCTGATTTGTTTACAGGAAGGCTATGAATTGTTCATCATCGTCCTATCCAGATAATCCTTGAAACTAAACTGATTTGATAATTGTATGATTTGTGTATGGTATGCCTTTAGGATTAAATGATATCATATTATTTTAATTATATTTGTTTAAATCTTCTGATTTGTGAATAATAATTCATCAATTGGTATCAGAGCCAATTAACCTTAACCATGGCTGCACATACTTGTTAATTACATGAGATTAGAGTCTCGTTGGGTTGAGTTTATCGTGCAGATTTTGTTCCTATGTAAGTCTGCATTTTTTTTTTAATTGGCTTTCGTTTTCTCTGTGGTTCATGTCAATAAGACTGAGTGAGGATTATATTACGTTCTTGGAAGTGGGAACTCCTTTTTTTATCCTGGCTTTTTCAATTCAAGAGAACAATTAATAAAATAAGTTTAGGATTATTGTAAGAAATCGTGAAGAATCAATTAAAAAAATTGAAAAAAAATAACACTTCTGTTTGTGTTGGATCTGGCTTTCCCATCACGTCAATCCCTGCTGGCTTGTGCAAGGTAGTGGGCTTAAGTTTTTTTTCTTTTCCTTTTTGTGCTTGCTATTTTTCGTTTTTTTTACCTTGCATTTTCACAACTTATTGATCCATTACTTAGTTACCAATAAAATACTTTCGTAGAGATGGATTACATAAAATCATTAGATTATGTTGAAAATAAGCTATGTGGTTAATTTTGTCATGACGGAGAGTTTGTGTGTTATCAACTCTCAGTATTATTGTTATCTAAAAAGTGATTATTTCACTTCAATTTTTCAGCAATGAAGTTCATCGAATTTTGTAAATAAAAAAAAATAAAAATTATAGAGTTATACTATGGTTATCTAACTTTATATGAAAATATGTGGGTATTATCAATCATATATCATTTGGTTATATTCTTAAATGGATTTTTTATAGTACTATATTTTGGGGAATTATGTAAATTTTTTCTCCTACCTAAATATATTTATCTTGAATTTTTCGAAGCTTTAATATATATTACATTGTTCTCTTGAAATTTGGAAGTGAAATTTTTTGTGTATAGTTCTTAATATAGAATTGTTTCATATTGAGTACTCTATCTTGTGGTACACTGTGGCTGCTGAAATTTTTCAGTGTTTTATATATACTAATTAAGTAAACATGTGATAATTATAATTAAATACTATTTTGTGAATATTTTATTGTTATGGAGAATTTTCTTGTGAAAATAAGAATGTTGTATCACTCTCTTGACAAATATATTATTTTACTGCCAACAAAAAAAAGGATTTGTTAATTATGCTCACTGTTGTTGTTGTATACAAACTTTGTAGGAATCTATTAAACTAAATTTAGACAAACTGAAATTAGTTATTTTGGTTGTGTATACTATTGGTCTCATTATGGATTGATTGCCACTTTTTTTTTTCATTAGTTAAGCTAGTTAAAATTTAATAGAAATTATATAATTATTATATGCTTAACTATTATGGTATGAAAAATGTTTACATATTGGTAATCATAAACCCTTATCATTATATTTTGTCAAGATCTATTGAGAGGCTATACTAATAATATTTTATATTTTGATATTGCAAATTTAAGATATTTTGATATGTCCATTTTTTGTCATGTGATTACATTATGAAAGTGTTACTCAATATTTTGACTATTGTGCAAATTGTAATGTAATAGCAAATATAATTAAGTAATCCTTGTGTGTATGTTATCACATGCTGTATGATTATAAATTAGAGTTCCTTTATGTTAATTTTGTTACAAATTGTGCTCTAATATTTATTTTATGAGCATTCTAGGGAGACCTATATGTAGCTATTTTAGTGACATTTCTTTGAGCTATTTTGTTTTATTGACTTTACATACAAGGATGAACGTCATACTCTTTAAGGTTAATGATTAAACCTTTATGATTACTAATTTGTTTCATAATTGCATAAGTGGGGAATATGTTCTAAATTTATTTTTTACCTCGTCATGCCAATTTTTGAAATATACAATTATATATGAGAGTCTGACAATTATCTAAAATGATGCGGTATGTAAACTTGTAAACTCTATAAGCAGATTTGTTATTATTATAATAATTTCCTATAATTGTGATCTCACCTATCGTGGGAGTCAATTATAATGAGTTGAGTGTGCTTATTATATTTAATGTTACTATCATATATGACTCAATTTTGACACAGGAATAATTTTTCCTTTTTTGGTGTTGTTATGTGTATATAATATTACATAATGTATTGAAACAAATATATGATATTTTGCAATTTCTGTGTAAACTAAATTTTGAGTCACTATTTTATGATATTTGAAACTGTTTTAGACATTTTGTACAGTTGTGTGCTCGCCTATCGCGAGACCAATTATGACAGTGTTATTTTAGTAATGATATGATTACATTTGCATTAGGAATTATGTTAATGGTGCACTTACCCTATCGGTTTGTCTTTGTTAATATAATTTCTAATGATTTGTTAGCATTAAATGTTATGTCCTTAAAGTTTTCAGTATCCTTTTGGTATTAGCTTTAGAGACATAATATTTTAATGTTGTGGGAGTTGCTTATGCATTGTAATTTGGGACCCTTAGGCGGGATTACAATGGCATAAGATCTCAATTATAATTGTGTGCTCAATTCTGTTATGATATATATGAAATATCACTCATTGTCAAGTATTTTGGTTGAATTGATAAATTCATTTGTGCACATTTATAAGTGACAATATTGTATAATTAAATGTGTGAATCTTGACAAATGAGATAATTGAGCATTTTGTAGCAATCCAAAGTTATTTTCTGGACATGTGATTTTGAATGATTTTGCTTTTACTAATCGCAAAGCTAATCAAGATAAGTTGTCATGTCAAATGAAATTTATTTTCTCAATTTCATTGGAATGGATTTGCAAATATTATTTTGAGTTATTTAATTATTTGACACACCTTATTGGTGTGATATTATTTATTATAATCTGTAGTTTTAAATATTTTTGGATTATGTAAGTAATGATCATATCCTATCGGTGTGACATTACTTGACATAATAATTGTGTGATAGAGAAAATAATTTGAATACTTAAAAACTTTTAAACATACTGTTTGTGTCTATTTCCTTGATGTGTATCAATTCAACTATTTTACTCTATCAAATGAGAGAGTATTGTATATTGTAATTCGGGACCCTTAGGCGGGATTGCAATGATACAATGACTCTAGTTCAATTAATTGCCTTGTTAATTGAACATGAGAAAATCAATGCTTACATAAACATATTACAATATTTGAATATGATTTTCTCTTCCTTCTATGTTTGTCGTCGCTTTATTGTTGGGACCTATAGTGAGGACATGATTAAGTCTTTTAAAGTATATTGTAACATAGTGAACTCCTTATATTGTGGTTGTCGTATATTGTTGATAAACCTTAATAATTGATAAGGTAACATGTTGAAAACTTGTTAACCCATAATAAGGTTTGAAGAGAACTACTACCTATTGAACCTATTTTGAAATATGTATTGTTGCCGCAATTTTGTGACATTTTGTCACATGTTATATGTTATTTGTATGTGCTTGACATTTCTATTATTTTGTAAATGCTCAAGCATTGTAGTAATTGCTACTTTGAAGTAGTAGAACTAATTAAATGTTACTTCTCCTTGGTTTTCTTTTTTTTTTAAAGAATTATACTTTTGTATTATCTAATGTTATGATCTTTAAAAGAAATTATCAATTTTGATTTTGAAATAACTTGAGTGAAAGTTCAGGGATTAAGTTGTTTTTCTAAGTTTTCTCATATGTTATGATAAAAATGATTTCTTATAAAGATGGTTTTGTAAGTATTTATTTTGAGCACAAATCAGCATATTAATTACTTCAATTGATAAAGATCTCTTTTTGTTGGTAGTGCACAATGTTGGAATGAATAATATTTGAATTAAACATATTGTACCTATGATATTACTATTCAACATTTTCCTTACTTGAGAATAAGGTAAAAGCTATAAATGTTTACTTTCTATGTGAGTTGAATATATGAAATTGCCTATGGTAGATTAATTTGGATTAAATATTCTTTACATTTAATAAGGAGAACGTGATTTTGTAATTATTACTCAATTTTGGAGTGGTTAATATAAAATATGTTAAGTTTATTGAAATGCCTATTTTGATGAAGTCTGTTGTATTTTAGGCCTAATATTTGAGCAAATAAATACTTAAGTGCATGCTAAGTGGTTTATATATGGCTTAATGCTGGCTTTCATGTATTGTCTGAAATTTGATCTAAGGTACTTTATTTTTTTGCATTGTTTATTAATGCATGATACCTTAGGTAAGTGGGAGCAAGTTTTGTTGTCAATGTACTTTGTGCTAGTTGTATATTGGTGACTAGTGTTGCTACTTTTATTCTATGTGAGATAAGATCTTATATTCAGTTTTTTTTTATTTCGTAAAATATATGGTGATGCCTATTTTTTTAATTTAAGGCATACAAATATTTGAAATTAAATTTTTTTTAATGATAGATTGTCTCATAAAACACACATATTTAGAAATTTTGAAATATGTTAAATTTGTGACCTTATTGCTCATTAATGTGTAATCCTTTTGGTTATTATGTGAGTTAGAGACTTTGTGATTAATATGTCCTCAATAGTGGTTAAAAATAGGTCCTATGTGCTTCCACTGTTGGTAACTTAGTTATATGCTCAAGTGTGTATTGTTTATTTATTACCTATGTTATAACACTTGAGTGATCCTGAGTGAGCTTTTGTAAACTTGCAAGTAATCCAATAATACGTGTAAGGTATTATAGATTTTTTATCTCACCCACAAGTGATCAAATCACTTTAAGTGAATTTTGGTATAGGTTACCCATTTGAAAAAGTCCTTCAAGGATTTATATTTGTGATGACAAAGAGGAGTTGATCTGTTGTTAAGTATCAAGTGGACACTTGTAATCTCCTCAATTGTGGAGGCAGAGTATGTGGTTGGTAATGAAGTCAATTTCGTGATACTCTGTGATTATCCAATTGTTTTTTGGTTAGACTTCATATTGTTTCTGATTTACGACCACATTTTTATGACTCTGCAATAATATATTTATCTCTATTTTGTACTTGTGTTGTTATAGAGAAATATTGCGAGTTTCATACTCAATTTGAATAATTTTATCACAAAGTTAAGTTTTATCTCACTAATAAAGATTTTATCATTAGAGTATTTTGAAACTTATGTGACTCTAATGAGATTGTTTATGTTTTGATATGCTAAATTAGTGGGAGTGTGTTTAATTGTTATTATATTATTTCGAGACATATTTAAACTTTTGTTGTCATATGTTGTCACTATGCACACTTAAGAATATGACTTATTATTAGAGGCATTTTAGACCCAGTCTCATTGTGTTGTGCTAAGATATTTTGTTGAATCTTAGCAAGCATCTTGGGCGGATGCTAGGGCCATTTGTTTTGAAATTGCATGATTGATTACAATTTTGGTATGCTCTTCCATATTCCACATCCCACATTTATCAGGTCACTGAAATATGAGTGTTTGGTATATATGATGTCAGTGCCCTTATCGGGCATGATTTTTTATATTACTAATAGTTTCATTGTGGCCAATAGTTGATGGTGCTCGCTCAATTTTGACATCTTATTGTGGCCACATATTGCGAATTAATCTGGAGTACTATTTTCTTTATCAAAACAAACAACATGACTTATGCTGTCCAAGTGGGAGATTGTTGGATTATTTTAATTTGAACTTGCATAAATCAATGTTATTTTACTAAAACTCAGATTAATTAGATGTCAAAAATATTGGAGCATATTGTTATTATTGTTGTTAGCCCAATCATATGATCACTAATGGTTGTTGGGCTTGTTATTATTGAGCATTTTATGTTATGTGGGTTAATGTGGTAGGCTGTATTTTGGGCTTGCTATGATGGGCAAGTAGGCCCATATTTCAGTGCATAAGGAGAGGCCCTTATTCCTTTCTAGGGTTATAGTGTGGTTGCCCCATTGAGACTACACACAAAAATTCAGCACCCTAAGATAGGAGTAATTTCTCTCCTCACACATACCCCAACAACTGACGAACAAGGATTACTGCGTTTCTCTCTGATTTGTTTACACGAAGGTTATGAATTGTTCATCATCGTCCTATCCAGGTAATCCTTGAAACTAAACTGATTTGATAATTGTATAATTTGTGTATGCTATAGCTTTAGGGTTAAATGATATCATATTATTTTAATTATATTTGTTTAAATCTTCTGATTTGTAAATAATAATTCATCACATGTCGCATAAAAGCATCGAAAATATCAACATTCAAAACAAGTCTCATTCCACATTAATTTTAATATTTTAAGAAAACATCACAAACCACTAAATAGATCCATTGCCTGAATGAATGAAATCCAAACCATATATGATTATACTCCAAGTTTCAACATAGTAATTAATAGATTAAGAATTCATTCATGAGGTTATGATCCCCTATAGTATTTAAGCTCTAATATATAGGAATTAAAATAATATATGTTATATAGCATTAACTAACAAAGATAAAGGGAACTGCCCAAAAGAATTAAGATTAAAATAGAACACATATGTATTCTACTCGCTAGAGGCATACAAATACTATTGTACCGCGAACATAATTTAAAAAATAAATTAATTAATATAGTTAAATAGAATATAGAGCTTTTGACCAGTTGCAATTAGCCTATTGCCATGTGTTGTTAATTAATTTTAGTGTTTAAATTTTGATCCATTATGTTACTGTGGCGTCCTTTTTTATATTACCATAATACCATTTACACATGTGTTATCATATAATTAAAAAAGTTTAACCTTTCAAATAGTTGTTATCATAATAAAAACAAAATTAAAACTATCAATGAATCAAAATAATGTCCTTAATATTATTAATGCTACTAATTCTTCAACTAATTCAAACTTTTTTTATAATAAAATTGTTATATAAAAACCTCAATTTTATGTGATACCCAATTAAGGATCTTCATTTAACTTATCAAATAAGGAATTAAATTTAACGAAATAATAATATTAAAAAAAATTGACATGACAATAATGTGTATTAAATGATCCATACGTTATATGAATAAGTGCTAATTTTTTATATAACAAAATATATATTTTTACTTTATCATCATTTTTTAAATTTATCGAGAGCTTTTTTTGTGAAGATAATAAGTCCCTTTGTTGATAAAATTGAAATTTCAATCACGAAAAAAGGTTTAGGTTCCGGAATCAGACTTCACTATTTTTTTTTTATTATTATGTATCAACTATATATTATCCATGCTTCTTTGGAATTGCGGGGATCTCTAAACTATTTGAATATGCTACAACCTCTTCATGAGTTCAGAGAGGCCAACAAATTGGCTGATTTCTTTGCAAGTTATGTTGTTAACTCGTTTTGTGAGGACACAAGTTTAATCATTGAGTAAACGGTTGCCGAGAGAGTTTGTTAGTTGCAATTGTACTTGAATAAGATTAATCTTACAATATTAATATTAGTAACATGTGAGAATGAACAAGGAAAAAAAAAGGACAACTATAACTTTTGTTTTATTGTTTTGGATTATTGGCCTAAAGGGCACATGATTTGTACTTTTTTTTAATAAAGAGAAATGTGTGAAAATAACAAGTCAGTTCAAACAGACATCAATAAATTCATCTAACCATGCGTGAAGGTAACCCCGCTAATATCAATTAACATAAAGAGAATAATCACACATGGAGGTTGATGATGGTGTAGCAGTAGACCAACATCTTGATTTGTAGCTATATGTAAAGAGTTTAATTTTGATATACTTTTAATTGTTTACATTATCATTTTATCATGTCATTAAAGAAATTAAATTTTTGAAGTAATTATTATTTTGTATGGGTGAATTTAATTTGACTGAACTTCCTTAGTGAATATCTATAATAATCAATGACAGTGCTATAACAATGAAAGGAAGAATAAATACAACTGGTTACTTTGGTTTGTTTATCTTGAATGACTTTAAATGACTCTGATTCTCTTCCAAGTTCAAAAGAAGAGCAAGTAAAATAAAAAACTTTGGATTTATCAGTTCAAAAGAATAAGTAAAAGAAAGAAAGAAAAAAGTAATATTAAACAATGCATGACTCTTTAATATCCATCATATATGCAAATAAACCAGATAACAACCCATGTTTTATAGGCATATATGGTCCCAATTAACGTCCATGTCATACTCAAGCAGACAATAAGAATTTTTGTGGAGAGCTCTTTTTTTCCCCCGTTAAGTAGGAGGTTTAATTTAAGATCAAGTGTTGGAGGTAGGGTAGATTAAGGTGAAAATTGTTAGCTAAAGGAATTCTCATAGCATTGATTTTATGATGATTACAAACAATATTCCTTATTTGTCATTGATTGCTTACATTTGGTCATAGTTAAAAGACTATTCTGCAGATTTATCAAAGTATTAAAGCTGAAATTCTCAAAAGATGAGCAAGTTGATAAGCTAACTCATGGACGTAAGTAATCCTTACACACTTGAACTAACTATTGGAAGGACAGAGAAGAGCATATTGATAATCAAGATTGGTATGCTCAAAGAACAAGTCTAGAAGACACTAATGAGCTCACTCATGAACTGAAGATGAGCTAGCTCATAATCAAAACCCAGAAACTCTCTGTTCAACTTTGTTTTTGATATCCAGCTATAAGATGATTCTAGAAGGTTTCCCAAGCTACCATACCGTTAAAATATTCCTTGGAATGATTGGGATAGTACCAGACAAAATGGAAGGACATACAAAAAAGAGAGAAGGACACCATCACCCACTAGCTACCAAAAGAGTATATGGACAACTGGTATAGTACAAAAATTGCAACGTTCTTGTGCTGCAACATTCAAATTCAAGGTTGCCTACAAATACCATTTCTTTCAGAGAATTCAACACACTGAGCAAGATCATTTACTAGTATCATTATCTGAGAATTATCCTATCATTGTACTTAGCTTTTTCTAAGCATTTACTCTTTTGAGACTTTCTTTTTAAACATATTTTGTAAAGTCCTATGGGGTTGCTTGTCTAGCTTGTGAGCTAGCTAGCTTATAGGTCTAAGAGTGACCTGAGAGCAAGATTAAGAGAGCAATTTGTTGTTTCTAGCTTGAAGATGTTAGGGTTGATTAAAAAACACTTTGTTGATAGTGAAAATTATTAGCTTTATTGGGGACTAGATGTAGATTCCACATTGGGCCGAATTAGTATAAATTTCATTGTGCAAGCTCTTTCTTAACCTTTCTTTTTACTGTATTTGTGTGTGAATGTTTATTTGTTGATGTTCAAACTTGAATGTGAATGTTCTATTTAAGTTTTGAATTCCGACTATGATAAGCTAGCTTATTGTCACTAACTAGTAGGGATGTTAACGGGGCAGGGCGAGAATGGGGGCGGGGAGTACTCCCCTTCTCCTTGTCCTTGCCCCCCCATATTTCCCCTCGTCCTCGTCCTCAATCCTTGTCTTTCCTCCCATGTCTCCATCCCTGTGGATTCCCACGGGACCTCGAAAATTCATAAAAAAATTACAAAGTAAAATCTAATAAAATTTTAAAAAAATTATATAAAATTAAATTATTAAATTTAAAATTAAATCATAACAAGTTTAAATTTAAATAGTACAATCACAATATTCAAATTAAATAAAAAACATGAAAAGACCAAATTGTTATTAATATTTATGATATATAGTACACATAATAAGGGGTATATATGTAATTTACTTGAGGAGGGGACCCCGCGGAACGGGGGGTATGATCCCCATCCCCGAATCACCTCTGGGGGTGATTTTGTCCCCCGTCTCCGTCCCTGCGGGCCCAGAATAGGGCAGTCCTTGCAGGAATCGCCACACATAGGTAAAAATTAACCAACCAGCTGATATCTGCTGGTATTTTGAGTTTTTGTGCCTATTGCATAAAATTTCATTTTTGATTACACTTGTGTTAATTGTATTTCATTGGCAGGGGTGTAAAATTGTCTCTCTTATTGTAGAACCAGAGAAAAGACTCGACCAATAGTTGGAAGGGGATGCATTAGCATGATTTGGGAATGAACTGGAGCATATTGTTCATTTAACCCTTTCAAGAATCTTAAAACATACTCAATTTCTCTCTGAGTTTTCATTTTTACATAACCATCACAAGAACATTTGATAGAACATGAACATGAGGGAAGAGGTTGAAAATTTTCTTCTTGAATTTATTGTAGTAAGTAGTGATTGTAGAATCACCTTGTCAAAGAATGTAAAGTTCTTCGAGTAAATCGGAAATTCAAAAAATATCACCTTGATAATAGCGATCCAAGAGATTTTGCCAAATCTCAACCGCGATTTCCATCCACATGAAGCTGTGTGCAATTTTTGGATCCATAGATTTGACAAGCCAAGAAATGACCATGGTATTACAACAGTTCCAAGCAGAAAAGGTTTGATCATCTTCATTAGGTTTCGGAAGAGAGCCATTCACGAACTTGAGTTTATTTTTGGAACGTAGAGCAACGGACATTGAACGAGACCATGCTTGATAGTTCTCATTCATCAATGGAGGTGAAACGAGCGTAATTCCTGGATTGTCACTTGGATGCAGAAAGAAAGGATCTAGCATATCCTGTTGATAGGGCTGGCAATGAGCTGAGCTGAGCCGAGCTAGGCATGGCTTAGGCTCAGCTTGATGACAATATGTTTGGCTCAGGCTCGAGCTCAATAAGAAAACGAGCTCATTTCTAAGCTCGAGCTCGGCTCACTATGAGCTCACAAGCAGCTCAAGCTTGGTGAGCTAAGCTCAAAATCTATATCAACACACAATTATTTAACTTAAAACATTAAAATCAATCATAACAGCAAAATGTATACTCACAAGTTTCAACCAAACAACCACAATTGTCTTCAAAAATAAATAAAACAGTCATCATAATTTTAGAGAATTATGACTAATAGGTTCCTAACAAAGTTCAATTTACCAGCACCATTTCATTACTTATAAAAAAAATTATTAAATTTTTTTGATTTATATATATATATATATATATTAAGCTGGCTCACGAGCTCATGAGTCGAATATATGAAAGCTCAAGTTCAGCTCATTTACTAAACGAGTCAAAATTGTTAGCTCAAGCTTAGCTCATTAGCTCATGAGCCTAGCTTATTGAGCTGTTAATGAACCAAGTCGTGATTAACTCACGAGTCAGCTCGACTCATTGCCAGCCCTACCTATTGATAGCTTCGATGAGATACAGAACCACCATTAAAGGTTCCATTGATAGGAGTGACATTGGTAGATCCACTAGAATTGGGAATATCAACGTTGACGACAGAATCAGCGACAAAATGATCCATGAAGGAAAAATTGGGGGAAAAGCAATTGGATTCAAGAATTAGAGGATTTCAATGGCGGAAGAAGCTTCAAGAAAAATGTGATACCATGTTGAAGCTAAAAACGCATAGGAGCAAAGAAAACTTCATTTTTGTATTACTTCAAATGATAAAAGAATCCAAAGACATCGCTACATAGAATGGCCTCACCACTATATATACAATTAGTGTACGGCTAAAAAAAGAAAACTGAAACTAACACAACTAATCTCTAACCTCCTGTCTAACTATGCTGACGTGTAATAACTAATTTGTATAAATACAATTAACAACTTGATTCACCTCTTTATCAAGTGATTCATTATTATAAAAAATAATACAATCTAAGTAAAAATTGATCTTGGAATCAAACAGTATTCCAAAAAGCTTTGCATCACTTAAGCTAAGACTCTTCGGCTGTGTTTTCTTCTACACTAAAGAATAAAAAAGTCAACATTAATAATACGTTTATAATATTTTCTAATACTTAATTTTAGACTACTTATACTATATATCACATCAAAAATATTTTATTCAAATTTATGTACAATCAAATAACTTCATAAATTTATTATTTTTCGTTGTCTTTTTCAAGTTTTGTCCGTATAACATTATCATAATTTATGCTAGACATTCCCAATATTTAAAATAAAAAGGAAGAATAATCCAAGAGATTTATCTACTGACTTAAAATGTGTTTTTCTTCTTTGATTTTCAAATTCAAACATTAGAAAAACTACTAGGATTGAGCTAGTGACAGGAATTTAGATTTTTCATTGTAGAAAAAAAAAACAATAAAAGAGTTCAAATATTAGGCTAAAATTTAGATTTTTTTTCTTCCGCAAATGCTGATTTACACTCTTCCCAACCAGCATTTTTTGAAAGCAAATTTTATGTCCTTCTACATTTTAAGCATCGATCTCAAAGACATCCTAAAAAGGAATTACTTCGTTACCATTGTTTTTTTTTTAAATAATATTGGTATTTAAGATGAGTTGTCTATCATTTACTAGTTATTATTTATATTTTATAAATTTTTTAATATTTATTGTGAAATCAACACTCAGTCAATAAATAATTGACAACTCATCTTAGCTACCAAATTCATCGGATACCATAGCAATTCCTTCCTAATAATACTCTTATGATATAAAAAGGAAAATTAAAATTATATTCCACATGTGTAAAAAATGTTCAGATTCCGGTTGGGGTTGCTGAGCCGTTGTTGCTTGAGTACTGGGTGCCGTTGGCGACCACGGAAGGGTGCTTGGTGGCTAGCACCAATAGGGGTTGTACGGCTGTGTATGGTTGTGGTGGGGCGAGTAGTGTGGTTTTGAGGGATGGGATGTGTAGGGCACCTGTTGTGAGGTTTGCCACTGCCAAAAGGGCTGCGGAGTTGAAGTTCTTCTTGGAGGATCCTCTTAATTTTGATACCTTGGCTGTCGTTTTCAATAGGTTCGTTGTTCTTTTTTCTGATCTTCCAAAAGGTATAAATCACTGTTTTAAAAACTGATCCAACGATACCAATTCAATCGGTTAAACTGTGTGGACTGGAAGTTTTACCGATTTTAGTTCAATCAAAGAATCGCTCAAGCGGTTAAATCACAAAAAATCATAAAAAAAACCTGTTAAACCAGCTAAACAGGAAAAAATTGAAAATAAAAAACCGGCCGATTCATTCATTAACTTTTAAATTGAATTTTTATTAAAAGAGAAAGAAGAAAATAATTCTTTTTTAAAAAAAAAAACTTAGGATTTAGCTTTTTTGAGAGTTAAGTTGGGAGTTTCCACAGTTCTAGTATTTCTTTTTCACAAAATAAGTGGCGAAACAATAAAGCGATTTATGATTTTTATAATTAGTTATATATATATATATATATATATAGTATACTGGTTCAACCGATTAAACTTTGAACCACTCTCCTCTCCGATTATCCGGTTCAACCGGGTTTTAAAACATTGGTATAAATTACATGGCATTGGTCTTTTGATGATAGCGACATCAAATTATGGGTCATCAGTTTAGTCTTTGAAGATCAATGTGATGTCATTTTGAGAACATGGGAAAAATATCATATTTAAGAATGAATTTATATATTTTTGAAAGATTAATTTGATGTATTTAAAATAAACATTTATTTTAATAATCTAAACATATATACAAGTATCATCATTTACGTTCTCTAATGATAAATATATCAAAATAATTTTTTAATGTTAATTTTTAAAATCAAATTAGTCATTTTTTGACATCAAATTAATGATTAAATGTTATTTTATATCAAATTAATCCTTTAAAAGACCATTTAATATTAAAAATTATTAGAAGACCATATGAACAAAATAATTGTTTACTCATGCATTTATATAAATGAAAGGCTAATGTGATTTTGATATATTTATAAATAGAAAATTAATATCATAGTTTATTTTAAATTTTTACTCTTTCTTGAATGGTTTTGTGGGTGGAGAAGGAGAAATTCTTGTTGCCAATTTATCTCAAATTATTATTTTTTATTTGTTTATTGATATTTTTCGTTTATGCCATTCTGTGTTTGATGTTGATGGATTTTTTTTTGGTGCATAGAGACAAGTGTTCTGTTTTTTTGGTTGTGTTTTGGTGTGTTTCATAACTGTAGTTGTCTTTTGCAATTCCGATTTATTGATGAACGTTGGGAAAGAATCTGGATTTCTTTTCTGGTATAGGGAAGAAACAATTTAGGCCAGCTTTTAGATTTTTTTTATATTATTGGGAGATTTCAGTTTATGCTGAAATTTGACGTTTGTTTCTGTTGGTGCAGGTCAAGTAGATTTGCCAGGCTTCAAAGTATTAAGTGTTCTATTGCTGGGAAGAACCCTTATGCGAGATTTACCTGTAGCACTGGTGATGCCATGGGGATGAACATGGTTTCCAAAGGGGTGCAAAATGTTCTTGCTTTCCTTCAAAATGATTTCCCAGACATGGATGTTATCGGCATCTCTTGTAATTTTCATGCCCTTTTTAAACTTTGGTGGCTAGGAACTCCTAGATCGTTCTTTAATCTTTAGCAAACCTGCATGATGTCACGGATACTGTTTAATGCAAATAGATAATTTTGTATGTGCTATCACACACATCGTCTCTTTCAGTCTTACTTCAATTATGCGCTTGTTTCTTACATGAAAGTGGTCCAATTTTATTATCTTATTATTTCTTTCAGTATTGTCTTTGAAGTTATATCTCTTGTTTTTGTTATAGGTGATTTTTCAATTATTGGAACAGATGACCGGTGTCATACAATGCTGTTATTCTACTTATGCATGTAGAAATTGTCAACTTGGATTCTTATTTGAGCTTAATTTGTTTATTCTATCCATATGTTGAAATCTGACAAATCTCCATTAACTTTCAGGTTAATTGATTTTCAATAAAAATATATATTGTAATTTAGTGATATGTGCCTAATTTAATCTTATTAGTTGGAGTAGTAATATTTTATCCATTTGTTGCTTAACTATGAACTATAAATTTGATGCAAAAAATTGGAACTGTGACATCACTCTAAGATTTATCACCAACTTCTTTATATCTCATTGGATTCATTGGATTCCTCCCATGTACTAGCATTTATTTCTTTCATCGTGTCAAATCTTGCTTGGTAATAAGTTGTCCAGCTCACTTGCATCCTTTGAATGTGTCACTGAATTAATCTCTTTGTTTGGTTATTTGATGCCTATAATCAGAGCATGCAGAAATCATTTTTAATGGGAATATTAGACTTCAAATGTGATGGTTATGTATAGACTCGATTCTCTAGGAAATTT
Organism: Styphnolobium japonicum; assembly: GCA_023212625.1. NCBI lineage: Eukaryota > Viridiplantae > Streptophyta > Magnoliopsida > Fabales > Fabaceae > Styphnolobium > Styphnolobium japonicum. The sequence goes on from JALBWW010000010.1 coordinate 10,093,891, forward strand.
TTGTTCGTACAAGAAACCTGCTGCAGTAAATTGGATTGAGGGGCGTGTGAAGTCAGTTGCTTGTGAAAGCAATTATCAAAGAAGATGTGGTGAAGAAGGTGTTGAAGACCAATGTGGCTGCCTTGGTGGAGCTTAACATGCTAAAAAACCTTGTTGGATCTGCTGTTGCTGGTGCTCTTGGTGGATATAATGCCCATGCCAGCAACATTGTTTCTGCCATTTTTATAGCCACTGGTCAAGATCCAGCACAAAATGTTGAGAGTTCAAATTGCATAACCATGATGGAAGCCGTCAATGATGAAAGAGACCTTCATATCTCAGTGACTATGCCTTCCATTGAGGTGATTTAGCATCCCATGATCCCATCTATTCATAGATTTTTACTTTATAGTCGGTTAACTTTCCAATTTAATAGCTAAACTTGTATACGATGTGTGGTCCTCTCAGGTTGGTACAGTTGGGGGTGGGACTCAACTTGCATCTCAGTCTGCTTGTTTGAATTTGCTTGGTGTGAAGGGTGCAATCAAAGATTTGCCAGGATCAAACGCAAGACTCTTGGCCACCATTGTTGCTGGATCCGTTTTAGCAGGGGAGCTGTCTCTGTTGTCTGCTATCTCTGCAGGGCAGCTAGTCAAGAGCCACATGAAATACAACAGATCAAGCAAAGATGTATCTGAAGTGTCATGTTGAGGAGGAGGATGTGGTTCCAATCATTACTTGTGAAGCCTAAAGTAAAAACTCAAGGATGAGGGGCCAGAAATTTGGAGAGGAAAATGGAATACATTAGGTTGTTGGCACCCATGTGAGGTTTCTTGGCCGTCTATCGCTATCTGTCAATGTTACGTTGCTAATTGTACAGAGGCAAGCAGAGCACTACTTTTTTTGGTGTCTCCTCTGGATCCTTCGCTGTACAGGGCTTATCCCGGCGAGGCATCCTATAGGTTTTAAACATTCTCCACCAAGACATTTGATGTGTTATATTATAATTCGAGTAAATACCCACATATTTGATGTGTTATATTATAATTCGAGTAAATACCCACATTTTAAAGATAGGGTTTAATTTCTATTTATTATCAGTGTAAAGTTTTTTACACTATTATTTAATTATGTGTTGCCAAATTATTAAAAGAATTTAACTATCACAACAACTAGTTAGAAAATATAATTCTTTTAATGATGTGTCAACATATGATTAGATGACAATGTAAAATTTTTTTACACTGACAGTTGATAGAAATTAAATCTTTAAAGATATTATATTAATCCTTTATTTATGACTGACATTAAATTAGTTCTTTAATAAAAATTAATAATATCAATTTCGTTATTCGATGACTAATTTAATGTCATTTTAAGAATAAATTTAATAATTTAAAAGACCAATTTAATATATTTATAAATAAATAATTTATATAATATCAGGTATATTTTTAAAAGATAAAAATAGATGTTTCATATTATAATTCTTTCTAAATATAATATGTTCATTGTCTGTGCCAATTTCTCTATACATCTATTCTTTGTAGTTGGGGACCAGATAGCTGAGTGGTTTGATGTTTTTTCTCTTGTCGCACTGTTCACTAGAACTGATGAATTGAATTGGACCATGTTTTTTCTCTGATTTCCTTTTTTGTTTTTTCTTGTGCCGATGTTACAGAGTGTTCTCTTGTTGTTCATTTGCTGACTTGCTGTTTTCAACTTTGTAAGAGGGTTAACAGTGGTATTTGACGTATTTTATTGGCACATTGCTTCTTGTGTATTCAAGTATAAGAACTATCATTTAATCATTTATTCACTTGTCTATGTAATTAGGACGCACTCGCAAAGCTCTAATTGAATTGTAGCTAGGTTGCCTATGGCTGTCTATAACCGTACACGCAATCTGGACTCTTCTCAAAAGTGAGATCTTTCAGGTAATATGTGGGTTGACATGAGTTTTTTTTTTTTTTTTTGGTGCTTGTAGTTACTTTTGTTATTCAAATGTAAATTAATATTAAAGAAATTCACCCGAAAAAAAAAAGGATACACCAAAAGTGAATATTAAAGAAAACAATACAAAATTAGTTGATGTTATATGGTTCAATAGCATTTTGTACAATATTATTAATCAATCCCTTCAATAAATTTCAAGCACTTACTCTACCATCTTGAATATTAAAATTCTTATGCACTTATTACCTGTCTCTCTCTGTTTAGGACACTTTAATTGTAAAATTTAAAAATAAAATAAAATAAAATATCTTGCAAATCCTATTTAAAAAGTGAGAAATTTACAAATATTCAAATAAATACACAAAATTATTCGTTAATAAATTAAGTTCTTAAATGAATGTCATTTCAAACAAATTTCATACAAGATTTCATTTGTAAATAAAATAAATTCTTCTATTTTGGAGATACCAAACACGGAACATAAGTTCCATTAAGTGCTGGCCTCTACTGGTCCAGTTAATTATCATTTGAATTATAAAAGACTAGTTGTACTTGGTGTTAGGTTCTCACCATTCACCGATTATCGTGATTGTGGAGACTCAAATTGTTGATTCAGCAACCAAACTGGAGGTTTAGTAAGAGATAATTCTATTTCTAGGGAGAGAAGTTCTCTCTTAAAAAAATGAATGGAAAATGTATAGAATGAGTTTTAAAAAGGAATATATACATTGGTAAAGGCCTATAAGGGCTTCAAGTTGGGCTAGAGCTGAAGCCTAGCAAGCTGTGTGGCCTGTAGAGATTCTGGACTAGGTCAGGAAAATTTAGGTGGCCCTGATTAAGTTTGCCCGTGCATCTACATGTTTCTCAATAATTAATTTTAAGGTATGTAAGCAAGTATTAGGGTTGACACAGTTACTACTTTTAAAGGGGGAATTAAGTGATAAATAAATTTTTATTTTTATTTTGATACTTAATATGTATTTAATTGTAAATAGATTATTAGTTAAAAATTAGTTTAATATTTGATTAATTCAATTTATAAACAAAAATGAAATACTTTTTTTTCAAATCACACTAAAATGTCTTTCTCCCATCATTAAATACCTGACAAAATTGTCACATGACTTACATGTGACACGAAAAAAGTTATTAGCAAAATTACAAATGAGTGAATAAGTGACATAAAGACCTCATTTGAAATTTGTCCTAATTTTTTTTATTTACATGAAAGTCACGTGACAATTCTCTTTAGATGTTTAAACTTTAAAGGTTTACTTAATAGTGTGTTTTTCACATAAATCGTGAAGTTTAAGGATTTGTTTACATATTTTTAAACCATAAATTTTAATTTTTATATGACTAAAATTTTGCAATTTATCAAAAATTCAAGTGTTATACTCTATTACTCATGTAATGGTATGGCGACTTATGTTTAAATAATGAATTTAATTTTAATTCACCATTAATCTAAAGTATATTTATTTTAGAGTAAACCATAATTTTTATTTATGAAAGATTTTACGAATGTCATATTAGTCCTCAAATAAATTTTTACATTAAATTAGTCCTTTTTAAGAACTAATTTGATTTCAAAAAATAACTTTAGAGAACTAATTTAATGTGAAAACATTGACACTCGATGACTAATTTGATATAAAAAATTATTAAAAAACTAAACTAATGTCACATGTATTTTTAGAGGATAAATTTAATAATTTATTCTTTATTTTATTATCCAATCATATGTTACAAGATAATTAAGAGTTTGATTTGACTATAGCAAGATTTTATACATACAATTATTGCTCTTTTCCTCATTCATGGGTGAAATTAAAAAAAAATGGAACAACTATCTCTTGCTGTGATTTCATTTTAATAATGCACCAATGTCACCGATATTAGCTCACTTTCCCACATGCATACCATTCATAACCTTACAAGATTAATTTTGATACAACTATCATCCCAAGACAAATCTAAAAAGAGCTTAACTTCCTTTAGTAATTGTTATAACACTTAAATTCTTTCAATGATTGAATAATATATAATTATATTACAACTTAATTATATATTATGAAAGTGTAATTATGATAACACATGATTTCAATGATTCACAAGGTTGTGTTTAGAATCAATTAAAATGGATTTGAATTGAATTAATTTGATTTGATTTAAAAATCAAATTTTATGTTTGGAATTCATTATAAAAAATTAGATTTGAATTGATTTGGAAATCAATTCTCATTTTTGGAATTCATTAAAAATGAAATTGATTTGATTTGATTATTTTACTTTTTTAACCTTATATAATTATGAACGATATTGTTAAATTAGTTAGGTAAAATTTAAAAGTTAGTAAGAGTAAAATAGTCAATCTAAATAATTAAATTTAAAATAAATCAAATCCATTCAAATCCAATTAAATTTGATTAGATTTTTTAATACACACAACTTAAATCAAAAGGATTTCAAAATCAAATCAATTCTTATTTTTTAATATTCTAAACATAAAATTTGATTTGTAAGTCAAATCAATTTTTATTTTTTAACATTCTAAATACACTCTAAATGAATCAAAATTAAATTCAAAAATTTTACATCACATCAAACTTAGTATTTGATTTTGTAAAACTTTTTTACCATATTATCTAATTATGTATTATTACATTATTAAAATAATTTAACTATCATAACAATTATTTAAAAAATTAAATTTTTTAATAATATATTAATACATTATTAGATAATAATATAAAAAATTTATACTAAAAATAAATCAAAAAGTAAACTCCAAAAACTTATCAACATATTTTCATAATTAATAATTAATATTTAATTAATGTCTTACATAATTAAAAAATATAATTTTTTAATTTTAATAATTATTATACATAACTAAATATTAATCATTACCTACTTAAAATAACAACAAAAATCTCTTATAATTCATGTATAAAAAACAAATCCAAAAATTAGTCTCATCCATTTTTTGTTTTGAGCAATACAGTTTATTCCTTTCAGTTGCTTCCACCACCACACTGCATCCACACGTGAATCAACGTCTAAGAAAAACACCAACCTCACCCCTCATTTCCTTCTCTGCCTTCATCCATGGATTTCCAAAAGAAGCTTCAACTTCAACCCAGGTCTTCTTCTTCTTCTTCTTCTTCTTCACCCTACATCCCACCACACCGCACCCAACTCCACCCTCGCATGATCTCCCTCTACTCCCCTTCCCCCTCTCCAAATCCCCACAACACCAAACACCAACCCAAATGCCTCTTCCTCCTCCTCGCCTCCCTCTTCTTCACCGCACCCTTCTTCTTCTACCTCTTCTCCACCGCACGCAAAATCCACACCTCCTCCAAATTCGCCCAACCCAAACCCACCTTCTTCGCCCTCGCCATCGACGCGGGCCCCGCCGCTTCCCGAATCAGCGTCTTCCAGTTCCTCGGCGAGGGTCGAATTCCGTTTCTGGACGGGTCCGGGTCGGGTTCCATGAAGGTGAGGCCCGGTTTGATGGGTTTTGAGGACGACCCGGATGGCGTTCGGGGCTCCGTTTTGAAGTTGGTGGAGTTTGCGCGGAAAAGGGTTCCGAAGAAGGAGTGGGGGAACACGAAGGTGCAGTTGATGGCCACTGCGGAGTTGGAGAGGTTGGGTGTGGAAGCGAGGGAGAAGGTGTTGGATTCTTGTAGACAGGTTCTGAGGTTGTCTGGGTTTTTGTTCAAGGATGAATGGGCACGTGTGATTTCAGGTGGGGGGTTGTTGACCCTTTTGTGATTTGGTTTGATTTGATGCTTTTTTTAATTCTTGATAAATCTTTTGTCAGTTTTTTAGATTTGATTTAAATTTTATTAAAAAATATTATAAATTTAATCCATGTTATGTAACAGTCAGATTTAATTAAAATTTTATTAAAAATATTGTAAATTTTATCTAATGTTATGTATTGTTAAGCGGTGTCACGTGTTACATTTTTAGTGATTTCTCGGTTTTTTGGTTGTTGGTTTGGTGTGGAAGCTGTGTGTGTGTTTTTATTTTTTATTTTTTGAGAGTGTGAATGGTAATGGCTGTGGGAAAGTTAGCAAAATTGGTGGCTTTGGTGCAGTGTTAAAAGGAAATTGTAGATAGAGATAGTTGTTCCATTTTTTTAATTTCATCCATGAATTTGGAAAAGAACAATAATTGTTGCAGCTATTTTGTTCATAAGGTACTTCTGTAATTAGCTTTTGTCTTCCAAAAGTCTGTCTCAATTGAAGTCATTAGTGTTCAAGATTCATAGAATCATAGTAGTGGTAGTATTCCATTCCAAAAATGTAGAAGGCTTTGCTGGTTGGTCAAATTTGAATTTGAATTTGAATTTGGTTGTGGTTAGTTGGTGTTTTATGTGTAAAGAGGGATGGTGAGACCGTTGATCATTGACTTTTGCGATTCTCAGTAGCTCGTGTTTGGTGTTGTCTCTTTGTTGTGTGCATTGGGTGATGCAAATGTCTGTGAGGGTAGTTTTGTATTGTTGGAGAAGGGCTTATGGTGCTGGAAACTGGAAAGGGTGTGGAAGGCTGTTTCCAATAGTGTTATGTGAAGTGTTTGGGTTTTGATGTATAATGTATTTTCAATAGCGAGGAGAAATATTTAAAGGAGATCAAGAGTTCACTTTTGAATTGTTTATTAATTGGTGCTTAGCTCGTCTGCCTTTTTGGATCTTCTTTATCAGTTTGAAACTTTTATACTCAGTATTTGGTTGACCACTTGAAGTTGAACCATTTTAAGTATTGGAAGTCATGGACCTTTGGTATCTTTTGTGCATGTGCTTAAGTTGTGCCTCGTGAGCATGCTGTAATGGATATTTGTTTATCAAAACAAACAGTGAGATTCATCAAATTGAATTGATATCTTCTCTTTCTTAGCCATTGAATAATTTTTGGACCTTAAGCAAAATTTTCTGTGACAAATTGTCTAAATTTGGGTTGAACTTACAGTGTTTACTTATAATTACTCCTGTCAGGAAGTAATTAGCAAAGCTTTAGACATATTTTATATCTCTCAAGTTGCTGTGAAATGCTAGGCTTTGGAAACATTCAGTTATTCTTAATGCTTCTTATATGTAATTCTTAGAAATGGAAAATAGTAGGCTACGACAAATTTCATTATCCTTGTATGTGCATCTAAAAATTGCAAATTAGTTAGATATGTGTAACAAGAAACTTTTATAAGTAATTTTCGTGTCTGTGGTAATAGTAAAGTATGCTTTTGGAACTGGCATGCGCTTAAGACTAATAAAAATCAACTTCTCTTACTTTCCGTTTGTGTCATTTGTATTTAATTGCTAGATTTTATTTTTATTTTGGATAAAAGAACAATGTATTGAAAGGAAGATAGAAGCGAAAGTACATCTGAGTGAGGATAAGGAATCCTCCTAAAAAGGAAAGAAATAATAAAGAACAGTGAGCCAAGATAGTCCATACAAACATGGCTGCCCCCTTTGCATATTAGTGATAGAAATTTTCTGGAAACAACCATGAGCAAAGGAAGAGCACCAAAGAGAAGCCAAAAAAACACAATCCTATCCCACAACAAATGCAAGGGCGAAGACAGGCCCTTGACAATGTGGGTGTTTCTGACACAACCAAATACACCGGATAGCTGCATAAACTGCATAATGCCCTAAATTTTTAGCCTCCTTGTTTGTTCCAAAACCTTTAAAATGTATCATGAAAGTAAAAGGAAACCCTAGTGTTCAATTGCTTAACTTTCGAAAAGACAAAAAAGAAAAGAAAGCCAGTTTATTGGGGGGACTATTTCCTTTCAACTGAAAATGAATCCAAAAGATGCGGGAAGAGATAAGAAGAGAAGATGTTACATGCAATGATTATGTTGCACTTAGAAATTACATAACAAAATTCAGTGTTTGGCCTCTATTTGGTGTAAAGCACATGGTCTTTTTAAGAGGATTTCCCTAACAGATATGACGAGGGACTGGGCAGCTTTGCTTATTTTTTTTTTTTTAATGTTTTCTTTTTCTCTCTTGTCTTGTGTTTTGCTCTTACATCAAAGAGGATTGCTTATGCTCCAATCTTTTTTAAATTTCTACTCTTCGTCTTAATGAAATTCCTTTTTTATCAAAAGAAAACATAACAATGTGATTTGTTACTGTCTGTTATAAAATATTTAGCAACATTTTTTTATTGGTTTAGTGTCTTTTACTATTGACTTTGTTAGAGGGTATGTAGTTCTTCATCTTAATGACAAAGTTTATAATCTAAATACAGGGGAAGAACAAGGCATGTCTTCTTGGGTTGCTGTAAATTATGCTCTTGGAAACTTGGGACGCGAGCCTGAAGAAACAACTGGAATAGTTGAACTTGGTGGGGCTTCTTTGCAGGTTTTTTCATTCACTATATTACAATTTCATTCATGTACAAATGAATCTATATGCATTAATACTCATTTCTGCATAGGTACATGTATCACTGCAGATGTATGTTTGTACTTCTGTTGTAATTTACATTTGTGTGATAAAGTGGTCATTAACTTGTTGGGCAAGTTTATTTTTTTGGAACCTTAAGGCCATAGTAATGGGCCATGAGGAACAGGTCTTTTCAGACAATAAACAAGTTAAACAACTATCTTTTGCTTTTTCAAATCCTGGTAGCGGTGGCTCAAAGGGTAGAGAAGATGATTTTTGTTGATTTGGTGTGTCCTGTCAAAGAAGAGATGTTGTTAGTTGGGAGATTTGTTGCAGGCCTAAGAATGAAGGGGGATTGGGTTCTTGGGAATTTGGTTTCAAAAAACATTGTACTGCTGGCTAAATTGAGAGAGGCAAGTATGGCGCAAGACAGTCCTTGATCATTAATTCTTTCGACCTGAATTAACCGGGCACCGTCAACCCTTGTCTCTCTATGATCCTGGGATAGGACGAGCCCTTTTGAGTCATATATATGTGGCTATTGAGGATCATGCGCTATGGTGCCTTTCTTTAGAGGCTACTTCATTATGGCACCAAGTAATTCAGAGCAAATATAGTTTAAATTAGAATGGGTAGATACCAACCCAACTATCAATGCAACTCATACTAGTCCATGGAAATTTTATCTCTCAAAGATGTATTTCTTTTAGACTACTGGTTTCCTTATGTTTGGATGATGATACTCGTATTAGGTTTTGGGAGGATGCTTAGGTGGGGAGTGTTCCTTTCTTGGAGGCTTTTCCTCGCCTTTGTCATCTTTGCACTCTGCATTATAATTTGCCCATTAAAAGCTTTCTTTCCATTCAATTTTATCTTCTAGCTAGGAAATATGAGAGTTTGGACTTGAGACTCTTGTGTGTTTTCTTGTAAATTCTTCTTGTTTCTAACTTGTTAGAGATATAAAACCAAGGTTGGGCCTTCACCTAACAGCTTAAGCTTTTGGGAGAGTTGGTCCTTGACATGGTGTTAGAGCCTCTATGACCAAGTATTTTAAGAACAAGGTAGGGTGAGCCTGTGCATTGTCCACGCTTTGAGTCCAAAGGGCTCTTACATGAGGAGGTATGTTAGAGATATAAAACCAATCTTGGGCCTTCACCTAACAACTTAGAGTCTCAGAGGCTTCTTCTTGATAAACCAATTTAGAAGTCCAAAGCCCACACTAAAGTCAAGTCCTTTGTCTAGACAAATTTACTTAATAGGATTAATACAAATGACTTGTTGCAAGTTTGTAGAACTCACTCTGCTCTTTCTCCTAATATGTGTTATGTGTAGTTCTAGTTCAGAAACAGTTGGAAACTTGTTCTTGCATTGTAAGGTGGCTACTTTTTTATGGGACAATTTGTTTGGGGATTTTGGTGAGCACTAGGTGTGTCCTTCTACTTAGGAGCAGTTTCTGATTATTAAGTTAAAAGGCTTCATTGAAAACAAGGAGGCTAAAATTTTACGGCAATGTACAATTTATTCAGTCCTTTGGTGCATTTGGTTGGAGTGGAATTTTCACATATTTAAGGGTGTCTCTCTGCTCCTCAGATTGTGTTTATGACCTGGTGATTTGCTGTTAGGAATCTTTATTCTGAGATCTTGTGTTCCTAACAATGGTGACACTCTGGGGAAAAAGTAGGGAAAGGAAAGAGAGAATATTGTTAGGGAAGACACTGATGCAGCTGAAAGGGGTTTTTATATAGGGTAGCAAATTGTTAGGCACTTGACTTAGTCAAGCTGCTGTTGTAGAGGAAGGTTAGTATTAGGTGGTTAGGCTGATACAGTTGTTGGTTTTCTGTTATAGAGTCTATAAATAGATTCTCCTTGTTGCTTTTGGATATCTTTTGGAACATTGCAGATTGTACGACTGGATCAGTTCCAGTGTGAAAGGAGAGTGCTCCTTTGGGTGCCTTGTGCAATTTTCATTTCTTTCTTTCCTATCTCAATAAAAGAATTGCATTCTTTCTCTCTTTCCTTTCCCTACTTTTTCCCCAGAGTGTCACCATTGTTAGGAACACGAGATCTCAGAATAAAGATTCCTAACATTTGCTAATTTCTGTTTCAGGGGAGTTGCTATTTCAGATATGCATAGAGATTTGGCAGTTTTGCTTTCTTGATTTTTTCTTCTTCTAGATGTGTTTCCTTATAGCTATACTTTCCCTCTTTTTTCTCTAATAAATAAAGTTTGTTTTACTATTCGAAAAAAAAATATTGTTCATGGAGATGGCAAAATTTCTAAAATGATTTTATTCCTTTACAGATTCTGAATGGATTTTGAACTATATACTGATATTTGTAGGTTACATCGGCTTTGCAAAACGCAAAGTTGGTTCAGTCTTCGCGGATTATAAGATTGTCTGGTGTTACTTACAATCTTTACACTAGGAGTTGGCCACAATTGGGTCAGGTGCTTTCTTTGCCTTTGCCAAATTATGAAATTGTTTACATGTTTTTCAATGTTTTGGATGATGCGGATTAGTGTTTGCTATCAAGTTATGTAATTTGTACTTGCCTGTTAACTGATGCCAGAATGAAATTGATTTTTATGATTTATCTACTTTTTGGAGAAGTAAAATAGGTATATGTATGGTTTTGAGATTATGAATCGCCTCATGAATCAAGAGGGAAACTTTTTGATTTATGAATTGAATTGAATCATGAATTATAAGATTCACAACTGAAAATGAAAAATAGCTCAAAATTTGTGTTCTGCATAACCTAATCAGTTTAAAATATTTTAGAGAGGGTTGATATTTCAAACATAATAAAATATAATTCAAAAGGTGGATCACTCTATAATACACTCAGAGCGTTGTAGCTGTTCTGGACCATTACTTCAAAAACATATGAAAAAAAAAAAATGAATAAAAAATGCACTTTGCCCCATTCAGGTCACATAGGACCTAATTTGGCTCAGTTGTGATCTGACTGGTTTTCCAGGCAACGGAAATGAGATTGTGCCATGGTTCCACTATTCTGGGCATGATTCCAGCCATCCCTGATTCTTATATGCAAGCTAATTACCACCCATGTGTTTTGATTTGAATTGTGAATATTATGAATCTGATGACTATGTATGTGCTAAATATTATACTCGTTTTCTATCCATGTTACACATTGTCATGCATTTTTTGAAATTTATCTTTTTGGCGCCTTAACTCATTTTTTTTCAAGACTCTACAAGTTGCGTGATTGGTCTTGCGTGATTGGTGATCTTCGATTGCTATCAAGTATTTGTTTCAATTAAACTTGAGTGGCCTATGGTTGGAGAAGTTAGTATGCAATGTTCTATTCTAACCAACATTCTTATACAGGATATAGCATGGAAATCATTACTGGAGCAGCTGAATAATAGGGAGTTGAAGTTTTGTAAGTTTCAAGTTAGACAACTACTCTCCTTGTATTGTACAAAAAATGGTTTTATTTGTTTATATATATATATATAGTTGGATTAGAGTCCTGCATGTCTGAGCTGGATACTGTTAGGCTTTGGATGTGGTTGAAACTTGATGTTTTGTTGATATGATTAGTAGACAGTGGAAGAACTGAATAAGAAAGATATATTAGTGGATGATGAGCTCTTGACCTCACTCTTGCTAATTACTCATGGATTGGTTAAGTATCTCAACGCAATAGAATGCAATCATCTTCTAAGTTGAGAGATTTGTTGCAATTCTTAAGAAGGAGAGGAGTTTGGGTCTTGATAATGTGGTGTCTAAGAATATTGCCTTAGCTAGCAAATGATTATGGTGGGATGCGAGGGTAGCCTACAATCCTTGAAACTCACTTAGGTCCTTGAGAATTTATCTCTCAGGGTATATGCTTTTCTTCCTTTGGTGTCTTAAGAGATTTGGGGATGGTTCATGTATAAGATTAGATTTGTTTTTTGTTGTGGGCTTTATTTCTTTTCCTCATATTTTTGTCTACTCTTTGAATCATCAACCCATTACTAGCTACTATTGTGTTAGCAAGCCCCCAATTAAAAAGGTGTATATTAGAAAGAATAGGAAAGAAATAGAGGATCCAAACTCTATTAATAAGCCGACTTAGTCAAACTAGGCTAGAGTCATATAAATAGTTAGTGGAAAGAACAAAAGAGGATTCGGTTATGTTTTTGTAGAGGGAGGTAAGGGAGAGATTGGGACCTCTCGGATGTCCTAAGGAGAACCTTTGTAATCTGTCAATTCTTGTATATGATACCCATCTGAACTGGTTATCCTACTGATAACAGATTCAGAGAGGAGGAATAAAATCAGTGTGTACAATTCTCTTGCAATCTCTGGTCCAGTTCTATTAACTGGTATCAGAGCTCCCAAGATTCAGGGAGCTTCCCATGGTGAACACCAGAATGGAGGTGCGGCTGGATTTCTTAGAAAAAGGGTTCGAAACATGGAGAAGAGAGAGAGGAAGAAAGACGTCAAGGGGAGAGGGACAGGGAGGTCCAAGAATCACGAAGGGAACTCCAAGAAGCCCGGTTGAAGAAGATTGAGGATCTTCTTGAAAAGCTGTCGCAGTTCATGGCTGGTGGCTCGTCGAATGAAGGTGCACCCACCCAGCGCAACAAGAAATGAAGAAAGGGGAAATGGGTCAAGGGGAGGCGTGGCCACATAGGCTAGCGAGAATTGATGGAGAAAACTGGAGATTCCTCTGTTTTCGGGAGAGGATGCGTATGGGTGGGTCAATAGGGTGTAACGATATTTCCAACTCAAAGGAGTGGAAGAGGAGGAACGGTTACATGCTGTAATGGTGTGGCTGTGGAGGGTAAAGCACTGAGTTGGTTCCAATGGTGGGAGTCTTGCTCTGCAAATCCCTCTTGGGATGGGTTTCGGACTGCTGTGATAAGGAGATTCCAGCCCACTATGATGCGCAATCCCTATGAATTGTTGTTAAGGCTGAAGCAAAATGCATCCGTGGAGGAGTTCAGGGAGTTGTTTGAACTATATGCAGGACCCTTGAGATTGACCGACCAAGAATATCTTAAAGGCATCTTCTTGAATGGGTTGAAGGAGGAAGTTAGGGCGGAACTCAAACTGCATCCCGCAGAGACATTATCAAAATTGATGAATTATGCCCAGATGATCAATGAGAAGAATCAAGTCTGGAACAGAGGAGGAGTGGGGACAACGAGCAAAGGGGGCACTTCTTACAGGAGTTACCCACCGTCCAAGACTGTCACCTATGAAGGGGGACCCAAAAATAATATACCAAATAACCAGGGGAGCAATGGGTTAGCAATGAGTTCTATTAATAACAGACCTAATAGTACTTTCAGAAGCAGAGGTGGGGGGTTTAGGAGGCTGTCAGAAGCAGAGCTGCAGGAGAAGGTCAAAAAAGGGTTGTGTTTCAAGTGTGATGAAACATACAGCCCTGAACATGTTTTGCAAAAACAAGCAGTTCCAAGTAATGTTGATGGAGGAATTAGTTGAAACAGAAGAGGAGAATGAACCCCTATGGGAACAGCAGGAGTTAGAGAACAAAGCTTTACAGCTTTCCCTACATAGCATTGTGGGCCTAACCTCCAAAAGATCCCTGAAGTTATGGGGGATGATAAGGGGGAGAAGAGTAAGGGTGCTAATTGACTGTGGAGCCTCACATAATTTCATAGCAACTGAATTGGTGCAGGAGTTAGACCTCCCCATAGTGGAGACACCCACATATTACGTTGAGGTAGGTGATGGGCACAAGATCAAATGCATGGGAGTTTGTCAAGGACTATCCTTGCAAGTACAAGGACTGCACATCCAACAGGATTTCTTCCTATTCGGCCTTGGTGGGGCTGATTTGGTGTTGGGCATGGATTGGCTAGCCAACCTAGGGGAAATAAGGGCCAACTTTGAAGAATTGACCATGAAAATAGAGGTTGGCGGTGAGGTGAAAAGTTTAAAGGGAGAGCCTGAACTGTCCAGATCCGCTGCTTCGTTGAAGTCTATGGTCAAGGCCCTCCAAGATGAAGGCCAAGGGTTCATCATAGAGTATAAACAGATAGCAGAATCTTCAACTGAATTTGGCCCAGTTCCAGCTGCTGTTGAAGAGGTTCTGAAGGAATTCAATGATGTCTTCATGGAACCACAAGGTCTACCACCTACTAGAAGACAAGATCATGCTATAACCCTCAAGGAAGGTGCAGCCATTCCTAATCTCAAACCATACAGGTATCCTCATTACCAGAAAACTGAGATAGAAAAGTTAGTTGCTGAAATGTTGCATGCTAGTATAATACGACCTAGTATTAGTCCCTATTCCAGTCCTATAATTCTAGTAAAGAAAAAAGAAGGTGGATGGCGGTTTTGTATCGATTACAGAGCTCTAAACAAGATCACGGTTCCAGATAAATTCCCAATCCCAATTATTGATGAGTTACTAGATGAATTGGGGGGTGCTGCCATTTTCACTAAATTGGACCTCAAATCTGGATACCATCAGATCCGGATGAAGGAGGAAGACATCCCAAAAACTGCTTTCCGCACCCATGAAGGACATTACGAATTCCTTGTTATGCCGTTCGGCTTAACCAACGCCCCTTCAACTTTCCAATCCCTTATGAATGAGATGTTAAGACCTTTTTTAAGGAGGTTCGTGCTGGTATTTTTTGATGATATCCTGATATACAGCAGTGATGAAAAAACTCACTTGGAGCACTTGAGAACAGTTCTACAAGTATTAAGAAACAATCAGCTCTTTGGTAACTAGAAGAAGTGCAGCTTTTGTCAACACAAGCTGGAGTACCTAGGCCACATCATCTCTGCAGAGGGGGTGGCGGCAGACCCGAAGAAGGTAGAAGCAATGTGGTTCTGGTCTGTCCCTACTGATTTGAAGGGATTGAGAGGGTTCTTGGGACTCACGGGATACTACAGGCGATTTGTGAAGGACTATGGCACCATTGCCAAACCCCTAACACAATTGTTGAAGAAGGATAATTTTCATTGGGGCAAGGAGGCCCAGGAGGCTTTTGATACCCTGCGAGCTACTATGACAATGCTTCCGGTTCTCACAGTCCCGGATTTCTCAAAAACATTTGTGCTAGAAACTGACGCTTCCAGCAAGGGCTTAGGGGCTGTCTTACTCCAAGAAGGGAGGCCAGTAGCATTCCTTAGTCAGGGGTTATCCGCGAGAGCTCAAGCCAAATCTGTGTATGAACGAGAACTAATGGCAGTTGTGATGGCAGTTCAAAAATGGAGGCACTATTTGATGGGGAGACACTTCATCATTCATACAGACCAGCGGAGTCTCAAATTCCTGAATGAGCAACGTTTGATGGGGGAAGAACAGTTCAAGTGGGCCTCCAAATTGATTGGCTTTGATTTTGAAATTCGGTATAAACCGGGTTGCGATAATAGAGTGGTTGATGCACTCTCTAGGAAGATGACCTTTGCTGCCCTTTCAGTGGTGAATTTCAATGACGTTGCAGGATGGAGAGAAGAAGTTCAAGCTGATGACAAACTACAAGGTATTACACAAGACCTTCTAGTGGATCCTAATGCACATTCGGGGTACCAATTGCAAGGAGACACCTTATTCTATAAAGGGAAGCTGATCCTACCAAGAACATCCCCCAAAATCCCTATCATTCTATCTGAGTTCCACAACTCAGCCATTGGGGGCCATTCTGGATTTTTCAGAACTTATAAGAGAATATCCAGCTTGTTATACTGGGAAGGCATGAAGAGGGACATTCAGCAGTTTGTGGCAGCATGTGACACTTGTCAACGCAACAAATATCAGACCTTATCTCCGGCTGGACTTCTTCAGCCCTTACCGGTGCCCACTCATATTTGGTCAGACATCTCAATGGACTTCGTTAGAGGTCTCCCAAAGGCACAAGGGAAAGACAGTCTTAGTAATGGTTGATAGGCTCACGAAATATGCTCACTTCATCCCCCTCAGTCATCCATTTATTGCCAAAGAGGTGGCTGAAATCTTCCTCAAAGAAGTGGTGCGTCTTCATGGGTTTCCCGCCTCAATAGTATCAGACAGGGATAAAGTATTTCTCAGCCATTTCTGGACTGAGTTATTTCGGTTAGCAGGGACCAAACTAAAATTCAGTTCAGCTTATCACCCCCAGTCCGATGGCCAAACCGAAGTGGTGAATCGATGCTTAGAGACGTATCTAAGATGCTTGACGGGTACAAAACCAAAGCAGTGGCCCAAATGGTTGAGTTGGGCAGAATTTTGGTACAACACCAACTACAGTAGCTCTACAAAACAAACCCCATTTAAGGCTTTATATGGCCAAGACCCCCCAGTCCTATTAAAAGGCACTACTGTTCCATCAGCAGTGGAGGAAGTCAATAATATGACAGCAGAAAGGGATGCGATGCTAGCAGAATTGAGAGCAAATCTGCTCAAAGCCCAAGACCGTATGAAGTCTCAAGCAGATAAACATCGACGAGAGGTTCAGTTTCAGGTGGGTGATTGGGTTTTTCTCAAGATCCAACCTTATAGACTAAGATCCTTAGCCAAGCGACTCAATGAAAAACTCAGTCCCAGGTTCTATGGTCCATTTGAGGTTCTGAAACGCATTGGACAGGTAGCATACCAACTCAAATTACCCGAGGAGAGTAAAATACACCCAGTGTTCCATGTTTCCCTCTTGAAGAGGGCTATTTCTCCTGCCATGGTTTCTCAACCGTTACCCCCAGCTCTATCAGCAGAACTAGAGTTACAAGTCCAGCCAGCTTGGGTTATCAACATCAGA
This sequence comes from Styphnolobium japonicum, assembly GCA_023212625.1. Lineage (NCBI taxonomy): Eukaryota > Viridiplantae > Streptophyta > Magnoliopsida > Fabales > Fabaceae > Styphnolobium > Styphnolobium japonicum. The sequence goes on from JALBWW010000010.1 coordinate 10,110,969, forward strand.
GAGAACCCCCCTGGGCACTCTGAAGTTTTGATTCAATGGCAAGGCCTTCCAGAGTGTGAGAATTCTTGGGAATCAGCAGCCACCATTCAAGACACCTTTCCTTCTGTTCACCTTGAGGACAAGGTGGAACTTTTGGGGGGGAGTATTGTTAGCAAGCCCCCAATTAAAAAGGTGTATAGTAGAAAGAATAGGAAAGAAATAGAGGATCCAAACTCTATTAATAAGCCGACTTAGTCAAACTAGGATAGAGTCATATAAATAGTTAGTGGAAAGAACAAAAGAGGATTCGGTTATTTTTTTGTAGAGGGAAGGTAAGGGAGAGATTGGGACCTCTCGGATGTCCTAAGGAGAACCTTTGTAATCTGTCAATTCTTGTATATGATACCCATCTGAACTGGTTATCCTACTGATAACAGATTCAGAGAGGAGGAATAAAATCAGTGTTCTGTACAATTCTCTTGCAATCTCTGGTCCAGTTCTATTATATTGCTTCCAAAATCACCTATTTCTCCAAATCCTTAATAATAGAGGAACTCTGGAGTTGTAAATGATTCTTGGTTTGCTTGGCTACTTTACATCTTGTATGCATGGAGGAATATGAGCCACTTATCACATCTTGTATGGTTCAATGTGGCCTTAAGGAGGAGGTTATGCACCAAATTGCAGGGGGGCAAGGAAAGGCTGACATTTGGTCTGCAGGATGCAAAATTGGGATTCTTTTTTCTTTATAAATAAAATGAAGAATCATTAAGAGAGCAAAGGAATAAAGTACTGGTGGATGAGGATTTCTCCTAGAACTAAGAATACTACAATAAAGAAAGACAAAGACACATGAACATTAAGTCAAGATCTGTCCAGCCTCTTTGGAAATCAGACAATGTAACCCCCTTATAAAACCATCAGCTGAAACCCATAAAGAAGCCAGAAAAACAGGCCTGTTCTACAAAAGATGAGGAGGAATTGATCCCCTGCTAAAAGCTCTGCCAAAATTGGGGTTCTACATTAGCTCTTTCCCTACATAAGAATAAAGGTTTTACCCATGTTTCTTTTTCAAGCAGAATAATAGTGTAGATTTCTTTTTTCTTGAGCACTACCAATAAAAAAGATTTGTGTTTCCCCTTTAAATGTGGTATTGGTAAATATTTGTGTTTTAGCTGTGCAAATAGCATGAAGTCACAGGGAATGATTTTTTTGGTTAAAATATGTAGTGGCGCTGGCGATGGGTAATTCAACGACTTCAATAGTCCATTGTCCATCTTGCTCATTGAAACTTGAAAGCACACTCATTAGTAGGCAAGGGAAGGGAAAGGATTATAATCTGTAGTGTAGCATGGTTTTTTGATGGATGCTTTTTAAAGTTTCTATCCACATAGGATTCACTGAACACTGGGTTGTGTTTTTTAGATTCAATTCATGAAGACTACAAAAAAATTATGGAATCCATGATGAACTACTCTACTTTTCTAGAGCTATTGTTTGAATTCTGATGTGTGCAAGGATGTCCCCGGAAGGAAACTAGGGTGGATCCAGTATTTATCTTGAATTCTACTGGTGATATGTCTTGGAAAAGTTATATACCTTTATTGATTGATTTACTTCAAAAAAAAATTCCTCTGTTTTTCTGGTTATGACTATTTACATGAAGTATGCTTTCTGTGGTGGAGTCTTTAGTGCTCCAGGATAGTTCGTATGTTGTATTCATTCTGTACGGGTGACAGTTTTTGGGTTTCATTTTGACTGCAAAGGATTTTTGGAAACATAAACATTAGGTTATTGGTGCTACTTAAGCAAAATGAATGAGGAACTGTTTATTAAATGTAGACATTAAGAAGTATGCAAAGGGGGAAAAAGGTGAGGAAAGAAAGAGAAAGAACATCAAAGAACCTTAATCAAATAAGAAAAAGAGCGACAATTCAAATAATGAAAGAGATTATAGGAAATTAGTGAGTAATACCCAAACTCCAATCACATTTACTTTAACTCATCTCCAATGTTTTATGCAACCTATGTGGCACTAGTTAATTAATTTATCTATAATTTCATTATTTTTTGAGATTAACCTCTTTGATTATCTTGGCATCATTTTCTTTGTGCATTTGGCAATATTATTGAGTTGCATGGTTTGTAACATATACTTGGATGCAGATGTTTTCAGTTTGCTATTTCATTTGATGTGATGGTTACTAGCATTTATTTGTGCATATAGGAAAGACATAAAGAATCTTCCAAATAAAAATATTATAATTGGTTGTTTTACTTGATGGATCAATATATTTTTTGCATGATACTTTGCATAAGTTCTACAGATAAATACCATTAGCGAATCATTACTTTGATATAATTGAATAATTGCAGTTTGTTTTTGGATTGACTTTCAGCTTCAAGATCTACTAGAAGAAATTTAGGCAATCCTTGCATTCCTAGAGGGTATCCTTGGATCTCTAATGCAAATTATGTAAAAAGCCCAATCATCCACCCAGCTGGAAATTTCTCCACGTGCAGATCTGAAGCTTTGTCATTGTTAAAGAGAACAGAAGGTTGCATAATATTTTGATATTTTACTGTGATGGTTTGGCCTAAATTTGATCATGTATGCCACCTCCTAGTTTTTTAAACTTATTCCCTTAATTCTTCCTAATGCCATTGGTTCTTAATTCTGGTCTGTAGTGAGTTTTGAGGAGTGCACTTGGTTAAACACTTGATGGACATTGCGGACTGTCCCATTCATGACTGTATGTATGATTAGGAGTTAAGGGCAATGCAAATTTTCATATATGGTTACATGCCTGATATGCTTGTCAGACCACATGATATACAAAGCTTGATAATAGATATTTTGGAATGAATGTATTGCAGAATATTTTGTTGAACCATGGACATGCCCACAAACTTTGGAAGATATGTTGACAACTTGATTTAGGGGTTTTGAAAAATGGAAAGAGGGAAGATCTTGGGGAGAAGTGCAATGCTTGTAGTAACTTAGTGTCTATGGTTGACTCAAATTGCTAAACCTTTTAAGGATCATTATCTTACATTTCAGCTGGTTTGGCACTTGCCAGTCTTTCTGGTTTCTTTGTGGCAAGCCGTGTTCTGGTTTCGGCAACTTTGCAAAGCCTGCTATTTGGCATTTTTCTTTTATTGTTTTCTGTCCTTTTTTCTCCTGGCAAGATTTCTTACTCTCCTGATTTGTATGACCTTTTGTTTGAAACATATTCGCTTATGATGTTTGTTCTTAATACAGATAGATGCCTGCATCCGCCTTGTAAAATCACTTCATCCTTTTATGAGTTATCAGGCGAGCAAATTTCTTCTGGAAGCTTCTTGTCTACTTCTGAGGTTCGTAGCTAGTGACAGTACTTTGTTTTTTCATGGTCAATTAGTTTGTTTGCATGAGTTTATAAACTATGTATAGGACTTTCAAGTGGGATGAGTTAGCTGTTCTCTACCGTAGCTTTGTAAATCCAATGTAGCTCTTACAAACATGAAAAAGGCCCTTAACCCTTGTTAAATATTATACTCGATCTACTATCACTTTTTCAGGTTTGGTCCAAGACTTGAATTTGATCTGTTGGACCGGATAACCTAGCCTTAAGATACAAATAAATACACTACTGCTACCATATGTCACAATTTGGGACAAGGTTCAACCCAGTTAAGAATTCAGTTCTGTTAAAATGTATAACCACAATACCCAGAAGTTAATTATGCATGCTTGGTTTTGTTTACTTGGCTTAACCATACAAAGACAAAATGTTGTAACATTGTTTATGGTGTATGGTTTGTTGTGCAGCACTTGAGAGGTTGGGAGCTTAAGCTAATGATATAACATGGGATTTTTTTTCTAGGGTTCTTGTGTGTTTGCTCTTTAACATATAGAAGTTTCTTAGGCAGATAAAAGACGAGATCAAAAGGCATTTCTGCATTTTTCTTTATTTTTTTTTCTGTTTTCTTTGTTCATTTCATTTAGTAGGAAATCTCACCCTCTTTTTGTATGAATTTTGTTCGCTTTTCTAGTGAGAGAGATTTTAATTGAAAAAGAAAGATAAAGAAGCATTACCACTGGTCAGTAAAGCTATAACAAACAACATTATTAAGCTTCTGGGGCTTCTGAATTGATGTAGTGTCATAGGCCAATGTCTGCTTAAGTTGCTCATCATCGGAACACAAAGGAGAAACCCCCTGCCGCCATGTATTTCTTCTTTGAGAGCGTAATGATGTGATCATGACTGAGTATGAATGTTTTAATCTTGGTAATGGATTTGTATAAGTGAAGCTTCTAGACATGTATGTGAATTTTATGACAAATATTAGAAAATTGAGCATTGTGTACGTAAACACCAAACTCAGCTTGTTGGTATATCCTTGTGATTACTCTGGTTCAGATTCTTTTAATGGTTGAATGGAAAACACGTACAGCTTGTCTAAAGGTATTTGGAATGTGGAAAGATAAAACAGAATATGGGAAATACTTGATTCACCTGAATATACATTTATGAAGCATGTAACATCTTGCAGTTAAACAACATTTACCAGTCTTGCAAATTTATGTCTAAATGTTCTGCATATCTATTCAGCTTTTGCTCCTTTTTACACCTTCCTTTACTTTCCTAAACAATTGCAGTGGTTAATCTAGTGACTTTATTTACACTTATTTAATTTCCTTCAGCTTTTTGGGATGGCTCCTAGGACATCTTTGTTTGAACTGGAGGCAGCAGGCCGACATTATTGTGAAGATCATTGGGATGCTCTTAAAGATCAACATAATGAAATTGATTATCTGGATTTATTGAAGTATTGTTTCTCTTCTGCATATATGGTGGCACTATTACATGATGTTCTTGGGATCCCTATGGAAGAGAAAAGGTATTGCTTCTATGTTCCTAACTAAATAGGCAGACTGAAATATTCTTTTATGTTTTTTTGGATGTGATAGATAGTTAAAATTACACAAAGTTACTGTGATTTGTAGAAAATGAATAATAGTGTTTTATTTTACTGTGTTGCGGTATTTTGAAATTAACCAATAGAAAGTGCTTTTATAGTTTATGGAAATTTAATTTTGAAAACTGGAAATCTATTCAGATGAAGCACGCCATCAACCATTGGTGAGCCTGATAAATACCCTCCTATTACTAAAGTATATGCTCGAAGAAACAAAGGCAAAGGGATAGTAGCCCAGGTCCAAGGTGGGGCCCAAAGAGGGGTAGAGGGGAATATGCATGAGGATACTCATTGTAACTGCCTGATTATGTGGCAGAGAGAGGAGAGCCAATGTGGCATTTGGTTAGAGCAGCAGGGGGATAAATGGGAAGGGAATAGCAAGGGAGAGATGGGCAAGAATTGAGTGAGGTATTGGGAGGGAGGCAGCAGACCCCTTGTCTGCACTATCCTTACGTTTTCTGTTAGTAGTTTGTACAAACCCATCACTGATACTGATATCACACTGATATCAGTAGCAGAATCAATATTACAAAGGAGTTTTATTCAGCATTTTCCTTATTTCTGGTCCAGTTATTTCACCTGCATTAAGTGCCTGGTTGATTAGCGGCCTCTCTTCAAGTAGCAAATATCCTCATCTAGCCACATGGCACCCTCACCAATATGTATTGCTAAAACATGTACAGTTAGTTATCTTGTACCACAATTTGACCAAAAAGCAAATCTTGTTCCAAATTTCGAAGATCTTTTTTTTTTTTTTGCATCTTTTATTCACAGATCATTTCTATGAAATGTCATGTCCCCACATACTGTTGGAGAATTAATTGGCCCTGTATCTTAAGCTGAATGCAGACTAGACTTCTACAAAGAATTTTGCTGAATGATTTTCTTACACTCTAAAGGCCTAGTTGTCTTAAAATCCTAATCAATCAGGTAGACGTGTCCAGCCAGCACATTTTCCTTTATGTTGATCAACATCTTATGATGAAACTCTTTATAACATCTACGAAGATAACAAGCTTTGTAAGTCTATATTTAATTGTTTGGCTGTGTCAAGGGAACTCAGTGTGACTTAATCTGACTCAACAACCCCAAAATATTAGGATGTCAATGTGGTGTTACAAAATAAAAGAAACATTATATCAAAATTTGAGTTAAAGCATGTGTATGAAGTTTCCCACCAGACTTGGACATGTACAAGTTTTTCTTTCATGCCCCCTCCCTCCCAACATTCTTTCTCTTTTTCTCTCACTAATTTTATTTGTTATATTAAATGGCAAAATATAGCTTACAATTTTTTTTAACTCAAAGTAGAGTTTTCTTTTTCATCTTTAATTTTCTCTTCTGTTTTTTTATAAGTGCATGCCATGATTCTAGTATATTAATTTGCAGCTGTGGTTGAAATGAAAAGAATCCATGCTGTCCCCTCTATACAATTGAAAAAATCATAATGATTACATGTATAGTGTTACTATTTGTGATCTGTTCTCTTAAATACTTTCTTCCTTTGTGATTGTTGGGTTTGTGGCATCTATGCACTGTATGCAGTTTTATGTAAAGTCAAAGCTACATTTTGAACTCCTTGTTAAATGTGTTCCCACTGCTTCCCACTAAAGTATCTTTGTTTTGTTGCCATAGATTTATCTGTGCAAAACCTTATAGAAGGAAACAATTACAAGAAACCACGTATAGTATAATTGAGATAATAATTATTTGCAGGGTTGGATTTGGGAACACGAGGATAAACAGTCATGTTGACTGGACACTTGGATCTTTCATAATTGAAACAATGGCAGAATCCCTTGAATTGGAACCTATAGACACAGGGATGATTATTGGGAATGAATCAGTCACATACTTCTCATTATTTGCATTTCTTTTCTTAATTATGTTTGCTGCATTCTTTGTACTGCAATGGAGAAAGCCACAATTAAAGACTGTATATGACCTCGAGAAGGGACACTATATTGTTACACGTGTACCTAGGTGATTCTGTTATCTCTGCTTATAATTTGTTCAATTCAATTTTCCTCATTTTGAGAAGAACCTGCAAGCTGATGTGTATTTCTTGGTCAAACAATATCTGAAAGAGATTCTGTGCTCTAGAGCAATGTTGAGCTCTGTTTAGCAGACTACAGTGCCCACTATGAGCGATATATTTTACAAATGGAAGGGTCAAATTCTCTGGAATATGAAGAGAAAGCTCATTGATTATTGGCTGTTTTATGATTGTAATCTTTTTTTTATTTTCCTTTTTGGCTTTTTTGTCCCCGAGATGTGGGAGAGGGAAGGTGAAAGAAAAGCCTGAAATGTGGCAGATATACATTTGTAATTAACGGGAGAGAAGCCTTAATTATGGCAGTTGTACATGTTTAATTGACGCACATAAATAAAAGTTCATACACCATTTGAATTCTATTTCTTGAATTTCTGTAATATTTTTGGTCTTTGGTTAGGCAGTTTTTTATTGGCAATTTTAGTGTAGCGAAAAAAAAAGAGCTTTTTTGGCATTGGCCCTGTGTTGGGATTTGATCTCTATTTTTTTCATTTCTAAATCTAATCAAGAATTTGCACCTCCACAGAATTAAAAGCAAAATGCTTTACAGTTTTAGACCACAATTTCATGGCGTTCTTGGTTTCTTTTCAACAGATAATTGATGGTTTGTACCTTAATACAAAATTGGAACTACATTTATAACATGCAGATAGGGGGAAATTTTGAACTTTTTGGGAATCACTAATTCACTGTTGTCATGTTAGTTAATTTCAAAATACAATCGAGTTATTTGTCAAAACATGAATGGAAGTAGTATCAACTTTTTGGAAATTCTCTCGCCTGTAGGTTTGGAAGATTTTGGCCAAGTCAAGCTGAAAAGTAATGAGATAAATAAGCGATAAATAAATAAAATCAAATTACGGTTTAGTTTAATTTCTCTACTGAGTGATTTGGTTCTAAGTTTTGAGGTAAACTGAACTTAATAACCCACATCAAGTAATACATACATATATTTCTCATAACATTATATACTAGTGTTTCAATCCACCTTTTGTTTTATCTTATTTAAAAAAAATCAAATTTTAAATAATGTAAATTTTACACAATTTCAATTGCCCCAATTCCGGCACAAAGGATCCCCTATATATCATGTTGATGGAGGGTCTTGCACAAAACCAAATCCTTAATGGTATAAAAATGTTATGTACCAAATAATATCATTTCCAAATTCAAAATCCTATGAAGTCATCCAAGTTTCCTATCTCACATCTTATACTCCCTAGTTCTGATTTCATATTTGCTAGCTTTAATTTGGCCATCTGAAGACGAACCTCTAAATCCTGCACAACAGTCTCTTGTGCTGTCACTTGCACTTCAAGTTTCTTCATACGTTCAATGGTTTCCTTATCTATTTTGCTTTGCTTAATCATTGTATGTGTGTTCCTCAACCATTGAATATCAAAGCCAAAGGCCTCCAACTCACATACTAAAGACTCAAATTCAGCTTTTTTCGCTTCAGTAAGGTCTCCCCACCTTGTCAACGTGAGGAACTCCAACATATCACCCAAACTGGTGTATCCAAATTCTCTCATTTTTGGACGCATGAATTTCTCACGCCATGACCAAAGAGATGGGTAACTCACTATGGCTTGCTCTAAAAGAGGGATATGCCTTTTCTTGATTGCCCCAATGTCCCTAAAAGCAGCATATTCTTCTGTTGGAGTCATCCCCAGTTGGCCTGTAGAAGAATCCAATGGATCAACTTCAGCTGGTGGAACATGAACTGGAGGAAGTGAAACTGATGACACTAGAGCACTGGATGGAGTTATTGGAGACGAAGCTGTAGGAGCTGAATCCAGAATGACAACAGGTGAAGGATCATGAACATTCAGAGCTACTGGTATTGAAGTAGACAACTCTTGTGGAGCTTCAACTATTGACATTTGATGAATGAAAACCACCAAATATTTTTAATTTAAAGGCATACAAAATGCAAAAAGGAAGGTATGTAGCAGTGAACAATCATTTAGTACATAATATATACCTGAAGCAGCAACTCCACAGTTGAAATCTTCATGAAGATGCTCGGTCTGGCTGTCCTCAAGCCCTTGGCTATAAACTTTCTGCAACTTTGGTGGGAAGTCAAAAATGGTCTCTGTTGCCTTGTTGAGGTAAAAACCTACATCTACAGAGGTAGTACTACTATTAGCATGTCCCATATGAACTTCTCTACTTTCTATAGAGCTCGTGGACAGATCAAGTACTACATTCATCTCCTCCATTACTAGCTTTTCTTTTCCCTTGTTTCCTTTTCCCTCGTCTTTAGATTCTTTGCCTTCTTCTGATGAAAAAGAAGTATCTCAGAAAAGTGACTTATGCATCATGCAAAATAGGTGAATTTAATGTTATGTGAGCTATGTGATGGGTCTATATGTTTCACTATGTCATGTTTGATTACATTTTAGGAACCATAAAAAATATAACATGTTTATGCACAAATTATAGAACTACTCTATCTAACAAGTCATCTAGAATGTTGAACATACATATGGATTAGCAACAACTTATGAAGAGAGATAGATATAGTGCACCTGGGTATTGGTGCTCTTGTGGCAAAAATTTTAAAGTAGCAGCTGCAGCTGAAGCAAGCTTGGGACAATCCTCTACTTCATGATACACAGATTTCAATTTAAATCCTTGGCAGATATCAATGAGGTTTGGCAGTTTTCTAAGCCTTAGGCATTCCAGATTTGGAAGAATAGGGGTGCGATCTTGTTCAATCTCACATTCTTCACCTCCGAAGACTTTCTCCAATAGAGAGCCATCTTCTATAAACAGGTACTGTAGCTGAGGAAGCTCGTGAGGTGAGGAGATAGAGAAAAGACATTTCAAGTTATTGCACTGCTGAATATCAAGGATTTCCAGCCTTGGAAAACACACGTGTTGACAATGATGAGCTAAATTTTTTTTATCACCTTCATCTTCTTCAATGATTTGCACCAATAGCTCACAATGTTTAATAGTTAAGGACATTAACTGGGGAAGGCTTCTCAAGACTGAGGAAGAGAAGATAAATTTCAATTTTTTGCACTCAACTACAGATAACTCTATGACATTTTCAAGGCTCAGAAATTGTAGGGGACCCTTCCATATATGCCTCAGCTCAGGTAAATTGTGCAGATCCAAGTAGCTTAAGCTTAAGGTCAGTGGATCTTGATCTCTATTGATTGAAGGTCCTTCTATTTGGAAAATGGCTTCTATTTTACAGTTACAAAGTGAAAGTTTACCTGAATTTTCAATTGTTTGTAGATCTTGAACTTCTTCCCATGACTCCTGTAAACATGGATGAGAAATTAAATCCATTACTCCTTTGAGATTTTTAAGGGACAGCTAGTTAATGCTAGAAATAAAATATTAAATTTATCTATTTTGTTGGAAACACTACATATTGGAATATGTCTCATTTACGCTGTTACCACTTCCTATCTTGGGGTGGAAGTGGTGCTCTTTGCTCTGGTTTTAATTAAGTCTAAATATGAATCAAATTGAATTTATAAAATTTACATAATTTTAAATAGATCAAAACCAAAGATTTGATGAAACCAAACCAAACTAGCTCTACTTTAAACGATGTGGTAATAGTCCTTATATAATATTTTACTATTATGGAAAAAATTCCATATTCGATACATTGAAAAATATTATATGTTAAATATTAATGGCCTTGTAATATAGTGACAATAGCATCTTTAGAAAGCACATGATTCCAAGTTTAATCTCTAATAAGTCTTTATGCTTTCCCTATTCTAATATGAGGGTGCTCTCTGCCTTGACAACTCAGGTTCGAACCTTGGGCCAGTACTTAGGAGAATTAATTAATGCATCTAAATGCACCAGGCCAATTTGTGGGGTGTGCCCTTAAGATCTCATTGGAAGGGACTTAGTCTCGGTTGACGCAAAAATTGACCAAAAAATGCCTTTACTGTAAAAAAAAAAAAGCACATTTCCCCATACCACAATTAGGTCCTACAACTTCTGTTTTTAACTAAAAAAATTGATACTGTAGCGAGCATATAAAGTGAAATCCATCTAAGATCCAATGATCAAAATATGCTCCTTTCACCTCTCATAATAAGACAACATTTTCACTAAATATGCCATAATATATATATATATAGGGGTCGTATCAAGTGAAAGTGAGAGGAGTGGTTTATTGTGTGAATAAGAGGAGCAAATCTTGACCATTGGATCTTACATGAATGGTCGAGATTAGAACATTAAATTATGTGACGTTTAAATAATTTATAATCTTGACCATCTATGTAAAATTTTACGGTCAGGATTTGCTCATCTTACTTTCACAATTAACCACTGCTCTCACTAGTTAACATTACTGTAAAACTAAGTCAACTTTACACTATCTTGAAAATCTTTTCTGAAGGAATTTCTTCATTCAAGATTCATCATGTTGCCCAAGGTTTCCTTGTTAGCATTAATTTTATGATGATTAGGAACATTACATTTTCATTAACAATGATAACTTACACTTGATCTTAGTTGAAAGATTATTTTGCAGATTTATCAAAGCTTTAAATGAAAATTCTCAAAGTGCAAAAGAGTGTTTATCAAAGATGAGCAATCTGTTATTGAAGACAAGATGTCTCAAGTACATGAGAAGTCTCTACATGAGTTAGCTATTGTGAAGACACGAGAAGTCTTAAGCCTACATGAGCTAGCTACTGTGAAGATATGAGAAGTCTCAAGCTACTGTACCAGTAAACAAAATGAAGGATACTTGAAGAAATTGGACATGTCCCATCTCTTTGAAGAAGATAAGAAAACTCATATTGAAGACCCAAGTTAGTTATGGAGATGCACAAGGAAGACCAAAGATGAGCATACTTATGACGAAGATAAACTTGCTCATATCAATCAACAACTTCTGAGGAATACACTGATGAGTTGTCTCATGAATGAAGATGAGCCTACTCATGTCAAGAACCCAAATCTCTTTGTTAGTCCTTGTTTCGAGATTCAAATTCCCAATGGCTTGGGGATGACTCCAAAATGTTGATAACGGTTAGAATATCCACTGCATTGTTCATAATAGTACAAGATATGCATGGAAGAGTAGTGGATCATTTTACAAAAGTGAAGAAAGGACATTCACGTCCAAATAATGGTAAGAAACTTTTCTACAAAAGCAAGGCAGTATTGCAACGTTTAAAATTCACATTTGCCTACTTAGAGCCTTGCGTGGGTATATTCACTCCTTTGTGAATTATACCCAACACTCCTAGAGGATTCAACGCATATAACAAGAAGAATCATTGGTGCCTATTCTCTGAGAATCATCTTGTTTTTATGTGCTGAGTTTACTTTGGTATATTCACTCCTTTGTGAGAGAGTTTTTCAATTTTCTATTGTAAATCCCTTCGTGGATGTGAGTTTTCTAGATTGGTGAGCTAGTGTTTTGGTTTGTGAGTGACCTAAGCAAGGTTGGGTGAGCAAATTGTTGTTTCTAGCTTGGAGAGGCTAGTGTTGATCAAAGAACACTTGGTTGATAGTGAAAAATCTCAGCTTGGCTGGGGATTGGATGTAGGTTGGACATTGGGCCGAACCAGTATAAATTCCTCTATGCAAACTCTTCCTTATCTCTCTCTTTACATTATCTTGCTTGATTACATGCTTTATCTTGCTTGATTACATGCTTATTTTCACTGCGTGTTTGATTTTGGTTCTCTGCGCAAGATACTCTGTTTCTAGTATTTGAGTTTTTACTGCGATAAGATTGCTTATCATTTTCATAAGCCATCTCATCTTTGAATTAGTTTTGTGTCTAAGTTCATTTTGCAAAAAATTTCATTTTGGTTGGACTTGATTCAACCCCCTTCCCAAGTCCTCTGTTACCATCATATCATTGGACTAAAAAAATATCATTATGTCGATGACATTCCTATAAGAGTTTATGGTATATGGAAATTGATTTGTACCCTGTCAGTATGCTTTATATTCATTTACAATATGTTTCAAATATAAGCTTTTATCAAGTATTTATTATCCAAATTTTTTTTATTAAATTTTAGTATGTAAGGTCAATATATTAACTATATATAGGAAAGTTTATAGTGCACCCTACTTGAAAAGGGGTACACTAGAATTGCCCACTAACTATTCATTAAATTGAAAGTCAAATTGATTAATATCATATTTCTGAGAAGTTATTTTTATGGTTGTGTCTAATATTGGTGTTAGTTTTTTAATCCCCACACATATATGGACTCATATCTCTTGACATTGGTGAATCAAAATCAAGCTTACAGGGTTCTGTAGCCCAGGTCTGTAGTGAGACCCACCCTTCAAGTAGCTCTATTCATTCAATAATTTTTTTTTTTTTTTGTAAGAAACCACACAGAGAGAGAGAGGGAGGTTACCTGGCTGGATGTGCAGCCCCACTGTGTTGCTTTTGAAGCAATCATCAAATTATTAGCAGACATGATGGGTAACCCAAGTGAATCCAGAGAAAACCGCCGCAAAGATAAGCATGCAACATAAAACCTTTCTGGGCAAATACTAATGATATTGGGTAAACCTCTAAGACAAAGTTCAGTCAAAACAGGAAGCTGAATTTGGATCTGGTTTTTGTTTTGATTGGATGAATTTTCTTCATGATTGCTTTCACCAAATATATAGTTTATCTGGGGAGTATCACATATTACCATATTTTTCAATTCCACTAGGCCTTGAGCAAAAGAGACAGGGAATATATATGCCAATAAACCGCATTTTTCAACCCTGAGAACTTGCAGCTTGGGGAACAATACATAGCTCTGTACTTCATGATTCTCCTTAACTATTTCCTCCCTGTTATTTTCTTGAACCGCCTCATCAGTTACTATAAATTTCAATCCATGGCATTCTTCTATTGTCAAATATTGCAACGATGTCAAAGTTTTAGCAGTGGATGATGTGAACAATGATCCCAACATGGAACAAGATGCTATTTTCAGCTGTTTAAGATTGTGCAGATTGAATGGCCCTGAAACACATTGCAAAGAGAAACAATCTGGAGTTTATGCATTCTAACTGCTGTATAAATGCAACAGCTATTATGTTTTTTCTTTACTTAAAAAATACAGAATGCTAAATTGAAGTCATTTAAGTATAACAAAGTGAAAAGTGGCCTATGTGATGTGTGTGCTGTGAGATCAGTGTAATTCACTCTTAAAAGTTTGAACCCCACTTATATTAAAAATGATTTGGACTTTTAATCATTTTATTGCCACGTTCATAGAAACTTCAAGAATGTAAAATTTAAATGCTTAGTTTAATAAAAGAAATTGATGAATTAAACATTTGAGACACAATAAAGTGTGTAATGATAGTTAATAGAAGCGACTACAGAGCATCTTGTTTAAAAACTCAAGAAACAAATTAGAGTAATTAAAAGTTTAAGGGCCAATGCATCAGTACTTGAGGCAAAATACTCGGATTAAAATGGTAATTTAGCTTATGAACTAAAGGCACGGCAGTCAGGACTCAGCACTGGTTAGGTTAGCATGCGTGTATGACTCAAATTTAGTACCCTAGTATGTTTGTTACGTAAACTAACAACCTTGACGTTCTCAAGTTTCTACCAATGTTTAGCATTTAAGTATTAAGTAGACCAGATTGAAGAGTCTTCGAAGTTATTTTTTGATACATAAAATCTCGAAGAAAAGTGCTCTAGAAATGCACATGCATTTATCTTTCCTGTATTGATATTATGCTTTATCCTATATTTTTTTCTAACACCATCCAACCATCATATTAGTTTTATCTTGGAAAACACAAATAAAAAAAGTAAAAAGATCTAGGTTTATGTGAAGTTTAAAGTGAACCTGTGTTTTTGTGGGCATGAGTCAAGTCCTCAAGAGGAGCAGAAATTGTAGTGATCTCCACTTCATTAGATTCCTTACAATGATTCAGAAGATTCTGATGTTCTTCATCCTCAATGATTCGCTCTAACTGATCACAATATTTTATGTCCAGCACCTCCAATTGAGGTAGGCTTCCTGCAATACAAGCTGAGAAGATAGATTTTAATTTTGTGCATCCATGGACATATAATTCTACAAGATTTGGAAGGTTCAAAACTTGTACAGGACCCCTAAATATATAGCTCAGCTCAGGTAGGTTCTCCAAAGACAACTGATGTAAACATGATGTCAATGGATCTAGCACTCCATTGATGGTAAGTCCTGTTAGCTGAAAGATGCCTTCTATTTTACAGTACCCAACCACAAGCCTTTCTACATTTTGCAGAGTTAGTAAAGGTGAGACTCCATTAACCACTTGGCTGCTATGTATAACAAGCGGCATCAATTCCTGCAAAAGCGTGCATAATAAACATGCTGGAGATCTATGATGGAAGGAAATATGCAAGTGGAATTTCTAAGATTCATACATCTGTTAACACAAATTAAAAACATTAAGATGAGATTGTCCATAATTTGTCATATTTGTGTTTTTTTTTCTCAAAAAGCAGTTAACTATCTTATCTTGTGAATACCAGCAAGACAAAAAGATTTATTTCCTTTTTCCTTCAAAGTTAGTTCAGTTCAATACATCTAACTGAACAGTAATAGAATTGAAACATCATTTTGGTTTTTATAAATCTAAATGATGGTTTTTATATATGTCAGGACTCATCATTTTATATTATTATATTATCTCATGTTTTTTTTAAGTGGCAGCCAATGATAACATTGTTTAATATATATTGCATAATTTTACATAAAGCAAGCAAATCAAGTATGGAGATAATAGCCCAACTTTCTAACTGCCTATAAGGTTTGAGAATATCTCATGACTCATTTAAATTGAAACATGCTAATTTAGAGATTTATCTATTATAATTGTAATTCTATATTTACAATCTAGTTTTTGTTTGTACTGTCTCCACGACATACATTTCCCCCCTAATGTATGTAATGTAATATACCATATCAAGGACAGAGAGAAAAGCCATTTCACGTTAAACAGTCATATAGGATTTCTATGAATTGACAAGTAATATTTGTTATTTAGCTGATTGGTGTTTAAGGTAAATAAAATAGAACGGAATAGGTAAAGCTTTCAGTTTTAAAGATGATCTAGTTAATCGTAATAAAAAGACAACAGAGTTATTTACTAACCCTTACATATAAGATGACAATCATGTATAAATCAGAAACTATATATATTAAGAATATATTGGAAGTGGTACCTCTGTGATATTATCACCTTGTTGCCTCATCGTTAAACCAGCAATGGAATTATTGATAGACATGATGTTTAACTCGGGACATTGCAGCAAATATAAGTTTTGCAAAGACGGCCACATTGGATGATAACTTTCTGGGCAAATGCTAATGATATTTGGCAAGTGTAAGAGCTTGAGTAATTTTAAAACAGGAAGCTCAATGATATGTAACTCATTTTGATTCTGACAGGATAACTGATCATGGTGAAACAAATATTTCAACTCAGGACCTTTGTCTATTTCCAAACATTCCAATTGTACAAGGCCCTTAGAGAAAGAGACTGGGATTAAGTATTCCAGTTGTCCACACCATTTGATAATGAGCCGTTTTAATTTTGTGAACAATAATCTATAACTCTGTTGACCATTATCATCTAAAACTATCTCTGCCTCCTCATCTGTCATTATATGCTTCAGTCCATCACAATGTCTTATTTTCAGCACTTCCAACAGTCCCAAACTTTGAGCAACAGCAGTTGAGAAGAGAGATGTCAACATGGGACAATTCTCCAATTTTAAGATCTTAAGACTCTGCAGGTTCAGCTTCCCTATAGATAATATGCTATGAAGTTGGCTACACTGAGCTAGGCGCAGCTCCTCTAATTTCTCAAAAAGGCCAAGGGGAGGTGGACCACGGCACAATGCTTTCAAACGCTTCATCCATGTGATTCTTAGCTTAACCAAATTGGAGAAGATAATCCCAACCTGAAACAAATTGGTAGTGTCAATCAAGCATTCCATCTCTTCAGAACTGCCAAGGTGAAGCTCAAACAACTCATTTGTACCTCCTCCTTCTATTTGAACCATGTCAGGGATGATATTTTTACAACCTCCCTTAATTTTTCTTAGAAAAAGAATTTCCGCTCTTTGTACCAGATCCTTGATGGCTGCAATTGAGGTGGGGACATCAAAATGGTTTAAAGATAAGAATCTTGATCTCAGATCACCTTTAAATTTATAATTATGACTTCCAATATCTAGATGATACCTTTGCAATCTGTGAGAAGAGCTGTTCTTGTGAAAGAATTTGGCCAGATTTTGATCATTTAATACCCTTTCTGGAAGATCATTTTTTATAAAATACAACTCTTCTAGCTGTGAACATCTTCCTAGCACCTCATAAGGATTTCCTCCTATAATGCACAGTGATGCATCTAGCAACCTCAACTTCCTCATTTCTGCTGTTTCATTTGGCAATTCGTGAATCATACAATTACAAAATTCAAGAGTCTCAAGTCTCTCTAAGTTTCCCAAAAAGGAGATGTTGTCCAATCTGCATCCTTTCAGGCATAAAGTTCGAAGATTTGTTAAGCAATGGATTGACTGGGCCGACAATAAACTTGGTGTTCCTTTTAAAAATCTATGATGATGCAAGGTCAAAACGTTGAGCTCTCTCATCCCTTTGAAAAGTGAATTTGGTACTTGAAAGGAACCTTTGCCATCTTTGTAGACGTATAGAATCTTAAGATTGGGACAATCCAGCTGATCTGGAAATTCATTTATGTTATGGCAATACAAGAATCTTATTGTATCTTTTATATTTGTGTCCTCTGTCAATGATTTTATATCCATCTTAGGACCCATAATGACATGAATCTCTTTCTTTGCTATCCACAAGGCTACATCACGGACTAGGTCATGCATTATCACAGATGGTCTTTCTTCAGCTTGAAGCAACAAACCAGATTTTATGAGTTTATTAATGGTTGCACCCACTTTGCTCCTTGCCCTCTTGTAGGAATTCACTTCTTCAAATAAACCTAGCCCAAACCCAAATCTGATTAAAATCTCGAGAGGAATTTCTGAATCTTCTGGGAATAGAGAACATAACAAGAAAAGTGACTTGGCTTCTTCATTCTTCAAATTATCATAGCTTAGTTGTAGACATTTATAAGGATTTTCCAGACCTGGCTCAATATCCAGTGGTCTAGAATCTCTCAATGTTTCCAATGCTTCCTCCCACTCAACTAGGCTTTTGCTCTTCAAAGTGCTAGCAACAGCTTTGATTGCAACTGGCAGTCCTTTACATTCATTTGTGATTGCTTGTGCCACACCCTTCAAGGCATCAGATGCATTATCAGTTATGCCTGCATGCTTTTGGAACAGAACCCATGCCTCTTCTTCAGTTATGAGTGATAGGGAAATCATTCTTTGGCAATCCATCATAATACATACTTGTAGACTTCGTGTAGTCAAGAGAACATTGCAACCCGTGTGATTTTCACCAAAGGGAATCCCTATGGCTTCAAAATCAAGCATTTCCCATACATCATCCAGAATTAAAAGAATATTTTCTCCATTAGTTAATCTCATACACAAGCGTTTGGCTCTCTGTGAGATATCTTCTTCCTTCAACTCGAAACCTAGTGAGCTTGCAATTTGGCCTTGTATTTTTCTAACCTCTATGGTACTGGACACAGCAAGAAAGACAACTCTGTCAAAAAGTTGCTCTGCTTCTTTACCCACTTCCTTTGCCAGGGCTGTTTTTCCAGTGCCCCCCATGCCATACACTCCAATCACATGAACCTCATCATCTTTAAGTGCATTTAGTACTTGATCATAAGTTGATTTTGTACTCTCAAAGTATATAAAACCTTCAGAGGAATAGTATTTCATGCCAATAAGTGTAGCAAGGCGTGAAAATTGTTTAAATTCACTGTTTGTATTGAGCTTTCTTATGGTGTGCATCTTCTTCGCTGCCTCCTTTCCTAGACGATATTGCCAGATCCAATTAGGGAAATGCCCAAAAAAACAACTCTTTTTTGTTTCTACTTTCTCTTCCAGCTTCTCAACTTCTGCCAATAGTATGTTTGCATCATTCAGCCACTGCTCAACAACATTGGCAATCTTTTCAGTTTTCTCTTTGGCTTTTTCAGCTTTGTCCAGAACATTTTTTCTTGTTAATATCAAATTCTGTTTTTCTTTTCCAACATCTTCAACAAAACTGCTGAAGCAGAAGGAATAACGAACTTGACGTATTCCTGCATACACCAAATCCTTCAAAATCGCAGACCCAACAGATGTACCAAATTCCATTGCCATTAAAAGCAACTTCACCTGAAAAGAAGAGACAACTATACTAATTAGAAATCCTCAAAAACATCCATTTGATATTCAAGTTATGCTATGAATAGGGGGGAAAAAGGCTATAAAGAGGAAAGGATGTGAATACTTCTTGACATTGATTCCAATTGAATACATTTACAAAGTAAATTGTTGCAGTTGCCACAAAATAATCAAGATACACAATTTGACATCTCTTGTACAACTTTATACTATCTAGTTATACATGCTATTCTATGTCAGTTTGCAATTATTTATCAACATAAAACATGATGTGTTACTAGCAACCATAGGAAGGTGTACAAAAGTGTAAAAGGAGTTGTGCTAATAGCATTAATGCTTAAATGAATGTTGGTTTGCAATTACCTGTACTGTATGCATAGATCACTCTTCCTAAAGAATAATTTAAGATCATAGAGAAGAATTCATAAGAAGAAACAAAAAGGCCATGTGAACTAAATTTTAATATATTTTGTTAAGAAGAACTATACTCTCTCTAAACAAACAGTAGTGAGAAAAGTACTAATTTGAATAGAAGATCACGTATCACAAAATCAAAATGATCCAAAATGCTTTTGGGCAATAGGGACAAAGAACATAACTTGAACACCATAACACAAGTAAAATTTTCATCAGTTTTATATTATGGATTATCCAGGAAAGTAATTTCTTCTTGATCAAGCAATGCAAACTATTAGAGATATAAAACTATTCTTAGGTCTCCACTTAACAGCTTAAGCTTTTAGCAAAGTTGGTCTTTGACACAAACAAACCCATGGTTTGGTGCCTAAAGTACCTGGGTGTGAACCTATTTTGTTTTCATCTTATATTCCTTAACACACTAAATTTTCTGACTTGTCCACACCTACTTTTCTTTGTCGACCTTAAAAATCATTCTATCAAAAGTCTACTAACAAGAATCTCAGCAATACATTTGACATATAGTTGTCAGGATAACTAGCAGTAGCACTCTTTTCTATTAATGTTATAGTAGTAAAGATATAGCTGCATCAATTGGAAAATATCTTTGAGAAAATATTGAACAATCCTTTTGATACTTTCTGCCAATAATGTCCCAAGCAATTTTGAAGATACAAGCCAAAAAGTATAGCAATATTAGAGCAATGTGACTCACTATTAGACCTGAGGAACCTCTGACAGAAAGAAAACACAATACTCTTTACTTCCACAGTATCTCAAACAAAGTCCTCAGCATCATTAAGAATACAATTAACAGAATGCTTGGTATGTCTGATCTTTTAGCAACTTGAAAATATATTGAACAGCTACCACCATGTATAAGCTTATTATTGGATTTTTAAGCGTAAAGTTGGGTTTCAACATTTCTGAACTTTCTCATTCTCTGACAAATACACCTTCTCTTTTTGAATTAAAGCATAACTAAAATTTGACAAGAACAAGATTTGAGTAGTCATGACTTATCATCTCCCCTAGAAATGTCTAAATAAACAAACAGAATCCATCTTCTACCATTCTCTCTTAGCGATCTTCAAATTCTCACATATTCTATACATTGGAAACTTGTGTTAGAATATTAGGATTCTTCTTGTTTTAGGAGTGTTAGAGATATTGGGTTGGGCATGTACTAGTTGTATCACACTAGCTTGACATCTAATATTAATATAAATAGGAGTATTAGGTTAGTGTTTTGTCACATCTCATCTCATCACATTCGTAACTTTTTCTCTGCTTCTCCCTTTCCATCTTTTCCCTATAACTTCAATGTACTCCAAGTAAGGATACAAGACAAAGACAATGATCAGATACAGCAGGGGCTGAAAACCTCACCGGAATAGTGGAAATAGAGAGAATCTAGAAACAATCAACAAATAATCTATCCAATTCATATGGCTACAAATCTCAGACTCTGTCATATTGCCAAGTAAAACAAGCACTCTAAGAAAGGGGAAATCAACCATACCAATATGTTGAACATAATTATTACTAAAATAATATTCAATACTATAGTAAAGTTATGCCCATCAGTCATCTCCAAATTTCCCCAAGTCCATACTTACAAGAAAAGCTACTGTACTACTATTCCTTAAAATCCAGCCACAACTCACATTTTCCTTCTAGCAGCTCTCCATACTTACCTTCAAAGCTACTGTACTATTCCTTCAGACCCAACAATTCTCCAACCTTCACCATAAGCTGGAGTAGGTTGCAAAAATCAGAATTAGAAGAAGATTATGGAGCATTAACAGCACCAATCCCTAGGAAAGATTCATCATATATTACAGGTATTGCAGCTTCAGTGACTGTTCCTGCACTTGGTAATAAATAATAATAATAATAATAATTTGGGCATAGAAAAAATAGAAATTGAGGTAGACAAATTAAAAAGAAGAAAAAGAACAATAAAGGCACCAAAAAAAGCAGCATATAGATGATACAGTTGTGTAGAATTTTACCTCTTTCCCAGAATTATTAACAGCTCAACACTACCTTCAAGTCTGCCTCTTGTTATATTTTTATAAACATCCGAGAATAATTCAACCAATGATTACTCTTGATACCTGTCTTTTTTTTTTTTCAGGACATTGGTATTTAGTGTAATTGTTAAACATCTATTAATTATTATTTATATTTAATAAATTTTTAAATATTTATCATAAAATCAATGATTGAAAAGTCACCTTAAATACTAAAAACCCATCATCATATACCATGTCAACACACTTTCAACTAGGATCAGTCATATATTATCGCTAGAAACCAGAGTCACAAGCTCCCCAGTAGTGACAATGACTAGCAACTAACACACGGCAATGACTTATGAGTCAACGCCAAAAACAACTCTTAGATAAAACCGTTGGCTGCCTCTATGTAAAAACAACTTGTTTTTTATTCAAATAATGCCTATTTTATTAAGACTTACTAAAATATATTTTAAAAAAATTATTATGAAAATTCTGCATATCTTATTATTTCAATGTAGAGAAATATGATATTTTATTAAAAAAAGGAAAATAGAAAAAATAGAAAAAAATTAAGAATTGAAATATTGAAATGCATCATATTTATGGATCATATTTAGTGTAATCCACGCGTAAGCTATTTGGATCAATACATTCTACAAAAACAATTTAGTTTTGATTTAATATGAACGTAAATGTTTTTATACTATTACTTAATTATGTGTTAAAAAATTATTTAGCACTTAATTTTGTCAATCTCTAAAATTGATGTGTTTGATTGTAGTGAAGTTGATTATTGGAGTATCTTTAAAATTGTGATCGTCTCTGTAAAAGGGTAGCGTAATTCCTTCATTTTACACTTGTTCACACATCTCCTGCAATTCTTAATGCTATGATGCATGTCCTCACTAGAAGCGTCAAGTTTAGATATGTTTCCCAGGGTGTAAGGTGTTATTTGGTTCAATGTTTGAAAAAATATTTTTAAGAATAACATGTTTAGGAATAATATTACTAAGAATGGTATTTTTAGAAAATGATGATTACTAAGTTTGTTTAATTAAAAAAAATTCTGAGAATAACTCAAACCGCCAGCTACAATAGCAGAAGTCGCATGTAACCGTCAACATCTAAAGGCGGCAGAGGTGACTGGATTCTGGTGTCCAAGGCGGTGGCTGAGATAGTCGAATTTCGGTGACCAGTACAGTGGCCAAAGTCGTTGGTCATTGTCAGTCGCCGCCCAACAACTTGCGGTGGCTAGATTCATGTGACGAACGTTGCAGTTGAAGTTGCTAGCCACTGTCAATAATCGGCGGCAGCAACAGGGGTGGTCGGATTCCAACGATCGGCACAGTGGCAATGTGGGTGGTCGAATTCCCAAAACTTATATCAAAGATAAGAATCTAACACTCCCATGTTAAAATTTCAACCAAACACCCTATAAATAAATTTGCTAACATGCTGGAGTAATGTAAGTAGCCGAAAGGCTCTTACCAGTATTTGATTTGTTACTTGGTTGTGGAAAAGCTTGAGTTGGGCATAGTGCAGATATATATTCTCGGGTCTGGTCTTCTTTGCAAATTGAATGAACCTACTGTCATAACAAAATATAGCCATTGTATGTCATGCCCATGCGGTACATGAATTAATAGCCACTGTTTCAATGAGTATGGGAAGTAGAGGTTTGGTTCATTTTCATCAAATAAGAAATAATTTCTTAAGTTGCATAACCCAAATTCTTTTTGCTTTTAAGAATAAAAATGATTGGTTCAGGATGTACAAAATACAGGGATTTGATTATCATCATCTTTTTGCGGTGAATATCTTGGGTCAGCTTCTCTCCCTGTTGATGTAAATGATTCATTTTCTAGCAATG
Organism: Styphnolobium japonicum; assembly: GCA_023212625.1. Classification (NCBI taxonomy): domain Eukaryota; kingdom Viridiplantae; phylum Streptophyta; class Magnoliopsida; order Fabales; family Fabaceae; genus Styphnolobium; species Styphnolobium japonicum. Next base: position 10,134,563 of record JALBWW010000010.1, read on the forward strand.
TGGGATAGAAACATGGAATTATTAAGTTCAAGGGCAAGCATAAATTTAATGTGAAAAATCAATAGAACATTTAGATGGTCAATTAATCATTTTAAATGGTTGTTATTGTTAACGAAATTGATTATTGGTCTTTCACTTAAAATATGTATTGATAGGTATTTTTTAAAATTAAGAATCCTTAAAATCATATGATGTTCTTTCTGATGAATTGTTATGTGTTTTAATGACATTGTGTGAATAATCTAATTTTGGAGGCATGACTCTTTTTTTTATATATACGGATGGAGTAAAGTATTTTTTTTCCTTTTCCTTATTTTATTCGGTCATTAATTAGTTAAACATGTTAAATTTTAAAATGGAAATCGAGATAGGACAAAAAGGGAACATTGCTTTACATATATAATCATTAATTCTATGTTAATCTTCGTAGTGTTCTTTATTGATTTTATTTTTTATTAATTTACTAGGATGTATAACAATTAACAGGTATGTTTCTTTTTTATTTTATTTATTTGTATTTCAATTTCAAAATAAATTAGATGAAATCAATAATTCAATAACTTCCACTCAGCACCTATTGAGTCATGTGCTCTCTCGACTATTTTTGAATTCTTCAGTGACCTTATGTTATGTCTTATCCTACTTATGACTCATTAATGAGTTTATTGGCTTGATAAGTTCAAATCAAATACTTTTTTAATCTAATAGAATAAATTCTTTTTGCCTAAATTTTTAAAAATTCTTTAATTAAAATTAATTGATTCATAATTATTTTTTCTTAAAAACTACATAGCTTTGACTTTCTCCTTGCACGTTGGAGATGCGTAAGCATTCACCACAAGTTAAATTCGTAATTGTTTTTAATTAAGCTTTTTAATCTTTATTTTCTCCTAATTTGTAAATTTTTGTAATTTAATCTTTGATTTTTATTTTTTCCCCAACTCGTAAATATTTTAGATTGTTTTTATCTACTTTATATGTAAATATTTTAACTTAGCCATTGGTCTTTCTTTTTATCAATCTTATAAATTTTTTAGGTTAGTCATTAATCTTCCTTTTTGCCAAATTGCAAATATTTAAATCTTTGCTTGCAAATACTGTACTTTAGTTTTTAATCATTGGTGAATATTCAATCTGAAATTCACCCTACCATTGGTGAAGGGATTTCACCTTTGAACGCCTTATTTTCTCGGATCATATTTTAAAATAATAACAAAACAATAAAAAAATTTAAAAAATAAGAAAATAAAAATAGAAAAGGTTTTTATTTATTAATCAATGAAAAACAAGGAAGTGAGAGAAAAAAAGAATGAAGGGATCCAATCTTATTACAACCAAATAGCCCAAATAAAAAGGAGAAAGGGGAAGGGATAAAAAGCTCATATTAAAGAAAAGGCACATGCCTCACTCTAAAACCATAGTCACTAATTTAAATATCAGAGCCAAAGAGGAGAAGGGGGCAACAACAAAGGGACAGATTAAAAAAAAAAAATGGCGACTAGGGCAATCGAAAAAGAAGGAGAAAAAGGCAGCCACATAGAGAAGAAAAAGGACAACAAGAGAAGAGAGGAGTGGCGATTTTCTTTTAGTGAGATTTCAATCAAATAGTAAGTTGTCCTCTTGCTTGGCTTCTATATTCATTCTTCTTCGAGATCTTGAGTCTTTTGCTTGCAATCTCAGTTTAGGCTCTTATACCGATTTCCAATTACTTTGCATGGGTATGGGGAATGAATGCATACTCAGTTTCATGACTCAAGAATATGTGAACATGGTTTAGTACGTATTTTATATGTGCTTTGCTTAGAATTAGAGATCTCTGTATATGTATCCTCATTGATACTTGTTATCTGAGATCTATGAATTCTTGATGCACCTTCTGGGAGCTATCAATCCCCTATTAAGACCGCCGGTCATGCCGCACCTAAAGCCACCTCCACGTCCATAACAGATTATTGTTGTGTCTCACTTAAATAGAATCTCTAAAAGTCCACATACACAGAAGCCATAAAGCCACAACCACTGGAATCCACTCTTTTCTTTTCCAGTAAAAACCCAATTTCCTTTAGTCTCATAATAAAGTTCACCCATTATCCTGGTCTTTTACTACTTGCTGCTGCCCTCAAATTATTTGATCAAATGTCAACTTTGGTATGCTATATCTCTGATGATTAGATTTGATCATGCTTGTCCTATAATAACTTGTGAGTGTGTCGAGCTTTATATATCTCAATGAGACACAATGCAATAGCATCACCGCGTGAAGGTCCTTGGCTTGTGTTTTGAGCGTTTGGATTTGGGATGGTATTTTCATATCCCTTCATTCATTAAATTGAAATAACCAAGTGAAATACAAGAAGTGGAGTTGAATTGTATTTCTTAACCTTTTTGGAAAACTTTTCTAAAACTTTGTTGAGAGGTAAATGAGAATGAACGAAACGGAAACTCTTTAAGTCTATTAGACGCAAAGAGAGTTTTTCTAAAGTGATTGGACGCAAGTTAAAAACTCTATCTTTATCGAAAAGAGTAGTTATGAAAAACAATATCAATCCCCATATGTTAGTAAAAAGGAAATATAGCACAAAAAGGAAAGAAAAGCATACACTAGATATTTATATTGGTCCACTCTCACAACCCGATAGCTATGCCCAGTCCTTTCAACCTGAAGGAATTTTTACTAAACTTTCGAAGTTTACAAGTATTTTTCTCAATGCCTCTTCAGGCTACAACAAGTATTATAAAACCTCTTCATGTTCTAACCAACAAGTATTCTTTTATACACAGCATTTTCAAGCTTAACAACAACAATAGATAAAGGTGTTTGAAAAACACTTGAGTTTAGCTCACAGTAAGTGAGGATAAATAAATATGCTCAAGTAAAAACTCTATTACAAGAGTAAGAAGAAAAGGTAATAACACAGAGTGAAGCTTTGAATATTTTCTCTTGTTCTGTTGATATTCTTGATTACTGCTTTCTTCTTCAAAGACTCTTGTATTTATAGGTAGTGATCACTTGAAAAGGTCTTTGTGAGCTTCTTCGTCCAACGGAAATATTTATTACCGTTCTGAGTAGCATTAAATGCATTGTACAGATAACGTGTTGATCTTCCTCTGTAAAGTGGCTCTAGTTATCAATAATAGCGAGGAATAAGATATCTTAGTTCTAACTTTTCTGAACACGCAGAAAGTTCCTCATTTGCTAGCTTTTGTAGTTGTTATGAGTGTCAGCTCTAGCGTACATAGTTGATCTCTCAAAAGTCACATTTGTTAGAGATCCAATCAGCAGTTAATGCATTTTGTTTTGCTTGTCTTTGATTTGTTTTGGCCGAAGCTGTTTTAAAGAGAAAATAACAGAGACAAAACACGCAGTGGACGATCCAATAACACAATAATATATTTCACACAGTATTGGATGCATTGTTTAAAGATGGAATATAAAACAAAATAAGTTCTTTAGTCCAAACGAATACAACTTCGTAAAAGTATAAGTTATTTCAAAGCTTATTTGTTCTTCTTAATTTAATATATGTTGTTATCTTTAAAACATAGAGAGGTTAAATTTTCTTGAATAATTTTGGTCCTAACAAGATAATAAAATCTATCTTTAGTTCCAACATAAATCGTACTCAAGCCATTGTGAATCATGCATGTAAATGCACTCATTTTTTTTTTAAATTTATGATCTTATTTGCTTTTAATGGCCATGGGATTTCAAATTGTTGGCTTTTGATTTGATAGTTGCCACATATCCCAAATTCACGAGTATTGTCTTAAGTGTGACGTTATTTTATTTCCAAATATGTCATGAAACATAATCATTTGTTTTGAAATTGACGACGATCATTGGAATGACAAAAAGCAAGAAATGAATAAGACAAGAAGGAAATATTTAATAATCTTGTGAGTTTTTTTTTCCATAGATACTGAGTTGGATACATACATAGTGCTTTGTACTTATCATGAATATTATTATTATTTTAAAAAAATTATATTTAACCTCCTTGCATACCTTGCTTTTAATTTTAATATGTTTATTTTCCTTCTAAAAAAATAATTCCGTGGCCTTGTGCCAGAACAAAATTTTGCTTAGGATTTAAAATAAAATTTAAATATGAAATAAATGTAATTTACTTAGTAGACTTAAAGAGTTCATTATTCACATGACTCAGTTTGGGGTTATTTTTTGGCCCAGTACCATGACCAATCTTGTTGGATTTAAAATAAAATAAATATGATTCACTTAGTGGGCTTAAGAAGTTAAGTACTCACTTGACTTATTTTGGGATTGTTATGTGGCTCAGTGTCATGACCAATCCTCTTTAGGACTAAATTCAAAGATATTAAATTTAATTCACTTAGTAGGCTTAAGGAGTTAAGTATTCACTTAACCTAGTTTGAGGTTGCTCTGTGGCTCTGTGCCTTATCCAATCCTACTTAGGATATAAGATAAAATTGAACTAAAATAAATTGATATTTATTTGTTGATTGCTTGTGTATAGTTTTTAATTTGAATGGAGTAAATTTATTTTTGCTAAGGTTATTAAATTTGTACAACTAGCTTACGGTAACCGTCTTATGGTGGATGTATTAGGGGTGTTGTAGGATTAAGTTTCCACCATTCCTTGTGCATAAATTTACTCCCGAACCATTATCCGGTTTGCAGATCAATTTTTTTCAATCTTTAAAAAGGATTTTGCCAATCATTTTCCCTACTAAATAAAAGATTGGTGACAACTCTATTTTTAATCAATTTTCCGGCCATCACCTTGTGATCACGGATGTGACATCGATGATGACTTTATCCATGGTGATTGACCATCACTACTACATTATAGGGTAGTAGACCCAGTCATATTGAAATAGATATTACAGTTTACAACACCTATAACCAAAATGATGAGGATAATGTTCAACACGATGACTTCATAATTCATGTCAGTTTCATAATGAAGGTGGGGAGGCAATTTGGAAAATGTCCCAACCTTCTTTAGGTCTTCACCAACATCCCTGAGTTCAACCTTAAACAAGTCTCATCAAGTAAGGTGAATGACAAAACACCCATGAAGTGAACGTCAATTCCTCAACTGGCAACCACTTGGATGTCTTGGCCACCTACTTAGGCTAGCATTTATCAGCCTTCTTGGCAACCTTGCTAAAACCTTAGACAATATATATGCTAACTTGGTGAGAAAAATGAAATGATTGACAATCACCTTGAAAAATCAATAAGAACAACAACTAAGTATGTGTTTGAATTACATTTTGGAAACTTGACTTTGACTAGACGAGGGTTTATAGTAACTTGATTTATGTTTGAATACTTTTATCTGAAAAGTGATTTTGGCATAATTAATGTTGCTTAGATAATGTTGATCAAAATCACTTTTATGTAATTACCAAGAAAGGGTATTAGTTTCAATTTCTTCATCCAAATTGTCCTTCTATTTCATTTCATTATTTTTAAGGTATAGATTAACAAATAAAATAAATGTTTATAGCAATTTTTCACTTTTTGTGAAATTATTAAATTAAAAAAAATATGTGGATGGTATATTAACTTTTGGAATGAAATGCATAGTCCTATTAAAAAAATCACAATTTAAATGAAATGGGTAATAAAAGCATTAAGTTAGCAAAATTACTCGACATTGAGTATCTAATTAAATGTTAAATAACAAGTACGAATAAGAAATATCATTTATTAATACATCACAATTTTGAAATAAAACTACACTATTGATTATTATGCATGTGCTTTATAATTTGATCTCGAATTGAGTCTTGAACACAATGCATCACTATCAAAGAAACTATGACTTGGGGACAAATCCAAACCAACCTGATTATCATTATCTGCTTCAAGTATGCTTTCATCTTCATAGCGACTGAATTCGATATCTGTTTTAATATTCCTTCAAATGAAGTTACGTATAGTTAGTGTTGCACTAACTTTTGAACTAGTGCTTCAGTTTTGAACCTAGGCATGTAGTGCAAAATTACAAACTTATTCTTCTATATACCAAAAGTCCCTTCTATTGTACACCTCAAACTTAATTGATAATAATTGAATACTTCATTATAAGTTGCAAATTTGAACGAATGCCCAAAATCAGGAAGGTGATAATGCTCACATTTATATGGATTGATGTATCCAATTGGTGTTGGATAACCAACATCCACCAAATAATATTTTACTAATAAACAATGATATTATTATCATGTATAACATAATTTTAATATAAATGTAAATCACTTATAGCTATGAGAAAGAACAAATCCGAAGGTGGATGTGAAAAAAGAACAAATCTGAAGGTGGATGAGAAAAATTCATGTAAGCGGTTGTGAAGACATTATTAAAAATACGAGCATCGTGGGCAGTGCCTTCCCATCTAGGCAATACAAAAGTGAAGAACATGTTACAATCACATACAACCATTACATTTTGTGTTGGATGTCCCTTTCTTCCAATGAATTTTAGTTGTTCACTAGGGCTAGCCACACACAGGACACAAGTGTCATCAATTGCTTTTGTTGTTTTCTTAAAAAATGGCCAATATCGTCTGTCATTTTGAATTTTTGCATCAATATCATGAAACTTAAGATCTTATGGCTTAATATATTTGATGGATAGTTAAAGGCAAGTAATTGATACCTTGTGGAAGTGCCTAGTTACAGTATCTTATGAGTGTTGTAACCTTTCTTGTATCATCTTATTGTCAACCCTATAGGCAACCATGTTTAAGAACATTGCAACCATCTCTTCAACCCCTATGCGTTTAATATCCTTTGAATCATGTTCAACCTACTCAATACAAAACATAAGGAAGATATGTTTTTCCATCCAGAACATCTCATAAACAATGAATAGGAGTCCCTCACAATGTTTGTTGTACCAACACATTTCGTATGTGTTCACTAGTTCTACGTGGCTTTTTACATAAATAAAATACTACATATTCGCCAATCAATACATCCACTGATTTAACATTCTCTATAACAGCATCGGTGGTATTAAACCCTGATTCTCCATTCCAATTTTGTATTTTATTCTTTCTCACCTATACAACACACTTGTTAATAATCATGATGGAAAATTTAATATAACCATGACATAATTTGAAATAAATGCATATAAGTGGATTGTAGCAATTTTTTTTGAAAAAAGGAAAGAGTAGTATTATTTGCACATTATACACTTTTTATATACTTATTAAGTTAAATTAGAACCATGGATTATCTAAAAATATTAATCACTATAATTACGTATATAAGAATTAGGGAATGAAAAGATAAATGACTTAAAAAATAAAGGGATAAGGTTCAAGATTTTTTTATTAAAGATAAAGTTTAGTATGTTATTTTCCTTTCTAACAAAAGATAAGAACATATATTGAGATTGAGTAAATTGTCTTCATATGTCTACAATTATATATATTAAATAAATGATAATATCAATTTAAAGATAACTACTACAAAGATAGCAAAATCAATTTGAAGATAATTAACCACTATAAATCTGCAACATCAATTTAAAGATTACTATAAAGATAAAATAAACATCTTTTGTATAACTACAAATTTTCACATTCATTATATTTAAAATCAAATGTCATCTGATTTTAGAAGGAATAATCATGCAGAATGACTCCTTACTACCTCTGAAATCATGAATCTTACTTTTACTAATCTATTTAACCCAATTAAAGGCAACAAATAATTAAGTGTTCATTAAGTACAACAATGGAAAAGATTGATGATGGAGCTAAGAATAGAGGAAACCACTCATAAAAATAATCTGCAATCCTCATATCCTTGAATAATAAATTGATATTGATTTATGTCACTCGTAATATTCACCTTACATTTGCTAGTTGTTCATGTTAGATTGACATATATTATTTTCTAGTTATTTTGTTTATATCAAAACTTAAAGCTAATTAAACTAAATTTGCAACTTAATCATTTCACAAATTGACAACAACGGCTTTGCCATCTCAATAGTGGGATTCTAACCAAATAATCTAATTTATCTTCAAAATCAATTACATCCATATTTGTGGAAGAACAACCATCACTTGCAACAACTATATTGACCAAACTCCCCACATTCTGATCAAGGAGTCACAAGCTTGAAAAGCAAACAATATCATCTTCCCATTATCACAATTGAGAAGCAAGACAGAATGGAGCTATTTAATCTAGAAACTTTAACATGCATATCAAAGGGATAACATCATCTAAGCAATTAACCACTTCTGTAATACATGTATAATGACATAAGAATGCTTACATTTCTGTAGCTTTTTTTTCTGCAAAATATTACAATTTCTGCAACATTTTTGCAGCATTTTTTTTGCTACAAAACATATATTGCAGTTTTTGTATCATTTTCTATTGCAAAACTCTTACATTTCTGCTACATAATATTGCAGTTTCTACTGCAAAATGCTTGCATTTTTTTGCTGTTTCTACAGACTATAGTAAAGTACATTCTTAGTATGCTCATCTTTAAACAAAGCCTCCTTTGGGCATAATCTAATATATAACAAACAATTACATAATTGCCTATGATCCAGATGTTACTTAAAATGAATACAACTATTGATCCATATTAATCCAAATACAAAAGCATAAGCTATTGATCCAAAAGCAATTGGATAAGCCAACTACATAAACCATTAATCCATATTCAACTAACAAAGGGTTACATATTCATGAGTCATGGATAACTAGGGGCTACATGCTTAAGCCAATGCAACTTTTTTTACTCCATTCCTTGAAAGGTTCCAAGCATCTCCTTTGTAGGCTTGATCATCATCAATTGACAACAATTGATATGCAAATCTGGGTCATTTGCAAGATCATCCATGGTCTAAAGCTTGGCTCATCACTTCACTAATAGTTGCACCAGCTACAACAACATTGTGTGACAGAGTAGTCTCCGTAATCACACTTATAGCATCAGCCATCCTTGAGGAGGTAGAAACTTTGGCCTTACTTATCCTATGACCACGACCAACTCTCTTTCTCTTCTCACCACTTTTTTGGCTAATAGTTCTTGGGAAGTGTTTATATTGATATTTGCAAGTTCATTAGTGACTCTAGCACTCACAACCTCACTATCCTTGAAACCTTCCTTCGAATCTGCACACAACCACTTTTAAAGCATGGATGACACTCGTCATTATCTTCATCTAGGCCATTAAGAAATATCCCTAACGAGGGTGTCCAAACAAATTATCTAGTTGTCATATTCCAACATAGAGCATAAGGCAACGTAGCAGAAAAGAATCACCAGGTATGTTTTTATTAAGGGCTAAACTATAAAAATGGGAGTAGGCAAGATTATCAAAGAAACTCATAGTGCCACTTTTCATCTAGTAGTGATTTGAAAAATAGATAGGCATAGTTTAGACATTTAAATTTTTAACTCTTCTAGGTCCAATGGAAGAACTAAGAAAAACAAAAAGTAGAAAATAAAATAAAAACTTCCTAGCCAACTAAACCAAGGTCACGTAGAAACTAAGGTCATGAAGATGCATGAAACTTAAGTACCACTACGGTAGCAAGTGTTAGATGCTTAATACTCAATTGAATAAATAAAACAAAGAAAAACAAAGAATAAACTACTAAAGTCCTAAGGCACCGTGGAAGATGTAAAAGGTGAAAGGAAAAGACTATCAAATAAAGCAAGCTTCCTATTGTTAGTCCAAAAGGAACTTGACTAACGGTTTTGTTGTGGAAAGCAAATGGACCATGTAGGAAATAAGACAAGGAAAGGAAGGAAGGTGATTGGATAAGAACTAAACAGAAACTGCACCCCCAAAAGAAGCAGTAGGAAGTAAGGAAAGAAAAGATAAAATATTGAAACATAACACTAAGAACACTATTACTAGTCTAAACAAGACTTGACTCACGGTTGGTGTGTGTGGAAAACCATGATCATTTTTCTGTTTCTGTTTCTGTCCATGCAAGAAATAAGACAGCTGCTACAGTAAACCAAGGAACCGTGAGAGAAAAACCAAGGAAAAGAATAGGTAAGCTAAGCAAGTCAAGGAAACAAGGACTTAAGCTTAGGAAAAATTAAGTAGAGAGTTGCCACGGTGTGGCCAGCAGCCACAAGATAAAGCCACACCATTAATAAGGACTTGACTAACAATAATCAAAGCAGAAGATGAAGAAGGCAGTCACGGTTTTGTAGTCCAAGCAATCATAACTCAAGATAACTAGTAGGAAAACTAAGTTAAGAACCAACCAAATTATGCTAATGGTTGGTTACAAACTAACCAGAATTTTGAGTATAAAAAGACACCAACTCACCCACGGCACCTACACACTCACTACAACATCAAAACACTCTACACCCTTGGACGAAATTACTCACGTGCAAAGGGTAGGGATCAAGCCTCTTGAACTAAACCATGGTTGTATTATTTTTATCTAGCTTTGACATCTCTTTTCTATAAAAGTCACGTATAGTTTGAGAAGAAAAGAAAGCATATTTTTCATAATCTTGTCACTAAGACTATTGTTATTTGCCATTAGTAGCAATCAACCTCTTAAACTAACTTATGGCTGTCTTGTTTTCTTGCTGTTTTGATATTATACTTTAGCTATATGTTAGTTACTTTCTTTCACTTTACTTCCTTTTATCTTCCATAAAAGTCACGTTGCAATTTGGGAAAAGAAAGGATTTGGTTTTCATGGATTGATGTTAAAACATGATGTTGTATACATATGATGAAACGTTACTTTCATAAAATTCTTAAAGCTTATTTTCTTTCTTTTGCTAGACAAGGACGTAGAGTCCATGCATCACACACTTGAGCTTTGTTTCTACACTTATGAGATATGGTGTGGACTTTTGTTTAAGACATACAAAATCTGTTTTTAGCATGTGTGTGTAAACCGTGAGGTAAAAGGATGGTTTCTATGTTGGAAATTGTTGACTTAAGACATGTTGTTTCCAAAATTATGTGCATGGTTTTAGACTCAAGTATAACGGAGACTCTTGAATGTGTAAGACTTGTGGGGACCGAGGCAAGGCTCCAAAAGGTCTTGGATGTGAACTTTTTTTGGGGACCGAGACAAGGCTCCAAAAGTGGTAGCATAAAGCCAAGAGGAATTTCCTAGTTTATGTGTTTGACTTAGTGGCTACAAAAGGAATTAAATTAGTCTTTGGTGAGACCAAGAGAACATGTACTATGAGTACAAGAAAGGACCCTTGGAGATACTTGAGCAAGAATATATCTTTGTGCATAAATTTTGTTTTCTGTAAGCAGCCATGCATTTTCTGTGAACAGCAGTTGGAACCATAAAGAGAAAATTTTCTATCTATTGTATATTTCTTGATTCCTACTAAGATTATATATCTTATGTATTTTCTATGGTTTCAGATTACTCAGCATGAATACTACCATAATCTGGATTGAAATCAAGTGGTCTTGGGTTTATTCCGTGAACGATGGCGGCAACTAAGTGAAATTTTATTTCATATGTCCAAAATGTAAAATAGGGAATCTGTAAGACTTGCTTTTGTTAAAGACAAATGTAGGGGCAGGAGCTAGGAATCTTTGGTCTGGACTTTTCTATTGTATTCTGTGGGAGAATAGAGAGCCTACAGTAGGCTAATGGGGTCACTACACTAGTAGCTACCACATCTTTGAATAGTGAATTGGTGGGCAAACCCTTGTTCCTGAATTTTCCATCTTGAGGATTTTCTTGCATGTTTACAACTTATCATCAAAGCACATTACATTATAAAATAAATCCAAAACTTGCAATTTGAGATTTATTCACCATAAACTAGTTGCTTTTTCCCCCCCACCACTCTTCTTTTGCATCTACAATATTTTTTACACTATCCTACCCCAAGCCTATTTCTTTTGCAAACAATTCGTACGACATTGACCATTCTTTATTTATGCTATTCCACTTGTGTTTCAATTGTGCCTTGCCATATTGCCTTCCACTTGTCCCATTAAATTGGGATATAACAACTTTCCATTCCTTCTTTGTAAGGGTGGTTCCATAGCGTTCCCCTTTATAAACTTGATCCAAATATGCTTGGATAAGTAAGGGGTATTCATAGTGTCTTGCCTCTTGTTGCTCATAGTTATTATATTAGACACAAAGAGACATGTTATTGAAACTAAGTAACACTTATTTTTTGTTTCCCATTAGTCTATAGATTCACAACAAGAAATGAGAAATGGTTTGTTCCTTTGTTAATTCATCAAATGTCTGATTGAAGACAATAGGTTGAAGAAAAAAAGTGTGCTAGTGCTAACCATGGGCCAAATTCATTCATAAATTAAAGGAAAAGGAAAAGCATTGTATAGATCATTAATATCCTCATAGATATTTCATGATTAAAGGTTAACCATGTTTTGATTAAATTTTAGATAAATATTGTCATGTGTAATTATATCCATAGTAAAGCATGTAAGGCATACCCCAATAACATGTGTAGAGAAATAAACAAAAACATGGAATCAAGGAGAAATAAAGACACCAGTGAAGACAAATAAACACCACGAGCAAGGAACAAAGGATTGAATTTTAAAACCATGAACCAAATTTTAGAACAAAAAATTGACATGGCAAAAATAAAAACCTATAAGGAACCATGAGTTGTTGCTTGAGCTAGGAGGAGTTGGAACTAAAGAAAGAATTTAGTTTCTTAATTGCTCAATAAAATTGAACTCCTCAATATTTTGAAGATAACAACAATATTAAAGATAAACATGTTGGTTCATCAGTATGAGCTCTTCAAGATGGGAGAGCATGAGAACATTGATCAAATGTTTGGACGATTCCAAACAATCATCAATAATTTGAGATATCTAGGAAAGACATATGATAATCAAGATCATATCAGAAAAATTTTGAAAAGTCTTTACAGGCAGTGGAGGCCTAAGGTTACTACCATTCAAGAAGCAAAGAACTTAGATTCTTTTACCATGGAGGAACTCCTAGGTTCTCTTAAAGTTCATGAGCTTGAACTTCAAGAAGAAGAAAGTTCAAGAAAAGGCAAATCAATTACCCTAAAAACTCACAAGGGAAATGCGTCCAAAGCATTTAAAGCTGAAGAATCTTTAGATGTGACTGAATCATATGGAGAAGATGCCTTAGAAAACGATAAGTTATCTTTCATCTCTAGAAAGATACAAGCAATGTAGAAAAAGAAAGGTGGCATGAGAAGAAAACACTTTGGAAGAAGAGCTCCAAAGGACAGGACTGAGACAAAAGACAAAATTCTAATCATATGCTATGAGTGTAAGAAGCCGGGACATATCAAGGCTGAATGCCCTTCTTTAAGTAAAGATAAGGAGAAGAAAAGAAAACTAATGGTAACCTGGGAAGATCTTGACCTCTCATCAACATATGCTTCATGGCAAGCACATCCTCTGATGCTGAAGAAGATGAGGTAACAAATTTTGACTTTAATCTTCAAGAAGCATTCAATGAACTATTAAATAATTCATCTATTCTATTTGTTGAGTACAAATCTCTCAAAAAAAGTTTTCAAAATTATCCAAGGAATTTGAAAAATTGTTTTTAGAAAAACAAGAATTTGAAACTTTTTGTGAAAAACAAAAAGCTGAAAACCTTCTCTTAAAAGCATCCTCTAAGTCTAATACATCTGATGAAGTTGAGAAACTTCAAATTGAAGTAATGGAACTTACAGAGGATCTCAGTAAATTTGTAGGTAGCACCAAAAAGCTAAACACATTACTCAAATATTGCAGAGACCCTCGTGACAAATCTAGACTAGGGTATCAACATACTGAGAAAAAGAATTACCAGAAGACATCTACTTCTACAAAACCAAAATCTTTTTGTAACATTTGTAAAAAGAAAGGACATGCTACATCCAAATGTTTTTACAATAAGTAATAAGAGTATTATAAGTCTTCAAAAACTAACCTGAAAGGACTCAAAAAGATATGGGTACCTAAACATATGATAATCCCTCTTGCAGATGTGCTTAGCAGTAGGAAGAAGACACATGTTATGGTACCTATACAGTGGTTGCTCACAGCACATGACGGGAGAAAGGTCTATGTTCCAAGACCTCAAACTTAAATCATGTGGCTTTGTCACCTTTGGTGGAAACCAAAAGGGCAAAATAGTTGGAATAGGTAAGATTGGTAAGCATCATTTTCCTTCTATTGATAATGTACTTCTGGTTGAAGGATTGAAACATAATTTAGTTAGCATAAGTCAATTATGCAATAGTAGATCCAATGTTTCTTTCAACCAAGGAGAATGTATAATCAAAAACTCTGATAAATCCATACTCTTTACTACAAAAAGGCAAAACAATCTTTACAAGATTGACTTGGAAGATCTCTTAGATGAGAATGTATCATGCTTAATGTCCATAAAAGGAGAACAATTTGACACAAGAAGCTTGGTCATGCAAGCTTGAGGTTAATCTCAAAGCTAAATAAGCATAACCTCGTGAAAGGGCTACCAAAACTTGTGTACAAATCAGATGTTCTATGTGACGCCTGTCAAAAGAGGAAACAAATCAAAAACTCTTTTGAATCCAAAAATATTGTTTCTACTTCTAGATTTGTGTGGTCCAATAAGAACTGCCTCGTTAAATGGGAAGAAATATGGATTAGTTATAGTAAATGACTATACTAGATGGACATGAGTTATGTACCTAGCTCATAAGGATGAGTCTTTTAAAGTCTTCTCTATATTCTGTAAAAGAGTTCAAAATGAAAAATACATGTGTATCAACTCAATTCGAAGTGATCATGGAGGATAATTTGAGAATGAGAGTTTTCAAATGTTCTGTGAAGAAAGTGGTATTCTTCACAACTTCTCTGCCCCAAGAACATCATAGCAAAATGGTGTGGTAGAAAGGAAAAACAGATCTCTTTAAGAGATGACTAGAACAATGCTCAATAACAATTCAACCTCCAAACACTTTTGGGTTGAAGTTGTTAACACTGCATATTATATCCAAAACAAAATATATATTATACCTTTATTGAACAAGACTCCTTATGAATTGTGGAAGGGACGAAAACCCAACATTTCTTATTTTCATTCATTTGATTGTCAATGCTATATTTTAAATACCAAGGATTCTTTAGGGAAATTTGATGCTAAAGTTGATTGTGGTATTTTCTTAGGATACTCTGAAACTTCAAAGGCATACAGAGTTTATAACTCTCGTTTTTTTATTGTGGAAGAATCTATTAGGGCCGTCAAAACGGGTTAAACTCGTCGGCCCGACCCGTTTACCCGCATAAATTATGCGAGTCGGGTTTCAAAATTATTGACCCGTAAAAAAGCGGGTAATTTTGGATCGGCCCGTTTAATCGCGAGTTAAACGGGCCAACCCGTCAGGGCCAGCGGGCCGCCCGCATAACTTTTTTTTTTTTTTAATCTCAATTTATTTGTATCCAAAGAAAACATTTCAATTTAAAAATTTAAAAGTTAATTAAACAGTCTCTTCACAAACAAAAATACAAAATGTATGTATTGTACATGCTAGTAATGACACAACTCATACACAAACACATTCATCAAACTCTATAAGTTTATATTATTCATTTGTTTAAATTATCCCTTAACCCTTTAAATGAGATTAAAGTATTAAATACTATGTATGTAATGTAATATTTAATTTGAGATTATTAAATTAAAATTTTTTATTAAATTTAAATTTATTTCAAAGTTTAAAAGTAAAAAAAAAAAAGTTTCGCGGGCCGGCCCGTTTAGGCCCGCGAGTTGATGCGAGGCGAGTCGGGTTGACTAATTTACAACCCGTTTAAACGCGAGCAATTTTGGCCCGGCTCGTTTAACCCGCGGCCCGTCGCGGGCTGGCCTAAATGGGCCAGCCCGGCCCGTTTAACAGCCATAGAATCTATCTATGTTAAGTTTAATGATAAAAAGCCTGATAAAGATTTATTAGAGCTAGATGAGCCTTTTACAGATTTGAATCTAAATGATAAAGAAGAATGGCCATCTTCAATCAGAAAAGAAGCTTTGGACAATGAAGGAAAAGAAGAAAATGCAACAAGAAATGATATTCAAAGAAGCTGACATTTCAAAACCTATTATCCAGAATACCAAATTATTGGTAATCTAGACGATAAATTTTGAACAAGATCGGCATTCAAAGAATACTCAAACGTTGCATTCATCTCAGAAATTGAACCAAAGAAGATTGAAGAAGCTCTCTTGGACGAAGGATGGATATTATCTATGCAAGAAGAGCTCAATTAATTCACAAGAAACGATGTTTGGATGTTGGTTCAAAAGCCCAAAGATAAAACCATCATCAACACAAGATAAGTGTTTAAAAACAAATTGGACGAAGATGGTAAGGTTGTGAGAAACAAGGCAAGGTTAGCTGCCCAAGGTTATTTACAACAAGAAGGTATTGATTTCACTGAAACCTTTGCTCCTGTAGCTAGATTAGAAGCCATACGCATCTTACTTTCATTTGCTATTCATTATAGCATGAGACTCAATCAAATAGATGTAAAAAGTGCTTTCCTAAATGGAATAATCAATGAAGAATTTTATGTTATGCAATCACCTGGTTTCGAGGATCAAAATCATCTAGAGCACGTTTTTAAATTGAAAAAGGTTCTGTATGGATTAAAACAAGCTCCTCGAGCATGGTATGAGAGATTAAACACTTTTCTAATGGAAAATGAATTTTCTAGAGGAAAAGTTGACATTACTCTTTTTCGCACAGACAAAAACTCACATTTTATTATAGTCCAAATTTATGTATATGATATTATCTTTGGAGCTACTGATGAATCTCTTTGCAAGGATTTTTCCAAATTGATGCAGAAGGAGTTTGAAATGAGCTCAATGGGAGAACTAAAATTCTTTATGGGTTTGCAAGTAAAGCAAACATTGGATGAGATCTACATTCATCAAACAAAATATACAAATGAACTCTTGAAGAAGTTCAAAATGGACGATTGCAAAACAATGAGCACACCAATGCATCCATCGTCGACACTCAAATTGGACGATAAAGATCAAAAGGTGGACCAAAAGGTATACAGAGGTATGATTGGATCATTTTTATATCTTAATGCGTCCAGACCTGATATAATGTTTAGTGTGTGTCTTTGTACACGTTTTCAATCTAATCCTAGAGAGTCACATCTAGTTGTTGTTAAAAGAATATTCAAATACTTGAAAGGAACTACTAATTTAGGTTTGCTATTTAAGAAATCTCATGAGTATAGATTAACTGGTTCCAACCGCCGGTGACAGTAGCTGATGTTGTTTGCAACTATCAACCTCTGGCGCATGGTAGGGGTGGCTGGATTCTGATGACCAGCGCAGTGGCTGAAGTTATCAAATTCTGGTGATTAGTGTGGTGGCTAAAGTCATCGGTCATTATTAGCTACCGTCGTTTTGCGGTGGCTAGATTCCGGTGACTATTGCAGTGGTCGAAGTCGTTGGCGGTGACAGGGATGGTTAGATTTTGGTGACTGGCATGGTGATCGAAGTTGCCTGCCACTGTCAACTAGAGGCAGTGACATGAGTAGTCGGATTTTGGTGATTAGCCGTCGTGAACGTTGGTTGATGGTGGCCGATGACAGTTACCGACAATGACATGACGATTGTTGGTTAATGACATGTCGATAGAATGGTAAATATTTTGGACATTTCATATAACAAAAATATTCTCATGTCATGAGAATGTTGCAAACCCACTTCCCTCATGGGAATGAAAGTGTAGAAATATTGGTTAAAAATCATTTTCAGGAATCATTTTAGGATAGTAATGTTTTTTCAAAACTTGTACCAAACTTGAGAATCCAACATTCCCATGTAAAGATTCTCATAAATAAAAAAATAATCCGCGAACCAAACGCCTGTGAGAGGGCAGTTAAAATTGTGTCAATAGAGATTTTACTCTCCTCTTCTCTCCTCCTAAAAATTCAATCAAGCACATAAAATTTTAAATAATCATTTCCTTTCTCTCTATTTCCTTCAAACCAAATATTATGTATAGGAAAACCCCCACTCACAACCACAAGATATGTTTCAGTTTCATCCAAGACTTAGTGGTAATTTCATGTAAACAAACTGAATAAAAAAAATGTAAGAATTTAATTCTCACTAAAAATATATTATGACTATGACCAAATCAACGTTCGAATAAGAATTAGTGTGTCGTTAAATGTGTGCAGGTACCACTACCCCCAATAAAAGAAACCACTGCTTCCAAAAAAAACACACAGAAAAGGAAAAGAACCAGAGACTGCTTCTTAAACCCTTAACCTACTTGTCTTCTCTCTCGTCTCCAACAATGGCAGCAATGCTGGTACACACACACACTCTCTCTCTAAAACTCATTTTATTTTTTTGCCGTTGGAACATGCTCTAACCCATTTTGTCTTCACAGCAACCTCAGATCATATTGCTGAAGGAAGGAACCGACACGTCGCAGGGGAAGGCGCAGCTGGTGAGCAACATCAATGCCTGCACGGCGGTGGCCGACGTGGTGCGGTCCACGCTCGGGCCGCGCGGGATGGACAAGCTCATCCACGACGACAAGGGCGGCGTCACCATCTCCAACGACGGCGCCACCATCATGAAGCTCCTCGACATCGTACACCCCGCCGCCAAAATCCTCGTCGACATCGCCAAGTCCCAGGACTCCGAGGTAATTTCGTTTTGATCCAAGGTTTCTCATTTTAGTTGCTCAGGGTTTTCTTTGAAATATTCGAATTTTTTTATAATGTTTTTTTTAGTTCTGTTGATTTATTTGTACTCAGAAATGCTTATAATCAAAACGCTGAAAATCTGTTTTTTTTTTTTTTTTTTTGCTTAAAAATTAAGAAAAACCAAACATTGGCTGAAAATATGTTTTTTTGCTTAAAAATTAAGCAAAGCCAAACATGCTAGTGCTTTCCTGTGATTGGATTCTGAGGGCTCACTGTTAGTTGATTTCGTTTTGTGACAAAACCAGCTATGGGCATGGATGAAAATTTTTTGGAGTGTTTTCTTGGCTTCATTATGTGTATGAAATGGAAAAGTGATGATGGGATTGTTTTGTTTCAAGGTGAAAAGAATTATACTTCTTTCTGTGGTTTCTTAGTAAAAAAAATACACGACTCTAGTATGGAACTTAGAAGTTTAACTTCCATACCGACTGCAGAATGGGTCATAAAATATAATTTGTATGCTTTTTTGTTTTGAATTACGGACTGGACAGAATGGGCAGTGGAAGGGGACTCTTCTTTCTGGGAATGGCTTGTTTGTGTTTAACTATGTTTTGAGTGCATTTACTGTTAACGATATTGTAGTGTGGATTTGATCTGGCATTGTTAAAGTTTGAGGAACTGATGATATGGTGTTTAGCTAATGGGTTGCTGCTAAGTGGGAAGAATGGTGGCCTCTGTTTTGACTGCTGATTAAGTATGTATCATAGAAGTGTTATCAACTATCATCGCTTATTATATTCTGTGGGGAATGATTAATTCTGAAATATTAACTGATTCTAAATGATTGTGTTTTGCCTTTTGAACAAGAGGTATTTACTTATAACATCAGTAAACATATAAAATATAAGACTCCAAAATTTAGTTTCTTCTTTCTATCTTTTCTCTAAAAAATTATTTTTGTTGCACTTAATTACAATGGAGCTGAAAGTTGTGTGATTATAGTTTTTTATGTTCATGGCGGCTGAATGAAGGTTGTACTGTCTATCTAGTAATAATAGTTTGAGTAAATTAGTCCAACCTTCTCCAAGTTTTGGCTAAGAGTTATCTCCAAAGTAGTTAATGGTGGAACGCAGCACGGAGCAGCCACCCCCAAAAAACACTATAGTGGCATTGTGTATTGTGGAGCGGCCTCTATAGTGAAGAAAGCGGACAAGGGAGTTCCTAAGTTTGTTAAGGAAATAGGAAGAAAAACAGGGGACTATCTAAAATAAGTATGCAACAGAGATATAGAATATAGAATTAGAACCCAAAAAACAATAGACATGTGCAAAAGAACAACATAGACATATAATGAGTATGCACACAGATAGAGTGCAGAGGGCCACATAGACATTTAAACATGTTGCTGCTGGCGATGTGAGAGAAAGCAGAGAACCATGCCATGAGTTGCTTCCGTGAGGCAGAGAGCAGAGAGCCACTCTAGGGGTTGCTGCTAGTGGTGAGGGTGAGAACAGAGAGCCATGAGTTGCTGTTGGAAATATCATAGGGCTCCAATCCAGTCTGAAAGAGCCAATAGCCATGGTTGAAGGGAATTTAGGGCATTTTGGCTTTTTTTGTTTTTCTAAAAAGAATAGCGGCCATTGGTGTCTGCTATTGCGGTGCTCCAGGTTGCTACACTAAAGTGCTCCGCTATGAGCATTCTGGAGCAGCCCAGCTCTGCTCCACTATGCAGCAATAGCAGCCGCTATTGACAATATCTCCAAGATTACATTTACTGATTATCTTCTTCTAGCACTTAGAGGCCATCACGTCTAACTTGACTTTGTATCGTGTATTTGAGAGTCAAATATAATGCTTTGCTCTTCATTGTGCTGCATCAATATGGTAGAATAGCAAAAATAGATAACTTTTAGTTTTAGCTATAATTTTAACTAGCATAATGGTATTTTTTTTTTTTGATAGAATAAGAGATTTTATTGAGAGAGAAGAGAAATTTACAGAAAACATAAAAGAGGATAAGACATCCTCAAGAGAAAACAGAAACCAAGAAACTAGGTGTTTACACCATACAAAAGAGCAGGTAAGTCTCTTTGCATGTCTGACAAAGACACCCCTCTAAAACAACCATGCGCAGAACACCAAAGAGAAGCTAAAACCACAATCCTATCCCAAATACAATCCAAAGTAGCAAAAGAATCCTGAAAGATTCGAGCATTTCTCTCCAACCATAAACACCAAAGAATGGCAAAAACAAGACAAAGCCACAGAGTCCTTGCTTCTTTACGATAACCAAAACCCCTAAAGTTCATAGCAAGAAACTGATTCAGACTTAAGGGACAAGCCCAAGACTCTCCAAAGATCCCGAACAACTTATTCCACATAAGTGTCAGCCAGAGAACAATGAAGGAAGAGATGATCTCCCCGATTCAAGTAGAACGGCACATAATACACCAATTAGGGGACAAGGCAAGAAGAGGTCTGCGCTTTTGAAGCATATCATTAGTATTAATCTTGTTAAGAACAGCAGTCCAAACAAAAGATTTGACCTTTACAGAGTTTTTGATTTCAAATTAACTTGTCCAAAAGAAAATAAACTCTATTGGGAGAGTGAGTCAAGAATTGAAAATAGGATTTACAAGAGAAAACTCCCGATGGTCAAGCGCCCGATTCTTTTATCAACTTAAGATAGATGAGTAGAATCAAGCACGTATAATAATTGTAACTCACTAACCTCTCTATCAAGTAAATTTCAAAGAAATGAAAATTCCAAGAACGGTTAAGAAAAGAGTAAAACTGACAAATAGGAGTATTATGCAAGGAAGAAAGATTTAAAAGTCTAGGACAAGCCTCCAAAGGGGGACATTACCCACCCACTTATCTTCCCAAAATCTAATCCTCCGATCGCCTCCCAAACGAAAGGACAAAAAGAAGAAAAGAAGGTAAACCTTGTGTTATGAATTTCCACGGACAAGCCGTGAGAAGCTTTACTTTGCAAATGGTGTCCCACCCATTTAAATGCATGCCATACTTGCTTCAATGATTTTATGCCATAAAGAAGAAGAATGCGAAGGAAAACGCCAAAGCCACTTACTCCGCCAAAGCAACATTCTTAGACACCAAATTACCAAGACCTAACCCTCCTCTTTTTAGGTCTACAACAAATCTCCCAGAACGACAAGGTGATCTTTAACGATATTCTCAGACCTGACCAAAGGAAGTCCCTCATTATTCTCTCTATTTTCTTAGCCACAGCCACCGGGATGCGAAACAAGGATAGAAAATAAAGAGGGATGGAAGATAAACAAGATTGGACAAGGGTGATCCGACCTCCCAAAGAGAAAAAAGCACCTTTCCAGTTATCTAGACGCTTGGAAATTTTACTAACCACCGGATCCCAAAAGGACAGAGCACGAGGGTTCCCTCCTAAAGGAATACCTAGATAAACCAAGGGCCAATGAAGGGATTGACACCTCGCCGAGAGAGCAAAAGCAGCCAAACCTCGACTATCAACATTAATCCCCGCCTGCACCACTTTTTGAGAGATTTATTTTAAGGCCAGAAGCGATCTCAAAGAACCTTAATAACGACAGAACATTCACAAAGGATTCCGCATCTGGTTCCAAAAAGAGGATAGTGTCATCGGCAAATTGAAGATGAGAAATCAAAATCCCTTCCGAGCCAACAGATAACCCCTTAACCAAACCATTACTCACGGCTCTAGACACCAAACGACTAAGAACATCCACCACTATAGTAAAGAGAAAGGGAGATAACGGATCACCTTGCCTAACTCCTCTTTCACCCTTAAACCAAGATTTAGGTTCACCGTTAACAATTACTGCGAAAGTACAAGAGGATAAACACCCAGAAATCCATTTTCTCCATCTCTCTCCAAACCCTTTCCTGTCCATAACCTTATCCAAAAAACCCCAGTTAACACGATCATAAGCTTTCTCAAAATCTAACTTAAAGACAAGCCCCTTTTTCTTTTGACTTTTGACATCGTCTACCACCTCGTTAGCTATAAGAGCAGCATCAAGGATCTGTCTACCAGGGATAAAAGCACTTTGGTTCTCAGAAATCGTATCGGAAATGACCTCACTTAACCTAGAGGCAAGAACTTTAGTAATGATCTTGTAAACACTGGACACCAGGCTAATAGGACGAAAATATTTAACTTTAACCGATCTATCTTTCTTAGGAACAAGAGAGATGAAAGTAGAGTTCATAGAGGTACCAACTTTACCATTGACGAAAAATTCAGCAAACACCTTAAGAAGATCAGGTTTGACAATGTCCCAACAATCTTGAAAGAAAGCAAAAGAGAACCCATCTGGGCCAAGCGTTTTGTCTTTTCCTAAAGCAAAAACAGCCTTACGAATTTCCTCCTCCTCAAAAGGTCTTTCCAATCTACAAGCCTTCTCAGGAGAAATAGGGCACCACTCCAAATCCTCAAAGAAGGGTCTATGGGGCATATCCTCAGCAAATAAGTCTGCATAAAATCTTGTGATCTCTGACGCAATAACCTCAACATCTCTAACAACACAACCATTCTCAAGCTCCAATTCTTTTATTAAGCTTTTCCTCCGCCTCCCAGAAGCCATCCTATGAAACAGTTTGGAATTAGCATCTCCGTCCCTAGCCCATTGAATCCTCATTTTTTGTCTCCGACTAGTTTCCTCCATAAGCAAAATTTCATTTAACTCTATTCTCAGCTTATGTCTTTTGACCCTATTGTCCTCTGTAAAAAAATTATCTAACTCTATCCTATCCAAAAAGTGAATCTCTTTAAGCAATTCCTCCTTCTTAACATAGATATCACCAAAGATAGACTTATTCCACTCTTTGAAATTTTCCTTGAGAGTCTTAAGCTTCCTCATTATTTTAAAGCCCTCCCAACCTTCTACAGAAGAAGTGTTCCAAATTTCCTTAACTAAGGGGAGAAAAGAGTGGTGGCCAAGCCACATATTTTCAAACCTAAAAGGAGTGGGTCCCCATCTCAACTTGCAAGATTCTAGAACAACAGGGAAGTGATCGTAAGCAAGCGATACAGAGTCTCTTGCACTAGATCCGGAAAAGCATCCTCCCAAGAATTGGTAAAAAGGAATCTATCCAACCTAGAGGCAACAGTGTGAATCCTACTAGCTGACCAAGTGAACCTGGCATTCGAGAGAGGAATATCTCTAAGGAAACACTCTCTAATAAAGCTATCAAAACCCCTCATAGAAGCTGTAAGAGAACTGCCCCCTAACTTTTCGTCAGGAGATCTAATAGCATTGAAATCCCCACCCAAACACCAATTAGGGCCACAAAAGCCAAACAAAGCCTAGCTCCTCCCAAAAAAAGGATCTTTGTCTAGGACAGTTAGGACCATAGACAGAAGTAAACCACCAAGAACCACGACCCTTAATCTCCAGCAAGACAGAGACCGAAAAGTTACCATGAAAAGAATCAATCTTTGACGCAAATCTAGTATCCCAAATCATCAACATACCACCTGAAGCCCCAAGAGAAGGAAAACACTCCCACTCCTTAAATCTAGAATCCCAAATATCCCTAATAGACAACGTATCCAAACACTCAAACTTTGTCTCTTGGAGCATGACAATGTCGGGCGTTGCTTTTAAGATGACCTCTTTCACTCTCTTTCTCTTCGCACAACTGCCCAAACCTCTAACATTCCAACTAAGCATCTTCATTAAGAGACTTACTCTCCCGCCTCCCAAGTTTACCTCCATAGTTAACAGAAGAAGCCAAACGATCTAACTCTTTCAACAATTTCTTTTTTTTCCGATCATAAGTAACCGGAGACTCCACTAAGATCCTAGGTCCATCCAAAGGGAAAACCACCTTGACCCCCATATCTTTAAAAAGGGGATGCGAACACGAGAAATCTTTTGCCTCCTCATCTTTTGCCTCCTCACTACAACAAAAAGCTTTGGCGTTTTCCTCTGCGATAACTCCTTTGGCATTATTTATCCCGGAAGAAGAAGCATGAGAAAACGGAATGGGAAGGAGACCATTTCCTTGAGAAAACCCCTCTAACTTGTTCCCTGAGAAAATAACAGAAGACTGAGCACACTTGTCAATATCAGGAAAACATGAAACAACAAAGGGAGGAAAAAGGGGGTCAAGGGAAGAAGAGACTGGACAATCATTCCCTGACAAGGGCAAAGCTCTAGATTGAACGTTATTGTCCTTCTCAAGATTAATGCTAACTCCAAGACGAGAAGTTGGCTCCTCTACTGCCACTTTATCTGGTTGTTCAAAGAGAACTGGAATGTCTGTCAAAATCTCCTCAAATTCAGAGAGAGAGGAGTTTTCCTTAGGTAACTCTGAAACCATTTCATGCAAATTATCAAGAAATGTACCGCTCTCTTTGAAGATCTTCTAAGTCAAAATCTGAGATCAAATTTCTTCAACTAAGCCCCGAGAAGAGAACACTCGAATCAATCAAAGTTAGAATCCTCCTTTTCCCTCACAACTTGCGCCGCACATTATTTTAGAACCTGAATTCCCCCTCCCTCATTCGTCTGAAACTTGAGCCCGTCATCCATCATTATATCTGAGCCAGAAACACTCCTGAGCTCTTTAACACAGTCAAAGGCCTTGGTGGATGAAGGAGGTCTATCTATAGCAAGCGAAGGCTCTCCTAAAACTAGCTTACATGGCTTTGCTTTGGGAACCCATATTTTGTGAAAATTAGGAGGCCTTTTCTCAGCCCTTTTAGATTTCCTTGATGACCAATTAGGCTGAAGAGGGTGAATCTTTGGCCCCAACCTGGATACCACCCTTAGCTTCGGAACAAAACACGGAAGAACACAACGATTAATTCTGGAGTCTTGTTCAATACCATCTAAAACCCAACAGACTTTCCTCTTCCCATTAGACATTAACATAATTCTCAGAATTTTATGGGGGGCCTTCCCAGAAACGACCAACTTAGGTCCCTTAAAATTCTGATTTGCAATTGGACAAGGCCTAAAATCTTTATCCTTACCTCTAGCCTGAACCACTTCAGCGAAGGAACTAGTCCCAAAAGACGTTCGTTGTTTTATTGAAAAAAATTCTTTGGATTGTCCCGTAGAGCACTTTGAAGAGTCAGAATTCAGAAGCGCTGACAGAGCTTGGCTGAAATGAAACCAACCCTCATAAAACCGACCCTGAGGAATAAAAATTGAGCTCCTCCTTCCATTACCAAAGAATTCTGTCACCAAAACATAACTCCCTCGGTTGTTTCTACCCCGGAAAACAGCAAAAATTTTACCTTCTCCTTCAAAACGTCTAATGAAGGTAGGGGAAGAGATCAAAGAGTTATTCTTGAGGGTAGAAAGCAGCCAAAAAGAGGCATCTCTGCCCAGCAGTAAAGAATTTAAGAAACCCCGACCTCTCTCTATCACTTGAAGACGAAAAAAACTCCCCTCATTGTCAAGGATCAGGTCAAAACACTTGGCTTCAATAGCAATCCGCTTAACTCTTCCCATTAGAAGCAAAAACGGCAGAGAAACTCCATGAAAACAACAGCTTCACAAAGTGAGTTCCCCCATCTCCGAACAACAAACAGAGAAGCGGATCTGAAATCCTAACTCAGGACAAGAGAAAGTGGGCAGGAAAACAGGTGCAGAACTTCAAAATACAGGGCGACGAAGGTGGCTGGGCTGAACCGAGACGAAAGCTGCCGGAGAAAGAACGGGATGAAGGATCGAACAAAACCCAGAAAAAATAACGCCGGAAAAACAGCGACGCGCCCTCACGCGCCGGCGCGTGAACTACCGGAAAAAGAAGCAACAGAGCGCGAGATCCACGCGCGTGAGAACTTGTCACCGGATTTCACGTCGGAGGTCGCCGGAGGATGAACAGACGGCGAAGGGAGGCGGTGTAACACCAGAGCCTCCGGAGAAGAGATCTCAGATCTCAGATCTCGTCCACTGACACTTACAGTCAGTACTTTGGAGAAAGGCTCATCTTATGAATTTCACCGCATCGTTTATCATAGCTGATCCAATTAGTCGGTAGAACCCAGAAACTGAAGGTGGGTGTGATGGTAATGTTAGAGAGAGAGAGAGAGAGAGAGAGAGAGAGATTACAAGGAAGCCAGCAACAACCCAGCATAATGGTATTTTTGAGAAACAAGCCTTTGGATAATAGAGAAGGGTTGTGTTAGGCAGTTGGTTGCTAACAAAAAACTTGGTTGAATCTTTATGACATGGATCAACGATACAATTGGTGGGATAAGGCTTGCTTTTTGACTTCTTGTTGTTGTATAATGGTATTTTTGTGGGAGACTAGCTTGTTATATGAATTTTGAAATCTGTATTGTTAAGAAATTTTCATGTTATCTTTGTGATTTTTATTATCCTTGATTGTTTTTTCACTTATCTTGCATCAGGTAGTATAATCTGTACATGGGATAACTCACAATGTTTCTTGTGTAGATCTTCCATAAATTGCTTATTCATGTGGCAGATTCTAATTGCTTTCCTATTGCTAGTCTTTTTTAGAAGGTCAAATTTTTCTCTAAGATGAAGCTTTTAGTATGGTTTATGGTTCGTTTAATAGATTTAAGACACATGATATGTGGTGGCAGTGGGCTTTTTGAGATCTCATTTGTTGATTTTTATTTATTTGCTTCTGTAGTTTGAGACTTATACCTTATCTTCATTTTTCTTTTGAAAAGTGGTTATGCCCTCATTCTTCGAAGATGCTTTTGAGTTGCATTTGAGGCTATGGAAGAATGCTGATGGGATAAAATACTTCAGAGTTGTATGATGTTGCAATATTAAAGTGTGGTTGGTTTGAGTGGATGTGAGGGTCATAAAAAAGCTGACATGTTTTTTCTTGGATAAGACTGTCTGTTTGACATGATTGCGATTGGTGCTTCTAGAATCTAGAGGAGTTTCTTTGAAACTCTGTGATTGGGAACTTTCCAGTGACGTTTTATTATGTCCTCTTGTCGTTTTTTTATAATAAATATTGCAGACTAATTTTCTTGCATAATATACTCATTTCTTCCTGGCTCTTCAAAAGAACTTCTTTATCCAAATTAAAAAAAAGTTGTAAATGAGAGGTTGGTACATATATTGTCATATGGATCTACTGAATAATGTGGCAGTTTCTTTTATGTGTACCTTGGTAATGGTTGCTTTTGGCATTTGAAATGGGCTGGATGTAATGGATGATGTTACCTGGGTCATAAAGCTTGAACATTTATCATTGTTTGGCATGATGTGCTGTCCATGTGGTTTTTCCTGGTGTTTAAGATCACTTTTGTGGAGCATAATTGTGTTTTGATGTGCCATTGGTCATCTTTGCTTAATGTGGATGCTACAAATTGCGGAAATGTATATTTAAAAGTAAATATTGTTATTCTTATTGTGAAGGTTGGTGACGGAACCACAACTGTGGTATTGCTTGCAGCAGAGTTCTTAAAGGAGGCCAAGCCTTTCGTTGAAGATGGTGTTCACTCTCAAAACTTAATACGGAGCTATAGGACTGCATGCTCCTTGGTACAGAATTATATCTTCAATTTTCCTTCCACGGCCTGTAAAACTATAAGCAGAGTTATGTTCCAGATTTATAACATTATATTTGTCTTATATAATCATTGCAGGCAATTGAGAAGGTTAAAGAACTAGCTGTTAGCATAGAGGGAAAAAGTCTGGAAGAAAAGAAAAGCTTACTCGCAAAGTGTGCATCTACAACACTTTCTTCTAAGCTTATAGGTGGAGAAAAAGAGTTTTTTGCGTCAATGGTTGTGGATGCTGTAATTGCAATTGGGAATGATGACAGGTTGAACATGATCGGAATAAAGAAGGTACGTGTGTCAGTTCTTTTACAACCTTCTATCCATATGCTGTATCGTCTTTTTTTATTGGTAATTATGTCAATATAGGAAATTCCTTCAGCCAGATTGAAATTAATGTTAGACATTTGTTTTATTAGAAAATAATTACTAAAGAGAAGAAATGAGTACAGAATATGGAGGACAAGAAATCTTCTTAAACAAAAAACAAATGCACAATAATAAAAAAATGAAAAATTAAACAAGCTCGTCAATGTAGTAAGGCTCTCCAATCACTTTGCATGTGTAAGATAATCTCCATTAAAATATCATGGGCTGAGTGCCTAAGCAAAGCTATTAAGACCATCCTATCCCATAACAGATCTAAGGACTGGGGAGATGCCCTGGAAATGTGAAAATTGCTCTCCAGCCAATTACCCCAAAGAATGACACATCTTTACAAAACTTTTCATGTGCTTATTCCTGCCAAGGCCCCTGAAGACCATCCTATCCCATAAAAGATCTGAGGATAGGGCAGACCACTTAAAAATATGAGCATTGCTGTCTAGCTGATTGCGGAAAAGAACAGCTCATCTTACAAAGCCTTTCACCTCTTATTCTTGCCAAAGCCCCTGAAACTATTTAAAAGAAACTGTTCCAAATTCAAAGGACACACCTATGATTCACTAAAAACTTCAAATGGCCTATTTTTTGAGCAATATTCCACGTAAGACACATATTAGGAGAAAATGTTCTGTGTTGTCCAATAATCTGTAACTTATCATTAATGTTAGACTTATATATGTTGGTGGCCTTGTGCATATTATATTGAAAAGCATGCTTAAGGCTTATGCACTTGTGTGAATTTTCATTTAGATAGGGATTTTAAAGTTGACATTATTTTCCTTATTAGAGTTTGCTATAAAGATAAGTCCAACATCTGAGATTATCTGAATTCTGAACATTTTAAACCATATTAATTATTAAACTTTAACCTGTGTTTTGTTGAATTTCCTTATTGATTGTCTGCGGATGGGTGTGTGGGTGAGCGTGAGAGAGTAGTAAGAGTTTAGGTTTGAACCATGCAGTGTCTGATTCTTTTTACTGCCAGAGTAATTGATTATTGTGAAGTCTGATTTAATTTGTTGTCTAAGGTATTTGTCTGTATGTGCTGTATAATGTATACATTATACATCTATGCAGTCTCAGTGTGTGCTTCTGGGTATGCATTTAGAGACTGCTTTTTCTGTATTTTTTCAGGTTTGATGATTAATATGTCTAATAATGTTGAACTAATCTTGTCAAAATAATATGACATTTTTTGTGGAGAATGCTCATTACAAGGATTTTTGTTTATATTTTGTTATACAAAGTAGGAAGGCTTCATTAATTAATGTTAGGTTAGTAAAAGAAACATTTGATGGCTTCATATAGCAGTGAGATTTTGGTAACCCCGTTTTTCTGATTTATTTCATGGGGAGATGACAATGGTTTTTGCAGTAGATGTCATTTTATTTCAGAGTAAACAGACAACTGAATCTCTAAAAATATCTCTAACTCGCAGTTTAGCCTTTGAATTTATTTTTGTGTATGAAATAGTCCTTGAATTTATAAAACTCATATCAATTTAGTCCTTTTGTTATTTATAGTTGACCAAGTTAAACGGTGACCTTTGAGGCAACATATTAAGTGCTTATGTGTAACATCAAGTGCCATAGGACACGTTACTTAGCCCTCCCATTGAAATACGACGTCATTTTAACGTAGTGAACCCTAACCCCCTCATACACAAAGCACATATTCACTCACGCACTAAGCTAAAACGACCTCGTATCTCAAGGGGAAGTGTTGAGCAACGTGCCATGTGGCAGTAAACGTTATACATAGACACTTAACGTGCCACATTAGGGGTCATCATTTAACTTGGTTAACCAAAGATAACAGAATTACTAAATTGATATGTGTTTCATAAATTTAAGGACTAACTTGTATGCAAAAATAAATTCAGGGACTAAATGAGGGATATTTCCAGGGATTAATTTGCCTATTTACTCTTTTATTTCAGAAGATAAATTATTCAGCATAACTCAACAAGACCAAAGTGACTTCAGGGAACGATTCAAATGATGTGCTAGGAACAATTCACTAACCAAAGTGGTTACGTATGAAGATGAGTGTTGGTATCGTATCGGTTTTTGTTTTTGTGGTTAATGTTCAATTATGTGCTAATCAATTAGGTGTTGTTTGGAAACTTATTTTGGAAATCAATGTGATGAAGATTCAGATTTTCTTCTACAGGTTCCTGGTGGTAACATGCGCGACTCGTTTCTAGTAAATGGTGTTGCCTTCAAAAAGACATTTTCATATGCTGGGTTTGAACAACAGCCAAAGAAGTTTGTCAATCCTAAAATACTCTTACTAAATGTTGAGTTGGAGCTAAAGTCAGAGAAAGAAAATGCTGAAATAAGGTATGAATATTTAAAATTTTCTTTAATGTCTTGTGTTCATGGTGCAGAGATCCTATTGAAGGAGTATTTACTTTAAAGAACCTCCACTTTCTCATGTTTTTCTACAGATTATCAGATCCATTGCAATATCAGTCAATTGTTGACGCAGAATGGAATATTATTTATGACAAGTTGGATAAATGTGTCAAGAGTGGAGCCAAAGTTGTTCTTTCACGGCTGGCTATTGGTGATCTAGCTACACAGGTTTCATTGCCTTTGATTTTCCTCCATATTTTTCTACTCCTTTCAGTTATTAACAAAATATTGAACCTTCTAATGTGTAACATATGCAGAATTTGCTATGTATGTCATTCCTCCTGTGACCGTTTGATGGTACATTATATGCTTTGCCTCATTATGTAATACTCACATGTATTTCATGGTTATGGGCTTCTAATTCTTATAATTGTTTTGTCTTTGCATATGCAATACTGCTTTTACTTAATAAGTGCAGATTGACATCAGGTTTATAAACTGTTCAAGATAATGCTAGAAAATGATTAATTTTAGTGGGTTTCTGAAATAAATTTCAGGGATATTCATAATTTATTTTGAATAGCTTGTCTATGAAACAGTATTTTGCAGATCGAGACATTTTTTGTGCTGGTCGTGTAACAGAAGAAGATCTACAACGGGTCGCTGCTGCAACTGGTGGAACTGTACAGACATCTGTCAATAACGTTATTGATGAGGTTGTGAACTATTAATATGTTTATGTTATAATATTGTTACATTTAAAAGACTCATAACTTGTTTTGTACTGTTATATATTACAGCTGAATTTATTGTTATTTATTTGCTTGAAGGTCCTTGGGACTTGTGAGATTTTTGAGGAAAAGCAAGTTGGAAATGAGAGGTTCAATTTATTCAGTGGATGTCCATCTGGCCAAACAGCCACTATAGTTCTTCGTGGTGGAGCTGATCAGGTCTGTTATAGGTTGTGTAATGACTGTTTATATACCATGTGATTAAACTCATGTAATTGATCTGCCATTCTTGGGCTTAGATTTATTTTTTTGTTATTCTCTTACAGTTCATAGAGGAGGCAGAGCGAAGTCTACATGATGCAATCATGATTGTTAGAAGGGCTTTGAAGAATTCAACTGTAGTTGCTGGTGGCGGTGCTATAGATGTATGTGTTGAAAAACTGGAAGTAGATCTTGTTGAATTATGTTAGTGAATGTTGTGAGCATGAATTTTTGGTTCTTGTTGACAGATGGAGATAAGCCGGTACTTGAGGCAGCATGCACGTACAATAGCTGGAAAGTCTCAGCTTTTCATTAACTCCTATGCGAAAGCTCTTGAGGTAGGTGTCCATGGAATGTGTTTTACAATCCATGGTTGTGATCTATGTATGTGTCCTAATATTCTATTATTTTTGTAATTCAACTTTTTAAGTTACGGGATGCAACATTTGCTTGGTAGTTGGTACAAGTGATGAAGAATTTATTTTCTTTTGCACTAATGGGTCTTTCTCTGGAGAACTTCTTAGCTTAATGGTGTTCAACTATGGGACACCAAATATTCCACGTAACTGTGACTTAAGGTGCTACTTAGTATTTTTCTTTTTGTGTTGTCTTCCTCTGGTGTACAAGTACCATTTTTGATGAAATGACAGTAGCATTTTCCAGTTACATGACATTTAATTCAAAAGGGCTTCCTCTAGGTTAGGTTTCCAAGGATGCTATTGTATGTTGGGCTAGTGATGATTCTTTCTGTTAACAATTATCTTTTGTGACATTATCATCACTTTCTTATAATTGATGTACGAACATGATTGAACAATTAACTTCATATTTATGATATATTTTAGATCTACTGGTCTAGTTTTCTATCCTTTTGTCCAGGTTGTGTGTTTAGTTAGACTTGAGATATGAGGTCCAATTCATGCTTTGCAACTAACCGCAGAAGAAAGAGGGGAGGGAATATTTTCTGCTATTTTTATGGCTATATTTCTTATTGTCAATCACTTGTGCCAATTCCATTATAACCCAGCTCTGCTATGTGGCTGCATTTTTTCTTCTTATAATATGGCATTTTTATGTTCACAAAACTATCCAGTACTGCTAAAGGGTTAATAGCAGATTTATTTTAGGTGGCAACCTGCATTGTAGACTCTAAAAGTTAGCATATGGGTTAACAGTTAATGGCCCTTTTTCGGGATTTTCCTTGTCAGTTTTGCAAAGGGATGGGATAGCTCGAGGTGATATATCCCTCTACTGTGTGCTATACTTTTTTTCTTTTGGGACAATTCTACTTTCATGATTTAACCGGTTAAGCCAATGGTTGAACCAGATAACTTATAAATATATTTAAAATATATTAGATAGATTATATATGATTAATAATTATATTATACATAGTTATATACAATATATTATAATCAATTATTTGTTATGAAAATAATTATTCAAATGAATTTTAAAAAATAAATTTGCACAACTTAAATATAAAAAGTTGACACTAATTTTTTTATTTTTAAAATTATGCGTACACTTTAAATTTTAATCTACTTTTTGAAGTTTGGTTGGAAAAAGATTTCATTTATGATTGACTGGGCATGAAGCATTAATGGAATGGCTTCCTACTTCTCTGTCAAATACAATACGAGCAAATCCCGTCCATCCATTATCTCTCAATTACATTCGAACTGTTAGAGACATAAAACCAATCACGAGCCTTCACCCAATAGTTTAAGCTTTTGGGAGAGTTGGTCCTTGATAAGAACCTTCAAAATATGCCACCCACATTAGCCAGTGTTACAGAAAGAGAGATGTAGAGACAGACCATAAAGCTGCAGATGCAAAACAGAAAAGAAGAGACAGATGGTGATGCACAGTGGGAAACTAAAAAGCAGAGAGAGATCTGAACATGATAGTTCTGGAGACACAGACAAAGAATAAAGTCACAACCTGGCCTCAACAAACTGACGAAGACCATGGAGGAAACCATTTTTTTAAAAAATTTAATTTTTGCCACTCATCATATAACTGCCCGGTTTTATACTTGCTGGTTCTACTGGTTCTTATGGTTTTAATAGATTCAAAAGCTAAAGTGGTTTTATGGTTGAACACTGACTGGTGCGATGTCCGATCAGCGGTCCAACCGGAATAGATTCAACCACTCAAGTGGTTTTATAGTTGAACTCCGACCGGTGTGATGTCCAGTTTAAAACAATGCCTAAAATATGTTTTATTTATTTTTTTATTTTAAAAAAGCACGTAGACCATTGTGTTGCACTTGTACGTGGAAGAGAATAAATGGATGCATCATAAAATGTCTTGATTATTTTGTTTTCTTGAGAATGGTTTACTTAGTCCTGCATCATTTATGTTTGCATCTCCGATCTGTATCATCTACAAATTATTTTCTGGATCATAGTGTTGTGAATGCCTAAGAAGAAGAGTATCTAATCTAGGGCGTAAAAAGCAATATTGTTAAGGAGTAAAAATTATGTTTAGGGTTTAGCATTGAGTCATGAATCGTACAATTTCTGTTTTGATTTGGAAAATTGGTCTTCTGATTTGTGACTCGATTCACGATTTGACAACCATGCATCACATTTCCTAGAGTTTGAATGCAATCAAGGATGAGATTAGTTTCTGCCTAGAAATAGCACAAAGAGAATATATATATATATATATGTTCACAAACCTAATGGGCTTTGCAAGGGCCATAACTTGGGGTTGATAAATCTGCCCCCCTTTTGTTCCACCTTAAGTTGATATCTGTAAATATCATAAAAATATGCTTTAATAAGTTTCAAATATGAAGAATTTTTTAACGCCTATTTTGGAAGCAATCTGATCTGGTTAGCAGTCCAATTTATTGTATTAATTTCTTTTCCAAACATGCAATAGACAACTGGCATTTCTTAGCAAAATATCAGCACTTTTGTTTTCTAATATTTTTTTATCAAGCATTAATGTCATTAAAATTGTGTATCTGGTTAATGTTCCCTACGTAACAAACCCTGACATAATTGTGGAAAATCTTCAGGATGCTTCTCATAGTCATTTTTATTAGATGACAGCAAAATTAGAAAAGGCAGTTTTAATCAATGATTTCATTATCTATTCTAACATATGCCTTATTATTAATTGTTATTGTTAAATGAGAGAGAGACATATTGAGAACCCTTGTATCTTCTACACAAGAGGATGAATCTATATATAGATACAAAAATAATCTAGATACATTGAACCTAGGCAACTAACAAGACACCTAACTATATACATATTTCTAACACTCCCCCTCAAGCTAGAGCATATAAATCATATGCACCAAGCTTGTTACAAATATAACTTATTCTAGGACCCCTTAGGGATTTGGTGAAGATATCAGCAAGTTGGTCATTTGAATTGACAAAGCTGGTGGTGATATATCCTGAAAGGAGTTTCTCCCTAACAAAATGACAGTCTATCTCAATGTGTTCATTCTTTCGTGGAACACTGGATTAGAGGCAATGTGCAAAGCAATAATTGTCACGTATGAGTGTCATTTGCATATCCTCTCCAAATCGTAATTTTTTAAGAATTTGTTTCAACCAAATGAGTTCGCAAGCAGCCGAGGCCATGGCTCGATATTCGCTTCCTCGCACTTGATCTTGCAACCACTGGCCCTGCTTCTTACTTTTCCATGATATCGGTTGCTACCAATGAGAATACAATACCCTGCAAGGATCTCCTATCAAGAGGTGATCCAAATTTACCGTGATCGTGAGTATCCAATAGTCTGTGTATGCCCTTTATCTTCATAAATGATGCCTTTTCCTGGTGTTCCCTTAATATATTTTAGAATTCGAAGCACTGCATCCCAATGACTCTCGCAAGGAGAGTTCAAGAATTGACTAACAACACCAACAGCAAAAGAAATGTCAGGTCGAGTAACCGTGAGGTAGTTCAGTTTTCCAACCAATCTCCTATATCTTCCTGGATCTGATAATGGCTTTCCTTGATCTGGTAGAAGTTTAACATTCGGATCCATAGGAAATGCAACTGGTTTGGCGTTCAACAAGCCAGTCTCTTCAAGTATATCCATAGCATACTTTCTTTGTGAAATTACTATACCATCCTTGGATTGTGCCACCTCAATACCCAAGAAATATCGAAGTTTGCCAAGGTCTTTGGTCCGAGCGTGAGCAAGATGTTCTTTTTACCCAGTATGCCCCCGATGATCACTACCGGGAATGACAATGTCAGTCCACATGTACAATCGATAAATGCAAAATGCTACTGCGGTGGCGATAAAAAACAGAGTGGTCTGCTTCACTCCGAGTCATACCAAATTGTTGGACTACAATACTGAACCTACCAAACCATGCTTGAGGATATTGTTTGAGACCATAAAGAGACCGATGAAGGCGACAAACAAGGCCAGAAGACTCTCCCTGAGCAACAAACCCAGGAGGTTGCTCCATATAGACTTCTTCTCCGAGATCACCATGAAGGAAAGCATTTTTGATGTCTAGTCGATGGAGAGGCTGGCGGATGGCGGCAATGGACAAAAGAAGCCGAACAGAGGTCATTTTTGCCACGGAGAGAAAGTATCGCGTAATCAAGACCAAAAATCTGTGTATATCCTTTAGCTACTCGCTACTGAGGCGATCAATCCTGACCATCGTGGCCAACTTTAATCGTGAACAACCACGGCAACCAACAACAGACATTTTCCTGCCGAGGGGAGAGGAACCAATTCCCAAGTACCACCGCTCCGAAGCGTACACATTTCATCAATCATTGCTTGTCGCCATCCAGGATGGGATAAGGCATCACCCTGGAGATTTAGGGATAGACATACGACAAAGAAGAAAGACAAGCATAATGCGAAGATGACAGACGATGATAACTCAAAGCAATATAATGCGAGAAGGGTTACGAGTGGATCGAATACCTTTTCTGAGAGCAATGGGAAGGCTCGGGCTCGTGGGCAAGGCGAGCGGTAAAGGAGTTGGTGTCGGGAAGAATCCATCATGGCCTCGAGGAGGTTCAAAGAACAGTAGAGGTGCCAATGGTGGATGTGGCGACGCCGATAGGTTTGGAAGGGCGATTAAGGGGACCTCACAGGAGGTGTTGTGGACTCAACAGAACAAGAGCGGGAGGAAGCGGCAAAGACCGTGATGGGCTCAAGAGGGTGAGGTGATGACTCAAAGAAGAAGACAGACTCAAGTAAGGTAACATCTACGAGATAAGGTATCGTTGGAGTGTAGGAGAGAAGCAACGATAACCTTTTTGAGACCTAGTATACCCGAGGAAGACATACTTAAGAGACCGAGCTGAGAGTTTGTCAAGACCCGGAGAGAGATTTTGGACAAAACAAGTAGACCCAAAAATACGAGGCTAAGTGGAATGGAGAGGTTGATGGGAAAACAAAATGGAGTGAGGGATTTTGTTATCTAAGATGCTGGATGGCATGCGATTACATAAGGTAAGTAAAGGAGAACAGCATCCCCCCAAAAACGAACTGGGATATTACCATGAAGCATGAGGGTCCGAATTGTCTCAATAAGGTAGCGGTTTTTACGTTCCGCAACCCCATTTTGTTGAGGGGTATGAGCACAGGAAGTCTAGTGAAGTATACCATTAGAGGCCATAAAGGTTTGAAACTGTTCGGATAGGTATTCTTGGGCATTATCACTACGGAAAGTGCGAATGGAAAGACCAAACTGAGTTTTGATTTCATGATAAAAGGTATGGAAAATTGAGAACAACTCAGACCGATTTTTCATTAAAAACAACCACGTACAACGGGAAAAATCATCAATAAAAGTAACAAAGTATTAAAGTAGAGCTAGCACGACTTGGACCCCAAATATCAGAATGAACTAAAGCAAAAGGAGACATAGCTCGATTACATGCACTGATCAGGAAATGACTACTTGTGTATTCCCGCCTGACACGACTCACAAAGAAGACTCGATAACTTGATAGGCTTGGCACTAATTTCTCTGAGTTTAACAAGGCTAGGACGACCTAACTCGAGCATGAATCAGGAGAGGGGAATCGTGGCCGAGCAAACTCGAGAAGAGGTGGAGAGTCAGTAAAGGCCATGAGATTCACATCCCGCGCCAATCATCCGTCCCGAACTTGGCCATGTAGAATAAATGTAATCTTTAGTAAAAGTAATCAAACAATCAAGAGAACGGTCAAGCGACTAATGGAAAGCAGATTAAAAGGACATCCCTGGGACATAAAGAACTCAATCCACTGACAGGAAGTGAGTGGATGAGCAAAGTACAATCCCTTGAGATCGTGTGTGGAGCCATTAAGCTAAGGTGACACTAGGTAAATACCCGTATGTAGAAAGAGTAGAGAAAAGAGCCTCGATTACTGTGATATATGGCCTGGATGCACCCGAATCAAGCACCCAAGGACCAAGTGAGTGGTGATTGAGAGACACAAGCAAATGAATTACCAAAGCAAGCGCAATGCAGGCAAAGTGGAACCGAGGACTGGGCGTTGTTCACACCATTTCAAAAATCAGATAGTTAGCCGGGAGAAGCTGGGAGGCGCCGAAGGCTCACGATATCCGGTGGATGAGTCTAGGCAACATTGGTAGGCGAGAAGGGCACCATGTAAGGCCCAACATCCGTCAATGGTATGACCTAAGCAAAGGATGATGGGTCACATTCGAGGGCGAGGTCTCAACCGAGGACCGGGCCACTACCTAATTCACGACCACGACTGTGACCAAGTGATGAGAAACAAGGGCTGATGGATCACCAACACAGAGCAATATGGTAGTCATCAAATCATCGTTTAACCCGAGCAATGTAGACCAAAGCCATGGAAAGTGTGGGAACAGTGGAGAGAACCCAGACCGATCACGGATGGCAGAGTACTCTGGAGGCAAGCCATAAAGGGCGAGAAGCATAAAGAAAGTACTCCGTTGCTCAAGCTTTTTTGCCGGAGTATCTGCTGGAGGCAATGACAGTCATCAGCTTTTGACAGACCCCGTAAAGACGCTGAGTATCATTGGTATAAAGAACTTTAGCCTGCTCCCAAACAGACTCGCATGTGATATGAGCCCGAAGATCCGTCATGAGGAATGAAGAGTTGATTTTAGCACACTACACAGCTTGAGCATCGACCTTCTCCCACTTCCTGACGCTCAGCCATCGACACAGTGTCAGCTTTTTGGGTAAGGTGCTCCTTGTACCCCTGACCGGAGAGCCAGAGCTTGACATCGGAGGCCCATGTTTCATAATTGGTGCCATCCAATTTCTCAATGGAGAGTGGGGTACTGACATAATTAGTGAACATAGCAGATTCGGCCTTCAAAGGCTCAGGATGGCTAGGGGAGGCCATGATGGAGACCAAGAGGCAAAGGGTAGTTCAGAAAAATTTTCTGGTGGCCGGAAAAGTGGCTGACGTGGCTCTGCAGAGGAGACCCACAACTAGAGGTGGGTCAAAATGCAGATCTGGCGCCGGAATCTGGTGCGGAATCTATTAGGCAACCCGAACGGTACTAAACGGTCGCTGAAAGCTCGGACGCGCCCTCACGCGTTGGTGGAGAGGCGCTGGACAGAGATGCGGTGGCGGCTCCGATGGAGGCGCTGTGGGGTTTGGTCGGCCGGGAGGGGCGAGTGGTCCCTGGATTCGGGTGGCTATGGGCGTGAACGAGTAAACCGCACCGGGCCGGCGGAGGACGCGTGGCGCGTGGCGCGGATATGGTGGTCTGAGCTTCCGGGTTTTGGCCGAGCAGAGTAATGTCTCGGATTTGAGGTTGGCAAGTACCAAAAGGAAAAAATTTTCCTAAGGATGAAATCCGCCAATCGGAGTGAAACACTAGAATGGAAATTGTCACCGAGAACAAAGGGGTTCTCCTCGGGAATGGGTTTCCCTCTCACTAGGCTCTAGATACCATGTTAAATGAGAGAAAATGAGAGAGAGACATATTGAGAACCCTTGTGTCTTCTACACAAGAGGATGAATCTATATCTATATATAGATACAAAAATAATCTAGATACATTGAACCTAGACAACTAGCAAGACACCTAACTATATACATATTTCTAACAATTATGGGCAAAAGGGGGTGGGAGCAAAACCATGCTTGTGCATGTGTTTTACATGTTTCAAGTCAACTCAAAATCGCTGTCTTGATATGGTCCTTGATTTTGAACATTGTTGTAGCAGCACTCATGTACTGGATATTGGAGGTCAGGGAGCAGAGAATTATCTAGTGCAGTAGTTTTAGCTGATTTCCTGACCTTGAATGTGAACTGTAGTTTGTATATGCTTTGCTATTGATAGTATATATAGGGGTGGGGGTGGCCTTAAGATCAAATTTTCTCTCCCTCAAAGCTATAGTTGATGATGAAAAAGAAAAATAGATTATAGGGTGCTAACCATGCTATACTTTTCTCACCTGTATATGGGCTTATCTTGAAATTGCATCACTAAGTATCTGGACATTGCACACTAGCTTAGGTAACTGTAAGAAATGAGACATGAAGGGTTTGAGATTCTTTTACTATGGATGAACCAGTTCATGTTCATCTGTTCAGTGTATAGTTACTTCATTGTATTTTGATGCAAAGAGTTATGGTTTTATTGCAGATTATACCCCGACAATTATGCGACAATGCTGGATTTGATGCAATTGATGTGCTGAACAAATTAAGGCAGAAACATGCACTTCCTTCTGGTTGGTTGGCCTTCCTTCTATATGCATGCATACCTAGATATAAAATTATTTACAAGTTACATATAGGGGTGGACATGGGTTGGGTTGGGTTTGGGGTAATTTTGGACCCAACCCATTCATGGAAGCAGTCGGTTGGGTTGGGTTTGGAGATTTTTTTTCTTTGACTTGAACCAACTCGACCCGCTCGTATGTGGGTTGGGTTGGGTTCAACCCTTGGATTGAACTTCAACAAAAAAAAAAGAACTAGAATCCTAACCGGTTAAATGGAAAACATCTGAAAGGATCAATTATTACGATCCACAATTTCATCTCTAACAGCAGACATATCTAACACAAAGGAATCATGAGCATTAGCAAGCATTAATGATTAAATTAAACTATTAGTAATTGACTAAACAAATTAAGCAAATTCTATATAGTACACTACCTGCTTCAATCTTTTCAATTTCATCTATTTGAGCCTGTAAATCAATGTTTATCAAGAGTTCTTAATTAGTTATGAGCACAAATCAATGCCTCAACAGTGGTGGGTTGCAAAGAACTACAAAATGATCCAGAACTCGCCTTCCAATACTAAATGTAGTGTAATTTTAATTTTAAAATTCTCAAGAAATTAGTTATCTAAAAAAATTATAAACTTATATAAGATTCTCGAAGCCCTAATAAAAAGTGATTACACATCATAAAATATTATTAAAAAAAACTTTAGTGGGTTGGGTTAGGTTTTGCGGGTTGGGAGAGTCTGAACGCGCTACCTAACTCATACCTCGTAGGTTTGACTATTTTAAACTCTACTCATAAACCTAAACCAACCCGTCAACTATGGGTTGGGTCGGGTCAAAACGTGTGGGTTCATGAGTCTACCCGACCCGCTGACCGCCCTTAGTTACATACATGCCTATGTATACTTACATGTAGAGCCACTGAAATGTGTGATTGCAATTGAGCTGCTGAGCCTTGCTGAATGACATGATCAAGCTTGTTAAATTAAATACACTGATTGAGCTTGATCCTGAGCTTATGTTGTGTTAAAGCTTGTCTTGTTTAATAAATGAGCTGAGCCCGATTAGCTCATGAATAATTTTAAGAAAAAATATGATACTTTTGTTATAGATATAAAAACCAATCTTAGGCCTTCATCTAAAAGGTTGTGTTCATCTAAACTCTTAATAACTTTTAAGATATAAAATTATATATTTTTATTATTAATTGAGCTGAATGGGCTGTGCATCTAAATTCTCTGGCTTGGCTCAATTAAATGAACAAGTTCAAGCTTGTTCATTTACAAGAATTTCCTCTAGGTGAGCCAACCATTTAACAAGTCAAACCCAAGTAGGTTACGAATAGCTTTATTCGTTTGCTCCTGTACTCAAAAGCAACCATCTAACTTTTTTTACAAGTAAGCTGGATGAAATTAGAGCTGTCATATTTAGTATTTTGTCTTGGTCAGATCATTATTCCAACCTCAGCACTTGCAACTCAGCTTCAGGCTTGTAGTTAAAAAATTAATGTAATTGGTAGATTTTTCTACTTAAATTCATGTGTGCCTGAGTGTGTAGGCATACTTGCTAATGTACTTATAAATGCATCCACTATAGTGGGATTTTGTAGAGTTTTATGATAAGTCGGCAGTTGAAAATCTGTTTATTGCACGCATGTTACAGGTGAGGGGGCACCATATGGGGTGGATATAGCCACTGGTGGAATTGCTGACTCGTTTGCTAACTTTGTCTGGGAGCCTGCAGTTGTAAAGGTATGAGTACACATTTATCTGCACGATTATAAAATCTGATGCTGAGGTTTTCCGTGGTTCGTGTTTAAGCTAATTAATAAATTTGCAGATCAATGCTATAAATGCTGCTACAGAGGCAGCTTGCCTTATCTTAAGTGTGGATGAAACAGTAAAAAATCCCAAGGTATGTTTCTGACTAGTTATGAATCTTTGGCTAGTCTTTACAAAAGTTAGAGTTTCTGGATTTGGAAGCAATTGCCTCACTATTACTTGATTATATAATTAGTATATCTATAGCCAAATCTTCCATTTTTCTTCTATATTTATGATGCATCTTTGCATAATTTCAATGATTTTATATATAGCATTTTGTTGCATAAAGTTGAAAAATAATAGTTATTTGTCAACCTTAGAAAGGAAAAAATTTAATAATATTTATAACTGGGATAGAAGGTTTTATGTATCTTAATTGTTTAAATACTTCAGTTTCAGTTCACTCGTTAATCCTATATAGAAGGTATAGGGCTCTCGTTCAAGTGATTTTTGACTTATACATATATTCGCAGAATTATGTTGTTATGAATGTATACTAAACATTTCTATTCATTTTTTTCTCTGTAATTAATCTTTATCGGCATTTATTTTATTATCAGTTGTGAATAATGTTTTTTTGGTGTTCTATATATATATAAAACAAAAGAAAGAAAAACTTTTGTGATGCAGCTGAATTTGATTGTTTTATCTGTTTAACATGTGTAGTCTGAGAGTGCACAAGGGGAGGCTGCTGCAAGTGCCATGGGTGGTAGAGGTCGTGGAGGAGCCTTCCGTGGTCGTGGACGAGGAATGCGGAGATGATGAGCTCATAAAAGCTCGCATCTGCATTGCAATGGGTCAGCATTTCTCAGTTAGTGCATAGAGTGCCTGTCTAACCAGCAAAAATGATCTTAATGCCACTTAGTGTCTTCTTTATGGAACGCTGTTGCATGTTTCTAAAAGTTGCTGTTGCTAGAAGCTTGCTAGATCTTGGATCCAGAAATGAGGATATGAAATTGTAATGACGACTGTGAGATCATCATCAAACTAGGATTTTATGGTAGCAATTTTCGAGTATTTGTTTGTCAGTCCTTTGGTTATTTTATTCGTTGGAGGGGTTGAAACT
The DNA here is from genome assembly GCA_023212625.1 of Styphnolobium japonicum. Classification (NCBI taxonomy): domain Eukaryota; kingdom Viridiplantae; phylum Streptophyta; class Magnoliopsida; order Fabales; family Fabaceae; genus Styphnolobium; species Styphnolobium japonicum. The sequence continues at coordinate 10,178,057 of JALBWW010000010.1, forward strand.
ATTGGATAGCTGTTGGTCGGACTTGAGCTATTGCTTGTGAAATTTTGCCTTACCGCGTTTTACAGTTCTGAACAATTCGTATTACTGTGTATTCATATAAGCATGCGACCTTTCTGAGTTGTTAACAAAGTACAATTCAGTGGGAAGAATTGATGAAACAGTTCAGCAGAGCGAACAATCTAATGTTATTTTAACAAATTAGACACGCCTGAGTTTGTGAACACAGATCTCTACAATTGAAAAGTTATTTCAAAACTGTTCTCGTAAGGTTAATGATACTTGTGCAAAAATTTCTCACAAAACCCTCCCAAAAATTCATGCAAGTCATTGGAAACTTGATTCAATGACTGGCATAGTTTTTATGAAGGTTTTTTTTTTTCGTGTAAGTATCATTATTAATAAAGGCTAAACGGGTTAGTATTGTCATGTCTTCAATACTGAGTCCCTTGCAAGAACATGAATTACAATAATCTGAATGTCTTTTTCGTGTAAGCCCAAAATAAAAAAGAAAAAAAAATGGATGTTCCGAGTCCGCCCTTTTTGAGCTTGGACTTTCCTTTTTAATTTAGGTTTCTTTAACATAAAAGATTGGTGTATGATTTTGCACAACCATTCTATTATATGTAACGATAGTCATTCATAGTTCTTTTTCATTGGTTTTCTACGTACAGGGTTTCATATATTTCAAAACAATGTCAGAGTCCAATATTTTCACATAGTCCATAAACTGCTTACGTACACGAGTACTTGTCAATCATGCAGGCAAGAATAGAAAGCATTCAAACTGGAATAAAAGAAAATTGCTTGACCCTCCCCTGAAAGGCTGAAACCCCTAAACTGCATGTAGTTCTTATTCTTTTAAACTGGCTTGTATACCTTTTTTTTTCTCTTCTGTATCAGCACTGGAATATTTGGGAATTGTGACATCTACCACAACGAGTCCTAGAAGTGAAAACGGCACAATTTTCAGTAGGAAACTATAATTTGGGACAAAACTAAAATTTCTGCCTCTTAGAGAAGTTTCAATATTTATTCCTCGTATACTTAGATATACATATCTTTTGTATCCTTTGTGCATGTCTAGTTCAATATGCTGGTGGTTTCCCTATACTGAAAAATCTAAAAGCCAGTGGTCAGGCATTCTGTGAAAAACAGTTTTTCAATTTGACCGTGTTAGGCAATAAATGATGCTGTGCTGACCTCAATTGTAAGCAAAGCCAGTGGCAATGAAGATGGTGTTATAAGCAAAATTTAGAAATATCCTCCAATGTTAGATACAGCATAGGACATCAAAACTTTCTAGCCTCAACACTACAATGTAAACTTTCTAATCTGGATTGAAGCACTGGCACTTATTCTGTCAGATCTGGAAATAAACATACCAAAAAATGTCCGAATTTAATATTACGATTTAAAATGCTATTTTAAATAAAAAAATAATATAGCCTTATCAAAGAATTAAAACTGAAACTGCATTTGAGGACTGTATCCAAGAGCTACAAGATGAGCAGCCATAGCCTTGTTCATGGGAGGTGGTCCACACCTTAATATCTGTAAAAGAAAAAGTTGTTTAGTTGTCAGTTGTCACCTAACCTTAAATGTGTGAGAGGTAGAGAGAGAAGGTGGTGGGTGTGTGTTTTCATATGGAGTGCAAAATTGACCTTAATATCAGGCGCTGGTGCAGGGCAATGTGTTTGGATCATTTCCTTGGATACGAATCCAACACCACCATCCCATACTTCAGGTGGCTGCAGAGTATATATAATTATTCACAACCAAGTAACCAACATAAGAATACATCTGAAAGACGAATTCCATGCTAGTAGATACTCTAAATTATTATCTTAGCAACAGAAATTGAACAAATAATACCAACCCAAAATTAGGATAGCCATTTTGAAAGAAATAAGAAAAATGAATATTATCAAATTGATAGGATAGTTATAGTGAAACAAATAAGAATGACCAATACTACCAATGAAATGGAGATAGAAGGTTAAGAAGAGTTTGATTACCTGGTTTAGAACATAATAAATTTTGAATTGATTTGGGAACTTGATGGCAAAATCATCCAGCTCTTCCTGCAAAAGAAAACAAGCAGGATACATTAATCTAAATCAATAATTTCTTTACCATAATCCAAGCTTTAGAATTATAAACTATAGCCCATTCTTATTTTTCATTGTGTCGATTCCTGCAACTGAACTTCAAAAGGTATTTCTCTGTTCAATAATCAAATATCAAAAGATAAAGGGCATCTGTACAGAAAATCTATAAATCTAGTGTACTTGTATCATTTAATTAATTTCTTATATAACCTGAAGAAATTAGGAAAGTACACAAAAGAAAAAAAAACAGCCAAAAAAAAGACCAAATCCAGCAACTAACCACTATGATCTTACTGTGATCTTATAGCAAGAACAAATGAATAAATTAAAAGACAAAATTTTTTCTTAAATAACCATCTCTCTTGCTCACAGACAGTTCTATTTTTCTGGTGTTTCATTCTCTTTTATTCTTTAACTTTCCTATTTTGCCTTTATGCTTGACGATAACACAATTAAAATCACTCTGGTCATCTTACTATTTTTCTTTCTTTTCATTAAATAGAAGTATCTCTAAAACACTCGTCCAAATAAACTCTGAAGTGCTAGCTTAACTAATGAAGTGTAAACAAAAAGAATTTGTAAATTGGTAAATAAAATCTTAATTATCACAGTGAGTGAGAATATAGCTTTCTGGGAGACGATTGGAAAAAATTAGCAGTGAGCACAACACCATTAAAGGTGGCACCGTATCTTCCTTATGCAAGTTAGTAGGTTCATATAAACGCATACATAGCACATACTAAACTGGTTTCAATGAGAACTGCAGAACCTTTTATATTCCTTACAAAATTCAGTTTGGATTAGAATTTTAGTTCATATAATTTAGCTTACCGTCTGGTACTTAGAATATTGGTAATAGAATCAGTGAAAATGAAGAAGAGACTAAAATGACATCAAAATGTCCAGAGAGGCAGAAACAAATAAATTTTATGGTTTTTGGACAATGTGGCTACTGGTTGCTAGTTCGTTGTCACATAAAGATCAGACCGTTTATATAGACAACAATCATGAAAAGAATATAGTTGGGTTCTACTCTTGACACGTATCCCAGAGAACTTAAAACACAACTGCAGTACTAATGTACGCAGTCTGATTTCTACAGAAACAAGAATACTCTAATTGGCAATTTGTTGGCATCATATATTAAGTTCCTCTCAAAGGGAATGCAATGTGACAATAGTGGATAGACAAAGTCCAGCACCAAGGAGATAATGATACAAAAGAATATAAACCATCCCATTTTTCACTGATTTCAGTTGCATTGAATTCAAACAGGAAACCACATTTGTTGCAATGTTGATTGTGATCAACATGTTGATCTATTCAACCAAGTTTTTTGCTTCTACAGTAAAGCAAAAGGGAAAATTTTTATGGGCAACTCATTTGTCACTTTGATTGGCCACGGTAATGAATATGACTGAAGAATTGAGAACATGTTCTCTAACAAAAACATGATAATCAATGCCATAGATGAACGCACATGAGGAAGGTTTAGAAAGATTTACCTTTAGAAGAATGTCATCAAATGTGACATTGGCATATATCAGATTTATGTTGGTTTTGTCCTGTGGGTTTTCTAGTATAGCTCTTGTAACCTCAAGAAAAAGGAAAAGAATAATATTATTACTAACCCAAAGTTACAAAATGTGAAAAATGAAAAATCAGGGGAAGGCACAGAAGTTCAATAATCCTTTACTTATATAATACATACCTGAAACATTGGGGTGATGCCAGTGCCACCAGCAAGCATCCCAAAAGCTCTAACTTGGTTGGGCTGGTACTTGAAGCGCCCCTGGAGACATCAGAGTAAGTATATTGCAAATAATGATGCATTAGGTATTTTAGAATATAAGGTTTCCTGTGCTAAAGAGTACTATTGTGTTAAGTTATCTTGTATTTGTACAATGTGAGTGATATTGCACTGGGCTTGTAATTAGTAATATATTGTGTGGGCTCTTTCTGTGTCTTCCATCCCGAGTTTTCCCTTTTTTTTTCCTCTCCCTAAAACACTCTTGTTTTTCAACAAGTAGATAATTGTGACTTGTGAATCAGATGTATTAGAAGCTCAGCCATCTTAATAAATCATAGTCGTGAAAAAACAGCCTGGAAAAAAAAAAAGCTGCCGGATCACCAGCAGTTATCAACGTGTTACACTACTGGTCTCACAAGTTGATAAAATTAACTGCTCATAAAAAGAATCTATATATAGCACAAACATGTATTTTATTAATAGTCGTGTTGAATTAAGTATATTCCAATCATAAATCTTATGGTAATGGTATATCAAAGGTATTAAAGACATTCGCATAAAGGGATCCTGGAATATAATATCAATTTTTAAATAATACTATTAACGTTATAATTAGATTTGAAAAAATTATATTGATAATATTATAGGACTACGAAAGAAATGCATGTACCAGTCAAGGATATGGTGGTGGCACGCTAGCACTAGGGGATTAGACACTGATGATATTCATAATGGCAATAATCATAGTATCATAGTAGTCAGGGCTGGTGAGCAGTGATGACAGTAAATATTATAATTGTACACATACGAACAAGAATGTCAAGGATCATCTCTCCTAAAAGCTTAAGTTGTTAGGTAGAGAGTTATGAATGGTTTTATATCTCTAACACACCCCTCACGCAAGAGCCATATGGGCTCACAGCGTGGAAAATGCACACGCCCACTTTACCTTGTGCTGAAATTTAACTTTTATTTAGAAGAATAAGGGCGGCAAGAATCAAACTCCTAACCATTTGGTCATAGAGGCTCTGATACCATGTCAAGGACCAACTCTCCTAAAAGTTTAAGTTGTTAGGTGGAGGGTCATGCATGTTTTTATATCTCTAACAAGGAATAAACATAAAGGTAATGTGTACAGTGTACCTCAGTATATGTGTTTGTGTGAGAGAAAAGAGATTATGGATTCAAAATCTTCACAGTTTGAAAATTCGAATAAGGAGGTTAGAAATGCAAAACCACTTCACTTTGGGGTCATAAGGTTCATATGACTAATAGTTGAAGAAATCAATCGATTTGAAAAATCTCGTCCAAGTTTTATCAAAAGAAAAAAAAAAAGTTATACTCCAAGAATTTCCAAAGGTAGTAACAAGTTAAGGTATACTTATAATACAAAACAATTTTGTTGATCTGAGTAACAATGTCTTTAATTATTAATTTGGCCAACTCATTACAGTTAAACCAAAATTATCCTGTTAATAGGTTAATGGCCAAAGTGCAGTAGAAAGCTAATGGAAGAACATCTAGAAATAAATTACTTAGACATATAAAGTGAAATAATCTTAAGAACCTTTGGTCCCTTGACAGCCATGTAATCACCTTCATGCATCTCTCGAAAGTGATGAGACATCCTTCCTTGTGGATACATCTAATTATTACCCAAAAAATATAGTAAAAATAATCAATATGTATATTTAAAAAAGAATAAGCTTAACAATGATAAAATATTGAAGAACGAAAGTTAGCGGCATGTAACCTTTATAACCAATTCGAAGTATCCAACATCAGTATCCAGCGTTGTTGGAGTATATGGCTTGATGACTTCTTCACCAAGACTATCTTTCCCTCTGTGAAGAAGACCAAAGATGTTCATGATGAATGTATTATAATTGACCATACTGCCTTCAACAAGTATGGTCCAGTAAACCCAATAAGCTCATCATGGGTCTTACTAGAATGACATCACGAATGAATTGGAAAAGAGAAACAAGTAATTCAAACCTGCAGCTGATATGTTGTCCAATAGGAAGTCCCAACACTGAGCTAGGAGTAGGAAGATCAAATCTGAACGTGGCCACATTATGGCTGAGTTGTGTGCGTTTAACAAGTTTAAATTCCTTGAAGTTCTCAGTATCCAAGCACCCTAGCAAGAAATGTTGAAACATTATCTAGCATTATACAAAAGGGAGGCATGATAAGCAAATTTAAGTGTTTCAATTATAAGTTAAGCTTAAATCAACTACAGAATTTTGCAAAGGATATTCTTGTAACAGACAACAAATAACAAATTAAAAAGCTAACATGCAAGCTTTATAGTTTAAACACATAAGTAAAACTGAACTTATAAAATTGGCACCATAGGAGCAGATGATATCCTACAAATCTTCAAGTATTTTCCTTCTAATATCTTTAAACCAATTAAAAGAAGTCCTTTTTCTTTTCCTTTTCCTCCATGGAGATACAACTATAAGGAATTATTCTGCATACATGATAATCCACGAAAAAATAGCTTTTCCTTGGTTACCTGAATTCTCTTTGATCTTTATATTTATCCTATGTTAAAGCATTTTGCAAGGGCAAGGTTTTGATGCCACTTAGCAACCTCACAGGTCTCATTTATTTTCTTTGGCATCACACATCAATACTGTACATATATACAATATAAACTGTAACATTGAGGGGTTCTTGATGCCAACGTTCATTTCCTACAAAACATGAAAAATTTCAGCACCTTACACCCTCATAACCCCCAAAATATCCTAAGCAAACCTATGGAAGACACAACTAATAGTTGCTCCATGCTAGTTAATCATTACAACAAAGAGGACAAGTTAAAACGAAATTTTCTAAATCACACAGCCTGGACTCTTTTTGACTTCATAAAAAATTGCATGACTTAATGAGTAGAAACAAAGAGGGAAAAAGGTTTTCTATTTATTAGAAGAAACAATAGTTGGCCTTCTGCAAATAAAATGTCATTATGACCATGAAAAGTTATATTTCTCCTTCTTGTTAGTAAAAGATTCAGATGTGGCTCAATGTGCCTACAACATGCAAATTTCCACCCTGCCAAAGGCAGCTGGTTTAATGCTTTTCATGGTCTATAGAGGAAGTAGTCCAGGGCATCGGCATTCCTACCTCAAAATAGTGTCCAAAGAGATCAAAAATACAAACATCTATACGACCTTACAAGAAATGTATAATCTGTGCTGAATTTGAATCAAAACACATCTCTGCAGTTCTTCAAAGCAGAGACAGGAAAGGGAAACCACTTCTAATTGTATCAAGAATCACTACTTTCGAAATTGAATGCTATGACATGTTTGGACAACTTCCATACAATACAAATTTAATAACTACAAAGTCTTGTTTTCTTTCTTTTTTTCTTTTTCTTTTTTTGGTGTAATTATGTCATTATGTCTTATATCATAATTCACAACTTCCCATTACAATGGTTTCTCTTCATAGGTTTGATCTTATATATAGAAGTATAATTTTCATGAACCCATTTCTGCAAAAATTAATAAATCCCCTCTATGAAAACTTGTCATTATAAACTTCCATATGAACCTCTATCCTATTGATGACACTCAGCAAGTTCCACATATCCATACGAACAACCCCCCAACACCACCCCTCCCCCCCCCCCCGGAAAAAAAAAAGCACACTAAAAACCAAAACAAGTTCGAATTGAATTTCTCTCCCATGAACACCCACCTGCATTTTTTCGTTGTAAATAAATTGGTACCAAGGCGAAATCCATTTAAAAAAAAAATTCATAACAAATCAAACCATTTAAATAATGGGGGAATAACAGCATGTTCACCACCAAAAAAAAAAATTAATCAACTTCAGGGCCTTGACAAAATGAGAAGGAAAAAACAAAGGCCACATATATATATATATATATATATATATATATATATATATGAAGAGAAAGAGAAATTAAAATGCAACCTTTAGGTTTCTTGGTGACATAGTAGTAGTAAGCGGTGCCACCAACAATGGCTACCAGAGCCACTGCCATACTTATCATCTCTGCTCTGTGACTCTGCAAAAGGTCCATTTTGTTTGTAGATCTGGGATTTTTGAAAATTTGAGGTTCGAAGGATGAATGGGTATTCTTCAATTTGCAAAGTAGCTATGGATTATGGTATGCAGATTTTGGTTGAATCGTGGGTCAAAATCGAATGCACTGCTAATGGAAGAAAAATTCCTCCATTGCACATTTGCACGCTATAGTAGTGAGGTCAGTCTCTTTGACAAGTGTCAAGGTAAATTTTTATTATTTTTTTCGTAAAAGTTTATTTTAGAAGTTAGTTGAAAGAAAGAATATATATATATATATATATATATTGTGATTTAGAGAGCTTGTTATCTCTAATGTTTGAATTAATTTATTTTATATTTTAAAAACTTTATAATTAAAACGATGCAGAAAGATTTTTTTTTGCTAAAATGATAATTTTTGTGTAAATTTTAAATAAATTTAAATATTTATTAAATAAATGAGCAAAACAACTAAAAAAAGAAATTTAGAAAATAAATTACAGTGAAACAATTCTAGACAAAGTAGATCCAACCCTATCCAGGCCAGTATATATAGTTCTTTCACTGCATTTGCCACGTTCAATTTCTTCCACTAGCAAATGCCAGCAGGAAGTTTAATTTCCTGCAGTTGTCACGTATTGTCTACCAATGCCATGCCTACATAAACAATCTAAAATGAATGAATACAATAAATAGCTGATAGACCACCCAAGTACGTAATTTACATATAATAATTTGAGTGAATATTTATTTTAACTCCGTGAGAATACAACCATCATTAGTTTGACTATTAAATGATAAATATATTAAAATAATTTTTTAATATTAATTTTTGACTTAAGTTAATTATTTAATATTATTTTTTAACATCAAATAATATTAAATAATTAATTTAATATCAAAAAAATAATATTAAATAATTATTTAAATAAATTTATTATTAAAATACTAAATTGATAATATTTATATATTAAAAATAAAACTAAATTTTTACTCTAAATTTAATGGTCATAATAATGAAGGTTAGTGCTGACCAAAAATGTCACTTCGTCTCTTCTTCACTCCTCCCAACTACATACAAACGATCCAATATATAACAGCCATTGGAAATCAATTGATGAGATTCCAAATCTAAATAAATGTTATTTGCTTCAATTATTACGTTATATACAGCACAAAGCACATGAAGTAACAGTTATTAAAAGTTCGACGTGTCTAAACATAGGTGAAGGATAAAACTTTTGTCAAAATGCACAAAGTCTGTTCGAATTATGGTTATGTGCGGTAACTCGTGTGATTCAAAACTCAACAACTTAACGCCTTATATTTAGATTATTCCAACCATTTTATTAACTCTCCGTGAATATTACTAACGGTGAACACATCACGTGACTCCACATGTGCTTTTAATCACTAAAATCCCTAATTTCATTCCTCTTCTGTATAATTTCTCTCCCAAACCAGACAATCTAAAAAGCTAGGGCTTTTACATAAATAAATAAATAAACAAAAAACATTGATTATCTTACCTAATCTCATACGCAATCATTTTTGAGTTGCTAGACTGATGTCTTCCTCATCTCAATCTAGCTGGTGTGCGAGTATGGAGATATTGCTCCAATGAGAATTTCATGAACAACAAGTAACCTAAGAAGAGTTTTTGGTTGTGCGAACTTCGGTCATTGATGTGTTTATATAATGCATGATATTTGTGCTTGTTTTGGATTGATTTAAGAGTAATTCATGTCTTTATTGCTACATTTGTTAGTTTTTCATCTTCTTTATACTTTTCGTTTCCTTTGATATTTTGACAAATCATATTATCTTTATTTTGTGATTTATTAGATATTCCTCTCCTAATTGATTTGAATTCATTATTTATTATCAGAAAATTGGTCTTTTGTCAAATCTTCTGTAATTGGGGTAATTTGCACCTAAAATCTTTAAGGAAAGTGTTAGAGTATCTTTGAAGATATTCAAATATTTCTAACAGAAAGAAAATATGAGATTTAGTCAAAGCCTATTCAGGGAAACTTTTGTTGTGAAACCAATTTTAGTAAATAGGCAATTGCAAACTAGAATTTAACTAATAAATGATACAAAAATTTGCAATTGCATAATTCATGTTGATCTATGCTAATTTAACATCAAGAATCCAATTAACCTAGGCTAGCAAATCTGTAAACTTATTCTCTTCAATTCAAGTGATAAAGCTATGATCAATCAATCAAAATTTCATCACAATTCACAATCTTAAACACGGATCCAATTTGATATAAATACAAACAGAGATTTCATTCATGTAATTCAAGATCAGAATCAAGAGAAGAAGAAAAAATCAAATTGAATTCAAATCTGAAATTAAGCATAAGGTCTCATGATCAAAGCAGAAAATCTTCAAGGTTCTTGAATTGATTACAGAAGCTTAGCCTTCCATGTCTACAATGCAGTTCATAGAAGCTTGGGGAAGAAAAGAGAAAACTAGAGAGAAATTGACCCAAAAAGTGGTTATGTGTATAATGTCATTCGTTTATGAGTTTCCTCCCAAATAACTACCTCTAAAAGTAAAAATATAAGTTTGCCCATAGATTAAAATTAATCCTCTTCTTCATAGCTTTAATTAGACACCTAATTTGCCTTTAGGCTTTAAGATGAGGAAGTTATGCCTAAAACACTCTTAGGATGTCTCTGGAGGCATTAGCTGACTTCAAGGGAAGAAAACATCATCTAAACATTGTAGTTTTGATCAATGGTCTTCAGAGAAGTTAAAGTTATGCATTTGCGTTTTCTAATGGAACCTATCTCAGTTCCAAATGACTCATACTACCCAAGTTATGACCTAATTTGTGCACACTATCCAGGTTCCAGTGATAGCATCTCTACTCTGACTTCCAAGTCCAATCTGGCCCACTAGACATATAATTCAACTTTAAAGCTCTTCATCAAAGTTGTAGAGATTTCTATTAGATTTCCTACAAGATAGAATGCATAATTTTTATATGTCTACAACTCAAGTTATGCCCAAAATACAGAAAACGTGTAAAAGTTCAATAATACTGGAAAATGCAATTAAGCCCAATTTGAACTCAAACTTACAAAATATGGTCAAGTCCAATCATTTAAGTAGATAAGAGGTATAAGAGACTAAATATGAGGATTTATTAATGAATGAAAATCATGTTTATCAGTGATGCATCTATGGTGGATGTGGAAAAGGGTTATGTTGTAATAGTTTAATTTTGTTGGGTAAGCTATTAGTTAAGTTAGGTATGATGTTGGATGCACTTGTTATGCTGAATACATATTTCTCTGGTGGGTAGGATATGTAGTTATGGTGATTAAGTTCATTGGAGAATATGCAATTTCATACCTTAATGATATCATACTTGTATTCCTAATTATTCTAATTATGATTATGATATTGCACCTCTTTGTATTATAAATGAATTTTGTTGATGTAACATTCTAATATTGTAAATGAACACAAATGTAAAGGATGAACATGGCCAACTGAAAATAAATGCTGAAATGAAAATAAAGGCTAAACATGGCCAAATTCCAATACTAAATTAGATGTCATTTCATTCCATTCCAAAACAAATGTCATTGCATCAAAGCAGGACAAAATACAATTGAAGTCCATATAGACAAAAAAAATGCCATGACAAAACACATTCCAAATCCATGCGTACAAAAAATATCAAAGTCAGCTTTTAGTAGAATGTGTCCCCTTCCTAATGTTGCTTCTATTGAACCCTTGTAGCCCTCTTAGAACTATCAACTTCAAACTTGCCATCTCCAGTCATATAACAAATTAGCCAAGCAGATTCATGTTTGACCTTCTCCAACTTGGTTTGGATCTTAGACATATTGAACCTTTATACTTTGCAATCCCCTTTTCTTTGCCACATATCTCTTCATCAATATCCTTTTTATGATTTCACACATGGTGAGAATAGGCGTGTCTCAATTTATTTAATTATGTAATTAAGAGTTAATGAAGTGAATTAGTGATTAGTTATTCAAGATTTGATGGATTTAGATGAAAATACTACTAACCCTAACTTGGATAATGTTTCAGCTAAGACTAGGAATTTAGATCTTGGATGTGTTAATTGTTATATTGTTAGATAATAAAATGGATTAGAGATAATTAGGTTATATGACAAAATTCAAGCATAGTTAGGTATTAAAAGTTTGAAAAACCACTTGGAAACCAAGCTTGATGGTTTTGGCCAAGAGATCTAATTGGCCTAGGCTAGAAAATTTTCATTATACCATTATATTATGGTGATTAGAAGATGATCTCGATGAAAAATTGAAAAAAAATGAGAGAAAATGATAAGTTCAAGTATTGAACTAATCAAAGAAACCCTAAATTAGGTTTCGGCCAAATTAGGGATTGGTAACCTAAGATTAGGTTTATATTTACAGAAATGAGTATTAGAATGAATAAGAATTGTTAAGTGTTAAGGAATAATGAAAATTCAAGCATTTTAAAAAATGACCAAATGAATAGTAGAAAAGACCAAATAAATAGTAATTTAGCTAAGTTGTGAAGTACTTTTAGACTTCTTAATGACTAATTTAGATTAGCAAAATGAGATGCTTATGTTGAATGTAAGAATCCTAAACCATACTTTTGACCAAAACCTAGATCTTAAGGCTAAGTAATATTCAAGTAGGTTTCTAAAAGTAATTAGGCGATAAAATGGTCAAGAAAATTGACTTTATGAGATAAGTGTCTAATTACTCTAGAAATTTAGAAAATGACATTATATGCTCATTTAATGATGTGAAAGACGAGATAAAAGACAGGGATGTGATTCTTGGTAAGGGAGGTGATTTTGGAAAATGATCATCATAAGGGAGGTGATTCCCAAATAATCAAAAGAAAATGATCCTTGTAAGGGAGGTGATTCCCATATATGATCATCAATAAGAGAGGTAATCTATGAAAGTCTTGCATGTGTCTAAAGATGGATAATCTACAACAAAATAGTGAAATTATCTGAAGACCAAATTGAATCCACCCCAGACGTGTGGTATGATCATTTGGTTTAGGGGACACCTTATGCCAACGAAGAACTCTTATTACTATTATTTATAATAATATTATTATGTTGATCATATAAGTGCAGATTATGGGGCTATGTCCACAGATAAAAAACAAGTATAAACATGTAATTGTCCAAGCATGAAATAGAGGATTAGATTCTTAATAGTCAATTTTGCTATTAAATGTTCTAAGAAATGAGTAATGAAAGTCAATGTTTAGAATATGTACTGTTAGCTTATTTAATATTATTTTGTTCAATGATATATCCATGGAAATGTTTTCTGTAGTTTAATGCACTTAAAAATATTATAGTTATTGTTAATTTTTTTTATCTACTTGAATTTCTACTGAGAATATAATTCTCATTCTTAAGTTTAATATTTCCAGAGGACCCTGCTACTTGTAAAGATGTATCACATAATTATTATGATTTACTTTGATGTAGTGATCACCTATGATGCAAAGCAGGATTCCATGACTTTGGAGTGTAGGGTTTTTGGGACTCGTAATTTTATAGTTATTGTATGAGTATGTAATAATGGTTATGTAACTTATATAGTATTTATATGCAGTAGTGAGAAAGACTTCATCAGTAGGGTTAGAATACCCCTTTTGATATTTTGATGTACTTATATAAATAGTTTGTATGTAGGATGAAGCCTATGTACATAAATAAGTTATAGTAATGACCATAATCAATATTTTGGTGTGCTACACTATTAGTAAATCAAATCTTCACTTAAGTTTAATTAATAAATTGCAAAAAATAAATTCATGTTTTTATTATAATTATAAATCGAAGTAATTGAATAAAAAATATAATTAATTATAATACAAATACAAGATTCAAGAAACGTTACAAACTAGTAAAAATAATTACACTTCACGTTTAATAAAGAATTAAGGTAAGACTTTTCATAAGACACTCCACCACAAGACATTATAAAGCACTGCACATTGGACCACAAAACACAATAAAGAAACACTTGACAAAATGGACCTCAAACAAATATAATAGAGTAGTAGAGACACACAATGGAGACAAAACTGTTAAGAAACATGGTTCAGATGAGAAAAAATTGAGAGAATGTGAAAATGAAATTGATTGAATGAGAATATTGGTACAGAGTGATTACATCAAGCCTTTATATAGGTTAACAAATTAGTAACAAAGTAACTACTAATATTTAACTAATTATATTTCTAATAGCCCCCTGCAAGCTGGAAGGTGTTCACAACCCTTCCGCTTGGGATGAATACAAATGGATATCAAATCAAAAGAGAAATACAATGAGAAATGCCAGAAATACAACGGCCTAAAAGGATATGAACAAAGCTTAACCATCATATAAGACAGAAGCTACAATGATTAAAGCCAACAATGTAAACGCTTAACCATTAAGCAGAAGTCACAACTCAAGGCTTAACCACTTAACAGAAGAAAACATGCTTAACCACATAACAAAGGCAGAAACTATCAAGCTTAACCATCAAGAGCATAAGCTATATTGAAAGGTTAACCACTCAAGACAGAAGCAAAACAAGATTTCAATGTCTAACCATCCATGACAGAAGCTCACATCAATGCTTAACCACCAAGAATAGAAGCTTACAACAAAGCCATTTTAGGCTAATAAAAAACAAATCAATGAAAAAAAATCTATCACATCAAAGACTTCTATAAGAAAAAAAAACTAACACCAACCTTGCCATCAGTCCTCCAAAACTTCAAACCTCACAAATTGGAGTTAAAGTGAAACTTTATCTTCAACGCATGGATCAATAATTGGAGAAGTTAGTGTGGAAAATTCCTTGTTGTACTAAAGGAATAGAGAAGTTGGCGAAGGAGTTTCTCCAACGGATCCCTTGGCTGGATGAGTACTTCGAAACAGAATTGCTCTGTGCAAGCAAGATCGGAAACAGAATCATGATTTTGCTAGGATTGTGAATGAGCTCACGGCTTCTTGAGGCAAAATGAATCATTGAGCTAGATTTCACTATGGAATTGTTGATGAAGTCCCAACCACGACCAATCGAAGAAGAGAAAGAGATGATGAAATGATCTTCCACACATTGTCCAGATCGGGAAAGCAGCTTTCTCGGAGGTGAAGAGAGAAAATTTTGAGAGAGAAAAAATGAATCAATATGCGTTCAAGAATTTTCAAGAAAATGAAGGAGAAATTTGTAGAAGGAGGAGCGAGAGATAAGATTCAAGCGGTGAATTGTCGAAAAAGAGGGGGAAAATGAAAGAAAAAAATGCGGAGAATTACAGAGAAAATTTCAGAGTTCCATGGGAACTCAATGCAGCGGAATGGAAGAACAATTTTTAAGGTGGATACCATGGGAGCTCTGATACCATGCTAAGAAACATGGTTCAGATGAGAAAAAATTGAGAGAATGTGAAAATGAAATTGATTGAATGAGAATATTAGTACAGAGTGATTACATCAAGCCTTTATATAGGCTAACAAATTAGTAACAAAGTAACTACTAATCTCTAACTAATTATATTTCTAATAAAAACCTCTACCATTAACATAATCTAGTCCCACAAATATTCCAATTGTTTCCGAAACCCCCAACATTCATATAATATCATATAAACACAATGAACTCACCACGATAATCATTCACCTTAACAAAGAATGGACCCACATCATACCATAAACGAATATAAAATAATCAGAGAGAATGAATGGGAGGGTTACCTTTAAATCTTCGTTGAAATCCTGGTCGCATGAGAGATAATTGGTCTTGCTTGTGCTTGATTGAGACAAATACTCTTATGAAACCCTAATCAGTTTGGGGAAAACACAAATTGGGGTTGAATTAGATTGGTTGCAGATGAAATTAGGGAGTTTAGGGATTAAAGGCACACGTGCAGTCACATGATGTCTTCACCGTTAGTGATATTCACGGAAGGTTAACATAAGGGTTGGAAAACTTAGTATTCTAAATATAAGGTGTCTAGTTGTTGAGTTTTGAACCAGAAGGGGGATTCTCTGTGCATAACCCATAGTTGGAGGGGGTTATGTGCATTTTAACATAAAACTTTTTATTTGCATTCCTAGATGTCTATACTAGAACCTAAAAATCTCTATCTCACTACAGTGGTCATTCTTTGTCTGTTTGTGGAAGATGGACAACAAGCTAGAGAGTTTACAGAGGACTTAATTGGGTGCTGGTACCTAGGATGGGGATTTGAGAGGAGCATCTACAGTTGTGTCATGGTTAGTCTTTATTTCACGTTGGGTAATCATCTAAATTCCCACAATTTTCATAAAACATATTTATCCATGCTTTGAAATGAACATTTAAGACTTATTAGTTGAGAATTTGTTGATGGTTTACTTAAATGACTCATCAGGATTATAATGGTGAATTTTATCTTTTGATATAGGAAATGGGGATGAACAATTTATCTTATTGATCAGATGGACAATTTAGAAAAGAAAATTGCAAGGATCTAGAGGAAGATTATAATAGACAAGAGACGAGGAAAATATGCCCGCCAACCTCAAGGTACAAATCCATTTTCCTAGCGCGACCATTTTTTTATCTTGATAAAATAAAATAGATGATATTATCACATTTATAAATTTAAATATTAATGTAAGAAATACTTTATCTCAAAATGAAATTAATAAAAACCCTGAACTTTTAAGAATGCTTCAGCTAGCATTCGTGGGCTGCTCTGCTGAACATCTCTTTCTAGTTATTTTTTAAAATGACAAAATTGTTGATTTAATGAAATATTTAATTTTATGTATCATTTATTTATAATATATAATTTCAGACTCCTAATCTGTGTGAAAGATACATCAGTAAAGTTGAACTATGCTCAGTCTCCACATCAAATTTTCATTTCTATTCCCTTTCGACACTTGGCTCATCCTTGCTTCTCACGACACCACATATTTACTCATCTCCTCTGTGTGAAAGACACATCAGCAAAGTTGAACTATGCTCGTCTCCACATCAGATTTTCATTTCTATTCCCTTTCGACACCTGGCTTATCCTCGCTTCTCATTTTACACGACACCACATATTCACTCCTCTCCTCAGTTTGTTATCCAGCTCATAATCGTTCTCAATTCACACAGGCACACCGATTTACACTCCGCTACAGGTTTGCTCTCCAACTAATAAAATGTCTTTTCATTCCATTAGTTACAAATGTTTATGGAGAATTAAATCAAGGGCGAGCAACAGGCGCTTCCGTTTCACCTCTACTCTATCTTCTTTTTACCATCAAATAAATGCTTTCACTTCTCTGTTTATGTTTATGGGCTTCTTCTTGCAAACTAAACCCTATTTGGTGTTTCTTGCAGCAAATTCAATTAGGGTTAGGGTTTCTAAGCACAAAATGTTAGGGCAAAATCGGCATTACCCTTCTTCTTCTTCTTCTGCAGAGAAGAGGTCGTCCGTTTCGGTAAATTCTACCATAAAGGCCACTGCCGTGAAAACACATTTGACAAAGAAGCGTCCTGCTCTTGCGGACGTAACTAATAAAAGAAATGCCTCTCTCACTGGTGCTGCTTTATCCAAGCCTATGGTACTCTTAAATGATTTACGACTACTAATTTATGGGTTTTTTAATATATTTTGTTTATGGACAATTTTTAAGTTCATGTTCTGTTTGTCTATGATTCATTTGCAGTGATTTTGTTGAATAATGGATGGTTTTTTTATTAGTTTTGGATATAGTGAATTTGCATTTGGATAAGAAAGACTGGTTGATTGGTAACAGAGGTGGTTTTACATAACGAATAACGTTTCATAATGATGTAGATGCTTCTTAAAGTTGTGTTGTTGAAGCATGAGAATGATCAATGACATAATAATTGAAGCATGATATTGACACTTAATTTGTTAGTTTTGTTGAAAACATGGACAATTCTATCGTGACTACTATTGAAATTTTACTACAGAAAGTTATAAGCCTAAAAACATCACCATTTTTTACACATTAAGGATTAAGCATTATGTTGTGATTAAATTAATCACCTCAATACCCCTTTGGCCATAGCAAGCTTCACCTTTCTTTTATCAACAGGCTTGGCATTCACAGGGGATTCATTGTTAGATATGCTAAATATTTGATAAAAACCATCAGGCTTTACCCCATATACCTTAAAATTCATTCTTTTGTCAATAAATTATATACTTCAATTTTCTTTTCTTAGTTTTTTTTAAGTCGGTAAGTATGATTCATACATGCATAGAAATGGGGAGTATCTATTTGATTTATGTACTTAAACATACTGTTCTTATTTATTTGAAGGTTCCATGTGGTTCTAAAACTGCCAAGACAAAGAAGGATTGTATCACCAGTTCTCAGAAAAAGTTATGTCTAGAGTTAGAGCCTTCCTTGCTCCAAACAGTGATGGTGTTGTTTGTCATTCTTTTAATAGTATGCTCTCTGCTCCGAGAAGGATGGACATTTGTCCAAGTAAATCCTTTAGCGGTTCAGTTTCACTGGATGAGAGCATGTTAACCAATGATTCTTTAAAGAGTCCAGAATTTGAATATATTGACAATGATGATCTTATATCAATCAAACCAATTGAGAATAGGACAGGTAGCATTCTCAATATTTCAGACTATTAAAAAATAGCAGGTTCATTTATTAAAGGCTGAATCTTACTTGCTTCCTCTCCTTATGCTTTGACTAATATGGATCATAATATTTTCAATAATTACAAGTGACAATCAGGAATACTTGTTTTACTGCCCTTCCAATACCCCCCTTGATTTTAGGGAGAACATGTGGTAGTGATACCATGATGAAGATAGAAGCGATTGAAATTGTGGATTTTGACAACAATGTCAAGGACCCACAATTCTGTGCATCCATTTCCGACAAAACCTATAAGTATTTACGTGTATATGAGGTTTGTCAACTTCATCTATTCTACTGTTTTAATCACCTGGTGTAATTCTCAAGGTAATTGCTAGCAGAGTAGCACTTTGTCTTCACATGATGTGTTTATACTTTATATGTTTTTAAATTCATTACATTAAATTAATTAACATGGTATTTGTCGTTAAGAGCCATGATAATTTGGATGGTTGAATTGTTGAAATAAGATTTCAGGCCCATTTATAGCTAATGAATATATGGAAATGCATGTGAATATAGTAGGGTAGCTCTATATAATGTTTTATCTTCAAAAATATCTGACATGTCAATTTGATCTACATTAGAAAATCAAATTGAATTGCTGCTCAAACTTCATTTGTATATTTCACATATCCAACTATTATGATTATTTTATTGCAAGATTTGCTTTTGTCTAAAAGTTTATGAGAAAGATTTGGTGTAAAAGGAAAAGTCATATTCACGTCAGGTGGGATATTATGTAGCATAGTGATAAAGTATGATTGCATCATTTGTATTTTTCTCTCTTGTTCAATATCATTTAAATATAACATGTAATCAAAATATATATTAAAATAAAAACCATTTTTACACAGTTGCGCGGGTCTTCATCTAGTTGCTATTAATGCAACAAATTGTTCATAACATAGTGAGTCATTTCAAAATTCTTCCACATCTAATAATTTTTATTCTGAGAATGGAATTTCCAACAATCCAAAGAGGCAAAAACTCCATCATCAATCAAGGGGCCCTCGTGAGGAGATTTCAAGATCATTCTTATAATGGTACATGGAATACTTTTCTATTTAGTTATGATTTGCAAATATTTAGTCACAATATATTGTCATATGAAGGTATGAAGGAGAATTAATCTTAAGGAACCCTAATACGCTATATTTAATCTTAAGGGACATAAAAGGTTAAAATTATTAAGAATGACTATTCAAAATTTATTTAGGGGGAGGGATCATTAGATCTCACTTAATGGATAAAAATACCCTTTATAAAAACCATTTTCTCTTCTTGTCTATTTCATTGTACCCTATCTTTTTTTTAAAAAAAAATTTCACATTTCTTTTCTTCTTCTATCATTTCTTCTTATGGTGTTCTGTGTCTCTTAACTCCTTTCATCTTCTCTTTGTTCAATCATAAACAATTCAAAATTAGTCGGGGGATCACTGGTATGTGTTTAAATCTTTATGTTTTTTTATATTATTTACTTTTAGTTTAATAAGTGCTTCTTGAATTTCACTTTTTTTTCCCTAAGTTTTTATTGACACTACTTGGCCCTATTTTCATACAAAAAAAATTGAAGAAAAAATTATAAACAATCAAGTTCGTATTCAATAATGAATTGAGTATTTGATATTTATTAATTATTGTCAATAACTATCACTCATCTCTAATTAGTCAATACTAGTCTTTGAATGGCTATCATATGAATGGTTATCGCTTATCTTTGAGTGGTCAACAGTAGTCAATCAGTGACTATCATGATATGTTTGACAGAAATGAGTTTAAGATATATGGTTGGTATGCTATAATTTATCATCATGTTATTTTGGTTATAAAGTAATTGATATTTTCTTTTGTTTTTTTACATTAAGATGGTGATAAATTTTGTTTAAGCATGGAACACAATAGCAATCCCTTATCTGCAACATGGTTTTTGTTATTTTCATATGAGTGGCAATATTGTAGTTGGGCCAGATCAAAATATCATAGTTAAAATGCAAGGAATCTCCTCCAACTATCGGTCATGTGTAGAAAATTTCTCTGTGCTTTAAAACTCTCTAACACGACTCCCTTAACTCCTAAAACCATGTATAGGAAACCTTCTGTTAACTCTCAATCCAAGATACTAATAGAAACTGAGTCACGTGAAGGCACATGATTCCTCCCTCCCCATTTTTTACTTTGAACCCACCATTGCCAACAAAAGCAAGCTTTTCTCTTCACCAAAGGTTTGCACCAACTATTGACTATAAGTCCATACATTTTTACCTTGCTATTGCACATACTTACTGGCCACCTCTAAGAACCAGGCAACCAACACCTCAATTAATTACTTATTATTATTATTATTGATGGTATAATCCTAGTTGATGAGTGACAATTATGACAGTAATGCAAAAATTTAAAAAGAGAGAAGGGAAAAGAAACTTGGGTTGCCTCCCAAGAAGCGCTTACTGGTGATGGCTGAAATACTTCTTGGTTGATTAATCTCTGAATCCATGTCTTTCATGCTAGTTTAATGACCTCTGATCCTTAGGAATTGATTAGATGCATGTTGGATTGGGTAATCAAGTTTATGGTCACTGTGAATTTTGGAGATGCATTGACACATTGTGAAAAAATGTGGGGTGGGATATGATAGAAATAGGAGTTTAGATCCATATTATTTGAGAAAAGCGGGTGAAAATGAGGAAATGACATCTGTTTAATAACTGCTTAGGCAGTGGGAAGTGACTGCTTAAGCGGTCATTGGGAAAAATCATGGCACCTCTAGGGTACCCCACCGCTTAGGCGATGGTGAGTGAGCGCTTAAGCACTTGTTTAAAAAAAAAAATTTGTGAAGGCGGTGGCATTTGAGCGCCTAAGCGCGCGAGGCTTTTACCTTTGCCAAGCCATCGCCTAGGCGGTATAAACCCAGTGCCTAGGCAGTGGGAACCCCTCTCCCTTTTTTTTTTACGCACTCACACAACACACACACACACACCGCCCAAGCGCCATCATCCCCACTCACCTCACCTGTTCTTCATCTTCTTTCATTCACTCACCCACACAAACACACTCCAAAATCTTCACTCCACTCACACCCATCTCCCTTCTTCATTTTTATTCTCTTTCTCCCTCCATTTTCACCTTGTTTGCACCCAAGAGGAGATTTCTCCATAGGTGAGCCACTCAAGCATCCCCCAAGCTTCTTCCCTCACTCTCTTGCATTTGTCCTTCAATTCCTTGGTTGAGGTAAGTTTTTATGTTCTATGCCTTCACTTGCTCAACTTAATTTGTGCAAATTTAGAGAATCGTTACATGAACCCTAGGGTTTGCAAATTGGGGATTTAGGAAAATTGTGCAATGTGTGTCAAATTGGGTACAATTGTTGAATTCTATTGATGAATGAGTACACTTATTGATGCTTGGTGTTGTAATAATGGAAATTCTTGCATAATCATGAGGCTATGCTCTGCTTGTGAGTGTGAGTATGGATTTGATATTCTTATGTGATATTGTGCAATGCTTGGGACTTGTGGAATTGACTTCTTCACTTTGTTAGTCATGGTGGATGGAAAATTTTGATCTTGTGCAACTATTTTATTGAACCATGATTAATAATTGTGAACTTAGGTCATGATTGAGTGATTGTGGAACCATTGAAAAATATCTGATATCTTGTTTAGCTCTAATTAATGGTCTTGCACGAGTATTGATTGATCGTTTCCCCACTAAGTAGTTATTCATTTCTCTCTTGCGTGCTTTTATCAGGAATTTGCTACCGTTATTGAATTATGCCTCCCAAGAAGCAAAAGACAACTAGGAGAGCTTTTTTAAGTTCTTCAACTTTTGATGCCTATAGATTCAAGTCTCTTGCTCATGAACAGAGATTCAACAATTTGGTGTTGAAGAAGCACATAATCCGAGAGCGGGGCATTCAACTTAAAGATGGGGAGTATCTTGAGATAACTACTCAAATCACATCAAGAAAGTTGAAAGATGGTTGTCAGACATTAGTAAGGGAATTCTATGCTAATGCTTACCATGGAAATGAACAAGATGAAAAATACATGAGCTTTGTGAGGGGCAAAACAATTTACTTCACTCCGCAAGTCTTAAACCGCATGTTTGGCACCCCTAGCATTTCTCGGAGCCTATGGTTACAGTAATATGTTGGATAGACCATGGGATGCAAGTGCAGTCCTTCGCACCATAGCAAAAGAAGGGGCAGAATGGGTAATGGATACCAAAGGTTACCGAAAGCATGTCAAGAAGTCTGACCTTCGGCCTATACCAAAGGCCTGGTGCACATTCATTCAAGCCACCCTTTTACCATCCTCAAACTCCTTTGACGTATCTATCAAAAGGGCGAAGCTCATCTACTGCATTGTCACAGGAGCACCAGTGGATATAGGTGGCCTCATTGCTCTGACTATTCATGAAAGTGCCCAAGCTCAGATGGGAGGTTTGACACAAGGACAATGGTTCGACATAAAAGATTACAAGGTAAAATGAACGAATCCAAGGTGAAATGTTGGAGGAATGTGGAGGAGCAGCTGGTTCTGGGATGTCAGCTGTCAATGAGATACCTTCATTTTTGCACAATCGGGTAATGAGGGATGGGTGTCCCAAACCTCCCATCTGAGCTTGGGCACTTTCATGAATAGTCAGAGCAATAAGGCCACCTATATCCACTGGTGCTCCTGTGACAATGCAGTAGATGAGCTTCGCCCTTTTGACAGATACGTCAGAGGAGTTTGAGGATGGTAAAAGGGTGGCTTGAATGAATGTGCACCAGGCCTTTGGTATAGGCCGAAGGTCAGACTTATTGACATGCTTTGGGTAACCTTTGGTATCCATTACCCATTCTGCCCCTTCTTTTGCTATGGTGCGAAGGACTGCACTTGCATCCCATGGTCTATCCAACATATCACTATAACCACAGGCTTCGAGAAATGCTGGGGGGGTGCCAAACATGCGGTTTAAGACTCGCGAAGTGAAGTAAATTGCTTTGTCCCTCACAAAGCTCATGTATTTTTCATCTTGTTCATTTCCATGGTAAGCATTAGCATAAAATTCCCTTACTAATGTCTGACAACCATCTTCAGGGGCTTGGCATAGGGTCACCCACTTTCTTGATGTGATTTGAGTAGTTATCTCAGGATACTCCTCATCTTTAAGTTGAATGCCCCGCTCTCGGATTATGCGCTTCTTCAACACCAAATTGTTGAATCTCTGTTCATGAGCAAGAGACTTGAATCTATAGGCATCAAAAGTTGAAGAACTTGAAGAAGCTCCCCTAGTTGTCTTTTGCTTCTTGGGAGGCATAATTCAATAACGGTGGCAAATTCTTGATAAAAGCACACAAGAGAGAAATGAATAACTACTTAGTGGGGAAACAATCAATCAATACTCGTGCAAGACCATTAATCAGAGCTAAACAAGATATCAGATATTTTTCAATGGTTCCACAATCACTCAATCATGACCTAAGTTCACAATTATTAATCATGGTTCAATAAAATAGTTGCACAAGATCAAAATTTTCCATCCACCATGACTAACAAAGTGAAGTAGTCAATTCCACAAGTCCCAAGCATTGCACAATATCACATAAGAATATCAAATCCATACTCACACTCACAAGCAGAGCATAGCCTCATGATTATGCAAGAATTTCCATTATTACAACACCAAGCATCAATAAGTGTACTCATTCATCAATAGAATTCTACAATTGTACCCAATTTGACACACATTGCACAATTTTCCCAAATCCCAATTTGCAAACCCTAGGGCTCATGTAACGATTCTCTAAATTTGCACAAATTAAGTTGAGCAAGTGAAGGCATAGAACATAAAAACTTACCTCAACCAAGGAATTGAAGGACAAATGCAAGAGAGTGAGGGAAGAAGTTTGGGGGATGCTTGAGTGGCTCACCTATGGAGAAATCTCCTCTTGGGTGCAAACAAGGTGAAAATGGAGGGAGAAAGAGAATAAAAATGAAGAAGAAGGGAGATGGGTGTGAGTGGAGTGGTGATTTTGGAGTGTGTTTGTGTGGGTGAGTGAATGAAAGAAGATGAAGAACAGGTGAGGTGAGTGGGGATGGTGGCGGTGGGTGTGTGTGTGTTGTGTGAGTGCGTAAACAAAAAGGGATAGGGGTTCCCACTGCCTAGGCGCTGGGTTTATACCACCTAGGCGATGGCTTGGCAGAGGCAAAAGCCTCGCGCGCCTAGGCGCTCAAATGCCACCGCCTAGTAGGGGTGTTCGCGGTTTGGATTAGTTCGGTTTTTTGGGAGAAAAGTCATCCAAACCAAACAAATCGGTTTTTCTATATTAAGAACCAATCGGTTTTTTTAAAATTAGAGAACCGAACCGAACCGAACCAATTACAATCGGTTTGGTTCGGTTCGGTCCAATCGGTTTTTCACTAAACATTTTTTTCTTAAAAAAATTCATACACATCATTACTTTGTTCTTTTTATGGACCAATTAAAAAAAAGTTGGTATAAAATCCTAATAAAAACATCATTACATAATTATAAACAATAAATAGGCCTAAAATATTTATAGAAACAACCAAAAATTTAAATATAATCATTTATAAGTATGTAAATTATAAAAAGTATATAGATAATTATATGAATTTGGTTTGGTTTGGTTTCATAAATGAAAACCGAAAACCAAACCAAACCAATCGGTTTTCATAAAACAAAACCAAAATTAATCGGTTTTGTTCGGTTTTCTGTTTTTCGGTTCGGTTTTTTCGGTTTTGATCGGTTCGGTTCGGTTATGAACACCCCTACCGCCTAGGCGGTGGCTTCACATTTTTTTTTGTTAGTCAAGAACTAATTAATTCCTTAACCTAGTTCAAATTGAAAAGGGCTTTACACAAATACCAAAATTCAAAAGCACCACACAATCCCAAAGCTTATTCCTAAACCTTGTAAGATTATGGCATTTATTCCCAATAGCTAGTTCATAATTGAATTTCCCAATTCTAATTATGAACCCTAAATCAAAATATGAGAGGCCAATTCATAAATAGTATAAAAACAGAGAATAAACGCTTAAACCATAGAATCAAGTCAAGAATTACAAGAAGTTCATAAAACCATTATCCAAGTCAAGATACATAAAATCCCTAGCATAGGAAATTTAGCTACTCATGACAGAAAGGGAAGAAAATTTGGGAAAAGTGATAAACTCCATGAAGAATTCAAGATGTTGATGTTGAGATCCTCTAATCTTCTTCTTGAATCCCTTCTCCTTGGACTAGGGTAGCAACAAATCCATTTCTCTATTTTCTTCCAGCCGTCATCTCCCCTTCCTTAATTTTTTTCTTTTCTTTTTATACCAGAAAACAGGGCAGCAAGATTTTAAACCCACCGCTTAAGCGGTGGAATATCACCGCCCAGGCGGTGGGGTTCCAGAGGAGAAATTGTAATGCGATGCCACTGCCTAGGTGGTGGATTTGGGCGCCTAGGCGGTGGACTTGCCGAGAAGAACAACTTTGCGAGCAATTGGAGCACCTAAGCGCTGGATTCCACCGCCTAGGCGGTGGCTTGGCAGTGGCAAACATTCACGTGTTGGGTTCTACCGCTTGAGCGGTGGATTTGGGCGCTCAAGCGGTGGATGTCCAGAGGAGTTCTCCTTCTTGTTGCTTCATTTCCTTCCCCATGCTAAACTCGTTTATTCTAAGCCTAAGAATTAAAAAGAAACAAGGTAAAAAACTAGGCTTCTAAGCAAGAAAATGAAACAAAAGACTAAACAAAAGGTAAATGAAAACAAATAGAACAAAACTTAAAAACAATGGGAAAAACTCAATCTAAGATTAGTTTTAGGAAGAATTTGACACACAAACACAAAGATAATCGGTCCATTTAACAAATATCAATGAGTCAAAGAGAAAGAGTAAATTCTAAACTTGAGCTGTGGAGAGAAATTTTGGAATAAAAATGGTTCAATAATAGTAAGAAAAAATATACATATGGAATGAAAGTTCAGTAAGACGCTTAGCAAAGTTTTTGCACTGAAAATTGGGGATCATATCATATCATAACTTGCAATGTTTAGGTATCTTGGATCTTACAAAGTGATAGGAGATGATGGAGATGTCACACATAGGATTCAAACTGGATGGATGAAATGGAGAAATGCTAATTCATACATAATTTGTAATTGTGAAATACCTATCAAACCCAAAGGAAAATTCTATCGGTAGCTATATATAAGAACAGTGATGCTCTAAGGCAGTGTAGTAGATATGAGAATGTTGAAGTGAATGAGTAGATATAAAAAAAAAAGATTAAGAATGAATGTATCTGGTAGAAAGTTAGAGTACGTAGCACCTATTGAGGAGAAGATGATAGAAGCTTTGGTCATGTGAGATGAACATCAATACTGGCTCTCGTGAGAAAAGTAGATCAATTGAAAGATAGTTTAATTAAAATGGGTAGAGGAAGACCTAAGAAAATTTTAGAAGAAATCATTAAAAAAAATCTTACTCTAAACGAATTTATTAAAAAATTAGTTTATAATAAAGTGTAATAACGTTGTTTCATCCATGTATACAAACCATATAGTAGAATAAGACTGTATTTTTGTAGTTGCAGTGGTATAAGAAGAATAAGAAAGAAGAGGGCATAAAATGTTTGTGAAAAATAAAAGGAATGGATGAAATAACTTACGATTGTTTGACTATTTCAATTGGTCATATGTCTTTAAATTAAGCCTGTTTAGAGATTCCAAGAATTGTATAGTATTGTGTTTCCTTTTTAATAATCAAGTTTCTCCATTTCAAATGCAAAAGAAGGTGACTTTTGAATCGAGCATGTTTATGAACATATATTCAAACAGAAACCCCCACAACAAAAAAAAAAAAAGGGGAATTCGGTGAGAGACTTGCATGAACAATTGGTAGAGAAGAAGCATCGATCATCTTTTCAGTTGCACCATAAGAGTAGCACCAGATTTGAACTGTTAGCATAGCAATTATTGATTTTTAGAAAGTAGGTTGACAAGGAGGCTCACGGCATCACAACATGTGGATGTCATGTAGAAGCCTATATGAATTCATTGGTTTGTGCTTTCTGAGCATATCTCGAGTGGAGAAAAAAAAACGAAAAGCACAAATGAGGAGAGATCCAAAATTTCAAATCACCCAAAATTTAATTTTCAAAACTTTTGTAAGGTAGCGTCTAGTGGTTCACGTATGGTTTGGCATATTCAAAGTTGGATCAAAAGGGATTGAAAGGTGTTCCTTCATTTGAAAAAGGACAATAGAAGAAGTGTGAACTCTGGATTGACTAGCAAACTTTAGCTTTTGTCATCCTCTTGGATTCCACATAATTGAACTAAATTCTGCTGAGTGCTGAGCTCTCATTGCTGTTTTCTTCTGGTGATAGGGTTAATATGTGTCATTTAGTCTATGTGTAGTTTTCTTGTTTCTGGCTTCAACCCCTGTTTGATTGAGAAAAAAAGGGATAAATATAATTACTGCGATAATCAATATTATCACAATTGATAATAAAGTGCTGGCAAGATTTTCCTAAAATTCATGTCTTTGTTTTTATGACCCAGAAAGTCAATGGGGTTAGAACTGTACTAAAACTTAGGGGTGTTCATGGATTGGGTTGGTTCGGGTTTTGGGGAAAAAAATGTCCAAACCAATCAACTTTGATTGGGTTGGTTTGGTTTTTAAAATTTTTTTATAGCAATCCGAACCAAACCAACCCGATTAAGGTTAGGTTGGTTTGGTTCGGGTCATCGGGTTATCCGATCATTTTTTTCACATAGAAAAATTACAAATCTACTATTGTTAAATACTTTAAACTCAATTAGACAATTACATATGAATTTTAAACATATAAGTCTTCCAATATAGTACAAGTATTAAAATAAAAGTGAAATCAAGTTTAGGAATAAATATTTCAACGTCTCAAAATCATCATAAGCTTCATTTGTAATATAAATGTATGACATTAAATATATTCTGCTTCACAAAGAAGGTTATATATATATATATATATATATATATATATATATTTATGTAAATAATTAAATGATTGAGGCTTGAAAATGGAAATTAAAGATATATCATTGTATCTTAGGTTTTTAAATGAATGAAAAGCTAAATGACAAGAAGATAATATCTAAATTTTTATTATTCTTCGGGTCATTTCATCGGGTCATCGGGTTATAAAATACAAAATCCGTGAACCGAACCAATCATGATCGGTTTTGACCGAATTGGAACCGATTAGACCCGATGACCCGAACTGAACCAATTTTTTTTAATTGGTTTGGGTTGGTTTGTCGGGTTGATCGGGTCAACCCGAACCAATGAACACCCCTACTAAAACTCTTACAACACTTGTCGCCAAAAAAATGGTTTTTAAAATATTTTTTTTTTACAAATACAGCAAGATACAAATATAACTGAAATCTTTATTTGTAGTGTCCTACGATAATACAATTGAAGGAAAATGGTTTATCCTTATGATTATAACCTCTCCTTAATTAGTAAAATGCATAAATTAAACCAGTACTCGTGATCTGGCTCAATAATGCATGGTCCTGTAAAGTTTTCCGAGTGCAAACTAAGATTGAAAATGGATTAGAAGTTTGAACTAAAATCTTGTACCAAAAATATAATGGATTTAATTTTGCAATGAAAATAAAAGGTTACCTCCTACAGCCAAAGCAAGTAATCTTGTGAGCGTAAGACCTTGACATTTGACAAGTAGCACATTTAGTACAATCTTGTGTAACATTGCTAATCACGATTGTTGGGTTGCCTTAGTCTTCAATTTCATCACCTTGTTGGTCATTGTAGGTCCTTGCCCCCAACATCCTTATCATCAAGGGCCTCTCTCCACATGTAACTCCACTCAACTTGCTCATTGGGGGTCCCTTTTTCACTTTATGACCATCAACCAAGTTGTGGTCTGAGGATAGCCTTTTCTCCACAGCAAACCTCCATAATTATTGTGCAGAGATAAAATATGTGATATGGACTAGTATTGTAAGAACTGGAGGACCTGATTAGACGGTAAGACTAGTTTGATCATGAATTAAATATTTAGATGATTATAATTTAA
Source organism: Styphnolobium japonicum (assembly GCA_023212625.1). Taxonomy (NCBI): domain Eukaryota; kingdom Viridiplantae; phylum Streptophyta; class Magnoliopsida; order Fabales; family Fabaceae; genus Styphnolobium; species Styphnolobium japonicum. The sequence goes on from JALBWW010000010.1 coordinate 10,207,724, forward strand.
TCACATAATTAATTTTATGGTCAAATTACTTTTGATTAGTCAAAACTGGTTAAACCAGTCAAAATTTAGTTGAAATGACTAGTTCATTTGGTTAAACCAATTGATTATTTTTTTTATAAAAAAAATTCTATTTTTCACATTTCATAAATGTTTGGTCCATGCTAGAAATGTTTCTTCTTACCTACAACTACCAAATGTATTCGCAAAATCTCTTTGATAAGATAATTTTACCCACATCATGAGCAATTTCATATTTGCATAATACCTTGATTATAGCTTACTGATTCTTAGCTAATCCCTCCATTAATGGGATTTAATTTTTATGTTAGTCAACCATCCTGACATATTTTCCCTTGATTGCTCTCCTTGCAATTATATGTTTAAATTCCATGTATAGCCTAGCCCTTTCTGTATTTATTTATGTAAATATATACTCAATGTCATTAAAAGCCTCAGTTAGCTAGTTACCAAAATTCACTTTCTCAATATTGCTTTTATGGATACCGAAATTAAATTGGCTTAATAGATCTCAACTGTGCAAAAGCTCACGGGTTAGTTGGCTGTCTCTCTTTTTGTTTCGTTATAGAAAATGATAGTTATATAAATACGTAAAGAAATTGTGTAGAATTTGAATCAAATATAGTTGTTATATGCTTCTGTTTTTATTTAAAAAATCACGAGATATTTATGGACTAATCCTCATTAAGGGTTGATTTTGTTCTAGCTATAAGGTGTTTCCAATGAGATTCAAACTCCTACACTGTAGATAAAGTCTACCTACATAGAATTTAGTTTTTAAGTTTTGCAATTGCTGCGGAACTTTCCAACCCAAGAAATTTCAATGGCGCTAGCTAGATGGACTATTGGAACAGAACAAAATATCATTTATTAATATTCCTACCATTTTACTACGCCATTTATGGAAATTAACAAATGATTTGGATTTTAGTCAATAGAACAAGCTTGTGGACCACAATTTAGCTAATTAAGGTGTTGCGATTAAACCAACTTGCATTGGTCCAAATGGAAGAGGTTCGATTATTTTAAACATATTATTCACAGTTTAATCTTTGAGGCAGTGTATATGGAGAAAACATAATTAGGAGGAGTCCCCGCTTCACGTGCCTGACTGTATCCCGTGTGATTAGTCTATTGCCTTCCAGGCAAGGGATTCCTGATTTACACAAAAAAAGGGTATTGCATTAAAAAAAGAGCATGACAAGTTTTCCAACAATCTTATTACTGTTTTAATTTGAAAAAGCTTGTATTTAGAGCTTTTAATCATGTGATTATAGATTATTTCAAAAACTTTGATAGATAAATACTCTTTTGCCCTCAACTAAATAAAATTTTCAATCATTTCATACCACTTTTAGTAATTTAATACATAAAAGTGATTCTTTTTATACAATCCAAACAAAATTCTTTATCTTAAAATCGATTATGAACTAACACATTCAAATATAAATTAATTTTCTCATAATTGATTTTATTTTAAAATTAATTTTAACATAATCTTTTTTTATAACTAATCCAAACGCACACTTAAATTATATCCTCAATTGTTGAGAATATTACTCTTAGAGTATATAAAAATTTTCTCTCATTAACCTAGTGCATTTAGGTGAATGAATTACTAAAGTGCTGATCGAAAATTCAAATTCCTTGAGCGCTAAGAACTTAATTCAGTTGAGCTGAGACTTAATTAAATGCTGACGATTTAGAGAAAAAAAAAAAACCAAAATAATGATTAAGAAAGAAGTTATAACTAATTAAGAGAGATGAAGGTTTTTTTTTTCTATTAAGTTATCAGTGTTTAATTGTAAGACAAAAAATGAGACATAGAAATGCGATAGAATATTGAATATACACAAGTATATAATTAAGCTTGTTTAAATAAAATATGTTGAGTTTGAGTTTTAATTTAAAAATATATATTGAATTAGAATTAGAATTAGAATTAGAATTAAATTAAATTTATTTTACTGTTTTACATAAAAAAAGTTAAGATGAAGCAGTTCATAAATAATATTATTTATAAGTGTATAGTTATATAAACATATTATATATATATATATATATATATAATATTAATTAATATGAGAAAGTTTGTGAATCTTTTACTTTATATATAATGTTTCAAAATATTAAATTTTGGTGTGACACGAGTGGTAAATATTTAAACTTTTTAAGTATATGATCAAAGATTTGATTCTTGATTTATATGTATAAAAAAATAATTTTTGAGAGAAGTCAACCCCTTAAATAAATAACTATAAAACCAAAAACAAAATATTAAACTTCGGATGGATAGTCCTAAAGTTGTTGAAAAAGTTCGTACGATTTTTTGCCAATAAAAAATGGAGAAAAATGCATATACATTTTTTGTTTTTTTACTTCATATTGAAATAGTCATTATAAATTTTTAAATTTAGATAAGAGCTCTTTAAGTTTTTTAAATCTTACAAATAGCTCTTTTTGTTTAGTAATTAAACTAAAATTATTCATAACAAGATTTACACATATTAATTTTATTTAATTTATTTTTATTATTTTTTAATAAAAATTTAATTGTTTTCTATTTCTGTTTAATTTGTATATCTAAAAATAAAAAATATTGAATAATTTAAAAGAAAATAAATTAAAAGGAGAAAATTATTTTAAATTCTTTGAAAAAATTATATTGACAAATTAGATATTATCATGGATTTAATTTTAATTCACTGTCAGTGTAAAGTTTCTTTACACTATCATCTAATTATACGCTGACATATTATTAAAAGAGTTAAACTTTTTAGGTAGTTGTTGTGATATTCAAACTCTTTTAATGATTTGATAATACATGATTGGATGACAATGAAATTATTTTTTTACACTGACGGTGAATCAAAATTAAACCCTCTTATCATATGTGTTAATAAACACTTACAAATCACGTGATAAATAATTTTTATTTAACACATACGTAAAATAATTTATTTATAAATTTTAAAAGTTTAAGGGGACTGAAATCACATGTCCCCATTTTTCTCTCAATTCCTATCCCTTTAATCAAAATTTTCCAACTCAATCAAAAATTACAGCTCATCTTTTTACTGTTAAAAGAAAAATTAACATCGTTATCTCTCATCTCTTTGGTTCATTACTTCCATTCCATTCTCCACCTAAAGCAAGGTTCCGCCGGCGCCCGCCGTTGGCTGAAGCAGTTGCTCGCCAGCACCAACTCCTCCCTTCGTCAAGATAGCAGCATCTTTTATTTATTTTTTAAATTATTTTTCTATAATCCTTGGCCAATAATGAGCGTCTGCCGGTTGTTTAGAGTTTTTATTTTTCAAGTCCTATGGCATGAGATGTTCTAAGAAGGGTACTGCTTTATTTTTTCTTCCTTTGTATTCTATCAGCAATTAGCACTTCACATCACTATCAGCAATTTCATGTTTCCCTGTTTCAGCAATAAGAAATTTTAAACCAACCAAGTGATCAAATAGAACCACTATATGAGATGATTTGATCAAATGTAGAATTCATTGTAGATATTCAAGATAGCAACATAGATTTATTGTAGATATTCAAGATAGCAACATAGATTTATCAAGTTATTTCAATTGTTAGAGCAGTCGTAATTTAAGATATTCAGCATTACAGCATCTTCAGTGGTCTCACTTGCTTTGGTAGCGTTTGGAATTGTGAATTTTCTCTTGAAATTCATACAAACAATTAGCCTAATGTATAAATCACGAGATTTTCATGCTGCAAAAAAGTAATCTTAATTTTTTCGTTTTTACATTTAAATTTATTTATTTTTGTTGTAGGACCACTTCACAAAACGTCAAAAAATGGTTATAAATCTGAAGTACATTGGTGAGCTCTCTTCTTTTTACTGGTGGAAGTGCTAGTATATTTCTTAAAGAACAAAATATTCTAACCTATAAAATTTTGTCATGTCTCTCAGATCCTAGTTACATTATCTGTGCTATTCCAAGTAATGCATCTGCTAATGTGTATTTTACCCTCCTTGCCCAAAGTGATGTTCATGGTGCAATGGCAGGATAGACAGGCTTCACAGTTGGCCCAGTTAATGGTAGAAATGTTTACATTCCATTTCATGTAAGTTCTTTTGATTTCTAGCAAATCTGTATACCATTGAGCCAATAGTATTTGGTTAATGAACGATTTGTAAAAAGAAGGAAAAACACATGGGAGTCACCCCTTATTATGAGAGTTTTAGATAAAGACCTACCTGTCAAGATATTTATGCATAGCATAAGGATCAAATAATTACTTGGTGGTTATTAACAATTTTCAATTGCGATTATGATTGCATTGCGGTTATTGTGATTGCGGCTGATATAGTCGTGAAAATTTTTCAAGCTTGTAACCATGAAATTTTTTATGTTAAACAAAAACAACAATGTTGCGGCTGTTGCAGTGTTGATACAACCGTTGTGGTTGAGATGCGGCTCAATTACCGTTGTGTTTGCGGACAATATCGCAACCGCAATATTGTAGTGGCATCATGTGGTATCGGGCTGCAATTTGATACACTATTAACAATTAACCAATGGTTATTTTGATTTTTATGCGTAAATAATAAATCACTTAGGCTTGATAATTGTGCCTGCACGTAAACATATATTTTGCTTTTTCATGTTAATATTAAAATATTTTAAAATATGGCAAAAGTAAAGAAATACCACAACCAATTATCACCTGCAGCAATTCCATCATGCTTATGTTGCTACTTGACTCTTGGGAAGTATTGCATGCAACGTATGTGGGCAACTAATTTATACAAATTTAATCACAAGAAAAATTATTAGTATGTAAATAAAATATTTTTATTAAAAATTAACATGCAAAACAAAAAATCAATTAAATAATAGAAAAGAATCTGACTGCACTAAATGAAGGCAATTCACAATCTAAGTTTTGCAAAGAAGGTTCATCTTCTTGTACAATTTTCTTCTTTTTTCTTCTCTCAAAAACACCTTTTGGCCCGATAGATGTTCTGTAAAATCTTCCTTTAGTATTTATTCCCTTCACATTATTAGTATTCCCACTACACAAAATCTTTTCAATATTAATAGGTGAAATATCATGAGTACTTATCTCTGTGTCTCTACCTCCAAGACATGTATCCATATCTTTCAATGTCTTCGTCAAACCATTAATAACTATTTTATAAGCTTCTTTAGTCACTACACCTTTAGTTGCTATCTGAGTTTGCAACCTACACAAATCCTTGTAGCGGTTTCCTATTCTTGCCTTAGGGTCCTCATGAATTATGGAATGGCTAGTAACTCTGTCATTTTCAATTTTTGCATACTTTGTCCATCTCTTTAATATATACATTTCAGGAATTTTCATTATATTTCTTGATGAAAGAATTTTGAGAGCATGTGAGCATAAAATTCCTCATAACTCAAACCTCTTACTGCTACATTTCACTACACCACTAGATGAGTCATATTCGATAGTATGTTGAAATTGTTTCTTATAAGGAATAACTTTATATTTAGTAACTTCCCCATTCTCCGAGGAACTATGCATACTACTATCATGAGTAATTGACAACTCATTGTATCATCTTGATTACTGCAGGAGTATAAATTGTTGCTGCATGCCTTAAAATTTCCACTTCAAATGACAAAGTTAGACTTCTTTGAATTGCTTTAAAATCTGCCTTTGATTCCTCATAACGACGATCGTCAACCAATCTTTGAAAGTGATGAAAAAATATTAGTAAATCATCTTGGTAACTCACATATTTTTTTAATTACATTGTTTAAGCTCTCACTGCATTGTGTGGTTGTCATGTCTGCACAAAAGTTCTCTCGACCATAGACTAAAGCTCATTTTTCCTTCAAAGCGAATGTTTGCCTCAACCAACTATTATCTTTAAAATCATACTTCTTAAGCATATTGTTCCAAGCTACAAAAAAAACTCTTCTTCCTCTTCGTATTCATATATGCAATTATTAAAATCCTTACTAAAGTCTTGAAACTTCCTAAATACAACACTGAGTTTCTTTAGTGCATTTTGATACAAGTGCCAAATACAAAGGCAGTGTCATGTTTCTAGCCATGCCAATGCTAAAACTTTTGCCATTGTTGCATCTTGGCCGGTGAGAATAGTATGAGGTTTTTTTTTCTCTTGACATAACTTTAACAAAAGCATTAAACAACTAAATAAAGTTTTTAGCAGTCTCATCATATTACAATGCTTCACCGAAAACAATGTTAAGCTTGTGATGATTCACTCCAACAAACAATACAAATGGACGACCTTGTTTATTTTTTCTATAAGTAGTATCAAAACAAACTACATCACCAAAAAATGAATAGTCAACCATCATATTTGCATCTCCCCAAAAGATATTAGTTATGAGATCATCCTCATTAACTTGTATTGCATAGAAAAAATTAGAATCTTCTAATAGCATTTGCTGTAAATACTCTAGCATACCACCTGTATCTCCCAACCTAATTTGAATTGTTCTCTTGGAGCGTAAATAATTTTTGTAGTCTTCTAGGATGAATTCAAGATTCTCACATCCACCAACTCGCTTAGTCATTAATTTACAACTTTCTTTTGGAGTAATTCTAGAGCTATCAGCGAAATCAACCTCAACTATTTGAGGAAGAGTTATTTTCCTTTGGGATCTATGCAAATGACTCCTATTGAGACTTGTAGTCTCGTGTATGATCAACAATAAATTCAGTAACACCATACTTTCCAATTAAGCAACTATTAACTTTCATTCTTACCAAACAACCAAATATTGTTTGAGCATGAGGATTTTTTACATTAACCTCTTGTTTATCTTTCTTACGATAATCTTTACATGAACAACAGAATATTCTATTGGTTATCTTATTAACAATACTTTTATGTCCTTTACTAATCCTTATGCTAAAACCAACTTTATAAGCATAAGAATTATAAAATGTATAAGTTGCATCTTCTGTTTCAAATTCCATCTCAACTTTTGGTGTGAATTCACCAAGAATTCTATCATGTATCACAGGAATTTTGTTTTTCTCAAACACATTACTGTACTATCATTCTCAAGTTCTTGTTGTCTTTATTTTTCATGACCTTCAATTTAAATAAAAATCACTTAAACAAATAAATTAAATCTTGCTTATGTTGATTTCTTTTTAATATTTTTTAAATTTTTGTAAATTTAAAATTCTACGCCTATAATTAAATTTATCAACTGCTGATAATATCATCTAAATTAGCAAAGCAAATTAGGAATAGCATAAATTAAGAATGACGTAAATTTATAGTTGACGCATATGACTTTTATAGTATATAGAGGGAAGCAAATTAGCAACGCTAGAAAGGTAGACGTGTATATAAGGACAAAAGAGAGATATAATTCGAAGTAAGAACCTTGAATGGAATTCTCTGGGTGGGAGCGGTGCAGCAATCACGTCACGACAAACTGATATTCTTTGGGAGCCGTGCGCAAGCAGAGAATCTTTGAGGTGCGGCAATACTTTTCGCGTTAGAGTTATAAAAGGGCAGATATGAGAGATAACGACGTTAATTTTAATTTTAATAGTAAAGAAAATAAGCTATAAATTTTAGTTGAGCTGACAAATTTTGATTGGAGGGACGGGATGGTAACAGAAAGATAGGTACAAGTGATTTCAGCCCGTTTGGAAGGTAAAGTTGAGAGTGTTTGCATTTTTTCCTCAATAATGCTATCATAGGTTATACCAAGCGTTTGCGGTCCCATATATTCCTCGAATAGTGAGTGTTCTATAAAAAAATTTTGGTGTGGTAGATCAATAATTGCGCATGTCATCAATCACACGTGACATGACTTCTTTGCTAAGGACAAGTGATGTGGTGGACCTGCTTGACGGAAGAAGCTTGTTAGATCATGCAACTAGTAAATGTCCTGGCCATTCTGCATTTCTGACTCTGGATAGCATCTATGATTATGCATTTAAGATAAGATAGTGCTAGGAAAGCCAAGTCATACGACTCATACCCATTCATACAAGTGCTTCTTCACCTTCACAGACACACTACTTGCTGCTCTGCTTTGTTATTTGGAAAAACAACATCCAATATTAAAGAAAGAGAAAAATGGATTCTCCTCATATCCAAAAGCCTCATGTTGTATGTGTACCATTCCCAGCACAGGGCCATGTAAACCCCTTCATGCAATTAGCCAAACTCCTTCGTTGCATGGGTTTCCACATAACATTTGTGAACACTGAGTTCAACCACAGGCGTTTTATTAAGTCTCTTGGACCAGACTATGTGAAGGGCCTGCCAGATTTCCGATTTGAGACCATACCAGATGGTTTGCCTCCATGTGAGATGGACGCAACCCAAGATATTCCACCATTGTGTGATTCAACTAGGAAACATTGTTATGCTCCATTGAAAGAGCTAGTAAGGAAGTTGAACGCTTCACCTGAAGTGCCTTCAGTTAGCTGCATAATCGCTGATGGGATTATGGGATTTGCTGGAAAAGTTGCAAAAGATTTGGGCATACCGGAGCTGCAGCTTTGGACGGCCTCAGGTTGTGGCTTCATGGGATATTTGCAATACGATGAGCTTGTCAGAAGAGGCATTATTCCATTCAAAGGTGTAGAAAGTTTTCAATTCCTGCACGTCTAGAGTTTATGTATGATGATGAGTTAAGATAGCAACAAACTGCATTATTGTATATGTTTCCAAGAACAGATTTTTGTTTCTAAAAATAAAAAAGATAATAAAACTGATTTGGAATAATGTTTTTTTGCTTGATTTAAAAATAATAATTGAACAAGCTACAGGTTCCAAAAACACACAGCAGTTTACTGATGTTTTTTTGATTTGTCGTTTCGGAAAAACTATTGTGAGATGTAAAATTATCTTTCTCTCAAAATAACTTCTTTTTTTAGTATTTAGTTTTCTTTTATTAAATTGTCAACGTATTTAATTGAAGAGACATGATTGAAAACAGAGATAAAAGATTTGATTGTTATAGATTACAGTGCCCTCCTAAATATTTTGAAATTACATATATGTCATGTGTGGCTATGTGACGCGACTTTCAGTTCCATGATAGGCTCATTTAAATAGCTTATCAAATGTGTTTATAATTTAACACCATCTCTCTCTTCTCACTTACACACATCTTTTTGCTTTTTCTGGCCTTTCTAGAGTGTGGGCGATGTTCGCCTACGTACTTCGCTTGTAAATGAAACTGGGCAAATATCTTTAAGAATACATCGTAGTTATTTTCATGGAAATTTGAATACGTAAATGGAAAACAAAAATTATTTCGCCCCAAAAATTTATCTCACGAGATTGGAGTGAAAATAAGTTAAGTTAGATTAGACTTTACCTTAAGTAAGTCTTGCTTGTTTAAAAGAATATTGGTCTCAACCTGACTTATTATTTATTATAGGCTTTTTTTTAGTTTGACCTATCCATTTTATAAAAACTTAAAAGTCTGGCCTGTCTTAAAAGTCTATTTAAAGGCCTATATTGTTCAAATTTTTTAGGTTTTAAATATACTTAACCTTTAACAAAATTATTGTATTGTGTATAAAATAAATAAACTATATTAATATATAACTATTAAATCATATAAGTATTATAAAATTTTAATTATATGTTATTATAATAAATAAATAGGTTGGCCTGTTAGGTCTAATAGGCTTTTTTTTAAGGTTTAGGCTTAGGTAAATAGGCTTTTAAAAAAGCCTAAACCAGACTTGTTTGATAAATATGCTAAGTCAAAATAGGCTAAAAATAGAGTAGGCCGTAGGCTCCTATTGAACAACCTGACTTATTTCCACCCCTATTCACCGATGACATAACTAAAAAAATATATAATACAGGGAATTAGGTGATTGTTATTCAGCGATGCTCATTATATAATCTAATGGTGAATGATGTAGCATGTCTCATAACACAAGGTCCCACAGAAACCTCTTTAATGTACGTATGTAGGTGCGACCGAAACTTAGCTCAAGTGATTAAGGTGGAGATGGATATTTAGGTACAGATAATAGGTTCAATTTGTCGTAAAATCGATGCTCATTATTGTAACAAAAATGAAATTATATGTATAGTTCCACAAACTCGTTGTTATTGAAAATGAATTTTCTTTAATTTTTACTATTATCTTGTTAAAGAATATTTTATGATTTGAGTTTTCTTCTTAAAGTACTTTATGCTTATCTAAAGGAAAATATAACTACAAAAATGACATTGTATCAAATTAAAAACAAATATTAAATGTTTAAGTTATCTAACTGAGTAAATTACTTTTGTCAAAATTTTCAGATGAAAATTTCGTTGCCGATAGCACCTTGGATACAAGTCTAGATTGGATCTCAGGAATGAAAGATATCCGACTGAAAGACCTTCCAAGCTTCATTAGGGTCACTACTCTAGATGATATCATGTTTGATTTCTTGGGTTCTGAGGCGCGAAACTGTTTGGGATCATCTTCAATCATAATTAACACATTTCAAGAATTGGAAAGTGAAGCCCTTGATGCCCTTATGGCTAGGAATCCTAACATATATGGCATCGGTCCACTTCACTTGCTAGGTAGGCATTTCCCTGAGAAGGAAAAGGGCTTCAGCTCAAGTGGGTCAAGTTTTTGGAAAACTGACTCAGAATGCATCCAGTGGCTAGACATATGGGAACCTTGCTCAGTCATATATGTTAATTATGGAAGTATAACTGTCATGACTGAGTATCACTTAAAAGAATTTGCTTGGGGACTAGCAAATAGCAAGCTACCATTTTTATGGATAATGAGGCCAGATATAGTAATGGGTGAATCTATAACTTTGCCACAAGAGTTATTAGATGAGATAAAGGATAGAGGATATATAACAAGCTGGTGCCCTCAAGAACAAGTGCTTGCTCATCCATCAGTTGGGGTCTTTCTAACGCATTGTGGCTGGAATTCTACACTCGAAGGTATATGCGAGGGTGTGCCTATGATTGGTTGGCCTTTCTTTGCTGAACAACAAACGAATTGCAGGTATGCGTGCACAACTTGGGGAATAGGGATGGATGTTAACCATGATGTAAAACGAGAGGAGATAACATCACTTGTGAGGGAAGTGATGCTGGGAGAAAAGGGGAAGGAAATGAGACAAAAGTGTTTAGAGTGGAAGAAGAAAGCAATAAAAGCTACCGATTTAGGAGGATCATCTTTCAATAATTTCTTTAGGTTAATAAAGGAGGCTCTTCATCACAATGCAATTTGAGTCTCCTTTTATCAGGGATATTAAGGTTGTGCTGTTAGGTAAAATATTTTGTATCGATTCAAATGATCCTATTATCTTTATTTTGAATGTTTCCATTTACCTTTCAATTGTGATTGTGAGAAAGCAAGCATTGTCTCCTATATATGACATGCATGAAGTCCTAGCTAGGGGTGAGGACAATAAGTGGTCCACAACTTTCCTTCTATAATTGCACAATGTTCTAACAGTGTCATCAGTTAATCGTAGATCAATAATTGTACGCTTAATGATGAAGTACATGTGATAAATTATAGTGCCATGGCCTATGATGAATAGCGTTCGGTCAACGATAGCAATTCCACAAATTTAATGAGAAATGATTCTTATTCATAAAGTTTAGGTGGGTCGCCAGTTAATTTAATTTGCCCTCACTTTTATGAAACGCAGGGGCATTAATTCTTACAAGTTCTTGAAGGTTTTTTTTTTTTTTCAATTTAGGCAAGACATTTTCTTTAATACATAATTGATAAAAGAAAGAATTAGCTGCAAACATAATTTACAGCAAAACTATTGACAATAAAAATATTTAGATTAACTTATTTTGTATATAAAAAGAGTTTTTTTTTCTTTCTTCTCTGAAAGAAAGATACAGCTATGCAATATAATCCAGCACATTGATTTGCTTATCTGAAAGCATGAAGAAGTGAAAGAGACCAATCACATTGCAGCAACAGGACCCATCGTAAGAATTGGGAAGAAAGACAAAGTTGTGCAAGATAATCTGCACTTTGATTTCCTTCACTGAAAGCATGAAGAAGTGAAATAGACCAATCAAATTGCAGCAACAGGTTAATATCAGTGATACTGGCTGCATAACGGGGGAATTGGATTTGGACATCAGTTGATTATATCATAGGCAGGAATTGTAAATAATCCGTTTCACTCAATCATACATTAAAATTAGAACATAAAATCGTATAACTCTTTTAAGTAATTATATGATCTTTAAATAATTTTTAATTTTAACCATATTTATAAGATTTAATTATTAAAATTAATTCTTCTCCACTTCTCGTAATAAGATAATGTTATTACTTGATATGTTTCATATATATATATATATATATATATATATAAATAAACGAACGAAGATGATTAAGAATTATTAATGAATGAAAAAACATAAATTAACGAGTGCGGCACGGCTTAGCTTCTTTCTCTTTGAACAGTTTATCAAATTAATTATAAATTCTCTCTCTTTATCTTCATTAACCCACAGCACCTACCCTACCCCTGAAGGAAAGCATTGAAAGAACTCCTACGAAAGAGGAGGGTTAGGAAAGAAGGCAAGTTTCAGAAGTGCCTACTCTGTCCCTGATCAATCGGGTGCCTTTTGACTGTGGTCCAATAGCAGCAGCATAGACCCAAGAATTGAGGAGTAGATTTGAAAGCACAAACTCATCATTTAATCTGCGAATTGGGTTTCAATCGTTCACAAACTGATGACAGATATGCTCTGGATTCACATACTAATTTTAATGAACGGATAGTATAAAAATAATTATGTATTTTGTATTGTACCCATATTTAATATTAATACTCATATAATATTATTGCATCCATATTTAATATTATTTGAAAAATCAAGATATGTATTCGAGTCTCATTTTTACAAGCTACCTTTCTTAAAATATTTTTTCACTCTTACAATTTTTTTATTTTTAAAATTATAGTAAATTAGTCAAAAAATTTACCGATTTTAAAGTTTATTTTTTATATATCTATAAATATAAATTATTTTTTTTGGTACCTAATCTCGCTAAGTCAGTAGAGGTCCCACTACTAAGGTGGAACCTAAGAGCAACTCCTAAAGGAGGTCCCAAGTGATGGAGGAGGAGAGAAAAGAAGGAAAAAAAGGTATGTACTCGTTAGAAAATGAATCTTATATCTGACATTAATATCAAATGTTTTTTATCAAGTGAAATAAGCTCACGAGACAAATATAATTATTTTATTTTATATACATTGTTGTATTTATATTTTAATTTTTTATAAAATTAATATATTTACGTATTATCCGATATTCATACCCATGCTGCTTTTTCCAATTCTAAATGCTATAGCGGCTAGGCCTAAGGGGAGCTTCACAATTAAAGAATGGAGATCAATGGAAAACAGCTATGCAATCAAATTAGCAAACAACTTTTTTTATTCTACTTTAGAATTTTCAAGTGAAAAGGACCAACAGAATAAAAGCAAGACATTTATTAACCCCCAGGGAAGGGGTGGAGGGTGGGGAACATAAAGGCCCAAGGATACCCGACAGAAGTTCAGGCTTTTCTGGCAATGGGTAATTTTCCTCCACATGCTTTAGCAACAATTCTCGAGGTCGAGAAAACAAAGTCATTCGAACCAAACCAATCAATTTTTCTATATTAAGAACCAATCGATTTTTTTAAAATTGGAGAACCGAACCGAACCGAACCAATTACAATCGGTTTGGTTCGATTCGGTCCAATCGGTTTTTCACTAAACATTTTTTTCTTAAAAAAATTCATACACATCATCATTTTGTTCTTGTTATGGACCAATTAAAAAAAAAGTTGATATAAAATCCTAATAAAAACATCATTACATAATTATAAACAATAAATAGGCCTAAAATATTTATAGAAACAACCAAAATTTTAAATATAATCATTTATAAGTATGTAAATTATAAAAAATATATAGATAATTTTATGAATTCGGTTTGGTTTGGTTCGGTTTCATAAATAAAAACCGAAGACCGAACCAAACCAATCGGTTTTCATAAAACAAAACCATACAAAACCAAAATTAATCGGTTTTGTTCGGTTTTTCGGTTCGATTTTTTCGGTTTTGATCGGTTTGGTTCGGTTATGAACACCCCTAGCTTTAGCAACAATTCTCGAGGTCGAGAAAACAAAGTCATCAAGTTCAGAATCCTATCTAAAAAAAATAGAAGGCATGTATGGGTATATTTTAATTAGTTATGAAAAATAATTATTTTAAAAATTAATTATATATAAAATTAATTTTAAAAAAATTAATTATGATAAAATTAATTTATATCTATTTATGTTAGTTTATAATTAATTTTGAAATAAAATTTTTTATTTGTATTATATAAAAAAAATTAACTTTATGTATTAAATTATCAAAATATATATGAAAAGATTAAAATAATTATTTTTTTGATGACAAAATAATATATATCTTTCAGATTTTTTGAAATAAGCTAAAATCACTTAATCAAAAACTCATTTTTTTTAAAAAAGGCTGTTTATAGTTAATAAAAAAATAATCTTAATTTATAATTAATTTTACACACTTTAAACAAATAAAATAAAATTTTGATAAAATAACTTTTAATTGAAAAAATTACTTTAAAAATATTTCCCAAACATATTCTTTTACATGAAAATTAAAACAGAATCCATACACACATATTTTGTCAGTTTCCTCTGTACTTGTGTTGGGGGGTCCAGCCAATTTGTCAAAAGAAGCTGCACCAAACATTGAAAGGAAGGAAGCTGCATTTTTCGATGGAGAGCACAAAGACTTTAAATTGAAACTATCGGTGCACAATATTTTTCAACAATTTGCATATTTCGGTTCCTAACATTTGAAATTGAATGTTTCTTTACTTCTATAAATAGAAGCGATGAGAAGCATAAGAAAATGCATGAGTAGGCAATTGAGAGTAGGCATCAGTTCCTCACAACGAGAGAAAGAGTGAGAGAAAAATAGAGAGATCCTCAGAGAGAGATTTTATGAGAGAGAAAAATAGTAAGCCAATTTGTAAGTGTTATCCACAAATTGAAGATACATTATTATTGTATTTTGTATTCCCATTATTTTATAGTGGAGGTTTAAGTGGCCTACGAGTCCCGTGTTTTTTTCCCTTGCTTACATTGATAAGGTTTTCTATGCTAAAATTTCTGGTGTTGTTATTATACCTATTTTACGCTTTCGTATAGTGCTTATTTTGAGTTCATAGATGAGGGAAATTATGGTGACATTTCCCAACAATGGTATCAAAGCTATCAGGGCTCTCGGATACTAGGTGCCAGATTCATAAGAAAAATTCTTAGTATGCTTTGTAGTTGCAGTATTGTCTGATCTTTCACATCAGAAAAGAATTATTCTTGTTGCTGGGAATAATGTGTGGTGGTGTGAAAGTGCTGTCTAGGAAAGTTCTATCTAGGAAAGGCTTGATATTTAAGTGTGTCCATTAGTGACCCACCTCTCTTTCCTAGGAGCTTACTTGGTACACTATTTGTGTATTATAGTCATTGTTCATATATACGACTATTCACGTATATGGTACTATTTACGTATGCGATACTATTCACGTATACGGTATTGTCCTGTGTAACTCAAGATGGAGGGAGCTGTCACTCATGATGGAGATATATTCAAGCTAACCGCAGATAACTACTCATATTGGAAGTCGATGATGGAAGATCACTTATACTACAAAGATTTGCATGAGCCAATCATCGAGAAAGATAAACCGAAAGGGAAAACCAACAAAGAATGGGAGCTCCAGAATCGGAAAACAGTAGCTATGATCCGAAAATATATTGACAGAAGTTTGTTCGAGCATGTATCAACTTATACCAATGCGTATGAGTTGTGGACGAAACTTGAATCCTTGATTCAAAAGAAGACGCCTAGAAATAAAAGCTCACCTTGTCAGACGACCGGTGAAGTTGGAGTACTCGGGAGGTCAGAACATGATCGAACATTTGAATACTTTCAAAGGTATTGTGAATCAACTGGCGAAGACAGAAATGAAGATAAATGATGAGTTGCAAACTCTTCTACTCCTCAATTCTATGCATGAGAGATGGGACACTCTAGTTGTCACTCTCAGCAATTCTGCTCCAGACGAAAATTTTAGCATGGATTCTGTTACAGACAGTTTGCTGAATGAAGAGTCAAGACAAAGAGAAAGGGGCTTGAACAACCAGTTCGAAGCCAACGTTGTTGACAACTGGGGAAGGAGTAAGAATCGTCAAAAAGGAGGTCGTGGAAAATCACAAGGCAAATCCAAATCTCGCACAAGACTAAGTTGTTATTACTGTGGTAAACCAGGCCACACAAAGTATGAGTGCAGATTCTTGAAGAGAGACCAATAGGCTGGAACAGTCCACCCTGACCAGATTAACCCAAAGAAGAAGAAGGAAGATGGAACAACTACTGCAGTAGCCTCGAATGATGAGAATATATTTCTTGTCGGAGAAGAAAATTATCTAAACATTGCATTCGATGATTGCATTTGGATAATTGACTCAGGAGCATCCTCCCACGTCACACCTCATGAAGAATTTTTCTCATCATACCAAAAAAGAGATTTTGGTACGGTGAAGATGGGTAACCATGTTATGAGTAAAATCGTTTGCATTGGTGAAGTGACTTTGATAAGTGAGAATGGAAACAAGCTTGTGCTTAAGGAAGTAAGACATGTCCCAGAGATGCGCTTGAACCTTATCTCAGCATGAAAGTTAGATGACGCCGGAATGATAAACCAGTTTGGTGCCGACAAATGGAAACTCAGTCGAGGAAGCATGATTATTGCTCGCGGTAGAAAGGAAGGCTCTCTGTATATTATGCAGGGAAAGATATGCAAGGGGGAGATAAATGTTGCTCAAGACACAAGCAAAGAATTGTGGCACAAACGATTAGGCCATATGAGCGAGAAAGGTTTGGAAATCTTACCAAAAGATTATCTTCCGAACATAAAAGGGCAGCCACTTGAATCCTGTGAAGATTGTCTAGCAGGAAAACAACACAGAATATCTTTCAAAAGATTAGATGATGAAAAAAAAAACAAATTCTGGATCTTGTTCATTCAGATGTTTGCTTAACATCTGAAAGGTCCCTTGGCGGTGCCCAATACTTTGTTACCTTCATTGATGATCACTCCAGAAAAGTGTGGGTGTATCTATTGAAGACGAAAGATCAAGTTCTTCAAGCTTTCAAGGAGTTTCATGCCTCTGTAGAATGAGCATTTGGAATAATGCTGAAATGCTTGAGAACTGACAATGGCGGAGAGTATAGAGGTCCATTTGAGGATTATTGCAAGACTCATGGGATAAGACATGAGAAAGTACCTCCCAAGACATCTCAGATGAATGGACTAGCTGAAAGAATGAACAGAACAATTGCAGAGAAAGTCAAAAGCATGCTTTCTCATGCAAAACTTCCCAAGTCATTCTGGGGTGAAGCAATAAAAACTGCAATTGATTCAATCAACTTGTCTTCTTCATGACCTTTAAATGGAGAGATTCTAAAAGAAATATGGTATGGAAAGAAAGCCTTTTATGGTCACTTGAGAGTCTTTAGGTGTAGGGCATTTGTCCATATTCCTAAAGATGAAAGAGCAAAGCTTGATGCAAAGACAAAGGAATGCATATACTTTGGTTCACCAAGAGATGAACTTGGCTTCAAATTATGGGATCCTGTAAACAAGAGGATTGTTAGAAGTAGAGACGTGGTATTCTATGAAGATCAGACAATCCAAGATATTCATCAATTTAAGAAGCCAAATGCAACACCCCTCGGTATTACGTTAATTAAACTCTATGACTTTTATTTTAAACACATTTTTAATTAAATTGATATTAGAAAAATATATTAAATTATTTAAACTTGTGTGAAAAATGTGATTTATATTTATATTTTTATTATTATTTTAAAAGGAAGTCGTTATGTAACATACAAAAATAATAATACTTATAATCGAAGCGAAAAACATTTTCGACAACATATGTACAACAATATATACATACAAGTCAAACTATATCTCCTAGGTAAGTTTCAGTGGTCATCACAGCATAACAGCGCAAGAAAGGGAATATATATACATCACCATATGTGTGAGTCTACCCCAACCCAACATATACATCAAGATAAAAAAAAGGATGACTCTCACTCAGAGCTCAACTAAAAATAATGTCATCCCCAAAAGATCCCCTCCTACTAGGCTACCTATAAAAAAAATCTAAACTCGAGACTGGTCATCTGATCCCTCAGAAGGATCAGACTCTGCAGAAGACCTCCCTGAAGGTCCAGGAACGTCGATAGCAGATGATCCTCTTAGAAGACGACGATGCAGTCCTCCACGGCAGACGGTAGGAGTGTAGATAAATCTCGGTCCATGTCTAGGAGAAATCAAAGCAGGTCTCCTCAAAACTCAAAGTCCTCTGGAAACAGAAGGGACGATCTGATCTATAGAAGGGTCAGGTTGCAAAATAATCTGATCCACAGGTGGGTCAGGTGGCGGGGTAGTCCACATATGATAGAACGATAAGCTAAACTCTAAGGTCAAACCTACAGTAACTCTATACTCGGGTACTCCCTATTTATCATAATGACATCCAGTAATGTCACCAGTGTAGGTGACCTGTCGACGAGCATAGTCGACTCACCAAGCAGTATCATCATCCTCATGGAAACGGAGACGTACAGTCCCCATGTGACTCTGATACATCCTCATGAAAATCGTATCAAGAACAAAACATAACAAGAAAATCACATACACAAGTAAAAAGGGTAAGACACATACTTAAACTTTATCTAGACAACATGACAATATTAGAAGAAAATAACACATAAATATCTTATACACCAAAGATATATATATATATATATATATATAGAAAACTAAAAAAAATTATGCAATGCTATGGAGTTATGCATGTGACTCTGATATGCCATTGACTATACTCTATGGAGTTACACTGAGTGAACAAGCAAAACATGCCTTATCATTACTCATATCTAGTATGCAAATTGGCATCACAATTCGGGCATTTTTGTACTAATCGCGAACAAGTAGGTAGTAAGTCAAGTTATTTGTGCGCCGCGTAGACTACCACGACACATGCTCTAATCTTCCCTGGCCACATGTGGATTTATCAACACTCGAATAACCTCAAGATTGTACCAATCTCTACCATACAAGTTCTACTCATCACTTAAGCTAACCCACACCTCTATCTCCATGTGGTAGCTTTTTACATAATAGGGATACACACCTCTTTCTCTGCATGGATTCCACAATAACTCATACTCTTTTCACATGATTATGATCATGAATGTAATGTAAAACAACATAATTCAAATTCTCAATTCATCACAACTTTCCATATGTGCAACATAGTCCCTAATGAATTTAATATTTATAAATTAACCCTAATTGTTTTATAATTGCAATATAGTCCCTAAAGAATTCAATATTTATAAATTAACCATAATTATTCACCAATTGCAATATAGTCTCTGACTGATGAAGGGGAACCTCAAAGTTTCATGGAAGCCATTGAGACGAATGACAAGGAGAAATGGATGCAAGCCATGGAAGAAGAAATATAGTCCCTGAAAGAGAATCAAACGTATGACCTGGTGAGATTACCAGATAGACGAAAGGCATTGAAAAATAAGTGGGTGTTCAAGCTCAAGACTGAAGAGAATAACTCAAACCCCAGGTATAAAACAAGGATTGTTGTGAAATGGTGCAACTAGAAGAAAGGCATAGATTTCGAAGAAATCTTCTCACTAGTGGTGAAGATGACATCTATTAGAGCAATTCTCGGTCTAGCTGCAAAACTAGACTTGGAGATAGAATAGCTTGATGTCAAAACAACATTCTTACATGGAGACTTAGAGGAAGAAATTTGTATGGAGCAACCAGAAGTATTCGAAGAATCAGGCAAAGAACACCTAGTGTGTCGTATGAAGAAAAGCCTCTATGGTCTGAAGTAAGCTCTAAGACAATAGTACAAGAAGTTTGATCTCTTCATGACCCAACATAATTTCAAGAAGACCTCCATAGACCATTGTGTGTTTGTGAAGAACTATGAGAATGGTGAATCGATCATACTATTGTTGTATGTTGATGATATGCTGATTGTTGGGAAAGATAAGACAAATATAGCTGCTATCAAGAAGGCATTGAGCAAATCATTTGCTATGAAAGATCTGGGTGCAGTGAAGAAAATTCTTGGAATGAAGATCAATAGAGATCGTTTTAGAAGAATGCTGTGGATGCCACAAGAAGCCTACATCAAGAAAGTCCTTGAAAGGTTCAACATGCATAATGCCAAAACTGTGCATGTTCCATTACCTGGTCATCTCAAACTGAGTAAGACGCAATGTCAAGGAAATGAAGAAGAAAAATAATAAATGAACAAGGTGCCCTATTCTTCTGCTGTTGGTAGTCTTATGTATGCAATGGTCTGTACAAGACCAGACATTGCTTATACTATAGGAGTTGTGAGGAGATTCCTATCAAATCCAGGAATGGAGCATTGGAATGTTGTGAAATAGATACTAATGTATGTGAGAGGAACTGCCAAAAGGTGCTTATACTTTGGTAATGGAAATCTAATGCTCACTGGATATTCAGATGCAGATATGGCAAGAGATGTAGATTCAAGAAAGTTTACATCAGGATATCTGATTACTTTTGCAGGGGGAGTTATTTCATGGCAATCACGACTACAAAAGTGCATTGCTTTAAGCACCACAGAAGCAGAGTTCATTGCAATCACTGAAGGTTGCAAGGAGATCATGTGGATGAAGAAATTTTTACAAGAGTTAGGCCAGAATCAGGAAAGCTATGTTCTCTATTGCGACAGGCAAAACGCAATACATCTCAGCAATAATTTAACATTTCATTCAAAGTCGAAACACATTGACGTAAGGTATCACTGGATACGTGATGTGTTGGAAAGTAAACTGCTGAAGATTGAGAAAATACACACCAAAGACAATGGTGCAGATATGATGACAAAAGTGCTGCCAAAAAAGAAGTTAGAAGTTTGTAAAGAAGTTGCAAGCTTATCATCAACCACAAATTGATCTAAGGATATTTTCTCATTGGCTGGAGGGGGAGAATTGTTGGGGGGTCCAACCAATTTGTCAAAAGAAACTGCACCAAACATTGAAAGGAATGAAGCTGCATTTTTCGGTGGAGAGCACAAAGTCTTCAAATTGAAACTGTCAGTGCACAATATTTTTCAACAATTTGCACATTTCGGTACCTAACATTTAAAATTGAATGTTTCTTTGCTTCTATAAATAGAAGCGATGAGAAGCATAAGAAAATGCATCAATAGGCAATTGAGAGTAGGCATCAATTCCTCACAACGAGAGAAAGTGTGAGAGAAAAATAGAGAGATCCTCATAGAGAGATTTTCTGATAGAGAAAAATAGTGAGTCAATTTGTGAGTGTTATCCACAAATTGAAAATACATTATTATTGTATTTTGTATTCCCATTATTTTATAATAGAGGTTTAAGTGACCTACGGGTCTCGTAATTTTTTCCCTTACTCATATTGAGAAGGTTTTCCACACTAAAATTTTTGGTGTTATTATTACACTTATTTTACGCTTCTGCATAGTACCTATTTTAAGTTCACAGAAGAGAAAAATTATGGTGGTATTTTCCAACAACTTGCTTCCCCAGTTTTGAAGAAATAATTGTCCTTGGCTTAGATCAGATTGACAAAATCGAGGTAGACAGTATTACATTCACCTTCTACTCATTCCGCTTGATCTGAAAAACCAGGCTGTGAAAGTTGAACACAATAAGATGTATCTTTGTTACAATACATATGAGAAATACCATACAACAAGAACCATGAGCATAATAGCAAAACTTTTTACTCTCTTATCTCAGCAACTTATTATTCACAATAGAAATGAGGACTCCTAAAAAATAAAGGAGAGCGAGAGAGAGAATCCTCTCATACACTAAAACACAACAAACATGTTTTACTCCAATTCAAAAAACCATGTTATGGACACCATAGGTGTAAAATACAAATCAACAACAGAAATCCATTAGCTGGCCAGGAAATGAAGAGAAATATAGCCGCCAGAGAGAAATAACATATTGAAAAGTAGAAAGGGACACAAACACATGCTCAATCTTCAGCAAAAAACACTGTTCGACTTTGGTGTCCCCAACCCGAGACATGTTCATAATAGAGCAACAAACAAGGACACTCATGGGCAAATGCTCCTTCTGAACCAAGTTGACGAACAAGAGCGTTATACAGTACTTCTGGACCAATGACTACAATTAATGCTTGCTTTAAAATTCTCACAATAGCAGGGATTTTAGTAAATATACACGTGTCTAATTAAACGCTACAACATCTAATGCTATATATAAAAAGAAAATAATAGGTTCAATCCTGTATTAAAAAAATTCTGCCATTCAAAATTTTTGTTTTGAGATTTGTAATTTTATTTTGACAATTATCTTTAAAAATTCTATCATTTGATATTTTCTTTGGACGTGTTTAAAACAATAAGCTTTCCTATTTCAATTTCTTTATTTAACCTTTAATTTATTTCTTTTAAAGTTATGTACAACTTTCAATATTATATTTACGCTCTAACATGTTTTTTCATGTCAATTTTAAACAAGATGTTTTGGAATTGTAAATTTAAATTTTATATTTATATCATATATTTATTTCTGAATTTTTGTTTGCTTGCCTTATTCATAATTCCTTGTCTGTTATCGCTTTAATGAGTTTCCAATGAAAACAACAATTGGTGTTTTCCAGTTTAATTCAGTAACCTTTCGTTTTCATCATTGTTGATTTTTAATTTAAATCATTTTTTTATTATCTTCAGCGGATTTTAGGGTATCAGTTTTCAATAAGTTTCATTAATTCATTTTTTCTTGTTAATGCTTCAAGCAAATTTCAATGAGGTAGACTTGAGCAACAACAAGAGAAGAAGATAAGCAAAGATGACTGGCCTCTGCGAATTTGGGGTGGGCGTGAATCTATTTCCGGCGATTATGGTTGGGTTTTTCAACCACTGATGAGTGGTGAAACATAAGATAGATCTTATGGATGTAGCTGATTTCGAAGAAACAGATCATCTTGGTGTGGAATAGACAGGAATAGAGAATCTAGGAGAACCACTATGGGTGCGGATGGTATGATAAGAAGAAGACACTGGACTAACAGTCACAGAGACTCGCCAGGTAGGTTCTCAATTCTCTCAGATCTAATAAATCATCTAAAAAGTACCCATTTTTGTTAATTTCAAAAGGGATAGAGACTGGGACAGGGATATAGCTCGATTGGGTGGCGGCAAGAAGAGGGGGAGACAAGTTGATGCACAGTAGAGAAGACGACGGTGAAGACTTCTCTTTATGGCCCTCCATGGCAGAAAATAAGCTTTCTTATCCCTTCATTTTATCTGGTCAAACCTCATGGACCCGACTATTTTATCTCTTAGAAAATTCCCATCATAGTGGAACTTGAGATTAATTCTCGAGTTGGTGTAGAATCTACAATGAGTCATGCTCATAAATTACGACTTATAATAAGTCGTAGTTATGAGTTACGATTATGGGTTAATTTTTTTTGAATTTAATTTCTATTCACTTTAATGTAAAGTTTTTTTATATTTTCATTTAATCATGCATTGTTAATCATGTATTATTAAATCATGGAAAATATTGTATGACTCATGCAATACTCAATCAATCAATACTCATGCAAAACCATTAATCAAAGCTAAACAAGATATCAGATATTTTCCAATGGTTCTACAATCACTCAATTATGACCTAAGTTCACAATTATTAATCATGGTTCAATAAAACAGTTGCACAAGATCAAAATTTTCCATCCACATGACTAACAAAGTGAAGTAGTCAATTCCACAAGTCCCAAGCATTGCACAATATCACATAAGAATATCAAATCCATACTCACACTCACAAGCACATCATAGCCTCATGATTATGCAAGAATTTCCATTATTACAACACCAAGCATCAATAAGTGTATTCATTCATCAATAGAATTAAACAATTGTACCCAATTTGACACACATTGCACAATTTCCCCAAATCCCCAATTTGCAAACCCTAGGGTTCATGTAACAATTCTCTAAATTTGCACAAATTAAGTTGAGCAAGTGAAGGCATAGAACATAAAAACTTACCTCAACCAAGGAATTGAAAGACAAATGCAAGAGAGTGAGGGAAGAAGTTTGGGGGATGCTTGAGTGGCTCACCTATGGAGAAATCTCCTATTGGGTGCAAACAAGGTGAAAATGGAGGGAGAAAGAGAATAAAAATGAATAAGAAGGGAGATGGGTGTGAGTGGAGTGGTGATTTTGGAGTGTGTTTGTGTGGGAGAGTGAATGAAAGAAGATGAAGAACAGGTGAGGTGAGTGGGGATGGTGGCGCTTGGGCAGTGGGTGTGTGTGTGTGGTGTAGTGCGTAAAAAAAAGGGAGAGGGGTTCCCACCGCCTAGGCGCTGGGTTTATACCGCCTAGGAGGTGGCTTGGCAGAGACAAAAGCCTCGCGCGCCTAGGCGCTCAAATGCCACCGCCTGTCTCTGCCTCGCGTGCCTAGGCACTCAAATGCCACCGCCGCTTCATAGTTTTTTTTTTGTTAGTCAAGAACTAATTAATTCCTTAACCTAGTTCAAATTGAAAAGGGCTTTACACAAATACCAAAATTCAAAAGCACCACACAATCCCAAAGCTTATTCCTAAACCTTGTAAGATTATGACATTCATTCCCAATAGCTAGTACATAATTGAATTTCCCAATTCTAATTATGAACCATAGATCAAAATATGAGAGGCCAATTCATAAGTTGTATAAAAACAGAGAATAAACGCTTAAACCATAGAATCAAGTTAAGAATTACAAGAAGTTCATAAAATCATTATCCAAGTCATGCTACATCAAATCCCTAGCATAAGAAATTTAGCTACTCATGACAGAAAGGGAAGAAAATTTGGGAAAAGAGATGAACTCCATGAAGAATTCAAGATGTTGATGTTGAGATCCTCTAATCTTTTTCTTGAATCCCTTCTCCTTGGACTAGGGTAGCGGCAAATCCCTTTCTCTATTTTCTTCCAGCCGTCATCTCCCCTTCCTTCTTTTTTTTCTTTTCTTTTTATACCCTTTTCTCTATTTTCTTCTAGCTGTCATCTCCCCTTCCTTCTTTTTTTTTCTTTTCTTTTTATACCAGAAAATAGGGCAACAAGATTTTAAACCCACCGCTTAAGTGGTGGAATATCACCGCTCAAGCGGTGGGGTTCCAGAGGAGAAATTGTAATGTGATGCCACCGCCTAGGCGGTGGATTTGGGCGCCTAGGCGGTGGACTTACTGAGAAAAATAATTGTGCAAGCAATTGGAGCGCCTAAGCACTAGATTCCACCGCCTAGGCGGTGGCTTGGCAGTGGCAAACATTCACGTGTTGGGTTCTACCGCTTGAGCGGTGGATTTGGGCGCTCAAACGGTGGATGTCCAGAGGAGTTCTCCTTATTATTGCTTCATTTCCTTCCCCATGCTAAACTACTTTATTCCAAGCCTAAGAATTAAAAAGAAACAAGGTAAAAAACTAGGCTTCTAAGCAAGAAAATGAAACAAAAGACTAAACAAAAGGTAAATGAAAACAAATAGTACAAAACTTAAAAACAATGGGAAAAACTCAATCTAAGGTTGGTTTTAGGAAGAATTTGACACACAAACACAAAGATAATCGGTCCATTTAACAAATATCAATGAGTCAAAGAGAAATAGTAAATTCTAAACTTGAGCTGTGGAGAGAACTTTTGGAATAAAATGGTTTTCGGTTCAATAATAGTAAGAAAAAATATACATATGGAATGAAAGTTCAGTAAGACACTTAGCAAAGCTTTTGCACTGAAAATTGAGGATGATATCATATCATAACTTGCAATGTTTAGGTATCTTGGATCTGTCTTACAAAGTGATAAGAGATGATGGAGATGTCAAACATAGGATTCAGGCTGGATGGATGAAATGGAGAAATGCTAATTCATACATAATATGTAATTGTGAAATACCTATCAAACCCAAAGGAAAATTCTATCGGGTAGCTATATATAAGAACAGTGATGCTATAAGGTAGTATAGTAGAGATGAGAATGTTGAAGTGAATGAGTAGATATAAAAAAAAAAAGATTAAGAATGAATGTATCAGGGAGAAAGTTAGAGTACGTAGCACCAATTGAGGAAAAGATGATAGAAGCTTTGGTTATGTGAGATGAACATCAATACTGGCTCTCGTGAGAAAAGTAGATCAACTGAAAGATAGTTTAATTAAAATGGGTAGAGGAAGACCTAAGAAAATTTTAGAAGAAATCATTAAAAAAAAATCTTACTCTAAACGAATTTATTAAAAAATTAGTTTATAATAAAGTGTAATAACGTTGTTTCATCCATGTATACAAACCATTTAGTAGAATAAGACTGTATTTTTATAGTTGCAGTGGTATAAGAAGAATAAGAAAGAAGAGGCATAAAATGTTTGTGAAAAATAAAAGGAATGGATGAAATAACTTACGATTGTTTGACTATTTCAATTGGTCATATGTCTTTAAATTAAGCCTGTTTAGAGATTCCAAGAATTGTATAGTATTGTGTTTCCTTTTTGATAATCAAGTTTCTCCATTTCAAATGCAAAAGAAGGTGACTTTTGAATCGAGCATGTTTATGAACATATATTCAAACAGAAACCCCCACAACCAAAAAAAAAAAAAAGAGGAATTCGGTGAGAGACTTGCATGAACAATTGGTAGAGAAGAAGCATCGATCATCTTTTCAGTTGCACCGTAAGAGTAGCACCAGATTTGAACTGTTAGCATAGCAATTATTGATTTTTAGAAAGTAGGTTGACAAGGAGGCTCACTTCATCACAACATGTGGATGTCATGTAGAAGCCTATATGAATTCATTGGTTTGTGCTTTCTGAGCATATCTCGAGTGGAGAAAAAAAAACGAAAAGCACAAATGAGGAGAGATCCAAAATTCCAAATCACCCAAAATTTAATTTTCAAAACTTTTGTAAGGTAGAGTCTAGTGGTTCACGTATGGTTTGGCATATTCAAAGTTGGATCAAAAGGGATTGAAAGGTGTTCCTTCATTTGAAAAAGGACAATAGAAGAAGTGTGAACTCTGGATTGACTAGCAAACTTTAGCCTTTGTCATCCTCTTGGATTCCACATAATTGAACTAAATTCTGCTGAGTGCTGAGCTCTCATTCCTGCTTTCTTCTGGTGAAAGGGTTAATATGTGTCATTTAGTCTATGTGTAGTTTTCTTGTTTCTGGCTTCAACCCCTGTTTGATTGGGAAAAAAAGGGATAAATATAATTACTGTGATAATCAATATTATCACAATTGATAATAAAGTGCTGGCAAGATTTTCCTAAAATTCATGTCTTTGTTTTTATGACCCAGAAAGTCAATGGGGTTACAACTGTACTAAAACTCTTACAACACTTTGTCGCCAAAAAAGTGGTTTTTTTTTAATTTTTTTTTTTTACAAATACAGCAAGATACAAATATAACTGAAATCTTGATTTGTAGTGTCGTACGATAATACAATTGAAGGAAAATGGTTTATCCTTATGATTATAACTCACCTTAATTAGTAAAATGCATAAATTAAACAAGTACTCGTGGTCTAGCTCAATAATGCATGGTCCTGTAAAGTTTTCCGAGTGCAAACTAAGATTGAAAATGGATTAGAAGTTTGAACTAAAATCTTGTACCAAAAATATAATGGATTTAATTTTGCAATGAAAATAAAAGGTTACCTCCTACAGCCAAAGCAAGTAATCTTGTGAGCGTAAGACCTTGACATTTGACAAGTAGCATATTTAGTACAATCTTGTGTAACATTGCTAATCACGATTGTTGGGTTGCCTTAGTCTTCAATTTCATCACCTTGTTGGTCATTGTAGGTCCTTGCCCCCAACATCCTTATCATCAAGGGCCTCTCTCCACGTTTAACTCCACTCAACTTGCTCGTTGGGGGTCCCTTTTTCACTTTATGACCATCAACCAAGTTGTGGTCTGAGGATAGCCTTTTCTCCACAGCAAACCTCCATAATTATTGTGCAGAGATAAAATATGTGATATGGACTAGTATTGTAAGAACTGGTCAGGACCTGATTAGACGGTAAGACTAGTTTGATCATGAATTAAACATTTAGATGATTATAATTTAATTATATAATTAATTTTACGGTCAAATTACTTTTGATCGGTCAAAACTGGTTAAATCAGTCAAAATTTAATTGAAATGACTAGTTTATTTGGTTGAACCAATCGATTATTTTTTTAAAAAAAAAACTCTATTTTTCACATTTCATAAATGTTTGGTCCATCTTAGAAATGTTTCTTCCTACCTACAACTACCAAATGTATTCGCAAAATCTCTTTGATAAGATAATTTTACCCACATCATGAGCAATTTCATATTTGCATAATACCTTGATTATAGCTTACTGATTCTTAGCTAATCCCTCCATTAATGGGATTTAATTTTTATGTTAGTCAACCATCCTGACATATTTTCCCTTGATTGCTCTCCTTGCAATTATATGTTTAATTTCCATGTATAGCCTAGCCCTTTCTGTATTTATTTATGTAAATATATACTCAATATCATTAAAAGCCTCAGTTAGCTAGTTACCAAAATTCACTTTCTCAATATTGCTTTTATGGATACCGAAATTAAATTGGATTAATAGATCTCAACTGTGCAAAAGCTCACGGGTTAGTTGGCTGTCTCTCTTTTTGTTTCCTTATAGAAAATGATAGTTATATAAATACGTAAAGAAATTGTGTAGAATTTGAATCAAATATAGTTGTTATATGCTTCTGTCAAGTTTTTTTTTTATTTAAAAAATCACGAGATATTTATGGACTAATCCCCATTAAGTGTTGATTTTGTTCTGGCTATAAGGTGTTTCCAATGAGATTCAAATTCCTACACTGTAAATAAAGTCTACCCACATCGAATTTAGATTTTAAGTTTTGCAAGCTGCGGAACTTTCCAACCCAAGAAATTTCAATGGCGCTAGCTAGATGGACTATTGGAACAGAACAAAATATCATTTATTAATATTCCTACCATTTCACTACGCCATTTATGGAAATTAACAAATGATTTGGATTTTAGTCAATAGAACAAGTTTGTGGACCACAATTTAGCTAATTAAGGTGTTGCGATTAAACTAACTTGCATTGGTCCAAATGAAAGGGGTTCGGTCATCTTAAACATATTGTTCCCAGTTTAATCTTTGGGCAGTGTATATGGATAAAACACAATTAGGAGGAGTCCCTGCTTCACGTGCCTGACTGTATCCCGTGTGATTAGTCTATTGCCTTCCAGGCAAGAGATTCCTGGTTTACATAAAAAAAAAGGTATTGCATTAAAAAGAGAGCATGACAAGTTTTCCAATAGTCTTATTATTGTTTTAATTTGAAAAAGCTTGTATTTAGAGTTTTTAATCATATGATTATAGATTATTTCAAAAATTTTGATAGATAAATACTCTTTTGCTCTCAACTAAATAAAATTTTCAATCATTTCATACCACTTTTAGTAATTTAATACATAAAAGTGATTCTTTTATACAATCCAAACAAAATTCTTTATCTTAAAATCGATTATGAACTAACACATTCAAATATAAATTAATTTTCTCATAATTAATTTTATTTTAAAATTAATTTTAACATAATATTTTTTTACAGCTAATCCAAATGCACACTTAAATTATATCCTCAATTGTTGAGAGTATTATTCTTAGAGTATATAAGAATTTTCTCTCATTAACCTAGTGCATTTAGGTGAATGAATTACTTAAGTGCTGACCGAAAATCCAAATTCCTTGAGCGCTAAGAACTTAATTCAGTTGAGTTGAGACTTAATTAAATGCTGACGATTCAAAAAAAAAACCAAAATAATAATTAAGAGAGAAGTTATAACTAATTAAGAGAGATGAAGGTTTTGTTTTTTCTAGAGTTATCAGTGTTTAATTGTGAGACAAAAAATGAGACATAGAAATGTGATAGAATATTGAATATACACAAGTATATAATTAAGCTTGTTTAAATAAAATATATTGAGTTTGAGTTTTAATTTAAAAATATATATTGAATTAGAATTTGAATTTGAATTTGAATTAAATTAAATTTATTTTACTGTTTTACATAAACAAGTTAAGATGAAGCAGTTCATAAATAATATTATTTATAAGTGTATAGTTATATAAACATATTATATATATATATATAATATTAATTAATATGAGAAAGTTTGTGAATCTTTTACTTTATATATAATGTTTCAAAATATTAAATTTCGGTGTGACACAAGTGGTAAATATTTAAGCTCTTTAAGCATATGATCAAAGGTTCGATTCTTGATCTATATGTATAAAAAAATATTTTTTAAGAGAAGTCAACCTGTTAAATGAATAGTTACAAAACCAAAAACAAAATATTAACCTTCGGATGAATAGTCCTAAAGTTGTTGAAAAAGTTCGTACGATTTTTTGCCAATAAAAGATGGAGAAAAATGCATATACATTCTTTGTTTTTTTACTTCACATTGAAATAGTCATTATAAATTTTTAAATTTAGATAACAGCTCTTTAAGTTTTTTAAATCTTACAAATAGCTCTTTTTGTTTAGTAATTAAACTAAAATTATTCATAACAAGATTTACACGTATTAATTTTATTTAATTTATTTATATTATTTTTTAATAAAAATTTAATTGTTTTCTATTTCTGTTTAATTTGTATATCTAAAAATAAAAAATATTGAATAATTTAAAATAAAATAAATTAAAAGGAGAAAATTATTTTAAATTCTTTGAAAAAATTATATTGACAAATTAGATATTATCATGGATTTAATTTTAATTCACTCTCAGTGTAAAGTTTCTTTATACTGTCATCTAATTATGCGCTGACATATTATTAAAATAGTTAAACTTTTTAGGTAGTTGTTGTGATATTCAAACTCTTTTAATGATTTGATAATACATGATTGGATGACAATAAAATTATTTTTTTACACTGACGGTGAATCAAAATTAAACCCTCTAATCATGTGTTAATAAACACTTACAAATCATGTGATAAATAATTTTTATTTAACGCATACGTAAAATAATTTATTTATAAATTTTAAAATGTTTAAGGGAACTGAAATCACATGTCCCCATTTTTCTCTCAATTCCTATCCCTTTAATCAAAATTTTCCAACTCAATCGAAAATTACAGCTCATCTTTTTACTGTTAAAAGAAAAATTAACGTAGCTATCTCTCATCTCTTTGGTTCATTACTTCCATTTCATTCTCCACCTAAAGCAAGGTTCCGCCAACGCCCGCCGTTGGCTGAAGCCGTTGCTCGCCAGCACCAACTCCTCCCTTCGTCAAGATAGCAGCATCTTTTATTTATTTTTTAAATTATTTTTCTATAATCCTTGGCCAATAATGAGCGTCTGCCGGTTGTTTAGAGTTTTTATTTTTCAAGTCCTATGGCATGAGATGTTCTAAGAAGGGTACTGCTTTATTTTTTCTTCCTTTGTATTCTATCAGCAATTAGCACTTCACATCACTATCAGCAATTTCATGTTTCCCTGTTTCAGCAATAAGAAATTTTAAACCAACCAAGTGATCAATAGAACCACTATATGAGATGATTTGATCAAATGTAGAATTCATTGTAGATATTCAAGATAGCAACGTAGATTTATTGTAGATATTCAAGATAGCAAGATAGATTTATCAAGTTATTTCAATTGTTAGAGCAGTCGTAATTTAAGATATTCAGCATTACAGCATCTTCAGTGGTCTCACTTGCTTTGGTAGCGTTTGGAATTGTGAATTTTCTCTTGAAATTCATACAAACAATTAGCCTAATGTATAAATCACGAGAGTTTCATGCTGCAAAAAAAATAATCTTAATTTTTTCGTTTTTACATTTAAATTTATTTATTTTTGTTGTAGGACCACTTCACAAAACGTCAAAAAATGGTTATAAATCTGAAGTACATTGGTGAGCTCTCTTCTTTTTACTGGTGGAAGTGCTAGTATATTTCTTAAAGAACAAAATATTCTAACCTATAAAATTTTGTCATGTCTCTCAGATCCTAGTTACATTATCTGTGCTATTCCAAGTAATGCATCTGCTAATGTGTATTTTACCCTCCTTGCCCGAAGTGATGTTCATGGTGCAATGGCAGGATAGACAGGCTTCACAGTTGGCCCAGTTAATGGTAGAAATGTTTACATTCCATTTCATGTAAGTTCTTTTGATTTCTAGCAAATCTGTATACTATTGAGCCAATAGTATTTAGTTAATGAACAATTTGTAAAAAGAAGGAAAAACACATGGGAGTCACCCCTTATTTTGAGAGTTTTAGATAAAGACCTACCTGTCAAGATATTTATGCATAGCATAAGGATCAAATAATTACTTGGTGGTTATTAACAAATTTCAATTGCGATTTTGGTTGCATTGCGGTTATTGCGATTGCGGCTGATATAGTTGTGAAAATTTTTCAAACTTGTAACCATGAAATTTTTTATGTTAAACAAAAACAACAATGTTGAGGCTGTTGCAGTGTTGATACAGCTGTTGTAGTTGAGATGCGGCTCAATTCCTGTTGTGTTTGCGGAAAATATGGCAACTGCAATATTGTAGTGGCATCAGGTAGTATTGGGTTGCAATTTGATACACTATTAACAATTAACCAATGGTTATTTTGATCTTTATGCGTAAATAATAAGTCACTTAGGCTGGTCCTTAATTATCTCAAATTCTCCATTTATTTTGATTGGACGTGTTTGTATATACTTGACACCTTTTTCTACATTATTTTATATTTTCTTTTTAAAGCTCCTAATCTTACACTATTGTTTGTTCACCTTAAGTAGAACGTTCAAGAACGTTCTTTAGTTTACCTTAAGTAGAACGTTATCATTCTAAGTTTCTACAGCACACAGGACTCCCACCAAAGTAGCCTGCTACTGCTGCACATGATCTCTCATAACCTACATACATGATCTTTGCTTTTGTTTTGTAAGGGTAGTTAAATCTGCTCCTGTTTTGTAAAGCCAGAGGCAAGCAAATATAATTCTACTTCTGTTTTGTAAAGCTAGTTAAAGGTTTGTAAATACAATCTCTACTGATATGTCCATAACTTTTTAATAATAATATAAAGACTGAATAAGATGATTTTATTGTTGTATTTATTGCTTTTCAATAGCAATACTTTTTTTTTTTGAAAATAAGATTATTTTTCTGTTCAATTACAGCAAAATTGACAAGAGTAAATACTAGAATATTTGGAGCACAAGCAAAAAAAATAAAAATTACATGTATTTAAGAATTAAAAGTAAAATAAGAATCATGGATGACCTTGTTGATCTTTGCTTTGAGAACCAATGACGTTAATGGCTCCATGTTTTGTGCTTGATAATTGTGCCTGCACGTAAACATATATTTTGCTTTTTCATGTTAATATTAAAATATTTTAAAATATGGCAAAAGTAAAGAAATACCACAACCAATTATCACCTGCAGCAATTCCATCATGCTTATGTTGCTACTTGACTCTTGGGAGGTATTGCATGCAACGTATGTGGGCAACTAATTTATACAAATTTAATCACAAGAAAAATTATTAGTATGTAAATAAAATATTTTTATTAAAAATTAACATGCAAAACAAAAAATCAATTAAATAATAGAAAAGAATCTGACTGCACTAAATGAAGGCAATTCACAATCTAAGTTTTGCAAAGAAGGTTTATCTTCTTGTACAATTTTCTTCTTTTTTCTTCTCTCAAAAACACCTTTTGGCCTGATAGATGTTCTGTAAAATCTTCCTTTAGTATTTATTCCCTTCACATTATTAGTATTCCCACTACACAAAATCTTTTCAATATTAATAGGTGAAATATCATAAGTACTTATCTCCGTGTCTCTACCTCTAAGACATGTATCCATATCTTTCAATGTCTTAGTCAAACCATCAATAACTATTTTATAAGCTTCTTTAGTCACTACACCTTTAGTTGCTATCTGAGTTTGCAACCTACACAAATCCTTGTAGCGGTTTCCTATTCTTGCCTTAGGGTCCTCATGGATTATAGAATGGCTAGTAACTCGGTCATTTTCAATTTTTGCATACTTTGTCCATCTCTTTAATATATACATTTCAGGAATTTTCATTATATTTCTTGATGAAAGAATTTTGAGAGCATGTGAGCATAAAATTCCTCATAACTCAAAAACCTCTTACAGCTACATTTCACTGCACTACTAGATGAGTCATATTTGATAGTATGTTGAAATTGTTTCTTATAAGGAATAACTTTATATTTAGTAACTTCCCCATTCTCTGAGGACCTATGCATACTACTATCATGAGTAATTGACAATTCATTGTATCATCTTGATTACTGTATGAGTATAAATTGTTGCTGCATGCCTTAAAATTTCCACTTCAAATAACAAAGTTAGACTTCTTTGAATTGCTTTAAAATTTGCCTTTGATTCCTCATAACGACGATCGTCAATCAATCTTTGAAAGTGATGGAAAAATCTTAGTAAATCATCTTGGTAACTCACATATTTTTTAATTACATTGTTTAAGTTCTCACTGCATTGTGTGGTTGTCATGTCTGCACAAAAGTTCTCTCGACCACAAACTAAAGCTCATTTTTCCTTCAAAGCGAATGTTTGCCTCAACCAACTATTATCTTTAAGATCGTACTTCTTAAGTATATTGTTCCAAGCTACAAAAAAAAAATCTTCTTCCTCTTCGTATTCATATATACAATTATTAAAATCCTTATTAAAGTCTTGAAACTTCCTAAATACAACACTGAGTTTCTTTAGTGCATTTTGATACAAGTGCCAAATACAAAGGCAGTGTCATGTTTCTAGCCATGCCAATGCTAAAACTTTTGCCATTGTTGCATCTTGGCCGGTGAGAATAGTCTGAGGTTTTTTTTTTTCTCTTGACATAACTTTAACAAAAGCATTAAAGAACTAAATAAAGTTTTTAGCAGTCTCATCATATTACAATGCTTCACCAAAAACAATGTTAAGCTTGTGATGATTCACTCCAACAAGCAATACAAATGGATGACCTTGTTATAAGCATAAGAATTATAAAATGTATAGGTTGCATCTTCTGTTTCAAATTCCATCTCAACTTTTGGTCTGAATTCACCAAGAATTCTATCATGTATCACGGGAATTTTGTTTTTCTCAAACACATTACTGTACTATCATTCTCAAGTTCTTGTTGTTCACCTTCCATAGTTTCTTTATTTTTCATCACCTTCAATTTAAATAAAAATCACTTAAACAAATAAATTAAATCTTGCTTATGTTGATTTCTTTTTAATATTTTTTAAATTTTCGTAAATTTAAAATTCTACACCTATAATTAAATTTATCAACTGCTGATAATATGATCTAAATTAGCAAAGCAAATTAGGAATAGCATAAATTAAGAATGATGTAAATTTATAGTTGACGCATATGACTTTTATAGTATATAGAGGGAAGCAAATTAGCAAAGCTAGAAAGGTAGACGTGTATATAAGGACAAAAGAGAGATATAATTCGAAGTAAGAACCTTGTATGGAATTCTCTGGGTGGGAGCGGTGCAGTAATCACGTCACGACAAACTGATATTCTTTGGGAGCCGTGCGCAAGCAGAGAATCTTTGAGGTGCGGCAATACTTTTCGCGTTAGAGTTAAAAGGGGAGATATGAGAGATAACGACGTTAATTTTAATGTTAATAGTAAAGAAAATAAGCTATAAATTTTAGTTGAGCGGACAAATTTTGATTGGAGGGACGGGATGGTAACAGAAAGATAGGTACAAGTGATTTCAGTCCGTTTGGAAGGTAAAGTTGAGTGTATGCATTTTTTCCTCAATAATGCTATCATAGGTTATACCAAGCGTTTGCGGTCCCATATATTCCTCGAATAGTGAGTGTTCTATAAAAAAATTTCGGTGTGGTAGATCAATAATTGCGCATGTCATCAATCACACGTGACATGACTTCTTTGCTAAGGACAAGTGATGTGGTGGACCTGCTTGACGGAAGAAGCTTGTTAGATCATGCAACTAGTAAATGTCCTGGCCATTCTGCATTTCTGACTCTGGATAGCATCTATGATTATGCATTTAAGATAAGATAGTGCTAGGAAAGCCAAGTCATACGACTCATACCCATTCATACAAGTGCTTCTTCACCTTCACAGACACACTACTTGCTGCTCTGCTTTGTTATTTGGAAAAACAACATCCAATATTAAAGAAAGAGAAAAATGGATTCTCCTCATATCCAAAAGCCTCATGTTGTATGTGTACCATTCCCAGCACAGGGCCATGTAAACCCCTTCATGCAATTAGCCAAACTCCTTCGTTGCATGGGTTTCCACATAACATTTGTGAACACTGAGTTCAACCACAGGCGTTTTATTAAGTCTCTTGGACCAGACTATGTGAAGGGCCTGCCAGATTTCCGATTTGAGACCATACCAGATGGTTTGCCTCCATGTGAGATGGACGCAACCCAAGATATTCCACCATTGTGTGATTCAACTAGGAAACATTGTTATGCTCCATTGAAAGAGCTAGTAAGGAAGTTGAACTCTTCACCTGAAGTGCCTTCAGTTAGCTGCATAATCGCTGATGGGACTATGGGATTTGCTGGAAAAGTGGCAAAGGATTTGGGCATACCGGAGCTGCAGCTTTGGACGGCCTCAGGTTGTGGCTTCATGGGATATTTGCAATACGATGAGCTTGTCAGAAGAGGCATTATTCCATTCAAAGGTGTAGAAAGTTTTCAATTCCTGCACGTCTAGTGTTTATGTATGATGATGAGTTAAGATAGCAACAAACTGCATGTTTTGTATATGTTTCCAAGAACAGATTTTTGTTTCTAAAAATAAAAAAGATAATAAAACTGATTTGGAATAATGTTTTTTTGCTTGATTTAAAAATAATAATTGAACAAGCTACAGGTTCCAAAAACACACAGCAGTTTACTGATGTTTTTTTGATTTGTCGTTTCGGAAAAACTATTGTGAGATGTAAAATTATCTTTCTCTCAAAATAACTTCTTTTTTTAGTATTTAGTTTTCTTTTATTAAATTGTCAACATATTTAATTGGAGAGACATGATTGAAAAGAGAGATAAAAGATTTGATTGTTATATATTACAGTGCCCTCCTAAATATTTTGAAATTACATATATGTCATGTGTGGCTATGTGATGCGACTTTCAGTTCCATGATAGGCTCATTTAAATAGCTTATCAAATGTGTTTATAATTTAACACCATCTCTCTCTTCTCACTTACACACATCTTTTTGCTTTTTCTGGCCTTTCTAGAGTGTGGGCGATGTTCGCCTAC
Source organism: Styphnolobium japonicum (assembly GCA_023212625.1). Classification (NCBI taxonomy): domain Eukaryota; kingdom Viridiplantae; phylum Streptophyta; class Magnoliopsida; order Fabales; family Fabaceae; genus Styphnolobium; species Styphnolobium japonicum. Next base: position 10,245,249 of record JALBWW010000010.1, read on the forward strand.
GTACTTCGCTTGTAAATGAAACTGGGTAAATATCTTTAAGAATACATCGTAGTTATTTTCATGGAAATTTGAATACGTAAATGGAAAACAAAAATTATTTCACCCAAAAAATTTATCTCACGAGATAGGAGTGAAAATAAGTTAGGTTAGACTAGGTTAGACTAAATTTTACCCTAAGTAGGTCTAGCCTGTTTAAAAAAATATTGGTATTAACCTGACTTGTTATCTATTATAAGCTTTTTTTTAGTTTGACTTAGCCTTTTTTATGAAAACTTAAAAGTCTGACCTGTCTTAAAAGTCTATTTAAAGACCTATATTGCTCAAATTTTATAGGTTTCAAATATACTTAACCTTTAACAAAATTATTGTATTGTGTATAAAATAAATAAACTATATTAATATATAACTATTAAATTATATAAGTATTATAAAATTTTAATTATATGTTATTATAATAAATAAATAGACCGGTCTGTTAGGTCTAATAGGTTTTTTTTAAGGCTTAGGCTCAGGTAAATAGGCTTTTAAAAAAGCCTAAACCAGGCTTGTTTGATAAATAGGCTAAATCAAAGTAGGCTAAAAATAAATTAGGCCGTATGCTCACGTTGAACAGCCTGACTTATTTCCACCCCTATTCACCGATGACATAACTAAAAAAATATATAATACAGGGAATTAGGTGATTGTTATTCAGCGATGCTCATTATATAATCTAATGGTGAATGATGTAGGATGTCTCATAACACAAGGTCCCACAGAAACCTCTTTAATGTACGTATGTAGGTGCGACCGAAACTTAGCTCAAGTGATTAAGGTGGAGATGGATATTTAGGTACAGATAATAGGTTCAATTTGTCGTAAAATCGATGCTCATTATTGTAACAAAAATGAAATTATATGTATAGTTCCACAAACTCGTTGTTATTGAAAATGAATTTTCTTTAATTTTCACTATTATCTTGTTAAAGAATATTTTATGATTTGAGTTTTCTTCTTAAAGTACTTTATGCTTATCTAAAGGAAAATATAACTACAAAAATGACATTGTATCAAATTAAAAACAAATATTAAATGTTTAAGTTATCTAACTGAGTAAATTACTTTTGTCAAAATTTTCAGATGAAAATTTCGTTGCCGATAGCACCTTGGATACAAGTCTAGATTGGATCTCAGGAATGAAAGATATCCGACTGAAAGACCTTCCAAGCTTCATTAGGGTCACTACTCTAGATGATATCATGTTTGATTTCTTGGGTTCTGAGGCGCGAAACAGTTTGGGATCATCTTCAATCATAATTAACACATTTCAAGAATTGGAAAGTGAAGCCCTTGATGCCCTTATGGCTAGGAATCCTAACATATATGGCATCGGTCCACTTCACTTGCTAGGTAGGCATTTCCCTGAGAAGGAAAAGGGCTTCAGCTCAAGTGGGTCAAGTTTTTGGAAAACTGACTCAGAATGCATCCAGTGGCTAGACAAATGGGAACCTTGCTCAGTCATATATGTTAATTATGGAAGTATAACTGTCATGACTGAGTATCACTTAAAAGAATTTGCTTGGGGACTAGCAAATAGCAAGCTACCATTTTTATGGATAATGAGGCCAGATATAGTAATGGGTGAATCTATAACTTTGCCACAAGAGTTATTAGATGAGACAAAGGATAGAGGATATATAACAAGCTGGTGCCCTCAAGAACAAGTGCTTGCTCATCCATCAGTTGGGGTCTTTCTAACGCATTGTGGCTGGAATTCTACACTTGAAGGTATATGCGAGGGTGTGCCTATGATTGGTTGGCCTTTCTTTGCTGAACAACAAACGAATTGCAGGTATGCATGCACAACTTGGGGAATAGGGATGGATGTTAACCATGATGTAAAACGAGAGGAGATAACATCACTTGTGAGGGAAGTGATGCTGGGAGAAAAGGGGAAGGAAATGAGACGAAAGTGTTTAGAGTGGAAGAAGAAAGCAATAAAAGCCACCGATTTAGGAGGATCATCTTTCAATAATTTCTGTAGGTTAATAAAGGAGGCTCTTCATCACAATGCAATTTGAGTATCCTTTTATCAGGGATATTAAGGTTGTGCTCTTAGGTAAAATATTTTGTATCGATTCAAATGATCCTATTACCTTTATTTTGAATGTTTACATTTACCTTTCAATTGTGATTGTGAGAAAGCAAGCATTGTCTCCTATATATGACATGCACCAAGTCCTAGCTAGCAGTTAGGACAATAAGTGGTCCACAACTTTCCTCCTATAATTGCACAATGTTCCAACAGTACTGTCATCAGTTAATCGTAAATCAATAATTGTACGCTTAATGATGAAGTACATGTGATAAATTATAGTGCCATGGCCTATGATGAATATCGTTCGGTCAATGATATCAATTCCACAAATTTAATGAGAAATGATTCTTATTCATAAATTTTAGGTAGGTTGGCAGTTAATTTAATTTGCCTTTACTTTTTTGAAACGCAGAGGCATTAATTCTTACAAGTTCTTAAAGGTTTTTATTGTTTTTTCAATTTAGGCAAGATATTTTCTTTAATACATAATTGATGAAATTAGCTGCAAACATAATTTACAGCAAAACTATTGACAATAAAAATATTTAGATTAACTTATTTTGTATATATAAAGAGTTTTTTTCTTTCTTCTCTGGAAGAAAGATACAGATATGCAATATAATCCAGCACATTGATTTGCTTATCTGAAAGCATGAAGAAGTGAAAGAGACGAATCACATTGCAGCAACAGGACCCATCGAAAGAATTGGGAAGAGAGACAAAGTTGTGCAAGATAATCTGCACTTGGATTTCCTTCTCTGAAAGCATGAAGAAGTGAATTAAATTTGTACATCAGTTGATTACATCATAGGCAGGGATCGTAAATAATCCGTTTCACATAATTATATATCAAAATTAAAATATAAAGTCATGTGACTCTTTTAAGTGATTATGTAACTTTTAAGTAACTTTTAATTTTGACCATATATGTAAAATTTAATAATCAAAATTAACTCTTCTCACCTCTCATAATAAGTCAACGTGAATATATATATAAACAAACGAAGATGATTAAGAATTATTAATGAATAAAAAAATATAACTTAACGAGTTCGGCACGGCTTAGCTTCTTTCTCTTTGAACAGTTTATCAAATTAATTATAAATTCTCTCTCGACCTTCATTAACCCACAGCACCTACCCTACCCCAGAAGTTGTTGCTCTCTCTCTCTCTCCTGCGAAAGCATTGAAAGAGGAGGGTTGGGAAAGGAGGCAAGCTTCACATACTAACTTTAATGAATGGATAGTTTAAAAATAATGAGATATTTATATCGTACCATATCGATATTCATATAATATTATTTCATCTATATTTAGTATTATTTAAAAAATTAATATATGTATTCGAACTTTGTTTTCACAGGTCACTTCCCTTAAAATATATTATCATTTTTATAATTTTTTTATCCTTAAAATTATAATAAATTGGTCAAAATTTTTATCGATTTTAAAGTTTATTTTTTATACATTTATAAATATAAATTATTTTATTCTATATACATTATTATACCTATATTTTAGTCTTCTACAAAATTAACATATTTACACATTATAATGTATCGTATCGAATATTCGTAATCATACCCATAAAACATATCATACTAAGGATATGCTTTTTCCAATTCTAAATGCTATAGCCGCTAAGCCTAAGGAGAGCTTCACAATTAAAGAATGGAGATCAAACGGAAAATAGCTATGCAATCAAATTAACAAACAACTTTTTTTATTCTACTTTAGAATTTTCAAGTGAAAAGGACTAACAGAATAACAGCAAGACTTTTATTAACCCGCAGGGAAGGGGTGGGGGGTGGAACGTAAAGGCCCAAGGATACCTGAGAGAAGTTCAGGCTTTTCTGGCAATGGATTATTTTCTTCAAGTTTTAGCAACAATTCTCGAGGTCGAGAAAACAAAGTCATCAAGTTCAGAATCCTATCCAAAAAATAAAATAAAAGGCATATTATATTTCGATTAGTTGTAAAAAAATATTATGTTAAAAATTAATTATATATAAAATTAATATTTTAAAAAATTAATTATAATAAAATTAATTTATATTTATATATGTTAATTTATAATTAATTTTAAGATAGATTTTTTTATTTGTATTACATAAAAAGAATTAATTTTATGTATTAAATTATTAAAAAACATATAAAATAATTAAAATAATTATTTTATTAATGACAAAATAATATTTATCTTTCACATTTTTTGAAATGAGCTAAAATCATTTAATCAAAAACTCATATATTTTTTTAAAAAAATTATTAATAGTTAATAAAAAAGATAATCTTAACTTATAATTAATTTTATATACTTTAAAAAAATAAAATTAATTTTTAATAAAAGAACTTTTAATTAAAAAAATTACTTAAAAAATCTTTTACGTGAAAATTAAAACAGAATTCATACACATATATTTTGTCAGTTTCCTCTGTACTTGCTTCCCCCAGTTTTGAAGAAATAATTGTCCTTGGCTTAGATCAGATTGAAAAAATCGAGGTAGACAGTATTACATTCACCTTTCTACTCATTCCGCTTGATCTGAAAAACCAGGCTGTGAAAGTTAAACACAATAAGATGTATCTTTGTTACAATACACATGAGAAATACCATACAACAAGAACCATGAGCATAATAGCAAAACTTTTTACTCTCCGATCTCAGCACCTTATTATCCACAATAGAAATGAGGACACCTAAAAAATAAAGGAGAGCGAGAGAGAGAATCCTCTCATACACTAAAACACAACAAACATGTTTTACTCCAATTCAAAAAACCATGTTATGGACACCATAGCTGTAAAATACAATTCAACAACAGAATCCCATTAGCTGCCAAGAAATGAAGAGAAATATAGCCGCTAGAGAGAAATAACATATTGAAAGGTAGAAAGGGACACAAACACATTGCTCAATCTTCAGCAAAAAACACTGTTCGACTTTGGTGTCCCCACCCCGAGACATGTTCATAATAGAGCAACAAACAAGGACACTCACGGGCAAATGCTCCTTCTGAACCAAGTTGACGAACAAGAGCGTTATACAGTACTTTTGAACCAATATGACTACTATCTGCCATTGATGCTTGCTTTAAAATTCTCACAATAGCAGGGATTTTAGCAAATATACACGTGTCTAATTAAACGCTACAACATCTAATGCTATATATAAAAAGAAAATAATAGGTTCAATCCTGTATTAAAAAAATTCTGCCATTTAAAATTTTTGTTTTGAGATTTGTAATTTTATTTTGACAATTATCTTTAAAAATTCTATCATTTGATATTTTCTTTGGACGTGTTTAAAACAATAAGCTTTCCTATTTCAATTTCTTTATTTAACCTTTAATTTATTTCTTTTAAAGTTATTTACAACTTTCAATATTATATTTACGCTCTAACATGTTTTTCCATGTCAATTTTAAACAAGATGTTTTAGAATTGTAAATTTAAATTTTATATTTATATCATATATTTATTTCTGAATTTTTGTTTGCTTGCCTTATTCATAATTCCTTGTCTGTTATCGCTTTAATGAGTTTCCATTGAAAACAACAATTGGTGTTTTCCAGTTTAATTCAGTAACCATTCGTTTTCATCATTGTTGATTTTTAATTTAAATCATTTTTTTATTATCTTCGACGGATTTTAGGGTATCAGTTTCCAATAAGTTTCATTAATTCATTTTTTCTTGTTAATGCTTCAAGCAAATTTCAATGAGGTAGACATGAGCAACAACAAGAGAAGAAGATAAGCAAAGATGACTGGCCTCTGCGAATTTGGGGTGGGCGTGAATCTATTTCCGGCGATTATGGTTGGGTTTTTCAACCACTGATGAGTGATGAAACATGAGATAGATCTTATGGATGTAGCTGATTTCGAAGTAACAGATCATCTTGGTGTGGAATAGACAGGAATAGAGAATCTAGGAGAACCACTATGGGTGCGGATGGTATGATAAGAAGAAGACACTGGACTAACAGTCACAGAGACTCGCCAGGTAGGTTCACAATTCTCTCAGATCTAATAAATCATCTAAAAAGTACCCATTTTTGTTAATTTCAAAAGGGATAGAGACTGGGACAGGGATATAGCTCGATTGGGTGGCGGCAAGAAGAGGGGGAGACAAGTTGATGCACAGTAGAGAAGACGACGGTGAAGACTTCTCTTTATGGTTGCCCTCCATGGTAGAAAATAAGCTTTCTTATCCCTTCATTTTATCTGTTCAAACTTCATGGACTCGACTTTTTTATCTCTTAGAAAATTCCCATCATAGTGAAACTTGAGATTAATTCTCGAATAGGTATAGAATCTACAATAAGTCATGATGATAAATCATGACTTATAGTAAGTCGTAGTTATGAATTACGACTAAGGTTAATTTTTTTTTAATCAAAGTCGTAACTTAAGGCCATGACTTACGACATATTTTTTTTTTAAAAAAAAATATTAGTTACGTAAGTTGTGGCCAAGTTTACTGGAAGACAATGCAGATTCCTAATTTCTTTGAGAGTTTTTCTTTCCGGTTCACCACTCTTCTTAGTCTGCAGGTATGGGAGCTTCTCGTAAGTTGTTTATTAATTACTACACATCTGGCTTGAGTTCAGATTTACATTAAACCATGAACACCACATACAACATGGAAATGCAAGAATGGCTCCTTATCTAAAAGGTTGTGGCGGAGTTGAGGGCCAAGGTGAAGGAAAATGTAAACGGGAAGAAGACCAACATTGTAGAAGTGAAGAGAGCCGTCAACCAAATTGTACCCCATAGTACTGAGTACCAATTAGTGACTAGCCACTCGCTAGTCTTTAATCTTTGAAGGATGTGTGTTTGGACATAGCAGAAGGAAAGGCAACAGAGTAAGGTGTATGAAACATTTTCATGACTCGACTCAAATCAATATTCGAAGGGGAAATTGGTCATTTCCCCTACACCACACCATGCCACCAATCACAATCTTTTAGATGAGGAGCCATTCTTACATACCTATGTTGCATGTGGTGTGCGTGTTTTGGCTTAATGTAAATCTGAACTTAAGCCAGAGGTGTAGTAACTAGTAATAAACAACTTATGCCCATATTTGCAGACCAAGAAGGGTGGTGAACGAGAAAAAAAAAACGCTAAAAGAAACTAAGAATCTATATTGTCTTTAAGTAAACTATAGGTAGTGGCTGAAGGCAACGACTTACGTAATTAAATTGAAAAAAAAAAGAGAATATGTCATAAGTCGTGGCCTTGAGCCCCGATTTTGATGAAAAATAATAAAAAAAAAAATTAATCCCAAGTCATAACTCATAACTACACTTTAAATTGTGATTTATAATTACGACTCACTGTAGATTCTATTCCTATTTGAGAATTAATCTCAGACGTACACTATGACAAGAATTTTCATTCACATTTACACCTAATAGATAAAAAAGTCTCATGGACCCAAATACTCCCATTAACTATTTAAACTGTAAAAGAAATGACGGTGACGTCATTCTTCATTTTGCAATCGCAGGAGACTATATTGGTAAGAACATACGCCATTTATACAATCTTTTTTTAATTTAATTTAATTCAATTCTCACAATATATATATATCTCCGTAGAAATCTTAAAATCTATGTTCATAGTGGTACTTCTTGAAACGTCTAAGGTTAAAGTGCGGTGTGGGAATTCTTTTTTGGGAGCAATTTTTTGATGTTCGATTTTATCCTCTTTTTTTCGGTTAAAGGTTAGATGTTTAAAAGTTAGGTTTAACCCTTATAAACTCTTAAAAGTTAAAAATTTGTTATATGTTTGAATAGTATTGGGAAGCGTTTACTATTTGATTCACTTTTGTTTTTTCGCTTATTCAAGATATTTTATGAATTTATTGACGGATTACTTTCAGAATAAAGGTGTTTCACTCCAATATTAACAGTAATGGTAGCGGCTGCCTCTGCATGTTGAAGGTACAATGGATCCTCACATTGACTATATCAATGGTCTATGCAGAATATTTTTGCTAAATATGATGCTTGAATATTATTTTAGAGATAATTCCTTTTAAGGTTAACTTTCCAATGGGGTTATTATCGCAGAATATTATCTATTAACAACTAAATGAGTAAAGAATTTCTTCGAAGTTGTTTGTTGCCTAGCGATTCCATATCTATCTGGAATTCCATTGCTTATGCTAGATATGCAACTTACAAATTGACGTTTCAAGAGATTATTTGCTGTTTGGGGAAGGGATTCATTGTCAGCTCTCTATCTTTGACATTCTTATCTTAAATTGCCTTATATCAATATTGCTTAACACTGTCAATGCATGCAGAAACTGATAAATGCTCTAGAACGTTAGGAAACTATACAAGATAATTTTCTTTTATGTGCCAAATTATCTGTTGTTGGAGAAGTATCAAGTTTTATTATTAAGGAAGCTTCAGGCACGGCTATTGACAATTTGAAATTGTGAATATTGCCTGCTTTGGTTCCATAATTGCTTTTCATTCTACTTTGATAACTGGCAGATATTGGCTTTCAAGGGGAAGTGGGGTAGGAAGAGGCTAATGTGTTTGGGCTTTATCTGGTACTTCAACAGAAATTTCAGTAGTCCTCTTTCCAGGTAGGATCACAAGTTTTCCATAATTAGTCATTTCTTATGCTGCCTTCTATTTAGTGTAGGATTTTTTGTGACATTACAACCAATGGGGTTGTTTTTTTGAGACATTACATTCAATGCTGAACTTTGTACTGGTGGGGAGTTTTTTGATAGGATCACATGACAGGGCATTTTCTTTATGAATTGCTCATTTATCACTTTTAGGAACGATACGTGGCACTTGGCAAGTTATACCAATTACTGTAACTAGAACTCTACGTATGAACATTTATAAGTTGACTCTCCAAGAAGCTGCGATGGCCATGAATCAGCTGGTGTGGGATACCGGACACGTGGTTTATTGACAACGGCCGAAGGTTTTGGCATGAGTAATATTTTATCATTAACAACGCATAATAAAACCTTATTAATATATAACCATAAAAATCAAAATTTATATTATGTTATTTGATATTTGAAGAAATTTTTGTATTGAAACATAGTAAAATTTTATCATCAACAATTAAACAGGGGAGAGAACCTTTCAAGGAATAATGATAATATATACATATGTATATTATTATTCAAATATTTGCACGGGCGGGAAAACTCTGCATAGAACTATGTAGATCAATAATTAAATTAATGAAATGTAATATGTGTAATTGTAAATTTAATTAAATTTTATATTTAAATAATGAAATTATTGGTGAAATGATTGTAATTCTTAGTTTTGTTAATCTTATGAACTTCTATAATATTTTGTTTTATAATAATATTGATTGATATATCTAGTTGTTAATAAATTCCTGTGTTATGTTAGATATTGTTTCAATTTGATTTTTAATTTATAACATATTGATGTGATGAATTATTTTTTCATAATGTCGTTTACTTCAATACATATATTGAAAAATATTATTGTGGTACTATCTGGTATCTCATTGTTATTATTGTATCATTACTTTGTGAATGTTACAACTCATGATATTCTAATATATTCTTCTCATAACTTATTTTATTATATTTTTTAAAAAAGTTCATCTTATAATTGTTCAACTGGGCATCACAGGGGGTGATAGACTAGTTACAATGGAAAGCGACAAATAAAACAATCAATAAAATATTTAGTAAGTGTCTTAGAGATATTAAAACAAAGAGTAAACACTTATTTTAATCATTCAAATATATAAGTGTTATTAGTTAGGTCTTTCAATAATAAATATATTAAAATGGTCCTTCAATGTTAATTTTTTATATCAAATTGGTTCTCTAATGTTAATTTTTTGGCATCAAATTGGTTGTCCAAAAGAACCAATTTGATGTCAAAAATTAGAGTTTAATTTCTATTCATTGTCAGTGTAAAGTTTCTTTACACTGTTATCCAATCATGTGTTGCCAAATCATTAAAAGAGTTTGACTATCACAACCACTACCTAGAAAGTCTAATTATTTTAATGATGTGTCAACACATGATTGAATGATAATGTAAAGAAACTTTACATTGATAGTGGATAGAAATTAAATCCAAAAAATTATTAGAAAATTAAATCAATGTCACTTGTATCTTTGGAGGATTAAAATAAATCTTTACTCTAAAATAAAAATTGTCTTTAGGCACCGATCAAGGTCTAAATACGTGGTGGCTTGCCCAGTATAATTCCCATAGTCGACTGCAATTAGGTAGGCACTGGCATACAGCAATTCTACACACAACAAAATAACAAGACACTTGAAAAAAGAATAATAAAAAAGAATAAATTTCATTCCAAAAAAAAAGGAAATATCTTCCTCAAACTTACCATGTAATTCATGTTATACACCAACACATTTATCTCTTCACATCATAATTCTAAACAAAACAACTAGATGTTTCCTAATTAATCAGCAATCTCATAGGGATACGAAAATACGGAGAACTCAAATCGCAAACCATATGAAGTATATATACAGAAAATTTCACAGTGAACGAAGCACAGAGAGCTCAAATCGCAACGATTTTTTTAGAGTTTAACAACATTTTCAATTTTAATAGAAGAGCTTCATAGGTATTTCCCTATTAAAAAAATCCCTATTCTAAGAAGTTGAACAGTAAAAAAAATTGATTCTACAAATTTGAACCCTAATTTTTCATTAAATATAGGGATGTACCTTATTAAGGGATGCCTTTCCAGCATAGTGAGAAATCACTCTTTGATTGGGAAAAAAATCTTCGTGCAGATTGAACCCTGCTAAGCTGCCTCATTTCACTTTTTAGATTTTGAAATGGATAAGAAATCAAAGCATTTGGAAAAACCTTTAACTCACGATAAAAAGTTGAGGGCTTTGAAAGAGGAGCCAAAATAGAGTGATTCTAAGGGTGTGTTTGGATGAAGGGGTTTGCAGTGAAAGAAAAGTAATGAGTAATTTTTTATTTTAATTAAACACTCTCCCTTTTTGAGAAATTTTTAAAATGAAAGGAATAAAATGAAAGCTTATTATGTAAACTTCAAATCATTCTTTATTGGTTTTTATAAAAATTATATAATTATCTTAATTTTAAAATAAAAAATTATCTTTCTCCTTTTTTTTCCTCTAAACTTTTCCATCCCAAACATACCATAAGGAGGATGTGAGACGAGAGAGCTGTTGCCAACACCCTCTATGGCAATGTTTTTTAAGCATTACGCTAAAATATGTTGCCTAAACTTAAAAAGTAATGACAACTCTAAAATGCCGTTACCTATACTACTTTAAGCAACATTTTTTAAACGTTACCAAAAGTAGTGTGGCCAGAAATAAAAAATGTTGTAGTGTAATTATAGATAAATATAGAATCAGTTAATTATGTTAAACGATTATGAGGCTTCAGGATTAGGGATCTAGTCCCTGGTCCTAGCCGGTTACAGAACTTCAAATTGGGCTATCACAGTATTCTTGGTCATAGTATGCATTTAGGATTATATATTTTGTAAATGACCCATTTGTTGTCTTTTTTACAATAATAACCAATACTTTATTAATAAGTGGCAAAAGCCAATGATAAAAAAAAAGGTATTATAAAATTGGGGTGTAAAATTTACTTAACACGTGCAATTTATCATTACATGCAATAAAATTAAACTTGTAAACTTCACTGACAACAATGCCAATGAAAAAGTGGAATGAAGTCAAATATTTAGTAAAATACAAATTAAATATGTCTAACTTTCTCTTTTCACAAACACTTCGTATCAACATTATTTGTCAATGCTTACAAGTCATCACTCCTCCTATCAATTCTGATATTGACTTCTTTTGTGGAAAGATTTTATTTTGATACCAACAATAAGTAACTAATTAATTTCTTTTATTATGGTGCCAATGCCTAGTGTTGTAGAGGCAACAATAACAATTTTGGCGGCGATGGTAAGGATGATAACAACTTTAGTTTTGATGGTGATGGTGACAGTGACATTGGGTGGTAACAAGAATGACAAAGGTAGTGCCAATGAAGGTGGCAATGGTAAAGAGTGACAACAATGGCAGTTGTTAAGAATCATGGTTTAGAGGAGAGAGGAAGAAATGATTGAGAGAAAGCTGAAAAGTGATATTAATTGAAATAAAAGTGAAGTGAGTACAAAGTGATTACATCAAGCCTTTATATAGGCTAACAAACTAACTACTAATATCTAACTGATTATATTTCTAATAGCCCCCCGCAAGCTGGTAGGTGTTCACAACTCTTTCAGCTTGGGATGAATACAATTGGATATCAAATCAAAAGAAAAATACAATGAGAAATACGAGAATACATCGACAGAAAAACATACAAACAATGACATGAACAAAGCTTAACCATTAAGCAGAAGCTACAACTCAAGGCTTAACCACTTAACAGAAGCAAACATGCTTAACTACCTAACAAAGGTAGAAGCTAAAATCATCAAAGTCATAAGGCCTGCTTAACCACCATAAGGCAAAAGCTATCAAAGCTTAACCATCAAGAGCAGAAGTCATATTGAAAGCTTAACCATTCAAGACAGAAGCAAAATCAAAGAAATATCAATGGTTAACCATCCATAGCAGAAGCTCATATCAACACTTAACCACTATAGAGAGAAGCCAAGATCAAAGATAGATCAAGATTAAACCAAGATTGAACCAAGAGTAAAACAAATGGAACCAAATCCAATGTTGTCATCAACGTGTGGCCACAAAATTGGTCAAATTGGTGAACAAAACAAACTCAATTAACCATCAAGTTGCCAATAAAAATCTGCAAGAGCACAGTAAAGTTGGGAGAATAGTCACCATTCCTACTTTGACCACAGTAATAATTGCAAGGCCTTTTTGCTTGCCTTAGAATCTGAAATTGACTTCCGATTTCTGAGATTCAGAATATTAGTTCACATCATGGTACTTAATTTTGATTATCATACTTGTACCAAAAGAATATCATCGTTTGAAGAATCATCATCCATAACATCTGCGCACTTCGCGGTTCGAGCATAATAGTAGGATTAGGAGGATTCATAACTCCAACTGAGCCAAAATTGACAATCAGAGCATAAGCAAGCAAACATGAGAGTCACAAACAACAGAGGAGCTGTGGCGTTGCTGGTGATTGAAGGAGTCCATTCCCGGCAGCGACAAGTAGGTGCAAATCAAGAAAAAGCTTCTTGAACTGAAGCTTCACGAATCCTAGATTCTTCGTTTCCAATGATCCACATTCGACGTTCTGGAACAATCCAGAACATCACGACAGTCACAGAGCACCAGGCATAGGTCTTCAAATTTGGGATCTTGAGCCAAAAAAAAATGTGATGAAGAGGAAGCAGAAGTCACAAGGTGTTCGAATAATTGTCTCAACCAAAAGCAAAAGAAAAACCTGCAAAATTTACTAAGAAAATGAACGAGAAAACATGAGAGAAATTTTTTTTTGAGAGTTCAACGTGAACTCCTGCAGCGGAAATGAAGGCAAATCTTCAAGGTGGGTGGTATGGCTCTGATACCATGTTAAGGATCATGGTTCAGAGGAGAGGGGAAGAAATGATTGAGAGAAAACTGAAAAGTGATATTAATTGAAATAAATGTAAAGTGAGCACAAAGTGATTACATCAAGTCTTTATATAGGCTAACAAACTAACTACTAATATCTAATTGATTATATTTCTAATAGCAGTGGTGGCAGCAATAGCAGCGGTGGCAATGATAGTACTAGTGATAGAGAAAACTAACATTGATGGCTGCGATCCATGGTAATGGAAGAGAATGGTAATGGTGGCAATGATGGAGGGAGCGATGTAAATGAGTGTAACGATGGAGGGAGAGATGATAAGAACAATGATGGTGATAGTGGTGATGGCAAAAATAATAGTGGTGATGATAATGATAATAGCAACGAAAGTGATGAAAATAGTGACAAAGGTGGTTGTTAAAGTATCAAATTAGAAGAGATTATCACATCTCATGTGTGCTTGTTATGTAGTGTAACTTGTTAATTCTTGTTTATTGGAATTAAAATTATTAGGCTCTGGGTTAGAAATTGAGAAAGGCTTTGTCTTATTATTTTCCATTTTTTTTTTTAATTAAAATTTTAATTTTAAAAAGCATACTAAACATAAAAAAATAAAAATCGGAGGGCTCAATTCCAACTCTTTATTTTCAATTCAAAGCCCAATTTTAAGCATCAAATGGGCCTAACTATGTTCCTTCTTCTTCAACTGAATGAGCTATAATCCAAAATTTTGCTATTATTATGTGTGCTCCAGCAATTTAACTTGTCAGTGTAGATTCAAAGTTGATGAGTCCTATTTGGTTGGGTTTTACCCCTCATATTCTCTCCTTGTAACTGCAGTAGGTTTTTCTTGGTGTTTCAAGCGTCCATGTGACTATTTCCTTTTCTGATGTTGTTATTTTGCCCTGTCTTTTTGTATGTTTTGTTTTATTAGCTTGTTCTATAGTTGGTTTATTTAGTGGTACTTATCAAAATTGTGTGGTCCAAAAAAATAAAAAAGAGACTTTATTGAGTCTAGTTAGAGTTGTCAAACTAACTCAGTTCAACCCACCAAAATGGTATACTGAGTTATGTTTTTTCAACTCATATAAAATTAGGTCATTTTGGCACAACTTATTTAATCTATGAGTTAAACAGAGTGTCAGTCGAGTTTACACGGGTTGGCCTGATTTAAATCTAAAAGGAAAATATTATTCTCCATTCATCCTATGGCTTATGTTAGTGATTGCCCATTACCCAGCAGCCCAGATGCCAATTTTATTTTTTCTAGGAAAAAATATACAAACACTATCTAAATTTTAATTGATTTTGAAATAGCTTCCATAAACTTTCAGATCTGTAGAGGCCCTTAAACTTTTCAAAACTTATAAATAGACTCTTCCATGCATAAGTTAAATGAAAATTATTCATCATGCAATGTATAAGTGTTTATTAACATACATTATCTCTAATTTGTCCATATAATTTTAAAAAAATAAAATATATTTCACTTTTTAATTTAATTTCTTTCAAATTATTCTATATTTTTCTATTTTTAGACATAGAAATTAAATCAAAAGTAGAAACAATTTATTTTTTTAAAAAAAATAATATAAACAAATTAAAAATTATCATGTATGTTAATTAATAAGTATAAGTCACATGATGAATAATTTTGACTCAACTAGTGAACAAGAGGTCTGTTAGCAAGATTCTTAAAGTTTATGGACCTCTCACCTGAATCTGAAAATTCATGGTGACAACTTCAAAATGAGATAAAGTTCAAGGAGTGTCTATGTATTTTTTCCTTTTTTTTCCCAATTTCCTTCATGAAGGATCTCTTTCCCAAAGCTTTTTTATTTGCTTTTTCCTTTTCCTTTTTCAATCTCATTCTGTCCAGGTTTTGAGCAGAGAATTTTTGTTTCATGATTGATTCAAATTGTCTACTTCTCTCTTAATGGATCTTTTAAATTGATTGTGAATGGTTTTCTCTTATTTCTACATTTACGAATTTAAATCAGATTAATATATTCAACAGTCTAATGAGTAATGACTATTGAAAAAGAAATATATGGGACTTTTTCCCTCCTTATTTGGGTTTTGTACCTTTTGATTGTCTCACCCATATATTATTTTATATATTTTTCACCCTTTTAAATTTTTTGCTTTCTCATGGACGGACCTTATAGGATATGGCTCAATTTTTAATTATTGTAGTAGTATAATAAGAATAAGAGGGAATTAACACTAGTGAAAAATAAAAGGAATGTCTTAAATAATTTCTTACGAATTTGTTTGTCATGTCTCTTTAAATTAAGTATGTATATGCAATTTGGATCCTTTTAAGTGAGGAGTGTACTTTAGAAAGTAAAATGTAAAATTGTAACTGGTAAAGAGAAAATCAAGAGAGTTGATTATCATATATCCATGATCTATTACCGAAATGTTTTTATTTTATAAAATTATAATTCTTTGATTTTTTTTATCAACAGTTACAATTCTATACTTTATTTTTTAAAGTTAATCACTTTAAAAGATACAAATCAGTGTATAGGTTCGAGGAAATGCTTTTAATAGTGGTGTGTTTCTTTTTTATAATCAAGTTTTTCCATTTCAAATACAAAACATAGGGGTGACTTTCGAATCATACAATTGTTAAAGATATATTGAAATTAATTACAATTCAAAATAGCAAACTACCAATAAAATATTAAACTAGCAATAATTATCAAAACAAGAAATTGGGTCAAACACAACACCTGCTTGTCAACCTACTTTCTTGAATTTAATAGTTAAAATTTGGTGCTAATCTTATGCGGCAATTGAAAAAATAATTGTTGCTTCATCTCTACCAATTGTTCAAGCAAGTCTTTCATAGAATTCCTTTTGCTTTTGTCAGGATTTTTGCATGAGAGATATGCAAGATATTTGTTTTTAATTAGAAACTAGGAAAATCCTATTTTAATAAGGAGAGTATGGGACAGTTTCTTATTAAGTAAATTATTGTGGGTTATAAATATTTGTATTAGAAAATTGTTTGGGTTTTAAGAATGAGTGAAGAAATTTTAAGAATATGGTAGAGGGTTTGTAGCTTTGTTTATAAAAGTTGCATTGGTAAAGGATTTACAGCTTTGTCTGTGCAAAAAGTGTAATAGTAGTAGTGGAGGAGAGTTTGCAGCTTTTTCATTCAAAAATTATATTGTAATGTTGTTCATAAAAAAATTGATATTTTCTCATCCTTGGATGTAAGCATGTTGGGCTGAATCACACTAAATTTTGTTTGTGGTTTGTGTGTGATACTTTTCTTAATTAAAAGTTTTGATACCAACAAATTTTTAGGAATTTTTCTTTCTTATGGGCCTTGTATTAATAAGCTAAGGTTTCACACCAAGCCCAGCCCATACAAAAAGTAACAAGCGAGAAAAATAAAAAGAATGAATAAAAGATAAAATGAGAAATAATTAATTTTAAATTATAACCAATTGCAATAAATTCTTCAATCCTTTGACTTTATGAATGATCCAATCTTGCTAAACAATTTCAACACAGGTCAAATATTTGTGATTCAAAAGAAAGCTGTAAAAGGGAATGACATCTATTTTGCCAAGACTTTTGGCAATATGGAGGATTGGGTAATCAATTTGAAATAACCTTGTATCTGGGCTATAAAAAACTTGCAGCAGAAAGTCTTAAGAGAGGGTGGGGATGACCCTAGGGAGGACACAAAACCACAACACTTAATGAGAGACAATACATACAAGCACAAGAAAGAAGGATATGATGGAAACCTCGTTCTCTACTTCCAAGCCCTTGGTGTATGTTAGAATTTTTTATAGTTAGGTTTCCATTGATTGATCCTTTTAATTATCAAAAACTGGTTGAATAGTATCTTGAAATTTCATGGAATCCATATTATTATCATGTGATCAAATGGATTGGAAAATCACATATATTATGCTTTGGGCTTTAAGCCCAACATGTTTAATGTGCTGGATCATGTGTAAGTCTAGTTGTTTGGGTCCATAATGGGTGGATCAAGACAAATCTTTGCGAATGGTCAAACCCCCTCTTCTTTCCTATATATATATACATATATATATATATATATATATATATGTTACATACACATTGATATAAGATGATTGATTTACTTTCTCATCAAGTGATATTGTCAAATTATGGAGAAAGGAGAGAAAGATCCTATTCTTGAAGTGCACAAGTGTGTACAATCTTTTCAATGTTTATTATTTATGGATTCCTCGCCAAGTTAAGATGTCTTCAAGAGGTACGTAATTGTTCATCATGTTAGTATTCTAATATCATGTATCTATGATCAAGACATACTTTGTAGTTGTTCCAAATTTTTAACATGTGGTATCAGAGCTTAGATGCATGATTTAAGACCCAAATTAACATGTGAATTTTGAATATGTGAAACTTTTTGAGAACCTATTACTCTAAAACGTTTAGAATGAAAATTTTTAAGGCTTGTGATTGAGTATTAGTTTTCTAGAGTTCGAATCCATATGAAAGACTTAATGTATATCATAATAATTTTAAGTGTTATGGATAAATTTAAAAAAAAAAAAGAGTTTAATTTTGGGCAACTAACAGTAAAAAGAAACTTTGCACTGTTATTTAATAATGTGTTGGCACATCATTATAAGAGTTAGACTTCTTAAGTAATTGTTGTTATAGTCAAATTCCTTTAATAATTTGTCAACACATTATTGGATGATAGTGTAAAGAAATTTTATATTGATAGTGGATTAAAATTAAATTAAAAAATTGCAAAATGTGTTTCACGTTGAAGTACGTGAAAGGAAACAAATTTTGAAACTTTCTTTATAACTCCAAATTTTATGGAATGAGTTTAGTTGCTTGGATGTTTTAGAACATATTAGAATAAGTTTTCTCATTTGATTCACTGGAAAATGAAGCTCTTTTGCCAACGTCAAGGGAGAAAACAACTAGTTTTGGGTTGCATTTTTTATTCGCTTCTAGAGTGTTTTTCATCAAATAATGACCAAAATCAATCTTAAATCAAGTTTGAAGATGAACCTTAGCGTTAGAACATATCAAAACAAGCATAAAATGAACAAAACAATATAGGGGCATGAAGACCCATTTGCTATGACACTGGATCGTTCTCGACCTGCTAGTAAAGAAGATGACAGTGCGTGGATGCAAAGCCCACTCGCACGCCTATGCGCTTAAGGCCTCTACATGATTTTGCGTATCATTTGTTCCTGTTAACTTGTACTAATGTCTACTATTTTTCTATAATTTTATTTTAATTTTATAGTGCTTATAAACTATTATTTTGAATTTTGTATTATCCTACAACTAGTAAAATTGTTAAAATTATTTTTGTACAGTTTTCTGAAAAAAAAATTATAGAAAAATACTTGAATTTTGTGATATACTTAATTATGGTTGCCACTCTCCCTAATTAATAAACTTTGTTAGTATATTCTCTTAATGTGTTTGGGAAATTGTAAAAGGAAAAGAAAATGATTATTTTTTTTAGGAAATTGTTTATCCTTGTTTTGGACTTTGTTAATTGAAGTGAATGTGTGCCACCACAATGACTCATTTACCAAAAATAATAATAGGGTTAGCTGTTAAATAAATTTCAGGATATTGTGTTACTTAAATTAATTTATAATTTAGCTCACTCATAGGGGGTTAATTCATGAGTTAGCTTATTGTGCATGAATTTGTGGGATGATTTTAACAGTAAATATCCTTCAGTCCACAGGTATTGGATTCTTTGAGACTGTTGTTATTATCTAGTATATTCTTCACCCACAGAGAAATTTATATCCATATGTGCTAAATCTCTGTTTTGTTAATTATTATTACTGTTTATTGCCCATGTTATTCATTTTCTTATTCATAATTTTCAACTCATATTATTTCCTTTTCCATGACTAACGAAAATTAATGATATTGTGTTTCTCCTAATGTGAAAAAATTTATTTTATTTGATCATGTTATGGGGAAAAAAATCCTTAGACCAAAATGTTACCAAGTGGCTTCAATAACTCAAGAGGGGGGGTGAATTGAGTTTTCAAAAACTTTCGCAAGGTTTATTTTAATGATGCTAATTATTTAAGATCAATGGACTTGCAAAGGATAATGACTAAAATTAATGAGCTTTTTGATACAGAAAGTATAAGACAAGAATTCACAATATTAAAAACATCAAGTTAGATAAGTTGATAGAATATAACTTATAAGTAAAAGATAAGGGTTGAGAGAATGCAAACAAGATTTATACTGGTTCAATCACTTCTTGTGATCTACGTCCGCCTTCGAGATCGATCACCCGAGATTTCAACTATACTTCAAGCTTCTAACTTGGGTGCTTGATAAAAACCCTTACAATAAAGAGCACTCTTCACTTAGTATGGGATCCTCCACCCTCTATGTGCAAGAGCCTCCCTCAATACAACAAGGATTTTCTCTCCTTCAACTTACACAAGATAATCTAATGGTTTTTGGTAGATTGTAACTCTCACAAGAGCAGATATACAACTTGAAGAACAGATGAGTAAATGATCAAATCACTAAGCAAGCTTTTTCAAATAGAAAACAGAGTATGATGAACTGAAGATTAGAAAAAGCTCTTTCAAAATGAATTTCTGATCTTTTGTATATATTAAACTTAATTTAGATGAGCTATAAATAGCTCTTACAAGTTTTTGATCCGTTGGGTAGTAGGTAGGTATTAAAACAATATTCAAACTAGCCGTTGGAAAAGTTTACCGGAGCGTGTGTGTAGCTCATCACACTCTTGTTGTGGTCACTACCAAGCCTTCTACGACTTTTAAAAAGATGAGAGTTTATTATTAACGAATGCATGTAGTCGACTACACTTACAAGGTAGCTCTACTACAATAGCTCTCGATTTTCTTTTAAAAGCAAGGCAATTGAGATATATTATCAAAAATAATATGTAGTCGACATTGCGAGGCTTATGTAGTCGATTACATGTCTCCTCCGGTTTATGCATTTTAAAAAAGGAACAATTTTGAAACGATGTAGTCATTACAATAGCTTTGGTAGCTCGACTCACATATCCTCGGGTTAACATGTATTTAGCAAAGTATTTTTATCGGCATTGTAGTCGACTACCTCATAATTGTAGTCGATTACAAGCATCCTAGGACATTTCAAAAAGACCTAAGCATTTCAAGATTTTGCCTATTGGTAGTCGACTACAATACTTGTGTGTAGTCGACTACACGCTTGTTCGACTTTTGGAAAACGTTGTAAATTTAACATTTTCCAGCTGTGTAGTCGACTACATCAATCTTGTAGTCGACTACAAGTTACTTAAAAACTCATTTTTGAATGTTAAAAAATCTTTCTTTCCAAAGCATTTTTAAAGATAACTATCTTTTTATCAAACCTTATTTTAGGAATAGTTTTGAAAGAATGAAACAAAATGCTTGCTAGGTGATTTAAACAATTTATAACTCTTACAATGATAAGTAAAAGCCTATGAGTCTTGAGTACTTCTTTTGAACTTGTTCTTGTCTTCTTGGTGCGGAATCCTTTGTTTGGATATCATCAAAATTCAATATGACAAATGTTGCTCACATTCTCCCCCTTTTTGATGATGACAAACAATATAACTGTGGAGTGAGAAATGTCAGTAATAAAAAGAAATAGATAGACAAAATCTCCCCCTTTGATAATCAGAGTTTTAGGAAATGTCGCGGCGGAGCGATTTCATCTTGTATTGACTCCCCCTTAGTTTTACAATAGGAGCATTTCAATTTTTTATTTATAACATTGTACCTTCATTATGAAATATATATTAGCAATGTTATTTAGTCATATAAGCATATTCATTCCATTTTATTTAACATATTTCTCCCCCTTTTGGCATTATCAAATAAGGGTAACATTTAAGAGTAAATAGTCATGATAAACTTTGAGAGAAGATAAATAACAATCCAGCATTAAGTCAAGTAAAGATCAAACATTTAACTTGTTCAACATCAAATAACTAAATGGCATAAACTTTGGATTTGTTCAAAACATAATAAGATAAAATAAAGAGAAATCCTAAGAAAAGTCTAAGCCCCATCATCGTCCTCGTCTTCATCCTCATCCTCGTCATCTGAGCCAGCCAACTCATGTTGAGTAGGATCATCTGCTGGAATGGTCAGTTGGTTTAGCTGGAAAGTGACATCGGTCATTTGGGAAGTCAAGTCTCCAACGGAGGTTTCAAGACGTTCAAGCCGCGCATCCATGGAGTGAAGATGAGTCTCCATAGCAACTACCCTCCCAAATAAGTCTTCTTTCACAAAGGAGGTCGACTGGAGCCAGTCATAATCTCGGCTATGCCTTAGTGAGAGTAGTCCCGGCATTGGTCTGAAGGATAAGCGTTAGATGGTGGGTCGATCTTCCTCCATGTGGTGGTGAGTGGAGTGATCATCAAACTCCTCATCTTGACGTCTCGTACCCAATGCATGTCAACCTTCTTCAAGCCCATTTTCCTAAGGTTTTGTTCACGGATCCTGGTTAGCATCGGTGGACCGTAATTGAGTTTTCACCTTCCAAGGGCACATTAAACTTTTCTAGAATTTTGGTTATCGCATGGCGTATGGGAAGTGCAGTCCAGGTTTCTCGAGACACGTTCCATATGCTTCATGATGCGATAAGCCCAGATGAGTTTCACTCTTTTGTTTAGTGCCCACATGTATAGCAAATCTTCTTGAGAAACGGTGGCATAGTTCCCATTTCTTGGAAGCAAAACTCCTACATAATATAATGAAGTAGCCGATTCTCAACAGATAAATATCCTACTTTAAACCTAGAGGTTGAAATGGTCCACCTTCTCTAAGCACACTCCATGTTGTCTTTAGTTTTCTCAAAATCTTCTAAGCTTTCTTCACTTCGCCCGGGGATAAGGGGAATGTCGGGTGAGTTAACGAGTTGAAAAGCCTAGATCTATTTTAATTTTCTTGACTTGAGGAGAAATGCGTTTTTATTATGATACTTGAAGTTGCAAAGAATACCTTCACCAATTGTGGGTAAATCGGATGAGAATCCTAGTGAAGGCATCGACTTGCAAATCTTTAGCAAATGCTTGGAAGAGCCGAAACCTTCGATCCGTAGAAAGATCTCATCTAGATAGCGGGTGCCACTATAGGATGAGATTGAAAGTCATTGGTGAACTTGATCATCTGCTTCTTCCTTGGTGAAATACCGTCGCGAGTTGAGGGTTGGCGGAATTGAGACATGGCTATGGGTGGTTTTCTTTCGTTTGGGAGCGAGGAGGAGCTTGCCATGATGATGATGAAACGATGAAGTGAGAGGAGGGTTTTGGTGAAGGGATTGGCGCTAGGGTTTGGGAAGAGATTTGAGAGAGAGAGAGAGGAGTGGGTCGCAGGAGAGAAGAAGGAGAAATGAGATGAGTGGCTGCCGTGGGGTATTTAAAAATCGCGATTGTAGTCGACTACGCCAACTTGTAGTCGACTACAAGTTGCTTCACAACTTGTTGCACTTGTGTAGTCGACTACAAGTATTAGGGTAGTCGACTACAATGAACTCTCGAGAATTTATTTTCGCTTTTTAAAGAAAATCAGACTGTAGTCGATCACAATACCTCGTGTAGTCGACTACCAATGCTTTCTCTGGAAAAAATAAAATTGCCACGAGAGAAGCTTCATTACTCATGGTAGTCGACTACAAGATCCGTGGTAGCCGACTACCTTCTTCTAAAACACTTTTTAGCTTAATCAATTTGTCCAAAACTTCATCAATCTAAATTGGGGACTTAGGCTATATTAGGATTACTCGCAAAACAAAATTAGGGAAACCTATGCCTAAGTCGCACTGAAAAAAAAAATTGTATAACAATGAAATAGAAACAAGATCTTTAAATGCAAATCGTGATCAATCATTCCAAGTTCTCTTCTTATAAAAAAGAAATTTTCTTTTGCAAGTGGTTTGGTAAAGATATCGCTAGTTGTTTTGTTGTTTCTACAAATTCAACTACACAATCTCCATTTTGTACATGATCTCTTATAAAATGGTGCCTAATTTCAATGTGCTTGGTTCTAGAGTGCATTATGGGATTTTTAGTCAAGTTAATTGCACTAGTGTTATCACATCTTATAGGATGTGATCGCTTAAGTCCATAGTCTAGAAGTTGTTGCTTCATCCAAAGGATTTGAGCACAACAACTTCCCACCGCAACATATTAAGCGAGTAGACAATGCCACACTATTTTGCTTCTTGCTATGCCAAGAGACAAGAGAGCATCCTAGAAAGTGACAAGTTCCACTAGTACTTTTCTCTATCCATTTTGTATCCAGCAAAATCAGAATCTAATAACCAACTAGACTACTGAGGCACCCTTGGGTACCACAAACCCATTTGTTGAAAGTGCCAACTAGATACCTCATAATTCTTTTAACAGCACTTAAGTGTGATTCCTTAGATTTGCTTGAAATCTAGCACACATGCACACACTAAACATGATATCTGGTCTACTAGCAGTAAGATATAGTAGTGAGCCAATCATACCACTATATTTTGTAATTTCTATGGGCTTACCACCTTCATCTTTGTCCAACCGGCAAGAGGTGCTCATGGAAGTGTCAAAAACCTTTGAATTTTCCATTTCGAATCTTTTGAGCAATTCCTTGCAATATTTGGATTGGTTAATGAAGATTCCTTCACTTGTTTGCTTGATTTGCAATCCAAGAAAGAAGGTGAGCTCTCCCATCATAGACATTTCAAATTCACTTTGCATGATGTTGGCAAATTCCTTACATAGAGATTCATTAGTAGCACCAAAAATGATATCATCTACATAGATTTGTACAAGGAGAATGTCATATTTTCTATTTTTAATGAAAAGTGTTGTGTCAACTTTTCCTCTAGTAAATCCTTTTTCTAAAAGAAACTTGCTTAATCTTTCATACCAAGCTCTAGGAGCTTGTTTTAAGCACATACAATGCCTTTTTAAGTTTAAAAACATGATTATGGGCAGTTATAATTTTCAAAACCAGGAGGTTGGTCAACATACACTTCTTCTTGAATAAAACCATTTAGGAAGGCACTTTTTTACGTCCATTTGATAAAGTTTAAAGTTCATGATGCGGGCATATGCAAGTAACATTCGAATAGCTTTTAATCTAGCAACCTGAGCATAGGTTTCTTCATAATCTATTCTTCTTCTTGATTATAACCTTTAGCTACTAGCCTAGCTTTATTTCTTGTAATTATTCCGGTTTCATCAAGTTTGTTCCTAAAAACCCATTTGGTGCCAATAATGGGATGATCATTGGGTCTTGGAACAAGTTCCCAAACTTGGTTCCTCTCAAATTGATTTAATTCTTCTTGCATTGCCAAGATCCAATTTTCATCATTTATGGCCTCATCTATGTTTTTGGTTCAACTTGAGAAACAAAAGCTAAATGATTGCATACATTTTTAATGGAGTTTCGAGTAATTACCTTTTGAGAGACATCACCAATTACCAAGTCAAGTGGATGGTTCCTATGCGTTCTCCATTCTCTTGGTAAGTCATTGATTTGAGATTGACCTTGTTGTGGGGAAGCAATCTCTCCTTGTTCTTCTTTCTTAAGGTTCTCCACTTTGTCATTTAAGTGAATATCACCAAATTTTCCACAATATCATCAACGACATCTTCTTTTGGCTCTAGGGAGTTTGTTTCATCAAAAGCAATATGTATTGATTCCTCAATTGTCATTGTTCTTTTATTATAGACTCTAAATGCTTTGCTAGTTAATGAATAGCCAAGAAATATTCCTTCATCAGATTTTGCATCAAACTTGCCTAAGTTATCCTTTCCATTATTTAAAACAAAACATTTGCATCCAAAGACATGAAGGTGAGAAATATTTGGTTTTCTTCCTTTGTAAAGTTCATATGAGTTTTCTTCAAAAATGGGCCTTATTAGTGCCCTATTCATTACATAACAAGCGGTGCTTAACTGCATCGGTCCCAAAATATTTAGGAAGATTAGTCTCATTGAGCATGGTTCTAGCCATTTCTTCTAAGCTTCGATTTTTCTTTCTACAACTCCATTTTGTTGTGGAGTTCTAGGGGCTGAAAATTGTGTTCAATGCCACTTTCATTACAAAAGTTTTCAAAATCTTGATTTTCAAATTCCCCACCATGATCACTTCTTATGGATACAATACTAGAGTTTTTCTCATTTTGGATTAACTTTGCAAGTCTTCTAAAAGCTTTATAAGCTTCATTCTTATGGGCAAGAAATAATGTCCACGTAAATCTAGAATAATCATCCACAATCACAAGTGCATAGTAATTCCCACCAAAGCTCATTGTTCTTGATGGTCCAAAAGGTCCATGTGTAAAAGTTGTAAAGGTCTAGAGGTTGAAACAATATTTTTGCTTTTGAAAGAGACCTTTACTTGTTTTCCTTTTTGACAAGCATCACAAAGTTTGTCTTTTGTAAAATGAAGCTTTGGGAGTCCAATTACTAAGTCTTTGGAAATTAGTTTATTTAAATGATCCATGTGAATGTGCAACTCTTCTATGCCATAACCATGAATCATTTTCCTTACTCACTAGGCATTTTGCATCCTTTGAGGATATTTCATCTAGACTAATCATATAAATGTTATCCACTCTATGACCAACAAACTTGACTTGTTTATCATTTTTATCCTCAACTATGCAACAATTTGAATCAAAAATAACTCTATTATTCTTGTCACACAATTGACTAATGCTAAGTAAGTTATGTTTAAGTCCATCAACTAACAACACATTTTCAATAGATGTTGAGGGAGTTTTTACCAACTTTTCCAAAGTGCTAAGAATTTTTCCTTTATTGTTATCTCCAAAGGTGACATGTCCATGCTCTTTGGGTATAAAGAAGGAAAACTTTGACTCATCTCATCATGTGCTTGGAGCAACCACTATCAAGATACCATTTTGAACTCTTGGCCTTCAAGCACACCTACAAGCAAATTTAAGTTTTGGTTTTAGGTACCCAAATTTTCTTGGGTCCTTTGATGTCGCTTGGGCAAGGTGCCCTTAGGAACCCATATCTTCTTTTTGTCCAACATGTAAATTCTTTCCGACTCTACATGTAGATGCACTATGTCCTTTCTTGCCACAATAAAAACAAGTTATAAATGGGCTACTTGACATTGTTGTGGAAACAAAGAAACTTTTATAGGATTTTTGTTGAGTCTTGGGATTGTATCCCAAACTGCTTTATCAAATACACATCTTTGTTTTCCAAGCAATGTGTTGAGATTGTCTCTTCCAAAAGTAAACTTTGCAAGAGTGTTTTTCAAGTCCTCAATTTCTTTTTCGTAATTTACAAGGAGTAACATGAAGAGGATGATGAGGGAACATTTTTATGAGATATACAAGTAGAGCAGAAGAATTAGCATCAATCAATCCAAGGGTTTCATTTTCTAATTTTAGTTCCTCAATCTCCTTATTTAAACAAGCAATTTGATTTTCTAAAGACATGATAGATTTTTTGAGGTTGAGACTAACTTTGCTAATCTCATAGATTCTTCATGCAATTCTTCAAATGCTTCTTGTAATTCATCATAAGAAGATTGTATATCAAGGATTGAGATGTTACCTCTAAATCATCATTTGCCATGAGACAAAGATTGGCTTCCTCATTGTCCGAGTCATCCGATAAGCTCAAGTCATTGTCCTCCCATGCAATGTATGCTCTTTCTTCCTTTCTTTTCTTGCTTTGGTTTTCTATCAAATCTTTCCATCTTCTTTTGATATAGCGGACAGTCCATCTTCATGTGACCTGGTTTGCCACATTCAAAGCAAGTAGGTGGAGTAGGTGTTGAACCTTCTCCTTTGAAGTTTTTCTTTGGAGGAAAGGGTGGCCTTCTTCCATTGTTTTTCTTTTTGAGAAATTTTCCAAATTTTCTCACAAGAAGACTAAGGTTTTCTTCATTTATTTCAAGATCCTCTATAGAGCCTTCATCATCATCTTCATTATCATAGTGAGATGAGGTCGCCTTTAGAGCTATTCCTTTCTTCTTCTTGTCAACTCCTTCATGTTCACTCTTATTAACTCCATTTCATGTTCTTGGAGTTTTCCAAAAAGTGTTGGAAGAGTCATTGTTGCTAAGTTTCTTGATTCCGAAATTGCTGTCACTTTGGGTTGCCATTCCCTGTTTAAACATCTCAAAACTTTGTTAATTAAATCTTCATCTGGAAATGTTTTTCCCAATGAAGATAAATGATTAACTATATGAGTGAATCTCTTTTGCATATCTTGTATGCTTTCACCTTGATTCATTCTAAAGAGTTCATACTCATGTATGAGAGTGTTAATTCTAGACCTCTTTACCTCACTGGTTCCTTCATGGGTTACTTGAAGTGCATCCCACATTTCTTTGCGCTTTTGCAGTTGGAGATGCGAAAATATTCATCATAACCTAAGGCACTAGTAATGATGTTTTTGGCCTTAGCATTATGTTGAACTTTCTTTTTATCATCATCAGTCCATTCCGCTCTTGGTTTAAGAACCTCATGGTTATCAACCACCTTCTTTGGAACAAAAGCACCATTTTCAACGGCATCCCAAATATCAATATCAATAGATTCCATGAAAATTCTCATTCTTTCTTTCCAATAAGTATAACCAAGATCACATTGAAAGTCGGAGGTCTATTTATAGAAGCTCCTTCGGGTAAAGCAAATTGAAAAGAAGCCATCTCTTGAAGGTCGTTAAGCTCTTTTACACAAGAGTCAAGTTTCCTCGATACCACTTGTTACCAAGTGGCTTCAATAACTCAAGAGATGAGTGAATTGAGTTTTCAAAACTTTCGCAAGGTTTATTTTAATGATGCTAATTATTTAAGATCAATGGACTTGCAAAGGATAATGACTAAAATTAATGAGCTTTTTGATACAGAAAGTATAAGACAAGAATTCACAATATTAAAAACATCAAGTTAGATAAGTTGATGTAATATAACTTATAAGTAAAAGATAAGGGTTGAGAGAATGCAAACAAGATTTATCTTGGTTCAATCACTTGTGATCTACGCCCGATCTTCGAGATCGTCCACCCGAGATTTCAACTATACTTCAAGCTTCTAACTTGGGTGCTTGATAAAAACCCTTACAATAAAGAGCACTCTTCACTTAGTATGGGATCCTCCACCCTCTATGTGCAAGAGCCTCCCTCAATACAACAAGGATTTTCTCTCCTTTAACTTACACAAGATAATCTAATGGTTTTTGGTAGATTGTAACTCTCACAAGAGCAGATATACAACTTGAAGAACAGATGAGTAAATGATCAAATCACTAAGCAAGCTTTTTCAAATAGAAAACAGAGTATGATGAACTGAAGATTAGAAAAAGCTCTTTCAAAATGAATTTCTGATCTTTTGTATATATTAAACTTAATTTAGATGAGCTATAAATAGCTCTTACAAGTTTTTGATCCGTTGGGTAGTAGGTAGGTATTAAAACAATATTCAAACTAGCCGTTGGAAAAGTTTCTGGAGCGTTTGTAGTCGACTACACTCATCGTTGTGGTGTTACCAAGCCTTCGACTTTTAAAAAACATGAGAGTTTATTATTAACAGAATGCATGTATTGACTACACTTACAAGGTAGTCGACTACAATAGCTCTCTGGGATTTTCTTTTAAAAGCAAGGCAATTGAGATATATTATCAAAAATAATATGTAGTCGATTACATGTGAGCGTGTAGTCGATTACATGTCTCCTACAGTTTATGCATTTTAAAAAAAGGAACAATTTTAAAAACGATGTAGTCGACTACAATAGCTTTGGTAGTCGATCACATATGTCCCTCGGTTAACATGTATTTAGCAAAAGTATTTTTATCAGATTGTAGTCGATTACCTCATAATTGTAAGTCGACTACAAGCATCCCTGAGGACATTTCAAAAGACCAGGCATTTCAAGATTTTGCCTATTGGTAATGACTACAATACTTGTGTAGTCGACTACACGTTGTTCGACTTTTGGAAAACGTTGTAAATTTAACATTTTCATGTGTAGTCGACTACATCAATCTTGTAGTCATTACAAAGTTATAAAAACTCATTTTTGAATGTTAAAAAATCTTTCTTTCCAAAGCATTTTTAAAGATAACTATCTTTTTATCAAACCTTATTTTAGGAATAGTTTTGAAAGAATGAAACAAAATGCTTGCTAGGTGATTTAAACAATTTATAACTCTTACAATGATAAGTAAAAGCCTATGAGTCTTGAGTACTTCTTTTGAACTTGTTCTTGTCTTCTTGGTGCGGAATCCTTTGTTTGGATATCATCAAAATTCAATATGACAAATGTTGCTCACACAAAATGACATAAAATTGTATGGAAATAATATGATAATTGTAAGTGCCTGAGAATTTTTATGACTATCCTTATGGAAGATGATGGTTGTGTTTGCTAATGAAAATTATTTTTATAAATTGTGACATGTTCAGTGGACTTTTGTCCAGTTTTGTGAAACACATGGTGCTTGTTGGCTACCAACTCCTAGGGTATTAAACTATGCCATAATGTTTAAAATTAATTGATTGGATTTATAATTGAAGCTGCTTGTAGTAGGAATTTATAGGATAGTATTTGTCCATACATATTAAATAAATATATAGTTTTCTAGAAATTGCTCAAATCTTGCAAATGAGTATCATAGAACAATAAATTACAAGGATTCATTATTTGTTGATGTATTATGTGATACTATATTTTTGTGCAAAATTGTATGTTTAAATGGTAGAGAATGACTATTGTTGTTTACAACCATGTGACAGTCGAGGGGGAAGTTGTAACATAGTCATGACTAATGCGCATTATTTTATATGCATCATAAGGGGCAACTTTGCTTGTTTGCTTTAAATTTAAAAAGTTGAATGAATTTTATTTTTACCATATTTTATATATTTGGTATGCTGCTATATGTTTCTTGATAAGACTCATTTGATAAATATGTAATATCCTGATAATATTGATTATTATTGTCATTTTTATGTACTATATAGTTTGATAAGTATGTAGAGAGCTAAATGTTTTATTGGTATGTTTGCAAATTTCTAATTCCTTGGAGAGCATGAATAAATAATGTATATGAGCTAATGAATCTTGTTAGTGTAATAAATAGTGACTACCACAGTAGCCCAGTTATCAAGCTAACTGGATAATTCATGAAATCTTTTGAGTGCTCTCATTTTGGTTGAGTTTAACATTTTTTGCTCTTTGGATTTTTGAAATAGTGGTATGATATTGATTTATAATTTGCATATTTTGTATATTTGACTTTTGATCTTGTGCAAATTTAGTCATAGATTACCTTTTGCTGGTTAGACATTATAACCCATCATTTATCTTTAATTGATCCTTGATCTTCAGTCAAGAGTTGCATGAACCACTACCAGCTATCCTTGCTCTCTTCCTCAACAATCACATATGATATGAGGTACATATTGTCATTAATATACTTCTAAACATCACATAACAATTGCCCCCCAAATTGTCCTTTTATAAAACATCTATCCTCGCTTATAATGGGTCAACAAGTAGTAAAAAAGCCTTTCTTGCATGCATCCAAAATGATGATGAGCAACCTTTGAAACAATGAAGCTTCTAGTTTCAATTACATTGTGATTCCAGGATTGTAGTATCTAGGGTGTTTTAAATTATGGTATGTAACCGCAATTGCAACCACAATATTACGATTTTAGAGGTTGCAACCACTATATTACAATTATGGCCACATCAGCTACATTTTCTAGCCATTATATGCAATTTATGTAATCGCAACACAATCACAATCGCGACTGCAATCACAATTTTAAACGCTTAGAGTCTAATGGTAGCATACTAGTTCCATAACTTCCCAAAATGCTCAGAATTCTTGCTATCAATGTCCTCTAAAGCTATTCTCTTAGCTTTATAGGTTTGAAATTTGGAAACATTTGTACTATGATCTCTTTCCTCTAATTAGGTTAGTTCCTTATTGCATCCACATATTTCCTTGACAACCACCTTGCACTGACCTTGGTATTATCTCTTGTCTATCTACAATTATGCTCAGGATGGTAAAATGACTTATTTTGAAAAGCATCCCCATTTTGGGTTTTTGATGCATGGATCCTCCATCGACAGTTTTTCTTACACTTGACTGTAACCCTAGAAGACTCATTTATAACATAGTCAAAATCAATCCCATTCTTAATGGCATATTGTTTGTCACTACTTCCCTATACACCTTTAAGTTGGAAAACCTCAACCCAACTAGTAACTTTATTTTCTTTTGCATATCTATTTTCTTATTAAACTCAGGAAACCTTGGTTTGGAAAACTCTTCATCATAACCATCCAAATTAAGTTATCATTGTCAGCATAATTTGAGTGGCAATCCCCATCCTATTTCTCACAATCCTCAACTGTTGCGCTGCTTGGTTATGTCTTTTGTTCTAATCTTGGTTGATTGCTTGGGTATGTGCTCTAGTAAGTTCTTGCTTGGGTATTTCTTACATTCTTTTCTTTTTTTTAACTTCTTTCTTAATGTAACAATCTTTCTCTTCTTTCCTTGATTCCACTGCTATGTCACAATTTTAGTGTAAATGGGGAGTGATATTCCCTCTTTAGTGCACATTGATGATTAATTCCTTGAATAGCGCAATTTCTACAGTGAGTCAGGCCATTGGCCAGTACTTGTAGGAAATCGTGACTATGAACCACGACTTAAGGTAGACACAACAGTCAATTCATGTGCTTTGGTTTTGGAGATATAGAAAAGTGCCAAACAAGGCCAACTGGTATGGTGACTATGTTTTGATAGTATTATTTGCCTATTTTACTTTAGTTTTTGGTTATAGCATGTTGATTGTGCTACCTTAGTTGTTATTTATTGCAGACCTATAACACCCCACATTCACCCCCACTAGTGAGAGAGTGGGGTTGGTATTTGCGACTCATGTATTTTTTCTTCTTTTTTGGTGGCAGAGGGCCTAAAGGTGTTGGCGGCTCAGATAACAACTTTTTTTTCTTATTTTTACTATTTTCCTGTGCATTGCTCTATATGTTACCATCGATACTTATGGTTGCCACTCTTGCCACAAATAACTACTTCCTAGGCTACTTCTATTAAAGGTTTCAAAACTATGCTCCACTTGTTTTCCAAATGGCATCTGTGAATTATTGTTGCAGAAGTTGGCCAAACCACTTGCAGGATAACCTACAACTCCTGGTAGTAGATACAAGTTGTATTGATTCTTAGTGGTAGCGATTATGTGGCCAACATTATCCTTAGACAACCTGTAGCTCTCGATGTTGTTGTGGCACTTCATGACAAGTTTGAGAGGTGATCAATTGCAGGTTAGGCTTCCAAATCCATCATCTCTGCCTTTGTTAATCTTCCACCAAACAAAAACAAATAAAGGGTGAGATAGAATTAAAAAAAAAAGATGAATACCCAAGTCATGACTTATAAATTGGTTAACCAAAAGTCAATCGTGGCCAATGACCATAACTCACTGCTGACGATGCCCCATACAGGGAATTAATTATTAAAGTGCACTAAGGAGGGAATATCACTTCTCATTCACACGAAAAAGGTAAAGAAAAAACCTTACAATTTTAGTAAGTGTCACTTCTTCAGTTTGCTCGGTTTGCTAATTATCCTTATCAATTTGTTCAAAGCCCTCACCCATATGCTCAGTGGCTTCCTAGTCACCTAACCATGTGTTCACTTTATCTTCTACACCTTTAGCAACAACATTTTTCACAAAACAAATCAAGATTATCTACATCACTATCATAAACTTCACATCCATCCAAGTTAAGTTGTGGCTCTTCCAGTTATCTTTAACGCTAACTTCCTCCTCCACATTGACTTCTTCCTCTAAAGGGGTTGCCTCAACCGCCTCCACATTTGTCTCCATAACATGATCAACATAAAGTAGAAGCAGATTAACCTCATTTCTTGAAACATATGAATTATTCCTCACATTTACATCACTCCCAAATAATTTAATTTTTGACATTCAATCATCTTCAAATATATGCTAAAACTGAAATTCACTAACATATCACTTGTTCTTGACATATTGCACAAAGTGAGGTACTCATATGAGGTCTACATCAAAGTCCTCACACAAGTACAACTCCCCTCCTTTATAATGCATAACAGGCACATTTTTATTATTTCCTGCAATGTAAAAGTCAATGCTAAGCTTAACTATATTCATTTCAAACACTTGCAAATGTACACAAACAAATAAAAAAAAAACTCACTTCACATTGAAGCACAACATAAATAAAAAACATTGGACCCCAAAGCAATATAAAACATTCCATCACAAAGCATTATAAAGCACTACACATTGGACCACATAAAGTAATAAAAAAACACTTGACAAAATAGACCAAAAACGAATATAATATAGTAGCAGAGACAAACAATGGAGACAAAACCACTACCATTAACAGAATCCAGACCCATAAATATTCGAACTATTTTCGTAACCCACATCATTCTTACCATATCATATACGCACAATGGACCCACTGACAAGAGGTTGTCGAGACTTATCAAATAATAAAAATAACCTGTTCACAAACTAATTTGTAGTATAGAGAATGAATCGAATCGTCTCTTAAGGATTCAAAAACAAAGATTTAATTAGATCAAGATAATTAGAAAATGGGGGTTTTGTTGTTGATTAACAAGATTAATACAAGTATGAGACTTAAAGTTGTAAACAAATCTAAAGAAACAACCAATCCAAGGAAATTTATCGATCTTGAGTTTAACTCATCATTGATCACAAGGAATTCACTTAATTGCTAACCATGTTCTTGGCCTTAGATCACATCAAGAAGCCTTAACATGATCCAAGAATTTTCTACTAGATAAGCATCTAGGATTTGATTAACCAAGGTTAGATAAAGTAAGCACCATCCAACATAGATTAACTTAAGATCTAGAATTTAACCAAGCTAAATAATCTATCAAAAAGCTTTAATATATTGTTTAATATTTGTGATCCACTTTAAATACATGATAATAAAGCTATTATCACATCAACATCTAAATCAAATTAAGCAATTTAATCTAGATAAAAATCAAAAGAGGAAGAAGAGAAACTTGAATAACAATTAAGCAATATGAACAAGCGAAACAAGATCTCCAAATTAAACATCAAGATGGCTAATCCCTTTGATTGATTATGAGAGCCTAGCCTTCCATGGATGGGAAGGAAGAACTCAGAAATAAAAGAACAAAAAGGAAATTGTAAAGAGAATGGAGAAGAAGAGAAAGAAAACTCTCACAAATACTCAAACTTTCTTCAAACTTACTTAAAATTGAATGAATGATAATCCAAAGAGATTGGCTCTATTTATACTAATCCTAGAAGCCAATTTGTACATGTACATAATCTGAATACAAGCTGTAAAAACATGGAAATTGTCAAATATGGAAGCTTGATGCATGGTTGGTGGGTTGGTGCATGGTAGGTGGGGTGGTGTATGGTTGGTGGCTTTTAGTTAGCAACTCTTATCTGACTTCTAGCTTAATTTTCATAACCAAGACGATGCATTTTGGCTTGGAGGTCTTCATAAAAGTTGTAGCCAGTTGTCTCCTTGAAATTTTGCAATTGGAATCATGCCATTTGAACTTTTAGAACTCCAGATATGCTAAAAACACTGCACCTACCTCAAGTTAGGTTGGCAGAACATGTTTCCAAATTCAAACCAACTTGTAGCTTCATAATCATGCCTAAAAAGACATCTATTGACTAAATGGTCTTCAGTGAAGTTGGAGATATGGGTCTTATCTTTCTAATGGCTAAGTTTCAGCCCAAGAAGAGGCCTATAGCTCACTATGTAGTCCAATATGTGCACACTACCTAGATTTCCATGACAACAAACTCACTTTGCATTGCAGGGATGTTTTGGACCCTTAGAAGTCTGATCTAGCTCTTGTGTTCCCATGAAACTTGTAGAGCCTTGTCTTAGCTTTCCAAAGACACCAAGATTATCTCAAATGGATCGCCGAGTCCCAAGTTATGGCCTAACCAAGGAAGAAATGTCAAAATGCATCAAAATCCGAAAATTATTCACAATTTGCATTAAAGCCCAATGAAGCCCAACAACATTAAACTCATCTAAAATACTAATATTGGGCACAATAAACATATAATAAAGCCCAATACAAAGCTAACATAAGTGTCTCAAATTGATTGATCAAATTCTCCCACACTTAAGCTTTTGCACTCCTGGGCAAAACACATAAGAACAAAACTAAAGAAAAACAAGAAACATCATATTATTAAACTAAAAGCATAAAAACTGATTATACCTAATCTTATCCACTTTCGTAGGAAAACACAATGGCACTTAGCATGTGCTAGAATCCTTTAAATCCCTAGGTGTCCCTAGTGGACGAGTTATAGTCTCGTGAGGGTTTACCAGGATGATACCTACAAACATGTAATACTTTATTTAATCAATTCAACTAATTTTTAAATACAAGCATTGTATCAAATATAAACCATAATTAATAAGTCAAGTATGCTTAACAAAGAATAGTTGAATCAAACCAATTGAGAATAAAGTATAGCATAATCATGCTTTAATCAGAAATAGGCATGTTCAAATTGAGTAAAATTCCTCACAAGTGACACTCAAATCACACAAGATGTTCAGGTTAACTGTTTGCACTCAACTCAGTCAAATTATGAAAGTATTTTACCATAGACTTGCATATACATCAATTCTCCACTACTTAGATCAAATAAATTGCAAAAATCAAGCGGTCTTTCAAAAAGGTTGTAATGGCTATAAGGTAAAGGAAGGGAACAATATGGATAATAACAGGTTAAAACCAAAGAGAATAAAAGAACATTGGGGAGTAACTCAAGTAGAAAGCATAAAATTTTACATAAAACCATAAAATGATCATTCTCTTCACATATTCCTTCCTTTTTCTATTCTTTTCTTTTTCTTTCTGTTTTTTTCTCTTTTTTTTGTTTTTTTGTTTTTTATTTTTTTTGGTACCAAGCATTTTGTATCAGCACACCAATTCTCCCACACTTAAATCATTGCAAGCAAAAGAACTCCTCCAATAAGAAAATCAATGCTCTTCCATTCCCTAAGGTAAGGTAAAACATGGTTTTTCACTCAAAGCTTGTAATGAGCTAAGAACAAAGAATGGGCAAATAGGCTCAGAGGGAGTTAATAATTGGATAAATGCAAGGTAGGTTTATTTGGCCAAAGCAGCTAAGTCAAGAAAAAATGCCTCTGTCATTTTCAAGCAACATACAGACCAATGTAATCTCAAATAGATTAATGCAAGTTCTAGAAAATAAATTCATAATTGACATCACTCATGAAAGAAAATAAACCAAGTGTAAGTATCAAACTTGGAAAAGCCCAAAACTCACAAAGGTATGGAACATTCACTCAATTCAACCATGCTTTCTTCCTAATATCCACAGTCATATACACATGTATATCATGAAAATGATTCAACTATAAACTGTTTTGCATACTTTTATTATCAATTAAGCTCAGATTCAGCACATGCTTGCATCAAAATTAATTGAAAAGATCAAAATGAATTTTTTTTTTGTATGCAAGATCAAAATAATTTAAGACATACTATGAAATGCAAGTTAAGATGTGTCTCAAGAGCAAAATTACTCCTTACTCTGCCATCATACATCTAATAAGCTAGTAACAATAAAGATTAGCTAGTTAGTTTTATTTTTTTACTAAACTATGTACATGGTGTTGTTAATTATCCCTCCCCTCAACTAATTTAAGACATTGTCCCCAATGTCAAAATAAAGATAGGTAGAGTGTAGAAGTTCTTACCAGAAAACTGTAAATCTGGCCTGAAATAAGAAAAATTACAAAAAAAACTAAAACCATAAGAGAAAACAAAAATTCACAAGGACAAAGTCAAATCAAGTTTTTGCTTTTTGCTGTTGCTGCCTTGTTCCCAATTCAATGGAGTCATTGCTGGATGACGTTGGGGGACAAATTCATGTAGTTGATCAAGCAATTGTTCAGGAGTTGCAGCGGTTATAAGAATTTGACGTGTCGTTTATGAGATGAACCTTTGTTCTACAGCATGATCAAGAAAACAAAACAAACTGTCATAAAAACCATTAATATTTAAAATACCTATGGGTTTTTGGTGAAAGTTCAGTTGTGACCAGGATGTAATTTGGAAGAGCTCTTCCAAAGTTCTAAAACCACCAGGTAGGGCAATAAAGGCATCAGCATTTACTATCATAATGTTCATGTGTTGGTGCATGCAAGATACCATTACTTCATGACCTACTGTTTTTCCAGTGGGATTGCTAATAGCTAAAGGACTATGAATGACACCAAGGACTTTGCCACCTCCTAAATGTGCAGCAGTTGCTACACAACCCATTAACCCAAGACTACCTCCTCCGTAAACTAAATTGATTTCTCTCTCAGCTAGCACTCGCCCAAGATGGTGTGCAATATTTTCAAACTCTTTATCTTTCCCAGGATTAGATCCACAAAAGACACAAACACTCTTGATCCGACGAACTGAAGTGACTTCTATTTTTTTTTTTTTGGGTACTCTCACCTTATCAATGACCTGAAAAGAGTAAAGTGCATCATTTAAAGAATCAAAACTCAAATGTAATAATTACACCTATAAAGGAGGGGTAGATCCGTGTGTTAGGCAAGTTTGAAAAGAAGCACAACAATGATAATAGCTATATGACAAGGATAAAAGACTAATCTATATGTGTCAGAAGAAGATTGAAAATAGGCAATGCATATTTCAAAAAAATACGGTTAATTTTTTTTTTGATTTTTTTTAATAAACAAGAAGAAAAAGGAAAAATAAAAATAAAAAATAATACTTACAGGAGGTGTGATTGTGGCTCACATTTTCCTCTGGTGTTACGTCCAGTAACGGTTTGAATGCTCTTTATGGGCCGATTGTCGGTTTCCCATCTAATTTTCTTAAAAATTGGCAAACAGGGTCTTTTTGAGTCAGATTCCCGAGACTATAATGCTCATGTTCATCTTGGAATATTGGCCATAAATCGAGAAGTACTCTCTGCACATCTCCACTCGGATGCGTCTCAAGAGTCAATAGAATGTTATCTAAAGATTCCTTACTCATGCCATCCTTAATGAAGTGAATTTTATCAAGTCGATTTATAGACGCTATTCCAATTGATCTGCATTTTGTGTTACAGGTCCATATTGACATTTATAGCAGACTCGTAACCTTTTTGCTCTTCTCTTCTTTGCATATGAACTTTTGCCTAGCCCTGGCATATATGAAACAAGAGCGTCAGAAAATTCTCTTGTGATTCGGACCTTTGCTTTGATCAACCAGCGTATATCCACAGGGATGCCTTTGTGCATAAGTATTCTTAATCTCTCAAACCTTGCACAATAAATGTTAGTTGAAGCATTTTGAGGGAGAGAAGGGAATTGTTTGTAGAGGTTAATAAGTTGATTATCCATTTTGAAAGAAGGAAAGAAAAAAAGAAGAAAAAAGTGAGTAAAAGTATATACAGATTTCAGTGTTTGTGGATAACTGAAGGGACCGAAAAAGATTTTCACGGAGTACCGTTATCTGCCATTTAACCGGTGAGAAATCATCTGTCAAAGAAAACAAACAAAATAAAGATAGAAAAATCAAACTTTGATAGATTTTCTCATTTGGCACCGTTTTTTCTGTCTCGATTCCTGTGATAGCAAATAAGTCAAAGTTTGAAAAAAGGAAAAAAGTTAGAAAACTTTGGGTTGCCTCCCAAGAAGGGCTAATTTTAATGTCATCAGCCAGCGTGATTGAAGATTTTTCACGATCGATGGGTCCCCCCCAGTAATGATTCAATTTCTGGCCATTGACCTTAAACATGACTTCTTTTTTCTTTTTCTGTTTTTTTTTCAACAAAGTAGTGATCAATCATGGTAGATGGCCTCCTGCAGTTGAACTTCCTCCACGAGGTTCTCTTAAGCTCCTTCATAAAAATTCTTGAGGCGATGACCATTAACTTTGAACACTTTGTTGGTGGCTTCACTCTTAATTTCTACTGCACCATGAGAAAAAACATTAATAACAATGAAAGGACCAAGCCACCTAGAACGAAGCTTACCGGGCATAAGTTTGAGGCGAAAGTTGTAGAGAATGACTTTTTGACCAATGGTGAACTCTTTTCGTACCAACATCTTATCATGAAGGAGTTTAGTCTTCTCCTTATAGATTCGAGAGTTCTCATATGCCTCTAATCGAAGCTCCTCAAGTTCCTGAAGTTGGAGCTTCCGTTGAGATCCGGATTGACTCAAGTCAAGGTTACACTGTTTCACCGCCCAATAGGATTTATGCTCATTTTCCACCGGAAGGTGGCACGCCTTCCCAAAGACAATCCGGTACGGGGACATCCCTATCGGTGTTTTGTAGGAAGTTCGGTAAACCCACAGAGCATCCTCAAGTCTTAGGCTCCAATTCTTCCTATTAGGTTGGACTGCCTTCTCAAGTATGTGCTTGATCTCTCGGTTTGAGACCTCGGCTTGCCTGTTTGTCTGGGGGTGATAAGGTGTAGAAACCTTGTGCAAGACGCTGTGCTTTCTCATCAAAGCCTCTATTCTCCGGTTACAAAAGTGTGAACCCTGATCACTGATAATGGCCCTTGGGATTCCAAACCTGCAGAAAATCTGTGATCTAACAAAGTCCACAACAACTTTGGAATCATCAGTCCGAGTGGCTTTTGCCTCCACCCATTTAGATACATAATCAACAGCCAACAAAATATAAATAAAACCAAAGGAAACAGGGAAAGGGCCCATGAAATCAATACCCCAAACATCAAAGATCTCACAAGACAGCATAGGCTGCTGAGGCATCTCATTCCTGTGTGAAATTGTCCTTGTTCTCTGGCACTATTCACAAGACTTACAAAACAGATATGCATCATGAAATAGGGTAGGCCAATACAATCTAGAGTCTAAAACCTTCCTAGCTGCATGTTGGGAGCCAAAGTGCCCACCACATGCAAATGTATGACAAAAGCTAAGAATAGAATGAAACTCATGATCAGAGACACATCTTCTAATAATCTGGTCACTACAAAGCTTCCACAGATAAAGATCATCCCATACATAGTACTTAGACTCACTTTTCAATTTATCAGATTGAGCTCTAGTAAAATATGTATGAAGAACACCAGCAACCAAAAAATTAACCATATCTGCAAACCAATGGGAGGTGTTCTTACCTTGCAGCTACAGAAGCTACTCATATAGGAAGGAGTCCTGTATAGGGAAGGGATCTGAAGCTCTTTCAATGCGGCTCAAGTGATCTGCCACTAGATTTTCTGCTCTACTCTTGTCACGGATCTCTATATGAAACTCTTGGAGCAGTAGCATCCACCTTATTAGTCGAGGCTTTGCCTCTGACTTCTTCAAAAGAAACTTAAGAGCTGCATGATCAGTAAACACAACAACCTTAGAGCCAAGCAAATATGATCTAAACTTATCCAAAGCAAAAACAATGGCTAAAAGCTCTTTTTCGGTTGTGGTATAGTTGGCCTGAGCAGCATTCAGAGTTCTGGAAGCATAGTATATCACATGAGAAGCTCTCCCTACTCTCTGTGCCAAGACTGCTCCTACTGCATAGTTAGAAGCATCACACATTAACTCAAATGGCAATGTCGATCAGGATGATTTGGATGATAGAGGTACTGGTCAAGGCCTGCTTCAAGTGGTTGAAAGCTGCCTTACACTTGTCATCAAAATTAAACTCTACATCTTTCTGCAGTAAGTGGGAAAGTGGAAAGGCAATCTTGCTGAAGTCGGCAATGAAGCGCCTGTAGAAACCTACATAACCAAGAAAAGAACGCACTTCCCGCACACATGTGGGGTAAGTTAAACAAGTAAATACATCAATCTTGGCAGGATCTACCTCAATGCCCTTACTGGATACTACATGGCCTAAAACTATACCCTGTTCTACCATAAAATGGCATTTCTCAAAATTTAGCACAAAGTTAGTCTCAATGCATCTTTGCAGCACTCTAGATAGGCTAGCTAAACATGAATCAAAAGAAGACCCATAGACAGTGAAGTCATTCATAAATACCTCCATGCACTCCTCTAAGAAATCAGAAAATATGCTCACCATGCACCGTTGGAAAGTACCAGGGGCATTGCAGAGGCCGAAGGGCATCCATCTGTAAGCAAAGGTGCTGAAGGGACAGGTAAATGTGGTCACAGCCAGCCGTTCTAGCATCTGATCGATGAACGGAAGGGGGTAATGATCTTTCCGAGTGGCTTGGTTGAGACGTCTGTAGTCAATGCAAACTTTCTAGCTATTCTGCACTCGGGTTGGAATGAGCTCTTTCTTCTGGTTGGCCACGACAGTCACCTTAGATTTCTTTGGAACTACTTGCACCGGGCTCACCCACTTGCTATCAGAGATGGGATAGATAATGCTAGCCTGCAGTAGCTTAGTCACCTCTTTTTTCACCACATCTAGAATGAGAGCATTCAGTCTCCTTTGGGGTTGTCTCACTGGTTTAGTTTCTTCCTGAAGTAATATCCTGTGCATGCATGTGGAGGGGTTAATACCAGGGATGTCTGCAAGTGTCCAACCAATTTCCCCTTTGTGTTGCTTCAAAACTTCCAATAATCTGGTTTCTTGCTCAGGTTGGAGGTGTTTGGCCACTATCATCGGGACCTTCTCATCCTCCTCCAAGAATGCATACTTCAAATGCTTGGGCAATGGCTTAAGTTCAATGGAAGGTGGTTGCTGGACTGATGGTACTAGTTTTGGAACCGAAACTAAATCTGCCAATTTCTCAACAGTTGTACTTGCTGCACCTGCACCTGCAAGTTGTGCACAATCTTGCAAAACAACATCATCATATCCTATGGAATCAAAAGAATCATACTTAGCAGTAGGATGAATGACAACATCATTAATAACATCATCATTGCCATTAATAACAGAAACAGAATCATCAATGTCAGCAGAATTAACAACAGCACATGACAAGTATGTTGAAATCTCAGCACAGGCTGCACATATTGCATTGGGTTTACAACCAGAAAGTCTGAAGCAGGCAGAACAAGTATCGCAAGCTACTATCAGTGTATCCTACAATTTCAGGAAACTCTGCCAACATATCAGCATGCATATCATCAACTAGTAAATCAATGACATCAAAATGAAAAACAGAATGATCCTCTAAAAAGGGTATTTCATGGCATAAAAAATGTTAAACTGAATGATATCATCACCAAATTCCATGGAAAGGTTACCAGCATGCACATCAATATTAGTTTTAGCAGTTTTCAAAAATGGCCTACCTAGGATCAATGGGGGTGGGGAAGAAGCAGATTCATCTTCCATATTTAACACATAAAAATCAGCTGGGAATATTAAATTATTTACCTGAACCAGAACGTCCTCCAACACTCCTGCAGGTTGAGCAGTGCTCCGGTTTGCTAACTAAATGACAATGCCGGTGGACTTTAGCTCTCCCATATACAAGGAAGTGTAAACTGACTTTGACATTACATTGATGGAGGCTCCCAAGTCTAGCAAGGCATGAGTGAACTGTTGGTGCCCTATAGTGCAAGGGATGGTAAAAATGCCTGGGTCTTTGCATTTGGGAGGCAGGTTGAGCTTAATCAAAGCAGAGACATTTCT
Organism: Styphnolobium japonicum; assembly: GCA_023212625.1. Taxonomy (NCBI): domain Eukaryota; kingdom Viridiplantae; phylum Streptophyta; class Magnoliopsida; order Fabales; family Fabaceae; genus Styphnolobium; species Styphnolobium japonicum. Next base: position 10,288,581 of record JALBWW010000010.1, read on the forward strand.
CCCCATACTCACTTTTTCAGTGCCCTTTAGCTTCCTCTTATGGGTGCACATCTCTTTCAAAAACTTGGCATACTTGGAGATTTGTTTAATTGCCTCCAAGAGAGGTATATTCACCTCAACCTTCTGAAAAGTCTCCATAATTTCCTTATCCAAGTCAATCTCAACCATATGCCTCGGCTGTATCATTCGGTTGGGAAAAGGAAGAGGAATGTTGGAAGCTGATTTTTGTGAATGTTCATTTTTCTGCTGTACTGAATTTTCTGTCAATTGTTGGTTTGATCTGGTATTCTGCTTGGCTGTTGTAGGATCATTTGCTGTTGAATCTGCTCCAGCATCTGAATTTGCTTCAGAATCAATGGTAAAATTTGGAATTATCTGCTGCACTGGTCCATTGATTTGCTTACCACTGCGCAAAGCTATAACACTAACATTGCCTCTAGGGTTTGGAGTGGTTTGAGAAGGTAATTGGCCAGAACCCTGTGACTTTAATTCATGAATAGATGTGGCAAGTTGACCAATTTGAGTCTCCAAGTTCTAAATGGTGGTTTCAGTTCTCTGTTGAAACTGGATGTTATTGGTGGCCAACTGTTTCACCAAATCCTCCAACGAGGGCTCAGATTTCGTGGCTACAGGACCTTGTTCTTTGGAATGGTGGTCTACTTGGTCCAGCATGTGGCTGAAATTGATTTGTCCTTGCTTGCTTCTGGAATGGTAGTCTATACTGGTTTGGTGGCTGCTGATTTGATGCATTCCCATATCTTAGATTGGGATCGTCCCTCCATCCAGGGTTGTAAGTATTGGAGAATAGATCATATTTTTGTTGTTGCTGCTGATGGAACTGTGGCTTCCCAGGAAATATACCAGCTGCAGCCACAGATTGGTCTTGAAACTCAGAATCATCTTGCAATGTGGGGCACAAATCTTAGGATGAGAGGAACTATAACATATGCTACAAACTCTTGTAGGGGTTTGCACAGGTGGTTCGTGTTGTCCTATTGCCATCTGTCTGACCAAAGAAGTGAGCTCATCCAATCTATGTTCCACCCTTTGTTGATCAGCATGTGAAGAGGTATTAACTTCATTGACTACTCTGGTTGCAGCACCCATTCGAGTATCAAATTGCTGAGAATTTGATGCCATGTTTGAAATTAAGTTTCTAGCAGCAGCTGAAGTTTTATCTACCAATGCTCCACCATTTGTAGCATCAATCATACTCCTTTCCATTAGCATCAATCCTTCACAGAAGTATTGGATCAACAGTTGATCACTAATTTGATGGTGTGGGCAGCTCGAGCACAATTTCTTGAATCTCTCCCAATACTCATGGAGAGTTTCTTCGCTGATTTACCTTATGCCACAAATATCTTTCCTTATTGCAGCAGTTCTTGATGCAGGAAAGAACTTCTCCAGAAACAGTCTTTTCATGTCATTCCAAGAAGTGATGGCAGCAGGTTGTAAGTAATACAATCAATCCTTAGCAGCACCATCCAAGGAGAGAGGAAAGACCCTTAGCTTGATGTGATCTTCAGCTATTCCATGAGGTTTCATGGTGGAGCAAACAATATGGAACTCCATCAAATGCTTATATGGATCTTCACCTGCAAGACCATGAAACTTGGGCAGCAAGTGTATCAATCCATATTTCAACTCAAAATCAACATTAAGTTCAGGATATTGAATGCACAAAGGTTGATAATTCACATCAGGTGCAGCTAATTCCTTAAGGGTCCTATTGTTATAGTCAACCATAGTAAAATCAGCAGACTCAGTATCAGACATTGAAGTACTAACAGAAGCAGACTCAACAGGATTAAAAGAGTCAACAAGATTAGGTCCAATGTTAAGTTCAAACCCAATTCCAGAAGTAATTCTATTAGCTCTATGAATACTACTACCAGTCCTATGAATTCTATGAAGTGTATGAAATGTTCTATCAAATTCATGATCAAATGAATGTAAGGTACCGAGATTAGACCTAGTCATACAGCATGCAGTTCATAAGAAGGTATTAGAAAAGCAATAACAACTAAAACACTAAAAATTCCTAAAACAAATACTCCAAAAAAAAAATTAAACAAAAATAAAAACAGTATCAAATGAATTTTAAAAATTATGGAACCACCACAGGGTAAAATCTACACAAAAATGCTATCCAACCAAATAATAAAAAATATTAAAAAATTGAAAAAGTGGTCTAAACGATGGAATTTGGCTAAAATAAGGGTGACCTCACTAAATTTAGTGAGCCTTTCTCAAAATGACGTTTTCCATTAGTATACCAAAATTTAGGTCAATTAGAGATACTTTACCGAACCGAAATTCTTGACACAATGCCCTTTACCCAATTTCAGCCGAATTCCACTTGAAAAAGTTCAAAAACAAAACAAACACAATTGTTAGAGTTAGATGGGGTCTTGAAATGATCAAATAGTTGCCTTGGATCCCCGGCAACGGCGCCAAATTTGACAAGAGGTTGTCGAGACCTATCAAATAAATAACTGGTTCACAGACTATTTTGTAGTATAGAAAATGAACCGAATCGTCTCTCAAGGATTCAAAAACAAAGATTTAATTAGATCAAGATAATTAGAAAATGAGGGTTTTGTTGTTGATTAACAAGATTAATACAAGTATGAGACTTAAAGTTGTAAACAAATCTAAAGAAACAACCAATCCAAGAAAATTTACCGATCTTGAGTTTAACTCATCATTGATCACAAGGAATTCACTTAATTGCTAACCATGTTCTTGGTCTTAGATCACATCAAGAAGCCTTAACATGATCCAAGAATTCTCTACTAGATAAGCATCTAGGATTTGATTAACCAAGGTTAGATAAAGTAAGCACCATCCAACATAGATTAACTTAAGATCTAGAATTTAACCAAGCTAAACAATCTATCAAAAAGCTTTAATATATTGTTTAATATTTGTGATCCTCTTTGAATACATGATAATAAAGCTATTATCACATCAACATCTAAATCAAATTAAGCAATTTAATCTAGATAAAAATCAAAAGAGGAAGAAGAGAAACTTGAATAACAATTAAGCAATATGAACAAGCGAAACAAGATCTCCAAATTAAACATCAAGATGGCTAATCCCTTTGATTGATTATGAGAGCCTAGCCTTCCATGGATGGGAAGGAAGAACTTAGAAATAAAAGAACAAAAACGAAATTGTAAAGAGAATGGAGAAGAAGAGAAATAAAACTCTCACAAATACTCAAACTTTCTTCAAACTTACTTAAAATTGAATGAATGATAATACAAAGAGATTGACTCTATTTATACTAATCCTAGAAGCCAATTTGTACATGTACATAATCTAAATACAAGATTGAAAAGCATGGAAATTGTCAAATATGGAAGCTTGATGCATGGTTGGTGGGGTGGTGCATGGTAGGTGGGTTGGTGTATGGGTGGTGATTTTTAGTCAGCAACTCTTATCTGACTTCTGGCTTGATTTTCATAACCTAGACTGTGCATTTTGGCTTGGAGGTCTCATGAAAGTTGTAGCCAGTTATCTCCTTGAAATTTTGCAATTGGAATCATGCCATTTGGACTTTTAGAACTCCAGATATGCCAAAAACACTGCACCTACCTCAAGTTAGGTTGGCAGAACGTGTTTCCAAATTCAAACCAACTTGTAGCTTCATAATCATGCCTAAAACGATATCTATTGACTAAATGGTCTTCAGTGAAGTTGGAGATATGGGTCTTATCTTTCCAATGGTCAACTTTCAGCCCACGAGGAGGCCTAAAGCTCACTATGTAGTCCAATATGTGCACACTGCTCAGATTTCTGTGATAGCAAACCCACTCTGCATTGCAGGGATGTTTTGGACCCTTAGAAGTCCGATCCAGCTCTTGAGTTCTTCATGAAACTTGTAGAGCCTTGTCTTAACTTTCCAAAGACACCAAGATCACCTCAAATGGATCACCGAGTCCCAAGTTATGGCCTAACCAAGGAAGAAAGGTCAAAATGCATCAAAATCCGAAAATTATTCACAATTTGCATTAAAGCCCAACAACATTAAACTCATCTAAAATACTAATATTGGGCACAATAAACATCTAATAAAGCCTAATACAAAGCTAACATAAGTGTCTCAAATTGATTGATCATCCACCAATAATCACCATTCACCTCAACAGAGAATGGACCCACAACATATCACAAATGAATATAAAATTATGACCAAAGAAAAGGAATGGGATGGTTACCTTTAAATCTTCGTCAATTCCTAGTCGTGTGAGGGAGATTTGATTTTACTTGTGCTTGATTGAGATAAATGCTCTCACGAAACCCAAAACAGTTTGGGAAAAACACAAATTGGGCTAAATGAGATTGATTGCAGATGAAATTAGGGATTTTAGGGATTAATGGCACACATGCAGTCACGTCATGTCTTCACCATTAGTGATATTCATGAAGGGTTAACACAAAGGTTGGAATACCCAGTATTCTAAATATAAGGTGTCAAGTTGTTGAGTTTTGAACCACACAGAGATTCTGTGCATGACCCACCCATAGTTGGAGGGGGTTCTATGCTTTTTGGCCTAAAACTTTTTACTTCCATTCTCTCTAGATGTCTATCCTAGAACCTAAGAATCTCTAAGTCATTGGAGTGGTCATTCTTTGTATATTTGTGGAAGATGGACAACAAGCTGGAGAGTTCATAAAAGAATTAATTGGGTGCGGGTACCTAGGGGGATTTGAGAGGAGCATATACGGTTGTGTCATGGTCTATCTTTATGTCATGTTGGGTAAGCATCTAAATTCCCAAAAATTTCATTAAACGTATCTATCCATGCTTTGAAATGAACATTTAAGACTTATTAGATGAGAATTTGTTGATGATATACTTAAATGACGCATCGAGCTTATAATAGAGAATTTTATCTTTTAATTTGACATAGGAAATCAAGATGAACAATTTATCTTATCAAATGGACAGTTTAGACAAGAAAATTGCAAGGATCAACATGAAGATTATAATAGACAAGAGACGAGGAAAATATGTATGTCAAGCTCAAGGTACGTATTCATTTTCCTAGTGAGACCTATTTTTTAGTTTGATAAAATAAAATAGATGATATTATCACACTTATAATTTTAAATATAAATGTAAGAAATACTTCATCTCAAAATGAAATTGAAAAAAACACCAAAATGTTGAGAATGCTTCAGCTAGCATTCGAGGGCTGCTTTGCTGAACATATTTGCAAGTATATAGAAATTTCTAACTACTTTTTAAAATGACAAAATTGTTGATTTAATGAAATATTTAATTTTATGTATCAATGCCATTAATGCAGGAAATTGGTCATAACAAAGTGAGTCATTGCAAAATTCTTGCACATCTAATAATTTTTGTTCTGAGAATGGAATTTTCAACAATGCAAAGAGGAAAAATCTCCATCATCAATCAAGAGGCCCTCTGGAGGAGATTTCGGAATCATTCTCATAATGGAAAGTGGAATACTTTTCTTTTTAGTCATGATGTGCAAATATTAATTTATTAAATAAAATTATTTTATAATTTTTATTCACAATAATATTGTTATACGATCTATTAAGGTATTAATTTGAGTCTTCATGTTAGATTTTATTTATTTATTATTATGTAGAAGATATACCATATTCCTCAATCTTTTTGGAAATTATGTCGCTAGTCAAAGGAAAAGTGTAAAAGGAAGCAAGGAGAATTTTCAAAACAAGACAGGGTATTCATTTGAAGGTGTGTTAAAAAGCACATACGACCAATATATTGTGGCATAAGTGGTAAATACTTGGGCCCCTTAAGCATGTGGTCTGAGGTTTGATTTCTGACTCATGTGTATGGAAAAACATCTGTTGGGAGAGGTCAGCCTCTTAAATGGATCTCGGTACTTCGATGGATTAGTCCTCGCAGTCGTGCGGTGGATACCCTGGGAAACCAAAAAAAAAAAAAAACAAACACATACGTAAAAAGTATTTTTTAAAAATAATATAATAACATTGTAAAAATTATAGGGGAGAAACGTATAACTTGACTTGTTACGTTGTTCAATAATGAGGTCTAAAAATGTTGGAAAAGTGAAGAATAAGCGCTTTGATACATATTTAAAAAATAAAAGAGACATACAAATTGTGCAAAGTATAGAGAGTCATCCTCATCAGTTACACTATAAGATTGTGGAAAAGAGTAATTGAGAGTATATATATTAAGACAAAAAACCTGCATATCAAGAACCAATTTAGTTTCATGATAGGGAGGTCAACCATGGAGGCTATCTTCCAATTGTAGGATTTGATGGAAAGATATATAAGGAAACAAAAGACCTATACATGGTCTTTATTGATGTAGAAAACGCCTATGATAGAGTACAAGAAGAAGTTTTATGAAAGGATGAAGAATAAATGACTTTATATATATATATATATATATATATATATATATATATACATATATGTGAGGATCCACTTACACTAAGTGTAAGTCTTCACATACTTTTACCACTCAATAATTTTTTAGTAGAATGTGAATTTAACCAATCCAACTGTTAAATCATATGTTATTATCTTAATGACCATGCATACTAAATTTTAAATAAATCGGACATATATAGTTATCTAATATAATAGTAAACAATATACTTATATTTTAAAACCATATTATACGTTAAAATAAAGTAATGCGATGAAGTATCAAATAATTTTTTAATTGTAAGAAATTTTATGAGGTTGATCTATCTTATGAGAACTTTCAATTCAATGGTTGGATTGGTTAAATTCACATTCTATAAAAAATTATTGAGTGGTGTAAGTATGTCAAGACTTACACTTGATGTAAGTGGATCCCCACCCTATCTATATATATACATACACACACACATATGGGGATTGATCAACTTACACTGATGTAAGACTTAATTCACTTACACCACTCAATAATTTTTTTATTGAGTATACTTTTTATCGATCCAACCGTTAACTTATAACTATCCATCATGTTGATCATTTGTGTCAAATTTATAAATAAGAATATAATCAAACAATTCGTATTTTTTTATATATTTCAATAGTTTATATTACGTTAATTTTTATGTATATCAATGAGTAACAAAATAATTTCTGATTAATATGAAAATATATAAGTATGATCTACATGATAGAAACTTTCAATCTAACGGTAGATTTTGTAGGAAATAATCCAATAAAAAGTTATTGAGTGATTAAGTTTTACACCGATGTAAGTTGATCCCGATATATATATATATATACACACACACACACATTTGAGTTATAAAGGATATGTATGACATGAAAATGACTAGTGAACTCATGGGTTTACATCATATTTTCCTATCACAAAGGTTTGCACACCATTGACTTTGAGAGTGTATTAACGTTGTTTGATTCATGTATACAACCCATTTAGTAATTAACGATTTTGTTGTTGTAATGGTATTAAAGAATAAGAAAGAAGAGGGCATAAAATGTTTGTGAAAAATAAAAGGAATGGATGAAATAACTTAGGAATGTGTTTGACTATTTCAATTGGTCATATGCTTTTCAATTAAGCCTATTCGTTCCAAGATTTGTCTATATATTATTGTGTTTCCTTTATGATAATCAACGTTCTCCATTTAAAATGCAAAAAAAAAAAAAAGTGACTTTTGAATCGAAAATATGTACTCAAACAGAAGTCCCCACCAAAAGAAAAAAGAAAAAAGAAAAAGAAAGAGGAATTCGGTGAGATACTTGCATGAACAATTGGTAGAGAAGAAGCATCGATCATTTTTTCAGTTGCACCACAAGAATAGCACCAGATTTGAACTGTTAGCATGGCAATTATTGAATTTTAGAAAGTAGGTTGACAAGCAGGCTCACTGCATCACAACATGCAAGTGGATGTAGCAGCCTATATGGATTCATATTGTTTATGCTTTCTGAGCACATTTTGAGTGGAGAAAAAAAGTAACGAAAGGACAAATGAGGAGAGATCCAAATCACCCAAAATTTAATTTTCAAAACATTTGTAAATTAGCGTCTAGTGGTTCACGTATGGTTTGGCATATTCAAAGTTGGATCAAAAGAGATTGAAAGGTGTTGTTCCTTCATTTGAAAAAAGACAATAGAAGTGTGGACTCTGGACTGACTAGCAAACTTTAGCCTTTGTCTTCCTCCTGGATTCCACATGATTAAACTCAATTCTGCTGAGTGCTGAGCTCACAATGCTTCTTTCTTCTGGTGCTAGGGTTACTATGCTTCGTCTAGTCTATGTGTAGTTTTCTTGTTTTTGGCTTCAGCCCAGTTTGATTGGGAAGAAAAAGGGATAAATATAATTATTGAATAATCAATATCATCACAATTGATAATAAAGGGCTGGAAAGATTTTCCTAAAATTCATGCCATCGAACCGGCGAGACTTTCGGGTCATGGTTCGATTGGTTTAACTGATCGAACCGGATGACGTAATAATTATAATTATAATTATTTATATACGTATCAGTAAATCTAATAATATGAATTATAAAAATTGACTACATATGATAATATTTATTATTGTATTCACTTAAAATAACCTTATTTTGAGTGTATAGGAGATTTTAAGAAAAAGAATTAGGATTTAATCCTTCTTTTAAAAAATAACTATTATTATTTCTTTCAAAAATACTCATAATTATCAAAATAATGGTTTTTTTTTATTGGTTGGTCTAACTACGTTCAGTCATTTTTCATCACGTAGATCTTAAAAAATTAAGTGATATCGATATAAAATACATCCAAATCGGACGAACGAGTAAAAAATTATGACTTTTGAGAGATAGATGTGAAAAAAATCTTAAAAAACTAATTAAAAATATGAAAAAGTAATTTAAAAATATGAAAAAGTAATAAAAATTCAAAAAAAGTAATTTTTTTTTTAAGAACCGGCCAGTTTTCAAGAAACAACTCGGTTCAAACGGTTCACTAGTTCAATCCGATTTTTACCAATTTTGACAGTTCAATGGCCTAACTTGTTCTTTGAGTTAAACCGAACTGTAGACACATCTGGTTCCTTGTTCAACCAGTCCGTCCGGTCGGTCCAATCCGATTTTTAAAATATTGGTTAGAACAGTACTAAGACTCTTACAACACTTGTCCCCACAAAAATGAGTTTTTCTTTTCTATAAGTTTTTTTGGGCAAATAAATCAAGATACAAATGTAACTAAAATCTTGATTCTTAGTGTCTTACGATAACAACTGAAGGCAAATGGTTTATCCTTATAATTATATCCTCACCTTATTTACTAAAGTGCATGAATTAAACCGGTACTCGTGGTCTGGCTCAATAATGCTTGGTCCTGTAAAGTTTTCCGAGTGCAAATTAATATTGAAAATGCGTTAGAAGTTTTAACTAAACTCCTGTAACAAAAATATAATGGATTTAATATAAAAATAAAAGGTTATCTTCTACAGTCAAAGCAAGGAATCTTGCGAGCGTAAGACCTTGACATTTGACAAGTAGCATATCTAGTACAAACTTCTTGTGTCACATTGTTAATCACGATTGGTGGGTTGCCAGTTGCCTTGTTCATCAATTTCATCATCTTTTTGGTCATTGTAGGTCCTAGCCCCTAACATCCTTATCAATCTGATTATTTATGGAGCCTCTCTTCTCGTTTAATTAACCCCGCTGAATTTGCTCGTTGGTGGTCCCTTTTTCACTTCATGTCCATCAACCAAGTTGTGGTCTGAGGATAGCCTTTTCTCCACATGTGCAGAGATAATTATTTTGCAGAGATAAAATATCGTGATAGGGACTACACATTAACTAGTGAAGTTTCAATGGTTGAGCTACCTCTTTCATGATCTTGGCCTCATTATTTACCTCGCTGCTAGACCATCTTACTCTGATAATAATGCTGCATTACACAGACACACACACACACACATATATATAGTGCCTATGATGGATAGATACTTCAAAAATAGTGACGTATTTGTATTATATTCGTATCCGATATCAATATTCGTATAATACTACTGCATCTATATTTACTATTACTTAAAAAATAGGGATATGTATTCGAGCCTCGTTCTCATCGATTATCTCTCTTAAAACATATTTTTATTTTAGTAATCTTTTCATCCTCAAAATTATAATAAATTAGTAAAGAATTTTACAAATTTTAAAGTTTATTTTTTTACATCTATAAATATAAATTTATTTTATTCTATATATATTATCGTACCCGTATTCTAATTTTTTTTACAAAATTAAAATATTTACGTATCATAACTTATCGTATTAAATACTCATACTTGTATCATGCAACATAGTAGCCCAACCCTACATTCTTTGAACGTACAAAGCACACATAGAGTTGCAACACAGTAGCCCAACCCTACATTCTTTGAACGTACAAAGCACACATAGAGTTGAACTATTCTATTTAAGGAAAAAGCTACTATAGCCAGTGTGATCCAGCCCAGAAATGTTCCTTCCTACCTACATCTACCAAATATATTCGCAAAATCTCTTGGATAGGATAATGAGAGAATTAATCTTTAAGTATTGTTAATAAGGTATATTTAATCTTAAATGATATAAATGATTAAGAAAGACTATTCAAATTTTATTTATTGAGAGGAGTTGTTAGATTTCACTTAATAGACAAAAATACATTTAATGAAAATTCTTTCGAAAGACTATGTGAATAATTATTATTTTTATTTAGTGATTGAGTGTTTCTACGAAGTGGCTAATAATAGTATATAAAGTTCTAAATTTACAAGAAATTTGAAAGACAATATGCAAATGACTATTTCTTTTTATTGAGTAGTCTAGTATTCTCATGGAGTGGCTAACAATAGTAAATAAAGTTCTAAATTTATAAAAAAGTTTAGAAGACAATATGCGAATAACTATTTCTTTTTATTGAGTGGTCAAGTATTCATACAGAGTGGCTAACAATAATAAATAAAGTTCTAAATTGGTAAGAAGTTTGGAAGACAATATGTGAATGACTATTTCTTTTTATTGAGTGGTCAAATATTCTCGTAATTTAGCTTGTCCAATACATCATCGAAACCAAGCTGGCAGACCAAATCAACGGTCGCCAAACCATCACAATCCTAGCCGTCAACAACTTCTCCCTCTCCGGAAAGTCCCACAATGTCATCAAGTCAATCATTAGCTCCAACGTTATCCTTGACTAATTCAATGAGAAAAAACCCATAAGCATTGATGATAGTCACACTCAGTTAAACCTCTTTGTATCTTACACATACAATAATACTTTTTAATACAAAATCTCCTTGACAATTGAAAGAATCCTTATTGATGAAGATGCATTATTCAGAGGAGCTGCGAAAAAGAAAATCCTTAACAAGAGAGAAGCACATAAATCTATGATGTTTATTGAGGAAATTACGCGTGCTTCGTGCTGTCGCTTGTGAAGAAGAAATCGAAGGGAAGCTACAACACTAAAAACCCTAATACAATAAGGGGCAGATGACGAAGCAACAAGATCAACAATACTTTGCAACTTTTCTTCTGATTGATAATGATATTTTTGTCCGTTAAGTGAAATTTAATGGTCCCTCTCATTAAATAAAATTGGAATGATCATTCTTAATAATTTAAACTTTTTATATCCCTTAAAATTAATATACCTTATTAGCAGTCCTTAAAATTAATTCTCTTTAGAATGATTTCATCCACATCATGAGCAAATTCATATTTGCATAATACCTTGATTATAGCTTATTGATTCTTAGCTAATCCCTTGATTAATGGGATTTAATTTGTATGTTAGTTAACCATCCTGACATATTTTCCCTTGATTGCTCCTTGCAATTATATGTTTAATTTCCATGTATAGCCTGGCCTTTCTGTATTTATTTGTTATGTAAATGGCTCATTTGGCTAGTTACCAAAATTCACTTTATCAATATTGTTTCTATGGATACAAAAATTAAATTAGTTTAGGCTCTGTTTGGTAAAAAGTAGTAGATAGTGGATAAGCTAACTAATAGCAAATAACAGATAAGCTAGCTGATAGCGGATGAGTTTATAGCGAATAGCTAATAGCGGATAAGTTAGCAAATTGAGTTTGAAGTATTTGATAAAATTAATGATTGAACTAACTGATAAATGTAAAATGACATAAAAGAACATTTTTAATTAATGGTTAAATTTCATCCATCAATATTTAATATGACAAAATATTTATTAATTATTCATAAAATAAATTTATGTTAATTAAACTAATTATTAAGATATTTAGAAGTTAAAATTTTGAAATTTATATTTTAATAATCTAATTTAGTTATTTACTTATTTATTTATTATCATTAAAATAATTTTTATTGGTTAAAAATATTATTTTAAATTTTCTTTTCATTTAATTTTTCATGCTTTATAAAAATATATGTATTATAAAAATATACGTAACAACATAGATGTATATAATTTTTTAAATATATATATACACACGAAAAATATACTTAACAATATATATAACATAATTTTTGTAGTACAGTATAATAGAGGATAGGGGAGGAATTTAATTAAAATAATAAGGGTAAAATGAAAAAAAAAACAATACACTATAAGCTATAAGCTCAAATACTACTTTAAATAATATTTGAAAAAACACTATAAATTATTAAAATAATATTATAAGCTACTAATTAGTAAATAATTTATTTTTTTAATTTGCTATCTACTAGTCAAATATGCTATAAGCTAGTAAATTAGACTTAGCAAATAGAGCCTTAATTAATCTCAACTATGCAAAAGCTAAAAAGCTCGGTTGGCTTATGTTTTGTTATAGAAAATGATGGTTATATGAATACGTAAAGAGTCTCTGTAGAATTTGAATGGTTCAAAAGAATTCAAATAAAATTTTGTTGCTATATGCTTCTGTCAAGTTTGGCACTTGATGCTGACGTTTCCAACGCAAGAAATTTCAATGATGCTAGCTAGATGGACCATTGAACCAGAACAAAATATATATATCCTTTATTGATATTGCAACCATTTCACTACGCCATTTATGAAAGTTAAACAAATGATTTGGATTTTAGTCAGCAGAACACGTTTGTGGACCACAATCTAGTTAATTAAGGTGCTGCAATGAAAAAGGGAGCACGACAGGTGTTCCAACTTCCAAAGGCCTTATTAGTGATTTATAATTACTTAATAATTAGTTAGTTAAGTGTGATTAGTTATATAGTTAGTTACATTTTTAAGGTTATATAAGTCATCATTGTATATAATTTCCTCACATTTTTTCATTTAATTAATTTTACTTTCATCTTTTTCTAATTTTTTCTCTTTTAAGCCATGTTTCTCAACACTGTTTCAATTTTACTTCAACATTGTTGTTCTTCTTGGCCTGCCTTCGGTCATATTTTCTTTAACTTTTCGACTCACCCTCATGGTTGATTTTCGCTAAGTTTTTCTTAAGATAAGTGTATTTTAAGATTAATTTTTGTGTGAATTGAAGTTAAGTCTCCCCTCCTATTGAAGAGTCCAGCCACCTACCCATGCCACCCACTCCAGCTGTAATGTCAACAATGGTAGCATGGTAGGTAGGAGCTCAAAGTCATCAACCACCAAAGTTTGGTGGCCAAACTTTGACAATTTTCAGCAGCCCCTATCCTATAAATAGACATCACTCATCTCTTGTAAATGCATTCAGTAGAAGTGTGGGTATCCAGAGAGAGTGAGAAAAGCCAGAGAGCTTGAGAGATTTTGAGAGTTTTTTGTATAGAGAATAATTCTCTTGTAAATTCTATTCAGAGAAATAGAGTGAGTTTTTCTCTCAATTCTTATTCATTTTCGTGTTTAAATGAGTTCTGGATACCCAACAAGTGGTATCAAAGCTTGAGTTGAGTGTTGGGAGGGTTTCTTGAAAGCACAAAGTCTCTGCTCTTAAAATTCGAATTTTTCAAACACCTCCATTTGGTGTTTTGACCACTCCAACAGATTCCTGGTGTCAAGACGAGCACAACGGAATTTTCGGCAGGCCAAACGGACGCCGGACGAAGCCACACTCTCCGCACTCTCCGGGAACTCTGCCTGAGAGTGGGCGTCACTCTCCCCACTCTCCCCACTCTCCAAACCAAGGTTGAAGACGACCCAGTCAGCACCACGTCAGCGCCACATCAGCGCCACGCAGCATTAGTGAGTGCCACGTCAACAGCCACGTCAGCATCCAGCCTGAACTTTCAAAAATTACAGGTTGACCCCTATATTTTCTGAAATTATACTTTAGCCTCTGATCTTTCAGAAATTACAATTTGATCCTTCAAGTTCCTGAAATTATATTTTAGCCCCTGATCTTTCAGAAATTACAATTTGACCCCAAAAGTTTCTGAAATTATACTTTAGCCCCTGATCTTTTAGAAATTGCAAATTGACTCAAGAGAGTCAAATTTCCCATTTTCGACCGTTCCAGACATTTAACGGTGTTTTTTACTTTTGAAGGAATTCAACTTTGTTTTTGGACAAGTTAGTGTTAATGGAGTGAATCCGCATCATCGTGAGCAATGCTAAAGCTCACCTCTACCAACTATACACTATGGAGACCCTGATGGAAGATCTCCTTAGTTGTAAAGATTTGTACGATCCCCTGAATTAAAGGGTGTAAACCCGATCCTACAAAGGAAGCAGAGTGGAAGAAATCAAACAAAAACTATTGGTCGATCCGGTCAATGGATTGATCATAGTGTCTTCCACCATATTGCAAAAGAAACAAGACGATATACCCTTTGGACAAAGTCGAGGGCATGTATCGTGCAAAGACCGCTTCTAATAAAGCCTTAATAATGAGGCTTATTGGTTAATCCTAAACCGAGTAGTGGAACTTCGCTTGCCGAGCACACAAGTGAATTTCGTGAGCTTGATAAACCACCATCGTCTCAGTAGAAATGGAGCTTGGGGATGAAACACAAGCGCTCTTACTTCTCGCCACTTCCGACACTTGGGAGACGCTAGTAGTCTCTCTCAAGAATTTACCCAAATGGGAAACTTACCATGTCCTTTGGTTAAAGATGCCCCTGCTCAACGAAGAGGCCGTAAGAAAGGATACGGTGAGCACCAACCGCCTCATGCCCTTGTAACGTAAAAACCGAGGGAGACAACAAAGAAGTAGTCGAGGCCGAGGAGACAACAGAAAATGGTCGAAGCAATGGAAGGGGGAAGGAGCATGAGTAGAGGAAGATCCACGTGATGGAAGAAGGCCGACATACAAGTGCTACCACCGTGGAATGGAAGGTCATTTAAAGAAGAACTGTCAAGATTGCAAATGAGAGCAAGGGCAAGGTAGTTCTCAACCAAAGAATAATGATGGAGACACTTTTGTCACTATCCCCTGAGAGATAGCTTGCTCCATCAATAATGAGACATGCCTACACGCCTCAAGAGAAGACACGTAACGGGTAGTAGATACCGCATCATCCTACCATGTGACTCCCCACAAAGAGTTCTTCACAACATATAAAGTCAGGTGACTTTGGAACAGTTGAAGATGGGAAATTCCGCTTCCGAGATTGCCGGAATAGGTGATGTTAAGATCCAAACAAATGCGTGGGGAGCACAATCACCTTGAAGGATGTCGACATGTGCCGATCTTCTGCTGAATTTACCGTCGAGTAGCAGCCTCGACAAACAGTGGCTATGGTCATCGCTTTGCAATGGCGCATGGAAATTAACAAAGGCACCATGGTAATCGCCGAGGTCATATTTGTGGTACTTTATATAAAACTTATGTGAAGATATGTGCGCATACCTCAACATAGTAGAAAAAGAGGCTTCACAAAATCAGGCACTGCAGGCTTGGTCACACGAGTGAAAAAGGTTTGTCTACCCTAGAGAAAAAGGAGCTTATTACTATTGCCAAGAATATTGCTCCGCATCCTTGCAATCATTGTTTGTTTGGCAAGCAACATAAAGTCTCTTTCGCTTTCTTCTTCAACGAAGATCGTAGTTGCTCACCTAGTACACTCGATGTTTGTGGTCCCTTGGAGGCGAATCATTAGGCTAAATGTACTTTCCGACATTCATTGATGATGCTTCTCAGCGTGGGTGTACTCATGAAAACAAAGCGACCAGGTATTTAATTACTTCAAGTTATTTCATGTCATGGTAGAACGTGAAACTGAAAGAAGTCATGTCTCCGATCCGATAATGGAGGCGAATACACTTCCAAGGAGTTTGATGCCTATTGTAGAGTCAAGGCATCCGACATGAGAAGACAACCCCATCGCACCCCACAACATAATGGTGTAGCCGAGAGAATGAACCGACCATTATGGAAAGAGTCAAGCATGCTCGGGCATGGCTAAGTCGCCAAAGCCATTCTGGGGAGAAGCAGTCAGAGCCGCCTGCTACCTAATCAACAGATCACCGTCAGCACCGCTGGATTTTGAAGTTCCAGAGAAAGTATGGTCTGGTAAGCATCCTTCATATTCTCATTTGAGAGTATTTGGTTGTCTAGCTTTTGCGCATGTATCCAAGGAGCTTAGACAAAAGCCTCGATGCAAGGACAACCACTTGTATCTTCATAGGCTATGGAGATGAGGAATTCTGACACAGTTATGGGACCCAAAGGAGAAGAAGGTGATCGAAGGTGGACGTAGTGTTCCATGAAAATCACTATAAAAGACATTGAAAAGCCCACAATGTCTCAAATTCCGTAATCCAAAGGCCCAAGAAGATATTTCAAGTTCAACACCAAAGACAAATGTTGCCACAGTAACAATCTAGTGCCCGAGGAAATACCAGGTATGTAAGAGGAGGAAGAAGAAGAGGGTGTTGAAGGTGGGGAGACACAACCTCATCCACCAAGACGTAGGACCATCACAAGGAACTGATGATGGTGAATCTCCTAATCCGTAAGTTCGAAGATCTGACGAGGCCTGATTCCGTCAAAAAGATATCCGTAATCCGAGTACAGCTTGCTTACATCGAAGATGGCGAACCGTAAAATTTTCAAGAAGCCATATCTCATAAGGATAAAGAAAAATGGTTGTTCGCAATGCAGAGGAGATGGAATCACTCAGTAAAAATCATACTTATGAGATAATTAATCTTCCACAAGGGAAAAGGCCCCGAAAAACAAATGGGTATTCAAGTCAAGAAAGATGGCAATGAAAAGTGGTGAAACACAAAGCTCGATTGGTAGTCAAAGGATTCCAAAGGTGCGGAATTGACTTTGATGAGATTTTCTCACCAAAATAGTAAAAATGACTTCAATAAGTGGTTATTCTTGGCTTGGTAGCCGCTTAAACCTGTAGCTTGAACAGATGATGTCAAAACAAAGATTTCTTCATGGAGATCTCGAAAGAAGAAATCTACATGCAAATAGCCTAAGGTTTCGAGGTCTCGCATAAGAACCTCGCTTGCAAGTCAAAAGAGCTTGTATGGTTTAAAGCAAGCACCAAGACAAGCAGTACAAGAAGTTTGACTCGGTATGGTGAGTCAAGGCTACAAGAGAACCGTCGCAGATCGCTGTGTTTATACTCGTAGGTTTTCTCGATGGAAATTTCATGTTTTTCTACCGTATGTAGATGATATATTGATTGTGGGACAAGATGCAACGAAAATTAAACAAATTAAGAAGGAACTCTCCAAGTCTTTTGACATGAAGGATCTAGGACCTACCAATGCATTCTTGGAATGCATATAGTTCGAGACAGAAGAACAATGTGTTATGGCTATCTCAAGAGAAGTATATTGAACGAGTGATCAAAAGGTTTAATATGCACAATGCCAAACCAATAGCATTCCATTAGCCAATCACTAAGTCGAGTAAGATTTCGCGGCCCTCATCCAAGAAAGAGATAGAGAAGATGTCAAGAATACCTTATTCTTCAGCTAGCTTGGAAGCTTGATGTATGCAATGGTGTGTACAAGACCGCATATTGCTCATGCAAAGGTACCGTGGAGTCGCTTTTCTCTCTAATCCTCGGGAAAGGAGTACTGGGAGGCAATGTCAAGGGATTCTCGTGTATTTAAAAGGTACATCAAAAATATGTCTTTGTTACTGGGAGCCGATCCAATCCTCGGAAGGTTATACAGATGCGTACATGGCAGAGATCTTGATGGTAGAAAATCTACTTCAGGATTTCTCACACTTTTGGCAGTGGGGAGTCATTTCATGGCAATCAAGATTGCGTGTAAGCGCGTTGCTCTATCCACAATGTACAGGTAGTATATTAGCCAGGAGAAGCCGGGAAAGAAATGTTGTGGTTAAAGCGTTTTCTCCAAGAACTTGGAATCAAGCAAAAGGATTACAAGGTACAGGATACCAAAGTGCTATAGATTTCGAGCAAGAATTCAATGTATCATTCTCGTGCAAAGCACATTGATATCCGCTATCATTGATACGCGAGATCATAGATAAAGAACTATTGAAATTAGTGAAGATCCACACAAAAGAGAATCCAAATTGACATGTTAACAAAGGTCATACTAAAGAAAAGCTAGAGCTATGCAGACATACCGAATGCTTGTTAGATAACAATTGCTCCAAGAGTGGTCGGAGGGGGAGAATTGAAGAGTCCCCCACCTACCCATGCCACCCACTCCACCGTAATGTCAACAATGGTAGCATGGTAGGTAGGAGCTCAAAGTCATCAACCACCAAAGTTTGGTGGCCAAACTTTGACAATTTTCAAAGCTTTCCTCATCCTATAAATAGACATCACTCATCTCTTGTAAATGCATTCAGAGAAGTGTGGGTATCCAGAGAGAGTGAGAAAAGCCAGAGAGCTTGAGAGATTTTGAGAGTTTTTTGTATAGAGAATAATTCTCTTGTAAATTCTATTCAGAGAAATAGAGTGAGTTTTTCTCTCAATTCTTATTCATTTTCGTGTTTAAATGAGTTCTGGATACCCAACACCTATGATATTAAAACACACTTTTTATTGACGAGTGATTCTCACGTACTTTGAGAGTACTGCATCAGTTCACTAAAACATAACATGTCACAGTATAGCAACACATGCCACTGAATTAAAATTTAGATTAAATTTTAACTGTTAAAAGTATTACTCCAAAGTATATATGAATTGTCCCTCATCGTCTTAGTACATTTAGGAAAACTAACTACCTTAAACTCTGACTCAAAATTCAAACTCAAGCACCAAGAGCTTAATTGAGTTGAGTTGGGATTTAAATATTTTGTCTATTTTCTCTGTTTCCTTCCCCTACCCTCAATTAAATGTTGGCAAATAAAAAAAAATTAATAATTAAGAGAGAAGTTATTACTAAATAAGAAGAACTTTTTTTTCTTACTTGGTTATCAGCATTTAATTGAAAAGACAAGAAAGGGACATAGAAAGGGGAGAAAAGATTTTAATACGCTAAGTTGAATATACAAAAGTATACTTAAGTTTGTTTAAATAAAATAGGCTAAAATGTAAGGAACCCTATTTAACTATAGGTCATGGGCAGAGAACCCTATTGTGGTTTAAAACTCTCCAACTTCACACCTTGAATTCTCCTAAACATGTACGGAAATCCTTCTATTAAAGAAATAAATATTAAATATTTTTTGAGTTCTTAAAATATTAAATACTTCTATTTTTCATTTAATATTTTCTCTTTTAAGTAATGACATTTGTTAACTAATATCCTTAAAGTATTAGTAAAAGAATTAAAAAATATATTAAATAAAAAAATAAAACATTTAATATCTCAGAAACTCAAATAAATAAATTGTGTCATACATGCCACATTTGACTTGGCTACTCTGCTTGGACAAGTGATGCAGGGACCTTGATGGAAGCTTGTAATATCAACTAGTAAATTTCCTGGCCATTTTGCATCTTAGATTCTGGATAGCATCTATGATTATGCATTTAAGATTCTTATATTATATATAATAGTATATAAAATTCATGATAACAGTTTATTCTTAACATAATAAAAGATAAGACGAGGAAAGTTAAGTCATAGCCATTCCTACAACTCCTTCACCTTCACAGATATTCTACTTGCTGTTCTGCTTTGTTATTTGGAAAACCAACCTCCAATACTAAAGAAACTAAACAATGGATTCGCCCCATACCCAAAAGCCTCATGTTGTATGTGTACCATTCCCAGCACAGGGCCATGTAAACCCCTTCATGCAATTAGCCAAACTCCTTCGTTGTATGGGTTTCCACATAACATTTGTGAACACTGAGTTCAATCACAGGCGTTTTGTTAAGTCTCTTGGACCAGACTATGTGAAGGGCCTGCCAGATTTCCGATTTGAGACCATACCAGATGGTTTGCCTCCATGTGAGATGGACGCAACCCAAGATATTCCACCATTGTGTGATTCAACTAGGAAACATTGTTATGCTCCATTGAAAGAGCTAGTAAGGAAGTTGAACTCTTCACCTGAAGTGCCTTCAATTAGCTGCATAATCGCTGATGGGAGTATGGGATTTGCTGGAAAAGTGGCAAAGGATTTGGGCATACCGGAGCTGCAGCTTTGGACGGCCTCAGGTTGTGGCTTCATGGGATATTTGCAATACGATGAGCTTGTCAGAAGAGGCATTCTTCCATTCAAAGGTGCGGTTTGTCTCTCTCTGTAAGTTTTCCATTCCATCATGTCTAGTGTTTATGTGTGATGATGACTAAAGATAGCAACAAACCGCATGTGTTCATGTTTCCAAGAACAGTTTTTTGTTTTTAAAAATAAAAAAGATAATAAAACTGATTTGGAATAATGTTTTTTTGCTTGATTTAAAAAAAAATTTGAACAGGGTATATATTCTAAAAACAAACAACAGTTTTTTTTTTTTTTTTACTTTTTGGGTTTATCGTTTGGGAAACACTGTTGTCAGACCTAAACATATCTTTCTTTCTTAATTGGTAATAATTTTTCTCTTAGTATTTAGTGTTTTTTTTTTTTTTTGAGTTGTAGCATATTTAATTGGAGAGACTTGATCGGGGACAGAGAAAGGAGATAGAAATTTTGATTGCTATGGATTATATATAGTAGCCCCCTAAATATATATTTTGAAATTGCATATATGTCATGTGTGGCTATGTGACTCGACTTTCAGTTCTATGCTATTAAATATGATTGAGGCTCATTTAAATAGCTTATCAAATATGTTCATAATTTTATATACCTCTCCCTTCTCACTTAAACACATCTTTTTGCCTCTTTATGCCTTTTACGAGTGGGAGATGTTCGCCTACTTGCTTGTCAATGAGCAACTGGGCAAGTATCTTTAAAAATACATCGTAGTAATTTTCATGGGATTTTGAATACGTAAATGGAAAACAAAAATTATTTCGCCCCAACAATTTATCTCACGATCAGTCATTGATGACATAACTTGACATAACTCAAAAAAAATTAATGATACTTGCACAAACAAAATCTTCACAAAACTTTTACAGACTCCAAGGTGGATTTATTTGGGCCATTCAAAAAAAATTATAGTGAGACTCAGATTTGATCCAATCACTTACATGAGATTTTGTGAGAGTTTTGTGAGAATTTTATTTGTACAAGTATCATTTTTCCTTCAAAAAAATATTGTTAAGAGAACTGTATGGTATCGGAGAATATTAATAACTATTATGTGATTGTTATCGAGCGATTCTCATTATATAATCTAATGGTGAATGATGCAGGAGGTAGCATAACACAAGGTCCCACAGAAACCTCTTTAATGTATGTAGGTGTGACCGAAACTTAGCTCAAGAAATTAAGGTGGAGATGGATATTTAGGTACAGATAATAGGTTCAATTTGTGGTAAAAATAATGCTCATTATTGTAACAAAAATGAAATTATATATATAGTTCCACAAATTCGTTGTTAATGAAAATGAATTTTCTTTAATTTTCACTATTATCTTGTTAAAGAATATTTTATGATTTCAGTTTTCTTATGAAAGTATTTTATGCTTATTATCTAAAGGAAAATATAACTGCAAAAATGACTGTATCAAATTTAAAACAAATATTAAATGTTCAAGTTATCTAACTGAGTAACTTAATTACTTTTGTCAAATTTTCAGATGAAAATTTTGTTGCTGATGGCACCTTGAATACAAGTCTAGATTGGATCTCAGGAATGAAAGATATCCGACTCAAAGACATACCAAGCTTCATTAGAGTGACCACTCTAGAGGATATCATGTTTGATTTCTTGGGTTCTGAGGCGCGAAACTGTTTGGGATCATCTTCAATCATAATTAACACATTTCAAGAATTGGAGGGTGAGGCCCTTGATGCCCTTATGGCTAGGAACCCTAACATATATAGCATCGGTCCACTTCACTTGCTAGGTAGGCATCTCCCTGAGAAGGAAAAGGGCTTCAAGTCAAGTGGGTCAAGTTTTTGGAAAAATGACTCACAATGCATCCAGTGGCTAGACAAATGGGAACCTTGCTCAGTCATATATGTTAATTATGGAAGTATAACTGTCATGACTGAGTATCACTTGAAAGAATTTGCTTGGGGACTAGCAAATAGCAAGCTACCATTTTTATGGATAATGAGGCCAGATATAGTAATGGGTGAAGCTATAACTTTGCCACAAGAGTTCTTAGATGAGGTCAAAGATAGAGGATATATAACAAGCTGGTGCCGTCAAGAACAAGTGCTTGCTCATCCATCAGTTGGGGTCTTTCTAACTCATTGTGGCTGGAATTCTACACTTGAAGCTATATGCGAGGGTGTGCCTATGATTGGTTGGCCGTTCTTTGCTGAACAACAAACGAATTGCAGGTATGCATGCACAACTTGGGGAATAGGGATGGATGTTAACCATGATGTAAAAAGAGAGGAGATAACATCACTTGTGAGGGAAGTGATGCTGGGAGAAAAGGGGAAGGAAATGAGACAAAAGTGTTTAGAGTGGAAGAAGAAAGCAATAAAAGCTACCGATTTAGGAGGATCATCTTTCAATAATTTCTATAGGTTAATAAAGGAGGCTCTTCATCACAATGCAATTTGAGTCTCCTTTTATCAGGGATATTAAGGTTGTGCTGTTAGGTAAAATATTTTGTATCGATTCAAACGATCCTATTACCTTTATTTTGAATGTTTCCATTTACCTTTCAATTGTGATTGTGAGAAAGCAAGCATTGTCTCCTACATATGACATGCACGAAGTCCTAGCTAGGGGTTAGGACAATAAGTGGTCCACAACTTTCCTTCTATAATTGCACAATGTTCCAACAGTGTCATCAGTTAATCGTAGATCAATAATTGTACGCTTAATGATGAAGTACATGTGATAAATTACAGTGCCATGGCCTATGATGAATATCGTTAAGTCAACGATAGCAATTCCACAAATTTAATGAGAAATGATTCTTATTCATAAAGTTTAGGTGGGTCGCCGGTTAATTTAATTTGTCCTTACTTTTATGAAAGCAGAGGCATTAATTCTTACAAGTTCTTGAAGGTTTTATTTTTATTTTTTCAATTTAGGCAAGACATTTTCTTTAATACATAATTGATAAGAAAAAAAATTAATTAGCTGCAGACATAATTTATAGCAAAACTATTGACAATAAAAGTATTTAGATTAACTTATTTTGTATATAAAAGGAGTTTTTTTCTTTCTTCTCTGAAAGAAAGATACAGCTATGCAATATAATCCAGCACATCGATTTGCTTATCTGAAAGCATGAAGAAGTGAAAGAGACCAATCACATTGCAGCAACAGGACCAATCGAAAGAATTGGGAAGAAAGACAAAGTTGTGCAAGATAATCTGCACTTTGATTTCCTTCTCTGAAAGCATGAAGAAATGAAATAGACCAATTAATCAAATTGCAGCAACAGGTTAATATCAGTGATACTGGCTGCATAACGGGGGAATTGGATTTGGACATCAGTTGATTAGATCATAGGCAGGGATTGTAAATAATCCCTTTCACACAATAATTCATGTATGGTTAAGATTAAAACATAAAATTATGTGACTTTTTAAAATAGTCATGTGACCTTTAAGTAACTTCTAATCTTGATCATCCATGTAAGAAATTGTTCTTAACCCTCTGCCTAGTTCACAATTTAGCAATTAGTATATCATTAAAATAGAAATTCTTTTGAGCATCTATACCGATATTGTTTTGTGTACAATTAATTAACCACATCCCGTGCATTTGTTATCAGGTGTTTCACTTTCAACATCAACTTCTCATATCATATTAGAAAAGCAAAAGAGGCTACCACCTCAAAAATACCATAAAAGAAGAACTATTAATGAGTGTTTATCAAAGTGACGTGTCAAAATGAATCTAAATTTATATACACACACAATAATGTTCCTTTTGTAACTCTCCTTTTTGTCAATTTTATTTTTCTGATATTTGGAAGCCATATGATTCAATATTTATACTAAAGCCACAACCTATCTGTCATCATCAAGGACTGTACCAAAGATTTTGGATCTAGTAGAGTTCAAGGCCCGTAGTACAAAAGTAGAGGCTTTTGGTACATCCTAATTAAGATGGATGTTGAACTAAGATCATGAAACTTTTAAAAAAAATATATGTCTTTCTTTGTCGATTTTGTTGCTGATGCAACTTCTTCCTTCTAAGCCTCTTCACCTTGAGGTTTTTCAGCAATCACATTTTCCCCTTCCACATGCCTATTCTTAATTTCCTTTGTATCACTCTTTATTTTATTAGTGTCATTCAGATCATCTTCTTCCATATCTACATTTGGCTTCTTGGTTTGCTCAATTTGTTGTGTTTCATCTCCATTCTCAAGTTGCTTTTCTCTAGAGATATCTTTTCCTTTATTAGCTTATACATATTCCTTTTTAGGTGCCTCCACATTTTGCATCTCAATATCCTTTGCAGCCTTGGGTTCTTTAGCAGTAGACTTTGCCTTGCCTTCCTTTGATCTTGATGATTTTCAAGCTCTCTGCTAGAGGAATTGATTTGGCTTTCTCACTAATCCTTGCTGATCGCCTTGGGGTCTCACCAATTCCCCAGTCAAACTCTGATATAGCAGGATTGCTAGATGTGCCTTTAGGTACTGCTCTTTGTTTTCTAGTTACTTATCTTCTTCCTAGTTGGAGCAATGAATACGATCTCACTTTTTCTTGGTGCCACTTTCATAGGTAAGAACTGTAGAATGGAACTAAAGGTGCATTATAAAACAATTTCCATACAACATATAAGGAATCCAATAAGGTTTGTCAATTGAAGATAAAGATAACAAAGAAGTACCAGAAGAAACCAACCCTCATATGCTCAACCAAGGAATAATTGAAAGCAATGAGGAACATAAAACTGTAATAATAAGACAGAAGCTCATTTGATCAACATCAAATATCAAAATGGTAGTAATTTAGTATGATACCTTTAAAAGAGAGGGACGAAGCCTATGAATTGAAGAAGTTAGACGGTCCTCACTTTCCATACTTTCATTTAACAATTGCATTTTCAATCTTCATTCTCATAAAAGATACGCAAATTATGAAAGTAAACAAAAGGATGAACTACAAGAAATTCAGGTTTCAGTGACAACTAAAGTCGTCACAGAAAATATATAAAGTCGTCACTGAAACAATTAGTGACGACTTATTATATTTTTTGTGACGAGTAAAAGTCGTACCATATATTCGTACCTATAGGTTATGAGTGACGACTTTTGAGTCGTCACTAAAGCCTAGACATTCAGTGACGATTTTAGTCGTCCCTAATGTGTTGTGGTATATGTGTTTCCAATTACTTGCAGTGACAACAATAAGTCGTCACTAAAAGATGATTTAGTGATGACCTAAAAAGCCGTCACTAAAAACGTTTTCGTGACGACTAAAAAAGTTGTCACTAAAAATCCTTTTGTGACGACTCAAAAAGTCATCACAGAAGGTATATTTAGTGACGAGTATTGGTCGTCCCTAAAGGTGTTATTTTGTGATGACGTTAAGTTTCTTCACAGAAGGACAGAAGGTAGGTTTAGTGGCAAATCATAGTCGTCACTAAAAATAGTTATAGTGACGACAAAAGTCGTCACTAAAAGTATTTTGTCGTCACTAAAAGTATTTCTTTTCATCATCCAATCTCATATATTGTTACATTGATTTGAATACATATTATTTACATAACTGCATATCAATAAATGCAAGAATATTGAAATGGAATCTATTAGTATTTCAAATACAAAATAGAATTTCAATCATCAAATTACAATCCCAATTGTTTTAAGAAACTACAATCCAACCGTCAAGTGCTTGGTTTAAGAAACTACCATTCAAAATTACAACAAAATCTCAAACATCAAAACCAATATTCTAAAAACTATTGTCTAAAAGTCAAGTCAAGTGCTTGCTTGCTTCAAAATATTGTTTATCCAAAAGTGAGGTGCTTGGTTCTCTACTAGGAAGACCGATTGCACGATCACACGCATTGACGTTTGGACTCAAAACCTGCAAAAATACTTAACATGTAAGACTTAACAAAGCATTATATCAAAGATATCAAAGAAGGATAACATACATTCATCAAACACTAAGGTATCCAAATCAAAGTAGGATAAGTAGTCATGACTTTCAGGTAGCACAATCACTAAGGTATAAACAACAATTATAAGATGAAAACAAACATGGTTGCTGCAAGCATGAAAAGTACATGTATGGACACTTGATATTGAAGCAATCACCAATATAATACATATGAAAGGTAATGGACTATTATTACAACTCTTATCGTAATACTACAATTGTTGTCATATCATAGTAGTAAGGGCAGCACGTTATCACAATGTTGTTATCATATCATAGTAGTGAGGGCAGCGTGTTATCACAATGCTATTATCACTATAAATATTAACAAAATTAAGGTATTGATACTTGACTAAGACTCTCAGGGATATTACTGATATTTGATTGTGATAATGAGCCAAGTATAGAAGCAAGACGAGATTGAAGTCGAGCCTCAATTTGAGATTCAAGCCGAGATTCAATAATAGTGTCTATGTTATTATTGTACTCAGCTCTAACCTTTTCTGTAATTCTTTCTTCAAGGGATCTAGTATTTTCCTCCACTGCTTGAATTCTAGCATTAATTGCGTCTTCATAGTCCATTCTTTTCTTAGATGGAGGTTTCTTTCCATAACCTTTTTGTCTAAAATATCCAGTCCTTTCACCAAGCACACTCAACAACATCTCATCCCTAGTCATTGGAGTGGATCCCTCTGGGGTTGGTTGAGATGCAAGTTCTTTCAATTGCTCCTACATAAATAGTACAATGAATCAGAAATATAATCAAGTAACAAGAAGTTAGAAATATAATCAAGTGAGAAGACCAAATATTTTAAGTTTACATGGATTGCTTCTGACTAAGGATCAGACCACACAACTTCTCCCTCTTTGGTCTTTTTTGTATGTTGGATGTACCAAACTTCATCAACTTGTGGTTTCTCGCCAGTAATAGGATCTCTCTATGTAGAAAACACAATCCAATTTTTAGTAAGCATATAATTTTTTCATATAAAGAGAATTTTAAAAAATTAGAAAACAGTTACCGTTGATTCCTCAACTTCTGCGAATGACCTAGTGCCACATGTGTGCTTGACAACTAGTTTTTCTCTATTCTTTGCATTTCTTGCACTTGCTCTCTATATTAAAATTATTTGTTTAGTATTTAAACTAATAAACCAATAAATTTAAATTACTTTCGAAAGTTCAATCAATGAGTTATACCTGAAATGCTTTTCCACCAAAATAATCTATCAAATATTTCCAATCTTCCGTTGTAACATCTTCTAGCTGATTGGCTAGTCTCTCCTCATTAGTTTGAAACATCTTGTAGACATCACTCAATCGACCTCTCCAGGTTCTATACAACCTTTGCATAGTGGCCAAGACAAATGCTTCCAAACGCCATTCTAAATTTTCATTAACATGGAACTTTTCCTTTTAAAACAAAAACCAGAAGTTATTCGCTTAATTATATATGTATATGTATATATATATATTATGCACAATTAATAATGAATTTATTACCTTAACCTTCATAAGCATTTGCTTACCCACTCTGTCTATGACATCTTTCAAATTCTTTGCTCTCAATGGAGCCATTGTCTGGACCACCCATCCACAATAATTCACAATATCTCTAACATTTTCTCCCACTGCTCTTAGGATATTATCAGGAATTATAACTTTAATTTTACCATTCTTCGTTTTCATGTCCACTTTCATGCATTTATATTTGCCTCTTACGTTCTTTTTTGAATTACAAGAGGCTGTAAAGAATATGAAAATTATAAAAGACAAATATGCATTAATTATAAATCACTAGGTAACCTATAAATCACTAATCTTTATAAATCACTAATTAAAGATTATACCTGCACTACTAGGTGTTGAGATATCACGCTTTACACCAGTTGTTTCATGAATCTCTTGTTTTGGTTGTTGGACCAGTTTAACAGGTTGATGAATGGGCTATACAAGTGAGCTTTGCGGTTAAGGTAATTGTGCTGGCTGCACACATGAGCTTTGTGGTTGAAGTAATTGTGCTGACGGCACACGTGAGCTTTGCGGTTGAGGCATTTGTGTTGGCTGCACACGTGAGCTTGAAGTACCTTTATCTCCCATTCCTTTAGGATTCCTTGATAAGTACAATAAATTTGTTTTCCGTCTTCCATTAGCACCTCCTCGTCCAGACATTTTCTACAAAATTAAAAGCTTCCATTAGATAACAATTTCTAAATGATTTAACAACTTACAAACATGGCTAGATAACAATATATATTAAATAACAAATGTGCAACTAAAATTAACAATATTCAAACAAATACCAACCTGTTATACACTATACTATTCATTTCTAGCCTCACTATCAAGCAAGTCTTCATTACTTTCCTCACTCATATTCTCATCTAAGTCGTTGTCATCTATAAAATCATGTTGTCTCACAAATTGTTCTGGTTCACACCTAATTCTTTCTGGCTCAGTGTCATCTCTATGTAATACCACCGCAATGTCATCATTTATGACATTATTATATGAGAAGTCATGATCAATCTCAATTTCTTGGTAAGCATCCTCTTCATTGACATATGAGTCATCATTCTCATTATCATCCTCTACTTGAGGCATATTGTACAAGTCACGAGGAATTGTCTTGACTACAACAAGCCAATCTTTCTCAACAATGTCTTCAACATAGAAAACTTGCTCGGCTTGAGATGCCAAGACATATGGTTCATTGGTACTTAAAGAACCATGGATTTCACACTTGTGAATCCATAATTGTTAATCTTATATCCTCTTCCCAAACGAGCAACATCCCACCAGTGACATCTGAAAAGGTATACTTTTTTATTCCCCACATAAGGCAACTCTAAGATGTCTTCCAATACACCATAATATTCTTTGTTCATATTTTCATCATCTCCCCTAACAATAACTCCAAAATTTTGAGTTTTCCTTTGCAAAGTGCAATCTTTGGTATGAAATCTGAACCCACTCACCATGTATATTCCATAACGATGCACTACTTTTGAAGGACCAATTGCTAAGCTCATAAGCTCATCATTTACAAGTCCTCAAGCATGTTCAAAGAACCACTCATTAAATTATTTCTTATTTTTATCTCTATCAATCTCCTGATCATACTGCCTATAATGTTAAATAGTTGTGTGAGATAACTATCTATAACCGATCATAAATAATTTCATGTAAAGCTTCCAATTTAGCTTATAATCTAACTTACTCTTTGAATGGCCAAACCTCTTCACAATTTTGAAGCACATACTTGCGAGCTTGATCATACTCGTCATTAGAAGAAGAAATTGATTTGTATGCTCCTTTGGCTTGTCCACTTTTACAAAATACAGATATTTCATCTTCTCTCAAACCTCCATCATCATTCCTTGGTAATCTATTAAACATAGTTTGAACATTGTTTAAGTATTTCAAACAAAATGTAAGGCATACATTTGCAAGATACCCTTCTGCAATTCAACCTTCTAGACAAGCTTTGTTATGAACATATGCCTTAAGTTGACGTAAATACCTATATACAAATTTTTACACAAATATTAGTGAATTTTAAATTATGATATTTACATATCACCTAGAATAAGAAAAATGATCTCAAAGCTAAGAGGATAACCTTTCAATAGGATACATCCAACGATATTGCACAGGTCCAGCAGTGTTTGCTTCTCCTACCAAGTAGGTCGGCAAGTGAATCATTATATCAAAGAAGGCAGGTGGAAATATAGTTTCCAATTTGCATAAAGTTCTTATAATATGTTCCTCCAACTCACATAATTCTTTAACTACCAAGCACTTTCAGCATAAATTCTTGAAAAACCTACTCAACTCAATCAAAGCTTCACAGACATCCTTAGGTAATAATCCTCGTATTGCAATTGGGAAAATATGTTGTAACATTATATGATGATCATGACACTTTAATCCAAAAATCCTTTTGTCTTGAACATTCACACATCGTGAAATATTGGATGAGAAAGCATTAGGAACCTTTAAGTTAGCTAAAAGATTACAAAATTTTGATTTTTCATGAGAGAATAAGGCATAGCTAGCAGCTGGAATAAGCATATTGTTCACATTGTTGCCATCAACTTGTGGATGTAACCTTTCCCTAATTCCTAAATCAACCAAATCAAGGCAACTTTTCAATGTATCTTTTGTCTTTCCTGTCATATTCATCACTGTCCCCAACACATTATCATACACATTCCTTTCGATGTACATGACATCAAGATTATGTCGCAACAAAAAGGTTCTCCAGTATGGTAACTAGAAGAAAATACTTTTTTTTTTCTCTAGTTATGCCTAACTAGCTTATCTCGCTTTTGCTTTTGGCCTTTTCCAAATGTAACATTCCCCAAACTCTCTAATTGTTGAAGTGCTTCATCACCAGTTAGCACCTTAGGTGCTGGTCTATTTTCTATTTCTCCATCAAATGCTCTTCTATTTTAGCGCATGGATGATCAGCTGGTAAGAATCGATGATGACCCATGTAACAAAGTTTGCTGCGGAAATTACGAGAGCAAGTATCTATATGACAACAAGGACATGCAAACTTTCCTTCAGTAGACCATCCAGATATGTTCCCATATGCTGGAAAATCATTGATTGTCCATAAGATAGCTGCATGCATTTTAAAATTTCTCCTCGTGTGGGCATTATATGTCTCTACACCTTCCTCCCATAACTCTGTCAATTCCTCAATCAACGGTTGTAAGTATACATTAAGATCATTTCCCGGGCATTTTGGACCTGGAATAAGAAGAGACATCATAAAGTATGGATATTTCATGCACTTACATGATGGCAAATTATATGGTACCAGAACCACTGGCCAAATACTATGAGAAGCACTCATGTTCTCATAAGGTTGGAATCCGTCGCTTGCCAAACCCAACCTAACATTCCTAAGATCACCAGAAAATTGTGGGTGATGCTCATCAAAGGATTTCCAAGCCATAGAATCAGCTGGATGCCTTAATACTTCATCATCAACATGCTCTTCTTTGTGCCACCTCATCTCTTTAGCAGTGTTTTTTTGCCATGTATAACCTTTGCAACCTTGGTTTTAAAGGGAAATATCGCAAAACTTTATGTGCTATCTTCTTATCATTTGATTTCCATCTTGGTAAGCTACACACATGACAAAATTGTGCATTCTTATGGTTTCCCCAATATAAAATGCAATCATTCTTGCAAGCATCAATTTTTTCATAATCAAGGCCCAAATCATGAATAACCTTTCTAGCTTCATAGTAAGAATCGGGTACCAATGCTCCTTTAGGAAGCACTTCCTTAAATAACTTCAACATATCCATGGATGAGTCGCTCCAATGATTAAGACACTTCAAATGTAGTAACTTAACTATGAAAGACAACTTCGACATACTCTCACAATTAGGATAAAGATGTGCATCTGCATCTTCTAATAATTTGTAAAAGCTTTTGGCATGTTCATTTGGTTCTTCATTTATATCTTCATCATTTCTCGTGGAATCCATGTCTATAAAGCCACATGCATCATGAACCATTCCAATAATGTCATCCTCAACAGGCAACTCTTCTGGTATTGGTTCCCTAAGTTGAATTGCATTAAGTGGTTCTCTAATTTCCCCATGAAAATCCCAAATCTCATGATATTGTTCCAAAAAACTCTTATCAAATATATATGCCCTTGCAGTTGATCTAGATGTGAACACTGTGTTTCTACATCGTTTGCATGGACACCGAATCCTATCATTCACTCCAAGTTGACTATATGCAAATTCAAGAAAAGCATCTACCCCTTTAATAAACCTTGGATCAGCTCTATTCTTAATGCTTATCCAAGACTTATTCATTGTAAACTCCTACAAACCAAAGAAAGCATTCTATTACTAATATATCGCTCATGATTCATTTATTTCATTGCAATCAGTACTAACGATTTAAATGCATTCAGGCGTCGAGCTAACGACGTTAAACTAGTGCTTCTTAGGAGGCAACCCAAGTAATTTCTTTCTTTTTCTTTTTGAATCGATTTTAAGCAGCGATTTTATTTGTTTTTGTTTACATAGGAATAGGATCTTAGGTATGATCTAATTGCATGCTTCATGATGCAGGAGTATTGCTGAATTTATGGGTTGTTTTTAAGCAAGGATTGGAGTGATGCAAGTTGGAGCTGCAATATGAAAAGTCAAGTATCTCGCCAA
Organism: Styphnolobium japonicum; assembly: GCA_023212625.1. NCBI lineage: Eukaryota > Viridiplantae > Streptophyta > Magnoliopsida > Fabales > Fabaceae > Styphnolobium > Styphnolobium japonicum. Next base: position 10,321,245 of record JALBWW010000010.1, read on the forward strand.
GCGAATGAATTTGCATGCCTAGTGAAGTCTCATTTTGGTCACCATCGCCTGGCGAGGATAAGGCTTCGTGAGGCGAATAGCAAAGCCAAAAGATCTGCAAGCCACACGAACAAGATTCGCGAGGCGATGGACATTTCTCGCTAGGCGAATTTTCTAACCCAAGGTCTCTGTGTTCTATTGCGAGGCGAAGGATAGGTCTCGCGAGGCGAAGATCAGTTTTCCAAAGCTTAAAGTCTAAACTTAGTGCACTTTGCGAGGCGAATAACATCATCGCTAGGAGAATTTCTAGCCATTTTGCTTCTGTCGCGAGGCGATGATTCTTTATCGCAAGGCGATCAAGTTTGTGTCAATTCATATTTTTCCTCCCAGGATCCATCGCCTTGCAAATTTATATCCATCATGGGGCAAATTTCAAGCACCACCTCTCTGTGTTCTATCGCGAGGCGATGTATCTCCATCGCAAGGCGAATTTCTAGCACCAACTCTCTAACTTGTATCGCGAGGCGATGATGATCCCTTCGCCAGGCGACATCTCGAGACCTGTTTCCTTTCTTTCCCAGTGTATGGCTTCGCGGGGCGACAAGTTATATCGCCAGGCGATGGGACGTATCCTATACAGTTGTACCTATGTGTAAATATTTCATTTAGTTTCTTGAATCATTTATTTTGAACAAGTTGTTTTGGGAAATTTTGTATTGATTACTTTGAGGGTTGGATTAATGAATGCCATGAAGTTGCTTATGTCTAATTCCAAGTACAATTAGCATCTTATCCAAATGATTTCCTACCCTGACCTTAGCCCCGTTGCATCCCAAAAAGACCTCTTTTAGTGTGGGTGTGCATTGCATTGCATTTACTTCTCTAGAACTTTGTCAGTATAATCACAAACTTGTACATTCACACATTCATTCACACATTCACAATGACAGTACTTCAGTAGCTCACAAGCCTCTAAAGAAGAGGCATAAAAATGAGAATTTATGAGAATAAAAAAAATTACAAAATCAACAATGGGCACCTCACCTGTGCGTGGTTCCTGCTGTAGGTGAGATTTACCAATTCTTCATATTTCTTCCCTTTTTGCCATGGCGTTGGGATTGGGAGCCCTAACATTAATATCAAACCCTTTCCTTCATCAATTTTTGTAATGACGAAATTGATATTGCTTTTTAAAAATAAACCTTACCCTCCATTGAAATAGGTATTGCTTTTTGATATTTGTGCTAAATACCTTATTTTCTTGAAAGAAAACTTTACATTCCTCAACCTTAGATGGTGTTTTTTTCCACTTTTTAATTGATTTTCATCTTGCCTTCTTAGCACCTGAGTTTATTTTATTATTGATGATTTTTGTTGCTTTCTTATGTTAAACTTAGGTTAAGTTCAAAAACTTTGGAGGGACAAACACCATTTTGGAACTGAAGTAAAGTGGCTCAATTCTGGAGTTCTAGCGCCTAGGCGCCCAAACCAACGCCTAGGCGTTGGTTTGGGCGCCTAAGGCGCCCTAGGATACAATGCCTAGCGCTCCAAAGGTTGCTCTCTACCGCCATACCAGCGCCTAGGCGCCCAACGCCTAGTGCCTAGGCGCCCCAGTCAAATTTCGAAGTATTTTTCTGTCATACCAGCGCCTAGGCGCCCATGTGCAACGCCTAGGCGCCAGCGTCGCAACCCAACTCTGTTTTGACGCTTTAAATAGAAAAAGTTAGGGTTTTTTACAAGATGGTCAGCTGGAGAAGAGGCTGGGGAGAAGTTTTGAAGCAAAGGACAAGGGAGATCCGGAAGGAAGCAAGAGGGATTGAAGATTTCTCCATTCCCAATTGATTTATCCATGGAGTTTGCTCTTTCCTCTGTTTTAGTTTTCTTTTTCTCTATGAGTTTCTAAACTCTTTCTAGTTAGGGTGAAGATGTAGCTTGAATTAAATACTTGTTTGAATTCTTTTAAGCTTAATCTAAGTTTCTTTTCATGGATTTGAAGTGTTTATCACTATGCTTAATGCTTTTATGGATTGGCCACTCATAAATTGAATAGTTGTTCATGCATAGGATTGGGAAATTCATGTATGATTTTGCTTCTTGTGGTAAACTCCTTAATTAATAAAATCTAGGAATAGAGAATGTTAATTATGTGGTTTTATTTGGGAATCAATTTTTCTTTCATGCCTTCTTCAACTTAGGGCCAAGTTAAGGAATTAATTGGTTTTATTTTGTTGAAGTGAATCGGTAAACCAAGGAATTGGGTATTGATTAATTATAGGATTCCTACCATCAATCCGTGAATTGGGCTTAGTTAAGTTAGAATCCAAACACTAGTTAGAAAATTCAAGTGAAATCGGAACCCTAACATTTCAATCATTGATCTTACTTCCTTATTTCTTTTGCTTTTGAATTTCTTAATTGTTAATTGCAAAGTGTTAGTTTCTTTAGGGTTTCTTTCTAAAGAACTCTCTTCAATCCAAACCGATCGTTCTAATAGTGTCTAAGTTGGTGAATTGGTGTTTGATAGCACAATCTCTGAGGAGCGATACTCACTTATCACTTTATTACTTTTTGCGATTTGGTACACTTGCCAATAGAGCAACAAGTTTTTGGCGCCGTTGCCGGGGATTGTGATTTTGTCAACATCACTTAGCTAATAGGATACTAATTTGAACATTTTTATTTATTTATTTATTTCTTTGATCTTTGTTTTTCATCTCTATTTGAGTTCTTGTTGTTTTATGCACGACACAGGTGAACAAGAACTACTTTTTGATCCAGAAATTGAGAGCTGCGAGCAAATAGAGTGACTAGAGAAAGACGACAGTGCTTTGTGAACACCATGGGTGACAGAGATGAAGCTCCTAGACGTCGAACAATGGGTGAATATGGAACACCTCTTGTTGATAGATGCTCGGCTAGTATAGTGCGACCCTATTCAAGCCAACAACTTTGAGATCAAGCCTACTTATTACAATTGGTTCAACAAAGACGAGTTTGGGGAAGTGCCTTGGAGGATCAAATTCTCATATCACCAACTTTCTTCAAATTTGTGATACTATCAAGATGAATGGAGTGAGTGATGATGCAATTAGATTGCGACTTTTCCCCTTCTCCTTGATTGATAAAGCACAATGTTGGCTTCAAGCTCAACCTCAAAGGAAGTATCACTACTTGGGAAGACTTGGTGGAAAATTTCTAGCTAGATATTTCCCCCTTCAAAGTATGTGAAAATGAGGAATGAAATCACTTGTTTCTCACAAATGGACATGGAGTCATTGTATGAAGCGTGGGAGGTTTAAAGAACTCTTGAGAAGATGTCCACATCATGCTTTCGAGGATTGGCGTGATGCAGTGCATTTTTTATAGTGGTCTTAACTCATCTACAAGAGCAATGGTTGATGCTTCACGGTGGATCATTGAACACAAAAACGCCCGTGGAAGCATACCGATTGCTTGAGATCATGGTACGCAAATGAATACCAAATGCCTAGTGGGAGGTCGATGGTGAAAGAGGAGTAATGGAGTGGATGCTTTTGATACCATTACGGCTCAAAACAAAATTCTCTCTCAACAAATGGCCAATCTTTACCAAGCAACTTGATAGCATGAAGGTAAATGCGAAGTGCAATCCAATTCTCGATTATTGAGTTGTGATTTTTGTGGTGGTAGTCATGGTAATGGAGAATGTGCAGTTAGCCCTATGGGGCATGCAAATCAAGAGCAAGTCAACTATATGGGAAATTCTTCAAGACCCCAAAATAACCCTTACTCCAACACATATAATCCGGGGTGGAAGAATCACCCCAACTTCTCATGGAGTAACCAAGGTGCACAAAGACCTCATAACCCTTCTTATCAAGCTCCACCATTGCCTCATGTTCAACCTAATCAAGGTATACCATCTCCTTTGGAAATTGCTCTAGAAAAACTTGCTCAATCAACAACTAGTTTTGTACAGAATACTTCTGACTTCATGCAAGAGACAAGAGCAAATTTCAAGAACCAAGAAGCTTCAATCAGAAACTTGGAGAACCAAGTTGGACAGATTTCCAGGCAATTAGCTGAAAAACCAAAAGGATCGTTTCCTAGTAACATGGAGTCGAATGTCATGGAACATTGCAAGGCTATAGCTTTAAGGAGTGGCAAAACACTTGAAGTTCAACCCAGAGAAAGTAAGGCAAAAGAAGTCATGAATCCTCAAAGTCAAAACACATTAGAGGGAGGTACTTCTTCAACTCAGATTCCTTGTCTTGCACAAGAGGAAGATCAAAAGAAAGATGAATCTCCAAGGAGAAGAGGCAAGAAGAAAGAGTTAGATTGGGACAAGCCCTTTGAGTCATCACCTTATGCAAGAATTCCTTTCCCTCAAAGGCTCAAGAAAGAAAATAAAGAGAATCAATTTTCTCGATTTTTAGATATATTCAAGAAGCTCCAAATCAATATCCCATTTGCAGAAATTTTAGAGCAAATGCCCTTGTATGCCAAGTTTATGAAGGAGTTGCTTTCAAAGAAGAGGAAATTGAAGGGGGATGAAACAGTTATGTTGACTGAAGAATGCAGTGCTATTATTCAAAATAAATTACCTCCAAAATTTAAGGATTCTAGTAGTTTTCATATTCCTTGCACTATTGGAAATTTGACAATTGGGAAAGCTTTATGTGACCTTGGTGCAAGCATCAATATGATGCCACTTTCCATTCTTCACAAGCTGGGAATTAAAGAAGTGAAGCCAACAATGATCTCTCTTCAATTGGCGGATCGTTCAATTAAGCATCCATATGGGATAGTTGAAGACGTGTTAGTTAAGGTGGATAAGTTCATCTTCTCAGCTGACTTTGTTGTGCTTGATATAGAGGAGGATCTTTGATATCCCTCTCATCCTTGGAAGACCAGTTTTGGCCACCGGAAGAGCTTTAATTGATGTCCAAAAAGGAGAATTAATGCTGAGAGTTCATGATGAAAAAGTAACCTTCAATGTATTTGAAGCAATGGAGCATCCAATGGAAAAAGAACAATGTCTTCGGGTGGATGCTATTGACTCCTTAGTGCCAAGTACTTTTAAACAAAATTCTCTAACTCTTCCACTTGAAGCAACTTCAGTACACTCCGAAAGTTTGGAAGATGAAGAATTGGATGATCTAGAGTTAATGAAGTGTTTCAACCTTTTAGAAGTGCTGTTATTCATGGCTCATATTAAGCAAATAAATTATGAAGAACTAAAAGAGAAAGGAGTTGTGGAAGAAGAAGTTCATAAGCTTGAGTTGAAACCCGATTGAAATTGGACCACGTCAAGCTAGTGACGTTAAACAAGCGCTTCTTGGGAGGCAACCCAAGCTTGGTTTATTCCTTTCCCGTTTTTTTTGTTTTGTTAGTTTCTTAGTTGTTTGAATTTCATTTAATTTGCTGATTTATCACTTGCTAGATGAATTTATTTTTCTTTAAGTTTGGCTATTCTAGGATGGAGGAGGGCCTTGTGGGGCCCATGAGGATGAAAATGATGCCGAGTGATGTGTTTTGTTGCAGCTAACTCTGAACTATGATTTGTAACCATGCAAAGGAAAGATCCAACACTACATTTCATTATTTGGATTGGACGGCAATTCAAGGATACATTACACTGGCATAAACATGGGGAGCTTTCTGACCTTTCTTTTTAATTAAAGCATTTTCCCCATTCATTTTTTGTTTTTGTTATCCACTCTGCGTGTGTATAAAATGTCAAATCTCAACATTTGGTTATCTCTATTTCTTCAAGGAATCTTGTGTATAATATTGATCTTAGCACTTGTGCCTTACTTGTTAATTGAGTGGTGACCCTGATGTTGTAGTGAGCCTACTTTAGTGGTTTGGTAATTTTGGGTAGGGTGTGCATTTCATCAATTCATGCAAGAAAATCATGTAGTTTAATTTAATGTGTTGCTATAGCTTAATTTGTGCAAGTTTCAAGGACCCATTTATTTTTCCACCACCATTAAGTTTCTTAAAAAAAAAAAAAAACTGAAAAAAAAAATGGAGTGTCATTATCATAACTGCTTGTTCTGGAGTTAAAGCGGTGATGTGTGGATAAGGCGCACGGTCACCACTTTGGTTCGTGACCAAGTCTAGTTTAATCTTCAAAAAGCTTGGTGCCAAATTATGGGAGTGATGTGTGGATAAGGCGCACTGTCACTACCTTAATTTTAAACCAAGCCACTAAGAAAATTGACATTGTTGAGCAAGGGATTGAAGGGGTGATGTGTGGATAAGGCGCACGGTCACTATTTTCTTTACCTTGTTTTTTCTGTTGTTAAAAAAAAACACTCCCGTCGTTGTATTCTTTTCGTTCATGGTGGTTAAGATTGACATATTTCCTTGTTAGCTTGCTTGATTTTGCTATAGTTTGCACACTTAAGTTACTTGATTTTCCCTTCCCGATTGTTGTTTGCACAACTACGGGATTACCCTCTCCACTTTGGTATGCTCACCTGCATTACGTGTTTATCCACTCAATCTTTGGGATAATGAGCTTGATTGATATTTTACATTAGTTTCTCTTGGGGATATTGGAGATAACCACTTTCTTTGCTTGAGGACAAGCAATATCTGAGGTTTGGGGGAGTGATATTTGTGCTAAATACCTTATTTTCTTGAAAGAAAACTTTACATTCCTCAACCTTAGATGGTGTTTTTTTCCACTTTTTAATTGATTTTCATCTTGCCTTCTTAGCACCTGAGTTTATTTTATTATTGATGATTTTGTTGCTTTCTTATGTTAAACTTAGGTTAAGTTCAAAAACTTTGGAGGACAAACACCATTTTGGGCCCGAAGTAAAGTGGCTCAGTGCAGGTTCTAGCGCCTAGGCGCCCAAACCAACGCCTAGGCGCCCAAGTGAGCTGAATTTGGAGGTTTATTTCTTGCGCCAGCGCCTAGGCGCCGAGATGCAATGCCTAGGCGCTCCAAAGGTTGCTCTACGCCATGCAGCGCCTAGGCGCCCAACGCTAGTGCCTAGGCGCCCAGTCAAATTTCGAAGTATTTTTACGTCATACCAGCCGCCTAGGCGCCCATGTGCAACGCTTCTAGGCGCCCGGCGTCGCAACTCGTTTTGGCGCTTTAAATAGAAAAAGTTAGGGTTTTTTACAAGATGGTCAGCTGGAGAAGAGGCTGGGGAGAAGTTTTGAAGCAAAGGACAAGGGAGATCCGGAAGGAAGCAAGAGGGATTGAAGATTTCTCCATTCCCAATTGATTTATCCATGGAGTTTGCTCTTTCCTCTGTTTTAGTTTTCTTTTTCTCTATGAGTTTCTAAACTCTTTCTAGTTAGGGTGAAGATGTAGCTTGAATTAAATACTTGTTTGAATTCTTTTAAGCTTAATCTAAGTTTCTTTTCATGGATTTGAAGTGTTTATCACTATGCTTAATGCTTTTATGGATTGGCCACTCATAAATTGAATAGTTGTTCATGCATAGGATTGGGAAATTCATGTATGATTTTGCTTCTTGTGGTAAACTCCTTAATTAATAAAATCTAGGAATAGAGAATGTTAATTATGTGGTTTTATTTGGGAATCAATTTTTCTTTCATGCCTTCTTCAACTTAGGGCCAAGTTAAGGAATTAATTGGTTTTATTTTGTTGAAGTGAATCGGTAAACCAAGGAATTGGGTATTGATTAATTATAGGATTCCTACCATCAATCCGTGAATTGGGCTTAGTTAAGTTAGAATCCAAACACTAGTTAGAAAATTCAAGTGAAATCGGAACCCTAACATTTCAATCATTGATCTTACTTCCTTATTTCTTTTGCTTTTGAATTTCTTAATTGTTAATTGCAAAGTGTTAGTTTCTTTAGGGTTTTTTTTTCTAAAGAACTCTCTTCAATCCAAACCGATCGTTCTAATAGTGTCTAAGTTGGTGAATTGGTGTTTGATAGCACAATCTCTGAGGGAACGATACTCACTTATCACTTTATTACTTTTTGCGATTTGGTACACTTGCCAATAGAGCAACACTTTTAAAATGACAAAACAGAGAAAATGATGAGCAGAGAAATGATGAGAAGAGAGCAGAGAAATGACGAGCAGAGAGCAGAGAAATAACGAGCAGAGAGCAGAGAAATGACGAACCTATACCTTGCAACGAAGGTGATGGTGCTGGTGCTGTGGAGGAGCTGCTGCTATAGCGGTATTGCACTGATGATTGTTGGGGAGAGGGGTTGCTCGGGAGTGAGTCAAAATGAAAAGGAAAAAGGAAAGGAAAATGTTGGTTTTCTCTAAAACTCAAAATGCACAACACAACATAAAAAATATGAAAATATGAAAATATGTTTTCTATGACGATTCTTTTATATGGCGTCACTAAAACTTATTTTTATTTCCCTCATTTTTTTCCTTCTCCCTCCAATTTGTTGCAGACGAGTACAAGGTGACTCTTTTGTGACGACTAATTACAGTTGTCACTAGAAAGTAACTCTTTTGTGACGACTAGTTAGAGTTGTCACTGAAAGGTAACTCTTTTGTGACAACTAATTAAAGTTGTCACCGGAAGGTGACTTATTTGTGACGACTTACTTTAGTCCTCGCCGGAAGGTGACTTATTTGTGACGACTTACTTTAGTCGTCGCTGGAAGGTGACTCATTTGTGACGACTTACTTTAGTCGTCACTGGAAGGTGACTCATTTTTGACGACTTACTTTAGTCGTCACTAGAAGGTGACTCATTTGTGACGACTTATTTTAGTCATCACTAAAAACAATATGTAATTGAAATTCAGTGACGGCCTCAAATAGTTGTCACTATAGAGCTCTTTTCAGGGACGACATTTGAGTCGTCACTGAAAAACCAATTTCTTGTAGTGATGTAAAGCACCATTGTTCATGGTGGTATCTTCCACAATCATCTATCAATACAATGAAATCAAAAGTTCAAAACATCAGAGACTAAAAATAAACACATGCTTTGCAAAATCCATGCTGCTGGATCTCTTATTGAAGAATTTTCCTTCATTATTTGAATCATTGTCAACTTCATCTTTACTAACATCTAGTGGGTCAATCCATCGTTTCAAATATGTTTTCATCATACCCAAATTTCTGCACAAGCAGTAGACTGAATTTATATTACTCAGAATGAAACAACCAAAGGAAGGTGGCTTTCCCTTATTTGGTATTACAAAAAGTGAGGGATTTGGGTAATGTCCCCAAAATATCTGAATTGGAAGGGAAATGAACTCATCCTATGATGTATCCCACAGTAATATGAAAATATGCATGCAGACTTATTTCTAAATGTCACTTTTATTCTCAAGAAACAAATATGTTTAAAATTTTCAACTTTGTAATTTGGATAGTATGCCAATCAACATTAACGAATTATCATGCTACTTGCAATGGTATACATAATTTTAACACTTGTGCAATCTTTGACTGAAAAGAAAAACCTAAGATATCCAACTTGTATCTTTGAATTAAATTTTCCAACAAAATCATAAATAAAATACATAATAGTTTTTTCAACAATGAATAGTTAATCAAGTCAGCATTGGTCAGTACTCTAGCGTCGTTACAAAACCTACTATACAATGCAAAGCATTAAATTAACTTGAACAGGTAACCAAAATGCACATACCTTGTTCCAGTTATCGGACCCAAGCCAACAATGACTTGTCATTTAATTCTCAGCTATGGAAGACAAAAAAAATTTGGTTTGATTCAGATCATCAGGTTGTCCGATCATTTTTTTTCTTACAGCAAAATAGCAAACCTGCTATTGCTAAATACTTCAAACTCAATTAGACAATTACATATGAATTTTAAATATACAAGCCTTCTAGTACAGTACAAGTATTAAGATAAAAGTGAAATCAAGTTTGGGAAGAAACATTTTAACGTCTCAAAATCATATAAGCTTCATTTGTAATATGAATGTATAACATTAAATGTATCTTGCTTCACAGATAAAGATATATATATATATATATATACACAAAGAAGGCTTTAAGTTGTAGAAGTTTATAACACAAATAAGTAAGTTAATCATTGAAACGTTAATATCTTAATATGTAACTAAAACAAAATAAAAGCAATTGAATGATTGGGGCTTGAAAATAAACATTACAGATATATCATTCTATCTTATCTTTTTAAATGAATGAAAAGTCAAATGACAAGAAGATAATATCTAAAATTCTATTACTCTTCGGGTCATCAGGTTATAAAATACAAAATTCGTGAACCGATCTAATCTTGGTCGGTTTTGATTGAATTGGACCCGATTAGACCTGGTGACCCAACTCAAACCAAAAATTTTTAATTGGTTTGGGTTGGTTTGTTGGATTGATCTGGTCAAACCGAACCAATGAACACCCCTAACCCTCATTGGTCTTGTCTTCGGAGAACATTAACTATGCCTCTACCCAACACACAACTACCTAAGCTCTATTCGTTGGATCTTAGGGAATATCATTATAGGTCCTAAACCTACCTGCGAAATCCTTTTACCACAACTAAACAAGGGTGGTGTTATGATCAACCCTTTGGCCAAAACCCACACTTTAATCACCAAGGACAATACCAACACTTAAGGAAATTCTACCAAGCTCCGCAGGGAAACCCTTTCGTTGAGCAATATCAAGGATTCTATAACCCAGCCTTCAGTCATTATGCCTTGCAAGGAGCGCAATATACACCACCCTACACCAGCCACCTCACAATAAACCACTTCACCCACCCTCAATCCACGACTTACAAACTAAACCAAACCATCCTTTCTCTGACAATGTCATGACTATAACGTTCCCTACTAATTTCAAACTTCCTTCTAACTTAGATTTATATGACGGAAGCACAAACTCTCAGGAACACATAGAAGCCTTCAGATTTGCCATGTTGTAGTCAGGGGCACTAGACCCCATTACATGCCGGGCTTTCCCCAGCACATTGAAAATGGATGACCTATAATGGTTCGCCTCCTTGGAGGAAGGACCAATAAATAGGTTCTTAGACTTATCTAGAATATTTGTCTCTTAATTTTTCAACAAGAAGAGCTCATTCAAAAATAAAAAATAAAAAACAAAGGCTTCCCTAGTTAATCTGAAATAGGAAAATAATGAAACCTTGAAATAAAACATCTCTAGATTCAATTGGAAAGCCTCGCAAATTCAGGACCACGGTAAGGAGGTAGCAATGCATGCAATAAAGATCAGGCTATATATGTTCCATCCCCTTTGCTAACTCTCTAGCCAAAAAAACCCCTTCAGACATTGACGAGCTCAAAGAAAGGTCATACAAATACAAAAACATCAATATGGAAGAAATCTCCATTGCAAAAAGACAAGTTGAAAAATCAACTGATGAGCGCAGGCTTTTCAAAACAAGCAAAGAATAGACAAGGTCGGCTTGACTTATACACCCCATTAAACCATTATAGGGAGAAAATCTTACAAGAAATGTACAATTCAGACTTTATATGACTCCCATGGAGAAGGAGAAATAAAAGACTTAGGGCAGACAAAAGAAGATATTGTGAGTTCCACTAAGACCACAGATGCACCATCGAAGAATGTATCGACCTCATTGACGAGATTGAAAACATTGCTCAAAATGGAAAAGTGAGGAAATACACCTATTAAGAGTGAGAATGCACACACTCCCAGGAAAAGCCCTATAAAACAAGATCACCTACCCCAAAAAGAACAACCACAACGACCATAGGAGAAAAACGAACGACAGTGGGCACAACAAAGAATAGAAAGTGAGAGGGGTCATTAACACCATGGCAGGCTGATTTGCTGGCGAAAGAGCATAAAAAATGCAAGGAAGAGATACCATAGGATAGTGATGGCAATCTAAAAAAACTCATTCTCCCACTCAACTCCAGTCACCCCTACAACTGCTTTCTCAGAAGTCGACCTAGTAGAAATCTAAGGAGACCACGATGACCCCATGATCATATTGACAATTGTGGCCAAGTTCATTGTCACAAACGTCCCCTCGAAAGAGGATTAACATGACAAGTGAATTTAGAAAAAAAAAACATTTTAAAGGAGTTGCACCAATTTTATTTGATTAGGGGAAAATTGGAAAATTCCTTTAAATATTTGAAAACTGGTTTGTACATTAAAGTTGGATTCAGTAGTCTATTTATACATGAGGAAGGGTGGAACTTAACCTTATTGCACCCCTAATATATCCGTCCTTAAATGAATACCCTAAAATTAATTGTCCTAAACAATAACATAAACATATTTAATTTATCCCATAAAACAAATAAGCAATCACATCAATAAGAAAACAAGTAAATCAATAATTAAATCAGAAAAAATATTAAAATATTTACAAGCAATAGAGAAAATATGGGTAGAAATGAATTAAAATATTTACAAATAGATAGATAATTAAAAATAAGATCAAAGATTTAAATTATAAAAATTTACAAGTTTAGAGAGAAATAAAGATTAAAATTAAATTACAATATTTACATTTTTGACAAGAGTAAAATATTTACAAATTGGGAAAATTATCAAAGGATAAAATAAAATATCTACAAAATCAGAAGAAAATAAAGATAAAAATTTAATGAAAATATTTACAATTTTAGCTTGTCGTGAGTGGCTAAGTATCCCCAAGTGCAATAGGAAATTTAAAGCTGCGTAATTTGTTAAAAAAATTTATTATGTAATAGTTGATTTTAAAAAAACAACGATTTACTTAATTTGATTAAAATGAAATGGTTAATTTTATTATGTAATGGTTAATTTTAACGAGTCCTAAGGGAAATGAATCATGGTACTATGCCCACAGAGCCATCCCAAGAAAAATTGGCCAGTAGGTACTTGAGCCCTCGAGACCACTGACAAGAGGTTGTCGAGACCTCGTCAAATAATAAAAATTACCGGTTCGCAAACTAATTTGTAGTATAGAGCATGAACCGAATCGTCTCTCAAAGATCCAGAAAAACAAAGATTTAATCAGATCAAGATAATTAGAAATGGGGGTTTTGTTGTTGATTAATAAGATTGAAACGAAGTATAAGACTTAATGTTGTAAACAAATATAAAGAAACAACCAATCCTAGGAAATTTACCGATCTTGAGTTTAACTCATCATTGATCACAAGGAATTCACTTAATTGCTAACCGTGTTCTTGGCCTTAGATCACATCAAGAAGCCTCAACATGATCCAAGAATCCTCTACTAAATAAGCATCTAGGATTTAATTAACCAAGGTTAGATAAAGTAAGCACCATCCAAACATAGATTAACTTAAGATCAAGAATTTAACCAAGCTAAACAATCCATTAAAAAGCTTTAATAAATTGTTTATTCTATGTGATCCTCTTAGAATACATGATAATAAAGCTATCACCACATTAACATCTAAATCAAATTAAGCAATTTAATCTAGATAAAAATCAAAAGAGGAAGAAGAGAAACTTGAATAACAATTAAGCAATATGAACAAGCAAAACAAGATCTCCAAATTAAACAACAAGATGGCTAATCCCTTGGATTGATTATGAGAGCCTAGCCTTCCATGGATGGGAAGGAGGAACTCAAAAATAAAAGTACAAAAACGAAATTCTAAAGAAAATGAAGAAGAAGAGAAAGAAAACTCTTACAAATACTTAAACTTTCTTGAAACTTACTTCCAAATTGAATCCATGATAATACAAAGAGATTGGCTCTATTTATACTAATCCTAGAAGCCAATTTGTACATGTACATAATCTGAATACAAGCTATAAAAACAAGGAAATTGTCAAATATGGAAGCTTGATGCATGGTAGGTGGGTTGGTGTATGGTTGGTGGCTTTTAGTCAACAACTCTTATCCGACTTCTGGCTTCAAATTCATCACCTAGACGGTGCATTTTGGCTTGGATGTCTTCATCAAAGTTGTAGCCAGTTGTCTCCTTGAAAATCTCCAATTTGAATGATGTCATTTGGACTTTTAGAACTCCAGAAATGCCAAAAACACTGTACCTACCTCAAGTTAGGTTGGAAGAACGTGTTTCCAAATTCAGACCAACTTGTAGCTTTAGAAGCATGCCTAAAACGACATCTATTGACAAAATGGTCTTCAGTGAAGTTGGAGATATGGGTCTTATCTTTCAAATGACCAAGTTTCAGCCCAAGAGGAGGCCTATAACCCACTATATAGTCCAATATGTGCATACTGCCCAGATGGTTCCGTGACAGCAAACTCACTCTGTATTGCAAGGCTATTTTGGGCCCTTAGAATTCCGATCCAGCTCTTGAGTTCTTCATGAAACTTGTAGATTATTGTCTTAGCTTTCCAAAGACACCAAGAACACCTCAATTGGATCACCGAGTCCCAAGTTATGGCCTAACCAAGGAAGAAAGGTCAAAATGCATCAAAATCCGAAAATTATCCAATATTTACATTAAAACCCAATGAAGCCCAACAACATTAAACTCATCTAAAATACTAATATTGGGCACAATAAACATCTAATGAAGCCTAATATAAAGTTAACATAAGTGTCTCAAATTGATTGATCAAATTCCCCCACACTTAAGCTTTTGCACTCCCTGGCAAAACACATAAGAACAAAACTAAAGAAAAACAAGAAACATCATATTATTAAACTAAAAACATAAAAAACTGATTATACCTAATCTAATCCATTTTCGTAGGAAAACACGATGGCACTTAGCATGTGCCACAAGCCTTTAAACCCCTAGGTGTCCCTAGTGGACGAGTTATAGTCTCGTGAGGGTTTACCAGGATGATACCCACAAACATGTAATATTTTATTTAATCAATTCAACTAATTTTTATATACAAGCATTGTATCAAATATAAACCATAATTAATAAGTCAAGTATGCTTAACAAAGAATAGTTGAATCAAACCATTTGAGAATAAAGTATAGCATAATCATGCTTTAATCAGAAATAGGCATGTTTAAATTGAGTAAAATTCCTCACTAGTGACACTCAAATCACACAAGGTGTTTAGGTTAACTGTTTACGCTCAACTCAGTCAAACTATGAAAGTATTTTACCATAGGCTTGCATATACATCAATTCTCCACTACTTAGATCAAATAAATTGCAAAAATCAAGAGGTCTTTCAAAAAAGTTGTAATGGAACTTATAAGGTGAAGGAAGGAAACAATATGGATAATAGCAGGTTAAAACCAAAGAGAATAAAAGAGCATTGAGGAGTAACTCAAGTAGAAAGAATAAAATTTTTACCCAAAACCATAAAATGCTCATTCTCTTCACACATTCTTTCCTTTTTCTATTCTTTTATTTTTTTCTTTTTTTATTTGTTTTTGTTTTTTTTTGTTTTTTTGTTTTTTTTGTTTTTGTTTTTTTTTTGTTTTTTTTTTGTTTTTTTTTTGTACCAAGCATTTAGTATCAGCACACCAATTCCCCCACACTTAAATCATTGCAAGCAAAAGAACTTCTCCAATAAGAAAATCAATGCTCTCCCATTCCCTAAGGTAAGGTAAAACATGGTTTTTCACTCAAAGCTTGTAATGAGCTAAGAACAAAGAATAGGTAAATAGGCTCAGAGGGAGTTAATATTTGGATAAATGCAAGGTAGGTTTATTTGGCCCAAGCAGCTAAGTCAAGAAAAAATGCCTCTATCATTTTCATGCAACATACAGACCAATGTAATCTCAAATCGATTCAATGCAAGTTCTAGAAAATAAATTCATAATTGACATAACTCATGAAAGAAAATAACCAAGTGTAAGTATCAAACTTGGAAAAGCCCAAAACTCACAAAGGTATGGAACATTCACTCAATTCAACCATGCCTTCTTCCTAATATCCACAATCATATACACATGTATATCATGAAAATGATTCAACTATAAACTATTTTGCATACTTTTATCATCAATTAAGCTCAGATTCAGCACATGCTTGTATCAAAATCAATTGAAAAGATCAAAATGAAATTTTTTTTTTAATTTTTTAATTTTTTTTTAATATGCAAGAACAAAATAATTTATGACATACTATGAAATGCAAGTTAAGATGCATCTCAAGAGCAAAACTACTCCTTACTCTGCCATCATACATCTAATAAGTTAGTAACAATAAAGATTGGCTTGTTAGTTTTTTTTTTTTTTACTAAACTATGTACATGGTAATGTCAACTATCCCTCCCCCCAACTAATTAAAGACATTGTCCCCAATGTCAAAATAAAGATAGGTAGAGTGTAGAAAATCTTACCAGAATACTGCAAATCGGGCCTGAAATAAGAGAAAAAAAATACAAAAAACTAAAACCATAAGAGAAAACAAAAATTCACAAGGACAAAGTCAAATCAAGTTTTTGCTTTTTGCTGCTTTGCCTTGTTCCCAATTCGTGGAGCCATTGCTGGATCACGTTGTGGTACAAATGCATTGAGTTGATCGAGCAATTGTTCAGAGTTGCGGCTAGCTTACAAGACTTTGACGTGTCGCTTGTGAGATGAACCCTTTTTCTACAAAGATGATCAAGAAAACAAAACAAACTGTCATAAAACCATTAACATTTAATATTCCTATGAGTTTTTGGTGAAAGTTCTCACGTGACTAGGATGTAATTTGGAAGAGCTCTTCCAAAGTTCCAAAACCACCAGTAGGGCAATAAAGGCATCGGCATTTGCTATCATAAAGTTCATGCGTTGGTGCATGCAAAATACCATTACTTCATCCCCTAATGTTTTTCCAATGGGCTTGCCTTTGGTAGATAAAGGACTCGAGAATGACACTAAGGACTTTGCCACCTCCTAAATGTGCAGCGCCGGCTACACAACCCATTAACCCAAGACTACCTCCTCCATAAACTAAATGGATTTCTCTCTCATTAGCACTCGACCAAGATGGTGTGCAATATTTACAAACTCTTTATCTTTCCCAGATTAGATCCACAAAAGACACAAACACTCTTGATCCGACAAACTCGAAGTGACTTCCATTTTTCTCTTTGTTTTTTTGTACTCACCTCATCAATGATCCAAGAGAGAGCAAAGTGCATTATTTAAAGGCATCAAAACTGAAAGGTAATAATTACACCTATAAAGGAGGGTAGATCTGCGTGTCATATAAGTTTGAAAAATAAGCACAGAAATGATAATAGCTATATGACAAAGATAAAAGGCTAATCTATATGTGTCAGAAGAAGTTTGAAAATATGCAACACATATTTCAAAAAATACGGCTATTTTTTTTTTATGAATTTTTTTGAATTTTTTTTTGAATTTTTTTTAATAAACAAGAAGAAAAAAAAGGAAAAATAAAAAATAAAATAAAAAATACTTACAGGAGGTGTGATTGTGGCTCACATTTTCCTCTGGTTTTACGTCCAGTAACGGCTTGAATGCTCTCTATGGGCCGATGGTGGCTTCCATCCAATTTTCTTATAAATTGGCAAACAGGGTCTTTTTGAGTCAGATTCCCGAGACTATAACGTTCATGTTCATCTTGGAATATTGGCCATAAATCGAGAAGTGCCCTTTGCACATCTCCACTAGGATGCGTCTCAAGAGTCAATAAAATGTTATCTAAAGACTCCTTACTCATGCCATCTTTAATGAAGTTAATTTTATCATCTCGGTTTATAGACGTCATTCCAATTAATTTGCATTTTGTGTTACAGGTCCATCTTGCACATTTATAGCAGACCGTAACCTTTTTGCTCTTCTCTTCTTTGCATATGAACTTTTGCCTAGCCCCTGGCATATATGAAACAAGAGCGACGTAAAATTCACCTCCGAGTCGGACCTTTGCTTGATTAACCAGCGTATATCCGCAGGGATGCCTTTATGCATAAGCATCCTTAATCTCTCAAACCTTGCACAATAAATGTTAGTTAAAGCATTTTGAAGGAGAGAGGGGAATTGCTTGCGGAGGTTAACAAGCTGATTATCCATTTCGAAATAAAGAAAGAAGAAGCGAAAAAAATTAGTAAAATTTTATACAGATTTCAGTGTTTGTGGGTAACTGAAAGGACCGAAATTTTTTTTTCACGGAGTACCGTTATCCGCCATTTAATCGGTGAAAAATCATCTGTCAATGAAAAACAAACAAAATTAAGACAGAAAAATCAAACTCTGATAGATTTTCTTGCTCGGCACCGATTTTCTGTCTTGATTCCTGTGAATGCAAATAAGTCAAAGTTTGAAAAAATGAAAAAGTTAGAAAACTTGGGTTGCCTCCCAAGAAGCGCTACTTTTAATGTCTTTAGCCAGCGTGATTGAAGATTTTGCACGATCCATGGGTCCTCCCCAATAATGATTCAATTTCTGGCCATTGACCTTAAACGTGGCTTTTTTTTTTCAACAAAGATTTATATAGAAAACAGAAAATAAAAATCAGCAAACAAAACAAAAAATAAAAACAGAAACAAAAAAAAATAATAAAAGACAAACATCAGCAGTACAGCAAAACAGAAGCAGAAATAGAAACAGACAACACAAACAGTAGAAACAACAGCAACAGAAAAGAGTAAATTGTAACAATCAAATAAAAATAGAAACAATATTAAAAACAATAGCAAAACAGTAAAAACAAAAAGAAAACAACAACTAGAAAAATGAAATAAAAGTGTGGAAAGAAAACTCCCTATGGATAGTAGAAGAATTAACGTTCCAGCAGCCACACCATAGCCAGTGTAATGGATCACCACATCCAGAATCAGAGAGTTTAGTCTCATCGGGGGTTGCTTTACTGGTTTAGCTCCATCTTCAAGTAAAATCTTATGCATGCAAATGGAATGGCTAATGCTTGGAATGTCTGCAAGTGTGATGGCTCTTTGATTCTCCTTAAAAATCTGCAGCAACCTCTCCTCCTCATTAGTAAGGAAGTTTTTAGCCACAATGGACTCCAATTTTGGTGGCTGCACTACTTTTGTAGATTGAATTGCTGCATTATCTGTTGAAAAAGATTCATCATGTCTCAAAAAGGCAACAATCTCAACACATGCATTACACAACATATCACCATCACAACCAGTACAACAAACAGAATCATCAAAATCAGTAAAACTAGCAAATTCAGCACACAAATCATCAATTGATTTTTTCTCATCAACGATCTCATGTTGTTTTGCGTAATCGCAGTTTACGCATCTGCTTGCTCAAGCGACTCAATGAAGATGTAAGTTGACCAACTTGGGTCTTCACGTTTTGTACTATAGCTTCTCTTTGGAATTGGATGTTGTTCTGAGCAAATTGTTTCACCAAATCCTCTAGTGTAGGCTCAGATTCCATGCTTATTGGGGCTTGCTGCTGTTGCAGCATAGGTTGCTAGTATAGACTGATTGGTTCAACATAAGGTTCGAACCAAGGATGATCTCCCCAATCATGGTTATATGTGGTAGAATAAGGATCATATCCAAGCTGTGGGTATTGTGGTTCACCAAGAAATACACCTGTTGCATCAACATAATGGTTATGAAATACAGAACCATCATATTGTAGTATGGTGCAAGCATATGTGGGATGATAAGAACTACAGCATATACTACAAAATCTTGCAGGTTCTTACACAGGTAAGTGATGTTGTTCCACTGCCAACTGCCCTACCAGATAAGCCAGCTCATTAAGTCTATGCTCCATTAGATTAGTGATCAAACACAAAATCACAAAAATAAGTCTAAATATACACACAAAATAATTACAAAAAACATATCTACAGATTTTTAAAAATTATGGGACTACTACAGAGTGAAATCTACACAAAAATTCTATCTAACAAAATAATAAAAACTCTTAAAAAATTGAAAAAGTGGTCTAAACGATGGAATTTGGTTAAAATAAGGGTGACCTCACAATAAATAGTGAGCCTTTCTCAAAATAACGACTTTCATTAGCCTACCAAAATTCAGATCAATCACAGATACGTTACCGAACCAAAATCTTGACAGAATGCCCTTTACCCAATTTCAGCCGAATTCCACTTGAAAATGCTTCAAAAACAAAACAAACACAATTGTTAGAGTTAGATGAAATCTTGAAATGATCAAATAATTGCCTTGGATCCCCGGCAACGGCGCCAAATTTGACAAGAGGTTGTCGAGACCTCGTCAAATAATAAAAATTACCGGTTCGCAAACTAATTTGTAGTATAGAGCATGAACCGAATCGTCTCTCAAGGATCCAAAAAAACAAAGATTTAATCAGATCAAGATAATTAGAAATGGGGGTTTTGTTGTTGATTAATAAGATTGAAACGAAGTATAAGACTTAATGTTGTAAACAAATATAAAGAAACAACCAATCCAAGGAAATTTACCGATCTTGAGTTTAACTCATCATTGATCACAAGGATTTCACTTAATTGCTAACCGTGTTCTTGGCCTTAGATCACATCAAGAAGCCTCAACATGATCCAAGAATCCTCTACTAAATAAGCATATAGGATTTAATTAACCAAGGTTAGATAAAGTAAGCACCATCCAAACATAGATTAACTTAAGATCAAGAATTTAACCAAGCTAAACAATCCATCAAAAAGCTTTAATAAATTGTTTATTCTATGTGATCCTCTTAGAATACATAATAATAAAGCTATCACCACATTAACATCTAAATCAAATTAAGCAATTTAATCTAGATAAAAATCAAAAGAGGAAGAAGAGAAACTTGAATAACAATTAAGCAATATGAACAAGCAAAACAAGATCTCCAAATTAAACAACAAGATGGCTAATCCCTTGGATTGATTATGAGAGCCTAGCCTTCCATGGATGGGAAGGAAGAACTCAAAAATAAAAGTACAAAAACGAAATTCTAAAGAAAATGAAGAAGAAGAGAAAGAAAACTCTTACAAATACTTAAACTTCCTTGAAACTTACTTCCAAATTGAATCCATGATAATACAAAGAGATTGGCTCTATTTATACTAATCCTAGAAGCCAATTTGTACATGTACATAATCTGAATACAAGCTATAAAAACAAGGAAATTGTCAAATATGGAAGCTTGATGCATGGTAGGTGGGTTGGTGTATGGTTGGTGGCTTTTAGTCAACAACTCTTATCCGACTTCTGGCTTCAAATTCATCACCTAGACGGTGCATTTTGGCTTGGATGTCTTCATCAAAGTTGTAGCCAGTTGTCTCCTTGAAAATCTCCAGTTTGAATCATGTCATTTGGACTTTTAGAACTCCAGAAATGCCAAAAACACTGTACCTACCTCAAGTTAGGTTGGAAGAACGTGTTTCCAAATTCAGACCAACTTGTAGCTTTAGAAGCATGCCTAAAACAACATCTATTGACAAAATGGTCTTCAGTGAAGTTGGAGATATGGGTCTTATCTTTCAAATGACCAAGTTTCAGCCCCAGAGGAGGCCTATAACCCACTATATAGTCCAATATGTGCATACTGCCCAGATGGTTCCATGACAGCAAACTCACTCTGTATTGCAAGGATATTGTGGGCCCTTAGAATTCTGATCCAGCTCTTGAGTTCTTCATGAAACTTGTAGAGTATTGTCTTAGCTTTCCAAAGACACCAAGAACTCCTCAATTGGATCACTGAGTCCCAAGTTATGGCCTAACCAAGGAAGAAAGGTCAAAATGCATCAAAATCCGAAAATTATCCAATATTTACATTAAAACCCAATGAAGCCCAACAACATTAAACTCATCTAAAATACTAATATTGGGCACAATAAACATCTAATGAAGCCTAATACAAAGCTAACATAAGTGTCTCAAATTGATTGATCAACCACTAAATGAAGTTTAATTTATTTTATTTTAACAAAAGGTGAGCCCTAATTGGGAATGAACTAGGCCGAAGGGCAACCCCAAAAGCTTGGTTAGTGGGTATTTGACCCCTCGAGACCTCTAAACATTTATTATATTATTTTATTTTTGAACGAAAATGAATCCTAAATGGAATTGAGTATGACATTAGGCCACAAAGCAACCCTAAAAGGTTGGTTAGTAGATGTTTGACCCTTCGATACCACTAAATAAATAATCATTACATAATTAAAAGTATATTATTATTTTTTTAAAAGGGTATAATAATGTTAGAATCAGAAATCTCATAATTAAGATTAAAAAGTACTTAAATTAATCCTATATTAAGGAATCCCTGAACTCCCTTCCTTTACTTCATCTCTACTTTCTACTCTTCAACCAACCCCTTTACGACATCTTTTCTTTTATTCCCTTCTTTAATTGTTTATTTATTATTTCTTCTACAATTTCTCACCCTACCCTTTTATCTCAATCCCCACGGTAACAGACTAAAATCACTTGTCCCCATTTTTCTGTCCCAATTCCTATCCCTCTAATCAAAATTTGCCAACTCAATTAAAAATTACAGCTCATCTTTTTACTATCGAAAGAAAAATTAACGTTGTTATCTCTCGTCTCTTTGGCTCATTACTTCCATTCCATTCTCTGCCTGAAACATGGTTCCGCCAGCGCCAGCTCCTCGCTTCCTCAAGTTGGTTCATCTATTTCAGCATCTTTTATTTATTTTTTAAATTATTTTCCTATAATCCTTGGCCAATAATGGGCCACTGCTAGTTCTCTAGAGTTTTTTTGTTTTTCAAGTCCTATGGCATGGGAATGTTCTAAGAAAGGTACTGATTTATTAGTTACTACTAAGTGATGCTGAGATTATTCTGCCCCAAAATTGAGAATAGAATGCATGGATTCTGCTAATCAGATGAAAAAATATTCCCAATTGCTATTACCTAGTTCCCCTTATGTGCATTTGCTATGTCTTCATCGAGAAGGGCCAACAAAGATCTATTAATTTCATTGCGTTCAACCATCAAGCTATGAAAAACTCTTCTTCTTCTTCATACTCATAGATGCAATTATTAAAATCCTTACTGAAGTCTTGAAACTTCCCAAATACAACACTGAGTTTCTTTAATGCATTTTGATACAAGTGCCAAATACAAAGGCGATGACATGTTTCTCATTTCAAAGCTAAAGCTTTTGCCATTACTACATTTTGGTCGGTGAGAATAGTCTATGGTTTTTTTCCTAACATAGCTTTAACAAGAGTAGTAAACAACCAAATAATTTCTATAGTCTTTTGGGATGAATTCAAGATTCTCATGCCCACCGACTCGCCTAGCTATTAATTCACAACTTGCTTTCAGAGTAATTCCAGAGCTATCAGCTAAATTAGCCTCAACTGCTTGAGGAAGAGTTATTTTCCTTTGAGATCTATGTAAATGACTCTTAGTGGGGCTTGTAGTTTCAGGTGTATGATCAACAATAAATTCAGTAACACAATAATTTCCAGTTAAGTGACTATTAACTTTCATTCTTGCCAAACAACCAAATCTTGTTTGAACATGAGGATTTTTGACATTAACCTCTCGTTTATCTTTCCCACGATAACCTTCACATGAACAAAAAAAAATTCTATTGGTTATCTTACTATCAATACCTTTATGTCCTTTATTAATCCTTACGATAAAACCAACTTTATAAGCATAAGAATTATAAAAGACATAAGCTGCATCTTTTGTTTCAAATTCCATCCCAATTTTTGGTATGAATTTACTAGGAATCCTATCATGCATCATAACAATTTTGTTTTTCTCAAACACATCGCTACTATCATTCTCAAGTGCTTGATGTTCACCCTTTATAGTTTCTTTATTGTCCATGACCTTCAATTTAACTAAAAATCACTTTAAAAAATTCAATAAAAGTCAATACAATGGTTGTTTTTGTTAAATTAGAGTTTGAATGATGAGGAAAAAAAGTAACTTGTTAATATTTCTATTAAGCGATTATTACAATTTCAACCGTATAAGCCATATTTTGAGAAAAACAAGACAATAAAAATTTTCCTAATTCATACTAAAAGAAAATATAAAGCAATAAGAAAATATACAATCCTATCTAACAAGAAATTATTCATTGACAAATTCTCGTACTTGTTATATATATATATATATATATATATATATATATATAGAGTAAAAAATCAGTGAAGAGTTAGTAATTTTTTTTCTATTAGTATTTCAAGCATCATTGACATTCAACCACTTGAAACATGCTTCAAAAAGCTTTCAAAAGCATATTTTTATAGTATATAGACGGAGGCAAATTATGAAAGCCAGAAAGAGACATATAATTAAAAATAATTACCTTAGGAAAGGAATGGTGACAGGAATGGGGACAGGTAATTTTAATCCCACGGTAACAACCCACTACACCACTATCATTTTGTCAGCATTTTATTTCCTATATCTTCATCTCTCTTTCTTCTCTTATTACTTCCTTATCCCAATGACGACACAAATATCTTTTCCTCTTATTATTTTGCCTAGATTTTCCATCATTTCCAACTTTGATACAGCATCGTTTTACCATTTCTTCAATTTAATTATTATTAAAAACACTAAGGGACATTAATATGAGATGAAAGAAACTTATCCTGACAAATTAAAAGAAATTTCAGGGCCTAAGACTCACATAGCAAATTTCAGGTACCCATTTTAAACTTTGTTAACACGCAAGTAGACCAACACATGCTAAAAAACAATTCTTTATGTACAGAAATGAAATAACTCACACAGGAAAGGATTTGATAGAGTGGCTCTGGATTTAAAATAGTAGTAGGATGGCAGATCAGACCTGAAACTTATTTGCAACTCAAACACAAGCATAAAATATTAAAGCAGGGTCATAAAATGGAGAAACCTTTCCTCATTCGGATATGAAAAGGAATCCCACTGTACTCTCAATTTTTCAACAAATCTTCATGCTTTCTTGCTCACTCCATCCGCCCACTCCTCTTTTTTTTTACGCCTCCTTTGGTTTCTCCCTTTTCTCTCATTTCTTATACTCTTTAGCCACTTCCCTTTGATTTGTCTCTTCTGCCAATGTTAGCCTCTCTTTTTTATGTTTGCCCTAGCCTCCCCCTATTTTGTCTCACCTCACTTAGGTATTTATAACAATGAATTAGGTTTTTTTAGAGTGAGATTGTGGACTTGTCTTCAAGCCTTTTATCACTTTTACCTTTTTTTTATTATTTAGGCAAATGAGTTTATCAAGATTGAGCCCAAAAATAATATTATCACTTAGGTGACTTATTATTATTTTTAAAATTTTCTTTCAAAAATGATAAAAGAAAAAATGTATTATTTTCTTTATTTTTTGTTTTTTTTCAAATTTTACTTTTATTTTATTAGCACGGTTAAAATTGGATGCTGACATTCATTGTCATGAAAATACTAGTGAACTAGGGAAGCTTGACAAACATCATTTACCTAGAAACACTCAAAAGCTTATAACTACTAGATATTGAGCTCAAACGGTTTACCGAAACCCTAGTTGGTTTTGCAGGGTGGAGAAATGGACGTCAAAGGCTATGTCGAGCTAAGGACAACATTAGGAACCCCCAAGGCACTAAGATAATGAACGTCAAATACCTAGTATTCGGGGGAGGGGGGAGAACTGCTTACAATGTCATACTCGGAAGGCCCTCAATCAGTGCTCTTGGCGCATTAGTCTCCACAATCCACGTTGCAGAGAAGTTCGATCCCTAGCTACAACTAGCAGCCAAGTTGGAGTAGTTTGAGCATACCAAAAAATAGCCAAGCAGTTCTACATGACCGGTCTAAGCATTTTTTAGGAAAACTGCACATAGCAAAACCATTCAAGCATTACAAGCATGTAAAAAAACAAAGGAGAGAGTGACATTATGTAATCATTTATCCTTTAATGCTAATGATGAATCGAGATTATGAGTTGAATTTCTTTTTACTATACCATCAAATCTTTAAAAGCAATCAGCTGCTAAGCTTGACCCTTCCAGGTCCCATATAAGTACACAATTACCACAAGGCAAATTGACCACCCTTGCATGAAGACCGAGACGCCCAAATAGCTGTCAGGTATATTACTAACAAGGTGAATGACCACCCTTTCATGAAAACAGGATGCCCAAACGGCTTCCGAGTATGTTACTACTGAGGTATAATATACCTTCGCGTGACAACCGAGACACCCTAATGGCTACCAAGTATATTACCACTATAATAAACGAACACCCCTACATATAGAGCTGGGACACCTAAGTGGCTACTTAACACATAACCAATAAGATATAAATATCCTCGCATGAAAGTATGAATCCCCTGATGGTCACTAAGTATAACTTGTTGGAGTTAGCAAGGGGAACCCGCAACATCTTAGAGATCTCTTCAATGGATTTATAAAGGAACCACACCAGTGGGTCTGACACTACGTTTTAACTTAAAACCTTAAGGTGTTAAGTTCATAAGTTCTTCCACTTATATGTTTTTTACTTAGTCCATTCCTTGTTGATATGGGGCTTCTTTCACCCACATCTCACTTACACTTGAATTCCCGATAATCTCCTCCTCAAGTACGAGTTACACGAGTCCACTCCTCCTCGAATGAAAGCCTTTTCCAAGGATTTCACAGTCTAACCACGAGCACATTTCACCAAGCCTACTTCCAAGAGCTACGTTTCCACCAACGTGTTACCACTCATCTGTCACCTAGGCTTTGTGCAACCACCATCTCTCCAATACTCATCTTAGTCAATTTGAACTATTGGCTTTGATACCACTTGTTAGGGTCAATAGGAGGATCCCACAATGTCAGGGAGATCTCTTTAATTGACTTACAGAGGAACCATACCAAAGGGTTTGACACCAAGTTTTAACCAAAAACCTTAAGGTATTAGGTTCATAGATTCTTCCACTTTTATGTTTATCACTTAATTTATTCCTTATCGATGTGGGACCATTTTCACCTACATCTCACTCACACTTAAATTCCCAACACAACGTTTAGCATAACCCCACCAGGGCACACAGACATTACTGGGAACAAACCATATAGGAAATCAAGGTACTACGTACTTAGACTTGTGCATGCCTAAAAAGAATCAAAAGAAACCCAGCACATGAGTTTACAATGATCACAAGTAGCAATACACACACACAATGAAAACAAAATAAGCAGAAAATAATATATACATCATTCTAGCTAGAGGTAAATGAATTCTTTTTTTCCTACAAGCCACTGTGAAGGGGCCTTCTCGTTGACCTTATAGACATGTAACATGTCCTTATCCAGGCTGAGAAGCCAGAGAAGGAATCAGTCCACAGAATTGATGAACCATGTCGGAGGGCACCATTATATGCGTCCATCAACTCTTCTTGAGCAAAGGTCATCAACCTAGCACTATCCTCTGCCCGACCCTTCTTCTCAGCCTTTAACACGGTCATCAGCTTCGCAATGGTCCTTGAAGGAACCCATCAGGCTAGCAAGCTCGTCACGAAGGGTTTAGACCTCGGCACTGCAAGCAGCCTTTCTTACTTCTAATGCCTCGAAAAGAATCTGGGCATCAGAAGTCACCCTCTAAGCAGTCATCTCTTTTTGCTCCAATTGTTGAGATTTCTCATGGAGAAGAAGTAGAACCTTTTTCAGATTCTAAAGCATATAGAGCTGCCTTAGCATCCCCAGCTGCCTATTAAGCACTCTTAGCTCGCCTGGTAAAACTTTGGGCTTCAAGCTTAGACCACCAAGCCACAACAACCAACTTCAACAGTTGAAGATTCACCCACTGACGTGACCGGACCATACCAGTCCACACGAAGCAGGAGGGAGCTCAGAGTAGGTGAAAATATGGAAGTCGTTGAAAGGATTGCTTATGAAGTTAGAGTCTCAAGAGAATGAAGAATCCCCCTACTGGCGGACGATGAGGTTCCAGGGACTAAGATGTGAGGTTTGGCATCCCTTGGCCCCAAGCCACCCTCAGTAACATCGGTAGCGCGAGCAGGACCCCGTGGTGATGGGTGTCGCTTCAAAAGCTGCTACAGGAGTGTTTTGAACAGGACCCGAGGTTGCAACCTGAGCCATGGACTCAGCAAGAGGCAGGACAACCCGAAAAAAACTGATCTAAAAAATTAAGAGGCGTGACAACCGACTTCACCAAGGGTAGAATAACTAATCTTTCACCACACATTAATGAAATGAGCCCAAAGCAATGGAACTGCTAGAAGAAAGGACAAAAGCTCGATCGAAAGAGCTTGGACCCAGAAGAAAAACTCCACAGAATCCGCAGCAAACTCAGGAGCAATGAAAATTTTCCAAACTAGATAATGCTTAAAAGTAGCCCAACAGTTGAATAGGCGGGATGCCCCTGCAACAACGAATATCGATAACAAAAGGAATGAAATACATATAACAAAAGGGGAATTCCCCTATCCTTCTACCTCTGTATATCCTATCCTAAGGACCACAAGGGGAACAATAAGTTATTCTCAAAAACAGAAGAAGGGGTCAAGGTAATGTTAGGTAAATATTCCTCAAGAACATCATTTGAAAAGAAAACAGAATGACAACAAGCTACCCAATCATCTATCCCCTAAGAACCGGAAGAAGATTCTCTTTCCATGGTGATAGGAAATCTCAAACCAAAAAAACCATAGAAAAGAACCCAAAGAGAAGTCCCTAAGCCTAACTTGCCTTAGGAAGCAATTTAAACAGGAAGAATGACCAAAAAGTGAATAGAAAACCCAATAAATATGTACCTGAAAGCTTAAGGGTCTGTTTGGTTGAATGGAGGGGAAGGGAGGAGAGAGATTTTAATAGAAGAAAAATATAAATTTACTTTTTTATACAATTATAACATTTAACGTAACATTTAATTTAAAAATATTTTAATCAATTTTTAAACATATATTCTCTCCCTTCCAAATCTCCTATTTATAAAAGGGAATTAAAATTGACTCAGAAAGAATTTTGTTCTTCTCTCTTCTAAAAAATTAAATAAAATATATAAAACTTAAAATAATTTCTCCCTTCCAACCTATTTTTCTCCGATCAAACATTATGTAAAAAAAAAGATAGCAAACGTAGCCTGTAAGAGTCGCAAAAGGCACAACGAGGGCACAATGAATAAAAAACGATAAAAAAAAAAAGAATGGGAAATTGCAAAGCAAGGTTATGAGTGGAGCACAATGATCAAAATATAAGGGAAATAATATTGTCCCTTCTCCCCTCAATAAACGAAATTGCGGCTCAATAATCACGTGCACAAATTTTGAAGACGCTTAAGCATAAGACCCAATCAAGAGGAAAGCCCCTCATCATGACTACGTGGGATCTAATAACAATGACGTGTCAAGAATTAATTTGGGCTAACATCTGACTCTACCTTGGGTTCAAAGTATTTTGAAAGCATCACCTCTGGTAAGCCCATTCCAAATAAGGAGGCTTATGTTGGGCCCGGCCCATGGCACATACAATAGCCAATCATAGCAATTCACATAATCGGTAAACCTGAAAGATGCCTATAAAATATAAATATTAGCTTCCCGCCACTCCCAATAAGTCCCAAAGGTAAGCAATTTTATTTCTCTGCCCATCTTTTGATACTCCACTTTGAGTACTACACTAACTTAAGCATCGAAGTGGGTATGGGTAGGGTTGTCAAATGGTCCCTTTAGGCCTGTCCAAGACAGGCGACTGGTTAAATGATTCAGATTAAAATTACATGTATTTAAATAGATTATAAATTAGTTAGTTAGATTCGCCTCGTATTAACTTGCGAGCTTAAATAGGGTAGCCCGCGAAATATTTTTTTTACTTGTAAACTTTGAAATAAATTTAAATTTAATAATCTCAAATCAAATATTATATTACATAGACATAATATTGAATACTTTAATCTTATTTAAAGGGTTAAGGGAGAATTCAAACAAATAAATAACATAAACTTATGGAGTTTGATGAATGTATTTGTATGTAGATTGTGTCACTGCTAGCATGTTTACGTACATTTTATACTTTTATTTGAGAAAATAGTGTTTAATTAAATTGAATTTTTTTTGTACAAACAAATTAAAACTTAAAAAAGAATTTACGCGGGCAGTCCACGGGTTCTCGGGTTGACCCATTTAACTTGCGAGTTAAATGAGTCGAACCAAAATTATCCATGTTTTTATAGGTCATTAATTTTAAAACCCGACTTGCATAATTTATGCGGGTAAACGGACTAGTCTAGCAAATTTGACTCGTTTTGACAACCCTATGTAGAAGAAGTTTTCCGCCCCTCATTATGAGAAAATATTGATTTTGCAAAACCAAAATCCCCCTAAAATTCTAAAAAATTTGACAAGCCCCTTCCTGCTGGGAATGAGCTTTTTTAAAAAAAATAATAAAAAATTACCAACGGATAAAAAATATATATTTTAAAATAAATTATAGCGGCTTCACGTCACAGGAAAAAATTTTGACAAGAAAATTTATTTTTTTAAAAGAAATTGACACAATTTTCAGTGGCCTCCTACCATTGGAAAAAGTTTACCAATTTTTTTTTCAACTTCTGGCATCTAGGACTGCTGGAAATTATTATTTATTCGACGGGTTCAAATCCGTCAAAATTTCCATCGGAAAATTGACATATTCTTATAGGGTCTCTTTTCTTTCAGGAATCTGGAAATTGGAGGATTAGAGTAGAAGGTCGGCCCCATTTCTGTTTCAGAACAATAAAAAAAAATTGTATCTGTTATTGCAATGACAGAAATGAAATTCGTTGAATATTATTTGTAGAACATATTATATCATCAACGTAATATCTTCTATTCATGTTAGTTTGATCGCCTACACTAATTGGTTGTTGAAGTGGCCATTTCAAACCCATTTAAAAAGATATATGTTGTAAATCACCACATTAAAGTAACTTTAAAAAAAATCTAGAGGGGTAAATAGCCAAAATATGTAAATGATATTAATATGACTTGATTGATGAGAATTATTGTGAACTTTTATTTGATTAACACAATTTTTTAATTTTTTTTCATATTCACGAGGTCATGCCTTTCAAAATTTTATCAAAATAATTTATCAGTCGCTAATAGTTAATTGATATACCTATGCAAATGTTTCTGATATAATAATAATGAGTTTTTTTTTTTTGCGCATCAAATATAAGATTTATAAATTTAAGTCTATGTGAATAATATTAATCCTCATATTAATAAATAGATTTTATCATTGCTATTTTGAGCCAGAAAAATTGTATAATTATACAATGAGTTTAATTTTAATTCATTGTTAGTATAAAAAAAATTATACTGTTATTTAATCATGTGCTAGCACATCATTAAAAGAGTTAGACATTTTAAGTAATTGTTGTGATAGTCAAACTCTTTTAATGATTTTACAATACATGATTGGATGACAATATAAATTTTTTTTACATTGACAATGAACTAAAATTAAATCCTTATACAATTCATTACTGGTACATGCGAACTACTTTAATGTCCAACTAATTTATCACATGTGCATGCACCGGAAAATATTAAGTGAAAAACAATACAAAAAGAAATAAAAAATTTAAAATCAATATTTACTAAGATTTAACCAAATTGGAGAGAGCTTATCCAGGTAATGCAAAGATAACAACTAAAACAAATCTAAAGATACTGCATAGATTTGTCTAGTTGATGAAGAAAATAAATGGTGACTACAAAAAAGTAAATTTCCAACCCAAAATAAAATCTCTTATAAATTATAATATAAGAGAAATAACAAAAAGCTTATTCTGCTTCTTGCTTTTTAATTAATTATAAAAATGACCTATCATATTTTTTGAAAAACTTCTTTATATATAATATGGTTGGTTGTAAAAATATTTAGTCCATGCATTGTAGATGTTAAAATATTTGAATATTATTCAACAATATATATCCTGAAGCATGCATAAGCATTCTTAAAAGTTTTAATATCATAAATTATTAAAGGTGTCAAAATGATCCATTTATTCACCATCCATCCATGTCTAAATCCAATCCAATTCATCTAATAATAATAATAAATTAAATTGATTGGATCAAATTAGTTAATGGATAATTAATAAATTGAGTCCAATATCCATTGAATATCTAGTTACTAACTTATTCATGATCCATTTGAGATCCAACCAACTTATAACTCATTTGAAACCCTAACTCATTCATTTTCTAGAGAGATAGAGAAATGTTTTCTCTAAAGAGAGAATTTTTTTTTCTCTAGAGAGATAAACTTACATTTTTTAGAGACAAAATTCTAGAGAGAGAAAACTAATTTTTCTAAAGAGAGAAAATTAATTTTTTTTGGAGAGAAAAAATCAAAATTTTTCTATAAAGAGAAAATTATAAAAAAAATCATTTTTTTGTAGAGAGAGAAACTTACTTTTTTTAGAGGGAGAAAAAATTAGAGAGAGAAAATTAATTTTTCTTGAGAGAAAAACTTACTTTTGTACAGAGAGAAAATTAACTTTTTCTAGAGGGAGAAAGTTAAATTTTTTTGGAGAGAGAAATTTTTTTTCTAGAGAGAGAAACATACTTTTCCTACCAAGAGAAAATTAAATTTTTTTAGAGAGAGAAAATTATTTTTTCTAAAAAGAAACTTACTTTCTAGAGAAACAAACATACTTTTTATAGAAAAATTAATTTCTTTTAGAGAGAAACATAATTTTCTCTACAGAGAGAAAATTAATTTTTTCTAAAGAGAGGAAATTAACTTTTTTTAGAGAAAGAAAATCATTTTTTCTCGAGAAAGACAATCAATTTTTTGTAGAGAGAGAAAATTATTTTCTCTAAAGATAGAAAATTAATTTTTTAGAGAGAGAAAGTTATTTTTTCTAGAGAGAAAATTATTTATTTTTTAGTGAGAGAAAGAAAGAATTTGTTTAGAGATAAGTTTTTTTAAAAAAATTAATTTCAAATAAATGGTTCGAATGTCTATCTATCATATCAATTAAAATGTATTAATGGATGGATTAAATATCAATCCATTAAAATGGGTCATGAATGGTTTGGATAATTTTAATAAATTTTTAATGAATTTCAAATAGGATTGATTTTTTATCTATCCATTATAATCCAATTCAAAATTCATCCAATTCATCCATTTGCCACCTTTATAAATTATCGTACAAAATAAAACATAAACTCCCAACAATGAACCATTCAAACATAAAATATAACTTGAAGATCGAAAACTAAGTGTCGTACCATTATCACAATTAATAACCCTGATGTCTCACTAAATTGAGATTTAAATTTCATAGAAAAACAGCTCAACTGATACAGTTTCTTTATCGAAACAGCGTTATAATCTCCTACTCAATGCCTAGGATCCAATACAAGAAATAATAGTAGTTTGAAGATCATAGGTATATTTGATACGTTGAAAATTTCACATAAATAGCTTCATGCCGTATTTATGTTCAAACCAAGTAAAGAGAGCTATATAATTAAACAGTAACATGAAAATTTTCACTAAATAAATGGATTTTCCTACTTTTATGCCCCGCCATTAAAGTAGCGTTGTCGTTTTTAGAATTAATAGTTCAACCAGAGGTTTTTGAACAAATTCATTAGCACGGGGTCTGTTTGACTCAAGCTTATGACGAATCGCCCAAGCAATATCATCATATACTTCAAGATTATGCAAAGCCAATAATATTGTATCTTCTATCACTCTACAAAATAAGGAATCAAATACCATTTGAGGGTTGGTCGAGCTGGTAAGCAGACTTATCCCCATATAATAGGACGCTAGTTTGAATCTCAGTGGGAGTCACTCTGATTTGGCGACAGCAAAAATTCTTGTGTTCTAAACTGTCAATCGTAGATTAGTCTTATATGAAGCCCAAAAGACTTAACCCGTGGGGATACTACGGGGCGTCACTCGGCCTAAAGGACTAATTAGGGCGATTGATCAATCAATTTGAGATACTTATGTTAGCTTTGTACTAAGCTTTATTAGATGTTTATTGTGCCCAATATTAGTATTTTAGATGAGTTTAATGTTGTTGGGCCACATTGGGCTTTAATGCAAATTGTGAATAATTCTTGGATTTTGATGGATTTTGACCTTTCCTCCTTAGTTACCCTATCACTTGGGACTCGGTAATTCATTTGAGGTGATCTTAGTGTCTTTGGAAAGCTAAGACAAGGCTCTACAAGTTTTATGAAGAACTCAAGAGCTGGATTGGACTTCTAAGGGTCCAAAATAGCCCTGCAATGCAAAGTGGATTTGTTGTCACTAGAATCTGGGCAGTGTGCACATATTGGACTATATAGTGGGCTATAGGCTTCCTTTTGAGTTAAAACTCTGCCATTGGAAAGATAAGACATATATCTCCAACTTCACTGAAGACCATTTAGTTAATAGATGTCGTTTTATGTATGATTATGAAGCTACAATTGGTTTAAATTTGGAAACACGTTTTACCAACCTAGCTTGAGGTAGGTGTAGTGTTTTTAGCATATATGGAGTTATAAAAGTCCAAATGGCATGAAACTAATGTCAAAATTTCAAGGAGACAATGCTCTACAACTGTCATGAAGACCTCCAAGTCAAAATACATCGTTTAGGGCATGAAAAGCAGGCTGGAAGTCGGAGTAGAGTTGCTGACTTGAAGCCACCAACCATACACCAACCCACCTACCATGCACCAACCTACCAATCATGCATCAAGCTTCCATCTTTGACAATTTTCATGTTTTTACAGCTTGTATTTAGATTATTTTCAATTATAAATTGGCTTCTAGGATTAGTATAAATAGAGTCAATCTCTTTGTATTATAGATCATTCAATTTTGAAGTAAGTTTGAGTATTTGTAAGAGTTTTCTTTCTCTTCTTCTCCCTTCTTTTTAGAATTTCATTTTTGTTCTTTATTTTTTGAGTTCTTCCTTCCCATCCGTGGAAGGCTAGGCTCTCATAATCAATCCAAAGGATTAACCATCTTGATGTTTAATTTGGAGATATTGTTTCGCTTGTTCATATTACTTAATTGTTATTCAAGTTTCTCTTCTTCCTCTTTTGATTTTTATCTATATTGAATTGCTTAATTTGATTTAGATGTTGATGTGATAATAGCTTTATTATCATGTATTCAAAGAGGATCACAAAGACTAAACAATATATCAAAGGTTTTTGATGGATTGTTTAGCTTAGTTAAATTCTGAATTTTAAGTTAATCTATGTTTAGATGGTGCTTACTTTATCTAACATTGGTTAATTAAATCTTAGATGCTTATCTAGTAAAGTATTATTGGATCATGTTCAGGAGTCTTGATGTGATCTAAGGCCAAGAACATGGTTAGCAATTAAGTGAATTTCTTGTGATCAATGATGGATTAAAGTCAAGATCGGTAAATTTCCTTAGATTGGTTAATTTGTTTTATTGGATTTCTTTAATTCAACCGGTGTATTTTCTTTTCAAATCATCAAAACCTCATTTTAATTATCTTGATCTGATTAAATCTTTGTTCTTTTTGGATCCTTAAGAGATGATTCGATTCATTCTCTATATTACAAATTAGTTTGTGAACCGGTAATTTTTATTTATTTGACAGGTCTCAACAACCTCTTATCAGTGGTTGACCAAAAAAATAAATTAAAAATAAGGAATTAAATATTAAGTAAATCAAAGTACTTTCATGCATATTGATAAATGATTCAAAACACGGGCAGAGCTAGAAATTTAATATGAGGGGGTCCAAGACCAAATTTATATAACATGAAATAACAATAAAAAATTAACTAGTGTATAAAAGTAAACTATACGAAACAAATTTGATATATGATTAACAACTTAATATAATATAAATTACTCATACATATCTATAGTTAATATTATCATATATACATATAAGTTTAAGTACATACCTAAAACATTCATTTCTTTAATTGTGCACGACGATGCTTCATGGAGTAACAATCATCAATTATCATATTTGTTGAAAAGTAATATTTGTATCTTTGTATCTTTATTATTTCTTTTTTCTTCCTGGCCTAGCCCCTCCCTCTTTGATTGCTTTGGGTGCTTTACATGTATATGCAGCTTGTCACATAAGCTTGTCTCATGAGGGCCACTGATATACATATATATATATATATCAATAGGTATATATATTAAAAAAAATCACTGACCTTAGGGATCGTGGCATCTAGAGGCCACCTCCCTCCACCTCTGATTCAAAAGTAAACACTTAGTGATCATCATCCAAGGCACATAGACAATGACCAAAAGTAAAAGCATAACCTACAAGATTTTTCGACCACCTAAAAGTTAATTTTCTCCTAAACTCTGAAGCATGGGTACTCCATTTTTGAAGAAGTACCAGTACCGGGTACATACCGGGTACGGGTACATCTTGGGTATACCGGGGTACGTACCGGGTACTACCTATTTTTTTATTTTTGAAATTCATATTGGGTACGCTTTTTCGGTATGGTTGAGTTCGGCTGGGCACGGTTCAGATACGGCTCAAGTACGGCTTTAAAATTAAATTTTGAAATTCTAAGTTCTTAATAAAACACAGCCGTTTCATTTAGGGTAAAAAACCCTTTTTAAAATAATTATAAGATGAAAAGTTAAAAGACATGTGCCTCCTATTAAAAAAGTTTGCTCTCAGTGCTCTGACTTCTCACTACCTGGACTCCTATCCTTTTTTCTAATCTTCGACGCACGTTGCTCTCAGTGCTCTGACTTCTCACTACCTGGACCCCTCTGCTTTTTTCTAATCTTCAACGCCTACCTTGTAAGTTTCATTCATCCCTTCCTTTTTGTCTTTGTATACTTCTTTTTTATGATTGTTGACATGTGCCACCTGGTTCCCACCTAATCAAATTCTATTTTTTATTTGCTTTGCCCTTTGTCCTGAGTCTCCTAATACAAGTGCATGAATAATGTAGAATCCCAAGCTGTCTTAGAAATATTGATGTCAGTTTAATTTTAGTAAATTTTAGTACTCACTCTCACTCTCACTGTTATTTTCTTTTCGCCATTATTTTACTAGTTTTTATACCTATCTTATAATTAAAAAAAAAACAAACAGAAATTTACAAATAAATAAAAACAGCACACTTGCTTCGTCGGCCCAGTTAGAATGAGAATATGAAATTTATTTTGTTTGTCAATTGTCATATTGATATTGAATTTGAAGTTTACTTTACATGGCTCTGCATTTAACTTTGACACAACCAATTATTTCATATGATTTAGGCCCATGTTACTCCATGGGAACATTGTACTTTGTTATGGTCCTCAGGGTCCAGCCTGTAGTTAGGTAGTCATCAATAAGGATAATGCTTTAGGTGTATCTCTAATCAGAGTTCTCCTAATATTATACAAGGAAGTATAGGTTCAGTCATGATAATTAATGTATTAATATATGATATAATAGTTCAATTGCTATAGTGGGTCTGGGCCATTTATTTGAATTTTAAATTGTATTTTTTTTTCTACAGATGTTTTCACAACAAGCTAGTAATAGTAGTGGGTCTAGAAGTGGCACTAGCAATGTTGCCACATCTTTAACCTCTAAATATACATCTAGAAGATTTGATAGTAATTGTCCCCTTTGGGCTTATGTGACCTTGGTGCAAAATAAGAAAGAGGGAAAAGGGAATGCAAGTTGGAGTTGTAACTATTGTAATGGAACTTACAAGGGTTCTTACTTTAGAGTGAAATCTCATTTATTGAAAGAAAAAGGAAATGGGATAGCTGTTTGTTCACAAATATCAAATGAATATCTTGCAGAGATGAAACAACTTGACAGACAGGCTTCTGAAAAATCAAAGCCTATACAAGTTCCTTTACCTACTGGAACCACAAGTTTGAATCCACCTATTGATAGGAGCAAGAGAAGAAGAGGCGGAAAAGAACCATTAGCAAAGGCATTTAATAACAAGGTAAGAGACCATCTCTCATCTGAAATAGCTAGGCTATTTTATTCTGCTAGTTTGCCATTCAATGTTGCCAGAAATCCTTACTTTATCAGTGCATTTACTTATGCTGCAAACACTTCTATCTCAGGTTTTCTTCCGCCTGGCTATAATGCCATAAGAACTACCATGTTACTGATGGTTGGACTAATGCACAAAGAAGACCATTGATTAACTTCATGGCAACCTCGGGTTCAGGACCCATGTTCTTGAAGGCCATTGATGGGTCAGGTGAGTACAAGTACAAACATTATATTGCTAATCTGATTTTGACTACCATTGATGAGGTTGGACCACAAAACGTTATCCAAGTTATTACTGATAATGCACATGTTTGCAAGGCAGCTGGTTCAATTGTTGAATCTATGCATCCTCACATTTTCTGGACACCGTGTGTAGTGCACACATTAAATTGCTCTCAAAAATATTTGTGCACCCAAAAATACACCAAACAATGATGTTGTTTACAGTGAGTGTCATTGGATTTCTGCTATTACTGATGATGCTTTTTTCATTAAAATTTTTATTATGAATCATTCCATGAGGCTAGCCATGTTTAATCAATTTGTGCATTTGAAGCTGCTTCCTATTGCTGAGACTAAATTTGCCTCAATCATTATTATGTTTAAAAGGTTGAGAACCATTAAGCATGGTCTCCAATCTATGGTAATTAGCGAACAATGGTCTCACTATAGAGAGGATGATGTTCAAAAGGCTGCCTTTGTGAAAGAAACAATTTTAAATGATGAATGGTGGGATAAAGTTGATTATGTTCTAAGCTTTACAAAGCCCATCTATGACATGCTTCGTTCTTGTGATACCGATGAGCCAAACCTTTATTTAGTTTATGAGAAATGGGATTCTATGATTGAGCAAGTGAAGTTAGCAATATATCAACATGAGGGCAAGGAATTGAATCAACATTCATCCTTTCATGAAGTGGTGTATAACATCTTAATTGATAGATG
The DNA here is from genome assembly GCA_023212625.1 of Styphnolobium japonicum. NCBI lineage: Eukaryota > Viridiplantae > Streptophyta > Magnoliopsida > Fabales > Fabaceae > Styphnolobium > Styphnolobium japonicum. Next base: position 10,359,891 of record JALBWW010000010.1, read on the forward strand.
GACTAAAAGTTACACACCTCTTCATTGCTTGGCTCATTCACTCAATCCTAGGTGAGATAATCAAGTGAAACACAAGAAGGGGGTTGAATTGTGTTTCTTAACCCTTTTTGATAAATAAAAAGATTTTTCTTTTAACAAACGATTGAACACAACGAAGGATAAAGTTTAACAAATAAAGAACGTAGAAACAACACTGCTCAGTCCTATTGGACTCTAAAGATTTTGAAAAGGCTTTTAAGAAAAACAGTTAACAAGTTCAAAATCCAATTAAAAAGTCTTTGTTAATAAACACAATAGAAAACCCCAGAAGTTAGTGGAGAAAATAAAACACACTAGAAGAGAAGAGAAGCTTACACACGGGATTTATCCTGGTTCACTCTTACCAACCAAGAGCTACGTCCAAATTCCTTCAACTGTAGGATTTTCCAACTAATCTTTTTCGAGATTACAAGTATTATACACCTCTTCAGGTAACAAGTATTTTCAACCTCTTCAGGTTCAACCACACCAATATTCTTTTATACACAGCCTCTTCAGGCTTACAACGCTAAGGTGAATAAGTATAAGAAGATGAATGCTTGAGTTCGAAACTCACTAACAAATAAGAATAGACAATAAAAATCTCAAGGCTTTTTCTTTTTACACGTATATGGAAATCCAAGAAGAGATAAAGCATTTTAGACTTTGTAATATGCTTCGGCAAAGATCTCTTCTTCTTCAAGTGCTGCTCCTTCTTTTTATATGAAAGAACAAGTTGAGCAAGCTTCATGAGCTACATCGTCCAACGGAAACATTTATTACCGTTCTGAGTAGGATTAAATGTATCTACTGAAAATGTGCTGAGCTTCTTCTGAAAAGAGACTTTGATTCTAAGAGATTTCCAATCATGTGATAACAAAGTCCTGATTTGTCTGAGATCGCAGAAAGTTCCTTATTTGCAGATTTTTGTAGTTGTTGGACAATGTCAGCAAAAAGTGGCTCAGTTGACTTCTTCTATTGCCGTGAGCTGTCAGAGTTCTTTTCCATCATTTAATGAGGAACAGTTCTTCATTTTTGAATTTTAACTTGGACGAGAGCTTGAGCTTGAACTTTGTAAAGAGAATTGAGTCTAAGCTTTGGCAAAATGATAGTATTGGACGCACAAATAAAATAGTAACAGTAAACGCATACAATCATTGGACGCACCAATAATAATAGCATATATATAGACAGTCATTGGACGCAAGAAAGGTTTTGTAGAAACCGTATTGGACGCAGACTATCAAACTATTTGTTTTAATAAAAACTTTATTGAAGAATTCCTAAAATAATTGTAACAGAGTCAATATTTAAAAGGAATTGTAGTTTTATCAAAAACACTCTGTTGGAACACTTGTTCAAGCTTAATAAATATTTTTGTTATCTTCAAAACTTATCAGGGAAAGCTTGAGCTTTTAGTGCTAAACCTTTTAAATGAAATTGATTTCAACACTAGGTAAAGTTAATTAGTTATATTTTACTTTTTTCTTTCAAGTTTCAATTAGCTTACACTTATAATTTATATTTTTGGATAATAGGTACTATTGTAGACAATGGCTTGATGAAGCTCCAAATCAAGTTCCCCCGCATAAGGACAATGAGATTTGTAGAGGAAGAAATAAATGCCTAAGGAATTACTTTGCAAATCCCAAGGGAATGCTAGAGGCGACTACGGAATTTGTTAAATTCTCAGGTGTTGAAGAAGAGTTTAGCCAATTTGATTCCTAGCAAGATAGGTGGAACTTGAAGCCAAAGGAATGGTGGGTCATGTATGGAGCCTTAATCCCCAAACTTCAATCCATTGCCTTGAAGCTCCTTTCACAACCAAGTTCTTCCTCTTGTTGTGAGAGAAATTGGAGCAAATATTCCTCTATCCACTCCTTGAAAAGAAATAGGTTCAATCCCAAGAGAGCTGAAGATTTAGTTTTTGTTCACACAAATCTTCGTCTCCTCTCAAGGAAGAGCAAGAATTATAAAGAAGGAGAGACAAAGATGTGAGATAATGGTGGAGATGATTGGGGCCTATTGGGGCCTGTTGATGAGCTAGACTTGGAGGTTGTTCTTGTTACTGATGATGGACAAGGAAATAATGATATTGAGACTGTTAGATCATGATTTTTATATTCATGCCTAGATTTTATGTTGTTGAACACATATAATTTCTTTTTGTGATATATTATATTGTCATTTGAACAACTTAAGCTCTTTTTTTATTATATGATACCTATAAATCTTCTAATCTTATATATATATAATTATACTAACATACCCGTACCTTAGTTTTTCCAAAAATATCGTATCACGTACCCGTATCCGTACCAGATACCGGTACTGTACCCGTACCTATGCAATTGAGCCCCTAAATCAATGGAGATGAAGAGAAGATATGAACAAAAAATGAATAAATAGTATGAACAATACAAAATCAAACATTAAAAATGATTAAAAATATAAAAGAAAAAATCAAATAACAAAAAAATAAAAAAAAATAAAGAACTCATTGATTCATCAAGTAAAATCATCTCGATTGAATTCAGAACTTGAGAGTTGTTGAAGTTGGGCAGACCTCATAATCGGACAACTCTGCCCTTAATCCTTCAAGATTCTTTCTAATGATAGAACATGCAAGAAGAAATTGAGTACACCCATTGCAAATTTTATTCAATGAGCAAAGGTTACGACATTGAGCATGATAAATTCTTATCCTAAAATGGAATATACTTCAGAGAAAGCAGCAATTTAAACACTCCAAGAATGAGAAATGGATTATAAAAATCACAAATGGGAGAGAAAACTAGTGAAATAAAACATGTGAAGACTTGAGAGAAATCCAGATGCAAGAAGAAAAAGAGAAAAGCCAGAAAACATAAGGAAATGTCACCTTGTGTAAGAAAGATCCTCCTCCATGAGAATGAAGAGAGGTATATAGATTCATGCAAGGAAGAGAGATAAATGCTTGAAAGATGGAGAGAATTAAAGGCCTTCTAGGAGATAGAGAAGAAGATGGAGACAATAAAAGGCCTTTTGGGAGAAGACGATAAGATTGAGGAAGAAATTTTGAATTAAATGAATGATAATAACGAGACATCGGAAGAGGGAAAGTCAGATAAAATGATAAACATCTAAAGCAAGATATTAAAAGGAGGAGAAATATGAAGCCATTAATTTGGTGAAAATTGCAACTGCTAATGAAAAGGAAAGGTGAATTAATATGGCCATTGAAAAATGTTACCTTAATAATACCACAAGATGAATATTGAACCCAACCATTAAACTCCTGCAATTTATAATCAAAGGAAGAAAATAAAATATTCCAACAACAAAACCGAAAGGTCTCTCAATGTGAATTGTAAACAGCACCTGGCAAGGTTAAATGAAAATGAATTAAGGAAGTCATGAAAATTGTAACTTTGAGTGCATAAATAAGAAGCATAATTAAAGAGGAATTAATGCAAGCATGAGAAATTTGGAAGAAGCAAATGACATAAGGGTTTGTAAAGGAAAGTCAAAGTTAAGTCCGAATGGCATAATTTTTTTGGTACAAATGTCAAAACAAAAATCTAAATGGCAAATTTTTTTTTGTACACATGACAAGAATGAACCTGTTAATTCCTTTTATATATAGTATTAGATTAGATGACCAATAATACAGACATTCTTCTTGTTCTATATGTAATTTTTGGGTGGTGAGTATATATTCATTTTGAAAATGATATTAATACAAGACATGATTAGTGAAAATTATTGTGGACGGTTGTGTTTATGTTTGATGACCACAAGTTTTTATTGTTTAAAAATAAAATATTCATGAGCTCCTGTCTTTCAAAACGTGAAAAAATATATTTTATCATTAGCTTGTAATTAATAAATAGAGTAAACTTGTACAAATTTACACTAAAACACTCTTCACATGTCTCTATGCAAGTCATTGGATAACACCTTAGTATATATCACTGTAACTTTTTGTGAACGATTCAGATTTTGTACATACTTCATATAGTTTGTGCAAGTATTTTTTGTCTAATAAATATAACATTGCAAAATTTTATGATATGATGAGTTTTTCTTTTTATGATAAATATATGTTCGAGTGAACTTTTACATTAATGGAAATTAAGTCTCTATTCGCACAATTTTAAGGGCATACCCTTACAACGACCTTTTGTATTTAGTAGAATTAATTTTTATGTGTTAGTTTAAGGTTCAAGCCCAAATAGTCAAGACAGATAAGGGAATATATCTCCTTAACTACTAAGCCTATGCCAATATTATTGTTTTTAATATTGTATAAGATTTATAAACTCAAGAGTATGTGAATAATAATATTTCAGTAAAACGTAACTCAACTGGTATCTCGTCTCGCTGGACACCACATCTCTATTCCCATCTCCTTTGGGTCCATTAATAGGACGTCATCAAATAAATAAATGATATTAATCACCAGATTGGGATTTTGAGCCAGTAAATTAAATTGTACAATACAGCCATTTACTGTTACATGTGAACTACTTGATTGTCCCATGGCCAGTGATCCAGACCTCAAGGGGTCCTAGCTTTTCGTCTTGTTCTTTTTGCTTTAATTTTTTGGGTCCTAGCTTTTCGTCTTCTTGTTTTTGTTTTAATTTTTTGGGTCCTCGATGGAAACATGGTAGAAAGCATCCGAACCACAAATATAAAGCCATAATTTCAAGTCACAAATGTCATTCAAATCTCCACCTTAGGCTAATTCTAATCTTCTGCTGATTTGTTTCCAAGAGCAAAGTCCAAATCAAAGAAAACATGGGTTCACATGAGACCCAAAAGCCTCATGTTGTTTGTATCCCTTTTCCAGCACAAGGCCATGTAAATCCCTTCATGCATTTAGCCAAACTGCTTCACTGCAATGGCTTCCACATAACCTTTGTCAACTCAGAGTTCAACCATAGACGCTTGGTTCAATCCCAAGGACCAGACTTTGTGGAGGGTCTCCCAGATTTCAGGTTCGAGACCATACCAGATGGTTTGCCTCCATCAGAGTTGGATGCAACACAAGATATTGCAGCACTGTGTGATTCAACCAGAAAACATTGCTATGCTCCATTTAAAGAGCTCGTATCCAAGCTTTTCTCATCACCAGATTTTCCTACAGTTAGTTGCATAATTTCTGATGGGATCACTGGCTTTGCAGTTCAAGTTGCAAAGGATTTAGGCATACCAGTGGTTCAGTTTTCTACGGGGTCTGCTTGTGGTTTCGTTGGGTTCCTGCAGTTCGAGGAACTTGTAAAAAGAGGCATTATTCCATTCAAAGGTAGCTTTTTTTTTTTTTTTCTTTTAAACTTTTGAGTAATGCTATATGATCATGTACATGGATTTAAATCTTCTCTCCCCTTTGCCTATCTCGTATCCTGTTGTAATCTTTTAAATTATCATATTAATGGAAAGACTGCATCAACTTAAACAAAAGAAAAGAATCTTTTTTGGAATATCGATTAATTGCAATACTTATTTGTATAAACTATTTCAGATGATAATTTTATTGCTGATGGCACACTAGATACAATAATAGATTGGATACCAGAAATGAAAAACATCAGGCTCAAAGACCTCCCAAACTTCATTAGAATCACGAACCTGGATGACCTACTGTTTGAATTTGTGGGATCAGAAGCACAAAATTGTTTGAGAGCATCTGCAATCATCATTAACACATTCCAAGAATTAGAAAGTGAAGCTCTTGATGTCATTAGGGCCAAGAACCCTAACGTCTATAGCATTGGTCCTCTCCACTTGCTCGGAAGGCATTTCCTGGAGAAGGAATTTAAGTCACCCCAGTCAAGCTTTTGGAAAAATGACGCAAAATGCATACAGTGGCTAGACCGATGGGCACCTAGCTCAGTCATCTATGTAAACTACGGGAGTATAACTGTAATGTCTGAGAAGCACTTCAAAGAGTTTGCTTGGGGGTTAGCAAATAGCAAGCTCCCATTTTTGTGGATAGTGAGGCCAGATGTGGTAATAGGTGAATCTGCAAATTTGCCACCAGAGTTCTTGGATGAGGTTAAGGAAAGAGGATACATAACAAGTTGGTGCCGTCAAGAACAAGTGCTAGCACACCCATCAGTTGGAGCCTTTCTAACCCATTGTGGGTGGAATTCTACAATAGAAAGTATATGTGAGGGTGTGCCTATGATATGTTGGCCTTTCTTTTCGGACCAACTAATAAACTGTAGGTATGCATGCAAAGATTGGGGGATAGGAATGGAGATTAGCCATGATGTGAAGAGAGAAGAGATTGCAGCTCTTGTCAAAGAAATAATGAAGGGTGATAAGGGGATGGAAATGAGGAACAGAAGTTTGAAGTGGAAGATGAAAGCAATGAAAGCTGCCTATATCGGAGGATCAACCTATGAGAATTTCATGAGACTAATAAAAGAGGGTCTTCATCACAATGGGTAATGAAACCGAAGACTGTTACTGGTGTTTTAGCCTTTTTGCCATCAAGGGTACTCAAGTGTGTGACTTATATATGTTTAAAGAGTATTCTGGATCATTGTATGCATTTAGGATTGATATTTTGTAAATGACCCATTTGTTGTCTTTTTTTTTTTTTAATAATAATAAATATTTTATTAATAAGTGGCAAAAGCCACATAAAAAAAAGGATTTACAAATCTGGGGAGTACAAACACAATAGAGATGCACTTAACACGTGCAAATCTATCATTACAATAAAATTAAACTCGTAAACTTCACTGACAAGAAGCCAATGAAAATTAGAGGTGGAATGAAGTCAAATGGAGTGAAATATTTATTTCAGTACAAATTAAATATTAATAAATTCAAGCTCAAATTAACCAAATCTTTTTGTTTTTCTTAGTAACATCTTTAGGGCTCGATATTCAAGTTCAAAGCTTGATTTGGCTTGATTGAAAATTTATTTTAAAAAACGTTAAGTATATGTAAAAATTAAAATGTTATATAATATAAATATTTAAACGTATTATATAATTGAGCTATTTGCAAGCTTTCATATATATTTTTTATTCAAATAGTTTGAATTTTTTATAATGGATTTAGCTTTTTTAAAAGTGTAAAAGTACATTTTACATAATAAATAAGAAAATAATAATTATTGATGAAAAAAATTAAGGAATTGAATTTTGACAAATCAATAATTTTTATACAAATGATTATATTTTGTAGAAAATAAAAGTAAATTGATGACTTTTTTTTTATTAAACTTTTTTTTTTGTAAAGTATCTCTTCCCGTAGAAGGTGAGAGACTACTTTCACATAATATGACAAGTGCATGAAGTTAAGACTCCTCTTAATTATATTTTTTTTTATACACGTTATGCTAAGAATAGAAATGAGGATAAAATGTTTAAAGATATGTTTAGAGGGAAGATTTGTGAGGAGAAATAAGGAGAGGGGAGAGGTTTATGATAAACCTTCCCTCTGTTTGAAGGTTTTGCAGAAGGAGGGGAAGGGGATGGGGTTTTTTTCATTAATCTTCCGAAGCTCTCTCCCTTTATTTTTCTGAACAAATCAAAATTCTTCCAAATTGACGGTTTTTGGAGGATTAGCAAATCAATTTTACACATATACCTTTCGTAAAATTTCAAAATTACATTTTCAACCTCTCATCATCTCACGCATTCTCTCTGCCCTATCTCTCTTCATCCATGGCACTTTCTGAATCTTTGATCTTAGAACTCGATCTCGCACTCTCTACCCTAGCTATATCTGGATCTCAATCTCTCATCGCTGCTGTTGATTTCTCCGGCAAGAGTTCGTATGTCTCTTTTATGTCTTTCAAAAAAAAATTTGCTCTTGATTGTTTGCGTTGCGTTGCTTTTGTTGCTGATTAGTTAAAATAATTTGTTCATATGCTTTCTCTATTTGTCTCCTTTGTAATAGTCATGGTGATATGCCTCACTTCACCATTTTCAAATGAAGCTAGAAACATATCTTTCTTCTTGATTTTATGTTCTCTGTTCAATGGCAAGGAAGTGAGTGATATTAGCAATTTCATGTACCATGGAAACTCGAGTAGATATACTCAAATGTTGTCCTTCAACTCTTCTAATTTGGATTTGTACTTTTTGAAGACTAATCTCGTGAAAAGATAACAGGCATCTTATATGGGTTGTACATGTATTGGGAGTTTTGACAGTGGGTTGATAACTAATAGAAGCATATTTTAATCTTTTGATCAAGACAGAGTGAAGTCTTCTATGACATTGTACCTTGTTTGAAGAAGATTTTCTTTTGTCATGAATTCTCTTCACTTGAGCAATATAAAATAACATTTGAAATTAGTTTAATAATCTGATTCTGACCTATGTTATGCAACACTTTGTACTTAAATTCCTATATTCTTTTCTTATTTTAAAGACATATTGGAAGAGATTCTTTACTAGGCTAGGCTGCTGTGGAAGGAGAAGAATAAGATAACAGTTTGATTGAAATCTACATAAAAAGATTTATGGGGTGGGGTTATGCAAGGTAGTAAATTAAGCAATGATTTAGAGGGATAGTGTGCTTGAATTTTGATTTTTTTATTACTGTACACAAAAAATGAGGCAAAAAGAAAAAGGAAGAAAGATTGAAGTTACTATTGGACTTTTCAGTAGTATAAACATAATTGATTGTGAAGTTAAAATGCTTCAAAGCAAGCTTTATTTCCCTACAACCTTCATCTTCAAATCCTTTTTGGGGGCATACATCAACTTTGCTACCTTGGTGTTCAGAGCACAAGTTCTGGCAATTGATGTTTCTGATAAGCGTGGCTTGGTCCCTGAATTGGGTAGCAAGCAGTTCTGTTTTGTGGAGCTCAGAACTCTCATGGTGGCTACCGATTGGGTGGATTTGAAAGCCATGGGAAACTTGGCTATTGCTGGTCATATAAGTTGTTTTTAATTATTCTGTGTACTAGTGTTGTCTGGCCAAGGAGAAACAGCAGTATTCAGACAGAGCTTTCTATTATTGCTTCTTCATGTATAATAATTTGATTAGATAAAGTAGATGCCAGTTTACTTTGACAAGCAGAAATTTCAGTTACAACATAAAGATTTATGTTTCTTGAGGTATTTTAACTGTCATGGTTAAATTCCTTTAACCTTCTAAGATGATTGTGATGTACTTAACTCTCCTAATTAAGCATCATATTTTAAGGCTTAAACATATATGTTTTGAATGAATCTGACACTAGTGATATTAGAGTTAGAAAATAGATGTCCATTTCTATCGACAATAGATGTTAGATAACAATTAGCTACCATGACAGTCAAAAAAGATATATTCACTATTCACTATTCTTTGTGGAAATGGAAAAGGTTAAGGAGAGAGGACAGAAGAATACTTTACGCCACATTCCACACGCACCAAACAAGATATCATATACTCTCTAATCCGATCACTATACAATATGGAATCTATGGATACGTTAATTAGCTATACAATCTGTTCACTATACAATCTGACCACAATGTCAGAGTACTCTTTCTGCCAACACAATTACTTTAAAAAATTTCTGTTGATATTTTTGTTTAGCACTTTTTGCACTGGACATATCACTTTTCTATTGCAATGTTTGGTTCACAATTTAATTTTTATATGTACATTCTTCACTTTGCAGGTTTTGAAGAATACAAGTGAGAATGGAAGCATTAGATGTGTCAATGATTCTATTGTTAAAGTGATTTCTATGCAGGCTTTGCTTATACATGTTCAACCCTTTTATGCTTTTATTTTTTGTTAGATTCTGATCAAAGGAGAATATTGGGATTGAAATTGTGAAAGAACCTATACAATATATGGCTTGGTGTTGAGATTCTGCCTAGTTATTAGAAGACTAAAACTATGTTTCCCCTCCCATTGCCATGTTTGAATATATAAGTTATGTCAAGAGTGATCATGATATTATATGACCTTTGGATTTATACTTTCTAAGATGATATTACACTTTTTAATTGATATTCTATGAAAATTTCAACATCAATGTAAAGTTGGCATTTTTTCTTTTATTAAATTTTCTTGCTTTTATACGAATTTCCCTTGCGAGTATTTTTAATTTGAAGGAAGCAATATGTTCAACTGTAAATACTAAATAAGATGAGGAAAATGGGTTAAGATTGATTGGCCATTACATTATCTGAGATACGAGTATTATGACATATATAGAGGAATTACATGATTATCATTTAACTAAGTTTCATTATTAATTTTGTAAGACATTTTTTTGAAAAAATTGTTAATTTATATATTTTTAATTTGTAATTGTAAATAACAACAAAAGTCTTTTCTTACTATGTAGTATTGGCTACATGGATCAAACATAAATTTGTAATTGTAAATAAAATAAGTTATTTTTCTTGAAGATCACGTTGCAAGGAGTGCAATGACAATAATAATTAAATAATAAAGAAAGAAATGATGGAAAACAAAGAAGAAAATTAATAATCAAAGAAGACAATGTGAATTGTTGATTGAGAAATTGATATATATAGATTATGTGTGGAGAGAAAGAGAGAGTAAAAAAATTTAAGAGAGAATTTTTTGGAGAGGGAGAATTTTTTTAGAGAGAGAAAAAATTTAAGAGAGAATTTTTTAGAGAGAGAGAGAATGTTTTTAGAGAAGAAAAAATTAAGAGAGAGAGAGAATTTTTTTGTTAAAAAAGTATATAAATATTTCAAAAGCATTTTAAATTGATCTTGTTTATAAATATGTTATGTTAGTTTGTTTTTAATAAAGGGTAAAATTATAAAAATATATTATAATTAATAATTTTTATTTAACCATTTCATTCTCCGTGTTTATTTTGAACATCTAAACAAGGAGAACACTAATCATCAAAGAAACATCCTTTCTCTTTCCTCATCCTCTAAACTCCCAAATACACCCTAAGGTGACCAAACCTTATGTGTGTGTGTTTGTGTGTGTTAACAGCAGGCAAAGGGTACAATTATTCCTGATACAAGTGTTTAGTAGGGTCATTCTAATTACGCATGTTATTCTGAAAGATTCTTAGGTAGATAGACAATTATTGAAAGATTTTTTATGTACATGGGTCTAAAAATAATTATTTAATATTGTTTCATTTAGTCTGTGCCATGTCGACTGTATGAGTTATGATTGTCTTTTACTTTAACCACTAAATTTAATTTTTAATATTAATCATTGTTAGTATAAATAATAAATAATAATAATAACTCACATAATTAACGTTACACTACAGAATCTTAGTTCTTTTTTGTTTTTTTTTGTTTGAGGATTCTTATCATTTAGCACCCCAGTGGGAAGTGATTGGGCCATCTGGATCGTAAGGTGGAGAAAATCTTCCATACATAGGTAGTCTTCCTTAATTGGTGGATCCCATGCTTTATACATAGATATACGCTCTTTATGGTAAATTTCACAACGGCTTCACTGCACAAAACAAATCTTAGGCTTGTTTGTGAGTTTTAATAGAGATGAAGTGGGGTGGTTAGTAATAAAGTAGTTTGGGATAGAATAGAGTGGGAAGAGAAAAATATATCATTCAATTGTTTAGAAGTTTAAAGAATGAATGAAGAGAAATTTCACTCAATTATTTGGAAGTTACAATGGTAAGGTAATTAATGGAGTGGAATGAATTACAAAGGAGGGAAGTGTTCTATTCCAAACCCTCCCAAATTGGAGGGTATAAATATTTGAGAGTTTGAGTGGTATGGAGTGGTTTAGGTTATCTTCTTTAACCATTCCACTCCATTACTGTAAAAACTCCAAAACAATGGGTTGGAGTCGTTTTACCACTTCATTATATTATTAACCACTTCATTCCATCCATCCAAACATACCCTTAGACTGTTCGGTCAATGAAGGAAGCCATATGGATTTTCCTGATAGTTTTAGCGAGATAACTGATAATGAAAAATTGCCCAAAGCAAAACTTTATGTTTGGATTAGTGGTAAGGGATGGAATAAAGTGAAATAGAATGTAATGATAAAGAGCATTATTGTTAGGATATTTTAAAAATAAGATGAAAAAGAACAGAATATGGAGATTCCACCCTCCTCCATACCACTTCATTATCTCATTTTTCTTCCCTTCCAAATTGGAGGGTAATGGATGGAATGAGTTATGAAATTTCTATTTTGTCCTTAATCCTTATAATTTTGTGTTTGAGATAAAAGCAATATGGGAACAACAAACTAATAATTCTTGCCACTTCATTCACTTCTACTAGAAATTCCAAACAAGAGAGTGAAAACTTTCATCTATTCCACCATTAAACATCCAAACAATGGTATAAAATTTTTATTTTATTCCACCTCTTTCCATTCCATTATATACCATTCTATTCCACCCACTATAAAACTTCCAAACATAGTGGCAGCCTTAGTGCTTACAATTAGATTTAAAACTTAGAATTTTACTAGACAAATATTGATAAAAAAAATCATATTATATTGTTTATGGAGAAATTTGGTCAGGTATTTGACAAGTATATGGCTTTGGTCTCAAGGTCGTTGAAAAGTAATTTTGTCAAATTACTTCAAGCCTGAGGATTTAGGTAGAAGACTTTAACAAATTATTGATTCCATTTCTAATTCTAGAAAGGGAATTTCCTCCTCATGCAGATTCTCAGTATTTGGTGATTTGCAAGATTCTGATGTTGAGAATGATTAAATAATAAGAATGTTAAGTGCAAAAATATAATTGACAAAAAGTAAAGTGCATCAAAGTAAAGGTAGAATATAATTGACATAAACATAAAGTGCTATGAAGTAAATTGACAAAAAATAAAGTGCGTCAAAGTAAAGGCAGAATATAATTGACATAAACGTAATGTGCCAGAAAGTAACTTGACAAGAATGTAAAGGTGCAGAAAGTTAAATGTGCAATGAAATTAAAGTGCGGTGAAAGTAAATGACTGAATCATAAAGTGCTGGAATTAAACTGACTTGATGCAAATTGCGTCAAATCTAAATACTGGATTGATAAAGCAAGAACTTTAAAGGAAAACATGTAAACCATACTTGAATTGAAATGGAATTGACTACAAAAGACTTTGAATGGAAAAGACTTGAATGTAAACGACTGGAACTAAAATGAATGGAAAGAAGACAAACTTGAATCAATCCTCTTATCCTGTGAGCGTCCAGGAGACTTAAGGATGTGTGGGGATGTAGTTTTCAAGTGTGAATAAACCAACCGGCCATTTGTACATCTGCAAAACTAGTATTTATAGACTAAGACTCAACTGCCTAAAACTACATAAGTCATAAGATGTTGACACCTATCAGCTAGGTGTCATGAATGCATTATACACATGTGCATTTTAGATAAGAAAATAACCACCCATGATCTAGCACTATCCATGATCAGCCTTCTAGATCATTGTCAGTTTCACCTTGGTTCCCATTACCACATCATCGGCTTCTAGAACGCATCCTTCTGTTTAAATTCAAACTTGGATCCATATATCCTATTAGCGTAAGTTGTAAACACTTAGTAACCATCCACTTGAGCACCAAAGTAACTACCACTCCGACGTTGATTCAACCTTTGAGCAACATTCACGAACTTTTCCATGTATCCATTGTTGAAGGATTTACTTGACGTCAACTTGTATTTGTCGAACTATAGTCTTGGTGCGTGCTTGTTTGTTGAAGAGCCATCTAGATGCAAACTCATAGCTACCTTTCTAAGGACCGGCTAAGTATTTTTTGTCAAAAAATTGTCTCAACATACACAATCATCTTGTCAAACATGTTTTTTATAACCTTATAGGTTTAAGCTTTGCATCTTATGCATATTTCATTTGCTTGACCTTTTGTCAAAATATTTAATTTTTTCCACCAACAGATACCCCCCAATATTTCTCTTTTGATGACTCAAGGAAACAGATAAAATATTTAGTCATCGATTTTTTATTTTGACAAAGCTAACTTTGCCTTGAAGACTCTTGAAGTCATTTAAGTATCAAAAGTTATTTTATCCTTTTAGGGGAAAACATTTGAAATGATTACCAAATCCCATGGACCTTGGGATTTTGGACTTCCTCATTGTCTATGGTGAAATTTCGTCAATGAATTTGACTAAGTCATGATTCTAGTTCTCAATCTTGAAAGGGAATCTCCTCAAATAAATTATCAAGTTATTGGTAATTTGTAAAAATCAAGTGTCAAATTGGATATCACAATGATGTTGAAACACAAATATCAACATCTAACATAAATTCAACAATAATTAATGAGTTAATTTAAAGGACTGTTAAAATGCTAGAAATGGAAATGTCAACATTAAGAGTAAAATTGACATAATTGTAAGGACAATGAAATGTAAGTTACATGAAGGATAAATTGCATAATGTAAAAAGCAAGAAACGTTAATGAACAAAGAAATTAAACGTGCAAAATGTAAAGATACGTCAAAATAAATGATTGAAAATAAATTTGTAATAAGATAAACTAATGAGTAAGAAAACTGCAAGGAAAGACAATTGACAAGAAAGTAAACATGTGTCAAGTTAAATTGCTGGAAATGTAAAGGAATGAAGAACAATTGCTGAATTAAATTGCATTGATATGTAAAGGTACATAAATTGAAATGTGGAAGGCATACTTGAGTTATAATCTTGTAATACGTTATGCGTTTGCATGAGTTTAAGAGAAAGAAGAAAAAAAATAGCCTTGGATCAGAGAAGAGCATTTACAGTGGTAACTGTTAGGCTCATTAAAGACAAAAATAAATGAGGTTGCTTTGGTAATTTTGAGAGTAGCGTTTGAAGACAGTGATCAATCAATTTGAGACACTTATATTAGTTTTGTATTAGGCTTTATTAGATGTTTATTGTGCCCAATATTAGTATTTTAGATGTGTTTAATGTTGTTAGGCTTCATTGGGCTTTAATGCAAATATTGAATAATTTTCGGATTTTGATGCATTTTGACCTTTCTTACTTGGTTAGGCCATAACTTGGGACTCGGTGATCTATTTGAGGTGATCTTGGTGTCTTTGGAAAGCTAAGACAATGCTCTACAAGTTTCATGAAGAACTCAAGAGCTGGATCAGATTTCTAAGGGTCCAAAATATCCCTGCAATGCAGAGTGGGTTTGCTGTCAGGAAAATCTGGACAGTGTGCACATATTGGACTACATAGTGAGCTATAGGCCTCCTCTTGGGCTGAAACTTGGCCATTGGAAAGATAAGACTCATATCTCCAACTTCACTGAAGACCATGAAGCTACAAGTTGGTTTGAATTTGGAAACACGTTCTGCCAACCTAACATGAGGTAGGTTCAGTGTTTTTGGCATATTTGGAGTTATAAACGTCCAAATGACATGATTCCAATTGCAACATTTCAAGGAGACAACTGGATACAACTTTCATAAAGACCTCCAAGCCAAAATGCATCGCCTAGGTGATGAAAATGAAGCCAGAATTCGGATAAGAGTTGTTGACTAAAAGTCACCAACCATACACCAACCCACCTACCATGCACCAACCCACCAACCATGCATCAAGCTTCCATATTTGACAATTTTCATATTTTTATATCTTGTATTCAGATTATGTACATGTACAAATTGGCTTCTAGGATTAGTATAAATAGAGCCAACCTCTTTGTATTAGAATGATTCAAATTTTAAGTAAGTTTGAAGAAAGTTTGAGTATTTGTGAGAGTTTTCTTTCTCTTATTCTCCATTCTCTTTAGAATTTCGTTTTTGTTCTTTTATTTCTGAGTTCTTCCTTCCCATCCATGGAAGGCTAGGCTCTCATAATCAATCCAAGGGATTAGCCATCTTGATGTTTAATTTGAAGATCTTGTTTTACTTGTTCATATTGCTTAATTGTTATTCAAGCTTCTCTTCTTCCTCTTTTAATTTTGATCTAGATTGAATTGCTTAATTTGATTTGGATGTTTATGTGATAATAGCTTTATTATCATGTATTCAAGAGGATCACATAGAATAAACAATTTATTAAAGCTTTTTGATGGATTGTTTAGCTTGGTTAAATTCTTGATCTTAAGTTAATCTATGTTTGGATGGTGCTTACTTTATCTAACCTTGGTTAATTAAATCCTAGATGCTTATCTAGTAGAGGATTCTTGGATCATGTTGAGGCGTCTTGATATGATCTAAGGCCAAGAACATGGTTAGCAATTAAGTGAATTCCTTGTGATCAATGATGGATTAAACTCATGATCGGTAAAATTTCTTTGGATTGGTTAATTTGTTAATTACTTTCCTTTAATTCAATTAGTGTATTATCTTTTCAAATCATCAAAACCCCCTTTTAATTATCTTGATCTGATTAAATCTTTGTTCTTTTTGGATCCTTGAGAGACGATTCGGTTCATGCTCTATACTACAAATTAGTTTGCGAACCGGTAATTATTATTATTTGACGGGGTCTCGACAACCTCTTGTCAGACAGTAACTGTGAAAGCTACATCATATGGCTGCCAAAAGAATAATTTCTCCCAACCTCAACCATACGTTGATATGAAGTATGTCAGTAACCAAATATGTTCAAAAATTCTATAACCGCGTTCAATTAAATTGAACGCCCGTTTCTTCTCTGAACGCTGTAAATGAAACATGCCTTATATCATTAGAGATGACAAATATATCGTTGAAAACCTTATTAAGGTGTTGAAAAGCATTCTGGTCAAGGTTGGACAGTCCTATGTTCTAGTTGATTTTGTGATAATCGAGATGGAGGTGGATTTTCAACTCCCGAATATATTTGGAAGACTACTCTTGGCTACAGTTAGAGCCATGGTCAATGTAAAAAGAAAGAAGATGGCGTTGGAGGTTGGAGAAGAAAAAAATAAGTTTTAGCTTGTCGATGCTTCCAATCAATCACCTTCAGGGGTAGTACTCCACCCCCTTCCTATTGAGCGTGACAAGTACAAGCCTAAGAGGAAGTTTGGCCATGGTCACAAAGTCTTTCCCGACAATCTAAGATTGAAACCTTTTTAGAAAGCAACTACTTGCTACTTCCTCAATCCACCATGAATAATAGGGGTCGGACTAATGACTTTAAATTAACGCTTCTTAGGAAGCAACCCCAGTTTTCTGCTCTTTTTTAGCTTTTAGTTTTGTAGAGTTTTACTTTATTTTGCTTAGTCTAGATTAGTCTTGTCTAGTTTTGCTTTGTTTTTGGTATATGTGTTTAGTCTTCTCACCAATAAGCTTGATATCAAATTTTAGGTGTTAATGCAGAGGTAGATGTGCATGTGATCAAGTTCTCCATGCAAGAAGGATAATTCAAGTGGTAGTTTTCACTACCCCTTAACATACATACTTATGCCAATTTGCTTGAATTGATTGATAAATGCATGCCTTTCTTAACTGATTATGTTATAATTAGTTTATTTATGCACTTTGGGATAATTGTTTAGGTGAATGTGATTGATTTTTTGCTGTTTGAGGTGTTGAATTCACTAGTGGATTTCAGATTTTGGAGTTTGAGGGCAAAATTTCTGAGTTTGCATGTGAATCTTGTGTGTATTCAAAAAAATTTCAAAGTTAAAAAGAAATTTGGGGTTTTATAGGGCATTACACAACTTAGGGAAGCCAAGGTGTGCGAAAGGGGTACACATATGGGTTGTTACAAGGCCGCAGATGAATAAGCCTCCACTCGCTGATGTTACACTGTCGCAGAGGCATAAGCCTCCACTCATTGATGTCACACAGCCAAGCACACGACCATGTAGATGAGGTCGTGCAATGGGGCAAGCCACACGATCGTGGAGGCATCCCCATGCACTTGTTGAATCACACGACCCCACAATGTGGTTCATCTATTGATGATACTTTGAGATGGCTTAGTCATATGCCACAAACACGAATATTGAGCTATGAAGGGTACCTGATTAATGGTTTTAGGTTCCATACTATGCAGAGAGACAACATGCAGATTAGTCAGAACTCTGGAGTCACATTAGTGACTGAATCATACCATGTGTCATCAGTGAAGGATACAAACCTAATACTATCCAGTACCTCATACTTTGGGATGATTCAAGAGATATGGGAACTTGATTACATAAAATTCAGACTTCCTGTTTTCAAGTGTAGATGGTTTGATCCAACAGGATTGAAAATTGATGATTTAGGACTAACATTCATCGATTCCAACAAGATTGGGTTTAAGAATGATCCGTTTATCTTGGCTACACAAGCTAGACAAATTTTCTATGTCAATGACGATAGCAATACAGCTCAAAAAATAGTCCTTGCAAGGAATTCAAGATTCATGACAGAAGGGAACTCCATCGGGGAAGATGATATGGAACTGGGAACATTTACCAAATTACTAATCCCATGTTCATTGACTGATGCATACGATGAACCAAACTGGTTGGGCAATAGGGAGATGCAACTCATAGAAGAATCAAGGAAACCTTAATTTTGTTTAACACTATTCTAAATTAGTTAATGTTTCTCATTGTAATAAATAAACAAACTCTGTTTATTCGTTATCACTCGTTCATGTTTTTCATTGTATAATATCCAACTGATGTGAATAAAAATTTGTATTATGGCAGTTAATGTCAATGCGTTTTGGTCCTTTCATGACATTACATTACAGTGAATACGTGTCAGAAATATTTTTTTAATTTAAATATACTTTCTAATCCCTTAAACGTGGGATTAAAAAAAATTTATTTTCTATAAGACACTTTACAATCCGGTGAGATATTTGCTGGATTAAAAAGTGCATATAATATTCCACTAATCTTTAACCGGATTAGAAAGTGATTTTCTTCAAGCGTAGAAATTTTTTTTATATGATACTTTTGAATCAAGTGGAATCTTCCCCGGATTAATAAGTGGATATATTCAAATTCACTAACTCATTAACCAGATTGGAAAGTTATTATATGAAAACAGAGTTTAATAAAATATTTTTCAAACCCGCTAACTCATTCACCGGATTGGAAAGTCATTAAATGAAAACTGAATTTTATAAATTTTTTAATTTTTTTTATTACATACTTTCGAATTCGGTGAAATCCTAGTCGGATTAATAAGTTGATATTTTCAAATCCGCTAACTAATTCACCGGATTGGAAAGTCATTACATGAAAACATGAATTTTAAAAAAAATTATTTTTTTATTACATACTTTAGAATTCGGTGAAAGCCTAGCCGGATTAATAAGTTAATATTTTCAAATCCGCTAACTCATTCACCGGATTGGAAAGTCATTAAATGAAAACTGAATTTTATAAAAAAAATTTATTTTTTTTATTACATACTTTAGAATTCGGTGACAGCCTAGCCGGATTAATAAGTTGATATTTTCAAATCCGCTAACTCATTCACCGGATTGGAAATTCATTAAATTGAATTTAATAAATTTTTTTATTTTTTTCCTATAACATACTTTAGAATTTGGTGGAATATTAGCCGGATTAATAAGTTGATATTTTCAAATCCGCTAACTTAGTAACCGAATTGGAAAGTTTCTTTAGAAACCAGTTTATTATTTGTCGGATTAATAAGTGGATGTTTTTAAATCCGCGGTCATATTAACCGGATTGGAAAGTAGACAAACGAATTCGGTTATTGGGTTGCCGGATTTATATGTCTTAGGGACCTTTCACATTCAAGTATTGGAATTCGGTTTTTACTATAACCAAATTGAAAAGGTCTTCGTAATTCAAAAATAGAACCTAAGGTAGGAAACCTTTAATTTTCTTTTCCTCGCGTTCTCTGTGTTTTTTGCGTATCCGACAAGACTTGTTGCTCTTACCCCAAAAATCCAACCATTGTCGTTTCTGTAAGCTCCAAGTGACTCCATCTTTATCATCGTCGAACGCTACATAAGGGGTAACCATTTTTCACTCGATTTTACATTTATCATTAAATTTTGTGACTTAACGTCTACGAAAACATGGATTTACGTTTCTGTGTCTTCTGACAGGTTATACGAGTGCTTCTGAACCATAGTTTAACTCAAATACTTCAAAGGACACACAACATTCATCAAACGGTAACAACCTTGAATATTAGTTTTGTAATGTGCATTGTCCTGATTAGGGTGAGGTTCTAATGTTTATGTGGACCATTGTTACTTTTGCTTTCAGTAGGCTAGAATACAGTCATGCATGCATCTTTGTGTACCATTGTTAATGTGTTGGTGTGCTTTCAGTGCATCTTATATTGATTAATATTATAGTCATGGCCTTGCAATAGGGAATATATGGTTTTGGTTATGTAGAGAAATATTTCGATATTGTGCTGTTATACATATTATGTGTTGGTAATGTGTATGCTTATTACAGATGTCATTTGATCCGGATTATCAACATACATCCGACACCAGTGATTCTTCAAGTAAGCAAACTTCTTCAAAGAATAGAACTAAGGGTCCAACAGTTTTGGACCGCATCTCTAAAGTGTGTGCAACAGGTCAAAAAATTCCGGTTGAAACTAATTACAATGGTATTCCTATTGAAGACAATAGGAAAGACCTCATGACTTATCTAGGAATAGTGACAAGAGACATCGTTCCTATCACTATGGCCTCATGGGGTGAGGTTCCCAAATATTTGAAGGATGGAATTTGGGATACTTTAACTGTAAGTTTTTAACATTCTTTGAATTCAAAAAATATATCTTAATATTGTATTACACTTTGAACTTATCATTTGTTTGTTTTATGCAATAGAACTCATTTATAATACCCGAGACGGAGAAATTCTGAAAAATGATGATGAAGAGTGCTGCTGATAAGTTAAAACAATTCAAGACCAGATTAGGGAGGGATTACATATAGCCTTTTTATGAGTTTAACCCTTTAATGTATTACATTAACTATTTAATGTATTACAGCAAAAGAAGTTACAAACAACAGAGAAAATCCAACGGTATGAGCTGTGGAAACAAGCAAGAGTGGACAAGAAAGGGGAGTTTAAGAAGCCCCGAAGAAGCAGAAATCGCAAGACGAATAGTAAGTGTGCAACTTATATGGTTTAAAGTAGCTATAAAAAAATTTCAAGTTAAATCCATGGTTTAAACTAACTAATAAATATATGGTTGTAGGATGACCTCGCAACAAAGCAAAGTTTAGGTTTGATCAATCCAATTGGAAATAACGATATACTGACAGAGGCATTGGGCACTCCTGAGCATAGTGGACGATTACGTGCAGCCAGCTCGTTGTCCAATCCAACGATGTACTGGGAAAAAGGAACACGGTCAGCATAGAAGAACACAAGGCAGTTTGTAGCAAGGTCTCAGAAATGGAGACAATTTTACTGGGCATACTGCAGTGGCAGGAAATGCTGGTCCAAACAAACCCCAATATCCCAAAATTGGATTTGAAGGCTTTGATGGGAGACAAAGGGGTCAATCTGAGTTCCTCCAGCTCAACAACCTAAATGTCACCCCTACAACATCTGGGAAGAATGTTGCAGAGGACCCAGTCATCGTTGGGGGCACGTCAAAAACCAAAAAAACAGCACCGTCTCCAACAAGTCCACCTGCAACTCCACTAGATGATACAACTCATTCTTTAGGATGGTGTGAGGGTTTTTCAGTGGTAAATAGAAGTTTAATGTTTTACATACTTTCATATTGCATTTAAAGTAATTAAAATTAGATTATTATGTATCTAACTATGGACAATTATGTAGCCAAATATGCGTTGTCTACTAGCTACTGGCCAACTGGACAATTATGTTGCGGAAGGTACGGTACATGCTGTTGGTAGCAAAGGGATGACCCTCCACAACAGGCCCCTCCCCTTGGAATTTGTCAAGGTCAGCGAGGACAAGGTCATTAAACCCGATGCACCAATTCCATGCCCAAACGACGATGTGGAAGCATTGGGAACTTTTGTTGCTTGGCCTCGAAAATTTGTCATTCACGACATGGATGTAAGTAATTTAAAGATTCTGTACATGTGGATTAGTGGTTTTTAGACTCATTAGTTGCCTATTATTTTGACTACAGGCAACTCAAAGACCGGATACAGAAGTCATAATTGACTTGGACCGGCTAATCCAACTGTCGGATGAAATGGCTAAAGATGACGTATTCTCACGTAATATACAAGCTCCTGGGTTGGATGTAGACTTCATGTCATATATCTCACCAGAAGATATGCATGACTTTTTCCATTTGGAATGCATATCTGCTCGTTCTATAACGTGGTTCTTCGGGTAGGACAATTATCTTAATTATTGGCTCGTATTTGATGTAAATATTGCTTTAGTTATTATGTCAATTTGATACTAACTTTTGTTCATTTCCTTTCAAGTAACTTGGTTGACTTGATTGACCGCATTCCTGGATGTCCAAGTTATGGGTTTGCTGACCCAATGAGGGTGTCACTTCTTCGAGGCCAAGAGGATCCCAAGTCAAGGGGTCAATGCCTATCCGAGGTTTTATTGCGGGTTCCAACAGACTCAATGGTCTTTGTACCTTATAATGGAGGGTAAGATTCATAAAATTAAAAAATTTAATACAAATATTGCATATATGTACTGAATATGTTACATGTTGTATTTTCTAGGTCTCATTGGATGCTTGCTGTGATTAAGATCTCCAAGAGCACTGCTTATTGGATGGACCCTATAGGAAAACCAATTCGAGATGACATTAAGCAGGTACTTGGAATGTAAGTTATTCTAACCCCCATCATGTGTAACTTGGTTTTTTAATGTTAAACATAACCTTGATGTATTCATTTGGTTTTTTAAAAGAGCTGTGAGGTCTTACAAAAAAGAAAAAGGACTATCACAAGGCAAAAAGGACGCTGTCAACATCATCACTCTCAAGGTATTGTGTTTACTGTGTTTTGTAACAGAGATTTGATTATTTGGACCACTGTTTGTTTCAATTAATTAGTTTTGATATTATGTATAGGTACCAAGGCAACCCGATAGTAAAACCTGTGGTTTCTATATCTTGAAATATATGAAAGACATCATAAGTCAACAGATGAAAACAATGAGTCAGAAAGTAAGTTTTAAGGTTTATACTTATATTGATGTGGTTCTATATTTGACTAGTACAAATATCTGAACTTTATATATATTTTTTGCTTGCCTCAGTTTTCAGAAGCAGCAACTTATACAGAAGAAGAGATAAAGGAGATACAGCTTGAATGGACAGCATCTGTTCTATCTGCATCGAATTAGAATAAGCATGAGGAGCTGCTCACATGATTGATGTTTTTTCTACTTTTTATCCATAAAGAGTGTCTTATAGGAAATGTTGTTAGGTTCACATTATTTATAAACTCAGTGTAAATTAACTTTATAAATGTTAATATTATGTACAAGATTAATACTTTCATGTTGTACTATTTTTGGTTATTTGTGTGGAATTCTGAAAATGTAAATGGTTTCCAGACATTCTTTGTTAATAGGATATGTATAGTACTTTTCAATTCTGTTGTTACCCGAATTTAAATTAAAAAACACACACTTTACCAATTCGGATGATAATAACCGAATTCAATTGTCAGTTTTCCAATTCGGTTATATACAACATCGAATTCAATTGTCAGTTTTCCAATTCGGTTATATACAACCAGATTTAATTTCAAGTTTCCAATCCGGTGTTTCCAATTCGGTTATACTCAACCGGATTTGATGTCAGGCTTCCACTCCAGTGTTTCCAATTCGGTTCTAGTCAACCGGATTTAATGTATATTTTCCAATCCGGTGTTTTGACCGAATTATATTTTTATGGCATTTTTCCAACTCGATTCGCCACTACAGCAATCGAATTGGAAAAGTATTTTTCAATTTGGTTTCTTTTATGCGTTGTTAAAAGTCAGAAGAAAAGACTACCCCCGGACATAATCCGTTGTTAGAATCGAATTGGAAACTGTCTTCACAGCCGAATTAAAAAGTCATTTCTGTTGTAGTGTACCAGTTTTGAGACATTTGCTATTTGAATAAAATATTGGGTAGATGCAACAGGAATAGCAATTATTCTGGAATTCTATGCAGCTATGAATATGAATGCTGATGCAAACGTAAACTCTATACTATTCAGGTCAAAATTCAAGTTTGTGAAGCTTAAGCAATTCTGAAAACAATTATTGAAACAAACGAAAAATAAGAGGGCAATCAATGTTACCTTGCAAAGTTAGCCAGTGCTCAGCCGTGGAGGGTTACTCTTCTCTCTCACACTTCAAGTATTTACTATCTAAGGTATGTCGTGCACGGGTTCAGAAAGCACACATAGTTGCGAAGGTTCAGTGAGGGGAATAACAAGAAATGCAACTCATAAAGCGAAAATGGGAGAGAGGTGGCAAAATATTGATACCAAATTAGCATAAACATTTTAATTTAATCTATATAATGAAATGTGAACATTGTTTTAAACATTCTCAAATTTTAATTTATGCATACTTTTATCTTAAACCTGCATCCCCTCGCCCTTGGTACCACCCCCCACCTCTCTTGCCTGCCACTCAATTTTAACTATCTCAACTCAATAACCCTTACATACTTGCAGTTTGGAATGTTGTGGCAGCATAAAATCGAAGAAACAGTAAGACACTTGGTTAATATTCAGTCATAACGAGCAGTAAATTATTTTTTTTATATATAAAATAAGCAAACTGTAATTATGCTAGTTTCCTTTATTTTCTCTTCTTCTTCTCTACTGCACCAATAAGTGATGATGATGAGATGATTTTAGTTTTTACATTTTTAGTTGCCTTTTGTTTCTACACTACTGCTTAAAACTTGTGTGGATATTTATGGCGACAATTAGTTACTTGATGGTAAACAATCCTTTCTCTGCATCAGAAAAAAATATTTCAGCAGTAGTCCTCTGTTCTCTGCACTTCTATATACGCAAAGTTGTATAAATTGAAATTATCATCTTCAATGACAAGGCTGTAACTAAGAGTTTGATTTTTATTTTTGTAGTGGTAGGCCTAAACCCCACTAATCATAGTGATGTGGCACAATTGTTTGTCTACAACATTAATTAAGTTAGGCTCAACTACTCTACAGTCAAACTTAGGGTCCACAACTGCTCTGCCTTATAGGTGAAATGAAACTGTCATCAGGTCATCTCATAAAACACACTTTCATAGAAAGCCTTAAAACTTTGCTGCCCCTAATTTGGATATCATGAGGCTATAGGGATTCTACAAGGGATGTGGTTAGTGGCTGCAAATCTTTTCATGTGTTTTGGAATTAGGCCTCAAGACACCATGGAATCACAACATAGCCATCAATGCCAATAATATCCATTATATGCTGCCTAGAAAATTAAGTTAAAGCCGGCTTTCATTTTTAAATCTAATGACTTACCTCGAAAACTAGTTGCCTCTATGCAGATTGGGTTCCTCCTATATAAACTAAAACCCCAATATCTAAAAACCACAACTCTAACATTAGAGACAAATAATTGAAGAGGGGATTGGAAGAGAAGCTGAAACTTGCTCCAGCATCACTCAAAAGTTCAGTCTAGATGAGCCCCACTTCCTTGACATCAATATCAACTGTAACCTTATCTTTGTGGGTCAATGGGTGTGTGTGGATAGAAAAGTGATTTGATGAGTTGCGGCAGGAATACAACTTAGATATAAAGGTTTGTTTATTACAATTTAAAAAAAAAATGATTTTGACATTTAATAATTTAGAGATTATTTTTTAGAAATTTTTAAATAAAGTAAAAGTTATTTTATGTTGGTTTACAATCATAAAAATTATTTTTTATTTAAAAATGGTTTTTACACTTTTTTGTCGTAAGAGATTTTTTTAAAAAACTAATGAGAGTAACTTTTCATTTTAATTATGAAAATGATTTTTTAAAAAAAATGATTTTTTTAATAAGCTTAAACAAACACAATCAAAATAGTTAAAAATCAATTTTTTTCACGTAAAAAAATTTATTTTTTTATTAAATAATCTGTAACAAACGAGCTCACAAGTCCAAGTGAACAAATGTACGAAAATAAGGTGATCACTAAAATCCACAAGAAAAAACAAAACAAAATATATATATATATCATTCTCACATAACTTGAGCCAATGAGAACATAGAACACACAAACTAACCAAGTTCACTACATCTGAATCAAAATACTCCACAAATTACAGTCCAAAAAAAAAAACAAAAAGGAAAAGATGGGGAAGAATCTCTGCTACCCCTCAACACCTGGAATTATTAGTTAATCTTAAGTCTTAGTTTGTGTTTCTAATATCTACATTCCTTCTCTCTAGGGGTATAGGCAAAGGCTTAGACTTTTATAAAAACTTAGGTCTTAGCTTGACCTATTACTTATTATAGGCTTTTTTTAGCTTAGCTTGCATTTTTTATGAAAATTTAAAAGTCTAGTTTGCACTGAAAGCTTATTTAAAGGCATATATTACATAAAAGCTTTCAAACTAGTCAACAGACTTAAATTTTATAGGTTTTAAATATACTTAATATTTAATAAAATTATTATATTATGTATAAAATAAATAAATTAAATTAATATACAACTAAAAAATTATTCAAATATTATAAAATTTTAATTATATATTATTATAATAAATAAATAAATCAACCTGTTATTTGAAATAAGCTTTTATAAAAGTCTAAGTCTTTACTTATTTAACTAAATAAACTTTTTTAAAAGCTTAAACCTAACTTATTTAATAAATAAATTAAGTCAAAATAGATCAAAAATAAACTAAGCCACATGCCTATTGAGCCGTCACCTATTTTCACCTCTACTTACCTGACAGCATTGTTAGACTTACAAACACTATAACACCTAGATAGAGAACACAAAGTTAAAGAGCTAATTATTCCATTTTGTTTTTTTCCCCTTTCATCACTTGCTGCAAGCCACCGACCCAATGTGGTTTCACGTTTCTTGAGCAAATCTTGCGTTTGTTGGCAAATCTTATTCAAATAATTTTTGTTTCTTCAAATAACGAAAACCTACATACTTATCTCAGAAATTCACAACAAAACCTACGTATCAGTGAGGGATTGCTGGTATAATGGGTGTAAGAATGAAACAATGGGAGCGTTCTAAAAGGGAGTTCAACCCATAGCTTGCTGATTATGGAAAATTCATGGGGCGATTTTCAAATGAAGCTTGTTTTGGGGGGGTTGTTTATCAGTTGGGTTCAAAGAAAAAATGAGGAACGAGTTGATTTGGTCTTTCTTCCGGCAAAAATGGAGGTGTTAGTTATCATGTGACATCACGTGACTTACTAGCCGTCAACATCTTGGGTTAAAACTTAAAAGAAGGTGCCTCTCACACATTTTGTAAAGTTTAGGGAGTCATGTTGAAAAATTTTAAAACACAAGATGATTTCCTATAAATGATCTATAATTAGAGAGAGCTCCTTACATTTTAGCATACAAATTTTTGTATGATCCAACGCTCAATAGTTTTGGAATCACTTAGTTTATCTAAAAAATTGAGATAGTCTCTAAAGTTGTTGAAAAAGTTTATAAGACCTTTTGCCAATAAAAGATGCTAGCCGTCATAGGACAGTATTTGTGATTAACAAACATTTATACCAAGCGTTTGCGGTCCCATATATTCCAAGAATAATGAGTGTTCTATAAATAAATTTCGGTTTATTATATCAATAACTGCACATGCCATCAATCACACGTGACTTGACCACTTCGCTATGGACAAGTACTGTTGTTGTGGACCTTGATGGAAGCTTGTCAACCAGTAAATTTCCTGGCCATTCTCCATCTCTGATTCTGCGTAGCATCTATGATTATGCATTTAAGATTCTTATTTAAATATGATAATAATATATACAATTCATGAAGGGTTCAATTATTTACGAAAGTTGATTCTTAACATTATATAAGATAAGACTAGGAAAGTTAATCCATAGCCGTTCCTAAGCAAAGTAGTCAAGTTGTGATTGATGGCATGTGCAATTATTGATGTGGTGGACCTTGATGGTAGCTTATCAACTAGTAAATTTCCTGGCCATTCTCCGTATCTGATTCTGGATAGCATCTATGATTATGCATTTAAGATTCTTGTATTATATATAATAATATATACAATTCATGAAGGGCTCAATTATTTACGATAGTTTATTCTTAACATTATACAAGATAAGACGAGGAAAGCTAAGCCATATAGCCATTCCTACAAGTCCTTCACCTTCACAGACATTCTACTTGTTGCTCTGCTTTATTATTTGATAAAACAACATCCGATATTACTGAAAGAGAAAAATGGATTTGCCTCATACCCAAATGCCCCATGTTGTATGTGTACCATTCCCAGCACAGGGCGATGTAAACCCCTTCATGCAATTAGCAAAACTCCGTCGTTGCATGAATTTCCACATAACATTGGTAAACACTGAGTTCAGCCACAGGCGTTTTGTTAGGTCTCTGGGACCAGATTATGTGAAGGGTCTTCCAGATTTTCGATTTGAGACCATACCAGATGGTTTGCCTCCATGTGAGATGGAGGCAACCCAAGATATTCCAGCATTGTGTGATTCAACTAGGAAACATTGTTATGCTCCATTGAAAGAGCTGGTAAGGTAGCTGAACTCGTCACGTGAAGTGCCTTCAGTTAGCTGCATAATCGCTGATGGGAGTATGGGATTTGCTGGAAAAGTGGCAAAGGATTTGGGCATACCGGAGCTGCAGCTTTGGACAGCCTCAGGTTGTGGCTTCATGGGATATTTGCAATACGATGAGCTTGTCAGAAGAGGCATTATTCCGTTCAAAGGTGCTGTTTGTCTCTCTCTCCAAGTTTTCTATTCCTGCACGCCTAGTGTTTATGTATGATGATGAGTTAAGATAGCAACAAACGGCATGTTTTGTATATGTTTCCAAGAACAGAGACTCTTACACACATCTTTTTGCTTCTTTTTGCCTTTTTAGAGAGTGGGAGATGTTCGCCTACTTTGCTTGTAAATGAGCAATTGAGCAAGTATCATTAAAAATAAATCGTAGTAATTATTTATTTTCATGGGATTTTGAATACGTACCTAAATGGAAAACAAAAATTATTTCGCCCCAAAAATTTATCAGTGATGACATTACTAAAAAATATATAATTAAGAGAATTATGTGGTATCTGACAATATTAATAACTGTTATGTGATTGTTATTGAGCGATTCTCATTATATTATCTAATGGTGAATGATGGAGGAGGTATCATAACACAAGGTCCCACAGAAACCTCTTTAATGTATGTAACTGCGAATGAAACTTAGCTCAAGTGATGAAGGTGGAGATAGATATTTAGGTACAGATAATGGTTTCAATTTGTCGAAAAATGATGCTCATTATTGAAACAAAAAATGAAATTATATGTGTAGTCCCACAAACTCGTTGTTAATGAAAATGAACTTTCTTTAATTTTCACTATTATCTTGTTAAAGAATATTTTATGGTTTCAGTTTTCTACTTAAAGTACTTTATGCTTATCTAAAGGAAAAGATAACCACAAAAATGATATTGTATCAAATAAAAAACAAATATAAAATGTTCAAGTTATCTAAGTGAGTAACTTAATTATTTGTCAAATTTTTAGATGAAAATTTTGTTGCTGATGGCACCTTGGATACAAGTCTAGATTGGATCTCAGGAATGAAAGATATCCGACTCAAAGACCTTCCAAGCTTCATTAGAGTCACCACTCTAGATGATATCTTGTTTGATTTTGTGGGTTCTGAGGCGCGGAACTGTTTGGGATGATCTTCAATCATAATTAATACATTTCAAGAATTGGAAAGTGAAGCCCTTGATGCCCTAATGGCTAGGAACCCTAACATATATAGCATCGGTCCACTTCACTTGCTAGGTAGGCATTTCCCTGAGAAGGAAAAGGGCTTCAAGTCAAGTGGGTCAAGTTTTTGGAAAAATGACTCAGAATGCATCCAGTGGTCTAGACAAATGGGAACCTTGATCAGTCATATATGTTAATTATGGAAGTTTAACAGTCATGACAGAGTATCACTTGAAAGAATTTGCTTGGGGGCTAGCAAATTGCAAGCTACCATTTTTATGGATAATGTGGCCAGATATAGTAATGGGTGAATCTATAACTTTGCCACAAGAGTTATTAGATGAGATAAAGGATAGAGGATATATAACAAGCTGGTGCCCTCAAGAACAAGTGCTTGCTCATCCATCAGTTGGGGTCTTTCTAACGCATTGTGGCTGGAATTCTACACTTGAAGGTATATGCGAGGGTGTGCCTATGATTGGTTGGCCTTTCTTTGCTGAGCAACAAACGAATTGCAGGTATGCATGCACAACTTGGGGAATAGGGGTGGACGTTAACCATGATGTAAAGAGAGACGAAATAACATCACTTGTGAGGGAAGTGATGCTGGGAGAAAAGGGGAAGGAAATGAGACAAAAGTGTTTAGAGTGGAAGAAGAAAGTGATAAAAGCTACTGATTTAGGAGGATCATCGTGCAATAATTTCTATAGGTTAATAAAGGAGGCTCTTCATCACGACGCAATTTGAGTCCTTTCTATCAGGGATATTAATGTTGTGCTGTTAGGTAAAATATTTTGTATCGATTCAAATGATCCTATTTCCTTTATTTTGAGTGTTTCCATTTACCTTTGACCTAGATGAAGATATTTTTAGTTTTTAGATTGTGATTATGGCTCTTTCGAAGGGCATGTTATATATAAATGATATTGTTAAACTTGATGTAATCATTATAAAACATCAGGATTGTTTGCATTATAAATGTAAATTAAGTGCATAACTTATAATATTGAATAGGAATATCTATTCCCATTGACAATTGCTTCAAAGTTCAAATCAATCACTAACACAAAAATCAAATTCAATGCCCCCCTCACAAAAAAAAAAGTGTGTGAAACTAAAAACGCTTGAATGAAAAAGAAGAAGAAGAGTAATTTTTATTTTTAAATTGATAGAATTTATAAAATATTTATAAAAGTAATGAAAAATAATTAAAAAGTTACATGATACTTTCTCTTTATTTATCTTATTTTAAAATAAAATTCTCAAATAAGAAGAATATTCACTTAAAATAAAAAATTACATCTTCCTTTCTTTCTTGTCCAAACTCTTCCATACAATCATACTACAAAAGAAATTGCTCTTAACCCTATGCCTAGTTCACAATTTAGCAATTAGTATATCATTAAGAAAGAAATTCTTTTGAGCATATATACCAATATTGTTTTATCTACAGTTAATTAACCATATCCTGTGCATTTATTATCAGGTGTTTCACTTTCAACATCAACTTCTCATATTATATTAGAAAAGCAACAGAGGCTACCGCCTCAAAAACATCATAAAAGAAGAACTATTAATGAGTGCTTATCAAAGTGACATGTCAAACTGAATATATATATATATATATATATATATAAAATA
Source organism: Styphnolobium japonicum (assembly GCA_023212625.1). Classification (NCBI taxonomy): domain Eukaryota; kingdom Viridiplantae; phylum Streptophyta; class Magnoliopsida; order Fabales; family Fabaceae; genus Styphnolobium; species Styphnolobium japonicum. The sequence goes on from JALBWW010000010.1 coordinate 10,391,238, forward strand.
ATGTTCTTTTTGTAACTCTCCTTTTTGCTGATTTTATTTTTCTGATATTTGGAAGCCATATGATTCAATGTTTATACTAAAGCCACAGCCTATCTGTCATCATCAAGGAATGTACCAGAGATTTTGGATCTAGTACATTGGTCAAGGCCTGTAGTACAAAAGTAGAGGCAGATTTTGGATGTAGTACAAATTTTGTTGATTGATATTAGTGGAATGATTTGTGCAGTTGTGGACATAAGGAGCGAAGGTCGAACCATGTTAAATATATTGTGTTCTTCTAAATGCTTGTTTGCTTATTTTTTATGGCTGGGGTTCCTTTTTCTCAACGACTGGTATCAAAGTGGATTGCGATCCTGTCTCTGTAGTTTCATATGACAAAGTATGGTTTGGGGAGTAGTAAATTTGAGCTAAAGTTGTTTGATGGCAAGAAAAATTTTAACTTGTGGTAAAGTACTGTGAAGAATATTCTAGGGTAGCAGGGATTTGCTAAAGCTTTGAATGGGAAGAAAAAGAAGCCAGACAACATGATCTAACATTGGAGTGAAAGTTGAGGATGAAGATAAAGCATTGTTGTTGTTGTAGTCCCTTCCACGTTCCTATGAAAATTTGGTAATTACATTGTTGGTTGGAAAAGAGACACTTAAAGTGGATAATGTGATTGTTGTGTTATTGGAGAATGGAAAAATTAAGAAGCTGAGTGTTCAGTCCAAAGGGGCTTTTTTTGTTGCTAGATTTGACCGTGGTAGGAGTATGTCTTATGGCAACAATTTTGGTAGGGAGATATCAAGATCAAGTTCAAGGTGGAGGCCAAATTATAGAGATAAGGAGTGTTATTATTGTCGTGAGATAGGTCACATTAAATTTTATTGCATGAATCTGAAAGCATAAATGGAAGAATTAGAGAAGCATAAAGGAGGAGGAAGAGAAAAGTCTAAAGATGTTACAACTATTGTACAAGAACCTTGGAATTATAAAAACTAGTTTTATTACCAGTGCAATGCACGAGTTAGTTAAATTAAGTGTGTATAGATTTTTAAATAATAATGTGTTGTTTATTGCAATACTTTTTACATAAGTTTCTTTATAAGATCTATGTAGAAAATTGTTAAATCACTTTCTAAATTAATTATATCATAAGAAAATCATATAACTCATAAAAATTAACCATGGCATGAAACAAATAATATATCTAGTGTCTCTCAAGATTTTTTTTAAATGAATTAATAACTATAAAAATATTCTTCATTTGAGGTCTTTGATAGTTGGATTGTAACGATGTCAAGCAACTTTACAATCTTGGACCATGCATAATGATTCTGTAATATTTTAATACATGAGGGCCAAACAAAGCCATTTAGTTTGTAACTAAATATATTTTTAATTCTATAATCAACATGTTAAGTAAATAAAAAAATGTAAATTGTATAATTGCACAAAAAATATGTATCTAACCTTTAAAATTTGTCAATAAGACTATAGGAACATAAATCTGGAAAGAGACCACTATAGTTTAAACTTCAATATGCTCTGCATCAATGTAACAAAAAATTATTATATCATGAGAACCTGCAATGTACTAGTTAATGTTCTTGTAAGTTTAGCACATATACCATAAAGATAATGATAAGTAATAATACAATTTTCTAATATTATGAGGAAAATAATTAGTAAACAAAAACGTTTATCTGTTTAAAATAAATTGCTGAATACTTCCTTGTAGACCACATTAATTGTGAAATTTGGACAAAGGTCATCATGATTTTCAATTAGAATTCTCAACCCTTCTTTACTTTTTACCCTTGAAAGAGCAACATATAATTGGCCATGATTGAATACTGGCCTTGGCAGATACAAACCAACATAAGATAATGTTTGACCTTTCGATTTATTAATTGTCATCCCAAAACAAACAGAAATTGAAAATTATCTTCTCTAAAACTTGACAAGAAGATTATGATTATTTGGGATCATGCTCATCCGAGGAATGAGAACAATTTCACCCACTTTATTCCCAGTTAGTACTAGGCACTCAATGATCTGATTACCCAATCTCCTTATCTGCAACCTAGTTCCATTACACAAACCATTTGAGTGATTAATATTTCTTAATAATATTATTGAAACTCCAACTTTTAAGCATAACTTATGTGGAAGAAGTCCAAAACAATTAATGCCATTCAAAACATCCGAAGAGAATGCATGTAATTTAGTTTCCACATTTCCATCTTCTTTACATAATGAATTAGAACTCAAATAATTTTTCTCTTCTCCAAGTATACGTGACATCAAATAATCATTAACCATTCCAACAATCTTAAGAGTAGGTGCCACAATTGTTCTTTCTTTGAAGTAGTTTATATTGGACATGTTATGCAAGATATTAGGATAAGAAAAATGCACCAAATCATCAAATGCGTTATCAAAATTCTTAATGAGTATTTCTTTTAGAATTTTAATTACTCCTTCACCATCATTTGGATCTCCAGCATTTCTATCACCAATATTTAATAGCCACTATGAGAATTCCCTCAAATCAGATGCATTTGAGTTAGATGATCCAATTGCAAGCCTCATGCTCTTTGACAAACGAAGAACTTCACAAAATGACAACAGGTATAAAGAATTTATGGTTGCATAAATTTTAATTTAATTCAAATTCTTATATTAAAAAATCATTTGAACATTGAAAAAATCACTTTCTTTATTACTTATCTTATATAGACATATTCTACATGTTATGTTTCTGGATAACCTATATATTTAAATTATTTTGTACGTTCTATATTATTGTGTACTTGGTGCTTCTTATAAGTTACATTCCATTTGATTTTATTAGTGCAAATCCGAATAGCTTGTCAAATTGCAAAACATATTTGACTTTTTCTACCATTGTCGAAGCCCTCATGTGAATCTTATTCAGGTTGCTTAAACTTGACAGTGATCACGTTTGGTCGGTCATATAATATAGAAAATAATAATTTAAATATATTATACACCGATTTTTTTAAAACATAATATGTAGAATATTCTATATAAGATAAGTAATAAAGAAACTAATTTTTTCAATGTTAGAATGACTTTTCAAGATAAGAATTCCAATTAAATTGAAACTAAGGTTGATAGAATTTCAATGATTTAATCCTTTTAAGTGTTATCGTTTAGATATGTTATAATTTCTAATTAAATAACATTTTTTAATGTTTGAATATAAATCACTAATAATGATAACTAAATATAAGAAGTAATTTTGCATTTAAAAATTAAGAAACTGCTTAGGAAAATAGGGAGGTGAAGTCCTGTTAAAAAAATTAAAAATAAAGCTATGGAAGAATTACAATTCCATTTAAAAGTACGACACTGCAAAACATATTGAAAAAAAAATAACCATATAAAATTCAAAGATACTTTTGGATATTTTATTACTTATAAAAGATAAGATATATCTAATCACTTAAACGACTTCATATCAGTTATAAAGTATGACTAAAATTTTAGGATAAAAATAAGATTCAAAGAGATATTTTATCACTAAATAAAAGAGATAGAAGATATTTTATCACTTGAATTAAATCTAAGTCAAATTTAAATTTGGGACTTTTGGATGTGTTACAATTACCTACATGCACTCTTCAACTTCTCACCCTATAAACACTCCTCAACTTCTTATCCTATGGTTATAATTATTGATTTCAAACTCTTCATTTACTCATTTTTTTAACTTATTCCAAAAAAAATAAATAAAAAATGTGACTCACTCTTTATCTTATTCAAAACAAAATAGAAAAAGCAATATGCTAGTTATAAATAAGTACAATATAAAGACTGAGATATAATAGCCGACTGTAAATTGGAAAAAATGAATAAGTGATAAAGTATCTTTTAATAGATTAAATTAATTGGTAAAGATATGCATATTTGATCTTAATCTTGTTGTATTGTCCTCAAAATTAAATAGATATTTTACTAATATTCAAATAGATAATAAATAAAATCAAAATCCAAATATATAATTAAAATTTAAATTGAAATTTCACTAATATTGAAGGAATTTTAGAATAAAATTTTGAAACTACCTATCTCAATATATTTGAACACAAAACTTATAAAATTTTAATTAAATTTACGTAATCATACTAACTTGATTGATTTAATCCTTTTAAGTTTTACCATTTGTCTATGTTATAACTTCTTATTAAATAACAAATCTTTTAGAATCCTGTTGTGCATATTTTACGTATTCAGTTCGGGTCGTTGTTCTTATCTAATAAAATTTCATTTGAAAGTACGGCATTGCAAAACATATTGAAAAGAAGCATAACCATATAAAATTCCTAAAAAATCTAGCTTTAAAAAGCAATAAAAAAAAATCAGTGTTAGCCTATTGAAAACAAACAATACATAATTTTATTCACCCAACCCAAATAAGCAACAAACTTCATTCAACTTCTTTATTGATGATCTTTCTAAATTTATTGAAAGACATGTCACCATCATCACCAATGGGTATCGCTTTCCAAATTTCTTTCACAAAACTAAGGAGTAATAAAAGATAATGAAACATACTTTCATTTTGGGACGAATCATCTTACATGAAAGAATACCAATGAATTAAACAAATTCATGCAAGTTAATATTTAATTAGAAAAATGATAATTTCAATAAAAGCTTAAAAAATATTAAAACTATAGAATACGGCAGTTGATAAACTGCCACAATATAGTGTATAATACGGCGGTTTTAGTTAATCGCTATAATATAAATGTTGTTAAAAACATGATTTTTTGTAGTGTGTTAATATTTTATTAGAAAAATGATAATTTCAATAAAAGCTTAAAAAATATTAAAACTAAAATAGGAATAGTCAGAGAAGTTAAAATAACCTTCAATAAGTCAACATTATCACCTTGTTGAGTCAATATATATGAATTATCTATGAGATTAGGATCCTGAATAAAGTGAAAAAAGTGAAAACATTCTATAAATATAAAGAAATAGTCTATATAATATAAAAGAGAGAAGAGTTTGCAATGAAAAATACCTCATCAACTTTATACTTCTTAATGAAGGCTGAGATTATTGCTTCATCAGTACACAACTTTGAAACCTGAAAATTAGTTTGTTCGATAGAATTGAACAATAATCCATACAATTATTACTTTTGAAGAACTTCATCTTAGCAAATTGAAGAATAATAATGACAGTAACAGATCCAAGTATTTTAACAATTGATATGAAAAGTCTCCCCACAATATGCAACGAAGCTTTTCTCCACTTCTTCATTGTAAATAATTAAATAATTTATTAGAAATACGATAACATGTCAATGATAATAAACAACTCAATTGGGGATATAAGAGACTTACTCAAGATCATCCAACTCAACCACCATGTAGTTGTTAAGTATCACATCTCTCTTGAATTCAACTAACTCTTCCTTAGCAGAAAGAAGTCCAATTAAATCTATCACCAAAAACTTTAATGTTAAGGTAATCATTTAATAAATAATAATGTACGATTATTACCAAAAAAATGTATGACATAAAATTACATGACAAAATCATCATACCAACTAAGTGGGAATCTTCATGCTTGGCTTCAAAAATTTGGGAGAAAGGAGTAAAAGAAAACTCATTCATAGGAATAATGGATTTTTCTATAAGGCGAACACTTATAATAAGCTTGAAATATAACCTGAATTCATGAAGTGTAGGTTTAAACTTAGCTTGATTTAGCGCAATAGAAAAATTAGATAGGACATAAACTTTTCCCTCAACCAATAGTTCTTTAAATCAATAAACATGATTGCTCCGCACTGTACACTAGATTTTTTCACCCTAAATAAAATATTAAAAAAATTAGATCATTGCATCATAATATCTAGCACAATAAAAAATTATCACATCAACTTAATATTAGCACACTCTAAACAATAACATAAAATGATTGTTTATAATAAATACTTTCTCATCCATTACGACCATTTCAAGAAAATTAGAGAGCTCTGGTTGCTTGAAATTAGGAATTTTCCATAGCCGAATAAACCTTATTTTAAGCTTCTATATTTTTTGGTCATTATTGGCATTGACCTCATTAACGAAATCATACCGAACAACCATTGCAGTACTGAAATAAATAAAAAATCAAATTCATTAAGACACATTGAATAAAAACAAAGTGAAGAGCCCAAAATATTGTATAGAACTCAAAACTTCATTGTATAAAGCATTCATATAATAATAACCTAAAACCAAGAATGTAAAAAACAACATAGAAAGAGAGGAGAAAAGCACATTTGGAATCACTATCAAAATGGAAGAGCTCAAAGCAAGTTCAATGAGTTTTTGAATAGGCTTTGTATCTTTGCATAAGCTATTTATACTGAAATAAACAGATGAAACACAACAAGGGGGGTTGAATTGTGTTTTTTAACCTCTTTGAAAAACTTTTCGTAAAACAATTCTTAGAATAAGAGCTTCACAAGTTTGTAAGAGAAAATGAACTAAACAATATAATGAACGATCTAATAAAATACAATAAATAGTACATTAAGTATTGGACGCACGCAGTGAAACAAAAATTTTACTTTTAACAAAACTTGCCTTAGTCCGAAAGTGTTTATAAACAATTCATTCAAAAAATATAACTCGAACTTTTTTCTTATTAGAGTAAAATGACACAAGTTCATTTAAAACTTATTTGTTTAGTCTAATTTAATATTTATTGTTATCTTCAAAACTTTGAGGGGTTCAATTTCTTTAAACAATTTTGGTTCCAGTATCAAATATTTGATTATGTCTTTGGTTCCAACATCTTCTACTTTTGATTGTTATTAAATTCTTTCAATTTTTTTAATTTCAAAGATATGAAATAGAATTAGTCTATCTATCTGATGAAAATAATAGTTAATTTGATATTTTTAAATTTAAATTTTGATAAATATAGATTATTAAATTAAAAGGATATTAACATAATAATTTAATGTACAATATATATATCTATATAATGTCTACTTAAAACTATTTCTATAATTGGACATTTAACAATATAGAAATATCAAATTAATGTTGAATATCATGTAGACCCATTCAAATTATATATATACATATATATATATTTAAAAATTAATAAATTATTTAGTTTAGTTGTATATCATTTAGACCTATTTAAATAGTAGGATAACGACAGAGTCATAATCAGATAGATTAGACTAAGTATCAATTAGTTATTTTTAAATTTTAAAATAAAAATAAGATTCAAAATTGAATTTCATGACTTATAAAAAAGATAAGATAAATTATTACCTAAACAAAATCAAATTAATTATTTATATAACTAAAATTTTAGTATAAAAATAATTTAAAATTTCAGCAACAAAAGAGCAAGAATCAAATGAGTAGGATCAAAAATATATTTATCATATTTAAGAACTAAAAAATATTAAATATCAACAAATTCTTATATTCAAAATCATATTTGATAAGATCTAAACAAATTAAAGACTTGGATATATTATCCACATATATAGAAGAGTTTTTCGATAGACTAATTTGTGCATATTAAAAGAAAATGACACTTAATTTGATATTTTTAAATTTAAATTTTGATAAATATAGATTATTAAACGAACTGAATAATAAAATAATAATTTAATGCATTATATATATATTGTCTGCTTAAAAATATCTCTATAATTTAATATTTAATTATATGTGAGTTTAAGTATAAATTTTCTTAAATTTTATTTCCTTCTAACTTAAATTATCAAGATATGAAATTAACGTTGAATATCAATTATACCCACTCAATTTAAATAAATATATATATATATATATATTGAAAATTTAAAAAATTATTTGCTTTAGTTGCATATCATTTAGACTCATTCAAATGGTAGGATAACAATGAAATAATAAGTTGAAACACAAGAAGGGGGGTTGAATTGTGTTTTCTAAACCTTTTTGTAAAACTTCTTCTAAAACAATCTTTTGAAAGAAAAACTTTGCAGTGAAGTAAGTAAGAATGGACGAAATGTAAACTCTTCATAGTCCGTTGGACGCAAAGAGAGTTTTTCTAAAGATATTGGACAATAGATTAAAACTTTAACTATTAAAAAAAGTTTAGTTATGAAAAACAATATCAATCCTCAAATGTTAGTAAATAAAAGAAACAACACAAAAAGGGTAAAAAAGCTTACACCAGAGATTTATACTGATTCACTCTCATAACTTGAGAGTTACGTCCAGTCCCTTCGACCTGAAAGATTTTGAACTAAACTTCACAAGTTTACAGGTATTCTTTTCGACGTCTCTTCAAGCTACAACAAGTATTATCAAACCTCTTCAGGTTCTAACAACCAAGTATTCTTTAATACACAACATCTTCAAGCTTAACAAACAAATTGATAAAATGTGTTAAAACAATACTTGAGTTTAACTCATAACAAGTGAGGATATAAGAATAATTCTCAAGTTGCAAACTCTATACAAGAGTAGACAGAATGGAAAGAGGAGAAGCTTTGAATCTTTTTTCTTTTTTGTTCTCTTTAACAACTTCACTTTTTCTATCTTCGAAAACTCTTGTATTTATAGGTGACTTGCACTTAAAATAGTCTTCATAAGCTTCTTCGTCCAACAAAAATATTTATACCGTTCTAAGTAGCATTAAATGCATAATCTGATACCGTGTTGAGCTTCTTCTAAAAAGTGGCTTTGATTATCAGTGATTATTAAGAATACGATATCTTAGTTCTAACCATTCTGAGCGCCCAAAAAATTCCTTATTTGTTGGTCTTAGTAGTTGTTAGAAGTGTCAACTCAACAGCACAATTGATTCACTTTTGTGTTAGAAAACTCATCAGCATTTATTGCATTTTGTTTTGCTTGTCTCTTTAAATTGTTTTGAACGAAGTTGTTTAAGAAAAAAACTGTAATACCCCAGTCTTGTATTTAGTCTCTTATGTGTCACCAAGAATGTTTAAAATTACTTTGTGAGTCATTTTAGGTATTTATAGTTATGTTTTAAGGTTATTGGAGAGACAGGTAATTGATCATACTGAGCGATTAAGCGCTCAGTATTTTACCGATTAATCACGCAACTACATTTTTTACCTTGGTGCTTGACCAATTAAGTGGTAAAAAATGGGCAATTAATAGCCCAGTGTCAGCAACTATGTTTTGCCTCAGTTCTTGACCGATTAAGCGGCCAAAAGTGGGCGATTAATCGCCCGGTGTCAGCAACTTTGAAATAAATTGATGCCTGACACAAGTTCCACGAACTCATTTCCCTTTTGCTATTTCTTTTTCTTCCTTCCCTTTCTTCCTTTTCTTTTTCCCCACCAAAACCACATATTTCCTCCATTTTCTTGGTTCATCCTTGGGGATTTGGAGCATCTAGTGAGTTTTCCTCTCCTTGCTACTTAGTTTTTGGCCTTGTGGGTGTCTAAGAAAGGAGGATTTGCTTGTGGGTTGAGAAACCCAACTTACCCACTATTCATTCTTCATCTTCTTAGCTTTTAAAGGTAATCCTAAGACTCATATCTTTCTCTATTTGTAGTTTGATACAAGTTTTGAGATAGGGATTAAGATTTGTGGAGTTATGTTCAACCTAGGGTTTGATTTGGGGATTTTGAAAATCTATGGTATCTCTAACTATATAATGAGTTTTAATGTTGTTATGGAGAAGTGATAGTGATAGGAAGGGTGTTAGAACACAAAATTTTCGTGTTAGCTTTAGGAAGAAATGATTGTTCATTAGATGTTTGATAAAATGTTTGAATGGAGTAGAACCCTTAGTTTTAAGTGTTGATTGTTGTTTTGATTATGTTGTTGTGACCCTAAATTTATTAGAGGATCGTCCTATCAGTCCGTGACAAAGTAGCTTTTGGACTCGTGGAGTTTTGCCCTTTGAGTGAGTTGATGACATGATTTATAACATGTTTTTGGACATTAATTTTTAAATTTCTTTGTTGAACACAAAATCAGTTACTTTTCTTTGATGTTGAATTATAAGAAAGCTTGAGACAAGCACTTGAAGAGCCTTTCATTTGACATTTGACATGTTAATAACAAAAGTTGATAGATGTTCGTTATAAATGTTTATCATTTTTCATGATTTTTGAATATCTATCATTCTGTTTTCGATAATTTGTTTTTGATTATAAATATATGTATATCTAGATTTGTACAACTATGTTTTGTTAGGAGGAAAATTTGACAGAATACTCTAGCTAACGGCAATAGATGTTAGCCTTGTGCACCTTGGTCCGAACCTTCGAACTATGTGTTCGCTGGTGAGATTTCTGTTTAATTCTGGATTAGAAACCTCTCATACGATATTTGACATTTGACTATTGATATATATTATATTGGATTTGATATTTCATGATTTACTTACTTCTTAGTTTTTGTTATGATTATTTGAAATAACGCATATGTTTCGATATGTGGATGTAATTCCAGTGAAAAACTAGTGCTTACACTTGTCCCAATTTCATTATAGATTATGTTATCTCTCACGGGGTCTTATGACTCACTCATTTATCTTATGCTTTTCTGAGCCAGGTCCAGGTTCTTCCAATAGCTAGAAGTTGGTCGTTTTGGTGAGCCCAACACTTTGTCCGTGTGGGCATGTCTGTTTCGTTCCTATCATTTGGTTTTCTTGTACATTTTAGATATGTAATTATTTTACATATGCTCCATTATCCACAGGAAGGATCTAGCTTCTACTCTATTTTTGTCAGGTCTTATGATATATACTTGTTGGAATTATGTATATTTATGCTGGTAATAGAACAGGTTGTGAATTATTAAATTGGGATGTCAAATTTTTAGACATTACTCTACTAAAATTTCGGTAGATCTAGCATGTTGTCTTATTATGGTCTTTGGTCTGTTAGGCTTGCTAGGTTGACTAGTCCTTCTTATGCACCGGTCAGGGCCCTCTAGTTTGGGTCGTGACAAAAACAATAGGGACAAAAGCAACAGAAGCAAACAATGGACGAACCAATAAAATATAATAAAACTTATTGGATGCACGGCTTTAACTTTAAACAGAGTAGTTCTTTTATCCAAATAAATACAACTTCAAAAGTATAAGTTATTTTCAGAACTTATTAGTTTCAACTTAATTTAATATTTTTGTTATCTTCAAAACTTTGAGGGGTTCAAATTTATTGAACAGTTAAGAAAATAACTTCTGTCTTTGGTTCCAACAAACAGGAGAGTCATAATCAAATAGATTAGATTAAGGATCAATTAGTTATTATTTAAAATTTAAGATAAAAATAAGATTCAAAATTAGATTTCATTACTTACCAAATAGATAAGATCAATTATTACCTAAACTAAATCAAATTGATTATTTAGTATAATTGAAATTTCAATATAAAAATAATTTAAAATTTGAGTATCAAAGGAGTAAGAATCAAATGAGTATGATCGAAAAGATATTTATCATATTTAAAATATAAAAAAGATCACATATTAACAAATATGTAAATTAAAAGCATATTTAATAAGATCTAAAATAAATCTAAGATTTGGAGATATTATATATATATATATAATTGATTTTGGACAAACTACTTTGTGCATGTTAAAAGAAAATAGTAGTTATTTTGATATTTTTAAATTTAAATTTTGGTGAATATAGATTATTAAACGAACTGAATAATAATATAATAATTTAATGAACAATATATATATATATATATTCTACTTAAAAATATCTCTATAATTGTACATGTAAATATATGTGATTTTAGGTATAATTTTTCTTAAATTTTATTTCCATTTAACTTAAATTAAATCATTTTCTAGATGTGATTAAAATATTAAGAATAATATTCTATGAATTTATCATGATCTCCTTGCTTATTTTTGTTTTTTAATCCATAGCTTTGATCAATCAATTTGAGACACTCATGTTAGCTTTGTATTAGGCTTTATTAGATATTTATTGTGCCCAATATTAGTGTTTTAGATGAGTTTAATGTTATTGGACTTCATTGGGTTTTAATGTAAATATTGGATAATTTTCGGACTTTGATGCATTTTGACCTTTCTTCCTTGGTTAGGCCATAACTTGGGGCTCGGTGATCCAATTGAGGTGATCTTGGTGTCTTTGGAAAGTTAAGACAATGCTCTACAAGTTTCATGAAGAACTCAAGAGCTGGATCGGACTTCTAAGGGTCCAAAACATCCCTGTAATGCAGAGTATGTTTGCTGTCAGGAAAATCTAGGCAGTGTGCACATATTGGACTACATAGTGAGTTATAGGCCTCCTCTTGGGCTGAAACTTGGCCATTGGAAAGATAAGACCCATATCTCCAACTTCACTGAAGACCATTTAGTCAATAGATGTCGTTTTAGGTATAATAATGAAGCTATAAGTTAGTTTGAATTTGGAAACACGTTATGCCAACCTAACATGAGGTAGGTTCAGTGTTTTTGGCATATCTGGAGTTCTAGACGTCCAAATGGCATGATTCAAATTGCAAAATTTTAAGGAGACAACTGGCTACAACTTTCATGAGACCTCCAAGCCAAAATGTACCGTCTAGGTGACGAAAATGAAACCAGAAGTCGGATAAGAGTTGTTGACTAAAAGCCACCAACCATACACCAACCCACCTTCCACGCACCAACCCACCAACCATGCATCAAGCTTCCATATTTGACAATTTCCATATTTTTATAGGTTGTATTCAGATTATGTATATGTACAAATTGGCTTCTAGGATTAGTATAAATAGAGTCAATCTCTTTGTATTAGGGGATTCAATTTGAAATAAGTTTGAAGAAAGTTTGAGTATTTGTGAGAGTTTTCTTTCTCTTCTTCTTCATTTTCTTTAGAATTTTGTTTTTGTTCTTTTATTTCCGAGTTCTTCCTTGCCATCCATGGAAGGCTAGGCTCTCATAATCAATCCAAGGGATTAGCCATCTTGATGTTTAATTTGGAGATCTTGTTTTATTTGTTCATGTTGCTTAATTGTTATTCAAGTTTCTCTTCTTCCTCTTTTAATTTTGATCTAGATTGAATTGCTTAATTTGATTTGGATGTTTATGTGATAATAGCTTTATTATCATGTATTCAAGAGGATCACATAGAATAAACAATTTATTAAAGCTTTTTGATGGATTGTTTAGCTTGGTTAAATTCTTAATCTTAAGTTAATCTATGTTTGGATGGTGTTTACTTTATCTAACATTGGTTAATTAAATTCTAGATGCTTATCTAGTAGAGGATTCTTGGATCATGTTGAGGCGTCTTGATATGATCTAAGGCCAAGAACATGGTTAGCAATTAAGTGAATTCCTTGTGATCAATGATGGATTAAACTCAAGATCGGTAAAATTTCCTTGGATTGGTTAATTTGTTAATTACTTTCATTTAATTCAATTAGTGTATTATCTTTTCCAATCATCAAAACCCCCCTTTTAATTATCTTGATCTGATTAAATTTTTGTTCTTTTTGGATCCTTGAGAGACGATTCGGTTCATGTTCTATACTACAAATTAGTTTGCGAACCGGTAAATTTTATTTATTTGACGGGTCTCGACAACCTCTCGTCAAATTTGGCGCCGTTGCCGGGGATCTAAAGGTAACTATTTGATCATTTCATCTAACTCTAACAATTGTGTTTGTTTTAGTTTTTGAAGTTTTTTTTCAAGTGGAATTCGGCTGAGATTGGGTAAAGGGCATCCTGTCAAGATTTTGGTTCGGTAACGTATCTTTGATTGATCTGAATTTTGGTCGGCTAATGAAAATCGTTATTTTGAGAAAGGCTCACTATATATAGTGAGGTCACCCTTATTTTAGCCAAATTCCATCGTTTAGACCACTTTTTCAATTTTTTAAGATTTGTTATTATTCTGTTAGATAGAATTTTTGTGTAGATTTCACTCTGTGGTAGTCCCATAATTTTTAAAAATTTATAGATATATTTTCTGTAATTATTTTGTGTGTATATTTAGACTTGTTTTTATGATTTTGTGTTTGATCACTAATCTAATGGAGCATAGACTTGATGAGTTGGCTTATCTGGTGGGGCAGTTGGCAATGGAACAACATCAATTACATGTGCAAGAACCTGCAGGATTTTGTAGTATATGCTGTAGTTCTTGTCATCCCACATATGCTTGCACCACATTACAAGATGATGGTTACGTATTTCATGACTATTCTGTTGATTCAACGGTGTATTTCTTGGTGAACCCGCAATACCCTGACTTGGATATGATCCTTATTCTACCACATATAACCATGATTGGGAGATCATCCTTGGTTCGAACCTTATGTTGAACCACCGGTCTATACACTGCGACTATGCGGCAGCCCAATAGGCATGGAATGGAATCTGAGCCTACATTAAAGGATTTGGTAAAACAATTGGCTGAGAACAACATCCAATTCGAGAAGCTATAGTATGCGAACTTGGAGACCCAAGTTGGTCAACTTACATCTTCATTGAGTCGATTGAGCAAGCAGATCAGAAATCGATTCTGCAAAACATGAGATCATTGATGAGAAAAACCAATTGATGATTTGTGTGATGAATTTGCTAGTTTCTTGATTTTGATGATTCTTTGTTGTGATAGTGATATGTTATGTAATGCATGTCTTGAGATTGCTGTCTGTTTGGGAACATGATGAATCTTTTCGTGATTATGCGACAATTCAATCTACAAAAGTAGTGCAAACCACCAAAATTGGAGTTCATTGTGGCTAAAAACTTCCTTCGATGAGGAGGAGAGGTTCTTGATTTTTAAGGAGAATCAACGAGCCATCATTCTTGCAGACATTCCTAGCGTTAGCCCATCCATATGCATGCATAGGATTTTACTTGAAGATGGAGTTAAGCCAATAAAGTAGCCCCCGAGGAGACTAAACTATCTGATTTTGGATGTGGTGATCCATTATACTGGCTATGGTGTGGGCTGGGAAACGTTAATTCTTGCTATCCATAGGGAGTTTTCTTTTCACACTTTTATTTCATTTTTCTAGTTGTTGTTTTCTTTTGTTTTTCTTGTTTTGCTATTGTTTTTATTTTGTTTCCTTTTGTTGACTGCACAATTTACTCTTTTATGTTGTTGTTTACGCTATTTTATGTTGCTCTGTTTCTATTTACCTTGTTTCTTTGTCATCGCTTATGTTTGTCTTTATTACTTTTTTTTCTTTCTCTCTGTTTTTATTTTTATTTTGTCTGCTGTTTTTTCGGTTTCTATATAAATCTTTGTTGAAAAGCCACGTTTGAAGTCAATGGCGGAAATTGAATCATTATTGGGGAGCACCCATGGATCGTGCAAAATCTTCAATCACGCTGGCTTAAAGACATTAAAAGTAGCGCTTCTTGGGAGGCAACCCAAGTTTTCAAACTTTTTCATTTTTCAAACTTTGACTTATTTGCATTCACAGAATCAAGACGGAAAATCGGTCTTAGAAAGAGAAAATCTATCGAGTTTGATATTTCTATCTTAATTTTGTTTGTTTTTCATTGACGAGATGATTTTCACGGTTAAATGGCGGATAACGGTACTCAGTGAAAAATTTCGGTCCTTTCGATTACACAAACACGAAATGCAGATAAAATTTTACTAATTTTTTACCTTCTTAACTTTCTTTATTTGAAATGGATAATCGCCTTGTTAACCTCGCAAGCAATTCCCTCTCTCCCTCAAAATGCTTTAACTAACATTTATTGTGCAAGGTTTGAGAGATTAAGGATGCTTATGCACAAAGGCATCCCTGTAGGATATATCTTTGGTTGATCGAAGCAAGGTCCAACTCGAGTTGAATTTTTCGACGCTCTTGTTTCATATATGCCAGGCTAGGCAAAAGTTCATATGCAAAGAAGAGAAGAGCAAAAAGGTTATGGGTCTGCTATAAATGTGCAAGATGGACCTGTAACACAAAATGCAAATCAATTGGAATGACGTCTACAAACCGAGATATTAAATTAACTTTATTAAAGAAGGCATGAGTAAGGAGTCTTTAGATAACATTTTATTGACTCTTGAGACGCATCCTAGTGGAGATGTGCAGAGAGTACTTCTCGATTTATGGCCAATATTCCAAGATGAATATGAACGTTATAGTCTCGGGAATCTGACTCAAAAAGACCCTGTTTGCCAATTTTTAAGAAAATTGGATGGGAAGCTGACCATCGGCACCTAAAGAGCATTCAAGCCGTTACTAGACGTAAAACCAGAGGAAAATGTGAGCCACAATCACACCTCCTGTAAGTATTATTTTTTATTTTTTATTTTTCCTTTTTCTTCTTTTTAATTAAAAAAATTCAAAAAAAATTCAAAAATTAAAAAAAAAAAGAATAAAAAAAAATCAAAAGTAGTCGTATTCTTTTGAAATATGCGTTGCATATTTTCAAACTTCTTCTGACACATATAGATTAGTCTTTTATCATTGTCATATAGTTATTATCATTGTTGTGCTTATTTTCAAATTTACCTGACACACGGATCTACCCCTCCTTTATAGGTGTAATTATTACCTTTGAGTTTTGATGCCTTTAAATATTGCACTTTGCTCTCTTCAGATCATTCATAAGGTGAGAGTACAAAAAAAAACAAAGAGAAAAAAAGAAAAAAGAAAATGGAAGTCACTTCAGTTCGTCGGATCAAGAGTGTTTGTGTCTTTTGTGGATCTAATCCTGGGAAAGATAAAGAGTTTGTAAATATTGCACACCATCTTGGTCGAGTGCTAGCTGAGAGATAAATCCATTTAGTTTATGGAGGAGGTAGTCTTGGATTAATGGGTTGTGTAGCAAGCTCACCACATTAGGAGGTGGCAAAGTCCTTGGTGTCATTCCCGGTCCTTTATCTATCCAAGCCCATTGGAAAAACATTAGGGGATGAAGTAATGGTATTTTGCATGCACCAACGCATGAACATTATGATAGCAAATCGATGCCTTTATTGCCCTACTCGGTGGTTTTGGAACTTTGGAAGAGCTCTTCCAAATTACATCCTGATACTGTGAGGACTTTCACCAAAAACCCATAGGTATATTAAATGTTAATGGTTTTTATGACAGTTTGTTTTGTTTTCTTGATCATGCTGTAGAAAAACGGTTCATCTCACAAGCGACACGTCAAAGTCTTGTAACTGCTGCAACTCCTGAACAATTGCTCGATCAACTACATGAATTTGTCCCTCAATGTCATCCAGCAATGACTCCACTGAATTGGGAATAAGGCAGCAGCAACAAAAAGCAAAAACTTGATTTGACTTTGTCCTTGTGAATTTTTGTTTTCTCTTATGGTTTTAGTTTTTTGTATTTTTTTTTCTCTTCTTTCAGGCCCGATTTGCAGTATTCTGGTAAGATCTTCTACACTCTACCTATCTTTATTTTGATATTGGAGACAATGTCTTAAATTAGTTGGGGGGAGGTATAGTTGACAATACCATGTACATAGTTTAGTTAAAAAAAAAAAAAACTAACCAGCTAATCTTTATTGTTACTAGCTTATTAGATGTATGATGGCAGAGTAAGGAGTAGTTTTGCTCTTGAGACACATCTTAACTTGCATTTCATAGTATGTCTTAAATTATTTTGTTCTTGCATATTAAAAAAAAATTAAAAAAAAATTAAAAAAAAATTAAAAAAATTAAAAAAAAATTAATTTTTTTTTTCATTTTGATCTTTTCAATTGATTTTGATGCAAGCATGTGCTGAATCTGAGCTTAATTGATAATAAAAGTATGCAAAACAGTTTATAGTTGAATCATTTTCATGATATACATGTGTATATGATTGTGGATATTAGGAAGAAGGCATGGTTGAATTGAGTGAATGTTCCATACCTTTGTGAGTTTTGGGCTTTTCCAAGTTTGATAATTACACTTGGTTTATTTTCTTTCATGAGTGATGTCAATTATGAATCTATTTTCTAGAACTTGCATTGAATCGATTTGAGATTACATTGGTCTGTATGTTGCATAAAAATGATAGAGGCATTTTTTCTTGACTTAGCTGCTTTGGCTAAATAAACCTACCTTGCATTTATCCAAATATTAACTCCCTCTGAGCCTATTTGCCTATTCTTTGTTCTTAGCTCATTACAAGCTTTGAGTGAAAAACCATGTGAATGAACGCATACTCCTAGTTAGAATTGAACATGAAGCACAAAGTTTTGAAGATGACAAAGTGTGCCAAGTAAAGAAAATTCAAATTTGGAAGACTTAGACTTAGATTTTCTTAGTTTTTACAAAGGGTAGTTCTTAAGGTTTACATTTATTTTAGATCCCTTGTAAGATCACACAAGATGATTGAAAGAGACACTTAAAATGAATCTAAAATGAACTTAGGATGATATAATAGAATTGCATTCATGCATTCATCAATTTTCAATGATTTAGAATCAATTTCAGCTTCTGTGAATCCATTCACAGAAAGTGTGAATCGATTCACTCAAGTTCACATTGTGTGAATCCATTCACAATAAGTGTGAATCGATTCATTAATCAATTCACAAAGCATGTATGAATCGATTCAAGCAATCCAATACTCTGTGAATCGATTCATGAGGTATTGTGAATCTATTCATAGAGATTTGTGAATCTATTCACAAGAATTTGTGAATCCATTCACGGAGTGCATATATTGATTTGAATGGTCATGTGAATCCATTCACGAGTAAGTGTGAATCGATTCACACAACTGAAATCAGCTTTTAAGCGAACTTATCTCATCTAGTTAAAGTACATTCAATCTTACACACACTCATACATACGAAAAGAAAGTATCTCAAAGTGAAACCATTGTCTCTTTCTCTCAATCTTTTAAGTGATCATAGAGCTTCAATTTGTGTAATCTTCACTTTCAAGAGTGATTCAATATCTTGCTATTATTCGTTTCTCTTTGTGCGTTGGTTTAGAAGAAGTGGGGAATCTTCTTCCTCGGGTTGATTCAGGAGTGAGGAATCCACTGATTTGTAAAGGTTGTGGGTGAGGTATCTCGGTGTAAAAATTTCTTGAACGTTGTAATCAAGATCCTACATAGTGAAAGAAAATCTCATACCGGTTGGTGTAGGGGCCCGGATGTAGATCACAGGTGGTGGTGATCGAACCGGGATAAATCTCGGTTTGCAATTTTCTCTAACCCTACACTCTTTAATTTCAGTCTTGTATTGCTTATTAGGGTTATCTTGAAATTAATTGAATTGATAGCGATTAAAGATTCATTATTTCGTTTGATAATACAATATATCTTCACAAAGAAAATCTTTTTCAGAAAAGTTTGTGAAAATCTTAGAATCCTATTCACCCCCCCTCTAGGATTCAAACCCTTATTAGAGGCCACTTGGGCTAACAACCATGTTTTACCTTACCTTAGGGAATGGAAGAGCATTGATTTTCTTATTGGAGGAGTTCTTTTGCTTGCAATGATCTATGTGTGGGGGAATTGGTGTACTGATATGAAATGCTTGGTAAAACAAAAAAACAAAAAAAAAAGAGAAAAAAGAAAGAAAAATAAAAGAATAGAAAAAGGAAGGAATGTGTGAAGAGAATGAGCATTTTAAGGTTTTGGGTAAAAAATGTATTCTTTCTACTAGAGTTACTCCTCAATGCTCTTTTATTCTCTTTGGTTTTAACCTGCTATTATCCATATTGTTTCCTTCCTTTACCTTATAAGTTCCATTACAACCTTTTTGAAAGACCTCTTGATTTTTACAATTTATTTGATCTAAGTAGTGGAGAATTGATGTATATGCAAGCCTATGGTAAAATACTTTCATAGTTTGACTGAGTTGAGCGTAAACAGTTAACCTAAATACCTTGTGTGATTTGAGTGTCACTTGTGAGGAATTTTACTCAATTTGAACATGCCTATTTCTGATTAAAGCATGATTATGCTATACTTTATTCTCAATTGGTTTGATTCAACTATTCTTTGTTAAGCATACTTGACTTATTAATTATGGTTTATATTTGATACAATGCTTGTATTTAATTAGTTGAATTGATTAAATAAAATATTACATGTTTGTGGGTATCATCCTGGTAAACTCTCACGAGACTATAACTCGTCCACTAGGGACACCTAGGGGTTTAAAGGCTTGTGGCACATGCTAAGTGTCATCGTGCTTTCCTACGAAAGTGGATTAGATTGGGTATAATTAGTTTTTATGCTTTTAGTTTAATAATATGATGTTTCTTGTTTTTCTTTAGTTTTGTTCTTATATGTTTTGCCCAGGAGTGCAAAAGCTTAAGTGTGGGGGAATTTGATCAATCAATTTGAGACACTCATGTTAGCTTTGTATTAGGCTTTATTAGATGTTTATTGTGCCCAATATTAGTGTTTTAGATGAGTTTAATGTTATTGGGCTTCATTGGGTTTTAATGTAAATATTGGATAATTTTCAGATTTTGACCTTTCTTCCTTGGTTAGGCCATAACTTGGGACTTGGTGATCCAATTGAGGTGATCTTGGTGTCTTTGGAAAGCTAAGACAATGCTCTACAAGTTTCATGAAGAACTCAAGAGCTAGATCGGACTTCTAAGGGTCCAAAACATCCCTGCAATGCAGAGTAGGTTTGCTATCAGGAAAATCTGGGCAATGTGCACATATTGGACTACATAGTGAGTTATAGGCCTCCTCTTGGACTGAAACTTGGCCATTGGAAAGACAAGACCAATATCTCCAACTTCACTGAAGACCATTTAGTCAATAGATGTCGTTTTAGGCATGATAATGAAGCTACAAGTTGGTTTGAATTTGAAAACACGTTCTGCCAACCTAACATGAGGTAGGTTCAGTGTTTTTGGCATATCTGGAGTTCTAGACGTCCAAATGGCATGATTCAAATTGAAAAATTTCAAGGAGACAACTGGCTACAACTTTCATGAGACCTCCAAGCCAAAATGCACCGTCTAGGTGACGAAAATGAAGCCAGAAGTCGGATAAGAGTTGTTGACTAAAAGCCACAAACCATACACCAACCCACCTACCATGCACCAACCCACCAACCATGCATCAAGCTTCCATATTTGACAATTTCCATATTTTTATAGGTTGTATTCAGATTATGTATATGTACAAATTGGCTTCTAGGATTAGTATAAATAGAACCAATCTCTTTGTATTAGGGGATTCAATTTGAAGTAAGTTTGAAGAAAGTTTGAGTATTTGTGAGAGTTTTCTTTCTCTTCTTCTTCATTTTCTTTAGAATTTTGTTTTTGTTCTTTTATTTCCGAGTTCTTCCTTGCCATCCATGGAAGGCTAGGCTCTCATAATCAATCCAAGGGATTAGCCATCTTGATGTTTAATTTAGAGATCTTGTTTTATTTGTTCATGTTGCTTAATTGTTATTCAAGTTTCTCTTCTTCCTCTTTTAATTTTGATCTAGATTGAATTGCTTAATTTGATTTGGATGTTTATGTGATAATAGCTTTATTATCATGTATTCAAGAGGATCACATAGAATAAACAATTTATTAAAGCTTTTTGATGGATTGTTTAGCTTGGTTAAATTCTTAATCTTAAGTTAATCTATGTTTGGATGGTGTTTACTTTATCTAACATTGGTTAATTAAATTCTAGATGCTTATCTAGTAGAGGATTCTTGGATCATGTTGAGGCGTCTTGATATGATCTAAGGCCAAGAACATGGTTAGCAATTAAGTGAATTCCTTGTGATCAATGATGGATTAAACTCAAGATCGGTAAAATTTTCTTGGATTGGTTAATTTGTTAATTACTTTCATTTAATTCAATTAGTGTATTATCTTTTCCAATCATCAAAACCCCCCTTTTAATTATCTTGATCTAATTAAATCTTTGTTCTTTTTGGATCCTTGAGAGACGATTCGGTTCATGCTCTATACTACAAATTAGTTTGCGAATCGGTAAATTTTATTTATTTGACGGGTCTCGACAACCTCTTGTCAAGCTTAAAAAAGAAACATGAGAAATGCATTTAAAAATTTAAAAATTACTTGCTTTAGTTGTATGTCATTTAGACTCATTCAAATAGTAGGATAACAGGAGGGCCATAATCAAATAGATTAGATTAAAGATCAATTAGTTATTATTTGAATTTAAAGATAAAAATAAGATTCAAAATTAGATTTCACTACTTATCAAATAGATAAAGATAAATTATTATCTAAACAAAATTAAATTGATTATTTATTACAATTGAAATTTTCGTATAAGCATAATTTAAAATTTGAGCATCGAAGGAGCAAGAATCAAATGAGTAGGAATTTGGAAGAAAAGAAACACATATATAACTGACACGTGGCATTTTTCCAAATTTCATAAATCGTGTCTTATATAATAGTATGTAGATGAGTTAATGATGGTTCAAGAAGGTAATTGTACCTTGGTGATTGTTGGTTTTTAGATTCTGCTTGTTCTAATTATATTTGTTCCAATTAGAAATGGTATGACAATTATGATTCATATAATGATGAGATAGTGAAAGTGACTAATAGTAATTGTTTGAATGTTGTTGAAAAGGGTACTGTAAAAATTAAGATGCATAATGATAGTGTAAAGGCACTTGGTGATGTGAGACATGCCTACACTTGGGAGGAAAGGTAAGAAGTTGAGTTAAGCAAGTTTGTAAAGGTTCTTAGGTGATGATGAAAGGTAAGAAGACTAATGGCAATTTGTATGAGTTGAAACTACAAGAAAAACCATGTTTTCAGATAGAATTTTGACAATTTTTAGAAAAATTAAGATGCATAATGGTAGTGTGATGACATTTGGTGATATGAGACATGTGCCTACACTTGAGAGGAATTTGACTGCTTTGGTAGATTTGATGAATTGGGATATGAATATTCTGCAAGAGGTTGAGTTATGCAATTTTGTAGAGGTTTTTTGGTGATGATGAAAAGTAAGAAGAGTAATGGTAATTTATATGAGTTGACATTCAGACGAAATTCAAACAAATTTCGGACAAAATTACGATTTTTAATGGATTTTGGATAGAATATTTGTCATCTAAAAAACCCTCATCGCAAAAACTAGTCTCACTACTAAAAAAAAGTAGTTTTAGAGATCGAAAAATTTCGTCTCTAATAAAGGAAAACCCGTCGCTAAATAAAATAGAAACAGAATTAGTGACAGATTTGTAACCGTCGCTGAAATAGGTGTTGCTAAATATTTAGATAGGGAATATAAATTCTGTCTCTAATTAGAGATGGAAAATTCCATCTCTATATTAAATAAATTCGTCGCTGATTGCCCACAAAAGTTGGTGTCCAAATTAAATTTAGAGACGGAAAAATTCCGTCTCTAATATTCTAGATTTTTTCTAAAAAATAAATTTTAGCATCCTTGCCTTACATTTGCATAAGGAGTTCCTTTACAATGTAATAGGTAAAAGTGGAATCGAACAAAATGTATCTTCACAAAACAGTAGGAAAAAGAGGAATAAAAGTGAGCATAAAAGAGAAAAAAAAAACATGAATGTAACTATTATACTAAAACAAGAAAGAACATATCAAATATTTATATAACAAAACAAAAATAAACAGTCATAAGAGAATATATAAAAGCAACAAGACAAATCCTTTTAGAGATAAAGAAAAAAAGATAAAGATAACCCACCAAATCTCATTCCTATCCCACATAACCCCAAACCCAAGTCCCATTCCTAGTAGTAGAATTTATTTTCTAAAAAAAATCCTATTAACTAAAGAAGAACCTGTTCTTTTTCTATTTCTTTTTCTATTGGCTATACCAATGTTCCTGAAAAGGGAAAGTAAACGATTTAATTAGAAAAGTGAAAGTAATTGGACCAATTAAAAAAAATAACAACAACAATTACAAACAGAACATATAGGTTATAGTGTTGTATTAAATGTACTAATCACTAACATCCAATGTTCACAAGAGAGAGGCAAAGAGAGAAAGGATTCTTATTATGATGACCTGCAGCATATATGATTATATGCCTCCTGCGGTATCTTTTGATTAAAAAAAAATTAGTATTATTTATTGGTTTAAGAAATAGGGTCAGGACTCAAACTTCTGTTATCACCCAACAAAGTGAGTAAACTTTATCCAAGCCATATACTTTGCCAAAAGAAAAGAAAATAAACACTATCAGCAAGGAGCTTCAAATACCTTGCTTCAAATAATGTGCAGTAGTGATATCACCACAATTGTCAATATAACTATAAGACTAATTATAAAGACCCCACAGTCAAAAGTCAATATTTAAATATTATTACATTAAATGGACTTGTATCTCCACATTATCAACAAGAACTAGATTATTAATATTATAATAATTTAATATCACCATTTTCAATATAACTATAAGACTAATTATAAAGTTCCACGGTCAAAGGTCAATATTTAAATATTATTACATTAATGGGACTTGTATCTCCACATTATCAACAAGAACTAGATTATTAATATTATAATAATTTAATATCACCATTTTCAATATAACTATAAGACTAATTATAAAGTTCCACGGTCAAAGGTCAATATTTAAATATTATTACATTAATGGGACTTGTATCTCCACATTATCAACAAGAACTAGATTATTAATATTATAATAATTTAATATCACCATTTTCAATATAACTATAAGACTATTTATAAAGTACCCACAGACAAACATCAATATTTAAATATTATTACATTGGAATATATTAAAAAGATACAATATTACTCTTAATATTATTCTGGTGAGGAGACCTCTAAACTGCAGGATATTTTAAAGTCTTGTACACAATGATAAGGCATACATTATATTAAATATTTAATTAATATATGGAAGTTTAATGGATAAGCAAATTTAATTATATTATTTCTTTTTAGTTAACAATTAGCAAAAGGTAACATTAATCATCTGAGTCAGCCAAAACAAAAAGATGCTTCAATTATCAACTCCAAATCGAGACTTACTCTCATTACAGCCACAAGCCACTGCCACATATTCACCAAGTAGCTCCCTTTTCTATAACACTGCCATTAGCAATCTATTTCAAAAACTAGGAAATTTGAGTCACTTGCTGCTAAACTTGACTTGAAGATGACTCAAGTTTTCTCCCTAGTAAAATAAGAGATTATGAAAACTACTCTGCATCAGCATATAGATTACAAATATAGATTACAAATCTTTTGACATTCACTACGAGTTTGGGCTTTTTGTGACACGACACCAATTTCAACCAAAATGACATGCGTAATGGGATTTGTCTTGCACTTTATGTGTCAAAGGGTCACTTAGTGATCTTTCTCTACTAAAAGCTAACCTCAGAAATAAAAATGACCCACCAGTTTATTTAAACATGATAAGCTAGGTGCATTTATTTATGACCACAATCAACAAAACAAACCTAAAACCTTGTTTACTACAAAAGCGCAATATAAATACATAAATAAACCTTAATTCATGGGCATCCTGCCATAATTGTGAGCCAATTGTGTCATAATACAGTACAATTGGCAAGAGCACGGCCATACTCTCTACCCCTCCCCTGCCTCTCAGACCTCTTGCTCTGCAACACTTTACCCGTTATCTCTCTTTATATATATATATATATATATATATATATATATATATTTGAATTCATTAAAGGGCAACCTGGTGCTACAAGAGCTCCCGCAATGTGCGGGGTCCAGGGAAGAGGCCGGATCCACTTAGTGGATCTAATGTAGGCAGCCTTACCTTGCATGTGCAAGAGGCTGATTCCACGGCTCGAACTTGTGACCTCTAAGTCACATGGCAGCAACTCCAACCGTTGCGCCAAGGTTCCCCTTCATATATTTGAATTCATTGTCTTACATAATATATTTACCTAAGATTCCCAATCTCATAAGCTTATTGCTTGTTGTGCACTTATAAAACAAAACCCATAATACTCAAGGAAACAAAGACCACCAGTAAAGCAAGCATATCAATTCAAAACACCAAGCACCCAGAAAATGAAACCATAAAAGGAATGATCTTTCGGGATAAAAAAGCAAGACCCATCATATGTACCAAGCTCTCAGCAATGTTCGATGGGTTTCCAACATTTGGCTAGCAGACGCATATATGAAAAGATGATGAGGCTCCGAAGACGTTGTTGGGTGAAGTCTATGAATGGGCATTTATGAGGCCTTCGGTTATCACGGACCTTACGGGCTAAGGTTTTGAAATTAGTAGGACCTTTCAATAGTTTAGCTCTCATAACAGAAGTTTCTAGACGCAGAAAGTAAGAGCCAATAGAGAAAATGTGGAGAAAGCATACCTCTCAAATGACGACTAGCAAGAACTGATCACCTCCACCAAGTGTGACCACCTCCATCGGCAAGCATTGACCACAAAACAGTGAATGAGGGAGGGGTTTGGGGAAGAAGGGATAGGGTTCAAAGAGGAGTAAGGAACATGGGGGAAGAAGAGGGAATGTGAGAAGAGATTGTTTTAAAAAAAAAAAGCAAAAACTATGTGTTTTGGTAATTTTAGCTAGTGACAGATTTCATCCATCACCAAATTTGTCTCTATATTATTCTAAAATTTAAAACATACTGCTAAATCTGCGACCGCACCAATCCGTCACTGTATATAACATTAATTTTTTTAAAACAATGTTAGAGACGGACCAATTCCGTCTCCATATGACATGTCTTTTAACAATTTTTTATGCAATGTAGCGACAGTTTCAATCTGTTGCTAACATTAAATTAATTTCAAATAACTTTAATTACCTAATTAGAGACGGATTTAGATACTGTTATTTTAGAGACGGAAGTTTCCTTCACTAACTTATTAAATTTAGTTCGCGAACACTACTTATGTGATCCGTCTCAAAATCCGTCTCAATTAGAGACAAAATAAAAATCATTGCTAAATTCTGTTGGTAAATAGCATTTTTTTAGTAGTGTGATCTGTCCAAAAATAATTTTAGATAGAATGTAGAACATTTCCCACAGATAATAAAGTGAAATGCTTTCATCTATTTTTTATGAATTTTAGACGAAAATTAAAAATTATTTGTTATTTAATTTATTTATTTCAAACAAATTTTGGACAAAAATTATTTATTATTCATTTCAAACAAATTTGGGACAAAACTAAATAAATAATTGTTAATTAGTTTATATTGTTCCAACAAATTTTAGGTGGAAGTATCCATAAACTTCTAATGGATTTCATACAAAATTTTAATTAATATTTCATATTCAATTGTTGCATTTCAGACGTATTTGATATGGAATTAAATAAATATTAAAATTTTCATTTCATTATTTAAAATTTTCTTTTAAACTTGTTAACATCCATACTAACAACCATACATGATTAATAATAACATTTTTTACCATATTTACAATAATAATAATAATAATAAATTCAAATTGAAATCCATGAATTATGATGCACTCAAAATGATCAAATATAAAACATAACACAACATAGTATATAGAATCCAAATAAAATTTTAATAACGAAGTAAAAGGAAATGTAAATTAGTCATCAATCTAAATCAATAATGTCACCCATATCCTCACCCCTATCCTCATTAAGGGGCTTATCATCAGGCACATTTGGCTCATTCTGCATAGGAGTTACCCAAGATAAGTTTGGAAGTACTAGCATATTCAAGTTTTTAAACGGCAAAGCAAGTGTACTTTCAGTTGTCTCTATCCTTTTATTCTGCTCCACATTGATAAACTATTGTTCCTCATATTTTTTCTATTTCTTTGCAACTTCTTGTTTTAAGCTGTCATCCTTAAATGTGCTTGAGCATGTGTCAATAGTAGACTCCAAAGTGAGAAAGCTCCTTTTTTCTCTTTCTAAAGTCCTCCTACAAAATCATTTCATTTTTAAGTATAGTTAATCAAATCATTGACAAACAATATTCAGCTATCTAATATTAGTTATAAAAAAAATAGTTTTGGTTAGTCAACATCACATACAATGGATTTCGCAAATCTCTCATCAACTCAATAGTTGTCCTTTTTTAAATGAGTTTTAGCAAATATATGTTCCACAATAGGTTCTACTCCAATAGTTTTCTTATGCATGTGTCACAAATTTAATTGAAAAAATTCACAAACTTACAGTTGATACTTGGGAGTTTATTCCAATCACAAGGCACGGTGAAGATTTGTTGAGTATTTCTTGAATTGGGCCATTTAGATTGAGCCCACTTAAGAAAAACAAGAAGAAAAGAAGAGGTGCAAGTGTGTGACGTGATAAAACCTAAGGAGGACAATAGCTTTAAAAGGCTTGGTATCCTTTGCTTTTTAAGGAGTGGCAGTGCCGCAGGGTTTGATGTTTTGCTTGAGTGCTTTTTTGTTTGATTGACAGAAAAATTATTCTATGAGATTGGGTGTATTAGAGTTTTGGGTATGTGAGAGAGATTTTTCCTAGACTGGCAGTTGTAATTGTTGATTGATATTAGTGGATTTATTTGTGAAGTATTAGGCATAGGCAACAAAAGCTAAACTACACTAAATTTACTATGCTCTTCTAATTCCTTGTTTGCTTATTTTTTTTATAGGTAGGGTTCTTTTTTCTCAACACAATGTATTAGCTAGGAGTTAGGACAGAAAGTGTCCATAACTTTCCTTCTGTCAAACGGTGTCATCAGTTAACCGTAGATCAATAATTGTACAAAGAATAAGCTGTTAGGGAATATCACATTCCTTTAATTATGTGCCTTCATAAATACTTGTAAAGAAGAAAACAACTACAAAAGTGTGATTACCCGAAATTTTTGCGTATGATAGTCGTATTATATATAGTCTTTTTCTTATGAATTTGAGTTCAAATGATTAACCTTTTGAGTCACTTTACTTCATTAGTGGGATTCTTAGAATTAAACTTACCTTATAAAAGTTATTTAGAGCCATTTTGGGTGTATTAGATAACTACTTGTTAATACGGGTCCTGAAATTTGGCTAAGTCTGGGAAGTGGCACCTATATGGAGGGCTATAGTAAATATGTATTTTCTTGAAATCAAAATTGGCGGTAATTGATAATTGGATATCAAAGAGCTACAAAATGATTTTTAATGAATTTTTAGAAACCTTTAACTTACTCGTTTTGAAAGGAAACATATTTGAAAGTTTCGGATTTCAGGAATTTGAACTAAAACTCAAGAGTTGACTTTTTATTTATAAGGATTTTAATTTTTTTGATATTTTTATTGAATCCAAATGGGGGGTATTCCCTTATTTACATTTAACTTAATGGAGAGTAAAATTAAAGAGGACATTAACTTAATGTAAATAAGAGTGCACCAGAGTAAGATAGCATACTCTATCCTCACTCCTAAACACCCATATCCTTACTACCAAACACTCCCTCTCCTCACCCCCGATATTTCCGTTCGAGCAGTGCAGTGGCAGAGAGCACATCTCTCTGTTTCTGTCTCTGCCTCTGTCTCTGCTCTCTCATTCTCTACTTCCTCTCAATTCTTTTCTACTCCGTTATCTTCTTCCATCCACCGGATTCCACCATTCTTGGTCGTTTCAAGCTACTTGAAACCTACTGGAACTTAATTCCTTCATCTTCCGAGGGTTGGGTTGCGCGGTTTGGTGGAGCAACCAAGTCACCCACTTCATCTTTCCATCATTATGACTCATTTAGGTAATCTCTTAGCTCAAATATGTTGTTAGTGGTTGGATTATGGTGAATTGTAGATTGAATTGTAAGATGCATAATGGGTATTGAACCTAGGGTTTGATTTGGGAATTTTGGAGTTCTTGGAAATTGATAGTATATGGAATGAATTGGATATGTTTTAATGTTGATATGTAGAAGTGATGCTAATAGGAAGGGTGTTAGAACATAGAATTTTCGTGCTAGCTTTGGAAAGAAAGGATTGCTCCTTAAGTGTTTGATAAAATGCTTAGATGGGATAAAAAAATTGCATTCCCGTGTAAACTGAACAATGTGTAGTAATTTGATCATAACTCTTGATTGGGAGATCGTATTGAGGTGATTCCAGTTGCGTTAGAAACTAGACACATAGGGCTTCAATTCCATATATTATTTGCAATTTATTAGCCTCTGAATCAGTACAGAATTTCTGTCAAAACAAATGTCATATTTCTAAGTTAACTTGAATGTTTTCTAGATTCTTCAAGAACTCCTTATTCCACAAGTGGATGAATCCTTAGTTTTAAATGTTGATTGTTGTTTTGGTTATGTTGTTGTAACCCTAGATGCATTGGAGGATCGTCTTATTGGTCCGTGACAACATAGCTTTTGGAATCGTGGAGTTTCATCCTTTGTGTGAGTTGATGACATGATCTATAATATGTTTTTGTACATTTTCTTAAAATGTTCTTTATTGAAGGATTTCACAAAGTCATTTATTTTTCTTCGTGGTTAAATTATAAGAAAGCTTGGGACAAACACTTTTTCATGATTCTAAATCTCTATCGTTGTGTTTATGATACTTTGTTTTGGATTATGAATATATGTATATATAGATTTATACAACTATGTTTTGTTGGGAGGAAACTTTGACAGAATACTGTAGCTAACGGCAGCAGACGTTAGCCTTGGTGCACCTTGGTCCGAACCTCAGCTAGTAGGGGTGTTGCTAGCCCGACGTGTTGGCCCACACGATCGGATCTGTTTGACTTGACAAGTGGATTTGACCCATGTGCCCTGTTGGTGGGCGTTTGTCAAACCTTCGAACTATGTGTTCGTTGGTGAGATTTCTGATTAATTTTGGAATAAGAACCTCCCATATGATGTTTGACATTTGACTATTGATATATGTTATAGTTGAATTGGTAATTCATGATTGACTTACTTATTAGTTTTCATCTTATGATTATTTGAACTAACGCATATGTTTCGATATGTGGATGTACTTTCCGTGAAAAACTGATTCTTCTGCTTGTCCCAGTTTAATTATAGATTATGTTATCTCTCACTGGGTCTTATGACTCACTCCTTTATATTATGTATTACAGATACAAATACGGTAGGGTCCGGAGTTCTTCAAATAGCTAGAAGTGGTTCTTTTTGGTGAGCCCAACATTTTGTTCGTGTGGGCATGTTCATTTTGTTTTCCGTCCTTTGGTTTTCTTGTACATTTGGATATGTAATAATCTTATATATGCTCCATTATTCACAGGCAGGATCTAGCTTCTACTGTATCTTTGTCTGGTCTTATGATATACTGTTAGTGGGATTATGTTTAGTGATGCTTGTAAGTGAACAGGTTGTGAATTGTTAAATTAGGATGTCTAACTTTTAGAGGTTACTCTGCTGAAATTTTGGTAGATTTAGTATATTGTCTTATTATGGTTTTTGGCCCGTTAGGCTTGCTAGGTTGGCTAGTCCTTCCTATGCGCCGGTTAGGGCCCTCTAGTTTGGGTCGTGACAAAAAGCCACACACAAATTTACGTGGTTTAGTCCAACATGTCTATATTAATGAATGAGAAGAGATCAAATCCATTATAAAAACATTATAATACAACTTTTGAACAAAAATCTTGCAAACCCTTCTCCACTACCACAACCACAATTTTTATGGACAAAAGATGCAAATCCTCTCTCAATGCAACTTTTGTGGACAAGGTTGCAAATTATCTACAAATGCAACTTTTGAGGATAAAGCTGCAAACTCTCTTATTCGTTTTCATCATTATTTTATCTCTCATTCTCATAACTTAAACAATTCTCCAATACAAATATTTATAGCCAACAATAATTTGCTTGACAAGAAACTATCCCCACACTCTCCTTATTAAATAAGGGCTTTCCTAGTTTCTTGTTAAAAATAAATATCTCACATATCTTGATGTTAATTACAATTCAAAATAAGAAATTACCAATAAAATAAGAAACTAATCATAATAATAAAAAATAATTTAGGTCAAACTCAACATAAACACATGATAAATTACAGTGCCATGGCCTATGATGAATATCGTTTGGGTCAACGATAGCAAATATTCCCCAAATTTAATGAAAAATGATTCTTGAGTAATGATATTTGTGCACTATTTCTTTTACAGCATTTTTACATTTGGCTGACAATGAGTAAATTTTTGGTTAATATAGTATATCATTTTGTTAATGGGTTTTGGTAATCGTCACTCACGGACTTGGTTAATGATGAACAAATTATTGGTTAATGAATTATATCATTTGGTTAATAGATTACCAACTTGTAAGTGATTGGTTACTAAAACCCATTAACTAAATGATATTCTTCATTAACCAATAATTTACTCATTGTTAACCAAGTGTAAAAATGGTGTAAAAAAATGGTGCGCAAGAAACATTTTCCATCATTCTTATATATTCATAAAGTTTAGGTGGGTAATTTAATTTGTCCACACAAAAGCATGAAACCCATATGCATTACTTCTTACAAGTTCTTTAAGGTTTTTAGCTTCGTTAGAACCACCACTCTAGATTATATCAATTTTCATTGCTTTGGTTCAGAGGCGCAAAACTGTTTGAAATCATCTTCAATCATAATTAGCACATGCCAAGAAATGGAAAGTGAAGCCCTTGATACCCTTATGGCCAGGAACCCTAACATATATAACATTGGCCCGCTTCATCTGCTAGGAAGGCATTTTCCTGAGAAGGAAATGGGCTTCGAGTCAAGTGGGTGAAGTCTTTGGAAAAATGATTCAAAATGCATACAGTGGCTAGAAAATGGGAACCTTCCTCAGTCATA
This sequence comes from Styphnolobium japonicum, assembly GCA_023212625.1. NCBI lineage: Eukaryota > Viridiplantae > Streptophyta > Magnoliopsida > Fabales > Fabaceae > Styphnolobium > Styphnolobium japonicum. Next base: position 10,423,873 of record JALBWW010000010.1, read on the forward strand.
TATGTTAATTTTGGAAGTATAACTGCCATGAGTGAGCATCACTTGAAAGAATTTGCTTGGGGACTAGCAAATATCAACCTACCATTTTTATGGATAATGAGGTTGGTGAATCTATAACTTTGCCTCAAGAGTTCTTAGATGAGATCAAGGATATATAGAGGATATATAACAAGCCGGTGGACTCAAGACCAAGTGCTTGCTCATCCATCAGTTGGGGTCTTTCTAACTCATTATGGCTGGAACTCTACGCTTGAAGGTATATGCGAGGGTGTGCCTATGATTGGTTGGCCCTTCTTTGCTGAGCAACAAACGAATTGCAGATATGCATGCACATCTTCGGGGGTAGGGATGGAAGTTAACCATGATGTAAAAAGGGAGGATGTCACGACCCAAACTAGAAGGCTCTGACCTGCGCATCGGAAGAACGAGTCAACCTAGCAAGCCTAACAGACCGAAGACCATAATAAGAAAATATGTTAAATCTACCAAAATTTCAGCAGAGTAACCTCTAAAAGTTAGACATCCTAATTTAACAATTCACAACTTGTTCACTTACAAACATCACTAAACATAATCCCACTAACATTATATCATAAGACCAGATAAAGATACAGTGGAAGCTAGATCCTGCCTGTGAATAATGGAGCATATCTAAGATAATTACATATCCAAAAGGTACAAGAAAAACAAAATACAAGAAACACAAGGGACATGCCCGCACGAACAAAATGTTAGGTCACCAAAAATAACCATTTCTAGCTAACTGAAGATCCTGTACCCAACTCAGTATTTGTATCTGTAATACATATAAGATAAAGGAGTGAGTCATAAGACCCAGTGAGAGATATCATAATCTATAATGAAATCGGGACAAGTGTAAGCACAAGATTTTCACTAAAACTACATTCACACATCAAAACATATGTGTTAGTTCAAATAATTATAACAAAAACTAATAAGTAAGTAAATCATGAAATACCAAATCCAATATATCAATAGTCAAATGTTAAATATCCAATTGTCAAATATCGTACTGGAAGTTTCTAATCCAGAATTAAACAGAAATCTCACCGACGAACACATAGTTCGAAGGTTCGACAAACGCCCACCAACAAGGCACAGGGGTCAAATCCACCTGTCAAGTCAAACATATCCGATCGTGTGGGCCAGCACATCGGGCTAGCAACACCCCTACTAGTTGAGGTTCGGACCAAAGTGCACAAAGGCTAACGTCTACTGTCGTTAGCTACAATATTCTGTCAAAGTTTCCTCCCAACAAAACATAGTTGTATAAATCTAAATATACATATATTCATAATCATGAAAAAGTGCTTGTCTCAAGCTTTCTTATAATTTAACCACGAAGAAAAATAAATGACTTTTTGAAATCCTTTAATAAAGAACATTTTTAAAAAAATGTACAAAAACATGTTATAGATCATGTCATCAACTCACTCAAAGGACGAAACTTCACGAGTCCAAAAGTTATGTTGTCACAGACCAACCAGACGATCCTCCAAAGAATTTAGGATCACAACAACATACCCAAGATAACAATCAACATTTAAAACTAAGGATTCATCCACTTGTGGGATAAGGAGTTCTTGAAGAATCTAGAAAACATTCAAGTTAGTTTAGAAAGATGACATTTGTTTGACAGAAATTTTGTACTGATTCAGAGGCTAATAAATTGAAAATAATATATGGAATTGAAGCCTTACGTGTCTAGTTTCTAACGCAACTGGAATCACCTCAATACGATCTCCCAATCAAGAGTTATGATCAAATTACTACACATTATTCAGTTTACACGGGAATATAATTTTTATCCCATCTAAGCATTTTATCAAACACTTAATGAACAATCATTTCTTTCCAAAGTTAGCACGAAAATTCTGTGTTCTAACACCATTCCTATATGTATCACTTCTCCGTAACAACATTAAAACTCATCCAATTCATTCCATATACTATCAATTTCCAAAAACTCCAAAATTTCCAAATCAAACCCTAGGTTTAATACCCATTATGCATCTTGCAACCCAATTTGTCATTCACCATAATCCAACCACTAACAACATATTTGAGCTAAGAGATTACCTAAATGAGTCACAAGGATGGAAGGATGAAATGGATGACTTGGTTGCTCCACCAAACCTTGCAACCCAACCCTTGGAAGATGAGGGAAATAAGTTCCAGCAGCTTGAAACGACCAAGAATGGTGAAATCCGGTGGATGGAAGAAGAAAAAGAGAAGGAGGAAGATGACGGAGTAGAGAAAAAATGAGAGAATGCAGAGAATGAGAGAAATGTGTTTTCTACCACTGCTCGAACGAAAATATCAGGGAGTGAGGGGAGGACGTGTTTGGTAGTGAGGATAGGGGTGTTTGAAAGTGGGAATATAGTATACTATCCTATTCTGGTGCAATCTTCTTTACATTTCTTAATTTTAAGTTAATGTCTTCTCTTTAATTTTACTCTCCATTAACTTGTAAATAAGGGAATACCCCCCATTTGGATTCAATAAAAATATCAAAAAAATTAAAATTCTTATAAATAAAAAGTCAAATCTTGAGTTTTAGTTCAAATTCCTGAAATCTGAAACTTTCAAAGATATTTCCTTTTAAAACTAGTGGGTCAAAGATTTCTAAAAATTCATTAAAAATTATTTTGTAACTCTTTGATATCCAATTATCAATTACTGCCAATTTTGATTTCAAGAAAAAACATATTTAATATAGCCCTCCATATAGGTACCACTTCCCAGACTTAGCCAAATTTCAAGACCCATATTAATAGGTAATCATCTAATACACCAAAAATGGCTATAAATAACTTTTATAAGGTAAGTTTAATTCTAAGAATCTCACTAATGAAGTAAAGTGACTCAAAAGGTTAATCCTTTAAACTCAAATTTATAAGAAAAAGACTATATATAATACAACTATCATACACAAAAATTTCGGACATCACAGAGGAAATAACAGCACTTGAGAAGGAAATGATAAAGGGTGAAAAGGGAACGGAAATGAGACAAGTGTTTGGAGTGGAAGAAGAAAGCAATAAAAGCTACTGATTTAGAAGGATCATCTTACAAAACGGTAGTTGTATATTTTTTCAAATTATTTAATAATATTTTAAATAACTCTAAATACTAAGTAATTAAAAATTAAATAGGTTACGAAGAAAAATTAATAATAATACTAAGGTAGTCCAAAATTACGATGATTATATTAAAATATAAAATTTATTGTAATAAAAAATATATACTAATAACGTAATTATAGGTGATGATATGAATTTTATTTTTAAAATTTTAAAAAATTATACTAAGAAATTATCAATTGAAAAAATATACTAACAAATTAAATGAAAAGTAAGATAATATGATTTTTGATTTTCTAAACAACACATGCATGATTTCTATCCAGAATTTTATTGTTAAGTGAATATTTCATGATTAATAATTTTGATTTTGAAAAGTAAGAAATAAATATAATATTTTTAAAATATAAATGAAATGAAATCAATTATAATTTAAATTTGAATTTGAATTTGATGTTAAATTTATTATTTAAAATTATTATCAATAATTATGATTAAAAAAATTATGAAATTTAATTTTTAATAGTAATTTTGAAAGTCATTAAGAAAGAGTTTATATGCATATTTGAAAAGAAATTAAATACATAAGAAAAAAGACTCATTTATGATTGATATCTACATAAAGGGCTAAAAAATTTAGATGAAAAAACTTGTATGAGTGACACATAACATTAATGAAACTTGAATATATTATCTTTTATAATAATAATAATAATAATAATAATATCCCTTGCTGGTTAAAAATTGCAACATCAGTATGAACCTTATAAACACCATGGGGTGGGGCCTGTCAATAGGTGTTTGATCATCATCATCATCTTTATTATATAGATGTATCTTATCTGTTACTTTTTTTTTTGGTAAATATCTTATCTGTTACTAAAACAAGCTTTTTCCCCTTCAAACCAGGTATTCGTTATTTCATTTTCTACAATGTTAACATTTTTTTAACAATTAAAAATTGGCTAAAATGTAAAGAACTATAAAGTGTATAATAACTCTTATATTATCATTTTATTTAAATCATTAATAAAAAAAATAATCACATGACTATATATATTATTTTCTTTACTAATTTTATTTCAAATCATTAATATTTATATCTTAAATTATCTTTAATTCTCTTTTTTCTAGGCGCTCACTAAATAAGTATAACTGTTTGAGATTTTCAAAAAGCTCTCAAAACTGTGGTGGGAAGTTAGCGGCAGAAATAGCAATAGTGTCACCAATGATAACAACAATTATGGTAGCAATGGCGATGACGAGACGATGATGACAAGAGGGATGGCAACAGTTGCAAGGGCGGCGACAACAAGAGATGGTTGTCATAATATCAAATAGATATGGATGAAAGTATTACAAACACGTATGTTTATTATATACTGCAGCTGATTAATTTTTACTTCTTGAAATTAAAAATTTTAAGGTTTAAGTATTAAGAAGGGATATATTTGGTTATTTTGCAATTTCTTGAAATTCCCATTTTGAATTAGAAATCTAATTAAAAAAAAACATATCAAACATAAAAATTGAAATTGATGGCTCAATTTCAATTACAATACTCAATTCTAAGCACACTTTTGAGTGTCAAACAGGCTTAAGTATATTCCTCCTTCTAGAGCCTAATGTGCTAGAATTCAAAGTTTCTCAAAGTACACTTATGCTACATCAGTTCAGCTGGCCAGTGAATATTAAGGGAGGATAAATCCCTATGGTTGGGTTTTAGACCCTATCATCTGTCCTTGTCATTGCAGCAGATTGTTCTTTTATGTTGTTATTTTGTCATGGTTTTTCTGTTCCAGGTGTTTCGTTTTGTTAAGATTCTTTTTCGATACAGTTGGTTTAGAACCCCTTTGTTATAAAAAATTTTGATGAAAAAATTATTTTTTAAAATAAAAAATTATTTTTAATAACTTTGATTGTGTTTATTTAAATTTATTAAAAAAATTATTTTTATAGTTAAAATAAAAAACTACTCTCATTAACTTTTGAAAAAAAATCTATTACTATAGAAAAGAGAGAAGTTACTTTTATTTAAAAAATAATTTTTATAATTATAAACAAATAAAAAATAACTTATGCTTTTCTTAAAAATTTCTAAACAAAAATCTCATTGATATAGTTAATGGCTTTTAAGACTATATCAGAATTTGCCCTCCTGCCCTCACAGAACAATAGAAGCTAATTTCTCATAAACCTGGGCCTAAGATTCAGACCAAAAGAATAAAATAAAATCAACGGCCTCACATTACAGACTAGTATCTATCAAGAGCCCACACAAGCTCAAGCATTCAAGCTGCAAACGGTAACAAACAGTATTAAGAATCATCAATCACCCTAAACGAGGAAAAGACCAGTAGTTTTGAAGTCTTGGGCCTTGCCCTTTCTATAAGCTAGAAAATAAAGCATTCATTTTTCTAAATGAAAATTAATGAAATATTGGAGACAGTAAAGAAGTTAGCGAACCAAAATAACACAGCAACATCAAATAAGAACAACACAAGATATTGAAGAAACAGGTATCCCCAGTAGTATAATCTGGAACTGGTTACAAATTTTCTGCAAAATAAAGCTTCAATAAATTGGGAATCAACTTCATATTGGAAAGTTTCTACGAAAAGGAAAGACATTCATATCTGACTCTAGAACCAATCGCTAAAATTTCATCATGCTACAAATCTAAATCTCAGAATCTTGTGAGCAAGAAGTGATGGCCTAATCCGTGGCTTGGGCTTTTACAGGAATGGGGGTAATATTATCCATCGACGAGGATACCTGGGTCGCCCTTCCTTTCCATCAAATAACTGCAGGTACATCAAAGATGGCACATCCAAGAAACAAACATCAGAATCTTATAAGAAGCAGTATTTATCAAAACTATACATGTTTAATGTGGTGGAAGGAAGTAACATCATGCAGGAGTCAAAAAATTCAAATTAGCCACAGTTCAAAATTTAAAATTTTACAGGTTAGCCAAATGCACACTTGTCAAATTTATTGAATTATTTTTATTAAGTCGGTGAGAGGGTGAGTCTTGGCACAACAGTCAAGTTATTTCCTTGTGACCTGATAGTCACAGGCTGTCAGGTTCTAGTCCTAGAAAGTAGAAACAGCCTCTCCCCTCATGGGGCTAAGGCTGCATACATCTAACCGTTCCCAAACCCCACAATGGTGGGAGCCTCTGAACCATCCTTTATTTTTATTAAGTGAAATTATAGATCCTTTACAAACAAGATTTCAGGTGGACCACATACATTTTGCTCTCATTGTTATATTTTTATGAAACAAAGACTGTAAACTGAATTAGTGAACTGTGAAATAAAAGGTTAGGGATCAGACCTTCTTCAAACGCCTGTGCTTTGCAAAGGCCCAATTGGACATGATAAGAGTAGCAACCACAAGAAAAACATAACCAGCAACAGTTTGTGTTGCAATGTTGAAGCCCAACCACTGATAGATCTCTGTTGTATAATTTGCACATGTAACAATATTGAAGAGAAAGCCACGTGGGATTTGATATCCACCACTCCCCTCAGGTTTGCGAAGATTCCTCAACAAAATATGGCAATAGAAATTTGAAACTTGACAGAGTATCCCAAACACAAATCCTATCTTCATTTGGAGGTCGCTTACAGGGGTATATAGTGGGTGATTCACATAGTAAGCAATATAAGAGCCAAAGGACCAGTAATAAGCACAGTTGCGAAACACATTGGAAAGGGGTGAGGTTGCATGGCTGAAGCGATGCACAAAAAATGTTTCAAAAATTCGTTTGGCATAATGGAAACACCAATAGTACAGGGCATATGTCTGCACAGGGTGGATGACTCGCTCACCTTTGTAGCCAAAATACTGGTAGACAGGGAAGTAATAGAAGACTGGGTAGAGAAGCAAAGGACCCAAATACTCGCAGAAAAAAAGTGTACGATAAGAAACTTGAGGGCCTAAGTCCTTGAATACTACAGTTAAGTTTTCTGAATTTCCATTTGTATAGTCTTTGAGACTTTTCTTGTAATTAAGAACAACAGGCCTTTCCTTTGATCCAGGTTGGACTGGAATTGTCAAGCGTTGCCTTGATGGATAGTACTTCTTGGCTGTTGAAGTGAAACATACAAATCTTGTTAATGATCTATGACATCCAATGTTGCCTACACAAAGATACACTCACAGACAAGCATGAAGAGGTATTAAAATGGAATAGCAAAAGCCACAAAATAGTAACAGAAGTGGAATGCAATGGATTGAACAGCACTCGCCCATAAGCATGCAATCTTACATGACCAATTTTAAGAAGTTACTAAAACTTCAGGTTCAAGAATCAAACCATCATCAAATGCCAAGTATGATAATGAATATAAAATTTTGATTGAAGTTCCACCATTTTAAATCATCCACTCGTTTCCTCAAGAAAACAGATTTTTCTTTCATTACATATATCCAACACTTTGAAATTTGAATAGAAGAAGATAACTAGAAAAAGAAGTGATTTAACAAATAAAATACTGTAAAATCTCATAAAACTAAATTGTTCCAAAAGCATTGCAGAGACCATCAATTCAATTATTCAAGCACCAAAAAGCAATGCCATTTTTGACACAGTATTGCAGCCCTAGCAACTCATGTGGAGAACTATTGCCAAACATTTCCACACAGCAGAGGATCCAAATCCCTCTATAAGAACAAATGTCTTTGGTTTGCGTGCCCAATAAGATAAATTTCATAAACCATCCATTAAATTTCCATCCTATCAGTTCAAGTTCAACAACCAAGAAAATGTTTTTAAGCCAACAAAATGAGGACATACTTCAGAAGAAAATGAGAAATACAGGAAGTGGAATTATCTAGGACTCAGTTTAAATAAGAAGGGAAGCTATGGAAAAGACTTGCAGATCTAATAAATGATACTAGAACTTCTTGGTCTTTTTACAGTGTGAAAAAAAGGGGATTTATTCATGCTTTACCCAAGGTTCAAAGGAACTTCAACAATTCTATCAATGGACCTATGAAGCCAACAGAGGTATGAATGAGACTATCATCACTGGGTATATACAATGAATAAGTTAAAAATCTATCAGAGACATTTCCTGAAATCTAACCACCACATAACTAAAACCATTTGTAGAAAAAATTTAGCATCATCCAGATATAGGTTTATGACTAATTGGATATTACTTCTCAGATGTCACTAAAAAATGCAAAATTTATGAAACTCAATCTAATTTAAACATAAGATTAACAGAGAAAAATCACATGTTCCACTTACTTCGCCTATGAATTGCCTCCTGCAGATCTGCTACAGTAGCCTATGGCAAAGAAACAACGGGATAAAATCATTACTCTTCAAAACAAGCTCTCAAATAAAAAGCTCCACAAAAGGGACAAAAAGAAGTTGAATTATAGAAATAAAATCCAACTAAGAAATAAAAACTACCCGTTTGATCACAACAATAAATATAACAAAATGGAGAGAGAGAAAAAAGCAAGAAATTGAGAGAAAGAAAACATACAGAATCACTGAGTTCAATGCCACCTTTAACGATTTCTCTTCCACTCCGAGAAACCAAAGTGACCTTCATCCTTGAAACCAAGACAGACCCACTTCACCAAATAGTGCAAGCAACAAACTTTATGAATCACTGAAGGATCCTATGCAAGATCCAACAGAAGGAGCAGGCTGAAACTCAAGGAAAGAAAAAGGAGATTCACATCAGACCCCATAATACATCAGCATCCGAAAACACAATGCAAGGAGTATGCTTTTTACATGAACTTATCAAATTTGCAATCAAATAGCAGAGAAACCCGACATTGAATTCCTTAAAAAATGTAACGAAACAATCAAATCTTCGAAGCATGAAATGGAAAGTTCCAAGCTTTGAAGAAGCAACATAGCATTTGGAAAACCCAAATGCAAAGAGAGGAAGAAACTAGCAAAATAGACGACCTTTGAAGGGTTATTCAACGGTATCCGAAAATCTTGGTACTACACAATTGGCAGTGTTTTTGGCTGTTATGTGAAGGTTGGATGAATTTAGATAATAATATAATGCAATGATTAAAAAATATAACAATACCAAAAAAATTGTGACACCTAAGAAAACTCAATATTTGAATGGAAGTTCCTTTTAAGTAGAATTGAAGAAGGGAAAAGGTAAATACCCAATTGGACTTTGAGCCAAAAAAGAAGAAGAAATAGCTGAATTGAAGAAAGGGAGAGTGACCCAGTTAAGCAAAGGGAAAAGGGGTATGAGGGTTTGAATATATATGGCAGGGGAAAATAAATGCTGGTTTTGGGGGTGTGGTGGGCTCTGTGGCCGTGGTGGAAGATGCATATATTAATGGGATACGGTTGGGGTAGGAGAGCTAACCATACCATACCATATCAATATGGCAATACCAATTACCATCCATCATTGTGAATTCCTCTTTCTCCATATGATGATCCTGTTAGTTGTATAACCAACTCTTATCTCTCATGGTTTTTATCGGAGATTTACCATGAAACTTTTTTAGTTATTCCGGATATAAAATATTTCTCTTATATAGGTTATTATTGTCTTTCACTTTAATTACAAATTACAGCACTGACTTACATAACTGATGTGATACATGCTTAATGTTATCATGTATGCTTAATGTTATCATGTAAGAAGATTGTTTGGATGTACCTAAAAATCTCTCATTTTTGAATGGAAAATTTTGAAGGAGAAAAGAGAAAAAGTATTGTTTTTTATTTTAAAATAAATATTTATTTTACTAGAAATTTTTTAAAAATAAAATAAATAAAAAAATATTATTATGTAATATTTTAATCATCTATTATTTATTTTTATAAATATTTATAATTTCCTTAATTTACAAATAAAAAATTATCTCATCCCTATTTTTCTTTTCAAATTTCTCCATCCATTACATATGGTAAATGAATACCAGAATAATTACCAAAGATTTATTCAGGGATTGTCTTCATTACTGTGGGATCAGGGGGGTTTCGAATAGTTTAAAGGTCCCCGGCATTGGCCCAATATCTACACTACACGGTAAGTCTGTGATTGCAGAGTCTCAAAACTACCACACATTTGCTACCTAACTAGTTCCCACTTTCACCTTACCAGTATATATATCTGTTTCAAAGGAAGAAATGGCAAAAGCATATTTGAATGGCGGATTGTGTTTTCATTTAAATACAAATCTTGAAAAAATATTCTTATCTCAAAATGATTCTCGGAATAATTTTTAACTAATATTTTCATACTTTTATTCTTATAAGGAATGTGGGTTTGTAACATTCCTATAGCATAAAAATATTTTTATCATGTGAAATGTCTAAAATATCTACCCTTCTATCGTCATGTCATTAACTAACAATTGCCACGTCATTGTTGATGATCGCCATCGGCTATCATCGACCACCTTCCGCAGCGGCCAATTACCGAAATTCGGCTACCCCAGTCACCACCGCCAGTTGACAGTGGCCAACAACTTCGGCCACCCTATCGATCATCGATATCTAACCATCATTGTTGTCGTCGACGACTTTGACTACTACGATAGTCACCGGAATCTAGCAACCGCAAGCCGACGGCGGCAACTGACAATCACTGATGACTTTAGCCACCACACCTTTCATTAGAATTCGACGATTTCAGCCACCGCCGTAGTCATCGAATCCAGCCACCCTTGCCGCCACTAAAGATTGATGGTTGCAGGCGACTTCGGCTACTGTCGCCAGAGGTTGAAGTCATTCTCGAAAAAGTTTTTAGTTAATCAAACATAGTAATCATCATTCTTGGGAATACCATTCATGGGAATATCATTGCGAGGAATGTTTTTTCAAACCTTGAACCAAACGCTCCCATAGGAGCTGGACATGACTGTCACTAATGGGACTGGCTTTGCATTTAATTTTAGGAAAATGATACTTTCACATGTCACGACGAGAAAAAATCGTGATAAGGAGTGACGAGAGAAAAATAAGTTAAAAACAATTGAGCCTCTATTAATTATTTATTGGGTAGGGAAAATGACTGACAAAATCATTTAAAAATGGATTTAAAGTAAAAACACAAAAAGGTAGTCTATAAACAAGGTTCGAGAGTCAATTATGCACGAGGAAGGACGAAAATTTAATCTCACTGCACTCCTGATACTTCCGTCCTAAGAACTTAAACTAATTGTGCAAACTTTATAACTTAAACGATATCTATTTTACCTCTTTTAGCAAATAGAAAAATTAAATAAGAGTGAACACTTATTCATAGATAAAAAGGAAAGTAAATTGTGAAAATTAAAAATTTGACTTGACTTGCGTGCCTATATATCCCCTAGTGCAATGAAAAATTCAAAGCCATATAATTCTTTTTAAAAAATGATTGAGGTTTGCTTGATTTAAAATTAAAAGATTAAAGAAAATAGACAGTAAGTCTCACAATAGACTCTTACCAATTCGAATGAGATTGAAGACAATACCAAGTGGTATAATTATTGCATAGATATTTATTAAAACTAAAATTAAACAATTTAGGTACCAAAATAAACACACAACAACACAAAAGGGAGAAATGACCAATCGGTCGGTTGGACATCCGAGCACCTCGGAGAAAATCTTACCAAACCATTGATTATGCAAATGAAAACACGATCTAGTCGGTCGACCAGTCGATCGACAATTAAAATGGGTGGATCTGATTGGTGAACCGATCAATGATGTGAATGGGAGAGGAAGTGCTCGGTCGAAGACCAACAAACATGAAAAGCACAAAGGCTAGGTCGGCCACAAGAGATCAAGAGAAACGACTATCTGACCGATTGGGATCAATCAGTCAAATATGGATACAAAAGGCAAACAAAACTGATCAATCTGGACCGATCAGAGACGTAAATGAAACCCAAAGAGAAGGATTGGATCAGTCGGGGATTATCAGAAATAAAGATGGTCAAAAGGGAAAGGTTTGATCGAATATGACTGATCGGTAAAAGGGCAAGCTTGGTGAGGTATTGATCTAAGAGGTTAATTAGGAAGGTCGGGTCAGTTAGAGGTTTGAGAGGTAGATTGGTTAATGGTATAGGGTGAGCTCAGTCGGCCCAGTTGACCTGAGGGGTTAAGGCTAAGATGGGATCGATTGGTAGTTGTTCTGAGGGATTATCGCTAAGGCTAGGTCTGCTCGGTCGGGTAGTTGATGGGCTAAGGGTGAGCTCGGTCGGCCAAGTTGATCCTGATTGAGTCTACTCGATCGGCTTGGTGAACTGAGAGTTTAATGGGTTTAAGGGTGAGCTCAGCTCGAATAAGTGGTTTAAGAGGTTGATCGGCTAAGGTTAGGCTCGGCTCAGAGCAGTGATCTGATGGGTTATAAGCTAAAGTTAGGTCGCATCAATCTGTTGGGAGATCAGTAACAAGTGAGGAGTTTATGAAGTAATGCTCGATCAGTCACTGGGGGGCCGGGGTGTAATTGGTCGATTGGGAAAGGTCCTAGAGGAAGATGGTCTGTCGGTAAAGGTCCTGGGTAGTAGGGGTTGGTCAGATAATGATCCTATGGTGGTAGTGGTCCATCAAAATTGTCTGAGGAAATGGTGGTTAGTCGGAAAAATGATCTAGGAAGTGGTGGTCGATCAAATACGGGCACATGCTCTGTTTTCTGGTTTTTCATAGATTTGGGATATTGTTGATGGCTATAGGGGTGGGTATTGGTACTGTGTTTGGAGGCAAAATAAGGGGATGTTGTGATAGTTTCAGTTGTTCATGGGTAGCCTTTGGTGATATTTTATGGTTGGATGAAGATGACTCTGTTTTGGATGAGAAAGTGTCGAAGATGATGCGTGAAATGATTAGGTGGTGATGGAGAGGCTATTTTAGGATTATGGAAGTTGTGTATAGGTGTAGGCGGTGGAGGTCGAGTGCTTGGCTAGGTGCGAGGTAGTGACTGGTTCTATGTGTGGGATTACTTTGGAGATGAGTGGAGCTTGGGGTTGCACAGATGGTGGAAGCAAGGGTCTTGGTTTGGTGGAGATTACTGTTTAGAGGTTGGAGGTTGGTTGAGATGGAGGTTTGAGTGGGGGTTTGGCTTACATAGAAGTGTGAGTGTGTCTTGGTGATGAATGGATAAGAAAATGAACAAAGAAAACTAAACAAAACTAAAATCACCACCATATCATATATATAACATTTAGAAGCATGAGAAGAAGATACCAAGATCAAAATATACATAAAATCTGGATACTTACCTCTTGGAAACAACAAAATGGAAGAGCAGAAAAGAATCAATTCTTTCCCCAAGACCTCTCTCCGTTCTCTCCCTTTTTCTCTCCTCTATTCTCTCGGCTCTTTCCCAATGAAAAAAAAAACCCCAAAAAATCTCCATTGCTTCTTCTTTCTCTTTTTCTTATATCCTCTTCTGCAGGACCATCTTTTCGAAAAGGGATGGTTATGTCTCCTCCCCCTCAATCTGTTGATCCCCCCTCTTTTTAACATGCCTTCGCTCCTCTAAATTCAAAATAAGGTAACTTGTGTGTAGAGTGTGCAAAGTGTGTGCAGCGGTGTGCCTGTGTGCAAAGGGTCAGTGCAAAGTGTGTGCATAGGTGAAATGGGCTCAGTGGATGCTGGGCTTGGATTGGTCCGCTGGGCCTAGATTTGGACCAAGTTCTTCTTCTCTCTTTTTTATTTTTATTTTTCTTATTTTTTATTTTTTATTTTTTTATTTTTTTTGTTAACATCAATGAAGTGTTCATATCACATAAATTAAATTCACATATTTCACATATTATTATTTTATCTTTCTCTCTCTTTCTTTCTTCTCTTATTTTATCTCTCTCCCTTCTTAACATTAAAAACTTAGATATGTGAAAAATCTTAAAAAATTTGTACGTGAATGTATCATTATTCTTAATTTTAATATCACATTTGCTAACAAGTGTATTTAGAGTATTAATTAAAAAATTAAAATATAAAAATAAAATTATTAATATCTTAAAAATCTAAAAAATTATTTAATATTTTTTATTAAATAATTAATAAAAGTTATTAAATAATTAATAAAAGTTATTAAATATTTCTTATACCCTATCATCAATCCTCGTAGTACGGAATAACAACACCCTTTTAATATACCCTACAAATATATAAGGAATTGGACCCCATTAATGAGTAATCATGCCGTCACATCAAAATAAATAAATAACTCATAATGCCTGTTATGAGTTATGAATGAAGTTTTTTTTTTTTTTGGTAATATATGAAGTTTTATTAATTATGCTGGGTTGTTATTTGGTTTTTATGGATATTCATAATCGCTCAAATTCGTGCTTATTTCAGATTCTCTTGTATTAATTTACATATTTTAATATTTGTTTACTTAAAACAGTAATTATTTTAGTGTAATCTAGGATAAATTGTAACAAAAAATAAATAAATTATAGGGTTTGGGCAAAAGCAACACAAGGTTGCTTATGCATTTCTAAATGCTAAGCTTGGTGAATTTTATGGCAAAAATAATGCTCAAAACAATCAATTTTCTTATTGTAATCTTGGCTTGACTTTTCTTATTGTATTTACTTTTATATTGTCCAAATAATGAACCTCTAAGCTCCAACCTCTTTATTCAAGTTCTGTGATGTTCCAACTAAGAGTGTTTATAATTAAACTAAAGTGATCTAAATCGAAAAATTGAAAACAAAACAAAACAAAAAAGATTATTTTTTACTTTGTTTGGTTTCTTTTTCATAAAAAATTATTGATTCGATTTGGTTTTCAATTTTTATTTATGAAATCAAACCAAAACTAAACTCATATAATTACATATATATATATATATCTATAAATGATTAAATTTCAATTTATTATTCTTTCTATGAAAAATTTTAAGTCAATTTGTTATTTATATCTATTTCATGATGTTTTTATTAAGACTTTTAAGCTAATTTGTTATTAATTAAGCTATGGATAGAAAAGTTGAAGTCATATATGAGTTTTTTTTATAAAAATATGTTTGGCCAAAAATTGATTTAACCGAACCAAACAAAACGATTGTGATTGATTTGGTTCGATTCTTAAATCAAAACCAAACTGATCGGTTTTTATTATAGGAAAACTGATTGGTTCGGTTCATATTACTTTTTATCTCATAACTGAACCAATTCAAACTGTGAACACCCATACTTCTAGCTCTCTCTTCCAACTCATGTTGCTTCCCACTTGTGGCGAGCTTGTGGTCCTCCCAAAAATGCATTAGGAATAATAGAAATGTTTTATCCCATTTTTCCCATGAATTGTGGTACTTCAATTATAATTAGGAATATAAATAGTGGTATATGTTCTTCCATCATATGTAAGATGCACTTAATCTCTTATGATCCCTCATTACTAATAAAAAATAGTTCCATTACATTATTCATATTATAAAGGCTGTGCAATTTGCAGATTGCATTGAAGAAGTGCAGTGAATGTAGAATGCACTGCATTCCATTGTGAAAAATAAAAATAAGGTGGTTATAAGTAATTTTAAATTTATTTACTTGGTCCCCACAACACTTGTTTCCTGATCTGTTCCTGAGTCCAGCACAGTATTCTCTTCTTCCTTTGAAGCTGCAGTGGGCATGTAGTAAGAGTATGATGCTACAAAATGCAAGTGGCTCATGTTTCTGTTTTTTCTTTTCTTTTCCATTTGGAACAAAAGAAAGAAAAAAGAAAAAAAAATTTCTGCTTTCATTTTGTGCTCTCTTTAGACTTCTTGTCTCGACCATGTGAGCATATGTGTGGAATGCTTGGACCAGGGCAACAGTATGGCCCAATATGATTTTCATGGACTAATTAACTCTGCAAAGATGTTGCTATCTGTTGTGTATAATCAGTTTTCAGTAGAATATATTTTGATAGAATTGTTTTTGGAAGAATGAGTAATATGTTTGAGAATGTTTACCAAAAATAATTTTATAAGATTCAGTTATGTTTGTGTAGTATGGTGTAAAATTGCCTTTGAGTATAAAATTACTATAAAAATATAAAAGATATTATAAAATAAAAAAATTCTATGGTTCTTCTTACATTTTCCAACTTATTTGGTGAGTCACATGTAGACATACAACCTTGGCTTAGTTTGTAGATGGTTACTCTTTTGAGTTGACTATGATTTTGTTAAGTCAACTCTCTTCTAAGCGTTGGTCACATTTTAGGATGTACCTCCAGTGACAATTCTTGATCACGGTTGCTTAACTTAAAGGTATTCTTGAAAAATGTGATTGGCGTCAGTAGAAAGTTGTCCTGATAAGAGGACTATGTAATCATCTTATAAAAATATTGTTTATATATTGTTAGCATATGAATAAATTCGCAAAATTACTTTCGAAAGTATGAACGTTCAAAAAGGAGATGAGTGTGGGGTGTTCATAGTCAATTTTTAAGGAATTATTTTGGAAGAATGGGCATTAATATGATTGAGAATGTTTACCAAATTATAATTTTGTAAGATTAAGTTTTGTTTGTATAATATTGAGTAAAAATTGCGTTTGAGTATAAAATTACTAATGATATTATAAAGTAGGAGATTTTTATAGTGCTTCATGCATTTTATAGTGGATGTTGTAATTACTCTCTTCATTGCATTTTTGCTAAATGCTAATCACATATTAAAAAATGTAGCTGTGATGACAATTAAATCTCCAACACAGTTAGAATTTGTAATAGCTCGTGTTCTAGGTTTGACGACTGGCCCCATAAATCAACACGAGTCTTTTCAGCGTGCTTATGTCCTCACTCATACGCACACTGAGAACTTCCCAGGAGGTCACCCATCCCAGAATTGCTCCAGGCCAAGCTCGCTTAATCTTGGAGTTTCTAAGTTATGGGCTCCCGAAAAGAAGATGTATCTTGTTGATATAGGTAGTACCTATCAAATCCTATATGAGCTTCCTTAATTACACAGTCTCATACCTGCACAATCCCGGAATTTCCCTCTTCTTCTGGTGTGTGCTCGTTTCATCTATGTCTCCCTCCGCCTAGAAGCCTGCCAGGAGCCTCTCATTGTCCGTGCCTCTTTGCACCGGCCATCACTCCCCGCCCTCTTCAGCCCCGGGTATTACATGCCCACCAGCTTCCGCTTGGTTCGTCCCCAAACCACACACCGTACTAGTAGAGGGTCGGCTCTGATACCAATTATCAATTACCGCCAATTTTGATTTCAAGAAAATACATATTTACTATAGCCCTCCATATAGGTGCCACTTCCCAGACTTAGCCAAATTTCAGGACCCGTATTAACAAGTAGTTCTCTAATACACCCAAAATGGCTCTAAATAACTTTTATAATGTAAGTTTAATTCTAAGAATCCCACTAATGAAGTAAAGTGACTCAAAAGGTTAATCCTTTGAACTCAAATTCATAAGAAAAATACTATACATAATACGACTATCATACACAAAAATTTCGGGTCATCACATTCTTCCCCCCTTATAGGAATTCGTCCTCGAATTCTAAGAAATGAAAGTACCTCTTGATTCAAACAAGTGCGGATATCTTGCACGCATCATTTCTTCTAATTCCCATGTAGCTTCTTCTCTAGAATGGTTATGCCAAAGCACTTTCACTGATGGAATTTCTTTGGAACGAAGCCTCTTTACTTGTCGGTCAATGATAGCTACTGGTTCCTCTACATATGATAAGTTCTCATCTAACCGAATAGCTTGTGGTTTAAGCACATGAGAAGGATCTGGTAAATATTTCCGCAACATAGAGACATGAAAAACTGGGTGGACACCAGCAAATTCATATGGAAGTGCTAAGCGATATGCAACTGCACCTATTCGTTCCAAAATTTCAAAAGGTCCAATATACCGTGGACTAAGCTTTCCTTTCTTTCCAAACCTCATCACTCCCTTCATAGGAGAGACTCGAAGGAACACATGATCACCGACTGCAAATTCCAAATCTCTACGACGATGGTCAACATAGGCCTTTTGTCTACTCTGGGCAGCCAACAATCTTTGCCTAATTAAGAGGACTTTATCCAAAGAGTCTTGTACCAAATCAGGTCCTAAAAGTTTGACTTCACCAATTTCAAACCACCCAATTGGAGACCTACAACGTCTCCCATATAAAGCTTCAAAAGGTGCCATTTGAATACTAGCTTGATAACTATTGTTGTAGGAAAACTCCACCAAGGGCAAGTATTGACTCCAATTTCCTCCAAAGTCTAGGACACAAGATCGCAACATATCCTCCAAAATTTGGATTGTTCTTTCAGATTGGCCATCTGTTTGAGGATGGAAAGCTGTACTAAGATCCAGCCGTGTTCCCAAGGCTTCCTGAAAAGCCTTCCAGAATCGAGCTGTAAATTGTGGCCCACGATCGGATATAATAGAGATTGGAACTCCATGAAGCCTAACAATCTCATCAAGGTATATTTGGGCATATTGGAACACAGTATAAGTTGTCTTCACAGGAAGAAAATGAGCAGACTTCGTTAATCTATCAACAATGACCCATACAGAATCAAATCCCTTAGAAGTACGAGGTAATCCTTTCACAAAATCCATGGTTATCCTTTCCCATTTCCACTCAGGTATTTCAATTTGTTGATGTAATCCTGCAGGCCTTTGATGCTCAGCTTTCACTTGTTGGCAAATTAGGCAACGAGAAACAAAATCTGCTATATCGCGTTTCATGCCTTCCCACCAATACAATTGCTTCAAATCCTGATACATCTTAGTGGAACCAGGATGAACAGTGTATTTTGATTGATGAGCTTCTTCCAATACAAGTCTTCTTAAGTCCTCCACATCAGGCACACATAAACGATTACCACACCTTATTACTCCTTCAGAATCTATCACAAATTCCATATTCTTTCCCAACTGAACCTCTTCTTTAAGTTTACAAAACTTTGGATCCTTGTCTTGACTAATCTTTATACGTTCCACCAAGGATGATTGCGCTTGTACATGGGCCAAAAACTTCCCAGACTCTCCAATTTCAAATTGCACTCTACCTTTTTCCAGCTTGTGAATTTCTTCCAATAAGGGTCTTCTTATAACAGCTATATAAGTCAAACTTCCCATTGATTTTCTACTTAAAGCATCCGCAACCACATTAGCTTTTCCTGGGTGATACAGGATAGTACAATCATAATCTTTAAGTAGTTCCATCCATCTTCGTTGCCTAAGGTTTAGGTCCTTTTGTTGAAAGATGTACTTTAAACTTTTATGGTCCGTGTAAATTTCACAAGTTTCACCATACAAATAATGCCTCCAAATTTTCAGTGCAAAAATAACCGCTGCCATCTCCAAATCATGGATGGGATAATTTTGCTCATGTCTTTTTAGTTGTCTAGAGGCATAAGCAATAACATGACCATGTTGCATCAAAACACATCCAAGTCCTATTCTTGAAGCATCACAGTAAACTGTAAAACCACCCGATCCTGAAGGTAACGTTAAAACTGGGGCTGTAGTCAAACAAGTTTTAAGCTTTTGGAAACTTTCTTCACAAGTATCCGACCATTGAAATTTCACATTCTTTTGAGTTAATCGGGTCAAAGGGACTGCTATTCTAGAAAAATCATGAACAAAACGCCGGTAATAACCTGCTAATCCCAAGAAACTACGAATCTCAGTCACTGATGTAGGTCTTGACCACTGCTGAATTGCCTCAATCTTCTTTGGATCTACTTGAATTCCATCTTTTGAAACAATGTGCCCCAGAAAGGCTACACTATCAAGCCAAAACTCACATTTGGAAAACTTAGCATACAATTGGTGCTCCCTCAAAGTTTGCAGTACTATTGTTAAATGTTGTTCATGTTCCTCTGCACTCTTAGAATACATTAGGATATCATCAATAAAGACTATTACAAAGTAATCCAGGAATGGTTTAAAGACCCGATTCA
The DNA here is from genome assembly GCA_023212625.1 of Styphnolobium japonicum. Taxonomy (NCBI): domain Eukaryota; kingdom Viridiplantae; phylum Streptophyta; class Magnoliopsida; order Fabales; family Fabaceae; genus Styphnolobium; species Styphnolobium japonicum. The sequence goes on from JALBWW010000010.1 coordinate 10,443,849, forward strand.
TTAAGTCCATAAAAGCAGCTGAAGCATTAGTCAACCCAAAAGACATTACTAGAAACTCATAGTGTCCATAGCGGGTTCTAAATGCAGTCTTAGGTATGTCTTCTTTTCTAATCCTTAACTGGTGGTATCCTGAGCGCAAGTCAATTTTTGAGAAATATGTTGCTCCTTGAAGTTGATCAAACAAGTCATCAATTCGGGGTAAAGGATATTTATTACGCACCGTCACCCGATTAAGCTGTCTATAATCTACACACAACCGCATAGACCCATCCTTCTTTTTCACAAAAAGTACAGGGGCACCCCAAGGAGAAGTGCTAGGGCGAATAAAACCCTTATTCAATAAATCTTGCAATTGTTCTTTCAATTCTTTTAATTCTGCAGGTGCCATGCGGTAGGGAGGTATAGATATAGGTTGAGTGTCAGGAGCTAGATCAATGAAAAACTCAATCTCTCTTTCTGGGGGTAAACCAGGCAACTCATCTGGAAACACATCTAGAAATTTACTAACCACCGGAACTTGTTCTATGCTTGGCACTTCTAGTTGGGTATCTCTAACCACAGCTAAGAATCCACGGCAACCTTTCTTTAGCAAACGCCTAGCACCCAAAAAGGATATCAAACTAATTGAGGCTAAACTACAATCACCTTGAAAACAAAATGGAGGTTCAGCTGGAATATCAAATTTTACCATCTTCAAATGACAGTCAATTGTAGCATGACAAGAAGACAACCAATCCATGCCTAAGATCACATCAAAGTCCATCATATCTAATATAATTAGGTCTGCCAAAGTCTTTCTACCATCCACATTAATCATACATGACCGATGCACCAAATCAACAGGAAAGGACTCCCCAATAGGTGTAATAACCGAAAAAGGATGATCTAACAATATAGGTTGTTTACCAAACTGTGAAGCAAAATAGGGAGATACATACGAATGCGTAGATCCGGGATCAAATAGAACACGTGCATCAAAGGAACATACTGAAAGTATACCTGTCACAACAGCATTTGATGCTTGGGCATCCTGTCTCGTCAAGGCATAAACACGTGCCTGACCTCTACCACCCTGTCCACGTCCTCTACCTCCAAGCACTCTACTAGATGGTCCAGAAACATCTCTCACAGTTTGAGCTGCAGAGGATGGGGACACTATAGGCTGAGCTGATCCCTGACTAGAGCCCCTCTGTAGCTGTGGGCAATCTCTCCTAAAGTGACCCACCTTACCGCACCCAAAACAAGCTCCAGTCTCTCTGTGACATTTCCCTGAATGAGGTTTACCACAAGTCTGACAAGGAGGTATAGTACGAGTAGATTGCACAAAGCTAGGTGGACCTGATTGTCGTGCACTACTTTGAACGGGTCTCGATGAAGAAACACTCACTGTAGAGCCCCCAACAGCTACTGATCTTGATTGTGGAACTCTTTGCTGAGTCTGAAATTCAGGCCCTTCACTAGTGCTAACACCTCCACTAAAAGAACCCACCATTTTGGTCTTCTTACTTGACTCCCTAGATGCTCGCCTGTCCAACTCTCTCATTTCAATCCTTCGGGCTGCATCCACTGCTTCAGCATATGTCAATTTCTCAATCTGAGGTGACAAGATCTTAAACAAAGGGTCAACCAACCCTTCAATGAACCTCTTGGTCCTCATTCCCTCAGTGGAAACTAAGTGCGGAGCATAACGAGAAAGTTGAGTGAAACGGACGTCATACTCTGATATGGTCATATTAGGCGTCTGAACTAACCTTTCAAACTCTCTTGCCATCCCATCCCTTACACTAGCCGGAAGGAATCGCCCTAAGAAAGCAGTAGTAAACTCATCCCAATTCAGTGGAGGGGAACCTGTTAGTCTTCCCATAAGAAGGGACTCATACCATGACTGTGCAACATCTTCAAGCTTAAAAGCCACTAGCTCCACTGATCTTCTACTAGAACATCCCAAAGCCCTGAGAACCTTGTTCATGCTGTCTAAAAACCGTTGAGGGTCCTCGGTTGCACCTACCCCAGAAAATGTTGGGGGTTTAAGTTTAAGGAATTCAGAAAGTGAGACCTCAATACCGATCTGCGGAGGTCGCACTGTCTATCTGTTTCTACCTCACCATGAGTTTCTGCCTCAACATTAGGTTGTGCCCCTTGTCTACCTTGATTCGCCAGTAATCCAGCTAGGTTTTCTATAGCACGGTGTAATCCTGTAACTACCTCGCCCAAATTACCACCCTGAATATTGGGAGGTGGTGTTAAATCCTCCCCCTGAGCCTGTTCTCTAGTCACTCTAGTAGTTCTACCTTGTCCTCGGCCTCTACTTCTACCTCTACCTCGGCCTCGGCCTCTGCCTCGGCCTCTTCCCCTTATAACTGGAGAAGGTGACCTATCAGATGCAGCGTCAGGAATCTCATGACCCTCAGCTCCTTGGGTCTGAGAACGAGTCCTAGGTGGCGTCTCCATCTAGAAAAAAAATCAATTAGATAGGATTAAAATACAAACAAGATTCATGATGATAGAGTAAACGAAATAGACTCACAAGAGATGAACATGAATAACATCCTAACAGGCCTTTGGTAGTGCCTCAATCATGAGAATGGCCGGCATCATTAACACAATTGTGACTCTACTAAAGAACACTTGCTCCATTAATCACAGGGAAACCTAAAGCTCTGATACCAAGTTTGTCACGACCCAAACTAGAGGGCCCTGACCGGCGCATAGGAAAGACTAGCCAACCTAGTAAGCCTAACGGACCAAAGACCATAATAAGACAATATACTAAATCTACCAAAATTTCAGCAGAGTAACCTCTAAAAGTTAGACATCCCAATTTAACAATTCACAACCTGTTCACTTACAAGCATCACTAAACATAATCCCACTAACAGTATATCATAAGACCAGACAAAGATACAGTGGAAGCTAGATCCTGCCTGTGAATAATGGAGCATATCTAAGATTATTACATAACCAAAAATGTATAAGAAACCAACAACAGGAACAAAACAAACATGCCAACACGGACAAGGTGTTGGGCTCACCAAAACGACCAACTCCTAGTTATTGGAAGAACCCGGACCTGGCTCAGTATTTGTATCTGAAATACATATAAGATAGAGGAGTGAGTCATAAGACCCAGTGAGAGATAACATAATCTATAATGAAATCGCGGACAAGCATAAGCATCAGTTTTTCACGGAAAGTACATCCACATATCGAAACATATGCGTTAGTTCAAATAATCATAAAATGAAAACTAATAAGTAAGTCAATCATGAATTACCAATTCAACTATAGCATATATCAATAGTCAAATGTCAAATATCATATGGGAGGTTCCTATTCGAGAATTAATCGTAAATCTCACCAACGAACACATAGTTCGAAGGTTTGACAAATGCCCACCAATAAGGCACAGGGGTCAAATCCACCTGTCAAGTCAAACAGATCCGATCGTGTGGGCCAACACGTCGGGCTAGCAACACCCCTACTAGCTGGGGTTCGGACCAAGGTGCACCAAGGCTAACGTCTACTGCCGTTAGCTACAGTATTCTGTCAAAGTTTCCTCCCAACAAAACATAGTTGTATAAATCTAGATATACATAAATTCATAATCCAAAACAAAGTATCAGAAACACAACGATAGATATTTAGAATCATGAAAAAGTGTTTGTCCCAAGCTTTCTTATAATTTAACCACGAAGAAAAATAAATGACTTTGTGAAATCCTTCAACAAAGAACATTTTAAGAAAATGTACAAAAACATATTATAGATCATGTCATCAACTCACTCAAAGGACGAAACTTCACGAGTCCAAAGGCTATGTTGTCACGGACCAATAAGACGATCCTCCAATGAATCTAGGATTACAACAACATAACCAAAACAACAATCAACATTTAAAACTAAGGATTCATCCACTTGTGGAATAAGGAGTTCTTGAAGGATTTAGAAAACATTCAAGTTAACTTAGAAATATGACATTTGTTTTGACAGAAATTCTGTACTGATACAGAGGCAAATAAATTGCAAATAATATATGGAATTGAAGCCCTATGTGTCTAGTTTCTAACGCAACTGGAATCACCTCAATACGATCTCCCAATCAAGAGTTATGATCAAATTACTACACATAGTCTAGTTTACACGGGAATTCAATTTTTATCCCATCTAAGCATTTTATCAAACACTTGATGAGCAGCATGATTATAACCTAAAAAGGTGGTTTAGAACTGCCCTAATATACCTTTTCACATAATTTAAAAAATTGAATTCCTAATTACCTATCTTCCTTCTCTTACTCTTTGTGAATAGAGGTAACAAGCGGCGGAGTGCACGTGGCTGTCTCTCTCCTCCGTGTGTCTTTTTCTCTCTTTCCCCCCTCCCTTTCTGTTGCCATGTTCCTCCCTAAATCTCAATCTCTATGTCTCACTTTTATCGTCATGTAGCCCCTGAAGAGACAAATCAGCTCTAGTACTAAAGCACAATAGTGGCAGTCACAATGCTCCGACGATGAAGCTCAATTGCATACGTGAATCATATTTGTGAATTGTGGTAAGTGAAATTCAAACCATTTTTTTTCTTCACTTCGTGAAATTTTATTCTAAGACAAATTGCTTTGTTTAATTTCATTTGCTTCGATTTTACCTTTGTCCTCCATTTCTTTAACCGCAACATGGCTGAGGTGACGAATTTCACCCCATTTTGGCTTTTGCCTTGGTTACTAGTGTTGGTAGTTGGTAGCGTCCACAGTATTCCTAGGTCACAAAGAATATCATTTTTGTATTTAACAAGAACATAACCAAAAAATGCAAGTTTCGGTAGCTCACTCGTTTTTGTGTTATTTTCGTGCTTTCCTAGTTTACATTGATTTGGTGAATTTCAATGCTTTCGTACTTTTCTTCTTCCTAACATTGGCAAAAGCAATTTCTTTCCCCCTTGGTGAGGCTCAGTGCTTTTGTGTTTTTTTTTTCTTTCTTGATTTCAGTTCACTAATTGAACTTGCAAACTTTATTTTGGTGACAATTTGTTAAACCATGGTTGGGTATATACTTGTTGAACTTGGTGTTAATAAGGCTTGTGTTTTTTTGTTATCAGTCATGGCAAGGAACAACAACACAAGGGTCTGAGTAACTATGACTAAATTGAGCATCTTGCTGATTATGATTGCTTTCTTCTCCTAATACCAATTACCAAGCATCTTTCAGTTAGTATGTTGTCTTTGTAAGCTTTTATCCCCTTTTTGGTCTTTCATAAAGGAGAAAATTCAGCAACAAATAAGTCAAAGCTCAGAAAATTCCTCTGAAATTTCTCCGAACAATGCTCTTGGTCTAGTCCTCGAAAGAGAGCACCCTAGCCGTGTTTAAGGCTTAGGCTTGGGAGTGGTTCCTACCATTGCATTCAAACATACCACCACGCAACCTGGTGGCTAGCACATCCTCTCCGGATTTGCAAGCAAAAGTGGTAAATATGAAGTCTCAATTACAAGCATTGTATGTTTATATTGCTATGAAGGAAGGAGGGATCCCTAAAGAGTTAGCTAGCGTATTTCCTTGTCCTCCACTGCAGGTACAAGATGGGGGTTCCTTGTTTAAGATGCTATAATATTTTCCTTGCCATGGAATGGTTATTGCGTTATGGTATTCTGTTGTGTTATATTTGCATATGTATTTGTTGTGCTTGACATGCTATTGATGATTTCTTAAGCTGATCTGAAATGCTAATTGAAAGAATTTTTATGCTCTCTATAGGTAGTTGAGTAAAAATGCTAATTAAAGTGTGTGATTGTAATCAAAACTTTTCTTATTTAATATTTGTCTTTTTTTTGTTGTAGCAACTAGATGTTGGAAGTGGGGTTGAATCGCCCAATGAGCATAGAAGATCATTGGATAGAAGTAACACTAATCAAAGGACGGATCATGTGAGTCATCATTAAGTAATTTGCTATTTGTTGTTAAATGAGTTATTAGATATTATTTCTCAGAACATTAATAACTTATCATGTATTTTGTTGTTGTAAACTTGTTTAGCTTCATGAATTACATTATTTACTGATGTTGATTCTGTCCTCAATTTTGCTTTTTGGATTGATGATAATATTATTTTCTATATTTGTGCCTTTGTCCTCCGTCTTTTGTAAAACTATTCATTTGGATTATGTTTTCTAATGTAACTAAATTGGATTTATATCATAACTTGAGCAAGGTATAATAAAAAAAATATTACAGTTGCAAAAATTGTAACAACTAATGTAACAGGACAAATGTTAAAAGAAGGGTATAATAAAAAATATTTAATAAATTACAGGACTAATTACGACAGTTCAAAACCATCGCAATATGCATCATTTTTCAATTGAATTGTGATAATTATGGCATTTTAAAATTGCCATAATATACGTGCGAATTATGGTGGTTCATAATTGTCGCAATATAAATGAAAATAATGGAAGTTCAAAATCATTGTAATATACATTACTAACTGTATGTAATCATGAAAATTATAGCAGTTCAAAATCGCCGTAATATACATCTTAAACATTATGACGATTTTTTGTGAACTGTCGTATTATTCCTAATGGCGAATGCAATTACAATGGTTTACGAAACCGCCATTGGTTAAAATAAGGGCGGTTCAAAATCGCCATTTTTGGTGGAAAAACCACCGTTATATACATATTTTTTTGTAATGAATGGTCTAGTCGAATCCTTCTTAAGGTGTTGGGATTGCCAGCCGTCTGATCGGTCCCTTCTCCGCTGTGATGTTTTGTGTTTATTTTTTGGCACCCAAACTGTTTATTTTTAGTTTAATAAATATGCATTAAATAATTGCGTCATTTTGTGTTGTCTTCAATCTCATTAGAATTGGTGAGAGTCTATTGTGGGACTCATTGTCCATTTTCTTTAATCTATTAATTTAAAATCAAGCACACCACAATCATTTTCTTTAAAGAATTACGTGACTTTGAATTCCTTATTGCATTAGGGGATACGTAAGCATGCAAGTCAATCCAAATTTTTAATTTTTACAATTTAGTTTGCTTTTTGTTTGTGAATAATTGTTTACTTTTATTTAATTTCTCTACTTGCTAAAATGTGTAAAATATATATATTAGCTTAAGGTAACGATCTTAGGATGAATGTATCATAAGTGTAGTGGGATTACGTTTTCACAATTCCCTGTGCATAATTGGCTCTCAACCTTACCTATTTTTGTAAACCATCTTTATTTTTGTGTTTTCATTGTAAATCCATTTTCAAAAAGTTTTACCAGTCATTTTTTCATACCCAATAAACGATTGATAATGATGTCATTGTTTTAAGTTATTTTTCTCTCGCCACTATTCGTTGCGATTTTTATTGGTCGTGACAACCTAGAGTCATGAACTCAAGATAGCAAAATGAAGACTCCCTTACCATCTAAGCTAAAATGCATCATTAATAAATCATTTTTTTCTTCTTACTTCTCTAAAATTTTAAACTAAATAGTGTGTGATATTGCATTTCTATCCAATAAATCTTATCCCATTTTTTTTTCTTATGGTAGTCCTCCATATTTTTACTTTATTTTATATTTAAAAATATTACTTTATTAGTTCCTAATTACCTTTCATCCTAAAACTTTTAGATTATTTAGCTATAAAATCATAGAAATGTGGGATAAAATTTATGAAGAGTATAGATTCAGGAGGTAGATTAATATCACGTGCGTACATTTTGGCCTAACGTCGACCCCACAATATACAAAGCAACAAATCATTAATTAAAATTTGTTGGGTTGATTTATTTGCAATCTGAAGATCTTTACTTCATGCCAACTATAATGCATTTGAAGCAGTAATTACCTTTCAATGACGGTAGTTGACTTCTAACATCTTGAAAGATTATTTCGGTTACAAACTTAATGTAAAGGAGATCATACAGCCTTGCATATTGACTCAGAAGATTTGGCCAGTGATCAAATCTTGCTGAAATTATTGGTTATTAAAAAGTCACCCATACACATTGACATTTATACCTAATTTTTTGAATTAAATTTCTACAAGTAAAGAGTTTTCCAAACGAATCAGTTTGCATTAAGGTTCAACATTAAGCTTATGCCCTTCTTCACTCATTATGAATGAAATTACTAGGCATATTCATACGAAGTGTCTTTGTGGATCCTTGTTGATGATGATACAAAAGGGAGAGTAAATGCTAATATAAAATGGAGTTGGGGAGATTCATTATGTACGTGGTCACCAGAGAAGTCATCTAAACATCATATCATTGATAATTAGGTGTTGCTAACTAGTGCCCTTAATAAGATACTGTTAAAAATTATTTAATACTTTTCAATAAATGCTTTTAATTACTAAATAAAAAAATATTAAATGCTTTTAAATTTTTAAGATGTTAAATACTATATTATTACATTTAACACTTTTTATTTTTTATTTTGGTAAGCAATACTTTTTATTTTTTATTCCTTAACCTCATAAGCAAATGCATTATTATTAAAATTAGGGATGGGCAACAGGTTGGGTGGACCTACGAACCCTTACGCTTTTACCAACCTAACTCATAATTGACAGATTGGTTTGGGTCTGTGGGTTGGATTGAGTTTAAAATAACTAAACCCAAGAGGTATGAGTTGGGTAGTGGTTAAGACTCTCCCAATCCGCACAAACCCAACCCAACTTACTCAAATTTTATATATGTATATATTTTTGAGATGTGTTATCACTTTTTATTAAGGTTTTCAAAATCTTATATAAGTTTATAATTTTTTTAGATAATTAATTTCTTCAAAAAATTTTAATTAAAATTACATTGCATTTAGTATTGGAGGGCAAGTTTTGGACCATTTTCGTAGTTCTTTGCAATTTACTACTATTGAGACATTGATTTGTATTCATAATTAATTAAGAACTCTTGATAAACACATTGATCTACAGGTTCAAATGGATGAAATTGAAAAGGTTAAAGCAAATAGTGTACTATATAAAATTTGCTTAATTTTTTTAGTCAATTACTAATAGTTTAATCATTAATGCTTGTTAATGCTTTGTGATTCTTTTATGTGTTAGATGTGTTTGTTGCTAAAGATGAAGTTGTAGATCATAATAATTGATCCTTTTAAATGTTTTTCATTTAACTGGTTAAGATTCTAGTTCTTTTTAACTTATTATTTCATTGTTGGTTTCAACTTATCTTTATTTTGACAATTGTATTGATTGTGGTTAATGTTATGCTGTTATTGACATGTAGGAAATCAAAGAGGAGAGAAGACGTTAATTATAGTGTCATTAGTTAATTGTGTTACATGTGACTTTATTGTTTATTTATGTTGATTGTAATTGTAATTTTAGAGTTACATGTACTTTGAAATTTATGTTTTATGTCATGTCATTTGAAAACTTATGTTATTCATAATATATTTCGATTTTATCATGTTAATTATTTATTTTAGGTTCAAGTTCAACTCATGAGTTGAACCCTACCTAACCCACATATGAGTGGATCGGGTTGGTTCGAGTCAGAGAAAAAAAATCTTCAAACCCAACCCAACCCTCTACTTTTATGAGTGGGTTGAGTTCAAAATTATCCCTAACCCAACCCAACCAATGTCCACCCCTAATTAAAATGTTGATTTCAACTATTTTAGTGTGTTTCAATTAAATGTAGAAAAAGATTATGTTAAAAATTGATTATGTGTATCATCGATTTTCAAAAAAATCAATATGAGAAAATTAATTTATGTTTGGATATATTAATTCATAAGCGATTTTAAGATAAATAATTTTGTTTGCATTATATTAAAAAATCATTTTTATGTATTAACTTATTAAAAAAAAAGATATGAAATGATTGAAAAATTTATTTGGTTGAAAGTAAAAAGGTATTTCTCTCCCAAAGCTTTTGAAATAATGCTAAAATTTTAGCTCTTAAAAAAAATATTTTTTCAGTATAAAAAAATAATCAACAACTTTTCCTAACAAAACCCAAACATGTTACATTTTTCTAAAAACGGTTTTATAGATATAAAAAATGATTTTTCCAAATAATTAAGCAAATCCAACACACTCTGTGGAAGTGTATAATCATACTTCAAATTTAAATGCTCAATTAGCAAGTGAGTCATTGTTTAGATAAATATTTTTAATAATATTGAACTTAGCTAAGAGAAAAATAATTAACCCTTTTTTCACAGATGACGTTTTTAATGCATACTTGCATGGCTTCAGTATGTAATATGTGATTATTGTAAGATAACTGCATTGAATATTAACTATTATACATAATCAAAATCAATTTCAAACTATTAATCAATTTTGAATTGGTGCAGTATATACTTCCAGTTCATAATCATAACATCCATCAAGACTTGAGCTTATAAAAAAGAAAAAAAAATTGAGGTTACTTGTGTACACTAACCAGATAAATAGTTGACACATTATTGCTTTAAATATAAAATAATTATATAATATAAAAATTATTATAATTTCTTAATATAAAATAATAATGTGTCAGTTATTTATTAATGTACACAACTTGTATACACTATATTTACATAAGAATCTCTCGAGGTAGACATTTGAGCATTTATATCCAAACCTATAGTGTCAACGTCATAAACAACTTTAGCTTCAAATGGGTGATTGAACTAAAGATCCTTAATATTTTGAAGTCTGACTCATGCATTAGATGATTAAAATCTGATCTCTATACGTCATTGAATTATGAAATAGGTGATTGCAATTTAAGATCCAGTTTCAAACCTCACTCTTTTATTTTTTGTTTTATTATTGCAAAACTATAGGTCTTCCTTTGTCATAAAATCACAATAAAAAAATGGCTACTTTTTTAGTATTGCCGCAAGAGGCTTTTCGATGTATTAGTAATTTCTTCTTTTAATTGATTTGAGAAATTTTATGTCAAAATTCGTGAATTCATAGAAATTTAACTTCGCACAACTTTTTTATAAATTAAAACATAGTACATATATTTAATTTAAACAAGATATGTTACAGATGAAATCTTTGTATCTCATGCTGGACGAGATTTTTTGGATAGATAGAATACATATTAAGTTTTTTCTTTTAGTCCATACATAGTACATATTAGGTTTGTACACTAGATCACTAACAACTGGCTTAATTTGACTAAATTAGTTTGGTAATAGTCAAATCTAAAAATGTCAAATCGACTATCAGTTTTTCTAAGTTTCAAAACACAAACTAAATAATAATAATAATAATAATAATAATATTATTATTATTAATAAGAATAACAACAACAATAACAATAATATTGTAGAGATTCACTTATTCTAAAAGTAAGTCTTGTAAACTTATACTATAACTTTTCGTAAAATTATAATTTTATCAATTCAACTATTAAATTATGTAATATTATCATGAAGATCATGCATATCAAATTTAAAATAAATTAAACATTCATAGTTATCTAATCTTATAGTAGACATTAACTTATATTTTGAAAATCATATTATATGTTAAAATAAAGTAGTTAAATGAAGTATTAATTAATTTTTAATTTCTATAAAACTTTATAAAGTTGATCTACTTTATGAGAACTTTCAATCTAACAATTAGATTAATGAAATTCGAAGTTTATAAAAAAATATTTAATTTAGTAAGTATACCAAGACTTACTCTTAGAATAAATGAATCCCTACCCATAATATTATCATTATCATCAACAACAACAATAATAAATCATATAATTTTTCTTCACTACAGATTTTTTGACACGATAAGCCATTCAAATTACAACAATTTTTAGAAGGAAAATGATAAATAACATGAAGAATTTTTTTTATTAAATGTGTTACGAATGGCATGGAGCAAATATATCATGAGAGAGAAGTTGATTGTTGTGGGTGAGATTGAGGTTGATTGCTATGGATTCCACAAGAGAGATAGATGCTAAAAAACCAGTGCCACAGTGCTACATCATTCATAACGTTTTGTAAAAATAGTTTTTGTATGGAATATCACCACTCTATTTAGAATTTAGATTCATCCAATCTTGCATTTTCTGTGCCTGACTTAGAGTCACTCTAATATCAAGCCATGCATTAATAATGATTGACTACTTACTTATTGCTAATTAATTTGAAGATAATCTTCTTGTGAAAGAAAACCTCAATTATTGTTTAATGTCCCTATCAGAAAAGTAATTGCGTATGAATGAATTGTTATTTAGTGATGAAGCATCTGTACAGCATATATAGAGGTCTATCATAACAGACTTTGGTGATGTCAAACTCTATACATGTCAGCAACACATCAGCAAGTAACTTATAAACAGGAACTAACTCTAACTAGCTAGCTTCTGTTACTGCTAACTATTTTACAATTATTTATATGCTGGTAACTTGAGGCAACTTGATGGAACGATTATTAGCCATGGTCAACTGGCTCTTGGATTGGTTTGCTTGGTAATAGTCCCTTCAGCATTTAAATTTTTAATTATCTCTCCAGATCAAAATCAATGTTTTTCTTTTAGAATGGAAACCTCTTCTCCTCTAAAACTTTCTGATTTAACCACACAAAAAAAAAAAAAGTCTATCGTTTGTACAAATTATTGTACCATTTCTGCTTTCTTGTTTCTTTGGGCTAACAGTGTTTTGATCTTTGTAATTTGCCCTCTCAATGACGGTGGTTGACTTCTAACATCTTGAAGGATTATTTCACGTGGTTACAAACTTAACGTAAAGCAGATAATACAGATATTGACTCATTAGTTTGGCCAGTGAGCAAATTTTGCTGAAATTATTGGTTATTAAAAAGTCACCCATACACAGTGATATTTATACCTAATTTTTTGAATTAAATTTCTATAAGTAAAGAGTTTTCAAAACGAATTTGTTTGCATTAAGGTTCAACATTAAGCTTGTGCCCTTTTAACTCATAATGAATGAATTTACTAGGCATATTCATATGAAGTGTCTTGGTGGATGCTTGTTGCTGATGATATTGTTTTGGTGGATGAAACAAAAGGGAGGGTAAATGCTAAAATAAAAAGGAGTTGGGGAGATTCATTATGTGGTCACCAGAGAAGTCATCTAAACAGCATATCATTGATTGATATTAAAATGTTATTGATTTCAACTATTTTAGTGTGGAAGTTTAATCGTACTTCGAATTTTAATGTTCAATTAGCAAGTTAGTTATTTTTTACATAAATATTTTTAATAATAGCGTTGTTTTATTCAACTTATCTAATAGAAAAATAATTAACCTTTTATTAACCGATGATGTTTTTAATGCATACTTGCATGTTTTTAGTATTTAATATGTGACTATTATAAGATAACTGCATACAATATTAATTATTATACGTAATTCAAATCAAGTTCAAACTATTAGTCAATTTTGAATTGGTGCAATACTTCCAGTTCATAATGATAACAGCCATGAAGACTTGAGCTTATAAAAAAAAATTGATGATTTTTGTGTATACTAAGTCAATAAATAATCAACACATTATCACTTTAAATATAAAATAATTATGTAACACAAAAATCGATGCACTTATTTAATTAAAATAATAATGTGTTAGTTATTTTATTGTCTTAATGTACACAACTTGCATATATTGTATTTAAACAAGAATACCTTTACAAAGACATTTTAGCGTGTCTATCCAAACCTATTATCAACATAAAAAACAACTATAGCTTCAACTGGGTGATTGAACTAAAGATCCTTAACACTTTGAAGTGTATGTTTTGATTAAATTTTGTAAACTTAATTTTGGATGAACTTGATTTTTTAAATTTGATTTTAGTTAAAAGTGAGTTTGAATAAAATTATTTATGTTCAGAAACCATTATTTGAAAATTAATTTTATTAAATAAATGTTGTTTGGATAATTGTTAATAAAAATTACTTTTGAATGTGTAATTACTAAAAAGGGTATAAGTTATTTTAAGTTAGATTTTTAATATATTAATATTGAAAATATTGATTATAAATAAATTGATGGCAAAAGAAATTATTTTAAAAGTTAAGTTTGTTTGAGTATTGTAAAATAAAATTACTTTGAGTATAATTATAAGAATTTTTTTAAAACTATTAAGTTATATTTATTTAAATATTATTAAAATAGTGATATAGTATCAAATTACAAAAATATTTCTGTCAATTCACATACAAACAAGTTTTCTTTCACTGTAAAAGTAATAAAATGTTGATTCTATCCAAATCACGTTTGAGGTAAAAAATTTGTTCATTTTATTCTATTGAAATTTCTCCCAAACACGTCACATGGCCTTGGAAGCCTATTTAGAGTTGGAAACATAGGTTTGCCCGCCCAACACACTAGAAGTCTGACTCATGCATTAGATGAATAAAATCCGATCCCTATAAGTCATTGAATTATGAAATAGGTGATTGTAATTTAAGATCCAGTTTCAAACCTCACTTTTTTTTTGGGGGGGGGGGGGGGGAAACTATAGGTCTTCCTTTATAATAGAATCACAATAAAAATAGCTATTTTTTTTTAGTATTGCCGTAAGAGGCTTTTGGATATATTAGTAATTTCTTCTTTTAATTGATTTGACCAAGTTTTTAATGTCAGAATTAGAGAATTCATAGAAATTTAACTTCACATAACTTTTTAAACGTGGGACTATTATTTGCAAAACGTGAGGCTATATATTCTTTCATTATTTTAGCCACACAGGTGCGTCGATTTTCGATTGACGCACGCTAGTCATCCCCTTAAAACATAGTACATATATTTAATTTAAACGAGATATCACGAGCGAGAAATTTTTGGATAAACGTAATACATATTAAGTTTGTACACTAGATCACAAACAACAGGCTTAATTTGACTAAATTAGTTCAGTAATAGTCAAATCTAAAAATGTCAAATCTACAATCAGTTTTTATTAGTTTCAAAACGCAAACTAAATAATAGTAATAAATCATATAATTTTTCTTCACTTAGATTCTTTAACACGGTAAGTCATTCAAATTAATTACAACAATTTTTAGAAGGAAAATGATAAATAACATGAAGAGCTTTTTTTACGAATGACATGGAGAACTATACGAGAGAGAAGTTTATCGTTATAAATAGGAGACTGAGGTTAATTGGTCCCATAGAGATTGCTGCTAAAAAAACCAGTGCCACATTATTCGTAACCTTTTGTAAAAATAGTTTTCGTGTAGAATATCACCACTCTTTTTAGAATTTAGAATTTAGATTCATCCAATCTTGCATTATCTTGGCATGAATTAGAGTAATCTAATATGAAGCTATGCATTATAATGATTGATTACCTACTTATTGACTTTCACTAATAAAATCACCACGAAAGTTCTACCTTTCATTGCTGGAAGCTTAAAATTTTCAAACTCTGGCCTAACAGTATTGTGCTTTGACAATCGGATGAGGAAAACACAGAAGAAAATGATAGCGTTCCATTGCTAATTTGAAGATAATCTTCTTCGGAAGAAAACTTCAATTATTGTATAACGTCTCTTCAGCATTTAAATTTTTAATTATCTCTTCATATCAAAATTAATTTATGTCTTTTAGAATGTGACAACCTCCCCTCCTTTTAAGCTTTCTGTTTCAACAAAATAAATATATAAATAAATGTCTGTGGTTTATAATTGTACCATTTCTGCTTTCTTATTTCTTTGGGCTAATAGTGTTTTGATCTTTGTAATTTGATCTCTCAATTTTCAATGCATAAATTTAATTAATTCTGTCTTAATTAGATTCAATGTAATCTCTCTCAAATAATTACCATTTTGTAATATATAATTAACATATTACTCATGCATCAATTTTTTTTTTTCACAAACAGAACAATAAATTGTATACATTAATCATCATTTGTTGTCAAGGATGAGATATTTCCTATCATTTTTAACACACTAGCCAATTGGGCAACATCGACAAGGTTTTAAAATTAAAGAATTAAGTGAGATGAAATCAAACGCAACATGAATTCCTATATGGTTTTATTTTCGTAAATCACAAATAAGATTTTGAATGGAATTACAGTGAACCTGATTTAAAACTACGAGGGCTATATTACTATATTAATTAATATGATAATATATATATATATATATAAATTATTAAATTAGAACAAAGACTAAATTGTAAAGGTTAAAATTGTAATTTAACCAGCCAATTTCTACGATCACTTGTGCTTTGAAAATAGCTAGGAAATTGAAGAAGTGGGATATAGGAGAGATCAGAAACGACCCTCTCGTTCTTGGGAATATTTTTCTCGTGGAAGAAAACTTGTATCCTTAAAATTCTTTTAACATCTCGCAGTTTTTAGTCCCTTCTAATCAATCAATGTCCCTCTTTCACAGTTGTTGTGTTGTCTCAAAATTCTCTGGTTAACAAAAACACGTTCATAAATGAATCTTCCAAATTTATTAAGGAATCCCACGTAATTATACAATTTTATATTGAGAGATAACTTATACTATGGACTATATAGCTTGCTTGCTCCTTTTGGATATTTCGTTCTCATTTTAACTACGCAATATGGAATTTTAACACTCTAGCAAATCCTTAATTAAAATTTTTAGCTTCGGATTTGTTACAAATTTGCTACGAAATTTTCCATAGCATAATCTAAATAGTTAATTTGCTACCAAAATAATTCTGTAACTAAAATAAAATAGCTACAAAATTTGCATAGCTAATCCCAAAGCTAAAAATTTTAACTATGAATTTGTTACGGATTTGTTATGGAATTTTTTGTAGCTAATACTTAAATTTCTTGTAGTGGTTCTCATTTTTTTTCTATATATAATATTCGTCATTTACTTATCTTAAACTATAAGTAAAGCAAATATATCAGTTACCTCAACTGATAAAATCATTTGTAATGGTCGCAAGACCTGTGATCAAATTCTTTTTTCATTAGAAATGAGAGCGTTTTAGAGAAGGGTGAGAGTTGCCTCTTGTTGTGTAACGTACACGTATGAACAAAAAATAGTTAGAACGTAAATATAAAAGTTCAATTTAGGGGGTCTTGCAATTTGAAATTTCAATTTTTCCCTATGCATGCGAAATTTTTGAAGTGCTATGAAAAAAATTATATTTTAAGAGAAGCAGAATTTTGTGTGTGTTTATTTTATCAATAAATCTGTAAACAAATATTGATACATGCACTTTTTGTAAAAGCTTTCTAAGAACATGCAGCATTGTTAAAAAATCCATGTTAATACTTTAAAAGTGCACAACAACTCAGGAAATGTGATTTTGCACTGAAGTATCTCTCATTCGAATTCTTTGAGTAATATTATTTATATAATACTTTTGCACTTATTAATTTAGCTGCATCATGAATTTGATATATTTTGTATTTCAAATATGACAATTGGAATTAGTCACATCTTGTAATTAAATAAAGGGGTAAATAATGTGTTAGCAGCATGATTATAACCTAAATCTCTGTCTACTCATCCACGTTTTTGCCAAGCTATGTGACATAACTTCTTCTATATAAGGAAAATTTTCAGCTACTTTCCTCGTGGGAATGTGGTTGTTGAGCACAAACCATATCCCAGTACCCTTTCTTTAATTTCCTCCAATGGAAAAGTGCATTCCTAGATATAGGACTTTTCTGCAACCTGTGGTTCGTGTAATTAGTTGAACAGATGAACAGCATGAATTCCAACTACTTGGACCCCACCTTCTGTCAAGTGGCTCGTATATATAGGAAACTTCTTATATGAATTATATTGTCGAAGTTTTTTTTTTTAAACAAAAGGAGGTCTAAGTCGTCCAAGTGTGAAGAGGAGATGATAGATTAAAATACACGCAAAACGATTTGAGATTGATCACGAGGTTAAACGTTATCCGTGATTATTTTGATATTTTTATTTTTAAATATCGATATTTAAGATAAATTATTAATTATTAATTAGTTGTTATTTATATTTAATAAATATTTAAATATTTATTATAAAATTAATAATCAATAAATAATTAATAACTTACATTAAATCAAACTCATCATGATATTATAATAATTTCTTAAAAGTATTAGATGACACTTTAGCTACGACTATTAAGAATTGTAGATATTACTTTTGAGGTGAATTCTTAACCTTTTAAGACCTTGTCTCATAAGGCACTTCCCAATAAGTCTTGAAGACTTTGACTATTGTGTCCGCGTTGCAGCTAGCATTGTTGGTTTTTTCGGCAAAAACGTTAGAAAGCAAAGCAATTGAATGGCTGATCCTTCAAATTAGTACACAATGTGGGTCATCATCTTTCCCCTATATAGACTATAAAGAAAAAGCCACGGCAAGTCTCCAAGTTAGATGAATGCAGCACGATATACACAGAGATAAGCAGAAAGAAGCATAAATTAATAGGGCAGACAAACACACCATGACGTTGAGCAACCCACATGTTCACCAATCAATCATCACTAACAGTGCATCTTTCCCCTTATATATTCAAAGGAAAGACACTCATAATTGCCATAGCAATAGTTGGTTCTTGAACCAGTGGAAGCTCTCTTTCCAAAACACTCAGAGACAGAAAAAGGTTCACATAGGGTGTGTGTCTCAGTGCACGAAGGCAGTGATGGCAAGCACCAGTGGCAACACCAACACCAAATCTCAGAATGTGAAAGCCACTGTGACCGTGAAGCAAAATGGTGGTGGGCTTCTATCGAATCTCATAAGTGGTGGGCTTGAGGGGATCAAAGAGTTGGTTGGGAATACACTTGTTTTGGAGCTCGTGAGCGATGAGCTTGATCCAAGTAAGTTAAGCTTTTTCGCTTTCTATGTTTTCAGTTTTCACCCATTGTCCGCAGTAGTACGTTCCCCAAACTATAATTTGCCCCTTGCTCCGAGACAACTCATGTCCCTGGTTCCCCCCCAATTGGGACAACTCCAACGACCCAAAGAAAAGAAAAGTCAAGATAGCCTGATGACTTGACATTAACAAAAGAAATTTATGATTTGTAGAATTTTTATATTTTAAGGCCTAACTTATTGATACTTAGATTCTCTTTTTATTGTGTTTTGTAAAAAAATTTCGAAAATTTGAGTATGTTTGGTAGGATTATTTTTGAATAGGGATTATTGCTACTCAAGTCTTTTAATTTTTAAGTATTAGTGTCTTAATTAGTTGTCAAACATGAATATGTATTAGTCACCCATTATTATTAATGATACTTTTAATTATCAAAATTGTAAAAGAAGAAGAAGAAAAGAAAGAGTAAAAATAATATAGGTTTTAAAGGTCATAAAATAAGTCAATTAACATATCAATATAAATTAAATTAATTTTTTTTACTCTATTTACGCAAATTATATATAGAGTAAACATTCATGTTGATATTCTAAAGATACAAGTGACATTAGTTTGATCCTCTAATAGTTTTTATTATCAAATTGATCATTTTGAATGACAAATTTGATATAAAAAATGATATTGAAAGACAAATTTAATGTCAAAAAATAACATTGATAGACCAATTTAAAGTCAAAAAATGACATTGAGTGAGACTATTTTGATATATTCATCATTGGAGAAAACTAATGACACTTGTATCTTTCGAGGATTAAAATAAATGTTTATCCTTTTATGTAAGTATTAAATTGTATATATAAATCTAAATTAAAATTGCACGCACTCAAATATTGCCACAAATAAAACAAAGCAAAATCAAGTCGTATAATTAATTAATTTTGAAGTACGTATGAATTAATTTATTTTATATTTTAAAAAAATTTCAGTCAAATGCTCTCTTAAAAATATTTTGAATATAAGCTTTTCTAATTAAGAACAAAGTAAGCTAATTTATAATTATACATACAAAATTTAAAACAACCGGTGCATGACACTGGTAAAATAACTAGTTTTATTAATTATTATTTATGTTTGGTGGAGTATAAATGAAAACTAACAATCAATAAAGTTTTAACCATAAAAAAATGGGTATACGACACCCTTTTTAATTGTTAAGTTACTAAAAAGTTTTAGTAATTTATATATAAAATAATAATAGAAGATTAAAAATTATATTATGTCAAATCACGGAGATCTATAACAAGCTCGTCTTGATAAGTTTCTAATAAAAATATTTTTTTTCCAGTAGAGCTTTTATTTAAAAAAAATTATTTTGAATTTGGATGTAATATTTAAGAAATATTTTTAAGTAATAAAATGACTTTTAAGTTTGTTTGAATAAAAAAGAATAGAATAATTTTTTATAGCAAAATTACTAAAATGTAAGGTATCTAAAATGAGAAAAGCACAATTTGCAAGAAAAAAAAGAGATAACATAAGATGTAATTTTTAATAAACGAAAAAGATATTTGTGTCAAAAAATTATATTAAAAATCAGTTCTACTTCTCTTTTTTAAAAAGCTGATGATCATTAGCTTCCAAAATAAGTGTTAATTTTTTTTTTAACTTTTACTTTTTAAGAAAAATTACATCCAGACATAATTAGAAATTTATAAAAATACCCCTTTTCAAAATAAAAGTACTTTTTGCATAAAATATATATATATATCCCAAGGCACTCATTATATAATTGAACACTCAACTTGATATGTTTTTTGAAAAGCTACCTTGGGTGGCTTCTTGCAACAGTTAGCTCTAGCTTATTTGCAATTTACTCATTGAGAAATGATACATGCATATATATTTTATCTCACATGCATATTTTTTATATTTTTATTTATTTAAGTTTTTTAGTGTTGGGAAGGGAGAGAATAAAGATATGTGGGATTAAATATATGTGTATGTATTATTTTTCTATATAAAAAGAAGAGAGTTTACAATATAGATTGTGTAGATCATAAATAACATATATGTAAAAAAAAAATTGATATAAAAAAGTTAAAGAAGAGTTCAGGCAATTTGAATCAAACATAATCATTTCAAGTGAATTGTTTTGGTTGTTACTAGTTAAGCGAAACTCTATTGGCTGTGTATAAAAATTAAGAGTAAATATTTATTTTAGTCATTCAAATATACAAGTGTCATTAATTAACTTTTTTAATGATAAATATATTAAAATGGTCATTCAATGTCAATTTTGACATCAAATTAGTCTTTTAATATCATTTTTTAACATCAAATTGGTCTTTCAATGATATATTTTACATCAAATTAGTCATCTAAAAGAACCAATTTGATGTAAAAAAATTTTAAATGACTAAATTGATATCACTTTTATCTTTGGATGACTAAAATAAATGTTTACTCAAAAATTAATTTTAAATAAACTACTAATTTCATAATGTTATAAAAACAATATTCAGTAGAGAAAAAAATGAGAGAATAATTATATAAAGTGTTTGAACTGAATGTGAATTTGTGTAGAAATTTTGTATTATGATACTGCAGAAATTCATTAATAAATCTAAAAATACTGAAATATATATATATATATATATATATATATATTTGTATTAGTAAAGTCATGTTTACATAACGTTATCCCAACTAACTACTATAGGGATCACATTGAAAAAATAATAATAGCTATAAATTATTAGATTTAAATGAGTTCTCCTAGTTAGTCATCTAAATTCGTTTCAGTTTCAAATTGATTTTCAAGCAAAATCATATGAAATCTCAAATCACTAGTTGAGATAAATTAGTTGTAGCGATAAAGAATTTGAACTTGTTTTTAATTTGTTTTGATGAAACAATAGAGAAAATTTTCAATATAGATTATATTAGTATTACAATAAGTCCCTACAATTTTTAATGAAAACATGTATGATAGATTTTATGTTCAAAATGATAAACTCCAATGGATATGTGTGAAAATTAAAACTGATGCATAGGATGTAATGTGTGAAACAAAATCAATGCTTCGTTCAACACATACTCATTAATCAATTGAGTAATTCTACAAAATTATTTAACGTACCTCGTGTGTATGCTTAGTATATTAAATTTTAACAAGTCTCCGTTTTTTTTCCTTAAATTTTGAAGAAATGAACTCAGAGAAAAAGACAATAAAAGGTAATGCAAACAAGACAGAGAAAAAAGAGCATGAGGTACAGTATGAGGCCACATTTGAGTTACCAGCAGATTTTGGGAATGTGGGTGCTGTTCTGGTTGAGAATGAGCACCACAAGGAGGTCTTTCTAAAGAGTATAGTCCTCGATGGCTTCCCTGATGGCCCTGTCCACCTCACTTGTGATTCATGGATTCAGAGCAAGCACGATAGTTCTGTGAAGAGAGTCTTCTTCACTGACAAGGTTAGAACCATAAACTTACATTTTTAGCTGTTTTTTATTTTTTATTTTATGTCTTATGGAAAACAGTTCAACGTTTGACAGAAACTAATTTTTAAGAAATATTTTATAGAATATGATTTATGCCCTATGATTTTATAGTATTTGATTTGTTCTGCCGAGTTATTTTTTATTTTTTTGGATCTTCTAGAAGGTAGAGTTTCGTTAATAGAGTTGTTTCCTTTTACACAAGAAAATAATTTTATTGAATGCTATATATATCATGTACAGGAAAATGATAAAACTTCAACGTCAAGCATTAAATTCTGCACCCAAACATTTGAAATACAAGAAACATTGTTTAACAATGAAATTATTTCACAACAACCATAGTATTAGTATTAGAAAAAAAAAGTATGCCTAATAAAATTAACTATCACGATTTATGCTAAATTGTATACCAAAAAGATTTTAGAATACTTTAAACATCCAAACAAACGAAAGAAAATTTATGACTTAACCTTCCAATTCTTTCCCTTATGTTCTCTTTCATTTTATTTCGGATTCTTCCCCTCTTAAATCACAAATATATCCTAAATTGTAAATCTCTAATTCTACCAAAGAAAAAAAGATAAGTTGAACATGTGACTGTTGGAATAAAATTTATACATAGGCTTTAATCCAAATTCATGGTAAGTATATTAATGAACTAATTTATAGCTTTAGGTTCTAAAATTACCTGTATAGATACTAAAAAAGAATTTGTATAAATACTAAAAAAGAATTCATATCTCAAAGAGAAAACACGATAGGTGAAGCTTGTCAGCAAAAGAATCCTTTTACATATGAGAGAGAAACTACCAACATATGCATGGAGGCTTCTTATCTCAATACGATAATCATAATACATATATAATAAAAGTTGAGGACTTTCCTTGTGTTTTCAATATGGGTTAGCTTATCCATTATCGAAAACTCATACAGAAGATCTACGTATCGCTAAAGTCCATGTTAGGCTTAAATGCTTATAAAAGTTTAATAACAAAAGTAATTACTAAAAAAATAAACCAAAATATGCTTCACAATATATGACATTCAATTAATCAAAGTTTTAGAAATCATGTGACTATAGTTTTGGAAAACACGTGACTAGCTAGTCCAAGAAACATTCAATAATCCAAAAGTGCCTTGGTTCATACATTCTCTTTCACATCAGTATTTATGTGTTTACATTTTGTTTCAATCATCTTTGACACTAGTGCTTTTGTGGTTAACTAACCTATGCATGTTATAGTCATACTTGCCATCACAAACACCAAGTGGGTTGAGAAGGCTGAGACAAGAGGAGCTGGTGCAGCTGAGAGGGAATGGCGAAGGAGAGCGAAAGAGCTCTGACAGAATATATGACTATGATGTGTACAACGACCTTGGAGATCCTGACACCAACATTGATCTCAAAAGACCTGTTCTTGGTGGCAAACTACATCCATATCCAAGAAGGTGTCGTACTGGTAGAAAGCACTCTGATGCAGGTCATATTATGCTCTCACATAACTTCTTTTCTTTGCCCATATACAACAATTTTAATATAAAAGAGCATACCCAAAAACAAAAATATCTTTCACTTCATAAAAGATTAGTGTGGACTAACTGGAAGTGTTTTTCAATTTGTTTAAAAAATAAAATTAATTAAATAATTGAAAATAAGACTAGATATTAATTAGAAAAAGTATCATATATATTGTATTTAAAAAAAAAATCTATTCTACTCTCTTCTTTTCTTAAAACCTTTCACTCTTTAATAAAAATGAGATTTAATCTCAGATTATAACTAATAGATTTTATCAATTGACTTAACTAACAATATAAACCTATTTCTGTGTTCACTTTTTTTCTTTTGTTCATAGTGGAAGAGATGTGAACATGTAAGTTTATAACACAATTTGCTTTTTTTTTTTTTGGGTTATACAGACCCATTGTCTGAGAAAAAAAGTTCAAGTTTCTATGTTCCTCGCGATGAGGCATTTGCTGAGATAAAGCAGATACAGTTCACAACGACCACAGTATCCTCAGGGCTGAGTGCAGTTTTAGAATCCTTAGATGCAATTCTCACTGACCAAAATCTAGGATTTGTAAGCTTCGAAGACATAGACACGCTCTACAAAGAAGGGTTTCACGTACCACCTCTCAAAACCAATGGGTTATCGTTGCTCCAAAGAGTCATTCCCAAGTTGATAAAAGCTGCTGAGGATAGCCAGAATATTTTGCGCTTTGATACCCCAGAAACAGTTAAAAGTAAGTACTAAGTATATTTATATAGATAAGTGATTATATCATAAGTGCTTATTTAAATTTGAGATTACTTGACAACTGCTTATTGCATTACCTGCTTTTTAACTTATTTGAGTCCAATAAACTTTTCAATTGCTCATCTAAATGCAATACCAAATTTAGAAAAGGGATAAAGATGTTGGATAAGTGCTTGCATGCTGAGGTAAACTAATCATTTTTTGGTCTTGGGGAGCTTGACATTGTTAGATGAGGGAGAGGGGAATCAAAAGCTGTGTCTCTCACCTTTAGTGGGGACTCAGGTCAATTTTGAGCCAAAGTTCGAGAGAGTTTTCGAAATGCAAATATGCAAATTCTCTATAACTCTCTGATTGTGATGATCGTGATTTTTGGAAATGCAGGGGACAGATTCTTTTGGTTTTCGGATGAGGAGTTTGCTAGGGAGACTTTGGCAGGTGTCAACCCATATGGCATTCAATTGGTCAAGGTAAGAGTTGCTACAAATATTCTGTTTACTCTTTTCACAGTATCATATATACTCATGCATTTTTTATGTTTTCTTCTGGGTCTATTCATTATGTAGGAATGGCCTTTAAGAAGTAAACTTGAACCCCAAATCTATGGTTCCCCAGAATCGGCAATCACCAGAGAAGTCATCGAGCCACAGATAACCGGCTATGGTACAGTTGAAGAGGTACCAAGGCATCCAAGGCTTTACTAAATTCAGAATGTGTTATGCCAAAAAATTGTTTAATTTGAATACATGCAGGCCATTAAAGAGAAGAAGTTGTTCATGTTAGACTACCATGATTTGTTCCTACCATATGTTAGCAAAGTGAGACAGATCAAGGGCACCACACTATATGGATCACGGACACTATTCTTCCTCACCAGTCATGGCACATTGAAGCCACTAGCTATTGAGCTAACTAGGCCACCTATGGATGGCAAGCCACAGTGGAAGCAAGTCATCACACCTGCTTCTCATTCGACCAATCTCTGGCTTTGGAGACTAGCCAAAGCTCATGTTCTTGCCCATGATTCTGGTTATCATGAACTTATAAGCCATTGGTGCGTACC
The DNA here is from genome assembly GCA_023212625.1 of Styphnolobium japonicum. Classification (NCBI taxonomy): domain Eukaryota; kingdom Viridiplantae; phylum Streptophyta; class Magnoliopsida; order Fabales; family Fabaceae; genus Styphnolobium; species Styphnolobium japonicum. The sequence goes on from JALBWW010000010.1 coordinate 10,469,421, forward strand.
ATCATATCATTATTTTCTGCCATGCATTTAAGATATGATGACTCTGCCGATTAATTGGTATGAGAGGTTCAGTGAGTCTTAACTGGGTTAACTTGGTACTTGTAAATTGTCAATTTCTGTAGGCTAAGAACTCACTGTGCCGCAGAACCCTTTGTAATTGCAACAAATAGGCAACTTAGTGCCATGCATCCAATCTACAGATTATTGCATCCTCATCTGAGATATACTATGGAGATCAATTCCCTTGCCCGTGAAGTGCTTATCAGTGCAAATGGGGTCATTGAAATCTCATTCTCTACTAATAGATATTCTATGGAATTAAGCTCAGTGGCATATGACCAGCTTTGGCGGTTTGATTTGCAGGCACTTCCCAATGATCTTATTGACAGGTATAGTCTATAAAGATTGTTTAGTATTTGTTTGTGTTTTCTTTTTCACAACCACATTAATCATTCACTTTCTGGTATTGCTGTTCTTTCAGAGGAATGGCTGTGGCAGATCCTAATGCACCACATGGCCTAAAACTAACAATTGAAGATTACCCTTTTGCCAATGATGGTCTCCTCATATGGGATGCCATCAAACAGTGGGTCACAGAGTATGTCAACCATTACTATCCAAACCCAAGCATCATAGAGTCTGACCAAGAGCTCCAAGCATGGTGGACAGAGATTCGAACAGTGGGTCATGGAGACAAACATGAAGAACCCTGGTGGCCAAATCTTAAAACACCAAAAGACCTGGTTGAGATCATCACCACTATAGCCTGGGTAGCATCTGCTCATCATGCAGCTGTGAACTTTGCCCAATATACTTATGGAGGCTATTTCCCTAATCGACCCACAATTGCTAGAAACAAAATGCCTACAGAAGAACCTTCTAAGGAAGAGTGGGAAAATTTTCTGAACAAACCTGAGCAAACCCTTTTGGAGTGTTTCCCATCACAAATCCAGGCAACCTTAGTGATGGTAGTTTTAAACTTATTATCAGATCATTCACCAGATGAAGAGTATATAGGGCAGTACATGGAGCCGTCATGGGCTGAGAATCCAACTATAAAGGCAGCCTTTGAAAGGTTTAAAAAGAAATTGAAGGAGATTGAAGGTATCATAGACTCAAGGAATGCAAATAGTAATTTGAAGAATAGACATGGAGCTGGGGTGCTGCCTTATGAGCTAATGAAGCCATTTTCGGGACCTGGAGTTACTGGAAAGGGGGTTCCATATAGCATATCCATTTAAAGTTTGGTAATTTTAAGCAGAACATTCATTAATAATTTCTTTCTGGTGCTATATGTCTGGTAGGGTGCTATATGTCTGGTAGGGTTCTATATGTCTGGTAGTGCTATATGTCTGCTATATATCAACCATTTTCGACGTGCAGGAATTGTACTGTGCTACAGGAGATCCTATGTGAATTGTTCATCATTGAGCAAGGAATAAACATACAGTTTCTTTCCAAAAGAAGTTCCTTTTCACGTAACTTCATCTATGTAGTATTCTTCTAATTTTTTTCTTCATACTGTTGCCATGAATTAATACAATAATGTAATAGCCGAGTTTGATATATACTAAATTAATTAAACCCACCTTTCCTCTGATATTGGAGTGCAACCAAAAGACATTCTAGAAATTCTCACTTGTTCAATGATTTTTAATAGGTGAAGATTTGAAATAATACGACAATTATATTTTGAGGAATGACAATATAGACTGAAAATTTGCTAAGATAGAGGAGTTCTGCCATTTGTGTTACTTGCGATTTTTATGGATTAGTTAGTTAGTTAGTTATCTCTTATATTATTGGTACCCCACTTGGGTTAGGATAAATACCACGAGAATCACCCAAGCAGTACACTCATGCTTCAAGCAGTTAGCACTCCTACGAGTCCAAGTCACAGAGAACGAAGGAATCAACCTTAATATATAGTCTTTTGATGGCATATGTTTGGTTCCACGTTTGAACCATGAAGAAGCTCGTTTGCGTGCAAAATTGAAAGTAATTGATTATATGATAGAACACCACGTTTGTCTATGTATTTTAAACCAAACACACACAATTAAATATTTCTTTCTTATTAATTAAGTGAGTCTTTTTTAACGTATACTTGTACATAAATACTTTCTACCAAAACTGAGGACCATGGCTAAGCGACAGCCGCCTTGCGTGCAAGAGAAATGACAACTGCATAAACTCTAGATGCAGTCATACCAAATTCCAATAACGTTCCCATCATGATCTCTAGATATAGACATTGCTTCTTTTTTATGCATACAAGTTTAGAGAGAGGGGGAGTTGTCATATTCCAAGGTCAGGCATGACATAAGCTTTGTTAAGGGCTTATAATAGTACTTAAATATTACTTATCAATGAAAGACTACAAGCATGTATCAAACCCAAAATCTGTTCATCGACCTTATTTGATCTTGTGAGTTGAGTCAACTCTACTCACGCATACGATTTACACACAGCAGTATTGAACCTGGACTAGAAGGACTCCAACCTAGAGACGGCTTTTGTTTTGGAACCATCTGTGATCTACCTAGCTTTTACCATGAAAGATCGTGCTCATTGGCTTCAAAATCAATCAAATAAAAATGGCTGTTAGAAACATAAGTCATTCTTAAAATCAACATCTAACCTTTTTTTTACATGGGGAACATCTAACTTCTATACAAGATAGCTACTAACCTTGTTTCTACTCTCCTAACCTTTTATTCAAGGTAGCTCCAAAAACAACAAATTCATACTAGTTTGGTTTAGGAACAGAAAATAAGAAGGCTTATAAAAACTCAGTGGAGGACTTGAAATTGACATCCAACACAAAACTTCAGTTACGATGCAAGATTGTAAAATATGAATCTCTGATTCCTCCCCTTGATGACATATAGGGTATTCCTTCTCAGACTAATTAACCAATGTAAATCTACATAATTTGGCACGCACTTGAGGCAAAACTCTATAAAATCATCTTTAGTGATGATAAAACGGTACACTCCGAAGAACCTTCCATATTTTGGAATTTGTGCTAACTAGTTTGTCTTCAAGAATGTTGTGTACATTCTGATGCTGAAAATGAAGGATAACCTTGGTTTAAGTCATTCACCGGGAGATTTAAAAAGACACAGCATCCATAATGGCAAATGCAGCAGATATAATTAAGTAACTACACCATGCATGACAAAAAACATTGAATCCAAATAAAACCAAAACTAAACCATGACAACAAAGACATTTAAATAAGTAAAAGATAAAGCCTGAGAGATAATATTTATAGAGAATATAGTTAATATGTACGATTATTTAAATCATAGATATTTAAATATGTGAAAAATTATTAATATAAAAATTTAAAAGAAAAAAGAAAAATTCTCTAGTATTTGTCTTTAGAGCATTGATCATAGAAAAACATTATATATCCTGGGTTACTTTTGTCCGGATTGATATCAGATGATGTGATAAACTTGTATTTTGTTAATTACACTCTCATCACCAAATCTGGTTTCTTTTTTAATTTTTATATACTAGCCTTGATAAATGATAAGTAATCGGGTTTCATCCGAACTTCATAAGCTGGGACGTGTAGCATGACATATATATATATATATATATATATATATATATGAAGAAGATATAAATGCCATGACAGGACATTTACGACCTCTATAATCAAATATTATTTTTTTTCATAAAGGATTAATAACTATAATTTATTTAAATAATATTTAAAGTGCCACTTATATATACCGTGTACATATGAAAGACTTTGAAGTTTTTGAAAAATTAGGCCATCTCCCATTTAAGATAGATTTTTGTATTCCTTTTTTAATTCCATTGAAATATGTTGATATTGACGTAATAAATATTCCATAAATAGGCATGAGTAAAACAATAGATGTAATTTTGACGTAATAAATATTCCATAAAAAAATATTATATAATCTTATATCATAATATTGATTAACTTTTTAATTAAACAATAGATGTAATTTTGAATTTTTAATCATTTTATTAAAACAAAAAAGAATAAAAACTTATTTTGGTTATCTAAAGATATATGTGTTATTAGTTTAGTCCCTTAATAATTTTTGACATCAAATTAGTCTTTTATGATGATCAATTTGATGTTAAAAATAACATTGAAATACCAATTTGATGTCAAAAAATGACATTGAATGACCAATTTGACATTGAATGACTATTTTAATATATTCATCATTGAAAAATTTAACTGATGACACTTACATTTTTAGATAACTAAAATAAGTGTTTACTTAACAATAAATTAAGGCCTTTTATTTTTTTTAAAATTTTAATTAGTATATTTAGATTCTCTTTTTTCATTAAATATAAAGTAGTTTGTTATTCTCTCTCTTCATTTAAATCATATACCACTATTTTCTTTTTTAAAATTAAATTACATTATCTTGAACTATTGGATTAAAATAAAAGAAAGGATAAAAAATTTACATTAGTGTCAATTAATCCTGACCCTTGTTAGATATAATAATAATAGACAACTAATTTAAGGAACAAGGAATAATTATTTAATGTAGGTTATTTTAATAAAATAAAATAAATAGATAAATAAGAGTGACGAGAAACTCACTCTCAATATAAATAATATGTGTATATTAAAAGGAATTAAAATTGTAAAGCAAATTAAGAAAAATGAAAACATGTGGTATAATTTTATAACATAATTATTGTAAGAGTTTAATTTCTATCCACTGTCAGTGTAAATTTTCTTTATACTGTCATCCAATCATGTGTTGCCAAATCATTAAAAGTGTTTGATTATCACAACCACTACCTAGAAAATCTAACTATTTTAATGATGTGTCAACATATGATTGAATGACAATGTAAAAAATCTTTACACTGACAGTGGATAGAAATTAAATCCTTATTGTAATTATATAATCATCTATGTTTATTACTATATTAAATAAATAGAGGGAATTAATTAATTTTAAACTTTTATGTCAAAATAAAAATTGGTAAGATCATTTGAGTAGTGACCCAAACGACAAGCCGCACGAGAGGCTGTCATACATGTTTCCTTAGACATGAGGCAATGAAACATGATCCAACATCATTGTTTTGTACAATCATCATCAATCACTTGATGTCTCTTTCTCTTTCCCCGTGTTGTTGAAACTTGAAAGTTTAACACACACACAACAAACACAAGGAACCAAAACAGTAGTGTCTATGAACTGAACCCAACACAAACAACATGGACATTCTCTAATCCACAAAGTTCCTTCGATTCTTCGCATCAGAAAAACCCACCCCCACCTTCACCCAACTCGCTCATCCTCGTTATCTCCGAACCACCACCACCACATCACTGGCACCCACCTCACTCACCCACCACCACCATCACCAACTGTTCGACGAAATTCCCCTTTGGGACACCTTCGCTTGGAACACTCTCATTCAGTCCCATCTCACAAACCGTGACTTCACCCACGTTCTCTCATCCTACTCTCAAATGCTTCTACGTGGTGTTCCCCCTGACAAGCACACTCTTCCTCGTGTGGTGGCTGCTTCTCGTCTAATGGGTGATTTGTTCATTGGCACATAGCTACATGGCCATGCTGTCAAACTCGGGTTCTCCGCTGATCAATATGCAGTCACCGCGTTGATTGAGATGTACGGCCATCTGGGTCGTGTTGATATGGCTCAAAGAATCTTTGTCATGATAGGAATTTAGTTTTTTTTTACTCCTAAATTTGTCTTAAAATTTTTTTTTTAATGAGCATTGCACCAATAAATTTGGATCTAATCTAGTTACCAAGTTCAAGTCCAAGCCCATTTCTGTAAAAGGATAATGATAAATAAAATAAAAAGAAAATTAATTTTGATCTGGTATGAAAAAAGGGAAGAATTTCCACTGATCTAGTAAAAATTTAGAATATGGAAATAAATTTGAATTCAAGATTACGTTTAATGGCTTATTAATGGTAATTTGAGATTTGAATAATTAATTGATTTTGATTGCACAAATTAATCTTGATTGATGGGAGAAATTTATTCTAATTTGTCTTAATTAATTGAGTTAATTGAGGTGATAAGAATAATTATTTGGGCTATAAATAACTAAGAGTAAAAACAAACCCTAAGAAGGGAGCCCTAGAGAGGGGAGAGGAGCTGTAACACAAAGAAGAAAGAGAAAAAAAAATACAGAGAGAGAGCTACAACACTCAAAGTGAGATAATACCCATGAAGAAAGGGAGAAGAAATGAGAAGACAGAAGAAACCTCTCCCCAATGCCCTTCCATCTGGGAATTCAACTCAAGGTATGACCTTAACCTTTTTATATTCTTTCCTTCTTGCATAAAATTGTAGATATCTTTTGTATCCATAGCCGAAATTCCAAGGCAGCCACCATGAGCCCTCCTCCTCTACTAACAGAATCAAGTCATCATAAACCCTTGCTCCCACTAGCATATTGATATTTGTTCATGCTTTTTTTAAAAAAATAATAATAAATTAAGATTTCTGATGATGGATAATTAAAATTAGCTATGACATTAGTGACGTTTTAATTCTTCCAGTATTGGCAGGCCTCAAACAATGCCTAATAAAAATCTTAAATTGTTATTTCATCAATTTTATTTTATTTTGTGTTACACTTGTTATGTTCTTTATCATGAATTATGAGTAAGATCCCAATGAAGGAATAATCAAAATTAGTTGTGACAGTAGCAACATTTTGACAATTCTGGGGTGATGAGAAATTTTTATAATTTTGCTAAGAGCGCTGGCGGAGCTTTAAAAATCTCCAATAAAAAGTCTTATTACATATGTTAATTATCATTTTTTACTATGACTTATGATATTAATACATTTCAAAGTATATTCGCATCCATCATTTAATTAAAACATTTAAATTTGGCCGAAGATGGAAATATTAGTAGAGGATTGGGGTACCGATAAACTAAACTCTTCCTAATATTCTTGAGGCTATTAATATTAGATTTTGCCAAGAGCGCCGGTGAGGTCTAATTTTTATAAATAAATTAATATAGCTTTAACTTTGTGGTGGTGGTAAATTAAAATTTCCTTTAATCACACATTCCAAAAATTTCATTTTCTGAAATCACTTTTTCTAAAAATTTCCTTTTATAAAAATCATTTAAAATTCTCATATTTTGTTTAGAAATATTTTCTCAAAAATATGATTTTTTAATTTACTACATTCACGTAATATGTTGTGGGCTTACATTTGTTTTATACAATAATGACTATTTAGCCACTTATTCCCAATCTTAGTTATTTATCATTTTTGAGAATATGCCGACAAAGTGGGACATGTCAAAAATAAAATAAAAGTTTTTTTTAGATAATAAAGGACCAATTTAATTAATTTAGCAAGATAACACTAGATTAAATAAGTAATCATTCTTAGAATGGACGATGTAGGGTGTTATCACCTTTCCTACCCGTAATCAACTCCCAAACCTGAACTCTTAAACACGGACCATTTTTTAAGGTGTCTAATCGCACCATTCCATTTTTAATAGAAGAATCGGTTGGTGGCGACTTCCAAACATTTAAATTTTAGTTGCCTTCTCCCATTGCGGCTCCCTTCAGGACGGTTGCGACAAGTTTTTTGGACATCTCCCTTAGGAAGATCTAGATGAAAACGAGGTAAATCATCTTGATTTTAATCTTTAAGAAGCTTTTGATAATTTGTTAAATAATTCCTCTATTCTTTCTACTTAATATAAAGCCTTGAAAAGAAAATTTTCAAAACTTACTAAAGAGTTTGAGAAAATAAATTTTGAAAAGTAAATTTTATAGAAAGAATATGAAAAACTAAAAGCTGAAAATGATTTTTTGGTAAATGAATATAATGTTCTTCCCAAGTCCAATACATCTCACGAAGTTGAAAAACTTCAAAAAGAAATAGTTGAACTCACTAAGGACTTGACAAAGTTTGTGGGTGGAACTAAAAAACTAAACATGATTTTGAAATACACTAGAAATCCATATGATAAATCTAGATTGGGGTATGAACCAAAAGATAAAAATAATTCTTCGAGGTACCTAAAAATATGATTATTCCTCTTGCAGATGTGCATAGTAGCAGGAAAATAACTCTAATCATGGTACTTAGACAGTGGCTACTCATGACACATGACAGGAGAAATGTCTATGTTTCAAGATCTAAGACCTAAACCTGGTAGATGAGTCACCTTTGGAGGTAATCAGAAAGGTAAAATAATTGGGATTGGTAAGCATCATTTCCCTTCTATTAATAATATACTACTTGTTGAAGGATTGAAACATAGTCTAGAACCCTGATGGGTTCATTTTTTTCTTAGCTAAGAGGCAAAATAATTTATGAAAAATTGATTTGGGAGACTTCTCACACCAGAATATATCATGCCTAGTATCCATCAAAAGAGAACAATAGATATAGCACAAGAAACTTGGTCATGCAAGCTTGAGGTTAATCTTAAAGCTAAATAAGCATCACCTCATAATAGGACTACCAAATCTTGTGTACAAATCAGATGTTCTCTGTGATGCATGTCAAAAGGGAAAACAAGTTTAATAATTCTTTTGAATCCAAAAACTTTGTGTCCACCTAGACCACTAGAATTACTACATCAGGATTTATTTGGTCCACCAAGGACAACTCCTTAAGTGAAAAAAGATATGGACTAGTCATAGTTGATGATTATACTAGATAGATATGGGTTATGTTCTTTGCTTATAAGGATGAGTCTTTTAAAGTCTTTTCTATATTCAGTAGAAGAATTAAGAATGAAAAAGGCACATTATTAAATCCATCCAAAGTGATCATGGAGGAGAATTTGAGAATGAGAGCTTCCAACGGTTCTGTGAAAAAAGTGGTATTCTTCACAACTTCTCTACCCCTAGAACACCACAGCAAAATAGTGTAGTATAAAGGAAGAACCAATCTCTTCAGGAAATGGCAAAGACCATACTCAATGATAATTCTATATTGAAACGCTTTTGGGCTGAAACTGTTAATACTACCTGTTACATTCAAAACAGAATATATATTAGACGTATTTTGAAAAAAAACTCTTTATAAATTATGGAAATAACGGAAACCCAACATATCATATTTTCATCATTTTGGTTGTTAATGCTTTATTTTAAATACTAAAGATTATCTTGGTAAATTTGACACTAAAGTTGATAATGTTATATTATTAAGATACTCTAAAACATTAAAAGCATGCAAGGTTTATAACTCTCGTACTTTGACTGTGGAAAAGTCCATTCTTGTCAAATTTAACGATAAAAGGCCTAATAAAGATTTATCGGAGCCAGATGAGTCTTTTACAGATTTGGACTTAAGCGACTAAGATAAAGGTCCATGCATTGGACGATGAAGACAAAGAGGAAAATGCATGAACGGAGAATGTTCAACAAAGTTAGCACTTCAAAAATTATCATCCAGAAAACCAAATTATTGGTAATCCAAATGATAAAGTGAGAATAAGGTCAACATTCAAAGAATAATCAGATGTTGCATTCATTTCGAAGTTGGAACCTAAGACGATTGAAGAAGCTCTATTGGACGAAGGTTGAATATTAGCCATGCATGAAAAGCTCAACCAATTCAAGAGAAATGATGTTTGGACGCTAGTTCCACTACCTAAAGACAAATCCATCATCAGCACAAAATAAGTTTTCAGAAACAAGTTGGACGAAAATGGTAAGGTTGTAAAAAACAAGGCAAGGTAAGTTGCCCAAGGCTACTCACAATAAGAAGATATAGATTTTACAAAAACTTTTGCACCTGTAGTTAGATTAGAAGTCATTCGCATTCTACTTTCATTTGCTTCTCATCATAATATAAGACTCTATCAAATGGAAGTAAATAGTACCTTTCTAAATGACATAATTAATGAAGAAGTTTATATTATGCAACCCCTTGGATTTGAGGATTATACCTCACCTGAGCATGTTTTTAAATTGAAAAAGACTCTATATGAGTTAAAACAAACTCCTTGAGCTTGGTACAAAAGATTAAGTTCTTTTCTTATGGAAAATAACTTTTCTAGAGGAAAAGTTGATACAACCTTCTTTTGTAGAAATGTAGACTCACATTTAATTATAGTTCAAATTTATGTGAACAATATTATCTTTGGAGCTATTGATGAATCTCTTTGTAAAGATTTTTCTAGGTTGATGCAGAAATAATTCGAAATAAGCATGATGAGAGAATTGAATTTCTTTCTGCATTTGCAAGTAAAGCAAACATTAGATGAAACATATATTCATCAAATCAAGTATACAAAAGAACTATTGAAGAAATTCAAATTAGACAATTGCAAACCTATGAGCATACATATGCATTATCGTCCACACTGAAATTAGATGATAAAGATAAAAAGGTATACCAAAAGATATATAGAGGTATGATTGGATCTTTTCTATATCTTACTGTGTTCAAACTTGATATAATGTTCAACGTTTGTTTATGTGATTGTTTTCAATCTGATCCAAGAGAATCTCCGCTCACAACAGTTAAAACATATTTAGATATTTAAAAGGTACTACTAATCTAGGTTTATTGTTTTAGAAATTTCATGTGTACAGATTAGTTAGATTTTGCGATGCGGACAATGTTGGAGACATAATTGAAAGAAAAAGTATCAGTGGAGGATGTCACTTCATTGGAGCCAACTTAGTCTCATGCTCCAGCTAAAGATAAAGTTCCATTGCACTATCAACTGCTGAGGCTGAGTATATATCAGTATCAAGTTGCTGTTCTCAATTGCTTTGCATCAAGCATCAATTAGAAGACTATAACATCTTTGAAAGTAAGATTCCAGTACTTTGTGATAATATGATCAATCAATTTGAGACACTTATGTTAGCTTTGTATTAGGCATAATTAGATGTTTATTGTGCCCAATATTAGTACTTTAGATGAGTTTAATGTTGTTGGGCTTCATTGGGCTTTAATGCAAATATTGAATAATTTTCGGATTTTGATGCATTTTGACCTTTCTTCCTTGGTTAGGTCATAACTTGGGACTCGGTGATCCAATTGAGGTGATCTTGGTGTCTTTGGAAAGCTAAGACAATGCTCTACAAGTTTCATGAAGAACTCAAGAGCTGGATCGGAATGATAAGGGTCCAAAATATCCCTGCAATGCAGAGTGGGTTTGCTGTCACAGAACCATCTGGGCAGTATGAACATATTGGACTATATAGTGGGTTATAGGCCTCCTCTTGGGCTGAAACTTGGTCACTTGAAAGATAAGACCCATATCTCCAACTTCAATGAAGACCATTTTGTCAATAGATGTCGTTTTAGGCATGCTTCAGAAGCTACAAGTTGGTCTGAATTTGGAAACACGTTCTTCCAACCTAACTTGAGGTAGGTGAAGTGTTTTTGGCATTTCTGGAGTTCTAAAAGTCCAAATGACATGATTCAAATTGGAGATTTTCAAGGAGACAACTGGCTACAACTTTGATGAAGACACCCAAGCCAAAATGCACCGTCTAGGTGATGAATTTGAAGCCAGAAGTCGGATAAGAGTTGTTGACTAAAAGCCACCAACCATACACCAACCCACCTACCATGCATCAACCCACCAACCATGCATCAAGCTTCCATTTTTGACAAATTTCAGATTCTTATAGCTTGTATTCAGATTATGTACATGTACAAATTGGCTTCTAGGATTAGTATAAATAGACCCAACCTCTTTGTATTAGAGGCATTCAATTTAGAAGTAAGTTTCAAGAAAGTTTAAGTATTTGTGAGAGTTTTCTTTCTCTTCTTCTCCATTCTCTTTGCAATTTCGTTTTTGTTCTTTAAATTCTGAGTTCTTCCTTCCCATCCATGGAAGGCTAGACTCTCATAATCAATCCAAGGGATTAGCCATCTTGTTGTTTAATTTGGAGATCTTGGTTTACTTGTTCATATTGCTTAATTGTTATTCAAGTTTCTCTTCTTCCTCTTTTGATTTTTATCTAGATTAAATTGCTTAATTTGATTTAGATGTTGATGTGGTAATAGCTTTATTATCATGTATTCAAAGAGGATCATAAAGATTAAACAATGTATTAAAGCTTTTTGATAGATTGTTTAGCTTGGTTAAATTCTAAATCTTAAGTTAATCTATGTTGGATGGTGCTTACTTTATCTAACCTTGGTTAATCAAATCCTAGATGCTTATCTAGTAAAGAATTCTTGGATCATGTTAAGGCTTCTTGATGTGATCTAAGGCCAAGAACTTGGTTAGCAATTAAGTGAATTCCTTGTGATCAATGATGAGTTAAACTCAAGATCGGTAAATTTCCTTGGATTGGTTGTTTCTTTATATTTGTTTACAACTTTGAATCTCCTACTTTTATTAATCTCGTTAATCAACAACAAAACCCCCCCTTTTCTAATTATCTTGATCTAATTAAATCTTTGTTTTTGGATCCTTGAGAGACGATTCGGTTCATTCTCTATACTACAAATTAGTTTGTGAACCGGTTATTTTATTTGATAGGTCTCGACAACCTCTTGTCAAATTTGGCACCGTTGCCGGGGATCCAAGGCAACTATTTGATCATTTCAAGATCCCATCTAACTCTAACAAATGTGTTTGTTTTGTTTTTGAAGCTTTTTCAAGTAGGATTCGGCTGAAATTGGATAAAGGGCATTGTGTCAAGAATTTTGGTTCGGGTATCTCAGATTGATCTGAATTTTGGTACACAAATGGAAAATATTATTCTGAGAAAGGCTCACTGTACACAGTGAGGTCACCCTTATTTTTGCCAAATTCCATCGTTTAGACCACTTTTTCAATTTTTTAAGATATTTTATTATTTTGTTGGATAGCATTTGTGTGTAGATTTTATCCTGTGGTGGTTCCATAATTTTTAAAATTCATTTGATACTGTTTTTTATTTTTGTTTAATTTTTTGGAGTATTTGTTTTAGGAATTTTTAGTGTTTTAGTTGTTATTGCTTTTCTAATACATTCTTATGAAGCTCGCATCTTTGTATGACTAGATCTGATCCTGGTACCTTGCATTCATTTGATCCTGAAATTGATAGAACATTTCATACACTTCATAGAATTCATAGGACTGGTAGTAGCATTCATAGAGCTAATAGAATTACTTCTGGAATTGGACTTGAACTTGACATTGCACCTAATCTTGTTGACTCTTTTAATCCTGTTGAGTCTGCTTCTGTTAGTACTTCAGTGTCTGATACTGAGTCTGTTGATTTTACTATGGCTGACTATAACAATAGGACCCTTAAGGAATTGGTTGCACCTGATGTGAATTATCAACCTCTGTGCATTCAATATCCTGAACTTAATGTTGATTTTGAGTTGAAATATGGATTGATACACTTGTCGCCCAAGTTTCATGGTCTTGCGGTGAAGATCCACATAAGTATTTGAAGGAGTTCCATGTTGTTCCGCTCCACCATGAAACCTCATGGAATAGTTGAAGATCACATCAAGCTAAGGGCCTTTCCTTTCTCTTTGGATGGTGCTGCTAAGGATTGGTTGTATTACTTACAACCTGCTGCCATCACTTCTTGGAATGACATGAAAAGATTATTTCTGGAGAAGTTCTTTCCTGCATCAAGAACTGCTGCAATAAGGAAAGATATTTGTGGCATAAGGCAAATCAGTGGTGAAACTCTCCATGAGTATTGGGAGAGATTCAAGAAATTGTGCTCAAGCTGCCCACACCATCAAATTAGTGATCAACTGCTGATCCAATACTTCTATGAAGTATTGATGCCAATGTAAATGAGTATGATTTATGCTGCAAGTGGTGGAGCATTGGTAGATAAAACTCCATTTGCCGCGTAAACTTAATTGCAAACATGGCGGCAAATTCTCAAGCAATTTGGTACTTTCGAATGGAGTCTTTGCAACCAGAGTAGTCAATGAAGTTAATACCTCTTCACATGCTGATCAACAAAGGGTGGAACATAGATTGGATGAGCTCACTTCTTTGGTTAGACAGATGGCAATAGGACAACACGAACCACGTGTGCAAACCCCTGCAAGAGTTTGTAGCATATGTTCTAGTTCCTCTCATCCCACAGATGCGTGCCCCACATTGCAAGATGATTCTGAGTTTCAAGACCAATCTGTGGCTGCAGCTGGTATATTTCCTGGGAAGCCACAATTCCATCAGCAGCAACAACAGAAATATGATCCATTCTCCAACACTTACAACCCTGGCTGGAGGGACCATCCCAATCTGAGATATGGGAATGCATCAAATCAGCAGCCACCAAACCAGTATAGACCACCATTCCAAAGAAGAAGCAAGGACAAATCGATTTCGACCACATGCCGCACCAAGTAGACCACCATTCCAAAGAAGAAGGTCCTGTAGCCACAAAATCTGAGCCCTCATTGGAGGATTTGGTGAAACAGTTGGCCACCAATAACATCCAGTTTCAACAGAGAACTGAAACCACCATTCAAAACTTGGAGACTCAAATTGGTCAACTTGCCACATCAATTCATGAATTAAAGTCACAGGGTTCTAGCCAATTACCCTCTCAAACCACTCCAAACCCTAGAGGCAATGTTAGTGCTATAGCTTTACGCAGTGGTAAGCAAATCAATGGACCAGTGCAGCAGATAATTCCAGATTCTACCCTTGACCCAGAGAAACAAGATTCTACAGCAACTTCAAGTTCTGCAGCTAATTCGAGATCTTTGTCAGAGCAAATTCAAGACAAATGATCCTACAACGACCAAGCGAAACCTGATCAAATCGGCGATTGTGAGAAAATTGATGCAATGAGAAAAGTGAACATCCAAAAAAGTCAGGTTCCAACATTCCTCTTCCTTTTCCTAACCGAATGATACAGCCGAGGCATATGGTTGAAACTGACTTGGATAAGGAAATTATGGAGACTTTTCAGAAGGTTGAGGTGAATATACCTCTCTTGGAGGCAATTAAACAAATCCCCAAGTATGCCAAGTTCTTGAAAGAGATGTGCACCCATAAGAGGAAGCTAAAGGGCCTTTGAAAAAAGTAAGTATGGGGAGAAATGTCTCTCGCTTGATTCAGCCCAACTCCGCCTCCCAAATGCAAGGATCCAGCACTTTTACCATCCCTTGCACCATAGGGCACCAACAGTTCACTCATGCCTTGCTAGACTTGGGAGCCTCCATCAATGTAATGCCAAAGTCAGTTTATACTTCCTTGCATATGGGAGAGCTAAAGCCCACCGGCATTGTCATTCAGTTAGCAAACCGGAGCACTGCACAACCTGCAGGAGTGTTGGAGGACGTTCTGGTTCGGGTACATAATTTAATATTCCCGGTGATTTTTATGTGTTGAATATGGAAGATGAATCTGCCTCTTCCCACCGCCATTGATCTTAGGTAGGCCATTTTTAAAAAACTGCTAAAACTAAGATTGATGTGCATGCTGGTACCCTTTCCATGGAATTTGGTGATGATATCATTCAGTTTAACATTTTTGATGCCATGAAATACCCTTTAGAGGATCATTCTGTTTTTCATTTTGATGTCATTGATTTACTAGTTGATGATATGCATGCTGATATGTTGGCAGAATTTCCTGAAATTGTAGGATACACTGATAGCATAGCTTGTGATACTTGTTCTCGCTTGCTTCGTACTTTCTCGGTTGTAAACCCAATGCAATGTGTGCACTGTGGCCGAGATTTCTACATACTTGTCATGTCTTTGTTGTTAATTCTCACGACATTGATGATTCTGTTATTAATGGGCAATGATGCTGTTATTAATGATGTTGTCATTCATCCTGCTGCTAAGTGTGATTCTTTTGATTCCATAGGATATGATGATGTTGTTTTGCAAGATTGTGCACAGCTTGCAGGTACAGGTGCAACTGCTGAGAATTTAGCAGATTTAGTTTCGGTTCCAAAACTAGTACCGTCAGTCCAGAAACCACCCTCCATTGAACTTAAGCCCTTGCCCGAGCATTTGAAGTATGCATTCTTGGAAGAGGATGAGAAGCTCCCGGTGATAATGGCCAAACACCTCCAACCTGAGCAAGAAACCAGATTATTGGAAGTCTTGAAGCAACACAAAAGGGCAATTGGTTGGACACTTGCAGACATTCCTGGTATTAACCCCTCCACATGCATGCACAGGATATTACTTGAGGAGGAAACTAAACCAAGTGAGACAACCCTGCAGGAGACCGAATCCTCTCATTCTAGATGTGGTGAAAAAGAAGTGACCAAGCTACCGCAGTGGCATTATCTATCCCATCTCCGACAAGTGGGTGAGCCGGTGCAAGTAGTTCCAAAGAAATCTGGGTGACCGTTGTGGCCAACCGTAAGAATGAGCTCATTCCAACCCGAAAGTGCGAATAGCCGGAGAGTCCGCATTGACTACGCACGTCTCAACCAAGCCACTCGGAAAGATCATTACCCCCTTCCGCTCATTGATCGAGATCTTTGAGCGGTTGGCTGGTAAGTCCCACTACTGCTTTTTAGATGGCTACACTGGATACTTCCAAATCCACATTGCACCAGAGGATCAGGAGAAGACCACATTTACTTGTCCCTTCGGCACCTTTGCTTACAGACGGATGCCCTTCGGCCTCTGCAATGCCCCTAGTACCTTCCAACGGTGCATGATGAGCATATTTTCTGATTTCTTAGAGGAGTGCATGGAGGTATTTATGGATGACTTTACTGTCTATGGTTCTTCTTTTGATTCATGTTTAGCCAGCCTATCTAGAGTACTGCAAAGATGCATTGAGACTAACCTTGTGCTAAATTTTGAGAAATGCCATTTTATGGTAGAACAGGGTATAGTTTTAGGCCATGTAGTATCCAGTAAGGGCATTGAGGTAGATCCTGCCAAGATTGATGTAATTACTTGTCTATCTTACCCCACATGCGTGCGGGAAGTGCGTTCTTTTCTTGGTCATGCAGGTTTCTACAGCGCTTCATTGCCGACTTCAAAGAAGATTGCTCTTCCACTTTCCCGCCATCGCAGAAAGATGTGGAGTTCAATTTTGATGACAAGTGCAAGGCGACTTTCAACCACTTGAAGAAGACCTTGACTAGTACTCCCTATCATCCAGCCCACCGACCGACATTGCCATTTGAGTTAATGTGTGATGCTTCTAACTATGCAAGAGGAGCAGTCTTGGCACAGAGTGGGGAAAGCTTCTCATGTGATATACTATGCTTCCAGAACTCTAGATCTTTGCTCAGGCCAACTATACCACAACCGAAAAAGAACTTTTAGCCATTGTTTTTACTTTGGATAAGTTTAGATCATATTTGCTTGGTTCTAAGGTTGTTGTGTTTACTGATCATGCAGCTTTGAAGTTCCTTTTGAAGAAGCCAGAGGCAAAGCCCCGACTAATAAGATGGATGCTACTGCTCCAAGAGTTTCACATAGAGATCCGTGACAAGAGTGGAGCGAGAGAACCTAGTGGCGCATCATTTGAGCCGCATTGAAAGGGCTTCGCATCCCTTCCCTGCACGGGACTCCTTCCCGAGATGAGCAAATTTTATGCAATGCAAGGTAAGAACACCTTCCCTTGGTTTGTCGATATGGTGAATTTCTTGGTTGCTACAGCTTTTTCCCTCACATTTCACTCGTGCACAAATTTATAAACTTAAGAGTGAATCAAAATATTATGTGTGGGATGATCCATATCTGTGGCGATTTTGTAGTGACCAAATTATTAGGCGATGTGTGCCTAATCAAGAGTTTCATTCTGTTCTTAGCTTTTGTCATGCATTTGCATGTGGTGGACATTTTGGGCCTCAACGTATGCCTAGGAAAGTTTTAGACTCTGGTTTATATTGGCCTACCTTGTTTCATGATGCATATTTGTTCGTAAGTCTTGTGAACAAGTGTCGTGAGAACAGGGAACATTTCTCGCAGGAATGAGATGCCCCAAAGAACCTCTCTGTATTGTGAAATCTTTGACGTATGGGGTATTGATTTCATGGGACCTTTTCCGATTTCCTTTGGTTATGTTTACATTTTGCTAGCTGTTGATTATGTATCAAAATGGGTGGAGGCTAAAGCCACTCGACCGATGATTCCAAAGTTGTTGTGGATTTTGTTAGATCACGCATTTTCTGCAGGTTTGGAATCCCGAGAGCTATCATCGATGATCAAGGCACCCATTTCTCAGAACCGAGCATGGAGGGATTGATGAGGAAATATGGCGTGTTGCATAAAGTTTCTACACCTTACCATCCCCGGACTAATGGTCAAGCCGAGGTCTCCAATAGAGAGATCAAGCGCATACTTGAAAAAACAGTCCAACCTAATCGGAAGGATTGGAGCATGAGGCTTGAGGATGCTCTTTGGGCTTACCTGACCGCTTACAAAACTCCAATCGGGATGTCTCCATATCGGATAGTCTATGGTAAGGCATGCCACTTGCCGATAGAAATTGAGCACAAAGCATATTGGGTCATGAAGCAATGCAACATGAATTTGGCCGAGTCGGCA
This sequence comes from Styphnolobium japonicum, assembly GCA_023212625.1. Classification (NCBI taxonomy): domain Eukaryota; kingdom Viridiplantae; phylum Streptophyta; class Magnoliopsida; order Fabales; family Fabaceae; genus Styphnolobium; species Styphnolobium japonicum. Next base: position 10,487,887 of record JALBWW010000010.1, read on the forward strand.
TAGAGCGGAAGTTGCGATTACGAGGAATTGGAAGAGATCCGCCTAGATGCCTATGAGAGCTCCCGACTCTACAAAGAAAAGACCAAAGCCTTCCATGATAAGTTTATTCTTCGGAAGGAGTTTCATTGGGCAAAAGTTCTCTTGTTTAATTCTCGCCTTAAGTTGATGCCTGGTAAATTAAGGTCTAGGTGGGACGGTCCGTTTGTTGTCACTAACATTTTTCCTCATGGAGCAGTGGAAATTAAGAGTGAAGCCACCAACAAAGTGTTCAAAGTTAATGGTCACCGCCTCAAAAATTTTTATGAAGGAGCTCAAGAGAACCTCGTGGAGGAAGTTCAACTGCAGAATGCCCTCTACCATGATTGATCACTACTGTGTTGAAAAAAAAAGAGAAGAAAAAAAAGAAAAAAAGAAAAAAAAGAAAAAAAAAGCCACGATTAATGTCAATTGCCAGAGATTGAATCATTATTGGGGAGGACCCATCGCTCGTGCAAAATCTTCAATCACGCTGGCTAAGGACATTAAAAGTAGCGCTTCTTGGGAGGCAACCCAAGTTTTCTAACTCTTTCATCTTTCAACTTTGATTTATTTGCAATCACAAGAATCGAGACAGAAAATCGGTGCCAAGTGAGAAAATCTATCAGAGTTTGTTTTTTCTGTCTTAATTTTGTTTATTTTTCGTTGTCAGATGATTTTTCACCGGTTAAATGGCGGATAACGGTACTCCGTGAAAATCTTTTTCGGTCCCTTGATTACCCACAAACACCGAAATCAGACATAATTTTACTCAATTTTTTTCTCTCTCCTTCTTCTTTCTTTCGAAATGGATAATCAACTTTTTAATCTCCGCAAGCAATTCCCTTCTCTCCCTCAAAATGCTTTAACTAACATTTATTGTGCAAGGTTTGAGAGATTAAGGATGCTTATGCACAAAGGCATCCCTGTGGATATACGCTGGTTAATCGAAGCAAAGGTTCGACTCGAGGTGAATTTTGCGACACTCTTGTTTCATATATGCCAGGGCTAGGCAAAAGTTCATATGCAAAGAAGAGAAGAGCAAAAAGGTTACTGTCCGCTATAAATGTGCAAGATGGACTGTAACACAAAATGCAAATCAATTGGAATGACGTCTATAAACCGAGATGATAAAATTAACTTCATAAAGGATGGCATGAGTAAGGAGTCTTTAGATAACATTCTATTGACTCTTGAGACGCATCCTAGTGGAGATGTGCAGAGAGTACTTCTCGATTTATGGCCAATATTCCAAGATGAACATGAGCGTTATAGTCTCGGGAATCTGACTCAAAAAAGACCTGTTTGCCAATTTTTAAGAAAATTGGATGGGAAGCCGACCATCGGCCCATAGAGAGCTTCAAGACGTTCTTCGACGTAAAACCAGAGGAAAATATGAGACACAAAAACACATCTTGTAACTATTTTTTTTTATTGTTTATTAAAAAAAATTCAAAAAAAAAATTCAAAAAAAAAAATAGCCGTATTTTTTGAAATATGTGTTGCATATTTTCAAACTTCTTCTGACACATATAGATTAGCCTTTTATCTTTGTCATATAGCTATTATCATTTCTGTGTTTATTTTTCAAACTTATCTGACACGCAGATCTACCCCTCCTTTATAGGTGTAATTATTACCTTTGAGTTTTGATGCCTTTAAATAATGCACTTTGCTCTCTTCAGATCATTGATAAGGAGAGAGTACAAAAAAAAAAAAAAAAAAATGGGAGCCACTTGATTCGTCGAATCAAGAGTGTTTGTGTCTTTTGTGGATCTAATCCTGAGAAAGATAAAGAGTTTGTAAATATTGCACACCATCTTGGTCGAGTGCTAGCTGAGAGAGAAATCCATTTAGTTTATGGAGGAGGTAGTCTTGGGTTAATGGGTTGTGTAGCGACTGCTGCACATTTAGGAGGTGGCAAAGTCCTTGGTGTCATTCCCAGTCCTTTATCTACCAGCAAGCCCATTGGAAAAACATTAGGGGATGAAGTAATGGTATTTTGCATGCACCAACGCATGAACATTATGATAGCAAATGCTGATGCCTTTATTGCCTTACCTGGTGGTTTTGAAACTTTGGAAGAACTCTTTCAAATTACATCCTGGTCACAGCAGAACTTTCACCAAAAACCCATAGGTATATTAAATGTTAATGGTTTTTATGACAGTTTGTTTTGTTTTCTTGATCATGCTGTAGAAAAAAGGTTCATCTCACAAGCGACACGTCAAAGTCTTGTAACTGCTGCAATCCTGAACAATTGCTCGATCAACTTAATGCATTTGTACCACAACGTGATCCAGCAATGGCTCCACTGAATTGGGAACAAGGCAGCAGCAGCAGGAAAAAGCAAAAACTTGATTTGACTTTGTCTTTGTGAATTTTTGTTTTCTCTTATGGTTTTAGTCTTTTGTAATTTTTCTTATTTCAGGCCCGATTTGCAGTTTTCTGGTAAGACCTTCTACACTCTACCTATCTTTATTTTGACATTGGGGACAATGTCTTTAATTAGTTGGGGGGAGGGATAGTTGACATTACCATGTACATAGTTTAGTTAAAAAAAAAAACAAAAACAAAAAAAAAACAAAAAAGCTAATCTTTATTGTTACTAACTTTTTAGATGTATGATGGCAGAGTAAGGAGTAGTTTTGCTCTTGAGACGCATCTTAACTTGCATTTCATAATAGGTCTTAAATCATCTTTGTTCTTGTATATATATTAAAAAAAAAAACACACACACACACACACACAATTTTGATCTTTTCAATTGATTTTGATACAAGCATGTGCTGAATCTGAGCTTAATTGATGATAAAAGTATGCAAAACAGTTTACAGTTGAATCATTTTCATGATATACATGTGTATATGATTGTGGATATTAGGAAGAAGGCATGGTTGAATTGAGTGAATGTTTCATACCTTTGTGAGTTTTGAGCTTTTCCAAGTTTGATACTTACACTTGGTTATTTTCTTTCATGAGTGATGTCAATTATGAATTTATTTTCTAGAACTTGCATTGAATCGATTTGAGATTACATTGGTCTGTATGTTGCATGAAAATGACAGAGGCATTTTTTTTTCTTGACTTAGCTGCTTTGGCCAAATAAACCTACCTTGCATTTATCCAATTATTAACTCCCTCTAAACCTATTTGCCTATTCTTTGTTCTTAGCTCATTACAAGCTTTGAGTGAAAAACCATGTTTTACCTTACCTTAGGGAATGGAAGAGCATTGATTTTCTTATTGGAGGAGTTCTTTTGCTTGCAATGATTTAAGTGTGGGGGAATTGGTGTGCTGATACGAAATGCTTGGTACAAAAAAAACAAAAAAACAAAAAAAAAACAAAAACAAAAAAAAAAGAAAAAAAAAAGAAAGAAAGAAAAAAGAATAGAAAAAGGAAGGAATGTGTGAAGAGAATGAGCATTTTATGGTTTTGGATAAAAAAATTTAATCTTTCTACTTGAATTACTCCTCAATGCTCTTTTATTCTCTTTGGTTTTAACTTGCTATTATCTATATTGTTCCCTTCCTTCACCTTATAAGTTCCATTACAACCTTTTTGAAAGACCACTTGATTTTTGCAATTTATTTGATCTAAATAGTGGAGAATTGATGTATATGCAAGCCTATGGTAAAATACTTTCATAATTTGACTGAGTTGAGCGTAAACAGTTAACCTAAACACCTTGTGTGATTTGAGTGACACTTGTGAAGAATTTTACTCAATCTGAACATGCCTATTTCTGATTAAAGCATGATTATGCTATACTTTATTCTCAATTGATTTGATTCAACTATTCTTTGTTAAGCATACTTGACTTATTAATTATGGTTTATATTTGATACAATGCTTGTATTTAAAAATTAGTTGAATTGATTAAATAAAATATTACATGTTTGTGGGTATCATCCTGGTAAACCCTCACGAGACTATAACTCGTCCACTAGGGACACCTAGGGGTTTAAAGGCTTGTGGCACATGCTAAGTGCCATCGTGTTTTCCTACGGAAGTGGATTAAATTAGGTACAATCAGTTTTTATGTTTTTAGTTTAATAATATGATGTTTCTTGTTTTTCTTTAGTTTCGTTGTTATGTGTTTTGCCCAGGAGTACAAAAGCTTAAGTGTGGGGGAATTTGATCAATCAATTTGAGACACTTATGTTAGCTTTGTATTAGGCATTATTAGATGTTTATTGTGCCCAATATTAGTACTTTAGATGAGTTTAATGTTGTTGGGCTTCATTGGGCTTTAATGCAAATATTGAATAATTTTCGGATTTTGATGCATTTTGACCTTTCTTCCTTGGTTAGGTCATAACTTCGGACTCGGTGATCCAATTGAGGTGATCTTGGTGTCTTTGGAAAGCTAAGACAATGCTCTACAAGTTTCATGAAGAACTCAAGAGCTGGATCGGAATGCTAAGGGTCCAAAATATCCCTGCAATGCAGAGTGGGTTTGCTGTCACGGAACCATCTGGGCAGTATGAACATATTGGACTATATAGTGGGTTATAGGCCTCCTCTTGGGCTGAAACTTGGTCACTTGAAAGATAAGACCCATATCTCCAACTTCAATGAAGACCATTTTGTCAATAGATGTCGTTTTAGGCATGCTTCAGAAGCTACAAGTTGGTCTGAATTTGGAAACACGTTCTTCCAACCTAACTTGAGGTAGGTGAAGTGTTTTTGGCATTTCTGGAGTTCTAAAAGTCCAAATGACATGATTCAAATTGGAGATTTTCAAGGAGACAACTGGCTACAACTTTGATGAAGACATCCAAGCCAAAATGCACCGTCTAGGTGATGAATTTGAAGCCAAAAGTCGGATAAGAGTTGTTGACTAAAAGCCACCAACCATACACCAACCCACCTACCATGCACCAACCCACCAACCATGCATCAAGCTTCCATTTTTGACAAATTTCAGATTCTTATAGCTTGTATTCAGATTATGTACATGTACAAATTGGCTTCTAGGATTAGTATAAATAGACCCAACCTCTTTGTATTAGAGGCATTCAATTTAGAAGTAAGTTTCAAGAAAGTTTAAGTATTTGTGAGAGTTTTCTTTCTCTTCTTCTCCATTCTCTTTGCAATTTCGTTTTTGTTCTTTAAATTCTGAGTTCTTCCTTCCCATCCATGGAAGGCTAGACTCTCATAATCAATCCAAGGGATTAGCCATCTTGTTGTTTAATTTGGAGATCTTGGTTTACTTGTTCATATTGCTTAATTGTTATTCAAGTTTCTCTTCTTCCTCTTTTGATTTTTATCTAGATTAAATTGCTTAATTTGATTTAGATGTTGATGTGGTAATAGCTTTATTATCATGTATTCAAAGAGGATCATAAAGATTAAACAATGTATTAAAGCTTTTTGATAGATTGTTTAGCTTGGTTAAATTCTAAATCTTAAGTTAATCTATGTTGGATGGTGCTTACTTTATCTAACCTTGGTTAATCAAATCCTAGATGCTTATCTAGTAAAGAATTCTTGGATCATGTTAAGGCTTCTTGATGTGATCTAAGGCCAAGAACTTGGTTAGCAATTAAGTGAATTCCTTGTGATCAATGATGAGTTAAACTCAAGATCGGTAAATTTCCTTGGATTGGTTGTTTCTTTATATTTGTTTACAACTTTGAATCTCCTACTTTTATTAATCTTGTTAATCAACAACAAAACCCCCCCTTTTCTAATTATCTTGATCTAATTAAATCTTTGTTTTTGGATCCTTGAGAGACGATTCGGTTCATTCTCTATACTACAAATTAGTTTGTGAACCGGTTATTTTATTTGATAGGTCTCGACAACCTCTTGTCATAATACAACTATTATAAATTTGTCTAAAAATTCAATACTTCATTCTAGAGCAAAATATATAGAAATCAAGCATAACTTCATAAAAGATTATATTCAAAAAGGTGTGTTTGATATTCAATTTGTAGACGCAGATCATCAATGGACTGACATTTTCACTAAACCTCTTGCTAAAGATAGATTCACTTTCCTTAGAAAGCATTTAAGTATCCATTTTGTCAAAGATTAATGATTATGCGTCCAATATATTACATGTGCTTAATGTGTATTGTATGTTTTGTGCCCAATATTTGATAAGTTTATTGACAGTTATAAAATGCATTTATTATGAAATATTTTTGTTGTATATGAACTTGATCAAAATTCCCACGCTGAATCAGTTGTGTTATGATTTGAAACTTCTCTGCAGTTACTTTTAAATTTACGGCTGCATGTGTCAATCATTTAATGAGCATTTTCAATTGTCTTTTTAAAAATTCTTTTCTCATATTTATTTAATTAAAAAAATTGAAAATCATTTTAACTTTTGCACTTGAATAAAAATACTCATTCCTCAAAGATTAAACTTTTACGCTCTCAAAACTTTCATCTCTAAAAAACTCTTCGCTACGAAAACCCCCATTTCAAAACTCTATTTTCAAACCTTTTCTTCAACCTTCTGAGAATATAGTCAGTGGAAAGAGGATGAATATGGATCAAATCGAAGTATTAGTGGAATACAAGTTTTCTACTTCAACATTTCTGAAAATTTGCAAGGTAAGGAAAACTACTTTGAAGGACTTGTGACTATCCATCCAGAATTTTAGAGAAACACCAGAGTCGTTGAAACAGAGGTTAGAGGAACAATTCTCGGCAAAGAAGTGGTGGTGTCAGAGGTTACCATTTCAAATGTCACACGGTGCTGGTTGAAAAGAGCTATGGCCACTAAGAAATGGGACAAGGACTTTGGAGGCAAAGATGGGGTCTTGGACATCCTATTGAAGGATCCAACCACAGGAAAGTTGATTCCGTCCAGAATGCATGACAAGGCGTGAGTTCTATATCAGCTTCTGAACAAAGTCATTCTTCACAAGGCTGAGTCCAAGGATTCTGTTTCAACTGCCTATGTCTTTTGCTTGTGCCATCGAATATTTTGTCAATAGATCAACCTCCCCAACATGCTGTTTAGAAACTTCCGAATAAGTGTTCAAGGAAGGGCAAGAAGACGATGATCTCTTATGGGGTCTTAATGACCAAAATCTTCAGGGCACAACAAATCTACAATATCTTTGATGTTTTGGAAGAAGAAGAAAAGAGGGCATATGCCAAAAGCCTCACTCAACAAGTCTTTGGACAAAGCAATCTAATGAAAATGAAGTTTCAGTTTGTCCAAGATTGTGTTGGACGAAAAGAGGCTAGGGAATAAGTAAAACCAGCCCCTGAAGAAGTTGTGGGTCAAAAAGTTTCTACATCCATAAGTGTTGAGCTGCCTAAGTCCAAGCGTCCAAGGAAATTGGTGATGGACAAAGACTCGGACGATGACCAACCTATTGGAAAGAAGCTGAACCTCAAGGTTATGTCCAATGTGGTAGTGCCTTAGGGCACAAGGACGAAGATGGTTGCAAGGAATAGGCCATCTAAGAAATTTGTGTCCACTGTTGAGGTAGCGTCCATTCCCACCATTTGCATTTTACCTTCATCACCCCCTTACATAGAACCCCAAATCCCTTATTTACCTCCACAAACACTTACCCCTGCTTCACCACGTTAACCTACACAGAACTTACCCTTCACATCAACTTTACCCTCACCTCCTGTTTCTCCATACTTTGAACCCCCACTACCCTCATCACTAATTCAAACACTTATCCCTACCTCTTCTCAACCCTCTTCAACACCAATGATCCGAGATTGGAGGTTTCTCACCTTCATTATGGGAGTGACACCCCATAGTATCCCTCCTTAGGAATCCAAAGACTTCAATCTCCTTGATGAAAAGAATGTCCAGATGTTATGATGGTTTCTTCAGACAAATATATATCTACCCTCAACAGCTGAAGTTCTAGACCTTGACCCTTGAAGAGATGGGCATCTTTGCCACTCTTTTTGATACAATCTTCTTCAACATTATCAAAGGAGGTATAAATGTCAAGGATCTGCGCTTCATTGCTCCCTCAATTATTGTCACCTTGAAAACCGCAATAAAAATAATGCCTGATCGTATCTTCCCCAGACTGCCAATGGTAGACTTAAACAAGAATAAGGATCTCAAGAAGTACATGAATCAAAATCAATGGCATTTGCCCACTTGTTTTGATCTTGACTTTGGGTGAAAACCATCACCAGAGGTTGATTTGGCATTTTTATGGCACTTATCTAATGCTAGATATGCTGAGGAAGCCGAATCAAAGTCACTGTGGGAAAAACATTTATGGGATTGTGAGCAGCAAGCTTCCACGTCTGGACTGAGTGAAGAAGAAAAGACAGAAACAATTACAATTAGAGGCTGATGTTCTCAATGCTACTCTTCTTACTTCATACTTGATGATATTCTAGGACTACCATTAAGGCACCTTGGTTCTTTACCATCTTTCTTCTACTCAGATGCATTGGCCACGTGATTTCCTTCATATAAACTCTCAAGCCATACCCTTGGGAGAAATTCTTCTCAGTTTATCAAAACTCACTTCCATGGGACCATAGAATGGCTATTGAAGAAAAAAAAAACATCTATCCACAAGACTTTGAGTCTGCTCTTCTTTCAATTGTCCATCCAAAACTTTCCACTGACCACTCTATGGCACTAAGTTCTGTGAGGGCTGATGTAGAAGCTTCAGTTGAAAGCCAGCCTCGACCTGCTCCCATTCCAACTATGCAACCTGAAGTACAAGGTTTTGTTAATGCTACAATGGAATCCTTATTCAGCAGAGTTGAAGGGCTTCTCATATCCTATTTTTTGCACGGACCTCCTCCACCTTAGTTTTCTTTTGCTATATTTTTTTTTAAAAAAATTCCTATTCTGCCTTTTTTAATTCTTTGAATATTCTTTCAATGATCAAATTCTTTCATATTTTTCACTGATTATGATGTTCTACTTCACCTTTTTGTTTGATGACAAAATGGGGAGAATTGGGAATAATTTGATTGATCTATTATCTGTATACTTTACAGGGATATTTAATAATATGAGATATTATGACTACTGTGTTTTTGTGTTTGTTTTACTTTGATCAATTAATTAGTTAATTCTATTTACTTTTTGCTATGATATAACTTGTTAAGTTGATTTACTCTGATATCACTTGTTAACTTTAATTTTCTCTAATACTCTAATTGTTGGTTCATAATTATCTAAAACCTTAAATTGCTTTGATACTTTACTGTTTGGGCTCAAATAAAGTTATAAAGCATACATTTGCTTTTTATTGGACTGATACTGCAATTGGACTCAAGTAAGTCATAAGCGTGCATTTATTCATTTGTTGCTCTAATACTGCACTTGGACTCAGATATATAATTTTAATATGATTGCTCTAATGCTTAGTTTACTAAGATATAACATCTAGTAATAGCTCTGATACTTTACATGGACTCAAAAATGCTATTATGATATATTTGCAATACTTGTATTTTTTTTTTTTAGCTCTGATACTTTAAATGGACTCAGATTTGTTATTCTGATATGCTTGCATTGGTTTCCCTTAGCTTTGATTCTTAGCAACTTTAGCTATGATACTTAGCATTTTAGCCAATATATGCATTTGTGTCTATTACTAGTAATAGCTATAAATGAACAAAATAGCTTTTAGAATATTTCCTAAGTTATACATGCATCCATTATGTATAAGGCATGGTCATAGGGGGAGCTCACGATTTTTCTATCAGAAAAAGCAATTGTTCAATCAAATTTAATAATGCTTGTCATCATCAAGAAAGGAGAGATTGTTGGAACCAAAGACGAATCAAGAAATTGATGTTGGAACCAAAGTAGTTCAAGTAATTGAATGTTTCAAAGTTTTGAAGATAACAAAGATATTAAATTAGAATGAACAAATAAATTTTAATCAAATTTGTTCTATTTCGTTGAAAAGAAAATGAAAGTCCAGTATTAAATCTTGTTTTTAAGTCTTTTATAAACATTTTGGACTTAGACAAGTTTTTATAAAAATAACTGAACGTTTTATAACTTACGTCCAATATGAATTGAGCTACTTTATTATATTCATATAATTGGATCGTCCAAAGATATCCCAGTGTTCCTATTCAAATGTATTCGTCCAAAGCATAATTCAAATTTAAGAATTGTACAATGCATTAAATGCTCAAAAGACCTCTAACAAAGTACGCGACAAAGGAAGTCAATAATGTACGCTGACGTTGACATACCTAACCTCTAAAGGACCAGCAAATGAGATCTTTTTGTTCACTCAGAAGATTCAGTACATTTTTAACAACGGTGATAACCAAGACTGAAATAACCAAGTGAAACACAAGAAGGGGGTTGAATTGTGTTTCTTAACCCTTTTTGATAATTAATAAAAGATTTTCCTTTTCAACAGATTTTCATGCTCTCCCATTTTGAAGAGCTCATACTGGTGAACCAGCATGCTTATCTTTGATTCTTTGACTTGAGATGAGCCTTCATGTGCTAAGGCCAGAGTATCCCATATCTCTTTAGCTGTTTCACAGCTATGAACTTTATCGTGCTCTGATCTGGTGATGGCACACATAAGATAATGTTTGGCTTTTGAGTTAAGCTGATGTCTGGTTCGTTGTCCTTTCTTCCATTGTGGTCGAGGGAGATCCTGTCCTTCTGCGTTGGTGGGTGTTTGATATCCATTTTGAACTAGGTCCCAGATGTCCATATTTTGGGCATCAAAAAAGGCAATCATTCTCTTCTTCCAGTAATCATAGTCGTTTCCATTGAATAGAGGTGGTCTGTTCACCGCTTGTCCTTCGTTCTCCATTAAAGGGTGTACTGGATCTTTTTCCTCTGCACTGTTAGATGCTCAACCCAAGAGGCTGAGCTCTGATACCAATTGAAATAACCAAGTGAAACACAAGAAGGGGGGTTGAATTGTGTTTCTTAACCCTTTTTGATAATTAATAAAAGATTTTCCTTTTCAACAGAAAATAGAACACAGCGAAGGATAAAGTTTGACAAGCAAAGAGCTTAGAACCAACACCGCTTAGTCCTATTGGACTCTAAGGATTTTGAAAAGACTTTTAATAAAACGGTTAACACGTTCTAAAACCAAATAAAAGATCTTTGTTAATAAACACAATAGTAAACCCCAGAGGTTAGTGAATAAAATAAAGCACACTAGAAGAGAAGAGAAGCTTACACACGAGATTTATCCTGGTTCACTCTTATCAACCAAGAGCTACGTCCAGTCCCTTCAACCAGAAGGATTTTCCAACTAATCTTTTTCGCGATTACAAGTATTATGCACCTCTTCAGGTAACAAGTATTTTCAACCTCTTCAGGTTCAATCTCAAAAGCAAAAGTATTCTTTTACTCACAGCCTCTTCAGGCTTACAATGCTTAAGATGAATAAGTGAAAGTAGATGAGAGCTTGAGTTTGAAACTCATTGACAAATGAGAATAGACAATAGAAATCTCAAGGCTTTTTCTTTTTTTTTACACGTATATGGAAATCCAAGAAATAAAGCTTTTTAGACTTGGTAGGATGCTTTGGCAAAGATCTCTCTGTTTCTTCAAGTGCTGCTTTTTCTCTTTATAAGTAAGAACAAATTGAGCAGACTTCATGGGCTAGATCGTCCAACGAAAACATTTATTACCGTTCTGAGTAGCATTAAATGCATCTACTGGAAAAGTGCTGAACTTCTTCTGACGGTGACTTTTATTCTCTGAGTTTTCCAATCAATGAAAACAAAGTCCTGATTTGTATAAGATTGCAGACGGTTTCTTATTTTCAGATTTTGTAGTTGTTAGACAATGTCGCAAAAAGTGGCTTAGTTGACTTCTTCATCGCCGTGAGTCGTCGAGTTCTTTTCTAGCATTTAATGAGGAACAGTTCTTCATTTTTGAAATTTCACTTGGACGAGAGCTTGAGCTTGAACTTTGAAAGAGTGAGTTGAGTCCGAGCTTTGGCAGACAGATCGTATTGGACGAACTAATAAAAAGTAACAGTATATGCATACACGTATTGGACGCACCAATAGTAAAAGTATATAATACATTTATTGGACCCACAAAGAGTTATAGCATATTGGACGCACGAAGAGTTATCTTTAAGCATAGAGCAAAATGGACGCACATACAAGTAGCGATTTGTTAATACTATTGTTGAAACACTTACATTGTTTAAACTAAATAAATATTTTTGTTATCCTCAAAACTTAAACAGGGAAAGCTACAGCTTTTAAGAATTTAGTACTTAAACCTTTTTATAAGAATTTGGTTTCAACAATCTCCCCCTTTTTGATGATGACAAAAACTATTAATTTGGTTGAACACAGATTTTTTTTTGAAAACAAAATTGCTCCCCCTAAGAAAAACATTTCTAAGGGAAGGACTCAAAGTCTGTTGGACGCAGAGTCGATTGGACGTAGTACACGAAATTTATTTTTACGAAACAAGTTTCAAGAGCAAGTAATATTATCTTTGTATCGAAGTTTAGTACTTGAGAAAAGTGTTTAACAGAGACAATACCTTTTGAAAAGAAATAAACCATGCTAAAATTTAGAACAGATCCTTCACAGCAACACAGTGCATTAGCAGAATATTCACAATTTCAATTAAAGCATTTATATAAGTGCAACAGAATAAACGAGACAAGGATAATGAAACAACCAGATGAGAAAATAATAATAATTCATAGTTTCATTGAATTAGTATAAATTATAAAATAAATTTGTTTGTAACAAGTCAAATTCCCATTATTCTCCCCCTTTGTCATCAGACAAAAAGAAAGAAAGACATCACTGTCAAAAAAAATTTGGCTAGAAAAAAAATAAAATCAAGAGGAAGAAGGTGGAGGAGGAGGAGGTGACCCTTGTTGAAAAAGAGATTTGAGGAGGTCTTCAACTCTCTTGTACATTAAGTCCATCTGATTATTCATGTAGGCCTGAAAAGCTGGGGGCACTTGGGTGAGTATGTCAGCAGAGGGTTGTGGTTCCACAATAGCTAACTCAGTGGTGGAAGCAGGAGGGGTCACATCTATTTGCTGCACAATAGACTCAACTTCGTCTTCAGACAGAGGAAGGTCAACATCCCAAGGAAGAGAAGTTCTCCGGTATCCAAACATATGATCCCAGGGATAAAGCCTGCCTATGTTGTCAGACGGAGGTCCGTAGGACATAGCTTGGACAAGAGAAGATTGTTGGTAATGGCGAGTTCAGAGGCAGTCCAAGAAGATCATCTACCATATAGATAGGACGAAAACACTGGAAGCTCTGTCCAGGCACAGTTATAGTATCTTCCTTATCTTCATCGCTTAGACCTGAAGAAGATGCTTGTTGCTCACACTCCCAAATGTGCTTTTCCCAGAAGGTCTTAGCCTCATTCTCCTCAGCTTCTCCTTTATTCGAAACTTGCCACAAGAATTCAACATCAACATCAGGGGAACGTAAGCTCCCAAAATTTGGCTTAAAGAGGATGAGCTTGGGAAAGGTGGCTTGGCTTCTCAGACTTTTCAAGTCTTTGTTTTTATTTAAATCCACCATTGGCAACCTTGGACAAACCCGATCCGGCTGAATCTTGATGGCAGTTGTAGAGGAGATGATCAGTGAAGGGGGTACAAATCTCAAATCCTTCAACAGAAGACTCCCCTTAATGACACTGACAAGGATGGTGTCATAAGGACTCGCAAACTGTCCCATTTCTTCCAAGGTGACAGGTTTGAAGGAGAGGTCACTAGGGAAGATGTGAACTTTTGTTGAGTAACCATCACAGCACCGGGAGCGTCTTGCTGTGAGTGAGAGAGAAGAGTCATTGGATTCCCAAAGAGGGATAATGTGAGGAGAAACTCCCACAGAGAAAGGGTTAAGGTAAGAGGAGTTGTAGAAGGTCTTTTGAGAGAGGGAAGGTGAAGGAGATTGGAAATGTATGATGTGAGTTTGAGAAGAAAAAGGTTCAGTGTTTAAGGGAGAGGAAGTTATTTGAGAGGTTGGGAAGGAGGTTTGTGGTTCTGGTTGAGAAGAGGGTAAATTGGAGGAAGAGGGAATGGTAGGAAGAGGTTCCTTAGGAATGGACGCAAGCTTGGAAGAGGGTTTCCTTGTGATGGGTAGCTTCGTCCGGGTTCCTTTTGGGATGCTCGCAATGGACACAACCTTCATCCTTTTAGCGATGGGTTAGTCATCTTCAGAGTCATCGTCCATTATGAGTCTCCGCTTGGGAATGGCTTGGACGGATGGTGATTTCTTCTTTGGACTCTCAGCCTTTGAAGGAATAAGAGGCTGTTTCTGGTCCAGAAAATCTTGGACGCTTTGAAGTTTCATTCTTAGAAGATTGCTTCGTCCAAAGATTTGTTGCTCTTGGATCCGTCCAAATATCCTCTTCTTCTCTTCAACATCTTTAGTCTCATGGGGACTAAAGATACCTTGATCTCTGAAGATCTTGGTTAAGAGAACACCATAGGAGATGGTGGTCTTCTTCCCTTTTCCTTGTACACTTCTCTTGAAGTTCTTAAAAAGCAGAGAAGGGAGATTGACATGTTGACACAGCATCAGATGACACAGGCAGAAGGCATGAACTGTAGAGACTGAGTCTTTGGACCCTGCCTTGTGGAGTATTGCCTTGTTCAAAAGTTGATGCAAAACTCTTGCCTTGTCATTCATCTTGGAAGCAGTTATCTTCCCCGTGGATGACTCCTTTAGTAAGGTGTCAAGAACAAGATCAGCTCCCCAAACGCTTTTTCCCAATCAAGTGATGGTGGCTCCTTCCAACCAACATTGGGTGGCGTTGGAGATGGTTACCTCTGAAACCACAACGGGTTTTCCCAAAACACATCCCCACGACCTGGCCGCAGCATGACACGGACAAGCGTCTTTCCGTAACATTTTTACCAATTCCGGATAAACCTCTACCTTTCTCAAGTAACTATCCCAACCAGCACCGACGAGACATTCTTTGATATCTATTCCACATTCTGCTAAAATTGAAGTTTGGAACGAGTATTCACCTGATACCTCGGCTCTTTCAACATCAAGGGTCTTTCCTCCGGCCATTTCTTAGGGTTAAGGAAATTTGAAAGAGAGAGAGAAATTTGCTAAGGTTCTTTTTGCAAATGTTTTCTTTCAAGACTTGAAGGCGTAAAAATTTGATCTTGTAAAGAAAGAAAATATTTATAGAAGAATGTAGGTTTTTACACTGAAAGGTTTCTTGAGAGAAAACGAATCGTTTTTTTTTTTAAAAAAAAAAACAAACACATTAAATGTGTATTAAAAGCAACTGTCACGTACGCAGTAAAAAGTTACTTTAGTGACCTTTCAAAAACCGACTCATTGGGAAATTTGAAAAGTTTCAAACAAGATAAATGCAAATGATTTATGTCTTATCAAGAAATTTACCACACCATTTATCAAGTACAAAGCATTTTGGACGCAGATCTTCAATGGACGCAAGAAATATTAATTCTTTACAAAATGCATACTTAGATGTTTTCGAATAAAGAGTGAATCTATCCTCTGAGAGGGGTTTTGTGAAAATATCTGCCCATTGATGATCTGTATCCACATATTGAATATCAAACACACCTTTCTGAATATAGTCTCTTATAAAGTGATGTTTGATTTCAATGTGTTTTGCCCTTGAGTGTAGTATGGGATTTTTTGATAAGTTAATTGCAGCAGTATTATCACATAGTAAAGGAATCTTACTTTCAAAGATGTTGTAGTCTTCTAATTGATGTTTGATCCAGAGTAGTTGAGAGCAACAATTTGACGCAGAGATATATTCAGCTTCAGCTGTTGATAGAGCAATTGTGCTTTGTCTCTTGCTGGACCATGATACTAGATTTCCTCCAATGAAGTGACATCCTCCACTTGTACTTTTCCTTTCGATTCTATCTCTAGCATAGTCAGCATCACAAAAACCAACTAGTCTGTACTCATGAGATTTCTTAAATACCAAACCCAGATTAGTAGTTCCTTTCAAGTATCTGAATATTCTTTTTACAGCAATTAAGTGTGACTCTCTAGGATCAGATTGAAAACGTGCACAAAGACACACACTAAACATTATATCAGGTCTGGACGCAGTGAGATATAAGAGTGATCCGATCATACCTCTGTATACCTTTTCGTCCACCTTTTTATCCTTATCGTCCAATCTTAGTGTGGACGATGGATGCATTGGTGTGCTCATTGTTTTGCAATCGTCCAATTTGAATTTCTTCAGAAGTTCATTTGTATATTTTGTCTGATGAATGTAGATTTCGTCCAATGTTTGCTTCACTTGCAAACCCAGAAAGAATTTTAATTCTCCCATTAAGCTCATTTCGAATTCCTTCTGCATCAGATTGGAAAAATCCTTGCAAGGAGATTCATCAGTAGCTCCAAAGATAATATCATCAACATAAATTTGAACTAAAATGAATTTCGAGTTTTTGTCTTTTCGAAAAAGAGTAGTGTCAACTTTTCCTCTAGAAAAACCGCTTTCTATTAAAAAGGTGCTTAACCTTTCATACCAGGCTCGAGGAGCTTGTTTTAAACCGTACAAGGCCTTTTTCAATTTGAAAACATGCTCAAGGAAATTTTCATCCTCGAAACCAGGTGGTTGTTTAACGAAAACTTCTTCATTGATTATACCATTTAGAAATGCACTTTTTACGTCCATTTGATATAGTCTCATGCTATGATGAGCAACAAATGAAAGTAAAATGCGTATGGCTTCTAGTCTAGCTACAGGAGCAAAAGTTTCAGTGAAATCAATACCTTCTTGTTGTGAGTAACCTTGGGCTACCAACCTTGCTTTGTTTCTCACAACCTTACCATCTTCGTCCAATTTGTTTTTGAATATCCATTTTGTGCCGATGATGGACTTGTCTTTAGGCTTTTGAACCAGTCGTCTAAACATCATTTCTTTTAAATTGATTTAGCTCTTCTTGCATGGCTAAGATCCATCCTTCGTCCTTCAGTGCTTCTTCTATTTTTCTTGGTTCCATTTCAGAGATGAAGGCTACATTTGAGTATTCTCTGAAGGTAGATCTTGTACGTACTTTATCATCCTGGATTACCAATGATTTGGTGTTCGATGATAAGTTTTGAAGTGCCGCCTTCTTTGACCATCGATTGTTTCTTCTTTTCTTTCATCGTCCAATGCTTCTTTGTTTTGGGTTGCAGATCATTCTCCTTTGTCTTTTAAGTTTAACTCTGCAAAGGACTCATCTAGCTCGACAAGTCATTGTCGGGCTTTTGTCATTGAATTTAACATGAACAGATTCTTCAACAGTTAGAGAGCGAGAGTTATATACTCTATATGCTTTAGATGTTTCGAGTATCCTAGGAAAATACCAGAGTCAACTTTAGCATCAAACTTTCCTAAAGAATCCTTAGTATTCAAAATAAAACATTGACAGCTAAAAGAATGAAAGTAAGAGATGTTGGGTTTTCGTCCTTTCCACAATTCATACGGAGTCTTGTTTAAAATAGGTCTAATATATATTCTGTTTTGAATATAACACGCAGTGTTAACAAACTTCCAAATTTGTAAGTGTTTGGAGATTGAGTTGTCATTGAGCATTGTTCTAGCCATCTCTTGAAGAGATCTATTTTTTCTTTCTACCACACCATTTTGTTGTGGTGTTCTTGGGGCAGAAAAGTTGTGATGAATACCGTTTTCTTCACAGAACAATTGGAAGCTCTCATTCTCAAATTCTCCTCCATGATCACTTCAGATTGAGTTGATACACATTCCTTTTTCATTTTGAATTCTTTTACAGAAAATAGAAAAGACTTTAAAAGACTCATCCTTGTGAGCTAGAAACATAACCCATGTCCATCTAGTATAGTCATCTACTATGACCAATCCATATTTCTTTCCATTTAGTGAAGAAGTTCTTGTAGGACCAAATAGATCAAGATGTAACAATTCTAGTGGTCTAGAGGTGGAAACGATGTTTTTGGACCCAAAAGAATTTTTGATTTGTTTCCCCTTTTGACAAGCTTCACAAAGAACATCTGATTTGTACACAAGCTTTGGTAGTCCTCTTACGAGATTATGCTTATTTAGTTTAGAGATTAATCTCAAACTTGCATGACCAAGCTTCTTGTGCCATATCCACTGTTCTCCTTTTATGGAAACTAGACATGATACATTTTGATCTGAAAGATCTTCCAAGTCAATTTTATAAAGATTGTTTTGCCTTTTAGCAATGAAGAGTATGGATCCGTCAGAGTTTTTAACTATACATTCTCCTTGATTGAATGAAACATTAGATCCACTATCACATAATTGACTAATGCTAAGCAGATTATGTTTCAATCCTTCAACTAGAAGAACATTATCGATAGAGGGAAAAGGATGCTTACCCATCTTACCTATTCCAACTATTTTACCTTTCTGGTTTCCTCCAAACGTGACCGAGCCTCCTGAATTAGTTTTGATGTCTTGGAACATAGACCTTTCTCCCGTCATGTGCCGTGAGCAACCACTGTCCAGGTACCATGACAGGTGTCTTTTTCTTGTTGCTAAGCACATCTGCAAGAGGAATTATCATATCCTTAGGTACCTATATCTTTTTGGGTCCTTTTTGGTTAGCTCTTGGAGATCCATAATATTTTGACCTTTTATTAAAAAGATCTATTGAGGAAGGGTAAACGTTCTTTTTACAAACATTCTTAAAAGATTTAGGTTGAGTAGTAGTTTTTTGAAAAAGCTGTTTATCAGTATCTTGATATCCCAATCCAGATTTGTCACGAGGGTCTCTGGAATATTTGAGTAAAATGTTTAGGTTGTTGGTGCTTTTTACAAATTTACTGAGGTCCTCCGTTAACTCTTTTACCTCATTATGAAGTTTATCAACTTCATCTGAAGTGTTGGACTCAGAAGATGTTTTCAAAAGAGCATTTTCAGTTTTTAATTTTTCACAATAAATTTCAAGTTCTTGTTTTTCTGAAAACATTTTTCCATATTCTCTAGTTAATTTTGAAAACTTTCTTTTCAAGGATTTATATTCAACCGCTAAAATAGATGAATTATTTAACAACTCATCAAATGCATTCTGAAGATCAAGATCACAGTTTGTTACCTCATCTTCTTCTTCTTCTGACAAGGTGTTAGCCATGAGACATAGATTTGCTTCTTCTTCATCATCAGTAGTTGAAAGATCAAGATCTTCCTAGGTGGCCATTAATCCTCTTTTCTTCTTTGGAAAGAATCTCCTTTTCTCTTTCTCCTTGTTTAATGAAGGGCATTCCGCTTTAATGTGTCCGGGCTTCTTGCATTCATAGCATATGATTGGACTCTTGTCTTTTGTTTCTGTTCTGTCCTTTGGTGACCTTCGTCCAAAGTGCTTTCTCCGCATACCTCCTTTCTTTTTCCACATTGCTTGTATCTTTCTAGAGATGAAAGATAACTCGTCATTATCAGATATATCATCTTCAGATGACTCGGCCTCGTCTGATGATTTTTCAGCTTTAAGTGCTTTGGGCCTTATTGCCTTTGTGAGCTTTAAGGGCAATTGATTTCCCTTTTCTTGAGCTTTCCTCTTCTTGAAGTTCCAACCATGAACTTTAAGAGAACCCAAGAGTTCCTCCATGGTAAGAGAAGCTAGATTCTTTGCTTCCTGTAGGGCAATAACCTTAGGTCTCCACTGTCTGGAAAGACTTCTTAGGATTTTTCTGATATGATCTTGATTATCATAGTTCTTTACCAGAGATCTCAAGCCATTGATTACTGTTTGGAATCGTCCAAACATTTGATCAATGTTTTCATGCTCTCCCATTTTGAAGAGCTCATACTGGTGAACCAAAGATGCTTATCTTTGATTCTTTGACTTGAGATGAGCCTTCATGTGCTAAGGCCGTAGTATCCCATATCTCTTTAGTTGTTTCACGCCTATGAACTTTATCGTGCTCTGATCTGGTGATGGCACACATAAGATAATGTTTGGCTTTTGAGTTAAGCTGATGTCTGGTTCGTTGTCCTTTCTTCCATTGTGGTCGAGGGAGATCCTGTCCTTCTGCGTTGGTGGGTGTTTGATATCCATTTTGAACTAGGTCCCAGATGTCCATATTTTGGGCATCAAAAAAGGCAATCATTCTCTTCTTCCAGTAATCATAGTCGTTTCCATTGAATAGAGGTGGTCTGTTCACCGCTTGTCCTTCGTTCTCCATTAAAGGGTGTACTTGATCTTTTTCCTCTGCACTGTTAGATGCTCAACCCAAGAGGCTGAGCTATGATACCAATTGAAATAACCAAGTGAAACACAAGAAGGGGGGTTGAATTGTGTTTCTTAACCCTTTTTGATAATTAATAAAAGATTTTCCTTTTCAATGTAAAAATAGAACACAGCGAAGGATAAAGTTTGACAAGCAAAGAGCTTAGAACCAACACCGCTTAGTCCTATTGGACTCTAAGGATTTTGAAAAGACTTTTAATAAAACGGTTAACACGTTCTAAAACCAAAGAAAAGATCTTTGTTAATAAACACAATAGTAAACCCCAGAGGTTAGTGAATAAAATAAAGCACACTAGAAGAGAAGAGAAGCTTACACACGAGATTTATCCTGGTTCACTCTTATCAACCAAGAGCTACGTCCAGTCCCTTCAACCAGAAGGATTTTCCAACTAATCTTTTTCGCGATTACAAGTATTATGCACCTCTTCAGGTAACAAGTATTTTCAACCTCTTCAGGTTCAATCTCAAAAGCAAAAGTATTCTTTTACTCACAGCCTCTTCAGGCTTACAATGCTTAAGATGAATAAGTGAAAGTAGATGAGAGCTTGAGTTTGAAACTCACTGACAAATGAGAATAGACAATAGAAATCTCAAGGCTTTTTCTTTTTTTTTACACGTATATGGAAATCCAAGAAATAAAGCTTTTTAGACTTGGTAGGATGCTTTGGCAAAGATCTCTCTGTTTCTTCAAGTGCTGCTTCTTCTCTTTATAAGTAAGAACAAATTGAGCAGACTTCATGGGCTAGATCGTCCAACGGAAACATTTATTACCGTTCTGAGTAGCATTAAATGCATCTACTGGAAAAGTGCTGAACTTCTTCTGACGGTGACTTTTATTCTCTGAGATTTCCAATCAATGAAAACAAAGTCCTGATTTGTCTAAGATTGCAGACGGTTTCTTATTTGCAGATTTTGTAGTTGTTAGACAATGTCAGCAAAAGTGGCTTAGTTGACTTCTTCTGTCGCCGTGAGCTGTCAGAGTTCTTTTCTAGCATTTAATGAGGAACAGTTCTTCATTTTTGAAATTTCACTTGGACGAGAGCTTGAGCTTGAACTTTGAAAGAGTGAGTTGAGTCCGAGCTTTGGCAGACAGATCGTATTGGACGAACTAATAAAAAGTAACAGTATATGCATACACTTATTGGACGCACCAATAGTAAAAGTATATAATACATTTATTGGACCCACAAAGAGTTATAGCATATTGGACGCACGAAGAGTTATCTTTAAGCATAGAGCAAAATGGACGCACATACAAGTAGCGATTTGTTAATACTATTGTCGAAACACTTACTTTGTTCAAACTAAATAAATATTTTTGTTATCCTCAAAACATAAACAGGGAAAGCTACAGCTTTTAAGAATTTAGTACTTAAACCTTTTTATAAGAATTTGGTTTCAACAAAGACTACTTTTTAGAAAAGGATGAATACGCTATCAATGTCAAACATTTAATGCTTATAAGAACGGTAACATTTATTGTCATTGGACAAAAAATTGTATGAAGACAAGTTAAAGCTCTGAAGCCTATAAATACACGAAGTCTTCAAAGAAACAGATATAGAGGAACAACAAGAATATAAGCATCACAAGATCTGAGAATTTCTCATTGTACTTACACTTTTATTTACTCTATGTATAGAGTTTTTCAAAATACTCTGAGCTCACTTGTTATACTCTTACATATTGTGAGTTTAGCTTAAGTGTTTTCGAACAATATCTTTATTACTTAGTGTTAAGCCTGAAAAGGCCTGTAGGAAAGAACACTTGATGTTAGAACTTGAAAAAGTTGAGAATACTTGTTTTTAGCCTGAAAATGCCTTGAGAAGAATACTTGTAATTTGAGAAAGATTAGTGGAAAATCCTTCAAATAGAAGGGACTGAACGTAACTCTTGGGTTATAAGAGTGAACCAATATAAATCTTTGGTGTGATTCTCTCATCCATTTATCTTGCTTTATTTTATATTTGCTTACGACTAGGGATTGCTATTGTTGCTCTTAACATTTCTCTTCATTTGGACTTATAGATTTCAATTTGTGTCCAAAGATTTACTTAAAACGATTTCTGCGTCCAACGTTTTAGTTAAATTGTCTTTAGCGTCTATTTTGTATTTGCGAACCAATAACGTTCTGTTTTATAAATTGCTTTGCTAAAAGTTTTTCAAAAAGTTAAAAAACACAATTCAACTCCTCTGTTTGTGTTTCATTTGGTTATTTCACCATACACATTGATATTTATACCTAATTTTTTGAAATAAATTTCTATAAGTAAAGAGTTTTCAAAACGAATAAGTTTGTGTTCACGTTTGATCACTGGGGGCCAAGCTCCAATATTTGAAGGTCGAGCTTCGACGTGTTTGTTATCTTCTCCAATGTGTTGAGGTTGCTCTCCACGGTGGGTAGGTACTTGCAAAGACATTCCGATAATCAAGTTAATCTCTTGGACAAAATATAGTGTGTTTAGAGAGTTACCTTGTGAGGTTGGTTATCTGTTATATAAGAGTAAGCAAGAAGAAAGATGGAGTATTTTGAGGTGACCTCTCCTTTGGATGGTACCCTTGTTTCAACGTGATTGAGAGGATACTTGAGTTAATGCGTTGATATGTTGGACCCACTCCTCTACAATAGTAATAATACTGAACATTGCCCCTAGTTCGATGCCTGATAATAGTGTCAGGTGTTAAGCTTAGAAGTTTGCTTTGGCATGCCAATTTGGACACAACCAACCGACCTTTCAGGTCCGATTTGTTGAACTGCTGGTTTTTGCGGGTTTTTAGCGCCCTTATCATGTGTCTAGTTCATAAATGTCTCTTGAGGCTAGGTGATCGAGGTTGTCACGGTGAATTGTCCGATTTGAAGAAAGGCTGCCAAGGAAAATTGTCCAACCTGAGGCCAAGTTGCCAAGGTAAATTGTCCAACCTGAGGATAGATTTCCGAGGTGTATTGGTGAGGTTGGAGTCTTGACACTTTGATAGGTGGGCAAATTGTTCGGCAGGTCGGCCCGCATTGAAGAGAACTTGTCTTGAATGACTTTGGTCAGATCGGCAGGTCAGCCCGCATTGGAGAGAACTTGTCTTGAATGACTTTGGTCAGATCGGCAGATCGGCCTGCATTGAGAAGACATTGGATTTCCTTGCTTCTCGACATCACATTGTTCATCTTGATGAGGAAACCGTGTTGACGTTGTCCTAAGATGACTTTGGCATATCAGCTCGCATTGAGGAGAACTTGTCCAGAATGACTTTAGTCAGATCGACGAATCGGCAGATCAGCCCGTATTAAGAAGATATCAGATTTCCATGTTTCTCAAGATGACTTCAGTCATCTCGTCAAGGAAACCGTGTCGACGTTGTCTTGGTCGGATCGGCCTAGTGGAGATATCAGGTTTCCTTTTGTCCTAAGATGACTTTGGTAGATTAGCAAATTAGCTGGCATTTAGAAGAACTTGTCCCGAATGACTTTGGTCAAATCGGTAAATCGACAGATCGGCTAGCATTGAGAAAACATAAGATTTTCTTGCTTCTTGAGATGAGATCGGTCATCTCGTTGACGAAACCGTGTCGACATTATCTTGGTCGGATTGGCTTGGTGGAGACATCGAGTTTCCTTACGTCTTAAGATGACTTCGCCAGATTGACAGATTGGCTCGCATTTAGGAGAACTTGTCCCAAATGACTTTGGTCAAATTAGCAGATCAGCAGATCAGCCTGCACTGAGAAGACATCAGATTTCCTTACTTCTCATGATGACTTCGGTCATCTCAGTGACGAAACTATGTCAACATTGTCTTGGTCGGATTGGCCTAATTGAGACATCGAGTTTCCTTACGTCCTAAGATGACTTCGCCAAATTGGCAGATTGGCTCGCATTGAGGAGAACTTGTCCCGAATGACTTTGGTTAGATCAGCCCCCATTGAGAAGACATCAGATTTTCTTACTTACTGAGATGACTTTGGTCATCTCGGTGAGGAAACCGTGTCGATGTTGTCTTGGTCGGATCAGCTTTGTGGAGACATCTGATGTGGTAAATCAGAACGCAAGTATACGTTATCGCAAATCAAGTAATATAGTAGTAAGAAAGTGTCGAACCCACAGGGATTAATTCTAAATTTGACTATCTACTAAAAGTTTGCAAAACTTAATCTTATTTAAACAACTTAATAAGAGATAATTTATGAAAGACTAAAGATTAAAGTGAACAAGAAGATAAAGTTAATGATCAAATTAACCAAGCCTAGGATTGCAATTATCCCTCACACTTCACTTGATTCTCTTACTTCCATCCAAGATCAATTAATTATCTGAATTGTTAACTAGAAATCCTTAATTTATCTATAAGCCTCTTTCGATGGTCAAATAGAAATATCCTTAATTAATGATAAACTATATGTCTATGTCTATCAAATAATCAAGAATTCATTAAGTTCCGATTTCATTAATGGTTACATATGTTATATAGGTATATGTCTATCCTATATAAACTCAAGGCTTTCGCACAAAGATCATATGTTATCTTACTTAGATCTAAAACCAAAATCCCTTTGTCAAGTTGCTTAAGGTTTATCAATTCAATTTAATTAATGGCCAATTAATTAAAAGCATTAAGGACAAGTAAGATAAACAATTCAAGATAATCAACCTACTCTTGGATATGATAAACGAATCAAATTACGTGTGAGTTCAAATTGCAATCCTAGTATAGAAATTTAGCTACTCATTATATTAAAGGAAACAAAAGAACAAGTGAAAAGCATGATAGAAATGAAAGTGGTTGTTGGTATTAACAAGAACACAACGGGCTAGAGTTTCGGAATTTACTTTAAACAAATTGGAAGATCTAACCTTGAAATCAAAGTATAAATCTCACAATTTATGAAAGCTTCACCCCTAACTCTAGGAAGAACCTTAACTAGACATCAAGATGAAGAAACTTGAATAAGATGAAGATTATATTATACAAACTACAAGAGCTTTGGGATTTCCTTTAAACAAATTGGAAGATCTAACCTTGAAATCAAAGTATAAATCTCACAATTTATCAAAGTATCACCCTTACTCAAACTACAATGAGAGAATTCAGAAATGGGATGCCCTTAAGTGTGGCAAATGCCTTCCTTTTATAGGCAAAGGCTAGAACTATTCAATTACAATTTTGTCAAATCTCTTTGCACATGGGTTGAAATTTCAGCTCCGAAGATTATCAAATTCGTCATTGCTCCCGTCATAATTTGGAAATCTTCTCTTCATGAAAGTTGTAGCACATGCAGTCGTGAAGAACATGTCAAAAATTCAGCCAGATCTAACGGTTGGATCTTGAGATCTGACCATTTTTCCGAAACTACTCAGATTATATCAAAGATGACAGCCACCAACTTGTTGCCTAATTTTGACCCACTTCCGGTGCTAATCTGGAAATCTTCATTTCTAGGAAAGTCATAGAGAATTATGTCATGAATGACATATCCAAATTCCAGCTACATCCAACGGTTAGATCTTGAGAAATCACCAAATAACCGAGTATAGGTTTGAGCAGAAATTTTCTGATTTGTCCTGAATTTGATGTAACCCAAAATTCACTGAGTTTAGGTCTTCATTTCTCTTCTGTTTGAGCTATACTGATATCAACATCCAAGTTCATGATATTTTGGTTCAACAACTGCTTTGAATAGTCCTTCGGGTGTTCTACTCAATTTGTAACAACATAACCAATATATGAGGAATTATGCAATTTTCACTTCATATATGCAATAATTTCATAAGAATAGACCAATGAGATGTGCTAAATTATGCATATAAAATATGTTTATCAACATCAAGTTTTCTTACGTCCCGAGATGCCTTCAACCATCTTGGTGAGGAACACTCTTATTGCCACTGGCTTTGTTTGGGTTGACTTCAGGAAGACATCGAGTTTTCTTGCGTCCCAGGACAACTTCGATCATCTTAGTGGGGAAACCGTATCGACATTGTCCTAAGATGACATCAGCAAATCAGCTCCCATTGTGGAGAACTTGTCCCAAATGACTTTGGTAAGATCGGCAGATCGACAGATCAACCCACATTGAGAAGACATCAGATTTCATTACTTCCCAAGATGACTTCGGTA
This sequence comes from Styphnolobium japonicum, assembly GCA_023212625.1. Taxonomy (NCBI): domain Eukaryota; kingdom Viridiplantae; phylum Streptophyta; class Magnoliopsida; order Fabales; family Fabaceae; genus Styphnolobium; species Styphnolobium japonicum. The sequence continues at coordinate 10,514,172 of JALBWW010000010.1, forward strand.
ATCTCAATGAAGAAATCGTGTCAATGTTATATGCTCGTGGTGATGAGTGTTGTAGTCAAATGTTTGAGATAAGTCTGAATATTCCTTTTTGTTGATTAATAAGTATTACATCAGAAAGTGCTTCAAAAGTAAAAAGCTCAATAGGCATGTAGTATCTCTGAATCAAGTCCTCCTTGGATTTGGCCAGTTTACTTTCCTTCTTTAGTATTCCTTTGGTGTCAACCTCTTACCATTCCTTCTATTCTGACTTTTTTCCATTCCTTATGTGCTGACCTCTTACCACTCCCTTTTAGCTTTCCTCTTGGCTTTAGTCACCTTCTCGAGGTTAATGAACTTTTCCGATCTAACTTTCAAGTCATCAAAGTCGGTAGGGGGTTTCTTTACTAAAGAAGTCATGAAAAGGCTAGGTCAAAGGGCAGTCATAACAGAATGAAGGGCCATAGACTGGGGGTGCTCTCTAATTTGTAAGGACTCATCATTGAACCACTTCAAAAAGTCTCGGAGGGGTTCATCTCTCCCTTGGCGCTGACTAATGAGGCTCGCAATGATTTTCAGCTGGGTCTTGCTGGTTGCAAAATGCGCTAGGAACCTGATCGCAAGTTCAAAGAAATTAGCTACAAACTTCGAAGGCAAGGAGGAGAACCAAAGAAGAGTCGATTTCCTAAGGCTCCCCGAGAACGATGTGTTAATGATCGAGTCCAATGCCTCAGTAAGCAGCATGGTCGAACTGAACACATTCAGATGCTCTTATGGGTTCATGGATCCATCAAAGGGATCAAGGTTGGCGAGGAAACAAAAACCTTTAGGCAGATCCACGCTCATGATATGGTTGGAAAAAGGATGGTTGAAGACATAGGTGCCAATAGGGGAGGAGGTTTTAAAGGTGGCGGAGATGCTTGGACGCCAAGTACTATCACGGGTGTCATCCTTGATCAGTAGGGAGGGTCATTTCAAGACCGGGTTATTGTTGCCATCCATAGACCGAGTTCTTTTTTGTTTTTAATTTGGTCTTTATACTAATGTCATGAATAATGACATGGACAAAACATGTAACCTTAGCTTATGTTTTACACATCAAACTATAAACTGACAACGTTATAACCGAACTTAATGGCAGAGACTATTTTGCTAGCAATTGTAAGTACGAGGACTGATTTATAAAGAAAAAAAAGTATATAGGCTAAATTGAAAATGAATGTAAACTATTAAGACCAAAAATATATTTTAACCAAAAATAAATAATTAAATGTTTATGGTTTATAATTGTACCATTTCTGCTTTCTTATTTCTTTGGGCTAATAGTGTTTTGATCTTTGTAATTTGGTCTCTCAATTTTTAATGCATAAATTACCATGCATATTACTCATGCAAGCTTTTGTTATCAATTTTTTTTTCTCTCAAACAAAACAATAAATTGTATAATTTAATCATCATTTGTTGTCAAGGATGAGATATTTCCCATAATTTTTAACACTCTAACCAATTAGGCAACATCGACAAGGTTTTAAATTAATGAATTAAGTGAGATTAAATCAAATGCAACATGAATTCCTATATGGTTTTTTTCGTAAATCACAAATAAGATTTTAAATGGGAATTACAGTGAACCTGATTTAAAATTACGAGGGCTATATAAATTAATATGATAATATATATATATGTGTGTGTGTGTGTGTGTGTGTGTATGTGTATATATATGTATATATATATGTGTATATATATATATATATATATGTATATATATAAGTATTAAATTAGAACAAAGACATATATATATATATATATGTATATATATAAGTATTAAATTAGAACAAAGACTAATTTGTAAAGGTTAAAATTGTAATTTAGCCAGCCAATTTCTACGTTAACTTGTGCTTTGGAAATAGCTAGGAAATTGAAGAAGTGGGATATAGGAGAGATCAGAACCGACCCTCTCGTTCTTGGGAATATTTTTCTCGTTGAAGAAAACTTGTATCCTTAAAATTCTTTTAACATCTCGCAATTTTTTGTCCCTTCTAATCAATCAATGTCCCTCTTTCACAGTTGCTGTGTTGTCTCAAAATTCTTTGGTTAACAACAAAAACACGTTCATACAATGAATCTCCTAAATTTAATAAGGAATCACACGTAACGATACAATTCTAGAAGTAAAGCAAATATGCCAGTTACCTCAACTGATAAAATAATTTGTAATGGTCGCAAGACCTGTGATCAAATTCTTTTTTCATTAGAAATGAGAGCGTTTTAGAGAAGGGAGAGAGTTGTCCCTTGTTGTGTAGCGTATACTTATGAACAAAAATAGTTAGACATTAAATATAAAATTTCAATTTAAGGGGTCTTGCAATGTGAAATTTCTAATGTTTCCCTATGCATACGAAATTTTTGAAGTGTTATGAGAAAAAAAAAAGTTATATTTTAAGAGAAGTAGAAATTTTTTGTGCTTATTTTATCAATAAATCTGTAAACAAATATTGATACACTTTTTGTAAAAACTTTCTAAGAACATGCAACATTGTTCAAAAATCCATGTTAATAATTTTAAAAGTGCACAACTCCTCAGGAAATGTGATTTTGCACTGAAGTATCTCTCATTGGAATTCTTTGAGTAATATTATTTATATAATACTTTTGCACTTATTAATTTAGCTGCATCATGAATTTGATATAACTTTTATTTCAAATATGACAATTGGAATTAGTCACATCTTGTAATTAAATAAATAATGTGTTAGCAGCTTGGTTATAACCTAAATCTCTGTCTACTCATCCACGTTTTTGCTAAGCTATGTGACATCTTCTACACAAGGAAAATTTTCAGCTTTTGTTTTTTGGTATCTCATCCCATTAGGTCAGTGGAGGCCTCACCTCTAGAGTGGGATTTATGGGTAACTTCGAAAGGAATTCCAAAGAAAGAGAAACTGAAGAGGGAAAGAAAAAAAAACTATACACCCCACATTAACATCAAAGATTCCTTACCAACTGAGCTAAATTGAAGGCATATCCCAGTACCCTTTCTTTAATTTCCACCAAAGGGAAAGTGCATTCTATCTAGGACTTTTCCATTTGCTGTTTTTTATTTTTTTGGCTAGCTTTATCTGCAACCTGTGGTTTGTATTGTTTAGTTGAAGAGATGAACAGCATGAATTCCAACTATCTGGACCCCACCTTCCCTCAAGTTAAGTGGCTCGCATATATCGGAAACTTCTTATATGAATTATACTGTCAAAGTTTTTTTTTTCCTAATAAAAGGAGGTCTAAGTTGTCCAAGTTGTCCAAGCAAAACGATTTGAGAATTCGATCACGTGGTTAAACGGTCCCAAAAATACTAGATGAAAATTTAGCTACGACTACTAAGAATTGTAGATATTAATTTTGAGGTGAATTCTTAACCTTTAAGACCTTGTCTCATAAGGTTGACAGGGGTGGAATTAAAAAGAAATTATGAGAGGGTCATAATAAAACAAATTATTTAAGGAGGGGTTAAATTAAATTTTTTAAAAAAAAATACATGCAAAAGTCATGTTTTAAAAAAAATTTAAGGAGCAGCCTCTTATTATTAATGACGCGCCGCCCCTGATAAGGCACCTCCCAATAAGTCTTGAGGATTTTGTCTATTGCGTCAGCGTTGCAGCTAGCATTATTGTTTTTTCCAGCAAAAAACGTTAGAAAGCAATTGAATGGCTCTCCTTCAAATTAGTACACAATGTGGGTCATCATCTTTCCCCTATATAGACTATAAAGAAAAAGCCACGGCAAGTCTCCAAGTTAGATGAATGCAGCACGATATACACAGAGATAAGCAGAAAGAAGCATAAATTAATAGGGCAGACAAGCACACCATGACGTTGAACAACCCACATGTTCACCAATCAGTCATCACTAACAGTGCATCTTTCCCCTTACATATTCGAAGGAAAGACACTCATAATTGCCATACCAATAGTTGGTTCTTGAACCAGTGGAAGCTCTCTTTCCTAAACACTCAGAGACAGAAAAAGGTTCACATAGGGTGTGTGTCTCAGTGCACGAAGGCAGTGATGGCAAGCACCAGGGGCAACACCAACACCAACACCAACACCAACACCAAATCTCAGAATGTGAAAGCCACTGTGACCGTGAAGCAAAATGGTGGTGGGCTTCTATCGAATCTCATAAGTGGTGGGCTTGAGGGGATCAAAGAGTTGGTTGGGAACACACTTGTTTTGGAGCTTGTGAGCGATGAGCTTGATCCAAGTAAGTTATGCTTTCTTGCTTTCTATAATTTCAGTTTGGAAGGTGGTTTGATATTAAGATAAATTTAATATTTAAGATAAGTTGTTAATTATTTATTAATTATTAATTTTATATTAAATATTTAAAAATTTAGTAATTAATAAATATTAAGAGTTGTTATGGTATTTTGATGAGTTTAATATTTAAAGTGAATTGTCAATTATTTATTAACTGTTGGTTTTACAATAAATTTTTAAAAATTTATTATATATAAATAATAACAAATTAATGCTTGACACCTCACCTTAAATACTAATACCTTTAAAAAAATATTAAATTAATTCTCATAAATACTTAACAACTTATCTTAAATAATATATATTAAAAAAATAAATAAATCCCGAAATAACTCCCTCTCAATTTTCACCTATTGTCGGCAGTAGTACGTTCGCCAAACTATAATTTGCCCCTTGCTCCGAGACAATCCCGTGTCCCCGGTTGCTCCAACGACCCAAAGAAAAGTCAAGATAGCTTGATGACTTGAAATTAACGAAAGAAATTTATGATTTATAGAATTTTTATTATTTTAAGGCCTAACTTATTGATAATTAAGGTTCACTTTTTATTGTGCTTCGTAAAAAATTTCGAAATTTTGAGTTTGTTTGGTAGGATTATTTTCGAATAGGGATTACTTTTCTATTCAAGTTGTTGTTGTTGTTTTTAAAAAAAAGTATTGGTGTCTTATTTAGTTGTCAAACATCAATATGTATGAGTAAAATTGATTTGAGAAGTAATTATTAATGAGTGTAAGTCATAAAATAAGTCAATTAACATATCAATATAAATTAAAATGACTATTTTAATATATTTTTTACTCTATTTACATAAATTATATGTAAACATTCATTTTAATCTTTCAACAATACAAGTGATATCAGTTTGATCCTCTAATAATTTTTTACATCTCAAAGGATCAATTGAATGTAAAAAAATGATATTAAAGAACAAGTTTGATGTCAAAAAATGATATTAAATAATTAATTTAATGTCAAAAATTGACATGAAATAACTATTTTAATGTATTTATCATTAAAAGACCTAACTGACAACACTTGTATTTTTAGAGGACTAAAATAGGTATTTACTCTTATATGTGAGAATTAAATTGTGTATAAGTTTCTAAATCAGAATTGCATGCACTCAAATATTGCTACTTACAAATCAAAAAAAAAAAATCGAGTGATATAATTATTTCATTTTGAATATAAGTCTCTTTATTATACTTTATAAGAAGTATGTGTGAATTAATTTATTTTATACTTAAAATAAATTCAGTCAAAAGTTCTCTTGAAAATATTTTGAATATAAGCTTTTCTAATTAAGAACAAAGTAAGTTAATTTATAATTATACATATCAAATTTAGAGCAACCGATGCATGACACTAGTAAAATAACTAGTTTTATTAATTATTATTTATGTTTGGTGGAGTATAATTGACAACTAACAATCAATAAAATTTTGACAATAAAAAATATCTCGATGTACAACTCCCTTTTTAATTGTTAAGTTATTAAAAAGTTTTAGTAATTTATATATAAAATAAATTATAGAAGATTAAAAATTATATTATGTCAAATCACAAAGAATGAGTTTGTTTGAATAAACTTCTAATAAAAAGATATTTTTTATAAATTTTTTTAGTAGAACTTTTTTTAAAGCAAAAAGTTATTTTATATTTAGATGTAATATTTAAGAAATACTTTTAATTAAAAAAAGGCTTTTAAGTTTGTTTTAATGAAAAAGAATAAAAGAATTTTTTTATAACAAAATTATTAAAATGTATAGAATCTATAATGATGGAAGTGGAGTTTGCAAGAAAGAAAAAAAGGAATAATTTGTAATTTTTAATAAATGTAAAAGATATTTTTATCAAAAAATTATATTAAAAATCACTTTTACTTCTCATTTTTTAAAAGTTAATAATCATTAACTTCTAAAATAAGTATTAACTGGGTTTTATTTTATTTTTTAACTTTTACCTCTTAAGAAAAATTGACACCCAAATATATTTGAAAAATTATAAAAATATTTTTTAAAAAATAAAAATAGTTTTTTTATTTAAAAAACTATCCAAATGCACTCATTATATAATTGAACACTCAACTGAATGTTTTTTTTTGAAAAGCTACCTTGGATGGCTTCATGCAATAGAATTGATTTTAGGTTAAATTATATATGTCATACAACTCCCTTTAGTTTTAACTTATTAAATGATATATGCATATATATTTTATCTCACATATTTTTATTTATTTAAATATTTTAATATTAAAAATGAAGAAGAGAGGAGAGAGGAGGGAGAGAGAGAATAAAGATATATGAAATAAAATATATCACTATATATGATTTCTCTATATAAAAAGAAGTGAAAGTACACAATATAGATTGTGTAGAGTCACATCACATTAATCATAAATAACATATATGTAAAAAAAAATGGTATAAAAAAGTTAAAGAAGAGTTCAGGCAATTTGAACATAAACATTTCAAGTGAATTGTTTTGGTCGTTACTAGTTAAGCCAACCTCTATTGGCTATGTATAAAAATTAATTTTAAATAAACTACTAATTGCATAATGTTATAAAAACAATATTCAGTGGAGAGAAAAAATGAGAGAATAATTATAGAAAGTGTTTGAACTGAATGTGAATTTGTGTAGAAATTTTTTATTATGATACTGCATAAATTCATTTATAAATCTAAAAGTACTGAAATATATATAATTTTTTGCATTAGGTAAAGTCATGTTTACATAACGTTATCCCAACTAACTACTATAGGGATCAGATTGAAAAAATAATAATAGCTATAAATTATTAGATTTAAATGAGTTCTCCTAGTTAGTCATCTAAATTGGTTTCAGTTTCAAATTGTTTTTCAAGCAAAATCATATGAAATCTCAAATCACTAGTTGAGATAAATTAGTTGTAGAGATAAAGAATTTGAACTTTGTTGTTTTTAATTTGTTTTGATGAAACAATAGAGAAAATTGTTTAATATAGATTATATTAGTATTAAAATAAGTCCCTACAATTTTTAATGAAAACATGTATGATAGATTTTATGTTCCAAATGATAAACTCCAATGGCAATGTGTACGTGAAAATTAAAACTGATGCATAGGATGTAATGTGTGAAACAAAAAATAATATTTAATTTATGGATAAGAGATCCAGGAAATCAATGTTTCGTTCAACACATACTCATTAATCAATTGAGTAATTCTACAAAAGTATTTAAAGTACCTCGTGTGTATGCTTAGTATATTAAAATTTTCAAGTTTCCGTTTTTTTTCCCTTAAATTTCCCCCCCTTGTTTCAATGAATGAAGAAATGAATTCAGAGAAAAAGACAATAAAAGGTCATGCACACAAGACAGAGGAAAAAGAGAATGAGGTACAGTATGAGGCCACATTTGAGTTACCAGCAGATTTTGGGAACGTGGGTGCTGTTCTGGTTGAGAATGAGCGCCACAAGGAGGTGTTTCTAAAGAGTATAGTCCTTGATGGCTTCCCTGATGGCCCTGTCCACCTCACCTGTGATTCATGGATTCAGAGCAAGCATGATAGTTCTGTGAAGAGAGTCTTCTTCACTGACAAGGTTAGAATCATAAACTTACAATTTTAGCTGTTTTTTTTTTTTAATGTTTTATGGAAAACAGTTCAATTTGTTTGACAGAAACTAATTCTTAAGAAATATTTTATAGAATATGATTTATGCCCTATAATTTTATAGTAATTGATTTGTTCTGACGAGTTATTTTTTATTTTTTAGGTACTTCTATATGGAAGAGTTTCGTTAATAGAGTTGTTTCCTATTACACAAGAAAATAATTTTATTGAATGCTATATATCACGTACAGGGAAATGATAAAACTTCAACGTCAAGCATTAAATTCTGCACTCAAACATTAGAAATACAAGAAACATTGTTTAACAATGAAATTCTTTCACAACAAACATAGTATTAGTATTAGAAAAAAAAAAGTATGCCTAATAAAATTAAATATCACGATTTATGCTAAATTGTATACAAAAAGATTTTAGAATACTTTAAATATCCAAATAAACGAAAGAAAATTTATGACTTAACCTTCCATTTCTTTCCCTTATGTTCTCTTTCATTTTATTTCGGATTCTTCCCCTCTTAAATCTCAAAGATATCCTAAATTGTAAATCTCTAATTCTACCAAAGAAAAAAAGATAAGTTGAACATGTGACTGTTGGAATAAAATTTATACATATGCTTTAATCCAAATTCATGGCAAGTATATTATTAAACTAATTTATAGATTTAGGTTCTAGAATTATCTGTACATGTATCAAAGAGGAATTCATATCTAAAAAAAAGCACTATAGGTGAAGCTTGCCAGGAAAGGAATCCTTGTATGTATGAGAGAAACTGCCAACATATGCATGGAGGCTTCTTATCTCAATGCGACAATCATAATACATATAGGATGAAAGTTGAAGACTCTTCTTGCGTTTTTAATACGGGTTAATCTACCAATCATAAAAAAAACTCTTACACAAGACTCATATATTACCAAAGTCTATAATAGGCTAAATGCTTATAAAAGCTTAATAACAAAAGTGATTACAAAAAAATATGTTTCACAATATATGACATTCAATTAATCCAAATTTAAAATTCATGTTACTGTAGTTTTAGAAAACATGTGACTAGCTAGTCCAAGAAACATTAAATAATCCAAAAGTGCCTTGGTTCATACCTTCTCTTTCACATAAGTATTTATGTGTTTACAATTTGTTTCTATAATCTTTGACACTATAGTGCTTTTGTGGTTAACTAACCTATGCATGTTATAGTCATACTTGCCATCACAAACACCAAGTGGGTTGAGAAGGCTGAGACAAGAGGAGCTGGTGCAGCTGAGAGGGAATGGCGAAGGAGAGCGTAAGAGCTCTGACAGAATATATGACTATGATGTGTACAACGACCTTGGAGATCCTGACACCAACATTGATCTCAAAAGACCTGTTCTTGGTGGCAAGCTACATCCATATCCAAGAAGGTGTCGTACTGGCAGAAAGCACTCTGATACAGGTCATATGATGCTCTCATATAACTTCTGTTCTTTGCCCATATACAACAATTTTAATATAAAAGAACATACCCAAAATCAAAAACAAAAAATCTTTCACTTCATAAAAGATTAGTGTGGAATAACTGGAAGTGTTTCTCAATTTGTTTAAAATATAAAATTAATTTAATAATTGAAAATAAGACTAGATATGAATTAGAAAAATTATCATATATATTGTATTTTAAAAAAAATCTAATCTATTTTCTCTTCTTTTCTTAAAACCTTCCACTTTTTAATAAAAATGAGATTTAATCTCAGATTATAACTAATAGATTTTATCAATTGACTTAACTAACAATTTTAACCTATTTATGTGATCATTTTTTTTCTTATTATTCATAGTGGAAGAGATGTGAACATATAAGTCTATAACACAATTTGATTTTTTTTTTTTGGGGTTATACAGACCCATTGTCTGAGAAAAAAAGTTCAAGGTTCTATGTTCCTCGCGATGAAGCATTTGCTGAGATAAAGCAGACACAGTTCACAACGACCACAGTATCCTCAGGACTGAGTGCAGTTTTAGAATCCTTAGATGCAATTCTGACTGACCAAAATCTAGGATTTGTAAGCTTCGAAGACATAGACACGCTCTACAAAGAAGGGTTTCACGTACCACCTCTTAAAACCAATGGGTTATCGTTGCTCCAAAGAGTCATTTCCAAGTTGATCAAGGCTGCTAATGATAGCCAAAATATTTTGCGCTTTGATACGCCAGAACCAGTTAAAAGTAAGTACTAGGTACATTTATATAGATAAGTGATTATATCAAAAGTGCTTATTTAAATTTGAGATTACTTGACAACTGCTTATTGCATTACCTGCTTTTTAACTTATTTGAGTCCAATAAACTTTACAATTGCTCATTTAAATGCAATACCAATTTTAGATAAATGATAAAGATGTTGGATAAGTGCTTGCATACTGAGGTAAACTAATCATTTTTTGTCTTGGGGAGCTTGACATTGTTAGATGAGGGAGGGGGGAATCAAAAGCTGTGTCTCTCACCTTTAGTGGGGACTCAGGTCAATTTTGAGCCAAAGTTCGAGAGAGTTTTCGAAATTCAAATAGGCAAATTCTCTCTAACTCTCTGATTGTGATGATTGTGAGTTTTGGAAATGCAGGGGACAGATTCTTTTGGTTTTCGGATGAGGAGTTTGCTAGGGAGACTTTGGCAGGTGTCAACCCATATAGCATTCAATTGGTCAAGGTAAGAGTTGCTACAAATATTGTGTTTACTCTTTTCACAGTATCATATATGCTCATGCATTTTTTTTACGATGTTTTCTTCTGGGTCTATTCATTATGCAGGAATGGCCGTTGAGAAGTAAACTAGAACCCCAAATCTATGGTCCACCAGAATCAGCAATCACCAGAGAAGTCATTGAGCCACAGATAATCGGCTATGGCACAGTTGAAGAGGTACCAAAGCATCAAAGGCTTTACTAAATTCAGAATGTGTTATGCCAAAAAATTGTTTAATTTGAATACATGCAGGCCATTAAAGAGAAGAAGCTGTTCATGTTAGACTACCATGATTTGTTCCTACCATATGTTAGCAAAGTGAGACAGATCAAGGGCACCACACTATATGGATCACGGACACTATTCTTCCTCACCAGTCATGGCACATTGAAGCCACTAGCTATTGAGCTAACTAGGCCGCCTATGGATAGCAAGCCACAGTGGAAGCAAGTCATCACACCTGCTTCTCATTCGACCAATCTCTGGCTTTGGAGGCTAGCCAAAGCTCATGTTCTTGCCCATGATTCTGGTTATCATGAACTTATAAGCCATTGGTGCGTACCATCATATCATTATTTTCTGCCATGCATTTAAGATATGATGACTCTGCCAATTCATTGGTATGAGAAGTTCAGTGAGTCTTAACTGGGTTAACTTGGTACTTGTAAATTGTCAATTTTTGTAGGCTAAGAACTCACTGTGCCGCAGAACCCTTTGTAATTGCAACAAATAGGCAACTTAGTGCTATGCATCCAATCTACAGATTATTGCATCCTCATCTGAGATATACTATGAAGATCAATTCCCTTGCCCGTGAAGTGCTTATCAGTGCAAATGGGGTCATTGAAATCTCATTCTCTACTAATAGATATTCTATGGAATTAAGCTCCGTGGCATATGACCAGCTTTGGCGGTTTGATTTGCAGGCACTTCCCAATGATCTTATTGACAGGTATAGTCTATAAAGATGGTTTGGTAATTGTTGAGTTTTCTTTTTCACAACCACATCAATCATTCACTTTCTGGTATTGCTGTTCTTTCAGAGGAATGGCTGTGGCAGATCCTAATGCACCACATGGCGTAAAACTAACAATTGAAGATTACCCTTTTGCCAATGATGGTCTCCTCATATGGGATGCCATCAAACAGTGGGTCACAGAGTATGTCAACCATTACTATCCAAACCCAAGCATCATAGAGACTGACCAAGAGCTCCAAGCATGGTGGACAGAGATTCGAACAGTGGGTCATGGAGACAAACATGAAGAACCATGGTGGCCAAACCTTAAAACACCAAAAGACCTGGTTGAGATCATCACCACTATGGCCTGGGTAGCATCTGCTCATCATGCAGCTGTGAACTTTGCCCAATATACTTATGGAGGCTATTTCCCTAATCGACCCACAATTGCTAGAAACAAAATGCCTACAGAAGAACCTTCTAAGGAAGAGTGGGAAAATTTTCTGAACAAACCTGAGCAAACCCTTTTGGAGTGTTTCCCATCACAAATCCAGGCAACCTTAGTGATGGTAGTTTTAAACTTATTATCAGATCATTCTCCAGATGAAGAGTACATAGGGCAGTACATGGAGCCATCATGGGCTGAGAATCCAACTATAAAGGCAGCCTTTGAAAGGTTTAAAAAGAAATTGAAGGAGATTGAAGGTATTATAGACTCAAGGAATGCAAATAGTAATTTGAAGAATAGACATGGAGCTGGGATCCTGCCTTATGAGCTAATGAAGCCATTTTCAGGAGCTGGAGTCACTGGAAAGGGAGTTCCATATAGCATATCCATTTAAAGTTTGGTAATTTAAGCAGAACATTCATTAATAATTTCTTTCTAGTGCTATATGTCTGGTAGGGTCCTATATGTCTGGTAGTGCTATACGTCTGCTATATATCAACCATTTTCGACGTGCAGGAATTGTACCGTGCTACAGCAGATCCTATATGAATTGTTTATCATTTAGCAAGGAATATGTTAGGTACCAGAGTGACGGAATAGTGTCTCACAACTAAAATAAGAGATGAGAAAAGAGAAACTGAACACACAATATTTAATGTAGAAAACCCTCAATGAATAAAGGGAAAAACCACGGGGCAAGACTAGAAGAATTTCACTATAGGAGAAAAAATTACAACATCTCTCTCTAAATACTAGGAGAGAACAACCTCACAAAGAATACAAGAAAATATACAAGAGAGGAAGAAAAGATTTTGGGATGATTATAACCCTTCCCCTTAAGCTCCTTTTATAAGCTCCATGAGGAGCATCAAGAAGTAAACCCACCAATGTGGGACTTCCTTATGTCTAACAATTCTCCCACTTGAAGATTTGATTGAGTCAAGCATATCTTCACACCATTCCTTCTGTCTTGCCATTCCATGTTGCTTACGTTTCTGATAGGCCATAGGAGGATCTACACCAAATAAATTTGTCAGCATTGATTGGCTTTGTCATCACATCTGCTAGGTTGTCTTTGGTGTGAATCTTCTGCATATCCACACTTCCTTCTTCTACTACTTCTCGAACGAAGTGATACTGGATACCTATGTGCTTTGTCTTGGAATGAAAGGCTGGATTCCTTGCAATGTACAAGGCACTCTGACTGTCACAATACACAGTAGTTCTCTCCTGCTTGTGCCCAAGTTCCTCCATTAACCTTTGTATCCATACAGCTTCCTTGCAAGCTTGGGTAGCTGCCATGTACTCAGCTTCTGTAGTAGACAAAGCTACAACAGTCTGTAATTTAGATAACCAACGTACCGCGCCTCCTGCAAGTGTAAACACATAGACAGTAGTAGATTTTCTTTTATCAAGATCACCTGCAAAATCTGAATCAACATAACCCCTGACAACAAATTCTGATCCTCCAAAACATAATGCAACATCTGAAGTTCCTTTCACGTATCGTAGGATCCTCTTAACAACATTCCAATGCTCTCTACCAGGATCTGCCATAAACCGACTGACCACTCCCACTGCTTATGCAATGTCTGGTCTTGTACATATCATAACATACATAAGGCTTCCCACCGCTGATGCATACGGTACTCGAGACATTTCCATCCTCTCCGCTTCACTGCTAGGACTCATACCTGAGGATAATTTACAATTGACAGGAAGTGGGGTAGATATTGGCTTACAGTCTTGCATGTTGAAGCGTCGCAGGACCTTCCTTAGATAATTCTTCTGAGAAAGCCAAATCTTCCTACCTTTCTGTCTCGGTTAATTTGCATCCCTAAAATCTTGTTTATGGGTCCCAAGTCCTTCATATCGAACTCCCTAGCCAATTGTGCCTTCAATTCTTGGATTCGATCTTTATTGGGGCCTACCACCAACATGTCATCCACATATAACAGCAAAATGATGAAATCATTATTATCAAACCTCTTGTAGTACATACAATGGTCTGAACTCAGTCTGTTGCCTTCAAGGCTAATTATGAAGGAATCAAATCTCTTGTACCAACATCTGGGCGCCTGCTTTAGACCGTACAGAGATTTGGTCAATCTGCAAACCAAGTTTTCTTTTCCTTGTTCTTCAAAATCTTTTGGTTGGAGCATATAAATTTCTTCTTTAAGCTCTCCATGAAGGAAAGCCGTCTTTACATCTAGCTGCTCAAGATGTAAATCAAATGCAACACACATTGCTAACACTACTCTGATAGTGGTAAGTCGAACCACTAGAGAAAATATCTCATTGAAATCAATACCTTCTTTCTGAGCATATCCTTTTACCACCAATCTATCACGGTACCGTTCCACTTGATCATTGCCATCTCGTTTGATCTTGAATACCCATTTGTTCCCGATGGCTTTCCGACCCTTTGGAAGTTCAACAAGTTCCCATGTTTTGTTTCTATGTAAGGCTTCCATTTCTTCCTGCATTGCTATCATCCATAGAGAAGCATCTAAACTGCTCAAAGCCTCTTGAAAGGTTGACGGTTCACCTTTTTCAGTTAGGAGACAGTATGCATCATGGCTTGCCATAACATAGTCTGAGTGCCATGATGGTATTCTGATTTGGCGTGACGATCGCCGAACTTCTTCACCATTGACCTCATTTGGTTCTTGTTCCTCATGCTCTGGTTCTGCTTCAGAAGAATCATCTTCTCGAGAATTTCTCTCCATCTGTACTGTAGCAGTTTCTTTTGAAGTCTTTGTTATTTGTCTGCTCACTTTGCAGTTCATTTTCTGCAAAAACTACATCTCTGCTGACAACAAGCTTGCGGGCAGTGGGATCCCACAAGCGATACCCCTTAACACCGTCAGCATAACCCAAGAATATACATTTCCTGGATTTTGGATCCAACTTTGTTCTTTCTTTGAAGTTGTACATTACGTACACAGGACATCCGAATACATGTAGAGAAGAATAATCAGTTGGCTTTCCGTTCCACATCTCCATAGGTGTCTTCAAACCAATCGTCGTTGATGGTCATCGATTTATCACATAACAAGCAGTTTTGACTGCTTTTACCCAAAAAGATTTGGTCAATCCCGCTGTTCTCAGCATGGCTCTTGTTCTCTCTAGGAGAGTTCTGTTCATCCGCTCTGCTACACCATTCTGCTGAGGCGTATGTGCAACTGTGAATTGTTTCGTAATACCCTCTTGTTTGCAGAATGTCAGAAAATTGCCATCTACATATTCTCCTCCATTATCTGTCCTCAAGCACTTGATTCTTTTCCCAGTTTCAAGCTCTACTTGTGCTCTGATACCACTGTTAGGTACCAGAGTGACGGAATAGTGTCTCACAACTAAAATAAGAGATGAGAAAAGAGGAATTGAACACACAATATTTAACGTAGAAAACCCTCAATGAATAAAGGAAAAAACCACGGAAAAACCACGGGGCAAGACTAGAAGAATTTCACTATAGGAGAAAAAATTACAACATCTCTCTCTAAATACTAGGAGAAAACAACCTCACAAAGAATACAAGAAAATATACAAGAGAGGAAGAAAAGATTTTGGGATGATTATAACCCGTCCCCTTAAGCTCCTTTTATAAGCTCCATGAGGAGCATCAAGAAGTAAACCCACCAATGTGGGACTTCCTTATGTCTAACAGAATAAACATACAGTTTCTTTCCAAAAGAAGTTCCTTTTCACGTAACTTCATCTATATAGTATTCTTCTAATTTTTTTCTTCATAATGTTTCCATCAATTAATACAATAATGTAATAGCCGAATTTGATATTTACTAAATTAATAAACCCACCTTTCCTCTGATATTGGAGTGCAACCAAAAGACACTCTAGAAACTCTCACTTGTTCAATGATTTTTAATAGGTGAAGATTTGAAATAATAAGATAATTTCCTTTTGAGGAATGACAATATAGACTGAAAATTTGCTAAGATAGAGGAGTTCTGCCATTTGTTTTACTTGCGATTTTTATGGATTAGTTAGTTAGTTATCTCTTATATGATTGGTTACCCCACTTGGGTTAGGATAAATACCACGAGAATCACCCAAGCAGCACACTCATGTCTCATGCTTCAAGCAGTTAGCACTCCTACGATTCCAGATCACAGAAAATGAAGGAATCAACCTTGATATATTGTCCTTTGATGGCATATGTTTGGTTCCACGTTTGAACAATGAAGAAGCTCGTTTGGGTGCAAAATTGAGAAGTAATTGATTCTATGATAGAACATCACGTTTGTCTGTGTATTTTAAACCAAACACACACAATTAAATATTTCTTTCTTATTAATTACATATCTAAAAGTGGAATTTTTTTAATATTATCTAAACAACATAAATCAATATACTAACTCACTTTATTGCAAAATTAAAGTTGCAAATTTTAATCCAAACGTATACTTGTACATAAATACTTTCTACCAAAACTGAGGACCATGGCTAAGCGACAGCCGCCTTGCGTGCAAGAGAATGACAACTGCATAAACTCTAGATGCAGTCATACCAAATTCCAATAACGTTCCCATCATGATCTCTAGATATAGACACTTTTTTTTTTTATGCATAAAAGTTTAGAGAGAGGAGAGGTTGTTCTATTCCAAGGTCAGAGCATAACATAACTTCGTTAAGGACTTACAATGGTACTTATAGATTACTTATTAATGAAAGACCACAAGCATATATCAAATTCAAAACCTTTTCATCGACGCTATTTGATTTTGTCAGTTGAGTTAACCCTACTCATGCATACGATTTACACACAGAAGTGTTGAACCTGGACTAGAAGGACTCCAACCTAGAGACGGTTTTTGTTTTGGAACCATCTGTGATCTGCCTAGCTTTTACCATGAAAGATCGTGCTCATTGGCTTCAAAATCAATCAAATCAAAATGGCTGTTTGAAACATAAGTCATTCTTAAAGTCAACATCTAACCTTTTTTTTACATGGGGAACATCTAACTTCTATACAAGATAGCTACTAACCTTGTTTCTACTCTCCCAACCTTTTATTCAAGGTAGCTCCAAAAATAACAAATTCATACTAGTTTGGTTTAGGAACAGAAAATAAGAAGGCTTATGAAAACTCAGTGGAGGACTTGAAATTGACATCCAACTGCAGCAAAACACAAAACTTCAGTTACGATGCAAGATTGTAAAATATGAATCTCTGATTCCTCCCCTTGATGACATATAGGGCATTCCTTCTCAGACTAACCAATGTAAATCTACATAATTTGGCACGCACTTGAGGCAAACCTCTATAAAATCATCTTTAGTGGATGATAAATCGGTACACTCCAAAGAACCTTCCATATTTTGGAATTTGTGCTAACTAGTTTGTCTTTACGAATGTTGTGTACATTCTGATGCTGAAAATGGAGGATAACATTGGTCTAAGTCATTCACCGGGAGATTAGAAAAGACACAGCATCCATAATGGCAAATGCAGCAGATATAATTAAGTAACTACACCATGCATGACAAAAAAACATTGAATCCACATAAAACCAAAACTAAACCATGACAACAAAGACCGATGTCAACAAAGACAATTTAAATAAGTAAAAGATAAAGCCTGAGAGATAATATTTAGAGAGAATATAGTTAATATGTATGATTATTTAAATCATATATATTTAAATATGTGAAAAATTATTAATATAGAAATTTAAAAATTTAAAAGTAAAAAGAAAAATTCTCTAGTTTTTGTCTTTAGAGCATTAACCATATATATATATATATAAAGAAGATATAAATGCCATGACAGGACATTTACGACCTATAGAATCAAATATTAATTTTTTCATAAATTATTAATAATTATAATTTTATAGGAACTTAATCAAATATTTTAATAAAGAATTAATAATTATAATTTATTTAAATAATATTTAAAGTGCCACTTATATATACCGTGTACATAGGAAAGATTTTGAAGTTTTTGAAAAATTAGGCCATCTCCCATTTAAGATTTTTTTTTTATTCCTTTTTGAATTCCATTGAAATATGTTGATATTGATGTAATAAATATTCCATAAATAGGCATGACATGATCATTTAAAAAAATTTATATAATCTTTTGTCATAATATTGATTAACTTGTTAATTAAACAATAGATGTAATGTTTAATCATTTTATTAAAACAATAAAGAATAAACACTTATTTTGATCCTCAAAAAATATAAGTGTTATCAGTTTGGTCCTCTAATAATTTTTTACATTAAATTAGTCTTTTATGAAAATTAATTTGATGTTAAAAATGATATTGAAATACTAATTTGATGTCAAAAAATGACATTGAATGACCAATTTGACATTACATAATTATTTTGATATATTAATTATTGGAGGACCTAACTAATAACACTTGTATCTTTGGAAGATAAAAATAAATGTTTACTCAACAATAAATTTGTTGCCTTTTTTTTATTTTTTTAAGTTTTAATTAGTATATTTAAATTCTCCTTTTTCATTAAATATAAAGTAGTTTGTTATTCTCTTTCTTCATTTAAATCATATACTACTATTTTATTTTATTTTAATTAAATTACATTATCTTGAACTATTGGATTAAAATAAAATCAAGGATAAAAAATTTACATTAGTGTCAATTAATCCTCACCCGTTTTAGATATAATTATAATAGACAACTAATTTAAGAAACAAGGAATAATTATTTAATGTAGGTTATTTTAAGAAAATAAAATAACTAGATAAATAAGAGTGACGAGAAACTCACTCTCAATATAAATAATATGTGTAAATTGAAAGAAATTAAAATTGTAAAGCAAATGAAGAAAAATGAAAACATATGGTATAATTTTGAAACATAATTATTGTAATTATATAATCATCTATGCTTGTTAATGTATTAAATAAATAGAGGGAATTAATTAATTTTAAACTTTTATATCAAAATAAAAATTGGTAAGATCATTTAAGCAGTGACCCAAACGGCAAGCCGCACGAGAGGCTATGTCATACATGTTTCCTTAGACATGAGGTAATGAAACATGATCCAACATCATCGTTTTGTACAATCATCGTCTATCAATCGATGTCTCTTTCGATGTCTAACTCTTCTTTCTCTTTCTCCCTGTGTTGTTGAAAACACACACACACACACACACAACAAACACAAGGAACCCAAACAACAGTGTCTTTGAACTGATCCCAACACCAACAACATGGACATTCTCCAATCCACAACGTTCCTTCGATTCTTCCCTTCAGAAAAACCCACCCCCACCTTCATCCAACTCGCTCATCCTCGTTATCTCCGAACCACCACTAACACGTCATTGGCACCCACCTCGCTCACCCACCACCACCAACTGTTCGACGAAATTCCCCTTTGGGACACCTTCGCTTGGAACACTCTCATTCAGACCCATCTCACAAACCGTGACTTCACCCACGTTCTCTCAACCTACACTCAAATGCTTCTACGTGGTGTTCCCCCTGACAAGCACACTCTTCCTCGCGTGGTGGCTGCTTCTCGTCTCATGGGTGATTTGTTCATAGGCACACAGCTCCATGGCCATGCTCTCAAACTCGGGTTCTCCTCTGATCAATATGCAGTCACCGCGTTGATTGAGATGTATGGCCATCTGGGTCGTGTTGATATGGCTCAAAGAATCTTTGACAAGTCCCCTCATGATAGGAATTCAGTTTCTTGGACACTGCTTGCAAAGTTGTATGTTGTTGGTGGTAAACCCAGTTTGGCCCTTGATTTGTTTCATCAGATGGTGGAACATGGGGTGGTTGTTGATCCCGTGGCGTTGGCAACTGCGAGCCGTGCTTGTGGGTTGCTGAAATCTCTGCAACGTGGGAGGAAGGTGCATGAGGTTGCAAGAAAATGTGGGTTGGAGTTTGATGTTTTAGTGAGTAACTCTCTGTTGAAAATGTATATTGATTGTGGCAGTATTAGAGACGCTCGATCGGTATTTGAGATGATGCCTTGTAAGGATGTTATTTCATGGACATCTTTGATCCGTGCTTATGTGAAGAAAGGAGGATTCAATGAGGCTTTCAAATTGTTTCGGCTGATGAACTTGAATGGATTGAAACCCGATTCGCTGTCAGTTGCTAGCTTTCTTCCTGCGTGTGGAAGAATTGCATCGCGTAAACAAGGTAGAGAAATTCATGGCTACTTGCTTAGAAACGGGATTTGCTTTAACCTGAAGGTCAAGAATGCACTTATGGATATGTATGTGAAATCAGGAGCTATCACTTCTGCTTCAAATATTTTTGCTGACATGAATGAAAGGGATACTATTTCATGGACAATGATGATATTGGGATATAGTTTACATGGACAAGGAAAGCTTGGAGTTGATCTTTTTAGACAGATGGAGAAGAACTCAAAGGTACAGATAGATGACACCACCTATGCTGCTGTCCTTCATGCTTGCAGCACTGCACGCATGGTTGAGGAAGGAAAGATTTACTTCAACCGCATTAGGGCGCCCACGGTTGCTCACTGTTCTCTAATGGTGGCTCTGCTAGCTCGCAGTGGACTCTTCGAGGAGGCGAGGATCTTTATTGAGGAACAGAAGATTGGAAAGCATCCTGAGGTACTGAGAAAACTGCTAGAAGGGTGTAGGATTCGTGGTCAATATACTCTAGGCAAGCGAGTCAGTGAGCAGCTTTGCGAGTTGGAACCTCTAAATGCTGAGAACTACGTGCTACTTATGAACTGGTATGCAGGCAGTGCAAAATGGCACATAGTGGACAAATTAAGGGAAACAATTAGAGACATGGGTTTGAAACCAAGGAAGGCTTATACTTGGATAGTGTTCAGGAATAAAGTTCATGTATTTGGAACTGGGGATGTATCTCATCCAAGATCAGGGAGAATATATTCAGAATTACAGGGTTTCATGGAGGAAATGAGAGCCAAAGGACTTGAACCAAATTGGGATTTCAGTCTCCATGATGTAGATGAAGAGAGGGAGTGCATTCAGATTGGGCACAGTGAACTCTTGGCACTTTCTTTTGGGCTCATCAGTTCACAGGCTGGACCTATCCATCTTTCAAAAAAATTTCGGGTGTGTCATGGCTGCCATGATTTTGCGAAGTTTGTATCCAAGATGATGAGAAGAGAAATCATCCTCAAGGACCCAAATATCTTTCACCATTTTAAGGATGGGCTTTGTTCATGTGAGGGCTTCTGGTGATAATTTTTTTACCATTGATTCATTTTCTTGAGTTGATCATTTTGATTTTGATATTATAGTGCTAGTTCTCTATATGGATCGCACTTCTATGAGAAAATCAAATTCTCCATAATAGATGGAGGGCATAAAAGTCACTCTGTTTTTCTTTAAAGCTGTTAAAGTGTGTAATTTTTTTAAAAATAATTAAGTAACCATTTTTTCATAAGCTTACACATTTTAAGCATAAAATAAAATTTACACACTTTTACAACAAAATTTACACTTTTGTTCATAAATTATACCTCAAGTGGCACCAAATCACTTTAGAGTTTGCTTAATCTCGAGATCAAATCCTATACAAGTCGTTTTGCATACACTTTAATCCATTCTGTCATTTCCATTACCAGGTCTTTTACCTCCTTTGGCAGAAGTATACACTTTAGGAACAAAAATAATTAAGAAGTAACTTTTATTCAAAAAATGCACTAGTAATACTTTTTAGACTCTACATGTAGGGGTGGACAACGGGTCGGGTAGACCCACGAATCCGCACGGTTTTACCCAACTCAACCCATAATTGACGGGTTGGTTTGGGTCTGTGGGTTGAGTTGGGTTTAAAATAGTCAAACCCACGGCGTATGGGTCGGGTAGCGGGTTGAGACTCTGCAAATCCGCAAAACCCAACCCAACCCACTGAAGTTTTTTTTTTAATAATATTTTAAGATGTGTAATCACTTTTTATTGTGACTTTGAGAATCTTATATAACTTTATAATATTTTTAGATAATTAATTTCTTGAGAATTTTTAAATTAAAATTACACTACATTTTAATTTAAAAATGTAACTTTGATCATGTTTCTAGGTTAATAAGCAAGTTTTTTTCATTATTTAGAATATAATATTCTATTCCACTTTGTCCTTAGTTGGTTCTGTGCTGTCAACCTTTACAATATGGTGATGAACTTGAAAAGTGTTATGATGACATTGTATGAACATTATCAAATCATGCATCCTCTTCCTCCCGATGCTAGTGATTCTAGTTACATGTCATCGGATTTTCCATCCTCTACATTTGAAGATGATGATAGTAGTTGGTCATCCGAATTTAAATTGAAAGTAAAAAAAAAATAACATGCGGTGCAAAGGAATGAATTTGAGAGGTATATGGAGGATGAAGTTGAGGATGATTATGATGGTTTTGATATTTTGAAATGGTGGAAAGGGAAGGCAACAAAGTATTATTTTCTTTCATGCATTACTAAAGATATATTGGTAATTCTTGTTTCCACAGTTTCATCTGAGTCTGCATTTAGTACTGGATGACGAGTTCTTGACCCTTTTCGTAGTTCTCTGCAACCTTCTACTGTGGAGGCATTGATTTGTGCTCAAAACTGGTTAAAAACTCCAGATAAACAAATTGATCTTCGGGCTCAAATGGATGAAATTGAAAAAATTGAAGCAGGTAGTGCACTATATAGAATTTTCTCAATTTGTTTAGTCAATTATTAATAGTTTAATCATTAATACTTGCCGCTAATGCTTTATGATTTCTTTATTTGTTAGATGTGTCATGGCTAGAGATGAACTTATTCGTCGTAATAATTGATCCTTTTGGATATTTGTCATTTAACCGGCTAGGCTTCTAATTCTTTTTAAATTATTATTTCATTTAATTCTTCCAATGTTGACAATTGTATTGATAATGATTGACATTGTGGTTAATGATTATTGATAATGATGTTACTGTCATTGCGTTTTATAATTTATATTATGTCACTTATAAACTTAAGTTATGTTTTTTGGTATGAATTTTGATTTCTATTTTAGCATATTAATTTTTTTTTTAAGATTCAAGACCCACGGGTTAGACCCAACCCAACCCACGTATGAGCGGGTCGGGTTGAGTCGGGTCGGAGAATTTTTTTTATCAAACCCAACCCAACCCAACCCACTGCTTTTATGAGCGGGTCGGATCTAAAAATACCCCAAACCCAACCCAACCCAACCCATGTCCACCCCTATCTACATGTGTCAATAGCATCACTGCATCACTTTAATTTGATGCATAAGTAGGATTTTCTTTTTCTTTTTCGAACGACAGCACGAATATTTGAATTCAGACCTCAATATATTATTTCAATTCTTGGGCAGAACTCGTTTGATTCATACGCAGTAGGGGTGTTCGCAGTTTGGATTGGTTCGGTTTGGAAGGGAAAAGTCATCCGAACCAAACCAATCGATTTTTCTATATTAAGAACCAATCGGTTTTTTTAAAATTAGAGAACCGAACCGAACCGAACCAATTATAATCGGTTTGGTTCGGTTCGGTCCAATCGGTTTTTCACTAAATATTTTTTTCTTAAAAAAGTTCATACACATCATCATTTTGTTCTTGTTATGGACCAATTAAAAAAAAGTTGGTATAAAATCCTAATAAAAACATCATTACATAATTATAAACAATAAATAGGCCTAAAATATTTATAGAAACAACCAAAAATTTAAATATAATCATTTATAAGTATATAAATTATAAAAAATATATAGATAATTATATGAATTCGGTTTGGTTTGGTTTGATTCGGTTTCATAAATGAAAACCGAAAACCGAACCAAACCAATCGGTTTTCATAAAACAAAACCAAACAAAACCAAAATTAATCGGTTTTGTTTGGTTTTCGATTGTTTGGTTCGGTTTTTTCGGTTTTGATCGGTTTGGTTCGGTTATGAACACCCCTAATACGCAGGAAACCCTTTATTAGAATCATATATTCGCTCTTTTTATAAGAAAAATGAATCAAACAATATATAAAAGTTAAAAAAATATTATTTACCAAAAAATAAAATTCTGCCCGCAAGCGAAAAATTAACATTATTCTATTATTTTATATAGTATTCCTGTTTAGCTATTCCTCATTCAGCAGTGTTATTTCTCATTTATTTTTTTCCTCCCAATTTCCTACGTCCATGACTAATTTGACTGAAATTCTTATTCCCCTATATTGCACTATTTTAAAATTTTTTGGCCAAATTCCTAAACCCATTTATACTCATTATTTTTGGCTGTTTGGAGAAGGTCCTGCCCCTCTCCCGCGAGGGAAGGGGTGGATATTTCTTATGCTTCCTATAAAACAAACCTGCTGCCTACGATATGATACATGTACAAATAAATATGTTAGAAAACAAACTTGTAAAGTAAAAAATATAACCAAAATAAAAGAAACACTACACTTTCTAAGCCATTTTTTGTATCCACACTGCCATCAAGAAGATAAAGTGGTCACACCCACCTGGGGTATGAAATGAAAAGTTGATTATTTACTTCCTGTGCTTTTTCAATGGAGGTTCAGACTGTGCATCGCCCTGCCAAAATATAACATATAAATGGGCATTAATATAAACAGAGAAAGCAATCCATGTGATAACACAGATATTAAGTTAAACTAATGTAAATTGTACTAAGAAAATGGATACATACTAATAAATCGTTTTTAAATTACAATGTATATTGTAACATACAACTACAGACACTGAACTATTTTAAGAGGATTATTAAGTCTGTAGATTGAAAACTAATTTAGCCCTCTTGTGATAGGTGGATGGTTAATAACTTACTTTTAAGAAGACATTGGTTTGTCCGTCTTAGCAATCAAATTTCTTGCCATGGCACTTTATATTTGTAAAGAAAATATGACCATCTTACCCTTTCATTTAGTAGTGCAAACAAATACCACTCATTGCAAACACAAATTCAAGGTGAAGAAGTGCATTGCTTATGGATTAGAAGAGATTCAAGTAATGATTCAACCTGTAATCGTTTAGGTTATTCAGAAAGTCACTTTCACAAGTTATTTGCTGCTAGGTAATGTTTCCCAGGGTCAAATTTTAGCTCTTACTGGCTGTAAAGAATGATTCCAGGATCAAGAGCAGGATTAGACATGCATATTCAAAACAGGCATTTTTTAGTGCCCAAAATATAGTCTTATGATGCAATGATAGAATATTATTGAGTCAAAAGGCCATAATATCAATATTTGAGATTTGTGATACACATTGCTGTGATCCTTGCCATGTTTCCTCAACAGAAAAGCTTGTTCATTAAAGAGCTTTGTTCTTCCTCCCTAGTCTCTCCCTACTTCATTCCTAAGATTATGTTTCCGATATCTTCTGAAAGCATTCTAGCGATACCATCAAACAGTGGTACGCTCCTTCCCACTAGCAATGTTATAAGAAAATTCCTCAAGGAGAAGACATGCTTTATCGGAAAAATCTTTACAGGCTTTCTTTTTAGGGCGTTTGCTATCATTCAAACACTATACATTTCACTCTAGGAACAAGACATGTACTTTCTGAAAACTCATCAAGGAAAAGAAACCTACTTTTGAAAAATCTTTACAGCCCTCCTTTAAGGTGTTTTCTTTCCTCATTTGATCTATAAATATATACTTGATCTAAGATCAACAGTATGAAAAGATTTGAATCTTAAATAATAAATTTCAAAGTGCCTAGCTAATGCAGGAACCACTAGCTTCACCAGCAGGTATTATTTTGAAAACAATATCCATACAAAATAGAGATGACATGCTAGCTGCCTAGCTGGTGTATAAAATCTACAAAACTCAAGTCATGATACTAATTTTCATACCCAAACTGATGGTGAACATCTAAATTTATTTCAGAGCAATTTTTGTCTCTCCTCATTTCATGTGACCAATTAAATTGGTTAAGCATTTGCAAGAAATTATCACAGTTATATAACATGACAAAAGTAGAGAGAGAGAGAGAGAAAGTACAATTCAACTTCTTCTGCTGTAAAGGGAAAAAAGAGTTGAAATTAAAAAAATTTACTACTTCACTGTGGAATTGTTTGTTAGGCATTTTTTATAAAGCACAGGTGTTTCCTTCGAACTTAAGCAATTATTTTAATTAACTTGAGAGGCTTTGGCAGGAGTAAGAAGGGAAAAACTTTATGGAGTGTTGTGTTTGTGCCCTTCAGTGTATTTATTTGGAGTAAAAATATCATGGCCTCTCCATTCATGGTTTTCTTGAAGGGGGTTTCCCTATCAAATATGCACAGGGATTAGAGAGCTTTATTTCATTGATGATTGATGTGCTTGGTTGCTTTGCTCTTCATTTTTTTAAAAAAAAAAATTACCATTCTTTCAGGGAAAATAGCTTATCCTCCTCATTGCTAGTACCATTTCTTTCCTCTTTCTACTATTTTTTTTCCTATCTATAAAAGCATTGCAAATGTTACAAAGTTGCTCAATCACTCTTTATGGATATATGACAAATTTTACAATTCCTCTAATGCGCATTTGGACTGAGTAGTCAATGAAGAATTATCACTCACACATGGCAGAAGAGCATAAAAGAAAAGAAGCCTCAGCTAAATTATAATAATTTTATAACTCATGCATCCTGTACATATATATAACAGGAACAAGACAACTTACAGCTGAAGAAAGTTGCTCACGAATGTAGGCCATTGATCGTAGCATAGCACCCAATGTATCCCTGGACACCTGGAACTTTACTTCAGACTCGCCAGAAGTTGTCTCAGTATCTTGAAGCTGACACAGTTTAAAGAATTTCATTTAACAATCTAAAAGCTAGTCAAAGTACAGAGACAAAGAACCAAAGAAATAGAAAACCTTTTCAGAAAGTGGGATTGACACAAGATTATAATTTACTACAACAAGAGACATGATATAATTGATGACAAGTTTTCTACTTTTGTTCTTCTCATTATCTTTCTTTCTATTCTTTAAGTGAGGGAGGAGACATGATCAGCGAGAACTAACACTCTTATATAGACCATAGTCGTCAAATAGTGATATGTACTGAAAATCGGGAGACCTTTTTCCAAATCATGAACGTGAACAGTACATTATTATAAGATACAGTAACAAAATGATAAATAATTTAAAAAAAAAACATTAACATAAAAAGTTAATGTGCATAAAATTGAAGAAAATGCCAGTGTTAATTTTATCGCAAGTTCAACAAGACTAATATCACATATGACACTTGACCAAGGATTTTGAAGCAAAGACAAATCATGAATCTTATATAAATCATAAATAAGTTCATAAATTTATGATTCATGAGTAACCAAGTCCTTACATGATGCAGAAAATATTAAAATTATGCAAAACTCAACAAAGTTGCACAGTCGTATGGAGAGGGAAAAGGGATCAATTTTTTTAATAGAAACATCACAATCATAGGGCAAAACCAATGCTTTTCTGCCTTCAATGAATTCTCATATGATTCTGGGTGTCTATTTAGTAACAAAATAAGCCAAAATCAAGGATCAGATCCATCAGAAACCAGCTGAAAAAGAGTTTCAACTGTGTTTTGCGAATCCCAGAATCATGAGAATAATCCAGAAAGGATCAAATTGCACCAATTCATGCAATACCATCTCAACTCTGGTAGGTTTCCAATTCAACCTCCGATTCATATTATTGCATTGCATATGTAAATTGGATTGAGTTGTACAATTCAAATTGCGAATCGTATGATTCTGGTAAGTGGTAACCATGATATAGGCCTAACAATAAACAGATCTCGAACAATTTCAACAAAGATTTGTCCCAACAAAAGAACAATGTGATACATCCACATTGAATAGAATTACTCCTCTACATAGGTGCCAGTTTCTTCAAAATGTCTTCCAAGTCAGAATGCCATTTCCTACTCGGTATACTAAGGAATGGAACTCTATTTGGGCCTCTGTATGTTCTTTCTATTTAAAATAAATTTGGTGAAAACCAATTATATGATATTAGTGTCAAACGCGTGAAGTTTTATGCCTTACTAAAGGACATTAAAATGTATCTGCCTTAATTAGCATCATGCTATCCTATAAAGCTACATTCTCAATGACATCAAGAAAATTAAATATGTTTGACACTTTCTCTAACTAGCCAATATGAATATGCTCCACAAAACAATCTTTTCAATTGTTAATATCATTGTCCTACACCACCAGACTCATGAAAAACAATTAACTAGTACATCTTTCCTCAAGGACCCCTCATCACAAATTCTCACTTATAAATTGTAAATCAACATGTCCATCTTTCCATAACCCCTACAGCAACTTATTATAAAGAAAATTGCTTTAAGGAATTTTTATCAGGGATGTTTAAAGCAGCATTGATCCCTGCTTTTCTAGTACAGGAACAATAAAGCAACATAGCTTAAGATCAGTTAATATTAGAGAGGGATAAGTGTAAGCAATAAAATCACACCTTGAGATTTATTACAGCAACCTTATTAGCTGGAGTTGAGAGCTGTTCGCTGATGTAGGCCATAGACCTCAACATTGGTTCCAAAGAAACTCTTGAGAGCTGAAACTTAACCTCAGATTCTGTTGATGGTGTCCTGCTATAATCTTGCAACTGTAATGGTGATGTTTGATATATTTTAAAGCTCCTTACTGGTTGTTAAATATGTTGTGAGAGGACAAAAGCAAAGTACTTTGAAAAATTAAATGCTACATTTATACCCAAAAAGCGATTGGATTAACTGAGTCCAAGAAACTTCCCATGCAAATAAAGCAATGGTATCTCAACCAATTTTACACTAAATGAAGAATACTACTACAAGTCTTTCCTTGTTTGAGATTATTATGAGCATACCTTCAGATTGATAACAGCTACTCTATTCCCAGGAGCTGAGTTTTTGTTCTCCATCACCCACGTCATTGATTTTAGACAAGGAAGAACCACCTACATAAAAGAACCCAAGGACCACATCAATGCCATGAAATCATATTCCAATCCCAAGGACAAATTAAACAATAGAAACAAAAACAAAAAGGTTCTTTTTTCATGTACCATGTTTTCAGGTGGACCATCATCTCGCTGAAGAGACACCGGGGCCATTCGTGGCAAATTTAGATCAGCAACTGATTGAACAGGAGCACCAGCATCATTTAGATTAAACCTCCTTGTTATTTCATCTTGCCGTGGCCACAAAAGAGGGGTTGTATCCAAAGTTGAAGCAGCAGCTTTCTTGTCATCATAAGCAGTCCCACTGACCTGATTACTTGGAGGTGCAACTTTGGCAACACTTCTTTTTACACCAGCAACCTTCTTTCCACCTTCTCTAAGAGCACCCATTGCAGCATTATAAGTTTCCACAGTTACTGCCCCTTCCTCAGCATATCTGATGGCTTCCCGACATAGATTGCTATACCTTGATGTCAGAGACTCCTGTCTGTGTGATTCACCAGCACGTTCATCCGATCCGACACTGCTTTTTGCATTCCTTGTCCACCGTTTTAAGATGTAATGGGATGGTAATGTAAGTACATTTGTCACAGTGAAAACAGTTAAAACGTGCCTACAAAGAATGCCTGAATACTCAAACATTTGGCAACTACAGTTAGCTCTCAACTCGGAATGGTTTAATGTGACAATATATGCCTTTTGATCGTCCTCAAATTTTGCAACCCTGAATGTGCTATTTGCCCCATCTCCTTCAATTCTATTTGCAGTATAAACAAAAGTTTCAACTAGCTCTTCTTCAAACTTTGAAAATATTTTTCTTGTATAAAGATTTGCAGCCTGTTTCTCCATTGGTGAAGGCGTCCTCAAAACTGGTGTGGTGCAAATTGTCTCAAAATCTGCTTCTATTTCCTTTTCAATCCAGCTCTCTAAAGCTCTTTCATACTGCCTAAAGAACATTGGTAATGTCGTCTGTTGGTTGACATAACCATCAAAAAAAGAACCCTCAAATCCTTGATTAGGAGATATTGCAGCAAAAAAAGAATCACGGAAGTATGCTGGAACCCATTGGGCACGAGCATTATACAATGACTGAAGCCAATCATTTCTTCTGAGTTCATATTTATCAAGGATAGAATTCCAAGATGACTCAAACTCCTCAATGGTTTCTGTCAGGTTAATACAATTATAAAGTTCAACCTGAAAATTTGGGTGCACAAGACATACATGGGCCAACTTTTCCTGACCTTCTCGCAAGACATGCCACTTGCTAATACAGTGGCGTGCTTGAGGGAAAACTTGTGAAACTGCTGTCTGTATGGCTCTGTCCTGATCAGTAATTATAGAGACAGGATGGCGATCATTCATTGCTGTCAGAAACGTCTTAAAGAGCCACAAAAAAGAAGCCTCAGAATCATCCAAAAGGAGTGCACAACCAAACAAAATCATCTGACCATGATGGTTTACCCCAGTAAAAGGAGCAAATGGTACTCTGTATTGATTTACTCTGTATGTTGTGTCCAGATTAACCGCATCACCAAAATGACTGTAAGCTGTCCTTGATCTTGCATCTGCCCAAAATACATTAGACATATGATTATCTTCATCAAGTTGTATTGCATAGAAGAAACCAGGGTTCTCAGCCTGCATTTTCTTAAAATACTCCAGCAGATTCTGAGCATCCCTCCCTAATGTCCTCTTTCGAAAAGGTGGCCTAACAGTATAATTCATCAATGTAGAATTCTTAACTGGGTGACTTGGTTCAGCAGCAGGAATATTCCTAATCCCACGAGTATTCTCAGTAGAAATGTGATTCCCATCCATAGATACATACATGACACCACTCGGAACAAGTCCCACTCCTTGATAAGTTTCAGGCATTGTCCTTCCAACACTGGAAAAATGCTTACGTGGCCGAAGGCTGTGCAACTTTCTGGAACTCTTCATGGAATGACTATGCTCCTTCACAAACTTTGTTACAACCCATTTATTTTGACCCTTTAGCTCAATCCTAATCATTGCATCACAACTGTCAGTAAACCTTCTTTTCAAAACTTCCCTACCACACACAAACTCCCTATACATATTTGCCCCATCAGCTTTAGAACGACTATGTGGGCCAGCTTTGGAGCTGAAACCCATGCGTCTAGCATACTCATCGTAGAAAGTCTTAGCAACATCATCGGAATCAAATTCCATACCCACATATGGCTCAGAAATCCCATCCTCAACATGAGATCCAGAGTTTTCAGCATTATTAACTTCGCCGTCACTAGGTTCTGCATCTCCATCATCTGCCATAGCTTGATGGTCACTTCCTTCTTCCACGTTTATCACTTGAACATCCATTTGAAACAATTTATACCACTAAGTTATTGTGCACCTATTTCATGGGTAAATGTACTGAGAAATGAACTCCATACCAGCATGCTTTAATCCTATCAAAACGAAAGTAGGTGTCATGTAAATTACCTACGCTCCAAGTAAATTCAAAATTCATCAATGCAGTTCAAGAAGATTAAAAAAATGATCTTCAAACAGCGCTCAAAACTTCTTAATAAAAAATGCCACTATCACTTCCTCAGCAACATGTGTAAAATCATTTTAACCTTGTATATTCTCAATAACAAAATGGAGCAAAACAAAGAAAAAGAACTACCAAAAGTGAGCTTGTTCAGATAATAAAAATTACCAAATTAAGCGTGACACCAAATTATTCTGTCTGATTAGAACCCAGTCTTCTATATGTTTAAAGTGTAAGTTATCAATTCAATAAGTGTAAACTAAATACAATAATTACAACACACAATTTTGACAACCAATTAATCACCACAATTTAAAATTCAAAAATTTAAAAGCGGTAGAAAATTGCAAAAAAAAAAAAAAATCAGTAAAATAGGAAGAAAAAAGAAATTATCATTTTTCACAAAACCATCCTATAAAAATTAATAAGGCCCTTAATACATACGATCATGTACTACAAAAAGGAACAAAATTGAAACTTGAAAAATTAACCCAAAAACAGGAACGGTTACAGAACTCATTCACCAAACGATTTTGCACAAATTTAAAAATTGGAAACCCTAACTTACAGCAATCACTACAAACCCTGAAACTATTAGGAGCTGACGACAAATCAGGTCACAATCTTCCAATTCGAGGGTATTCCCGGAAAATCCAATTCGTGGGAAGCTCTTCTTCTCCAAAGCGGTGGCCGAAACGCGCGCGAACAGTGAGGTTCGGGAACGAAACGACCGTGTTTTGGAGGTGGTTAGGGTTTGTGCACCACCGTGAGTTGCAGAGAAGGGAGGGGGAGAGAGTGTGAGTGCGTGTCACGTAGATTCGATATGACATAAGTACGAACGCGTGATATCTGCCGTTTGATTTAGATCGAACGGCCAGCGTTGGTTTAGACCAAACTCCTTTCACTTTTATCAAAATGGGATCTGAGATCAATTTGTGTGTTTTATGGTGGGATTTGTCAAGTGCAGGACCTATGTCTGTGGGCTCCTTAACACACTGTGCAGTGCCCCATGTTTCATCTTACTATTTTTTTCCCATTTATTTTCTATTTTTCTATATTGTTTTTGAGAAATGTTCCATAACATCACATATTTTGTTTAAGGGTAGTAAAAACGTAAAAAACTTCTCCTAAACTTTGGCTTAGTGCGATTTAGAGTTTTGAAAAAGATTTAAAAAAATATCTTGAATGTGTAAAAAAAAAAACGTTTTTGGTCTATTAGACATCCACTTTAATGATAAAAAATGTTACGTGTATTTCACGTGATAACTTAAACCTATTAAATACCTCGATGTTGTATTAAAATCAATATTAACAATAAAAATAATTAAAAATTAAAAATATGATGTAACATTTCGGACGTGTTTAGAAAAGTTGGAAAAAATAGATTATGCTGTAATTGATTATTTGTATAATCGATTATAATCAGAATTTATTTTTATTTGGGTATGTTTGCTGAAAAGTAATTTTAAAATAATCTATTTCGTTTGGATGGTGTAAAAAATAATTACTTTTTCTAATAAATTATGAAAAAAGGTATGAAGTTATTTGTTTATATTAATATTTGATGCTTTTTTAACATTAGAACTTATTTATTTTTGGTTATGTGCTATCATCAATTTTTTTTCTATTATAAGAAATTGAATAAAATTTGTAACATTTTTTATGATTGTGAAAAATAAGTGAAAATATATTATTTTTTTAGAATAGTTAAATAAAAACAATATATATTTTATTTGAATAATATAAGGAATTTTAAGATAAAAATATATATTTTTTATAGCAACATCACAACATGCACTAGTTTTTAAAGAATTTAAGTGGTAAATTCTAAATAAAAAAATGATAGTAATAGACAACATAAATTTCAATAATAAATGATATAGTGATAAACAATATAAATATTAATAATAAAAGATAAAGTAATAAAAAATAAAAGCTGAAAATGTAAAATAATCTAATCATCCTAAGTGATAGATGTTAGTAAAACAACTTTTTTTAAAATTAAAATCTTTTTTAAAAATTTAAGTCATTTCTCAAACACTTTAAATTATTTATAAAACAGCTTTTTAGACCAAAAAAAAAAACTGAAAGATAGAAAATCTATTGTTCCCATACACACACTTCATTGAAACAAAACCAACTCATTGTTAAACAAAAACATAAAAGTGAAAAAGCAAAAGCCCTTTACAAGAAGTAACTTATAGGAGGGGCAAACAAATTAAGGGTCGTGTCCCAGAGGAAAAATGGAGGATTGCATAGTGCCGCAAAGGAAAAATAGAGGATTGTGTAATGTTGCAGCAGTTGTCTGAAGTGAATGTGACATATTTTGTTAATGAAGTAGAGACAAAGGGGATTTTTCGATATTTAGTAAAATTCAAGGTTTCGCATATTTATCAAGCCTCCCAAGCTCTAGAAATACATAGAAAGATTGTTTTACCCTTGATTGATTTCATTATCTTTGAATTGGAAGTCTAATTAAAACAAATGAGTATAAGTATGTGTTTGGATTAGCTATAAAAAAAAGATTATGTGAAAAATCGATTATGTGTGTAATCGATTTTTAAGAAAATCGATTATGAAAAAAATAATTTATGTTTGAATATGTTAATTCATAATCGATTTTATGATAAAGAGTTTTGTTTGTATTATATAAAAAAAATCACTTTTATGTATTAAATTACTAAAAGATGTAAAAAATGATTGAAAAAGTTATTTGATCGAGAACAAATAAATATTTTTCTCTTAAAGCTTTTAAAATAATTTGAAATAAAATAATTAAAAGCTTAAAATAACAATTTTTTTTAAAAAAAAACTGTTTTTAGTTTTAAAAAAATAATTTTAATTTATAATTAATTTTACATACTTTAAACAAACAAAATAAATTTTAAATAAAACAGTTTTTTTATTGAGAAAAAAAACGATTATTCTAACTTAACAAAACAATGGGGCAAATAAAACCTAGCCCAACTCAGAGAAATTGTCAGGCCAAACGGGTTGAATTGCTAAAATCGTCATGGCCAACCCGAATTTATAACTCTACTTATGACATTATGGTATAATAGAGCCAATGTTGAACTAAAATATCCCTTACTTGACTCTTTGGAAGTCAAAATAATGTAAATAATCATCTTATCTCTAGCAAGTAACTTGAAATTGTAAGTCTAAACAGGTTAAATGAAGTGTCTTTAAAAAGTTTATGACATGTATTCTTCACTAAAAATGTGAATGAGACTTTTCCGCAAGTATTTAAATGGCTTCTCTTCATTTTTCCTTCTCCCTCAATTGGCATTTTGAAGAAAAATAATAAGGTAAAAAATTGAAGTGTTTATACCGTAATGCGAGTTGACTAAAATTGAGACGGATTGGGGCTGAGTGTTTTATACAAGTTTTATACAAGTCTAAGAGAAAGGTAAATGATTTAACACCTTAGCGAACTATGTTATTTTTTACACAATATAAAATTATAAAAATCCTTAAGTTAAAAAAAAAAAAAAGAACAAAATTTATGAATATTCCTAACTTTTAAACCAATAAACTTAATATTTTATAAATTAATGATATGAACTCCATAACATTAAAAAAAATACATATTATAAACATTGATTGCAAGCAAGTTGTGGACAACGTTTAACTCTTGACAATTGTTTCTAGTAAATTTTCTCTTATTGCCAACACTTATTTAATTAGATTTAATTTTGATACACTATTAGTATGACATTATTATTTAATTATATATTGATATATCATTAAATAAAATTAATTTTTGTAACTATTATCTAAAAAGTTTAACTTTATTAATAATTAGATGAAGAATCGTGCAACAGAAATTATTTTCTTTTAGATTGTGATTATGGTTTTTCTAAAATGCATGCTATATGTAAATGATATTGTTAAACTTGATGTATTCATTATAAAGCATCATGATTATTTGCATTGTAAATGTAAATTACGTGCAGAGCTTATAATGATGAAGATCATGACAAGGAAGAAGAAGAAAATGTGGGGTCCAATGGAAGTAGTACAAGAGGGGAAGAGCCTAATCAGCAAATTAACAAAGACGCAGGGGACCATGGCAAATGGTTGATAGAGGATAATCCAAGTAGCTCCAGTACCAATGGAAAATCTTTTGTGGTGGAAGAATAAGAAGTTATTCTCTTCAAGATTACCAAAGCTTACCTTCTTATGATTGTTTGTGCCATGCCACATCTCTGTTTATGGCACAAAACCCAGCTCAAAGTGATCCATGGGAATTCCATGGAGACATTTAGAATTTCAGGAGTTCACTATCCCTCATTTACTTTATTTTGATACTTTACTATTTAAAATAGTAAAATTCAATTTAAGTAAAAAGCACCACCAATTGTGGATTTGAATATGCCACAATCTATGTAATTATGTATGTTATGTGTAGTTAGGTACTATGATTAGACACTTTGTCATAGGTTTAAATTTTACATTTGTCAATTTCTTGGGACTAAACTTCAAGAGTATGACCTAGTAGAGGAGGCCAACATGTGACACGTAGGTAGTTACCAAGTTTAAATCCTTTAACAAAATTCTTGAGTTAGACAGCAAGAAATTTCCTTATAAATCCTTAGTTTTGAACTTTGGATGTAAATGATTTGTCTTGAACCGAATTAGAGAGATATATTAATTCAAGTATGGGCTAGCTGATCTTAACATAATCTAATCACAAAAATAACTAAGAAACCAAGTGCCTACCCCTTGGTATTTAAATTGTAATACAACCATATAATGTCAGTAGCCAAGAGTGGTGTGATCACTCAAAATAGAGCTCAGCTGGTCCTGATGTATCCGCTGTGAGACCATCCTTAAACATGGACCATCAATTAGACTCAGCAACAATGACACCAGCAAGTTTGAATCCTTTAGTTGTTTTGACAACTACTGTTACTGGAACATTTCCCTACTCACTTGTATCCAAGCTGCATAATACAACCCATAACCATAGATGAAGAATTAATGCAGTTGGGTTATTAATCTTCCATTTATATATATATATATATATATATATTAATAATAATAATAATAATAATAATAATAATAATAAAATAACCCCAGGTGGAAACTATGCAGATTTTATGATATTTGAGTACAAAATTTACCGGATAAAGTATCAAGTTTCTCCTTTTGTAGGTAAATCTTCTAGGAGATACTATTATGGTTCATTTCTACTATAGGCTACAACATAATTGTTGCCCGATTATTCTCTATGTTCTATTCTTGCGCCGCCAAACGCAGTCCACCCTTGTAGTCCATTATTCAGTTCTGGGTTTTGGATGATTCCTCCATTAATGTATTGAGGCTTCCGACGGTATGCCAAACATTGAGGTTGAAAACATTGTTGGGTATCCAGAACTCATTTATACACGAAAATGAATAAGAATTGAGATAAAAACTCACTATATTTCTCTGAATAGAATTTACAAGAGAATTACTCTCTATACAAAAAACTATCAAAATCTCTCAAGCTCTCTAGCTTTTCTCACTCTCTCTGGATACCCACACTTCTACTGAATGCATTTACAAGAAATGAGGGATGTCTATTTATAGGATAGGGGCTGCTGCAAATTATCAAAGTTTGGCCACCAAACTTTGGTGGTTGATGACTTTGAGCTCCTACCTACCATGCTGCTATTGTTGACATTACAACTGGAGTGGGTGGTTGACTGGTTTACTTACCAGCTGTGGGTGGCTGGAACTCTTCATCTCCCCCTCCAGCCACTCTTGGAGCAATTGTTATCTAACAAGCATTCCAGCTATGTCTCTGCATAGCTCTAGCTTTTCTTTGGTAACTGTCTTTGTTAACATGTCAGCTGGATTCTCTTTTGTGTGGATTTTCACTAATTTCAATGGTTGTTTATCTATGATCTCGCGTATCCAATGATAGCGGATATCAATGTGCTTTGTACGAGAATGGTACATTGAATTCTTACTTAAATCTATAGCACTTTGACTGTCACAATGTACCTTGTAATCTTTGTGCTTGATTCAAAGTTCTTGGAGAAAACGCTTTAACCACAACATTTCTTTCCCAGCTTCTCCTGCTGCAATATACTCTGCTTCTGTTGTGGATAGAGCAACGCACTTCTGCAATCTTGATTGCTATGAAATGACTCCCCCTGCAAAAGTGTAGAGAAATCCTAAAGTAGATTTTCTACCATCAAGATCTCCTGCCATGTCTGCATCTGTATAACCTTCCGAGGATTGGATCGGCTCCCGTAACAAAGACATATTTTTATGTACCTTTTAAATACCTCGAGAATCCACTTGACTGCCTCCCAATGCTCCTTTCCAGGATTAGAGAGAAAACGACTCACGGTACCCACTGCATGAGC
The DNA here is from genome assembly GCA_023212625.1 of Styphnolobium japonicum. Lineage (NCBI taxonomy): Eukaryota > Viridiplantae > Streptophyta > Magnoliopsida > Fabales > Fabaceae > Styphnolobium > Styphnolobium japonicum. Next base: position 10,552,014 of record JALBWW010000010.1, read on the forward strand.
AATATCTGGTCTTGTACACACCATTGCATACATCAAGCTTCCAACTGCTGAAGAATAAGGTATTGCTGACATCTTCTCTATCTCTTTCTTAGATGAGGGGCACGAAAATCTTGCTCAACTTGAAGTGATTGGCTAATGGAATGCTTACTGGTTTGGCATTGTGCATATTAAACCTTTTGATCACTCGTTCAATATACTTCTCTTGAGATAGCCATAACCTGCTGTTCTTCCTGTCTCGAACTATATGCATTCCAAGAATCTATTGAGCCGGTCCTAGATCCTTTATGTCAAAAGACTTGGAGAGTTCCTTCTTCAGCTGTTTAATTTTCGTTGCATCTTGTCCCACAATCAATATATCATCTACATATAGTAGAAGAGCAACGAAATTTCCATCCGAAAACCTCTGAGTATAAATACACTGATCTGCAGCAGTTCTCTTGTAGCCTTGACTCACCATACACGAGTCAAACTTCTTGTACCACTGTCTTGGTGCTTGCTTTAGACCATACAAGCTCTTTTTCAGCTTGCAAACGAGGTTCTTGTCTGAGACCTCGAAACCTTCTGGCTGCTGCATGTAGATTTCTTCTTTCAGATCTCCATGAAGAAATGTTGTTTTGACATCCATCTGTTCAAGCTCTAGGTTTAAACTGGCTACCAAGTCAAGAATAACCCTTATTGAAGTCATTTTTACTACTGGTGAGAAAATCTCATCAAAGTCAATTCCCTTTTTCTGCTGGAATCCTTTGACTACCAATCGAGCTTTGTGTTTCACCACTTTTCCGCTACCATCTTTCTTCAGCTTGAATACTCATTTGTTTTTCAGGACCTTTTTCCCTTTTGGAAGATTAATTATCTCATAAGTATGATTTTTCTGCAATGATTCCATATCCTCTTGCACTGCGAACAACCATTTTTCTTTATCCTTATCAGATATGGCTTCTTGAAAATTTTCTGGTTCGCCATCTTCAGTAAGTAAACTGTACTTAGATTCTGGATATCTTTTCGACGGAATCCGACCTCGTTCAAATCTTCGAACTTCTGGATTAGGAGATTCACCATCATCAATTCCTTGTGATGGTCCTACATCTTCTGGTGGATGAGGTTGTGTCTCCCCCTGCTCAACACCCTCTTCTTCTTCCTCCTCTTCTGCTTCTGGTATTTCCTCAGGCACTAGATTGTTACCTGTGGCAAACTGTGCTGGTGCTGAACTTGAAATATCTTCTTGGGCACTGGATTTTGGAATTTGAGACATTGTGGGCTTTTCAATGTCTTTTATCGTCTGATTTTCATGGAACACTATGTCCCTGCTTCTGATCACCTTCTTCTCCTTTGGGTCCCATAACCTGTATCCGAATTCCTCATCTCCATAGCCTATGAAGATACAAGTGGTTGTCATTGCATCGAGCTTTTGTCTAAGCTCCTTGGATACATGCGCAAAAGCTAAACAACCAAATACTCTCATATGAGAATATGAAGGATGCTTACCAGACCATACTTTCTCTGGAACTTCAAAATCCAACGGTGCTGATGGTGATCTGTTGATTAGGTAGCAGGCGGCTCTAACTGCTTCTCCCTAGAATGGCTTTGGCAGCTTAGCCATACTGAGCATGCTTCTGACTCTTTCCATAATGGTCCGGTTCGTTCTCTCGGCTACACCATTATGTTGTGGGGTGCGTGGGACCGTCTTCTCATGTCGGATGCCTTGACTCCTGCAATAGGCATCAAACTCCTTGGAAGTGTATTCGCTTCCATTATCAGACCGAAGACACTTTAACTTCTTTCCAGTTTCACGTTCTACCATGACATGAAATAGCTTGAAGTAATTAAATACCTGGTCCTTTGTTTTCATGAAGTACACCTACACCTTTCGAGAAGCATCATCAATGAATGTCAGAAAGTACCTGTTTCCGCCTAATGATTCCGCCTCCAAGGGACTGCAAACATCAGGGTGTACTAAACTGAGCAACTCTGATCTTCTCGTTGAAGAGAAACTGAAAGAGACTTTATGTTGTTTGCCAAACAAACAATGATTGCAAGGATCTGGAGCAATATTCTTGGCAATAGTAATAAGCTCCTTTTTCTCCAGGGTAGACAAACCTTTTTCACTCATGTGACCAAGCCTCTGGTGCCACAGATTTTGAGAAGCCTCTTTTTCTACTATGTTGAGACTGTCTGCACATATCTTCACATAAGTTTTATATAAAGTACCACAAATATGACCTCGAGCGATTACCATGGTGCCCTTTGTTAATTTCCATGCGCTATTGCAAAACTGATGACCATAGCCCTGTTTGTCAAGAGCTACTCCTGACAATAAATTCAACCGAAGATCTAGCACATGTCTGACATCCTTCAAGGTGATTGTGCTCCCCACATTTGTTTGGATCTTAACATCACCTATTCCAGCAATCTCAGAGAAACTGGAATTTCCCATCTTCACTGTTCCAAAGTCACCAGCTTTATATGTTGTGAAGAAATCTTTGTGGGGAGTCACGTGGTAGGATGATGCAGTATCTACTACCCATTCTGTGTCTTCTCTTGAGACGTGTAGGCAAGTCTCATTATTGATGGAACAGAAAGCTATCTCTCTAGGGATAGTGACAAAAGTGTCTCCATCATTATTCTTTGGTTGAGAACTACCTTGCCCTTGCTCTCACTGCAATCTTCAACAGTTCTTCTTTAAATGACCTTCCATTCCACAGTGGTAGCACTTGTATGTCGGCCTTCTTCCATCTGTGGATCTACCTCTACTCATGCTTCTTCCCCTTCCATTGCTTCGACCATTTTCCTGTTGTCTCCCTCGGCCTTGACTACTTCTTTGTTGTCTCCCTCGGTTTTCTATTATAAAGGCATGAGACTGGTTCATGCTCATATCCTTTCTTCTGGCCTCTTCGTTGAGCAGGGCATCTTTAACCAAGGACATGGTAAGTTTTCCATTTGGAGCCGAATTACTGAGAGAGACTACTAGCGTCTCCCAAGTGTCAGGAAGTGAACTGAGAAGTAAGAGTGCTTGTGTTTCATCCCAAGCTCCATTTCTACAGATGACAATTGGTTTATCAAGCTCTGAAATTCACTTGTGTGCTCGGCAACTGAAGTTCCACTACTCAGTTTCAGATTAACCAATTGCCTCATTATTAAGGCTTTATTCCAAGCGGTCTTTGCCTGATACATGCCCTCCAGCTTTGTCCAAAGGGTATATGCGTCTGTTTCTTTTGCAATATGGTGGAAGACACTATGATCAATTCATTGACGAATCTGACCAATAGTTTTTCTGTTTGATTTCTTCCACTCTGCTTCTTTTGTAGGATCAGGGTTTACACCCTTTAATTCCAGGGGATCGTACAAATCTTTACAACTACGGAGATCTTCCATCCGAGGTCTCCATAGTGTATAGTTGGTAGATGTGAGCTTTAGCATTGCTCCTGATAATGCAGATTCCTCCATTTACACTAACTTGTTCAAAGACAAAGTTGAATTCCTTCGAAAGTAAAAAACACCGTTGCGTCTGGAACGGTCGAAAATAGGAAATTTGACTCTCTTAAGTCAGTTAGTAATTTCTAAAAGATCAATGGCTAAAGTATAATTTCAGAAAATTTAGGGATCAAATTGTAATTTCTGAAAAATCAGGAGATAAAATATAATTTCAAAAACTTGAACGATCAAATTGTAATTTATGAAAGATCAGAGGCTAAAGTATAATTTCATAAAATATAGGGGTTAACCTGTAATTTTTGAAAGTTCAGGCTGGATGATGACGTGGCTGTCGACGTGGCACTCACTAATGCTGCGTGGCGCTGATGTGGCGCTGACGTGGTGCTAACTGGGTCGTCTTCAACCTTGGTTTGGAGAGTGGGGAGAGTGGGGAGAGTGACGCCCACTCTCAGGCGAAGCTCCCGGAGAGTGCGGAGAGTGTGGCTTCGTCCGGCGTCCGTTTGGCCTGCCGAAAATTCCATTGTGCTCGTCTTGACACCAGGAATCTGTTGGAGTGGTCAAAACACCAAATGGAGGTGTTTGAAAAATTCGAATTTTAAGAGCAGAGACTTTGTACTTTCAAGAAACTCTCTCAACACTCAACTCAAGCTCTGATACCACTTGTTGGATATCCAGAACTCATTTAAACACGAAAATGAATAAGAATTGAGAGAAAAACTCACTCTATTTTTCTGAATAGAATTTACAAGAGAATTACTCTCTATACAAAAAACTCTCAAAATCTCTCAAGCTCTTCGGCTTTTCTCACTCTCTCTGGATACCCACACTTCTACCGAATGCATTTATAAGAGATGAGGGATGTCTATTTATAGGATAGGGGCTGCTGCAAATTATCAAAGTTTGGCCACCAAACTTTGGTGGTTGATGACTTTGAGCTCCTACCTACCATGCTGCCATTGTTGACATTACAGCTGGAGTGGATGACTGACTGGTTTACTTACCAGCCATGGGTGGATGGAACTCTTCAAACATGAGGACCCACAATTAGAGTGAATGTTTTAGTAATATATGAAACACTTGAAAATAGAAAATGTTATAGGGAGAGCTCACTTCAATGCTAGCAGTGTAATCATAGGACAAAGCTTTGGCTTCAAAACTGTAAAGGCATATGAGATATTACTTCTATATATTCTGATTTTCTTTCATTGATCAATAACATCAACAAATAGAAGAGGAAACGAAAACTAAATAGAAGAGCATTCAATCAGTTAATGAGCACTCAACATACGTGAACCTGTTGCTCATTCATTTCACCAACTAATGACGGAAGACGAAACAAGTGGTCATTCATCTCAGTAAACGAAGACCAAGCAAGAGGGAGAATGAAGAGTTGGGGATGTGAGTCTTGGGATGAGAAAGGAACTGAGGGAAGAGCGGAATTTGCTATGTGGCTGATGGAAGGAGAAATGATTCATCATAGTAACGTATGGTTGATGGGAGGTGAAAGGATTCATGTTAGTAACCAAAGCCTAAGCTAGAGGGAGAATGAGGCGATGTGGCTGATGGGTGGGAAAATGAGGTAAGCTGGAGATATGACTAACATGTGTATGCTAGGTGGCAAAAAAGAATAGCAAATAAAATCTCATGTGGATATTAAATAGAGTTCAACTAAGTTAACATGACTTTCATTCGTTTTGTGAGTTAGAAATTATATGATAATTTACAAATATAATAATTGGTATATGATCAATGACACCATCAATAGACAAAAGAATAGGTATAGGTGTCAATTCCCAAGTTACGCTTATTCAAGTTGGGTTGGACCAACTCACAATGTGTGTGGGTTAGTAAATAGTTAGTTCAACCCAGCCTATGCGGATAGGGAGTTGGCTTGGCCCATAAGCTATTTTTTTGGTCTTTTTTTACTTTTTATTTTATTTATAATAATAAGTTATTGATAAATTAAGCTTCTACATCAATCTAAGCCTACAAAAATTATGTACGCAAATTAGATACAAGTATAACAGAATATATTAAGTGTCATCAGCTTAGACAATGAAGATTTATTACATTATTTTCGACATAAACGATTTATGATATATTCATGAAGTATTTTTTGAACCATAAATTAATCAATTCAAGGAACTAAAACAAGTAAATATCATATTTCCAGTGAAGAAAAAAAGAAAAACTTAAATGTATTTACTAAATTTAATTCTTTTTTTTAAAAAACTAAATAAAACTAATCAAGTAAAGATATAAATAAATAATAATAAAATTAAATACATAACATAAAAAAAATTTCATATAATTAGACCATTAAGTTGACTTATTGTTGACTGGCTCATATTAAACCAACCTATTTTGAAGCTGAACTAGATCAACCTATAATTGATTTGGGTTAAAAAATTTCTAATCAAACTTATATTTTTTTTATCGAGTTATTTAACCTTACCATAAACTCGGCCATTTTTGAGCCAATAGACTAACGAATGGGTTACATGAGCTTTCTCATACAGATATCCACTTCCCATTGGAAACGAATATATCAATTCATTCCTTAATCATTCCAACATCACCCCATTTATTGTTCAAGTAAATTTTGGGCCAGAGAAACCCAGCAATGCACGAGACACTAAATTTCTAAGATGAATCACAAATGACTGAAACACCATTATAATGTTTTTTTAAGAATTCTCTCTACTTTTTCCTATACTAATATTTTTTCGAGGCAATTTAAAATAACAGCCTGTCTTTAAAACATAGTATAAAACCCAGTCAATAAACCAAATTGGCGTACATTAATTAGACCTTGCTCGAATAAGTATTTTAAAAAGAAATTATATATATATTTTTTTCATATAATTTTTTTTATTAAAAAAATTATTTTGTATTTAGATATAACGTTTAAGAAATATTTTTAAATAATATAAGAACTTTTAAATTTGTTCGGATAGAAAGAACAAAATAACTTTATAGCAAAGTTACTAAAATATAAAGTGTCTAGAATGAGGAAGACATGTTTTACGAGAAAAAAAGATTAGACATTTAATGTAATTTTTAAAAAAGGTAAATGGTATTTTTATCATAAAATCATATTAAAAATTACTTTTACTTTTTTTTTTTTTAGAAACTAATGATCATTAACTTTTAAAATAAGTGATAACTGAACTTTTTTTTAACTTCAATTTTGTTAAAAAGTTGCATCCAAACATATTTAGAATATGTCTAGGTAAAAAAAAAATTATATAGAAATAAGTATTTTTATCAATAAAAAAACACTACTAACATAATAAATGACTGTTTGGATAAGTTTTTATTGTTTTAAAAAAGTTAAAGTTAAAACAAAAAATGTTTTGGTGCGTTTTTTTAAGCAATATTATGGAGCTTAAAAAAAAAATTCATGCAATAAATGAGAGAAAAGATAAAAAAAAATACTTTTTGATAATTATATTCAAACATTAAATAACTTTTATTTTTCATAAAAATTTTACAAAAAAAAACTATATTATAAAAGAACGTTTTTAAAAGTTTATACAAAATAAAGTCTCCAATTAACTACATCAACTAAGAATTACATGATATTTCCACAAAACAAAAACTAAACGACAGATCTTTCTAACCGACAGAGACTTTCTATCCGAATATGATTTGACAAGAAATCATTTCAGTAACCCATCTTTGCAAGATTGGAATCTGAATTGGGGCACAGAACATTTGGATTATAATCCCAAGGAATAATTTTCTCATGCTAATTTGTGAACTGGACCTGCATGTGGTTAGCGTTAGCGGTTGGAATGGGTTTATTTTAGATGTTATTTGCTCACATACTTATAACTCACTACTTCTATAACCATAGACATGGTAGAATTTGAGTTACATTGAACTCATCTAAATTCTAAATAAACTTGGTTAAAAAAATTATGTACAACACATGTTTCTGCACACCACTCATATTTCAACTTATCTTTCAATATTTTTAGCCAACAATAGACTTCTTGCTAAGTTCAAAGTTTTTTGTAGTCTCCGTGTGAAGGTTGACTTGCATAGTATATAGTTGACTTGAATACTATATAGTGTTTAGAGTCCTAGAATGCAGAGAAGAACCAATAAATTTACAGATTGAAGCGCTTGAGATTTGAGAAGTAACAGAACCTCGTCACAAATTGTGGAGCTGAGATGTGCTGTTTATGATTGTTGCACTCTGGTCTGGTGTCCCCTTCCATTCTTACATTAGTCAAAGCGTCAGGTTCTCGCTTTCTTTTGCTCTGTCTTTCTTCTTCCTTTGCTGAAATTCTTCTACTTTATCTTTTGTTGTTGCTCATTTTCTGGAATAGAATTCACACGTTTTTGGTATGAAAATTTTGTTCACACAAACAATGGAAGTGCTAAACTTTTACATAAAGAACAAGATTTTCAGATTCAAATTTTGTAGGAGATCTAGAATGGAAAAATAGGTTGAACATACCAAACTAGTAGCTCTAAGAACATAGTTAATTTGTGTGCAGGAACGGATTTAGGAGAAGCCAGGGGCTTGGCCCCCCATTTGGACTCCCCTATTCTCCTTCCTAAACTTAGAATCTCTCCCATGCCTTGTTTGAGAAAAGAATCTTTTTATTTTGTTTTTAAGTATTTATATTTTATGAATATTCTACTATAATATAATAGATAATAAATGTGTATTCTGCAATATTTAATAATAGTTCTTTTTTTCTTATGAAAAAAAGGTTATCATGATATCAAAGAAAAATTGTCAATTGGTAAGTTCACTTTGACATATGATATATGTTATGCGTTTAAGTTTTCACACAACAAATATTTATTTATCATCTTAGTTTTATTTTATTCTTGTCCCCCCTTTTTTTCCTGTGATTCATAGTGGATTCTTCCCTTTTTCTGTGAGACTCTTCCTGAATCTGCTCACTAATTTGCATTTTTGAAACTGGTACTTGGTATATATATTATCCAGTTTTGTAATCTGAAAAAGTAACGAAGATGCCAATGATGAAGGAAATGGAGTTACAAGAGAATGGTTCATCTGAAAGGGAAAATGAACACAAAGATTTGATAATTCACATGGCAGCCATGTTAGAAAGCGTGGAGCTTCCCTTAGTGTCAAGTTGTTGTATCTACAAAGTACCTCAGAAAATTCGCAAACTAAATGAAGAAGCATATACTCCTAGGATTGTTTCCATTGGCCCATTTCACAACGGAGACAAGAGATTAGAATCAATGGAAGAACTCAAATTGAGATACTTAAAGAGTTTTCTAGAAAGAACTCAGAAGGGGTTGGGGGATTGTATTGGATTCATCAAAAAGTGGGAAGAAATTATTCGATGTTGTTATTCAGAGACCATTGAACAAAGCAGTGATGATTTTGTAAAGATTATTGTAATCGATGCTTGCTTCATAATTGAGTATTTCCTTCGATCTCTAGAGTGGCCACAAGAAGATCCTTTGTTATCCAAACCATGGCTGAGGTGTGATGTAAAGCTTGACTTGATATTACTTGAAAATCAGCTTCCTTGGTTTGTTCTTGAAGAGTTATTCAACCTAACCGAACCTACTTCCTTAACTGGTGAAGTTTCCTCATTTTTTGATGTTGCTTTCCACTATTTTCGGGTCCACTTCCTGCAGAGTATATTGCCTAGTGGAGCAGCCAGTAGCAAGTTCACCATCCACTATTTTCATGAGCACTACCAGCAGTATATAATGAAGCCTGATCAACTTAGTATGCAACTGCAAAACCTCACTGCTCTGCTAAGGATCTTTTACTTACCACCTGATAGGCTACCAAAAAGAAAAAAAGGAGTAGTCAAGCATCTATATAGTGCAAGCCAGCTAATGGAGGCAGGTGTGAAGCTCCATGTTGGTCAAGACCAAAGTGCACTTGAGTTACAATTTGCTAAGGGTGTGTTGACAATACCAAAATTTGAAGTTTGTCACTGGACTGAGATTCTTATCAGAAATGTAGTTGCGTTTGAGCAATGTCATTATCCATTTCAGACCTACATTACTGATTACATAATCCTCCTGGATTTCCTTATTGATACTAGCCAAGATGTTGATACACTTGTTGACAAGGGAATCATGGTTAACACATTGGGTGACAGCAGTGCGGCAGCTAATATGGTTAATAATCTGTGCCTAAATGTTGTCCAGGAAAATATTAATGGTGGTTATATATGTCTCTGTAAAAAATTGAATTGCTTTTATGAGGATCCTTCCCATAAATATAAGGCAATCTTTATACATGACTACTTCAGCACTCCCTGGAAAATAGCATCTTTCATCGCTGCAATTGTACTACTTCTTCTTACCCTAATTCAGGCCATATGTTCTGTAATCTCTTTATTTTAGGTCAAAACTCTTGTACTCTCCATTCTTAAATAATATTGTAGTGTTGGCTATTTGAAAAAAGGGCAAACAAGAAGAAATGTTACATTGTTCCTTAAATCATTAAAGATGGGGGGAAAAATCATAAACATTACTTGATTTTATCCTATTTTAAATTAGCGATCATGAGTTTTTAGATATAGGTGAGAGGTATTTAAACTTTTTGATTTAAATTATGCGCATGATTCAATCCTTGAATTATTTGAAGTTGTTTTATGTTAGTTCCTATCTTAGATAATAAAAGAAGTAATGTGAAACGAGTCTTAATAATGTAAAGGCTAAATCCTAATATAATTTAAATTAAAGATTAAATTGCAAGCAAAGTACATTTTTAAGGATCAAAATGCCAAACAATGTAAAGTTTAGGAAGTGTCTATATATATATTTTTCTTAAGAGAAATATATTGTTGTGTTGGTTCTCAAATAAAAAAGAATAAATTACAACCATAAATTACACTTAATTCTATTTTTTGACTTTAATTAATTATTGACTTAACATTATTAAGTAACTCAAAAAAAAAAAAAACTCACTTATAAATAGTTATTATTGAGCTTTATATTACAATAAAAGTTTTTGAAGATTAATCTTGTGATTTGTTTTTAAAAAAAATTCAAATTACCTTTTTAATATAAAAATAAAATGTATGTTAAATGGTCAAAGTGAGTCTATTTTAAAATCTTGAATAATTAAAGTAATGTAAAGTAAATGTTAATAATCGAAATAAGCTTATTTTAAAATCTTAAATGACATACAAAATAAACATTAATGACCAAAATGATATTAAATAAAAGCATTATTGGGCAAAATTTCTTTTCCCCTATATATACAGAAGTGCAGTATGACTACTAGGCTCAAAAACCCTTTAACCCATTGTAATCTCTGCAAGGCAATTGGATCAAGCTGCACAATTCACAGTCCCCTCACTACTAATATTGCCACTTCCTACTTCTTCCATTAAAGAAGAAAAAAAAACCCTCAAATCCAATTGCTAAGCTTTTTCTCTCTTTTGCCAAAAAGCTCACTCAGAAATGAAGACCATTCCCCTGATTCTAATGGGTTGTGGTGGCGTTGGTTGTCAACTTCTCCAACACATTGTCTCATGTCGTTCTCTTCACTCTACACAGGTATTCCTTTGGCTTCACAGTTATGGCTTCTTCCTTCCTGCTTTCAGATTCTGTTTTCTTTTCCTTTCAAAATCGTTGCTTTAACTTGAAACTGGAAACTCTGTGATGGGTTTCTGATAACCCATTTGTCTTCTAAACACTTATTTGCTTCTGGGTTTTGCCCAAAATGCATCTTGCTATTGACCAATGTAAATTATGATCCTTTTCAGACATTGATGGAAATGGGTTCATAAAATTTAAGTGTTTTGTTGGCTGAAATTTTTATTTTTTTATTTTGATTTTTATGGCAGGGCCTTTGTTTGAGAGTTGTGGGAGTTTGTGATAGTAAATCTTTGGTGGTTACAGAGGACTTGTTGAATAAGGGGTTGGATGACAGCTTCTTGTTAGAACTTTGCCGGGTCAAGCTTGGTGGCAACTCTCTATCAAAACTTGGTGATTCTGGTAGATATCTATGCTTAGCTTGTCATGGTGGTGATATGAATCTTTTTTTTTTTTGGTGTGTTTCTTATGCTTACTTGTTAGTTCTTATTTAAAGGAGAATGCCAGGTATTTGTGCATCCAGAATCACAAGGAAAGATTCTAGAGATTGCATCTCATCTTGGTAAAAAAACAGGTTTGTTGATTTTTTTTTTCATATCACGCAGTTCCTGCTTATTGTGATTGATTTTAAAGCAAATGCAAAATAAGAATAAACTTCCATGCTTTCAATCACTAAGACAGATGTTATCTCTGAATTTTTTGGTTATAGGTTTGGTCTTTGTAGATTGCTCTGCCAGCTCTGACACTATTGCGGTGCTAAAACAAGTGGTAGATATGGGTTCTTGTGTTGTTATGGCAAATAAGAAGCCTCTTACATCTACAATGGTGAGATCATCTTAAATGTTTCTTAGTAATTGTTGAAACAGAGGGTAGGAGATACATAATTTTTGTTAAGGCGAGAAAAACTATTTATACCTGATTTTCTTTTACCCTCTCTGCGAAACCTATGGTATCATGTAGAACATAATAAGAAGGTTTCATTATAATTATTTTGTGAAGTCAAAGCTAAAGTTTTAGTTTCTTCCCCCTCACTTTGTTTCTTTGTTCAATAATTGTGCTTTCCTCTTCTAATAACAACTCTTATATGGAACAGGAGGATTTTGAAAAACTTTTCACATATCCGCGTCGTATCCGGCATGAGTCAACTGTAAGTGATATTGTTTCTTGCCTCCACTAGAGTATCAGTATGTATAATAATAATGCAGCATATGTGACAGTATGGAAAATAGTATTGACTAATGAAAGTATTGATTTTCAACAAAGTGAAATATAAACTGCAACATTGTTTCTAGAATTTCTTTAATTTGTTATACTTCTATCTTTAACTCTGATCTTACGGTATCCAAATTAGAGTCTGTACAAGTTTTGAATATCTTGTATGGATCCACAATCTGCAAGCAATTGCTCTGCTAAAATTGTTTAAGCAATCTTTACCTTAATAAAGAAGGAAAAGGAAATCCAGGGGAAATTTTGAACCTATATGGTCTGGTTTGCCCACAGTAGTTTGATGAACTCATCTTAAAATAACCTATCAAAGAACTTGGTCTAATGTCATCTTACCCTAGAATTAAGTAGGGAAAGTTCATGAATACAAGGTGTGTGCACGACTTACGAATATATAAAAATATGGGAAATCCCAATAAGAAGAAAAAAGGACCTAATATATGAATTCTAATCTAATTTTGAAATGTAAGATGGAAACTATCTTATTTTCTTTCTTTTTAATAATTTTAGAAATGATTTTAAAATTGTCTTATTATGTTCTTATTGAACAAAATGTAGGTCTCTTTTTATGTGTAACTGTATGTTATGCATCTTCTCAGAGTCATTATATATGTTTATTTCTGCCGCTTGCAGTTGTCTCATCATTCTGTTTTTGAAATTTAATATAAATGATTTACAAGAATAGATTTTTTGTTGACTTGCTACTGGAGTCTAGACTACAAAAATTTCTGATGAGCTTTCTGCAAACTTTTTATAAGTTTTTCAGAAACTATTGGATACAAATACTATATAATCCCCTTACTCCCCTCCTAATTACTTTTTAAATGACAAAATTATTGGAATCAATGTCTTTCTAATAAGGGCATATTTGGTGTATTTGGACCTAATATTCAAAGAGAAATCAAAACGGGAATGGAATTTGGTCAGAAGAAATGGACATTGAGACATTCCTCTTGAATGTTTGATTCCATTAGGAATGGAATCATGATTTCATTCCATTCTTATGATTGTTACACAAGAATGGGATTAGGATCTCTCAATGACAAAAAATACCTATGAAGTGCAAGAAGCATGATGGTCAATACCAGCCTTGCCTGTGGTGTGCTACAAATGGTGCCCAATAGTGGTCTGCCGGTGACATTAGGAGGGGTAGCCAACAACGGCCTCACCAGTGACTTTGGTGGCTAGTTGTGGTCTGTCAGTACTTCAGCATGGGGCAGCCAACAACCCCTTCAACAGTACGGCACGGGTTTTGCAGTGGAGAGCCACATTATTAAAGGAATGGGGTTGTAATGTGAATTGGGCCAAAATGGTCACTATAAAATTTTCTTATTCAAGCCAAGTAGGGAATCATGAGTCCAACCTGCAACATTTTTGAAAATAGGAGATTGGGATTGGGAATGTGGTTGCTACTACAAGCAATTTTGTATGCCAAACAAGTGGGAACTGTGCATGGAATAATGTGACCATTCTTGTTAAGTTGTAATTAAAACGCAGCGTTTTGAAATGTGGAAAAATTGAAGGTGGCAAATGCACAAGAAAGGGGTTTGAATTGTGCTAGGAACTTTGATACATTTTTCTGCAACCTTACAGAACCTTTCTCAACTGGTGTCACTTGGAGTTGAAAAGGGTCAGTTTAATAGATAACAGCGCAGAGTAGTGTGACCTTACTCAACTTGAGTTGTAAATCAGAGTTTGAAGAAAATTCTCTTCTTCAAAAGAAATTTCGTTTCTAAAAACAAGAAAACTGATGCACACTCAAAGCTTGATTCTAAATCAAATTCTGAAAAGCGGAATCAGTTGTTAATTAAATTTGAATCTTGGCTGAAAGTGATTTACCTGGTGAACAAAGTGAGTTCTGTTATATTTAAAAACTTAGATTCAAGTTGAGACAAGTGCAAAGCACAGTTAGTAACAGAAGAGTTAAGAGAGAAAAGCTAACACAGGAAATTTATACTGGTTCGGCTAAATCAACGTGCCTACATCCAGTCCTCAGTCACCATTGAGATTTTGTTTGCCGCAAGTATTCTTTCTTCAAAGCTAGCTTCTCCAAGCTAGATTACAAGTAGTCTTTCTTCTACACTAGCCTCTTTAAGCTAGATAAAAAAACAGATACCTATCACACACTAGCTCAACATGCTGGAAATCACTTATGGTCACTAATGGGTCAAGGATACAAGTAATAATGAGAGTTTGTGTTTGAGTAGGCTCTAAAAACACTCACAAAGTGGATTACAAACAGTTGTTAAGAGCTTTACAAGATCTACTCAGAAAATTTTCTGGTACAGTAGAGTGTAGAAAAGCAGGGTATGAACTCAAGCAGGGTGAGCTTAATGCAGAATACTGTTCTATTGCACCTCTTTCAAAAATTTTAAGTTCAATCCTGTAAATACCCCTCAAACACTAGTCGTTGATGTTCAGAGGGCCTTGGATAGCGCACATAGAGAGAAACTAGCCATTGAGGCTGTCGCACTGCACTGTGTCAGAGAAACAACTTTTATAATAACGGCATTGACTAGAGTGCTGATGATGACTTTGTTCTACTCGACCTTGCTCGACTTGACCTTTCTCATCTCGGTCTTGCTCAACTTTATCATGCTCAACTGGAATTCTTCAAGCTTGTCCTTTCTGAACTTGATTTCTTCAAAGTACACCTTGCTCATCTTGTGTCTTTTAGACTTCTAATCTTGTTCAAAGGGCTTCAAACTTTCTCAGCTTGCTTGTGACCTTTCTCAGTGTGTTGGTATTGGTTCTGATCAACCTTTCTCAGCTCTTCATGATGCTTCTCATCAGTTGTTGATCATTATGAACTTATCCTTGATCTTTCTCATCTCGAAATATGAGCGGCTGCAAGTCAATTTTCATATCTAAACAAGAATCTACAGCATAATTAGAGATCAAAAGATAATTCAAATAAGATAGTTTTTTGATCATCAAAACATGATTATCATTAAGGCTTTGGATCTTACAAAATTTAGATGGAGAAATGTTAAATTTGCAGTTCTCGTAGAATACAAATTATTTCAGATGTTTTCTTTGTTCTTTTAGTCATTTTTATTTTTGAAAGATCGATATTTCATATTGTCTCTAGTTCATGATCTTAGTCATTGACTCATTAAACTTTTATATGTAGAAGAGACTGGAAGATAAGTAATGCTTTGTTATGTTTATTAATCATCAATTTACTTCATTATATTATCTCTGTTCAGTTTATTAGTTTCTTACACAACTTTCTGACACAAGTATTTTGTTATTGTTCAAGAATGATGTTTATATGCTTAAATCAGTTCTCCACAGAAACAGTCAGTTTTGTACTTGTTTGTTAAGTAAATCAATTTCTTGAATTCATCTTGATGGTGAAATGTGCTTTTAATGGGCCTTGCACATTTGTCAGATGGTCAAATAATGGAATTAAAATTATGATTTGACTTAATGGGCATATTGAAATATCAATGGATCGAGGGGCTTATACTGATCTGGTTGTGATTTCTTTAAAGGTAGGTGCTGGTCTTCCTGTGATAGCATCCCTGAATCGCATAATCTCTTCTGGTGATCCTGTTCATCGCATTATTGGGAGTTTGAGTGGTATAATATCTTTCACGGCCCTATGGTTATTCTCCAGATATTAATTTTTGGTGCTTGATCACGTAATCTTAATAGGCAGTCTTCCACATAACTAAAAGCTATTTTTTGATATTGTAATTTATGCTGGATGCTCCTACTAGGGACATTGGGGTATGTAATGAGTGAGGTTGAAGATGGAAAGCCACTTAGCCAAGTTGTTAGAGCTGCTAAAAGTCTGGGGTACACTGAACCAGGTCAGTGACTGTGCTACGTTTGGGATTGTACTCTTGATATGTGAAGCTTATTGATCTGTATAATTTCTATGTGTAAAAAATGATATTTCAGTCTACTTTAAGATTTGGTTTTAAGTTCCAGGAATGCTTGCGCATTTTTGTTCTATGGTGCTAGATCATTACTAATACTTAGAGTTGAAAAATGACTTGTCTTATTAGAGGAATTACTCGATCATTGAAACAAACTTAATTGACCTATAATAACCTCCATTCACATCAGTCTCCTATCTCCTGCTGGTCAACAGCAGCTTGCTACCAGATGCTAGCTATGGGCAGCACCCTCGCTCTTGATGGTCATCTAAAATCCTTTGTTGATGTCAACTGGTATCTGCCATTGGTTCTTTATCAGTGCTTCCTAGTTACTTAGAGTTGAAAAATGACTTTGTCTTATTAGCGGAATTACTCGATCATTGAAACAAACTTAATTGACCTATAATAACCTCCATTCACATCAGTCTCCTATCTTCTGCTGGTCAACAGCAGCTTGCTACCAGATTCTAGCTATGGGCGGCACCCTCCCTATTGCTGGTTATCTAAAAATCCTTTGTTGATGTCAACTGGTATCTGCCATTGGTTCTTTATCGTCCCCTGAGCTAATTGCTATTGATGTTCAAATTTAGTGATGTCGAATGTCTGTTTCTAACTTATGCACACACCTAGCATGACCAATTTTTTAGTTTCTTAGAAAATGTGCTCTTTGATGTTATGATCAATGAACAATTGGAGCTTGTAAATGAAAATAAAATTTTGGTCACTTTACTAGGGCTGAAAGGTATTTCAAAAGGGAATTAGATTTTGGTCAGTTGTAAGGATCATTACCATTTTATGTGACAACTGTTGGTCCACCTCATGGCAGATTTTTGAGAGACATAATAAGATCTTATAAACAATCCTAACTCATTATTTTATTAATTCTAACATTTCAATTCAACTACATATATTTTTCCTTTAAACCCTTTATATTTTGATTTTGAATGAGCTAAAGTTATGAAATAGATTCTTAGATATGGTATTGGCATGATTAATGTTCTATTTTTGCTCATTGGCTTTTGTGCTGTGCTATACAGTTATTTCTTGATAATTTACCTTTAAGTGTGTGGGTTATTTATACATATTATCATATTGCAGATCCGCGTGATGACCTTGGTGGAATGGATGTTGCTAGAAAGGTTCAATGTGGTTTGGTTTATTTCTGTGAAGTTTATTTTCATAGTTGTTTCTGCTCTATTTAAAAGCCCAGAATGTCTTGCAATCAGCAGAAAATGCTTGTCTGGTCTGACAGGGCTTTGAACAAGTGTATGGTACTGAAGCATAAACTTGATTGATGCCCAATTTTTATAATATGCATATCAATTTACACTTGTAGGAAGAAATCTCAGTTTAATTGGCCAGAGTTAGCAGAATCCATGCATGTCCATTTGGTGATTTTGCTCACAAAAAAATGTTGCTTGCTATTAAAAGAAGTTTATGGTGTATGCGCTTTGTGTGGCTAGCGGAGCTTGAGTTTTCATTTCTGAAGATGTGATGTTGGAGTTTATCAATTTTTAAGTTGGTCATTTCTTATCCTAGGACCTTCAGTACTATTATAGAATAACGTTTGTTGATTGCGTATTATTATGAATAGTAACTTAAATGTGCTGATATTAACTTTCTGTTTTTTTTGTGCCAATGCCAAAACAGGCTTTAATTCTTGCTCGAATACTTGGCCACCAGATTAATCTGGATAGCATTCAGGTTTGTATGACATTAGTTCTATTCTACTTCCCTCCCCCTTCCCTTTCTATTTTTGGGCCAATTTTTTCTGTTATGTTTATATACTCATTTTACAGATCGAGAGCTTGTATCCCAAAGAAATGGGGCCCAATGTAATGACTCTTGAAGACTTCCTGGGCCGCGGGCTCTTGTTGCTGGATAAAGATATTCAAGCAAGAGTTGAGAAGGCATCTTCAAATGGAAATGTGCTGCGCTATGTCTGTGTGATTGAGGGCTCAAGGCATCTTCTTTTTCCTCCCCTCATGTTGTGTGTTCAATCAAGGATTGGTGTTATTATGCCTTTGCGCAAATCTTTTTCTCCTCCTTTTTAATTTTAGATTCAGTCTTTGTATATGATTTGGTAATATTTTATAATTGAAATTAGTAATATTCAATATCATTATGATTCCACTTCTGCTAATAAAAACTTTTTCTCTTCTTAGGTGTGAAGTTGGCATTCAAGAGCTTCCAAAGAATTCTCCCTTAGGAAGACTAAGAGGAAGTGATAATGTGGTAAGCTTATTTTATTTCCTCATTGTCTGTCTTTATGCATTTTTAATTAGGATTCTTTTCTGTTAGAGCGGCATGGCCTGGCTCAATATGCTTCCATCCTGCGTTTCTTTTGCTTTGCTATAGTGTATAATGTTCGGTTATATTATTAACTATTAAGTAATAACTTCCAAGGGTTGACCATTATGTATGTTGATGCAAATGGCAGTTGGAAATATACACTCGATGCTATAGTGACCAACCGCTGGTTATTCAAGGTGCTGGAGCTGGTAATGACACTACTGCAGCCGGTGTCCTTGCTGATATTGTGGATATTCAGGATTTATTTCCGTGAGGGGAAATTTTTTGTGCTTTGGAATTCAAAGAAAGTAAAACTGTAAAAGTACAGTTGCTAGGAATCTTGCCCTGGAATGTAGCTGATGTGCTTTTAATGTGTGCTTGAGCTGAGACTTATTGTCTGGACACATCAGATTCATTAGAAGTTTGTATTGTTGGTTTTCTAAAGTACTTAGAAAGTCAAGGTTGGAAGTGCTAGTAATTGGCCTATGGAAAATTTTGCAGCCTTAATGAACAACTGATGGAGCTGTGTAATGGATACCATAAGCATGCATATTTAGATCAGATGCTGGTAATTTTGGTTGCTTTATTGAAGATAGTCTTTTGGAAGAAAACATCTTTTCTTATTCAATAGAACTTGGCTGACCATGATTTTGATGAGAGGAATCTGATCTGTAACATAATCAAGTGGATATTTAGTATACTGCTACAATTATGAATTTATAGCTGGTCTAAAAATCTCGAAATGTTTATGCCGTACTGCATAAATTGCAAGTGAAAATTTAAAGTTGATGGTGGGTGGAACTTACCCACATATGGATGAATATTACTAGATTTACTTTAGATATTCTCTCCCACTCAAAGACAGGCTAATGTATCTTTCTTTTTTTTTTGTTTTATATGTACATACAAAAATATGTGAGCACATATCAATGCAGGAGGGGTTGGTTAATTTTAATAACAAAAGCAGGTATTTCTGGATAAAATAGAGATGGTCTGGATTGAATGAATGAGCAGAAGACTTTCTAAGTTTTGTTTTGGTTTCAAAATTTCATGCTTGGTATGATGGATTTGATGATCCTTTAATAATATTATTATTAATTATTTCAAGTGAAACATTGCCTATATATGTAAGCTACCAGCTTGCTTTTAGTATTTGGATCCTAGTTGACGCCATTAAATGAAGTCTAATGAACTTTAAACTGATATACTATATGGGAGCTCTCTTTATTTGCTCATATAGTATTTTGAGCATAAAATCGTGGAAAGGTCTTTTAATTCTACCCCATTCTGTACCCATAATATGAATTTTTAGGGGGGTAAAAAGTAAAAACCCAAATGAGGAACTATAGGTACTTTATTTTTTTGTGGAGAAAACTTAGTTTTATGGAAAAGGCTTAGAAGAGCCAACAAATGAACGCTTCAAATTGTTTTAAGCTGGAAATTGTCTGACTGTCAACTATTTATTCTACTTTCATGGTTGTTGCCGTTGATATCTTCAGACTGCAAAGTATATGGGGCAAAATTATGAAAGAGAATTATTACTACTACAGACACTTTTAAGGAAAGTTTGATATCTCATCAAAATTGAAGATGGGGTGGTTGGATTGGATTGCCTGTTTATACAGCAACCTCAACCTTTAAAATTCTGCAACTTCCGTTAAATGATAATAACAACCTGTAGGACTTCTATCTGGTAAGAGAGCCAACCTGACTGGGCTTTTGGCGCCATCTTCTGTAGTCATTGTCCCTGTGTGCCAGTTCAGATCAGTATTGACATATCCAGGATGAACACAGTTGATGAGCATGTTGGGGTACTTCTTGGCAAGAATTCTGGTGTAGGCGTTGAGGCTGGCCTTGGAGATACTGTAAGCTGGTAGCATCATGTTCCATCTATTAGCTTCAAGTGCATTTTCTTTCAGGTCATGCAGAAATTTCTTCAAAACAGTGTCTATTTTCTCTTCAGACAGTGTCTCCACATTCCCCAATTCATTTCTTATGTGCTCATATGGAATCCTCTGCAATAATTCATGCTTCCCATGAGAAATGTGAAATGTGCACCTTTACATCATTTCATATTAAATACAAGAACTTGTTTATTGTCAAAATGGCGAATAAGATTGCTACTGGATCTGGGTTTTTTACCTTTAACTCACCCCTGAGAGAGGAGACATTTACTATTCTTGCATTTGCACGAGATAGATGTAGCAGAGGTAGGAGAGACTCAGTTACTCTCTTGACACCATAATAATTTGTACTCAAACATTCTTCTGCTTTCTCGTAAGGTGTTCTAATCACTCCATGAACCAAGTTGGTAGCCTTGCCTGAGAGCTGCATCAACAAGTGGTGAAAGAGCAATTTGTTCAGAGTCATAAGTCTCTTTATGAACTGTAGAGTTGTCATATTTAATATTTAACTGATCATGTTGAAATGTATAGTATATTCTAATTTAAATTTAATTTTTAGTGCTGTGATGAGGTTCTATAGGGTGTCTAGGACTTTCTACAGTAGTCTAGTGCATTTATAAGAATTGAAAACCCTTTTCAAACATTGAAAGAAAGTAATAATATGTTTTCCCCCTAATTTTGACAATGAAATATGACAATTCAAGAGTTCATTTTAATTATTATATTTTTATTTTTTCTTAAGGGAAAAGAATAAAACTTATTTTATTGAAGAAAACTGTGTGATTTGCTGCATTTTAATCTTACCCAACTTTCGGGACCTATATTTAAGCCCCTCAAACCTTCCTCATCAACTGCAACACCATTTGATGCAGCGTTATTAATCTGCACAAATCAAGTCATTGTCAAGTATCCCTCAATAATATTAAGGCAAATAATATATTTTCTCATATAATCATAATCTTCTCTAGTAGAATTAAATTGCACATCTCAAGAACAGAATCTGGAACTAAGTTTAATTGATGGTCTTTAGAGATATTTTCAATTTCATCAAATTAATCATTTTATTTTTCCCTAAGTAGACACTTCATTGGTCGAGTACAAGCTTCTTTAACTTTGCATTATATCACAATGAGAACCGGGTTTTATAGGGAGGGGTTCTATGACTTTTTGTAGTCTAAATTCTATTGTGAAAAAAAGTCGTTGATGTTGAGTGATGTTTGAGTCATAGCTAATTAATGCATATGCAAACAAAGTGGCTTTGGACCTTTGGTTCTACAAATTCTGGAAACGTAGTGGCTCACAATCTTGTACAGCGTGCTTTCACTGAGGGGCGGAGACAAATCAAAAAAATATTAAATCACTTTATATTTTTCAATTTTCACTCTTGCTCAAAGTTTATACAGAGAAATACACATTTAATAATCAACCTTATTACTTATACGTGAAGTATCAAATTTAACTGAGACATGACAATCAACATAGAAAAGAATAAGAGACAAGAAAATAGAGAAATTGTAGTTTTATCACATTCAAAATTTAAGGATGATGACATATATATACATAATATATTTGTCTAATACAATAATTACACAAAAAACCTTAACATTTGAAGTTCATTCAAAAGAAACTCAGATGAAATCATAATTATCTAGAATATATAAGAACTTGAACTTAGTTGTGCAAGTTAGAAGAGACCCTATAAACAATTAGTAATACACAACATATGTAAATTTAATTGTGCAAACTAAAAGAATAAAAATTACAGCATTAGTATCAAAACTTAGTTGACTTTCATATATTTTACCACTTTTTCATCATCATTTAATAAAAACTAAAGCATTAGTATCAAAAACTTAGTTGAGTTTCATATGCTTTACTACTTTTTCATCATCATTTCAATATTGTTTCAAAGACGAAATGACAAATGTATCTAATAATGCTTTCTGCATGTATATTGATTAATTGTGCTTGGTTTAGATAAAAATTTACAATTTGAGCTTAGCCTAGACAACAATTTAATACTTGAACTTAATAACTTATAATTTTTTATTTATTGGGCTTAGTCTAAATTAAATTTAGAACTTAAGCGTAATAAATTATGAAAACTTTTAAAAAATTTTAGAACTTAACTGATATGCACAACAGTTATGAAAACTTTTTAAAAAGAAAGACTTGCTTGGGATCAATGAAGGTAATGATCCTCAGTAATTATTTCAGCTCCAACCAAAAAGGAAAAAGAAAAAAAAAAAAAGAAACAACCCCTAGTTACCAGGATATCAAGCCTGCCAAAATTTTCTTGCATGAAGTTAGCCAAGTTCTCAATGCTAGCAGGGTCCAAAACATCCAGCTGATGGAAGATCACATTTGACAGACCCATCTGGTGGAGCTCTGAAGTGGCTTCCCTGCCCCTAGTCTCATCTCTTGCAGTCAACACAACAGTGATGCTTACAGATGCCAGTTGCCGCACAATCTCAAGGCCAATGCCTTTGTTTGCACCTGTAACTACTGCGCACCTATACATACTACCATGGGTCAGAGTCAGACATAGATGCTGTAATATTTAAAGGGATTGTAAGATAATACTCAACTTTATTATGTATGATGAATCTAAGTCAAGGTACCCACCACTCTGCCACATCTGTTCTGTTTTCTCCCATTTATGCAATGCAGCCAATGCTTGGATGCTTTGAATGATTTTCTGTTGATGTCAAAAAACTTGTAAGCTTAGCCTGCAAGATGTTGGGTTCACCGACTTAGATATTTGGATCTGCAACAACATTACCAGATACCTTATCCTTTTACTGTTTAAGGCATATGTATACACTCACAAAATATCTACCCATCAAACAATAATGTGGAGTAAGGTAAATATCAAATCATTCTTTTCCTTCTGCTTTTGTTGTGACCGTAGCAATACCTTTATTAAATATATTTAAGTCAATTCATCTCCTTACTAAAGGCAGGATTCAAGATTTTAGAGGCAGGCACATATGACAAAGTGTTTGGATAAATAAGCTCCTATTATAAATTTTAAAAATCTGATAATTCTAAGAATTAAAATTATTAAAATGATCTTGATACCATAATTAAATTTTAATTTTTTTGTGTGAGAATTAAAATTTAAGTTGAGGAAAAAACTCACCTTAGTCCAAAATCAGGGTATACCATCAACTTTAGTGAAACTGAAGATTTACAGTAAAATTTACAAATTATTTATATTATTTATTTGTAGGAAAACTATGAATTCAAACTCAAGTTATAACTAACATGGCTACTAGTAATTTTGTAACAATTGGTCTCAAAAAATTCCCTCATGAAATTTGTATTCTAATACAAAAAATTGTAAAAGAAATACAAAATATCAAGTGATGGTTCATATATTGTGAATTAAGCCCGTGGGCAAGTTTTGACATCTTATACTTTACCAAATTCATTGAGTGACTTAATTCCTAACAACCACATCCGCCAAGCCACTTTTTTGCATAATTAGAGATGAGACTTTCTCATCATAGGCCCTAGCTCATTCTTCAACAGAGAATTGAAATACAATTTGCTCTAACTTGGCAGTGAAGATTAAATAAAGCATGTGAACAAAAGTTGTCAATCTCGCATTTTAGCTAGTCAAGGAAATTATAATTACGGGATACACAACAATTAACCACAAAGCAAGCAATTTCCAACTCCTCAAGGAAATTGAAATCGAAACACACATGCCTCTATTCTTGAATTAAACATTGCATACCATATCAAAAGAATGAGGAAGTCACATAATTAATAAAACACTAAATATGAGTTGCATAGCAAGTTCATGATGTCGTCAATAGTGTTAATTATCACTTCTTCAGCGTAAGGAGGACTTCGTAGGCGAAATGATACCAACAAGGATCGATATTCAGATTTCAAAGACTATAGTTACTTCTGTTGCTTTGTTTAAGAGAAGTCTAGATTTGGGAAGGAAACATCTTCTCTTCTTGGATAGAGACGCATGGGTACTTATATATGGCTGCCGTATCCATACTGTGTAAGTATCTGGTATTGTTACTCATGAGTACGTACCTAATATACTTAAGTAATTTTTTAAAAAAAATTGCTGTCGAGTAAGTTTTGGTACGTACAACTTAATATAACTCAAGTACAAGCAGGTTCATGCAAAATACAATGTTTTGCTATTAAGTTTTTTTGATTTGTTACTAAATGAAACACACAAGTACTTTAACCTTTCATATATGAAGGGCTACCTTAGAGACGTATCCTCTTTATGTATCATTTGATTGCTCAATGTACTTTATGAAATTTTGTTGAAAGCTTATTAGAATGTTGTAGACATGGTGTTATCTTTTGATTTAATTACTTGATTTTTATTTTTATATAATATATCCTCCCATACCCGTATCCTAGTTTTAGAAATTTTATCGTATCGTATCCATGCAACCTATTAGTAACCATGATTTTATGTGAAGAATCTCATCTGTAAGAATTTTGCTGCCTATGCTAATGTACACTGTGCTACAATAGGGCATTTATAGTTTCTGTAGCATTCAGAAGTTTATGCTGTTTCCCATGCTTTGCAGGTCTGAACCTGAAGGTGTTGATCATAGAAGCTTATATTGCAGGCTGCAGATGGTGGAATATTATTGAAGTACTTCTGAGATGTTCATTTCCACTCAAGGACAATTTCCGGTTTGATTCTTTTTGTTGAAATTGTTTCTAAGCATTATTTCTGTTTCTTTTTCCTTATTGGTCATTTCTGAGTATTTATTTAAAAAAATATAGGTGCTAAGTAGCAGAGGATTGATTTGTTATGAGAGCATGAACTGGATATAATACAAATGGTGTGACTGAAATTGTGGTCAAAAGAATTTCCTAGTGGTGTTTTCTTTTTTTTTTGGTCATATCTAAGTGGTGTTTTATTACCATATATTCATGCTTAATAATAAAATGGCTATGATTAGCCCTTCTCACCTCACAATATATGAATGTTCTTATGTTTAAATTTGGTTATAAGCTAGCTATCAATGGTAAGAGCCTATTTTATGCTATCCAATGAGGTAGAATGAACTTTACTTATTCAGTATTTGGAGCTTATAACTTAGAAGTATTTGAATTCTAGCCCATGCTGTACCTTATATTGTCCTTTTCAGAGAAGAGAAAAAATCAAAGAATACCAGTGCTTCTTTTTTCTTCTTCTCTGAAATTTGGTTTTATGAACTAGACTTTGGGAATCTTATAATTGCTGATAATTGAACAAATCAAGTTGTTTCAGTATAGAAATTGTCTATTATCAATTAATACTACTATGGTTTTTCCAGGCTGATCTTGATAATGCAAGAAAGGTTAAATCAAGGAACAAAATTATTGCCATTGGAAACAATTTTGAGCCTCATTTATTTGGGGATTTATTCATTCTTTGCCTGCTCGGTATGCTGTACAATCCAAACAGATTTATTGCTATAGCAGATGCTTTTGAGTTATTTCATGATTTATGGATTGTCTATTTATAATGTAACATCACCCTTCAAAATTCTGCTACTTCAGTACAATCAAAATAGCAACCTGTAGGGCCTTCATCTGGTAAAAGAGCCAGCATGACTGGGCCTCTGGCACCCTCTTCTACGGTCATCGCCCCTCTGTGCCAGTTCAGATCAGTACTTACAAAGCCAGGATGAACACAGTTGATGAGCATTTCAGGATTCTTCTTGGCAAGAATTCTGGTGTAGGCATTGAGGCTGGCCTTGGAGATGCTGTAAGCTGGTAGCATCGTGGCCCATCCATTAGCTTCAAGTGCATTTCCTTTCAAATCATGCAGAAATTGCTTCACTACGGCATCTATTTTATCTTCAGACAGTGTCTCCACAGCCCCAAGTTCATGTCTTAGCTGCTTATTTGGAATCCTCTGCATACAATCATGATTCCCATGAAACATATTTTTGCTCACTTTTCATCATGTCATAAATATTTTGCATTTGTAGGGAAAAAAATAACTTTTCAAGTAACAAAACTTATTTCGATTGAAGTGAGGGGGATTATCATGTAAAGATCACGTAAAATGTTGTCAACTCATGCACTTCAGTGCTATTAGTGAATGAGGTACATTCCCTGTTGGAATCAACATTGTAGTATGATGAAGAAACGAAAACAGGTAGTTGGTGTCAATAATCAGAGGAAAGCTTAAGGAAAGGAGTGAGCTTAATGAAGCCACCTCTCCATTTAAGAAAAAAGAGAGGAAGAAGCAAAAATTCAGAACCTACTACATGTGTATGTACTTGATTTACCAACAGCACTACTAAGATAAAGGATCTATTTGAGTTTAAACTTGGGAAATGCCTTCAATTATAAATTATGACAAGCGATAGCAATTGAGAAAGTCTATACAACACACCCATTTTGGTGTGTGTGCACAACCAATGGCAAAAACATTATATTACATGGCTCATGCACGATCCTAACATCATGCAATGATGCAGAAAGGGTTATCCAGAAAGATGGTTGTGAATTTGCCATTATTCTTAGCAATCTATTGTTTCTATTATGAATATATCTGTTTGTAGTTTGATGGAGACCACGGTTCAGTAGGAGGAAGGAATGATATGACATGAGCTTTAGACAAGTAACCAACACCTAATCTAGAATACATACAAACCTTATTGTATAATTTTAAAATGGAAGAAAAGAAAGAAAAAGAGAAATTAAAAATGTATGCTTGTAAATTTTGGTTGGTCGAGGTAATCTGTATGCTTGTAAAAATGTATGCTTGTAAATCAAATTTTTGCATACAAATAACTGGGGATGTAATCTGTAAACAATATCTATAATTGGTTTGAAGATAAAAAAAATTCTGCTGCTGGATTTCGGCTTTGTACCTTTAACTCACCCCTGAGAGAGGAGAGATTTACTATCCTTGCTTTTGCAGAGGATAATTGTAGAAGGGGCAGGAGAGCTTCAGTTACTCTTTTGACACCACGGTAATTTGTATTTAAACATTCTTCTGCTTTCTTGTAAGTTTGTCTAATTACTCCTTGATACAAGGTGTCAGCCTTGCCTGAAAGCTGCATCAACAAGTCACAGAGGTTGCCTTGTCTTTATTTTTTCGTTAAAAAAAAATCTTTAGTTTAGCAGAATTATGATTTTACCCAAGTTTCAGAATCCACATTTGAGGCCTTTACACCCTCCTCATCTACTTCAACACATGATGCTCCAGCATTATTAATCTGCACAAAACAAGTAATCAGTTTAGTGCTGTTTACCCTGGCAAACTGAGGCAAAAGGATAGAACTGCTCATAATATTGAGGAACTGATTCATTCTGATCTCAAGAACAACAACAGAGAAAAGGAAAATTGTATTATTTGTGCTTTGTAACCAAGTTTAGTCATGACATACTTGAGGCAACAAACTGATGGTCTCAAAGTATTTGTAGTATCAAATGCTTGTTTAATCTTATGTTCACTGACAGCTGAGTTTCATACTATATAAAAGTTTAATTAAGAAAGAATGACATACACTTATATACATCTTCATGAGAGTTATTATGAACACTCAAGGAGAAGCTTGAACGTTTTAGATATTGGATCTATGAAAGCAATATCACTCTATTACCAAGATATCAAGCCTGCCAAATTCTTCTTGGATGAACTTGGCCAATGACTCAATGCTGAGAGCGTCCAAAACATCCAGCTGATGGAATATCACATTTAACAGACCCATCTGGTGGAGCTTTGTTGTGGCATCCCTGCCCCTTGTCTCGTTTCTTGCTGTTAAGACAACCGTGATGCCTAGAGATGCCAGTTGCTGCACTATCTCCAGGCCAATGCCTTTGTTTGCACCTGTAACTACTGCATATCTATACATACCAGATCATGTGTCAGCCACCAACATTGTAGAGTCATGCATATCTATCCTTTTGTTTTCTTTGAAATGTAGAAGTTGAGTTTAAAGCGCGGGATGATTTTCAATCCTATGATTTATGAAATGAAATGTATCCAATCAAGGTACCCACCTCTCAGACACATATGTTCCATTTATTTCCATATTGTTCAATTTTCTAATATGCTTGGAATGTATTTAGCTGTAGATCTGCAAAGGGCTGACGAGCTTAACCTGCAAAATGTTAATTGTTAAGTTCACTAAGCTATTGTTTGGATGGAGGAGTTTGGAGGGGAAGGATAATTTTTTATTTTAAATTTTTATTCTCTTTATTTGATAATTTTTTTAAATGAGGTGAATAAAATGAGAGATTATCATATAATATTTTAATCATGCTTTTTTTATTTTTATAAAACTTTTTATAATTCTCTTAATTTAGAAATAAAATATTACCCCTTCTCTTCCTTCCCCTCCAACCTCCTCCAATCCAAAATCTTAAAGGGACAACTAGAGAATTATTGAATGCCCTATTATTTTTTCTTTCTTTCTTGTTTCTCCTGTTCAGGAAGGTAACGGATCTAGTTTAATTCAAAATTTACCATCCAAAAAAATGTGACAAGCATGAAATCGTGTTTTTCTATCAGCTTTGCTCCTTTGTGCCTCATCAATGCCTTCTTTTAAGTCCTTTAGTTATACGTCTACTCACCAAAGGCTAGGACTCTGGTCTCTGGATGTTTTAGTAGGAAGATAATATGTATGACATGAAAGATTAAAGATATCTTACCAGAAAAAAATAAAATAAAAGATATGAACGGGGGGGTTATTATCAGATAAGTTTAGCTTAAGATGCAACAGAGGTCATTAAAAGGCCAGGAAATAATTTCATTAATGGAAGGAAAAAGAAAGAGCGAAAGATTTGCAATAAGTCATAAAGCAAAAGCCTCTTAAGGTACCTGGTACAAGTGAAAATGAGAAAGAAAAAAAAAGGTCATTCCAGCTAGGCATGCATTATGTCTACATCTTTAACCAATTTTTACTAATGTCTCAATTTAATCCTGTTTTTACTTGTGCCAAACCCCCCCCCCCCCCAATAAATCCAGTTTTGATGATAAAAAAGGGTCATGATCTGCTTCCCATATGGAATATAGTGATACTTACAACAATGGGGCACTCTGCAATGGAGCAAACAATTAATGCTGACCACAATTTTGCAAGTGCTTGATGGAAAGCCTAAAGGGAGATAAGAGGAGAAGACCACTTGTTAGAACACTACAGATTTTCAACTTGGAACGGGGAGCAGCTCCTCCACATAAAGAAACGAATTTATGTCGCAGCCAGGGTGACAATTGGCACACAAAGGTAATTTGGTCACTGACATGTTTGTTTACCATTTAATTGAAAATATTCTCAGGAATTATGCTTAAAGATTCTGCATTAAGTTCAACCTGTAGTTATGTGTATTATATAAGAAGCATCGTCAAATTTGTGACTTTTGTATGGAAATGTTAGCTTAGATTGACATTATGTGCAGGCTCCAATAACAATTACTCACGCAAACCTTTCATCTCACTTATGAATTTTTCTAGCATTATACCTTAATAAGTATAGAACAAAATTTGTATAAGAAAATTGTGGATGAAATTAGTATTTTTGAAGTGGGTACCAGTTGGCTGCAATGAGCTGCCAAAAAAAAAAAAGGGAAAATAACAATTTAATTCATCTCAAACAATGTGTATTTTATTTTAGTTTATAGCTTTTTTTTACATCAAAATAACATGAGCCACAGATGGAATACTTAACCCCCAAAAAATTGGTGGTTCAACAAGTTATGCTTTGTCGAAGGTGGGCTAGAAGTTAGAAGTGTAAAACCGGACCAACCTAATAGGGTTGAGATAAATAAAAATCCCTTTTCATGGTACGGATTAATGGTTCGACCCTAATTTTATGGCCTTTAACTTGTAAAAATTAAAGAAAAGTAGTTTAATTAATTAAAATTATTGATTAAATGTGCCGGCTTGTAGGATGAGCTCATTTAACTTAGACAAAATGACACTTTGGCAGCTCATAAAAAAGTATTTCATTTCAATTCATACATTAAATTAATCAAGTATTAAATTAATTTAACTAATAATTTATTTATAATTAATCAAATATTAAGTATTAAAATGAATATAGATTATTAGTTAACTAGAAGAAATTATTGGTTAAGTTAATTTAATACTTAATTAATTTAATACACAAATTAAAATGTAACACTATTTAATGAACTGCATTAAATTGTCATTTTTCCTTTTAAATTATACATATTAGCCATTTCAATCCGTTTCTTTTCTTGTTAATTTTATGTTTTAAATAGAGAAATGTTAGATTCACAAAAAATAATCTCACAAAACATTAAGAAACTGGATGGTTCAGGCTTTAAAAAAAATATTTTTGAAAATAACATATGGAGTAGAACTCCAAGAAATAATATGAATGAGAATTTTTAGACTAATGTAAATCAATGAATGAAAAATTAACAGCCAGCATATAATAAATTGTCTGGGTTATGTGAGATTGTTTTCTATACATTTATCATTTAGGCTGGCCTATGGACCAACTTGTCCTTAACACGTTCTATTTACGAGTTAAACTGACTTGATTGAAAAGAATTCGATTTTAAACAGTATCATTTAAAAATTTTAATTCACTTAGCTAACCTGCCTTAACTTTTTTGTTTGGTTTAAAAAAGCCAACTCATAGGCTGGGATGTTTTTCTTATAATTGAAGAAAAATATTAAAAACAAATATTTAAATTTATTAAAATCAAAATAAAAATTACGGATTAAACTAGAGCCCTTTAACCAATTTCTTTTATTATCATTTTTTTTTTCTCAAAACACTTGTGGGTTAATTCCCAGACCTTTGGGGTTTGGGTTGAATGGATTCAGGTTTATTTTTATGCATTTGCTAACAAGTGCTTTTGGTTCACTGGTTAAAGAATTAAAGTTGTAAATATTGAATGTAAATGTAGATCATTTAACGTCTTGAAATCTCAAATGACATTTACTACTTTCTTTATTTAGTAATTAAAAAAATTTATTAAAATATATTAAATACTTCTTAAATAATGTGTTAAAAATACCCTTAACAAAACCCTTATTTTTATATTAAAAGTGCAGCTATCCATAATCCTTGAGTAGATTTTTTGTTTTTGTTTTTTTATCATTTTAGGGTAAATGAGATTTTAATTTTCCAATATAGTGTACATTGAAAAATATTTTTTAAAGAAGTGCAAAATGAACAAAAAATCATAAGTGCAGAATACAACTTGTATAAAGGTGTATGAGAGAGCTACGAATTAAGGTTTTTATACCCTATGTCGCAGTCTACATCCCAAATAGTATCTTTTGGCTACAACTTTAAATATTTTCATTTTTTTATTACAATTTTTTAAAGAAGTTGTAAGCTTGTTTTAGACTTCATTAAAATATAAATTTTTAATAAGTCAATTTTAATAACTACGACTTATGAAATATAATTTTGTTTTATTAATTTTTAGGAGGTACAACTTATAGTGCTTCAGAAAATAGTATTGGGCCTTCCTCGCAATAAAACTTGTTGATTTCTTTTGCAGCGCAAGGACAACAGTATTTTGTGGATGGCGTTGTAAGCATAGCTATCATGATTCCTCATGTGTTCGTTCCAGCAATATAATCAAAGTAGTCTACAATACTTGCATCTTCACCATCAAGCTTCTGCAAAGAAATAAACAAAAAAAAAAAAAAAACAAGAGAATCTTATCCATATTCCTATCCATAGTGATAACTATTGTCTAATCAACTACAAAATGGTGTTGCAAGTGTTGTATTTTCTGGGTCGAATGTGTGCTCTTAAATTTAGAACTTTCTAATAAACTCTTGTTTCAGTCAAATTGCTTTCAACCTTCTTGTGCTTAGTTGGAATCCAACTGTGTATAAAAATTTATGTAAGTTTAACATTTCTTCAACTTATGTCTCATACACTCCACCTATATTCTTCCTTTGTTTCCTTGTCTTACTTCATACGTACAAGTTGTATCATGTACTTATAACTCATTGTTTATTTTACACAATTTAAAAAAATATTTTTCAATATGCACTACGGAATTGGAATTTCATTTACCCCAAAATAATAAATAAAAAAAAAGCTGGAGATTTTTGCTTAGGTCCTATGACAACCCAACTCTCAACTTGGAAGGAAACAAATTAGTGTCAAACTTTTCACATCATCATACCTTGATTTCAAAGACTAAGATCGATATCAAAGCTCTCAGATCATCAAGATTATTTGGACTTCAATGTCACCTTACAAAAATGGGATTGGAAGTTTGGAACTTTAGATCGACTTTTAATTAAGCCCCCGTAAGACTGTTCCAGCTCATAAGCATTATGACTTTCAACATGCTTGATATTTAGCTGATCACAAATATTCTCAACCAGCTATTTTGTGGTATTTAGAGCATATAACACTTGAGATTTATCCAAATTGGCTTGCTGCTCAGATGCCAAGATTTTTAACAATTTCCCCACATTTGCTGCTTTAGAACATTGGAAGAAATGTGAAACATCAGTCCAAAATTGGTGTGTTAATTAAAGCTGTGTCACATTTTTTCCCTTCTTTTAGTCTTGGAAACATCTTATGAACAAAAATCACGTGGTCATGGATAGAATGGCTTAGTCCGAAAGAACTTTGGATTTTTGAATTATTCATAAATTTTATTTTCTGTTTTACCCTAATTAAAAAGTTATATATCAAAATATATTTTTTTTCATGTTGAGAATTCGATTTAAGTGGATTTGGCTCAAATCCACTTCCTCACATATTTTTTTTTTAAAAAAAAGTGTAATGTTTTAAACAATTCCTATGGCTTTTTTTTTATAAAAAAAAAACTTGTTGGAATGTTAATTTAAGGCAAACTAACTTTTCAACATAAACAAAAATAGCACATTTTAGTATATAATTTTTTTAATTGGAATAAAATGAAAAATAAATTTTTTTAGCTATTTTAATTTTAAAAAGCCTAGTAATAGGACTATATATAATGTCATTAATTTTGGGATTTCAACTTTACGAATAAGAACCAGTAGTCTTCTTAAGCGGGCGGACCAATTATTTGTCAAGTTGGAAAAACTCCTTAACTAACAAACTGTTTGTTTGAATTAGATTTTACAAATTTAATTTAGATAAACTTAATTTTACAAAATTGTTTTTAATCATAAGTAAACTTGAGTAAAGTGATTTATGTTTGAAAACTTTTACCTGAAAAAAGATTTTGACATAATGAATCTTGTTTGAATAATCTTGATAAAAATCATGTTTAAGTTTATAATTACTAAAAAGATATAAGTAATCTCTTAAGTTAGATTGAAAATAAATTAATAATAACTTTTCATTATAAATAAAATGATGGTAAAAAAAATTTTTAAAAAAATTGTTTATTTGAGTATTAAAAATAAAATCACTTTTGAAGTATAGTTATAATATTTTTAAAAAAATTATTGAAATGTATCTAAATATTATTAAAATGATGATATAATATCAATTTATAAAGATTTTCTTTTATCAATACATACAAATGAGTTTTTTTGTCATCGCAAAAGCAATAAAACGTTGCTTCCGATTGAAGTGTTAGAATAATGTTTGAGTACATTCTATTTTAAAAGGTGTCAAACATATTTGCATAGCATTTGAAACACTTTTAATTAAAGAAAAAACAAGCTTTTAGTTTGACGCCAAACCAAACATGCCCTTAGTGAAAGTGCTCCACTGTATTTCTTCTAGTAAATAAGCCTTGGCAACTGGCAAATCATCAATGCTTGGTGCTTTCAAGGCTGCATTGATGATATCCTTTTGGAGTGAGGGTTATCAACATTTGATTATCCTCCTCCGAGACAATTGGATATTAAATATTGCAAAGGTTTTAGGGCGTTTGTATTAACTTTTTTTTTATAGTAGAAGTGTAATTTTTAAGTAATAAAAGTATTTTTTTTAGAAATTAAAGAGTTCAAATTTTAAAAAAAAAGTACTTCATGTGCTTTTTTGTTACACATGAAGTGTTTTTTTTAAAAGCTTACACTTTTTAACTTTTTAAAAAAATACTTTTATTACTTCAAAAAAACACTTTTACTCTTAAAAAAACTAATACAAACGGCCCTTATTCAAGTTCTCCTTACCCTCCTTGAAGCATACGAAAATTGAAAAATCTGAGAAAACGTTATGCTCTTTTCATTCTCTATCCATGAGTCATCATCAATCTTTTGGTGCCAGTATGTTTCTAATTCTCTCTGCGGTAGATATCATCTAATATAGCAATAATTTGATTTGTTGCTGGACCAAAGCCAGCTCAGACCTAGCTAGCTAGCCAATAAGCTTTCTATTATTTGGAAAGACCTATTTTCTCCATTTTAACAAATCCCTTTAATAACTAGTGAGAAAAGTATCAAGCTCTCCAGATTAGTGTGACTGCACCAGCTATCTTTGAACAGGAACGGGTAAGAACTACCTAACAGCATTACACAAAAGACAGATAGAGTAAAGAGGCAAAGCCACTTTCTTATCCACTTGACATTGTTACCTTGGGTATGCCAGCTGGAGGAAAATGGTAAATAGCCATGCTATTAATTTCCCTTTCTTTATGATACCAAACTCGAGATGTTGGATAATTAAATGAAAGAGGGTACAAAACGAAACTGAACAGTAAAATACATTTATTATTTGATCAAATTTACTTTATAAAACAAATAGAAATTAAAGAAAATTTATAATCAAAATGAAAAATGAAAAATTATCATTTAAGATGAATTAAGGTTTGTTTATACAAGAACAGAAGATCATTTTTATGCAACACTGTAAAAATATAATTGGAAAAATCAAATGGGAAAAACAATCAAGTTAGGATGAATTTGGGGCCATATTAGTCTTTCTTTTTGGAACATAAAAGTTTAAGAGAATAAAAGGTTGTCTCATTTCAAAGTTAAGAAATGTTACAAGTCTTAACAAAGATTTACGATTGTATTTATGGATGACCAACTAATGAAAGACTACCAATAAGAGTTGAACTCAAAACCTTTCCGTCAAGTCAGTTCAATTTCTAATAGATGAGTCAACCCTTGTTAACGGTGCCATGACAGTCTACTTATAAGGACAATTTCATCCAAAATGGATATTAATATTATTCTTTTTTTGGTCTTATGTAATACATCACCAAAAATATGGTAGAATTACATTATACTATCCTATATATGCTATTCGCTTGGACGCCAAATACATGATGAGATAAAAGTTTATCAAGTAAATAGTTTATACTATACAAAATAGATACATTATGAATTGAATCAGTGAAACACCGCCAAAAGTACAAGGTAAAATCATAACAAAATTGATTAATCTAGGAAAACTTTAAAGAAGTGTGAAAACTGAAGGTAAAAGAAGAATTAAGAAAGGAAGTTGAATCAAGTCATCAACTGTTTGAGTTTCTGCAAAAAATATTTTAAACAAAGAAATTGATGCAGAGATGAGATAACTCACTGTGTAGCTTATGTCAGCGGAAACTTAATAAAACAGTAACTAAAAGACTTACTCAAGCAATCAAATCCTAACACACATAAAATCAAGTATAGTAATGTAAAGGAGAAGGGTTAAGAGAGATTGCACAAGAGAATTTATATTGGTTTAGCCCCAATGTGGAACCTACATCTAGTCCCCAGCCAAGCTGAGATTTTCCACTATCAACTTGAGTGTTCTTTCATTAACGTTAGCCTCTTCAAGCTAATTACAAGCAAGTAGCACCTCTACACTGCTTCACAGGTCACTCACAGACCTAACTCTACTAGCTCACCTAGCTTGATTTTGTTTCTGCCACACAGGGTTCTCTCAAAAAAGTATATAAAAACAACTCACAAAGTAGATATCTCATAGGTTAGCTCATAAACAGAGTACAAGAGAATATTACAACAAATAACACAGTAACTCTTGTTTCCTGTTTGTATAATGATGTGCTTCTGTGTCCAATCCTTCATGCAGCAAAGGTTTTATAGCAAATGAGGTGACTTGACCGTTTGAAGGTGGTTCTCACACTTTATCAGAAAAGTACAACAAGTACAACTCTTTCTTTGAAAAGTTTCTTTTGCTTGTAGTTGTTGGATGTTTGCATCTGTCAGCATGCAAACAACCTTTTGACTTTGAGTTTTAACTTTGCAGAAGGATTTTGAGCCATAGGCAGTCCTATAGGATCAAGCAATATCAAATTTGAAAGTTGCAATGTCCTTGCAGCAGTTGCAAATTCCTTTCAGTAGTTAGCTCATCTTCAGTCATGAGATAACTCATCGCAAATCTATAAACTTCTGA
The DNA here is from genome assembly GCA_023212625.1 of Styphnolobium japonicum. Lineage (NCBI taxonomy): Eukaryota > Viridiplantae > Streptophyta > Magnoliopsida > Fabales > Fabaceae > Styphnolobium > Styphnolobium japonicum. The sequence continues at coordinate 10,588,542 of JALBWW010000010.1, forward strand.
GATTTTGTACAAGTTTTGAGCAGGCTTATCTTTAATCATATGCATCATCATCTTGTTCTTCCTAAGGCTTCATCCAAGATTGATCTTCATCTTTGTAGTGGTCTTCTAGTTCTTATAGGATGTGCTTAGATTCCAAGTTTAGGCATGAAAGTTGTAATCTTGGAACAATATTATGTACATTGATGTTTGAGACTTGTAAAACTTATAGGATCTTCATTTGAGAATCCTTGTAATGTTTACGTAACCCATGATATCAGTTTTTCTTTAGAGATCAACTTTTTGTACTTGAGAATGCCTTTAATAAATGAGAAATTTGCACATTAGTCTTTCGACTAAGTTAGCAATGCGTGTTATTAAATACATGTTTGTTATCATCATTAAAAATATGATTTATAGGGAACCTTGGGCTATCAAAAACTCCAACAATACAAGTCTTATAAGTGTAGACAAGCTTAAGAAAACATAACCAAACAATAGGAGTGGTTATTTTACGGGTATAATATCCAAAGTAAGTTATTAATTATTTATTAATGGTTGGTTTCATAATAAATATTTAAAAATTTATTAAATATAAACAACAACTAATGATTATTTGACAACTTACCTTGAGTACCAGTGTACAGAAAAAAAAAAACCATAAGTAACCGAATAATCCCCCCAAACAATTTAAGAAGTAGCTTTCATAAATTTCTGAGCTTGCTAGTTTGTTTTGGAAAGCTTGCAAAGAAGTTGTCTCCAGAATAACTACAATATTCACACCTTTCAATAAAAACGAGTATTTCGTGCTTTCTAGGCCCTCCATAGCAGAAAGGCTGCATATGATAGAAGCTGTTCCCCATTATCACAAACTAGGAGTTAGTGCTAATTTCCACCATTAATTAGCTAAAATTAGAACATCACCATTGATGATTCCGTGATTTGTAGCATAGTAGTTTTATATGATTGTCTGATTTTTCAACCCCACGTACCCTCGTATTTGAAGTTGATAACAAATTTTCTTTTTAAAGACGAAAATTATACATATATTACCTTTATTATCATTTTAAGATATTAATTAGTGTTTATAACAACTGATGAGCTATTTGCAAATTGTTCATATGATATAAGTTTTTATTATCAATTTGTACAGAAAGCAAACGGAACAAAGTTATTTTCCTAACCACTAGTAAAAAAAAAAAACGAATTGCAACAATTAAAAGGATGACACTATATATTGATACTTTGTTTATTTATATTTCTAATTATTTATTTTAAAATTTTAAATTATTTTCCATAAAATGTGTGAATAGTTAACATGAATATAATTAATTAAGGTTTGGCTTAAATAAAAAAAATATTTAATTAATTAAGAGTATTTTCAGAAATTATAATTTAAATTAATTTACAAAAAGTATAAATAAATAATTGAAGGCAACAATATCTTCACCTTGGAAGTATTTACAAATGATCAAAATGAAGAGTGTTTTTACATTTTATACGATTAATAAACAAACAGATAAAAATGACAAAAATAAATATATAAATGATAGTAGTACAGATCATGTTCATATACAAACTACCAAATAATAAATAACTGAACATGTGATGTCCATTAACGAAATGGGCATAATTAAATCCTACAATGGGTTAGCATCATAAATGCTTTTCTTCTTCTCCCAAGGCATCACCCTCCAACTCCCAAGAAGAGAAAAAAGATGAGAAATCAAACACACAACCCAACCCTCTCACTTGCCAAAGTTGTGGACAAACACTCTTGTGGGACCACATGCACATGGGTTGATGGATTACAGTGATGCACACATCCTCATCATCCTAGAGTTGATTCTTAGGTTCTCAAGCTGCAGGGCTCCCTAAGTTTAACAAAGACCAATTTTGGATGTGAGAAAGTCTTTCATGGTTTACATCAAAGAGGCAATGAAAGATATGAACACCCTGTGAGCTTTCTCACGGCTATATTTGACGAAACAAATGTAGACAAACCGCTTACGAAACACATGCAAAGTAGGTGGTGTCTACCACATTACATTACATTAATTATATCCAACACATCTACAAATTCTTTTTTAGAATAGATAATATAATTAAAATGAAATAAATTTGCAAGAATATATAAAAATAAATAAATTATAAGATATAGTTTAAAGATTGAATGTAATAAATCCTTACATATTTCTTTAAATCTTGTGATTGAATATGTGCCTTAAGACTATAATTCTATTAGCAAGTTTACAGTACTTGAAATATACAGGTATCATGGCCTATTGATAATTTATTATTGACTATTAAATTTTATAAGATTTGATTATTGAGTTGACTTTGAAAGTTTGAATTTTAATTTTATCAATTTTTAAAGAATATTAATCTTAGTCCTGAAATCAAGCCGTAATTAGATCTAAATTTTAACATTTAAATTCAATTCAATGGTTGATAAAATTACCATAATGACATGCACCGGTTCAACTCTTAACACTGTAAACAATAATGTTGTCCGGACCGGACCGGACCGGCCGGTCGGATCGTGAACCGGTCCCTTATCCGGTTATGGTTCAATGCCAAAATCGGATTCATAGTTGGACCGGATTGAACCGGTCAAAATTGGTCAAAACCGGACAAAACCGGTCAAAACCGGGTTGAACCGGGTTAAACCGGGATAAAACCAGGTTGAACCGGTCATCTTTTTTTTTATATAATTTTTTTAATTTTTTTTAATTTCTTAATTATTTAATTACTCAACTGAGAGTGATATAAGACTTGATAATTAAAACCCCAAAACTTTATTATGCATTTTATTATTGGTAATGTATGTTATGAGTCATATATATATATATATATATATTTATATATATTTGTTTATTTAATATGTAATTATGACATCATCCGGTTCGACCAAACGGTTAAACCGGTTGAACCGGTTGAATCTGAACCGGAAACTTTTCCGGTTCACTATCCGGTCCGGCTTTAATAACATTGGTAAACATAGCCTCATAAATAATGGGGACTAAATTAAGGAAGTTTAATTTGTAAATTTTGACTATAGAGTGTAGCCTGTGTTCTATATACAAACAATTCAAAATCTGTCACTCTATATGAGTGTAAGTAGCTCTATAAAAGTGTAAGTGTGTAAATGATGTATTAATTGATATACTTAATTTGCACGGAAAAAAAAAAAAGGCAAGCTAATTAGATCTAGATTTAGTGCATCTAAATACCATGTTATTTTCATTCTTATCAAGTAAACTCTGAATGACAAACTTAATTGACAAGAAGAAAGCCAAGCATAGGCATACAAGTGAGGAGGACAACAACAACTAAATCTTGATGCCTAACAAGACACATTCATCATCTAAAATACTAAAATAAAATATAATGAGCAAAAATATAAACTACTCCAAGTCATTTGCATCACTCAGTTTGGGAAATGGCTTATACTTCGTTCACACAGTTTTGGGATCAAATAGTGCACGAATTTAATTTGCACAGGATAGAAGTTGCATCTGCAAATTAAGAGAGAGAGAGAGAGAGACAGAGAGAGAGAGAGAGACAGAGGGTTCTCTACATAACCATAAACGGTGCACAATGAGTTAGGTGGCAGTTAAATGCATTAAATTCAGCCACCAAAAGTTAGGGAGTCTCTTGCAAAGTCAAGACCCTCTATTTAACTTCAACTTACCTATCTTCACAGGACCAAATTAACCCACCCAATTGCACACTCTCTTCCCTCTGCAGCATAAAAGCCAACTGTTTTAGAGTACCAAAATAGATCACAATCAAATGGCCACCACCACCATTTGCAGAATGGCAGCCATTGCTGCTTTAGTGCTTGCACTAGCATCTTATGGCGTATCTGCTCATTCCCCGGCACCGGAAACCGCCACAGCTCCATCGCCGGCGGGCAGTAGCTGCTTTACTGTACTAGTAAACATGTCAGATTGTCTAACCTATGTGGAAGATGGAAGTAATCTGACAAAACCAGACAAAGGGTGCTGCCCTGAGCTTGCAGGGCTGGTTGATAGCAACCCCATCTGCTTGTGTCAGCTGCTAGGCAACCCTGAATCTATTGGCATCAAGATTGATTTGAACAAAGCTCTCAAGCTTCCCTCTGTTTGTGGTGTGACTACACCCCCTGTTAGCACATGCTCAGGTAAACTTCAACAGCTTCATCATGGGTCTTAATTTAGTTCATGTTAGAAATCTGTTGTTAGTTCTAACTTCTAGATCATGGAAGAGCATGAATCCTATAGGAATAGGACCTGTACTATACTAGTTGCTTAAGGTGAAGAGGGATTTTGAAGTATTAGCCAGTAAAGGTCATAATGAACAGTGTGCACTAAATATTAGGAATCAAATCTAGCTTTCATTTGAAGATAGGTGATGCTATAAAGAATTAGGTAGAATCTTAGAAGGATAAGAAGTACATGAACTTCATATTTGTAGATCCAATAAATAAGGTGGCATACTCTATAAAATATGAGTTTAATTTTGATCCACTATCAGTGTAAAATTTCTTTGTCATTCAATCATGTGTTGTCAAATTATTAAAAGAGTTTAACTATCACAATAATTACTTAAAAAGTCGAACTATTTTAATGATATGTCAATATATGATTAAATGATAGTGTAAAAAAACTTTACACTAATAGTGGATTGAAATTAAATTCATAAAATATTGTTGGTAGGCAAATCAATGTTGTCCGGTTCGGACCGGACCGGTCGGACCGTGAACCGGTCCCTTATCCGGTTATGGTTCAATGTCAAAACCGGATTCATGATTGGACCGGGTTGAACCGGTCAAAATTAGTCAAAATCGGGTAAAACCGGTCAAAATCGGGTTAAACCGGGTTAATTCGGGATAAAACCGAGTTGAACCGGCCATCTTTTTTTTTTAATTTTTAAAATTCTTTTTAATTTCTTAATCATTTAATTACTCAACTGAGAGTGATATGAGACTTGATAATTAAAACCCCAAAACCTTATTATGCATTTTATTATTGGTAATGTGTATTATGAGTCATATATATATATATATATATATATATATATATATTTGTTTAACAACATTGAGGCAAATAGATTTATGTGCAGTAATGTGCGCCATCTACAACAATGTGAGGGTATTAGCTTTTTTATAGTGCGAAAGGTCAAATTGAAAAGGGAGAGTAGTACTATTTTTAAATAATTTAAACCAAAAACTTTAGTTAGTGTAATTATTTATGTAGTAACTTCATTTTAATTGTTTGATTCATACACAAAGGTTATTGTTTATCCTTTTAAAAAATAAATTGGTAATATTTCTACACTAAAATTTATAAAACTTACATTTTTTACATTCTCAACTGATAGGTCAATCATCAATGTGAGTAAAGAAATGGGCTTGATATTACTTATTTTTTATTACTTAAATCTATCACAGATATTTAGGATAAATATTTCTAATAGAAATTTAATTTTAAATTGTGATAACTTTATCTCCATATTATATATAAAAAAACAAAATACCAATTTACGAATAATGGTTGTGAAAGTGATATGATATTACACATGTAAGTAGCGGAGTAACGTCCTTCAACATGGAGTTGTTATCATACCTATAAAGGTATATGATACTCAAATGTAAGTTTTTTTTTTTTTTTTGAGGGACTTGATATAAGTTGTTAAGTTTCATAATAATTTTTTAAAAGTATATTAGTATAACTAGCAACGGAAAAATACTTTACCATTCACCTTAAATAAAGTTACGAAAAAAATTAGAAAGGTATCAGAGTAGTGTCGTTTTTACCAAATAGAGTCACGTATGTAATTCATATAAATTGCAGTTATGACAGTTACACAAATATTATTAATATAAAAATATACATAAAAGTTAGAAAAATACAAAATTCCATTCTTTTTTTTATATAAATTTGTATAAAATTATTTGGATACACAGTTTCACATGTAATAATTTACTAACTTCAAATCCTCAGTGCACATTTCTACTTCTTTAACATTTATTTCCATTATTTACCCCAAAAAAAAAAGCATTTATTTCCATTTCTGTACCGGAAAAAACAAATTATTTCCATTTCTAATATTGTTAATTTCCAGCTCAGAAGTTAGCTTATTTCTGTGATACATGCACATGCACACATGACTGATGTTGTTCAAAACTGATAAATTGACAATAAACGCGGTGGAACTACCACCGTCCACCACCTACTGCCAACAACCATAGCAATTACAATATTGCAATTTAGTGCTGTAGGACCCAAAATAGCCATCACTACAACCCCATTGCCTCCACTTGTGAGTTCTATTATAATGCCAACGTTGTACTAAATATAAAAGAAAAAATGTTAATTATATGACAATCCCAATGCCTTCACTTGGGTTCTATTAATGCCACCCATTGTTTCTTTCTTTTTTTCCTAATTGTTTTTAGTATGTTGCATTAGATGTGCACAATTTTATTTTTTGAAAATAGATAGAAAATATACAAAAGAAAAACAACTCCATTGTTTTACAAAATATAAAAGAAAAAGTTGTTAATTACTGAATAAAACATTGTTATTTATGTTCCATTGAGATGGTATTTAAAAATTTAGAACCTAAATAATTATTTATTTAAAATTATTAATGATATATATTTTAATTTTAACTCACTATTATTAATGTAATTTCTTTTACAGTATTAACCAAATTATGTGTTGTTATATTATTAAAAGATTTTAATATCTCAAATAAATATTTTATAATTAAACTCTTTTATTATATAACAACACATAATTGAAAGTGTAAAAAAAATTTGAATGATAATGAATTAAAATTGAATTCAATAAATATTATGTAAATAAAAATTTCAATTTCACTGTTGTGGTGATTACATTTTAATATAAACAAATACTATATGATACGACCGAATCACTTGAATTTGGATACAAATGTATCAAGAAATTGTGCATAATTTATTATAAATTTCTGTAAATAGTATCACTTTATTATAAAGAAATTACAGTTGCCCTTTGTTTGTGGAAAACATAAGTTTATTCCCCAGTTTTGGTAAAAAAATTTTCCTTTTTTACCATGTCACAGCTGTGGGAGTCCCTGTCTCGTTGTCTCCATCGAGTGAAGATTCTACATCACCAAGTAAGTTTTCCATCAGTTGATAAAGAAATTATGTAACAGCTTTCTTTCTTTCTTTACTTTTGTTTTTTAGTAAATTAGAAAAGGACCAAGAACGGCTTTCTTTTATATTGATATAAAAAAAAAAAAAACCAAAATCATGTTTTTTTGAAGATTATGTATTAAAATAGATTTTTTTTTCATATTTAAGAAGTCGATTTTATTAAAACTGACTTCCCAACATGATTTTAAAAAAAATAATTATCTTGAAAAGTCAGTTATAATAAAATCAATTTCCTAACGTGAAAAAAGAAAGACTTATTTTGATACTTAATTTATAAAGAGCATGATTTTGGTAATTTTTTTTATTTTTTTACTATTTTAATATAAAAAAAGCCGACAAAGTACTCCTATGGCTCTTTTAATTTTTCTCATTTACCTTTTTTTTTTCCTTTTTCAATAAAGCACCACAATGGTCTAAAATGACTTATTTATTCATTTATCTTCACTATACACTAAGAAAATCTGAATTTACTAGGACTTAATGGTTAAAAGTAACTTACAAATGGCTAGAATCTTACTGAAAATACTTAGTGATTAAAGTAAAGTTAATGTCAGAACTAAAATTAATTTCACATTCAAATGGTGTAGGGAGTTGCTATAATACCTTCTTGGGTGAGTTGTCAATTATTTATTGACTGTTAGTTTTACAATAAATATTAGAAAGTCTATTAAATATAAATAATAACTAATAAATACTAGACAACTCATCCTGAATATCGATACCTTAAAAAAAAAAAAAAGAATACCAAAGTAATGCTCAATGGTGTAAAAACAACTCATGACTTTACCAAAAAAAAAAACTTAAAAAGAGTAGATGACAAGCCCAAGAACTTGTAAGAAATGTTATGAACATTTAGGTCCAAACGCAAATATACAGTTGTGTGACTCATAATATTCATATCAATTAACCTTTCACTGCCCCTTTCAGTCCTACAAATTTAGGCCAAAGGTTACATTTTGAAGTTTTTGATAGAAAGGGAAAAGAAGTTAATGAAGTATGGAATTCAGTCCCTATTCCATATACTAAAGTTGATGTAACGGTATATAAGTAATTTAACAAATATAATTTAAAATAAATAATTCTCTTGCTTACTCCCAAATTTAAGTGAGAAGAACTTTCAATTTCGAAGTCTCGAGGGAGAAAGCATCCCGCCATCCCTTTCCCCTCCCTTCCCTCTCTCTTCCCCCATCCTTATTTCCTATCAAAATATAGCATAAAAAATGATTAAGAGTGTATATGATAAAGGTGGAAAAAAAAGGAAGAAGTAAGAAATAGAGAAATGAAATTGAAGAATCTATTCAGATTTGTATTGCTTCTAAATATTTACAAATTTTTAGTTTTTTTTCCTTCCAATTTTTACTCCTACTAAGCACAACTTAAAATACTTGTTGTCATAATTTATTATTTATATGGCAGCATTGCATTGTTGTTCTGCCCAATGTACATTCCTTGGGTGAAACAAAAGAAAAAAAAATAAACAACTATTTTTTGCCAATAGAAGGTTTTGCATCTGAGAATTTTTATTTGCTTGAACTTACCTGGGTGCTAATTTTATTTATTTATTATTGTCTAAAAAATAATGAAGTTAGTTCGCCATCAGAAGGACCAGCCACCAGTCCTTCAAATAGAGATGCTGCTCCTGCTTCTGCTCCTGGTATGTCATTCGAGTTTTAGTCACTTCATTCAAACATAGATCGATATATCAACCTCACACTAACAAGAAAAAAATTATGAACATAATATAACTATATAGACATATACACACATAAAGAGTAATATTATGTTAACTCAATTAGTTGACTTGCTGCTCATAACAACTACATAACTTGAGCTTAAATTAAGAAAATTAAGAAATTATCCGTTAGTATGTGATTTGTAATTCCATTATACATAAGAATTAATATACTTCAAAATCATAGTTAAAAAGAGTATTATTTTTTTCTTATTATGAGAGAGTAATATTTTTTAATATAAAATAAAAAATGGATAATATATATACACAATGATTGTAGTTATAATTCCACACAGCTATATACGAACATCATTATTCATATTTAAAGACAAAAGACCTATAGCCTGTATTCTTGGAAAGTAACTTTATTTTTGGTGTTGAAGAAATCAGTTTAACTATTTACGTAAGAATAATTCTATATCATCGATATATTCCTTGTTCAAAGAAGAAAGTATTTAACGTTTTTTGAATTTTCAAGGCATTAAATGTTTTTATTTTTTATATTAATACTTTTTATTTTAAGTAATTAAGAAGATGTTAAGAAGACTTATTAGAAGCAAATAACATACTCTTTTACGTAATATCTTGTACTTTAATATATTAAATTATTAAATATGTTGAAATTTTATGAGTTTAAATTTTATCAGGTCCAAACCCTTCAGACGCAGCTGCTGCCAGCCCTTCTGGAAACAAAAATAATGGAGCTTTAGGCATTCAGGCCTCTGCTCTGCCTTTCATTTTTGGCTTGGCCACTGTCTCTGTCTCCATATTCTTCTGATTTTACACACATTTGTCAGTGTCATTTAATTTCATATATAGATATTTCATTTCTTCATTATTTGTGTGTTGTCAGCTACTTTGACTGAAGCTTTTGTTGTAATCTCATGCACTCTTCCAATTATTATTGTTATTATTAGCGAATAACACACTTTTAGGACCTTCTTGCCTGCCTTACTGGGTCGAGCTCTTCATTTTGGGTATTATTTTATATTCTGATATTTTGAAGTAAATTGTTGCCATGTAATGTCCTATTCCAATAAGACATTTAGTGGATACACTAAATAGGATAAAGTTTATAAACGAGAATATATTAATACAACAATGCTATTGCCTACGAAAGTTTTTCTATAAAAGCTTACACGAAGGGCTAATAACCAATCACGGTTGGAGAGATAAATAAACTTGGTTAAAAATCAAAACCGTATATAACAAAACAAAACGCAACACATTTACTCTTCTATTGTACGAAAACACTTTTGTATGATTTAGCATTTTTCATATTAATATATAGATCATATAGATAGTAAAAGAAATTATAATTATAGAAGTTGAAAAGAAAAAAGTTAAAAATTGTCAAACCACTTTAAAGGTCAATGCCAAATTATGACGGTAAGAAAAAGACTTAGAAGGCAATGGAATACAAACAAAAGTTGCGGAGCATAGGTAAATTGCAAGGAAAATTGTAAAATATAATGGCGATGCGAAAATGAGATGAATCCTGGTTGAATGTGGTTTGTGGAACATTGATATGAATAGTTACTGCTTGTAATTAGTTACTAAACGATTTTTTAGAGTAATGAGATATCATTAATTCAGAATTGTGTGATTGTAGCGTTTGATGACTTGATCTTTCTTTGACAGCTTGATTATTTGAATATAATGATAATAAAAAATTACTTGAGAATGAGGTTGAATTAAGTGTTATCAAAAACGAAATCTTCTACAACACACAAAAAATTCAAAACACAGTGAAATTAAGCTGGTTTATCAATAATAGTGAGCTAGCTTATCTAAGTCAAAATTTGAAATTTAAACAGAGTATGCGCATACAAGTTTGAACATCAACAAATAAACATTCACACACAAATTCAGTAAAGAAATGGTTAAGAGAGAGCTTGCATAGTAGAATTTATACTAGTTTGGCCTAATGTGGAACCTACATCCAGTCCTTAACAAAACTGATATTTTTCACTATCAACTAAGTGTTCTTTGATCCACCCTAGCCTCTTCAAGTTATATACAAGTAGTTTTGATCCACCCTAGCCTCTCCAAGCCAAATACAAATAGTTTTGAAACTCTAGCCTCTCCAAGCTATGAAACAACACACTCTCAATGGGCTTTACAAAAAAGCAAAGTAAAAACTCTCTCACAAAGAGTTTGATATACAATGATAAGCTCCACACAGATTTACAAATGATTCTTGATATTTCGTTTTTCTTTTCTTTTTTCCTTCTCCTCTCCCTTATGGCTTCTCTGGAAAATTATGGGTATTTGTAGGCAGCTTCAAATTTGAACGTTGCAGCACAAGGACGTTGTAGTTTTTGTACTGTACCAGCTATGCATAACCTTTTTTGGCAGCTAGTGGGTGCATGATGTCTTTTTTCTCTTTTGTATCTATTCTTCCTTTTTGTTTGGTATCATTCTAGTCATTCCAAAGAATATTCTAAAGATTTAGCAGCTTGGGAAACCTTCTAGAATCATCTTGCAGTTAGAGACCAAAAGCAGAGTTGAACAGAGTATTTCTGGGTTACCAATATGAGCCAGCTCATCTTGCATTCATGAGTCAGCTCATCTGTGTTTTCTAGCTTTGTTCCTTGAGCAGACCAATCTTGATCATTAGCATGCACTTCTCTGTCTATCCAACAGCTAGTTCAAGTGTGAAAGGAGTGAACTAGCTCATCTTCAATTCATGAGTCAGTTCATCAGCTTGCTTATCTTTGATAATTTCAACTTTAATACTTTAATAAATCTATAAAATAGTCTTTTAACTAAAATCAAATGTAATTAATCTTTGTTAATGATAAAGTAATGTTTGTAATCATCATAAAATAAGTACTAACAAGAAACGTTGGACTAACGTATAAATCTTTATTTCCCTTATCATCCCTCTCAAGCAGCTGGAGGTTGGATGAAAATGAACCACCAACTTGGCGTTGTGTTTGTGGATGACATTCCTTCATCAACAAACTCCCTATATGGATCAAATGAAGGGATTTCTAGCTTCACATGCTTTGTTAATTCTGGTTCTACAGTAATTGAATTGTTACCCGAGCAATTTAGAATGCAACTCCTGATTCCAGGTGGAGTCTGCCCGTGTTGCAGGCTCTCGATTCGTCAATTGTCGAAGCACCACCTCCATATTCTTCATGGAATCTTCCATTGTAGATAACCTAACTTTAGTTGTAAATTGTTGTTCCTTGTCATTTTTCAGTTTTCTCCATGCGAGCAAACCTGGTTCTCTCTGCTATATAGGAATGAAAGCTCATTATCTAGGAGGGGAAAGTCTCAGAATTGAGAATGCACAATTTAAAGGGAAAGAATTCCACTCTTGTGCCTCTCATTCGTTCTTAATTTAAATATTATTTTTATTCTTTCTCCTTACTTCTCTTTCTCCCCGAGACATTTTCAGAAAGATTTAAATATTATTTTTATTCTTTCTCCTTACTTCTCTTTCACCCCGAGACATGTTTAGAAAATTGTCCTTCATTTTTGTTTTTATTTCTATGGCATGTAGGAGATGTATTTTAACTTGTTTGAAAGAACTTCACACAAACACAATTGAAGCTTCTCATGTAGGCAGCGGCGCTAACCGGTTTAGCACTTCCAACACGTAGGCGCTTCAACTCCCACGTGGAAAGCTGATACATTCATTGGACGTTGGCGCCTTACCAAAAATAAAATAAAATATTTGTATTTAAAAGAAATTATTTTAATATTTTTTTTAAAGTATTAATATTCAAAGTGAGTGTCAAATATTTATTATTGTTATTTATATTTAATAAATCTTTAAATATTTATTGTAAAATCAACGATCAATAAATAATTGATAACTTACTTTAGGTATTAAACCTATCAAAATACTATATCAACCCTATGTCACAAATCATTATGTTAATTAGTATAGAAACAAGGGTAATTAGGTAATGTTAAGGAAATTATAAGTTAAAAAAATTCAATTACCATTCTTTTTAAAAATTAATAATTTTCAATTTTTGAGAAAAGATAAAGAAAATTAATTTTTAATATAATTTATTGACAAAAATACCCTTTAATCTTTATTAAAAATTACATTTTTTTATTTTTTTTCTCTTATAAATTTTGACTCCTTCGTTATGAATATCTTACATTTTAAAAAATTTTATTATAAAAAAATCTTTTTATTCTTTTTTATTCAAATAAATTTACAAATCTTTCTATTACTTAAAAATACTTTATAAACCTTTCTTCCAAATACAAAATAAATTTCTCATAAACGAAAATCTCTACAAAATAAAAGTCTATAAAAAACATTCTTTTTTTTAAAAAGCTTATCAAAGGAGCTCTACAAACATTGTCCGACTCCAAATAAGAAAACAACATCCATTGAGAAGCAATGATATCTTTGTACCGAACTAGTAAACTGCACAGAGAATCTTTGTACTCTTTGCAGACTCTACCCCTTTCTCCTTAACGTGATTTGTGTTCGGCCACCGCTCGCTGTTTGCTGCTCAAGAAATATGTTTAGTTCAACTGCAATGGGGCATCATGAGTACCTTTCTTCTTCTCTTTGCTAATTCTGCCAAGTACACTCGTGGTGATTGTATTGTCGTTGAGTTCAAATCTACAGTTACTGGGTCGCTCGATAGATAGATTTGGATGACGAATAACGGCGCTAAAGCTTTGGAGCTAGATTCCAAGCCTTTCTAAAGTTAAGGTACCTTCAAAGCTATGTTTTGGTTATCGTGAATGCCACTATTACCAACAAGTTTTAATTTTGAAGGATAAGGTATGTCACAGTTGTAAAATTTAGGACCGACAATCTTAAATTGTCATCTGATAATCCTAAAGGAGTATACAGGAATTGAATTTCCAGACTTTGAATGACAAATAACTAATTCAAGAACGATAATGTAATCTCTTTCTTAGAAAAATTATAAAGTTTTTTTAGACCATTTGAGTTTGACTCGTGTTTTGAGTTCTAATATCGTTGTATTGAATAATAAAACTTGCGTCAATTGATTATTTGATTGTAGAAACAGCATAGTATTCAATTATTAATTATAGTAGATATTGAATAATTGTAGTTAAACTCATTGGTGAGTTGAACTTATTCACAGGGGAGAGCGTTATATGAGATGAAATTATGTAAATATACATATAAATCACCTTTGTGTGATTAGATTATATTTCATTCAATTTTTCATGTGCGCAGGTACACCGTTCAATATGCTTAGAGATTAAGGGATTCATTGGTAGAATCTTGCATATAACATTAGCCATCGAATCCGCCAGAACAAATTGTGCGTTAGCAGTTCAGGCATTGTGCTCATTGCACTCTACTTTGGATAAAGCCAAGTCAATTATCCAACACTGTTCCGAGTGCAATAAGCTCTAGCTGGTACTTTATGAAACCTTTTCCTTGAATGCAATTAATTAATTAGTATATTATCATAATATTGACTCTGATACTGACAGATCAATTTAACTTAGTCTGATACATAATTGTCTGTTATAATCTTTGAATAATTATTTAAAATTGTCTCCTCATACTCTTTGGGTAATATCCAATATATTAATTTTGACATGACTAGCCTTCTAATTTGCAAACTCTTTAGGCAATCACGTCGCTCAAGATACTTTCAAGATGTGAAAAAATACGAAGTGCTTTTAGTTATACTTGGCTCAAATTCAAAATACGGTTCCAATATCGTTGGCTGCTAAGGTTGGTAATACTTGTTAATATGCCTTTTACACAGAATTGTTTTGTTTCTTGAGTAGGATCCCATCGTTGGAATATGCTTGATAAATTATGAGTATTTTTTGTGCTATATATTCCAGTTGCTGTTTTGTATTTTTATGACTTGTGATTTGTGTAACTTTGGTAATTGAGACTGGGAATTGGCCTACAGATATCTGCGATACTACATGATCTTAGGGACACAAAATTTTCCCTGGAATTTGCAGAAGACTAGGCTCGGAAGGTAGTACTGGCACTGCTTGAGGAGAACTTATCTGATTCAGCTTCTATGGAGAATGCAGAACTTGAAGCTATTCAAATTGCAACTTCGAGGTTGGAAATTACATCTCCGTTCTCTCTCTTAGTGGAGAAAGCAACTCTTAAGTGGCAACTCGACCAAGTCAATGACACAAACCAAAAGGAGAAGGAACTTCTAGAATACCTTTTATATCTCTTGATCAAATATGGCAAATTCATTTGTCAGTTTTAAATACCTTTTATACCTTTTATTCCTTTTAATACTATATTACTGTCCACATTTGCTGCTGTATGACTTGAAAACTAAGCATTTCTATTTGATTTTAGGGTTTTAAAACTTGATTAGAAGCATTTATTTGCATTCCTCCTATTAGCTATTTCGGAGGTATTTCCATTTGTTGTTAATCACATCAGTAAAGAGCAACATATACACTTCAAAAGGATTGAGGAATTTTGGATAATCAATGGTGTAACGAACTAACAACAGTATTTGAACTTAAGATGCGTTTAACATTGTGCCTTTAGGATTGTGGTTTTTTGAAGTGTTATTTCTGGTTTTATTGAAGTTTGGGAATTAGATTATATTAGAATTTAAATTTAGGAGCTGAAATTGATGTTATACTGTGGATATTTAAGTTTAATGTTGAACTATGGTGTTTCCCCATAATTTTTCTTACCTTTTGCAAAATATTCTCAAATTTCAGGGATCCCTAAAGGGACCAAGGAATTAGAGAGGGGAATTTTTTCCCCATTGTGGGGAGTATGGACAAGGATGGAGAGAGAGAATTGCAAAGACAGAGAGCAGTGAAGTCTTCTTTGTCCTTTTTATGATACGTCGCCACCCCTCATAATCGGTCTACTCGCTAAACAAATTAAAGATGGGTAGTTCTACTCCACATTCACAGACAATTGATATGATGAAGCATCTATCACAATGAAAAAAAATCACTTAATGTGCTGCAAATTCCCATAAAGATGTAACAACTTGAGATCCAAAGAGATGACAACTGCTTGCTTTGATTAAATGATTACGGAAAAGAATAAGAAGAAGAAAAGATAAGTGGAGACTGTGAGAGGAAAATGATGGGAAAGAGGCCAAGAAGGAGAAAATCATTTTGGATTTTTCTTTTTCATATTTTTAATTGTAAATTACTTTTAATCAAACAATAACAAAATTTAATTAATTATATTTATATTTATTCACATTTAATTAAGAATAATTTTAATTAAAAATATTTAGTAATAACATATGATTATTTAATAACCATAAAGTATTAATATTTTTAAAAAACACTCACCTGTGGCTGTGAATCTCTGAGTGATTGAGGCATTGGCATTGGCATCAATCAGACATGAGTTGGAGGAGGACTTCAGTTTCCAAGCACACAATCGAGAAACTACCAACAACACTCAATGCAATTTTCCTACAATCTCCTTTTGCTCAAAATGTCTCCACCTTCACACTTCCTTCTTTTCATGACACTCAAACCTCTGCTACCTTCCAATTACCTCAATGACCAAAACCCATTTGGCCCTTCACTAGGCACATTCATTCTACTCAATTCAGCAAGGAGGACGATGATGATGGTACGATGAATGAATAGAAGGAAAAAATGAAGGGTTTCTTGCAACAAGTGAAAGAGATATACAGGTTTGCTGGCGAAGTTGGCATTCATGGGGATTTGCTTAGAGAGCTTAGGTTCAAGTAGGCACGTGACAAAATGGAGGAACATGAGTTCTATGAGGGTTTGGACCGTTTGAGGAAAGAGGCACAAGCTGAAGAAAAGCAAAAGGAAGATGAGAGTAAGGAATTTGATGTTATTGAGGAGAAGCCTAAGATTGTTATACTTCCCAAGAGGCGAGGAAAGTTCAGGTACGAGATATATGGGCTTGATCTCTCTGACCCTAAGTGGGCACAAGTTGCTGACAAAATCCATGAGTCAGGACAAGTCATTTGGCCACAGGAGCCAAAGCCAATAACTGGGAAATGCAAACTTGTTACTGAGAAAATTCTGTCTTTGAATCAGGAGGATGACTTGTCCACTCTTTTGGCTGAGTGGGTAGAGCTTCTCCAACCTAGCAGGGTGGACTGGATCAAATTACTTGACAGATTGAAAGAGAAGAGTACTCCTTTGTACTTCAAGGTATGACAATAGTTTGGTTGGTACCATTAACAACTTAGCCAGATCAGTCTACTACCGCATTGCCTTTTTAGTTTTTAACAGTAAATAATTGATAGTGTATTTGAATTTATTATGATACTTAAGCAGAGTATTTGGAAATGCCAATGTTTAAACCTAAATACTGCGTCTCCTTGATTTGTTGATACATTTGAACTTTGAATCAAAATCACATATTAGCTGCGAAAATCTTAACCTATTGTCCACCTTCATGATAGTTGGATAAAATCCTGTCTCCATTGTATGTGTTCCCCATCTTTTCCCTCCATGCATATTATGACACATAAGATATCTATGGAAGTCTCGTTAACGAAGATTAATGTTTAACACCATTCTTCCTTTTTCTTTTGACTGCATGAGAGTAAACATTATTTTTCTACGTTCTTTTTTCCCAGTATCTTCAATTGAGTGTAAGATGAATTATGTATTTGGACTGTAAGTCCTCAAGTTCATCATTAAGAATCATGCATGAAAGAAATAAACATGCATGCCATTGTTAAGGCTCATGGCTTTTCTGTGTTTTAAGGTAAAGTTTTCTTCTGGGATAGAGGATTTTGAATAAGTAATCCTTTGTTAGATTCCCAAAGATGTAGAGGAATGGGGTAAAGGGAATCCTCATGTGGGCTTTCCTTTGCTGTTGGAGCCGTTTACAGGTTCTTCTTATATATCTAGGAGGAAATTGTTCTTCTATTCCAGAGTATAAAGACTTTTTAAATTATCTTACAATTTATTTTCTTTCTTTTCATGTATTTAGTTTCTTTTTTTTATTCTGATTCATCAGAAGCTCCTATTTAATCTTCCATGTCAAATATGTGTGAATATACATTGGACTGGCTCAAACCCTTTTTCTTATATTTTTCAGGTCTTTTCTTTGAAATCTTATAGTTGGGATTGAATTATATGTTGCTAAAATTTTTTTCCAAGAGCCGGTCGATTCTTTCTTCCCCTTAACCCTAGCTAACACCTATTCTGTGTTTTTAATAGGAGATAATGGTTGGAGAAGATATAACCAAAGATAATGCCTATTTGTGTTTTTCTTTCCTCTTTTTGTCCTGGTATTTAATACTGTTACTAATAAATGCTAGTGTTGGTTACTGAGGCTTCAAAAGACATCTTAGGTGTCATGATATTAGTGGTGGGACAGGATGGGGATATATACATATAACAGAGACAGAATACCACCATCCCTGTTAGTCACTTAGTCTTTCTTCTGGTATTTAGGTTGAAGATATTTAAACCACCAATTTCGGTGTGATTGCTGAATGGATCAATTCTTACATTAATTTCCAAAACTGTGGGTGTTATTCCTTGAAATTCTATGTATAATTAATCTCTGTGGCATCCAACTTGGTTCTTTTTTTACGCATCATTTACTTTTACTTAATTGATGAGAGCTTACATATCCATCCTATTTTCAAAGGCAGCATGAAAGCTGTTGAATTATCTTGCTTTCTACTTGGGCCTTTACTTTCATTCTTTGTATGCAATTTGCGGGGTTTCAGCAGAGTATGGAGATTGCTCGTTGAGGCACATGCACATGCAGGTGATCCAGATCAAGAAAGAAGCAACTTTGACTACATGATAAAATTAGGGCATAAGCCTGATGATAGGTGCACTGCTAGCATGATTGCGGCTTATGAGAAGAAAAACTTATTGGACAAGGCATTAAATCTTCTTTTGGAGCTAGAGAAGGATGGATTTGAGCCTGGGGTTGCCGCTTATTCTGTTCTTTTGGACTTGTTGGGTAAGTTGCAGCTTGTTGATGAGGCTGAGCAACTTTTAGGAAAAATTGCTCTGCAGGGTGAGGCTCCTCCTTTTAAGGTTCAAGTGAGTCTTTGTGATATGTATGCAAGGGCTGGAGTTGAGAAAAAGGCCCTTCAAACTCTGGGCGTTCTAGAAGCTAGGAAGGCTATGTTGCACTTATATGGTACGAGTATCCGATTCGATATGATACGATACGTAAATACGTTAATTTTAAAAAAAATTAGAATACGGATACGGCAATGCATATAAAATAAAATATATTTATATTTATAGGTATAAACAAAATAAACTTTAAAATAGGTGAAATTTCTCACTAATTTACTATAATTTTGAGGATGAGAAGATTGTAAGAGTAAGAATATGTTTTAAGAGAGGTAATTGGTAAGAACCGGACTTAAATTCATATCACGAATTTTGCAAGTAGTAGTATCTTGAGGACGGTAAGTATTTAAAAAAAAAAAAAAAACAGGGATATCACAAAAATACAAATGCAGTAGTATTATATGAATATCGGTATAAGTATCAGATATGATATGGATACGTCACTAATTTTAGAGTATCCATGCATCATAGTAGGAAGGATGAATTAGGACCAGATGAGTTTGAGAGAATTATAAACAGCTTTATTGTTGGTGGGTTTGAGTGGGATGCACGAAGAATGTGTGGGATCATGGAGGCACGGGGTTTTACTGCATCAGAATTGCTTAATATAGCCCTTACGAAATCTCCAGCATTTGGTCGCAAAAGACCAAGTAGGAGATAGTTTAGTGGTCAGGAGAAGTGCCATTTTAGTCTTTCTCTGCCAAGTGACCAACAAATGCCCTGCCTTATTAAGGAAGTTGTGGTCTGCTGGATTTGGGCATAGCATGTAACCAATAAAGGATTGAGTTTATGCTTGTTAAGTTGTCAGTTTGTCAATTCTTTCATGTTTATGAATTTTGCCACATGTCTGCAAGTGTGCAGATTACTTCTTACTTATCGTCTTCATCACTCTTTTGAACTTTAGTCCTTTGTATAATATATTAATTTGAAAAGGCGTTTTCATTTTCATATATACAATAGCCTTTGGCATGTTTGTTACTGATGTATGATTTGTTCTGATTTTTGTTTTTGGGGTAGAAAGAAGTGTTCCGATTTTACCTTCATCTCTTGCATCCCTGACAGACAGTTGCATTTAGAGACTTCTGAAAACATTTTTATGATTTTCTGTGTCTATGGATTGGAGGCATCCTATATGGTTTCGTTCAATTGCTTTATGAAGCTGTATAAATAGGATTCAATTCAATTAATATCCATCTTTTCAAATTCAGTTGTTCGGAAAGTTATGTGAACCAGAGTTTAATTCGAATATTGTAATTGTGGTTTTCCATACTAGTACGGATTATTTCCTCATTGTAAGTATATCTGTAGCCTTTTCATGATTTTTATGTGCAAAAGCGGTATTAAATAAACGTCCCATACTTTCTATCCCTTTTTTCAGTAACTAAATGTCCATCAATCTCTCTTAAGACCTCCATCTCAACCATTTTCAAAGAAATTGATTGAAATAAAAAGAGAGTAAATTACACTTACACTTATCCCCCTTAGTTGACATTGCACCCCAAACTTGCTTTAAAAATACGCTTTACCCCCACTCCTTTTTTTTTTTAAAGTAAATATATAAATTGGTCATCTAAATATACATGTGACATTAGTTTAGTCCTCTAATAATTTTTATATTAAAATAATCTTCGAATGTTAATTTTTTCACATCAAATTGATCATCTAAAGTTATTTTTTAACATCAAATTAATCCTCTAAAAATATCAATTTAATATAAAAAATAATTAAATGAATAAACTTATATCGCCTGTATATTTAGAGATTTAGCCTTTTTTTTTTGGGTTAAAACACGCCACCCCATTTGATCCTTCCACCGTTAACTCATTTAACGGAATGACTAATGAGATGCTGATGATCCCTCTACCATACCGTTGCCAACACTCCTTCTCCATCCCCACCATGAGCTCCTCCTCCCTTACCCTTCTCGAGCTTCTTCTCCTTCTGGGTTTGAAGTTTGAACTCTCAAATTTTGTTGGGTCTGAGTTAATATACACTCCCACAAAGATCGAACGTGACTAATCCAATGAACCAGAAGTGGAAGAAGAGTACGAACTAAAGCTTGATTCGTGGCCTTCATCTCTCAAAATTCTCAATAGCAATGACTGAGAACACTTTTCGAGAACCTGATACAGTTCCACTTAAAACATTTCCATGTTCACCTCCTAAGTGATCGACTGACCAACCGAAACATTTTCCATGTTCAAATCCGACTGACTGACAACCCAACCACTTCTCATGTTCACCTCTGACTGATATATTGATTGACTTACCCCCGAGTTATCATGTTATCCGACCGACCGACAGTGACACGTGTAGAAAGATTAAAAAAAAATGGGGTGATCTTCCAACATGGTAAAAATCACCATATTTTGGTAAATATCTTTTAAAACTACACCAAACAAGTCAAGACATCCCTCCGTGCTTGAAGTGGAGCATTGACGAGACTATCACATTCTCGAATCAACTCACCAAGATTGGGATGGGCTTGGGAATTCTTGCAGCATGACAGAATGGGCTCGACTGATTCTCTGAGAGGAAACGATCTCATATAAGCTCTGCTGAGATTGGGATGGACTAGGAGATCCTTGCAGCTTGGCAACACAGGCTTGGCTATTACTCCAAGCGATAACATTCGAGAACCTCTTGTTCGATCTCCATAAATTCAACTTCTACAGTGCTCGGGTGAGAAAGTGTCTCTTGAATGAGTTTTATTTTACTCTTGACTTTTTTTGTTGGCTAACTTTGAGAGGAGGTCAGCTCTCACGTTCTGCTCCGTTGGAATGTATTCAAGAGAGAAACATAATTTAAACTTATTTGATATAAAACTTTTTTATTTAAAATTAAATTTATGAATTGTCCACTTTTATTTTTAATACGATACCAAATTGTCAATTAAAGTTCACATATTTATGATTGTTATGCTTGACATATATGACTCATGATTCAAAATAAAGAAATTTTTTATATATGTACATAAAAATAAATAACTATCAAATTAAATTATTTTGTACAATTTGTACTTTTACAGTCTTTATTACAAAATAAATTACTAATATTGCTGCATCTAAATTAGAGTAATCCCACTTAAATATTTTTTTTCTCAAATTCATCGACATAACAATTGGTATATGCGCAAAAATTGTTTGTACAAAATTTGTGAAAGAAATGATAAGTACACAGCATTAGTCTTTTCTTGATACTATAATCAAATTTCGTCAAAACCTACCAAAAAGAAATTAGTCATTATTTTACGGTTGCCTATCTTGCATTTTATAAAAGCAACAAATTATTGCACCACTCAATCAAAAACTGATTGATTAAAGCTTTTTCAAAACTCAAGGAAAAACAAAGTCCTCCACAACAGATAGTTCTACACACCTAACATTCTTTACGAATTATTTGATGGTATAAAATCAATTGACCATTTTTATCTAATGCTCCAAAACATGAAGCCAACATTATAATTTAGTATCAAGTAATCCAAAAGCAGAGCATGAAAATGATCTAATCAAAAAGACAAAAGCTACAAAAGCACAAAATCAAATCATAAAACACCCTGTTCAAGCCTGAAGGCATATCAATACCACGTTAGCTGAGATAGTAAACTGACAGCCTGAGCAAAAATATCTTCCGTCAGCATGGTCAGTTTATGGAAAAACTTTGGGCAAGAATTAAACATAGCTAGAAATATTAATATATGGGCAATTTCACTGCTGCAGTAACCCTGATGTTGATGTTCCAGTTTCTGCTGGTGCAGATCCGGCCTGTCCAGACGCTGTCGGGGAAGACCCTGGCTGCATAGAATGCTGATAGGATGATTTACAGCTGGTGGCCAGGATGGAGCCATTGCAGCAATGTAAGGTGGGGGGTATTGTTGATAAGGGGGAACTGGTGGCATATAACCATATGGAGGAGGATAATACTGGTGATGATATTGGCCAGGTGGTGAAGGCATCATTGGATGAGCATAATGATGTAGTTGCTGCTTCTCCAAATTGGGTTTGTTCTCCCCTGATCCAGTAGGCCCACCAGGAGGACCCTCCTGAGATGGAATAAGAGCACCCATTCTTTGAGGATCCATTGATGGGTAATAGCTTCTTTCCTGCTAAGGAGGTGGATTGTTGTAGTAATGCATTCCTTGGGTTTGGTCCTGGTTCTGCTGCTGTGATATAACTGCTCGAGGCAACAACCCACTATGAGCCACAGATGCCTGCTGCCTTGCTTGATCAGAGCCCTCTGACTCAGGTTTCGATGACTGAGGCCTGCCCCACATCAGCTTTAGCCTTAGGCCCTTAATAACCAGTTTGTTGGAGAGTTCTTCTGCTGCTTTTTCTGCACCTTCTCTGATTGTATAGGTTACAAAAGCACAAGCCCGTTGGAGAACCATTTTGATCAATTCGATTTCACCATGGGCATAGAAGTGATCCTGCAAATCCTGCTCAGTGACCCTAGCACCAAGTCCACCAACATTGAGAGTTTTAATGCTCTCATCCTCAAGAGCCTCCAGAGAGGTCATCTCTCCTGCCTTGCCAAGTACCTTCAGTGCCACCAGATCATTCACCCTGCAGGTTTAAAAACATGAAAAACACATTTTTCTAAAGAAAAACGAAGTTAAAAGTGTCACCAACTACAAAAATAAAAATATCCCCAGTATCTTTAGTTAGAAGGAAATTGTGCAGAAAATTAAAAATCAGAAGGACAAAGGTTAATATGATGAAAAAGGAATGATTATTGTATCCATAATGGATTAAAAGATAGAAACCAGAAGGTTATCCAGACAATAAGTTTGATACATGTTTGATGGCTATGATACACAGCTACATCATTTTTGCCCAAGTTAGAGGATTGAAGTTACCATAATATATAGGCATCTTCCTTCATCCACGTTAAAAAAAAAATCTCTCTTACTATATATTAGCATGTAAAATGCAAGTAGCAAAACTCAAAACAAAATGTTACTAAAAGTAGCCAAAATTACAGGCTAAGAACCATACAGGCAAGGTAGGCTTTTCATTTCACTGAAAACCAAAGAGAATAAAATACATGAAATTAGCCACATACAGCAGGAAACAAAGACTGAGCCCAACTTAGTATGGTCGTTAGTAATCAAGAAATTTCCACCACTTCGGATCCTCATATGTTAATGCCAAATAGTGGTCAAATGACAAGAATCGTTTGAACCATGTAGCCGATCCCACCTAGTGGGATAAGGCTTGATCGTTGTTGTTGTTGTTTTAAACACAGCTCCTACAAGCAAAACTATCGCATGACTTTGCAAGAGAAACAAACTGCAAACTTGTCATCATGGTTCCACAGCAGGTCATCATGCAGAACAACCGCAAAAGAACGAAGTGAATGCCTAATTACCCAACAACTATCCCCATCACAAAATGGAAAATGCTTGTGTTGCTGCCCAGTGCCGAGGACATTGCATAACAAAACTAAATTGGAAGAAAAAGAGAAATTGAGAAATTAGAAGGCCTCTCTTCTTGCTTTATCTTTTGATGCGTCAAGATAAAGCAAGAAAAGGCCTTCTTTCTATGCAGTCACTTCATTTCTTGTAAAAGTAGCCTGGCTTCAATCATTCACCAGATTAAAGGGACATCTTTCCATGCTAAATGGCTAACAGCTTTCTATGTCACTTATATCAACATCTCTCACAGTCCTTCTAAATAAAGGAGAAAGATGTTAACTGTTGGTTTTGTAGAAAAATATTTCCTTCTGGTTTGATTAAACGTTACGCACTGAACTCCATTTTTTTAAAGATAAGCATCCAGAAAGTCCTATTGGTTTCAATTTAAATTTGAAACTGTTTCAAAGTCACAATCAGTATTGGGGAAAAAAGAAGCAGAACCTGAAAATGAGAGCAAATCTACATAACATGCTATGTCAAAATGTGTTAGCATCCATTGTCTCGGTATATTCTGCATATACGGATAGGATGTCCAAGGCTAGAAATCTTACTGCTACTAGTCGAATGCTACAAATTTTACATGATGAGGAAATTTTCTGTACCCGTAAAATGAGCAGAAGGAATCAGGCCTTGTTATCAATAACATATTTACAGGATAAAAGTAATTTTTTCAAAACATACAGTTGATTTACAGAAGTGAGAAATGAGAAATTGAATGTTGCTTCTCTTATTCAAGTTAAGTCAATGACTCTTTTGAGAGTCTGAATATATAGCCTACTATACAAGACACAATCATCATAAGATAGCGTATACAATGGAGATAATATATACTAAGGTAGTGGGTATCTAAAGTAGGAGACAATAAGAATATCTACACCTAGCAGATAGCACTGAGGCAACAAGGCACTCAGTGCATTGATTGAATCCCAACACTCTCCCTCAAGCTGGTGCATATATGTCATAGGCATCAAGCTTGTCACATGTATTTTATCCTTGGACCCCGGAGTGATTTGGTGAGTATGTCTGCCAGCTGATCATTGGAGTTTACAAATGTCGTGGTGATTTCTCCAGGTATAACCTTTTCACGGATAAATTGACAATCGATCTCGATGTGTTTGGTTCGCTCGTGGAAGACAGGATTGGAGGCAATATGCAAGGCTGCCTGATTATCACATATAAGACTCATGAGCCCAATCTTATAGAATTTCAACTCAGAGATTAGTTGCTTTAGCCAAATGAGCTCACATGTAGCAAGGGCCATAGCTCTATATTCTGCTTTTGCACTTGATCTAGCTACAACACTTTGCTTCTTACTTTTCCATGCAATGAGGTTGCCTCCAATGAGGACACAATAGCCTGAGGTTGACCTTCTATCACTTGGGCAACCAGCCCAATCTGCATTTGTGTAAGCAATTATGTCAATGTGGCCTCTACTTTGATAAATTAGTCCTCTCCCAGGAGAACTTTTAATGTATCTAAGAATCTGAATTACTGCATCCCAATGACTCTTACGAGGAGAATTGAGGAATTGGCTCACAACACTGACAGCGAAGGAGATGTCAGATCTGGTAATAGTGAGATAATTCAGTTTTCCAACTAATCTTCGATATCTTCCTGGATCTGAGTATGGCTCCCCCTGATCTGGCATAAGCTTAACATTGGGATCCATAGGTGTGTCAGTCATTTTATAATCTAGCATGTTAATTTCCTCCAAAATATCAAGAGCATATTTCCTCTGAGATATAGCAATTCCTGAATCAGACTGAGCAACTTCAATTCCAAGAAAATATCGTAATCGTCCCAAGTCTTTGGTGTCAAATTGTTGAGATAGATGCTGCTTGAGACTTGTAATGCCATCATGATCATCACCTGTAATGACAATGTCATCTACATATACAACATGATAAATGTGCTGGCCAAAGGAAGAGCATTTATAAAAGACAGAGTGATCTGCTTCACTGCGAATCATGCCAAAATGTTGGAGAGCTGTACTGAATTTCCCAAACCATGCCCGAGGACTCTGCTTGAGACCATATAAGGCTTTGTGTAACCTGCAAACAAAGCTACGAGACTCCTCCTGAGCAACAAATCTAGGTGGTTGCTCCATATAAACTTCCTCAGTCAAATCATCATGGAGGAAAGCATTTTTAATGTCCAACTGATGTAGGGGCCATCGACGCATAGCTGCCATGGCTAAGAAAAGACGAACCAAAGTCATTTTGGCAACAGGAGAGAAAGTGTCACGGTAATCGAGCCCAAAGATCTGAGTATATCCTTTAGCAACTAAACGAGCTTTTAGGCGATCAATGTTTCCATCTGGACCGACTTTGATAATAAATACCCAACGACAGTCAACTGTGGATTTTCCAGGGGGATTGGGTACAATAGTCCATGTGGTATTGGATTCTAAGGCTGTCATCTCATCAATCATAGCCTGTTGCCATCCTGGATGAGAGAGTGCTTCCTGTACATTGTTAGGGATAGACAAAGAGGAAATGGCAGAGACAAAAGAATAATGGGAAGGAGATATACGGTGATAACTTAAGAAGTTATAGATAAGGTAAGGATTGCAGGTGAAACGTGTACCTTTACGAAGGGCGATAGGTAAGTCGGTAGGAAACTTAGGAGGATCCGGAGCAGGTAGATCAACTGGAGTGGGAGATGAATCACCGGCCTGTTCAGGTACACCATCTGTCAATGTTGCTGGATGAGGACGACGCTAGTAGGTAATAATAGGTTGAGGAGAAGGAGAGAGAGACACAAGTGGAGTAGGGACCTGGACAACAGTCGGGATAGACATAGGAAGAGGTAATACCTGAGAAATGGACGTCGGTGTTACAGAGGAGGTGAAATAAAGGGTATCCTCAAAGAAGGTAACATCGGCAGATATGTAGAAACGATGATTAGTGGGAGAATAACATTTGTATCCTTTTTGAACATGAGAGTAACCAAGAAAGATACATTTGACAGCACGGGCAGACAACTTGTCATGACCTGGTGTGAGATCATGAACAAAACATGTAGAACCGAATACCCGTGGGGGAACATTAAACAATGGTTTCTTTGGGAACAAGATGGAAAATGGTATTTTGTTATTCAAAACAGATGATGGCATCCGATTTATTAAGAAACCAGCAATGAGAACATCACCCCAAAATTTTAAAGGTGCATTGGCATGTAACAAAAGAGTACGTACGATTTCTATAATATGACGGTGTTTTCTTTCAGCAATTCCATTTTGTTGGGGTGTGTATAGACAAGAAGATTGGTGAATCATGCCATGAGAGTTCATAAACTGATTAAAGGATGCAGAAAAATATTCTTTGACATTATCACTTCGTAAAATATGAATAGAATGTCCAAATTGGGTTTCAATCTCTTTGTAAAAATGCTAAAAAATAGTTGATTGTTCAGAACGATCTTTCATTAAAAATATCCAAGTACATCTTGAGAAATCATCAATGAAAGTAACAAAATACCTATGCCCTAAGATAGAGCTGATTCGACTAGGATCCCATATGTCAGAATGAACAAGACCAAAGGGAGTGGTTGTCTGACGAGGATTCCTTGTTGGAAAAGAAGCTCGTACATGTTTGCCAAGCTGACATGGCTCACATTTTAAAGACTGTAAGTGATACAGATGGGGGACCATTTTCTTTAATTTATTGAGACTGGAATGACCAAGACAACGGTGAAGGAGATCTAGGGACTCAACAATGGTGCAAGCAACTGAAGATGGTGGCTAAAAATAGTAAAGGCCATGTGATTCAGATCCTGTGCCAATCATCTGTCCCGTATTCCGATCCTGGATGGAAAAAGAATTATTAGTAAAAGTAATAGAGCAATTAAGGTTACGAGTGAGTTGACTAACAGAGACTAAGTTAAAGGGACAATCAGGTATAAAGAGAACAGAATTTAGAGAGAGTGATGGAAGAAGGGTGGCTTGACCAATGCCAGTAGCTTTTGTCTTGGAGCTATTAGCAAGAGTAATATAATGTGGTATTTTAGGCTGTGTTATAGTAGAGAAAAGAGAAGAATTACCAGCTATATGATCAGAAGCACCAGAATCCAAAAGCCAAGATCCAATAGGCAATGACTGTAAGAGACAAATCGTAGATTTACCAGTATGAGCTACTGCGGCTGAAGATTGACCTTGTTGGACTCCTTTAAGCTGCAGACATTCCTTGAATTCAGCGTCGGATAAGACATTCTGATTATCATTCTAGGTCTGCTTTTCTGAAGGTTGAGGTTGCATGTATGTCATATGGGCTGATTTCTCAGGAAATCCAATGAGAGAATAACATTTGTCTTTGGTATGACCCATGCGATTACAGTATGAACATTGTGGACGATCGCCAAAGCTACGACCTCCTCGGGCACCACGACCTCAGCCCCCACGATTGGTGGTGTTGGAGAAAAAGACAGATGATTCTGAGCCTGAAAAAGAACTAGTTCCGGTCATAGTTTCCGAGGGGGGAACTCGTAAGAGTCGATCCACAAGGTTTTCTACTGTGGGAATGCTAGGATTAGTCAGAATTTGGTTCCGAACAGATTCAAGGTCTTTGTGGAGACCGTGAAGAACAAACACCATGCACATGTTATCCACGTTGTTTTGCATATCATTACCAGTTAAGAGCAACTTGACTTCATCAATAGTAGACTGAGCTTTGGTCAAATATCCTTGGAGATCATTATTCGTCATTTGAAGTGTAGCCAAGTTGTGTACCACATCATATAGACGTTGGATATCATTGGAATAAATACTGCGAGCTTTCTTCCAGATGTCATAGCATGTTTTGTAAGTGCAAAAATGCACCAACAACTTTGGGTCAATTGACTGCCATAAGAGAGAAACTAGCTAATAGTCTGCCTTTTTCCATTGATCTTGATCTGCTGCATTAACATCTGCAGCTTTTTGAGTCAAGTGATCAGATAGGCCTTGGCCCAAGAACCAGATTTCCACAGCATTTTGCCAATCCATGTAGTTCTTCCCATTATAGACGGACTCCCAGAGAAGACAAAGGAAAGTGGAGTTTTGCTTTGTGAAGATGGATTAGGAGCACCAGAGGTTGTACCAGACGTTGCAACGGAAGCCTCGTGTGTGGAAGCCATTTGATGAAGTTGAGTGGGTTACTGAAATTTTTTTTTTTTTTTGGGTAAAGGTGATGACCAAAAAACGACTGGTTAAATAACCAAAGTCTCAGTTTAGTTTGAGACTAATGAGGTAAGATTACACCGTGTTTGAAATCGCAGAGATCAGAAGACTGGAGTGGGGCGGCGCGTGCGGCAGCGCGTGGGCGGCGCGTGACTGGAGTGGGCGGCGCCTAGGCTCACGCGCGGACAGACTTGTGCCCGTTTGATGGAAAAAATACCGATCTGTGGGCTGGGACCGGCGGTGAGATGACCGGACACCGGTAGGACGGCGCGTGGCCTTCACGCGCAGACAGCAGCAGAATCTTGTGGTGACGCGTGGAGGCGCGTGCGGACCTGGGCTGAGAGCTGGTCGGCGGCGGAAGGCTCGTCGGCACTCTCTGAAGCTGTGGCCGGAGTTTGAGGTCCGGTGGTGGTCAGAAAAGCTACTGGATAGCCTCCACAGTAGCTCGGACAGTGACTCTTTGAAGGAAATCAGGCCCACGGACAGTGAGCTCTGATACCAAGTTGATTTACAGAAGTGAAAAGTGAGAAATTGAATGTTGCTTCTCTTATTCAAGTTAAGTCAATGACTCTTTGAGAGTCTGAATATATAGCCTACTATACAAGACACAATCATCATAAGATAACGTATACAATGGAGATAATATATACTAAGGTAGTAGGTATCTAAAGTAGGAGACAATAAGAATATCTACACCTAGCAGATAGCACTGAGGCAACGCAGATAGCACTGAGGCAACAAAGCACTCAGTGCATTGATTGAATCTCAACACATACAAACATTGATTTACTATTTTACAAACTTATTAACAGCAATCATATGCATATAATAACAGGAATTAAACAAGTATAAAGCAAGTGTGTTCAAGAAAATTTAGTTCAAAAATCCAATTCTCTAATTACTTGTCAGAAACCTATTAAACATACAGGAAAATGGAAATCAAATGGTAAGAATGCTGGCTAACCTGAATATGGGACCGATTAAAAGTTTGGTGAAAGGGAGGGTGATGTGTCGAAGCTGGGGTATGCAAAAAAATTTACAATGGTGTTGACCTCCCAACCAATAGGTAACGAACTTGGGTCCATAAGCACTAAATAAATAGAAACATGATCTTGCCCATTTCTTTTTTTGCTCCCAGCATGTAAATGTCCTGTGTTACTGGAGTCTGGAGATAACCAGTTTCTTTTTTTGTTACAAAGGAGGTGGCAAAGTGGGCTGGATGGGATTCAATCTTCGGGGTGCCACTAGAGCTCAATATAGTTTCTTATTATAACTAAAATATGTGATGGAGCCCATAGAATTTTAGCAGTTAACTTAGGAGACCTCCTCCCCTATCAGTACCCTACGCTGAAGCGGCAAGAAAGAACATCATAAGAAGTACTGACATGGAGATTTGATAAAGCTCTTCTCAGCTGAAATGGCTTTCATACAGCTTAGGAGCCTGAATTTATATAATACTAGACTAGATGTAGACCCGAGCGCTGCGCGGCTTTGCCACAATATTTTTTAAATTTTATTTAACAAAGAGAGCAACCTCGTGCTATAACGGTCTTGCTATGTGCGAAGTCTAGTAACAGCCATAGTAGGCAGCCTAAACTTGCATTTGCAAGAGGTTGGCTTAAACCGTTGCACTAAGGTATCCTTAAATTTTAGAGATGCCAAGATTGAAGTAAAAGAGTAGGAAATAAAAAGGTTGAGAGAAGGCTAAAGACCTCCTCCCAATATTTTAATCTCTTCGGAAGACTCAACCGAGATGCTCCTTACAAAGTCAGTCTTTACATAACCAGCACTATATCATCTCTACTTAATTTTCATCATTTGAATCAGGATAAGGATGACCTCATGCTTAATAAGAACCTTTAAATTCAGGCTTGCAGGAATTTTCATCATTTTCTATATCTTTATTTGTGACAAGCCTGCAGTAGAACTCTGCAAACTTCAAATTTCCATAGTCACAACACTTTTCATCCTCAATTCACAATCTTCATAAATATAGAAAACCATAAGCTAATTCAGTTAGAGCATTACATGACTAAGCCAGCCAGCAGGGCAGTCCATCTTTGTTGTAGTACTTGGCCGAAGCATTGAACTTGAAAAGATATATATATGTGCAAACAGTAGGTTGGAGGTTGTCCTACAGAGGGATCCAACCCTATTGATTATATTGAGGAATTAGGATGAGGGCAATCTCATATCTGGAAGGCTTTTTTTAGGGAAATAAATAAAAAAAGGGTTAGATGAGTTGCACGTACCTTGATTAGTCCCTGTTGAGAGTCCCACATTAGATAGTGATATGGCCTGAATAGTGTTTATAAGTGGGGAGCAATCCTCACTCCATGAGCTAGCTTTTGGGGTTGAGTTAGGTCCAAACCCAAATTCTAAGATGGTATCAGAGCCTATCCGAGATCCATTGGGCCACCCGCATATGTCCAGTCTTGCAAACTTCACGCTCCAGATGTCCAGTCCTAGGCGTGAGGGGGGGGTGTTGAGAGTCCCACATTGGATAGTGATATGGCCTGAATGTTGAAATTATAGGGTTTTAGTTAGGGAAGGAGTAAAAGAGAGAATAAATACTAATGAATAATATGATATGGGATTAATTTTGATGTGTTGTAAAATACAATGCACTAACTCCTATTTATACTAATAATTAGGTCAAGTACTACTAGTACAAGCCCAAGCCCACTAAGACAATAAGACTACTAACCCTAATTAAAAAATGAAACAAATTAGGAAACATAATGAAATTAGGAAATAACTCCTAAGATTGCTCCCTCAATTAGATGACTAATTGATTTCACAATATATTATAAAGATCTTCTAAAGATATGCTAAGATATTCTAAAGATATACTAAAATACGCTGAAGATATTCAGAGATATTCTAACACTCCCCCTCAAGCTAAAGCTTACTAAGCTTTAAGCTTGTTACAAATAAACATGCTAAAAGAAACTAATCCAAAAAATAATGTTGGCTACATAAATGATAGCTCAAAAGACAACTCATGGATGCTGAAGACGTTTGGAGAGACAACATATGATATGATCAAGGTAACATGACTCACACTTTAGAGACCGTAAGTGAGACAGATGAGGGACCATTTTCTTTAACTTCTTGAGACTGGGATGACCAAGGCGACGATGAAGGAGATCTGAGAACTCAGTAGTAGTGCAAGTAACTGAAGTTAGAAGCTGGAAATAATAAAGGCCATGTGATTCAAATCCTATGCCAATTGTCTATCCCGTACTTCGGTCCAGTATGGGCTACAGCGGCTGAAGATTGGCCTTGTTGGACTGTTTTGAGCTGTAGATACTCCTTGAATTCAGCATCTGATAAGATATTCTAATTATCATTCCAATTATCATCGTGCTTGTCTGAAGCCGGAGGCTGTGACTATGACACATGGGCTGATTTCTCAGGGAATCCAATGAGAGAATAACATTTGTCTTTAGTATGACCATGCGATTACAGTAAGAACACTGTGGACGATTACCAGAACCTAAATTGGACGTAACAGTGGAAGATTCAAACGTGGAAGTCATTGTATGGGCGAGGTGAGTGGATGACTGGCTTGGGTGACCACCCCCCAAAAGTGACAGATGAGGTGCCGATGAGGTGACGGGGACCGGCGACAATTTCTAGAGCTAGGGCCGACGTTCCAGGCCGAACGGTGGCCGAACGACGGGACGGCTAGCGGAAGGAGTTGACTATTTTGACTAGAAAAATAACTCAACAAGACGGCTGGAGTGACACACAACCAATAGAAACTTCATCACCGGTATGACTCATCGGTGAGATAAGAGAAATTACCACTGATATGACTTGTCAGTGGGAAGAAAAGTCACCGTCGATATGATTCCTCGACGGGAAGAGAAGCCGATATGATTCGTCAACAAGAAGTAGCAAAACCTGCGACAAATGCAAGACCCAACACCAGTTGACCCAAAACCTGCCTCCTGCACTAACAGGTCGGAATCACCACTAGCAGACCATTACAAAATTTCTGGAATTGTCATCAGTCACCTCAAAGAAGGGAGGCAAGTTCTGCACAACATCACCGAAAAACAAAGGAATTCTTCAGAACATCTCAGAATATCTTCAGAACCTGCCACTCCACGTTTGCAGCACTAGCAACCCAGAAACCACCCTATTGTCATCACATCAAAGAAAACACCACAAAACAAAGAGAACTGAGTATGACTTAGAAACAAAAATGAAGAAATCAGAGGAATGGGTTTTACAAACGAGTTCTATGAACTCAACACAGCAGAAGGAGATAATCTCCTCAAGGAGGATACCATGGCTCTGATACCATGTTGAAATTATAGGGTTTTAGGTAGGGAAGGAGTAAAAGAGAGAAGAAATACTAATGAATAATATGAGATTGGATTGATTGTGATGTGTTGTAAAATACAAAGCACTAACCCTTATTTATACTAATAATTTGGTCAAGTACTACTAGTACAAGCCCAAGCCCACTAAGACAATAAGACTACTAACCCTAATTAAAAAAGGAAACAAATTAGGAAACATAATGAAATTAGGAAATAACTCCTAAGATTGCTCCCTCAATTAGATGACTAATTGATTTCACAATATATTATAAAGATCTTCTAAAGATATGCTAAGATATTCTAAAGATATACTAAAATACCCTAAAGATATTCAGAGATATTCTAATAGTCCCGTCTCAGTACAACAAAGAATAATGTCATTGCCAGTGAGGAGGCTTGTTATCTTGCTTCCTGCCGATGTTCTCCCTAAGTTTTTGGGTACCCCTCTCAACCAGATCTGGTTTGGGAAGTGGATTTCAAGTTAAGCAGTTAATTTGCAGTCATTTGGTTAACTTTGATAGATGCTAAAGATTTTACTTAATGTAAATTTTCTATTCAAAATTTAAAATATTTTCCATTTTTCTATGTCAGAGCAAATGGTCCAAAATATATATTTGTACATATTTTGACAATATAATAGTAAGTAATCTAGTGGAGCCTATCATGTCTATTTGGTTAAGCACATCCAGTGCTTAAATTTATAATTTCTCATGAAATACAATTAACTACCTGAATGTTGTTTGCTGATGAGCTTGAGATTAAGTATAAGAAGTCTTCTACTACTACCATGGCCACCATGTTATCTCCTTTGACATTAAGGATTGAAATTCGGGGTTTCCAAGTTCTTTTCCATTCCTATAATAATAATAATAATAATTCATTCATGTCAGGACAAAGCAAGGCTTTTTTAGGCTTAAAGTTATAATTCTCAAATGTTGTGGCTTCAACATGCCTACTTGCACTATAGAGCCAATCTCTATATGCTAAAACTGAATTGATGGGCCTGTTTTGCTTCCAGTGTCATATCATGCCAATTCTGTTCCATGATCTAAGTAAAATAAAATTAACAAATTACCAAACAATCAATCACAATCAAAATATGTGTTTTAAAACTGATCATGATTCATTAGTAACTTGTAAAAATAAGAAAATATATGATGATAGTACATGAATAGGGAACCATCACAAGCTAATCCACAACTCGTGATACAAGACAAAGTTGCACTAGAAATTCTAAAACACTTCTCAGAAAAGCTACAAGTCAATTCAGCACATTATAGGCAAATCATAAACAACTCCAAAATAGTAGACATCAAAATTTACTGCCTTTCTTTAAAGAGTGCGTAATAATAATCAAGTGTGCGGTTTTTGCTGTCCCTTAGTGTATTTGGTTGGAATAAAATGCTCACATTTTTAAGGGCCTCTCTTTGCCTCTAGATTTGCTTTGGGATAGGGTTGTTTTTGTGGATTTTCTTTGGTTCTCTGCACATGGCTATTTCAAGCAAGTTCCCAATTCCATTTCTGATACACAGAAAGACTGGGCAGCTTTGCTGCATTTTTGTCATTTCTTTTTCTGTGCTTCTCCTAGTTGTATTTTTCTCCTTTTTCTCTCTAATAAAATTTCCTTTTCTATATTAAAAAAAAAAAACAGGTAGGTTTGGTTTCAGAAACTCTTCTCTCTTCTTACAGATAAATATATAGTTTAAATTGCACAATGCGACATCATTCTCACAGTTACACTCCAAATTACAATATAATACAACAGTGATATCCTTTATGAAATCCATAATTGTAGTGTACAAGTAATGAAATACCTGATGGCCATGTGGGTAGGAAAATGTGCAAGCTCCAGCACTCCTCTATGGCCGGGTATCACATCCATGAAACAATGAGAAGTATCCATAGAAGCCAAATGAAAAGGTTATTTCGCAAGGCACACCATATGAGCATAAGATCACTTGCACGACACCTTGCAGGTGTTACCATGTAAATGAGAGTCTGGTAGCCCGAAATGCCTTTCAGCAAATACTTGCTTCCACATTCCCCCCCCCCCCCCACCCAAAACAAAATATCCTCCTGTTATGTGAACTCCACTACACACTCCACTCTTCAGACACCATAAAATCCTCCAAAAGCATATATTGCACCCTAAAGCTTAAAATCTCACCCACCAGAAATAGACAAACAGCTATGCTCAATTTTTAAATGTACATTCCACTCCATTAGAAACAACTTAGAGAGACTTGAAACATAAAAAGCACAAAGTAATTTAACTTAAATACATTCTTCATCACTAAATTACTCTCCAAGAAAATAAATACCTAAAAAAAAAAGGGATGAGGAAGACAAAAACAATGCATTAACAATCTACCCAGCTTGTATGGTCTCTTTCTGTTAACAGCAAATTTTGTGCTTTGATTTTTATGTTTACTGAAAAATTATTGTTGTGGACCTCACCAGTTACATATTCAATGACATGAAAGATCTGAATGAAATTAATTCAATGACATATTTAAAGTTTTTGTTCGGCCATAATTTCTGCATAGTTGTAATGCGACAATCTAATGAATTGCGCTAGTCCATGGGATGTAATACGTGGATCAAAAAAAGAAAATGGGTTGTTTTTGCCAGGTGATAAATTGCTTCAAAACCTCACCAATGTGATAAATTGTTTCCCAAAAAACCTCAAGTGGGTCATTTACCCGCCAAAATGTAGGGTACATAAGTAGACAAATGATATATATAATTGAAAATATTTCCTCATATAAGCATTACTGCATTTTTTTTTACTGGACTTAACTTTTACAAATACTGTATCAGTAATAGCAAAAATTGTTTTAGACTTCTATATTTGACAAATTCCTTGTAGGGAAGCAGCAAAGCTCTTGCTAAACCAACTCACAATTGGGTAAGCTTGATCCAAATATGCAAAACCATTTCGAAATGCTTTCCTCCAGTTGAACCTGAATGCCTGAGTAAATATTATCATAAGCCCATCATCGTCTTCAGTCTATCCATGCCACTGCAGTGTACAAAACACGAGTTACTCATACTCAGAGACATACAAATTTGGCTCGTTTACTGTGCAGTTATATACCCATAAAATCATTTAATATCTTTGTTTTGAATCAGAGTTGTACTCCACAATGATGCGAATGAGTAAAGCAAGTTAAAAGTTTTAAAATAAAAGGGTCATCTAGAAAAATAAAATCATGTACACTGTATACATTTTTAGTTATACTACCATATTTGAGGAACGTAACAAATACCTATCTGGAAAGGAAGGAATCAGCTCTTTAATTACTCGAAAAATAGCTGAACATCTTTCATGTTTCCCATAAGATGACTGTTCCATTGCTTCTGCATCAAATAGAACAAGAGAAACAATGTTGACAACATGATTATCCCAGCAGGATGGCATGTTTATAGGATGCAACTCATCAGGTCTCTATATTAATAATTGATAAATTTATAGCAAAGCACTAATCAAATGTTATTCACAATATTTTAAAGTAAAGCATAAGGACAGACAAATAGAAACATAAATTTTCTTCGTTATCCTGACATTACATAACTACTCGCAGCCTCATTTCATTTTCATCTCAAAATATGAGAAAAAAGACACTTGTTAAATGTTAAGAATGGAAAGCAAGGTGACCACTCAATCTTCATTCCTTCATTCCTCTACATTGTCTTACAGAGAAAGCATGCACTAGTTTTCACCTTTTCCATTTCCATACTGATCACTTTAAGTAGCAATACGATCATACAGCATATTGTGGATAAATCTTCAATTTGATTATAACAGGTAAAATGGCACAAACTTTCAATACCTTCTGCATCTTCAATTTGATTATCACCGCTTAGGTATAAACTCTTGCTCAAGTTTAAATCTAAGCCTTCAATTATGGCAAACTCCTCCAATATATGACCTATGAGATTATATGCAAGCATACTTGTCTTATCACAAGCATCTTGGATAGCAAGGTATTGGTTCTTGCAAATGCTGTGCTTGGCGGGCATGGGTTCTGTCTCCTCACAGAACAAATTAGATGCAATTCTTGGATCTATTTCAGTGTCAGATTCATACAAATCATGTCTCTTGACAACATTTTCATCTGATTCTCTGTCAGCTGAAACAGCTGCAGAATTATAGTTTTTTCTGGCCGTACATGTACTAAAATGCTCTGTGCTTTCTCCTTGAAATTGGTTGGTGTTCATGTTAAGTGAAGTGTTGTGAACTTTGGATTCCAAATTTACTGTATCACAGCTCTTAGGTTGAAGCTTTTCAGAATCACTATTCAACCTTCCACTAGTTATAAGTGGGCAGAACGAAACATTCTCCTCAGTCATAGAGGTAGAAGGATGGAACTCAAATGGCACAAAATCCCCAATACTTTCTGGTTCGTAATTTGAATCCATTGAATTGAATGCTCCATTTATGAATTGTCTATCCTCCTGAAGTTGACTATCATCATCATCCTCGTCGTTGTCACTGTCATCACTTTCTTCCAATTGCTCCATATAAGCATCTGTAAAGTCTTGATCAAATTCATGCTCAGGCAACAAATCCAAAACAATTTGTTTTGTCTGAGCACTCACACTTAGAATGCAGTCAACTTCTTCTTCAATATACTTCTTCTGGAATAATACATTATGCGTGCTACTAGAACTCCTACTAATAACATCTAGGATCTGTGATAGAGACTTTGGAATGGTATCCATATCACTGCACTCGAAAAGAAATTCAGTCAAAAGTTTCATAAATGCTGTCCGTAAGCACCTATTTGATATTATAGCCTTTGGTTCCACAAGAAGCTGTAAATTTCTTAGCACTCGTACTGTCACTACTTTTTTAACAGACCATATAGCATTCATAATATCATTCTGCAAGGACTTTACTTCGGGTGAGAATTGGTAAAATTCTTTTGAAAATATGTTATGACAACCAGTTGTCAGTTTTAGTGATAAGTCCGCTACTGCCATGGCTTTGGCTAACGGCTCTTGTAGCTCATTTCCTCCATCAAGTTGTGAAAGCATCTCCCTACTGATTTTCTTCACTAGCTTGATTAGATGGTCTCGTCCCCATCCGTGTTTGCGGGGTTGTAACTGAGGTACGGGTGCTTTCACTCCTTTAAGTTTTCTACGCATTGCAATCAAGGTCTGAGATGGCAAGTTTTGAAGTCCATGCAGTACCTTTGCTACAGCAGCATGGCAAGATTGGGATCTTAAAGCAGACAAAGGCTCACACCTATCTCGGAAATGCCGTGGATTGGTGAGAAGTTGAAAAAGCTGTTGCCAAGTTTCAAGTTGATCAAGGTTATGGCTTCTGCTACCAAGACCAGTAGAAAGAGAACCCTTGATAATCTTTTTCAAATTGCAACGAGTTATCTGAAACTTGACTGAGCCACCAGTAACAATCATAGCAAGAAGGGATAGACCCTTGGTGGTCAAATTATCCAGGTGTGATGATATCAACCTTTTAATGTTGGGTATGTCAATCAAATGCAAATCAACCTGAGGAACATGATTCTCTCTTTCACCGACGCGTGCTCCAAAGGTGCCTTCAACATGAGTTCTTACAGACTCATAAAATATCTGAAATGGTTATTAGATTATTATCACATGAGCAGATGCTAAAGAAAACTCAAGCTTGTGCTATGTAACATAATTATAAAAAAAAAGAAAGGAAATGCTGACATCATCTTCCCTGAGTAAAGACTCGGGCAAAAACCTGCAGACACAAAAAAAAAAAAATCATTGATTAGATTAGAGTGAAAGGTGGTAAAAATAAAATCATTGAAG
Source organism: Styphnolobium japonicum (assembly GCA_023212625.1). Classification (NCBI taxonomy): domain Eukaryota; kingdom Viridiplantae; phylum Streptophyta; class Magnoliopsida; order Fabales; family Fabaceae; genus Styphnolobium; species Styphnolobium japonicum. The sequence goes on from JALBWW010000010.1 coordinate 10,628,163, forward strand.
AAATGAGGCAGTGACCTATTTTTGAAAATTTTGGACTTGTGAAAGTGCTTCCTCTCGGATTTGGAGGGCGGAATGCCCATTAACCACCTGCGCCAGTTTTCATATTAATTGAATTGAATTGAATTGAATCAACACCAAGATAAAAGAAAGGGTAGCTTACCTCCTCTTAAGTTTAATCTGTTTCTCTTGACGCTTAATTTGTGACAAAATTGATTGGGCGTCTGTTCGACAAAACTTCATTTCTTAACTCAGCTCAGAAAGGGATCAGATATCGAGGATGGTTTACTTTCACAGACAAAAGCCAATGTTTTAAAAACCGAACCGGAGATCAAACCGGCAAGGCCTCCGGATCATGGTTCGATTGGTTGAACCGGTCAAACCGGACACTAATAAAAATTAAAATAATAAATAACAATAACCATCATCATATATAACTCATTTCCATGAAGATAAAAAAAACACTTAATTGATTAATCTTAGTTCAAAGTTTCAAGCTCAAACAACCAAATTACCAAACATAACACATTCATATCATAATTCATAAGCCAAATAAATAAAGATAATGCTTCTTAAATGCATCAACATTCACTGTGCCACGATAACAAGGAATATCCTAATGGTGGGATCAATAAAATCTTGTAACACCGGGTTACAGATCGTTCATAAGACAGGATCTGGCCATTCAAAGCATTTCCAGAATCAACCGATCCATATTGATTGCCAGTGGCCTACACAAAATTTTATTCTTAGCTTAATACCAAACAATTTACTGAATTAAAACACATAACCAGGTACTAATATATTTCAACTTATTCTTAGCTGTTACTTTCGTAACATTTCAAACGCTATATCAATATCATCACGGGTGCGTTCAATCATGAAATCCCATCAACAGCCATAAAAGAAAACCAAAGAACAATTCAACCACGATTCCAAGCCAGAAAAACTCAACATCAATCAAAATTCAACCAGATTAACAAACACACAAAAATCAACACGTACACAGCATATACCTCTCTAATCGACCACTAAAAATCATCCAAAAAAAAACGATCCAAGCAGAAATTTTGGTACAAATAATCAACTACATTTATGTCTCAATGTACCAGAAAGAAATAGGAAAAATCAGATAAAGATTTCAGAGAAAGAAAACTTACCTTGCCGGCGCCGCAGACTGAAGCACGACAACTCTCCCTCGACTGAAGCACGGCGGAGCGACGGCGGCACTGGGCGAGCTCTCTTTGCAGTTGACGCAAACCTCCCCTGGCGCAGCTTGCTGGCGAGCCCTTCGTCGTGGTGGCAGCTCTTCGTGACAAGTGAACTGAGAAAGTTGAAGAGAAGAGCTGATCCTGTGAGATTGAGAGAAAGAAAACCTAATTAAACGACACCAATAAAATAAGTTAAACGTATTGGGGAAAAAAACAAAAAAAAATGACAGCTAAATTTTTTTTTTAAAAAAAAAGAAAAAAAAAAGAACTGGTTATTCATAACCGGGTCCAGTTCATCCGGGTCACTGGTTCAACCCGGTCCTGGAGGTTTTCAAATGATTTAACAACTCAGGCTAGTTTTGGAGGTTGACTGGATCGGCCAGGCACGTAAGTCACGGTCCAACTCCAATCTAATTTTTAAAACATTGACAAAAGCACTTCAGAGGAATCGACCGATATGGCTAGTGATTCATTTGATTTTAGAAATAGATTCGGAAGAACAAGTGCAAACAACTAATGTTCCTTAAGAGGCCAATCTCAGATTTCAAGTGAATGGAAAACCCTATGCGCCACGAAGAACTTCGACATGGCGTCGTCGTCGTCGGTAAATTGCAAGAGCACCGATGCATGTTGGGGCTAAGGCATGAACGAGGCGTTTTGGAAATAAATAGTAATTGCGAGTTTTGTTTGAGATCAAAGACTTGAAACGGGAAACAGTGTCATTTAAGCTGTCTTTTTTATTTGGTGCCTTTGAATAATTCAACCTTATATTGAAAAAATTGATGGTTGAATTGAAGCCTCATTTTTTAGTTTTGAGTAAATTAATGTTTCGGTACCTAAAATATTGAATTTCTATTATTTTGTAATATTTGAAAATGAGTAAATGAACACTTTAGTCCCTAAAAGATTCGACTAACTACACAATAGTCCTTGAATGATTTTTTCGCTACACTTAAGTCCCTGTAAGATAAAAAATTCATACATGTTTGTGCTTATGTTAAGACCCAATGTTGAAGGCAAACGGAGAAGCTAATGTGTCACGTTAAATGACAAGGTAGAGCATATGTGTCACATTTACATAGTTAGCATATACCCTAAAACAATTTGTTTCATTTATGTTCAATTTAGTGTTATCCGCTCGGTCGAAACCGATCATCCAAAAGTATGAACGGATTGGAACGATCGGAGGGATAGAGGTAACTCAAAGGGAAGGATCAATCAGTCGGGGACGATCGAGAAAATAGTTGTTAAAGGGAAAGGCATGATTTGTGTGTCCAATCGGGGGGTAAAGGATGTCAAAGTTGAAGGTGCGGTCGGTGTGTTCGATCGGGATCAAGGTAGAGGTTGTCAAAGGGAAAGTGTCTGATCGGTAAGGGGTAACCTCGGCTCGGTTAGTGTAGTTGATGGGAAAAGTGTTTTAGGAGGGTCAGATCAGTTTGTTGAGCTGGGGGATAAATTAGTTAAGGGTAAGGTCTACTCGGTCGGCCAAGTGATGGGGTATAGTCTTAAGGGGGTTGGATAGTTTCGGCGATCATTTAAGGAGAGGTTGAGGAAAAAACTAGGGTCGGGTTGGTCAGTTTGTAGATCTGAGGGTTAGATGGGCATCTTGACTCGATCAGTTGAGTTGATGGGAAAACTATTAAGGGGATCGGTAGGTTAGGTGAGCTAAGGGGTAATGTGTAAGACCTATTAGTTACTATGTCATTTACCAACCATAAGTCTTACGTGGAATATATAAATATAGAAAATTCGGCAGCGTTTCCTTTGTTTATCACACATTCCCAAACGTCGTAAACATAAGTAGTGGATTTCCAATAATCATTTCAAACCAACCAGAGTACATATATTATATATATACACATGCACATATATCAACAAGAGATCTCAGATCTCAACCAAAATATTATCAAAGTATGCACTGTTATACAAGTGTATTCTAAACACTATCCTGACTGAGCACACTAAACATATATAGAACTGAGTACATCAATAGTAGTATTCAGTTCCCTGTCATATCTACATCAGAATAATATAATACACATCCTATTATAATTACATCACGGAGCTTAACTCCACCAAAATATGAATCTCAAAATAAAGCAACAGAATCCTCCGTACTTAACCCGTAAAGGGTCCGGGGTGTTCCTGCGAATCTGAGAAAGAGGTGGTGAGAACAACTTCCCAGTGAATATGAATAAACTTGCAGATAAAGTATGCATGTAAGTAGAGAGCAAGTATAACACAATCCACAATATAACAAGTAACATCAACCAACCAATGCAATGAATGAATGCACATGATGTTCACACCTTTTATTCACACTTTTTCTTTCTCCACTCCTCTTGTTGTGCACTAACCCCTTTCGGTTAGGCCCTCGCAATATGCATATGCAATGTGTTATGCCAATTACATTTCCATCTAGCTCCGTAAGCTAGGCACCCCTCATTTCTTGTACACTAACCCCTTTCGGTTAGGCCACCTCGCAATGCCATGCAAATAAGTATGCCATTTCATTTCCATCTAGCTCCGTAAGCTAGGCACCCCTCCTTTTTTGTACACTAACCCCTTCCGGTTAAGCCATCTCGCTATGCAATGCAATGCTTTCATATTCATATCATGCTCATTCATAATATCATAATAACATCATATGTAACCAATTCAAGCATATACAACACATAACCATTATGCTCAATTCTATCAAGCACCCTTACTTAGTTACTCATCACATCATAGTACTAAGTCCCTTAATCCTAAGCATAGCATATGGTATCAAGACCCTAAACATATACACCACAACAACACCAACAGTGTCAACCACGGCCAGGGTGTGGTGGTAACCACGGCCACGGTTCAAGAAAATAGAACTCAACAAATTGGAACAGAGACAACCACAGCCTGCCCCTAGTTGGGACCACGCCCGTGGTCTGGACCACGGCCAAGGTGTGGTGGCAACCACGCCCATGGTCTGGTATTAGCACACAACATTATATTTTCCAGAGACAACCACGGCCAGCCCGTGGTGGTGGCCACGCCCGTGGTTGGCCACGAGACACCATAATTCCATTTCCAGAGACAACCACGGTCAGCCCGTGGTGGTGGCCACGCCCGTGGTTTGGAATCTGGGCAGGAATAGTGCCACACCCAACTTCAAACCAAAACCCTAATTTCCCTATGGAATCATGTCCTCAAATCCATCAAAATACACTAACCATATCATTCACTTTCATATACCTAAATCCTTAAAAACATGTAACAAAACACATCAACCTTAAGCATAGGTGGAAACCCTATATTCAAGCTTAATCTTATATCATACACTTTCACTCTAAGAACATCATACAATAGCACAAGTAAATCCACACTCACCTTGAAGTGCTCCAAACTTGATTCCAAGATGAGATTGGTAGTCAAGACAACCTTCCCTTCAACTTCCTTCAAAACACTCAATCAAAACAACCAACTTTTAGACATGGGTGTTCTTGATTCTTAGAGATGAAGATAAGTTTCTCAAAAAACTAATACCATAGGATTGAAGAAGAGATCATAGTGATCAATAACCATCAAAGGACCTAAGCCAAAAGGTGTATAAAAATACTTACTTTTGGACCTTGAACCTTGGAGCAAGCTTTGGCTATAGAACTTAGCAAGATTTTGGAGAAGATGAGCCCTTTGGCTCTCCTATGCTAGCCGGCCCTCTTAAACACAAGGGGGTGAAGTTGCTTTGTCAACTTTGCCCCCCACTTATGTGGAAAAATACCAAATTGCCACTGAGGATGTAAAAGACTAAAATACCCTTTTGATTTCTAAGAATTCTCAATAGGTCCTAAAGAAAATTTAATTTACCAGTAGGTCCTAACTTAGCTAGAATAAATATAAGAGTTTAGATTTCACATATTCCTTCCTTAAGTTCTACCGAGTTCACCGGTATAGCCAGAATCTCAAATAAGTTATTCTAACTCAATCTATCACAATTTCTGTAACAAAACATACAACTCATTCAAAGAATTTAGCTAAGTCATAACATATGAAATTTAGGGATGTTACATAAGGGCTAAGGCTAGGCTGGATCGATCAGCCAAGTGGATCCTGAAGCTGATGGACTAAGGGTGAGCTCGGCTTGAAGAAACTTTTGTCTGATCGGTTCCGACCGAGCGGATAACACTCTCAATTGAACATAAATGAAACGCGTATATGCTAACTCTAAAACTTTGTGACTCATTTAATGTGACACATCAGCTTCTCTATTTGCCTTTAACGTTGCGTCTTAACAAAAGGACAAACCTGTATTAATATTTCATCTTACAGGGACTTAAGTGTAGCTAAAAAATCATTCAGGGACTATTGTGTAGTTGGTCAAATCTTTTAGGGACCAAATTGTTCATTTACTCTTTTAAAATTTATTTATATTAATGTTAAAATTGAACACTATTAAATATTTTTGTTAATTAAATTGATATAAACCTAATTTTGGGGAGTTATTTTAACGTTTAGACTTTAAAATGAGTTAAATTTAAAAAAATATGTAGTTAACTAGTGTAAATAATTTTTAGAAAACTAAATCAATGTAAACACTATTTTTTAAAAAGTGAACTCTCGTCTTCATCACCTATTCCTTCATTTTATTGGAAATGGATTTTTTTTTCTAAATTAGTATCTAAGAGTTAGTTTGAGAAGACACCGAAAACCTACGATTTCATCCTTCTTTGTATCAGTATTGTGAAATTTCAATTTTTAAAAACCTCAATCAATTTTAATTTGCAAAGCTTTGTGTTTGAATTTTGAAGCTTTCTCTGGTTTGAAATTATTAAAGAGCAATGTCAATTTAGATATTATAGATGTTTTGAATTTTGATATGCCTAGTGGCTATATAGTCCGCTAACTATACTGAAGATGACATGCAATTGATAATGAAGGTGTGCTTTCTCGTTATGAATTTGATTACCACTTCCTACTGCATTGTACGCTTATTTATGGTTATGACGGAATTTTTGTTTCTACCCTTATTTGTGAATGAGGACTTGTAGAAGCTGGTTTTGCAGCTGAAGCTTATGCGTGCATGATACAATCAATGAAGAAACTTGATCCAAACTTTTGGAGAGGCAAGAGCTTGAACACTATATGAATTTATTGATGATACAAAATGGTTTTTTGTTTTTATTCAGATATAAGTTTATGGATAGAGTTGCTCTGTTTTTTTAGCTTTAAAAAAGGGCAAAATTTCTTCTTAAAGAAAGGCTAATTAGGTGAAAAGTATGAGTTCAATAATTTTTGGAGGGGCAGCTGCGACCTCCTGCCTCAACTAAGTTCCGCCATTGGTTATAATGCTACATAGAGGAACGTCTAAACTTGGGGTTTTTTTTTTTAATAAAGCTTCTTTTTTTATTTACAAAAGTACCCTACTTTTTTTTTATGTACCAAAATGTGCTCATTGTAATATGCTCATAAATCACCTTGCACCACTACGGTTTCATAACAGTTTTTTATCTTTTTTTTTATACTTTTTGGTAAGAAGTTTCCCTCAACTAAGGAAGTTTTCAAGTCTAAAATTAGAAAAGAAAAAAAAAACATAAGCTTAGATACGACCCCAACTTAGGGCAATTTTAGAACATAAATTAAAAAGGCAAAAAAAGCAAACAAAAATGGGAAACCTCCCTTAATTAGGGCAATTTTATAGCAATAAAATATAATATAAAAAAAACACAACTTATGTAAAAAGAGTTGTCGTTATTCATGCATTATTTGCATGTTGCAGCTTAACTGCATGTGATACTAAATCCATTAGAATTCAGGTGCTGCATTATTTGTGTGTGTGTGTGTGCATGTGATGATGTGTTGTGAGAAGTGTTAATTGATTAGTTGTCATGGAGTGTTGAGTGCGAGTGTTGAGTGTAGTGTTGAGTGAATGAGTGTTATACCATATAAGTTTCAGATTGTATAGCTTATGTCATTCTCTCAATTTCAAATCGTTAGTCTTTATCATCTTCTTTTTATGTTTTCTATAATTCTCTCTTTGATATAGGCATAGAGTGTGAATTGTATTTTTAGCAAAGCGGTATTTTATTTATTTTAAAATGACTTCATCATTATTATTGAGATTGCAAAAGCAACATATATCCTTTAGTTATATCTAACCAGGTATTAAATTATTTAAACATTAACTTCATTTTGTTAGTTATTTTATAATTTTGTAATTAACTAATTTAATTATTATGAATAGAAAACCATGCGCCACTTATGCTATAGGTGAATTAATTTTGAAGAATCGCATCCATACATCATAAATAATCTAAAGTCTACTGGTTTTTATCATGTGGCTCAAATTCAACAATTTTTGCTTGTGTCAAAATTTATAAGTGCAATGGTTGAGCAATGAAAACTAGAGACACACATTTTTCATTTTCTGTGTAGTGAATGCATAATAACACAAAAATATGTTGCGCTCCAACTTGGACTTCTAGTTGATGGCATGATAGTTACAAGCACAAGTTGTTTAAACTGTAATGAAGAATGTGAAGAATTATTGGATGTGATACCTACAACTGAGGTACTGAGGGGGCTCAATAGTGAAAATGATTTGGTTGCAGTCCAAGTGAAACCCAAAGAGGATATGTTGCTAGAGCTTATATTTTACAAGGAATGGTGATGCTTGACAAATCTAGTGAAATAACCAAGTGAAACACAAGAAGGGGGGTTGAATTGTGTTTCTTAACCCTTTTTGAATAATAAAAGATTTTCCTTTTCAAAAGAAAATAGAACACAGCGAAGGAGACAGTTTAACAAGCAAAGAACTTAGGACCAACACCACTTAGTCCTATTGGACTCCAAGGGTTTCGAAAAGACTTTTAATAAAATGGTTAACACGTTCTAAAACCAAATAAAAAGATATTTGTTAATAAACACAATGGTAAACCCCAGAGGTTAGTGAATATAATAAAGCACACTAGAAGAGAGGAGAAGCTTACACGAGATTTATCTGGTTCACTCTTATCAACCAAGAGCTACGTCCGGTCCCTTCAACCGAAGGATTTTCCAACTAATCTTTTCACGATTACAAGTATTATGCACCTCTTCAGGTAACAAGTATTTTCAACCTCTTCAGGTTCTATCTCACAAGTATTCTTTTACACACAGCCTCTTCAGGCTTACAAGGCTTAAGATGAATAATTGAAAGTAGATGAAAGCTTGAGTTTGAAACTCACTAACAAATGAGAATAGACAATAGAAATCTCAAGGCTTTTTCTTTTTACACGAATATGGAAATCAAGCTTTTAGACTATTGAAGGATGCTTCGCAAAAGATCTACGGTTCTTCAAGTCTTGCTTCTTCTCTTTATAAGTAAGAACAAATTGAGCAGACTTCATGGGCTAGATCGTCCAACGGAAATATTTATTACCGTTCTGAGTAGCATTAAATGCATCTACTGGAAAAGTGCTGAACTTCTTCTGACGGTGACTTTTATTCTCTGAGATTTCCAATCAATGAAAACAAAAGTCCTGATTTGTCTAAGATTGCAGACGGTTTCTTATTTGCAGATCTTTGTAGTTGTTAGACAATGTCAGCAAAAGTGGCTTAGTTGACTTCTTCTGTCGTAGGAGTCAGAGTTCTTTTCTAGCATTTAATGAGGAACAGTTCTTCATTTTTGAAAATTCACTTGGACGCGAACTTGAGCTTGAACTTTGAAAGAGTGAGTTGAGTCCGAGCTTTGGCAGATAGATCGAATTTGGACGAACTAATAAGAAGTAACAGTATATGCATACGAGTATTGGACGCACCAATAGTAAAAGTATATAATACAATTATTGGACCCATAAAGAGTTATAGCATATTGGACGCACGAAGAGTTATCTTTAGGCAGAGAGCAGAATGGACGCACAACAAGTAGCGATTTGTTAAAACTATTGTCGAAACACTTACTTGTTCAAACTAAAAAAAATATTTTTGTTATCCTCAAAACTTAACAGGGAAAGCTTATAGCTTTTAAGAATTTAGAACTTAAACCTTTTTATAAGAAATTGGTTTCAACATCTAGCAATCAGGTGCATTTAATGTACCTTCCATTATTTCGTGATCTTTCACAAGCTGGAAAATATAGTTGGAGATCTATTTATTTAGAGTTTTTGTATAGAAAGTTGTACCGTGTTACAAATCTAAAGATACATGACATAGGTGGCTGCTTAGTGCTTTTGCAGTCATGAGTCTGGTACTGGATGCCATTTCTTACACCATGTATGTCACGACCAAGAAGAATTGCGACGGGGAGTGGCGAGAAAAAAATAGTTTAAAAACAATGGAGTCACCACCAATCGTTTATTGTGTAGGGAAAATGACTGACAAAACCCTTTAAAAATGTATTTGAAATAAAAACACAAACAGAAAGTTCTGCAAAACAATGTAAGGATTGGGAGTCGATTATGCACAAGAAATGGCGGAAACTAAATCCCATTGCACCCCTGATACATTCATCATAAGACGGCTACCTTAAGCTAGTTGTGCAAATTTTAATAACCTAATCGATATTTATTTTACCCCTTCTAACAAGTAGAGAAATTAAATAAGTGCACACAATTATTCATAGATAAAAAGGAAACTAAATTGCGAAATTTAAAATTTTGGCTTGACTTGCGCTCTTACGTATCCCCTGGTACAATGGGAATTCAAAGTCACGTAGTTATTTCTAGAAAATGACTGGGAGTTGATTGATTTTAATTAAAGAAAAATATTGTTTTGAATTAATTAATTAAAAGAAAGTTGTGATTTGATTAAAAGTTGATGAATTGATTTGATTTAAAAGGGAATTTGTTAACGCGTCCTAAATAAGATGAAATGTGGTACTAGACTCACTGATCCATCCCAAGAAAAATGTTTAGTGAGTACTTGACCTTTACAGACAACCAAAGCGATTTGTGGCATTGGACCCAATGTTGTTAAAGCTGGATCGGACAGTGAACCGAAAAAGCTTCTGATTCAGGTTCTCCCGATTTAACCGTCTGGTCGAACAAGATGATGTCATAATTACCTATTAAATATATATATATATATATATATACATAACTCATAACACACATTACCAATAATAAAATGCATAATAAGGTTTTAATGTCTCAATTCTCAAATCTCATATCACTCTCAATTGAGTATTCAAATGATTGAGAAACTAAAAATAAAAAAAGATATGGCCGGTTCACAGTACAACCGGTTTTGACCGACTCAACCTGGTCCAACCATGAATCTGGTTCTGGCATTGAACCATAACCGGAAGAGGGACTGGTTCATAGTCTGACCGGTCCGGTCTGGTCCGATTTAGACAACCTTGATTAGACCACTTATTTTGAACTATTTTATTAACGTAGCCTAAATGGAATAGAAGGTGGTACTAAGCCCAATGATCCACCCCAAGGAAATTGTTTAGTGGATACTTTATCCCTGAAGACAACTAACACGATTTGTGGCATTGGACCACTTATCTATTATTTACAACATAAAATGAAACAATAATTTCATGGATATTTAGTAAAACCAAAATAAAAAAGTTTGGATGCAAGAATAAAAACACAACAATACAAAAGGGAATAGGACCGATCTGTCGACCGGCCATTCGAGCACCTCAAGGAGATCCGACCAGACCAATGAAATTGCAACAGGAAACACGATCTAGTCGATCAGCCAACTGATCGAAAAAAGGAGAAGGGGCACTCGGTGGAGACCAAATCGGTCAGGAACCAATTGGATAAAGGCAAAGTCATCTGATGGGATCAGATCAGGTACGATACCGATCAGTTTGCTTGATGGAGATCATGGAAAACGTTATCCGTTCAGTTGGGAACCGATCAATAAGTTGGTGATCATGAAAGGTGGTGATCAGTTCTAAACCAATCGGTTAATGATAAGGTGGTGATTGACAAGGAAAGCTCAGTAGATTTAGGTGATCAAGGGAATGAGATGTTCTGATCGATCATTGTGGTGAGAATGGATAGTGTTCGGATCAGTTAGGAACCGATCGGTTTAGTTGGACACGACGAATCTATGGTCGGATTGGACACAATCGATTGGTTTAGTTGGTGATGATATAAAGGTGGTTATCGGTGAAGGGTAAGCTTGGTTAGATGAATGATGGGGAAGTGTTCAAAGGGTCAGATAGAGTAAAGGAAGCTCGGTCGGTATAGTGATGGGGAAAGTGTTTAAGCGGTTAGATTGGCTAAGGGTTGCTAGGCTGGGTCTAGTGATGGGGAAAAATGTTTAAGGGATCGGATCTGTCGAGTACTTGAGAGGGTTAAGGCTAAAGGTTAAGGTCGGGTCAGATCAATTAAAGTATCTCAGCTCGGTATAGTGATAGGGGGGAAACGTTTAAGGGTCAAGTGGGTTAAGGGTAGCTTGGCTTGGTTGAACGGCGATCGGCCCAGTTTGATGAGTTGAGGGGTAGATGGATGTGGTTTGCTCGGTCGGCATTTGTGAGCAATGCCAAGTGGTCTGAGGGGTTATTGGGTTAAGGATTGGTCGAGTAGGATGGCGAGGTGTTTGGGGAGATCGGATCTATAAAGGGTAGTTCGACTAAGGTTAGGCTCAGCTTGACTTGAAGAAGTGATCTGATGGGTTATAAGCTAAGACTAAGTTGAATTGGTGTGGTTGGGGGGTTTATGTATAGGCTACGGATTGGATCGGTTAAGAACCGATCGGCCAAGGGTAATCAAAGATCAACAATTTTTACAGAAAAAGTAAGTTATATAAAGCTTTTTACATAATTTTATGAAATTGAATGTCACTAATAACAGGTTTTGTATCTCTTTATCATTGAGGTAAAAAATTTAAAAATTTCATATTAAAATTTTTTTTATTTAAAATTATATTTATGAATTGTCCACTTATTTTTAATAGGATGCCAAATTGACAGTTTAAATTCACATATTTATGATTGTTATGCTTGACATGTAGACTCTTTGAACCAATATCAAGCAAATTTTTATATTTGTGAAATATTAAAAAAAAATAACTATAATTAAATTATATTTTACAATTTATATTTTTACAGTCTTTATTACATGAATTTAAATGTAATTTAAGAAAATCATGTTATAAAAAACAAAGGCATAAATTTTATTTTGATAAGACACAGTATTTATATAATGTTCATTAATTTTACTTTTGAATCTTTCTCTTTCTGACAACCCTCTCGTTACTCACTAACACGAGATCCAAATTCATCGACATCAACAATTGGTACATAGTATTCCCAAAATTTGTGTTCGTGCATAATTTGTGAATAGAAGTTAAGTACATAGCATTAGTCTTTTCTTGATACTATAATCAAATTACGTCTAAAGCCACCAAAAAGAAATTGGTCATTTTTTTTACTGGATGTCAATCCTGCATTTTATAAAAGCAACAAATGATTGCAGCATGCAATCAAGAACTGATTGATTAAAGCTTTTTCAAAATTGAAGGAAAAATAAAGTCCTCCACAACAGAAAGTTCTACAACAAAAGTTATACACAACTAACATTCTTCACGAATTATTTGACGGCATAAAATCAATTGACCACTTTTATCGAATGCTTTCTTACCAGAACATTAAGCTGGAACATTACGGTTATAACATGACAATGATCTAACCAAAAAGCCATGAGTTACAAAAGCACAAAATCAAATCATAAAACACCCTGTTCAAGCCACAAGGCATATCAATACCAGGCTAGTTGAGATAGTAAACTGACTGCCTAAGCCAAAATATCTTCCCTGTCAGCATGGTCAGTATATGGAAAAACTTTGCGCAAGAATTAAACATAGCTAGAAATATCAATATATGGGCAATTTCACTGCTGCAGTGACCCTGATGCTGATGTTCCAGTTTCTGCTGGTGCAGATCCAACCTGTCCAGCCCCTGTCTGGGAAGACCCTGGCTGTGTAGAATGCTGATAGGGATGATTTACAGCTGGTGGCTGGGATGGAGCCATTGCAGCATTGTATGGTGGGGGGTACTGTTGATAAGGGGTAACTGGTGGCATATAACCATATGGAGGATAATACTGATGATGATATTGGCCAGGTGGTGGAGGCATCATTGGATGGGCATAATGCTGTAGTTGCTGCTTCTCCAAACTGTGTTTGTTCTCCCCTGATCCGGTAGGCCCACCAGGAGGACCCTCCTGAGATGGAATAAGAGCACCCATTCTTTGAGGATCCATTGATGGGTAATAGCTTCTTTCCTGCTGAGGAGGAGGTGGATTATTATAGTAATGCATTCCTTGGGTTTGGTCCTGGTTCTGCTGCTGTGATATAACTGCTCGAGGCAACAACCCACTATGAGCCACAGATGCCTGCTGCCTTGCTTGATCAGAGCCATCTGACTCAGGTTTCGATGACTGAGGCCTTCCCCACATCAGCTTTAGCCTTAGGCCCTTAATAACCAGTTTGTTGGAGAGTTCTTCTGCTGCTTTTTCTGCACCTTCTCTGGTTGTATAGGTTACAAAAGCACAAGCCCGTTGGAGAACCATTTTGATGGATTCAATTTCACCATGGGCATAGAAGTGATCCCGCAAATCCTGCTCAGTGACCCTAGCATCAAGTCCACCAACATAAAGAGTTTTAATGCTCTCATCCTCAGGAGCCTCCAGAGAGGTCATCTCTCCTGCCTTGCCGAGTAGCTTCAGTGCCACCGGATCATTCACCCTGCAGGTTTAAAAATATGAAAAACACATTTTTCTAGAGAAAAACAAAGTTAAAAGCATGAAGCAACATTCAAAAAGTCACCAACTACAAAAATAAAAAATATCACCAGTTAAAGGTACCATACTATAAAGGCATCTTCCTTCATCCACGTTAAAAAATCTCTCTTACTACAGATTAACATGTACGACGCAAATAGCAAAACACAAAATAAAATGTTACTAAAAGGAGCCAAAATTACAGGCTAAGAACCATACATGCAAGGTAGACTTTTGATTCCACTCAGAACCAAACAGAATAAAATACATGACATTAGCCACATAACACTTTCAAGCACTTTCAAGTAAATGGTGGTTAGTAAAAAAGAAATTCCCCCCACTTTGGATCCTCATATGTTAATACCATATAATGGTCAAATGACAAAAGAATCGTTTGATCCATGTAGCCTTATTCCACTAGATCCCACCTAGTGGAATAAGGCTTGACCGTTGTTTAAAACACAGCTCCTACAAGCATAACTATCGCATGATTTGCAGGAGAAACAAACTGCGAACTTGTCATCATGGTTCAACAGCAGGTCATCATGCAGAACAACCACAAAAGAACTAATTAAATGCCTAATTACCCAACAACTATCTCCATCACAAAATTGAAAAATGCTTGTGTTGCTGCCCAGTGCCGTCAATTGGAAGAAAAAGAGAAATTGAGAGATCAGGTACGAAAAACCCATAACCAAATGAGGAAGTCATTAACAACCATACATACCCATAATAACGATCTTTAATATTTTGTTGCGACAACTCTCCAGTTACCGGCATCTCGTGCCTATATGGGCACTCAGCTCCTCTGGTACACTCACCCCTTATGTAGAAGCTGCAAATATGTGCCCGGTTTCTTTTGTAATATGGTGTTGTCCTTTGAAGCTTCAGGATAGTATCACTTGGGCGTGCTTTTCCATAAGAGGATTCATAATCTATACCAGCTCTAGCCTGCACCATGCTTACATTCTTAGTAAAAAGATCATCATGTAGTAATGACCAAAGCCAACTGAGTCAAAAATCAAAATAGTACAGAAATTTAAAAACACAACTAAATTGATTGAAAACAGCACTGCAGAAATTTGAAATTTTAATGGCCGGAGCCAAACAAGAATGTGAAAATCAGAGTTCCATGGCTAACGAATTCTGCAAGTAAGAAAGCGAAATAATGTTATCAGGCTTCAATTAGTTATGGCTCTTTGCAAGAAAATGTAATGAAGCAGTTATAGGTACTAAAAATAACTCCAGAATATTATAAAACCATGCAAGTCACAACAAATAAGAATTCACTCACAAGTCACAAATACTTAAACTCGTTACTACTAAGAAGTAAGTAAAGTTCCTGAAAAGGATTACATAAGGTAGATAACTTCAAGCGGAAACTATGCAAAACTAGAATCGAAACATACCAAAACAGAGCAATAAAAAAAGTCAGAGTTGAGCGTGTATGCTAGTTTAGATAATCAAATAAAAGGAGGAAGCTGAGAGGTCTGTGCATTAGGTAGATGAGCACACTCAGATTATGAGAAAGGTCAAGGAACATCTTCAAGCCAAGTTATCAGGAGATGTTCATTTATTATCCAAAACAAGGAGAGAGTCATTGAATTGATGGTAGGTAGTGAGAATATAACTCCGAGCACAGAAAAAACAGAGTTAGAAGCGAGGTGCAGACACATAAAGTGACTAAATTATTATTCATGAGTTCGTTCAAACAAAAACAAAACAATCTTCAATATTCTTCAACATAACTCACATCAATGACCAGTTTGAGCAAAGAAACAGGGTTTCTTTTCATCTAAGATATCACAAAAAAAGATGAAGATAAACTGTAGAAGCCAGGGCAAAGTGACATTCAGAAAGATAATCAATTCTCGAAAAATATATAGAGAAAGGAGAATAGAGCATAGCCAACTGTTAGGAACCTGATTCAATATACTGAAAAGGAGGAGTTCTCCTTACAAATGGAGATTCAATCTTCTTGATTCTAAAAATAAGAAAAATAAGAAAAGAAACCAGTGTCTAAAAGCAGAAAACCAAGAACATCTCTCAGGAAGATGATCCTGAGCCCACCCAGAGGATATTCCTCTACCTCTCCCTACTCAAATTCTTCCCTCCCTCTTCGTGACCCTCTCCAGCCGTTAAATAGCCCCCCTTCCAATGATTTTGGTGTGATTCCAGTGACACAACAGAATTCTCCCTCCCTCCCTCCCTCCTTGCAATACATAAAGAAAGCCCCAAAATCCACCCCATCATGCAAACAGGATTTGCTCAACAATTAACAACAGAGGCAGAAATTGATTATGGCTAAACAGCTGCCCAACAAGCTAAAAGGAATAATGAAAGTTTTTTCTTGTCTGAGCCATGAAGCCTTTCTTTTCCTGTAAACACAGTAATCTCAGATTGAGTTGATCAGTCTCAATGCAAGACAGCAGCACGTGTCACAAGATTATCAAGGTACTAATGACTTTTAGAGAACAATACATGCACTAGTTGTCTAATACTAATAATCAGACTTGATTTTTAAGCATAATTCTTAACTACCCGAGCATACTTTTGCATTAAATAAATAAACTTCAAGACTATATAAAAATCAAGGTAAGGAGGTAATCAGGCCTTTGTGGCCTTTCTTATGCAGCAACTACAACATGTTGTCAGGACATGTTCTTCCACAGAACTGACCCTGTTGCAGATGCAACTGGGTTTTCTAGAAACCTCCTAAAATCCTGATATTTTTACCCTGAAAAAATTGATAGTTGCATCTTAGCTTTTAGATGCAAATGGAATCAGATCAAATGGACTTCTACAGCCCAAGTTTTACAATTTGAAACACAGGTTGTCAGAATTCCAATTCTGCAGAAACTAACTGTTTTCAAATTGAAACTGGAACTAAACCAGTTAGGTAAAAATTCTGAAATCTGGACTCAAGGTAGTCCTGTCTTTCAGTTTTCAAATGAAATAAACCACATATCATTTAAAGTTATAGAGCTCGAGATATGCAGCAATAAGTACAGACTGTCCAAACTAGGACAGCAGATGCTGCAGAATTGAGTAAGATTGATTCTTACTTAAATGGAATACCTTGTCCTGGAAGGTTGTATACTCTGATACCAAAAATGTAACACCTAGTTAACTAAGCAACATTACATAGTCTAGGATAGTGGTTCAAACTGTGTCCTAGCATTTGGTCATGGGGTTTCCAATTGATTACAGAATTGGGTAAGAGTTGTCCCCATGGTTATTCCTTAATTAGATAAACTATAACTCCACTTAAATAGGACAGAGATTGGATATAGTCAACCTCTCTCAAAGAACTATTAAATAAGGGATGACTGAACTTAACCTGGAGATAAGGGTACAATGGTTTGATTGAGTTCCTCCTTAGTAATCTTCCTTACAAGTTGCTTAAAACATGTTGGTTACATTACTTAAGTACAAGGGTTCATTTAACTTTACTGTGGCTCATTGTAAGCTTAAATTACAAAACCTTCTATAGTAAGAGTTCCTTAGTTTGAATATTTATGAATGCATACCAGAATTCTATTGAAACCTTATCAATTTATTACCGTGTAGTTTTCTGTTATAACATGATAAGTACAGCATGTATAGCTCTTTCCATTCTACTACTTATGCATCAATCCTGGTCATACCATATACAAGTAAGGACCAAGCTATACTTCATAATAAAGGGTTCAGAACACTATGCTTTGTGAGATTCATAATTTCATTTACATAATCTGCATTAACATAATTTACAGACCTCAAAATATCCATTTCTGCCAAGACAGAATGCATTTGAGTACCAACATTCACATTTCCAAAATCTGATACATAACTATATACATCATTAGCAAAATTTGACTTCAATGGTTAACCTTTAACTCATTCCTTGGAGCTAGGGAAATTAGTTTGACCTGGAAGTTACACAAACTCAAAGGCGAGATTAAAATATCTCAGTAGCTAGTTAAAATAATCATGAGTAGAATAGTTGCTCTTGAATACAAGTACTTCCAGCTTTCTTTTAAAAACTTTAAACAGCAACCAATGCAAAATCTTCATTTGACAGTGCTATGTTCAATCTACTCACAATAAGATTTCTAACACCCTATGGTGTATATTTCTCGGATACTAGCACGCTGTGGTGCAACTGGCCAGTACATAGGGAATTAACCACCTTTTTGGTTAATCTTGGTCCCACATAGCATAAATCATGCACACCCGAGAACCATAAACAGAGAACAAGCAACTGAAAAATGATTTGCTTAACAAAAATACATGCAATGACATAAAACAGACATATGATGCAACCTGTATTCACTAGCTACCTCAAGATGTGAAGTTAAACAATGCTAAAACTGATCCACGGTTTGCTACACTTCACAGAACTCACTGCACTAAAAGATGAAGAATTTGGCCTGTTAGCAAGCTCTCGAGATTGGCTATCGCTTGTTGTTCAGTAATGGTGTAGGGGCATGCAATCACTCTCACTCAGCTGCCTAGGTTTTCTTTTCTTCAACCGAGAAGGACTTTTCTGACTTTTCTCTCTTCCTCCTTCCCTTAGTTTTCCCCCAAGTGTAATTGTGTGTGTGAGTGTGTGTTCTGTGTTGACATTACATATGTGATGTGTGCGTGTCAAACTTGCATGTAGATGTATGATGTGTGGGTATGTTAATGGCAGCTGGAGGGGTTAAGTGTCTAGAAAGTGTTGGTGGTTAGTGGGAAATTCCAGTAACCTTAATTTTTTTTTAATATTTAATGTTATATACTTTATTCCTCACTTCCCTATTATACAATATTTAAGTGCATGAATGGACATATACATGCATATGATTCTTGCTCAAAACTAAATCAGATTACTCCATTATGCATTAGCCTAAATAAATAATTAAATTTACATTGTAATCAAATCATAAGATAAAAAAATGCATAATTTATCAAATGAAGAAATACACTAATTCTTTTACTATAACAAAATAGTACCTTAATGTTACAATTTAACTCCTACTATCTCATCATAGTTTACACTAAATATTTGTAGTTTAATTATAATTAAATTATAAAGTCATAATGCAGAAGTTCCATTAAATAAGGAAAAATTTACTCAATTTTAATGAGTAGAGCAAGAATTACCCGAATATTACACTAACCTTATTATCGCACTTCCGTTCTATGTTGATTTTAAAACCAGAATCTAAGTTAAAAACAATCTCCTTATTATAAGTATGCTTCATCATGAGAAACCATACCTTGCGGTCATGCTCTTCAGCAAAAAACTCCCTATTAACATCACTCTTTGGAATGGAATCGTTGGAATTGATGCTGAGAGCTGTGTCCCGGACTTGAACTGGTAGTCCATATTCAAGATCCAAAAGGCACACTTGGCAAACATTTTTCAATTTACTACATGTCTGGCAGATCTCAGTTTTCTTATATCTCGCATCTCGACCAGGTCTCCATCTAAAAACAGTAAATGGCCGTGTACAAATCTTGCATTCCTTATCATACTCTGCTCTTGTCTGCATCCAAAGATACACATAACAAAGCAATTAAACAAACAATTGGGTTTCACTATCTCTGACAAAATATGCTGAAATCTGAAAATCATTAA
The DNA here is from genome assembly GCA_023212625.1 of Styphnolobium japonicum. Taxonomy (NCBI): domain Eukaryota; kingdom Viridiplantae; phylum Streptophyta; class Magnoliopsida; order Fabales; family Fabaceae; genus Styphnolobium; species Styphnolobium japonicum. The sequence goes on from JALBWW010000010.1 coordinate 10,647,674, forward strand.
CTGTGTATATTTATGGACTCCCTTAACACTTAATCTTTCATAGTACAACAGGAAATCATAATTTAATGGTAGTCTCAACATTAATTACTCTGTGGAGGACAAGATTAGCGTTCCATGATAAACAAAAAAAAAAATCATAGTTCAGACAGTTCAAAACAAAACCACACTGCCTTGCCCCAATGAAGTTTTAAATTCAACACTTGATTCCCTGAAATTTATCATGTCATGCATCCTCAAGGTAATACACACATGCAAACTATAACTATTGGAATATGTATTCTTCATAGTTAGTAATACAAATAAAGTCCCTGGTTAAACAATTTCAACAGAATCAGCTAGAGACACCAACGTTGGACATTCTGCATAGCTAAATGAAGGATCAAATTCACTCAAAGATCTGACCCATTTGCCTCCAACCTTCAAAATTTTTCAGGGCTAAATTTTTTCAGGAAACCCAAAAAAAGGACAAAATCACAAATCCTCCTTCTTTTTTTCATCACAAACCTTCAAAATCATCACTCACCCACCACCCTGAAATCCAATAACCCTTTTTAATTTCACAAAAAAAAAAAATAGAAACTTTCAAAACAAAAACCACTTCAGAGAATAAAAAGAAACAACCCCACAACATCATTCGCAAGTGGGTATGAGGAAGAAAGAAAAAACAGACCATTCGAACATATGGGTTGTCGCCGAGGCATGATTCGCAGATGATGGGAAAGTCAGAGCGTTCCCAACCGTCGGCTTCGTGGTCTCTCAGCAACCTATGCGCCATGCTCAATCGAAAGGTACCTTGTGTGGGGTTTTCTTCTCTCTCTGCTTCCTTTGCTTCAACAAGGTCTTCCTTTCAGGTGAAGAGCGAGAGAGATTGTTTGAAAAATTTGAAGATTTTCGTAACAATGAGAGGTTGGAGAAGAAAAAGAAAAACAAGTACCTGAGAGCTCTTTCTCAGATTTTTCGATCCAAGAAGGGTCCTTAACGGCACTTTCAGACTTGGTCGGTTCGAGCTTGGGGATGTAAGGCTGGTTTCTCGATGAGTGGAGCTCTTGTGTTGGTGGAATTCAACTGCGTTAGGGCTAGAAAGAAATTTCAGATTTTGGGATGAAAGAGATAATGAAAAAGAATTTTGGGTGGGTTGGCCCATGGGTTATTCTTACCCTTACCCACCTAGGTACGTTTGGATAGAGAGATTCGAAGGGAAACGGAGGGATAAGGTTATTATTTTTTTTTTTTTAAGTAAAAAGAAATTATTTGAGAATTTTTTAAAATAAAAAGAATGAAATAAGTTATTATTATGTAAATTTTTAATCATCTATTTATTTATTTTTATAAATGTTTTATAATTTTTTAATTTAAAAATAAAAAAGTACTTTTCTTTTCACTTCTTTAAATTCTTTTATCTTAAGCATACGCTTAAGTGTATATACGAGATGTAAGAGTTTTGAAAGAAAGAGATAGGATGATAATTTTTTATATTTAAATTAACATAATTATAAAATATTTATAAAAATAAATAAATAATGATTGGAAAGTTAAATAATAATATTTTTATTTATCTCATTTTAAAAAAAATCAAATAAAATGAATGTTTATTTAAAAATAAAAATTACTTTTCTCCTCTATTTTTATTTAAACTTCTTCATCCAAACATACTCTTAATTTAAGTCTTGTGGGTTGGAACCCAAAAACCTTATTCTTAAATTGACTATTAAAAAAGTGGGCTTTATATTGGATTTGGTGGCTAGCCTATAGGCTAAAAATGAGGTGTCAATTTGGATCGACACATTCTATTCAGGCTGGCTTACTTTGGGCCAAATCAATTTTAGGTTGAGCTAGGTCGAGCTAATATTAGTTCGAGTCTACAAATTGTTGGCTCAGTCCATCCTTATACAACACTTTCTTATATATCTATTTTTTCTACTTTCATACTTAAAATTTTTAAAAAATTCATAATGCATTGACGTTTTATATATATATATATATATATATATATATATATATATATATATAATGCATTGAAGTGTACATACACTCTTCAGTATTGCTAATGAAGTAATAATGGTACCTTATTGTCTTTGCGTGGAATGTGAATTGTAGGCAAGGTGTATGTTTAATGCATTGACATACTTGTACGCTCCATAATTGCAAATGAAGTAATAATAGTACCTTATTGTCTTTGTGTGGATTCTAAATTGCAGGCAAAGTGGCAAACAAGAGCTATCAACAACGAAAAGGGTTTTTTTAATGAAATCAAAAGTGGGCTTTATATAAGATTTGGTGGCTAGCCTATAGGCTAAAATTAAATGTGTCAAAATTTGGATTGGCCCAATTTATTCGGGCTGCCTTGCTTTGGATCAAGCTAATTTTAGATTGGACTAGACTAAACTAATATTAGTTCGAGTCTACAAATTGTTGGCCTAGTCTATCCTTAAACAACACTTTCCTATATATATATTTTCCTATTTTCATACTTATAATTTTAAGAAAAATATCCATAATGCATTAACGTTATATATATATATATATATATATATATATATATATATAATGAATTGACATGTACATGCACGCTCCAGTATTGCTAATGGAGTAATAATAGTACCTTATTCTCTTTGTGTGAAATGTGGATTGTATGCAAAGTGTATGTTTAATGCATTGACGTATCTATACACTCCATAGTTGCTAATGGAGTAATAATAGTACTTTATCGAGAAGGTTTTTTGTTTTTTATGAAATCAACAACATATAAGTGCTGGACTTATAATAAGGGCTTGCAAAATTAAAATTATGGGAAATATATCTCGAGCCACTAGGTCAGGTTGGGTTGGGGCGAATAATATTCAAGCCTAAATTGTATTGACCCAATATTTATTTTTTATCGAACTATTCAGACTAACTTGTAAGACTCAACCCATTTTGACATCTTTAACTAAAACTTATATTAACAACTCTAGGTTTGGCTACGGGTCGAACCTGGACTCCATTTTCTTGTACCAGAGTTAGGCTCGAGTCATAGACTCATAAATAATGCACATTGACGTACCTGTACGCTCCATAATTGCTAATGGAGTAATAATAGTACTTTATTGTCTTTGTGTGGATTTTAGAGTGCAGGCAAAGTGGCAAACAGGGAGATAACAACAACAAGAAGGGTCTTTTTATTTATTTATTATGAAATCAAGAGCATATAAGTGTTGGATTTATAATAAGGGCTTGCAAAATAAAAATTATAGGAAATGTATCTCGAGCCACTAAGTCAGGTCGGGTTAGGTCAAAAAATATTCAAGCCTAAATTGAATTGACTAAATATTTATTTTTTATTAGACTATTCAGGCTAACTTGTGAGACTCAACCCATTTTGGCATTCCTTAAATCAGCTCGGCCCGAATAAAAAAAACACCTAAAGAGATTGATTCATTTACATAGACACACACGATATATATATGTCCACCAAAATAGTAAGAATTTAATTTTCATCTATTGTTAATGTAACATTTTTTTACACTGTCACTCAATCATGTATTGTCAATTCATTAAAAGAGTTTGATTATTATAACAACTACTTTAAAAGTCTAACACTTTTAATAATGTGTCAGTACATGATTGGATGATAGTGTAAAATTTTTTTACACTGATAATAGATTAAAATTAAATTCGTAAAAAAACTTTATACTAAAAATAGATTAAAATTAAATCCAAATAATAATACAAAACATTTTGTCATTCTCATTATTTCTCTCACTTTTTAAAAGTCATATTAGTGGATAAGACGAACCCACGAGAGTATTAGATTGCCACTTTATCATAGCAAGTGATAAGAAGTGAGAAGTGTTATCCTCATGAGTAGTTCAAGTGGAGAAGGGGTGGAGAAAGAAAGGGGGGGGGGGGGGTTTCACCAGAGAATAGTTCTATCTTCTCTTATTTTCTCCTCCATCGAGAATACTCTAAAAGCCCGTTCTTTTAATTTCTCCTCTCCTCTTCCTCATTTACACGGCTATTCTAAAATTTCTTGGGTTTAGCTTGCATGCAAGTCTTTTTGAGGGAAGCTTTTGGTGTCCTCATCTCATCCTTCTATTTGACCAAGCTGATTTTACATTTTTTACATAAAAAAATCAGTCGTGTAATGGCCATGGTTTTGACACAAAGAAAAGTGAACGAGGGTCCAGCTCAAAGATTAATCAAGTTGGATTTAGGTGACTTTCCTTTTTATCGTATAGAGACTTTAAGGCTCTAGTTATATCAGATTAGTGATTGGAGTTATAGCTCAAGGTATGCTTCTGGATATAAGGAGTTGCAGTGACGGCTTCAGTGTTGGTCTGATTTAAATTCTAATTGGAAATAAAATCAATGTGAATGTGTAATGTCTAATCCATAAAAAAGTGATTTTAGACTATGTGCCATAGAATAATATAAAGTAGTCCTTCTTCATAGGAACTAGGGAACTTATATTAATTATGGTAAGGAGGAATTGCATATTTATGTTTACTAAAGGTTAATGGTAGTGGATTATAGGTTAATGGTATGTGTAAAATGATTTATTGTGGGAAATGTAACCCTGGGTTTATCCATCAGTAAGTGTAAGTGGGAATTTAAATATGTTCATGAGATATTATGGTATTTGAGTAGAAAACATGGGAGTTACATGAGAAGGAAATGTTAGAAAGATACATGAGTAAGTTTGAAAACTCTTCTGGAAAGGATCAGAATTTATTAGTAGTGTTGTTTTCATTTTGGTGTTGGTAAAGGCTTACGATTAAGATCTTTAATATGGAATCTTGTATTTGAGTCATACCATACGTACATTTAAGAGTGTAAGTATAGAAGTTGTGACTGTAATTAGATTTCACAGACAAGGTAATTAGTGAGGTTTAGTTTAGGGATTTAATTTTAATTCACTGTCAATGTACATTTTCTTTACACTGTCATCCAATCATATACTGATACATCATTAAAAGTGTTACAATTTTGAGGTAATTGTTATAATGATCAAACTCTTTTAATGAGTTGACAATACATGATTGGATACTAGAGTAAAGAAACTTTACACTGATAGTGAATCAAAATTAAACTCTTAGTTTAGTTATGTAATAATTCCTACAAGTTTATCTTATCTAATAAGTACGCTTAAATAAAATTGAATTTGATCAAAATTCTGAATAATTTTCTTAATTGTGTAACAATACTTCAATAAGAAGTACATGTAAACAAGTTCAATTTGTAAGTCAATATCTTGTTTACATTTATTGAGAAGACAGATAACATGTTCTAGAGAGGATGTTCCAATTACCTAGAATCATTTAAGTTTGGGTATGATCATTATTGAGGCTGAGATGAGAGTGCTCTTTTAAAACCACCACAGTTATTCTATGATAATATTAGTTCTCTTCATATGATAGTAAATGTATCTTTCATTTTCGCTCCAAACACATTAAAATTAATTATCATTTTGTTTGTGAAAAAGTTGTCATGAGTACATTTATTATTGTTATATTCCTACAATTTTCTAGCTAGAAGTGATATTTTAACAAGATTGCTCTCTGAGATGACACATTACCATATTTCGAGTCAGTTTATATAATTTTTTCAAAAAGATATTGATTATATTTAAGATTTAAAAAATTTATTCATATTATGTTTTAAAAAAAATTGTAAATAATCTATTTAAAAATTAAGAATTTGCTTACTTTAGTTACATGTTATTTAAACCTATTAATTTTACATTTAAAAAAATTATGCAATTATGATTTATGGTTATTCTTTTATTGAGCTCGTTATTATTTGCATAAAAATTCTATATTAGAAAACAATTTTTCAAAACTAGACTTTATAATGTTCTTAACAATTTTAAGAAACTGTTGGTAGGATAAATTTCAAAAATGTGAAACAGAATTGTTTTATTATATGATAAAAAAATTTTGAAATTTGGTTTCAATTACCTAAAGAGATATGAGACATTATATGACTTATCAAAAAGATATTTCTCATATGTAATATCTAAAAAAATAAAATATTAACAAATTTTTATATTCAAAAGCATATTTAATAAAATCTAAACAAATTTAAGATTTGGATGTATTATTCATATTATGTTTTAAGAAAATTTGTGGATAATTCATTTAAAAATTAAGAAATTACTTACTTTAGTTGCATGTCATTTATACCCATTTAAATGGTAGGATTACGGGAGAGCCATAATTATTATATCATTTAATAGATTAGATTAAGAATTAATTAGTTATTATATAAATTTTAAGATAAAAATAAGATTCAAAATTGAATTTCATTACTTATAAAAAGATAAGAGAAATTATTACTTAAATAAAATCAAATTGATTATTTAGTATAACTAAAATTTTAGTATAAGTTTTTTTTTTAAAATTTCAACACCAAAGAAACAAGAACCAAATGAATAAGAATTTAGAGAAAAAATACATATATAAGTGACACATTATATTATCTAAATTTTATAAATTGTGTTTTATATAATAATATATTAATATTAATTGATTGATATTGATAATAAAAAAGATACTACATAATTTATAATATATTTATGGCAAACCAAAAGCAAAAAAAGAACAATTCTATTTTATTTTATTTATATTAATAAATGTTAATATTATCCGTTCTTCCAAGTTTAGACCAAGCCTTCACCCCAGTCCCGCCGAGCAGGTGGAGCTTGAGTTTTTCATCTCAAGACATTTCTCAATCTTAAGTAGACATAACATCACCACTGAGTTGGCGTGGAGAGACCTTAATCCCTTAATTAAAACACTCACAAATTGTTTACCTCTCAACTGCTCAACAACCTCAACCTCACATTCACACAACGCTTTCTGTCTGCAACTCTGTGGTGTCCTTTTCAGGTATCTTTCCTTTCCCCTTCAACTCTTCTCAATTTTCGTTTTAGAGTTTTCTCACACGCTTGGGTCTGCTCTTTAATTCTCAAGTTCAAATTTCAGTATTACGGGTATCTCCTGCTTCATTGAAATGTCAAGTGCATGACAAGTGTTTGTTCAAATGCCAAAATAAATAACTCACGTTTCTTTTGCTGTTTTATTGTTATCTTTTATCGGGCTACTTGATCTTATTGGCTTCGTTTGAGTGACAGTTCTTTTTCAAGTATCATCATACTATCTACCTATTTTGTGACTAATATTTAAATTATCACTCTTAAGCTAATAAAATGAGAGGAATAATACTGCATAGCATATACCACATTTTATGTGTACAAAAGTTTAGATATTTATATATTCAGCCCTGGATTTGTAGAGGGTCACGTCAGCACATTTTTGCACAAACTCACATATAATTCACGGCTCTCTTTTCATTTCTCCAAGAATAGTCTCCATATCATTTTCCAAAAGAGAGCAAATAGTATTAGTTTAAAAGCCCCACTCACTGCCCTTCAACTTTCGTGAATGAAAAACTCGAGTAATTGCAAATTTTGTTCTAGTTGAAAATTTTAGCTTTAGGTATTTCCTTAAATATTTTTTGGAAGAGGTGTTTATTTAAATATTCTTTTTAGAAGAGTTATTTTCTTTTTGGTATTTATGTAGTTGGTTTAATATTAAGCTCTTTGATAGAAGTATGTAGTGTTTTCTTAGAATAGGCAAATAGTTATGATTGTATTTATCTTTAATATGTTAGTGATGGATAATTTTTTTATAAAAAGAAAATTAACATTATTTTAAAAAATATTAAGACACAGAGATCAATTAAAATTTGTAAATATACTTTTAATAATTATATATTGTTACATGCATGATACATTAAACATTTGAGCTTTTTTTCCCCCTTATGTTAGTGTAGACATTGCCCCTACTAAGCAAATGTTTTGGATCAGCCACTGCAACCTTGTTCATCTAGAATGTGAAAATTTAACTCAGATAATCAATTGAACAGAGTGTGAGTTGCATCATAATTTCATTAAATCTACGGTGTAGGTTTAAATGGTTGTTTTCTGTAACACAATCGACTGCTAACTAATGAATGGATATGCTTATGTAAATGCTAGGGAACAAAGTAGCAATGGCTTCCTGTTGCTTCAATCCTTTCCCTACTAGCTCTCATCTCATTTCAACAGACTTATCTGGAAAATTCAAGATTCCGAAGCTTCTTGGCAGGGTAAATTTCTTGGACCAGTATTCATTGTTTTGCTGATTAATTACGCTTTTTAAATTATCGTAAGTTCTTTAGCTTCCTTTTCTCACGATATGCTTAATAGTTAATAACAAGGACATATATTGCATTGAAGATAAATTGTCTGTATCTAGTTTTCAGGTGTCATATTTGTCTTTTGACTACTCTTGACAACTGGAGAGTTACAGACTCTTTTAAAGAACAAGAGCCTAAAATAACCATATTTAATTTTAGTTGCAGACATAATGATATATTATTGCATTGAGCGATCAGAATATTCTGCATGAAAATGCTTGAACTATTATTTCTATTTCATAAAAGTGGAAGCTATCAAATAAAACTACAAGGTTAGAACTTAGAAGTGCAAAGTTGTGATTTTCTTGGTTGGGTTTCCAGTCATGGAATTTGTAACAATTTTTAAAAAACAAAAATATGTTAATCCTACAAGGAAAGTAAATGACTGATAAGCATTAAGTTGGAAATAGCATGGTTATATGTAACGTTGGTTGCTAGTTGACTTAGTGTGCTTTGTCAATTTATATTTTCTTGTAACAGTTCCATGACAACATGGAGTGGCTATTGGATAGCATCATTCCTTAACATAGAAAATTGTGAATAGTCATTGAAGTTTTACTTCTATAGTACTGTGGCAAGCTAAATGGATTTCAACAATCGCCATACACTGCTTTTGTGTTGATGACATTGCTTTTATAATCATTCCTCACGGGGAATTTCTTCTTTATGGCAACTGCATATCTGATTTGTGCTGATGCATTCCCCCTCAATTGCATGTAAGCAGAAAAAAAAGTTTGATGGTTCCCCAAGATCTTCAAAAGTTACTGCATTTTATGGCTTGAAGACCCCTCCTTATGAACTTGTAAGTGAATCACTTAGTTACCTGAATCCATGTTTGTGTATGGAGATAATTTTACTGTTTTGCCTATATGCTTGGATTTGTTGAGTCAGCTACTGCAGGCTGCAGCAATAAGCTTATCAGAGAAATAATTGCAGCAATTGCATTCATTTTACTTGTGGTTGGTGTCTTGTTGATAGCACGCTGGCTGAAATGTAGCCTAAAATTGGCATATCTAGTTTTGTTTAGGCTAGTTACAATAATTATTGCCATTTTAGCCATTATACTGATTATGAAAGAAACTAAAATTAGAAAAAACATAGTAATTGACAAGAGATGACATCATAGAAGGATATGTTTCTGATGAAACTTACAATTACATCCAACCTTCAATGAACTCTACTACGTAGCTTACCTTTGAAAAAAAATTATTTGAAAATTTATTTATCTAAGATAAAGTTTAACTTTTATTATTATTTTTTATTTCAACAATCTTGTCAATTGAGATAAAGAGGTACGCCTTCAATTTATTTGTCAAGGTATCTATCATAGATACTATGGAAACAACAAAGTAATATTATGTTTTGCTGCATATGGAACATGTATATGAAGATATTCAGAGAGAGAAAAGGAGGAAAGTGACAACTAATTATAACTTTCTAGGAGGGGAGAGTATAGGGAAGTAAGAAAGTTTGATAGGAACCCAGAAAAACTTATAAATGAAGAAATGCAAATATACTGAATAATGAGCAGATATCAGTGTGATATCTAGCTTTGATATGTATTTCGGAAATGGAAGAACAGATTACAAGTAAAAAGAAAAAATGCTAGACAAGTATAGGGTGTCTAGTCCCTCCCAAGCCCATGCCAATCCTTGCCTGCCCCTTCTCTCTTCTCTCCTCTCTTCTTATTCCATTCCCACTACCCGATTCTGTTCCCTGCCCCACCTGCCACATAAGCAGGTTGTTACAATGCAAACCCACAACATGCTGATCACACACCTTTCCCACGTGCCCACACGGGTATTCCCTTTTCTCCTACTGTACACCTTAGTTAGGGAAGGGTGACGGTGCCTATCAATACTTCCCTCCAAAAGATTCACCTTGTCCTCAAGGTGAAGGTTCGAGAAAGTATCTTGGAACGGCTTGAAAGAATTTCCACCGGGGTCCTATTGCCTAAAGCATAATGGTCTAGTCACTATGTCCTTGGAAACCTTAGTTGCGGTAAGTTCCTTTTGCTGGAGCAAACTTATTTCTTCGCTGAATAATCCTTCTTTGAAAGAGTCCATTGCTATGGTCATCAAAAGACTATCAACTTTTGATCTCCACTGTTCAGCAGCTCTTAAAGCAGCAGTCACAGTATCAACATGAAAAATTGCTTCACCAACTGGGGCACGAATCAAAAGATCAGCCATGTTAGTTTCCTCAAGGCACTGACCTATTCTTCTCATCAGTTCTGATCTCTCCAACTCTTCACATTTCAACAAAATAACTGCTCTTAATAACTTCAACAAGAAACTGAAAGAGAAACTACCTGTATCCATGGGCAATAGTCAGACAATGGTGTCCAACAATAGTCTAGCTTTTACGATAGACCCCCTATTACCCAAGTGTACCCTAGGAGGAAAAGTAGGGAGCTGCTGTTGAAAGTCAGAGAGCAGCTGTTCAAGCTCTTCTGACCTCTCCAACTGGAGTACCACATCTGCTCCGCCTGGATCAAATACAAATAAGTTCAGTTCTACCACCAAACTTGGATCAAGTGAAATGAGAGATGCCAATAGTGCATTGCCAGCTCGGCTAACAATCACATAATCTTTGAGTTCTTCATAAGTCATCATAATTCTTGAATCTCCATCATAAAGCTTGGCTTTTGCACAGGCATGTTTTGTTGTAATCCCTTTTACCTCCTTAACTATTGGAAACAACAATCTCTCTAGTATATTTGCTTCTGGTTTGAGGTCAACACCAACACTTTTAAGCAACAAGGTAATAAAATTGGCAACACCCACCTTTAATGCTTGACCATATTCTTTTAGTTGTCTAAGATGGGCATTCAGATCCTTTACGGGGCGTTTGGTTCGCGGATTGTTTTTTCATTCCTGGGAATCTTTACATGGGAATGTTTGATTCCCATGTTTGGTACAAATTTTGAAAAAACATTCCCATCCTAAAATGATTCCCGAGAATGATTTTTAACCAACATTCCCACACTTTCATTCCCATGGGGGGAGGTGGGTTTGCAACATTCCCATGGCATGAGAATATTTTTGCCATGTGAAATGTTTAAAATATCTTCCTTTCTATCGACATGTCATTAACCAACAACTGCTACGTCATTGTTGGTGACCACCATCGGCTACCATCGACCACCGTCCACGACGGCCAATCACTGGAATCCGGCTACCCTCGTCACCGCCTCCAGTTGATTGTGGCCAGTAACTTCGGCCATCACGCCAGTCATCGAAATCCGATCACCCCGGCTGCCGTCAGCAACTTTGACCACTGTGATAGTCACCGGAATCTAACCACTGCAAGTTGGCGGCGACTGACAATGACCGATAACTTTAGTCACCACACCGGTCATTGAAATTTGACGACTTCAGCCACTGCCCTGGTCACCGGAATCCAGTCACCTCTGCCGCCGCCAGAGGTTGACGGTTGCAGGCGACATTGGCTACTGTCATCGGCGGTTGGAGTCATTCTCGGGAAAGTTTCTAGTTAACTAAACGTAGTAATCATCATTCCTGGGAAAACCATTCTTGGGAATATCATTCTTGGGAATTTTTTTTCAAACCTTGAACCAAACACTCCCTTAATGCTTGACCATATTCCTATGTCTCAGATAAGATAGTTCCTGCTCTGATTACACCCACATTTCCAAGTCTCCCTAAACCTTGTCGTACCTTCAACCTTGCTTGTTGCCTCTAAACCTTTGAAACTGATATCAACAAATCATATATTATTTTTGTTCTCTCTGTGTGTTGAAGGAGTTTGTCTGCATTGCCTCCTTGTTCCATTTGGATAATGGCTTGCTATAACTCCATCTTCTTTTCCTCTAGCCCCAACACCCAGAGACCCAACTGCCTAATCCGATTGATACGCCCCTGTTTCAAACAGTCAAGTCCCTATTTTAGACAATTTGGTAGTTCCTCCTCTGTTTCCACCTCCATAAGCCGTTTGAACTCATTGCCTCTCCGTAGTTCCCCGTTCATTCCAGTCGTGCTTCCTCCTCCAGTCACCAATGGCATTTTCGAAGTCCAACAGCTAAGGGTTGAGTTCGAATGGGTTGGGTAGCCTCTGTTCCGTTCCCTGCTTTGGCTATGCGTGAGAGTTCCTTAATTTCTAAAAATACCCGGCCCAACCATCTTGGTTGTCAAACTGGGTCGATTTGGTCCACCGTTGCCGGTTGTTCCCCCTCCAATTCCTGTTGTATCACCATTGTTTCTGGCCATTCCAACTTCTCTAATGGTTGACGACTCCATTCTGGAGCTGATAGAAACCAATGGGTGAAATTGGGCTCCTGATTTGGATTCTCTCCCAGGCCCAAACGAAATAAAGGGGCTTGCTGGACTTGACCCATGTATGCTTAGGGTTGGGTGGTTTGGGCTTGACCCATTTCGTATGGAAGACAACCCAGTACCTCTACGTAACACCTGCTCTCTTCTCTGCACCCGATCAGTGTCAGATCAGTGGGTTTTGTCTCTTCTTTTATCATACTAATGGGTCTCCTCTTCCACCTCTGCCTTCGCGCCAGCCGCCTTACAAGGGTCTGGATTTAGTGGTGGAGGCCTGACCATCCTGCGTGGGATCCAGAATTCAGTCACAGCAATTGGCCCAGCCACCTCCATGGAAGAATCCGAGTCCGGTGGTTCCGGCAGCGGTGGTGGGTTGGTCAAACAACTCGAATTCCAGAGTCCTGTGGTCATTGGCAGTTTCCGCCTTACTGTAGTGACCTCCTTTTGTAGTTCCTCCTCTTCTTCAATATCACTTTCCTCCATTATGTTAGCAATCTCTATCATAGACTCATTTAACAATCCTGTGTCTTCGCTTGCAACATGTCCGATGTTTTTTCTTGCCCTCACTCTCAACGAAACACTCATGGTCAGAGAGGGGTCCTGTACCTCTTCTTCACTGCTCTCTTCGACTTTATGAACCTCACTCATTTCATTAACATCACCTTCCTTCATGCTCACTGTCTTCATCTTCTCCTCCCCTGATAACTCAGACCCATGGAGGTTCTTTTCCTCCCCATTCTTCTTCCTTTCATCAGCCCTCTGTCGCAACAACGTTTCTCTTTTGAATTCACCACTGGTGTCCTTCCTCAGCCAGAACTGTTGCAGAAGCTCCTCACGAAAGTTGTCCCATGAAAATTTGTCAGTTCTAGACCCCCATTCATGTACCTAGTCCAGGGCTCTCCCTTCCAAGCCATAAATTGCAACTGATAGCCTCTCATCATCTAGAATGTTGTTGGTGATGTAATACCTCTCCACCTTGTAGATCCAACTATAGGGATACTCTCCAGTGAAGCAAGGAATCTCCCTCTCATCCATTCTCAGTAAGCACCACAACTCCCAAGATTGGGAGCTCTGATACCAGTTGATAGGAACCCAGAAAAACTCAGAAAGGAAGAAATGCAAATATACTGAATACTGAGCAGATATTAGTGTGATATCTAGCTCTGATATGTATTTCGGAAATGGAAGAACAGATTACAAGTAGAAAGAAAGAATGCTAGACGGGTATAGGGTGTCTAGTCCCTCCCAAGCCCATGCCAATCCTTGCCTGTCCCTTCTCTCCTCTCTTCTTATTCCATTCCCAATACCCTGCCCCACCTGCCACATAAGCAGGTTGTTACAATGCAAACCCACAACATGCTGATCACACACCTTTCCCACGTGCCCACACGGGTATTCCCTTTTCTCCTACTATACACCTTAGTTAGGGAAGGGTGATGGTGCCTATCAAAGTTACCATTCACTGTAACCCAACACCAAGTTAGAATTTTACAAGACTAAGAGCCTATATGATAAATTGATAATCAGGAATCCTAGAACCCTTTTGAGGCTCTTATAAACTGGATGCTCAACATGTTACCCACAACGGCCACTAGTAGGCCCTTTAGATCATAAATCTCTCTTTGATGTTCTTCAGTTCTAATTACAAACTTGAATCTTCAAATTGTAGAGTTGTTCAATATTTGACAATTTCGTTTATCTCTGACATTTATGTGCTGCTTCAATAATTTTAGGATGCATTGGAGCCATATATGAGTAAGAGGACAATTGACATGCACTGGGGAGAACATCATCGGAATTTTATAGAAGGTTTGAACAAACAGCTGGAGAAGGATGACATACTATATGGTTACACCTTGGATGAATTAGTCAAAGTGACATATAACAATGGCAATCCCTTACCTGAATTCAACAATGCAGCTGAGGTACTAATTAAATTGGTAGCTTATTGGCTTTGATAATATAAGTTGTTTAAGACTCTGAAGCTGCTTACTTATTCATATATAACTATTCAAGGTTCTCTTTAGTGTATATTATATGGTAAAATTAGAATTTAGATACTCTTGATAATATTGACCTCCTCTAAGATTTGCCAAAATTACACTTACCTGGTCTTGCTTCAGAAATTACATTCACTCCCTTGACTTTAATATTTCGTTTGTACGGAAGGCTATGTGATGGGTATATTTTACTGGAAAAATTAAAGAGGAGAGGTGAGAATAATTTAGGTAAATCTCAAGGAAAGTCAGTTTATTTACTCCAATTAATTTACTCTGAGTTATTTTTATCCAAAACAAAAAAAAAAATTTACTCCAGTTAAGGAACTTCAAACTATGTAAAATTATATCTATGAAACTTAGCTATAATAATTGATTATATCTATTCAATGGAAGAATAAACAATCATCTCGTTATATAAACCAAGGTATTTATTAACACTTTCAAAAAATAAACCCCAAAGTATTTACTAACACTTTCAAAATGTTTAAGTTTCATCTTTAACCTTCAAAGGTGATCAGAGGACAATAGGATGCTTTAGGATGTTGTTGAAATACTACTGCTATAGGATAGGGACTCAAGACAATTATGGCTGAAAAAAGAATCAGGACTTAATGTCTTTGAGGAGAAATTCTTAGGTACTCTAAGAGTAATACTCTTAGTAGTTTTTCAACCATCAGATTTGATTTAAATTTTATTTTATAATATTTTAAATTTAATCCAACAACATGTATGGTGATAGGAACCAGAAAATTAAAGGAAGAAAACAATAGGAATTGTATTGAATCTCACTCTAAAAACAGAGGATGAATCCCCTTTTTACAATCTGTAGTAAACTGAGAAGAGGACCACCTCCTATCCTCAGCCCCAAACCACCCAAAACCTCTAGTAATTTCTCCCCCATCCCCTTTCTGTTACACGCCCCCTCCTTATATTCCTCATTCTCCCTCCCATTCCCTAATTCCAGAATCTTCTCCCCCTCTGATTCCTCTAAATGGGCCTATCAATCTTAATGGGCCTATCATATGGTTATGCGGTGCCAAGTGTTATGTTTTTAATGAAGTAGTGTAATACTCTCAGAGTACACAAGAATTTCTCGTCTTTGAGGGAGGCCATTGATGCACAATTCACACTTTCTTAAATTCCAGCCTAGAAAAAAAGTAAATTTTCCTGTATTATCTGAAGACGTGAATTGTGATGCATTTCTGTCTCACCATCTATCTATCTACCTATTTATCTCTATCTATCTGTGTCACTTTTATTTTTCCTCTATTAAAATTTGGGCCCTAAAAGTTGTCTGTAAATTTACTAGCTTATGTTTATGGCTATGGTGATGTGTGATTGGTGGACTCATTGTTAGAAGTTTGGCATCTTCCCCAGTCAAGATCAGAAAACCTGCGCCTGAGGCTCTTCTGGAGACCATGAAAGTATTAAATATCACTGAGTTTGAAACTAAATAAACTGTAGATTGGAAACTGAAAATAGATTAATAATATTTCTTCTTGTGGCTCCTGCACCATTTTCCATTTATACTTGTCTTTAATAAATAATTTTCTCTCCTCTATCTTGTATTTTTTTCATTTAAATATTTATCAAAATTTTATTTCATAGTCTACATTTTCTCTACTTGGCATGAAATTAGAAGTTGTCTGTCCTATCTGTATGATGAAGCAAATCTTGTGTGTTCATCTGATTGATAATGATAACATTACAATTTGGAATTGTAATTTTTGCCCCTTCCCACTCAGGCTTGGAATCATGACTTCTTCTGGGAATCCATGCAACCAGGAGGGGACGAGATGCCCAAACTAGGTCTCCTTCATCAGATTGAAAAGGATTTTGGATCATTTACGAATTTTAGAGAGAAGTTTATAGAAGCTGCTCTCACATTATTCGGTTCTGGCTGGATTTGGCTAGTTTGTAAGTCCATTCCTAATTGATTTGCCATGCACCCTGCTAAATGAATGTTTAACTGCTTGTTATTCAAAATTCATAAATCTTCTTAATATGCCATAAAATCCTTGGAGTTCCCTTATATATATATATATCTTTGTCAAAATTAAATTTAAAATTTGAAAATTAGAATCTCAATGTTTTTTTTTGTGTGCTTCTTAAATTCTCATTGCTTTTATGTCATTGAGGATTTTTAATTTTTCTATGCTTGAGGCAGTAAGTTATCTTTCCTCGTCAGCTGGTTTAATTCCAGAATAATGACATTTTTCTATGCTGATATATAGTATCTTAAATGTAGCCTTATTGTTTGGTGTTTTGCTTAATTAATGCCGGTGATTATTGCTAATATTCATTGGTTGATTGTTTTAGTGAAGAGAGAAGAGAGACGACTAGCCATAATTAAAACTTCAAATGCCATTTGCCCAATTGTGTGGGATGACATAGTAAGTTAATTTCCACTTTCCTACATAAATTTGTTTGATTTAATATTGGCAATGGATTTGATAATCTTTTCTTGTGCAGCCGATTATCAATTTGGATTTGTGGGAGGTATGCTTAGCTCTCTCTCTCTCTCTCTCTCACACACACACACACACACGAACACAAACAAAACTAGTGGATGCAATACAAATTACAGAGAAAGAACATTTATGTAGTCACTAACTGACAATCACTTTTTTTTCCTTTTCTGCAGCATGCATACTATCTGGATTACAAGGTATGTAACCATCATAGTTTATCACCTATTTTCCATAAAGGTGTTGTCTTAACAATCCTTGCACAACTTTTGGACAGAATGACAAAGCGAAGTATGTGAATGTATTTATGAACCACCTTGTGTCTTGGAATGCTGCAATGGGACGCTTGACATGGGCAGAGGCTTTTGTGAACTTAGGAGAGCCTAAAATTCCTGTTGCATGAAATATTGAAATACTTAAAGATTACAGTGCAGATAATGGGCATCTGGCATCTTAGGTGGAGTTGTTATAGAAATCAAGGGCTTCACATGGTCTAATCATATGGCCAAAAGGGGAAGAGTAGGTTTCAGTCATTATTTCAGTACAACATACGCATAGTGCCCCACATGCTTCTTTTTGGTTGTCTATTTTTGCTATATTAGTCTAGGATTGAGGACGACTTGGCATATGGAGGGATCTAGTGAACTTAGAGCAGGAGGCAAGGAGTTCAATGTATAACCAGAGAGAGAGAAAATATGTTCGTTGACTTATTGGAGTCTACAAGGAATGCAAGTATGAATGTAATTATTAGTGTGGCAAGAGGTTATTAACTTTAAAAACTGAACCAGAATTCTGAATGTATTTCCACTGATATAAGTTCAACTCAAGCAGTAGTATTATCACACACACTAAAAAGGAACACTATAAGTTGATAAAGGACAGGATCACAGATATCCATAGTCATCAATTCTGGTATGGTAGAAGGATATGTAGATTCTGGTTCTGGCTGTAATAGCTTTGAACTGGAAGCTTATAGTCTTATATCTGCCCTTCCCTTCAGATCTGAAAGGAACTTGAGGGTAATCTTTTGCAGCAAATGCTTCAACCATAATTGATTCATGGAAAACCCAACAATGCAAATGGGATGTAATAAATCTACCAAGTGAATTAATTAATGTATTCCTAAAATTTGCAGATACGTTGACATTATTTTTTTAAACAGAAAAAGAGCAGGTTTCCCAATAAATTACCCAAATTAGTATTTGCTCAAATTCAAATTTGCTATGTTCCTATGGCATAATCTCAAATTCATTACCTCTTGGAGGCTAGAATTCTCTGGTAGCAATTGCATCCAAGAGTGGTCTAGAATTGTGGAATGTCACCTTAGCAAGATTAAATGTGGCCATGATTCCCCAAGCAATAACATCATCATTGAGGTTATACAGTGTCTACAAAGGAACATCTCTAGTCACTACAGGCAATATGATTCTGAAAACTTCATCTTGTGCACAAGTCCTTGAGGCCCAGAGTATTAGAGAATACAACTAACCGGGTTTGACCTTGATGCTATGAGAGATTGAGGCTTCGTTGCCAAGCCTCACCAGCATGTATTCCATGAGTCACTGGGAAGTACAAGCCTGCAGGTTGTGGCCCTTTCAAGAGACATATGCAGCTAAACCATCAATTTTCCATTTGGGCAGGGCATATTTTCTTTTTCTTGAGGTTTCTGAAATGTGGCTTCTCTTCAAAGTCGCCATTTTGGAGATGAGCTATCAGAAAAAAATGCAAGAAACACAAAACTGAGAATGTTTAATTAATAAGTGAGCCTTGGGCCCGGCCCAAGTAATAAAATGTTTAGTAATATTTTTATTTGTATAATGAGAAAACTATTAAGCATTTTATGAATTCTAAAATGCTTTTTCTATTTTTTTATATTTTTATAATTTTTATTAATGTTAGTTAAGGTTTTAATAGTAAGTGAATTATTACCAAAATTAAGAATTGATTTTAAATTTATTCAACTTTTTATTCTTTTTTAAAGATTAACCTCCTTTTCGTTGAGGGGAAATAGTAAAAATATTAGTTTATAATTTTATTTATAGACAAAACTTAAGAGTACAGATCTTCATGAATCACAATCCTTTCTTTTGCTAAGTGACAAATTCGATTCCCCTTCATTAGTTCCGTAGATTACTGAAAGTGACGAAGGTGTTTGCTTCACCTTGCTTCTTTTAAAAAAGTGTAATGCTATACTAGCTCACAAGTCACAATTAGGTACATAAGTATGGGAATAGAAGTGATCCCGCAAATCCTGCTCAGTGACCCTAGCATCAAGTCCACCAACATAAAGAGTTTTAATGCCCTCATCCTAAGGAGCCTCCAGAGAGGTAATCTCTCCTGCCTTGCCGAGTAGCTTCAGTGCCACCGGATCATTCATCCTGCAGGTTTAAAAACATGAAAAACACATTTTTCTAAAGAAAAACAAAGTTAAAAGTGCCACCAACTACAAAAATAAAAATATCACCAGTATCTTTAGTGAGACTAAGCAGCTTTGTTGCATTCTTGATTGTTTCTTTTTCCTTGTTATTCTTGTCTTTTTTTCTGTTTTGAACAATGCCTTATCCTTCCCCCTAGTTTCAATTTACTTCTTTTCTCTATTTCTCTCTCATAAAACAATTTTTTTATTAAAAAAATGTAGTGTGTGCAATCTGCAGGAATTTCTGAATGGTCATAATTTGTATGCACCAATTTTACTAAAAACAATGCTTCATCATGATGGATTTTAAGATATGAGACAATTCAAACAATTGTGGTTCAAGCAATAAAATTTCAGCAACTACAGTCCACAGGTGACACTCATGATAGTAGCAAAAGTAGATCTATCAGACAAGTATAAGCGTCCTGCATAATGCAAAGGCATGTGCATCTGAAGTTCCAATAACAAAAATTAAATGAGATAGTTGATATTATGATTAGTCAGAGCACCCTTTATATGCAAATTGAAACAGTAACCATAACCTTGGGAGCAAACAATTTGCATCTAGTAACAAGTTTACGACTGCAAAACACCACGATTTTCACCATCTTTAATTATGTTCAAGTTCAACTATCATCAATTATAAGCATGCTTTATCATAAGAAACCATACTCTGCGGTCATGCTCTTCAGCAAAATACTTCCTGTTAACATCACTCTTTGGAATGGCATCGTTGGAATTGATGCTGAGACCAGTGTCCCGGACTTGAACCGGTAATCCATATTCAAGATCTAGAAGGCACACTTCACAAACATTTTTCAATTTACTAAATGTCTGGCAGATCTCAGTTTTCTTATATCTTGCATCTCGACCAGGTCTCCATCTAAAAACAGTAAATGGCCGTGTAAAAATCTTGCATTCCTTATCATACTCTGCTCTTGTCTGCATCCAAAGATACACTTAACAAAGCAATTAAACAAACAATTGGGTTTCACTATCTCTGATATGAAATATCCTGAAATCTGAAAATTATTAACTGTGCATGTAAATAAATAAATAAAAAAATCACAGTTCAGACAGTTCAAAACAAAACCACACTGCCTTGCCTCAATGAAATGAAATTTTAAATTTAATACTTGATTCCCAAAATTTATCATGTCATGCAACCTCAAGGTAATACACATGCAAACTATGACTATTGGAATATGTATTCTTCATAGTTAGTAATACAAATGAAGTCCATGATTTAATAATTTCAACAGAATCAGCTCGAGACACCAACGTTGGACATTATGCATACCTAAATGAAGGGTAAAATAAAATTCAGTCAAATATCTGGCAGTTTTTCAGGAAGCCCAAAATAGCACAAAATCATAAATCCTCTTCTTTCTTTCACTACAACCTTCAAAATATCCCTCATTCCCCTCTATCATATCCAATAACCCTTTTTAATTTCACAACAAAATACAAACTTTCGAAACAAAAACCACTCAACATCATTTGCAAGGTCGGAGGAGAGAACTTTACTTAAAAAGTAAGCAGGGTTACAAAAAGGATTGTTTGCAGAAATAAGTGAAGACAAAGGAAACTATTCTACAGCTACTACTAGTCTACTACTCCTTTCCCATATTCGCCGACTTGACAACTCACGGACTCTTCCCCAGTACCCATGCCTTCGAATATAAGAACCTGATCAGATTCACCAGCCATAGGTCCTTGGGTTCTCCTCAACCCTTTTCTTCTCGTCCTCAAAGGACTTTTTTTTTTTGCTTCCTCCATGACCCCTTTAGCCTTATCAACGGCTGCCATGGCCTCGGCATCGGATCTTTCAAGCTCAGCCACTCGAGCGGCTAAGCCCTCACGCTCCCGATTGGCTAATGTGAGATCGCCCTTCAGGTTATTTCTCTCAATTGAAAGAGCGTCTTTATCCCAGCAAGACTGAGCAAGCTCTTCGCGCAACTGGGTCACTAAGGCCGAGTTTGAAGAGACACCCCCTAGCTGTTGCACCAAAGAAGACACCTCCAATTCAGCCTCTCGTGTCACGCTAGCAAGCCTTAGCCCATGAATCTCCAAATAACCAACGAGCCCATGAACCCCGCAGCGTCTGTAAGTTTCCCGATCGTGTGTACAGCTGAGGTTCTGGTCAATGTACTTATCAGCAGCGAACAGCCTCTCCCAGAGGGATCAGGGACTACTCCTCGACGCTGACATAACTCCTCGAACCCTAAAATAAAAGCCCACCCATTCGGATGGAGCTGCATCGGAGCCACGTTTAATATTGAAAGAACCCCCGCCTCAAAGTCAGTTAGCGGAAAACGAAGCCCAAGCCGATGAAATAGAGTCTCGTACACATAACAGAACTCCAATTTGCTCGTGGAGGTGGTGGTCATACACACCCTCTCATCGTTGCGACAATGATAAACGACAAAGTTAGAGTCTGGAACTCCCGCCCGGCCTACGAGAGTGGCACGCCGAAAACCCAACATAATCTCTCTGGTGTTGCATACCCAGGAATGAAGTAATAAGAAAAATAAGAGCGAAGAAAATACCTGAGCAGGAAAGATGATCCGAGCCGAGCGTAAGAAGAACCGTCGAGAGAAAATGCCCACAGCTGCTGACTAAGGAGATTAGGTAAAAAGATAGAAAACTGAAGCGAGAGGCTAAAGAAGAGACTGAGAGAAACTAGAAACCAACAAATGAGCGCAAGAACAAATGAGCGAAGACAAAACGGTGAAATAAAGAGGGAAGAAACGATTCAAATTGTCATCCTACAGGCTACAGCCAACGATGAAAAGTCCCATCCAACTGGTGATAACAGCCCTGAGAAAATGATGACACTGCTGCGTAAAAAGCTTACTACGAAGCTCCACCCTTTCCTGCACACGTGGAAAGCAACAATCTCTCCTCAATCAGTCACCTCTTTTACATAACAAAAATTATTTGTTTTCAAGTGGTGTGCTTTTCAGGTATCTTTCCTTTCCCCTTCAACTCTTCTCAACTTTTGTTTTTGAGTTTTCTCACAAACTTGGGTTTGCTATTTAATTCTCAAGTTCAAATTTCAGTATTATGGGCATCTTCGGCTTCATTGAATTGTCAAGTGCATGACAAGTGTTTGTTCAAATGCTAAAATAATTAACTCACATTTCTTTTGCTGTTTTATTATTATCTTTTATCGGGCTACTTGGTCCTGGTCTTAATTCTTTTTGATATTTATGTAGTTAGTTTAATATTAAGCTCTTTAATAGAAGTATGTAGTGTTTTCTTATAATAGGTAAATAATTATGACTGTATTTATTTTTATTATGTTAGTAATGGATAATTTTTTTATAAAAGGAAAATTAACATTATTTTTAAAAATATTAAAACACAGATCAATTAAAATTTGTAAATATACTTTTAATAATTATATATTATTACATGTATGATACATTAAACATTTGAGTTTTTTTTTCTCCTTATGTTAGTGTAGTCATTGCCCCTACTAAGCAAATGTTTTGGATCAGCCACTGCAACCTTCTTCATCTAGAATGTGAAAATTTGACTCAGATAATCAATTGAACAGAGTGTGAATTGCATCATAATTTCATTAAATCTACGGTGTAGAGAATTAATTTCTGCGAACACCTAAAATCTTAAGTTTGACATGTCAGTTTTGTGAAGAAGATGACTTAAAGAGAAAGGTAAAAAACAATGGAAATGTCTTGAAGCTGTAGTTGATGGATGATGACATTATTTTATATTTTCAACTAGTGAAATTGGTAATCACATGGAATCATATATTGTTTTTTGGTACATTCTTGTGATCATATATTTATTCCTCCTTTTGCATGTTTCTGAAGACTTATTATCTAAAGAAGAAACAATGATGCAAGATTAAGTTATCTTGTTCTGGCATTGTAATTTTCATTATATTATAGTCAAAGCCATCAGTGGCAAACTGTAGAAGAGTGAAGCATGGTGCAAGTATATGAATAGTTAAACCATTTAGGGATATAATTATAAATTGCATTGATAACCAATCACTCTAATAATATAACCTCATCCTTCGTGTCACTGAATTTTATGAAGTTTTAATCTTGTCAAGATTGGTGTGGGCAAGTAAATTTTTGTTTTGATCTGTATTTTATTTGATGGAAACATAGGCATGTTCAAAATAGAATGTTGTATCCCTTGTAGAACATTATGATAGCATTTTTTCTACTTTGACTAAGGGATGCATTTGACACTGGATCATTGTTCTTAAATGATTTGAAAACGTGAATTTTTTCTTGACATGGACTAAATATAAATATAAGAACATGAAAATGGTCTTTAGAAGATAACATTCTATTATGTAAATTTGTAGCTTTTGGTTAAGAAAGCAAAAGCTCTATATTTAGAACTTAGAAGCTGCTGTATCTTTTTTTTTTTGTCAAAGCCCTTAAATTGATTGACTGAGTGGACTTTTATCAAGGGAGATCTAATAACAAAGCCATTAGTTTAAGAGTATCCTTCTTACTAGCACTATAAAATCAACTTGGCCACTTAGCGATATTGAAAGAGTTGTCTGACACTCTGCCACATCTTAAAGTGTTTGATATTATACTTAAATTTCAAGTACAGAACTAACATCTTCCAAAAGATTGTTCTAGGATTATCTTAAAGTGTTTGATATTATACTTAAATTTCAAATACAGAACTAACATCTTCCGAAAGATTGTTCTAGGATTATCTTTAGAGATCTTTTTGACTTTGTCCATTTTCTTCATGCAGCTGCACTAGGGGCAGTTTTGCATGTAATATCAACTTCGCTTCTTGGTATAACTGCAATCACCATGGCAAACACCATTGCTGGTGAAGAAACAGTTCATAAGCTTGCTTCACTTTTGCTCGTATTTCTTGGTGGTGGTTATATTCTGTTGTTTTTGACCGGAAAGGGCAGCCATAATCATTCACACAACCAACCCATGGAGAAAATGGCTGTTGCCAGGCTTATTCTTGTTCCTGCATTGTCTCCTTGTGCTACAACACTTCCAGTATTTCTTGCTGTTGGAAATTCATCTTCCATGATGGTACTTGCCATCATAGTGTTTCTATTCAGGCATCAATCAATTGCATTGAACATTTAGAGATTTTTGTGTCCCTTATTAAAAAATGATTGCAAATTTTACTTCTTTTTATGTGCATGTATGGTGGATGCTTGTGCATGTGCTACTATTTAAAGTGATGTGTTTATTGGAAATCTGCGCCAGTTGTTATCAAGGTGAGAAATTCTGATTTTGGCCATAACAAAGAATTAAGCAGAGGCTGTTCAGCAACTTTCCACCTCAAAAAAATGTGTATTAACTATTGAAATAGGAATATGCAAATCAAATCCCCCATTGCGCTAACATTTATATATCATGTAAGGGAACACTTTGAAAAAATTAATTCATATTAATACGATATCATGTGAATCATTTCTCCATAAGGATTTATGCTAAAAGCTTCTACTATGCAAGTGGTGGTCTTCGTTGCTACAGTATTAACTACGCCCCATCTGTTGCTTTGCTATAACAAGCTCCTAAGAATTTGAGAAGCCAACCTGGCTGAAGAGATGGTTAGCTGTCCAGCTAGATACCTTGACTGTTATTGCAAAATTCAGGTTAAATTTAACAATCCTTTTTTCTGTCTTGTATTTGAATGCTGTTCTGTGTAATACAAAAATGTATGATCATTGAAGCCCTATAAATTTCTTAACTGGGCCAGTGCTAAGTTGGTTCATATGTCAGTTAAGTTTGTGAAAGTTTTGTGTTTGGAGAATTGTACTGTTAAGAAGCTTAACATGTAGTAATATTTCATTTACAGTACAATATCTGTGATGACTTCACTGGTAGCATTATCATTCTATGGGGCCAGTCAGCTGAAGTTTCACTGGATGGAGCGGTATGACAAACTCCTTGTTGGTACATTGTTGTGTTTGGTTGGAGTTTTGATCCTAATTTTTCATCACCATGATGGAGAAGTAAGTGCTGTTGGAGAGCACTCACATAGGAAGATAATTTCCCTATGAGAATCACAAATGGCCTGGGATTATGAGCTTTTGTGCATCAGACAGTAATGTTGCTTTTTAAAGAATTGATCATATTGTCTAGTTAAAGTGGATGTATACATAGTTTACAATGTGCAGCCAATGAAGATTTAAATTGCTTTCATTGAAATATTAGTATTTCACATCAGTCACTGGGTTCACTATAAACTGATGTTATTAGGGGTGTTCGCGGATTGGTTTGGATCGGTTTTGAGCAGTAAAACCATCCGAACCAAACCAATCGGTTTTTTCATACATGCAACCAATCGGTTTGGTTTAGATTTGGGAACCGAACCAAACTGAACCGATATCAATCGGTTTGGTTTGGATTGGTTTTTGGCCATTGAAAAAAAAGATTCTATTATTCTCATTTATACAAAAAATAACATACTTACTCGTTTAAAACAAATAACATTCTATTTAAACAAAAACAAGCAATCTTCTACTTTCATGATCAAACTTATAATGTAATAGTCAAATACAATCATCCAATAAACATCTAAAATTTCAAACTAATTTCTAACTACAAAAGAAGCAAGTTATTCAACAACACATACCAGAAGACCCTAGCTATGTGACATGCTATTAGCACACACCTATTAGCACACTCAAATTAGCTCATTGTGACATGCTCACAAATTTAGTTTTTCCCATTGTTTTTAAGTTTAGTTTTGTGTGTTTTCATTTACCTCGTTGTTTAATCTTTTATTTCATTTTCTTATTTAGAAGCCTAATTTCTACTTTGTATCTTTTTAATTCTTAGGTATGGAATAAAGGAGTTTAGTATGGGGAAGGAAATGAAGCAACAAGAAGGATAATTCCTCTCTGGAAATCCACCGCTTGAGTGTCCAAATCCACCGCTCAAGTGGTAGAATCTAGCACTTAATGTTTGCCACTGCCAAGCCACCACCTAGGCGGTGGAATCCAGCGCTTAAGCGCTCTAATTGCTGGCATAGTTGGTCTTCTCGGGACAGCCACCGCCTAGGCGCCCAAAGCCACCGCCTAGGCGCCCAAAGCCACCGCCTAGGCAGTGGAATCACAATGCGTATATATAATAGTAAATTAAGGATTAGTTTGAGGATATAAATGTAAATGTATGAATAAATTATTTAAAATATATATATATAATTTTAATCGGTTCGATTTTGAAAATAGGAACCGAAAACCAATCCAAACCGATCGGTTCTAGAAAAAAAAAAACCAAACTAAACCAAAACAATTCGGTTTTGTTCGGTTTTCGGTTTTTTTGGTTCGGTTTGTCGGTTTTGTTCGGTTTGGTTTGGATTTGAACACCCCTAGTTAATATGATGCAGCTGGCAACTGGCTTCACTGTAAATTGATGTCACTGTAAACTTTAAAATACCGAATCATTGTTGGCAACTGGCAACTGTCAACTGTTTAAGAAAGAGGTACTAGCCCGAGATATGAGAATTCTGGGTAATTGACCTGTTTAGTGTACTTTTAGAAACTATTTACGAAATTAGTGTTGTTTTGAACCAGAATGGGGTGGTTTTTGCCACGTTGGCAGATCACCCCATTTTTTTCTCACACGTGTCACTGGAGGTTGGTCGGTAACACATGGGAAGGGGGTTGGTTGGTCAGCGGCGAATATAGGCAGTGATCGACAGCTATTCAAGGGGTTTCTTCTGAAAATAAACAAGGCACTTTCTTGTGTTAATTTTGAGTTGCGTGCCTGCATGGATCAATATGATGGCCAAGTTTATTATGGAGTGGTCAATACTGTTTCAGATGAGCAATCCAAGCTGTGGACCAAGTATACAGTTCCTCAAATTGCTTTCTATAAGGCCATTGTAAGTATAGCTGACTTGCTTGTGTTTTTCTGTTTTGTATGAGGCATTGTAATATCTGCCGGTGCGTGCACTTGTGTGTGTATCGTAAGGCACAGAGTGTGAGTTCTTTGAACTGAAAGAAATATGTGTTAGTATTTAGTGGTTATAATTGTTTGTAAAGATTGAATTTAGATGATAAAATTATCAATGGTTTTGGTCAACAAATTAATTTAAGGTGAAAAAGCATGAAGTTTAGGATGTGGACTGTGTTTGATGGAGAAGGAAAAGTTGAGTTGTCAAATGTAGCATAAACAGGATCCATGTGTACAAGATCGGAGAAGTAGAAGATTAACCAGAAAGAAGGTTCTCTCAAGCATTCCAAAAAACTGCAAATCCCATTACGTCATTCTCAATTCTCATTTATCGGCTTACCAAATCTTAAAATCCAGGGACATACATACAGATAGATACAAAGGGGAGTATTAATAATCATTAATTGGACTTGGACCAAGATAGTGTAATTTACTCAGTTACTGTTCCTTCTTCAAACTAACTACGACATCTGCATGCGGCGTGTGCATACATGCATGGGGTACAAGCATGTGTGCATCAAGAAGAGAAAAGTTTGGGGTGGAGTTTTTTATACAAACTTAGTAGGGGTTTGTGCAGTTTACTCTAAAATTTAATTATAACATATTAATGTATAAATAAATAATTACTGGCTTGGTGTGGTCATTTTAGTCCTCAGGTATTATATATCGGATATGTTGTGTTCTACATTTCCACAATTCAATTGACATTTGTATTTGCATGTGACTTATAGAGATTCTGCCTTCTTACTTGATAGCAAAAGTAATCATGCATTCATTTCACTTGCATAGTATTTGGTTGGAAGGAAATGGAGGGGTGGGGAGTAAAATCCCTCTTAAACCAATTTTGGCTCCCCTCCAAAAGTGAGGGAATTTAGAAGGGAGAGAATATATGTTTAAAAATGAACTAAAATATTCCTAAATTAAATGCTACATTAAATATTATAATTATGTTAAAAAGTAAATTTATACTTTTCCTCTATTAAAATCTCTCTCCTCCCCTCCTCTAACCATACACACACAAAATTAAAATCTCTCCCCTCCCTTCCCCTCCATTAAAATTCCTCCTCTCCCCTCTCCACCTTTGAACCAAACAAACCATAATGGAAAGTGATTAACGTGCAAGTAAAATGACACAATATATATATCTTCAATCATTTTCCCATTTCTAACATATATAGGCATTGGTTATAAGATTTGCATAAATAAAGTAGAGAAAGTCATCTTGTAAAACTATTTTAGTCATGGGCCAGAAATTCTTCGTTCAAATATTTCAAAATTAACTACAACCAAAAGTCACTTTCCCCCATTCCATTGAAGAAAAGTCATATTTCTTCAAAAATTCACAAAAAGCAATAGCTCCAAGAGGATAACACAGAACTAACTGTGCCTTTTGAAAACATGAACTTCCAACGCTGGAACTTCACTGTCAATCAGTTCAAAGATACAGACGTCTCCAGGTTGCAAGTTATTTTCTGTTGCAAACAAGGACCAGCCAGCAGAGAGGCGACCATATGTCCTATTTTGATAACAGACTAACTTCACAGGCCATGATCTTTTCCCAACCTGCATCATCACATTCTGCCCCTTGCTCTCAATACCTTCGAACTTTGGTACATTCTGCATAATATAATGTTATCAATACAGTCAGAAGTTCAGAACAGAACCTAAGAGTTCATGAATATACCTGAATAAGCATAACATAAATGTTTCACCATAGGCATAGATTGTATTTGTTGTTTAACCCTACCAATACACTTTCTGATGACAGATGACCCTTCTTTATGAGCATCGTGAAAAAAGGATTGTTTGAGATGAATTTTTTAGCTTCTTCCCGAGCTCTAACTGACTTGGGCCAATTCAATGATGAAGTCCTCTGAGTAGCCTTCTCACCTGTGGAATGCACACGAAACAAGTCGCAGCCAGTTATTAAACACATGCCTTCTGCATCATCTTAAAAATTTTGAGGCTTCATGTTTACCGGTTTCAAGTCTAGAAAGAAACCCTCATGATATTCAAAATTTAAAATGCTATCCTTCAAGTTTATTGCAAAATATAATACTAATATTTCTGTGTTATGTAAAGAGACACTCAATTTTATTAAAAAATTATCTTGCGCCAACTTAAAATACTACAATGCCTTACTATAAAAATATGAAATATAAACACAATCAAATGAAAATTATTTGACACCATGAAATTAAAGTATGGCTTCTCAAATAATTTGATTATACATTCTATCAAATGAAAAGGATATTTTCCTTGGGGGCACAGACACATCATTGGTGACGTTGCAAAGGGCCATGGTGGAGATCATGAACCACTCACAAGTGTTGAATGGAAAGCTTAATAGAACATCTCACCAAGATATATCGATTAAAAGGAGAAAAAGATCATTAAATACATACCTTTCAGTTTGTGCTTGTTAGATTCCTGAAACCTTGTCCCTTGAGATTGATCACCTTTATTTCTGACATCCACATGCATGTTATGCAAGTTAGAGCTTCTTTCCACATCCCCATGTGTGCCATTTCTCATTTTTTTATGAGGTCGAGGAGAAGACAAAGGTGATTTTGGTCCAGCCTTCTGGTCTGGAGGGATTACATCCAAAATTATAACTGAATTATCACTACTCTGATCAAGGTTGTCCTTTTCACCACAAGTGTCACTGGAAGGATAGTCTATTTCTAGGGCACTCTGGTCAAGTATGAGTACATCAAACTGAGAATTTCCTTCATATTTAAACAACACCAAATGCCCATGAGCCAGAGAGTAATTCTTAGCAAATTCTTTCCAACCCTTTTCGAACCAAACCTCACCATTCTGTTCTGTCCAATGCACTATCCATTCAGTGCCATCTGGAGGCTTGACAAACACTGGGTTTGACATACCGCCTCCATATCTTCTTGTAAATTTATTGGGGATTTTCTGTGAAGAACCTGTTGGTTAGTATGCCAAATAAATGTTCATATTCGTAACAGAAATATAACAGTAATCTAAACATTCAATTGTTTTTCCTAATCAAAGTGCTTATATGTACGTGTAATTTCAAGCTAATAGCAATAGCAAATATCTTATGCAAATACATATATGGCTATATGCTTATAAGCCTAAGTAAGAATGCTTACAAGCCGTTCAACATCAGTTTTAAGAATAATCTTGAAGAAATGGATAGGCAGGATAGCATTCCTCCGGCTAGGATGAGCATCCATGGATGGAGTCTGAACTTGAGATTCTGTGTATGTCCTATACCAAGAACAAAGAATCTAGCAGCTCCATTTTGCATGCCCTTCTAAGTAAATGCTAGTCAGAGCAAGTGAAAATTCGGTCTCAAGTTCATAATTGTTTCAGAGTCACGAGACTACTATGCAGTTATGATCCTAATTAAGCTACCTGCCTCGTACTCAATCGCAATGGTTATTATCACTAATACAATGTACCTCTCAAACCTCCTTGGTTTCTGGTCTGAGAAAGAGAGATTCATGTACCGTGGAATAAGTGGCGTTTTGAGTTTGACCTCGAACCCTGCCATACATTTAACTCAATCGTTCATGTCAGTTAGTTGGACACTCAGACTTGTAAATTGAAATCATCATTTATTGGCCAACATACGAGTATTCTCTATACTTTTTAAAATGGCTCATACCAACACATAAAAAAAATGTTTAAAATTTACGAATCGGTTTTTTTAATGATATTATTTAGGATTTATTTTTGATAGAATTATAATAATGTTCCATATAAAGAAAAACTAGAGGTATTAATATTGTTAAACAAAAAGTATTGAAAGCTATTACCATAACACTCCAGTTGCTTTGTGGCATGAAATCTGAACCTGTTCCTTTTCAAACCACCCTTCTTTCACATCAGGTTCCTTCATTGCCTCTTTTGTGCTTCCACAACTAGCCTAACCCAACTCCTCTCTCTAGCTCATAAACCAGAAGAACCCCCGTAGTTCCTTGCCTCCTATCGAGCTCCTTTTTTCTAATGTTGCATTAATCTTAAAATTCGTTTCCCTACCAACATCAGTCAAGGCCAGCAAGCTAGATCTACAGAAATGAACTCCATTCTATCTACTATTCAAATTTTCAAGCCAAACAACATATGAACTGTGGGTAATTGACCACCTTAATGCAGATTTAGAAACTATTTATTAAAATGGTGTAGTTTTGAAACTATTTATTAAAATAAGGTACTTTTTGCCACACATTTTTCTTTTGCTTACGTGGCACTTGCGCTAGTCAACTTACTTGAAGAAATTCTTTTGAGGTTTTCCTTGGTTTTAATTATAATAAATGGCTTTTTTATGCTCAGAGCTTCAATCTTCCCTTCCTTTTAATTCTCAACAGGCCAAGTTTTAGCAGCTAATCAGTTACCAACTCATTGTTTCTGTGTCTAATTCCCTATAGTGAGCTCTTCAAATATTAGGATTTCAGCAGAAGCTAAATGATTTTTGCCTAACCCAGAGTATATGTAAGAAGGGAAATTTAAAATTTCTAAACACTTGAGTCTTTTTCAACCAAGTATGCCTGTATGAGAGAGAAGGGGTTTTCCTGAATTTTCTGCCTTAGATTAATCAAACCTAAAAACTGCCTAAGGTTTTTTCTCATGCTATTAATTTCTCCATTTCTCTTCTTTCTTTCTTTTTTTCTGAACCCATTATCTCTCTCTTCTTCTTTTTTGCTTCTTTCAATCCACTAATTAATATGTATCATTGTATCTCTTAACTTGTGTGTATTATTAAAGGCTTACTTTTAGGCTGACAACCACCACGTCAGGTATCATGTATTGGATATGTTGTCTTCTGAATTGTCAAAGTTCTGAATCTCCTTTCTTACTTGATAGCCAAAGTTCATGATGTGATGGTGGTCATACCCCTTGCGGTAGTGCCTTGTAATCTCTTCCTTCTTTCGGCCTTGTGATCCCGTAAATTTAAAAATGAAAAAAAAAAAACATTTATGGCCCTTAATCAGGAATTCATTTTCTTTATTAAAAATGCTTAGCATGTATGAAATGATATTTTTATTATTATTATTACAAATAAAGTCTAAAACTTAGTGTGAGAAGGGAGAGCTAAAGTGTCAACACCTACTTAGAGAATTATTACATCAAGTAGGTTTTAAATAGAATTGTGACACTTGAGTTACAATTGTTGAGCAAATATGGACAAAATATAATGTCATCCTCTCAATCATTTTCCCTTCCAAAAGATGTCACATATATGGGCGTTCGATATAAGATTTGCATAAATTTGATAGTTAAGTAAAGAAATTCATGCATTAAACTTGTAAAACTATTCATGGATCATACATTCGTCTTTCAAATATTTCAAAATTAACTACAACCAAAGGTCAATTCACTTATTCGATGGAATGGAAAGTGATATTCCTTCAAATTTTCACAAAAAAACAATAAGCACCAAGCGGATAAACTAAATGCATGTGACTTTTAAAAACATGAACTTCCAACACTGGATCTTCTCTGTTAATCAGTTCAAAGATACAAACGTCTCCAGGTTGCAATTCAGTTTCTCTTGCAAACAAGGACCAAACAGCAGATAGGAGGCAACATGAACAGTTGTGACGAAAGAGCAACTTCACATGCCATGATCTTTTCCCAAGCAGTAACATCACATTCTGCTTCTTGTTCTTAATATAACCTTTCAAATTTGGTACACACTGCATAATATAATATTATCGCTACAGTCAGAACAGAACCTAGGAGTTTATGAATTTATAACACCTGCAATAAGCACAACATCAATATTTCACCATAGATTGCATTTGTTGTGTAACCCTACCAGTAGGCTTCGTGCCAGATGACAAGGCTTTATGGAAACCGTGAAAAAATGATTCTTTGAGATGAATTTTTTAGCTTCTTCCTGAGCTCTAACTGCCTTGTGCCAATTTAATGATGTAGTTCTTTGAGTAGTCTTCACACCTGTGGAATGCAAACGAAACAAGTCACAGCCAGTTAAAGAGATGACTTCTGCAGCATCTTGAAAATTTTGAGATTTCATGTTACTTGTTGCAAGTCTAGCTTTTCTTAAATAGCAGAAAGATGCTGAGAATTTGAATTAGATGTGAATAAATAGAAATATAATTAATTAAAATTTGATTTAATAAAAATTATTGTTTGATTAAAAGTAATTTACAATTAAAAATATGAAAAAGAAGAATCCAAAATGGTTTTCTCCTTCTTGGACTGATATTCATTATTTTGCTGATTAATTTCCCTTTTTAAATTATCGTAAGTTCTTTAGCTTCCTTTTCTGATGATATACTTAATAGCTAATAACAAGGACATACGTTGCATTGAAGATAAATTGTCTGCATCTAGTTTTCTGGTGTCATATTTGTCTTTGGAGAGTTACAGACTCTTTTAAAGAACAAGAGCCCAAAATAACCATATTTAATTTTTGTTGAAGACATAATGATATATTATTGCATTGAGTGATCTGAATCTTCTGCATGAAATGCTAGAGATTTCGTAAGGGCTATATTAAGCGATTCTGGTGGAGTAAGACCATGTGCCTCCATGATCCCACATATTCTTCGTGCATCCTGCTCAAACCTATCAGCAATAAGGCTATTTATAATTCTCCAAACTCATCTTATCCTAATTTATCCTTCCTAGCTTCCAGAACGCCCAGAGTTGGAAGGGCCTTTTTCTCAACTCCAGCCTTTGCATACATATCACAAAGACTCAGTTGAACCTTAAAAGGAGGAGCCTCTCCCTGCTGAGCAATTTTTCCTAAAAGCTGCTTAGCCTCATCAACAAGCTGCAACTTACCCAACCAGTCCACAAGAACAGAATAAGTGGCAACCCCAGGCTCAAACCCATCCTTCTCTAGCTCCAAAAGAATATTTAACGCCTTGTTCAATAAGTTTTTCTTCTCATAAGCCGCAATCATGCTAGCAGTGCACCTATCAGCAGGCTTATGCAATTAATTTTATCATGATCTGGTTCACCTGCATGTGCATGTGTTGTTGCAATTCGTCCAGCTCCAATAACATCACCACGTTGAGAAAATGATCGGAGCAATGCCATGTATATTTCCTCCATGGGTTTAATGCCTCTTGTCTCCATCTCGCTCATCAAAGTCTCACCCATCTTAGGTTGGCTAGCATTTACATAGGCCATGATCATTGAGTTGTAGCTTTTATGTCTGGTTGGAAGCCTTGGCTCCTCAAAACTTCAAATGCTGCTTTTGCACGTTTAGGATCACCTCCCTTGCTGTACATGTGGACCAATGCACTAGCTGTTGAAGCATATGATAGTATATGATTTTCGCTCATCTTCTTATAGAAATATGTATAAAATATTAAGTTAAAATTATATTATCATAAATATAGGGGAAAAAAACATATTAGATATAAATGAAACAAAACATAAAAAATTTCCATAAAATTCACTGGAGGCATATACTAGTTTATGTATAAATGTCATATCAATGTTTTTTAAATATTTAACATAATCTTTAGTACTTACAAAATTATTGTAAAATTGAATGGTTAGTGTTTTTAGGTGTGCATTGATAACATCAGCACAAGGATAAGTGCATGCTTAGATAATTGGTGAGAAATTATTTTGAGTGGAATGTATTTTGAAATAATAAATTGTAAAATAATTTTATTTTTTTATATTTAAGAATAATCATAGTTTAGATAGCATTAGGCAAAATTGTTTTTATAGTAAATATTAAAAACTAATACATTAAATTATGTTTGAGTATGTATAATTTAACAAGAGAAATTGGTAAGTTGAATTGAAATTGCACTTTTAGTTTTGGATAGATTTATAAAGTGAAAGGGCTAAGAAAGCAGAGTAGGAGTAGAAAAACAAAGAATAATGTGGAATGATGCAGTGTAGGGAGGTAAGCAATGGGTGTTTGTGTAAGTATGAGTCAATGGACATAGAACAAGGAACACCCCATTCATTCCTGATGAGAATTGATGAGAATTGAGAAGTAGGACAATCGCTAACACACCCAGCAAAGGACAACAAACAAAAAAAGCCTACTTACTTATTACTTACTACTGCTACCAAAGAAATAGAATAGTATCAGCCTCAACCCAAACTTCAGCTCCAGCATTGTTTGCCTGCCTTGCAAAAGTAAAGTAATACTAATTAATTATTAATTAATAATTATTCAATTCAACTCAAAGCTTTACTTAATCAAACAAATACTTTGAATAATAATAATAATATAACAACGTGAGAGAAGAAAAGCCCAGCCCACGTGGTTCAAAAACCCTTAGTCCAGCCCATATTTGTCTCAAAAACCCTAAGAAATGGACGTTGGTATTGGCTGGCTTGTTTGCTCCAAAATCAACACAACACTACTGCACTCACTGCTCCGATGAATGAATGAATGAACGAATGCAATGGGTTCCAAATCACGAGCATTTTCATGGTCCCGCATTCTCATGAACCAATTCCTCAAGGATTCCGTGAAATCACAGTTCCATTTTTCCGTCTCCAGATTTAGATGTGCAAGCTCTGCCATATCCTCCTCCGATTCCCCTTTTCTGGGGAACTCTTATAATTA
This sequence comes from Styphnolobium japonicum, assembly GCA_023212625.1. Taxonomy (NCBI): domain Eukaryota; kingdom Viridiplantae; phylum Streptophyta; class Magnoliopsida; order Fabales; family Fabaceae; genus Styphnolobium; species Styphnolobium japonicum. The sequence goes on from JALBWW010000010.1 coordinate 10,683,546, forward strand.
CTCCACAGCCTCAGCCTCCGCCTCCCCCTCCGCCTCCGCCTCGGCGAGAATAGTGCAGGACCTTCTCGATGAAGTGGAGAAGGATAGGCGCAGAGAAAAAGACCAGAGAATAAGGGCCGGTTTGGATACCGCCGACATCGACGCCGAATACGAGGAAGATTACATGGGTGTGGGTCCCCTCATTCAGAAGCTTGAAAAGGAGAAACTCAAGGACTCCTCCTCTGACTTGAACCGTTTCGAAGAGCCATCTGATTCCGACGATGACGATGACGATGAGAGGTTTAGCTCCGAAGCCCTCCAAAAGAGGTTTGACGACTTTGAAAGGAAGTTCAAGAAGCACCAAGATTTTCTTAACAACTTCACCGAAGCTTCTACTCTTGACGATGCTTTCAAGTGGATGAATCGAATTGACAAGTTTGAGCAAAAGCATTTCAGGCTACGTCCTGAATACAAGGTTATCGGTGAGCTAATGAATCGCCTTAAAGATGCTGAGGGAAAAGATAAATTCATTCTACAACATAAACTTAATAGGGCCTTGAGATTGGTGCAATGGAAGGAAGCTTATGATCCTGATAATCCTGCCAATTTTGGCGTTATTCAACATGAACAGGTGGGGCCTTCTGTCGATGCCCTTCAACATGCTGGATTTGAAAAGGATGCTGATGATCATGACCATGATCATGATCATGATGATCGTGATGATCGTGATGATGATGCTGACCAAGAGTTTGATGACATGAAAGAAAAAGACAACATACTACTGGAGAAACTTGATGCTATTGACAAGAAACTCGAGGAGAAGCTGGCAGAACTTGAATATACATTTGGAAAAAAGGGTAAGCTTCTAGAGGAAGTGATCAGAGATCTTGCTGAGGAGAGAAATGCTTTAACCGAGCAGAAAAGAAGGCCTCTTTACCGAAAGGTACTTATATTATTACATCCCTAATTCTGTCATCTTCATTGCTGATTTTATATATATTTCTTTGTTTTGCTGTATCAATCACGCCACTGATGAGAAAAATGGGAAACCATTCTATCTGTGAAAATATTTGTCTATACAACTGTTTTAGGAGTAGGATTAAGCCTGGGTTCCTTTCTCGTAAATCTGCTTGTAAGGTGCTTCATAAATGACATTTGAGATATATATATATATATATATATATATATATATATATATATATAAACAGAAGGGGGGGTGATTGTCGCAGTTCCTGCTGCAGGGGAAAATTCTGATCTGTTTTGTGGCTTGGTAGAAACTTTGATGTGCCTAATATTCTTGACCAATCGAACTGAATGAGGAGCTCCTGAGTTTGAAGAATGAACAACATCGATAATTAAAAAAGGACAAAAAAAAAAAAGAATCTTGAAGTCATAAAAGCACTCCTAAAAGTGAAAAGTATATAATTTCAACTTGTTTTAATCTTTATATATTTTATTCCTTTTTCTCCTCCTAAATAATATGTCAAGTGAGCTGATATATCGTCTAGTAATTTTTTGGGCACATTTTGTGTGTGTAGCAGGGCAATTGCTCTGGTGAATTTGCTGATTTGTTTACCTATGGTTTTAGACTTAGTACTTAATTATGCTAACAAGCTGGGATCCTAAAGATTGTCGGCATATGCTTTGGTGAAATCCAACTACGTTTTATCTATTTATCTCTAAGCCTGAAAATTGAAATCCATTTTATCCCTTGTCGAACTTTTCCATACTGACTCATGGGTATATGATGTCTGTAGAATGATTCTTCTGTGCTAAGTGCCAATAGTAGCCTCTTTCTTCTATTATTTTCTGCACATCATGCAAGTTTTGCACTGTCAGCAGTTCTGCTAATGCTCTTTTATGGCTATCTGTATTTCTTGCTTTATTTTTCCCAAATCATATTGATTTCAATTACAATTTTTATGTATTTGAATGCCTCCTTTGATTGTTCTTCTTGGAATTTGTTTTATTTATCAAACATAAATTAATATTTTGATCTTTTTTAAAAGATATTGCATTCTTGTAGTTTGCACAAAAGTTCTAATTGGTCCTTATGTTGTGCACTTCTCATAGCTCTGATTGCTTCTATATATTTTGTTATTTTTTCCCATCTTCTTATTTGTGCTTTAATAAAGCCAACTTACGATTTTGTTTTGTTTGGGTTCTTGTATATGTTGCCAGGGTTTTGATGTAAAATTGATAGATGTGAACCGAACTTGTAAAGTTACAAAGGTACTCCTCAAATTTCTCTCTCCTTCCTTCCATGCTCCCCCCCCCCCCCCCGGTCTCTCTTCTCTCTTATGTTCTTAGTTTGTTTCGAATTTCATTATCTAGGGAGGACAAGTTGTTAAATACACTGCTATGTTAGCTTGTGGCAACTATAATGGTGTTGTTGGTTTTGCAAAAGCCAAAGGCCCTGCAGTCCCAGTTGCCCTTCAGAAGGTATTGACTCTCTGTTATTAGGTCTTTCAAGTTCTGCTTATGGTGGTTTGTCTCCAATTGTTCTATGTTCAATGTGGAAAAGTTTCACAATTTCATTACCCAACATTTGTATGTACAGATATAGATTTTCTTTTATCTCTGTTGTTGAGTTTTTTTGTTGGCAGTTATGCTGAACACTGTTCTTTGGCCAAAGTTCTGATGCTAAATCACCATAGACCATGGTTAATCCTTAGATATTTGGTTTATAATTGGTGGGAGGAGCTGGGATTGGTGGCTGTGACTGCTGTTCTACCATTAGAAATGTTCAACAGAAAATAGCTGCTTTAATATTCCACAATCTTGAGTATAGCTGTGAATTTTTAGGTTAAATGCTTCTTAAGCTAGGCAAGTGATTATATTATACTAATATACAAAACAAAAATGCTTATTATTATATTATGACAACATTGAAAAGTGGCAACTAGCATATACTCTATTCAGACAAGTGGCAACAGCATATTGAATTAACGATTTATTTGACTACAATCAGGCATATGAGAAATGCTTTCAGAATTTGCATTATGTGGAGCGACATGAGGAACATACAATTGCACATGCAGTACAAACGACTTATAAAAAGACCAAGGTAGTCAATTCCTTATCCTCCTGCTAGTAGTACTTACCCCATTTATCTCTAATAAAATTTTGTCTTCTATAAAAGAAATTGTAACAGTGTTTTGTTTTACTTGTCTTCAATGAGTAATGGTTGAGTTTAGCCTGTATTTACCTTGTATGTCTTCTTATAGATTTCATGCCATCTGCATTATTCAATAGGTGTATCTCTGGCCTGCTCCCACTACGACTGGCATGAAAGCCGGCAGAATAGTCCAAACCATACTGCATTTAGCTGGTTTTAAGAATGTCAAGTCAAAGGTAACTAGTGTATTGAAGATGGTCCTACAATTTTAGTGTTTGCTCTAATTTTAATTGCCTTGATATAGGTCATTGGTTCCAGAAATCCTCATAATACAGTCAAGGCTGTCTTCAAAGCCCTTAATGCGGTTAGTAACTCATCTTGCGGATGTTGCAATTATTTCAAAAAAAATTTCCGTGTGACATTTTTGTGGCATTTGTTATTTTATTTATATCAGATCGAAACACCAAGGGATGTCCAAGAGAAGTTTGGCCGGACTGTTGTTGAGAAGTACCTGTTGTGATGGACATCGTGATGTGCTGAGTTCAGTGCTCCTGGATGAATTTCTTTTTTTTATCCTCCTTTTTATGTGATAGGTGTTTTTTCTATCATTTTCCAAGAAGAATTGGAAGACAGTTACCCGAATGCATTTCTTGTCTGGTGTAGTCTTTACTTGTAATCCCTTATATGTTCTTGTGAACATTAGGTATGAAGTTTTGCTTGTATTTATTCATAAACGCAAGTGGAACGATGATCTATGAAAATTCCTTTTGCTTTAGAAATGGTTTTCTACGAGGCATTCTACCCATACACACTTTTTTTTTTTATTACCAAAACTCAATATCTTATGCACCATTTAGTTTATCTCTTCATCTGGGTAGAGTTCCATAAAAATTCTTAAAACTCAATATCTTATGCCAATCCAAGATATGACCTTCTAACAGAAGGCACATTTGCTGCAGTGGAGAGGCTTCAAGGGGAAAGGTGGATTGCCATTCATGATGATGATGATTTAAGCTTGCTTTTCAAGTGGAAATTAGATAATAGTTCCTTGCATGGCTTAGCTACCATAGAATGGGAAATACCAAATGATGCTATTTCAGGAGTATACAGACTAAAAACACTTTGGAGCATCAAAGATCACCATCGCCTACCCTAACAAAAATTACTTTACTGGTGCATCAAGTGCATTTGCAGTGCGATAGAGTAGCACCTCTGTTTCATTGAATATGTTTCAATCAAATACAAAACAAAAGAGCACAGTTTAATATTGTTCATATTGCATGTCATGATTCAAGGGCTCAAAGCCAGAATTACATAAGAATGTACTCATTTGTCCATCCAAATCACACATCGAAGACACTGTCCTCTATTCAATAAATCAAAAGCTTTATTAATGTCCTTAAACCCCACCTCGTGTGACAAACTCATCCAACTGCAGTTTTCCTGTTAAGAAACAGGGCAAAATTTAACAAACAAGAAGTGTCCCAAACGATTTGATATTTCATTATTTTGTCGTTACTATTTTTACATAAGTATAAATACTATTTACAACATATATATCACTGTAGAGGGGACAGAGAACATAGACCCAAAATGGAATAAAAGAAATTGCATGTAGGGTTAGCCAACGGCAACCATTATACAAGAGGGAGGTGAATTGGATGATGGCAAATTTTAAGACAATCTTGAGATTTTGTGCATTTAAATGCACTCAATCAATACATGCAGCGGTATAAATATATTTCACAACAATTCATGTTTTCATATTACTAACAATTCAATTAATACCTAATATCAATCATATATAAGTATATAGAACAATGTAAATAATAGTGTAATTAATTGGAGACTAGTGTGAAATAAACCAAGATAGAAAATCATTTGGTTAAAACCTTGTAGTAGACTGCAAGTAGTGTATAGTCAACTACAATGAGCCCCTAAAAGTGGTTTTGCAATATCAACAAATAAAGCACTAATTTTGAGCTTTTAGTAGTCTTGTAGTAGATTACATTTTTCCTGCAGTAGACTACAATTTGCTTCTGTGAGTAAATTGAGTTTTAAATGAATGTCTTACTTGTATAAAGATTTGTCAATCAATGTAGATAGCTTGAGTATAGCTTAAATATATATATATATATATATATATATATATATAAATCAAGCAAACAAGATATATATCAAGTTCTAATGATCTAATTATAAATATCACAAGATATGTAGTAGATCAACAATTATAGCAATCATGAGAATTCAACAAATAAGTAGTTAAATGTAAATTTCTAGAATGTAAAGAGAGTAAGGGATAAGAGAGTACAAACAATATTTTACTGGTTCAATCACTTCTTGTGATTTACATCCAGCCCCAAGATCATCCACTTGAGGTTTCCACTATTTTTCAAGCTTGTAACTTAGGTGCTTAAGAAACCTTTACAAAAGCAGAGCACTCCTCACACTTTGGGATCCTCCACCCTTATGCTTGAGCCTCTTTCTTTTCTCTTCAAGGAAAATCTACCATTGAACTCTCTTGAAGGGATTCTCCACCCTCTTACAAGTGTTTACAAAGATATACAAGAATAAACTCTATCAAAGAGTAGATATACAACTTGAACAACTAATGGATAGATGAATTTTTGACAATGAAGAGCTCAAATATTAATTTTGGTAGGAGAAAGATTGATCTTACATCACCGTACAACAACGTGACACGTCGTCTGATTACTTCAATGACATGAGGACTTTCGACATAAGGAATCTTTGACTCAGAATCTTTTATAAACTAACTTATATGTAAAAACAAATTCAAAGATTAAATTGCAAGTGAAAGTTATTTTTAAAGGCTAAATTGCTGGTTTACTCTAAATGTGTATTTGGAAAAGATAGATTTTCTATCATTCAGCTTTTTTTCTCCTAAAAAGTTGTTTTGTAAATAATTTAGAGTATTTGAGAAATGATTTAAATTTTATAAAAAGCTTTTGTTTTTTTAAAAACGCTGTTTTACTAACATCTCCAACATACAACTGTTGGATTATTTTTAAGGAAAGATGTTTTTCTTTTCGTATCCTAACGCCTCCTTCAATCATTATTCTCTACCAAACATTTGTTACTAGCCAATTATCCAATGACACACCGTATGCACAGAAAGGGAGAAAGAGATTGAGGGAGAAAGAGACATTTTTTCTTTTGGGTGATTGGTGAGGAAAAAAGGTACATAGCTTACATATGAAAGTTCAATAGCTGTGATGTTAAGGATGCAAAAAATGAAAAGAAATATAGCAAATAGATGAATATGAAATTTGGTATTTATGTTGTCTATTTCAATCTCATTTATTATTAAAATTTATGTTGTCTATCACTATCATTTTTTTTTTTTGGTTTAGAATTTACCACTTAAATTTTTTAAGAACTAGTGCATGTTATGATATTGTTTTGAAAAAAATATTTTTTTATTTTAAAATTCTCTATATTATTCAAATAAAATATATATTGTTTTTATTTAACTATTCTAAAAAATAATATATTTTCACATGTTTTCCACATTCATAAAAAATGTTACAAATTTTATTCAATTTTTTATAATAGAATTTTTTTTATGATAACACATAACAAAAAATAAACAAGTTCTAATGTTAAAAAAAAATCAAATATTATTAATATAAACAAATCACTTCATACCCTCTTTAGTAATTTACTATAAAAAAGTGATTAAGTTTTACATCGTTCAAATGAAATAAATTATTCTAAAATTACTTTTCACCAAACATATCCAAACAAAAACAGATTCGGATTATAATCGATTATACAAATAATCAATTACCAATATAATTTATTTTTTTTAACTTTTCCAATCACACACTAAAAAGAGAAAAAAATTATTCCGTTAACTCATTAACAGTGAACGGGTTAAATGGAGTTGAGTGTATTTTTAAAATAAGTTTGGGGTGGAGTGTTTTTTATACAAACTTTGTGCAATTTACTCAAAAAATTTAAAAAACAAACCCTAAACTAAATTCTCAATTTGCCATTCGAAATCTGAGAGACGCCCGCCTCCTTCTCCAGCTTCAGCAGCCGAGCAGCCGAGCGACCACCTGCGATTGTGAATGGGTTATCTTCAATATGGGAGACATGGCCTTAGGAGGCAGATCATTAGATTTAGTGATGCCAATGTGCTTAGTTCTGATATGGTTGTGGTAAACCCACTCCCACTCTCACTCTTGTATGCTTCTCAAGGAATTCGACACAAATCCAAGCTCCAAGTCATTCTTACAACGGTAATTCATTCATTCATTCATATTTCTCTTCAATTCTATTCTAATAATATTATCTTCATTTTGCAATTTATTTACAGAACATAGATAAGCTGGGAAAGGCAGGTGATACGGTGAAAGTTGCTCCTGGATATTTTCGCAACCACCTAATGCCCAAGCTCCTCGCTGTCCCTAATATTCACAAGTTTGCTTATCTCCTCACTGAGCAGCGCAAGGTTTCTTTCTTTTTTTTTTTTTTCTTTTTCATTCTGCTTTTTTATTATCTTCTGGAATATTTTTTTTAAATTACTGATATCATAATGCTCTGTCAGTGACATCTTTCCTTGTGTGTTTATGTGAATTCAATGTTTGTCCACTTTCTCTACATTCTCTATTCACTTTCTTTGCCTTCACTGATTGCTACTGTAATGTTTCAATGCTTCAGATCTATCAACCTGTTGAAGAAGAAGAAGAACAACAACAACAACAACAAGAAGAAGTTACACTAGTTAAAGAGTCAAAGGAAGATAGGATGAAAGAGTATGAAAAGGCAGCACTGCGTCTAAATAAAGCTAAGCTGGTTTGTAGTTTACTCTTCAAAGCTTTTCATCTCTCTTTCATTGATTCTTTTTTAGGCATATCATTTTGCTTCCCCTTAGTTAGACTATTGATTTATCACTCCTTTGGGAATTTGGCATACCTAAAATACACATAAAACTGTTCTGAGATTTTTTTTTAATTATTTTATTTTTTACAGGTTAAAACTTCAAATTAGAGTATGTGATGTGATGATACTCCCTAAGATTGTTTTAAGTTGTAAAAATAGAAATGTTTGCTTAATAACTGGGTTGCCTTTCATGTCACAACTCACAAGTTAATATATGCTTTTCATATGGATCTGGATGTGATAATCGAATAGGTCTTGCGGAGGTTCATCGATGATCAGAAAGCAAAATCACGTGCAACGAAAGATGAGCCATTGGAGTTGCGATCACCCGTGACTAAAGAAGATCTTGTGGCTGAGGTAATGGTTCTTCTGCATGGTTTAAATGTTTTCTTGTGACAGTAACAAAATAAGAATATAGTCTGGTAAAAAAAAAAATTAATTCAGTTAACATAGTGCCTCAAGAGAAAGTTTCTTGGCCTTTTGGCCATTTGATTCGGATATTTTGTACCTTTCTTGGCATTAGAATTTGGTACTTTTGTTTACAGTTTACACATTCATGTTTATCTCTGGGATCAACTGTAACTGCTGTATATTCCTGTTTACCCCACTCATCTTGATATGTTAATAAAACCTGGAAGAACACCATCTGATTTTTATTTTATAATGGAAAGTGGGTTAGATTAGGAGTATAGAAAAGGATAAAATTAAAGTGAAAAGAAAGATCTCCTTGTGATATGACATTGTTAATAATAAAGAATTTATTTGAAAATAGCCCTGGGTTACTTGCATCCACATGAGAGATTTCTATGAACAAATGATTGTCAACTGCTTGCTCTTGCTCACGCTCTCTCTCTTCCCCACATCCTCATCCCCAAATGAGAAACTCGTTTGAGATCTAAGTGTTTCAGTTACAAACCATGTCTGATTGGAAAATTGGTTTCTTATTAAAGTTAAGACTCATTTTCATCTTCTTAATTTCTTAGGTTACTTTCAAATTAATGAATGAAAAGCTATTTCTAGATGTATGATCTGAGATTACGGAAATTTATATGTTAAATTTTAATTTCGTTCATGGTTGGGGTTACCTTCTTTCTTCTTTTTGTCCTCAAATTCTTTTTTCAAGTACTGACTTTTAGTGTCGTGCCATTTTTAGGTGGCAAGACAACTCTGTGTGAACATTGCACCTGAAAACCTGCATCTTCCATCGCCTCTATCGATAGTGGGAGAATATGAGGTGCCACTGCGTTTACCAAGGTCCATCCCTTTACCAGAGGGCAACGTTAACTGGAGTTTGAAAGTTAAAATCCGGAGTAAATAAATCATTAGTCTTGTTGAACCCAAGTTCATGACTCATGGGGGATGAAAGTTTTGGTTTGTACTAATAACTAAATTGAACCCCTGGATTATAAGTTTTCGACATTGGTTTTATAGAAAACTTCAGTAGTTGTCCAATCTTTTATCAGAATTGCATTTGATTTTGGTTTGCTTATATCATATTTTGTAACTAGTGAAATTGGGTAGGAAGTTTCTCTTTGGCGTTCGTGTTTGATGCATGAAATTGCACTTTTTTATTTATTATTTTCTTTGGTAATCTTTTTGTCCCTAGGAGGGCTGAAATTGCATTTTAATCACCTGCATTCATAGAATGATGTCAGTTGTGAAAACATATAGGTTAAATTATACTTTATTCTCACAATTTTTTTTATTACAAAACCAACCTTAAAATACTATAATTGACATCAAATTTTAGAAGCATATATTACAACTTTGAATATTAAAAAAAATACAGCAAGCATTATAAAAAAAATGCTAAAAGGATCACAGACGTCATAAATGGCCTCTCTGTTGTCTCAATTTTAATTAATATAGCTATTAATAGTTCTAGTATTTTAAAATGTTCAAAGGATTTAAAAAAGATGAAGCATGTTTTTTAAAGCATGAAAGAATAAAATGTAAAGGAGACTTTTTTTAATGGTGGAAGAATGAAATGTAATGTTTTAATTTTGATGCACTAAAATTAACTCCGAAGATTTTAAAAAAGTAAAGTGCAATTTACTCCCAAGAAAAACAAAAGGATACAATTTGCATGGTTCATACTGTGCAATTTACTCCCAAAAAAAACAAAAGGATACAATTTGCATGGTTCATACTGAGATAATCAAAGGGGGGGATCTAATAGAAATCATAACAGTGTATAAACGAAAATCAACTTTTGAGATGGATAATTCTGAATACATCATTGACGCCACAATCAATGAGATCCTAAATCACATTGTAAAAGCACAATGCTAACCATTTCACAGTTTGAATGATGGAATATCAGACATCATGAAAAGAAAAATACGGTTGCAAAGCTTCATAACAAGCATAATACACTGTTTACTTGAAACACATATCAAGAAAAAGCCTTCCATCGTATCATCAATAATCTTCTTCTTATTCTCTCTCAAGAGCGGCAAGATCTTCACGAGCCCTTTTGGCATACATGAGATCAAATTTGTGGTCAATGCGAGAGAATACCTCAACAACTGCAGTGTTGTTACTGATCATGCAAGCAAACAGCCCGATGCAACTTAGCGCAAGGTCACCACCAGGTACAACTGAAGGAGACTCAGTTGATACCACATTTGAACCCAGTTGGACACCTACGACTATGAGGAAAAGGACAGCATTATAGAGCCTATGCTCTCGCATGCCACCATCATGAAAAGACTCCTATTAAATTAGATGAGTAGAACATCATATTAATGGGAATAAAAGCATAATTAAAGAATTAAAACTACGCCTTCAACGTATTCATTATTTTATCCTGAATTATTTAGACAAAATAAAAATTCACACACCATGAATTTTCATCTACACTTTTAATTTCCTCCACCACTTATCTAGCATTTTCTTAGATCTCGTTATCTCATTGATCAACGTACTAAGCCACGTTGTACCTGTCTCCCCTAAACACTTCCATAATTCAATAGGCATATTATCCAGTTCAATTACTTTACCGTTGTCTAAAATTAGTAGTGCATCTTTTATGTCAAGTTCTAGAATTATGCGGTACAAAGTATAAGCTTGGTCATCCTCTCTAGCTAGTAAACTCTCCAAGTCTATTCTTGTTGCATGCCCTTCATTCAATAGCTTGTAGAAATAACTCCTCTTTTTTTCCTTGATATTTTGCTTAGTTATCAAAACTTTTTTCATCTTCATTCTTAATACATTTCACTTGGTCTCAGTCTCTTGCTTTCCTTTATCTTCCCTTGGCAAGTTTGTATATATGTCTTTCCCCATTTTTGGTGCCTCCAAATTGACATAACCCCTCAAAAGCTTTGGCTTTTTCTTGACTAACTTACTTCTTAGTATCCTTCTTAGTTACTTGATACTTTTCTCAGTTTTCATCCCTTCCTAAGAAAATCTTTTCTCCTTATGTTTTAAAATTTTACCTTTTGTTGTTCCTCTAGTCTTGCTTGGGGTGCATACACACTTATGACGTTCAATGTTTCCTGTTCAATGATAAAGTCCTAAAGGAATGATCTTCAATTCTTCTAATATCACCACATTATTGTTGCAAGTCTTATCCACAATAATACCCACCCCAATTCTTGACCTAATGTTACTTGTGTTCCAAAGTTTAAATCCTACAGTGTCTAATTCCTTATCCTTTTATCCAACGCACTTGATTTCTTGAAGGCTTATAAAGTTAATCCTCCTTCTAATCATGGTGTTGACTACCGTCATAGATTTTCTTGTAAGTTCCAAGTGCCAAAATGAACCCTACTCTCATAGACTAACTTCTTTATCTACATCCGTCCAGGAAAATGTGAGAACACTTGAATATTTTGCTCTACATTCCCTAGCTCATTTAACATTGCACTCGAGCTATACAACGCGTTACTTACGAGTAACGACGTAGCATTAACAAAATTCTATTGTTGATCCATGTCATAAAAGTTTCTACAAAGTTTGATGTACCGACTACTTCACACAACCCTTCACTTTTATCCGGGCTTGGGACTGGCTTTGTAAATTTTGGCATAAGTATGACACAACCAGAGTTTTTGGCTAGTTACAGGAGGATAAATTATTGTTTCTGATTTTTTGTCTGAAGATTATGCATTGCAGATGTTGACTATTGTGCTCAAATTTCATGGTCTATGTTCAGGTTACAGTTGTGACTGATCCACAATCTCAAGGAAGCCAGCCCCATGTCCCACCTGCATTGAAGTATTTCTCTTTTTCTCAGAAGGAAAAAACTCTAGGTGAACTTGTGAGGGACCAGTGGCTTAATTTAACTACAGATGGTAATATTAAACTTGGTGTGCAGTCATTCCTTGATCTTCGCAGTTGGTTTTGGAATAATGATGTTTCATCATGTCAAGTTTGCAATGAAGCTGGAGTGAAGGTTGTTCCTATTGCATAGTCTTTTCTTTTTCTTCTTTCCCCATCATTGGTTGTGATTATTTTGAATCAGCATTGGACTTTCTGTTTACCCTTTCTGGTGGGTTTTCAAAGTTTTGTAATATGCCGTGTTAATTTTAGGGAAAATTTGTAAAAAATAATTCTTGATAAAAAATATTTTTAGTTTAGAAACAATCAAGTGGTTAATTAAGTCAATAAGTGGTTACTTATTGACCACCATTTGAACATCGTTAATAAGTTAAGTGGTTAATTTTCCTAAATTAGATAGATATTTACCAAAAAATATTTTATATATATAATTTTCTCTAAATTTTATGGTGTAATATAATTCCTATTGTCTAACCATCTGGCGTGAAGCGGCATTGAGAACCCAAGACAAAAATCACTATATTTTGTTTGTATTAGAAGGATCAGAAACGAAAATTTTGAAAAATGTTGATAGTATCAGTTATACTAATGAGTCAGTGACACATATTGCTGCTATTTTTGAGTCTGATAATTCATTAGTCAGGTTTGACAGGCAGAGTTATGCCAAAATGAAAATTGTACAGTGCGAATTCATCACTACTGCCTGAAGCAACTTTTCTCACAAAGAAAGGTATTAGTCTTGTTGCATTTTTATCATTTTACATAGAGCATTTGGAGAGTTTCTATCTTTCTTACTACTAATTGGTTTCTAGGTTGCAAAAGTTTGCCCAAGTTGTGGCACTCATGGCCATATACAGTACCCAAGGCAGAAGCCATACAGACTGAAGATGACAATGAACCTAGAGGAAGCCAACGAGGTGCTGGTTCTAAAGGAAAGAAGCATAGAACCAATAGGATTGTTGAGGATGATGTAGTTGGATCCAGCAAGGAGGGTGAGCTGAATGAATGTACAGGAAGCCAGCGTGGTAGTGGATTGGCACGTAAAAGGAGCAGAACCCATGGAACTGATGATGCAGATATAGGAGGATCTGGTGCATCTCAATCTTCAGCAGCTATTTCTGATTTGAGAAGAGTAACTCGAAGTTCTGCCCATCTGATGTAAATCAATAGTGGTGCCCTGTTGTACAAGGGAATGCTGCCCTTAGGCACGGCCATACATAACATAGAAATTACCCCCCTTGAATGAGGAGTCCCCTTAATTAATTTCTAATTAAAGGAGTATCCTGGAATTCATAAGAGATTTCCTTGTCTATGTATTATTCCATTTGATCTTTTAGGTCCTGACTATGCCTCGACAGTTACCTATGAGAAGATGCAGAAAACAATTTACTGATATAACATCTTAATGGACATGTGATATACAGTATACAGAATTGAAGAAAGTGTCTCAAGATTCTGATGCTTTCCTTTTCCTTAGAGGTGAAATGGAAGGATTGGAATGAGCTTAGTTGCATAAAAGCTGAAGACCTTATGAAAATTGAAACAATATTCTTTCTACTAGCATAATCTTAATGTCTAATATAGGCCCTCAGATCCGAGGCTATGGTTATACATGATTTATTGTGACTCTCAAGTTGGGTCCTGGCTGTAATGAGTCATTCAGTTTTTTCAAATGCAGATTTTAGGTGAGACTGGTGAGTAAAATTTTTATGTAAGATACTGAACTTGTTTGACGTATGATATTATTCTTAAGTTGTTCATTCAAGAAGGTTACCATCTTTTTTGTGGCAGATGACTTTCTCTCAAGCTATCCGATGCCTGATGAAGCCCTTTCATATTTGTTCCATTAAAGATTATATGACTAATTTTTGTAAGTGACCATTGATATTGAGGCTTGGGGGTGGGGGCGTGCAAGCTTTTGATATAAGAATATCTGAAGGGGAACCTTTGTTCCTTTTTGGTTTTTGTGGGTTTTTGGTCTTGTGTAGGATGGTGATTCTTTTCTTTTTTTTTTATGTTGGTGGGGGGTGGTTAGGGTTGGTCTGAAGAATGTTCTAGTCCCTATTTGCAATTTGCTAATGCTATCCTTGTTGACGATAGGGTTGGTTTCTGTAATCTTGTCTGTTGCCCGTTCTTCACGTTATTGAGAAGATTTCTAGGTTGAAGATTGATTTGGCTAATGGTGGTTTAGCTTGCACTATGATTGTGTGTAGAGATCTCTTTGGTTATGCTATTTTTTTGCGTTTGTTGGATTCTGCAGTTGCATTTGACTTAATTGGAAGTTTTTCGAGAGGTAATCTTAGGCCTCCTGTTTTTGGGATTCTGTGGCTCATAGTCTAGGAACCTTTCTGGGACATAACCCACAATAGAATTTTCCTCTACGTAATGCCATATTCTGTATATTGTGATAACTCCTTGCCACCTGTTGGAGAGCTTAAATTGCAATTCTTTGACCTCAAACTCTCTGCATAAGTTTCAATAAAAGCTTATCCCAAAAATATAGATGAATAGGACTGTGAAACAGCTCTCCTCTCAGTTTTCATAGATAAGATACCCATTGAAGTTGTTAGAGTTTTTTAGGAGGAGATATTATCCTCTGCTCTTGTACTTCACTCTTTCCCTTCTCTAGTAATATTTTTCGTTTATAAAGAAAATAAATGTATTCACATTTACCAATTGCCATTTTGAGGAAATAGATAGAGGTGGAGATTATTCTGTTCAAAAGTGGATTATTATCAGTGCATGGACCAAGGAGAGTGGAGCACCACATATTTAACGGAGGCAGCATAATAATATTCAGAAGATTGGTTAATTTGGTATAATTAATGGCATAGAAAGTAGAATTTAAGGGGCTGGTTCATAGTCAGGTTAAACGTAGCTAATTTGCAAATTATTAATAGTAATTTGTGTATTTGATACATGGCTTGAGATCTCAGTATCTTATGATGATGCATATGCTCTATTATTTATTTTAAAATATTTAATTCTTTTTACATACAGAAGCTATTGCATCTATTCACTGCCAGCTGGATGATCATATTGTGTGTTGGCAGTATTTTAAGTTTTCTTTTCTTATCAGCAGTTTTATCATTCTTTTAGACTAGATAGTAATGATTCTCTGCTGCGTACAGCTCCATCCTAGTTTTAAATTATTAGTCTAGTTGTTTCAGTAGAATTAATCATCATATTTATTTGAATATTGTGGGGAATATGATATTCTGCTGGTTAAAATTTGCTATGCAAGTCAGCTAAATGATATCGATTTTTATGTTTGTATTTGATTTTGTCTTGAAAAAAAGGACTCCATTTCCATCTTACCACTAATTTTGTTTAATGAACTTTATCCTTTTACAACTGTATCACTCTTACTCAAAAGATGGGGCATGCTCTTGAAACGAATTCTGGAATTGCCCTACAACTTCACTGATGGAAGTTTCATGAAATTTTGTAAAAATTTAGCCAGATGCTGATTTCACAAAATATTGATTTAGATATCTAATATCTTCATATTTTTTTAATGTAAATTATTTTTCATAATAGGGAGCTTTACAGCAATAACATTACTGGCCCTATTCCAAGTGACCTGGGGAATCTTACTAGCTTGGTGAGCTTGGATCTGTACCTAAACAGCTTCACTGGTCCTATCCCAGATTCATTGGGCAAGTTATCAAAATTGCGTTTCCTGTGAGTATACTTATTGTTGGGATGATTTGTTCTATATCTATACTGTGAACATTCTTAAGATTTTTTTTTTGTGCCAAATTCCTTTATTTTATATTTGATTCCCATTGGTGTGTATGAAAAGGTAAATATGCTGAAGTGCCATCTTACTGATGTCAAATGTTGAAATGATAAAAAAGAACTTTAATGAGTTATAACAAATATAAAAATTAGAAGTCAACTTTGAAGAGGGTTACATCCGAAAAGAGTGTCGGGTTTGATGTGAATTCTGTGGATTATGTTGAATGCTAAACAAAATAGAAATCTTGAAATTTGCTTTACCATTTATGTTTGGAAGTTAAAACCAATCAAAAGAAACATGTTTTACATATGCAACCATCCTGAGTGAAAACTAACCATTAATAAAAACAAGGGTGTCATATTTGGTTCTAACTGCCAAATAGAAATATGAAAGGAAATTTCATTCTACTCCTGTCTCATCCCAAATCTCTTTACCTCCACTTGGTTTTCCTTTGTTTTCTTTTCCTCTCCTAGCATCCCATTATGACTTCTCTTGGTAGTAATTTTCATTATTGACAGTAACTGAAGCATGTGCATTGACTTCATTTATGTGTCATCCATGTTTTACATGATTTTTTCAAAACACTTAAAAATAAATAAAAGGGTGAACCTGAAAAAGAAAAAGAAATATCAATGTTACTTTGATGTAAATTGCTATCATTTTTCTGTTGAAGGGTAAAAGCTTGTTCCGGTTCCTGTCAATCTATATGTTTGTCTTTTTGGGGGTATCAGTATAGATCTTAATACTGTTTCTCTGGTATGTCTGTCTAAGGATAGCCGGCTTAACAACAACAGCCTGACAGGTCCTATTCCTATGTCACTGACTAATATTTCATCTCTCCAAGTTCTGTGAGTGCTACTTTACCTCAAAATATGCAGTTTATTTACCTCTTTAATATTTGTATGCAATGCTAATATTTTGTTCTCAATTTATACGTCAAAATGTAGGGATTTGTCTAATAACCATCTCTCCGGTGTGGTTCCCGATAATGGCTCCTTCTCATTATTCACTCCTATCAGGTTTCTCATAAACTATGAGCTAGCTATTCTTGCATTCATTGGTTCTGATTTGTAAAAGTTTTCTGAATGGGCTTCCCTTCTGGTTGCAGTTTTGCCAACAACTTGGATCTATGTGGACCAGTCACTGGGCACCCTTGTCCAGGCTCTCCTCCATTTTCTCCTCCTCCCCCTTTTGTCCCTCCACCCCCGATTGCTACCCCTGGTAATCTTCCTTTTTTTTTTTTTACTGATTTGAAGCTTTAAGTTTACATGACAATGTTATTTATACATTTGGTATTTCTTCTGTTGCAATTGCTCTTAGTTATGGAAGTTATTTTCTTAGCCTGGATTTTAACATGAAGCTCATGTTATACTTCTAGTAGTGGCTATTTCAATTTTTTATAATGGATGTAGCTTATAGTGGCTGACTATATTTCATCATACTTTTCCTTTTCTAATTTTTTTAATGAATTGACTTTTAATTATGGGCCTGAATATGGTGTTTTCACTCAACATGTTAGGAGCTCTTACAGTCCTCTGCCAGAGAGTTTCTATCACTTTTACATGGGCATGTTGCTTGTTTTCCTTTACTGCTGTTGATTGTCTTGTTAAGTTTTGAAGATTAAATTCTTTATTGGCCATTTGGAATGGGAAATCATTGGTCAGTTATATCTTCTGATATGTGCAGGATCTGTTTGTGCTACATGGTTTTTGTTTATATATTTGTGTATGTTGTGGTAAACATAAAGAAGATAAAAGAAGCACTGATGTTCCTACCTTCCTCTATATCTAATTGCAGGAGGTAATAGTGCCACTGGGGCAATAGCTGGAGGAGTTGCTGCAGGTGCTGCTTTATTATTTGCTGCGCCTGCAATTGCATTTGCATGGTGGCGTCGAAGGAAACCGCAAGAATTTTTCTTTGATGTGCCTGGTAACGATCCTACCTGAATGTGTACTACATTGGTTGATCTCGTTAAAAGGATGGAATTTGACTTCCTTACATATATTTGCAGCTGAAGAGGATCCTGAAGTCCATCTTGGGCAACTTAAGAGGTTCTCACTACGAGAACTGCAAGTTGCAACAGATAGTTTCAGCAATAAAAACATTCTTGGAAGGGGAGGATTTGGTAAGGTGTACAAAGGACGCTTGGCAGATGGTTCATTGGTTGCTGTGAAAAGATTGAAAGAGGAGCGCACACCTGGTGGGGAGCTTCAGTTTCAGACTGAAGTAGAGATGATCAGCATGGCTGTGCATAGAAATCTCCTCCGTTTACGTGGGTTCTGTATGACACCAACAGAAAGGCTACTTGTTTATCCCTACATGGCTAATGGAAGTGTTGCCTCATGCTTAAGAGGTAGATCTTTTGCATTTTCTCCCTTATTAGTCTAGAGGCAGCCGCTAGGCCTGTAAGCAATAAAATAGAATATGCATTTTCTTATGTAAAAGTGCTTTCTCCGATTTTTCTTTCTTTCTTTTTGCAATGGAGTGACTTTGATTTGAGATTTAAAGGAGATGCCAATGAGTTAACTGTGATCTCTTCAGTTTGGATTTTTTATATTTTTCAGCAATTGTTCACATCGCATTGGTTCTCAATGTCATAGTTACTTCTCTCATCTTTCAACTTTAACCTCTGCTTGCACTAGGTACAAAGTAGTAT
Source organism: Styphnolobium japonicum (assembly GCA_023212625.1). Classification (NCBI taxonomy): domain Eukaryota; kingdom Viridiplantae; phylum Streptophyta; class Magnoliopsida; order Fabales; family Fabaceae; genus Styphnolobium; species Styphnolobium japonicum. Next base: position 10,702,233 of record JALBWW010000010.1, read on the forward strand.
AGTTGTGAGGTGCTCCAGCTGTTCAAACAATAATGATGAAAAGGAGAAATTATGCTTCACAGTTGTACACCTGTGGATTGGCCGAGTTTACTTTCACTGCCTGTGGTTTAATAAATGGGACTTCTAGTTCCCTAATCCCAAGAGTCCTTTGGTCTAAAACCTTTCTAGCTTTACCTATCTTCTTAGCTTAGTCATGTCTACAAATCCTTCAAGCCATCGCTGATTTTGTTTCGATCAAGTTTAACTACCATTAACTTCACTGTTAAATTTGATGATCCTTTGGCTTGGAAAAAGATTCTCAATTTTTTATTTTTTTATTTTTTGCAGTTTTTTGTGGAAAAGTGTATTCCAAATAAATCCCATGCTCAAACTAAAAAGAGAGGAAAAAAGTAAAAATATAAGAAACTAAGCTGATTTATGCAAATTGTATTAGCTTTAACTCCAAAGTTACAGGGGAAGCCCCAAGGTGTGTAGTGTCTCATTCTCTGCCACCGTAGGTCAAATGAACTTTAGGCCAAACCACAGGTAGTAAATTTTACTTGTACTATTGAGCCAGCTATATCTTTTATATGCCCAATATGATATTTCAATATTTATTAATTTCTTATGATTTTGTATTTGCATTATTCTAGAGCGTCCTGCACATCAACAACCCCTTGATTGGCCAACAAGGAAAAGAATAGCTTTGGGATCCGCAAGGGGTCTTTCATATTTGCATGATCATTGTGACCCAAAGATTATTCATCGTGATGTGAAAGCTGCAAACATATTGTTGGATGAGGAGTTTGAGGCTGTTGTTGGGGACTTTGGATTGGCAAAACTTATGGATTACAAGGACACTCATGTGACAACTGCTGTGCGGGGCACAATTGGGCACATAGCTCCAGAGTACCTATCTACTGGTAAATCTTCAGAGAAAACTGACGTTTTTGGTTACGGTATCATGCTTCTGGAGCTGATCACTGGACAAAGAGCTTTTGACCTTGCTCGGCTTGCAAATGATGATGATGTTATGCTGCTTGATTGGGTATGTTTACTGTAAAAGCATATCCGTGTGTTTTTGTTTAATATAGTTTACATTTGCTGTTAAATTTCATGCTGCCGTTCAATAATTGTTACCCATAATGTTGGCTTAGGCAGAATGATTGTGCCCATAATTGGTTAGAAGGAGGGAGGAAAATATTTCATATTTTGCTTTTCCTTTGCCACCGCAGCATTTTACATTTGATTTTATTTATTGTTTTGGGTATACTTCTTTCCCTGATTATTGAAAGGGATATGTATAACATGAAATGTAATATGCTGGGCCTTGCAAGGGAAAGCAAGTTCTATATGAAACAATTTTTGAACACTTGCACTAGGTAAATCAGGTTGTCATTCAGGTTAATAATGCCATCAGCAGCTGTCAGTATAGAAAGAGAGCTACTCCCTGGATGAGTTCCCTTCATCTATTTTTGGGAAGAAAAATAGTCCATACATCTAATTGGAAAGATGGATAATCATGATGTAGAACATTGGCATTTCCTCATTTGGTGAAGTGTGCATTCAAGCTCTGCCAAGAAAGAATCACAAGTATTCGTTTATGTTCTGATTTCTGTATTACTTGTTTACATGAATAGTTGAGCATTGATCACTTGTATCTATGGATGTATTTTTCTGAAATCATTTTTTTTCATGTTAAAGTTGCCTTTCCAGTAATGTCATGTCCAAATCTGATACAACTGAACATGTTCATAGGTAAAAGGACTTCTGAAAGAGAAAAAACTAGAAATGTTGGTTGATCCTGATCTACATAACAATTACATAGAAGCTGAGGTAGAACAGTTAATCCAAGTTGCACTGCTCTGCACACAAGGTTCCCCTATGGACCGACCTAAGATGTCAGAAGTGGTGAGAATGCTTGAAGGTGATGGCTTGGCTGAAAGATGGGATGAGTGGCAAAAAGTGGAAGTTCTCCGCCAGGAAGTGGAGCTGGCCCCCCATCCCAATTCTGATTGGATCGTTGACTCGACTGAAAATTTACATGCAGTTGAGTTATCTGGTCCCAGGTGACCTTGGCATAGTACTAAGTAAAAATGAATGGAATTATTTATGACTTATTTTTTAACTACAAAAGTTTTCTCACTTTTTTCCTTTTTGGTTCCTTCAAGTACCATATCCTGATTACATCTCTTGTAAGTCCACTGCATTGTATTCATTTACATTTGTGCATAGGGGTCGCTTTGTCAAGATGCAATTTGTATCATCTGCTGCAGTTTGATGAAGTGATGTTTACTTAGATGAAACAAGGCAGCTTAATCTTTTGTACAACCATGTTTCATACTTGTTCAATCTACAATTTATCTCATTTTTATGACTATGTTTTGTTAAGATGTGTGCTGGAGTGGAGCATCCCTAATGTCCTAGGTGTTGCATTTATAGTATCTTTATTCTGACAAGAACTTGGTAACGACTCACATCAAAGGTGGGTTTTGTTCTCATTATTACAGAACTTAATTATGGCCCATGCATCAGGATGTCATAAATTGTGGTGATAATTTTAGACTTAAATGATTAATTATTCTTAACAGTAAAACTCTGAATGTATGACGTTGGAATTAAATCAGAACCAATGAATGCATGACTCAACTGAATTAACTCACACTAGCCTGAATTAAACCAACTACCACGTAGGAACTGAATTAACCCAATTGTTTTCCCTTTCCCTTCGAAATTCTCAAGTCAAGGGAAATGAGTTTTGATTAGAACCTTAATCTTTTAAGGTCCAAGGTATCTTTTAAGTGATTTATACCTTAAAATAACAAGATGGTAGGATTGAAACTCTAATGTAATTATATTTCTTACTAAATAACCTGGTGAACCTCCTTACAAAAACCCTCTTAAGCCACTGGATTAACCATATAGAATCCCTATCCAACAAAATTTTATTAATTCACCACGTACTGCCAGGCCTATTTCGAAATAAGAAACTTTTAGAAAACCAAATGCAACTACACTGTTCTAGTCTAGTGAACCAAGCCTAAGAGTTCTTCCTTTATCATAGTAAGTTGTTACAGTATCTATTTCAAATCATTTATGAATGCAATTTAAACCTCTTATGCTTGATGCTATTGTTCTTATTATTTTTGACATATTTTGACTTGTCTATCTTTTCATGTGTGCATACAGGGTGCATACTTCTAATTCTCATTTATGCGGGCATATCATTTATGCATGGTTAAAAGCTATAAAGATGGTATGTCACTAAAAAATATCGTAACATTTTGCAGATCCAGAAGAGGATCCTTGTGCCAAAAGAAGTGAAAATAAGAAGAAAAGAGTTGAAAAACATGAGAAAAATCGAGTACAGAACTTGAAAGAAGCTGCAAAATTTGGTGCTTTACCAATGTTTTTCTCTTACTTTTTTCCAATTAGCCTCGAGGCTTTTGGAGCTTGGGAATTCTATTTGTTACCATCCATCAGAAAATATATCATAGACTCCTAGTTGTGCATATCTTTTATTTCTTGAAATCATAACTGAGGTGGAATGATATATACTCTTTATTGACTTTGGTCTCTCCTAACAGTCTTCCCTCCGTCTTCACTAGTGTTTTTCTTTTTCTTGCTATATTAAAATTCAGTTTCCTGTACGTGGGTCATACCTTTTATTTGGCTGTTAAGTGTCATACCTCGGTTTTTTTTTTTTTGGTACATTCTAAGTTTAAGGACTATTGGCCCCCTATTCTAGACCAGTAATGCTACACATCCCGAAAAACTTTGACATAATTCAGCCAAAATTTATCTCTCTAATAAAATTTCGTCTTCTATAAAAGAAATTGTAACAGTGTTTTGTTTTACTTGTCTTCAATGAGTAATGGTTGAGTTTAGCCTGTATTTACCTTGTATGTCTTCTTATAGATTTCATGCCATCTGCATTATTCAATAGGTGTATCTCTGGCCTGCTCCCACTACGACTGGCATGAAAGCCGGCAGAATAGTCCAAACCATACTGCATTTAGCTGGTTTTAAGAATGTCAAGTCAAAGGTAACTAGTGTAATGAAGATGGTCCTACAATTTTAGTGTTTGCTCTAATTTTAATTGCCTTGATATAGGTCATTGGTTCCAGAAATCCTCATAATACAGTCAAGGCTGCCATGATATCATTGGTTCTGCACATCAATCAAGTTTTGCACTGTCAGCAGTTCTGCTAATGCTCTTTTATGGCTATCTGTATTCCTTGCTTTATTTTTCCCAAATCATATTGATTTCAATTACAATTTTTATGTATTTGAATGGCTCCTTTGATTGTTCTTCTTGGAATTTGTTTTATTTATCAAACATAAATTAATATTTTGATCTTTTTTAAAAGATATTGCATTCTTGTAGTATGCGCAAAAGTTCTAATTGGTCCTTATGTTGTGCACTTCTTATAGCTCTGATTGCTTCTATATATTTTGTTATTTTTCTCATCTTCTTATTTGTGCTTTAATAAAGCCAACTTACAATTTTGTTTTGTTTGGGTTCTTGTATATGTTGCCAGGGTTTTGATGTAAAATTGATAGATGTGAACCGAACTTGTAAAGTTACAAAGGTACTCCTCAAATATCTCTCTCCTTCCTTCCATGCTCCCCCCCCCCCCTGGTCTCTTCTCTCGTATGTTCTTAGTTTATTTCGAATTTCATGATCTAGGGAGGACAAGTTGTTAAATACACTGCTATGTTAGCTTGTGGCAACTATAACGGTGTTGTTGGTTTTGCAAAAGCCAAAGGCCCTGCAGTCCCAGTTGCGCTTCAGAAGGTATTGACTCTCTGTTATTAGGTCTTTCAAGTTCTGCTTATGGTGGTTTGTCTCCAATTGTTCTGTGTTCAGTGTGGAAAAGTTTCACAATTTCATTACCCAACATTTGTATGTACAGATATAGATTTTCTTTTATCTCTGTTGTTGAGTTTTTTTGTTGGCAGTTATGCTGAACACTGTTCTTTGGCCAAAGTTCTGATGCTAAATCACCATAGACCATGGTTAATCCTTAGATATTTGGTTTATAATTGGTGGGAGGAGCTGGGATTGGTGGCTGTGACTGCTGTTCTACCATTAGAAATGTTCAACAGAAAACAGCTGCTTTAATGATTCCACAATCTTGAGTATAGCTGTGAATTTTTAGGTTGAATGCTTCTTAAGCTAGGCAAGTGATTATATTATACTGATATACAAAACAAAAATGCTTATTATTATAGTATGACAACATTGAAAAGTGGCAACTAGCATATACTCTATTCATACAAGTGGCAACAGCATATTGAATTAACGATTTATTTGACTACAATCAGGCATATGAGAAATGCTTTCAGAATTTGCATTATGTGGAGCGACATGAGGAACATACAATTGCACATGCAGTACAAACGACTTATAAAAAGACCAAGGTAGTCAATTCCTTACCCTCCTGCTAGTAGTACTTACCCCATTTATCTCTCTAATAAAATTTTGTCTTCTATAAAAGAAATTGTAACAGTGTTTTGTTTTACTTGTCTTCAATGAGTAATGGTTGAGTTTAGCCTGTATTTACCTTGTATGTCTTCTTATAGATTTCATGCCATCTGCATTATTCAATAGGTGTATCTCTGGCCTGCTCCCACTACGACTGGCATGAAAGCCGGCAGAATAGTCCAAACCATACTGCATTCATGATGATGATGATTTAAGCTTGCTTTTCAAGTGGAAATTAGATAATAGTTCCTTGCATGGCTTAGCTACCATAGAATGGGAAATACCAAATGATGCTATTTCAGGAGTATACAGACTAAAACACTTTGGAGCATCAAAGATCACCATTGCCTACCCTAACAAAAATTACTTTACTGGTGCATCAAGTGCATTTGCAGTGCAATAGGATAGCACCTCTGTTTCATTGAATATGTTTCAATCAAATACAAAACAAAAGAGCACAGTTCAATACTGTTCATATTGCATGTCATGATTCAAGGGCTCAAAGCCAGAATTACATAAGAATGTACTCATTTGTCCATCCAAGTCACACATCGAAGACACTGTCCTCTATTCAATAAATCAAAAGCTTTATTAATGTCCTTAAACTTCACCTCATGTGTGACAAACTCATCCAATTGCAGTTTTCCTGTTAAGAAACAGGGCAAAATTTAACAAACAAGAAGTGTCCCAAACGATTTGATATTTCATTATATTGTCGTTACTATTTTTACATAATTATAAATACTATTTACAGCATATATATCACTGTAGAGGGGACAGAGAACATAGACCAAAAATGAAATAAAAGAAATTGCATGTAGTACCTTGTCCATGTAACGTTTAAGGAGAATGGGTATATGAGACTTAAGTTTGAGTCCTCCAAATAAGGATCCCATGAGGCTCTTTCTTTCATTAAGGACCTCACGAGAGTTGAGGCTCAACCTGGATTCTAGCTTGTTCACTCCTAAAACAATTGTTTTCCCCCAACCCTGAAGGCAAAATCATAATCTTTTCACTTAATGCTTTCGACAAGTTTTGATATGTTGAACTCACTGTATTGGCAAGTTCAATCAAGATTGTCTCCATGTGACTATAAACTTCATTCTCATCAAGTATATGGAATTTCAATTTAGTTAGCACAAATGAAAACGTTTCTACTTTTAGTGATTTTCAAGCTTTGGGCAGAGCTCTTGATAGCTTCACGAGTCCAACAATGATGGGGGCGGTCAGGTGTGAAGTGACCGAGGTAAATTATCCGATCTGAGGAGTCTGTTGATCTAAGGTGATGCGACCGAGGTGAAGTTGCTGAGCTAAGGTGAGGCGCTGTTGATTTAGCCGAGCCGAGGTTGCTCAAGATGAGGTGAAGGGGCCGAGCTGAGGTGAACATGGAGTTGATTGGACGGTAGACGTTGAACAGGGGGTGAAAGGGTAGGTAGGTCAATAATGGGGGAAGCGAGTAGGTCGGTCGATGGTGAACATGGGAAAGGGTTAGGTAGACCAACTGACCCTTATCATGTTCACCGTCGACATGAGATAGATGGCCGACCTGAGGTGATACAGCTGAGGTGAAAATGATCGAGCTTAGTTGAATTGTCCGAGCTTGGGTGAGGAGGCCGAGCTATGGTGATGTGGTTGAGCTAATTTATCCGAGCTGAGCTGAGGTGCCCGAGGTGAAGTGACCAGGCTGATGTGATGAAGGAGCACATGCAGGTCCGCTTCTGGTGGCTCAACCGCTTGATCATTGGCCGGTGTTGGCACTGATGACGAAGATGGAAAGGTTCGGGGAGATGGAACGGTAGAAGGAGAACATAACGGAAGGGACGAAGGTGGAGGAAGTGCAAAGGTTGACTCGTGTGGGGGAGGTGAAGTGGTTCCTCCTCCAACGTCGTCGATTTGACGTCCTTTATAGGGAATTTCGATGGCTCTTTCGATGAATCCAATTTCGACCATCGATTTGTTCAAAGGCAAAACCTGCGCCAAGCCATGTGGTTCCTCAACCAGGCCAAGATGCGCTAGTCGTCGATGATGGTCAAAAAGGCCGTTACAGAGCCATGGAGGTTCTCAATATTCTTTGGTATTTGGCTTACGGTCCGAGTGAATCTCCAAGCATGCCTCTAAGGTTGTGGATTGGGGGTTGTGCTCACGACGAAGGATGCTAACGGTGGAGGGTAGCTTCCTCGCAACATGATGAATGTACGCTTCCCTTGGAATCAGAGCTGCAGGAGAGGGAAAGGGCAAAGCCGAAGATGAAGATGGAGAAAAGACAACAGCGAATGAGAAAGGAAAAAAAATATTCTATTAACTCTTTAACGGTCAATGAGTTAAATGGAATTGAGTGTATTTATAGGGTAGTATATCACATTCTCAACTTACTTTTTTAAATTATATTTTTTGTCACTAAATCCTATTAGAATATAATTTTAAATGAAAATTAATATTTCAGTTAAATCAAACGGTGATGACATGACCTGTTATTATATATATTATATAATTGAGTAAAATATATATTACTCCCCTGTAATATATAACATTCTCAACTTATTTCATTAAACTATTTTTTTTGTCACTAAACCCCCTAGAGTATGATTTTAAATGTCATCACCGTTTGATTTAACTGAAAATGTTAGTTTTCATTTAAAATCATATTTTAGAGAGTTTATTGACAACAAAAATAATTTAAAGAAGTAAATTGAGAATATCATATGCTACATAAAAATAATGTGCAATTTACTCGTATTTTTAAAATAAGTTTGGGGTGGAGTGTTTTTTGTACAAACTTAGTACCAGATTGTGCAATTTACCAAAAAAAAAAAGTAAAAAAACAAACCCTAAACTAAATTCTCAATTTCTCATTTGAGTTCTGAGAGACGCCCACCTCCTCCAGCTTCAGCAGCCGAGCAACCACTTGAGGCGATTGTGAATCTGAATTTGAATGTGAATGGGTTATCTTCAATATGGGAGACATGGCCTTAGGAGGCAGATCATTAGATTTAGTGATGCCAATGTGCTTAGTTCTGATATGGTTGTGGTAAACCCACTCCCACTCCCACTCTTGTATGCTTCTCAAGGAATTCGACACAAATCCAAGCTCCAAGTCATTCTTACAACGGTAATTCATTCATTCATTCATATTTCTCTTCGATTCTATTCTAATAATATTACTTTCACTTTGCAATTTATTTATAGAACATAGATAAGCTGGGAAAGGCAGGTGATACGGTGAAAGTTGCTCCTGGATATTTTCGCAACCACCTAATGCCCAAGCTCCTCGCTGTCCCTAATATTCACAAGTTTGCTTATCTCCTCATTGAGCAGCGCAAGGTTTCTTTCTTTCTTTTTTTTTTTTTTTTTCATTCTGCTTTTTATTATCTTCTGGAATAATTTTTTAAAATTACTGATATCATAATGCTCTGTCAGTGACATCTTTCCTTGTGTGTTTATGTGAATTCAAAGTTTGTCCACTTTATCTACATTCTCTATTCACTTTCTTTCCCTTCACTGATTGCCACTGTAATGTTTCAATGCTTCAGATCTATCAACCTGTTGAAGAAGAAGAAGAAGAAGAACAACAACAACAACAACAGCAAGAAGTTACACTAGTTAAAGAGTTAAAGGAAGATAGGATGAAAGAGTATGAAAAGGCAGCACTGCGTCTAAATAAAGCTAAGCTGGTTTGTAGTTTACTCTTCAAAGCTTTTCATCTCTCTTTCATTGATTCTTTTTTAGGCATATCATTTTGCTTCCCCTTAGTTAGACTATTGATTTATCACTCCTTTGGGAATTTGGCATACCTAAAATACACATAAAACTGTTCTGAGATTTTTTTTTAATTATTTTATTTTTTACAGGTTAAAACTTCAAATTAGAGTATGTGATGTGATGATACTCCCTAAGATTGTTTTAAGTTGTAAAAATAGAAATGTTTGCTTAATAACTGGGTTGCCTTTCATGTCACAACTCACAAGTTAATATATGCTTTTCATATGGATCTGGATGTGATAATCGAATAGGTCTTGCGGAGGTTCATCGATGATCAGAAAGCAAAATCACGTGCAACGAAAGATGAGCCATTGGAGTTGCGATCACCCGTGACTAAAGAAGATCTTGTGGCTGAGGTAATGGTTCTTCTGCATGGTTTAAATGTTTTCTTGTGACAGTAACAAAATAAGAATATAGTCTGGTAAAAAAAAAAATTAATTCAGTTAACATAGTGCCTCAAGAGAAAGTTTCTTGGCCTTTTGGCCATTTGATTCGGATATTTTGTACCTTTCTTGGCATTAGAATTTGGTACTTTTGTTTACAGTTTACACATTCATGTTTATCTCTGGGATCAACTGTAACTGCTGTATATTCCTGTTTACCCCACTCATCTTGATATGTTAATAAAACCTGGAAGAACACCATCTGATTTTTATTTTATAATGGAAAGTGGGTTAGATTAGGAGTATAGAAAAGGATAAAATTAAAGTGAAAAGAAAGATCTCCTTGTGATATGACATTGTTAATAATAAAGAATTTATTTGAAAATAGCCCTGGGTTACTTGCATCCACATGAGAGATTTCTATGAACAAATGATTGTCAACTGCTTGCTCTTGCTCACGCTCTCTCTCTTCCCCACATCCTCATCCCCAAATGAGAAACTCGTTTGAGATCTAAGTGTTTCAGTTACAAACCATGTCTGATTGGAAAATTGGTTTCTTATTAAAGAAAGTTAAGACTCATTTTCATCTTCTTAATTTCTTAGGTTACTTTCAAATTAATGAATGAAAAGCTATTTCTAGATGTATGATCTGAGATTACGGAAATTTATATGTTAAATTTTAATTTCGTTCATGGGTGGGGTTACCTTCTTTCTTCTTTCTGTCCTCAAATTCTTTTTTCAAGTACTGACTTTTAGTGTCGTGCCATTTTTAGGTGGCAAGACAACTCTGTGTGAACATTGCACCTGAAAACCTGCATCTTCCATCGCCTCTATCGATAGTGGGAGAATATGAGGTGCCACTGCGTTTACCAAGGTCCATCCCTTTACCAGAGGGCAACGTTAACTGGAGTTTGAAAGTTAAAATCCGGAGTAAATAAATCATTAGTCTTGTTGAACCCAAGTTCATGACTCATGGGGGATGAAAGTTTTGGTTTGTACTAATAACTAAATTGAACCCCTGGATTATAAGTTTTCGACATTGGTTTTATAGAAAACTTCAGTAGTTGTCCAATCTTTTATCAGAATTGCATTTGATTTTGGTTTGCTTATATCATATTTTGTAACTAGTGAAATTGGGTAGGAAGTTTCTCTTTGGCGTTCGTGTTTGATGCATGAAATTGCACTTTTTTATTTATTATTTTCTTTGGTAATCTTTTTGTCCCTAGGAGGGCTGAAATTGCATTTTAATCACCTGCATTCATAGAATGATGTCAGTTGTGAAAACATATAGGTTAAATTATACTTTATTCTCACAATTTTTTTTATTACAAAACCAACCTTAAAATACTATAATTGACATCAAATTTTAGAAGCATATATTACAACTTTGAATATTAAAAAAAATACAGCAAGCATTATAAAAAAAATGCTAAAAGGATCACAGACGTCATAAATGGCCTCTCTGTTGTCTCAATTTTAATTAATATAGCTATTAATAGTTCTAGTATTTTAAAATATTCAAAGGATTTAAAAAAGATGAAGCATGTTTTTTAAAGCATGAAAGAATAAAATGTAAAGGAGATTTTTTTTAATGGTGGAAGAATGAAATGTAATGTTTTAATTTTGATGCACTAAAATTAACTCCGAAGATTTTAAAAAAGTAAAGTGCAATTTACTCCCAAGAAAAACAAAAGGATACAATTTGCATGGTTCATACTGTGCAATTTACTCCCAAAAAAAACAAAAGGATACAATTTGCATGGTTCATACTGAGATAATCAAAGGGGGGGATCTAATAGAAATCATAACAGTGTATAAACGAAAATCAACTTTTGAGATGGATAATTCTGAATACATCATTGACGCCACAATCAATGAGATCCTAAATCACATTGTAAAAGCACAATGCTAACCATTTCACAGTTTGAATGATGGAATATCAGACATCATGAAAAGAAAAATACGGTTGCAAAGCTTCATAACAAGCATAATACACTGTTTACTTGAAACAAATATCAAGAAAAAGCCTTCCATCGTATCATCAATAATCTTCTTCTTATTCTCTCTCAAGAGCGGCAAGATCTTCACGAGCCCGTTTGGCATACATGAGATCAAATTTGTGGTCAATGCGAGAGAATACCTCAACAACTGCAGTGTTGTTACTGATCATGCAAGCAAACAGCCCGATGCAACTTAGCGCAAGGTCACCACCAGGTACAACTGAAGGAGACTCAGTTGATACCACATTTGAACCCAGTTGGACACCTACGACTATGAGGAAAAGGACAGCATTATAGAGCCTATGCTCTCGCATGCCACCATCATGAAAAGACTCCTATTAAATTAGATGAGTAGAACATCATATTAATGGGAATAAAAGCATAATTAAAGAATTAAAACTACGCCTTCAACGTATTCATTATTTTATCCTGAATTATTTAGACAAAATAAAAATTCACACACCATGAATTTTCATCTACACTTTTAATTTCCTCCACCACTTATCTAGCATTTTCTTAGATCTCGTTATCTCATTGATCAACGTACTAAGCCATGTTGTACCTGTCTCCCCTAAACACTTCCATAATTCAATAGGCATATTATCCAGTTCAATTACTTTACCGTTGTCTACAATTAGTAGTGCATCTTTTATGTCAAGTTCTAGAATTATGCGGTACAAAGTATAAGCTTGGTCATCCTCTCTAGCTAGTAAACTCTCCAAGTCTATTCTTGTTGCATGCCCTTCATTCAATAGCTTGTAGAAATAACTCCTCTTTTTTTCCTTGATATTTTGCTTAGTTATCAAAACTTTTTCATCTTCATTGTTAATACATTTCACTTGGTCTCAGTCTCTTGCTTTCCTTTATCTTCCCTTGGCAAGTTTGTATATATGTCTTTCCCCATTTTTGGTGCCTCCAAATTGACATAACCCCTCAAAAGCTTTGGCTTTTTCTTGACTAACTTACTTCTTAGTTACTTGATACTTTTCTCAGTTTTCATCCCTTCCTAAGAAAATCTTTTCTCCTTATGTTTTAAAATTTTACCTTTTGTTGTTCCTCTAGTCTTGCTTGGGGTGCATACACACTTATGACGTTCAATGTTTCCTGTTCAATGATAAAGTCCTAAAGGAATGATCTTCAATTCTTCTAATATCACCACATTATTGTTGCAAGTCTTATCCACAATAATACCCACCCCAATTCTTGACCTAATGTTACTTGTGTTCCAAAGTTTAAATCCTACAGTGTCTAATTCCTTATCCTTTTATCCAACGCACTTGATTTCTTGAAGGCTTATAAAGTTAATCCTCCTTCTAATCATGGTGTTGACTACCGTCATAGATTTTCTTGTAAGTTCCAAGTGCCAAAATGAACCCTACTCTCATAGACTAACTTCTTTATCTACATCCGTCCAGGAAAATGTGAGAACACTTGAATATTTTGCTCTACATTCCCTAGCTCATTTAACATTGCACTCGAGCTATACAACGCGTTACTTACGAGTAACGACGTAGCATTAACAAAATTCTATTGTTGATCCATGTCATAAAAGTTTCTACAAAGTTTGATGTTGGCTACCGACTACTTCACACAACCCTTCACTTTTATCCGGGCTTGGGACTGGCTTTGTAAATTTTGGCATAAGTATGACACAACCAGAGTTTTTGGCTAGTTACAGGAGGATAAATTATTGTTTCTGATTTTTTGTCTGAAGATTATGCATTGCAGATGTTGACTATTGTGCTCAAATTTCATGGTCTATGTTCAGGTTACAGTTGTGACTGATCCACAATCTCAAGGAAGCCAGCCCCATGTCCCACCTGCATTGAAGTATTTCTCTTTTTCTCAGAAGGAAAAAACTCTAGGTGAACTTGTGAGGGACCAGTGGCTTAATTTAACTACAGATGGTAATATTAAACTTGGTGTGCAGTCATTCCTTGATCTTCGCAGTTGGTTTTGGAATAATGATGTTTCATCATGTCAAGTTTGCAATGAAGCTGGAGTGAAGGTTGTTCCTATTGCATAGTCTTTTCTTTTTCTTCTTTCCCCATCATTGGTTGTGATTATTTTGAATCAGCATTGGACTTTCTGTTTACCCTTTCTGGTGGGTTTTCAAAGTTTTGTAATATGCCGTGTTAATTTTAGGGAAAATTTGTAAAAAATAATTCTTGATAAAAAATATTTTTAGTTTAGAAACAATCAAGTGGTTAATTAAGTCAATAAGTGGTTACTTATTGACCACCATTTGAACATCGTTAATAAGTTAAGTGGTTAATTTTCCTAAATTAGATAGATATTTACCAAAAAATATTTTATATATATAATTTTCTCTAAATTTTATGGTGTAATATAATTCCTATTGTCTAACCATCTGGCGTGAAGCGGCATTGAGAACCCAAGACAAAAATCACTATATTTTGTTTGTATTAGAAGGATCAGAAACAAAAATTTTGAAAAATGTTGATAGTATCAGTTATACTAATGAGTCAGTGACACATATTGCTGCTATTTTTGAGTCTGATAATTCATTAGTCAGGTTTGACAGGCAGAGTTATGCCAAAATGAAAATTGTACAGTGCGAATTCATCACTACTGCCTGAAGCAACTTTTCTCACAAAGAAAGGTATTAGTCTTGTTGCATTTTTATCATTTTACATAGAGCATTTGGAGAGTTTCTATCTTTCTTACTACTAATTGGTTTCTAGGTTGAAATATTTTGCCCAAGTTGTGGCACTCATGGCCATATACAGTACCCAAGGCAGAAGCCATACAGACTGAAGATGACAATGAACCTAGAGGAAGCCAACGAGGTGCTGGTTCTAAAGGAAAGAAGCATAGAACCAATAGGATTGTTGAGGATGATGTAGTTGGATCCAGCAAGGAGGGTGAGCTGAATGAATGTACAGGAAGCCAGCGTGGTAGTGGATTGGCACGTAAAAGGAGCAGAACCCATGGAACTGATGATGCAGATATAGGAGGATCTGGTGCATCTCAATCTTCAGCAGCTATTTCTGATTTGAGAAGAGTAACTCGAAGTTCTGCCCATCTGATGTAAATCAATAGTGGTGCCCTGTTGTACAAGGGAATGCTGCCCTTAGGCACGTCCATACATAACATAGAAATTACCCCCCTTGAATGAGGAGTCCCCTTAATTAATTTCTAATTAAAGGAGTATCCTGGAATTCATAAGAGATTTCCTTGTCTATGTATTATTCCATTTGATCTTTTAGGTCCTGACTATGCCTCGACAGTTACCTATGAGAAGATGCAGAAAACAATTTACTGATATAACATCTTAATGGACATGTGATATACAGTATACAGAATTGAAGAAAGTGTCTCAAGATTCTGATGCTTTCCTTTTCCATAGAGGTGAAATGGAAGGATTGGAATGAGCTTAGTTGCATAAAAGCTGAAGACCTTATGAAAATTGAAACAATATTCTTTCTACTAGCATAATCTTAATGTCTAATATAGGCCCTCAGATCCGAGGCTATGGTTATACATGATTTATTGTGACTCTCAAGTTGGGTCCTGGCTGTAATGAGTCATTCAGTTTTTTCAAATGCAGATTTTAGGTGAGACTGGTGAGTAAAATTTTTATGTAAGATACTGAACTTGTTTGACGTATGATATTATTCTTAAGTTGTTCATTCAAGAAGGTTACCATCTTTTTTGTGGCAGATGACTTTCTCTCAAGCTATCCGATGCCTGATGAAGCCCTTTCATATTTGTTCCATTAAAGATTATATGACTAATTTTTGTAAGTGACCATTGATATTGAGGCTTGGGGGCGGGGGCGTGCAAGCTTTTGATATAAGAATATCTGAAGGGGAACCTTTGTTCCTTTTTGGTTTTTGTGGGTTTTTGGTCTTGTGTAGGATGGTGATTCTTTTCTTTTTTTTTATGTTGGTGGGGGGTGGTTAGGGTTGGTCTGAAGAATGTTCTAGTCCCTATTTGCAATTTGCTAATGCTATCCTTGTTGACGATAGGGTTGGTTTCTGTAATCTTGTCTGTTGCCCGTTCTTCACGTTATTGAGAAGATTTCTAGGTTGAAGATTGATTTGGCTAATGGTGGTTTAGCTTGCACTATGATTGTGTGTAGAGATCTCTTTGGTTATGCTATTTTTTTTGCGTTTGTTGGATTCTGCAGTTGCATTTGACTTAATTGGAAGTTTTTCGAGAGGTAATCTTAGGCCTCCTGTTTTTGGGATTCTGTGGCTCATAGTCTAGGAACCTTTCTGGGACATAACCCACAATAGAATTTTCCTCTACGTAATGCCATATTCTGTATATTGTGATAACTCCTTGCCACCTGTTGGAGAGCTTAAATTGCAATTCTTTGACCTCAAACTCTCTGCATAAGTTTCAATAAAAGCTTATCCCAAAAATATAGATGAATAGGACTGTGAAACAGCTCTCCTCTCAGTTTTCATAGATAAGATACCCATTGAAGTTGTTAGAGTTTTTTAGGAGGAGATATTATCCTCTGCTCTTGTACTTCACTCTTTCCCTTCTCTAGTAATATTTTTCGTTTATAAAGAAAATAAATGTATTCACATTTACCAATTGCCATTTTGAGGAAATAGATAGAGGTGGAGATTATTCTGTTCAAAAGTGGATTATTATCAGTGCATGGACCAAGGAGAGTGGAGCACCACATATTTAACGGAGGCAGCATAATAATATTCAGAAGATTGGTTAATTTGGTATAATTAATGGCATAGAAAGTAGAATTTAAGGGGCTGGTTCATAGTCAGGTTAAACGTAGCTAATTTGCAAATTATTAATAGTAATTTGTGTATTTGATACATGGCTTGAGATCTCAGTATCTTATGATGATGCATATGCTCTATTATTTATTTTAAAATATTTAATTCTTTTTACATACAGAAGCTATTGCATCTATTCACTGCCAGCTGGATGATCATATTGTGTGTTGGCAGTATTTTAAGTTTTCTTTTCTTATCAGCAGTTTTATCATTCTTTTAGACTAGATAGTAATGATTCTCTGCTGCGTACAGCTCCATCCTAGTTTTAAATTATTAGTCTAGTTGTTTCAGTAGAATTAATCATCATATTTATTTGAATATTGTGGGGAATATGATATTCTGCTGGTTAAAATTTGCTATGCAAGTCAGCTAAATGATATCGATTTTTATGTTTGTATTTGATTTTGTCTTGAAAAAAAGGACTCCATTTCCATCTTACCACTAATTTTGTTTAATGAACTTTATCCTTTTACAACTGTATCACTCTTACTCAAAAGATGGGGCATGCTCTTGAAACGAATTCTGGAATTGCCCTACAACTTCACTGATGGAAGTTTCATGAAATTTTGTAAAAATTTAGCCAGATGTTGATTTCACAAAATATTGATTTAGATATCTAATATCTTCATATTTTTTTAATGTAAATTATTTTTCATAATAGGGAGCTTTACAGCAATAACATTACTGGCCCTATTCCAAGTGACCTGGGGAATCTTACTAGCTTGGTGAGCTTGGATCTGTACCTAAACAGCTTCACTGGTCCTATCCCAGATTCATTGGGCAAGTTATCAAAATTGCGTTTCCTGTGAGTATACTTATTGTTGGGATGATTTGTTCTATATCTATACTGTGAACATTCTTAAGATTTTTTTTTGTGCCAAATTCCTTTATTTTATATTTGATTCCCATTGGTGTGTATGAAAAGGTAAATATGCTGAAGTGCCATCTTACTGATGTCAAATGTTGAAATGATAAAAAAGAACTTTAATGAGTTATAACAAATATAAAAATTAGAAGTCAACTTTGAAGAGGGTTACATCCGAAAAGAGTGTCGGGTTTGATGTGAATTCTGTGGATTATGTTGAATGCTAAACAAAATAGAAATCTTGAAATTTGCTTTACCATTTATGTTTGGAAGTTAAAATCAATCAAAAGAAACATGTTTTACATATGCAACCATCCTGAGTGAAAACTAACCATTAATAAAAACAAGGGTGTCATATTTGGTTCTAACTGCCAAATAGAAATATGAAAGGAAATTTCATTCTACTCCTGTCTCATCCCAAATCTCTTTACCTCCACTTGGTTTTCCTTTGTTTTCTTTTCCTCTCCTAGCATCCCATTATGACTTCTCTTGGTAGTAATTTTCATTATTGACAGTAACTGAAGCATGTGCATTGACTTCATTTATGTGTCATCCATGTTTTACATGATTTTTTCAAAACACTTAAAAATAAATAAAAGGGTGAACCTGAAAAAGAAAAAGAAATATCAATGTTACTTTGATGTAAATTGCTATCATTTTTCTGTTGAAGGGTAAAAGCTTGTTCCGGTTCCTGTCAATCTATATGTTTGTCTTTTTGGGGGTATCAGTATAGATCTTAATACTGTTTCTCTGGTATGTCTGTCTAAGGATAGCCGGCTTAACAACAACAGCCTGACAGGTCCTATTCCTATGTCACTGACTAATATTTCATCTCTCCAAGTTCTGTGAGTGCTACTTTACCTCAAAATATGCAGTTTATTTACCTCTTTAATATTTGTATGCAATGCTAATATTTTGTTCTCAATTTATACGTCAAAATGTAGGGATTTGTCTAATAACCATCTCTCCGGTGTGGTTCCCGATAATGGCTCCTTCTCATTATTCACTCCTATCAGGTTTCTCATAAACTATGAGCTAGCTATTCTTGCATTCATTGGTTCTGATTTGTAAAAGTTTTCTGAATGGGCTTCCCTTCTGGTTGCAGTTTTGCCAACAACTTGGATCTATGTGGACCAGTCACTGGGCACCCTTGTCCAGGCTCTCCTCCATTTTCTCCTCCTCCCCCTTTTGTCCCTCCACCCCCGATTGCTACCCCTGGTAATCTTCCTTTTTTTTTTTTTTTTACTGATTTGAAGCTTTAAGTGTACATGACAATGTTATTTATACATTTGGTATTTCTTCTGTTGCAATTGCTCTTAGTTATGGAAGTTATTTTCTTAGCCTGGATTTTAACATGAAGCTCATGTTATACTTCTAGTAGTGGCTATTTCAATTTTTTATAATGGATGTAGCTTATAGTGGCTGACTATATTTCATCATACTTTTCCTTTTCTAATTTTTTTAATGAATTGACTTTTAATTATGGGCCTGAATATGGTGTTTTCACTCAACATGTTAGGAGCTCTTACAGTCCTCTGCCAGAGAGTTTCTATCACTTTTACATGGGCATGTTGCTTGTTTTCCTTTACTGCTGTTGATTGTCTTGTTAAGTTTTGAAGATTAAATTCTTTATTGGCCATTTGGAATGGGAAATCATTGGTCAGTTATATCTTCTGATATGTGCAGGATCTGTTTGTGCTACATGGTTTTTGTTTATATATTTGTGTATGTTGTGGTAAACATAAAGAAGATAAAAGAAGCACTGATGTTCCTACCTTCCTCTATATCTAATTGCAGGAGGTAATAGTGCCACTGGGGCAATAGCTGGAGGAGTTGCTGCAGGTGCTGCTTTATTATTTGCTGCGCCTGCAATTGCATTTGCATGGTGGCGTCGAAGGAAACCGCAAGAATTTTTCTTTGATGTGCCTGGTAACGATCCTACCTGAATGTGTACTACATTGGTTGATCTCGTTAAAAGGATGGAATTTGACTTCCTTACATATATTTGCAGCTGAAGAGGATCCTGAAGTCCATCTTGGGCAACTTAAGAGGTTCTCACTACGAGAACTGCAAGTTGCAACAGATAGTTTCAGCAATAAAAACATTCTTGGAAGGGGAGGATTTGGTAAGGTGTACAAAGGACGCTTGGCAGATGGTTCATTGGTTGCTGTGAAAAGATTGAAAGAGGAGCGCACACCTGGTGGGGAGCTTCAGTTTCAGACTGAAGTAGAGATGATCAGCATGGCTGTGCATAGAAATCTCCTCCGTTTACGTGGGTTCTGTATGACACCAACAGAAAGGCTACTTGTTTATCCCTACATGGCTAATGGAAGTGTTGCCTCATGCTTAAGAGGTAGATCTTTTGCATTTTCTCCCTTATTAGTCTAGAGGCAGCCGCTAGGCCTGTAAGCAATAAAATAGAATATGCATTTTCTTATGTAAAAGTGCTTTCTCCGATTTTTCTTTCTTTCTTTTTGCAATGGAGTGACTTTGATTTGAGATTTAAAGGAGATGCCAATGAGTTAACTGTGATCTCTTCAGTTTGGATTTTTATATTTTTCAGCAATTGTTCACATCGCATTGGTTCTCAATGTCATAGTTACTTCTCTCATCTTTCAACTTTAACCTCTGCTTGCACTAGGTACAAAGTAGTATAGTTGTGAGGTGCTCCAGCTGTTCAAACAATAATGATGAAAAGGAGAAATTATGCTTCACAGTTGTACACCTGTGGATTGGCCGAGTTTACTTTCACTGCCTGTGGTTTAATAAATGGGACTTCTAGTTCCCTAATCCCAAGAGTCCTTTGGTCTAAAACCTTTCTAGCTTTACCTATCTTCTTAGCTTAGTCATGTCTACAAATCCTTCAAGCCATCGCTGATTTTGTTTCGATCAAGTTTAACTACCATTAACTTCACTGTTAAATTTGATGATCCTTTGGCTTGGAAAAAGATTCTCAATTTTTTATTTTTTTATTTTTTGCAGTTTTTTGTGGAAAAGTGTATTCCAAATAAATCCCATGCTCAAACTAAAAAGAGAGGGAAAAAGTAAAAATATAAGAAACTAAGCTGATTTATGCAAATTGTATTAGCTTTAACTCCAAAGTTACAGGGGAAGCCCCAAGGTGTGTAGTGTCTCATTCTCTGCCACCGTAGGTCAAATGAACTTTAGGCCAAACCACAGGTAGTAAATTTTACTTGTACTATTGAGCCAGCTATATCTTTTATATGCCCAATATGATATTTCAATATTTATTAATTTCTTATGATTTTGTATTTGCATTATTCTAGAGCGTCCTGCACATCAACAACCCCTTGATTGGCCAACAAGGAAAAGAATAGCTTTGGGATCCGCAAGGGGTCTTTCATATTTGCATGATCATTGTGACCCAAAGATTATTCATCGTGATGTGAAAGCTGCAAACATATTGTTGGATGAGGAGTTTGAGGCTGTTGTTGGGGACTTTGGATTGGCAAAACTTATGGATTACAAGGACACTCATGTGACAACTGCTGTGCGGGGCACAATTGGGCACATAGCTCCAGAGTACCTATCTACTGGTAAATCTTCAGAGAAAACTGACGTTTTTGGTTACGGTATCATGCTTCTGGAGCTGATCACTGGACAAAGAGCTTTTGACCTTGCTCGGCTTGCAAATGATGATGATGTTATGCTGCTTGATTGGGTATGTTTACTGTAAAAGCATATCCGTGTGTTTTTGTTTAATATAGTTTACATTTGCTGTTAAATTTCATGCTGCCGTTCAATAATTGTTACCCATAATGTTGGCTTAGGCAGAATGATTGTGCCCATAATTGGTTAGAAGGAGGGAGGAAAATATTTCATATTTTGCTTTTCCTTTGCCACCGCAGCATTTTACATTTGATTTTATTTATTGTTTTGGGTATACTTCTTTCCCTGATTATTGAAAGGGATATGTATAACATGAAATGTAATATGCTGGGCCTTGCAAGGGAAAGCAAGTTCTATATGAAACAATTTTTGAACACTTGCACTAGGTAAATCAGGTTGTCATTCAGGTTAATAATGCCATCAGCAGCTGTCAGTATAGAAAGAGAGCTACTCCCTGGATGAGTTCCCTTCATCTATTTTTGGGAAGAAAAATAGTCCATACATCTAATTGGAAAGATGGATAATCATGATGTAGAACATTGGCATTTCCTCATTTGGTGAAGTGTGCATTCAAGCTCTGCCAAGAAAGAATCACAAGTATTCGTTTATGTTCTGATTTCTGTATTACTTGTTTACATGAATAGTTGAGCATTGATCACTTGTATCTATGGATGTATTTTTCTGAAATCATTTTTTTTCATGTTAAAGTTGCCTTTCCAGTAATGTCATGTCCAAATCTGATACAACTGAACATGTTCATAGGTAAAAGGACTTCTGAAAGAGAAAAAACTAGAAATGTTGGTTGATCCTGATCTACATAACAATTACATAGAAGCTGAGGTAGAACAGTTAATCCAAGTTGCACTGCTCTGCACACAAGGTTCCCCTATGGACCGACCTAAGATGTCAGAAGTGGTGAGAATGCTTGAAGGTGATGGCTTGGCTGAAAGATGGGATGAGTGGCAAAAAGTGGAAGTTCTCCGCCAGGAAGTGGAGCTGGCCCCCCATCCCAATTCTGATTGGATCGTTGACTCGACTGAAAATTTACATGCAGTTGAGTTATCTGGTCCCAGGTGACCTTGGCATAGTACTAAGTAAAAAATGAATGGAATTATTTATGACTTATTTTTTAACTACAAAAGTTTTCTCACTTTTTTCCTTTTTGGTTCCTTCAAGTACCATATCCTGATTACATCTCTTGTAAGTCCACTGCATTGTATTCATTTACATTTGTGCATAGGGGTCGCTTTGTCAAGATGCAATTTGTATCATCTGCTGCAGTTTGATGAAGTGATGTTTACTTAGATGAAACAAGGCAGCTTAATCTTTTTGTACAACCATGTTTCATACTTGTTCAATCTACAATTTATCTCATTTTTATGACTATGTTTTGTTAAGATGTGTGCTGGAGTGGAGCATCCCTAATGTCCTAGGTGTTGCATTTATAGTATCTTTATTCTGACAAGAACTTGGTAACGACTCACATCAAAGGTGGGTTTTGTTCTCATTATTACAGAACTTAATTATGGCCCATGCATCAGGATGTCATAAATTGTGGTGATAATTTTAGACTTAAATGATTAATTATTCTTAACAGTAAAACTCTGAATGTATGACGTTGGAATTAAATCAGAACCAATGAATGCATGACTCAACTGAATTAACTCACACTAGCCAGAATTAAACCAACTACCACGTAGGAACTGAATTAACCCAATTGTTTTCCCTTTCCCTTCGAAATTCTCAAGTCAAGGGAAATGAGTTTTGATTAGAACCTTAATCTTTTAAGGTCCAAGGTATCTTTTAAGTGATTTATACCTTAAAATAACAAGATGGTAGGATTGAAACTCTAATGTAATTATATTTCTTACTAAATAACCTAGTGAACCTCCTTACAAAAACCCTCTTAAGCCACTGGATTAACCATATAGAATCCCTATCCAACAAAATTTTATTAATTCACCACGTACTGCCAGGCCTATTTCGAAATAAGAAACTTTTAGAAAACCAAATGCAACTACACTGTTCTAGTCTAGTGAACCAAGCCTAAGAGTTCTTCCTTTATCATAGTAAGTTGTTACAGTATCTATTTCAAATCATTTATGAATGCAATTTAAACCTCTTATGCTTGATGCTATTGTTCTTATTATTTTTGACATATTTTGACTTGTCTATCTTTTCATGTGTGCATACAGGGTGCATACTTCTAATTCTCATTTATGCGGGCATATCATTTATGCATGGTTAAAAGCTATAAAGATGGTATGTCACTAAAAATATCGTAACATTTTGCAGATCCAGAAGAGGATCCTTGTGCCAAAAGAAGTGAAAATAAGAAGAAAAGAGTTGAAAAACATGAGAAAAATCGAGTACAGAACTTGAAAGAAGCTGCAAAATTTGGTGCTTTACCAATGTTTTTCTCTTACTTTTTCCAATTAGCCTCGAGGCTTTTGGAGCTTGGGAATTCTATTTGTTACCATCCATCAGAAAATATATCATAGACTCCTAGTTGTGCATATCTTTTATTTCTTGAAATCATAACTGAGGTGGAATGATATATACTCTTTATTGACTTTGGTCTCTCCTAACAGTCTTCCCTCCGTCTTCACTAGTGTTTTTCTTTTTCTTGCTATATTAAAATTCAGTTTCCTGTACGTGGGTCATACCTTTTATTTGGCTGTTAAGTGTCATACCTCGGTTTTTATTTTTTGGTACATTCTAAGTTTAAGGACTATTGGCCCCTATTCTAGACCAGTAATGCTACACATCCCGAAAACTTTGACATAATTCAGCCAAAATTTATCTCTCTAATAAAATTTCGTCTTCTATAAAAGAAATTGTAACAGTGTTTTGTTTTACTTGTCTTCAATGAGTAATGGTTGAGTTTAGCCTGTATTTACCTTGTATGTCTTCTTATAGATTTCATGCCATCTGCATTATTCAATAGGTGTATCTCTGGCCTGCTCCCACTACGACTGGCATGAAAGCCGGCAGAATAGTCCAAACCATACTGCATTTAGCTGGTTTTAAGAATGTCAAGTCAAAGGTAACTAGTGTAATGAAGATGGTCCTACAATTTTAGTGTTTGCTCTAATTTTAATTGCCTTGATATAGGTCATTGGTTCCAGAAATCCTCATAATACAGTCAAGGCTGCCATGATATCATTGGTTCTGCACATCAATCAAGTTTTGCACTGTCAGCAGTTCTGCTAATGCTCTTTTATGGCTATCTGTATTCCTTGCTTTATTTTTCCCAAATCATATTGATTTCAATTACAATTTTTATGTATTTGAATGCCTCCTTTGATTGTTCTTCTTGGAATTTGTTTTATTTATCAAACATAAATTAATATTTTGATCTTTTTTAAAACATATTGCATTCTTGTAGTATGCGCAAAAGTTCTAATTGGTCCTTATGTTGTGCACTTCTTATAGCTCTGATTGCTTCTATATATTTTGTTATTTTTCTCATCTTCTTATTTGTGCTTTAATAAAGCCAACTTACAATTTTGTTTTGTTTGGGTTCTTGTATATGTTGCCAGGGTTTTGATGTAAAATTGATAGATGTGAACCGAACTTGTAAAGTTACAAAGGTACTCCTCAAATATCTCTCTCCTTCCTTCCATGCTCCCCCCCCCCCCCTGGTCTCTTCTCTCGTATGTTCTTAGTTTATTTCGAATTTCATGATCTAGGGAGGACAAGTTGTTAAATACACTGCTATGTTAGCTTGTGGCAACTAGGTTTTGCAAAAGCCAAAGGCCCTGCAGTCCCAGTTGCGCTTCAGAAGGTATTGACTCTCTGTTATTAGGTCTTTCAAGTTCTGCTTATGGTGGTTTGTCTCCAATTGTTCTGTGTTCAGTGTGGAAAAGTTTCACAATTTCATTACCCAACATTTGTATGTACAGATATAGATTTTCTTTTATCTCTGTTGTTGAGTTTTTTTGTTGGCAGTTATGCTGAACACTGTTCTTTGGCCAAAGTTCTGATGCTAAATCACCATAGACCATGGTTAATCCTTAGATATTTGGTTTATAATTGGTGGGAGGAGCTGGGATTGGTGGCTGTGACTGCTGTTCTACCATTAGAAATGTTCAACAGAAAACAGCTGCTTTAATGATTCCACAATCTTGAGTATAGCTGTGAATTTTTAGGTTGAATGCTTCTTAAGCTAGGCAAGTGATTATATTATACTGATATACAAAACAAAAATGCTTATTATTATAGTATGACAACATTGAAAAGTGGCAACTAGCATATACTCTATTCATACAAGTGGCAACAGCATATTGAATTAACGATTTATTTGACTACAATCAGGCATATGAGAAATGCTTTCAGAATTTGCATTTGCATTATGTGGAGCGACATGAGGAACATACAATTGCACATGCAGTACAAACGACTTATAAAAAGACCAAGGTAGTCAATTCCTTACCCTCCTGCTAGTAGTACTTACCCCATTTATCTCTCTAATAAAATTTTGTCTTCTATAAAAGAAATTGTAACAGTGTTTTGTTATACTTGTCTTCAATGAGTAATGGTTGAGTTTAGCCTGTATTTACCTTGTATGTCTTCTTATAGATTTCATGCCATCTGCATTATTCAATAGGTGTATCTCTGGCCTGCTCCCACTACGACTGGCATGAAAGCCGGCAGAATAGTCCAAACCATACTGCATTCATGATGATGATGATTTAAGCTTGCTTTTCAAGTGGAAATTAGATAATAGTTCCTTGCATGGCTTAGCTACCATAGAATGGGAAATACCAAATGATGCTATTTCAGGAGTATACAGACTAAAACACTTTGGAGCATCAAAGATCACCATCGCCTACCCTAACAAAAATTACTTTACTGGTGCATCAAGTGCATTTGCAGTGCAATAGGATAGCACCTCTGTTTCATTGAATATGTTTCAATCAAATACAAAACAAAAGAGCACAGTTCAATATTGTTCATATTGCATGTCATGATTCAAGGGCTCAAAGCCAGAATTACATAAGAATGTACTCATTTGTCCATCCAAGTCACACATCGAAGACACTGTCCTCTATTCAATAAATCAAAAGCTTTATTAATGTCCTTAAACTTCACCTCATGTGTGACAAACTCATCCAATTGCAGTTTTCCTGTTAAGAAACAGGGCAAAATTTAACAAACAAGAAGTGTCCCAAACGATTTGATATTTCATTATATTGTCGTTACTATTTTTACATAATTATAAATACTATTTACAACATATATATCACTGTAGAGGGGACAGAGAACATAGACCAAAAATGAAATAAAAGAAATTGCATGTAGTACCTTGTCCATGTAACGTTTAAGGAGAATGGGTATATGAGACTTAAGTTTGAGTCCTCCAAATAAGGATCCCATGAGGCTCTTTCTTTCATTAAGGACCTCACGAGAGTTGAGGCTCAACCTGGATTCTAGCTTGTTCACTCCTAAAACAATTGTTTTCCCCCAACCCTGAAGGCAAAATCATAATCTTTTCACTTAATGCTTTCGACAAGTTTTGATATGTTGAACTCACTGTATTGGCAAGTTCAATCAAGATTGTCTCCATGTGACTATAAACTTCATTCTCATCAAGTATATGGAATTTCAATTTAGTTAGCACAAATGAAAACGTTTCTACTTTTAGTGATTTTCAAGCTTTGGGCAGAGCTCTTGATAGCTTCACGGGTCCAACAATGATGGGGGAGGTGAGGCGTGAAGTGACCGAGGTAAATTATCCGATCTGAGGAGTCTGTTGATCTAAGGTGATGCGACCGAGGTGAAGTTGCTGAGCTAAGGTGAGGCGCTGTTGATTTAGCCGAGCCGAGGTTGCTCAAGATGAGGTGAAGGGGCCGAGCTGAGGTGAGCATGGAGTTGATTAGTCGGTCGGCGTTGAACACGGGGTGAAGGGGTAGGTAGGTCAACAATAGGGGAAGCGAGTAGGTCGGTCGACGGTGAACATGGGAAAGGGTTAGTAGACCAACTGACCCTTATCATGTTCACCGTAAATATGAGATAGATTTCCGACCTAAGGTGATACAACCAAGGTGAAAATGATCGAGCTTAGTTGAATTGTCCGAGCTTGGGTGAGGAGGCCGAGCTATGGTGATGTGGTTGAGCTAATTTATCCGAGCTGAGCTGAGGTGCCCGAGGTGAAGTGACCAGGCTGATGTGATGAAGGAGCACATGCAGGTCCGCTTCTGGTGGCTCAACCGCTTGATCATTGGCCGGTGTTGGCACTGATGACGAAGATGGAAAGGTTCGGGGAGATGGAACGGTAGAAGGAGAACATAACGGAAGGGACGAAGGTGGAGGAAGTGCAAAGGTTGACTCGTGTGGGGGAGGTGAAGTGGTTCCTCCTCCAACGTCGTCGATTTGACGTCCTTTATAGGGAATTTCGATGGCTCTTTCGATGAATCCAATTTCGACCATCGATTTGTTCAAAGGCAAAACCTGCGCCAAGCCATGTGGTTCCTCAACCAGGCCAAGATGCGCTAGTCGTCGATGATGGTCAAAAAGGCCGTTACAGAGCCATGGAGGTTCTCAATATTCTTTGGTATTTGGCTTATTACGGTCCGAGTGAATCTCCAAGCATGCCTCTAAGGTTGTGGATTGGGGGTTGTGCTCACGACGAAGGATGCTAACGGTGGAGGGTAGCTTCCTCGCAACATGATGAATGTACGCTTCCCTTGGAATCAGAGCTGCAGGAGAGGGAAAGGGCAAAGCCGAAGATGAAGATGGAGAAAAAACAACAGAGAATGAGAAAGGAAAAAAAATATTCTATTAACTCTTTAACGGTCAATGAGTTAAATGGAATTGAGTGTATTTATAGGGTAGTATATGAAATTCTCAACGTACTTCTTTAAATTATATTTTTTGTTACTAAACCCTATTAGAATATAATTTTAAATGAAAACTAACATTTCAGTTAAATCAAACGGTGATGACATGACCTGGTATTATATATATTATATAATTGGATAAAATATATATTACTCCCCTGTAATATATAACATTCTCAACTTATTTCATTAAACTATTTTTTTTGTCACTAAACCCCCTAGAGTATGGTTTTAAATGTCATCACCGTTTGATTTAACTGAAAATGTTAGTTTTCATTTAAAACCATATTTTAGAGAGTTTATTAACAACAAAAATAATTTAAAGAAGTAAATTGAGAATATCATATACTACATAAAAATAATGGGCAATTTACTCGTATTTTTAAAATAAGTTTGGGGTGGAGTGTTTTTTGTACAAACTTAGTACCAGATTGTGCAATTTACCAAAAAAAAAAGTAAAAAAACAAACCCTAAACTAAATTCTCAATTTCTCATTTGAGTTCTGAGAGACGCCCACCTCCTCCAGCTTCAGCAGCCGAGCAACCACTTGAGGCGATTGTGAATCTGAATTTGAATGTGAATGGGTTATCTTCAATATGGGAGACATGGCCTTAGGAGGCAGATCATTAGATTTAGTGATGCCAATGTGCTTAGTTCTGATATGGTTGTGGTAAACCCACTCCCACTCCCACTCTTGTATGCTTCTCAAGGAATTCGACACAAATCCAAGCTCCAAGTCATTCTTACAACGGTAATTCATTCATTCATTCATATTTCTCTTCGATTCTATTCTAATAATATTACTTTCACTTTGCAATTTATTTATAGAACATAGATAAGCTGGGAAAGGCAGGTGATACGGTGAAAGTTGCTCCTGGATATTTTCGCAACCACCTAATGCCCAAGCTCCTCGCTGTCCCTAATATTCACAAGTTTGCTTATCTCCTCATTGAGCAGCGCAAGGTTTCTTTCTTTCTTTTTTTTTTTCTTTTTCATTCTGCTTTTTATTATCTTCTGGAATAATTTTTTAAAATTACTGATATCATAATGCTCTGTCAGTGACATCTTTCCTTGTGTGTTTATGTGAATTCAAAGTTTGTCCACTTTATCTACATTCTCTATTCACTTTCTTTCCCTTCACTGATTGCCACTGTAATGTTTCAATGCTTCAGATCTATCAACCTGTTGAAGAAGAAGAAGAAGAAGAAGAAGAAGAACAACAACAACAACAACAACAAGAAGTTACACTAGTTAAAGAGTTAAAGGAAGATAGGATGAAAGAGTATGAAAAGGCAGCACTGCGTCTAAATAAAGCTAAGCTGGTTTGTAGTTTACTCTTCAAAGCTTTTCATCTCTCTTTCATTGATTCTTTTTTTAGGCATATCATTTTGCTTCCCCTTAGTTAGACTATTGATTTATCACTCCTTTGGGAATTTGGCATACCTAAAATACAGATAAAACTGTTCTGAGATTTTTTTTATAATTATTTTATTTTTTTACAGGTTAAAACTTCAAATTAGAGTATGTGATGTGATGATACACCCTAAGATTGTTTTTTAAGTTGTAAAATAGAAATGTTTGCTTAATTATTGGGTTTCCTTTCATGTCACAACTTTAATATATGCTTTTCATATGGATCTGGATGTGATAATCGAATAGGTCTTGCGGAGGTTCATCGATGATCAGAAAGCAAAATTGCGTGCAACGAAAGATGAGCCATTGGAGTTGCGATCATCCGTGACTAAAGAAGATCTTGTGGCTGAGGTAATGGTTCTTCTGCATGGTTTAAATGTTTTCTTGTGACACTAACAAACTAAGAATATAGTCTGGCAAAAAATAATTTTAATTCAGTTAACATAGTGCCTCAAGAGAAAGTTTCTTGGCCTTTTGGCCAATTGATTCGGATATTTTGTACCTTTCTTGGCATTAGAATTTGGTACTTCGGTTTACAGTTTACACATTCACGTTTATCTCTGGGATCAATTGTAACTGCTGTATATTCCTGTTTACCCCACTCATCTTGATATGTTAATAAAACCTGGAAGAACACCATCTGATTTTCATTTTATAACGAAAAGTGGGTTGGATTAGGAGTATAGAAAAGGATAAAATTAAAGTGAAAAGAAAAGAAAGATCTCCTTGTGATATGACATTGTTAATAATAAAGAATTTATTTGAAAATAGCCCTGGGCTATTTGCATCCACATGAGAGATTGCTATGAACAAATGATTGTCAACTGCTTGCTCACGCTCTTTCTCTTCCCTACATCCTCATCCCCAAATGAGAAACTTGTTTGAGATCTAAGTGTTTCAGTTACAAATAATGTTTGACTGGAAAATTGGTTTCTTATTAAAGTTAAGACTCATTTTCATCTTCTTAATTTCTTATGTTACTTTCAAATTAATGAATGAAAAGCTACTTCCAGCTGTATGATCTGAGATTACGGAAATGTATATGTTAAATTTTAATTTCGTTCATGGGTGGGGTTACCTTCTTTCTTCTTTTTGTCCTCAAATTGCTTTCTTAAGTACTGACTTATGGTGTCGTGCCATTTTTAGGTGGCAAGACAACTCTGTGTGAACATTGCACCTGAAAACTTGCATCTTCCGCCGCCTTTATCGATAGTGGGAGAATATGAGGTGCCACTGCGTTTACCAAGGTCCATCCCTTTACCAGAGGGCAACGTTAACTGGAGTTTGAAAGTTAAAATCCGGAGTAAATAAATCATTAGTCTTGTTGAACCCAAGTTCATGACTCATGGGGGATGAAAGTTTTGGTTTGTACTAATAAATAAATTGAAGCCCTGGATTATAAGTTTTCGACATTGGTTTTATAGAAAACTTCAGTAGTTGTCCAATCTTTTATCAAAATTGCATTTGATTTTGGTTTGCTTATATCATATTTTGTAACTAGTAAAATTGGGTAGGAAGTTTCTCTTCGGCGTTCGTGTTTGATGCATGAAATAGCACTTTTTTATTTATTATTCTCTTTGGTAATCTTTTTGTCCCTAGGAGGGCTGAAATTGCATTTTAATCACCTTCATTCATAGAATGATGTCTGTTGTGTAAACATATAGGTTAAATTATACTTTATTCTCAATTTTTTTTTTTTACAAAACCAACCTTAAAATACTATAATTGACATCAAATTTTAGAAGCATATATTACAACTTTGAATATTAAAAAAATACTGCAAGAATTATAAAAAAAATGCTAAAAGGATCACAGACGTCATAAATGGTCTCTCTATTGTCTCAATTTTAATTAATTTAGCTATTAATAGTTCTAGTATTTTAAAATGTTCAAAGGTTTTAAAAAAGATGAAGCATGTTTTTTAAAGAATGAAAGAATAAAATGTAAAGGAGATTTTTTTTTTAATGGTGGAAGAATGAAATGTAATGTTTTAATTTTGATGCACTAAAATTAACTCCGAAGGTTTTAAATAAGTAAAGTGTAATTTACTCCAAAAAAAAAGGATACAATTTGCATGGTTCATACCGAGATAATCAAAGAAGGGGACTTAATAGAAATCATAACAGTGTATAAACGAAAATCAACTTTTGAGATGGATAATTCTAAATACATCATTGACGCCACAATCAATAAGATTCTAAATCACATTGTAAAAGCATAATGCTGACCATTTCATAGTTTGAATGATGGAATATCAGACATCATGAAAAGAAAAATACGGTTGCAAAGCTTCATAACAAGCATAATACTCTCTATTTACTTGAAACAAATATCAAGAAGAAGCCTTCCATCTTAACATCAATAATCTTCTTCTTCTTATCCCTTTTCATCATCTGGTGCCTTAGCACCAACGTCCTCATAATCTCTCTCAAGAGCGGCAAGATCTTCACGAGCCCTTTTGGCATACATGAGATCAAATTTGTGGTTAATGCGAAAGAATACCTCAACAACTGCAGTGTTGTTACTGATCATGCAAGCAAATAGCCCGATGCACCTTAGCGCAAGGTCACCACCAAGTACAACTGATGGAGACTCAGTTGATACCACATTTGAACCCAGTTGGACACCTACGACTATGAGGAAAAGGAAAACATTATAGAGCCTCTGTTCTCGCATGCCACCATCATGAAAAGACTCCTATTAAATTAGATGAGTAGAACATCATATTAATGGGAATAAAGCATAATTAAAGAATTAAAACTACACCTTCAACGTATTCATTACTTTATCCTGAATTATTTAGACAAAATAAAAATTCACACACCATTAATTTTCATCCACACTTTTAATTTCTTTTCATCTATTTATAATATATAAAAGTTGGAGGGCGAATTACATAACTGCAATCTCAAACACTTGAAGTTCTTTCCGATCGTTGTATATGGTTGCCACATAAGTTTAGCATATTTATGATGAGATTGAGGCATGAGCATGAGTATGGATGAAAATTGAAAGTAGTACGGTAGGAAAAGATAGTGGTATAGTATGCAATGCATCTAAGAGAAATTTGTAGGTAGTTACATGATTATATAGTCATTTTATTTAATAATTAATATGTGTAAGTACATATGGGTTTATTTATAATATGATTTGGCTCAAATAACCTTACACATGTTAACTATTAAATAAAATGGTTACGTAAATATGTGTCTATCTAAAAATTTTCTATCAAAAGGACTCCAAATCTTTATAAGTCCCATCACTATTTAAGTACGGTAGGTGCCTTCTAAATATTTTTGATATAATTTAGAGATTGGTTCAAAGGAAATTAGCAAGTGAAAATAATGAAATGAGAAAAAAGAAGAAGAAGAAAATAAGATCCCTAAACAAAATAAAACATTTAGATAAAGGCCAAAAGACCAAAAACACATCATCAAAATACATTCTTTGAGGTACTGAGATCCATTTAAGGGGTTGATATCTCCTATTAGATATATTTTTATACATATGGGTAAGAAATCGAACCCCTTACCACATGCTTAAGAGGCTCAAATATCTACCACTTATGTCACACCATATTAATTAAAAAAAACTGTCATTTTTTCATTCTCTTTCGGGTAAAGCAAAGAACAATTCAAACAATGACAATACCAAAATGACGAACATATGCATGTCAAATATTAAACCCCCGAATTTGATTACAAAATTAAAAAAAGAAAGACCATCTCATTAAACAATTATAAAAAATTCCCACACCTATACCTCATTATTGATTTTGCACCATTTTCAGGAATATCTTCCAACTTACCTGTAGTACGAATTTGAGCTCCCATTTATAAGTCATTTGGACATGTATACTTAAAAAAAGAAAACAAAGGGTCCCCACCACCACAACATTGCCTGATCCATAAAAACCTATCATTTTCCCGCCATAAAAAACTTAGAACTAAAGTGAGAGCTTCACATGTTCTCTAATTTTTCTTCTCTTTATTATTTTCTCTTCCTAAAATCTCGGGAGATTTTGGGCGAAATTTCAAACCCTAAATTTCCCAACTTTGATTTTTATTAGGGTTTCTGAATCTCCGTTGAAAAGCATGTCGGGTGGTTTAAGCTGGAGGCACCAAGCCATAATTCAAGCTTTGTTGTCACGTGGGCCGACCAAGGAGAAGGACTTGCACTCCATGTTCGAGGACCTCACTAAGAAAAACCCAGGTATTCCTTTTCCCCTTTTCCCTGAAAATGATTTTCAATTTTATTTTCTCGTCAAACAGTTTTATGATTTGTTCAAAAGATTTTTTTTGCCAAGATTGATGATTTTGCATAATGGAAAATGAGAATATTGTAGAGATCAAACTTGGGTTATGAAGTTTAAGTTCTGATCATTCAGTCTAGTGTGGCATGATGAGCACTTGGGATAAAATGTGACATGATTTGAAAATAGAGCAAGGAATTTATGTTGGCTGAGAATTTTTTGATTTTCGAACTCAGAAATATTTGTGTTTCATATGTCTTTGTGAGCTTTTTCTCATGACCTTGATTGAATTTGTCTTTCCTGGTATAGGCACTGATCGACAGCTATTCAATGGGTTTCTTCTGAAAATAAACAAGGCACTTTCTTGTGTTAATTTTGAGTTGCGCGCCTGCATAGATCAATATGATGGCCAAGTTTATTATGGAGTGGTCAATACTGTTTCGGATGAGCAATCCAAGCTGGGGACGAAGTATACAGTTCCTCAAATTGCTTTCTATAAGGCCATTGTAAGTATAGCTGACTTGCTTGTGTTTTACTGTCTTGTGTCTGTGCACGCATGTGGAACAAGTACTTGGCTACACAAACTGTTTTGTATAAGGCATTGTAATATCTGCTGGTGTGTGCACTCGGCACAGAATGTGAGTTCTTTGAACTGAAAGAAATATGTGTTAGTATTTAGTGGTTATTTATTTGAAAAGATTGAGCTTTAATGATAAAATTATCAATGGTTTTGGTCAACAAATTAATTTAAGGTGAAAAAGCATGAAGTTTTGGATGTGGACTGTGTTTGATGGAGAAGGAAAAGTTGAGTTGTCAAATGTAGCATAAACAGGATCCATGTGTACAAGATTGAAGAAGTAGAAGATTAACTAGAAAGAAGGTTCTCAAGCATTCAAAAAGACAGCAAATCCCATTACGTCATTCTCAATTCTCATTTATCGGCTTACCAAATCTTAAAATTCAGGGACATATATACAGATAGATCCAAAGGGAAGTATTAATAATCATTAATTGGACTTGGACCAAGAATAGTCTAATTTACTCAGTTAATGTTCCATCTTCAAACTAACTGCAACATCTGCATGCGGTGTGTGCATTCATGCATGGGGTACAAGCACATGTGTGTATCAAGAAGAAGAGAAAAGTCCTTAGTGCCTTTTCATTTCCTGTTTATTGTGGAAAAAGATCTCAAGTTTATGTCTCGAAATAAAGTGTCTGTTCTTGCTAAGAATTCAGGAAAATAATTCATCATATCAAAGCTTGGTTTATAACTGCTTATCTCATATTATGTTTCTGCACCTCCCTCCCTCCCTGTCCCTTTGTGTGTGTGTGTGTGTGTGCATATCCATTTGATAGAGAGAAGAGAGATGGGAGAGGGGGTTTAATCATGCATGTTGCTATATATGCAGAACAATATCATTTGTTTGTGCAGATTAATAATTGCATGTCTGATATTATGACATCTGAGACAAATAATCTTATTGTGTCCTTCCGATGACAAAAAAACAGATTGAAGCAATAGTACAAGATGCCACTGCAAATGGTGTTGTCTCCAACATTGATGCTCTCAATTTTAAATTGGATAGTCAGGTTATAAAGTTTCCCCTGCCTACACTTTTCTGCTCATAATATTAGCCTGAGAAGTATGATCAAACATAACAATGTGAAATATTTGTAATTTACCATTTAACTAGATTAGTGAGAATACAATTGTTTATAAATGCAATCAATTGTAAACTGTGCAACTTGTGGTAAGATGTGGTCCCCAATTTTCATCTTTAAACCATTGGTAACTCTCATCTTACTGAACTTGGATTCCATGTGCTCTGTCTTACTCCTACTTAACCGAAGACCCTTTGATTGTAAAGCTTCTCTCCACAACTTAAGTTTAGAATTTACTTATTCTCTCACCTCATCAACCGGGACTATGTCATCCACAAAATGCTTGCATTGAGGCACTAGTTCTTGGATGTTCCTAGTAAGCCCAATACAAAGGTAAAAAGGTATGGACTTAAAGTCAACTCTTGGTGCAAATCTATTCTTATAGGAAAATCTTCAGTTACACTTCCATGAGTTTGCACACCCATCGATGTCTCATCATACATATCCTTTATAGCTCAAATATATACAATACAAACTCCTTTCTTCTCTAGAGCCTTCCCCAAGACTTCTCGTCACCATATCATAGGCTTTTTCTAAATCATTGAAGACCATGTGCAGGTCATTTTGTTTCCTTTTGTAACTTTCCAGCAAACACTACAATAGGTATATAGCCTTCGTGGCATAAAACCTTGGTTCTTTGATATGCAAGTCTTTTGTCTTAATCTACTATCATTTACTTTTTCCCACAATTTCATGTATGAGCATGACTCATGAGCTTGATCCTTCTATAGTTTGCACAATTTTGTATGTCTCTTCTATTCTTGTAATTGGCATCTAAGTGCTCCTCCTCCACTTATCTAGCATTTTCTTAGATCTCGTTATCTCATTGATTAACGTACTAAGCCACGTTGTACCTTTCTCCCCTAAACACTTCCATAATTCAATAGGCATATTATCCAGTTCAATTGCTTTACCGTTGTCCACAATTAGTAGTGCATCTTTTACCTCAAGTTCTAGAATTATGCGGTAAAAAGTATAAGCTTGGTGATCCTCTCTAGCTAGTAAACTCTCCAAGTCTATTTTTGTTGCATGCCCTTCATTCAATAGCTTGTAGAAATAACTCCTCTTTTTTTCCTTGATATTTTGCTTAGTTATCAAAACTTTTTCATCTTCATTGTTAATACATTTCACTTGGTCTCAGTCTCTTGCTTTCCTTTATCTTCCCTTGGCAAGTTTGTATATATGCCTTTCCCCATTTTTGCTGCCTCGAAATTGACATAACCCCTCAAAAGCTTTGGCTTTTTCTTGACTAACTTACTTCTTAGTATCCTTAGTTACTTGATACTTTTCTCAGTTTTCATCCCTTCCTAAGAAAATCTTTTCTCCTTATGTTTTAAAATTTTACCTTTTGTTGTTCCTCTAGTCTTGCTTGGGGTGCATACACACTTATGACGTTCAATGTTTCCTGTTCAATGATAAGGTCCTAAAGGAATGATCTTCAATGCTTCTAATATCACCACATTATTCTTGCAAGTCTTATCCACAATAATACCCACCCCAATTCTTGACCTAATGTTACTTGTGTTCCAAAGTTTAAATCCTAAAGTGTCTAATTCCTTATCCTTTTATCCAACGCACTTGATTTCTTGAAGGCTTATAGTGTTAATCCTCCTTCTAATCATGGTGTCGACTACCGTCATAGATTTTCTTATAAGTTCCGAGTGCCAAAATGAACCCTACTCTCATAGACTAACTTCTTTATCTACATCCGTCCAGGAAAATGTGAGAACACTTGAATATTTTGCTCTACATTCCCTAGCTCATTTAACACTGCACTCGAGCCATACAACGCGTTACTTACGAGTAACGACGTAGCATTAACAAAACTCTATTGTTGATCCATGTCATAAAATTTTCTAGTTTTATGTTGGCTACCGACTACTTAACACAACCCTCCACTTTTATCTGGGCTCGGGATTGGCTTTGTAAATTTTGGCATAAGTATGACACAACCAGAGTTTTTGGCTAGTTACAGGAGGATAAATTATTTTGTTTCTGATTTTTTGTCTGAAGATTATGCATTGCAGATGTTGACTATTGTGCTCAAATTTCATGGTCTATGTTCAGGTTACAGTTGTGACTGATCCACAATCTCAAGGAAGCCAGCCCCATGTCCCACCGGCGTTGAAGTATTTCTCTTTTTCTCAGAAGGAAAAAACTCTAGGTGAACTTGTGAGGGACCAGTGGCTTAATTTAACTACAGATGGTAATATTAAACTTGGTGTGAAGTCATTCCTTGATCTTCGCAGTTGGTTTCGGAATAATGATGTTTCATCATGTCAAGTTTGCAATGAAGCTGGAGTGAAGGTTGTTCCTATTGCATAGTCTTTTCTTTTTCTTCTTTCCCCATCATTGGTTGTGATTATTTTGAATCAGCATTGGACTTTCTGTTTACCCTTTCTGGTGGGTTCTCAAAGTTTTGTAATATGCCATGTGAATTTTAGGGAAAATTTGTAAAAAATAATTCTTGATAAAAAATATTTTTAGTTTAGAAACAATCAAGTGGTTAATTAAGTCAATAAGTGGTTACTTATTGACCACCATTTGAACATCGTTAATAAGTTAAGTGGTTAATTTTCCTAAATTAGATATATATTTACCAAAAATTATTTTTTATATATAATTTTCTCTAAATTTTATGGTGTAATATAATTCCTATTGTCTAACCATCTGGCGTGAAGTGGCATTGAGAACCCAAGACAAAAATCACTATATTTTGTTTCTATTAGAAGGATCAGAAATGAAAATTTTGAAAAATGTTGATAGTATCAGTTATACTAATGACACATATTGCTGCTATTTTTGAGTCTGATAATTCATTAGTCAAGTTTGACAGGCAGAGTTATGCCAAAATGAAAATTGTACAGTGCGAATTCATCACTACTGCCTGAAGCAACTTTTCTCACAAAGAAAGGTATTAGTCTTGTTGCATTTTTATCATTTTACATAGAGCATTTGGAGAGTTTCTATCTTTCTTACTACTAATTGGTTTCTAGGTTGCAAAAGTTTGCCCAAGTTGTGGCACTCCATGGCCATATACAGTACCCAAGGCAGAAGCCATACAGACTGAAGATGACAATGAACCTAGAGGAAGCCAACGAGGTGCTGGTTCTAAAGGAAAGAAGCATAGAACCAATAAGATTGTTGAGGATGATGTAGTTGGATCCAGCAAGGAGGGTGAGCTGAATGAATGTACAGGAAGCCAGCGTGGTAGTGGATTGGCACGTAAAAGGAGCAGAACCCATGGAACTGATGATGCAGATATAGGAGGATCTGGTGCATCTCAATCTTCAGCAGCTATTTCTGATTTGAGAAGAGTAACTCGAAGTTCTGCCCATCTGATGTAAATCAATAGTGGTGCCCTGTTGTATAAGGGAATGCTAGGTGAAGCACTGTATATTCTGCTGCTGACATCTGCTAATTTTGTTTTTCAATTTTTGCTAAACTTCATGGATATATGAATGGGCTTTTGTAGTGGTGCAGTTAACTAGTTTTCAGTGAATATTTCGAAATCCGCAATACACTTGTGTGAACCTTCTAGCAATCAAAGTAGATCAAATTAGAGTAGTGCGGAAATAGGAGCATTATAGTATTTTGCTTAACTTCGATACATGTTTATGTGTTATGCTTCCTCAATTCCGATACTACTATTTTATTACAAGGTTGACTATTTTTATTAAATAAATTAAATATAAGATGTTAATCTATGCATCCGTGTGGTGCTAGTGACCATATGTAACCAAGTTAATGAAAGCTGTTAAAAAGTGATATCATGCATGTTCATTTGAAAATTTGAGATGATTCTGTTTTAAATGCTTGCTGTAGAGTTTCATATTACTTATTGGGAATTTTATTCTCATTATATTTCGTGTTTACACAAAACCAGAGTAAGGAAGTGGCCTCACACCAGGGAAGAGTTAATGGACTTTTGTATGTATTTCTGATGCAGCAGAAATCAAGAACTCTATGCAAATATGTAGTTTTTAATTACAGTCCTTATATTTAAGACAGTGATGAGAATGACACATTGTAAACATTTGAAGTGTACTTCTGAGAAAGTGAGTAGGTGTTGCATGTCTTATTACAGAATATGTAAATGAGACTATGGACTGGTTTAACTTTGATTTAAAGCCTCCTAAATCTGTTGTGGTATGTGGGTAGCAGATACCTAAGTTGGTAATTAGAAGGTCTGTAATTGGGACATTGAAACTAACCTTACAGTCCATTCCCAATTAGAAAGGATGATTTCCTTGTATTTTAAATTTTAAGTAATTATTGAGTAGTTAAATAAGACTCACCGATTCTGCAGAATTTTGTCAAGATTCATGACTCAACTGAATTAACTCACACTAGCCAGAATTAAACCAACTACCAAGTAGGAACTGAATTAACCCAATTGTTTTCCCTTTCCCTTCGAAATTCTCAAGCCAAGGGAAATGAGTTTTGATTAGAACCTTAATCTTTTAAGGTCCAAGGTATCTTTTAAGTGATTTATCCCTTAAAATAACAAGATGGTAGAATTTAAACTCTAATGTAATTATATTTCTTACTAAATAACCTAGTGAACCTCCTTACGAAAACCCTCTTAAGCAACTGGATTAACCATACAGAATCCCTATCCAACAAAATTTTATTAACTCACCACGTACTGTCAGGCCTATTTCGAAATAAGAAACTTTTCCTCATAATATAGTCACTTAGAAAACCAAATGCAACTTCACTGTTCTAGTCTAGTGAACCAAGCCTAAGAGTTCTTCCTTTATCATAGTAGGTTGTTACGGTATCTATTTCAAATCATTTATGAATGCAATTTAAACCTCTTATGCTTGATGCTATTGTTCTTATTATTTTTCTGACATATTTTGACTTTATATCTTTTCATGTGTGCATACAGGGTGCATACTTCTAATTCTCATTTATGCGGGCATATCATTTATGCATGGTTAAAAGCTATAAAGATGGTATGTCACTAAAAAATATCGTAACATTTTGCAGATCCAGAAGAGGATCCTTGTGCCAAAAGAAGTGAAAAGAAGTGAAAATAAGAAGAAAAGAGTTGAAAAACATGAGAAAAATCGAGTACAGAACTTGAAAGAAGCTGCAAAATTTGGGGCTTTACCAATGTTTTTCTCTTACTTTTTTCCAATTAGCCTTGAGGCTTTTGGAGCATGGGAATTCTATTTGTTACCATCCATCAGAAATATATCATAGACTCCTAGTTGTGCATATCTTTTATTTCTTGAAATCATAACTGAGGTGGAATGATATATACTCTTTATTGACTTTGGTCTCTCCTAACAGTCTTCCCTCCGTCTTCACTAGTGTTTTTCTTTTTCTTTCTATATTAAAATTCAGTTTCCTGTACGTGGGTCATACCTGGCTGTTAGTGTCATGCCTCGGTGTTTTTTTTTTTTTTGGTACATTCTAAGTTTAAGGACTATTGGCCCCCTATTCTAGACCAGTAATGCTACACATCCTGAAAAACTTTGACATACATAATTCAGCCAAAATTTACAAAGTAGTAAGAACCACTCATGCAAGAGTTAATAGCAATGCCAACTCTTATGTGAAATTAATTCTTGCTTTCTAGCATTTTTCATTATGGATTTGTCTAAGATGCTGCCTACTTTCATTTTTAAGGAGTTTGATGAAGTTTCTTCTGCAGGGATATTTTACTGGGTTTTCCATTATTACAAAGAGAAGTCGAAATGCAATAATACACAGCAAATAGTGCTCAAGTTTGGATGGGTAGCTCATTAGGAGATTTGTTCAATGATTTGTTTTGATCTTCACAGGATAATGGAGGTGTGTGTCAGCAGCTTCAGGGGCCCTTATGAGCGTTACGGGTCATGGGTCTTAGGTCCAAGAACAATGGGCTGAGATGGCAATGGGCTTAATGTGTTTTGAGTTCTGTGAGAAAATTGGGTCATGTGAGGAATTGGATCAGTGATTTTATTTTATTTTATTGTAAATTTTGGTTTTTTAATAAAATATTTTTTTTAAAAGGATCCAGACAAAATTGCGTGTTCACACTAGGAAAAAAGAAGCCTATGGTGTTAATGAGTGTTGGCTCACCTGGTTGGACCTTCTGCTCGTGTTAGCTATGACTTGGGTTTAAATCCAAAGTATGCTCATTGGTAGGTAACCTGTAATCTTACCATAAATTCTCATTGAGGTTGGTGGTTTGCCCTAACATTAAACTGGGGATGAGTCTTTCCCTCACCTAAACATTTTTGTACAAAATAAAGTCTATAATAAGTAATAAGTCAAGGTAAGGTCAATATTATTTCTACATCTACTTGTTGTAATATTTACCTCTTTTTGGACTCTATCCTCTTTAATAAAATCAACATTATTTTAAAAAATTTGGAAAAAATACATAGACACCCCTTGAACTTTACCTTGTTTTGAAGTTGTCATTATAAACTCTCTGATTCAGGTGAATTGTCTTTAAACTTTTTCAATCTAGCAAACAAACCCTTATGTTTCCTGATTAAGTCAAAATTATTTATCATGTCACTTACACATATTAATTAATACGCATAAAAATATTTAACTTGTTCATACTTTTTTTTTAGAAAAATTTTTACTACTTTTTTTTAATATTAATTTCTATGTTTAAAAATAGAAAGATATCAAATAATTTTAAAAAAATTAAATTAATTGAAGAAATTTTTTTAATCTTGTTAGAATATCTCATAATATCTTTAGAATATCTTAGCATATCTTTAGAATATCTTTATAGTATATTGTGAAATCAATTAGTCATTTAATTGAGGAAGCAACCTTAAGAGTTTTTTATTAATTTCATTATGTTTCTTAATTTATTTCCTTTTTTTTAGTTAGGGTTAGGAGTCTTATTGTCTTAGTGGGCTTGGGCTTATACTAGTACTACTACACTAGTACTTGACCAAATTATTAGTATAAATAGGAGTTAGTGGTATTTTACAACACATCAAATCAATCCAATATCA
The DNA here is from genome assembly GCA_023212625.1 of Styphnolobium japonicum. Taxonomy (NCBI): domain Eukaryota; kingdom Viridiplantae; phylum Streptophyta; class Magnoliopsida; order Fabales; family Fabaceae; genus Styphnolobium; species Styphnolobium japonicum. The sequence continues at coordinate 10,744,252 of JALBWW010000010.1, forward strand.
TATTATTCATTAGTATTATTTCTCTTTTACTTTTTCCCTACCTAAACCTTATAATTTCAACATGGTATCAGAGCCATGGTATCCTCCTTGAGGAAATTATCTCTTTCTGCTGTGTTGGTTCATAGAACTCATTTGTAAAATCCTTTCCTCTGATTTCTTCATATTATTTCTAAGTCAAACTCAGTTCTATTTGTTTTGTGGTGTTTTCTTTGATGTGATGACAGTAGGGTCGTTTCTGGGTTGCAGTTGCTGCAATGTGGAGTGGTATGTTATGAAGAATTCCTCTTTTTTGATAATGTTATGCAGAACTTGCCTCCCTTATTTGAGGTGACTGATGGTAATTTCAGAAACCTTTGTAATGGTTTGTTGGTGGTGATTTTGGCTTGTTAGTGTAGGTGACAAGTTTTTGGTCAACTGGTGTTGGGTCTTGTATTTGTCGCAAGTTTTGCTACTTCTTGCCGACGAATTATATCGGCTTCTCTTCTTGTCGAAGAATCATACCGACACTGACTTTTCTTCCCACTGATAAGTCATATTAGTGGTAACTTCTCTTATCTCACCGATAAGTCATACCGGTGATGAAGTCTCTATTGGCTGTGATTCACACCAGCCTTAGTTTCAATTTCTAGATTTTGGGTCTTCTTGAATTTTCCAACTGTTTGAAGCTTCCAAATGTTGTTCTTGATGAACTTGGAGAAGTTTTATCTTTATTATACATCATGATTGCTTGCCAGGAAATTTTCGCTGTGTGTCTTTCCAGCGATATCTCTTCCTCCTTGGCCATGCAACTTTCCAACCAACTATTTTGGCTATGCGTCACTCCAGCCGTCTTGTTGAGTTATCTTTCTATCAACACTCATCTCATATATTGTCTCTCCAGCATCTCTGCGTTGTCTTTTGAGCAATCATTTATGGAGCCCACATTATTTTTATGATTAGTTTCTTTTAGCGCGCCGCATCCAACAATCTTCTTGTGGTGACGCTTCTTCCAGTCTTTAGATCTGTTTCATGCATTGGTGATTCCTCTACTGTACCTTGTTAGAATATTTTAGAATATCTTCTGGTTGTCATGCTTCACCATCTGGAGGCTAAATCTGTTGTATGCCTTTTGCATTAGAAATGGTTTAGGTGCTTTCTTTCCTTCATCATTCTCCACAAGAACCATACATGTATACTTTGACGGGATTTTATTTCAGAATATCCTAGAATATCTTTCTCCGGCCATCCAACCCCTGTTTATCCAGATCCAACATCTTATGTGTGTGCACTCTTTCAACACTTGCTACCCACTGCTCAATGGTGTTTACCTCTACTGTGACCCGATACCTGCGGCCTCTTCCTCCGTCACATCTCAATTCCGGCCAGTTCTTGATGCCGCCTCCATTCTCCCACACTGCAGTAACCAGTGATGCTCACATTCCAGCGGTGTTCTCTTTTCTTGTGCCACCTTTTCCGATAAAGACTTCAATAGAGATGGTTGTGGCCTTTCTTCTGTCTAATTCACCCATTGTGGATTGATTTCACCTCTCCAAGGGGTTGTTTGATTGTGCATCCCATGACTCATCCTGTTTGATGACTTGTTGTTTAGGTTTGGTCTATTTTGTCCTATTTCTTGTATAGGTTGTTGTATTCTTGGCTAAGTTTGTTATTTGTAACAAGCTTAAAGCTGAGTAAGCTTTAACTTGAAAGGGAGTGTTAGAATATCTCATAATATCTTTAGAATATCTTAGCATATCTTTAGATCTTTAGATCTTTATAGTATATTATAGAATCAATTAGTCCTCTAATTGAGGAAGCAACCTTAGGAGTTTTTTCCTAATTTCATTATGTTTCCTGATTTGTTTTCTTTTTTTTTTTAATTAGGGTTAGGAGTCTTATTGTCTTAGTGGGCTTGGGGCTTATGCTAGTACTACTACACTAGTACTTGACCTAATTATTAATATAAATAGATGTTAGTACTTTGTATTTTACAACACATCAAATCAATCAAATCTCATATTATTCATTAGTATTCTTTCTCTTTTACTTTTTCCCTACCTAAACCTTATAATTTCAACAAATTTTTTTAAAAAATTATATTGGAAAATTAGATATTATCGTGTGTGTTAATAAATACTTACAAGTTATGTAATTAATGATTTTCGTTTTACTTATATATGGAAAGATCTATTTATAAGTTTTGGAAAGTTTAAGAGACTATCATATAGATCTGAAAGTTCATTGTAACTATTTCAAATTGATGTAAAGTTCAAGGGGTGTTTGTGTATTTTCTCTAAAAAAAATTACATGTTTCTTTATCATAAGATTTATATCTGAATGTGTATAGAATGACATTAACACTATTCTGTACAAATTTACATACAATTCAATAATTTGAGACACCTAAATCACTTATTGATTAATCTATCTGTAAAATATTATTGCGAACTCTCAATTTTGTCTTTGCTACATTTTAAAAAATAAAAACAAGATTGATTAATTAATTATTCTAAAATTTAAAATAAAAATAAAAATTTTGAATAATAAAATATTTAATTAATTAACATTAAAAATCCTGAAAATTAAAAAAAAATGAAATAAAAAAATTAAAACTATATAATAGTAGTAATTAAATAAAGCGTATCACTTAGACCTGACCTAATCTTTCCTTACCGAACCAAGCCCAGCCCATCCCACCCCACCTACCCATACCCGGATCAAGGCCCCATTCACCCAAGACCTAGAATCCTCTGTAACTCATACACCTCACACCTTTTTCTTTCTTCACGAACACTCAACGAAGTCCTTGCTCACGAGCTAAGTCATAGAGTCACTTATGATGATGAATTTGTTTTTGGTTCTATGCTGTAATAGCTGTTAACAATTTTCCTTGGCTGGTCTTATATGCCGAGTAAAGGAGGTTTCATTTGTTTGTTGGGTTAAGGATTCTCACTTGGTTCCTTGACCATTTTTTATGTCTGAATTAGTTTTTGTTGCTATAGGCTTATCATTGTGATTTTTGGGATATATTCGAATTATATTTTATTGTATTCATCGAAGAAATTTGAATGTATTCATTTAAAATTTAAATGATGTACAAAATTTTATTTTTGAATAAAATGAATTATCCTTTTTTTTTTTATGGATTAAGGCCATCGTTGCCCACAAAAGTTGGATAAAACTGATATATACACTTTAGAACAGACACTCACAACTTGTGTTAAGGGGAGCATGAAATAGTTTATGTTTCGAGGCACACTTAACCGCAAATAGGAATGGAATAAGCATAATTTTATGGATATACTCTTTGATATCGGCCGTTTTTCCAAGTTCAAAATCCTATTTAGAAAGAATTTATCAAACAACGAAAATCCAATATTATATCACCTAATATATGCATATCAAAGACATACCAAATTAATAATTTTTACTATCTATAGGGTAGTCTTCTAGTTCTAGAGGCTTCTTGTGAACTCTAAAATAGAAGGAAGATGAATATGCCTGCTGTGTGACCCACACAATGACATGAGAGGATCATGTACGGTAATGGGCCGGAAGGGTGGTCCACTCCCTTGAGGCCCAAAGCCCTCAAAACACAATCAAATCCAATAAAGATTTCCTTTTCAAGTTGGCTATCTCCCAAGGACACTTGGCCTTCTCCTCCTACATGGGTCCAATCACTTGCAATATGGCACGACAGGGCTTGACACATATCAACAAAGGACTGGTCACAGTAGACGGAAGTGACATCTAGGAAATATAAAGAAATATAAAGGATAAAAGGGACTAGAAGGATGTGAGTTCCCCTCCCCTTTCACAAAAAATAACTCTTACATAGATTGATTTTAGCATGGGAATGTCTTTACAGATATCCACCCCACAGATTTGCCCGTAATTTTTCTCTTGATTTGTTTAAGGATTTTTCACGTTAAATTCGTGTATTTAGTTCTAGTTCCTATTTTCTCAACTCTATTTTAACTGTACGATACTGTTTCTATAACTTTGATACCTAACATTCTGTTATTGAGTACTAGGAGAGAATTCGGATCCCCCACCCCAAACACTTAGATACAAAGAGAGAAAATAATGAGCATCACAATTGATAGATGAAATAATCATCTACAAAACTTTAAACCAGTAAACAAAGTTTCCAAAAACTCTACAACCTTTCATAAAATCTAAACTATTTTCTTTTGCCTTGCGTTTCTTGAAATTCCCCTTTTTGAAAGTCTTTTTCTGAGTTTTCAATTTGCTACCAGTTGTTGAAGCCCTCCCTTTCTCACTCTTTTGTTTTTTCTCTTTCTTCGCATTGTGCATTGTGACAGCCTAGTATACGGAGAAATGCAATTAAAAAAAAGTTAAGAAAATTTGGTAAAAATTAAAATCGAGGTTACTAAATGACTTGAGTGTACCTTGTTAACATTGAGTATGTCATGGGAATTCTTGGAGATAATCTTGTTCAATATTTTTTCAGTTTGCTCCTTCTCCTGTGAACCTATCCCTGTTCCTTCCACAACTTGCAAGGAACTAGATGAAAATAAAACAAAGGAAGCTAATTAGCCAGTTTAATGAAAGATGGGTGCTTCTATATAATAATTTACATGGATCAGGCAAACTGATTACTGTAAGAGTATAGTGCACAACCTTCCTATATTTTCCTTTACATTTCCCCTTACATTTCGAGTTTCATGATTACTTACCTAGTGATAAAACAATGAAATAGTCCTCTTGTGCTACTGTAACAGAATTGCATGCATCCCCCTTCTTGCTAAATTTTTTATTGAAAATTTAGAAAATACAAAAGAAGGAAAAGAAAGCCTAAACAAAAAACCTTGAGATATGGAGTACTGGAGTACTGATGCTAACAATGGAATAATAAGTGAATAAAATATGCGAAAAGTAAAACCAAATTTAACTAGTGCCTCAAAAAAATAACGTGCCCATGTTTAAAATATTGGCAAAAATGAAATGAAATTTTAAAAAAACAAAACAAAAAGTAGAAACTCTTTCTGGGTCTCCATCTCCATTTGTAAGTAGGGAATGACAACGGTTGAAGAGGAAGAACTTCACTAATAAAGTTTCATTAAAGTTTAGATGTCATTCCAGTGGTGCAATACAGGCAATAAAGTAATATTTCGCTTCTTTTCTTCTCCTTCTTGCTATATAGGCTTCTTTATAACTATCAAATGCTGTTTATTTCCTCATATTAAAAAGGTTTACAAATTCAATATACAAATTCTAAAATCATCTACCAAATTGTTCTAACATTCGGACTAAAATGAAACTTATGGTTAAAATTTATAGTAATATTTTGTTCAAACAAATTTGTAATACTCTGTCTGTGAGCTATGAAATAAGAAGAAATATAACAGCCAAAACGTGTGATTTGTACTCGACACTACTTTATTTTAATTTAACAATAATGTCATTGTTTTCTTTTTTTATCTAAAAACTAAAAAGTTTGTTGTAAAATTTAAAATTTGTATTAATTCATGGAATGTCATAAGTTCAAATTTTAGAGAATAAATTATGTTTATACTTTTTATGAATAAAAAGAGAATATTTCGTTTCCTTTTTTTTTCTTTAGATTTGTTTTTGTGGCAGCAAAAGCTAGAATCACTGATGATCACATTGGAATGATGAACAACTTTATTCTTGGATATGATAAGATTTATGTAATAATAAATTTTTACAGTAAAAAGTTTGAAATATTTAGTTTTAATATTTTATAGATAATATTATTTAAGTAATATTTTAAAGATAAATTTAATAGTATAAAAATTTAATATTTTATGAATTTTTGTATGTGTAGAGTATTATTTTATATAAATTATGCAAAAATTAAAAAAATTTAAATTTAAATTATAAGAACAAATTTTTAATGTATTAAAAATAATTAAAATTTGTATGATTAGCAACATAATTACTTAAAATTTAGTGATCTTATTAACAATTTATAGTTTAATTGGTAATGAAATCAGATTTTGAGATGTAATAATAGAGAGATTTTTAAGTATCCTGAAAGTAGTACTAATTCACTAAAAATTTAATACATGACATAATATGACAAAACATGTTATTAGATTAAGTGTGTGTTTGATTTAGATTTTATAAACCGAATTTTAGGTGAACTTGATTTTGCAAACTTGATTTTGGTCAAAAGTAGGTTTGCATGACCATGTTTTATGTTTGGAAACATTTATCCGAAAAGTAATTTTGGCAGAATTGATATGTTTAGATATTATTAATCAAAATCACTTCTAGATGTGTAATTACCATAAACGGTATGAATTATATATTACTTTGTCCAAATTGTCCTCTAGTTTATACTCATTATTTTTTAGGTATAATGTAATTAATTGCATTTTTTTAACTTTTACTATTATTAAATTAAGAATAACAAATATTTTAGCTTTTTCCATAAAATGCACTATCTAAAGTTTTTTTTACAATTTAAATAAATTTTATAAAACTTAAAATAAAATATATAAAATTAGCACAATTACTACATATCAAGTATCTAATTAATGTTAAATAAGAAGTACAAACAAGAAATATCATTTATAATTCAATAATACAAATTTGAAATATAAAAATAGACTTCTAGTTATTTGCATGTGCTCTATAATTTGATCTCGGATTGAGTCTCAAATATGATCCATCTTTGACAAAGAAATTATATTTAGCCTTGGGCATGAGTCTGAACCAACTTGATTATCTTCATCTTCTTAAAGTATATTTTCATCTTGATAATGACTAAATTCAACATCTGTTTCAGTATTCCTTCTAATAAAATTATGAAACTAAGAGTATCTTTTTACTCGTATGAGACTAATCCCATTTGAACTCAAGAGTGTAATGATTATGAGTTCTTTTAATAATGATGACTTCAGGAATCAAACATTTGACTTGACAACTGTGATTGAAGCCATTTACTCAACCAACCAACTCTCTATTGGTCAAGAATCTTAATTAAATGTGCATTATTTGTGTATTATAAAATAAAATTACTTCTAAAATATAATTGTATGAATATTTTAAAAATTTATTAAGCTTTACTTGCTAAAATTGATTTATAATATTGATTGTAAATATTTTTCAAAAAAATCACTAAAATCCACTTAAAAGTCATCTTCTTTTTAATTTGCTGTAGAGAAATGATAGAAGACTTTTGACTTGACTTGAAAGGGAAAGAATCACAAACCATTCTCTTTTAATGAAAATAATTTTTGTACATTATTTTTTATATTACATATAATTTTATACATGAAAATTACTTCCTATATACTTTCTATGTATAAAATTAGATTAATGTTTTATCTATGAATTGTAATAGTATATATATATATTGGGGTAAAAGAAATAGTGTAAAATTTACACCACTGAAATAATATGTAAATATGAGAGTCATTATTTTTTCTTGGTACATGGCACTCATATGAGGGAGATATATGACTTAGTGTTTACCCTTTTTCTATTCTTTTGCTTCAAATAAAATGACTACCATCCATAGCAACATTAATTACACTGGTCCTTTTAGAGTCACCACGTCTAGCAGTCAAGAAGGAAAAAAAGAAAGGGAACGGGGGAGTATAATAAGTTAGTGAACTTTGGAATCAAGGTATAATATGATGTTCTTATTCTTTTTTGTCTTGGTATCTTCATATTTTTTATGACTAATATTATTTGAAATACTGAGATTGTCTTTTTTCATGCATAAGAGTTTTCGCTTGATCCCTAAATATTATATTGCAGAGGTTCTTCAACAGTTGAGCTCAAATTTACTAATCGCTTGAGTTATCCCTTATTGATATAAACATCATTTAAAAAGACAGATGCTTCAAAACAAGCAATATTATATGTATACATGTTTCAAAATCTACCCCTTTTTATTTTATTAGTAAACACTCTATGGAAATTAACTCACATATCAGTCGCATCTAGGAGCATACACATGGAAGAATACTCCCATATAGAAAGAGATGTTTAATTACTTACTAGTTACTGAAGAAGGAAGCTACTGTTCTCACTCCTTGGATTCTATACACATGCGGGCTATTTGAATAGGAACATCATATTGATTAATTTTTTATTAACAAAACTTTGTCTTCTTCTTTAATTGATTCTCTTCTTGTTTGAATTTTTGGCTCTTTTAATCTCATATTCCTAACATTTTTATTCAACTTAAAGTAATGTTATTTATACATATTTACATTTCATGTATTTCTCTATAAATTATCAGATAATGAGATAACAAATAGGATCCCAAATTATTACAATTGTTCTTTTTTAGTAAACCATCCAAATTGTCAAAGAAAGTGGGCTATTCATTTATCACATGTGCCTTGACATGTGCCTTGAGAGGACAATCAATATATGAATTTCTTATTTTTTTTCATCTATTGAATGTGCAAGTTACATAATTAGAAATAACCATCTTTATTTAATTTTATCAGCTAGCTGAGACAATTGACAGCTTCTCAATATTATTATTTTTTCCCTCATATAAGGGTGATGCTTCTTGCCCAATTTTTCTTTCTTCTCCATCCAAATTAAACCTACTATACTGCTGGCATGGCATTTTTGTTCCCTGAAGAGTTTTCTTTGATTCTCTTGTTCCCAAAAATCTTTCATATGTATATTATAATTTTATTTTATTTTAGTGTATATTAGAAGTATTTTCACACTTTTTGTGTGAGAGACTAATTCCTTTTAAACCATTACAATTATTAACTCTTTCCTATGACATTTCGTAGGATTCCAACATTTAACCTTGTCATGGGGTTATTATAATTTTTCTTTAACATAATAGCTTTCTCTCATCTTTTATAGATTCTTTTGGCTCTTTGCTAAACGCTTTGTAAGTTTTTTAGTTAAAGCTTAAAAAAAAAACAGATTTCAAAGCTTCCTGCTATTACTTAACTCCAAATGTATCTGATGTATCATGTGTTTGTCGCCTAAGTCCACGTGGATTGCCTTTTTTTTTATTTTTTATAAATAAGATCTTACAATGATTTCAGCAAAAACATTGGATGAAGCAGAACAACCAGCTGCCAAGTATATTATAATAGTTTCTCAATTTTCATGATAGAATACAATCTGACTTGATCAGAAAAATCTAAACCATTTAAAAGAAAGTTTTTGGCCACTTAAGGTTAGCTTAAAGGGTTCGTAAATGAAGGATGGATTTAGGAGGAAAACATCCAACTACCGTTAGCTCAATTGCTAGTGATTTCAGTCTCTAAAATTAAGATGTGATGATGATATATATCATATATTCGATCTCTTTTTATGTCATCTATCTACCTCTTATTCAATTACTTATACTTCCTAAATACAAAAAAAAAAAAAAAAATCAAGGGAAAGAGTGCCTTAAATTTTATTTTGTATGTAATTTTAAACAAATTAATAAAATTGTTTTGTTTATTCATTTTTTTTTCAATAAATTGAAGAGTGTCCTTTTCTTCTGTAAATGAAATTCAATTATGAGACCAAAATTTCTCAACTTCCATGGATCTTCATTATGTTCTTCTTCTTTCGAATTTAGCTAGGGATTGGATCAATGGAAAGCTCCAATATAGTTGATAAATTCATAAATAAATTCATAAGTAGAATCGAATGGATATCCAAAAATCTATTGCATTTTGAATGACCAAACCCAATCCTATTTTGATAAGAGAAAAGTTGACATATCGGATTTAAGTGGGTCGGATCATGTTTAGATATTCGATTTATTATCATTCCTAGTTACAAGTGAAGCTGCACAACCTCTGGACAGTAATTCTTCTTCTTAAGAATTTTTTTCTTTCATTAAATGGTTTGTCACAAAATTTAATTTATTTAAGAAAGTATATATGATTGGAGTTTATTTTTCAATATTAATATTTGACAAATTTTCTTGTTATAAATGGTTTGTCACATTGAATTTGGTTATTATCTAAACTAGTTATGTGCTATTCACTAAAATGATTCTTTTTCTATTTTCTTGCCCATTTTGTATATAACACTGTAGAACTAGAATGTTCCTTCAACATAATCACAGAATCTCACAATTGGATTGAGAAAAAAAACTAAGTAATTTAAAAAAATTACATTTAATATCAGCCACATTATCACCTTCCAAATTCAAACTATATAAATTTTTTTTGGCTAAGATGCTCCCTCTCTTATCTGTGAAAGCAGCTTTACAGACGGCTTTACAATTATCCAGTTTCCAATTATAGCTATTAATTAAATGTTTTACTTCTAAGGTAAGGTATTTGTTAGGTTGATGTTTTAATTAAACTAGTAGTTTAGAAAAAGTAGAGTTCAGCATCAATAAAAGACTTGACTGAAAGGTGCAGCCAAGCCAAAAGCCAACCATAATATAGAGGGATGCCATCCACATCACATTCCACACCTTTCTTTCTCCTTTACCTGTACTTTTTTCTCATATAAAAAATTCTTTCACATTCTTTCAACCAAACCATTTTATGCTACACTATTAACCATTTTCCTTTTATACATTTTCCAAATTCACATTTTCATGAATGCAGACATAAATGTATTTCTTTACTGTATACATTTATCTTCATAACCTATGACAAAAACATTATTAAAATTCAATGAAGTCTTGTGTATCTTCATTCTTGTTTTTTGAGATAAAAAAATTCAGAAAGCAAATAAGTTACTTCATAATCAACATATCACAACATTTTGTAACAAAATAATTTAACACAAACTGTATTCTCATATTTCTCAAGACACTTTCTCTTGTAGCAAAAAAAAAAAAAATTTCTTTCAAATACGAGTTTGCATCAAGAAAAATCTTATACAAACATGCTCCATGTCAACCGAGTCAACCATCATTTTGTTGTGTATCTTTATATTTAATCAAAGATTTTTATAACCGCAATCTTTTAAATGATAAACATACATGAGTTTACACGCTATTATGCACATGAATGAATGTTTGAAAAATGAAAATTAGATGCTTCGACAAGAAAGCTATAAGAATTTTTTTTTGTTCCTGTGAATGCTCACGCGCGTGGTCCTCACGCGCCACTTTGGGCACACTGAGTGGGCTCCACAGTACACACTCATCAGATGTCTGTCTTTCTATGTGCCTTTTGCATGCAAGCAGCAATGGGTCGATGAGATTCTCTTTTCCTTGTTCTCTAGATTTCTCTCTCTAGATTTCTCTTTCTCTCTCTTCTCTGAAAATTCTCTTTATCTCTCTGTCTCTCTTTAAAATCCCATCTCTTGTCAATGATTCTCTTACATGGGTCTTTGCTGAAATCCAAGTTCTTAGCGTGCAACTCTGATTCACTGCACCCTTGGTACGCCAAATTTCTCAACTTTATCAAATTCCATTCCTTTTTTGTTCTGATTTTTGCTTTTTTGGGAACTCTGGTTGTTCCTGGTATATCAACTGTATTTGGGTTTGATCTAAAGTTTTCTAATGTTTTGGAAATTACCCACTTTTTGTTTCCTGATTTTGTTGTTGGGTTTTGTTTCGCTTCCTTGAAAGTTGCCTCCTTTGTGTTAAATTTCATTGCTTTCTGCATCTCCTGTGGTTGGCGTTGGGTTGTGAAATTTGCACTACCTTGCTGCTGCTATTCTGGTTTGCTGTATTGGGTTGTCATCTTTTCCTGGAACCCTACCTATTTCAATGCCCCAGTAGTTTTAGTATCAGACTTGAGGTTTTTTTCGGACCATGGGTGTGATATTGCTTATGCATACTTTCTGTAGAAGGGCTGTTATGTGGGTTTGGTTCTTCTTTCTATGCTAAAAGGGGGTGGGGTGGGTGTGGGAGGGGAGGTTGGGGAAGTTTGGTTGTGGGAATATTCATGAGATTGTCTTGGCTCTTCGTCCACAACTTTGGTTTTTCTTATTTTTTGGCTAGATTTTGATGATGAACATTCGATTCTGTCCTCTGTTTTTGTGTGTAAGGAGTCGTTCTTTGTGCATATTATCTGTTTTGTTTGTCCTTTTTTAGAAGGGATAGGAAAAAAATTGCTTGGAAATTTGTTTGTTGGGAGAGTGAATGTTCTTTTTCTTTGATTGTTTCCAAGTTTGAACTGGTTTTCTTTCTGCAATTGTTGGTGCTGTTTGTTGCAGTGATGATTTCATTAACATTGTTTTTTTCAGTGTGTTTGTCAGATGCATTTCTGTCCAGATGGAAATTGATGGAGACATTTCGTAGTTATAAGTTATAACCATAACATCTCCACCACTTGCTTAGACTTGATGCTAGTGACTTTTATAACGTTTCAGAATCTGGTTTCTGTTGATATAAAGACGCTTCTGAGCTGTATTTTTCTTGTGGCAATTGTTACTAGGTTTATTTTCTTTACTACTTGTATATAATTAATTTGTTGTTTCTCTAATATATTTGATACTGAATTAACTTGCAGATAGAAGTCCAGCACCAAAATTTCCATAAAGAGAAAGCCAAGGTTAGTTCTGGGATAATGGGGGCCTCAAGCTCCAAAATGGATGATGATAAGGCATTGCAGTTGTGCCGTGAAAGGAGGAAGTTTGTAAGGCAAGCCCTTGATGGGCGTTGCTCACTAGCAGCTGCTCATGTTTCATATGTCCAGTCACTGAAAAATACAGGAACAGCTCTGAGAAAATTTGTAGAACCTGAAGTGCCGATTGAGTCTTCCTTATACACTTCCACTAATGCAACCCCAGAGCCACTTGCTTTAACTGAGAAGACTCTGTCCCAGTTCTCATTCTCTTCACCATCTGTGTCACAACGCATAGATGCAGCTGAAACCTTCTCTCCAACTCCCTCTCCTCCTAGCTCTAGTAAGTTCCAAGCAAATCATATGAAATTTAGCAGTAGTTCTTCTAAAAAAGTCGAAGAAAAACCACCTGTACCTGTTATAGGAACAGTAACATCATCAGGTACTCCACAAAATGCCACTCCTCGTTCTGGAAGGTCTGAAACATCAGCATTTGAAGATTCTTCTCTTCCAGTTGGAACTCCACCATGGGATTTCTTTGGTCTTTTTCATCCTATTGACCATCAATTTTCTTTTCAAGAAGGGAAGGGCATGCACCAAGATATGGGGACTGCTGATGATGTAACACGACTAAGGGAGGAGGAAGGAATTCCTGAGTTGGAAGATGATGAGGAGAAGCTTTCTTCTCATGGAAGGGAAGACTCTCAGGATTCTGAAGATGAATTTGATGATGAGCCTGCCACAGATACCCTAGTCCGAAGATTTGAAAATTTTAATAGAGTTAATGACCACGTTCAAGCAAATGCATTACCTTCCACAAATAAGTCTCTGACAGGGGATTCAGCTTCTGAAGTTGAATTTGTGAATGGGGAGAAGGGGAACTCTCCTCACTTATCACCAGGAAAGACAGCATCTACAGAAGCTTTGCTTCCAACTGAAACAAATAAATCAGTCGAGAAAGAAAATCACAGTGAAAATAAAGTTGCCCCTAAGGATTTCTTTTCAAGCATGAAAGATATTGAATTTCTCTTTATTAAAGCTTCTGAATCTGGTAAAGAGGTTCCTAGAATGCTTGAAGCAAATAAATTGCACTTTCGTCCAATGTTTCTGGTGAAAGAAAGTAATCTTTCTAGCTCTCTATCTGTTTGTGAGTCAGTTATCATTTGGGGAAAATTTAATTTTATCAGTTCTTAGTAGGATTGGACCCCCTCTCGTGAGTTTTCACTTGATCATGTCATGTGGAGAGAGATAGAGACAAAGATCCTGCACATGACAAAATTTATTGGCCCTGTGCTGGGTCTTTGTCTATCTACTCACATGCGAGGATCTAAATCAGTTCGTAGCAATGTACAAGTAAATTAAAATGATGCGGTTTTGTGTGACATGTGCTTTTTCCCAGTTTATAATCCATGCCACTTCTGTAGACTACACAAGATATACTCTATATACATTTAGTTGAAAAAGAAAAAGGAATATACCTTATAGGCTATAGGCAGTTCCTGCTTGAATGTCCATAACTGAGACCATGGTACATTTTGACTAAATATGATGATGTTGTTGTTATTCTTGGGGTTTAAAAACAAGTTTCAGCTTCAGTTTCAGTTTCAGTTTCAGAGAGGTTTTTAGAAGGTTCTTTTAATTTCAATGTAATTCTTTTCAAGATGAAATGCTTTATAGTTTAAACAAAGAATTCTTAATTGTAACAGATGGTTCCGTGGCATCCTCATTTTTGAAGGCATGTTTCTCTTGTGGGGAAGACCCAAGTCAAGCTCCAGAAGGTATTTTTCTTAGTCTTCTTGCTTTTGATCTTTCATGTTACCAAGACATTGCTGACCATGTTAGGTTGAACCAGTCTGATTGTTAGTTCAGACCTATTCCCTAGGAGCACGTATTTGCCTCAGTAGGAATTTGTATATTCTATTGTTAGAGATATAAAACTATTTATGAGCCTCCACTTAATAGCTTAAGTTTTTAGGAGAGTTGGTCCTTGACATGGTATCAGAGCCTCTATGAACAAGTGGTCAGGAGTTCGATCCTTGCTGCCCTTATTCTTTATAACTAAGTTGAATTTCAGCATAAGGTAAAGTAGGCCTGTGTATGTCCATGCTTCAAGCCCAAAGGGCTCTTGCGTAAGAGGGCGTGTTAGAGATATAAAACCATTTGTGAGCCTCCACCTAATAGCTTAACCTTTTCTTTGACATCTGTTATTAAATCTTGGTTTTGTTGGAATTGTTTCAGAAATTATTGGTTGTTCTAGAATCTGCATTGTAGAGACCCCACTATTAATCTGGGTGTATGAGAAATAATGTTGATCCTTTACTAGTTATTTAAAATTATAAAAATTATTGAGTTCCTGTCCATTTAAATGCTGCAAGTTAGTATTTAATAATATTCTCTAATCTGCCATTAAAAATGAAACTCATTTTAGTAGACACATTTATATTAAACCGTTTCTGATTCTGAAGCATGTTTTACAAGGAGTGTGTCTCGGAAAAATTCAATTTTTTAAGGATGCAAAATGAAAAACATGTTAAATTACTCATTTAGTCCTCATAGGTTTCATGCTAAATTCAATTTAGTCCCTACAATTCAAAACTGATTAAATCGGTCCTTGTAATTTTCAAACATTGCAAAATGATCCCCATTGACGTGTAAATGAAAAATAATCAAGTGGCAAACTGTGATACAACGTGGCAAATATAATAATTTTTTAATGACACGATGGTAGAAAATGCCACGTCAGTCCATGCTAGCATATATATATTTTTAAAAATGCTCCCATTAGTGACCATGTGCACTGACATGTGGCTTTTTTGGGCCATTGTGACATTAAAAAATATATTATGATTGACATGTTGAATCACTGTTTGCACTTAATCATTTTCCATTTAGATGCCAGCACTGTTACCACAGGGATCTAATGACATCTGACAGTGGGGACCATTTTGCATGCTTTGGAAATTGTAGGAATCAGTGTAATTGATTTTGAATTGTAGGGGCTAAATTGAATATAGCGTGAAACTTAAGGGACTGAGTAATTTAACCTAAAAAATATCTGGTGATTTGTTCTAAAGCTGTAGAACAATCTAATCCTGGTTATTCCTTGATCTCATATTTTATGTTTGAAGTACTCTAAGTAGGTGAGCATCGTCATACATAAGTTTCAAATAGTAAACTTAGGCATTATGATGACATACAGAGACATGAAGGATATGTTCAATTATGCATGATTAACTCAACCCAGAAAAATAAAAAGAAAACGAAAAAAAGGATATGGTCAATTCACAAAAAAGAAAAAAATGCTAAGCAGAAGGAGATCTGCTCAGTGCTCACCACTATAGTTAATTTGGTTGCTTAGTTTTATAGACTATACTATATGAAATGTGAGAGTGGAAGTTATACATGCTGTGTGATTAAAAGCTTATGAAATACTCTCTATCTATAGTCATTCCTGTTTGTTGAAAGCTGTTTCTGGAATTCTATTTCTAATTTTTTCTTTACATCTTAGAACCTGCTCAAAACTCGGTTAAGTACTTAACTTGGCATAGGACGACATCGTCTCGATCCTCTTCATCCAGAAACCCTTTGGGAGCAAACTCAAAAGATGATATTGAGGACCTCACAAATAATCTCTTTGATAATTTCTGCATGATCTCTGGAAGTCATGCGTCAACCTTGGATAGGCTATATGCATGGGAAAGGAAGCTCTATGATGAAGTCAAGGTACTGTGTATTTCTTATCAACAATTACAGCAACTTTTGTGTATTTTGGGTATGTTACATTTTGATAATAGGATGTTGCAGAAGTCTTGTTTTTTATCTTAGACTAAGCTCTGAAGTTATTTTATTGACAAGTATTTTAAGCAAAAAGATACATACTGTATGTCAGCTGTTTCTTAGTGAAAAGTTTATTAATTTGATAAAGCTCCTTTTCATTATATATATATACATACATACATACATATATATATATATATATATATATATATATATGTATGTATATATATATATAGTGAGTACACAAAAGGTACAGGCAATTATTTGTCATGGTTGGTGACATCTCATTCTTTACGGGTCTGTTTGGCACCCTAGATACAGTTGGACTAGAAAGGATATGGTATCCTATCTTGCTTTATACCCCGTCGCCACCACCGCTGTCGCTGCCATTGCCTTGGGTTTCAACTAAGGAAGAAGGGCATTTTTTTTCCATGTAAATATTTGTTTTTGTGATTGTTTATATAGTTGTGCACCAAACAATAGATAGTATAAGATTTTATCTGCGTCTTATCCTATCAGGCCTTATCTTATACTATCCTATCTTTTCCTTTTCTCATCTACTTTTTGTCTCTGTTCTCCAATTGTTGAGAATGAGAATTTATTTTTGTTTTTCTTCTAGCAAGTTTGGCCAAAGCCCAAAATTAAATACAAGCCACTTTATAACAAATCTTTTACTGACATCTGATCATATCTTAACATACATCCTTCAATATGTCTCTTTTATATATGTTTTTCCATCACTTCTGCTTATATGTCCTCTTTGATTTTCCTATGTAAATCATAACTTTATACTGGATCCAGAAACTTTTATGTCAACATTACATGCTTTTTGTCGGGAAAAATTCAAAATTCCTGTGTTTTGGCCTGTTTCCACCTTGGCACCCTGGTTTGAGAATTGACACCCTGACTACGAGTGATCTATTCTGTTAGCACGTCACCACCTTCTGTTCATTTTCTAACTAAAACACTGCTGACCATATTTTTTTGAATCACTAACCTCCGTTTGCTTGTTATTGGCTTCCCCTCTAAATTCCTTTTTTGTTAATTAATAGGTTCCCCTGCTTTGATGAAATTAAAAAAAGCCCACCATTGTCCAATAGCTTCATGTTATAAGCAAGATTGATTTCCTGCTTTAGGACAGTAAAGAATGGCCTGGTTGAAAACCCACCTATATCCATCAAATCACGTAGAACTAGGATGTTTACAATATCAAATTTTGAAGCGGGAGTTGAGGAGGTCAAATTCAGGGGCATGACTTTATCCTTTTGAGAACCCACCTATATCCACCAAACTTAAATATAACCTATAAACTTGTGAAAATGCTTGGCTCTGCTTGAGGGTGACTAGCTATGCTTTTGGGTGACTAGGTAAGAGCTATAGTTCTACTAGAGAGGTATCAGCCATGAGCTCTCACATAAGTCTGACCTAATGAATCCACAGCCACTAATAAAGCAAATGTTGAGTGGTGCTATCTGAATTATACTTGTGTGCTTACAGTTGGAGACTTGGAGTTTCAATTTATTGGATTTTAAATTTTGAACCTACCGATAGTACTTGGGAATCGATCATTTACAATGTGGCTAAACGGGGAAGCCATTAGGAGCAAATGAAGCTCATAAATTTCCAAGACGGGATTCAGTAGCGCACATGCCATTTATTTGCTGTTCCCTTAAAAAGGACGAGTGGGAAATATAAAAAAATCAAGGGGGTCGATGGGTTAGGGGAGCCCAAAACGCCAAGGAGATCTTTCATGGGGTTAGCGAGGAACCACATTTGTAGGCTTGACACCACATTTTGAGCCAAAACCTTAAGGCATTAGGTCCATTGATCTTTCCACTTTATATGATCCTCGCTTAGTCCATTTCTTTTCAATATGGGACTTCATCACTCACTTGAATTTCCAACTGGGCATGATGTGCTAACAGAATGAATTTAAGGGAGGCAGGGTGACACTTTTCAAACCACAGGGTGGCAAGCTGAAAGCATGCCATACCATGGGGGCCTTGTGAATTTTTCCTTTTTTCTTTCAATAAAAGAATTAGGATGGAAATAATGCTCAAGACATAGCATGAAATATCTTCCTTAATTAGCATGAAAATAGAAACTAAAAAGATGAGAGATCTTCAGAGTCCTTAAATCTCATTGAATGTGTGAAAGAAACTCATTTAAAGGACACTTTGGAAGAACAGCATAAAGATGCCAAACACAATCGTATTCCACAATAAAAGTAATGGCACTTTCTTCTCCTTGAAATTTCTTCTATTTTTCCATCCATGTACACACGAAAAAATAAAATAAATTTCACATGTTGCACTTCTCCATAGAATTTTACCATCCTTAATCCTTCCAAAACCTCTTAAATGCATGACCAAAACTCCTCCCAATTTTACAGGTGAGCCCACAACTTATAAATATGCCAAAAGTATCACTCCAAACATTTAATGCAGTTTAAAAATGTAAAATAAATTGTTATCAATGTAAAAGCTTCGTGGTGTACACCTTATGAGATAAATGCTTATGTAGTCTCCACACTTGCAAAAGATGGTTGGTATTAAATACTATTGACCTAATAAAAGCTTCGACCTGACCTCTGCGGGAAACTCTTACTTCCATAAAGGATTGGCAATAGGGAAATGACTTTACTTTTGAATTTGAACAAGGAACTTAAAAAGTCTATAAACTTGAAGCAGGTAAACACCAACCTTTCATTGAGATATTTTAAAATCAGAATAGAACCAATGCAATTAAAAGGAAAATTTAGTCAGATGTTTTCCTGTTATAAACATAACTCAAACTCTCAGTAAAAAAATATACTAAAGTTTTTATGAAAATTCTAATCACTGTATTGTTTTGCTTGAAAAATTATTGCACATCATCCCCCCCTCCCCATCTATCCTCTTGGAAAGCTATTCTTGTTCCTTTTTTCCATCATGCCTCCACATTTTCCCCAGACTCATCTCTATAGGCAAGATTGTTATAGCATGTTAAGGGCCGTAAGGCTCAAAATAATTGATGCTAGTTTTTGGTTTAGACTTTAGAAAATTGTGGAAAAGTTCATAGGGCTATAATTCCTTTTTAAAGTAAAACCCAATTTATCGTTACTCATAAGTAGCCATCAAAGGTTATACACAAAACATGCCACTCACTTTTTCTGTATTTTTTATCAAGGTTTAGAAACATCAGTTTTATGTTATTCATTTGAGTATTGGTAAGACAGACCTATTGCAAGCCACTAGAAGTGGGCTGGTGGTTTGGGTAGTTTGCAAGAACATATAGGTTCAAACCTCCATGCTGCCATTGTACCAAAAAAGATGTATTTCCCCCTCAAAAAAAGACATCGATTTATTGCTAATATTAGCTTGGTCAATAGGGGCAGACTATGTGGATTTTAACTCCACGAAGGAAATGCGACAAACTAAACTACATGATAAACGGATAGGACATTCTACTATCTAAACCATTTTTTTGTTGTTGTTGTTGGAGGGGTTGGGGGGGGGGGGGAGGATATTTTGCCACTTCTGCTAGTCTTTGTGCCAGCCTGTTACCTTCCTCTTGTTACAGGTACATGTCAACCTCTGAAATCCCTGTTTCCAACCATAAGTAGAGCGAGGCTAGTTGTTCATAGGTAAAATGTATTGCTACTAAAATTCGACAAGGGCTGCGATGGTGTAGCCTATTAACATTTTTCCACAAGTAAAATTTATTGGATCTGATCAAAATAATTGATGCTAGTTTTTAGGAAATTGTGGAACAGTTCTTAGGAGTAGTTTTTTCTGTTTTGAGGAAAAACCTAGTTATCGTTACTCATAAGGAACCCGTATCAAAAGTTATACAGGAAATATGCCATTCATTTTTATACATGTTTTGTTCATGTTTTCTGTTGATGTTTAGAAACATCAGTTTTATGTTGCTTATTTATTGGTAGGATAGGACATAGACCTATTGCTAATATTAGCTTGGTCAATAGGGAGGCTATGTGAATCTTAAAGACTCATTTTAAACAATATTAATTGAGCTGCTAAGAGTGAAGCATCATATATGAGGGTGATTGGTGTGAAAAATAGGGGTTAGTGGTGGATGGACAACTTTGGAAGTAAGAGAGCTTAAGGGGATTGTTAGTCTTATAATGCTTAGAAATGGTTGAAGATTAGGGCTATTTCTTTTGTAGTATGTTTGGTGAGTTAATCCCTTAATAATACTGTTTTGGACCTGTTTGTTGAAGAGCATACTACATGCTGCTTAAATGTTTAAATCTTTCAGCCCTTCTTTGTGTACTTGTCCTCCCTTATAGCACCTCATATTTTGGAAAATTTTATCTTATGAATGGGGAAAGTAAAAAAGGTATTGTGCCACTACTGCCAAGCATGGATGCTAATATGTTATGACATAGTCTGGCGTTCTTGATTCTTATTCATTAGATGTGAGCATTAGCTGGTATAAATGTATAGTTTGACTTTGTTTAAAAGACAAATATTGAAAAACTGGAATCCAGTTCATTTTGATAAACCTTCCATGGTAATAGAACTAATAATCTGATAGTCAGATATTGTCTCGAACATATTTGTTAGAGTATCTCAAAATATCTTTAGAGTATTTTAGCGTATCTTTAGAATATCTTAGCATATCTTCAGAAGATCTTTATAATATATTGTGGAATCAATTAGTCCTCTAATTGAGGAAACAATTTTAGGAGTTGTTTCCTGATTTGTTTCCTTATTTAATTAGGGTTAGGAGTCTTATTGTCTTAGTGGGCTTGAGTTTGTATTAGTATTATTACTACACTAGTACTTGACCTAATTATTAGTATAAGTAGAAGTTAGTGCTTTGTATTTTACAACACATCAAATCAATCCAATCTTAGATTATTCATTAGTATTTCTTCTTTCTTTTACTCCTTCCCTACCAAACCCTATAATTTCAACCTGGTATCAAAGCGGTACCATCCTCCTTGACCTAGTCCCATCATTATTCCGCTGCCGAGTTCCCTAAAATCTGGAACTCTTCTTCGACTATGTCTCTGTCCTGTATCTCTTATTTCCTATTGGTTGTGGATCAATTTCGGCTTCTCTTCCCGTTGAGGAATCATACTGGCGGTGACTTTTTTATCCGTTGACCATCATACCATTGGTGACTTTTCTTCCTACTGACGAATTTATTGGTGGTAATTTTCATATCTCACTGATGAGTCATACTGGTGATGAATTCTCTACTGGTTGTGATTCATACCAGTTGCCTACTGACGAATCATATCAGTGGTATTTTTTGCTATCTCACTGATGAATCATACTAGCGATGAATTCTCTATTAGTTGCGATTCACACTAGTTTTAGTCTTAATTTCTATAGTTGCAACTCACACCAACTTTAGTTTCAATTTTTAGATTTTTGGGTCTTTAAGATTTTCCTACTGTTTGAAGCTTCCAAATGCTGTTCTTGATGAACTTGGAGAAGTTTGGGCTTTGTTATGTATCATGATTGCTTGACAGAAAATTTTCGCTCGTTTCAGTGATGTCTCTTTCTCCTTGGCCGTGCAACATTTCAACTAGCTCAGCCGTCTTGCTGAGTTATCTTTACATCATCGCTCATCTCATATATTGTCTCTCCAACGTCTCCAGCATCCATGAGTTGTCTTCCGAGCTATCATTTATGAAGCCTACATTATTTTTATGATTAGTTTCTTTTAATGTGTTTATTTATAACAAGCTTAAAGCTTAGTAAGCTTTAACTTGAGGGGGAGTGTTAGAATATCTCGGAATATTTTCAGAGTATTTTAGCGTATCTTTAGAATATCTTAGCATATCTTCAGAAGATCTTTATAATATATTGTGGAATCAATTAGTCCTCTAATTGAGAAAGCAATTTTAAGAGTTGTTTCCTGATTTGTTTCCTTATTTAATTAAGGTTAAGAGTTTTATTATCTTAGTGGGCTTGGGCTTGTATTAGTATTATTACTACAATAGTACTTGACCTAATTATTAGTATAAATAAGGGTTAGTGCTTTGTATTTTACAACACATCAAATCAATCCAATCTCATATTATTCATTAGTATTTCTTCTCTCTTTTACTCCTTCCCTACCTAAATCCTATAATTTCAACAATATTCTTTCACAATGGTTTGACAATTGACAAGTATTGAAAAGAAATTAATCAAATTGAATAGGTTGAGCTATTTGTACTTTTTGGCGGATTAGATATCATGCATGGGTAAAGATAAGCTTCAAAAGGTGATTTCTATTTAAAAGAATAAGGGGAGCTATTTGTCAGCTGCTGCAATGCAAACTTAAAGCTCTTGGCTTTTGAGGATTTAAACTGTACATCCTTTTGAGGCATTGCCTTGTATGTTTCTGGTTTAGACTTTAGAATACTTGAAGGATAAGCAAATGTCACAAGTAATGTGTATTTGCTTGTAAGTAGTTAATGAGCTACATAAAATAGTTTCATGTTGAATTACACTAAAGCTAGTAAAATTAAAATGTTAAATAAAAATATTGTGACATAATATGGTCCAAACCAAATGGGAATCACCTTCAAATGGGGAAACGGCCTCTTGGAAAATAGTTGGCAGTGCTATGAAGGTACAGTAGATTAAATTTATGTTTTCCCCCCCTTCATGTAGAGGAACCTTCAAGAATGCTGGATTTGCAATTATTCCTTTTACTACAGTGTGGCTTTTATCCTTTGTGCATCTGGGTGACTAATGATCTGAATCCAATCATATGGAGTTCTATGACCAATTTATTTCTATCTATCTAGATTAGTTCTGGTCCCTTTTATGTTGTTTCTAGCAGTTTGGATAGATTCTAGACCGAATTGGTTAGATGACATGTGCAAATACATCTATGAAAATCTTAGTAATGCATTAATATGGACAAGAGTAAAACAGATAACGAAAAGGCATTTATTGCTGTGGATTAGTTTCTTATTATTCGAATCATCGTGGAACACCAATCTCTATTAGAACATTTGAGAATGTGTAGAACTTTCTACATATTCTAATAACAAGTATGAACTTGGGGTCAACAACAGTAGTGCCACCAAATATTATACTTTTGAAATTCTTTAATTTATTACTTTCCTCTAAGCTACTGAATTTTCAGGTTGGCTTGCCTTTATAACTCTATCATCTGATTTTAATATGGGCATTTCTCTATCTATTTGCTAATATCATTGCTTATTTTTGTTAATTACAGGCTAGTGGGGTGATCAGAAAGGAATATGACATGAAGTGTAAAATCTTACAGCACCTGGAATCACAAGGAGAAAAGACCTCTACAATTGATAAAACTCGTGCTATAGTCAAGGATCTGCACTCAAGAATCAGAGTTGCAATTCTCAGGATAGACTCTATATCAAAGAGGATTGAGGAATTACGGGACAAAGAGCTTCAGCCACAACTTGAGGAGTTGATTGAAGGGTATGATTCTATAGGTTCCTCTTGTTTTACTAAGGCTCTGTTTCATGCTGTAATGTGTTGGCTTTATAATACATTGTATTTTCAGAGTGAGATATAATGTGCATCATCTGAGAAGAGCAATTGGGAGTGTCTTTAATAAACAGAAAGCTTTTGAGGAAAAAGTTTATGAGAAAGTTTCTATTAATCTTGTTTGGTAAAAGTAGCTAATATTTGATAAAGGTCTTCATTTGAAAGTTTTTCACTGAGGGCTATAAACTTATACAAGATTGGTGGCTTTCTGTTTTGTAACTTACTGATGCTGTAGTGTACTGACAACCTTTGAATATTGGATTAACGAATATGGATCGATATGCTACTTAAGATTTTTTAGGCATGAAATGTATGGTTTATACATGTTAATTTACCTGTGTCTATTAATATGAACTTCTTGCTTTTGTGTATAATCTGTTTCGATTTTGCTTTGATGGCAGGTTAAGTCGGATGTGGGAAGTGATGTTTGAATGCCACAAGCTTCAGTTTCAGATCATGTCAGTAGCGCATAACAGCAGCCATGCTAGAATGACTATGCATTCTGAATTACATAGGCAGATTACTGCCTATCTTGAAAATGAACTCCATTCTCTATCATCAAGTTTTACCAAGTGGGTTGGAGCTCAGAAATCCTATCTGGAGGCTATAAGTGGATGGCTTCACAAATGTGTTCCTCTTCAACAAAAATCAACCAAGAAAAAAAGGGGGTTGAAGTCTCAAACCCAACTCCTGAGAAGTTTAGGTCCTCCAATATATGCTACCTGTGATGTCTGGTTGGAAAAGCTTGTTGAATTACGTATTCAGGATGTTGCGGATTCTATAAAGAGTTTAGCAGGTGAAACTGCCCGGTTCTTACCACGTCAAGAGAAGAACCAGGGTAAAGGTGCAAATCATCCTCATATGACATCCTGGAAGGCTGGTATTGGTAGTGAATCAAGAGACAATTTATTGAGAGATGACACTTCAGAGGACTGGGTTTCAGGTTTTGATCGATTTAGAGCAAGCTTGATTAGATTTCTTGCTCAATTAAATAGTTTTTCAGGGTCTTCTGTTAAAATGTACACAGCACTTAGACAAGCCATTCAAAATGCCAAGAATAATTACCATCGATGTAATTCTCAAGCTCAAGATGGTCAGTGGAATTCTCAGGCTCAAGATGGTCATTTGAATTCTCAATCTCAAGATGATCATTCCAAGTCACAATCTCAAGTTGTTTAGTCAGAAAAGATAAAATCCAATCGATGAGAGAAGCATTGCATGAAACTTTGTGGAGTTACAGGATTATAGCTTTAAGTTGAACTCATGAATGATGACATTCAGATACATCCATTGGATGTGGCATTTGTGTACATGAAAGGGCAGAATAAAATCGTTATTGGTTGGCCATACTTTATATGATAGTTTCATCCTTTTCATAATAAAAGAGAGTGGTTACAGGATAGGTAAAAGCTGTAATTACTAGGTTCTGTTGAGGAGTTATGTATGCAAAGAGACGGAACTTGTATAGTGTCATTTTTGTAAACAAAGGGTCTCTCTGTCAGGACTTGTACTTGATTTTCTTTACTAATATAATTTTTTTCATTTATTTTATGCATATATAATATAGGTTAAGATATATTTGAATTTTACGAGGGAACACTAACAGATGAGAGCTCTTGTAGGTTAACATTACTCGTAAAACTCGTGACTAGTATTTTCTAAATCAGCTAAGATTTTATACAACTCGGATTTTTCTTTTTTTAATTAAAAGTTCTAGGATTAGTTGAACCTCACTGACTTTTAGCATTTTTATTTGATAAATTTTAAGTTACACCATATGCGTTCTAGGGTGTATGTTATATTATTTATTTATTTGTTACATGTTATTATTGGAATCATAATTTTTTTAAATTTAATTTTAATTTATTGTCAGTGTAAAGTTTTTTTATACTGTCATTTAATTATGTGTTAACATATCATTAAAAGAATTAGATTTTTTAGGTGGTTGTTATAATAGCCAAACTATTTTAATGATTTGATAATATATGATTAGATGACAGTATAAATTTTTTTTTACACTGACAATAGATCAAAATTAAACTCATTTTTTTTATTAGTTATATTGTTACATTTTATTTTATGTTTCTGCATCTGTTAGGAAGTCAGGATGATCTTCTTGAGAACTTGTCTCGTGATGTTTGCAATAAATGCAGCGAGAACTGTACTTGATAATGGTGAATATGTAATTATTATATGGGAAGTTATAATAATATTTATTTTTAAATATATTAGTATAGCTAAATGGTTGAGATTTCAGTTTTTTATTAAGTCTACCGGATATTGAATTTATAATATTTACCTAAACTCATCTCCACTTTTTTCACTTGACTTAAAATTAAGTAGTTTCTCTCCTTGTTTCTAGTACCACGATTTGTTCACTTAATATTTATATGTCATATTATAGTAACCCTTAATTGTAAGACATTGTTAGACACTGTTAGATCTTATTAGCCAACATTATAGCAACCACTCATAAGGTACGTAATATAATGTACTTTGTTCTAATAACATTTAATATGCAACATTTTTCTGTTGAAGTTCCTTGAAAATGAGTTTGACAAAAAAAAAATGACACCTGGTGCACTCTACCTAGATACAAGCCAATTCCATCTCTATTTAGGTACGACTAATTTTTATGCAAAATTAATGCATCACTACATATATACTGAAAATAAAGATATATGTTTTACCAAAAAAATGAAAAAAGATATATGTACCCAAAATAAATAAATAAAGATGTAATTGTAATTTAAGTATCAATATTAACTTTTGAGAATCTAAACTGTCTATGAGAATCTAAAGCTTCTTTGGAATCTTAACCTGGGTTTTATTTGTAATCTAGGTGTCGAGACTAACCTGAGATATAGAGCTTCTTTTACATCACAGAAACACACTTGTTATTGACCTTACGAAAAAAGCTATTAGGTTCTTTATTCACACTTTCAAATGCCTCTAACAATCTAACGCGTTTTTTTTTTTTTTTTTGATTAAGTTATTGTAGTGAGACAAATTGGTGTTAAGGAAAGAATACTTGAAGGAATACATTAAAATAAGTTCAATCCAATGACCTAGTCCTAGAAACAGTTGTTTAAAATCAATTTTGATTCCCCCGCTGCTTTCAAGACTCTTAACTCTTCTGTTTAGGTACAAAAAATAACTATAAAAAAAGATGAATTCCTTTCTGTCTTAATCACTTCACTATACACAATCACTTTCATAGTAACATAAAAAGTTCGCAGCTTCCAGCATTGATGACATGGTAGTAGTTGAAGCTGAGGTATGTATGATAGCTTTGAAAGGTATTATTGACATTGCGAGAAGATGGAGGTTGAGTACGTAATCACCTTTCATGTTGACTCCACTTTCTGCTTCAATCCACCAGTTGATTAGGCAAAAAGTGGAGCAGACATGTCAACTATCTTTGGGGCTGCCCTATGAATACCCAAAACCAGATAATTTTGTTTTCACCTATACTGACATACCTGTTATAGATATAGACCATTTTTTTAACCTGCACCAAATAATTTCAGATAGTTAATTCTTGACATTGTGTGAAAACATTTTAGTCCAACTAATCAGAAATTTGACAATTTAATCTTTTAGTTGATTTAGTTCTTGGATATTAGAAACTCATACCGCTCGGTGGTATAAAATAGGAATGAATATTATATATAATAATATTCATATTAAATAACGATAAAATAACTCTTATATTATGGAAAGAAGAAAACATGATTTTTTTGTTGTTGAACATTATATGGATATTTAGAAAAATGAGTGAAATACATATATATGTACCCATATTTATACACAATGAAAATCTTTATCTCGGCTTGCTCCCATTTCCACTAGCTTTAGATACCCTCGTTGTTTTCTTGAAAAAGAAAGGAGTTGGGTTTCCCCTTTTACTTTTTATTTTGTCCTTTTTGCCACATAATTAAACTTACAATAGCTAATTTTTATCTATATTCTTTTCTGAAAAAAACTCGAAATAATTATCTTCCTCAAATATTTGTGCTGTAAATATAAAATTAAAATAGAATAAATAAAATAATTTTCTCATTTTACTTTTTTTTTCATTTTTTGTAAAGTTTGTACCATGCAAGTATATATTGTTAAGTTCACATCATCAATTGAGACTAAGTTCTTTTTGTTTGGTACATTTAGATAAATTAATTAATTCTTCTAAATACTAATCCAAGATTTGAACTTAAATAATCAAATCATAAAATACACCTCCTTAACCACTATTAAGCCAACCCCTTAATTATTAATACTTTTGTAATTTTACTCCACTATTATCCTTAGCACTTTTTCTTTTATCTCCACCAATGTGAGTTTTCAAAGATTTTTTTTCCCGTCAAACATATTAAACGATCATGTTAACTGAAATTAATTAGTTGAAAATAGTTAATTAATTAAAAATCTCCTTATTAAACATTTGGCATAGCCTACTAGAATAGAAATTTTTATATACTGACGTCTATTAGAAACTAAAAAAAAGTTATTTATAACAGTTAGAAAAAGAAATAATCAATGTTTAGAGTTGTTGAATTATATATGTGAAAAGTACTGATGTTGTTTTATAAAAATTAAAAAATAAATAATCACATTGAAGAGATGAAGAGTATAACTTTTTGTAGTGTAACATTACTTAACATACAAAAAGAAATAAACACAAAATCACAAATATCAAACAAAAACGATATGTAAAAATAAACCTTACAGTCAGATTTTAAATATGTGATGAGTCCTACAAACTCCAATTTTACAAGCAAGTATGTACCTAGCTAATTTAATTAGAGTAATGTTATATAAATAACACTTTACACACACACACACATACATATATATATATATTTCAATAATTTTTATACCATTAGATTTTCATATCAAAACTTTTTGTATAAATTTACTTGCAATCCAATAAATATGCACACTTGTAACTTTCATATAATTGTAACTATTATAGATATAGATCGTAACCAACTTCTGTTGATTCAAGTGAAAGGAGTTCGGTCACCTTAAACATTTTCTTTCGAGTTTAATCCTTGGGGTGATGTGTATGAAGAAAAACGCAATTGGGAGGGGTTCCTATTTCACACACCTAACCGTATCTCGTGGAATTAGTCCATTGCCTTTCGAGTGAAGAGATACTGATTTACACAAAAAAAAGATCATTTTTTTTAACCTACACCAAATAATTTAAAATAGTTAGTTCTTGATATTGTGTGAAAAATTTTTAGTCCAACTAATTAGAATTTTGACAATTTAAACTTTTAGTTGATTTAGTTCTTGGCATGATATTAGAAATTGATATCATTTGGTGGTGTTAAATAGTAATGAATATTATATCTAATAATATTCATATGAAATAAAAATAAAATAATTCTCATATTGTGAAAAGAAGAATGCATAATTTTTTTTGGCCTTATATGGATATTTAGAAAAATGAGTGAAATACATTTATATGTACCCATATTCACACCTTATTATAAACTGTTATTTTGGCTTGCCCCCATGTCTATTAGCTTTGTATACCCTTGATGTTTTCTAAAAAAAAAAGGTGTAGGATTCCTCCTTTTTCTTTACTTTCACCTTCCCCCCCTCCTTTTTTGTCACATAATTAAACTTACAATATTTGTTCCCCATTTTTCTTTACTTTCTCCTTCCCCCACCCCTCTTTTTTTGTCACATAATTAAACTTGCAATATTTACGTGAACTGAGACTAAGTCTTTCCCCAGAAGATCTTAAATTTGTACACCCATATCTACCTAATGTTGGGCATGGTTTAGTTTGGTTCGATTTTCCATTCTAAACCGAACCAAACTGAAAATGTGACTCGATTTTGTTTTTAACCGAGCCATTTTTTATTTTGTATAAAAGAAAAAACCAAACTTCATAGACTACTTTACCAATACGATGAACCGATTTTGCATGTGATGAATTGCTTCAAGTCCTTTGACCTGGGAATTTTCCTCATCAGAAGTTGGTTCTGCTGGTGCTAGGGCTGGTTTTGATGGTGGTGGTGGTTTTGCTGGAATTGAGAAGGTGGAAGGTGGAAAAGCAGGACCGTGGGCAATAAGCGGAGGTAGTGGTAATGGTGGTGCTGTCATAGATAGTGTACCATATTGGGTTGTAAGACCTAGGCTTTCAAGCCTAATGAACAACCTTCGTTTTCTCTTTCTCTCCCAACTGGACCTTTTCCCAAGACAACCTGTAACCATCACCCTTTGTGAAGGTTGAATCACCTGCAATACGGCGCGATAGAGCCTGGCACACATTTACAAGTGATCAACCACAGTGAATGGAGGTGACCACGAAGAAAAGAGAAAAAGATATATAGGGAACAAACAAAGAAAAGAATGTAAGTCTCCTCTTGCCTCAACAAGATACAACTCTTACAAAAATTAACTTAAGCTTCAGAGTGTCTTCACAAGTACCCATCCATACCGGTTTGTGATTGAATCACCAGAGTACAGAGACCCACCAAAGTGAACCAAAATATTGGCGCTGTCTGTGGGAAATTGATAAATTGTTTTCCCTATACTCTACCTGTTCTTCCCCCTTCGGTGTCGAGTAATCCCCACGGAAACAATTCAACCATGGAGGATGGTGTAGAAGCTTCGGTAACCCCGTCATTGCGATGTCCTCCTAATCTCCCTCAAGAGGAGATACACCACTAGATTTTTTCCCTACAACGTCGTTTAGAAGAACACCAACAGAACAGTACACCACATCAACAGTATCCTAGGTACCAAACCATGGGATACACCTCATACCCACCCTTCACCAACACTATGAGGCGGGCCACACCCACACCAAACCTTTGGTCCCAACCGTGGCTTCTCGGAGACATACCATTGCCCCTCAAGCCACTATACGGCCTTGAAATACCTCGACTAGCACCACTACTACCCCTCGACGATGACGGGGAGCCTTCCGTCTACCACCCCCTCATTTTCAAGACCCAGTCCCTCGAGTCGTCGGTCGTCGTCAATAGTCGACTCCTTGGGCCACTAGCCATCCTTTTATTGACCACATCATGACCATGCCTCTGTCAAGGGCCTTCCGAGCCCCTACAAACCTCAAGTCGTATGATGGCACGCCAAATCCCCAAGAACATGTTGATGCATTTTGCTCGGCCATGTTACTCTTAAGAGCCCTGGATCCAATCATGTGTAGAGCCTTTCTCGGGGCCCTCCAAAAGGTATCCCTTTAATGGTTCTCCGCCTTGCCCCTTAGGTCCATCAATGACTTCGCAGACCTGACCTAGAGTTTCATGGTGCATTTCGTGACTAGTAACGCTCACAAGATGCCTTCCTCGAGTTTAGTCTCCCTAAAGCAACAAAGAGAAGAGTCATTAAGAGACTTCATGGCAAGGTTCAACAAGGAGTCCTTTTGGATAAGCTATTTGAGCCTAGAAGTGGCCATGCACGCCATCTTAACAGCCCTCAAACAAGGACCCTTCTCGAACTCCCTAGCTAAAAAGCCACTGGTTGACCTAAATGAGCTGAGAACTCGGGCAACCAAATACATCAACTTGGAAGAAGTGTTAAGGGCCAAGAGGATAACCGAAAAAGAGACACCAAACCCCGAGTTGCACCAAAAAGAGAAAAGAAGACCCGAGACCACAAAAAGAAAGCCTCCGTTCGAAGGAAAGTTCGATTCGTATACCCAAGTCAACAAGTCGAGACGAAAAATCCTAGAAGGCATCTACAATGCGGAGGTATTGAACTTTCCAATTAGGAAACCAAGGAAGAAGAGCGTGGATACCTCAAAATTCTGCGAGTTCCACCGAAGCTATGGTCATGTCACAGATAATTGTATAAACTTGAAGGATGAAATAAAAGCCCTAATTTGACGTGGAAAATTAAGGAAGTACACAAAGATGTTAGAGAGAGTTGAAACACGGCACACTAGTTTTCTAGAAGGGAGAGAAGGAGCCAGAGCTTGGATAAGAGGAAACATCGCAGTCCGAGAAGGAAGCGTTTAGGCCACACAGGAGACCAAAGGTGTCAAGATGAGTACTGATCAATCAATTTGAGACACATATGTTAGCTTTACACTAGGCTTTATTATATGTTTATTGTGCCCAGTATTAGTATTTTAGCTGAGTTTAATGTTGATGGGCCTCATTGGGCTTTAATGCAAATTATGAATAATTATTGGATTTTGATGCATTTTGACCTTTCCTCCTTGGTTAGGTCATAACTTGGGATTCGGTGATCCATTTGAGGTGATCTTGATGTCTTTGGAAAGCTAAGACAAGGCTCTACAAGTTTCATGAGAACTCAAGAGCTAGATTGGACTTTTAAGGGTCCAAAATAGCCATGCAATTCAGAGTGGGTCTACTTTCATTGGAATCTAAGCATTGTGCAGATATTGGACCATATCGTGGGCTATAGGCCTCCTTTTGAGTTGAAACTCGGCCATTGAAAGATAAGACCAATATCTCTAACTTCACTGAAAACCATTTAGTCAATAGATGTCGTTTTAGGTATGATTATGAAACTACAAGTTGGTTTGAATTTGGAAACACGTTCTGCCAACCTGAGGTAGGTGCAGTGTTTTTGGAATATCTAGAGTTTTAAAAGTCCAAATGACATGAAACTAACGCCAAAAGTTCAAGGAGACAATTGTCTACAATTGTCTTCAAACCAATCCAAAATACATTGTTTAGGACATGAAAATCAGGTTGAAAGTCGGAGTAGAGTTGCTAACTAGAAGCCACCAACCATACACCAACCCACCAACCATGCACCAATCCACTAACCATGCTTCAAGCTACCATATTTGACAATTTTTCATGTTTTTACAGCTTGCATTCATATTCTTTTCAATTACAAATTGGTTTCTAAGATTAGTCTAAATAGAGTCAATCTATTTGTATTATATATTATTCAATTTGAAGTAAGTTTGAAGAAAGTTTGAGTATTTGAGTATTCAATTTGTGATAGTTTGAGTATTTGTGAAATTTGAAGTAAATGCATTCTACAATTCTCAAATATGACTTTTCCCAAACTTTTCTCCTTTTTCTTGTTGCAAAAAAAGAAAAAAGCAAAAAGGCAAAAAAAAAACAAAAACAAAAAAGCCAAAACAAAAATTTCACATTCACTTATCCATTTTGCTTCCTTAAGCTTACATTACTTGCCTTTGCTAATTCGATTCTGCAAGTGATATTCTTGAAAATGACATTGTCATGATCTCGAGTTATGATCTTGATCACCCCCATTTATCGCATAGGCGAAGACAATGAGGATGATTGCAAGCCTTATCTTAATATGGCTAAACAAAAAGCTGAAAAAGTCAACTCCTGGGAGAGTGCTCTGAATTAATGGATTTCAGGAGGCTGAGGCAGGTCCTTATAATTGCAAAACACTCTCATTGAGTTGTTGATATTGTTCCTGTCAAAGGGTAAAATGGTCTGTCAACATGTAATCAAATCAAAAGACTCTCGTGATCATCGAGAAGACTCTGTTCATTACTCTATGCAGCACTCTCTGTAATGAAGCGATGTTCCTGATCCCCATGAAGTTGGAATCGTGGAAACTTGCCACTTCCAAAAACTTGAATACAATCAAGAGGTGTCAAAAAAAAAAAAAGAGCAAAAATATATATAGCTCGCTAGGTTGAAAACCTGAAAAGGCGACCTAGGCAAAAATTAGAGCGACACAAAAAAAAAAGAGCAAAATATATATAGCTCGCTAGGTTGAAAACCTAAAAAGGCGACCTAGGAAAAAATTAGAGCAACAAAAAAAGAGCAAAAAATACATATATAGCTCGCTAGGTTGAAACCTAAAAAGGTAACCTAGGCAAAAATTAGAGCAAACAAAAAACAAAAGAGCAAAAATATATATAGCTCGCTAGGTTGAAAACCTGAAAAGGCAACCTAGGCAAAAAATTAGAGTAACAAAAGATGAGACAACAAAAAATAGAAAAATACCCGTTGGGTTGAGTGCTCAGAAAAAGTAACCCTAGCAAAATTAGGGTAAAACAAATGAAAATGGATGACACCCACTTGATTGCAAACAATGAAGGACGTTTTGACCTAGTCAAAAATTCAACTTTGACAGTCTGGTTGAATCCTAGAAGCTGGGGCATCACAGAAGATCAAATTTGAAGCGCTTGCTGGGCTCAAAACTGGGGCAATTTGGACTCATAGAAAACAATTTTGGGAAGTATTCACATACCTCAAAACTGGGGCAAATCAAATTCAAGAATGCCAATTCTTGAGAATCTTCACAAACCTCAAAGTTGGGGCAACACAGGATCTCGAAGATCAATTTTGAGATACTCATAAAGTCTAAGACTGAGGCAATGCAAATCCATGGATGCTCATGATGCTCATATACCTCAAAACTGGGGCAAGTCATATTCTCAGAAGCTGATTATGGGGTTTTTAAGATTGTACACAGTGGTGAATAACATTGATCATTCTAAGTAATATCACTGGCATAATTGAAGAATCTCATTTCATCATTCAAACACTAAACCCCATCATAAATTGTTCCCTTTCCATCTCACCTCTCTTCACAACCTATTGATGTGCATTTTTTATTGTAGCATATACTGAAATGTGAAACTTACGTTAACAATACAATGTGTATTGAGAATTACTCTATGATATCGAAAGGTCAAGAGAAGCATGAGGAGTTCTCGACGAGTCTTACCCAACCAGAAGGAATAACCAGAATTACCATACTCAGAGATGGTCATTGAATGAACAACATCCTCCAATACAAATTTGAAGCAAGGTGCATAAATGCAGTTGAATAAACAAATCACAGAGCTAATCAGCATGCTTTGCTCTTGTTCATCCATAAAGCCACTTGGAAGATAATCCCTAAGGATTGCGGGAAAATGGAAGCCTATCAAAAGTCCAAATGTTTTAAAGAATTGGCTTGCATTGCATTGTGCATCATTTTATGCAATAAAACCAACAGTTATTTCAACCTTAACCCTTTAGGGTCGCCTGTACATCTTTTGTCTAAGTTGTGTGGGTCTCTGTACCCATCTATTTTACTTTCTGGGTCCTCGTACTCATTGCCTTTCGGGTCGCTGTGCCCGTCGCATTTACCTTTTGGGTCCCTGTGCCCATCGCTTTTATCCTTTCGGGTCCCCATGCCCATCGCTTTTACCTTTTGGGTCCCCGTACCCATTGCTTTATCTCTTGGGTCCCCGTACCCATAGCTTTTAATTTTGGGTCCCCATGCCCATTGTTTTACCTCACGGGCGCCCATGCCCATTTGGGTCCCTGTACCCATCTCTTTACCTTTTGGGTCCCCGTACCCATTACTTTATCTCTTGGGTCCCCGTACCCATAGCTTTTAATTTTGGGTCCCCGTGCCCATTGTTTTACCTCACGGGCACCCATGCCCATTTGGGTCCCTGTACCCATCTCTTTACCTTTTGGGTCCCCATACCTATTACCTTTAGTTTCCGGGCCCCCGTGCTCACAGCTTTAACCTTTCTGTCTCAAACCAGCTTTATCCTTTGGGTCCCCTGCATCTACGCTTTTATCTCTCGTCCCCTGCATTCGAGCTCTTCATCTCTAGGGTCCCCTGCATTGCTTCATCTCTAGGGTCACCGTACCCACTATTTCATCTCTAGGGTCCTCATACCCGCTGTTTCATCTCTTGGGTCCCTGTGCCCATCGGATCCCTGTGTCCATCGCTTTTACCCATCGGATCCCTGTGTCCATCGCTTTTACCTCTCGGCCCCCGTGCCCATCGTTTTTACCTTTTTTTGGGTCCCCGTACCCGCAATTTTATCTTTTAGTTCCCCGTACCTGCTGTTTTATCTTTATGGTCCATGTACCCACTGTTTCACCTTTCGGGTCCCCGTACCCACTGTTTAACCTTTTGGGTCCCTGTACCCGTTGTTTTATCCTTTGGGTCCCCGTACCCACTGCTTTTAATTCCTGGGTCCTCGAACCCATTGCCTTTTATTTTCGGGTTCACATGCCTGCTGCCTGTTTTGTATATTCCTGCACTCACTTCTTGCGCACCCGGACAAAACACTTGTTCATGTCTTTACTCGTTCCTTACATTGATAATATGAAAAACTACGGTTATTCATATTCTCTAGTAAGTAACAAGTAAAGAGGGGCAACTGTGAACACCGTATTTTGTCCGGGCCACATAAAAAGTTTTTTTAATTAGCCAATTAATTATTAAAATGAAATATAAGGATTAATAGTAATTAATTATCCATTTTAAAAAATAAAAAATATAATAAATTAGAAATAGATTAATTAACCTATTAATTCCTTAAAAAAAGAAAAGAAAAGAAAAGAGAAAAGAAAAATAGATGATTTAATTAATCAACTCTCAATGAGAATTAAAAATAAATAAAATTCTTTACTAGTCACCTAATTTAAACAAAATCCAAAAACATACAAAAAAATAAAAAAATATAAAAATACCAAAAATGAAAAAAATATAAAATTATAAAATTCAAAAAATACAATATATATATATATATATATTACAAATAAAGTCAGTCCATTTCCTTTCCAATCTAAACCCGGTTCACCCAATTAACCACCCATCTGCCCAAACCCATTCCCCTCTCACCAGCCTAGCCCAATCCCTCAGATCCACCAACCCGAGCCCAGAACCCACATAACCCGGTCCACTCTTTGCCTCTCAGCAGAAACCCTAGCCTCCTTTTCCACTCTCTTTCCCTTTCCCTTTCAGCAGAGCACCCTTTCCCCTAGCAGAAAGCCACGCCCAAATCACCCCATTTCTCTTTCCTTTCCCTTTTCTTCCCCAACAGCCCCTGCACCCACTCACCAGCACCGCGCCACCTTCCCATCTCCTTCCCTCTGCCACACCGCCCAACGCCAGCACACCTTGCACTGCACCTCGCCGCACCCTATGCCCAGCAACCTGCACCGCCGAACCCTGCTACACGGCTCCAGCCACTCTCAGCCTGCACCACAACCCCTTTACTGCCCCATTCCCTCATTTGGCCACACACCCCTACCACACACACACAGAGCACCTGGACCACCTTCCCTGCAGCACCACTTCTCACTGCGCAAAAGCCGCGGATTGCGCTTCCGTCCCCCTACGCCCTTGATCCTCAGCAAACGACAACAGCAGAGCCTTTTTTTTTTTTTTTTCCTTTTTTTAGGGTCTGATTTTTGTATAAATAGGGCCATTTGCTTCGGCCTGGGCGGGGGAATTTTTTTACCAATTCTGTATCTGGAGAGTGAGAGTTTTTTTTGGTTCCTGGTATTAGGGGGAATCATTTTGGAAACCTTGAATTTTCTCTACTTTCAGAGGAGCAAAGGCTGTGCTTACTGAGTTTGCATTCTCTAGAAGTAAAATTATCCGGTAACCTACCTAGCTTTATTTAATTATTTTTATGCTAAAGATTAATAGTAGTCTGTAATCGCATTTTTTAGTATTGAGGGACTGTTATATCTTATTAGGCTGTTGATTCTATTTTGATTGAGAATTCTCAATGTAGATATCCATTTGAATCCCCTGAATTTTGAGACATGCAGTTGATGCATGATTTTGCTATGTTATTTCGTTACTTTATTGTTTGAATGAATGAATGGGTTCGTGCTTGAGCTGTTGTTATTTCTCTACGGATGAATAGAACTGAATTGTTGTAATATGAATGAGTGGACCGAAGCTGTTGTGTTTTCTCTATGCTGGACTACTGATTATGTGATTCGAAATGATTTATGGGTATAAAGGGTTTGATGAGATCTTCTTATTAATTCTGTTCTAGAGGTCTTAACTTGTAATCTGGTGTAACATGCTAAAAGTGCCTACATTTCTTTCATAACAATTAAAATGTTGTTTTGCCACTTTTGGTCTATGGAATTTGAGAAGTTCACCTTCGCCATCTGCTATTTGTGGCTCCATTTTAGTTTTCTAAGGGATTTACTGGCTATGACACCCTGCATGTGAGTTTATTTGGCCACATGTTCAATCAACCAGCTCTAAATATTAAATCCTGAGTCTTGAGTTCAGCGGGGGTCTTATAATGAGTTTGAGTTTCAATGTTTCATTGGATGTTGGAAGTAGTTCTTTGAACCGTATGTTCTAATGTCATAGGCCTCAACCTTTAGTCAGTCAATATAGGTTGCAGTTATCTCAATTTCGGCAATTAGTGTTCACAAGCTTGTCATTTCATAGTATGTTGATGTACCTTCAAGCTGTTATTTCAAATTTCTTGAATCTGGTTTCCTCACCCGATGTGTATTGGTTCAGAGAAATAGATGTTGTAATTGTATGTCAGAACATTTGTCTGTATTGATTGATGAGGTTGTTTCGAGAATTTAAATTTGAAGCCAGAGTTATGTCGTACCCATTCTTTGGGGTTTGAGAATTTTAGTTTGCTAAGACCAGCAGGTTAACTTGAAAGAAATTTGAGCATGTTATGGCCAGGAATACTCTTATATTGCTTGGTCTTTGGATTTGTTTTTGTAATAGGGTCGTGGAGCCTCTGATTAGGTAGTAGTGTGTAATTGAATAACCAGGCTTGCTTGGGCCCATGGACGTTCTTAAAGGCTGGTTTAAGGATAAAAAACTTGGACTTTATGTTGAATTGGTATTCTTCTTTAGTTTTTAGTGATGATAATAAAAATAAAATAAAAACAAAGAAAGGAAAAAAATAAGTGCACAAAATAAAAGAAACTACTGAGAATGAGAAATGAAAGCAAAGCTAGCCTGATTTCCCTTTCAAATAAATCAATAGTGGTACGGTAGGAATCTGGGAACCTACCTTTAGGATCAAAACAAGAAATAAAAAGAAAATGAATAATAAATAGAATGAAAAATGAAATGGTAATTTGGCAGGAAGCATCACGTGTTCACGGGTGACCTTTTATTTTGACTTAATCCCATTAGTTTTTTTATTTTTTTATTTTTTTTATTTTTGATATCTTGAATGTGAACTTATGTCAAAATTAATTTGTGGAATAAGATTCTAGTGATAGGACAATTAAAAATATGTTGCAACGGTGACATTTTTTAATTTTCTTGAGGTAAAGAAATTCTTTATAATTTTGCCAGGAGCGCTGGCGAGGCTATAAATAATTTCTCACAAAAATCTTATTTTATGGTTAATTTCATTAATTGCTATCTTATTCGTGTCAAAATTAATTTGTGGAATAAGATTCCAGTGATAGGACAATTAAAAATATGTTGCGACGGTGACATCTTTTTAATTTTCTTGAGGTAAAGAAATTCTTTATAATTTTGCCAGGAGCGCTGGCGAGGCTATAAATAATTTCTCACAAAAATCTTATTTCATGGTTAATTTCACTAATTGCTATCTTATTCATGTCAAAATTAATTGGTGGAATAAGGTTCCAACGATGGGATATTTAAAATTAACTGCGACGGCGGTGACATTTTAATTTCCTTGAGGTGAGAAGAATTTTTATAGTTTTGCCAGGAGCGCTGGCGGGGCTATAAATAATCTCCAATAAAAAATCATATTCCACTATTAATTTTGTCGCATTCAATAAAAGTCATATTTCACTTGATTTTATTGTTATGTTTAAATATTAACCTTTCACGCTATAATTAATAGTAGCCAATGACAGGAATTGGGAGAGGATCGGGAGTCCGATCAACTAAACTCTTTCCAATATTCTTGAAGCATTTATATCAGATTTTGCCGGGAGCGCTGGCGGGGTCTGATTTTAAAAATAAAATAAAATAAAAAAATAAAATATTTTTCAAAACAACAAAAAAAATAAAAATAAAAATATTTCTCAAAATTAATAAGAATAACTCAAAATAATTGTGAACGAATTCACACAACATATATTTGATGACAAGGGTGAATTAAAGTTTGAAATTTCTTTTAAATAATGCATTTTCAAATCATTTACCTTGTTAAATAATTTTCTCAATCATGAAACTCATTTTCAAAAATCATTTTATTTCTCAAAAAAATATTTTCTTGGAAATCCAAATTCTAATTCACCATTGTCATCCTTAATAAATTACGGGTTTACAATTTGTTCCTCAATAATGGCTCTTAAGCCACCCATCCCTTGTCATGGTCATTTATCACCTTTGATAATATGCCCGACAAAATGGGACATAAAAAATAATAAAATAAAAATTTCTTCAAATAATAAATGACCAACGCAATTGACTGAGCAGATAACTTTAGATTAAATAGGTAACCGTTCTTGGAACGGACGGTGTAGGGTGCTAATACCTTCCCTACCCGTAATTGAACCCCCGAGCTCAAACTCTGGTATGCAGATTCTCTCTGTAGGTGTCCAATCGCACCATTCCATTTTTTTTTAATGGAAAAATCGATTGGTGGCGACTCCGAAAAACCATTTTCAACTTTTTAATTTTTAGTTGCCTTCTCCCTTTGCGACGCTCTTCGGGACGGTTGCGACACCATCCATGGAAGGCTAGACTCTTATAATCAATCTAAGGGATTAACCATCTCGATGTTTAATTTGGAGATTTTGTTTTGCTTGTTCATATTGCTTAATTGTTATTCAAGTTTCTCTTCTTCCTCTTTTGATTTTTATCTAGATTGAATTGTTTAATTTGATTTAGATGTTGATGTGATAATAGCTTTATTATCATGTATTCAAAGAGGATCACAAAGACTAAACAATATATCAAAGCTTTTTCATGGATTGTTTAGCTTGGTTAAATTCTGGATCTTAAGTTAATTTATGTTTGGATGATGCTTACTTTATCTAACCTTAGTTAACTAAATCCTTGATGGTTATCTAGTAGAGGATTCTTGGATCATGTTAAGGCTTCTTGATGTGATCTAAGGCCAAGAACATGGTTAGCAATTAAGTGAATTCCTTGTGATCAATGATAGATTAAACTCAAGATCGGTAAATTTCCTTGGATTGATTGTTTCTTTAGATTTGTTTACAACTTTAAGTCTTGTACTTTTGTCAATCTTGTTAATCAACAACAAAACCCCCATTTCTAATTATCTTGATATAATTGAATCTTTGTTTTTGGATCATTGAGAGACGATTGGGTTCATTCTCTATACTACAAATTAGTTTGTGTACTGGTAGTTTTTATTATTTGACGAGTCTCGACAACTTCTTTTCAAATACCGAGAAAGATAAGCTAGCAAACAAATCCAAGGAGTAGTCAACACCATAACAGGAGGTTTCTCAAGTGGAGTAGAGTCATCCTTTACCCGGAAGAAGTGAAACACCTTACAAAAGATCGAGAACGAGAGCCACCAGCCCTGTTATTTCCTTCTCGGACGATGACTATCAGGAAATCGATCGCGACCATGATGACTCAATGGTGATCTCTATCCTAGCCTCCAACTTCATGGTAAAAAGAACCCTCATCGATCAAGGAAACTCAGCCGACGTCCTCTTTTGGGATACCTTCTAGTAGCTACAACTGTCACCAACAGACATCAAACCATTCAATAGGTTGTTGGTAGGGTTCGGCGAAAACTCCATTTCCATCAAAGGATCCATCGAACTTCGAACTACGTTGGGAAAAGCCCCCCTCAGAAGAAGCAGAAATGTCAGGTACCTGATTGTGGAGGCCAAGTCTGCGTATAACATCATACTCGGAAGACCATCCCTGAATATGATTGGGGCCATAGTCTCCACATCATACCTAACTCAAGTTCCCCACTCCTAAAGGCTAGATGGGAACCATCGACGGTGACCAAATCACTGCACGACAATGCCACATTAACAGTTTGGACACTCGAAGAACCCTGATGGGAAAACCAAGCAACCCAACAAATCCGCAGGTCCTGGAGAGCCGATGTTGAATACACTCGACCTCAACCAGAAGGGGATTTCTTGGAGGTTATTCTCACGAGAAACACCTCCATGAAGAGGGTGAAGATCGGAGCCCACATTCCTTCGGATGAGAGGTAGGAATTAATAGATCTACTTCATTCCAATGTTGAGCTTTTTACGTCGACCCCAACAAAAATGCCATGCATCATCCCAGACCTCTATTGACACCGCTTAGTTATCTCCCCCTCGGTGAATCCAGTGTCACAAAAAAAAAAGACAAGTAGTAGAGGACAGGCAAAATGCCATTAGCGAAGAAGTGACCCAACTTCTACAAGTCGATTTCCTTCGGGAAGTTAAATACCCAACATGGTTGGCCAACATTGTCCTGGTCAGGAAAAGCAACAGGAAGTGGTGCATGTGCATGATTACACTGACTTGAACAAAGTCTTCCCTAAGGACTCATACCCACTCCCAAGCATTGACGCGCTAGTGGATGGGGCCTCCGGTTATCACCGCCTTAGTTTCATGGATGCCTAATCAGGGTATAACCAAAAGGGAAACTTTTCCTACAAAGTCATGCCATTTGGATTGAAAAACACTGGAGCAACCTACCTAAGGCTGATGAACTGAGTTTTCGCAAAAAGGAAGAAACCTTATCGCCTATGTCGACGACATGCTCATGAAACCCACCGTTGTAGAGTCCCACCTCGTCTCCTTGAGAGAAACCTTTGCCAATCTAAGGAAGAACAACTTGAAGTTAAACTCGGACAAGTGCACCTTCGACTTTGAAGCCTGAAAGTTCCTAGGTTTCATGCTCACCAGCAGGGGGATGGGAAGTAAATCCCGACAAATGTGTAGAGTCATACTCGAGATGAAGAGCCCTAGCACGGTCAAGGAGGTTCAACGGCTCAACGAAAGGTTCGCTACACTATTGCTATTCATGGCCAGGTCAATAGATAAATCCCTCCCCAATGGACAACTGGATTGAAAAAAATGATCCCCCAACCCAATGGTCAAAGAACCTTAAAGCTTTTTATTTTTCATATCGAAAACTTTAAGCTTGGGGGGCTTGTACCATATTAGGCTGTAAGACCTAGGGCTTTCAAGCCCAATGAACAACCCTTCCTTTCTCTTTATCTCCCAACTGGATCTTTTCCCAAGACAGCTTGCAACCGCCACCTTTTGTGAGTGTCAAATCACCTGCAATATGGTGTGATAGAGCCTAACACACATCAACAAGTGATCAACCACAGTGAATGGAGGTGACCACAGATAAAAGATAAAAGATACATAGGGAACATACAAAGAAAAGAAGGTAAGTCTTTTCTCCCTTCAACAAGATACAATTCTTACAGAGACTAACTTAAGCTTCAGAGTGCTTTCGTAGGTACCCATCCCCACCGGTACGCGATTGGATCACTAGAGTCCAGAGACCTATTGAAGCGGACCGGAACAGATAGCCTTCTTGGCAATCAAGTATCAAGTGTTCCATTTGAAAATACCAAGTCTTCTTCGCCATCTCTCATTTCTTCATCACCAAAGAGGAACATGGAGAAAATTTCTTATGCACCACCAAGATTATCCAATGCATCACCAGAGAGAATTTTGGGAAAAAATGAAGATGCATCGCCAAGACTATCTAATGCTTCGACTGGAAGTGGAAAGTTTGTGTCTTCATCTTCAATTTTTTCTTTGTTGTCACAAGAAAAAAATGATGCATCACATTTTGAATCACTCTCCATCAATATCAAATTTCTCAAATTGGTATGTGCAATCTCCTCTGTAATCACTGCCTTTGTCACCGACCTTGCTTTCATCACCAGAAAGAGAATTAAACCACATTTTAGATCAATCTGAAGAAGGCTCATATGTTGCGGTGAGAACCGAGGAGGAGGATGAGGTGGTGGTCGGAATCTCAAAAGAGCATCAACACCACTGCCTTCTCCACCCACCTTGGTGAAAGAGTTGGGTTTGGTTAATTTGAGTTAACCGAATTGCACGAGGTAAGTGGTTAACCAAACTATTTTTATAAAAATAAAAGGGTTCAGTTTAATAATTGGCTTAAACAATTCAATTTTTTTTAGTACAATTTGGTTTAGTTTACCAATTCGATTTAGTTTTTAAGTTTTTTTTGCCCACTTCTACATCTACTTAGTGCATTTAGAGAAATTAATTAATTTCCCGAAATGATGGTCTAAGATTTAAACATGAATAGTCAAAGCACGAGACACACCTCCTTAACCACCGAGTCAATTCATTGATTATTACTTTTACTCCACTATTATCCTTAGTACTTTTTCTTTTATCTCCACTATTTTTAGTGATATTACTATGAACTCTCCATGAATCCTCAATATGTAATTGATCATTTCAGAAGAAATCGTCCTCATGCCAAAGATCACAAGTTCAAACCACATGGGTTACGAAGTAGCTTTCACTTACACAAATATGCAATAAAATTTGACACCAAACTAGTAGTTCAAGACTTATTTATGATGTTGACGTTGCAAATCATGCCATCTTTCTCTCGACTTTTACCTGGTTATATCACAAAAAATATAAATAAAATAAAATAAAATTTGACACCTTGTTGGAAGGAAACAACTTCGCAGTGGCTCTAACATTTCAACTCGCTACAATGGGGCGGAGGGGGGAATAGACAGCTAAGTTGAAATGTATGCTGGGCCATTGAAAGAGGGTGTGGATTTGGTTAGGGACAAGCGCTTCCTTCCAAGTTTATTCAACCTTCTGTACGTTTGCATGTGCATCTAAATCTCACTACTAATTAATTAGGCAAAAAGAGTGGTACTTTTCCCCATTTGTTGATTTTGACTTGG
Source organism: Styphnolobium japonicum (assembly GCA_023212625.1). Classification (NCBI taxonomy): domain Eukaryota; kingdom Viridiplantae; phylum Streptophyta; class Magnoliopsida; order Fabales; family Fabaceae; genus Styphnolobium; species Styphnolobium japonicum. The sequence continues at coordinate 10,788,519 of JALBWW010000010.1, forward strand.
TAGCATAGCTACTTGCCAATATATATATATATATATATATATATATATATATATATATATATATATTTGAAAGACGTACTCATATATGGCTGCCAATTGGTATTGCTACAACAATAGGTTGTGAGTTTTCATAGAATTTTTTTTCCCGTCAAACATATTAAACAATCATGTTCACTGAAATTAATTAGTTGAGAAAATTTAATTAAAAATCTCGTTATAATACATTTGACATAGCCTTCTAGAATATAATTTTTTATATTGACGTCTATTAGAAACTTAAAAAATATTATATTTATAAAAGTTAGAAAAAGAAATAATCAATGTATAGAGTTGTTGGATTATATATGTGAAAAGTACTGCCGTCGTTTAAATACAAATTAAAAAATAAATAATCGCATTAAAGAGATGAAGAGTATAACTCTCTGTAATGTAACATTAATTAACAGATAAAAAGAATAAACACAAAAACGATGTGTAAAAATAAATCTTAACAGTTAGATTTTAAATATGTGATCAGCCCTACAAACTCCAACTTTACAAGCAAGTATGTACCTAGCTAATTTAATTAGAGTAATGTTATATATAAACAACACTTTACATATAAAAAAAACTTAACGATAATTTTTATACCATTAGATTATCATATGAAAACTTTTTGTATATATTTACTTGCAATCCAATAATTCTGCACATTGCTTCTTTTTATTTTTCTTCAATATTATTTAAATAGTATTACTTTTAGTTATTATTCACTATCTATACTTAAGGTGAGTTTTAAAGAACTCTCAAGTAGTCTTATAAATGAGTATAAGTGAGTATGAGAGCAATTGAAATATTATTTTACAGCTTAGATATATGCTTAAAGTGGATTAACATAAACTAACTAATCTTATCTTGGAAAAATCATCTCTTGAATCTAGGATCTCAAATCCCTCATCAATAGCCACTCCTAATAGTTTAATTTCAAATAAGTTTTGTTGATAATATCAAATAGTATCAATATTCAACACTCGTCTCCTAATTCTTTGCATGATTTGAAAAAGAAATCGTGAGCCTCTTAAATAATAGAAAAACAATTCTCACCAAAAAATAAATAAATAAAGAAATCCGTAGACTATATTCTCTTCAATTGATGTTACCATTTACTAATTTATTAATCCCTGTCTTTGGATGTATAGATATATATGCTTAAACATCACATGCGGACATATAGAAGAGAACAATATGTTTACTCAAATGTGGCAGAAACTCAATAGATACTAAAATATTAAACACATGAAAAACCAAATGACTATATTCAAATCTGATTATTTTATTAACCACTTTTGTGATCGAAGAACTATACTACTGTATTATACAAATATATATAAAATTGCAGTTTATAAGTAAACCAATTTTTCCTTTAACTGAGTCCAATCAAATCATATACTCAGTCCACAAAGTTGGAATGATAGTCATAAACCAGATTCAAAATTTCAAAACTCCAAACACAAGGGAAACACAATCTATCATTTGGTGGATTTTGTACCCCATTCAAATATAGCATGTTTAGAGTTTTTGAAAACTTTCAAATCATGATTCAAGTTATGCTTTATTCTTATATTTTTGCTTAAATTATGATTTTTAATGTTTCGAAAATTAAACTAAACACTAACTTATTATCTTGTATATTGTAAAAACAAGCAATTGCTTTTGGGGACATCGACAAAATCACATTCAAGAATAAACAATGAAACTAATAGCTTCAATTAGAATTGAATGTCTCAACAAATAAAAAAGCGAAATGAATAAAGCAACAATGTACTTTTGTACTATCATGTAATGTATGTGAAATCTACATAATCACTTCCAAAATTCACTACAAATCACCAAACATGTCTAATCCATAAACGGTTTCATCCTAACCCTAAATCCAAACACCCCTTTTCATCACCAAAGTTCCACCCCGTAACTACAATCCTTCTTAACAATCTTCGCCTGCACCGTTAACGTATCCACCGTCACATCACAGTCCACCTTAACGGTGATCTTCCACGTCTTAACGGACCCAACTTTGATTTTTACTGGCGCCCTCAGCTTCAACGTTAACGGCACCTCCCGTTTGTTCTGCGCATTCACCAACGCCCTCCGGTCCGAGCTCACTAGCTCAACGCCGTTACCCCTCAACGCCGTCTTAAACGCCGTCGCATTATTTGACGGCTGGTAAAACGCCGGCAACGCGCCGTCACAGAGTCTCACGTCGTTATAAAACATTTCAACGGAGCTACCCTTCTCGTAGTAGATCCCAATCTTGCCGTTAGGGTTGTTGGCAGTGACGGCGATGTCGAACTCCGGCGATAACGCCGCCGGCGACAACGGCGACGTGAGGTTCATTCCCCTGACGGCGACGCGGTCGACGGCGTAGCTCGGCGCCTTCGGTCGGAAAACGAGGTAGAAGACGCCGGCGGCGACGGCGAGGAGCACGATGAGAAAGAAAATGATTCCGATGAGCCAGCAGAGGCAGCAGCAGCACCGGCACCCGCGGTTTTTCCGGCGAGTGTAGTTGTTGTAGCGACGGGCGTTCTCCGGCGGAGGGACGCGGTAGACCTGGTCCTTGGGGATCTGGATGACGTAGGTTCCCGTCGGCGAGATCGGCTTCTCCGGCGGCGGTGGAGCAGGCTTCGCAGCGGTGGCGGCGGATACCGGAGACGACGTCGTTTGTGACTCGCCAGAAACTGGGGGCGAGTTGTGCGGGTGAACTCGGTCGGCCATTGGGTGAGTCAGTGACGAGTCACGAGTTGTCTCTGCAAGTGAATGTGAAATGAATCATGAAATGTGAAGCGAGTGGTGAAGTGAGTGTTGCAGCGGCATTGTTAAGTAGGAATATAGGTAGGAAAGGCGTGTTGCGCGTAAAATGGAATAATGTACACGTCATAGGGGTATTTTTGGAATTTTAAGAATACAGCTAATTTTGAGTATTTATGTTTTTTTATTTTTTAGTTTTATATATAATTAATATTTGAAATTTAAATTTTATATAAAAATAAAAAAATATGTTTACGTTTATATTGGTGGATTGCATCAATCTCAAGTCAATAACAGTAACAAGTTTGTTGAGTCATGCATTGCACGATTGAAGGAGCGTTTTCAATAATAATAATAAAAAAAGGAGCGTTTTCAGAATATTTTTTCTTTTTTGAGTTTTTCATTCCAATGGTGACTTGATCATTTAATTGTGGATATTTGATTTGTATTTTTTTTTATTTGTTTCTAAGAATGTGAGAGTATTGTCTTCTTAAAGAGAAAGACATAGTTATTTTTAAGAATTTATTATTGGATTTACTAATTTAATACAAAAATAATATGTATTTTTTTCTCCAATAACACTTACTTTCATATTTTTAAGAAATTACAAAACTCAAATTTATAATTACTCTGATATTGATCAATAATAATTTGTGAGTAACTATTAATATCACAATTTGAATGAAATTGTATTAGAATAATTTCAAGACACCAATTATATATTCTTTTTGTTTCACATCCTTGTTGCAATTTGCTTCTTAGGAATGTGAAGTTAAACATCATATAAAAAAATCTTGATATTTAATATTCTCCCCCTATTCATGGCCAGTTTTTTTCTTCTTTCCAATTGAATGAAACTAGATGATAGATATCTCCTTGAAGAAGAGAACAAAGATGAAAATGCAACAAAACAAGAGCATGAAAGATGTAAGAGAAAGAAGAAAAAACCGAAAAGAACAACAACTTACGTGTATGAGAAATAATTGGATGATGGACGGCGTCGTTTGTTGCGTGACAAAGTGATTACCGCCGCGAGGTGATGACTCAGGTGCTCAGAACTTGAGAGAAAAGAAGAAGCAAAGGAGTGAGCACAACGAAGTTGGATTTGTGTATTTGTAGGGAGAGGTTATGGAGTGTAGAAATGTAGAATGAGCAATGATTCTTCCAAGAAGGCCACTAAATATAAATAAATAGAGATTTTATTTTTATGAACGTACATATATATATATATATATAGTTATTAGTAATTAATATTTAATTATATATTTTATTTAATTAAAATATAAATATAATATTTAAGAGATTTCTTTATCTTTTATAAGAGTATTAATATTTTTTATAATTAATGATTAATATTTGATAATGAATTATATTTAATTAAAATATAATTATTTTATTTATACTTAAATATTTATATTATAATTAAGTAAAATATATAATTAAATATTAACTATTAATTATTAAAATTACTAATATCTTTATAAAAATAAAAGATTGAAAAAATATTGATAATATTTATATTTTAATTAAGTAAAATATATAGTTATATATTAATAACTAATTAAAAAATACAGGAAAAATCTCTTAAATAAATTAAAATGAAAAATAAAAATTAGCAAAATGGATTACAGTTCAGTATGGGCTGTTACTCCTAGGTTAGACTTTTTAGAGAGAAAGAAAGCTCAAAGATCAAAGGGAAACCGGGTGGCGTGTTTGGGTGACCCCTTCTGATTTTCTCTTTCTTTAATGTGATCTCCTATTTTGTCTGCGTGTTGGTTGGCACTTTGCCACACACGGTTTCGTTTGTTTTGGATGGGCCTGGGATAATGAAAATACATAAATGCCCCGGTCGATGATTTTCATTCCCAACATGACATTGCCTCCGCGGTTTCTTGAACCTTGTGACACTGTCGGTTTGTTTTAAGAAGGAAAAGCAAAAGGGTTTAGAGATCACTTTTTTTACTTCATCTTGAGTTGATAATACGAATGTTAAAAGGGTAAAATTATAACTACAATTTGTGACAAGAGTTAAATCTGGATCGTAGAATTGGAATAATTATAATTTTTAGAAATAAAATGGATAATATCTTACACTAGAATCCCATAATGTATGGAAAGTTATCTAAACGAAGTTGTTATTATTTCAAATGCATTCATTTACATACAAAAATTGATAACTGAAAAACAATAAGCATTTTTTTCCTGCTAAATTCATCTTTTTCCCCCTCTTAATCAATATCAATTGATCTTAATTGTACACGCATACATTTAATTATTATTTTTTTGGCACAAACACGCTCATACATTTATTATACATGCATTTATTTATTGTTCAGTAAGAATTATAGAAACAAACGAATATATGCATAAACTTGATTTGGTCAATTGCCCGCTCCGTGATTGCTCATAATTTAGTGAGACTATACCATATTTGACTTTATCTATCTAAATATTTTTATTGCTTTTAAAAATAAGTGTCAATGCCTTTGTATAGTCTGAATATTTGGATAAGAAGTGATAAATACAAATCGTATTAATAAATATTGATCTAAAAAAAATATAACAATGTTAAAATAGTAAGCATAAACAACTTAAGAGACAGAAACAATAAATGATTTAATTTTAATTTATTGTCAGTGTAAAGTTTCATAACACTGTCATCCAATTATGTACTGACACATTATTAAAAATATTAGACCTTTGAGGTAATTGTTATAATAGTCAAACTCTTTTAATAAGTTGATAATACATAATTGAGTGAAAGTGTAAATAAACTTTACACTGACAGTGGATCAAAATTAAACTCAACAATAAATAGAGAAGAATATAATTGATTAATCTCAAAAGTGTGTATAACATAAGACACTTAAAGGAGTATTTATAACCCAAGAGTGAGGTATTCAAAACCAAACCAAATCCTAATCATATACAAGTTTCCCTAAAATCAAATCCAAATCAAATCATAATCAGATAATAGTTTACTGTAATAACTTTTAGACATTCACTTTTCGATATTATTCATAACATTCCCCATTGGATGTCTATTAGGGATATGCCTCATTAAAACATTACTAGGAAAAAATCCAGTGTGAAAAAATCCTAGTGAACGAAAAATAATACAAGATCATTTGTATAGGAACTGCCTCATTAAAAACCTTATCAAGGAAAATCATGTATGACAAAAACCTTCATTAAGGAAAAACGAGTGCATTATTTCTCTCCATCTTCGAAGTATCACTTAAGATATCTGAATTGACACATTCCAATCTTCTGCACTAACTTTTGGAATGACGAAGTAGGCAATGCCTCCACAAATAAATTTGTTAAGTTGTTGTTTGGACAAATATTTGAACATCTCCTTTCTTTTGAAGATCACGTGTGAAGAACAATTTTGAAGAAATGTGTTTAATTATGTCTCCTTTAGTACATCCTCCCTTATGTTGAGTTATGAAAACAATATTGTCTTCATATAAAATATTTAGAATTTCTTTCTCATAAGGCAATCAAAAAGACTCTTGAATATGTTGAATCATTGCCTCTAACCAGAAACCTTCATGACTCGCTTCATGAATTTCTATTATTTTTGCATGAATTGAAGAAGTTGTAGCTATAGTTTGCTTTGTACATTGCCATGATGTAGCTATATAAATAAACAGCTTGTTTGAGACCTAGCTTTATATGGATAAGATAAATATCTAGCATCTGCATAACCAATTGATTATAACATAAATCCATATGAATAAAATAACCATATATCAGCTATTCCTTGGAGATATCAAAGATTATTCTTAATTCTATTGCAATATCTTCTGGTGGGAGAGAAACTATATATATCTTGCTAATAAATTTAACGAAAATACTATACCAGGCCGTGTATTATTAGCTAGATACATAAGTGCTCCTATAACACTAATATATAGCACTTCAGGACCAATTAGAACTTCTTCGTTATCTTCTCGAGGCCAAAAAGGATAATTTTTCACATTGAATGATCTAACAACGTTGCTGCACTCAATGGATGTGATTTATCCATATAAAATCACTCATGATCTTTTTCTGTATAACTTGATTGATGAACAAAAAATTTCATATGCTAAATGCTCAATCTGCAAGTCGAGACAAAACGTTGTCCTTCCAAAATCTTTCATTTAGATCTTCAACAATTTCAGAAGATCTTCTACAAAAATGATGTTTTTATGACAATTTTATTACGGTGGTTCATAAAAACCGCCATTTTATACAGTATATTAGAGTGGTTTTAGAATCGCCATTTTTTACATTCATAAAATGGCATTTTTTTTTTACATAAAAAGGCAGTTTAAAACAGCCATAATATACCTCCTCCCATAACTTAAAAATGTGATTCCCTAATTTCAGATAGATCTCTTCAAACCTCTATTCCTCTCTTCGAACGTCTCTGCAAACAGTGAATAGTGAGAGCCTGCAAATAGTGACAAGTGGCGACAAGCATCAACAAGCAGTGAGTGGCTTTACTTCGTATGCAGGAAATCTAGCTAGTGGGTGGCGCTGACTTAGACTGCGGCAACCCTCACCTGATGACGACTCCTCCGATCGTGGTTTAGAGCTTGAGAGCAATAGTTTGAACTAGAGTATCAGAAAGTAAGGCAACACAGAAATCTATTGAAAGCAAGTTTTGTTGGTGAAGATTGCTAAACAGATTCTTTTCTCCTTCTTTTTTGGTATCATAGGTGTGTTTTTCTACTAGTTTTTTATTTTTTACTTGGTGAATGATTGAGTTTTCATATTTGTTTGATGATTTTTTTGTTTTCTTTTTGGGGGGTTACTCTCAAGTTTTGATTGCTAGATTGAATATCCAAGTTTGGGCTGGTAAGATCAATGTCTAATTTGTGCAAATTTTCCATTGCATGTTCAGTGTGAGGTGTTGAAACCAAAATCTTATAAAAAGGTTTAAGTACTAAATTCCTAAAAGCTATAGCTTTCCCTGTTTAAGTTTTGAGGATAACAAAAATATTTATTTAGTTTGAACAAATAAGTGTTTCGACAATAGTATTAACAAATCGCTACTTGTATGTGCGCTCATTCTGCTCTATGCTTAAAGATAACTCTTTGTGCGTCAAATATGCTATAACTCTTTGTGCGTCCAATAAATGTCTTGTATACTTTTACTATTGCTGCGTCCAATATTTGTATGCATATACTGTTACTATTTTTATTGGTTCGTCCAATACGATCTGTCTGCCAAAGCTCGAACTCAATTCACTCTTTCAAAGCTCAAGCTCTCGTCCAAGTGAAATTTCAAAAATGAAGAACTGTTCCTCATTAAATGCTAGAAAAGAACTACGGCTAGTTCACGGCGACGAGAAGAAGTCAACTAAGCCGCTTTCGACATTGTCTAACAACTACAAAGATCTGCAAATAAGAAACCGTCTGCAATCTTAGAGAAATCAGGACTTTGTTTTCACTGATTGGAATTCTCAGAGAATAAAAGTCACCGTCAGAAGAAGTTCAGCACTTTTCCAGTAGATGCATTTAATGCTACTCAGAACGGTAATAAATGTTTCCGTTGGACGATCTAGCCCTTGAAGTCTGCTCAATTTGTTCTTACTTATAAAGAGAAGAAGTAGCACTTGAAGAAAAACATGAGAGATCTTTGCCAAAAGCATCTTACAAAGTCTAAAAAGCTTTATCTCTTCTTGGATTTCCATTTACGTGTAAAAAGAAAAAGCCTTGAGATTTCTATTGTCTATTCTCTTTTGTCAGTGAGTTTCAAACTCAAGCTTTCATCTACTTTCACTTATTCATCTTAGCATTGTAAGCCTAAAGAGGCTGTGTGTAAAAGAATACTTGTGTGATTGAACCTGAAGAGGTTGAAAATACTTGTTACCTGAAGAGGTGTATAATACTTGTAATCTCGAAAAAGATTAGTTGGAAAATCCTTCTGGTTGAAGGAATTTGGACGTAGCTCTTGGTTGATAAGAGTGAACCAGGATAAATCTCGTGTGTAAGCTTCTCTTCTCTTCTAGTGTTTTTATTATATTCACTAACCTCTGGGGTTTACTATTGTGTTTATTAATAAAAGATCTTTTATTTGGTTTTAGAACGTGTTAACGGATTTCTTAAAAGTCTTTTCAAAATCCTTAGAGTCCAATAGGACTGAGCCGTGTTGGTTCTAAGCTCTTTGCTTGTCAAACTTTATCCTTCGCTGTGTTCTATTTTCTTTTGAAAAGGAAAATCTTTTATTAATCAAAAAAAGGGTTAAGAAACACAATTCAACCCCCCTTCTTGTGTTTCACTTGGTTATTTCAATTGGTATCAGAGCTCAGCCTCTTGGGTTGAGCATCTAACAGTGCAGAGGAAAAAGATCCAGTACACCCTTTAATGGAGAACGAAGGACAAGCGGTGAACAGACCACCTCTATTCAATGGAAACGACTATGATTACTGGAAGAAGAGAATGATTGCCTTTTTTGATGCCCAAAATATGGACATCTAGGACCTAGTTCAAAATGGATATCAAACACCCACCAACACAGAAGGACAGGATCTCCCTCGACCACAATGGACTGAAGGACAACGAACCAGACATCAGCTTAACTCAAAAGCCAAACATTATCTTATGTGTGCCATCACCAGATCAGAGTACGATAAAGTTCATAGTCATGAAACAGCTAAAGAGATATGGAATACTCGGCCTTAGCACATGAAGGCTCATCTCAAGTCAAAGAATCAAAGATAAGCATCTTTGGTTCACCAGTATGAGCTCTTCAAAATGGGAGAGCATGAAAACATTGATCAAATGTTTGGACGATTCCAAACAATAATCAATGGCTTGAGATCTCTGGGAAAGAACTATGATAATTAAGATCATATCAGAAAAATCCTAAGGAGTCTTTCCAGACAGTGGAGACCTAAAGTTACTGCCATACAGGAAGCAAAGAATCTAGCTTCTCTTACCATGGAGGAACTCTTGGGTTCTCTTAAAGTTCATGAGCTGGAACTTCAAGAAGAGGAAAGCTCAAGAAAAGGGAAATCAATTGCCCTTAAAGCTCACAAAGGCAGTGCGTCCAAAGCACTTAAAGCTGAAAAATCATCAGACGAGGCTGAGTCATCTGAAGATGATATATCTGATAATGACGAGTTATCTTTCATCTCTAGAAAAATACAAGCAATATGGAAAAAGAAAGGAGGTATGCGGAGAAAGCACTTTGGACGAAGGTCACCAAAGGACAGAACAGAAACAAAAGACAAGAGTCCAATCATATGCTATGAATGCAAGAAGCTCGGACACATTAAAGTGGAATGCCCTTCACTAAACAAGGAGAAAGAGAAAAGGAGATTCTTTCCAAAGAAGAAAAGAGGATTAATGGCCACCTGGGAAGATCTTGATCTTTCAACTACTGATGATGAAGAAGAAGCAGAAGAAGAAGCAAATCTATGTCTCATGGCTAACACCTTGTCAGAAGAAGAAGAAGATGAGGTAACAAACTGTGATCTTGATCTTCAGAATGCATTTGATGAGTTGTTAAATAATTCATCTATTTTAGCGGTTGAATATAAATCCTTGAAAAGAAAGTTTTCAAAATTAACTAGAGAATATGGAAAAATGTTTTCAGAAAAACAAGAACTTGAAATTTATTGTGAAAAATTAAAAACTGAAAATGATCTTTTGAAAACATCTTCTGAGTCCAATACTTCAGATGAAGTTGATAAACTTCATAATAAGGTAAAAGAGTTAACGGAGGACCTCAGTAAATTTGTAAAAAGCACCAACAACCTAAACATTTTACTCAAATATTCTAGAGACCCTCGTGACAAATCTGGATTGGGATATCAAGATACTGATAAACAGCTTTTTCAAAAAACTACTACTCAACCTAAATCTTTTAAGAATGTTTATAAAAAGAATGTTTACCTTTCCTCAATAGATCTCTTTAATAAAAGGTCAAAATATTATGGATCTCCAAGAGCTAACCAAAAAGGACCCAAAAAGATATGGGTACCTAAGGATATGATAATTCCTCTTGCAGATGTGCTTAGCAACAAGAAAAAGACACCTGTCATGGTACCTGGACAGTGGTTGCTCACGGCACATGACGGGAGAAAGGTCTATGTTCCAAGACATCAAAACTAATTCAGGAGGCTCCGTCACGTTTGGAGGAAACTAGAAAGGTAAAATAGTTGGAATAGGTAAGATTGGTAAGCATCATTTTCCCTCTATCGATAATGTTCTACTAGTTGAAGGATTGAAACATAATCTGCTTAGCATTAGTCAATTATGTGATAGTGGATCTAATGTTTCATTCAATCAAGGAGAATGTATAGTTAAAAACTTTGACGGATCCATACTCTTCACTGCTAAAAGGCAAAACAATCTTTATAAAATTGACTTGGAAGATCTTTCAGATCAAAATGTATCATGTCTAGTTTCCATAAAAGGAGAACATTGGATATGGCACAAGAAGCTTGGTCATGCAAGTTTGAGATTAATCTCTAAACTAAATAAGCATAACCTCGTAAGAGGACTACCAAAGCTTGTGTACAAATCAGATGTTCTTTGTGAAGCATGTCAAAAGGGGAAACAAATCAAAAATTCTTTTGAATCCAAAAACATCGTTTCCACCTCTAGACCACTAGAATTGTTACATCTTGATCTATTTGGTCCTACAAGAACTTCTTCACTAAATGGAAAGAAATATGGATTGGTCATAGTAGATGACTATACTAGATGGACATGGGTTATGTTTCTAGCTCACAAGGATGAGTCTTTCAAAGTCTTTTCTATTTTTTGTAAAAGAATTCAAAATGAAAAAGGCATGTGTATCAACTCAATCCGAAGTGATCATGGAGGAGAATTTGAGAATGAGAGCTTCCAATTGTTCTGTGAAGAAAACGGTATTCATCACAACTTCTCTGCCCCAAGAACACCACAACAAAATGGTGTGGTAGAAAGAAAAAATAGATCTCTTCAGGAGATGGCTAGAACAATGCTCAATGACAACTCAATCTCTAAACACTTCGGCAAGTCGTTAACATCGCGTGTTATATTCAAAACAGAATATATATTAGACCTCTTTTAAACAAGACTCCGTATGAATTGTGGAAAGGACGAAAACCCAACATCTCTTACTTTCATTCTTTTGGCTGTCAATGCTTTATCTTGAATACTAAGGATTCTTTAGGAAAGTTTGATGCTAAAGTTGACTCTGGAATTTTCCTAGGATACTCAGAAACATCTAAAGCATATAGAGTATATAACTCTCGCTCTCTAACTGTTGAAGAATCTGTTCATGTTAAATTCAATGACAAAAAGCCTGACAATGACTTGTCAGAGCTAGATGAGTCCTTTGCAGAGTTAAACTTAAAAGACAAAGGAGAAGGATCGAACCCAAAACAAAGAAGCATTGGACGATGAAAGAAAAGAAGAAACAAGCGATGGTCAAAGAAGTTGGCACTTCAAAACTTATCATCCGTAACACCAAATCATTGGTAATCCAGATGATAAAGTGCGTACAAGATCTACCTTCAGAGAATACTCAAATGTTGCCTTCATCTCTGAAATAGAGCCAAGAAAAATAGAAGAAGCACTACAGGACGAAGGATGGATCTTAGCCATGCAAGAAGAGCTAAATCAATTTAAAAGAAATGATGTTTGGACGCTGGTTCAAAAGCCTAAAGACAAGTCCATCATTGGCACAAAATGGATATTCAAAAACAAATTGGACGAAGATGGTAAGGTTGTGAGAAACAAAGCAAGGTTTGTAGCCCAAGGTTACTCACAACAAAAAGGTATTGATTTCACTGAAACTTTTGCTCCTGTAGCTAGACTAGAAGCCATACGCATCTTACTTTCATTTGCTGCTCATCATAGCATGAGACTATATCAAATGGACGTAAAAAGTGCATTTCTAAATTGTATAATCAATGAAGAAGTTTTCGTTAAACAACCACCTGGTTTCGAGGATGAAAATTTCCCTGAGCATGTTTTCAAATTAAAAAAGGCCTTGTACGGTTTAAAACAAGCTCCTCGAGCCTGGTATGAAAGGTTAAGCACATTTTTAATAGAAAACGGTTTTTCTAGAGGAAAAGTTGACACTACTCTTTTTCGAAAAGACAAAAACTCGAAATTCGTTTTAGTTCAAATTTATGTTGATGATATTATCTTTGGAGCTACTGATGAATCTCTTTGCAAGGATTTCTCCAATCTGATGCAGAAGGAGTTCGAGATGAGTTTAATGGGAGAATTAAAATTCTTTCTGGGTTTGCAAGTGAAGCAAACATTGGACGAAATCTACATTCATCAAACAAAATACACAAATGAACTTCTGAAGAAATTCAAATTGGACGATTGCAAAACAATGAGCACACCAATGCATCCGTCGTCCACACTAAGATTGGACGATAAGGATAAAAAGGTGGACGAAAAGGTATACAGAGGTATGATCGGATCACTCTTATATCTCACTGCGTCCAGACCTGATATAATGTTTAGTGTGTGTCTTTGTGCACGTTTTCAATCTGATCCTAGAGAGTCACACTTAATTCTTTGTAAAAGAATTTTCAGATACTTGAAAGGAACTACTAATCACTGGTTTAGTATTTAAGAAATCTCATGAGTACAGATTAGTTGGTTTTTGTGATGCCGACTATCTTTGGAGATAGAATCGAAATGAAAAGTACAAGTGGAGGATGTCACTTCATTGGAGGAAATCTAGTATCATGGTCCGCAAGAGACAAAGCACAATTGCTCTATCAGCGGTGAAAATTTGAATATATTTCTGCGTCCAATTGTTGCTCTCAACTACTCTGGATCAAACATCAATTAGAAGACTACAATATCTTTGAAGGTAAGATTCCTTTACTATGTGATAATACTGTTGCAATTAACTTATCAAAAAATCCTATACTACACTCAAGGGCAAAACACATTGAAATCAAACATCACTTTATAAGAGACTATATTCAGAATGGTGTGTTTGATATTCAATATGTGGATACAGATCATCAATGGGCAGATATTTTCACAAAACCCTTTTCAGAGGATAGATTCACTCTTATTCGAAAATATCTAAGTATGCATTTTGTAAAGAATTAATATTTCTTGCGTCCATTGAAGATCTCAAGGCCCAAAATGCTTTGTACTTGATAAATGGTGTGGTAAATTTCTTGATAAGACATAAATCATTTGCATTTATCTTGTTTGAAACTTTTCAAATTTCCCACGCTGAGTCAGTTTTTGAAAGGTCACGAAAGTAACTTTTTACTGCGGACGTGACAGTTGCTTTTAATACACATTTAATGTGTTTGTTTTTTTTAAAAGGGAAAAACGATTCGTTTTCTCTCAAGAAACCTTTCAGTGTAAAAACCTACCTTCTTCTATAAATATTTTCCTTCTTTACAAGATCAAATTTTTACGCCTTCAAGCCTTAAAAGAAAACTTTTGCAAAAAGAACCTTAGCAAATTTCTCTCTCTCTTTCAAATTTCCTTAACCCTAAGAAATGGCCGAAGGAAAGACCATTGATGTTGAAAGAGCCGAGGTATCGGTTGAATACTCGTTCCAAACTTCAATTTTAGCAGAATGTGGAATAAATATCAAAGAATGTCTCGTCGGTGCTGGTTGGGATAGTTACTTCAGAGAACCGGTAGAGGTTTATCCGGAATTGGTAAAAATGTTCTGGAAAGACGCATCCGCGTCTGCGACAGAGGTCAAAGGGAGTGTTATGGGAAAACCCGTTGTGGTTTCAGAGGTAACCATCTCCAACGCCACCCAATGTTGGTTGGAAGGAGCCACCATCACTTCAGACTGGGAAAAAGCTTTTGGGGGAACTGATGCTGTTCTTGACACCTTACTAAAAGAGTCATCCACGGGGAAGATAACTGCATCCAAGATGAATGACAAGGCAAGAGTATTACATCAACTTCTGAACAAGGCGGTACTCCACAAGGCAGGGTCCAAAGACTCAGTCTCTACAGTTCATGCCTTCTGCCTGTGTCATCTGATCTTTGTGTCAACAGGTCAATCTCCCTTCTCTGCTTTTTAAGAACTTCAAGAGAAGTGTACAAGGAAAAGGGAAGAAGACCACCATCTCCTATGATGTTCTCTTAACCAAGATCTTCAGAGATCAAGGTATCTTTAGTTCCCATGAGACTAAAGATGTTGAAGAGAAGAAGAGGATCTTTGGACGGATCCAAGAGCAACAAATCTTTGGACGAAGCAATCTTCTAAGGATGAAACTTCAAAGCGTCCAAGATTTTCTGGACCAGAAAGAGCCTCTAATTCCTTCAAAGGCTGAGAGTCCAAAGAAGAAATCATCATCCGTCCAAGCCATTCCCAAGCGGAGACTCATAATGGACGATGACTCTGAAGATGACCAACCCATCGCTAAAAGGATGAAGGTTGCGTCCATTGCGAGCATCCCAAAAGGAACCCGGACGAAGCTACCCATCACAAGGAAACCCTCTTCCAGGCTTGCGTCCATTCTTAAGGAACCTCTTCCTACCATTCCCTCTTCCTCCATTTTACCCTTTTCTCAACCAGAACCACAAACCTCCTTCCCAACCTCTCAAATAACTTCCTCTCCCTTAAACACTGAACCTTTTTCTTCTCAAACTCACATCATACCTTTCCAATCTCCTTCACCTTCACCCTCTCAAAAGGCCTTCTACAACTCCTCCTACCTTAACCTTTTCTCTGTGGGGGTTTCTCCCCACATTATCCCTCTTTGGGAATCCAAGGACTCTTCTCTCTCACTCACAGCAAGACGCTCCCGGTGCTGTGATGGTTGCTCAACAAAAGTTCACATCTTCCCTAGTGACCTCTCCTTCAAACCTGTCACCCTGGAAGAAATGGGACAGTTTGCGAGTCCTTATGACACCATCCTTGTCAGTGTCATTAAGGGGAGTCTTCTATTGAAGGATTTGAGATTTGTACCCCTTTCACTGATCATCTCCTCTACAACTGCCATCAAGATTCAGCCGGATCGGGTTTGTCTAAGGTTGCCAATGGTGGATTTAAATAAAAACAAAGACTTGAAAAAGTACAGAAGCCAAGCCACCTTTCCCAAGCCCATCCTCTTTAAGCCAAATTTTGGGAGCTTACGTTCCCCTGATGTTGATGTTGAATTCTTGTGGCAAGTTTCGAATAAAGGAGAAGCTGAGGAGAACGAGGCTAAGACCTTCTGGGAAAAGCACATTTGGGAGTGTGAGCAACAAGCATCTTCTTCAGGTCTAAGCGATGAAAATAAGGAAGATACTATAACTGTGCCTGGTCAGAGCTTCTAGTGTTTTCGTCCTATCTTTATGGTAGATGATCTTCTTGGACTGGCTCTGAACTCGCCATTGCCAACAATCTTCTCTTGTCTAAGCTATATCTCTGGACCTCCGTCTGACAACTTAGGCAGGCCTTATCCCTGGGATCAAATGTTTGGATACCAGAGAACTTCTCTTCCTTGGGATGTTGACCTTCCTCTGTCTGAAGACGAAGTTGAATCTGTTGTGCAGCAAATGGATGTGACTCCTCCTGCTTCCACCACTGAGTTAGCTATTGTGGAACCACAACCTTCTGCTGACATTCTCACCCAAGTGCCCCCAGCTTTTCAGGCCTACGTGAATAATCAGATGGATTTAATGTACAAGAGAGTTGAAGACCTCCTCAAATCTCTTTTTCAACAAGGGCCACCTCCTCCTCCTCCACCTTCTTCCTCTTGATTCTTTCTTTCAGCCAAGATTTTTTTTGACAATGATGTCTTTCTTTCTTTTTGTCTGATGACAAAGGGGGAGAATCATGGGAATTTGACTTGTTCCAAACAGATTTGTTTTATAATTTATACTGATTCAATAAAACTATGAATTTTTTTTTTCATCTGGTTGTTTCATTATCCTTGTCTCGTTTATTCTGTTGCCCTTATATAAATGCTTTAATTGAAATTGTGAATACTCTACTAATGCACTGTGTTGCTGTGAAGGATCTGCTCTAATTTTTAGCATGGTTTATTTCTTTTCAAAAGGTATTGTCTCTGTTAAACACTTTTCTCAAGTACTAAACTTCGATACAAAAATAATGTTACTTGCTCTTGAAACTTGTTTCGTAAAAATAAATTTCGTGTACTACGTCCAATCGACTCTGCGTCCAACAGACTTTGAGTCCATCTCTTTGAAATGTTTTTCTTAGGGGGAGCAATTTTGTTTTAAAAAGAATCTGTGTTCAATCAAATTAATAGTTTTTGTCATCATTAAAAAGGGGGAGATTGTTGAAACCAAAATCTTATAAAAAGGTTTAAGTACTAAATTCTTAAAAGCTATAGCTTTCCCTGTTTAAGTTTTGAGGATAACAAAAATATTTATTTAGTTTGAACAAGTAAGTGTTTCGACAATAGTATTAACAAATCGCTACTTGTATGTGCGCTCATTCTGCTCTATGCTTAAAGATAACTCTTTGTACGTCCAATATTCTATAACTCTTTGTGCGTCCAATAAATGTCTTGTATACTTTTACTATTGCTGCGTCCAATATTTGTATGCATATACTGTTACTATTTTTATTGGTTCGTCCAATACGATCTGTCTACCAAAGCTCGGACTCAATTCACTCTTTCAAAGCTCAAGCTCTCGTCCAAGTGAAATTTCAAAAATAAAGAACTGTTCCTCATTAAATGCTAGAAAAGAACTCTGACAGTTCACGGCGACAGAAGAAGTCAACTAAGCCGCTTTTGCTGACATTGTCTAACAACTACAAAGATCTGCAAATAAGAAACCGTCTGCAATCTTAGACAAATCAGGACTTTGTTTTCACTGATTGAAATTCTCAGAGAATAAAAGTCACCGTCAGAAGAAGTTCAGCACTTTTCCAGTAGATGCATTTAATGCTACTCAGAACGGTAATAAATGTTTCCGTTGGACGATCTAGCCCTTGAAATCTGCTCAATTTGTTCTTACTTATAAAGAGAAGAAGCAGCACTTGAAGAAAAACAGGAGAGATCTTTGCCAAAAGAATCTTACAAAGTCTAAAAAGCTTTATCTCTTCTTGGATTTCCATTTACGTGTAAAAAGAAAAAGCCTTGAGATTTCTATTGTCTATTCTCTTTTGTCAGTGAGTTTCAAACTCAAGCTTTCATCTACTTTCACTTATTCATCTTAGCATTGTAAGCTGTGTAAAAGAATACTTGTGTGATTGAACCTGAAGAGGTTGAAAATACTTGTTACCTGAAGAGGTGTATAATACTTGTAATCTCGAAAAAGATTAGTTGGAAAATCCTTCTGGTTGAAGGGACTAGACGTAGCTCTTGGTTGATAAGAGTGAACCAGGATAAATCTCGTGTGTAAGCTTCTCTTCTCTTCTAGTGTTTTTATTATATTCACTAACCTCTGGGGTTTACTATTGTGTTTATTAACAAAAGATCTTTTATTTGGTTTTAGAATGTGTTAACAGATTTCTTAAATGTCTTTTCAAAATCCTTAGAGTCCAATAGGACTGAGCCGTGTTGGTTCTAAGCTCTTTGCTTGTCAAACTTTATCCTTCGTTGTGTTCTATTTTCTGTTGAAAAGGAAAATCTTTTATTAATCATTAAAAAAAAGGGTTAAGAAACACAATTCAACCCCCCTTCTTGTGTTTCACTTGGTTATTTCATGAGGTTTACCTGATGTTTTCACTTTCCTTGCTTAATAATGGGTATGGTTGTAAGCATGTGTAAACTACAGAGTCTGTAGAAGTGCTTTTCCAAGTTATCCTTTTTAGAGCTTCACTGAAGAAATTTTAGTGCATTTAGACTATTTTTTTGTTGCTGTTTCTTTGTTAATTGATTTAGGGGTTCTTTCACTCACTTCAGTCAGTGAATTTGCATGAGGAGCAGGAAGCAACTACTCTCTTTAAATGCATCATTCAATTATATATCGATTAATGTAGTGTTGTTTGTTTTTTCACTTTGAATTTCACTATGATGAATTGATGATGGAGAAGTGAAAAATTCCTTTGACAGATAAAAGAGTAACTCATTGATGGCTTTGAATAGTTTATTTTAATCAAAGAATCCTACAAAGGGTTACATTATAGTACTTTCAATAGGTTTCCTTAGGAAAAAATTGATGATATAAGTTCTTGTATCTATTAAGTTAAAATACATAGTTTTCTTGTTATTGAATTTCTTTTCTTAATTATTATCTGGGTTTTTGGTTTATGTTCTTAGTTTTCCAATTATTGAAAAGTTTGGTAATTGATATTTTTGTGTTCTCCCCTACTTTTGCTTTCTAAGTTATTACTATAAAAATGTTCTCAGACCAAATTATGTGTACTGATAAGTTGATGGTTGTTATATTATTTCATTCATGTGTACTGTTGATATTGCTAACCTATGGAATTCATCCTCTCATTTTGTGTTTAATTATGTAATGAATTTTGCTTAGTGTTTCGATGGACACCAGTGCTTGGATTTATTTTCAATTCTGTAATAATGATGTTTGATAAGTCTTGTTGATTTGGGATGGTGAAACTTTGTGAAATGAATGTTGTTTTGGTTTGCTTCCTTGTTTCAAGATCAAGATGTTGGCTCAATTTCCCATTAATTGTTTGATTTAAAGTCTAAGACACAAGAGGATTGTGTATGGTAGCTCTATTTCTTGCTTAGGATGCATTTAGATGTTTGCTCATGTCTGTTTGGTTGACCATTGAGATTTAAATATCTGTGAATGCGTGAAACAACATGAAAAACAAGCAAGGAGTTTGGGGTCTTTAATGCTATTTTACTTGTTCATGATTGGCTTGCCTTTAGGATTACTCATGGGATTCCTAGTATTAATGATTAATAGTATTTTGACTTCCTAGTTTGATTGTTCTTGGTCATTCCATATAACTTCTTAAGGAATAGTTGGTTTGGATTTCCACAAGTGTTCAAGTTCAACGATTTCTGATGGCAGGCTTAAGATTTGAATAAGAAATTATTTGAAGTTTGTGATTTGATGCTTTGTGGCTAGTACAACAGTTTCTAAAATGGTTTAAGGTGTCATTGGATTTTTGTGATATAAATCATCTTGGCAAACTAATTAGATAGGTTTCTTAGGTTTTTTGTGGTCTTTAGTCATTTTTATTATGGGTAATTTGGCTTAATTTGTAATCCAATGTTAATAATAGGATTTGCTTTGTTACTATTGTTGTATTGTTGTCTCAAGTATTTGACTTCATTATGGTAATTTGATATGATATCCAATTTCAATATTAAACATTTGTTAGGAATGTGTTTGGATATATGATCACTTGACTTATTTTAAACAGGGAGTATTTGATTAATATGCATATCCTTCATGTCCAATGGTCTATAAAAAGGTGATTTTTCTCCTCTTCACCAACTGTCCATCGTCGTTTGAAGGTTTATTTCCTTACTTGCATTGTTTTTTTGTAATTTCCTTACCTTCATTGTTTTCCCCAAACCCATGTCATCTCCCAAGATTCTAGTAAGGTAATAGTTGTTTAATTATATTTATCTCCTGTCCAAAGTTAGATTAAGGGTTACTTTAATAGATTTTTTCCAGAGCAACCTAGAACAAATTGCAAGGTCCATTGATGGGGATAAAAGATGATGCAAGGCC
The DNA here is from genome assembly GCA_023212625.1 of Styphnolobium japonicum. Lineage (NCBI taxonomy): Eukaryota > Viridiplantae > Streptophyta > Magnoliopsida > Fabales > Fabaceae > Styphnolobium > Styphnolobium japonicum. Next base: position 10,808,859 of record JALBWW010000010.1, read on the forward strand.
AGAAAACAACAAAGTGAACAAGGGTGAAGGAAGGAAATGTATAAAACACAAATCCTTATGGCATGTTTATTTCAGAAAATGTTTAGAAGTAGTGACCAATGAAGAGTAGCGAGGTGACAAGAGGTTGTCGAGACCTCGTCAAATAATAAAAATTACCGGTTCGCAAACTAATTTGTAGTATAGAGCATGAACCGAATCGTCTCTCAAGGATCCAACAAGAACAAAGATTTAATCAAATCAAGATAATTAAAAGGGGGTTTTGATGATTTATAAAGATAATACACTAGTTGAATTAAAGGAAAGTAATTAACAAATTTAAAGAAACAACCAATCCAAGGAAATTTACCGATCTTGAGTGTAACTCATCATTGATCACAAGAAATTCACTTAATTGCTAACCATGTTCTTGGCCTTAGATCACATCAAGAAGCCTCAACATAATCCAAGAATTCTTTACTAGATAAGCATCTAGGATTTGATTAACCAAGGTTAGATAAAGTAAGCACCATCCAACATAGATTAACTTAAGATCTAGAATTTAACCAAGCTAAACAATCTATCAAAAAGCTTTAATACATTGTTTAATCTTTATGATCCTCTTTGAATACATGATAATAAAGCTATTACCACATCAACATCTAAATCAAATTAAGCAATTTAATCTAGATAAAAATCAAAAGAGGAAGAAGAGAAACTTGAATAACAATTAAGCAATATGAACAAGTAAACCAAGATCTCCAAATTAAACAACAAGATGGCTAATCCCTTGGATTGATTATGAGAGCCTAGCCTTCCATGGATGGGAAGGAAGAACTCAGAATTTAAAGAACAAAAACGAAATTGCAAAGAGAATGGAGAAGAAGAGAAAGAAAACTCTCACAAATACTTAAACTTTCTTGAAACTTACTTCTAAATTGAATCTCCTAATACAAAGAGGTTGGGTCTATTTATACTAATCCTAGAAGCCAATTTGTACATGTACATAATCTAAATACAAGCTATAATAATATGAAAATTGTTAAAAATGGAAGCTTGATGCATGGTTGGTAGCTTGGTGCATGGTAGGTGGGTTGGTGTATGGTTGGTGGCTTTTAGTCAACAACTCTTATCCGACTTCTGGCTTCAAATTCATCACCTAGACGGTGTATTTTGGCTTGGATGTCTCATCAAAGTTGTAGCCAGTTGTCTCCTTGAAAATCTCCAATTTGAATCATGTCATTTGGACTTTTAGAACTCCAGAAATGCCAAAAACACTTCACCTACCTCAAGTTAGGTTGGAAGAACGTGTTTCCAAATTCAGACCAACTTGTAGCTTCTGAAGCATGCCTAAAACGACATCTATTGACAAAATGGTCTTCATTGAAGTTGGAGATATGGGTCTTATCTTTCAAGTGACCAAGTTTCAGCCCAAGAGGAGGCCTATAACCCACTATATAGTCCAATATGTACATACTGCCCAGATGGTTCCGTGACAGCAAACCTACTCTGCATTGCAGGGATATTTTGGACCCTTAGCATTCCGATCCAGCTCTTGAGTTCTTCATGAAACTTGTAGAACATTGTCTTAGCTTTCCAAAGACACCAAGATCACCTCAATTGGATCACCGAGTCCCAAGTTATGACCTAACCAAGGAAGAAAGGTCAAAATGCATCAAAATCCGAAAATTATTCAATATTTGCATTAAAGCCCAATGAAGCCCAACAACATTAAACTCATCTAAAGTACTAATATTGGGCACAATAAACATCTAATAATGCCTAATACAAAGCTAACATAAGTGTCTCAAATTGATTGATCAAATTCCCCCACACTTAAGCTTTTGTACTCCTGGGCAAAACACATAACAACGAAACTAAAGAAAAACAAGAAACATCATATTATTAAACTAAAAACATAAAAACTGATTGTACCTAATCTAATCCACTTCCGTAGGAAAACACGATGGCACTTAGCATGTGCCACAAGCCTTTAAACCCCTAGGTGTCCCTAGTGGACGAGTTATAGTCTCGTGAGGGTTTACCAGGATGATACCCACAAACATGTAATATTTTATTTAATCAATTCAACTAATTTTTATATACAAGCATTGTATCAAATATAAACCATAATTAATAAGTCAAGTATGCTTAACAAAGAATAGTTAAATCATACCATTTGAGAATAAAGTATAGCATAATCATGCTTTAATCAGAAATAGGCATGTTCAAATTGAGTAAAATTCCTCACTAGTGACACTCAAATCACACAAGGTGTTTAGGTTAACTGTTTACGCTCAACTCAGTCAAACTATGAAAGTATTTTACCATAGGCTTGCATATACATCAATTCTCCACTACTTAGATCAAATAAATTGCAAAAATCAAGAGGTCTTTCAAAAAGGTTGTAATAGAACTTATAAGGTGAAGGAAGGAAACAATATGGATAATAGCAGGTTAAAACAAAAGAGAATAAAAGAGCATTGAGGAGTAACTCAAGTAGAAAGAATAAATTTTTTACCAAAAACCATAAAATGCTCATTCTCTTCACACATTCCTTCCTTTTTCTATTCTTTTATTTTTCTTTCTTTTTTCTCTTTTTTTTTGTTTTTTTTTGTTTTTTTTTTGTTTTTTTTTTGTACCAAGCATTTCGTATCAGCACACCAATTCCCCCACACTTAAATCATTGCAACCAAAAGAACTTCTCCAATAAGAAAATCAATGCTCTCCCATTCCCTAAGATAAGGTAAAACATGATTTTTTTACTTAAGGCTTGTAGTGAGTTAAGAACAATGAATGGACAATTAGGCTCAAAGGGGGTTAACAATGGGATAAATGGAAGGTAGGCTTATTTGGCCAAAGTAGCTAAGTCAAGAAAAAAAATGCCTCTGTCATTTTCATGCAACATACAGACCAATGTAATCTCAAATCGATTCAATGCAAGTTCTAGAAAATAAATTCATAATTGACATCACTCATGAAAGAAAATAAACCAAGTGTAAGTATCAAACTTGGAAAAGCCCAAAACTCACAAAGGTATGAAACATTCACTCAATTCAATCATGCCTTCTTCCTAATATCCACAATCATATACACATGTATATCATGAAAATGATTCAACTATAAACTGTTTTGCATACTTTTATCATCAATTAAGCTCAGATTTAACACATGCTTGTATCAAAATTAATTGAAAAGATCAAAATGAATTTTTTTTATTATTTTTTTATTATTTTTTATTTTTATTTTATTTTTTTTATTTTTATTTTTTTTTTTTTTATTTTTTTTATATGCAAGAACAAAATAATTTAAAACATACTATGAAATGCAAGTTAAGATGCGTCTCAAGAGCAAAACTACTCCTTACTCTACCATCATACATCTAATAAGTTAGTAACAATAAAGATTAGCTTGTTAGTTTTTTTTTTTTTTTTAAAACTATGTACATGGTAATGTCAACTATCCCTCCCCCTAACTAATTAAAGACATTGTCCCCAATGTCAAAATAAAGATAGGTAGAGTGTAGAATGTCTTACCAGAAAACTGCAAATCGAGCCTGAAATAAGAAAAATTACAAAAAACTAAAACCGTAAGAGAAAACAAAAATTCACAAAGACAAATTCAAATCAACTTTTGCCTTTTTCTTTCTTTGCCTTGTTCCCAATTCCGTGGTGCCATTCTTGGATCACGTTGTGGTACAAATTCATTTAGTTGATCGAGCAATTGATCGGGAGTTGCAGTGATTATAAGACTTTGACGTGTCGCTTGTGAGATGAACCCTTTTCTCTGACATGATCAAGAAAACAAAACAAACTGTCATAAAAACCATTAACATTTAATATACCTATGGGTTTTTGGTGAAAGTTCTGCTGTGACCAGGATATAATTTGAAAGAGCTCTTCCAAAGTTCCAAAACCACCAGGTAGGGCAATAAAGGCATCAACATTTGCTATCATAATGTTCATGCGTTGGTGCATGCAAAATACCATTACTTCATCCCCTAATGTTTTTCCAATGGGCTTGCTGGTAGATAAAGGACTAGGAATGACACCAAGGACTTTGCCACCTCCTAAATGTGCAGCAGTCGCTACACAACCCATTAACCCAAGACTACCTCCTCCATAAACTAAATGGATTTCTCTCTCAGCTAGCACTCGACCAAGATGGTGTGCAATATTTACAAACTCTTTATCTTTCCCAGGATTAGATCCACAAAAGACACAAACACTCTTGATCCGAAATGACTCAAGTGACTTCCATTTTTTTTCTCTTTGTTTTTTTTTGTACTCTCACCTTATCAATGATCTGAAGAGAGCAAGGTGCATTATTTAAAGGCATCAAAACTCAAAGGTAATAATTACACCTATAAAGGAGGGGTAGATCTGCGTGTCAGATAAGTTTGAAAAATAAGCACAGAAATGATAATAGCTATATGACAGAGATAAAAGGCTAATCTATATGTGTCAGAAGAAGTTTGAAAATATGCAACACATATTTCAAAAAATACGCCTATTTGTTTTTTGATTTTTTTTTTAATAAACAAGAAGAAAAAAGGAAAAATAAAAAAAATACTTACAGGAGGTATGATTGTGGCTCACACTTTCCTCTGGTTTTACGTCCAGTAACGGCTTGAATGCTCTCTATGGGCCGATGGTCGGCTTCCCATCCAATTTTCTTAAAAATTGGCAAACAGGGTCTTTTTGAGTCAGATTCCCGAGACTATAACGCTCATGTTCATCTTGGAATATTGGCCATAAATCAAGAAGTACTCTCTGCACATCTCCACTAGGATGCGTCTCAAGAGTCAATAGAATGTTATCTAAAGACTCCTTACTCATGCCATCCTTTATGAAGTTAATTTTATCATCTCGGTTTATAGACGTCATTCCAATTGATTTACATTTTGTGTTACAGGTCCATCTTGCACATTTATAGCAGACCCGTAACCTTTTTGCTCTTCTCTTCTTTGCATATGAACTTTTGCCTAGCCCTGGCATATATGAAACAAGAGCGTCAGAAAATTCACCTTTGAGTCGGACCTTTGCTTCGATCAACCAGCGTATATCCACAGGGATGCCTTTGTGCATAAGCATCCTTAATCTCTCAAACCTTGCACAATAAATGTTAGTTAAAGCATTTTGAGGGAGAGAAGGGAATTGCTTGCGGAGATTAACAAGCTGATTATCCATTTCGAAAGAAAGAAGAAAGAGAAAAAAAATGAGTAAAATTATGTACAGATTTCAGTGTTTGTGGGTAACTGAAGGGACCGAAAAAGATTTTCACGAATCCGTTATCCGCCATTTAACCGGTGAAAAATCATCTGTCAACGAAAAATAAACAAAATTAAGACAGAAAAATCAAACCCTGATAGATTTTCTCGCTTGGCACCAAGTTTCTGTCTCGATTCCTGTGATTGCAAATAAGTCAAAGTTGAAAGATGAAAGAGTTAGAAAGCTTGGGTTGCCTCCCAAGAAGCGCTACTTTTAATGTCCTTAGCCAGCGTGATTGAAGATTTTGCACGAGCGATGGGTCCTCCCCAATAATGATTCAATCTCTGGCAATTGACATTAATCGTGGCTTTTTCTTTTCTATTTTTTTTTCTTTTGTCTTCTTTTTTTTTTTTTTTCAACACAGTAGTGATCAATCATGGTAGAGGGCATCCTGCAGTTGAACTTCCTCCACGAGGTTCTCTTGAGCTCCTTCATAAAAATTTTTGAGGCGGTGACCATTAACTTTGAACACTTTGTTGGTGGCTTCACTCTTAATTTCCACTGCACCATGAGGAAAAATGTTAGTGACAACAAACGGACCGTCCCACCTAGACCTTAATTTACCAGGCATCAACTTAAGGCGAGAATTAAACAAGAGAACTTTTTGCCCAACTGAAAACTCCTTCCGAAGAATAAACTTATCATGGAAGGCTTTGGTCTTTTCTTTGTAGAGTCGGGAGCTCTCATAGGCATCTAAGCGGATCTCTTCCAATTCCTGTAACTGCAACTTCCGCTCTATGCCAGCTCCGGCCAAATTCATGTTGCATTGCTTCACAGCCCAATATGCTTTGTGCTCAATTTCTACTGGCAAGTGGCATGCCTTACCATAGACTATCCGATATGGAGACATCCCGATTGGAGTTTTGTAAGCGGTCCGGTAAGCCCAAAGAGCATCCTCAAGCCTCATGCTCCAATCCTTCCGATTAGGTTGGACTGTTTTTTCAAGTATGCGCTTGATCTCTCTATTGGAGACCTCGGCTTGACCATTAGTCTGGGGATGGTAAGGTGTAGAAACTTTATGCAACACGCCATATTTCCTCATCAATCCCTCCATGCTCCGGTTACAGAAATGGGTGCCTTGATCACTGATGATAGCTCTTGGGATTCCAAACCTGCAGAAAATCTGTGATCTAACAAAATCCACAACAACTTTGGAATCATCAGTCTGAGTGGCTTTAGCCTCCACCCATTTTGATACATAATCAACAGCTAGCAAAATGTAAACATAACCAAAGGAAACAGGAAAAGGTCCCATGAAATCAATACCCCATACGTCAAAGATTTCACAATATAGTAGAGGTTGCTGGGGCATCTCATTCCTGCGAGAAATGTTCCCTGTTCTCGACCTTAATCGCTCACAAGACTTACAGAACAAATATGCATCATGAAACAAGGTAGGCCAATATAAACCAGAGTCTAAAACTTTCCTAGCTGTACGTTGAGGCCCAAAATGTCCACCACATGCAAATGCATGACAAAAGCTAAGAACAGAATGAAACTCTTGATTAGGCACACATCGCCTAATAATTTGGTCACTACAAAATCGCCACAGATATGGATCATCCCACACATAATATTTTGATTCACTCTTAAGTTTATAAATTTGTGCACGAGTGAAATGTGAGGTAAAAAAAAGAATCAACCAAAAAAATCACCATATCAGCAAACCAAGGGAAGGTGTTCTTACCTTGCAGCTGCATAAGCTGCTCATCTGGGAAGGAGTCCCGTACAGGGAAGGGATCTGAAGCCCTTTCAATGCGGCTCAAATGATCTACCACTAGGTTCTCTGCTCCACTCTTGTCACGGATCTCTATGTGAAACTCTTGGAGCAGTAGCATCCATCTTATTAGTCGGGGCTTTGCCTCTGGCTTCTTCAAAAGGAACTTCAGAGCTGCATGATCAGTAAACACAACAACCTTAGAACCAAGCAAATATGATCTAAACTTATCCAAAGCAAAAACAATGGCTAAAAGTTCTTTTTCGGTTGTGGTATAGTTGGCACAGCAAGATCTAGAGTTCTGGAAGCATAGTATATCACATGAGAAGCTTTCCCCACTCTCTGTGCCAAGACTGCTCCTACTGCATAGTTAGAAGCATCACACATTAACTCAAATGGCAATGTCCAGTCAGGTGGCTGGATGATAGGGGTACTAGTCAAGGCCTGCTTCAAGTGGTTGAAAGCTGCCTTGCACTTGTCATCAAAATTGAACTCCATATCTTTCTGCGATGGCGGGAAAGTGGAAGAGCAATCTTCTTTGAAGTCGGCAATGAAGCGCTGTAGAAACCTGCATGACCAAGAAAAGAACGCACTTCCCGCACGCATGTGGGGTAAGATAGACAAGTAATTACATCAATCTTGGCAGGATCTACCTCAATGCCCTTACTGGATACTACATGGCCTAAAACTATACCTTGTTCTACCATAAAATGGCATTTCTCAAAATTTAGCACAAGGTTAGTCTCAATACATCTTTGCAGTACTCTAGATAGGCTGGCTAAACATGAATCAAAAGAAGAACCATAGACAGTAAAGTCATCCATAAATACCTCCATGCATTCCTCTAAGAAATCAGAAAATATGCTCACCATGCACCGTTGGAAGGTACCAGGGGCATTGCAGAGGCCGAAGGGCATCCGTCTGTAAGCAAAGGTGCCGAAGGGACAAGTAAATGTGGTCTTCTCCTGATCCTCCGGTGCAATGTGGATTTGGAAGTATCCAGTGTAGCCATCTAAAAAGCAGTAATGGGACTTACTGTACCAACCGCTCCAAAGATCTGATCAATGAACGGAAGGGGGTAATGATCTTTCCGAGTGGCTTGGTTGAGATGTCTGTAGTCAATGCAGACTCTCCAGCTATTCTGCACTCGGGTTGGAATGAGCTCATTCTTCTGGTTGGCCACAACAGTCACCCCGGATTTCTTTGGAACTACTTGCACCGGGCTCACCCACTTGCTGTCAGAGATGGGATAGATAATGCCAGCCTGCAGTAGCTTGGTCACTTCTTTTTTCACCACATCTAGAATGAGAGGATTCAGTCTCCTCTGGGGTTGTCTCACTGGTTTAGTTTCCTCCTCAAGTAATATCCTGTGCATGCATGTGGAGGGGTTAATACCAGGAATGTCTGCAAGTGTCTAACCAATTGCCCTTTTGTGTTGCTTCAAGACTTCCAATAATCTGGTTTCTTGCTCAGGTTGGAGGTGTTTGGCCATTATCACCGGGAGCTTCTCATCCTCTTCCAAGAATGCATACTTCAAATGCTCGGGCAAGGGCTTAAGTTCAATGGAGGGTGGTTCTTTGGGTCGACGGTACTAGTTTTGGGCAGGAACTAAATCGCTAAATTCTTAGCGATTGCACTGCACCGCAAGGTGTGCACAATCTTGCAAAACAACATCGTCATATCCTATGGAATCAAAAGAATCACACTTAGCGGCCAGGATGAATGACAACATCATTAATAACGGATCATTGCCATTAATAATGTAATCATCAATGTCGTGAGAATTAACAACAAAGACATGACAAGTATGTAGAAATCTCGGCCACAGTGCACACATTGCATTGGGTTTACAACCAGAAAGTCCAAAGCAAGCAGAACAAGTATCACAAGCTATGCTATCAGTGTATCCTACAATTTCAGGAAACTCTGCCAACATATCAGCATGCATATCATCAACCAGTAAATCAATGACATCAAAATGAAAAACAGAATGATCCTCTAAAGGGTATTTCATGGCATCAAAAATGTTAAACTGAATGATATCATCACCAAATTCCATGGAAAGGGTACCAGCATGCACATCAATCTTAGTTTTAGCAGTTTTCAAAAATGGCCTACCTAAGATTAATGGGGGTGGGGAAGAGGCAGATTCATCTTCCATATTCAACACATAAAAATCAGCTGGGAATATTAAATTATGTACCCGAACCGTAACGTCCTCCAACACTCCTGCAGTTGTGCGAGCTCGGTTTGCTAACTGAATGACAATGCCGGTAGGCTTTAGCTCTCCCATATGCAAGGAAGTGTAAACTGACTTTGGCATTACATTGATGGAGGCTCCCAAGTCTAGCAAGGCATGAGTGAACTGTTGGTGCCCTATGGTGCAAGGGATGGTAAAAGTGCCTGGATCCTTGCATTTGGGAGGCAGGTTGGGCTGAATCAAAGCAGAGACATTTCTCCCCATACTCACTTTTTTAGTGCCCTTTAGCTTCCTCTTATGGGTGCACATCTCTTTCAAGAACTTGGCATACTTGGGGATTTGTTTAATTGCCTCCAAGAGAGGTATATTCACCTCAACCTTCGAAAAGTCTCCATAATTTCCTTATCCAAGTCGGTTTCAACCATATGCCTCATTTGTATCATTCGGTTGGGAAAAGGAAGAGGAATGTTGGAACGACTTTTTGGATGTTCACTTTTCTCGTATTGAATTTTCTCACAATCGATTTGATCCAGGTTTTACGCTTGGCCGTTGTAGGATCATTTGTCTTCTTGAATCTGCTTTCAAAGATTCGAATTAGGCTGAGAACTTGAAGTTCTTTGTAGAATCTTGTTTCTCTGGGCCAAGGGTAGAACCTGGAAGTATCTGTTGCACTGTCCATTGATTTGCTTACCACTGCGTAAAGCTATAGCACTAACATTGCCTCTAGGGTTTGGAGTGGTTTGAGAGGGTAATTGGCCAAAACCCTGTGACTTTAATTCATGAATTGATGTGGCAAGTTGACCAATTTGAGTCTCCAAGTTACGAATGGTGGTTTCGATTCTCTGTTGAAACCGGATGTTATTGGTGGCCAACTGTTTCACCAAATCCTCCAATGAGGGCTCGATTTTGTGGCTACAGGACCTTCTTCTTTGGAATGGTGGTCTACTTGGTCCAAAGATGTGGTCGAAATCGATTTGTCCTTGCTTCTTCGGAATGGTGGTCTATCTTGGTTTGGTGGTCTTGATTTGATGCATTCTCATATCTCAAATTGGGATGGTCCTTCCAACCAGGGTTGTAAGTGTTGGAGAATAAATCATATTTCATTGTTCTTCTTGATGGAATTGTGGCTTCCCAGAAATATACCAGTGCGACCCGCAGTTGGTCTTGAAACTCGTAATCATCTTGCAATGTGGGGCACGCATCTGTGGGATGAAAGGAACTAGAACATATGCTACAAACTCTTGCAGGGGTTTGCACACGTGGTTCGTGTTGTCCTATTGCCATCTGTCTAACCAAAGAAGTGAGCTCATCCAATCTATGTTCCACCCTTTGTTGATCAGCATGTGAAGATGTATTAACTTCATTGACTACTCTGGTTGCAAAGACCCATTCGAAAGTGCCAAATTGCCGAGAATTTGCCTGCCATGTTTGCAATTAAGTTTACAGCGTATTTGGAGTTTTATCTACCAATGCTCCACCACTTGCAGTATCAATCATACTCCTTTCCATTGGCATCAATCTTTCATAGAAGTATTGGATCAGCAGTTGATCACTAATTTGATGGTGTGGGCAGCTTGAGCACAATTTCTTGAATCTCTCCCAATACTCATGGAGAGTTTCACCATTGATTTGCCTTATGCCACAAATATCTTTCCTTATTGCAGCTTCTTGATGCGGGAAAGAACTTCTCCGAGAAATAATCTTTTCATGTCATTCCAAGAAGTGATGGCAACAGTTGTAAGTAATACAACCAATCCTTAGCAAGACCATCCAAAGAGAAAGGAAAGGCCCTTAGCTTGATGTGATCTTGACTATTCCATGAGGTTTCATGGTGGAGCGGACAACATGGAACTCCTTCAAATGCTTATGTGGATCTTCACCGCAAGACCATGAAACTTGGGCGACAAGTGTATCAATCCAAATTTCAACTCAAAATCAACATTAAGTTCAGATATTGAATGCACAAAGGTTGATAATTCACATCAGTGCGACCAATTCCTTAAGGGTCCTATTGTTATAGTCACCATAGTAAAATCAACGGACTCGATGTCGAGAAAGTACTATGACAGACTCAACAGATTAAAAGAGTCAACAAGATTAGGTGCAATGTCAAGTTCAAGTCCAATTCCGTAAGTAATTCTATTAGCTCTATGAATGCTACTACCGATTCTATGAATTCTATGAAGTGTATGAAATGTTCTATCAATTTCGTGGATCAAATGAATGCAAGGTACCAGGATCGAGATCTAGTCATACGACATGCGATTCATAAGAAGGTATTAGAAAAGCAATAACAACTAAAACACTAAAAATTCCTAAAACAAATACTCCAAAAAAAATTAAACAAAAATAAAAACAGTATCAAATGAATTTTAAAAATTATGGAACCACCACAGGATAAAATTTACACACAAATGCTATCCAACAAAATAATAAAAATCTTAAAAATTGAAAAAGTGGTCTAAACGATGGAATTTGGCAAAAATAAGGGTGACTTCACTGTAAACAGTGAGCCTTTCTCAGAATAATATTTTCCATTTGTGTACCAAAATTCAGATCAATCTGAGATGCCCGAACCAAAATTCTTGACACAACGCCCTTTATCCAAATTGGCGAATCCCACTTGAAAAAGCTTCAAAAACAAAACAAACACATTTGTTAGAGTTAGATGGGGTCTTGAAATGATCAAATAGTTGCCTTGGATCCCCGGCAACGGCGCCAAATTTGACAAGAGGATGTCGAGACCTATCAAATAAAATAACCGGTTCACAAACTAATTTGTAGTATAGAGAATGAACCGAATCGTCTCTCAAGGATCCAAAAAACAAAGATTTAATTAGATCAAGATAATTAGAAAAAGGGGGGGTTTTGTTGTTGATTAACAAGATTAATAAAAGTAGGAGATTCAAAGTTGTAAACAAATATAAAGAAACAACCAATCCAAGGAAATTTACCGATCTTGAGTTTAACTCATCATTGATCACAAGGAATTCACTTAATTGCTAACCAAGTTCTTGGCCTTAGATCACATCAAGAAGCCTTAACATGATCCAAGAATTCTTTACTAGATAAACATCTAGGATTTGATTAACCAAGGTTAGATAAAGTAAGCACCATCCAACATAGATTAACTTAAGATCTAGAATTTAACCAAGCTAAACAATCTATCAAAAAGCTTTAATACATTGTTTAATCTTTATGATCCTCTTTGAATACATGATAATAAAGCTATTACCACATCAACATCTAAATCAAATTAAGCAATTTAATCTAGATAAAAATCAAAAGAGGAAGAAGAGAAACTTGAATAACAATTAAGCAATATGAACAAGTAAACCAAGATCTCCAAATTAAACAACAAGATGGCTAATCCCTTGGATTGATTATGAGAGCCTAGCCTTCCATGGATGGGAAGGAAGAACTCAGAATTTAAAGAACAAAAACGAAATTGCAAAGAGAATGGAGAAGAAGAGAAAGAAAACTCTCACAAATACTTAAACTTTCTTGAAACTTACTTCTAAATTGAATCTCCTAATACAAAGAGGTTGGGTCTATTTATACTAATCCTAGAAGCCAATTTGTACATGTACATAATCTGAATACAAGCTATAATAATATGAAAATTGTTAAAAATGGAAGCTTGGTGCATGGTAGGTGGGTTGGTGTATGGTTGGTGGCTTTTAGTCAACAACTCTTATCCGACTTCTGGCTTCAAATTCATCACCTAGACGGTGTATTTTGGCTTGGATGTCTCATCAAAGTTGTAGCCAGTTGTCTCCTTGAAAATCTCCAATTTGAATCATGTCATTTGGACTTTTAGAACTCCAGAAATGCCAAAAACACTTCACCTACCTCAAGTTAGGTTGGAAGAACGTGTTTCCAAATTCAGACCAACTTGTAGCTTCTGAAGCATGCCTAAAACGACATCTATTGACAAAATGGTCTTCATTGAAGTTGGAGATATGGGTCTTATCTTTCAAGTGACCAAGTTTCAGCCCAAGAGGAGGCCTATAACCCACTATATAGTCCAATATGTGCATACTGCCCAGATGGTTCCGTGACAGCAAACCTACTCTGCATTGCAGGGATATTTGGGACCCTTAGCATTCCAATTCAGCTCTTGAGTTCTTCATGAAACTTGTAGAGCATTGTCTTAGCTTTCCAAAGACACCAAGATCACCTCAATTGGATCACCGAGTCCCAAGTTATGACCTAACCAAGGAAGAAAGGTCAAAATGCATCAAAATCCGAAAATTATTCAATATTTGCATTAAAGCCCAATGAAGCCCAACAACATTAAACTCATCTAAAGTACTAATATTGGGCACAATAAACATCTAATAATGCCTAATACAAAGCTAACATAAGTGTCTCAAATTGATTGATCACGAGGTTCTCATGTCCATATACAAATTAATAGAGAAGCCACTGTGATTATAAAATTAGGTGGCGTGTTGAGACATATATATGATTACTTACTGATAGAATATTGAACTAGTAATTCAATCATTAGATGTGCTGCTAAAGACTAAGTAGTGAAACTTGTTGACAATATTTTGGTTTCTATTTGCCTCTCATTTAAGATAAGATTGTCCTTCCTTCACAAATTTTCCCTCGTCACATCAGACCCTTGCTGTTTTTGTGCTTTAATCCCTTCCTTTTTGTATCATGCATGCTTTTTCTTATCACAAATGCTACTTTGTATCTTCCCTTTTGCTAGTTGTTTCAATTAGTTGATTGGTTCTTATACTGTTACATTGAAAATTCTGATGAAAGCTAGCAAACAATTACTGGGTTGAATATCTATTACAAATGTGCGTGTGTGTGCACTTTAAATATATATATTTGTTATATATTAGCATGAGTATCCACTATGTAGTAGGCATGGACATAATTTCTTGCTTTATAGGCTATAAGCAAGTCTCACTAAAGCACTTGTAGCATAACAATCACTTCTTATGGTTCCAAATGATTTTATCAGCATAGAAAGTCCTAACCATTAGCAAGCGACTCAATCAAAAAACTATAAATAGTCCAAAGGGCAATGTATCAGCATAATCAATACATCACTTTAATAGTTTGGTCCCCCAATAGTCTCAAACCCGGTAACAACTAGGCATTAATAGCCTATTGAATGTAGAAAGTGAAAACAAAAGTAAAATCCAACAATTCCCTTCGTGTTTCTATGCCACAATTTGTAGAATTTGTGGTAAATGAAAATGCTTATTTAAACTAAATTAAGGGTGATCAATTATCTATTGAAATTTACACTTTATATATAAAAGTTCCAATGTGGACTCTTTATGTAAGTATATAATTCTATATCTTCATTGTAAATGGGGGAAGATACTTCTTATTTGAGTTTTGGTCCAAATTTGTATGCTATCTTGTTAAAATTACGTTGACCAATCTTTTTTTTTTCTTTATTCTTATTCTATTCCTTTCATTTCATCTCTATGTGTAAAATTATATAGTACTTTTCAAGTTCGGACCAAAAATTATTGGATCCATGTGTGAAATCTCTCTTTATATTCCATTTAGAGCAGTTCTAGATAATTCTCATTGTCTTTGCATCTAAGAATTATATAATAAACTAAGGTATTGAATTTGATGAAATGCAATTAATTATTCTTGTCATGCATGAATTAGAGTATGATTGGGTAATCATTTAGCATATTTCTTTTATTTTAATATATAACTTTATTTACTTCCATGAATTAGAGTATGATCAAATTGCAATCATTATAATCATAATTATATGTTCGGGAAATTAATGCTAGTAGCTATTGGTAACTACTACTGTGATTAACCTAGTAACTGAGTTTCTTAAGAGGAATAAATTACCTGGTGCAATATTCACATCTGTGTTGGTGTTGAAGTTACTCAGGCAATAGCAAGTGACACACACACTTCACTGGTTTCGTTTACTGAAAGTTCAAAGGTTTTTTTTTTTGTACTTGGTCATTTGACATAAATATTGTATTGACATTAATTATTGTGCAATGCCTTGCATTATTTGTGTGGTTTGCATCCCTAGTTGGAGTGTGCTTTCCTACTAATGCCTCCATATTTTGTACCTTTTTTAAATTTAATTTATTATTTTTTGCAACTTATATTGATAGAGTTGCTAAATTAAAATTTTATGTTATATTACAATTTTGATTGCATAACGATTCCTTATAAGTGTTTCTTTGTCTTAGACTCCTGGGTTTATTGTTTAAATATGCATCATTGTATTAATTTTATGTTGCAATTTCATGTATTCCTTTCTAGTCATGCCGATTGATAAATATTGGATTAATAAACCACGAAACACAATTAAATATGTGAATGGGTTAAGCAAATTTTTAGATTTTGCATTTTAGCATCGATCTATTGTGTTGGAACCAAATACTGATTTTACTATCTTAATTGTTCAATAAAATTGAACCCTTCAAAGTTTTGAAGATAACAACAATATTAAATTAAAATGAACCAAATGATCTTTGAAAATAACTTATACCTTTTATGAAGTTGTATTTGTTTGGACGAAAGATCAACTCTATTTCAAAGTTTTTATTTTTTGCGTGCGTCCAATATGGTTTTCTTTACAACTAAAAATATTATTGTGTGTGTCTAATATACTTTGAATTGCTTTATTATTATAAGATATTGAATCATCCAAAGTCTTCTTTAGAGCTCAGATTCAAACATTCGTCCAAAGCCTCAAATTCAAATATAAGGACTGTTCATCATTAAATGCTGAAGAGACCTCTGATAAAGTGCACAGAAAAAAAAAATAACAAAGTACAATGTACACTGACACACCTAACATCTATACAAGATCTGCAAATGAGATCTCTCTGCTCACTGATGGGTCCACGCCAAGTGTACCAGATCATCAAGTAATAAAAACAGTGAGAAACCAGATATCGTTATCAGGGATTAGTTGCCAAATACCAAACAACGAGATTAACTACTATTTAAACTCAATTTTGGATCGAAGTGAGCTCTAGCAGCAAAATAAGATGAACACAAGAACTAATGCAATAACAATATTTTTAGTATTTTCTATTAAGCAATTCAACAAACACTTGGTAAGCAATATGAAAGAAAATCAATAAATGAAAGAGTTAGGATCAAGTTTCATTTGATTTCACTTGCTGCATATCAATTGGAATTAACACAAGCTATTATTCCTATTTTGTTGTCGAATTCTCTAAATTAATCAATTCCTAATTCCTTAGGCAATTGATCCTTTATTTCCAAATAAAATCCCTAATTCCTTAGGTGATTCAAAAAGGTAATAAGCATTAGGATTTAGAATTCAATCAGGTAACGAGCAAATCAATGACTAGTCCTAGCCCAAAGATAAGCAAGGTTCATAATCTCATAGCACAATCATACATTAAATTTCCATTCAACATATAATCCTAAAATCATTCCAAAGAGGGTTAATTCTTAGAAAGCATTAAAAAAAGAGATCATAAACTCAAAATAGAATAATAACTCATGTTAATTGAATCCAATATAAAAAACATTCAAGATTCATCAAAATCCACCTAATCCCAACAAAGGGGAGTTTAGCTAAACATAGTGAAAGAAAGAACAAGGGAAAATAAAAAGGGGATGAAGAACAATTCAAACTCCATGAAGATCTTCTCCCAAAGATGATTAAGAGTCTTCTTTTCTCCTTTAGGGTTGAAGGTCTCGTGCCCCAAGTTGCTGCTCCCAAACATTGACTTAAAAGTGATTTTATAATGTCAGGTGAAAGTTAGAAGTTTGGCTTAGCTAAGCAAAAGTTGCGCTCAGCCAAGTTTTTTGTTATTTCTCAGGTGGTCTTGCCCTCAGCTGAGCTTTTGCTGCGCTCAGCGCAGCTTGTCCAGAATAGAACCTCTCGATCTTGCTCTGTGTGCTCAGCAAAGGATTTGCTGCACTCAGCCTTGGCTTTCTAGAATGTGAAATTTCTCCTGCGCTGAGCCAAGACAAAGCTTGGCTCAGCCAAGCTCTTCCAGCATGTAAAAATGGTTTAAATTGCTCTTGAATCCCAATCTTTCCACAATGCAACCTCATGCAAGAATAAAAAGAAAAATTATTAACATTAAAAACAACTAAATTAACCAAAATTAACAAGAATTAAGTAACAATACAACTAATGAAAAATAACTAAGAATTAAGGGCAAAACAACTTAAAAAAAGTTACAAAAGAGACAAAACCACCCAAATTAAGCACACAATAACTAGATAATTGGTAGATTATCACTCACTCAGAATATTCAGTACAAGACTTTGATATTTTTAGCAGCAATGATAACCAAGCTCACGTTTCAAGAGAAGACAAACACATTATCTGTGTTACGCATTTGATGCAGCTCAGAATGGAAAATTTTATTACCGTTAGACGAATAGCTCTTAAAGACAAGTTTAAAGCTCTGAAGCATATAAATGCAAGGTGTCTTCAAAGATTTGTAGTGACGAGCATATACAAACATAGTCAAGCTTTTGACAATTCATTCTTACACTTTCATATTCTTTGTATAAAGTTATTCAAGATACATTGAGTTTCATTGTTACTATTCTTACACATCGTGAGTTATTTGTTGAGTATTTTTGAACACTACTTTTTTACTCTGTGTAAAGCCTGAAGAGGCTAGTGTTAAAGAATACTTGTGGTTAGGACTTGAAGAGGTTGAAGAATACTTGTTACCTGAAGAGGTGGAGAATACTTGTAATCTTGGAAAGATTAGTGGAAAATCCTTCTCATCGAAGGGACTAGACGTAGCTCTTGGGTTTTAAGAATGAATCAGTATAAATTAGCTGTGTGATTCTCTCATCCCTTTTATTTTGCTTTATTCTTTCCTATGCTAACGTTTGTGGATTGCTATTGTTGTTTTTAACACTTTCTTACCTTTGGTTTTAAAGAACTTTCCTAGCGTCCAAATATTTTACTTAAAAAGGATTTCTGCGTCCAAAGCTCTATTCAAACTGTTTTGCATCCAACTCTTATTTGAGAAATTGTTTTCACAAAAATTTTCCAAGTATTAAAAACACAATTTAACCCCCTTTCTATGTTATATTTATTCAGTTCATATTGAGGGGCATACAATAAAGTGTCCATGTCCAAAGTGTGGTTTTAAGAGATGTAGTACAAGAGCACTTGACTTGTAGGCCTTTCCAAAAAAATTACAAAGTATTGGCATGGTGAAGAATCTTATGTAATTGAGGCGAAGACTTTTGAAAGCACACATGTCATACAAGATACTTTGCAGCCCAAAATGTAATGGGAACCATGATCAATAATGCATTTGGGTTGACTAGGAACAATGTCCATGAACTTGGTGCTACCTATGAGCCTGTAAATAGAGAAGAAACTTCAAATTAAGGGTATATTGAGGTGTATAATGAAGATTCTATAGAGTTTTATGAGTTGCTCAAAGATGGTAATCAAGAATTGTATTAAGGGTGTACGGAGTATTCAAAATTTCCTTTTCTAGTAAAATTGTATCATATAAAGTGCTTGTGTAGAATGAGTGATAAACCAATAACTATGATACTAGAATTGTTAAAAGATGCCTTTGAAGATGCCCAAATTCCTACTTCATTCGACGTGGTTAAGAAAACCATTAACAAACTTAGGCTAAATTATACCAAGATACATGCATGCCCAAATGACTGTATGTTATATTGGTATGAAGGTGATGAATACTTGCAAGCATGCAAAAGATGTGGTACATCTAGGTGGAAGAATAAGAAAAAGAAGCAACCTGCAAAGATTTTGCGATATTTTCCTTTAAAGCCGAGTTTGCAAAGATTGTTTGTGTTCTAAGACTGCTGAGTCAATGAGATGGCATGTGTTGGAGGGTAACCAAGACGGATTGATGAGGCATCCTAAGGATTCTGAGGCAAGGAAAACATTTGATTTAACTCACCTGGAATGTGCTACGGATCCTCAAAATGTACGACTTGGCCTAGCTAGTGATGGATTCAATCTTTTTGGAGCCATGAGTACGAACTATAGCATGTGGCTAGTGGTTCTAATATCATACAATCGTCGTCC
Organism: Styphnolobium japonicum; assembly: GCA_023212625.1. Taxonomy (NCBI): domain Eukaryota; kingdom Viridiplantae; phylum Streptophyta; class Magnoliopsida; order Fabales; family Fabaceae; genus Styphnolobium; species Styphnolobium japonicum. The sequence goes on from JALBWW010000010.1 coordinate 10,828,058, forward strand.
TTGGGAGTGCATGAAGCAATCTTCTTTTATCCTCTCAATGATCATTCCTGGAAAACAAATAACAGGGAATAACATAAATGTGTACTTACAACTTCTTATCCAAGAGTTAAGGGAATTGTGGCATAATGGAGTCAAAACATTAGATTCTTTAAAGAATGAAATGTTTCAAATGCGAGCAGCTCTAATGTGGGCGATTAGTGACTTTCCTAGGCTTTGTACCTTATCTGAGTGGAACATACACACTAATCTTGCTTGTCCCACATGTAACTTTGATGTTATCTCTTGTAGACAGAAGCATGGTAGAAAATAGTGTTTTATGGGTCATCGTCGTTTTCTTGAAAGGGCTCATTGACTTAGATTGAGTCAAGTTCATTTTAATGGGAGAATTGAGCAAAGGGATCCACCAATAACATTGTTGGGGTTAGACGTTTTGAAACAACTTGAGGGCATTAGTGTTACCTTTGGGAAAGTACTAGAGTCAAATGATAAAGGTAAAAGAACTCAAGGGATAACCATTGTTGAAGATGGATCTAGACAATGGAGGAAGAAAAACATATTTTTTTTATCTTCCTTATTGGGAGTTTAACTTGTTGCGTCACAATTTAGATATCATGCACATTGAAAAAAGTGTATGTGACAATGTGATATACACTTTACTCAATGAGACTAAGAAGTCAAAAGACAATCTTAATGCTCGGAAGGATATTAGAGAAATGGGTATAAGGAAAGATCTTTGGCCCGGTGAGAGTGGAAGATATCGTCCATCTTTGTTTACAATGTCAAATGCAAAGAAAGATGTATTTCTACGGACTTTGAAGAATGTCATAGTGTCAGATGGGTACTTAAGTAATATTGATTGGCGTGTTGACTTGAAGCAACGAAAACTCTTTAGAATGAAGAGCCACGATTGTCACACTCTTATGGAGAAGTTATTACTCCTTGCCATACATAATGTTTTACCAGACAAAGTGAGTGCAATGATAATAGAGTTGTGTTCATTCTTTTGACAATTATATGGAAAAAGCTTAAGTATCTTAGACCTTGACAGGCTCCAACCTCGAATTATGCCTCATTCTTTGTCACTTAGAAATGTTGTTCCCTCTATCATTCTTCACAATCTTGGTTCATTTAACTTGTCATCTAGTAGGTGAAGCAAAACTTGGAGGCCCAGCACATTATCGGTGGACATATCCTATTGAGAGGTAAATATCTTATTGCTTTATTGTTGTTATTTTTTAAGGCCAAATAGTTAGATATATCCCTTGACTAATACTCAATCTTTCCCTTGACTACACACAAGTATTTGCTTGGCAAGCAACTACTCACACTTTCCTTATTTAGACTTATTATTAGTTTCCTGAAAACAAATATCTCACATATGCCTCACATATATTGATATTAATTACAACTCAAAATTAAATAGGAAACTAACAATAATTATCAAAGAAAGAATTTAGATCAAACCCAACAATTACACCCTTGATTCAAATTCCATCTTCAACAAACAATTTTTAAATTATAAATTCGGTTAAACCCAAACAAATAGTAATACTAAGTATGAATGAAATGGGTGACACTTTGAGTATGAAATTAAATGATAAGGAATTGAAAATGATGAGTCTTAAATTTTTGTTGAATGATAATGTAATCGTGTTTTAACTAAATTGTAGGTTACTAATTGATGATTTTACTTAAGAAATAGATAATTATGAAGCCTTTTACCTATGATTAGCTAGGAATTCAGGAGGCTATGTGAAAAGGGAGAGGACTAAATAATCCATGCATTAGTTCTATTTTATGAGAAGCTGAATTTTCTTAAGAATGTTACATGTTTTAGACGAATTTTGTTCTGTCTGAAATTTTCGTCCAAAATTTACACTATTCAAGTAGTGCATGTAGTAGTCATATAGGTATTGACGATCATTGAAGGTTCAAATAAATAAGCTTCAATTTGAATAAGAATGATGAAATTAAGTATTTTTTAGTTATGAAGTGAGCATAATAAATTATTGAGGTTTTTGAGTGCCTTGATTTTAGACACTATTTGAGATCAAATTGGAAGACTGACATGGATTTTTCTTATGAAATTTGGATATATTAATTATTGATATGTTAAGTTCATACATATGATACTTTAGGAATTTATAAGCTCTGTAACTAGGTGAAATAATTATACTTCGGGGGTTGAAGTGAAAGGTGAATAATAATTCTATATTGATGATTCTATTGCGAGATAGGTCTAAAGTTGTGATTTTACATGATTTTAAATATTTTAATGCATGATGTTATTCTCATTTTTGTACTAAAAATTATGAATTTCTCATAATATTTGAAAGGCAAGAGAACAATGGACATGCAGTCCCTTTTTAGCATGTTTTGAAGACTACATATATTTTGTAAAACCATGTAACCACATTGATAGAATCAAATAATTATTTTTTAGAAAGAAAATCACCCATGTTTAAGTTTGTAGAAACGGCCTTGGATCCATGTATAGTTATGATAAATCCGTGAGAATGGCTCCAGATCATGTTGGTGTATACTATGATGCAATTTCTTTGGTTGGAGTAATAAGGGGAGAGGTTGTGGTGTGGTGGATGGAGATAGAGATGAAGATGGAGGGTATTGGTTACCACTTAGCAAAGTTTAAGTGGATCCATCTATGAAGTAAAAGGAAACAAGTACATCTTTAGAGTTTTTTTTTTAAAATTTGTTCTTTTGCTTATAGGGAGCTAATTACCTTTTGGTGGTGCCACCAATTAAGTAATGCTCAATTTGCCAAATCTATTATGCAAAGGGGAATAATACATTGAAGTTTCTAATAGAGATAATGGAAACAATCCACAATACAAGTACATGAATTTGAGGGAAACTATCCACAATACAAGTGCATGAATTTGAGGGAAACTATCCACAGTACAATTATGAGTTCGAGGGAAAAGATAATACTAAGTTAACAATATTAGCACATTTATCTTGCATTTTCTATATGATTTTGCACAATTTACTGATCTAGATTGGACTTAGAATGGTTTTTGGTGGTTTAAACAAAGAACATCCAAATTTCATTACCATTAAGATTAGCAAAATCTAGAAAATCTTGAGATTCAATTCATTTCATATGCTAGTGCTACAAGCAAGAGCAGCAAAAGAATGTAGCATAACATCATTGATATAGGCTAGAAAATATGTGATTGGTTAGACTTTGTCTATCCCAACTACCATTTGTCAATGCCTTTCTTGTAATCTCTTGATTTTGTGCTGGGAACTTGCATTTGCTAGTTATCCTATAGTGCCAAATATTTGTGAGTTATAGATTGCAAAAGATGGATATTGGTGGCGAAAACAAAGTAAGCTAACATAACACATATAAGGCAAAGGAGCATGAAAAATGACAATCAAGCAAGAAACTAATAAGCTATTCATCCTTAACTTCCTTGAAAACATTTCCTAGTTTCATAGGGAATCCCATGACTACCTTTTAGCTGGCTATGAGATTGAGTCAATGAACTAGATGAGAGAATAAGATTGGATTGAGTCCTAACCCTAAAGTATAGGTCTACTATGGGTGAAGTGGCTTTGGGCCAAAAAAACAATGGGCAATACCATATGATAACGAGTCACTTAGGATTTGATGGTTTGATTATAAAGAAGATTATTCACGTTCTTATTGTTTTTGAACCCAAAAGGAAAGAAATTTACATTCTTACCATTTTCAGCCTTGAAATGTAGGAAAATAACGTCCTTATCCTTTTTGGCCCCAAAAGGAAAGAAATGTACATTTTTATCCTTTTCTTTCCCAATTATGTTCTTATCCTTTTCAACTCAAAAGGAAAGAGAGTTTAACTCAGTTATCCTTTTCAACCCTAAAAATACTAAAAGTTTTATTTTCTTGTGCTTAGTTCGGCATTAGTGTTTAGTAAGTGTAATAACCTAGTTCAGGGTTAGGATACAAACCAAAGCTTTTACTTTCTATGTCATTTATGTCGATAGAATAGAATCCATGATGCCTATTGTTAGCAGCAAAGAAGTAACAATAATAATTTTCATTTTCTTTGCAAAAAGGATCGAAAAAAAGAAAAGAAGAGCTAATCAAACATTACACATCTCGATGCCTCATTGTCTTTGAGTTGAGATGATTATGTGAAAAATGTAAAAATAATAATAAATAAATGAAAGAAATAAAGGAATTTATGATGGAAATGGACTAGAGCAAATGCAGGTTTGATTAACACTTTTCATTTTCTTCTTTTGCTTTGTACATTGATCATTTTCATGTTGTTACAAGTTCTCACATTCATCTTGGCAAAACACCATAAGTTTAGTAGTAGGATTTACTAAATTACTATCTAAAAGTTTTCATGCTTTATTCTTTCTCACTTGTTTTAATTTACAATAATTATTGATGACTTTTCATTGAAATTATTATTGAAAATCATCTATCTGGAAAGTGGCCCGATTTGTTGACGGTTTACCTACACATGTGCACATATCGTTATAAGTAATATAGAGATGAGAAAAATATAGTTCCCTCGAGGACTTGTCACTAAATTCACTAATTATTAAAATTGGAAGTTCTTAATCTTATCCGAATAACCAAAAGGATTTGTAAAGAAAATTGCAAAAAGAAACAATAAGGCAAAGCAAGAAACAAACAACTATGTAAATTAGACTTAATCAATCAATAGGGAGGTCTATGATTACAATTTCACTCTGCACTTCATTCGGATTTCCTTCATTATTTCTTAATTTATCTAATGCCTATGAGTTGGTAACAAAGAGTACTAATGTATTTATAAGCCTCTTCCGATGGTTAAATAAAAATAACTCTCTTAATGATCAACTTTCTATATTCCAATGAGAATTAGATTAAAGAGAGATTCATTAAGTTCAAATCTTGCTCTTGATTGCATGTGACTTGAGAGTATATTCTTATCTCATAAAGGAAACAATTAACCCTATCAATTGAATGAAATTAAGCATATGCTATCCAATCTAAGGCTAAACCTTTTCAAAGTTCAATTAAGGGTTTCCAAATCAATCCAATTGGTGGTCAATCAACTAGAAACATTAATAGAAAGATTGAATAAACAAATCAAATAAAATTAAAAAAAGGAAGAAAGAAGAATTAGATCATGATAAAAATAGAAAACATCATCACAAATAGGCACACCATCCAATATATAGCAAGAATTCAAAGAAGAATCAAAGAAGAAGAAGAAGAAACTCTTGGAATTGTTGCTCTTGATCTTTTGGTGTTTGCTGATTTGGGGTGTTGTGGGATATTTATTGGGGTTGGTGTTGGTGTTGCACTTAAGAGGCAAGGTAGTGGGATGTTGTGGTAGTGTTGGTTGTTCATGGGTGGCTTTGGGTGGTATTTGATAAGGGAGATGAAGATGGCTTTGTTTTGGGTAAGAAAGTGCAGAGGATGGCGCGTGAAGTGGTTGGACAGTGATGGAGATGTTGTTTTGGAATTATGGAGGTTGAGTATAAGTGTGGGTGGATGAGTTTGGCTGTCTTGGGATTATGGTAATGACTTGAAGGCTTTGGTGGTTTATATGAGCATGAATTTTGCCATGGAGCCTTGGGATGATATGGGAGGTTTGTTTCACTAAGTAAAGTTCTAGCCATTTCTTGTAAAGTTCTATTTTTCCTTTACACAACTCTATTCTGTTGAGGAGTTATTTGACATGAAAAATTATGGTTGATACCATGCTCATCATAGTAAGCTCAAAAGATATTCGGACCCTTGAGTAGTAGATTAGACATAACTTGAGTCATAAAGATCAAATTGAGGCAATTCTGGTAGCTATGGAAAGCTAAGACATAGGGATATAACTCTTGTGCTCGTAGCTTTGGCCAATTCAGTAAGTTGAGCACGGTTGTTTCGTGTTCACATTACATTAAAGTCTAAGTTTTGAAACCCAATTGGGCTTGGGCTTATTTAAGAAGAGTGAAGAGTCAAACTAACAACTAACATTCACTTCCACGAAACGGAGCAACTATCAAGAAGCAAATGAGAGTTTTCTCTTAGGAGCAACTTGGAGAGAAAAAATCAACATCAAACCGATTTGTTTCTTCTTCCCTTTTGTCTTATCTTGAGCACATGGTGTTTCTTTCTTATCTTTTGATATTGTTTAAGAACATGTTAGGCTAGATTTTCTTTTTGGTTAAGAATAATTCAAAGCCCTAGACATGATTTTGTAATTGGATTAAAAACGTTATTCCCTTAGTTTTAATTGAGATTGTTTATGATTTTTCTACTTTAACTGTGTCTGATTGTTGTCTTGATTTGTTTAGGTGGCTAACTAAATTGAACATTGTAACAATCTAATGCTAGCATAAGAGACTTGATCTGTAATTCTCATGCTTTCTTAATCCCTAGTAACAATTCGCAATTAATCATTGTAGTCAAATCTTCCGTTAATTGTGAAGAAGGACATAACCTAAGCTAGATAATCCAAGCAGACCGAGGTTGTCGCAACCTATTTTTCTCAATATAAAGTTGCCATTAGGTTAAATCTAGAGAGTAGACTTCTAGGTTGCTTAATGGTTTGGGATTAATTAAAGAGCAGACTTCTAATTAATGAAAAACTAAGGAAAGATCTAGATAGTACATCGGACTTGCTATATACGGTTGGTATAGTTTAATTAGGAATATGAAATAACACTAGTAATCTAATTGCAATTGTCTTAATTCTAATGGTGGAGAAAAAATCCGTGAACCAATCTTTATCTATAGTTGAATCCCTTTGCTTGTTGTGTTTGCTTGTTTCACAATTTAGTTTAGTTTATTTTACTTTTATTTCATCACTCACAAAATCCCCTCATTTAGTTATTGTTTCTTTTAGTTTAGTTTAGTGACACATTTTACATTTCAATTAGTACAATCCTCTGCGAAAATGACCATTGCTCACCATTTACTACAATTTTTTATTTGCAATGTTTAATTTGGTGATTCCTTTCTTAATAGTTCAAATCCTGTTTTAGTTGCCATAATACATTTAGCACACACCTGTAACATTCTTGTTTGCTCCTAGTCTATAGATAAAGTAGTTCTTACTTTATGTGACAAGCCTTTTTTTATAATAATTTACCAAATAAAAACAAAATGATAGTTAAGCTTTTTTTCCTTATTTGTTGTAACTAGGGATTTTATATTTTTGAAATAAAGAATTTCCTATTTTTGGTAGTCTCCTGGTTTTGTCAATTCATGGGCAATAATTTCGCTCTAAATTCTTGATTTCTTACACAATTATATCTTTTTCTTTCACTGTTTCTAGCACTAAATGAAAGGTGAGTACTCCAAAATCTAAAGCTAGCTATGACATGCAAGGAAATTGAAGACATCGAATATGGACATGAAATTAAGAGAAACAAGTATGTAATACAACAACAAATTTTGTTTTCATTTTGGTTTCAACATTACACATCGTGGTGGAGGAAGTGAATAAATATTCCTCACCTTTTAGTGGAGACTTTGGTTGTAATTTAGCAAACTTTAAGTGACTTCATCTTTGAAGTTAAGAGAAACAATTACAGAAACGTACAAAGTTTTTGTATGCTCTTTTGATCGTAGGGAGCTAAACATTCCTAGCTTGGGGATAGGAATTTTATCCCTCCCCTTTTTGGTAGACACTTAGGCTATCAATTATATATGAATTGCAAAATATTTTAAGGTACGGAAATCAACCCACTCAAGTTGCTAAATCTACAAAGATAAGGTAAACAATTCAAAGTACAACTGATTGAAATTGAGGGGGGGAAACCACAGTATAGTTTTGAAGTTGTGGGAAACATGAATACTTTGTTAACAGTAACAACACGTTTGTCTTGAATCATCTATATGCCTATGGGTAATCTTCTGCAGCTCTGATTTTGATTAATTTTTGGTGAATCTACACAGGGAGAACCCAAATTTCACAACATCTAGAAAATCTTCAAATTCATTCCAATCCATATGCTTGAGCAACAGATAACTCCAACAACAATATGTAGCATACTAGACACACATACGCGTTATTCGGGCAGTGAAATGAAATTCTTATTTTATTTTCTTTCAATGAAGTGTATTTTTTGATTATTTTCTCTCATTTGTTACATTGATTCAATTCGGATGGTGGAGACCAAAATTGAATGTACGAGTAACAGATGTCCTTTAGGTGGCACTAGAGTTTATATATGTCCACGTCATTTTCTTTTGCATCATCTTTCTCAACTTGCAATATTATAATATGCTCAAGAATGTAATTAACTGGAAACAATGTGACTAACAAAAGATTGTCCCATACAATTATTGTGCCCCAATAATGCCCCATCTGCAATTGCATCTTGATTATGTGCTGAGAACTTGCATCTGCAAGATATCCTGTAACACCAAATATTTGTGAGTTATATTTTCAGAAAGGCTGATAGTTGGTGGCAAAAATAAAACAAGGAAACAAAACACAAAGAAGAGAATTAAAGTCGCAAATCAAGCAAAAAAACTTGTAAGTTATCTGTTAGAAAGTCAAGAACATTATCTTTTCCCAAATTACATCATTATCTTCATATTCATCCTCAGCTACCTCTAAAACCTTGCTTAGTGTATTTTGGAATGCCATGACAATTTTTTTCCTAGCTATGAGAATGAGTTAGAAAACTAAATGATAGTATATAACTGCATTGGATCATATCCCTAAGGAGCAGGTCATATATAAGGAACATTATTGCTCTAAGGAGGAGAAAACTGTGGGAGATTCTGTGGGCAAAGTGGTATAAGGCAGAGAAAATTGTGGGCAATTTTGTGGGCGAAGTGGTATAAGGTGGAGAAAACTAAGGGAAATTCTATGGGCGAAGTGGTATATGGCATAGAAAACTAAGGGAAATTCTGTGTACGAAGTGATTTTAGTAAAAACACCTAAGTTTTGACAGTTTCATGATAAGGAGGATTGTTCACGTTCTTTTAATTTTCATTCCTAAAAGTAGATATTTACATTCTCATCCTTCCCAGCCTAGAATGGAAGAAAAGTAACACTCTTATCCATTTTAGCTGAAATTTTGTACTTATCCTTTTTGACTCCAAAAGGAAAGAGAGTAATATCCTAGTAGGGTATTAGTGCATGGTGAGTGTAATATCCTAATTCTGAGTTATGATAGGAACCAAAGCATTTAGCTTGGGGGTCATTTATATGGATAGATTAGAATAATCTAAACTCATTATGTTCCAACGATGCCTTATTTTGAATAGAGAATGTTAGATAGCCAAAAAACATTTGTCGATGAGTGAGTCACCATAAAAATTTCACAGATTAGCTATGGAAAATTTCGTAGCTAATCGAATTAGCTACGGATTAGTTAGGGATTAACTACAAAATTTTTCATAGCATAATTTGGGTCGCTGATTTGCTACGAAAAATTGTAGTAGTTAATCCGTAACTATTTTATTTTAGCTACGAAAATTTTGTAGCTAATCCCTAGCTAAATTGTAACTAAATTTCTTTAAAAAAAATGTTTTCCAATTCCCTCGCTATATAGCTAGGGAAAATTCGTAGTGAATCTGAAGCTATTTTTTTCCATTCTCTAGTTAATCTGTAGCTAAGTTTTAGTTAAATCCTAGTTAATTCATAGCTAATTTATAGGTATTTTTTTCAATTCCCTAGCTAATCCCTAGTTATTTTTAGTTAAATCCTCGTTAATCCATAAATAATCTGTAGCTAATTTACAGCTAATTCATGATTAATCTGTAACTAATTTATAGTTAATTTGTTCATTCCTTAGTTAATCGATAGCTAATCTGTAGCTAAATTTTAGTTAAACCCTAATTAATTCATAGTTAATCTTTAACTAATCCCTAATCTAACAATCCCTGGGCTGCCATTGTAGCTTCAACCTTTTGAAAAATAAAAATAATTTAATTAAAAATGCATGATAGTTATTTGTTTAAATGAATTCCTACTATCACAATATTTAAATATTATAAAATTCATTTAATAAGATGAAATTTTAAAGTTCATTTGACAAATATATTTGGTAAACATGGTAATCAAATTTGTGACTATTTTTGTAAATTTATTCTTATTTATATTATCATTATCTATAAGGAAGAGCTTGTAAATAATTCAATACATTGAAAAAGTGTATTAAGCTATTTCCTGTCATTGCTTCGATCTCATTTGAATCACTATAAACATTATAATCAGTGAAAATAACAAAAGAAACTAAGTTATTTAATTTCATGGAAAAAAATTAAACAAATAAATTGTAGCAATAAGTAATAAGGGTTGGTTGCAAAATATAACATTTCAACAAATTTATTTACACATATTGGATCTTTAGTACCATTGACAAACCAAGGTTCTCATCTTTGAGAGGACTTAGATTTATTTTTTATTCTCGTCTGCTCCGATGGATCCTTTGAACTTCGATGTTCTGGTGGCGAACTGGTGGTAGATATCTGCAAAGACACTCCAATTGATAAGTTAGATACTGTACGAGTACTCAAGTGCACAATGGGATAGAATCTGTAGCTAATCGTGATGCAGAAAATAAACGTGAACATAAATATACACTAGGTGTCTTTTCCTATAAAATAACATATTTCAATAGGAAAGAATTAAACTACTACTAAAACTGGATAGAAGAATATTGTTGTTGTAGTCTTAATATTATGAGGTAGAACAACCTGTAATATTAATAATAAAGCATATGCATCAATATAAACACCAACCACTTACAAAGAGTAAGCAAGCATGTTTATGAAAATATAGTAGTCGTTCCCTACTCATAGAAACCCCTCCTTGATTGGAAAGTTCCTGAGGAGGAACTAACATTAAACCTTAATCAAAACAGGGCATATATCAGCCAATAGCTGCAGCTGTGTCTAGTGATAGAAATTATATCACATTATAGTAGATAATTTATGTTATTTATGATAGTGAAGAATATTGGAGGTCTATATATATTAATTTTATGTAGCTTTGAACCCATAAGCAACTTTCATTAATTGAATACCGTTTCTGATCAGAAACCAGGAATAGGAATAGATAAAGGCTAGCATTAACTAAATATTGTACAATGGACTTGACATCAAGCGTGGACTTAGATTAAAGTTACTTCTTGTCTTACATTTTTACTTTTTAGATTTCAGCTAAAAGCCAAATTTTTATAGGGCCCTCTTTCTTTTCCATCCTTCATTCCTCAAATCCCCTTCCCAATCTTCCCAAAATCTATGATGTATCAACTAAAGGCGAAAATATATGATGTCTTAGTATCATCGTATGTGTTTTCTCTTTGGTCATTATATCATTATGGACAGAAGGTCTACATCAATAAATTCATTCTAAGAATTCAAATTGTTCGGTCTTTGGCAGTAACTAAAAGATGGTATTATATATCTAACATGTAACCTCACATGATATTTTTGTAGGCTAGTGTGGTCAAATTTAAATGTATGCGCCCACGTACCTTGTGCTAAAACTATAGAATATGGAGAATGCGATTAACAAAGATCAAATTGTCAGTCTAGCTATGAGTATCCTAACCAGTAACGAGGCACCTAATTACATTTTTAACGATTGAAACCTCTTATATATAGTACCTTTAAAAGTGTCCAGGGTATTTCACTATCTAAACTATGAAGTAAATTATAAATACAGGGAAGTGGTTGGGATATTCCCTATGAACTTCCACTGGCTATGTCCCTAAATCCCAGAATACATTTTACCTATAATTATACAAAAATGCATTGGATCAAAGTTTTCTCAGGCTTTCTAGTAATGCCATAGGCAGAACAATCAAGTGATAATAATATTAGCAATGAACATTTTAATTCAAAACAAACATGATCATGCAACATATTTAAGAGAAAGAATTGGTCAGTGGGTGTGAAAAGAGATTAGTCTCAGTCTCACCCTCCCCTCCCAAGGAGTTAGAGATCGCTTTCCTTGCTTAAAAGGTAAACCTTTCTCTAATACTAACGTTTTTGCACTACTTTAATTTTAGTTATCACTGTCAGATATCACTACGACAGAATAGGGTTTTTAATTGTTTGTGAGCGATTTAAATTGATTCTAACAACGAATTATGTCCAGGGAGTTGTCTTTTCTTGACTTTTAACAACGCATAAAAGAAACCGGAGTTGGAAAATACTTTTCCAATTCAGCTGCGGATTGGAAAATATCAATTGAATTCGTTGTTTTATATAGAATTGGAAAATTTACAATTGAATTCGGACTTTTATATAACCGAATTGGAAACTCTTGGAGTGGATGCCCAAATCAAATCCGGACGAAAATAACCGGAATTGGAAAACATCAATTGAATTCGTTGTTTTATATAAGAATTGGAAAATTGACAATTGAATTCGAATTTTTGTATAACCAGATTGGAAAATTTACAATTGAATTCGCTTTTATATAGCAATTGGAAAATTGTGTTTTTAATATAAATTCGGGTAACAACCGAATTGAAAAGTACTATACATATCCTATTAACAAAGAATGTCAGTAATCCATTTACATTTTCGAATCATACACGAATAACCAAAAAGCAGTATACTTAGTTTATAAAGTAAATCATGTACATAATATTAACATTTATAAGAGAATGTCGTACAACATGAAAGTATTAATCCGTACATAATAATGTGAACCTAACAACATTTCCTAAATGACGGTGTTTATGGACAAAAAGTAGAAAAAACATCAATCATCGACGACTCCTCATGCTTATTCTAAATCGATGCGGCTAGAAACGGATGTCGCCCATTCAAGTTTGTATCTCCTTTATCTCTTCTTACGTATAAGTTCTTTGCTTACAGCGAGGCAAGCAAAAAAAATATTTAAAGTTGAGATATTTGTACAAGTCAAATACGAGAACTACATCAATATAAGTATAAACCTTAAAACTTACTTTACGACTCATTGTTTTCATCTGTTGACTTATGATGTCTTTCATATATTTCAACACATAGAAACCACATGTTTTACTATCGGGTTGCCTTGGTGCCTATACATAATATCAAAACTAAATTATTGAAACAAAGCAGTGGTCCAAATAATGATATCTCTGTTATAAAACACATTATACACAATACCTTGAGAGTGATGATGTTGACGGCGTCCTTTTTGCCTTGTGATAGTCCTTTTTCTTTTTGTAAGACCTCCATGACTCTTTTAAAAAACCAAATGAATACATCAAGGTTATGTTTAACATTAAAAAACCAAGTTACACATGATGGGGGTTAGAATAACTTACATTCCAAGTACCTTCTTAATGTCATCTCGTATTGGTTTTCCTATAGGGTCCATCAATAAGCGAGTGCTCTTGGATATCTTAATCACAGCAAGCATCCAATGAGACCTAGGAAATACAACATGTAACATATTCAGTACATATATGCAATATTTGTATTAAATTTAAATTTTATGAATCTTACCCTCCATTATAAGGTACAAAGACCATGGAGTCTGTTGGAACCCGCGCAATAAAACCTCGGATAGGTATTGGCCCCTTGACTTGGGATCCTCTTGGCCTTCAAAGTGACACCCTCATTGGGTCAAGCAAACCCATAACTTGGACATCCGAGGGAATGCGGTCAATCAAGTCAACCAAGTTACTTGAAATGAAATGAACAAAATTTAGTATGAAATTGACATAATAACTAAAGCAATATTTACATCAAATACAAGGCAATAATTAAAGATAATTTTCCTACCCGAAGAACCACGTTATAGAACTAGCTGAGATATGCATTCCAAATTTATAAAGTCATGCATATCTTGGTGAGACATATATTTGAAGTCTACATCCAACCAGGAGCTTGTATATTACGTGAGAGTACGTCATCTTTAGCCATTTCATTCGACAACGGTTGGGTTAAGCCGGTCCAAGTCGATTATGACTTACATGTATCCGGTCTTTGAGTTACTTTGTAGTCAAAATAATAGGCAACTAATGAGTCTAAAACCACTAATCCACATGTACGAGAATCTTTAAATTACTTACATCCATGTCGTGAGTGACAAATTTTAGAGGCCGGGGCAACAAAAGTCCCCAATGCATCTTTTACCGGTTCCACATCGTCGTTTGGGCATGGAGCGGGTGCATCGGGATTTAATGACCTGTCCGACCTTGACAAATTCCAATGGGAGGGGCTGTTGTGGAGGGGTCATCCCTTTGCACTGCATAACGGCATGTCTGTACCTTCCGCAACATAATTGTCCGGTTGACGGCTAGTAGACAACGCATGTTTGGCTACATAATTTTCCTTAGTTAGATACATAATAATATAATTTTAATTACTTTAAATGCAAAATGAAAGTATGTAAAACAATAAACTTCTATTTACCTTTGAAAAGCCCTCACACCATCCTAAAGAATGGGTTTGTATCATCGAGTGGAGTTGCGAGGTGGACTTGTTGGAGATGATGATGTTTTTGGTTTTCTAACGTGCCCCCAACGATGTGGGTCCTCTGCGACATTCTTCCCCGGATGTTGTAGGGGTGACATTGAGGTTGATTGGTGGAGGAACTTCGAGATTCACCCCTTTGTCTCCCATCAAAGCCTTCAAATCTAATTTTGGGATATTGGGGTTTGTTTGGACGGCATTTCACCTTGCCAGCTGATATACCCATTAAAATTGTCTCCATTTGTGAGACCTTGTTACAAAGCGCCTTGTGTTCTTCCATCGCCAGTGTTCCTTTTTCCCCGATACAACGTTGGATTGGACAACCCTTTTGGCTGCGCATGTCGTCCACTATGTTCGAGTGCCCAATGCCTCTGTCGGTATATCGTTATTTCCAATTGGCTTGATCAAACCTAAACTTTGCTTTGTTGCAAGGTCATCCTGCAACCATATATTTATTAGATAGTTTAAACAATGGATTTAACTTGAAATTTTTTATAGCTACTTTAAACCATATAAGTTGCACACTTACTATTCGTCTTGCTATTTACGCTTCTTGGGCTTCTTAAAATCCCCTTTCTTGTCCACTCTTGCTTGTTTCCCACATTTCATACCGTTGGATTTTCTCTGTTGTTTGTAACTTCTTTTCTTTGTAATGCATTAAATAAAATATGATTCATATTGAACATATATGGACAATGAATTTAATTATAATAAAATGGAAAATGGCTTACCAAATCTCTCTCCAATTGAGCGTATCCCTTCCTTGAAGTGCGATGCCGAATTTGGTTTTCTGGTGTGCTATGCACTTCTCCCTAGTTTCTGTTACATTAGGCGGATGTCAATAAATCACATACTTAATTAACATCATCAAGTCGGTAGCCCAATTTAATTAAATGTACCTACTTTGAATTGATCGGACAAACGTGATTTGACAAACTCATTCCATATGTCTGTGTGATGAATTTGTATTTTTCTTTGGGGGTTAAACATCCGCTCATGATCATCCACCTCATAAAAAGGCCATATGTAATCCCTCCCTAATCTGGTCTTGAATTGTTTTAACTTATCGACCTTTCTTCATCATCATTTTTCGAATTTCTGTCTCGGGTAGTATAAATGAGTTCTATTGCATAAAACAAACAAATGATAAGTTCAATGCATAATACAATCAATATTAAGATAAATTTTTTTAATTCAAAGAATGTTTAAAACTTCATGTTAAAGTATCCCAAATTCTATCCTTCAAATATTTGGGAACCTCACCCCATGAGGCCATATTGATAGGAACAATGTCTCTTGTCACTATTCCTAAATAAGTCATAAGGTCTTTCCCACTTTGTCTTCAATAGGAACACCATTGTAATTAGTTTCAACCGGAATTTTTGGCCAGGTTGCAGACCTTAGAGATGCGGTCCAAAGCTGTTGGACCCACTAGTTCTCTTCTTTGAAGAAGTTTGCTTACTTGAAGAATCTCTGTGTGGATGTATGTTGATAATCAGGATCGGAAGACATACATGTAATAAGCAATACACATTACCAACACATAACAAGCGAGACACATTACCAACACATAACAAGCATACACATTACCAACACATAACAAGCATAATGACACAATCAAGAAGGCATGCATGGTTTGTATTCTAGCCTACTTTTGAAAGCAAAAGTAACAATGGTCCACATAAACATTAGAACCTCACCTAATCAGGACAATGCACATTACAAAATCAATATTCAAAGGTTGTTACCGTTTGATGAGCGTTGTTTGTCCTTTGAAGTATTTGAGGTAAACTATGGTTCAAAAGCACTTTCGTATAACTTTGTCGGAAGACACGAAACGTAAATCCATGTTTTTCGTAGGCGTTAAGTCACAAAATTTAACGAGAAATGTTAAATGGAGTGAGAAATAGTTACCCCTTATGTGAAGTTCGAGCGATGATGAAGATGGAGTCACTTGGAGGTTACTGAAAGCAGATGGCTGGATTTTTGGGGTAGGAAGACGGCAACTCTCTTGGCGGATACGCAAAAACACAGAGAAGCGAGGAAAGAAAAGTAAAGGTTTCCTACCTTGGGTTCTAGTTTTGAATTACGAATACCTTTTCAATTCGGTTATAGTAAAATCCGAATTCCAACACTTGAATATGAATGGTCCCTAAGACATATAAATTAAGCAACCCAATAACGAATTTGTTTATCTACTTTCCAATCCGGTTAATATGACGCGGATTGGAAAACATCAACTTATTAATCCGGCAAATAATTAAGATTCTAAAGAAACTTATTAATCGGTTACAACTCACTTAAGATTCTAAAGTATGAAAAAAATAAGTTTTAAAACATTTATAAAATTAAGTTTTCATTTAATGACTTTCCAATTAGGTTACTAAGTTAAGCGGTTTGAAATTATCAACTTATTAATCCGGCTACAACTCAACCGAATTCTAAAGTATGTAAAAAAAATAATTTTTAAAACATTTATAAAAGTAAGTTTTCATTTAATGACTTTCCAATTCGGTTACTAAGTTAGCGGATTTGAAATTATAAACTTATTAATCCGGCTACAACTCAACCGAATTCTAAAGTATGTAAAAAAAATAATTTTTAAAACATTTATAAAAGTAAGTTTTCATTTAATGACTTTCCAATTCGGTTACTAAATTAGCGGATTTGAAATTATCAACTTATTAATCCGGCTACTATTCAACCGAATTCTTAAGTATGTCAAAAAAATAATTTTTAAAACATTTATAAAAGTAAGTTATCATTTAATGACTTTCCAATTCGGTTACTAAGTTAGCGGATTTGAAATTATCAACTTATTAATCCGGCTACTATTCAACCGAATTCTAAAGTATGTCAAAAAAATATTACTAATAAAAGAGTGACGTGACATAATCCTGAATTTGTCTCTAATTATAACCCTGCATGTTAAATTGTATTCATAATTATTATTTAATAATTATATCTTTATATTTATTTAATAATTTTTCATAAATTAAAAATAACAATTTCAAAAAACAATTAATGAAATCCCATAACGGATGACGATGTCAGGTTAGGACTCTAATCTTCTAATAATTAAAATTTACTCTAATTTAATTATCTTAATTAATATTTACATTAAATGCACATCACATTTGGATATTATACAATGAAAAACATTAAGCAGTGATCACAACAAATAAACGAGAGTTGGATTTATTTATTACAATGAGAAACATTAACTAATTTAGAATAGTGTTAAACAAGATTAAGTTTTCCTTGATTCTTCTATGAGCTGCATCTCCCATTGCCCAACTAGTTTGGTTCATCGTATGCATCGAGTCAATGAACATGGGATTAGTAATTTGGTAAATGTTCCCAGTTCCATATCATCTTCCCGATGGAGTTCCCTTACGGCATGAATCTTGAATTCCTTGCAAGGACTATTTTGAGCTGTATTGCTACCATCATTGACATAGAAAATTTGTCTAGCTTGTGTAGCCAAGATAAACGGATCATTCTTAAACCCAATCTTGTTGGAATCAATGAATGTTAACCCTAAATCATCAATTTTCAATCTGTTGGATCAAACCATCTACACTTGAAAAGCAGGAATTGAATTTTATGTAATCAAGTTCCCATATCTCTTGAATCATCCCAAAGTATGAAGTCTTGGATAGTATTGGGTTTGCATCCTTCATTGATGACACATGGTATGATTGACCACTAATGTGACTCCCGAGTTCGACTAATACGCATGTTGTCTCTGCATAGTATGGAACCTAAAACCATTAATCGGTACCCTTCATAGCTCAATACTCGTGTTTGTGGCATATGACTAAGCCATCTCAAAGTATCATCAATAGATGAACCACATTGAATCTCTTCATCTATATGGTTACGCAACCATGATGCAAATGATTTAGTATGATAGTTTTGTAAACTTACCTCGGTTCTAAACTTAGAAGGGAATGATTCTTTAATAAATGCAAAGTGTTTTTCCACATCTTGCGGATAATAGCCATGTTCCTCAAAACATATAGGTGAGCAATATTAAGATCGTCGAGATGGAACAAACAACATCTTGGGTCCAAATAATCCTCTTCAGGTTTCACCTGTAAATATTTTTGGGAACGAGAGAGTCCAATGGACGTTTGCCTTAGCGTACTCTAACGAACAAAACACAAGCTGCTTCTCGCAGCGTAACACTCTATAATACAAGCCTCTGGCCTACTTTTTGCTCCTAACCATGCTCTTCAATGTTCTCATGAACCGTTCAAATGGGTACATCCACCGAAGGAATCTTGGACCACATATCTTTACTTCACGTACTAAGTGGACTACCAAGTGCACCATGACATCAAAAAATGATGGAGGAAAATACATTTCCAAACTACAAAGTGTTTCAACAATATGCATTTGCAAGTCATCAAGGATGGAAGGATCCACAACTTTAGAACATAACTTATTGAAGAAGTAACAAAGTTTAGTTATGGCAATCCCAACTTCTTTTGTAAATTTCCTCGCAATGCCACTTTGGAAGAATTTGTTGCATTAGCACATGGCAATCATGAGACTTCATGTTTTGCAATTTCAACTCTTGCATATTAACCTTGGACCTTAAATTGGGCCGAGTATCCTTGAGCACCTTTAAATCCTTTATGAATTGTGAAGTTTTGTTTTCTTTCCTTGACATTGTATAACATGACGGAGGAAGGTACATTCGGCTATCCTTTTCAATTGGAGCAAGTGTAGTCCTAATCCCTAACTCCACCATGTCGAGAGCCTAGATGAGAGAGAATCTTGACTTGCCTTTCACATTTAACAACGTGCTAATAAAAAATTCATATACATTATTCTCTATGTGCATGACATCCAAATTATGTCGGACCATCAAGGAACCCCAATAAGGAAGCTCATAAAAGATACATTTTCTCTTCCAACACTTCGTCATTGGGTTATCAGAATTCAAAGAATCAAGTAGCTGTAGGATTTGACAGAAACTTTGAGGCTTTGGTGCAGAATCAAAGTTCTGTTGGCCATTAAATGCCTTTCTTCGCTTTCTATATGGATGGTTTGATGGTAGCCACTTTTGATGTCTCATGTATGACATTTTCTTCCCATGTTTAAGTCTAAAAGCATTGGTATTATCTCCACAAATTGCATAGCCATAGTACCCCTTTGTCACGACCCCAGAAATATTACCATATGCAGGGTAATCGACACTCGGTCCACATCAATGTGGCCCGATCTCAATGTGAAGGACTCCTTCGATAACCATCATAAGCTTCAACGCCATTACTCCATAAAGTCTTCAAATCATCAATTAAAGGGCGTAAGTAAGTATCTATCTTATTTCCTGGTTGTTTTGGACCGGATATCAACATAGCGGATGCATGAATCTTCGTTTCATTGTTAGCCACGGTGGAAGGTTATAAATAACTATAATAACGAGGCCAAGAAGCTGTGTTGAGTGCTTTCACGATTACTAAATGGGTTAATTCCATCGATTGCACAAACCCAATCGGAGATTTCTAGGATCGCCAGAAATCCTCGGATATGTAACGTCGAAACTCCTCCAATGAGGTGCATCAGTAGGATACGCAACTTGAAATCACACTTCCTCTAGTCTCATCCTTATGCCATGTTAACATCTTTGCATGCTCCTTATTTAGAAAAAGTCTCTTAAACCTTGGAATGATTGGCAAGTACCAAAATACCTTTGCGGGAATTTTTCTTCTAAACTTTCCTAAACAACTGTGATTTCCATCTTGATTTTCCACATTTCGGACAATAGTCGGCTTCAGCATCGATCATAGTAGATGATGCAATCATTTGGACATGAAATTTCTCATATTTCAAACCAAGTGATGACATTGTCTTCTTTGCATTGTTCATTGTTGTCGGAAGGAGGTTATCTTCGGGGAGCATATCATGAATTAAAGTAAGAAGGTCACTTTGAAACTTTTGTTAGACCATCCGTTGGAAGCCTTCAAATTGAATAATCTAATAAGTGCTTTTGTAATTTTTGTGAATTATTTACAACCTTCATATAATGGTAATTCGGCCTCATCCATTGTGTCTTCAAATTTTTGAGAATTGTCATGACATCAATTTCAACAAATTTGTCCTTAATTTGTCAATCATGTCAAAATCTTCATGTACTCCAAATCCGGTTGAATTTGGACATACATTGGATGTCCCAGATGAAGTAAGCTTCACCATGCCAAATCCACCTGGTATAAGTCAAGTCGAACGCGTTGAAGTACAAGTGATCCGACTGTTGGATGTAAGCGAGTTAGGTTGCCACAAAGCGACATGGACATCTTATCATCAATCCATTGAATTCGGGATTGTTTTGTGCGAAATCAAGAAAAGCGCTCAACACCCATTCCATATGCACCGGACAAGCGATCCATGTGTATCCGCGAGCGATTCATGACATAAGATGTTTAATCTAGAAAAAGCGATAATATTATCATACCATCCAAATGAACAAAAGCGAAGTAACGATAGCTAAAAGTGGAAATATTTAATAACTTCCTTACCTAACAAAATTAATTGATGAAATGGAAGCACTTTGGATGCACAAATAATGAAACCTTGATGAAATGGAAGCCTTTGGATGCACAAATAATGAAACCCTAGATAGAACCTTTCCAATCCAGGTTATTGAATAAACCGAATTGGTAACTACCACAACAAATTCGGTTTATAATAAGCGAATCGGGTATAGTGTGAAAAATTACATTTGGACAATAATTTTTATATAAATAAATGATTTATAAATCAGCTATTCTAGTACATAATTTAAACATCGGGAGTTTGTAATGCAGTTCTTGTTTAACTTGAATTCGAAAAGTTGCACTGTTATGGTATATCCATGTTTCCAAAAGCACTTTCGAATCCAGGAAACATTAAAATAAATTAAAATGTCTTATGTATGAATCCGGTTTCTTGGAACACCGTTTTGAAAATAACTTATAAATCCAGGTTATAGTGAAGCGAATTAATGTCTCTTATATATGAATTCGGTCATGATAAGCAATTGGAAAACATGAATGAATTCGGTCGGTATAAGAACCGAGGTGGAAAAGATAATGAATTGAGTCGGTATTAGAGGCAGAGATTGGAAAACATGATTTCAATCCGTTAGCCAAATCACCGAATTAAAGTTGCCGAATTTAAAACTCATATTTCTTGTAGTGTATATGCAGGGTTTTATGGCTTATTTGCTATTTCATCTTTTCCAAATCCTAGGTTACTTGTGAGACCAAACTGTTGTGCTTCTTCAAACGCCTTTTCTAAGTTCTAATGGTGTTTCTTTCATCATTTCTCAGATATACTGCAGGCCAACATATGTCCATTTTGAGGAAAGAATGGGAGATAAAGTTTTGTAACAATCACTAGGAGATAAAATTTGAGCACACTATAAAGCAGAGAAAATTATGTCAATCATGGAAAAGAGAACAAATTTTAAAGGAGTAGTCTATTTAGATAGAGAAAGAAATAGAAGTTAATTAGAAAAACATTCTTCTACTTAAGAGTCACAGTAATAATTGGTAAATGGTGGTGGGAACCGGGCAACACGTCACTAAATTGGTAGATATGTAAGTACAAAAAAAAAATTGTTAGATATGTCCTTCCAATGCACGTGAGGTATATATATATATATATATATATATATATATATATATATATATATATATATATATATAAGTTAAATCATATGGTCAGATTAATTCATTTATTATAGGTCAAATCATATGTTAAATTATATAGTCAGATTAATTCTAAAATTGTAAATTATTATTTTTTGCTTCTTATAGAAAAAGAAATATTAGAGAAAAAGAAATAATACTGCCAGGAAGGATAATATTATTTTTACCTATTTCTTTAAGATTGGATATATCATCTGATTATCAAGCCTAATGTCTGCCAATATGAATCATAAATTCAGGTTTCTATTAAATGATGTGATATGATATACGAGAGTAGGACTCCGAATCTGAACTAACCAAACCTAAACACAACAGAATATAATGAAAGAGGAGAGAGCACATCATATGTCAGCCAAGGGTACCTACCCAAAAAAAATTGCAACAAGAAAGCTGAAGTGCGCAGAAGCGTTACCTTCCTAGTGATCAGTAAACGCAGAAGCTACTAAAACAATTCCATCCTTGGTTTCCACCACTAGGATAATCATGAAGTCAAAGAAAATATAAATAAATGTAATGAAGCAAATTGAAACATTGAGTTCTATATACACAATACTTTTTCAGTTGGGGAGGGAATTACAAGGATGCATGTGAAGCATAACCAAACCAGCATCTGGTGTAAATAGTTCTAAATCATTGTCTAAGTCTGGACTCCAAAATCCTTTAACCATTTCAACAAGCATATGCATGAATAAGCCAGAATCAGAAAGTACCTTTTGAGGCCACGTGAATTATCAACCTTTTACAAGATATCAAGATATCAAACTTATACAAATTTCAAAAATTGTGGCCATTTGAGGCCACATGAATTATCAACCTACAAAATTTCCACAAACATACACCATTGTGACCAGACTCAAAAGAAAATTGTGAAAATCAAATACAGATTTCAAAGATTAATCATAGAAAATCAAACACATATTTCAAAGATTAACTATAGAAAATCAAACGCAAGTTTCAAAGAAAATTGAGATCATAGCATTAATCCTTCTCAAGCATAAGTAATTTGAAGCATCAATAAGCAACAAATTCGCATACTGAGATGTGTTTTATGAGAATGCGTTGAGATTAAGGTTGCGATAAATCACCTGAGAGTGCAAGAAATCACCTAAGATGGTAGAGAGTATGAGAATCACCTCTTCGCACTATTTAAACCAATGTTCACTCCGCCGGCGCTTACAAGTCACTCTACTGGCGGCAACACTCCTACTATGGCCCACGAACACTACAAGGTGTGTATGGCACAAATGATGGCTGAGAGGTTAGGTGCGTGCATAGGCGTGGAGAGGATAGCTACGGCTAGGGCACAAATGAAGGCAAATGTTTAGAGAACTTCTTAAAAAAAAATTAGCTAAGGACGAGGGAGGGAATTCCCTAGCTAAATCCCTAACTAAAAAATGTAACTTCCAACATTTCTTTTAGTGAGGGAATAATCCCCAGGTAACTGGTTTAGCTATGAAATTGAGTTAGCTATAGAAATTTTTGTAACTAATCCATAACTATTTGATCTGCTAAAGTTTCCTCCTCCTAATTTCAAATTTTAGTGAGGGTGTGAATTTTTCTAGTTAATCCATAACTAATTAGTTATAGATTAGCTAAGAAAAAATTCCGTAATGAAATTTCATAGCTAATCAATAAAATTCTTGTAACGAGTGGTCCTTACCTCTTTATCTTATTCAACAACTACGCGTAAATCTAACTAAATTTTGTCAAAATTCTGACTATTTTTTTTTTTGGCTTCGTATCACAACCCATTTTGAATAGGATAGAAGAAACAATAATAACTTTCACTTTTATTGCGAAATGGAGAGAAAAATGTAAAGAGCATCTAATCTAAAAGGATACAAATTTGAATAGATACAGTGATGTGAAAGAAAAGGAATTTCTGATGTGGAATGGTTCATGTTCTTATCATTTTCAACGCCAAATGGATACAAATTTTCTTTCTTATCCTTTCAACATTGACCGGAAAGAAAGTTACATTCTTACCCTTTTCCCCTAATTTGGTTCTTATGCTTTTCAGCTCTATAAGAAACCGAGTTTTACTCTATTACCCTTTACAACCTCAACAGGTATGATATTCTAGGTTCTTATATTGAGTTGGGCATAATGTGTTTTGTGAGTGTAATATCCTAATTTAGCATTAGGATAGAAACCAAAGGTTTTATTTTCTAGGTCATTTATGTGGACAAACTAGAATAATCCAAACCCACCAGAATCAATTGATGCCCTGGCAAGTAAGAAGTAACAATAAGAATTTTCATTTTCTCTGAGAAAAGGATAGTAAAATGGAACTAATCACACGTTGCACAACTTGATGGCTTATTGTGATTGAATGGAGATGATTACGTGAAAAAACGTAAAAAAAAAAATTAAAAAAAAATTCTGATGAAAATGGACTAGAGCCAATGGAGGTTTGATTAACAGTACTTTACATTTGTTCCTTGGTTTTATATATTGATCCTCTTTGTATTGTTACGTACAAGATCTCACTTTATCTCAAAATCTCCCATTCCTTGGTTCAAATATTGGAACATTTGGTTTCATCCATCCAATGACAACAGAAAATGCCAATAATTTGAAAGGCACTAGAAACCAAATCCCACATTCTTTCATAAGAAATTTTATCGTAAATTGTTAACAACACTATCTATGTAAGATAACAATAATTTGATTTTTTCTATTGTAAATAGTAAATACTAGTGCTCAAAATGGGCACTAGAGTTTTTTCATTTTCTTTTTATCCAAAGAAAATACCATTTCTCCCCATTCTTCTCCTTACATTTTTTACTCTATGCATAATAGGACATCTTTAAAAGCTACTATTTTTCTAGGCTATCCTCATGAATGGCGACAACACTCACCCAGCAAAATCATCTGCAAAGGAAAATAATCTAACTTTCACAGTTATGTCACCGAATTCTAATACATTACCAAAATAAATTATTCAATTCAAATTTTATAATTTTATAAAAAATTTGGGTACAAGATCTAAATAATAATTTATTATATTTCAACAATTAAATTGATAAAAATAAACTTATCTTTAAAGAATAACTTTATATATGTCAACTTTTAAATAGAATACTTATATAAATAGTATGTGCGTGTGTGTGGGATCAGTTAACACAAGTGTAAGAGTAAAACCCTTATACCAATTTCACCTTTGGTTTTATTTAAGTTTAACGGCTCGAAATCACCCAACGTAAAAGTGGAATTTGACTTTAAAGAAAGATAATTTATTGACAAGTCAGGTTATTGTAAAATTACAAATGAATGTAAATAATTAGTAATCTTTTTTGTAATAATGAGAATTATAATATTTTGCAATAACTTTCCTTATATTTCTAGCTTCGTTCCTTTTTAAATAATTAAAGTTAGGAATATCTCAAGGTACAGATCGTGAGTTCGTTCTTTTTTTTTTTTTTTTGAAGAAAAAGAAAAACTCTTTGTGGCAGTACATTTTGATATTTTTTTAATCTTTCTTTTGCTCCCATGCCCTGCTATTTTTGTGTGTGTTTTCGCTTTTATTATAACAATTTTTATATTATTCTGTATTTCATATTATCATTAGTTTTATGCGGATAAAATTTGTCAAAATTTCACTTTCATTAGTGTAATTATGATTGAAAAACATATATGAAAGTAATAAATTAATTACTTAAAAAACTTATCATGCTGAAAATATCAATAGGTATTTGCCCTTATGTTTTTATTTACATTTATAACATAAAAACTCATGCTTTTATTTTCATTTATAAGATAAAAAAAAATCATGTTTAACAGTTATAATACATGAAATAGTTCTTTTAATTGTTAATGCCCTTTAAAAATATTTCCTTGAAATCATATCTTCTTTTACCTCATTAAGTCTTAGTAGTTATCTTATAATCAAGAAATTAAACAAAATATTCCCAAGGTGTGAAAACTCAATAATAAAACCAAAACATAAGTTGTTGCAATTACAGAATATATATAAACTCGAGTTGTTTTCTCTACGACATCAAATACTTCCAAGGTATATTTGTGTATTTGATTGTTACTCTCTTTCTCCATTTAATAAAAAATTAATGAATTTTTTTCTCTTCATTAAAAACATAACACGTGAATATATTTCTGCATTAGATTGGACAATTTTAAATCATTAAATTGAATTAAATTACAATCAATAGTCAAAAAGTTAGTGTAAAAATAAAACTCTTACTGTCAATGGATCCTGACTCAAATATATACATCACGTCTAGTTTATTACCCGATAAATTTTTCACAAAATTCTATTTTGGATGAATTTTTTAAAAATAAATATCTGTTTTAGTCATTTAAAGATATATGTGTTACTAAGTTGGTCCATCATTTATAAATATATCAAATTAGTTATTCAATATCAATTTATGCTATTGAATTGTTCCTCAAAAGAGAAAAATTGATAGCATTAATTAATTATTATTAAATGACCAAATGATAATGAATATATCTTTAGAGATAAAAAATGGACATTTACTCAAAATTTTATCAGCACCTCATAGTCATAAAATTTCTATTAAAATGTTATCAAAATGTTTTAAATACAATATAAAATATGGATTACAAATAAAAAGAAATATTAATTATTTGACCACAACCTTATTATTTTTTGAAATTTAAATGAAAATTTTAAGTAGTAATTAATTATATTTTAATAATTGGATTGATAAAATTTATATTTTTGATAAAAATATAAATGCCACGAAATGTTATTGATTTCGTTTTTCCTTTTAAAAATACTAGATTATTTTCCTATTTTCTACTTCCATTTTTGACTTTGTGCATAACAGGTATCTTGGAAGGATTCGTAAATGCTGACCACAGAGTTTCAAGCAATAGATTGTTCATTCACAGATAAGTTTGTCTGATCCAACTTGCTGAGGTATTGTTTCATCCCCACTTTTAAGTGTCCGCCCTCAATCTTTAGATCATAATGGCTCAACTGCCTTTTCATTGCTTTCAAAATTTGCCCCAGTTTTTGCTCCTTGATGTGATGAACATGTCTTGGTCCTACACAAAATTATCAATGTGAAAGACCTCCCTAGTTCTCTAACTAAACAGGCTTTTATTTTTGGATGCCTACCCTGGCTTTGAGAGTTGTAAATGCGATATGCACTTCAGATTGAGGATCTAATTACTGACAACTTCACCATTTGTCTTTACCGATAGCATGTGTTAAGGATAAATCAATTGATACTCTAGTGTCTCTTTCAGTTCAACATTTTTCCTTGAATTTCTTGCAGGCAAATGCTTGTCTTATTGATTGTATTGGGTTCACTCCCTCCATGCATGAATGGAAATGTTAACGGAATGATCATACAATTATGGAAATGTGAATGGAATTCTTGAAAATATGATGTGATGGACTCGAATCATGAGATGAAGTGAATAAGTGGGTCAATGATAAATGGGATGAAAAGCTTTATTTGGAGAGGGGAATATGAAACTTAGTATATAGGTCAAAGGAGAGAACAATGAAGAAAAGCCCTCAAATACCTCAACAAATTTGTAAACCAGTTTATGGTTTGCCATGAACTACGATACATTGTAACTACATTTATTTCATTTCCTTCCTTTGTGGTAGCTTTCCTAATCCATTTCATAGGAAAATGGATTCGTGTCATATAGCAGGGCTCATATGCATAATAGGTTATCTTTGAAGGATTTATGAATACTAATCACACATACCAAACAAACGTCATCAACGAAGCAGAATTTAATAACTAACATAGTTATGGTACATGCACATCACTCCTTACTAGAACATAACATTTAATTACCACACTCATAGTTTTCTCCACCAAAAACCGTTTTGCCATTGGTATTTAACCTAATGTACAATTTTTTTTTATAAAGCCTTGGGTTTAACTTATAGACACAACTTAGTCTTAATCTAATTCAATATATCGGTGTATATATATTTAATAATAAATTAGATAGTGTCATAGGAGGCTATCTGCAGTGAGGAAATGGATAACGTGAACGTTATTTGTAAGAGTTTTGATGTCTATTAAATCTATGAAATGTAAAGATTCATAGCTAGCTTGCATGAAGTGTTGTTACAATAAAATTTGTAAGGTTTGCAGTAGTTACCATTGCTGGACAAAAATCATACCTTTATTAGATAACTGGGATAGGAGACTAAAAAGTAGCTGTCACCAAATAGACTTACTCTAAGATAGGATAAGAATGTAAAAGTCACCAAAATTGGCCCAACATATATATTTCTTCTACCTAAAACCATCAGTTTAATAAGATAGCATAATAAATAACAGTCATTAGACAACCTTACTCTAGGAGAGGATAATAATTAATGTACCTGCACTTTCTGTGTCACCAAATAGCCTCGCCCCGTCAGAGGGTATGAAAGTAATTGTCGTTCTCGTGTCATCGACACCTCAAATCCTGAGGTTTCCCACTAGGACATAGTAATATTGGTTGTTCTCTCCTCCTAACACCATTAGCTAACTGGGATAAAATCATAAATAACAGCCACCAAAGTGCTTGATCCACGGATTGCGTAAGAATGCAACTGCTCCTCTAATGTCACCAAATTAGCCTCACCTTCGTAGGGTATAAGAAAGTAACCACTCCTCCTATGAAACCAACACCTCAAGTCCTAAGATTCCCAACAAGAACACATAATAGTAATTGTTTTCTCCACCTAAAACCATTAGCTAATGGGGATATGATTATAAATAACAATCATCAAACTGCCTGACCCATGGATTGGATAAGAATGTAGCTGCTCCTTTTTTTGTCGCCAAATAGTCTCACCCTAGCATACTAAGTAAGTAAATGCTGCCTCCTGTGTCACCAACTCCTCAAATCCAAAGAGTCCACACTAGCACATAGTAACAATCGTTGTTTTCTTGTTTGTATCAACGCCATGCTTGTATTGTGAATACTTTCCCTTAACTTCATTTTGTCGTATCGTTTATTATTTCCTTTATCTTCACAATTATACAAACTTGAGATTTTCGAAAGTGGTAAGCGAGGTCTCCACTAAAACTTGATGGATATTGGTTGAATTCCCCCACTCTAGCTAGAAATTCTATGTGGAGACCATATTAAAAAAGGAAAAAGTAATTCATAGATGAAATTTAAACTAATTAATTTCTCTTATTGAAAAAGGAAACAAGATATAAGTTATTTTATTGTGTTTTGTATGTATGTTAGGCTTAGGGGGTTAAGATTTCTTAACCCCAAGCATGTCACATTCCAAGCATTGGGATATGACATTTTCAGAATATCAAGAAATCATTAAAAAGACTTAATCTTAAACCCTCTACTCAAATGCATACCCTAGGCACTACATAGCTGGCTTTATTGATATTTGAGCATAAGTAAGAAAATATAGGAAAGACTATTGGAATCCATAAAGCATATAATCAAAAAGTGAATCTATAAAGCATATATATGAACCTATTAAAACAAGAGAAAATTTTGGAATCCTTTTCCAAATATGCAACAATAATATGTGCCATGTCAACTGACACTTTATGACCTTAGTAAATAAAGGCAATTATGTATATATATTAGAGATGGCAAGGAATGAAACCACTTTACATTATTGACTGCCAAAATTAATGTTCATATATTTGACCTTTTGATTCCATCTATTCAATCACAACGAAAATGCTAAAAAAAAGCTGAATTCACTGGGAATCAAACATGTACATTTTTCATAAGCAATTTATGGTCAGCAAAGCCACCTTTTTGTGGCATTGGAAAAAATTTCAAAAAGTGCATTAAAGGAAGGCAGGAGGTAGATGGGAAGCATGTCAAAGAGAAGGAAAATTTTCTTCTCATCTTTTGGTGGAGCAGCAACATTTATGGAAGATGGAGGAGGTTCTCCTCTATAAATAGAGACCTCCTCCATCGGTTTCTATCATCCAATTTCAGATAGAAAAACATATAGTTTCTCCTAAGAGTTTTCCTTTTAGAGTTTTCTCCTTATTTAGAAGAGAATTGTAGTTTCCTAGTTCTAGAGAGTGTGTCATTGTTCTCTCATTTTATTTAGAGAAATAGTTGTAACATCTTCCTCATAGTAAAAATATTATACTCTTACTCGTGGTTTTTCCCATGATTTATTTAAGGGTTTTCAACGTTAAATTTGTATCTAGTTCCTATTTTCTCAACTCCATTTTAGTTGGGTGATACTATTTCCATAACTCTGATACCTAATAGAGGTATCAGAGTCACTTGGTTGGTGGGTACTATTCACGATGCGGTTATTGTTCAAGGTTATTATTCACACGTATGGTTATATACTTTTACAATATTGTTAACATAAAAGAGGATTGACCCGATACAGTGTATATATGATACTGCTCACATATATTATACTATTCACGGTGAAATAGAGTAAGCAAGTTCAGTTAAGAAACAAATCCTTGTCAATACCTTGGCAGCAAAATTCGAGATTGAGAAGTTCAATGAGAGTAATTTCTACCTATGGAAACTAAAGATAAGAGCAATTTTGAGGAAGGACAATTACTTACTAGCAATTGATAGCAAACCGTAAGAAATAACTGATGAGAAGTGGAAGGAGATGGATGATACTACTGTTGGAAATTTTCATCTAGCTATGGCAGACTCGGTATTGTCAAGTGTTGTAGAAAA
This sequence comes from Styphnolobium japonicum, assembly GCA_023212625.1. NCBI lineage: Eukaryota > Viridiplantae > Streptophyta > Magnoliopsida > Fabales > Fabaceae > Styphnolobium > Styphnolobium japonicum. The sequence goes on from JALBWW010000010.1 coordinate 10,858,796, forward strand.
GAAGACGACAAAGGAGATCTGGGGTGCAATCACCAGATTGTATGAGGCTAAGTCACTTCACAATAAGATCTTCTTAAAAAGGAGACTTTATACTTTTGAATGGCGGAATCCACATCAATGACTAACCATATCAACACCTTGAATACTTTATTTTCGCAACTCACATCAACGGGTTACAAAGTAGAGACAGATGAATGTGCTGAGACTCTACTTCAAAGTCTACCAAACTCGTTTGATTAATTGATCATCAATCTCATCTAAGAGATTAGGATTTGAGTATTTTAGATGATTAATTCTCATAAGGAAGTAAAGATTATATTGATATATCAAGTCAAAAATATAAAGATTAAGAAATACCTACATCTAACCCCAACAATGGAGAGTTTAGCTAGACATAGTAATCAAAATAACAAAATAAAAGAAATGGACACAACAGACGAAGAAAAACTCCAGGGACGTTGCTTCTTCCTTGCTATCACTTTCTCCCCAACTCTCGAGAGTCTTTTTCCCAGAACAGATATCCCCCTTAGATGCGTGCTACCCTAATTTTATATCTTTGCTAAACATAATCAACGCTTAGCGCGTTTTAAGTGACATTGCTGTTGCATCACGCATGGTGGCGCTAAGCCCTACCCGCGCAGCTTTGTTCACTCTATCAGCACTTCTTCTAGCACCTTTAGGCTAAGCCCCAAACCACAGGGCTTAGCCGTATCTTCAGAATGTGGCTTTCAACATTGGGCTTCACTCATGCATCCAAACTACACAAAAACAAGTAAAAACAATACTAATTAAACCAAAGCAACAATTAACACATGAAATTCTTAAGACTCAATAAAAACACATTAACATGGGATAAAAACAACTTCTTAAACATTAAAAGAGTAATTAAACCACCTAAATGCACACCTAAAATGTATGCATGTTGCTCACTTAACAATAAACAACAAACACAATCTAGTCTTGGATGAAACTGCAACCACTTTTTTGGAAGAAGAAACCAGGTAGGCAAGTTCGCAACAAGCGAAAGCTTTTATAATGATGAGAGGGAGGTCAATGGAATGTGGATTTCGTAGGAGTAATAACCACAGTAGATCAAAATCACGAATAACGAGAAATCTCAAATGCTACCATTGTGGCATAAGATGGTACTTAAAGAAGGATTGTTGGCATAGGAAGAAGAATGGAGACCTTGACTCATCAAAAGCTCAAGGGAATGCTGCAAGCACCCCTAATAATGGTGAAGTTCTATACAGCGAGGCAACAACAATAATTGTAGGCAGAAAACAATTATCTGATTTATGGTTATTAGACTTAGGAGCAACATGGCACATGACTTCAAGAAGAGAATGGTTCCACATATACGAACCAGTTTTCGGAGGCTCTGTACCCATGGAGGATGATCATGCTTTGGAGATCGCTAGTATTGGTACTATCAAAATAAAGATGTTTGATGGTTCTATTCGCACTATTCAAGAGGTTCGACATATGATGGGCTTGAGGAAGAATTTATTGTCTTTGGGACAAATAAATAGCCTTAGATGTAAGACCCATGTTGAAAATGAGATCTTGAAAATGGTCAGAGGTGCGCTTGTGGTTATGAAGGTAGAAAAGATCACAACGAGTCTATTCATGCTTAAAGGAGAAATACTACAGGAAGCTTATGCGTGTGTCACGTCAACCAATAATGGAGAAGAATCAATGATGATGTGGCATCTTAAACTAGGCCACATGTCGAAACGAGGTTTGAAGATTCTCTATAACAGAAAGCTGCTTCCTGGGCTCAAATCAGTTAATCTACCATTCTGTGAGCAATGTGTTACAAGTAAGCAACATAGATTGAAGTTTAAAAGATGGGCTTAGCAAGAAACTATGCTTGTGGTCTTAACAACATCTAGACCTAAAAACATAATGCATTTGGTCTAAAGTATTTTCGCTTATATGATTCTCACTTAGTCCATCTCTTACCAATTTAGGACATCGTTACTCACACTTGAATTCTCAACATTCTCCCCCTTAAGTGTGAGTCCTTACACAAGTACATTCCCCCTTGAGATAAAATCTTCGAGTATATGACAATTTTACAAAGAGCATATTCCACCAAGCCTAACTAAGAGCCACACTGCAACCAATGTATCACTGCTTTTTCACCAGAAAGTGCATCTATCAATGCTCCACAACACAGGATGAGCATGAACTCATTTTACACGAAGCCACTCCTTACCATTCCACTTAGACTTTTGTGATTTATAGCTTTTCTTTCTCAATGGGGCAACAAACATGAGAAAACTAACTACCGTCTTCAAATACCCATCTCAGCCAAACTTTCGGCTCATTTATACATAGAACTAGGTTGAGATTAACCAGCCCCAAAGCAAATTCTAAATCATTATACAGACTTTTAAAGTTTTAACTAGTTAATTCATCAACAATGACAATGTTATTGTTCCAACCAAAAGTAACTATAACAAAGAATAAAACATAATATGCCATAAAATACTTGGCAATAATCAATAACTTTTAACATCATGAGCCACAACGTGGAATCCCAAACATATCACTAAACCCCCTTTGGGTAGAGTGTGTAGAACATGCAAGGTATTATTCGTAAAAGCATGAAGCCTTTCAGGAATACCCTAACTTCGGAAGCCATCCCTTTTGGGCAGATAGACTTCATAGACCAAAATATTCCCCAATCTGTAGATGCTCTCATGCTGTTCCAAATTAAAACACACAACAACCCCCATTGGGTAGGCGATTGTATGCAATAATTAGAAACTATTCTAAAAACAAATTCTACAAACTGGCATGGATAAAATCACTTTGGTAAATATTTATTCATAGAACTCATAAATAGAATCATCAATTGCTCTAGCCACAATAGTATCCACTAAAGGCATATTGAATATTAGCACAAAATTTGGGAGTTCCGTATTTATGGATCTCAGCTAATCAAACTGTCACATAGTGCATTCTGTCCCAAGTTACAATTTTCAAAAAGATTCAAATTTAATTATGAAAGTTTGACTATATAATCAGAAAATCAAGAGTATAAATTCCATTATACTAATTACGGAGAGTACATATATACTACCATTGGCTCCAAAACATCATATATTATTTTTCTGACAAAATTTTTAATCATTTTAATAGCATTAAAAATAATAAAATATCATAGATAATTAAGCATATTCTACATAAAAATAATTTCTATCAATAGAAAGATTCTGGAAATATTACTAACTCTTAAAGAAAAATTTCAAGTACCTTGCCCCATGATATATTAAATGATTTTTAACAATACCTATGTTCAAATCCTTAACCCAAAAAAATAGAGTATCCTATAATGAAAATGTTTTTAATTTGATACATCTATCAAGTAACCAAGTGGACAAATGAGATCTTTTATTTTTTAAATTTGACTTTATTCAGAAAAATAATTTTAGCCAATTTCCCACATAATCAGGAAATAATGCTAGCTAGTATCTCATATAATTAAGGAAATAACAAAATAGTATCCTACATAATCAAGAAAAAAAATAAAATAGTATTCCACATAATCAAAAAATAATAAAACAGTATCCCACAAAATCAGAAAATAATAAAACAATATCCCACATAATTAGGGAAATTATAAAACCATATCTCACATAATTAGGGAAACAACAAAACAATATTTCACACAATCAGAAAAAAAAAATTTTAAATCAAAATTTCAAGAGTTTTGAATTCCAAAAACATGATTAAACATTATCACACGGTTCAATTCCTAAATTATGGATTTGAAACTTTAAAACCTTAATTCTCCCTCCACATATCTTTGTTTTAGACATGTGATATACCAATAAATTTGTATTTACAAGCGTCATAAAAGCCCTAAGGTCCCAGGTTGAATTAAGCTTAATACACATACTAAACCAAAGAGAAAGGATTCAAGTTTATAAGGTCAAAAATAGGATTCATGAAATATATTCAAGCAATTGGTCCTAAATTCATATAAGGTGGCTTTGATACCACATGAAAAATTAAACAAAAGGACATATATGAATTTAGAACATCTCAATTAGTAAGGTAGGTACCTTATTCGTCATAACAATTACTAAGAGAATCTGTATGGGGTTAGGTCTTTCTTTCCTCTCTAAATCTTAATGCAACTCTCAATGAGTAAAGCTCAACCTTATGTCTATATAGGAGAGAGGACCAATCCTATATATAATGTGATATCTCAACCCTACCCAAGCTCTCCCTATAAGCCTATGATAGGAGGGCTTGGGTAGGGTCAGGCCTACACTAATAGTCGCCCGTCACATTGGCCTAACAAGGTAAAAATGGTCCAAAACAATTGATCACTAACTTAAAGCCTCCTACTGTCTCTTATATGGATTAACCATCAACTCATTTTATTAAAACATAAAATAATATCAATTATTGACAAGTTCACAATAAAAAATATTCCAATAGGGACATGTAATTAGAAGCACACACGTGACATGCAATTCTTGTTGGGTTGAAGTATCTATCATCCCAAAGATTTAAGGTTTTAATTATTAGATCCATTTGCTTTAATTTCGGATTTGTCAAAAGATTTTGAATACCTTTATTAAAAAGCCTTTTTTTCTTTTAAGAAAATCAATATCGTAGAACTTGGCAAGTGTCAAAGGTTGGGCATGTTCAATGCAAATATGATTTTAACTACGATTTGTAATGAATTTACTTTTGATTGGTGTTTTATAGTTAATTTACTTGATAAATAATTAATGAAACAATTTTAATTACTTATATTCTTTGTTTATCGTTAATCACTTGTATTATATGATGAAGATGTACCAAAATTTAATTACTCATATATAATTGTAGTTAACTACTATAGTATTTTTCTTAACAAATATTTTATACATCCCTATCCGATATGTAGTATTTTTCTTAACAAATGTTTTATACATCCCTATCCGATATGTAAGCAATTGAAAAGTATAGACAAGCCAAATCAACCCGAATCAACGTGGGCCACCAATTATAATCCTTCAGATTTTCGTATGTCATTTCCACTAGTAGAAAAAGTTGAAGTTAATTCATTTTTTAACGTATGACATTTTAAAATAAGATAATATAATACCCCATGTATCACGGGTGTTTTAAAAAAAGAAAGTAAATACTAGATATTTATAATTTTTAAGAAAATGAATTGTCATTATTATTCATATTTAAATGTTATTCATATTTAAATGGATGAATAGTCATCACCATTTTAACTTATCTAACAATTATCATTGAATCTTAATAAGTTTTAACTAAATTTTATCAAAATTTTCTGACTTAGGAGGGGTGGGGCTCATCCAAATGCCAAGAAAAACATGATCTAAATTGAAGTGGTATATGCCATGCAACATAATGAATAATAATCCAAGTGTAATTAATCCCACATTTTAGTAATGATCCATAATATATAGATATGCCACTAACTTCTATAAATGAAGCTTTCAAGTTTCAACCTAAATCGCTTACCACAGAGAAAATAGCGGAGAGAGAGGGAGAGAGAAAGATATTGAGATTTACGTAGATATGGGAGAAACACAAATAGAGCCAATGTCAACGTGGGACAAGGAAGAAGAGCAAGAAGCACAAGCGCAAGTGGATATCTGGAAGTACATATTTGGGTTTGTGGAACTGGCAGTGGTGAAAAGTGCCATTGAGCTCGGCATAGCTGATGCCATCGAAAGCCATGGAAGCCCCATGACACTTTCAGAGATATCATCAACTCTGGGGTGTGATCCTTCCCTTCTCAACCGCATCATGAGGTTCCTAATGCACCGGAAGATATTCAAAGTCGTACCCACCAGCCACGGCTGCCCGGGCTATGCTCAAACACCTCTATCTCGCCGTTTGATGAGAAACGGTGAACACAGCATGGCTGCTTTTCTTCTGCTGGAGAGCAGTCCTGTGATGCTAGCACCTTGGCATAGTCTAAGTGCTCGTGTTTTGGTTAATGGCAATTCCTCATTTGAAAAGGCTCACGGGGAAGACGTGTGGCACTATGCCGCGGCAAATCTTGATCACAGCAACCTCATCAATGAAGCGATGGCTTGTGATGCCAAGCTAGTTGTGCCTGCCATCATTGAAGGCTGCCGAGAGGCATTTGATGGGGTCAGCACCTTGGTGGATGTGGGTGGGGGAAACGGCACGGCCATGAGCATCCTGGTTAAGGCTTGCCCTTGGATTCGAGGAATCAACTTTGATCTTCCTCATGTCATCGCTGTGGCGAAAGAGTGCGATGGGGTTGAACATGTGGCAGGTGACATATTTCTAAGTGTTCCCAATGCTGATGCGGCATTTCTTAAGGTACGTGTACTGACAAGGTTTTAAATTTTGGTTGCGGTCACGGTAGCATTGCGGCTATTGCGGCCGATGCAGGCAAAAATCAGCCAATGCGGATCGCAATTGTGGGCCGCCGCAACCAAGATGTCGCGACCGCATCACGTGATGCAGTCCGCAATTTAAAACTCCACGTGTACATATGTGCACTGCACATCAAATAATTAATTAAAGATTGTTAAAAATAATAATTAATGGATCAAGTATTAATTAAGTGAAGTGTATGTTAGATTAAGATTAATTTGATTGATTAATTGATTTGTTACTTGCAGTGGGTTTTGCATGACTGGGGAGATGAAGAGTGCATCCAAATCTTGAAGAAGTGTAGGGAAGCCATTCCAAAGGAAAATGGAAGGGTTATTATTGTGGAGGCAGTGATTGAAGAAGGAGGAAAGCAAGACAGGTTCAAGGATGTAGGATTGATGCTGGACATGGTAATGATGGCGCACACTAACATAGGCAAAGAGCGGACACTGAAAGAGTGGGAATTTGTGATCAAAATGGCTGGATTCAGCGCATACACTGTGAAAGCCATCAATGCTGTGCAGTCTGTAATTATAGCTTTCCCATGAATGCTGTTACTTGTTGCTCAAACCGGTAATATTACTTCAAGCAGATTAGTTGTTGTCGTTTGCCCGCTTGTGGAAGAGAACGAACCGACGAAGTTTGTCGGTGGCTCTAGCTACCTACTCTCTTATGCATTATCATTAATATTATTACTGTTTTTGTGTCCATTAATAAAACTGGTAGTTGGTTCCTTTCCGTCTCTTCGTATATGGCTTTTTGGGTGCCTTTGTTAGCTTCGAAGTTGATGTGGTGATTAATAAATAATGAGTAGTGATATACAGCAAGAAACAATTAGACGTGGCTACTTTATATCTCGACTAAATGGTGGGTTTCAAATTTAAAAACAACCCTCATGAAAAACATGAGACACAACACGCAATAGTCAAATGCATTCCTAAATCATTTTACAAAAATGTTTTCGTAACATTTAGCATTTTCTATAAATAATATCACTGCAAATTATTTCGCTTGTCTGCCAATTGAATTGAATGGTGTCATGCATTTTCATTTGTTAATTTTCTTTGCCACTCGAAAAAAATACTGAGTTAATGGGCCATTATTTATCCAGTGAATTTCAGGTCAAATTATATAAAGTTATTTAATAAATAACAAACATAAAAGAAAAATAAAAACAAATCAAAATTATAATAAGCTGAATGAGTGAATGGTGTGATAATTATTCATAAATAATACATATTGTGTAAAATAAATTATAAATTTAATTTTAATCAACTGTCTGTGTAAAGTTTTTTTATACTTTTATCTATTCATGTACTGACACATCATTAAAAGAGTTAGACTTTTGAAAAAATTCTTATGATAGTTAAACTTTTTCAATGATTTAACAATACATAATTAGATGATAATATAATTTTTTTATATTAACAATAAATTAAAATTAAACTCATAAATTATTTGGAAGAGCAATGAATATCATAACGAATTATATTTTCCTTTGACATCAATTATAGGGATCCACCTGTTGATAGGTTGTCTTTTTATTTACCTAATGAACATTATATTGTGTTCAAAGATGATGATTCTCTAGATTCTGTTCTGAATTCTATATCAAATAGAAAAACTATGTTTCAAGCATGGATGGATGCAAACAAGAAGTATAACGATGCCAAGGAATTAACTTATGCAGAGTTTCCAACTAGGTGTGTTTGGAAACCAAAATTGGGAGAATGGTTTCCAAGGCAAAGAGGATTTTCTATTGGTTGAATATTTTATGTCCCTCCTGGTAGTGGAGACAAATACTTTTGTTGGATGTTGTTGAATAAGGCTAAGGGTTGTACTTCTTATGAGGTCATTTGGAAAGTAGATGGAGTTCAGTATGCTACTCCAAAGGAAGCATGTTATTCATTGGGTTTGCTAGACGATGATAAAGAATATATTGATGCTATACTTGAATCAAATCAATGGGGTTCTGGAAATTTTGTAAGAAAGTTATTTGCTTCTTTATTGTTCTCCAACAGCATTTGTAGGCCAGAATATGTGTGGGAACAAACTTGGTTGGTATTAAGTGAAGATTTACTATATTTCCAAAGGATAATGCTACAAAATCCTAGTAAAAAATTCTTTTTTAGTCCTTTTAATGAATTTTGATTTAGCTATGAATTGATTAAATATGTAATTGTTAATTAATACCAATTGCTCTTTCCTTTTCAGACTTGGTCCTCTCTAATGATCAGCTAAAAGATTTAAGTCTCTGGGAAATTGAAAAGCTTCTTCAAAGTAACGGTAAAAGTCTCAAGAATTTTCCACCAATGCCTTTCCACAAGGTGATTCTTCTTATTCCTGTAATAGGCTGGTTCAAGATGAGTTATCTTATGATAGAGTCTTCCTAGCAGAAGAACATAATACTCTTCTGCCAAGACTGAATTATGAACAGAGAGAAATATATGATACAATATTGAATGTTGTCTCAACAAATAAAGGAGGAATATTTTTTGTATATGGTTATGGAGGAACTGGTAAAACATACATATGGAGGACATTGTCTGCATGTCTAAGATCAAGAGGTGACATTGTCCTCACTGTTGCCTCAAGTGGAATTGCAGCACTTCTGATGCCAAGTGGTAGAACTGCTCATTCCAGGGTTTTTATTCCTCTTATTGTTGATGAAGATTCAACTTGCAATATTAGGCAAGGTAATGATTTGGCTGAGTTGTTAATTGAAGCTAAGCTAATCATTTGGGATGAAGCTCCAATGACTCAAAGGTATTGTTTTGAGGCTTTGGACAGATCCACGAGAGATATTCTCAGATTTACCGATCCTTTAAGTAGTGAAAAACCTTTTGGAGGCAAAGTTATTGTATTTGGTGGTGACTTTAACTACAAGAAAATTCATTATTAGTGACCGCCAAAATCAGTTACAAAATTAAGAAATCGGTCACAAAATTTGTTTTTTTGACCGATTTGTGACCAATTTTAAGCGATCGTAATTTCGCTAGTTGGAAATATTTTCTGACCGATAATAATCGGTTGGAAATATTAGTGACCGATTGTTTGACCGATAATACCAAAACATATCAGTCACAAAAATACAACAAAAATTGGTAGTTTTTGTTCTAATTTTGTGACCAATTATTAGAGTTGCAAAATCGGTCACAAATATTGTGACTGTTTTAGTGGTCATAAACATTTTAAATTGAAAAATAATAAAAATACAATCAGTCACAAAATCGGTCAGAAATGATTATAATATAAATTAAAAAAAAAAAAAAGAAATGCTTAGATCATAAAGTATTTATAATATATCTTTTTGTCTCAATTTTACATGTTTTTAAACATGTCATGATACCTAATTTTTTAAATTCAATAAGAATAAATATCAATGTGATATGAATACAATCATTTAAAATTTCAAATCATTAGTTTATACAATTATCATAATTGTCTAACAATAATAAGAATTAGTATGAAATATACAACTAAAAATAATTTTAACAATTTCATATATTTGTCTTTTCTCTCAAAGTCCATAAATTCGTCCCTTGTTTCTTCCAAGGGTCTAAATCCATACGAATCACTTTTGATGGTGTTGCTCGTAGTCTCTCCTTCAAATTTGACATCTTACCCTGCATCACATTTCAAAAGAATTTTCACATATCCTTCTATTTAGCTAGACTCGAATTTTCTCACTATTACCAAACATAAGGCCATCAAATAGGAGATTTTGATAATTTGCCACACTTTGGTCAGTAAAGAAGCTTGAACAAATATGGTAATTTATTAAATGACAAAGAAGCACAACAAAAGATCCCTATATCTAGCATTAACAATGAATTTCAAATCAACTCATCATACTAATGCCAAGTCGAAACCAATTTGAATATAGAAGCACAATAAACTAATCACAACAATGCATTATACTGGTGCTACCAATGATTCAAAATTTACTTTAAATCTATTCTCTAACTCATCTTCTGCTAACAATTAACATATATCAAAGTATTGGAAATCATAAGGGTGAAAAAGATAAGCCAGACTAAAACATATGCACTTTTACAATTCATACCAAAGAAAACATTCACAAATAAACATACATACTGCCCTTGTAGGGAAGCTTCATGTAATACCCAAAGAAAAACATTATTATTTAACCCACAATCCTAAAAACAGCGAAATAAAACAAAAGCAAACCCTCAATGGAAATCCCACCAAATCATTAATAAGTAAAATTGGAACAAATCCACACCAATGACACTAAGTTCAGCATGATGAATAAATCAGACTGACAAGTTATACAAACTTCTAAATTTTAAATACAAAAGAAAAAAAAGGAAACTTGATAAGTTACCCAAAGCCGGATTTTTGTGAGATCGGTGGATTCAATTGCAAGGACTCCATCTCACTTCTTCTAATCTGCTTTATTCTCGATCCCGTTGTTCTCTTTTCTCCCTCTTGCCTTGATGTTGCGTCTTTTGTGGGTTGGCCATTTTTCTCTTCCTTTAGGGTTGATCCAGATATTATGAACTTGCTTCAACCCACAGATCCCAACAGTAAATCCAACTTCAGTGAACAATGGGTATACCTAGCACCCATGAAAAATAAAAAGAAAAAAATTAAAATCAACAAGTGTTAAACAGAGAACAAAAACCAGGACCAATCATCGAAGTAAAAAATGGTCGAATATCAAGGATCTGGTTAATAGATCGAAACGCACCTCAGGCATCAACCAGCAACTCGTTATGGATAACCGCGTTGCAACCTGAAAAAGGAAACACATGAGAGAAATAGGGGAGAACGTTTTGCAATGGAAGACCATAGAGAAGCAAGATAAGTGAGAAGAACTTTATCAGATATGAGAAGTGGTGGGTATGGGCTTCGCCGCTTCATGCCTCTAAAACGAGGTATCTGGGTTTTGGGTAAATCATAAGCACAAAATGGGTGATGAGTGAAGCGTTCACAAATAAAAAATATACTAAATAAATCATAAATATTGTGACCAATATTTCAATCACAAAGTAAATACAAAATTTTAAAATATTTGTGACCGATTAATTAGTCACAAATTATAATATATTAAATAAATTACAAATATTGTGACCAATATTTTGGTTACAAAGCAAACACAAATCTTTAAAATATTTGTGACCGATTTATCAGTCACAAATAACATAATTTTAAAATTTTAAAAATTTTCTAACCGAAAAATCAATCACTAATGGTTTTTAAAATCAAAATTTAAATTTAAAATTATTTTATTAATAAATCAGTCACTAATTTGGTCAGAAAATGAGTGGCGCCTAAAGGCGCGAATATTTGTGACTAATTTTCTGACCCAACTATTATCGGTCACAAAGTTATAATTTGGAAATATTTCGGTCACAAATTCAGTCACAATAGTGACGGAAGAAATCGGTCATAAATTTTCGGTCACAATTTTGTTATTTTCTTGTAGTGTGAAAATCCTACTAGTTATTTCTAAGGGTACTAGGCAAGATATTGTTTTTGCCACTATTAATTCTTCATACTTATGGTCTTACTGCAAGGTGTTGAAATTGTCGAAAAATATGAGGTTGTCTTTAGCTTTAGATGAAACTTCATCAAATGATATAAGGCTTTTCTTTGAATGGATCTTGAAAATTGGAGATGGCAATGTCGATGAAGCAAATGATGGGGAAGGGTTTGTTCAAATACCTGATGAATTCCTTATTAAGACTTTAGACAATCCTATTGCAGGAATTGTCAATAGCACATATCCAAATCTGTTGGAAAATATGCATGATCCTGCATACATGCAAGATATATAGAGCTATTCTGGCACCTACTAATGACATTGTTGATATAGTCAATGATTATATACTTTCAGTTATGTCAAGTGATGAAAAGGTATACTTGAGCTCAGATAGTATATGTAAATCAGACTTGAATTCATTTTCCAATGAAGACCTACATACTCCAGAATTTCTTAACAATATAAGATGTTCCGGTCTACCAAATCATGTCCTAAAACTGAAAATAGGTGCTCCTGTTATGCTACTCAGAAATATTGATCAATCTTCAGGTTTGTGTAATGGTATCATATTGATTCTAACTCAATTAGGAAATCATGTATTAGAAGGTAAAGTTATCTCTGGCACCAACATTGGACAAAAGCTATTTATACCTCACATGTTATTAACTCCTTCTAATACGAGACTTCCATTTAAATTCCAAAGGAGATAATATTCTATTTGTGTATGCTTCGCTATGAATATTAACAAGAGGCAAGGTCAATCTCTCTCAAATGTTGGTTTATTTCTTAAAAGTCTTGTCTTTAGTCATGGCCAGCTATATGTTGCAATCTCTAGAGTTCGAAACTAACAAGGGTTAAAAATGTTGATTGTTGACAAGCATGGTCAATTATCTACTTAAGCAAATAATGTTGTGTTTAAAGAAGTGTTTCGAAACATATCTTAGACAGGTACTTCTAGAAATTTGCCATTATGTATTTTTTAACAGATTATATTGTTTTTTTCCTCATTGAATATTTTTTTATAATTTGTTGGTAACAGTTATTGTTTGAAGACATACCTACATTGCTCAGCAGTATATCTGAAGGACTTATACTGTAAAATTTCATATAAGCTATTGATATAATGATAACTTTTGTTAGTAGATCTCCTTTTGGGTCCTGGACAATGATAAATTATATATTTCATTGAAGTGTAATGATTTCAGACCTTTAAATATTCTGTCTTTTCATGTATGCCATAGTTTTTTTTTTCTTAATATATATTTAAGTCCCCTGTACATAGTAAATGTATCTTCATCATGTCAATATGTAGTTATCTGTTAAATGCATGCAGATTGTACAATATCCTATATGTGTATGCTTTGTCATGACTATCAACAAGAGTCAAGGTTAATCTCTGTCAAATGTTGGTTTATTTCTTAAAAATCCTGACTTTAGCCATGGCCAGCTATATGTTGCAATTTCTTGAGTTTGAAACAAACAAGGGTAAAAAATGTTGATAGTTGACAAACGTGGACAATTATCTACATCATCAAATATTTTTGTCTTTAAGGAAGTGTTTCGTTACTTAACTTATACAGATAATTTTAGACATGTGCCTTTTTGTATTTCTTGAGAGTTATGATTTATTTTTTTTTCACAGAACACTTCTAATTATAGTTTGTTGTGCATTTCTCACCACCTCATCTGAACGAGTTGTACTGTAAAATTACATATCAGCTATTGTTACAAAGATAATTTTTGTTAGCAGATCTTATCTTGGGTTGTGGTCTATGATAAGTTTTATTTAGTTGTTAGATGAATGTTGATTTCAGTCTTTTATATATCCTGCCTTTCTATTAATGTCATATATTTCTTTTTATAATATATTTTTATGTCCCTGTACCCACTAAATGTATCTTCGTAATGTCAATGTCAATATATAGTTATCTATTAAATACATGCTATTCTTGTCTGTATAAATCAAAATAACAAATATAAAAATGTAATTTTAATTGATGTTCCAATTTTTTCTGATATAATTTTATATCTTACTGTATCATTATATTAATGTTGTTTTAATTTGTTAAAACACAAAGTGTATTAACTGTTTTAAGACGAATTAACCGTGCATCGCACGGATACAAATCTAGTTATCATTAATATTATTACTTGTTTTTGTGTCCATTAATAAAACTGGAAGTTGGTTCCTTTCCGTCTCTTCGTATATAGCTTTTTGGGTGCCTTTGTTAGCTTCGAAGTTGATGTGGTGATTAATAAATAATGAGTAGTGATATACAGCACGAAACAATTAGACGTGGCTACTTTATATCTCAACTAAATGGTGGGTTTCAAATTTAAAAACAACCCTCGTGAAAAACATGAGACACAACACGCAATAGTCAAATGCATTCCTAAATCATTTTACAAAAATGTTTTCGTAACATTTAGTCCATAAATAATATCACTGTGCAAATTATTTCGCTTGTCTGTCAATTGAATTGAATGGTGTCATGCATTTTCATTTGTTGATTTTCTTTGCCACTCGAAAAAAATACTGAGTTAATGAGGCATTATTTATCCAGTGAATTTCAGGTCAAATTATATAAAATTATTTAATAAATAACAAACATAAAAGAAAAATAAAAACAAATCAAAATTATAATAAGCTGAATGAGTGAATGGTGTAATAATTATTCATAAATAATACATATTGTGTAAAATAAATTATGAATTTAATTTTAATTAATTGTTAGTATAAATTTTTTTTATATTTTTATTTATTCATGTACTTACACATTATTAGAAGAATTAAATTTTTAAAAAAATTGTTATGATAATTAAAATTTTTCAATAATTTAATAATTTATAATTAGATAATAATATAAATTTTTTTATATTAATAATAAATTAAAATTAAATTCATAAATTATTTGAAAGAGCAATGAATATCACAACGAATTATATTATCCGTAAAAAGATGTCTTCTTGAAATTGGAAAGCTTTCATTATTTTGACTTGACCTTTTGACCCAACCCAATAAATATTGACCGTTTGATTCTTCTATCTATGCAGTAAAAAAATTTAAAGTTGCCAGCATCACTGTTTAGTTCTATCCCTCCTTTATTATTATCTCTCTAAAATGACACCCCTGGATTTATCTATCAAACGCATCTAAACCTTTATTTTTTCCATTTTCACTTTCATCCCATCACAGTCTCTATCAATTCCCTAAACTCTCAGAAAGCCCTCTACCTTCATTTTACCAACAGTGTCTGTTTTTACGCAGCTTTACCATTTTTTAATTCTATTTCAACACCGCTTCTCAGCGTAGGCTGCCCGAATGGTGATAAGTACAACCGGAGATAGTTGCCATGAACGCCGGCAATAGTTTCACTTTCATTTTCGTTGGGTTTTTGAGAGCAAACTGAAAATGCTTGGTTCCTCAACTGATGAGTAACTAAAGTATATTTAATTTTTCCTCTGAGCAAATTTTTTTTTTTGCACATTCCCTTTTATAAAAAAAAAATATTTGCATATTAATGTTTTTATATCATTTTTATATTTAGTTAATAATATATAAATTTTAAGTCAATATATTATATCATTTTATTAAAAGTTTTAATAATCAATTAGTTACAATTAATGATAAATAAATTTTTTTATTAATGTAATATGTTATTTAATTAATAAGTTTAATAATTGATTATTAATTTATGAGTAATTAATTATCAAAATTTATTAATTAAATAATATATTATATAAATTAAGAATTTATTTATTATTAATAAAATATAAAAATAATATAAATTTTGTGACGTGTAAATTTGATTATTGTTTATAAAATAAAGTATTTATAACTGAAAATTCAGAGAAACATACAATAGATATAATAAATAAATAATAATCGTGAGTTCTCTCCTCCGTGACAGATTTCTTTTGCCCAATACCAGGCGAGAGGGAAGCAAATCATGTACCAAAAATATGAGCATATCATCATAAACTCGCAATGAGAAATTAAAATCTGCATAATCCCTCGTGCTCTCTTCATTTGACATCTCAGGATATAAGAACAAGGTACTGTCAGAAAGTCCTTTGCTGAAGAAGCTGCTGAACACGGGCTTCCAAGCAAACACTGCAATAAGGATATTTTCTCCAGTACTTAACACAAATTTGTGGGCAGATAAACATGTGTTAATCGAAGTTACTTTAAAAATGTCTACTGAATCTTAATTGCTCTACAAACAAATCAACATTAATAACTTATGTGATTCAATACTGACTCAAAAAGCTTCAACTCTTGCAATTTTAGGATCCTCAAAGATGAATTCATCAACACAACCTATCTTCATTTGTGAAATTTATTTTTATCTTTTTAGCCCTTTATTCTTTCATATATATTTTTAGGTCTGAGCCTATTTGTGTTTCTAGAACAAGGAAAAACGACAATATTGGGGAAAATTCAGAGTAGGGGTAAAGCGTTATGTTAGGCTTTAATACATACAGTCCAATTACAAGAGACAGTATTTAATGTGGACTGGATATGGCCCAGCAGCGTTGGGGAGGAGCCTGCAAGTTCAGAACTCCTTTGAATGAATAGAGAGAATAAATACTTGGAAAATATTTTCTGTAAGAAATGTCTATCCCGTTATTATTTAAGTATTCTATTTATTAATTAATATGTGTAAAAATGACATATAAAAAATTAATAACATATATTTTAAAATATATATTTTTAAATTTTTATTAAAGTAACATAACTTAAAAATGTGTATTATCACTTTTTTATATGTTAATGAATACTTAAAGTAATTAAATAATAACATGGTAGGCAGTGCGCACTATCCAAGAATTTATCTATATACTTGTTAGGTCGTTGTTCTTCTGCAATCCAGCCGGCCACAAGCACAAATCATGAACTATGCTTGGCTGGACTATCTAATCTAAACCCAAACTTGTCTCCAAAAATAATAATAAATTTTGAATTTTGAAAAAAGGTCATTCATACAACTTGTTAATTTGCTTAAAATATATAGAGTTAACATACATTTTAATTCTCTAAAAATTCAAGTGTTTTGAATTTTTTTTTTAAAATATCAACTTTATTGCATGTTATATTAATATTAGGTTGATACTGGGCTGATGGAGTATTGCTCTCTTATTATGTACTAAGTGCTCCCCGTTCCGTGTTGTATGATGCGGGTTTCGATTCAAAAAACATACTCAGACCCAACGAGTCTTTTCAAACAACAAAATTGATGAGTACTTGTCTTCTTTACCAACTACAATTACCACGCCTTCACTGTCATATATACTCAGACCGTAGAAAAAAATAAATAAAAACAAATCAAGCCCTTTATCTTGGATCTGCTCACTTTTCTTTCTGTTCAATTTTCCCATAAAACCACTAGCTCCTCGGCCTTTTCGTTTCAATCCAGCCTGCATAGGTTTCTCTCGGTTACGAGTCTCGATCCACTCTCTTATCGTCTCCTATGAAAAACGCATCACAAGAGAAGTAGGAGCATGAAAAACTCATCCATATTTATTAAATCAAGGATAGGCCTTTCCTCAAGAAAGAATTATCAGCCTTATCGATGCGATCTATTTTTATCTAAATTTTTTTTTACGGGAATTCAATGAGAAGTTTTTGTAGTTTATCACATTGAATAAGATAAATTGATATAACTAGCTCGCAATCGTATATCTATTTCAATTAGCTTTTACGTCAATTTTAAAATATTATTAAATCATTTTTATGTCAATTAAAGAAAAAATTCAGATAATTTTAAAGACATATTTTACATTAATTTAATGCATTTAAAATAATAAATTAATTTTTTTACTAAAATTTAAATAATTCATAATTAATAGTACATCGTTGCACCCTTTTAAGGAAATGCACTATTGATTTGGCGTTAACATTAACATGTGAAAGAAAAAAAAATGCAAGTATATCAATTAGTGTTGAGGACTCAATAATAGATGTTTTTTTATAAAAATAAAAAATATGAGGTGTCTTCATATTTTTGAGTGTCAATTTTTGCCTTGATCATAAGATATTTTAAGTTGAATTCGAATTCTTATACTACAAATAAAATTTGTTTATATAAACAATAGGCTAAAATGCACGAAACATCTTCTAATTATAGGTCAAGTTTAGAAAACTTCCATGTGCTTTCAAACTCACCAACTCGATTCCTTAAACTAACAAAACAGTGTATAATAACCCTTTTATTAACCTACCATTTAAATAATTGATGAAAAAATAGTCATGCGTTGATTTTTTTGACTAATCTTACCTTAAATCATTAATATTTATCCCTTAAATTATGTCTAGGCCTCTTTTTTTGGCACTTATTAACCACACATTAACGTTTAAGCGATTCGTGAAAATTTCAAACGGTGGTGTGAGGTTAATGAATGCCTAGAAAAAGAGGCCTAGAGACGATTTCAATGATAAATATTAATGATTTAAAGGGAGATTAGTGAAAAAAATCAATACTTGACTACTTTTCCATGAATTATTTAAATGGTAGGTTAATAGAAGGGTTATTATACACTGTTTTGTTAGTTTGGGGAGTCGAGTTAGTGAGTTTGAAACCACATAAAGGTTTTCTAAATTAGACATATAGTTGGAGGGGGTTCCTAGCATTTTAGCCCAAACTTTAGGTTGCCAACTAAACTACACCTATTGCTTTATAAATGTTATTTTTAAATTTCAATCTCAAGTCTTAACCCAATCTTCTTTTATATTCTTGACAAAAGGTTGTCGAGACCCGTCAAAATAATAAAAATTATCGGTTCACAAACTAATTTGTAGTATAGAGAATGAACCGAATCGTCTCTCAAGGATCCAAAAAGAAAGATTTAATTAGATCAAGATAATTAAAAAGGGGGTTTTGATGATTTGTATGAAAATACACCGGTTGAATTTAAAGAAAATCAAATAACAATTTAACCAATCCAAGGAAATTTACCGATTTTGAGTTTAATCCATCATTGATCACAAGGAATTCACTTAATTGTTAACCATGTTCTTGGCCTTAGATCACATCAAGAAGCCTTAACATGATCAAAGAATCCTCTACTAGATAAGCATATAGGATTTAATTAACCAATGTTAGATAAAGTAAGCATCATCCAAACATAAATTAACTTAAGATCCGGAATTTAATCAAGCTCAACAATCTATCAAAAAGCTTTGATATATTGTTTAGTCTTTGTGATCCTCTTTGAATACATGATAATAAAGCTATTATCACATCAACATCTAAATCAAATTAAGCAATTCAATCTAGATAAAAATCAAAAGAAGAAGAAGAGAAACTTGAATAACAATTAAGCAATATGAACAAGCGAAACAAGATCTCCAAATTAAATATCAAGATGATTAATCCCTTGGATTGATTATAAGAGCCTTTCCTTCCATGGATAGGAAGGAAGACCTCAGAAATAAAAGAACAAAAACGAAGTTCTAAAGAGAATGGATAAGAAGAGAAAGAAAACTCTCACAAATACTCAAACTTACTTCTCACAAATACCCAAACTTACTTCAAATTGAATGATGTATAATACAAAAAGATTGACTCTATTTATACTAATCCTAGAAGCCAATTTGTAATTGAAAATAATATGAATGCAAGATTTAAAAACATGAAAATTGTCAAATATAGTAGCTTGATGCATGGTTGGTGGGTTGGTTCATGGTTGGTGGCTTCTAGTCAGCAACTCTTCTCCAACTTTCAGCTTGACTTTCATACCCTAAACGATGTATTTTGGCTTGGAGGTCTTCATGATCGTTGTAGACAATTGTCTCTTTGAACTTTTGGCCTTAGTTTCATGCCAATTGAACTTTTACAACTCCAGATATTCCAAAAACATTGCACCTACCTCAAGTCAGGTTGGCAGAACGTGTTTTCAAATTCAAACCAACTTGCAACTTCATAATCACACCTAAAACATCATCTATTGACTAAATAGTCTTCAGTGAAGTTGGATATATGGGTCTTATCTTTCCAATGGCCTAGTTTCAGCTGAAAAGAAGGCCTATAACCCACGATATGGTTCAATATGTGCACAATGCTTAGATTCCAGTGACAACAAACCCACTCTGAATTGCAGGGCTATTTTGGACCCTTAGAAGTCCGATTTAGCTCTTGAGTTCTTCATGAAACTTGTAGAGCCTTGTCTTAGCTTTCCAAAGACACCAAGATCACCTCAAATGGATCACTGAGTCCCAAGTTATGGCATAACCAATGAGGAAAGGTTAAAATGCATCAAAATCCAATAATTATTCACAATTTACATTAAATCCCAATGAGGCCCAAAAACATTAAACTCAGCTAAAATACTAATATTGGGCACAATAAACATCTAATAAAGCTTAGTACAAAGCTAACATAAGTATCTCAAATTAATTGATCAATCCTACCCTACGCACCAAGAAATTAAGAACCAAAGTGTGAGGTAGCCATGCCACATTTTCCATGCGACTTATGACAATTATCGTTTATAATTTAAGTGAAAATGCTATTGATAGAGAATCACAGATAATATTATTTTATATTTAAACATAGTCACATGTAAGAAAAGCACAAACTTGACACTATACTGGGTTTGAGCTTCTATTAACTGGTCTTTCGTTTTACAAAAATATGTTGAATGGATAACCTGATATATATTTTTTCTAAAAGCCCATATTATTATTTAGTGATCCATTATGGGTGTGGAAACTATCATTTGTATGTTTATTAGGCTTAAGCCTAATTGATAAGTGTGTTGAGTTATGATGTAGGGCCTAGTAGCTTGGGTCTAAGATGGGTGGTAATAAGACTACTGCTTGCTTAAGTAATTAAAAGGTCAGGATCCCCTCTCTTATTCTGAACACATTCTATGCGTACTCTCCATCAAGTTACACAGTGGCAAAGAGGGAGCAAGGAGGGGAAGATCTTGTGCCTAAAGTACACATATGTGTACGCTTACGTTTCAAGGCTTCTTGGAGCACATGCGGTTAAGATATTCTTGGAGGTAATCCTTCCCTAAAAATGTCTTCAAGAGGCATGCAACCCTAAATTGTCTTTAGTTTCATGATGTTCTAAGTTCTATTATAGGCATACTGTGTATGTGATTTCTTCCTACATGTGGTATCAAAGTCTCACTATACTAGGTTTAGGACCCTTGGATTTAAATTGAAATTTAGTGAAATTTAATTTGGGGTTATTGTTTTAGGGTTTCTAAAACACCAAAATTGATTGATAATTTGGTGACTTATAGCTCCAATTATTTGGGGGTTTTATTCTCCTTTGAATGTGATTTAAATCTGTACATTTATCATGTATTAACATGATCTCCTTTGTTGTAAAGTAACATTCAAAATTTGATTTTCTTGTGTTTTTCATGATTGTTAATGGTTTGTAATTACCTTGATTGTTGAATCGTGACTGAATCATGGAGTTTAAGGGGCTATTTGTTGGACCTCAAACATCCTCCATTAATGGCAGACAGAGTTTGTTTTTGGATAAGTGAGAAAATGCAAAATATATAAATTTTTCATGAAATCTCTTAATGTTGTTAAGTGTCCCACAGTGGATAGTGATAGGCCTGAATAGTGGTTATAAGTGGGGGGCAACCCTCACTCAATGAGCTAGCTTTTGGGATTGAGTTAGGCCCAAACCCAAATTCTAAGATGATATCAGAGCCTATCCGAGATCTGTTGGGCCACCCGCAGATGTCCAGTCCTGCAAACTTCATACTTTAGATGTCCAATCCAGGGCGAGAGGGGGTGTGTTAAGAGTCCCATAGTGGATAGTGATATGACCTGAATAGTGGTTATGAGTGAGGGGCAACCCTCACTCCATGAGCTAGCTTTTGGGGTTAAGTTAGACCCAAATCCAAATTCTAAGATGTTGAAATTATATGGTTTTGGTAGGGAAGGAGTAAAAGAGAGAAGAAATACTAATGAATAATATGAGATTGGATTGATTTGATGTGTTGTAAAATATAAAGCACTAACTCTTATTTATACTAATAATTAGGTCAAGTACTAGTCTAGTACTACTAGTACAAGCCCAAGCCCACCAAGATAATAAGACTCATAACCCTAATTAAAAAAGGAAACAAATCTGGAAACAAAATGAAATTATGAAACAACTCTTAAGATTGCTTCTTCAATTAGAGGACTAATTGATTCCACAATATATTTTAAAGATATTCAGAAGATATGCTAAGATATTTTAAAGATACCCTGAAATATCCTGAAGATATTTTGAGATATTTGACAAAAGGTTATCGAGACCCGTCAAAATAATAAAAATTCCAGGTTCACAAACTAATTTGTAGTATAAAGAATGAACCAAATCGTCTCAAGGATCCAAAAAACAAAGATTCAATTAGATCAAGATAATTAAAAATGGGGGTTTTGATGATTTGTAAGAAAATATACTGGTTGAATTTAAAGAAAATCAAATAACAAATTTAACCAATCCGAGGAAATTTACTGATCTTGAGTTTAATCAATCAATGATCACAAGGAATTCACTTAATTGCTAACCATATTCTTGGCCTTAGATCATATAAAGAAGCCTTAACATGATCAAAGAATCCTCTACTAGATAAGTATCTAGGATTTAGTTAACCAATGTTAGATAAAGTAAGCATCATCCAAACAGAGATTAACTTAAGATTCGGAATTTAACCAAGCTAAACAATCTATTAAAAAGCTTTGATATATTGTTTAGTCTTTGTGATCTTCTTTGAATACATGATAATAAAGCTATTATCACATCAACATATAAATCGAGTTAAGCAATTCAATTTAGATAAAAATCAAAAGAGGAAGAAGAGAAACTTGAATAACAATTACGCAATATGAACAAGGGAAACAAGATCTCCAAATTAAACATCAAGATGGCTAATCCATTGGATTGATTATAAGAGCTTAGCCTTCCATGGATGGGAAGGAAGAACACATAAAATAAAGAACAAAAACGAAATTCTAAAGAGAATGGAGAAGAAGAGAAAGAAAACTCTCACAAATACTCAAACTTACTTCAAATTGAATGATGTCTAATACAAAGAGATTGGCTCTATTTATACTAATCCTAGAAGCCAATTTGTAATTGAAAATAATATGAATGCAAGCTGTAAAAACATGGAAATTGTCAAATATGATAGCTTGATGCATGGTTGGTGGGTTGGTGTATGGTAGGTGGCTTCGAGTCAGCAACTCTTCTCCGACTTCCAGCTTGATTTTCATGCCCTAAACGATGTATTTTGGCTTGAAGGTCTTCATGACAGTTTAGAAAATTGTCTCCTTGAACTTTTGGCGTTGGTTTCATGCCATTTGGACTTTTACAACTCTTGATATTCTAAAAACACTGCACCTACCTCAAGTCAGGTTGTCATAACGTGTTTTCAAATTCAAACCAACTTACAGCTTCATAATCACACCTAAAACAACATCTATTGACTAAATGGTCTTCAGTGAAGTTGGAGATATGGGTTTTATTTTTCCAATGACCTAGTTTCAACTCAAAATGAGGCCTATAGCCTACGATATGGTTTAATATGTGCACACTGCTTAGATTCCAGTGACAACAAACCCACTCTAAATTGCAGGGTTATTTTGGACCCTTAGAAATTCGATCCAGCTCTTGAGTTCTTCATGAAAATTGTAGAGTCTTGTCTTAGATTTCCAAAGACTACAAGATCACCTTAAATTGATCACTGAGTCCCAAGTTATGGCTTAACCAAAGAGAAAAGGTTAAAATGCATCAAAATCCAAGAATTATTCACAATTTGCATTAAAGCCCAATGAGGCCCAAAAGCATTAAACTCAGCTAAAATACTAATATTGGACACAATAAACATCTAATAAAGCCTAGTAAAAGCTAACATAAGTGTCTCAAATTGATTGATCAATATTCTAACACTCCCCCTCAAGCTAAAGCTTACTAAGCTTTAAGCTTGTTAAAAATAACAAATCTAGTCTAGAACAAAGCAACCCATATAAGAAATAAGACAAAATATATCTAAGCCAAACAACAACAAGTCATCGAACAGAATGAGTCGTGGGATGCACAGTCAAACAACCCTTGGAGAGGTGAAATCAAGGCACAAGGGGTGAATTTGATAGGAGAAAAGCCACAACCATCTCTATTAAAGTCTCTGCCAGAAAATGTGGCACAAGGAATGAGAACACCACTAGAATGTGAGCATCACTAGTTACTGCAGTGCAAGAGAATGGAAGCGGCAGCAAGAACTCGCTGGAATTGAGAAGTGACGAAGGAAGAGGTCGCAGGCATCGGGTCACAGTAAAGGCACACACCATTGAGTAGTGGGCAACAAGTGTTGAAAGAATGCACACATAAGATATTGGATTTGGATGAACAGGGGCTGGCTGGCTAAAGAGGGATCACCAATACACGAAACAGATATGATGAGTGGGAGAAGCGTCGTCGTGAGAAACTTGCTACAAATATGCACACTAAAAGAAACTAATCATAAAAATAGTGTGAGCTCCATAAATGATAGCTCAAAAGACAAATTAGGGATGCTGGAGACATTTGGAGAGACAATATATGATATGACCGTTGCTAGAAAGATAACTCAACAAGATGGCTGGAGTGACGCACAGCCAGAAGAGTTGGTTGGAAAGTTGCATGGCCAAGGAGGAAAAGACATCGCTGGAAAAACACAGTGAAAATTTCCTAGCAAGCAATCATGACTTACAACAAGGCCCAAACTTCTCCAACTTCATCAATAACATCATTTGGAAGCTTCAAACAGTAGGAAAATTTAAGTGACTAAAAAATATGAAAATTGAAACTAATGCTGGTATGAATCACAGCCAATAGAGAATTCATCATCGGTATGACTCATTGGTGAGATAAGAGAAATTACCACTGGTATGATTCGTTAGTGGGAAGAAAATTCACCATCGGTATGATTTCTCGACAGGAATAGAAGCCAATATGATTCGTCGGCAAGAAGAGATGTCACCATCGTAATGAGAAACAAAATTCTGATAACCAAAATTGATGCATAACAAATGAGAAGTAAGAGAGATATAAGACAGAGACATAATCAGAGAGAAGTTCTAAATTTTACGGAACTCGGCAACAAAATAAAGACCAGACTAGGTCACAGAGGATGGTACCACTCTGATACCATGTTGAAATTATATGGTCTTGGTAGGAAAGGAGTAAAAGAGAGAAGAAATACTAATGAATAATATGAAATTTTATTGAGTTGATGTGTTGTAAAATACAAATCACTAACCCTTATTTATACTAATAATTAGGTCAAGTACTAGTGTAGTAATAATACTAGTACAAGCTCAAGCCCACCAAGACAATAAGACTCATAACCCTAATTAAAAAAGGAACAAATCAGGAAACATAATGAAATTAGGAACAAATCAGGAAACATAATGAAATTAGGAAACAACTCCTAAGATTGCTTCTTCAATTAGAGGACTAATTGATTCCACAATATATTTTAAAGATTTTCTGAAGATATGCTAAGATATTTTAAAGATACCCTGAAATACCCTAAATATGTTTTGAGATATTCTAAAAGGATGTTTGAGACCCTTATTTTCTGGTTTGTTCCGCGTAGAATCTGGTTAAAATTATCCTTTTTGGTGATTTGGGAGGAACCTGTTACATTTCGCTGGCCTACGTGTGGGTCAATTCAACCCATTTTTTAATTATGTTGAGTACAATTTTCCCCCATGCCATATGTATAAGTTTTCTAACTTTTTTAGAGTTATTTTGAAATTGATATGAATTTATTTTAATTTTTTCCAATTTAAATATTTATTAAATTATTTCATGTGACTAATTATTAGAAAATATTATAGCTTTTTTGATGTTATGGTTGTCACTCTCCCTAGTTATTAAATCTTGTTGGTATACTCTTTTTTATGTTGAGAAATTGTAAATAGATGAAAAAATGAATTTTGTGCTATTGTTTATCCCTACTTGTGGCTCTGTTAATTGAAGTGAGTGTATGTCACCACATTGGCTCATTCACAAAATTAGTGGGGTTACCTGTTAAATAAATTTGAGGATGTAATATCATGTAAATTAATTTATGATTTAGCTCACCGACATGGGGCTAATTCATGAGTCAGTTTATTGTGACATGGACTTGTGTGATGATTTTAAAAGAAAAAACCTTTCTGCTCACATATGTTAGATTTTTTGAAACTATTGTTTTATATGCTATATTCCCTACCCACATGGGAGTTTATATCCATATGCATTAAATCTTTGTTGTGATAATTATTATTACCATTTATTACTTGTGTTAATCATTTTCTTATTCACATATTATAAATCATGAATTATTTATTTTTCTTTGAATAATGGAATTAATAATATTATGTCTCCTGCCTAGTGCTGAAATTTATTTTACTTGATTATGAGCCTTGATCATGTTATGGAAATATGAATTTGTGTATTTCTTTTATGACTAAAAGGACATAAATTTATATGAAAAAAATCTGTTAATTGTAGGTCAAGATGCCTTAAAAATTTGTGGAAACTGTTTGTATAAGAGGTAAATAATAGTCAGCTGTTTGGGTAGTTAGGCCATGTTTACATGTGGCTGTGTACTTGTGCATTGGATAAAATGTTCATCCATGGTTTAGCTAACTATTTTGTTTGGGATTGATATCTGGTTTAAAGATATGTTTAGAAGGTTTAAAACTAAACTAAAAGTTATGTGAAACGTTTATGTGTTATTGCAATATCTACATATTTCACATTGTTGTTTTAACTTTATATGCAATAATTATAATATGTCGTTTAAGGTACTGTTAAAAAATATTATTATAACTCTTTATATGAAATTATATCAAAGATATAATTTTATGCCTTGGTAGCATGTTTATAGAGAGAACTTTTGATATATAAATATCTCAATATTTTCTTTCAATATGTAATTTTGCATTTATTATTATTATTATTATAATTATCTTGATGGAAGAGGAGGGTTGTGTTTGTCAATGAAAATTACGTTTATAAATTGTGCTTTCATGTCATATGTTTGATAGACTTTTGTTTATTTTTGGAAGCACATAGTAGTTGTTGTCTATCAACTCTTTGAATATTAAGTTATGCCACAATGTTTAAAGTCCATCAAAATGATATAAAATTGAAGTTGATTTTATTAGCAATTTGTGGGCTAGTATTTGTCCATACAAATTAAATAAAGATATATTTTTCGAAAATTGCTAAAATATTCCAAATGAATTTTATATATTGTTGGATTTTATGATAAAAATTTGTGCAAAATTGTATGTTAAAAGGTAGTGAATGATTAATGTTGTTTACGATTGTGTGACAGTCGAGGAGGAGAGTTGTAACATAGTCATAACTAATGTGCAATATTTGGTATGCTACTATATATTTTTTCATAAAATTCATTTGATAAGTATGCAATATCCTAATAATAAGTTCATGTATAGAGCTAAAATGTTTTATTGGTATGTTTGTAAAAGTCTAATTATTTGGAGAACACAGATGAATTTTTTTATGTCGACTAATGATTTATTATTATTATTATTAATGTGGTAAATGGTGACTACCATAGTAGCCCATTTATCAACATAATAGAATAATTCATGATAGTCTTCAAATGCTCTCATTTTGGTTGAATTTGACATGTTTGGCTCTTTAAATTTTCAAAATTGTAGTCTGATATTGATTATGATAATTTGCATGTTTTGTATATTAGACTTTTGATTTTGTGCAAATGAAAACTTTCTTTTGTCACTTAAGTGAAGTAATATGAAGTGAATGCTTCATGATGTGTTTCTTAGTAAACATGAATTTTGGGAAACTTGTGTATGAAGTGAAAACTAAATTTTTTATGGTAACTTCATCTCTTGCTTTGGTTCCTATTAACGGATGTGAGTATAGGTCACCACAGTGACTTATTCATGATGTTAATGGATCTACCTGTCAATTTAACTTAGGGATGATTATGTTACTTAAGTCAATTAGTGCGTTCACCTACCCACAAGAGGTTTATTGCACAAGTTAGATCACTTAGCATGAAAAAATTTGGGATAATGTGACAGTGAAATTTCTTTTACCCACAATTGTTGAATCTTTTAAAATTGTTGTGTATGATATAATCTACACCCACATGAGAGTTTATATTCATATATTTTGGATCCATGTTACAATGATAATTATCATTGACTTGTCCATTTGATCAACTAAATGTTGATTGTGTTTTTCCTTTGATTTTGAACTTCATATTATTTTTTCGTGGCTAAAGTAGTTAGACCACAATGCTTGAAACTTTGATGAAATAATTATAGGGATGAATATATATATAGTGTTAGCTTTGAGCCATGTGGAATGTGTATATTTATCCATGGAGACATGCTTAAGTTCATACTTAAGTGAATTTTCTAGCATACAATAAAATGTCAATTCTTTTTTTTTTTAGGGAAGCTATAGTATTTGTTGTGCATTATTCTTAGAAGTGATTGTACAAATACTTTAACTCTTATAAAGAATATGATTGTACCCAATTAAAATTTGTTTTGGTCAGATACTAGTATATATTTATACATGTTGTGCCATAAATACATTTGCATGAAAATTGAGTGTGAAACAATTGTTTTGTTTTTAATAATTTTTTAAAAGTATTGGCATTTGGATATGTCGTTTCATATTTGACTCTGATAATATTTTAATGTTATTTCTACTTTGTGATACATATGTTTTGTACTAGCTATTTGTAAGTATTAGAATTAAAGAAGTATTTTTTATGTGATTAATGTTTTCTTATTAGAGTGTCTTGTGAAAACATCACTTTGAATTAATAAAAAAATGTTTTTTTAACAAGTAGAAGTGAAACAAGACATGTTATTCTTTATTTTCTAAAGAAATGTGAGAGCATAGTTTATTTGTTATAAACATATGCTTTCAAAATTATTAATCACATGTTGATCTATGTCATGCATAAATATTTTGATAGTAAATATTTTGAATACATGATCTTGGGGCATTAGATTGTATTATTGACATAAGCTTGAGCTTATATTATGTTATATAAAAGTTTTCATTGCCTCGTGAAGATATGAAAATATGAGTGTTAATGAAACTATTTTATATATGTATTTTTTGGCAAAATTATGGCTTGGAGCTGAACTGTTCATTGTTTAGGACTAATCGTTCCTGTAATTTAATTGATGGAAATGTTGAGACCTGATAATATGCTTAGTAATATGCTTATTGCATTATTATGCATGGTCCTTAGGGATGAATAAAAATATATATTGTTAATCTCATCTATATACTTATGAAATTAATCAATTTGTTTTCATAGCAAATGATTTATGTTATTAACTATATATATATGATTTGAACACCCTTGATAGTCGAAGTTATATTGTTGTTTTCATTAACAATGGAGCTATGGTATCTTGGTTGGATTGACTGGCCAATCACTTATTAAACCTTGGTGGTTTGTATATTTTAATTGATTGGTTAGTAGGAACTAATGAAATTATAATTGCACATGGTTGATGCAATTGGAACTCCTGTGAATATTAAAAAAAAATTACGATGTGCACATGGTGGTAACTTGGTCATAAAAAGATGTGACATTTACCATATTATGATATTATTTCAGTACTATTGAAATATATCGAGATGTGGATGTTTTCTTAAGAAAAACATTGGTCTTTCATGTGAAAGATGTTTCGGTTTCCTTTATAGGAATGATGTTTCATGTGAAATATGTTTTGTGATCTCCTTTAGGGAATTGGTTGTGTATTCTTGGGAAGACACAATATAGGATCCATAGATGGTAGCATGACAGAGATCACATATACTATGCTATGAAGTGTATCTACATTTGCACACTTGGGTTGTGGTTATGTCAATAAGGTTATCACTTATGTAATCATTGGTAAATTAGATTGTTATTAGACTATTTTTGCTTGTGGTTCTTAACTAGTTGTTTTGTTGGACTTGGATTTGTGAACTCACCATGCTTAAAGGATTTTGATGATAATAAGAAGTGACTCGCAACGAAGAACAAGTCCAAACTCCATTGAAGATTTTCATTTGACTTTGATTCTTTGTAAAAGGTAAAAAGTTATTTATTGCTTAAAGCTCTTGAACCTTTAAAATATCCCTTAGCATAAAAGAAAACTTTTTTGAAAACCTAAGTGTTGGTGGAAAGTTGTTTGAAAAACTCTTCTTAATATTTTCAATTTGTTAGAAAAATGTTTTGGCTTCAATCTTGTTTGTTTGCAAAGCCAAAATTAAGATTTTGGGGTCTTGTATTCAGATACAAGTCTTTGTATCCGAATACCAATCATTGAAAATTTAAATTTTGGCTCCTGAAAGTCAAATATCAAGATACAAACCTTTGGTATCCTGATATTTGTCTCCAGGGGCAAATCAATTCTGAAATATCCGAATACAACATTATGATATTCAGATATCACGCTCCAGTAGCTAAAACACTTTTTTGATATCAGGATACAACTTTCAGATATCAAGATATCTTATCCAAATATCAGGATACGAGCTTGGATATCAGGATATTCTGTTCTTGGCTAAATTTAGAAATTAGAATATTTTGATACAAGGTTCAAATATCCAGATATTACTTGCGTGAAACTCATTTATAACGATTAGTTTTTGCATTTAATGGACTCCAACTACCAACAACGGCTTTAATATGCTATGGGGTATTTATCCTAACACTTGGGGAGTTAATGAAAATAACAACAACTCTGAAATCATTTATTGAGAGCATATAACTCCCTACATTCTTAAAAACACTCAGTTTTGAGCTTCAAGTGATATTATCTCTTTACCCATCATTCTTTAAGTTGTATATATGCTCTTTTGAGAGTATCAAACATTTCAAACACTTATTTTCGTGTAAGAATCCAAGAGTAGGTGTCCTTCGTTGTAATTGAGTGAGACCCTTGCACAAAGAGAGTGGATGATCCCAAACTAGTGAAGAGTGCTCTGTTTTTTATAAGGGTTTCTCAAGCACCCAAATTAGAAGCTTGAAGTATAGTGGAAATCTTGGGTGGACGATCTTGAGGACTGGACGTAGATCACACGAAATGATTGAACCAGTATAAATCTTGTTTGGACTCTCTGACAAGAGGTTGTCGAGACCTCGTCAAATAAATAAAAATTTACCGGTTCGCAAACTAATTTGTAGTATAGAGCATGAACCGAATCGTCTCTCAAGGATCCAAAAAGTACAAATATTTAATCAGATCAAGATAATTAAAATGGGGGGTTTTGTTGTTGATTAATAAGATTAAAAAAATAGTTCAAGATTTAAAGTTGTAAACAAATATAAAGAAACAACCAATCCAAGGAAATTTACCGATCTTGAGTTTAACTCATCATTGATCACAAGGAGTTCACTTAATTGCTAACCGTGTTCTTGGCCTTAGATCACATCAAGACGCCTCAACATGATTTAAGAATCCTCTACTAGATAAGCATCTAGGATTTAATTAACCAAGGTTAGATAAAGTAAGCACCATCCAAACATAGATTAACTTAAGATCAAGAATTTAACCAAGCTAAACAATCCATCAAAAAGCTTTAATAAATTGTTTATTCTATGTGATCCTCTTAGAATACATGATAATAAAGATATTACCACATTAACATCTAAATCAAATTAAGCAATTTAATCTAGATAAAAATCAAAAGAGGAAGAAGAGAAACTTGAATAACAATTAAGCAATATGAACAAACAAAACAAGATCTCCAAATTAAACAACAAGACGGCTAATCCCTTGGATTGATTATGAGAGCCTAGGCTTCCATGGATGGGAAGGAAGAACTCAGAAAATAAAGAACAAAAATGAAATTCTAAAGACAAGGGAGAAGAAGAGAAAGAAAACTAACAAATACTCAAACTTTCTACAAACTTACTTCCAAATTGAATGCCTCTAATACAAAGATGTTGGGTCTATTTATACTAATCCTAGAAGCCAATTTGTACATGTACATAATCTGAATACAAGCTATAAGAATCTGAAATTTGTCAAAAATGGAAGCTTGATGCATGGTTGGTGGGTTGGTGCATGGTAGGTGGGTTGGTGTATGGTTGGTGGCTTTTAGTCAACAACTCTTATCCGACTTCTGGCTTCAAATTCATCACCTAGACGGTGTATTTTGGCTTGGATGTCTTCATCAAAGTTGTAGCCAGTTGTCTCCATGAAAATCTCCAATTTGAATCATGTCATTTGGACTTTTAGAACTCCAGAAATGCCAAAAACACTTCACCTACCTCAAGTTAGGTTGGAAGAACGTGTTTCCAAATTCAGACCAACTTGTAGCTTCTGAAGCATGCCTAAAACGACATCTATTGACAAAATGGTCTTCATTGAAGTTGGAGATATGGGTCTTATCTTTCAAGTGACCAAGTTTCAGCCCAAGAGGAGGCCTATAACCCACTATATAGTCCAATATGTGCATACTGCCCAGATGGTTCCGTGACAGCAAACCCACTCTGCATTGCAGGGATATTTTGGACCCTTAGCATTCCGATCCAGCTCTTGAGTTCTTCATGAAACTTGTAGAGCATTGTCTTAGCTTTCCAAAGACACCAAGATCACCTCAATTGGATCACCGAGTCCCAAGTTATGACCTAACCAAGGAAGAAAGGTCAAAATGCATCAAAATCCGAAAATTATTCAATATTTGCATTAAAGCCCAATGAAGCCCAACAACATTAAACTCATCTAAAATACTAATATTGGGCACAATAAACATCTAATAATGCCTAATACAAAGCTAACATAAGTGTCTCAAATTGATTGATCACTCTCTTCCCTACACTCTTTACTTATTCAAGCTTTACTTTGATATCTTGTTATACTTGGTGCTTCCATTCTTGTTAAGTTGTTCTCTAGATTATACTAGTGTGGTGTTGTTATTTGCATTAGTCCATATCCTTCTTGAGACTATTGATTCAATAAAATTAGTACCATTGAAGCATTTGTGAAAAGTTTTGTGAAAAGTTTTAGAACTTAATTCACCCCCCTCTTGAGTTATTGAAGCCACTTGGTAACATGATCATGTTTTTATGGTGATTATAATCAAGTTATGTTAGTGGCCACTAAGTTGTTGATCAACCTAAGAGTCATTTTCAAGACTATTTTTAAAATAAATTAAAACCCAATTAATATTGTCCAAGTGGGAGAATGTTAGACTTTTTTGGGTTTTGGCTTCTATTGATTGATCTTTTGTTTTATAAAATACATTGAATGAATAACTTGATATTTTTCCTGAAAGTCCATATTATTATTAAGTGATCCATTATGGGTTTGGAAACCACCATCTATATGTTTATTAGGCTTGAGTATAATTGATAAGTGTGCTGGGTTATGATGTAGGGCCTGGTAGCTTGTGTCCATGATGGGTGGAAACAAGACTACTACTTGCTTAAGTAACTAAAAGGTTAGGATCCCCTCTCTTATCCTGAGCACATTCTATGCGTACTCTCCATTACTGTGACACAGTGGCAGAGAGGGAACAAGGAGGGAAAGAGCTTGTGCCCAAAGCACACATGTGTGTACGCTTACTTTTCAGGGCTTCTTGGAGTACATGCGGTTAAGATATTCTTGAAAGTAATGCTTCCTTAAAAATGTCTTCAAGAGGTACACAACCCTAAATTGTCTTTAGTTTCATGGTATTCTAAATTCTAGAATAGGCATACTGTGTATGTGATTTCTTCCCACAGACACGCCATTCTTGCTCGGTCGATATATCTATCATCTGAAATATGGTTGTAGTTATTATTGGTGTGTTTTGTTTTAGTGCATGTTTGTTTGAATTTTCATTCTTTCAAACCCACGTTTGCGTTTATAAAAATTAAGTTGCCCACTATTTAGTATTTTTAGCTAGCTCACCACTTAAATTAAATGTGACATGTGACAAAGGGACAATAATTTCCTCTTGAGTAACTTCTTTTAGCTTTTCAATTTTACTGTTGAAACGCCAAACTTTAAATTACAGCATTACTCCCGTTCAAATGCTCGAAATAAACACATACTAGACTTAATTCATTCTTATGTATGGGAATCACCGAAAATATCTCTGGGAGGACCAAAATATTTTGTATCATTCATTGATGACCACTCCAGGAGATTATGGGTTTACCCAACCAAGAAGAAGTCAGATGTGTTTCCAATATTCAAAGACTTCAAAGCGTAAGTTGCACTTGAATTTGGGAAGAAGATCAAGTGCTTGAGGACAGATAATTGAAGAGAGTATATAAATGATGAGTTTCTTGCTCCATGTTAGCAAGAAGGTATCAAAAGATAGTTCAAAGTCACATACACGCCTCAACAAAATGGGGTGGCAAAGTGGATGAACATAATTCTTGTAGAAAATATAAAAGCTATGTTGAGGACTGCAGGTTAACCCAACTCTTTTTAGGTAGAAGCGGCAAATACTACTTGTCAAGTGATAAATCAGTCGCCATCAACGACAACTGAGTTAAAGACACCGATGAAGATGTGGACTAGTAAGCCAACAAATTACTCTAATTTACATATATTTGGATGTCCTGTGTACGTGATGTACAACACCCAAGAAAGAAAGAAACTAGATTCGAAATCCAGGAGATGTATGTTCTTGGGATATGCTGACGGAGTATAGGGGTATCGCCTGTGGGATACTACTACCTGCAAGGTTATTATCAACAAGGATGTGATCTTTGCAGAAGGTTAATTACATTAGAAAGATGAAAACAATAGCACGTTGAAAGAAGGTACAAAGACTACTAAGGTCTATGTGGAAAACAATCCACTAGATTCTATTGAAGCAACACTAGAGCATGAGGTACCAAAACTAGTTGAGTATAAGGCTGTAGAAGTTCGATGGTCAACACGTGAGAGAAAGCCGCCAAATTGGCACACGGAGTATGTTGCGGAGAGCAATGTTGCATACTGTCTTTTAACAAAGGAGGGACAACCATCAATTTTTCATGAAGATACTAGTAGCCTAGATGTTTCTCTATGGATGATAGCAATGCAGGAAGAAATTAAAGCTTTTCACAAAAATAAGACACAAGAATTGGTGAAATTACCACATGGCAGAAAAGTCGTTGGTAACAAATGGGTCTACAAGATCAAGCGGGATAGCAATGATCAAGAAGAACACTATCTTACTAGATTGGTTGTAAAAGGATATGCTCAGAAAGAAGGTATTGATTTTAATGAGATGTTTTCTCCAGTGGTTTGACTTACAACAGTCAGAGTAGTTCTAGCTATGCGTGCTACGTTTGACTTACATCTTGAGCAATTGGATGTAAAAACTGCATTTCTTCATGGATAGCTTGAAGAAGAAATTTATATGCTCCAACCATAAGGTTTTGTTGAAATAGGTAAGGAAAACTTAGTTTACAGGTTAATTAAACAAATCTTTGTATGGTCTCAAAAAGGCGCCGAGATGCTAGTACAAGAGATTTGATTCCTTCATTATTAGCCTTGGATACAACAAACTTAGTTCAACCATTGTATATACTACAAGAGGTTTAGTGGCAATGATTTCATCATTTTACTGTTGTATGTGGATGACATGTTGGTAGCAGGCCCCAACAAAGATCGAATCCAAGAATTGAAGGCACGATTGACAAGAGAGTTTGATATGAAGGACTTGAGACCAGCAAACAAGATTCTAGGGATACAAATTCACCGAGACAAAAAAGATAAGAAGGTTTGGCTTTCCCAGAAGAACTATTCGAGGAAAATCTTGTGTCGCTTCAACTTACAAGATTGTAAGCCAATATCTACCCCACTTCCTATCAATTACAAATTATCCTCAAGTATGAATCCTAGCAGTGAAGCAGAGAGGACGAAAATGTCTCGAGTACCGTATGCATTGGCAGTGGGAAGTTTAATGTATACCATGATCTGTACAAGACCAGATATTGCTCAAGCAATTGGCATGGTTAGTCTGTTTATGGCAAATCCTAATAAAGAGCATTGGAATGCTATCAAAAGGATTCTTATAAGATACATTAAAGGAACCTTAGATGATGCATTATGTTTTGGAGGATCAAAATTTATTGATGTTGATTCAGATTTTGCAGGTGATCTTGATAAAAAGAAATCTACTACTGGATATGTGTTTACACTTACAGGAGGTGTAGTAAGCTGGATATCTAAGTTACAGATTGTTGTAGCTTTATCTACTACAAAAGTTGAGTATATGACAGCTATGCAAGTATGCAAGGAAGCAATCTAGATTCAAAAGTTAATGGAGGAACTCAGGCACAAGCAATAAAAGATTACTGTGTTTTGTGACAGTCAAAGTGCCTTGCACATTGCAAGGAATCTAGCTTTTCATTCAAGGACAAAGCACATATAAGTTCAATATCATTTTTGTTTAAGTAGTAGTGGAAGAAGGAAGTGCAGATATGCATAAAATTCACGCTAAAGACAATCTAACAGATGTCATGACAAAGGCAATCAATGTTGATAAGCTTATATGGTGTGATCCTCATATGGTCTAGCAGAAATGCATAAAACTGGCAAGATGAGAAAGATTTAGAAAGATCACCAAAATTGACTTTAAGTGGAGATTGTGGTCAGATAAAGCCACTTTTTTGTAGCATTGAAATTTTTTTCAAATGGTGCAATAAAGAAAGATAGGAGGTAGATGGGAAGCATGTCAGAGAGACGAAAAATTTTCTTCTTATTTTTCGGTGGAGCAGCAATATTTATGGAAGATGGAGGAGGTTCTCCTATATAAATAGAAACCTCCTCCATCAGTTTCTATCATTCCATTTTAGAGGAAAAAACATATAGTTTCTCCGTAGAGTTTTCCTTTTAGAGTTTTCTCCTATTTATTTAGAAGAGAATTATA
The DNA here is from genome assembly GCA_023212625.1 of Styphnolobium japonicum. Taxonomy (NCBI): domain Eukaryota; kingdom Viridiplantae; phylum Streptophyta; class Magnoliopsida; order Fabales; family Fabaceae; genus Styphnolobium; species Styphnolobium japonicum. The sequence continues at coordinate 10,895,564 of JALBWW010000010.1, forward strand.
ATCTCCTAGTTCTAGAGAGTGTCATTGTTCTCTCATTGTATCTAGAGACATAGTTGTAACATCTTCCTCATAGTAAAAATATTTTACTCTTACCCGTGGTTTTTTCCTTGATTTGTTTTAGGGTTTTCACATTAAATTCGTATTTCTAGTTCCTATTTTCTCAACTCTATTTTAGCTGAGTAATATTGTTTTCATAACTCTAGTACCTAACACAATTCTATTGTATATCGTAATTCCTCTATCTATGTATAATGACAATCTATCTATTTTTTTTAATGTGTAAATAGTAAATACCACTACGCAAGAACGACACTAGGGTTTTGTTTTTGTTTTCCTTTCTTTTGAAGAAAATACTATATATTTTTTCCTTTTTTATCTTCTTCCATTTATGACTATATGCATAATAGGACATCTTTAAAAGCTACTTTTTTTGGAGGATTATATTCTATCCATGTGCAAGGCGATCATACTCACCAACCAAAAACAATAGCAAAGGAGAATAACCTAACTAAAACAATTATGACACCAAATTTTATATGTTATCCAAATGAATTATTCGATCGCAAACATATTTTCTTAAATTTGGATGCAGGATCTAATTAATAATTAATTATATTTTAACTATTTGATTCTTAAAAGATCTTTTTTATAACAGTGAAAATGTCCACAAGTTTTACTCATTTTTTTTCCTTAAAAAATACTAGATTTCCCTTTTAGTATTGCCTTTTCTTAACTCTTTGCATAATAGGACTTCTTGGAAGGACTCAAGAATGGAAACCACGCTCACCAAACAAACATTACCAGCAAAGAAAAATAGCATAACAAGGATAGTTATGGGACCATTACACCAACCCTTGAATAAGTTCACAAGCACACAATAATTAATTCCCCTAATTTCCCCATTGTTTTTCCTCCAAAAACCACTTTTCCATTGGCATTTGAGCTTTCTACCTTGATTTTATATAGCCTTAGGTATAGTTCCTAGACACTACATAGTCTTATTCTAATTCAATATATTAATCTGCAATTTCTTTTAGCATAAATTAGGGAGTATCATAGGTGGCTATCGGTAAAGATAAAGATAATGTTAACGCTATTTGTGAGAAGAGTTTGATTGTTAATTATCAAATGAATGATATGTCAAACGTCATAGCCTATGCGATGTGTCACAAGAATAACATTGGTACAGTTTGTGTTAAATACTATTGCTTGACAAAACCATGCCTTCATTAGCTAACTAGGATAGGATGGTAAATGAAAGTCGATCACCAAATGGCCTCACCGTAGCACATGATAAGATTGTAAGTGCACTTCCTGTGTCACTAACACCCCAAGTCTTTCGAGTCCCAACAAGCACATAGTTATAGTCATTGTTTTTCTCATTTTAAAAGCATTAGCTAATTAGGATACAACAACAAATAACAATCAAGAAACATCCTTACCCTAGGATAGGATAAGAATGTAACTGCACCTCACATGTCACCAAATAGCCTAACACCAGCAAAGGATAATAAAGTAATTACACCTCCTGTGTCACCAACACCTTAATTCCTAATAGTCCCCACAAGCACAAAATAATATTCATAGTTTTCTCCCCATAAAACCATCATCTAACAAATGTAGATAATAAATTACAATTACCATACAGCCTCACCCCAAGATAAAATAAGAATGTAATTGCTCCTCCTATGTCACAAAATAACCTCACCCCATAACTGGAGAAAAAAGTAATTTCCTCTCTTGTGTCACTAACATCGTAAATACTAAAGGTCCCCACAAGTACATAGTAATAGTGAATATTATGTAATCGCTCCTTCTGTGTCACCAAATAGCCTCACTCAGTATAGGATAAAAATGTAACTGCCTTTCTTGTGTCTCCAACACCTTAAGTCCTATTGGTCCCCACAATCACACAATAATAGTCATTGTTTTCTCCACCTAAAACCATTAGCTAATAGGGATATGATTATAAATAATAGCCACCAAACAGCCTCACCTTAGAATAGGGTAATAAATAACAGCAACCAAACAGCCCCCTCCTGTGTCACCAAACAGCCCCATGCCAGCAGAGGATATGAAAGTGACTGCTTGCGTCACTAACATATCAAATTTTAAGTGTCCGACCCCACAAGCACATGGTATCAAGCATGGATTTCTTCTCCTAAAGCCATCACACCCATAGTATTAGATTTGTACTTCCCATTATATAAATCCTTGCTCCTGCATATTAAGGGTAGGATACAATCCAATCTTATAATCTATCTAGTTCTACAATTCACTCTTATAGGTCAAGAGCCTTGGCATGGATGGAATTCGTAAAAGTTTTAAAAGGGGGTAAGGAGGATAAAGATAAAGACAACAATACTATTTGTGAGGACACATTGGTCCTTAACTATCGATTCAATGAATTACCAAAGGTAGTTTATCTGGGTGCTCTCTTCAATAGTACATTTCATTGCTATTTATTCAATCTCACTTTTGTATGTTCTAAATTTCATGTTCTAAATTACACGAATTTGTGATGTAGAATTGTTTCCAGATGCAAGTTCTTAGCACACACTCACTGGCGGAGAAAATTGAGGAACAACCTCAATAAGTAGATCGAACACCACAACGAAACATGCTAAGAGATTTCAAGGTAGAAAGACAGCACATGGGTTACAAGGCCAAAATTATGCAAGTCAATTGAGTGACTAAGGGCTTGTTGATGTTATGCTATCTGCAGTTGCTGATGTAGCATGTAGCACCACCATGTGTTGTGGGATGAATTTGAGGATATCTTGGATGCTGCTAATCTCAAAGGATATGATGTTTGCATGCTCCTTTTGTAGCCAACTAAGTTAGAGTTGGATCAGTAAATTAACCAAAAGCTTATATTGCTCTCTAGATGTGTGCCTATGGTCAACATCAATTTATTGTTTCCCTCAACTTCATACTTGTATTGAGGATTGTTTCCCTCAACTTCATATAGTTGAATCATGTATTGATTCCCTTATCTTCACAGTTCTATCTACGTGAGATTTTCCAAAGTAGTAGCCTAAGTGTCCACTAAAACATAAGGGATATTGATTGAATTGCCCCTCCCTAGCTAGTAGATAATAAATGAAGAAGAAAAAGTAATTCAAAGTTGTAATCCGAACTTAATTCTCTTAATTTAAAAAGGCAAACAAGATAGAAGTTATTGCAAAGTGTTTGATATTTCTATTATGCTTAAAGGCTTAGGATTCCTTAATCCATACCCAATCACATTCCTAGGATTGAGATATGACATTTTTAGTGTCTCAAGAAATCGTTACTATGACATAATATAAAACCTTTACTTAAATCCCCATACTTGCCACTTACAAAATGAAAATTTGGAAGACAATCGTTAAGCAGTTTCGTCGTAGATCGTTAATACCTCTATCTATCTAAGATAATAATCGATCAATTGTTACAATGAGTAAATAGTAAATACCACTACTAAGATGGACATAGATTTTTTTTTCTCTTTTTCAAAAGAAAATACCATTATTTTTTCCTTTCTTTATCTATTTCATGATGATTCTATGCATAATAGGACTTCATTAAATACTACTTCTTTTTAAAGAGGATTCTACTTTATCCTTACGAACGATGATCACACTTACCAAACAATGTCAGGAGCAAAGAAGAATAACCAAACAACATCTAATTTATTATTAGATGAGTTTTCACAATACTATGTTTTGGATGAAATTTTTTATCACGCACATCATACACATAAAGTTTTATATTAATTCAAGATTCAAGATTATTTTATTCATTATCAAAATGTTCTAAATATAGTGTCGAATTTGCTTTACAAGTAAATAGAAATATCACTTATTTAATCACAATTTTTTTTAAATATAAATTCAAGATCTAAATAATAAATAATTATACTTTAACAATTGTATTGATATAAAATTATCATTTATATGAAAATGGAAGTTCTAACAAATTTTTGTCATTTTATTTTTTCCATTGATAACAGCTCAATAATTTTCCTTTTTTTCTATTACTATTTTTGACTCTGTACATAACAATACATCTTGGAAGGATTCATGAGCAAACACATTCACCAAACAAACATTGTCAGCAATGCTAAATAACATAACTAAGACAATTATGACCTCTGTACATCAACCCTCACTAAGTGCCCAACCATACATCAATTAATTCCCACTCTAATAGTTTTCTCAGCCAAAACCCACTTTGCCATTAGCATTGGAGCTATTCTACATTTTTTTTAAAAAGCCTTGGCTATATAGTTTATTGAAAACTTTAGTCTCATTCTAATTCAATGTATTAGTGTGTGTATCTTTATGAAAAAAATTAGGCAGTGTCATATGTGACTACATGTGAATATAAGGATAATGTCAACATTGTTTTTTAGAAGAATTTGGTTGTAAATGATCAAATGAATGATATGTCAAGATTTATAGCCAGCAAGAAGTATGCAATCAATGGCCAATGTACAATGTCAGGTTTTCAAAATAATTTTAGTTATTGTTTCCAAAGAAGCAAAATAATATTAATCACATCTTGTTTCAAATTTTGTATAAATAGGAAGCTTAAGGTCTTGTTTTGGGGGCAAAGTTTTTGCTTTCTGGTAAAGGGGTTCTTTGGTTTTGGAAGTTGTGTTCTTTGAGAGTAAGAACTAAAGGGAAGGGAGGTATAAAATCTTGGATTTCATAAAAGCGAAGGTTGTGTTGCCGAGGTTGTATTTCCTAGAAGCAAAATCATTCGGTAACCCATCTAGCTTTATTTGATCATTTTATGTCAAGGATTAATAGTAGTCTGTGATTACATATTTTGAATATTGAGGGACTGTTATAACTTATTGGACTATTGATTCTATTTAGATTAAGAATTCTCAGTGTAGATGTTAATTTAAATCCCATGAGATTTGAAAGTTGATTTTTGAGACAAGCAACTGATGCTTGTTTTTATTATGATATTTTGTTATCCTGTTGTTTGAATGCATGAATGGATCCGTTGTCTAGACTGTTGTTATTCCTCCATGAAGGAGTGAAGTTATATTGTTGTTATTTCTCCATGAATGAGTGGACCTAAACTAAGTTTTAGGGGTCAATTAAGTGGGAAAACCCAATATAACAATGGGTTTTCATAGCCTTGGGCTTTAATCACACGACCTCAAAGATATTCACACAGACAAAGTTCGTGTGACTTCTTGTGATGCAATTTTGACTAACCAAATGATGGCATGAGCTTTCAAGGTCTTTTGCAAAGTTGTAGTTTTATTTGTTAGCTTTACAATACAACAAGAATCACCTTAATATGATATTTGTAGCAAGAGTTATGCCCAAAATACTAAAGCAAGGTTAGGATACAAATCAACAAACTTCATCTCGCATCAAGTTGTGATTTGGAATTCGACCCCCTAAACGTCAAAACTAGAACTTCCTCTGAGCATAAAGTTGTATCCATATGTGTTATCCTTCCACTGGCACCAGAATCATTGTCATTTGACCTTTGTAGCTCAAAATGTTATCCTTCTACTGCCTATAGTTCATAAGGGTTGTCAGCATGCAAAGTTCCTCGTCAGATTCTTGATTTTCCAATGAATTGGTCGAAGATCTCTATGAATCACCTGAAATTCATCAAAAACAAACCAAAAAGGCATAAAAGGAATAAATGATGATAAAGCACAATAAAAGGCACGATATGTGAAGATTTAAGCCAAATTCTCTAACAAATTACGCATTAAATGTGTGTATTTTATCCATACATCACGAAGAGTGTTAATTTCCTTAACCATCGGCTTATTATTTGCTAGTCCTTTAGTATTATCTAGTTTACTGAGTAGGTCGGCTCGTGCATTTTAATCTCAGCGTATGTATTTCATGTCAATGCTAGAGAACCAGGATATAGGTTCTTTAACCTTAGTTAGGTACTTCATTAGCTGTTGATCCTAACCTTGGTACTCCCCAATGTATTTATCCATTTGCAGTCCCGCTATTAACGCTTCATATTATGCTTGGTTGTTCAAGGTAGGGAGTTGGAATCTCAGGAACTATTAATGGCACTACAACAAATTCACCTTCTGGTAACACTTGAGAAACATAGCCTAAAATAGAAGGAAGCATAGCCTTTGGTCAAAGGCCACACTTTAGGACCTAGGGCAACACTTATCGAGGAGTGGCAAAATAAAGCGTATCATTTTCCCTAAGGCAACGCTTTTAATGATGCATTTGCCTTTTCATTGCACAAAGGGAACGCTTTTACCCAGAACTTATGACCACGCTTTACAAGTGTTGCCCGTTTTGGCTACACCTTTGAAGTGTGCCCTTTTGTTGCACTATAGGCAACACTTTTGAACGAAAAGGTTACTCTTTTCCTCCACCTATGGCCATGCTTGAAAAGGGTTGTCTCTAACCTAAGGCCACACTTATTAAACATGGCTCTCGTTGTTTACTATAGGCAACAATTTTTACAAACCTTCTAAAGTGTTGCCATTTGTTATTCTTATAATCATTTTTTGCATATTACAATAGACAATCTTTTTGGGGTTAAAATTCGTGATTGCATTAAAAGTATTACTTCTTTCTTAATTTTTTTATTGTCATCAACTATGAACTTTAATTTTATATTTAAAATTCATAATAATAATTTATTATAAAATAATATGACATTCATTTATGTAGTATAAAATCCAATGTATTATATAAACTAATACCACAAATTGTTCCAACATCTAGCAATGAACATAACCAAAACACATGTAAATAGTTCATAATGTATGAAACACCATCATTATCACTTGTCTCTCTTCATATACATCAAATAAATTAAATAGCTCCATTGCCTTTAGCTCTAAATGCATCACCAAAATTTTTCTACACATTTAAATGGAAATAAAGGAAAGCAATTAAAAATAAGCATTTTAAAAATAGAACGTTTAGTCCTTGTTCACTTGTAGCTTAGGAATATGCCCACTATAATGATAAAGTTTAGTCCCTGCAACTTTTGATGACCTGGAAGTGATGGACAATACTTCAGATAATGTTGTCCAGCTGACTCTCTGATTTGTTGAATGAAATCTATTTACTTCAGCTCGATTTTTTGTAAAGTAATTAATAATAAGCCAAGGGCATTGACCATGACAAATGCAGAGTGGGAAGATTATTGTCTTCATCTCCCATGGAACTTGGAGTCTACGCAGAATGCCCCTTGAGAGAAAAATAATCCCTGCATGAACTGCACATGCAAAAAATAATAACACCAAGCCTCCTGAAAATGCAGTTGAAAACACATTATCTTTCTTCTTTCTACAAGGATTTACCTTGTCAGCAGGCCATCAACATCATTCTTACCATCAAGGAGTTCACAAATAGCTAGACCAATATCTAGAGATAACTTGTGGAAAAGGCACTTGACTCAGTCATATAATATATGCACAATTTTCCAAGGTCCTAAAGGGAAAAAGAAGAACAATAAAGCTCCCAATTTAAAGGAAACCTGACAATCTTTACTAATTTTGACTAGTTTATAATCACTGTGGCCCTAACTTTCTAGAAGGTTGAATTGAATCATGCATTACTTGAGTGTATTTGAAGAATATACATTTAGTAGAATGCCTATCCTATTAGTGTTTGAAATATATTACAATTATGCCAGCTTAATCATTAAAGTAACTCCTCTAACAAAAATCATATGTTGAGTTCTTAAATCCAAAATAGAAAAATTAGAACACCACCAATAGACACCATTGATTTCTAATCTAACTACAGAAAACACTTTAACATGTATAAATGCAAAATTAATATTAGAATCACACCTCTTCACTCAATAATTGCACATTATCTTCCTCCAACTGTGTAACCAAATACTCTAACTCAACTGTGTAAGCCTATAAAGAACAACACACTTATCAGCTTTAGAAAGAAACAAATAAATAACCATTTGAGAAAACAACCAAAAAAGATGGTAAAAGTTCAAATATAAAAAATCTCAACTTTAATTGAGTTCCTCCCCACTAATGACTAAACACTGAGATTCCCACCATTATTGACTTACTATAGAAGAATTTTCAGTTCCCAAACATCAAATCAATGGTAAAAAATCAAACTTTATTTATTTTATTCAAGTCATAAAAAATATTTTAAAAAAAGAGAGGAAAAAAAGGGTACCTACTTGTGTTCCTTAGACCTGGCAGCAGACTCTTTGGATCGCCTGTTGAATTCATTGGCACTAGCTATTTGATCAATCAATTTGAGACACTTATGTTAGCTTTGTATTAGGCATTATTAGATGTTTATTGTGCCCAATATTAGTACTTTAGATGAGTTTAATGTTGTTGGGCTTCATTGGGCTTTAATGCAAATATTGAATAATTTTCGGATTTTGATGCATTTTGACCTTTCTTCCTTGGTTAGGTCATAACTTGGGACTCGGTGATCCAATTGAGGTGATCTTGGTGTCTTTGGAAAGCTAAGACAATTCTCTACAAGTTTCATGAAGAACTCAAGAGCTGGATCGGAATGCTAAGGGTCCAAAATATCCCTGCAATACAGAGTGGGTTTGCTGTCACGGAACCATACGGGACAAGTATGCACATATTGGACTATATAGTGGGTTATAGGCCTCCTCTTGGGCTGAAACTTGGTCACTTGAAAGATAAGACCCATATCTCCAACTTCAATGAAGACCATTTTGTCAATAGATGTCGTTTTAGGCATGCTTCAGAAGCTACAAGTTGGTCTGAATTTGGAAACACGTTCTTCCAACCTAACTTGAGGTAGGTGAAGTGTTTTTGGCATTTCTGGAGTTCTAAAAGTCCAAATGACATGATTCAAATTGGAGATTTTCAAGGAGACAACTATTACAACTTTGATGAAGACATCCAAGCCAAAATGCACCGTCTAGGTGATGAATTTGAAGCCAGAAGTCGGATAAGAGTTGTTGACTAAAAGCCACCAACCATACACCAACCCACCTACCATGCACCAACCCACCAACCATGCATCAAGCTTCCATTTTTGACAAATTTCATATTCTTATAGCTTGTATTCAAATTATGTACATGTACAAATTGGCTTCTAGGATTAGTATAAATAGACCCAACCTCTTTGTATTAGAGGCATTCAATTTTAAGTAAGTTTGTAGTAAGTTTGAGTATTTGTTAGTTTCCTTTCTCTTCTTCTCCCTTCTCTTTAGAATTTCATTTTTGTTCTTTATTTTCTGAGTTCTTCCTTCCCATCCATGGAAGGCTAGGCTCTCATAATCAATCCAAGGGATTAGCCATCTTGATGTTTAATTTGGAGATCTTGTTTTACTTGTTCATATTGCTTAATTGTTATTCAAGTTTCTCTTCTTCCTCTTTTAATTTTGATCTAGATTGAATTGCTTAATTTGATTTGGATGTTAATGTGATAATAGCTTTATTGTCATGTATTCAAAGAGGATCACAAAGAATAAACAATTTATTAAAGCTTTTTGATGGATTGTTTAGCTTGGTTAAATTCTGGATCTTAAATTAATCTATGTATGGATGGTGCTTACTTTATCTAACCTTGGTTAATTAAATTCTAGATGCTTATCTAGTAGAGGATTCTTGGATCATGTTGAGGCTTCTTGATGTGATCTAAGGCCAAGAACACGGTTAGCAATTAAGTGAATTCCTTGTGATCAATGATGAGTTGAACTCAAGATCGGTAAATTTCCTTGGATTGGTTGTTTCTTTAAATTTGTTAATTACTTTCCTTTAATTCAACTAGTGTATTATCTTTATCAATCATCAAAACCCCCTTTTAATTATCTTGATTTGATTAAATCTTTGTTCTTTTTGGATCCTTGAGAGACGATTCGGTTCATGCTCTATACTACAAATTAGTTTGCGAACCATTAATTTTATTATTGACGAGGTCTCGACAACCTCTTGTCAAATTTGGCGCCGTTTAGGGGATCCAAAGGCAACTTTTTTGATCATTTCATCTAACTCTAACAATTGTGTTTGTTTTGTTTTTGAAGCATTTTCAAGTGGAATTCGGCTGAAATTGGGTAAAGGGCATTATGTCAAGATTTTGGTTCGGTAACGTATCTCTGATTAATCTGAATTTTGGTAGACTAATGAAAATCGTGATTTTGTGAAAGGCTCACTACTTGTAGTGAGGCCACCCTTATTTTTGCCAAATTCCATCGTTTAGACCACTTTTTCAATTTTTTAAGATTTTTTTATTATTCTGTTAGATAGAATTTTTGTGTAGATTTCACTCTGTGGTAGTCCCATAATTTTGAAAAAATCTGTAGATATGTTTTCTGTTATTTATTTTGTGTGTATATTTAGACTTGTTTTTGTGATTTTGTGTTTTTGTGTTTGATCTCTAATGCGATGGAGCATAAACTTGATGAGCTAGCTTATACGGTGAGAGGCGGTTAGCGGTGGAACAACATCACTTACTGTCTGCAAGAACAGCAAGATTTTGTAGTATATGTTGTAGTTCTTATCATCCCACATATGCTTGCACCACATTACAAGATGATGGTTACGTATTTCATAACCATTACTGTTGATGCAACAGTGTATTTCTTGGTGAACCACAATACCCACGGACTTGGATATGATCCTTATTCTACCACATATAACCATGATTGGGAGATCATCCTTGGTTCGAACCTTATGTTGAACCAATCGATCTATACCGGCAACCTATGCTACAATGACAAGCCCCAATAAGCATGGAATCGAGCCTACACTAGAGGATTTGGTGAAACAATTTGCCGAAACAACATCCAATTCAACGAAAGAAGCTATAGTACAAAAACGTGAAGACCCAAGTTGGTCAACTTACATCTTCATTGAGTCGATTGAGCAAAGCATGAGATGCGGAAATACGATTACGCAAAACATGAGACCATTGATGTGCATAAACCAATTGATGATTTTGTGTCAATTTGTTGGTTTTTCTTGATTTTGATGATTTTGTTTGTTGTGATGGTGATATATTGTGTAATGCATGTCTTTGAGATTGCTTGCGCTTTTTGAGACATGATGAATCTTTTTCTTGAGATAATGCAGCAATTCAATCTACAAAAGTAGTACTGACCACCAAAATTGGAGTTCATTGTGGCTAAAAACTTCCTTACCGATGAGGAGGAGAGGTTGTTGCATATTTTTAAGGAGAATCAAAGAGCCATCATACTTGCGGACATTCCTAGCATTAGCCCTTCCATATGCATGCGTAGGATTTTACTTGAAGATGAAGTTAAGCCAATAAAAGCAACCCTCGAGGAGGCGAACCCTACGATTCTGGATGTGGTGATCCATTACCGGCTATGGTGTGGCCTGGAATTTTGTTGCTTACGCTATCCATAGGGAGTTTTCTTTCCACACTTTTATTTCATTTTTAAGTTTGTTGTTTTCTTTTTGTTTTTTCTTGTTTTGCCTCTTGTTTCAATCTTATTTATGTTTTTATTTCTTATTCTTTGTTTACTCTTTTAAATGTTGCTATCATTTTTCTGTTTTGTTGTCTCTTGTTTTGATTCTTTTGTTGTCTTTCATTTACATTTCTGTTTTATTTGTTGTTTCTGTTTCTATTTAAATTTTTGTTTTGAAAAAAAAAAAGAGGTGTGATTTTCGTGTGTTTAGTCCCTTCCAATCGTGTTTTAAGAACTATGAAAGTCATGAGTTTGCATTAATTAAAGTTCAAGTTTCCTAACATAAATGAATGAATTGTCTTTCCCCTTGAATTTCACATGTTTGGTGTTGGATTTTGGATTAGTGGATTGAGTTTGGTAGATGCATCCATACCTTGTGAGATTTTGAACTTATTGATGAATGGATGTTGCATCGATGTCATTTTCTTCCTTTCTTATGTGAGTTTCACTCATGGATTTTGTCACTCTAGAACTTGCTTTGATTCTTTTTTAGGCTACATTTTCATATGCATGCATGAACTTGATTGAGGCATTTTTCTTGAATTAGCTACTTTATCCAAATAGCCTACCTTGCATTTATTCCATTGTTAACCCCCTTTGAGCCTAATTGCCCATTCTTGTTCTTAGCTCATTACAAGCCTTGAGTAAAAAAAAAAAAAATTCATGTTTTACCTCACCTTAGTGAATAGGAGAGCATTGGTTTTTTTATTGGAGGAGCTCTTTTTGCTTGAGGACAAGCTATGGTTTAAGTGTGGGGGGGTGCTTATGCAAAATGTTTGGTGCAAAAGAAAGAAAAAGAAAAAAAGTGGATAATTTTGCAAAAAAAAAAAAAAAAAGAGAAGAAGAAGAAAAGAATAAAGCCAAGAGGTTGTAAAAGAAAATAATAGAAAAAGGAAGGAATGTGTTAAGAGAATGTGCATTTTATGGTTTGGAGTAAACTTCTATGCTTGATACTTGAGTTCCTCCCCCTTGCTCTTTCATTCTCTTTGGTTTTAACTTGTTATATCCATATTGTTCCCTTTCCTTACCTTGGCCCCATTACAACCTTGAATAAAGTCCTCTTGATTTGTGTGTGCATGTGTTTTGAGTAGTGGAGAAGTAGAAGATAAGCAAGCTTATGGTAGTGCAATTTTTCATGAGTTGATTTGAGTGTAAACACAAACCTAAACACTTGAGAGATTGAGAGTGTATCTTGTGAGATTCTATCATGCTTGATCCATGATTCTACTTGAATTCACCTTGCTTGTTAATTTGGGATGTAAAGATCACTTCATGAATGTTTGGAATCCTTGAAATTGTGGTTACTCATAATCCTCTTGTAAATAAAGTATTACATGTTTGTGGGTATCATCCTGGTAAACCCTCACGAGACTATAACTCGTCCACTAGGGACACCTAGGGGTTTAAAGGCTTGTGGCACATGCTAAGTGCCATCGTGTTTTCCTACGAAAATGGATTAGATTAGGTATAATCAGTTTTTTATGTTTTTAGTTTAATACTATGATGTTTCTTGTTTTTCTTTAGTTTTGTTCTTATGTGTTTTGCCCGGGAGTGCAAAAGCTTAAGTGTGGGGGAATTTGATCAATCAATTTGAGACACTTATGTTAGCTTTGTATTAGGCATTATTAGATGTTTATTGTGCCCAATATTAGTACTTTAGATGAGTTTAATGTTGTTGGGCTTCATTGGGCTTTAATGCAAATATTGAATAATTTTCGGATTTTGATGCATTTTGACCTTTCTTCCTTGGTTAGGTCATAACTTGGGACTCGGTGATCCAATTGAGGTGATCTTGGTGTCTTTGGAAAGCTAAGACAATTCTCTACAAGTTTCATGAAGAACTCAAGAGCTGGATCGGAATGCTAAGGGTCCAAAATATCCCTGCAATACAGAGTGGGTTTGCTGTCACGGAACCATCTGGGCCGGTATGCACATATTGACTATATAGTGGGTTATAGGCCTCCTCTTGGGCTGAAACTTGGTCACTTGAAAGATAAGACCCATATCTCCAACTTCAATGAAGACCATTTTGTCAATAGATGTCGTTTTAGGCATGCTTCAGAAGCTACAAGTTGGTCTGAATTTGGAAACACGTTCTTCCAACCTAACTTGAGGTAGGTGAAGTGTTTTTGGCATTTCTGGAGTTCTAAAAGTCCAAATGACATGATTCAAATTGGAGATTTTCAAGGAGACAACTGGCTACAACTTTGATGAAGACATCCAAGCCAAAATGCACCGTCTAGGTGATGAATTTGAAGCCAGAAGTCGGATAAGAGTTGTTGACTAAAAGCCACCAACCATACACCAACCCACCTACCATGCACCAACCCACCAACCATGCATCAAGCTTCCATTTTTGACAAATTTCATATTCTTATAGCTTGTATTCAAATTATGTACATGTACAAATTGGCTTCTAGGATTAGTATAAATAGACCCAACCTCTTTGTATTAGAGGCATTCAATTTTAAGTAAGTTTGTAGTAAGTTTGAGTATTTGTTAGTTTCCTTTCTCTTCTTCTCCCTTCTCTTTAGAATTTCATTTTTGTTCTTTATTTTCTGAGTTCTTCCTTCCCATCCATGGAAGGCTAGGCTCTCATAATCAATCCAAGGGATTAGCCATCTTGATGTTTAATTTGGAGATCTTGTTTTACTTGTTCATATTGCTTAATTGTTATTCAAGTTTCTCTTCTTCCTCTTTTAATTTTGATCTAGATTGAATTGCTTAATTTGATTTGGATGTTAATGTGATAATAGCTTTATTGTCATGTATTCAAAGAGGATCACAAAGAATAAACAATTTATTAAAGCTTTTTGATGGATTGTTTAGCTTGGTTAAATTCTGGATCTTAAATTAATCTATGTATGGATGGTGCTTACTTTATCTAACCTTGGTTAATTAAATTCTAGATGCTTATCTAGTAGAGGATTCTTGGATCATGTTGAGGCTTCTTGATGTGATCTAAGGCCAAGAACACGGTTAGCAATTAAGTGAATTCCTTGTGATCAATGATGAGTTGAACTCAAGATCGGTAAATTTCCTTGGATTGGTTGTTTCTTTAAATTTGTTAATTACTTTCCTTTAATTCAACTAGTGTATTATCTTTATCAATCATCAAAACCCCCTTTTAATTATCTTGATTTGATTAAATCTTTGTTCTTTTTGGATCCTTGAGAGACGATTCGGTTCATGCTCTATACTACAAATTAGTTTGCGAACCGGTAATTTTTATTATTTGACGAGGTCTCGACAACCTCTTGTCACTATTCCAGCGAGGTCACGACTGGACATTAGACCATGTACGCGCTTGGACTTTTTGACAAGCAAATCCAGACCTTAAAGGTTGTCCCCCTTGCTGTGAACATAAAAAAGATCAACAAGGGATGGACTCACATTTAGGAACATATTGAAAACTTTGAAAAATTCAAAATACACCCTTGCTCGGCGGTAAGCTCGGCTACGGAGGCGGGGGGATGGCTTAGTAACGATGTAAACCCTTACTCAAGAAAGGAAAACTTTTATGCAACTTGGTATTTTTTGTTCTTTTTTTGCTTTTGCTTTTGCTTTTGCTTTTGTTTCTCAATATTTTTTAAATGGGTATGGAAATGAGTGGGAAAGTAAAAACAATTTAGGGGAAATGTTAAAAGTATAGAGTACGTTTATAAAAGGTTGCTTATAAAAAATACAAGCATAACTCCTATTAAATGTTGCCTATATGTGCTTAAGTGTGCCCAATAAAAAATGATATAGTAATGCTTATAAAGTGTGCTCTATGTACTTTACAAGCATGCTTTATAAGCATTGCCTAAAAATCGTTCCCAAAACCCTCCTCAGAGGCCACTCATACAAAAGCATTGCCACCAAAGGCTTTAGGCCATGCTTTTACCGTGTTGTCAAAAATAAGTGTGGCCATAGGCCAAATTTGTTGTATTGTGGTTACCCCATTGGGGCCATCAAGGATGATCTTGGCACCACTACCCTTGGGTTGGTCATCTGACGAGAGGTTTCATTGATCATCTCAAGCACGAAGTCCACAATTGTCTAAGATTTGATGGCAATGTGGGGTTCATAAGAAATGTCAAGCTCGGAAAATTCCACAAATCATGTTATCATTCTCCCAGTGAGCTCAGGTTTGTGGAGCACTTAGCTAATTGGCTGGCTGGTGCGCACCATAGTCCAATGACTCTAGAAATAAGGGTGAGGTCTTCTTGTTGAGGTAAGGAAAGCATAGAAAACATTCTCAATCTATTTGTATTTAATTCATGACCTTGTAATACCATGCTAACAAAGTATACTAGCCTCTTGACCTTCCTCTATTTCTTCGATTAGAGTCGATCTTATACATTCATCATTAACTTATTAGTATAGGTGTAGAGCCTCGCCAAGAAGTGGTCAATTAAGAATTAGTGGTGAAGTTAAGTAGTTCTTGATTTTTAGAAAGGTCGTTTCGCACTCCGATGTGTTGTCGACTTGCTTATCAATGTTTAGGAAGGGTATAAGTCCTTGGAATAGGCCTTATTGAGGTCAATACTCACACGCCATTTCCCACTAGTCTTTCTTACCATAACTATGTTGCAAGGCCAGGTGGTGTATATGACTTCTCTTATGAAGATAGCTTCAAGGCGTTGTTGCACTACGGCTTCAATGGACTAATGTCGCTCAAGGCTAACCTTCATCTTTCTCTGAGTACCAAGCTTATCAATTGGATAAACTGAGAACTTATGAGAAATGTAGCTCGAGTCTATACCGGGCATGTTTGTCGAGGTCCATGCAAAATTGTCTCCATTGTTTTTTAGGAAAGCAGCGAGTTGCTGGACTTTGGTTAGTGAGAGGTGCACCAATATTTGTAACTTGATAGGGGAGGGGTCCAACCCATACTTCAATCATGTAACCTAAAGGCAATGGTATAGTCTCTTGAAAGTATCTCTACAGATTTAACTTAGCCATTAAGATGGCAGAGGGACTAATAGTGGTCTTTTTTTACATAGCTTAAGCTTTTTAGATTCCAGCTCTAAAGTTGTGTTGTAGCATTGCTTAGTGACTATCCTGTCAACTCTGATGGTGTCAAACTTGTTATCGATTGTAAGATACTTCAAGTTGAGGTGAGGTTTAGAAATTACAGCTCTCAAGTAGTTAAGATAAGGTTTCTCAAGAATTTCATTATATGCGGAGTGGCAATCGACTACCATGAACTTTACCTTCATTATTCTGGATGTTAGTTTTATCTCGAATGTCATTATGAGTTTTGTGTACCTTTTACCTCCACTTAATCTCCTAAGAATCCAATCAAGTTAACTCGAAAGGGTAGTAGATTGGATTCTGGAAGCAGCAATTGTTTGAAAGTGTATATATAGAGTACATCTGTTAAGTGCCTTAATCAGCTAGGATCTTTTTTACTAGAAAATTAGCTATCACAACCGATGTCACCATTGGGTCGTCATGTCTAGCCTTCATCCCCTTGAAATCTTCATCAGTGAATATGATAAGGGGTTTGGTCTCAAGTCCTAGTTTTCTTCTCGATGAGGTCGAGACACTTAATATGCTTCTTAGGTGTTTTTCGCAAGAGGACTTCAATTCCCCACCCCTAGAAAATCTGCCTAAGATTGTGTTAATTACTCCTATAACAAGTTCGTCATTGCCACCTTCCTAGGGGGTAGTGCTGTTAAATGGGTTGACTTAGCTCGTTTAAACTTGATCCGTGACAGGGCGGGGTTAAACGGGCTGGACCAAAAATGGGTTAATTTAAATAGGTTGGCAAAATGTTAGCCCGACCTGTATAAGGTCAGCCTGCGAGCCAAAATGGGCTACCCATTTTTTTAGAAAATATATATTTAAAACTTTAATTCTTTAAATAAACTCATCCAATAATTTTCAATTAAGTTAGAAGTATATAGAGACTTAGAGAGATCTTTCAATAAATCAAAATATGATTAATAACAATAATCTTCAAAATTATACAATCTCCAAAATAGTAAATTGACAAAGTCATGCATCCCTCCACACTCCACATTAGCGTTAACGACTCAACAAGACATTAGCAAAGCATCAATATAACAAAATGACAACACACACAATAGCAACAAATGAATTCATCCAAAAATTATAATGAAGGATAGCTTCAAAGTAGCAAAAATTATATTGCCTTGGCAAGCCTTATGCCTCCTTATTTAAAAAAATTGCAAAAAAAAAAAAATACACAGGCTAACGGCCCAGTCTACGAATAAACGAGTTTAGCCATGCATTTCACATTCCTTGATTGCCATCCACGTGGCTATGAAAGGAAAAGTTACAATGACATAATAGCACACACATAAACACTTCTAAAATAACCATAACAAATTGATGAGAACCAAATAACTAATAAATTAATACAAGAAGAATGAGGGCTTAGAGACTTGGTCATGTGGCCTTGCAGGTATTTTGGTGAAGCCAATAATAGAAACGTATGTTGGGCTTAGTATTTAAGCTCGGGAAATTGATGGATGGAACTGCAGGTTGAGGGCCATAAGAACTAGATGTATGAAGTTTGGAGGCTTTAGTGTTTCGTGTTTGGTCTATAGTGGCAAGGCAGGGTAAACTTTGGGTAGTTGGAGCTAGGCGTTCGTGATATAGGCTGTTTGTTTGGTGACTAGGTGGAATTTTAATGGGTTACTCGCATGACTTTGGAGAGATAGCTTTAAGACTAGGTTCTTGGTTCAAGTGTCTTGCTTTTAAGAGAGTTTGAATTGCTGGGTTGTAGTGAGTTGATGCATGCAGTCTGGTTAATGGTGTTTGGCTAAGGTAACTTTACTAGTGGTATGAAGGTTGGGTTGAAGTCGCAAACGCGTTGAAGTTGACGCTTCCTGATGTAGTCAACAATTGCAGAGTGTTGCGGTTGTGGCAATTGCCACAATTGACATGTTGGGCCCGAATGTGATGTGGTATTGATAAACATATTTTATATGCATAATTTAGCACTTCTCATTGGTCTATTCTTATGAAATTATTGCATATATGAAGTGAAAATTGCATAATTCCTCATATATTGGTTATGTTGTTACAAATTGAGCAGAACACCTGAAGGACTATTCAAAGCAGTTGTTGAACCAAAATATCATGAACTTGGATGTTGATATCAGTATAGCTCAAATAGAAGAGAAATGAAGACCTAAACTCAGTGAATTTTTGGTTACATCAAATTCAGGACAAATCAGAAAATTTCTGCTCAAACCTATACTCGGTTATTTGGTGATTTCTCAAGATCTAACCGTTGGATGTAGCTGAAATTTTGATATGTCATGCATGACATAATTCTCTATGACTTTCCTAGAAATGAAGATTTCCAGATTAGCACCGGAAGTGGGTCAAAATTAGGCAACAAGTTGGTGGCTGTCATTTTTGATATAATCTGAGTAGTTTCGGAAAAATGGTCAGATCTCAAGATCCAACCGTTAGATCTGGCTGAAATTTTGACATGTTCTTCATGACTGCATGTGCTACAACTTTCATGAAGAGAATATTTTCAAATTATGACAGGAGAAATGACGAAATTGGTAATCTTCGGAGCTGAAATTTCAACCCATGTGCAAAGAGATTTGACAAAATTGTAATTGAATAGTTCTAGCCTTTGCCTATAAAAGGAAGGCATTTGCCACACTTAAGGGCATCCCATTTCTGAATTCTCTCATTGTAGTTTGAGTTAGGGGTGATACTTTGATAAATTGTGAGATTTATACTTTGATTTCAAGGTTAGATCTTCCAATTTGTTTAAAGGAAATCCCAAAGCTCTTGTAGTTTGTATAATATAATCTTCATCTTATTCAAGTTTCTTCATCTTGATGTCTAGTTAAGGTTCTTCCTAGAGTTAGGGGTGAAGCTTTCATAAATTGTGAGATTTATACTTTGATTTCAAGGTTAGATCTTCCAATTTGTTTAAAGTAAATCCCGAAACTCTAGCCCGTTGTGTTCTTGTCAATACCAAACAACCACTTTCATTTCTATCATGCTTTTCACTTATTCTTTTGTTTCCTTTAATATAATGAGTAGCTAAATTTCTATACTAGGATTGCAATTTGAACTCACACGTAATTTGATTCGTTTATCATATCCAAGAATAGGTTGATTATCTTGAATTGTTTATCTTACTTGTTCTTAATGCTTTTAATTAATTGGCCATTAACTAAATTGAATTGATAAACCTTAAGCAACTTGACAAAGGGATTTTGGTTTTAGATCTAGGTAAGATAACATATGATCTTTGTGCGAAAGCCTTGAGTTCATATAGGATAGACATATACCTATATGACATATACCTATTTGATAGACATAGACATATAGTTTATCATTAATTAAGGATATTTCTATTTGACCATCGAAAGAGGCTTATAGATAAGTTAAGAATTTCTAGTTAACAATTCAGATAATTAATTGATCTTAGATAGAAGTAAAAGAATCAAGTAAAGTGTGAGGGATAATTGCAATCCTAGGCTTGGTTAATTTGATCATTAAATTCTTCTTCTTGTATACTTTAATTTTTAATCTTTCATAACACTTCCTCTTATTAAGTTGTTTAAATAAGATTGAGTTTTGTAAACTTTTAATAGATAGTTAAATTTAGAATTAATCCATGTGGGTTCGACACTTTCTTACTATTATATTACTTGATTTGCGATAACGTATACTTGCTTTCTGATTTACCACATCAGGTATTCTATTTAAAACACTTCTGGCTTCATTGGTTGGCAAGGGGCTCTATAGCTCATGTGGTGATAGGATTCATGATGGTGATGTTGAGTAAGTTACAAGCGGTATACAAGCTGATGAAAAGAAGGTGCGCGAGTGAAGTAGTTTCCGCATGGTCTTTTGATGTAGTGTGTTCATGGCTGAAAATAAGGTGTATGTTGGGAGCTGTGGCCATAGTTATGCGCAGGTGTGGGGTGAGAAGTGTGGCTAATGGTGCGATGGTGAGGTAGAGATTCGGCATGTCTTGTGGCTCGGTTAAGTGTCTTAACCATGTTGCAAGGTTGGTAGATGGTTCATGGTCTAGGTTCTATTTTCAATTTGAGGAAGAAAGTTCTCAAGGTATAGGTGGTTCCACGGAGTTTTGGTTTTCAAGAGTGGGTGCCAGTGTTGTGAATACTAAGTTTAATAAAAACAAATAGGACTAAAAAGAATAGAAGAGACGTGATGCCTAGACATTGCTTCTTCTTTTCTTTGCTTCCTGATACCTCCTCCGTTCCTTTTCTAGTATTCTTCTTTCTTTCTCTCTCATATTTTTTTGTTTTCCATTCGGACTTTCTTTCTCTCCGTTTCTTTATACGTGTCTCTGTCTATGCCTATATTTCTCAAATCATGTCTTTGCCTAGGGCTGTTCATTGGTTTAGGTTGATCTGATCAACCCGACAAACCAACTCAAACCAATTAAAAATTTTGGTTTGGGTTGGATCATTGGGTTCAATCAGGTCTAACTCAATCAAAACCGGCTAAGATTGGTTCGGTTCACAGGTCTTGTATCTTATAACCCAATGACCCAGTAAAATGACCTAAAAAGTAACGAAATTTTAAACGCTATCTTCTTATCATTTGGCTTTTCATTCATTTAAAAAGTTAAGATATAATGATATATCTTTAGTTTCTGTTTTCAAATCTCAATC
This sequence comes from Styphnolobium japonicum, assembly GCA_023212625.1. Classification (NCBI taxonomy): domain Eukaryota; kingdom Viridiplantae; phylum Streptophyta; class Magnoliopsida; order Fabales; family Fabaceae; genus Styphnolobium; species Styphnolobium japonicum. Next base: position 10,916,596 of record JALBWW010000010.1, read on the forward strand.
ATTCAAATATTTTTATTTTGTTTTAGTTGCATATTATGATAGTAACGTTTCAATAATTAGCTTATTCATCTGTATCACATAATTCTACAACTTAAAACCATCTCTATGAAGCAAGATACATTTAATGTCATACATTCATATTACAAATTAAGCTTATGATATTTTGAGACGTTAAAATGTTTCTACCCAAACTTGGTTTTACTTTTATTTTAATACTTGTATTGTACTAGAAGACTTGAATGCTTAAAATTCATATGTAATTGTCTAAGTGAGTTTAAAGTATTTAGCAATAGTAGATTTGCTATTTTGCTGTGAGAAAAAAAATTGATCAGATAACCCGATGACCCGAACCAAACCAACCCAACATTAATCAGGTTGGTTTGGTTCAGGTTGCTCAAAAAACTTTCAAAAACCAAAATGAACCAATCAACCCGACCAAGGTTGATTGGTTTGGACATTTTTTTTTCTCCAAAACCCATACCAACCTAACCCATGAACACCCTTATCTCTACCTATTTTCTCTCAAATCATGTGTGAGTGCTCTTCTCCCTTCCACGTGGCTCTCCCACTATATTTCAATTTATAGGCCTTGTATTGATCCCAATTTCCTTTTGTTTCCTGCAAATCATATGGCCAATTTGATGGAAAGCAATCATCATGATGGAGGATTTGCTTTGATAATGCTGAAAGTCAATCATTCATAGCTGCATTCTTTTTCAAAATAGTCCAAATTTTCCTGTTATTATTATTTCTAATTTTTATTGTATCAGTGAATGCTAAAATATCTCTTAGTGAGATTGCCATCTTTGATTTTCTTAATCTTTTCCAAATGTACTACAATGAAGTGTGATGCATAGAGAAGAAGTTTGGTTATTCTATGATTATTCATATTTTCTTTCCTTATTTTCAATTTTCATTGTATTAAATACTTTTGCACTTGATTTAAACTCCAAATCATTTTTTCCCTTATTTATTATCATCATTTCAAAGCATTGAGCTTGGGTTTGTTAATTAGTATTGAACCCAAAATTGCGTCACAAAGCTCAAAAAAAAATTGGACAAATTTAGGTATCAATAGGTAATCAAGCATGCAGCACACTTAGGTTGGGTTTTGCTAGTAGTAAAGTTTGCTAGGAACCTTGTCGCGAGTACAGAGAACTCGGATATCAACCAATAGGTAATGAAGAAAACCAGTGGAACGTCAATTTCTTCAAGGTTCCTAGGAAAGCTCAGCATATAATCAGGTTTGAAGCTCCCATTAGAAGCATGGTTGAATTGAAGGTGTCCAAATGCATGGGAGTCTATGTTGGTGGGAATTCATAAGTTCTTAGGCAGGGCTACCACCATAAAAAAATCTTTAAATGGGTGATTGAATAATTAGAGGCTAACTTGATTTTGGTTCTTAGTTTGTTTGGAGACTTCAATGACTTGATTCTCATTATAGTTGGACCCCTGCTAGTTATGATCAGCAGCTGAGGGTTTCATAGACATGTGAACATTGTTGGCCACCATTCCTTCCCTCGAGTTACCCCTCTTGAGTTCCTCAATTTGATTTTTCAGTTGTCATGTCTCTTTGAGGTGCGTCATATTGTCAGTGTGTGTGGGGGGGGGGAGGGGGAATGAGTTGGGCCAGGGGGTTGATCTGGGTTAGAGGGTTGGATTGGATCAGGAATGAGCTGGACTTCAACGCCATCCTGATTAGGGTTATGGGTTTGATTGCGAGTGGTGTGCCAAGTGTTATGCCTTGAAAACCATGGTGGTGAGAATGAGTTTATCTTTTCCCACATATTTCGCAAATGTTCACAACCAAATACCTGAAGAGTGGAATTCGATGTAAAGCTTCATTTTCTCGACCTGTTGGAATGCACTCCGAGATGGTGGTAAGTACCTACAAAGGCACTCTGATGCTCAAGTCATTAATAGTAATGGGGTAAACTAGTGTTTAAGATTTCATAATCGTACTTGTAAGGTTTACACCTTATTTATAATTGAGGTCTAAGAGTCCTTCAGGGAGTCTTTAACCTTTAGCAGTGTGTTCCCTAATAATGCTATATCTTCGATGTGAAAACCTTGACTAGGGGTCCTTGTCTTTATCTAGTGTAGTGTTGACCAAGTCTAAGTTGATAAATCTTTTGAAAGCCAAGTTGAGTCAAACCCGGGCTCAATTATAATAGTACCGAACATGAGTTAAATTATTTTAATCTTAATTTAAATATTTAAAAAATTGTGCTCAAAACATTCACTAATATAGCTCGATGCTGAATATTTTCGATTCTTTTGCTTTTAAATTTGTATTTTAGTGTTTATTTGGCGTCACTTATGAAATTTTGTATTTTTTGAGAGCTTTTATTTTTTGAAAAAAATATTATTTATAAAAATTATAATTAGCAAGAAATATTAAAGTATATAGCATATCAATGGTGAAAAACAAATCAAATTAATAAGAAAAGTAAGTTAAATTGATAAAGTGCATAAGGAAAGAAATCCAAATTAGAGACTAAAAAGTAAGGACATTGAAATTGATTTAATGAGTAACAGTGAAGGAATTTGAAATTAGGGTCATCATCATCATGTTAATAAAAAATTTCTTAATTCTAAAATTGATTTATTAATTTTATAAATGGTCAAAACTAATGAAGAAATAATTAGTCTAAAATCTTAATGATAATTTTATAGTATAAAAAAGTGTATCATTGTAATATATATATATATATATATAGGTGGAGATCCACTTACACCACTCAATAACTTTTTATAGAATGTGAATTTAACTAATCCAACCGTTGAATCATATGTTATTATCTTATTTATCACGTATACCAAATTTTAAATAAATCAGACATATATAGTTATCTAATCTAATAGTACACAATTTACTTACATTTTTAAACTATATTATACGTTAAAATAAAGTAATATGATGAAGTATCAAACAATTTTTTAATTGTAAGAAATTTTATGAGGTTGATCTATCTTATCAGAACTTTCAATTTAACAGTTGAATTGGTTAAAATCACATTCTACAAAAACTTATTGAGTGATGTAAGTGAGTCAAGACTTACACTTGGTGTAAGTGGATCCCCGTATATGTATATATATATATATATATAAGAGAGTCTTATGACCTGATATAAAAAGGAAATTATAAGCTAAAATAAAAGGAAAGCGGCTAGTTGACTTAAGGGTATGTTCATAACACAGTGGAAAAGCTTAAAAAATAATATTTGGATCAATTCAACAGAAGCTTAGATTAATTGTATTTTTCTTTTTCTTCGACTTATTCGCTTTTCATAGCCAAAACAAAATGAAAGTGTATATATATAAAAATACAAAAAAAACATCAATCAACTCAGCCCAATTGTATCATACGAGCAGGAAACTGCAGTTGAAAATTGGGCCGCTGATGCAATCATTGACAATCACAAGTGACGGATCCAATCTTTCATTATCATGACATGACATAGTTTATTAAGGTCCAAAGTCCATACCAAAAATATGAAACACGCTTCAAGAAGGCAAAGCGGGGCAAAAAAGGAATCATCATCCATTACGGAACGAATAATGATTGGTGGGGTGCACCATGGGTCCATGAGTGTGAGGTTTATAGGGGGGAAAATGGGCTTTACCCAAATTTTAACTCATTATTATAACATGACATAGTGGTGTGGTTTATTAAGGTCCAAAGTCCATACCAAAAATATGAAACACGCTTCAAGAAAGCAAAGCAGGGCCGAAAAGGAACCACCATCCATTACGGAACGAACAATGATTGGTGGGGTGCACCATGAGTGTGAGGTTTATAGGGGCGAAAATGGACTTTACCCAAATTTTAACTCAATATACTAAATTAAATAGTAAATAAATTAAGTTAAAGATAAAATATCTAGATCACTTAAAATATAAACTGAGTTTGATTCAGAAAGTACTTGACTCATAAGCTCAATATATATAAATATGTGTGGGATAAGATTTAATGATATATATATATATATATATATATATATTGACACACTTACACTTGGTCTGTTTATTTTAGATCCTACAAATTTAATTTTATCAGATTAAAATTAATTTTCATAGTAACTATAATTTTTCTTATTAAGAGTTTAGAGTTGATGCTTAATGTAGAAATTTATTCTGATAGAAGTGACAGAATAAAAATAATAACAAACTAATAAAATAAGTATAATATAATTATAATAATAGCAGTCAAATGTGTCGACCTGCCTTGTCTCACCGTTCACCAATAGCCTGTCATTAAATGAGCAAGATGGGCCAGACTAAGCTGTCATTAGTGTGCTGGTAATTTCGTAGCCCAACTCACTCTTACATGGGTGGTGGGTCATCAAAAATAAATAAAATTAAAAAATTGTAAAAGTTATTACAGTTATTTTTTAATGAATTAAATAGACTAGACAACAAGCCAACCTACCATAATTCGCGTTATTTTTATTTTACTTTAGAAATTTTGAGTACTGAGGGATACTCAATTTTGTTTGTTTGTTAGTACAATAACGACACACAAATTTAAATTTATAATCATTTATAAACTATTCCAATTCCTTGTTATTAATTCACTGTTGGTGGTTTGGGTTGCTCAATCCAACCTACCATGGTTCTGCTAATTTGGTCGGTTATAATGATAACAACTTAGCTCGCAATTTTAAATGAGCCAAGCTAAGTGAGAAAGCCTAGATGTCTAATTTTATGTTTTTTTTTGGTACATATTTTAACACTTCTAATAAGTATTGTATTGATACAATTAGTGAGTTAAACATTTAAATTGAATTTTAATTTTTTTTCTTCAAAAAATAACATTTAGTTTCAATTCAATTGAATGATTTTAAAACTACTACACCTATAAATATAATTGTACCCGATGAAATCAATTATAATAGTTGCAGCAAGAACTCTGCCAACTAATAATGGAAAGAGGAGTCAGATCGAGAGTGGTGGCGAGAAAAGGGAGAAAAGTGGTGTTGATTATGGTTGGGAGAGGGACTTGAGATGTGAGTTGAGAATATGCACAGCCAAATATCACGGACTTGCATTGCATTTGGATGTAGTTATGTAGGTATCGCTGTCATACCCATTTTTTTAGGGTATAATACCTTGATTAATTGTTAAACTTTATAATTTATCAAATATTTATTAGTTATTATTTCTCCCAATAAAGAGTTTAAATTTGATTTCATATAAGTGTAAAAAAAATTTTACACTATTATCCAATTATGTATTGGCACATCATTAAAAAAGTTAAACTTCCTAAGTAGTTGTTATGATAGTCAAACTCCTTTAAGCCTCGTTTAGCATATAGAATTGAGCTTGGAATTAGAATTTGACCTCTCAATTTCAATTATCTTGTTTGATTTATATAATAGAATTAGAATTTTAATTTCGAGTCAAATTCTATAAAAATATAAAATAATTAGTTTATATTACTCTTAATTCTTATCTTAAACCCTAAAAATTACAATTTCAAGCATTAAAAATTTTATTTTTTGAATATTAAAAGAGAAAAGTCAAAAACTATCCAACAACTATTATCGCCGGCAAACATCATAACTGATATAGTCCAACAACGTCGCAATCAACAAGCTCCGAAACATCAAGGCCAGCATGCTCCGGCCATGTCACCACCACACATGCTATCCACCGACGGCCTCCAATCATTGTCGTAGTTGCGCGTGCAATGGCCAAATCGTCACGCTACCTCTCGCTCGTACAATGGTCAAATCGTTGCACTTTCTCATATTACTGGCATTGGTGTCCTACAATCACTTTCATCACTCGTATCCTTCGACTAGTTGTCAATGACTTCCTTTGATTTGGCATCAATCCATTGCGACTGCTGTAATCTAATAATGCAAGTTCTATTAATTTTTTTAATAGTAATTTTAAATTATTATTTCTTAATTTAAATTTATTTATTATATTTTTATAAATTCTTGATAAATTATTCAAATAATAAAGTTTTAATTTAATTCAAAATTACAATTCTAAAGTCTTAATTATTTAATTGTCACAAACATAAAAATTAAAATTCTTGTCAATTGTAATTATAACAAAAATATTATTAAAATTAGAATTTTAAACTATAATTTCAATTCTGTCATCCAAACGGGCCCTTAATGATTTGATTATACATAATTAAATGATAGTGTAAAGATATTCTATTCTGTTATTGGATCAAAAATTAAATCCCACAATAAATGTTTAAAATTTATAAAGTATAATCAATATTTAACAACTAATTAAAGTATTGATACTTAAAACAATATATATATATATAAGAGTTTAATTTTTATCCACTGTCAGTGTAAAGTTTTTTTACACTGTCATCCAATCATGTGTTGACACATAATTAAATAGTTAGATTTTCTAGGTAATGTTTGTGATAGTCAAACTCTTTTAATGATTTGACAACACATGATTAGATGATAGTGTAAAAAAACTTTATACTGATAATGGATAAAAATTAAATCCAATATATAAACCGAAATAATTCTCAATTGTTAAACTTTTTATTAATTGTTGTACTTGTACTCTAAATATTAAATATCAAAACCAATCAATAATAAGTATTTAACAATTGATTAAGAGCCTATACTCAAGGGGGGAAAACAAAACTAACATATTATACCATCACCCAAGTAATGTAGTTGTATGAGTGTTGGGATTGGGGAACCTCAACAAGACGGCGCTCTCTGCCATGAAAGCGTGTCGGCGGGTGGCCTTCCTTACCAATTCTTGTCCTCAATCAATGCCATTGCCAATACCCAACATTGGATTCCATCCAATTACTATACTCGCAACTACTAGCAGTTAAACTGTCAAACTAACCCCAATCTCAGTTCCATACACTGAACTTAAAGATCGTAATCTAACTCTGAACACTGAACTCCTTTGCTTTGCTTTATACATATATATGTCGGCTAAATTAATCATAACAAACAACATGATTAATTAATTCATTCACTCCATGCAAGCTTATTCCAAACTACTTCCAATTCATTGGATGGATTAAAGAAAACTTTTATTCCTTCATTGTTTTCCTTTTCTTTCCTTTGCTGAATTTGTCATATTCTCTCTCTTTTTTTTTTCCCCTTTCTATTTAATTATTAATCATCAATAATGGGTATCCAGATTAAAGTCCTAAACCTATAAATACATGCTATATTAATCTATACCTTTTTTTGGTAAATGAAGGAATCTATACCCTTTTACATTGCCATTTATTCTTCTTGTAGAACTCTTGCTTATAAACATGATTTCTTACAACCTTGGAGATGTATGCTCCCTCTTTCTCCTCTCCCTTGCACACACCCTAATTTCATCTCAGGCATGAGTGGATTTTGAGGGGATTATATATCATTTTGATAATATTTAAAAAATAATATATAATTTTTTTAAGTATTCTTGTGAAACATTTAAAAAATTTTAAGATCGTAAATATTTTGATAATTATAAAAAAGTAATATATAATTTTTTAAAATATTCATATAAAAATTTTCAAAATTTTTAAATGGCCATGACTCTCCCAATCCACGCTAAGCTCCACCAGTAATCACATGTGACAACCAACTAAAGTGACAGGTACTTGTAGCAAAAAAATTGAAAAAATGAAAGAAAAAAATTGTAACGATTCATCTATTTCATAATTATCCTCTTGGTCTCTTTTCTTTTTATTTTTTCCTTCTTGAGATGATTGGGACATATTCGTTTTTTTTATAATATTAACATCGAAAATGTCAAAAAAGAAAATCAGATTCGTAAATTTTTAAATAAATCCAACAGTTTGTCGATTTTGTGATTTATTATAGCAATTAAGGCTCCGATTGAGAAGGACGTTGATGGGAAATTGCCATCCGTGAGGCGCCCGTGATAGAGAAGGTAATACATTTATTGATAATGATAAAGACGTCTAAATGTGCTAGTTCTATTTGGGAGTATAGACTTGTTAGTTTCTGAAAGTAAACGTATATATTTCACAAGATCAAGAAAACAAATACTGCAAACTAGGCTGGGTATTTCCGAATAAATAATTAGATTAAGGTATTTTTCAAATTATTTATTAATGTATATTTTTTTATCATATGATATGTTTTGAAGCCATGTGGACTAGTGTAATTTATGTGAATTGTGCCAAAGGGGAAGCGAAGGGGGCTGGCACGAGCCATGGCTCCAACCATGGTTTGAAGAATCGGATTGGACCGGTCGGTCCAATCAGTTGAATTGTGACCCGCGTGTCTGGCTAGTCTGATTTATCTAAAAAATTGTTTTGGCTATTGAACTGAAAAGAACTAAATTGAACCGGGAAGAATCGGATTAAACCGGCAACCCGGATGAATCAGACTCGATTCTTGAAAATCGGCCAATTCAAATTTTTTTTTTTGAATTTTTTAATTACTTTTTCAGATTTTTTTAATTATTTTTTTAGGATTTTTTTTAACATTTATCTTTCAAAAGTCATAACTTTTTACTCGTTTGTCCAATTTGAATGCATTTTATATCGATTTCATGTAGCTTTTTAAGATCTATGCAATGGAAAATGAACTAATGAAGTTGGACCAACTGATTTTAAAAAAAATTAATAATTATTTTCATAGTAATGAATATTTTTAACAGAAATAATAATAGTTATTTTTTTAAATAAAAATTAAATCCTATTTTTTTTCTTAAATTTCTCTTACTCTTAAAATAAGGCTATTTTAATTGAATATGTATATAAATAATTATTTATATAATTATAATTATAATTATTACGTTTTTCTGTTCGACCACCAGTTCGACCAATTCGACCAATCAAACCATGACCCGAAAATCTTGCCGGTTCGATCTTTGGTCCAGTTCTTAAAACATTGGCTCCAACCATCAAGGTCTTTTTCTGAGAGTTTGACAATTTTTTAAAAAAAAAATTCAAGATATATTATTCCCCTGAAAAGAGAAGTAAAATTAATCCTTAATCTTAAGATAAAATTTCTAGCTGTGCCCTTAGATTACGCTAACCGTATTCACAAATATACATGAGCATGTTACCAAAAAACACGAGTTGTGTTTGATTTCTGATCAGCATTCTAGCATAATTAAAAGGGGTAGTTAAAAATCAACACCTTGGGTGGCAGCATTGCATGCATATGATCATGTACACTGCTATGACCATTTTGCCAACAATTTTAGCAAGAAGTTTAACAATGCTAAACTAATGGAAGACTTGATGAAGTTAGGTATTAAATTCATTTGATAATTTTCTTGCTTATGAAACAACAATGACTTACTATATGTTTTGTTAATTAAATTACATTAGGGTATCAAACTCGGTGACACATTCCTCAAGAACAAGAAAATGTTTCGCCAAGAGTGAGTGAAAGCGTGCATACATAGATTGATAAAATTTTAAAGGAGAAATGGGGCCAAGCATTTGAAGACAGTCGGAGATATATATAGATGACAACCAACCTGCCAAAGTGTAAGTTTATTATATAATTGCCTTGGTTAATGCACTTATTACTGTAGGATGGTTGAATAGTTTGTTTAGAGACGAGCAAATCCGAAATATTGAAAAATTTTGGTTGATGAAAAATCAACAGAATGCTTGCTTGTACAAAGAGCAAAAGTATGACAGGAATTTAACAAGGTTTGAAATGCGGATTTCAATCTTGTCACCCAAAATGGTAGCCACGCGTAAAGTTTAAATATGAAAGAGGGATTATGCCAGCCAATACGGGAGGTTTTTGAAGCATTTAAGTACTGTTGTTCTCATGCTATTGCAACATGTGCTGCGTTACAGCTTTACTGTTAGCAGTTTGAAGATCCTGCTTATGTGTTAGACAGCATCGTCAATGCTCCAAGTTAAGGTTTAGTTGATAAACTATGGTAGAAGAATTTTATCTGTTGGGCAGAAATTTAAATTATTCAAATTTTACTAGAAGTATTTTATGAACATGACAAAATTTACACTCGAATATAAATTAGTCTCATATTTAAAAGGTGTAGAAACACCTTGTGAGCAGGATAAAACTTATACTTAAGTGAAGATTAATTTAATACTCAAATAATATAAAAATACCTTATGATTTTGTCAACAAAATAATGAATAATAGTGACCTATTAATTAAAAATAAGGAAGTACTGTTTCTAGGGGGAAATAATTAGGTAAACATGACTTATTATAAATATTTCATTTAATATTAAACATATATAAAATTAGAGTTTAATTTCTATCCACTGTTAGTGTAAAGTTTCTTTAAACTGTCATCCAATTATGTGTTGTCAAATCAGTAAAAGAGTTAACTATTACAACAACTACCTAGAAAGTCTAACTATTTTAATAATTTGGCAACATATGATTGGATGACAGTGTAAAAAAACTTTACACTAATAATAGATAAAAATTAAATTCATCAAATTACATGAATCATATTATAAATACACATATCTTTAAAAATTATACACATATCAAATGACTAATGAAGTACCTGAGTAAATAATGCTTACCTAAAAATTAGTCTGTCTGTATGTACTAGTTGGACATTGTTGACAGATTATTCCACTCATCATGCAAAGGTTCGTCCCAAGTCGACGCGCAATTAAGACGAAAATGGATGGGAAAATTATCCTCAAATTTAGTTTAGTGATAAAGTTAACTAGTTTGATTTTTAAAAAAAATTAATTAATTATTCAACTAATTTAATTAATTATTTATATATAGTTAACTACATATTAAATATTAAAAATAAAAATAAATTATTAATTAATCGTATATAAATTATTAATTAAATTAGTTGAATATTTAATTAATTTTTTAAAAGAATTAAACTATCTAACTTTATCATCAAACTAATCTTAAGGTTCATTTTCTCAAAATGGGTTAGACTGAAGCTGAAGCCAAGCAAATATGTAAAATGTGTAGAGATTCCATGAAATCATTATTAATTGATTTCATAGTTTGTAATTTGTATATATTATGTACTCTCGTGTCATACGTTTGATTTGGATACCTGTCCAAACACTTGTCTGTATTTATTCGTTTCCAATTATAATTTACATGATTCATTGATGGATAAACAGTGTTGTTTTTTAAGGATAGATTATTTTCATGACTATGTTAAAATATTTACTATACATATATTTTGGTTCTCAAAATATAAGTATTATTATTTTTGTCGATAAATATATTAAAATAATTATTTAATATTAATTTTTAAAATTAAATTAATCTATCAATAATAATTTTTAAAAGATTAATTTAATTATAAATAAATAATATTAAATAATAAATTTAATGTTAAAAATTAATATTTAATAATTATTTTAATATATTCATCATTTGAAATTAAAATAATAATATTTATATCTTTAAAGTATTAAAATATATGTTTACACTAAAATATTTTTTGCTTTTTGTATTTGTGAAAATAACCCATATATAAGTTGTTATTTATATATTCAATTTTTATGATTTATTTGTGTGTACGTGTCTATCATATGACATCAGCCGGTTCATTGACACTACAACCGAGTCCTAGAATTCATCATTGCTTACATATGCAGAGTATGGATGAGATCTCAAAGCATTATGAAAATGATTTGTGAAAAAAAAATTGAAAATTGCAACAATCAAGTTTATTGCCGAAATGATTTGTAAATTACAATTCTTGAAAGATTTTACCATTCCTAATCAAATAATTTTTTACAGTTGAGATAATTTGTTATTTGATAAATTTATATAGATTTAGTAAAATTAATTTATTTTAGTATTGTAATATATTTTAATATGTTTACATATTATTTGATATTGTAATATAGTTTAATTTAAATTAAATTAATTATTTGAAATTAATATACTTTTGATACAGTCCGAATAAAATAAAATAAAAATGTCAGCTAATAGAAAGTGTAGTATATTAGTTAAGTTATTTTTAAAACAGTTTTAAAAATTAATTTGAAAATTATTAATTGAATAGGAGGCCACGTGTATGTCTGTACGTATAATATACTGCAGAACACATGTTTACTTGACCCTCCTTTTGGGCGTGTTAATTTTAAGGTTGTTGATATGATATTTGAATTATAAGTTGAATATTTAAGGTGAGTTATTAATTATTAATTTTATAATAAATATTTAAAATTTTATTAAATATAAATAATAATTAATAAATATTTAATAATTTATTTTTAAATATTAATATTTAAAAATTAAAAAAAAAGGTAGATATAAAAATAATCCCCTAATTTTAATATTGCAGCATCACAAGCATAAGTATAATGCTTTCTCAGCTGCAATGATTCTCAGCTTCTGGAATGATTCTGCTCGCTTTCTCTCTCTTCCTCTTGTTCTCTTTCTTAATTCAATCTGACTTTTAATTTATGATATGTACCAAACAATCTTTTCCACCTTTTTTTTTGTGTGCATTTTCTTTCAATTTCTTTACCACTTTTCTGGATACCTTCAAGTTGCCGTAGAATAATTGAAATAACTACACTACCTTTTACGTTGGGGAAAGGGGTGGTGGGTTGCATCTTATGGAGCCATGAAACAAAGCTCACATTAATTCTTTTTTTTTTCCTACTGCTTACCTTTTCTAAAAGGGGTTTTGATGAGGTGTTCCTTTTTTTAAAAAAAAATCTTCTTTTTAAATTGTTTTCTCCCTAATAATATCATCTGGGTTGTAGTGGTATGCATCCCACTTCTAAACTTACATGAGCATAAAACTAATTAGTTGGCACTTGATTTCTAACCTAATATATAAAGAAATTAAAAAACTGTTTAGTTGGTCCCATGAAATAGTAACGTCTTATTATATAGTGAGAGCACAGTGAATAACTGAAAGATTCTGAACCCTTAAAGTAATAGATGTTTAAATCAGGACCTTACTAAAAGAACATTAAAAAACCTATGAAACTTGGCAACTTTTCTATTACCTTTCATTTGGTATTGGTCTAGAAGCAATCACTATCGACAAAGAGATCACCTTTAGAAAATTGACATATTTCACACTTTTGGAATCACTATCTAATCTTTTGATACCTGGTTGAAATTTTTTAAAAAGGAGATCGTTTAGGGGAAAAGGAAAAAATAATAGTTTCACCCGTTGTGCAACTCAAAAGGTAAAAAGAAAAATATATACATTTTATAGAGAAAGGTGGGCTGCATGAGGGCTGATTTGCAATGCTGATGGTGAAAGTTGTTGTCACAATTTTGCAGAACAGCAGATATAGTATAGTCCCACTTCAACTTATGTTAGATTTACATGGAGTCATGTGTACAGTTCTGCTATGGCTCGTGTAAAAGGCAGTACCAGTGAAAGTTTGCTTTTTTTTTTCTGGCTTTTCTCATTTAATAAACTTTAACACAATCAAATTGTTGATGAAGGGAAATTAACTGTCAACTAAGTGGGAAGAAACTGTGAAGCTTTCTACTATTTTCAAAAAGATAAGATATCTACATACATACAATTCTGCTGCTATTCTCTTTTTTAGTTTTGTAGCACATCTTTGGATTTGTTTAAATTTTTAGAATAATTATTTTTTAATAAAAAGTTATTTTATCTAAATTCTATCTTGTTTGTTTAAAGTGTGTAAAATTGATTATAAGTTAATAGTATTTTTCTATAACTAAAAACAACTTTTTTAAAAAAGTTGTTATTTTAAACTTTTAATTATTTAATTTAAGATTATTTCAAAAAAATTTAGAGAGAAATACTTAATTGTCCTCAATCAAATAACTTTTTCAATTATTTCATACATCTTTTGATAATTTAATACATAAAAGCGATTTTTTTATACAATCCAAACAAAACTCTATATCATAAAATCGATTATGAATTAACATATCCAAACATAAATTATTTTTCTCATAATCAATTTTCTTGAAAATTGATTATATACATAATCGATTTTTCACATAATTTTTTTTCCCAACTAATCTTAACACGCTTTTTTTCCCAACTAATACATAAAAATTATTTCTTTCCCAAAACATCTTTTTTTCAATAAAAAACTATTTTATCTAAAATCTATCTTGTTTGTTTAAAGTGTGTAAAATTGATTATAAGTTAAGATTATTTTTCAATAACTAAAAACATCTTTTTTTAAAAAATCTTGTATTTAGATTTTTTTAATTATGTGATTATAGATTATTTCAAAAGTTTTGATAGATAAATACTCTTTTGCCCTCAACTAAATAAAATTTTCAATTATTTCATATCTCTTTTAGTAATTTAATACATAAAAATAATTTTTTTATACAATCCAAATAAAATTGTTTATCTTAAAATTGATTATGAATTAACATATCTAAACATAAATTAATTTTCTCATAATCAATTTTTTTGAAAACCAATTACATTTATAATCAATTTTTAAGATAATCTTTTTGCACAGCTAATCCAAACACACACTAGGTTGAAACATAAAAAGTTGTTGATTATGTTTTAAGGCTAAAAAAAACTTTTTTCTAAGAGTTTAATTTTGATCTACTGTCAGTGTAAAGTTTCTTTACATTGTCATTCAATCATATGTTGACACATTATTAAAAGAATTAAACTTTCCAAGTAGTTGTTGTAATAGTCAAACTCTTTTAATGATTTGTCAATATGTGACGAATGATAATATAAAGAAACTTTACACTAGTAGTAAATTAAAATTAAATCTTTTTTTTAAAAGCTATAATTTTAGCATTTTTTTATTGTTTATAATTATTTCAAAAATTTTGGTAAATAAATACTCTTTTACCCTCAACTAAATAACTTTTTCAATTATTTCATATCTTTTTTAATAATTTAATATATAAAAGCTATTATTTTTATACAATCTAAACAAAAAAAATTGTCTTAAAATTAATTATGGACTAATATATTCAAACATAAATTATAAATAATTTTTTTAAAAAATTAATTATATACATAATTAATTTTTAATATTTTTTTTTTTTACAACTAATCCAAACATATTCAAGACTAATGCAGGTACACCACAAGAAAGCCATATGCCCAGCTATGCTGCTGTCTCTTCCTTTATATTTTAAAACAAAGCAAAACAAAGGCAAAGAAGTGACTGGGGATCCTTCAGTTTTCTTGCTTAGTGTGCTGCATCAGATCGGGAAGTACCAGCCAGAATTTAATTTATGTGTAGTCAGCGAGGCCCTTACAGTTTCACCACTAACTAATTTGAAGATATATACCACAAAGTCAGCCACTTCTCTAAATTATTGGGAGCAAAGTCTTCAGTGAATGATTGCCACTTTTTTAATCTTTTAGTTATGTGGAGTTAATAAGCAATCTCTCCATGAAGAAATGGAAAGGTATCTCTGCACTGAATTTTTTTATTTCCTGTTTAAACTCTATACTTTTATTCATATATAAGTCATCTTCACTTTGTTTAACATATCTATATACATGTTTTTGGATTAATTGATGGTGTTTGTTTCTTGTCAAATTGATAAAATATGTTGCAGTGTGTCCAGTTGCTTGCACTTACAGATGCTCAAAAGCAGCTTACAAGAAGCCTGCATGTTCTTTTGTCAGAAGTGCTGCTTCAAGTGTAGGTGTAGGACTTTTTGGCCACAAAGAAGTTTGTCCTTGTTACAATAACTGGAAGAACAAAAGGGTTGGCCCTATAGGGTTGAGAACAAGATGTCGTCCTTGGTGTACCTCTATCAAACTTGAGAGCATATTTTGTCATAGATTCTATTAGCTTTTTCAAATGCAAAGAAAAGATAGTTTTCAACTTTCAATTTGAATAAAATGTTATTTCTTAGTTTGAAGTTAAGTAATTATAATAAAAGGCACTTGCGGCAAAAATTACACAAGAAAATTATGTTTATACTAAATAATTTAAAATATTCAGAAAAAGTTAAATAAAATCTAATTATTATATTTCTGTGAATATTATGACTCTATAACAGACGACAAAGCATAAATAAATACACACAAAGCCACCCATCCAACCACCCACACAGAACAAACAGCATATAACTGCACCCTCGATCTCTAGAGTGCTATGATACAAATAATCTGGTCATCCATAATGTATCTGAAGTGTCAGCCTCCTAGATCACGCGATGTGCCCTGCTAAAGTGGAATTTTGCATCGCAAGTTATCTTTTTAAAACTAAAAAATTTACAATAATCTTAATGAATAATAAGAATCTTTATTCTAATTTTTAATATTATAATAATTGACCAATGGTGTATTACAGAAATCTTTCTTGCTGTTAAATACTGCTGACTTTTACAGTAAATTACTTTATCCTCATTTTTTTGGTAACTCATCTATCCTCATTTATTTATTGTCATGAGTTTATTACTCAAACTTCTCAACTATTATAAAA
The DNA here is from genome assembly GCA_023212625.1 of Styphnolobium japonicum. NCBI lineage: Eukaryota > Viridiplantae > Streptophyta > Magnoliopsida > Fabales > Fabaceae > Styphnolobium > Styphnolobium japonicum. The sequence continues at coordinate 10,932,928 of JALBWW010000010.1, forward strand.
ATTCCCAGAAGATTTTTTTTATATAGTTTTAAACGTTAGAACTAATTTCAAGATACTGTCTGATTTAATAGATTCATAAACGGGATCACTAACTTAAGAATGTTTTATTGGAAAATCTTTTTTACCGTTATTCAAACCTTATACGTTAAAAAATAAAAATAAAAGAACGCTTTTATTTAATATATTTAAACCTTCTATTCAAAGTCTCAGCAGCCAAATAAAATTTGTATTCATCTGCACCATAGGAATTTTTTTTTATTTTTTATTTTTTATTTTCTCAATATATAAGATGATAGAAATAATATTTGATTACAAATTATCCGAGTTAATGACTCAGTTAATGAATATATGTTAATTGTTTATCAGTGCTTTAGAGTTAGTTGTAATTGAGATCTGTACAATAAACACAAAATACATGAGAGTAAAAAATAATTTACTAACTTCTATCCAAAATATACATATATTCTGCGTGCATTAGGGTCTTTTGTCTTTTTTTTTTTTTTTGAAGAGGGTCTTTTGTCTATGATAACTATTTCACTTAAAAAAATTTCCATGAAACTTAAGAGTGAATTCAAGGTGTCACACCATTTTTTTTAAACAAAATTTTAACAATAGATAAAATGTTATACTAAAAAAGTAAAAACAATATTTCTATGTGTAAGGTCACATAAATTATATTTAAATTTAAATTTTTAATAAATTTTTTCTGTCATTTAACTACGTCTCAAAAGAAAATTCATATAACAATAAAATACTTATATAATAAAATTAATAACATCTAATATCATTTTATAATAAAAAAAATTCATGACATAACTAAATAATAAAAATTTATTATAATATTAAAAATAAAGAGAAAGTCACTTCTTTTGCCATTCTTTAAAATTTACCAAAGAAACCAAACTAGAAACTCAAAACAATTTTGCGTCTTCAAGAAATTGTTGAATAAGTTAAAATAATACTAAATGTCCCCAAAGGTCTTTCATACCTCAGTGTATTTCTTCTTTTGTGAATTTCTTTCTAATAGATGCAATTGTACATATTTAAAAATAACAATATATTGATATTTTAGTTATAATATTAAAAGTTATAAAATTTAATGTTACATACATATATAAAATTAATAATTATATATAAAATCAATTTTTAATAAAAAGACAAAATCACATAGTTTTCATTAAAAAATTTAAATAAAAAATTGAAAAGTTATATTTATTTAACGAATTTTATAAAAAAAAATAGACACCATTTCCCAAATATGTGAAGTTAGAAAACCCCTTAACGAAAAGAAACCACAATTTTCAATGTGAAGATAGCAAATAAGAGAAAAGAAAAAAGAAAAAAAATTAAAGTAAAAAGAAAATTTAAGGAAAGAAAATAAGAGAGGAGAGAAAATATTAAAATTTAAAATGAAAAGAAAATTTAAGGATAAAATTAAAATATTTAATTTTTTAAAAAAAATCCGTTACATTTTTCTTGGTCTAAATAAGAAAAAATAAATAAAATTTTAAATGTTATTTCCTTTTTATTTTTTTGTCAACCAAACATACAGTTAGAGTCAAACACTAGTCCCTTACCCCTTTGCAATTTTTCAACACGTGGTGCTATTATCTTTTCCACATGCTCATACAATTCGGTTACTTCGCTGAATTTGATGACACTTGTGCCATCAACATCAGTAATTTACAAATAAATACCCCCAATATCAAAGAAATGTAGTATCCTTCAAAATACATGGCATGCAAATTTAACAATTGAACATGGGTAAACTAGGCACTCAGAGGAGAAAACTGGGTGCAAGTTCAGCCGCCTTGGTCAATTATGAGATGGTCCTTTCCTTGTCTCATGATCAGGCACTTTCAGTGGAAGTGAACAGTGAAATAGATCGCTGATTAATTGACCAGTGACTTAAAAAAGATGAAGACAATGTGTCCTTCAAAAAGAGACCCCACCACACAAGCATACAAGTTGATTACGCAATTGAAAAGGCATTCAACTTGGCATCTGCCAAACAACTGTTCTGGGGTCCATTTCACATGGAGAAGATAAGCATAAGAGAAAGATGCAATAAGGACAAACCTTTCATCTATCCAAGTCCAACCATTTTACCCACAACAGGGCCACACGTTCAGATTCCTGACCATGATCACGGTGAACTAAAACTTAGGAGAGAAATTAAAATCTTATTTATATCACAGCAGTACATAGAATAATAGTAAGTAACAACAGGGCTACACTGATAAAACACACAACAACAGGGCTACATTATAGGAACATTACAAGTTTTTATTAACCCATACCCCAAGCTTAAAATATCTAAGACCTACAGGATTACATGTGAAGAAAATTGCAGTAAAACCTTTTAGCCAAGGGAACTTCAGATGATCAGGGCAGCCAACCCTTTCAAGGAAAATAAAAAGTCCATGATACATGAGTTTCCACTTGTCATTTTCACTGGTACCATACTGAAATATCTGGTTGTTTCTGAAGGGCATCCATCCCTACTCCTTGTATATCCTCCTTAAAGTCAAAGGATGCCAAATCACAAGGTGACCCAAACATGAATTGGAAATTATTGCTGTTGTGGTTGGTCTCAAAAGGAGAATTCGAAGCCTTGAACCGGTCAAATTGACCTTCCTCTCTTGCAAACATCTGATGATTATTGCATATGTTGGCTTCTTCAAAGAAGTTTCCATCCATAACCATTCCTTGACCACGGAAGAAATTGTCCTGTTGTTGCTGAATGCTGGCCTGGGAAAGGTTTGGATTTTCTGCAGCTACACGGTTACTGGAACTTACATTCTTGTTACCTTGAACATTTGTGTCATAGATTGACATAAGGTCGCTAATCATTTTCTGGCCATCTTCTGGAACTCCGAGACCAGTTAGATCAAATGAAGGTGGAACCAAATTAACAGACTGAGCAGTAGATTTTGGTTGAACAAAGGACTGGGGGAATATGACTGGCTTTACCTCATTAACCTGAAAATTTGGACCACCATAATCTGAAATGCCTCTATATGGACAATTCAATTGATGATTGTCCCTGGAAGTCCTGTCTTGAAAACCAAGGCGAACTTCGCTGTAAGGGCACTGAGGGTGTTCACATGTGTAAAGTTTCTGATCCATCATCATGTTACAGTCACCAGAGATCTTCCTCTTCCGAATGAAATCCAAGTTTGTTATAGCCTCTCCCTTGATTGGAAAAGAAGGTTGCTGAACTGGAAACCTTCCCCTCATTCTCTCCATCCCAAGATTGGATGGATGAAGATTCTCAGGTTTCCGGTCTTCCACATCAAAGTTCGGCGCATCCTCGCCATCATCAACATCATACTCACTGCAATCGTTGATGACCAAAGATCCACTACCTCCAGCTGAGGCTAATGGGGGGCAATAATCAGGGTAAAGCTCTCGAGCCAAGGTCTCCTCTTGATTGATGATTGCAAGCCAGGTTGCGCTTTCCTTCGCTGTCATTTTATCTTGAAGGCATTTGGATTGCCTCACAAGCTTGCGAATTTTGGAAATATCAGGAGACATGTGCTTGATAACTGCAGTTAGAACACCAACCTTCCATGCCTTCTTCAGGTCATGAGGTTTCTTGTAAGGAGGAGGACCTTGATCTTTAGGTAAACCAATTTGGGGCCACCACTCTTCATTCGCTGTGGGCCACCATGGTGGAGGAATGCCCTTCTCTAATGGAAACCGTCTCTGAGGGGGATCACAGTGCTGCATGAGTGCTGACAAGAGAGACCCCAAGGTTGTGTCCTGTAGCTCTTGCAAGGTGTGCGGTGTCGGACCGATAGAATTGCATCCATCACTCTTCCCTGGGATTGCATTATCTGCTTGATACTTGGCTATTGCAGCTGGACCATTTCGATCAAACCTAACCTTATCCTTCCACCACTCACGAAGATTGTCAGATGCCCCAGTCACTGGTTTTCCCTTCTCGGGAATTATCCCATAAACAAATCCTTGGGCCTTACAAACCTCCATCATCTTCAGCATGTACTTCAAGATTCCATCTTGAGCCCTTGACATCTTTTTCCTCCTTGCCTGTTCTTGGGATTGCCTTTGCTTTGCTGCATCAATTCCTTCCTTAGGTTTACTTTGTTCTTTCAATCGCTTGAGACGCATTTTGTCCCTCCACATCCTCCTCTCAAGCTCATCCACATCAATTTCTTCATCACTATAATCATCCTCAACTATTGCCTCTGGTTCAGTTTGCCGGGCGGCAATATCCCCTTCCCCAAGGGGAGCAGATAACATATCCAAATCACCACAGAACCCCATCTCATCAAACATCATCATCACTTCCCAAGGAAAAACACCCCTAAAGATAGCCTAAATGTCCCCAAAAAAATGAATTCAACCTATAAGCTTCAGATGACGAGTAGCAAGCTGGGTTCAAACTTCACCCTCTAGCACTATACACCAATTCAAGTTAACAAATTCTCAGCATTTAAGGGCCTTTACACCTGTCAAAAGCAATAAAGCAAAGAACAATTAAGACGGTACAAAAATCAAATACTTTCTAGATCAAGAGAATATCTAGATCAGAAAATCTTCACTAATATTTTATAAAAGATTCACAAGCCACCAATTTTCAAAAGTAGAAACTTTTTTCATTCTCATCAAGCAATATTAATAATTTAATATAGACTAAAACCATGAATAAAAATTCTAAAATTGGCTAATCACCAAAACAGATTCCATTAAAGGATAAATTTCCCGCTTATATCTGAAAACTCTAATCCCTCAATACACATACTAGATCAGGGCAATCCTGATTGCACAGATCGAAATCATCCACGAATCAAACATGAAAATACAAACAACATAAGCACAGAGCATGCCTCAATGATGATTTTAAAAGATTCTATCATAGACCCATCATCAAAAGGATATCAAATCCCAGAAAGATTATCAAATTTAATGAGGAAACTTTTTCAACTAAGAACACCCACGACATCAGCAAGCTAAGAACAGATAAAGAAATTCAACGGGCACATGAAAAAGATTGAGACTTGACAATCACATATCAACTGGGTAATGGAACCAGCACCAACCCAAGCAAAGAAGAACACAAAACAACAGAAACCCACAAATCTGATTGAACAAGCAGGTAGCAAGAAGGACCTGAACAGTGAAAAGGGTAATCAAAAGCATGAGGAGAACCTTACCAGAAGATCCAGAACTGGGTCTTCCTCTGTGGTGGCCACAAGTCAATTGAAGGAGAAGAATAAGAAGAAGCAGGGTGGTGTGTTGAGACTACTTTCAGCAGAAAATGAAGGAGAAGGAGAAGGAGAAGGAGAAGGAGAGGGAAGGTGGGAAGAGAGGGAGAGGAGAGAGAAAGAGAAAAAGGACAGAGAGTTGAACATTATCCTGGTTTTATTGCTTTAGAAGTGGGGGCGGTCCTAGGCGAATGTGAAAGTGAAAGTGGTGGTGTCATTTGGTGGGATAAACCCAACTTTAAGGAGAATGAGAGTACAGGGATATTTATAATCTGGGCTAGGTTAAACCCATCCCAACCTTGGGATATTGATATGTTTCCCCTACTATTTATGATCACGATGATGAAGCTGCTTTCTCTCTCTTAAAATCTGAAATGGAGTGATTCTTAGATACATGTGGTGTGGTGTAATAAAATGTTCATATAACATATAAAAAATTTTAAATTCTTTTAATTTTAATAAATTAGTTTAATATTTTTTAATTATTTAAATAAGGAAATATTATTAAATTTTTTTAAAAAAAATTAAGTTATTAAATATTTTAATTAATTTTAATATTTTTTGTTTTTAGTAATTAAGAGAATATTAAGATTATGTAACATTATTTTGATATATTATTTAACATATACCACATTTATTATGTAAATTATTGTTGTCTTATGCTAATTATACATTAATAGTGATTAACACAAATTAAATTTTTTAATTAAAATTTAAAATAATAATGTCTCCTCTCCTATCTTATCTCTCTCCTTATTTCTCTCTCTGTGAGGGGACATGTCGTTTGCTGATATTGATAAGGCCACCTGACCAATTATGAAGCTCACACAAACACACGATGGCACAAACGCAGTGGGTTAGTGGAACAAATAGTGGGAAAGCATTTAATGGAAAATCTAGGCCAAGGGGGAAAGAGGGGATTCAATTCAATTCCTTTTTTTTTTTTTTTTTTTTTGCATTCTACCCATTAATCAGTTTCTGCTAAGTAAGTAACTTATCCGAGCAAGTCTTAGAAATGTCAATTACGATTTACTGCTTTTCCCACAAAGAGAATTTTCATTTCTTTCTTGGAAAGTGGAAGTCTTAATTATCCTTTTGAATTTTCATCTTTCTTTCCTTATCAGTAGAAGTTGGTTCCATTTAATATCAATAACAACGTTATTAGCAAAAAATTTACACAGATTTCAATTTGCAGGTGGATACTGATTTAAGATCATACCAAATTTGTGCATAAGAGGATTTTCCCCCTATATTCCATTTCATATTTTGCATGGTTAAATTTGTTAGGTGAAAAAGACATCATTTTTTCCAGATTTTATTAGAATGGAAAATTTGAGGAAGAAGTTTTATTTTATTACTGTATTATTTTTGCGTTCTTCGAATAAATGTGTTGTAAAAATCAGTTTTCTAATATAGAAACATGCAAAAAAAAATTTATATATATATAATCTACTAAAATCTTAGATATCTTGTATGTACAAGTAATTTAAGACCTACCGATTATCTAATATCCAATCAATCCAAATCTGATATCAAATCAATGACAAAGCATCTATGCAATACTACTAAAATCAGTTACCAACTTACCATTTTTGCAATAGCAATGCGAACCAAGAAAATTTATTAAAATTAGAATCCAAAGCAATGTGACATTAAACGAGATTTGTCATATTATTATTCAAATTGAAAAACTATAAATACACTAAAATCTTAGTTGTAATTAATTTTATTTAGTTACTAATATAACTGACAATTTGGGAAGGTACTTGATTTTAGAAGAAGAAAAAAATTGAGATATTTACTATTATTCGTGTTACAATTACACCATGTAGTATCTGTAGCTCCTTTTTTCTTAATTTCCTGTCTAAACAAGCTACATACTAATTTTTTTTAGTTCATTGGAAGTTATATAATGAGTGGTAATTTATCTTATTGATTCCATAAATTTCATTCAACCTTTTATTAATCAGAATTGAACTTGAATGTTATAGACATACCGGTTGAGTACGCGCGTATTCCATCTTAGCAATTTCAAATTCAACTTTTCTAGGATTGGGTAACAAATTTTAGGAAAAATAGAACACAGACTCCTTAAACTTTGAATTATTTATAAAAAAACACTACCAATTACAAAATTGTTTGATTTAATCTTTAAACTAATTATATTATTTCAATAAGTCATTTCATAAATTCTCTGTTAACTGACTAATGGAGATGTTATATGGAAATATCTTGATCCTCCACGTGTCTCGATCTCGACCATTACACTAATTTCATGTTAAACCCATTTCATAATGATTTAAATCTGTTTAATAATGTTTTAGAAAATTAAAAAAATATTAACCATAATAAATTTAAAAAAGAAAAAGAAAAAATAACACAATATTATAACAAACCATGTGTTAGCCTTCCCCGTATGTCCAGAATCGACCGACCAAACACCTTACCCTTCACTTGCAATGGTTCTCGATCGGTCAAGTCCGAAGACTACCATGTAAGGTTCCTCTTAGTTATTCTTCCTTTTCAATGATGTTTGGTCGGACGGTACCATTGAAAGAAAATGATAAGTAGGAAGACCTTACATGGTAGTTCACAAAATTCAATCATCGGTCTTTTGTAGTGCAGTATTCAATGGTATCGACCAACCAAACAAGATTAAAATGGAAAGATAAGTAGCAGGATCCTACATGATAATCCTCAAAATCGACTGAGCACCATTACGTGAGAAGGGTAAGGCAGGCAGGAAGGCGATCGGTCGGGGAAGGCTGAGCATGTGTTCTATTATGAAATTGTGTTAATTATTATAATACTTTGATTTTTTTTTCAATGTATCAGTATCTTTGATGAGTTGTCACACATTCATTAATTGTTGTTTCTTACAATAAATGTTTAAAATCCATAAAGTGCAATCATAAACTAATATATGTTTAACAACTAATCAAAATATCAATACCTAATAAAAAAATGTGAGCACTAGAGTAATTCTCATTAACATCACATTAGTTATCCATTTAATGTCAATTAATACTAACAAAATAGTTTTTCAAATAATATCAATTTGATCTTTAGACGAAATTAATAAAATTTAATATTTAAAATCCAATTTAATGTAACATATAAATAGAGCAAAGATATACTCTTAACAATTCGTTTATCTTCAGGCTAGTTCATCTCAATTTGTGAGTTAAACAAGACGGAAAATAAGCCTACTAGACATAAAGGTTTGCGAAGGTATCAACTGAAAAAATCTTTTATAGTGGGTGTAAGGTGTTGGAATTTTTAATTAATGTAACTTACAATCAATTGTGTCACGAGTAAAAGTAATAAAATATGTATACATCGTATTAGTTAAATATTTGAATTTGATTTTATTACACCATATTATTTAATTTTATAATTTTATATTGTTACTTGTTGGACAAAATAATATAATTATAAAATTTTATATTTCTATATGAACTTATGGTTTGTAGTGCTAGAAATAATTTTAAGTAAGTTTAAAATAAATATAAAATTCACAAAAAAAAAGATAAATGAAAAACAAAATTCTTTCATCATAAACCACAATCTTGTTTAACAATGTGATATTTTAAGATTACACAACTTTGTTCAACAAGCAACAACATAAAATTTTAAAATTAAATAATATTTTTTTAATAAATTCAATTCCAATTTTTTTTAATAATACTATGTATATTGCATAATTTAATATTTTTAATCACAAATAAGATATAACATATATATAGGAGATTCTTTCAATACTCTTTATTTTTATAAGAGTACAAGAACATATATATATATATATATATATATATATATATGTAATTGCTTATATACCTACAGTCACAAAATTATGAATATTTACATATATATTACATATTTTTAAGTTTCTAAACTATTATTTGATATTTTTATATATTTATTTAACGAGTATCATGGGAACGAAGATTTTAGTTGCAGCCCAACCCTGCCTCTATTTATTAAATCGAAATAAGCTTCTCTCTGTTCTAGAATTCATAAGGAAAAATTTATCTTCATATTCACCCTATATATGGAATCCTTATACATACCTACTTAAACAGATATATTTGTCATCTTTATTTTATTAGCAACAACATATTATGATAACCCATATCTTGTATAGACAAAATAATTAAAAACATGATATTTGGTTAGAAGCAATTGAGCTAAATGATTCAACAAATAAATAAAAAAAAAATGATAGTACAATTTTTTTTTAACATAATAAATTTACATGGTATATCAATTATTTGTTACAGATAAATAAATACATACATGAAATATAGTTATCTTCATAACAATTGTAAAAGGATCTCCTTTTCACTTTTATATTAAAATGCTAAATTTATTTTATAAAATCATTTTATAAAAAAGAAAATCATAAGATTAATCTTTTAAAAAAATTGTTATGATATAGAGCTCACTGATAATTATTTATAAATGAGTTTTCTTTTTCTTTTGAGACACTTAACAGTAGTGTTAAGTCAAAGTTAAAAAAGGAGTAAAGTGTAATTTATGGCTAAATTTAAAATTTAATGTTATTTTGACAAACCTCAAGATAGTAGAATGTAACAACAACAATAATAATACTAGTTTGCCATTTATTATTTTACATTTTTTATTATTTTTTAGAAAAAAAAGTTTAGGAGAGAGAATGTTATCTATAAGCATACGTATGGGTTTACAATGATATTTACACTTGACTTACCAATAAAACATCACCAACAAAAAATCATAATAGTTGAGCCAACTTTCATTTACCATTTTCTTTTTCCATTACTATTTAAAGATCTTTAATATCCCACTTTATATTTTTTATGAAGCTACAGTGAATATTTAATTCTTACTTATATATTATAAAATTAAAAGATATTAACATCATGCTTTACACGGGAATAATTATAATATTTTTTATCTTACTTTGTCCAAATCAGGCATATTCTATTGATCTTTGGCTTTTTTCTCTATAGTGTACACCTAATCTTAAAGGTTTGAGGAGGTATATAGTAACAGGGTTTAAAACCTGATAATTGAATTCATAGGTTTTTTTTTAAAAATAATTTTGCTTTATTTTACCATATTTTATAAAAGGGAACACATGTAAATAATTGGGCATACTTAAATTGTGGTGAAAATACTATTTTTTCGAAAAGGAAAAAGAAATTGGGCATACTTAAATTGTGGTGAAAATACTATTTTTTCAAAAAGGAAAAAGAAAAATAAGCATATATATATATATATATATATATATATTCTAATTTCATTCATTTATATTTTCTAATGAGCATTCAAGTATTTTTCTTATATGTTTATAAATTTGTATTCTATTTGAATTGGATAAGAATGAATAATTACAAATAGTATATTAATTTTTTTAAATATTTTTATATTAAATGATTTATACTATATATATATATAATTATTTATTCTTATCCAATTCAAATTAATAGAATAATAAAATTATAAACAAATATGAAAAATAATTTAAAGTTCATTAAAAAAATATAAATACTTATATCTTATAATAATAATAATAATAATAAATATTTCTTAAACAATCCATAAACTAACTTCAATTCTAAAAAATGTATATCTATATATATATATTGCGATAAAAAAAAAATTGTAATTTTTCTAACTTATAATTGTTATTCTACCAAGACTTTGTGAATAAAATATTTTAATAATATTTTTTGATATCGTCACTATAATATATATATATATATATATATATATATATGATTAAAATGTGGTTTTGCACAACATTTACTTTCTATTATATTTCAATTTTTTACCCAACTATAAAGAAAAATAAAGTGAAATAATTCAAAACTATAAGCAATTATAATACCTAGAAGTAAAATTTATAATTAAAATCTAAAAAAGTTATAATATTTTCTAAGTTTTGTAATTCTTTGTTTTGAGTATAAAAACTTAGAATGAAAACATGCTTTCATCAAAGCAATTAAGAGTGGATTAGTGATGAGAGGTTTGAGGAGTTTACGTGCAAATGGTCACAAGTTTAAATCTTTGTGCCGCAATGTTGAAACTAAAGACGAAATCAAGTAATTGATATTGGAAGCAAAATAGTTTAAGTAATTGAACCCCTCAAAATTTTGAAGATAACAAAAATATTAAATTAGAATGAACAAATAAGTTTTAATCAAACTTATAATATTTCGTTGAAAAGAAAGTGAAAGTCTAGTATTAAATTTTAGTGAAAATCTTTTATGAACGTTTTGAATTCAGACAATTTTTTATAAAGACAAACTTAACGCTTTATTACTTGCATCCAATATGAATTGAACTATTTTATTATATGTTATTATTGGATTGTCCAAAAGTTATCTCGATGTTCTATTACAAATGCATTCATCCAAACCTTAAATTCAAATACAAAAACTGTACATTATATTAAATGCTGAAGAGACTTCTGACAAAGTACGCGACTAACGAAGTTAACTTTGTACACTAGCGTTGACATACTTAACATCTATAAGGATCAGAAAATGAGAACTTTCTGTTCACTCAAAAGATTCAGTATAAAGATATCAACGATTCTTAGTAACGTTGATAACCAAGTTCGTTTTTCAGAAGAAGACCAACATGCTATCAGTGTTAAGTATTTAATGCACTTCAGAACGGTAACATTTATTGTTGTTGGATGAATAAGCTTATAAAGACAAGTTCAAGCTCAAAAGCCTATAAATACACGAAGTCTTCAAATAAACAAGTAGAAAAACAATAAGACAAAAAGCTAGAAATACAATATGAGATTTATTTGCACTTTCATTTACTCTTGTATAGAATTTTACTTATTCTCTAAGCTTATTTGTTATATCCTCACATATCGTGAGTTGAGCTTTAGTGTTTTCAAACACTCTTTTTATAATCCTGTGTTAAGCCTGAAGAGGCTCGTTGGAAAGAATACTTGGTGTTGAACCTGAAGAGTTTGAGAATACTTTGTTGTAGCCTGAAGAGGCGTTGTGAAGAATACTTGTAATCTTGTAAAGTTTAGTGGAAAATCCTTCAAGTAGAAGGAACTGGACATAACTCTTGGTTTGTAAGAGTGAACCACTATAAATATCTGATGTGATTTTCTCATCTCTTACCTTGCTTTATTTTATAATCGCTAACATTTAAAGATTGTCATTGTTGTTCTTAACAATTTTCTTTATTTGGACTTATAGGTCTTTACTTGCGTCCAAGGATTTTCTTAAGACGTTTTCTGCATTTAACGTATAACTATTCTTAATGTCCATTCTGTTTTACAAACCAACTAAGTTTTGTTTTATAAACTAATTTGCGAAAAAATTTCTAAACGATTGAAAAACACAATGCAATCCATTTTCTTGTGTTTCACTTGGTTATTTCATGTCATTGTACCAAAAAATAAAATGCATTCATGAAGGGAAAAAAAGGGTTTCAAGGGAGAGTTTCCTCTCACAGTATAACCCATACTCGCAAACTAAAAAGAAATAGAAATCAACTTCATCTAAACTTGTATTGATGAATAATAAAAAAATCATTTTCCTTTTATTATAGTCTACGTAACAAGAATTCCAGTATTCATTACCAAATAAATGAGACATTGACTTGGTGATCAATTTATATTTGAAGGAATCGAAAGCAATAGTTATGGACAAAATTGAGTGTGCTTTATATTTAAATTAATAATGATATTAGATTAATTTACATACATGTAGAAGTACATTGGTTAACCATGATGTGTGACTTAATTAGTAAATTGAGTTTCATATAAGCAAATTTTATTTGCAGTGTAAGAATTTGAATTTCATTAAAAATATCTTGTGATTAGGGCATAACTGATACCTGAATGGAGATTAACCCCACACCTAGAAAGTGTGGGGACATCTCTTGATCTTACGAAAAAAGATGAGGACATTGCTTATATAGGCACGTTTTATATTATTTAATTTTCTTTTGTGAAGGATGCAAACCACACTCAAACTAGGAGGAAAAGAAATACCGTCCTGATTCACAAGCAAGGAGTCAAGTCAGTTAACCACAGAAACAGGAGGATCAAACAGACCATGATTACCCAAAGAACCCTCCATGGCAAAAACACAAACATTGCTGTGCTGCCAATTGAAAGAGACTGTGACCCCAAAATCGAAGTGTCAAGATTGAAAAGCAGCCCTACCGAGAGAAGAGGAATGATTAGTGGTCACTCGCTCAGCAATATTAGAAGAGGAAAGAAACTACAAATTGACCACTATTGAATATGTATCCATGTGAGTGAAAAGTTACAAGCATTGAAGAGAAATTTCAATTTTCATCTTGCACCTAGGATGGTATCCACTTGAGTCATATGTCGATCGAGCTCTTCTCTGGGCACTAGTCGGTAGTTTCCCATGAGAAAGAAACTACAAATTAACTACTATTGAATATGTATTTATGTTTTTTCATTATATTCAAACTAGTTTCCTCTACCTCTTCTACCATTTCCTTTTTTTCACTTCTCTTTTTTTATAAAAAAAAAAAATTAAATGGCCGGTAAAAAGAATATGTTATTTCAGTATTACGGGTGAAGGTGTCTAAGATCCCGAAAAGTAAGTAAAGGTCCACCAAGAGAATTACCTTAGAATACTCACGCAAAAAAATTTCCTACTAAGATGCTACTCAACTGTAACCCTTAAGTGCCAAGGAATCTAAGTGAGGCTCAATTTTTTATATGCTCATGACTAATCCATATTACATATATAGAAATTGTTGGAAAACAACAACGCAAGTTTTAGAATTAATTACTGAATTAGTGTAGCATTTTGAGGTGGTTTTGTAATTTTCACATCCTTACCCAATTGGCAATACCATGATATATTTCTTTTTTATTCCTAATAAAAAAAATAGTATGAAGGATATGTTAACTCTTAGCCTACTAGTCAAGGCGCCTATGGTATAGGGGTGGCTTAAGAGAGTTGGTGGTTTAAAGTCAAACTTTAATACGAGGTATTTAATTTATTTAATAAAATTGATATGAATTTTCATTTAAAATTTATTTTTTTAGTTTTTAAGATGTAAATTTACTTAGAATTAAATTTTATTACTTCAATGTTTCTCAACAAAATAAAAAGAATGATTTTTATTTTATGACTCACATAAGAAAAAAAATGCATGGTGAGTTTAAGTATTATTAAAAATAAGAGTGAAAAAAGTCAAAGCCAACGACATGTGAAATAAAAGAAGATGGTCACAGTACTTGGGTAGCTCGTATGAAAGAGCATTTTTTTTTACAATCTCAAATTTTTCAAGTATTATTGTTTGACAAATAAGAAAATTTTTACTATTCAACTAAAGATTAATCTTTGTTGCTGGCAACAATTAGGAAAATAAGAATGAAAAAGAACCCAAAAAAAAATACTTGATTTTATGAGGAAACAAAATTGAATATTACTTTGTTGAAAATATTAGAAATAAATAGGCCTGGCCGGTGAATTGCTTAATGGGGGTTTAAAATAAATAGAGTAGGGAGAAAAAATAAGAATTGTAGTAAAGTGATTAGGTTATAACTAGTTGATTAATTAATATGAATGAGAGAAAATAAAATGAGAGGCCTTAATTTATTTTACCTAAATATAATAATTATATAAATTATAAATTATAAATATAATACTTTAAATTATGAGGCCTGAAATTCTTTGGAGTTGATCTAATACTATGTGGTATGTTTGGAATCTCAAAAGGGTAGACAGAGACTCACTTAGAGAATTACCTCCAAGGGTTTCTCCCTAAAAGGATGTTACTCAACTATATCCTAGACATTAGGGGATCTCCCTAAAGAGATTCATCACCAATCTAGTGGAACTTTCTCTCAAAGGAGGGATTCAAATCTATGCAAAAAATACAAAGTTTTATCTGAATCCTTTCAGCTAATTGAGCCAATCCACGTATATGATATGTAGCAATTAAATTATTTCATACTTTTAAAAAGAAATTATTATCGTTTTAAATTACTATGATAGAATATAAAAAATATTATTCGTAATATTTTTAGTAATGGGCTTGCTTATACAATTCTTGCCATTTCCATTTCCTCACTACTTCAACAAACAACAATTATTCTTACTTTGTACAGGTTGGATATAGGCTGGCTGGCTTTTGAGAGTTATTTCATCCTCTTTTAGATCTATAGCCCACCTATATGACAGATGGTAGTCTATGAAATTCAATTTGGAGTTTGGAGGCGACAAGCAACATATATGACAACTTTTCATACGGAGGATGGTCCATGATAGCTTGCTTGTGAGATCTAACTTGCACCAACACATCACTCGTATTGTGGATATTTGCTCTATTTGTAAGCCATCCTGTTGAATCCACGACTAATTTGTTTTTTAGTGTCCGAGAACTCTTCCAAGTCTAATATCTCTTTACTATTCTTTTACAAGAATTATTTTAGTAATTATCTTTCTTTTTTCTGAGTTTTGTTACCTAAGCTGATTATTAAATATTATTAGTTGTTATTTATATTTAATAAATTTTTAAATATTAATAATTTTTTAATAAACTTTTAAACATTAATTATAAAATCAATAATTAATAAATAATTAATAACTCTGAATACAAACCTCTTTAAAAAAGCGTAGCAACTCCCCTCTCTGTCTCATATTTCTTTTGAGGTTATGAGATATATGGAAGTGGTGGAAGGAGATGGTTGGCTCTTTGAAGCATTAAGCAAATAGTAAAGAGCTATTGGCCCATGTGGCTTTCCTTCTTTGAAGATTGTGGAAGTCTAGGAACCTAAACCAATTTGATCAAGAGCATGTTAGTTGCATCATTTAGTTGCACTCTCTTCCTAGTTTGCTATTGAGGTTAAGCGTGTCTGTCTTTTTTTTTTTTTTAAATTAATGTATTTTTTTGTTCGAAAGATAAGAGACTAATTCTATAAAATAAGCAGGAACCCCTCCCAATTGTATTTTTTTCATACACACCATTTTAGAAATCGAACTCAAAATAAAATGTTTAAGATAATTGTGCCCCTTCCACTCAAACAATACAAATTGAATGTGTGTCTGTCTTCTATTTGTCCTTCTCAATATGTATTTTTTAGTTTTATTTGCCTGCATACTTTGTAAGTAGATAGTTTGGGCCTCATCTCGTCTCTGATTTTGTGGCAGGTACGAGTTAGCTTTGATTGCTGAGTTACCTTCTTTTTTTATTGCTAATGAAACATCTGTCTTTGTTAATATATATATATATATATATATATATATATATATATATATTATTTGATAAAAATATTTATAAGAAAAAGTCAGAGTAGATCGCATAATATATTTTAAGGGGTATCCAAAAAAAGAAAACAGAATTCATAAGTGAATAGGATTATAAAGTATGAGCATCAAGATAAAATTCAAGATTATTCTTACACTTTACTTTTACACTTCTTTCTTATATTAATATGTTATCAAATATTATTGAAATTATTATTAATTATTTTGTAAAAGTTATCATTCATGTCAATAATGATTTTTGCTTATAAGTGTCATTATTTAGATAATAACTTTTATATAATAATTAATAACAATTTTAATAATATTTGATAACACAGTGATATAAAAAAATGTAAAAATAATATTACTCTATCTTAAATATAACTTAGTGATGTAAAAAAGAAGTGTAAAAATAAAACGTAGGAGCAATTCTCTATAAATTGAGACCCGTCACAGTTGAATTACATACTTTTGTCACAAGCTTCCTTCTTTTATATACTTCCAAAGAATTCAAATTTTCCTAATTAAAATTAGGATTCTTTGGAAATGTTATTGTTTTTTATTTAATTCTTAAAACGATATATATGAAAAAAAAACTCTTGAAATAGATTCTTACTTCTGCCATCTGACACTGGATAATACTTTGAGAAATTAGGACAGTGGATACTCTCAGAAACTAATTAAAATAAATTAGGATTTTTTCTTGAGTTTAATTTTGATTCATCGTCAGTGTAAAAAAATTTTATACTATCATCCAATCATATGTTGTTAAATTATTAAAAGAGTTTAATTATCACAACAAGAAGATAATTCAGTACTTCTTGGTCGTGAATATCTGAATAGGACAAACTGCCCCGTGGATATTTTTACTTTGAAACAAAACAATTAGAATTAGGCTCGGTTAACTAGAATGTATATTATCCATATAGGGGATCTTTCAATTGAGAAGATTCATCGACCTGAGACGAAGTGTAAGAAAGGTCTATCTATTTTATTTAATTATTCAGTTGAACCAATGATTCGTTATTGGAGCAGATAGCAACAACCATTTCATCCGACATACGTATTTTTTATTTTCCAATAAATTTACATCTTTCATTAATGGAAATTTTTGGATGTAGTGGGTAATAGCTTTGATTGTTCGCTCTTCAAGAATTCTTGTTTAAGCAGTTCATACCATCCATACATAATGTTTTAATCTAAGATTTCAATTCTTTCATATTTACGCAGTAGCATATTGTTCCATGGAACTAAGGTTCAAAATATAAAAGACTAGATAATCTAATTTTTTTAATAATATGTCAACATATAATTAAATAATAATATAAAAAAAATTTACACTTTAAATTGAAATTAAATTCTTCTTTCATTCCTGGTTTTTTCCATTCTCGACCGTCTAAAGTTTTAGTCCTAACTCCTAGATGGTTTTCAGCCTTTATTTTTCCTTTTGGATTTCAAGTGCAGCCTACTCTTGAAAGTTGAAAGTTGAAAGTTGAAGCACAGTAGTTTCGGTTCAATAATTAATTAGCAAGTTAGAAAAAGTCAAAAGATATGCACTCAATCAAGCGCTTTGACTTTCGTTTCATTTCAATCACGTTTCCCTTTACTTTCTTTGCCAATTTTTTTTTCTTCCTTTAATTTCCTCTTTTCTAAATATTATATTGTTCCCACCATGTTTTACAGCTTCAAAAACATATATCCAATCAAATAGCGTGGCCATGGATAAGGTACTTAAGGAGCTTATCCCCATCTTATTTTTTAGCTTATCCCCATCTTATTTTAAAAAATAATTTTCATTCCCAGCCCATTCTTAGACAGAAATTCTCCTCAATCCATATTTCTCCTATCAGATTAGCCAATGATCAAATCTCATACCAATATACATCTCTTTATTTAAATTCAAATTTGATAGAGTTTTCCACTGTATAATGCGAAGTTCTCTGTTAAATAAAATCTAACTTCACAATTGTACAAATTAGACATATTTTTCTAATAACAACAAAATTCATAATGAGAATCCTTATTAATTAGCAAGCCTCATCCTAAACCTCTATAACAATAATCAATATATATAATTAATAGCAAACAAATAATTAAGTAGCACAATTAGTACAATTAACAACACCTTCTACTCAATACAATCTTCAACAATACAACATAATCAACAATAACATTATTCTCATGTCAAAAAAAAAAAACCAATAACATTATTCTCAAACTATATAATTTAAATTAATTAGCAAGTAACATCCCAAAGAGAACATCACAAATTTCAAGTCCGAATCTTTTAGTCCTTGTGAGGCTAGTAAAACCGCTCTTCATAGTCTCCTATAATCAAAGATAAGCTAAATAATAACTAGAATTAGTTAACAATTTCCATTAACTTGTAAGGTTATATGGCTACAATTTGAAGAAAAAAATAACAAATATTATACAACTATTTTTATAATTAACTAAAATACAGTATTTGTCATGCTACTATATTGTTACGCGTCTCATCTTAATTATAATCTCTTAAAATATTATTATTAAAAAACTCAAAAAGGCAATTTTCTCTATTTCTTAAGATACTTAGAACTTGTTTGTTTTGTTTTTTATTTTTATTTCAAATTAGATCTGCTTTTATTATAATTTCAAAAATATTATATTATTTGTATTATATTTTCTATTTTTAAAATTTTATGAAATAAATTGTAAAAATAACACTTTAATATTTTCACTTATTTTTACAAAATTTTAAAAAAAACAATATAATATTATCATAGTTATAATAAAAATATATTTAATTAAAAAAAAAAAACAAAGCAAAGATGCTCTTGAACTTTTAACTAAGGACACATATTGGCTCACCTGTAAGCCACCAACGTGCTAGAAATATATTAGTTAGATATATATAAAAGAAAAAAAATCTATTTTAAAAACGATATATTCCAGGGTGGATTGTACAGTAAACTGCCATCCCCGTCCCTGTCCACAAAAATACCCCTAAAATTTTGTAGGAATTGTAATTTGTAAAACGGTCAAAGCTATTGGAATGGTAAAAAGGCCTAAGACAAGTAGTCATAGCCGCCTAGATGTAGCTCACGTGTGGGTAGAATAGGTTAAAAATTTAAATAAAAGTTATAGGTTACAATTTTTTTGATAATTGATATTAAAAAAATAATTAATAGGAGATTTTAAGTTTTTTTTAATGTAAATTAAGGTATTTTTTTATGAATTTAATTTTAATTTATTATTAATGTAAAAAAAATTTCATTATCATTTAATTATGGGCTGACACATCATTAAAAAAGTTAAACTTTTTAAGTAACTATTTTAATAGTCAAACTTTTTTAATAATTTGACAATACATGATTGAATAATAAGATAAAAATATTTTACACTATCAATAAACTAAAATTAAACTCTTTTTTTATTCAAAAAATGAGAAATCAATTCCATAAAATTCGATTAATGCGTGAAATTAAGACCCGTCTCAAGTACGCTTTGTTCATACATACTGCTGCTTCGAACGATAGGATATTCTCAGTTTGATACCTGCTAGCTGCTACCCACTAACTATAATAGCTATTGGAATGATATTGATGTATATTTCTTCCACTTGTTTGATTAAAATATTTCAAGGTCACAAACGTAAATTTCAAGTAAAGTTGTCACTTTCACGACATTATATTCGAAGTAGTCAACTATTGAAGATTGAGATATTTAAATGAACTTGAAAACAAGTGAATCGATTGCGTGTAAAGGAAATATTTAATATTTTTTCATTAAATAAAGGAAATATTTAAGATATTAAATATTTCTTAAATAAAAAACTTATTACTCAAAAAAAATTTAATATATATTACTCAATAAAAAAATTATTACTTAAAAAAATATAAAATGATATTTGAAGTCCCATATATTAAATATTTTTACTTTTTTATTTTAATTCCTTAACAAGTTTTCTTATCACTAAATTCTTTAAACAATACCTAAGAGCAGTGGTTATTAACTATACCCTTTTACATATTGCCTATTTTCTTAAATGAGAAACGCCATTCATGCACTTAAACTTCATAGAAAATATTTTTTTTTCTTCAAGTCATTCACTGTAAATAATATGTCAAATCAATATATTATATAAATGAATAACAAAAGAATTTCTCCATATTTTTATGTTATTAAATTTTGATTCTCCTTGGATCATGCTAGGTGATCATAAGGGAGTTAATTCAAACTTAAGTGAAACATTTTAAATAAATGCAATGTAGTGAGAAGTAAATGGAGTTCAATGCACCTGAAGGAAGTATTTAAAAAAACATGATTTTAACACACAACCATCAACCAATCAATCAATGTATGATAATTTAGAAAGACATAAGGTCTGTTTTCTGTTTTTTTTTTTTTCTGTGATAAGACAAAAGGTATGTTTGTTCACTTAAACTAAGGCAATTGGCACAAGACAGCCTGTTTAGGATGAGATAGATTAAAATTATTTATATTTAAATAGGTTATAAATTAATTAATTAATTTGCAGGTGAGTTTATAAAACATTTTTTTACTTATAAATTTTAAAAAAAATTTAAATTTAATAATCATAAATCAAATATTACATTACATAAATATAACATTGAATATTTTCATCTCATCTAAAAGGTTAAGGGAGAATTTAAATAAATAAATAACATAAACTTATGAAGTTTGACGAATCTGTTTACACGTGAGTTATCAATTATGTCATTGATAAGTATATACATTTTATACTTTTACTTGAGAAAAGAATATTTAACTTTTAAATTGAAATTTTTTTATACAAATAAATTAAAACTTAAAAAAAAATTATGTAAACAGCTTGTGGGCCTTGCAGATTATTTATTTACTTCGTGAGTTAAGTGAATCAATTTAAAATTATTTATATTTTTATAAATTATTAATTTTAAAATCAAACTCACATAATTCATATAAATAAACGGATTAGACGAATTTAGCCTATTTTAATAACCTTAAAAGTTAAGAAACCTTATATAACTAAAAACAGGTTTTGTGGCAGATTTTTCGACCGATATATAGATCCCGTTGAAAAATTCTACAAATTTTAATAGACAATCCAACGAAAAACTTTCCGATCATATGTTTACGGTGGAATATTCCACTAGAACACTTTCCGACGAAATATTGTGCTAGAAATATATTAAATTAGTTTTTAAATAATATTTTTAAAAATAAAAACTCCACATTACTAGCAGAAATTTTTTCTCAAAATTTTCATTCCATGTTCTTTCTTTCATTTTTTATTCTAAAACTTCTACTCTCCCCAAAATTTAAGTTATTAGGTGTAACCTTATTAATGATATGTATTTTTAACATGCTTTTTCATTCAAGAATTTTTTAAGTTTAAAATGTGAGCAATATAGGAGTTCGCTTTACCTGTATTGAAATTTAACTTTATTTGAAAAAATAAGGCAACAATGATAGAACTCTTAATCGCTTGGTTATAAAAATTTTGATACCATATCAAAAAATTAATTCTCCCAAAAGTTTAGTGTATGTTTGAATTGATTTTACAAACTTGATTTTAGATAAATTTAATTTTACAAACTTGATTTTAGTCAAAAGTGAGTTTAAGTGAATTGATTTATATTTGTAAATTTTTACGTGAAAATTGATTTTATTAAAATAAATGTTATTTTGATAATGTTAATAAAAATTACTTTTAAATGTGTAATTACTAAAAAAAGTATAAGTTATTTTAAGTTATATTATTAATAAATTGATGTTAAAAAGTAATTATAAATAAATTGATAGTAAAAAAATTCTTTTAAATGTTAAGTTTATTTAGAGTATTATAAAATAAAATTACTTTCAATATAACTATAATAATATTTTAAAAAATTATTAGATTATATTTATTTAAATATTATTAAAATAATGATATAATATTAAATTATAAATGTATTTTTATTAATATACACAAATAATTTTTTTCAACTGTAAAAATAACAAAATATGACTTTTATTTTTACAGAATTAGAATCACGTTAACACTAAAACATAATTCTTATTTGAAAATTATCTAACATGTTAACACAAAGTTCAAAAGTAAAATTTTACTTCTAAATATGATTATGGGGTGGTTAAACACCTTGTCAAAGACACTCTTAAATTATTAAATGTAAGCTCACGATTGATTTATATCTCCAACAGAGCTCTTCTTTTTCTCATCCAAATCACCATTTGCACAGCCGCCGCCACCGCGCCACTCTCCCCATTCTCTCCGTGTCATTGTGTTCCAAATGCACCGGAAGTGGGCTCCCAAAATATGTCACATAACATAACTGTCCCATCCTTTTTCTTTCTCATTCCACCACCCTTTCCCCTTTTTCGCCTTTTGCTTTTGTTTCTTCATTGCTTTCACTTTGGTATGCCACTCTATACACCTGTCACAACCATCGTATAGGATGGCTCGCCACTCAAAACACTTCCCAAAACTAAAGAGGCACACCTCACTTCAAGGCTGTTATGTTATTATGTTATTTTAATAAATTTAGTATTTAAAGTGAATTATTAATTATTTATTAATTTTTAATTTTATAATAAATATTTAAAAATTTATTAAATATAAATAATAATTAATAAATATTTAATAATTCATTCTGAATATTAATATTCTAAAAAAAAAGTATAAGAATAATCCCCCAAGTTAAAATGCCGTAGTCACCACAGTTAATTTTGATGACAAGGTGATGACAAAGCAATGAACAATGCAATGCCACAAAACGTTAAAAAACAAAGAAAACAAGACAAAAGTCTAACGGCCAAACCCATTACAGCTTAACTTCCCAACTAATCTCTTCGTTGTCCCAAGCAAATAAGCCCAACAATTAGTCATCTCATTAAAAGAGAAACCCATAATGATAGGCCCAAGTTAAAAAATTTAGCAACAGATCCAAATAAAAATAAACAAATAAAATAGATTATCCAAAAATTGTAACGGCCCAAATGCAAGAAATTAGCCCAAATGAAAACAAGTAAAACAGATTGTTTTTTCAAAAAAGAAGAGAGAAGAATGACTTACTGGATGGGACATGGGTGCACATAGAACTGAGGCGAGTTAGGTCTAGTTTAGATTCGACTCACTAAGAAATTGAGTTTATTTTCTTGACTCGAGCTAGATTCATTTTAAGCTTACGAGTTATTCGAGTTCAACGAGGCAATATCAAACATCGTACTAATTAAGCTTATATTATTCAATGAGTTAGGCTTGAATTTATAGCTCAATAATTTTTTTTACATATATTTATTTAAAAAATAATTTAGTCAGACAAAAAATAAAATAAAATGCTAATATTTATTAAATTAAGACAATTATTTTTTTTTATAAGACATAATTGTATACATATATCAAGTCGGTTCATGAGTTAACGAGCCGAATATATGAAAATTACAAATTCGAAGGAGTCAAAATTTTCAATTTATGAAGTTGTTAACGAATCGAAAACAACCTTACGAAATGGCTTGACTCATTCCCATGGGAGTTTGGATGATTCATAAGGCAGGTGTAGCCCGGGAAACGTTGCAGGGACCGTAACTGATGAGGGTGGTTCACGTAGGTCTCGGTTGTTTTGGAGGTAACGACGGGTTTGGGTGTGAAGCGCATGGATTTTCATGGCTTAAACTTAGTGGTTCCGCGTGCAGGGTGCAGGGGGATGTTAACTGTATGAGTTTGCGTTACTGGGGAGCATTCATGGAGCTTTTCAAGATGTTCATGATGAGTGGGATGGCAGCATGGGTGGAAGGGAGTATAGAGGTAAGGGAACTCGTGTTTGGGATGGTAGTTTGCATGGTGGAAGAGCAGGTGTGGGCATGGTTTGGAGTGTTGGCTACGCATGGGTAGTTTGGAAGCAAGGTTGTGTGGGCTTGGTTCTTGGAGTGTGGGTTTGGCTCAGGTTTGGTGAGGGAACCTTGGGTCATGACATAGGTTTTTGTTAGTGGGATTACTGAGTGAAGAAGTGAGGGACACAACTGCGAGGCGTGGGAGATGGTTGTGCTGGGCTGTATACTGGGCACGGTTGGCTTGGATGAGTGTTAGAGGATGGTGTCATTGTTGTTTTTGCCGGATGGGTTTGGTGTGGGAACTGCTGAGACTTGAATCTGATGTGGGCAATGGGTGCTTGTGCCAGGTGGTCTTGCGGGTGAGGACTTGCATTGCTACATGGCGGCGTGTGTAGTGAGAATAAAAAAATGAGTAAGTTAAATTGGCCTCAAATGACACTTCACTTCAATTTATAACTAAAATCTAGATAGTTTATCACTAATGGTGGCCCTTAACCATTGAAACCAATTCTAGCTCTCGCTACACTAACCAATGAATGTAATTATGAGTATATGTTTGGATTGATTTTAAATGATAAAACTATCTAAACTTAACTAAACCAATCAATTTTCTCATATTGAGAATTGACTAATTTGAATCAAGTTGAAAAACCATTCTGAACCAAAATAATCGGTTTGATTTTTTGATTTTTGGCCATATTTTATCTTGGGTACCACACCCTATCAAGAAAAACATTTTCCCAGCAAATATGCAATTTTTGATGGGGGATTACTCCGGTACCCATATTTTTTTTTAGGGTACTGGTACCCATGATGAGTTGTTTAGCATTCATTAGTTGTTATTTATATTTAATAAACTTTCTAACATTTATGGTAAAACTAACAATTAATAAATAATTGACAACTCATTCTGTATATCAAACCCAAGTACCATAGTAACTCTCTTCATGATATATTGACAACAAATAGCCTGAAACTTACAGCATGAAAATCTGAAAACCTGTAACACTTTGAAGCAAAGACAGTCATGTAAAAGGCAGTGGCAACCTCATATTACTAACTTATGAAATCCTCTACAGATATGGAAACCCATCAACTAAGTGAAGACTTTGAATCGAAAAATAGCACAAACAAAGAAAATATAACAAACCTTAGAACCGGAAAACCCATAAACCCCAAAAATGAACCTGCATAGACATGAAAACCCAAATACACCTCAAAAGCCTAAGTATATATATGTATAAAAGCCAAAACCAGAAATGGAAAAGCAATTATTTTGAAGTTCAAAGGAGGAAGAAGGATACTGCCTAAGACATGGATTGGGGAAAACCTAGGTGATTTAGGATTTAGAAATGCAAAAAGAAAAAAAAACAAACAAACAAAATTAACCTGTTGAGAAGTCGGTTTGGGAAAAATCGACTTCTCAACAGGGTGTAAAAAAAAATTTGATTTCCACCGTTAAAAAGTCGGTTTCCTTCAAACGTTAAGAAGTCGGTTTCCTCCAAACTGACTTCTCAATGAATTTTTTTTAAAAAGAAAAACATAATTGGGAAGTCGGTTTGAGAAAAATTGACTTCCCAACTTAAAAAAAAAAAGTATTTTGGTACATAATTTTCTAAGTGTAGTAAAACGATATATATATATATTTATTTTTAAGTATATTTATATAAAAAATCCTTTTTTTATATCAATAATCAGAATAAATTGTCAAATATTTATTAATTATTAATTATATTTAATAGACTTTCAAACATTTATTGTGAAACTAACAATTAATAAATGTTTGTCACACTAAATACTAAACACATAAGAATATCATAGCAAAATAGCTATTTCTTTTAGTAGTTTGATGTTAAGAAAAATAGAGGCAATGATTCGTAATTGAAAATTTATTTTCTCTATTAAATCAGTCAGAGGCACCGTTAGTTTGTAAGGAACAAATGAAAGCAAAGCGTTTTAACTTTGACCGTGACCTTGGGAGGAAGGTTCGGATTTCAAGGCATTGTTTGATATTTGACGCATTAGAAAGCGGAATACCACTCCGTTACTGAAAAGTGGATGCATGTTAACAGAAAATCAGCAAAGAGTTTTTGAGTTCCTCTCAAATCCCACAAATTAATCATCAATGGTAAAGGCTTTTTCCCTTCTCACTGGTCATCATTTTGAACGAATTTCAATGCATTTTCTTCTCATCCATTGTAATTTAGGTTACACAATTGAAAGTGAATACATATTTTCTTCCAATAATTAAATATCAGTTTGTGTCTGAGATCAAAATTTGTGGACTTAACCTAATTCAATCGACACCCCATTTCTGAGAATGTGGGTTTGATTTGAAAGGATATTATATACGTTTCTGCTGGCAGAGATCATATGTATACGTCTGTGTATATTATAAATGAAAATTGTGACTTATTTTATTTATTTACTTTTTTTGGGGTTTCAGATTCACTTTGTGCTTCTGATCAGTCGAGAAGGGAAAGTGAGGCTCACCAAGTGGTATTCACCATACTCTCAGAAGGAAAGATCCAAGGTACCTATCTCTTCATCAAAATAAATTATCAGATTTTAAGCCAATATATAGGATCATAATACCAATGGTGATTTTCCTTTCTGATATCTGTTACAAGTATTCTACGATATCTCTTGTAAGTGGCGGATTTTATTGGTGACCGGAACCCACGAGGCCCACGACCCTTTCAAAAATTTTGAAAATTTCACATGAGTGCTTATTAAAATATTACATGACCCTTTAAAAATTTAAGAAATTCTACACCAATACTTCCAAAAAAAAATTAAGTTACATATTACTAATCTATATATAATCAAAATATTATATAATTATTCATCTAAATATAATTAAAAATATTATATGCCACCAAAATTGTAACCCAAGATTTGACGTTGTATCTTGTCTTCATTCAAATTACTTAATCTGGGTTGTTAGAGATACAAAATTAATTTTGGACCTTCACCTAACAACTTAAACTATTGAGATAGTTGATCTTTAATATCGTATCAGAACTTCTATGATCAAGTGGTCATGAATTTTATCTTTGCCACCTTTATTTTTCTAAATAAAGTTAAATTTCAACATAAGGTATTGAGATAGTTGATCTTTAATATCGTATCAGAGCCTCTATGATCAAATGGTCAGGAGTTTTATCTTTACCACCTTTATTTTTCTAAATAAAGTTAAATTTTAATACAAGGTATGATGAGCTTGTACATTGTTTACGCTTCAAGCCCAAATGATTCTTACGTGAGGAGGCATGTTAGATATACAAAATCAAGCTCAAACCTTCACCTAATAGCTTAAGTTATTAGGATAGTTGGTCTTTCACCTTTTTTTAATATATAGTTATGAAGTGAGAACACTTCTGAAAAAAGAAGCCATGTTGGATCCATGTTGGGGTTGTGTTTGACATGCATCAAACAGCTAACACACGTGACGCTACATAATAGTACTCTTATAAATTAAAATAGTTCAATTCTAATATTTGATGCTTGAATGATATCTTTTAAATTTCTTCAATATATACTAGGTATATTTGTGTATTTTCCTTGATATTTTTATACTAGTAGATATCAATATGTTCATATTTATAAACTTTTTAATATATTTTTGTACCGTGTCATGTCCTTGTATTATAGATTTTGTTGTCATCATGCCCTTGCCTTTGTCCTGTGTTTAGTGTCTAGGCTTCATAGTACTTCAATTCCAATAAAATGACTCCTTAATTGCCTTGTGACATGGGTTTTGCATGTTGATTTCCTCTACTAAAATTATGTGCACACAAAGTTGCTTAAGCTGTTGCTTGTTCTGGTCTGTTTTTTTGGAAGATGATTCGAGAGTTAAGCAGCATAATTAGCTCTCGAACCCCCAGGCTCTGCAACTTCGTGGAGTGGATGGGACTCAAAGTTGTTTATAAAAGGTGGGTCAAGACTATTACTAACTTTCTGGTTGCTTCTGTTGCCTCACAAAACACATTGAACTAGAATTGATAGTCTCTTGGTTTTGGTTCATGTTCAGATATGCCAGTCTCTACTTCTGCATTTGCATTGATCCGGACGACAATGAATTGGAGACACTCTGCATTATTCATCACTATGTTGAGACACTGGATCGCTACTTTGGCAGTGTGAGGCTCTTAAAACATTGAAATCTTAAGTTGTTCAGAAATTGCCTAATATAAAAAAATTTAGAGTCTCATTAGTTTCTCTCCTATTTATCTTATCAGGTTTGTGAGCTGGATTTAATATTTAATTTCCATAAGGTATATATCTAAATTCAATATCGATATCTCCTATATTTCGTTCAGAACTGCGTATGTGATTTAACTATTAGAATGTGCTTCATCCATGATCTTGAAATTCCTTTCTTAGTCCCCCTGTAAACCCCCTTGAAGATTCAGAAATGAAGAAATTATTTAGTTTAATTAAAATAGACAAATGAAGAAGTAATTTGTCATGTCTATGATCATTTTTTTTCTTAGTCCGCACTCTTCTTTTTTTCTACAATCTCTTTTACTTGTATGTTTTAGAAGACAGATCTCAATGCATTTTGGTAAATTCCGTTTGATTTAGGCGAAAAATTAATTATTTGCATTGTTCATGAATATTCAATTAGAAACGCGTTTGAAACTTGATAGGTGTAAATTATAGGATTTCAAAGTTGCTGCACTAGAGTTAATTAGGACAAAATCTTCATGGGGTAAAAGATAAAGAAAAATGCTAAACATATGGAATTCAATATTGAATGATGTGTCATGTTGGATCCATTTTAAATAACTTACACTAACCAATCAACCCTGATTTCCGTATTTCAAACTTAAATATTTGTAGGACCTATAGATTCACAGTTGTTATGCCTAAGCTTATCTCAAGATAACAAATCATTCTCTATATATAAAAAAAATGCACAAATAGCGTAACTCAAACATAATTGACCCTTAAAGTACTGAATCTTATGTGATAAAGCAGATCAGGCTTTTAATTAAAATGTGAACGAGATCTCAGGCAGCTCTCTATAGACAATCTTCATAAGGTTGTAGTCTACTTTGTAAATCAAAGTGTCTGTGCATGTGTGCATTTTTATAATTTAGAAGTCTGAGCTACAAGGAGTGGGGTAATGGTGAGGGGTTTAGGTTGTTTGTATATGTTCAAACTTCCAAGCTGTCATTATATATATATATATATATATATATATATATATATGAGAATAATAATGTTGAAATTGAAGAAAAATGCTGTTATTTTCTCTCCAGTTTTTAGCTTGATACAATGGCTAAAGTTGAGCCTGAACCTGGCAGGCATATTATATATTGGATGAAATCCTGATCGCCGGAGCTATGCAGGAGACTAGCAAGAGAACAACTCTGCGACTGATAGTAGCACAGGTATGAATTCAAATAAGCCTTCCACAACAACACATAATTTGTAAATTGCAACCTTGTGTTAGACAAAATTATGATGTTATGGTATGAGTTGCAGGAGGATTTAGTGGAAGTTGCCAAAGAGGAAGCCAGTTCATTAAGCAAAATAATTGCGCAGGCCACCAAATAAGAGCTTTCATCAAAGATTGAATCATGTTACATATACGCAAAAAAAATTTTAATTCCGATGAGAATATGTTTTTGTGTTCATCACCATGATTAACTATATTTTGCAGTTAATAATCTCATTACGGTCAGAGTTATTTTCTCATAAGCAAAAATTTACCCTTTTGGAAAAGTTATTCGCATTGCTGGTAGTTATTGATCTATCAGGCCTTCTTGTAATGAAAGGGACGTGACGTCGGCGACGATCAAGACTTCAAGAGTTCATGGGTCCGTTATTGTCAAAGAACTGGGGAGAGCTAAGATGACTACCTAACGTGAAGTAGTCCATAGTCCACAGGGATAAGGCTAAGGCTACAATAGAAACAAAACAAAATAGGACAAACCACATGAAGGGGTAAAAAAGAAAGGAGAAAAGAGATATATAACTAATATATAAGTAATGTTAGATACAGTGCTATATAAGCCAAGGAAGTTAGCTTAGGTCTTAAACGTTGTTGGAAGGAGTAGTTTCTGGAGGGGTTGTTTGGCTTGAACGAATCTGGTTTGAAGTTGTGTAGTAGCAGATTTGGCACGGACTGTTGGTGGAGATGTAGCTCGAGGGAGCCTCATGGAGTCACGGAGCGTTTCACTGGGAATTTGGCTAGAGTTTTGGGATTTTACTGGAGCTGATCATTATGATAAGGTGGCTACAGGGACTCATGGAGTTCTACTCACTCCCATTAACACGTGAGAGTTAATTTTCATCTTTAACATTATTAGTGTAGGTAATTTTAGAAATTATTTACTAGTTTGGTATCGTTTTGAAATTATTTATCTAAATAAAGTTGTTTTTGTCTCGTTGGCAGACCATCCTATTGTTTTTTTTTTTCCATACGTGACACTTGCACTAGTCCACTTAGCGTAAGACTTCTACTACCTAGGGTATGTAAGACAAAGGGATTAATCAACAATGAACATGGGAAAAAAGGGTTGGTCGAACAACGGTGAACAACAAGGGAAAAGGGTAAATCAACCGACCTACCAATTTAATCTTTTTCTATGTTCATAGTTAATCGAACCACCGACCGACCAACCTGTTTCCATGTTTACCACCGACTGCCCAACCAACTCCTTTCTCATATTCACCGTGCGATTGACCAACCTCCTTTTCATGTTAACCGACTAACTACCAATGACACGTGTGAGAGGGGGGGGGGAAGGTGATATGCCAACGTGGTAAAATTCACTCTATTTTGGTAAATAATTTTAAAACTACTAATTTGATAAATAGTTTCTAAAAATATACCAGATAGGTCAATTACTATATTATTGTATCCCAAACTATATCTTATCACGCTTGGTGAATTCAAATTTGTTGTTGCTTATTTGGAGATTATTTCGGTACCTATTTTTTTTTTCTAAGGTTCTGGTACTCAGGATGAGTTATCTAGCATTCATTAGTTGTTATTTATATTTAATAAAATTTCTAACATTTATTGTAAAACCAATAGTCAATAAATAATTGATAATTTACCCTGAATACCAAACCCATCAAAATTCATAACAATTCCCTCTTTATTTTAATTTTTTTAATTACATACTGAACAATAACTTTTTTTATCAATTTTTTTTTTAGTTATCAACACATCTGACATTGCCGACTAGTGGCCTATCAAGCCCGCGCGTATATAGCCCGTATAGTTTTCGCCTCTATTTGATGGATGCTACAGACACAAAATCGACCCATGGTTGGTGGGCGTGATTTTAGCCTCTATTATTGGAGAACATAGTTAGTGGAGGACATTCAGAAATAAATTGGACTGTTCTTGACGATGTTGACATTGTGGAATTTACGCGCAATGGATATAATCCTGACACGTATAGGGAGAAAAGTGTCGCAAAAGTGCTCCAACTTTTAAATTTGTTTAAGAATTTAATTTTTATTGTCAATATAAAATTATTTTATATTATTATTTAATAATATTTTAATACATTATTTAAGAGTTAAAATTTTTAAATAATTATTATGATAATTAAATTATTTTAATGATATAGTAATACATGATTAGATTAAACTTTTTCTTTAATTATGAATCTCAATTTTAATGTGATAATTAATTAAGGATCTTAAAATATTTTGATAATACTTTTCAACTGAAAAAAAAAATAGTCATATATGTGTTGTGTTTTGTTCATGTAATCTTGTTATAAATTGTTTTCACATGTCAAGTTGCATATTTTTATCTTTTTAACATTTTCTATTACTAAAGTTGTTTTTAAAAAGTTAAAAGTTCCCATAATTTATTTATCATAACAAGTTTAGGTCCTCAAATAATACTTCACTTACATTAAAGAGATTTAAATGTTCTCACTTTAATTATTTTAAAAAATATATGGGTTCTTTAATATATAATTTTGTAACTATTTCCCATAATATGACAAGTCATATCAAAATTTAATACAAAACTATTTAAATTCAAACTAAAATTAGAGCCCAAGCCTTACCTAGCTAGAAGTCCCAATGATTAATTGTAGACAAGTTTTTGGTATAACATTTGATCATTAAATATTCTAATCGTCATGCCTTTGCTTCTAAAAGTTTTTCTCTCTTAACCGATTGAAAACGTTAGTAAATGGCTCTAACACAATCACATCCATGCAAATTTATCATATTTACTCAATCCCACTTGACACTTTTTTCATGAAGAAATGAGTTACACAAAATTGCAAGCAAAAAAAGTTACAGCATAAAGGAAAAGACGACTACCCTGTATGAGGTAGTCAACAGGCCCAATTCTACAAGAAAAATTACAATACCCAATAACACCAACAAAATGAGAAAGAGATGTAAAGAAAGCTACACTCACTCGCATCAACCGCATTTTTTTTATAATTATACATGATTTCTGTAATTGCAACGCCCGCAACCTCGACCACAATTATAATTTAAAACCTTGGCTACACTTAAATAACAAATTAAGGGCAAGCACGAGAACAAATTAAGGGCAAGCACGAGTGGCTAGTTTTAGTGGTGTTTGTAGTTCAAGAACATCTTCCCGGTAAGGCCACAAGTTAGAGCATCCAGATGTATTTTCTTCACTTTTTGAACAGCCTCAGCAAAAATCACACCCATTCCCATGTGCAAATGAGGCTCAATGTGGCAATGGAAGGCCCAAACTCCAGGGTTATCTGCCTTAAACCTCAAGGCAGTCCAACCATATGGGAAGATCACTGCAGTGTTCCTCAATGGTGGGTTCTTCAAGTTGAACTTGGTCTTCTCATCACCCGGTTTGAATTTCCCATCTCCATAACCCAAAACCCAGAAGTCATGGCCATGCAAATGCCAAGGGTGAATCTCACTCCCATTCCCTGTTAACTGATTAGCATTTTGCAGTATCACGTCAACAACCTCGTTCAACTGAAACATGTAAACCCCATTCCCTATGGTTGCATTGGGGTTCACCGGAGGATTCAAGATGTCATATTCCGGTGAGAAGTTCTCCGGCGGGGGTGTTTGGTCAAAGGAACTGTTGAGCTTAAACTTAATGGAACCTAAGTATGGTGTTGATGGCAATGTTAAGGAGACATTGTTAATGGCCCATTTGGTGAATCCATCGACACGGTTTTGTGTGTTGAGGAGGAGAATTCTACGGTGAGAGAACCTTGGAGGCTGTGGGGTTCCCATTTTGGCAAAGATTTTCTTGGTGAATGTTTTGCTGCGCTCAAAATCATTCCATTGGGGAGTAATGGGGGGTGGAGAAGTAGGGAAAACTGAGGCAGAAATTGTCTTGTAGTTTAGTATGGTTAGGCCTTGTGGGGTGTTGGGTTTTCTTCCTCTAACACCAACTGAAAGCCAGTAGTTTTTCTTTGGGTCTTGATCTGTGGTGAGGAGCACTGAGTAGCTCTCACCAGAGTAGATGTCTATGTCGTCAACCGCGAATGGTTGGACGTAGTTTCCATCAGCTTCCACCACAACCAATTTGTGATTCTAGAGAACAAAGAGATGGGTACAGTTAATTCATGAAACTAATTGCATAAGTTAAGAAACTAGCCCAATTTGAAGTAGACACTCATAAAGGTTTTGAATTGAGTAAATTTCTTCTATAATTAAGTGGATCTGCTAAGGAAAAGTTCAATAATGCAAACTCGGGATTAGGTTGCAAAACAAAGAAAACAAGATTTTTATTGGTGCTAGTATGTGTTTTCTCTAACTTGGACTAAATGAAGTACTAGCTAATGTAAATTCTTTACATCTGCTGCGAAGAATTTTATGATCTATTATTGCTGCGAAGATTTTTTCTTAATTGCACAGAAAAATGACATGCCAGCGGAGAGTTGTGGTGGGTTATAATTCACGGGACAACATGGTTAAACTCATCAAAATGATGGGTTAGGTTATTTTTTGGCTCACATAAATTTAAGTCAGTTCTGACTCAGTTCACATAACTGTTAAGTGAGTTGAGTTAATCATTTTTTAACTCACATTAATTTGGGTCAGTTCTAACTCAGCTTACATAACATATTTAACATGTGGGTTGATTCATTTATTATTAAAAAAATTAAAAAAAATTCATTAATCTATTACTTCAATTCTTATGTTTATGTAAATTGACTTATGAATTATGATGTAACTTAAGTTAGATTATTATTATATAATTTTTGACATTTGTGTTGGTGATGTAGCTTATTTTTTATGATTATTTTATGCTTTATAGTTTATTTTAAAAAGAATTAAAAATAAATTAGTTTATAATAATTCAACTAGTTTAACTTATCAACCTATTTAAAGTGAGTCAAGTTGGTTATTTTTCAGCTTACCACCAAAGTAAGCTAACCTCACTCAACCTATTTAACTTTGATCTCATGGTGGGCTAGCTCTAAGTCAGAGGGGCTTGACTAGATTCCTAAAGTTCTATTTGGTATCATGGATGAAAAGGAAAAGAAGAGAATATAATTAAAAGGAAAAGGGAAAAAATAGAGAAGTGAATGAATTATTACTCATTTTGTTTAGTATCTCTTAATAGAAAAGAATGGATATTTATCTTCCTTTATTTAATTTTATAAGAAAAAGAATAAAAATATATGTAAATAAGTATTAAATTACTTATTACCTTTTATCTAATAAAATTGATAAATAAAGAAATTTGTTCTTTTTATCTCTTTCAATCTCTCTAAAAAGAAAAAAAAATAATGTAAGGCTTATTATAAAAAAGAAAAAAGATAAATGTCTTTCTTTCACTTATTCTTAAGTTGATACTAAATAAGAAAAATGTATTCTTTCTTTTTCTTTTCATTTATTTTATGAATACCAAAAATATCGTAAGGGCCATGGTAGGGGGCATATGTACTTGTCACAAAAGGACATGACCTTTGGTCACAGTCTCTCACGTGCCTACACCGACCAATCACTTCCCATCTCAGTGATAATTGTGCACTCTTTGCCCTTATATTTTACATTTTCAATCTGTCTTTTCCCCCAGTGTTTTCGGTGTTTGACAACTCAGTGAGTCCCACGCACATACATTGAGATGCTAGGTAGTGGAGGTTCCATCATCCCGTTCTTTATGGCATTGACTCTTTATTTTATACAATATTTTTTTAACGGGGATTAATTCCGTATTTATTTTTTTAAAAATATTAATATTTAAAGTAAATTATCAATTATATATTAATTATTATTTATATTTATTAAAATTTTAAATATTTATTATAAAACTAATAATTAATAAATAATTAACAATTAATATTAAATATTAAATTTATCAAAATACCATAATAATTTTTTTTAACAACTCATTATTAATATTAAATTCATCATGATCCTAGCAACTCTCCTTATTTTGGATACTAAACTAATTAGTAACTCCCCACCTTTTTTTTCTTTTGCACTATTTTTACATTACTTTAATTCTTATATAATGATTATCACAATTCTAGAGTAAGTATGAGTATTGTACAAAAGTTACTATATAAAACTAATGTACAATAATATTTTTTAATAAATAATAAATAAGTATGTAAGTATGTGCAATTATTTCTCTTTTATCTTTCTCTGCCTTTATTTTTCTCAATCAGATTCTCCCTACGTATAAACGGCTAGTTGGGCTACATACAAAAAAGTCATAGATTTCCACCATCAACTTAACTTTTTTTAATATAATTAAACAATATTTTTTTGGTACATTAAACAATATTTATCTATCACTTTTTCCATCTTTCTTGACCCTGTTACACCTATTTATACCTAAAATATTCCATTGTTAGTGAATAAACTATTAATAGTGGATGAAATCACGGTGATTCCTCCAATGCTATCCCTTCTTTTTTTATGTAAGCTATCCCTCCTTCTGTCTACAACTAAGTGATTCCTTTTTTCTTCAGTGGGAAGGATGAAAACCTCATCAGACAGCTAATGGTCACTACGATGCATATATGAGTAGAAGCGAATCAGAACCTTCCCATGACACTTTTACAATGACACGTATAAGCATATACGCACGAGCAAATTGGACTCTAACAAAGTGATAAAAAGTTGAAAATTAAGATAGAAACAATAAGAGAGAGATAATGAAATGCAACCATCCCATAGTGTCATAGAGAACTTACTGCAATGGCCAAGTTGAGGGAAGCTAAGGAAGTGGTGCTGGCAATCCTGATCCTGTAGGTCTTTTTTGGCTCCACATGGAGAATCTGGGGTGCACATTCTTCACCACCTTTAAAATTGCATTGGGGTAGGGTGGTGTTGGTAAATTTAGCTGCAATAGAACAATTGAACTGTCCTCGTCCATTGATGAGCAAAGTCTGAAAAGGTAAAAATATTGTCGAGGGTGACAAAAGATCCCTTCTAAATGGCTAACAAACTGTAGGCGACAGTTAAGAAAAGTAGTGTAGGTTTCTTTTCCTCTCACCTTCGCCCTTTAGAGTCAAAAGGTTAAAAAACATAAAAATCAAATTGTACCTACTACCGCGTATGGCAACAGAAAACCTTTTGATTACATTATCAAAGAAAGCAATTGGTAGATGCGGTTTTTAGTGAGTTGCTTTTTTTTTTTTTTCTTGAGATAATACTAATTGAATAACATTAAATCAAACAAAAAATAAATATATAGAGTTATTGGATTAAATATAAATTTGTACCAAAAAATTGATATAATAGTGTATAAATTTATAAATAAATATAATGGTACAAAAAGAACTATATATTTATGCATATATAAAATATTATTCATATAGCGTTACTCATTTTATTAATATTCCGTAAGAGATAATGCATTTTCTTAGTAAAATTTAATTACAAAATTCTAAAGTGTAATAATATTTATAAGTAACGACTTGAGTTTAAATTTATTTCATTCTTATAAATATTTTTAAAATAATCCTTTATTATAATTCTTTCTGTAAACTTAATTGAGATTTAAATTTAAATTTTTAAATTAGATTATTTGTTTTTATCTTGCGGTCTATTACCTATAATATAGTACAGTTGCAACGGGAGTATCCCATGTCTCTCCTTTGGAATTATTTCCTCTTCTCATTCTTGATAGAAATTTAAACTCGATAACTCTAAGATGGAATATTCTTTTTCAACCAATGAGGTCTTTCATTAAAAATAATTAGTTCCATATGACTATATAGACATTTAGCAAAAAGCATGTGTTGATAAAAAATAAAAACAAAAAGTGGGGGAAAGTTTGATGATTCTCCCAACTAAAAAAATCCGATATCACTTTGGGGAGATGGGCCATATGCGCTAGTTTTTCTAAATTACTTTTCAGCATTAGGTATGATTTCGATCTGGAATTTGGATCTTTACACTCAAAATATCCCATTTTGGTATTTTTATTTCTCAATCACATGTGGGAGGTACTTAAAAAGCTAATATATGAGTTGTTTCAACTAGTTCATTCGATGTATGAACTTGAGATCAAATGCCCCATTAAAAAAAAAGATATAGAGAAGATTTGGGTTTTCCCTATTTATAAATAACTCATATCCATATATAAGATTTGAAAAAAAATAAAAATAATGATATGTGTGTTTGACCAATTTACCTGAGGTTCACCAATCCATTTGAATGGTTTGGAAGAGAGGCCAACTTCTTGTTCATGTGAACTTGTGTGCCACAAATCACTCAGCAGCAGGTTGAACTCACCATCATAATGGAATGACTCCTTTTGTCCCTTTGGTAAATCCACTACCAGAGAACCATACAACCCTGCTGCTCTCTGCATACCATAGTGTCCATGGTAGAAGTATGTACCCGGCTGCACCATATAAACACCCACGTATGAATACATTAATATTAACTCAAAAGTGAAATATGCTATTGCTAATTAAACAACAAACGTAGAAACACACAGAAAACACCAAAAGAGAACAACAAAGGAGGAGATGCCACTTGATCGCATGGATCAAAATAGCAATCATGCACATGGGATTCCTATGCAAATGGATATAAAGAAAAGAGGAGAGAAATGTAATTACCCTGTCAACTGTGAATCTGTAATGAAAAGTTTCTCCTGGGTTTATAGCACACTGCGAGATGGCAGCAGTTCCATCTGCCCAAGGTGTTCCAAACTGCAAACACCAAACAATAGAGAGAGAGAGAGAGAGTGAATAACAAGATCCGCGCAACCGCAATTTAAAACTATATATGTATATATATAGAAGAGAGAGAGAGAGAGAGGCAATGAAAAAAACCTGTCTGATTCCATGCCAGTGAATGACAGTTCCCTCTGTGGAGAGCTTGTTGGTGAGTGCAATATCAAGGGTGTCTCCAACTTCAGCTCGGATAGTTGGGCCTGGAAACTGGCCGTTGATTCCCATCACAACGTGCTCCAAGCAATCTGGTTTCCGGATCATGTACTCCACATCAAACTTGTAGTGCCTGACCCTTGCTCCAAGTGATAACTGGAACAAACCCAGCAAGCACCATAGAATAAGAGCTTTGAAGCTCATCGTTACTTTTTCTCAGATAGAGAGCCTGACGAGCAAGATCTCAGGCAATTGAAGAAGAAGGTATTGATCACAACAAATGAACTGAAAGATGGATGTATGTATATATAAGAATTTAGTAGAGGATCGAGGTTGTATCTGGATAGTGGCACCATTGCCTAGGGGTCATATCAAAAATGTTTTTTTGCCCACTATTTTTTTATATTATATTTATATTTAGTTAACAATAAATAAATTTGTAGTTAATATAACGTTTAATTAAGATATTTTAATAACTAATTATTTACAAACTGATAATCTATTAATTAAATATTTTATTTTATTAATCAATAATTTATTCATCATTAATTAAGTCTGTGAGTAATCAATTATTAAAACACATTAATCACATAATATATTATATTAATTAAAAGTATATTTGTTATTAACTAAATATAAAAAAATAATATACATATTTCATTACTTGAGGCATATATATATATATATATAAAGAGAGAGAGAGAGAGAGAGAGAGGTGCCTTAAAGATTTCACACCGTGCTCAATTATATAAATCTTGTAAACTGCTCCTTGCGCGTGCAATCTTTTTAAATTATCAACGGCTTCTCTATATAATTTTATTTTTGGAGAATTAGAACAGAACAATTAAGTATTGATTTTTTTTTTGGAAAGGCCAAATAGTCAAGTAGTCTTTAGTTTACTACCTTGTTATTTTTTAAAAATGGAGCACATATTGATCCTTGCTTGTAAATATTAAATATCTATTCATGTAGTTTTTGTTGTTTAAGGGTAATCAGTTAGAGATTAAATCTGCTTGAACTTTCACATCGGTTGATTATTAACATGACACCAAAACTTGTACAACGTACGTAATAAAAAAGTACAGTCATTGGATGAAGAAAATGGTAAGGAAAAAAAAACTTATCTCAAGTATAATTAGCTCTATTTAAAGTTATTTTAACTTTAATAAAGGCACGTATAGAATTGCAGCCGGTTATGACTAATGAGCATAGAAGTTGTGTACGTAACCTTAATCAACTTTAATTAGTAAGCACATAAAAAAAAGACTTTAATTAGAAAGTTTCAATTTCATAAATAAAAAATACTTGATCAGAAATCAATAAAGACACTTATTAAGATAAAAGTTTTAAGTTTAACTTTTTCTATAAGAATTACAATTTTAAAAAATTGCCATTCCTTCTCAGTTTTCGGCTGTTTTAAATGCATTTTAAATTTATTATACTTTAAAAAATAAATACAATAGATAACCAATAATTAGAATTGTTGATTAATTGAAATTGAGCCATTAGTTATTTTCTTAAACGATTTTATATTATTTTTATTTTCACAGAATTAATAAAAAAGAAGTCTGTATATATCCGAAATATTATTTTCTTAATATAACTCATTCAAGTTACCAGTAATTCAATCATATGATTAAAAAAAAACTCAAACGTCAATGATAGTATATATAAAAATAAATTGGAATTTAATTATCACATGCTTTTATCCTATAATTTATCTTTTTTTGAGATGCTCACAAATATATATCAAGTATATGAACAACTTGTGCGATTGTTATGATTATTTCTGCCTTTAGGTGATCGATGGGGAAAAAAAGTTATCAATCCATGTGCTGCCGTCGCTAAAGGAAAAATAAAATAGTAAATTAACATCTGTTCTTAAAAAATATCACTTTCTATCTTTTCTTTATTGTTTGTTTTCTTGACTCATTTTTTTATCTGTTTTTATTTTCCTTTCTTTCTGAATGGGACACCAATTTATTGGCAGATTTGAGCAAAGGGATCGATTTTTTATATGATACAGCCTGTTGTGTTGGCTCACATATGGCTCGATTATTTATATTCATATTCGAATCATGTTTGTGCATGTAGCTGGGCTGTTATATCCAAATAAAATATTTTAATTATAAATATAATTAATTTTTTACGGAATCGTTTTGATGAGATATGGCTTTGAGAAACAGTATCTGAAGCTTCTTGTTTCACACACCAATCTTAATCTCAGAAAACACCATGTTCCTCGTGGTCTCTTGTGATTATTAATTTAAGTCACCTAAGCAATAATGTTAATTATATATATATAATTAATTAACTTATATAAGTGTCTCAATTTAAATTTAATGAATAAAAATATAAATATAGCTAATTATATAATTAGACACAAATGTGAAAAGCATGACCCATTTTTCTTTCTAACTGCTATATATATCATTCATTCATTGTAAAATAAAAGATCATCTAAAATGCAGAGTTATAGTTCAATTTTATTATATATCTGCATGCAAGAGATTATTATTAATTAATAACCTAGAGAAATTAATAGAAGAGCTCTATTATATATTTTAAATAAGAATAACACCTCAAAAAATAAGCATCATTATGAACAATATCCAATTATTTATTTCAAACGTATCAGATAACAAACACCGTGCAATGCACGGGCTTCAAACTTCAAAACTTGTGTTCTGATACAAATGAGTTTGAATTTTGCGCATGTTTTACATAACATATTTCTTAAAATCTGAAACAAAATATTCTCATGCATGTGGACAATACTAATTTGACTACAACAAAAAATATATATATAGAATTAATAACTAATCAACACACACACACAACATCTGTTAGATAGATATTTTATGGACATATACTAGACAAACGTCAGAAGAAAAAAAAGCATAACACAACTAATTGGAGAACTCTGATACCATCTTTAACAGAGAGACGAAAAAGCATAATCTAAATTTTTAAAAATAAATCC
Organism: Styphnolobium japonicum; assembly: GCA_023212625.1. Classification (NCBI taxonomy): domain Eukaryota; kingdom Viridiplantae; phylum Streptophyta; class Magnoliopsida; order Fabales; family Fabaceae; genus Styphnolobium; species Styphnolobium japonicum. The sequence goes on from JALBWW010000010.1 coordinate 10,974,506, forward strand.
AAACATAAATGATATTAGCCCTGTATACAAGATCTAAACCAAAGCAAACATTAAAACCAAAAGAAAATTAACCCCTTTCATTCTCTACCAAAAAGATCTGAATTTTTACTAATTTGCCATGGTTTTGTCTCGAATTTGGACTCTACCAAAACTGGAAGCTTGAATATTTGTGTGTCATTCATCTTCAAAATGTATAGAGCTGATCGTGCGAAGCACCAAGAGATCTAAATCTCTCTATCACATCTCAAGGTATAAATTTAGTGGAAGAAACTATATCAACTAAAAAAAATTAATTTTAATCAACAATCAGTATAAAAAATATTTATACTGTCATTTAATTATGTACTAATATATCATTAAAAAAATTAAATTTTCTAAGTTGTTATTGTTATAGTTAAACTTCTCTAATAATTTAATAATACATGATTAAATGACAATGTAAAATTTTTTTACATTGACAATGAATTAAAATTAAACTTTAAAAAAAAATAAATAACGTGTCTGATTTAATTTAATTTTTATATAAAAATAAACTTTCAGTCAAAAACTTAAATTCTTTTTAACAAAATAACAAAATTAACGAGTGGGGCCAGTGTCAAGAGGGGCAGCGGCAGCCAGTGCGAAATGCTAGAAAGAAAAAGAAAAAGGGGTGGAGAAGGGAAGGGACCCGCACAAAGTCGTAAAGGTAAAAGAGTTACGGGAAAAAATCAGAACAAAACGCCAACGGTATAACAATTTTCATACACCTTAAAATAAACCTTAAACTTGGGTACATGTGAGATTTACCTTTTTACTTGTTTTTCAGGAGTTTAATTTTGATTTATGGTTAGTGTAAAAGAAATTTATATTATTATTTAATTATGTATTATTAAATTATTAAAAGAGTTTAACTATCACAATAATTATTTAAAAAGTTTAATTCTTTTAACGATGTGTCAATATATAATTGATTGATAATGTAAATTTTTTTTTAAATAATAATGAATTAAAATTAAATCATTTTTTTAAATTATATTTAATATCTCTACCCTAAGTTTATCACATCCTTGCTTATTCCTTGAGTTACGCCAAATCAATGCAAGTAAGTGGTATGATGGAAGATCAAATTGCAGATTTGATTCCTTTACCAGTGTCCTTACAGCACTCATTAGTAAATGTCTTATTAAATTAAGCAATTTATTCACGGCACATGCTCTTTTAATCCAAATAGCCATATCATTACAACTCTCTAACTTGAATGAAACCACTTTTAAAGTTGTTCACACTATAAATGTGCAAATTACTAAGTAGCACTTTTTTTTTTTTTAGGGATACTAAGTAGCACTTGTCTATTTGAATTTAAAGTCAATTGTAGTTTTGGAACACATTTATTTTTCTTTTGTTGACCAGGTTTCTCCAATGTTCTCATCAGCTATAAACATTTTGCTTAAAAAATGTTAATTTGACCAAATTTATTATATATAATGCATGATATAATCGTGCTCATTGTGACTATCATGGAAGCTACTTTACAATAGAAAGTTTAAGAAGTTAGTAATATAACAATATATTATATAATATAATATTGGTGTTAAGATGTCTCTCTCAAATATGAAATCCACAGTTCCATTACTTATCATTAACTCATTAATACTAAGAAAAATATATCAGAATTAATTAATCATGACAAAGTTCTCACATTCAAGGAATATTTTTCTCTAGGATCATATTATTTCAAAGAAGAGGGTTAAAGAAAAATGTATTTTTCACATTTTAAAAATGAAAAAGATAAACCCTAATGTCTTGCAATCAGGGGCACTCGTAGTACAAGCTAGGCCCCCCCCACCCCATCCCTCCTGAGAAATTCTTACATATACTGAGAGTAATTACTCTCATCTAATCAAAAAGTGACATGTGTTAATCATTAACTAATAATTTTTACAGATACTAAATGTATTTAACACATGTCACTTTTTGATTATATGAGAGTAATACTCTCAGTGTGTATAAGAATTTCTCCTCCCTCCCAAACAATTGTCCTAGCTCCTCCATTGCTTACAATGAATCAAACTGGCTGTTCAAAAGGAATATTTATATTTACTGATAAACTTAAGTTAAAGAAAATATGGCCATGTCACAAAACAAATTTGAAGAAACTTATTTCATTTAGCCTGAAAAGTAGAAAACCAACATATATAACTCAATTACTCACGCGCAATGCACGCGTTTGTTATATTATATATGTACAAAAAAAATTATTTTTAATTTGTTTTTTATTTTAATTTGTTTTTATAAGAATTTTTTAATCATATTTATTAAAAAAATATCTTAATCACTTTTTAATTAAATTATCTCATATGAAAAATATAAAAAAATTCATAAAAATGTACTTTATTATGAAGCATTTAATATATCTAATGTTTAGCAAGATGTAAATATATAAAATAATAATTATAAAAATATAAAACTTTAAGTATTTGATTAAGAATAAAAATATTTCAAATTAAATATTTATTCGAGTATTTGTTCATTATAATAGGTAAATAAGTATAATTGATATTTAATTAACTTTAAAAAATATTAATAATTTAAATATGATATGATATATGATCTTCATTAATCACACTTATCAATAGGTAAATAAGTATTTTATATTTAAATTAATATATCATTTTAAAAGTTAGAATAATTAAAGTTATCACTTAAATCAAATATAATTAAAATTTGAATTGAATTTGATCTTTTATAATAAAATTTGGACATATGGAAAATAAGGCTATATTAAAGGAGTGAAAATTTGTAGGGAAAAAAACTCATGTATGAGCAACAAGTGACATTAACCCCTTACATGAATTATATTTTATATAATGGTATATAGATGAAAATAATCATAAACAGTTAGGGTCTCCAATCCCCTTTCTCAAATTGGCCCATCCACCATGCGGACTAGTTGGAAGATTAATTGATGAATACATAAACAAATCATATCAAAATAAGATATTGGATTCAAACCTTATATCTCATTATCAGTCTCCAAATCCTGTCTTGAATTAAATATTGATAATTTAGCAAAGAAAAATATATCTTTTTCTAAGTTGATAATTTTTTTATTAAGTTGTCAGTATTTAATTAAAAAAATAGAATTAAAGACAAAAAAAAATGAGATAGAATATTTGATTTGGAAGATAATATGTTGTTCCAAATTCTTAGAATGACTCAAACTCTAATAAAATTGATACTTTCAAAATCGAAAAAAAAATGTTGTACAAGATATCTCAACTTTAAAATTTATTAATTGAAGGATTAAATTTAGTATAATCGAAAATACTCTACTAATGGGTATCAAGTAGCAAAACTTGACATGACGATTTCCAAGTCATGTATAGCAAATGTTTTACTTGTGTTCCAAATATTTTTTTTATATGTCAAGTTAGATGTTGTTAGTATTTTTCAATTAAAGAGAATCTTTGCTGAGGTTGAGTCTATAAATTAATAAGAATGAAAATTAAATTTTTTAAGGGTTTTTAAGGGTCTGTTTGAACAGCTCTGAATTTAATTTTAATTTTGTAAAAAATGAAATCGTATAAAAATCTTAAATTTTATGTTTGGGCCAAATAAAAAATTAATACACAAAATTATAATTTCAAATTGAATTTTGTGATTGTTAGAAGATGCAGCCGATGAGAAAGGCTGGAGGTTGCCGCTGGCAAAAGTGACTAAAGAACATCACCAAAGACGATAGCCAGAGCACAACGCCAAAGACAATGGTTGAAACAGGCCAACAACAATGATTATAGGAAGATATTGCCAAAGTATACCACCGGCGACAATTACCAAAGCACACCATCAAACAATGGTGGCTAAAGACATTGGCAGGTGGCTATAGTTGTTGAAGTAAGCAACTAACAAATGAAATATAAAACATTATTTTTAATTTTTTTTTATATTCTAAAAAAATTGTGCTTAAAATTGTAAATTAATTTTGAGAATCAAGCTAATAATTAGAACTAATATATAAACTTGTTATTTTTCAATTTCATAAAATTATTACTCATATTTGAAATTTGAAATCTCTTGTATATGCTAAACAAAATAATTAAAATTAAAAGATTTAATTTCAATTAGAAGCACAATGCCATCTCCGCCTAATACATTTATCAAGTATTTGAGTCAAGTGGCCACCCACTTCGTAATAAGTGTTTTACCCTTTCTGGTTCGAGTTCAAAACTAAGTACACAAAAACAAAAAATGAAAAGTTTAACTACTGATGATGGTTTAATCTCGCCAATATGAAACTGAGAGAAGTTTTCCCACTTCCCCATCTTCAGATTTAAACATGTGAAAAATAAATGGAAAAAAAAATCATCATAGCCATCTCATCAAAAGTTGCTTCATGCTTACACAAACGAACAGATATGCACATGACAAACAGAAAATTATTGAGCGTGGGCAAATCGTGTTGGTAGTACGAGTGTGGGGCATGGTTTGCTTTAAATTTTTGTGTTTATTTCTCTTTGTAGGCTTCTTCTGTCTCCCTTGATTATTTGGCATAAATGAGTAAGGACAACAGCCTTGTCGGAAAGTTTCCGGTGGGAACTCGGAAGCCATGAACAGAGGACCTCCTGCACTTTGCTCGAATCTTCATTGTCGTCACTCACAAATCGTCCAGTTGAGCGAAGACAAGCTAAATGTGTCACACACAGTTATAAGCCACGAAAGAGACACCAACTCTAGCCTCAATGAGAAAAATGTTATGTAATTCACCAAAGTCCACGTGACTAGAGTTAAAGAAGCTTAACAAGAGCTTCTTATATAAATAAACATTTGTGTAGCGGTGTACAGTATCACTTTAGTGAAAGACTTTAGATTTTTGAGAGAGAGGTTGTAACTGGACTATTAAGTGGTAAGTTTATGACGAAGGTTTGCAGTTTTAATTGTGCAAAAGTTGTAATATAATATTTTTATTAGTGAAGTATTTTTTTATCCCTAGAAGGGGTCATGGATGTATGTCACAGGAGTCAAACCACGTTAAATATTGTATTCTTTATTGTTCTTTTATTCATTTTCTTCTTGTGTTTTTGTTATGAGTTCGTCCATTTTTTCAATAATTGGTATCAAGAGCTCTTGGTTCGACTGAGTGAGTAGAGTTAAGGAAGGAGATTTCATCAGTGCCACGTCAATAATTTTTGGAGGGAGGAGTGTTATACCACACTATGACTGGCACGATGAAATTTGAAATAACGCTCTTTAATGGAAAATGTAATTTTACTATGTGGTAGTGCACAATATAAGATATTTTAGTGCAACAAGGTCTTGATGCGGCATTGAATGATAAAAAGCCTGAAGGGATGAAAGAGAGTGAGTGAAAGTTTATGCAGAGGAAAGCTGCAAGTACAATTAGGTTAGCCCTTGTTCCTGCAATCAAGTTTACAATATTAAATAAGACATCGCCTAAGGAGATATGTAGAAAGTTGGAGATTTATGCGATATGCGATAAAGTCACTGACCAATTACTTGTGCTAGAAGATAGACTTATTATACACACTGAGAATGGAAGAAGAAGGTAATCTACATGATCACATTAATAAGTTTAATTAGCTAGTTTGTCAATTATTGAATATTAGAGAGAAGCTAAGTGATGAAGAACAAACAATTGATTTATTAGCTTCACTACCGCAGTCCTATAAATCATTAGTGAGATCCCTGTTGATTGGAAAAAATATTATCAAGTTAGATAATGTGACTAAGGTACTGTGAAAAGATCAGAGGATGCATAAAGAGCATATATACCAATGAAAGTGGAAGCGTGCACTAGTTGTGAAGAGTTCTCAAAGAGGAATAAGCAATACCTGTGCCAAAGGTGGACAACAAGGAAGGTCTAGAGGAAGAGACTATAGTGATATGAAGTGTTACTACTACGAAGATGATGAGCATATTTAGTCTGAATGTCGAATGCTAAGAGAAGACTTGAAGAGTCTAAAGCTGCTAAAAAGGAATGTGAAGAGTGATACTTATATAGTTAAAACCTGATGAAGATTTATATCATGTAGAGAGTAATGATTTTATTAAGAATCACTTTAAATGGGTGCTAAATTCTGCTGCTGATGTGCATGTGCATAAGGATCAAGCCATGTTTACTACTTTGCATAAAAATGGAGATTTTTGTCACATCAATGTGAGGAAGAAATAAAAGTTTCAAGTTGAAGGCATGAGAAGAATTCACCTATAGCTCCACAATGGTAAATTCCAAGATGTTCCCAATGTGAGGTATGTGCCTACTACCAATATCGACATAATTTTGTTGAGGGAGTGATGACATCGCATGGGTACAAGTATGTGGGAATCAAGAAGACATGCAAAGTGTACAAGGGGAACCGTTTGATTCTACAAGGAAGAAAATACCAGAAGAAAATTTGCTATTTGGAAGGTCATTTCATGAAGGGAACACTTGATAATAGCAAAGTAAAGAAGAAGAAGAAGAAGATTGAGAAGAGAGTTTACTTTTTAGACAAGGTTGAGGTGTTTGAGAACTTGGCTTAAGGAAGGATTTGATATGTAATTGACCCAAGTCCCACATCATTAGGATTAGAGAAGCCGAGGGGTTTCTTATAGGAGAAAACTTATTTGAAGTTTCATAGGTGTTTGTGGTGATGTTCCTCTGTTAAAATATAACATGTGTATTATTTTGAGTAAACTATTTTAGTCCCCCAAAAATACAAGTGTCATCAGTTTAGTCCTTTAATAATTGTGTGACATCAAATTAGTCCTTTTAGAGGACTATTTTATGTCATTGAATGATCAATTTGATGTAAAAAAACATTAAATGATCAATTTGATGTCAAAAATTAACATTGAATGAACAATTTGATATCACAAATTATTAAAGAACTAAACCGATGTCACTTGTATCTTTAAAGGACCAAAATATGTGTTTACTCTATTTTTTTTTACACTTTAGTATCACAGCATCCTCACTTTTTTAATTGGAGTACAACACCACAAGTACTTAGAGCTTTATCTAATTTTTATCCTTTCTTATATAAATAAGTCTTTTGTGTATTGGAGTAGAGCATCACTTAAGTGAGAGAGCCTAAGCATTTGAGAGACGTTGTAATTAGGCTATTGGGTGATAAGTTTGTGAAGAGAGTTTACAACTTTAACCGTGCAAAAGTTGTAATATAATATCTTTATTAGTGAAGTTTTTTTTATCCCTTCTAAAGGTCATGGACATAAGTTAGAGGGGCCGAGCCATATTAAATATTGTGTTCTTAATTGTTCTTTTATTTAGATTTTTCTTATAATTTTATTGTGGGTTCATATCTTTCCCAACAAGAAATACTTTTCTTATTTTTTAACATTTTTTATTTGTTAAAATTTTAAAAGACAGAACTATCAAATTCGATGAAGACACCAAACCATAATTGGTGAATGTTAATTTACCGAGAAAATATCATCGGCAAGAAAGCAAGTCCATTATGGCTATTGAGTCAGCTTTCATTAGCAATTCTGACATTTAATTATGAGCAATTTCCAGCACGTTGTTTGTCTTGGTATTTGTTTTTCAATCCATTCCATATTTGTCTACTTCTTATGTTAGTGGACAAAAGAAAAGGAAATATGAATGGGAAGGATCCGGCAGTGCTGCTAGTGGAAGTCAGCTCAGACGCGAAGAATAAGTTAATGAGGAAGGCCACAACACATATAGACGTTGATCACATAGACGTTGATTTGTTGATCCTTCACCTCCACACCATCCTTTACAATAATAGATTAATAACAATCATGTTTAGGGTTTTCCTTTTCAGTGTTTGATATTTTTCCTGAAATATGTTATGTCACATATTGTGTAAAAAAAAAAAGTTCAATGTGATACTTAAACTATTATGATCTCCCTCTCAATAAGCTAATATTTTTAAATAAATTCTTATTATGAGCTTGAGTTATAACAATTTGTGTTTTTATTGAGAGTCAACTAACATGTAATAGGCAACCTGAAAATGAGCAATCTATGAAATAGTCCACTGAAAAATGACTACCTTTACTAGAAGGTCTAGAATAAAAGATACCTTCAATAAGAAGTTAATATCGCAGATCCTTGATTTTGAAGGAATGTGAAATGTTATGTCTCTATTAAGTAAAAAAATGAAGTTCAATGTGATACTTAAACCATAAAACTCTCTCTTCCAATAAACTAGTTTTTTGAGATGTGCATGTGCTTTATTCGTAACAAAATATCTTACCAGCCATGCTACAATTGGATTCATTAATTCAAATAACTCCAATCGCATAATGTCATGAAAAAGACCATATCAGACGCGCTGTGAAGTGAAAGTATAGCTTTATAATAATGGCTTATAGCCAATTAGCCATAACATTTTAGTTTAATTAGAAGTTTTTGAATTTTCATCTTTGCGAATAATATTTTGAATGAAGTGATTTGTTTTTCTTTTTTAAATTAAAACAAATACAAATGATAGGGTTTAATTGTTAAGGTCACACCCTAAACTATTTTTTCTATACTTTTCTATTAATAAGTTAAAATTGAAGATCAAACAAAGTAGTTGTTCACCTAACTTAATAGCATCCAATCTATCTTTCAATATAGTTATACTTTTTCACTAGTGGCTTTTATATTCAATCACTCTATTAATTTCTACATCCTTGTCCATCAATCATCTGTCTTTAGAAGACATCTTATCTTCAATATCTTCAATAATTCATTTAATCAGTACACAATTAAAATATACTTAAATACAGTTTGATCCCCTTAATATATCAAAAAATTTAATTTCTGTCTCAAATTTTAATCTTATTAATGTTGCACATTATCAAATTTTTTGAATACCTTTTTTTTATTTTTCCATTCTAAAATTCTAAAGAATAAATTAATGGGAAAAACGAAAAATAAAGAAAAAAATTTACATCACTGTTTTAGAACCAATTCGTATACCATTAGTCACTTTTGTTACAAATAGTCAACTATTTCATACATGGTCATTGTGCCAGAAATCAAAATCAGAAGCAATAAAAAAAATTCAGAACCAGAACAGCGTCGTTATCTCGTCGGCCAAAGAGTCCAAGGCAGAACAAAACATAGTTGTTGTCCTTCATCTGTCTCCCCATCATAATCCCAGTCAAAATTGATTCATTGAAGCACGGAGGGAGAGGCAGATCTTTTTGTGGGTTATAAAAGATGTCCAAAACTGAGTGTGAGAAAGGAATAGGGGAGTCCAGGAGAGTTGGTTCAGTATTCAAGTATTTTATTTAGAATATCAAGTACAAGTAATCTTAAATATGTGATTAGGAGTTTGATTTATAACTCATATGTATGAAAAAATATTTATTAGGAAAGTCAATTTTTTAAATAAATCTCAGAACCTCAAGAAATTAATTCTCATAATCGCGCACAGAAATACTTGAGAAACAAAAAAATAAAAAAAAAGTTTAGATTCAATTTTTGTTGTTAATAATTTATTAGGCGAGTTGAAACTTGTAACCCATGTTGATTTTGAAATCGGATAACACTCCCGGTAAACTTTCTGCCAACCAAAAAAATAAGAGGATATATAGTAGAGGTGGCTAAAATGCAGGTAAAACAGTTAGTTAGAATTCGATTTAAAAATCAAATAGTCTCTTAAGAAATGAAATTTGGCATCAATTGAACAAGGAATTTAATTTTAATTAAAAAAATTTTATATTATCATTTAATTATATGTTGATATATTATTAAAATAATTTTATTATTAAAATAATTATTTAATAAATTTAACTCTTTTAATGATAAATTAATAAAGTTTAATTTTTATCTAATGTCAGTGTCTTTACACTGTCATTCAATCATGTATGTTATTAAAAGTGTTTGACTATCACAACTATTATATAAAAAACCTAACTATTTTAATGATGTATCAATATATGATTGGATGACAGTATAAATAAATTTTATACTGACAATGAATAAAAATTAAATCTAAATTAATAAATAATTAAATAACAAATATAAATTTATTTGAGAGACACAGAATCAAAATCAAACTCTTAAAAAAGTTATTTAGTACATATCACATGCAGATCTACTCTTGTATTCTCTGCTCTGAAAATCAGACTCTACTTATTTTGAATTTTAATAATTTGACAAGCGCTGAATTTTGAAGCATTTAAGAGGTACGTGGATTCATTCCGCATACATCCAAAAGAATCACATTACCATAAGCAAAAGATTTTTCGTCTGGTGAACGCGATCATGCCAGTTGCCAGCATCGATTTGGCAAACCCACAGCGATTCTGATCACATGACATCTCACTCCCAGCCCAGCTCTGCTCTATTCTATTATTCTATTTTGCATATTTCGTGTACATTTTTCCTTTTCTGTTCGCGGATAACAAGTATTATTCAAGGCCTAATAAATATGGAGGATAATTCATGTGAGATCACCCATCAAGTCTCTAGTGAACATACTCCATACTAAGTAATGGTAAACAATTGGACTAGTCTTTGTTTCACTAAGGGGGTTGTTTGCCAGTTTTAAGATTTTGTGTTTATTAGTTCTTATTTGATTAATTTTTTAGTTAAAACATTATAGTAAAAATTTCTAATCAAGTTATATTTAAATCAAAAACTTCTTTATTTGTCTTCTGCTTTCTTTCCTTTTACTTTATTTAGAATTAAAAAAAATATACGCTACGATTTAATAAACATTATTTGATATTATTGTTAGACCCGAAAAAAGTGCTTTCGAATCACATGGTTAGGATTGAATGATGACGCCACATCATCAAATCCAAGGGGAAAGAAACATAGCGTTTTGAAGGGTTTTTTTTTTTTTTTGATGAAATAGCGTTTTGAAGGATTGGTTGAAATCAAGTAGGTCATCCTGTGTTAAGGAGCTGAAATCGAGTAGGTCGTGTAAGTACATGTTTAGATTGGAATTTAAAAATTTAAAATAATAGTTTGAATAAAAATAATAAGAAACAAACTTTTACTTAAATTATAATTTAAAAAATTTCAAACTTCAATCAAAATTATAAGTCTATTAAAGTTTGTCATGCAACAAAAAACTGGCGCTATGATGAAAACGAGTAACAACTTTGACATTTAAATTCAAATACATTTAAATCAAATACAGACAAAGACAATTCATCCCTTCGTATTGTGTAAAAGAGAATGGCCCAGATTGCTACCCGAGAATGGAAGAGTGCCTCAAGCAAATTCCAAGCACTACCTCTATTGACAATGACTGCATAGCACAACAAGGGCATCAAAGCCAAGCAGCCAGGACAACCGTTCCCAACCAACGCGGGGGGTCCTAGGATGATGTTCACTTATAGAGTGTAGGGTAATTCTACATCGGCTTCTTTTGCCTATAGATAGGTAGATAGGTTAGGAGTAAATAGGCACTTTAGCTCTTAAAAATTGTAATACCTTAGTCTTACTTATAGTCTTTTATGTGTGATTATGAATATTTAGGATTACTTTATGAGTCATTTTATGTCATTCATAAGCTCTATGAGTTAAAAATGTCCTATAAGTATCATTTGAACCCTTTTCTGACATACTAGATTACTACTTGTTAGTACGAGTCCTTAAATTTTTTCTAAGTCTGGAAAGTGGTACCTATATGGAGAGCTATAGTAAATATGTATTTTCTTGAAGTCAAAATTGACGGTAATGGATCTTTGGATGTCAAAGAATTACAAAATGATTTTTCATGAATTTTTAAAAACATTTAACTCAGTTATTTTGAAATGGAAAATTTTAAAAGGTACCGAATTTCAGAAATTTGAACTAAACCTCAAGTTTTGACTTTTTATTCTTAAGGATATTAATTTTTTTTGATATTTTTGTTGAATCCAGATGGGGGGATATTTTCTTATTTACATTTATGTTTTAAAGTTAATGGAGAGTAAACATTAACTTAAAAAGAAGAAATGTAAATAAGCTGCTGGGTGGTTTTCTGGAGGTCTTGCACGGCCATGTACGGTGGCACAGGCAGGCCATGCAACACACTGCTTTCGTACTTATTTCCTTCTTTTCTTTCTTTCTGCTAACTAGTCTCTTGCACGGCCAGGGTGTGCAAGGTTGTATGGCTGTGCAAGACAAACAGATCACTTAAAACACAAATTCCATGAGCTTCTATTTCATTTTCTGCTCTCCCTTCTCTGCCTTTTCTTCTTCCTCACTGAAACCCATATATTTTCTTGCTTCATCCTTGAATATTGAGAGCCTCTAGTGAGATTACCCTCTTATTTCTACTTGGGGTTTGTCTTGAGGGTTTTTAAAAGAGAGGAGTTTGCTGGTTGAGTGAGAAACCCAACTTACCCATTCTTCATTCTGCATCTTCTTGACTTCTAAAGGTAATCCTAAGGTTCATATCTTTCTCTATTTATAGTTTGATGCAACTTTTAAGATAGGAATTAAGGTTTATGGGGTTAAGTTTAACCTAGGGTTTGATTTGGGGATTTTGGAGATCTATGGTATCTCTAGTTGTATAGTGAGTTGATTGTTGTATTGGTTATGTTGTGATCCTAGATTCCTTGAAGGAGCATCCTTTTGGTTTGTGACAACCTAACTTTTGGACTCGGAAAGTTTCGTTTTTTGAGTGAGTGATGACATAACCTATAACATGTTTTTGTATATCATTTTTGCTAAAGTTCTTGTTGAAAGGTTTCACTAAATTATTTACTTTTCTTTGTTGTTAACTATAAGAAAGCTTGGAACAAGCACTTTGAAAACCTTTCATTTGGCATTTGACATATTGATAGCCAAAGTGATAGATGTTTGATATAAATGCTTATCATTTTTCCTGATTTTTGAATATCTATCTATGTGTTTTGATAAATTGTTTTGGATTATGACTATATGTATGTTTAGAGTTATACAACTATGTTTTGTTGGGAGGAAACTTTGACAGAATACTGTAATTAACGACAATAGACGTTAGCCTTGGTGCACCTTGGTCTGAACCTCAGCTAGCAGGGGTGTTGCTAACCCGACATGTTGGCCCCACGATCGGATCTGTTTGACTTGGCAAGTGGATTTTACCCCTGTGTCCTATTGATAGGTGTTTGTCTGCTTAATTCTGGATTAGAAACCTCCCGTACAATATTTGACAATGGATATATATTGGATTTGGTATTTCATGACTTACTTACTTATTAGTTTTTGTTATGATTATTTGAAATAAAGCATATGTTTCGATATGTAGAAGTAATTTCAATATAGAGTATGTTATCTCTCACTGAGTCTTATGACTCACTCTTTTACTTTATGCTTTTCAGATTCAAACACTGAACCAGGTCCGGGTTCTTCCAATAGCTAGAAGTTAGTCATTTTGGTGAGCCCAACACTTTGTTTGTGTGGGCATGTTTGTTTTGTTCATGTTCTTAGTTTTCTTGTACATTTTTGTTATGTAACTATTTTAGATATGCTCCATTATCCACAGGCAGGATCTAGCTTCCACTGTATTCTTTTTGTCTAGTCTTATGGTATATAGTTTGTTGGATTGTGTATAGTTATGCTAGTTATAGAACATGTTGTGAATTATTAAGTTGAAATGTCTAATTTTTAGATGTTACTGCTGAATTTTTCGGTAAAATGAGCATGTTGTCTTATTTTGATCAGTGGTCTGTAGGCTTGCTAGGTTGATTAATCCTTCCTATGTGCCGGGTCAGGGCCTATTGGTTTGGGCCGTGACAAAAATATTCTTCATTTACAATTTAATTATTAAATTTATTTTTGTGTATAACTTAATTCTTAAATTTAAAAAACTTGTATTAATTTAGTTCTTTTATTATTTTTGATTGACCAAGTTAAAAGATGATATCTGACATGATACATTAAGTACATATGTGTAACGTTAAGTGTCATATAATACGTTACTCAACCATTTTCCTTAAAATATAATGTCAGTGAATCATAATTTTATCTTACTAAAGCACTTAACTACTTACTTATTAAACTAAAATGATGTCTTATCTTAAGGAAAAGTGTTGAACAACGTATAATATGACACTAAATGTTATAAATATACACTTAATGTGTCGCGTTAGGGTTCATTGTTTAACTTGGTCAACTAAAGATAACGAAAGAACTAAATTAATACAAATTTTATAAATTTAATAACTAACTCGTACACAAAAATAAATTTAAAAACTAAATTGTAAGTAAAAGATATTTTCAAAAACTAAATTCTGTCATGGAATAAGTTAGAGTCAGTAAAGTAAAAGAATGGCCAAAAAAAAAAAGAAGTAAGTATTCTAAAAGGATGTCTCAACCAACAATCAATCAGATTTATCCTTTTATATTTTATACTTTATTTATCTTTATATATTTATTGATTTCTTACACCTTTATCTCTTTCTCTTTTTTTTGGTAAGCAACAAAAAGAAAAAAACAAAAGTAAACGAATTACAAAAAGCCGCGCTGAAAAGAAACTCCAGCCATATCATCCCAAAGAAAATTAGCCAAGCAAGAACGCGGATTCAAGAATCTGTGTATTCCAAAATCAAGCGAATGACATACCTTCTAATCTTAGCAATTTATTAGTTATTAACAGAAGAATCATATTAGAAAGTCTGCTCTACAATCAGCAAAAGAAAAAAAGAAAGTCTGCTCTACGATACAACTCGATGTAGGTCAGCCGAACTCATCATGTCCGTAGACACGTTGCAACAATTATATTAATCCAAAATTAAGTTTTTAAAAAATTATATATATATATATATATATTTTTTAAACTAGTTAAAATTTATATAGATCTACATAAGTATACTGGATAACAAGCTTAAGAATTTTCTTGTTGATGATAGTAACGATATCGACTGTGACGTTGATACGTTTAAATTTGTACAATTATGAACCATATTTCTAGTTTGCCAAATATCCTCGAAGAGTTTGTTTGGATGAGGAGTATTGAGGGAAGAAAAGGGGAAAGAATAGAAAGGGGATTTTCTTTTGTGGAAGACGTACGGGGTCACAAACCCAAAAGCAAAAGAAAACTACACAGAAACAGGATTACAAGCCCTCTCAACGAGGACACCAGCTATATCAAAAATTAGGGGAATAGAGAGGAAGGAGGGCACCTAACTAAATATCTTAATTCCCAAATCTAAATAATGACCATGTTTAGCAAGAGAATCTGCACAGAAGTCCAAAGAATAGAAAGGAGATAATCCATCCTATTTGAGAGTTTAAAAATTTATGAAGGACAACGGAATGTGAGGAAACCATCTCCTTCATTCCTCTTTAAACCCTCAGTTTTTGTTCTCTTTCAAATTGTGAGGTAACAAAGCAGAATAGTTTTGCTTTTTTTAAAAAAAAAAAAATTCTCATTTATATAAATTGATTCAACGAATTAAGTTTGAGTGCTAGGAATAATTGAACTATACATTCAATTCTTTTATAACGAGAGATTAAATAATGGAAGTTCAATTCAGAATAACAAATACAAGAAGTCATGTTATGCAAGAAGAAAACCAAATCATTGATTTATGGTTAAGCTTTGTTGGTTTCTCTTCATATCTATATATTATATATAAGTAAAATTTTTTTAAGAAGTAATTAATAGTATCATTAAATATAATAATATCATTAAATAAATGTTAAATTTTAAATAAAAAAGAAGTAGAGAAATTGAAAAAATTAAAATATTTCAGTGTAAGTATTGTCAAAGTATATAATTAAAATTTAAAGAATTTAATAGTGAAATTAAAAAAGACATTCTCTCTAACATAAAATATTAATTTATAATATTTTCTTCATTTATTTTTATGAACTTTTATTTAAAAAATATTTTGTAAACTTAACATCACCAAAATAATAATTATACATAAAAGCATAATTTTGAATAACAAATAATAAATATAAAATATAAAATAATCTTTACAAAATACAGGTAAAAAATATGAAGAAAGATGTTCTCTCTAACATAATTAATTTTAAACATTTTTTTCATTTATTTATAATAATTTTTATTAAAAAATACTTCATCAACTTAATATATTAAAAATAATAACTATAAATATAAACATCATCTTAAATATAAAATATAAAATAACACGTGATTTAAGATGACTAGTTATTATGATAAAATATTCTTTGATCAAACCCTCATTTAGGCCGTTTATTACTGATTTGATTCTAGATCTTACCACGATGAAATCTTTTCCGATGGAATCAACAGTACTATAGTTGAATGACATAGTTAACAAGTCAATATACTTTCCTCCCCAATGAGAAAATAATAAAAATATAGATTCATATACAAGGCACCTGATATTTATGCATCTTTTGTAACGAAATTGCATTATTATACATTGAAAATAAAAGAAGAAAATATTATCCAAAAAAAAATAAAAGAAAATAGAACCATATTCTACCAAAAAACATACAACATGTGTAGAACTAAAAATTTAAGAAGAGGTAAGAATTATTTTTTATTATATAACTCGAAGAAGGGAAAAAAAATAAGACTGAATCTATTGGCCATTTTTTTTTGGTGCAATCTATTAGCCAATTTACCATAAAGTAACATGCATTTATGATTGTAGGTTAAAAATCCAAATGGATGAAGACCATACCACCACGCTATCCCACTCTGAAAAGTTATGTTGTCTTGTTGCAAATCATTGCTTTTATTAAGATCGCTCTTTCAAAGCAGTCATATGCGGTGGCTTTTTTTTTTTTTATCACATGTTAAAATTTATAAATGCCCAATGCTCGTATCCTACCAAGATATATATCTATTGAGTCATTGTAAGAAAAGTTTAAGACAAGTGTCAAGCACTTATGAAAAGTTTTTCCTTCAAAAAAAATTTCATTCATTTTTAATAATGATTCTTTCACATTATTATTTTTATATTATTTTTATATTTAATTAATAATAAATAAATTATTAATTAATATAATATATTATTTAATTAATAAATTTTAATAATTAATCACTTATAAATTAATAAAATTTATTAATTAAATAATATTTTGTATTAAATAAATATTTATTTATTATTAATTAAATATAAAAATAATAATTTACAGATATCATTACGCATTCCTTTTATAGAAACTTTTACTCCTTTAACAATACTCTACATCTGTGACTAAATATTTAAATGATTTTTAATATTTTTATTTTAAACAGTCCAATTTACACCACTATATCTTTAAATAACCATTTATGACAGCTGTATACCATATGAAAGGGGAAGCTTCCTATTCACACTTCGTTTCTTACCCAAAACCAATTTTCAGAATCATCAATTTTTCATTAATGAACGGTTTGAATATTCTTTAAGTAATTATAAATGGATTTTCAAATATATTTTAACCAAAAAATACAATTAATTCATAAAATCTCAAACAAAAGAGATATATATATATATATATGTAATTTTACCGTTAACCAACTCCATAGTTTCGTTGTTATCCAATGAATTTTCCGATGTTTTTAACCGACAAATAAAAATACATTCATGAATCTAATTACAAACTAAGCTTACTTTTTTTTTTAATAAAAAAAGTTATTTATTTATTTAAATTAGTAAAATATATTAAGAACAATACAAATTTAACATCGCTAAAAATATAAAAGGATGAATCTGCGAATAAACTCACAGCACCCAGATTAATAGCATAATACGGTAAAATGTCTATAAATGTGACAAAATTAAAGTGACCGAAATACCCATACCTCCGAATCTATAACATTGATGCCTAAGTCTTAATTGAATATGTAATGAATCAAAATTAATCTACTAATATGAACTAAACGAATACTGTAATAAGACAAGAAACCACTGCAATAAGATAAAAAATCAAATGGACCCGCATCAAAACGACGAATAAAATATCGCCGCAATCAGACGACGAAAACACATAAAGATAGTAAAGAAAAACCAGATCCGCATCTTAAAAATTATATTTTACAGTTGTGAAAATACTACAGCTACAATGCAACGCATCTTTTAAACTTCAATTTTTTTATTCTAATTCTTTTTATGAACTAATAGTATTTTGATATTTTCAATCTTTAATGCCTACTTTGGTTACTATAATTCCTGATAAAATAAACGAAACAATAATTTATATTATTGAGTATTGTAGTATATACCTCTCTTCAATTATATGTAAAATACATAAATCCAAATAATAAGTACACTTACGATTTTGTGTTAATGATCTGTGGAATTGATAATGAATATATTATTTATGCAGCTTATGTGGCTCCGTGTTAAGATTAAATATACATAATTTGATCTCAATATTTCTTCGGAAGTAACATCCACTGGAATGAGCAGGAATTTATAATACGTTACACAACCATCAATTCTATCCATTGAAGATAAGTATTCTTTTTAAGCAAACGTAGGCATTGCATATTAAATTTAAAATTCTAATATATATTTATCTTTGTTTAAGTAGTCTTCTATTATGTTCAAATTTATATAAAATTGAGTCTTTGCCTTTCTATAAACATCTTTGAATAAATTAAATTTTGATTATTTCTCAAGTTATATTTCTCTCTGCACCTATTTTATAATTTATTATTCTTAACCTGATATATCACTAATTTAAAATTTAAAAATAGTTTATATTTATTAATCTAAACTTCACTTTTATAAATGTGATATATGATATGATATTTTTTTTTATAACCTGGGTATCTCATTCTTAAAATGTAAAGGACTAATCTTACAAAGTATTGTTAGTGTCAGAAATAGAGACCAGTCTCAATTATATTATTTTTATACATATTATCTTAAAAATTTAAACTACAAATAAAATATTTAACATGATTAAATCTTTTTCGCTCGAAGAAATATACTATTAGTATATATATATATATATATATATTTGTTTGGCTTATTATATGATTAATATATTATTATAATCCCTAAATATCTTTAAATGGGTTATCTTAAATCTATAATAACATATCTACCTTTAAATATGTCCTTTTATTAAGGCACCGTGATCAAATTTTTTAACTCCCAACGATGAATTTATTAGATTGTGTTTTAGAGCTTTATTTGCAAGTTCTCATCTAACCTGTTTTGTCTGTTTGCATTCTATTTAATAATTTTAAATTTTAATAAAATATAATAATAAAAGTAATACGAAAGGTCATACGTACTTAAAGAAGGAATATAAGTTCTTGCAATATACTCCCTTCAGTATCTTTATTCATTTGTTTTGACTTCTCTTTCATTTTTCCCATTATGCAGGACACTTCTAAACTTGAAAAGAAGCAAGTTAGGATGAACCGAAGAAGGATTATTACTGAAAAGAATAAAATAAAAAATAAAGAGAATTTAGGTAAGGTCTTCAACAATCAAATAAGGTACAACCTTATTCCTTTAAGTTTGAATATTTTTACTTTTGACATGCAGAAATATAGAACTCAAAGACTCCATAACATTAAAGCTTAAATTCCTTGGTGAAAGCTCTTTATCCATATCAGCCGTTATTGAGTTCTGTTAGATTGCCACTGTCAGCAATAAGGAACGATGGGTCATTTGTTTATTTGCTTTATTTTATTTATTTTCATTTCAAATGTGCTGTGAAATGATTGAGTAAAATTTGAAAAAAAAATTTTGCAGTGGAAAGACCGAGTTGTAATGTTATTGAAAGTTTGGCTTCTTCAACTCGATCAGAGCATCAAACAGAGCAAGAATGAAGGTATCGATTGCTTCATGCACAAGACAAGGCTCACCAGGTAAAAGTATTTATTCAAATGATTTATTCCATTATATAAAATGTTTATATAATTTCAATAAATTACTTTATGTAATTCCTTCTAAAATTTCTTAATTTTTTTTTCAAGTCATATTTATCACACCATATACAATATAATAAATAAATAAATTATTCCAGGATAAATAGAATGTTTAGATAATTTAAATATTTTTCTTCATGTAAACGCACATTTAAAATTTGGTTCAGTTAATATTTCTTTCAAGTAATTTGGTATCACGTGAGGTATATATAGATAGTTTACATAATTTCAATGAATTTCTTCCTGGAAACCATTTCAAAACTTGGTCTACTGATCATAGTTATTTTAAGTCTTACATAATCATATGTTATATATAATATATTGCAACAGTAATTCATTGAAATAGAAATATTTTCATTAGGTTGTACGATACCATCTTCAATGCCCTCCTGTGAAGATTTCGGATCTTTATCTCCTAAATGTGCTATAATTGATCCCAGTATTTTGAGATCTTGGGAAACCTATTATTTAAAGGAGTTGCTATAGTACTTTGATGAATTTGGTACTTAGAATAAGTTGTCAATTATCTAATGACTAGTAATTTCATAATAAATGCTTAAAAATTTATTACATATAAATAATAACTTATGAATACTTAACAACTCACCCTAAATACTAGTACCCTGGTTAAAAAGATAAGTACCAGAGTAATCCCCATTATTCAAAGTACGTCCATTATAAAATCTATTACTTAGAATGCTTCAAATGCATTCATTGAAAAATGACAGCCAATTCTTCCCTGTAAACCAGATAAATAAACGTATTTTGAGAAGCCATTTTGTTTTTCCCATTGCTGTTTGTTATATATAGCAGCAACAAGTTCATAGATGATACTGTTAACAATTAATTGTCATCGAAATGACATTGACATGCAAAAAACTAATATATCATTGGACAATGGTTTGTACGCAGCAAGTGAAGCCCAAGGTATTTGATTAAAGAAATTTATTATTTATGCTTGTCGCAAACACCCTCAAAGGATAATTGCCGTGAAATAGGCAACCTAAAAAAAAAAAAGCTTAAAGAGAAATGAATAGAAGTATTTAAGAGTTGCCAGCAATTGATTTTTCTATTAAAAAATGAAATGGTGCGATTAGACACCTAAAGAGAAAGCTTATGTACCAGAGTTTGAATTTAGGTGTTAATTACGAGTAGGAAAGATATTAGTACCCTACACCGTCTGTTTCGAGAACAATTATTAATTTAATATGAAGTTATCTGCTAAAATAATTAAATTTGTAGTTTATTATTTAAAGCAAAATATTTTAATGTCTTTTGTTATTTTTCATGTCCCATTTTGTCATGCATATTATCAAAGATGATAAATGATCAAAATAGTGAATGAGTGGCTTAATAGCCATTATTGGGAAACAAATCATGAGCCTGCAACTTATCAAAAGTGAACATAGTGAATTGAAAATTTTTATTTCCAAGAAAATATATGTTTTCAAATGGAAATGTTCTTAAAAAAAGGATTTCACAATGAAAGAATATTATTTAACAAAATAGAAGATTTTTTTAAAATGATTTTCGCAAAAGGATTTTCAAATTTTAATCTACCATTGTCACCAAGTATGAGCTATATGAGTTTGTTCACAATTATTTTGCGTTATTTGATTTTATTGTTTTGAAATATATTTTATTTATTTGTTTATTTTTTGGAATTAGATCCCACCAGCACTCCCGACAAATCCAATTTAAATACCTCGAGAATAGAGGAAAAAGTTTAGTTGATCAGACTATCGATCTTCCTCCAATTTCCTTCATCGTCCAGTTTTGATTGTTGAGACGTTAAATAAGAGTCATAACACGTTCATGATAATACGGCAGCAATAAGAAAAGGTAACTTGAATGGGTAAAACAATCATTTTTGTTGTTAAAGATCACCTTAATTTAACAAATGCAACAAATTAATGATGAAATAATATTTTTTATTGGAGACCGATTATGACTTTGCCAGCACTCCCGGCGAAATCACAAGATTTCTCCTCACTTAAGAGAAGTCAAAATGTCATTGTCATCGCAACTAATTTTAATTATTTCATTGTTGGAATCTTGCATCATAAATTAACTCCAAAAGAGAATGATGGAAAATAAGGAAACTCACTATGGAATAAGATTGTTTGTGAAAGATCATTTATAGCCCTGCCAGCGCTCCTGACAAAACTATAAAAATTCTCTTCACCTCAAGGAGATCAAAATGTTGTTGCTGTTGCAACTAATTTTGATTGTCCCATCCTTGGGATCTTATAACATAGATGAATTTATTATTTATTATTATTTTTTAATGAAAATCCTAACAAATGCGATTCAAGTGAAAGGAGAATATCAATGAATGAAAGTATCATAACAAAATCACAATATCAATTCCATTAAAGGGCAAAAACATAAGATGCATTTTCATGTTGTGATAAACTTGGTCGACCAAGCATCCTTTTTGGCCAACCGAGCACCCTAGCCAACTTCCTGACCGAGCCGAGCATTTTATAAGCCTCTAACTCACTGCCCGACCGGTTACATGTCTAGAAGGGAAATAGTGGTTGGTTCGATCATGGCCGATTGGTATAGGGTAAGACTAAGGCTCTGTCTGATCGGTTTGGTCGATTGGCTGAGAAGTTAAGATTATGGCTCGGTTCGATCGGTTGTGTAGGTTGGCCAAAAGGTCAAGGTATTATGTGTTAAGATTGGGTCTGGTCGGTCAGTTAAGGGATTGAGGCTAAGGGTGTGGTTTGCTCGGTGAGTAGGTGATTTGTGGGGGTTAAAAGTTAAGGCTCGGCACAGTCGATCGGTTTGTGTGCTGAGGTGTTAAGGGGTAAGGCTCGATATGCTCGGTCGGTAGGTGGGTTGAGGGATAAAGGCTAAGGACGAGGTCTGATCGGAAAGTTGAGGGATTATGGCTAAGGATAAGGTTCGACTAGATCGATAGATTGAATGAGGGGTTGTGGTCGACTTGAACAGTTAGGGAGATCTAGAGGTTGAGGTCGAGGAGAAGACTTTGATCGGTTTGGAGATGGTCTGATAAGTAGGCAGTCGGTTTGAAAAGTGGTTGGGAGCGTTGTGATCGTCATAAATAAGCCAGAAAAAGGGGATGGTGGGTCAGAAATAGTCTAGGGGAGTTTAGGTCGGTCAGAAAATGTTTGGGGCGTAGTGGTTGGTCAGAAATGATATAGGGAAGGGGTGCTCGGTCAGAAATGGTTCGGGAAAGGGGTCAGGTGAAAACTCTATTTATTAAAGACCTTAAACTAGGATATTCACCAACCCATTTTGGACTTATTCTCAGACCAAACATATAATAGATAACTAATCATTTGAAAATTAAGGCAATGAGAGATTCAACTGATTTGTAATATCCAACATATAGGTCAAAAAACTAGCATAACAAACCCCAAAACCCGAATCGAAGCAACATTTACCCCTACACACTACGGCATTAAATGATCTTAGACTTGCAAATATTGCTAGAACGTATTCCATTTAGTTGTCATATAGTAGGAATATAACAACATAGCAGATTAACATGAATCGACTAAAGCAAACAGATCCTATTTTACAATATCAACAATCATTCAAAATCGAGCCTACAGCATAAATATACCAAATTCAATCTAAGGATCTCCTTCTTCAAAATTGAGTATGGAGCAGTCCAAAAGTACTGTTCAGACTACTGATTCTAAAATATTATTCAACATACCAAAGCAATAGGCGAAATGGAACATTAAAAGTGAACCATACATTCCATACTTAATAAGCAAATGATCCATTTAACAAAGTGTATAGGTTTTGATGGAAATAAAGAAATACCCACAGGCTAGGTGAGCTTTGGTTGGAGCAACTTTTCCTTTTTCCTTCCCCTGCTCTTCAACCTCACCATCGGGTTCTCTCCGAAAACTTAGGAAATAGATTAAAAGAAAACCAGAAGCGCCAGAATCCCCACAAATAACCCCCCTAAAATCAAAAGAAAAAAAAACCCTCCCCCCTTAATTGCAGCAACTGACTTTTATAAAGGGAAAACCTATGCAAAAGGCCAAACATTCCTTTCTTGTCTATGCGTGTCTTGCTGGTTTGGGGAGCACGTCCTTGGTCGACACAACCTCGATCGCTAGCAAAAAGTGTGCAGCACGGGGATGGAGCAGAGGAGGATGGAGCGTGCTTGGTACAAGGTGCGGTACTGGGGAAGTGGAGCAGTGGTAGTGGAGCAGGGTGCAAGGAGGCAGAGAGAGTGGCGAAGGGATGGTCCCATTCGTACCCAAGGAGGCGCAACAGAGAAGCTGCTCGGGCTTCTGTTAGGGGATGTGGGTGAAATGTTGGAATGGGTCATAGGTTGGGTTTTGGTCGGATATGGGCCAGAGGGGAAGGGATTGAGGTTGGGCTGGCTAGGGAATAGTTCGGCTGGATGAGGAGATAGGTTTAGGTAAGGTGAAGGTTGAGGAATTGAGTTTGGAGATTAGGCCAGGTGAAAATTGGGTATCTAATTTTTCTCCATTCTTATTATTTTGTATTTTTATATTTTTTATATTTTATTTTTTATTTTGGATTAATTGGCTAATTAATTAATAATTTTTTTTATTTCTTTTTTTTATCCTTATAACTTTTATGTGGCCTGAACAAAATACAATGTTCACAATGTTATTTACAAATAATTTTACAAAATTAAAATATGTGACATTATATTTATGTATTATTATTTGCTCAATGTTTGGATTTTGAGAATTGTAATTTTCGTTGTTCCTATTGCAAAGTTATTGTATGGTATGAAGAAAGATCTAAAAAATAAAAAAGAAGTTCCAATCCATAATACTAATATGCTATATGAAAGGAAAAATACAATTACCATTCCTACAAAGGCCTCTTGATCTTATATGGAATATGATGAATGGAACCCATTGTAGAAGCACTCATTTTATTGAAAATATTAGAAAATTCAATAGCATGTTTTCTTGAATGACATTAAGTGCTTAGAAATTCCAAGTCACAAGTTGATATCCAAAAAGGAAGTTCCAATAATGTTGCTCGAAAACATTGATAAAGCTTATGAATTGTGCAATGGAACTAGGCTAACTGTGGTTAAATTAGGAAACAATATGATAGGTGCCATAGTAGTCACAAGAACTCGAATTAGTGAAAAGATTTTCATGCCTAGGATGAACTTAATACGAACAAATACTGGAATACCTTTAAAATTCTAAAGAATGCAATTTCTATTAAAGGACCATTAATAAGAGTCAATGTCAATCCCTTTCTCATGGAAGATTGTTTTTGCCAAAGCCTATGATCATGCATCGATAACTTTATGTTGTTGTTTCAAGAGTTAAATCTAAGAGTGATTTGAAAATATTGATATGTGATGAAGAAGGAAATCACATGTTGTACAACCAAGAATGTTGTTTATAAAGATGTATTTCTGAAGATATAAAAACTGTTGTCGATGTATTTCAGAAGATATAAAAACTGTTGTCGATGTATTTCAGAAGATATAAAAAGGTATGAGTTTGTGTGGAGTATGGTAGAATCTTCTTTATCTCATTGCTAGTTTTCCGTAGTGTTATGCATCTAGTGTTCAATTTTAAGAATTTAATTGATAAATGTAATAAGTTTTACCTTTAGTTTTCTTAGTGGTAATACAATAATGTAATACCAAATTTTAAGTTTACTTTTTATGTAAAAGGAAAAGCAATAAAATCTATCCTATCAATTAATTTTTTCACATTTAATAAAAAAATGGGATAAAAAAAAGTGAAAATATGTTACATTTCATTTTACAATGAATCGAATTTATGACTTCTTTCCAGATTATATTCCAAACATACCAAGAACTAAGCCCAATGGGGAATTAGATATAATGGTATCAGCTCTATCTATTACCGACTAATACTACTCACATACCTGTTTCCCCTTAAATCCATCTTATGCATGTTTTGTATTATTACATTTGCTTTTAAATTTATATAGATATTCTGTACGTGAAGACATCTTCATGCAATTTGACAATGTTTTTTACTTTTTGTGTGTTAAATGTATAAACTTCTGTAATGATTGCTTCTTAATATGATATCACAACTTATGTAATTAAAAAGTCAATAATTTAGTTTTTGTCGCTTTGTTTTTTAGTAATTAAATTATAACTTTAACACAAAGCAAAATAGATGTATACCTAATCATATTTCAAGAACATGTTTAGTTTTATTTAATTTTTATATAAAAACAACTGTTTAACTAAAAAAAATTACAAAATTTTGAACATAAACTCTTTTAAATATAAAATAAGTTAATCCATTCACTAATATATAAGAGTAGACACTTATTTTGATCCTTCAAATATACAAATATTATTAATTTGGTCCCTCAATAATAAATACATTAAAATAGTTATTTAATGTTAATTTTTGACATCAGATAAATTATTTTAGAATACCAATTTGAAGTCAAAAAGTAACATCAAATAACTAATTTAATGTTAAAAACTACTATTAAAGGGCTATCTTGATGTATTTATTATTAAAGGACTAAATTAATGATAATTATATCTTTAAAAGATCAAAATAAATAATTATTCAAAAAGAAGTATTAGATATAAACTACTTATCTATTTTTCATCAATTATTGTCTTATTGAAGCATTTAAATTTGGAGGGTTCTATCCTAACCACAAGAATTTTTTTTACTCCCAAGTTATTTTGAAATAAAAAATATTACTTAATTTTTAAATATTATTTATACTATTATTTTAATATAAAAATATCTTTTTGGTTGGGAGTAGAAAAACTCTATAAAAATAAGATAAAAGATTTAATTTTAATTAATTATCAATATAAATTACATTAACATTTAATGATATTTTGACATATTATTAAAGAGTTAAACTTTTTAAAAAATTAGTATAATAATCAAAATCTTTTTATAATATAATAATACATAATTAAATAATAATATAAAAAAAATATTAACATCAAATTAAAATTAAACTCTAAAATAAAACTCCCATGTAAATTTACATCTCGCCGGAGGGCCTCGGTCACATCAATGCCAAATGCAAGTGGTCCATAAGAAGCCGGCCGCCAAACCTAAAACCCAAAATTGACTAAATCAAATAAAAGAAGGGGGAAAACAAAGTAAAGCTACGTCAAATATTTTATTTTTTGGAAGAATTGTTTTTGTCTTTTGGTTAACTAAATTTCATCTGAATGTTTGAATTTGTTATCTGCACATGTTTTTATAATAAATTGTGCTTTAAAGAATTAAATATTAAAAAAATCATAATAAATTTAATTATTATATTGTTTAAAAATAATTATTTATCTAAATTTATTTTAATCATGTTTTTTATATAAAAAATTAAAAATAATAAAATTCCTTTTTATTATAAATTATGGTTAGTCAAAATACAAATTTAAAAAATATATATTTTTACATATCAAATTTTAGCAGCTTGAATGTCAAATCGCAATCTCTGTTTTGTTCTTTCGATGAAAGCAGTTCTGCATGACATGTTAAAATCAGTTCCTGTTTGGCAAATAAATCTTTTTGTGACAAAAGTGTCTTTACCCTTTCTTTATGATGTTCGGCCGCTATGTTGTGCGGGGTACAAAGTTTATGTTAGGCCTCTATATTGTTCGGCCTCTGTTATGTTAGGCTGCAAAGTGAGGTACAAAGTTTGTCTCTGTTTTGTTCATTCGATGAAAGCAGTTCTGCATGCATGACATGTTAAAAGCAGTTCTTGTTTGGCAAAATCTTTTTGTGACAAAAGTGTCTTTACCCTTTCTTTATGATGTTCGGCCTCTATATTGTGCGGGGCTCCATGACCATTTGAGAACTTGTATACTGATTACTCAGTAACAAATGAAGTTCTAGGATGCAGCCAGCACAGGGTTTTTGTTTTTATCTTCTTTCATGGGAACGTTTTCTATCCACCACCAAAAAGATGGTAGATATGACCATCATCCTTTATGTACTGTTAATTTTGCTTAAAAATTGAAGTATTGTGTAGCTTTTGTCAAATAATCTTTGATCTAATAAATTATTTAAAAGTTTTCCAGGAAACACAAAAAATTATTTAAGAATTATAAAATAGAAAACTTGTTATGATTTTTAAATTAGGTCAAGTATTAAAAAATTTGGGTTTTTTTTTATGAAATCCATTATTTTAATTTTTAATTTTTACTGAAATCCATTTATTTTCAGATTTTATATTCAACTATATATTTTAAGTTTTTATGTTCACTTTTTTATTCTTCTATTCTGGTTGTTTTTAATATTTTCTTTTGTTCAAAGTTTTCAAGGTATTTTCTTATAAAATATGTTGGTTTATTGTAATATCGGTTTTTATTATTTTACCCAAGTCACTATTCCACATTTTGTACTTGTATTTTTGTATTTCATTTTTTTAATAATTTTTTAAGTCTTTTTGAATATCTTTTTATTTTAATTTTGGATTTTATAAAATTTCTCATGTCGACAAATTTAACTACTTTGTTTGATTTTTATATTTTAATTTTTAGTTATGGTCGCTTACCGCATAGCACATCTCCGTCATCGTCAACAAGTGCTTGGAGCAATTCAGATTGAGCGGAGCACCCGTTCCCTCTCGTGCTCTCTATCGTGTTTCAATCTCGGATCTCTTTCATTTGGGATGTGTGGTGCTCTCTGTCTCGTGCCCTTTGAGACGCACATATTCTGTAGAACTCAATCTCCAAGAACTCAAGTATGTGTGGTGCACATACGTGTGCCCTTTGAGACACAAAATGTAGTGCTTTCTTGAAGGCTTAGCTGGACACAAAATGTCTTGAATTCCATTTTTGTGTATTATCTTTTATTAGTAAACAATTATTAATTACTGTGCATCTTACCTTAATTGTAAAACAACATATCCACCTTCTAATTTTTTTTTTATCAACCAAAACAAAATTCAAAATAACTTGTTTTAGAAAGGATAAGAGATAAGGGATAAAATATAGATTAAACTCATGACATTAAACACACTACAATAAAAATTATGCTGTGTCATATAAACCATCAGCTCATTAATTAATTATAATTATATTGCTTTCTCTTTGAACTTTATTTTAATTTATTATTGATATAACTTTTTTACACTATTATTTAATTAAGTATTATCATATCATTAAAAAAATTAAATGTGATAACAACTATTATAGAGATTAAACTTTTATTTATATTAATGTTGTTAAAATCAGACTAAACGGTTCAGCCAATTTAACTGTGAATTGAACATTTAGACAGTTATGGTTCAATTCAATAACTAAATTCATAGTCAAACTACTTTAGACTAATCAAAATCAATCAAAATCTAATTAAATCACCTGATCTATCCAATTAAATCGACAGATTATTGATTTTTTAAAAAAAATTTTAATATTTTTCACATTTATAAATATTTTTATATATTTTATATTATTACATATAAATTATTATTATGACATCATCTAATTTGACCAATTAATTTAATTGATTGAACCTAAACAAAAAAATCTTATCATTCCACTTCCGAATGAACTTACATATTAAAATTAAATCATTCTTCTACTGTCAGTGTAAAAAAAATTTACATTTTTATCTAATTATATGTTGTTAAATTATTAAAATAATTAAAATTTTTAAATAATTATTATAATAATTAACTCTTTTATTAATTTAATAATATATAATTAAATAATAATATAAAAAAAATTTACACACACAATAAATAAAAATTAAACCCTACATATACCGTCAACAAATGTGTGGGATTGAAGATTGCGTGATTGATGTTAAACACTCCTTGATTTGTCGGTCCCCTTTACTGTACCTTGATCTTTTTATTAGGTTTCAAGCTAAAGCTTGGACCCAACCTGATCCCCTTAAAAGGAATTCTAGTAAACTGTAAACCTTTCTTCACACCAGCAGCAATTACAAATTGGAATGCTTAAAATAAAAGAGACACTGCAGAAAATGTCAGAAAAGATATTTGAACCCACGACTCTCACGGTGACCAATATTACAGTCTGGCACCTTTGACCAATGAAACCAGAAATCGTGTCGGCTACCGTTTTTTATGAATAATTTTTGTCCTTGTTTGTCATCTCTTTCTCTATATGTTTCCCTTTTTTTCGTGTCGTGTCTATGTCCTATCCCTTTCTTTTACCCAACTAATCACATGTTTATTATATTTCTTGATTTTGAATTTGTAAGGCATAGTTGTTGTCATGTTTCCAAGACCCACCCCCACATTCACCATAAACAAAATATAGTTGAATGTAATAATTAATTCCTCCAAGTTTCTTTTTACAGCATTGTTGTTTTGCACGGACGGTTTTTTAACGAAACCATGCACGTACTTGTTCTTGTTAAAGCGTAATAAAGTAATAAAACACATACAAATATCATTGCTCTTAGTTTCGTAGAATTTAGTATTTCCCTTTTTTTCGTTAGTAGAACACTTGTTACATCAATATCAATCCATGTCCTATTAAAATTCTGTCACATGCTACTGTAAAGAAAAAATTCTAATTAAATATATCGTTTCGGATTGTATAATTTTACAGATTCACTTGATATTTCTTTTAAACTTGTACAAATAGATATGGCCACCTGTGGAAATGTGTAAGATCGTAAAAGAAAGAATTGTGTGGAGAGCATTACTTCATTATAAAATTGTTTGATTTACCCTTTACTTGTTCTGTATGTTCATCTGAAACCTGCCCTATTGAAAATATTGATTGTTGCAAAATTGAATATGTTTTGAGACAAATGAAAAATAAAATTCACCCTAAGAGTGAACTTAATGAAGACCCAAAATGAGAAGAGTAAAAAAAAGAACGAAAAAACTTATATACTTACTATATGTAATATTAAAGAGGAATTCATTAAATGAAAAATAAAATCAAGCAATTAGAACTTAAGTATATTTAGAGTTGTTAAACGGCTGATGGCGTGTTTGTGTTATTGCGTTGAAAATCGTTAGGTTATACACAATTTTCAACAACGTTCAAAAAATATATATAAATTTCTTTCTTCCAAACGTCTATTGACACAGAAGAATCTAATACAAAGGTGCTATGAATCAGCTCGATTCAAGCCAACATCTTTTGTTGGACCGTCCAATAAAGTAAGCCTATTATAAAACATTAGTCCCACTCAAAGCCCATAACACGAGGGTGATAAGTTCCTACAGTATCAGACAAAGCCGATGTAGCAACATTTGAGGCTGCTAATAAATGACGACATCCTGTTTCAACTCATGATCGGCTTTTACTAGAAGAATAATTTTATAACATCTTAACAATGAGCTTAATAATTCTTTTTGTTTTTGTTTGTCAGGCATTCTTCCTGCGCAATCGCAGGGACTAATCCCAGAATGCCCGACCGCAGGGACTAATCCTTCAAGATACTAAAATCTATTTAAGGAGTTAACCTCTCCCAACAGATAAGCTTAATAATTCTTTTAATTATTTAAAAAAGTATTAAATATTTTTTAAATTCTCAATATATTAAATTTTTTATTTTTTTATTTAATATTTTCTATTTTAAATAATTAAAAAACATTAAAAAGAATTCGGTTACAATTTTCCAATAATGAGTCCTAGTGATGAGTGTTCATATTATGAGTGCGTAAAAGAGAAAAAACAATAATTTAGCTGAACAATGAAATTAGCGAGTCCCAAGTTAACTGCCAGATGGAATCCTTTTTTACAAAGCCAAAGCAAACTCATTTTTTGGTCAAGACCAATGTATCCCAAAGCTTTCAATCAAGGATTAATTACTTTGTAAGGCCAACTATGGAACACTCAAGAGTCAACCTGGTGCTCTCAGATTGATTCCTAGCAGTGCAAAAATAACGTTTAACCAGCGACAGCCATGCAAGGCAAACATATAACGCATTCCCCAAAGTAATTACGAATTACACCTGACTCCAGCCAGCTCCATGCCTGCAATTTCACTTTTCCCAAACACATCTTGAAATGATATTTAGAAATTTCAAAACACAACTCGAGCCATGTTACATAAGGCTCTAAATGATTGGTACCTTCCAAAGGGAAGTAGTTCAAGAGATTATTTCTATTAAGTTGTGATACCCTCCAATTGTGATGAGTCAAAACTATATTTAAGGAAGCTTTTGTCCCTAATACATAATATTCAGTGACAATTGACAACCATGTCACATGATAATCTGTTAGATAAGCACTTCAATTGCCGTTGGCAAAGATACAACAAGGACTGGACTGGGCTTCCAGTAGTAACTAACAAACAGTTTTACTAGATAAGAACATGTGAGAGTAAAGCCTGATTCTTTTTTAGTATTACATCAATAGATATTCATGTCTTTGACATCATTGGAAGATCACAATACTGTTGTTACAAATGCCAATGCTCTTCAGTATGTAAAATTTACATATATGAGGGATTACATTTACCACGGCCCATTACACTGAGGTAATACACTTCAGTTTTAGAACACATATATATAATTCAATGCAGATTGAGATCGTACAGCATCAAGTTATTCACGAGCAGTTTGTGTCATAACTTGCAAGTCCCAGCAACTCTGGACCTTCCAACCGAGGGTTATTCTCAAAGCTACAGCATTGAAACAAAACAAGGCATATTCAATAAGCAAGAGGAAGGGAAAAAAGACAGCCAGCTAGTAGAAAATATACTCTAGCTATAAGGCAAACTTCAAATGCTTTCAGAATCAGTTCATTAGAAAAATGCAGGAATACCAACTAGTGACAGACTGTATAGGACAGAAAAATACAATCGAACTCTCCATTATCACAATTCACAAGTACGTTGTGCCAAGGCAACCTATCAAATAGCGAACCGCTGCAGCAGAGATCTAATTAAATTAAAATCACAGCAATTACACTAGCCAGAACCTGATTTGACAATCCCTATAGGCTCCTGCCTGATGCACTAACGCCAGATATGAAATAACAAGATGAATATTCTAAGTATGTAAAAAATCACAAAGATTTACTTTGTCAGTAACAGAAGATTTCCCCACAGCTGCCCAACTGTGTATAATTGAGAAATCCAAATCCATGAAACCCATTTAATTTCATTCTTTTTTACCCCTTTTTTTTTGCCACAGCACGGAACCCATTTTTTTAGCCATAAATAATTTCTTTTTGGGTGGGGGGGGGGGGGAATCAATCTATTTAATAACATATGGATTAGTCAACATTTGTCCAAGAATAAAATAAACACATTCAAGTAAAAGTATTCCCACGTCATGAAAGCCACATGAGAAAAGAGGACAGTTGATCCACATAATTTCAACTTTCTTTACTTATCCACAAGAAGCCAGTCTCAATAGACTTCCCATTTGATGAGGTTCTCAATGAGACATAGGGCATACTCAAATATTATCAACTAGGGAATCAATTAAAAAGAGACTATGTAAGCTAGAAAAATGTAATTGGTATAAATTTAATGCCACTAGGAGACCATCATGAATTATGAAAGATTAGAAAGCAGGAGCAAACAAGTCTAAAGTATGGATTTGGCTATCAATGATTCCAAAAGCACAACATAATATCAACCTTGTTGCTATGTCCATAAGAGTTTCTGACGATTGGGAGCAATTCTGTTTCTACACTTACAGTTTCTAGGCTCGATGAGAAACTGTGGTCACACAATTAGACAATGTATACACATTTAACACACAAATGGAAAAAGCAAATGCAAAAAAGGTTATAGAGAAGTGGGGGAAGAGAGAGAGAGAGAGAGAGAGAGAATAGTTAGTTGAAACAAGTTATGAGAATATAGAACAATATCCTTGATCCAAACATTTCGTGGGCTGGTGACTTGGCAAAGGAGAATGCAAAATGAAAAATCAATTCAGTGATTGCATTGTCCAGACTGGAAATATTTTAACAGTCCAAAGCCAATACACCCGCAACATATCAATCACTTAGCAACACAAATTGCAACAGATATGGCAGTGCAATGGAAGGCAGGGAAACTAGAATTTTCATTGTGAACTCCCCCCCCCCCCCCTCCAAAAAATGGTACAGAAGAGAACCGCATGGAGAATGAGAAGAAAGCAATGCACATGCTTAGAGCTAAATAGTTAGAAAATATAAGATATTTGGGGACCTACTTATTCAATGGAATGTGCTCGAATGGCCCAGAGGTAGGAATTGTTCCACATAAGTCATTGTTTGAAACATCCCTGAACATAAAAGTGAACGTTTAGGCTGTTTGTACACACATTTCTTCATAATACCACCATAGAATTTTATCAACACATAAAGACAAGAATATGACTTACACTACTTTAAGGCTTGAAATAGCAACAAGTTCCCTTGGGATTGGGCCATTTAATCGGTTGTCATTAAGTCGTCTGCAAAAAGAATACTGATAAGAAACATGCAAGCTGCTGAATATTTTATGCAACAAAATAATAAGCAAAAAGTACAGTCTCATCAGCAATGTTGCAAGTTACACCATTTCATATTGTAAAGACTAACAGTTGGCAACACCATATCTGACTTATTTGACTTAGCTGCCAAGGGTTGGTTGAATGAATTTCCTCAGGGAGCTAAAAGCCAGGTTATAGATAGTCTACAAAAAGATTATGTGGTTTCTAACTTTCTATTAGGTCATTCACACAATAGTTTAGTAGTTTAATTCAGGTTAATTATCAAGGATTTTGCATCAACATAAGCCATGATCCATTGAATTTTATATTGAATATTTTTATATTAATATAGGAACTTTTAAGTTCTTCAGTTTGTTTGAATTGAATATTACTGAATTTTGTGACTTTAGGAATCTCAGTTTAATCACACTTAGTAAGTATTGCCTTTGCACGGATATATCAAATTGCATTTTCAGATAAGATCTAAAAAATAATAATCCGGGGCTTTATAATAACATTTAGTGCTTCCTGAGTACTTGTCACGTCACTGTTCAAGCAGCACTGCTCAAGTCAATATATTAACTGTCCTTTAAACTCACTCTTGGTGCTTTACCACAACCCTTATCAATATTTAACTTACTCACTGAAACTCTAAATTTTCCTTTTGTACAATGGAAAATACTAAAGCCTACGATAAGTGGTAGTTGAAAGGTTTCTTGAATCTGTCGTACATTACCTAAGCCTTCTAAGCAATCAAGGGACTCAAATGAAGGCAAGGGGAAAGCAAAAGCCATAGCACAGTCCAATCATGTTTAACAAGAGTAATAATAGATTTAACCAGACTTACAAAAAGACAAGATTCTTTAGTTTCCCCAATGAAGAAGGGATGGGGCCTGATATATTGTTGTTATACAAGTCCAAGCTAACAAGACTCTTTAGGTTTCCAAGCTCTGCAGGAATAGTTCCTTGAATGCTGTTTTTGTACAGCTCACTACATCAACAAAGAGTAAAGCATTTCAATCATAAATATGAAATACTGCAATTCACAACAAAAAGACAACCATAGTAAACACTGATAGGTTGATCATTCTAGTAATAATTATAATATGAGCACATTTAACATTTTTGGAATCACAATATCAGTACAAATATTAAACAAAGATTAGATAACATACAGATACTGTAGATGCTCCAGCTTCCCAAGTTCAGGTACCAAATGTCCAGATAGGTTAGAGTTACCAAGATCCCTGCAGACAGTATCATCAGATGGTGAACATAAATGTGGAGAGAATACAAAATACATTGAGTTTGTCTTTCCAAATATATAATTAAACTGGTTGCAAGAATACTCCATTCCCCACAAAAGCAAGCAGCAATGAGACACTAGCTAATGCCATAAAATATAATACAATAAAGCATCTTAGTCAATTACTTTAAAGCTATTCCTGGAAGAAAACAATAATAATAGTGATATCGTTCACAATAGAAAGAACCTAAGCATTAAACAGGGGAGTAGCAAAAGAGAACTTATAGCAAGTAAACCTTAATGAGAAAAGAGGTTTTGTTGCCTTTTCAGTCTTCAAAGCCTAACAACATATTTTAAATTGCTATTCCTAAGGTTTTACAGTATTAAGAAAACCGTGAAGCGGATTGTGTTCTTTGTTTTAATACAAATTATTCAATCCTAAAATGAATGCCTAAACCTCAAACTTTAAGTGCACACTCTCACAGAGGATCCCTCAATTTCCTAAAGCAATCAACAAATTGAGGATATCCTTAATTGCCCAAAAAACATTCATGCTCTATCTTCTCAAATTCTGTGATTTTCAGTCTTAACATCATATGCCTTCAATTAAAAGGAGCTGCTAGCTATGCAGTTCTTACCATCACCCCCCTCTCTCCCTCCCCTCTTAAAAACCAAAGAAAAACGATGTAGCTAAGTAGTTAACATATTACATATATATCAGTATTACATATTATGCTTCATATCACCCGCATGGAGCCCCATCATCAAGCCGATCCACAAAATTCCAACCCCACATAAAATTGAAATTAAATTACACTGACAAAGCTTCACAGAAATAGAATTATTGAAATTATTACAAAAAAATAAAAGAAATAGAATTATTGAATTTAAATAACCCGTACAAAGAAATACAAAAAAAAAAGAACGAAAATTCACAACCAATAAATAAATCATATACAAAATACAAAAGAATCTTCTTTAAAAAAAAATTAAAAAAAAAACCCAATTAAACCCAACAAGCCAAAGTTCAAATTTTTCATTGAAAAAAAGGGAAAATGTAAAAAGGGTTGAAGTTATTATCATTCATCAATCATCACACAACAACAAACACACACAACCAAATACAGAAAGAAAGAGAGAGTGAAGGAAAGACGAAGAAGAGAATACACTCGAGTGACACGGTTGTCCTGGTTGCAGGTGACATGGAACCAAGTGCAAGGGCTAACAAGGGTCGGATCCCAGCTCTGGAGCACGTTATCCGGGTCAGAGAGGCTCCTTCTGAGGGTGTAGAGTGCATCCCCTTCGGAATTGGCATGCACCAGCTGAACTATGGATATGGTCAGAGAAAGGCAGAGGAAGAACCTAAGAGAAGTCAAGCTTGGTGCTTCCATGGCTGAAGCTTAGTTTTCTCTGATCTGAAATGAACCAAATACACACCTGCTACTACTACTAGGGTTAGCTTTGCCCTGCCACCCACTACTCCTTTATTTGTTAGTGGTGCAAGAAGATGAAGTGGTTACAGAGAGAGAGAGAGAGAGAGAAATGGAGGGTGAAGAAGAATCTAACATGGAGAATCTGCTTTGGGAATAACAGAGAGTAATTATTTTCTTTCTTGTTATATATAGCCCAGTTTAAGATTAGTTCACTTTTTTCAACTTACTTACACTTACCAAGCATTTTAGTATTATTTCAATCAGCATATTAAGTTGAAAATTAAAGTTTATGGAAATAAATTTTTATAAAAATTAAAAATAATTTGAGGGATACGTATTTTTATGATAATTTTACTTCAATAAGTACTTTAAGTTATTTATATTGTAGGTATGAGTAAAAATTTACTTACACTAAAATTAAGTTTTATACATTTATATCTTTTAATAATTTTTTATAAAATATAAATTTAACTAATTTAATTATTAAATAGTATGATATTATCTTAATAATTAAGAATATTAAATTTTAGATAAATCAAATATTCATAAATATTTAATCTAATAATAGAAGTTTTGTTTATATTTTAAAATTATATTATATATTAAAATAAAATAATAAATAAAATATTAAATGATTTTAAAATTGTAAGAAATTTTATAAATTTAATTTATCTTGTAAGAATTTTTAATTTAACGATTAAATTGATAAAATTTAATATTTATAAAAAATTATTAAATGATATAAGTATGTTAAGACTTAAATTTAAAATAAGTGAATCTATATTTAGATATTAATACACTTGATCAATTGTCATATATTTATATTTATTGATTGTTATTTTTATAGTAAATATTTGAGGTTTATCAAATATAATAAATAATCAATAATTTTTTAAAATTCATTAAAGCAACGGTGTTAAAAAAATCATAAATAAATATTAAAATAACATACTTTATTTATTCATACTTTTCTTTTACTTTTATTTTCTTTTCTTTTTTTAGTAAGTGATTGTACATTTGTACCGGTGTGGCTGCTCCACTAACATGATAATGTGGATTTGTTTCACACAGCGTTTTGCCTCTTGACATATACTGTTTTGACAAAACCATGTCTCTTTTTTATTTTTTTTCACATAGATAAATGCATATCTTAATGACATTAGTTGGGATAATAACTGCCTCACTTTTAAAAAAATACCAAACCTATTAGAAAAACATACTTTCTAGGCTCGATAGAGAAATAATTACAGTAATATTATGTGTAGTGAGTAGGTTTAGTTCCATTTTGCTTTGGCCAGAAATTAAATAATATTGAAATAGCTTAGTAAATTATATTCTACCACTTCGTACCCAAAAAAAATTAAAAATATATATATTCTACCACTACAACACTCCATTACTTATACTATCCTTAGATAAATTATGCAACTTCAAGAAAAAATTATGCAACTTTATTTGAGTTCAAAAATAGAAATTAATTTTTTTAATTTAAATAAAATTATATTAGTGATTTTATTTACTTTTAAGAAAAAAGAAAATGTAACAGCATTAGTTATTTTTTATCAAACAATGTAGATTTAAAAATAAATAGTTGTTTACATAATTATTGGAATCACATATGATCCCCTGTTATTTTAGTAACATTACCTAATTTGAGGTTAAAGGATATTTCAAATTGCCTATCATGATAGGACAAAAATGGAACTCACCAAAGCTTGTTCACTCAACTGGTAACATCAAATTACCATGACTAAACAACGATGACTAAACGTCTTGGGTTTTATTGATGATCGTTCATTGATAAGTCATTTGTAAGTACTATTATAGGCTCTCATTGAGGTTTGCCGTATGTCTGGCATTAAAATATGACAACCTCTCATCACCTTAAATTTTTTAGTACCAAAAAAAAAAACTGACATCAGAGTTGGTGAAGATCAAATTCCTTCTTCTTAGTAGTTGAAGGAAAGGCAGCCTATATCGCCATTTGGGGATGAACATCCCTGAATAAACTTAAGGAAATCATCTCGACGGCACACTTGATAATGAAATTCCCTATGCAAGACAGCAACATCGAAATCATGCATATGGGGGGAAAAATGGTCATGCAGTGCTATGTCACCAACCTCGGATCAAGGGACCAAAGCGCAACATGAAGATCAACCACAAAACTTCATCGAACTAATATATCATTTTCATTATCAACTGTTTCATTTAGTAGTTTATCCCTATAGAAATTCTTTGATTTCAAAATGAATATGAATAAATCAATTTGTCTCATAAATCAAGCTTATAATGAATCCAAGTGAAAATGGCATACTAATTGCCAACCAATCCAAGCTTAAAGTGTTCAAAGAACTATTGAAGAGCTTATGCTCTCACGTGTCGATCATTATGCTCTCAGCCAAGGTTTTAAATCATGATTGTGGTTTGGTTGCAATTGTGGTCCCGATGCGATTGGTGCGGTTTGTAATTGCATATTGTCACAATTGCAGCATGTTGCAATCGCATCAAGTGATGCAGGCCTAGATTTAAAACCTTGCTCTCAGCCATTGAGTTTAAAGAATAACCAAGGAGCTTGTAGCCATCTTGTGCAAACAAGAGTGCTCCTGTATACAGATCGACGTGCTCTCAGTCGTCTAGTTCAAAGAACTGTTAGCTAAGGGAAACCATCACACAATAAGAGGTGAATTGAGTTATCACAAATTTTAATTCAACTTTGAGTAATTATGCATTTTGATGTTATGTGCATCATAACAAATATATTAAACACAAATCATGCTTGGAGACAATCAAGAACATTAACTTCACATACAAAACATTATACTAATCACATTAAAACTATAGAACAATATTAATCATAATGTGACTAACCATGAACCAATCAATATCATTGATACAAATATTCTAGATATCTCAAATGTAAATTGCTAAAATGTAAAGAGATTAAGGGATAGTGCAAACGATATTTTACTAGTTCAATCACTTCTTGTGAGTTACGTCCAGCCCTAAGATCATCTATTTGAGGTTTCCACTATTCTTCAAGCTTGTAACTTAGGTGCTTGAGAAACCTTTACAAAGTTAAGCACTATTAACACTTTTGGTATCATCCACCCCTGTGTAAGAGCCTCTAACTCTTCAAACTTCGCCGAAGTTTGAAAAACCTTTACAAGAACAGAGCACTCCTCACATCTTAGAATCCTCCACCATTGTGCTTGAGCATCTTTCTTTTCTCTCTAAGGGAAATCTACCCTTGAACTATCTCGAGGGATTCTCCACCTTCTTACAAGTTTTTACAATTTGATAGAATAAATAAACTTTCTCAAAGAGTAGATAATACAAATTGAAGCACAAATGGATAAAGAGATTTTGACAATAAAGAGCTCAAAAGATGGCTTTTGATGAAGAAGTGATTAAATCTGCATATTGATCCGAAATTATAGGTTCATCTCTTTTAAATTCTTCAATCTTATATATAGCCCAAGTGATAAAATAACCGTTGGTGGTGTTTAAGAATGATTTCCTACGAAAACTAGCCGTTTTATAGTTGTTATTTATGACTTTTACGCAAGCAATATCCAGATATTTGAACATGGTATTCAGATATTCTAATTTCTAGGCTTTAATAAGAATTGGATATCCTCATATTTGATTTCATATCCTAATATTTGGAAAAAATTACTTCTCACTTAAAACGAAATATCTTGATATCCAAATGGTGTATCAGGATATTTGAATTAACTTTTGGCCACTGTAGTGAAATATCCTAATATCTCAAACGTGTATAAGGATATTCAATGCGAGAATGCTCTTTAGAGTCAAATATTCAGATAGAAGATATCTATATTCGGATACAACATCCAAGATATGAAAATCAAACTTTCAAAGATCATAACTTCTTTGTTTCTTAACGAAATTAAACAAATGATCATGCGTTGGAAAACTTTTTAACTGTACTTTCATAGGAATAAGTTTCATATCAAAATTCAAAGTATTTTGAAAGTTATGAATAAAATAAAAACCAAATGTCAGTTTCAAAACTCAAACTTGACTATTTTTCATTATTTTGAAATACCATCATCACTAACTTTTCAAAACTTGTTTATTGGACATTTAGCAAGTTTAAAAACATTTGTCAAGATTGAAAAATATATTTAAACTCTCTTCTTGTAAAACATCTATCCTTACAAAGGAGAATAGCCTATAAGAGAAAGTATACCCAATTGAGTCCTTAGGCATTTTGATGCAATCCAAGCTTTCAAAACTTCTAATATTCATTTATTCCAAATGCTTGGTTTATCTTGTCATTTTCCTTCTTCTTGAGTTGAGCATAAATAGGATATTTCACTTTCTTGTTTCAATACTCACTCTTGGTATTTAGACTATCCTACAAAGCATAACTTGCTTAAAAGTCATAGTTAGTCCAAACCTTAAACCAATAACTCAATATGCATGATTCACATGTGTATAACTCTATAACGATCTTCATTCATATACAATTTACATATAGACACATATCCGATAATTAATTAAATCACTTATCAAGTACATTTGATATATTGTATAAATGATGCTACACATAACTCAATGTATGATTCTTATAACAAGATAATATATAACCATGCATTATCTAATATAGTTCACCAAACAAATAAGTAGCATATTCTTAATCATTTTTGTAAGGTATTTGTCATCATCAAAACATAACACAATAAACCATTTAGGGCAAATATATTTTCACAAGAACTATTAAGGAGCTTGCAACACTCATATGTAGAGTGGCATGCTATCAGCCACGTAGTTTAAAGAACCACTAAGGAGCTTGCAGTGCTTGCATGCAAATCGAATGCTCTATATTCTTCCTATATCTCATATTGGTCATTCATCTCTCTTTGTGCCTACATGTTCATTTTTTTCTAAAATAATATCCTTCACGTTCCTTTCATACAAAATAAATTATTTGTCAAAAAGTTTACTAGAGATAATAAATTAAGTTTCAAGTAAATTTTTTCCTAATCATTTTTTATTAAGGACATGAAGACGTATCAGCTATTCAAAGGGCACTCTGATTTGGCTTTAGTATAAACTACTTAACTGGGGACAAAAAAACCAAAGAGAAGATATTTCGTTTTGCAATTTCCCTTTTGAAAACACAATATTGTTAAACTTACATGCTTTATTGTCTATTGGTAACTATGCAATGGGCCTAGAGACAAACTTACCATTTGTTTGGTTCAATTTTTGATTTATAAGTTTTCTCCTTATTTATCGCAAAACAAAAAAGGTTCCTACTTTAATTTGATTACGGATTGTTCTTTCGCGTGGTTTGGACATTTTTTAGTTCCATCAGATTATTTTGCATTATTTTGCTTCCTTCCACTTTCATAGGTTCAGATGTGCTATTCATTTCAAAGATGCTTTGTATCTATAAATCAAATGCCTTTGGATAAGGGTGTTCATCTATTGGATTGAATTAAGTACATGGAAAAAAAAAAGTTCAAACCAACTAACTCTCATCAGGCTAGTTTGGATCAGTTTTTGACAAAACTATATTCATGAACTTGAACCAAGTCAACTCGATTAAGTTTGGGTTTGTTCAATTCTAGTCATAATATTGTCCAATTAAAAAAAGTTCAAAACAAACTCATGGTTGATTAGTGTTTATTACTTGGAACCTAAGTATGCTTGGAACCCCATGACCATACCCACTAGAGAATGTTATAGCTTCTCTCTCACTTAGACCTACCAAACCCAACATAGATTTGTGATAAATACACAAGACCCACCATCTAAGCTCAGATAAAACAATGAACAAGGAAATGATGTGCGTACGACGTACTTGAAGGTTTAACCACCTTATGTTAAATGTTTTGTAGAGTCGCAGATGATTAAGATGAGCACTAGACCACCGATGGCAGTAAGGGCTTTGTAGACTTATAGTAAGCAATGAGTCACCTATGGCAAGGGCAGCAGATAAATGTTACTTATTGCTAAGGCTCCTCTGATCAGTTGGGATTGAGGATTTTTTTTCTTCCAATTTTGAATGGTAGAAGTGACTAACTTGGTGTGTTAAAATGAAAAAGGAGCGTGTTTGGTCAAAACTGAGCCAATCTTGATCGGGTTTGGTCAGATTTGTACTTTATGACCCAAATCAAACCAATTTTTTAGATTTGTTTGGGTTGGTTTTTTGGGTTCATCAGGTTAACCCAATCCAATAAACATCCTTAACTCATTGAAATTAAGTTTAATAAATTAACTTGGAATAAAATGCTTTTTTACGGATTTTTTTCTTTCTAATTTAATACCATCAACATACTTATAAGTCTTTTAATATATTTTCAAAATACAAAGCAAACAAACCATTATGCATCAAATAGTGGCAAAAGGACCAAGAATCTTAGTTCAAGTGGCATCAATTTTTTTGGGGAGTGCTTGGTCTCTGGTTGAATCTCAGTGAGATCGCTTTGTCTCCATTATAAGTTTTAACTTATTCTTTCCCTTCCCACATCAGATCTTAGACCTTCTTTTATTTAAAACAAAAAACAAAAATAAGATAGTATTAATGAGTTGATAACTTATTCCATACTAATCACAAATTTTATTGCAATATATTAATGTTACGCGTTTACTTTTAACTCTGTTTTTATTGTTGAGTTTTGTAATATAATTTATTAAATTATATATGTACATATATATATATATTAAATATTATATGTAACAAATATTTTTTATATTTAATATCATATTTTAAACAGAAGTAAGAATACAAAGCCACTTGAGTTACTTCAAGTGGTAAAATTGAATACAAATTTAAATAAAAATTGCAAAAAGTGGTAAAATTGAATAAAAATTTAAATAAAAATTGCAAATTAATATGTACTATCAACCTTTTGAAGTGAAACAATATTTAAAAAAAAAACAATAGTACCTTAAAGGAAACTGAAAAGATGTCAAAAACTAGTTTCATATTGTGTTTGTGATTGGTGAAACGCAGGATTCCGTTTCGAGGTGACCTTTGCAAATTCGTACTTACAATTTTAGAATGGGCTTACCCACATTCCATCTCATGTTTCGAATTTTAAACGTTGTTCGGTATCCGTTGGCGAAATTTTTACAAATTCGAAGGTTATGTTTGAAATTTGGATAAATAGAGTGTAGTAATTAATAATAAAGTAAAATGATAAAAGAAACTTAATTATGATGAGTTTTTCAAATAATTAAGTGAAATTATTAAGTATGCAAGCCTAAATCACTCATTAATACTTAAATTTTCATATCATCTAATTTGATATATTTGGAATGAAGCACTCACCTTCTTTTTTTTTTAGATAATTATTTACGATTTTAATTGTTTGCACTTTAAATAATGAATTGAACAATAAAAATTAAAGGAATAATATTAGAACTTAAATTTATAATATACTTCAATCTACTGATTATCATTGTGACTTATAAACATTAGAGATGAAATCATTTTATTTTCCATTAAAACTTTTAAACAATAGAGTGATATTCTTTTAACTTTTCAATCCATTTCCTTTCAAACCATTTCACTTTATTTTGTTCAAAACTCTCAAACATAACTTAAGAGTACTACATATGTTCACAAAAACCATAATACACAGGGTAATATAAGAATAGATTTTCAAGATGATTCTTTTTTTATAATTATTATTTTGAATATGCTAAGTTTATGAAGTATTTTTTTAATAAAAATTCTTATAAATAGATGAAAAACTGTTTAAAATTAATTTTTATAATAAAGAGAATATCTTTTTTCATTTTATTTTAACTGTGTTTTGCATAAATTATTTTCTATTTTCTATTTATTATTTTTTATTCAAAATTTTGTTTTTGTGTATAATTATTATTTTGGGATATTAGGCTTACGAAGTATTTTTTAATAAAAATTATTTAAAATAAGTGAAGAAAATATTGTAAATTAATTTTTTTATGTTGGAGAGAATATATTTTTTAATTTCACTATTCTATTCCTTAAATTTTAATTATATGATTTTACAACACTTACACTCAAATATTGTTCTTTTTTTAAAATTTCACTGTTTCATTTTTTATAAAAAAGTTAATATGTATTTAATTTCACTATTTCATTTTTTCTTTAAAAGTTAATATGTATTTAATGATATTATTGTGTGTATATATATATATATA
Source organism: Styphnolobium japonicum (assembly GCA_023212625.1). Classification (NCBI taxonomy): domain Eukaryota; kingdom Viridiplantae; phylum Streptophyta; class Magnoliopsida; order Fabales; family Fabaceae; genus Styphnolobium; species Styphnolobium japonicum. The sequence continues at coordinate 11,019,460 of JALBWW010000010.1, forward strand.
TATATAAATAGATTAGATTAAGTATTCGTTTCAATATACTTTCTTTAATAAAAAATTTCTTTTAAAAAAGTATTTTTTGTTATATTTTAATATATTTTGATGGAATTTTTATATAATATAAAATCCTAAATTTAAATCAAATCTAAATGATTGAGAAACTCCCGAAAATATTTTTCTTATAATATTTTCCCATCTGTTGTGCTTTGTTGTCTCACGACTCTCACCCCATTTACCATTCTTGCCTTTTGCTTTCTACTAGAAAAGCAAGGATTGACCATACGTTATAGGCTTTTTTATATTAGATTCTTCTAAACGCAAATCAATATTTAAGGAAATGAAAAAAATTTAACTTCTTATAAAAGTGAGTTAAAATTTGTGCCAAAACAACATTGTCAGTCATAAAAAAATGCTATATTGTCTTTTTCAAAAGAATATGAATTTTTAAATAAAAAATTCAAATTTATTTAAGCTTTTGTTTTATTTACCAAAACTTCTTTTTCTTATTTTACTTTCAAAGCTAATTTCTAACTTTAGAAATTTATTAGGGAGAATGACTCGGAATGTTGGTTTGAAGGAAAATATTTTTATTTAGTTTATGAAAATAAATAATTAATTATTAAATTAAATTAATTAATAATTTATATATAATTAATTACATATTAAATATTAAAATAAAAATAAATTATAAATTAAATTAATTAAATACTTAATTAATTTTATATAAGAATCAAATAAAAATATTTTTCTATTAAACTTATCTTTTAAGTCATCTTTTTATTTATCAATAAATGTATCAATAAAGGCGACTTTAGAGTTGATTTTTTTTCTTCAAATTTGTTCAGAAGTTGTTTTTATTAAGGACAACTTATGATTACAAAGATAAGACCACTTTACTTTCAATTTAGCAATATCATCATCCCCTTCTTACTCCAAATTTTAGACTTGTTTTGGAACAAAAGAAAAAATGAGTTCTTTAAGTCAAAAAAGGCAACTTCTAACCAAAAGTCAACATATAGAGCTAAAAAAGCACAAGTTCATTTATTTTTAACTATGAAGAAATGGGATGAGTACCAAAAATGAAAAAAAGAACTCAAATGACAACGAAAACGACAGTGGGTATGGATGGACGCTTTTCTCGTGTCATTAGGAAGCAGTAAAGCCAGATCCGTGGGACTGTGTATTGTGAAAATGATACATGAAACAATAAATAAATGGAAAAAATGTGATAGCCTGATACGTGTAAAGTACTGCTCTTAAGGAATATTTCGACAATAAGTGCGAAATTTTTTCAGGATATAACAGACTCTTTCCAGCTGAATCGAGGTCTCAAACAACAATAAGCCCAAACTCTGTAACCCATAGAGAGAAGAGAAGAAGAAGAAGAAGAGAGAACGAAATTCACACACACACAGGAGGCGGTAGCAGAAGAGAATAATATATCAGCATGTAAAAAAACCTAATACATAAATGTAATTAATCTAATACATAAATGTCATAAATCTAATACATAAAATCAAATTAAAACTTACCAAAACCGTGGGCTGAAATTAGGGAGTAATTAAACCTAATGATTGCCAAAAAAACTGCTAGATTTATGTAATTAAAATCTTCTCCAAAATCTCGATTTTCTAGTAAGGTTCAAAATTTAAATATTAATTGAAATTATTTTCAAAAACTCAAAGTGTTTGTTTCAAGCAATATGGGACTTTATTCTTTTGAAATACTCAATATTCACAACAATCCCCCACATATTTCAAAAGAATTTAAACAATATTAAAATAAATAAAACTCAAGTCTGGGTTACATTGTGTGCAAATGCATCGAATCTGGTGTCTTTTAGACTATGAACCAGATCTAGATAAATAAGACTTTAACTTACAATGTTATTGGTGAAGTTAAACTTCTATGAACCAAAACACCTTTTACATAAGCTAAAATCTCATTTGATCACATTCACACTCTCATTTTACTCTTGATGTTAACATCGTTTTGCGCATTTCAGCCATGCGCGTGCCTGGTGTTCATGAGTGCTCTAGAGACTGCCATCGTCTCACAGGAGCGGCCTCCACTCCACACTCATATAGATGATTTCATCAAGTGTATACTGCACTTTATACACCACCCATAAGGGCTATGAAATACATTAAAAACATTAAGTTTATCCTCACATTAAATGCAATCTAACACTTCTCATATTTCTCACACCATAGGAAAGGACGAACATAGTGTTAGCATAATTAACAAATGACTTGTTATTACTCATATGAACCTTTTCATGGGATCTCCACTCATAAGGTTGGGTTACTATCATTGTTAATATCAAATTGGCTTAAGTCCCATTCCCCTCGATGTAGCACTTATTAAATTTCTTCGCAAAGGTTTAGTCAGAGGATTGGCCAAGTTTAGTTCTGACTTCACATAATCAATGAACACAATTCCATCTCTCAGCAGCTGCTTTATTACCTTATATCTCAACCTAATGTGTCTGTTCTTACCATTAAAGGTTTTATTACTTGCAATGGCTATTGCCGTTTTATTATCACAATGAACAGATACAGAAGGATTTGGTTTTATTCCCAAAGGAATATTCTCTAAGAAATTTTTCAATCATTCAGCCTCATTACAGGCTTGCTCCAGAGCTATAAACTCTGACTCCATGGTGGATTTTGCAATTATTGTTTGTTTACTTGATTTCCAAGTAACAACACCACCACCAATAGTAAACACATATCCGCTAGTGGATTTAATCTCATCTGAATCTGAAATCCAGTTAGCATCACTGTATCCTTCAAATACAGCGGGTAATCCACTATACCAAATACCATAATTCATGGTACCTCTCAAATATTTCATCAGTCTAGCCAAAGCTGTCCAATGATCATTATTTAGACTATGTATGTATCTACTCAATTTGCACACAGCATATGCTATGTCAGGTCGGGTGAAATTCATTAGGTGGAGCAGACTACCAATTATTTGTGCATACTCAAACTGGGCAACTGGATCACCTTTATTTTTCTTTAATTGAGTGTTGGCGTCATAAGGGGTACTTACAGGTTTGACATCAAAATGTCCAAAATTCTTTAACATTTTCTCAACATAATGTTCTTGTGACAGTATTATACTATCACACTTCCTTAAGACTTTAACACCCAATATTACACTAGCTTCACCCATGTCTTTCATGTCAAATTTAGATGCAAGAAAACGTTTTGTTTCATGCACTACGTCTAAGCTAGTACCAAATATAAGCATATCATCCACATACAAGGAAATAATCACACATTTACCATTTACCAACTTTATATACACACATTTATCAACTTCAACAGAAGAGAAACCATCATTTATCAAAGTTTGGTCAAATTTTTCATGCCATTGTTTAGGTGCTTGTTTTAGACCATACAAAGATTTGAGGAGTTTACATACTTTATTTTCTTGCCCTCTAACTACACAACCTTCAGATTGAAACATATAAATTTCTTCTTCTAAGTCACCATTTAAAAAAGACGTTTTAACATCCATTTGGTGAATAAATAATTTATATGCAGATGCTAAAGCAAACAATATTCGAATAGAAGAAATTCTAGTTACAGGAACAAAAGTATCAAAATAATCTATATTTTGTTTTTGAGAAAAGCCTTTTGCCACCAATCTAGCCTTATATTTTTCAATTGATCCATCAGGGTTATATTTTCTTTTGAAAATCCATTTTGCAACCTATTGCTTTTGCACCAGGTGGTAAATCTACTAAAACCAAAGTATTGCAGTTAGAAATTGAATCAAATTCTGATTTAACAGCTTCTTTCCAAAAAGATGCTTCAGGTGATGCAAAAAGCCTCAGAAATTGTAATAGGATCATTATCAACAAGATATGTATAAAAATCATTTCCAAAAGAAGTTTCTTTTCTTTGTCTTTTACTCTTTCTCAACTCCTCATTTGAATCATTTAAAGAATTTTGTGTTGAAGCTTTAGAAATATTTTCAAAAATATTTTCAAATTTTAAAGGAAAATTATGTTAAAAAAATTCAGCATTTTTTATCTCAATAATAGTATTGTAATCAAGCACTTCACTTTTCAAAACCAAGAATCTATATGCAGCACTATGTTCAGCATACCCAATAAACATGCAATCAGTTGTCTTAGAACATATTTTCTTTCTTTTAGACTCAGGTAACATAACTTTAGATAAACACCCCCACACTTTCAAATATTTTAAATTTGGCTTATAACCCTTCCAAAGTTCATAGGGTGTCTTTCCTGTTTTCTTATAGGGAATTCTATTTTGTAAATGACAGGCAGTTTATAAGGCTTTACCCCAAAGGTTATCTGGTGTATTAGAGCTAACTAGCATGACATTCATCATTTCTTTTAAAGTCTTATTTTACCTTTCAGCTACTCCATTAGATTGGGGTGAGTAAGGAGGGGTTATTTTATGGATTATTCCTTCTTTTTCACAATAATCATTAAATAAAATATATTCTCCACCTCTATCTGATTTAACCCTTTTAATTTTCTTATTTAATTGATTTTCTACTTCTGCTTTATATAATAAGAACATGTCAAAAGCCTCATCTTTATTTCTAAGCAAAAATACCTTAGTAAATCTAGAGAAATCATCAATAAAAGTCACATAATATTTTTTACCACCTCTAGTCACAGTTTGTTTCAAATTTCCTAAGTCCGAGTGAATTAATTCAAGTAGTTCAGTTTCTCTTTCTACAGATGAACAAGATTTTTTTAGTTAATTTAGCTTCAGCACATATTTCACATTTATTTAAACATGCATCACTAAAGCCAGAAATCAATCCAAGATATTGCATTTTCTTAATATAAGAAGCGCTATCATGTCATAATCTAGCATGCCACATATCCATAGAGTCAATCAAATAAGCAGAAGAAGATGCATTTTCATTCATAATTTGAGCAACATTAAGTACAAACAGTCCTTGATTATAATAGCCTTTTCCCAATTATTTTTGGTCATTACAATTTTGTCAAATTCAAAGGAAACCTTTACCCCAACCTTTCCTAGCAATACCACAGAAATTAAATTTGCCTTAATGCTAGGTACATGAAGCACATCATTGAGTGTTAATGTCTTGCCATATATGAGTTTCAGAAGAATTTTTCCCTTCCCAATAACTTCAGTAGTCCGGGAGTCACCAAGATACACACATTCTTCTCCATCCCCCACAGAAGTGTAGGAGGTAAACATACTTTTATTAGCACAAATATGTCTGGTAGCCCCAGAGTCTACCACCCAATCATTCACACTGGCCATGAGTAAAGCTTGAGAAACGATTGCAGCAATTATGTCATCTCCTTCAACCAAGTTTGCCTTTGGCTTCGGAGGATTGTCATTTCCCTTCTTCCTATGTCTGCAAAAAGCTACCTTATGACCTGACTTACCACACACATAACAATTTCGACTAATTTTGAAAGTGGGATTAGTAACTTTAGGCACATGATTAGGTCTATTGTAATCAGATTTGTTGTTTGATTAATGGTCGTACCTTTTCTTGTTGGTTTGTACCATATTTGCTCTTGAAGCTAATGCTTTTGCTCTTACGGCCTTGATTTCCTTCCTATTTGTGTCTTCAATTATTATGTGGGTGATCAGATCTGAGAGGGAGAGTTGTTTGTTCTTATGTCTTAATTGTTGCTTGTAGTCTTTCCATGAATCTGGCAATTTCTCGATCAGTAGACCCGCAACTAACTCATCCTGGAACGTGATGTTCTCAACTTTGAGATTCTCGAGCAATTTGTGATATTCGTTGATTTGGGTCTTTATATCCTTATCATTAGTCATCTCCCATTTGTAGAAGTTTGAGATCACGAACTTCTGTCTCCCAGCATCCTCAGCAGTGTATTTAAGCACCATGGACTCTCATATTTTATTGCTTTCCTTGTACGAACAGTAGACATCAAACAGCTCGTTAGATAACGTAGTAAGAATGATATGTCTACAAACCTTATTGGCGTAAGTCCATTCGTCCATTTTTTTGGTACCAGCAGAGGAATTTGGTTTTGGATCGGTCAGAGCATCTGCCACTCCATGCATGTCGAGGACTGAGAAGACACATTCTTTCCAACGTTTGAAGTTCTGTCCTCCGAACATTTCGATCTTTGATACATCGGGAAACAACTTGGCATACGTGACGGAAGGAACAACAGGTGGAGCAGTTTGCGTGTTGGCGGCGTCAGGTCCATTGACTGGGGTTGCGTTTGTTTCAGGTTGAGCCATATTTCTTAAGATTGTTGTGAAAATGATACCTGAAACAATAAACAAACGGAAAAAAGGTGATAGTCTGAGGCGTGCAAAGCACTGCCCTTAAGGAATATTTCGACAACAAGTACGAAATTCCCCCAGGATACAGCAGACTCTTCCCAGCTGAACCGAGGTCTCAAACAACAGCAAGCCCAAACTCTGTAACCCGTAGAGAGAAGAGAAGAAGAAGAAGAGAGAACGAAATTCACACACACACAGGAGGAGGCAACAGAAGAGAATAATATATCAGCATGTAAAAAAAACCTAATACATAAATGTAATTAATCTAATACATAAATGTCATAAATCTAATACATAAAATCAAATTAAAACTTACCAAAACCATGGGCTGAAATTAGGGAGTAATTAAACCTAATAATTGCCCAAAAAAACTGCTAGATTTATGTAATTAAAATCTTATCCAAAATCTCGATTTTCTGGTAAGGTTCAAAATTCAAATATTAATTAAAATTATTTCCAAAAACTCAAAGTGTTTGTTTCAAGCAATGTGAGACTTTATTCTTTTAAAATACTCAATATTCACAATATTGTGATCTCATGAAATCCCTGAAAGAGTTAAGAGGTTACAGTTTACAAAGCTAATCTTCACAATTATTTCCCTCCTTATAAGTGTGATAGAAGGCAATTATTTTACTTTATAATACCTAAATAAATTCAAAATCCTAAAACTAATTTTTGCAATACAAGATACAAATTACAATCAATTATTATTATGAGAGATTTTTTCAATACCCTTTTTTTTCTATCATTATACAAATATATTTAGTAATTAATGAGTAATATTTAGTCACGTCTCACTTAATTTAAATATAAATACAATGTTTTTATTTTAATTATGTGGGACATGTCACTATTTCAATTATGTGAGACATATGATATGACCAAATTTTAATAACTAATTATGAAATGATACTTGCCTCTTCACAAAAAAGGAGAGGAGAAACTGACTTGCATTAGTCCAAATGGAAGGGACTCGGTCACCTTAAACATCTTATCTTGGGTTTGATTTTTGGGGCGGTGTGTATAGAAAAAATGTAATTGGGAGGGGTCTCCACTTCACGTGCATGACTGTACCCCGTGAGATTAGTCTCTTGTCTTCTGGGCGAGTGGATGCCTTGATTTACACAAACAAAAAGAGAGGAGAATTAATATTAAGGACCACTAATAAGGTATATTTAATTTTAAAGGACATAAAATGTTTAAATTATTAAAAATAAATATTCAAATTTTATTTAAGGAGAGGAACTATTAAAATGAAAACTCTTTTAGAAGACAATATGTGAATGATTTTTTTTATAATAATAATGACTATTTATTTTTATTGAATAGTCAAATGTTCTCACGAAATGACTACTAATAGTAAATAAAATTTTAAATTTTAAATAAGTTTAAAAGATAATAAGCGAATGAATATTTCTTTTTATTGAATAATAGGTGTTCTCAAGGAGTGACTAGTTAACAATAATAAATAAAGTTATAAATTTACAAGAAGTTTGGAAGGTAATATGCAAACAACTATTTACTTTTATTGAGTGATCAAGTATTCACATGGAGTGAATAACAATAGTAAATAAAGCTATAAATTTATAAGAACTTTAGAAGGCAATATGTAAGCGACTATTTCTTTTTATTGAGTAATCAAATGTTCTAACAGAATAACTAACAATAGTAAATAAAGTTCTAAATTTTAAAAAAATTTAAAAGATAATATGCGAACAACTATATTTTTTATTGAATAGTCTAGTGTTCTCACAGAGTGGCTAACAATAGTCAATATAGTTTTATATTTACAAAAAATTTAGAAGACAATATGTAACTAAATATTGTTTTAATTGAGTGGTCAAATATTTTCAGAATTTGGTTTATTCAACAATACATTATTGAAATCAAGCTAATAAACCAAATTAACAGTCGTCAAATCATCACAATCCTGGTTGTCGACGACTTTTTTGTCTCTGGCAAGTCTTAAGACACCATCAAGACAATTATTTGCACTCACGTTATCCCTTATTATTTCAATGAGAAGAAGCTTATGAATATTGATGGCAACTATACAAAGTTGAACCTCTCTGTATTTTACATATATTAAGATAATAATATTTTTCAATATAAAATCTTCTTAACAATTGAAATAATGCTTATTGATGAAGTTACCTTATTTAGAGGAGTTGCAGAAAAGAAAATCTAAAATAAGAGGAAAATACATAGATCTAGAGTGTTTACCTAAGGATCTCACGCTTTTTTCCTACTGCCTCTTGCAATGAAGAAATTTAAAGAAAAATTACAATTTTGTAAAACCTTAATATGATATAAGAAGACAACGAAACAAGAAGACAAACAATGTTATACAATTTTTCTTCTAAAGTCTAAAACGACTTCGCTTCTTACTTGTAAGGATATTTTTGTCTTTTAAATAAAATTTAATAATCTTTCTATAAATAAAATTTGAAAATTCATTTTTAATAATTTAAATTTTTTATATTTCTTAAAATTAAAAATTTCTTATTAATATTCTTTGAATCATGTATTTCACTTAATTTAAATATAAATAAAATAATATTTATATTTTAATTATGTAAGAGATGTGATGTGATATAAAATGATATTGTCACCTTAAAAAAAAAGGAGGGTAGAAACTTTTATTATTATATTATTATTATTTATTTACTTTTTAAAATATAAAATATGACCAGATATTGGGGCGAGGGACGCGTCCGTCATTTGTGCAATTGTTGAAGCCCAAAACCGTCAAACAAAATAGGGAAGTGGATAACGCACACGCGCACACCGAGGTGGTGTCAGCGACATGCCCACCCGACCCATCCAAGCATGCGCATCGGTCACCGAGTTGATTCAATCTCAGCCGTCACCAATCACATCAAACAAAGTAACGGTCGCTATCATGTGACCGTACGACACTGCACGGAAACTCACCGCAGAGGATGACTGCTGCGGTTGTGGAATTGGTCATAACTCAACCATTAACCAACGAGTCATGACATCACACTCACACTCACACTCTCTCTCTACTTTGAAGGAGAGAGAGAGAGCGAGCGTTGACACACATAACAAAAACAACAGCACATTTGAAGCTTCCCAAACTGAGTTTGTGTTTTGTTTGTGGTTCTGACTTCTCTCTCTGGGTTTGAGGATTTAGGGTTCTGTTTTGTTCTGTCTCAGCCACTGTTTTTTCTGGTAAGAAAAAGCCTCTCTTTGTTCTCAGCCACTTCAAGTTCAAGGTCACTCATCAGTAAATTCTTAATTTTTTCTATTTTTTTTGTGTGAAAATAAAAATGGGTTTGGCTTCTTTTGCTTTGTGGGTCTTTCTGGTGATGAAATGCTGCATTGCTGTTCTGGCTTTGATCTTTCATTTATTTATTTATTTCTGAAAATGGGTCTCTTTGCTTTGCTTCCTTGGCTTTTAAGAGTGTTTTTTTTTTTTTTTTGGGTTTTTTGATGGTTGAAATTTTACAATGCTGTTGTAATTTTTTCTGGGTTTTTGAGGTTGTTTTATGTGTTGCACGTGTCTGAGCTCGATCTTGTTTGTTTGACTCTTTTTCTGAAGAAAAAGGTCTCTGCTTTGTCTGCAAAACTACATTTTGTTTCATAAATGAAGCTTGTTTGCTTGTAATTGTGTCATTTAGCCTTTTGGAGTCTTATCCTTCATTTTCGTTCTTTTTTTTTCGAAAGTGGAAAGCTTTATTTTGTGCAATGCTGGTCTTTGCGTAGGCTCTTACACTTAGCTATTTTTTGGCAATTTGTATTATTTTTTGTTTTAGCTTCGAGGTCCTGTTTTTGCTGACAGTGTTGCCTGGAATTTCAGTTACTCTTAATGCATTTGAGTATGTTATTTTCTGCAAAAGTGTGACCTTGCTTTTACTTGCATTGCATGTGTGTTTATTGAGTAGTTTTCTTTGTAACAAAAAACTTTTTGCCAAGTTCTTTGTTTAATTTCTCCACCTCCTCTTTTTGGGTTTGTCTGCTGCTGGATTTTATCAAGTTTAGCTCTTTTTTATTTTTTTAAATTAATAATTAATTTAACATTTTATTGTATTTATAAACAAATGAGCTGTTTTTCTTCTTTTCTGTTTTGGTTTAATATCCTTTCTGTTGTGGTGGAGATGCTGTCTGAAAGGCCACTCTTCAATGATGTTATGATTTTCAAGTGCCTTCTTATCGTTGCATGCATATCCCTGTTAACATTATGACAGTATTTGAACATTTAGTTTAATTCTTTCCTAGTTATTTTTAGGAAGGTTGTTGTGGTTTGTCTGAGAACTTCTTATGGTAGCATGATGTTAATTGCCTTTTCTGGTCATCCTCTCCATTATGCTTGAAGTTTATGTTCCCATCACCTGCTTATTGGTTCTTTGGGTCCTAGTGATTTTCAGATTACCTTGTGGTTATTTTAGCTGTATTGTATTTACCTGATAGTGCCTTTAAAATTTTGTGTCATCTTCAAATTTTCGAATTATTAATATTCTTGGATTATTATGTGCACTGCACTCCAGTTTTACCTTCAATTTATTACCTTCTATGCATAGGATATGGATTTGTTTGAGCCAGATGGAAATGGAAATGGAAATGGGAAGGAGGACTCTTTGCCACCACCACCTCCCATTGTCCCACCAAATGTTGTACCGGTCAAAGCAGAAGATGAACTCCCTGTTGAACCTGTTAAGAAAAAGGCTTCTCGGCTTCCAATGGCCAGGCGTGGTCTGGGATCAAAAGGAATGAAGATACCTCTTCTCACCAATCACTACAAAGTTAATGTCACTAACAATGATGGACATTTCTTCCATTATAGTGTATGTCCTTCACGTATCTCTTGATTTACTAATACAAAGTTATGTTTAGCTACTAACTCAAACTTGACGTTTTTCACTTTGTATTTGAACAGGTGTCTTTTTCTTATGAAGATGGACGCCCTGTAGAAGGTAAGGGTGTAGGGAGAAAGATAATGGACAGGGTGCAGGAGACTTATGAATCTGAGTTAAATGGTAAGGACTTTGCATATGATGGAGAGAAGAGTTTATTTACTATTGGCTCTCTTCCTCGAAACAAGCTCGAGTTTGAAGTTGTTCTAGAGGATGTCACATCAAACAGGTAAAATGACTTGCATGTGATTGTTGTTGGCCCTCCAAATTGGTTTTCATATTATTGTTTCAGCAGTATAAACTTATTTTTTTATTTTTTTTATAGAAATAATGGCAATTGTAGCCCTGATGGTAATGGGAGTCCAAATGAGAGTGACAAAAAGAGGATGCGGCGCCCATATCGTGCCAAGACATTTAAAGTAGAGATAAGCTTTGCTGCGAAAATTCCAATGCAGGCCATTGCCAATGCCTTACGTGGGCAGGAAACAGAGAATTTCCAAGAAGCCATTAGAGTGCTTGATATCATATTGAGGCAACATGCTGCTAAGCAGTAAGTAAATTATGCTTTTTTTTCTTACTTTAATTTTTTAAGTATTATAGTTTTAATACCTTTCTTTGTGTATGTACGGTGCATTATATTGCCCCAATAATTTAACTGTACGTTGTCTATTGCAGAGGCTGCCTACTTGTTCGCCAATCTTTCTTCCACAATGATCCAAAGAATTTTGCTGATGTAGGAGGTGGTGTTCTAGGCTGTAGAGGATTCCATTCAAGTTTTAGAACTACACAGAGTGGCCTGTCTCTTAACATAGGTTAGATATGTTGTGCTGTGTGCAATCTTCTCATATCAATACTTTCTGTCTAATTCTCACAATTTTCCAATCTAATTCTCGCAATCTTCCAATTTGTCTAGATGTCTCAACTACCATGATTATTCAACCTGGGCCTGTGGTGGACTTCTTAATTGCCAATCAAAATGTGAGAGATCCTTTTTCACTTGACTGGGTAAAGGTAAGCAAGTTCTCTGAATACTTCTTTATTACCCTTGATTGATCTTGTAGTACAAAAGTCTGATATTTTCTTCATTGCCTTAAACAGGCCAAGAGGACACTGAAAAATCTGAGGATTAAAACTAGCCCATCCAATCAAGAGTTCAAAATATCTGGTCTCAGCGAACTCCCATGCAGAGAGCAGACGTATTTTTTCTCTCTTATTTTTGTTAAATCCCTTTGACCGAGGATGGCCAATTATTAACCTTGTGTATATGCTGCATGGTAATTGTAGAATTGCTTCTTACATGATGGGTTGAGGTTTTTGATGAAGGTGTGGATTTTGCAGCTTTACTCTGAAGAACAAAGGTGGAAGGGATGGTGATGATAGTAGCGAGGAAGTGACTGTTTATGATTATTTTGTTAATTATCGTAAGATAGATCTTCGCTACTCCGCTGATCTTCCATGTATCAATGTTGGCAAGCCTAAACGGCCAACTTATTTCCCTGTTGAGGTAAATTAAGTGTTTTCTTTTTGTTTTCCATACTGAAAAATTTAACATATAAAGGTACAAATTGATCTTAACTACATATGAAGTTATTAACTATCCCTTCTTTTCTGTGTGTTTTTTCTTCAGCTTTGTTCATTGGTATCCTTGCAACGTTATACAAAAGCTCTGTCCACACTTCAAAGGGCTTCACTGGTGGAGAAGTCCAGGCAGAAGCCACAAGAGAGGATGAAGATTTTGTCTGATGTAAGTTGTTTTGCTAAATTTTGAGTGATATGATTCTAATACATATGTCTGGGTTAAGGTATCTTACTAGTATTTTTGTTGAAGGCACTAAAAAGCAGCAACTATGGCTCTGAACCTATGCTTCGTAATTGTGGAGTTTCTATAAGCACTGGCTTTACTCAAGTGGAGGGTCGTGTTTTGCCAGCTCCAAGGGTATTTTTTTTTACTCGTTGTGCGCATGAAACTTCTTGTTCATTTTTATTGTGTATTGTCTCATTATCTTGATCTTGCTTGAGATTTCATAAAGTAACTTACTAGTCTTCTTGTTTGAGAAATGATTTTGTTCCCCTTATTTAATATCATGCTAATAGAGATAGCGTATGATATGGTTTTACATCTTTACCTTCTAGCAAATTCCATAGCTATTCCATAGGAACTTCTGCAAAGTAAATGGTGGCCTCCTTTTTTAAAAAGCCTTGTCTGACATATGGTTTTTGTGAAAATTCTGTATCATTATACTGTTTTCCCTTAAATCTGTAAGATGTCCTTGTGTGGGATCTAAATGCTAGTCAACCTATTTGAGAAATTACTTTGTGCCCTTTGTTAGTTATGCTGTGTTGATGGCGGTAATTTAAAATGTTTGTGCATGCCTACCCTTAAGCAAATTCTGAGCTATTTCTGTGCTTACCATTAAGCAAATTCTCAACTATATATTCCAATGAGTCAATGTTGTCGCAGACTGAGTCTTAGTGGACCCTATATGAAATAACTTTGAATTTAGTTGTTATGTTCATGTTTTCTAAACCTTTTAATGGGTTCTTGTTTTTGGAAAAATCCTATAGAACCCATCCTAGTACTTCTTGCTGTACTTCCTCCAATAGAGCCTATTCCCTTTTTACTCAGGGTTATGCTGTGAAAGTTTATGAAGATATAGACATATCACCTCTTTGCTCTCTCTTCCTGCCTGATGCTTTTATGCTTGTTACATTACATGACAGTATCTGATTTGTTTTTTGCATTGCATTTTAGATGTTAGGGTCTAATTTGATATAGAAGAGTATAGAATTGATGGTACCTTTTTATTTATTGTACTAAAGGGGTCTTATTTTGCTTAACTGTGAGGTTAAGGCAATTTATTCATTCGCCAATTATCAGTATCATTAGTATTATGTGATCTGGTTCGGAACTGATTATTGAATCTCCTCCTATAGTTGAAGTTTGGCAATGGTGAGGATTTCAATCCAAGAAATGGGAGATGGAATTTTAATAATAAGGTATTAATTCAATTCCCATTTCAACTAAGTTTTTATATGGTCCACCGAATAAGGACATTGATTTGGAGGTTCTAATAACTTAAATGCTTCTCCAGAAATTAGTGCAGCCAACAAAGGTAGAACGATGGGCTGTGGTTAACTTCTCTGCACGTTGTGATGTACGAGGGCTTGTGAGGGATCTGACTAAAATTGGAGAAATGAAAGGAGTTGTAAGTTCCATAACTGCATATTAACTGAGAACTAAAAAGGAGTTACTGACTGAAACGGAATGTCTTTGCCTTTTGCAGCTAATAGAAGCTCCATTTGATGTGTTTGAAGAGAGTGCGCAGTTTAGGCGTGCCCCACCTATGGTTAGAGTGGAAAAGATGTTTGAGAACATCCAGTCTAAACTTCCTGGGGCTCCTCAGTTCCTTCTTTGTCTGCTTCCTGAGAGGAAAAACTGTGATATTTATGGTTAGTGATTTGATATTAAATATATCTTGTATTTATGATTGTTGTATGCAATTGTCAAGTGACGCTAATTAATGAAAATTAATTTGACATCAAAGGTCCATGGAAAAAGAAGAATCTTGCTGAGTATGGAATTGTTACTCAGTGTATGGCTCCTACAAGGGTCAATGACCAATATCTGACTAATCTTTTGTTGAAGATCAATGCCAAGGTATATAGTTATTTGGGTTGGTATCCTGGTAATATTGAGCAGCAACTTTCTACATATCCATATTTAGGCCTGTTAAACATCTTGTTTCTATAATTCTATTATATAATAAACCTTTGTAATAGATGAACACCTTCGTGTCCTTTCCCTACCTAGTGGGATAAGGCTTGGTTGTTGTTGTACCCATCTCTGTAATTTTTTTGTTGCTTAGTTAATTTGTCATCAGGCATGCTTTTTCCATTGAATTCTTTTATTGTCCTGCAGCTTGGTGGGTTGAATTCATTGTTAGGCGTTGAACATTCTCCTTCTCTTCCTATTGTTTCCAAAGCTCCCACCATCATTCTAGGCATGGATGTGTCACATGGCTCACCAGGGCAGTCTGATATTCCTTCAATTGCAGCGGTAAATGATAATTGTTTGTGTTTTCTATGAATATACTTTATTTCAGAATAATGTATATGTTGGTGCTAAGTTTAATTTTCTAGATGAAGCCTTACTGTTTTCTGAGTGTTTGCCTGCATGCTTAATGCCTAAATATGCAGGTGGTCAGCTCTAGACAGTGGCCTCTAATATCAAAGTATAGGGCATGTGTTCGTACCCAATCTCCAAAGGTTGAAATGATTGATAATTTGTTCAAGCCAGTATCTGAAAAGGAAGATGAAGGCATCATGAGGTTGATTAATTTGTACATTGTAGTGTAATCACTAGATCATGATTCTCCCTCTCTAATAGGTGGAAATGATTATTAAACTAGTATGTCTTGTAGTAAGAGCAAGTGTTTTAAGTAGTCTATTGGCAATTGTATTAATTTTTACTGTATATTTGTTTTTTTTCTTGTTGGTCTATGTTAAAAGAACTTTCTAGCTTGATGGGTTTTATCAACTGCAGGGAACTTTTGATTGATTTCTATACAAGTTCTGGGAAGAGAAAACCAGATAATATAATCATATTCAGGTGATTTTTCTTTAAGAGCACTACTACTATTAATTGTTTTCTATTGTTTTTGTAGTTTGGTAGTTAGAACTGCAAATGTTTGGAGTTTTTACTATATGTTATAATTGGTGTTTCTGTTATTTGTTTATGTTTGATATGATATGTTTTTAGGCAAATGTTCAGTGGTGTGTTAAATAAGGGTATGAGAAGTATTGCTGATTCAAATAATAGTTTCTTGTATATGGAACTTTTTTGTGGTTTTAAGTGAAAAATCTTGACATGATAGGTGCCATTACCCTCTAGGCCCTGAGTATAGATTTTCATAACATTGTTGTTAGCCTGGCGTCTGAATTTCATGTATTAGTGAGGTGCAATATTCATTATTATGTCTGCTTTTCAACTAGTTTTAAAATCATTTATATGCATTTACTGTCTGACGCTTTTCTTTGTTTATTTAAACTAAAGCTTGAAAAATATAATTTTTATCTGCTTTTTTACTTGCTTTATGTAACAAATAGTTGGTGAGATTTGTTATTGCTTTCATCTTATGAAGATATATAAACTACAATAAAGTGTAAATCTTTATGTTGCAAATAATAACCATACAATATGTAGTCTAAGATAGGAGGACTAGTGGGGGGTAAGTAGAGCAAAAATGTATCCAAATACTCTTTGCAATGGCATGAAGTTTGTCACCTAAAACAAATGTCAAAAGCTTCCATGTGGCACAATCTTTACTTTTCTAGATTTATTTTTCTTTGTTTTTGCAGTTGTCATTTCAAAATTCCTGCCTCCCAGTTGCCATCCAAGTTTACAACTGTGCCAAACCAATTATGATATTTGGCTGCAGTGTCAGTTTTAGTACCTATAAACTGCATTTATTGTTATAAATTGCATGTTCATTTTTTGTTAGTACCATTAGATGATGTCATTGATCGTTCTTGATAATATTTTATATATTTCTATAAAATGCATTGAAGCATGTTTGTTTTGCTTTATAGTGCGATTCTTAACTCCTCTGATGGAACTGAACATGGTGTTTTTTTTTTCTGTTGAATATAGGGATGGTGTTAGTGAATCACAGTTCAATCAAGTTTTGAATATTGAACTTGATCAAATCATTGAGGTTCTTAAGCTGATCAACTATGCCATTTAAATATTAAACATTTTTGTCATGAATGGATAATCTTGACTTTGAACTTTTTAGGCATGTAAATTTCTTGATGAAAAGTGGAACCCCAAATTTGTGGTAATTGTTGCTCAGAAGAACCACCACACAAGATTCTTCCAGCCTGGATCTCCTGATAATGTTCCGCCCGGTAAGTGTCGTTTTTAGAATTTCCAGAAGATTCTAGTAATTTTTTGGACATGGTCTTTTCGCTTTTAATTAACCTGTTGTTTTACAGGAACTGTTATTGACAATAAAATTTGTCATCCTCGAAATTATGATTTCTACTTGTGTGCACATGCTGGAATGATAGTGAGTATCCACTGTATTAATTTTTTTATCTTTTTAATTTTGTTGATATGGTTCTGTATATTATTTTCCTTTTTGTAATTATGAAGTTGCATTATTGTGGCTTGTGTACCATATTGTAAGACTTCTTTCCCTTCTTGATATCTGTCTGAAATGTGCATGTCTTTTCTTTTAGACTTATCTACTGTCTGAAATGTGCATGTCTTTTCTTTTAAACTTGAAGTGGGAAAATGTTGCTATCTGGTTTCTTTTTGCCGATCGTCTGATAGAACTAATGTTTGCTTCAATATTTACTTATTTCTATTTGAAGATGTAGTACTGAATAATGGTTGAAAGATACTTATTTCCATTTAAAAATAGGGACATCTAGTGATAGTAAAGTCTTGTTTTACGAATCTTCAACCACATGGTAGTAATTGTGTTCACCATCACCTTGCTTTATTCTTCCAGTAAAATGGGGAAGACTTCCTATATCAAGTTTCACTTCATCGTTCCCCTTGTATGCCTTGTGTGTTGTTTCTATTTCTGGCTGCCATATTATAAATTGTGTCAGGCTTCTACCATACTTCTTTGTACTTGTTTTCAGTTTGATTTACATGCTCTCTATCTTGATGTAGAACTGGAAGTTCTAAATGGTTGGCACCCAGCAGAAATGACCTCTTTATTCTTCCTTTAGTATAATCAAGTGGTGTGAATATATGGAAGGCTCTACCTTCTTCCATACCTCTTTCCATTTATATTTTTAACCTATTACCTCAAAATGAAATGATGTTGGTAGACCAAGTTATATGGGGTGGGAAATGATTATGCTTAAGACCTAGTTACATGACATGCTTTCATCTGGGTTGACATGTCTGTGTAAGAACTTATATTAACTTTTGTTTTTTCCATTTTGAAATTTCCTGCTCAGGGTACCAGCAGGCCTACACACTACCATGTTCTGCTAGATGAGATTGGTTTCTCTCCCGAGGATCTACAGGAGCTCGTCCATTCTCTATCATATGTGTAAGTGGAAGTTTGGACCTATTTGATTGCATTAGACTGATGTCTTAAGGTATCAGTTAAGATCAATATAAATTAATTATTTGTTTTGACAGGTATCAGAGGAGCACCACTGCCATTTCTGTTGGTAAATTCTTGCACAGAATTTATTTATTTATTTATTTAGATAGATAGATGGGTACTGCTATGTTGTGATTAATGATTGAAACATGCTATATTTCTCTAGAGGTGCCTACTATTTTCTGTAAACTTTGTATTTTGCCTTCTCATAACATCTCTCTCTCTCCTTCCCTGCAGTTGCTCCAATATGCTATGCACACTTGGCTGCAACTCAGTTGGGGACGTTCATGAAATTTGAGGACAAATCTGAGACATCTTCAAGCCATGGTGGACTGACTGCTGCTGGAGCTGTTCCTGTCCCTCAGTTGCCCAAATTGCAGGAGAATGTCTGCAACTCAATGTTCTTTTGTTGAGGCCTATAAGCTGCCTCTTAGACAAGCGATGACAGAATGCTGTACATAAAACTATGTTCCAATCTAGCTTCTTGTGGACACAGTTCAATTATGTGGTAGACTTGACCTTGCTAGCCATAGGTTGGGAAGATCTTTTATATGAGGGGAGGCATTTTGCACATGCCTTCTCGTGTGTCAAATCCTTTCTATTTTGTGGTAGGTGAAGTATTTATGGTGTTTTACCCATGGCTTCTCGTTGCAATATATAATGTTATGCTTTTTCTTCATGTTTGAAGTTTAAGGCGTGTCATTTTACACCACCCAGTGTTGCGATTGGACTTCATAGAACATGCATATTTGCACCCATGGCTCGACTTAAAAGACAAGAAAAACAAATAGAGGTGAGAAATGTAAGGAATGAAGTCTAAGTCAATGAAAGTCTAAGTCGGCTAAGTTTAGATTACTTACCCAATGCATGGTTTCTACGAGGGTTCAATGATGGCTATCTTGCTAATGTTCTTTGGCTAACCATAAACATAAACACCTTAGTATTTGCTTACTATCAGAACACATGTTAATCATGGGTTATTCAAGAGAACAAACACAAGCCCTGTACATACATACTAATGAAAACCCACAAAATTCCAGCTCAACAATCAGAAAATTAGATGATAGGAAACTCTTCAGAAAAGCTTAATCCATTTCATTCCTTTTCATCCCTCATGTTCTAATTCGTATGTGTTTGGGAGTCTGTCTTTTATAGCTTAAGACCTTCCCAGAGTTGCTAGATCTCAACCATGGTCATATTGGAGCAAAATTAGTCATTGAATAGCAGTCCAATGATCAAGTTTGCTGACATGTCAAACTCTTTGCTCATACATCGAACGAATCCTTGGTCTTTCTTTTGACAAGAATAATAGACTCCTTCCTCTTCTCCAAGTTAATAGTGTGACTTTGCTATTTCTTGGATTTTCACCTTGTAAATTAATCGTAAACTGTCTAAACATAATTAATACAACACCTCCCAACGTTTATAAGTAATACTAGTCCAACTGATATAAGAGTGATAACCAATAATTTTGACCAAGCATAATTCACAACCTTCAATAGTATAATCAGTTGCTATCATTGAACAACATGTGAGCTGAATAAATTTAATTTGAATTGACCAAAAACAAACAAACAAACAAACAAAGTTTTAATACTTGTAACTACAGTCGCAATCAAGTGGCTTAGAATAACACGGCGAAAGGATGGATGTTGTGCAAAAACGTGTAAGCACCATATGCCATAAGGCTAACATAAGCAAACATTGCAAACACAAGTATCATCAAGCCAAGCAAGATCATATTTTACCAGCTTCATCGGCTTTCAACTATGCAATAGTTTAGTTAGTGATAATGTGATCTAAAAGAGATACCGGTTTTATTATAATTTTGTTCAGGCTTTGTAAAATTTACGTTATTCTTTTTATTTGGAACGTAAGGGGTATATTTTGTGAGCAACATTTGTCATATTGAATTTTGATGATAACCAAACAAAGGATTCCGCACCAAGAAGACAAGAACAAGTTCACAAGGAGTACTCAAGACTTATAGGCTTTTACTTATCATTGTAAGAGTAATTAATTGCTTAAATCACCTAGCAAGCTTTTTATTTTAATCTTACAAAACTATTCCTA
This sequence comes from Styphnolobium japonicum, assembly GCA_023212625.1. Taxonomy (NCBI): domain Eukaryota; kingdom Viridiplantae; phylum Streptophyta; class Magnoliopsida; order Fabales; family Fabaceae; genus Styphnolobium; species Styphnolobium japonicum. Next base: position 11,039,830 of record JALBWW010000010.1, read on the forward strand.
AAATAAGGTTTGATAAAAAGATAGTTATCTTTAAAAAATGCTTTGGAAAGAAAGATTTTTTAACTTATCAAAAATGAGTTTTTAAGTCACTTGTAGTCGACTACAAGACTGATGTAGTCGACTACACAGATGTAAAATGTTAAGTTTGCAACGTTTTCCAAAAGTCAGAACAAACTTGTAGTCGACTACACAAGTATTGTAGTCGACTACCAATAGGCAAAACCTTGAAATGCCTGTCATTTATAAATGTCCCGAGGATTCTTGTAGTCGACTACAATGCTGAGGTAGTCGACTACAATGCTGATAAAAATACTTTTGTTAAATACATGTTAACCCGAGGACATTTGTAGTCGACTACCAAAGTTATTGTAGTCGACTACATCGTTTTAAAAAGTTGTTCCTTTTAAAAGCGCATAAACCAGAAGAGACATGTAATCGACTACATAATATATGTAGTCGACTACATAATATCTTTGATCATATATCTCAGATGCCTTTGCGTTCGGAAAGAGTCCGAGAGCTATTGTAGTCGACTACATTGTTGTTGTGCTCAAATCCTTTGGATGAAGCAACAACTTCTAGACTATAGACTTAAGCTTGATCACATCCCTATAAGATGTGATAACACTAGTGCAATTAACTTGACTAAAAATCCCATAATGCACTCTAGAACCAAGCACATTGAAATTAGGCACCATTTTATAAGAGATCATGTACAAAATGGAGATTGTGTAGTTGAATTTGTAGAAACAACAAAACAACTTGCTGATATCTTTACCAAACCACTTGCAAAAGGAAATTTCTTTTTTATAAGAAGAGAACTTGGAATGATTGATCACAGTTGCATTTAAAGACCTTGTTTCTATTTCATTGTTATACAATTTTTTTTTATTTCAATTACTGACTTAGGCATCGGAGGTTTCCCTAAATTTGTTTTGCAGGTAATCCTAATATAGCCTAAGTCCCCCAATTTAGATTGATGAAGTTTTGGATAAATTGATTAAGCTAAAAAGTGTTTTCAGAAGCAAGGTAGTCGACTACACAGATATTGTAGTCGACTACACACAGGTAATGAAGCTTCTCTCGTGCAATTTTATTTTTCCAGAAAGCATTGGTAGTCGACTACACAGGTAATGTAGTCGACTACAATTACAGTTTTTCTTTAAAAACTGAAAATAAAATCACAGAAGCTCATTGTAGTCGACTACACAGTGCAACATGTTGCAACAGAAGCAACTTGTAGTCGACTACAAGTTGGGCGTAGTCGACTACAATCGCGGGTTTTAAATACCCCACGGCAGCCATTCTTCTCATTTCTCCTTCTTCTCTCCTGCGACCCACTCCCCTCTCTCTCTCTCAAATCTCTTCCCAAACCCTAGCCGTCCAATCCCTCCACCAAACCCTCCTCTCACTTCATCTTTTCATCATCATAATGGCAAGCTCCTCCTCTGCTCCCAAACGAAAGAAAACCACCCATAGCCATGTCTCAATTCCTCCAACCCTCAATCTGCGACGGTATTTCACCAAGGAAGAGCAGATGATCAAGTTCACCAATGACTTTCAATCTCGTCCTATAGTGGCACCCCGCTATCTAGATGAGATCTTTCTACGGATTGAAGGTTTCGCTCTTCCGCATTTGCTCAGAGATTTGCAACTCGATGCCTTCACTAGGATTCTCTGTCCGATTTACCCACAATTGGTGAAGGTATTCTTTTGCAACTTCAAGTATCATAATAAACGTATTTTCTCTGAAGTCAAGAAGATTAAGATAGATCTAGGCTTTTCTGAACTCGCTGAACTCACCAACATTCCCCTTATCCCCGGCTGTAGTGAAGAGAGTTTAGAAGATTTTGAGAAAACTGCAGCAACTTGGAGTGTGCTTAGAGAAGGTGGACCATTTCCAACCTCTAGGTTTAAAGTAGGATATTTATCTGTTGAGAATCGGCTACTTCATTATATTTTGTGCCGAGTTTTGCTTCCGAGAAATGGGAACTATGCCACCGTTTCTGAAGAAGATTTGCTATACATGTGGGCACTAAACAAAAGAGTGAAACTCAACTGGGCTTATCGCATCATGAAGCATATGGAACGTGTCTCTGAGAAACCTGGACCTGCACTTCCATACGCCATGCTGATAACCAAAATTCTAGAAAAGTTTAATGTGCCCTTGGAAGGTGAAAACTCAATTACGGTCACCGATGCTAACCGGATCCGTGAACAAAACCTTAGGAAAATGGGCTTGAAGAAGGTTGACATGCATTGGGTACGAGACGCTGAAGATGAGGAGTTTGATGATCAGTCCACTCACCACCACATGGAGGAAGATCAGCCACCATCTAACGCTTATCCTTCAGGACCAATGCCGGACTACTCTCACGGCATAGCCGAGATTATGACTGGCTCCACACCGACCTCCTTTGTGAAAGAAAACTTATTTGGGAGGGTAGTTGCTATGGAGACTCATCTTCACTCCATGGATGCGCGGCTTGAACGTCTTGAAACCTCAGTTGGAGACTTGACTTCCCAAATGACCGATGTCACCTTCCAGCTAAACCAACTGACCATTCCAGCAGATGATCCTACTCAACATGAATTGGCTGGCTCAGATGATGAGGATGAGGACGATGATGGGGCTTAGACTTTTCTTAGGATTTCTCTTTATTTTCTCTCATTATGTTTTGAACAAATCCAAAGTTTATGACATTTAGTTATTTGATGTTGAACAAGTTAAATGTTTGATCTTTGATTGACTTAATGCTTTGATTGCTATTTAATTTCTCTCAAAGTTTATCGTGGCTATTTCGTTACCCTTTTTTTTGATAATGCCAAAAGGGGGAGAAATATGTTAAATGAAATGGAATGAATATGCTTATATGACTAAATAACATTGCTAATATATATTTCATAATGAAGGTACAATGTTATAAATAAAAAATTGAAATGCTCCTATTGTAAAACTAAGGGGGAGTCAATACAATATGAAACCGCTCCTGCTGCGACATTTCCTAAACTCTGATTATCAAAGGGGGAGATTTTGTTTATTTATTTCTTTTTATTACTGACATTTCTCACTCCACAGTTATATTGTTTGTCATCATCAAAAAGGGGGAGAATGTGAGCAACATTTGTCATATTGAATTTTGATGATAACCAAACAAAGGATTCCGCACCAAGAAGACAAGAACAAGTTCACAAGGAGTACTCAAGACTTATAGGCTTTTACTTATCATTGTAAGAGTAATTAATTGCTTAAATCACCTAGCAAGCTTTTTATTTTAATCTTACAAAACTATTCCTAAAATAAGGTTTGATAAAAAGATAGTTATCTTTAAAAATGCTTTGGAAAGAAAGATTTTTTAACTTATCAAAAATGAGTTTTTAAGTCACTTGTAGTCGACTACAAGATTGATGTAGTCGACTACACAGCTGGAAAATGTTAAGTTTGCAACGTTTTCCAAAAGTCAGAACAAACTTGTAGTCCTTGTGTAGTCGACTACCAATAGGCAAAACCTTGAAATGCCTGTCATTTATACATGTCCCGAGGATTCTTGTAGTCGACTACAATACTGAGGTAGTCGACTACAATGCTGATAAAAATACTTTTGTTAAATACATGTTAACCCGAGGACATTTGTTGTCGACTACCAAAGTTATTGTAGTCGACTACATCGTTTTAAAAAGTTGTTCCTTTTTAAAAGCGCATAAACCAGAGGAGACATGTAATCGACTACATAATATCTGTAGTCGACTACATAATATCTTTGATCATATATCTCAGATGCCTTTGCTTTCGGAAAGAGTCCGAGAGCTATTGTAGTCGACTACATTGTAAGTGTAGTCGACTATATGCATTCTTTTGATAATAAACTCTCATGTTTTTAAAAGTCAGAAAGGCATCGTAGTCGACTACAACAGTTGTGTAGTCGACTACACACGCTCCAAAAACTTTTCCAACGGCTAGTTTGAATATTGTTTTAATACCTACCTACTACCCAACGGATCAAAAACTTGTAAGAGCTATTTATAGCTCATCTAAATTAAGTTTCAAACATACCCAAGATCATAAATTCATTTTGAAAGAGCTTTTTCTAATCTTCAGTTCATCATACTCTGTTTTCTATTTGAAAAAGCTTGCTTAGTGATTTGATCATATACTCATCTGTTCTTCAAGTTGTATATCTGCTCTTGTGAGAGTTACAATCTACCAAAAACCATTAGATTATCTTGTGTAAATTGAAGGAGAGAAAATCCTTGTTGTATTGAGGGAAACTCTTGCACATAAAGGGTGGAGGATCCCATACTAAGTGAAGAGTGCTCTATATTGTAAGGGTTTTTATCAAGCACCCAAGTTAGAAGCTTGAAGTATGGTTGAAATCTCGGGTGGATGATCTCGAGGACTGGACGTAGATCACAAGAAGTGATTGAACCAGTATAAATCTTGTTTGCATTCTCTCAACCCTTATCTTTTACTTATAAGTTATATTCTATCAACTTATCTAACTTGATGTTTTTAATGTTGTGAATTCTTGTCTTATACTTTCTGTATTAAAAAGCTCATTAATTTTAGTCATTATCCTTTGCAAGTCCATTGATTTTAAATAATTAGCATCATTAAAATAAACCTTGCGAAAGTTTTTGAAAACTCAATTCACCCCCCTCTTGAGTTATTGAAGCCACTTGGTAACATATTTGGGTTAGCATTCGTGTCAACTAATACCAAGTTTCTTGGTGAGGCATTAGTATAATTAATTCCCTTTTAAGTGTTGGCCCATGATTCGAACATGAGTAATTTTGTAGAAATTAACTTGGTGCATTTTGATTTTGACAAGCACATCTACAATGTTCTAGAGGTGAACATAACAAAAATTTGACAAAGAGTAGTGCGCAAAATAAACCAAGAGCTTGAGGATCAGAGGAAGGTTTTCATGATTCTGCACAAGCAAGTAGAGCGCAGAACTAGTTATTTTATTCAAACCAAATTCATTCAGTAACATAGACAAACTGCAAGAAAGACATTATTTACTTACTGCAACTACACCACAACCATGCATTTGCCTGGAGATACACATAGATAGTAAAAACGCACAAATTTAAACCAAACTTGAAGTCTCATGCATGCAATAGTGGTTTCATGCATTCGTCTTAGGCAATATCACCTGTTTCAAGAACATTTGCAGCAACTGTAATGAGCAGAAGCTATGCCTAGATGCTGGTAAATCCATGGTTTCTATGTTCATGGACCATGAGTCATGGTACAACTTTTTTCTTCCATTTTGGCTGTCTAATTTTCGAAACCTGCAGTGTGTCATAATTTGGTGCTTTTCGCGAGTATCAATTATCAAATAATGCCAAAAGTTGCTTCATCTATCTGAACAGAAAACCATTGCATTAAATAACTTTTTTCCCTTTTAATACGAAGAACCATGAATTCTGCCCCAAAGTTACCTCCATAAATCGCATTTAAATAAATGACATTGATATGCTATCATGGTAGTTTCAAGCATATAAAATTAAATCTTGGTAAGAAACATAATCTTCAATATTTTATGACTTTCATATAAAAAGGAAAAAGGTCTGGAGCTTTCCAAAGTCCACCTAAAACATGTAGATAATATGTCAATATTTTAAAAGTAGTGAAGTAAATATGAAAAGGCAAAAAATGAAGTCTGACATATATAACCTAAATCTAATGTCTTTGCTATATGGAGGTCCAAGCCAAAGCTGTGGCCAAAAGCAGAAGGAGTTTAGTATGGCTCATTCTACTTGATGGAAAAGCCTTGTTGGCCACTGCTGGTTCTGGGGCGGGTTCTTCAACATTTAGTGCAACTCTCATTCCCTGAAAGCAGAAGCCTCTGCCACTGAGGAAATAATATGGCCTTGCCTCCAAGAGCTGGAAAACATCTCGCCCTCCTCTTGTGATGTTGTTTATGAAGCCTGTGTCAATGCAATTCTCATAACTTGTTTTGTTCACCTCCAGAACATTGTATATATGCTTGTCAAAACCAAAATCTAAGTGCACAAAGAGAAACTGGTTAACAAACAGCTTTGGAAAAAGATATATAAAATGCTCATATTGAAGGGAGCTTACATAGCCAATCACCCTTGTAGAAGTGCTCATGACTTGCCCACTGTGTGAAGTTAACTTCTGGTGCCCATGTATACCTTCCTCCTCCAACCCTGTGCAGCACAGGGTCTCTGCCCTCAGTTCTGAAAAACCCCATTGTGATGATCATCAATAAGCACATGATTATTTTTCTCTTAACCTCCATTCTCAAACAAAAGTTTGTCTCAAGAATGAAAACCTTCCTATTGTTAAAAGAAAACAAGATCAGATGCATACAATGCTCAAATAGACGGGTTAGTATGACCAATGCACACAGAAGATTTGGCACGAACTCATTTTGGTATGGACAAAAGAGGTCCTTTCATGCTAAGATTCATGTGGGTATAATCATCTCAAAAGTGTGTTTGAAATTGGCCTTTTGGAGCCAGATTTTGTGTTTGTACCAATTTGGCTCATCCAAATGGAAAGTTTCTGTACAACCAAAACATAAGCAGCTTGTTTGCTTCATCTGCCTATAACTACCCGATCATGCTTTTCTAGTTTCAATCATCCGAGTAATTTTTTGTTTCATTTTTGTCAAAGGAAAACCAGCATAAAAATCATGCATGCATTCAGGTTTGGCAACAGTTGCCAAAATCACACGAGCACTTGCTCACTCTTTTTTGTGGTCTCAACCACATAACTCATCAATTCTACGTTAGTTCAAGCACTAAAATCACAGATACATTTGCTCACACATTTAGGTTTGTTTCTTCTACATTCTTTTTCTTTTTTCATTTTTCAATCAGCATCACGACGAATGGTAAGGTTGCAATTGGCCAATTTCGTTTTTCAATCTTCAACACATTTATGCATCATAAGATAACTAATTTGAGGGCGAATCTCCTAGCAATTCAAAAACAAAGTGTATAAAATGGGTTAACATTGTTTACTTTTTGAATTTAAATTTAATTTTAATCAACTTGTAAAGTTTCTAAACTTTTCATTATCATCCAATCATGTACTGACACATCGTTAAAAGTGTTAGACTTTTGAAGTAGTTGTTATAATAGTCAAACTCTTTTATTGAGTTGGCAATACATGATTGGGTGACAGTGTAAAGAAACTTCACACTAACAGTAAATCAAAATTAAACTCTTATCTTTTATGTACAAAATTTCTAATAACAAATAAAAAAGAAACTGCATTTCATATGTGGGAATATATATATATATATATCAACTAATGAGAAAATGTTTTGGTGTCTCATTAATTTATTTTTTATGGACTTCAATTCTGCATCCGATCACAATTTCATTCAATATTCTTTTTTTGACTACGTAGTGCCACTCATATAGTATATATTTTTATTTAGAGGATAGGGGATTAATAAAATTTATACAAAGAGACTCAAATTTTAAAACAGTAAACTAACTGTTATTTCAAAAACTTCAAAATCTTAACCAAGAATTTTCTCAAAATAAAATTCATATTTTAAAACAGTCTAAAGGTTAGAGAAAAAAAAAACAACAAAAAGAATACGCCAAACGGTGCCGTTTAACATTTCAATTTCCCAAATTCTGACACGATGAATCCCTAGCTAGCTTTCAATTTCTCGTCACCTCTCCTTAGCCGTCGCCACCATAGGTAAATGGTTCACGATCTCTTGAACTTGGCTTCTTCCTTCGATCAGTAATAGTAAATGGAATTTAATCTCTTATTGTATAGGTAGAAATTTCCCAAAAAAAATAGTGTATTTGTGATTGATATAATTTTTTTTTATTTACTAATCAGTGATTGATACTGAGCAAGGAGTAATTAGGAGTAAATTTCCAAACTTTATCACCAATGTAATTTTGGGTAACCCATATATATACATGTTGTTATGATAAAGTGTATATCTGTATAGTGTATCACTTTTTGCTTCTGTATCTCTTTTTTTTCTTTTAGTTTTCTATCTGAATTTCTTGTCCCTTTTTCTTAAGCTTTTTACATGTTATGAGCATCCAAGTATGGTCAAGTAAAAGGGTTTTCATTGATTTTGAGAATGATGATAAAATATTTGTAATTTTGTATCTATATCCCTCTCTTACTATGAATTGAATGAAGCACTTTACAAAGTAGGAATCCTTAGTCTTCACCAATATCATTCCTGCTTGTGTACTAAAAAATTCATTATTAATGTTCAGCAACATAAATTGAACTTTGAAAGAGTCTGGTTGATATATATTGCAGGTTGTAGAGATGGGGCAAGAAAGTGGCAAGAGGAAGAGGCCAAACATTATGGTGACTGGGACACCAGGGACTGGAAAGACGACAATGTCGTCTGCTCTAGCTGAAGCCACCCAACTCCGCCACATCAAAATTGGAGAATTGGTCAAAGAGAAGAACTTGCATGATGGCTGGGATGATGAGCTTGATTGTTATGTTACTAATGAAGACTTGGTAATCTACCAATTTATATACCAAAGATAAATTTCTTGTATCCTGTTGTTTTGTGTGCTATTGGTAACTTGGGTGTGTAAGACTTAAGTTCAAAGTACTGTTACTGAGGTTAGGGTCAGTTCAATTTGTTACCGGGGTTGGGGTTTGTCTTATAGATAAGGTCCTACGAAATACCCCCTACTCTTTAAAATAGCTTATGGATTTGATGGATTTCTTATGAATTCATTTTGTTTTGAGGATGTGTATAGATAGTAGAGCCAATCAATTTAATAAAGACTGACTGATTGCATGAGAATCAATGGAGGGGATAAAAAAAAAAGTGAAGATTGTTACTTACAATATTTTATTTCAGTTTTTAAGTTAGATTTTAGATGGATAATTTAGGAAAAATAACATATTAACATAAAATGACTGATTTTAAACTACATTATGGCTTCCTTTATTGATAGCAAAGATGTATGCTACTTAATATTGTATTGTCTTCTGAATCAATTTCTAATGTTACAATCTTCTACATACCCCATTGGTGAAAGTAGCTTATTGCTATAGGTGGGAGTCTGATCTGATTATATGAGACTTGTATCTGATTCAGCCCATTGTTGTCCAATTAAGTATTAAGACATTTTAGTTTCATGTTGAACTACTACCTGGAACAGTAGTGTTGTTGAATTACATGAAACAATTTTGATGTTGTCCTCCTCGCTGCGGATGTGTATCTTGAGCATGTTGCCAGATCATATATGGATCTTATGGTTATATCTGGTATGGATTTTGTAGGTTTGTGATGAGCTTGAGGATGTTATGGAAGAGGGGGGAAACATTGTGGACTATCATGGCTGCGATTTCTTTCCTGAAAGATGGTTTGACTGTGTGGTTGTACTTCAAACTGATAACACTGTGTTGTATGACCGTTTGAGCAGGAGGTAGAGGAGCACTTGCTTATGTTGTTAAATGTTGATTCTAAAAGTCTATTATTGGTTTCCTCATGAACTTACTTTCTCCAACTCTGTAACAGAGGGTACTCAGATTCAAAGCTTTCCAACAATATTGAATGCGAAATCTTTCAAGTTCTGCTTGAGGAGGCTAAAGAAAGCTACCCGGAGGATAGACTGGTTGCAATGAAGAGTGATACTATTGAAGACATTAGTAGAAATGTTGCAACTCTGACAGATTGGGTCAGAAATTGGCATTCTCCATCCTAGTCACAACAAAATCAATACAAAAATATCAGTACTTGGTGCATACCGTGGTTTTATCTTGTGTCTTCTTGCTTGTACTGGTACCTGTGTGATTTAATTCCAAGTTTTGGGGTAATGAACATATGATTCAACTCATTTAGGAAGTGAGCTGATTGGTGCTGAAGTTGAATTGATGGGGCTGCAATTAGACCAACTCAAAATGATGATATTCTAAAGTTCAATACTTGAGATGAAAATAAGTTAACTCAAGACAGAAAATTTTTATTTATTTTTTTATTACATTGGAGGTGCAAGCACCTGGGTAAGGGAGGAGGAAATGTGATCTTTTGGAGGATTGAACCTTGACATGAACATCACACCTAAGTGTTAAAACTTGTGCTGGGGTCAATCGAGCTACAAGCTCATTAGCAACTCAATGTAGAAGTTAATCAATTCAAAAGTCACTTGCAATCCAAGATTAAAATGATCTCACTCAAAAGCTGAGTCAGTCAACTCAAATCTTGAAATCCATCAGCAATGCTTGAAATTGCATGCAAACGGTCCAAATTTACGAAAAAAACGCTATAGTAACCTCAACAACAGTGAGAACTGGAACTACGGTCCAAAGGATCCAATCATTGGAACTAAACACAAACAAAAATCTCAAAATTAAAGAAAAAAGAAAGCGAATCAAGCTAACTAAAACATATACTCTATTTGAGTGCTTGTATTAATATTTGTAAATGCACTCATTCAATGAGTGTTCATGATGTGAATCACTTGTTAGCACATACTGGCTGTGTCAAACTTCAATTTCTACTAGGTTCATTCTTTTAACTAGTGAGTTGTGCTGCTATGTGAAAGTTTTTTAGTTGAGCTTGAATAAAAAAACTAGTGGGTTGTGCTACCATGTGAAAGTTTTTTGTAGAGCTTGATTTTTATTTTGTACGATTAAGAGCATGTTTTAATTAGCTTTAGCATGAATAGAAATTAAGTCCCTCCTTGAGGGATCTTAAGGATGCATTCTCATATTGGCTTGGTGCATTTAAAATAATTAATTTCCTTACGTGATAGCTTAAGGTTTTAACCTAAATAGGTAAGGTATAGAGTACACTTTTTTAACTACTAAGTCAACCATTGAATCAGTTGAGATTGAATATAAGCCAAAGTACATACTGATGATTGAAAAATCAATATATGTCAAAATTGAATACGTATTGTGGAGATGGAAAAAAATTGTTTGGAAACGTTTCAAATAAATGAAGAACATAACTGATTTCAAAGGCACATAACAACAACAGATAAGATTATGTTACCCAAACCATCAAAATCCATCCCAAATATACCTAGATTGCGTTACAAGAAACTTTAGAGTCCAAAAACGTTGTCTTGGACCTCGTAACCAAAAACACTAATAAAACCACACAGCAAGGATCATGAATTATAAACTCCCCACAGCCAACATGGTTATTTCAAAGAGTAAATGCATCACAGAAATTACTAAGTAATGTATGTTAACACACTTGAGAAATTCTTAGGCATACCTAGAGAAATATTTTAGGCCAATGAAAGAGTGATATGTGAATAAAATAAAATGGGCCCATCACTCTTTTATTTTATCCTCATTTTATTTTATCCACATGTCACTCTTTTATTAGCTTAGAATATTACTCTAGGTATGTCTAAAATTTTCTCTAACACATTTACCTGCAAGCAGTTGCTGCAAATTGTGGTTGCGGTACACAACTCAAGGGCGACAGTGAAAATTTGAAGCGATAAATTGGCTTGATAATTTGATATGCTGCTTCAAGGGAATGAGAAGGAATAAAAGAGATGATTTTAAGTCTGGTCATGTGCTATTTACTTCACCACTTTGAAATTAACTCCTCATTTAACAAAGCAAAAATTATACTCCCTTTCTTGTTTTAGACATTATTTGCAACATTTTATCAAATACCTAAGTAGCATATCAATTGACACAAATAAAAGAAGTAGTGTTAGCTCTGGCAAATAAATGCTTCAACTATAGAAATAGTTTATACAAATATGCAATGACATGCTTAATAAAATTAACATATCATTCAACATGGGACAAAACTTCTCTAACGATTTAAGGGTAAAGAGAGAATGACTAGACTTTAATAAAATTTTAAAGAAAAAAATAAAATAAAAAAGAATTAACAACAAAAATTAGAAACAGATAGTGATTTTCTTGTTAACCGATTCGTAATTTCAAAAATTTGTCATATAACACACGGATTCCATATTTGATTTTACATATTTAATGTGGTGTAGCATAGTTAATGAGACACAAGTACGCTACTCCATTATTCATAATAAAATTATTGCAATGTAATAGAAAATTTGAAGTAATCGTTTGTGGAGGGGAGTAGAGGACATTAAGAAGTAATCGTGGGTCGAGGGGAGTAGGATACATTAAGAACTAACCGTATATTTATTGGATTTAATTTTAATTTACTGTCAGTGTAAAAATTTTTCACATTGTCATTTAATTATGTGCTGACACATCATTAAATGAGTTAGACTTTTTAGGTGATTGTTGTGATAGTCAAACTCTTTTAATGATTTGGCAACACATTATTAGATGACAGTGTAAAGAAACTTTACACTGACGGTGGATCAAAATTAAACTCATATTTATTATATTTTGTTACATTTCTCTTAAGAAAATAATAAATTTTTGGTGTCTATCATAAGTATTCTCCCACTCTTTAGATGTAAAATTAATCTTAACTATTGTCCTCCTTTTAAGGTCGTAAGTCACTCACCACTTCAACCAATCAATTTTAGTGTCATCTGTTTAAAACATAATTAAAAACTTTTAAGTGAAAAACTTTGGTTCCTAAAAACTAATGGTTGCCAAAACATAACAATTTGGTATAATAAAAATTATTATCAGATAAATTAATTGTGCGCATTAAGTTACTGTAAGATTCTCTCTTATTGTTCAAATTTGTCAAGATATAATCATAAAGTACAACCCTTCCCCTCTTTTCACCCCTTCCAAGAAAGAAAAAAAAAAACAAGGGCCTTCTTTTTCTTTTGTTGTAATGTTCAAAACTTCTAGTCTATGAGCTATGTAAAACATCTGGAGACTAGAAAAGGCGCCTCCCTAAGAAAATCCCAACATTTCCTCCTTCATGGTCTAGTTAAAAATCAAACAACTTCAAAATTGGCCCTCTTTTCGATTTATGGTGGCGTCCGAAGTTCATGATTTAGGCTTAAGGAACCCAAGGGAGAAACCCTTCAGGACTTTCTTAAAGAGAAACAAGAAACAAGAAGGCAAGGATGGCACACAAATCTTGAAGAGAGAGAGAGACAAAGGGATGAAAATAGTTCGAAGATTTTCCTTTTCCCTTCCCGGTTAAAATTTCATCAAATTATTGTTACTCATAGCAGAGAACACTTTCCTCTAGTTGAAGGCAGAGAATAATTTTATTTTTGTAAGCCATAACGGAGACAGATAAATCATAAATCATAGAACAAGTAAGGCCAAAATTCAGAGATCGAACACTATGATCCGAATGTATCACAAATCAGATTCAGATTTATCCTCTTTACGAGGTGCAAACTGCCTGCAAAGACGAGATCGCGTCCACGGATCAAGGGGTGCTCTCTGTGGTGGTTGAGGAGTAGGTGGCTTTGACTGCCTAAGCTCATTTTCTCGGTCAATGAACCTGTTCCAATGCATATTAAAAAAAATAATCTTATATTAAAATAATAAATATGAATAATATTAAAAACAATAAATAGTATTTCATATTATGAAAGTACTTGGGGGTAGGGATACATATAAGGGGTAGGATAGAATCCCCCCAAATTTTTTTTTTATAAAAAGGGCCAATCTCAATCTCCTCATTCTAAGCAACCCGAAAGATTTGATGGAATAAAGGTGTTCACTATAACAGCACGATATCAAGACCAATGAGAAAACAATCACTTTTAATGAAATAAAGCTGGGTTACCCAAATAACAGAACCGAATAAATGAGTTTAGAATAATGACTATAAATAGTTAATAGCGATGTACTCGATATAGGCCATTGGTGCAGCATCACCCACTCGTATACGGGTCCGAAGCAATCTAGTGTATCCACCTGCTCTATCCCTGCATAACATAATGTCTGTTCAGTGTTACAAGTTACAACTTAAGGTCAAAAACTGGCAACTGAAATTACATCAAAAGGTATAATGCTCACTTGTACCGATAAGCCAGTTCTGTAAACAGCTTGTGAAGGACATCATCTCCTCGCACAAAACCAGCAGCGCGCCTTGCAGCACAAAGGGATCCCTAAAACAATTTATGATGTAAACTATAGGCCAATCCAGGTAGTCAAGCTAAATAAACAAATAAATGAAATGGTTACCCTGTTAACAAGTTTAGTCTCAAGACCAAGGTAAAAAAATGTCAACAATTATCTGATTCTAGTGAACTGTACATTGACAAGCAGATCAAAACTAGCAACCAGCAGTGTTGTCAATGGCATAATGCAGCCAATGGCAGTGGACCAAAAATCTTCCATAGTTCTATGGCAGATGGCAGATGGCATCGCAGCCAAAGGTGGAAAAAGGCAGTCATGTAAGCAAAATGTAAAAATTAATAAACACACTCAAGGAAAGTAAATAAAAAGACCTAATAGTTCATATCAAGAACAGCTGTGGTCTGAAAACCGGACCGGACCGGCCGGTCGGACCGGTTCGACCGGGAACCAGTCACCCCACCGGTCCGGTCCACCTCCAAAAACCGGCCAAGTCAAAAACCGGTCAAAAACCGGTGAACCGGTCAAAAACCGGTGAACCGGTCGACCCGGACCGGTCCAACCGGTCCTCTTTTTTTTTTTTTTTTTTAATAAATTTTGCTAATTCAAATAATGTCATTTTGATCTAAAAATTGAATATAAGTCAATCTAAAAAGAATTTTATATAAAATATTTAAACTTAAATTGTATAAAAGCTTATAAACTGAATGTATAATTGATTATATATCTCATTGAACTGAAATTAACATTTTTTTAAACAAAAATAAGTTATAATACTGTTACAGAATACTTTGAACTCTCAAAAAATAAACTGTAAACTATTTTTTATTATTTGTGTTGTTTTTTATAATTTTTAATTTGTTTAATTAGTATATAATATATATTTATATATATATAAATATATTTAATTATACTCCGGTTCGACCACGGTTCAACTACGGTTGAACCATTGAACCTTGAATCAGTCCCCTGACCGGTTCAATCACCGGTTCGGTTTTCAGAACCTTGGAACAGCAAGCATAATGTTTTTCAAGCAAATTAACAGTGTCACAAACTCAAATATAGAAGTACTAAAGGGAAAGAACACAGATGAGGATCCCCCACTTGCCATATCCCCTGACTGAGGAGAAAAAACACCTAAGTACAGATTTGGAGGAAAAAAAACAGTGATGAGCAGATTAGATGAGATAGAGTGTTTTTTTATCCAATTGATGAGTTTTTCAGTCACAGACAAGGTCAAAACTCAAAAGACCTAACTGCCCCTAAAATTCAAAGGCCATTGGATTAAAATAAGGGAAGATGAGTAATTTCCTGTCTGTTGATGCCAATTCAAGATTGCAGCTGCCATAGCCACCAGCTTCCATGGCAGTTCCATGACCAACCTGCCATACCAGGACGTTTTCATGGAAGTAGGACCAAAACCCACCACACCATTCTGCCATGAGGGCTGCCATTGACAACACGGGCAACCATACTAAATGCTTCTTTTTTTTTTGGGGGAATAAGCATACTAAGTGCTTTAATAGTCGCTAATAACATATACAGAGCTTCAATACATTTCAAAGTGCACATTTGGAAATAAGGAAACAGCTACACTTAACCTCGCATGAAGCACAGATTTAGCAAACACAAAAACTATCATATTTCCATGGCATCGACCACCCACTTCACTACTCTTAGAACCTGATAGAGTTTGTTCTTGTTTATAAACACCATTTATTAACTAATATAGACAGAAGTTGTCAACCCAAGCGATAATTCACACATCTTTGAACACAAATAAAAAAGAAACTACTCAACCTATGTTTCCAAGACAGAAAAATCAGTAGAGACCAACAAAACAAAAAAAAGAAAAGGTTTTTATATTAATTGCACAAAAACAATGACTAATTACAAACCTCCTTTCCAAGTTGTACCATATTATCCGCAAGTCTCCGTATCTCTTTCGCCTACAATCCAAATTTACAAACATCTTATACGGAAAATTTTTAGTTACAGACAAAAATAAAAAATAAAAAATAAATAATTTCAAAGTCACCAACTTGTAAAAGGCTATCATTAAAATAAAATAAAATAAAAAATAAAAACATATGGATATGGGGATTTCATTTGTACCTTGGCAACAGTAGTTTCGATGCGCTCGTGCTTCACCAACTGCGAGACCATCGTTCTGAATAAGAAAAACAAAATGGATTGGGTACCCAACCAACCCACTGTTCAGCATCTTTGCAGACAAATTAGAGCTCAGAAAGGAAGGAATTTGAGGTTCAAATTGAAAGTAATAACCTCAACATGGACATCCGGTGACCCGTGGGCCGACCCAGCTTCCTGAACTTGGTCATTTTCGCAGACGCAGACGATAAACCCTACTTTTCTTCCACTATAGAAAACGAAACAGTGAAGCGTAGCAACGAGGGTTTAAGTTAATTTTTAAAAATAAATTTAAGCAACTCAAACTAAAACGAATCCAACTATTAATAATTCGTTTAAACTAAATAAATAGAGTTTAATTTTGATCACTCTTAGTGTAAAGTTGACACCGTCATCTAATAATGTGTAAAGTTAGATTTTCTATGTATTTGTTCTGATAGTCAAAATCATTTAATGATTTGTAAACACATGATTGAATAACGATGTAAAATTTTGACAGTTCATTAAAATTAAATTCAAATAAAATTTTAACAATTCATTAAAATTAAATTCAAATAAATATAATATAAGGTTCACAAAGAAAATGGGTCAATGTACAACCATGGGATATTCCATTTGTTTGTTCTAATAATCTAATTCTCTTACCTGCAAATCTAGCCTTGTTGAATAATCATACCAGATGTCATTAACATTGAATGTCCCAGGTAATATATGGAAAAAAAAAAATAAGTATATGAACATTCACACGCTCATATGTAAAGCCAATATAATTTGTCACCCACTTCGAACATTCTCCTTTTTATAATGTTTTAAATATGAAAATGTGAAAGATATTGAAGGAAAATGGTCTGAAACAGATGACTGACTTTACAGTGAATATTACCGAATTAAGAAATTTTTATTTCTTTTGAAATAGATTCATATTTATAAAATTAAATTATTTTAAAATATTGATATATAAGAATTGAAATTATAGAATAAAAAATTTAAACCAATACTACGGTGAATAAAGAGGAAAAAGTACATCAAAAGAATAAAAATTAAGAAATTTTAGGTGAAAAATAGTGTTTATTTATAAATAGTAATAACTAGTATCATAAAAATAGACATTTTAATTCCATAATCATGGACAAGAGAAGAGAAACACACACTGAGAAAAGTTGTGTATATACTTTTTCAATTTTTTCTTGATCAATTATGTGATAATTTAAAAAATATGATTTATTCATTAAATCAATTATCACAATAAATCATCTCATCCACTATCTATAAAGATGTTCACGATTATAAGAGAGTCACGCACTCTGCACATGACTACGTGATTACTTGATGACACTACAAAATCTACATCTTTTATTTGATTCAATTATTACTGTATATTTTATTTTATTTTATTTTTCTTCTCTTTTTACCTAATTAATTAATCTTCAGAAATTAAAAGAATACGTAATAATATTATATGAAAAAGAAAAACATCGTTTGCACGCTTGGACCCGCATCTAGGACTCCCACCAACATCAAGAAGCTTCTGCTCGCAGGCAATGGTATTCACTACAATTTTATTGATATTGTAAAATATTTAACATTATCAATAAATCATATGTTGTCACCTGTTTCAAAAATAATTAAAAACTTTTAAGTGAAAAGAATTTGGTTAATAAAAACTAATGGTTGCCAAAACATAGCAATTTGGTATAATAAAAAATTACAACAGATAAATTATTTGTGCACATTGGGTTACAGTAAGATTCTGACCTTACTGTTCAAAATTTGGCCGGATATAAAGTACAACCCTTCCCCCCTTTTCACCCCTTTCCAAGAAAAAAATAACGGCCTTCTTTTTCTTTTGTTGTGATGTTCACAACTTCTAGTCTATGAGCTTATGTACAACAAAGTTGGAGACAAGAAAAAGGCAACTCCCCAAGTCTAAAGATCCAGCAAAGAAAGGATGCACTCTATAGCATATAGAATGATCCATCAAAGAAACTTCAAAAGACTTAGCAATCAGCAGCCCTTAGCAGAGGCATAATCAATCCAACCAATATTGAACAAAGAAACAATCTTCCTCTTTGCTTCAAACCAAAATGCAGGCTGCTACTCCAACTTACACACTTAAGTTGTTAAAGAGTTCTTTTCAAAATTGTGGATGGCATCAAAACTCCATGCCATAAGGATTTAGGCATATCACTCAACCTAATTGATGTCCTCTTTCACTATGTTGTGATTTTCTTTAGCACGGAAGTCCTCCAAACTGTGGTATTCTTCTCTGAGCAACTTATCCAGTTCCGGGTGTTTGTTCAAGGGTTCTTTTTGGCTGCGTATCTTGCGAAAGTGGTGAAACGCCCTGCAATAAATATGAAGAAAGAAACAATCACAGGAGTGATGGCAGTGTAATGAAAAGAGCCCAGACAATCTGAGCAAGTAGAATTTTTTCTCTCTATTCTTAACAGATCTAACTGACAGTGAAGTTTTTTGTAGTTCCTTAATATGGTTTTGCTTTCTTTTTTTTCTTTTGATAACAAAAGAGAACTTATGGTGTTGGCATCAATGCCATACTAATATTAATAAAAGGTGAAACTCCAGCCTCTTTCATGAAATTCAAGCCACAGGGTAGCATTGGGAGTATGGTCCAAAACTTCAAATCAAAATTAAAATAAGCATATCCCTGTACAGGAAAACTACCATAAATTCCCAATAAGGTGATCTGTTTTGGATTAGCAAAACAAAATTAATCGTGTCATAACATGTAATTTTTTGTCTTACAATTAGAACTGTTGTTTACGTTGTTCCAAGGCAAACTTACTCTCAAGGATAAACAAATGCTTTTGAGCAGTTGGATAATGTGCTCAGAATTCCAATGTTAAAAAGATTGTTATGCAGCAGTACAAGTGTGATAAAGCAGAAAAATATCAAAATTAACTATTATGGTATGGCTGTACAATCAGATTTCATAGAGAAATTGACAAATTTTCTTTCCACCAAACAACTTTGGTTATGCACTAGCCTCTATTTTTTTTTTTTCTTTTGGCCATTCACTAGCCTCTAATGAATCAATATGATATTCTTCTTGCACTATGACAATACCTAAATAAATCTCACATGAAATCAGGAAACGGATTGAAGAAAATTGCAAAATACAAATGTGTAGTAAAATAATAAGAATCAAGAGTAAATCAGTTTTACCAATATTTTTCTAGGCCATACAGATTGCCCTTACGGTAGAAATCAAGAGTAAGCTGCTCAAAATCCTTGTACAAATCATATCTGAATTTCTTCTCCAAACCATAACTGAAACAAAGAATCATTTGAAATCACAAGATGAAATAGACCCATCGATGATTTTTTAGGAGAAAAAAACAAGAAGACAGTCAAAAAGCAGTTTAATTGGCTTCACTAAATTAACAATAACTGAATATAAAAAACTTGAAATCACTAAATTACTTTTTCTCACTTGAGGGGAATGGAAGATGAAATATAAATGATAGTTCTAGGTTCTCAAGCAAATGAGAAAAAGCATAATTTGAAATTGGTACCTGTAGAACCTGAAAAGGCACTCTATACCATAATTATAATTAGCAGCTGCATCTTCCTTTGCTAATTTCCTAAATTCATTGTACATAGAAGGAACAAACAAGTCTCGAAGAAAATAGGACCAGAACCTGTATAATGTATTCATTTCCTGCATACAAGCACAAACATACAAAAAAGAAAAAGAAAAAAGAAATACTACCAGTATAAGCGAGTGTACAATCTGAGGAGAATATAAGAATTGAGAAGTTATAAATATTAAATTTGCTAACAATATAAAAAGAAATAAATTGGCCTAAAGAGAAAAACCAAGGTAATGATGATCACAGTACCAGATCCCAGCTCATTTAGATATTACAGCTTCAACTATTGATTGTACTTTAAGTTAAACAAAGAGAAAGTAGTTGAGCACAGAAGCAGTATTGGCAATACCAAGTGTAGTAACTTGCCCAGTTGCCCATAATGTTTACGAAAGAACTATTTACAGCATATCCATACAAGAAGTTTTCGAAAAGATAACTCTCCTACAATTCAAGTAATGAAAAGAAAGTCGAAATAGTTTAAACATTAGATGCACAACAAAAAGAATGGGAACAGAAAGAAACTCAAGTATTGGGAGAATGAATTCAACCCACAGACCACCAAAGTGGCACGACTAAATTTTATTTACTTCACCATTCAACCTTCACAAATATAATTTTTCAAATGAAGTTAAGGGATGCAGTGCAGTCCACCTCACTGCAGCCAATTCCAAGTTTCTTTCTATCATTCAGGCACCGTTTATGATACTTCAGGTACCTAAAAGGGAGAACAATCACATAAAGAATTTTGAAAATACAATATTTCCTGGATTTGGATCCTGTCATGCAAAAAACTCACATGACAGGGTCATGTGGGGAGAGAAATAGACACAAAGCCCTGTACAGGGAGGCCCATATCCTTGCACAAAGCCCCCCAAATTTTATCCTTCAGAAATTTGTCCATTTCTTTCCACATGACATGAGAGGATCCAAATCCAATGTATCCTCTATCCTCCTAGTGCTCATGCACACATACAGCAACTAAGAACTATCACTTACTTCTGTTGTTTGAAACCATTTTCTTCCAAAAGTTGGTGACTTGGATGCTGAAATGGTGGAAAAGACTTTGGTATGGAACCCACGGGTGGACTACTTCCAGAAAGACCCCCATGTGGTGAACTACTCAATTTGGAAGGCTTGAGACTGCAAGATTAAGATAATTATTGGAAACAGCTTTCCAGTCATCAAAAAGAACAATCAAACAATCAACATGTCATCATATTTAGCATGTTCAATGTATGGCATGCTCTCTGAAGTCTGAACCAATAATTACTTGATATTCTTCTTCGAGAGGAAAAAGAACATTAAAAGAAAAAAAAAAGAATAGGAAGCAAACAAATATCTCAAAGTCATTAGCACAGAGAACAATCATTCTGAACTGACCCATGATTTTCAGGAGGTGTAGAAGCAAAGAAAAACCCAACTGAATTACTTGGTGGGCTTTCAGATATGATTCGAAGAGAGTTATGACCAGTTCCATGATTTCTAAAATTGCTGTAGAAAAACCGCTGCTTAAGGAAAGACTGTTGCTTGTGAAAGCTTTTTTGTTTCCTTCGAGAATTAGTGCTTCCAGACTCTTCAATAACACTGCTTCCACCAGTATTCTCACCCACCTTCATATTTGTTACTCCTGGGGTATTGCTTGAAGATTTTACGTTTCGGTCTCTATTATCACAGTTATTCTTTCTATGATTAGACCACCTATTTTTCAGTTCCTGTTGATAATTAGACAGGCAACTAAAAATTCAATGAAAAGAAGCTGATGATGTAAGAGATGAATTACAACTGATAAAAAATAAAAACAAGAATGGTGTCTCAACCTGCTCATAGAAGTAAAGACCATCATTTATTGCAGAAGCAAGCTCACTGGAAATGGATTTTGATTCTTTACCACCAACTTTAGATCCTTGTTTAAGATCACTATTCTGTAGATTAGAATAGAAAAGTAATAAATAATATATTCAATCCAATATACAATTTACTTGACATTGTTAAGTCTTTTGAGTTATTGTTAGAAACCAACGCTCCCCAAAAGCTTAAACACACGAGCTCTTCGGGCTTGAAGCAGGCCCATTTATCCTTGAGCTAAAATTCAACTTAATTATGAAGAATTGGGGCAGCAAGGATCGAACTTATATTCACTTGATCATAGAGGTTTTGATACCATGTCAGAGACCAACTCTATTGGGTAGAGGCTTATTAATAGTTTTATATCCCTAACAGTTATAATTATGTAGTATAGTCACAGTATCAAGAAATACACAGCATTATAGTTATGTAGTTCCAGCCTCTGTATAGACATCAAAACACCCAGAATTTATTTTAATTTTCAACAGTGGTGCAGTTTGAGCTATCTAGCAATGTAAAATCAAAACAAAATTCAAATGATAACCCACACTAGAGGAAAAAAATAAATATGAACCTAAATTGTAATTAGCTTATCAACAGCAATACCTGGGTAACAATTACAAGTCTCTGAACATCCTGGTCAATGACAGCTATCTCATCATCTTCATCATCAAGCCTTTTGGGAAACATATTCCATCAAGTGAAATGACAATTGCATTACAATCACCTAATATATTTGATGCCAAAAATGAAAAAGAAAAACATATTCTAATTCTAACATCTCAAACAGAAGAGGTTAAGAATTCTTAACAAAGAAAAAAAGAAATCTTTGAATTTCTCAACACTGAGAAAACAGGAGAGCGGTCTTTGATTAACTTCAAAGAAATTTTTTGTCGAAATTATATGAGAAAAGCACAAGCAAGCAAAGTGTCATACTCATATAAATCTATAATTAGGCATAAGATTTATTCCAAACCACATGAGAAGTATAGTTTACCTCAATGGGAGAAAAACAATTAACTGTTCCAGATTGCACAGATCAACAGATGCAACGATTACCCTTTTCCATTTTGAAAAGGCAACAAACTTCCCAGGAAAGCAGAAGGAAACATAGATCCAGTAATAATCTAGTAACTAGTAATATGGGATAGAGATATTGGGGGCAAATCTAGAACATTAATAAATAAGTAGTACATTCAATAGAAAAATTAAAAATACATATATTAACACAAAATGAATAGTTCTACGATTAAAAGTAAAGCAGAAAAAAAATTGTTCAGGAAAAATATAAAAACAGCAAATAGATGAATAAGTATAATAGAGTATAAGGATTACTTAGCTATGTATCTGTTGTAATCAGAACCAAATGACAGCTGTATGTGCTGAGTCAGCACCATTCAGTTATGACAGCTGTTAGAAAGTAGTTAGGAGCTGTTGAAGAGCTCAAAGCTATATATATATAGCTCTCTGTAAACAGTTGAAATAATAAGAAAATGCAAAAGGTTTCAGATCAATCTTCTGCTTCTCTCCCTGTTTCTATTCTTTTATGGTATCAAGAGCTAATTCCTGGGCCTCGTCTTCCATGGCGATAGGACAGAACCTAGAATTGAGAGAAAAAGAACTCATGTATTTCACTAAAACAGAGGAAGTGTCCTCTTACACTGCTATTAACCCAGTAACAGAATAGAGAAATAAAGAAATGGATGGAGTTCAACTCCTTACAGAATGGAAATTAACGGAGAAACAAATGCAAAAAAAGATACCAAGAGAGAAGGACCTGTTCCTTACTCTCCCTATACCACCCAAGACCCGAATTGCCAATTCCCTCTATACGGTTACTCCCTACCTCCCCTAATACTCCCTCTCATGATTCTTTCAGATCCTCCACTTCTCTCTCTCCCAATCCCCCTCCCCCTTCACGTGTCCTTTCTGTTATTTCTCCCCTCCCTCCTCACTTTCTATCCCACTTTCTGTTACCTACCTCTTCTTTCCCTCATCCACCCGAAAGCCTTGATGCATAGGCCCAGTCCCCTCTCCCCTCTTCCTATTCTTTCTGTTGAACACCTTAGTAATGGGCCTGTCATTCATAGTGGGCCTATCAGTATATAACACCAAAGGCTTCATATATCTTATATATGAGGGTTGTAACAATAATTGTAGTAAAATGTTGATCCAAACCATGGGAGAATGAGAACCAGACCCCAATAGCTAGCTGTTAAGGTTGGAGAGCTGTTAGGATGCTACCTATTACTAAGGTGCAAAAAAGAAAAATAAGGGAGAATATAGGGGATTATTGCTGGCTGGAAGGGATGAAAGGTGTGAGCGGCTGACTAGGAGAGAGAGAAATGTTGAGAGCAACTACCTAACAGCTAGCAGCTCATGATTAGGGAAGAATATTCTGGAATCATACCAGAATTAGGAGGTGCACGAGATAAAAGGGAAGGGAAGGATCATGGGAGGGGCATCCAGAAATTAAGGTTGGTTTTGGGGCCATTTGGTAGGGAGGAGCAGACCCTTGAAGTTCTACGGGAGTGTTCTTTTCCTATCAATAAAACTAGGTTCCTAACAAGAGCCTAAGGCCATACAAATCCCACATCAAAAACTCATACGTCTGATGTGGGACTCATTTCCCATACCTTGCAATTGGGTCGTAACATTCCACCCCACTCCATAGCCTTGGCGCTTACATGGGCTGGCTATGCGTGCCGGCGTCACCACCTAACCGCTCATTTGCAACTGAGAGATATGGTGGAAGGCTTTAATACCAATTGATACGAACCTTAAGAGAACCACACACCAAAAGCATGTTGTTAAGGTTGGAGAGCCCAAGGCCATATAAACCCCACATCAGAATCTCATACTTCCAATGTGGGACTCAAGTCTCATACCTTGCAATTGGGTGGCATCAAATGTATTTCATCAACACGATCATTCTAGGCCCTGAGGCAAGTAATATCAAATTTCTCTCCTCGTCCATTACAAAATTTGATATTTTAAAATGCAGGGTGGCAATATCCACGAAAAACCTCATTGCCGTGTATCTACCCTTCCTAGTTTCCAACTACTTGCTTCTTTTAATTATCAAGCTTTTAACTATTTTCATCTATGAAAACATGTCCACTATCTGAAATGGCTACAGTATGCATATGCTTGTTTCAATTCCTGTAAACCTTATCTGAGTTGCATGTTAAGTTTACTCGACAATAGGTGCGGACCACATTGCTGTGAAAGTAAACCCTCAATGAGAAGCCAAAAGCCACAGAAACCTCAGCTTGCTTCTACTAGAGACAATATGGAGGATAGGCAACACAATGACAATTACTTGCCAGGAAAAAGGTTACTAAGGGATGGTTGAAATAAAAGCCTTTTCTTTCAATTTTATACTTAAATTATCCTGAATTTAAACCATACAAATCTAAGATCTGAGCAGTATCCAATTAATACTTCATTCATTAAACCTTATCCATATTTACAAGCAAAATTGCTCCCTTCTAAACTGCATCATACTTCTCCGCAATAAAAGTACAAACACTTAATGTATACAGTTATACTTTTACGTAACAAGATTTAATCTACAAGGCTGAATACAAGTACAAACACTTGTGCTTTCATTATCATGGTGAGACAGACAACAACAGCATCAAGAAGGCACAAGGTCAATGATCACATCATCTCATTATTTTTGGTTTATTTTAGCCATGGGGATTGACTGTAATATTCCATAGACTAATTTGAAGGCTTTTTAGGTTCAATAAGCATCTAGTATCATAGCATGCTATACTTCACTTACTAATTACCACTACATTCAGATTATTGGTATATTATTAATTTTGCAGTTCCAAGTCAGAGGTAGTCTTTGGAATTTGGCTTCATAGGGTCTTATTTTGATGTTCAGGTACTACTTATAGGACTAGTTCTCTACTGCATCTAGTTGAAATCCTCAAAGCATAAGTCGCAGAAACCCCAGTCATATTGATGTAATACTTTACTAGCACTGATCGGTTATATAAAAGCTTACTTTTCTGGATATTAACGAGGCAATTTCATCCTCAGGTGTGATACCATAGTGACCCTAGGTTATCTTCTTCCACCTTTCTGTTCTACTATCCTCACTTTCAAGCCTTATCCAGACTTGTTTCCCTGTCTAGACATCACTAAAATTATTTATTTCCAACCACTTACTTAATATTTCTTTCGTCCCAAAAATATCAGAACTAGTCTTAATCCATCCAGAACATAGCACTTAATTTTATCCAGTAAATCATAGAGATGAAAAGAACTAGAGTCATACAGTACAACAGTGAGATTTCAAGATCACTTATTTCATAATCAATGACTCAACAACTCTTCTCTTCCCTTCCACGTTATAAGCAATAGGAGGGAAACAACAATCCTTGTAATTATATTCGTATAGTAAAACTAAATAAGGTCAGTGACGTAGAAATACTCAAATTCAATTCAAATGTGGCTGATTTTCAACAGCAATATTCATATAGCACTTGACAGTTGACATCAAAGAGAACTGTATAGTGTATAACAAAAATAATTTCTCTACAATTGAAACTCATTTAAAGCACAGATTTGGCCAGAAACTTCTTGTCTCAATACACAGGCATATTCCAGATGATGACAAGGTTATAAGTATAACAAAATTATTGAGAAAACAAGGATAAAGCATTTTGTGAAAAAAGAAGCCATTTTTGTCTAGATATCATTAAGCAGGAATAGAACTATGCAGTACCTTATAGTGGAAGAAAGCTCAGTCTCCTTTAGCATCTTCTGTTCAAGCTCTATCTCTTCATCAAGCATAAATGTATTTGAAAAATCATTTGAAAGGTCTCCGATATCCATATCAGCCGACACTTCCATGTCTCCGGTCTCATTATAATCAAACATTTTGGGCGCAGTTACTTGTGAGCGGAAGCATAAATTATTATTATTTATGTCAAGATCAGAGAATTCAACACTTTCACCAGTTTTTGCATGTGATTTATCATTGGAACGATGACTCTCAGAATCTTGTTCTTGGTTAATATGTGAAACTTCTAATGTATCTTTGCCTGACTGCATATGCTCCACCAAAATTGCATTTTGCACAGCATCTTTAATATTTGCTTCAGAAGTCTCATTTGTTCTATCTCCAATGGCATCACTATTCTTAAGAGAATCAGTAGTATCCTCTACAAGTTTTCTCTGTTGAATCTGAGATATTGATGACGCTGAATTTCCTGGGGAAACTTGAATCCACTTTGACCAATTATTGCGTTTCCTTATCTTGTTACCCTATGGAAATAACACAAGTTACAACTGAGGACAACTTAAGAAGATGAAGGAACACATAAAACAAATCTAACAACTTGCTAAGGTATCACTAAAGTTTCATGCCTTTTAAGCTCTGGTAACTTGAAGCTACCTCCAAAAGTAAGAAAGTACTGTTACATATATAAATATAGAATCTACATATGAGAACAAGAAGTTATAAGTTAAGAAGGATAGCCATCTTCAACTCCAAAAGTCATATACATTAAAGCCATATCAAATTCTAGTTTAAACTTGAAAGATCCCAAAAGACTGAATTCCTTTGGAAATGTCATGAAACAGTAACCTGTATGTCTTTAGTAAATTACTGAATACAAACTCCAGACTACAATGTTGATTTAAATGAGCATGATGCCAGTGCTCACTTTTATCAAAAAATTATGCATGTAACCTATAGGAGAAAGGAAACATGGCACCTGCTTTGAAGTTTTATACTTGCCTTGACAAGAAATAACTTATTGAAAAAGTGTCAATAGGTGTTGAAAAGTAAGAGAGAGAAAATAGGGATTTAGAAGAGAGAGAGAGAGGCAATATAAAAAGGCTTTAGGATGAAGCACAATGTATAAATTGCCCCCAGCCTACACCTCAATTTATACTAGACAAGATGCTAGAGGAATATTACAAGCATATTCTGCCAATCAATCATCCCTCAATCAAGCTCCAATCAATCACCTAGAATAAATCCCCAATTAATCACCCTAGATTTTAGGGTCAGCACTTTCTTAATTCATAAGACTTTCCTTTCCTTACTAGCTTTCTTTAATCTAGGACATAAATGATC
Source organism: Styphnolobium japonicum (assembly GCA_023212625.1). Classification (NCBI taxonomy): domain Eukaryota; kingdom Viridiplantae; phylum Streptophyta; class Magnoliopsida; order Fabales; family Fabaceae; genus Styphnolobium; species Styphnolobium japonicum. The sequence continues at coordinate 11,067,482 of JALBWW010000010.1, forward strand.
AGTCAAACAACAAATTAAAAAGAAAAGAAGGGAGTGGAGCTGGTTTAAGCTCTAATTGACCAAGAAAATTCTAAATTGAGGGAAGAACAAAAATACCATGAATAACTGAAAATATGTTTCATGTTTGAACTTCTGACAGATGACAATATGAAATTGCAGCCCATCCGTTTAAAGAGAAAAAAATAAATAAAAACAATGCACTATGTACTTCTTGTGATATTAACATTTGAAATTACGAATTCCAAAGTTTAATATTAAAAGATGAACAAAAATGAAAACAACAACTAAAAGATAAACTTTGGAACAAAAGTAAATAAAGCAATCAACTAGACTCTAGAAAACCAAATCTGGAAGGATGAACAGAATCTGGAAAATCAGAAGGATGAACAAAAGTAATGAGAAGCTTAAGTCCGTCTCTATCATCAGATATGCAGTAGAAAACCAAGCAAAATAACCCATGTGAATCTAACCTGCACTTCCACAGTATCAGAACTCTGTAGTGCATCAAGGATGAACGGTATATCTGTGCTCAGCTTCTTGACCTATACAAATTTAGAAAAAAGTAGCATGAAAATTACATTATTACAACTTCAGAATAAGAGAATTCATTTTAAAACCTACAATTAGACAATACACATCATATGAGGCAAGAGGAAATCGGGGAAGAATTTAAGGATTACAGAACTCACCTGCATATAGCATACATACTGTAAAATTATAGCACAATTAGGAGGAAAAATTGCTTAAGACATACCCTTTTAAAGTCAGCTACAGTGGATATTGAAACCCATCCTTGGTCATCCATCAAGGAAATAAGATACTGGTCATTCTGCAGATTTTCATCACTGCCAAGAGAAGGCTCTGAAGTCAGCAGTTTGATATAAGAGCAGTCTTTATCATATGAATTACATTTGTTCATTCTCTCAGAGCATGGATATGATTACAGGAATTCTTAAGCAATTTTTAATGTTCATGCCCTCGTTCTGTGGTACAACTTGGAATTTTATAGGGCCTACTAAAGCAAGCAATAATCATTTTAGACTTTGTTACTTTCACTTCCCAACACTACAAATCAGTTCCACTTCAGCTAAGGAAATAATCCTCTGACAATACCATCTAAGAGTTAAAATTACGCATTCATCCTAATCCAGAAGATGATGTCCATCAGTCTAAATTAATGATATTTTCACATATTCGTGATCTCCATAAGCAGGTGTGAGAAGAAAAGAACAACCAAGAAACATTTTATCATAAGATAGCAGAATCTGTACGGTATTTAGGACAGATATTAAATTGTAGCTAACATAAAAAGTAAGATATAGGAGCCATAGCCAACAATTAATTGTTTACCTAAAATAATAGTCTATCTGTTTAACAATGCTAGCCCTCCAAGCTAGAGTTTCTGGAGGCATTGACTGAGGTGCTGGATTAACAGGATATGGAACAAAGTGGCGAGGATGGGGTCCCCTAATAGAGCCCGGAGGTGTCATGGGGACATACCACATGGATGCAGGTCCTATGCAGAAGATAAAATACTGAATTACAGAACTAATTGACGGAGAAATTCAAGAATAAAAGAACATATGAGATGAATCCCACATCATTCAAGTGGAGAAATGCAAAAGTTCCTGGGCACAGCAGCATACATATATATATATATATATATATATATATATATATATGGGGCATATCTAGTGAGAGCATTATTTTATTATGAGAGATGAGAGAAGCAAATATTGACCATTGGATCATCCATGTATGGTTAAGATTAGAAGTTACTTAAAGGTCACATAACCACTTAAAAAAGTCACATGACTTTATGTTCTAATCTTGACTATACATGGATGATCCAATGGTCAAAATTTGCTCCTCTCACTAGATATGCCCCCTATATATATATATATATATATGTAATTGGCACATAAATAGAGGACCGAGAATAGAAATTTTACCTGGGAAGCTTGGTCCAACCATGTACCCTGGAGGTGGACCATAAATTGGAGGTCTTATAAAGGCCCTTGGTCCCAAACCATGTTGCACAGAAATGTTTGCTTTGGCAGGAAAAGGCCTTTGATGATGCCAAGCATGATTTAAATGATCTCCTTGTTTTTGGATATTGGGTCTTCCATTAGACAAATTAATAATATAGGCATTTGGATCCCCTTGCACTGGAGGCTGAACATTTTTGGCATCAACAGCATGAGCAGGTGGAACAAAAGCTTGTCTTGGTGTCTGAGATGCAGACTTCACTAAAGGGTTTTCAACACTTGGAAAAGGTCCTGGGCCAGGTGGGAAAGCATACCCAGGAACAGCAATATGAGGTGGAGGTACCATAGCATGAAAAACTGGTGGAACTGATGGCTGATGATAAGGTGTTGGTACAGGAAAACGAGGTGCCTGACTTGAATTGCGCTTAAAGCCTGATTTTTGATGATGTGTTGATGACAGCTTATGTGACAGATTAAGGTTTCCAGAACCATTCGACTTCTGTTGCACAACAGGGCCCTGCAGAATGACTCAGACAGACACAAAGAAGAAAAGCATATTCAAAACCCAAGTTAAGACTTTAGTAGCATGCAACATTTATTTCCATTACGAGAATAGCAAGATTAAGGGTAAAAAAATAGTAGGCGCCTACAGAATTTGCTACTTATACTTTAGGACTCCAATGTTGTTTACTCTTTCATTGCTCAAAGTTGATTGTCTTGCATCTTACCACACCACACACTAGATAAAATCATAAGTCTTAACCATTATATGAAGTTCTTCTATAATTCAGTAAACAATGTAGATGACTTTTTAACCAAAATTGCAAACAAATCAATGGTGTTCAATAGCAAAAAATCATAGTAATACATTATTAGTCATCAACTAGCCAAACTTTCAGTACTAGGAAACAAGTTGAAGTCCAATAACAGAGCAACACAGTTTTCTCCACCTAGAGCCAACACTTAGAATTCATCCTCCAGGGTACCATAAATACTAAGGATCAAGGACAGGGGAAAGATAGTGATAGGACTGCTGATATTGGGCAAGGATCAAATGAGTTGCTGGTCCAACAGTGGCCCAAGCCCAAAGTGTGCAGAGTTTATGTGAGAAAAAATAGAAAGGGGCGTGATTAATTGGAAAGGAATTCTGTTATAAGGGGTGTGAGGTGGAGAGAGAAAAGAGCATCATGGAAAGTATGTTAGTTAGTGGCAGAGAAATTTTCGTTCTCTGAAGGAGCTAGGCTCTTGGACAGTTGGGATAGCCATTTCTTCTGTATTTCCCTTTTTCCTGCAAATAATACAAACAGCACCCCTTATCCTTAAGCAATTTCCTCTTTATTCTGTCATTTACTTTTCTGTTTTCTATCAGATAGAAGAAAGAAAAACACATGAGTGGAATGTCATAAAGCATATTAAAAAAATTATTTTTCTCAACTTGAAATTGAACGAGTTTTTTTTTCCGGTATATATTTAGGTTTGATGCTAACTAGTATGTGGTATAACCAGTTGAAGTCATCTGCATTAATACAGAAAGATCATAAGATTTATTTACCTCTATTTTAAGAGTTATTAACATTTCTAAATGAGACATTCCAATGCATTTTTTAATTCAATGCTTTTATCACATTTATTTTGCTCATGTTTCTTTCTCGTAGTTACACTGAGGCAACATGACATATTATTGTTTATATACTCACTTATTGTTTAAATTCTATACATGAATAATAAGAACAAACCTAACTACCCTTGCTAGGAAATATTATTCATACATAGGATAACCAATCTTCTTTGCAATGTGCCATTCTAATATTTTGATTTGAGCACATTACCTGCTAATTTATTGGTGCAGTTGCAAGATCTACTAGAATAATCTAAATTAAATATAATCAAAGACAATAATGAGCAAAACTCCATTCCCTAAATATTAAACTGTACCCATAGTATTTACAGCGCACAGTACACTGTGGTGCAGCGCTACATTGAAGCACGGTGTATAATATATTAAATATATTTATATGTGTAACATGATTCAAAATAACAACAATATATAAATAAAACAACTAATATATATGAAAAATTAAAATCGCATTTAAAACATAACTTATCGCAACTCAAATACGTCGAAAGTCTAAATGCATTAACCACAACATCAAACATTAAATGACAAAGTATGCCAATGTTGAAAGATTTCAGCAGCCTAAGAATTATCTTAAGTGATCTCAATCGCATACTCTTCTTCATTAAGGGAAACTCCATCACAAAGATCATCATTTGACAATTACTCAATTTTATTTTCTTCAATATCTAGACAGATACTCAGCAACTACCAATGAAGGCAAATGCTGCTGGAAATGTCCACCAGAGAAATAGAGGCTGCCAAGCAGAACTCTATTTACCCTAAACCCTTACATTGTGTTTGGAATCATTAAAATATGGAATTGATTTCATTTGATTTGATTTATAAATCAATTCCTATGTTTGGAACTCATTATGAAAAATAGGATTTGAATTGATTTGCAAATCAATTCCTATGATTTGAACAACTTAAATATTAATAGAACTCATTTGTTTTAATAATTTTACTTTATTACACTTACTTAGAATAGGTAAAATAAGTAAACTTATAAGGGCAAAATCATCAATTCAAGTAATTAAAACTAAAATCAAATCAAATCCAAACATATTTGAGTGGATTTCTACGTGCACACAACGTAAATCAAAAGGACTTCAAAATCAAATCAATTCTTATTTTATAAATTTCCAAACAAAGAATTTCATTTAAGAATCAAATCAATTCCCAAAATTTGAGATTCCAAACACACTTAGGAGAATTTTAAAGTCTGACCGTTTACAATGTAGTGCATATAGAGTATAACATGCACAACTTAAATATTAAAATGGTTAACATGAAAGTTAATATGCAACAGAGACCCCTTAGCAGTGTGCCACATGCTACAGCACTCGATGAAGAGCTATGATTGTACCAAATTTTCACACGATAACATGGATTTAATCAAATGAAAATTACACCCATTGCTCACTATTTGCACAATATGGTAAAAAAGATATTAAGCACATGAATGTCACATTGTGAGCACTGTGGTTACATTTAATCCCCAGGTTTACAGGGTGAGAACTATCAGGGAACACTGCAACTACACTAATACATTGCAACAGTTCAAATAAATTATGAGGGAAAGTGCAATTGACCCTAAGTCAGAACAAGCTTGACCATCATTGCCAGTAAAATATCCTTGATGCCTGGCATGAATCCCAGCACTCAACTGCAAGAAATAGAAGAGAACCTCTCCCATTGTGAAGCACTCTACCCCAAATGGCATCCGATGGTTTCTTGTTAAGCAATCTGATCCTAGTGGCCCAATTGGATCAGAAAAGAGCACTAGGAGGAAGTTTCTTAATAGCGAAACAGGAAAGTCAAAAAGAGAAAGGAAATATACATAGTAAATTAGTAACATGAGAGTCAGTTCAAAATAGGACTGCAAGCTCTATCATTGATTCTGGAAGAATATAAGCCTGTGTTAGGGAAATTTATAATAAACAACAATAATGGAAGGTAAAAATAGAACAAAATCCCTACATCCCGAGTGTTCATCAACAAAAAAAAAAAAAAGCTGACTCATAAGTAGTCATATCAGGTAATCCACAGGCACAGCTCAACAACAGTTAAAAAAATGATCAAAATTTATCCTTAACATGTCTCAACGTTTAATCAAACACTGGTGTCTGTCCTAAACAAGCCAATTCAGTTTATATATAAGACAACAAAAACATTATTAAAAAAAAAAAAGCATACATTGACAAATGAAATTTTTGCATTTCACAATCAATGTCACAATGCTATACAAGGAAGATAGACTAACCTTCACAAAGGGAGGTCGTGGAGCAATCCCACCAGCACTTGGCAGAGCAGCCACCGCATCATCAGGCTTTGCAGCAGTCTCAGAATTCTTGGGTTGTCGTTGGGCATCAGAGAGTGCTGGCCAAGTTTCAATGCCCATCATCACAGGCACATCAGCTCCATTCCCATCAACAATAGGGGTCTTCCACGGTGACTTGGGGGCACAAACCTCCTTCTGATCCTCACCACTCTCATTTTCACCAATCACCATCACTGCTTTTGTCATACCAGTCCACCTAACTCCCAAAATTAAACCCCCCTTAAACCTCACCCTCTTGGCAAACTACACAAGAGTTGCAACTTACAAACTACTGGGTACTCAAAAATTGATTGGAAATGTGAAAATATCACAAAAAGATACAACCTTTACTTGCCACCTGAATCAATGACTATTGTCTGTGCAAGAGGTGAGGATTGGGCACAAGAACCCTGAGCTGAACCAGCAAAAATTTCATCTGGGTATGCATAAAAAAGCTTCCTTTTGAGAAATTTTGATAAAAATAAGAGTTGGGTCACTGTGGCAGCAGTAGCATGGTGGTGGCAAGAGCCAAGGTTTGGTATTGTGGGGATTAGGGTTTTGTCAGGACACTGTGAGGTGATGTCATGGGTTTGTTTGTGAGTGTGTTTTAAGACAGATTGAGAGTTGCAATATGGCAGACACCAACAGAGTACGACTGTGTGAGGGAAACTGATGCAAAGGCTGAGGACAAGGTTTTAGAGCTTATATATATAGGGAATGCCCCTTTCTATGACCCACAACAAGAGTGAACTCATGCATGTTTCCAATTGGTTGTTTTGTTTACGAGTTAGGAGAGTCACTTTGGTAGGGACAGATGAGAGTGAGAGTCAGTGCCTGAGTGGCAGCCAAGAAGTGTGTCCCAATCAAATTTTTGTAAAAGAACATCATAGTTAGTATTTTGACAAAATTATAAAATAGGAAATCAGATAATTTTTTGTAAGCACTCGCTAATAATGTGAAAAGTAAGTTTAAATTTACCAGTCGAGAGATTCTAAAATATCAAGGACTTGAATTCACTAAAAGCATTTGTAAGAAAAAAATAATCTCAATGTCTAAAATAAAATTAATTTCACACTTAAAAAGTTTAAAGATATTCAAATAAAAACAAAAAAAAATTTACTATATAAAAGAATGAGCCATTTTTAATTCCAGTGAAATAACAAAATTGGTAAAATCGAATCAGCTAAATTAGCATTTTATACACAATTTTGTAATTAAAAAAATTTATTTACATCTCAATTTTTGTTTAGGTACAAAAGGATGGAATCTAAATAAAAAGTAAATAGAAATTATTAAACGTATATTTACTTAACATATTTCTTTAGACTCGTATCTATCGACCCCAGTTCCTTTTGAGTGATTCATTAAAGAAAATGTGTCACATAGATCATTCCAATTGGTTATTGCTTATAGGCAGGGGCTTTCACTTGAAGTAAATAATTTTACCCAAGGTTTAATCGTGTGAAGAAAGAAAGCAAAATCCTTATGCATGTTGTAAAGAAAGTGCTAGAGAAAAGCCTAAAACATGCTTGTAAAAATTAGAAAAAAAAAAACTACTAGGGATTGGAGATAAAATGATAGTAGAAACAATAATAATTCTTAGACACTATTTTCTTATACCACTTTTACACTTGATTAACAATGAGTAAAAATTTAGTTAATACAATATATCGTTTTGGTTAATAGATTTTGGTAATCAATCACTTACAAGCTGGTAATCTATTAACCAAATGATATACTTCATTAACCAATAATTTAGTCATCATTAACCAAATCCGTGAGTAATCGATTACCAAAATTTATTAACCAAATGATATACTATATTAACTAAAAAATTATTCATTATTAACTAAGTTTAAAAATAATGTGCACATATCATATCATAGAAATCACTCACCATGAATAGTTTCATCAAAACTTGTGATGAAAGGAGCTTTTTCCGAAGGGTGAAAACTTATATATAAATAAGCAACAAGATTAAAGGGCTTTAACTACTACAAGAAAATCAAATGAATTGAATCTAAACAATTAATTCAAGGGTCATTACAAAAAATGTGTAAGACAAGTGTTGCCTTCCCATGAAAATTTTTTCCTCCAAAACTATTTTTCCTCCCTCTTTTGGAAACATTTGGTCATATACTCTAAAAGTGGGGCCATGTGCACATGTAACAAGTCTCTTTGAATTTTTGTATGAATATTTAAATTTAAAAAATCTGAATTTAGAAAAATGTGTGATTAATTGCCAAAAATTCTATACAACTGTAACTCGCATTCAATCTATTGTTGGTATTTTAATAATGAACTGACTCTTCATTTTCTCACTCATCTAGGGTATTGTATCATTAATCACGTATGCTCCTTGGATGATTTTCATTTATCAAACGCAACTCCTCATGGTCGTGTATGCTTTCTTCTCTCTACTGCTATTCAAATATCACGAGTGATTTTTTTTAGCTTTTGTAGTTCTGAAAATTTATTATATTCTTTTTTCCCCCATAGAAATATGGAGATGTCTCCCCTTGAGTTTCACTAGAGAGTATGGTAGTCAATTGGGTGTCGTGATTTTTCTAAATGACCCTAAAGGGAACTGTTTCAGAGTTGAATTCAAAAATAAATCCTCAAACAAATCCAGGATTTTCCTTAAATATATTGGAGAATCTTATTTCAGGATGTCTATTGTTGACAACAACATGCATGAAATTCATTACCCAGAATCCTCGGAACAAGTGAACCAAGTACATATTAAAGAAACCTCAAACACTGATCCTATTATATCTATAGATTTTAATATTGTGTTAACTAGGTATAAACGAAGGTATTCAGTAAATGCAAATTATTTTTTATATTGATCTATGTTTACAACTTTTAAGTGGATTATATTTACCATGACGTTTACAAGAATCAGGAATAGCAAACATCAAGTTGTTAACGATGATCAGGAAAATGACATTCACATGCAATAATCTAATATAATATTCGATCATTTTTTTTTTATGAAGAAAGGGAGTACGGTATTTGTTGATAAAAAAAGATTACTAGTTTAGCTAAATCTAGATAGATTTCCAAATATAAAAATATGTGACTTTCTTTTTTGTGTTACTGTTTTCAGAATGTTTGGATTTTGGAAATTCTAATTTATTACATTGTTTCTATTGTGGAGCTATTGTGCACTGTGAAGAGATTTGAAAAATCCAAAGCAAGGTGCAATAAAAAAATTTCTGTGTACTGTATGAAAGGAAAAGTACAATTGTTATATTTATAAAGGCCTCCTGATCTTTTATGGAATTTAATCAATGACGTTGATAGTCGAAGCTCCTATTTCGTTAAGAATATTAAAAAATTTAACAGCATGTTTTGTTTCATTTTTATTGAGAAAAAGGTTGGCACGACATTAAATGATAGAAGTACAGCTCTACAATTCATTCGTAGTTGGTAAAACTTTCACAGAATTGGTTCTTTTGTTCCAATTGACGAACAACAACCAAAATTTGCTTAGAAATATATATATGATACTCAAAATGAAATATCAAATAGGATTAGTTAGAGTTTTGAACCTTATTTTTTTTCTAATTTATTTAATGTCACCTATTTTCATTTACTATGACTATTAATAAGAGCTAGGTCAATCACTTTCTAATATAAAATTGTTCTTGCCTAAGCTTGTTTTCACAACTTTATATTGTTTTAAGAGTTAAATCTAAGAGTGACTTGAAGATATTGATATGTGATAATCAAAGAAATCCATGTTGAACAACCAATAATATTCTTTATACATTCGCAAATGAATTTTGGTTGATTAATTTTGTTTTCTTTAAAAAAAAATTATAATAGGAACTAATCCTTTTAAGTTTATGAGTTGATATGAGTTGAGTCAAGTTAATTATTTTGTAATATGTTTTAATGTCTAATTTGACCTTACCCGTTTAACACGAGACTTTTTGCAGGCAAGTTAAAACGAGATCTTTATATATAATATTAAATATTTGAAAGATTATTAAATATAATCAATAATTAATAAATATTTAACAACTTAATCTAAATACATTTACTTAAAAAAAGAGAAAGATATCATAATAATATCCTTTTTATTGTCCTATTTACCTATGTGGATTTTAACCCAATGTACAATGGGTCAGGTCTTTCTACGGTCTAATTAGTTTTTTTTTTCTAATTTCATACTAATTTTTTTCCTTCAAAAGATGGTAATTTTTTTGCTTGAAAAGTGAGAAACAAATCCTCAAAGTATTGTCAATCCACAAAATTAGAAATCCCCCACAGCTACATCTTTTTCATATATGTCACCCTAAGAATTCAACTTAAGGTACTTTCCATATTCAAGTTGGCGGTCTAGTTGATTTAACTGTTCCTTTTTGTTTTTTGTTTTTTTTAAATTCCAAACTTTTTTCCCACAAACTTGGAAATTGTTTTATTAATAATCATTCACCCAAAAAATAAAAAATCGAAATTATTCTGAGAAAGGGATTAGGGTTCTGCATTCAACACACACTCTGTCTCTCTCTCTCTCGCGCGCGCTCTCTCTGTCTCTCTCGACTCGTCCTGGTCACTCACTCGCCGTAACTCGCTTCCCCGCCGCCGGCAAAAGCATCTCCTCTCGTCGGCGCACCGGTATCTCTCTCTCTCTCTCTATATATATATATATATATTTCTCTCTTGTTTATTTTTATTTTGAAATTTTTGGGTTATTTGTTCTTGTTGATGATGTTGCTTCAAATGCTTAATTTTTCGAAGATGCGCGAAGAATATGATGTTTTTATTGTTGAATAGAGTGAGAAAGAATAAAAAGAAGAAGAGATGTTAGTGAGATAGAAAGAGGGTTCTTTTTTTTTAAATTTCTGTTTTATACATTGATTCAGATGACTTTCTTGTCATTAATAGAGACGAATTTTTTTGTAAAAAAGAAATTATATGGGCAGATTTATTTGCTCTTTTTTTAATTAGGAATTATAAAATAAAACAATTTTTTTTTTTTTTGTGATGATGAGATCTGATACTTTATAGATGATTTGGTTGTAATTTTATGTGCCTGTTATATATAATTTTTTTTTTGTAGAATTTCATGTCTTTGTAAGAATGCTTGCACACCTTTTAAGTGACTAGAGAGGGGTTTCCTTCCTCTGACTGAGGGCATCTTTGGTTTACCAATGATTTCTGTCCTTATGAACCATTTTGCACATGGGCATTTGTTAATGTGTGAAGTTTACTTATGTTTGTAAGTGTTCTTTTATTGTTCCTTCAGAAATTGAAGGTGTTTGGGGGTTGAGATAAAATGAGTGGAGTAGAGAAAGGATCAGCAACCACGAAAACCCCAGCAGATTTCCTCAAATCTATTCGTGGGCGACCAGTTGTTGTGAAGTTGAATTCTGGCGTAGATTATCGAGGTTGGTCTCTTTATTTTCCACTTTTTTCTCCTCCTTTGTTCCTAGCTAGATATGCCTGTTAAGATGTGTTGTCTTCTGTTTCTATGATATATGATGTTAAACTTTAGTAACAGAAACTTGTTTTTATGTTTTTATTTTTATTTTTTGTGATTTGTGGTAAAACTTGAAGAGCCTAGTTTTCTGAAACATGATTTGATAATTTTGTGAAACTTACTAATGATACTGTTAGATTCACACAAGTATGTTGAAATTGCCTATTCTCTTGTTTGTAGTACACAATAACCATGTGCTTTTCTCATTTAAGAGCATCACCTGTGGTTGTTGGACATCTAATTGACGCAGCTGAAATAGTGATATCATGTAAAACAGAAGGATTAGCTAAGAAAGAGTTGGGAATTGAAGTGGAACTATGAAACTCTGGGTCAGGAACCCTTGAGAGCTTGAAAATTTAATATGAAGTCTTGATTTAATCTGACAGAAAAAACTGATTACAATAGTTCCTAAGGGCCTTTTCCACAGAAGGATTCATTAAAAAGTCGCATGCTAGTCAGTTGTAACGTGACCTTTTAAATGATTTAGAAGTTAGAACAATATCATTGGTTGGCTACTAGAAATGAAACGGAAGAGATAACATAATAATGTGAAATAATGAATCCACATGGCCGATAATATCATAGGAGGACCCTAATTCTACCATAATTATCTTAAAATTACCTAAAATAAAAAAAATCCCTCAAAATAATTCATACGAAAATTACAATGAAATCATAAAAATATATTAGGTGGCTTTGGATTCTATTGTGTACAAGTCCTTTATCTGATTTTTTTAAAAAACATATCAGTGAATTAACTCTTATCTCTGGACTGATCAAAGAAGCCATTGTTTTATCTATATTTTCTTGCCATTCCTTTGACAGTTTTGCTGCACTGTTTTAAGGCCAAACCTGATTTGGTTGATTGGACGAGAAAGAAATTTGTTTAATCTAGTGGGGTTTTATGAGCACAAATAGTCAGATATTGGTTTAGATTCCCGGGTAACCTTTTTTTGAGCCCCACCCAAAATCATAGGAAACTCAGATAAAAAGGATAACAGGTGCTTATCTTTTATAGATATATCAAATGCTGAGTGCTTCCTTTCATGTATGATGCCACATTTCCTTCTCAAATATTTTAATTTTCATTGTTTGAAGATGAATGATAGCAGAACTCTATTAAGTTACTTTAATGTGAATGATGAAATGATTCGTCTATGCAAGTGGTCCAAGTAGTATTGATATGCATGTTGCATTTTTTGCTTTGGGTGAAAAGCACGCAGGTCTACTAACTGGCAAAGGCATTAATGTCCATAGTAATGAAAAAGTTGAAAAGTAAAAGATCATCATCATAGTTTATGGTATATTTCCAAAATTCCCCGTATGAGAGCAGTTGAAAAGGAATTGAGTATCAAAGTGAGAAAGGGAGAGCAGTTGAAAGTTACGATAGTGAATTTATTTTCAAGTCCATATTTGATGGCTTTACATTGCGAGTTTGCATATTGGCGTGGTTGGTGCACTTGTCCACTTGGATTTGTTATGTTATGCTTCTGTGTACACATGAACTAGCTTGACTCCTTTAGATTAATCTTTGCAGGTATCCTAGCTTGTCTAGATGGCTATATGAATATTGCAATGGAACAAACAGAGGAGTATGTCAACGGGCAACTGAAGAACAAGTATGGTGACGCGTTCATTCGAGGGAATAATGGTAATGGTTGAAATATAATGTTCTTGATTCGCAATTGTTATTTGATTGCAGAAATAATTGAAATTTCTTTTCTTTGATTCAGTTCTATACATCAGTACCTCAAAGAGGACTCTAGCAGAAGGGGCTTAGCAAGTTCTGTATCCAAACATTTTTTGGTTTGGAAGACGATTATGAATTTTTCAGCTTATGTGGACTACCCGTATGTTGCAGCTTTTGCCTATTATTCTGAAGCTTGTTAATTTCGTTCGTTCTTGTCATGAAAATTGAGTTGCTAAGGTTTTCAATATTAAGGCAAAACGGTATGGCTAATTTGTAAAATGCTTGTTGGCATATTTTAGAAAGAATATTTTAGCCCGTTTGAAATTTGACAATAGTAATAGTAAATGCTATCACTTCAATGTTGTTTTTTTTATAATATATTTCATATATTATGTTGTTTACTTTTTTATTTATTTATTTTTGTTTGGAGCGGGGGGGTTGGAGGAGAAATTCTTGTAGAGACTGAGAGTAATACTCTCAATCTGACATATGTTACAATAAAAAATTAAGTAAATAATTTATAACTGAAATTGTGACACATGTCATTTTATGATTGGTTGAGAGAATTACTCTCATGCAAGAATTTCTGGGGTGAATTTCTGGGGTTGGAGGGGAGGGGAATTCTTGTCTTGTGTTAGTGTTTTCTTTTTAATTAAAGCGATGATTTTGAGAGACTCTGAAATTTTATTAATTGACAAGAATGATATTTTACTAACATGAAATATTTTTTTTAATGGATTTGCAAACATAGATTTTGATGGGGAATGCCATAAAATATTTCAGTATTTTATCTTTGAATATAACTATTTTTCTAAGATCTTTAATGAAACCTAATTGGATTTATGGGGAATGCGAAATTTATCATAGCTAATAGAATTTTTTTTAATAGCTCTCTATATAGTAAAACGCAGAATGCAAAATAATGATATTTTAAAAGAGTTATGCTACGGTGTCTTGACACTATAGCCCAGACTGTATTGGGACACTGTATGGGAACAGTGTATCGGGTGAGACTCACAATCTTCCTTATAAAAATTAGATTTTAAGTGGATTGGTAATTATAAGAAGAGTGAAACAATTTTGTAGCAAATTTCAACTACATTAGAAAGATTTTAACATAAACTGTTCAACTAATCGAGTGGAATGTTCATGTTTATATATTCCTCGGTATAAATCATGCATCTAATATAATAAAAAAGTAAATAGACATATTAGTCTCTAAAAATATCTTTCATTTATAATTTAGTTTATGGATTTATTTTTATATATAACTTAATCTTTAAACTTAAAAAATTCGTATTAATTTATTTTTTTTTGTTATCTTTGGTTAACTAAGTTAAACAGTGGCTTTTGACTTGACACATTAAGTGTCACATGATACGTTACTCAGTCATTTTTCTTGAAATACGACATCATTTATTTTAATAAACCATAGTTTCTTACTAAAGCAGTCGATCACTTACTTATTAAACTAAAACGACATCGTATCTCAAGGGAAAGTACTAAATAATGTACAATATGACACTAAATGTTACAAATAGACATTTAACGTGTTACGTCAAAAGTTATCATTAGACACTTAACGTGTTACGTTAGGAGTTATCGTTTAATTTGGTCAACTAGAGATAACATAAGTTCTATATTGATACATGTTTTATAAATTTAAGAATTAATTCGTATATAAAAATAAATTTATGAACTAAACTTCAAGTGAAAGATATTTTCAAGAACTAAGTTACATATTTACTTACAGTTGCTATAGATTAATCTCTAAATTTAAGAATCTATTCTTGGTTTTCGTGAATAACTTAAGAGTCTCATCCAAATTATGTGTACACTCAAATCATAATCTAAAATAAAATCATTCTCATCGTTACTGTGTTAAAATAATTAGTTTCCTTCCTTATAATTTCTAGTGAAACATTTCTTTCTATACTTGGTTCCCATTCAACTCTAACCATCCGAACTTGGATTAATGAATAGTAGTTTTTAGTCCAATTCATAGTAATACATGCTTGCAAATTGTTTTAAGTACCTTCACATTGAAGTCCTACTACTAACCTGTTATGGGAAAAATCTTTCCCATATTATTGCTTAGCATTATTTTTGCTGACTCAGACCTTGGCTCCATTTTAATGAAACTTCAATAGACCATTTTCATAATCATAAATTTGCCAATCACCATTTTTGAAATTTATGACTTGCTAGAAGCAGCACCACTTTTAAAAATAATCCAAGGACAGTAGATTTGGAATCTAGAACATTAACAAAGGGGGTAGAATAGTGTGCCATTAACATTTCAGACAAAGCAGTCTCATATCATACTTACATATGATTGATTGCTGTCAAATGGACTGCACCTTTGTAAGCTTGGTTTAGAAAAAGTTTTCATGCAAGGTTGGTATGCATAAAATTGTCTTGGTTATGCACTTATGCATTGTGGCGAATTGAGTTTTGCAGGGGATTAGGCATCGATAGCTTACAAATGTTTGGACTAAGGTTTGGACATTAAGAGGTGGCCTACTGTTCCGTTGCAAGTTGAAGTTAATTAGATCAAATAACAGGATGTTGTTGGTGAGATAATTCAAGTAAAGGTTACTGATGAGTGGTGGCCTAGCATTCCGTGGAGCAAACGAGGTTGACATTGCCTTGTAAGAAAATCATCACAGAATCATATTATAAAAATTAAAAACAAAAAACTAAAAATCAGAATGTTCTTTCATTTTCCTTTTTAGTTTCCATTCCACATAACCACCTCTTGGGGACTTTGATATTATGGGATTCAAGGGAACTGAATTTTGAATTAGTGTTAAAAGAATTAATGGCTTAGATCTTTATGCGGCTGAAGAACTCTGCATAAATATACACCTCCTTTATCTTAGTAAACAGCAAGCATTAGTTTCTCCTGCTATAGTTGAATGCAAATCAATAATTAATGCTTATGAGTATCAACTCTATCACTGAAATCTAGCAAGGAGCTAGCTCAGTAATTGAAGCCCCATTTGTTGATGCTTGAAGAGGGTTATTTCTTGATTCATTTAACCTCATTTCCCCTTAATTATTTACAATTGACTGATTATCAGATAAATATGCAGACTGTGAGTGTATTGAAAGATTGAGAGAGTAGCTAATAAGCATTAGTACAACTGAAGCCATGGTTGGTCTGTCAGATACATTTCTTTGTACTTTTTTTTTTTTTTTTAATGTTTTGCAATAGTTCCTCGTTCTTTGCAAGTATTCTGAAGCATCACTTTAAGTTCTGCATTTCCATTACTAAACCGCCTAACTGCTTTTGGTACTCAGACTACTCAGAATTTCAACTAGTTATAGACTCACGTGTTGTTACCGTACCTCAAACCTTTCAAAGGATATGATGAGCGGTGCATGGAGATTCCCACTAAAAGCACCCAATTAAAGTAACATTTATACACAAAGATAAAGTATATGAATCAAATATAATTGGAAAAAGTGTTAAAATTCGTTTGGTCGTTGATTTGAAAAAACACTCATTCATGAGCTGAGGATATGAAGAATAAGCTATCACGGAGCATAGATAGAAATCAATACCATATAATATAATATAATCACCCCTAGTTATTAACAATGTAAGCAGAGAAGCATGTAGTATTACTAGAACCTTTTTAAATACAAACCATATTGAGACATGATTATCATCAAAGTACATATCAAAGTTCGTGTTCTATTATCATCAAAATATATTTTCACCTTCAAGGTGAAACTCTAACAACTAAATTTAGCGAGGAGATAGCTCAGTAATTGAGGCCTCATTTGCTGATGCTTCATTAGAGTTGTTTTTGGATTCACTTGGCCTTGTTGCCCTTGAACTATTCTCCCTTGACTCTCTATCTGATAAACTTCTACTGTGCATATAAAATGCAGGATGCAAGGGTACTGGAAGAATGGCAGAGTAGCTGTTGAGCATGAGTGCAACTGAAGCCATTGTTGGTCTGTCAGCAACATTTTCTTGAACACATAGTAATCCAATGTGGATGCATCTCATTATTTCATTTCTTGAACCATCATTCAATGAGGGATCTACAATATTTTCAATTGTATCTTCCCTCCAGTTTTTCCATGCCTACATTTGCAGAAAAATCATTATAAAATTTTATAATCTGTGCAAATTTTTGTGCATAACATATAATCCTTTAATCCAATGCATCTAAAATATACCAAGATGGAGGCACACTTACAAAGCTTAGTAGATCCTCTACATTCTCCTCGTAATAAAAATCACTATTTTTCCTGCCACTTACAATCTCTAAAACCATTACACCAAAACTAAAGACATCAGACTTCACAGAGAAATGTCCATGCTTCACATACTCAGGTGCCATATATCCACTGCATTTCAACATGGTCAAACACAATCAGATATAAATTTTACTAGATCCCTTGACCATCATCTTCAAGTTTTTCCACCATTTCCATTGTCAAGGACAGTAATTATTATAACTGACAATCATTAGAATAGGAAATAGGCTCTAGTTATTTATTCTAATACTTACTAGGTCCCCACAATTCTACTTGTATCACTTTGAGTTTGATCCTCCAAAAACAGTCTAGCTGTGCCAAAATCTGATATCTTAGGGTTCATCTCATGATCTAAGAGAATATTGCTTAGTTTGAGATCACGATGAATAATTCGCAGTCGAGAATCCACATGAAGGTAAAGAAGACCTCGAGCAATGCCTTCTATAATTTTGTAGCGCCTTTCCCAATTCAAGTGTGTATGATTGGTTGGATCTACATGCGCAAAACAAGATTCAATCTTTCAAAGTAATGCAGCAGAAACGAAGTAATAGAATAAAACACAATTAATGGTTTACCAAATATGAAGTAATTGAGGCTTCTATTGGGAACAAACTCATAAACAAGTAGCCTCTCTATTCTTTCCAAGCAAAAGCCAAGTAGCCTAACTAAATTTCGGTGTTGAAGCTTGGCTACTAACATGACTTCATTCTTGAACTCAATAGCTCCTTGATTAGTAGCTCTTGATAACCTTTTGACAGCAATCTCTAGTCCATTGGAGAGCTTACCCTGAAAATATATTAAGAGGCTATTACATTTATCTCAACTAAGCAGTGTACCACACTTTGATATAAGGTTATATTTCAAAGAAATTGTTTATCTAACCTTGTAAACCGGTCCAAATCCTCCTTCACCAAGCTTATTTTCATAAGAGAAGTTATTTGTAGCAACTCTAATGGTGTCAAAATCGAATTGCAATGACTCCTCGACTTCAATTTCAACCTCAGCTTCAGTTTCACATGTAGCACGACTTTTGACAAGTGAGTTCAAGTATAAACACTTACTTCAGTCATTCATGTGATTAACTTAATTTCTCTGTCTTTTTATTTTCTCCTGTTAGTGGTTGAATTACACATGCCTTGACTAATTGAAATAACTCAACTTTTTTATGATTCTACAAAAAATGATAGTAACCCGAAATTCTCTAGCCCGAAATATCCTACACAAGAAATTCATTGCAACAATGCAAGAGAAACTCAAGTAATAACAGATTACAAGAAGAAACTATGTTGACTTACTTTCACTATATTTCCTAGGCTTCTTCATCTTTAAATAAATGCAAATAAGGATGACCAGTATGACAAGGGCAGCGGCTGACACAACTATGGTGATGGCAGTTCGTAATTTGTTGTTGCTCTTTCCTGCAAAAGCCAGAATTCCATGCAGATTCAGATTTCATGGATTCAGAAAAATAAGATAATGACAGTGTGAGTGAAATGGCCACCATTAGAAAGAAAAAAAAGTAACTCAAAAAAGAAAAAGGAACAATAAAAGTTGGGTAGTTCAATTACTAATCCATATATATCGTTTGATATAGCCAACTTAGACCACAGTTTGATGCATGGTTGAGCTGAGTTGGATGAGACTTTGAGTACCTTCAATTTGTGTGATATCGTTAGATGGGGCCTCAGGGGGAGGTATTGTGTCAGCTATAGGTTCATAGAAGCGATAGTTCTCATATCTAACATTACAGCTAGGTCTTCCAATTCTTACACCTCTCCTGCCATCACAGCATTTTGGGATTTCTGAGATAGCCCCGGCCAAGCAGTCATTGCAGTATTGCTCAGACAAATCTGGTGTGCACTGCACAAGAGCATATATATTTTGAAAGTTTGGTCCTGTGTCATTTCCTGCAGCAAACTTACGAAGGGAGTCACCAGATGCAGCTCTTCTACTTAGAGTATTCAGCAACTTCATAACCACTCCATTGAACTGATCCACCGTTGTTGCATTATTTCCTGCCCACTGATAGTACCAAGGGGAAGTTTCAAAGGTGCCAAATATTGACCGGTTGGAGTAGCGTAGCATGCAAGTAAAATAAAACCCAATTGGCTCCTTCTGATTTGGGCACAGCCTTGTAAGCATAACTCGAGAATCATTGAGACAACTACGACAATCTTGTGGTGTAACATCTCCTCTGCAGAGTCCAATTGCGTTGACTATGTCAGAGTTTTTGCCATAAGAAAAGTTGTAGAAGCCATAGTCAATCTTTGTATTGGAAGAGAGGTTCATGAGAAGGGCATTGAGGTTGGTGTGGTAGGTACTATTAGCAGTGTAGTTACCTTTATCATTGCCACAATCATGATTTACGAATTCTGGCTGGGCAATGGCTTGATATGTGAGTATAACAAGGAGAGAAATAAGTGAAAGCAGCCATGAAAAAGCCATAGCTATTGCAGTAGTGCTCAGGAATAAGATGTAACAATCGGTATATAGAAGCTTGGAAATTGCTAGAAGTAGCTTCACATTGTACTTCTGCAGTTCTGCATTTCCATCTCTACATAAATACTCTAACAACACCCCTTGCTGTCACATTCGACCACGCCTTGGCTTACAAGTTACAACCCAGCAATTTTCTGTCTTCCCAAAACTTGGTCACAACTTTCTCACCTATACGCTATAGACTATTGACTTTTTGGATTCCTTTAGTGTTATTCCGAGAAGAAGTTGGTCTGCAATTTCCCTTTAAATGTAAAGTAATTTACAAGTTGGCAACTAGTGAGTGGAACTGAAGAGGAGAGAAACAAAAATCTCAAATAAAATTATCTACCTTTGAAGGTCCCACATATTTGTAGGGCCCTGGCAACAAACATATTCCTAATTACTTTTGGCAAGTTTTGTCTCAGCTCATGGTCAACCAATGAATTATATGAAATTGGTGGAGTGATTCTGTGCCCACTTGCACTTTCCTTTGTTATATCTGGATGGTCCCAAACTATGGTCAAAGCCCATTTTTCTTCCATTTCTAAGTTTCAAAGCACCTTATTCACATTATCTCCCACTCATCCTTACATGGTTTAAGTAACCCTCCAACCCAAATTTCAAGGCTTTTTGACTCACCTATAACACATTTAGAAAATATTCCCAAACTTATTCCTCATTTGAAACTATTTCTCATAATATGTCACTTTGTATTACGTGGATTTTTTCTTTTATTTTATCACAAGTCGTCCAAGAGATGGAAAACACATGAAATTTTTTCGTAAGTCGTCCAAATGACTGACGACATACGTATTTCATATTATTTTTGACTAATTAATTTTTATTTTAATTAATTTTTCATTTTATATATTTTGTTGACAGTCATATTAATGGTGGACGACTCCAACATATTTTATTTATTTATTTAAACTTTTTGTTTTAAATTAAGATTTTAGTTACTTTTAAATTTTAATTAATTAATTTTTTATTTTAATCTTTTTATTCTTATATTACTATCTTTTTACTTGGAGAATCTATATCACTGACCACCATGGGCAAGAGTTTTAGACAGAAAGGACAAATTGATAACGTGTGATAGCCTTATTAAGTAATGATGAGCTCTCCCTATCCCTTGGTTAACATATTTGTATTGTGAAATTGGGATTGTGATTTTATCCCAATTTATGTATTAAATTTTTATTTTTATTAAATATTTGTAATTTATTTAATTTTATACAATTCGAGGAGTAACTCTCCGCCGATTAAATCAGTAACTCATTAAATCAATATTCTTCCCAAGTTGATCACCAATCGAGGTTTTATAACACTACTTCTTTGTCTTATCTAAAACCTTAATATCCTTATCTAATCGATCACTGGTTCATGTTCTATAATACTGCCTCTTAGGCTTATTTGAAACCTTTATTGCATCTGAATTTCTTGCATTGTTCATTGACTAATATAAATTAAATTTAAAAAGTAAGAAGATGATAGTACAAGAGTAAAAAGATTAAAAAATAGATTACCAAAAAAAAGATTAATATATATATATAAGTAAATAAAAAATAAAATAAATTTAAAAAGTAACTAAAATCTTAATTTAAATAAATAATTTAAAATATGTTGGAGTTGTCTACCATTAATACGACTCTCAACAAAATATGTAAAATGAAAAATAAATTAAAATAACAATTAATTAATTAATAAATAATAAAGGGAAATATGCATGTCAATTATTTGGATGACTTGTTATTTGTTTCAATGTTATCTGGATCAGATTGGATCAATCTGATCAGGCTAGTCGGGCTATGAACCGATCTTTCATCCAATTATAATTCACTCTCATAATTGGATTTATGGTTTGATCAGATTAAGTCAGACAAAATTGAGCAAAACTAATATATCGGCCTGTTTTATGTGAGTCAATCATCTTTTTTACTTTTCATTTTTTTTAATCTCTCAATCACTTGATTACTTAACCGAAAATGATATAATATTTAAGAATTAAAATTCTAAAATTTTATTATGCATTTTATTGTTAGTAATGTGTATTATAAGTTATTTATGTGTGTGTGTGAGTATATATATATATATATAATAAGTAATTATAATATCAATTGATTCGACCAAAAGGTAAACCGAAACTATAAACTTTTTCAATTTATTATCTAATCTGATTTTAATAATATTAATTTAATTACAAAAAGTTCATGTGTCGTCCATCTCTTAGACGACTTGTGCTAAATAAATACATAAAAAAATTACCTAATACAAAGTGGCATATTGTGAGAAATAATTTCAAATGTAGAATAGGTTGGGAAATATTTTTTAAAAGTGGTATAGGTAAGTCAAAAAGCCGGGTTTTTGACCCATATACTACACGTTAACAAATAATTCATCAAGATAGAACAATTTTCAAACTATTTATCAATGTAGAGCATTTTTTTAATCTTTTCTGTTGCGCACGTAGTGCAGTCCCACCATTAAATACCCCATTCCTTTTCCGACCATCTGAAGTTATTTTGACTCTTAACTATTTGCGATACTCTTTCAAAAAAAAAAAAACTATTTGCGATACACATAAGTGTTGTTTTGATATCCAATTCTCAGAAACTATTTATTTCTTTGTCAGTGTGCAATGGTGTAGCTAACCATCGCTACAGAGTTTCTGACCACAGGCACCCAACTAATTTGGACACCAATGAATATGATTCATATTTTCATTTGTCATGAAAATGTCATTTACCCAAGTTTTTATTTATATTAATTTAAAGGTGTGTAAAATGTAATAAAAAAATATTTTGAAATTTTGTTTGTAAGTTAAAAATTAAACTTACCCAAAGAATTTTTTTAATTAAATTGTATGTGAGTAATTTTGTTAAGATAAATTGTGTGATATATGTTGGTGTGATTAAAGGTATAAAATGAACAAGTCATTGATGGTATTACTTTCTTTTAAATGAGAGAATGTTGGAAGGATTTGAAGGTCACCCTAGATCGATACAAGTATCAAACAGATCAGTTTAGATCGCTTAAAGGCAAGAATCCATTCAAAACTGAAATTTCAAACAAATCAAACAGTTTCAAATCTCATATATTGATTTCTAATATACCATAATGAAAGGGAACTTATAGCTGTTCCACTGTTTGACAATGAAAATGTTAAGAGCATGCTTAACACACTTATGAGCAGCATCTTTTTGTAACATATCCTTTAAAAGAAGTATGTGTAAATTTTCAAAATAGAGAGGTTTGTGTAATTAGAGAAAAAATAAAAAGGATATGGGAGTAATTTACTCAAAAAAATTGAATACTATATAAAATGTAGTGTTATATAAAAACTTGATATAAATTAATTTAATTATTATTTTAAACATTTTATTATTAATGTAAGTGATACAACAAGGATAAGACTTTCTCCTTTTCTTAAGGTCGATCATTCTTTTTGGCATCAATAAAAATCCATTTTCAAACCTTTATACTTATTGTAAAAGATTTTATCAATAACGTCAGCTAATAATATTTTATTTATTATTATAATATCAACAAGAAAACAAAGTGTGTTCCCAAAATTTAAACAAATGATTAGGGTAAAATATTCCATGAAAATGAAGTACAATCTTAGATAAGAGAAAATGAAAACCACCTATCGATCATATTATAAACTTCCTTGGGCTTAAATGTTTGGGCCACATGACCAGCGCCCTGCATTACATTATAATGATAAAAAAAATATAATCAAAATTATTCACATAGAAATAAATTGCTAATTAAATTGATATAATTAACTTAAAAATACCATTATCAAATTAAGGATTGAACTTGCCTTCACGGTCACGTATGTTAAATAGTGATCTTCTTTCATTTTGTAGATTTCTGTGAATCTGTATGAAAAGTTGAAAGGACCATATATATAATTAATATAATGGCACAGAGATATAGACTTACTAACTGTGATAAATGTGAATAATAATTGAGACCAGTTCATTGTTAGAGGAATTATAAATAAAAATTAAAGTGCATGTAATGATATTTATTAGTATAGATCAATAACAAAATTGTGTACTTCTAAGAATATTTTTGTAATGATTTTGTGTGGGTAACCACACAATTTGATATTGGTCCTTACTGATAAATATTAGTATTAATAGTCAATTTGATATAATCCTAAAATTGGTGGTATATAAAAAATTAAGTGATAAATTTTTTCCTTATAAAAAATGCTTAATTACCCGGCCACTTGACCATCGACAAACCATGCATGCCATTTGTCATGTATGCTCAAGTTCAATGACTTGATCCAATACTGTGTACTGAGGTGTGGTACCGCCATGTCAAGATCAGCACTGCAATTATCAGCTAAAAAATCAGTGTGATTTGTCAAATTCAGACAATAAATCTTATTTCCATTTTCTACTATTTAAAAACTTGTTTCCATCTGTAGTCAAATTTTTTTATCAAAGAGTGTTGAAAGTTACCAATAAACGAGAGCTTGAAGGTTAGCCTTAGAGAGATTCCGATAATATTCTACAACGTTGAATAGTTGATGTGTGTATGCCAAGCTCTTGTTGCATCTCAAAAACTCCTCCTTAGTTCCCTATTTAAATGTCATTGTTGGATTATCATTAGCTCCATGAACAACTTCAATTAAGTTCATTTAGTAATCCTTAAAATATAAATGACCCAGTGGAGAATTACCTCTCTTACATGAAGGGCCTTCCACACACTTTCATCATTTGCCCATGTGTCAATAAGGATGTGATCATAACTCTACAAGTCAGTTGATAACTTAGTTAGCGTCAGCTACCTATATATTTTAAGATTGAGGAGTTTATTTAATATTTGGATTCTCTACAGTTACTAAAAGAGTCAAAAAGTATGTCACACAAATTTTAAATTGTGAACCCACTAATTTGTTTTCTTCTCTCTCTAAGATTCAAATCCATTTATATTTTGATTTCCAATTTAAAACTTGTTAACTATTTGTTTCGGATTGAGTATCACTAGGGAGCCTGGGATGCATATGTTTGGATGCATCATGAATAAACAGAGTGTGTTTACCTAAGATGCATCCGAACATATGTATTGTGTGCTTCTTAATGTGTTTCTTTCGGATTTAATGCTTCTTCTGGTGTTTGACACTATAGTAGGTATCTCCCACTCTTCTAAAATAGAGCATGTAAATACCAACTCATATTGAGCCACATACAAGTTGAGAGAGAAATTTACTTAACTCGACACCAGAATGTGGAGCGATCTTGAACCAATTGTAGAATTCCTTGATTCACACCAGGCGTAGTAATACAGAGAGGTTCCAAAATTTGTTGTGAGTTTATGTAACGAACTAGCTGCAAACCAATGGATTATAACTTGATTACTTTCTTGCTATGCATAACTCACTATGACTAAGCCAAATTAATTCACAGCTAAAGGTTTAGTTTTTTACTAACCTCAGAGTAGGCTTCATAATCTGAGACACACTTCGTGTTTTCTGGATCAATGCTTACATAATCACCGTCACAATTTTCTTTCATTGACTGCAAAAATGTTATCGAGTTTTCAGGTATATATTGCTAGGTGACATATAAATATGAAAGCATAGCCATGATCATAACTAGATGCAAAGAAAGAAAACTATGACATTAGTTTTGTTTTGTCACTAAGATGTGTAAAATTTGATTAACTTAATACCTCATAGAGTTCTTCTGATATAAGAGACATATGGTATGCATATAAAACTTTCATGTTCTGGTCCTGATACAAGTCAACACCTGGGCTCGCGAGCACATAACCCTAATGCTAAATGAGATTATTAGTGATATAAAAGTATATATAGTAGTCTAGAAAATATTTAGCAAAAGAGAAAAATACTCCCAAAAAAAGTCTAAGTTATTGTGTCCTTTTGTACTTTGATGTTCATGAGTGGCACGCGTCTTGCTATGTAACCTGCCATTCGAGGAAGTATTAAAGAATTTCAAAACAACAAACATTTGAATTAAGGCCAAATTGATCAGGCTTTTAAATTAATAGTTTACTATTCACCTTCATATATTTTTTCAACAAGAGGGCCAGTAACTAATCCTGAATATGAACCACCACCAATGTAAAATGGATTTGAGCCAAACTTTGGATGATCAATAAACCACTGCAATGAAACTTGTTAAAAAGAGAAGAAAAATCACATATATAATTGATTCTCCCTAAAATGCTAGATGCCAAATTGTCACAACATTGATCCAAATATCTTTCCAAAATTTATTATGCTTGGTTAGACTGAAAATGTGCACGTAAAAAATAATTATATTTATACTTTATTATATTCAATTACACTTTTATGTTTTAATTTCTTGTTTTTGAACTGTAGATTTTCTCTTGAATCTAGCATAAATAATCAACCTGCTAACAAAAAACCAATGCATTCATACCATACAAAGGAATGTTTGGTGCCATTTAATTGTGTTCATCAATTAAACATTAAAATTCATTACTTCATTGTAAAAAAGTTTTATACTATTATCTAATCATGTATTGTCATATTATTAACACATTTTAACTATAATAACAACTACCTAAGAAGTCAAACACTTTTAATGATACAACAACATATGATTGGATCATATTGTAAAAATGTTTTACATAGTAGATCAAAATTAAATACTAAACATTATAAAGCATAGAAGTAGAACAATGATTCACCTTTTGTAAAAAAGTATATGCATGCTCCACCCATTGTGTGTCACTGCTATAGTAGCCTTCTTGCGTTTCTGAGTAGGAAAATCCAGTGCCCACAGGGATATCTATGTATATCACATTCAATACCTGTGTCCATGCATATGGGTTCAATTCAAGTTTCGGAAGGTTCCCACTGTAATTGCGATCCATTACTAAAGGCCCTGCAAATGGTTAACCAACAAGCAAAGTCAGATCCAATTTAAAATATTTCTTTATTTGGTTGCATTTTCCTTAGTATTTTGTGCAGAAATCTTTATATTCTTTTAATATTTCTCACATAAATCAATAGAAAATAATTTCTTGTACAGTGAGAGTTTTCTTTTTAAAGGAAAAGTCATATTCTATAACATAGCAGAGCTAGAAAAACATGAGAGGATTCGTCTTTTATAGGGAAAAATATTTTCAATTAAAAATGCTTTCCACCAAAATTTTAATTAATAGTCTAAAAACCTGTTTCTTTTTATCAAAAACATTTTTTTTAACAATGGTATAATTTTTTGTGAAGTAACTGTATATGTCTGTATGTTTTTTCTAACAACATGATATGATCTTAGTATTTGTTCCAAGAACACCTAATAATTCTTTCTTAACAAAATTAATGGATAATGTTAATTGTATATATTTACTTTTAGTTAAAAATTTTGCATCTCCTTGTGGGTTAGTAACACATTAATTATACTGAATAATAAATTTTTATGTTGATATTTTTTAAAAAGTTACCATCATGGTTTAAAAATTAAGTTACGATTGTGCTGTGTAACTGTGTAAATGTGATGTGAAAAAAATTAGCCTGCTTATTCTTTCTTGAAATAAATATAATTTAAAGTGATTTACCATTTTCGAAAAAGAATGCAGAAAGGCCAGAGCAACCTGGACCTCCAACGAACCAAAGTAAAAGTGGATCAATTGAGGGGGTTCTTTGAGATTCCACAAATAAGTAAAAAAGTTGCACCTCTTCTGCTTCTCCCACTCCTATGTATCTACACAATAAAAATTAATTATAAGTTAAAACAATCACATGGATCTAGCATCTCATATATATCAAAATACCTAAACTTTGCAAAAATGTTGTAAATAACCACATATGTATATCATTTCAACCTCTCAAGAAAATTTAAAATGTAAATTTTGAAAAGAGAAACAACAAAACCATGTAAAAGGTTTGTGGGTCTCTTGTATTGGGATTTGGTTCCCTTGTAGTTGTACTTATATGGCTATGGCATGTGAAACCCACATGTATGCATAAATTTAAGCGATGGAGTGCAAGTGTTTTGATAGCACGCAGAATTACTAGCTACTGTGTGAGAGATAAAAGAGGCAGGGGCTGCATGGTTTGGGTGACAGTCTCATAGAAGCAAAGAGTGTAGTGGGTCCATGTGAGCCTAGCCAAAAGGCCCAAAACAAATAATGAAAGGACAATATGAAAGTCTTCTAATTTCTTGGTGCAGTGGGTACTAAGCAAATAGCGAAACCTTCCGCGTTAGTCATAATTAGAGTTCAAGTTTAAAATTTTTTTCTTCAACCTAAATTTTTATGTACTAAAAAGAAAGTCTTATTTTGACCTTGGTGGTATGCCCTGATTAAATTTATAGTAACTAATTTCATAAAATATACTTAATCGAGCTCGAGCTTATTGTGTTCGATAACGACTCAATTATATAATTGAGCTTTATATATATCATATTTAAGCTTGACACTATTGAGTTTCGAATCGAGTTAAGCTGAATTTTTTAGATACTCAATTTGATTGCCACATATAGAGAAATCCTTTGGTGCTCTAAGAGCACATACTCTATGTGGCCCATATATGAGTCGTATGTGTGTGGGGCATAAATCTGAGCCACACTAAATAGTACATAGATGTTTCTATCTTTTTGCTGAGAAATAGTACATACATGTAGCAGTGACTTGGTTATGTCCATAACCATGTGGTGGATTACTTGATTTCTTTAAGAATAATACTTTGAACTGATTATATGTAATATGTCATGTGATATAGAAAAGGATTTAATTATGACTCATTATAAGTGTAAAATAAATTTATATTATCATTTAATAATATATTATTAAATTACTAAATTTTTTTAACTATTTTCATTAGTATTCTAATTTTTTTATGAATTTAATTTTAATTTATTGTTTATATAAAATTTATTTACACTGTCATCCAATCATGTGCTGACACATCATTAAAAGAATTAAATTTTGTAAGTAGTTGTAGTGATAGTCAAATTCTTTTAATGATTTAGCAATACATGATTAAATAACAATGTAAAAAAAATTTTAGACTGATAATATATCAAAATTAAATTTTTTTTATTAATATGTCACTACATCATTAAATGATAATATAACAGTGCATCAAATATAACTATCAAAAATTAAACTAAACCTGTATTAAAATTTGAATATAATACTTCCTAAACATACAAAAAATTGTTGAACACTTGTGTGGTAATTGTGTCATACAACTGGCAAGTACCGACTCATCTAAGAAGATCGTAGATTGATAAATAATAGGAAAAATATTGTATTTTGATATATGCGTAAAAGATTTGCAAATTGAAGTTCAACAACTGCATGTTTAATTAATTCCTTTAGAATAAAATTTTACAAACCTGAGCATGCAGAATAAAATTTTATTATCTCCAGTCTTTTTTTTCCTTCAAAAAAATACTATTGCTTGCATGGTCACAAATTATATGATAATGTAGACGTAATAGGAAGAGATAGAAATTAAAATGATAGCAAAGTAATTAAATAATTACGAGCCATTAGACCTCTGCCTTGGTGATGACTTATTTAGGCATAGAATAAATAGTTTATATAAGTACTTATTATAATAGAGTTTATTTAATAAGTTCTACTATTATAAACACTATTTAAAATAAGCTAAATAATGTTTGAATAATGAGAAGCACTTTTTATAAATCATTTGGAATAAATATCAAGCATTTGAGTCAATTTTTAAAGGTTAATTTTGTCAAAAATTATTATAAAAATATCTAGTACCTAAAATATTTTTAGCTTTCACAAAAGCTTATTTTCATAAGCTTAAATTTTTAACTTATACAAATAAGTTCAAAACAACTTATAAAGATGTCATAAGTTATTTTAATAAACTTATTTAAACAAAATAAAAATATTTTATAAACACTTATTATAATAAATAAACTAAAATAAACTGCATGTAAACCTATCTAAACATGTCACTAGTAATAAGCGAGTGTTCTTTCAGTTCGAATCCAAAGTAAATAAAAAATAAATTAAGATGTGTATAATAGATTACAGCAATAATCGCACTTTGTTTCCACGATATTTATGAGCAATTAGAAAGTCCATCTCATAGTTTAAAAAAATAAAAATTGTGCTTTTGGCATTCTCCATTTCATAGAAACTAAATGTAATTTAATAAAATATGATTATATCATTGGAAATTTTTTTTTTTAATAAATAATCATATTTGAACAAAAGAAGAAATGAACTCACCCAGTTTCAAGCTTGAATGGGAGATCACCCTTATAGCCCGGCAGGTTCTTGACAATAGAACGCGGAGAAGCCATGAATGGCAGAAGCAGTAGAACAACTATGACTACACAGCTCCATCTCCAACCCATGGCCCTACAGAGGAAGATTTGGGGTGCTTAATTTTATTAATACAAATAATTTAATTTTGATGAGTGTACTGTAAATTATTAAAAGAATTTTATTATAACAATAATTATACGAGAAATTACGTGCTAGCCCACAATTAGAGGATAGTGTTAAATTCACAATAAATCATAATTAAGCTCTAATACAAATGGGGAAGGAATTTATTTCAGCAAACAATCATAAAGGTCTAGTACTTA
Organism: Styphnolobium japonicum; assembly: GCA_023212625.1. Classification (NCBI taxonomy): domain Eukaryota; kingdom Viridiplantae; phylum Streptophyta; class Magnoliopsida; order Fabales; family Fabaceae; genus Styphnolobium; species Styphnolobium japonicum. Next base: position 11,097,925 of record JALBWW010000010.1, read on the forward strand.
ACACATGTAGTTACTAAGTTTGTAATATTCTATGATACGCAATACATGTACGGATACACGGTATGTTAATACTTAAAATGGTAAAGTAGCAAGAATTAGTACACAATTGATACCTGATTCACAGGGTTGGAGAAAGAAATGCAACACTCAACAGTACGTTGGACACCAACAAAAATGGCTTCCACTAGAGTTACCAGCCTCTCTCACTCTCTCTATTTCTCTCTCTTATTCAGTGTAGGAAGAATTTCAAGGAAAAAATTGCAGAAATAATAAAAGAAAAAATAGAAATTAAAAATGATGAGTGGCGAATGAACACTTACCGATGAGGGATCCTGAGTTTTAGTGAGATAACGTAAAGGTTAGTGGCAGGTCAACTGGGCTCAAAGAAGAAGAGAGTGAGAATGAGAGGATAGAGATGGAGGAGATGACGTTTTTTAGAACTGTGGATATTCTATGCATTTGGGCAGAGATGCTCCTACAGTGAGAAAGCAACAGAGAATTGCATTATATATTTGTTTCTTTTTCTTTTTCATTTCTTTAAGAAGATCTCTGGTTGTCAGTTTTGTCGGTTGGTATAATTCTAAGTAAATTATTGTTTTTTATTTTGTATTTATTCTATATATATTTTTTATTTGAAAACAACTCTAACTCTAAAATACTAAGTAGATTATCTGCGTGGTTGGTGGGGAATCAAGAACCGCATATATACTTCTCTTATTGCTGCTTTATTTTTCAAGTCATTTTTGTAATATATAAAGATAAAGATGTCCTTGTAATTATATTCTCATTTTCTAATTGTATTTATTTTGAAGATTTTGTCTCTAACCTGAAAGATGGTCCCTGTTTGTTGCTTTTTTATATGAAAAATCATGAATTTTTTTTCGTTTTAAAAATTATATACTTAAATATATATTTTTTAGTTGAAGAGTTAATTTTCATAAAATTGACTTTTTAAATATATATTTTTTAGTTGAAGAGTTAATTTTACCAAAATCAACTTTTTTAACATTGAAATTAAAATAAAAACATGTTGAGCTGAATTGAAAGAAAAAAAAAACACATTTTGACTTCAAGTTAAAAAGCAAACTTTGAAACTATTTGGCAATGTTTAACAATTATTGACTTCTTGTTATTGTGAATGATACATGAGATTTGTGCCATAAATATGCATAACCAATTAAAGCAAATTGTTCCTCACACTCTTGGATAGTATAATTTATTAATTTACACTTGTGTTTGACCACTTTTAAAATCAAAGTCACTAGTTCATGATGCTATTAATGTTGTACAAAAATTTTAGGAGATTCAAATTGAGCAGTCTTATAATAGGGGAGAGATGTATTCTATTACTCAAAAGAAAAAGACGGCTCTTTTGTTCATAAGGAGACTAGGGAAAAGAATGTAAGTATAAAATGTTAATTATGAAAGTGTCACAAAAATGTAATTATGAATTATTCTGTTATTTGTAGGATCAATTAAATAGTCATGATGAAACTTCTTTCCAGGTTGTTTCAGAGGAAGACTCCTTTGCCAGTGTGTTCGGGAAAGAGCACCCACTACGCGTTCGAGGTTTGGGATTGGGTATTTGTCCTTCTCAAGTCCTTAGATCCACCACTCGTCATTTCAAGTTTGAATGGGAGATCACCATTGTAACCTGTCAGCTTCTTGACAATGGAACGCGAAGAAGCCATGAATGGCAGAAGCAATAGCACTATGACCACATAGTGCTATCTCCAACCCATGGCCCTAGGAGTCTGAAATGAGAAGCAACGCAGGAAGATTTAGGTTCTTCTATTATATGGTTAAAGTCTTAAACTGTACTATTAATACGAATACAAATGGAACTTATTTCAGCAACAATCATAAAACTCTACAATTCAACTCAAGCAACACTCATCAAGTGTACTTGGGGGCATGAGTGAACTATCATTTAAGAAAAAATTAAAGTTGAGTTTGAGCCAATTAAAGATGTTAGCTACAATTTTTACCAATTAAGACCTGACTACATGAGAGACATCAATTATATAAAATAAATTAAAACAAATCAATTTACTGGTATAATTAATAAGAGGCAGAATTAATAAAACTATTATTACTGGTATAGTTAATAAAACTAAGCAATTAAATTACCTAACCACAGAGTGGTTATTGATTCAGGAAAAAAGCTTCTAATATCAATAGATTTTAGAGCTAAGAGGCACTTTGGAACTTTGAACACCAAAACAAAATTGCAGAATTAAATTAAAATATATATATAAATTAGTGGAGAATGAACACTCACCAGTGAGGGATCAACAACGGATTCTGAGTTTTTGTGACAGATAAGCATAAAAGGTTAATGGCAGAAGGGGTGGTTTCAAATGGGGAGGAAAACTAGAAGGCGTGTATAACTTAGCAGAGTGAGAGTGAGAGGACAGAGAAGGAGGAGATGCAGCTTTTGAAATTTGTGGATATTCTATGCATTTGGGAAGAGGTGCTCTTATGATGAGAAAGCGACAATGGATGGTTCTCATCCACAGAACCTGCTTGGCCTGGACCATATACTACTTAACTTGTGTCTCATATTAATCGACAAAGGAGGTGTTCATTTATGTTTTTTAAAGAACCACTACCTTGCTGCGTGCCTTTCCATTACATCCTTGGTCATCATTTGGGATACCTAAAGCACACTGATTCAACTATCTTAAAATCACAATCTTTTTACTTCTAATTCATGATTTTGAATGCCCTGAATGCATCATCATCGTCATCCTAACCCATCAAGTCCAAAATCCATCCTAGTGTCCTTGACAACTCCATCTTGATAATGCTTGGCGTTAGATTATTTATTCAGGGGTCAATTAGTCTATTAGTACTACCATCCATTGAGTCCCACACTGCCCAAATATTAATCATAGTCATTCTCTATAAACCCTCTGACAGGGTTGTCATACTGCCGAGCTTGGTAGCGCTAGCTTGTGACCCAAGTGGGGGCTCTAAGGTGATAGAACACAACTCTGGCTTTGCTGGGTTGGGCTGGTAGCTGCAATATGCTGGCTTGCCCGCTCCAAGTTGAGAGTTTGGACCATGGGACTTGAGCGAAGGCACAGGTCTCATGGTCCCTAGACTGGAGGGCACAGCGTGAGGCTGGTTTCACAGAGCAGCGACCACCTCCGGTTCCCAACAGTGGAGGGATAACAGGCTGCTGCACCACTGGTCCACAATGCCTGGTGAGCCTAGTTGCTTGGACCATCACCTTTTTTCTCTTTTTTTCATTGAAATCATGCTCATTTGATTAGCAGGTATAAAAGCTTTGTTACTCTCACTGTCAGCTGCTGAAAGCACATGTTCCTCGTTTAAGTATTAGTAATTGTCTGCAATCCCAGTTTGACAATAACTGATAAATGACTTATTTTACTAGCAAAGGACCAGAAGTTTTTTTCTTTTTAAGAAAAAAGGGTAAATGAAAGGCAAGAATTCGATGGCTAAAAAAGAGTAAATCCCAGCTTGATAACTGACAAATTCTGGTCTGAAATCCCAAGGAAAGTCACAAGTAGAATTAATTTGAATTTTGATTAGAAAAAAGTTAAAATAGCAACCTTTTCCTCGGAGGCCATGGTAGAAAAGATCAAAGATGAGCACTTTCATTTGTTTAAAATTAAAAGTTTTCAAAGGGTTAGCAAGTAAGAAAGATAAACTCTTGGTAGCAAAGAGGGAAGGAGGTTCTGCTGAAGTCAGTGATTAACGCACTGCCTAGGTACACAATGGGCCAATACAATAGCAAATTTCAAATTAGGCCAGTTTTACAATACACAACATGCACATAAAGTAACACAAAATACTAAAAAGAAAATGTTCGCCTGCTATTCTGATAATGATTAATGGCAAAAAAAAGGAGTGTAGTGTACACTCCAAAAAGTAAGAAGTTTAGTTTAGAAGCCACCATCAAACTATGTTCTAGATATATGTGACTTTATTGATATTCTCTGTACTATATCATATATCATAGTCAAGTCCCACATAGGCTGTGTCAGAGGGTTGGTTAGTGTTTATAAATCCATGACAACAACACCACGTTTACCGAGCATGGTAACGCGTGCTTGTAACCTAAGTAGGGGTAATAAGGTGAGGGAAGATATCATGATTGGCGTCTTGGCAAATGGCATGTCGCAGCCTTGAAGGGAGTGCGCTGAGAATGGGGGGTTTAAGTCATGTTCACCCCGGACTTGCCGTGTGAGTAACTTGGCATTGGATGTCAAGTAAACGTTGTCTTAACAGAGCAACGCTCTCAATAAGTGGAGGTTTATCCAGTTGTTGCAAGTCATGAGCCCTGGGGCCAATCTTTGATATGGACCCTCACTTTTGCTCCTGGATGACACTTTTTGCTTGCTTGTTAAAAAGCTGCTTCCTTCCATGGACATATTTTGGTAGGTTATCACAGCAAACTCAGAAATTTTTAGCTAAGAACATCATATCCCATGCAAATTGTTTGTTGTTTGTAGCCTTTCCCTCAACACCAGACAGTTAGAAGCAGTATAAATCTCTTCTGATCTTTGATAATTTATGTTTGTGAGGATGGTACAATGCATCAACATTCAAAAGTCAAGTCCAACATTCACTTTCACTTTCCAGTCATTCCACTCATATTTTCTTCCACAAATTATTTGAACTATCACCTTTTGCATAGTGCAATGCCAATCACCCAGATAAAAGCTGTGTTGCTGTAATTTTGCCTATCAACAGCCAAAAAAGAAAATAAATTCCATTAGCATGGAAAATTGTTCACATAGCAAGATTCTCAATCAATCTGATACCCAACAATGGCATACCCTTGCAAATTGTTTGTTGAAGCCTTTCCCTCAACATCAGGAAGTTAGAACCGGAATAGCCCCATCTGATCTCTGATAAAGAGGTAGAGTCCAGGATCCCTTGAGAAAAGAAGACATAAATCACAAGCTAAATTTACTGAGGTACTTGAAGATATATATATTTTTAGATTAAAAGAAAAAAACTGTGTTGACATCTTAAAATTTGATGGAATTACAATTACACTTTTTTTTTCTATATTTATATTTTACTAGTATAGAATTATTCGGAAGCTTATAGAATAAGAATGTACGTGTCTAAAAAATAAAAATAGAAGATACTACTTTTCTCATAATACATTCAAATCTCGTTCTTATCTGTTGCAGGGATCATCAACAAAATTCAGAGTGAACCAGCGAACCCCAACAATTTTTTTAGCTTTTTAAAAAATTTAAAATCAGAATTTATGTATAGAGGTGACCTATTTTTAATTATATTTATTGTGTGATACATATTAAGTTATTCATGTCTTTCAACTGAATTTGGACCAGCACTTTAAGGGGTAACATTATATACTGTTGGAGTAGTGCTCTAATTTAGATAAGATATGACATGTGACATAAAAATTAAATTTAGGACAATATATTAACTTTAAAGTGAAATTTAAACAGAAAAAAAATATTACTCCTAAAATATGTAAGTATCTCCCCACCTTATAACAAATTCCAACTACAACACTACCAACCAAATCCTTCAAATTAACTAGTAGATAGTCAATGTGATTTTAATCACGAGTTTAATGTAAATATTTTGGTGTGATTCCGTAGCAAATCAGGAAAATTCATTGGCCACAATGGAACGTAAAAGCCAAAAATTCATTGAACCACAAACTGTTTACTTCTAATTCATGATTTTGAATGCCCTGGATGCATCATCATCATCCTAACTCATCAAGTCAAAAATCCATCCTAATGTCCTAAACAACTCCATCTTGATAACGCTTGGCGTTAGACTACATGTTCACGGTTCTATTTCCTAGCTACTACTTACTAGTCTATCCATTCTGAGTCCCACATTGCCCAAATATTTATCATAATCATTCTTTATAAACCTTCTGACAGCCTTGTCAGAACGCCGAGCTGAGTAGCGCCAGCTTGTGACCCATGTGGGGGCATCAAAGTGATGGAACATAACTCTGACTTTGCTGGGTTGGGCTGGTGGCTGCAATGTGTTGGCCTGCCCACTCCAAGTTGAGAGTTTGGTCCATGGGACTTGAGCGAAGGCACAGGTCTCATGGTCCCTAGACTGGAGGGCACAGCGTGAGGCTGGCTTCACAGAGCAGCGACCACCTCCGGCTCCCAACAGTGGAGGGATAACAGGCTGCTGCACCACTAGTTCACAATGCCTGGTGAGCCTAGTTGCTTGAACCATCACCTTTTTGCATCACTCAGAAACCTAACTGTTTGAAAGCATCACCGTTTTGCATTGCTCATTAATATACTTTGCATATTTAACAAGTTAAATAAACGAGTCCTTCAAATAAGGTGATTTCCAATTTAACAAATGAAACATATGTTATTTGTTATTCAATACATGGGGTGCTTATTAAATCAGCAATAAAACATTCAATAATAATGTCAATATTAGAATGATGGTACTCAGTATTTTTCATGATCACAGGGACCAAGTCATGCCTGCTCTTCCTGGATATTTGCTCACTAACTATGCCTCTTAAATGCTAATTTTGATGCCTCCCTCACTCTTTCTGATGCAAAGCTGAAGATGCTGTGAATAACATTTTTCACCATTTCAATTGCCAAAACGCAGTAAGCGAAAATGGCCAGTGTGATTAGGTATAGAATAAGCAAGGACAAGGCATTTGGTGACAGAAACTGAAAGAGTTTGTAAGTTATCATGGAAATAAGAGCAATTGGCAGTAAGACTTGCACAAGTGATTTGTTTCTGTAAAAGAAAATGAGGAAGGCAGAGGCGAAAAATCCTGCTGTGTTGAAAGACGTAAAGAGGTAGAATGTCACATTTGGACAAGTATGTGACGAATTACTTCTGTAGAAGATGCACTTGGAATTCAGTTTCATGTCTTCATTCCAAATTGTTTGAGGAGGTGATGAAAGCTCAGCTTGATAATTGACCGTTGCAATTAAACTGGCCACAACTAGTACCATTTGTTGTCCATCCTCCCATATGCTTGTTTTCTGTAGGTAGCCGATCTTGTTGAGTCTGAATTTCCATTCTGAGTCGCAGCTATAGTTGTGATGGGAGTGTCATCATTAAATTGGTCCCCTGAAAGAACCTCTATGGTGTCCTTGTCTATTTCTCCTTGGAATCCTAATAACTCTAGGACCTGCCAAATAATTACTTACTATCATTAATATCCATATAATGGTAATTCCTTGCAAACAATCATTATGATAATAACAAGCGGAAAGAGTGCAACTGATTTTATAAATAAGTTACAATCAAACAATGACACCTCTACCAGATCCGACTCCCAAAAGTAATACACATCTCCTCCCCAAGATAAACTGATGAAAATAGAAGAAATCATACATACATAACTGAGTAGGTTACAACAATGTGAAATGATGAATATCAAGCACTGTATACTTGTAAGTGTCTCAACCCAAAAATATTGGACATTGTGGATTAGGAATTCAATATATACTCATTATTTAGAATTTTGATAATTCAGCGATTTATTGGCTAAGGATTGGATATGATAGCTGTTCTAAAGAAATTGAGTAAATTGGGTTTTAGGATTTTGATAATCTCACTAAACTGGCGAACCAATGTTGGCATCTTTTACAAAATGCTATATCTTTGGTTAAAAAAATGATAATGCCTCAACTCAACCTACGGTGTTTCCGTCGATTATAACCTTTATTTTTATAAATATCTTTCTTAACCACTTATACTATTCCCAATTTGGACTTCAATCACAATCCATAGTTTTTTAATTGGTGTAGTCTGAAATTCAAAACAACTTATTTTTCTTATCTTTTTCCTATTTGTTACCCATTTAACACTCCCGTTTATATTAATTATAATGCTATTTTGAAAAAATATTCCAAAATTCTTTGATTACAAATTGGTTCATTTTCTTTGAAATATTGAGTGTAATTTATATTAATTTGTAAATTGACTTTTGTAACAATGTTTAGGCATATAATGATCTCTCTAGGATTTAAAATATATAATTTAGAATACAATTAAAATATAAAATAGACATTAGATTACACATGATCAAACATGCAAATAACTAGCAACATGAACGTGCTTCCAGACCTCCATCATTGCCATTATGGTTATTATGTAACTAATATTTTAAAGAGACCATATAAAATCTTTCTGATACTACACGTAAAATAGTTTTGTAAACAAATTCTCAAAATACATGTAGGAAGAACAACCGCTTTGGATATTCGGTTGGAAATATTCATATTATGTTCACTCCTAAGTCCAAATCCCAGAAATAGGGTTGATTATTTCTTCTTGAATCAGGAAGAAAAATGAAAGCATGAATTCCAGAGATTTTATGCATCGACTGAAACGCTGAGCCATCTCCATCAGGCTCTACGCATACCCAACACAACACAATGTAAAGCCCTCGTGGCCCTTTATAACATTTTTAATACGCCACAATAGAAATGTGAATTCAGACTCCTAAAGTTACTACATTCAATGCCACTCCTGTTGACAAATACAAGGGCGCAGAAAACCAAAAATCAAACTGACAGATCAGCGATATAAAAAAATTCAGAAAGTGTGCCACATTGTTCCCAATCACCCAAGACTGTTGAGCAACTGCTTCAATTCCTAAATACCTCTTGTTTGTAGCACTAATAAGTGGGTTGACCAATGCAAACTCAACATCTCACAAGCCCATTTAATATGACAAGTTATACTGCATAGCGCACTCGACAAAGGTCTACCTCTAAGTCTCAATTCTAGTCTTGAAAGAGACACCTATATTTTACAGAATATAACACCTCATATAAGATCAACCTCTCCAAATCTATTGCTGCTCTATCCAAAATGCCACATGACACATGATGTAATCCTTCCATAGATAGTCCGAAACCTTCTCCAGTATCATATCAGCATCAATTTTGCAGAATATAACACCTCATATAAGATCAGCCTCTCCAAATCTATTGCTGCTCTATCCAAAATGCCACATGACACATGATGTAATCCTTCCATAGATAGTCCGTAACCTTCTCCAGTATCATATCAGCATCAGCCTCAGGCTTTAATTATAACATGACAAGCCAATAGTACTTTCTTGATGGTTAAGGCCCAAATGTGCAGTTCATTGATGGCAACCACCTCATCCATCAGAGACCCTCCCCAAATCTATTGCTGCTCTATCCATAATGTAACATGACACATGATGTAATCCTTCCATAGATAGTCCGTAACCTTCTCCAGTATCATATCAGCATCAGCCTCAGCCTCGGTCTTAATTATAACATGACAAGCCAAGAATACTTTCTTGATGGTTAAGGCCCAGATGTGCATGCAACCACCTCATCCATCAGAGACCCTTCTCAAGCTGTGTGTCATCAATATCTCCAAGTATGCATTATAAGAATGTCATGTAGTATCCTAAAAATTTGTGCCTATAATAAATGTGGATAAAATAATGGTATCCTCAGTCACAAACACACACAAGCTAAAAAAAACTAAAGGAAACTAGGAAATTTTTTTAAAATAAAGCTTTAAACCCAGTTTGGTATTGTCTTCATTAAGCGCTTAAGCCTTGCACTATAAAAGCTGTTTAGGACAAGACTTCTACAAGAACTTTGGCAAAAAGCAACTTATTTTGGAATAGTAGTTTTTTTCAAAAGTACTTTGCTTAACTTCATCAAAGCAGCAGGAAATAGCAAACTGGGCCTTTTTCAAACCAGATTATATTCCAAGAAACAAAATTTAAAATCCAAAGAAAAATTCAGAAGCCCGATTTGATAATAAATGGAGAATATCTTCAGAAATCAATTAAAAGCTTCTACAAGTCAAAAGAAGGCTAGTCGCCTCACTTAAAACTTTTTCAGACAGTTTTATAGCAAAGGATAAAATCATACCCATGTACTAACTCAAAATATGGTAACATCACGGACCCATCTGATCATCTCTATGACATTCATTCCAATCCAGGGTAAACTTGAATATAGTCAGAGCAACCCACCCAACTGGCAACTTCTTACCTTGGAAGTGAATAGATGTTTCCAGGTCCATCAATGGATGCAGATGACAAAGCTATGAACAGATTGTAGCACTTGTTCGACAAGGATGTATGTGTCTGGAAAGCTGACCTCTCAAGTAAATAAAAGATGGTGTAACGTGTCATATCTAGATCATTGCTCAGCATATGCCAAACGAAGTTATCAAGGAAAATAACTCCACTTATCATAAGAAAGCAAGGATCTATGAGTAGAAAGTATGAAAATAAGCCTTTGAACACCTAGAAAAACTAAGGGCTTGCTATTGAGGAAGGGGAAAAAAGATAACAGGAATTTGATGGATATGATTCATTTCACTGACTGATGACTGATCTATCCTTCATTGAAGAAAGAAAAAGAATATTTGCTTTAATTGTCCAAAATAACCATGATTTATGAATACAGACAATTGTACAAAAGAAAAAAGGAATGGGGGAAGGTTGGAAAGATAAACCATTGAGGAAAATAAAAATCTCCTTCAATGTGTTTTCTTATAATACCCTATTCACTCTCAATCCCGCAACCCAAAAAATCCCAAGAAAAGAGAGTGAGAGAAAGCAAGACTGTGAAAAGGATCCAGAAGAAAGAAATGACATTCGTAGTGTACACAGGTGTTAAAATCTATAGGCATAAAAAATTGCTAAAGCAGTGCCACCAAATTCCCATAATAAATTCCTATTTTTTGGGGCTAAATCAAGAACATAATACTTTTGAAAAAGATGGTAATCCTCAAAAATAATGGCCGGAAGCCAGAAACATACATAAAATATTTTACTTGCACTTTAGTAAATATATAAAAAGTATTCCAAGCCATCTGGCTGTCATGCTTTAATGTTAAGCTACAAGCAACCACAAATGACTAAAAGAAAAAAGGAAGTTTGGGGGGAAAAGGTCCACAACTCTCAAGAATTATTGCAACATAGTTTTTTCTGCCCCAAAATTTAACTTGTTCGTGAACAACATTTCACATAGGAACAAGAGGTACTACATAGTATTAAAAATATGTGAAGGGAAAAATCTACTAAGATAGAAAGAAAATACAGGTTTCAGAATCTGGTTCTTTAGTAATCAAATGGTAACCATTCATTACAAATTTAAAAGATGCATTTGAATAGTGCCTGGAACTTCAGAAGAATCAGCAGAGTCCAAAACTAAATGATTGATGCATCTATGAGGGTATCTGCACAATGAATACATAAAGCATAAAAAAACTAATTTCACAAACCAATTACCTCTAGTAGAAAAGCAAGTAAAAATATAAATCTTAAAAGTCATGCCTCCAGTACTACAAAATAGATTTTAAAGAGTTATATTCGTTTCAAAATTCAAAGCCAATCATGGTAGTCTTTGGTTTAAAAATAGAGGAATGTAATAACAAAATTGATATGGGCAACAGCTGGTAAAACCGTAGAAGAGTTAAATGCAAGCTTTAGAATGTAGTCTCACAAAGAAACTGAATAAACACAGAAGCTTGATGGGAGTAAAAATTGGAAGAAAGAGCATTAATAATAATGAATTTAGCATTCCTTCTTTTAGCCCAATATAAAAGTACATAGTCAATTTAAAATAATTTCTGACAATTTAACAATGGGTGGGTACGAGTCCAAAGATAGAAATGAAACTAAAGCTAAGCACATTACAGCAGCATCAGCCTAAACAAACAATAAAAGTAACATAGAGTAGAAATAACTTGTCAAACTGAAAGATAATAAGTAAGGTTCCTAGGGACTACTAGACTAATATGGTAGTCAAAAGCTAAAACAAAGTTCATTACATGGAAGGCTCATTCATCACTTGACAGTTAAAGTAAATCACTAAACCACCTCCTAATAATTTTTTTGAAAAGAAAAACCCCTAAACCAACAATCGGACTCTTTCTACTTTATATAAAACAATAAAGAGACAAGACCAGCCTTTATAAATAATAATCAAACACACCAGCACGGGACATCCATGGATATACATACTCACCAAGCACCACACCAAGCAAACATTAAAAAGCCCTTATAAAATTTCTGTTAAATAATATGACAACAGCCCATCCATTCATTCTTAGAGGTCAGGACACATTTCTATGATTTCACATTATTTATTTGGTTGCCCTGCTAAGTAGACCAGATGACCAATACGTACAAGTTGTACAACAAATAACCTTCTGAGTTAATAGCATCCCAATACAGTTCACATCCTTCCTCTCTAGCATTAATTCTCACTCTTCATTCTTCCAGGTTAAAATAAGAAACAACCATGTTGCAAAACAAATGCATGTCTTATTGCAAATCTGCAATGCTACTCCAGATAAGTGTCCTCCTACCCATCTTAGATTATCAGTATAACAAGAAGGATAAACATGAAAATAGACAAATTTGTGAAAAACCAATACATGTAACATGTAACAATCAAATGTGTCACCTAAAACATCTACAGCATTAATAGCATCACCAGTCCCAATTTCAACCAAGTGCCACCTTTAAGTATAATTCCCTCACCATTAAGGATCTCAATTCCAAAGTCTCAAAAGATAACAAAACCTCACGTTTATGGGTAGACAGCCAACTACCCATCTTAGATTATCAGTATAACAAGAAGGATAAACATGAAAATAGACAAATTTGTGAAAAACCAATACATGTAACATGCAACAATCAAATGTGTCACCTAAAACATCTACAGCATTAATAGCATCACCAGTCCCAATTTCAACCAAGTGCCACCTTTAAGTATAATTCCCTCACCATTAAGGATCTCAATTCCAAAGTCTCAAAAGATAACAAAACCTCACGTTTATGGGTAGACAGCCAACTATGACCATTCTGTATTTTAATTAATCCTTAAGCTAAATAACTCAAAAAGAAAGAGACCCGCAACAAATTAGCTTATTAACATTGAATTTGAAATTCAGAAGGAAGTTAAGCAATTACAAACACCCATAACAAATTAGCTTACTTGCTAATGCATTCATAAATAATCATTTAACATGAAGACTAAAAATAAACACACAAGCAGTGTCTAGGGGTTTTTTTTTTCTTCCTATGATGCAATGTTTAATCTTTTAAGCAGAAAAGAAGGGAGTGTGAGTAATTTCATAAAGTTTACATATGGAACTTTTTCTAAACTAAAAAATATATAAAGAAAATCTGCTTCTTATGATTGATTTCACACTACTTGATAAGTCATTTCATCACCTTAACACAAGCAAATACACTTGAAATACCACTCATATTCATCCCTATGAAAATTCCTTTTAAAAAAGACGCCTGATTTCTTCACTTTATCATGGGTTGTCAAAAACCAAAAATTTATGAAATTCTTATTAAAAAAACAGTACTCAAATAAAACTACTCATTCAGTTGATATTAACATACCCAAATTATGTATTTCCTCATGTTGCAACCACTCTTCCTCTTTAAAACAGTTGACCCTAAAAATCAGAATGATATTATAAATTGTAATAGATTAAACAGCATATGCATTCAGAAAAGGCGAAAGTACACTATACCAGCCACTCACCTACTGACCCATGTAAGAGCCAGGACCAAGATGAGGCCTAACACCACTGCTCTGCCCCATTTGGGGATTTGGGTATCCCGGTTGCATCCCTGGTTGGTTCCCATATCTCACAGCAGCCTGGTTACCATATCCAGCAGGTGGACCAGGCTGGTTCATTGGTGCACCACCAAAACCACCAAGCAGATTACCAAGCCCTAACCCAGCTCCTTGATTACCAAGCAAAGCACTCAACGCCTGCCCGAGCGCCGGATTCAACCCCTGAGCCGGCACTCCCGGGTTGAAACCCACAGCAAGGGCTGATGGTGCAACCGGGTGCCCAGATGGTTGCCCACCAGAAAAATACTTGTTCTTCTCATTTCTTGATTGGTAATGAGGCTGCTGCTGCTGCTGCTGATGATGATGATGATGAAGATGAGAATGCTGCTGCTGGTGCTGGTGCTGATGCTGATATCCCCACTTGTTTCCCTTAGGACCATCAATAGCCTTCTGGCAATACAATGCATACCCTTCAAAGCTCTTGTTAGGCTCTTCCAAAGCCTTCTTAGCACTCTCTACCGATTTATACACGAAAAGCGCGAAACCCTTAGGCTTCCCGGTCTGCTTATCAAGACCCAATGGACCATCCTCTACCTCACCAAACTTCCTAAAAAACTCAAGCAACCTCCGCGGATCAATCTCCGCACTCACATTGCTCACAAAAATCTTCCTCTGATTATACTCAGAGGACACTGTCTGCGCCGTGGCCGGAACCGGTCCGGCTGACGCCAATTGACAGGAAGTATTCCGGTTACCAATCTTCTTCTGGGGCTGCTCCAGCGCCTTCCGAGCCGCGCTCCGGCGCCTGAACAAGACGAAAGCGTAACCCTTCGATTTGCCGGAGATTTTATCGGTAACAACTTTGCATTCCTCGATCTCGCCGTAGTTACGGAACACGGCGGCAAGGGATTCCGCGGTGGCGTCCCAGCTGAGGCCGTGGACGAAGATTTTGCGGTGGGCCGGGTCGACGTCGGCCAGCCGCCGAACTTCATCCGCGAAACCCGGGTGCTTTTCCGCGGCAAGCTTCACGAGAGAGTGAAGCTGCTCCTTCGTGAAGGGTTCTAGAAGCTTCTCCACGGACTCCTCCTCGTCGTCGAAACCCTCGTCTTCGTCTTCGTTCCCGTTGTTATCATCGTCGGCAGCAGCATTGTTTTCGCCTGCGTTCTGGGTCTGAGGCTGTTGTTGTTGTTCTTCGAGGGGTTGCACTTGTTCCTCTTCATTTTCGGAGTCGTCAAGGGTCGTGTTTTCTGGGTTTGGTGGTTGTTGTTGTTCTTCGTGGATTTGTGGGTCTTGTGGTGGTGGTGGCTGTGGTTCGAGGGTTTTGGTGGTGGGTTCGGGGTTGGAAGATCGAAGCTTTCGTTTCTTGGCCATTGCGTTTTAGGGTTTGAGAGAGGAAGCTAGGGTTTGGGATTGAGAGAGAAAATGGGGAAATTGAATGAATTTGGGTAGAAAATGATTGAGAAGACAGCTTGGAGCTAGCTACCTATTTCACTGTCCAAATTTATTTATTTATTTTTAGTTAAATTCGATGATTAAGAATTTTTGCTGATCTGATTAAAATTTAGGGACATGAATAAAATACAGTTAACTTAATGGATCGTTTCAATTAGATTGGAGAAGAATTTATTATACAAAAATTTATGTTGACGGAATTAATTATAAAAGAATTAATGTTGAAATAACTAATATATGTTTGATAATAATGATATTTGAAAATTTTTATAAAATAAAAAGACGAAATTAAAAATGCAAGAAATGTGACGAGGGCAGTTTCGTAAGTTTGTTTCATAACTATGAGTTCGGTAAAAGTCCAATCATGAGAATCGAGAAGCAAGGTCCTTCCAACTAAAAGGAGAATCAATTCTAAAGTTAGAAGCAATGTCATTCTCACTAATACTAATAATTGATTTTTAATACCACAAGTCAAAGTAGCCAAACATGATAAAATAACTTAATGAAAATGATAATTGTAGATTTTTTTCTCTCACATATTTTACATATTTTATATATGGTGATATCAAAGTTACTCATATATTATCAGATTCACTTTCACCTTTAATATATAAGTGACTTTCACCTTATTATATATAAAATATATAAAAAATATATGTAATTATTATTTTCCAATAACTCAAGTTTCATTTCACTTTCCAAACGTGATTCTGAGTCAAGGTAAAGGTAAAAGAAACATGCACTTAATTAGTTTATTAATATTAAAATACGAAATTAATCTTGTCAATTTGTGTCAAAGTTTAAGTTTTCAATAAGGATTTAATTTTTATTTACTTATTTAATTTCTATTTACTGTCAGTGTAAAATTTCTTTACACTGTCATCCAATCATGTGTTACCAAATCAGTAAAATAATTAGACTTTTGAGGTAATTGTTGTGATAATCAATTCTTTTACTGATTTGGCAACACATGATTGGATGACAATATAAAGAAACTTTACACTAACAGTAGATAGAAATTAAACTCTTTCAATAATCTAGTTCTTCAAAATGATGTTAACAAAAAAAATTGATTTATTTGATAATTGATAATTGAAAACTAATATTTGAATATTTTATTAAAATATTTGAATACTAATATCACATATTCAAATAGAGTAATGATATTTATTCCAAAAAAAAAAAACTCTCACAAAATCCTTGCAAAAACTCATGCAAGCTATTGGATTAGGTTAAAAAAAAGTTATAGTGAGACCTAGACTTGATCCAATGGCTTGCATGAGTTTTTGTGAGATTTTTTGTGTGTAACTCATTCAAATATTCTTACCACAACACGTTAATTAATTAGTTTTGAACGCATAAAAAACATCTCAACATCATGAATAATATCACTAATCTCACAAAGTCATGCGCAAAACACAAAGCAATAATAAGACTACATTATACATGTAATACCCTAGTCTTTCTTATAGTCTGTTGTGTGTGATCATGAACGTTTAGGATTATCTTGTGAGTCATTTTATGTTATCTAAAAGCTCTATGAGTTAAAAATGTCCTATAAGTATCATTTGAACCCTTTTCTGGCATATTAGATGACTACTTGTTAGTACGGTTCTTGAAATTTTTTTAAGTCTGGAAAATGGTACCTATATGGAGAGCTATAGTAAATAGGTATTTTCTTGAAGTCAAAATTGGCAGTAATGGATCTTTGGATGTCAAAGAGTTACAAAATGATTTTTCATGAATTTTTAGAAACATTTAACTCAATCATTTTGAAATGGGGAATTTTAAAAGGTACTGAATTTCATAAATTTGAACTAAACCTCAAGTTTTGATTTTTTATTCTTAAGAATATTAATTTTTTTTTATATTTTTGTTGAATCCAAATGGGGGGGTATTTTCTTATTTACATTTATGTTTTAAAGTTAATGTTACTCTCCATTAACTTAAAAAGAAGAAATATAAATAAGCTGTTGTATGGTTTTCAGGAGGTCTTGCATGGCTGTGCAAGGTTGCACAGGAAGGCTGTGCAACACACTGCAGCAGCTTAAGGTTTCTGGAGGTCTTGCACGGCCATGCAAGGTGGCACAGGCAGGCCGTGCAACACACTGCTTTCGTACTTATTTCCTTCTTTTCTTTCTTTCTGCTAACCAGTCTCTTGCACGGCCAGGGTGTGCAAGGTTGCACGGCCGTGCAAGACAAACAGATCACTTAAAATACGAATTCTATGAGATTCTATTTCATTTTCTGTTCTCCCTTCTCTTCCTTTTCTTCTTTCTCACCAAAACCCATCTATTTTCTTGCTTCATCTTTGAAGATTAAGAGCCTCTAGTGAGATTTCCCTCTTAATTCTACTTGGTGATTATCTTGACGGTTTCTAAAAGAGGGAAATTTGTTGATTGGGTGAGAAACTCATCTTAACCATTCTTCATTCTTCATCTTCTTGACTTCTAAAGGTAATCCTAAGGTTCATATCTTTCTCTATTTATAGTTTGATGCAACTTTTGATATAGGAATTAAGGTTTGTAGGGTTAAGTTCAACCTAGGGTTTGATTTGGGAATTTTGGAGATCTATTGTATCTGTAGCTGTATAATGAGTTGATTGTTGTCTTTGTTATGTTGTTGTGATCCTAGATTCCTTGGAGGAACGTCTTTTTGGTCTGTGACAACCTAGCTTTTGGACTCGGGAAGTTTCTTCTTTTGAGTGAGTGATGACATAACCTATAACATGTTTTTGTATATAATTTTTGTTAAAGTTCTTGTTGAAAGGTTTCACTAAATCATTTACTTTTCTTTGTTGTTAACTATAAGAAAGCTTGGGACAAGCATTTGGAAAACATTTCCTTTGGCATTTGACATATTAATATCCAAAGTGATAGATGTTTGATATAAATGCTTATCATTTTTCCAGATTTTTGAATATCTATCTATGTGTTTTGATAAATTGTTTTGGATTATGACTATATGTATGTTTAGAGTTTTACAACTATGTTTTGTTGGGATGAAACTTTGACAGAATACTGTAGCTAACGGCAATAGACGTTAGCCTTGGTGCACCTTGGTCCGAACCTCAACTAACAGGGGTGTTGCTAGCCCGACGTGTTGGCCCCACGATCGGATCTGTTTGACTTGGCAAGTGGATTTGACCCTTGTGCCCTATTGATGGGTGTTTGTCTGTTTAATTCTGGATTAGAAATTTCCCATACGATATTTGACAATTGATATAAATTGGATTTGGTATTTCATGACTTACCTAATTATTAGTTTTTGTTATAACTATTTGAAATAACGCATATGTTTCAATATGTATAAATAATTTCAATATAGAGTATGTTATCTCTCACTGGGTCTTATGACTCACTTTTTTACTTTATGCTTTTCAGATACAAACACTGAACCAGGTCTGGGTTCTTCCAATAGCTAGAAGTTGGTCGTTTTGGTGAGCCCAACACTTTGTTCGTGTGGGCATGTCTGTTTTGTTCATGTCCTTAGTTTTCTTGTACATTTTGAATATGTAACTATTTTATATATGCTCCATTATTCACAGGCAGGATCTAACTTCCATTGTATTTTAGGTCTGGTCTTATGATATATAGTTTGTTGGATTGTGTATAGTTATGCTAGTTATAGAACAGGTTGTGAATTATTAAGTTGAGATGTCTAATTTTTAGAGGTTATTCTACTGAATTTTCCGGTAGAATTAGCATATTGTCTTATTTTGATTAGTAGTCTGTAGGCTTGCTAGGTTGATTAATCTTTCCTATGCGCCGATCAGGGCCCATTAGTTTAGGCCGTGGTTTAGGCCGTGACAATACATACCAAATTTTCAGAGAAAATTAAGTACTCTAGAAGCATGCTACATACGTAATGAAAACATAATCATAGAATTATGGATGCAGAGGAGGGAAACTGAGAGGGGGAGGGACAATCAAGTATCATGAACTTTTTCTTTTTTTAATAAATATCTTACATAGTGACTATGGATAATATCCAACTTCTTACACTGGAATTCTTTACATTAGGAGGTTTGATCAGATGTATATAGTTTCTAAATTCTCATCCTAATTTTCAATACACGATGAGATGCAACGAACTGGAGCAAAAGAGAACGAAAAAATGTACGAGGGATCAAGAAGAAAGAAATAAATTAAATACAAAACAAAAATTCAATCCCATAAATACCACACGAACTAAATGTGACCAAACTTATCAAACAAGCATGAGGAATGTAAACAAAAGCTATAAACTTCAAATTTGGGGACATATTTAGTGAAATGAGTAGTTTATTATGAGAATAAGAGGAGCAAATCTTAAATATTATATCATTATCATTATGTATGGTCAATATTAAAACATAAAATTATGTAACTTTTTTAAGTGGTTATGTGACATTTAAATAACTTATAATTTTAACCATACATACATGGATGAACCAATAGTTAAAATTTACTCGTCTCATATCTTATAATACAATAGTATTCTCACTATGTAAGCCCCTTTAAACATAACTTTTAAATGGTAAAATTAACTTAAGCTACGTCAACTGTAATGATCATAATGAAGAAATTAATTATAATTTGAATTTTTTTTTATTCAACAATTTACTTAATTTCTGGAAAAGCAAGAGGTAATTTACTTAATTACAATGTGGGACATGTCATATATATCATGCATACCTAGTTACAGTGTAATGATTTCTTTATTTATCTTTAATAGATAAAATGATAATAAAATATGTTATACTGATACTATCAGCCATGACGTCAATAAAACTAAATTTCTCAAATAGTTTGTTTCGGTTGTAATGACACTCCCACATTATTTCGAGAAAGAATCTTAGTTGAAGGTATCGTAGGTTACTCGTGAGCATTGTATTGTATTTCATGATACATAAGTTAGGTCAATACTGAGACCGACTATTCAGTGTCGAAACTTGCCTTAAAACTTTAGGAGGATAAATGAAAAATATGGATGGATAAATAAAATAAATTACTAATAGTTAAAAAGTGAATGTATGGTAAATTTAATACATTTAACAAATGAGAATATATATTTTTCTTTTCATTTTAATAAACCTTTAAAGTTTGGTATATAATAAAGAGATAGAGATTCCAAAATAAAAAAAAAAAATTCAAATTTTGACAATAATAAACAAGGTGAAGTTATTAATTACCTAACCATTATAAATGAAACTACCACCAAAAAAGTATAGGATTATTTTTTAAAATTCTAGCTTTGACATTATTTACAAATTAATTTAGGTTCATTCTATGAAAAAAAACATAAAATTAGATAAAAAAAATTATTTATTATGAGAGCAGCTATCTCATGGAAGTCAATATCTAACATGCTAATATCAAAACGAATTAGCATCATAAATTTAAATTAATAGTGATATTCCCTATATATATGTCTTGGAAAAAGAAAAAACAAAAAACAAAAAGGGGGGAGAGGGGCAATTCAGCCGAGAAGAAACAAATAAAATAACATGTCTTACTTTGAAGCGGGTCCACCACATTGGAACCTACTTATATCTCTCTATTTGGTCATGTTTCGGGATATATGCTCCTGGGCTCTGTAGCTTTTTTCAAACTAAATTATTAGAAATTTAAATTTTGAGGAATCAAATTAATAAAATTAATTTTTAAGAAACTAAATTGATAACATGTTCATCTTTTAAACTATGTTTGGAAGTTTTATGATGGATGGAATGGTATAGAATGAGATGGAATGGAATGAGATGGAATGGAATGAGATGGAATGGAATGGGATGGAGTGGAATAAAGATCTCACACCATTGTTTGGATGTTTAGTGATGGAATGGAAGAAAGTTTCTATTTCATTGTTTAAAAGTTCTAATGGAATATGATGGAATGGTAAGAATTATAAATTTGTAGTTACCATATTACCCTTACTTCATACATATTAATCTTAATTATTTATTTTATAAAATTTAATTTTTTGAACAATATTTTATTTTCATGTACCTTTTCATAAACTTTTATAAAAATGTGAAAGAGTTTTTTAAATTTATTTTAAGTTCGGATAAATTTGTAATTTTGATATTATATTTTAGAAACATTAATTGATTTCATCTCATTCCTCCCAATTTGAGAGAAAGAAAAATAAGAAAATATGGTGGTATGGAATAAAATGAAAACTCTCTTATGCCATTCCTTTTTATCCTCTTTTAAAACATCTAAACAATGATATTTCTTACCATCACATTCTATTTTATCCTTTATCACCAATCTAAACATAGCCTTAGGGACTAAAAAAAGGATTTTACTCTATAAATAATTTGAAAGTGTTTCATAAATAAGAGAGAAAATGAAGATAAATAAAAAACATAATTTAATCAAACAACAAATAATTTCTAGTACCATTTGTTAAACAAGCTCTATAAGGGTGTTACGACGGAAAAAATGTATTATTGAATATAAATATTTAAAAATTATTAATTTAATATACTTGATTGATGAGATCAAAAAATGATTAAAATTTATAATAGGTAGACAATCACATCTTAATAAAAGATTGGTAAGAACTCAAAATAATAACTTTTTATGTTAAAAACAATCTCAAACGATAGGGACGTTGCAACAGCCATCTATTATTTATGATATTAAATATTCAAAGTGGCATGCGCATGGCGAAAAAAATTGATAAGCAATACACTCACACTAGATAGACACTTAAAAAACAAAAAAAAGAAGATAGACACTCCGACATTTACGGTACGGTAAGCAGGTTCTTTTTTTTAAAAAAAAATCTTAAAAATAACATTTTTAAAAATACTATTAAAAATGACTTCGATTACTATTGACCAGTACCACCACAATAGTGGTTCGTGGCACTGGCAATGATAAAGGAATAGTTGATGATAGCATGACGATGAATTATGAATGACATTTTGAACAGATGATAAAGTACTCCCCTATTTTCGATTTCCAAAAGAGAAGTAGAGAGAGATCCATGGTTATCTATGTAATTAATTACGATTTTTTTTAAAAAAATCACAAAACATATATAAATGAAAAAAATTCTAACACCACGAGAGTATTCTTATTCTTATACATATGCATCTGAAATTACATATATATATATTTTAAAACTAAGAGTATTTTTGTATTTTTACTTATGATTACATTTTGTACAATTTTTTTCTATCCCTACCCATAAAATTCTCCATATGTATCCACCCTATTACAAGGAAATCTTTTAGAGATATGGTTCAAACGAAGACTTTTGCCATCCCTACCATGTGTAGTCTATCATGATCGACATTTGCCATTCCTATTAACCACCTCATGAGGTCTACTCTATCTAATATGCTATCAGAGGTTCATCCCATCACAACTTTCAGAGTACTTCTACAAGGAAGCCTAGTTTAGTACCCCTTATTGCCCCATTAGGGTCCAACTCAGTATAATTTGCTGCAACTCGGAAGCCATTCATACAAACGCAGACACGTCACATCATATATACCTACCCTAACCAGGAGGTCTCAACACAACACTCGCATACTTGTCGCCATGCACATGTTCTTCTTTGTGCTCACTGTTGCACGCACAGTTGTTACCTCTCAAATGATGCAGCACCAACACTATACATCTTCTGATCAAGTTAACAAGTGGCCATGCTATAGCTCATATATATGTGGATATATAATATACTCGTATGCAAACATGATATCTAAGTTACGTGACTTGGTAGACTTCACGGAGATTCACCCCTTTTCTTTTATGACAGGAGCATATTGACAAACGCAAAAGACTTTTTATAGTTTGAGCTTGTTGCCCATTTTATATGATCTTCTTTTTTGTTGTTATATTTATATGTAATCCTTGACCTGAATTTGTAATTAATTAGATTGCACCTGCTAATTTTTTTGGATGAACCGGGATAGCCAAAACTTTCTCCTCATGGAGTTAAATTAGGTCCATTAAATTGTGGTCTAACTCTTTCATTTTTTGAAAATAAAGGTATTTTAACTTGACTGAACTTAAAACATTTTTATAATTTTTGGTTTGTTAGGATATTTTTTAGTTCGAATGGCAAAAAATTAATTTTTTGAAATATAAAAAGTAAAAATCCTCCTAATTATATTTTTTATATTCATTACTTTAAGAATTAAACTTAAAATAATATGTTTAAGATGACTGAGTCATTTTCACTTAGATTAATACAAATTAAAAAAAATAATTTTAAAATTTAAGTCGTAGAAATAGTTTTTGTATTTAAATTTTTTGTCCCACCTCTTTT
Organism: Styphnolobium japonicum; assembly: GCA_023212625.1. Lineage (NCBI taxonomy): Eukaryota > Viridiplantae > Streptophyta > Magnoliopsida > Fabales > Fabaceae > Styphnolobium > Styphnolobium japonicum. The sequence goes on from JALBWW010000010.1 coordinate 11,121,213, forward strand.
TCTTTAGTTTTGATAAAACATTAATAACTAAGCAACTAAGAGAATAAATTTAATTCGGCAAACATGATTAAGAGTTTCAAGATAAGAGAATAAATTTGATTTCATCCTATTTCAACAAATTTGTTATAATGACAATATTAATTAAAATTAAATTATGTATTACTAAATTATTACAAGAGTTTAACTCTCAAATAATTATTATTATAATTATTTTTTATTAATATAAATAAATAATTATAATTATATAAAAATCATATAATTATATTATTAATATTAAGATAATAGTATAAATATTTGTATTCAAATAAATAAAATACAAAAATCTTTATATATATACATATATATATATCGCCCCCCCATAAGAAGCCCCCAAGGACTCCAACCCTTGCTGTCAAACTCTGCCACTTGCCAACATTTCCCAAACAAAATCCCAAATCACTCTCATAAGCGTATCACTCACAAGAAGTTTACAAATTAAAACTAACCATTTTCTCAATCTGTGTTCCTTTTGCGTCTTCTTTTCAAATTCTTCCCATTTCAGTTTGACTCACCACACACCCACCAATGCATATTTGGTGATGGGTTTCCCCGTGTTGCTTGTGCAGTTGCCTACCCCAAAATCATAGGGGCCCTTGTTTTTGTTTCAGATCCTGCTTCTTTTCCTTCAGGTAAAGCTCTTGTTTTGATGATTCTGTTTATGGATGGATGATGGGTGCTTTGTTGTCCTTATAGAATTTCTTGGTGCATTTTCTGGTTGTGGGTAAAATTCAGTTTTTTTGGGTTTTCTCTGTTTGCTGTGATCTTGCATGATGGTTTTGATAAATGGGCTTGTTGATCATGATTTGTGAATTGTAAAGTTTGAACCTTGATGGGTGCTTTGTTTGTCATTTTGAGAGAAGAAGTGGGAAATTGGAAGAAATTTGAATGAGAATGTCAACGTCAGTGTTTCTTGATATGATGCTCTTGTCCCCAGCTGACGTGCACAACATGGGGTCATGCTATTTCGTTTCTGGTGTCTTTTTGAGGAACCCCAGAAAGGCTGCAGTTTTAGAATTTTGAAAAAGTTTGGGAATTTGTCCATGGTTTTGATTTTGGGATGTAAGTTCTAGGGCTCCAAGTTCAGTGCTCAATACTCAATGATTTTAATTAATTGCTACTTGTTGTGACAGGTTTTGGATTGAGAGTGTGTTGAATGGGGATTCAGACTATGGGTTCTCAAGGTAATGGGCAGCAGTCTCATTTACAGCCTTCTCCATTAGCTAGGCAAAGCTCTTGGTATAGTCTCACTCTTGATGAGGTTAAAAGTCAACTAGGAGACATGGGGAAGCCATTGGGGAGTATGAACCTTGACGAGCTTCTTCAAAATGTATGGACTGCTGAAGCAAATAACTCTATTGTAGGCATAGACAATGAGAACAGGTCATCGTCGTCTTCTCTTCAACGTCAGGCGAGTCTGACCTTGGCTCGTGCTTTAAGTGGGAAGACAGTTGATGATGTATGGGGAGAAATTCAACAAGGTCAGAAGAAACGGTATGGAGAGGATGTTAAAAGTCAGGATAGAGAAATGACTCTTGGGGCAACAACCTTAGAGGACTTCTTAGTGCAAGCAGGGCTTTTTGCTGAAGCTTCTATAAGTCCTGCTGTTGGGTTGAATACAATGGATTCCCCCACCCCTCAAAGTTTTCAACAAAAAACAGGCTTGTCATCCTCCCCTTCAATTGGCAGTTTATCAGACACAAGACCAGGCCGGAAAAGAGATGCTCCTGATGCATATGAGAAAACTCTGGAAAGGAGGCTGAGGAGGAAAATCAAGAATAGGGAATCTGCTGCCCGCTCACGGGCCCGAAAACAGGTTTAACCTTCATGTCCTATATAAGCTAATATGCATTAGGGAATTGATTAGTTTTTTTTTTTTCTTTTTTTCCATTGTTTGTTTTACCTGTTGGGAATATTATTTTTGACTATCACTTATCAATGTTTGATGGTGCAGGCTTACCATAATGAACTGGTTGGCAAGGTTTCCCGTCTAGAAGAAGAAAATATAAAGCTCAAGAAAGAGAAGGTACAGGATCTCATTCCTGTGTTGTTTTTCCCTCTATGTTCACCATTTGTTGTGTTTAACGAAGAGACCAATGTATTTTCTTTGCTTGGAAATTCTATTGAGCATTTTATTTATGCCTTGTTCACCATTAATATCCCTTTCTTGATTGAAAAGTTTTGGTTGTGTACTATCGATTGAATTTGTTTTGCAACTCAGACTCGTTGATTGTCATGTAGTGAACTTTTTCATCCTTGTGAAAGTGGAAAAATTAAATACCCAAAATTTCAGAATTCTAATATTTGAACCGATTAGAAAGACATTTGAGATAAAAGTGATCTGCGGTCAATTATTTTTTGGGTGTAATATCTCTTCCCTTTTAAGAAATTGGAACTGCTGGGGGCGAAATGGGATTTTGATGCCCTGCTAAGTGAGTTTGTTAACTTTACACCACAGAGAAAAACAGAAGCAGAAGAAATTATTTTCAGCAACATAATGACTGTGAGTGAACTGTACTTATCTTAATAAGCCTCTTAAATATTTGATTCTAAACCATTGTATCCGTATCGTAAGTGTACTTATATTTGATTCTAAACCATTGTATCCGTATCGTAAGTGTACTTCTTGTATACACGAACAAATTCCCTTTTTGCTTATTTCCAGAATACTTTTGGTATAATATTGAATCACTTTTCTTTTTCACTCATTTTTATATGTACTGATAAAATTTTCTATGGTATAATATTGGTCCCTCTTGTTATTATTGCTTACAGGTGTGAATATTTGGACTTGATATAGCTGCATAGAGGGTTGAAATGTACTTGCATATGCATTTTTGACACAGATCTACTTATTATAAGGTTTAAATTTGTATTTGGGTGGGACCTAAATATGCCTACAAACATATCGCTTGACTAGCTATTACAATTTTGAATATCAATGAGAGTAGACATTATTTGGTACTTATATGTTACTTCTTCAGATTGAAGTTTAGTGTTTGGGCAATTTCTTTTTCGCAGCACCTACAAGTTGCATATAGATTTCTTTGGGATTATGTTATGTAAATCAGACATACAAGTTGCTTGTTCTAAGCAATTATTCACTGCTTTCCAACTCATGAGCTGAGTTATGACAGAGGGCATGCCTAGTAAGTGTTGGTGTGTGTCATAATTTGAAATTATTGGAGTTTTGAGAAGCCAATCTTGTGATGCTTTTGTATAAGAAGAAATTAGTGGAACTAGTATTGAAATCTGATCAAGATTTCAGTATTATTTTAGTTATGGACAACTTGGTGTTTCATCCTTCTGTTTCTTTGCTGCTTAATATTTTCATAGGAAAAATTGCTCATATTTTATGCTATTTTTGAATATATATATATATATATACTCCTTTGCACCATGGATAATGTTTTTATAAGTACTTACGTGAATTTCCATTTCACTTTTAGACTGTCATGAGTCCATTTGTTTTCAAAGAAATGTAGCTTCCTTTTTCCATCTCGTTTTACACCTGTCTCCCTCTTATCAGCTGCAGTCAAATTAGTGTTACTGTGGTCTTCTGTTGTTGATTTTATGACAAGCTCATTGTATAATATTTTAACCAGGATGATGATGATTGATGCATCATTTTATTAGCGTTTTTCGAATTCAGAAATCATTAATGACAGTTATTTAAGTGTAATAGAAATCTACCCTTCTTTGTTAACCATTGCAAGATGATTTTACTTGAACCATGAGATTATGTGTTGAAGATTTGATATTTGTGCAACAACTGCAAATTACTGATTTTATATTGGATTCTTCCCCTTTAATAGGAGTTTGAGCAGAGGTTACCATCTGATTCATTGCCTGAACCAAAATATCAGCTTCGAAGAACAAGTTCTGCATCTTTCTGACATTTGACCTGCAATGAAGTTTTCTTGTTCACTGCATTGCTCATCGCTGCTGCTACTGGTGTGCTTTTGCTCCAGTAAGAGAGTTTGCTCAATCTATCTCTATAATTAACTAACTAAAGGGTACATATTGCAGCAAAGGTTTGATGTTTGTAAGCTTTAGCTTTGCTGGGAAACAATATCAGTAAAGATTTGAGTCTGGTGGAAGGGTTGCCCTTATGTATAATGATTATCCGTGTGTAATGGGGTAATTATTAGGCATTTAAGTTATTGAAAGGTGACCTCCAAAAGAACTGAACCTAGGTAGGTCTTATTAGCATTTCTGAACTGCAGGATTGTAATAGACTTTACTAATATCTGTTGGTAAGTTTTAGGGAAAATTCAGTTATCGAGAATTAGTGTGCTATGTAGAGATATTTTCCAGAAAAATGAAATAGCAAAAGAAAAAATTGTTTCTAATTATGTTTTCTAGGGAAGCTTGCCACCATGAACACATGACTTTTATTGTTTCCCCATTTCATCTTTGTTTTGCTCTATTTGTGGATTGGGAAACTTGGGTAAACTTTGTTCTTTGTTTGTCTTGCCCACTTTCCCTCTGGTCTTGATGCATATTACTGATGTTTCTTCTTGAGCTCTGCTAGGCTGGTGTAGAAGTCTGAGGACTCTGAGGAACAGAAAAGGCTCAGATCTTCAAGGCCATCGATAATCTGTTACAAAAAATTTCTTACCTTGTGAATCTATATTGGTGTGTTAAAACATAGATATCTGCCTTGCCTGTTCTCATTCTGAATATTTCCAGACACATTGAATTGCAGCTTTTGTTGATTGAGACTAGGATTAAGGTCTGTTGAACAGAGTCTTGCAATTATCAATTTGAGCTTTAAACTCACTGAAGTTGTGCCAGAATTGGCTTAGCTAGTTATCTATTTTTGGGTTTGAACATTACAACTGGGATTGTTGAAAAGGAGGGAGGGGAGGGGAAGGGAAGGGAAGGAATGGATTTTTCTCTCTTCAAAATATGTAATAACCACAGCAAACGTTTTCCTTAAAAGTTTATAGAATTATTTTGGTCCTTGAAATAGTCAACATTTCTCAATTTGGTGCATCTATATGAAACTGAATATATTTTAATGTTTCAATTTGATCATTCATTGCACTCTAAATGTTAATTATGTGTTGAGAAATAATGAGAATGTATACTTACTAGAAACAATGCGAGATTGAGAATGTAAGAAAAGAATGAAGATAGGTGAAGATTAACAATGTATTGAAATCTTATATTAGATCTATAAGTTATTTTTACTAGTTTTCTTTCATCCCTTTTGGTTTCACTTCTATTTAATGATTTTTATTTCATTATATAAACCCTTCTCAGTAATGACAATTTCATTTTCGTAAGTCTGCAACAAAAAAAAATTCACGAGGTTATCTTTTGTGCTTTGTAAGGTTCGGAAGTACTTTAACGTTTTGTGAATCATCGCTAGTGATGTTATAAAAAGTTACTCTGCTTTATCTTTCAAAATGCAAAATACTAGAACCTCTTATCCCCAAAAAAAAAAAAGAAAAAAAACAGAGAGAGAGAGAGAGATAACAACTGTATGTGTTAATCAGTTCTCAAGGTCATCTGATCTTCTATCCCTAGTTTACTAATATTTCTTATTAAATTTTGTGTTTTGTGGATGTAGTTTTGTCATTTTGGGCAGAATGTTTGTATGTATGGACTAAGACAATCTACTCTGAGCAAGATGAGGTTATAACATGGAACCTATTTCCACAAATATATTATGGGCAGAGATTGGAGGTCATTGGTCATCCTTTGTAGCTGCATTAGAGGATTTTGATCGTAATTGCATTGGGGAATTTGGTACACATGGGGTTGAACTAGTAAAACCGTCTGATTTTTTTCAATTTTTACTTGGTTCACAGGATTTTATTGAAAAATGATTAGCATGTTTAACTGGACTGGTTAGGGACTCGAGTCATTGAGTTTCTGGTTTAACTGTTTGGGCAAGTTAGGGTTTTACAACTATGTGCAAAAAACAAAGTTACGATAATCATAGTACTGACTCCTCTATTTTACAAATATTAAAGGCTATTGTGGAGAAATGTTATAAGGCTAAGGTGACTGATTTGGAGAAGTTTATAGCATAGGGGAGAGATGCAGGCTAAAGTAAAAGGAATTGGAATATGAAAATAGGGATTGAGAGAGGAAAATTGATTCTCTATTATTATATTTCAATTTGTCAACAGACATACTGTTGGGAAATAGCTGGACCTCCAACACATACCTACTCGTACATGGCTGCAATTTGGAGGTTTAAAAAATGAAGAATTTGTAGACTCAAAAGATGGAACTTGAAAACCAAATGCAACAACTTGAGAAGCTTTTCAACTTGAAAGTGACAGTGAACCCAAGTGCAGTTTTTGAGAAGGAAAAAAATTGAAGAAGTTAGTAAGAGCTAAGAGATTTGGGGCTTTGTCTCGTCAAACACAGATAATACTAGAATAGTCTATATAATAAAATGCTAAAGCCTGTTGTGCTATTCCTTCTATTAGAGGGAATTTTATTGATAATCTCCATCTTTGCTCTATCTCATACTATGTTTTGAGAGTTATCAGCATAACTTGTCTTTTGACAGTCAGCATCATGTGTACGTAGAGATGATAGCATCAGGCTCTCATCGTACACTCCTCTTCAACCACTAAACAAACATCATGGAGTTCTTTATTTTATTAAATGCTAATACTTTCTCTTAAAATGGATTCATCAATTAACTAAAATTCGATACAGTATGTGACATAATTAATTCACCAGTTGTTGTTCATCTGTTCTCTTTAAGTTGAACATCTTGATTTGGCTTAACTTTTCAAGAGTTCACTCAAAAAATAATTTGATAGAAAAGACATTAATTTATTTCAATAGGTAAAAAAATATTGTTCTTAAACTAATTTTTTTCTATTTTAAAGTGAATTATTCATTATTTTTTTTATTTTTAGAATATGATATAAGAGCTTGATTATTCATTATTTTCCCTTTTATTTTTTATCCATGGTTTTTGCTTGCTAATTGTGTAACATATAATTTGATCAGTTAATATAACATGCTTAAATATGTAAAATGCAATATACCACTTAGCCAAATTCTTGATTTCTTACACTTAATTGAAATATATGGGAATAATTTAGGCTTCTATTGTTGTGTATGAATATGATAAATTTATCTGTTTATTAATTACCTTAGTATCATTCTTTTATTGTCGTCAGGTTACAGAACACCAATAAATCATTCATCTGTTATGAAAAGAGTAGTGCATATTAACATTAGTGCTTGCTTCATATAACAAGTCATTTTTGTCAATATTTTACCAAAGCAAAACAGAAACATATACCTTTGGATAAACTAAACCATAATGAGATAAAGCCACAGTTAAGTTTGATTTTGCTCATTTGTTGCAAATGTGGATTTAATATTTTAGAAACTAACTAACACCCAATTTTTGTGGGCTCCAAATTGTTTGCAATTCACAGTCAAAAAATTGTTTTGTCATTATGCGAACGAATCCAAGTAGATCACCAAAAATGCATGATAGAAACAAGTTGCTGTCTTTTCCTCTTAATGCCTCTTAATCCCGTTGAATATTTTTTATTGAGATTTTACCTAAACATGTTAGCATGTGCTTGAAAGTCCATTTTTTCCTGGGAACATGTTTTTGGGTTGGGTAAACGTCCACCCAAACACACACTTAGAAGGATAAAAGTTAGCAACTTGATGTTGAAATGTCAAAACTGAAGACAAGGAAAGTGAAAGTGGAGTTAAGAAAAACAAGTATGAAATATAAGTATGGATTATGTTTTTTTTTGTGGTTTCCACATTACATATTGGGGAGGGGAAATTGAACCAATATTCCTCACTTTTGGTGGAGACTTAGGGTTACCATTTAGCAAAGTTCAAGTGGCTGCATCTATCAAGTAAAGGGAAACATGTACATTATAGAAGTTTTTTTATTAATCTTTTGCTATTAGGGAGCTAAACATTGCAAGGTAGGGGAAGGGGAATTGCATCCCTTGGTGGAGACTTGGCGTGTGTTTGGTATTCATTTTGGAAGGAAAAGAAAGGAAAATGGGTTAAAGATTGATTCAATCCCTCATTTGATATCAATTTAATAAGGGAAAGAAAGAGATTTGGATATATTCATTTTTTTTGTGAGCCTCATATATTTTGTATTTGCCCCTTCCTCGACGGATTGGAAAGGAAATGCTACTTTTCAACTTTTTAATTTTACGTGAACCCCATATATTGTCAACTTTTTCAGTTTTTTTATTATTTGTCTTTTCTGTAGTTTTGTTTTTGGAGTATTCTCTTTCTGTAGTTTGTTACTTGCATTTGTGAACAATTGTGGGGTTACTGAATTGTAGAAGGATGATGAAGTGATTTGACATTTATTTACATGTATTTATATTTCTTTCCTTAGTGAAACCAAACAAAAGAAATTAAACATCCCTTTTTTTCTGTTGTTAAATATCAAACAAGGTTACTGATATAACTTTTTCACTTCTCCATTCCTTTCTTTTCTTTTTCACTCTACTGTATTCCTTTCTTTTCTTTTTCCTGCATGATACCAAACAAAGCCTTAATTAGGCCACTTATTAGGTAAAGCTCAATTTGCTAAATCTTATAAGATAAGGTAAACAATCCACATAAGTTGCTAAATCTATGAAGATAAAGGAAACAATCTGCAGTACTACTAATATTCCTAAAGAGCATGTTTTATATATAGAACATTGTAGCTCTATCACTGTGGGCGAAATGGTTTTAGGCATTGAAAACAATGAGCAATACTGTGTGTTAGTTAGGACGCTTAGGGTTTGACGGTAATGAGTCTAATGACAAAGATAATTGTTCACCTTCTTATCATTTTCATCCCAAAAGGAAAGAAAGTTATGTTCTTATTATCCTTTTCAGCCGGAAAGGAATATAAATACGTTCTTAACATTAGCAGTTGTGGAAGTGGAAAGGAGTACTTTGCTGTTATAGATTTTTTATTTTTGAATTTTTTTCGTTGTGTTTTATCTTTAGGTGTGTTTGAAGGCCTTGCAGCTTGTTGTAAGTTCCTTCTTGTAACTTTTACTCATGTGTTATATATATATATATATATATATATAGGGGAGAGATCAACTTACATTGGTGTAAGACTTGATCACTCTTACACCACTCAATAATTTTTTATTGGATAATTTTCTCACAATATCTACCGTTAGATTGAAAATTTTTATCATATAGAACATACATATAAAGTTTCACATTAATCCAAAATTATTTTGTAACTCATTGATATATATCAAAACTAACGTAATATAAACTATTGAAATATATGAAAATATGAACTATTTGATTATATTCTTGTTGATATTCAATTTTTTCAAAATTTGACACAAATGATCAGCATGATAAACAATTATAATTTAACGATTGGATCGATAAAAAGTATACTTTAAAAAAAATTATTGAGCTATGTAAGTAGATTAAGTCTTACACTGGTGTAAGTTGATTCATCCCTATATATATATATATATATATATATATATATATATATATATATATATATATATATATACTTCGAATTTCATGAATCCAACCGGTAGATTAAAAATTCTCATTAAGTATATCAAGCCTATAAAGTTTTATAGAATTTTAAAATTAATTGATATTTTATTTAATTACTTTATTTTAACGTATATTATGCTTTTCAAAATATAAGTAAATGTCAGATATAAGATTAGATATATATGCGTGTCCAATTTATCTTTAATTTAGTATGCATGATCTTCACGATAATATTACATGATTCAATGGTTGCATTGGTAAAATTATAATTCTATAAAAAGTTATTCATTAGTGTAAGTTTATAAGACTTACTCTTAGAGTAAGTAGATCCCCATCTATATATATATATATATGGTAATCTTGAGTAAAATTTTATTATATTGATGAACAGAGTTTGATTACAGATACTTTAAATGAAGGGATATTTTCAACAAAAATGTAAGATACAGAAAGCAGAGAACATTTTTAAAATTAACTCGTGCCTCCCTTAGCTTTCATCTGCTTTTTATAAAGATTTTGATCCAGCAATATGCGGAATTTAGCATTGGTTGAGTCCTTGATTGGTTCTATGTGAGCTTTAGCCTTGGCTAACTCTGTGGTTTTGTCTTGTGCTTTGTCAACTTCTTAAAGAGATCAATAGTGAAGATGCACAATCCAGATTTACACCACAAAATGGAGGCAATTGTTAAGGAATATACTTCAGTCAAATTCAACACATTGATTAAAATGTTATCGGTAAGAAGTTGACAAAGCAAGAGAAAAACATTCACGGATTCAAACCAAATGTAGTTATGGATTGCAAAGAGTAGTTTCATTACAGAATCTGAATAGCAGAGATAGCCACAAATTTGTAATAAAATAATTACTTTCCTGTTATAATGTGTGGTAGAGCATGTTTGCAAAATATTTTTTTAATTAAAAGTTATTTTATCTCAAATTTTTCTTGTTTGTTTAAAGTGTGTAAAATTAATTAGGTTAAAATATAATTTTGGTCCCTATAGTTTACACTCATTTTGAATTTAGTCCCTACACTATTTTTCTTTTCAAATCGGTCCCCAATGTTATAACCGTTAGCAAGGAAGCCCCTGCTATCACTCCCCTCAGTAACTCCGTGAGTTTGCTTCCTATGTGGCAACCATGTGGCCATTTTTTCCATGTAATGCTTCTTATGTGGGATTATATTACATGTCATCATCACTTTCTTATCAAAATCTGAGAATGTGACCGTTGCCCTACCATTTTCCCCCATTGCCGCCGCTAGTGTTGAGAGAGGAAAGAGGATAGGGTTTGTGGAAGCCATGGAATCTGTTGCATCAAGGAGTAGCTCCGCTCGCAGTAAGAGAACCAAGTACTGTGATTGTGGGGGTAGGGTGCTTATCTTCACCTCTTGGACTACTGACAACCCTGGGTGTAGGTTTTTGAGGTGCCCAAATTATAGAGTAAGGACAATGGAAATGGGCTAATGGTCATTTGCAATATGCTATTTTTGGGTAATGTTAATAATGTTCTGATCTGATTTTGTTTGATAGGAACATTGGTCATGCGGTTTCTTTCAATGGGTAGATCAACCCATGCCTGTGCGTGTAAGAGAAATGCTTCAAGAGCAGCACAAAGTGGTTGCAAGTTTGAAGAGAGATTAGGAAATATAAGATGTTGATGTTGATTTCATGGGGTGTGACAATGAGTGTGATTTTGCTTTCTCTCTGGAATGGGCATGGAGAAGCAAGGTCGATGGAGCTGCCATAAAGCTGAAGACTATTGTTGTTTATAGGGGTGGGTAGTTTGTTAGTTGTTATCCTAGAATGCTATTGTTAATGTAATTCAGAGATGGTTATAGGGTGGTTAGCATAATAATGACTACACTCTACAAGAGTGAATTTCATTGTAAAAGTTTACACCATCAATGAATTTTTGTTTCCTTTTATTCTCTCTGTTATGAATATAAACAATACAAAATAAAAGATAACATTAAAATAAAGAAACATGGAGACAACAGTAAAATAATGCACCAACCAATAAGCCTTTCATAAGCATTTGTCATCTATGACTTTTACAAAAAAAACAAAACACTGCACATGGGCAGTACCATCAACAACAAAATGTGGACCATGCTTACACATCAGAAGCAGCCTATACATCATAAAAATATGATACAAAATACTACTACCAACATCAAAAGCTGTGTTCAAAAAATTGAGACTGAATTCCAGCTGGTGCCATCACATATTCCTATGGGAGACTTTTGTTTTTGCTTGCATTCACAGATTCTTGGCTTCCCTAAGCAGCTTTGCGCAGTTGTTGCCTTGTTACACATTGATTTTCTTTCCTTGTGATAGCTGCTCTTTGTATACCCAGTTTTGGCCTTCCTCTTATTAAATTGCTAGATCCTCTCATAGTTGATGTGGTTGTTGCAAGTCCTGGTACTACAGATGTAGTTGTTGGTTCTACTGATGCAGACCCAGATGGTCTGAGGGGTGGTGCTAATGCAGATCTTGGTGGTGCAGGTGTTGTAGCTGTAAATGTTGATGGTGCTCCAGCTGCAGATGTTCTTCCTATACCTTTCCCTAACCTGCCTCTGCCCCTAGTTTGTCCTCCTCTTCCTCTCCCTGCAATAGCAAATCTTGAGCTTGGTGCTGCAATAGCAGATCTTGATGTGGATGGTGGTGGTGCACTTAAGTTTTGACAATTCCTTTTATTATGGCCATAACTGTTGCACTTGGAACACCTCAATGATGTTCCAGACCTCTTCAATTTATGTGGCTTTGGTGACTCATCCTTCTCTCTTCTTTTTACCTTTTTTGGTCTACCAATGGGTGTCCTGTACATTGGAGGCATAATAGTCGGAAGCTCAGTAGTTGGCCACAAGTTTTCTCCATTGATTGGATTGAGCACAGGAGCATAACAGGTTATATACTTGTCAATGTGATAGTACTCATGTGCAAAGTCTTGTGGGTCCTCATTATTTGCAAAAATAGCAGCCACAGCATGCTTGCAAGGTAACCCTGTTAATTCCCAAAACCTGCAAGCACAAGTCCTTGTCTCTAAATCAACTTGATATTGTTCTGGGTAATTTTGAACTTCATATTTTAGGCCTCCAGCCCATGTAGTAATCTATTTCCCTAATTCCATAACTTGTTTATCAAGTCTCTTTCTTGGCTTAGGACATATCTTTCCCTTTCCAGAGTACTTCTCAGCCAACAATCTATTCTTTGCAAATCTTGTCATAAGATACACTCGAATCCATTCAAACATGGAAATGATAGGTTGCTCACGGGCTTCAAGAATCCTTCCATTGAATGCCTCTGAAATGTTGTTCATCAGCATATCACACTTTGAATACTCACTGAAGTGTGATTTAGCCCATAAACAGGGATCATGTCCCATTAACCAGTCATGTGCATCTTTTGATATAACCTTTAGCTGACTCATTTCTCTTAACCAATTAGCATGATATGTAGCCTTGCAAGCTGCAAGCATCCTATCTCTAAGAACTGTGCCGCCACCATAATACTTCTTCATACTTGCATACAAATGTCTGACACAAGTCCTATGCTCCACATGTTCAAGCAATGATTCAATAGCTGGTACTAAACCCTATACATCAACAAACAGGTCAAAAGTAAATCACATGGCATAATTAAATTACAGGACTTGTTCAACAGTCAGCAAACTAGGTAAGATCATACCTTTTGTTGGTCAGAGATGAAAACCCATCTCTTGTCATGTCCAATGTCATCCAGCAGCCTAGTAAGAAACCAAAGCCAAGAGTCCTTGGTCTCACTTTCAACAGCTGCTACAGAAAGTGGGAAGTATTGGTCATTGGGATCTCTTGCAACTGCCACTAACAAGATCCCACCAAATGGGCCTTTCAAGAAACAACCATCAACGCCTATGATAGGCCTGCAAGCTGCTAAAAACCCATGCTTCACAGCACCTAGACACATGTACAATCTTAAAAATCTGGGATATGGACCTTCAGTTGGATTTTCAATTTGGAGTTGAAGGGTGCTTCCAGGATTTGCTCTCCTAATCTCCTCACAATAGTCCCAAATCTTTGCGTACTGCTCTGCATAGCTACCATCTATTTTTTCTTTTGCCATTCTCCTAGCCCAATAAGCCTTACTAACAGATACTTCAGCACAAAACTCTTGCCTGATGTTTTGAATCACTCCACTCAATGTGATATGCTTGTTGGTCCTCATGGTCTTCACTAACTTTTCTGCAACCCATCTTCCAGAAGCCATTCTTGATTTGTATGTTCTCCCACATGTATGCTTATCCCTTAATGTCTTCAATCTATATGTCATTGAGCCCCCCACCTTACTTACAAATGCCTCCCAGTCACAACCTTCTCTACAAATAACTCTACACCTTACTGCATCATTCTTTTTAAATCGTAGACCCCATCCATTAAGCAAAGACCATTCCCTGATTGCATCCTTAAACTGTTTGATAGATGTAAACTCCATACCAAGCTTAAACTTAAATCCAACACACATCTCAACAGGATTAAATTGATGAAATTTTTGCCTTCTTGATCCAAGTTCTTCATCATCACTGTCACACAAATCACTATCAAGTGCATCATTGGAATAGTCAGACGTGATGTCTTCAATTTGATCAAAAATAGCATGTGAAGTAGCTGCACTTCCATTTCTAGATTGTTGTGAGGGACCAACGTGCTCTGGTTGTTCTACAAGCTGCCTGTCTTCTACAGGTTGTTCATTGATGTATTTTCCAAAACAATCGTCATCTGATTCATCTTCAGAATCATCAAATTCAATCCCTTCCACACTAGGATCACTGCTATCTAGTGCCATGGATTCTGTAACATCTCCAGATTTCTCTATTTCCTCCTCCATCTCTTCAACCTCCTCAATCCCATCAATGTCCTCCTCTTCATATGTCAATTGTATTCCATCCATGGGATTACATCCATGTATAATGTATACATCTACAAACCTACCAATAATACTCATTCCAACCTCAGCAATCTTCATAGCCTCCCCATCAGTTTTGACTTCTACCAAACCATTAACAAGGGGAAACCCATTTTTGAGGTAATATACCTTGACATACCCCTTGTATCCCAAACTCTTAAGGACACTAGTAATCTCTTGGAGGGGCCACAAATCAATATCACAGTCCTTAAGAGTATAGATCATTCCTCCAACATACTTTAAGTTTTGTGTCCTCCCACTGCGGTGTGCCAACAACTGGCCCCCATGGTAGATGTTCACTTCAAACACACTAGGTAGTTTAACTGATACAAAAGAAAAAAAAAACACACATTATACCCCCAACAATCACCTATACCCCACAAATCAATATCACAGTCCTTAAGGGTATATATCAGATAGTAAAAACAAAACCATTACATGCCACACAGAACAACCCACAAAACCCACAATGCCCGCCAAACTCATAGCACACAACGCACATTAAACCCGTAAGCACACATCGCACATTAAACCCATCAGCACACAACACACGTTAAACCCATCAGCACACATCGCACATTAAAACCATTCAGATTAAAACTAATCACATACCAACATTACATGCATAATACAAAATCAACAAAACAATTTCATGGTTGGAAATTAGGGGTTTCTTACATGGATCTGAACCCATTGAATAGAATCTGACTCTAAGTCCTTCTGAACCCCCAAAGAACTCCAAGCCTCACAAAGACACCCAACCTTCCTCCAAGTCGTTCTGCTACCCCCAACGAACTCCAACCTAAGTGAGAAAATTTGAGAACAAAGGGAATGACGAGAAACAGAGCTGAAAGAGGAAGAAGACGAATGGTTTCCACTGTGTTTTGGAGGGAATACATCATATGCCCTGAGTGTGAGTATTTCTTGCAATGTCAGAGCATTACATGGAAAAAAATGGCCACATGGAGAAATCGTTTGCCACATAGGAAGCAAACTCACGAAGTTACAAAGGGGAGTGACAACAGGGACTTCCTTGCTAACGGTTGTAAAATCAGGGACCGATTTGAAAAGAAAAATAGTGTAGGGACTACATTGAAAATGAGTGTAAACTATAAGGACCAAAATTATATTTTAACCAATTATTATAAGTTAAGATTATTTTTTCATTAACTAAAAATAAATTTTTAAAAAAACTTTTATTTTGAGCTTTTGATTATTTGATGTTGGACTATTTCAAATGTTTTGGTAAAGAAATACATATTTGCTCTCAACCAAATAACTTTTTCAATCATTTCATATATCTTTTTTGTAATTTAATACATAAAAATAATTTTTTTATACAATATAAACAAAACTCTTTATCTTAAAATCGATTATGAATTAACATATCTAAACATAAATTAATTTTTTCATAATTAATTTTAAAAAATCGATTATACACATAATCAATTTTTAACATAATCTTTTTTTAACAACTAATCCAAGCACACTAAAATACAATGCATCATTACACTCAACAATAATGGCCAAAAAAACATTACACTCAACAATAATTCTCCTTACTAGTTTTTTTTATCATAGCAAAAAAATATATCATAATGGGATAAACAAGGGATCTTCTAACTCCCGATGTTATTACGGAAATCCACATTTACTCTTTCTTTCTTTCTTTCTATTTTCAGGGGCTGTAAAAAGCTTCACATTAGCCTAGCTGCATTTGAAATAGGATGTAATCTGCATTAGTGTGCACGGCTACGGAATCTGTTTCAAATCTGTCAAAATCCCAGAGATGAATTATAAAATAAAATAAAATAGAAGATATGCTAAGAAAACTTACATAAATGACTCAATGAGCAGCTAATAATTGTTTTCTTCTTCTTTGCTGCATTGCTAGACCCTGATTTCATTTTTGCAGCCAAAGACCTCTGGTTTTGAAAGCTATTTTGGAGATTTGGAATTGTTTGAGTTTCATACTTTATACAGGTGGCTTATCATTGTTATAGATGGTATCCATAACAAAAATGTTCATAGGTGAATCTAATATAATATGTAGCTAGCACTTTCAAAGCCAGGATTACACTTATATTGCTTGGAGTCACATACTGTTAAATCAACGATTTTATCTCTTATTCAAAACACTGGTTCTTTTGGACATTGGAATAATCACTTCACTAGTTTATCATACATAGAACAAATTGTATGGGATGCATATAAATGTAACTAAGAAATAGTACAATTTTATTGCAGTTATTATGGGATAAATAAATGACCAGGGGCTGCCACAAGGAACCTGCATATTGCCCATTAAGATGAGTACACTCTGTTTAAATGACTTGAGCTTAGTTTGACTTGAATGAGATGAAATAAGATGGGTTGCATCAGGAGACAAAAATTTGATACTTCCATTAAAAAATATTGCAGCACTTAAACATCTAATGTTTGGCCTCATAACGAGAGACCTTTCAGAAAACTATTTAGGATGTGATGGGTACAGCACGCGGCCTCCACAATCCTAGCCTGTACTTGTGGGTGTGCTTTAATATCAACTTCCTCTGCATGGCAGATTCTAAATGTTAGTGTGTGCATGTAGAGTAACGAATTTAAAGCCATCTTATACCGGGGCAGTAGAAACATTATGATAGACTCATTCCAATAAAAAATGCACTTTGCACTTTATTCTACATCAGCAAGTTCAAATAGTTTTGGAATTGATACCAGACTGGTTGCAAAATGATGAACTAAACAGGAAGTCATCTCTCACTTCCAGACATTGTAGAAGACACTAACAGACTTTGCATTCACATATACGCATGCACAAAACAAAATCACATTATATTGAGCCTCCTTTTCTGGTTGCCAATTAATGGGGATCAAATTATTAGATATCCATAAACTTTATATTAAAAATTTCAATTAAGTATATCAAATTTTATTAGTTCAATCTAGTACATTAACTATTTTTAAAAGTATACAATCCAGCTTGTGTTAAAGCACCATCAATAAAAGTTTTTTACAGTATATGACAAACTTACTTTACTTGCCTGTAAGTCAGCAATGAATTGTGTAAAACATGGATATCATATCAGCATCCTATTGTTTACTACTATTATTTTTTAATTTTGGTTCTTTTATGTTTGTTTTTCCCTGACACTCGCTCTTTATAATCCATTATAAATATCTAGTTATAAGCATAAGAAAAAAAAAATTATAACAAAATTGATATTAACTGTTAACATAGTTGATGCATTATCCACACCATCTATGACTTTCAACTAACAAACAAAAGTTTTTGCCTCATCTGCAGCTTCTACTAATGGTGTTATAAAAATAACGATTGACTTTTGCAAAGTTGATTAAACAAACTAAAAGTTGGATGGAAACAATTGAATGTTGATATATAAACTCTGGAGATTTGGTGACTTTATCCCAAACTAACAATCTGCTGCATGTCCAAATGAAAGACATATGCTACTTTTTAGATGACTTATTAACTTGACTTTGCACACATTTGGTGGCCGCTATATGACGATGTAAGATGACTCTAAAGTCAAAATGAAGATCAAAATCCTAATAGCTAATGGCCTGAATTAGATACTCTGGTATCAGTAAACCTTTCACATTTTCTTCCCAGAGGGCTTATTCTACTTTTTGGCTAACATATGTTATTAGTATTTAACAGGCAAATAGTAAGATAATAATAAACAATAGCTATCATAGAAGAAAAATGATAATAGGTAGTAGGCATAACATGTGCAAAAAACTTATCCATATTTATACAATTAATCAAGCAAACCTCTGTGGTTTTCCATTCAAATATCCCCAAAATTTTCTTTTAACACCTACATAATTTGCTTTCATGTTAATAACAATGACATTATCACAACCTTTTAACTACTCCAAACCACTCAAGGCAACATTTAATTTAATTTAGCACATTTCCTATTTTTACTCTTTTTATTAATATTTTGAAAATGTTTCCCTTCCCCTGTATTCATTCTCCACTTTCCCACACATCTGCATGTGTGGAGCATCTTAGAATTAAATTATGCTATTAAAAAAGATTTGGCCAGTGGCATGCAGAGCATCATTTAATAAAGCTTATATAAAGTTAGAAAAATTAGTAATGGTGCAACATCGTCATGTTACATTAGAAAAGGCAAAAGGGAAATGACATATAAAAGCTCCTACCAAGACAGACAATTGTGAAATCTGAACCAAGAAAACAATCAACAGATGCTAACAGTAATTCTATACACACAGAAACAAGAAATCTGTGAAACAAAATTATGTGAACTACAATTGACAAGATTTTTGTAAATATTAAATGAATTGAATACGTGCAGGTGCTTTGTTAAATGACTGTACTTTTATTGAGAAAAACAAAAAAAGCAAGTAAAGATGTTGTAGAGATTACATGTTTGCAAGGAATACCAAGCTTCTTGAGCTTGAGGGTACGAGTGACAAGAAGATTCTGAAAATCACCAATTTCAGACTCAAGCTTAGCAACATGGGATTCAACCCCTTTGCCTATTCCATTAAGAAACTCCGGTATTCCAACCTTTGCTGCAGCAATAAAAATGGAATATCAGCTAATTCTAAGTTCAGACTTCAGAGAGAGAGAAACTTCTTAATTAGTTTCTGACTCAAAAAATATGTTGTCTAAATACAGAAGAAAACATTATGACACATTGAAAACATGATTCAGTCAGTATACGCTTATATGCAGTTCTTTTTCCTCTTTTTTTTAATAACACCATGACAAGAACAACAAGAAGAAGTCATCCAATGGATTTATATACTACCTGAGTAATTTTAAAATACTGAACACTCATTAAAGGAGGTTTCTCCAGTTCCCTTCCTTTTTGTGAGGGTCCTGGTACACCTTAGGTTAATATTTGTCCATGTATCCCACTTACTTGAAATATAAATACAAAAGTTATTTTAATATTTATATTTTAATTAAACGGGACACGTGGTTAAATATTGACCACTAATTGTTAGGGAGAAACAAAGGGTGTAAGCTATAACCTCATAAAAACAAAGGGTTCCAAAGGAATCTCCCTCATTAAATGGTATATAGGCAGGACTGGCACCCATTTCCAGACCTAACAATATTAACTGATTTGTACAGTCCAGTCCTTTCACATAAGATAAACAATAGAATGAAACTCAATATTTCACTTTCTTTTACTTTCTTGGCAATATAATACTGAAAATGTAAGCCTTAATTAAGTTTTTTTTTAATTTAAATTTATCCCTATAATTTTACTCCGTGGTCAATTTAGTCCTTACATTTTCAAAATTTCCATTTTAGTCTCTCAAGTTGGTGCATCTCCATCCAAATTATTATGCTAAATGACGACATGTAGGTTAGAACTTAGAATTGTTTTTTTCATCTAAGGACAACACTGAATGTAATTGGTAAATTGAGAAATTAAAATGAACAAAAAAAGCTAAAAAAATATATTAAAAAAATAAAAATAAAGGGAACATAAAGCTCAGGTGTGCAGAACCATTCCCCAAAGGATTGAAGTTATGCACTTTATGAACACCCAGATAAAAATAAAAAATAAAAATGGTAACTTTCTTGACTGAATTCAATTCAAAATTCATCAAAGAGAGAATGAAAAATGCATGGAATGGGTGAAAGCGTACCAATATATGGTGTTGATTTGGAGAAGAATCTGGAGAGAGAAGACGCAAATGGTGATTGGGTTGAGACAGGAATTGCGCCCCTGTTTATGGTTCTCTGCAACCATGCCATGTTGATTGATCCCTTCAAGCGCCGGAAACTGGAAGTGGCACACAAAGCAGCTTCTGAAGAGTAAATACTAAATAGGGTTTGCTTGTTTGTATGTTTTCAATTAATTTTTAGTATATTTTAGATCTGATCATTTTTAACTTAATGTTGTATTTATTTATTTTTTAAGAATATGCTCTTAAATAATAATTTTGAAATTTTTTATACGACCTGCAAGGATAAATTTAAGAAGGTTTTACAATAGAGTTCGAATTTGTTATATATATATATATATATATATATTATATATTGGTCAAGATCCAATATATTCCAAAAATTTTAATTAAGGACTAATTACTGTTCGCGGTGCATGACTGTCGCTAGTTAAACATTATTTTGACACTACTAAAAATCGATCTTTGAGCACCATATCAATCCTCGAGTGTCCAACATATATATATATATATATATATATATAAATATAATATAATGATAGATTTGGATCTAAAGTTAACAACACACTTTAAAAATGTAAGTGATACTTTGGATTGTGTCTTTAAATTAATTATCAAAAAAAGATTATGTTAAAAATTGATTATGTATATAATTAATTTTTAAGAAAATAAATTATGAGAAAATAAACTTATGTTTGAATATATTAATTCATAATCGATTTTGAGATAAAAAGTTTTATTTAGATTGTATAATAAAATCACTTTTATGTATTAAATTGCTAAAAGATATATGAAATGATTGAAAAAGTTATTTGGTTGAATGCAACTAAGTATTTCTCTTTCAAATTTTTTGAAATAATTTGAAATCAAATAATTAAAAGCTAAAAATAAAAGCTTTTCTAAAAAAAACTGTTTTTATAATGAAAAAATAATCTTAACTTATAATTAATTTTACACACTTTAAACAAACAAGATAAATTTTAGATAAAACATCTTTTAATTGAAAAAACGATTATTTCAAAAAATAATAATCAAATCCAAACATATCCTAAGAAATAATATTTAATTTTGATTTACTGTCAGTGTAAAGTTTTTTTACATTGTCATTTAATGATGTTTTAATACATCATTAAAGAATTTTATTTCTTAGATAGTTGCTATGATAGTCAAACTTTTTTAATGATGTGATAATACATGATTGAATGAAAATGTAAAAAAAATCTACACTGACAATAGATCAAAATTAATCTCTAAAAAATAAATCAATGCACCAGACACATTTAAAAATGAGTTTAATCTTATAATTTAGAACTAATAATTAATTGTCTTGTTTATTGTCAATTATTAATGTAAAACTTGATCGTTACTCAATTTATAAAAAATATTTATAAAATTCTAACATAATAATTATTAAATTTTATTAGTTAATATATAAATATAGAATTCCTCTTCTTCACTAAAAATAAAAACTTAAGCTGAAAATGAAAATTTTTATTTAAAAGCACCTGTTTTGACTATAACAAAAAAGAATTTAATGTGAGTATAAAATAATAATAGAGAATAACATTGGTCATATTTTAAATAAGATGAGATATTCTAATACTATACTAATTTGCATTGGTCCAAGTGGAAGAAAGTCAATCACTTTAAGCATTTTTTGCCTTTTAAATAAGGAAAAACCCTAATTTATACAATATATATATATATATATATATTTTAGTACTATAATAAATAAAATATGACAATTGAATACATTATTAATAATCTCCATGCCGGATGCACTTATTAGGCATGTGTTACAATCCTTTTCTTATTCTTAAATTTAAACTTTAATTTAAGATTTATGTTAATTAATGCTAGAAGCTATTTGAAAAATATTTTCAATATCAGTGTTCTTTATATATTTTTTCATTACCTCTTTAAAATTATAGTTGTGGTGCTATTTTGTTATTACTCTTACACTTTCAAAATGAGGATAATGCATATTCCTTTTGAAATTTATGTGTTAGTTGTGAGGTTTAATACATGCTTGTAATTTCATTTTTAACCTTTTTATATTTTTGTTATTAATTAATTGATTCATCCAATAATGAGTTATTAGTATCAATTAATAATTTTTTATTAATACATTAATCTCTTCATATTTAAGTAACACTTGTCAATATTTCAAATAAGACACTTGTCAAAATTTTATATCTTTATAAGTGACACTTGTCAAGAGTAGGAATTATCAAATAGTGTAAGTGTGTCAAGACTTATACTTAGTGTAGTGGATCCCCACCTATATATGTGTGTGTGTGTGAAGATTCTTTTGGTACTTTAGTAATTAGTAGTTAATATTTAGTCTCGTATCATACTTATTTAAAATATAAATATTATTTTATATTTTAATTAAGTAAGACACATGACCAAACATTGACTACTAATTATGAGGGAGTAAGAAAATCCTCCAAAAACAATAATCGTTGAATCAAGTGTTTATCATTAAGCCAAAAACTATAGTTAATGGTAAGAGTGTAACTTTATTTTCTAATAGTTTCTCATAACTACATCAAACATTAAGGGAGCCATTACAGACGCCATGAATCGAACCGAGATATTAAGTCCATAAATCCTAAAAAAAATGCTCACCATATAAAGCCAACAATAATAATGTTTGAATGTTGATATACAAACCAATTGTGTTGAGACATATAAGCGAGTCTTTCAAAAAAAAAAAAAAAAAGACATATAAGCGAGGATATGCTTTAAATAGAAAAGTTACCAAAGAAATTTTCATAAATTCATATCTATTAACTAATTTAACTTTTTTTTTTTACTAAATTATAAAAAATTCCTTCAATTATGGATATGGTGCAATTTATTCCATCGACTATAATATATTACAATATACTTCCCTGATGTTATAACATTGTGTAATTTGAGTCCCTCAATCCAATTTCTCTTCCTCCTATTGTTTGCTTTCCGACAATGCAAATTAGCTAAATGTCAACTAATGTTTGTAGAAAAAAACCGTGTCTCATATTTATGCAATTACCTTATCAAGCCCCAATGGTTCTTGCACACGTCTTGTTGATCTTGGATTTTCTCACAACTTTAATATCACCATTACTGACTAGATCGTGATTTTGAGTGCTTCGGCCTTGGATTTTAGAGAGTTGTAATAGTACTATTATCAGTTTAGTATATATAGTTATATATAGTTATTATCAGTTTAGTATATATAGTTAATCAGTTTGCAGCATCTTCTAAAATAAAGAATCCTTTTTCATGACTCTGTTTTGTCATTGTCACTTGTCTACTGGCCTGCAAATCCTGGCCTTGATTATCCAAACCTATTTGGATCCTCTTCGATGTAGAAGTAGCATCAGCCTTCTGTAGAGAAACTCGAAGCAAGATCTACGTGAGCAATGTTTGGGCCGCTTTGGATAGAGTGGACAAAAACTTCAAATGGAAGTAAATTGGAACATATTATAGTATAGAAGGGTAAAATATACATATATATTTTCTAACTATTTTAATTAGTCTTTTAGGTTGAGTGAAATTTTGTAATATCTCTATGAGTTAAGTTATTTAAATTTTTTATGAGATTAATTCACAATCAACAATTTAAAACATAATAATTTTTATTATTTTTTAACTAGAACAACTCTCATTAAAATTCAAATTTACGCCTTACATCATAATGACGAACTTACTTACCAACTCAACTAACTCTTAGTTAATAAAGGTAAAATATATTATTATCTTAACAATTTCATAAAGTTTTCCAATCTTTCATTCACTTCACCCAATAACATTCATATTTTTCTCAGAGAGATTTATCAATAACTAGTTAATATTTCAAAAGAAATATTGTGTTAACTAAAATTAAAGAATCAATATTTATTGACTTTAATAAGAAATGAAGTTTAATACTAATAAAAAACATGTGTAAAATTAAGCTTCTATAAACTCTCAAACGGCTTTTCTATTGTATCCACCAAAAGAACTGCTTGCACAAACTAAAGCACAGAATATCTAACAACAAATTAATTCCCTTAAATTCACATGTCAATGTAAGAGTACATCTTTAAGATTATCTAAGGATGAAGTCATACTTATTTAATGTGAAAAATAACCTGAAAATACTCTTATGGTATAAAATAAAATTCTAACTACAAATTATTTCAAATTTATATATACATTCGCAATTATAAATATCTTATCACCACTATCGTTGTTGGCTACCGCTCTTCAACCGCAGCTATTGTCCTCGACCACTCGTGACCATTGCCATTATTATCACCCATTGCACTTGGATTGTCACTTTTGTTGCTGTCCAATGCTCTACAACTACTACTAATGTTGTCGACCATAATTCTCTTACTTCTAATATTGTTATCGATGACTTCTTGTTCTCATCACAAATAATTCACTACAGGATGACAATAATTGAATATAAGTTGAAGAAAACTTTAAGTAAATAAAATTGTGAAGAAAATGAGATTATTATATGTAATTTTTTTTTGTTTATTAATTTTATTTTAATGTTTAAAAGCTGCTAATTTTTTTAAAAGAAGATGTTAGTCTCTTTCATGAAAAAAGATTATTATTTTTTTTAAAATCTTAAAAGAATATTATAAAAAATGATAATTTTGTCATAATAAATAATTACATATATAATTAATTTGTTTATCAGTTTTATTTTATCATCAGACCTTATTCTATATTATTTTATATTATCAAGTCCTATATTATCATGTATACTAAGTGGGCCAAAGTATTATTCTTTTATTGAGTAAGACCACGTGAGTTGTGAGATTAGTCCTCTTCGTATATTGACTTGACTTTTGGTAATAAAATATTTTTTTATAAAATTTAAAACCCCAACTGAAACTAAAGTCAAGTATGACAATTGAGCCACGTCGTGCTTACATCGGTAAGTATCATGATTCAGAATATACTTGCAGGTGTGGAAATAACACATTTCTTAGTTACGTTAACATTGCATCACAATTCACAGAACAACGGTTTCCCTTTCCCTGCATTTATTTCATTACGCGTTTCACTCATCATCCGTCGTTTACACTCCTCCTTTGCATTCTCCTCAAAACGACCCCCCAATTAGTACTTACTAAATAAAGCCTTGTTTGGCTTCCGCATCCGCCACAGTTTTTCTCGTTCCCATGGGAAACGCTAGCGGAAGAGAAGACGGAGCCGCCGCCCTCGGCGGCGCCGATGATCAGTCCGCCGCCGTTTCCGGAAGCCGTGGGATCTACGCGCCTGGAGGATCTCGGCCTCCGGCTCCGGCGGTTTCCTCCGATTCAATGGCGAATAGCCCGCCGCAGAGTCCCCGCCGGTCGAGATCGCCGATCCGCTTCGGCCCTCAGGTTCTCATCCTGTACTTGCGTGTTGCTAGTTCTTGCTTTTTTTGTTCGTTCGCAATGCAATTTGGTTTGGTTTGCTGTGGAATTTTCGATTTTTGGTTAATCGACTAGGTGTTTGATGTGATCGATAATCGCTTTTTTCCGTGTGAGCTGCGTTTGTGCATCGATTTTTTGTTGTGTTGTGTGGTTGGGAGCTTGTAGATCTTGTTCTTATTCTGTTTGGTTGAGGATTCTGCATTGTGAGATTTTTAAGTTCAATGATAATAATATATATAGATTATTGTATGTTTATGTTCACAGTGTCAAAGCCTCAAACTTGAAATGGAAAAAATAGATTTTTCTTGATTTAAAATTTTTTTTTTTGAATTAAGTAGATCTGGGGAATTCTATTATTGATAATTGGCCATTTTTTGCATGGAGTATATATAATCAACAAAAGTGTTTTGGCTAGTATGAGCATGTCAGTGACTAAAAGAAATGTGGCTGTTTTTGATTGAGAACATATGATTTATATGTCAAGAACTTGAGAAGGAAGGGCATGAAGCGCGAAACAGTGCGGATCTAGGAGATTTATTGCTTTAAACGGCTTGTAGTTTACAGAATCGTGACATCTGTCTACGTAGTTTCCTCATCATTTTGCAGGTTCCCTGCAATCTCGTTTTGGTTCAGTGAGAGTTGAAAACATTTTCCTGGAATTATACTTCATTTTTCTGAGTATAGCAAGCTCAATGAATTAATCTAACCTGATTTTTGAACCAAAAATGCTACTTACGCAACACCACAATCACAACTGCACACAACTGGTACACATGACTCCATCTGAGTTTAAGTGGCCCTGCTTAAATTTTCTCTATTTAACTCACATATGGAACCATGTCTGCCAGTTGTGTGAGTACCGTTACTCCATTTCGAAATAAACATTCATAGTTGTGGTGTACCTAGGTCAACCCATTAATTTTGTCCCATATGGAAATTGAATGCACCAAAGTCCTCTAATTGAATGTGTGAGCTTTACCGTTTCAAATGTCAATAAGATGTATATTTCGTGGAATCCATTTTATTGGTGCAACAATATTCATTTTGTTGTATGTAAATTTTTGTGACATCAGCCCTCAGTTACTAGCTTAGTATCCTCAGACACTTCTCCATTCGAGAAACAGCATGTGAAGTGTTGGAATATGACACTGTCCACCAATTTTCAGGAAATAATTTGGAATATTGTAACGCATGCGACAGGATATAATTTCGAAATTTTTACACATAAGACAATAATATTATACGTGGTTTATTTTAATGTCAAGTAAGTGTGATATACAATATACAATCAATAGTTTTCTTTATTTTGATTCCCTCCTGCCCAATGTATATCGATCTCATGGATTTGGCAAATATTCGCCAATTGTCCCTTTTATGTTCAATCAATGTTTAGAATAATCTTTGTCATTGACTAGCGGAGAACCTGGGGGGAAAAAAGATTATGCCTGGTATTTGGATGGATGTGAAGGAGGACACTACCAATTATCCCTATTTGATTGTCAAGTGTTTCTCCACTGTAATGAAGAGAATTAAAGAAGGAAGTTTTGTTCGACAGTCATGTCTCTCTCTCTTCCCCAACCTCTCTTGTTGGTTTCTCATGTAGAGTTTGATAGATTTCCATGTATAGTAAAACTTAAAAGACAAGAATTGGTACTTTGGTTTATTTAACATGACTTACTGTCCAGACACTATTTGAATGCATTCTATGTATTTTGCATGCCATGATTATTTTTTAATTTTCATTCCCAAGGTTTCATAAATCTTTTTGTTTGATGAATTTTTTTATATAAGTGGTCATCCCTTAGTTGTTCATTTGTTCTCCAGTTCTTTAAAGGTGAATGAATTTTTTTTATTTTATTTAATTTAACATGGATATCCAAGAATCTTTTTTTTTTTTTTGGTTTTACCTTTCATGTATGGGCTTTTGAGGGGCTTTACCAATCTTTAGGTACCAAAAATGGGGAAAAACACATTATTAGGCTTGCTAAAGGTAGAGAAAAGAAGATGAGAGACTTAGATCAAGTGAAGTGCATAAAGAATGAAGAGGGCAAAGTTTTAGTTACACAACAGGAGATCAAGGAAAGATGGAAAAATTATTTTCACAAGTTATTAAATGAAGAACATATAACAAGTGGAAACTCCGAGATCTTAAACACTAGTGAGGAAGACCAAAATTTTACCTCTCATCGTAGAATTCGGGAATCTGGGATAAGTGAAGCACTAAAGAGAATAGACAATGGGAAAGCAGTTGGACCGGATGATATTCCCATTGAAGTTTGGAAGTGTTTAGGGGAGAAAGGCATAACTGTAGGATTACACCAAGGGTCAACTTTGAGTCCATATCTTTTTACCTTGGTTTTGGACACACTTAGTAGGCACATCCAGGATCCATTGCCTCAATGCATGATTTTTGCAGACAACATAGTTTTAGTGGAAGAGTTGAGACAAGGAATAAATGATAAACTAGAGTTATGGAGAGAAGCTTTAAAATCACATGGGTTTTGACTAATTAGGAGTAAAAATATATGGAATGCAAGTTCAACAAAAGGCGATCTAGCTCTGGCTTAGAGATGAAAATTGGTGAACATATCATTCCACAAGTTGAACGATTTAGATATCTTGGATCTATTATATAAAATGACGGAGAGATTGCAGGAGATATAACTCATAGGATTCAAGCTGGGTGGACAAAATGGAGAAATGCTTTGGGCGTTACTTGTGATCGCTAGATACCTCTCAAGCTAAAGAGAAATTTTTATAGAATAGCTATAAGACCAACAATGCTTTATGGTACCGAATATTGAATGGTAAAATGTCAACATGATTATAAGTTAAGAGTTGTAGAGATGAGAATGTTGCGCTAGATGAGTGGACATACATGAAAAGATAGAATTAGGAATGAGTACATTCAAGAGAAAGTTGGAATAGCACCCAGTGATGAAAAGATAACAGAGTCTCGCCTAAGATGATTTGCTCATGTGAGGGAGGAGAAGACTAATAGAAGCCCCAGTGAGAATAATTGATCAGATGGAGGATAATCCTTTAAATAATGGTAGAGGTAGATCACTAAAAACACTAAGTGATATCATTAAAAAAGATCTTGAAATAAATGGTCTATCTGAAAGTATGGTTTTTGACAGAGTACAATGGCGTCGTTTGATCCATGTAGCCGACCCCACCTAGTGGGAAAAGACTTTTGTTTTGGTTGTTGTTGTACCTTTCATGTATGGGCAAGTTTTTGCCAGATGTGCCAATGTGTATGTGCTGATTTGTGCTTTGCATTTGAAGATCTTCATTCTCTATGTTAAGTAGAGTATAATCTTGTGAAAATTTTTGCACGTTTTCAGGTGTTTGGGGCTGTGGCCAACAAAAAAATAATTTTCTTGTCAGTTAAAAGGAACCTGTCAATATGTGGAAAATGACTTTCTATTTTCCAAGGTTGAAATTGTTTTCCAAACAGTTTTGATCTTGAAGGAGTACTGCCCCTCATAACATTTCCTTATTCTTATTATTCTGCACCTTCTAACTGCCTTGACTAGGCCCAAATCATGACATCTTTGTTAGAATATATCATAATATCTTAATTGTTTCTTTAAAATATCTTAGAAGATCTTTAAAATATATTGTGGAATCAATTATTCATCTAATTGAGAAAACAATCTTAGGAGTCGTTTCATAATTTCATTATGTTTCTTGATTTGTTTTCTTATTTAATTAGGATTAGAGTCTTATTGTATTAGTGGGCTTGAGCTTGTACTAGTATTCTACACTAGTACTTGACCTAATTCTTAGTATAAATAAGTGTTAGTACTTTGTATTTTATAACACATCAAATCAATTAAATATCATATTATTCATTAGTATTTTCTGTTGCTGTACCATCGTCTGTGACCTAGTCCCGTCACTATTCTGCTACCGAGTTCCCTAAAATCTAGAACTCCTCTCCAGCTATGTCTTTGCCCCGTATCTCTCTTATTTTCATTGGTTGTGCACTAATTCCGGCCACCGAAACCTTTTTCCTTATTCCGGCGGTGACTTTTCTACCTATTAACGATCATACTAGTGGTTATTTTTCTTCTCATCAATGAATCATACCAGTGGTGATTTTTGCTATCTCACTGGTGAATCATACTAGTGATGAATTTTATATTGGCTGCAATTCACTCCAGCCTTTGTTTCAATTTCTAATATTTTGGATCTCCTAAATTTTCCTATTGTTTGAAGCTATCAAATGCTGTTCTTGATAAACTTGGAGAAGTTTGGGCCTTGCTGTGCATCATGATTGCTTGCCAGGAAATTTCTGTTGTGCATCTTTCCAACGATGGCTCTTCCTCCTTGGCCTTGCAACATTTCAACCTGTTATTATGGTTGTGCATCATTCCAGTCTTGTTGAGTTATCTTTCTAGCAACGCTCATCTCATATATTGTCTCTCCAGCGTCTCCAACATCCTTGAGTTGTCTTTCTAGCTATAGTTTACGGAGCCCACATTATTTTAAGGATTATTTTCTTTTAGTATGTTTATTTGTAACAAGTTTAAAGCTTAGTAAGCTTTAGCTTGTGGGAGTGTGTTAGAATATATCATAATATCTTCAATGTATCTTTAAAATATCTGAGAAGATCTTTAAAATTTATTGTGGAATCAATTAGTTCTCTAATTGAGAAAACAATCTTAGGAGTCATTTCCTACTTTCATTATGTTTCTTGATTTGTTTCCTTATTTAATTAGGATTAGAATCTTATTGTATTAGTGGGCTTCAACTTGTACTAATAATTCTACACTAGTACTTGACCTAATCCTTAGTATAAATAGGTTTAGTGCTTTGTATTTTATAACACATTAAATCAATCCAATCACATATTATTCATTAGTATTTCTTCTCTCTTTTCTTCCTTCCCTATTTAAACCCTATAATTTCAACATGCTTTAAATACAACTATCTTCCAACTACTTTCACATGATTCAATAAATATGTTCAATATTTATTTTAGCTACTTAGTGTGAAATCGATAAACAAGACGATAACCCCTCAAATGATTGTTAAGTTTCATAAAATAATATTGTACCATATTAACTAGGTAAAATCCAGAATGATCGGTGTCACTTTGCAGCATAGCTATTTGATCTTGCTTATAACACTGAATGGAACTCCATGGTTATATTTTCATGTGAATGCTGGAAAATTAAAGGCCATTGCTATTTTAGTAACTCATTGTTATAGTTACCTATAAATATGTTAGAACTCAGAAACTACTAATTCTCAAGGTCTTTGGAAAGAATAGCTACTGACATACATGTGCATCAATAATCAAACAAGCTTCATTTTCTATTTTTTTTCTTCTTTTCTTCTTTTCTTTCCATTTTTGTGAGAAAACTTTGCAATCCTGCATTGAAGATATATAAATGTTTATCTTCCCCCTAATTGTGCTTCTTCCTTCTTCTCTCTAATAATATGATACGAAGCTTGGGAGAACCACACCCCAAAAGCTAGCTATTAAAGTGGGAGAACCCAAGGCCATATAAACCCCATAGTTGAATCTTATACTTTTAATGTGTGACTCAAGTCCCATACCTTACAATTAGGTCTTTGCATAATATTTCTTCTTTTATAAAAAAAACATAAATAACTATGACAGGGTTGTTAATAATGCTCGCCGCACCTGTTATAGCAGTGGTGCGGGGCGGAGCGCAGCTCATTCACCTCCAAATGCTGGGAGCGGAGCATTTTAGCTTCATGGCGGATGGGATTGCGGGTCATCACGGATGGAATCATGGCCATAGCGGCCGCGACACTGCACAGAGAAAGAAATCTCTGTTATACCCCCAAATTAAACTCCCCTACTTCCACCAATTGAGGGATTTTCTGGTCTTCCATCACCCATCGCACACTGCGATCAATTTTGGGGTTCCTAGTAGCTCTGTAGTCACAGCCTCTGTTTGCACAAAACCAGCAATTTCGCACTTTCCCATCCCTGTTGCACACCCCCTCTTGTTTGAACGCAGCCTTTATTTTGCACACAGAACCTCCTCCAACCTCTGTTTCACAAGCAGGTCCTTCTCCTCCTACCTCTGTTTTGCTCGCAGGTCATCCTTAAGCCAATATCCATACTTCCTCCTCCACCCATCATTTTCGCACGCATGACTGAGGACCCAGCTTTTGTTTTGCACTCAACCAACCTCACTGCGAGTCATCCACCATTTTCGCATGCACCCATAACTGATGGCCCAGCCTCTGTCTTGCACCATTTTCTTATTGGCATGACTAAGCTGAATGATGAATCCGTCTTTTACTTGAGTCTGAAAGCTTTGTTTATTGTTTTGTTTATTTTATAAAGATTTTAAACCATTAGAATTATTAATTTTGTTTGGTTCATAAAAAATCTAGTTTTTTTATTGAAGCCGCTATCTTTGGTGTAGCAAGCGTTTTCTGAGCTAGCCGCTCCGCACCACTTTCCGCCATTAACAACTTCGACTGTGCATGCCTTTGAATAGAGATTTGGCTATAAGTTGAGCTTGGTAGTCCTGATTATGAGTAATGCGATTGATGCCCTCAGTAGATATTCGTAACAGACCATTCCAATTTAAATTGTTTGAGTAATGCTACTTGCACAATTATTTTGGTACAAACTGTTTACAACTGCTGATGTGGGGTTGCATCTCAATAATGTTACCTACCCATGATGTGAGTCCAACTGAATTTTTTTTTGTCTAACTCAGTTGCGGCCACATCTGCAGTTGTGGACAGATTGTGTAAGTAGCAATGTAGCATTTCTCATTGTTGCAAAAATGTGTGGCGCGGCTCTTTGCCATTCCATTTATTGGTCATTTTTCCTTGGATGTGCAATGAATTATTGTCCATGTTGGGAGAAACAATAAAATGATAATTTAAAATATGCAATAATGGCAAGTTTGTTTCAATAGCCATGTATTTGAAATTATAGGATCTGCATTAGGAAAAAAGATTAAGGAATCCAACTTGGGGAATCTTACTGACTTAGATGTAGCAATCCTTTTAAATCCATTTTTAAGACTGCCCATCGAAGCATGGTAGCTTTATGAGGGAATCCTCCCATCCATTATTAATATTAGTATCTAAATAAAGTTGATGATGTCACAATTTATATGTATAAAATTAATCTGAATCAAGAATATAACTTACCTCAGATGTTTGGGGGGGCGGGGAGGTGGATTCCATGTATTGCTTTACCAAATATATATATATATATAAACATCTCAATTACTTGGTGTTTTGGTTGCGCTGCTGGTTTCTGTTCCTGTTTGTCTGTTGACTTTTTTTTGTGGGGGGGGGGGGGGCGCTTAAAATCTCAGTTACTTGGCTTTTTTTTACCTTGTGTAACTATTCAAAAGAACTCTATTTTTTTTCTTCCTATATTTGGAATGTAGTCTTAAAGATGCTAGTTTTGATATAGATGTAGGTTGACATTTGTAGTCTCCTCCAAGTTATTATGTCTCAATGAGGATGATGTGGAAAAGTGACTATGAATAGTTCTGTTTGTAAAAATCAATGTTCTGTGATTGAAAGACCTGCCATTGTATGATGACTGTTTGCAGACAATAAATTTTGTTACTTTGAAGGTTATATCAATGCATAATGAAGACTTTCTGAATGAGTTTGTGAATGCTGTTTTTTTGTTCTTAAATCATAACTGTTGTGTGTGCAACTGCGCATATTTGCAAAAAGGCAGTATCTGATTTTATCTGGAAAGCCTTTATAGCAAGTTCCTTGATTTAACAATTTCATATGTATCAATAGATGAGGCTGAAATGAGTTTTGGAGTTACCTTTGTGGATCTTAGATGATAAGTCACCATTTAAATGTAAGTTTGCAGAGTCAACTTTTGACTATGGGGGATGGGGTAGTGCACAACTATGCTTGTGCACTGCTGTTCTTGTTGACTTCGCAATCTCTCTGATGGAAATGACAAATAGGTCCTGCAACATACCTTATTATCCACAATAAATACAAAGCTTCCCTTACAGAAGGTTCAATTCTTTTTTAGTTAGGGTTAAATTAATTTTTTTTATATTATTAGGAAATAAAATGGTAGTCTTGTCAGTGGCAATGTGACATTACTAAATAGAGGGTTTCTTTGTGCTTTTCAGGTTCCTCTAGCTCCATTGCAAAGAGGTAATGGCCCCCCTTTTTTCAAACAAATGTTGCAGAATGAGTCTCATGGAATTGTTGATCAACCTCCCAACAGAGGAATCCCTGTCATGATTACATGGAATTATGGTGGTAATAATGTGGCTGTGGAGGGATCTTGGGATAACTGGACATCTAGGTGAGTCAGTAATTTTAGCTTCATTGTATTCAACTTGAAAAAGTAATCATAATTGCAAATATTCTGTAATAGACTTGGTACTGTAGGTAACTTTTGATTACTTGCAGGAAGACACTGCAGAGAGCTAGCAAAGATCATTCGATTGTTATTGTCCTGCCATCAGGCATATATCATTACAAGTTCATTGTCGATGGTGAACAGAGATATATTCCAGATCTTCCGTATGTAGCTGATGAGATGGGCCATATCTGCAATCTTCTTGATGTTAATGTATGCATCTTCCCCTTTGTTTCTTTTGGTTTTCTTTCTTTCTCTTTATGAAAACATCTTATCGTTTTATGAACATTATCTTTGTCCTAATAAAATTCACCCTCCTATATTCTTAATTGTGCATCTTCGTGCTTCTAGAAGATCTTCTCATTTTGGTTTTAAAGTGATTTGTTGAAATGATAGGATTTAGATAGAGAGGAAGAAGAAGAAAAGATAATAGAGACTCTGAATAATAGGATATTAGATTGATATGGTGTGTTGAAAAATACAAAGCACTAACTCCTATTTATATTAATAATTAGGTTAAGTACTAGTGTAGTACTACTAATACAAATTAGGGAAATATTCCTAAGATTGCTTCCTCAATTAAAGGACTAATTGATTCCACAATATCTTCTAAGATATTCTAAAGATATTCTAAAATATTGTAAGATATACACTAAAGACATCTAACATGATTTCTCCATTTAGGTTGTGGTAAGATGAACTTAGTACAACTTTGACAAATAACTGATACTAAAGGGTTTTTTTGTGTGGGGCAAGGAAAGAGTAATGCATCCTATTTCTTACATCATGCCTGCTTGTAACATAGACAGAAGAAATCTGCGCTCTCTCCTATTGGTTTCAGGAGACCACTTAGTTTTGGAAACCCAGATTTTATGAGTTAATGTTCTTTTAGGGTAATATTAGGATGAAACTTGAATAAGAAAAACTTTCAAGATGAATTTGAGGTGGATTAAACCCTGATTATGAAGAATGTTAATATTTCTTTATCCCATTAAACCCAGCATCACTACTCTTGATTATGAGGAAGTATAAATATTTGTGTTTTCTGCAGGATAATGTGCCCGAAAACCCTGATAGCGTGACTGAGTTTGAGGCTCCAACCTCCCCAGTATCTAGCTATGGCCAAGCATTTCCAGCTGAGGAAGACTTTGCGAAAGAGCCAATGGCTGTTCCTCCGCAGCTGCATCTCACTGTTCTAGGTATGGAGAACTCAGATGTAGGTACCTCTTCAAAGCCTCAACATGTTGTGCTAAATCACGTCTTCATAGAGAAAAACTTGGCCTCCCAGTCTGTTGTTGCCATGGGACTGACTCACAGGTTCCAGTCCAAATATGTGACAGTTGTCCTTTATAAGCCACTCAAAAGGTAAAGATGTGGCAGTTGTCATGTATTTTTGCTTTTATTTATTTTTCTTTGTAGTTTCAATCTGTAAAGATAAAAAGTTTAAATGTATACTCTCACAGTAGGTGTATAAGGTCTTTTGTCTATAGATATGCTTGAAAGTAACTGTTAAAAAGAAGAATAAGGAAGATAATGGGACTTAATATTTTCTGAATTTATTTCATTGATTTTACACTCAGCTGAGTGATTGAATTTATACACAATAGAATTACAAGATAATAAATGCAACTACAATTTACTTACAAGATAATAAATGCAACTACAATTTACGAAAGAGTAATTAAGAGATCACTATTTCCTAAGATGCATTGAACCTATTCTACTTATTATAAAAAGAATCTGGCCTATTTGGAAAGTGGAATATTAATGTTACTATTTCCAACATTACTATTTCCAACACTCCCTCTCAAGGTGAAGAATATGTGTTTTCTATTCCCAGCTTGCATATAATTCTTTCAAATTTTGCACTGCACAACTCTTTAGTGAGAATGTCTACAAGTTGACCTTGTGAAGATACGAATGGGGTACAAATCAAACCACAATCAAGCTTCTCCTTGAAAAAATGCCTATCCACCTCAATGTGTTTCGTTCTATTCCCAGCTTGCATACAATTGTTTCAAAATTTGCACTGCACAACCCTTAAGAATGTTTGCAAGTTGACCTTGTGAAGATACGAATGGGGTATAAATCAGACCACAATCAAGCTTTTCCTTGATAAAATGCCTCTCTACCTCAATATGTTTCGTTCGATCATGCTGAACAGGATTATGAGCGATGCTGATTGTAGATTTATTATCACAGTAGAGTTTCATAGGGCCATCCAATTTCATTTTCAAGTCTTCTAAAATTATTTTGAGCCAAAGTAGCTCACAAATTCCTTGTGCCATAGCTCAGAACTCAGCTTCAACACTAGAACGGGTCACAACATTCTGTTTTTTACTTCTCAAAGTTATTAAATTTCCTCCAAGAAAAGTACAATATCCAATAGTGGACCTCCTATTAGTCACTGATCTTGCATAGTTGGCATCAGTGTAGGTCTCAAGAATTGCATTCCCATTCCTTCTATATAAGATTCCTCTACCTGGAGTTCCTTTAAGGTATAGCAGAATTCTATGAGCTGCTTGCAAATGAACTTCTCTTGGGAAATGCATAAATTGACTAACCAAATTTACAACGAATGCAATATCTGGCCTTGTGTGATACAAATAAATTAATTTACCAACCAAATGTTATTACATCTCTCTATCCACCACTGCACTCTCTTCTTCATTACCCAATTTAAGATTCGGTTCTATTGCCCTTTCTTAGAGTGAGCCACCTCAATTCCTAGAAAGTACTTTAGTCTCCTAAGAGTTTTTATCCCAAACTTCTTTGCTAGATATTGACTCAAGACTTGTTTTTCTTTCCAATCAGTGACAATGATATCATCCACTATACCAATAACACAGTTACTTTCCCTGAAGTCGAGTGTTTGATTAACAGTGTGTGATCTCCTTGACTTTGTTTGTATCATAAGGTTGTCATAACCTTAATGAATCTACCAAACCATGCTTGGGATGATTGTTTCAACCCATATAATGCCTTTTTCAGCCTGCAAACAGTATTGACATTAATATTTTTTGTATATCCAGGTGGTACCTCCATATAAATTTCCTTCTCAAGATCCCCATGTAAGAAAGCATTTTTCACATCGAATTGTTGCAATTCCCAGCCATAATTGGCAGCAAGAGATAATATTACTCGAACTATATTCATCTTTGCAACAGGAGCAAATGTCGTTGAATAATCAATTCCATAGGTTTGTGTGAAACCTTTGGCTACCAACCTTGCTTTGTACCTCTCAATTGAACCATTAGTCTTATTTTCACAGTATACACCCATTTGTAGCCAATTGGCTTCTTTCCTCCAGGTAAAGTAACCAAATCCCATGTTTTATTTTTCTCCAATGCCTCCAACTCTATATCCATGGTCTGTTTCCACTTTTTATCAGATAATGCCTCAAAAACATTGGTGGGAACGAAGGTATTGTTTAGGTTTACAAGGAAAGTTTTGTGGGTTGGTGAGAATTTTTGAAATGAAAGGTAGTTGGAGAGAGAATATAATGATTTTTTGGTTCCTTTTCTAATGGCAATTGAGAGGTCAAGATAATTTTCAGCTGTTTCATTTTCAAAATTATCCTGTAAAGTTGAAAAATCAGAATTTGTTACCTTAGGAGTTGTGTCGAACTCTTGAACGTTGGTAGATTCAAGAATGACCTTTTGCTTCTTCTGGTACACTAGATTTTTTCCAAGTCGAACATCAACTTCAGGTTGAGTTTCAGCTGGTGAGGATGGAACTTCATGTTCAGTTTCAGCTGATGAGAATGGAACTTCAGGTTCAGTTTTAGCTGATGAGAATGGAACTTCAGGTTCAGTTTTAACTGATAAGGATGGAATATTTGACTCGAGGCTAGGTAGGGCAAGAGTTTTAAGATGAGTTTCCTTATCTTCCCTTAAAT
This sequence comes from Styphnolobium japonicum, assembly GCA_023212625.1. Classification (NCBI taxonomy): domain Eukaryota; kingdom Viridiplantae; phylum Streptophyta; class Magnoliopsida; order Fabales; family Fabaceae; genus Styphnolobium; species Styphnolobium japonicum. Next base: position 11,159,043 of record JALBWW010000010.1, read on the forward strand.
CCTCCCCCTGAAGATAAGTGTGAGTGAAATAAGCTTGTTCTTCCTAAAAAGTTACATCCCTAGACACAAAGTTTTTTGGAAGGTGGATGGTAACACTTATATCCCTCTTGAGTGGAGGAATACCCAACAAAAACACATCATTTTAGGACTCTAGGATTAAGTTTTCCCCTGTCTTGACTATGAACATGGATAAATGAGACACACCCAAAGACTCTTGGTGTAAGATTAATAGTAGACATTAGGATAAAAGGAGGAAAGTACACCCATAGGACTCTTAAACCCCAACATTCGAGAAGGCAACCGATTAATGAGATATGTTGCTGTAAGAACGACTTCTCCCCAAAAACCTTTTGGAACACCTTTTTGAAACAACAGTGCTCATGTTTGATCTAAAAGATGATCATTTTTCCTTTCTGCAATCTCATTTTGTTGGGGTGTTTTGACACAAGAAGATTCATGGATTATTCCCTTTTTTTGGCAGAATGGAGTAATGTCATGATTGAAATACTCCTTACCATTATCGGACCAAAGTCTTTTTATGTTCACACCAAACTGATTTTTAATCATTAAGAAGAAATTTTGAAAAACAGTGCTCACTTTAGACTTGTGTTTAAGTAGGAAAATCCAAGTAACCCGAGTACAATTGTTAATAAAGGTCACAAACCATCTAGCTTCAGAAACATTTGGAACAGAAGATGGACCCTAAACATCAGTATTAACAAGATAAAAAAGGAAATGTGCTTATTTTATTACTCAAAGGAAAAGGTACACGCTTGTATTTTGCAATTGCACACACATCACAGTGAAAACTCTTAATACTTAACCTAGAAAATAATGAAGGAAACATAACTTCGATGGTTTCAAAAGAAGGATATCCTAATCGACAATGAAAAAGCAAGATCTTTTATCTTTCTGAGAGTACTAATTCTCTCATTAATGATTGAGACTGATGTTCCTCAAGTTAATAAAGGTCATTCCCTTCTCTAGCATGTCCAATCGTCCTCCCCGATTCCTTGTCCTAAAAAAGACGATAATCACTGTGAAAAATCACTTTATAGGATAAGTCTTTTGTAAGCTTCTGCATAGAAACAAGGTTGGTGGATAGCTTTGGGACATGAAAGACATTTTTTAAGGTTATGGAAGAATTTATTTTAATATTCCCTATGCCAACTATAGTTATAAGAGTGTCATCTACAGTAGCAATTTTCTTATTGTTGGGACAAGGAGAATGTGGAAAAGTGTTTAGATGAGGGTGTCATATGGTCAGTGACTCTAGAGTCTAGAATCCAGAAGAAAGAAGAAGGTGTATTTGAGACATTAAATCCAAATAAAAGTGGAAGCATACCTGAATACGCCAATGTATAAGTACCTAATGGTTTTTTAAGGCTACTGAAAAATGTTCTCATCCTTTCGACCTCCTCATGGCTTAGGGTATTTTGGATATGCTCATTATGGTTAGCTTCCTTTGGGTCTGGGTTTATAACGTCTTCCTAGTTCGACATTGAAGAAGGCTTTCAAGGAAAACAGAGAGGCCCTAAGCAGGGATACACTACCAAAGGGGCGAGTAGTGAACAGACTAATAGAAGTTAACGGTAACTGCACAATGAACAGTAGCTTATGAACAATACCCGCGCGATGAACAGTATTACGTTGTGAATAGTGCTAACAATCTTCAATGGGCATCGACGGACAGCAAGAAATATGGGCACAATGAAAGTGCCTAACGCTGTAATCAAGGCATCCAAGAAAGCCGTTATGAAGGTAGCTAGGGTACTATACAGAAGCAAGACCCCCAAGACCGGGAGCTCTTGATACCATGTTAAAAAGAAGAATAAGGAAGATAATGGGACTCACAAAGAATTTGGCCTATTTGAAAAGTGGAATATTAATATGCTACTATTTCCAACAGTAACCCATGCTCCTAGTTTTGAATTGCTATATACTTTTTGTTTTCCAATAACCTTTTGCTTTTATTTTTTCACCTTTTGCTTTTATTTTTTCCTTGTGGAATTGTTGAAATATCCTAGGGTTGCCTTGAGTGTGATGTTGGAGATGCTGGTGACAATCATGTTTTTGTTTTGCAATCTCAAGTTAATGCAACCAGCAATGGGAGTAGCAGAAAACTTAGGTTTTGTGCATATACCTCGTGGTTAACTCCGGTGCAACCTTTTGTCGAACAAGTTCATTGGATAGAACATGTTGTTTGATGGTTTAATTCTATAGCTTCATTATGGAAGTAATCGTTTTTAAAAATAGAGCTTGGTTTAAGGTCCGCAAAGTTCCAAATAAGCTCACAGCTCTCAGCTTGAGCATATGAGCATTAGTAGTGAAACTAGTCGTAATAGTTGTTTAAAAGAAGACATGTTTTAGTTTTGTTAATTGATTACACGAATAAACACTGACGCTGTGACGTACCTAATTTCATTTTAACACCCTTTAACTCTCCATTTCAATATTTGCCATGTACATCATCGTTCTTATATATTGAAACTAGAACAATCACGGAAAGTATACTAAAAAATGGAAGCCACATAGTTCATTTGGACTCTCACTTAAAAAGTATATGTTCGATGCTTTCAAATTACCATGGGAGGCATATACTTAGTCTGCGTTAGCACCTAATCTAATTCCCCTCACTTTTAATAGAAAATGCCACACGAAAAGTTTTAAATTTTCAAGTAGCTCTACACAACTATCACTTGAGACTTGAGAGTTGTATTTCTTTTTCTTTTTCTTTTATTGGCATATGGCATATATACATCTGTGGGAATGATTGTGGGATTGGGCCGTCGGAAGGGTGAAAGAGGCTCTGAGGAGAAAATCAGAGATTTGACCTTTGAAATTGACACAGCCATTTCAGTACAAAGGAGTTGGTCCTCTACCACTTAAGCCAAGGCCCATAGGCAGCAAGCCTTGAAGTGTACACTCTTAGCAGATCAATTAATTTTGAGATGTTTCAATATACACTGTAGCTATAGCACTTCTTATGAATTGATCTTTGATTTTGGATCTTTGCTCAACTTCTCAATCTTGAGCACCATGTCCTCAAGAAACCAGTACATTGAAAACCGAGGCAGATTGATAATTGACCAATTTATTTGATTCTAGTCATCTTAGCTGATTGTTATCACCACATGCTGAGAGTAACATTTGATTATTATTATTATTATTATTATTATTACATGTGAAGCCTAACAATACAGATTCACAAGTCATATATATACTTCAGGAGACGTCAGTTTCAGTTTCATTTAAAGGATGGAACATTCACGAACACGATCTCTGGTACGAGTACGACCTCTCCTATACTTGCCGGCAGTCTCACTCGCGCCGGAGAAGCTGCCAGATTTGCGTCTTCTGGCCTCTTCCATCTTCTTCTTCCTCATTCTGTAGACAACAAATATACGTTGAATAAAAAGTTCCAAGTTACTAAAGCCACCACCTCATGACAATTAAGAGATGCATCATGTATATATTCATGAATCCCACACTCTTGGTGTTTCACCATTATGCATTCAACTCGCTGGTCAGTGCCCACTACACAAGAATCACATCCCTGCTAGAAACCAAGTCCTGATTCGTAAGTGGTCCAGTGCATATCAATGATATCATATAGTTGGTCCATACTCTCCTTAGTGTATGCACTGAGATGCTATCTACCTTTTGCTTCCTTGCATGGAACAAAATCATATAGATGCTATCCACTTTATTCTCTCAGGTCCTATTTGGCTATTTGGGTTTTTGTTTTTTGTGTTGATCTTTTTCTTTTAACTTGGTTCTTTTGACCACTTGGCTCCACCCAACTGCTTTTAATAGTGATTGCAACTTTATTCTATTTGGACAATGTTTAACTTGTTGCAACGCATACCTAAAGAACAGGATCGCAAAGATAGACTTGACGAATTCAAATCCAAATCCAAACCCACCATGTCTGTTCTGTCTCCTACTCATGCTTTGATGTGAAGCATCGACGAAAGTTTGTCATTCTATAATCCTAAAGCATCAATCGTGACAAGCGGTGATTCAAAGAGGGCGCCAAATGGAAGATGCCAGATTAGGCATATGCGTATCCAAAGCTAGGGTACTTGATGCCTAATAGTGGTGACATGACGAATTAGGCCAAGTATAATGTGGTCATCCGCATAACATCCCCTTTAAGCATTTTGTGATGATAAAGATATGAAAACAAAAACCAACTCGTGTTTTTTTTGCTAATGAAAACAAAAACCATCTTAAAAGAATCTTCTAACTCAATATTTCAACTTCGATCGCTTCAAGGGTATGTTCAATCTAGAAACAAACATAAAGGGTGCCAAAAAAACATATGTAACAAGAGTAGAATATTGAAAGTAGAATTTGTGTTGCGTCGTTTACTTGAATGTTAAGTAATCCCCTAGCAAACAAAAAGTTGAAAATCAAGAGCTATATTAAAAGAAAAGCAGGAAGCGCTTCATTGCAGTGCAAGATCAGGAGACTCAGTACAGTGTACTGTGACAAGAATTATGAAGAGAGACGAGATCTGAGCAAACCACATCTGGAAGAACTTTAACAATCTAGATTAAGATAAGAACCGCCAGAGGATGATGTCAAGGTTCACTGAAACACGCCACAGCAAAATAGAATCAAACTTTAGCCATTTCACTACTCCCTAGAGCCTACATTTCTACAACTCCCAACTCCTAGGAAGGCACATTCACATTCAACGTATCAGCTAGTGCTTATCATCCCGTATATGCGCTAGCAATTTAAATTCATGATCTTCTGGTTTTTGTAATCAAACAAATTTGCATAGGCTATACATGTTAATTAGATTTATCAAAATCATTGGTTTTGCTAAAGCATCATTAGACAGTAATATAATACTCTAGACTTAGTTCTGCTACCGCATCTCTAACTTCAGAGTCGGAGAAAGAAAGAGAAGAAGAAGAAGAAGAGGAGGAGGGCAGGGGGGAAGCTGTAGAACATAACTAATTCTACATTTCAAACTCATAAGCGGGTGACATTAAATACAAAATGATCATAGAAACAATCATATAGCAGATGATGTAAATATTAACAGCATTAGTCACCAACATGTAAAAACACAAATTGCATCCAATTGTTCTAGGTTCATAATAATAACCAAAAAAGATGAAAAGTGAAGTAACAATGCATGGTGAGACACAGCTAACCCAAACTATTAAAACAAGGGACAGAGCAAACAAGTAGGATACTAATGAGCAGTACCAATAAAGCAAACAAGAAAATAGACTCTCAACCAACAAAAAACTAATGACCCCAAATGAAGATGTCCTAATGGAAATAGAATTCTCATCAAAACTTATCTGCCCTGTCCCTTTTTCTCTTTATATGCTTTTCAAATTTTGGTTATGGTTGATTGGTCCTCACTTGGCCATCATGACTTTGACAAACTCCTCATAGTTGATCTGCCCATCACCATCAACATCAGCCTCACGAATCATCTCATCGACTTCTTCGTCTGTCAGCTTCTCACCAAGATTTGTCATAACATGGCGGAGCTCAGCTGCAGAAATGAAACCATTCTGATCCTTGTCAAACACACGGAAAGCTTCCTTAAGCTCCTCCTCTGAATCAGTGTCTTTCATCTTGCGGGCCATCAGGTTGAGGAATTCTGGGAAATCAATGGTACCATTGCCATCAGCATCAACCTCATTTATCATGTCCTGCAGCTCTGCCTCAGTTGGGTTCTGCCCAAGTGACCGCATTACAGTCCCAAGTTCCTTGGTAGTAATACAACCTGTAGCATGTTAAAAAAATAGTTAAACACAAACGAATGATTCAGCCCCACAAGAGAAATGCATGACCCAGTTTTAGAAACATGAACAAAAAAAAAACAAAAACTTCGATCTCAAATTTATTTTTCTTCTCAAATTATATTATCCAATTTTGTTCAAAGAAAAGTTTCAAAAACACACCAACACTTGTGGCAGGAATACATACATGAAAAGTGATAAGCATTATGTATCAATAGCACATAAGACTCACAAATTAACATTATAATTCTTTACAGCAATTGCTCATTTTATATAGCAGACATGGTATCAGAACAGGAGGCCCCATGTTAGGAAATTGTGTATATTGCAGGTGTTGGGGTTCACCTGTCCACCGTGATACACTCATGGCAGCAATAGCTCCAGTGTGTTATAATGGTAAAGATATCCATATAGAGTGAAGACCAAAACGAGAAATCTAGATATCAAAGCCCATTGATCACAACAAAGATACACATGAAACACAATGTTGTCCTATTTCTGTTGCCGAACCAAACACCTGACAACTGATTTTTAAGGGGCAAATTGGTAGAGCTGACTCTCCCAACCACAGAAAATCCCTTGAGAAATCACATATAATAAAAGCACTAAGGAAAAACAAATTATTTTCCCAAATTATAACCACATCATACAAGTCAGAAATGCTAGCAAGACAAAGATTAGCAGTTATGGTCAGAGATACATGAGGCTTGTCATGACATGAACTAACCCAACAGAATGACACTTACAGAACGAAGACCCACAATAATCTAATTTGCCATTTCATTATCAGAAATCACAATAAAGAAATCTCCATAGGAAAAACAACATAATGCTGCCCAAATGCAGCACCAAAAACGTAAAGGGGCCTTATCCCATATTGAATTATTTGCAAATGGGATCCATAGCCACCAAAATTTCACATCCACCAAAGCATTCGGATTTGAACATCAAACAACGAGAAATCAAATCCCAAGTTAAAATTTTAAAGAACAAAAAGGCCAAGGCAAAATAACAACGAAAAACACAAACAAAAAATCAAAAAGGGGTATTCCTGATCCTATGATCCAACCATACCCAGAATCAGCACACGCCAAATCAAGGACCACAAAAGACATTATCGAAGCGAAAACACGGAAAATCAAAGAAATTTCAGCAAACAGAGAAAAAAAACACAAAATCAAAAGCGAAAAGTCAAACAAAGAAGGAAAACCCTAGATCACATATAAAATTTTCAAAAAAAAATATTTTTTTTTCAAAAAAAAAAAAGTGGGGTTCATGGGAACAAAACAAACATGTCACGTGCAACAACAATAGAAAATTGCAATCAGATCTAAGAAACACCGAGAAACAATGGTTTGAGAGAAAGGGAAAAAAAAAAAGAAAGGGATCTGAGAAATGAGACCATCGCCGTCCTTGTCGAAGAGGCTGAAGGCCTCCTTGAACTCGGAGATCTGGTCGTCGGTGAGCTGATCGGCCATGATAGGATGGGGGTGATGTTTGGGGAGCGAGAAACTGCGAGAAAATGAGAGGGAAAGAGAAAGAAAATGAAAGTCCCAATGTGGAAAATAAGAGAAGAGAAGTGGGGCACATATATAGAGAGGTTGGTGGCTCGCTTGGGCTATGGTCCGAAAGGGAAAGGCATCTCTTTCTTTTTTTTCTTTCTTTTCTTTATTTAAAATTCTTGTGACTCAGTGACTTGTGCATTGTCATAAATTAAAGAATAATCACTGATTTTTTTTCCTCTAAATATACAGGTAATATTATATTATTTTTCAGTTATTAATAATATTAAATTAATCATTCATTAATAATTAATAACATCAATTTTATTTTTTAGTAACTAATTTAATGTCATTTAAATAAATTTAAGAACTAATTTGATATGATACCTATATTTTGAAAACTAATTTAAGTATTTTTAAATTAAAAATTATTGTAATGTCAATTATATTGTTAAAGAATCAAAATAAATATTTACTTTAAATTAAATATGTTTACATTTCAATAATGTTTGAGTTATGTTTAATGTAATCTATCTATATATATAAGTAAAATTACCTTTTAAAGCAATTAATATTATCATTAAATGCATAGTAACATTAAAAAATGAATGAAATAATGAAATTAAAAAATAAAATTATTTTAAAGGGTAAAGTGTTGTCAAAGTATATAATTAAAATTTAAAGAATTAAATAGTGAAATTAAAAAAAATCTCTCCAACATAAGAATTTAATTTATAATGTTTCCTTCATTTATTTTTAAGAAATTTTATTAAAAAAATACTTTGTAAATTTAACATCTCTGAAATCATAATTATATATAAAAATATTATTTTGGAAAAAAATATATAAATTCTATATATATAAGTAAAATTACCTTTTAAAGTAATTAATACTATCATTAAATATAATTATATCATTAAATGCATAGTAACATTAAAAAAAAGAATGAAATTAAAAAATAAAATTATTTTAGGGGGTAAAGTATTGTCAAAGTATATACTTAAAATTTAAAGAATTAAATAATGAAATTAAAAAAAATCTCTCCAACATAAAAATTTAATTTATAATGTTTTCTTCATTTATTTTTAAGAATTTTTATTAAAAAATACTTTGTAAATTTAACATCTCTGAAATCATAATTATATAGAAAATATTATTTTGGAAAAATATATATAAATATAAATTAATATATGTAAAACATAATTAAAATAAAATAAATTTTTTTCTCTGATATAAAAAATTAATTTTAAACATTTTTTCATATGTTTATAAGAATTTTTATAAAAAATACTTTATAAACTAAATATATTTAAAAAAATAATTATAAATAAAATATTAAAATATAAATTATAAAATAACCCATGTAAAGTACGAATAAGATAACTAATACTAAAAGAAATTAGCATTGTCATGTGAGGAGTCTGCATCCTTAAAATTGTTGGAGGAGAGATTGAAAATTTAATGTTACTTTAAGTAAAAATTTATTTGAGTATATTCTTATATGTAATTATGTTTTTTATCAATATTTTAGTGAAAATTATTTTTCTATTTGAGAGATTTTAAATATTTATTGGGAAAACTATTTATTAATAAATATTTAACAATTTAGTGAAAAACTTGAACTCAAGTACAAAAAAATTAAAATATCTTAGTAACTCCCAAGCACATAAAAAAACAATCTTAAGTTATATGCACAAAAATAGTGTTTCTATTAAAAGCTAAAAATTGGTAAATTACTCTCCTTGCATAAATTTCACGAACCCGTAGATTTACATATAAAACTTTTGTTATAGAAAGAGAACAAATGCTTAAAATTTATTGATATTAAAGTTAAATATACAAAACAGGTAACGGCAACACATTACTATATTATTATAAACAAAAGAAAAAGAGGGAACTTATAGGTATAGAATCTAAGGCTATACATCACGAATAAACACTTCACTTATTCCTCTATTACTAAATAAAGACTTGGGTGTGGAGGAAATATCTGCAACCACACAAAATTGGCATATCTCAATCTTTAGCAATAAGCAAGTCCATTGATCATTATAGGAGTGGAGCAACTCATATTTTAAAGAGTAAACACTTATTTTAGTCTTCCAAAAATACAAATGACATCAGTTTAGTTTCTTAATAATTGTATGACACAAATTGATTCTTTTATATGACTATTTTATATCATTGAATGACTAATTTAATGTCAAAAAAATACATTGAATGACTAATTTAATGTCACCAATTATTGAAAGACTAAACTAATGTCACTTGTATATTTAAATGACTAAAATAGATATTTATTTTATTTTAAATGAACTCTCACAAAGTTCCAAATCCTAATGGAATTTCAACATTGCTCAATCCCCTTGTTTTTTCCAATTTGTATCATTTAAAGTGAGATGTGAACTTTTATCTTTATCAATAAGTAAGTCCAGCCCTTTCATCATTACAAAAGTTGAGCAAACCATATTTTATATGAAAAGAAAGTACCAAGCCCTAATAGAATTTCAACATTGCTCTATCCCCAATGCTGGCTTTTTTTTACAAAATTTGTATCATTTAAAATGAGTGATGTACTTTAAAAAATAAAATACAGAATTATAATCGTTGATGACAAGATTAAAAGTTTAAGATTTTTTAAAATACAAACACCTAAATAACAAATTATGAATATGTGATAATTCACTGTTATAAATTTTTCATCCACGATTATAATTTTGTACATTACTCTTTAAAGTATGTCCTTCCCTTTAGAAAATCCAAATCCATTTTCAACAGTATTGGTTAAAAGTAAATGGATGTAATGCATAGTTTATTATCTTGATGTTATTTGGCATTTACTATTTAAATTTCATTTCATCATTTATATTATAAGTGAACTTTTATCTTTTGGTTTGGTCAAGAAAGCTATTTTTGTTTGATGAGAAATTGAAGTTTATGTGTCATCTTCTAAGCCCAAATTTGTCAACATAGAAATTTCAGTTAATTATATCATAATTATTTATGATTTTTTCTCTCATGAGGTGTATCTATACTTTTTGGATGTGAAATTAATCTCTTTTGGACATCTGATATGTGGCTTTGTTAACTACAAGGTGCTTCCAGTGGGATTTGAACTCTTACATTGTAGGTGCAATTCCCTCACATGAAACTAGGTTACCAACTAAGTCACATATCGTTATTAATTATTCATGATTTAAAAGTAGCTAAATATCTTGAGTTATGAAAATTATTTATGCAATAATATAGTATTTAAACTTTGCAATTAATTGTTAAAGGAAATAATTACTTAAGCTCGCAGAGTATTTATTTTAATTGAATTAATTGAAATAAGTTAATCATTAAAGTTAAAGATTGAGAACCAACATAGTGTTGCACAAGTGGTAGATACTTGGGCTCCTTAAGTATGTGGTTAAAGGTTTGATTCCTGATCCATGTGTATGGAAAAACATCTGTTAGGAGATGTCAACCCCTTAAATGAATTTTAATACCTCAAGGGATTAATCTTCGCAGTCTCCGCGGGAGATATCCTTTGAAACGAAAAAAAAAGAAGTTAAAAATTGAGATATTCCTAAGGTCATGTTTTGATCTTTAAATGGTTAATTAGTCTTATTATGTACAGTTGTTGTAAGTTCATAGGTGATGTAGTCTCTACCCACATAAAGGTTTGAATTTATAATATTTTGGTGGTTAATTGTGTTTATGGTATTAACATATCATTTGGCTCATGTAGCTATCTCTACTTGTTTTTTCAATGATTAATATATGTTCTGATGTTATCTAGTGACAATTTTTTTTTAACTAAAACAAAAAGGTTCTCTTGATCGTAGGGTGCATCATGAGGATAAGCCATGTGTCCTCACATAATCAAGTACGCTAATACAAAGACTTTATATGAGAAATTAGAGTGATTCAATCGCTTGAGCTTGATTTTTATCAACAGGAACCGATGCCCGTTAATAATAATGGATCACATGACCCCACTTAATTTTAATTATTTTATTAGAATAATACTATTTTATGATTCTTGTTTTTATTATTTTTTAAAGTTTTTCCCGTCATGAGAATCGACAAGTAAATTCTATTAGCTCAAGTTATTCCACATGACACTTAAAAAGTTGAAATTCAACTCTTCAAATTTCTCTCTCACATCAATAACAATTGTAAAAGTAAAAAAGAAGACAAAAATATTACTAGTGACAACTGCAACATCTGAAAGAACATTCCCTGCTATGAATATCATCAAGAATCGGATGTACAATCGTATGAGAGATAAATAATTGAATAATTGCTTGGTTGCATACATATAGAGAAAGATTTGATAGTATTGATAATGAAAAAATCATTCAGCGTTTTCAAAATCGGAAATGCTAATTCACAAGAATTTTTTTCCAGAAATTAACCTTCGAATGTGTTAATTTGAAAATTTAAGTGTAGGTTGAATGTTGATGCTGACAAAAGAAAATTATTTTTTAGTAAAAGTAGTAAGCCACACCATTTGCAAGTGAATTTGTGAAATTTTTTTGTGATATATAGTCATCTTTTTCACCGTCTAAAGAGAAGATAACATCATTATCTCTCATCCCTCCACTATTAACCCTAACAAACGTGAAAATTATTGCCACACCCCTTCATTCCAAGATTTTTTTTCCTTGTTGCACTACTCCTAAAGAATTTCAATTTGCTTTCTGGACCGCTCCCAAAGAAAACTTAGTTATTTTTGACAATTACGTTGCACTTGTTAGGATATACTCCAAGGGGAAATCTAACTTCACTAGGGTTTTATAGTCTTACCAAATTCAGTGAAGCAAACTCCTTTTTCAAATTGGGTATACAACTTTTTCATAAAATCATCATTTACAAAATATATATTGGATTGGCAAAAAAGGCTACTCAAAATTTAGCAAAAGGAGGCGGAAACAAACAAACTTTCAGAAAACCACCTTTGGCTCTTTGGCTATTTGGTTCAACTTTCCTAAAAACCCTCATTTCTAGAAAACCAAGCTAAAACGAAGGGAATAGAGGCAAAGAGCCAAAAATGATATCGTGAGAAAAGGGAATGATGTTAAGTTTTCTTTTGAGAGCGAAAAAGATGAGCTGTTATTTTTAATTGAGTTGGCAAATTTTGATTGGGGAGACAAGGATAAAGACAAGAAAAACGGATAAGTAATTTCAATCTAGGTTTAACAATGCAAAAGGCATGCACAAGCACACAATGAGAATGCTTCTCAACTTAAGTCCCTAAAGCTTGAGATTTCAAAACATTTCTTGGTACATTTCATTTTGAACTCTCTTCATGTTGATTATACATCAATTAAGGTATCTTACAATACAAATAAGGAAAATTAATTATTGTTTAAAATGCAAAGAACTCCCTTCAATTATAGGTTATGAACAGAGAACTCCTATGTGGTTTAAAACTCCCAAACTCGACACCTTGAACTCCCCTAAACATGTCTTCTAACAACTAGCCACTCACATGAGAAGCACATGTTTTATATCACACCAATCTTCCTTTTTAGATGATCCGAAGCCCTAGTTCCCAAACATGCTCCCTCCTTCATTTTTGTTCTAACTCTCTTCATACTAGAGCTTTTTTACCTCCCCCATTTCTGCTTTGCATCTTCCTCAATAGCTTAATCTCAATCTTACTCTGTTGCATCTCATTCGTCCTTCAACAGTAGGAGTCATGGAGGCAGCCTTGTTTGTGTATGCAAGTGTGGCCAAATAGCACCTGTGAGGACCTCGTGGACCGCCAACAACCCAGGAAGAAGGTTCTTTGGTTGTGGTTGTGTGAAGTATGATGATGCTGATGGTTGTAAATATTTTGATTGGCTTGACCCACCTGTGAGCAATAAAGAAAGTCTCAATTATTAGTGGGTTATTGAGGAACAAGCAAGTCATGCTCAGATAATTGAAGAGTCAAAGAAGAAGAGAGAAAATCCTTATTAGGTTATTGGTACTAAGTTGGTTGATTTATGGTTTGATTTTCTATTTTTAGTGCAAAAGTTGGGCAATAGTAGGCACTGGGCTATGCAAACTACATTAGTTGAGTGTATTTTGTTGTGTTTAGGAATTATGAAGATTATGTAAAATGTTCAAGTTCATTAGTTGTGGTTTATGTATTATGCTCAGACTATGTATTTGTGTACTTAACCAATTGAAATGAAATGAAATTGACATCAAATTTACTATGCTCAGTAACCAATTGAAATAGAATGTATTATGCTCAATAATCGTGTGAAATAAGCAATGAAATAGTATCATGCACAATTCTGTAGTAACCAAATGGTACAGGTACCAAAACCAATTCACAAATCAAATTCACAAATGAAATGGTATAGCCCGATTCTAGGGTACATTTGATAGACCATTCTGCAAACCATTTGGCAAGACCATTTCACACACAATTTAGAGACCATTATGCAATAACCTGAACCAACACTATTTACATTTGCTAAGCCAACACTTTATACCACAATGAATCCCATAACCATACCTATACATCATATACCAGAACCAGTCCTATAAACAAATCCAATCACATACCCACAACCAACACCATGAACCAGTCTTAGAACCAGTCACAGAATCGAAACTTGCATAACCAGAAACTAGTTCATAAACCAACTTACCAATTCATACACCATTATGCAATAACTTGAACCAACACCATTTCCATTTACTATACCACAACCAGTCCCATAACCATGCATATACTCCATATACCATAACCAATCCTATAACTAGAACTAGTCCCATAACCAAAAACCCATAAACAAATCTGTAGAACCTATAAACCAGTCTCATAGCCAAAACTAGAAACTTGCAAAACATATATACAAGAAACCAGAACCAACACCATGAACCAGTCCCAGAACCTACATAACCAGAAACCAATTCATAAACCAACTGACCAATTCACACATCAAAACCTGCATACCAATATGAATTCACAAACCAACTTACTAATTCACACACCATTATGCAGTAACCTAAACCAACACCATTTGCATTTACTAAGCCAACACTATATACCACAACCAATCTCAATACCATACCTATACACCATATATCATAACCAATTATATATGTAGAACCAATTCTATAACCAAAACCTGATCAGAACCCATAAATAAACCTACATAACCCATAAACCAATCCCATAATCAAAAGTAGAAACTTACAAAACATATATACCAGTAACCAGAACTAACACCATGGACCAGTCCCAAAACCAATCATAGAACTAGAACCTGTATAACTAGAAACCAATTCACAAACCATTATGTAGTAACCTAAACCAACACCATTTACATTTAACAAACAATAACCAAACCAATACCAAACTAGGGCCAATACTAATATACCATAACAAAACCAATACCAAACTATGACCAGAACTAATATACCAGAACTAACCAGAACTAACCAGAACCAAACCATATATACCAATACGAATTCACAAACCAATTGACCAATTCACACACCATAAATGTAAACCAAAACCCAAAACCAAACCTGTAGAACCCATAAACCAGTCTCATTACATCACCCATAAACCAGGACCAGAACTAATATACCAAAACCAAACCAATACCAACCCATCAGAATCCATAAACCAGTCTTATAACCAAAACTAGAAATATGCAGAACATACATACCACATACACTAGAAACAACATAATACAATTGAATAGAAAATATACCACAAACTATAATCTTCACATCATTGCATATATTTAGAATTTCGATTACAATCAAAAGTATGATCACATCAAAAAATATGATCATATCCAAAAACATGATTACATCTAAACTGAAATTTCATCTAAAAGCCTAATTACATCAAAAAACATGATTACTGTCAATTTAAAACCCCAAATTCACAACTTCAATTTGTCCTTATTGCTGACTGTTGATTAATTGGACTATTGCAATTTCTGACATTGTGTCCTATTGCCTCACAATTTCCATACTTCACTGTTTGACCTTTTCTACTTACTCTATATGGATTGATTGGTTCATCTGCAGCCTTCTTTCTAGCTTTTTTAGGCCAATTGGGTGCAGTTTTGTACTTTGAAGGATTAATATGGAGCCCTTTAGTCTCTGGCCATTCTTCCTCTTCAGGTACTAGACCAATAATAGGAGTATAAGCCTTTATGAAGGTATTGATGGTAAAGTAGTTATTCACGTAGTCTTCAGGAATTTCCTTCATCTTGTATATGCCTGCCACTACATGTTCACATGGTATTCCACTCAATTCTCACCTCCTACACCCACATGTGTGATTGTTCAAATTAACTACCCCTGTAGGCCTATTTGAACTTTCAACTTCAAGCCTACAGCCATATAACAGATCATACTAGCATATTCCTTTTTTGATTTCTCTAGTTTAATCTGAATCATTGGACATATTGGGCCCTTGCACTTGGTCATTCCTTTGTTCTTATCAACATATCTCTTTATTAGCATCCTCCTTATGATATCACACATAGTCAATATTAGCTTATCTCTAGCCTCTGGTATAAAGGAGTTGAAGGTCTCTACTATGTTATTTTACAATAAGTCACACTTATGCCTTGCACTGAAAGCATGTTTGGACCATTAAGATGGTTGGATTTTTCTCAGCTATGCTACAACAAACGAATCCAGCCTTTCTATCATCTTCATGTCATAATTAAATTCATTTTGAGTGGAGAACCTTGAAGCATTCCACAACTCATCCTTTAAGCTTTTTCCTTTAAACTTCATCTTGAAATTGGCATATAAATGCCTTACACGTAACTTGTTCACATCCCAAAGCTCTCAAAGTTTTTGTCAAGCCCTGACATAAATAGAAAATCCATGTCAACATGACACAATTACAAACTAAAATTGCAAGTCCTAAAACAATTACAAAATACAGTTACCTTCTGTTGGTCAGACATTATAACTCATCCACAGTCATTAATGGCACCGAAATCATGAAACAGATAATGCAAGAATCAATCTCAACTGTCTTCTCTGCTTCAACAATAGCGTATGTTATGGGGTACATGTTATCATTTGCATCTTTCCCAATTGAACATAACATTTGTCCCCCAAACTATCCTTTTTGCAAACAGCCATCCACACAGATGATAAGTCAACAAGTAGATATAAAGCCCTTATTGCATGTATCCAAGCATATGTATAACCTTTGAAATAATGATGCTTCCAACTTCAGCTTCATTGTGTTGCCAGGATTATACTCTCTGATGACAACACAGTAGTCCCATAGTTTCCCAAATTGCTCAACATGTTTGCCACCAATGTCATCCATAGTCATTCTTTTAGCTCTATCAGTTTGGAATCTAGAAACCTTGATACTTCGGTTCCTTTCAACTTGATTTGCAAAGGTTGTTGGCTTCCAATCAAGCTGGTCCCTTATATTATCTACATATTTGTTTATTAACCATCTTATTGTCACCTTTGTGTTCTCTCTTGTCCATCCATAGTTGTGCTCAAGGTGATATAATGATTTTATTTGGAAAGAATCCATACTCTGAGTTTTTGATGTGTGGATCCTCTAATCATAATTTTTCTTGCACTTCACTATAATACTAGTAGACTCATTCTTGATGTAGTCAAAATCAATGTCATTCTCAATGGCATGCTGTTTCAGTGCATCCCTATATGTTCTAAAGTCAACAAACCTTAAACCAACTTCTAACTTGATTTTCTTCTTCATATCAGTTTTTACATTAAATTCATGGTATCTTGGTCTTTCAGCCTCATCGTCTGAACTATCTAAACTATGTAGTTCATCACTGTCAACATAATCAAAATTGCATTCCCCATCCCATTGCTCAACATGTTCAACAAGTTGACTACTGGTTGACCACTTGCATCACATGTAGTTTGAGTACTTCTTTAACTGCATCCTGCTCCACTTTTCATCCTACTACTTTTCTTCTTCTTTCTTTGGGCAACAATCTTCTTTCTCTTCATTCCTTGAGTACTCTGCTAGGTAACAATTTCAGTAGGTGTATTCTCTAGCTCTTAAGTCTCTTGGGCACCTTCATCTATGTGTTCAGCTCTTTTATGGGTCTTTTCAGTGGCATCATTACTACTGAACCATGTATTCACTTGATCTTTTACATCCTGTGTGCTAAGTTTCTCACAAAACAAGTTTGGAACATCTTCATTGTTGTCGGTAAAATCACAACCATCAAGGTTCAATTCTGGCTCTTCTGTAGGAAATTCTTCAGCCACCTCTGAAGGTGTTTCTTTATCCATGTCTGCAAGCAATTCTTCCTCCCCTTCTGCATGTGCTTGTTTATCCTCCTCTCCCACAGCATCTGTTTCCTCTACTCCCAGTAAAATTGTTTTCTAAGGGGGATGGTGTAATAATCTCCACATTACTATCCACCACATAATCAACATAAAGCTGAAGCAGCAAAATCTCCTCCCTTGAAAACCTCTTTGTTACTGTTCTTACAACTGCATCACTATCAAAGAGTCTAATATATGTCATCTCTTCATCTTCAAACTTGTAACATAATTAGAAATCACTCCTGTAACCCTTACTCTTGACATACTAAACAAAATGAGGTACTGAAATGAGGTCTATGTCAAAGTCTTCATAACTGAATACCTCCCCTCCTTGATAATTCATATCAGTGGTATTTCAAATGTTTCCTTTAACATAAAAGTCAATGTTAACTTTAATTGTGTCCATTTTGGACAGCCTACAAATAAGAAAATACAAAAAATCACATTCAACTAAGCATACACATTGGACCACAACCTAAGGCACACACACAACACATGCAAACACACTGGACCACAAAGATTTCAAATGTTTCCATATTCCCTAACATTATTACATACCCCGAAATATGCAGTGGACCCACTCATCATGAAAGGGTATATATAAAAACATGAAATATTGGATGGTGAGTTTACCTTCAAGTCATTCGTGTGTTGAAATCGTTCGTCCGTGAATTCACTGTTGTAGCAAACTTAAGATTTTTTGATTTGGAGATTAGCTTAAAGGATGAGGGAATTGATTTTGGGATTAGGTTAAGGGATGAAGGAATTGATGTGGGAATTTCGTTGATGTGCATTCAAATTTATATTGAATTCATCTGAAGACGATGGTAACCATGTGCTTGCCACGTAAGTGATTAGCCGTTAGGAGATTGGATGAAAACTTAACAGGAAGGTTTCCGTACACTTTTAGGGGAGTTCAAGGTGTCGAGTTTGGGAGTTTTAAACCACATGGGAGTTCTTTGCACATGACCTATAGTTGAAATTGGTTCTTTGCATTTTAGCTTTAATTATTTAATGAAAATTTTACCATACACGTCTTCATTGGAAAAAGAAAGAATAAAATATGACATCAGAAAGTGCTCATCTAATGACTCATAGAAATGCTGAAAACAAAAGCATTCCACCTAAGAAGATTGTAAAAATGTCTGCAAGAATAATGGACACGTGAGTAAGAATTGCTCAAATATCAAGCATTGCTTAAAAAGAGTTACCCTCATAAGTCTTTTACGTCGTGAATCTAATTTCATTGATGTTCCTGGTAATACATAATGGATTGATTCTAGTATTACAAATCATATTTTCAACAATAATGTTATTCCTACACCTTATTTTAATACCTCTTTCTTACACAATTGCGTTATCAAATATTATTGAAACGTTTATCAACTATTTTATAAAGTTATCATCCATGCTAGTAACAATTTTTGCTCATAGGTGTCATTGTTTGGATGATAACTTTTATAGAATAATTGATAATTATTTTAACAATATTTGATAATGCAATGGTGTTAAAAAAGGTGTATGAATAACGTTACTCTATTTCCAATACCATGCAGAGCTTTCTAAACTTAAGGAAACCAAAAGGATTTAAACAAAGCATCTAATTTAGAAACAGGATGCGTTCACAAGTAGAGATTGTGGTCCTGCAGAGACCTATCGCTTAATTTTGAGTTTTGAATATGTCTTAGATTTGGCAAACACTTTTTATGTTCCTTCTTTAACCAGAAAAAAAATAAAAAATGAAATTAGCTTCTATTTCTAAGTTTGCTTGTTTTGGTTACAATCTCGCATTTGAGTAGTCCAAACTTGAAGTTTTTTAAGAAATAAAGTTATTAGTGGTTTTGCTCATCTTATTGACAATTTATATAAATTTGAAGTAGACCCCATATTTGAATGTAATCACTCTACATTGAATGATAACATTGGCACTAAATGATACCATCATTAATTGTGACATAAGAAATTAGGACATATCTCTAATGAGAGAATTAAGAGATTAGTACATGGAATCTTAAAAACTCTTAATTTTATTGATTTTTGTATTTGTATAGGTTTCTTAAAGAGAAAGCAAACTAACAAGTCCATAATGTGTCAAGTTGGAGATTCTTGAGACATATACACAAATATTTGTGGACCATTTTTCACTCCTTAATTGTATGATTAGAGATATTTTATCTCATTCATAGATGAACATACAAGGTTTATGTATCTCTATCTTCTCTTTGATAAACCAAAGGCATTCAATGTTTTCAAAACCTACAAAGAAGAAGTAGAGAAACAAAATGATAAAAAAAACATAAAAATTGTAAGATATGATAAGGTGGTGAATACTATGGAGCACAAAAATATGACAAATGAAAGGTACATTTGCTAGTTTCCATGAAGAAGATGGCATAGTTGCTCATTATATTATATCTGACACACCTCAGCAAAATGGTACTGAAAGGAGGAATTGATCGCTTATGGACATGGTGAGAAACCTAATTAGTAATTAGACTAAACCCCCAAATTAGTCCTCAAAAGATTTGATCGACATCAATTTGGTCCTCAAATCATTGTTTTGACATCACGTTAGTCCAGACGTGAAGTTCCATGATGAGACTGTCAGTTGATTGATGATGTGGCTCGTTTTCTGCTGATATGGTCTGTTAAGTGGTGACATGACCAAGTTGGCATCTGATGCAAGTGAAAGAAGGAAAAATCTTCAAAGTTTGACTAATGGAAGTGCGATGAAGCTATTATGGTGTGTGATGAGATCTTGAGTTGGGATTTGAGTAGGAGATGTTGTGTTGGGTCATTTTGCAAATCTCAAAACTATTATGGGTTGAAGGCTTATGATGCAATGGAGATGTGGGTTGCTCAGCCACATGAAGGGCTAAGGTTGAGCTTCTGAGTAAGGGCTATGGTATATATTTACCATGGTAGTAGGGACGATGTAAGGGATTTGGGAGAGAATGCATTTGGACTAACATGATGTTAAAAACAATGGTTTGAAGACCAAATTGATGTTAACCATATTTCAATGACCAAATTGATGTCAGTCAAATATTTTGAAGATAAATTTGGGGGTTTGCTTAAAGTTATATTATTATTTGGCTCCATGTTGGATTGATTCTTCCACCATTTGGCAAAGCTTTATGCCATGTCAACAATTAGTGGTACACTTAAGTAGATAACTGGCCACATAAGCGTTCCATTAACAGTCTCGTCATGGATCTTCACGTATGGACTAATGTGATATAAATATTCGAGGACCAAATTGATGTCTAATATATTTTGAGAACCAAATTGATGTCACCACAATATTTCAAGGACGAAAATAAGGGTTTACTCTAGTGATTATAATCTCCCTGCAAGCTTATGGAGTGAAGCTTTAAAAGTTCCAATATATATCTTACAATGTTGTCACGAGGCAAAAAACATATTAATGTGGCCACCCCAAAAACCGCATAACTTTGATGCAGTGAGGCGATGCAGATATTTTAAAAAAAACTAAAATTATGAATATAACAACAAATCATCACCAAAATAAATTTAAGTCATAACAATACATTAAAAACATAAAGTAATCCAAATAAATAATACTAGAAATGTAATAACATAAATGCTAATCCAACCAAATGCAAGTCAAAGACAAAAGATATAGCACAAAGATATAAAAGACATAGTAATCAATGTTATTAAAAGACATTAAACTCCTTCACACACACATCTCTGTTTCTACTCCCAAGAAATGCACACAAGCCTTTATTTTCGTTTTCAAGAAATGTTCTTTGTTTCTATTCTCAAGAAACACATGCAAGTCTCTATTTTTTCTAGAAACGCTCTGTGTTTCTTCTCTCAATAAATGCACTCAGATCTTTATTTCTGCTCTCAATAAATGCACACAGGTGATAAGTATGTGTTTGATTTTAGGGTTTTTCATTTAAGAATTTGTTTAGAATGGGTGATTAGACCAAAATCACCCTTTAGAACAGATACCTATTAGGCTGTCAAACGGATCGGCCTTACCCGTTTAGGCCCATTCGCGACGGGTCGCCGATTAAAACGGGTTGGGTCAAAATTGGTCACATTTAAAAAGGTTGCAAATTAGTTAGCTCGACTCGTCTCGCATCAACTCGCGGGTCTAAACAGGCCGACCTGCAAAACTTTTTTTTTTTACTTGTAAACTTTGAAATAAATTTAAATTTAATAATTTCAAATCAAATATTACATTATATAAACATAGTATTGAATATTTAAATCTCATTTAAAGGGTTAAGGGAGAATTCAAATAAATAAATAACATAAACATATGGAGCTTAACGAATGTGTTTGTGTATGAGTTGTGCCATTGCTAGCCTATACCATACATACATTTTATACTTTTGCTTAAGAAAAGAATATTTAATTAACTTTTTAAAATTTTAAATTGAAATTCTATTTTGGGTACAAACAAATTGAAACTTTAAAAAAAATTATGTGGGCGGCCCACAGGTTGGCCTATTTAACTCGTGGGTTAAACGAGCCGATCCAAAATTGTCCGCGTTTTTACGGGCAACTAATTTTGAAGTGTGATTTTCATAATTTATGCTGGTAAACGGGTTGATTTAACGAGTTTGACCCATTTTTACGGCTCTAAATACCCATTGGATAATAGGTGTTTTAAGTGAGGACATAAAGGAATTTTGGCCAAATATCATGATGTGCCCGCATCACTTGCTTCAATGCATCATCTACATCACCCTGATGCGGCCACATCAGGGCTGCATCATGCAAGCCACTTCATCTCAGACCATTTGAGGCGTTTTGGTTGATTTCTTCCTCGCCTCATCCCCTACGTGCCTTTAATAACATTGGTATCTTAAACAAAGTCCACCAAAGGTAGTTCCAAAAGCACCATTTGAATTATGGAGTATATGAAAACCTAGTTTGAGACATTTACATATTTGAGGTTGTCCAATTGAGGTGAGGAATTATATTCCATAGTTAAAGAAATTAGATCTAAGGGGTTTCTTCATAAGCTATGCATTAAATTCAAAAGGGTTTAGATTGTCCTTCAAACACACTTAAAATTGAGGCAAGAAATGTAAAATTTCTAGAGGATTATGAGTATAGTGAGAATGAATTTCCTCATAAAGTATCATTTGAAGAAACTAGAGAAACAATTGAACAACCATTAATCTCAATAAACTTGATTGAACAACCAAACCAAGAAGAAAAAATTCCCTATAAAGAAATTCAAAATATGGAGCTGATCATTCAAAATCTAACTCCACAACAAAATCTAAAATGGGAAAGAAAGTTTACATGAATAAAGAGGTCTGGAATTTCTAAGGACTATTATGTATACAATCAAGATATTGGTAGTGATGTCAGCCCCAAGGATGATCCCAAGTCCTTTTCACAAGCCATAATTGATGAAAATTCTACGCTATGGTATGAAGCCATAAATGAGAGATGGAATTAGTAGCAAACAATGAAGTTTAGGATCTCGTTGAATTGCCAAAATGAGCTATAGCCATTGGCTGCAAAATTAGTTTATAAAACCAAAAGAGACTCATATAATAATATAGAACAATATAATGACATACTTTCCCTAGTTTCTAAGAAGGATTCGTTCAAAATTATAATGGTTTTAACAACTCATTTTGATTTATAGTTGCATCAAATGGATATGAAAACTATGTTTTTGAATGGGGAACTTGAGGAGAAAGTATACATGATAGCCTGAAGGATTTGTCTCAAGAAAAGGAAGTCACTTAGTTTGCAAGTTAAAGAAATTCATATATGGGCAAGCAAGCCTCCCATTAATGGTATATTAATTTCATAATGTAACAACTACACATGGGTTTATCGAAAACATTGTTGATCAATGTACATATTTTAAGGTTAATGGCAGTAAATACATATTTCTAATTCTATATATATAGATGGTATTTTACTTGCATGTAATGAGTTAGGCCTGCTACATGAGACTAAGGAATTTCTCTCTATATGTTTGAAATGAAGGAGTTTGAAGAGGCTTCATCTATCATTGGCATAGAGATACATAGAAACAAGTTCCAAAGAACATTAGGATAGTCAAAAGGCTTATATTGACAATGTTACATAGAGATTAATAATGAACAGTGGTTCACCTACAGTAACACCTAATGTTAAAAGGGTACAAATTTAATCTAAGTTTATGTCCATAGAATGACGTGGAACAAAAGATGCAAAAAACACCATAGGCATAAAAACTAAGAAGTTTAATGTATGCACAGGCATGTAAAAGGCCTGATTTTGCATTTGCAATTTGGATTCTTGGTAGATATCGAAGTAACCAAGGAAACAAAGATAAAGTTAAAGAAAAGGTCCTTGCCCTAAATATTCATTTGAGCATCTTTATGTTGTCGTCTTTGTTTTGCTTTCTAGCGAATACATACACACTTTCTGAGTCACTGAATTTCTAGTATTCTGTATTTCATACAATGGCTATTACTTTTGAATTTTTATCTTACAAAAACTCCAAATGCAAATGATTGTATTCTTATACATGGCATTTCTATCATTACCTTTGCCTTTGACAGAGACACTTGTTAAACAACACACATGGTAAACACCAGCAACCCATTTTGTTATAGCCCTTCTAAAAACATGTATGGACTTTTCTTTCTACTACGCGTATAGTAACAAGAGCAATGTGGTTCACCTTTGATGTCATGATCAAGTCTAATTAGATTGACCCTCCTTCCATTATGAAAGGTCACTACATGACTAAGGTACTTACCACATCATTTAAAAGCATTGCAAGACTTCTTTGCTTCAATAGTCAACACACTATGGTCCATATATGAAGGTATAAGAATCAGGTAGTTTTCAAGAAGGTGCAACCATGCATCTCCAAGGACCATTGTCAAAACCATAAGCTACTCAAAGAATGCAACAAGTCATGAAGTGAAGAGACTCCTAGCATTGCAATGATAAGACCATCATAAAAAATCTAGCAGCATCCAATAACACTTCTCTATCAATATCAAGGTTGAATATCAATCTATATATAGTGGATTTGTATATCAAGAACAAGATTTTTATTTTAAATTATTAGTGTCCTTTGGACTGGAATGGCTCCATTTCAACTAATGCCTTTTGCAACAGACATAAATAGCTCTTCCTAAAATGTCATTGTCTCTAGTCTTAGGGACATGGAAAGGCATATACAGCCATACTTTTGAATATATAATGACATCACTATCTTGGTTTTTACTGCTTGGCATGGTATATACATATGCTATCCACAAGCAAGGTCCCAATGCTTATCTATATTGTTTCCAACACCTCAGCCTTTACTTTTGGTCTTTTAACTTTTAAGCTTTAGCCTAGCTCTAGAAACTATTGTAAATTAAATGAATTTGGTAGTATGATCACATATCAGGAACCTTATGACAAGTGACAACATGGTTTATACAAAACCTCATGCCTACCTTTTTTGGTTTTGTTGTTATTTTAGGCTGATAATTATTTTTTCTATTTTTTTATTCTCTTCCAAAAGTTTCCTTTTGAATTAACAATTTAAAATACAAATTACAAAAATGCTTATAACAAAAATATATTATTTCACTAATAGGAGTTAGTTCTTCTAGTAAGGATTGAAGCACTTCGCAAATAAGTCTTAAATTTAATTTTTGCTGCCAACAATCCCTTTGATAAACGATCTGTTAATATTACTATAAGCCATTGTTAAAGTTTATAGTCTGTCCTAAGTATTGAATTACAATAACCTCTTATTCTTTTAAACTTTTTGTTTAACAAAAAAACCCTATACTATTTCATATTTGAAAAGTGAGACGTCTACATGTTTAGTTTAGTTTAATTTTTACACAAAACAACTTTTCAGTTAAAAGTTTTCTTAGCAACATTTTAATTATAAGTTTTTCTGAATAAAAAATAAAAAAATAAGCTGATACAAACACATATAGTGAAATGATTTGATTTCTTTCTAGTTTTTTCTGTTTACATATAAGGGGACATAAGAAGATAGTTTTTTTTATTAGTAAATATAGTACAGATATACACAAATTAGTTACACGCTACTAACCTGAACAAAAAAATTATCATTATATATAATTATGTCAAAACTTTATTAAGCTCATCCCACGTACCAAAAAAAAATATTATATCATAGAGAAACCTATTAATTCAGTTTTTAGTAACTGAACAAATCTTTAATTATAGTTAACGTGGATATCATTGATCATGAATAGAGACATGTCATCAAGTAACCTAGCTTTAGCACTTTAAGTTCTTTTCTATTAGTTTGGCAAGTTTTATCACCGTACCAAAGGAGAGAATCTAAAACGCATGCACATGGTCAAATGGCAATGGGACCATTCATACATTTTTTCTTTTGTGGTGATCATTAGCTCAGAGACATTGATTAAATAGCCTTTGTGATTTAACCAACACTGAGTATGACCTTGAGTTCCATAGAAGTTAATAGGAAAAGATAAATAATAACCCTTGTTATAACTTGGGCTATGGCAAATATCTCTTTTTAATTTTTTTAAATTGATAACTTTTTAATTTTGAAAAGCATATTAATACCTACTATGTATTTTCTAAAATGGCTAATTTGGAAGATTTTTAAGCACGGACTTTTCTATTAAAAGTTTAATTAATGGATGAATTTGTTGGCTAGAAAATTCAAATGAGGAGGTGCTTTTGACTAGTGAGAAGGAATGGACAAAAAAGAAAAGGAGTAGAAGTAGTTATTTAACATTTTTATTTACTTTTTAATTTTAAGTTGAAGGTAGTAATTACTGAATATATTTGAAACCATATAGAATAAATCAACAAAATAATAAATGTGGAAGAGAAGAGAATGTTTCATATCTTGTAGTAGAAATGTAATTTGAGAAAATAGATTGAAAATTGGATTGAATGATAGTGTAGTTGTAGCTAAAAAAATTTACACAATTTTTTTTAAAAAATTCATCCATATTATAGGAATGCTTTATTATGAGAATGAAAATAGTAAATTTTGACCATTAAATTATGTATTAAGATTAAAGCATAAAATTATGAGTTCTATTAACAAATTTATCTCTTGTATCTATAATAACTTTTTTAAATACATAATAACACAGAGATTTGAATACTTTTTTTTTCAAATTACTCAAATATCTAACATTTTTGTTCACAATTTTTTTACAGCCACAATATATCTTTAAGCAACTTTTCCTTTAGAATATATTTTTTTAATTTTTTCCAAGAACGTAATATCCTATAAGAAAATAATAAACAGTCACAAGTTACACTTTATTATTAGTTTTTTTAATATCACATAATGATTAAAGAAAGGGATTAACACCTACGTGCGTCGGTGCGTGTAATCTCTGTTCTTATTCTCTGCTAATTTTTATGGTCCTTAAGAATAGCGAATTTTTTTGTGCTAATATATTATAATAGAAAAATAGTATTTTCAGTTTATGTCTCCCATGTAAGAAAATTCCATTAATAAATTAGACTATTGGGAGCATATCAAGGATATTGGGCGCATATCAAGGAGTCCAAGAATAAAACACAATCAGTCAAAACTTAATTAGGATATCAATAGTCTTAAATAGCTTTTACATTATAGACACGACAGACAGCTGCAAATTAGTTTCAATAGTATTAAATAGTTTTAAATTATAGACAAAACAGCTGCAAATTAGTTTCCTAATTATTTGCCTTTTGGTTTTGTATTTTGTACAATTTTCCTATTTATATTCTCAACATATCAATGAAATGTATTCACAATTCAGACAAATCGATCCTTTCCTCTTTCACATTTTACATGGTATCAGTTGTTCCCTTGTGATTCTTCATCATGTCTGATGTCCCACCTCCCTCTAATTCTTCTCTTTCTTCTCCAACCTCATCATCAACAACCACCTTTAACACAGATCCTTGTGTCATTCACCACTCAGATAGTCCTTCAACTGTTCTTGTTACCCCTTTGCTGACAGGAGACAATTATGGTTCATGGAGTCGTGCCGTGACAATGGCACTTCGTGCAAAAAATAAACTTGGTTTTGTTGATGGATCACTTCCCACTCCAAAGAAGAAAGAAGAAGTTCCCACTTGGCAACGATGCAACGATTTGGTCGCAAGTTGGATCCTTAATTCTGTCTCACCTGAAATTCGTCCCAGTATTTTGTATGCTGAAACTGCAGCACAAATTTGGACTGACTTACGGGATAGATTTTCTCAATCAAATGCTCCTAAAATATATCAATTGAAACAATCCATTTCTGCCCTCAAACAAGAAGGCATGTCTGTTTCTTTGTATTTCACACAGCTCAAATCTCTATGGGATGAACTCAACTCCATTGCTTCTGTCACTCCATGTATCTGTGGTAATGCAAAAAGCATTATTGATAAACAGAATCAAGATCGTGCCATGGAGTTTCTTCAAGGTGTTCATGATCGTTTTTCAGCTATTCGCAGTGAAATCCTTCTCATGGACCCTTTTCCTTCAATTCAACGTATCTACAATCTAGTCCGCCAAGAAGAAAAACAACAAGAGATCAATTTTCGATCCATCCCTGTTGTCGAATCTGCAGCGCTGCAAGCTTCTAAATCACCATATCGTGCTCCTGGAAAACGCCCACGTCCTTTCTGTGAACATTGTAATAAGCATGGTCATACCATTGCTACTTGTTATCAAATTCATGGCTTCCCAGACAAGCTTCAGAAGAAAACAGGACCACCATCATCCACTTTCGCTAACACTGCTAATCAATTATCAAGTGCACAATACCACAAGCTGCTGACACTTTTAGCCAAAGAGGAAACCGCTGAACCATCCGTAAATTTGGCAGGTACAGCTTTTGCTTGTTTTCCCTCTTCATGGATTATTGACTCTGGTGCTTCTAACCATATTTGTACATCTCTCTCTCTCTCTCTCTCTTTTCTTCATATTCTACTGTTCATCAATATATCTCCGTTCAATTGCCTGATGGTTCTCAAGCGCCTGTGACACACATAGGCACTATCCATTGTTCACCATCCCTTACACTCACGAATGTTTTTCACATTCCGACTTTCAAATTCAATTTGTTGTCCATTTCACAATTAACCAACTCAACAAATTGTGATACAATTTTCTCATCTTTTGAATGTCTATTTCAGGACCGATCCACAAAGAAGATGATTGGTCGGGGTAGTGCTCGTAATGGACTTTATTATCTCAATGCAGATTTAGCATCAAGTTCTACTTTGTTCCTTCAGTGTTCAAATAAGCATGACCAAGACCATCATTGCCTTAGTCACCTATCAAGTTCTTGTTTTGGTTTTAAGCATTATAGTCAGTTTGACTTATGGCATTCCCGCCTAGGTCATCCATCTAAGTCTCGTTTCAATTTCATTGTTAGGAATTCTCTAAAAATTAATGCTAATAAAGACTTTGTTTGTGAAGTTTGTCCACGTGCAAAACAGTCATCTACCTTTTTCTCAAAGTACATCTTATTCTACTCATTGTTTTGAATTAATTTATGTTGATATTTGGGGACCATTCTCTATACCATCCAACAATGGATCACGTTATTTTCTAACCATTATCGATGATTATTCAAGATGTACTTGGCTCTATCTAATGAAACACAAATCTGAAACTTTCAATATGATGGTTCATTTTTTTAATCAAATCAATCGTCAATTTAATACTAAAATTGCTCAAATCAACTCTGGTAATGGGGACATTTTTCTCCCTCAACTTCAAACCATTCGTTCTGACAATGGTTCAGAATTCCTCTCCAAACAAATGCAGACATGGCTTCATGATCAAGGCATTATCCATCAGCGTAGTTGCATTGGGACTCCTCAACAGAATGGAGTTGTGGAACGTAAACATCGACACCTTCTTGAGGTTGCAAGAGCTTTACGTTTTCAAGCAAACTTGCCTCTTTCCTTTTGGGGTGAATGTGTTCTCACTGCCACATATCTTATAAATAAACTTCCAACTCCAATCCTTCGATATAAATCTCCTCATCAAGTTTTACTTGGTTCTCCTCCTTCGTACTCGTCACTTCGAGTGTTTGGATGCTTATGTTTTGCTAAAAATATAAATATTCAACATAAATTTGATGAGCGATCCAAACCTAGCATTTTTGTTGGTTATCCTTTTAGTCAAAAAGGTTATCGTATCTATGACTTGCAAACCCGCGAAATCTATGTTTCTCGTGATGTTCAATTTCATGAAACTATTTTTCCTTATCAAGATCTTCCATCCCCGTCATTTAACAATGCAATCAGCATTAACACTCAAATTCATGATGATGATTTGGTTGACTCCTCCAGTATATTACCAACTAATCCTCATATTTCTATTGGCAATAATCATATTGATCATTCTAACGACACCATTGTGCCTATTTCTACTTCCCATTCTCAGGATGCTATCTCAGTCAATCCTCCATCCTTTTCTGTAGATGCTACATCAAATAATCCTCCCTCCACAGAAATGCATCCTCCAACCTCTAATCCCTCCAATCGTATCCGTCGTCCCCCAAGTCATCTCAAGGACTACATTTGTAATCATATTACATCACACATAAACTTTCCTTTGGCCAATTATTTATCATTATCAAATCTAAGTAATTCCCATCGAGCCTTTCTTATCAATATCATTGAAAATCAAGAACCAAAGTCTTATTCTCAAGCCATGAAATCGGCTGAATGGCGTGAAGCTATGGCCAAAGAAATTCAAGCCCTTGAATCAAACAACACTTGGTCTTTATGTCCACTTCCTGAAGGCAAATCGGCAATTGGTTGTAAGTGGGTTTACAAAATTAAATATCACTCTGATGGTTCTATTGAGAGATATAAGGCTCGTTTAGTTGCCAAAGGATACACTCAAGTTGAAGGTATCGATTATCATGATACATTCGCCCCTGTCGCCAAACTAGTCACTGTCCGACTTCTCCTCTCCATTGCTGCCATTAAAAATTGGTCATTACATCAACTTGATGTTAATAATGCTTTCCTTCAAGGAGATCTCCATGAAGAAGTCTATATGAAACTACCACCGAGATTTTCCCATAAAGGAAAAACTTGTGTCTGCAAATTAAACAAATCAATTTATGGCCTTAAACAAGCTTCTCACCAATGGTTCTCTAAATTCTCCACCACTCTTATTCAAAGAGGTTTTCGCCAATCCATTTCTGATTATAGTCTTTTTACTTACATTTGTGATCAGACATCTATTTTTATCCTTGTTTATGTTGATGATATAATCATTACTGGCAACAATGATGCTGCAATTGTTGATATAAAACAATTCCTTACTCGATCTTTCTCCATCAAAGATCTTGGCAATCTTCGCTATTTTTTGGGCATTGAAGTCTCTCGCTCTCAAAAAGGAATATTTCTATGTCAACAAAAATATACGCTTGACATTTTGTCTGACTTTGGTCTGACTGGTTGTCGACCATCAGATTTTCCTATGGAGCAACACCTTCGTTTACAGCCAAATGATGGCACTCTTCTTCCTGATCCTACTGTTTATCGTCACCTTGTTGGCCGCCTCTTATATCTAACCGTAACACGTCCTGATATTCAATATGCTGTTAACACCCTTAGTCAATTCATGCAATCTCCATGCTCTTCCCATCTTGATGCCGCCACACGGGTTCTTCGCTATCTTAAAGGGAGTGTTGGTAAAGGTTTATTTCTTTCCACATCCAGCTCTCTTAATTTAGTTGGATATGCAGACTCTGATTGGGCTGGCTGCCCCACTACTCGTCGATCTACTACTGGCTATATTACTATGCTAGGTTCCAATCCTATTTCTTGGAAAACTAAGAAGCAACCAACAATTTCTCGGTCTTCTGCTGAAGCAGAATATCGTTCCCTCGCGACTCTATCTTCTGAGTTGCAATGGTTAAAATACCTTCTTTCTGATCTTGGCATTGATCATCCTCAGCCTATTACCGTTCATTGTGACAATCAAGCTGCCATTCATATTGCCGAAAACCCCGTATTCCATGAACGCACCAAACATATTGAGATCGATTGTCATTTTGTTCGTGAAAAAATTAAAACAGGTCTCATTGCTCCTTCCTATCTCCGATCTCGTGACCAATTGGCAGACATTTTTACTAAACCACTTGGAGGCGATGCTTATCACCGATTACTTTGCAAGTTGGGTGTTCTTGAGATTTCAATCCCATCTCCAACTTGAAGGGGGTATTGGGAGCATATCAAGGATATTGGGCGCATATCAAGGAGTCCAAGAATAAAGCACAATCAGTCAACACTTAATTAGGATATCAATAGTCTTAAATAGCTTTTACATTATAGACACGACAGACAGCTGCAAATTAGTTTCAATAGTATTAAATAGTTTTAAATTATAGACAAAACAGCTGCAAATTAGTTTCCTAATTATTTGCCTTTTGGTTTTGTATTTTGTACAGTTTTCCTATTTATATTCTCAACATATCAATGAAATGTATTCACAATTCAGACAAATCGATCCTTTCCTCTTTCACATTTTACATAGACTGTATTGGGTTCCAAAAAAAATATTGATACATTGTTGGAATAATCAAATTTTGGAGGAGTAAAGTAGAAGTAGAACTTGAAATAAAATTAATAAACAAAACTATAGTTCTAAAATAATAATAATAAAAAAAGGTTGGACTTTGAGAAGATATTTTTAGGGGGTGTTATTCTCAACTCTAACTGCGCACAAGGTTTTGAATCGACTCTATAATGAAGACATCAAATTTGATATAAATGGGTTTGGGTTTAAAAAAAAAAAAAACTGACTCATCAAGCCTGATCAATAATATACACATTGAATGAATGCGAATTGAATCTTACAACTTGAAATTGAACTATTTATTTATGTATAATAAATAAGTTAACCTGTATTTGTTAACCTTTGTTTTTACCATTTTATTATTTACATCCAAAAAGATAACTTTTCCACAAAAATTTAAAAAATAATTTAGTGAATAAAAAAAGACTCCAATCGGTAATTTTAGACTTGATATAAATCACACAAATAATAATTAAACTTAAACTTCAATCATTGGGTTAATTTCATTCATTTGCAGCCTTCTCTTTTGGCTTTGCTCGTCATTTGTGCTGCAAGTGAGACTACGAGAGTCAGAATCATCCCAAACTTTCTGACTTTATAACAATTTTTTATGAACCAATTGATTATATATAACTAAACTTGTTTACAGGTTTGACTCTTATTTTGTTTTATGAACTTCCGTGTGAAATATTGATACTTTGAAAATAAATTGATGAAAATGTAGTAAAAGTCAACCTTAAATGAGTGATGTCTTGTGTCTTGAATCTGACCAATTTACTAGACTTAAACACAGATAATGTTATGGTCGACCCTATAATAAGAAAATAATATTGTAACGTGTGACAAAAAATAGACCATCTGAGCCCAAAGAGTCGAATAGGCCCAATAGGCCCGTCAAGCTGAAATGAATGGAAAAATCGAGTATAAATGAATGCTACTTGGTCCATTAATCTCGAAAGGCTCTACTAGTTGATATTACATTAGATAAGGTCGTAGGGATTTTCCGATAATTCTTTACTTGTAGGTCATTTGTAATAGTAAGTATCATTAAGAATCATCACTAAACCTAATCACATGCCACCTTGAAATGAAATAACTTTCTTTATCAAACAAAAATTATATTATATTAGAGAAGGTGATTCTTAATATAATAGATCCCCGACCCAAAAAATAGAACATAACATAAAGCATAGTTGTATGGACTGGCCCGGCTTGGTCGGTCGAACCGAAAAATTGGTGACCTAGTCTGTTGATCAGTCTATCCAAGCTTTTTAGGGATTTTTCGGTCAAACTCAGAAAAACTCGGTCGACCCGGCCAAGTTAATCGGGTCAATTTTTTTTTGCAGGGTGAAAAAGAATTTAAATAAAGTACTGTCATCTTCTTTTCTCTTTAGTTCACAATCACCTTACAATTAGCTAGGAGCCTTTTGTTTGATATGTAACTTTAACACATTAGATTTGTACCAACTCTTAAGTAATCTATTATTTATATTAGTTTAATTATGTACTATTAGGCAAATTAATAATGTAAAAATTTAAATTTATATTGGGTTGTAGAATGTTAAATTTTTACTCTTAAATGTATAAGGTAATTTCTTTTATATGACATGTATATACATATACATATATATACATATACATATACATGTATATATATATACATATATATATATATATATCTGTAACATATTTTTTTCTTTTTATAGTCGATTTTTTCAGTTTGACATCGAACCGTTGACCAGTGACCCAGCCTTCTAACTGGATCAACCACCGATCTAGGTTATACAACTATGAGATAAAGTACACTCATATTAGGAAAATAATCCTAGAGAATTCAGGTAATAGTGATGATAAATATGACCACTTTCTCATGTAGATAATTTCATACACATACATTTTTCATTTTTCTAAGACTCTCATTATTTTTTACAAGTATCTAAGCGAGAAGATAATTTTCTTTACAAAAAGTATAATATAATTATTAAATGTTCAATGTCAAGGTCAAACAAGATAAAATAAAAATCTAAAGTAAATATTGGGACAGGTTGTATCCAATCCAACAAGCCCCACAAACCCCTGCTTCTATAATATGATTGCAATATGAGAATAATGGGCTATCTTATGACCAACAGGCCCAATAATCCGATATAAGCATGTGAGTTGAACTCGACCCAATTGTCTCAAAAGGTTCTCTGACCAATATTTTATTAGATAAGGATAATTATTATGGAATTAATTTTAATTTAGTATAAATTTTACATTGTTACTTTTTTTTTAATAAACATGGGGGCATCAAGCCCAACTAACAAACAACAGTACGAGGAAATGAAGTGCGGGAAACATCCGCAGCAAGAAAAACAGAAATACAAGCACGAATAACATAGTAAACATGGCACCCCCAACGAGCAGTTATGCCCCTTTCTAGCAAGGGCATCTGCGCAGGTATTGGCCTCTCTGTAGGTATGAGCAATCACAGTATTCCAATCACGACCAAGGAGAGCCCGGATCTTGGTAACTAAGCCGAAGCAATTAGGGGTGTTCATAACCGAACCAAACCGATCAAAATTGAACCAAAAAACCGAAAACCGAACAAAACCGATTAATTTTAGTTTTGTTTGGTTTTGTTTTATGAAAACTGATTGGTTTGGTTTGGTTTTCGGTTTTTATTTATGAAACCGAACCAAACCAAACTAAACCGAATTCATATAATTATCTATATATTTTTTATACTTTACATACTTATAAATGATTATATTTAAAATTTTGGTTGTTTCTATAAATATTTTAGGCCTATTTATTGTTTATAATTATGTAATGATGTTTTTATTAGGATTTTATACAAACTTTTTTTAAATGGTCCATAAAAAGAATAAAGTGATGATGTGTATGAATTTTTTTAAGAAAAAAATGTTTAGTGAAAAACCGATTGGACCGAACCGAACCAAACCGATTTTAATTGGTTCGGTTCGGTTCGATTCTCAAATTTTTAAAAAACCGATTGGTTCTTAATATAGAAAAACCGATTGGTTTGGTTCGGATGACTTTTCTCCCCAAAACCGAACCAATCCAAACCGCGAACACCCCTAGAAGCAAGGATGTTGAGGATGAACATCAGAATGTAACATATGAACAACACTGAGAGAGTCGGATTCCAAAGCAACGCACTTGAACCCAAGATTGAAGGCCAAATGAAGACCAAGTAGAAATCCCCATAATTCTGCCATCATGATAGTGCACCACCCCAAAATTGCCAAAAAGGTGGCAATAAATTTACCATCTCCCCCATGGATAATTCTGCCACAAGCCGAATTGGGAGAGCGCATTAGGACAGAGCCATCAACATTTATCTTGATCCAACTAGAAAGGGGAGAGACCAAGAAATATTATGCATTGACATATTATTCAAAAAATATATTATTATAGAGCTTGGAGCTCTATAGCCCATGTTGAGACCGAATAATGCATGAAGACTCGTTAGATGAGGTACACCAGAAAATGGTTCACTTCTCTATTTCTATCCAGATAATATCTAAATACTTTCTTTGAATAGTTTAACTTTGTTCTTACAAAAAAAGATTAAACATATAAAAAAGGATTAAAAATAACAACAACGATTTAAATTTGTCAAATCCTCTTTAAGATGTGTTAATACATCATTAGATGAAATTTGACTATAACATTAACTATTTAAAATCTCAAACTAAAAGTTCATATCCCCTTCCCCTTAACTTTCTTTAACTGGAAAAAAAAAGAAGTATATTCCTGCTAGAAAGACAATCCCAATGCATTCATTTAATAATAGTGTAACCACAATGTGTGACTCACTTTATAAACTGAAATTTATGTGGGCGGACTTTACTTGTAATACAAAAGTTTAAATACTACTAAAAACAACTTGTGGTTAGGGTCAAGTTAACACTTCTAGCGAGAATTGCTCCACACTTAAAATATGTGAGTACATCACGTGATCTTACACAAAAAAAGTAACAATAGTGTTTAATAAATTATAAATAAGACAACGTACATGGACAAATTCACGTCTAAGAGAGTGGGGACACATTCTATTGATTTTTCAAATTTGTCTATTATTATACTACTATTTTGTCATTTTTGCTCCCAAAACATTTTAAAATTTGCCTCATTATAAAGTTTATTGAGTAATTTTTATGCCACAAACTTTCTCATGTAAAAAGAGAATTACTCAATCACATAAGACTTCAAATTATCTTTTATATGTAAACAAATTGTATGTCATTTGACTAGGTCATTTTTCCCAAATCTCAAATTTTTTCATTATCTTTTTTCTCAAATGTATAATTAATTATTGTGAGTTAGATACTTCTTGCCCTTGTCTAGGCAAAGAATATCCTAAAAAATATTAAGAATGATTTTGTTAGTGACAATTACAATAATTGATAGCATTTTTTCTATAAATATAATAAAGAATAAGATACATAATCGTATAGTAGATGAATAGTTAAATAATTACTTAGATTGCATACATATAAAAAGAATATTTTTTTTGGTTAACAAAATGAGATAGAACCCATAGAGAAAAAACAATTAATAGTATTAATAATAATAATAATTATTCAATATTTTCAAATTTTAAAAACACAAAAAAGCACAAGTGTAAATTGAACTTTCATCATTTTATATTAGTATATATTATTTATATATATATATATATATTTATGTTTGTATATTATTCTTCCCCCATTATATAAAATTTCTGGATGTTTGAGTCACCACGTATGATCATCTCACACACAAGTACTGTTGTTCCCTTTCTGAGTCTCTACTTTCCCCGCTCAACCCAAGAGAAACAAGGAAAGGGGAAGCACCAGAAAATGGAGCAACTGGCCAACGCTTTTTCGGTGTTGGAACTGGACGCTGATGACAGCCATGTCCACCCTCACTCTGTTGCTTCCACTGCCACTGGGAGCACAAGCGGTACATTTTTTACCTGTCTCTATAACTTTTTTTTTATTAATTTTTTAAAATATTTTTTGATACCCTTTGCGCCCCTTTTTTTTATTCTTTGTTCAAGTTTTAATTTTTCCATAATTAATGAATTGGGGTTACGGTTTCACATATGTTGTTTGTTGCTATTGTTCTGGGTATTGAGGGGAGAACAACCCAGTGAGCTTTGTTAATTATTCATGCTGATGAAGTTGATGGAAACCCATTAATTTTTATTTGTATTTTCATTTTTGTTGTTTAGAATTCTGATAAAAAATGAAATATAAAAATGGGTGCTTGAGATTTTTGAAGTTGTTGTTCAGTGCAATGCCCTAATGGTAGAAGTAATGCCATTTTGGTTTGGGTTTATTTTGGAGGACATTAGATATCAGATTGCCCTTAGGTTTATAATTGAGCTGTGTTATGCTGTGTTGTTGGCTGAAATATTTCTGGGTTTGTTAATTTGTGTGATTATATGTGCCCAGTCGAATGAGAATGTCACTCATGTGTTTGGGTGAAATTAAGGTGCATAGTCATGGTAAAAAAAGGAAAAAAATTATTGACCTGATTAGAAGGTTGCTTATCAGTAGGTGAAAAACTGACAGTTGGAGAGTAAAATAAAGTGTTGATTGAATAGTTATTGATTATTATCCGAGATTTGAGTTTTGTATGTAAGTAGAACAATTCAGTAAGAAGCTTTCACGATGAGAAGCAGGAAGGAGAGAAAGAGCTGCATGGATTTAGTGAATCTAATTATAGATTCTGTGAGATCATTGGTCAGTGCAAGATTTTGTTATGCCCCTGATCAGTCACCTATGCTTGGGTAGCCTCTATCTGGTTGAGTGATGCTAAACCAGTCGTTTGTTGATGCAGTTACTATTCATTTCTGTTTAGCAATATTATTTCCTAGTGTTATGTATTAACTCATGCTGATAACTTCTCTAGTCAGCTGGTTGCTCTCCATTTTTATGTGTATTAACTAGTTCTAAATTTTCTGAATAAATGTTTGCTAGAAGGAAATTATTATTATTATTTTGTAAAATTAGTATCTGTTTTCAAGGAACTGATACTTACTTTCTTGATGCAGGTAGTAGTGAGAAGAAAGTTAATGGCTCTGCTGACGCTTTAGTGGTAAAAAATGAGAAACAAAACCAACAAAATCCAGATATTCCTTCATATCAATACAGGTTGCCTCTTGTGTGGATTGACTTGGAAATGACTGGTAAGCATGTAGGATGGGTTATTTGGAGAGTGATTTGCTTATTTATATTTAAGCAAATATTTTCCTTTTCTGTTTTTCTCTTTGTGATTGGTTGGTATTGTTGACAAACCTCTAAATTCCCAATGATAAAGCTCTTACATATTTTAATATGGCACTTGTCTTGGTAAGGACTTTTGTGTCAGATAAATACAATTAATTGCCGTTAACATGGCTCTACGTCTAAGTGGAATTAGAGTAAACTCAAGTTAACCTTCTTCCTAGCAATCTGGATAACTTTGAAGTAAAAGTTTGGGAAAGATATCCTTTCTTAAGATGACTTATTGTTAGTTTATTCTATCTTTTTGAGGTACTTTTCTTTGTAATAATAATAATTACTTCTTATGCCATTCACAAAATTTGCAAAGGGTGATTTTTAGTCATCTGCATAAGAGATGTTGTTACCTCTAAAAATAT
Source organism: Styphnolobium japonicum (assembly GCA_023212625.1). Lineage (NCBI taxonomy): Eukaryota > Viridiplantae > Streptophyta > Magnoliopsida > Fabales > Fabaceae > Styphnolobium > Styphnolobium japonicum. The sequence continues at coordinate 11,197,800 of JALBWW010000010.1, forward strand.
TAAATTAACTGAAATTGATTTTTCTTATTAAAGGCAAATTGGTCATCCGTTCAATGATGAATCGATGTCCTGGGATGAATCATTTATTCAATTTAAGGATTAATTTCCTTGGGTTTTTTTTCTAGACATCACAACCTGATACATTGAGACCTGCCTAGGGTGGTGCATGGCATAGGTGATTCTCACCACCTGATGGCAAGAATAAAGCAGGCACAGATGATATCCTATTTATGCATTGGTCACATAAAAGGAGGTGACATAACTACATGGACAGTAAAAAAAAATTGGGACAAGAGATGATAAGGTTATGATAAAGAATGAACATAATGAAAATGCTTATATAGCTTATGGACTGTTTCACTACACTTAGATGTACATATTAGAAGAAAAGTGTTCAGTGCAAAAGGGCAGGAAAAGACATGCTCTTGCAAGTCACTAAATTGAAACCAAAGACATTGAACAAGAACAACCCTTGAGCATACTATTAGAGAGGCATTAAAAATAAGCTAATTACTGAATTCTATCTTAGATAAGTTGAAAGACAACCTGCTGTGTGGAATTACTAGCATTACCCTCCAGTTAGATTCTCCAAATATCTGGTAATGGTGGACATATCCAATAAACCTGGCGCTTCTTCCTTCTAAATCCCCTAAAATGAATAAGCAATAAAATATTCCAACGTGTCATTTGACTCATGACACAATTGGGGCTCATCAATGCTGTTAAAAGTTATGTTCCAAACATTCCAAGCTACTGCAGGATTGAAACAAAAGTGGTTGCAGGTCTTGGAGTTATGAAAGTACATTATACACACATTGGGCGATGAAGTGTTATGTGGTCTTCAAATATGCAACAGATAGATAATTTGTGTTAGTCCAATTGAGCAAGGTAGACCAAAGGGAAGTTTCCACCTTGGAGGGGACCTTCCCCTTCCACAGAAAGTTGGAAAGTTGGAAACTGTATGAATTTAAAGAATGATGAGACATCAACAGAAATATTTGCAAGAAAAGATGCCAGTGCCATCTGATGTCCCATGTCAGAAAATCCTGAGCCTTTTTTTTTTCTGAATATCTATGGAATTCCCACCTAGTGTTATAAGGCTTGGTTGTTGTTGTTGTTGTTGTTTCTCTATATCTGTGTGGAAATGAGTGCTGGATAACAGCTAGAAAATATTGCATATCAGAACCTTTCCTATTGTTAAGAATCTTGCAGTCTGGAAATATTGGAACCTTATATGATGCATAATTTTGTGATGGGTCATTGGTGACGCAGAGTGGACAAACAATACAAAAGCAGCAAAGCAATAACAAAAGAGGAATTTCTCTGAAGCATGAATCTTCCTAAATTGAATCTGAGAACCATAAGGTCCATGATCATCTTCTAGTTTAAACAAAATGTTCATGTTTTATTAAAAAGAAAAGGATAATCCTGAAAAATGACATTGACTGAGTGAAAGGCAAACTCTCTGGACTTGAGGGCTGAATGAGAACTTGGAAGAATGAACAAAATACATTGGATGGTAATGGTGGTTATTTTTTTAACAAAACTTTTGTTTCAATTTCTCTCCCAATCTTTAAATTCATGTAATGTCCAACTTTGGATCAGTAAAAAAGATAAATTGAGTCAATTGACTAAACTTACCTGTGTCATAGCATCCAATGTTAAAATTTAAGTTGTGCCCCTGAAATTTATATATGTATTTAGGGTGAGTTGAAAGTGTCTCTGATGGGTTTGTAAACCTAGATTCCTATGCAACAGGCTTAGGTCTGAGTTGTCTGACATGGATTGATATTGTAACCAAGGTTGTCAAACTTGAGAGTTTAAGTAAACTTGTGGAGAGGTCGTAAACTCGACTTGTAAACTCATAAGAGTTTACCTCCTTACATATCTTAGTACATTAATGGGCATCACTACTTATTATTCTGGCTACGACTACAAATTAACTTATGATTCAATACAGAATTTTCAACTAAACCTTCCATATTAATTTAGCAGTAGCTTACCTCTAAGGTCAGCTAAAAACAAGTTCACAATCCTTTCTAATACCCTTCCAGCACCCCAATTTTGATGGATTCATCCCTCTCAGGCATATCATCAAACAATTTCCTAGCAATAGCCATCAACAATGATGATGTTCCTAATGGTGAAGATGCACTAGTAACATAAGCACATGGTTCTTGCAACAATATTTGTATTGGAATTTTGTCCAATAGTTGGTGGGCATAACCAATATTAGATGATTTGCAATAAATAGTCATCAAGAAGTTGACGATGTGAATCAGTGGCCTGAACCTAGAAGCTACCATATGGGCATAAGTGCGTGTTTGGATTAGCTGTGAAAAAAAGATTATGTGAAAAATCGATTTTCAAGAAAATCGATTATGAGAAAAATAATTTATGTTTGAATATGTTAATTCATAGTCGATTTTATGATAAAGAGTTTTGTTTAGATTGTATAAAAAAATCGCTTTTATGTATTAAATTACCAAAAGATGTATGAAATAATTGAAAAAGTTATTTGATTGAGGGCAAATAGGTATTTCTCTCTTAAAACTTTTGAAATAATCTGAAATCAAATAATTAAAAGCTTAAAATAACAGCTTTTTAAAAAAATTTGTTTTTAGTTATAGAAAAATAATCTTAACTTATAATCAATTTTACACACTTTAAACAAATAAGATAAGATAGATTTTAGATAAAACAGTTTTTTTTTTTGAAAAAAAGCTGTTTTGGGAAAGAATTAATCTTTGCCAAACATGTTCTAAATAAAAATAACAAATACCCATGGCCATAAATCATAACAGAGGCAAACAACTGAAGCGTGTAATATTTAGCTTCAATCGATGAAAACAGATGCAAGAACACACCTTCACATGGAGAAACAGAGGCATCTAGGACCCTTTGTTTCCTTCGCACGTGGAGTGCTGAAAGTTTGAGGGATTAGCCGTCTTCGCAAAGGAACCACCTTGCAGAGCAATCACCTTCGTGGAGTGCAGCGGTAGAATGAGAGAAGAGATCGTATTGCTTCTTTCTTGCGTTTTGAGCACAATACAAGCATTTGGGGGCAAAAAGCTTGATACAGGGTGTTTTGGGGGTTGAAACTTTGTGTTTGGGTATAAAATTTTCTTCAGAAAAGGAAAACTTCTAAACTCGCGAGTTTGACCGAGTTCAACCTAGTTTATCCGGGTTTGATCGAGTCAACCTGAGTTCACCAAGGCCCGAGTTGGTACGCGAGTTAACTCATTTTGGGAGGTAGGAATGTAAGACTCACAATTTTGACAACCATGACTATAACCCTTTCAAATTTGATTTATCAAGTTATTCTTGGTGTGCCTTTAATTGATCTATCTTGATTAACTCTCTTGTTTTTCCCCCCTTTCTAGAAGGACCTGAGGTCATCTTATCGGTTTCTAGGAGTTCTTAAATATTTGTCTTCCTAGCAGAACTGTGAAAATTGAGGAGCTGTTTGATGATCTATGAAAATTTAGCATTTATAGTCCAAGTTACCCTTATTTGGCAAAAGAATTGTTTATTGGGTTACACGTCCAGTATGACAAGATATTGTGCTTTTATGGATCCTATGAGGACTATTTTATTGTTCTAGGAAACAAGTATCAGTTATGGATATAAGGCTGTAGAAATAAAAGTTATGCCACAATTAGGTTAAATTCTCTATTAAATAACTTCAAGAAGGAAGTTGATCTTGAAGTTTAGCAAAAAAATTGGTAAAAATGAAGAAACTACTTCTGACCCTGAAGAAAAGGATGCACCAATTTTAACTTCAGAAGATCTGCATCTACATGACTGTTACTATTATTATTATGTCAAAGAAAACATATCTGTTCTAAATTTGTATTACCTGTCTGTTGATGCTTTTGAATGGGAATGTGGAAAAACCTTAATACACTTAGTTCAAGCCTATCCATATAGTAATTGTTTTGGATGGTTTTATGTTCTTTAACCCTTGGACCTTCTAAAAGCATGAACTTTTTGCTTCTTGAATGATTGCCTTGGCCTGTGATCTGAATCTGTTATTCAGAGTTCATCATCTGCTCCCACCTGATTGTGTTACTGTTTCAATTTTCAGCTGCAAGTTATCATTTCTCCATTCTGTGGATTTGACTTGTTAGAATGTGCTTTCAATCTCTTGCTCTCTTATTGTGCAACTTCTCTGTTTTCTGTCTTTTCTTCTTAGTTTAATTAGAAACTTATAGTTGATTACCAACAGTTACATAAATCTTTGAAGTGCTCACCACCTTTAATTGAACATACTCATTTAAAACTAGGCTTATTTTGTTGCAAATTGTGTTATTGTTTCTTCTTGAACAGAACTTGAATTGTTAAGTGCCTGATGAGTGTTTTCTTTTTTGTGTGTATTAAACTTTTTGTGTGTGTGCAGGTTTAAATATTGAGGTAGATCGAATACTGGAGATTGCTTGTATAATTACAGATGGAAATTTAACCAAAACAGTGGAGGTATTTTTATTAATTTGTTACATGATTCTTGGCCTCCTTTTGATTTTTAAGTTGTTTTCTTGCATCACTGCATTTTGAATGAGATTTAACATTCTTACTTCTGTGTCTACACTGGTGGAGCTTGAACAAATTTTTTTGAGGGAGCCAAAGTGAATGCTTAATATGTAAATTAATTTACAATAACATATAATTTTTAACAAATTTGTAGTTAAAGATAAAGTATTCTATATCTAAATACAAATTAAGATATTAAAATGATATAACCACACACTTTCTTTTTTGTTTATTTTTTTTCATAAGAAGCAAAAGTGGGCTTAATGAAATTGAATGAGCTGCACAGATTGAGGTTTTGGTTGAATTGTTTAAGGGCATATTTGTTCGATGAGGTAGAAAATTTAGAATAAAAACTAGTCTGTTACCTGTGCAATGCACGGAGTAATTTAGATAAATTTTTAAAATATTATTTTTTGTAAATTTTAAATTTAGCTAATTTAAATTAAGAATAAAATTATAAATACATATTATAATTCTAGTTTAGATTTTGGAGTAAGTTGGGTGTGCTCTGGATCCTTGGACCAATTTTTTATGATTAGCTATTATGGCTTTAGTAGAAATAAGGAGGCTAAATGTTTGTGGCAATGTGCAATCTTCGCTACACTTTGGTGTATTTGGTTGGAGCGTAAAGGAGAATTTTTGGGTACAACAACTGATTTGGGATAAGATTCAGCGTCTGGGCTCTCTTTAGTGTAAAGTACATGGTCTTTTTAAGGGGCTCTCCCTAACAACTATGTATGACTAGGGATTGGGCAGCTTTGCCCTTTTGATGTTTTTCTTTTTCTCTGCTGTCTTGTGTCTTGCTCTTTTATCATTGAGGATTCCTTATCCTCCAATCTTTTTGTAATTTCTTCTTTTCGTCTCAATGAAATTCTCTTTTTATCAAAAATATATATATTGTAGTTTAGATTAGGTTGGGATAAGAAAATATAAATAAATTTGCATTTGTGTTTTAAGAGGTAAAATTCAATGGAAAAACAATAAGGATAGGGATAAAATTTTTGACATAATAATTATTAGATAAATGAATTTTTTAAGATGATAAATATATTATACGCTCTTGCTACCAATGGGAACTGTGACAATTGTCATCATTTGGTGAGGCTCATTTACACCTCATCCAACAAATTTTGGCCATTCCTATGATATGAAAGTGTGTTGAAAGTCAACCCTTTGCCAAGTAACAATGAGTGAAAAACAAAAACCTTTCTTTCCCACTCTATTTTCGCTCCCTTCCCAATCTTTTGTCATCCCATTTTCCTCCTCCTGAAACAAGCTCACAGAAATTATGCTTATTCTCAAAACGTAAAAGGAGGTTAAAAGAAGTAGAGACATACAGTGTTTAGTTATATTTGGGGATCCAACAATTTTGTTTTTCTCATATATCTGTTGGGATTTTGTAAATTCATGGCACTCCTTGTCACCATGAAGCTCTGCCATTGTGTGTCTAGATTCCTCTTTTTGAGTTTTTTTCTTAATTAGTTTACAGAAAAAACTTGCTTATTCCAAACTCACTTTGCTTGATATTTGGATACTTGCAAGGTGGAAGATGTTGAAAGTGTATATATATATTGTGTATTATTGATTTTCCTTTTCTGCATATCATACTAAGTACTAACAGAGTTTAAAGCATTAAATGCTCCTTCAATATGTCTTAATAGCTCATAACGATGTAATCTACAATGTTCTTTTTTTTTTTCCGTAACTTTCATATATATGTTTTCAGAAGGTACAGCTGCTGATAAATTTTCACTTCAAATAATAGATGTTCATGGATTCTAGATTGAAAACCTATTACATAATAAAAAATGAATTATGTTCCAAAATTCTCATGAAGCCCTAAATCGTAGCTTCCCTTTGCTCTCTTCTGTTTAATATATACATCAACATTGGTTAGGTGCCTTATTTACTTCTCATTTTAAATTTTCTATGTAAATTATGCAATATCTGTCATTGTTTTGTATATAAATTTGTATTCAATGTGAATTTGAGCAGGTTTGAACTTGTGTTCTTAGCTTCCATCCTTCTTCTAGAAGAGAGGAGGGGAGATTTTTTTTTCCTTTGGTGGGTGGTGGTGTTTGGGGGGAGGTGCCCTACTTGTGATAAACAGAATTCATTGACATTAATACAACAACAACAACAACAACAACAAAGCCTTTTCCCACTAGGTGGGGTCGGCTACATGGATCAAACGACGCCATTGTGCTCTGTCATAGACCATACTTTCAGATAAACAACAATTCATTGACATTAATGACTTAAACTTTTTTGTTTATTTTGACTCTTTCTTCGACAGAGATGATGTGTTTGCCCCATTTGATCAGATCTTATGTATCTGTTATATATGAGTAAAGAGCTATCTGATATGGATTATCACATTAGAGTGTGTATGACTATGAATGAAACTATATGCTATTTTAGGGTCCTGATTTGGTCATCCATCAAACTAAGGAGTGTCTGGACAGGATGGGAGAATGGTGTCAAAGTCATCATGCAGATAGTGGTAAGTGGTACATGCTATAATTTGATGCTGTATTTTCTTTTTTGGATGGAAGAAGAAATTTCATGGAGAGAAAAGTCTGAAAGTACAGCTATGGGGAGGATAAGATATCCTCCAAAACAGAAAAAAAACTTCATACACAGAATAGGAAGAAATTTGATACTTTGTTATTCATGTGTCATTGATTAGTTGCTTTTTCTTAATATTTTTCAGTTTCCTTTCACTTTTCCGTTGAATGTTGGATGGATCATTGACAAATGATTTTCAATGAATTTAGGGTTAACAAAAAAAGTGCTTCAAAGTACAATTAGTGAAAGAGAAGCTGAAAAGCAGGTATGTAGTAACTATACCTTGTGGTGAGCTCTCTTTTCATAGGAACTTACTTTTTATCATGTTTAATGGGAATTATATTTTCACATATGGCCAATAACCTCTAAAGAATTATGTTATTTTCTTTATATTATAAGACAGATGAAATAGTTAAACTCGTCTATCCGGGATTGTTGAATCCTTGCATACCGTAGGAAATGGAATCCTCATTATCTCTGATAAAATTCATCAAAAGCATGGGAGGAGCACAGTCCATGTACAAAAGGATGTATAGAATAATTTACAAATTCTAAATATATTTAAAAATATTGAAAAACATATTTATCAAAACAAGCAATATAGGAAAGTCCTTGACATTTTTTTTTTTACTGCAAAACATGTTATCGTTTCTCTAAACCCAGGGATTCATGATGCTGGAATTAAAATTTAAAATAGATGTATCCTTTTTATTATTTTATTTTTATTTAAAGAAAGCATAAAGCCTGTTTGTGATTTGGTCATCATCAAGTAATTTGTATGGTTTAGTTAGGATGGTCTAAGGCTATCATGTAATCAGTAGAATGCTGTAGTTGCCCTTCTTAGAGGCTGGTGAGTGGTGATCTAACTAATGGGTTCCTTGTGTTTTGTCATCCCATGCTGTGAGTGGTCCCAGAAATTGGTTGTTATGAGGACAAGACTTGGGCTTTACTCCCGAAGGAGCTACTTACAAACCAACAGACCTATATATATGGACTACAATTTTCAATGGACCTATGTATATCTTGTTAATTCAGTAGTTAGGTCATCACTCATCACAGAATATCTTTCATTGTGACTGTTGGGTGTATTGGGATTAGGGTTTCAGTGTTGTGAGGCTACTCCTTGTAATCTTCGTTGGTCATATAGAATTTTCTCTTTGTTTTGCCCATGGATTTAGGTCTATGGTTTGCTGTAGGTTGAACCACGTTAAATTCTATGTCAATTTGTCTTCTTATTGTCCGCTGGGCATCTGGTTATAAGTTATAACATTAATGATGTTCAAGGAGTAATTAATTAGTAACCACTTATTAACTTCATTAAGCACTTGAGTGGTGAATTTTCATAAACTGAAAATATTTTTATCAAGAGTTTGTTTTGTTTTTTTTTTGAGTAATTTTCCCGTTAAATTTTGTACTTCATGGTCCTTGCTTGAATGCAATAATCAAATCTCTTTTCCCTCTTTCTTTTATTTGTTTGGATCTTGTAATGTAATCGTGTTATATCTTGGAAAACTGCAGGTTATTGAATTTGTTAAAAGACATGTTGGTTCATACACACCTCTTTTGGCAGGAAATTCAATATATGTGGATTTTCTATTTCTAAAGGTATTGTTTCTGCCATATTTATTTTCTGAAATGTTTTTAATTTTTAATTATCATATTCATAATGCTATTTGTCTTTATAGTACCAGATGCATAAAAGTCTTGATTATCTCATTGAGAATCCCCGCTGCAAATATTTGATTATATTGTAAAATTAAAATTTTACAAAAATCTCCTGATTGGAATTGGAGCAGATGTGAAATTTTGAATTTTTTAACCTGAGAATGGTTGTTCAAAATTATTTTCAGTTTAAGAAATGGGCTGACATGGCTGTGATGTAGTTTGGCTGGATTTATTTTATACATCCAGTTAGGTTGTGATGTTTATTGGCCTCACTGTTGGTTTGTCTGATCCATATCATACCAACAAGTGTGTTCCATGTGAATTCTGTACCCATATTTATGACATTCTCTTAATCTGAATGACTAACTAGGATTTGTTACAATACTACATTACTGGGTATAGCTTATATTACATGCATCCTGTGCCATATGTTGATTTTTCTGGTCAACTGAATACAGTATACATATATGAACTTGAAAATTTGTCTAAAAGATCAAGTGAATACACTAAACAAACTTCTTTGTCATCTTATTATAGTATATGTACAAACTTGAAAACTGGTCCTTCTTTTCCTTCTATTTACTAATCTTCTTTGTTATCACAAATGCTAGATGCTCTTGTCCCCCCAGTTCCATGCATTTATCAAGAAAATTTCCAGTAATATTTGCAATCTTTTGGAGTCTTTTCCATGCTCTCTCTCTCTCGCATCCTTTTTTGCCTTTATTTTTTTAATGAAGAGTTTTATTTGACTTGTCCACTTTGGTCTTATTCTGAACTCTCCTTTTGCATTTATTATTTTTAATTTTGACTTTACTTCTTGCTTCATCTCTTGACTTGAGACATTGATTTAATCAAGCTTTAGTATCCCTTAACCAAGCAAAAAATGTAGTATGTCTTTTAACTGGAAAATAAATAAGGGAGGGATATTGGTGTTCTTACTTCTTAGGATTGAGGTTCATCTCGCATATTCTGATCAATCCTTGTTGAATGTACATTTGTTATTCCTAATTGGTAACATAGGTGAGTATCTATATATCCTATTGTTCCTATGTTTAAATGTTGCATTACCTGTCTTAACTAGATTCATTTTGTGCAGAAATACATGCCGGAGTTGGCTGCTCTCTTTTCTCATGTGCTTGTTGATGTTAGTAGTGTTAAAGCTCTTTGTATTCGCTGGTATCCTAAGGGTGAGAAATTATTCTTCTAGTGTATAATGAAATTTTCTTTGCTATTGTTGCCTTGAAGCATACCGAAGTTTCATATTTGTTTTGAACTTCTAATTCCTTTTTCTTTTAATTAAAAAAATAACATTAAGGCAGAGAAAAAATTACAAAAAAGTTTGGAGGATAAGGAATCCTCTTTGGCATAAGAGCAAACCACAAGACAACAGACAAAAAAAAAAACATAAAAAAGCAAAACTTCCCAATCTCTAATCATATCTATTAAGGAAATCCCCTTAAAAAGACCACGTGCTTTTCGCCAAATAGAGGCCAAACGCCAAATCTTACAAATTAGTTGTTGTGCAAATGAAACCTCCTTAAAAATATGAGAGTTACGCTCTAACCAAATGCACCAAAGTGTAGCAAAGATTGCACATTGCCACAAAAATTTAGCCTCTTTACTTCTACCAAAACCATGATAGCTAATCATAAAAAATTGGTTCAAGGTCCTAGGGCTCACCCAACATTCACCAAAAAGGTTGAACAAAGAATTCCCAAGAGAAACAACAGCATAGCAATGTAAGAACAGGAGAGGAACCGATTCTGAGCAGGCACTACACATAACACACATATCAAGGGAAAGAGCTTTATGCGGCCTACGAACCTACAACATGTCAGTATTAATTCTATTAAGCACCGCAGTGCAAATAAAATACTTGACCTTTGAGGGAGCTTTGGATTCCCAAAGGGGTTTATCAAGATGGAAAGTGACTCTCTATTCAACGAATGAGTTAGGAATTGGAGCATGAAAACATCCCAGAGGGGAAGAATGGGAAACTAAGAATGTCATTAGTATTAATTCTAATTCCTTTTCTTAACCCCTTGATTTCCACCTCCTTCTTTCATCCAAAAAAAAAGAAAAGGAAAGAGAACATATGCTTCCAAAATTGTTGGATCTTGTTTGAATATTAGGATTCTTATTTTGTTAGGAGTGTTATTTGGATAGGTTTGTACTTGTCGTACTACACTTGTACTTGACTTAGATTAGTAGTATAAATATGAGTATTAGGTTAGTGTTTTATATCACATAACATAACATCACACAATTATTCAAAGAACTATTTCTCCCTTTTTCTCTTTTCCATCTTTTCCCTATAATTTCAACATGGTATCATAGTGGTACCATCCTCTATGATCTGATTCCATCACTGTTTCTTCTGTAGAGTTCCCAAAAAGACGGAACTCCTTTGTTTGCTGTCCTCTATTTTCACTCTGCTTTAGTTTCTGGTGGGCTGTGTTCATTTTCCCAGCCACCAATCATCATCATATCCATCTCTTTGACCCCCATGTGTCTTTGTTATAGCAGCACTCTCATTCCCATTAGATCTTTCTGGCCTCTGTTCTCGCGGCTGTTCCTTCTCATTCAATGCTGTTGGTGACTGATCCACTCTCTGGTGACTGATTTTCTATTCCTTTCCTGCTGTGTTCCTCCTTCCAGCTGCTGTTTGGTGCCCATTCAGCGGTGTTTGGCTGTGGTTCACTCCAGGGCACACTTCATAAGTCACTTTTTCCCTCTGGCCACCCCTCCCCATTGTGACTTTCATCCTCAGGTCTTCCCACCACCGAAATCCCACCGCCATCAAAGCCTCTATGCACTGTTCACTAGAAAGTGTCCTGCTTTGCCTCACTGGCGCATGACCCTCCTTTTCTGGCTGTGACTGCAGAAGACATGGTCGCTGGTCCTTTAGGTTATTTTTTATAAATAGGGGTATTAGTTCAGTGTTTTATATCACATATCATAACATCACAAAATTATTTAGAGTTCTATTTCTCTCTTTTTCTCTTTTCGATCTCTTCCTTATAATTTCTACAGATCTGTTATGTGAACATGGTTTTTCTGGCTCTCTTAGGATTATTAATGCAATTTGAGTTAGCTCCGTTTGCCCGAATTTATAAGTGAATGCTAAAAGATTTCATTTATATCAAAAGATTTCATTTCTATAAGGCATTGATGGGGGAACTTCAAATGCACATGCATGAGAGGTCTTTACATGGATTCTTTTCCTATCGTGTGTTATTTCCAAGCTCCACTCAACCACCAAAGGAAAAAAGAATAGAGTGAGGAAGTAAAAATCTGGAAGATACTACCTAGTATGGTCACATCCTGTAATGGTATTATCTTCAATTATTATTAAATAAAGTGATGGTTTTAATACTCAATATGAGAATGTGGCCCCTGTTACCCTTCTCCCCAATTAAATTCAACATGCTGGTGTTATTGATTTGAGGGAAAGTCCTTGGGTGTTCCAGATGTTAGATGTATAATTCTATATAGTAGAAAGATGCTTAGAAACTTAGCAAGGTAACTACAGAAGATGCTAATTGATATTTTTTTTCTGTTATTTCTTTTTTATGTTTGAAGTTCTGAATCACCTCTGCCACTACTTTTGATATGACCTGGATGAATGACTTATTTTCTTTTACTTATGACTATGTCATTTCCCACCAAGTGTAATAATACTCAATAAACAGTTGGACAATTTTAAGAGTTGGAAAACAGTGGATATCCTTGCCTTTTAGTTATTTGGTCCATGTTTATATTTGATATTTTTCTATTATAATTATTGGCATTTTCCCTGGGTTGCAACGGGAGTTGCTGACTGGTTAATCAGTTAGAGAGCTAAGAAAGAAACATTATATAAAGGGTTATCATTTGTGCAGATCAGAAGAAAGCACCTACCAAAGAAAACAAACATAGAGCCATGGATGATATTAGAGAAAGCATTGAAGAACTCAGATACTACAGGGCAAGTATTTTCAAACCCAAGTCCAGGAAGTGATACAAGGTTGCAGATAAGAAATGAAGCTTATGAATCTTGATGGAGAGGTTTCCAATAGTGTCTACCTTCTCACCAGCTTTTGTTATGGAAGGTTTAGGCTCACTGATTAAATGGCTCATGTGATTTTGGATAAAATGTATTTTTGCTAATTGTTGTGAAATCCCATTTGATTTTGTATTGGTAACCCTGTCATGGTTCTTGGATAATATATGTAACTTAATTGAAGTCTCAACTCTTCTACCTGCAATTTATGTAAATTTGTTTAAAGGAGAAAAGGAAATGTATGATGATGGTATGCCCAAAGGAATATGATGCCTGTGTACTAGTGGTTACAGTCAAGACAAGGCTAATCGCCATAGCTACCATTATGAAGATATTTGCAGAGTAATAAATAGATAGCCACTAACTTCTATTCTCAAGTCAAAGATGTTGTATAACAAGCATTACCTGCACATTTCTTACAAATACTGAGTGATTAGACAATTGATAATTATTCCAAATATTGCTCATGAGTCAATGCTGTATATTTTTCGTAAGCAATCTAATACGTCTAGCATCTGAATTGGCAATGTACAAAAATGTATCATACAAAGATTGACTGTAGAACGGCAACGTGGACAGTAGTCAACGATTTGAATAATAATAATATATTTACTTCAACAAGGATATTGTGCAGCATTTGTGGCTCCAATGCATTTGACTTTGTAAAATTTCCCACATGCTTTCCTATTATGCCATAACCTTGCACTTGCTGCCAGCTGCATAGAGACCATACGTCTGATTTCCGTAGCATGCTGAGGCTGCAACATGCAATAAAAGTCGTATGAAAAAAAGAAATAATGAATAAAAGAAGACATGGTTTAAAATTTACAATTAATTAGTTCCTTATGGATGGATTAATTGAATACTTTACCCCATGTCACAAATTTTCTTGTACATAGATATTTAGTCAATCTATGTAACTATTTATAATTAATTATTTCTTAATTACTATATCAAATTTAGAACATCATATAAATAAGGGAAATGCTGAAGGGCGCGTTAGCCTTCGATTTAAGAGATTCTTTTTTTTGTTTTTATCATGCCCTTCAATCTTTATTTTAAAAAAAAAAAAATTAATTAGGATATAAAAGTTAAGAAAGCGAGCGCACAAGTGCTCGAATGCCTCAGAAAATTTCCTTATAAATAATTCATTGTAAATCATACTTACATTTAGAAGCAATGATTGAAATTAAAATCTCATATGTTGAAGAGGATACACACAACCATACATTAGTGTAACAATTTTGATAGAAATTACTTATATAAGGGAGAGGGAAATGTAAAAGTGAAGGAAAATGATATTTTCACATACAATAATATTTACATATTTCATATATTCTTATTTTATCTATTTTTCTCTTTCTCTCATTCTTTTCTCTTATTTTATATCTCTCCTTTTTCAACATTAAAATTTTTAAATAAATAGGGATATGTGAGATATGTGAGAGTTTTATATGTGCAAATATTATTACTCAAAAATAAATTATAATAATAACTGTTTTAATAATATTTAATAACACAAACGTGGAAAGTGAGATGTAGAAATGAATAGTAATAATAACATTTTTATTCGAAAATTTGATTTCGTGTGAAATAATACTTACTCATGAAAACTTCGTCCCATAAAATTATCATCTCAATTTTTAAAGATGTAATAATGCAACGCACATTCCACCTTTGACACTGTACTGTTTGTTGCATAAGCTGGTTTCATTCAATTTTGACATGACATGCCCACATTTTTCTGTTCCCCCCTTTCTCTCTCTCTCTCTCTGAAAGTGTTGTGTTGATACAGAGCTTCACCACAAAACCATGGTGGGTTTCTCTTTCTGAAGGAAGTAAATGTAATTTTAATTGGGTTGTAGTTCTTTTTCAATTATTATTTGTGATATATATGCAAATCAATTTGATTATGTGTGCATTGCATTGGGTTGCTGTTTGTTTCATCAGAATTTTCTTGCTGGAGCTTTCAAGCCGCCATGCAAAGTCTCAATCTCCTTTGCTGATGGAAGAACTCGCAAGCAGGTGTTGTAAATTTCACTAATGATTATGAACCCATTTGCCCTTATATTTGTGGATTGTGGTGAAATTAAAATATTGGGTTATTTAGGAGGTTTCCTTAGACATCAAAATTTTGGAGAGATTTCAATGTAGTGAAGTGGGTTCTCTCATAGACATTGCTTCTTATTGTTCATTTTTCAATTCAATTGGTTGAACAGGGGCCTTTGTGTATCTCAAATAAGAGATTTTCATAAGGAAACCTCTTTGTACCTCTTTTTCATTTCAGAAGGGTTCCAGGGTTAAACATTTGACATCTTCGTCAGGAACCATTGACTTACCAAGATCCTTGCCCTTGGGTGTGAATTTTGGGAGATCTAAATGCTTGCAAAATCCAAATCCATGTGGGTTTCTATATTAGGTCCCAATCTGACCCACACATTCCAAGAAATTAGCTAAGTGACCTAATTAGCATAGTAATTTGTAGGAAAATGGCTAGCCCAAGTTGGTGACTTGGTCTTTGTATAACAATCTTCAATTTCTGAATTTTGACACGAGACTTGGGATGTCTAGTTTGGTATTGTGCTATTTTCTCTTTCTTATAGTAGCATGCTAACCCCTCTAAGTGCATTATTTTTGGCCAAAAGTTCTGTTGTTTGTTTTGTTACTTTCCTTTTATTGTTATTATCATTATTACACCAAGTTAGATGTGTTTTTAGCTTCCAGAATGTTGAGAAAGGTTATATTCTTCAATTGTGTTCAAAAGGTTTAACAAAGTCATTTTGTTTTACTTTCGTGTGCCCCTTTTATTTTTTTAGGTTCCCCTAAAGAAGGAAAATGGCCAAGCAGTCATGGTTCATCTCTTTCAAAGTCAGGAGAATATAGTTGGGGAGGTACACTGCATGACCACGTCAACAATTGTGTTTTACCTTCATTATGGGTGCTCTATGGGAATTTTATACTATAAGTACTAAACTGGAGTTTAATTGTTGAGACTTTTGGTACCAGGTTATTATAGAACCTGCACATGGGAAGAAGGTTGAACATAATGGTGTTAAAATTGAGCTTCTTGGTCAAATAGGTGTGCTTCCTTTTATTTGTATAATTCTAGGACTGCTTTTTGTAAGTTCAATAAGCATTTTCACTGATGGTAGTACCCTTAATTGCATATATTTTTCAATATATGTTTTTGTGTTTATCTGTAACTTCAAATGAAAAACAATGTGTTTAGTTTGGATCTGAACAAGTAGTTTTTCTATCTTCTTTTGGTTATTTATTTATTTTGTTTTTTATTGTGATCTGAACTAGTGGTTGAGTGATATATATCATATAATTTTCAAGATGTATAATGTTAGAATGTTTTTCTGGAGGTTTTTTTTTCTAGTTGTGTTATTCTATATTTTGTCTCCATTAGAGTTGTTTGTATATGAAGTTAATTTTGCCTACAAACTTCAGTGGGGCACTATTTCTTAGTATTGTGTATATATAATGATGCTCCATTAGTTTCTTTCCTCCCTTGCAGAGTTGTATTTTGACAGAGACAACTTCTATGACTTCACTTCTCTTGGTAAGTTTAATCCTGTACCACTGAGACCTTTCCTTTTATGTCTTTTACTTTTTATTCTTTTTCTATCCTCAGATTTTACTATAGAGGCAATTGAATACATATTTTCTTATCATTTTTATAATGCATGACAGACATCTAAATCATGTTCATCTTTAGAAGGCTCCCATATTCAGTGTGTTACCTTCTCTCATCTCCCCTCCAAAGTGCCTTGCTCCCTTTGTGGGGACCATCATGATGCTTTTGATATATCATTGGTTACGGTTGATATGATGATTCCCCACAGGTTTTAACTCCCTATAATTTATGCGCAGTACGCGAACTTGATGTCCCTGGTGATTTATATGAAAGGAAAACATACCCCTTCGAATTCTCCACTGTTGAAATGCCGTATGAATCATACAATGGAGTCAATGTTAGGCTTAGGTATGATAGTTATCCTACTTCTATGGAAATCACAAATTACCTTGAATTCTTGGTTTCTCACTATTTTCTATGCTAGTTTTTTTTTCTCTATTAAAAAAAAGTTATGTTGTGGAATAATTAGAATTTCTAATTTTCATCTTTAAAAAAGTTGAGCAGCTAATGGTTGATGGTTATTGAACTAAAAGTTTACCCTTGTTGGAAAGCAAGTAAGAGGGTGTGATACAGGAGGTGCAAGGTAGCTAGCTATCTTATAGCAGTTATGGGAAGGTTCAAGACCACATGATCAACATGGCTCTGTTAACATATGAAAGAACCACTTCACCTAGAAGCTTAAGCTGTTAAGATAGGGCTGAAGAATTACTTTTATGACTCTAGGATTCTTTTAAGCTATATCTACATGGTAGTACTCTTAGTTAGAAAAGGTAAGTTTTATTTTCCCTACTCTAGGTGTTGTGATAAAAAAATGGCTAATTTATTGGACTTTTCATTCTTCTCTGATTAGATAAAAGAGGTATAAATTAAGCTAAAGTTTAGATGAGCTACTTCTAAAATAGAATTTATAGCGATATTATGTCCTTTACAATCATGTAATTCGATTGTACTTATCGATCAAATCAACAATACAACCTAATTGTATACTGCCCTTGAAAACAAAAGGGCCTGCAAAAAGCAGGGCTAATTTCTTTCTCATTTTAGAATTTCTTAGGGCTTTCAGATTTTTTATTTATTTTTGTTCAATGAATAAAAATTATATTCTATTGATAAAATGAAGTTTACATATTGACTGTGTCTGTGTCTGTGTTTATGCACTTTTTTTCCTGGTTGGCATGTATACTATTTATTTTAAACAGGAAGGGAATTAAATTCTGCTGAAGAATGCCAAGGGAATCACTAGGATCATTTTGGTACAAGTTCAACTGAATATATCAAATTTCCCCTAAATTAGCATCATGTTTGTTAGTTTTTTAGCTTTTTAAATCATGTAGCATATACAATTTAACCCCATAATTCCATTCTAGAATAAATAAAATAATAGTTAAAGGAGAAGGGGCGAAAAGTTGACAACTCTTGAAATTTATCTTCCTTGGTGGATCAAAGATTGGTAAATTTACTTTGTTTCTCTAGTTTGACTTATTTGTAAAATAAGTAGCTTATCATGATAACCTTTTGTTTGGGTTTCTGGCCCTTGCCTTGCATTGCAATAATAATAAAAAAGACAATCTTAATGATTTATTATATTATGGGTGGTTCATATCGTTCACTTTTTTCATATTTCAATCGATATCATCATAGGCCAAAAAATTACTTAAAGTTGGAAAGAAATGAACACAATGACAGAACAGAACCCATTAGATCCTTTTTGGCAATCATGCAGGTATGTTTTGAAGGTGACAGTTAGTCGAAATTATGTCAGCAACATCGTGGAATACATGGAATTTGTAGTGAGTGATTTTCTGCTGTATAATAAAGACTTTCATAGCTTGTCTACTACATAATTTCCCCATTGTTTTGTTTATTTATATCATACTGATTTATTGTGGTTTTACTAGTTTTTGAATGGGTGTTTGAATAATGTCAAAGCAAACAACAGTATGACCTATATGATTATCTAATATTAGATTCTACTATCACAGATTCATTCTGTATGTATATGTATGTACATCTGATTTTGTAATATATGATTGTTAACGTGCATGTGTACGTCCTCAATATTCTCATAGTATATCAAATGCACTTCAGTACTACTAATTGAATTAGTTTTTAATTGAAAACTAAGAAGGAAATACATGAAGATCCTAGAAACCTAATTTGTGGTAGACATAATGTTAAGATACATAAAAGCCCTTGTGCAACAATTTATGCTGAAAATTGTTTTTTCCCCGTAAAATATGTATGTTTGCAAAACCATGCTACTATTTTTTTATTTTATTTTTGGTTAAGCCATGTTGCTAATTTTATTATACTTTTACTTCCTCAGGTTTATGAACATCATGGTTCTTTTTGTAATATCAGTATATTTGTGAAAGGGGCTGCAATGTCATCATCTTTGTGGTCCTTAGACGTAGATAATTATTGTGAGCATTGAAAATTCTTCAGTTCCCTCTTTAAAAGGAGCCCTTTTTTAGGGTTAAAAAAAGTGAAATCAGTTATTAAAGAATCATATACTTTACTAAAATATTAACTTTTTTCTTTGGCCGTCTTAAATTATTTTAGTGGGATTGCCTTATCTCCAGATGTAATTATCATTTCTGTTACGTTCTTTGAGTCTTTTAAATGTTAGCCTTGTTTACTGCTTGCGGAAAATAAAATTGGAATTTCAAATTAATATCAAAGAAATCTATACTCCCAATTAATTTTGAAAATTGATCACACAACTAATATACCTATGTCCTGCTAGTATCAGAGATGAAAGGGTGCATCAAAAGCTTATCAAGGAGTGCTTTCTGTCACTTATAAATTATACTTGTTGATAGAGAATGTTAAAATTATTAAATACTTTCTTATTTGGCGCGATTATTTTATCTATCATGGACAGTCTCTCTGAAAGTTAAAGGTGTAATGTTCTATTTAGGATAATTGGCTTCTTTTACTTTGAATAGTTGTAGTTATTATCTTTCTTCATCAGGAAACAGCATTGATACTTTCCTATGAAGTTTGCCTCCTCTTCCTTTCCAAATTAAAGGTTCCTGTCGTAAATATCTTAAAAGTTTAGAACAAGCAGTTTGTGGCAGATTCTTTAACTTGCTTTGAGACAAGTTAGATTAGATGGATCTGTGTTTAAAACAAGTGTTCTTGCTTACTGCTTACAAAAATTAGAAGTGGCAGTACGTCTGTGTTCAGTTGTTGAAAAAGAATGAAGTCTTGTAACCATATAGCAATCAGAAGAAACAAAAAAAAAAAAAGGTGTTGTCTAATAACTTGGTCAATTATTCTTACTTGTCTTGTTGCTTGGTTGGAGCTAGTAGTTGTAGCATAGGTTATTTACTTTATGTGGGGAAGTTTGGTGTGACCTGCAATATTGGAGGATTTCCTGATGATTGCTTGTAAGGGCTTTTGAAAGAAGAGAAGTAGATTTTTGTAGAGATGTCCCTTGTTTGCTATTATTTGGTGTATTTAGATGGAGAGCAACTATAGGAAACTTAAAGGTCTGAATTCTAATCTTGTTCTATTAAGGGATAGGAGAGAGGGAGGGAGGGGGGGATCTGGAAAAGTGGAAAGGTTTGGTTCGTTGATTCAATTTCAGATGGGGGCTTTTGCATTTCTGTTTATTGCTTTTTTAGGAATGCTCATCCTTTTTTTTCGTAACATTTTCTTTTCTCCCTTCATAAATTATTCTTGCACTTCTAAAAAAGTTGTATATTATAGAAGTAAACCCCATGCATCTATTGGATTTGTATAATGCAAAGGGTAATCAAGAGAGGAACTTTTGTGGCACAAATCTCCAATATGCTGCTTCTTGCTTGATCATCCTATTACAAGATTCTATATTTTGCATATTCTGATTGTTGGATTAATTACTATATATTTTCCTTTCTCATATGTCAGTTTTAGATTAATGCATAACATAATTTTTTCCCAAGTAAACCTTTTTTACTACAATTTCTTTACAGGTTCGCAATTACACTCCTGCTCCATCAATTAATAACAGCATAAAGGTGAGGAAAGTATGGTTATCTATAGATGCATATCATTGATTGCCAACCATTATTGTGATAATTAATTCAATAATTCAACCTATGCCTCTAATAGCCAATGTACCGGAAAGTTTTGTTGTCTACTTCCTGCCACTAGTTGAAACTTCATGTTTGTTTTGGGGGTGATAAGTTGAAGCTTCATGTTCAATCATGTCAAACGTGTATTTTTCCATTCATGCTATAAACACCTAACTCTTGAGTTTTGCAACAACTTTTTCTTTAAGCTCCCTCTTCCCTGTGCATGTTTATCCTCTGCTAGCTCTTTCAGCATGCATTATTTATTATGGTTTGGGTACTTTTAATAAGTAATGTTGTAAATTTCCATGAAAAAATGCTTTATGCTATTATGTGTTTGCTCACAAAACTGCTTGGACCAATTTCCAATATCTTTGTCCTCACCTTTGCAACTATGGTGATTGTGGGAGTACTGTGCCAATGTATTTAGTTTACAAGTGATGGCATTGGGCCTGCTGTAAATAGAGTTTATGTCCGAAGACATAAGCCCAAACCCAATGTGACCTAACTAAATGGTTAATTAGTTAGGGTAGTCGGGAAAATATAAATAGAGAAAACTGTATAGGAGTGGGTATCGCATCTATGGAAATTGAAAATGAAATCTGAATTGGCTTGAGAGGTAGTCTCACAGCCTCATAAGTTTATATTAATCAAATGTACAATACAAAATCCCTAAAATGGAGGGATTACAGCCAACCTATTTAGCCTCCTATACAGCCACCCTATTTAGACAAAGCAAACCATTGTAGTCATACAACAGCTAAGATCTTTGACTACAACTAATCTGACATACATATTTCAACAACTACTCTGACATAAATATAAATGTCAAAGATATGTCAGAGATATTTCAACAGAGTGGGTAGGAGATAATAAATGCAGAAGCCTAGTTTTCAACACTCCCCCTCAAGCTGGTGAATAGGTATTCTCCATTCCCAGCTTGGACACCATTCTTTCGAAAAACGGGCAGCTCAATCCTTTGGTGAAAATATCTGCAAGTTGTCCTTGTGAGGGTACATATGGAGTACAAATCAAACCGCTATCAAGCTTTTCTTTGATAAAGTGCCTATCCACCTCTATGTGCTTTGTTCGATCATGTTGAACAGGGTTATGAGCTATACTGATTGCTGACTTATTATCACAATAAAGCTTCATAGGTCCATCCCATTTAATCTTCAAATCTTCTAAGATAATCTTGAGCCAAAGTAATTCACAAATACCTTGTGCCATAGCTCTAACTACGTCTGCACTAGATCGAGCCACAACATTCTCGTTTACTCCTCCAAGTTACAAGATTTCCACCAAGAAATGTACAATACCCCGTAGTGGATCTTGATCGGCCGCAATTGACCTCGCATAATCGCATCGCATAAGCCTCAACGGTTGCATTCCCATTCCTTTTAAATAAAATTCCTCTTCCCGGAGTTCCTTGAGATCGCAAAATCCTATGAACTGCCTGCAAATGAACTTCTTTTGGGTTGTGCATAAATTGACTAACCAGACTCACAGCAAATGTAATATCTGGTCTTGTATGGGAAAGGTAAATTAATTTCCCAACCAATCGTTGATACATTTCTTTATCCACCAATGCACTTTCATCTCCACGGTAACTTATTGCTTCGAGTCTATAGGAGTACTCACAAAGTTTACAAGCTGTTTTTCTTGTTTCCTTGAGCAAATCATGGATATACTGTTGAGATATGAAAATACCCCTTTTTGAGTGAGCCACCTCAATTCCTAGAAAATACTTCAGCCTCCCAAGAGTTTGTATTTCAAACTCCTTTGCTAAATGTTGACTTAGGACTACTTGTTCCTTCCAATCATTTCCAGTGACTATGATATCATCAACATATACTAACAGCACTGTCACTCCCACTGAAGTTGAGTGTTTAATGAACAATGTGTGATCTCCATTACTCTGTTTGTACCCTAAGGCTGTCATAGCCTTAGTGAACCTTCCAAACCATGCCCGTGGTGATTGTTTCAACCCATATAATGCTTTTTTTAACCTGCAAACAGAATTGACAGCAACAGTTTTCCCATATCCTGGTGGGACCTCCATATAAATTTCCTCCTCTATTTCCCCATGTAAGAAAGCATTCTTCACATCAAATTGCTGTAATTCTGTACCATAATTGGCGCGAAGTGATAGTATAACTCGAACTGTATTCATCTTTGCAATTGGAGCAAAGGTCTCTTCATAATCAATCCCATAGGTTTGTGTGAAACCTTTAGCAACCAACCTGGCTTTGTACCTCTCTACTGACCCATCAGCCTTATATTTTACTGTATATACCCATTTACAACCAACGGGTTTCTTCCCTTCTGGTAAAGTAACCAACTCCCATGTTTTATTCTTCTCTAATGCCTCCATTTCTGTATCCATAGCAAGCTTCCAATTTTTATCAGACAATGCCTCAAAAACATTATTGGGAATTGAAATGGTGTTTAAGTTTGCAAGAAAGGTTTTATGGGTTGGTGAGAATTTTTGAAATGAGAGGTAATTTGAGAGAGGATATAGTGATTTTTTTGTGCATTTTCTTATTCCTTTTCTGATGGCAATTGGGAGGTCAAGATTATCTTCGGATATTGGATTTTCTGTTTCATTTTGAGAGACTGAAAAATTATCCTGTAAAACTGGTGAATCAGAATTTGTTACCTGACTTGAAGGAGTTGGATTGGTCTCTTGGACATGTATTGATTCAGGAATGGCCTTTAGTCTTTTTGTATACACCAAATTCTTTCCAAACTTATCAATTTCAGATCTGGTTTCAGTCAATGCTTCATTTTCAGATCCATTTTCAGCTACTACTCCCTCTGATTCGGGTCCATTTTCAGGTCCCTTTTCTTCCACTACTGCCCCTGACTCAGTCTCACGAAAATTTGGTTCAAAATCAGGAAAAATAAGTGTTTCAAGATTAAGATCAGGAAGAATAAGTGTTTCAAGATTAGTCCCCTTATCTTCCCTAAGACTCTCCCCCTGAAGATAAGGTTGAGTGAAATAGGCTTGTGCTTCATGAAAGGTAACATCCCGGGACACAGAGAATTTTTTAGATGGAGGATGATAACACTTATATCCTTTTTGAGTAATGGAATACCCAACAAAGACACATTTTAGAGCTCTAGGATCAAGTTTACCCCTATCTTGATTATGGATATGAACAAACGAGACACACCCAAAGACCCTTGGTGCAAGATTGTGAGTGGTAGAAATGTGTGGATAAAAAGAGGAAAGAACATCCATAGGACTCTTGAACTCCAACACTCTAGAGGGTAAACGATTAATGAGATATGTTCTTTAGTTAGGACAAACCTTCTCCCAGATTCTTTGGAACATTTTTACGAAACAAAAGCGTGCCGGGTTTGGTCAAGAAGATGGCTGTTTTTTCTTTCTGCAATTCCATTTTGTTGTGGTGTTTTCACACAAGAAGACTCGTGGATTATTCCCTCCTTTTGACAAAATGGAGTAACGACATGATTGAAGTACTCCTTACCATTATCCGATCTAATTCTTTTGATGTTCACACCAAATTGATTTTTTGACCATTGAGAAATTTTTGGGAGAACGTACTTACTCGCATTTGTGTTTAAGGAGGAAAATCCAAGTAACTCGGAGTACGCCATCTATAAAAGTCACAAACCATTGAAACCTTAAACACTTGGAATAGAAGAAGGACCCCAAACATCAGTATGAACTAGATGAAAAGGAAATGTGCTTCTTTTATTATTCAATGGAAAAGGTACACGCTTGTGTTTTGCAATTTCACATACTTCACAATGGAGACTCTCAATTTTCAGCCCAGAAAACAAAGATGGAAACAGAATTTTGGTGACTCCAAAAGATGGGTGTCCTAACCAACAATGGAAAAGAAAAATTTTCTCTTTATTTGTGAGAACAGATTCGGTCATGAATGAGCAAGACAAAAGATTTTTTTTTGTTGTGGACAAACTTGATTCCTCAAGATAATAAAGACCATTCCCTTCTCTAGCATGTCCAATCGTCCTCCCCGAATCCTTGTCCTGAAATACACAATGATTACTGTGAAAAATCACACTACAGGATAAGTCTTTTGTAAGTTTCTGTATAGAGACAAGATTTGTGGACAATTTTGCAACATGAAGAACATTTCTTAAGATAATGGAAGGGTTTATTTGTATGTCTCCTATACCAGCCACTGTTACAAGAGTACCATCAGCAGTGGCAATTTTCTTATTACTGGGACAGGGGTCATATGTGGAGAAATATTTAGATGAAGGTGTCATATGGTCTGTGGCTCCAGAATCTAAGATCCAGAAGGAAGTAGAAAGTGTTTTTGAGACATTAAACCCAAATGAAATTGGAAGCATACCTGAATACGCCAAAGTGCATTTACCTGTGGGTTTCTCCAAACTGTTGAGGAAAGCCTTAATTCTTTCAATCTCTTCTTGGTTATAGCTATTTAACCCAGAACTGTTTGAAGATTCTGGTTTACCTTCTTCAACCTTTTCAGCTACATAAGCCTCGACCATTTTTGCGAGATATACCTCCCTGAAAAACTCCTTTTTGTCCTCCTTCACGATTAGGAGGTTTACCATTCGACTTCGGCACTCTCTCTGCAGTATGTCGAGGCTTATTACAAAGAGGGTACACCACAAGTCCCCTTTCTTTTCCACCTTTGCCTGTCCTCCATTCCTAGGATTTTCAGCTATCATGGCTGAACTTTCAACGGATGGGATTTCCAGCATTAAGTTCCTTCTACTCTCCTCACTTCGTACAATGGCAACCACCTCATTAAAGGATGGTACTTCTGGGTTTTCCCTGCATCCGGATTCCCGACTTGATCAAATTTAGGATTTAATCCCACAAGGAAGTCATAGACCTATCTTGTTCAATGAACTCTTTGATAATTGCTGAATCTGCGTAACATTTGGTTTTTATTACCCTATAATGATCCAACTCCATCCATAGAGACTTCAATTGATTGGCATATTCTCAGAATGCATTTGTTGCCTTGCTTATGCGAACTGTTTTCACTTTCACATCATATACTTGGGCATCATCTTTAGCCTTTGAATAGGTCTCCTCTATTGAGTCCCAAATTTCTTTTGCAAAGGCTTTGAGAAACATGCAAGTGTCACTAATTTCTGGAATCATTGAATTCCATAGCCAAGCCACGATCATTGAGTCTTCCTCATCCCATGCAGTATATTTTGGATCTCCTTGTGCTGGTCCAGTTCCAGTCAGGTGGCTAATTTTGCCTTTTCCCTTTAACAAGGTACGAACAAGTTGAGACCATTTCAAATAATTTCTTCCATTTAGTCGATAAATGCGTACTGAATATTCTGTAATTCTCTAGGTCTGGTATTTCGCATTGAGAACTTTCACCTTGGTCAATGGGTTTACTATTTCGTCTTCCATATAAGCCCCAAACTCGGCTCAAAGAAGGCCCGCAACCCAAACCCGCCAAGACAAGAACCGCCAGGATCTTCAAGCGTCCTGGGACGGCTTTTGGAAGGCAAGCTTGTCGGGAAACTTGATTTGATCCGTGGCGATCGGTGGTGGTGGATAGCGGTCCAAACAATGATCAACAAAAGAAACTTGACAAAGACAAGTGCCCAACTGCTTAAAAAAAGGTATGATAAAAGGTTATTTATGAAGCGAGTCTCCCTAGATCGGAGCTCGATACCATGTGGAAATTGAAAATGAAATCTGAATTGGCTTCGAGAGGTAGTCTCACTTCATAAGTTTATATTAATCAAATGTACAATACAAAATCCCTAAAATGGAGGGATTACGACCAACCTATTTAGCCTCCTGTACTGACCACCCTATTTAGACAAAGCGACCATTGTAGCTATAACATTAAGATCTTTGACTACAACTAATCTGACATACATATTTCAACAACTACTCTGACATAAATATAAATGTCAAAGATATGTCAGAGATATTTCAACAGAGTGGGTAGGAGATAATAAATGCAGAAGCCTAGTTTTCAACAGCATCTTTTGGGTAAGGAAAGGAAGCCACATTGGCTTAGAGGGAGGGTACACAGGCCTCAAACCTGTGTTAGTGTGCGTGTATTCTGTTGTAATTCTGTTTCTTGGGCATTCTGTCCCAATTCTTGAAATAACACCAGTATTCTACTAGTTCCATCAACTGGTATCAAAGCCCGTTCGTCTTGGGAGGTTAGTCGCGCATGGTGAGCACACGAATGGAGTCAAGGACGGAAGCCTTGGAGCGAAGGTGTGAGGACTTTGCAGAATGGAGGCAGATGAGTGATGTTCATATGAGTTCGGTGGAGAACAACATCCAAGAAATCTTGCGTAAGTTGGATTCAGCAATCCAAGGGAATGGAGGACTGAGGGTGGAGACTGGAGACCCACTGTGATTCCGAAGGGGAGAATAATCTGAGAGGTGCGCAAACCCATTGGGAGGGGGGGAGGAACGGTGGTGCAAGATGGAGCTTCCCCTGTTCGAAGGGGAAGAAACAGGGGAAGATGCGTGTAATTGGGTGCATAAACTCGAGAGGTTCTTTGAAATTAGAGGGGTTCCTAAGGAAGAAAAGCTTAAGGTGGCATCTTTGGCGTTGGAGGGGCAGGCACTGTCATGGTTTCATTGGTGGGAAGGAGGAGACGGGGAGGTTTCTTGGTTATGTTTCAGAGAGGCCATTATTCGAAGATTTCATCCCTCGGCTGCCCAGAATCCCTATGAATTGCTAATGGCATTAAAGCAAGCGGATGGATCGATGAGTGAGTATAGAAAGCAGTTTGAAATCTATGCTGGGTCCTTGAGAATTTCAGACCATCAATTCTTGAGGAGCATTTTCTTGAGTGGGTTGAAGGAAGGGATAAGGAGGGAATTGAGGGTGCACAAGGTGAATTCTTTGAGGGATATGATGGAATTGGCTCAGCTTATTAATGAAAAAAATGAAGAAATAATCAAAGACTTGATGGAAAGGGGATGGAATGGTGTCTCGAATGCAAGAACCATGGTTAACAGTAGAACCGGAGCTCAAAATACTGTGGTGTCCTATAATAGTGGGGGCTGGAAGGGGTCACATACAAATAACGTTTCGGGGTGGAAAGGGGCAAGTTCGGGGAGTCTGATGGGGTCTTCTTCAACCGAGACCCACGATAAAACCCCCCTGCCCAAAACCCAAGAGTCAGCCAATGTCAGTAGGAGAGGGAGGAATTTTAGGGAATATCCTGATGCAGAATATTATGACAGAATGAGGAAGGGATTCTGTTTTAGGTGTGATGAGAAATATTCAATTGGCTATGTATGTAAAAATAAACAGTTGCGGCTGTTACTGGTGGAAGATGACAATGAGGAGGAAAAGCTTGAGGCTGAAATTACCATAGAAGAGGAGGAGAGATGGGATGACCGAGGAATTGTGTTGGGATATAATAGTTTGATGGGGTTGACGGGGGGGAGGTCGTTCAAATTAAAAGGGAGAGTACAGGGAGTGGAGGTAATAGTGCTTATTGATTGTGGAGCTTCCCACAGTTTTATTGCTCAGAATTTGGTAGGGAATGTGGGTCTGAAAATCACATCCACCCCATCTTTTATGGTGGAAGTGGGGGATGGCCACAAGGTGAAAAGCGAAGGGTGTTGTAAAAAGGTAACGGTGCAATTATAGAACTTAGAGATGCAGCATGATTTTTATGTGTTTGAGTTGAAAGGGCCGGCGCTAGTTTTGGGGCTGGACTGGTTGGCGAGTTTGGGCAACATCACTGCAAATTTCAGAGAATTGTCATTGAAGATCAAGAAGGAAGGAAGGATACACATCATAAAAGGAGACCCCTCACTGTGCAAGGCTGCAACTTCACTGAAGTCACTAGTGAAGTCATTTAGAGATGAGGATGAGGGCTTCGTGGTGGATGTCAGAAGAGTTCCAGAAGAACAACCACAAGGACAGCAGGCCATTCCTGAACAGATCCAAGCTCTAATTCAGGAATTTGGGGAGCTTTTCCAACAACCCACAGGGCTGCCACCTTTGAGGAGATGTGACCATGCTATACTTGGCAGGTGAGAAATACCTAATGTTCGTCCTTACCGGTATCCTCATTATCAAAAATCTGAGATTGAGAAATTTGTGAAAGAAATGTTGGAGAGTGGGATGATTAGGCCAAGCACCAGTCCTTATGCTAGCCCTATGATCTTAGTAAAGAAGAAAGATGGCAGTTGGAGGTTTTGCGTCGATTACCGAGCTTTGAATAAGGTGACAATTCCCTATAAATTTCCTATTCCTATTATAGATGAGTTGCTAGATGAATTGGCAAGGGCTACAATATTCTCTAAATTGGATTTGAAATCGGGATATCATCAAATTCGTATGAGGGGAGAGGACATTGAGAAAACGGCGTTTAAGACTCATGAAGGGCATTATGAGTTTATGGTAATGCCATTTGGTCTCACTAACGCTCCTTCTACCTTTCAAGGGCTGATGAATGAAGTGCTGAGGCCTTGCTTAAGAAGGTTTGCTTTGGTTTTTTTTTATGATATTTTGATATATAGTAAAGATGTGACCTCTCATTTGAGCCATTTGAGGGAGGTTTTCCAGCTCTTGTTAGCCAATAAATTGGTGGTGAATAAGAAGAAATGTTGTTTTGGAGGCCATTATGTAGAGTATTTGGGGCATATAGTTTTAGCAGAGGGGGTTGCAGCTGATCCTAAAAAGATTGCAGCCATGGTGCAGTGGCCCGTGCCTAAGGATGTGAAAGGTTTGAGGGGTTTTTTGGGGCTAACCGGCTATTACCGCAGGTTTGTCCAACATTACGGTAAAATAGCTAAACCTTTGACGGAGTTATTAAAGAAAGACAATTTTCAATGGTCAGTAGAGGCTCAGAATGCTTTTGAAACGTTGAGAGCAGCTATGACAACATTACCAGTCTTGGCTGTCCCAGATTTCAGCCAAGAACTTGTGGTAGAAACTGATGCTTCTAGCAAGGGAATCAGGGCTGTGTTGTTGCAACAGGAAAAACCTGTAGCGTACCTCAGTCAAGCGTTGACGACAAAGGGAGCAAAAGAGTCCTGCATGAGGGAATTGATGGCAATTGTTTTTGCGGTGCAGAAATGGCGTCATTACCTCCTTGGAAGACATTTTATCATTAGAATTGACCAAAGATCCTTGAAATTTTTGACTGATCAGAGGATTTTGGGAGAGGAGCAGTTTAAATGGACTTCCAAACTAATGGGGTTCGATTTTGATATCCGATTGCGGCCAGGAAAAGAAAATGCAGCTGCTGATGCTTTGTCTCGCCAAATGATGTATGCAGCTGTTTCTGTAGCTGTTCAGGAGGATTGGGGGGCATTATGTGAGGAGATTCAGCAAGATCCCAAGCTAAAGAGGATTGTACAGGAGTTGGTTAGCCAACCCCAGGCTTGGCCTGCTTATTCCTTGAAGAATGGCCAACTATTTTATAGGGGAGACTGGTCCTTCCTCGCTCGTCTCCGAGGATTCCTGATTTACTTCACGATTTCCATGCATCCTTATTTGGAGGTCACTCGGGATTCTTGAGAACCTATAAAAGGCTGGCTGGAAATTTTTTCTGGGAAGGCATGAAAAAGGATATTATGGATCTTATTGCTAGCTATGATGTCTGTCAGAGGAATAAGGCCCAAACTTTATCACCAGCAGGGTTACTATAACCCTTACCCACCCCAACTCAGGTTTGGAGTGAAGTCACTATGGACTTTATTACTGGGTTGCCCAAATCCAAAGGTAAAGACACTATTATGGTGGTGGTGGATCGATTCACCAAATTTGCCCACTTCATGGCCCTTTCCCACCCTTTCCCAGCTCAAGAAGTGACTCAAATTTTCGTGGAAGAGATAGTAAGGCTGCACGGGTTTCCCACATCCATTATTTCTGACCGAGACCAGTTGTTTTTGAGTAAGTTCTGGACTGCTCTCTTCAAATCAGCGGGTACACGACTTAAATTCAGTACTGCATACCACCCGCAAACAGATGGGCAAACGGAGGTTGCTAATAGATGTCTCGAGACCTACTTGAGGTGCTTTGCTGGAGAAAAACCGAGCTCTTGGTCTCATTGGTTGAGTTGGGCCGAATATTGGTTTAACACCAATTACAACTGCTCCATTAGAATGACATCTTTTAGAGCTCTTTATGGACGTGACCCGCCTGTGTTGTTTAAAGGGACAGCTTTCCCTTCAAAGGTGGAGGCTGTATCACAGCTGCATCTAGACCGTGACATGCTTCTGGAGGAATTAAGGAGCAATTTAGATAAGGCTCAACAACAGATGAAGGTGCTAGCAGACAAGAAACGCCGTGATTTGGTCCTTAATATAGGAGATTGGGTTTATTTAAAAGCCCAACCTTATAGACTGAAATCTTTGGCTAAGAGAAGAAATGAAAAATTGAGTCCTCGTTATTACGGGACGTTTCAGGTGCTGGACAAGGTGGGGGCGGTAGCCTACAAATTACAGCTTCCTCCCTATAGTAAAATCCATCCAGTTTTTCATGTGAGCAGATTGAAGACAGCAATTCCTAGGGACCAACAGTCCCATCCTCTACCCCCTGAACTATCTCAAGCAGATTGGTCATGGACACACAACCAAAGCAGGCTATTGCTCACGATATGATGATGCAGGGAAGCGAAGCTTCTCATCCAAAGTGGCAGGAGCTCCTCCATGTGATAACTCCCGAGTCTGTCCTCTCTGAAGCTTAATTTTCCTTCTTTTCACCTTGAGGACAAGGTGAAAGCTTTGGGGGGGAGTATTGATGGCATTGGGCCTGCTGTAAATAGAGTTTATGTCCGAAGACGTAAGCCCATACCCAATGTGACCTAACTAAATGGTTAATTAGTTAGGGTAGTTGGGAAAATATAAATAGAGAAAACTGTATAGGAGTGGGTATCGCATCTTTTGGGTAAGGAAAGGAAGCCACATTGGCTTAGAGGGAGGGTACACAGGCCTCGAACCTGTGTTAGTGTACGTGTATTCTGTTGTAATTCTGTTTCTTGGGCATTCTGTCCCAATTCTTGAAATAACACCAGTATTCTACCAGTTCCATCAACAAGCAATGCAGTTGTTAATCTAGTGGTACACTACAAGAGAATTGATATTATTTAATTTCAGCTTAATTTTTTGTTGTATTTATGCTTCATGCAGATGGAAGTAGGAATTGAAGATTGCTTACACATGGAGTTTGAATACAGTAAAAGCAAGTGAGTATGAATAAACTCATGATTAAATAGTCAGTTTAAATGTTCTTACTGAAGGTTAAAGGAGACTTGCTTCCTTTTTGTAATAAAAAATTAACAGGTTTCATCTGAAGGATGTCATCATTGGCAAAATATATTTTCTTCTGGTGAGAATCAAAATAAAAAACATGGAACTTGAGATCAGGCGTCGAGAGTCAACTGGATCAGGGATCAATACATATGTTGAGTCAGAGACCCTTGCAAAGTTTGAGTTGATGGATGGTGCTCCAGTCCGAGGTGTGCATTTTTTACACCTTTCTTAATCTTCCATTTAAAAAAATGATTCTATATTAACATGCATGATGCTTGTCTTGTAGTGATTAGTGAAATGACATCCCTTTTTGTAATCCTGTGTTAGCAGACAGGATGAGAGTTTGACTATCCATTGGATGTTGGAACATATCTCTAATAAAATGTGTTTGATGCTACAATCATTAACTGAGATTAGCATTAAAGGAGGTACTGTAACCCATTTCACTAAGAACTATCAAATATTAAAAAGAGGAAAAGGAAAAAGGAAAAGAAAATAAGTATTATAATAACAGTTAACATAGATGTTGAGATCTGAATTTCCGTTATATTTTCTCTCCCTACGTTGTTGTCTCGGAAGCTGGTATGACATAAGCTATAGGCTTGTTATGACTACAGGACAGTTGAGATAAATATGAACATAAGCATGCCTCATCAGGATTGCCTCATCAGGATTGATGCCCATGTGATGAGTCATGTGTGCAGGGTTATTGAATAATATACTTTCCACGTGCTCTCCTTTTTTCTATCAAATTAATGTACATTGATATTTGCAACTCAATTGGTTCTATACATTTTTCACTTTCAGAAATTTTCAAGGGCAGAACAAAATTATTTAAGTGATTGGGGTAATAGGGTGTACGTTATTGTTTGTTTATCTGGTCTGGTCTAATGCTTTATTCAATGTTTAGAAATTGTTTTATATTTTGTAATTAGTTGAAGAATTGATTGTAGTACAAGACTTGTGGGTAAGTTTTGTTTTAGGGTATAAGAGGGCACTAAATGGAAGGGACAGATCCAGAAATGAACCTTTTATCATATAATAAAAAAGTTTTAAGGACAATAGAAAAAAAGCAAATGGAGAGGAAAAGTTTTGGGGAGAATTACAATTTAAGATACCCTAACAAAAACATTTCTATTTTAGGAACAATTAACCAAACAAGTGTTAAATATTGCTCAAAGAATGTTTAATGTGTTAAACTGTTAATCATATATTGACTTAACCACTCATCTGGTTTCCTGAAACTTGAAATAATTTTGTTCCTAAATCGTAAATTAAGTTTTTCTTTTTTCAAATGTGTCCATTTGCTTGGGGAGGGGGCAACAGGGGAATATTTAAATTGGGGTCAGAATTGTTGGGTACTCCCCGGGGAATCCACAAAAATCCTTAGGTAGGCACTGCCTACATAGGCACTCCATTCACCAGCTGACATGTGTAAGGGCACTCTTTAGAGATATTGATGAGGACATAAGGCCCATTGGGACTAAGGTCTACGAGAGAGTAAAGTGGAAGCCCATTACTTGGCTCAAGGGAGGTGATACACAGGATCATTCCCCATGAGAGAGAAATGATAACTAACTACTGCCTAGTTGGCAGTAGCAGTCATGTGGAGAGGGGGGAATAAGGAAACGGTTGCTGAGGTGTGTGGGGTATAAGTAACTGGAATTGAACTTTGGGATCCTTGGGAGAAAACTAAGCCTCTCGAATTGCTTAGTTATCCGATTGTAACCTTGTTCTTAGTTTCCAATCAAGCTCAGTGTCTCCTTGATACTGTCTTGTTCATCAATAATACTACATGTCGATTCTGTTTCCTTTGTTAATCGTTAGATACCTCATCAATTGGTATCAAAGCTCTTTCCTAGAGCTAATGGTTCTGACGCACGGAGGAATGGACGGACGTGTGGATGCTCTGGAAAATGGGCTGGGGAACTTAACGCGAGCTGTGGAAGAGATGCGACAGCTTTTTCAGGCGCGCGATCGTCGTTGGAGAGGACTACTGAGGCAACAGAGAACACTGGATGAGGAGAACGAAGGATATGGAAGTGGAGGGAGTGAATCGAGCGTATCGAGATCACGCTCACACTCTGGGTTTGACAGTAGACCACCCTACCATGATCTGTGAGGAAGGAAGTTGGAGATACCAATTTTTACGGGAGAGGAGGCTTATGGCTGGATCGTGAAGGTCGAGAGGTATTTCAAGTTGAACTCGGTGCGAGACGATGAAAAATTGGTGGCGATAGTGATTAGTGATTGCTTTGGAGGATAAGGCACTGAATTGGTACCACTGGTGGGAGGAACAAGCTCCCTCGGCTGACTGGGAGGAGTTTTAGGGAGCGGTGCTACGTCGTTTCCAACTGGGTTTAGTTCAAAACCCGTTTGGACCATTGCTTAATATTAAGCAGACTGGGACCGTGATGGAATACAAGGAATGTTTTGAAATGGCCTCTGCACCATTAAAACAGAGGGAGTGAGTGATGTTGAAGGGGATTTTTCCGAATGGATTGAAGGAAGAGATACAGGCGGAGCTGAAGCTACATGCCACAGAGTCTCTATCTGACCTGATGGACCGAGCTCTATTAGTGGAGGAAAAGAACATAGCCCTGCGAAGAGGAAGGATGAGTTATGAAGAGAAGAAGGGATGGAGGGATAAGGAAAGGGCTCTAGGGAGAACCCCGAGAGACTATTTTAAGGAGAGAAGTTTCACTCCAAAAGGGGAGAATACTGGGAAGGAGGCTACCGAAACTAAAGCACCTGAAGTAGTGCTAGCTAAAAAAAAGGTGTATGGGGGAGGAAGATTAAGCCAGAACGAGTTAAGGGAGAGAAGCCGCAAGGGACTATGTTTCAAATGCAGGAAAAAATGAGGACCTGATCACCTTTGTAAAATGAAACACTATCAGTTCTTGTTGGTGGAGGATCCTGATAATGAAGATGATGAATTGGTGATAGAAGAGGAGGAGGAACTAGTAAACTTGGGGGCAAAAACTCTGCAATTATCTCTGAACAGCAAGGAAGGGTTAACCTCAAACCAATCCTTCAAGACTTGGGGGCAAATAGGGGATAGAGAGGTGCTGGTATTAGTGGATTGTGGGGCCACTAGTAATTTTATCTCCAAAAGATTGGTGGAGGAGCTCAGGCTGAAGGTTGATCACACACCAGAATTTGTGGTGGAAGTGGGAACCGGGGCCCAGGTGAGGAATAGAGGTATCTACAAACATTTGAAACTGTTGATACAAAGAGTACTGATCAACCAACATTTTTTTCTGATGGAGTTGGGAGGGACAAAGGTGGTCTTAGAGATGGACTGGCTAGCTAGTTTGGGAAACGTAGAAGCTAATTTTAGAAACTTGGTTTTGAAATGGGGGGAGAAAGGCCATAAGAAGGAATTTAGGGGAGATCCTTCACTTTGTAAGATACAAGCATCTTGGAAGGCTATGTTTAAGGCACTTCAAGATGAAGGGAAAGGATACTATGTCACTTATCAGAGGGACCTAGAAGAGAGCACTTAAGGGCAGGAACTACTATCAAGGAACATGGAGACAGTTTTGGAGGAGTTTGGGGATGTCTTTCAAGAATCTCAAGGTCTCCCACCCACAGAGACCATGACCATGCGATAGTTCTAAAAGGAAGAGCTCTTATACCTAACATTCTCCCCTACAGGTATCCCTATTATTAGAAAAATGAGATAGAAAAGATAGTTAAGGAGATGTTGCATGCTAGGATCATTAGGCCTAGCACAAGTCCTTTTAGTAGCCCTGTTATTTTAGTGAAGAAAAAGGATGGGGCGGGTGGCATTTCTGTGTTGATTATCGGGCCCTGAATAAATTAATTGAACCCGACAAATTCCCCATTCCTATCATAGATGAGCTGTTAGATGAATTGGGAGGGGCAACGATATTTTCTAAACTGGATTTAAAATCAAGATACCATCAGATAAGAATGAGGGAAGATGACATTCCAAAAACTGCATTTAGGACTCATGAAGGGCATTATGAATTCCCAGTAATGCCCTTTGGTTTAACTAACGCCCCCTAAACCTTTCAAGCCCTCATGAACTAGATATTGAAGCCTTTTTTGAGAAAATTTACCTTGGTGTTTTTTTATGACATACTGGGAACATTACTGCTACTGTGAAGAGAGCCACAGGGAACATTTGGGGAGTGTACTGCTACTGTGAAGAGAGCATGGGTTGGTGGTTAACAAAAAGAAGTGTTCTTTTAGGCAGAAAAAGCTAGAGTACCTAGGACACATTGTTTCTGGTCAAGGGGTTTCTGCATATCCCAACAAAATCCAAGACATGTTAGATTGGCCTTCCCCTAAAGATGTCAAGGGGTTAAGGGGGTTTCTTGGCCTAACTGGATACTATAGAAAGTTTGTGAAAAACTATGGGAAAATAGCTTGGCCCTTGACCCACCAACTCAAGAAGGATCAGTTTGGAATGAGGATGCTCAGCTTGCCTTCGATCAGCTGAAACAGGCCATGACTTCCATTCCAGTACTAGCAGTCCCAAATTTTGACAAGACTTTTGTAGTAGAGACTGATGCCTCCGGGAAGGGTATTGGAGCAGTTTTGATGCAGGAGGGCAGGCCAGTAGCTTACATGAGTCAAACAATTTCAGAGAGGTCCCAAAACAAATCAGTCTATGAGAAGGAATTAATGGTTGTGGTCTTGGCCATACAGAAATGGAGGCATTACTTGCTGGGAAGGCATTTTGTGGTTCATACAGACCAAAAGAGCCTCTGGTTTTTGACTGAGCAGAGGTTAATGGGTGAAGAGCGGCAGAGGTCAATTTCCAAACTGCTAGGATTCGATTTTTGAAATTAAATATAAGCCTGGACCAGAAAATAAAGCAGCAAATGCTTTATCTAGAAAGCTGCAGTTCTTAGCCCTATCAACTGTGCAGTATTTGGAATGGGAGGATTTAGAAGAGGAGATTTCCAGGGACGAGAAATTGAGGAAGATAATGCAAGATCTGAAGTTAGATAAGAGGGCACACTCAGGCTATACAGTCACAAGAGGGAGATTATACCTAGGGGGCGATTGGTGATTCCTAAAGGGTCTTCCAAAATTCCTGTGATCCTTAAGGAGTTCCATGATTTGACCTTGGGGGGACATTCTGGTTATTTCAGAACCTATAAAAGGGTGGCTGGGCTGTTTTTTTGGGAAGGAATGAGGAAGACAATACAGAAGTATGTTCAAGAATGTGAGGCCTGTCAAAGACACAAATATGAGGCCTTAAACCCAGCAGGTCTACTGCAACCCCTACCGATACCTACACAACAATGGTCTGACATATCCATGGACTTCATTGGGGGTTTGCCAAAATTTGGGGGATTGGATACAATATTTGTGGTAGTGGATAGATTAACAAAATATGCTCATTTCATTGCTCTCGCTCATCCCTATATGGCTAAAGAAGTGGCAGAAATTTTCATCAGAGAAGTGGTGAGACTCCATGGTTTTCCCATGTCGATAGTGTCAGATAGAGATAGGGTCTTCCTTAGCTCTTTCTGGACAGAGTTTTTCAAACTAGCTGGGACTAAATTGAAATTCAGTTTGGCCTACCACCCTCAAACGGATGGCCAAACTGAAGTAGTCAACAGGTGCTTGGAAACTTATTTGAGATGTGTGACTGGGGCTATGCCAAGGCAGTGGCATAAATGGCTCGGTTGGGTTGAACTCTGTGGAAATTGAAAATGAAATCTGAATTGGCTTGAGAGGTAGTCTCACAGCCTCATAAGTTTATATTAATCAAATGTACAATACAAAATCCCTAAAATGGAGGGATTACAGCCAACCTATTTAGCCTCCTATATGCACCTATTTAGACAAAGCGGCCATTGTATGCTTACAACAACCTAAGATCTTTGACTACAACTAATCTCGACATACATATTTCAACAACTACTCCGACATAAATATAAATGTCAAAGATATGTCGAGAGATATTTCAAACGAGTGGGTAGGAGATAATAAATGCAAGCCTAGTTTTCAACACTTCCTCGCCGGTGAATAGGTATTCTCCATTCTACTTGGACACCATTCTTTCAAAATCCAAGTACCAATCCTTTGGTGAAAATATCGCAAGTTGTCCTTGTGAGGGTACATATGAGTACAAATCAAACCGCTATCAAGCTTTTCTTTGATAAAGTGCCTATCCACCTCTATGTGCTTTGTTCGATCATGTTGAACAGGTTGTTATGAGCATACTGACTTATTATCACAATAAAGCTTCATAGGTCCATCCCATTTAATCTTCAAATCTTCTAAGATAATCTTGAGCCAAAGTAATTCACAAATACCTTGTGCCATAGCTCTAACTCGCCGCACACTAGATCGAGCCACAACATTCTCGCTTTTTACTCCTCCAAGTTACAAGATTTCCACCAAGAAATGTACAATACCCCGTAGTGGATCTTCTACAAGAATTGACCCTGCATAATCAAGCATCGACGCATAAGCCTCAATCTGCATTCCCATTCCTTTTAAATAAAATTCCTCTTCCCGGAGTTCCCTTGAGATCGCAAAATCCTATGAACTGCCTGCAAATGAACTTCTTTTGGGTTGTGCATAAATTGACTAACCGCACTCACAAAGAAATGTAATATCCGGGTCTTGTATGGAAAGGTAAATTAATTTCCCAACCAATCGTTGATACATTTCTTTATCCACCAATGCACTTTCATCTCCACAAATTTCCAACTTATTGCTTGAGTCTATAGGAGTACTCACAGTTTACAAGCTGTTTTTCTTGTTTCCTTGAGCAAATCTGTGATATACTTCATGAGATATGAAAATACCCTTTTTGAGTGAGCCACCTCAATTCCTAGAAAATACTTCAAATTTCCCAAGAGTTTGTATTTCAAACTCCTTTGCTAAATGTTGACTTAGGACTACTTGTTCCTTCCAATCATTTCCAAGACTATGATATCATCAACATATACTAACAAAGATCACACTCCCACTTAAGTTGAGTGTTTAATGAACAATGTGTGATCTCCATTACTGCTTGTACCCTAAGGCCGTCATAGCCTTAGTGAACCTTCCAAACCATGCCCGTGGTGATTGTTTCAACCCATATAATGCTTTTTTTAACCTCGCAAATGCACTGAATTGACAGCAACGCTTTTCCCATATCCTGGTGGGACCTCCATATAAATTTCCTCCTCTATTTCCCCATGTAAGAAAGCATTCTTCACATCAAATTGCTGTAATTCGGCCATACCATAATTGGCAAGAAGTGATAGTATAACTTCGAATCAGTATTCATCTTTGCAATTGGAGCAAAGGTCTCTTCATAATCAATCCCATAGGTTTGTGTGAAACCTTAGCAACCAACCTGGCTTTGTACCTCTACTCTTGACTCCATCAAATTTTATATTTTACCGTATATACCCATTTACAACCAACTAAGCTTTCTTCCTTCGTAAAGTAACCAACTCCCATGTTTTATTCTTCTCTAATGCCTCCATTTCTCGTATCCATAGCAAGCTTCCAATTTTATCGACAATGCCTCAAAAACATTATTGGGAATTGAAATGGTGTTTAAGTTTGCAAGAAAGGTTTTATGGGTTGGTGAGAATTTTTGAAACGAGAGGTAATTTGAGAGAGGATATAGTGATTTTTTTGTGCATTTTCTTATTCCTTCTCGATGGCAATTGGGAGGTCAAGATTATCTTCGGATATTGGATTTTCTGTTTACTTTTGAGATCGAAAAATTATCCTGTGAAACTGTGAATCGAATTTGTTACCCGACTTGAAGGAGTTGGATTGGTCTCTTGGACATGTATTGATTCAGAATGGCCTTTAGTCTTTTGTATACACCAAATTCTTTCCAAACTTATCAATTTCAGATCACGGTTTCAAATAATGCTTCATTTTCGTATCCATTTTCGACTACTACTCCACTCCGATTCGGTCCATTTTCGTGTCCCTTTCTTCCACTACTCGCCTCGACTCTCACGAAAATTTGGTTCAAAATCAGGAAAAATAAGTGTTTCAAGATTAAGATCAGGAAGAATAAGTGTTTCAAGATTAGTCCCCTTATCTTCCCTAAGACTCTCCCCCTGAAGATAAGGTTGAGTGAAATAGGCTTGTGCTTCATGAAAGGTAACATCCCGGGACACAGAGAATTTTTTAGATGGAGGATGATAACACTTATATCCTTTTTGAGTAATGGAATACCCAACAAAGACACATTTTAGAGCTCTAGGATCAAGTTTACCCCTATCTTGATTATGGATATGAACAAACGAGACACACCCAAAGACCCTTGGTGCAAGATTGTGAGTGGTAGAAATGTGTGGATAAAAAGAGGAAAGAACATCCATAGGACTCTTGAACTCCAACACTCTAGAGGGTAAACGATTAATGAGATATGTTGTCAAGTAGGGACAGCCTTCTCCCCGCAGAGATTCTTTGGAACATTTTTCTCGAAAAACAAAAGTGCCCGGTTTGGTCAAGAAGATGGCTGTTTTTCTTTCTGCAATTCCATTTTGTTGTGGTGTTTTCACACAAGAAGACTCGTGGATTATTCCCTCCTTTTGACAAAATGGAGTAACGACATGATTGAAGTACTCCTTACCATTATCCGATCTAATTCTTTTGATGTTCACACCAAATTGATTTTTGACCATTGAGAAATTTTTTGGGAGAACTGTGATTTTACTTCGATTTGTGTTTAAGGAGGAAAATCCAAGTAACTCTGATACCATCTATAAAAGTCACAAACCATTGAAACCGTAAAACACTTGGAATAGAAGAAGGACCCCAAACATCGTATGAACTAGATGAAAAGGAAATGTGCTTCTTTATTATTCAATGGAAAAGGTACACGCTCAGGTTTTGCAATTTCACATACTTCACAATGGAGACTCTCAATTTTCAGCCCAGAAAACAAAGATGGAAACAGAATTTTGATGACTCCAAAAGATGGGTGTCCTAACCAACAATGGAAAAGAAAAATTTTCTCTTTATTTGTGAGAACAGATTCGGTCATGAATGAGCAAGACAAAAGATTTTTTTTTGTTGTGGACAAACTTGATTCCTCAAGATAATAAAAACCATTCCCTTCTAGCATGTCCAATCGTCCTCCCTGAATCCTTGTCCTGAAATACACAATGATTACTGTGAAAAATCACACTACAGGATAAGTCTTTTGTAAGTTTCTGTATAGAGACAAGATTTGTGGACAATTTTGCAACATGAAGAACATTTCTTAAGATAATGGAAGGGTTTATTTGTATGTCTCCTATACCAGCCACTGTTACAAGAGTACCATCAGCAGTGGCAATTTTCTTATTATCGACGGGGGTCATATGTGGAGAAATATTTAGATGAAGGTGTCATATGGTCTCAGGGCTCCTAATCTAAGATCCAGAAGGAAGTAGAAAGTGTTTTTGAGACATTAAACCCGAATGAAATTGGAAGCATACCTGAATACGCCAAAGTGCATTTACCTGTGGGTTTCTCCAAACTGTTGAGGAAAGCCCTCATTCTTTCAATCTCTTCTTGGTTATAGCTATTTAACCCAGAACTGTTTGAAGATTCTGGTTTACCTTCTTCAACCTTTTTAGCTACATAAGCCTGACCATTTTTTCTAGATATAACTCCTGAAAAAACTCCTTTTTGTCCTCCTTCACGATTAGGAAGTTTACCATTCGCTTCCAAAGACTCTCTCGGTATGTCGAGGCTTATTACAGTAGGTACACCACAAGTCCCCTTTCTTTTCCACCTTTTCCTGTCCTCCATTCCTAGGATTTTCAGCTATCATGGCTGAACTTTCAACGAATGGGGTATCTAGCATTAAGTTCCTTCTACTCTCCTCACTTCGTACAATGGCAACCACCTCATTAAAGGATGGTACTTCTGGTTTTCCCAGAATCTGGATTCTGACTTGATCAAATTCAGGATTTAATCCCACAAGGAAGTCATAGACCCTATCTTGTTCAATGAACTCTTTGATAATTGCTGAATCTGCAGAACATTTGGTTTTTATTACCCTATAATGATCCAACTTCATCCATAGAGACTTCAATTGATTGGCATATTCTGTAATAGATTTGTTGCCTTACTTTGCAGCAACTGTTTTCCCTTTCACATCATATACTTGGGCAGCATCTTTAGCCTTTGAATAGGTCTGCTCTATTGAGTCCCAAATTTCCTTTGCAGTGCTGAGAAACATGCAAGTGTCACTAAATTCTGGAATCATTGAATTCCATAGCCAAGCCATGATCATTGAGTCTTCCTCATCCCATGCAGTATGTTTTGGATCTCCCTGTACTGGTCCAGTTCCAGTAAGGTGGCTAATTTTGCCTTTTCCCTTTAACAGGGTACGAACAAGTTGAGACCATTTCAAATAATTTCTTCCATTTAGTCGATAGGCAGCCTGAATATTCTGTAATTCTCCAGGCTGGCTGTTCTGCACTTGAGAACTTTCACCTTGGCTGAATGGGTTTACTATTTTGTCTTCCATATGAGCCCCAAAACTGGCTCAAAGAAGGTCGGCAACCCAAACCCAGTAACCAGCAGTGATCTTCTGCGTCCTGGACAGTTTTTGGAAGGCAAGCTTGCTGGGGAAACTTCTGATTTGATCTGTGGCAGTCGGTGGTGGCTGGATGACGGTCAAACAGTGATCAACAAAAAGAAACTGGACAAGACAAGTGCCCTACTGCTTAAAAAAGGTATGATAAAAAGGTTATTTGAAGAAGCAGAGTCTCCCTAGATCGGGAGCTCTGATACCATGTGGAAATTGAAAATGAAATCTGAATTGGCTTGAGAGGTAGTCTCACGGCCTCATAAGTTTATATTAATCAAATGTACAATACAAAATCCCTAAAATGGAGGGATTACAGCCAACCTATTTAGCCTCCTATACAGCCACCCTATTTAGACAAAGCAGTCATTGTAGCTGCTACAACAGCTAAGATCTTTGACTACAAGTAATCTGACATACATATTTCAACAACTACTCTGACATAAATATAAATGTCAAAGATATGTCAGAGATATTTCAACAGAGGGTAGGAGATAATAAATGCAGAAGCCTAGTTTTCAACAAACTCTGGTATAACACCAACTATCATTCGGCTACAAAGATGACCCCTTTTCAAGCACTATATGGAAAGGATCCACCAGCTGTGATCAGAGGAGATGTGGGCAGAACCGTAGTAGATGAGGTGGATAGAATGACACTAGATAGGAATGAGATGTTGGAAGAATTGAAGAGGCACTTGGTGTCGGCTCAAAACAGAATGAAGCAACAAGCCAATAAACATCGAAGAGATGTGGAACACCAAATTGGAGATAAGGTGTACTTAAAGATCCAACCCTACAAATTGAAGAA
Organism: Styphnolobium japonicum; assembly: GCA_023212625.1. Lineage (NCBI taxonomy): Eukaryota > Viridiplantae > Streptophyta > Magnoliopsida > Fabales > Fabaceae > Styphnolobium > Styphnolobium japonicum. Next base: position 11,240,883 of record JALBWW010000010.1, read on the forward strand.
CTTAGCTAAGAGAGTTAATCAGAAACTAAGTCCTAGATTCTATGGGCCGTATGAGATCATTGAGAAGATTGGCACAGCTGCATACAAGCAAATGTTACCAGTAGACAGTAGGGTGCACCCAGTCTTTCATGTGTCCATGTTGAAGAAAAATGTTGCTGCAGATGTCACAGTACAACCCCTGCTTCCTTTTGTGTCTTAAGAGTGGGAGCTCCAAGCTCAACCAGAAGAAGCACTGGCTATAAGGGGGACCAGTCCTACTGAGAGGGAAGTTCTGGTGAAATGGCAACACTTGCCTAACTGTGAACATTCCTGGGAGAAGTTATCAGACCTTCAGGAGCAATTTCCTGAATTTCACCTTGAGGATAAGGTGAATTTTGAAGGGGAGGTATTGATGAGGACATAAGGCCCATTGGGACTAAGGTCTACGAGATAGGAAAGTGGAAGCCCATTACTTGGCTCAAGGGAGGTGATACACAGGATCATTCCCCATGAGAGAGAAATGATAACTAACTACTGCCTAGTTGGCAGTAGCAATCACGTGGAAATGGGGGAGTAAGGAAACGGTTGCTGAGGTGTGTGGGGTATAGGTAACTGGATGGAGGGAAAACACTTTTCAGGATGGAATTGAACTTTGGGATCCTTGGGAGAGAACTAAGCCTCTCGAATTGCTTAGCTATCTGATTGTAACCTTGTTCTTAGTTTCCAATCAAGCTCAGTATCTCCTTGATACTGTCTTGTTCATCAATAATACTACATGTCGATTCTGTTTCCTTTGTTAATCGTTAGATACCTCATCAGATATATACATTTATAACATGGCCCACATAACTTTATACATGTTTAATGTTAAATGAAATGTCTATGGTAGGCGGTGCCCATGGTAGGTAGTGCCTACCTGAAGAATTTCTCAGGGAATCCATTCCTACTAAGCATTAGATAGTGTCTTAATTCTGTTGAGGCAAAGTCAGCTTACTCTTACCACTTCATTTTAGGTTCTTGTTTAGGAAATGAGAATTCAGTCCAAGCTCTTCAGAACAGATAAGGCATAGTACAGTTGCCAGTTGTGCATGCTAAAGTGCCTTGTGTTCTGAGTTTAACAGTGATCTGTCTTGGAATATCTACTCAATGTCTCCCTGGTCAATTACACAGTGGCACCTTTTCCTAGAGAAGTATTATATTTATTGTTAACATCAATTAGGTACAAATGATTATGATCAATACATGACATGAGAATATCTATTCTCTATGTCTCTTTTTTTTTCCTGTTTTTGAAAGAGATGTTTGTGCTTGCTGGTTAACTTTGTAATTTATGATTAGATTAGATATATTCCTGTGCTGGGTAAAATCAATACATATAAGTATTACACTTAATTTATTAACTTTGAAAGGTAACCACAATAGAAGAATGAGTATGAAGTCAAGTCAACACCTTTTCAGCATCCAGTGCCTCAACCAACCTAGGAACCCAGTGCTTTGGAGGTCATCTATAACCTTTGATTGTGTACTAAGGATAAAATGGCAAATATGAGATATTATGTGGATATTTTTTAAGTGCATGTTTCCTTGTACCATGGACTATTTGATCTCGAGTAGAATGAGTTATCTGTCTAAACTTGATCTTTAATTTGACCTCTCTCTGAGGATAAATAAATGGCAACTGCTGATATTGCTTTTTCAGGAGAATCAATTCCTGTCAGGTTGTTTCTCAGTCCATATGAGCTGACACCTACTTACCACAATATCAATAACAAGTTTATCGTGAAGTATTTTCTGAATCTTGTTCTTGTGGATGAAGAGGACAGACGGTATTTCAAGCAGCAAGAAATCACAGTATATCGTCTACTAGAAAACTCCTGAAATTTTTCAACTAGGAGAAGCTCTAATATTTTGCCAGTAGATGAGGAATTGTTCTGTTTGTGTCACCACTTGTGAGTGGAAAAATTTCTGGTCCTACTGAAAAAGTGGGTACTACTTTTATTCTTTTTTGACAATTATGTAACTACCTCCGAAATTTTAGTATCCAACTTTTTCATATTTTTAGAAATGACTTTCATGACAAAGTGAATTACAGTAGTTTCCACTCTTTTAGTATTACAGTGGGACTACAAATATTTCTCTCAAGAACATTGTGAGCAATTGATTCCATAATCTAAACGTCATATATGGACCCTGTCAATGTAATTCCTTTACTGAGTCAGAGACCTTTATATTGACCTTAGCTTTGTTTAAACTTGATGGTTTTCAATTTTTGTTTTTTGCAAAATCTCAGTTTTTTGTTGCAGCAACATCGTAGTCTCCTTTTTCAGTTTGGTATTTAGAAAATTAGAAATTACTGTTCGTAAATTTTGATCCAACTGCTCCATGCCCCTTTTGATAGGAACAGATGTAAATTGTCTTTTCCATACGAAAATTTATTTTGAGACCAATAGATGGTCATTTCACAGTCATTGGTTCAATTTAGTCAATGAAGATCATTTTATTTTCTCAAAAAAATAAGAACTTTTTCAATTAAGAAATCAATTGACCAAATGAATAATATAGAGCCAAACTTCGAAGGTCTATTATTGGTCAATTTTACAATATACTGTAAAATTATACCATATGAATACACTAATATTTTTATCGCTGCATTTTTTTTAATACAGATGGACTGTAATGAAAAAATGGATAAAATATAGAATAGTTTGAATTTACTGAATGGAGATAATCATATCCGTCCACACATACATACAAAAATTCAATGAAGATATTATATAATATTCATACACTACCATTTTACAGTGTATTTTAGAAGTAACCCTATTTATTTATCCCACTAAATTATATAGAAAAAAATTAAATATATCCTTCGAGAAAACGCTGAACATAATTTGTAACATTTCCATTTCCAGCTATCATTATAAATTCAAAACGATTTCAGATATATCCATCTACATATAATATGCATAGATAAAAGAGATTTGGACAACTCAGATCAGATGTATGGATACCAAATACCAATCACATCCAAATGACTATCCATATTCACTTCAGGTGAACGAAGCTTAATACATGATGGAATAGGCAGAAGGGGGGGGGGGGGGGCTTGGCCAACTAGGACAGAGAAATTGTATTCTTTGCAATCGCAGTGGCTATTTCCATTTTCCACTAGATTTAACAAACAGGGTGAAAAAAGAAAAGAAAACAGTAGTTCTACAACATAACCCATCAACAACTTCCCATGATATCATATTATTGATCATGTTCCTATAAAAAAAAAATTATTTGAAAGATGACAATTGCATACAACTGAAAACCTCACCAATGAAACACTAGGACATTTTAGCTGAGGACTGAGGAGTGACAAGGGACAGCCATTAGGAATCTCCTCCATGCTACAAAGATGGATCAGATAACTTCAACAGGAAAAACAAGGTTATGCACATAGCAATCAGCTGCCCCAGTTAATAAAACATCTGCACCTCATTTAAGACCAGGAAAGACAAAATTCTTATCACAACAGAATGCAAGAAGAACCATAACCAATGCCACACCTTATAAACAACTACAGCAGTGACAAATTACTGTTTTCTCCTTCAAGGTTGTGGTTGATGAAAAACATGGTAAGTAACCTAATCACCTGTTATATCCTTCTTTACTTGGAATTTGACCTCACAATAACCTGCTGAGAGACTTGATAAGTAATTTCAAATTCCTTCTTGTAGCCTCATCACCAGTGAAACCCAGAATATCAGAGCTAATATTCTGCAATAATGCAACAAATAAAACAAACAATAAAATAGGAAAAGTTATTCATATTAATTAGATTTATAGGCAATTCCAAAATTAGGGTTCTACCTCAATATTCTTCAGGGTAAAAATAAGAGTGTATATGGACTTTTGGATCAGTTCAGTGTTCTCAGGGGTCATAATGGATGAATTTACCCTTCTGCATAAGCATAGGATGATTTCTGTTAGTTCTAATACAACGAGTGTTAAACTAGTCATCATACTTAAAGAATGTTCCATGTGTAAGTGAAAAAATAAAGAGTAAATGGACTTTTTGAATCAGTTTAATTCTCTCAGAGGTGATACTGGATGAATGCACCCTTCTGTATAAACATAGAATAATCTCTATTAGTTTTCATACTTCAGGAATTTTAGATCCCCTTTCTGACTATTAAAATTCTTATTGATCTTCAAGGTTAAAAAATGGCACAAGAAGGATGACATAGATTATCTCTGGAGAACTCTAAAGCAGTTTTCCATTTTCATATTTTGGCACAAAAATCCCAAATTAACCCTTACTCTTCCAAGTTAATTTTGAAACTAAACACAAATACGCCATTTCACCATTTATTATTTCCTTTAAGAAAAAAAGATAACCCACAGAGAATGAAACTCATCTTATTCTCTATCCACTTTGCTCACCTTTCTCCTATTGCTTCTTCAACTTTACCTCTCCTAATCACTTCTCTATTTTTCAAAAAAAAATTATTTTATTTTTTCTCCATTCCTTTCTTTAATGCACACACCTATGTGTGTGCTTTTTTTAGTATATAATAAGAGGACTTTACATGCAAATTCAATCTTAGTGGATACAAGTGAAAAATAGGACATGTTACAAGTTACAACCTCGTATTGCTGCCACCATCCCTGTCAAATTTCCTCACTCAGGATCTATCCCAAGGTTAAGATGTTGATGAGCTTATTGGCATCCCCTACACTAATAACAATGTACTACATGGCTATGGATATACATGCATGCAAAATTAGAGATAACAAGAGCCAGAGAGGTTTAGAAATAAACCTCAAATCCTCTGAGGCTTGTGTAAGGCTTCGGGTTAAATTCTCAACTTCCTTTAACAGGCCACCATCACGGACTTCAGCCAACAAAGGTTGAACATCTTCAGCCATGGCTTTGATCTGAGACATCACTACATCAAATGGAAATATGGGTATGAGAATGCATGATCGAATAATCACAAAAGGAAACAATAAATACCTACAACAGAGAGATGATGCATGAACACCATAAATATGTGTATAAATTTACTTGTATCTACTACTTTTGCTCATGCCAAGATCCAATCTAATTGATAATTACATAATAAGTAAAGGATATAATAGCTAAAATTATGGAGAGTTACAATACTTGATCAAAGTCTAACATTTAGAAAAATGTCACAATAACATAGGGGGAAATATTGAAAAATAATAATTTATTCAATACCGGGCTGGGTTGGAGTGGCCCCAACCCGGCCCGAAAAATACATTGGGTCTAAAAGAAGGACCCAGACCCGACCTAAACACTTCAGGTCAGGGCTGGGTTTTCGAGCTGAGACGGGTCATGAGCACCCCTAATGTGGATGCATGTTAAGACACCTGAGTTTACTGATGCTTTGTATCATCATTGTACTGATCAGTTACTAAATTGTCCATAATCAAGGAGTAACACACATCACTATTAAACTTCTAGTGAACCATCAAAATGCCTGTAAACCCATGATAAGTTCCCCAAAATTTGGATGTCAAATGATTTTATATGGAAGATGTTGTTTACTTTTGCTTATAATAATTTGTTCAGATGCTGCCAGTATGCTTTACGAGACCCATAAAAGCTTAAAAGTACAAGGACATGGATTTTCAGTGTCCAGGATGCAATGACATAGCTATGAACATCAAGTTCCATCAGTTAAGTTCCTTGTTTAACTACTCAAATTTCTTAAATTTGGCATTTATGCTCAACATAGGATTGTTGTATAATAGGTTACCATCAATATAATAATAGCAAATAATAAAACTGAGTTCCCACACCAAGTCTTTAAAACAGAATTCTACGGCATTAATAAACAATCTTGTTCTAGTTTAATATATTATAACAAATTCAAAGTTGAGTAACCTTCCATTTTGTATTGGAAAGAAAATTGCCTGATTCAACAGTCTAGTCAAGAGGATACATTACCATCAGTCAAGCAAACTAGCGTAAGAAAATTATCACACCTTTGTAAGAAGTGGTCTCGCTTCTTCAATAACAGAAGAAGCTCGCTCAGCCAACATATAGCTGTTGGCAATACCAATTTTCTCTACATCTTGCCCAAGACGGGTAAATATCCCAACCAATGCATCCAAACTTACTCCTTGGCGACCCTTAATCTTTTCTCTATCACACACAATGAGACCTTCTTTAGGACATTCTTGATCAAGAGGTCCAGCCGAAGGTGTTGGAATTGGATCTCGAGGAGTAATGTCAATTATAGTTTCCATAAGAAGACCTGATTGGTTAACTTCAATCAATGAATTCCGCGGTATAATTGTTTTATCATCTTCAATCTACAAATAGAAAAATAAAGGTTTAATATAATGCACTAACTAAAAAAACAAATTTCAAACCCAAGCAACATTTTAATACTGAGATGTTAGGGTACGGGAAGTGAAACAAGGCTGCATATCCATTACAAGATTATGTTATCAAAAGGCACCTCAACAACTGCTTCAATACTTTTTAAGGAAGGATTCACACGAATGACATCACCAACAGTCACGCCTCTGATCCTCACAGGTGTTCCAGTGCATATACCGCAAGCCTGAGCAAACTCAAACACTGCTGTGTACTTCCTAAACTTGGATCGTATTTGGAAACCCTTCAACCAGGCCAAACTAAGTGCAAATATAACTGCGCTTGATACTAAAAACAGTCCAACCCCACCTTCCCAAATGCTCCTACCACCAAACCCAAAATCACTTAATGGACGTAGTGTTCGCCTCCAAACAGTACGAGGAATGTCCCAAACAACAGCAAGTGGATTCCTCGCTTCTGAAGCAGATGACGGTTCAGCATGCCCTGCATCAGCAGATGTAGCTCTTATCCTGTTGATTTTTCTTTGGGGTCTAAATGGAAGATAGGGCATGCAATTTAAAGAATTTCCTGGCAGGGTAATCAGAGATGAAGATAAAGCAGATGGCAATGTTGAGACATGCACTGGAGGGTTCCCAACCATCTTCGACACAACCTCCTAGCTCCCAAGTAGTAGTATCCCTAAAGTTGAACTGGAAATGAATCTAAAGAAAAGAGACTTGAGATGCTAAACTTGCCCTACAAATCAAAAACCATATAAATCTTATCAACAATTAATGTATAATTAATGGACAAAAAGTGATTAAAAAAACAATTAACAAAAAAAAAACCCCAATAACATAATCAATTTCAAAGGTTCTAATTATGCAAGGGAAACTTAAATTGATTACAAAAGAACAGTACATTGAGTGAAGTATGCAAAAAATAATCCAACAAACCAAAGCTCCGGAAAATAGTTACATCATTCCACATAGGATTAAAAACAAACAAACAAACAAACAAAAGAGGGAAGAAAAAAAAAAAGAGCCTTACATTTTACCTTCCCACTATACGAATACAATAGCAGAAATGGAAAAGCTACAAAATTGAGAAGAGAAAAAAAACGGGTTTTCGCTAGCACCCTAATCCAATGCAAAATTAAATTCTGGGTAACATGAAAAAGCGCTCAACTATGATATTTGCCACATAAAAGTTTCATCTTGTACCTAGCAACCATCTACAGGTGAATTCTAGAATCAAAATTCCTCATGAGAATAGAAAACCCAACAGAAATTTCATGCCGTAGAATGAGTATAGTTGGTCAGTGAAGCCAGCACAGTGCATTGTTTGCCACAGTGAGATTGTGGGTCAAAGAGTGATGTTCAAACAAATACAAGAGATAACACAGAAGAATTACAACAACAAAACTAGAGTAGTGATTATCACTGGTTCATGCTTCCCTTTCCATGCAGTCAACTAGGAGAGAGAGAGAGAGAGAAAGATACTGTGAAGGGAAGCGAGAGATCCGTATTCAGCAGCAGCCATGGAGTGGTGACTGGTAAGGCAAAAGGAGAGAGAGAGAGAGAGAGCAAAAGAAGAGAAAGGCTTTTTCAATTTCCAAGTTGAACCCAAATAGAGCCCAGCCCAACTTTAATACAATATACTAGGCCCAGCCTAATTCTGCTTGCCTTTTCCCATTTCATGATCCACACCCAAAACAATTGATAATGTTAACAATAATCATATTCACGTCTCACAAAATTTATATTATTTTTTTACTTGATTAATAATGAGTAAATTTTTAGTTAATATATTATATCTTTTGATTAATGAGTTTTGTTAACCTTCACTTACAAGTTGATAATCAATTACCAAATTTATTAATCAAACGATATACTGCATTAATCAATAATTTATTTATTGTTAATCAAGTCCGTAAATAATTGATTACCAAGTTTATTAACCAAAAGATATAATTTATTAACAAAAAATTTACTCAATATTAATCAAGTGTAATATAAAAATAGTATAAAAAAAACTAGCGTGTAAATACATTTTTCCTAATATTAATGCTATTTACTTTAAGTTATATGGCAAATTGGATAGCAACTTCCACTTTTCTTTTTCTTTAAATCAACATTGATTTTTAAATTAATATTGTTAAAATCAGATTGGACAGTGAATCAAAAAAGCTTTTAATTCATATTTAACAGTCCAGTTAAATCAAATGATATCATAATTACTTATATATATATATATATATAACTTAATGGTCTAGATATGAAACCTTCCCAACATCTTTAATTTATAGAGTTCAATACAAGGTTATGAACTATTGTAACTCTTAAGGTATTAAAAGCCAGAACTACTGGAGAGGCAACTCTGTTTCTTATAGATATAACAAAGGCCAACGTTGTTGTGCCAAAAACAATTCTTTGGAGTGACATAGTTCTTATATATATATATATATAATCAAATCAAAATATTAATTATTACGAATGAAAAAAAAAAAACTTTTCAATAAGTCATAACACACATTACAAATAATAAAATGCATAATAAAATTTTGGAGTCTCAACTCTTAAGCCTTATATTACTTTCAGTTGAGTAGTCAATTAATTGGGAGATTAAAAAAATTTAAAAGAAAATTTTAAAAATAAATAATCAATTCACATAAAATCAATAGCTTATTAGTTATATCCGATTTTGATTGGCTTAATCCGATTTAACGATGAATCAAATTATAACAATAAACCATAACCAAATAAAAAAAACGATTGATGATTAAACCAAACAGATCAGCCGGTCTAGACAACCATGCTTTAAATACATGCCTGTAAGGCAAGTTTGAAGTAGGGGCTTCCTAGATTGTTACTCTCTTGTTCGAATAGTCATATAATTCATATAAATCTATTATAACTCTTACTATAATGTACTTTATATTATAAATTTAACCTTTGTTTGTGGCATCTCTCAAGCATTTACGGATTTATAATTAGTAATATGTAAAAATATTTACTTAAAAAACTTTTTTTTTTAAGAATGCAAAGAAATTAGATACAAGAAGAAGAAGAAAAGATTAATTCTGTTTATAATGAAAATTATGAACCAATGTAAATTCTTGGTTTTTGGTACATTGGTTAACAATATTTTATGTGTCATTATCTTCGAAATCAAAACTAATAGATAGGATACCACTGACCGTACCACTGGTATTGTAGAACTGACCCTCTTGATAAAACACAAATTCACCATTCTTGGAATCTTTTTTTTTTTTAAGAGTATTATTGTGCACGATTGTGAAATTAATTTTTTGAGATATTGAGATTTATTTAAGAGATTAATTTTTTTTAATAAATATTTTTTTATATACATAAATTAATAATTAAACCCTTAATTACATCCTCAATGACTTAAAATACGTACCATTTATACCACATCATCCTTGAATCATTTGAACCTAAGGTGACAGAACACCAAACGATAGATATTTGTTACAAGTTGAAATCAGAAAGGACAAAAAAAAAAAAAAAAAGCCTCCCCCTCCCACGGCTGAAAACCTTGTGAACTAGAAGATTCATCTTTTGTAGCTAACTGCTGTGTTTTTTATTCCATTGTCCTTGTTCTTTTGTTTTGTTCTGTTGCTCCTTTAATTTTTTGTCTTTATTTGGGTATACTTTTACATTATTTAAATATAAGACTAATTTCATTGAAATATTAAAAATATCATTATCAACCAGTGCTTTTCGGTGAGTTTAAACTCTTGTTTGTTTTACTTTTTAAAAAAAATGCAAACGTTCGTTTTCCCATTTTCCATGCTCGTTTGCAAAAAAGAAACACATTAGATTTCACAACATCAACATGTACATGGTAGATTATAATAGAACCCAGCTATAAGATTTAATTTTGTGACATTTTATGATATAAATTTGTAAAAGAATTCTTGATTGATATTATATTTACAATATATATTAAATAATTTATGCAAAAAAAATTCTACAAAATGTGTAACATTTTTTATTTATAAAAAAAAAAGAACTTTTATGTACAAACTTTTACAAAAAAAAAAACTTAAAATTACATACTTTTAAAATGATTCATAAGAATTTATATTAAAATATAAAAATTTATAAATTTTAAAAAAATATTATAAATTGCTTACTGATACATATTTTTTTAACAAATATGTACGGTAGAATAATTTAGTCAATAAAAAATTTTCTAATGCACAAAACTAAAATAAAATAAACACAGCTAATTAATATCAAGCGGGTGATCTTATTTATCAAAAGAAACCCAATAACCATTTTGTTATACTAATTTATAATAGATACAGCCACTAAAATAATTAATAATTCTTTTTCTTTAAAGAAGTCCACTCATGGTCATAGAGAAAAAAAACAGTTAGAACATTCCACTCCAATGAACTAATTAAGTTATTTACAAACCGACCTTTAATTTTTAAAACTCATTGTTTTAAATTGATCATATATTTAATTAAAGGGGATCAATTAGTGGGATCCCACTCCAATCCTAACCTCCTGCCTGGGTGATGCGCTATTTTTTGAAAAAATAATTGAAAGATTTATTTTCTCCCCCTACTTCTTGTACTGAAAAGTCAAGGGAATGAGAGACAATTCAAATGTCAAATATGTTATAAGTTTCATTAAGAGCTTACAATGATATTGTTAAATTGTCTATTACAAAGTAACTATTGACAGCGGGAATCGAATTTAAACTTTAAATCAATTGACAATTTTTTTTCTACAAATACATATGCACAGGTTTTAAAACCTAATTCAATATGTTAGATATCTCAAATCTCAAAATATATACAATAGAGGGTTTGGAGCTCGTTGGGAAAGCAAGTTGACTTCTTGGTGAATTGACAATCCAGTTACTATATATAGCTACTTGCAAAAAGCAATCCGACTATTACATTTAAGGTTTCAAGGCCTTATATATTATATGGTGAAGTAACAGCTGACATGGTTGTATGAATGTCAAGCTGGACCTGCTCGAAGTGAGCTGAGGTGAATGTACCTAAAACCTGTATAGTACATTAATATATATTTAAAAAAATTAGTCCTTTTTTAAAAGGAAAATATTATAGCACCTACTTACGCATCCTGAGATTATTAGTGTCAGTAATGATATTTGTCCATCTTAAAGTGGACCCATTTGAATCATTTAGAAAAAGTAATAGTAGAATCAATGTGTTATTCAATGGCTTCTATAAGAGTTTGCGAGAATAAAGTTTATGCAAATATCATTATCATATAAGTCTTTTTTTAATAAATAGTTTATATAAGTACTTATTAAAGTAAAATTTATTTAATAAGCTCTACTGTCATATGCGTTGTCTAAAATAAGCTAAATAATGTTTGGATAAATATTTTGAGAAGTCTTTTTCATAAACCCTTTGAAATAAATATCGTGCATTTGAGAGATATGTTATGAATTGTGTTAATCCCTTAAGGTTAATTTTGTCAAAAAATATTATAAAAACAACTACAACCTAAGGTATTTTTAGCTTTTACAAAAACTTATTTTCATAAGCTTAAATTTTTAGCTTATGAAAATAAGCGCAAAACAGTTTATAAAAGGCTTGATAAGTTATTTTAATAAGTTCATCTAAATAGAATAAAAATATTTTATAAGTGTTTATTGTAGTAAATATGTCCAAATAAATTATATATAAGCCTATCTAAATGAGGTCATAGTATTATTGGTTTGGTAATTTTGTTTACAAAGAACATTATATTAATTTTCTTTATTTTTATAAATTTAGATGCTTGCCACATTTCGTTAGCATAACTTAGCGATGTAGCTGATTAGGTTGTTTAGCAATGTTCTTGTAAAAATAATTAACCTTTATATCTAAACAAAATAGTTTTATTCATTACAAAATTGAGGTTCTACAAACTCTTTTCTACTTCTATGACAATCATTTGCATTATGCCTATAATAATATATTAAGAAATGCGGATAGCAACTTTAACATTATATATATATATATGCAAAATATATCAATAAGTTGATAGATCATATGATATATGTTATAGTTTTAATTTTCTCTCTCCATTCCCTATTTCCCAAGTCCACAAACCTTATATATATATATATAAAGAAGTAAAATTTTATTTATCAAAAAATTGTAACATTTTCTCTTTCTTAGACCTTTATCAAGTTTCAATAAAAATTGACTCAACTAATAAGATATAACATTAATTGTAGATATAAAAATTTTGAGTTTAATTTGTATTGAAAACCTTAACCTTTGTTGAATTGTGACATGTAACCTCTTTTCTCCTTAAACTTTCGATTAAAAAAAATCTTTACTAAGTCTTTGCACTTGTATTAAAAGATCTTATCAAGTATTTTTACTTATATTAAAAAAATTATTCAGTGAATCAATTGACATCTTCCATAAACTTACGAAAAATAAAAACTACTCATTTACCCCCAATATATTTTTAAAGTATTAATGATTAATCATAGTATGAATTGAAGAAAATAATGAGTCCAAATGTATATTTTGTTTGATATTATTATTTTAGTGATTTTAGTTTGACATTTAAACTGTTAGTCATGTTAATTTGGTACGTTTTTTAATTTCTCCATCATTATAGTCTACTTTTCTTTTTAAGAAAAAAAATATTGGAGTAATGTTATGCACATATGTCTTTTGAAGATTTCAATTAGCTTAATTGGTATAATTCTCTATAATGAGTACAAGAATGTATTGGAACCCAATACGAAATCAAGTAATTAATATTAGAATTAAAATAATTCAAGTAATTGAACTCCTCAAGTTTTAACGATAACAATATATATATATATATATATATTAAATTAGAATGATCAAATAAGTTTTAATTGAACTTATAATATTTCGTTATGAAGAAAATGAAAAGTGTAATTAGTATCTCTCGAGAAAAGCTTTTATAAACGTTTTAGATTAAGCCAAGTTTATTAAAGACATTTTTAATGCTTTACTATTTGCGTCCAATATATATGATGCATTGTTTTGTTATATTTTATTGGATCGGCCAAAGTTTTGTCTATGTTGCTTTTACTGAGGTTAAGAATACTTGGTTGTAAGCCTGAAGAGGCGATCTGAATAATACTTGTAATCTTTGTGAAAATTAATGAAATTCCTTCAAGTAGAAGAGACTAGACGTAGCTCTCAGATTGTGAGAGTGAACCAATATAAACTTTAGTGTGATCTTTTTTTCCTTCACATTGCTTTACTTTGTTTTCGCTAACGTTTGGAGATTGCATTTGTTGTTCTTAACAACACCTTTTATTTAAACATATCGTTTTTTGTTTGCGTCCAAAAGTTTATCTTAAAACATTTCTGCGTCCAACAGACTACATAAAGTGTTTTTTTATTCGTCCATTATGTTTTGTGAACTTGCAGAGTTTTGTTCTGAGAATTATTTTGCGAAAAGTTTTTTAAAAGGTTAACAAATACAATTCAATCATCTTCTCATGTTTCATTTGTTTATTTCAGAATGTATGATCAAATTTTATCTTTATTAGTGTTCACGTCAGTACTTTGGGGTGGTCTGAGTGAGCAATACTTGAGCCCCAAATAGTTTTATTGGTCTAGCAATGATAAGGGTACCAACAAAAGACACTCTTACGCTCAAGTCAGTGTACATGAGGGTGTTTGAATTAGTTGTGAAAAAATATTATGTTAAAAATTAATTATATGTATAATCAATTTTAAAAAAAAAATTAATTATGAAAAAATTAATTTATATTTGGATATATTAATTCACAATCGATTTTAAGACCAAATATTTTGTTTGAATTGTATAAAAAGAATTACTTTTATGTATTAAATTACCAAAATATATATGAAATAATTGAAAAAATTATTTAGTTGAGGAGAAAAAAGTTTTTATTTATCAAAACTTTCAAAATTAGCTAAAATCACTTAATCAAAAACTCAAAATAAAATATTTTCTAATAAAGTTGTTTTTAGTTAATGAAAAAATAATCTTAACTTATAATCAATTTTACACACTTTAAACAAATAAAATAAATTTTTGATAAAATCACTTTTAATGGGAAAACAATTGTTTTAAAAAAAAATTAATTTTTTCTAAACATGTTAATAATAAAAGCTTAGAGAAAGAGAATTGGCATCCTCGCATTATATACCTTAATCCTTGCGAGAGAAAGAGAAGTTTGTTAAAGGATATTACTTGAATGGGCTGGGGCGATGGTGGTGATGGCCTTTCTGGGGCGTAAGGGGTTTGGTACATTACAACTAGAAAAGGAAAATGTTAAGAAAGTGAGAATATTAGGATTATAAAAAAAAAAAAAAGGTGAGAATATTACCTTGCGTTATGTAACCTCACCTACAGAACCAAAAAAAAAAATTGCTTCTAACCAAACCCCCTCCCCCCCAATCCTTAAATAATAATATAAACAAGTTTTATAATAAAAATGAAAAAAAAATTAATGGAAGTTAAACTCATAAAATTATGCCTGCTTAATCCTGAGATCAAATTCCATTAAAATTAGTTTACCTTTAAACTACCATCTTCTTTATATCATATCTTTGGAACTTTTATGTAACAAAACAATCTCGTAAAATTACCCTTTCTTTTAAAATGAGAGAGAAAATTGTTTCAAATGGAACTCAACTTTAATTTGATAATCAATTAAGAACTTTAACTTTAAGACTTACTAATTAATGAATTAAATTTAATAAAAAATGTTTTTTTGGTAACAGTAATAAAAAATAATTTGATAATAGATATTAATTAAAAAAGTTTTTAAGTCATATGTGCTAAGTATTATATGCATGTTATAAATTGTTTTGATATGTTAAGTTGGATAGTTGTATTCTTTTAATATTTTATAATTAATAAAATATTTTTTGATAGGCTTGAGGTTCGTAATAATAATGAAATGTTTAATTGACAAAAAAAATATTTTAAATTTGATCCACCGATAAACTATTAGCTAATTTGTTAGCACATAATTAAAAATGTTAGAATTTCTATTTAATTGTTAAAGTCACACATTTTTTAATAATTTAGTAATATATCATTTAATAATAATATAGTGGTAAACAAGTTTGAGCTTTAAGAGGTATTTGCAATGTCAGTGATTCAAGTTTGTGAAAAAACACTTATAGGAAGTGACAATAGACAATCTCAGTAACTTAAATAAGATCAATCTCGCAACCCAAAAAGGTGCGGGAATAGTCGGGGAAAGACCAAAAAATAATTAAAGAATAGTGTAAAAATAATTTTTTATATTTACATGTTAAGTCTTAATAAGAATTTACTCCCTTA
This sequence comes from Styphnolobium japonicum, assembly GCA_023212625.1. Taxonomy (NCBI): domain Eukaryota; kingdom Viridiplantae; phylum Streptophyta; class Magnoliopsida; order Fabales; family Fabaceae; genus Styphnolobium; species Styphnolobium japonicum. Next base: position 11,256,516 of record JALBWW010000010.1, read on the forward strand.
GACATTAACCGATATATCGTAAAAAAGTTTGTTATTAAAGATAGTTGGGTGAGTACGTTTGGACTATTTTTTTTTGTTAAAAGAAAACACTTTTTTTTTAAAAAAATATTTTTATAAAATTTAAAATGTGTTTAGATGTAACTTTAAAAAAAGTAGAATTTTAAAAAATTAATTACCACATTTTTTTGGAAACTAAAGGTCCACAACTTAAAAAAAAAACTGAAAGAAAAATAATTTTTAATATAATTTTATGATAAAAATACCTTTTACTTTTATTAAAAATTACATTTTATGTCATCTCTTTTTTCGATTGCAAATCCTATTCACGAATGATTCTCTCTAATTTGTTGTTTCAACTACGGTATTATGATTTTATAATGCAAGATGAAAATTTTAATTTTTTTAATAAGAAAAGCACCAAACCTATTTTGCTAATATGGTTAAAACTAAAAAGTATGATTGAATATGAGAGACTCCATGTGTTTATCTATTTATCAGTCTTTAGGGCATTTTTTTCATCTCTTTGTGACATTGTATCTCTTATTTAATTTTCTTTTTTATCAATTTTTTACAACAATAACCTATAAGCTGGTTTGTTACTGACTTTTTTTATTATTAATTTTTCTTTCCTTACTTTTTTATTTGAAAATCTAAAGTTGTCCTTTATTGAAAATCAATCAATGTCATTAGTAGTAATTTTATTAATTATAGTTTCTTGTTTATTCTCTACAAAAATAAATGGTTAAGTTGTTTTCTTCAATCATTTTGTTATATATCTTTTGTATTTTTTATTCAAATAAAATTAAAATTTTATTTTATTATTTAAAAATAATTTTCAAATATTATGTAAAATATTTTTTAAAAATTTTTTTTACTAGAAAAGTTAGATTTAATTTTAATCTAGAGTGTATCTGATATATTATTAAAGGAATTATATTTATTAAGTAGTTGTTATTGTAATAGTCAAACTCTTTTAATAATGTGTCAGCACATGATTAAATGATAGTGTAAATTTTTTTTACACATTTATACCGATAATGAAACTAAATTAAACTAATTTTTTTTTATAAAAAACAAATTCTTTTTTCGAAAGCTTATCTTTTTTTTTTTTGGCCATTTTCAAAAGCTTATCCAAAGATGTAAAGATAGTTGACTCTAAAATGGCAGTGTGGCCTCGTGGACTCTTGGATGGAATTGAGTTGCCGTCAATGGAAGACATTATGGAACCTAATAAACAGAGTGGAAACACACAGGAACAGGACAAATATGCCGCCACCAGCAACGACCCCACGTTCTTCCTATGTTGCCTCATATCATATCATATCATATGTAATGCCAATAACGGCAACTCAAAATTTTATAACTATTTTTTTTAGTAAGAACTGTTTTATTATAATTATAAAAATATTTTTTTATTTGTTTTATTTTTTTAAAATTTTATAAACTTCTGACAAAGAGGAACATGTCCATGGAGTCAAAGCTCTGACCCATAAATTGCAATGAGTGCTTAGCTTGCACATGTTCTTTGAACTTTGAAGGTTCCAAAAAGAAGTAATCTTTTTTAATGTTTATTTATTTTGGTTCAGCTCAAGATTGACCACGCTGCCGGCTCCTCAGCTACCCCTTTGCTTCTCTCTACCTATGGCTTTGCCGTGGACATTTTCTTCTTGCTTAACCCAGATACACTCTTCCAATTTTGAGACTTTTTCTTCACACCCTTTTGCTTCCTTTTGTCAGTTTTGTGTTTTTCCTTCATGGGTTTTTCTGGTTTGGTCTAACAAGTCTTCCCTTTCATCATGGGAAACTCCTGTGGAAAACCTGTTGCTCATGTGTCTTCCTCTAATTTTTCTGGTGAGTTTCTGTTCATTTTAATCATCTAATATGTGCTTTTCTTCTTCTTTGGTTGTTTGGGTGCCACTATATATGCTTTCCCTTCATTTGTTTCTCCCTCAACTTGGCTGTTATTCTATTGAAAGATTATAGGCTGTGCTGTTTTTGAATGGATTTGTTTTTCATCTATTTATTTATTGTTCTCTAATCCTTGGTTGGAAAAATGAAGATTTTGAGGTTGATTTGCCCTCATTCAGGTTGGAAAGAATGTTGAACAATTTTACATTTTTAAAGATACTTTACCTGGTATTGGTTAAAAATTTATAGCCACTTCCATTTTCTTTTGGCTAAATTTTCTTTCTTGTCAAGAATAAGGCATCAGTGCTCTAAATATTACACTAAAAGATAATTGGTTAATTACGTGTTTAGATGAAGTTAATGAAATTTGAACTTTAGACAAATTAGTGAAGCCATTTATGTCAACATTTTCTTTGATATTGTTAAAGCTTGTACTCTGTTATATATCTACCCAATATCCAGTACAGATCTTAATCTAAGTCAATTACAAACTAGAAGCACCAGAACTCTTAATCCAAGATACTTGCCCAAAACCCCTTCTTTGCAGAATTTAGAATTAGAAACTTCCTGATATGGCTATGTCTCGGTAGGTATAGGTATACAATGTTTTTGTGCGTTTAACTACCTAAAGTCATGTGAAGGTCCTTTTCTCTTGTTCATTAAAATTAAACAGCAAATCTTATCTCTATTTATGTTGAAGTTATCATTTTGATTGGCATGTTAAACTGCAATATTTTAGATTATATGCATAATCTGAATAAGGGTTGAAACTCTGAATCATTATCCGCATGGCTATTAATATTCTTATCATTTTGCATGTTTAAAGAAAAAATAATTATGCTTAATTGCACCCTTTTGGCACTTCATATTAATCGACTTCAGGAATTTACATGTGATACAGCTGTGTAGTTTGTTGCACAAGATTTTAGAAGTTAATCTCATGGTTGCTTTTAACTTGCCAATCTACTCACAGGAAGTAAGAAGTCTCAAAGTAAGACACAGCAGAATTCAAATTCTTTTGAAGAAAAAGATGATTTGCAAACTTCCATTAACCTTAAGTCCTTCAGTTTCAATGATCTAAAGGAGGCCACTAAGAATTTCCGGTTAGAAAATTTAATTGGAGAGGGAGGGTTTGGGCGTGTCTTCAAGGGATGGATTGATGAGAACACCTATGCTCCCACAAAACCCGGGAGTGGGATTGTAGTGGCCATCAAGAATCTTAAGCCAGAAAGCTTTCAAGGCCACAAGGAATGGCTTGTATGTGCAACAAGAACCATAAATCAAAGCTTTTCTCTAACTGATTGGTCTTGCTAGGTATTGACTGGTTTCCCCACCCTTTCTGTTGGCAGGCAGAAGTCAATTATCTAAGGCAACTTCACCATGAAAATCTGGTTAAACTTATTGGTTATTGCTCACACGCTAAAAACAGGCTTCTAGTTTATGAGTTTATGCAAAAAGGAAGTTTGGAGAATCATTTATTCAGAAGTAAGTACATTCACTCTAAGCATATTTAGTCTCTCAGTTGTCCCACTTTACTTCCTTATTGATTCATGAATCCTGATATTTGAGTAGTTTTTATACACCAAGGCAGAGAGTATGATAAAGACATTGTGAATGAATTTCATGAGTTATGGCTGTAAATATTTCAGGGATAACTGGAATATGATGTGCTTGATGCTTTCGAAGATTATTATTGTGATTATTTGGTTTTGATTCCTGATATTTGAGTTTTTCTTTTTTATATTTTAAAAACTATTTCACAACACCGAAGGTGGGAGAAGGGGCTGTGGAGGGAAAATTGGCCTCAGCCAGGTTTGATCCTGGGATGTGGCTATAGCAGCCATCTAATTTGAATAGTATCTTTTAATTCACCAAAGACAAAGCGTAATAATAAAGCAACTGTGACTTGATATAGATATATGAGCACATGCTCTGTTATAAGTGGGATATCTTTTAGGCAGTAGATTTCTTGGGCAAATCTTAAAAAATGGTTATAATTCTGTGGTGGTATGTTAGGGTCGAGCCAGAACAACAACCAAACCCAAAAAAGGGAGAGAAGGGTCTATGGGTGTACTATAGGAAAAGAAAAAGGGTCAACTTGTAACAGAATACTAGGCGGGTGGAAAAGTTAGTTAGGAGAATGATTGTAACTCATATAAATAGGCCCTAGAAAATATAGTAGGGCATGTGAGTAGATGAACAGATTGTTACTGGATCTTTGCCAGTGTAAAGGAGAAAGCTCCTTGGAGATACTCGTGTGTACCCTGATTCTTGGGTTGTGTACCCATTACCGCAATAAAGAAGTATTCTTTCGATTCAATTCCCTCTATTGTGTGAACTTCCATAGTTGTGGTTTATTCTCTCCTATCTCAGAAAGAGGATCCTAACAATTTGGTCCGACCTGCCGGATCCGAAGGTGAGGAAGAAGATGGATGCAAGACTTGTAGCTTTGGAATCCTTGGTGGAACTCCTAAAAAAGGTAACCAGCGATCAAGGAGCGCACATTGCTGAAATCAAGAAGAGCATGGAGGGTATGGGAGAAATCAAGGAGATGTTGGCGAACTGGATGAAGAAGCAAGGGATCGCTGCTGATGAGGAGGATACCAGCAGCAAGAAGGGACCAGAAGATGAGACCAGAAGTGGCGGGCCCGAGGATGAATTTGAAAACACCCGTTCTTGGGTAAAGAAGGTGGAGCTTCCAATCTTTGAGGGTAATGACCCACTGGGCTGGGTGGCTAGAGCGGAGAAGTTCTTTGAAGTGCAGCAAGTCAAACCTTCAGAGAAACTGAGGTTAGCCTTTATCAGCATGGAGGGCAATGCTGTTCACTGGTTCCGGTTTTGGCACCAGAAAGCCAAGAACCCATCTTGGAATGAGTTCGCAGCAGCTTTGTTGAGGAGGTTCGGAGGAAATGGCAGGGGGACAGTATTCGAGAGGTTAGCGACGCTGAGACAAACTGGGACAGTGGCAGACTACGTCCAAGAATTCAAGCTACTGGTGGCTCAAGCGCCTACAACACCTGAGGAGCAGTTACTAGGTTACTTCTTGGCGGGGCTCCGCCGTGACATTAGGGGCCAAATTCGACCCTATGACCCCCAAGAATTGACCCGAGCGATGGAGGTGGCGTGCGATATTGAGGAGGCAATAAGGGAGGTAAGGAGCTGTGGGGTTTCGCATACTCGAAATGCAAATTCTGGGTTCCGGTTCCAAGGAGGGAGCGGTATTGTATCACGGGCTTCGTCGTCTGGAGGTGCGAATAGTGCCCAAGCGTCCAATAACCAGTGGCGCAACTCACAAAATGGGTCGAGCTCTTCGATGTCCTCTGTGACCAAACCAGGTGGGAGCGGACTTTCTAGACAGAGTAGAGGTACTCGAACCCTTCCATACCAAGAATTTGTCAAAAGGAGGGAGGAGGGACGCTGTTACCAATGTGGAGTGGCCTTTGGGCCAGGACACCGATGCCCAGAAAAAAGTATGAGGATGGTAATCTTGGCCGATGATGAGCAAGTGAATGGCGAGGGAGAGATTATAAGAATGGAAAATGAGGCAGAAGATGAGGAAGAAGGCAAAGAAGTGCTTGAGACAGTATGCCAGTGGATGGATCTCTCTATATGTTCTGCAGGGGGGCTGACCCAGCCTCAAACGATGAAGCTTAGAGGCAAACTACAGGGGGACGAGGTATTGATCCTAATTGACAGTGGGGCAAGCCACAACTTTGTATCCAACAGATTAGTACGCAGACTGGGGCTCAAAATAGAAGCCACAAAGCCATATTATGTAAGGTTAGGAGATGGGAACCGCAAATCCACGCAAGGATGTTGTCAGAACTTGAAACTGCTACTGGGAACGTATGAAATGGTAGGCGATTTCTTTCTATTTGAGTTGGGAGGAGTGGATCTAATTTTGGGAGTAGCATGGCTGATAACCTTGGGGGAAATTAAGGTGAATTGGAGGACCTTGAGTATGTCATTTGTCCATCAAGGCCAGAATGTTGCAATCCAGGGAGATCCTAGTTTATCTAAAGCAGTGATTACTTCGAAGGCACTGCAGAAACTAGCAGAGGAGGAGGTTGAGATGATATCCATGTTATGGGTGGTTGAGAAGGAATGTGGGAAACAGAATGATTTAGCAGCTGACCAAGAAAAACAATTGCAGGAGGTGCTGGCAGAATTTGCTATAGTTTTCCAGGGGCCTAAGAGTTTACCACCACCCAAGGAGGTGGATCACAGGATCCCCATGAAAGCAGGGGTAGATCCAATTAATGTGAGGCCTTATCGCTACCCCCACTTACAGAAAAATGAGATAGAAGCTCAAGTAGCCGAGATGCTATCATCTGGGATCATCAGACCAAGTAATAGCCCCTATTCCAGCCCGGTAATCTTGGTCAAAAAGAAAGATGGGAGCTGGCGGTTCTGTGTAGACTATCGGGCTCTAAATAAAGCCACGGTCCCAGATAAGTTCCCAATTCCAGTCATAGAAGAGCTGCTGGATGAGTTACATGGGGCTAACTACTTTTCTAAAATAGATCTAAAGGCAGGGTATCACCAGATCAGAATGCATGAACCTGATGTGCCAAAAACAGCATTCAGAACTCACCAAGGGCACTATGAGTTTCTGGTAATGCCATTTGGATTAACAAACGCGCCAGCCACTTTTCAATGCGCTATGAATGCCACACTTAAACCCTTCCTTCGCAGGTATGTTTTAGTGTTTTTCGATGACATTCTGATCTATAGTAAGTCGTGGGAAGACCATTTAGATCACTTGAGACAAGTGCTGACTAGATTGGTGGCACACTCGTTCTTCGCAAACTTCAAAAAATGTGACTTTGGCAGAAATAAGGTGGGATACCTAGGGCACATAATCTCTGAAGAAGGGGTTTCGATGGATCCCCAAAAGATTGAGGCCATTTTACAGTGGCCCATGCCTAAGACCCTTAAAGCTCTCAGAGGCTTCTTGGGACTAACGGCTTACTACAGAAGATTCGTTTGCAATTATGGGAAGATGGCCCGCCCATTGACGGATTTATTAAAGAAAGGAAACTTTAAGTGGGATGAGAATAGTAGTAAGGCCTTCAAGCAGCTGCAGCAAGCTGTTACCACAGCCCCCGTCTTGTCTCTGCCTGATTTTTCAAAACCATTCTCCATAGAATGCGATGCTTCAGGAAAGGGAGTGGGTGCTGTCCTAACTCAAAACAAAAAGCCAATTGCCTATTTTAGCAAAGCATTGGCAGATTCCTCTCTCTCTAAATCAGTTTATGAAAAGGAGCTAATGGCTCTTGTCTTAGCCATACAACATTGGAGACCTTATCTGTTGGGACAGAAATTTACTGTATACACTGACCAGAAAAGTTTGAGACATCTACTTGAACAGCGGATTACAACTCAGAACCAGCAAAATTGGCTGGCCAAACTGTTGGGGTATGAATTTGACATTGTGTATAAGGTAGGAGCTTCAAACAAGGTTGCAGATGCTCTATCTAGAAGAGAGGAAGACAAGGAGTTGCAGGGCATTTCTAGACCGTTTTGGCAAGACATAACAGCAATAGATGAAGAGGTTCAGAGGGATCCAGCTCTAACAAAAATTCGGGAAGAGTTGAAGGAGGATCCAGATTCTCACCCTCCATATACCCTGGAGTAGAACAGGTTATACTACAAAGGGAGGCTGGTCTTATCAGCGTCTTCAGCATGGATTCCAAAACTACTGCAGGAATTCCACACTTCCCCCATGGGAGGACACTCGGGTATCTACCGGACATATAGAAGAATAGCTCAATCTCTTTTCTGGGTCGGTATGAAGGGAGAAATCACGAAATTTGTGGCAGCTTGTCATGTGTGCCAAAGAAGCAAATATCAAGCATCATCCCCCGCAGGGTTGCTGCAGCCTTTGCCAATCCCAAATGCTATTTGGGAGGAAATTAGCATGGATTTCATTATAGGATTGCCCAAGTCCAAAGGGTCTGATGCTATACTAATAGTGGTGGATAGATTAAGCAAGTACGGGCATTTTGTTGTAATTAAACACCCATACTCTGCTAGGTCCATTGCTGAGATTTTTGTTAAAGAGATAGTTCGACTGCATGGAGTGCCTATCTCTATTGTCAGTGACAGAGACCCCACTTTCATGAGTCATTTTTGGCAAGAGCTATTCAAATTGCAGGGTACTTCGCTAAAGATGAGCACAACATATCACCCGGAATCAGACGGGCAGACAGAAGTACTTAACAGAACACTAGAAACCTACCTCAGATGTTTCTGTTCAGAACAGCCCAAGACCTGGACAGACTTCATTCCATGGGCAGAGTACTGGTATAATACCAGTTACCAGGGTGCTGCACATTGCACACCCTTTGAGGTGGTATATGGTAGACCCCCGCCTTCATTGGCTAGGTTCGTACCAGGAGAAACTCTGGTGGAAGCTGTTGCTCAGGATTTGATGGACAGGGACGAAGCATTGAAACAGTTAAAGTTCCATCTGCAAAAGGCCCAGAATCAGATGGCTCATTATGCGAATAGGCACAGGAAAACATCTCAGGTTCAGCCAGGGGACTGGGTATATCTAAAGATCAGGCCTCATCGACAAACCTCTATGCCTACTAAGCTACATCCTAAACTCTCCGCAAGATACTATGGCCCTTATTTGGTTCTACAACAAATTGGAGCCGCAGCCTTTAAATTGCAGCTTCCTGAACAAGCACGTATACACCCAGTCTTCCACGTGTCACAACTTAAAAAGGCTGCAGACAACCACCCAGTGGAAACAGACCTTCCAACAGAGTTACAAGGCACCACAGAGAGCTACAAACCCCACCACATTCTGGGTAGCCGCATAGTTACTAAGTATGGCACAGAAATTCCTCAAGTTCTGGTGCATTGGCATGGAAAATTACCAGAAGAAGCCACCTGGGAAGATACGTCGCTCATCCGAGACCAGTTCCCAGAGTTCAACCTTGAGGACAAGGTTGTTCACCAAAGGGGAGGTATTGTTAGGGTCGAGCCAGAACAACAACCAAACCCAAAAAAGGGAGAGAAGGGTCTACGGGTGTACTATAGGAAAAGAAAAAAGGGTCAACTTGTAACAGAATACTAGGCGGGTAGAAAAGTTAGTTAGGAGAATGATTGTAACTCATATAAATAGGCCCTAGAAAATATAGTAGGGCATGTGAGTAGATGAACAGATTGTTACTGGATCTTTGCCAGTGTAAAGGAGAAAGCTCCTTGGAGATACTCGTGTGTACCCTGATTCTTGGGTTGTGTACCCATTACCGCAATAAAGAAGTATTCTTTCGATTCAATTCCCTCTATTGTGTGAACTTCCATAGTTGTGGTTTATTCTCTCCTATCTCAGAAAGAGGATCCTAACATGGTAACTGGGATTTGGTTTGTTGCTTAATATAAAACAATGATCAAAATATGTGCAAAATGGCTTCTTGACTCTTGTTTCTGGAAAATTTGCAAGAATATTATTTCCAGAAATAGTTTTTGTCTTTTAGATGATTTCAAGTCCTGCCATGTTCATTTAGATGATTTTCAACTGATCCAGAAAATGGCAGGACTCAAAAAAATTTCATGTTTTTATTTTCTAAGTATTTCCTAATTCCATCTCTTTAACTGTCTTCACTTGTCTAAATAAAGCACAATGCTTTGTTGATTTTGAATCAAGCAATAAATGCAGTGATCCACTGAGTACAAGAGTACAACATATTGATTTTGAACTGAGCCACAATCTCTTTTTATTCAGAATACCTTAAATTTTGTTTTTTTATTTCTGCAGAAGGTGTTCAACCCATAGCTTGGGTTATACGGATCAATATAGCAATTGGTGTTGCAAGAGGATTAGCATTCTTACATTCCCTTGATGCAAATGTTATCTATCGTGATTTAAAGGCTTCCAACATCCTACTTGATTCAGTATGTAACACTGAGTTTGATTTGTGGATCTGTAAATAAGGACTATGTCTGCTGTTTTACATGTAAGTTTCCATTCTGAAAGAGTAGCACTAAAATTTATGCAGGATTTCAATGCAAAGCTTTCGGACTTTGGATTGGCAAGAGATGGTCCTACTGGAGATAACACTCATGTTTCAACCAGAATAATTGGAACTCAAGGTTATGCTGCACCAGAGTATGTTGCTACAGGTAGATTTGCTTTTCTATTAAATCTGAGTTGCTTTGTCTTGGTCAAGGTCAAAGTGTTAGGTTCTGAGCTTTTGGAGATTAAGGGGCAAGATTATTGAAGGGAGAGGAGAGAGGAGACAGCCCATTGTTCCTTACTTTTGTTTTACCTTTCTTATATATATACTGGTGTAAATCAAAATCAATCTGATGCGAATGAATAACTCTTTGTAGGATGAGTTTCTCATAAAATCTACTTTTGGATTAAAAGTTTTTATCATGCAAATAATACTCACATAAGATTTCATGTAATCCAATATTATTTTCTATTCCATCCATGTGTCTTAAAATTATTGTAAAATGTACTTTTTTTAAAAAATAAAAATATCAACCACTTGATCATATACTTATTCTTGTTTAAATTTTCTATCAGTTATGCAAGAACTACATATAATAATTAGTTACAATTTAACATTTGAATCATCAAAATAATTTTCTATATAAAATTATTGAGTGGTTTTAGTGTATCACCTATCAAGTCTTACACTAGTCTATAGTTTCAATTGATTCCCACTCTCTCTCTCTCTCTCTTATATATATATTATAATTAATTTGGAGTAGTATGAAATCAAACTAGTTCACTACAGTATTGGGGAGGTATGAGAGACCAATTGTCTGTTACTTCTGAGTAAAAATAAAATAAAAAATAGAAAGTTAAAATGAAGAAGTCAATAGCGAAAATTAAAGAAAGTAAAAATAAACCTCTTTAGAACTCTTGAGAAGCTTCTACATATTATCAGACTACTATTAAATGCCCTGAAGCAGGGTTTGAGGGGTTCCTTATTTTCTCTCGGCATATTTTCTGTATGTTTAGTGCCTAGTTACTTTCATCCTTATCTTGCACCTAGTTAAAATTATTTTAAAAGTATCTTTATTATTTTGTTTTGTCTTAAAAGTATCTTTCTTGATGAGCCTATCTTTTGTCTCTTTTATAAGTTGGCTTTTGATTAAACAGGTCATTTGTCCCCATGGAGTGATGTATACAGCTTTGGCGTTGTCTTGTTAGAGTTACTAACAGGAAGGCGTGCAGTAGAAGATGGATTTTCAGAAGAAACTCTGGTGGATTGGGCAAAGCCCTTCCTGAGTGATAGCAGACGAGTTTTGAGAATCATGGATACTAGGTTGGGTGGTCAATACTCCAAGAAAGGAGCCCAAGCTACAGCTGCACTTGCATTGCAATGCCTGAACACAGATCCCAAATATAGACCACCTATGGTTGATGCTCTAGCAGCATTGGAAGGACTCCATTCCTCAAATACAATCCCAAGGACCCCAAGATCTGGGACTGAGAATCATTCAACCAAGCATTCTGGTCATTCCCAAAAGTCAAATGGAAATACAAACTAAGTATGAGCTGCTTGTCTTGTTGTTCTGTTTTCTCTGATGAATAGTTCTGCATGCCTACAGTTTTGTGTATTCTAGTTTGATGCTTGCTTTTACAGAGAAAAGAACAATAGAATGCTACGTTATACCAACAAATGCTTTGTTCTTTCAATTCTATGCCTAAGTGAAGAATTGCCATCTATGCGGGGGGCAAGGTATATTTTTCAGGTTTTTATTCACTGCAAAGCATTACATTGTGGAAGCAGCTGGACTCTTGTGATATTGTATGAATGTTCTGAGCTTTTAAAGTGGGTAATGTTACATATACAAAATTTAGAAAAACTAAAACTTATACCTTTTGCATATTAGATTCTCTTCGGTAGAAAATTATATCAACATTTTTTTTACATAGGTTTATATACAGTCTAATGGCTCTATCTATTAATTGTGTGTGCATTTTTTTTTGCCTTCAAAAGTTACCTTTGCGAAAAAGGAAAAAAGAGAGAATTGAAAAACAGAAGGTAAATGCTTTCATTTAATTTAGTACGAAGACATCAGCTGAACTTAAACATGATTAGTTCCTTTCTTTCTTCACTTGTGTTGCTGCCACCAATCAAAAGAATGTTAGCAAGGCCAACCCACTTGGTCTGTATGTAATGGTATAACTTCCAATTTCTCAGGTCTAACATGACTTTAAGGAGGGGGCACCAATCATGTTTCTTATTTATCCTTTGTGGGTTTTTGTGATCAATGGACCTGCTCTCAGACAATGATGTCTTCATTATTGAAGATCAGATCAAAACTGTCATGGTAATCCTTGGCTTCAACACACATGCTAATTTGTTTGGGCATTACTCCGGTACCCATTTTTTTTTTAGGATACCGGTACCCAGGGTGAGTTGTCTAACATTCATTAGTTGTTATTTATATTTAATAGACTTTCTAACATTTATTGTGAAACCAACAGTCAATAAATGATTGATAATTCACTCTGGGTACCAAACCCATCAGGGTACCATAGCAACTCCCAATTTGTTTTTATAAAAAAAGTAACAACTATTTTATGTTTTGATGCAATATTTGAGAATTTTGTTTTAAATGTTTGGATATTTTAATTGTTATAAAGATATTTTTTTTAGAAGTATAAAAATCTAGTTAAAAAAAGGCACAATTTTAGTGTTTCACCTTTTTTTACAAAAAACCAATCAAAATATACTAAAATATTAAAAAAAAAATACATTCTTTTTTTTTATAAAAAAAATACATTTAAACGAGCACTATATCGTATTTCCAATCAAGATCATTACAAGATGAGGCGTATTGTATGCGGCTGAGATCTAGTTTGAAGTTTGCAACTAGAGTAAGGGTTCTCTAATCAAGCAGCAACAAAGTGAAAATTAAAATATGGCCATCCTTGTACCAACACAAAAAAAAAAAAAACAAGATATGGCATTCCTCTCCATTTTACGTTCCCTTTCATCTTGTACTACCAAGCAGTGGTAAAGGGTAGATAGACCACTAGCGCCACAAATTATTGGGGAATCCAGAATTTTAATTTAATTTCATAACAGATTGATTGAAGACTAAGAATCTTTTGGCATATGTTTGATGCATTAGGCAGCAATAAAAATATATAGGATACCAGAATCTCATGCAGAATTGGCTCGAGGCTTAATCAAGGCTGTACATTATGGGCAAGTACTTTATTAACTACTAAAGAACAAAGGCAAGTTGATATTTTCAGCCTTCACATTACAATGGAAACAGTAAGTTACAAAGCAATATACTAGTGTGAAACTAAAGAAAACAAAATTCAGTACAAGGTTGTATCCCAGAAACAATATCAGCTAGAAGAGCAGCTTGTTACCCATCTTGAAGCATACTGCTTTCATTCACACAATACTGCAGAGGGATCTAAGGCATAAAATGAACAACTAAAAATGATTGAGAGGTTCTCTCCGTTTTCGTGGTCCCCTTATGACGTAAGGACCAAACATTACGTTAGGTGCTTCATAAAGGCTTCCAGGCACTTCAAGTAATCATAATATGAAGGTTTCTCCGATACTTTTTTTTTTTTGTGAGGATATCAGTACTCTTTCACAATTAATGATCAATATTTAACCACATGTCTTATTTAGTTTAAACATAATTATTTTATTTATATTTTATTCAAGGGAGACACGTAACTAAATATTAACCATTAATTACTAGGGATACTGGTACCCTTATAAAAACAAAAGGTACCGAAGGAATCTCCTATTTATAATCTACAATCCATAGAGGGCCATAACTTTTTCTCAATAACTCTATCTATTAATATGTCTGATCTTTCTATCGATCACTTCTTATCAAGTACCATCTTATCAGAGCATGGCCAAATCACAACACCAATACCAGTCATGATAAGAAAATGCTTTTACTGCTGCCAACCATACTGTTGGTTCCGGTTTCCACTCATCATGTTTGAGCCACGACCAGCAGCTGACCCACCAAATGGACCACCTTGGGGATAATTTGGAGCTCCAACTCCATAGCCACTGCCACCTCCACCACGAGGACCACCACCAGGCATTCCACTAGACCCATAAGGTGCCCCCCGCCCTTGAGGAGGATATGGCCCACTAGCATAACCACCACTTCCTCCTCCTTGAGCTCCACGATTTGGGTGATTATATCCCCCACCAGGGGGATATCTTCCTTGCCCACCAGAGGGACCTCGAGGCTTCCCGTAATGATGGCTAGGTCCTGCAGCAACTGTGGGTTGAGAGCCATGAATTGGATGGTTAGGTCCTGGCCGCATTTGGCCATGTTGTTGCCCAGGCTGCTGAATAGGGGGAAGACGAGTATGCGGCTGTGAGTGCTGCATTTTCTGACGCTTGGCATTTTCTTCATGTTGCCGTTGCTGCTGGCGTTTTTTCTTTGTCTGAAACTCATGTGATGACTCATACTTGGGCAAACTAAGCCAAACATAAGAGAAGTAGTGAGTTGAAGAAATAGACCAGAAAATGAGTAGTTGAATAGAAACAACAAAGAAAATTTAAAAGGGAAGGAATAGAAGGGATAGGCATTTAATCCTATCAAGATCACATACTTTCAAGGAAAAATAAGATTTTGAAATAAAAACTCAAGTGCATGGGAGGTCATACCTCTTGGGATCACATGGTAATGGGTCAGTCCAGAAATACTCAGCATCAAGCGCATCCTTGGCAGTAATTCTCTATATAGTAAGAAATCAAATTGACAAACAAATATTAGGATGCAGATCATGAACAGAATTATTCATCATAAAAGCATATGTCCCAGTGTTGAATAATAATATTATCATTGGATTACACCAAAAAACAACACAAGGTACTTCGTATTTTAAAACTGACAAATGCATAAATACATTTACTTTTCAAAATAGTCTCACACCAACATTATGCCATCAATTCTTTATTTTTTCACCATTTTGATCACAAAACTTAAGCCACTCAGAAACAAAACCAGATGTATACCATTTTTATCATAAGCTCAAAAAGAGATTTGTCAATATCTAAGATATATAATAATTACTATAACAACAATAGTAGACACAATTAACCTTATTAAATTAAAATAGGTTGAGTAATATAAGATAGAACTGGAATACCAGGTACTTGAAGCACATAAAATAGCAATTCAATATTTTTTTAGCAATTAATAGATCTGACCCACAAGTGATGAAATGATACCTGAGCAGGATCAAGTGTCAGCATCTTCTCCAACAATTCCAAAGCATGACGATCAAAACTATAATTCAAGTCATAGGGAGAAAAGCTATTCAAATATAAAATAAACTCATAGAAAATGCAACATATGATGACGTTTTTTTATTTTTGGATAAAAAGTCATGTATGATTGCTGATGCTCATGCTCTGATACTTACTGTCTGAAAACTTCCCTCAGACGTCTTTTCATTGGTCTCGTTGGCTTAAATTGATTATACCAAGGAGTCTTAGAAACACCAGGCCAGTTCACCTCATCTGGTGCTCCACACAGCTCAAAAATCTTATTTAGTTGTTCTGGCTACAATAATTACAAGGAAAACATGCATTACATTTAAGCTGTACAAAAACGAATTACCATAAGGATTGGATATACACCGTGGGCCATACATAATAAGAGCAAGACCTGGAATGAATGTAAGAAATAACTAAATTTCTGAAAAGTATTGAGCAGGTTTGATCCAACAATCTAGCCATTGTCGCTAGCATGCCATCTAGCCGCAATGAATAATATAAAAATCACTTTCAGTAAAATGGATCTAATGGAAACACATAAACATCATTGATCTTCCAAATAAAATGAACATTTTCAGAGCTAAACCATTATTTAGATTGGCACCACAAAAAGGCCATAACTCTGAAGCCACTTTGATGAAAACAGAAAGGCTATGTACAGATTGTGGCTCGGAGATGTTTACAATATTCAGATAATGAAATATGGCACCAAGAATTTAGAGACAGAATAAGAACAGCCAGAAAGTAATATAAACAATCTATTCTTCCAGCCATTATTGCATAGCTGTACGGCACAATATACAAGATGAAACCATACCTGGCCTATAAACAATATCACATCAATCACTCACAACTCTGACTCTAATTTCTCTCAAGTATCATATACAGAATATACTAACCTCATCTTTTCCAGGAAAGATAGGCTTCCCATGAAGAAGCTCAGCAAAAATGCACCCAACAGACCACATATCTACAGCTGGCCCATACTTTGTTGTCCCTAGCAGCAACTCGGGGGGTCTAAATATGTAATGAAAAAATCAATAGGGGCACAGGCCAATTTAATAACACCCCTCTCCCAATTGAACTTTGTCAGGCCAAAATTAAAACCAAACTCTAGTGTGATGACAACAGTGACAACAATTACCTGTACCATAATGTAATGACACGATTCGTAAGATTTGCATTGTGGTCATTAGAAAATGATCGTGCCAGTCCAAAATCTGCAAGCTTCAGATTACCTTCATTGTCTATAAGAAGATTTGAGCCTGCAGCAGAACAAAATACATCAAATAGGAGCGATAGATTCACCAAGATCTAAAATCAAAATCTTGCTCATGTAACACTTTGGAAGGAATAAACAAAAAAGCACCTTTGATATCACGATGAAGTACTTGATTTACATGACAGTAGTGAAGCCCCGTCAAAAGCTGTCTCATGTAACACTTTGGAAGGAAAAAGCAACTAAGGCATCATTAAAATGAACAGCTGTTAATATATGAAATAACACTTAATATTAACAAGAATACCTTAATTTGGGGAACTGTAAATCTCATCCCAGGTCGGTCAGCAAGACCTGTCAAATCATGGTCCATGTACTCAAAGACCATATAGATGCCACCTTTATATTTGTTACCATCTGTGCAATCCCAAAAGAAAAAAGAAAAGCAGATGAAGTAGGATACTATGGAACTAAGAGAATCCAAAGGGAGGTGATGGATATATTCACACAGTCAGAAAAAGAAAGCATATTATGTGCTACTGTCTAATTGTAAATGAAGTAATCGGCTAATAACATGGAAATGAATAACTAGCCTGGCTTCCCTTGTTCATCTTTCTCAGGGCCTGTAAAACGAATAGAAATGAATAAAACAATCTTTTTAAGGCCTAAATCATTTTGATAACAGAACACATTTAGATAATGAAAAACTGTACCTGGAGAAGTCACAATTTCTTTGAGCTTAATCACATTTTCATGGTGTAGTTTCTTTAAAATTTTGATTTCACGTATAGCAGTTATAGGAAACTGCAATGGCAAAATTTACAGTACAATTCAGAGAGAAACTCATAATACAGAAACAGTAACAGATTGCTACTGCAACTTCTGATTTAGGTCCACTGAATTGCACACACAATCAAAAGTTCAAAAATGCAGCAGAGACAGAACCAGGATATCACAAATGAAGTACCAATACATTATCTTATATGTTATGCATCCATAATCTATTGAACAATGAAACATTCCTCAAGGTGATGAAAAATATACCCCCTCTCTCTCATTGTCCATTCGTATTTTCTTCAGAGCAACAATTTCACCCGTTTTTATCTCTCTAGCCATGTAAACCTGACTGCAAGTATAAACATATTAAGGTATAGATCAGTTCCCTTCAGACAATATCAGCAATGAAGTGGAAACAATATTTTCTGGAATATAAAGTAGGAAAATAATCCCTTCCTGAAGGAAATTTTTTAAAACATTTCAAGGATGTCATAGAAGCGGGAACAAATGTCAAAAGATGAAAAAAAAAAGTGTGAATATGTGAAAGAAGGCTAAAGTTTTTGTTGAGAGTCCCACATTGGATAGTGATATGGCCTTAATAGTGTTTATAAGTGGGGAGCAATCCTCACTCCATAAGCTAGCTTTTGGGGTTGAGTTAAGCCCAAACCCAAATTCTAAGATGTTAGAATATCTCAGAATATCTTCAGGGTATTTTAACAGTTTTCTAGCATTTTAAGGATGCGATAGAATTGGGATTCGAAACAGAAATTTCACAAGAATAGCAGCCAAAGAAACCAGAAAGTATAAAGAAATAACTGGGGCACAAGAGTCAAATAAAATGCCACCTCAAAGCACCCAATTTCTGCAAAACCCTTGTAAGAAAAACCCTGTCAAAGGAGGATTGCTGTTCCATTTTCTTTTATTGTCCTGCATATGATGCTATACTCTATAGCTGTTTCCAATATGATGATTGCTTCACTGATCAAAAGTTTCCGATTGATATAGCTACATGCTCATAAATCAAGGGCTCTAAAAATCCCATGTTCAAGTCGTATTCAAGTTCAACCTAGCCCAAAAGTATCTCTCCAAAAATTCCAATAGAAATATCTTTTGTAATTAAGCACGTGATAGGCAATAAGTAAAGCATAAGCAACCAAATAGGAAACTCTCAAAATAAACAAAATAACTTTATTTCTGTCAAAATTTAAAAGCACTCTGTTAGGCCTCCCATCATGAATGTGTATAGGAGGAAAAGAAAGAATGGACACATGGCAGATGTAGGAGAGGCTGATCAAGGGAATAACAATATAAGGATGATGAGAGCAGGGACTGAGAAGGAGGGCGTGGGAGTGAGTGAGTGAGGGGGAATAACAGAATAACAGAATGGCCACGTGGCTGTAGATGAGTGGTGTGTGATTTGAGGTATCAGGAGGGAGGGGTATTTGAGTAGGGAGTGAAGAGTTGGGTGGCATTCATTGGGTGTTTCGTTTTCTCTGGTTGGTTAAGTCTGAGAGAGAGTGTTGTGCTCTTCTCAGCCGGTTGTTAGGTTTTTCTCCATCTTGTAAGGAGCTTGCTCCATCCCAGTGTTACTCAATTAATTCACAGTCTCACACTCAGTCTCTATTTGTTGAGTGTCTTCCTTCATTGTTTTACCATTTGGTGCATTTACTGGTTTATTCTCTAACACAGTCTACATAGACTTCCACGTAATTGAACTAGTCCTTAAGCTAGGAATGCTAGAATCAACAGAAATGGGACTTGGAATGTAATTTTGACTAAAAAGGAGGCCCAGTCCACAAGGCTCTCACCATTGTGGGGTTTGGGTAGTGTCAGATGTATGCAGCCTCACACCCATAAGTGCAGAGGCTGTTTCAGCGACCAAAACATGTAACCACCAGGTCACAGGGCAATAACCTTACCATTGCATCAAGGCTCACCCTCTTTTGAATGTAGTTTTGACTGACATTATAAGATCAGAAAACTCAAAGTGCTGTGATTAAATGTCCCACCATATGAAAATATAAGATTTCTATCTATTCAAAGTTTTCACAGGCAGCTGCTATCTTTTGATTTTTCTTCACCAAATGACCTTTGAATTTTAGGCAGACCTTGAATGTGTCTAAATAGCATTGTTTGAAATAAAGAGAGATATAGAAGATGTCTTTCAAAATATAAAGTGATAAAAGCTGTGTTATCGATCAAAGTTTATTTATGTTCTTGATAAAATGTTAAACTTGTGAAAGACAGTGTGCTAGCAATAAGGCCATTTTCTTTTAGTCTCCTTTGTTCAATTCTATCAATCAAAGCCAATGTATCAAACGTCAAAAAGTTCCATTCACTGGCTAATAATCCCATAATCCTATGCTACTTCTCCATAGCCGAAAGGCAAAATCTTGATCTCCCACCCTTTACGGGTGTGATTAATGGGAATAATGCATAATTCTGGAAAACCCTGAAATATCAGTGAAACTCCTCTCAGTGCTGCTATCTAGTTAGTATATGGAGGCGAAAGGCTTTCCTAATACACATGAAGCACCAAAATAATCTCCAAGTAGAACTAGAGAACCAATGTTACCATTAAATTCATAAATTTCATCTTACATACTCCTCATTAACAACAAAATTTCTGATAACTCAAAGCTTAAAAACAGAACACACAAATTGTCATGCCAGTCAATCCCCCCAAAAAATAACAACCTATGATAACATGATCAAACATAAGTTGTTGTCCATAACCATAACCACATCACACCAACACAAACAAAAAAAAGGTATAAAAAAAATAAATAAATAAAAAATGGGGCACACATTTCAAAAATTAACCTCTGAACCACATCAAAACAAAAAAAGAAACACAAAACAGAGGCAATATGAAGAACTGGGTATAGTGAAAGATCAGGTTTTGAGAAAAACTAAGACAGACCCATATGTGCCCTCGCCAATTTGCTCCAACTTCTCGAAGCAATCAACGCTTCTGGATCCCCAGGAAGGGGATTCGGTGACGTTGAGCTGCCCTGGGGCTGCCATAGCCATTACTACTCAACCCCAGTTCTTGTTTCTGCTTCAAAAACCCGAAAACCAAACCGGATAAAGAAGATTCGGTGAGAATCGAAAGAGGGTCTGTCTCCTATTACACTATTACTATTACAGCCTCAATATTCTTGCTCGTAGTTTGTGAGTAAAATTTTCTTTCTTTTTTAATCATTCTTTATTTTTAATTGGTATTTTTAGTTGAATTAATTTAATGTAAAAATTAATATTGAAGTATTAATTTAATTTAAAATATAAAAAGTTATTAAAAGATCAAATTAATATTTTATACATCTTTAAAAGACCAAACTTATTTGGAGGACCAATTTAATTTTTTACTCTAATTTATTTTATTGTAAAGAGAAAATTTTCTTTGCATGTCACATGAGAGGCGCCAACAATACTTGGAGTCATCCGCGTGAAAGCGCTAACATGTGTGACACTAATTGCTTTGACATCTCATCTTATACATAAGAAGATATCGGTGTAGTTGGTGTCACCACGAGTGAGGTTTTACTCATACTAACGCCTATATGTGAATAATTCTAATGGCATATTTGAAAAAAAATGTCAATGTGGCAAAAATATATGTACGAGAAAACGGACATTTCTGTAAATATATTAACTTTTAAAGTAACATTGGTCATTAAACAGTATTTCTTTACCTTGTTCTTTTTTATTTTAATAATTAAATTTTAATAAAATGGTTCAATAACAATATGAACAATTTTCTTCTTAAATATTTGGATTGCTCAAAGTTTATGCCAATTTCCAAAATTTGTAAAAATTTAAATTTGATCTATTAAAGTTTTTTAATATTAGTATATTATTAAAAAAAAATTAATCCATTGAGCTTAAACAATTTTATTGATTTGACCATAAATAATTGAAAGATAATGTAAATAGATTCACAATAGATTAAAATTAAACCCTTGACTTAATTAGTTAAATTCTTTATAGCAACCATAAAAACTTGGGATAAAATTCATTTTTTTGTTAATATAAGGGAAGAATTTGTTATCGCAAGGAGTCTTTCAAGCTCAAAAGAAAACTCTACTGACATGTATAAGACTGGTGATATTTTATGGTACCAAATGTTAGACAGTAAAGTACCTATAAGAGTATAAGTTAAGAGTTATGAAGATGAGAATGTTGCAGTGAATGAGTGGATATATAGGAAAAGATAAGATAAAAAAATTAATGTATTTTGAGAGAAAATTAAAGTAACACCTATTAATGAAAAGATTACAAAATCTCGCTTAAGATGATTTGGGGGTGAGAGGAGAAGATTAATAGAAAATCCATTAAGATGAGTTGATCATATTAAAGATAATCCAATAAACGATGTAAAGAAAGATTAAGGAAAAAACTCTAAGTGAAACTATCAAAAAAGACTTTAACCTAAATGGTCTTTCCAAAAATATGAATTATAATAGAGCATAATTGCATGATCATTTGATCTATTTAATTGACCCCACTTAGTAAAAAAATGGCTTTTGTTATTGTTGTTGTTATTGTAATAATAAGAGAAGAATTTAGTAAAGGAACACCTTTGGTCATATAACTCACACAACATAAATCTAAAGGGTTGCTTAATAGTTAATAAGGTATACTTCCTACTTTGATTATTCAATTTCGAATTTTGTGCTAGTACATAGGAGAATTATTCACCTAAATGCACCATGCCCACGTGGAGTGTGTGTGTGTGAATAACTTCTTGTAATGTTAAATTTCATTAATCCAACCATTGAATTGAAAGTTCTTAAAAAGTAGATCAAGCCCATAAAATTTCATAGAATTTAAAAATCAATTGCTATTTCATTTAACTACTTTAATTTAACGTATAATGTGCTTCTTAAAATATAATTAAGAAAATGTTGACTATAATATTACATACATATGAATGTTTGATTTATCTTAAATTTAACGTGCATTATCTTCACAATAATGTTATATAATTCAATAGTTAGATTGATAAAATTACAATTTTACGAAAAGTTATTCAATAGTATAAGTTTACAGAACTTATTCTTGGAGTAAGTTGATTCTCACTTTATACTATATATAATGTGTGTGTGTGTCTATATATACATATATGAGAGAGAGAAATCAACTTATATTGGTGTAAGGTTTGATCACTCTTACATCACTTAATAATTTTTTATTAGATAACATTTTCACAAAATCGGCCGTTAGATTTGAAAGCTCCTATTATGTAACTTATGAAAATTTACACATTAATTCGAAATTGTTTTGAGATTAATTGACATACATCAAGAATAACGTAATATAAACTTTTGAAATATATGAAAATATAAACTATTTGATTACATTCTAATTTATATTCAATTTTTTTCAAAATTTGACACCAATGATCAAAATAATGAATAATTATAATTTAATGATTGGATCGATAAAAAGTATACTCTATAAAAAAATATTGACTGGTGTATATAGATTAAGTTTTATATCAGTGTAAAATGATCCCTCTATATGTGTGTGTGTATGTGAGTGCGCGCGCGTGGATCTACTTATTTTAAAAGTAAATCTTGATATACTTATTTCATTATATAACTTTTTATAAACGTTGAATTCAATTAATTCAACTATTAAATTAAAATTTTTCATGAAGTAAATCAAGCTCATAAAATTTAAAAATTAATTGAGACTTCATCAAACTACTTATTTTAACGTATGATATCCTTTTTAAAATATAAATCAATGTTGAATAAAATTAGCTATGTATAAATATATGATTTATCTTTAATTTGGTATGTGTAATCTTCACGATAATATCTCATATATGATTTAACGTTTGTATTGATAAAATTAAAATTTCATAAAAAAATTATTTAATGGTATATATAAGAGTATGTTTGAATTAACTATAGAAAAAAGATTATATTAAAAATTGATTATGCATATAATCGATTTTTAAAAATGTCAATTATGAGAAAATTAATTTTTGTTTAGATATGTTAATTCACAATCGATTTTAAGACAATTTTTTTATTGGATTGTATAAAAAAATCGCTTTTATGTATTAAATTATCAAAAAATATATGAAATGATTGAAAAATTTATTTAATTGAAGCTAAAAGAATATTTACCTACCAAAACTTTCAAAATAAACCAAAATCACTTAATCAAAAGCTCAAAATAAAAGCTTTTCTAAAAAAATTATTTTAGTTAATGAAAAAATAAACTTAATTTATAATCAATTTCACACACTTTAAACAAACAAAATAACTTTTTAATAAAATAATTTTTAATTAAAAAACGGTTGTTTTGAGAGAGAAAATTAGTTTCCCAAACATGCTCAAAATGTACAAGGGTTAATCCTAAACTAAGTGAATCCCATCCAAAAAAAATTATGCCTACTCACGCATATGGCTGCAGGTTGGTTTGGGTTAATGGAGTTTGCGGCCCACTAAGCATTCCTCCCTATGATTTTTTGTTATCCAAGCTAGTCTTCCTCTTATTATTGTGAGTTATATAAATTAAATACTTTCTTAACTATTAGGGTATCTATAAAAATTAGTTAATAGTGACAACCATCATTCAACTTTATTTGTTTTTGATAAAAAAGGAACCAAGGCTCAAGAAGAAATTACACAGTACTGAACTGGGAGTAACTCCCATAACATCATTAATGACAAAAACTTTCGAGTTAGACGATATATTAATTTCTGTTATGGGGACTTTTACGTCAGGTCTATCTCCAATATTTGTGTTGATTTGCAGCAGCAAATATCCTAACTTATGCTTATAATACTATATATATATACTGTATTAGAATTATCTGTTGGATAGAATTTTGTGTCATTTCAGTAAAACGGCTTCAATCTAGATTCATTATGGTTGTTCCATTGTTTAGCAATTGCTAAATTTGGATTGATAAACAGTGAATAGCGGAACTTCAAGTTGCATTGTTTGTCTGGTGTGGTTAATTAGTTTACTGTACGTAGGATAATAACAATAGTCGATCAGTGTAATTGCTTGATCCTCTAATTCAGACTCCTCATATTGTTTGGATGGAGGAGTTTGGATGGAGGAATTTAGAGGAAGTGAGGGAAATAATAATTTTTCATTTTAAATTTATATTTTTTTTATTTGATAATTTTTTTAAATGAGATGAATAAAATAAAGATTTATCATATAACTTTCTAATTAAATTTTTTTTTTCACTTTTATAAATATTTTATAATTCTCTCAATTTAAAAATGAGAGATTATCCCTTTAACCTCTTTCAATCTAAACATATCTTAGTGACCTATGCTCAAGTTGTCATTAAATTCATACGATTATGAACCAGTACGAGTCCAATCCCACCTATCCATCTCCGTGTAGGTCACCTTGTACACTTCTCACTACAAACAAGAGTTAATGCTGCTTTTTAGCCTTTGTTTGAATTAAGAGAAAGAAAGTACTTAGGGCGAAAAGAAAATTTTAAAAATTTGAATTTTAAAATTTTTAAAAGAAAGTAAGTAAAAAAGAAAACTTTAGAAACAAAAAATTCAAAAATTTCTCTTCATTTCAAATTTCAAAATTTTCTCTCCTCCCTCATTTTCTTTCCTATCAACCAAACAATTAGTGAGCACCTCCAATAATTTACTTTTTAATACACGTGTTCAAGCAGCATATACCTGTGTTCATGTCCTCTTGAATTATTAACTAACTTTCAACTGGCCTATATCAAAGATGAAACAACATCTTAACTTTGTCCATTCACAATCCTTAAAAATTGCATTCAGTAGTTGAGTTATTGAACACTTTCATGATGTATTTGTTGGGCTTTTGAACACAAGTGGATAGAAAACTTAATGATGAGTCTCTTATATAAATTACATTTTTGTAGGATTGGCCTTTGGAGGGTGTGCATCACGAGTACTTTACGTGTTTCTTCAACCTACTTAGCGCGTTGGGTCCAATAATGAAAACTTGAACAAACAAAGACAATTATGCGTTTGGGGTTACTTTCAGAGTAGGTAACTGCACGTTATATGGCATAGCAAATTATGGCAATAACTCATGCACCCCTATATTTCTAAATTTGGTACTGTCTCTCTGGGGCGGCTGAGGGGCAAATGAGGCTTTTTCTTTATTGAAATTTATATAAAAAAATCATTATAAAATTTTATTCCTCTAACTTTTTTTTATGTAAAATTCTTAATTAAAATTTAATAATCAAATTCTTTTAGTATTTTTTTAGTTGATAATATAGCCAATTGATTTGATAATTTTTGAAATATGTTGATGTTAACTAAGATTTTATTAGTTTTAGTTTTGGAGAACTTTTTTATAAAAGATGTTTTTATGCTAACTTCATTCTAAAATCAATATATGCATTTAAAAAAGAATAAAATCTTCTTATATAATTGAGTATATCGATTGTCCTCATAAATCTAAATTATCAGTATTACAATAGTTATTATTATATTTTAAGGAACATTCAAAATCAATGCAATATTCTTTCAAACTATTATTGACTAGCCACTTGAGCAATTGTCAAGTGGTGGGCTTGCTCCCCACCAAAGGTGAGACAAGCATGTTCCATCTTCATCCCCTCACAAAGACAAAAACAAAAACAAAATTATTGTTGTCTAATGACTTCAACATTTTATAGACCTAATTAGGGAAGTGAGAAATATAGTGGGCATTTTATTAATTAGCTTAACTTTTGCATATTTTTATATATAAATTTTGAAAATGAGATAAATAGTTGAGAATTAATAAGAATGTTGGGTGTGTAAGAAAATAGAAATTTATTAAGCACTTAATATGGAAAGTAAGAAAATATATGAACATTTTATTAATTATTTTAAATTTTTGTATTTTAAAAAAATTATAATTAATATATTACTCTAAAATTATAGATTATAAAATAATTGGGGCCTAAAGCAAGTGTTTTGGTGGCTTTATGCTATTTATATATGGCCTCTCTCTCACACACCCACCCACCCACCTTACATTGGTGTGGTGCATAATAAATGTGTGTGAGAGAAATGTTAGGATTACTTCAGTACCTTTTTTTTTTAGGGTATTGGTATCGAAGGTGAGTTGTCAAATATTCATTAGTTGTTATTTACATTTAATAAACTTTCAAACATTTTATTGTGAAACTAACAGTTAATAAATGATTAACAATTCACCTTGAATACCAAACCTATAAGGATACCATAGCAACTCCTTATTGTGAGAGGTGATAAGAGAAGTGATGAACGTCGAACTATACATATGTGATCGCATTTAAAAATTAATTAAATGTCACATGATTTTATAATCTAATCTTAAACAAACTTGCATGATTCAATGGTAAAAATTTATTACTTTTACTCTTAGAATAAGCTACTTCTTAATAACATTATTAATTTAAGCAAGAAATAATATGAAAGCTATTACCATAAGTGAAGCTTCCCTCTAACCGCCACCATGGGTCACCTCAAACAACAGGCCAGGAAGGACATTGTTGAAGGGTCACTAGCTAGTGATTTTAATATATAGGACTGGCAAACGGACTGAACCGTTGGAAATTAGGTTCTAGATTTTAGTTTAAAGGGAAGCACTGGACTGATCAGTGACTCACTCCATAGGAACTGATCAATCAATTTGATACACTTATGTTAGCTTTGTATTAGGCTTTATTAGATGTTTATTGTGCCCAATATTAGTATTTTAGATGATTTTAATGTTGTTGGGCTTCATTGGACTTTAATGCAAATATTGAATAATTTTCGGATTTTGATGCATTTTGACCTTTCTTCCTTGGTTAGGCCATAACTTGGGACTCGGTGATCCATTTGAGGTGATCTTAGTGTCTTTGGAAAGCTAAGACAATGATATACAAGTTTCATGAAGAACTAAAGAGCTGGATCGGAATTCTAAGGGTCCAAAATATCCCTGCAATGCAGAGTGGGTTTGCTATCACGAAAATCTAGGCAGTGTGCACATATTGGACTACATAGTGAGTTATAGGCCTTCTCTTGGGCTGAAACTTGGCCATTGGAAAGATAAGACCCATATCTCCAACTTCACTGAAGACCATTTAGTCAATAGATGTCGTTTTAGGCATGATAATGAAGCTACAAGTTGGTTTGAATTTGGAAACACGTTCTACCAACCTAACATGAGGTAGGTTCAGTGTTTTTGGCATATCTGGAGTTCTAGACTTCCAAATGGCATGATTCCAATTGCAAAATTTTAAGGAGGCAACTGGCTACAACTTTCATGAAGACCTCCAAGCCAAAATGCATCGTCTAGGTGATGAAAATGAAACTAGAAGTCGGATAAGAGTTGTTGACTAAAAGCCACCAACCATACACTAACCCACCTACCATGCACCAACCCACCAACCATGCATCAAGCTTCCATATTTGACAATTTCCATATTTTTATAGGTTGTATTCAGATTATGTACATGTACAAATTGGCTTCTAGGATTAGTATAAATAGAGCCAATCTCTTTGTATTATAAGAATTCAATTTTAAGTAAGTTTGAAGAAAGTTTGAATATTTGTGAGAGTTTTCTTTCTCTTCTTCTCCATTCTCTTTACAATTTTGTTTTTGTTCTTTTATTTCTGAGTTCTTCCTTCCCATCCATAGAAGGCTAGACTCTCATAATCAATCCAAGGGATTAGCCATCTTGATGTTTAATTTGGAGATCTTGTTTTACTTGTTCATATAGCTTAATTATTATTCAAGTTTCTCTTCTTCCTCTTTTAATTTTGATCTAGATTGCATTGCTTAATTTGATTTGGATGTTTATGTGATAATAACTTTATTATCATGTATTCAAAGAGGATCACATAGAATAAACAATTTATTAAAACTTTTTGATGAATTGTTTAGCTTGGTTAAATTCTTGATCTTAAGTTAATCTATGTTTGGATGGTGCTTACTTTATCTAACCTTGGTTAATTAAATCCTAGATGCTTATCTAGTAGAGGATTCTTGGATCATGTTGAGGCGTCTTGATATGATCTAAGACCAAGAACACGGTTAGCAATTAAGTGAATTCCTTGTGATCAATGATGAGTTAAACTCAAGATCGGTAAATTTTCTTGGATTGGTTGTTTTTTTAGATTTGTTTTCAACTTTAAGTCTTGTACTTTTATCAATATTGTTAATTAACAACAAAACCCCTCATTTTAATTATCGTGATCTGATTAAATCTTTGTTCTTTTTGGATCATTGAGAGACGATTTGGTTCATGCTCTATACTACAAATTAGTTTGCAAACCGGTAACTTTTATTATTTGACGGGGTCTCAACAACCTTTTATTATGAACTAGCTTTTCGTTTTGCTTCAGATTTGGCATTCATTCCCCCTCCCTTTGCTGGATTTCGCGTTATTGTCTGTTATGCTAGCTAGCCTATATATGACGATGAGTAAAGCCTTTCATTTTTGGCTCTCTAGCTAGGGGCTACCCTATGGGGTGTTATGTTATCTCAAGGGCCTGGTAATTAGGCTTTTCTTTGTTGGAGATTCCTCGCTGTATAATGTTAATAAGCTTTCATATTATTTTCTTACTTAAATAAATGTGTCATTAATTTATTTTCTTGCTCAGGCAGTCATTCAAACTCGATAACTAGAATCAAGTCAATCTAAATTTTTATCGAGCTATTGAATTTATCAAAAAATTTAAGTTATAGATTTTATATATTTTTATAAAATATAAACACTTGAATAACGATTTATGAATTTATCAGAAATAACTTTTTGAATATTTCAATAACAATGGTCACTTGTATTTGATTTTATACTGTGCACCCTATACTATAAAGGAATTGGATACGTTGGGGCCTAAAGGCACTAATTCTATCCTTAATTAATACCATGTATTGTACTTGAAAGTAAACAAGGTTGATCTTTTACTTACAAAAAAACTCTATCCCATTTTGTTTTCTTGTCTATTGCTAGGGCCACTAATCTCAATTGCATAAAGATAATGGGATGAATGCTATCATTATTCTCTCTTATTATTAAATTTAAACTTTACTTAATAAAAACTGCAATGATTATGATGTGGTCAGTTGCTACACTGTGGATTCTAGTGTTCGTATAACACGTGACACACGCAAGAATGAAGATAATATAGATAAATTAAAATTAGCAAACTTATTCTTTCATGGGAACCTTAAAGTCATTTCGCTTTCTTTCCTACAAGAACTAATGTGTTTCCCTAAGTTATGGTGATATAGTTGGCATTGTAAAGAGGAAATATAGAATTTGCAAAGTTTATACACACTACTTACATATATTTAGGAACGAATGCGAATCACTTTTTGGTCAACCACTTTTCTCCTATCAATTCTAGATATAAACAACTTTTAAAGTTATATTATTGAATAAATTTTGTGGTTGATCATGTAATAATGTGTTGCATATTAAATTTAATAGTTGATATTTATTTATATTTTTAAAATATATTATATGTTAAAATATAATAAGTCAAATAAGTATTAATTAATTTAAATTTGTGAACTTAATTTATTTTATGATAATTTTTAATTCAACAATTAAATTGATAAAATTTACTGTTTATAAAATGTTATTAAAGAAAATAAGTGCTTCAAATCTTACATGTAATAAGTTGAGATATATATATATGTTGAACATATATAATTCCCTAAAAAATGAATTATAACAATTGAAAATTAAGGGATTTCTTGTTTATTCTTAATTATTTCGCATTATATATACGATTTAAATCATATACGTCTAGTGTCAATACAATTCATTTTTGTCCACTTAACTTTAATTATATATACGATTTAGCTTTCAACTTTTCAAGTGGATTGAATTCCGTATATATCCCTCTCTCTAAATTATCCTTAAATTTGGTAAGAATTGTGTTGATTTGTTTAACGAAAATAATGCCAACTTATATAGAACTGACAAGAATCAACTTGTCTTTCTGTTGCACTCATTAGTGAAAATTTACACACGAAAAAATGTCTCGAAAAGGATAAAATAAACCCACTAAAAAAACTTCACATTACAGTAAGAACATTTGCAAAAAGTTGTTGGTCGCATGTAACCAATCAAAAGAAGATGAATTATAATAAATTTAATTTAGAACGCCCATTTCACCATGTTTGAATTTTCAGCCAGAAAACATGATTGGCTCGAATCAGGCTAAACCATACCTTCTAAAAAAGTGCTTAAATTAGGCTACTTTGTTTAGTTTTAAAGAAGTATTTAATTAGGCTGTGCCAATTTTTTACCATCCCAATTTAAATTGACCAGACCTGAAAATATTAAAGTGTCTCGATGCGTGACACCTCTAATTTCTGCTGGTAGTGAGGGGCCTAAGGGCAAACCTTTTTTAATTGTAGGACCAAGAATAATAAAACCTATATGTAGTAGTATATTTGTTTTGAAGTGAGTGGAAGCATGTACCCCATATCCACCATCGTAGGCCCCCCATTGTATAATAGAGAGAGGAGAGTGATTGATTACCAGTAAATAGTAGGTTGTTCAGGAATTTTCCTGAATGCAATTAATCATGATCCTGTTTTGCTACTTAGTTTATATAGGACACCATTCGTTGTATCTTGACCTTACTAGCTACATGGTCTTCAATGAGTCGCATCCCATTAGCTGTTAAAGCTTCTGAAGGGATTATATGCTAGTTAAATAACTAAGAATGCATTAGGTATTTGGTTTTTCTCCTTAATATTAGTGTTTTGTCAAATTAACTTTTGTGCCTAATTTTTATCTGTATCTTTGGTTTTCCACAAGTAGATGGTTTGAGGCTTTTTTAGTGGAGCGGTAGTACTAATTCATATACCACCACATAGGTCTCCATCACATTTTGGTACCGGTATCGATTCTCCCACACAACCTAGCTAGATTTGCAGGGAACCTAAACACTTTGCATAATTCTGATGAATTGCTTTTCTAAACATGCAACAACTATCTCTATAAAGATCATTCATCGGACGGTTGTGATTCTCTGATGAAGTTACTAATCCAATGATTGGTCACCATACCCAATTCTGATAAGATCTGCAGCTAAACTTTTTGTCTTGCACTTCATGTTTGTTTGGGATCCTTCAACTTAATTGTACCCAAATGAACTGTAAAGCTATACCTTAAAAATTCCTCCTTGTGTTTTGCTGAAACCAGTTATGTTATGCAACTGATGTACAAGTATAACTCAACAAAAGTAAACCAAAACTGAGAAAAATAAAGACCAGACTTTTTGTACAATTTAGGCAGCTTTGTCGACAAGTTGGGCTCAACAGGCCCCACCTTTTATTAATGGGAAATGAAATGCCAGTGATTGTTGCCTCTTTAAAACCAAAAGGAACCCATAAACCTTTTGTGATAAACACAAGCACTAGCAACAGCACCACCAAAATACCATTATCAAAAGCCTTGCAGAAAGAGTTGGCACTTCCAACCCTCTCTCTTTTCTCTTCAAAGTTAAGAGATTTCCTTATTCTATAATACTCAAACAAAGCTCTGGACTATATACTAACTTAAGGTTCTTGCTAGCTAAACCACAGGTTGTTGAAGATGTGGCATATTCTAGCTGCAGTGACAAGAAACCTTCAGAACTCAAAGAAGAGCTCTAGGGTGGCAGATGAGAACATGCTTGACGCAGGAAACGGGGTTGAACTACCTATATTTCGACGTGATAGGGGAAGAAGACAACATGGTTGGAGTGGGTTCTCGCTTATATATAGCATTCTTCATGCTCCCATATCAATTCTCTCGTGTGTGTCTCATCCTCAAGTTAATGGGTCTGATGGGGTTTGGGTATCTGGTGAATTTGCTCAGATTTCTGAAATGAATCATCTTATGGTAAGTGACAGCATGAGATATGCAATTTTGATGTAGAAAATGTGAATGCCTATAGTTGGTTTGGGTTTCTAGGGGCTATATGCATTAGAATGGACTAGCTCTCTTGTCCTCAATTTTCCTTTCTTTTCTTTTCCCTGTTTTACAGTTTGGATCATATAAAATACACTTAATCGGCCAAAGATATGACCTACCTTTGGTGTGAATCCATGTACAAGAATTTTCCAATATGCCAATGTTAGTAGAGAAGTACATATGTGTCTGGAATGGATAATTATATTAATAAGTCTTCTTCTTCTTCTTCTTCTTCTTCTTATCCATTTAATTTATCTTTTTCTTTCCCTACTGCATATTTTCTCAAAATAGAAAAAGGAAAAGATTTTGTTAATATTGATATATATGGCCTGGTTCATGTCCAGCAAAGAAAGAGAAAATATCAAAAGATTTTGGCTTTAAGTGGCCGATTTTCTTTTTTATTTTGTCTTAGTTGTTGATGTCTTCATGAACAAGTATTGACATAAAATTAATATGGGCCACTTTGTATTGGAATGGTTGATTCCCGTTTTACACCTTCTGTTTGGTCACGGTTCTTATATGTTCTTAAAGCTCAACATGAACTAGTGTATTTACATATATGGGTAACAGTTCAGGTGAAGAAGATAATTCTAGAAGGGGTTTGGTTTGTGTTTTCAGATATAATGAATTATGCCGAGCTGGGAGGAGCCTCATAGGATGCCCCAGAGGAAAAGAATATGACAAAGTAATTAATTAAAAGTTATATAAAAACTTGAATTTGAATAATCAAGCACATAAGCAGGAAGTGCGTAGGGGGAACTCAACTGGGTTCACTTCAGTTAGTGTCAGTATGTTAAGGTTCAGTGGAATTACAAGATTCTCTTTCGTTATCATTTAGATTTTAATCTGATTTTAATAAGTAATCCAATTTCCATAATCGCACTATGATTTTCAACTACGTCAAGTTACATAGCATTCTCTATTACTCCAGTTATATTTTTCTCTAATTTAAAAGATTGAGCACACTTTCCCTTATAATCTCTTTGATTTTAACTAATAACCCAATGGATGTTAAAAAATGTCTATGAATATATATAGCGAGAATATAAATAAGGTATCTTCACATGAGATATTTTGAGCCAAAAAAAAAATGCTTGAATTACTAAACGCACCATACGAATAGAATTTTTAAGATTGAAATAGTCATTCTAAGATCAAGATAAAGGGAGTTTCAATAATTTAACGTGTTTTTCTTTTGAAAATGTTGTGAGTTCACTGGATGCGTATTTTTGGTAATAATTCATGAAAATTTAGAATGATTGCAGGGTTTTGGTTAAAATTGAATAGACTGAAATGAAAAATGTGCTAAAATTATATCATTCCAGAAAAAAATGTAATTGAGATAATAAATCAGCAGAAGTACATAAATTTTCTTGTTAAAATCATGAAACTCTGAATGTGAAGATGAATTTGGATGTTTACTGATCATGAATAAAGAAAGGGTTTCAGTTAGGATCGTTCCACATAAAACTAAATTTAAGAATCCCAAAACATCGTTTTCAAAATCACTTTAGATTATGCTCTGATTTAGATCTCTCTTTTCCAGTTCTTCTAGTGATTAAGAATTTCGATTCAACTTATTGATCACACTATTCCAAATTAATCACTATAAGAGAAGCTTGATCTTGAGGCTTACCAAATTATTTCGTCCAAGATATGGGAATAAATTCTGGAAGCTAGCCCAAGCACTTTAAAGTCCAGATGCTAATAACTTTTTATTATTATTATTATTAAGGCCAATATTATTAATTTATTACCACTCAAGCAACATATATGCTATTAAATTTGATACAATATAATGCACCAACAAATCTATAACATTTGCAGTAATATGATGATAGCTGTTTTCATTACTAAAATCTATAACCTCTGCCTGCGCTAAGCCTATATGCAGCTTTATTTCCTGCAGTGTTGAGTTTATTTTCAAAAGAATAGTAGGATTTTCTTTCTTTTTTCTTCTTTTGATTTTTTTTCCCACTTGTTATATAAGATGCACTTTTCACAAAAAATCTCATTCAATAGTCATTGTGTACGACGTACTTGCTATTAGTGCATGTTTCTCCAATAACAAGACTACAAGTAGAACAACCTTACAAGGAAATAGTTTAAGGAGAGGAAACCTATAAGGGGAGAAGAGGAAATGGAGAAGAATTGAAGAAATAAGCAAATGTGATTAGACATTTGTTGAGAATAAGTGGGAAACAATGGAAAATAGTCAACTCTTATGGCTTTTATCTTGTCTTGTTTGTTTTAACTAGTTTTATTGCCTGCATGAGTTTATTATATTAGATGTGTATAAATTTTTTAAATTATAATTTGTTATTCATTTTATGTTTTCTAAAGAATTTTTTTAATTAGATTTATGTAAAAAGAATAGCTTAGTCACTTTTTAATTTAATTATCTCAGATAAAAAATATTAAAATTTTTCATATAAATTAACTTTATCATGATGCATTTAATATATCTAGTATCTAACAAGATGTAAAATAAAATAAAATAAAATAATAACTATAAAAATATAAAACTTGAAGTATTTGATTAAGGTTAAATTAAATATTTATTAGAATATTTGTTCATCATAATAGGTAAATAAGTATAATTGATATTTAATTAATTAAAAAAATATTAACAATTTGAATATGATATGATATATGATTTTCATTAATCACACTTATTAATTAATAAGTAAATAAGTAATTGGTATTGAAATTAATATAAAATTTAAAAATTTAGAGTAATTAAATTTATCACTTAAATAAAATAAAATTTAAATTTAAATTGGATTTGAAATTTTAAAATAAATTTTGCATACATAAAAAATAATGCTATATTAAAGGAGTAAAAATTTAGAAAGAAAACAACTTATGTATGAGTAACATATTACATTAATCACATGCATCAACTATATTTTATATATAATACAATATATAGATTGTATAACCTATTTATACTATTTTAAATATTATTAAAATATTATGATTTTTAAATTTTAAAGTCTAATTTAATTATATTCAATTAATAATGAAAACTAACTTTAATTATATAATTTTAACATTTTAACATATACTAAATCATTGATTTTTTACTATTGAAAAAATTCGAGATTCTTTTAGTAATTATTTTGATAATTTCTTAATTATTTAAAAATAAATTTTAAATACTTGTTGAGTTCATAATTTTGTTGAAGGAGTGTTATGTTGAAGGAGTCAAGGTATAGAGATATGCATATATAGTTGTTTTTTAATTTTATTACACTGACTATAAAATTAAATAGATATTTTATTAATATTTAAAGAGATACAAGATAAAATTAAGATTTAGATAGATAATTGAAATTTCACCAATATTAAAGAAATTTTAAGATAATATTTTGAAACAATCAATCTCAACATATAAACATAAACCAATAAAATTTTAAATTTCAATTTAAAAATCATAAATGAGTGGCAGGTGGCACAACATATCTAAACATAAACTTGCATCAAAGGAGAAATAATTTAGAGGGAAAAAATACATATATTAATGACACATGATATTTGTTCAAATTACATGAATTATGTTTTATATAATTATATATATTTGAATTGGGAGCCAATGTGCATAAGTGATGGTAACTGTTGACTGCTACACACGTACAATATATATAGTATAACTTTTAATAATTGGGTTCTGATTTTATTTTTCGTAAGATGAAATTACCTATTCCATTCATTCACATTAACAAACTAACGTTAATGGAATATGTATGAGGTATTTGTTACATTGTTTCAAACACTATTTCTGTTCTTTGTGCGATGCATCATTTCGGACATTGAATGACAGAAAAGGAAAGAAAATGAATGGTCCTGCTTAACCTCAATAGAATATATTCTGGTAATAATAATTAATTACTCCCCCTGCATATGTAGATTCATCTGTAACACATTTCACTTTTTTAGATATGGTGTGTATATGTGTGTGTAGATGAGGAGCTGAGCACCAAACCACTTCCCTTCAAAATTCCTATGTGAACTAACAAATAGAAAACAATGACATGAAATAAGTTTAAACATCTGCATGTACATTAAGATGGTCATTTTATTGCTTTTATGGATCGGATAAGAGATTTGGTGTGGAATTTTGTACATCTTTGTACTCAGAATTGTAAAGTGGACGCTACTGAGATTCCTCAGGCAATCTATCTAAGCATAGACCTATCTATTTTGAATTTTTAAAGTCGCCGTTGATGCATGGATTTTCCTTGGTGGAGGAAAATAACCAAAGGAAACTAAACTAGATATTCAACAAGTCATAATTACACTTTTTGAAATTAAGGATATTAACGTGACGTTTAGCACATGAAATAGTAATTTTATAGAATAGAATAGAATAAAATAGAATAAAATGAAAAGAATTGAATGACGATTCTTAATTCACAATTTGGTGTGTGTGTGTCTATATATATATAATACGAAATCTTGAGAGTAATATGTTCAAGTTTAATTGTTTTTATAATTCAAAAATTATTGTCGTTCAAAAGAGTAAATAATGTTTTATTTGAGAGAAAAAAAATTGAAGTGTACCTAGATTATCATTTGAAATGTAGGTATTTTACAAACATTAAACTTTTAATCATCTTAATTGATTTTTCCGTAAATATGATTGACTTTTCTTTAAATATTCTATTGATAGCATCCTGTATGACTCATGAAATTTACGTTTACGTTAGTTAAATTCTAAGAGTAATAATTGTCATTTTATATAATTAGTGAGAAATGTTGGGAAACGAAAAATTAAACTTGATCAATGTAACATGGAATTTCATTCCCATATCTGTTGGAGGAATAGGTTCCACGCTCTATTCATGGTTATATGGAATGAGGTATAGAATGTAATCACCATTTCATATCTTTTCTTAACAACCACGGGAATCTTTTCCATTATTGAATAGAATCACTATTCACATTAATACCAAGGGAGGGACTATTGGTAATGGTATTCCTTATTGTTTATATATTCACATTTCCACTAACAACTTATAATTATAATTTCCTAAATTATCCTTACTTAAATACTTTTTTTTATTAAAGTTAAACCTTAATTAAGTTTATTGGTATTTGTTTATTAACAATCTAGAATATTAATTATTTTTATTTTTATTTATTTATTCAAACCCTTACAATTTTTTTGTGTTCTTTGTCTAACTGGGAAAGAATAATGAACATTTTTTTTATAAAATACATTCCAAGAAAACTACAACTACTATCCTGTTTTGTTGAATTTAAATAGTGCAAAAGAGAAAAAAGACATATTGTAGAATATGACAACTGTATCTTGGGTGAAATGATGAGTAACAGTAGTTCAATTGTGTTCTGTAGACTTTCTATAGTCTAGAAATTATAAAAATAATCCGAAGCTCAAGTTTCACCTTTAGGGAGCTCTTACATGATGCATGGTAGAACTCTAAATCAATTCCTCCTTGCTGACTTTTGCCAACACAAAGGATCCCGTTTTTCTAAAACTACGACGAAATTGATTTTCTCTGGTGAATTCATTTTTCACCAGCAGTAAAGAGATTTAGATTTTGCACTAGAATAAATGCCAATAATTTGTTTTCGGATGAGGACTATTGTTATTGCCAAATTGATGATAACCAACAAATAAATCTATGCTAATTAATATATGCAATTGATAATAATCCTTATGGGTTCAAAATGATGTCTTGCAAATATACACAAGATCTATGTGAACCAACAAATTTGTGAAGAATAAACAAAAATGATGAGGAGAAAAAAAAGGAGCGCTACCTTGTAAAAGAAAGGAGGCAATGAAGTGTTAGAGAATGAATAGGGTTATGTTGGGAAGAGTTTGGACGCGTAAAAAAATGTGAGTAATTGGGAGTGTAATGTAAATACATAAATTGTAACATAATTAACTAAGACTTTATCTAATTAAAAGTTATTTAGGTGAGGATAATTTAGTAAATTATAATTATAAGTTGTTAATGAGAAATGTGAATAAATAATTGGGTATGCCAATAGCCCCACCCTAATACCAAACCTCACATAAATGTATAATATTTTTATTTAATGGATTATTCCAATATATTTTTTTAGATACCAATATTTTAATAAGTTTTTAAATATTTATTAAGTGTTGGTTTATATATTTGATTGACCCTAAATTTATTATCAGAACTAGCAACCAATATAACTAATTAACGATTTCAAAAAACATTGGGTACTGCAATAATTCCCCATCATCTTAGCTACAATTTGGATTCTCTCTAACCTTCATGCTTCTTTAGCAACAAAAATAAAGTGGAGGATAGAGATGATGAAGAGATAATGAAAAATTAATAAGAAGAAAAAATGAAATTAAGAGAAAAATAAAATGATTGGACAGAGACTAAAGAGAGAGCTGTAGAAGAGGATCTAAATACTCTTAACTAAGCATATCACTCTAACCAAGTTAAGGATGAAGCAATCCTGTGTGCAATCCTCAGCGCGCAAACTTCAATACCAAATACGTGTGAGGCTCTCTCGTGGCTATTTATCTTCTCCTAGTTTCACTGACCGATCTAGGAATTTCACTTTATGGGGCAAAGTATATATTTCATACAAAAAAAATTTATTGACACAATGACATTGAGGTAAGTTCACAAAATTAATAGAGGCAATAATACAAATTACTCATTATTATTAAAAAAATTTATGCCCCCACTTTAATGTACCTACATCCGTCCCTGCTTAGTTTCCCTCGCCCACTTTCATATCCCCAGAATCAAGAAATAGTTTGTGTGTAGGTCCCATGGAATTTTTTTTCCTCTCTTCTCCCTTTTAACTTTATATCTAAATGGGTTTAATGGAATAAATATTTACAAACTATAAATTTTACATTATTTTTATATTTAGTCAATGATTATTAAATTTTTTGTTAATATAATATATTATTTAGTTAATAATTTTAGTAATTGATTAATTAAAAGTTAGTAAACCAAATATATGTATTAATTAATAATTTATTCATTATTAATTAAGTATAAAAATATATAAAAATTTGATATGTGTAAATATCATTATTGATGAATTAAAATATGAAAGTTTACCTATTTTCTCCGCGCTTCATTTTCTTTCCTATCTTTTTCTCTTAATCCAAACGTAGAGGAAGAGGATATTGGATGAAAGATTGACAAAAGGCTTAAATTGCACAATATTGTAAGTTGAGATAGGTAAATTGTAACATATTATATTCCAGAAAGATAAATTGCACCATAACCATAGTTGAAGGGAGTTTATATTTATATATATATATATATATATATATATATATAATTTTGCCAATATAAAATCATAAAATTTAAGTTGTTATCACTTTAATTTCCACCACAAGCCTATCAAATAATATCTCTTTCTTTTGGCACGACACGAATATATTATTCCTTTGGTTCGCTTTTTGAAACACTTACAATCTAACTGTGATAAATGCATGCCATTACTTTATCCTGGGAAACAAAATTTAAGGCATCAACCTGAGACCAATGGTGGTGAAACTTGGTTGTGAAGAATGGAATACCATCCATGATGGAAAAACTCTTTTTTTATGCTGATTCTTCATTTGTCTTCTTATGGTTCTGTAGCGAATTCCATTCCTATGTGATGCTTCTTTTGGACTCGTCAAGATCTGGATGCAGTTCTCCTTTTAAGAGGCATTTTTCTGTGGGCATTGTCTCTGTAGGCATTGCCACTATGTTTTCGTTTTTGAAATTTGATTCGAAAAAGTTAATTATGGGGGAAGAAAAGTTATCTCACTATAAAATTAGGCATGCCATAAACTTTAATAATGACTTAAGGTGGTAGTAACAGATTACCTATGAAAGAAGGATTACTAGATTAAAAATTGAACATAAATTTTATAAGCAAAATATTTTTATCCTTAATTACCTACTGAATTAACCCCGATAACTGTAGGCATTATTGCCACTATGATTTCAATCTTACAGCCCCACTATACAGCTGCGATCACTTATAGAAGAAAGAAAGAAACAAAACAAGAAAGACAAAGTACAAGAAAATAACTTTTGTCATGTTACTCTTGTTTTTTGTTTTACTTATTCTGTTGCAAAAGGTTCTTACTTTTTGTAGGAGTAAGTGAAACTTTTTACTTCTTAGCATTAGATGCAAGAGAAATATATAAAATTTATGTTAGACTTCACATGATGCATCATGTGTTTGCTTGTTTTACATTCTGGGAAAAAGAAACTTCTCACTTCATGAAAAGGTAAATAATTTCTCATTATTTATTAGTAATTGGAGTTGTTGTAAAACTCCAATCTGTTTCTTGCTTCTTTTCTATTCACTCCTAGGGATCAGAGAAAGCTGGAAATTGACAATTTTTTTGAAAATAATTGTGAGAGTGACAGTTAAACTTTTGATAGTTAATAAAGTAGCTTTTATGTTACCTTTTTTTCGAAAGCAAGTTTTTAAAGTGCAAAATTCCATTTCTTACTATATTTTATAATATCGTGTTATACTTGTCAAAAAAAAAATAATATCGTGTTACAATGTCTAGCCGCACTACATGAGAGTGACAAGCGGAATTATAATACATCATCAAAAAGATTAAGCATACTATTGATATTTCATTATGACTTACCTGTCAATTCTTGTTTAATATCTAACTAAATTCTGAATATCTTTAAGCATATATAATAAATATCACAATTTCCATTACCAAAAAAAAATCACAATTTTCTTTTACATTTGTTGATTATTTAAGATTTTTTTTAATAACGTAATTAGTTCAACTGATAAGGATATTTCAATTGTAAGGTTTGAATTTGATTCCCGCTGCTATAAGTATTATTTGTAAGTCTTCACTCAAACTTGTCACATGCATGTCCTGATTTCAACTCCCCTTGAATCGGGATAACCTTATCACCCCTAGCTCTTAAATTTTTTATAATAAAAAAATATTTTAATAAAAACAATCTCACAATATACATATAAATTAGATAAAATACTCAGCCTTACATTAATTAATTTATTTGTTAACCTAACCGACTCATGATAGATTTATTGAAAGGTCCTATACTATACAATAATATCACATCTTTTAAATAAGCATAAGCTTATGATTATACAAAACATTTACCTTCAGCGAATTTATAGTAAGTTACACGAAAATTGTCCTATGTGGTGTGACTTTTATTTGACACTTATCTGGTATTACTTTCTCAGAGCAAAGGAGGAAAATATACTGGAAAAATTCCATATATAGGAGCATCCATCCTTAGATCACGATGGCTCCAAAACCTCCATACCACCTTTTGCAATTTCATCCGCAACTCACCATTTTTCTTTAAGCTGCCTAATGTACCCATGAATAAATTCCAAAATTATCGGTTTGGAATTTATGACTATTATAAGTCCTCTTATCAGTACATTTAAATACAAATATATTTAGTGATATCATTATAAATATTTTCTTCTAATTACTTTGACACGCTATAATAAATTGCTGTAATTGTATGACAAAAATGCGAAGCACAAAATTTTCGCTGTCTAATATGTATATATATAATGTAACCATAAATAAAATTCAAAATTATACTTATTTTGACATTTGTATTGCTCTAACATTACATTAATTTAGTGATATCAATATTACACACCTATTCCCTTTTTAAAAATGTAAAGAATATTAGTAACTCAACACCAAACCAATGTAAAAATAAGATAACTACCATCAAATATCAAATTTATTCAATTGAATTCATTTTCTTCTCCAATTTTATAATTTTGATTAATTTATTTTAAAAATTTCTCTAATTATTTAATATTTATTTTTAAAATTAAATAACTTATCGAATTTGAAAACACTAACATAAACAATAATAAATTAATTATATTCAGTATTTACCAATAGCGTCACAAATAATATTTTTTTCATACGAAGTCTATGACGTTGTATACAATTACAAGATTCACTGACTGGAGTATCACTTTACTTTTTATCTATAAATTACATACTGCAAAGGAGTTAAGTGATTTTTATATTTATTATTTATATAATTTTATTTATAATATTATATTTTATATTATCCCTTTTATTACACGGGTGTGAACCTAGTTATTCTTATTATTTTTTGGTGAGACCTAGTTATTAATTTATAAGATAAACGAATTTCCAAATGAGAATTAATTATTACTGGACTACACATTCAATCTGGTTTAATACACACACACACAACAACCAATTACAGCTTAAGACACAAAAGTCTAATATTACCTGCATTTAACTGCTTACTAAACTTATGTGTACGCTTTTTAAAAGATCAGAGTTGCTATACTTTATTAAAAAATAAGAATCAAAGTTTTATATTAAATCTCACCATAAAGGCTCGTTCATGACATGTAATTGCAATCACATGCCAATACACTGATTAGCTGAAGAAAGAAATGTCAATATAATGTTTATATACGGGAGAAATTTCATTTAGTATTGGATGTAATATTTAGTTTTAGAGGCACTAATAACTTTCCATATATTGCTAGGAACATACTCAGAATTATTTCAAACAAATTATATTATGCAATCAATATTATTTTTTCACATAATAATCCCTAAATACATATCTAGGAATCGAATTTGGCTAACAAATATGCTAAATTAGCTTAAATAACTGCTAAAAGCCTAAAATTAGCAAATTGATTGTATGAATAAACGGCTGGGTCGAATAACAAGAAGAAAGTGCTCTCGTGTCATTTTTTAAATATAAAAGTAAAAATAAGAGATTGATATGTTGCTATATTACGCATGACTTACCGCAATTAGTCTGTGTTTGTGTTAATGCAACTCGATCTTACTAATTGAGTAGTGAATCCCTTGTCAGTTCAGGTTATTTTAAATGTTGAATTCATGGTTAATATCTGACAACCAAACTGGTGAAAAGAATAAGAAATTGCCACAGGCCCAAGTGTTTTGGCTATTTTCACTATTAATAGGATCACGTTTGTCCATTTAAAGAGATCATCTTACTCTAGACTTGTGCTCTTTATTTAAGAATAGATACTTGCACAAATTTCTGTGAAACATGTACACAATCTAGATCTTTAGAAAAAGTTACAGTGTAACTAAAACTTTATTCAATGACTTATGTAAGAGTATATGAGGAGTGTGTGTGTAAATTTATATAAATATTATTACTTTTTTTTAATCATGTTAATTTTTAATTTAGCCTAGTGTTTTCACGATTTTATGTTGACAAACGAATCTCACTGTAAATAAAAATTAAATTGCAGTAAATAACTCAAAAAAACTATTACTAAGAATTTAACATGGTTCGATAAATGTGTGTC
Organism: Styphnolobium japonicum; assembly: GCA_023212625.1. Lineage (NCBI taxonomy): Eukaryota > Viridiplantae > Streptophyta > Magnoliopsida > Fabales > Fabaceae > Styphnolobium > Styphnolobium japonicum. Next base: position 11,299,930 of record JALBWW010000010.1, read on the forward strand.
TACATCCACGGATCTGCAAAACAATCCACTATTAAATTCGTAAATTACACACTCAATCTCAGAAGAAATACTTACAATAATATCCCTATTATACCTAAATATCTCACACAAAATAACATCACAAATATGTACACTATATAGGGACCTTTCTAATTCTCTTGTAATAGCATCTTCGCAAGTTTTTCACATCTTTATATGTTACTTTAATACTTCCCTAGTGTAATAAGGTGCATAGAACCATCATTGTTAAAGTCAGACTGAACAGTAAACTGAAAAAACTTTCAGTTCAGGTTCAATTGGTTCAATCAGTTTAACCGCCTGATCGAATCAGATGATATCATAATTACGTATTAAATAAACAAATAAATAAATAAATATATACATAACTCATAACACATATTACCAATAATAAAATGCAAAATAAGATTTTAGGGTCTCAATTCTCAAGTCTCATATCACTCAGTTGAGTATTCAAGTAATTGAGAAACTAAAAAAAAATAAAAAGATATTTCCGGTTCACAGTCCGACCGGTTCACCTGTTTTGTCTGATTTTGACCGGCTCAACCCGGTCCACCATAAATCTAGTTCTGGCATTAAATCATAACTGGAAGAAGGGCCGATTCACGGTCTGACCAGCCGGTCTGGTCCGGTCCAGCTCAGCCACTGTGGCATAGAACTCACTCTTTGCACCTCTCACCCCTCTAGCAACATCTCGTTCCCTCTCTGGATTGGGTGTTCATCTCCAATGCTACACACTCAAATAAGCATTGAATTCCCCTATTTATACTACTAACAAAACTTGGCAAGCAACTCACATAACTTGTTCTCATTCCAAGCAAATTATTCCTCTTCTCTAAACAAGAAAAAGTGCAGATCATTTCAAGGGTTCAAATAAACAAGAAAAAAGTGTAGCAGAAGACAACACAGTTAAAAAAATCCCCTACAGAATTTCTTAATTATGTGGAAAATCCTCGTGGTCTCTATTAGTAGACTATGCGTTCAAACTTCAAAGTTCATGCTCAGAAGAGAAAATGGTCTAGCCTGGAAGAATCCTCACTAATTCAGTTAATATACCTACTCTGTCTCTCCAGTATAAGGCCATATTCCTCTGCTAAGATGTATTGTCACTGACGGGAAGAAAACTAGATGCAAGAAGATAACTTATGCTGTTGATGGCTAGAAAAGACGAGTCATGGTGGCCTGAATACCAGAACTGAGGTTTTGGGGGTTAGAACGTTAACTCTGTAGTGTGTTTCTTAAAAGAGGACATGTGATGCCTATCCCTGATAGGTCAGGGGATTCACCAGCATAAATTGTTCCATGACTTGGACCAAGTGCTATATTCCTACACGTTATAAAAACGACTAAAATGGACACGCTCTCATCACCTGTACACATACAAAGCATAGCAAAGCTTGTTCCCTTTACATAAAAGAAAACTCCCTTTACATAAAAGAAAACTATGTTATATTGAGAACTCAAACTTACTGTTGAAGATGGCTGATTTGACATTCTGTGTTCTCAATGTAAAATTCATTATTGGGACTGAGCATGTGAGCTTATACAAAGGATTTCTGTATGGCCTTTTTGACAGAAATCAAAACATAACTGGAATTTAGGGTGCTCTTCTTGATTCAAGTCCTTGGACTGTCATATTGGAACCTGTTAAATATTGAAAAGCTGGCATAACATTTTACTAAAGGTCACTTCTACAGTACAGCCACTACATTTGGTTGTACCAGTAGTACTACAGCTACCAGTGTAGTAATATCTAGACAATTGAATCTTGTTCTGACAAGAAGTCTTTCTGCAGCATAGACTCAGATTCAATCCAACAATCTAGAAACTTCCACCTACTAGTTGTACTGGTGCAATGAGTGCAGCAGAGACTCAGCTTTCCAGCAAAGTACTTAAAAGAACCCAGCCACAACCTTGCGAAAAGCATAAATCCAGAACTAGATCAGTCACCAACTGTGTTACTAGGATGGTTTTATAAACAAAAATCAAAAGCCATCAACATTTAACATTTATAAAACCAGAAGCCATGTATTGAAGCCATACCAGAAGAAGAGCTGTGACCAGCAGTGACGTGACTGGCTGAATAGACAGTGGCGTGATCAAAAGCCGGCAAGACCAGACAGCAGCTTGACCAAACGTAGTGAGAACAAGCAACTTCCATGAAGGTGGAGTGAGTGGTGAAGAGAAGAGGGAAAGGGAAGATAATTAGAAAGAAGCCCCCAAGGTGGAGTTACGCTTCCAGAAGGTGGAGTGCGTGTCTTGCATTGCTATGTTATTGTTTCTCTTTGGAATTCTTTGTTCAACCTTGTGAATGTTGGGTATGCCCTCCCTAGGTCCTTGGACCAATTTTGATGGATAGCAATTATGGTTTTGGTAGAAGTATAGAGGCTAAATGTTTGTAGCAATGTGCAATCTTTGCTACACTTCGGTGCATTTGGTTGGAATTGGAGTGCAGCTCTCGTATTTTTAAGAATGTTTCTTTGGCACAACAACTGTTTTGGGATAAGATTTGGCGTTTCGCTTCTATATGGTGTAAAGCACATGGTCTTTTAAAAAGAATTTCCCTAATAGATATGACTAGGGATTGGATAGCTTTGCTTTTTTTGTTTTCTTTTTTCTCTGTTGTCATGTGTTTTGCTCTTTTGTCAAAGAAGATTCTTTATCCACTAATCTTTTTGTAAATTCTACTCTTCGACTTAATGATTTTTTTTATCAATATTTTTTTCTTTGAACAAAACCCATCTACAATTTCCAAAATAAAAAATTAAAATAAGAAGCCAGAAATCATTAAAAATATTTATAAAAAAAAAACAAATATAAATTCACTGACATTCAGAAACTGAGGCTGAGACTCTGCAACTTGTGGTTGAGTTTGTCAAGAGCTCTGATTTGGTTGACAACGAACAAGAAGTCCATGGAATGATATTATTCTGCAGGTTTTGGATAAGCCCCTACAATTCAAAGCACTGTTTGCTTGATGGGGATCAGAGATAAGACGATTTTTGGAATAAATATTGGAGGTTCTGAAATGTTTGTCAACAACCCTAGATGTTGTGGGGAGAGCTCACTGCTCTTGGGCAAAGCAAGAGAAAGTGGAGGAGGGTGAGAGCTCACAGCAGAATAACAATTGTCCCTCTGCATTCCATTACTCAACAACCTTTTCAAACACCCCAATTAATCACCTGTCTTCAAAGGTCAGAGTCAAGGTCACCATGCTCCATGTGCTTATTCAATTACACTCGGGATATATGGAGAAGTCATCGGAGACATTTTTCCAATAATTTATGTATACTATAAACCACAAACTGAGGAAGTTCTTTTCCTCGCCCATAGGTTAATCCCACTTTATTGTATAAATCAAGTGGCACAATTTCTGTATCTAAGAACTTGAAGAACTTGATTGACTGATAGATGAGAAATTCCATAAAGATGCAAACATTTTGATCCATTTTCACCATTGGACAGAAATACTTGCATTAGCTTTACCTCTTCTTTTTTCAGTTTCAAAAGCTTAAGAATCTCTTTAATACAAGGGAAAAATGCTTGTGGGCGAGCACAATAAGGCTGAAAAATAAAGATTAATGCTTGCATATCAGCTTCAAATTGATTGATACCCATCTTAGAGAACCGAATCTCACTTGTGACAATGCTGCATGAAATGAAATGATCCAGCCCCTCAGCAATGCTTCTCCACAAATCCAAGAAATCCTTTGTATTGAGATTTATCATCACAACATGAAGCCGACTTTTTAAAGCATCTAAAGCTTCAACAAAATCAATGGAGACTACTAAATCAACAGCCTCTCTCACACCAACTAGATTTGTGTCATGTTGATCTTCCACAAAATTATCTTTGTTTTGAACATATTCCGAAGAAAGCATTTCAAATTGTCGAAGAACAACAACAATAATCTCCATAAGCCAGTTGGTTTCCATTTCAGACAAGCTTCTTATTTCTTCACCATAAAAGCAGTCATTATCCAATATATCATCTTCTATGGGCTTGCTAGAATCATTTTCAGCAATTTTCATCTCCAAAAAATCCACTTCGTCGCTCCATTCTTGCAGTTTAACCCAAATATATCTAGCAGCATTTATTAATCCACACGCTCTAACTATGGCAAATTCATTGAAATTGTCAGGACCTAATTCAGTTGCCTTGAACCTCAAAAGTAATATCTTAAATAAATACCAGAGGAATCTTCCTGCAGTAGATCTAATATATTGTGCACGTGACAAGATGGATGGCATAGTTTGGCAGCGTTCAATCATTTCCCAGAGAATTTTAAGGGATAATTCTGCAATAGGTGGAGCTTTGTGATCTTCTATATTAGAGAGCCGATATTCTGGATCAGTGTCAAGCCCAGATTTATATTTGTTATAAATCATCCAAGCTTTCTCCTCTTTCAGTTCTGTATTAAGTTTCTTCCAGGCATTTTTTAATTCTATTTTTGCCCAGATCTTGAGCCAATCATACCTATCACAAAATATTGATAGCACTGACATGCCTCTCGAGAGCCCTTCAAACCTTTCAGACTCTGCCAAAAAACAAGTATCAAGATTCACAAGAGATTGCATCTGTTTGTCAAAAGCAATGATAAGGTCTATGAGGTGAAGCCATGAAGATATAACATCAGGTTTCAAATGCTTTACTTTGTATCTTTCAGCAAGCGAAGAGAAAACTTTTTTTCCTAGAAAGCCAGAAAGCATTTGGACCATTGCAGAGACCCATGCCTCCTTTGCACTACAACTGATAAGCCTTGCCTTGTCAATAAGAGGCTGTAAGACATCATCTACTCCTGTAATAAAATCTCTGGTAACTTTATATACCAGAGCAAACATATATTCTGGCTGCTCAGTCCATTTGGTGAAGTGGTATTCCATCCTTGATGCAATAGGAGACACTAGTTCACCAATGGCCCAAAGCTGTATATTCTGCTTCTCTTGTTTTATAAAATTAAGCTGTCTTTCTTCCCTTCTAGTTTGCAGATGCTGCAGAGCACAAAGAGCTATAAAACTTTGAGAGTAATTTCTTCTTTTATCTTCTTGCATTAGAACTAATGGGTTAGGAAGACCCGTGATTTGTTCACTTCTATTTTTTGATGGAAGCAGTTTTGGTGGCCACCCAAGAGAGACAAGAAGAGCTCGATGATCTGCAAAAACTTGCGGCCGAAGAGTAGCCAAGGTTTTATCTACTCTAATGTCAACAGACCTTGGAAGACAATGCCACTGAGGATGGGATTTCACAACAGTGATCAATACTTCTTCAATACCATTCATGGCTTTTATGGCCTGAAGCAACTTGTCATGCTTTCTTGCAGTATCCTGCAGCACAGAAGTACATTCATGTATAACAATCCATAACCAGTAATTAATTTAATATTCCAATATGCAATTACCAAATAACGAAAAGTGGGAATAATATTTACTGCAGAGATTGATGAAACTGAGAGTTTCACTGAAAACATATTCCCGGTGTGGCGAGCCATGACAAAGAGAGCAGCATCTTCAAGATCTCCAACCAGAGCTTCCAACTGTACAGCAGTCTCTGAGACAATAAGTAAGGTGAAGTTTACAGCTAGCTAGGTCAAGATACAAGAAAGATCAAAGGCATTGATCATTCGACTGAAGAAAATAGTAGCTTCCAATGAATTCCATAATTTTTTACACACAGAGTAGACTAGAATTGCCAAGCAAGGCTTAATACAGGAGAAGATGCAATACCAAGGAAGATATTGACATTTATACATAGAGTTTAATTTTAATCCACTGTCAGTATAAAAGATTTCACACCATCATCCAATCATGTGTGATTAGATGATAGTGTAAAAAAGCCTTTACACTGACAGTTGATCAGAATTAAAGGAGTTGATGAGAATTTACACTGTCAGTATATTGAAGGAGTTGATCTCATGAAGATACGGATTTCCCTCTATCAATTTCTAGTCAGCTAATTTTGCAAGCATTTTGAAGAAATCTATAGAAAAAATTGAATGTCTTCATAGTAATGCTGAAATAATAGAACTATGATTTCAGTGGGGATCATCAAACAGCTGTTTAATGAAAAGGCAAAATACTCATTCATGATCACAAGAAAACTGATTAAAATGCCACTCAACCAACTATTTTTATTTTTTATTTTTATTTTTTTGCATTTGATGGCGATTGCATTATACAATTTCCTAGTTAAGACATCAACATCATTTCTGAAAAAACCCATGAAAACCACTCTTCTGATCCCAAAAAAATAAACAACCAATAAATCAAAATTAAAAAAAAAAGTTCAAATTCAAATCTTTCAAAGCAATAAAAGAAGCTGAACCCATAACAAAACAAACACAGAATCTCTCAACTCACCAAGATAACTCCGAATAGACTCAACTCGCTTCACTTCCTTGGTCAATCGTGGAAGCTCCTCACTCAACACCCATTGAAATTTCTTCGAACCAACCCCATCTAAAATTCCCAAAAAAGAAAGTCATAAATTTTATAAAAAAAAAAAGGTCAAAAAAAAAAACAGTTATATATATATATATATATATATATATATATATGTTACAGACGTGGAGAAGTGTGGAGGGTGAGATTTTGGAGGTTGTGGTTGAGTTTGTGGAGGGATGATTTGGCGGAGAAGGAACGAGAGATCCATGAAAGGGCGTATTTGGTGAGATTGTTGTGGAGGTTGTGGAGATGGGACTCCAATTCTGAGCATTGTTGGGTCAAGGAGGAAGAGAGAAGAGAGGATTTCTGGAACAAATCTTGGTGGGTTTTCAAGTGTTGGTCCAGAAACCCTAGGTGCTGTGCGGAGAGCTCGCTCGTCTTTGGCAGTGGTGGAGTTTGAGGCTCCATTGTTGGTAACTGTTGTTGTCTATGTCTTTTTGCCTTTTTGGTGAGTTTGAAGAGTTGAAGTGTTCTCAACCTTTTTAACTCAACCATTTTTATTTCATAAGTGAAACAAAATGGCAAAATTGAAAAACTTTTGTTTTTTTGTTTTGAATTTTTTTTTCTCTAATGTCGATTTTTATTTTTATCTTTGGTATAGTTTCTACTTTTTATTTTAACTTTGTTTATTTGAGTTGAAGTTATCAAGGAGAAAGGAGCAGATAAATGATGTATAGAGATTCTGTTATATTTTATATATCTAATTGTCTATATAAAATGCAACTCAATATAAACTTTAAGTCATGATACCCTCTTATTTAATAGGCTAATATTTTGGAATGGGTTCTTCTCGTGTATTTAAGTCGTAACAATTATAATATTATTAAGAGTCTGTCAATGAGAGAAAACTTAAAAACTTGAAAAGAAACTATTTAAGAAGGAGCGATCAAGAAAAGGGCTCTGGTATCAAAAGAGTCAAAGTGAAAATCATCTTAAATGGACACGTGGATACCAACTTTTGAAGGGATAATAATATTATATTTCACATTGTTTCAAAAAGGTAATTCAATATGGTACTTAAGTCATAATATTTTCCTATTTAATAGACCAATCTTTTAAGATAGGCTTTTGCTTGTAGACTTTAATCATAATAGATTCTCCTTATAATATAAAAATACTCTTTCATGAGTTGATGATAGAAAGAAAGTTTCTTCGTTATCATCATTAAGGTACCAATACTTCTTAATAATTAGTGGTTAATATTTATTTATATACCTTATTTACTTAAAATATAATAATTAATTTTTATATTTATATTTCAATTAAATAAAATATGTGAATAAATATTATTCACTAATTATTAAAAATATTAGTACTTGCATAAAATCAAATGGTAACAAAAGAATCTCCTTTAAAGAATAGATGTTATGAAACTTTCGTTGATATTGTTGTAGGGCCTTCTCCTTAAGTGATTTAGCTTTTACATATTATAATAGATTGTTGCAATATTTTTTTGGGAGTTTAATTTTTTCCAATTATTAATAATTTAAATTTATTTAAGAATTTAATTATGATTCATAATTAATAGAAAACTTTTTACATTATTAATCAATTATGTTTTGATATTATTAAAAGAGTTTGACTTGTTAAATAGTTACTCTCAAAGTTGAACTCGTTTGATAATATTACAATGCATTATTGGATGATAGTATAATTTTTTTTGTATTAACTATAAATCAAAATTAAAACCTTTAATTAATCTACTTAAAAATAAGAAAAAGTTTCCAAAAAAATGACTGGTCCCGCTTACCCATATAAACCTTGGGCATACCCATTTTGACTTTGACAATACTAATAATTTCATTGATTCATGAAAATGTTACTAATATAGAAAATCAAGAAAACCAAGAAGCCTTGGTTGCTCAACTAAGCATAGACATGTGGGGATTCTAATATCACTATCTTATCATTTGAAAAATTATTTTCTCACGCAAAATTTTTAGACAATCTTAGTATTCATCTTAACAGAAAAACGATCATAAATCATAATTGCATAATTTTCTAACAAGCAAAATTAATGAGTTTAAATAACATGCAACTAAAGCAATCATAAGAATTATATTTCAAATTTGGGTAGGTGAAATCAAATTTCAAAATTTTTTTATCAAATAGATAGATATAGTAATTATATTTTATATCTTTGAAATTTAAAAAATCATAAGAATTTAATAACAATAAAAAATTTATTATAAATAAGTTATGTAAAGATACAAAACCTATTCAAAATTTATTAAACTTGTAAAGTACTCAACCTCGTTGGAGAAACTAGCAATCAAATATCTCACGTGAAAAATATTTTTATAGTTATTACTTTATTTTTAAAATATCTTAAGAAACATTATATATGTTACTTATTTCCTGCTAATGTTAATTTTTATGAGTTTTATGATTTTCTTATGATATAATTAATTTAGAAAATGATTAAACTATTTTTTACATAAATCTTATAAAAAAAAACTTATATAAAAAGTATTATAACAAACAACACATTATTATTTAAATATTTATATACATCTAATTTAATAAACATATGCATCGCACAAGAAATAAAACTATTTGTTCTATAAAACAAAGCTTAAGTTTTAAATTGAATCTTCAGTGAGAAAAATGTGATAGGCAAGAAAGAAGTGACAGGAAATTACGGAAAGAGAGAAAGGTTGTATGAGCCAATTAGTTGAGAACTTGAGAGATTTTAGGCAAAAAAATTCAATTAATGTGTGCAGTAATTGAGCATTTAATGCAAATAATAATTAAAAAATTTTAAAACGACAAATAAAAAAAGGAGTAGCTTACAAATAAATATTTGGGAATACGAAAATATAAATATATGCAATGATCATCCCAAAAAATTTATTTAGTGGGGGAAGTTTTCAAATTAATATACCAAATAAAAAAAACGAAATGTTTAAAAGATGGTGAATGAGACTATGGGACTATGTGAGAGTGAGTATTTATTTTTTTAAAGGCAAGAGTTTAATTTTGATTCACTTTTAATGTAAAAAAATTTTATATTATCATTTAATTATGTGCTGACATATGATTGACAGTGAATTGAAATTAAATCTTAAATACAATATTATACAAACTATTTTTGCATAAACATAAATCTAATGATATAGATAGAGATGTGAATTTTTATACTTAAAATATCGTACATGAAACATTATTCCTCTCATTATATTAACTTCAAAGTATTAGTTCAAATATTTTTCACAAAATAATTAGTTAGTGGAGTCTCAATTGTATATTTACTATTAAGATAATAATAAATGAAAGATTTTGAAATTGAGTGGGGAAAATGCCCCCACTAAATCGTATGTAAATCTGCCAGCTGAATATATTTAAGAATTATTATTTTTTCGCTCCTAAAAAAGAAGGTAGGATCGTTAAATTTTTTGTTTTCATTTTTCTTTTATGAATAAAGTTTTAGGGCAAGCAAAAGTTGTCCCATTTCAAGATATTTTTCGTTGACATTAATTTGATACAGTTGAATCCTAATGGTTGAGCCAATATTTATTGGCAACTTTTTGTTTCTATTAATAAAATATATTGTGCACCACCTATGCCACAAAACAAGTATACAATATTTACTTGATCACTGACTTGGTCAGAAATATAAATGAAATTATTTTTTAGACAGAAATTAAAATATCAGTGAAATGTTTTTTCTTAAAAAAAATTAATAAATTTTCAAAAATATAAAATATTTCGGACAGCTAAATCAATTGCAATTTTTTTCTCAAATATTAGAGAAAAATATTTAAAAAAATCTTTAAATTGAGAATAAATCATTTTCGGCCAAAAAATGGTTGCATATATTTTTATTAAAAAAATGGCCAAAAGATACCGGTAGCAAAATCATTTTTAAAAATAAAACAATGCGTGTTAACATTTGTGACTGATTTCAAAAAAATAAATAAAATTGTGACTGATTTTCCTATTTCTTATAGTGAGTACCTCCTTTAAGGCCGTGTTATAAGGTAAGGTATCTACAATGTACTGGTCATGGCATGGAGTATGGGGATTATGCGATTATGCAAGTGGAGAGTGACGAGTGACACCTGATTTAGAAACATGGGAGATGTACTTGTAGGAGTCTCTCTTCTATGGTACGTTTAATTTAAGTTTTGAAAAATATTCTGGAGAATAACATCTCAACAAATAATATTAGTGGGAATGATGATTAAATTTGATTGATTATAAATATTTTTCAGAATGACTTTAGCTGGGCGGCAAGTGGTCGAATTCAAGCCACCATATACAGTGATCAATGGTAGTTGATAGCGGTTTCTAATAATGACAAGACAATGGTTAGTTAATGACGTGGTAATGGAAGAGTAAATTGTGAAAATGTGTTTACTCCAATAGTTTAATGTATTATGTTTTGATGATAATAAATACATTATAAAAGAATTTATGAATATATTACATACATGTGCTTAATGAAATATATTAGACCGTGCATGATTATGTACTATATCTTGTTATTCTTTTTCTAAGAATTATGGATTGAGTTATGTGTAGTATCATTTATAGAATATATTCAATGTACTTGATAAGTGATATAATTAATTATTGGATATATGTCTATATGTAAATTGTATATGCATAAAGAACTTTATAAAGTTATATAAATGTGAATCATGCATATTGAGTTATGGATTTGGACTAACCATAATTTTCAAGTGAGTTATGCTTTGTAGGATCGTCTAAGTATCAAGAGTGAGTATTGGAATAAAAAAGTGAAAGATCTTATTTATGATCAACTCAACAAAAAGGAGAATGAAGAGATGAACCAATCATTTGGAAAATTTAAATATAAGAATTTTTGGAAGCTTTGATTGTATTAAAAAGCCTAATGACACATTTTGACATGGTAAAATTTCCAACAAACAAGTTTTGAAAAGTTAGTCTATGTGTACTTCAAAACAAATGAAAAATAGTCAAATCTGAATTTTGGAAAGCTGACCTATGGTCACTATTTTTATCATATATTTTTTAAAAAAATTGATCTGAAACTTATTTCATATGAAAGTAGACTCAAAGAGCTTTCCAACTAATGTTCATTTGCTTAATTTGGATAAGAAATAAAGAAGTTATGACATTTTAAAAAGACTACTTTCTTGAAAGGAATCGTAATTGACTATACAAGACTTGTAGTCGACTACAAGACTACCAGAATGGTAATCCCTCAAGTGTTAGAATTCAAAAATTACATTCCAAAGAGGAATTGTAGTTGACTACAAGGTATCTGTAGTCAACTACAAAGTGCCAAAATGCCTATAATGGCTATAAAACATCTAGATTTTGAAAATAATCATTCACCACCAAATACTATTTTATCATTTGGGCTATTAATACAAGCTAAGATTGAAGCATGTACAAGTGTGGAACTCACATTTTCATATCATTACACTTGATCAATATTTCTCTACCAAAATCAAGATTTGAGCTCTTCATTGTTATAATCTCATTTATCCATTAGTTCAAGTTATAAATCCACTCTTTGAAAGAATTTGTTCTTTTATCATTTTAAACACTTGTAAGAAGGTGGAGAATCCCTTAAGAGAGTTCAATGGTAGATTTCCCTTGAAGATAAAAGAAATAGGCTTAAGCATAAGGGTGAAGGATCCCAAAATGTGAGGAGTGCTCTCTTCTTGTAAAGGTTATTCAAGCATCCATGAAGCTTGGAGAATAAGAGGCTCTAGCACAAGGTTGGAGAATCCCAAAGGTGTGAAAAGTATTCTTTTTTGTAATAATTTCTCAAGCACCTAAGTTACAAGCTTGGAGAATAGTGAAAACCTCAAGTGGATGATCTTAGGGGCTGGACATAGATCACAAAAAATGATTGAACCAATAAAATATCGTGTGCATTTTCTTATCCCTTAATTTTTTTACATTCTAGCAATTCACATTTCTTATCATGTGATCTTTCTAACTAAATTATTAAAACTTGATATCTAGATAGTTTGCTTGATTTATATAATTATCCAAATTCAATTTGAGCTATCTAGAATATCTTTATCAATGATATTGATTAGTTTTTAGATAATCACATTATGATTAATATTGTTCTATATCCTTAATGTGATTAGCATAATTCATTGTATGTGAATTTAACATTCTGGATTTTCTCGAAGTATGATTTGTGTTTAATATACTTATTCCGCTGCACATATATTGAGTCAAAATGCACAAAATCTCAAGGTTTATTTTAAAATTTGTGATCACTCAATTCACCCTCATCTTGTGTGATGGTTGCCCTTGACTAACATAAATATTTTAGACATTTTATATGACAAAAATATTCTTATACCTAGGAATGTAACAAACTCACCTTCCCTTGTGAGAATGAAAGTGTAGTAATGTTGGGCAAAAATTATTTACGGAAATCAATTTTAGATGAGAATGTTTTTTGAAATCTTGTACCAAACATAAGAATACAACATTCTCATGTAAAGATTCTAAATAAATGAAAAAATAATTTACGAATCAAATGCCCCGTTAGGGATTCAAGTGTGAGTGAGTGTCTGCAAAAAAAGTCATACATGCAAAAGGAATGAACAAAGTGATAATTATATAAGTAGAAAGACCTATTGATATAATGCTTAAAGTTTTAGGTCAAGATATGATGCCACAAGTGTAATTAGATGCACAAGTTCATCATTAATGTTAGATATAAAATCACTCATAAGTCTCTAACTAATAGTTTAAGGTTTTAGAAGAGTTGGTCCTTGAGATGATATCAAAACTTCCATAAGTTATCAGGAGTTCTGATCCTTTCTGCCCTCATTCTTCTAAATAAAAGTTTAATTTCAGCACAAGATAGAGTAGACTTGTACATTGTCAACGTTTTAAGCTCAAAAAGCTCTTGTGTGAAGGGGTGTGTTAAATATAAAATAATTCATAAGTCTTTTGGAGAGTTGGTTCTTGACAGTCATAAAAATTAATTTTTGGCATCCCAAACTTAAATTTTCTCGCTCCGCCTTTGATTTGGGGTTATCATACGTTATAGAGGATTACTTCAGTACTTATATTTTTTTCTTAAGTACCAGTACTTATATTTTTTTTCTTGGCTACCGATATTAGATATGAGTTGTCAAGCATTCATTAGTTATCATTTATATTTAATAAACTTTCAAATATTTATTGTAAAACTAACAACCAATAAATAATTAACAATACTTACCCTAAATATTAAACCCATTAAGTACCATAACAACTCCTTTCCTTGCCTTGCATGTTGTAGTTACAATTTTCGGTTTGTGCTTTTTATGTTCTTTTCTTCCCTCCCATTGGACTAATACATTAGTTTTAAATTCTTATTGCTTACTTGAGGTTTTGAAGAGAAAAGACGAATAGTCTACAAAGTAATAATTCATTCTTCTCTTGACTAGTTGTCTGACTCAAGGCCAGCAAGTTGTGACCAAAATGGCACCCAGATCAATATTATTCAGGCCCAGGTTCGATTCTGGGCAAGTGTTTGAATTAATGTTATTAAAATTGAATTAAACAATTAATCAATGAAATTTTTAATTGAATTAGATAATATTATAAAAATAATTTATAGTCACAACATAAATTTCACAAAATAAATATTCATGAAATATAAACAAAACAAATTATTCTTTTAAAAATTAATGACTAGCCAATTCAACTAATTTTGACATGTCTAAATTAGTTTGATCATGAATATAATGGGAGGAAAATTCAACTATTTTTTTAATTAGATTTATTTTGTGTAAAATGACTATTTAATTAGTCTTAAAAAAATGTATTTCATTTACAATTTAGCCATTGAATTAATTAAATATACATTTTACTTTTTAAATTATTCAAACTTATTTCATATTAGTCCATAAAACTAGTCAAACAGAGATGGAAAAATGATTAATGTTAAATTGAAGATTAAGAGTCGGTTTGTTACAGATTATTTGATGAAAAAGGTATTTCTTTTTAGTAAAAAATTATTTTTAATGATTTTGATTGTGTTTGTTTAAGTTTATTTAAAAATTATTTGTTTAAAAAAATTATTTTTATAATTAAAATGAAAAACTACTCTTACTAGCTTTTGAAAAAAAATATTTTACAATAAAAGAGAGAAATTTTTTTATAAAAACACGGAACTAACATTTCTAACAAAATTAACCTTATAATTTTGTAAATATGACAAAAATTTTCTCCTGTTAGGTTTTAATTGAATTCATGTTCAAACTTTTATGCATTTACTTTTATTTTGAAATATTGCTACTTTTAAAATATTATGAAATATATATATATATATAACGTAACAATATATATATAACTACGTACGCTAACATATACAAATATATATAAGTAAAACTACATATACAAACATAAGTAAATATATATACCTACGCTAACGTAACATATTTAAATACATATATATTTAAGTAAAACTAATGTGACATATATAAATATATATAACGTAACATATATTTTATAGTAAAATTAATTATATATATTTTAAGTATATATTTTATGTTTATTTGAAGTTAATAAAATTCACATTAAGATATGAAATATATTTAAGAATTATCATTAAAACTAATTGTATCCAAATATACTTAAAAATTATTTTTTCAATAAACATATTTTCTTGAAGATGGTTTTTTTATGTCCTTTATGGTAATTTTGTGGGGAAAAAAAGCACTTCTACATAGTTGTATCCAAACAAGTTAAACACTATTTAAAAAATAATAATTTTATTGATTGTAAACAAACATAAAATAGTTTCTATTTTTCTTTAAAATTTTTAAAAAATAATTTCTAAATTATTAAAGGTTAAAATTATTTTTTTTAATCTGTAATAAATGAGTCCTAAATTACAAGTTAGGTATATTTTTAAGGACTAAATTGAAGAACATACCACAATAATAATAAAAAAAAAACTAGAGCATCCCATAGTTACCAAATTGGCTCTTAATTACCTCCTGGGTCCTGCGTACCAGTTCGCGAGTACATCATGTTACTTTGAAGATCTGAAATGCTATGGAATGCGATCTAGAATGTCAAAGTTTGGCGCACCAATTCTTGAAAGGAGATAGCCATGACTGCCTGATGAAGAATTGCGCAGAGAAAACGGAGGAGGCACAGTCATAATGAGAAAGAATGAAAATGAAACCTTAAAAGTTTCTACCAAAAACACAGCTTCATATGAGTTTCTAACTTATGTCATGATCATTTTATTTGTTTTGTTTTTCGTTGGGCCTAGGCCCCCTAATTCACAAAAAGAATGACAACTTTATAAAAATAAAATAAGAGAAAATATCACAAGTCTTTCAAAAATGGGCTTACGGTGATGGATATATTTTGATTTTAAATTGGCTTATTCAGATATTAAAGGTGAGAAAATAATAGACTAAAATTTAAAAGTTAAAAAGGAAAATTGTAAGTCAATATATATAAATGCATCATGATCCTTTCATGTTACTTACGAACATGAGAATGTCATATTAAAAAGAGAAAGACACAAAATTAAAATTAATAAATTTTACACAAATATTGATGGATTTTACCATGATCTTTTTATTTTATTGTTGTGTCTTTTTCTTTTTAACATGATCCTCTCATGTTAGTGAGTAACATGAAAGATCTTATCCTATATAAATACATATGATTACAAAATTTAATCATTTAATTAGTGGATTATAACGTACTAAAGAAGTCTACTCCTAGCGTATCCTATTTTTTCTAAGTGACGTTCCACGCTCATCTTCTCGTACCGCTTTTCTACACGTAACACGTTCTAGGTAACTATTGAGCATCCCTTGATGAAAGGCTTATGCAGTCTGAGAGTGATTTAAAGGCTTGAAAAACATAAAACACAACACAAAAGGGTGGTGGGAAGTGAGAGCGAGCGACTGGAGGGAGAACTCTCGAAGGAGGAAAAGGATAAATCATAGTTAATGGGTTCTCAACCAACCCGAATCGCAAACTAATTCCTACACACCAATTCGTACGTAGTACTTTGCAGTATAAAGAAAATATTGAAATCATAGTATCAAGTAATGACGTATTACATAATTGTACCTATATCACATATTAGAGAGTAATGCTAACTTGATAACTAGGAACGGAGGGAAGGGGCAAACATATGTTATGCCCCTCTAAGTTTGAATTTTTAAAATTTTTTTTTTATATATAGATAGAGATCTTCTTAATTTTCTTTTCTTTTTACCATTTTATATTATATATGTCTTACGTTAGCTCTCCACAATCTTGACTCCCCTCACTTTTAGTTTTTGGCTAAGCCATCTCTGGTAACCTCTCCAAGGGGACAATATAACAGCACTGTAATTGGTTTGGTTGAAAGGAGTACGAGGTTGTACATAGAAAGCGACTCAGCTATTGCGGTTCAACTTGCATATAGTGGCTGCGTAGACAGCCATCCTTGCTCTTACCTGGTGAACCAAATACATAGGCATAAAGTAGTGTTTTAAGTTGTGATTGTGATTGTGATTGTATAAATTATAGATAATTACGAAAAAAATACAATTAATGCGGTTATAATTATGACTATGTTGTGATTGCGGACACCTTTGAATTTCTAATATTGCAACTGCAATTTAAAATATTAGTAGAAAGGTAAACAGTAGCAGGTTCACTTTGTTCACACGTAGAGAGAAGGAAATCAATTGCTGACTTGATGGCTAATCATGCGCATGCTTTGGAACTGGGATTACACGAGTTCGATCAGCCAACAATAGGGAGTGGTACTCTTTTTTATTGAAGATAGTGATGCGGCTTCTTAACTTCGTTCTGTAGCTTTGTCTTAGGGGCCTAGCCCCTCCTCCATCGAATAACCAGGACACCAAAAGAATAAAAAAGTAGCATAATCAATAGACCATACAACTGCATGCGCAGGAAAAAGCTGAGTTCCAGACAAAAGCCCAAGCCTTTGAAGAAGAATTGAAAAAGATTAAAGAGGAACATGGAAATCAAATTTTGAAATTAATCATGAAATGACGAAAGGTTTACCTGTTCTCGAATATCTGAAGGCCTCAAAAGTTAGTATATCTTTTTTCATCGATGGACAATGACTTCTTAGCATTGTGACGTCAGGACTATTAATTTAAATATTTTTTTTTGATTTAGCAGAATCCTACGGTGAATAATACAAATCAGCATTGCAGTAATAAGGAAAAATATAAAAAAATATACTTGCACAAATTATATGATATATATGTATAATTTGGACCATTTAAAAAAAGTTATAATAAAATTATGGTATTATTTAATAACTTGTACGAAAATTTTAAAAGAGTGTGTGAATATAAATTTGTGGAAAGAAATTATGAAAATTGAAAGATCAATAGAATTTTTATCATTATGACAATTGTTAGAATCCAATTTTGTCCAGCCACATTTTTAATTTTTGGAATTGAGAGATACCTTTTCAATTTTGTCATGTGCCACTGACGGTATTTTATATAATAGTATTAGATAGACGTCCAACTCTCCTTTTATTCCTTTTGTTACTCTTCAGTTTCACAAAATTAATGATGTTACTTTAAAATATTATATTATATGACTTTTATTATATATATGTATGTATAAGGAGAGATCAACTTAAACCGGCGTAAAACTTAATTCACTTATATTACTCAATAATTTTCTATTAAGTATACTTTTTGTCGATCTAACCGTTAAATTATAATTATCTATCATGTTGATCATTTGTGTAAAATTTTTATAAAATTGAATATCAATAAGGATATAATCAAACTATTCATAGTTTTATATATTTCAATAGTTTATATTACATTAATCTTGATGTATATTAATGAACCACAAAATAATTTCAGGTTAATGTGAAATTTCATAGGTATAATTTACATGATAGAAACTTTCAATCTAACGGTAGATTTTGTAAGAAAGTTATTCAATAAAAAATTATTGAGTGGTGTAAGAGTGATCAAGTTTTATACCAGTGTAAGTTGATCCCTCTATTATAAAATTTCTATCATGTAGATCATACCTATAAAATTTTGAAAAAATTGAATATCAATAAGAATATAATCAAATAATTCATATTTTCATATATTTCAATAGTTTATATTACGTTAATTTTGATGTATATCAATAAGTCACAAAACAATTTCGGATTAATGTAAAATTTTATAGGTATGATCTACATGATATAAACTTTCAATCTAACGGTGGATTTTGTAATAAAGTTATTCAATAAAAAGTTATTGAGTGGTGTAAGAGTGATCAAGTCTTATACCGGTGTAAGTTGATCTCTCCACATATATATATATATATATATATATATATGAGTTAAATCAATTGACATTAGTGTAAGAGTAAACCTCTTACCCTAAATCATTAATTTTGCTTTAATCTAATAATTTAAAATTACTTAATTTAATGGAGAAAAAGAATAATATATTTATATATATATGTATATGAGTTAAATCCATTGACATTAGTGTAAGAGTAAACCTCTTACACTAAATCATTAATTTTGCTTTAATCTAATAATTTAAAATTACTTAATTTAATGGAGAAAAATAATAATAAATTATGTTTTTAATAAAGAGGGAGAATAATGAAACATCATTTAATGAAAAAAGAGAATTTGACAATACACATAACTTAAAAAAAAAAGTATCATTTTTTCATTCTATGCATGTTTGCTTGTACAAAAAAAAAAGTATATCTCATTAATTGATTTAAATATTTACCTGCCCTGTTTGAAAATTGTACTCACACATTAGAGAATGAATAATTGTTATATATAATTTTTTTAAATTGTTACTATTTTCTTACATAATTGTTAATAAATGCGTTAACTTTTGAGTTTTTTCTCACAAGGAAAACTTAAATTACATTTAGAAAAATATAAGTTTTTAGTCTTATATAGATTTTAAATTTGATCATTTGTAATTGTATTTTACTAAAAGTTGCGTTAATATAATAGCTAATGTTTTTATTTCAGATAAATAGTTTTTAATTATTTTTAAAATAATACTTAATTCATTTTTATTATATTATTATTTATATCATAGGAAATAAGTTTAAAATCTTAAATTTGTTATTTTTATTTTTTTAGTTTCAGTGTAGACTTAATTCTCTTTCTCCATTAAATGGAGGTTCCAGTCTTCTCTCTCTTCATTGAAGATATATATAACTATTTTATATTTTTTCATTAAGTTTTGTTATTTTAAAAGGTTGAGTGCAGTGATAAGCGAGCTGTACTTCTAAGGTAATAATACAAGTTCAAACCTTAAAGGAGATGATTGTTGGGAGGGCTGCCTATTCACAACAATGTTTGAAAGTGATTAGTCTCACAATGCTAGTAACTTGTGACTTAAACATATTAACATAAAAATATTTAATTTATTCATATCATTTTTTCAATGATGTAAGTGTGCAGGATTTGCTCTAAGAGTAGGTGGGGTCCCCACCCATATATGTTTGTGTGTGTGTGAAATAATGTTTAGGAGACGTTATTCCATTTCAAGGTGAGCATGTCACGAGCTTTAAAGAAAGTTTACATTAATACTTACATGGATGAGTTGTTAATGAAGGATTAGCTCTAGAAATCAAACATAATACATTTGTAGGCTTGGTAATGGGGAGGGTAGGGGCGAGTTTTTGCCCACCCCAAACCTGCCTTGTATCTCTTAAAGGAATTTTCAACCCGTCCCGCGGGTTTTGAACATGAAAACCCGTACCCTACCCGCAAAGAAATAATAAAACCCGAACCATACCTGCATCCTATCCTCATATACTATCTAATACACAATATAATATAAATTATTAAAAAAATTACTCATTGCATAAAAAATCTCAAGTTTCATCAAATATGAAACATTCTCTCTATGGAAGAATAATGGTGCAGGTAGTAGGAGCGAATAGACTTTAAACCTGAACCTGCCCCGTTCTGCAACACATTTTAAACCCGCCTTGCTGCGCGGCGAGTTTTAAACCCGCCTCGTGCGGGTTGGGGCTGATTGGATACTTGCAGGTGTTTCAAATTGCCATCCTTATACATTTTAAGATATAAATACTAAAAGTAAGTACTAATATTAAAGAGACTTACATTGGATGGGGGCCAACGTTTTGTTTTTCTCCTAAAAAACTTGCACCAGTAGCAAATAAGAGGTGATTAAAGAGACACACATTGAGGTGAAGAGCGTCGTTGTCAAATGGTAGTTTCCTCCTAGTGGGCGGATCAAGTTGAAACCAATGGGACCTCGAATGATAACTCGGGAGAAGCTAGTTGCAGTGGTGTCATCCACAGGGTAGATGGTACGTGGCTCAAAGGTTTCATGCATTGGGAGTATGCGACTCTTATAGGGCTGAACTTTGGGGGGGATCTTGTTTGGCATGGAGTTAGCGTGGAATGAAGGCTATAGAAACCTTATAGTCGAGAGTGACTCCAAAGCCATCGTCACTCAGATGAATATTGGAACAGTTACAGACAGTTGTATATGTCCCTTCATTCACAGAATATTCACCTTAAAGAACAGGCTGTGGTATGTTGTTTTCTCGCATTGGTTTAGGGAAGGGAACTCTTGTACTAATTATGACTTGTAACACAAGTTTATCCCAATCCTTTGGTCTACAACTTCTCTCCAATCGTCATGGGAAGTTGAATTACCTTATCTTAGGTGATGTTTATGTTTAGAATTTGGATTTAGTTTTGATCTAATTAATGTGAGTATAAAACTGACAATATCTTTTAATCATGTATTGTAAAATTATTAAAGGTGTTTGACCATCACAACAATTATTTATGAAGTCTAACATTTTAATGATGTGTCAACATATCATTAACAGTGACAAAATGGATCAAATTAATTTAAATTGAGTTTTAACTTGAAGATATAAATATTAATAGCAGTAGCGATCAATACAACAATCACACAGTTGATTACATGTTGTTTCCTATGGTTCATAAGATAATGGACTTAAACATGCTTTAAATGATCAATTTTTTTTTATCTCAAAAACTTCCGTGGTGGACTTTAAGGTTGTGTTTGGATGAAGAATTTTAAAATTTCAGGGAATTTGAAATGCAATGGAATTCAATTGCTTCAATTGAATTCCCTTCATTTGTAAAATTTTTTGTTTGAATAATCAAAGCAATTGAATTCCCTTTACTTGCAAAATTCCTAGTTGATTACAAAACCATCAGAAGAATAAGCTGGAAAGCTGCAATTTCTACCTAACAAATCACATTTCTACCTCAAATGCTGCAAAACTAACAACCGAACAACAGAAATCCACTACCCTAGTTTATGATTCAAAGGCACTTGAAGTATCAAAATTCAGAAGCATGAGAAATCTGAGATTGAGAGTGGAATCAATCAACTTGGAGACTTTGTCGATGGCAAAGATGAGATCAGAGAGGAGATCGAAGCAGAGGAATGGCTCTGGAGATTGTTGGCATGTAGAGGCATGCAAGAGTGAGAAGAGAGATGTACGAGAGTGAGAAGAAAGAGACGGTGTATTTTAGAAATTCTACCTGTGTAGGTGTAATTTCAAATTCCTTGATTTTGGGTAAAACAAAATACCCAATCAAAATACTGAGATTTTTTAAAATTCTTTTATGAAGCATCCAAACTAAACATTTTAATGTATACCTTTTAAAATCCTCTTAAAAAATATATTTCCTCTTTAAAATCTCTCATCCAAACACACTGTAAGGGTATATAAAGAATGAGAGGCTTTCTTTTGAAGTTTAATGTGTTGTAAAATTTGACCTGCAAAACAGTGAGCACGTTAAACAAAACGTATCAACCTGAGGCGTGCGAAGCTCTGCCCTCAAGGATTATTCTGGCGTGGCCGAAAATTCCCCAGGATACAACAGGCTCGTCTCGACCAATCGAGGTCCCAAGAATAGCAAGAAATTTATCCTAGTAACCCAAAACAGAAAATGTTGAAGAAGAGAAGATGGCTATCAGTAAGAAAATAGCAAGCGCTATTGTTATCAGAAATACAAAGTAGTATGTAATAGAAATAGGAGAAGAGGAAGGAGTTAACGTAGGCAAAAAATCAGGGTCAGTTAAGCAGGAAACCAGGAAACGATGGTTAGTTACAACACAAATTTGAAATGGTTAAAATACCTGAAACAGATATCCATAAAATTTGAATCGGTTACATCTTTGAAAAAGTCTTCAAAAAAATCTCGATTTTCAAATAAGCTTCAAAATTCAAATCAAGGAATTTCCAACAAAAAAAAAAACTGGCCACTTGAATATCACGCGCATGGGGGCAAATCAGAGATTTGAACTAGCCCAACGCTCTTGGGTTCACTTTCGAGTGCGTGAAGCCCATCCCTAAACTTGCTTGTTACCAAGTCATCTCACAAACCAATATATAAAGCCTTTCAAAGCCTTTGTTCCAAGTAATGTGAGACTTCATTCTTTTGAAATATCAAACTTTCACAGCAATCCTCCACATATTTCAAAAGAATTTAAACAAGGTTAAAACAAAATAAATAAATAAAATAAAATAAAATAAATAAAAATACAAATCTGGGTCACATCGTGTGTAAATGCATCGAATCTATTGTCTTTTGGACTATGAACCAGATTTAGATAAATAAGACTTTAACTTACAATGTTATTGGTGAAGTTAAACTTCTATGAACCAAAACACCTTTTACATAAGCTAAAATCCCGTTTGATCACATTCACACTTGTTGTTAATGTCGTTTTGTGCTTTTCGGCCATGCGCGTGCTTGGTGTTCATGAGTGCGCTAAAGACTATGTCATCGTCTCATAAGAGCAGCCTCCACTCCACACTCATATAAGTGATTTTATCAAGTGTATACGACACTTTATACACCACCCATAAGGGTTATGAAATACATTAAAAACATTAAGTTTATCCTCACATTAAATGCAGTCTAACACTTCTCATATTTCTCACACCATAGGAAGGGATGAATGTAGTGCTAAAGTAATTAACAAATGACTTGTTATTACCCATATGAACCTTTTCATGGGATCTCCACTCATAGGGTTGGGTTACTATCACTGTTAGTATCAAATTGGTTTAAGTCTTATTCCCCTCGATGTGGAACTTATCAAATTTCTTCCCAAATGTTTAGTTAGAAATGGACATAATTCCATCTTTCAACAACTGTTTTATTACCTCATATCTCAACCTAATGTGTCTGTTCTTACCATTATAGGTTTTATTACTCGCAATGACTATTGTCGTTTTATTATCACAATGAACAAATATAGAAGGATTTGATTTTATTCCCAATGGAAATTCTCTAAGAAAAATTTCAACCATTCAACCTTATTACAGGCTTGCTCCAGAACTATAAACTCTGACTCCATTGTAGATTTTGTAATTATTGTTTGTTTACTTGATTTCCAAGTAACAGTTGTTGGTGTATGCCCTAGAGGTCAGCTATATATTGACTTTATGGTTTACATTGTATCATGACATTTATTTAATATATGAGGCATTTGATTTATTGTGTTATTTATTTATATTAAATGAACATAATAGTCCTTAGAATGGAAAGTTCTATGCCATGGAATATCAAGTACATGACTTGATAGTGAGATACTATTGGATAAATTAGAACGCTATTCTTAAATGTCCCTAGTTAAGTATTACTGTCAATCAGGATGACAGTGATGCATTAAGACTAATATGTGTGTAGACTGATGATCGTGTCTCAATGGTCATGGATATGAGATATCAAGTCTACACATGAGTAAATATTAGAGTAATAATGTACTAGACTGACCCACTATGAGAATACTACATGGATCGTTACATGAGTGTCATGAGTAGTTCTCATAGTGACTATGGTGTACGTGGTCATTTGACTTGAAGTCACTATGGTTCCCTACATAGGAGTTATATGTTTTAATATCGTTAAACGCCACATGTAACAAGGTGATCATTAAAGTCGATTATTGGACATGTGACAAGTCACGTGAAGGGATGTGAGTGACGTATATATGATTTGTCCCTCTCACATAACTAGCGTGATATCTTCGGGTCCCTTGATGAGTGAGACTTGAAAATGCATGGCCGTACTCAAATGAGTCGATATGAGATTTTGATCTCATTTGTCTTTATAAGTCTACTCGGCAATCAAGAAACCAATGATTGAACTATACAAGGGTGACACTGACAAGAGGTTGTCGAGACCTATCAAATAAAATAACCGGTTCACAAACTAATTTGTAGTATAGAGAATGAACCGAATCGTCTCTCAAGGATCCAAAAACAAAGATTTAATTAGATCAAGATAATTAAAAAAGGGGGGGTTTTGTTGTTGATTAACAAGATTAATAAAAGTAGGAGATTCAAAGTTGTAAACAAATCTAAAGAAACAACCAATCCAAGGAAATTTACCGATCTTGAGTTTAACTCATCATTGATCACAAGAAATTCACTTAATTGCTAACCATGTTCTTGGCCTTAGATCACATCAAGAAGCCTTAACATGATCCAAGAATTCTTTACTAGATAAGCATCTAGGATTTGATTAACCAAGGTTAGATAAAGTAAGCACCATCCAACATAGATTAACTTAAGATCTAGAATTTAACCAAGCTAAACAATCTATCAAAAAGCTTTAATATATTGTTTAATCTTTATGATCCTCTTTGAATACATGATAATAAAGCTATTACCACATCAACATCTAAATCAAATTAAGCAATTTAATCTAGATAAAAATCAAAAGAGGAAGAAAAGAAACTTGAATAACAATTAAGCAATATGAACAAGCAAAACAAGATCTCCAAATTAAACAACAAGATGGCTAATCCCTTGGATTGATTATGAGAGCCTAGCCTTCCATGGATGGGAAGGAAGAGCTCAGAATTTAAAGAACAAAAACGAAATTGCAAAGAGAATGGAGAAGAAGAGAAAGAAAACTCTCACAAATACTTAAACTTTCTTGAAACTTACTTCCAAATTGAATGCCTCTAATACAAAGAGGTTGGGTCTATTTATACTAATCTTAGAAGCCAATTTGTACATGTACATAATCTGAATACAAGCTATAAGAATATGAAAATTGTCAAAAATGGAAGCTTGATGCATGGTTGGTGGGTTGGTGCATGGTAGGTGGGTTGGTGTATGGTTGGTGGCTTTTAGTCAACAACTCTTATCCGACTTCTGGCTTCAAATTCATCACCTAGAAGGTGCATTTTGGCTTGGATGTCTTCATCAAAGTTGTAGCCAGTTGTCTCTTTGAAAATCTCCAATTTGAATCATGTCATTTGGACTTTTAGAACTCCAGAAATGCCAAAAATACTGCACCTACCTCAAGTTAGGTTGGAAGAACGTGTTTCCAAATTCAGACCAACTTGTAGCTTCAGAAGCATGCCTAAAACGACATCTATTGACAAAATGGTCTTCAGTGAAGTTGGAGATATGGGTCTTATCTTTCAAGTGACCAAGTTTCAGCCCAAGAGGAGGCCTATAACCCACTATATAGTCCAATATGTGCATACTGCCCAGATGGTTCCGTGACAGCAAACTCACTCTGTATTGCGAGGCTATTTTGGGCCCTTAGTAGTCCGATCCAGCTCTTGAGTTCTTCATGAAACTTGTAGATCCTTGTCTTAGCTTTCCAAAGACACCAAGATCACCTCAATTGGATCACCGAGTCCCAAGTTATGGCCTAACCAAGGAAGAAAGGTCAAAATGCATCAAAATCCGAAAATTATCCAATATTTACATTAAAACCCAATGAAGCCCAACAACATTAAACTCATCTAAAATACTAATATTGGGCACAATAAACATCTAATGAAGCCTAATACAAAGCTAACATAAGTGTCTCAAATTGATTGATCAGACACGTTTCATGCCTTGTGTACAATCAAGATATGGGACAAAGGGACTAGACTACATGGTAACATTAGTCACAGTTAGGTTATGTTGAATCACTGACATTCCTATTACTTGAGTAGCAGTGATGTATTGTTAGATACTGCTCACTGTTTGTAATATTAAATAGGATTTAATGTTACTGTCAACGTAATAGGATCCTACAAGGTCACACATATAAAATGGATTGAAATGGAGTTAAATGGAGCTTGTTGGATCTTAAGTAAAACTAGATGCACTAACCCAATTGAATAGGCCTACACATGAGTCTGGCCTAGGTCAGATATGTGTAAAGGGCTATATATACTTCTCTTAGTCTCTTGTGCCATACTGCTACACACGCACAACTAAGAGTCGAAAACAATTTCCAAATAAAGAGAGTTATAGAGGACTCGCATAGAGTCTGCCCCCTTCGTGGCTAACACCGTGCCAAAGAGGGTGACTATTACTACACATGCATAACTAAGAGTCGAAAACACTTTCCAAATAGAGCGAGTTATAGATGACTCGCATAGAGAATCTGCTCCCCTTCGTGGCTAGCACCGTGCTGAAGAGGGTAACCATTACTTCCATTCGTATGGATACTGTAAAGACGCTACCACCACATTCGTGGATCGGAGCATTTGTGATTTGCTGTCTATCATGACATTGGGTTTGTCATTAAGGTAATCATCTTAACACAAATTATGACTATCGCTTGGATCCTTGAAGGGTTTCATTTTTTATGTTTTTCCGCTGCCATTTTCTTGTATCGAAACCCAACAACAACACCACCACCAATAGTAAACACATATCCTTTAGTGGATTTAATCTCATCTGAATTTGAAATCCAGTTAGTATCATTATATCCCTCAAATATAGTGGGTAAACCACTATACCAAATACCATAATTCATGGTACCTCTTGAATATTTCATTAGCCTAGCCAAAGCTGCCCAATGATCATTATTTGGATTATGTGCATATCTATTCAATCTGCACACAACATATGCTATGTCAGGTGGGGTGAAATTCATCAAGTGCAATAGACTTCTAATTATCTGCGCATACTCAGATTGGGCAACAGGATCACCTTTACTTTTCTTTAATTTAGTTTCCTCATCATAAGGGGTACTCACAGGTTTGACATCAAAATGTCCAAATTTCTTTAACATTTTCTCAACATAATATTCTAGTGACAGTATTATATTATCACATTTCCTTATGACTTTAACACCCAATATTACACTAGCTTCACCCATGTCTTTCATGTCAAATCTAGATGCAAGAAAACGTTTAGTATCATGCACTATATCTAGGCTAGTACCAAAAATAAGCATATCATCCACATACAAGCAAATAATCACACATTCACCATTTATCAACTTTGTATACACACACATTTATCAACTTCAACAAATGAAAAACCATCAGTAATCAAAGTTTGGTCAAATTTCTCATGCCATTATGTGGGTGCTTGTTTTAGACCATACAAAAATTTGAGGAGTTTACATACTTTATTTTCTTGTCCTCAAACTATACAACCTTTAAGTTATATCGTATAAATTTCTTCTTCAAATTCACCATTCAAAACAGCTGTTTTAACATCTATTTGGTGAATAAATAATTTATATGTAGATGCTAAAGCAATCAACATTCGAATAGAAAAAATTCTAGTTATAGGATCAAAAGTATCAAAATAATCAATATTTTGTTTTTGTAAAAAACCTTTTACTACCAATCTAGCTTTATATTTTTCAATTGATCAATCAGGATTATATTTTCTTTTGAAAATCCATTTGCAATCTATTGCTTTCGCACCAAGAGGTAAATCTACTAAAACCCAAGTATTGCAATTAGAAAATGAATCAAATTTAAATTTAATAGCTTTTTTCCAAAAAGATGCTTCGGGTGATGCAAAAAACTTCAAAAAATAGTAATAGGATCATTATCAACAAGATATGTATAAAAATCATTTCTAAAAGAAGTTTATTTTCTTTGCCTTTTACTCCTTCTCAAGTCCTCATTTGAATCATTTAAAATATTTTGTGTTGAAACCTCAGAAATATTTTCAGATTTTAAAGGAAAGTTATATTAAAAAAAATTAGCATTTTTTGTCTCAATAATAGAGTTGCAATCAAGCACACCACTTTTCAAAACCAAGAATCTATATGCAGCACTATGTTCAACATACCCAATAAACATGCAATCAGATGTCTTAGAACCTATTTTCTTCCTTTTGGGCTCAGGCAACATAACTTTAGCTAAACACCCTCACACTTTTAAATATTTTAAGTTAGGCTTATATCATTTCCAAAGCTCATAGGGTGTCTTTCCTGTTTTCTTATAGGAAATTCTATTTTTGTAAATGACATGCAGTTAATAAGGATTCACCCCAAAGGTTATCTGGTGCATTAGAGCTAACTAATATAACATTCATCATTTCTTTTAATGTCCTATTTTTCATTTCAGCTACTCCATTAGATTGTGGTGAGTAAGGATGAGTTATTTCATGAATTATATCTTCATTTTCACAAAAGTCATTAAATAAAATATACTCATCACCTCTATTTGATCTAACCCTTTTAATTTTCTTGTTTAGGTGGTTTTCTACTTTTGCTTTATATAATAAAAACATGTCAAAGGCCTCATCTTTATTTCTAAGCAAAAATACCTTAGTGTATTTAGAGAAATTATCAATAAAGGTCACATAATATTTTTTACCACCTCTAGTCACAGTTTGTTTCAAATCTCCTAAGTCTAAGTGAATCAATTCACATATTACTAAAACCAGAAATTAATCCAAGATATTGCATTTTCTTAAACCAAGTAAAGCTTTAGAAATGATCGCAACAATTATTCACACTGGCCACGAGTAAAGCTTCAGAAATGACCGCATCAATTATGTCATCTCCTTCAACCAAGTTTGCCTTTGGCTTCGGAGGATTGTCATTTCCCTTCTTCCCGTGTCTGCAAAAAGTTGCCTTGAGGCCAATGCCTTTACTCTTGCTTCTTTGATTTCCTTTCTATTGGTGTCCTCAATAACAATGTGTGTAACAAGATCTGCAAGCGATAGGGACTTATTCTTGCGTTTAAGTTTTTTCTTGTAGTCATTCCAAGTTTTTGGTAATTTTTCTATCAAGATTCCTGCAACAAATTCATCAGGCAAAGTGATATTTTTAGATTTGAGTTCTTCCAATATTTTATGGTATTCATTGATTTGAGCTTTGATATCCTTAGCATAAGTCATCTCCCATTTGTAATAGTTTCCAATGACAAAATTTTGCCTTCCGGCAGACTCAACAGTGTACTTCAGGTTTGTGGAATCCCAGATTTTGTTGCTTTCCTTATAAGAACAGTAAACATCAAATAATTCGTTAAATAGAGTAGTAAGAATGGTATGCTTACAAATTTTATTTGCGTATGTCCATTTGTCAATTTTTTTTTTGCGAGCAGAGGCTTCTGGTGAGGGATCGATGAGAGCAAAACAATGCCATGCATGTTGATGGTTGAAAAGATTCGTTCCTGCCATCATTTGAAGTTCTGACCACCAAACCTCTTGATTTTGGAGACATCTGGAAAGGGTCTGGCATAGGAGATCAGTGCTACTGGAGGCGGGGTGGGAACAACGACGCCACCATTGTTGGTTTTAATGTGTACTAATTCATGTTCAGCCATAATCCTTGAGATTGTTATAAAATTTGACCTGCAAAACAATGAGCACGTTAAAAAAAACGTATCAACTTGAAGCGTGCGAAGCTTTGCCATCAAGGATTATTTTGGCGTGGCCGAAAATCCCCCAAGATATAGCAGGCTCGTCCCGACCAGTTGAGGTCCCAAGAACAACAAGAGATTTTTCCCAATGACCCAAAACAGAAAATGTCAAAGAAGAGAGGATGGCTATCAGTAAGAAAACAACATGCGTTATTGTTATCAGAAATACAAAGTAGTACGCAATAGAAATAAGAGAAAAGGAAGGAGTTAACATGGGCAAAAAATCAGGGTCAGTTAAGCAGGAAATCAGCAAACGATGGCCAATTACAGCACACATTTGAAATGGTCAAAATATCTGAAACAGATATCCATAAAATCAAAACCGGTTACATCTTTGTAAAAGTCTTCTAAAAAATCTCAATTTTCATATAAGCTTCACAATTCAAATAAAGGAATTTCCAAAAAAAAAAAAGCCACTTGAATGTCACACCATGGAGGGGGAATAAGAGATTTGAATTAACCCAACGCTCTTGGGCTCACTTCCGAGCGCGCAAGGTCCATCCCTAAACTTGCTTGTTACCAAGTCATCTCACAGACCAATATATAAAGCCTTTCAAAGCCTTTGTTCCAAGCAATGTGAGATTTCATTCTTTTGAAATATCAAACTTTCACAACACAATGAGGGTAGAGTAAAATTTATATAAAATCTTTACATATTCAAAGATGAATTGTATTTAATACTTTTATCTAAAGTTGTTACATCTGGAATAGATTTTTTTTACTGTTAACTTTTGCATCAACTGAGACTAAGTTCGCTCCTGAGCGATTTTAAGGAGCAACTCCACATTGACATGGTACATGTAATGAAATTAATTCCCTTAAGTGTTGACTCAATGTTTGAACCCAATTATAATCAAGACAGAGAGCACACGTAACCACTTGACTTAACCCTTAAATTATTGGAAAAGAAGTTTCAGTCTATGCACTGGGGGTCTAACAATTAAAACCAAAAATATTATGCAAAAATATTAATGGCAAGAATATACATAGATGATTATAATGTCATTAGAAATAATATCAAATGCAGGTTTCAGAAAGCCTAGAATGGTTATTTCTCAATTTTGCAGAATCATCACTCACATATGAGAAGCTAGTAAAAAATCTACAACTAGAAAAAAATTGTTTCATCTAGCTAGATTATTAGACGACAATATAATAATATACCACATGGCAGTGGCACCTGAAGCTCTAAAGGTTACAAATTAAAGAAGCGTAGAGAAGCTGCCAAACTTCTCAAGAGTAATATTCATGAATAAAAAATGATGACTATATTAATCAATAAAATATTACTTTATTATATCGCAAAAACTTAGCAATAGATTAATGCAATTATAATGGAAATTGTAATTATAATGGCTATGGCATGCATTTCTTGAACTACTCGTATTCCATATATGCCTTTATAAGAACGATTTGGATGTTCATTAGTTTTAACCTACTGCTGAGCTCTAAAATTGGAGGGGAGTGACTAAATTAATTGTGACCCGATCATAATTAGTTAGGCACGTAATTTTAATTGTAACCTACTATATTGTGAACTTTTCGTTGCTTTATTTATGTGAATGTATAAAGATAACATAAGATCAACATTTTTTTTGGTGTGAAATTGTAATAGTAACAATTAAAAGGCAATAATTGGTTAAAAATAAAACAATAGTAAAGTATTATTTGGCCCATTCATCAATTGCATGGATTAAAATATAGTAAGAAAAATACTATTGGGCCAGAAAATTTTCCCTAATTGTTTGGCATCATAGCTGGAATTTATACGTCATTTATACTTCGAAATTGTGAGTAAAACACTGGATGATTCTCATAAATAGGTGACTGCACTCTGTAAGAATTGCTTATATGGTGGCTATGGGTGAGTCACCATAAGGGATGATTGCTACTATTTTGATAATGCAACTTGAGAAAATTTCTAACAGTATCAAATGATTCTTTTTGGAGAACATAATAGGTATATATAAGGTGTGGCACTTCGTAGTTTTCTTGTATAATGGTCGAGTTGTTTTGCCCTTCCGGCTTGCGCCTCAAAAGCCACAAAATTGTAAGATTTCATCCATTAAACCACTTGCTACTTTTGCAAGTTCAGGTGCTCATTTTATTGTGAAATGATTTAACCATTGTTGAAGGTAAATCTAGAAGGGAATGTCAGAGTTTAATGTTCTCACTGGTTTCAATGCAAAAGCGAGAAAAAACAAAGAAATCGCATGGAGATCAGAGGAACATGAAAGAGCCATGAAAGAGAAAGGGAGAAAAAAAGATGAGAAGCTCACCATTCTGTTCTCCATCAAGATGGACGAGCAACGCTTCTAGTAGTAATAACTAATAGCATTAGGGGTCAACCAAATACAAAACCAATGTGTCAGAAAACACTTATGGGAAGGGTCATCTTAAGTATCTCAAATGAAATTAGTTTCACATAAAAAATTTAAAATAATTGGGCAAAGGAAAAAAAAGTCTTTTATTAAATCTTGTACTCCATAGACATCATTAATTCCACATAAACAATGCATAAGAATCTATTTATAATTTATAAATACAGGCTCCTAGGCTGTATAGAAGCCACGTAAGCAAATTGAACATCTAACTATTCTCCACGTCAGACTGTATCATTTTGACATCTCATCTTACACTTACACGTGGCAATCAGAGCTCCTGCTTCCCCTCCCTCATCCCAACCCACCTTAGAGCCTCTTTGCTACATTCTCTCTATTCCATTACTGAAATGAACCGACGCATCCTTGAATGCTCATCAGCTTCTTGCTTTAATGGCCAGCGGTTTCATCTTCAGGTACATGCTGCTTAGGCTTATTCCTCCGTTACTGAAATGAACCATCGCCTCCTTCAATCCTTAACAGCACCAATGGCCTGCGGCAGAGGTACATTCAATACTCATTAACTAATTGATTTCTCATCTTTCAGTTATATTGTCATGTGAATATCTACACTCAACACCTGCCATCGTGGTGGACGTTTCCTCCGAGAGGATCAATCACCTCTTGGACAAGACGTGCCCGGCAAGAAATGGTGGGATCATCCAGAGTTCCGTGACCTTGACGTTGCTCAATGGAAAAGGCTCAGGTGGGTGTGTAATATATACACCATCTACAACTACTGCACTGACAGGAAGCGTTATCCACAACTTCCCCCCAAATGCAGAAGAGATCGTAACATTTGAATTTTCATCTACTATTGTTATTACTACCATAAGTCCTCATTTACTTTCATCTCAATTTTCATCACCACCTCACTGATACCATTTCATATGGGTTTCTTCTTGTGTTGGTCATTTATCATCATTTATTTCCGCTCTATTGTTTGAGCTATGTGATTAAGGAGTGAAGGTTGAAACACAGAGGAGCCTTTGTATCTGTAATTCAATTTTAGTCTTTCTGATATATTGCTATGATTATTTTTACTACTATTCTTGCTTTATTTTATTTGTCCTATGCTAATAATGGCCTATCTTGGAGTATTTTGCACAAATCTGTGTTCTGATCTTCTGGTCCCAAAAAATGACAAAGTCACTAACTAGGATCATAAATAATGTAAAAGTAGAAAGTGGTTGTATTGAAAATAGATGCAAAAGACATTGAACCCCGTAAACGTGGCTCCACTGAGCATTGCGCATGTGAATTGCACAGGAGCCATGCAGTAGATAACAATCCTCTGATCTCGTAATTTCATTTTTGGTGGGTTTTTGAGATTTCATCATGTCTTTGAATTGGGTAATCTACAATTTCTTTTATTTTTATTTTTTTTTAGTTTCCCAGGGTATCCCTCACGTGCGACTGCGATAACTAATTCCTTGAGGTACTGAGATCAATTTAAGGGGTTGACATCTCCCAACAGATGTTTTTCCATACACATGGGTTAGGAATCAAACTCCTGACCTCATGCTTAAGGGGCCCAAGTATCTACCACTTGTGCCACACCATGTTGGTTTTTTATTTTTATTTTTATGTGTATGTATAATTCAGGTTTGTTGTTCATGCAATGCAGATTAAATATTGCAGTAAGAACAGTAAACGTTTGATCCATTTTTCTACATGTGAGGTCTTTGGGAAGACTATAGGTTGCTTTCTCCTAGAGGAATATCAAAAGGTACCTCTTTGGGAAGACTATACGTCAAATATTTTCTTGATGAAAAAGAAAATCCTCATTAATTAGGACTGAATTAGATGGTTAGTTTTCAAACGTCAATGATGTACAAAATTAAATGCTATGACAACAGAGAAAGCATTTGTATTTTTCAGTTCTTATTTTTTGATGAATCAAGACCTCAAATATTACATGCTTAAAGAAGATGCAACTCCCTTATTTTTGGTTCAGTTCAGAAACAGAGATGGTTTTATGCCTGTGCAAAGCAAATGACTGATAAGCTAATATATGGTCTTTTCGCATAACATGACCTTTTATGCTCTACCACTCCTTAGTATGAGTATTAGGTTTGTCTCTGTTATGCTTTTGTTTTTCCTTTCTGGTTCTGTTATGCATAGATGCATATTTGGTTATTCACCTGCGCTAGTGATAAATAAGTTTTAACTATAGTAGGGAACATCCAAAACTCTTATACTATTGAGAAAGCCTGTTTGGTTTATTTTTTGCTTTCATTTTTCAGTTAGATGTGTTTTTATTTTAATTACAAAAATACAACATTGTTTTTATTTTGTTTTCTGTTTACAAATTTTTGTAAAGAAATTAGTGAAAATAACTAAAAATTCACAATTTCTTTAACAAAATTTTGAAAACAGAAAGCAAAATGAAAACAATATAGTATTTTTATAACTATATTAAAAACATATTTAATTGAAAATAAAAACAAAAAATAAACAAAACATGCTCTAAAATTTTATCCAATGGGGTAATGTGTATTAATACAAAAAATTTAAATTCGTATATTTTTATCAATATTAAATTCCACAATATTCCAAAATATTTTATAATTTTCATTTTTAATATGATAAAAAATATCTCTCTCTATTAAATAACCAAAAAACCATTCAATAATTTATCCTTTGTACTATTAAGCATGAAATCTTTTATAACATTCATAGCCGATAAAGCTTGCAGTTATTAATGATAAAATCAAAGATAATTTTAAAATTAAATACACTATTATCAAATCCTACTTAATTTTGAAAAAATATTATTAGAGTTCATATCTATGATAAAACTTTCAAGAATTTAATTTTAATCAACTGTTAGCATAAATTTTTTTTACACTGTCATCCAATCATGTGCTAACACATTAATAAAAGAGTTAGAATTTCTATTTAGTTGTTGTGATAGTCAAACTCTTTTAATGATTTGACAATACATGATGAGATAATAGTGTAAAAATCTTTATTGACGATGAATCAAAATTATGTTGGAACCAAAGAACCTTATGAAACTAAGTTTGGAACCATTCTTTCTAAAGAATTATTACCCCATAAGAGTTTTGAAGATAACGAAAGTTTTAATTTAGATTGAATATGTAAAAGACCCACATAACTTGTTTCGTAACTTTTTAAATAAAAAGAAAAGTGTTTACAAACAGTTACTTGTTTGTGCGTCCATTCTCTTCTTAGCTAAAGGAAACTAATGTGCGTCTAATACCTTTTAAACTGTTTCACAAAGTTTCATTATACTTGGATCGTCCAATGTTTCTTTTACTAAGCTCAGGTTTCAATGTATTCGTCCAATGCCAAATTTCAAATATGAAGAAACTGTTCTTCATTAAATGCTGAGAAAGACTCTGACAGCGCACACTTCAAATAGAAGTCAACTGAGCCGCTTAGCTGATATTGCTAACAACTACAAAGACCTGCGAATAAGGAACTTTCTGCGCGCTCAGACAAGTCAGGAGTAAGATATCATATTTTTGGACATTTCTGATAATTAAAGTGTCTTTTCAGAAGAAGCTCTACACGTTTTCATCTTAGGCATTTAATATCACTCAGAACGGTAATAAATGTTTCCGTTGGACGAAGAAGCTTATTGAAGACTGTTCAAATTGCTCTCACCTATAAATACAATTGTCTTCGAAGAAGAAAGTGTGACCACCTTCTGAGAAAATCAAAAGCAAAAAGGATTATAGCCTTCATTCTTCTCTGTATTCAAACTCTTGAAAAAAGATTAAGTCTTGAGATTTATTTTTTTAAATCCTCATCTATAGTGAGTTAAAAACTCAAGCACTTCTATGCCTTTTTCTATTTGGTGTTTAAGCCTGAAGAGGCTGTGTATAAAAGAATACTTGGATAGTAGAACCTGAAGAGGTTGAGAATACTTGTATACCTGAAGAGGTGGATAATACTTGTATACCTGAAGAGGTGGATAATACTTGTAATCTTTGTACAAGATTAGTAGAAAATCCTTCTGGTTGAAGGGACTGGACGTAGCTCTCGTTTTGTGGGAGTGAACCAGGATAAACTTCTGGTGTAAGCTTTTCTCTCTTCCTCTTGTGTTTTACGTTTCACTAACATCTGGGGTTTGCCATTGTTTTCCTAACTAAAGAGTTGAGTTAAACCTAAGAACCTTTTTCACTTTGTTTAAAGTTGTTTTGCTCAAACTTGCTTTAGCGTCCAATTGGACTCAGAAACTTTCTGCGTCCATTGCCTTTTGCTTCCTGTGTAAAAGCTTTTTAAAAAAAGGAGAAAATGAGTTAAGAAACACAATTCAAGCCCCCTTCTTGTGTTTCACCTGTTTACTTCAAATTAAACTTAACATTCAAATAAGTTGTTAAGTGTCATAAGTTCATCTCAAGAGTAGAATTTTGTCAGACGGAACAACTCCTTATCATGCTAAAAAACTTAATATTCACCTCTTAAAAATTGTCAAGTTCTTGAACATTTATGCCTTGCTTTTTTTGTTTGTCAAAAATATCACCCATTTTTTGTATATGTTGGGAATGATATATAGGGGTTTAAAAGAAGGGTTTTAAGATGATAACATATATTTATATTCTGTGTCATGTATTATGTTTTTATTATAGTAGAATACATAAGAATTTCTCGTCTACACAATGAAAGAATTTATTATTATTTTTTTGTGAAAAAAAGTTTAGGTGAGAGGAAGGTTTATCCCTAATTCAAAGCCACGACAAACCACTAACCTTAGCGAGAATTTATGGTTAAATTACAGAAAGCCTACCAATAGGTGTACCCTGAAGTCGAACCAAAATCATGACTAACATAAGTGAAAGGTCCAACCAGATGAGTCAACACCCATTCACACAATGATAGAATTCATAATCTTGTTATGTATAATGTTTTGAGAAAATAGCATACAGACTCCCTAAATTTTGGATCATTTTGAAATAGACACTACTAACTTCAAAATCGTCAGATTTAGTCTTTAAATTAACTATGTTATTTTAATAGATCATTTCATCTACTCCCAATTAACTGACTAACAGAGGTACTATGTAAAAATATCTTGAGCCTCCACGTGTTTCGATCTCGACTGTTAACACCAATTTCCTGTTAAATGACTAACAAAAGTGCTATGTAGAAATATCCTTAACCTCCACGTGTCTCGATCTCGACTGTTAACATTAATATAATTAGTTTAAGGACTAACCTAAATGATTTTAAAATTGGTAGTGTTTTTTTTTTTTTTTTTGCAAATAGCCCAAAATTTAGGGGGCTATATGCTATTTTTCCTAATGTTTTTATTATAGCAGAGTACATAAGAATTTTTTGGCTAAGACAATGAAAGAAAGTGTCTTGAGGGTGCAGCCCGTGTGGGAAGCAGAAGTCCCATACTGTTTCACAAAACGGAAGGAAGGAAACACCAACTCAAGGAAGATGCAAATCAAAGAGCAATAAAGGGTCAGTTGTAATTACGTAATTCTAACATATGGGATGGAGTAATAAGTAATTGCATAATTAGAAATACTAATAAAAGACAAAGTCAGATGAACATCTCTGCATGGTCAAACTACTTATACGCTCATTTTATGACTTTCTTATTAGCTAAACACTTTTATTTTCTTTAAAAGAAACTTGACATATGCACCACTTCTTCTGTATATCATAAACAAAGAGAAGAATAATGCTTTAATGGCTCCTTCATTTCTTTAAACTAGAATATAAAATTTAAAATTAAGATACTATAAAATGTAGGGTGTATTTTAAAAAATAAAATGTAATATAATTATCAATTAAAAATATCTGTTTAGATTTTAATAAAATATGGATAACAAATGATAAATTTATTATAATTCACTTTCTTAATTTTCTCATACATGATTACTACTTTATCATGCACTTGTACTTTAAAACATCCAAAGATAATGTTGATACTTATTCCATAATTCCTAATAAGATAATATAATTTTATTAGTTGTTATCTTATTTGAAATTAATAAGAGTTGGATTAACTGATATTAGTATAAGTCTTTATTGAGATTTGTGACATATTTAGACTTTAAAATAGAATAACTTTCCTTCTCCTAAATTTTTATTTTACAAAAAAAAAAAGTTACCTTAAATACGTGGCCCAATTTTGATTCAGTCAATATTTTCCCCTTTTGATTCAGTCATACATAGATACACACAAGTTAATTCTTCTCTCCCTCTGTATTCTTCATTTCAATGGCAGACATGAAGAGAGAGAGAGCCACTTGGTTGGGTGTTCTTGAGAGAGAAAGAAAAAAAATTGAAAAAGTACTGGCAATATAATTTTAAAAAAGTATTATGAGAGAAAACATATGATAAAATTTTTAAATTGACTGTTAAGTGCCACAAATTTTGCAAACTCTAAACAGTAAAATTTTGCCAAATGAATCAACTTATCAAATATATATATATATATATATATATATATATAAACAAATATCTTGAATTCAAACATGCTTACAAAAAATAACTTGATATTCGCGTCTTAGAAATTGTTAAATTCTTAATACTTATGCTTTGCTTTTTTGCTTGTATACTGGTGTACAGAAGTATTTCATATTATAATTTTTATACAATCATTTTTGTTAAAATATTTTACAATACCTATACATTACACATAATATGTTATATGAGTATGTTCAACATATTATGATCTGTTTAATACTTTTTTTTCCCGAAATCTAATTTTTAAAAATTAGAGCTCACCAATATCTTGAACTTAAAAGATATGCAAAATAAATGATATAACAATTTTTTAAGATAAATCATATTCAATATTTTTTATTTTACTTTATTTTTAAATATAATTTTGAAATTACTAATATAAACAAATTCTACCCATTCATTCCAGTATCATTCTTATGTTTCAATGAAGGGTTTATATATATAAAAAAAAGAAAAAAACAACTTATCACTGAAGTACCTGTGGGCATTTGTTTCTTAAAAGCTCAACAGAAATTATCCAATGCATTACTTTCCCTCTTGATTCACTAATTTTTCCCTGATCCCCTAATAAGATAACAACAATCTTTATTAGTAGTTAGCTTATTTGAAACTTGAAACTTGAATGGAATAATGTGGGCCCAGTTTTTATTCAGTCAATATTTCCCCTCTTTTGATTCAGTCATACATATATAACACACACAAGTTACTTATTCTTCATTTCATATTTTCATTGGCAGCGTTGATGTGAAGAGAGAGAAAGAACCACTTGGTTCTGGGTCTTCTTGAGAGAGAAAGTATCACCAAAAAAACAAAAAAAAAAAGAAATTGAAAAAGTACTGGTCATCTTCCCCTTCTACTAGCTCTCCTAGTTTTTCTCACCATTTGCCATCTATCAAATCTCCTTTCAACTTTTTTAGGTTTTTTTTTCTTCTTTCAAACTCCTATTTTCTGTTCCAAGTTACAAATAATCACTTTCTCTTTTAAAAATAAACATTCCTCATTTTTCTCATGCCACTGTAAATAAGCTCCCAAGTACTCATCAACTCACCTTTCTCTTTCTCTCTCATCAGAAACTCAACCTCTTCCCTCTATCTGTGGATCTATGCTTTGATAATTTCTTACCCTTTTCACTGATCACGGTTAGGATCAAATATTTCTGTAAATATATGCAATTTCAGGGTCGTTTTTAATTTTCATAGTCTCGTTTCTCAAATTTCTTTCTAGGTTTTTGTTTTTTTTGTTTTTGTTTTTTCCTTTTTCAGATTTTTGGTTTTGTTTTTTTCAGAACTGGGGCAAATTTAATTTTTTTTTTTGTGGTAATTGGTGTCACTGTGGTCACTGTTGTTTCAGTTTGGAATTCAGAAATGTAATTCTATGTGGGGGTCACTGTGTTTGTGATTCCAGATCTTCTTGTTGCCTTCTCTGAACGATTCATAATTTTCATATTCAGCAGAATTTGGTCCTACTCTGAAGAGTTTTTGATTTTCAGCATCCCATGTTCATTGATTTTCTTTACTTCAATGTCATAGTTCCATAGATCAGTATAAATCGATTTGGGCTGATAGATGTTGTGTTCGTTTGGTGCTGGAAATCATTTTATTCAGGTGAGGTGAATCTCCATATATATAGTAAAATCTGTTATTGTTCTGTTCTGTTCAATTTTGTTTATTTATTTCATTGGTAAACTATCTGCTTCTTATAGCTGTTGAAATATGTTGAACAATTGAATTACGTGACAGGGGACATGGGTTTTCTATTTTATTTATTAATGTGGACTTAAATGTTTCAATATCTTATTTTTTGGCAACAAAAATTGTCAAAAATATAATTGCAACGTCAGTTTTCCATAATTGTCCCACTTACTGTGATGGTTACAGTATGGAAGGTTAATGTTGTGCATCTCTGCTTGCTTCAGGCAATAAGGATTTTCTAGACTTTAGGGACGGATTTTTTTTTTTTTTTTTTCCATTTTTCTTCAAGTCCTTGGCCATGACATCCTAGAGATAACTATGAGGAAGCTTTTTGTGTTCAGAATACTTTTGATGTGCTGGCTATTTTTGGTGCGGAAGAGTTTTATTTTCCTTTGTTTTTTTTTTTTTTTTTGAGGGGCTTTAAATTTGTAGATTGTTTTCGAAAATGATTTATTCTGGGCTGTATGGTTATGCTTATTATTTTTCTCTTTTGTCTAATTCTTTAAAGTAATAGACATTGTGGAATTAATGGGTTCGGGTATTTTTGATTCTTGAATTGGCTGATCAGTATGTAAGTTTGGAACCTTACAGGCTTTTATTTTAAATAAAGTTATCTTGTACTATCATAAATAAAAACTTGAAAACGGGATGTGGAAGGTTCCGTGCTGTAAAATTCTGCAACATGATGCTATGCATTATTTTTTAGTTCAAGTGCTGCTAGGTTGTGTGCCATTGAAATATGGAAATGGAAGATATGAGAGGAACAGAAAGGTATGAACATATGAGAAACTATGGTTTCAATATAAGTACTTGGTAGGAAAATTAAAAGAAGGAAATCTGGATGATTGAGAAAGGATGTAATATCCTTGGGTTGGTAAAACTGAAGTTTAAGATGGAAAAGATTAGTATCTTTTTAATAAATAACAGTACAACTTAAGAGTTAAGACTAACCTTTATTAAGCAAGATGTGGGAAAAATTGGTCAAATCTGGAAGAATTTATGTCTTTTAAACAATTTTTTTTTATCTATGTTGTGTGTGCTCATGTTGTTTTACTCTTCCCCTCTCAAAACATCTAGCTGTAGTCATCAATAGACCCTCCCTTGTCTTGTCTAGTTGGTCAAGTTTGACCATAGAATCTCTTAAATTGGAAAGTGGTGCTGCTAGGTCAATGGTTCATCAGCCATGTCTTTGGTTTAACAAGTGCACATCCAACACGCTATTAGATGTTAGGTCTACATGATTCATCCTACAAGTCCTAGACAAATATGCACAAATATCTAAGTAAAATCAGAGAGCTTATAGTGTTGGATTATAGTAAGCATAGCCTAAACACAATTGAGACATGTTGACATGATATACTATATTTTATTTTCCATAAATTGATTTAATTAATGGTAATTGAAGAAGAGGGTGAACTAAAACGACAAAAACAGTTGGGTTGGGCATAGCATGTTGTCATCTACCCTTCTTTTGGAAAGAAAAAAAATGTTGCAATATCCCCCTCTTGTTCTTTTTAATGCTTCTAGGATTTCTTCATGTCTTTTGTTTATGTTATGTTAATTTGTTGTCTGTGCTTTATGTGTTCTGTACTTTTTATTTATCTGTGTCTGCATCTTATTATCCCCAATTAGATAAGTTCAGTTCTTCTAAGTAACTGTTCCAACTTACAAAGTAGTTTTAGTAAATGGTAAACATCACTTGAGAGTCATGATTATATTCTTTCTATTATACTTTATGATTATAAGGTTGTTGCTTCTCTCCTTCTCCACTGTCTTATGTGTTAAAATCTTAAATCTCTACTTTTGTAGTTGCACTGAGAGTCATGAGTAGCATGATAAGTGGGGGTGATGCCCGAAGAATATCCAAGGGTCGACGGTCCGCATTATCAGTTGAAGAAGCTAGTGGTGGAGATAACTTGGGAGGAGAAGGTCCTTTAAAGAAAGGCCCATGGACATCAGCAGAGGATGCAATTTTGGTAGAATATGTCACAAAGCACGGAGAGGGAAATTGGAATGCAGTCCAAAAGCATTCTGGACTTGCCCGTTGTGGGAAAAGCTGCCGTCTACGATGGGCAAATCATCTGAGACCAGATTTGAAAAAGGGTGCATTTACTCAAGAGGAAGAGCGTCAAATCATTGAGCTCCATGCTAAGATGGGGAACAAATGGGCTCGGATGGCTGCAGAGGTTTGTAGTAATTTAACTTCTTGTAATGTTGTCATAGTATA
Organism: Styphnolobium japonicum; assembly: GCA_023212625.1. Lineage (NCBI taxonomy): Eukaryota > Viridiplantae > Streptophyta > Magnoliopsida > Fabales > Fabaceae > Styphnolobium > Styphnolobium japonicum. The sequence continues at coordinate 11,342,744 of JALBWW010000010.1, forward strand.
TTATGCTTATGTTTAGCTAGATTATACAAGAAGCTTATCCACATAGTGGTTTGCATCTGATGTCTTTGCTTTATGACATGGAGAGGACACAGACACTAAAGATTAATTTCTGGTATGGAGGCTTCTGACTCCTGACAGCTAGACATTATTCTCTGGATTTTGTATGTGATTGGAATAGTTCTAAGCCTTATTGCCATCATGGTGCATCATTCAACCATGGTGCCCACTCCCTAGATCGATTTATCTCATTCTGCTTGTTGCTTGCAAATCTATAGATTGCCTCATGGACAATGCAATTTTTCTTTGGGTGATTTTGATCCTATTGGATTGTGTCTGCATTGTGAATTTGTTGTGGTAACATCATTGCAATCTCTTAACATTTTATAGCTTTTGGGATCAGTTGACTGTATTATTTAACTTGAAAGCATGTATGATGCCAGTTTAATGGTGATTGGTGAATTGATTAGTAGTCCTACACCACACATATCCACTTTTTGATTCATTCTCATTCTCAGTGGGTTATAAACTTATATGAATATTCTGATAATTATAGAATATACTGATAATTATATTATTGTAATGATAAATAAGTTATCTGTTAGTGGAACTAGGTCTTTGAATGGGTTGACGAACCAATTGAGGTGTATCCTCCTCTCAACCCCGGCCCCTAACTACCAAATAAAAGCTTTTAGGGTGTGTTCAGTTATGAAAGCTTTTTTAGAGTTAGAAAACACACAGAAAACATGTTCAGTCAGCACAAACATTTTCTACTTTTTGATAAAGGGAGATTGTCAGATTGCCTTGTTCGTTAAACTATCTTTTGGTGTTATCTTAGTTTTGCTCAAAAAATGGAAAATATGATTTTCGATCAGGAAATCATGGCCCACTGCTCCCGTTTTTCAGCACATTCTTTATTTCAACCTTACTAAAATTGATGATCAAATCTTCACCAGATTCTTTCTCCATTGAGAAAGGAAAAGGTGGATACTACGAGGACCTACCCACTATCTTGGAAACTGACTTGTTCAGTCACTATTTTGTCATTTTCACATACTTATATTTCCTCTTTATAGATTTTGGTTTGGAAAACAATTTATGTGCTTGCACTAGCTTCTACGTAGTAGGAGTTTGTGGCTTGGGCCTCCTTTGAGACAGTTATCAGTTATCACACAATGTTATGACATTTAAACTGCAAAAGTTAAGATAGTATATCTTAGAATATTCTCTTACTATTCTTTGAGTATTAATTTTAAGACCTATTATTATTATGGGCAGAAATTATGTTGATTCAAAATATATAACATTAGACTAATAACATATATAACTTGAGGTATTAATTCATGTATTTTGTTTCTTGATTAACATTTATAACCTGATATCAGTTCATGTATTTTTTTTAGGTTTAATGAAAATAGAAAATTAATGTATAAGCTAAACTAGTATGCTGATTTTTCATTAAATAAAAATAATTTCTTTTTTTATTTTAACTTCTAACAAGAGAGCATTTTTTGTTTTGCGAAATTCTCAATTAAAAATAGAGAAAGAGGATAGAACACAAAACTGAAAAGTGAAAACATTTTTTCATCCCAAAAATACTCTTAGGTTTGCCTCCTTTCCCTTCTTCCCTAATTGTAGACCCACTTGCCACTCCACTCATCCTTAATTATGGTTTTCAAAACAAGGCCCCCACCCCAAAGGAAAACAATGGAAAATGCAGCAAAAGTAGAAGATAGGAATCTTTCTAGCATACAATTTGAATTAAATAAAGCTTCCTTTTGTAAATAAATGTAATCATCAAATAATACATATAGTATTTCCATTCTCAACAAGTATAGGATAAATATACTTATTATTGCACAAGCTACAGAAACTAAATTATGAATCTAGTAAACAAACAATTGAAAGTAATCTTTGAAGTAGCCACAAGAATTAAAATAATTTTTTCAAATATGTTTTTTTAGTTAATAGTTAAACTTTAATCACTTAAGTTTGTTCCTATTACTCAAGGTTGTTTGAACCGGACCGGATCGGACTGGCCGGTTGGACCGTGAACCGGCCTCCTTTCTGGTTATGGTTCAATGCCAGAACGGGTCAAAACCGGTTGGACCGTGAACCGGCCATATCTTTTTTTTTTTTTATAATTTTTTTTTGGTTTCCCAATCACTTGAATACTCAATTGAGAGTGATATGAGACTTGAGAATTGAGACCTTAAAACCTTGTTATGCATTTTATTATTGGTAATGTGTGTTATGAGTTATGTATCTATTTATTTAATACGTAATTATGACATCATTCGGTTCGACCAGACGGTTAAACCGGTTGAACCTGAATCGGAAACTTTTCCGGTTCACTATCCGGTCCGGCCTTAACAACATTGCTATTACTATCAGTAGGACCATTGTGCAATTATAGCAATATATTTAATTTATGGGAGAACTGTAAATGAACTATATAATGTTTAGTATGAACAAGGTAGCGATGAATTAAACTTTATCTACATATAGGCTGGACTGAATTGGTTTTCTGCCTATATTATGAAATGTAAAATTACCCATTTGTACTATGTGCTGTTATATGATCCATAATTTCTATTTTGCAATTCTTTTACTTTTTATTTTCATAATTAATTTAATTCTGAACATTACTTGTCTTATTAAGACATAAATCTGTGTAAACGTTGAAAACTTTGTTAGGATAGCATTTAAATCTGATGCCTCAATGAATATTTGCAAAATCCATAAATTTGAATGGAGAAATCTGGAAGAGGAAATTACAATTAAGGAAAATATAGTTTTCAAACTGAAAGGGCAACAAAAAACTGTTCGTGAATAATGCGTGTTGTGGGGAAGGGTACTATGATCATTACTATTATGTACATGATAGTATAAATGCATAAAGAGAGGCTAATCAGGATTTTAAGCCCTAAATGTAAATCATCTCTTTCTGTCCAAGAAAGAATACAAATATTATAAAAATGTGTCTGCTGAAGCTCAGACCTGATCAATTTTGCTGGCAGCAAGTATGACCATTGACCAAAGCCTTGGTGGGACTATTTTAGGGACACAACCTAAGCAGGCTTCTTGTTACATTCTAATCGTTTTCACACACATCCATGCACACACAAAGTGAAAGAGGGGGTGGGGGAGAGACAGACAGAGAATTTAATACTAGGCTGGAATGTACCAACTACATAATGACTATGATACCCTTTTCTACAACATTCCTTCTTAATTCTGCCTAGTCAGTCAATATTACTTTGTGTAATTGAGCCCAATGTGTTTATGCATTTTCTTTTGTGTTCATTCCTATCTTTGTATCAGTTGCCTGGACGTACAGACAACGAGATAAAAAACTATTGGAACACAAGAATTAAGAGAATGCAACGAGCTGGCTTACCAATATACCCTGCTGACATATGCCTACGGGTGTTGAATGGCAATCAAGAAAGTCTAAATGTGGGTACTTTGACAAATGGAGCCAGCCAGCATGATGATCTCTCACAGACAGACAATTTTGATATACCGGATCCGGAATTTAAAAATCTCAAACACAGTCGGGGATACCTATCATATGGACCATCAATTTTTGATATACCTGAAAGCAGCATGTTTGAACAAAGTTTGGATTCATCCCATTGTTATAACATAATGTTCCCAATGATGCATCCCCCAAAGCGCCTTCGGGAGTCAGATATGCTATACAATAGTTTGGACAGTTGTATAAGTAGTGCTGTCCCAGTATTCGATCAGTATGGCGATTATACTTGTGAGAAAATTTCTGAGCATCCTAAGTTGTCTTCTCCATGTGATCCCATTCTTAACACCAGTGATCAGTTTCATGGTGATAACCTTCCTGGCAGCCATGCCGGTTTAAATGGCAATACCTCTTCTTCTGTGCCCATATCTGGGGCCATGAAGTTGGAGCTCCCTTCACTCCAATATTTAGAAACTCAACAAGGTAGCTGGGGCATGCCTGCATCCCCACTTCCTTCACTTGAGTCTGTTGATACATTGATTCAGTCTCCTCCAGCAGAGCCTACTCAGTCGGATCCTGTTTCTCCACAGAGCAGCGGTTTGTTGGAAGCGATAATCTACAAATCAAAGATTTCAAAAGGCTCAAATAAGAATTCATTGCAACAGGCACCTGATAATTGTGTGCCCAATGAAGTAGTCAAAAGTTCAACCTTGAATCCCTGTAAGACAGAATGGGATGAACATGGGGAGCCAAATTCCCCCTTAGGTCAGTCTGCTGCTTCAGTTCTGACTGACTATACTCCCATTAGCTTGTGCTCAGTGGATGGGCCCCAATCCGTCGAAACCACTCAGGGTGAGCATATTATTCATCCCATTTAATCGTATAATATGAACTATGCACTTATTTTAAGGGAGTTTTATTGATAAATTTTGTTCTTCATTGGCAGATCATGATATTAAGCATGAAACAGTCACGCAGGACCCAGCTTTTTGTTCCAGGAAGAAAGAAAATTTGAATCAGATAGACTTTACAAGGCCTGATGCTTTACTTGACTTGGGTTGGTTTGGAAATGGAACTGAATATGGCAAGGATCAATCTGTTCTAAAAGATGCTATAGGTGCACTTCTTAGTGATGATTTCCATGGTTATCACTAGCAAGTGGATGATCTGGATATTGCTTTGGCCTTCTAGTGTAGTACTTGTTCATGAGATGACTTCACCTGTTTGTCAACCTTCTAAAGACTATTAGGTCAAGTTTTTTATTTTTCTTTTCAGTCACCTTTAGAACCTTCAGTTATGATTGGTAAGAGGTTTATGTCCGAGATTTTATCAATGGTTTGAAGGTGATAGTGTGCTTTCTATCTCATGTTGTCACTTTACATGGTCCTGATATTGGAAGAATGAAATTTGAAAATGTTATAAGCACATCTGAAAGAAGCGTGTGCTCCTTATTCAATTGTCATAACCTTATGCATGATATTTGATTTTCTTGATTTTAACTTGATAACTTGACCAAGTTTAGGGTTCATTTGTGCTCGTATTGGTTTGTCATTTATATTACGTTGAATAGCACATCTAGAAATGTCATTTCATACTTGCATTTTATGGGTAATGTCTTCAGCTTCTTGCTGCGGCTGTAGTATCTGATTAGCCACGTTTGAAATTGACCATTTTTTTTAAAAAAGAAAATGGGGTGAGAGAATTTACACTGTCATAATCTTTGGAGTTTATTGGATTTCCATCTTATGGTCTACACATAGATTACGTATCCGTTATTCCGCGAGATTTGGATTGAGGATCATGATATGGTGGTAAGTTATTCTATTTGGCTGATATTATCTCGTTACTAATTAAAAGACAGGGAAGAAGATGGAGCCAGGTAAATCATGTAAAATGTTGGACTAAAAGGAAATTAGCCACTTTGAACAGAGAACTAAAACTAAATTAACTGCATATGAATCTAATTGATCATATTGGATCAAGATCATTTATAGTGTATTTTAGAGAATAAAGTAGAGTTAATAACTATTGAATATTGATATAGAAATCTATCGACTTAGATTTTGATAAAATATAAGCATGTGGATAATAATTTGTTATAACTCAATCCCTTGATTTTTTATGAGTGGTTACTACTTGCATTGTACTCTCTAAGTACATTCTATACTTTAGAGCATTCAAATTCTTTGTACTCTCTAAGTACATTTTATATTTTAGAGGATCCAAATCCCTCTTACTTGCAGATAATGTTAACCACAAGTATCTCAATAACATAATAACTACATCTAGAATTAATTAGCCACACATTTTTCTTGATTACGTAAGAGCCTCGACTCTTCTGGTCCAACAGTTCTCCCTAAAAAATAGCATAGAATTTGTTCAATCATCAAAGTTATGCATCACATGCTTTTGCTCCATTTATTAAATTTTCAATTAATAAAATGGGATTGTTGACCTGCAAAGATTAATTCTCGATTGAATATAGCCAAAGGTGTTGATGCAGAAGTTTGTCAGCAAAAGCTTGCAAGGTATAATGATTATCAGTCCAGTAAAAACTAAAAGATGAATTGGTTCTAACACTCAAAATTCCAACGATCTTTTCCAAAGTTATGATTAAGGTAATTAATTTACGGTAGGTTTCATCAATTTGGAATCGGGAGAAATAAATGAAAGAAGTGAAAAGCCAATGCATCATAAATATTATGATATATGGCTTCTGCTCGATTTTTCCCCCACCCAATTTCTCCCATTTTTTTTCCTTGACTAAGCATATTAAAAATGGTTAAACTAAGTGTATGACACATTATGAGATGAAATAAATTCTTAGATCTTTGGAAACATTTTCCATCTAACTCCATAGTTCTCTATTTGAGTTTTGCCGTAACATCTCCATTATTAATAACTATATATATATATATATTTTGCTTTAATGACTGAATCTACTGTAATTGAAACTCTCCTGTCATGCTACTTCGCTGACCTTCAAGCTATACTTTCCCTCAGAAACATACTTTGTTGAGCTTATTACTAAGAAATCCAAGAAAAACCTTATTTCTAGAATTCCAATTTTCAATCTAAGAAATGTGTAAGAAGGTCTAGGATTTGAAACCAGTTCTTCAATTAATGTACCAATTAGCTGAAATTTAGAGGTTGGATATCAATAGCACCATATTAATTAAATTGCATACTTTTTTTTAGTTATAAATTTATAATGCTATAGCTCTAATTCGCAAGCACAAAAACTCATATATAAGAAATGGAAGATACCACACCAAGAAACAAAGAAATATATAAATTTTAAGATCAAGATCCTCTAAAGCCTAAGCTACACTTTAGAAAATAAAGTGCAGAATGGTTAGTGCAAGATTGATAATCATTGATTAAAAAAATCAACAGTTTTGATTATGACAAAATACAAGCAAATAGATGGATTTGTTAAAATTCACTCTCTTGATTTTCCCATGAATGGTTACCACTTGCATTTTACTTGTGTGCCCATGCACTTTAGAGAATCCAAAACCAACATTTTATTCTTCACAATAATACTAGTTAAACCATTAGAATATATCACATAAATTAAACCATCAGATGAAACACCATCACAAAAAGGATTTGGATTCGCTAATCTTTCTTAAGAATATTAATGTGCCATGTTATGAGAGAGAAAGACACAATTTTTCTAGTGCAAAGACCCACCATTGTCTTACACAGAAACATTTTGTGTCTTTCTCTCTCATATTATGTTCTTAAGAAAACAAGAAAGATGACACAAATCCATAAGAAAAGAAGGTAGAAAAAAGAAAATTACACTGTCCAATTGTTGGGAGTCCAGAAAAACATCAACAGAAAAAGAAAACCCTATAGCTGAGAGTGCAGATGCTCCTCGCTATAGTTCTGTGCAAAAGAAAAATTACTACCAAGCAATTTAGAAGACTAACCCAATCATAATATAGACACATGATTTTGTTCAAGTCAGACGCTTTAAGCTTCAATCCTCCTTAGGAGGTATGTCATTCAGATCAAAATCGAGCGATTTTGGAGGATCTGAAGTGGACGCCTCTTGATTCATTGATCCACTGCTTTCAGCAACTTCAACTTCTGGGGAAGAATTTGCACCCTCTACTACTTCTTCATCAGCATTGAGTGGTGTTGGAGAAACACCTTCATAGACATGGCAACGCACGGCATGGAATGTAGTGAAGTACATGTTGCAAGTGAAGCACACATATCGACTCCTTGTCCTGGAAATCTGGTGGGAAGAACCAGAGAACCCAAGTTCTATCAAACTTTCAATCATGATGAGATCTCTGTCATCTTCATCTGGATCTTGATCAGCATAGTCAGCTATTTTCAAGACCTGATTGCTTCCCCTCTTTTTGTGAACCTTCCAACCAGTTAAAAACTTGGACAAATCAATCTGAGACTCAACTTTGTTTTTTCTGCGGTAACTCCTTCTGGTGACTGGTGGAGAGGGATGGTCTCTTCTTTGGCGCTTCCTGTGAGAGGCCTTCTTTCGGTAATGAACTTTGATATGGCCTCCCAAAGCTCTTCCGCTGCTGAACTCCTGGTTACAGAACTTGCAAGCCCTTTTGTCAGGAAACAATTCAACCACACTGCTATCTTTCATTTGTTGCTGAGATGCTGCATCATTCTCCCACCGACGTAAAATCCTTTTCAAAGGAGGAGACATTTGCAGCAAAGAAGAGAAAAACACAACTGTATGAGGAAATCAAGTACTGTTGGCAAAAGGGTACCTACAGTAGAAGAAAACACTGAAAGATATGGGCTTGGGTTTCTGCACCTTCATGGGGATGGGAAAGGGAGAGAGAGAAAGAAAGAAAAGAGAAAAGGGGTTAAATTAACCCTATCTTTCTCTTCTCCTGAATGAAGCTGCCAATGTGAAAAGCAAATATCAGAGTGATCTTATATGGAAGTATTCTAACAAATCCAAAAGAGAGAAAGGAAAGAGAATCTGAGATTATATTAAGGGGGCATCAATTTTGAAGGATTAATTACTCTTTTGAAAACACTGAATTTCTTTTCCTTACAAAGATCGATGTAGCTTTGGCCTGTTGTAGTGATTATGTAGGATGTGGTCAATATATAGCACCAACCTTACGTTACATGCTTATTTTGTAGAAAGGTGGCTGCCAATTTTCACCCAAAACCAAAAAAAAAGTTGGATGCCATATCAGGTTTTTCATGTTTGGTGATACACTTGTCAAAGTCAGTTTGAATTTTACTGCCTCATGGTTTACGTTAGGGTGAGTAGAGATTTCAGTTGAGGCAATTCACATGGTAGTGGCAACCCTTTGCACAAAAGAAAAACAAGAAAAGCAAAATCTATAAATGGTCTTGTTACACAGTGTGAGACTATGCAGTCCGGGTATGTATCAGAAAAGAAAAAAAGTGGAATGAATCTATCAGGTACACACCCGAGCTACGTAATAACTCAGGCTGTGTATCTTTATATATATTTCTACAAAAAAACGTTACTTTTTTATGAGCAAAAGAAAATATGGAGTTTAATTGTGTGCTTGCTTTCGATTAACTAGAATAAAAAATAGAATCTGTTGGAATTTTTTTGGTTTTCACTCAATATATTTTGGATAAAAGGTTGAAAATTACTTTCAACACACACACAGTGATCAAAATTTATGGGGTGGAGTGAATATGAGTTGCACTATATTCTTATCGTATTTTTTGCATTAATCTAATCTAATATAATTTTAATTTAAGATTTTTCACTGTTCTCAAACAAACATACTCACTAAAGTAGTGTGGATACAATTTCGGAGGAAATTAATAAAAGATAATTTCTCTAAAATACAAAACCATTATTGTAAGGAGAAATGTCATATACATTTACTGAGAAAATTACACTCATCCTCCTAGCTTCTGCAACCATCCCAAGCTAGCAAAATTGTTATACTTCAGTCCATTAACCTGTTGCGGCTGCAAAATTCCGCAATTGGAGACCACATCAACCCACATTAACAGTAATGTGATCGCGACCTCAACCAAATCTCAACCGTGATTTAAAACCTTGGCTATGGATAATAAGTGGCTTAAACTAAAATTGCATAAGGTTTGTTATCGTTGGCAGTGCCCCCTTTCTGTTGCGATCCACCGCAATATCCCTCAGCTGTTTTTTAATCTCCTCCTTTTAGTTTATAGACTTTACTGCACAATATCCCTCAGCGTAATGGTTCTTATTTGAACAGTCAATTAACTAGTGTTGTGCCCTCGGTTATTGGCAGCAATTGAATAGGAAAAAAAAAGGGTAACACCCCAACCACAACAAAGTGACGAAATGAACAAGAATTTTTCCGAGATTTTTAGCATCATAAGGTACACCCCTTGCTTGTTCCCCCTATGTTGTTTTATTCACTCCCTTACTCAAACCTCTTTAAGATAATTGAAGTAAACATTTTTTGGTTTGGATGGACTGTAGCCTCTTAGCACGCGGATAGTTTAGGCATATTAGAATAAAACAATTGAAATTTTGCCAATGATAATCCTATCTCGCATTTAATATATAGGCAAAACCAATAAATAAATTTTTATAGGAATAATTATAAGATAAAATAGATATCTAATATACAATAGCATTAAATTATATATGAATTTATTCAAAAAATTTAATATAATAATACATAAATAAAATGTTTATATATTACTACTCAATAAATATCCAATACCAACGAATACCACCAACCAAGAGCGGGTGGAAAACAGCAGAGGAAGATAAGGAAGGAGTGTAATTGAGAAACTTAACTCATTAAAGTAATCCTTTTAATACCAAAATTAATTATTTTTTTCCTAAAACACATAATTTATCTTTTCCTTGAAATTAAATAAAATAATTTAGGTTCACTACATAGTGTTTACCCGTGTTTGTTTTTATTAATTTTTTTTTAATGTTTTTCATATTATGTAGAAAGTGAAGGAAATCTTGGAAATGAAATTTGTATTTAACTATTATTTTATGTTTGGTACATATAATGGCCATTCTTTCCCTTTCTTTATTGATAAAGTTTCTTTAATTTGAAAAGAAAATAGACATGGAATTAACCATTCTATTGTGTATGAAGACAAAATTTACCATTCCCTTTAGGGAGGTGAGATTGTGATTCTAAATAGTCAAGAATGAATTAATATTTATTTTGTTAACAAATTATAAGAGTGTAATAATTTACCCTGCTTTGGTTTTATTGTTGTTTTTCAATGTTGTTCATGTTATTTAGAAAGTGAAAGCATAATTGGAAATGACACTTTTATTTATTTTTTATATTTGGTATACTGAATAACCATTCTATCCGTCTCCATGTGATGAAAATTCTTTAATTTAGTAGAAAAATAACATAAAAAATTATTATATTTTCCATAAAAATAAAATTCATATAATTCCTTCTTAGGGAGGTGAGATTTGTGATTTTAAATAGTCAAAAATAAATTAATATTTATGTTGTTACCTTATTTATATTTAGTAGTTATAATTATGATTCCATCCTATACTTTATTCAAAAAATCCTATACTTTTTTTAATGTACTAAAGAACAGAATTGAATGGAATGTACATTCCATTCCTGCATCAAATACTAAAGAATAATCATTCTGTTAATTTCAATTCATTTCATTTTTATTCTCATTTTCATTTCGATTTAGTAAAATTTCGAGTAATAATTCATGAAATTCTAGCATCTTTGATTAATATTGCAATGAGAGATGGAAGTATGATATATTTTATATGCTTTTGCCCCTTATTCCTTTCCGATTTTAAAAGTGGGAACTAGATCCGTAGATCTTCATTTAGCAAAAGAGCTAACTAAACTCTTGAAGCACTAGAACGGAGAGAAAAAAAAATGGACAATCGAGGTAAGTTTAAAGGAAATTCAAGAAAACTTTAAGAATATGATTGGAACACTTTTTTTTTTTTTTTGCATCAGGTGAATTTTTTTTATGGTTGATTGCAATGTTTTAAGAATCGACTAGATATCGAACCGACAAGACCTTTAAGTCATGGTTCGATTGGTTGGTTTAATCAGACGAAATAAGATGACATAATATATATATAAGTAAATATAATAACATGAATTATAAAAATAACTACAAATAATGATATTTATTATTGTATACAATTTACAATAGTCATATTTTGAGAGTAACCCATGTTTTAAGGGGAAAAATAGGGTTTAATCATTGTTTTTTTAAAAAAACTATTATTGTTTCTTTAAAAATACTTATAACTCTCAAAATAATTTTTTTTAGAAAATAAATTGGTTAAACTATATTTAGTCATTTTTTATCACATAGATCTAAAAAATTACATAAAATGGGTTTAAATTAGACGAATGAGTCAAAAGTTATGACTTTTAAATCAAATAGAGGTGAAAAAAAACCTAAAATAAAACCTGAAAATTTAACATATTTTAAAAAAAATAGTAAGAAGAAAATAAATAATCAATTCTAGTTCGAACGATTTGCCGATTTAATTTGGTTTTGGCATTTCAATGCCTTAGTCAATTCTTTGAATGAAATCGAACAAGAAACACATCAGGTTTTCGGTCTCATTTTAAAAACAGTGGTTATTTTATAAAAAATTAATATTAAAATTTCTCAAAGGAAAAATATACTTACTGCATTAAAAAAGTCTTGTACCGAGATTCAAAATATTATGCAATAATTTGTGAAGGAACATATGAAGAGTGTGTGAAGGTAAATATATGCAAGTAATTAATATTACTCTTCTCCAATAGCCCATATAAAAAATGTTTAAGGTGTGGTTTGTTTTGCAAAACTTTGCTAGATTATTGGAAATGATAGGTTTGGAATGTGAAAAAAAATCTTTAGTACGGGAGTTGAAAGAAAACTCCTATCTACTTAACTTTCCCAAGACTTCAGTTTTCTAGTAGAATAAGGAAATTCTCTTCACGTCTGGAGGAGAAGGTAAGTTGGACTCTCACCTATTGGGAATCCTCTTCATAATGCAAAATGACAACATTTTCCTCCCTTCAATAGATTTAAATTTAAATGAGTGTTTTAGGGGAAAAAACACTGGTTAAACCATATCGAGTAGTTAGGAATCTTATCAATTATGTTAGTAATATTTTAAGCCAAGTCAATAAGACTAGACTAATGGTGAGGAGTTTAGATAGTTTGCAAGAAGTTATAGTTTGTAGTTGTTTTTTATTTTTTTTATATATAAAAAAAGTAACACTTCAAGCCAACCAAACAAGTTTTGTAATATATCTAAGAATTGCATTCCTAAAAATTATAAAAAAAAGGCAGAAGTTATTCATATTAAATTTATTTACTTTTGAAAATGTAATCTTCTAATTATAATCCATTTTCACTTAATCTTTAATCAAAGGATTATAATCAATTAAATACGATGGTATTTTTTTGGTAGAAAAAGGGATGGTACTTTCCAAGTAAGATTACTAGACAAAATGGTGCAGGGAAGACACATATAATCTAATTTAATTGCGTGAGTTAATAAATTCTTGAGTAAATGATCATTTTAGTCTTTAAAAAATACAAGCATAATCAATTTGTCATTCAATAATTTTTTGTATTAAATTAATCATTTTTAGAGGACCAATTTAATGTAAAAAAATAACATTAAAGGAGTAATTTAATATAAAAAATTAACATTAAAAGATTATTTTGATATATTTATTGTTAAATGACGTAATTAATGATACATTTATCTTTAGAGGATCAAAATGAATATTTACTTTAATTTTTTTGGTTTTGGTATATAAGTAAATAAACTAAAAGCGAAGGAAGGGAGTATGACTAACATTACTAAACAGACTCATTTAGAGAACATGAGAAGGATGCTACAAGAAACAAAGTTGATGAGAAGAGTGGGAGTCAGTTTCGTCAAATAATCAGCACACTGAGTGTCTTCACGCTTAATATGAACTAAGATCACTTGCCAGTCATGTTGAATGAGAACATCTGAAATTGGATATCTTCAATAATGTCACCATAGGCATGATACAGAGAACTGAGAAGAACTATAATTTATTAAATTCAATGCTTTAGAGAAATTAGACGCAGCATAAATCTTACGAAAACCACAATCCCAAGCCAGGGAGAGAACATTTCTCATAGCACAAAGTTCAGCCCTGCATGTTTGTTTCCCAGTCTATTGTGGCACGAAAACCATGGAGCCAACGCCCTAAATTATCCCGAATTAGGCCACCAATACCAGCTTTCCCTGAATTTCCTATAGAACATCCATCAATATTGTATCACAGACCCTATATATATAGATTTTCTCGTAAGCGATTAGAATTTTACACTTTACTTTATAAAGTGCATACCTTAGTCAATGTAAAGAATCCAAATCTGATAACTCGATATACAAGTGCATGTTTGATTTACTTTATTTTTCACTCAAAACAAGTTTCAGTCAAAAGATCTCATTTCAACATTTAAAGTATAAGTTTTTCTGTGAGCAAATCCAAATATCCAATATAATCATTTCATTCTTCACAGATATTGGGCCCCAATTCCTCCTTATTGAGGGCCAGTTCTAACTTTTTGGTTCTAGGCCTCTAGCTAGGGCTTCACTTAGAAGCCAACTTGGTTCCCTCTTCTATTACAACAACTAGGGCGGCGAAAAAGAGGAACCCTGAGAGCCTCTTGATCATGCACGAGTTCAGATGCATAATACGAAAACAAAAAATCTTTTTGCACTATTGGCATACAACGGAGGAAGCTTTGTCCTGTCGAAGTGCTCTGCAGAATCAACGACACTGAGGAAAAGCACAACTCTAACAGTAAAACAGCGATGGGATAATAACCCATTTGCCGGATGAGGTTTTTGCAGCACATCTTAGCCAAGTCTTGAATTCAAACCCAGATAATATATTTGCAGGTTTCGTTCCACAAAGAATTTCCCAGAAACCCATCCATTGAAAATATTCAGAATATTGAAAGGTTCGTGAAACGGGTTGATGATTCATTGTCCCTAGTACGAGAATCACAAGGTTGTAATCGAGAGTTTTTCGTTGGACTTAGGGTTTGTCCTAGAAGAAAGAAACCCTTCAGAACTCCATTACATAAGACAAAAAAGGAGGATGATCATACCCTGCATGCTTGCTTGGATTAGTTTGGTTTTAAAAGATTGTCTCAAAAGTGCTAAAATTCAGTTTATGGGGTTATCAACCATGTATGCTACATTGTGCTCAAGACATTAGGCCATCAAGAGCACATTCCACCAAAGCCCGCAGGATTCCCCTATATAAGCCTGCCTCCGGGCTAGGCACATACCGTGATACCCGTTTTCCATGGTACACTTGTGGGGTTGAGACCTTATCTTGACCAAAAACTGTAAGGCGTGAGGTCTATGAAATATGAATCATTCTACTTTCCTTGTTCCATGTCAAGGATGCACCGTTTAGTATCCTAAAAGAGCTAACTTTGGTGCGGGTAGTGCAAGTTCATGTGACGTCGAGCGGGTCCTGCATTACTCGCATCTTAGACAATGTTTCTTCTTAGCAAAATCTGTTCAAATTGGGAACCTTCCCAGGCTTGGTTACAATGAAATAGATCATAGCATTCGGGAGGGGCTTGAGATTGAATCTCCAATGCTTCATGAATTCTAAGCAGTATAATTCTTTACGGGAGGAGTTTTGACTCATACATTTAACTTGAACATAATTTTTTACTCTAATTTATAAATTCTCATTTCATTGTATTCCTCTCAGATGCATGAATGCATAACATTTAACTTGAAATTGTTTACTAAAAGGATGCGGAGAATAATAAGAAAAGGGCATCTTGCATATGAAGTGAGGGTACGCCTTACATATATACACACACACACACACTAGGGTATCTTCCACTCAATTGGATGGAAAACTAATCTCTTATGGAGTTAATGAGCGCAAGAGGTAGAGCCCTACCCAAATTAACGTCTTTAGGAATTGAACCATAATTGTTTCCTAGAGTTCAAATAGTCATTAAGGTGCCTTATCCCATATTAACATATATAGTGGTTAGTATTTTTGTATCCTCATAAACCTTAGTTGATATATTTTTTGGGCCTTATAAGACTTTGGCTATCAATCCTTTAAGTGAGTACAAACGCATTGAAAAAAGACCTATCATGACCAACTGAGAAGGAACCTCACCAACAAAATTTCAAACAATTGATTGGTTTTCATGTCAAGGAACATGTTTAATTCATCTATAAAACCAAAGAGAAAATTAAAAATGTAAACCAATATTCTTTACATTTCAAATAGGGGTGGGGCTATTAACACTCATATTTGTCTACCAATACTTTCTCATAACTACTTTTAATTTTTATTTCCTCAATTACCCTTCTTTCCTTTTAAGAAATCAATCTTATATTCATTCAAACTTTCTATATCATTATTTATCTATACTAATTAGTTCTAACTTATTTTCTAATATAATTATTTTTTACAATATGTCATGGTAATATTTATTTAAATATTGCTTATATGATAATATCATTCTTCATAAAATTACAAATAAATTTAATTCATAAATCATCCTTTAATAATCATGTATTTATATGGTTAATAATCAATATTTATCAGTACAATTCTATTTTATTTTACATTTTATTTAATAATTGAATAAATATTATTTAAATGTAAACTAAAAAATCATATGTTTATAAAAGATACTTACTTTATATTATAAAAATTTTCATTATTTTTTTTAAAAATTCACACATCAAAGACTTTTTTCATTATTAAAAGCAAAATATAATTTAAAACACTTTTTATACCATCAAGTAAAAAGTTCTCTTTAAGCATTTTAAGATCTAAAGATATCTTGAAATTATTAACATTTAGAATTTTACCATATAGCATGATTTAATTTTAGAAATTTTTATATAAGTTTTAGGTTAAAAAAATTAACAAACTTGTAAGTAATTAGGTTATTTCAAATACTATAGAAAATAATTTTCTTGATAAAAAATTACTCCAAATGTCGACATGATTTTTATAAAATCAATTGATATTAAAATTAATTATTAAATTATTATAGATAGTTTTTGTATCAATGAATATTTCATAATTTAATTATTAAATTTTAACTTATAAATTTTCTCTAAATAGAGCTACAATATTTTTCGAATAAAATATGGCTATAATTTTTTACTAGGAAAAATCAAATACATAAATTATTATCTAATATGCGTTTTTAAAGAATATAAATTAGACTTTTATGTATTTTTATGCGTTTTTAAAGAATATAATTTAGAATTTTATGTTTTTTTATAATAACATAAATTATATTAATATCATAATTTACTATTATATTTTTAGAAATATTTATATAATATGTTAGAGTCAAATTAATTATATTAAAGTCAAAAAAAAATTTAAGACCTCGTTTGAAGGATGAAATTGGAATTGGGTCTTCCAATTCTAATTATCTTATTTGGTGTGTATATTAGAATTAGAATTCTAGTTCTACGTACAATTCCATAATATTAAAAAATAACTAGTTTATACCACTATCAACTCTTAGCTTAAACATTAAAAACTACAATTCCAAGCACTAAGATTTTTTACTTTTTGAATATTAAAATGTCAAAGTTAAAAACTATCCCACAACCTGGGGGTGTGGTTGAGCGGCTAAGGCTCATCTACCCTTAACCAAAGGTTAGGGGTTCGATCCCTGCCTTTGGGTATGGAGAAACTTTAAAACTCTAGGGCAGTTGTCCCACCTTTAGAGGTGCCCGCAAGTCAGTGAGGGGATTAGTCACTGTGCTCGACGGTGGATACCCTGGTGCAGACCTAAAAAAAAAAAACTATCCCACAACTATTGTTAATGATAATCATCATCACCAACATAGTCCGGCCATGTCGCTGTTGGCGTGCTTCGGCAATGTCGCTGGAGGCGCCCTCCTTTCATAGTTGTAATCACGCATGCAATGACTAAATTATTGCACTTCCTCCGATTATCAGCACTGACATCCTACAATCAATCACCTTCACCACTGGCATCCTTTGTTACTGTCGTCAATGTTGTTCTTTGATTTGACATTTATTGCGACCATTGTAATTTAGCAATGTAAGTTCTATTGATTTTTTTTTAATAATTTTAAGTTATTTGTTAATTTAACTTTATTTATTATATTTTTTAAAATTCTTGATAAATTATTCAAATAATAAAATTTTAGTTCAATTGAGAATTACAATTCTAAAGTTTTAATTCTTTATTTGTTCCAAACATAAAAATTAAGATTCTTGTCAATTCTAATTCTAACAGAAAAGGAATTGAAATCAGAATTCTAAATTATAATTTAATTTTTGTCATCTGAATAGACCCTAAAGCTAATAGTTAGAGACAAATAAAATTTGACAATTTAAAAATGAGACTATGTATTTAAGGATAGTTTAGAAAAGTAAACTTGAAAACATTTAAAGAAGAGTGAGGAGAAACAAATGAATGTGTTAATAGCGTCACCCTTCAAATAGGAACAAGTTTCTAACAACATGGGGAAAAATGATAGTGTTCCTACGGTTTATCTCTAGTTTTATTTTATTTCTCCTAATATCTTCATGATTTTAGATGTCTAATTGTTATTTGTTTATTTTACTTTGATTTGTAAACATCAATTTGTGATAGTTTTTAGTATTCCTTTTATATTTTATGAAAGTAATTTATCAGTTGTATTTGTATACAAAAAGGATGACGGGCGTGGTCTGGCAGGAATTAATTGAAGCTGCATTACAAAATTTATTTCTTGCAGATCCTGATTGGGACATTTATCCCTTCCTCATTTTAATCTGCTATGGGGTTAACGAAACATTTATGGTTTGCAACACTGAAACTTGTTACTCTTCCTTTATCTGGAACTAACAGTCATAGAAATTAAGTGCAATAAATTTTGAAGCATTCAAGTGGGAGGTACAATCAGTTGAAAAATTATAAGTTCTAATAGTTACTCCTCTTCATGCATGCTTCTATACAGAGGTTGAGTTTGAATTCAGTTTTTCATTGTGACAGTCAACTCACGAGTTCTCACTGGGAGTATTTTCTTTCTTTGCTTATTAATTACATTCTCTTTGCATGTATGTGTGAAAACTAGTGAGACGAAACGATCAAATTAAATGGAAGAAAATTGAGGATTGGATGCTGAGTAAGATTTTTCTTTTCAACAATAAAAAACCAAAGTTGAATTGATTCACACTCAATTCGAGAGAATTTGGAAAGAGGCACTTTCAATACATTGCATTAGACAAAGGTGCACAGATCATGATTCATGACTAATAAGCTTCCAGATTGATTGGTAGAAAATTGATTGGAAGCTACGACTTCAAGAGTTCAAGTGGCTTCCAAAGCATCCATTAAAAAAAAAAAAAGAGATTTCTTCCTTTTTTCTTAGTTTGAAACTAATAGTCATTATATGGGACCAAAGAAAAAAAGAAAACTGACAGTCATTGAAACAGCTAAAAATTTTCGAACTAGTGTAAGCATTGAAGTGGCAGGCACAGTCACTCCAACAAAAAAATTGCAACTTCTAATAGTTTCACCTCTATATGCATGCTTATACGGAGGAGTTTGTATCTTTTTTCTCCTTGAATTATCACAATCAACCTCTTATCTCTTTAGAGTGTGAGTTGGAATGTAAAAAAATGAGATTTGATTTGATATGTAAATTAAATCTTGGGTTTAGAATGTTAAAAAATAATAAATGATTTGATTTTTAAAATCTCATGGATTTTAATGATTTATATTTAAAAATCCTATCAAATATAGTGAAATTTGTTATGTTTTGATTTGATTTTAAATTTAATTATTTAGATGAATTATTTTATTCTTACTAACTTTTTGATTTTACCTAACCTAACAATATCATTTCCAATAATATAAGAGTAAAAAGTAAAATAATAAAATCAAATAAAATCTATTCCTTTTTAAAAAAATTCTATATATGTATATATATATATATGTATATATATATATAAATGATTTCCAAATCAATTCTAACTCATTTTTTTTATAATACGTTTCAAATATAGAATTTAATTTTTAAATCAAATCAAATAAATTCTATTTTAATTGATTCCAAACATAACCTTAACTAATCACATTTTCTATTGCATTCATGTGTGACAACCAATGGAATAAAACACTCAAAATAGAAGCAAGATTTGGATAGGAGGCTAAGGTTAAGAAAAAAGATGAGTATCGAAAAAGTTGCTTTGATCATGGATTCATTATTATTTAGGTATACTAGGAGTTTGTGTTGAATTAACGCTCCCAATTGGAATTTGGAATGCACAATGGAACAGTCAGCTGGACGATGTTTAGGTGATAGATATCTATAAGAATTTGACTAGAAGTTATAAGTTTTAAACAGTGAAAATTATCTACATTTTAATAAAAAGAAGCACAGTAGACTAATTTTTTTTCCAATTATCTAAAATATTTTACTAATGTTACATGTCATGAATGAATTTAACCAAACACACATAAAAATAAAAAGGTTGGAAGAGCTGAGTTATACTTCTACATTGCCGATTATGAAAACAGTCTTATCATTATATAACATGACGGGGGTTGGATCCCCCAATCAATATTACATTTGTTTCATATCCAAAGTTCCAAACAAATTACACTTCTATATTTATTTGGGCAACAATTAATTAATAAATTTTGTGTTAATTAAATATTCTCGCTAATAATTAATTATTAAGTTTTTTCAATAATAATTTAGTAATTTTTTCTCTTCCTTATCCATTTAATTTGAAAATCAGAGGTCATCCTTTCAGAACTTTCCGTTTGCTTTGTTGATACCGAATTTAACAATCAAAGTAGTTATTGTTGGATATATATTGGCTAAATTATTTGGTAAATTAATCGTGAAAATAATACAATTATACAAACAGTTAAATTTTATGATTTCATTTTCAATAAATCAAAATTATATTATCATTATTGTTAAACTCAATATATATTTCAACACTCAAGTTCATTTTCAATTTTAAAATTTAATTTTAATATTAATTATAAAAGACAAAAATCAAAAGGTCATGAATGGGTATTAATATTTTTTTAATTTAAATACTGTATTAATCAATTTTGGTGAAATTAATCATTAAAACTATTTAATTAATATTTGTATTAAGATAACTTTTGTGAGGAATATATATCTGCAAAGTTTTACATATAAAATAATGCGTTTGTGTAAAATTATGAACTGTACCATAGGTAGAAAAAAAAACAAACTTTTGAATCACCAAAAAGCAATAGTTAAGAAATTTGAAAGTCTGTGAATCTTCTAAAGTAGTTTAACAGTAGATGACCCAAGCGGACTAGAAATTTTGACTGCATTCACGTCTTTAGTCATACAAATGCCTAAGGCATTTAATTAGCTGATGCATTGAGTTGCAAAATGACACAATAAGGTGAGTGACATTTAAATATGAGTTAAGTAGTCATGAAAGAAAAGCTTAAACAGTCACTTCTAGATGGAATGTTGTTTTGTACTTGTGCTGTGAACTTAATCGGTTAAAATTTTCTGATCCCTTCTCTATATCTAACTGATTTATTTAATTTCAAAAATTAAAAAAGTTATAAACCTTTCTATACTGTGCTTAATAACTTACAGGCACCGTTTGAATGTTACGGAAGTATAGATAGAACAGTCTGTCAAATTGGCAAGTATATATCAGTATAAAAGAAAGAGATAAATATGTAAGTTGTTCTTTTGGTGATAGAGATATATGTAAGTCATTTCAGCTAGTCCTTTACGATGGGCATAACAACTTTTGGAAAGAGGGAATGTTTCTTTCCAAATATTGATAGACAAAAAAGAAACCAAAAACTAAAAAAATCCTAAGCAAGCGGGTTACACTTTCTAGCTAGGGAAGCCGTAGATGAACCTCCAAGTAAACCAAAATAAAAATAAAAAAAATTTCCTATTTACTTACTTCTTAAAGTTATACTGACTTCAAATCTGGATGTCAGCCTTGGTTGCATGACTATATTCGTGTTGGTGAAGACATGTGTTCAATTTAGCAGGACTTGAAAAATCCTTTGTAAAATAATTGCAGATTAATCTTAAATATACCTTGTAATCTCTTTTACTTTCATCATCACCTTGGCTTTGAAAACATCTAATTGTAAAACATCACAGAATGAAAATCGATGAAAATTGAAGAGAGATTTCTGCTATTTATTTGAAGGTTACCAATTATATTTCATGGCAAATGGGAGCTTAAGGAACTTGATTATCATAAAATGGAAAGGCATACAATAAGTTGAGAGGAAAATAGAGCAAACTGGGCAGAAAAATATTAAATTTAAACACAAGACATTGTTAAGATTCCATAATTAATATAAACTTCTGAATGCAGCAAAACGAAGAATGCATATATGCTACATTCATGCCTGACATATTGACTTGGTTGCTTCATCCTGCATAACATATGGCTCATTCAGATCAATGTCCAAAATTTTTGGACCTGATTCACTTGCTTCTTCCATTTCTTGAATAGGATGAGACAAACCGGCTTCGTTTGCTGATGCTTCTTCACTCAATGGTGTCCCAGCAAATCCTGTTGAATAGCACATCATGTGATCTGATGCTTCTTCACTCATTGGTGTCCCAGTTGAATAGCACCTCATGGGATGATAGTCAAGAGCCCCTGCAGTGGCAAATGTTTCACTTACAACTTTTTCCGCTGCCTCCATCAATAGTCCTCTCACTTTACTTTCCTTAGTCTGATTCATTTGCTGGAGATGACTAGGACAACTGTTGTCTTCAGCAACTATGGCATCTGGAGGCCTTGATTCATCCATAGCACTAATGTTCTTATCTTTTTTGTGGATTGATCTGTGTCCCCCAAGGGCTTGGAAAGTGGGGAAAGATTTACCACAGCCACATTTATAGCCATCTGGTTTCATTAGAGTTTTGTTGAGAAAGCTATTGTCTTCAGATTTTGAGCCTTGAGTCTTTATTTTCAATAACAATTTCTTTCTCTTCTTCTTCTTCTTCATCATCATCACCTTCCTATCATCAAAATGACCAACATGATCTTGCATCTTACCAGGTGTTACTTCTGTATTCATACCATCAGATGTCTCTTCAATATTCTTCACACAATACTCTTCTTTAGCCCAATTAGCATCCTCCTCGTCCTCCTCATCCATATTCACTAAAATTTTCTCATCCCCAGATTCAGATAAACCCTTTCCTCCATTCAGCTTATCACTATCACAGTCACCATCGTCGTCAGTTTTGTTTGCCAACTTTAATGAACCACTTCTATAGACTTTTATCTTCTTCACATGTTTCTCACTAGTTGGCGATTCACCAATCTTCCTATTCTTACATGGGATTGGAACTCCAGGACTCTCGACCGAAGCCTTCATGAGGTTATCAGCTTGAAGTAATTCATGATGCTCAGCACAAAAGTACTCCCTGCGAGAGAGATACACAATATTTTGAGCAGCCTCAGCCTCAATACTTATTCTACCTCTTTTATCGGTCTTTTGCCAACTTGGAAAATATTTTGATAGATCAATGGCTGGTTCATTAGGTGCAACAACTTTACCAACATAATCATCATCTTCGTTAATCTGTTCCATAGAATCAGAATTGGGGGAGCAAGAACTGTGCTTATCAGAGGGCATAGGAGGCAAAACACCCCTCCAGTCCCTCTCAGGGTGGCATCTCATATGCCCAAACAAGGCATTCTTGGATGGGAAATCCTTGTTGCAAAGATAACAAGTGTGTTTCCCATCAGACACCAAAGTTTCATCACAATTAGCCTTATTAGTTGTTTTTGAGTGATTTGGAAGACGGGTTTTCACCTTCTGTGAATGCCCCTTCTCTTTCCTGCGAGCTTCAAAGTGAGATCTTCTGTGGCCACCTAATGCTTTGCCGTTGCTAAAAGTCTTGCCACAAATATTGCAGGTGCGTATTGCTGGAGCTGGGTTCTGAACTGTCTCCTCATCAGCCATTGGTTTAGCATCATCAACTCCACAATATTTCAAAGGAGATCTTTTCATCTTTGCTGGAGCTGGGTTCTGAACTGTCACCTCATCAGCCATTGGTTCAGCATCAACTCCACAATATTTCAAAGGAGATCTGTTTATCTTCTCTGTCTCTTCAAGGGTTCTAGCTCCATGATGATCTGACACTTTCTGTTTATCATTATCCATCTGAAAAAAAGGCGACAATTACAAAGAAGGAGCTAAAGCTGAGAAAGTGCAATCTAAAGAAACAAGATGAGGAAGATTGAAAATACCTTTTATACTTCATCAACAAACTTTTTTACCATTAAAACACAAAAAGAAACGCAGCTGAAATAAAGAGTTAGAAGCTAGGTTTTAAAGTGACATAACGAATGCAGTTAGGTTACGTTGAATATCAAAAGCAAGAGAGATCATGGAGAAAGCAGATATGAAGGGGAAGAGGGAAGGGTGTTTTGGTGGGTAAGTGAGAAGAGAAAAAGAAGAGAGAAAAGAGGAGAGAGGGGATTGAAGGGGCAGTGTGATAATGCGAGAATCTCTTCAGAAAGATGTGCAATAAGTCAGTATTGAATTTTCCAAAAGTATAACAGATTTTCTACTGCCAATGGCTCTTTAATTACGACAATTAATTAATAACCTTTCTTTCTCAAATCTCTGGGATCAAATCTTAAAGGATTGAGGACAGAAGAAAAGATAAAAGATTTGAATCTCAATCAGATTAGCTTTGGAGAAAAATATTAGCTTTGGAGAAATTTTTAAATTTTTTGGAGGTAATCAGGAGAGATTTTAAGGTATTTTTAAAGTAATATATAACTCAACTAAAAATGTAATATGTGATACCATATAACTATACATGTTGTTCGATTAAATCTAAAATATTTTTTAATAAAATTTAAATTAAATCTTACGGGTAAAAAACTAATACTCTTATACTATATTAGATTTTTTTCTTCTGTCACACCTTAAGACTTTGACCCGTACTTTTGAAATAAGCTATCCTTATTAATGATATTTGGAATAATCTATTTTTATTACAATTTGTGTTTATTAAAAAAATATTTGGCCATCGGTTTTCGTTAATAGTCTAATGCTTGTGTGAATGGTCAAGTTTCCTAAAACAAAACCTAACCAGATTGTAGTTTTTTCCATGTAAAATCTCTTGCCATTGGTTTCCACCAGTAGTCTAGGCAGAGTCAAATTCTTGTGTAAATGGAAAGTATCAAATGCATCCAGATTGTACTTTCTATATATTTATAAAAATACCAACAAGGTTCGGCACAGTTGATAAATAGCTGAGTCCTTCAACCATGCTGTCATGAGTTTCAACCAGGCTGTGTTTATAAAAAAAAATTTGCTGAGAGATACTGTACCCACTTTAATGATTTTTCCGCTTCGAAAGGAATTAATCTTTGACTGTGAACTGTAAAATACCATTGGTTCAAAAAAAAAAAACCAAGGAATATTATCTCAATTTACTTAATGAATTCTCGTTTTGATTAGGATTATACATGAGCCTAATTTTTATATGAACATAAAGTATATGTTTAAATTAGCTTATTTTATACTCGGAATGATTTATAAGCCAAATGTTATAGAAAACGTTTTTCGTTGAAAAGTTGGTTTTTATATAAAATTTAAGCAAAAGCAAATATGTTTCAAGTACCATAAACAAAATATATCTAGATTGTAATTTTACTTCATAAAAGGAAGGAATCTTATCTCAGTTCACTTAACTAACCAGTTACTTATATATATATATATCAAATAAATTTTTATGCAACATGTTTTTTTTATAAATTTAATCGTTGAATTATAACTATTTATCATGTTCATCATTCATATCAACATTAATAAGAATGTAAATTTTCATATATAAATGACATATAAAATAATTTCACATTAATGTAAAATTTTATGAATATGATCTACATGATAAGAACTTTAATACTATACTACACTATATTATTATTATAATAAAATTATGTTGAAAAGTAATTAATAATATCATTAAATGTATGTTAATGTTAACTTTTAAAGGAAAATAATTGAATAGAATTTAAAAAAAAAAAAAAGAAGACAACAATATTAAAGTGTGCAAGTGCTAGTAAGAAAAAGTTATTCAAGAAGTGATAGTAAAATTGTGTTGAAAAGTAATTAATAATATCATTAAATATATGTTAATGTTAACTTTTAAAGGAAAATAATTGAATAGAATTTTTTTTTTTAAAAAAAGAAGACAACAATATTAAAGTGTGCAAGTGCTAGTAAGAAAAAGTCATTCAAGAAGTGATAGCATATGGTAAAATTGTCTTGAGAAGAACCACGATGTGTGAATCATATGGTAAATTGAGATCTATGTAGACATATTTTATATGTAATGGAGGGGGGGGGGGTTTGAATCTCAGTAGAATCACCTTAAGAAGTAATTAATAACACTATTAAATTCATGTTAAATTTTAAAGGAAAATAATAAAATTGTGGAGTTGAAAAGGACAAAAATATTAGTTAGGGTATAAGTTAGCAAGAAAAAAATTCTAGTAATAATAATAATAATAAAAGATTGAGGCAAGAGGCATGACACTAATAAGATTACAGACTTATACTCATGCAATCACGATGACTAGTTTCATATATGTCTTACTTCAAACCTTGGCAAGAGGCAAGACACTAATTGGGACCGTAATTCTTTGAGTCACTTGTTGGTACCTCTGGAACTGGCGAAACTGTGCCCTCTTTGATGAAGACTTTTTCTTTCCCCACGACTAGTAGCAATAATTGTCAATTGTGCTCAATCTATTGCTCAGGCGTCTTCCATTGAATTAAACTAGGTGCAGGTCTGGCCAGGTTTTCTTTGATATTTGCTGGTCCTTCCTCCCCACTCCTTGGACTAAGCTCAATGCAGATGGAGCTTTTAAGGGAAATCCAGGTAACGATGGATGCGAGGCTCTTCTTGGTGGTGCTGATGGTCGGTGGATCAAAGGCCTTACCTATCATATATATTGGGGGATATGCACGTCCTTGGTGGCTGAGCTTTGGGGTACCTACATAGTGATTCAAAAGGGTTGGCATACATGGATTAGACATTTAATTGTTGAAAGTGACTCTGAGATTATCATAACTACTCTCCATAGGTCCTCCACTTCCTTCTCTCGGCATTAACTCTTCAGGAACATCTTACAACTAGTGCAGCAAGACTGGGATATTCAATTATGTCATGCTTGGACGGAATCCAATCGTTGTGTTGATAATTGGCTAGCTAACTGGAGCTTTACTAAGAAATTTCGAGTTGAGGAACTAAGCCTCCTCAATCTTTTGTATAGTACAAGATGGGCCCCCCAAAAGAAGAACTACACCCCAGAATTTTATTTCTTCTTCTCCTAATTACCGTTCTCCTAATTTTATGAATATAATCTAATCTAATACATATTAGGAACTTTCAATAATTTTGTAAAAAAATTCATCCAACAAAAAGTTATTCAGTATTGTAAGATTCATTTTGTCTTACACATCTTCAATTACTCTCACACACACATATAGATACCTTTTGTTGTCAAATCTAAAATCTAGCCATCGGTTTTCATTAGGGGTCTACCTGATGGGTCTAATTCTTGTGTGAACGGTCTAGTACCTAAAAAAGAAATCTATTATTCAAATTAGACTTTTTTCTTGCATTTTCATTGAAAATAATAAAGGACATTGTTTTAAGAAAAATATTTTTGAAGGATGTTTTCGACGGATTACATCATTAAGAAGAACTAGGAAAACTATTTTTTTTAATTATTTTGACCAATTTACTGCCAAAAATATTTAAAATAAAAATAAAAATAAAAATAAAAAATAGGTTTGTGATGAATTTATCCATCGAAAATTTAATTTTTTGTTTTTTGCTGAATAATTCGTTGTAAATGTTTTAAAAAAAAAAAGAAGAGGTTTCCGACGAACAAATTTGTTGAAAAGTGGGACGTGATCATTGATTGATGAATCCGTAAACCGACGAATTGCATCTCCACCTCTTCCTATCCCATTTTATTTTCCGGTGAATGTATGGGTCTCATCTATTTTTTTTCAAATCTTCTGTTTAAATAGGGTAGGAATTAGGGATATTAATTTGGTTAAGGGTTCCTATTTTCTAATTCAAGAAATTTATAGAATTGTATGCATTGCAACTAAATCTTTATTTTTATTGCTTGTTGCTTGATTTTTAATGTTATTGAGAAATGAATGTTGTAGTTCACTTGGAGTGGGCAATTTTAGCTAAATGGAAATATGTTTGATAGAGAGGGGGATTTATGCATATTTTTTTGTGAATAAAAGTTTAGGGCGAGGAGAGGTTGTTCTATTTTTAAGAACCCGAATATGCCTTAAACTTCAATGAGAGTCTACAGTGTACTTACAGAGAAAGTGATTTATCCTACTCATTAAGTCAACTCTCATTGGCGAGATTCATTAATAAAGAATGAATGTGCCCATTTAGCCATTTTTCAAAACTTGGAGTGGGGGCTAGGTGTTAAATCATACATAGCCCAATTCTTGAGGGATTTTTCATATTTTATCGGTTAGTCAAGTTGATGTGATTAGTTAGGCGGAGGAGATTTTTGAAAATTTTAGTAAAGAACGATTGAGTTTTTTATATTCCTTTTTAAATTTATAAAGCACATTGCACATGATTCAAAATGGAAAGAAATTTTCGCATTTTATCTTGGAAAATAACACTTGTGAAGGATAAGCCTAAGTTAAAAAAAACTTCTACTAAAGTAAATGTAATTTTATCATTTTCCAATTGTTAATTCCTTTTTATATTAAAAATTGAGTAAACGCATAACATAATTTGGCCCTGAAACTTATAAATCAAGTAGATTTGATTCATGCGGATTCAATTCTTTAATATTTTAAATGCACCATCCGTTAGTCTTTTTGTCTCCTTGATATGTTAAAGTTTAATAAAGGATTTAATTTTAATTTACTATTAGGGTAAAAAAAACTTTACGCTGTCATCTGATCATGTGTAGACAAGTCAATGAAAGAATTTAACTATTACAACAACTACTTAGAAAATCTAATTCTTTTAATGATGTGCTAGTACATTATTAGATGATATTATAAAGACGAAGTGCTCTATCCTTCTAATTAAGTCAACTCTCATTGACATGATTCATTAATAAAGAATGAATGTGCCCATTTAACCATTTTTCAAAACTCAGGGTGGGGGTGTTAAATCATACATAACCCAAATCTTGAGGGATTTTTCTCATTTTATCAATTAGTCAAGTCAATGTGATTTGTTAGACAAAGGAAGTTTTTGAAATTTATAGTAAAGAATGATTGAGTTTTTTTTATCCATTTTTAAATTTATAAGGCAAATCGCACATGATCAAAATGGAACGAAATTTTCCCATTTTATCTCGGAAAATAACACTCATGAAGGATAAGCCTGAGTTAAAAAAAACTTCTACCAAAGTGAACGTAATGTTATCATTTTCCAATTGTTAATTCCTTTTTTTCATATTAAAAATTGAGTAAATGCATAACATAATTTGGCCTTGAAATTTATAAATCAAGTAGATTTAATACATTTGGATTCAATTCTTTAATATTTTAAATGCACCATCTGTTAGTCCTTTTTGTCTCCTTGATATGTTAATGTTTAATAAAGGATTTAATTTTAATCACTATTAGGGTAAAAAAAAAGCTTTACATTGTCCTCTGATCATGGTAGACAAGTCAATAAAAGAGTTTAACTATCATAACAACTACTTAGCAAATCTAACTCTTTTAATAACGTGCCAGTACATTTTTAGATGACATTACAAAGATGAAGTGCTCTATCTTTCTTATTAAGTCAACTCTCATTGGTAGGATTCATTAATATAGAATGAATGTGCTCATTTAACCATTTTTCAAAACTCAGGGTGGGGGTGTTAAATCATACATGACCCAAATCTTGAGGGATTTTCACATTTTATCGGTTATTCAAGTCGTTGTGATTAGTTAGATGGAGGAAGTTCTTGAAATTTTTAGTAAAGAATGATTGAGTTTTTTTTTTATCCCTTTTTAAATTTATAAAGCAATTCGCACATGATCAAAATGGAACGGAAAATAACACTCATGAAGGATAAGCCTTAGTTAAAAAAAAACTTCTACCAAAGCGAACGTAATGTTATCATTTTCCGATTGTTAATTCCTTTTTTTCATATTAAAAATTGAGTAAACGCATAACATAATTTGGCCCTGAAATTTATAAATCAAGTAGATATGATCCATGCAGATTCAATTCTTTAATATTTTAAATGCACCATCTGTTAGTCTTTTTTGTCTCCTTGATATGTTAATGTTTAATAAATGATTTAATTTTAATCCACTATTAGAGTAAAAAAAAACTTTATACTGTCTTCTGATCATGTGTAGATAAGTTAATAAAAGAGTTTACTATCACAATAACTACTTAGAAAATCTAATTCTTTTAATGACGTGTCAGTACAATATTAGATGACATTATAAAGACAAAGTGCTCTCCCCTTCTTATTCAGTTAACTCTCATTGGCAGGATTCATGAATATAGAATGAATGTGCTCATTTAACTATTTTTCAAAACTCAGGGTGGGGGTGTTAAATCATACATGACCCAAATCTTGAGGCATTTTCACATTTTATCGGTTAGTCAAGTCGTTGTTAGTATTTAGATGGAGGAGGTTTTTGAAAACTTTAGCAAAGAATGATTGAGTTTTTTTTTTATCCCTTTCTAAATTTATAAAACACATGATTCAAAATGGAAAGAATTTTTCACATTTTATCTCGGAAAATAACACTTGTGAAGGATAAGCTTGAGTTAGAAAAAACTTCTACCAAAGTGAATGTAATATTATCATTTTCCGATTGTTAATTCCTTTTTTAATATTAAAAATTGAGTAAACACATAACATAATTTGGCCCTGAAATTTATAAATCAAGTAGATTTGATCCATGTAGATTCAATTCTTTAATATTTTAAATGCACCATCCGTTAGTCCTTTTGTCTCCTTGATATGTTAATGTTTAATAAAAAATTTAATTTTAATTCACTGTTAGGGTAAAGAAACTTTATACTGTCATCTGATCATGTGTAGACAAATCAATAAAAGAGTTTAACTATCACAACAATTACTTAAAAAATTTAACTTTTTAATAATGTGTAGGTACATTATTAGATGACATTATAAAGTTTTTTTTACACTAATATTAGATGAAAATTAAATTCTTAAATAAAACTACTAATGAATAATGTGATTAATTAGGATGGTTGACTAAAAAAAACTACTAATAAACATCGTACTCGTTAATTACCATGCCAACTTATTAATTACTTTGTTAACCTGTTAGTGAATGACACGATATTTATGATTGAATTAAAACTAAACTGTATATATAACACACCGTATGTATAGCATGCCAACCAAAATTAGGGTCAACAAAGCCGTTAGTATGTCATATTAGTAGTTTAACTTTAACAAATTCAGGAACATACAAGGACTAATGGGCGGTGTATTCCAAACATTAAAGGATTAAATCATCAATATATATGGACCAAATTTATTTAACCTATATGTTTTAGGGACTAAATTGTATATTAATTCAAAAACTTTTGCAAGGATTCTTCAATTGACAAATCTACTATTTATTTTATAATATAATAGTTTTTATAAATGATTTAATTTTAATTGACTATATGTATAAAGTGTTTTACATTATCATCTAATCATATTTGAGTACATATTTCAGAAAGCTCAACTATGATAACAACTTCATAAAAAGTTAAACTTTTTTTATGACATGCTAACATGATTAAATGATAATACAACTTCAACTTTTACTCTAATAGTAGATGAAAATTAAACTCATTTATATAAAATTAGTGTTTTTAATTTGATTGATAGCATAAAATTATTATCAGTATACAAGAAAACCTCACATCATTATAGTATCTGTATTGACCATGACCAGCTAGAAATAGCTAGTCGTGGTCTAGGCCAAGTGATCACTAGCTAGAGCAAGTCGCCTATATATAAATATTGAGCCTTCCTCATTATAAAGGTATGCTGACGTTCTCTACATTATACACTTCTCATTCTACATTCTCTTATTGAGTTAAGCATTAGACTGGGGCTGGAATTCATTCTACCTCTAACTCGTTTTTTTGGGAGATCTTGGAAACCGACTTAGAAATCCATTAAATATGCAGATTTCAATAATTCTAGGTCCCATGTGAAATTTTCAGTTGATATTGGTGAATATAGTGGTGATCCACTATTCCTTATCATTTTCTAAAATAAATCTCTGAAAATATTTGATGTAGAGGAGGAACAAGGAATATTCTTAAAAGACTCAAAATTCTCAATGTTCAATAATCAATTAAGATTCAAAGGACCCAAATTTAAGTAAGACAAGCAACCCAAATTTAAGATTCAAGTAATCCTAATCTAGAATATTATGAAATAAAGCCACAATCCAACTTAGGATAATATATCTGAAGATCCAAACAAATGACCCTAAATTCCCCAATTATTGATAAATTGAGCTACACAGAGTCGGAAAACCATACTTCAATCTTTGGAATTTTGATTTGTTTTTTTCTCTCTCTGTACTGTGTGTGTGCATATACATGTGCAGGATTCATTTAGTCTTCTAAAATTGAATATAGCTTTTAGTATAGCAAGAGTTTCCTAAGTTCAAGACAAACCAGACATAGTTCAGTTTTATTTTAATTTTCTTTATGCGGTTTATTAGGAATGAAACATCCTCCTGACCACTTGGGATAAGCTAGGAGGCATGTTTCGAAATATTTTCTTTGTAATTGTTTTCAAAAAGGGAGGAAACAGATAAATAAGATTGTAAAAGTTAACTGTCAAGTCCAAAACTTGAGAGTACATCAATATGTACAATAACTTTGAAGTGAGCTTCTTTAGAGAAAAAAATAATAAAATTATGACTTTGCACAATTGTGGATGATAAACCTCTCATGCATAATCTAAATTTTATGCCAAGAAAGAAGTTCCTTGTAATTAAAGTTAATCAGGATGTTTTAGTAGATAAATGTGCATGTATGAAATGTTGTTAGGCACACATCCTCATAAGAGGCTATTTATGTGGCTCCATTGGTCTATGCATGATTCGCTAATATGTTGGTTTTGGTTATGATTAATTGTACAAGATTTTCGGGATATATAACAACATAAATTTTGATTTCCTCAATCTTCTATTTTTCTCATAGATTGTGACAAAACTAATGTGAAAATAGTCCAAATAAGTATAACATTGAAATTAATTACTCAAGATGAATTACACAGCCTAAAAAATTGTTCGCAAACTATGATTAATTGTACAAGATTTTCGGGATATATAACAACATAAATTTTGATTTCCTCAATCTTCTATTTTTCTCATAGATTGTGACAAAACTAACGTGAAAATAGTCCAAATAAGTATAACATTGAAATTAATTACTCAAGATGAATTACACAGCCTAAAAAATTGTTCGCAAACTATATATTCTTCAGCCCCTCCTAGAAAAAAGTTACTAGCTCCACAATAAGATATGCAGCTTTCACTTTTTTTATATACCTTGGTGCTTAAGCTTTCTTTTTCTTGTATTTCCTTAAGACTTTCACCACAAGTTATGCAGCTATCACTCTCTTGACTAGTTTGTTTTTCACTGTTGCTTCTACTACAAGTTATGTTGTCAACTCTTTCTTGACTAACCTCTGTGCCTAAATCTTCTTCTACCAGTGATTCTTCCTCATCTTTTGAGCTTGTTACATCTGGAACACTGCATGCTACGTATGATTTTTCTGATGAAGAGTCTTCAGTTACATAGCTGTCATTGCTATTAACCACACACGGCAATGCAGAGACAACCTGCAATGTACAAAGTTAATAATATCTGTGAAATGATGTCTTGTTAACAATTTACTATTATATAGATTTGTGTGATATGATTGATAATGTGATTCCTTGAGCAGGACATGAAGTAATTATATTAATTCGGGGCATATATCTTAACTGAAGCAAACTATTCTGATTAAACTTTTTCTTCTTTTGACAGTCTGCAAGCATAAATTAGAATAACCATGCATATCTTTTATGGGATGGGATTTTTTTTTTGTGTGCTTGTTGTGGGTTTAAAAGGGAGTTTCTTTATTACATATGACTAGACAACTTAGTTGAGCTGAGTTTTGCATTTTGTGTTTTACTTTTTTCCACATTTTATTAGAAGGGACCTAATCCTTCTTATCTGTATTTATCTTGTCTCATAAAAAATCTTCATTTACTTAAGAAAAACAGAATAAATTGGAAAATTATGCTAAATTAGCCTTCATTAACTGAAAATCATTGTGAAAGAAAAATTTAAATCTGTAGTTATTGTTTTGTTACAAAATGTATCAAATTGTAGGTCCAATGATACACCCACATGATAAAACAACGTTCAATTCTTTTATCTATTTTATGAGATCTACATGAGTTTATCTTTTCATTACCTCTTGATTGATATGATATATTCTTTATTGATTCAAGCATATATATTTAACTTTTCTTCATTTAGAGATTTCTTGTTCATCCTTATATTTTTAATAAGATATCTTTATATCATGATCATAATTTTTCTTTGAACTATTGGCTTTGTATTTACATATAATATTTATTGTATGATGTATCACAATAGCTTATTTACTGACCTTCAATAAAAATACGATACTTTCCTTCACATTATAGTCATAGTTTAGAAGGAATTTTTGTTGGCTGAATCTGACTAGAAATGTTAACTTTTCAATGTTCAGGTGCATTATCATAACTTGTTATGAAGATTCAACCTACTATCAAGTACCAAATAATGATCTTCATTCTGTCAAATTTAAGACAAACCGAATTTTGTTATGCTTCTTTTTAGTGATTAAGTACCAACCGCCAATCTCATTAAGTTAATATCCCGCCATGCAACAACATATCTGCCTCTTCTTCCTATAATTTTAGCTATGTGACTGGCATATTCCGAATCAATAAATCTTACCATATTCATGGTTAACCTTTCCTTAGGATTCTTTCTGAGACACTCTTCTGTTACTTGGACCAATGAAACAAGTTCTTGTTCATCACAGGAGCTGCTGATTTTGGGATCCATCAACTGCGGGTACTTCCTTCCTCTAAGAAGTGGCCTTGCCTGAAGACATTCGTGCAATGCACATAAGGAATGAACTCAATGTGATATAACAGTCAGGTTTTATAAACGAAAACTACTTGTGACTAAGGTTAAAAATGCACAGTTGCCTATCTTTAAGCCTTGTTGTTTCAATTTGATAGAAATATTTGAGTAAAAATAGGTTGTGGAATAGGTTTACAATCAGATGCTAGTGACAGTCTCACTCCATTCATATATTCGTTCTAAGAAGAAGACTCCAAAAGTGGAGAAATGACTAAGGATGACCAGAAGACTAAGAAAACGAATTTAACATACTTCTTCAACCAATCTAGTATCAAGTTTTAACAAGTGAATATGGTTATGGCAGAAAATATAGGATATGTGTGCTTTAAAAATGAACTATGTGCTTTATAAAATGAAGTATCATGAATTTCTGTTATAGCAATTCTCAAGAATATATGATTGCCAGATTGATGAAATATGAGTAGTAAGACCAAAATCTTTCCTAGGTATGGTTGGATAATTTATTATAGAAAGATGAAACATAATTGTTGCTTACATATAATTCTAATTAATTGCAGTAGCTTATAGTTTATAGAAATGAAATCATATTGCTCTTACCCATTCAATAAGACATTTCTGTCCTGATATTTCATTTATGGTCATACAGCCGGTGATTAGCTCTAAAAGAACTGCACCGAAAGAGTATACATCTGCCTTTGTTGATAGTTTTCCACTCTCCTGACACTCTGGTGCTGTGTATCCACATTTCCCTATATTTTTATCCTTGCAGGAATTCTTCAATTCATGCCTTTCTTTTCCAAGCACAAAATCTCCAAGCTAAAGGTATGCATAGCATTCAACAAATAGTTAGTTTGTTAAGATGACAAGTTGCCTAATTCCTATTTATATTGAAACTTAGCTTAATAAAAATAGCTCCACAGCATCAAGGTTTAAGCAATTACCAGTGGTTCAAACTCATGATATAGAAGAATGTTACTTGGTTTTATCCTTCCATGAATTATGTTATTCTCATGTAGATACTTTAGACCTCTGGAGACACCTATTGCAACTTTCACCCTTTCTCTCCATGTCAATGATTTACCACTTGCCCCTGCATAGTTCAGAAATTTCCTTTGGTATTAACTTACTTTTTTAACTGAAAGTTCATGTACTTATTGCTCAAACCTTATTTATAAATAACAAGTTCTAAATGTAACATTCACAGATTTATCCTTACTTGATAAGTACTGGTCAAGTGAACCGTTGCATGCATGTTCATACACAATTAGCAATTGACTTTCTCGTATACATGAACCCAACAGCATGACCACATTTTCATGTCTAGCATTTGTTAGCAACTGGACCTTTGACTTAAACATCTTCTCTGCCTGGGAGCTTGTGATTTGATGTTGTTTAACAACTATTTTCAGCTTATTGTCTAGTTGGCCTCTGAAAGCAGGTCCATATTCACCTTCAGATAGAGAATTCTTAATTGAAAATCCTTCTGTAGCAGCTTGGAGTTCTTCATGAGTAAATTTCTTTTGCCATCCAGTATTTGGGCGTCTACTTTTGCATATTGAGCATACAGAAGATTTTGAATTCTCCAAAATTATTTTGCCTTTGTATACATCCAATAAATTCCCATCAGAGCTGCCCTGCATTTGTTTTTTATCCTGGCTCACCTTTTGTTTTTTATCTTCTTTTTTATCTATCTCTTCTATGTGGAAGCTTCCCTCAATATGTTCTTGTTCATGGCTCAGCTGATCAGGGTTTATCTGATCAATCATGTGATTATTGATAATTGCCACTCTTGACATCCTCTCCTCCTTATGGGGGCTGCTCTGCATCTGTTCTCCAAACTGACTCAGTTGATCTGGATTTCTCTGACCTATCATGTGAATATTTTTAATCCCAAATCTTAAGCTCATCTCCTCCCCATATGGGTTGGTCTCAATCCGTTCTTGTTCCCGATTCACCTGATCATCCTTTATTTGACCTATCATTTGGTTATTGTTAAGCCCTTTTGGCTCCTTCAGGGAAAAAAGATAAAAAGAAGCAAAAATAGAAGAAATCTAACCTAACTAGTATTTTAGTATAATGTGTCTCTACCATTTTGTCTGTGGGGATTGATTTGGCATATGAAAAATAGAAAAGTAAATATATTCAGCATTATGACTTATGATTAACTGGGTCGAAATATGATCCTTTTCTGTTTCTTTCTGTTTTCTTACTTTTGGGGACAAAGCTCATATTCTGAAAAGGTCCCCTTCATCTGGATATCATTTTGCTATTTCATCTTAAGATGCCTGGCTGTTACATTGTTCTTTTATGGGGATTTTTCTAATTTTATTTTCTTTTGGTCCTCTTATATCCTTAATCCTCTCGTATCACTTAATTGACTAACATGTGATATTATATAAGAAAACACTTCTAGGTCCATCATAAGTTGTGTAATTTAAGCCTTAGGCTTTCTATTTCTAGAGCTTTCTTAACTTTCACTAGTATGCCTTGCTTTTCAAATTTGTCTTTATGCCTTAGCTCTCTTGTTGTAGTTTTTCTAAATTACCTTGTGAACTAGTCATGGCAGGCTCACTATGTGGTAAATATGACTTTTCTGGGGAAGAGTCTTCAATTACGCAGCACTCATCTGCATCTTCTATGCCTTGTAATGCAGATACAACCTGAAATAGCCCAAGTAAACATATATAAGGGTCAAATGATATGTCCTTGACATTTTATATTATAAAATTGTATATCTGTTCATGTGAGCCAATGAGAAGGGTAATCACCTTGTTAACTAGTCATATCAGGAATATTTTCTATGATTTTTTCTTTTTCTCCTTTCCTTATCCAACAGTGTTCAATATATTCTGTGTCTAACTTGAAAATTTTCAAAAGTAAACTGCATTCACTCAACCAAAAAATAAGAATCATGGCCAACATAAAGTAACTTTATCCAATGTTCAGACCTATGTTGCATGGATACGGGCACATGAAATGATACAACATTGGTACGGCATGGGAACACGACATTTCTTAAAAAATTAGAATACGGTTACAACAGGATACAACATAACATATATATATATATATAATTATATATATCATCTTATAAAACATCAAAAAACATATAAAACCATTATAAAATATCATAAAAAAAAAATAATAGTTGGGTCATTCCATGATTAATGGAAAAGAATGGAAAAAATTGTTTATATTTTCAACATTAGTCACTATAGATACAATAGAAGACTAGCATTTTTCAAATTCTTTTGATATTCCACCCATATTGGCTTAAAATTCAAAAATAATTTCTTCAAGCAGCTGCATCTTGAATATAACTTTAAAAATTCAATTCTCAGAGGGCATCCTTATCTTTCAAGCTAGGATTTCTCTAAATTATGACCATTATATATATTTATATGAAACGTCACTTCGGTGATTGTATACCTATACTTTTACAGTAAATTCATTTAAGCACCTTCAATAAAAATTAAATACTTTTTCTTCACAATGTTGTCTTGGTTTTAACTTTGAGGCCATCATTATCCTTACAAGTCTCTACGAGGTTTTCTTTTAGTTCTGGTGTATCATGGAACTTCATAGTGAAGGTTGAATCAACTTTTCATGTAAGACCTTAATCTGTTAATCAAATTCTCACATACATTATTTGTAGAATTTTCCTTTTCTTTATACTTTTGTCCATATATTCCGTCAAAGTTCAAAATGTACCTGGTTAGAGCTATAAAACCATTTTTAGACCCTCGCATAATAGTTTAAGCTTTTAAATCTAGAGTTCAATCCTGCTACCCTTAGTTATATAATTAAAATTTCATTATAAATTAATGTTTAGTTTCGTTTACAATGTATCAAGCTCAATGTGCTTTCATGAGAGGGGGCATGTCATAGTTATTGTTAGAGATATAAAATTATTCCTTAGTCTTCATTTAATAGCCTAAACTTTTAGTAGACTTGGTCTTTGATGTGGTATTAAAGCCTCTTTGACTAAGTTGTCAAGAGTTTGACTTTTGTTGCTTCCAATCATCTAATAATATTATAAATTCATATACACTTTTATTTGTAATTCTTTTCTTTTATCTCTTGGCAATATATTCAGTAGGTGAGATTTGACCTGACAGAAGAAACAAGAAAAAAATTGTGATTTAACATGGTATTAGAGCATTGTTGATCAAGTGATCTGGAGTTATGGTTTAGAGTTTCATCATTGCTTTCATCAATCTTATAATCAAAATTTCAGTTCAAAGCTATGTATATTTTATTTACACTGTTAGAAGCCCAATGTGCTTTTACAAGAGGGACCTTGTTAGAGTTATGAAATCATTTTATGCTTTGCTTAATAGTTCAACGTTTTAGGTCAAGTGGGTATTTGATACTATACTGAATGGGATATCATGCTCTTTTTTTTCTGTTGTTTGCACTTTGTGATTGACATATTGTAAATTATTGGGACTTACCATATTCATGGATAATCTTTCCTTAGGATTCTTTTTGAGACATTGTTCTGTTACTTGGACCAACCAAAGAAGTTGGTCTTCTTCATATGAGTTTCTGATTAGGGGATCCACCAACTGTGGGTACTTCTTTCCCCCAAGAAGGGGCTTTGCCTGAAAGGATAAAAGTGAAGAAAATTAATTTGTATGATGCACATAAGCAACAAAGTCACTGAGAAAGTAAACATTATAATTTCTAAACTAAATAATGAGTCAATTATGGGATCCACTAATTTGTTTGCAACGGTACGACTGCTAGTGTGGCAATTTCAAGACCACTGGATTGAATCTGAATCTAGCCAGGAAATTTCTTTTGACAGTTTTTCAACGGTTCAGAAACATCCACTTATTAGTTGCACTGGTGCAATGATCGCACCAAAGACTTTGCCTATCTGTTTATCTATCTATCTATCTATTTTCATGACAATAAAATGCTATTTCTCCAAAAAGGTACAGGGGTTATGTTTGTATCATAAGAAAGTTAGGACTTATGAGGGACAGTACAATTAAGACTATTAATGCAGAATATTGTAATCCCAACTGCAATAGCAAGGATATGTTTGAAAACAGACCTGAAAGGTTATATAGAATAAGTATTATCACAAGAAAGAAAAAAAGCATTCTGATAATAATGTCCGGAAACATAAAGAATGATGAATTCAAACTTTTGCTTCAGATATTCTCAGGCTTATATAAGCTTGTAGACAAATGAACTTATTATTGATTGCCATTATAATAATTCAAGTTGCTTGTAGTATTTGAAAGTAATATGATATGTCTCTTACCCATCCAACAAGGCTTTTCTCTCCTGATATTTTATCTGTAGCCCTTTGTCCAGTGATCAACTCTAAAAGAACCACACCAAAGGAGTATACATCTGTCTTAGTTGATAGTTTTCCCCTCTCCTGATACTCTGGTGCTGTGTATCCAAAATTCCCAATGTTTTTATTTTTGTAGGACATCTTCAATTCAAGTTTTTTCCCAAAGCCAAAATCTCCAAGCTAAATATATGTTTATCATTCATAACAAAAGTTAGTTCCTTAAGATGACAAAATGTTTATTTATATTGAAACATATACAGATAGGAAATTGATAGGCATCACAGCTGTCAAGGTTCGAGTATGTACCAGTGGTTTGAAGTCATGTGTTAGAAGAATGTTACTTGGTTTTATATTTCCATGAATAATGTTATTCTCATGAAGGTACTGTAGGCCTCTAGCGACACCTATTGCCACTTTCACCCTTTCTCTCCAGTTCAATAGTCTGTAGCTTTCCTCTACATAATGCAACAAGTTCGTTATTAGTTTAAATCTCCACTGAAGTTCGGAGGATAAAATTCTCGAGTCTTTTACTCAGATGTATAAATTCTGCATGTACCATTGAATCATAAGTCTTACTTGATAGATACTTTTCAAGTGAACCATTGCATGCATACTCATATACGGTCAAAAGAAAACTTTCTTCTGTATATGAACCCAACAGCATGACCACATTCTTATGTCTAGCTTTGAGGATGGATTGGACTCCTGACTTGATTTTTCCCCCTACTTGAGAGTTTGTGATTTCATGCTTCTTAACTACTATTTTCAGCTCGCCCTCTAGCTGGCCTCTGAAAGTAGATAGATATCCAGCTTCAGAGAGACAGTTCTTCACTGAAAATCCGTCTGTGGCAGCTTGGAGTTCTTTATAAGTGAATTCCTTTTGCCATTCAATATTGGGCCGCCTAGTTTTGCAGACAGAACAGATAGAGCATATTAAATTTTCCAATATACTTTTCTCTTGCTTTCCATCCAATAAATCCCTATGGGGAATGCTCTGTATCTGTTCTTGATTCTGGCTCAGCAGATCATCTTTTGTCTGATCAATCATTTGCTCACTGTTTGTTGGATGCCTCAAGCCCCACCCCTCATCATGGAAGAAGTTCTGTGTCTTTTCTTCATCCTGGCTTGGTTGATCAAATATTTTCAGATGTGTTGTTTGATCATTGTTAATCACAAGTGTTGCATCCCTATCCTCCTCGCGGGGCCTGCTTTTTATCTGTTCTTGATCCTGGCATTGCTGATCTCTTTTTATTTGACTTATCATTTGATTACTGTTCAAGTCCTTTTCATCCATGCTCAGGTGATCAGGATTTGTCTGACCTGTTGTTTGATTACTGTTAATAGTAAATGTTGAGCACCCGTCCTCATGGGGTCTACTTTGTATCAGGCTCAGCTCATCAACTTTTGATTGACCTGTCATTAGATTGTTATTAGTTTAGATGCTCAAGAAGATCTAGAGAGAAACATGCAATGAAACACAAAGTCAGGG
The DNA here is from genome assembly GCA_023212625.1 of Styphnolobium japonicum. Taxonomy (NCBI): domain Eukaryota; kingdom Viridiplantae; phylum Streptophyta; class Magnoliopsida; order Fabales; family Fabaceae; genus Styphnolobium; species Styphnolobium japonicum. Next base: position 11,384,199 of record JALBWW010000010.1, read on the forward strand.
GAAAGCCAACCCACATGATAATTATATGTACTTAAATTGTCTTTCTCTCAGTTTGTCTCAATGGAATTTGATGGAGCATTGAAAATAATTAAAAATTGAAAGTTGAAAAGGTCAGAAGTTGATATTGTGATCAAAATGGTCAGAAATCTAAAAGTGTTCCAGTACTTACTCTTGTGGCAAACGTCAATGCTGAAAAGATAATCTTCATATGAATTTTCTGGTAAACTTTCATATGTTTCATGGCTGTTACATTGTATTTCTATGGCGAGATCTAGCAGTCCTCTTAGATGTACAATCCTATTGTTACGCTTTAATCTTGATATACCACAAGAAAGCTTCTGGAGGAAAAACTTCTCATCTTTCTTCATTTGCCTGTGAACCGGCGCAATTTAGATAATTGATACAACAAAATGTGTTTCTATTTGACATTTGTATAATTAAATCACATGTTACATTTTACAGTCATTTCAAGCTCCTAATTTAAGAATGCTACACCACATGCATGGATTTATATAGATTTAACAAATGTATAATTTTCAAGTTCAATATAACTAAGTTATATGATCAACTCAAATACAAATAATACCTAACCTAATGCAAGCATTAAAATTTGACCTCACCAACGATACACTAATTCATATTTTCTCTATTTATCTTTCTTCTTGTGCTCTCAATGTTAGCCTCATTGAAATCAATGTAAATCTACTTGGTGTTTCTCAACTTATGTAGACAGAGGCCGAGTTATCTAAATAATTGTACTGTCTAGGCCTGACATGCTTGTTCTTTAGCAGGTTGCTTGAATCATTATCTAGGAGTAATATTGAGATTTAAATTGATATAACTGACAATGTAGTCTAAATTTTTATTCTCTAATGCTCTTTTTCTGAAAAAGATTCTAACTAAAACAAATTATTTAATCAATGGAAGCATCAAAATTGCCTTGAAATTTTGCGGTATGCTAGAAAGTAGAAACAACATACTTGAAGTTGTAAAGGGTGACTGAATAGTTAGTAAAGCCCAAATTAAGAATTCCATTCATTAGTAGAAAAATAAGATTTGGATAGAATTTAGGCCATGTGAGTTAGTGGGTTTTATTAAATAATATGTTGTGATAGTCTTCATATGAGGCAGTTCAGAAGAATTATATCATTATTCCATGCCTAGCTGGTGTATAATTGACATCTATGTTTTGTCATCCCTCCATGAGAGTGAAGATACAGCATGATGTTGTCATCTTGCAGTCAAGACATATCACAAGAAGCTAAAGCTATATATTAAATGTTTTAAACTTCCTTTCAGATGGATCGTTTTATGCTATTACTAGAATTTGAATAAAACACTTGTTTCAATTGGATCTGGTTTCTACATGCAATTCTATTTCATGGCCTTGATTTACATATAATAAAACATCAAGAGAATTCAGATTATCAGTTTGACTTCGCCTGACCTGTCAAGTACCACCCAAGTTGCCTTTAGGTTTGTGGTTGCTTTTAAAGCAACCTCCTTTGGTGAAGATCCTGTAACCAACACTATCTTAAATCCAACCTGAAAATACTATGCACTATGTTTTATAAGCTGCAAAAAATAGTCAGCACGTAACATCACAGGACTATAATATTCTTCTCTGATAATTATCTCTTGTTTCAAATGAAACAGATGCAGTAACAACTTAATGGAATAAACAAAAGAACAGTTTAAGTCATTGAATGATTTTCATCCCTTATTGCTATGTATTATATGTAAACTAAGGATGATGTATACTGTTTTCTAGAGGGTATATTATGTCATACATATGTGAGTCATTGTCTGTATTAATAATAACTAAGACAATGATGGAATGGTCCACACCTTTGCTTCTAACCTCTTGAAGAATGTACTTTCTTACTTTTGATCTGCATGATTATGGAGGAATAGTGGAATACTCTGTGGTTTGCTGTTTGCAAGCAGTAGAAGTGTGCAGTCTATTTTCTAATGGTGATGGTGCTAATTTTGGGTGTGGAGGAATTTTCTTTAATTAGGTAAAGGAATGCAATGTAATTCTGTTGGGCGAAGCCCGAAATGCCGGGGAGATATCTTTAATAGACTTAGAACCATATCTGTGGGTTTGACACCACGTCTCAACGCAAAACCTTAAGGTATTAGGTTCATGGGTCCTTCCACTTATATGTTCCTCACTTTTCCCATTCTTTAATAATGTGGGACTCTTCCCCCACATCCCACTCACACTTAAATTTCCAACCATCTCCCCCTCAAGTGTGAGTTCTTACACGGGTTCAGTTCCCCTTGAGCAAAAGCCTTTTTCTGAGTATCGTCTTCACCAACATGTTATCGCCTGTCCGTCACCTGACCGAGCCACGTCTTCCAATGCTCCACAACATGGGCTAGGTCACACCCGTTTTTACACGAGCCAAGAGGCATGCCTTACTACTCTACCTGGGATATTGTGCAACCATCGTCTCTCCAATACTCGCCCTAGCCGATCCGAACCATTAGCTCTAATATCACTTGTTAGTGTCAGGAGGAGCTTGTAACGCCGGAGAGATCATTTCAATGGACTTGCCTCAGAACCACACCAATGTTGACCCCATATCTCAACCCAAAACCTTAAGGTATTAGGTTCACTGGTCCTTCCACTTATATGCCCCTCACTTTGTCCATTCCTATTCAATGTGGGACTTTCTTTTCACTCACATCTCACTCACACTTAAATTCCCAACAATCTCTCCCTCAAGTGTCAGTCAATACCTTTAGGTTAAGACATGGTGTCGAGTCCACTGATGTTGTTCTTGGGTAAGTTCATTGAAGAGATCTCCCAGCATTGCGGGCTCCCCCAGACCCCGACAAGTGGTACGAGAGCTGATGGTTCGGATTAGCTAGCATAAGTATTGGAGAGACAGTGGTTGTGCAAAACCCTAGTTAACGATGGTTAAAGACTCAAGTGGAGTGGTAAAGCGTGGTTCCTAGTGGAAAACGTGTTCGGCCTAGCTCGTGTTGTGGAGCATTGGAAGCCTCACACTCAGGTGAAGAGTGATAACACGTTGGTGGAGACATGGCAGAGTCAAGGTGACAAACAGGCAATAACAGGTTGGTGGAGTCATGGCTCGGTCAAGGTGATGGACAAGCGGTAACATGATAGAGACATGACTCTTGAAAGCAGGCTTGGAATGTGCTCTTGGTAACACCGTCAAATACTCGAAAAAGACTTCCCCTTGAGGTGGAGTGAACCTGTGTGGATTCACATTTGAGGGGGAGATTGTTGGGAATTCAAGTGTGAGTGAGATATGGATGAAAGAAGTCCCACATCGAGAAGAAATGGATTAAGTGAGGAATATATAAGTGGAAGGACCCATGAACCTAATATCTTAAGATTTTTGGTTGAGACGTGGTGTCAGGCCCACTGGTAGGGTTTCTCAACTAAGTCCATTGAAGATATCTCTCCAGCATTTCAGACTCCCTTGGCTAGAACAAATTCTAGATTGTTACAAAATTTCTATAAAATTTAAAGTTGTGATTTAGATTACCTGGATTAATTGTATTAGTTAATATTCTTTTTTACAAAGATGAGAGTGACAGAAAGGACATCTGCAGTTGTCTTGTTCTCTGAAGTTGTTTACTATTCACAAGCTTTATTGGAAAAGGTTTCAGCTGCAACTTATTGCTTTTCCTGTCTTTAGCGTAGTTAACACACCTAGGACATGGAAGTAGTATCTGGACAAAAGATATGAGTATCTGTTGACAATGTGACTGTTGGAAGCTGTTAACAAACTGCAGAAGATCAGATTTTTGTGCTATTTTTTGGAAAATAAAAGTCATGTTGACTGATAGGATGAATCTGTTTTGTTCCTATTTTTTAGGCATGATCTGTTAGTGGTTTCATCTATCTATTAGCAGCTCTCTTTTAGATATTATGTTTTATAAATACGTTGCTTTATATCTGAATAATAGTAGACTTCTGCAGCATCAATTTTCTCTCTGTTTTCTTTTATACCCTATCACTTTATATCTGGTCCAAAACAAAAAAACAACAAATTGGTATCAGAGCCCTTATCTTTGAGGGATCTGTGAATTGAAAGAAATCATGATGGAGGGAGATACATCATATACAACCGGTCCACCACCAATTTTTGATGGAGAGGAGTATGAGTTATGGGCTGCAAGGATGACCACTTATCTTGAAGCGTTGGATATTTGGGAGGCAGTAGAAGAAAACTATGACGTTCCTGAATTACCTTCAAATCCAACTGTGGCTCAAATGAAGAATCAGAGAGAGGAAGACAAAAAAGGCTAAAAATTGCCTTTTCTCTGCTGTGTCAAAAATCATTTTTACAAGAATTATGAATTTCAAGTCTACCAAAGAGATTTGGGATTATCTCAAATCAAAATATTAAGGCTGTGAAAGAACCAAAGGCATGCAAGTGCTCAACTTGGGCAGAGAATTTGAGATGCAGAGCAAGAAGGAGACAGAAACAATTAAAGGCTATGCTGACCGACTGTTAAGCATAGCAAATAAAGTGCAGCTTCTCGGGAAGGATTTCCTAATGAAAGAATAGTGCAAAAAATTCTGGTTACTATACCTGAAAAGTATGAATCGAAGATATCAGCATTGGAGGAGTCAAAAGACTTGTCAACCATCACCTTGGGAGAATTGATAAATGCTTTACAAGCACAAGAGCAGAGAAGAATGATGAGACAAGAGGAGGCGGTACAAGGTGCTTTTCATACGAAAGCACAAAATTCAAGAGGTGGCAAAGACAAGAAGAACAAATGGAAGAACAAAAAACCAGAAGGCTCCAACAAGCAGCAAGGTGAGACTTTTCCTCCTTGTCCGCATTGCAAAAAGACAAACCATCCTCAGAAAAGATGCTGGTGGAGGCCAGATATCAAGTGCAGAAAATGTGGCGATATGGGACATGTAGAGCGAATCTGCAAGTCTAAATCAGAAGAGGCAAAGGTGACTGCGGAGGAACAAGAAGATGAGCAACTCTTTGTTGCAACATGCTTTGCTACAAGCAACAGTTCCAGTGATTCATGGTTAATAGACAGCGGCTGCACAAATCATATGACCAACGACCAGAAGCTCTTTAAAGAGCTTGACAAAACCATTGTTTCTAAAGTAAAAATTGGAAATGGTGATTTCATCTCAGTCAAGGGAAAAGGGACCGTTGCTATTGAAAGCTTGGCAGGGTTGAAATATATCTTTGATGTCTTATATGTGCCTGAAATTGACCAAAATATGCTCAGTGTTGCACAGTTTGTAGAAAAGGGCTTCAAAGTCATATTTGAAGAAAATTGGTGCTTGATCAAAGACACAAAAGGTAGAGACGTATTCAAGGTGAAAATGAGAGCCAAAAGTTATGCTCTAAATCTGATGGAGGAGGAGCCAATAGCTTTTTCAAGCAGGACCAACAATGCTGAACTGTGGCACAAAAGACTCTCGGACATTTCCACCTTGCTGGACTTTTGTACATGCAGAAGCATGCCTTGGTGAAAGGTGTCTCGATGCTTGAAGACAAATTGGCTGATTGCGTGGCTTGCCAATATGGTAAGCTAGTCAGAAAACCATTTCCTCAAACAGCTTGGAGAGCAACTCAAAAGCTGCAGCTGGTACACACAGATGTTGGGGGACCTCAAAGAGTTTCATCTTTAAATGGTAATAAATATTATATTACATTTATTGATGATTATACCAGATTTTGTTGGATTTATTTCTTTAAATCTAAGACTGAGGTTGCTAATATTTTTTGGAAATATAAAGCATTGGTGGAAAATCAAAGTGGTTGCAGGTTGCAAACAATAAGGTCTGACAACGGGAAGGAATACACAAATGATTTTTTTGATAAATTTTGTGAAGAAGCTGGCATTGAGCACCAACTCACTGTACCTTACACCCCACAACAGAATGGTGTAAGTGAAAGAAAAAATAGAAGTATCATGGAGATGACAAGGTGTATGCTTCATGAAAAGGAGTTGCCAAAGAAGTTGTGGGCGGAGGCTGCAAACCAGTATTCTTGCTGAATAGACTACCTACAAGAGTTTTGCACAGAAAAACTCCATTTGAAGGCTGGTTTGGTTACAAACCAGATTTACAAAATCTGAAAATTTTTGGTTGTCTGTGTTTTTCTTTTGTACCACAAGTTAAAAGAGACAAGCTTGACAAAAAGGCAGAACCAGGAGTTTTCATTGGATACAGCAACACTTCCAAAGCTTACAGAATTTTCCAACCACAAAATGGAAAAATTCTTGTGAGTAGAGATGTCAAATTCATGGAAGATCAGCAATGGAGCTGGGAGGAACCAATCAGGAAGCAGCTTCCAGAAATCCCACAATTCTTTGATGATGATGTAGATGACATTCCTATCAGAGGTACAAGATCTTTATCTGAGATTTATGAAAGGAGTAATGTAGCTGTCTTAGAACCTGCAGAATTTGAAGAAGCTGAGAAGGATGACAAGTGGATAAATGCTATGAAGGAAGAGCTAAAGATGATCGAAAAAAATGACACTTGGGAGCTAGTGGACAGACCTCAACACAAGCAACCTATAGGGGTCAAATGGGTTTATAGAACTAAACTCAATTCAGATGGTTCTATAAATAAATACAAGGCCAGGTTGGTGGTGAAAGGCTATGCTCAAGTGTTTGGAGTGGATTTTTCAGAAACATTTGCTCCAGTTGCATGCCTTGATACAATTAAAATGCTATGTGCCTTAATTGCGCATAAAGGGTGGAAAGTTTATCATTTAGATGTAAAATCTGATTTTCTAAATGGTTACTTGCAGGAGGAAATTTATGTAGAGCAGCCTGAAGGGTTTCAAATCAAAGGAGAGGAGGAGAAAGTTTACAAGTTAAAAAAGGCCTTATATGGTCTTAAACAGGCTCCTTGGGCCTGGTACAGCAGGATAAATGATCATCTTCATGATCTTGGATTTGTCAAAAGTCCAAGTGAAGCTGCATTATATGTGAAATTTGTAGATGCAAATTTAATCATTATGGCTGTCTATGTTGATGATTTGCTTGTGACAGGAAGTGATGAGAAACTCATAAAAGAGTTTAAAACTGAGATGCTCAAAGCATTTGAAATGACAGACCTTGGCTTGATGAGTTTTCTCTTGGGAATGGAGGTGAAACAAGATCATGATGGAGTCTTCATTTGCCAAAAGAAGTATGCAAAGGAAATACTAAAACAATTTCACATGGAGGACTGCAAAAGCACTACAACTCCACTGAACCAAAAGGAGAAGTTTAGCAAGGATGATGGAGCTGATAAAGTTGATGAAAATCATTACAGAAGCCTGATTGGTTGCTTAATGTATCTTACTGCAACCATACCTGACATTTTGTTTGCAGTAAGTATACTTTCAAGGTTCATGCATTGTGCTAGTGAGGTACATTTTCAAGCTGCTAAACGAGTTGTTAGATATATTAAAGGCACTTTAGACTATGGTGTGATGTACTCTCATTCTCATAAATTTAAGCTTCATGGTTACTGTTTTACTTTTGGTTCTGGAGTTTTTTCTTGGTGTTCTAAAAAACAAGAAGTTATAGCTCAATCAACTGCAGAAGCAGAGTATGTAGCTGCTGTTGCTGCAGTAAATCAGGCTCATTGGATCAGGAAAATCATGACAGATTTGCATATGGAACAAGAAGAGAGCACACAGATTTTTGTGGACAATCAGGCTGCAATCTCAATTGCCAATGATCCGGTGTTTCATGGCAAAACAAAGCATTTCAAGATAAAGCTTTTCCGTCTAAGAGAGGTTCAAAGGGAAGGAGAAGTAAAGCTACTGTACTGCAAAACAGAGAATCAAAGTGCTGACATTCTGACCAAGGCACTTCCAAAAGCCAGATTTGAATACTTGAGACAAAAGCTTGGAGTTTGCAGTTCCAAAGTCAAGGAGGAGTGTTGACAATGTGACTGTTGGAAGCTGTTAACAAACTGCAGAAGATCAGATTTTTGTGCTATTTTTTAGAAAATGAAAGTCATGTTGACTGATAGGATGAATCTGTTTTGTTCCTATTTTTTAGGCATGATCTGTTAGTGGTTTCATCTATCTATTAGCAGCTCTCTTTTAGATATTATGTTTTATAAATACGTTGCTTCATATCTGAATAATAGTAGACTTCTGCAGCATCAATTTTCTCTCTGTTTTCTTTTATACCCTATCACTTTATATCTGGTCCAAAACAAAAAAACAACAGTATCATATACTTTGCCTATTATATCAACAAGTTGGAAACTTGAAGAATACTGATTCAACAGTTCGACTTCTACATTTTATTAAGAATTCTGCAAAGAATTCACTGCTACTGTTATCACTTAGAATATTCTGAAAATATCCCTTAGACTACTTCTAAGTTAATACTATGCTAGAGCTATTATTTTGCATAAAATTTCATAGTGTGCTTTTGACTGTAACTCCCTCCTACCACACACACAAAATATCACCAGTCTATGTGGCACAACTTTTCAGTATTTTCACATAATTAAGTTGTAATGAGATTTTGGCTTAGAATCACTATCAATATAGGGAGGATGAAAGTTTACTGCAGCAGAGAAATCTCTCTCTCGTGCCTGCACACAGACTCTAACTGAAATCTTCCAGTATCATGCCTAAAGAAGTCCGCTCACTAGAAACTTCAACCTTGGTATAAAAAAGAAGTGGTATGAATACATAACAGCCAAGGGAGAAATTGTGGGAAAAAAAGTTCTTAGGAATCCCTTTCTTTTATCTAATCTCTTTTAAACTCTGTAATATGTAGTAGGTAATATATATGTCAGGAAATTTCTTTGACTGCTGCACTGCAGTGATATTTGGTTCTCCAAGCCTAGCCTATTCAGTAAAGTACTTATCAACTTGCAAGCCATGCTTGATCCTTTCTTATGATCATATAGCCTGGTGAAGTTCAAAAAGAAAACCAAAATAGAACTGGTATTGATATTACCTCCTTTGATTCATACAGTTTAGCAATCTGAGCAAGCTCATCATTGTTCAGATACTCTTCCTTCTTCATTGCAGCTTGTCCCTCAACGATCCTCTGGTTTGCTCCAACCATTGAACTGTTGTCCACGATGCTTTTGTACCCCACTACAAGTTTGGTGGAAAGGGAAACAGAAAAATTGATTGATTAGTGAAATTAATATGTTATGCAAAAGGTTTACAATGGTCATCCTGCATTACTCAACATTCTATACTAAATCTTATTGTTCTTTGATTTTTCACTTTCTTTATTAAATTTTTCCTTGAGGGTATAAATAACAAAAATTTCTGAAAAGCTTCCTATACATGGAAGATTACGTACTAGGAGTGTAAACCTGATGCAGGATTGCAACTAGGGTGAGCTTATCTCCTGGCTTAAGTGATAAGCCATTTAAAGCCCAACCAAAGGCTCCCGAGTTAAGTTCTTTAGATGCATCCTGGAACACCACCACACTCTTTGTTTCCATGGCTATGACTTGTCTGGTTCAAACTCTAAATATCTGAAATTTAGGTGGTAAAAAAGTGATTCAAGGGATATAAACATGAAAAGAGCCACAAGCTTGGCATTGTTTATTGCCAATGGAAAATTATGTTGAACAGAAGAACTTCATCAAGAACCTATAGTCTTGCAGATCTTTATATAGTATGAGTCTGGTTATAAGGGACAAGTTGTCGGAGACAATATGTGTGTACAAAGTGTGATGTGTCAATGTAGGATAACATCTGTCAAGATAAAATTTCTTGGACATATCGGGTATCCTAAGTAACTGTCCCCCTTAAAAAAATGGTGATTGCCTTCAATGTCTCAGCTGAAATTCTGATGTTTTTTGTCAAAATCTAAACTCATTATACTAAAAATCATTGTCCCTTCGTGATTGTCCCAGACACAAATACAAAAGATTTGACAAAACTTTCGACGAAAACTAAGCATTTTCTTGGTTTAATAATGAAATTACTAAGGCCTGCCTGAGGCCCCAAGGCCCTCACAATCTAGTTATATGCAAAGTGCTCTGTGCTCAGTGGCTAAAAACTAAGTATGTCCTTTTGTGGATGTTTGTATAGAAGTGATAATGAATCTTATAATTGTTCTCTTTACACCATTTTCCTGGAAAGGTGCAAAGATGGCGCATCTATAGCTTGAGAAGTAAAGCAAAATGGCTATGGTGATGTAGCTATTACGTACAAAACACAGAACTTAGGCTAGGACAAAATTGTGCCATTGGCAAATGGCTAGTACCAAAAATGGAATGGGCTTTTGTCTTCTTTACCTTTTTATCTATGACTATGAATAATGGGCTATTTGTTCACCTTAGAGCTGGGGACTGTTTGGGTCAAGCTGAAATCTATTGGAAGTTATATTCTAGAAAGATTTCATCTTTATCATATTTATTAAATTTAAAGGTTTTTGTAAGAGGCAACCTTTTGACATTTCACACACAGCAAAAAATGCAGTCCTTATGCAAAATTTCAACGTGTGCTTTGAATGCATTTCTACTTTTGGGAGGGTTCTATCCTACTTCCAAGTAATTTTGTAATAAAAAAATTATTTATATTATTATTTTAATATAAAAATATTGTTTTATTTGGGTGTAGGATAGAACTCCCCCTACCTTTTGCCTGCATAACGTACTTATAGAGGGGGGACACTTACCTTTTGTTTAGGTTAAAATGGAAAAAAAAGAACTTCAATTTGGGAATATATACGATTTGACTCGTGAGCTTTAAATATGATAAAAGACACACTCAATCTTTACAAAATCTGAAAATATATTTCCATCAAACTATTATTGTTTGGATCAAACTAAATCAGCTAATTGGACCACGAACTTTTTAGTAAAACTATTTTAATTGTCTTAAAACTAAATTCATGGTAAGATTTGATTGAATTAGTCAAAACTGACTAAAACCAAAATTGGAATTGATTTTAGCCAACATTATTATTTTAATATTTTAGTTAGTTTTTTTTATTTCATAAATAAATGTAATGATATATATTAACATTTTCAATCATATATATATATATATATGACATGATTATATGACCTAAAATTATTAATTATAAAAATATTTTAATTACTTTTTCTTTCATAAATCAATGTGATGATATATATGGAAATTATCAATCATAGGGCTTAGTTAATTTGCAAGAAGTTACCTTTTCAAACCTCCCTGCTATACTTGTGCCAAAAAAAAAAAAAGTTTAATGAGCATGTAGAGAACTTCAAAGGCTATGGAGTGGTTTAGGAATTGGATCTAAATCCTAACAATTGCTCGTTTCCAATTCCTTTTGCTCTTATGATAAGGGTGTGGTGTTTTTCTAGTTCAAATCATGTAAATGTAAAATATTCCACCTCTCACCCAACCAAGGTTCGAAGTAATACTAGAATCACATATCTTTTTCTCACAAAACTCACATATCTTACTTTTGAACTATTAGATTGCTTTTGAATGTGTATGGTTACATAACTCTTTATGAAAAGATCCACATACAAATCTAATATTCTTCAAGGAAGTGTGAGAGCACTCCTTTGTTTTTTTGGTGAAGTGAGAGCACTCCTTTGTAACGTGGCACTTTTAAGGGCGAATCATTTTTCTTTTTCATTTTTTGTGCTCAAGAGTAAATTAATTTTGATAAATGCTATTTTGTTTTGATTTTGAGATAAAATCAGGTACTATTGAATATTAACTATTTTTTTAATTCAAAAGATCATTTGAATGAAGTTATTAGAATATGGCCAATAACAATTAAACATATATATACTTTTATATTTTTGCTCAAGAAACCCGGCTTTTTTATACTAATATAGCAAAAAAATAAAAATTTTACCAAAATCATGCTATTTGAAAATTATGTACCAAAATGTAGTTACTGTTTTTTTACGTTGGAAAGTCGATTTTGTTGAAACAGACTTCTCAGTGTGTTTATTTTTTTAAAAAAATAAATCATGTGAGAAGTCGGTTTCATTGGAATCGACTTCTCAACGTGTTTAATATTTTTTTTTTAAATCATGTTGGTTCTCAACATGTAATTTTTAAAAAAACCATGTTAGGAAGTCGGTTTCATTGAAATCGACTTCTCAACATGAAAAAAAATTAGTTACATTTTAGTACATAATTTTCTAACAGCATGATTTTGATAAATTTTTTATTTTTTGGCTATATTAGTATAAAAAAGCCAAAGAAACCCACCATAATACTTTTACAGACAAAATTATCCATAAAAATATCAATAACACACACAAAAAGTAAAAAGCTGCCATTAAACAACAAGACATGCATAATTTTCTACACAGGATTCATTTTAATTAACTTATTTGTTCTCAGAAAATTTTCACCTCAAATTGTCTTGTAATCTTTTACGCATCAGCATATCTAATTAACAATGTCTAAAATTGTAATGTAACATGCTATTAAGTATTAACTTGATTAATCATAAATGATCAAATTGAAGGCTTCATTGGACAAGAAGAAAACACTTTACATACATATATGTATATGAAGTTACTTCCAAACCTAAAGATAAAACTCAATGGGTTAATCTAGTTGTTAAGGAGGTGTGTTCTCTATTTTGATTATTCGAGTTTGAATCTTGGGTTAACACCTAAGAAAATTAATTAATTCTCTTAAATGCACCAAATCGATATGGGGAATGTAACTTTAAGATAGCTCGATGAAGAACTTAGTCTTGGTTGATAGTTGATGTGAAAATTAGTCCAAAGATAACCTTACTGTACCCAAAAAAAGAAAAAAAAAAGCCCTAAAAAATAACAAGGTTTAAAGTATTATATCATAATTGTATATAATTTCATGTCATTTACACTTGCCAAAGAAGTCAGGCTAATAGACCTAAACAAAAGAAACATTAAACTAAGACTTTAACTTAAAATATGAATTTTTTTAAGGAACAAACTGCTTTAGCAAATCGTTTGTCCCCATATCTTTTAGATATTTGTGTTTTTGTCTACGTAGTTTTTTGAACTGTACTTATAGAAGTTTACAAGACAACCAACTCATTAAAATGCTATAATTCCAAGGCAGGACATCTTCTTCGTCAACGAATATTTGGCGCTACTGTCTTCCTTCTCTTTCTTAACGATCAGTATCAATGGTTATATTTTTACTAATATAGTTAATTTGGTAACAAAGTCTAAGCCAAGGATGCAGATAAAGATAATTTTTTGAATTGAAGCATGTGATTCAATAATCCCAGGGATAACTTGACCACCTAAGAATAAAAAAAGAAGAAAGGAAACAAAGGAAATTAACAAGTGAAACAATGACATGTATAAAAAATTCCCAAACTTCAACCTTTGTTCCCTTGATTTCTAGAACAATAAAATCTCCTCTTGTTTCAGAATTTAGTCAAATTATTGTTTCAGGTCACACTCCAGATTAAATAAAATACAATCTCTATACTATAGAGTGCACTGTATCCCATTAAGTCTATCAGTTACTTGCCTCTTCCTATGAATAATATTCCCAAAAATTTCTTTATTATAAGTCACAGCCCCTTCTTTAATTATAAAATAGGGACTATCTAAAATATGCAATGAGATCTTTTATTCCAAATAAGTTCTAACCATATTTTGAGCTTTCAGATGTGTAGTCCAAATAACCTCAAAATAAAAAGGACGGTTTCCCTTTGGGGAGCTTATACTGCTACATCTTAGTAAAATTGGGTCATGATCAGAGTAAGATATATAAAGATGTACCAAAATGATTTCTGGAAAAGCAAAGCACTACTTTAAATCTTCCAAAGCCTTGCTCAACCTCTTAGAGACCCTTCTTAAACCATAAGTTGCTAGTGCCTGGTATTGCAAGGGTCTTTAAATTCCAAATCCAGTAGATTACAATCCTCAAGTAAAGTAGAAAAAAAATATAAGCTCTCCAATGATAAAACATACTGACATGCAATTTCTGAAGGAAGAAGAATTAGATTAAAATCATCTACAAGAGCCACAGTTTAGGAAAGGAATATCTCAAAGAATCAGTGGCTGATCTTTGGTTAAAATTTTGGGACACAATATATATTTTGATAGTGTTTAGGAGTTCATATGTAATTTTCTTCAATATTCACTTGGGATTTTCAAAAAAATTGGGGGCCATGACTCCTTTGCCCCTTAGAAGATATGCCACTGCAAAGAATGAATGAATGCGTGTTTGGTTTTGATTGTTTTACACTCAAAAACATTTTTTCAGTCAAAATCTCTCTTGAACATTTTGATTATAAGCTTTTATGAAAGTAAAATAAGCTAATCAAAGCAAGTATTGAGTCCACAGAAGTTCTCGTTTAGCATAGATAGCAGACAAAAGCCAAGAAGAAGCAGCAGCTTTGAAGATCTTGATAGTAATAGCCTGCATGTAGGAATCCATAGCAAAGAAATTAAGTAAAGCCTGATGTAGACAAAAGCCCACCTGAGTGACCATATGCTTAATTTACAGGGTCTTCATTATAACCCAAGGAAGACTAAAACTTTTCTATTCTGCAGAAACAAAACATGAGGGATGAAGCTTTCAGTTAACAATCAGAGAATGTTTAAATCTTTTAAGTTAACCAATTCATGAATGTGGCACTTGGCTACAGAATTTAAAGCACCACATACATTCCATTAGAGTATAGAATTTTATTAAAATGGTGTGAGAGAATCATAGAAGTCATAATTAAGAGTGAGCTACTAGTGAGTAAAATAAATGGCACAAGGGAAAAATGAGCTCAAACACTTTCGACATCACCTTTGGTTCTTGTATCCACCTATATATGTGGCCATCCTCGTTGAAATCAAGAGTTTGAAATGTCCTATTTTTAGAGTCATAGTTGAGAGCAAAAACCTACCATGGAAATTGAAAAATTAGATAATATGAATCATGGTTGTGTTTCCAGCACAAAGGAACTGAACAAGCTGAAAAACTTTATAGAACCACTCTTTTACTCTGGGATTTCCTTATGACAAAAATAGGCTGCATCTTGAGTTTTCCCCTTTTTTCTTTTAGCTTCCTAACAAGATCCTGATGATCCTGAGAACCCAAGCAAAAACTACCAGAGGCATGAGATGTAGGGGGTGGCACTTTGGTTATATATGCTCATTTTTATTAAGCAAGTCATCCTTATCTTTTCTGCAAACTATCACCTGGGCTATATTAGAAATTAATTCAAAATTATCTAGAAGTTACATTGTAACTCTTCCTTGAAACAAGGCATTAAGACATTAGTTTCATGAAATAAGACACTACGTATTTATCATAGTTAGTGGTGACTCTCCAGTTAATTTCTTTTACAGTTGCAAGATCTTACAGGTATCTAGGAGTACTATATAAGGTATGAGATAAAGATTATGACCCACGAAAAGATCAATACAAGTTCATATTTAGCTCACTTGTTCCCTTGCTTGCACATAAGATCCTAGGCCTACCACAATTTTAGTTGTGCAGAATTTAGATTTTCCAACATTGGTATCTAGAGCCTGTGCATTGTTATATTCATGTGGCTTCTTCCTTCAATCCTTTTTCTGTATTCTAATATATATGCCTCTAGCCAAGTTCATACCTTTGAAGGTGAACACAATGGTCTATGACTATTAGAGTAGCCAAATAAAGACCCTCTTTGTCTCTCAAGGTGTTTAGGATCTAGTGCATGATGGATATATAGATGTGAAGAACCCATCCACCTTTGCGGCTAATCAATTGAAGCAAGATAAAGAAACCATGAAGAAAGATGCTAGTGCTCTCTGATTCATAGAGCCTGTGCATTGTTATATTCATGTGGCTTCTTCCTTCAATCCTTTTTCTGTATTCTAATATATATGCCTCTAGCCAAGTTCATACCTTTGAAGGTGAACACAATGGTCTATGACTATTAGAGTAGCCAAATAAAGACCCTCTTTGTCTCTCAAGATGTTTAGGATCTAGTGCATGATGGATATATAGATGTGAAGAACCCATCCACCTTTGCGGCTAATCAATTGAAGCAAGATAAAGAAACCATGAAGAAAGATGCTAGTGCTCTCTGATTCATACAACAAGGCATGGGTAAGACTATTTACTCAAGAATCAATGGCATTAGCAAAGAGATGTCTTGCAGAAAGAATTTCAAGGGTCAAAGAAGGTGATTTTTTTCCAAATTACAGAACCTATGGTAGGTTTTTGAGTTATTGGTAATGAAGGAGAATGAAAAGGTGAGTGATTATTCTAATAGGATGTCTGCAATTGTTAATTAAATTAAGAGTTATCGTGATACTATTGAAGAGAAGAAAATCTGTCAAAAGATTCTTAGAACCTTGCCACCAAAATTTGATTCTATTGTCGCTGCCATAGAAATATCTCAAGATCTTTCAAAACTCACCATGTTTGAACTAATAAGTACTCTAGAAGCTCTTTAGAAAAAAAGTATGTAGGGTTGAACAAACTTTGGATCGTGCAATTTAATCAAAAATAAATTTTTCCAGAAAGAAAGATGGAGATAAAAACAGAGAAACAATCAGCTACTACAAAGGAGAGAAGGAAGATCAAATAGACGATATGTGAAAGGAAGATTTAATCAAGATAGGCCAAGAGACAAAACCACTCCTTGATTTTCCATTTGCAAGAAAGACAATCATGACAACAACAATTGCTATTTTTGACAATGCACTAGATTCAAGAATTGAGACCATAAGGTGATAGATTGCCTAAAGAAAGAGAATAATGAAGCTAACTTTATAGAAAATGCAAAAGGCATTTCGGAGCAAGTCTTCTACCTTTTAACTCCTCACAAGAAGTGTGGTATGTTGATAGTGGTTGTAGTAGCCATATGACCGAAATCAAGGAGAATTTTGTCTCCTTAGATGAGAAACTCGAGTATAAGCTGAGCCTTGGAGATGGAAAGACCTTGATAGTTGAATGCATAGGAGAAATTGTTGTTCATACTAAGAGAGGAAACTCAAAGCTAATAAAAGATGTTCTTTATGTTCCTTTTTTATTTCAAAGTCTCTTAGAGTGTTGGGTAGCTTATTCAAAAGGGATATGAAGTGAAATTTGATGAAGAATGATGCATGATCATAGACAAGAAGCAAAATCAGCTGATCATTACAATTCCAATGACCAGAAACAAAGTTTTTCCATTGTTCATTAAGAGTGGAGGAAACGTTTCTCTCAAGGCAGAAGAAGTAAATGAATCCATCCATGTGACATTGTAGATATGGCCACTTAAACTACAAGAGCTTGAAAGAGCTTCATCAAAAGGAGATAGTGATTCTTCTTCCTTTAATAAAAGCAAACAACAAGGTGTGTGAATGATGTGTGTCTATTGGATAGAAGATGTATAGATTGCCCTTTCCACATTTTTCTTGGAGAGAAAAAGAACCATTAGAACTTGTCCATGCAGACCTATCGGAACCAACAAGAACATCTTCACTTGGCAACAAGACGTATTTTCTACTCTTTGTTGATGATTATAATAGAATGATATGGGTCTACTTTCTTGAACAGAATTTTTTCAAATTTTTTGGAGTTCATGGCATTAGATGAAAGACAAAGCGGACTAAAAATCATGACCCTAAGAACAGATCGTGCTGGAGATTTCACTTTCAAGACCTTCCAAAATTATATTTATGCGATGTTTAAATAAAAAATTAAAAGAATGTTCTTTCTCTTGTTTGGATATTAAAATTAAAATAGAAGAAATGAATAAGTTTTAAAATTAAAATTTCTATATAGCCCTTATGTTACCCATCTTATAACACAAACAATGAGTAAATATGTAATTTAATAAATATTGAATTACAAAATGAATTTGTTTCCCCTCTATCCTCCCTTATTAAAAGTCATTCAAACAAGGGTTAGGGTCCTTTTCCCTTCCCTTCCCCTCCCTTCCCTCTCCTTACCCCATCCAAACAATACATTAAAGACAACTTTCTATTAGTAGCAATCCACAACATAATGGTGTAGAGAGGAAGAATAAAAACATTGCTAAAAAGGCAGAGGTTGTAAACACAATCATTTATCTTCTTAATAGCTCTCCTACAAAGGCACTTGATAATGTGACACCATATGAAGCATGGTGCAAGAGGAAAACAAAGATTGATCGCTCAAAGATCTTTGACTATATAGCTTATCATTTCATTCATCTATTTTATTAGAGAGAAAGTCGAAGAAGAAGTGATTGAGCTGAAGTTTATTAAGACTCAAGATCAAGTTGCAGACATCTTCAAAAGCTATGTTCTCAAGACAAGTTTTTTTCACTTTTGTGATAAACTTGGTGTTCTAAAATATTCAGAATTATGAGGGATGTTAGAAATTAATTCAAAATTATCAAGAAGTTACATTGTAACCCTTCCTAAAAACAATGTATTAAGACACTAGTTCCAAGAAATAAGGCACTATGTAATTTCTTTTTACAAGATCCTAAAGGTCTCGGAGTACTATATAAGGAGATGGTGTATGAGATGAAAATTATGAACCAAGACAAGATCAATACAAGTTTTATTTTTAGCCCATTTATTCTCTTAGTTATTCTATTTTATTGCTTGCTCATGAGTCATAAGATCCTAGGCCTATCACAATTTTAGTTGTGCAAAATTCAGAATTTCAAACAGGCTACCTACTCAGCATTGGTGCTTGTTCTTCAAAAAAGTAATGTAACACCAGTAGAGGTGACCCTTTGTGGAGGGGTTTTAGTGACCCGATAAATGCATGCATTTTTAAATTGCCTTATTTATTTCTTAGGTTGCCTCTTACTTTTATTTTTTTTTATATTTTATTATTTTTTTATGAGTAAA
This sequence comes from Styphnolobium japonicum, assembly GCA_023212625.1. Taxonomy (NCBI): domain Eukaryota; kingdom Viridiplantae; phylum Streptophyta; class Magnoliopsida; order Fabales; family Fabaceae; genus Styphnolobium; species Styphnolobium japonicum. The sequence continues at coordinate 11,402,926 of JALBWW010000010.1, forward strand.
TATTTATTTTGGTAAATACATGTATTATCAATTTAATCATCTAATAATTTTTGACATCAAATTAATTTTTTTTTTGAACTAATTTGATGTAAATAATGACATTAAATAATTAATTTGATATCAAAAAATAATATTGAATAATTAATTTAATATTAAAATTTAACATTAAATAATTATTTTGATATATTTATTATTAAATGATCGAATTAATGACATTTATATTTTTTCGAAACAACAAAATATATATAAGGCACTAAAACATAAGTGCCTAAATTATTAATTTTTCAACAAATCTATATATTATTATTTTTTAACGAGAGTGACTAGTGTGGTGGGGGATATATGAGAATATACCTTTATTCACTCAGATCACAACTAGGGTTTGTGCATAATATAAATAACAATTACTGAACAACAGCCTCTCTCTTTCTCTCCCTTTTGTGCATCTGATTGCAAGCCTCTTCTGCTGCCTCCACTCTTCAACTGCACATTACCCATCTCCACAAATGGCTATCACCTTCTCACATCTCCACACAGAGTCAGGCCTCAAATCCCTTGATGAGTTCCTCTCTGGGAAGACCTATATTTCTGGGTAACATGCACTCAATTTTCCTTTCCGTTTTATATTTTTAAATTTTAAAAAAAAATTGAAAATTTAATTTTTCCCCTTTTTTCTGAGATTTTGCTGATTCAGTCTCTATCTGGGTTTGATTGGGTTTTCAGGGATCAATTGACAAAGGATGATATCAAAGTGTATGCAGCTGTTTTGGAGAAGCCAGGTGGGTCTTTTCCTTATGCTGGCAAGTGGTACGATGTTGTCTCTTCCAATCTTGCTGCAAGGTTTGTTCCTCTACACATATCTGCAAATGGGTCTGATTTTTTTTTTGTTGCTCTTTTTGTGATTGAAATCTGGGTTTTATTTTATTTTGTTAATTTAGAAACTTTTTTTTTCTCTTCGGTTTTTTTTCTTTGTATTTGTAGCTTCCCTGGCAATGCTCAAGGGGTGAGATTCAGTGGCAAAGCTGCTGCTACAGCTGAAGCTGCTCCTGCAAAAGTGGTATGCATATGCCTTAATTTTTATTTTTGTTACTTCATGTTTATGGTTTCTATTATTCTGTTTTCAAAGATATCCATAATTTACTTATTTGATGCTAGTTTCTTTGATAATTTATATAATCTAGTGTTCTGACATGTAAATTTGTAATCAAATCGGGTATGCCCATATGGGTAAACCCCTGAATTCAATTTATTTTGCTATTCATTTTTTTAAAAGATAGAACTTGTTTTTGTAACCATATTCGTATGTTTGCTATAATTCACTTGTGAAGGAAGTGAATACATTATAGAGTTGTATAATACTATTTTCACTTTTGAACACAATATAGTTACTTTAGTTACTATGAATTATATCACGTGAAAGTTAATTATTGTTGTTGTAATTTTACATATCACGATGTAGTTACTAAGCAAAATTGTTGTTAGCTAAGATAGCAACATTGTTGGCAGTGTACTACATTCTGGAATTGTGTAATATAGACTTTTGACTCTATACAGTTACATAAGGCTATGTTTGGCAGAGTGAAGTGGTTCATAATAGAGTAGAGTGGAATGGTTCATTATAGAGTAGACTAGAGTGGTTTATAATAGAATAGCGTGAAAAATACTTTATATTGTTTGGATGTTGAAAAAAATAGAGAGGAACAGAGAAGGTTGTAGTTTTTAAAATGTCAAAATGACCCTTACAAAATGAAGAAAGAGAAAGAAGGAAAACAAGATAAAAATGTAATTCCTTGTTATTTTAATGTTTCTCTTCCCACACCATCTCAATCCCTTTGGAATTCTGGTGTTGGAGCGGTACAGAGGGGTTTGGATGATCTTTCAAACCATTCCACAGTCCACACTATTGCTAAAAAGTTCCCCAACCAATGGGTTTGCATGATAAACCATCCCTCTTCATCAATTTTTGTTTAGTACCTTGGCCAATAAGCCAATCACTTCAACTAGTTTGATTATTGGGGTTTATTTGAATTTACCAGGATGCTTCTGCTGAAGATGATGATGATGACCTTGATCTCTTTGGCGATGAGACAGAGGAGGACAAGAAGGCAGCAGAAGAAAGGGAGGCTGCTAAAAAGCCCACCAAGAAGAAAGAGAGTAAGATTTCTTTGGAATCTTGACTGTAATTTGCTGTACATGAATCATGCTCCATAAATAAAAAATTGAGAAAATGTTGCCCTTGAATTATTTAATCAACTTAATTTCCCTGTTGTGTGGGATTTGGGAATGTTTAGTTATATGGTCAAATTGCAGGTTGTTTTGTGCTCCAATTTTTTTTCTTCGTATTTTCCTGCTGAGAGTGATTAAAACTGTCATCAATTGGCATTTTATAGGTGGCAAGTCTTCCGTTCTGCTTGATGTTAAGCCTTGGGACGATGAGACAGACATGAAGAAGCTGGAAGAGGCTGTTCGCAGTATTGAGATGCCTGGTCTATTATGGGGAGCATGTATGTTGATTTTTCATCTCCCTTTCTGGTAGATATCTTATGCATTTACCTTCTATAAATTATGATATGAACGAAATGCTTTGTTGCAATTGATACAGCCAAACTGGTTCCTGTTGGTTATGGGATCAAGAAGTTGCAGATCATGATGACTATTGTTGATGACCTCGTATCCGTGGACTCCCTTATTGAGGAACGTCTGACAGTTGAGCCCTGCAACGAGCACGTCCAAAGCTGTGATATTGTTGCCTTCAACAAAATTTAAGTTTTCTTGTCAGACTTCAGTATAGCCATTTTCAAGCGGCTGACTAGTCTGTTATTGGTTCATAAGCAACGCCCCATCCCTTTTTATCGTTTATGTTTTAGTCTCTGTTGAATGGTGGTTGTTACTAGAATTGTGATAAGTAAAAGAAATATATTCGGTGTTCACTTCACCCAAATATTTTTGAAAAACTGTTAGGTGTATGGGATTTACATTAATGAGCGAGTGGCTTCCATTTTTTATTTTTCTAAAATATGTATTTATTATTAAAGATAAGAACATGATACAAGGATTATGTCAACAAAATACAATCCTAGCCAAACTGGTATTTGAACCCAAGAACACACTCAACAGATAGAATGGACACAAAAGAGCACACTCACTAGTTGGGGTACCCTCTAGCTGACCAGAATTCTAGCCATTATTAGCTGGCTGCAGTAGCTGTTTCAGAAGGTAATCCTATTATTACATTGAACATATGGTCATTCCTATAAATTCAAATTCCTCAAAGGACCAAATTGTGTAAGCTGCAAGCTCTACAGATCCATCTAGCATACATTCTAAGTTGCATGGGCTACTGGGCATTTGATGAGTAGATGGTTTTCATGTTCTAACTCATTTTTGCATTTAATACACTCACCATTTAAGCCATTCAAGCATCTGCGAATTACATTGCTTTTGATTGCTAAGCTTTCATGGAGAAGTCGTCACATGAAAAGGTTGGTCTTTGGAGCGAAGCTTGTAATGTTTTTGTGCTATATATCAGGTTGGCTGCTACTTTGTATCTTGATTGTGTTGTGAAACATTCCCCTTTAGCCAAGCCTCAAACAAGTTTATTTATCAATTTCCAATGATAAGCGTATGTCAGTCATCAAATGGTTAATTACAATGGTCCGAAGGCCAATTGAAGAACGAGACCAGGTCAAATATATGTTGAAGAGCTAAGTTAGAGGCAAAGATGGTTGAGTAATGATATTTACATATAATCTTAATCTCTTCACTTTATCTCTATTTTTGCTCTCTCCCTATTTCTCCTCTCTCTCCTCTTCTCTCCCTTTTTAATATTAAAAAACTTAGATAAAGTGAGATATGTGAGATGAAATGTATGTATAAGTATCACTTCTCATTAAACATGGCTGAAGTGGGCGTTGGTTGGAACATGCCATGTACTGGTAGATGATGCTGAGGGCCTATAAATAGCCTGAGCATAGACTGAAGAAGGGATCGCCCAACCAAAAGGCAAAAATCTCGCATTATTTTCAAGTTCTCTCGTTGTTTATCTCTTGTATTAGCTTTATTTATTTATTTTCCCCTTGTATTTTAGCTTTATTTTATTGTTTTTAACCCAAACACTTTCACCTTCGTCATGTATCGCACGTCCTTTGGTTCAATAATGGTTTGATAAAGTTCATTTAGTTATTATGAGCCCTTTACCATTTTATCTTAGCTTTTTCTAAATAAGGTTTGTTCTTTATATATCTTCAAAATCCCATACTACAGAGTAACTTTCCCTCTTAAGGAATTTATTTACGAAGTTCATTTTGAAGAACAACGGTGAAAGTGTAAATACTAACCGTTTCGACTGAGCTACTAACTTTTTGGCACAAACAAGTTCACAACAACGCAATTTGAACCATGATTCTAATGTCAAGTTTTCAAGGCACTATCATGAATAGGGAGTTGCTATGGTACCCTGATGGGTTTGGTATCCAGGATGAGTTGTCAATAAAAAGTTATTGACTGTTAGTTTCACAATAAATGTTAAAGAGTTTATTTAATATAAATAACAACTAATGAATGCTAGACAACTCACCCTAGGTACCGGTACCCTAAAAAAAAGATGGGTATCGGAGTAATGCCCTCAGGAATATAGGTTTATTCACACCATATTTAACGATATACACACTCCTAGAATGAAAACACTTATAAATATCAAATAGGTAAACATATTTAAAAGTGCAGAGCGCATTGCAATTTAAATAAAATGCAAAACACAGTGCAGTAACTTGTTTATTTAGCAAGATTTGAGTATTTATTAATTTAATGCCACCACTTAAATTTCAAAGGTAAATTAAAACTCTTTAAATTTATATTTTGATATTTATTTATCTTTTCAAAGCAGGCTAATTGAGAATCTTACAAATGTGTATACACGCAGAATAAATCACACACTTATATATAAAAAATAGCATGCATAAAAATTCACCGTAACTTGTGCTTCTTGTGCTTCTGAAGTTCATAAATTTCTGCTATTTAAGTAACAATGATGTATTACTAGATATCACTCACTGTTTGTATTGTTAAAATTAGATTTTAATATTATTATCAACGTAATAGAAACTTACAAGGTCACACACTTTGAATGGACTGATATTGTGGTTTACTATTCATGAGATGAATTTAATAAGAAATTCAATTATGACTTAGGCTCCTAGATAACTAAATGGGTTAACTGAGTAAATGAACCTGCACATAATTGTGACCTAGGTTAGATTATGAACAGGCATATCGATGCTCATCTTACTTACTAAAGACGATTTCCCTCGCTATATATATATGATATATAGCCATTGCAGTCGCACACAACACACCAGTAATAGAAAATAGTGAGTGTGAGAAAAGCATGCACCCCCCACTGCTAGTACTGCAGAGTGGAGGAGAACCCATATTCGATTCATTCATGTGGATACTGTAAAGGCACCACTTGTTTGTTGTGCTTGTGATTGACAATCGTGTTTTCTTAGAGGTAAATCCCTTAACATGTTTTATGATTTTCGCATGGATCTTCGACTGGGTTTAGGATTTGGTTTGCTTTTCCGCTACATTTCCTGATCCTAAAACCCAACACTTGGATGACAGTAACTTTAGGCCTCCATTACCTAGAAAGACTTCTCAGAAATTCCTTGATGTGGTCTTGATTGTTGTAAGTTCTTCTAAGGAAACAAAGATTGTTAATAATGGTTTGGAAGCGTCCAAACATTTGGTCTATCGTTTCCTGTTCTCTCATTTTAAACAATTCATATTGGTGAACCAGCATACTTATTTTTATTCCTTTATTTAAGTGGAACCTTCATGGGCCAGGGCATGAGTATCCCAAATTTCTTTAGTTGTATCACAACTATGTACTTTATTATGTTCTGAACGTGTGATAACACACATCAGAAAATGTTTGGCTTTTGAGTTTAGAAGATGCATTAAGCGTTGTCCCTCCGTCCATTGTGGCCGAGGGAGTTCTTATCATTCTATGTTGGTGGGCACTTAGTAGCTATTTTGGACTAAGTCCCAAATGTCCATGTTTTGTGCATAAAAAAATACAATCATCCTAAGTCCCAAATGTCCATGTTCTGTGCATAAAAAAATACAATCATCATTTTCTTCCAATAATCATAGTCATTTCTGTTGAATAGAGATGGTTTATTCACTGATTGTCCTTCATTTTTCATTTGAGGTTGTGCTAGATCTTTTTCTCTGCACTGTTAGATGCTCAATCCAAGATGTTGAAATATGATACCAATTAAGATAACTAAGTGAAACACAAGAAAGGGGTTGAATTGTGTTTCTTAACCTTTTTGGAAAACTTTTCTTAAAACAATTCTTCAAAAGAAAGTTTTATTGAATTGTAAATGAGAATGGACGAAACACAAACTCTTTATAGTATATTGGACGCAAAGAGAGTTTTTCTAAAATTTATTTGAACGCAATATAAATGCTTATATTTCAAAAAATGGTTTGTTAAGAAAAACAATGATAATCCTCAGATGTTAGATGTAAAGAAAAAGCACACAAGAAGAGGGAAGAAAAAGCTTACACCAGATATTTATACTAGTTCACTCTTACACACTTGATAGCTATGTCCAATCCCTTCTACTTGAAGGATTTTTTTACTAAACTTTCAAAGTTTATAAATATTCTTATCAACATCTCTTCAGGCAACAATCAAGTATTCTTTAAACTCTTCATGTTCTAACCTACAAGTATTCTTTTATACATAGCCTCTCCAGGCTTACTAACAAATTGAATAAAGGGTGTTTTGACAACACTTGAGTTTAATTCACAAAGAATGAAGATAAATAAATAAGCTCAAGTAAAAAGCTCTATTACAAGAGTAAATGAATAATGCATAGTAAGACTTTGAATATTTTCTTGTTCTCTTGTCTTGAATCGCTCTAATTTTTTCTTTGAAGACATTTGTATTTATAGCTTGCGAGTTTGTTTTTGTCTTCATAAGCTTTCTTCGTCCAACGAAAATATTTATTACCGTTCTGGGTAGTATTAAATGTACAATGCTGATAACATGTTAATCTGTTGATAACGTGTTGATCTCATCCTGTAAAGTGACTTTGATTATCAACAATAGCGAGAAATATGATATCTTAATTCTGACTCTTCTGAGCATGCAGAAAGTTCCTCATTTGCTAGTCTTTATAGTTGTTAAGAGTGTCAGCTTACAGAGTTGATTACTCAAAAGTCACATTTGTCAGAGATCCCATCAGCAGTTAATGCAATTTGTTTTGCTTGTCTTTGAAATGCTTTGGATAAAACTGTTTAAGAGAAAATAGTAGAGACAAAATACAATGGATGATCTAATATAATAATATAGAAATATGTTGTATTAGACACACATTGTTTAAAAAAGATTTTGTCTTTATCAAAGCTTGTCTTTGATCCAAAATGCTTTACACATAGTTAATCAAAGAATGTACTTTTAGACTTATCTTATTTGAACGAAAGGATATAAGTATATTCAAAACTTAATTTATTTTTTTAATTTAATATCATTTTGTTATCTTCAAAATTTTTTAGAAATTTAATTACTTTAAATCAAAATTAGTTCTAATATTAATTTTTTGAAAACGTCTTTACTTTCAACAATTATTTCTATTTTCTTAATAATATATAACACATAAATGTTAGGCTATTTAATTCTCAGCTAAGTTACATGACAGATCTTCATTGTCTACATTATATTTTTCACAATCATTATTCACCATGTCTTTAATTTATTTGAGCAACATCCATGAGTGATGAATAACAGCAGGTCAAGTCTTTTCCACCACCTTAATGGATAGTTGTCCTACTTTAGATCTTAATGGGGCTGAACACCACATCCACTATTCACATTTGGTTGCTTGAGAATGACTAGCAGTTTGTTTAGCAATTAATACTAAACAGTATTGTTTCATCGGCATCCTTTCAATCATCCTTTTTTTCCTTTCTAGATTAACAAATTTTGCAATCAATATTTTACTACATAAAAAAGTCTATGAATTTTTAAAAATTAGTTAAATTTATTTTTTAATTAAATTGAAATGAGAAATAATTTTTAGAAATTGCATATAAAATAATTAAAATTATAAAATAATAATACAATAATAAATTATTTTGAAAGTGATTATTTTTTTAAATATATGAGTAATAAAAATATTAATAAATCTATTACAATATATTACAATAACGACAAGATTGCACGAGACTCAACGACAAGCTCATAAGTAAATGTCTTTTTGAATGTTTGACGAAATGAATTCTGACATTTATGTTAATTATAACTAATTTATGTATTATATGCATGTGCATGAATATTATTTTCAATAATTTTTGTCATAAAAATTTTCATACATCATTCATCTTTTAATTTAAGAAATTTAATGTGTCTGTCGAACGTGCGGGTCTATAATTAATTTATAATAAATAATCAACAATAAACCTGATTATGCTATTTTTTTTCTATCTTTAAAAAGCGATGTGTGAAGTGACATATAACATTATAGCAATTCATTTTTTTCTTTCAGGGCTGTGCTGAAATTTCATTCTGCATTGGGGGTAATTTTAGAGGTAATTTCTAGAACTGCAACACTGTAAAAAATAAAAATGGTGTTTTTAATTTTGGAAATTACCAAATACTAATAAGAATCTTCCATTATCTTATTATTTACGGAAGTAAAAAAATAAATTTAGTCATAATTTTGAACTTGTGAAAAACGTAAGATTTTCTCCTATGTCAGGGAGAAAAGGTCTTCTTCTATGCTTTCTATTTTCTTTCTCTATGAAGCTCAGAATCTCACACTACTATGCTCTGAATTCATATATTCTTGGTACTTTTCTCTTCGTTTTCTCTTTGCTTTGGCAAGTTTACTCTGACGAATCTTGAATTTTAGGTGATTTTGCTGATTTTTTTGTTGTTGCTATTTTGACATTTTTTAGTGGATTCTATACATGAATGTGCTTAATATTGTCATTGGAATAACGGGTTTTTTTAATTGATCTGATGACAAGATTAAAGTTATGGTTAAAAGAAAGGTTTGATTTTCCTTTGGTCCCTTTGCTAGTTCTAAATAATTGGAGGTCACTTGTTCCTATCTCTCTCATGTTTACCATTCTACTCCTTTTAAGTATCAATACATCAATATTAAGCATCTGGTGTGCTGCCAAAACACTTTGCCAAGGTGTATTAAATCTTTAGGACTTATTAGCTGTTTATTGATATCAATTCTATAACCCAACTTTTAATATATTGGCGGCTATTATTTCTAAAGCTCTATATTTGGTGCAGAAGGAAAGTGAAATTTTGGAGTATTTTTTACAAGTTAAAAGTCTGGTGAAAGAGAAAGGATGTCAAGTGGACCAACACACTGGTGTTATACATGCAGGCAGCCAATCATGGTTGAAGGGATTGATGTCAATTGCCCTTACTGTGATGAAGGCTTTGTGCAAGAACTTAATGAGATGCTAGGAATTGCACCCCGATATAGCTTTTCGTCACAGATGGAAGAGTTTCATCAAATGCCTGACATTTATGATTCTGCCTCAGTTCCCGAACAGAGTTTGAGTGTTTTTGGTTATAGTCCTTATTTGATGAATCATGGTCAAGCCCCTGGATTCACCTCATCTTATGGTAGCCCCATAGGTGGTCATAGTCCTGTTGGTTTTGGTGATAATTTTATGGGGCCTAGCCTGGAAGAACTTATTGAACAACTCAACGTGAATGATTCGCCTGGTCCACCCCCAGCCTCACAAAATTCAATTAATGCAATGCCTACTATTAAGATCACAGAGGCACAATTTCGCTCTGATTTACACTGTCCAGTTTGTCAAGAAAAATTTGAACTGGGCATTGAGGCCAAGGAGATGCCATGTAACCATATTTACCACTCTAACTGTATTGTTCCTTGGTTGGTTCAACATAACTCATGTCCTGTTTGCCGTGTTGAGCTGCCATCTCAAGGACATGTTAGGTCACGTGGTAGGCGAAGTTCGGGAGGAAGTAATCATAGAAGGAGAAATGCATTATCAATTTTTTGGCCATTCCGTTATTTGAGACACTAATCATTATGCTGAGATTGAGTGAAGCAACTCATCAACCTCTCATGACCAGAATAATGGAAGAAGTTATAGTGGGTGGCCTTTTGATAACTAAAAATTTCATTTCTTCTCCTAGTTGTCTAATAATGCTTGTAATTTAAATGAGATGGAGAACCAATTTCTGAATATTGTATTTTGATCTTAATCTCATGGAAGGAAGATGATTGATAGAAGTTTGTTAAAATCTTTGTACATGCAATTTTCTTGCTAAGTTGAATATCTTTGAAGCTTTCACCTGTATTATGCAATTTGAAAGTTGCTTGTTGCTTAGGTAATTTGTGTGGTACTTTTTGTGTCTAGGCTGCAATCATGAAGGGCTAGAATTAGGGAGTTGGTTTTGAGACCACTAGAAGTAAATTAAAATATATAGGAGATGAAAATGATCATATATAAAATCTTGACAATAATATGTTTCCACAACAAATGCATATTTACAGAATGTTTAGGCCACTGATTGGAACATAATTTGTGCACAGGGCCTCGTATCTGAAAAATAAATATACCACGTGTATATAACCGAATCTACATACCTCTAGCAATCGCACGAGAATCAAAAGCACACAACTCTCTTGACGTATGAGTTTAGTATGGAGAGTGTATAAGAAGCGCACTGAGACTTAGGGGCAAGACGAGAAACGCAATCTAATTTCCCTACGTATGGGTTTGTAGATGAGGGAAGAAGAAACTGGTAAAGAGCTTGGAAATTACTACAAATTACAAATAAAAAAATGCCAAATCCTAATTCATAGAAGGAAAAAATGGGACAATATCATATCCATTTCTTGTCATTTGAAAAGGAGAACAAACAAATAAGCTGAGGGTGAAAAAACGACGAAAGAATGCAGATCGAGGAGCCTTAGGATGTGTTTGGGAGTTGGGAAGGGAAGAAATCAAAAGGAAATGAATGGGGGAAAGGAAAAAGTATCAGGGGTTAGTTAATTAGTTTCCTTATCATGTCTGAATGTTTAAAATCCTCCAAATTGGGAGAAATTTAAAATGTTCACAAAAATTAATATGGAAGGATTTTACGGGGGTTTAATGATAATTCCTTATTTTCCTCACATCAATTTTCTAATAAAATAAAAAACCATCTTATGCGGAATTTACTTTTTTTTCTTTGGTTGGAAAAAACCCTCATTTTGGAAAAAAATAAAAAAGATAATAAAAAGATAAAAATATCATGTTCAAACCACTTCTGCGAAATAAGATTGTTATATGGAAAAAATAGTAAAAAATACGTGTGTGAAAATTTTTTTTTTATTGGAGAGATTATATTCACTTTGATGATCTTTTATTCTCAAAAGAAATTAATCTCTAATTGTAGAATACTCTTATTTCATATACAAATATAAGAATAGGATGAAATAAAATTATTTCCTCAAACAATTAAAATGTGAAATAATTGTAAAAAATTGCTTTTGAAACAATTAAAATTATAAAAGAATAGTAAACAATTTGATTGAATTTTTTTAAAAATGAGTAGTAAAAATATTAATAAATCTACTATAATAAATGACAATAATGACAAGAATGCACGAGACTCAATGACAAACTAATTAATAAATGTCTTTTTAAATATATGACGTAATAAATTCCGACACTCATGTAATTTATATGTTATATGCATGTGTATAAATATAATTTTCAATAATTTTTGTAATAAAACTTATCATACATAAATTTTATTTTAATTTAAGAAATTTAATGTGCCTGTAGAACGTGCTATAATTACTTTATAATAAATAATCATTCAATAAACATGATCTTGCTATCTTTTTACTATCTTTTAAATGTAATGTATCAAGTGATATATAACATTATAGCAATTCTTTTTTGATTTAATTTCTATTCATTATCAGTATAAAGTTTTTTTATACTATCATCTACTCATGTGTTACCAAATCATTAAAATAGTTAGACTTTCTAGGTAGTTGTTGTGATAGTTAACTCTTTTACTGATTTGGTAATACATAATTAGATGACAGTGTAAAGAAACTTTACACTGACAGTGAATAGAAATTAAACTTATTCTTTTTTGAGTAAATATTTAATTTAATCCTCTAATTATTTTTTATATCAAGATTGTCTTTTTGGATGGACCAATTTGATGTAAAAAATGATATTAGATGATCAATTTGATGTAAAAAAAATTGACATTAAAAAATTATTTTAATGTCAAAAATGATTAAAGAATTAAATTGATATTTCGTATATTTTTAAAAGACTAATTTAAATATTTTTCTTTTCTTTTTTCTTTCTCGGCTTTGCTAAAATTTCATTATGCCTTAGAGTAATTTTAGAGGTAACTTCTGAAACTGCAACATTGTAAAAATTAAAAATGGTATTTTCTATTTTGAAAATTACTAAATAGGAAGAACGTATTTTCCATTATCTTATTATTTATGAAATTTAAAAATAAAACAAATTTAGTCATAATTCTAAACTGGTGAAAATCTTAATACTTCTTCCTCTGAAGGGACATTCTTTTACCATCTATCTCTCTACTTTTTCTCTATATATCGTTCTATCAAGCTCAGAATCTCACGCTACTATGCTCTGAATTTGAATTCTTGCTACTTTTCTCTTTCATTTTCTCTTCATTTCTTTTGACAAAGAACATAGAATATAAGATGATAAAAATTTGTTTTAGATTTTTAGATTGCGTTTTCTTCTGATTTTCATGTTACTTTAGAATGAACAATATTCCCAAAAGATGGTAACACAAATTGTGATTATCGTATTACCAAACAATATTTAATGATTTATACTCTTCATTATAGCCATTTTATTTCCGATTCTTCCATTGAATCCAATCACACCCTCAAGGTTGCTTTTACATTTGAATTAAGGGACTACAGCTAAATCCTACCCGGTTTTCTTTGTCATAATTTTGAATGAACTTGGATGAAACTCCCTGTTTTACTGTCTCAAGGAAGATCACAATGCAATGAGCCCTCAGCCACTTGAAACCTATGCTTTTAATACTTCTCATCATTCCTATTGCGACCTAAAAAGATGCAATCAAATTGGTCAATCAATAAGGTTCAAATTCTGTGGTGTCTGGTTAATTGTGTTAGTGACAAGTGCTAAAGTGTCAAGAGTATAGTATTGGCTAGTCCCACATCATTTAATAATGAAGCTGAGGAAGGCTTTATTTCGCACCAAATCAAGGCTAGGGCCACCGGGCCAAGTAACGCTGGCTTGTAACCCAAGAGGGGGTATGAAGGTGGTGGGACAAGTCCATGGCTAATCTGGTTGAGTGAGTGGCTGCACCATGCTGGCTTGCCCGTTCCAAGTTGAGAGTTGGATTATGTGGCCTGAGCGAAAGCTCAAGTCTCATGGGCCTTAGAGTGGAAGGTATTGCGTGAGGCTGGTTTCACAGAGCAGCGACAACTTCCCCCTCCCAACAGTGGAAGGATCACAGGCTGCTGCTCCACTAGCTCATGGTGCCAGGTTGGCTAGGTTTCATTGGACCACCACTTTTTCGTCAAACGGATTTTTGTAGTACTTACTTTTTTGGATGCTTCTTTAACAACTTCCAAGTCATCACCATGCCTTATTAAATGTTAACCATTGCAGGAAGTTCAGGGGATAACGGGTTGTAACACGAGATAAGCAAGGAGGTCAAACAACATGGGTTCTGGCAAATGCAGGATGAGTTGTGTCATAACCTTGAAGAACCTTAACATTACCCTGCACTTTGTTACAATATGCAAGTTTCTAAACCATCGTTTTTCTGGCTCCATTCAACGAGCTGTAGTAACAATGTGATATACATTCACCTCTAATAGCACATGAAAATAAATTATTGTAAGCTTCATTTACTTGTCTGTTTCTATAACAAAAAAGCAGTTTTTACCCCTTATTCCTTGAATCAAGTGATTACTTTATCAACTATCATGTTAAATCATTTTTAACATCCTTAGGTTGTAGCTTCATATCCTTGGTGTGAATTGGGACATCTTGTGTTGTTGAAATGAGGTTTGATTTCACTTATCAAAGTTAAAACTGTTTGAACTTCCAAGATGAAGAGATAGAAGCTCAAAGGAGACGAAGACAAGAAATAAGGCGCAAGTTCGGGATGAAGACAGCATCGTGAAACTTTTCTTTGGCACAACCTCACCAAATACACATCTAGCTTAGTAATAATAAGCACGCAAGTTTGCCTTTGTAAGCTCTCAAGCCAAGTGGCCGGTTATGTTGGTGTACCATCATTTTTTTGAATAATAATAATAATAAAAAAAAAACTTGCCAAAGATTGCTTCAATCTGATTTTTGTATTCTGAATTTCCTTTCATGCTTAGGGTCAACTTATATTTAATTAATTATGATATGAAAAGTCTCAACTCTCAATACAACTTGGTAAAAAAAAGCATTATATCATCTTTTTAAGTTTATTATTAGCTGTCAACATTAACATAACTATCTAAAAAGTTAATCATTTTTAATGATTTATCTATATATGATGACTTTAATTTTGATCTATTCTCAGTGTAAAGTTTCTTTACACTGTCACTTAATCATGTATTGTCAACTCATTTAAAAGAGTTTGACTAGTATAACAACTACCTCAAAAGTCTAACATTTTTAATGATGTGTCAATACATAATTGGATGATAGTGTAAAAAAACTTTACATTGACAGTTGATTAAAATTAAATTCATATATGATTAAGTGAGGATCAAAATTAAACACTAATAAGAACACGAAGTATTCTACATTTTTTAAGTACGTGACTAATTTTAACTTAAACATTAACTTAATCTTAACTACAAAATCCTTTCAATAAGATTCAAACCCTGTTAAGTTAAAGTCCAAAAACTCTCCTTCTGATCTCAACAAAAATAACAAGGAGCGAATGTGGAGGGCCTGGAGATGTTAATGGGTCACGAAGAAGCCCATTGGTAAGTGTCGTGAATCTCAACTAGATAGCCCAGCAATCAATCTGATCCAACAAAGCATGAATTCAGACAATGAATTTGACCGAAATCAATAAGACTAGGATGAATCGGAGCAAGACCAAGACATGACATGATATGATGCTTTTGTTCTGACCAAATTTGATACTTGATAGTAACAACAAAAGCACATCCTGAAAGCAAGAAAGCACACGCTTTTCCATGTACGCAGGAAGCTGCAACTAAAGGTACAACCTTTCACCAATCCATGGCTTCCTCTCATTTTCTCTGCAGTAGCCATGTCTTCCCCACTTCTCGAAATTCCTTCAGAAGCAGTCATTTACCTCAATTCAGACCAAATGGGTCATGCAATTTTGGATCAAAGCTTCAGTTTAAGAGACCCCAGTTGGTTAGAGCCATGGTTTCTGATTCCAACACTTCCAGGAAACAACAAGTAGAGGTTGTGTCTTTGGTCCCTTTTTCTTGTTATGCTTTGGATTGGAGTTTCAGTGTGGTTGTTTGTTGAATGGCATTTTGTATAGGGATGGGGTTTATTTTTTTTTAATTGTTTTGATTGTGTGTTGGTAAAATTAGATTGTTGTTTTTATGTTTTTTTTTTTTTTTTTTAATTGTGTGTTGGTAAAATTAGGTTGTGTATGACCCTGATGGAAGGATAAACAAGTTGGCTGATGAAGTGGACAAGGATGCTCCCCTTTCAAGGCTTACTTTGTTCTCTCCTTGCAAGGTAACCAACCATTCTGTTGCTTAGAGGCACTCCAAATTTCTTTGCTTGTATTGAACTTGATAACCCGTCTGGTGCAGATAAATGTTTTCCTGAGAATAACCAACAAGAGGGAAGATGGGTATCATGATTTGGCATCTCTATTTCATGTAAGTAATGATCACAATTTGGTAAATGCTTCTGTGCTCTTTTTTTCATCTACTTGTTAATATGATTTATTCTTGAACATATCTTACTTACCCCTTTTGAGTTTTCAGGTGATAAGTTTAGGTGACATAATTAAGTTCTCTTTGTCACCATCAAAAACAAAGGATCGTCTGTCTACCAATGTGTCTGGGGTGCCTCTTGATGATAGAAATTTGGTAAGACAACACAAACTACTGTTTTCCTTCTCAGCCTTTTCTTCTTTGTGTTCTTTCAGTGAATGCTATATGGAAATTCTCTTTTCACAGATTATTAAGGCGCTTGATCTTTACAGGAAGAAGACTGGCAGTGAAAAGTTCTTCTGGGTATGAAATAACACTGCTATTTTCTTCCTATTTATTATTTTGAATAAAAAAATTGCACGCTTCTTTATTTTAATTGGAATTGTACTTTAGTACAAGATTTAATGTATATTCTTTGCGTTCATGCTGTTGTCAGATTCATCTTGATAAGCGGGTGCCCACTGGGGCAGGGCTTGGTGGTGGAAGTAGCAACGCTGCAACTGCACTATGGGCAGCAAATCAATTCAGTGGTTGTCTTGCTACAGAGAAAGAACTCCAAGAATGGTCAAGTGAGATTGGATCAGATGTTCCCTTCTTTTTCTCTCAGGGAGCAGCCTATTGCACTGGTCGAGGTGAGGTCAGTCCAAACATTAGGTACCTTCCTTTCTCAAAATTAGATTTGAGAAAAACTGCAAGATGTTTGCTTCGTATTTATTGTTACATCTTGCTGTGTGAGTTCTCAATGTGTGCTGCCAATTGATAATATGTGATTAGTTGCTAAGTAAAATTGCTATAATGAATTAAAGGCTGAACTTAGAGTCGTGGTACAGAACTTTGATAGTCATTCACTATTGATTAAAGTTGATATTATTGTATAATATAAACAAGTGGACCCAACCTTTACAGTTGTCAGTTTACATCACCTAGATTGATCTTTGTTCCTGAAACTTCTAGTATTTTAGTACTAGAAGACTGATAATTTTGTCTTGGATGGGAAGGGATTTTTCTGTCCCTTAATCATTGAAATGTGCAGGTATTCAACTGTTCTTGTTAAAATATCAACATTTATGTTAGAATATATGGTCAAGTGTAATTATGATGACTGCTTATTACTAGCTAGTGATTAGGCTGTAAGTTAGCGATTGGTTAGCTCATAATTAGCTCTTTGATTACTCTATTGATTGATTGTAATCAAGCTATAAATAAGAGATATCAAGTGTGCAGAACTATGCGCACAATTTCTCCCTAATTCTCTCTCTTTCAACATGGTATTAGAGCCATGGTATCCACCTTGAGAGACTTTCGGCTCCTGTGTTAAGTTCATATATCTCGTTGGTATATTCATCCTCTGTTTTTTCTCCAATTCTTTCTAAGACGGAATCAGTTCTCACGAATAAACTTGCTTTGTTTTTTCATCCTCTGCTTGATGACTTCTGTTTTCACTCTGTTTCATCACTTGATGATTGAAATCTCTTCATTCCTTGTCTCTAAAAGCTGATCCATTCCAATCCTCAGCACCAGCAAGTCCTCTACTTCTCATATGAATGGGAATTACAGCTTGTTTTGCAGCACTGCCACTGCCACTACTTCTGCTTCTCCTTACTGGATTGTGTTCTTCTTGCTAACTGCCATCCTTGCCGGTAACCCACTGCCACTGCGCACACGTCAGACATTCTCCTGCAGCGATTCTTGATCAGACCATCTCAGACAGCGCCGGCCAATTGATCTCCATAGCCTGGCGGCTTTGGTCTTTGCTCAAATCATTCTGATCTGGGCTTCCCATCCAAGCCCAGGACTGTTTGGTACCTTTTTTGTTGCTGGAATTTCACCAACTTCTCGCCAGAAAACTCATTTCTGGTTCTGCCATGCTCCCATCTCACTTTCGGATCTGACATTTGACAAATCAGACTCCACCATCATGTTCAGAAGATCCCAATAGGTGGAACCCCAGAAAATCAACACTAGAAATAGCCTGACGTGCTGCCACGTTCTGCTGATCACTGGTATGTGGAGCGCGTGTGGTGCCTGTGACGCTCTTCTCTGGCCGTTTCCTCCACAGCTCGATTTGCATCACAACTTCTGGCCATTCCTTGTCTTGTTTGAATGTTTCAACCTTGGTGAACCTCTACTGATTCCTCTTCTCCGACCACACGTCAACATTGCTACAATCTATGTCATATGTCTCTTACATGCTGCTGATAGTAAACTTCTGCCACCTCCTCTTCACTCTCCAGGCTCTTTTCCAATGCTAGCATGGCATTGAAGGGGGGGGGGTGATAACAATGTTTAAACTTTTTTTTTAACTTATGTTCTTGTTGTAATTACAGCATTGATGTCCAAAAACCTTGTCATATCCTCTGCCAATAATTGTTATGCTGCCATTAGCAAAGTAAGTGGTGCAGTCTGCAGAAGCCGTCATATCTGATCACCGGCCCTGCACACCTTCTCAACTGTCTCTTGCTTCCGCAGCGACTCTCCTGTGAAATTTCCGACAAGGTTCAAGGATATTATACCTTCCGGATGCATTCTGTTGCTGAAATATACCCTTTGCAGCATCCAGAATTGTTCATCTCTACAATCTCTTCCCACCGATGAGTCATACCGGTGGTGAAATTTCTACCCACTGCATTCCAGTGGTGAATATCTTCTCGCTGATGAATCATTCCAGTGACTTTCTTATCATTCTATCCCACCAAGAATCATATGGTTGGTGAATTTTCTTGGCAATGATTTACACCAGCCCTCCTTGGGACCATTGCCTGCGGTATCCAAAACACCTATATCCATTGTGGATCATACCTGGTGGAGAACTTTTTTGGCTGAGGTTCATACCAGCCCTTTGGGTCTAATGTCAACAGTGTCTAGAACCCTTTGTATCCACCGAAGATCATACCGGTGGTTTTCTTTGATCCAAGTCAGAACTCTTCCCCTGATTTCATGTGACAATAGAGGGAGAAAGTGTCTGTTAATTGGGCCATCTTAGTTTTTCATTCCAGAAATGTTTTCCTATGGTTTGGGTTTCCTAAATTTAAGTTTGAGGTCTGTTTGAAGCTTCGAAATGCTGTTTGGAGAAGTTTGGGTTTTGCAATCTACGATTGCTTGCCTGGAAATTACAGCTGCCCATCATTCCAGCGATGTATCTTCCTCCTTGGTCATGCAACATTCCAACCAGCTCTTCAAGCTATGTCTCATTCAACCGTCTTGCTGAGTTATTCTTCCAGCAAAGCTCAATTTGTGTATTACCTCTCTAGCAATCATTATAGCATCCCTGAGTTGTCTTCACAGCCATGGTTTAGGGAGCCCATATTATATTTATGTCATTACATAAGTGTGTTTATTTGTAACAAGCTGAGAGCTTAGTAGCTTCAGCTTGAGGGGGAGTGTTAGAATATCAATATTTATGTTAGAATATTAGCATTTATGTTAGAATATATGGTCAAGTGTAATTATGATGAATGCTTATTACTAGCTAGTGATTAGGCTATAAGTTAGCTATTGATTAGCTCGTAATTAGCTCTTTGATTACTCTGTTGATTGATTGTAATCAAGCTATAAATAAGAGATATCAAGTGTGCAGAACTATACACACAATTTCTCCCTAATTCTCTCTCTTTCAACAGTTCTATTTGATAATTACTACTAGAACTCACTCACACATCCATGAGCAGGCAGCTAGACTTACTCAATGTGATTTCCTAATCATTATATTTTATTCGAGATTTTTGCTTTCACTTGTACAGGTTGTTCAGAATATTCCCCCACCAGTATCTTTGGACATTCCAATGGTTCTCATAAAGCCCCAACAGGCATGTTCAACAGCAGAAGTCTACAAGGTATTTGACTTTTGAGAATAGTAACCAAACCATACTTTTCCCTCATTTTTTATAGTCACAAATTTAACAAGTTCCAATGATACAGCGTCTACGTTTGGACCAGACTAGTAATGTTGATCCTTCAACATTGCTGGAGAAGATCTCAAGGAATGGGATATCACAAGATGTTTGTATTAATGATTTAGGTATGGTTCTTGCTGGGTATTTAGAGTTTTTATTTTATTTTTCACTTTGGCTTTACATTTTGATTTGATCTTCTTGAACGCACCTTGTACATAATTCCATGAGGTGTTTAGTGTGAAGGTAATCTAGCAGGTCTAATTGAGCTTCTAGCCTCATTATATAATTGGAAGTGCAACTTACCATAAAATATTAAGTATGCCCCTCAATTTCTTGCAAATCAATCCTTCCTAACATTGACATTGTCAAAGTTTTGTATATTTGATCCTGATTCACATGTACAAGCATCAGAATATTAATTGAAATTGGTACTGTTCTGATGCGTTAGAATGCATTTAGTTTTTCATTTGCTTTTTAATTTTCTTTCCATGTTTTTCCTTCTTTTTCGTCTGCAGAACCTCCAGCATTTGAAGTTCTCCCATCTCTCAAACGACTGAAGCAGCGGATTACTGCAGCTGGTCGTGGAGAATATGATGCTGTTTTTATGTCAGGAAGGTGAAAACACTGGAAAACCTAATATTCTTCAATATCTTGTCTGGCATATTTGTAAAAGTCAAATATACTTGCTAGAGCTTTCAGGCACAAACATATTTATATGTTAATCTCCATATGTGTAGAGTCTGTCTTCTCTCTCTGTTTGTGTGTTTCTGCATGTGCCTATTGGCAATGCAGGACTAAACATTCTACAAATTTCAGCACAACTAAACCTGATATACAATGCTAAAGTTATTTTTAATCACTTTACCATGTATGAGGAGTGAGGACAATTATTTAAGCTGATACAGTTAGGAATGGAAATCTGAATGCAACTATTCACCAAAACAGAACTGGAAATGTATGGAAATTCAATAACAAGAAACAGAGAAACTAATATGCAGAAAACCAAAGATAACCAGTAGGAAACTCCTGTGCAATCGGTAGCTTGCCCCAAGCAAAATATGCTGAGAAATTCTGAGATGAAAATTATTAGCCTCCTTTCCCCTACTCCCTCTCCTCTTATGCTGCCTCATCAGCACCTCTCTCACCTGTGCCAACCTCCCCACGATCTCCTCGAACAGAATTTCCCTTCCACTACCTCCAATGGTTTCTCCATGTGATTACCTATTATACCCCTTCCCTGTCCTCCTCCTAGTGTATACCAGCCACTGTTTTGGGCTTTCCTCTATTGGGCCTGGTCCAGTATCTCTAACATAAGCACATCCTTTAGCATGTATAGTGTAAACTTATTACATATGAGTGATTTGGTCATCCAGGCCATGTAAACCAGTGGATTATGGATTGTTAAAATAGATCAAGTGAACTGTCAAATATCAAGTGGCATGTCAAATATCAAATACTGCCATTCTAATAAATATGGAACTTCCAGTAATTGAACTAAGGCTCATCTGGAACATCTAAAAAGGATATATTTGAAACAATATTGGAATGTACAAAATGGAAGATCAAAAGATATGACTGATGTTGCATACTTTTTGTATGGCTTCTCAGAGGCTAAGAAAGGAGCAATTTCTAGTCACTATCACCTACTTGGACATAATTGGCGTGCTATCTTTTTCTCTATTTACCTTGTATGATAAACATTTGATAATTGCTAGTCATTAGTTTCTTTATAAAATTTACATTTTCTAACGTGGAGACTTGTTATATAACTGGATTTTGCTAGCTTAACACGCCTACTTTTTCTTATTTGTAAGCATAAATTTAACAAGAGAATATTAATTCTTCATTTATAAAATTATGCAATTTAGTTTTACATGCTACTCGATATCAGTTTTTTTTTTTTTTTTTCAAATATAATTCTCAATTTTCAACTACCATCTCCCATGACAAATGATGTCCTGTGACTGATTCTTGTGTCTATGCCGCATAGATCAGGTTAACACTGATATCAGTTTTTTTTTTTTTTTCAAATATAATTCTCAATTTTCAACTACCATCTCCCATGACAAATGATGTCCTGTGACTGATTCTTGTGTCTATGCCGCATAGATCAGGTTAACACACCCACCCACCAGCACTTCTTAATGAGAAGAGTCATCTAACAACCTTAAATTCAGATGGGGGTGGCATTCAGGTGATGACTTTAGAGATTTCACTTATGTAAGTCCAAAAATCTGGCCTGAGTTAGAGGCTTGATATTTGTATACTGTTGACCACCTAAAAACCTTGAGCCGTAAAAATAACAGTGGGTGTCACTCCCCCCCCCCTTCTTTTCTTTGCTGCTGCTGGCCATGTTGAAATGCATGTTATTACAAAAAAGTAAAAAACGTAACAGGAAATAGACCCTACTTGCTTATCAAACTCTATTTAACGACACTCTTCAAACATGTACTTCCACTTGGTCCATGAAACTGTATAAAATACATGAGAAACCACAACCAAACCAGATTACTGAAGTAGGTTTTTTGGAAGGAGATTATTTAAACTTCAATGGGGACTATTAAACAACCACTTTCTGATTTTGTGTTGAGCAAATCCTCCTAGAAGTTTAGGCTAATAGGAAACACATCCGAGTATGTATATGTAGCTTAACACATAATCACCAGAATGACATGTGGAATTAAAAAATTAAATTAAATCAGAGAAAAATAAAAACGAAAAATAATAAAACAAAAGTAACAACTAAATCTCAAGGTAGCAAGTAATTAAGCTCTGGTAACATGTTGGAGTGAAAATTGTATGTTCCCCATTCATTTAAGCTTTTGGTATTATATCTACTAAACAAAGTAACATGTTCACTGAATCGTTAAACCTCTTTTCCTTACAATCCGCTGGTGACATGGAGTTTCTGGGTGTGTTTAGCTAGACCAATATAGCAAGATATCTGATTAGCTCAAACGATTGGTTAAATTGTATCTTTTTCCTTAGTTCAAGTTGATGTCTAGCAACAGCGAACTTTTTCTAGATAAATACAAAAAAAAGGCTCTTCTATAATACTACTACTACTTGTAGCATCTCATTGATGGTTGCACTTATGATTGCCTGTCCTGTGTAGACTGTGGATAAACCTTTTGTATGCGTGCTACATTTGGTTTGTCGAATTGGTGTTTGGTTTTCTCGGCTATCCATGTTTGATGCTTGAACAGTTTAGAGATGCACTATTGAAATTACCATAATTCTTTTGTTTTCTGTCTTGAAATCTTTTAGAATCACATTAAAACATTATGACAATCATGTTTTTTCTATTGCAAAGCATGCATGGTTATCTAAAAAGTAAATTCCTTTTCAGTGGCTTATGTTTCCTTGGCAAAGCTTAAGCAATGGAGAAATACCCAAACGTTCTGATTTTTCTTTTTCTTTTTTCGTATTTTGGTGGTGGTTCCGGGGGGGAGGGGGTCGAACTTAGGGTCAAGCAACTGAAATTTTTATCATTGGAAAATTCATTAGGATTCAATTAGTTTGTATTATATGTGTGGAGCTTGTTCAAAATCTGTTCCTCATCTGTTCTTACATTGTTCTGCATTGTTTCTTTATGGAATATATTGTTCGGCCTTTTTGGTGAATGTTGGGTGTGCCCTAGGTCCTTGAACTGATTTTTGGTGACTAGTTTTAATGGTTTTGGTATAAGTAAAGAAGCTAAATTTTTATGGCAATGTGCAATTTATGCTACCATTTGATGCATTTGGTTGGAACAAAACAGTCGTATCTTTAAGGAGGTTTCTTTGGCACAACAACTAATTTGGCATAATATTAGGCATTTGGCTTCTATTTGGTGTAAAACACATGCTGAGGGGTTTAGCAGCTTTGCTCCATTGATGTTTCTATTTTTCTTTGTTGTTTTTGTTAAGGATTCCAAAATCTGTGTATTTTTCTTCTCTTCATCTTAATGAATTTCTTATTTTATAAGAAAAGAATATGTATATTAGCATCAAGCACATGATAGAAATTATCTGAGCTAGAAACAAGTAGAAATACTTCATATGATAGTCATGGTTTTAATTTAGAAGTGAACATTTAAAATTCTTTAAAGTTAGGGCTTTGACAATTGACATCTCTCTCTTATTGTGCAAAGTAGACTTTACACTTTTTTCCATGAATTTCCTTAGTAGTTGATTTTTCAGAAACGCCCATTTGATGGAATTATTGAATTTAATGCTTTATAGTGTAGTTCTACTTCTATTGAAGGTTAGATAATTAAGCGAAAGTAGGATGAGGTTTACCCATCCCTGTTCTGAAGGATATTAATTATGCTGAAATTACAAATGACATGTTTCTCAGATTCTTTTCTGATGATAGTCCAGTATTTATTTTTACGGAGTCCTAATTTTAAAACATGCAATCGTCTTATATCTGTTGACTTAATACATCTCATGCAGTGGAAGCACTATTGTTGGAATTGGTTCACCTGATCCTCCACAATTTGTTTATGATGATGATGAATACCAAGATGTGTTCTTGTCAGGTAAGCTTCAATAAATTAGGCTTGAAAACTAAGTACTCATGCATCTCCATGATATATTGAAGTCCTAGTCCCATACATACATATCCATAAGCTAAAATGATTCAATCTATGTTTCATATACTGCAACAATGTTTTTTAGGGAAGTGGGGAATGAATTGAGTTAGTGATATCTGCTAATTTTATTTGTATAGAATAATATTATGCAGAGGTTCCACACTTTATTGGCAAAAGTTCTGTAAAATATAAGCTGTTGGAAACCTAAATCCCTTACTGTAGCTACTTTTAATTGGAAAGTATAGACACTGCTCAGCACAAACTCCATGCAAACAGCCATGTGGCTGTATCTGAAACCTGTTTGAATGCAATTTAGGTGGGGGCCAGTGAAATTCTGATACAGCCACGTGGCAGTTTGGGTGGAGTCTCTGCTGAAAAGTTTGCGTCACTAACACTGAAAGAATGCTGCTTTTGTGTCAATTTAATTTTTTAGGTAGTACTGTCTGTTAGAGCTGGTGTTTGATGATTTATTATCTTATTTATCACTATTGAAGATGAATATGGTTTGTGAAAAAGCATAGTTATAACTGTCAGCTTAGCATTTGTCCATGGCAAACAATGAACAAGGCTGCACTTTCTCAAAGCATTGAATGCCACCCAATGGGATTTTATTCTGGGTTCTAAGAGAACATATCTTAATTCCTAAGTTTATACCACTTTAGGTGGAGCTAAAAATGTTCACACGTTGAACTAATTTTGACAAATAAGAATGCCACCTCCAATGATAGAATTGGTCTTAATGAGGACTTCTCACCGATTTTGTTTCCAATTGCAGATGCCTATTTTCTCACCCGAGAGGCAAATCATTGGTACACAGAACCTGCTTCAAGTCCTTCTACCTCTCCTTATGTTTCCGAGTCTGTTTAATTATCATCTTGTAAGATAATAAGATAGTAATGTAATGTGCATTAGTCTATCTCTTTTCCTGCATCATTTAATGATCTAGAAATTAAGCTTTTCTGCTTTTACTGCTGTGACTTGAAGATGATCCTAGTCTCCCAGATGGCCAGATGCTAAACGCGTTTCACTTGGCAAAAAACTGGCTTTATTTTGGAGTGGCTTTGATGGAGAATATGAACAATGCATTGAAAGTCATATAATACCAAGGTATAATAATAGTTTGATTTGCTAGGGGTGACAAGATTTCAGATGCCAGCTGCTGCTTCTTGAGGAATATAGTAGACCTTGTTAAGATTCCAACGCTGTGCCTTTTAAAGACAATTTTTGGGACTACTTTGATTTTTTTTTTTAATAGGGAGCAGAATGCCTTTGCTGAAGAAGAAAGGAGAAAAATATATATGGACAAACTAGAGTTCAAGGAGGGGAGGACCGATTATGTTCAGCCAAGTGGCTTCTAGTGGACATGAGTTCTAAAGAAATAAGTCAATCTATGCTCTGATATTCACCATGTTAAAACAATACCATTCATAAAAAAATAGGTAGGGATGCCCATCTTGAGGTAACAATAATCTATAGCTAGTGGCATCTGAATAAAACATTTTGAATGGAACCATCTCAATTTAAATAAATTCACTTCTCGACTATCTATAATTGTATTAAACTGGAATGCAACTACCTATACGGTTGTTGTGTGTTGTTAGCCTAAGATGTCTTCTTTAAATTGGACATCATTCCATACTCAACTTTTATATCAAGTGTCGTAGACTTGATCACTTGGATCAACTTTTAAATTCATAATATCTCCCTCGCCCCCTATAAAATGAACTACTACAGCCACAAAAATAGTCACAAAAAAGCACAGAAACCGAGCAGAGCCATTTTGGATTTGAAATCCTATCGGCCATTCCATGACCCTGCACTGTTTATGTTGTGTCATATGTCATTACTCTTGTGGCTGCAGCATAACTCAATGTCCGGGCTTGAAAAGTGCATGTGTATCAGAGGGTGGATGAGTGACGTGTATGAATGTGTAATTGTGCAAGTGAGCGCGAATGTCAGACGAACATGCAAAGTATTCTTGGATGCTTGTTCCACTGAAAGCTTACCACCAACAATCATCAACTATGGCATCATTAGAATAAACATCAAATCCACACATTTTTTTGGTCTTTCTTTCACTTTATTCATTCAATTTCTCCCCTCACTACAGAGAAGGAGAAGAAACAAACTGTCTCGGTAAACTAAAAAGGTCTTTCCCTTCAAATGGAGAACTCCACTCCCGAGAACCAGCAGTAGATGTTTCAGCAGAAGCTACTCCACCATCTTGCAATGCAGGCAAGGGAACAATGCTCCCATTTGAGGGTACTGATCTTATTGACGGCTGAGCACCCACTCCAGAAGCATTTGAGTCATATATATGAGCACTACTCTTTGTAAAAGGTGAAAGCCCAAGCCATAATGCATTTGACCTTGGGGGAGAGAAACCTCTATCCAAGGACCAGTCTATGTTGGTATAATCGTATTGCATTGACCCACCAGTGCTCCAGTCTACCGGAGAAGATGCCCCTGATGTGGCTGCTGATCCTAGCCCCGAAAAGAGTCCTAGAGAAGAAGCAGCAGCAAGCGTTGGCGATGCACCTGTTCTATTCCATATGCCATTTCCTCGGCTGGTTGCTTGCGGATCTACTGAATTGCTGTTGCCAGCCACAAACTGTTGTTGAGGTTGATACTGAAGTTGGTGGTACATTTGATTAGAACTGGGATAGTTTGAACTGAGGCTTCTAGTGCTAGAAGTGTGAGATATAAAGCCATTGGACCTCATCGCTTCTACACTGTTAGTTGGATACCAATTAGAAGCTATTCCAGGAGGAGATGAACTCATGCTTGCGGCTGGAACCTGCTTTGCATTTACAGTCTGAGGCCGCTGCATCACAATTACTGGTTCCCTGGCTGCTCCAGGTTGAAGGTTCTTATAATCACCACCAACAACCATATAAGAAGCTTCAGCCTTCGCGGGTGGGGGTGACACCTGCAAAGGTGAAGCCAATGAATAAGAAACAGAAGGATTAGATCCTGTACTTGGCCACCTTTTGTCAGCAGGTATGGTAGCTTGTTGGGGCTTTGCCCATTCAGACTTAGGTTGGATTCTCTTTAGAGGCTGCACATTTCTAGTACTGGATTCTGAAGATCCTCCAATCATTACTGCCGCCTTTGCATAGTTAAAATCCTTTTCATCTTTTTTGGGTTGATTTGGAGAGAAAATGGGTTTTGTTTGTAGCCTTGGGCTGTGACTCACAACTCCTGACTGCTTACCATTGTTAATGGTAAGAGGATCACCAGTTTCCTCTGGCTTTGGTGGAGCAGATGGTGGATCCAGCTTCAATTCTCTCAAGGTCTCTGCAGCATTATCAAGATCACCCTCACAGGCAACAACCGCTCTTTCAACCTCCTGTTTTGAGCAACTATATCTGATTTCCAGGTCTGCAATCCGAGCTAGTTCTTCTGATATGTCAATTTTCAAATTACCCCCACCCATGTTTTTATCCTTGTGATTATCTGCTTCTTCGCCACCTTCAAACAGCCATGCTACAGATTCCTCCACCCTTCCTTCATTCAGTATCAGTGCCACTGTTGCCCGTTCATGAGAAAATCCCATTGCCACTAGCTGTTCAGCAAGTGCCTCAAGTTTCCTTGACATAAGATAACCACTGCATCGCTCATGCAACTCTTGTGCTCTCCTTTCCTTCTGCCGCTGATGTTTTCTCTCATTCTTCTGGCGGATTTTCTCTCGCTTGTCATTATCAGCTCCCGGTACTGCTTCTAGTCGAACAGGAGGATTAGAAGCTTTCTCTTTATGGTCCTCTGACTCACCAGACCAACTACCATTATTAGAAACAGAATCATACTCAACCCCGGCTACCACTGAGCCCACAGGATGTTCATCCGTCTCATCTATGTTCCGAAAACGACCATTAGAATGTACTGGTGAAGTAGAAGACGTTGGTGGCATTTCCAGAGTATGGAATGTTCCCAATAATGGATTGTATGCACTAGCTGGAATACCAGCTACAGCATTACCAGATCCTGAAGGCTTGGCAGAAGCTTTTTGAGCTTCCTTGCCTGCTTTTTTGTCTTTAGACTTAGATTTGGATGCAGGAGACATATCCTTAGAAGGCAAATAAGTCCCTGCAACATTAAAGAAAACAAATTAGAATAAATTGTTTTCTAATTGACTACCAAATCGGTAGTGTAAAACAATATATAACAAATATGTACATGCTTCAACAAAATCAAAGACCAAACCACATGTACAAAATAACATTTTGTTAACATCAATACCGTCATGTGTGTGGATCTGTTTGCAATCAATCAAGTGCTTATTTGGAGAAAGACAGTGGAAAACTGTACGAGAAAGAAGACAATTATGTTTCTCCTTAAAAAGAAAATTTTTTTAGAAGAAATGCCGAGAAAGAAGGAGGAGAGGTAGGGAGAGACAGAGAGAGAGAGAAAACAGATGTATGGATTTCCTAGACATTCCAACATCTGTCCTGCATTTTGATAAATTAAAAGGAAAAAAAAATTAATCACAGGGCCCATATTCTACCAGTGATGACTAACTTCATTTATGTGAATGACAATCTCTGGCCATTTTAATAAGAATTAAGGAATTTATACAATTACACTTAATCCATCTGATAACGAAGAAGTAAATTCTCCCCAGAAACACAGGGCAGACATAGAAATTGAGAAGTTTTCACTTGAATTTGACCAGCAGGATATGCACAACACAAGTAGATAATTTTTTTTAATCAAGTATTAAGAGGATGAAACTGATAGTGCAGGTATCACATAATCCAGTGTGACTTTTCACACATACAATTACAGTGCTTCAATCAAGTACAAGTACAACAATATTGAAATTTTAAAACAAAGAACTTAAAGAACCGATAACAAGGACCACTCAAACATTTTTCCTCTTATTTTTCAAAATTAAATGCAATGAATCAAGTTTTCTACACCCTCTGCAACCTCAAAAACCAGCACCAAACATTTAACTTTTAACTTTTAAGCAAGCAGCTGAATCTCGCCACTTAAAAATTGTAAGAGCCGTACCGGGGGTTGACCCAGTCTGCTGGACCGGCTGGAAAACATACATCATGAAAGTGATATATAGGTATAAAGATGGAAGGATACATCTTACACAAGTCAAGGCAAATTATCATACTACTAGAAAGTGCACAGAACATCTAATCAATCTTTCTAGATAAGAATACCAATCTCTTATGGCCAATAGGCACCAAACCCAAAGTTTCTAAGGTGCGTCACCTTCTGACTTTTAATTGTTTGAAAACCCAACAAAACCTTTCCACTACTATAAAGGACATACAATACCAACCTCCAAACAATGACCACAAATAAAGCATACTTGTCAAGTCCAATATATAACTGAGATCCATTGCGGCTGAGCCTAAGGAGAAGAATCTATGATCCATGTAGTGAAAACCCAGCTCCTTTTCAGACCTACCATTCTCCAATGTTAATCTATCCCCAAACCTTCCCATTCTTCTGTATCCAGCTCCCACCAAGACTCATGCTTTTGAAAACCATAATATAATAGTTCTCCAACTCCCTCTCTTAATAGAAATGACATAACTAACGATCAGAATAGAACCATGTGTCTTTTATGGACTTCATCACTGAATATTGATCAGTTAAAAGAACAATAACTTAAACAGAAAGAAAAAAACACAATTATTTGATTAATATTCTTTCTTTCTAGCATACCTCCCAGGTAAATATGGATGATCTTAAGTTCAAAATCATATACTCACTCAGTTGTCTTCCACTCTTATTCTTATTTACCTTCCAGTCCTTTTCTTGAAAGGATAGGAAGCATCATTAGATGCAAAATAGCATTACATACACAGTCCTACTGCAGTAATGTACTTCCAGAAGAAAAAGAGGAACAAAACCAAATTGCAAATCAAGAAAAGATCATAACAGCCATACGCTACCACTTTTGTCTGATTCTGATGTGCAGTTAAAATAGACAGAAGTGACAGTATTATACTAGTAAAGGACAGACAACTTGAAATGCAACAAGCTGCCTAAAGACAAAGATCACATCCTGATATGCACGACATACAATCAGCTCCATCATAACTCAACCACTACCATATTAATGAACCATGTTAGTACAAGCACAACCACATAATCATGATAAACGAAAAATATAAAAAGCCCACATTTTCAGATTATCAACTGCAAGATATCAAATGCAACTAATTAGTGCCATTTAATGTCCTTCAGTCTTCAATGTCTTTCCACCATTCCACTTCTACATAATCAACATAATAATTAGTAATTACAGTTGCAGATATAACTGAATCTGCACTGAACATGCTTGAAACAAAATCAGTATTACCATCACGGACTTGAAATACGACAGATTTATACAGACATGTGCTCTAAAGCAACATAAAATCAGCATTACCACCATTGCCCATTAGCAATGTTAATCTTCTAATTAGTACCAAAAAGAAAGAAAAAAAAATTGATCTTCTGAAATCCCAACAGCAGAATAACATAGAAACCCATGCCACAGCTAGTAACCTAACTCCAACACAAAGTTAAAGTTCTTCCAGAAAGCTCAATACCAGTCTCCTCCAATAAAAATCCAAACTTTGACAAGCAACCACCACCATGACACCACAATTGCCCCAAATTTTCACATTCAAGCCATGAAAATTTCCACTTTCTCGCCAAAAGAAACAAATTGCCAAAAGGGTGCCCCCAATACAAGAAACCCACAAAATCCAAATCAAATTGATGACACCCCAGAAGACTAAAAAAGCCGCAATCAACCATCAACAAGCGAAAAAAAAAAAAAGGAACAAGAACCACCAGCACGAGTCCCGCACGTGATTCCCTCTTAAGGATCCATCACACTTCAACAAAACCCAAAATTGCCCAACTCCCCATACAGCAAAATTCGATAACCCCGGAATGCGTAATCCGAATCACTGAATTCCACGATTGCAAAACAAAAACAAAAAAAATCCCAAAACCAAACACACAATTTCGCAGAAGATCATAGCAGTGGTTTCGGTTTGAAAGGGAATTTTTAAAAAAAAAAAAAAAAGAGAGAGAGAAAATTGAGAAACAGAGGAAGAAGAAAGAGAAGAACCAACCTGTGGATCGCTGTTGAATGGCAAAAACCGTTGAGAAGTTAGAGAGAGAAAGCGAGGGAAGAGAGAGAGAGGGAGATAGGTTTTTCGAGGCTCAGAACTGAATTTGGTGAAATTAGGGTTTTGAAGAAACAGAGATCTGAAAATGCGAAAACAGAACGAAGAAAAAATGGCCTAATTTTATTAACGGAACATATATAGAGATATACACTACACTTGTTGCTTCTTTCCCCCTTCTCTTTTCTTTTATTTTTATTTTTTTCATTTTTTATGTTTTTCCCTTTTATTTTTTTTCCATAATTTTTTTCTACTTTTTATGTATTTCCCTTCTATTTCTGGTTTCCTCCCTTATTTTCTCTTACTTTTTTTTTATTTTTTATTTTTTATTTTTTATCTGGATATATAAATATACTGTCTGAGTGACGCACTTGTGGGCCAGAATGAAATTATAATTATTGCAGAGGAACTTCTAGACCACTAGAATATGTCACACAGGTTAATTAATTACAAAAATGTTGATTAAAAAATCATAAGAAAACTAAACTAGGTGAGATATTTAAATGGAAACAGCTTTAAAAAAAACATTTTTGACAGAAAAAACAGCCAAATAGTACTAAAACAAAGATTTGCAAACAACAATTACAATTAGGTTTGGGAAGAAAATTCACTTTTGAAACAAATAATAATTATTAATATTTATATTTCTAAAATTATATTTTTAAATTTATTCATATTTATTATTGTAGAAAAGGGATTTTGTTACTTATTGTATTTTTTATTTTCTCAAAAATGTATTTGTTATATTTAATTATAACTGAAACGGGTACGAAAAGAGCCATTTTAAATGAATCACAAGGATTCATAACTCAAACAAAATCCTATTTATATATTATTATATAAAGTACAATTTATAAAATTTAGACAAATGTCACATGTCACTTATTTTATGTGTTTTTTTTTCTTTAAATTTCTACTCATTTAATGTTAAGATTTTAAATTATTTTTACACTGATTTTTCAGTTATACTAAATAATTAATTTAATTTTGTTTAGGTAATAATTTATCTTATCTCTTTGATAAGTAATGAAATACAATTTTGAATCTTATTTTTATCTTAAAATTTAAATAATAACTAATTGATCCTTAATATGGCTCTCCCATTATCATATCATTTGAAAAATTATTTTCTGATGCAGAATTTTTATGCAATCTTAATATCTATTTCAACAGAAGAACGACCATAAATCATAATTACATAATTTTTTAAAAACCAAAATTAATAGGTCTAAATAACATGCAACCAAAACAAGTAATTTCTTAATTTTTAAATGGATTATCCACATATTTTCTTAAAACATAATATGGATAATACCTCCAAATTGTAGATTTGTTTAGATCTTATTAGATATGTTTTTTAATATAAGAACTTGTTAATATTTAATTTTTTAGATCTTAAATATGATAAATATTTTTTGATAAGTCATATAATCTCTCTTATCTCTTTGGGTAGGTGAAACTAAATTTAAAAAAAAATCATAATAAAGATAGAGTATTTATGTTTCATATCTTTGAAATTTTCCCTACCAATAGCTCCCTAAAGCTGTTAAAAACATCATAAAGTCTATATTTAAAAAACTATTTTCTAATGCAAATTTTTTAGGCAAATAGTATCTAGAGCAAAGACCATAAATCATAATTGCATAATTTTCCAAAAAGAAAAATTAGCGAGTCTAAATAACATGCAAATAAAGTAAACAATTTCTTAATTTTTAAATAGTTTAACATAATATGAATAATACCTTCAAATCTTAAATTTGTTTATATATAATCAAATATATGTTTGAATATAAGAATTTGTTAATATTTAATTTTTTTAGATCTTAAATATGATAAATATCATTTTGCTAAGTCATATAATATCTTTTATATCTTTGGGTAGGTGAAATCAAATTTCAAATTTTTTTTTCATCAGATAGCTAGATAAAGTAATTATATTTCATGTTTTAAAAATTTTAAAAATCGTAAGAATCTAATAACAGTCAAAAGTAGTAGATATATGTAATACAAAGATACAAAACCTATTCCAAATTCATTGAACTTGCTTTAAGCTCTTGCATTTTGATAGTGGTTCCAATTGTGCTTTGATCTGCTATTTCTTTGTTGTTCTTTACATTCTTGGTTTTAGATTATTATTACGACAATGTTTTATGCAGTGGAGTTTTGGGTTCTATACAAGGTTTTAGGTTCTTAGTTTTGTTTGTATTCAGTATGACTGACTGAATATGATTTTTTGTTTATTTTAGTGCTGCAATAACTGTCTAATATAATTTTATTGATGAGGTCAATGTCAATAATGATAAAAAATTATGAAAATATAAAGTAAGAATTTTATGGTTCTAAGGTTTTATTGATGAATTTTAAAGGTTAGACACATTTTCTTTGTACAGTTATACTATTTATATTTTTTATTTACTTAATATGTTGATTAAAGAGTTGAAAATGTATTTAATTATAAATTGAATGGTTCTGTTTGACCCACCTGTTTCAAAATATTGCAGAATCATTGTATGTGATCCAATATTATAAAGTTACTTGACATCATTAGATACTAGCAATCAAAGACCTCAAGTAAAGAATATTTTTATAGTTATTACTTTATTTTTTTAAAATCTTAAGAGACACTAGTTATATTAATTATTTCATATTAAGGTTAATTTTTATGAATTTTATAATCTTCTTATGATATAAATCATTTAAGAAGTGATTGAACTATAAAAAAATTTATATAAAAAATATTATAATAAACAACATATTATTATTTTAAAATTTGTACCCATCTAATTTAACAAGCCGTGCTATGCACGGGTTAATAAAACTAGTTTTTGTTAAAAGCAAACAAAATTCTTATTTTTAAACTTTTTGTTGTAAACAAAATAAATATAGATGGAGACAAAAGTAAATATAAATTCTAAAAGACTAGTTCTTTAGGCTATACTACTATTTTTTTTTCCCAACCTTAGTGATGGGACTTCCTCTAGATTCCAGGAGAGCCTAGTATTAAAACAAAATCCTTGTATAGGATTTCAAACATAAATAAGAAAAAT
Organism: Styphnolobium japonicum; assembly: GCA_023212625.1. Classification (NCBI taxonomy): domain Eukaryota; kingdom Viridiplantae; phylum Streptophyta; class Magnoliopsida; order Fabales; family Fabaceae; genus Styphnolobium; species Styphnolobium japonicum. Next base: position 11,437,558 of record JALBWW010000010.1, read on the forward strand.
GTGTTACTTCTCTCAATAAAATGTTTCACAATGTGCATGAGGTTACATATTTATTAGGTATGCCAAAAGTTATAATAATAAACTCTTATTAATGGCATCTTTAATATCTAATCAACATAATCATCTATCACACGTAAAATACTCATGTTTTACAACACTTTTTTAATTGAGTTTAATTTTAATTTGTCGTTAGTGTAAAGTTTTTTTACACTGTCATCTAATCATGTGTTGCCAAATCATTAAAAGAGTTTGATAATCACAACAACTACCTAAAAAGTCTAACTCTTTTAATAATGTGTCAGCACATAATTAAATGACAGTGTAAAATTTTTTTATATTGACAGTGAATTGAAATTAAATTCTTTTTAATTCTTACTTCAAGCCCACTTGATGAGTAGCTTTCTTTAAAGAAGAAAAAAAATCCTTAAAAGTATTTCTCTAAGTAGGCCTTTGTTTAAAACTTTAGGCAGACCATTGAAATTTTGATAAGTAATATTAAAATAACATATCCTTATTATCATTTTATTTTTTTAAAACAATCTTTTATACCTATAGCAGGTACATTTTCTAGTATTTATAAATAAAGTATAATACTCGACAGACGGAATCTAAAATTAGATTGAATCAATTTGGTATTAACCTTCATATTCAGAACTTTTTGAACTTACAATTACTAATATAATCCATTTAATGCAATTTTAAGAAAATATAAATCAAATCACTCATGCTCACTCTTAGGCAAATTTATAGAGGGATGGCAATTGTATGCAAAACCAAAATAGCATAGAATGAAACTTTATGATGAATTTTAATTATAAAATAGCATTGTTTTTTTTTTTTTTTACCTCAGAAGAGCCTGAATTGAAGAAAAAAAAAGATCATTTAAAAGTACTTGGATTATCACTTCCTGGCTCCTGCTTTGGGCTCGGAGGGGTGTAGAGTAACAAGTATTTCCTACTTTGCATCCATTGAGGGAGAATAACAAGCACTACCTTATAGATTATTTCCTTTTATCCTATGATTTTTCTCAACTTTTGAAATGTTATAGGGGAGCTTGTTTGGACTTACCTTTCATAGCCACAGAAATGTTTAACTTACTTTAGAATTCTCAAGTGCTCCTAAGATTACAAACGTAATCTTAATAGTCTCAATAGTCCGAGGTCAGGAACCAACAACTAGCAATTTAATCATGACTTGCTATAAATTCAAGTGGCTAAAAGTCCACTTAATTAAATTCAAGTTCCAAATTATTAAGGCTCGGTGATGGTGCTTTGAGGAAGAACAATTTTTTTTTTTGGGTATATTGGAAGTGTAAGCATTTGGGTAAAGAAGGGGATAGGTAGCATGAAAGACCTTACATTTGATCATCACCTCATAATCTTAAAGACTAAGTGATCAGTACTAATTGAACAACAATTTCGTTGGTCAAAGAAGAACAATTTATGTGAAGAAAAAATGAGTAACCTATCAAAAAAGAAAAGAGTAAATATTTATTTTTGTTCTTTAAAAATATACATGACATCACATTGATTCATCATTTATACAATATATTATGGCAGTTATTGAACCATTATATTTATCATAAAGAGTAAATGTTCAAATTGCTCCTCTAAAGATATAGAGACATCAGTTTGTTCATTCAATTATTTTTCACATCAAAATAGTCCTCCAATATTAATTTTTATACATCAAATTGTTTCTCAAAAGTTACTTTTTATATCAAATTTGTCCCTCAAAAAGAACAAAATTGATGTAAAAAATACTTAGATGACTAAACTGATGCCATGTGTATCTTTAAATATGATATTTATTCTTATTATAAATAAAACAGTGATGTTTGGCATAAAATGGTAATTTATAACTGTTGTAATTGTCATCTTAACTTGACTTAATAATTCTAATACCTAACATCTTTTATCTCAAGCCCTCTATTCCCTCTTTCTCATTGAACCACCTCTCTCAGTTGAACAGTGAGCAGCGGCGAAAGGGTGGTTCTTTCTCGATGAGTCTCTTTGTGTATTCCCTCCGCCTTTTTCATTCATCTCATGAAAAAATGAAAGAATCCTAAATCATAGACTTCGCACTTTGCATCGCACATTGCCCAACGACATTCCTCCACTGCTCCAGCCTCCAGACGAAAGCGCATGACACGACCCAAATTCCAAGCTGTGACCAGTGCATAGACTAAGCTCATAGTCTAGCAAGCCTACTAGTGACATAACTTTGATTTAGTGTACTAATATACAATAAACATAATCTAAATTAAAACTCAAATCCTCCCCCATATGGTTCCTAAAATTGCAAAACATAAAGACTAGGACCTAAACATATTCCATTAAAGAGAAGGAAATGCTTACCCACAAGAAAGGTGTGGCACAGAGAAACTCCAATGCTCGCTACTCAACTGTCAAATAATCTGAAATTTTTAAAATTTAAGAGGTGAGTCACACATACTTAATAAGAGAATAATAAATAAAATAAACAAGTAAAAGCACAAGTTCATTAAACTTTCAAAATATTCTATTAATATGATAATAGAAAAGAATAACATTCATAAATGAGCAACAATATAACAACGATTTCCTTTACCAAAATTATATATAAAGTTACTCAAGCCATCATATGGGTGTCGCCTGAAAGAATCATAATACAAGTAGGGGACTCAACTCCATCCAACAAGTCAAACCTCATAATCATCTCAAACTAGGGGTCTCGCCTCACCCGACAAAATTTCAAGGCTTGGGTCCGTTCATCCTACAGCCAAGCAAAATGAGCTAAGGGTCCTCTCACCCCATAGCAAATTTATAGTGTTAAAGGTCTTCTCACCCATTGCAAAATTGAAACAATTGGCATCATCTAATCTATCATATCATTGTATCTATTATATGCATATAGGCTGTTATATATCACCGCTAACAGCATTACAATGTTCTAACACATGACACGTCATGAACATTTAAAATATAAAACTAGTTTAAAATATCATAATCAAATATGATCAATAGAAAAAATACTTCACATTTCTTAATTCTCATAATAAAATTCGAAATCCATCATTAGGTAACTTTCATAAATGACAACTTAATAGGTTACAAAGTAATAAGACCTTAGCATACAATTAAACTATATCCCAACCCCCCAATTTCAAAGTATGTTAATTTGTAAGACGAAAATGGCATTATTGATGGTTTAAAAAAATCTACTATATGTCTCCATGAATTTATTCATTGACTTTGGCAGTAGATCTAGAAACATTAGCACTGGTAGTTGTTTTGTGTTTTCTTGTATGTGTCTCTATTTTCTTGAGGTTATTGTAGAATTTTGAGATAGGATTTGGCAGTTTATTGTTAACCTTTTGAGCTTTGATACTATGATTGATTGAGGAGAAGTCTTTTAAAGTCAGTGAATTACCACGTAAACGTCATGTCACAAATCAACAGTTGTGTAAACTACAAATTTATGATTCCTCCTTTGTATGAATGTCTTAGTTCCTAACCCAGTCAGTTAACTTATGTTTGTCCTGCGTTTTTCTTAATGCTTGTAGTCAGATCATGGATTTGGATACATGAATATGGGAAAGGATGTATAGATTTATGAAATTGATCTAATTAATGTTTAACAATTTTGCATTATAAACTTGCTTTTGGACTATTTGCATAGTTTATCAATACAATTAAGCATATTAACAGAAATGAAGAACAACAAATGAGTGTTCACTTTTGTTGGGACTTTTGTTGGGTGTGTTCTGTTGAGAGCTCTGCATTCCTTCTATTTTTTTCATTTGCTTTGATAGTCAGGAATATGGAAATATGTTTGCCCCAATGATTTATTGTGTTATGTTTTGATGATGACAAATACATTACAAAAAGGATTAAGAATATGCTACATATGTTTTTGATGAGCTATATTAGATAAAGCATGATTATATGTTATCTTGTTATTCTTATTATATGAATCATGCATTGAATTATGTGTAGCATCATTTATATAATATATTCAATGTACTTGATAAGTGATATAATTAATTATTGGATATGTGTCTATATGTAAATCATATATGCATGAAAAACTTTATAAAGTTATATACATGTCAATCATGCATATTGAGTTATGGATTTAGACTAACCATGATTTTCAAGTGAGTTATGCTTTGTAAGATAGTTCAAGTATTAAGAAAGTGAAAGATCTTATTTATGCTCAACTCAAGAAGGAGGAGAATGAAGAGACAAACCAAGCATTTAGAAGATTTGAAGAGAAGAAATCTTAGAAGCTTGAAGTGCATCAAGAAGCTTATAGACTCAAAAGGGTATACTTTCTCTTATAGGCTATTCTCCTTTGTAAGGATAGAGATTTTACATGAAGAGAGTTCAAATATCTTTTTTCAATCTTGATAAATGTTTTTAACATGGTAAAATGCCCAACAAACAAGTTTTGAGAAGTTAGTCTTAGTGGTATTTCAAAATATGAAAAATAGTCAAATCTGAATTTTGAAAGCTGACCTATGATCACTAATTTTATAATAACTTTCAAAATAATTTGAGTTTTGATCTGAAACTTATTTCATATGAAAGTAGACTCAAAAAGCCTTTCAACGCATGTTCATTTGCTTAATTTCGATAAAAAACGAAGAAGTTATGACATTTTTAAAAGACTACTTTCTCGAGAGGAATTGTAGTTGACTACACAAGATTTGTAGTCGACTACAAGACTTTGAAAAGCTGACCTATGGTTACTATTTTTATCTTAACTTTTAAAATACTTTGAGTTTTGATCTGAAACTTATCTCATATGAAAGTACACTCAAAAAGCTTTTCAACGCATGGTCATTTGCTTAAATTGGTTAAGAAACAAAGAAGTTATGATCATTTAAAAATGACTACTTTCACGAGTGGAATTGTAGTCGACTACACAAAACTTGTAGTAGACTACAAGACCACCAGAAATGGATTGTAGTTGACTACAAGACCTTGTAGTCGACTACAAAGTGTTAAACTTCAAAAATTACTTTCTAGAGAGGACTGGTAGTCGACTACAAGGTATATGTAGTTGACTACAAAGTGCCAGAATAGCTTGTAATGGCTATAAACGGCTAGATTTTGAAAGTAATGATTTTAAAACACCACCAAATGCTATTTTATCACTTGAGTTATTAATACATACCAAGATTGAAGCATTTACAAGAGAAAAACTCATATTTTTCATATGATTACACTTGATCAATCTTTCTCTTATCAAAATCAAGATTTGAACTCTCATTGTTATAATCTTTCTATCCATTAGTTCTTCAAGTTGTATTATCTACTCTTTAAGAGAGGTTATCATTTTCTATCAATCATATATACTTGTAAGAGGGTGAATAATCCTTCAAAAGAGTTCAAGGGTAGATTTCCCTTGAAGAGAAAAGAAAGAAACTCAAGCATAAGGGTAGAGGATCCCAAAGTGTGAGGAGTGCTCTGTTTTTTGTAAAGGTTTCTCAAGCACCTAAGTTACAAGCTTGAAGAATAGTGGAAACCTCAAGTGGATGATCTTGGGGCTGGATGTAGATCACAAGAAGTGATTGAACTAGTAAAATATTGTTTGTACTTTCTTGTCCCTTACTCTCTTTACATTCTAGCAATTTACATTTAACTACTTATTTGTTAAATTCTCATGATTGCTATAATTGTTGATCTATTGCATATCTTGTGATATTTATACTTAGATCATTAGAACTTGATATATATCTTGTTTGCTTGATTTATATTTACATTTAAGCTATACTCAAGCTATCTACATTGATTGACAAATCAACATACAAGTAAGGCATTCATTTAAAACTCAATTTGCTCACAGAAGCAAATTGCAGTATACTAGAATAAAAGTGTAGTCTACTACAAGACTACTAAAAACTCAAAATTAGTGTTTTATTTGTTGATCTTGCAAAACCACTTTCAGAGGTTTATTGTAGTTGACTACACACTACTTGTAGTCTACTACAAGGTTTCAACTAAGTGATTTTCTATCTTGGTTTATTTCCCACTAGTCTCAAATTAATCACACTATAATTTACATTGTTCTATATACTTATATGTGATTGATATTATGCATTATATGAATTGTTAGTAATATGAATGCATAAATTGTTGTGAAATATATTTATTCTGTTGCATGTATTGATTGGGTGCATCAAAATGCACAATTGCACAAAATTGAATTAAAATTTGTGATCACCCAATTCATTCCCCCTCTTGTGTGATGGTTGCCCTTGGCTAACAAGGAAATCCTTATATCAAGAATTATTGCAGTGATAAAAATTGGTAAAAATAATTTAGCAGTTAGGGGGGGGGGGTGGGATGAAAAGATCTATCAAGAAAGCAATGGAAATTTTTTAAGTCTAATTGAAATGATCGTAGAGTTTGATCGAGTGATACAAAAACATATTCAACACATTAAACATGATGAAATTCATAATCATTACCTTGGACATAATATATAAAATGAATGCTAGCAAGTGAAATTAAAATAAAATTATTGAAAAAATAAAGAAACAAAATATTTTTAATCATACTTGATTGAACTTGAGATACAAGTCATCAAGTATGTCTTTCATATTGCAAAATGTTATTCATCAACTCCAATAAAAATTACATAACTTATTTTTAGAGTTTTGAAAATTAGATGATACAGGTGGAAAAGGTAATTTTGAAGTTATTGTGGATGAAATAAAAGTATCGGACTTGATATTGAAAACTTAATTAAGAGGACAAGGATATGATAACCGATCAAATATGAAGGGGAAACACCAAAGAGTGCAGAAAAGACTTATAGATATAAATCCAAGATCATTTTATACACCATGTGGTTGTCATAATCTAAATTTGGTACTTTGTGAGATGGCTAATTCTTGTAATAAAGCTAAATCATTTTTTGGAGTGGTACAATGTATATATTCACACTATTTTCTTCTTTTACTAAACGATGAAAATGTTTTAAAAGATATTATACACAATCTAACTCTTAAACCATTGCCACAAAAAGTGTTCAAGTAATAAGATTTCAAACTCCACAAATAAGAGATGCTTTAATTAAAATTAGTAAAAGTTAGTGAAGATCCGAAAACTAAAAGTGGTGCGAACTACTTATCAACATATGTGCTTGAAAATTTTAAGTTTGATTGGGCACGACTATGTGGTATGATGTATTGTTTGCTATTAATTCAGTTAGCAAAAACTTACAATCAAAAGATATGCATATTGATGTTTCTATAGATCAACTACAAAATCTTCTTTCTTTTTTTTTTTTCAAAATATAGAGAAGGATTTGCAGCTGTTATGATTTCTGCTAAAGAAATTGCATTTGAAATGAATATAGAACCTGCATTTCTTGATAAACGTGTCATACATAGAAAGAAATTATTTGATAAGAATGTTGATAACAAAATAACAAAGTTTCTTGAAGAATCTTTTAGAATTGATTATTTCTTATACATAGTAGACCAAGTCATTTTTTTCATTTCAAAGAAGATTTGAATAATTAAAAATGTATGAAAATATTTTTGGTTTCCTATTTAGTGGTAAAAAAAAATTGAGATAAAAAAACGCTACTTTAATCTTCAATGTTCCTGAAAACATAATAGTTACTCTGATATTGATGGTTATATTTATTTTTGGAATTGAAAGTTCTAAGAGAAATCGTACAACTAGATCAAGATAATACTTCAATTAACACTACAAGAAACCTTAAATTGTTATGAAAATTTGTGACATAAATATCGTCATCATAATTGCGGCAAAAATAGTGACAAATTTTCATTCCAAATTATTTTAAAAAAATATATTGAAGACTTTGTGAAGGAAATAGTTTTTCATCGCCATTTCCATCACTATTTTTCGCGAAAAATTCCCACACTAATTGTTGTGATGAAAGTTGCGACGGATTAAATATTTAAAATAATTTAATTAAAGTTAAAAACTTATTAAAAGTAATTAATTTCGGTCACAATAGCATCAAAAATTGAAACGAAACATATTTAAAAATATTTTTTAAAATTAAGAAATAAAAAATATTTATTTTCTATCACAATTTTCAATGCAATTGTGATGGAATAAATGTTAAGATACTTTTTAATTAATTTTTTTAAAAAATATTCATCATCACAAAAATGCTCGTGTTAAGAATGTTACATTTAAATATTAAATATTTATTTTAAATTTTAAAATAATAATAACATTTTGTCTCAAAATCCTTCACAAAAATATTAACTTACGTCACTTTGAATTTGCAACGAGAAAAATATTGATGAATTTTTTTCGCCACAATTTCTGTCTCAAAATAAAGTGATGAAATTTTTCATGTAGGCAATATATGTATTTGGAAAAGAATCAAGTCATTTTATGTGATTGAGTATGTTCACTACAAGAAAAAATTCAAACAGTGATGGAAGATTTCGTCGTGTATATAATGTTAAAGGTTCTTGTGACTGTTGCTTCAGTCAAAAGATGTTTTACAAAGTTAAAATTAATAAAATCTTATCTAAGATTAACAATGTCAAAAGAAAGATTAAATGAATCTGTTATATCATCAAATTGAAAAAGAAATGTTAGAAGAAGTTGATTATAAAAATTTAATTAGTAATTTTGCATATCAAAAAGATAGAAAAATAAATTTTAAATAAAATTTTATGAAATGAATTAAAAGTCTCATATTAAAGTTTAACTTTATGCTATCAACTCTCTTGGGCTGTCCCTAAATTTGATACATTGTCAAGATAAAGTTTTATATATTATCATTCAATAATGTGTTAGCACATTATTAAAAGAGTTAAAACTTCTTAGTTAGTAGTTGTAATAGTTAAACATTTATTAATAGTTGGTTTTAAAATAAATATTTGAAAGTTTATTTAATATAATCGGCAATTAATGAATACTTGCCAAATTACTCAGGGTACCGGACCTAAGAAAAAAGATGGGTATTAGAGTAACCCCTTTAGCAATACATGATTGAATGACAGTGTAAAGAAGTTTTACGCTCACAGTGGATCAAAGTTAAATCCTTAACATAATCCTCATTTCTAATTATTAACTTAATCCCTTAAGAACAATAAGTAACTAACATCCATTTGATTATCACTATATTTCTCATTGCCAACTAATCTTGGCTTACTCCTTTAATTAGTTAATTCAAATTTTACTGAAATTTATGGGATTTCACAATTTACATTTTTCTCAAAAGAAATTATGCATTATTATTTTAATCTTGGCATCGTGAAAGAGTCAAACTAAGCAAATGCCTAGATCACAAAACATAATTGGACTAAAGAAGATGATGATGTGCTAATTGTATATCTCATAGATTTTAAAATTGAGGAAAAATTTATTGATGATAATAAATTTAAGAATAGTCACTTGATTGCTTTAAAGGATATGATAGAGAAGTAATTTGGTTGCGAAATTAAAGGTGTACCCATATACAATCGTAGCTGGACCAAAGTGTATGATATGATATATGAAGTAAACACTACTAGGTTTGGTTTAGGATAATGTGAAAAAAAGTGTTTTATAGCTGATAAGGATGGTTGGGTTGCTTACATGATATTCTTTCACAAAAATTGAATATGCACTAGCCCTATGCTTGATTTGCGAGAAAGAAGATAAGGAGGTAAGCAGAAACAAAAGAAGAAAGAAGATAAGGATGAAAGAAAATTTTAAAATTTGAACTACTCTCTCATTTGGATGAAGAGAGAAGTAAAAGAAGAAAGAAAACTCTAGAAATTATAAAAATTCTCTTCTCTTCTGTTTTCTTTCCTTAGCTTAACAGAACAGAATTGGAAGAGAAGAAGAAAAGGATATGCAAAGATTATGAATATGAAGTAACCCGTCAAAGACGAGAAGCTTGCCACTAGTTCTCTTAACATACCGGGTGATTAGGTTAAGGATAGGTGCAAAAAAGTATTTTAGTTTCTTCCCTTTTTTTGGCTTGTAATGGTTATGAAAATTATCAAAAGAAATTTAATTATATGTATGAAATTCATGAATAAAAACATATTGAGTGAGGGGATCACCTCAGCTTTATCTCATGTTTTGGTCTGTCACACTTATTAGCTTTTTGTATACATATTGCAATAATAAGGATGATATATAATGGTTTCTTTTAGAGTATGTTTAGATGGAAGTGTTTGGAATGGAAGGGAAATGGCTAATTTTTTTCATTTTACGTAAACATTTCCCTAATTTGAGGATTTTTTTTAAAAATATAAAAAAATAAAATAAAAAATTATCATGTAACTTTCCAATTACCACTTATTATTTTTATAAACATTTTATAATTGTTGCATTTTAGATTTGAAAAATTACCCATTATCTCATTTTTCCTCCAAACTCTTCTATTCAAACATACCATGTCAGTGCATAAATAATGTAGATGTCCCGTCATAAATCATGCTAGTGGGATTTGCTAAGAACATGACAATAATTTTGGGGTGTTAAAAATAGTGAGAGGGTTTTTAATAGACATTTTGATATATTTGTTTTATTCTTTATTGTTTGTCAATTTGGTGTAGTGTGGGTGGTGGCTTACTTACGAGTTCCATTGAGGAAGGAAAGAACAGCAACTGAAAAAGTAAGGATTTGTCATGGTTGTTTGGACTCTCTGTTGTGCTCCTCTATTCCAGAATTGTTGAGCAGCTATTTTATTTTTCTTCTTGTAGAAATATTAGTTCTAACTTTTAATATATATATATATATTAGAGATATTTTGTTGTCTAAGGAGAATCCTCGCTTGTGTACATGGCTTATCTTGTTATTTTGTTCATCGTCTTAATTGAGTTCCTTGTGTTGTGGACCGTTTGATTTAAATATGTATGCATACTGTTGAACAGGTTAAGGATGTATTATGTAATATCGAATGACTGTATATTGGTTGAATATATGAAAACTGAATTTTGGTGAAGTGGTTGTATTTTTTATATGTCCTAGTTTTAGGGACTTCTCTTTTAGACACCTTGGCTGCCATTCTAGCTATATCTGCATAACTTGCCACCGCTAGCCCATAATCCTCCTCAAGCTTCTTTGCATCTCTGGAGATACCTATATATTTGGATTGTAAAGGGCTTTGTAGAGAGATTTTGGATCTGAGGAAGCAAGGTAGAGTTGGAAGATGAGACAACAGCTCTTGATGTAGAGATGAATAATACAGAGATGTATAATGGCAACTGGGTTCTGATCCCCACTAGTAAAACTACCTTACAGCGATGGCAGCAGGGGACAAGAAGATGGTCTTTGATCCATGTACTAGCTATCTTGGGAGGGGAAGTGACAACGGTTGGGACAACACAACCATAAATGGTAACTACATACATAGTTATCTAGTTCGCCCGGACTTCAAACCAATTCCTGCATACCAATTCGTGGTACTTCAAGTGTAAAGAAGGTATTGAGATCATAATTTTAAGAAATGACGCACCACGCAAACCAAAAAGTATTGCGAACCTAGTAACTATGACATAGCAATGATACGAGCTTTTACAGTTGCACAGTACATCAATGTCAAATGCCATGATTGCTATTCAGCAAGAGGAGTTGAGGATAAGAGAGGACTTGATAATGTGGAACTTAGGAAGGTGGCGAAGCTGGAATAGTTGAAGGAGTCAATAACTTTGGAAGAAAAGTTAGGATATGCATTTGGGGGGCTTGGAAGTGGCAGGCAAAAGTAGGTTAGGAAAGGAGTAGTGAGAGAAGAGCAAAAGTGGTTCTGAAAGAGGATCAAGCAACTTCTCCTATAAAGATAAAAAAAAAAGGCCAAATAAAGGTAAAGCAAAGGAGAGGATGTGTGGGGTGGGGACTGGTTAATTTGCTGTCTTTGCCACACCACACATCAGGACATGTCAAACTGTTTGTTCTGTTTTGATAATGAACTGCATATGGTTCTTTCGCTTATTGGAATGCTTGAGGGGAAAGATTGATTGATATTATTGTGTCCCTAAGTTTAAACATTATATATTTTGTGATTAACTATTTACTAGAAAGGAGGGTTGAATTGAATATGTAATTTAGTGAACCATCTTGGATTTATATTTGTATTGGTAGTTAAATTGTTAATGGCTCATCAGAAAACATAGTAACAAGTAGAAATGTTTACATACAAATGAGAAAAAAAAATTGAGAAATGATAAAGATAAAAAATAGGAGATAGTGTTAAATGGATAATAACAAATAGGAGAAAGATAAGAAAATTAAACAGGGTTTTCCCATAACCCAATTTATTCAATTTCTTTAGGACAGCTAACATATCCAAACCTAGCCAATAAATCGCTGAATTATCAAAATTCGAATCCCCCAAAACCTTGGCATTTGATTGACTTCCATCATTGAAGAGGAAAATTGGAATCCTAGAACAATAGTGTAATTAGGCAAAGTTGTGGCCTTTCACCTTTGAAATCATTTCTGCATTATTCACAAGAAAGCAGCTTTAAACTCATGATTGGCCAAAGAATTATTTTCGCAGATCTAGCACTAATTATTGATTCCAAATACCCATTTGGATCGTTCTAATAGAATCCGTATTGATGAGAGTTTTTTTTTTTACACTATCTTTTGCAAAATGTCAATTTTTTGGCATTAACTCATAAATTTTTGTAATTTTTTTAACAATTGTGTAAAAGTTGATTTAAAAAATTTGTAAATTTTCACTCTGCAATGTTTCTCAAGCTAGAGAAGTCCCATTTATACTAGATAGAAATGCCATCATAAAAATTATCACTATTATCTCAAACAAATAATTAAAACAAATGCTATTAATTACAATGCAATTAATGAACAGCTCACTTAAATTTTCAAGTACATAAAGCACGTTAAATACAGATGCTATTAATTACAAAGCAATTAGCATCACACTTAGTATCCATGCCATCAACGCAAAATAGACACAAAATCATATAATCCTCAATCTATTTGTAGAGGCAAGCACAATATATGGTGACAAACAGGGCTTCAAACATATTCAACCAAATTCAGTTACCTACCAAAGTTCTACATTGTTTAAGATGTCCACTTGCCAGAAATCAGTCCCTTTCCCAACTTATAGGAGTAATAAGCATCAGCACAAGCATACTGCACTTGAGCACAAGTAAGTTCCTTGACTTCCCAGTTACTCATAGTAACATGCTTTGGCTTGTCCATCTCTTCCCCAGTAAGAATCTCCACCAAAGTCTTCAACCCTGCTCTTTTAAACTCCTTTTGATCTAACTCCTCTGCTGCCATTCCAGCAATATCTGCATAATATGCTACCTCTAACCCATAATCTTCATCAAGCTTCTTTGCATCTCCTGATATTTTCACCCCTGTGTAAGTTATGTTTGGGTTATCAAGGGCCTTGTAGAGAGATTTTGGAATAGTGGAAGCTTGGTAGAGTTGATAGATGAGGCAACAGTTCCTGATGCAGAGCTGTATGATGGCAACTGGGTTCTGAACCCCACGAGTAAAACTTGGACGCCATTCAATGTCAAGGCCAACAACTTTCCGGTGATGGCTGCAGGGTGCTTCTAGATGGTCTTTGATCCATGAAGAAAGCACGGTGGCAGATGAGGTGACTGTGGTTATGATGACACGGCTGTGAATAGTGACTGCATACATGATCTTTGATGATCTTTTAGAGGTAGACAGTTTCTCAATGTAAATTCCCATTACTGCTATAGAGCAAGAGAAGCTAAGGGAGAAGGTGAGGAATGTTAATATGGCACTTGCAGGATTTGTGGAGGGTTGGAAAAGTTAAATTGCCAATAATTGTAGAGAAAGAAAGTTGGAAGAGAACTTGGTGGGGTAGTCAGAGGATAGTAGCTGATCAATCAATTTGAGACACTTATGTTAGCTTTGTATTAGGCATTATTAGAGGTTTATTGTGCCCAATATTAGTACTTTAGATGAGTTTAATGTTGTTGGGCTTCATTGGGCTTTAATGCAAATATTGAATAATTTTCGGATTTTGATGCATTTTGACCTTTCTTCCTTGGTTAGGTCATAACTTGGGACTCGGTGATCCAATTGAGGTGATCTTGGTGTCTTTGGAAAGCTAAGACAATGCTCTACAAGTTTCATGAAGAACTCAAGAGCTGGATCGGAATGCTAAGGGTCCAAAATTTCCCTGCAATGCAGAGTGGGTTTGTTGTCACGGAACCATCTGGGCAGTATGTACATATTGGACTATATAGTGGGTTATAGGCCTCCTCTTGGGCTGAAACTTGGTCACTTGAAAGATAAGACCCATATCTCCAACTTCAATGAAGACCATTTTGTCAATAGATGTCGTTTTAGGCATGCTTCAGAAGCTACAAGTTGGTCTGAAGTTGGAAACACGTTCTTCCAACCTAACTTGAGGTAGGTGAAGTGTTTTTGGCATTTCTGGAGTTCTAAAAGTCCAAATGACATGATTCAAATTGGAGATTTTCAAGGAGACAACTGGCTACAACTTTGATGAAGACATCCAAGCCAAAATACACCGTCTAGGTGATGAATTTGAAGCCAGAAGTCGGATAAGAGTTGTTGACTAAAAGCCACCAACCATACACCAACCCACCTACCATGCACCAACCCACCAACCATGCATCAAGCTTCCATTTTTGACAAATTTCAGATTCTTATAGCTTGTATTCAGATTATGTACATGTACAAATTGGCTTCTAGGATTAGTATAAATAGACCCAACCTCTTTGTATTAGAGGCATTCAATTTAGAAGTAAGTTTCAAGAAAGTTTAAGTATTTGTGAGAGTTTTCTTTCTCTTCTTCTTCATTCTCTTTGCAATTTCGTTTTTGTTCTTTAAATTCTGAGTTCTTCCTTCCCATCCATGGAAGGCTAGGCTCTCATAATCAATCCAAGGGATTAGCCATCTTGTTGTTTAATTTGGAGATCTTGTTTTGCTTGTTCATATTGCTTAATTGTTATTCAAGTTTCTCTTCTTCCTCTTTTGATTCTTATCTAGATTAAATTGCTTAATTTGATTTAGATGTTGATATGGTAGTAGCTTTATTATCATGTATTCAAAGAGGATCACAAAGATTAAACAATATATTAAAGCTTTTTGATAGATTGTTTAGCTTGGTTAAATTCTAGATCTTAAGTTAATCTATGTTGGATGGTGCTTACTTTATCTAACCTTGGTTAATCAAATCCTAGATGCTTATCTAGTAAAGAATTCTTGGATCATGTTAAGGCTTCTTGATGTGATCTAAGGCCAAGAACTTGGTTAGCAATTAAGTGAATTCCTTGTGATCAATGATGAGTTAAACTTAAGATCGGTAAATTTCCTTGGATTGGTTGTTTCTTTATATTTGTTTACAACTTTGAATCTCCTACTTTTATTAATCTTGTTAATCAACAACAAAACCCCCCCTTTTCTAAGTATCTTGATCTAATTAAATCTTTGTTTTTGGATCCTTGAGAGACGATTCGGTTCATTCTCTATACTACAAATTAGTTTGTGAACCGGTTATTTTATTTGATAGGTCTCGACATCCTCTTGTCAAATTTGGCGCCGTTGCCGGGGATCCAAGGCAACTATTTGATCATTTCAAGATCCCATCTAACTCTAACAAATGTGTTTGTTTTGTTTTTGAAGCTTTTTCAAGTGGGATTCGGCAAAATTTGGATAAAGGGCGTTGTGTCAAGAATTTTGGTTCGTGCATCTCAGATTGATCTGAATTTTGGTACACAAATGGAAAATATTATTCTGAGAAAGGCTCACTGTATACAGTGAGGTCACCCTTATTTTTGCCAAATTCCATCGTTTAGACCACTTTTTCAATTTTTTAAGATTTTTTATTATTTTGTTGGATAGCATTTTTGTGTAGATTTTATCCTGTGGTGGTTCCATAATTTTTAAAATTCATTTGATACTGTTTTTATTTTTGTTTAATTTTTTGGAGTATTTGTTTTTGGAATTTTTAGTGTTTTAGTTGTTATTGCTTTTCTAATACCTTCTTATGAACTGCATGCTGTATGACTAGATCTGATCCTGGTACCTTGCATTCATTTGATCCCGAAATTGATAGAACATTTCATACACTTCATAGAATTCATAGAATTTGGTAGTAGCATTCATAGAGCTAATAGAATTACTTACGGAATTGGGCTTGAACTTGACATTGCACCTAATCTTGTTGACTCTTTTAATCCTGTTGAGTCGCTTCATTAGTACTTACGTATGCGATCTTGAGTCCGTTGATTTTACTATGGTGACTATAACAATAGGACCCTTAAGGAATTGGTCGCACTGATGTGAATTATCAACCTTTGTGCATTCAATATCCTCGAACTTAATGTTGATTTTGAGTTGAAATGCGGATTGATACACTTGCCGCCCAAGTTTCATGGTCTTGCGGTGAAGATCCACATAAGCATTTGAAGGAGTTCCATGTTGTCTGCTCCACCATGAAACCTCATGGAATAGTGAAGATCACATCAAGCTAAGGGCCTTTCCTTTCTCTTTGGATGGTCTTGCTAAGGATTGGTTGTATTACTTACAACTGCCGCCATCACTTCTTGGAATGACATGAAAAGATTATTTACGGAAAAGTTCTTTCTGCATCAAGAACTCGCTGCAATAAGGAAAGATATTTGTGGCATAAGGCAAATCGGTGGTGAAACTCTCCATGAGTATTGGGAGAGATTCAATAAATTATGCTCAAGCTGCCCACACCATCAAATTAGTGATCAACTGCTGATCCAATACTTCTATGAAGGACTGATGCCAATGGAAAGGAGTATGATTGATGCTGCAAGTGGTGGAGCATTGGTAGATAAAACTCCATGTCTTTGCCGAGAAACTTAATTGCAAACATGGCAAGAAATTCTCAAACAATTTGGTACTCGAATGGAGTCTTTGCAACCGAGAATAGTCAATGAAGTTAATACCTCTTCACATGTTGATCAACAAAGGGTGGAACATAGATTGGATGAGCTCACTTCTTTGGTTAGACAAATGGCAATAGGACAACCACGAACCACGTGTGCAAACCCCTGCAAGAGTTTGTAGCATATGTTCTAGTTCCTCTCATCCTCTGATTCATGCCCCACATTGCAAGATGATTACGAGTTTCAAGACCAACTGCGGGTCGCACTGGTATATTTCCGGGAAGCCACAATTCCATCAAGAACAACAACAGAAATATGATCCATTCTCCAACACTTACAACCCTGGTGGAGGGACCATCCCAATCTGAGATATGGGAATGCATCAAATCGGCCACAAAACCAAGATAGACCACCATTCCAAAGACAAGCAAGGACAAATCGCTTCACCACATGCTTGGACCAAGTAGACCACCATTCCAAAGAAGAAGGTCCTGTAGCCACAAAATCGAGCCCTCATTGGAGGATTTGGTGAAACAATTGGCCACCAATAACATCCAGTTTCAACAGAACTGAAACCACCATTCGTAACTTGGAGACTCAAATTGGTCAACTTGCCACATCAATTCATGAATTAAAGTCACGGGGTTCTCGCCAATTACCCTCTCAAACCACTCCAAATCCTAGAGGCAATGTTAGTGCTATAGCTTTACGCAGTTGGTAAGCAAATCAATGGACCAAAGGCAAAGAAATACTTCCAGATTCTACCCTTGGCCCGTGAGAAACAAGATTCTACAAAGAACTTCAAGTTCTGCGGCTAATTCAGATGTCAGAGGCAGATTCAAGAAGAAATGATCCTACAACGGCCAAGCGAGAAAATTGGATCAAATTAGCATTGACGTAAAATTCAAGATGTTAAAAGTGAGCATCCAAAAGTCGAGTTCCAACATTCCTCTTCCTTTTCCCAACCGAATGATACAAATTGAGGCATATGGTTGAAACCGACTTGGATAAGGAAATTATGGAGACTTTTCGTAAGGTTGAGGTGAATATACCTCTCTTGGAGGCAATTAAACAAATCCCCAAGTATGCCAAGTTCTTGAAAGAGATGTGCACCCATAAGAGGAAGCTAAAGGGCACTGAAAAAGTGAGTATGGGAGAAATGTCTCTGCTTTGATTCAGCCCAACTGCCTCCCAAATGCAAGGATCCGTGCACTTTTACCATCCCTTGCACCATAGGGCACCAACAGCTCACTCATGCCTTGCTAGACTTGGGAGCCTCCATCAATGTAATGCCAAAGTCGCTTTACACTTCCTTGCATATGGGAGAGCTAAAGCCTACCGGCATTGTCATTCGCTTAGCAAACCTGAGCACCGCACAACCCGCAGGAGTGTTGGAGGACGTTAAGTTCTGGTACATAATTTAATATTCCCACTGATTTTTATGTGTTGAATATGGAAGATGAATCGCCTCTTCCCCACCCCATTGATCTTAGGTAGGCCATTTTTGAAAAACTCGCTAAAACTAAGATTGATGTGCATGTCAGTACCACTTTCCATGGAATTTGGTGATGATATCATTCAGTTTAACATTTTTGATGCCATGAAATACCCTTTAGAGGATCATTCTGCTTTTTCATTTTGATGTCATTGATTCTTGGTTGATGATATACATGCCGATATGTTGGCGTAGTTTCGAAATTGTAGGATACACCGATAGCATAGCTTGTGATACTTGTTCGCCCGCTTGGACTTTTTGGTTGTAAACCCACTACAATGTGTGCACTGTCTTTGAGATTTCTACATACTTATCATGTGCTGTTGTTAATTCTGCTGACATTGATGATTCTGTTTCTGTTATTAATGGCAATGATGTTGTTATGAATGATGTTATCATTCATCCTGCTGCTAAGTGTGATTCTTTTGATTCCATAGGATATGATGATGTTGTTTTGCAAGATTGTGCACAACTTGCAGTGTACAGTGAAATCTTGAGAATTTAGCGATTTAGTTTTGCCAAAACTAGTACCGCTACCCAAAGAACCACCCTCCATTGAACTTAAGCCCTTGCCCGAGCATTTGAAGTATGCATTCTTGGAAGAGGATGAGAAGCTCCCGGTGATAATGGCCAAACACCTCCAACCTGAGCAAGAAACCAGATTATTGGAAGTCTTGAAGCAACACAAAAGGGCAATTGGTTGGACACTTGCAGACATTCCTGGTATTAACCCCTCCACATGCATGCACAGGATATTACTTGAGGAGGAAACTAAACCAGTGAGACAACCCCAGAGGAGACTGAATCCTCTCATTCTAGATGTGGTGAAAAAAGAAGTGACCAAGCTACTGCAGGCTGGCATTATCTATCCCATCTCTGACAGCAAGTGGGTGAGCCCTTGCAAGTAGTTCCAAAGAAATCCGGTGATCGTTGTGGCCAACCGTAAGAATGAGCTCATTCCAACCCAAGTGCAGAATAGCTGAGAGTCTGCATTGACTACAGACGTCTCAACCAAGCCACTCGGAAAGATCATTACCCCCTTCCGTTCATTGATCAGATGCTGGAACGGTTGGCTGGTAAGTCCCATTACTGCTTTTTAGATGGCTACACTGGATACTTCCAAATCCACATTGCACCGGAGGATCAGGAGAAGACCACATTTACTTGTCCCTTCGGCACCTTTGCTTACAGGACGGATGCCCTTCGGCCTCCGCAATGCCCCGGTACCTTCCAACGGTGCATGGTGAGCATATTTTCTCGATTTCTTAGAGGAATGCATGGAGGTATTTATGGATGACTTTACCTGTCTATGGTTCTTCTTTTGATTCATGTTTAGCCACCTATCTAGAGTAATCGCAAAGATGCATTGAGACTAACCTTGTGCTAAATTTTGAGAAATGCCATTTTATGGTAGAACAGGTATAGTTTTAGGCCATGTAGTATCCAAGAAGGGCATTGAGGTAGATCCCGCCAAGATTGATGTAATTACTTGTCTATCATACCCCACATGCGTGCGTGGAAGTGCGTTCTTTTCTTGGTCATGCAGGTTTCTACAGCGCTTCATTGCCGACTTCAAGAAGATTGCTCTTCCACTTTCCCGCCATCGCAGAAAGATGTGGAGTTCAATTTTGATGACAAGTGCAAGGCAATTTTCAACCACTTGAAGCAGGCCTTGACTAGTACCCCTATCATCCACCCACCGACCGACATTGCCATTTGAGTTAATGTGTGATGCTTCTAACTATGCAAGAGGGAGCAGCCTTGGCACGCAGAGTGGGGAAAGCTTCTCATGTGATATACTATGCTTCCGTAACTCTAGATGCCGCTGTGCCAACTATACCACAACCGAAAAAGAACTTTTAGCCATTGTTTTTGCTTTGGATAAGTTTAGATCATATTTGCTTGGTTCTAAGGTTGTTGTGTTTACCGATCATGCACTAAGTTCCTTTTGAAGAAGCCGATGCAAAACCCCGACTAATAAGATGGATGCTACCGCTCCAAGAGTTTCACATAGAGATCCGTGACAAGAGTGGAGCAGAGAATCTAGTGGCGCATCATTTGAGCCGCATTGAAAGGGCTTCGCATCCCTTCCCTGTACGGGACTCCTTCCCGGATGAGCAAATTATGCACCGCAAGGTAAGAACACCTTCCCTTGGTTTGTCGATATGGTGAATTTCTTGGTTGCTCTGATTTTCCCTCACATTTCACTCGTGCACAAATTTATAAACTTAAGAGTGAATCAAAATATTATGTGTGGGATGATCCATATCTCGTGGCGATTTTGTAGTGACCAAATTATTAGGCGATGTGTGCCTAATCAAGAGTTTCATTCTGTTCTTAGCTTTTGTCATGCATTTGCATGTGGTGGACATTTTGGGCCTCAACGTCTGCCTAGGAAAGTTTTAGACTACTGGTTTATATTGGCCTACCTTGTTTCATGATGCATATTTGTTCTGTAAGTCTTGTGAACAAAGGTCGAGAACAGGAACATTTCTCGCAGGAATGAGATGCCCCAAAGAACCTCTACTATATTTTGAAATCTTTGACGTATGGGGTATTGATTTCATGGGAAATTTTCCTGTATCCATTGTTTATTTTTACATTTTGATAGATGTTGATAATGAATCAAAATGGGTGGAGACTAAAGCCACTCCTGACCGATGATTCCAAAGTTGTTGTGGATTTTGTTAGATCACGCATTTTCTGCAGTTTGGAATCCCGAGAGCTATCATCGCTGATCAAGGCACCCATTTCTCAGAATCTGAGCATGGAGGGATTGATGAGGAAATATGGCGTGTTGCATAAAGTTTCTACACCTTACCATCCCTGCACTAATGGTCAAGCCGAGGTCTCCAATAGAGAGATCAAGCGCATACTTGAAAACAAGTCCAACCTAATCGGAAGGATTGGAGCATGAGGCTTGAGGATGCTCTTTGGGCTTACCGGACCGCTTACAAAACTCCAATCGGGATGTCTCCATATCGGATAGTCTATGGTAAGGCATGCCACTTACCAGTAGAAATTGAGCACAAAGCATATTGGGTTGTGAAGCAATGCAACATGAATTTGGCCGGAGCTGGCATAGAGCGGAAGTTGCAGTTACAGGAATTGGAAGAGATCTGCCTAGATGCCTATGAGAGCTCCCGACTCTACAAAGAAAAGACCAAAGCCTTCCATGATAAGTTTATTCTTCGGAAGGAGTTTTCATTGGGCAAAAAGTTCTCTTGTTTAATTCTCGCCTTAAGTTGATGCCTGGTAAATTAAGGTCTAGGTGGGACGGTCCGTTTGTTGTCACTAACATTTTTCCTCATGGTGCAGTGGAAATTAAGAGTGAAGCCACCAACAAAGTGTTCAAAGTTAATGGTCACCGCCTCAAAAATTTTTATGAAGGAGCTCAAGAGAACCTCGTGGAGGAAGTTCAACTGCAGGATACCCTCTACCATGATTGATCACTACTGTGTTGAAAAAAAAAAAAAAGAAGACAAAAAAAAAGAAGAAAAAAGAAAAGAAAAAGCCACGATTAATGTCAATTGCCAGAGATTGAATCATTATTGGGGAGGACCCATCGCTCATGCAAAATCTTCAATCACGCTGGCTAAGGACATTAAAAGTAGCGCTTCTTGGGCGGCATCCCAAGTTTTCTAACTCTTTCCTCTTTCTAACTTTGACTTATTTGTTGTCACAGGAATCGAGACAAAAATCTGCCAAGTGAGAAAATCTATCAAAGTTTGATTTTTCTGTCTTTATTTTGTTTGTTTTTCTTTGACAGATGATTTTTCACCTGTTAAATGGCGGATAACGGCATTCGTGAAAATCTTTTTCGGTCCCTTCAGCTACTCCACAAACACCGAAATCTGTACATAATTTTACTCAATTTTTTTCTCTCTCTTTCTTCTTTCTTTCGAAATGGATAATCGCCTTTTTAATCTCCGCAAGCAATTCCCTTCTCTCCTCAAAATGCTTTAACTAACATTTATTGTGCAAGGTTTGAGAGATTAAGGATGCTTATGCACAAAGGCATCCCTCAAGGATATACGCCGGTTGATCGAAGCAAAGGTCCGACTCAGAGGTGAATTTTCCGACGCTCTTGTTTCATATATGCCAGGGCTAGGAAAAGTTCATATGCAAAGAAGAGAAGAGCAAAAGGTTACTGGTCCGCTTATAAATGTGCAAGATGGACTGTAACACAAAATGCAAATCAATTGGAATGACGTCTATAAACCGAGATGATAAAATTAACTTCATAAAGGCTGGCATGAGTAAGGAGTCTTTAGATAACATTCTATTGACTCTTGAGACGCATCCTAGTGGAGATGTGCAGAGAGTACTTCTCGATTTATGGCCAATATTCCAAGATGAACATAAGCGTTATAGTCTCGGAATCGACTCAAAAGACCTCTGCTTGCCAATTTTAAGAAAATTGGATGGAAAGCCGACCATCGGCCCATAGAGAGCTTCAAGACGTTATCGACGTGAAACTGCAGGAAAATGTGAGCCACAATCACACCTCTTGTAAGTATTTTTTTTATTTTTTATTTTATTTTTTTTCCTGTTTATTAAAAAAAAATTAAAAAAAATTCAAAAAAAAAAAATTCAAAAAAAAAAAATTCAAAAAAAAAAAATTCAAAAAAAAAAAAATTCAAAAAAAAAAAAATAGCCGTATTTTTTTTGAAATATGCGTTGCATATTTTCAAACTTCTTCTGACACATATAGATTAGTCTTTTATCATTGTCATATAGCTATTATCATTGTTGTGCTTATTTTCAAACTTACCTGACACACGGATCTACCCCTCCTTTATAGGTGTAATTATTACCTTTGAGTTTTGATGCCTTTAAATAATGCACTTTGCTCTCTTCAGATCATTGATAAGGTGAGAGTACAAAAAAAAAAAAAAAAAAAAAAGAGAAAAAAATGGAAGTCACTTCAGTTCGTCGGATCAAGAGTGTTTGTGTCTTTTGTGGATCTAATCCTGGGAAAGATAAAGAGTTTGTAAATATTGCACACCATCTTGGTCGAGTGCTAGCTGAGAGAGAAATCCGTTTAGTTTATGGAGGAGGTAGTCTTGGGTTAATGGGTTGTGTAGCAACTCGCCGCACATTTAGGAGGTGGCAAAGTCCTTGGTGTCATTCCCAAACCTTTATCGACCAAAGAAGCCCATTGGAAAAACATTAGGGATGAAGTAATAGTATTTTGCATGCACCAACGCATGAACATTATGATCGCCAATGCTGATGCCTTTATTGCCCTACCTGGTGGTTTTGAAACTTTGGAAGAACTCTTTCAAATTACATCCTGTTCACAAAGAGAACTTTCACCAAAACCCATAGGTATATTAAATGTTAATGGTTTTTATGACGCTTTGTTTTGTTTTCTTGATCATGTCGTAGAAAAAGGTTCATCTCACAAGCGACACGTCAAAGTCTTGTAATCGCTACAACTCCCGAACAATAGCTCTATCAACTCAATGCATTTGTACCACAACGTGATCCAAAGAATGGCTCCACTGAATTGGGAACAAGGCAGCAGCAGCAGGAAAAAGCAAAAACTTGATTTGACTTTGTCTTTGTGAATTTTTGTTTTCTCTTATGGTTTTAGTTTTTTGTAATTTTTCTTATTTCAGGCCCGATTTGCAGTTTTCTGGTAAGACCTTCTACACTCTTCCTATCTTTATTTTGACATTGGGGACAATGTCTTTAATTAGTTGGGGGGAGGGATAGTTGACATTACCATGTACATAGTTTAGTTAAAAAAAAAAAACTAATCTTTATTGTTACTAACTTTTTAGATGTATGATGGCAGAGTAAGGAGTAGTTTTGCTCTTGAGACGCATCTTAACTTGCATTTCATAATAGGTCTTAAATCATCTTTGTTCTTGTATATATATTAAAAAAAAAAAAAAAAAAAAAAAACACACACACACACACACACACAATTTTGATCTTTTCAATTGATTTTGATACAAGCATGTGCTGAATCTGAGCTTAATTGATGATAAAAGTATGCAAAACAGTTTATAGTTGAATCATTTTCATGATATACATGTGTATATGATTGTGGATATTAGGAAGAAGGCATGGTTGAATTGAGTGAATGTTCCATACCTTTGTGAGTTTTGGGCTTTTCCAAGTTTGATACTTACACTTGGTTATTTTCTTTCATGAGTGATGTCAATTATGAATTTATTTTCTAGAACTTGCATTGAATCGATTTGAGATTACATTGGTCTGTATGTTGCATGAAAATGACAGAGGCATTTTTTCTTGACTTAGCCGCTTTGGCCAAATAAACCTACCTTGCATTTATCCAATTATTAACTCCCTCTAAACCTATTTGCCTATTCTTTGTTCTTAGCTCATTACAAGCTTTGAGTGAAAAACCATGTTTTACCTTACCTTAGGGAATGGGAGAGCATTGATTTTCTTATTGGAGGAGTTCTTTTGCTTGCAATGATTTAAGTGTGGGGGAATTGGTGTGCTTATACGAAATGCTTGGTAAAAAAAAAAAAAAAAAAAAAAACAAAAACAAAAAAACAAAAAAAAAAGAAAGAAAAAAAAACAAAAAAAAAGAATAGAAAAAGGAAGGAATGTGTGAAGAGAATGAGCATTTTATGGTTTTTGGTAAAAAATTTATTCTTTATAATTGAATTACTCCTCAATGCTCTTTTATTCTCTTTGGTTTTAACCTACTATTATCTATATTGTTCCCTTCCTTCACCTTATAAGTTCCATTACAACCTTTTTGAAAGACCTCTTGATTTTTGCAATTTATTTGATCTAAGTAGTGGAGAATTGATGTATATGCAAGCCTATGGTAAAATACTTTCATAATTTGACCGAGTTGAGCGTAAACAGCTTAACCTAAACACCTTGTGTGATTTGAGTGACACTTGTGAAGAATTTTACTCAATCACGAACATGCCTATTTCTGATTAAAGCATGATTATGCTATACTTTATTCTCAATTGATTTGATTCAACTATTCTTTGTTAAGCATACTTTACTTATTAATTATGGTTTATATTTAATACAATGCTTGTATTTAAAAATTAGTTGAATTGATTAAATAAAATATTACATGTTTGTGGGTATCATCCTGGTAAACCCTCACGAGACTACAACTCGTCCACTAGGGACACCTAGGGGTTTAAAGGCTTGTGGCACAGGCTAAGTGCCATCGTGTTTTCCTACGAAAATGGATTAGATTAGGTACAATCAGTTTTTATGTTTTTAGTTTAATAATATTATGTTTCTTGTTTTTCTTTAGTTTTGTTCTTATGTGTTTTGCCCAGGAGTACAAAAGCTTAAGTGTGGGGGAATTTGATCAATCAATTTGAGACACTTATGTTAGCTTTGTATTAGGCATTATTAGAGGTTTATTGTGCCCAATATTAGTACTTTAGATGAGTTTAATGTTGTTGGGCTTCATTGGGCTTTAATGCAAATATTGAATAATTTTCGGATTTTGATGCATTTTGACCTTTCTTCCTTGGTTAGGTCATAACTTGGGACTCGGTGATCCAATTGAGGTGATCTTGGTGTCTTTGGAAAGCTAAGACAATGCTCTACAAGTTTCATGAAGAACTCAAGAGCTGGATCGGAATGCTAAGGGTCCAAAATTTCCCTGCAATGCAGAGTGGGTTTGTTGTCACGGAACCATCTGGGCAGTATGTACATATTGGACTATATAGTGGGTTATAGGCCTCCTCTTGGGCTGAAACTTGGTCACTTGAAAGATAAGACCCATATCTCCAACTTCAATGAAGACCATTTTGTCAATAGATGTCGTTTTAGGCATGCTTCAGAAGCTACAAGTTGGTCTGAAGTTGGAAACACGTTCTTCCAACCTAACTTGAGGTAGGTGAAGTGTTTTTGGCATTTCTGGAGTTCTAAAAGTCCAAATGACATGATTCAAATTGGAGATTTTCAAGGAGACAACTGGCTACAACTTTGATGAAGACATCCAAGCCAAAATACACCGTCTAGGTGATGAATTTGAAGCCAGAAGTCGGATAAGAGTTGTTGACTAAAAGCCACCAACCATACACCAACCCACCTACCATGCACCAACCCACCAACCATGCATCAAGCTTCCATTTTTGACAAATTTCAGATTCTTATAGCTTGTATTCAGATTATGTACATGTACAAATTGGCTTCTAGGATTAGTATAAATAGACCCAACCTCTTTGTATTAGAGGCATTCAATTTAGAAGTAAGTTTCAAGAAAGTTTAAGTATTTGTGAGAGTTTTCTTTCTCTTCTTCTTCATTCTCTTTGCAATTTCGTTTTTGTTCTTTAAATTCTGAGTTCTTCCTTCCCATCCATGGAAGGCTAGGCTCTCATAATCAATCCAAGGGATTAGCCATCTTGTTGTTTAATTTGGAGATCTTGTTTTGCTTGTTCATATTGCTTAATTGTTATTCAAGTTTCTCTTCTTCCTCTTTTGATTCTTATCTAGATTAAATTGCTTAATTTGATTTAGATGTTGATATGGTAGTAGCTTTATTATCATGTATTCAAAGAGGATCACAAAGATTAAACAATATATTAAAGCTTTTTGATAGATTGTTTAGCTTGGTTAAATTCTAGATCTTAAGTTAATCTATGTTGGATGGTGCTTACTTTATCTAACCTTGGTTAATCAAATCCTAGATGCTTATCTAGTAAAGAATTCTTGGATCATGTTAAGGCTTCTTGATGTGATCTAAGGCCAAGAACTTGGTTAGCAATTAAGTGAATTCCTTGTGATCAATGATGAGTTAAACTTAAGATCGGTAAATTTCCTTGGATTGGTTGTTTCTTTATATTTGTTCACAACTTTGAATCTCCTACTTTTATTAATCTTGTTAATCAACAACAAAACCCCCCCTTTTCTAAGTATCTTGATCTAATTAAATCTTTGTTTTTGGATCCTTGAGAGACGATTCGGTTCATTCTCTATACTACAAATTAGTTTGTGAACCGGTTATTTTATTTGATAGGTCTCGACATCCTCTTGTCAAATTTGGCGCCGTTGCCGGGGATCCAAGGCAACTATTTGATCATTTCAAGATCCCATCTAACTCTAACAAATCTGTTTGTTTTGTTTTTGAAGCTTTTTCAAGTGGGATTCGGCAAAATTTGGATAAAGGGCGTTGTGTCAAGAATTTTGGTTCGTGCATCTCAGATTGATCTGAATTTTGGTACACAAATGGAAAATATTATTCTGAGAAAGGCTCACTGTATACAGTGAGGTCACCCTTATTTTTGCCAAATTCCATCGTTTAGACCACTTTTTTCAATTTTTTAAGATTTTTTATTATTTTGTTGGATAGCATTTTTGTGTAGATTTTATCCTGTGGTGGTTCCATAATTTTTAAAATTCATTTGATACTGTTTTTATTTTTGTTTAATTTTTTGGAGTATTTGTTTTTGGAATTTTTAGTGTTTTAGTTGTTATTGCTTTTCTAATACCTTCTTATGAACTCGCATGTCGTATGACTAGATCTCGATCCTCGGTACCTTGCATTCATTTGATCCTCGAAATTGATAGAACATTTCATACACTTCATAGAATTCATAGAATTTGGTAGTAGCATTCATAGAGCTAATAGAATTACTTCGGAATTGGGCTTGAACTTGACATTGCACCTAATCTTGTTGACTCTTTTAATCCTCGTTGAGTCTCGCTTACATTAGTACTTACGTCTGCGATCTCGAGTCTGTTGATTTTACTATGGTCGACTATAACAATAGGACCCTTAAGGAATTGGCCGCACTGATGTGAATTATCAACCTTTGTGCATTCAATATCCTCGAACTTAATGTTGATTTTGAGTTGAAATCTGATTGATACACTTGCTGCCCAAGTTTCATGGTCTTGCGGTGAAGATCCACATAAGCATTTGAAGGAGTTCCATGTTGTCTGCTCCACCATGAAACCTCATGGAATAGTCAAGATCACATCAAGCTAAGGGCCTTTCCTTTCTCTTTGGATGGTCTTTGCTAAGGATTGGTTGTATTACTTACAACCTCGGGCCGCCATCACTTCTTGGAATGACATGAAAAGATTATTTCGGAAAAGTTCTTTCCTGCATCAAGAAGCTAGCTGCAATAAGGAAAGATATTTGTGGCATAAGGCAAATCGCTGGTGAAACTCTCCATGAGTATTGGGAGAGATTCAAGAAATTATGCTCAAGCCGCCCACACCATCAAATTAGTGATCAACTTTGATCCAATACTTCTATGAAGGACTCGATGCCAATGGAAAGGAGTATGATTGATGCCGCAAGTGGTGGAGCATTGGTAGATAAAACTCCAAATTCTTTGCCGAAACTTAATTGCAAACATGGCAAAGAAATTCTCAAGAATTTGGTACTGAATGGGTCTTTATGCAACCGAGAATAGTCAATGAAGTTAATACCTCTTCACATGCCGATCAACAAAGGGTGGAACATAGATTGGATGAGCTCACTTCTTTGGTTAGACAAATGGCAATAGGACAACACGAACCACGTGTGCAAACCCCTGCAAGAGTTTGTAGCATATGTTCTAGTTCCTCTCATCCTACTGATTCATGCCCCACATTGCAAGATGATTCTCGAGTTTCAAGACCAATCTGCGTATCGCACTGGTATATTTCCTGGGAAGCCACAATTCCATCAAAGAACAACAACAGTAAATATGATCCATTCTCCAACACTTACAACCCTGGTGGAGGGACCATCCCAACTGAGATATGGGAATGCATCAAATCAAAGCCACAAAACCAAGATAGACCACCATTCCAGAAGCAAGCAAGGACAAATCGGTTTGACCACATGTCGACCAAGTAGACCACCATTCCAAAGAAGAAGGTCCTGTAGCCACAAAATCGAGCCCTCATTGGAGGATTTGGTGAAACAGTTGGCCACCAATAACATCCAGCTTCAACAGAGAACTCGAAACCACCATTCGTAACTTGGAGACTCAAATTGGTCAACTTGCCACATCAATTCATGAATTAAAGTCACAGGGTTCTGGCCAATTACCCTCTCAAACCACTCCAAATCCTAGAGGCAATGTTAGTGCTATAGCTTTACGCAGTGGTAAGCAAATCAATGGACCAGTGCAGCAAATACTTCCAGATTCTACCCTTGGCCCAGAGAAACAAGATTCTACAGCAACTTCAAGTTCTGCAGCTAATTCGTATGTCAGAGTTGATTCAAGAAGAAATGATCCTACAATGACCAAGCGAGAAAATTGGATCAAATCAAATAGCTGACGAAAATTCAAGACAAGAGAAAAGTGAGCATCCAAAAAGTCAGGTTCCAACATTCCTCTTCCTTTTCCCAACCGAATGATACAGCCGAGGCATATGGTTGAAACTGACTTGGATAAGGAAATTATGGAGACTTTTCAGAAGGTTGAGGTGAATATACCTCTCTTGGAGGCAATTAAACAAATCCCCAAGTATGCCAAGTTCTTGAAAGAGATGTGCACCCATAAGAGGAAGCTAAAGGGCACTGAAAAAGTGAGTATGGGGAGAAATGTCTCTGCTTTGATTCAGCCCAACCTGCCTCCCAAATGCAAGGATCCAGGCACTTTTACCATCCCTTGCACCATAGGGCACCAACAGTTCACTCATGCCTTGCTAGACTTGGGAGCCTCCATCAATGTAATGCCAAAGTCAGTTTACACTTCCTTGCATATGGGAGAGCTAAAGCCTACCGGCATTGTCATTCAATTAGCAAACCGGAGCACTGCACAACCTGCAGGAGTGTTGGAGGACGTAAAGGTTCGGGTACATAATTTAATATTCCCACCGATTTTTATGTGTTGAATATGGAAGATGAATCGCTTCTTCCCCACCCCCATTGATCTTAGGTAGGCCATTTTTGAAAACTCGCTAAAACTAAGATTGATGTGCATCTTGGTACCCTTTCCATGGAATTTGGTGATGATATCATTCAGCTTAACATTTTTGATGCCATGAAATACCCTTTAGAGGATCATTCTGCTTTTTCATTTTGATGTCATTGATTCTACCGGTTGATGATATACATGCCGATATGTTGGCAGTAGTTTCCTAAATTGTAGGATACACTCGATAGCATAGCTTGTGATACTTGTTCTCGCCGCTTCTGACTTTTTGGTTGTAAACCCACTACAATGTGTGCGGCTTTGTCTTTGAGATTTCTACATACTTGTCATGTGCTGTTGTTAATTCTGCTGACATTGATGATTCTGTTATTAATGGCAATGATGTTGTTATGAATGATGTTATCATTCATCCTGCTGCTAAGTGTGATTCTTTTGATTCCATAGGATATGATGATGTTGTTTTGCAAGATTGTGCACACTTGCGTGTACAGTAAATCACGAGAATTTAGCGATTTAGTTTCGGTTCCAAAACTAGTACCGTCTACCCAAAGAACCACCCTCCATTGAACTTAAGCCCTTGCCCTAGCATTTGAAGTATGCATTCTTGGAAGAGGATGAGAAGCTCCGGTGATAATGGCCAAACACCTCCAACCTCGAGCAAGAAACCGATTATTGGAAGTCTTGAAGCAACACAAAAGGGCAATTGGTTGGACACTTGCAGACATTCTGGTATTAACCCCTCCACATGCATGCACAGGATATTACTTGAGGAGGAAACTAAACCAAGTGAGACAACCCCAGGAGACTGAATCCTCTCATTCTAGATGTGGTGAAAAAGAAGTGACCAAGCTACCGCAGTCGGCATTATCTATCCCATCTCCTGACAAGAAGTGGGTGAGCCCTGCAAGTAGTTCCAAAGAAATCCGGGTGACTGTTGTGGCCAACCGTAAGAATGAGCTCATTCCAACCCGAGTGCGAAAATAGCCGAGAGTCCGCATTGACTACGACGCCTCAACCAAGCCACTCGGAAAGATCATTACCCCCTTCCGTTCATTGATCAGATGCTGGAACGGTTGGCTGGTAAGTCCCATTACTGCTTTTTAGATGGCTACACTGGATACTTCCAAATCCACATTGCACCGGAGGATCAGGAGAAGACCACATTTACTTGTCCCTTCGGCACCTTTGCTTACAGACGGATGCCCTTCGGCCTCCTCGCAATGCCCCCGGTACCTTCCAACGGTGCATGGTGAGCATATTTTCCGATTTCTTAGAGGAATGCATGGAGGTATTTATGGATGACTTTACCTGTCTATGGTTCTTCTTTTGATTCATGTTTAGCCAAATTTATCTAGAGTACTCGCAAAGATGCATTGAGACTAACCTTGTGCTAAATTTTGAGAAATGCCATTTTATGGTAGAACAGGGTATAGTTTTAGGCCATGTAGTATCCAGTAAGGGCATTGAGGTAGATCCTGCCAAGATTGATGTAATTACTTGTCTATCATACCCCACATGCGTGCGGGAAGTGCGTTCTTTTCTTGGTCATGCAGGTTTCTACAGGCGCTTCATTGCCGACTTCAGCAAGATTGCTCTTCCACTTTCCCGCCATCGCAGAAAGATGTGGAGTTCAATTTTGATGACAAGTGCAAGGCAATTTTCAACCACTTGAAGCGTGCCTTGACTAGTACTCCTATCATCCAAACACTGACCGACATTGCCATTTGAGTTAATGTGTGATGCTTCTAACTATGCAAGAGGGAGCAGCCTTGGCACAGAGAGTGGGGAAAGCTTCTCATGTGATATACTATGCTTCCGTAACTCTAGATGTCGCTCAGCCAACTATACCACAACCGAAAAAGAACTTTTAGCCATTGTTTTTGCTTTGGATAAGTTTAGATCATATTTGCTTGGTTCTAAGGTTGTTGTGTTTACCGATCATGCACTGAAGTTCCTTTTGAAGAAGCCGTGATGCAAAACCCCGACTAATAAGATGGATGCTACCGCTCCAAGAGTTTCACATAGAGATCCGTGACAAGAGTGGAGCGAGAGAATCTAGTGGCGCATCATTTGAGCCGCATTGAAAGGGCTTCGATCCCTTCCCTGTACGGACTCCTTCCCGGATGAGCAGCTTATGCACTGCAAGGTAAGAACACCTTCCCTTGGTTTGTTCGATATGGTGAATTTCTTGGTTGCTACGCTTTTTCCCTCACATTTCACTCGTGCACAAATTTATAAACTTAAGAGTGAATCAAAATATTATGTGTGGGATGATCCATATCTCAGGCGATTTTGTAGTGACCAAATTATTAGGCGATGTGTGCCTAATCAAGAGTTTCATTCTGTCTTAGCTTTTGTCATGCATTTGCATGTGGTGGACATTTTGGGCCTCAACGTACAGCTAGGAAAGTTTTAGACTACGGTTTATATTGGCCTACCTTGTTTCATGATGCATATTTGTTCTGTAAGTCTTGTGAACATTGTCGAGAACAGGAACATTTCTCGCAGGAATGAGATGCCCCAAAGAACCTCTACTATATTGTGAAATCTTTGACGTATGGGGTATTGATTTCATGGGACCTTTTCTGTTTCCTTTGGTTATGTTTACATTTTGCTAGCTGTTGATTATGTATCAAAATGGGTGGAGGCTAAAGCCACTCGACCGATGATTCCAAAGTTGTTGTGGATTTTGTTAGATCACGTATTTTCTCGCAGTTTGGAATCCCGAGAGCTATCATCATGATCAAGGCACCCATTTCTCAGAATCGGAGCATGGAGGGATTGATGAGGAAATATTGCTTGTTGCATAAAGTTTATACACCTTACCATCCCTGCACTAATGGTCAAGCCGAGGTCTCCAATAGAGAGATCAAGCGCATACTTGAAAAAACAGTCCAACCTAATCGGAAGGATTGGAGCATGAGGCTTGAGGATGCTCTTTGGGCTTACCGGACCGCTTACAAAACTCCAATCGGGATGTCTCCATATCGGATAGTCTATGGTAAGGCATGCCACTTACCAGTAGAAATTGAGCACAAAGCATATTGGGTCATGAAGCAATGCAACATGAATTTGGCCGAGTCGGCATAGAGCGGAAGTTGCGATTACGATGGAATTGGAAGAGATCCGCCTAGATGCCTATGAGAGCTCCCGACTCTACAAAGAAAAGACCAAAGCCTTCCATGATAAGTTTATTCTTCGGAAGGAGTTTTCAGTTGGGCAAAAAGTTCTCTTGTTTAATTCTCGCCTTAAGTTGATGCCTGGTAAATTAAGGTCTAGGTGGGACGGTCCGTTTGTTGTCACTAACATTTTTCCTCATGGTGCAGTGGAAATTAAGAGTGAAGCCACCAACAAAGTGTTCAAAGTTAATGGTCACCGCCTCAAAAATTTTTATGAAGGAGCTCAAGAGAACCTCGTGGAGGAAGTTAAACTGCAGGATACCCTCTACCATGATTGATCACTACTGTGTTGAAAAAAAAAAAAAAAGAAGACAAAAGAAAAAAAAAAATAGAAAAGAAAAAGCCACGATTAATGTCAATTGCCAGAGATTGAATCATTATTGGGGAGGACCCATCGCTCATGCAAAATCTTCAATCACGCTGGCTAAGGACATTAAAAGTAGCGCTTCTTGGGCGGCATCCCAAGTTTTCTAACTCTTTCCTCTTTCTAACTTTGACTTATTTGTTGTCACAGGAATCGAGACAGAAAAATCGGTGCCAAGTGAGAAAATCTATCAAAGTTTGATTTTTCTGTCTTTATTTTGTTTGTTTTTCTTTGACAGATGATTTTTCACCGGTTAAATGGCGGATAACGGTACTTCGTGAAAATCTTTTCGGTCCCTTCAGCTTACCCACAAACACCGAAATCAGACATAATTTTACTCAATTTTTTCTCTCTCTCTTCTTCTTTCTTTCGAAATGGATAATCGCCTTTTAATCTCCGCAAGCAATTCCCTTCTCTCCCTCAAAATGCTTTAATTGACATTTATTGTGCAAGGTTTGAGAGATTAAGGATGCTTATGCACAAAGGCATCCTCATGGATATACGCTGGTTGATCGAAGCAAAGGTCCGACTCAGAGGTGAATTTTCTCGACGCTCTTGTTTCATATATGCCAGGCTAGGAAAAAGTTCATATGCAAAGAAGAGAAGAGCAAAAGGTTACTGTCTGCTATAAATGTGCAAGATGGACCTGTAACACAAAATGCAAATCAATTGGAATGACGTCTATAAACCGAGATGATAAAATTAACTTCATAAAGGCTGGCATGAGTAAGGAGTCTTTAGATAACATTCTATTGACTCTTGAGACGCATCCTAGTGGAGATGTGCAGAGAGTACTTCTCGATTTATGGCCAATATTCCAAGATGAACATAAGCGTTATAGTCTCGGGAATCTTACTCAAAAAGACCCTGTTTGCCAATTTTTAAGAAAATTGGATGGAAAGCCGACCATCGGCCCATAGAGAGCTTCAAGACGTTACTGGACGTAAAACCAGAGGAAAATGTGAGCCACAATCACACCTCTTGTAAGTATTTTTTTTATTTTTTATTTTATTTTTTTTCCTGTTTATTAAAAAAAAATTAAAAAAAATTCAAA
Organism: Styphnolobium japonicum; assembly: GCA_023212625.1. NCBI lineage: Eukaryota > Viridiplantae > Streptophyta > Magnoliopsida > Fabales > Fabaceae > Styphnolobium > Styphnolobium japonicum. The sequence continues at coordinate 11,472,315 of JALBWW010000010.1, forward strand.
AAAAAAAAATTCAAAAAAAAAAAATTCAAAAAAAAAATCAAAAAAAAAATCAAAAAAAAAAAAATTCAAAAAAAAAAAATAGCCGTATTTTTTTTGAAATATGCGTTGCATATTTTCAAACTTCTTCTGACACATATAGATTAGTCTTTTATCATTGTCATATAGCTATTATCATTGTTGTGCTTATTTTCAAACTTACCTGACACACGGATCTACCCCTCCTTTATTGGTGTAATTATTACCTTTGAGTTTTGATGCCTTTAAATATTGCACTTTGCTCTCTTCATATCATTGATAAGGTGTGAGTGCAAAAAAAAAAAAGAGAAAATGGAAGTCACTTGGTCATTTGATCAAGAGTGTTTGTGTCTTTTGTGGATCTAATCCTGGGAAAGATAAAGAGTTTGTAAATATTGCACACCATCTTGGTCGAGTGCTAGCTGAGAGAGAAATCCGTTTAGTTTATGGAGGAGGTAGTCTTGGGTTAATGGGTTGTGTAGCAACTGCTGCACATTTAGGAGGTGGCAAAGTCCTTGGTGTCATTCCCAGTCCTTTATCGACCAAAGAAGCCCATTGGAAAAACATTAGGGGATGAAGTAATAGTATTTTGCATGCACCAACGCATGAACATTATGATCGCCAATGCCGATGCCTTTATTGCCCTACCTGGTGGTTTTGAAACTTTGGAAGAACTCTTTCAAATTACATCCTGGTCACGCAGAACTTTCACCAAAAACCCATAGGTATATTAAATGTTAATGGTTTTTATGACGCTTTGTTTTGTTTTCTTGATCATCTTTGTAGAAAAAGGTTCATCTCACAAGCGACACGTCAAAGTCTTGTAATCGCTACAACTCCTGAACAATTGCTCGATCAACTCAAAGCATTTGAACCACAACGAGATCCAAAGAATGGCTCCACTAATTGGGAACAAGGCAAAGAAGAAGAAAAAGCAAAAACTTGATTTGACTTTGTCTTTGTGAATTTTTGTTTTCTCTTATGGTTTTAGTTTTTTGTAATTTTTCTTATTTCAGGCCCGATTTGCAGTTTTCTGGTAAGACCTTCTACACTCTTCCTATCTTTATTTTGACATTGGGGACAATGTCTTTAATTAGTTGGGGGGAGGGATAGTTGACATTACCATGTACATAGTTTAGTTAAAAAAAAAAAAAACTAATCTTTATTGTTACTAACTTTTTAGATGTATGATGGCAGAGTAAGGAGTAGTTTTGCTCTTGAGACGCATCTTAACTTGCATTTCATAATAGGTCTTAAATCATCTTTGTTCTTGTATATATATTAAAAAAATAAAAAAAATAAAAAAAAAAACACACACACACACACACACACACAATTTTGATCTTTTCAATTGATTTTGATACAAGCATGTGCTGAATCTGAGCTTAATTGATGATAAAAGTATGCAAAACAGTTTATAGTTGAATCATTTTCTTGATATACATGTGTATATGATTGTGGATATTAGGAAGAAGGCATGGTTGAATTGAGTGAATGTTCCATACCTTTGTGAGTTTTGGGCTTTTCCAAGTTTGATACTTACACTTGGTTATTTTCTTTCATGAGTGATGTCAATTATGAATTTATTTTCTAGAACTTGCATTGAATCGATTTGAGATTACATTGGTCTGTATGTTGCATGAAAATGACAGAGGCATTTTTTCTTGACTTAGCTGCTTTGGCCAAATAAACCTACCTTGCATTTATCCAATTATTAACTCCCTCTAAACCTATTTGCCTATTCTTTGTTCTTAGCTCATTACAAGCTTTGAGTGAAAAACCATGTTTTACCTTACCTTAGGGAATGGGAGAGCATTGATTTTCTTATTGGAGGAGTTCTTTTGCTTGCAATGATTTAAGTGTGGGGGAATTGGTGTGCTGATACGAAATGCTTGGTACAAAAAAAAAAAAAAAAAAAAAAAAACAAAAAAAAAAAAAAAAAAAAAAAAAAAAAAAAAAAAAAAAAAAAAAAAAAAAAAAAAAGAATAGAAAAAGGAAGGAATGTGTGAAGAGAATGAGCATTTTATGGTTTTTGGTAAAAAATTTATTCTTTATACTTGAATTACTCCTCAATGCTCTTTTATTCTCTTTGGTTTTAACCTGCTATTATCTATATTGTTCCCTTCCTTCACCTTATAAGTTCCATTACAACCTTTTTGAAAGACCTCTTGATTTTTGCAATTTATTTGATCTAAGTAGTGGAGAATTGATGTATATGCAAGCCTATGGTAAAATACTTTCATAATTTGACTGAGTTGAGCGTAAACAGTTAACCTAAACACCTTGTGTGATTTGAGTGACACTTGTGAAGAATTTTACTCAATCTGAACATGCCTATTTCTCGATTAAAGCATGATTATGCTATACTTTATTCTCAATTGATTTGATTCAACTATTCTTTGTTAAGCATACTTTACTTATTAATTATGGTTTATATTTAATACAATGCTTGTATTTAAAAATTAGTTGAATTGATTAAATAAAATATTACATGTTTGTGGGTATCATCCTGGTAAACCCTCACGAGACTACAACTCGTCCACTAGGGACACCTAGGGGTTTAAAGGCTTGTGGCACAGGCTAAGTGCCATCGTGTTTTCCTACGAAAATGGATTAGATTAGGTACAATCAGTTTTTATGTTTTTAGTTTAATAATATTATGTTTCTTGTTTTTCTTTAGTTTTGTTCTTATGTGTTTTGCCCAGGAGTACAAAAGCTTAAGTGTGGGGGAATTTGATCAATCAATTTGAGACACTTATGTTAGCTTTGTATTAGGCATTATTAGAGGTTTATTGTGCCCAATATTAGTACTTTAGATGAGTTTAATGTTGTTGGGCTTCATTGGGCTTTAATGCAAATATTGAATAATTTTCGGATTTTGATGCATTTTGACCTTTCTTCCTTGGTTAGGTCATAACTTGGGACTCGGTGATCCAATTGAGGTGATCTTGGTGTCTTTGGAAAGCTAAGACAATGCTCTACAAGTTTCATGAAGAACTCAAGAGCTGGATCGGAATGCTAAGGGTCCAAAATTTCCCTGCAATGCAGAGTGGGTTTGCTGTCACGGAACCATCTGGGCAGTATGTACATATTGGACTATATAGTGGGTTATAGGCCTCCTCTTGGGCTGAAACTTGGTCACTTGAAAGATAAGACCCATATCTCCAACTTCAATGAAGACCATTTTGTCAATAGATGTCGTTTTAGGCATGCTTCAGAAGCTACAAGTTGGTCTGAAGTTGGAAACACGTTCTTCCAACCTAACTTGAGGTAGGTGAAGTGTTTTTGGCATTTCTGGAGTTCTAAAAGTCCAAATGACATGATTCAAATTGGAGATTTTCAAGGAGACAACTGGCTACAACTTTGATGAAGACATCCAAGCCAAAATACACCGTCTAGGTGATGAATTTGAAGCCAGAAGTCGGATAAGAGTTGTTGACTAAAAGCCACCAACCATACACCAACCCACCTACCATGCACCAACCCACCAACCATGCATCAAGCTTCCATTTTTGACAAATTTCAGATTCTTATAGCTTGTATTCAGATTATGTACATGTACAAATTGGCTTCTAGGATTAGTATAAATAGACCCAACCTCTTTGTATTAGAGGCATTCAATTTAGAAGTAAGTTTCAAGAAAGTTTAAGTATTTGTGAGAGTTTTCTTTCTCTTCTTCTTCATTCTCTTTGCAATTTCGTTTTTGTTCTTTAAATTCTGAGTTCTTCCTTCCCATCCATGGAAGGCTAGGCTCTCATAATCAATCCAAGGGATTAGCCATCTTGTTGTTTAATTTGGAGATCTTGTTTTGCTTGTTCATATTGCTTAATTGTTATTCAAGTTTCTCTTCTTCCTCTTTTGATTCTTATCTAGATTAAATTGCTTAATTTGATTTAGATGTTGATATGGTAGTAGCTTTATTATCATGTATTCAAAGAGGATCACAAAGATTAAACAATATATTAAAGCTTTTTGATAGATTGTTTAGCTTGGTTAAATTCTAGATCTTAAGTTAATCTATGTTGGATGGTGCTTACTTTATCTAACCTTGGTTAATCAAATCCTAGATGCTTATCTAGTAAAGAATTCTTGGATCATGTTAAGGCTTCTTGATGTGATCTAAGGCCAAGAACTTGGTTAGCAATTAAGTGAATTCCTTGTGATCAATGATGAGTTAAACTTAAGATCGGTAAATTTCCTTGGATTGGTTGTTTCTTTATATTTGTTTACAACTTTGAATCTCCTACTTTTATTAATCTTGTTAATCAACAACAAAACCCCCCCTTTTCTAAGTATCTTGATCTAATTAAATCTTTGTTTTTGGATCCTTGAGAGACGATTCGGTTCATTCTCTATACTACAAATTAGTTTGTGAACCGGTTATTTTATTTGATAGGTCTCGACATCCTCTTGTCAGTAGCCCTAGTCTATTAGATGAAGCAACTTCTCCTCTAAGGTGAAAAAAGAATTTAGAAGTGTGTTACAATAAAAATATATTTGTGAAAAATAATTTTTTTTTCTGTTAGTTGAAAATCTTCTTATTTTTCATCTAACATCCTTAAAGGAAAGAAAAATATTAGAATAAAACTCATTTTTTGTCCCTTACAGATATATCTTTTTTATCAATTTCATCTATTAATGATTAATTTTATTGATTTAATCTCTAAAATTTCAAATCTCAACAATCTCATCCCTCCATCATATGCTTGAAGATAACTAAAAAATTTAAATTCACAACCAATGCATGGTACAAATGCATTTTAATTAAGCAATCCTAGCAATTTCATATACTATTAAATAATAATAATTCAACAATAAATTTCAACAATTATGAACTTATAAGAGGTGATGATAGAGAATCAAACTCAAAAAATTTATCTTAGTTCAATCTCAACTCCAAAACCGACATTTAGTTCCCAATATAGTTCTTAGAGTTTTTATGCTGTCTACAAACTTTAAATCATAGTTATAAAATTCGGCTCGAACTGGCCAATATGACTTGTGAACTAGTCTTCTGACTAGTCCGAACAACTTATCAGATGGGTTATGTAATCAAATTCAGTTTTGTATCATTGGTACTGAAATCACCGGAAGAAATGTAATATAATATCCCTTTATGTTATCTTTTATTAGTTTTGCTTGACTGGTGGTTTGATATTTAATTGCAAAATAGATTAATACTACAAAGTCAGTTTTGCTTGGGGTCTGACCTGAACTTTGGAAACAGACACTCGCATACATAAGTACCACACAGATAGCACTCTGGCTTGAAGACATATCGTCATTATATATTCTTTGTCCTCATGGATCCAAGATTGGTAAAGGCTGCACAACTGGGAGACAGTGCTGCACTTGCTACAATAAGATCCCCTGATATTGGACAGAGTTTCTTTATCACCCATTTCAGAATCTCCTTTGCATATTGCTACACTTGCTGGGAGAACTCACTTTGCAAAAGAAATCCTATGTCTCAAGCCTTCTTTTGCAAGGGAGCTGAACAAAGATGGCTACACTTCTTTGCACATAGCTGCAGCCACAGGAAACACTGAGATGGTGGGAGAGCTATTGAAGCTTGACCCTGACCTTTGCCTTCTCAAGACAAGTTTGGGCTAACTCCACTTCATCAAGCAGCCATAAAAGGAAGGGTTTATGTCATTCAAGAGTTAGTTTCTTGCTGCAAATTTATGGTTAAAGAAGGAAGTACTCGAGGCGAGACTGCTATTCACCTAGCTGTGAAGAATTATCAGTTTGAAGCACCTAAAATTTTGGTGGAGAATTATGCTGATAATGAGATTATAAGCGCTACAGACAAAGATGGAAAAACAATTTTAGAGCTAGCTATGTCTACAAAACAACTCCAAGTAAGTTCCCCATATCATTGCCTAAGCATACTTTCATATTGTTTCACGAATTTTACTGTGTAGCGTATAAAATGATAATTTTACTACTTATCTCTATCTAATTCAGGGAAAATAACAGAATTTTTACAGTCAAATAGTCAATGTATGCAATGACAAAGGTGCAGATATCTTCCTTGTTACTATACATAGTCACATATTGCGAGCTTAATTATATCAGCAACTCTTCTTATGTATGTATTGATTCCCCTCCAAGAACATCTTCAATGCGGCTTTATGTCAGAGGGCTTGCAAAGTTCTTAATACATGCTAGTCATTAGAAACGCACACCTCTAGACACATTTTTCGCACCAAGTGCTTTATAAACGGAAGATTAACAACAATCAGTTTAAAGAGCATTTCCTTAATCAATTCTCATTGAAATATAGACTACATACTAATCAACAATGTCCAATTTTTTTTTGGGTTTAGACTCTTACAAGTATGCAGTGCTTGATTTCATCATTTCACATTGTTGTAACCTACTCAGTTATGTATGTATGATTTCTTCTATTTTCATTAGTTTATCTTGGGGAGATGTGTATTACTTTTGGGAGTCGGATCTGGTAGAGGTGTCATTGTTTGATTGGAACTTATTTATAAACTCAGTTGCACTCTTTCCGCATGTTATTATCATAATGATTGTTTGCAAGGAATTACCATCATATGGATATCAATGATATATAGTAAGTAATTATTTGGCAGGTCCTAGAGATATTAGGATTCTAAGGAGAAATAGACAAGGACACCATAGAGGTTCTTTCAGGGGACCAATTTAATGATGGCACTCCCATCACAACTATAGCTGCGACTCAGAATGAAAATTCAGACTCAAAACAAGATCAGCCATCTACAGAAAACAACTCTAAGAGCATATGGGAGGATGTACAACAAATGGTACTAGCTGTGGCCAGTTTAATTGCAGCGGTCACTTATCAAGCTGGGGTTTCTCCTCCTCAAACAATTTGGAATGAAGACATGAAACTGAATTCCAAGTGCATCTTCTACAGAAGTAATTCGTCACATACTTGTCCAAATGTGGCATACTACCTCTTTATGTCTTTCAACACAGCAGGATTTTTTGCCTCTGCCTTCCTCATTTTCTTTTTCAGAAACAAATCAATTGTGCAAGTCTTACTGCCAATTGCTCTTATTTCCATGATGATAACTTGCATAACTCTTTCAGTTTCAATGTCACCAAATGCCCTGTCCTTGCTTATTCTATACCTAATCACACTGGCCATTTTCGCTTACTGCGTTTTGGCAATTGAAATGGTAAAATGTTATTCACAGCATCTTCAGCTTTGCATCAGGAAGAGTGAGAGGAGGGGGGGGAATCAAAATTAGCATTTAAGAGGCATAGGTAGTGAGCAGATATCCCGGAAGAGCAGGCATGACTTGGTCCCTGTGATCATGAAAATTACTGAGTACCATCATTCTAATATTGACATTATTATAGGATGTTTTTATTGAGGATGCGAAGTCTTACTGAGTTATGCAAAAAAGTGATGGTTCAAGCAACTAGGCTCACCAAATCAGGATTTTTTGCCTCTGCCTTCCTCATTTTCTTTTTCAGAAACAAATCAATTGTGCAAGTCTTACTGCCAATTGCTCTTATTTCCATGATGATAACTTGCATAACTCTTTCAGTTTCAATGTCACCAAATGCCCTGTCCTTGCTTATTCTATACCTAATCACACTGGCCATTTTCGCTTACTGCGTTTTGGCAATTGAAATGGTAAAATGTTATTCACAGCATCTTCAGCTTTGCATCAGGAAGAGTGAGAGGAGGGGGGGGGGGGGGAATCAAAATTAGCATTTAAGAGGCATAGGTAGTGAGCAGATATCCCGGAAGAGCAGGCATGACTTGGTCCCTGTGATCATGAAAATTACTGAGTACCATCATTCTAATATTGACATTATTATAGGATGTTTTTATTGAGGATGCGAAGTCTTACTGAGTTATGCAAAAAAGTGATGGTTCAAGCAACTAGGCTCACCAAATCAGGATTTTTTGCCTCTGCCTTCCTCATTTTCTTTTTCAGAAACAAATCAATTGTGCAAGTCTTACTGCCAATTGCTCTTATTTCCATGATGATAACTTGCATAACTCTTTCAGTTTCAATGTCACCAAATGCCCTGTCCTTGCTTATTCTATACCTAATCACACTGGCCATTTTCGCTTACTGCGTTTTGGCAATTGAAATGGTAAAATGTTATTCACAGCATCTTCAGCTTTGCATCAGGAAGAGTGAGAGGAGGGGGGGGGGGGGGGAATCAAAATTAGCATTTAAGAGGCATAGGTAGTGAGCAGATATCCCGGAAGAGCAGGCATGACTTGGTCCCTGTGATCATGAAAATTACTGAGTACCATCATTCTAATATTGACATTATTATAGGATGTTTTTATTGAGGATGCGAAGTCTTACTGAGTTATGCAAAAAGTGATGGTTCAAGCAACTAGGCTCACCAAATCAGGATTTTTTGCCTCTGCCTTCCTCATTTTCTTTTTCAGAAACAAATCAATTGTGCAAGTCTTACTGCCAATTGCTCTTATTTCCATGATGATAACTTGCATAACTCTTTCAGTTTCAATGTCACCAAATGCCCTGTCCTTGCTTATTCTATACCTAATCACACTGGCCATTTTCGCTTACTGCGTTTTGGCAATTGAAATGGTAAAATGTTATTCACAGCATCTTCAGCTTTGCATCAGGAAGAGTGAGAGGAGGGGGGGGAATCAAAATTAGCATTTAAGAGGCATAGGTAGTGAGCAGATATCCCGGAAGAGCAGGCATGACTTGGTCCCTGTGATCATGAAAATTACTGAGTACCATCATTCTAATATTGACATTATTATAGGATGTTTTTATTGAGGATGCGAAGTCTTACTGAGTTATGCAAAAAAGTGATGGTTCAAGCAACTAGGCTCACTAGGCATTGTGGACTGGTGGTGCAGCAGCCTGTTATCCCTCCACTGTTGGGAGCCGGAGGTGATCGCTGCTCTGTGAAACCAGCCTCACGCTGTGCCCTCCAGTCTAGGAACCATGAGACCTGTGCCTTCGCTCATGTCCCATGGAACAAACTCTCAACTTGGAGCGGGCAGGCCAGCACATAGCAGCCACCAGCCCAACCTAGCAAAGCCACAGTTGTGTTCCATCACCTTGGTGCCCCCACTTGGGTCACAAGCTGGCGCTACCTAGCTCGGCATTCTGACAACCTTGTCAGAGCGTTTATAAAGAATGATTATGATTAATGTTTGGGCAGTGTGGGACTCAATGGATAGACTAGTAGCTGGTAATACTAATAGTCTAATTGACCCGTGAATATATAATCTAACGCCAAGCATTATCAAGATGGATTTTTGACTTGATGGGTTAGGATGACGATGATGATGATGTATCCAGGGCATTCAAAATCATGAATTAGAAGTAACAGTTTATGATTCAATGAATTTTTGGCTTTTACGTTCCGTTGTGTCCAATGAATTTTCCTGATTAGCTACGGAGTCACACCAAAAATTTTACATTCCATTTGTGTGACTGCCTGGAAAGTGAAAGTGAAAGTGAATTCCGTTCCATCACTTTGATAACAAGCAAGCAAAAAGAAAAGTGCCATCCAAGTCCAGGTATACATGTCCTTCTTACAATTGCAAACCTGGCGATGAAAGAGCAAAATTGGGGGTTCATTATCAAACCCAACGTTAACGTGAATTGTAGCCCTATTCTCAGGAAACTTTCTTCAAAACTGCGATTTTGCAGTGTGCTGTGACTCAGTGGGTTTATAAAGACAAACCATCCCTTTGAACAGCCGATGTGGAACTTGACTCTTTAATCTTGATGAACTATGATTTGTCCACCCTCCCAAACATAAATTTGTCTAGGATATCTGGTGGAATTTCATGTTGGTTCAAAGGGTATGTAGTTCAAATGGAAAAGGGATAATCCGAGCATCTTAATTACTTTGCTCCTCTGAACAGTTTACCACCATACTGATAGAATTACAATTTGTTCCTTTTATCCACTAGGAGCCAATGAAATTTCCTTTGATTCGCTAGAGTCCCACCAAACTTTTTTACATTTCATTGTCAATAAAATCACAGAATATCTAGTACATAGTCTGTAGGTGGCTTCTAAACTACACTTATTACTTTTTGGAGTGTACACTACACTCCTTTTTTTTCTTGCCAAAAATAATTATCAGAATGGTAGAACTCATTCTTTCTTTCTTTTTCTTTTTTTTTGATAATCAACAGAAAGACAGAGAAAACTACAGCACTAAACGGGGATTACTACACTTCATGGCATCCTCCTAAAGGCAAATGCCCAACAAAGGGGGAGCAGCATCAAGAATAGTCCACCGAAAAGGACCAGAGTGGCCTAAATTAGCAAGGAGATCAGCACATCTATTGACTTCTCTATAAATATGAGATACTGCAATATTCCAATCCGGGAGGTAGAAAATGCGCAGGACTTCAGCAAGCAAAGGTTGGAGGAATTGATTATGAGTCCCTCCCATATGAACAAAATTTACCACCACTTGAGAATCCAACTCAAAGATCACATTGGACAAATTCATTTGACGAGCAAGCAACATATCCTGTAACAGGCCGCACAACTCAGCCCAACCAGCATTACAATAGCCCAAATGGCAATAAAACCCATGCAACACCAACTCATTCTTTCTTTTCAATATATATATATATTGGCGAACATTTTCTTTTGATTACAAGGTCAAAGCTCTGTTACTCACTGTTTTCTGTTGAAACCACGTGTTCCTCGTACAGTATAAGTAACTGTCTGAAATCCCAGCTTGATAACTGATAAATCCCAGTTTGAAATCCCGAGGAACGTCACATGTGGAATTAATTGGAATTTTGATAAGACCTCTCATATATATATATATATATTGGCGAACATTTTCTTTCGATTGCAAGGGAGAAGCTTTGTTACTCACTGTTAGTTGTTGAAACCACGTGTTCCTCGTACAGTATAAGTAATTGTCTGAAATCCCAGCTTGATAACTGATAAATCCCAGTTTGAAATCCCGAGGAACGTCACATGTGGAAGCCATGGTAGAAAAGATAAAAGATCAGCACTTTCATTTGTTTAAAATTAAAAGTTTACAGGGTAATTGAACAATTTGTTATGGATTTAGAAATTATTTATCAAATTAGTATAGTTTTAAAATTATTTTTTAAAATAGGATAGCTTTTGCCATACCGTTTTTGTTTTTTTTTGTTTTTTATGTGACACTTGTACTAGTCAATCTAGCATAAGTCATACCACATGACAGCGTTTAGCCGCAATTTTTATGAAAACCAAAGCTATACTTTTTTTAATTTTTGTTTTCTCTCTCTTAAAAGTAAAGAGATGGAGACTTGAACTAGTGTAATAAAAAATTAGAGCGAACCGGCTGGTGGACCCATGAACAGGCCAAGTAACCAGTCTAGGTGATTAGTTGAATCAGGTATGTCTCAGACCTGGTATGACCCGGTTCGACTCTGGTGATTTGGACTGGAAATCGATAACCTGGCCAGTTGAACCAGTGAATCGGCCGGGTCATGAAATTTACAAAAAAAAAAATTCTTAAACTTTGAGAAGTCATAACTTTTGACTCGTTTGTCTGATTTATACTAATTATATGTCCATTTCATATAATTTTTTGAGATCTACGTTATGTCTGTCCTAATTTAAAATAAAAAACATACTTTTTGAGTCATGAGCATTTTAATGAAAATATTAGGTCTTTTTTTTTCTATAAATTAAGGGTTAAACTCTTTTTTTTCTTATAGGTCATCATTTCACTCAAAATAAAGATATTTTAGTTATTTATAATGATAAATATCATCATATGTAGTATGTATTCAACACCAACAACTTATGTGTTTTAAGGTTATTTGGAGCAAAGTCGTATGCAAGGAAAACGATTTAGGTTTAAGGTTGCTTTTCTTTTTTCATTTTTTAATGGAAGTAATAGGTACCAACTACGACTTCGTGCATCATATTTTTTTATTAAAATATTTTTTTTTGTGGCTGACCAAGCACCCTTGATCACTTTTTCGACCGAGCTCACTACTCGACCGATGATATGTTGAGAATGGAAAAAGGTCAGATTGATCATGACCGATCAGTTGAATGTCAAGAATAGTGGTCAGATCGATCATGGCCGATCGGTTGAATGTTGAGAATGGTGGTCGAATCGATCATGGCTGGTCGGTTGAGTATTGAGAATCGAAATGGTGGTCAGATTGGTCATGACCGATCGGTTAAGTGTTATTTCAAGTGAATCAAGTAGTTGATCGGCCAGAACTGATTGGTTGTTTGTGGGGTTGAAAAAAGTAGTGATCAGTCAAAACCGATTGGTTAAGGGAAAGGTCGGTCAGTCGACTTCACATTCATGAAAATTAATAAAATATGATGCACACTGAAGTCGTAGTTGGTACCTAGACTTCCATTAAAAAATGAAGAAAAAACCCTAACCCTAAGTTGTTTTCCTTGCATACGACATTGTCCCGGAAACACATAAGTCATTGGTGTTGAATACAACTTCACCTAAGTCGGTGTTTCTGCCTTTGACTCCCTGTTCAAAATACACCTCCTTGGAAATATTTGCTAAACTTACACCATGATGGGAAATAGGAAACCTATTTACCTCAACATGGTAAAAAAGCCAGATAGCAACTGTTCAACAAAAATGCTTGCAATCCATATCTTTATATTTTTGCCTTTGATAATGTGGTTAGATGGTTGTACCAAGCTCCCTTTTGTTTTTGGGAAGAGTTCACACTATGAAGCGTCTTTGATTTATTTCTGTTGTAGCGCGAAAATGATCAGTCAATTAGTCGGCTAACGTGTACAACAGTGATTCCCTCAATCAATTGATTATGCCAAGAAAGGGACTCTGTTTCTTAGCTATGGCTTCTCAGACTTCTCCAAAGAGTGTCTAAAGTAGGATGATGAACTAAACACTAAATTTGCATGAAAGTAAAGTAAACTAATAAAGATAAATTGCATGAAAGATAAGTTGTTTATTAATTGAATGATCCTTTGCAACGACATATACATAACATATTTATAGACTCGTAAAATAACTACTCTATCAACCACGTTCCCCGACATATTAGCAACTAAATGAATGTTGTGTCTGACAAAATAATCCAGACCAACGGCTATCAAGACCATTCAACTATCTCCGAAATCTTAGCCCCATTTTCAATCACTTCTGCATGTTCTCTGCTTCACTATATCTTAAAAAATGATTATATCATTGTCCTTATCTTTTATGGCTTGATGGCTCAGATGACACAAAATATTTGATGTACTTTTGGCTAACTTAAACCTTGTTTCCTGTAATATTTCTGAATAAAACCCTTCAAATTCGACTATCAGCTAATACTTCAGCTATCAGCTAATAAATCTTTATACCCATTTTTGCCATAATCGGCTGTAAACAAAATCGGCTAACTATACTCATCGACTGACACCAAACAACCAGTTTTATCAACTAGTTTATTTTTAGTGATAACATTTTGTCCCCTATATCCTTTAGCTAATTTATTCACTTAAAGCTGAAGGATGCAATAAATGCGCTTAGAGCCGCACACTTCAACTGTTTTTTGTTTCACCCAATAAAGTTCCAATTTGAATTTAATTTTCAAAACGGCTAAATCCTTATCCATTTATCCGTCTATTCGAATTTCAAAAATAAAAATAAAAATAAAAATCTCTTATTATAAAACTAGCCAAATTCCTCTTCCAACAATCACTTCAATCTTCAGCTATGACATTTAATTGCAAATTATCTTCTCCAACAAACCTTCACCTATCATCATGTCTTCCAGTTCTGACTCCCAAAACCAAGCCCATTCTTATGGCGATGAAGACTCTTCTTCCCACAGCCTTACCAAATCGGCTGAAACAACTCCTGAGCAACTGTCTGATCCACCTACACTTCTTCCTGTTCGACATTTCTATTCTTTGATTCCTTCTTCATTGGACATTAATGAAGGCAAGCTCTATCTCGACCATTTCCTAAACCCAGAACTATTTGTACTTCCCATAACTGTTAATTGGTTCACAATCGATAAGTGCCTATCTGACTTGCGTTCATGGCCTCACAAAACCCATCCTTATTGCAACTGGCTGACTAGGGTATCAAAGAGCAAGAACAATGGTTGGAAAAAATAGGGAATTTACAACATTATTCATCTTTCTTTGTAAGACATTCCCCTAAACATGGAATTGCTTTTTGGCTTTGTTGGTTTCTGGTCTACCTCCATTAATGGGTTTATCTTACGTTTTGGTATGGGAAGCCCAACTTTATTGGATGTGGCCGCCATTACTGATCTTCTCATGCACGGAGATGAAATCCCTTCTCTCTAGCACTGACTAGCGATAATTTGGGAATTCAATTTTCTAAGGCGACTTCTAGATATTCAAGCTTCATTTTGGCTAATGCCAAGTTTAAAGGACCTGTATCTGATGCTGAGCACAACGCTTTCATGTTGTATTGGTTTTGTAAGTATTTCATATGTACCAATTCCATAGCGGTAGTTTCGGAATACTCCTACTACATTTCTCTGATTACCTCAGGGAGGAATCTTGCGCTGGGTCCTCTCTTTCTGTCTCTCTTGTACAAAAGCCTTTATGTTCTTATTGAGTGACTAATTTCTAGCAAAGAATTGAAGAACATCCCGGGGTCCCATGTGGTTCTTGCAACTTTGGATTATTCAGTATTTTCCAGAGTTTATTCTAGTTTCGATTGATATGACGTCACTCCCTTCAACTCCTTCAATACTGGGGCAGCAGCTTCTACTTATCCCCTATGTGAAGAAATCTGCTTTTGAAATAGCCAACTCTATATTTTCTGTGGATTCTCGCCACTCCTCTGAATTTTTCCCATTTTTGAACAAGAAGATAAACCCATCGTGGCTTTATACCGATCCAGATGCCACCTATAACACGGGCTTAATGCAGGACATCATCCTCGGCTGGAGTAGCCTTCTAACGGCTAGAGATCTTCTCTGCGGGGTTAAGCCAACAACTAGAAATAACAAAACTTCTGTCGAGCCCTATAACCCACAATGTTTTGCAAGGCAGTTTGGTCTTTTACAAAGCATCCCAGCCAGTTATGAATCCAAAGCCACCCCTTTGGCCGGCCAACTCTTTCGGCTAACTATGTCACTGACCTTACCCTTCTCAATATGAAGAAGCTTCACCAGTTCAAATTGGTCACTCTTGATCGGTTACCAGGAGAAACTTTCTTATTTCTCAACTGGTGGGCAATTGTGACAAACAAAAATTTTCTGATCCTCACTCAGTTTATCTGACTCGGATGATAGATGGAACATCTGATCCATCTGCTGGACAAGTGGTTCCTAAACCTATTTCTGTGAGGAGGCCTTAATCTACGAAAACTCCTTGTTCAGTTGCCTCTAAAGGTATTCTAATCTTCCTAATTCTTACCTTGAATTCTTGTTTTATTCTATCTCTGACTATTGGCTACTTTTTGTAGGCAAATCTGTTTCAGCTGCTATTGATGTAGATAACCTTCAAGATTCAGCTATCGAAACACCACTTATTCCTAGGAAACGAACTCGACAAACTGGGATAGTAATTGGATCTTCTCCTCCGGTTCCTCCTAAATCCAAAAAATCTTCAGTTGAAGGCTCAGCTAAGGTATCCCTTTCTTTTCTATAAATTACTAAATTTTGATATTTTCTTGGTTTCTAACTTGTCATACATAGAAAACCAAGGTCGCACCACTCGTTGCACTTGCTGCCTCAACACCGCAAAAAACAAAGAAGCCTCATGCTGAAGTTGCTTTTCTCGGCAAGGTATGTATTGAAACATTTTTCTCCACTCTCTTTTTTCTTCCATTATCATGAACTAATCTTTTATGTTTCTTTTTAGTTGACAACCTTTCCAATAGAACATAGCTCGGCTATCGCTACTTCTATCCCAACTCAAGCGTTGTCTGGGGCTACTCCGAAACCTTCTCTGGCTATCTCTGATGAGATCTTGGCACAATACTTCATGTCTCCCACTTCAATGATACCCATTCCATCATACTCTTCTCCACTTACCATGCACCTAGATCATGTGGAGACTCACTTAAACCAAGACAATCCTCTAGACCAAAAAATCGTGACTTCACTTTGGCTATCTCTATTCAAGTTGGCCAGAGCGTCTGATGATACCCAAGCTACTTCAACTACCAGAGCCATTTATAATCAGATGGCTTTACAAGTTGGAGACATTGCTTTTAACTTCAAAATGTTCAAGCAACGCTAAGATTCAGCCACTCATGATATGAATTGACTACGAGATTTGCAGGATAAAAAATCGACCTTCCAGTCAAGCTACCATTCGATTAAAATCGAACAACAGATAGACTCAGCCAAGCAAGCTCGGATGAACAAAAGGATGGATGAACTTACAGTTGAGCTGAATCGTATTCAAAAGGAAATGTTTGAGCTACAACCAAAGATTCAAGCTTTGAACACTAAGATTAACTCAAGTGCCTACAAACACATTCAACTATATAACTAGTCTACTTCTCTGGACGCCGAAATTGTTTATTTGTTGCAGCAGAAAGAAGCTCTGGAAAAAGATTTCAACAATGGGGAGAATGGGCTGCTAGCTGCTAAAAATCTTGGGAAGGTCTAAGAGAGCTCCTAGCTAAAGCTAAAAAGAGTGTGGCTACCACTTCGGCTGAGACACCAATTGCTCTGCCAGAAAAAGCGGTTGCACCTGTACCTTTTTCCTGCTGCAGAAGTTTTTCTAGCGCCATCTTCAACGGATGTTGAGTTACCTACAGCAACACAACCTTCAGCTGTCAATCCTGTTAAAGATGTTCCTTTTTCGGCTGATGATAAGTAGATTGGTTTTTAATTTGCATATCCCATTTTTGAGCTAAATGACTGGCTTGTAGCCATCAACCAATATTGCTTCAAATCCCTTCCCAAATGGAGGGATAATAAATTTGAAGTATTTTCCATTACTACTTCTACTAAATTCTTCTCCTTGCATGTTAATTAGTTGATATGCACCTCTAGCCATAACTTGACTAATTATAAAAAGGACCTTCCCAATTTGGCGACCATTTACCATACTTAGGATCTTTACTTCCTACTGGTAAAATAGTTTTCCAAACTAAGTCTTCTTCAACAAACTTCTTAGGCTTCACATGTTTATTATAAAGCTTAGCCATATTTTGTTTGTTCAACCGAATATTATCAAGTGCCATTAGTCGATCCTCATCGGCAGAATCCAATTCCAAAAAGAAAGCTTGCTGATAATCATCAATGTCTAATAAATTTTGTTTTGCCACTCTTAAAGACTTTACATTAATCTCCAAAGGTAAAGTAGCATCTTGACCATAAGTTATCTGATACGAAGTTAATCCAGTAGCAGTCGACTTAGAATTTCTATAAGCCCATAATACTTCAGATAAGGTTTCATGCCACTTTTTTGGCTTATCTTCCACATTCTTTTTAATCATATCAATAAGAATCTTATTAGTAGCCTCGACTTGTCCATTTTCCTGAGCATAGCAAGGTGACGAATGGATCATCATAATCCCAAATTGCTGAGTAAAGGCCACCACTTTCTCTCCAATGAACATAGTTCCTTGGTCAGTTGTAATTGTTTCTAGAATCCTATATCTATATATAATCTGTTGCTTGATGAATCGGATAATATCTTCCTGAGTTACATTAACCATCGACTGAGCCTCTATCCACTTGGTAAAATAATCGGTTGCCACAATGATAAAGGCACGCCGTTTAGATGAAGGAGGATAAATTTTGCCAATTAGATCCATTGCCCATCCTCTAAAAGGCTATGGCTTAACTTTGGGATGTAACTCCTCGGCTAGAACTCGTTAAATAGGACCATGCAGCTGATAAGCTTCACATCCCTTCACATATTGAAAACAATCAGCTGTTATAGTAAGCCAGTAATATCCTTGCCTGTGAATCAACCATTTCATCACTGGTCCTGACCTATGAGATCCACATATCCCTTCATGAACTTCTCCCATGACTTTTAAGGAGTCTGCTTTATCCACACATCTTTAAAGCACCCCGTTAATGCTTCTTTTATACAGATCACCATCTAGCAAAACATATTTTAAAGCCCTTTGTTTCAATTTAAAATTTGCTCTAGCTGAGGGATTTTGTAGATAATTGATCAATTTTTTTCTCCATTCATCTATTGATCCCCTATCTATTGCCAAGCATTCATTCAAAGGATAATCCTCCTATTTGAATTCTACAACTACTTCCTTATATCCGGAAGCCTGTTGGGCTAGGTTATTAGCTTCTTCATTATTCTCTTTAGGTATGTGCATGATTATTACATTAGCAGACTATTGTAACAAACAGTTAGCCGTTTCATAATACTTCACTAAATTTGAATTATTACACCTATAATCGTCTGATAACTGCTTTATCACTAATTGAGAGTCACCCATTATTTGTACATATTTGGCCTTCATGGTGGCCAAAATCAAAAGTTCCAAGATTAAAGCTTCATATTTAGCTTGATTATTAGAACACTCGAGTTTTAGCTGACACATAAATTTCCAAATTTGTCCATATGGACTAGTAATGGTAACCCTAACTCCCATACCCTTTTAAGTTCTAGACCCATCAAAGGTCAAAACCCATGGTTTAAGGTTCATCTATTGGTTAACCTCGACTAATGGATCCGTAACTTCAACGCAAGGATGTTGAGCCAAAAAAATCAACTAATATTTGACCTTTAACAACCCTTAGTAGAACATATTTTAAAGCAAATGCATTTAACTTAATGCCCCACTTCATTAATCTGCCTTGCAAGTGATGTGTGTGATTCTTCATGTCATTTTGAGTTTAGTTTGCATACATTTCATTATCTTTTTAGTACATTTATTCATTTAATCTTCCGTTTTTGTTTTAGTTCGGATAACTGCGGTGTGTTTATGTCTAATCGCAGGAATGATGCAATATTGAAGCTTGGAAGAGCCAAAACGGAACTACCATGAAGAGATACTGAGATCTCAAAAATCAGCTGGACCCCTGAGGAGTAATTTGAGCATAACTTGAGCTACAGAGGTCATTTTGAGGTGATTCCGGTTGCTATGGAAAGCTAAGACACAAGGCTACAAGTTTGATGTTGGACACTTTGGCAAATTCCCCAAGATGCTTGATGGACAGAGGCAACCACGGCCTGGCCGTGGTTGAAACCACGGCCATGGTGTGAGAAACTCGCACCTTCAGAATTTCTGAGGCAGAGCCAACCACGGCCTGGCCGTGGTGGCCACCACGGCCGTGGTTGGCATTCACAATTCGAAATCTTCAAGTCAGAGCCAACCACGGGCCGTGGTTGGCAGCCTGACACTTCATACTTGCGATTTTGAGGCCCTGGAGTCAGCCCATTCTTTGTTTTTCTGACCTAAAAAGAATTAGGGTTGAGGGAGGAGAGTGTGTGGTGTATAAAGGGCAGGCCATTAGGGTTGAAAGGGAGCTTGGTCTTGGAGGAACTTCACAAGAGCAGCCACAACTTCTGCAGAGTTTTTCTTCTCATCTCTTCTAGTCTTTGTATTTTATTTTCTGAATGTTGTTCTTCATTCTTATGGATTGTATTTTGATAAACATGTTTGAGTAGTTCTTTTGTTCTAGGAATTGGTAGTAACCCGATGGTGTATTGACAATGCTTGATGTATGAAATTGTTATCTCTTCAATGCTAAGTTTATCTTGATTCAGTTTTTGGCACACCAAGTGTTTGTGAAAATGCTGGCCACATTGTTTGCATGATCTTAGTTATTAAGGGAAAAACTGAAAGGTGACTCTTGATAATTGAACTCCATTAACTGAACTTGAGCTTTTAAATCACGAAAGTAGATTAAAACTCTTGAGGCTTTCTATGAATCATCTGCTCTTAATGGATTCTTTCTAACTTGATTATCATGAAAATAGAAGTTGAGTTAGAGTGAATACGTTATTGTATTCTGAAAGGAAACAATAATTCTTTAGGATGATTCGTCTTCAAGTATAACTTAGTTGAGAAGAGGTGATAAGATTACAAACTTGTTAATTACCATCGTGGTGAACCCATATCCTAGATCCCTTAAAAATCAGATTTCTCTACACTGTTTTTCTGCATTCATTCCATTGAGATTCTTATTTATTTCCAGATTTTAGTTTTTATGTACTTGTCCTATCACCACAATTTTATAATATTGGTTTCACCTAGTTAATCATAATTAAGGGTAATTGTTAATCATAATCCAAGTCCCTGTGGATCGATATTTTTACTACTTGACGAAATCGTGCACTTGCGATACGAACCACATCAAGTTTTTGGCGCCGTTGCCGGGGACTTGTGGTTTTCTGATTATCAATTTAATTCTTAATCTGATTTTCTAGTTATTCTTTTATTCTTTTCTTTTGCTCTCTGCAGGTAATTTCTCTTGTTTATGCGAAGTACTCGACGTTTTGGAACTCTCATTGAAGCAGATCCTGAAATTGAAAGGACTTTGCATCGGAGGAGAAGACAACTGCTGCAAGGTGCAAGAGAGCCGCAACAACCTGTTCCCATCATGGCAGCACGTGATGAAAATAGGCCACTGAAGGATTATGCAGCCCCTAATGCTCGGGGTTTGCGATCTGGGATTGCTCGGCCAACCATTGAAGCTGGACATTTCACCATACCACCCGCTTTGCTCTCTATGATAAGGCAAAACCAATTTGGAGGATTGCCGTCAGAGGACCCGAATGACCACGTAGATATGTTCTTGGAACTCTGTGAGACCCTCAGAATTGAAGGCGCCTCTGTAGATGCTATCCGTCTCCGCTTGTTCCCTTTATCACTACGGGATAGAGCTAAAACTTGGTTAAAATATGTACCAGCTGAAACTATCACTACTTGGGACCAATTGGAGCAAGCTTTCTTGGACAAATTCTTTCCACCTTCCAAGACTGCTCATCTTAGGACCCAAATCACAGGCTTCATTCAAAGAGATGGAGAGTCATTGTCAGAAGCTTGGGATAGATATAAGGCCTTGCTGGAAGCATGCCCACATCATGGGCTAGAGAAATGGTTAATCATCCACACCTTCTACAATGGTCTTGAATATTCTTCAAAGGTATCTCTAGACTCCGCAGCTGGTGGAGCTTTGATGAACAGAAGGTTAACAGAAGCCTATGAGGTCATTGAGAGTGTAGCCACAAATCATCACCAATGGGCAAACGAAAGAGGTAACAACCCGAGAAAACTCTCGGGAGGTAAGTTTGAGGTAGACGGTGTTGATTTGATTATGTCAAAATTTGATTCTTTGAATAAACGTTTTGACAAACTTGAAAAAGTTAATGCCAATGTCGTAGTTACTTCTAACAATTTTTGTGAGGTTTGTGGAGCACATGGACATATTAGTGCTGAATGCCAAGTTGGACTTGGTTCCTCACAAGGCACACTGGTGGAGCAAATGGAATCATGCCATAATTTTCAAGACTTCAACCAAAAGGGGAGAAATGATCCATATTCTCAAACTTACAACCCCGGTTGGAGGTCACATCCTAACTTCTCCTACCAGAATAGTGTGAAAATATGTTTGCCCCAATGGTTTATTATATTATGTTTTGATGATGACAAATACATTACAAAAAGGATTACAAATATGCTACATATGTGCGTGATGAGCTATATTGGATAATGCATGGTTATATATTATCTTGTTGTTCCTATTATAAGAATCATGCATTAAGTTTTGTGTAGCATCATTGATAGGATATATCCAATGTACTTGATAAGTGATATAATTAATTATTGGATATGTGTCTATATGTGAATCATATATGCATGAAGAACTTTATAAAGTTATATACATGTGAATCATGCATATTTAGTTATTGAGTTATGGATTTGGACTAACCATGGTTTTCAAGTGAGTTATGCTTTGTAGGATAGTCCAAGTATCAAGAGTGAGCATTGGAATAAGAAAGTGAAAGATCCTAGTTATGCTCAACTCAAGAAGAAGGAGAATGAAGAGATGAACCAAGCATTTAGAAGATTTGAAGAGAAGAAATCTTAGAAGCTTGAAGTGCATCAAGAAGCTTATAGACTCAAAAGGGTATACTTTCTCTTATAGGCTATTCTCCTTTGTAAGGATAGAGGTTTTTACATGAAGAGAGCTCAAATATCTTTATTCAATCTTGACAAATGTTTTTAACATGGTAAAATGCCCAACAAACAAGTTTTGAGAAGTTAGTCTTGGTGGTATTTCAAAACTATGAAAAATAGCCAAATCTGAATTTTGAAAGCTGACCTATGGTCACTATTTTTATCATAACTTTTAAAATACTTTGAGTTTTGATCTGAAACTTATCTCATATGAAAGTAGACTCAAAGAGCTTTCCAACGCATGGTCATTTGCTTAATTTGGATAAGAAACGAAGAAGTTATGACATTTTTAAGAAGACTACTTTCCGGATAGGAATTGTAGTCGACTACACAAGACTTGTAGTCGACTACAAGACCTTGAAAAACTGACCTATGGTCACTATTTTTATCATAACTTTTAAAATACTTTGAGTTTTGATCTGAAACTTGTTTCATATGAAAGTACACTCAAAGAGCTTTCCAACGCATGGTCATTTGCTTAAATTGGTTAAGAAACGAAGAAGTTATGATCATTTCAAAACGACTACTTTCCCGAGTGGAATTGTAGTCGACTACAGAAGACTTGTAGTCGACTACAAGACCACCATAAATGGATTGTAGTCGACTACAAGGTTGTGTAGTCGACTACAAAGTGCCAGAAATCAAATATATTTTCCAGAGATGAATGGTAGTCGACTACAAGGTATCTGTAGTCGACTACAAAGTGTTAAAACTCGAAAACTACATTCCAGGAATGGATTGTAGTCGACTACAAGGTTGTATAGTCGACTACAAAGTGTTAAAATTCAAAACCTACATTCCAGAGAGGAATCGTAGTCGACTACAAGTTATCTGTAGTCGACTACAACGTGCCAGAAATGCCTGTAACGGCTATAAACGGCTAGATTTCGAAATTAATCATTCCTAAACACCACCAACGGCTATTTTATCACTTGGGCTATTAATATATGCTAAGATTGAAGCATTAACAAGTTGATGAACACCCATTTGCAAATCATTATGAGGATTTGATCATTTTCTATCAAAATCAACATTTGAGCTCTTCATTTTCATAATCTCTCTATCCATTAGTTCTTCAAGTTGTATTATCTACTCTTTGAGAGAGTTTATCATTTTCTATCAATCATATATACTTGTAAGAGGGTGGATAATCCCTCAAGAGAGTTCAAGGGTAGACTTCCCTTGAAGAGAAAAGAAAGAGGCTCAAGCATAAGGGTGGAGGATCCCAAAGTGTGAAGAGTGCTCTGTTTTTGTAAAGGTTTCTCAAGCACCTAAGTTACAAGCTTGAAGAATAGTGGAAACCTCAAGTGGATGATCTTGGGGCTGGATGTAGATCACAAGAAGTGATTGAACCAAGAAATATTGTTTGCACTCTCTTATCCCTCACTCTCTTTACATTCTAGCAATTTACATTTAACTACTTATTTGTTGAGTTCTCATGATTGCTATAATTATTGATCTACTGCATATCTTGTGATATTTCTACTTAGATCATTAGAACTTGATATATATCTTGTTTGCTTGATTTATATATATATCTAAGTTATACTCAAGGTATCTACATTGATTGACAAATCTTCATAAGAGTAAGGCATTCATTTAAAACCCAATTTGCTTACAGAAGCAAATTGTAGTCTACTACAAGAAAAGTGTAGTCTACTACAAGACTACTAGAAACTCAACATTAGTGTTTTATTTGTTGATCTTGCAAAACCACTTTCAAGGGTTTATTGTAGTTGACTACACACTACTTGCAGTCTACTACAAGGTTTCAACCAAGTGATTTTCTATCTTGGTTTATTTCCCACTAGTCTCAAATTAATCACACTATAATTTACATTGTTCAATATACTTATATGTGATTGATATTATGCATTATATGAATTGTTAGTAATATGAAAGCATGAATTGTTGTGAAATATATTTATTCCGCTGCATGTATTGATTGGGTGCATCAAAATGCACAATTGCACAAAGTTGAAATAAAATTTGTGATCACCCAATTCACCCCCCCTCTTGTGTGATGGTTGCCCTTGGCTAACAAATAGTCAAAGCCAAGTTGTTCAAGGTAGTGCTAAACCCTCTTTTGGATTCCAACAGGTACAAAAATCTAAACTTGAGTCTCTTCTTAAGAATTTTGTTGAGAGTCAATCTAAGCAAAATGAGGAGTTCATGCAACATGGTCAAGTGGTCGCCGAGGCCATTAGAGAGTTGTCATCTAAGGTTGATAATTTGGCTACTCATAGTAGGATGTTGGAAACCCAAATTGCCCAACAAGCTAGTTCTTCACATAGACCACAAGGTAAATTTCAAGGACAGCCTGAAATAAATCCTAGTGAACATTGCAAGGCTGTGAGTTTAAGAAGTGGTAGGAAATTAGAGGATTCCAAGGCAAAGAGCGAAAGTGACATAGATGGGGGGGGGATGAGAAAAAAGAGACAACTAAGACACAAAACTTTGATGAAGATGATACAACTGAGAAAGTGTCTAAGTATGTACCCCCTAAACCATACCAACCCCCAGTGCCTTTCCCTCAAAGATTGGCCAAGGCTAATGTAGATAGGCAATTTGGGAAGTTTCTAGAGGTCCTTAAGAAGTTGTACATTAATTTACCCTTCACTGAGGCGTTACAACAAATGCCCACCTATGCTAAATTTCTTAAGGACATTTTGTCTAATAAGAGAAAGCTAGAGGAATATGAAACAGTAGCTTTAACTGAGGAGTGTAGTGCTTTAATTCAAAAAAAGTTACCTCCTAAACTCAAAGATCCAGGTAGTTTCTCTATTCCTTGCTTGATTGGGAATACTAATTTTGATAAAGCTTTGTGTGATTTGGGGGCTAGTGTTAGTCTTATGCCCCTTTCTGTGTGTAAAAAGTTGGAGGTGGGTGAACTAAAACCCACAACTATCTCCCTTCAATTGGCAGATCGATCCGTCAAATACCCCGTGGGCATCTTGGAGGACGTTCCTATTAGGGTGGGTAAGTTTTTCATACCTGCTGATTTCGTTGTGCTTGAAATGGAGGAAGATTCCCAAATCCCCATTATTCTTGGTAGGCCTTTCTTAGCCACTGCTGGTGCTATAATTGATGTCAAAAATGGAAAATTATCTTTAACTGTTGGTGATGATAAGGTTGAGTTTGATCTTGCTAAATCTATTAAAAAACCTTCTTTTGAGGACTCTTGTTGCAGGATTGATTTATTAGACCGAGTAGTGAAGGAAGAATTCACCAACATCCATTTTGAAGATCCTTTGGAGAGATGCTTGGTTGGTGGTGGTTCATTGGAATGTGGAGGGGAAGCAGCCAAATATGCCCGTTTGTTGGAAGTCATCTTGGAACTTCCACCCCAAAAGGCCAAAATCGAAAAGCTCGAGTCTAAACCCAAACACAAGAATTGGAAAGAAGAAAGAGCTCCAAGGGTAGAACTCAAACCCCTTCCTTCCACTCTCAGAGATTTGAAATTTTGGAGGCACAAGCCTAAATTTTGGAGGCAAGTGAAGTCAAAAAATTCCACTGCCAACCCATGGAAAATTCCATGGCCATGGATTGAAGACCCGCAGTGAGTCCTTCTCTTTCATCCCTTCTCTTGTTTTAGATTTTTACATTGAGGACAATGTAAGTTTTAAGCTTGGGGTGGGGTATGTATTTACTTTTTTGTTATTTATTTTCATGTTTTCATATTGCATTCTTTTGCATGATCACACCATCTTGTTGCCCCTTGATCCTCTTGTTTGAACTTTGTGCCAATTTGAAAGACAATGAATTTGGAACCCAAATTGATATCCTTGTGATAAGCTAATTTTTTTTTTTTAAAAGAGTTGATCTTTTGATAATTGATGATTAGCATAAGGTTCTCTGTTTTTGTGTTTCTCATTGATTTTGCTTCTAAAAGTGAGATTTGTACCAAAAAGGGTATGTGCTTTATATTAACTCCTCCTCTTTGTTTGAGTGAAGTTGGTTCCTCTTGGATTCTGTGCTCTAGAACTTGATTTGAAACCATTTTGAAGCAAAATAATTGTTTGCATGCTTGAAAGTGATTAAGGCATTTTAGGTATCTTTCCGGGCCTTCTGAATATATTGATATATCACTACCCATTAGTTGCCCATTTTGAACCTATTGCAATTTCTTGGTACCTATGATGACATATTATTGGTTTCCCTTTAGAAACTAAATGGTGCAAATATTTGGTTTGAAAGTTGAAAGGGAATTATGTGTTGAGATATTCTCTTATTTAAATGAAAACAAAAAGAAAAGAGAAATCAAAAAGGAAAGAAAAGAAATAGAAAAAAAATTTTGGGGATAGAAAAAGAAAAAAAAAAAAGAAGTAAAGAAATGGCTTAGCAATGTGCTTTTGTGATATAATCATTCTCCAAATTGGTTCTATTGGGTTCTCTTGATTCATTGAAAATTTTGCCAACCCTTTGTGCATACCCTCATTTCTTTATCCTACCTAACAATATTCCTTTGGCCAAGTTAAAACCCATACAAAGACCTTTTGATTCTTGCATGCATGCAATTTAAAATGTGGAAATTTGGTTTCTTATCAAGCTTATGGAAGTGCTTTTTCTTAAGAGGATCTTGAGTGATATTTCTTCACCCTTAGACACTTTGAGAGTGGTTAGGTGAGTGACCCCAAATTGATGAGAAGTATGAAATTAGGGAACCTAAGCCTCTAATCGGACTTTACATTGATCATCTCTATGTTCATTGAATATGCCTATTACTTGGATCTGTTGTTCTTTGGGTTCCTAATTCACAATCATATTTTGAATATTCAGATCTCTATTTGGCTTTAGTAATTGCTTGAGGACAAGCAAAACCTTAAGCTTGGGGTAATTTGATGTGTGTGATTCTTCATGTCATTTTGAGTTTAGTTTGCATACATTTCATTATCTTTTTAGTACATTTATTCATTTAATCTTCCGTTTTTGTTTTAGTTCGGATAACTGCGGTGTGTTTATGTCTAATCGCAGGAATGATGCAATATTGAAGCTTGGAAGAGCCAAAACGGAACTACCATGAAGAGATACTGAGATCTCAAAAATCAGCTGGACCCCTGAGGAGTAATTTGAGCATAACTTGAGCTACAGAGGTCATTTTGAGGTGATTCCGGTTGCTATGGAAAGCTAAGACACAAGGCTACAAGTTTGATGTTGGACACTTTGGCAAATTCCCCAAGATGCTTGATGGACAGAGGCAACCACGGCCTGGCCGTGGTTGAAACCACGGCCATGGTGTGAGAAACTCGCACCTTCAGAATTTCTGAGGCAGAGCCAACCACGGCCTGGCCGTGGTGGCCACCACGGCCGTGGTTGGCATTCACAATTCGAAATCTTCAAGTCAGAGCCAACCACGGCCTGGCCGTGGTGGCCACCACGGCCGTGGTTGGCATTCACAATTCGAAATCTTCAAGTCAGAGCCAACCACGGCCTGGCCGTGGTGGCCACCACGGCCGTGGTTGGCAGCCTGACACTTCATACTTGCGATTTTGAGGCCCTGGAGTCAGCCCATTCTTTGTTTTTCTGACCTAAAAAGAATTAGGGTTGAGGGAGGAGAGTGTGTGGTGTATAAAGGGCAGGCCATTAGGGTTGAAAGGGAGCTTGGTCTTGGAGGAACTTCACAAGAGCAGCCACAACTTCTGCAGAGTTTTTCTTCTCATCTCTTCTAGTCTTTGTATTTTATTTTCTGAATGTTGTTCTTCATTCTTATGGATTGTATTTTGATAAACATGTTTGAGTAGTTCTTTTGTTCTAGGAATTGGTAGTAACCCGATGGTGTATTGACAATGCTTGATGTATGAAATTGTTATCTCTTCAATGCTAAGTTTATCTTGATTCAGTTTTTGGCACACCAAGTGTTTGTGAAAATGCTGGCCACATTGTTTGCATGATCTTAGTTATTAAGGGAAAAGCGAAAGGTGACTCTTGATAATTGAACTCCATTAACTGAACTTGAGCTTTTAAATCACGAAAGTAGATTAAAACTCTTGAGGTTTTCTATGAATCATCTGCTCTTAATGGATTCTTTCTAACTTGATTATCATGAAAATAGAAGTTGAGTTAGAGTGAATACGTTATTGTATTCTGAAAGGAAACAATAATTCTTTAGGATGATTCGTCTTCAAGTATAACTTAGTTGAGAAGAGGTGATAAGATTACAAACTTGTTAATTACCATCGTGGTGAACCCATATCCTAGATCCCTTAAAAATCAGATTTCTCTACACTGTTTTTCTGCATTCATTCCATTGAGATTCTTATTTATTTCCAGATTTTAGTTTTTATGTACTTGTCCTATCACCACAATTTTATAATATTGGTTTCACCTAGTTAATCATAATTAAGGGTAATTGTTAATCATAATCCAAGTCCCTGTTGATCGATATTTTTACTACTTGACGAAATCGTGCACTTGCGATACGAACCACATCAGCAAGACAGGCCTATTAAGTAGATACTTAACAATATCAATTTTGCACATAATAAAAATCTCTTTTGGCAATAAATAATACTCAAGTTTTGTACATACATGAAATAAAGATAAACATAACTTTTCAATAGGAGTATATTTAATCTCAGCATCGTTCAACAATCAGCTAAGATAATAGATAGTCCTTTTAGTTCCATCCTCAGCATCCTGTGCCAACAGGCAGTTGATAGACTTTTCAGCTGCTGATATGTATAACTTCAAAGGTTTGCCAGCCATAGGGGGTACTAATATTGGGGGATTGGTGAGAGCTTTCTTTATCTAATCAAAAGCTTCTTGTTGTTCAGGCCCCTATATCAACTCCTCAACCTCTTTTAATTTCAACAAAGGAGAAAATGCCTTCATTTTGCTAGTCGAATTAGCAATGAATCTCCTTAAGAAGTTGATTTTTCCAATCAAGCTTTGGAGCTCCTTCTTGGTCTTAGGAGGTCTCGCTTCCAACACTGCTTTTGCTTTATTTTTGTCCACCTCAATCCCTTGCTGATGTACCAAAAAACCAAGGAAGTTACCAGCCAACACTCCAAATGCACATTTAGCCGGATTCATCTTCAAGTTATGAAATCTCATTCTTTGAAGTGCCTACTCCAAACATGCTAAATGTTGATCAAAGTTTTTGGACTTCACCATTACATCATCAATATATACTTCCATGCTTTTACCAATCAGCTCATGGAAGATAGTATTCATGGCCTGTTGATATGTAGCCCTAGCATTTTTAGGCCAAATGACATTACCAACCACTCAAAAATCCCTATAGCCCCTGGCCATCGAGAAGCTGTATTATGAATATCACTTTCAGCTATGAATATTTGATTATAACCTGAATAACCGTCCATGAAAGTCAGGATTCCATGACTAGCAGCAGCATCGACTAACATATCGACTACTGGCATAACATATTCATCCTTGGGAGTGGCTAAATTCAAGTTCGTGAAATCGGTGCATATTCTTACTTTTCCATTTTTCTTGATGACTGGGACAATGTTGGACAACCATTCCACATATCTAACACTTCTAATAAAGCCAGCCTTGAGTAATCTTTCCATTTCTTCTTTAATATGTGACATTAACTCTGGGTTGAATCTTCTAGGAGGTTGCTTGAACTGCTTGAAACCTTCTTTAATCGGCAGTCGATGTTCAACTAAATGCCTGGACAGCCCCGGCATTTCATGATAATCCCATGCAAAACAATCTTTATATTGCATAATTAAATCAACTATCTGATTCCTATCTGTTTTAGCTAAAAGACCATTGATTCTTATCATTCTTGGGTCATCTATTGTTTCCAAATTTACTTCTATTAGAGGGTCTTGAGCCTCAAAAGCTAGTTCCTTTATAGGAATTGGAGAATTCAACTCTTGCTTATCATTCATTATCTCAGCCGTAGGATGCCCCCCAAGTGTTGTTATGGATTCCTTTGAGGCTAGATTACTTCCAAGACCTTGTTCCCCCTGCGCAATTTCCTCACTTTGATTGTCCTCCTGTAATATGAACTCATCCATCCTGTTTTCGGCTGCAAATATTGCCAACCGTTTTAGGACGTCTTCAACTACTTGAACATTGTTATTCATTAATCCACATCTTAGAAGGTCGTGAATCATCCTGCAATTTAACCTCATAACCCTTAGATGTTAAATTGCATGACGACTAGGAACCTTCTTCATATTCTTTGGGTATCTTGATAGGTTCTACATGACGATAGTAAAATACTGCTTCAATCATCTTTACTTTAGCTGAAAATGGGTTCCTGTCAGCTGCTACTATTTCCACTATATCTCTTTCCCAGAACATTAACATTTGATGTAGTGTAGATGGCACCCACTGACTAGAATGGACCCAATCCCTGCCTAATATAACCAAATAAGTGGGACTAGCATCTACCACAAAGTAGGCTGAGCTCAAAGTTTTAGATCCTACAGTCACATCAGCTACTAATACTCCTATGGCAACCGTAGCTTCCCCTGTAAAATTGGTCATCCTCATATTAGTAGGAACCATATCATTTTTGGTTTTTCCTAATTTTTTCATTGTTCTTACAGGCATAACATTAAGCACAACTCCCCCATCAACAAATACCCTGCTTACTACCTTGCCGTTAATGTGGGCCTTAACATACAAAGGCTTCAAGTGCTTAGTCATCTTCACATAGAGTTTGTTAAATATCATTTCTTTGGGTTCCTTGGCAAATGTTTCAGCTAACGTGGTCCACTCAACTTCTTCAGCAAATAAATCTCTTTCTAAGCTATTAGGCTATTCATCTCTTGCCCATAATTCGCTTGGAATGATACTCATTACATCAATTTCAGCAGACAGGAAATCCATTTCTTCACTGAATATTGTATCAAATAAAGATTCCCTTGTTGCTTGCTCTTTTTCATCACTTTCACCTGCGGGTTCCATAATTTGTTGTTGAAATCCCATTTCAGTCTTTAAGTCACTAAATTCAGTTAATGCAACAGCTTCGATCAACCCTTCAAGCTCATCATTATTTTTAGGCTCTGGCATTAGCTGTTCCTCAGCAAGTTTCGATTGTTCATTATTCAGATCAGCCGATTCCTCCTATTTAGGACAACCGAATGCGACTTCTAATACCTTTGCAACTGTCGGAGATTGCACTTCTTCTCTTGTCACATTTCTAGCTTCTGTCAACATTTGCAAGGTTTGCTTCATCTTTTGAATAGATCTCATCCTCTGTTTTCTATTTTTCTGAGCTTGGGTAAGCATCATAGTCTGGGGTACCTTGTTTTCATGTATCTACTAAGGGTCCAATGCCCTTCCTGTACATCAGCTGGTATCTTCAACATTCTCTGAGGCTTCATATTCTCCTCATTCTTCACAGTAATTCGCAAGGTAGTCATTCCATTCTCCACGTTAAATTCATCTATGCTTTTATTACCTTCTGGTACAGGTAAATCATCTATCACAAGCATATTTCCTTTGTTGACTACCTTATTTTCTTGCTGATCTTTCCTCTCTTTTTGTTCAAACATCGATCGACAATGCTGATTTTTATTTTTAGCCTCGTTGAACGAATCTGCGACCATAGGAGTAAGAGCACGATGATATTTATCAAACACAATTACTTGTTTCACAGTATGTGCAGGTTCCTTCAATCTCTTGAACACATTAGATGTCCTGTTACCATACCGAGTATCTGTCCTCTTATTCCAACGTGAATCAACAAAGCTATGAATTGGTCTCCTAGTTCCTTTATAAGTATTGTACTTGGGAGATTCCAATCTATCAAATACTTAAGTTTGACTAAACGATGCCCCGTCATTTCCTGTAGCATTTGATTCAGTAAAAGTTTCTTTTTGTCTACACTGTTGCCGTATCGGCTGTCTCTATCTTTTAGATGGTGAACCAGAAAATGACATCCCAGAGAAGGACACCATGTTAATACCCACCATTAGAAATGGATCAATGTCCACAGTCATTTCAGCTACACCTTTATTAGTTAGTCTGAATCTTCCCTCCTTTACTGCTTTTTGAATTACCTTCCTGAAACATAATAAAATTCACTGTCACATGGCTATAAGAATTATGCCACTTACACTACTTGTTTTTCAGCTCCTCAGCTGACGGGATTTTATGCCCATCCATCAGCCGAATTTTTTAATCTTTCAACAAATAATCAACTATTTGGTCAGCTTTGGAGATATTAAAGGAGTATTATATTTTACTCTTATGCATTTCTACCTCTTTTCCTTTAGCATCCCTCAATACAGGACAAGAATATGGTTTACCCCTTACAATCTCTGCCGCCATGATGTCTGCTATTTTTTCGGCTGCTCCATCAGGCAATTCCTCAAACTCATCAACATCCACAATGGATACTAGATGAGGCCCTCTCCCTAGGCTAGCTCGCCTTTGTTCTCTTTCAATAATAAACTTTTCAATTCGTACAGCCTTAGAAGCTAGCTGACTCAAGTCTATACATTCCTGAGCCAACAATTTTTCTTTCAGCTGAGGATGCATATTTTCGATAGCCATAGTGGCATATTCTACCTCAGGGAATTGCACAGTGCATCTACTCATCATTTTCCAGAACCTCTCAATAAAATCAGCTATAGGTTCATCAACTTGTTGCTTTAGATTCATAATATCCGCTATAGTCACTTCTAGTTGTGGTCTATAGAATCGATCATGGAAACAACGTTCCATATCTACCCAATTCTGAACTGAATTTGGCAGCAAGGAAGAATACCAAGTAAATGTTGTTCATGTCAACGAGAGTGGGAACAATTGTAATTTATAATACTCGTTTTGGTTTCCTTCTCCGCATTGAGCCGTGAATCGGCCAATAGGCTCCATTGTCGACTTGCCATCTTTGCCAGAGAAGGTTGTAAAGTCTGAGATTTTATACCCTCTCGGCAAAGGCATCATCCTGTCTACCCATTCAGGGTAAGGCTTGCGATACACTGGCCTATCCAATGGTCTTAACTACACACCAAAACACCTCCTTATAGTCTCAGCTATCATATTAGGATCAATTAATTGAGGAGTAACAGGCCTATTCTCCACTGCGATCGGCTGAACATAATTCGATCCTAAAATGGGGCCTGGTTGTCGAACAGGTGTTACTGCCCCTTGTTGTGCTATCTGATATATTAGCTCAGGTGAATTTAAGATTCCTGCTTGATTAACCATATAAGGTGGGTTTATAACCCATGGTTGCTCCATGGCTACCTCTCCAGCTATCCTATATTGCGTCCCACGGACAGTAGATTGGTTAACTGGAAAGGGTGGTATAACATTCTATGTTTGTTATCCAGTATAAGTACCAGGTAACCTTGTCTACATTATCCTAGAACCTGTTGTCTGACATGCAGTTGGTCCTTGATTAGCTGCCTATGCGGTAGTGCCACAAGCCATAGCATTTGGCATCACACACGACATTCTAATCTGTCCCTGTGTATTTGGTAGTCTTCTCGCCATATGAACCTGCCCAAATTGCAAGTTAGATTGGTTAACCATATCATTCACCACTATTGGCCCTATGGGGATAATAGTAAACATAGTAGGTTGTGAAATAGGAAAGTTTTGAGGTACCTGTTGAACGATATTCGACTGAACCTGTGGTAAAGGTCCTGCCTGAACACATTATACCCCATGCGTCTGCACCTGTTGTGGTGCCCTTATAGTAGCAATCTGACCTTGATTCGACTGTCCTAGCTACCTAGCTATAGCTGAGGTTACCGAATTCTCTCCAGCATTCAGTTGTCTATTTTCTTGTTCTCTTGCTTGTTGTACCTCATTATGCACTATTGGTTTGACAATATCAACTAATTGTTTAGATACCTAGTACATAATATCATGTATCCCCATGTCAATTTGTTGGCGAATGAATGATGTTGACATGACGATTGGCTGCTCTGAATCAACTACATATGCTGCAGTAGCTGGTCCAACAATGGAAACAGTTGTAGCTTGCACTTGTTGTGTAGTAGGCGTACTTACTGTTTGTGGCATCCCTGAGGTTGCCAAAGTGTTAGTAGCCTTTCGAGTACCATTTTTCTTCTGAGGAGGATCCATACTCTTAAGACTCTTCTTAGATCGTAAGTGCATATGCCAATTATAATTGTGACCAGGAGAAGCAAACTTCCCAATTTGTTCACCTCCTTGGTCCCACCGGACGTGCCAAATTTGTTATAACGTGAAAATGATCAGCCGATCAGTCGGCTAACGTACACAATAGTGATTCCCTTAATCAGTCGATTACGCCAAGAAAGGGACTCTGTTTCTTAGTTATGGGTTCTCAGGCTTCCCCAAAGAGTGTCTGAAGTAGGATGATGAACTAAACACTAAATTTGCATAAAAGTAAAGTAAATTGATAAAGATAAATTACATAAAAGATAATTTGTTTATTGATTGAATGATCCTTTACAACGACATATACATAACATATTTATAGACATGTAAAATACCTACTCTATCAACCACGTTCTCCGACATATCAGCAACTAAATGAACGTTGTGGCTGACAAAATATTTCAGACCAATGGCTATTAAGACCATTCAACTATCTCTGAAATCTCAGCCCCATTTTCAACCACTTCTGCACGTTCTCTGTTTCACTATATCTTAAAAATTGATTTTATCCTTATCCCTATTTTTTAGGGCTTGATGGCTCAACTAACTCAAAATATTTGATGTACTTTCGGCTAACTTAAACCTTCTTTCCAGTAATATTTCTGAATAGAACCCTTCAAATTCGACTATCAGCTAACACTTCAGCTATCAGCTAATAAATCTTTATACCCATTTTTTCCATAACCGGCTGTACAAAATCGGCTAACTATACTCATCGACTGACACCAAACAACCAATTGTATCAACTAGTTTATTTTTGGTGATAACAATTTCTTTTACCTTAAAATTCCAGCATGGAAGCTTCATATCAGTTGGTTTTCCACCAAAAAAAATATAATGGGTGAAAACAAGGAAGCATTGCCAACCTTTCACTTCCATGAAGAATGCCAAATTTCGCAGGACTATGACTAGCTTCAACTATTCAATGCTTGTATCTCCACTCTGTCATTTTTGTTATAGACCTTCCCCTCGATCCCTGTTAACAGAGCCTCCATTGATAAGCACCGTTTCAATTCAAATTTGGTGAACATGCAAGTTCAAAAGTTAATCTTGTAATATTGAGTGGTATGATTACTATTGAGCTTGGGCTTATTATTAGTGGGTTTGGGATTATTAGCAATCTTATTATTAGTGGGTTTGGACTTGTATTAATTAATACATAACCTAATTACTAATATAAATAGGAGTATTAGGTTAGGATATTGTATCACATTTCATTTATAAATCATATAATCTGTTAGCTGTATTTCTCGATTCTTTTTCATCTTCTTTACTTAAATGATTGAATTTCAACAATTAAGATTAAAAATTATTATTTTAGAATGTCAATTTCATGAACCTCTGCCAAATATCAAAGTTTATTGATTTATGGTTATTATATTCGATGTTGTTATGTAACTTCCCTATTTTCTTTATTAATATTTCTAGATTATTTTCTAACTTCTACTTAAATAAATATTTATCTAATTGCTCTGGTTAACAAGGGCCCAAATAGAAAATATGTAGTTGATATTTTGAAAAAAAATCATTAATATATTTAATAAAATTTTATCTTTTATTTTTATTTATCATTAATAATTAATAATTTTTTGTAATATTTATTTGACAAAATTACTCATTATATAGTTACAAAAGTTCTAAAAGTGCATTTAAATTTTTACTGTCTTTTATTAATATTACACTAAATTTAAATTAAAAAAATCAATAACCCTAGAAATTGGTCTAGCCGTTAAGGAAATGTTCTCCCTATATTGATTATTCGGGTTTAAATTTTGAACTAGTTCTTATTTCTCCTAATTGCACAGGAATAAACATAAAAATAAATGATGGTTATGTTAAATGTCCTGATCAATGGATGGAGGATTGGCAGAACCATCATCCACCAGTTCATGGTGGTTATGTTCAACATCCTGACCAATCAATGAAGGATTCGTTGAACCAGCCTGAACTTGCTCCTTACTTTGGGTTACCTTGACTGTCTGTGCGTAATTATCTTTTTCATGGCCATATTTTTCTCAGAGGAAACAGACCATATGTATACCCTCATATTCAATGGTCGTCAGAACTCCCTCCAGTCGGTATCAAGCAAGGAGAGGTTTGTCTAGGTCTATTTCAACACATAGACAAGCAAGCATTCCTTGTGACTACGTGGCTGTATTCATATCAACATTCAGAGTAGTTCCAATTAGGTTCCCTACCACAGTCAAAAGCTTTTTGTCATAGAATTCAATTGGGAGACTAGGTAGCCTTATCGCTATCTCTTGGATACCAGAATGGTGAGGATTGAAGACGTGCCGTTTTCTAACAATCAAGTAATGGTAAAAAATCAACCATGGTCCCCAGTCAAACTAAGGAATAAACATGAAAATAATGAAAGTGAATAACTTATACATAAATCAAGGTTCTAATTGATTTTTTTTATACGACAAGGATATTCTTTTGGACTAATTTTTACGTCAACCAAGATAAAGTTTCTATCCGAATGATTTTAAGAATGCACCCCATACTTCAATCAACTATGTTGTTTGAATATTGCTGATAAAAATAATTTTTAGACATATGTAATTAACAAATAAAAGAGTTTCGGTTCTTTGTTTTTTTGTTTAAATTGTAAAAAAGACTAAGGGATTTTTTTGTAAAATATATACTCGAACATGATTTTCTATTAAAGAAGCAACAAATATTACTTCTCAATTTTGCACCAAAACTTACATTGGGATAACCTAACATGATTATTTGAAATAGGTGCCAAAGTTTGTACCACTTTCAAGGCTTCAAACGGGCTTCTCCATGGTTCAAATACCAAATACCAAATACATGACTATGTAAAACATCACTTCCAGCCATCAAAGTTGAATACAAGAATTTAGTAAATTTGTTAGGAAATTTAGCTATGGAATTTTTCTCTCGCTAATTTGTAACTAATTAGCTACTGATTGTTAGGAGAATATTATTCCCTAGCTAAATTTCCAAAAATGGAATAATGGAATTTTTGTAAAAAAATAGTTACATATTAGCTACAAAAAATTTCGTATTTTTTGTAGCTAAATAAATTATGTAGTTAAACCATTTAGCATGGAAATATTCCCCAGTTAAAAAGTTGTTAAAAGTAAAAAAAAAAATTAGCTTGGGATTTAGCCAGGGAATTCCCATCCTAATCCCTAGCTAATTATTTTTAATAGCTAGGATTTCCTAGCATCTCAGCCTTTAGCTTTGATTCGTGCAAACATCTCACTTTGGTAGCTAAGCACTGTTCAAACATTGTGTCACTCAAATTCCTTCCCATTGTTCGCCGCTGGGTGAGTGAACTCCACCCATTGTTCAAGCGTTGGAATTTTTAGGTTATTCAAGCATATATTTTCTTCTCTTCTCTTTAAATAGCTAGGCATTTTTAGTGTGCTTTTTTTTCCAGTGAGTGAGTGATTTTCATTTGGTGGTTGTGTTTTTTTAGATTCATTGCCTCCCTCAGGAATCGAGAATCATCAAGGTTCTCTCAGTCTTCGATTTCATCTAGTGTCAAGTAAGAATCATAACTGATTTCATCGCATTCTCAACTTACATAGTGTTTGGTTGGAGGGAAATGGAGGGGAGGGGAGGGGAGGGATTATTTTAAATTTTATGTGTTTGGTTCAATTTTTTGGAGGGGATGGGAAGGGAGGGGAGGGGAGCAAAATCTCTCCTAAGCCAATTTTAACTCCCCTTCAAAAGTAGGGGGATTTAGAGGGGAGAGAATATATGTTTAAAAATGGACTAAAATATCCCTAAATTAAATGCTACATTAAATGTTATAATTGTGTAAAAAAGTAAATTTATACTTTCCCTCTATTAAAATTCCTCTCCTCCCCTCCCACCTTTGAACCAAACAGACCATTAATCATCAAGTGATTGCTGCATTAGTAATTGAAGTTTATTCTATTCAATTTATACACAAATTTATGGATTGTGTTGGCATGCGCTAAATTTTTGTTGTTGAAATTTTTGCTCATTATTTGACCTGCTACTGATCTTGGATTGGAACTTTGTGTACATATTCGATTTGCTGTTTGATGATTGTTTGTGCTAATTTCATCATTCCAGCTTAGAGGGCTTTGTTTTTGTTTTGTTCTGTTGGGAATAATTAGGCTTTGCAATCCAATTTCATCATCAGTGAGTGTTCAATAACAGTCTCGTGTGTAAATGGGGTTGGGGGGATTTGTACTCCCTGACCCTGGTTCAACAGAGAAGTTAAGATTTCTTAAAAATCTCATATCATTTAAGTGTTTTGGATTTTTTTAATCATTTGATGCTTATTTGAACCAATTTTCTTACCAGCTACGTTTGCATACGATAGACCTGAAATTGCTGGTACGAAAACATCACTCTAAGAACTTATGTAAAAGTCAATCACTTTCTCCAATTTAGAATCTTAAGCATCTAGGAACTTTGTCTTCTTATCTGCATCCTACAACAGTTTTCAGAGTTAATGAGAATCGTGTGTGTGTATGTGACAGAGAGATAGAAGTGTAGAATTTCCTTTGAGTATTCCAATGGAAAAAGAAATGTGTGTGTGTGTATGAGACAAAGGGACAACGAGAGGGTGAGAGTTGATGAAAAAGGCATATAAGAAAAAGTGCCTCACCTTTGTATAAGTTTTAGGGAACAAATCGTTCAGAGAATCAAGGATGTTATCCCACCTTGATTCAAGAACATAAACTGTGGTATCCTTGTCATAACCGATCTTCCTAAAAAAATACTACAATCTCTTGTGCATTGTAGCAGCTTTTCTCTCCATCATTATCACTTCCTTGGCAACCCTTCTTATCCAACATCTTAACTTTCCATCTGACTTTTGACTAAAAGTTCTGTCTTTCGACCATTGAATCAACAAGCTCATGCATTTTTTGTTACAACTCTAAAC
Organism: Styphnolobium japonicum; assembly: GCA_023212625.1. Classification (NCBI taxonomy): domain Eukaryota; kingdom Viridiplantae; phylum Streptophyta; class Magnoliopsida; order Fabales; family Fabaceae; genus Styphnolobium; species Styphnolobium japonicum. The sequence goes on from JALBWW010000010.1 coordinate 11,511,370, forward strand.
TTCCAAACATTGCTAAGCATGCAACAGAATCAGTGTCACGTTTTTTTTCTTCTTCCTTTCTCTTGTTTATTGAAGGAAAGTAAGTTGCAAGCCTTATATTTCCTTTCGATCAATATTTTGGTTCAACGAGCTTAGCTATGTAGTCTTCTGTAAGCCGATTAGGGACCTTCATAGCAACAATGTTGTGTTGATATATGAGCAGGAAGATCCTTTACCACTTTGACCACCCCTTCCATGCCTTTCATGCAATGTTTTAAAAACCGGCTGAACCGGATAATCGGAGAGGAGAGTGGTTCAAGGTTTAACCGATTTAATCGGTTGAACCGGTGGTTGAACCGGTAGTTGAACCGGTATATATATATATATATATATATATATATATATATATATATATATAACAGATTGCAAAAATCATAAATCGCTATGTCATGCCACTACCTGTTTTGTGAAGAAGAAGGACTAGAATCATAGAGCATTGTGAAGAAGGGACTCAGTTTCCCCTAACTCAACTCCCAAAGAGCTAAATCTTAAGGTTCTTTTTTTTAAAAAAAAAAAAACTTTTTTCTTCTTTCTTTTTTAATAAAAATTCAATTTAAAAGTTGATGAACGAACTGGTCGGTTTTTTTATTTCTGGTTTTCACCGGTTCAATTAGTTTTTTCTATGATTTTTTGTGGTTTAACCGCTTGAGCGGTTCTTTGGTTGAATTAGAACCGATGGAGCTTCCGGTCCACGGTCCAACCGGTTGGACTGGTCCAGTTAGACCGGTTTTTAAAACACTGCTTCCATGAACACATCAACGTCATATATATCCTCAAAGTTCCTCACACATAGATTATATTAGGTACAAACAAGTGCATCCATAAACTCAAAATAAATCAAACTAATATAAAAACAACTGTCAAAGCAAGCTTGAAAAATATGAATGGGCCTGAAATAACAAGGCAGAATATTGGTCCTCGTTTAATGGAGGGCCTTAAGTCATTTTTCAAGTAAATTATAATAACATTCTTTACTTATGTGACATCGCTTTTACTAAATTATAATAACATGAAGCTTCTGACAAATGTTCTGAGATGCTTATGCTTATCACACAATGATTAGAATCCTTTCTGGATATCTTCTTCCTTGCCTAGTTTTGATTTCTTCCACCAATCATAGTACTGAGAAGTAACATTTGGCTGGATGGCACATTTTTGTATCCATTATTGGATGGCTATAATTTCTCCAAGAAATCAATGGATCCTTGTTGCAACGTGCAACCACACCAGGAATGTCCTTATCCATCCCAAATTGCATAGCAACACGATGAGGGAGGTATAGGTATTGCTCTGTACCCTTCATACCCACCAAATTAGAGACCCTCAAGCAGCGAGCAAAGGACTGCATTTTGCCCTCTATAGAAGGATTATCACATTCCCACATGACTTTTTCATTGTAAAGCTTAAGGGATGGCGAATTCTTATATGGCCGCCACACAAAGCAATTTCTGGTTCCAGCAGAATCGAATGTCAATTTCATAGTTATTTTTCACCATTTTCACTCTGTGCCATCTAGTCATTATTGGTTGGCCTTGTTCAATTGGATTTGGCTGTGGCTGGAGTGCTGAAATCTCTCCAAAGCCTATATTTGAGCCAACTGAAAAGTAGCCCATAGAGTAACAGTAACTCCCAACTGCATTGTGGCATTGTTGATGCTGTTGTTCAGCAAACTCAAGTCCCTATAAATGCTTGTTAAAACTGTAGGTGCAAGAGCTATTCCAGTCCCTCTAGCTAGCTGGATGTATGGCATTAGGGAAAACGCTTTTCAAAATAGTGATATGGATGAGCAGGTAATACAAATCTTAACAACCACAGAATCAACTATAAATATTTTTTTTATAGAGCTATGTATTTTAGAAAATACGTACCTCTATAAGAATATAAACCATAAAATCATCACACACTAAACGCACTATATAACCATAAAATTATCACACACTGCTAAATAATCTTTTAATAATATAATTGCTTAGCAATTGAGGTAGAGTAATATTATTTACCCAATATATTAGACCTCCAATGATATTATGGTTGATCTTTAAGATTGAGGTATATTTGATATTATAGGTTCGGTTTCTTCTCCATCATTTTATTTCCCCTTTTTTTTTAAGTCTTTTAGACTTCCAGTATAACAAAAAAAAAGTAGTGTTACATATTCATCCATTTAAAAATCATTAAACATGCTATCAGCTCCCATTTTAGTTATCTAATTTAATTTGACTAGATTTTATGTACAGTACCCTGTAGCACTACTTGGTTTATATACTACTAGTTAATGCCTCGGTGAAATTTCACTAATATTTTTAATTTTTGTTGTGAATTTTTTAAAATTATATATGTATTTTTTATAATTTTATATTTAATTTTGATTTATTTGTTGGTATAAAAAATATTATTTATTTACATGATTTCTCATCATTAATTAAAAGAGTTTGATTTTAAAAATAATTATTTAAGGAGTTAAACATTTTAAAAAATATAATAACATATTATTAAATAATATGATACAAAAAATTAATCATAATTAAATTTTATAATGATATTGTCATAAATGTCATAATGGAAGATATTAATATAAGAGTTGAATTTTGAACTACCATTAGTGTAAAATTTATTTACACTGTCACCCAATTATATATTAACAAATCATTCAAAGAGTTTGACTATTATAACAGTTACCTCAAAAGTCTAACATTTTTTATGATATGTCAGTCCATGATTAAATGACAATGTAAAAAAACTTTACATTGACAGTGAATTAAAATTAAATCTTTAATATAATATAATATATTTAAAAGATAAAAGCAGTCATAATTGTTAAAATAAAACAAAGACGTGGCCATTAAAGAATTCAGCAAACTCTAACGTCCTCTGGGCTCTTGAAGTCAATGCAGGCTGTAGAATAGGATAGATATTCTAGTATCTAATATATTTAAAAATTTGTTTTTTCTCGATCATAATATTGTTTTGAAGACAAAATACTCCTATACTATTTATCATTGCTTTTTTTTTTCCTTTCTAATTTTTCGTCACTTCTGACACATTTTTAAATATAAAATATTTTGTTTTATAAATTAAAGAAATAAATAAATTATGAAAACAAATTATCTATTTGAAGATTAAATCAATTAGCTTGCATTCTGATTATTTGTTAGTCAAAGTAGAGTTCGCAGAATTGCCAGAGTGCATGTTTTACATTTTTAATATAACTATCCATTTCATTGGCATAAATATATCTGTCTGTTTATCTGAATATTAAATTTATGCTTAATAGGTAGCTATTTGAATTGAAGTTATCAATTAATAGAGATATCTATCCCCTTCCCTGTATTTATCCCTTTCTTCCTCTCATTGTCTTTCCTACCACACACACTGCCATCTTGTCTGCCCAGCAGTTGAGATTAACCGCTAGCATCATTCACCTGCTAATAGCCTAATAAGTAATAACTATACCTACCTGTTCTCTATTTTTTGCCCCCATTCAAGCTCAAAGCTACCCAATTCCTACCATTACAATTTTCCACCATCAATCTTTCATACAAGTACCCAAACCGGTGGCAATCAGAAGAATCAGGAAAAAGCATAGACAAAGAAGAAAGATAATGATAGCTTAAGTCAGAGAAAAATGAAAGGGTTATGATATGACTCTTATGAGTTACCAAAGCTCAGACCATTTCATATTTAAGAGAAACAGATACTTTTGATCATGAAGCTTAATCTTGAACAAAGTACTGGGCATTATAATAATAAACGTGCTTCGTACTTTTCAGTTTGAATCATTTACATGAAGTATGATCATGTAACGTCTATATAACAAAATATTCTATCATCACATGTTCCAAGAATGTTCTTTATACTGACATAGCGAGAAGGATGATTATATGTAAATGAAATATGTTCACAATAATGCCTTGAAGTTCATGCATTGTTTGTGTTAAACCAGCACGACTTCAGAACCTGAATTCCTAGTATATGTACCTGAAAACTGGTACAACCTCTTGATAGATATCTAACCGAGAGGTCAAGTGAATCAGATGACATACTTTTGATGCTACTGTCATGGGAAATCATGTCCGTATCTTCAACTAGTATACTGTGTTCTGTTATATATTAATGTATATTTCTTATGTTGTTGATAGGCCTACCTGAATCAAATGCATACATATATGTAGAGGCTAATGGTGGCTTAAATCAGCAAAGGACATCGGTTAGTGTTTTCTATACATTCCTTGTTTTCTTATGTTCAAAGTGTGCTTAATTTAGCATTACTCTTGACTCTTTAGTCTGGTGCTGTTTCTGCCATTTAAAGTGCATCTCTTTCTTTTTACAACTGGGATTATAGCAAAGTCTAATGAAATCAAATTTCTAATGTAATCTGCGGAACTAGATAGCAAAGGCCAATATTAAAGAACCAGATAGCAAATCCATAGTAGAGGTGAGCATTATGTGAAATGGACTAGGTAATTCTGGCTGTACCTATTCACTAGAGGCCTGGGATTCTTCCCCATAATTATGTGAAATATAGTGTTTGCTTTATTAATTGATAAAAATTATTGGTATTTTGTCTTGTTTTACCTTTCTATTTGTTGGTACAGGCACTTCTAGCTGACAAAGAAGAAATGGAGAAAGACTAGAAAAGATTAAATGATAAGCTTGATTTGACACTTTATGACTGTAATGCTAAAGATGAGCTGGTGAAGAAACAAACAAAAATTGCACAAGAAGAAGTGGCAGGTAATATTCATGCTCATCTGCGTGTGTTCATTTATCCTTCCCCTTGTAACTTGGGACATGAAAATAACCAATTATGAGTAAAGTATTGTTAGAGTAATTTTACCAGTCTGATAAAAGCGTCCTGTGAAGGTTGGGAGAAGGAAGAAGCTGAAGTGTTGTATATGAAGTAAGATTTTAATGTAGCGGCGGCTACTTTGGTGGCATTGGATCAACAATTGACGATAAAAGGAGTAAAGTCGAAGTTTTAATAATTTTATGTGAAGATTATGCATTGTTTTTTTTTGGTTACTTTTTGCTATAGTCTCGCCGAGAGAAAAAAACAAGAGAAGGGTCATAGTGATTTCACCCAAATTTAAATGCAAACCCAACTAACACTCCTTTTACATTTAATTTATATTGCTATGTTTGCAATGGAAATAGTTAAGGTAACCTCTTGTTCATATATAAAAGTTACAATTATGATTTATTGGAATTTATGTTTCAAATGAGTTATTTATACGGTTTAATTTGATAAATCATAATAAATAAAACCTACTTTTCAGTTATGTTAGATTAGTTAGAAATTAGTTATAAAATGGTAAATTAGTTACATATTAGCTACTAGTTTGCTAGGAATTTGTTACGGATCGAATAGTTTTAACTACAAATTAGCTTTTGATTAGGTTTGGACTAATTTAAGTTTAGTTATAAATTAGCTAAGGATTGACTATGGATTAACTTGAGAATGTAAAAATTAGTTAGGAATTAGTTACAAAATTAGCTACAAAAATGTCTTAGCTAATTTGCTATAGAAATAAACACTTTTTTTCGAAAAACATTAGTTAGGGATTAACTAAGAAAACTCTGTAGTTATTTTATTTTAGTTACATAATTATTTTTTAAGCAAATTAGCTACTTAAATTATGTTACGGAAAATTTCGTAACAAATTTGTAGCTATCTCGTAGCTAAAAAATTTAGCTACAGATTTGTTACAGAATTTTCTATAACTAATCCATAAATTTCTTGTAGTGAAATGGGAAAGCAAAGTCCTATCTTTCTTTGAAACTACTTCCCCTCTCTTCTGTGAACATCGGCACAAGCCTCAAGCAAATTCAACACTTCTAGTCTAGCTAGTATTTTAATTTTCTTTAAAAAAGTAAAAAAGAAAAACGAAACAAGAAAATTTCAAGGGCTTGAATTTGGTTTAAATTAAATGTTTTCCCCATGATGAAGTTGTTATGGGTTATATGAATGAGAGCGAGAAAAGAAGTTAAAATAACATCAACCAACAATGATTGTCTTACATTTATTCCTTGACAAAACATAATACAATCTTGTAATGGCCATACAACTGACCATAACTAAATAAAATAAAAATCAATTAACTTTGATCTTTTATTTTTTGCAAGATTAATTAGATTTATTGAACATAGAAAGCTGCACACCACAAATGAAACTTTGAACGCATCAAGCTAAACACAGTTGTCAAGTAAATATTTCATATATCCTCGTAGAAGAACTTCTTGAAATGTTGCATATGTGCTATCTGCAAATGCATATATACGATGACAGAGCCATCACCGTCTGGGCTAAGAATAATGTATACCTTGCCATCTGGAAACACAGCTCCAGGACCAAAATGCACAGGCTTTCCCCACCCGAAATCTGCTCCATCCACTGGCATGCTCATCCAGCTTACAAGGTTAAGGTTAGGGTTCCCACAAAACGGGGCATTCCTAGGGTTTCCTCGGTCCAAAAAGGAAGGCCTGATCGAATTCAGTTGCTCCTGATCCTGACCCCTAATAAAATCCAGCTGTGACTGTATGTAGTCATTGGTAAGCATGTCAGTTGCTTCCCTCATCTTTTGGGCAGCATAGCTTAATGGGTTTGATATGATTTCTCCAACGTGACATGTTGGTGTCACTGTGAAGGCCAGAGCATTCCCAAAATAATTTCGAGGGAGTGGTGGATTTAATCTGTTGCGAATATCGGCTATGAGCCGAACTGCAGTTGGTTGATGGTCATCAAGTTGACGAGCCTTAGATGCAGATCTCCATATATGAGCAGAAATAGATTCATATCTGCTATAAGGTCGTGACCCTTCTTTATTTGATTGATCATTGGTCTTCTTCTTCAGTTTCTCCACTTGCTCTGATGTCAGTTTCAATATTGCAACAGTTTTCTTCTTCTTTTGCTCTGATATGCTATCAGAGCTTCCTAGTATCAGTGGCAGAGGCTTCAACTCTGGGTGATCAAAGCGTGGTGCCAATGGTGAGCGTGCGGATTTAAGTATTGTTCGATCTAGAAATGGAAACATTTCATCCGAGTCTAATATGTCTCCTCGAGACAACTTGGCCCATGAGTTGATGAAGCGGATAGCAGCTATCCCATCAGCCAAAACATGGGACAAAGCAACTCCAATGGCAAGGCCTTCGTCGCCGCCGTGGAATCTGGTCAGTTGCACCAGCAGCAAGGGATGGTCCTCTATGGGTTGAGTATAATCAACCATGGGAATAAGCTCCTTTATCATTTCACTGGGTGCAAAGTCTCCATATTCAGCCAATGTTTTTGTGGTTTCCGCTTCAAGCAGCTTCACTCCCTTTGCATTACAATCCAATTCCAGTCGGCCACCTTCTATCCATCTTAATCGGCCAGCAAGTGGATAATAATGCACTAAAATCTTGCTAAGAGAGTCTCTCATTCTCTCAATGGCGCCATGGTTGTGGTTTGCCTTGTAAATGTAGACAGTAAAGGAATGAGTCCAACGCATGACATTGTCACTATCGGACAGCCACAAACATCCCTTGGGAGTAGACTCATCTGGAATGACAGTGTAAGAAGCTGTAATGTTCACCATTTTTGTGCTTATAGGCTTGATATTATCTATATGCTTCACAGCTTTGCTCTGTGTCATGCAGTATATATAATGCAAAACTTATGCTGCAAGATGACAATTCTTATTCATTACAATCTCTTTAATGTGTACCAAACAAATAGAAAAATAAACTACCGACATAAATACTCACTTGGTTCCCTTGTTTGATATTTCAAGAAAAGTGAATTCGTAATGGTAGTTTGTGTAATTATATTGTAAAGTAAATTATTTTTCTGTCCTTTATTATGTAGGCATATTCAATAATACTTTGAAAACTCACACAACTCATTTCTAGCATGATTGTATCCAGCTATCTGGAAATGTATGGTTGGAAAAATTCTTAGGTAAGTATGGTCTATTATAAGTACTTCATTCAATATTAAATATGTATAAGGTTTTGTGGGTCATGTTATGAATATACTTATCTCTAAAAAATAACTTTACACATATCAATTATTAAATAAAATACTTATAATAAATTGTGTCTACTTAATAATTACTCGTGTGGTTGAGCCAGTGAATGGACCAAGTTTGGAGGTGGGCCAATGACAATGAGCCATGGACGAAGGAAACGTCTCTTGGAATCGCGCCACAGACTCAGAGCTGGGCCAGGCTGCATTGGACCACCAATTTAATAATATTGGGCCAATGACAATGAGCCATGGACGAAGGCTCCTAGTGACATATGGGATAGATGTCGGCATTTCCGCTCTTAGGTGCGTAGCCATTGTTTGCAAGTCAATTCCCCTGTCCGTCTCTTGCATCGCGCCACAGAGTCAGAGCTGGGCCAGGCTGCATTGGACCACCAATTTAATAATGTTAGGTGAAAAGTCAATTTTGAGAAGATGTTGTAAATACTTATTAAATCAAGAGTTTATTATAAAGAGAATAACATAAAATAGTAAGATAAAAATAAACAATAAAAGAAGCTAAAATTTGAAATATAAAATCTAAGATGAAAGAAAGAAATTTCCTACGTTATCACAATTCTCTTTTATCTTCAAACGGAATATGTTTGAATTGAAGTACTTAACTTTTTGGGTATGGAGAGGGGATATGTTTCCAGTACTTAACCTTTGGGTATGGAGAGGGGATATATGTTGTTGGGGAATTAAAGTGTGGTTGGCTCGTAAGTGGAACAAATTGAGCTGCTGGTGCCAAGTTGAGAGGTGGGACAATTACAATGAGCCCTGTAAAATAGTGGATAATTTAATCTGTACACTATCCTTATCTGCAGTGTGCTTCTTTAACTTATAGCAGTATAAATACAAACTAGGAAAAAACTAAATTATTACCATGCATATCAAGCAATCACGCACGTCTATGATGACTTTATAATGAATAATTTGCCTTTTCAATTTTTTTGGGAAAAAAAACACATGGTGGTCTGTTTTAGTTTATGTTTCATTTTCCATTTTGATTAGTCTCAAAATGTGATTCTCATTTTGAAAAGTAAAGGAAGTTACTTTCTTCACTTAACTTTACTTTATTTCCTAAATTTGAAAAGATAACAGATAATTTTGGCAAAATAATACTTAATTTGACATATTTTAAATTAAAAAAATTGAAGTTTATAAAAAGATATATTGTATTTTATAATTTCTTTTATAAAATTTGGAAAAGGTTAAATGAACGAGGCATGTGTAACGAGAGATAATGAATAACAAAATTTCTTGTTTAGTATTATGCAATCTTCTTAAAGTTGGACCGAACCATGAATCAGAAAAACTTTCGATTAAGGTTTAATTATCTGGTCGAACCAGATGATATTATAATTATGTATTAAATAAATAAATATATATATATATATAACCCATAACACATATTACCAATAATAAAATACATAATAAGGTTTTGGGGTCTCAATTCTGAAGTCTTATATCACTCTTAGTTGAGTATTCAAGTGATTGGGAAACTTAAAAAAAAAAAAAGATATGGCTGGTTCACAGTCCGACTAATTCACTGGTTCTGTCTGGTTTAACCCAATTCAACCATGAATCTGGTCCGGTTTTAGTATTGAACCATAACCAGAAGAAGGACCAATTCATAGTCCGACCATCCAGTCTGGTACGGTTCAGCAAACCTTAGTATTATGTAATTGACCTAAGTCTCACACCGTTAGAATTAGAAAAATTTAAGAGGGGTTTCTTATATAAATAAACATTTTATGTATTAGGATAGTGAATCACCCAAGTAAAAGATCCTAAACACTTTAGATAGGTTATAAATGGGTTATTGAGTGATTTGTTTGTGAGGAGAGTTTGTAGATTTATTTGATCTTGTAAAAGTTATAATATAATATTTTATTAATTGAATATTTTTTTATTCTTTCCAGAAGTTATAAACGTATGTTACAAGCGTTAGGCTACTTTAAAGAGTAAACTAGCAATTTGGTCCTTGAAAATAACTTGTAATTACAATTTAGTCCATGAATTTATATTAGTCCTTAGAATTTTAAAACACATAGCAACTTAGTCCTTATGTTATTTCTCCTTCCAAAATTAAACGGTAACACGTGATGTGGCATGTTAAGTGTTTACGTGTACCGTTAAATGCCACATGGTAGGTTACTTCACATACCTAACTCTTCCAACTATGTCATTTAGGTGAGAAATATGAAACTCGACTCCCTCAGGATATCTTAACTGACCAAGCAGACCTTGCCCCTAACTCATTACCCATCAGTTCACCAACTAACCGATCCCCTTAACAGTTTTCTCATCAACTCAACTGACTGAACTTACACTTAACCGATCAGTTATTATTTGATATGTGACATTTAATAGTACATATAAGCACTTAACATGTCACTGTTAGATTAATCTGTGTCCATGAATTGTCACAAATCCTTCAGTCACATCACATATTACCATTTAATTTAGGAAGAAAATATAACATATTATCGTTTAATTTGAAAAGGAAAGATAACAAAAGGACTAACTTGCTGTGTGTTTCAAAATTTTAAGGATTAACTTATATGTAAAAATAAATTCAAAGACTAAATTACGAATATAAATCAGGAATCAAATTACTAGGTTACACTTACTTTAAATATTATGTTTTTTTATTGTTATTTTATTTTTTTTCTACTTGTACTTTTTATTATGGATTTGTCACATTTCCCAACACTTCTGGTGGGTCCTAATGTACTTTAGAACTATTAGGTGGTGCAGAAGCGTCCACATCTTCATGTGTTAAAGTACCATATAAATTATAGAAGAATTACTTTGTTTTTTTTTTTTGTCTATCAGTAGAAGAATTACTTTAAGATATAGTTAAATATCAAATAAATATTATAATTAATATTTTATATTTTTTTAATATATTATAATGTTTTTTATTTTTATTAAAATATTATACAAGTTTTTTATTTTTATTAATATATTATACAAATTTTGTAAGTGTCAGTAGTTAGGCGAGTGGGTGAACCAACTATTGAGCGTTGGAATGAGACGTGGGGGAAGGAAAGCTCAGATCTCTTGGTTTTTAGCCAATAAGTAATAGAACAATACTATTGATTTACTACCGACAAAAATATGAACTCACAAACTACCCTCATGGTTTCCTAGTGTTTGTTTTATATATTAGGAGGAGAAGTGAAGTCATAAGGGTACTTACATGTAATTATATATCCAAGTTAATTAATTTGAAGAGATTATTCTTATACTCATTTTTTAATGTATTTATATTAAAAAATTATTAAATATTCATTAATTATAATTTATATTTAATAAAATTTTAAATATTTATTCTAAAATTAATAATTAATAAATAATTTACAACACACTTTAAATATTATACTATAACAACTTCCAAATTTCGGTCCTGTACTGTGTAGACACATCTCGTGGACATGATTGTTCACGGCCATGTGGGGGAATTAGTTAGTGTTTAGAAAAAATAAAATTTTTATCTTTCAGTTTTTTTTTTTATTTAAAAAGTTATTTTGTAAATAATTTAAAGTGTTTAGAAAATAACTTAAATTTTTACAAAAGTTTTTATTTTTTTAAAAAATTGTTTTACTAATATCTCTAACTTAGGATAGTTAAATTATTTTTATATTTTCAGCTTTTACCTTTTTTTACTTTATCTTTTATTATTAATATTTATGTTGTCTATCACTATATCATTTATTATTAAAATTTATGTTGTCTATCACTATCATTTTTTATTATTTAAAATTTACCACTCAAATTCTTTAAAAACTAATGCATGTTGTGATATTACTATGAAAAATATATATTTTTATCTTAAAATTCCCTACATTATTCAAATAAAATATATATTGTTTTTATTTAAATATTCTAAAAAATAATATATTTTTACATGTTTTTCACAGTCATAAAAAACGTTACAAATTTTATTCAATTTCTTATAATAGAAAAAAATTGATGATAACACATAACAAAAAATAAATAAGTTTTAATGTTAAAAAAGCATCAAATATTAATATAAACAAATAACTTCATACCCTTTTTCGTAATTTATTATAAAAAAATGATTATTTTTTACATCATCTAAACAAAATAGATTATCTTAAAAATGCTTTTCAGCAAACATACCCAAACAAAATAAATTTTGATTATAATCATTATCACAATAATCGACTATACAAATAATCGATTATCAGCATAATTTATTTTTTTCAACTTTTTCAAACACACTCTTAAAGTCACAAAGCAGCTATAATAGCTAACAGTGGCTGGCTGGCTGGCTGGCCAGGCTCCAAATAAATATTATAACTAATTTTTTATTTCTATTAATATATTGTACAAATTCGTTTCTTATCATTTCAAGTTCATTACATAATATAATATTGATTTTTTTCATAATTAAATTTATGATCTAAATACTTTATCTACAAATAAAATATTTTATTTATACTTAATTATAATGGACTTAGTATGATATAAAGATTGTGTAAAAAAAGAGAGGAAATAATTTTTTTTCTCTCTTCTTTGTAATTTACTTTTCATTTTTAATTTTTTTAAACAAATATTTTATTTTATTATTTTATTTTTGACGGACAAGAGTTATTTCAATATAAATGGTCATAGTCCGACATATTTTATAAATTTAAATTTAATTAAAGCTTAACTAAAATTAATTTTATTTTAAATTTAAAAGTCTATTAGAAGCTGCAATTCATTTTAAACTTAGCCCATGCATCGCAAGAATGGGGCAAATGGATTTGGCAAAAGACTATTTTATTATGATTTATTCAATTATGTTTACTTTTATACAATAATTTATGTGATATGATATTTTTTAAGTTTGTATGAATGAATAAACAACAAAAGTTATTAATATATTATTGGTCCGGGCATTACCCAAGTTAAAATCTAGTTTTCATTAATGTATTAAATTGATGTAGGGGATGTGTTCTTAAGATCATCTAAGGATAAATTTATCTTCGGTTGATAAGAAAGTTAGCTTAAAAATACACTTACCGCATAATCAAAAGAAAGTAAAATAGTTTTCTATCATTTATTATGTAGGCATATTCAATATTATGAAAACATATACAAAATTATTCTTTATTTGTAAGAAATTGTTATAAATAATTTCAAATGTTGCCAAGCCTAACTAATTCGATAACTGAGTTGTTAGGTGATGGATGTTTAATATTCTCATTTATATTCTTATTCATTCTTTCATATTGAGAAAATGGAGAAGAACATGTTCATTCTATGTAGCTAAATTAAAATTTCATTGCGTTACAAACCATTTGAATTGAAGGTTTAAACACATAAAATGAATGTGTTTCTTCTCTTTTCTCAATATAAATGGTTGAACAAGAACAAACATTATATTTGATTACGAAATATGCATAAAATACTAGTCCAGTTTACAAATTTGCTAGGCTGTGTAATAATTAGATTAGTTTTATAATTTTTTATAAATATAAGAGAGATTTGTGTAAATTTTCATAGTAGAAAGAAAATTTATGTAAAAAATATATAATAGAAGAGAATGAAGAGCACTTTATTCAATGTTGTAATATTATGCATTATTATTGGATAGTTAATTACAAAACTTCGAAAATTGCAATCTTGTTTTTTAAGGGTGTTGTTGGGGAATTACAGTGTGTAAGGGCGAGTGAGTGGACCAAATTGATCTTGCCCGAGCCAAGTTGAGCCAAGTTGAGAGGTTGGTTGACAAGAGGTTGTCGAGACCCCGTCAAATAATAAAAATTACCGGTTCGCAAACTAATTTGCAGTATAGAGCATGAACCGAATCGTCTCTCAAGGATCCAAAAAGAACAAAGATTTAATCAGATCAAGATAATTAAAATGGGGGGTTTTGTTGTTGATTAACAATATTGATAAAAATACAAGACTTAAAGTTGAAAACAAATCTAAAGAAACAACCAATCCAAGGAAATTTACCGATCTTGAGTTTAACTCATCATTGATCACAAGGAATTCACTTAATTGCTAACCGTGTTCTTGGCCTTAGATCACATCAAGAAGCCTCAACATAATCCAAGAATCCTCTACTAGATAAGCATCTAGGATTTAATTAACCAAGGTTAGATAAAGTAAGCACCATCCAAACATAGATTAACTTAAGATCAAGAATTTAACCAAGCTAAACAATCCATCAAAAAGCTTTAATAAATTGTTTACTCTATGTGATCCTCTTGAATACATGATAATAAAGCTATTATCACATAAACATCCAAATCAAATTAAGCAATTCAATCTAGATCAAAATTAAAAGAGGAAGAAGAGAAACTTGAATAACAATTAAGCAATATGAACAAGTAAAACAAGATCTCCAAATTAAATATCAAGATGGCTAATCCCTTGGATTGATTATGAGAGCCTAGCCTTCCATGGATGGGAAGGAAGAACTCAGAAAATAAAGAACAAAAATGAAATTCTAAAGAGAAGGGAGAAGAAGAAAAAGAAAACTAACAAATACTCAAACTTACTACAAAATTGAATTCTAACTTACTTCCAAATTGAATCTCCCTAATACAAAGAGGTTGGGTCTATTTATACTAATCCTAGAAGCCAATTTGTACATGTACATAATCTGAATACAAGCTATAAGAATCTGAAATTTGTCAAAAATGGAAGCTTGATGCATGGTTGGTGGGTTGGTGCATGGTAGGTGGGTTGGTGTATGGTTGGTGGCTTTTAGTCAACAACTCTTATCCGACTTCTGGCTTCAAATTCATCACCTAGACGGTGCATTTTGGCTTGGATGTCTTCATCAAAGTTGTAGCCAGTTGTCTCCTTGAAAATCTCCAATTTGAATCATGTCATTTGGACTTTTAGAACTCCAGAAATGCCAAAAATACTTCACCTACCTCAAGTTAGGTTGGAAGAACGTGTTTCCAAATTCAGACCAACTTGTAGCTTCTGAAGCATGCCTAAAACGACATCTATTGACAAAATGGTCTTCATTGAAGTTGGAGATATGGGTCTTATCTTTCAAGTGACCAAGTTTCAGCCCAAGAGGAGGCCTATAACCCACTATATAGTCCAATATGTGCATACTGCCTAGATGGTTCCGTGACAGCAAACTTACTCTGTATTGGAAGGCTATTTTGGGCCCTTAGAAGTCCGATCTAGCTCTTAAGTTCTTCATGAAACTTGTAGATCCTTGTCTTAGCTTTCCAAAGACACCAAGATCACCTCAATTGGATCACCGAGTCCCAAGTTATGGCCTAACCAAGGAAGAAAGGTCAAAATGCATCAAAATCCGAAAATTATTCAATATTTGCATTAAAGTCCAATGAAGCCCAACAACATTAAACTCATCTAAAACACTAATATTGGGCACAATAAACATCTAATAAAGCCTAATAAAAAGCTAACATGTGTGTCTCAAATTGATTGATCAAATTCCCCCACACTTAAGCTTTTGCACTCCTGGGCAAAACACATAAGAACAAAACTAAAGAAAAACAAGAAACATTATATTATTAAACTAAAAACATAAAAAGCTGATTGTACCTAATCTAATCCATTTTCGTAGGAAAACACGATGGCACTTAGCATGTGCCACAAGCCTTCTAAACCCTAGGTGTCCCTAGTGGACGAGTTATAGTCTCGTGAGGGTTTACCAGGATGATACCCACAAACATGTAATACTTTATTTACAAGAGGATTATGAGTAACCACAATTTCAAGGATTCCAAACATTGATGAAGTGATATGCCCTTACATCCCCAAATTAACAAGCAAGGTGAATTTAAGTAGAATCATGGATCAAGCGTGATAGAATCTCACAAGATACACTCTCAATCTCTCAAGTGTTTAGGTTTGTGTTTACACTCAAATCAACTCATGAAAAATTGCACTACCATAAGCTTGCTTATCTTCTACTTCTCCACTACTTAAAACATATGCACACACAAATCAAGAGGACTTTATTCAAGGTTGTAATGGGGCCAAGGTAAGGGAAGGGAACAATATGGATATAACAAGTTAAAACCAAAGAGAATAAAAGAGCAATGGGGAGGAACTCAAGTAACAAGCATAGAAGTTTACCCCAAACCATAAAATGCACATTCTCTTAACACATTCCTTCATTCTTTTTTTTTTATTCTTTTCTTTTTCAACCTCTTTGCTTTATTCCTTTCTTCTTCTTCTCTTTTTTTTTTTTTTTTTTTGCAAAATTAGTCACTTTTTTTTTCTTTCTTTTGCACCAAACATTTTGCATAAGCACCCCCCCACACTTAAACCATGACTTGTCCTCAAGTAAAAAGAGCTCCTCCAATAAGAAAACCAATGCTCTCCTATTCACTTAGGTGAGGTAAAACATGAATTTTTTAATTTTTTTTACTCAAGGCTTGTAATGAGCTAAGAACAAGAATGGGCAATTAGGCTCAAATGAGGGCTAACAATGGAATAAATGCAAGGTAGGCTATTTGGATAAAGTAGCTAATTCAAGAAAAATGCCTCAATCAAGTTCATGCATGCATATGAAAAGGTAGCCTAAAAAAAGAATCAAAGCAAGTTCTAGAGTGATAAAATCCATGAGTGAAAATCACACAAGAAGGAAGATAATGATATAAATGCATCATCCATAATTCAATAGGCTCAAAATCTCACAAGGTATGGATGCATCTACCAAACTTAATCCACTAATCCAAAATCCAACACCAAGCATGTAAAATTCAAGAGGAAAGACAATTCATTCACTTATGTTAAGAAACTTAAACTTTAATTAATGCAAACTCATGACTTTCACAATTCTTAAAACACCATTGGAAGAGACCTAAACACACGAAAATCACACACTTTTTTTTTCAAAACAAAAATTTAAATAGAAAACAGAAACAACAAATAAAATAGAAAACAGAAATGAAATACAGCAAACTGAATCAAAACAAAGACAACAAACAGAAAAAATGATAGCAACAAAAAAGAGTAAATGCTTGATATGATAAAATAAAAACAGAAATAGGATTGAAAACAGTAGCAAAACAGTAAAAACAAAAAGAAAACAACAACTAGAAAAATGAAATAAAAGTGTGGAAAGAAAACTTCCTATGGATAGCAAAAGCAACAAAATCCCAACGGCCACACCATAGCTAGTGTAATGGATCACCACATCCAGAATCAGAGGGTTCAGTCTCTTCGGGGGCTACTTTATTGGCTTAACTCCATCTTCAAGTAAAATCCTTCGCATGCATATGTAAGGGCTAATGCTAGGAATGTCTGCAAGTACGATGGCTCTTTGATTCTCCTTAAAAATTTGCAACAACCTCTCCTCCTCATCGATGGAAGTTTTTAGCCACAATGAACTCCAATTTTGGTGTTGCACTACTTTTGTAGATTGAATTGCTGCATTATCACGTTGAAAAGATTCATCATATCTCAAAAGGCGGTAATCTCGGACACATGCATTACACAACATATCACCATCACAACAAAACGGAATCATCAAAATCGATAAAACTAGCAAATTCATCACACAAATCATCAATTGTTTTTTCTCATCAATGATCTCATGTTTTGCGAATCAGATTTTTGCATCACATTGCTTGCTCAAGCGACTCAATGAAGATGTAAGTTGACCAACTTGGGTCTTCACGTTTTGTACTATAACCTTGTTCTCTGTGGAATTGGATGTTGTTACGAGCAAATTGTTTCACCAAATCCTCTAGTGTAGGCTCAGATTCCATGCTTATTGGGGCTTGCTGCTGTTGCATAGGTTGCTGGTATAGACTGATTGGTTCAACATAAGGTTCGAACCAAGGATGATCTCCCCAATCATGGTTATATGTGGTAGAATAAGGATCATACCCAAGCTGTGGGTATTGTGGTTCACCAAGAAATACACCTGTTGCATCAACAGAATGGTTATGAAATACAGAACCATCATATTGTAGTGTGGTGCAAGCATATGTGTGATGATAAGAACTACAGCATATACTACAAAATCTTGCGAGTTCTTGCACGGGTAAGTGATGTCGTTCCAACGCCAAGCTGCCCCACGGATAAAGCCAGCTCATCAAGTTTATGCTCCATCAGATTAGAGATCAAACACAAAAACACAAAATCACAAAAACAAGTCTAAATATACACACAAAATAATTACATAAAACATATTTACAGATTTTTAAAAATTATGGGACTACCACAGAGTGAAATCTACACAAAAATTCTATCTAACAGAATAATAAAAACTCTTAAAAAATTGAAAAAGTGGTCTAAACGATGGAATTTGGCAAAAATAAGGGTGACCTCACTATAAATAGTGAGTCTTTCTCAAAATAACGTTTTCAATTTATGTACCAAAATTTAGGTCAATCAGAGATACTTTACCGAACCGAAATCTTGACAGAATGCCCTTTACCCAATTTCAGCCGAATTCCACTAGAAAATGCTTCAAAAACAAAACAAACACAATTGTTAGAGTTAGATGAAATGATCAAAAAGTTGCCTTTGGATCCCCGGCAACGGCGCCAAATTTGACAAGAGGTTGTCGAGACCCCGTCAAATAATAAAAATTACCGGTTCGCAAACTAATTTGCAGTATAGAGCATGAACCGAATCGTCTCTCAAGGATCCAAAAAGAACAAAGATTTAATCAGATCAAGATAATTAAAATGGGGGGTTTTGTTGTTGATTAACAATATTGATAAAAATACAAGACTTAAAGTTGAAAACAAATCTAAAGAAACAACCAATCCAAGGAAATTTACCGATCTTGAGTTTAACTCATCATTGATCACAAGGAATTCACTTAATTGCTAACCGTGTTCTTGGCCTTAGATCACATCAAGAAGCCTCAACATAATCCAAGAATCCTCTACTAGATAAGCATCTAGGATTTAATTAACCAAGGTTAGATAAAGTAAGCACCATCCAAACATAGATTAACTTAAGATCAAGAATTTAACCAAGCTAAACAATCCATCAAAAGCTTTAATAAATTGTTTACTCTATGTGATCCTCTTGAATACATGATAATAAAGCTATTATCACATAAACATCCAAATCAAATTAAGCAATTCAATCTAGATCAAAATTAAAAGAGGAAGAAGAGAAACTTGAATAACAATTAAGCAATATGAACAAGTAAAACAAGATCTCCAAATTAAATATCAAGATGGCTAATCCCTTGGATTGATTATGAGAGCCTAGCCTTCCATGGATGGGAAGGAAGAACTCAGAAAATAAAGAACAAAAATGAAATTCTAAAGAGAAGGGAGAAGAAGAAAAAGAAAACTAACAAATACTCAAACTTACTACAAAATTGAATTCTAACTTACTTCCAAATTGAATCTCCCTAATACAAAGAGGTTGGGTCTATTTATACTAATCCTAGAAGCCAATTTGTACATGTACATAATCTGAATACAAGCTATAAGAATCTGAAATTTGTCAAAAATGGAAGCTTGATGCATGGTTGGTGGGTTGGTGCATGGTAGGTGGGTTGGTGTATGGTTGGTGGCTTTTAGTCAACAACTCTTATCCGACTTCTGGCTTCAAATTCATCACCTAGACGGTGCATTTTGGCTTGGATGTCTTCATCAAAGTTGTAGCCAGTTGTCTCCTTGAAAATCTCCAATTTGAATCATGTCATTTGGACTTTTAGAACTCCAGAAATGCCAAAAATACTTCACCTACCTCAAGTTAGGTTGGAAGAACGTGTTTCCAAATTCAGACCAACTTGTAGCTTCTGAAGCATGCCTAAAACGACATCTATTGACAAAATGGTCTTCATTGAAGTTGGAGATATGGGTCTTATCTTTCAAGTGACCAAGTTTCAGCCCAAGAGGAGGCCTATAACCCACTATATAGTCCAATATGTGCATACTGCCTAGATGGTTCCGTGACAGCAAACTTACTCTGTATTGGAAGGCTATTTTGGGCCCTTAGAAGTCCGATCTAGCTCTTATGTTCTTCATGAAACTTGTAGATCCTTGTCTTAGCTTTCCAAAGACACCAAGATCACCTCAATTGGATCACCGAGTCCCAAGTTATGGCCTAACCAAGGAAGAAAGGTCAAAATGCATCAAAATCCGAAAATTATTCAATATTTGCATTAAAGTCCAATGAAGCCCAACAACATTAAACTCATCTAAAACACTAATATTGGGCACAATAAACATCTAATAAAGCCTAATAAAAAGCTAACATGTGTGTCTCAAATTGATTGATCATTGGTCAATGTGTTAGAATATTTTTCTATTGTGGGCTGCCACTGATTGAGATTATTTTATGTCTTGATGAAACAAGTTGATAGTCAATCCATATGGGAGACAATATAAGGCTTTAAGTTGGTGATCAATTGTTTTGGGTCTCTTTCACCTTTTTGGACTAATGTGGTAGACGACTGTTAGTGTATGCCCAACCTTGCAAACCCGTGACGGGAGGGCTTGGCTAGGATTGAGACATCACATTATATACAGGCTAGGTCCCCTCTTCTATCTATATAGATTGTGAGCTTTACCCATTGAGAGCCGCATTAAGACTTAAAGAAAGAGAAGAAAACCTAGCCCCTTGCTAATTCCTTGGTAATCATCGTGGTGAAATGTTAGGAATTCAAGTGTTAAATTGGTACGGAATTAACTAAGTTAGGATTATGTAAGTAAAAAGATCTACGAATCAAATGCCTTTGGGTTTATGGTCAAAATGTGATGTCAGGCCTACTCTTGTGGTTCCTCGCTAAGCCTATTAATGGAGATTTCCTCGACTCCCCTTGATCTAACAAGTGGTATTAGAGTCGATGGTTCAATTGTGTTGAGTATTGCAGACTTTGGTTCCTCAAGAAAATTTATAGAATAGTGTTAGATTTTAATTTAGTGATACAAGTTTGATTAAGGAATAGTTAGTCATAGGTTAAGGTTTGAAGAAGGAATTTAGTACTAATGAGTTTGGACATCTAAACTTTAACTCTTCTAGGTCCAATGAAGGAAACAAGAGGTTAAGTTAGAAGTTAAGATGAATATTCCTAAGCCTAACTAAACTAATGTGCAAAACAAATACCTACACCTTAAAGAACCGTGAGGTATACAAAAGCTAAGGGAAATGAATAAATAAATAAATAAAAAGTCTACATATAATAAAGATGACATACTATTGTTAGTCTAAAGTAAGCTTGACATACTATTGTTAGTCTAAAGTAAGCTTGACATACTATTGTTAGTCCAAAAGTAAGCTTGACTAACGGTTTTTGTAGGAAAAATGAAAGACTAACCGTGCAAGAAACAAAAGTAGACATAAGGGAGAAATAAGAATTAACAAGAACAAAATAAGAAGTGAATTGCACTTAGGAACCGTGAGAAACAAGAGAAAGAAAGAAAAGAATAATTTGTCACAACATTAAAGGCATGAAGACTAAGTACTATTGTTAGTCTAGGAAAGATAGACTAATGATTTGCTTAGAAGAATAAGGAGAATTTTCACTTAACCATGCTAGGAAGTCACAGTTGGAAAGAAAACAAGGCCAAAACAGAAAAAATAAGGTGAGTTAGTCAAGTCTTCTACACCTAAGACCCAAAACAAAAGACTAAAAGACTTATCATGCAAAGGTAACACATTGGATAAGATGTTAGCAATCTAGAAGCACCGAGTTATGAGAGATGGCATTAAATAAGGCATCTCGACTTAAAGAAAAGCATGATAAGATGTCTAGAAAATTGGCTCTTGCTCACAGTAACAAGCCAAATAATTTCCACAAAGAAGATGTGAATTAAAAAGTCATGGAAAAGGTAATTAATATGGAGTTTGACTAAGGAAAAGCAAGCTGGAAAACTAGGCATCAAGCTCACGGTTTTGTAGCCAAGGATTTCCAAGCAAGGGAAAGTAATGATTACATAAGATAACTAAGAGTTGAACTAGTTAAGAACCAACAAAAGTTCCTTAATGATAGTTAGGAAGCAACTAGAAATTTTGTTATAAATAGCAAGACACACACACAAAACTCACGGCGCTCACACTTACCTAAACACTAAACACTTTCCTCATCTAAACAAGAAGAAGTTGTGCTACACGTGAAAAGAGGTAGGGATCAAGCCTCTTAAACTAAACTCATGGTTGTGTTTTTATCTAGCTTTGTCATCTTTCTTTCTATGAAAGTCACGTATGGTTTGGAAGAAAAGAAAGCATAATTTTCATGATTTTATGACTAAAAGTATTGTTACATTCCATTAGTAGGAGTCAAGCCTCTAAACTAAAATCATGACTGTTTTATTTTGTTGTTTTGTCTTATTCTTTCTTATGTTTAATTTCGGTACACATTTGGAAGAAAAAGGATCTTATTTTCTCAAGATTTTATGACCAAAAGTGTTGTTATCTTCCATTTGAAAAAGAAGATGCTGAAACGTTATTTTCATACATGTTTTAATCATCCTTTTCATATCTTTATGATGACCAAGGACGTGAGGTCCATAGGTTTTGCAACTTGAGATTTTATGATAGAGACATCCTTGAATATTGTGAATTGTTTTGGAGCAAGTTGAACCGTGGATGATGGTACTTGCTTGTGTTGTTTGACTTGAGACTTGAAATGAACTTATTTTCATGCATTGTTTTAGACTCAAGAATAAGGATGCTCTTGAATGTGAAACTCATGTTGGGGACCGAGGCAAGGCTCCATAGATGAGAGGTTTGGGGACCGAGGCAAGGCTCCAAAGATGAGAGGTTTGGAGACCGAGGCAAGGCTCTAAAGCCTAGATGTATAGCATGAAACCATGAGAAATTTTGTGAATTCACCTAGCTAGTGTATGGTTTGGTGGCTATGAGATAAAGGTCTTGGAGACCTAGAGTACTACCCTTGGGGTCCTTAAAGATACTTGAGCATAAATTGTTGATGCATAAATGGTTTCATGCATAGATGGTTTTGATGCATAAATCCTAATTTATTTTAAATGATTAATGGTCAAGAATTTTCTGTGTACAGCAGCTGGAACATAAGAGGAAGATTCTGTTTTCTTGATTTCCTACTAAGATTTATTATCTTATGTGTTTTTTTGGTTTCAGATTTCTCGTCATAAGTACGACCGTCATTTGGATAGAAATCAAATGGGCATGGGTTTACTCCGTGGACGATGGAGGACATATTAAAGTCTTAGGCGAAATCCTATTTCATATGTCAGAAATGTAAATTAGGAATTTGTAGGACTTGATTTTGAGAAAGACAAAATAGAGGGTCAAAAGCTAAGAACTTCTAGATTGTAGTAGAAAATATACCCTATTATATGTATGTATCTAAAATAACTTGTCACACTATATTTTTCACATATAGCTAATGAAGGAAGTATGACTTTTATAGCTTAATCCATTATCTCTTCTTATTCTAAGAAGCTACGAATGTTATAGAAAATAAATTCAATGATTTGACTTCCTAAACCATCAACCATAACCATAAAAGGCAAGGAATGAACTTTTGGAGTTCTTGGACTTGCAAGTCAAGAAGGAACAAATTCACCTATGTAATCATATGATGGAATAAAGGAGTTCGTGTACTTCCACATAAAGGTTGAATTGAAATATGTTAAGGAATAAATGATGATGACTTAGGAATGTGACTTGATAACTTGACCATTCTTTAAGCTTTGGACGAACTATGACTAGAATTCTTGAGAATATGTACTTTAAACATAACTTGACTTGTCTTGGTTATCTAGAACCGGGCAGAATTTACAACTATACTCTGTGGGATAATAGAAAGCCTATAGTAGGCTAATGGGGTCACTACACTTTCACTCAAAGGGGAGCCTACTAATGTAGGGACTCACACTTGAGGGGGAGAATGTTGAAAATTCAAGTGTGAGTGAGGAAGTCCCACATTGGTTAAGAATGGACTAAGTAAGGACCACATAAGTAGGAGGAAGACCTAGCCTCTTGCAGATTCCTTAGTAATCATCATGGCAAATGAACGCACTCTACCTTGCTAATTAAGGTATTCTAAATTCATATATGACCTTTAGTAGTTTAATCTTTAATGTGGTATCAGGTCCACCTTGTTTGAATTTAGTACCTAATTGCTTGAATATTTTTCATGAACCTTATTTTTTACCTTAGAAACTCGAATCTTTTCTCTTTGATTTCATATCTATATTATGCTTAATTCGATATGGGACCATGCTTGTTAATACAAATCTATTGGTATATGACATGTCTAAAACAAAGATATGTGGAGGGAGAATTAAGGTTTTAAAATAATCTAGGGTACATATGCGATTTTTTTTTTCATTCGATAAGATTGTACCGCATAATGATGTTTAATCTTGTTATTGGAATTCAAAACCCCATGAAATTTGATTAAAAAAAAAGGTTTCCTAATTATGTGTTGTTTCCTTAATTATGTGATATGTGGATTTATAGTTCCCCCAATTATGGGGATACTATTTTATTATTTTCTGATTATGTGGGATACTATTAATAGTTTCCCTAATTATGTGAGATATGACTTTATAGTTTCTCCAAATATATGGGATATTGTTTTATTATTTTATGATTATGTGCGATACTGCTTTATTTTTTTTCCTGATTATGTGAGATACTAATTTGTTGTTTCCTTAATTATATGAGATACTAGCTAGCATTATTTCCTGATTATGTGGGATATTGTTTAGAATGGTTTTCCTAAATTAAGTCAAATTTAATAGAATAACAAATCTTATTAGTTCACTCGGTTACTTGATATATGTAACGAATTAAAAACAATTCCATTATAGGATGCTTTATTTTTTTGGGTCGATGATTCAAACTTGAGTATTGAAGTTGCATAATTAAATAAGTCAAATTTCAATTTGAAACTTTTGGGAATTGTAACTTGGCACAAAATACATTATGTGACAGTCTGATTAGTTGAGATCCATAAATATGGAATTCCTAGTTTTGTGCTAATGTTCAGTATGCCTCTAATGGTATGCTGTTGTGGTAAGGGTAAATGAGGATTTTGTTTATGGGTTCTATGAATTTATATGAGTAAATATTCACCAAAGTGATTTTATTCATGACAATTTGTAGGATTTGTCTTCAGAGTAGTTTCTAATTATTGCATACAACCGCCTATCGAAAGGGGGTTGTTGTGTGTTTTAATTTGGAATGCCATGGGTGTTAGAACCAAAGAACCTTATGAAAATAAGTTTGGAACTAATTATTTAAAGAATTATTACCCCATAAAGTTTTGAAGATAACAAAAGTTTTAATTTAGAATGAATAAGTAAAAGACTCACGTAACTTGTTTTTGAACTGTTTCAAGAAGAAAACAAAGTGTTAACAAATAGTTACTTTGTGCGTCCATTCTTACTTGTGCTAAAGGAACTTGTGCTAAAGGAAACTAAGTATGCATCCAATCTCTTTTGAACTGTTTCACAAGATTTATTATATTGGATCGTCCAATGTTTTCCTTACTAAGCTCAAGTTCAAAATATTTGTCCAAAGCCAAAATTCAAATGTGAAGAAACTGTTCATCATTAAATGCTGAGAGGGACTCTGACAACGTACACTACAAAAGAAGTCAACTGAGCTGCTTAAGCTGGCATCGCTAACAACTACAAAGATCTGCGAATAAGGAACTTTCTCCGCGCTCAGATAAGTCAGGGCTAAACTATCATATTCTTGGTCTTTCCTGATAATCAAAGTGTCTTTTCAGAAGAAGATCCACACGTTATCATCTTATGCATTTAATACTGCTCAGAACGGTAATAAATGTCTTCGTTGGACGAAGAAGCTTATGAAGACTGCTCCAAATACTCTCACCTATAAATACAAATGTCTTCGAAGAAGAAGATAGTGATAACAATCTGAGTAATCAAAAATGTAAAAGGATTAAAGCCTTCATTCTTCTTAGTATTCTCACTCTTGTAAAGAGTTTAAGTCTTGAGATTTATTTTTTATCCTCATCAGTAGTGAGTTAAAAACTCAAGCACTTCTATACCTTTTTCTTTATTCAAACTTGGTGTTTAAGCCTGAAGACGCTGTGTATAAAAGAATACTTGGATCGTAGAGCCTGAAGGGGTTGAAAATACTTGTATATCTGAAGAGGTGGACAATACTTGTAATCTTTGTATAAGATTAGTAGAAAATCCTTCTGGTTGAAGGGACTAAACGTAGTTCTCGGTTTGTAGGAATGAACCAGGATAAACATCTGGTGTAAGCTTTTCTTCCCTCCTCTTGTGTTTTATTTATTCACTAACATCTGGGGATTGCCATTGTTTTTCTAACTAAGGTGTTGAGATAAAACTTAGAACTTTTTCTCTATGTTTAAAGTTATTAATCACAAAATTGCTTTAGCGTCCAATTGGACTAAGAAGTTTTCTTCGTCCATTGCTTTTTTGCTTCCTTCGTAAAAAGTTTTCCAAAAAGGTTAAGAAACACAATTCAACCCCCCTTCTTGTGTTTCACTTGTTTACTTCAATGGGAGCATCTACGTTGGGAAATATTTTGGTCTAGGAAGTCTATCTACGCAAAGGGGATGACTTCCGAAGGTAGGGTATTCCCAAAAGGCTTCATGCATTTACGGACACCTTGCATTTTCTACATTATCTACCTAAGGGGGAGGTGTAGTGATATGTTGGGGATTCCAGGTTGTAGATCATGATGATAAAAGCTATTGATAATTGCCTTGTATTTTTCTTTGACATATTATGCTCTGTTCTTGTTACAGTTACTTTGGTTTGAACAATAATATTGTCATTGTTGAGGAATTAACTGGTTAAAACTTTAAAAGTTGGCATAATGATTTAGAATTTGATTTAGGGTTGGTTAATCTCAACATAGCTCTATGTATCATTGAGTTTATGGTTAGGTTAAGATAAGTTTTTGGAAACAGTAGTTGGTGTTCTCATGGTTGCAGCCCCTATTGAGAAATAAGACTTATAAACCACAAAAGTCCAGGTGGAGTGGTAAGGTGTGGTTCTGTGTAAAATAGGCTCATACCCATCCTGTGTTGTGGAGCATTGGCAGGCGCACACTCTGATGAAGAGTAGTGACACAAGTTGGATGCAGCGTGGCTCTTGATGGACGTAGGCTTGGTGGAATTTTCCTGTAAGACTGTCATATACTTGAAAAGGCTTTCGCTCAAAGGGAAGTGTATTTGTGTAAGGACTCATACTTGAGGGGGAGAATGTTGCGAATTCAAGTATGAGCGAAGAAGTCCTAAATTGGTAAGGAATTGAGTAAGTGAAGATTATATAAGAAAAAAGATTTACGGATCAAATGCCCTAAGGTTTTTGGTGAAGATATGTTGTCAGGCCCATATTGTGGTTCCTTACTAAGCCAATTGATGAAGATCTCCCTAGCTCTCCCTGATCTAATAAGTGATAGAGGAAGACTTAGCCCCCTGCGGATTCCTTGGTAATCATCATGGCAAATAAGGTACGCACTCTACCTTGCTAATTATGGTGTTCTAAATTCAAACATAACTTTTAGTTTAATCTTACATGTGGTATGAGCCACCTTGGAGAGGAAGACCTAGCCCCTTACGGCTTCCTTAGTAATCATTATGGCGAATAAGGTACACACTCTACCTTGCTAATTAAGTTATGCATTTAGTTTAATCTTAGTTGAAGAAGTCCCAAATTGGTAAGGAATTGATTAAATGAGGATTATGTAAGCAAAAAGATCCACGGATGAAATGCCTTATCATTTTAGGTCAAGATGTTGTTAAGACCACAAGTGTGGTTCCTTTCTAAGCCCATAAAAGACTATATCTCAATGTTCTAGGATCCCTACCTATAACCTAACAATAAAGTTTTTTTAAGATTGGAAAAACCATTATGCCCAGTGAGAGAGAATCTAAGCTAAGACTCAGGAGAGATCTCAAAGTCGAAGTAAAAGTTGAAGGAGAATAGAAATTAATTGTAGAAACATCTTTTAAATTACTTTGGTAAATGTCTTCTATGTACCATTTTTTTTTTAGAAACTTGATTTATGTTTTTGGTTTTAGATATGCTTGGATATTGTTTTCCTTTGGCAATTGAAATATAAATTTACTGTTGGACTCTAAATCTATTGGTTCCACCATCTTGATTGATGGTTTATATAAATTGTGCTTGAATTATGATAACTAATACACCACTTTGATAACATGGTAATTTGTTTGGATTGCATAAAGAGGAAGTTTACTGAGACTAAAAGGAATGGTGCAAGCCATAACACTAGCATATTAGAGATTTTACACACCGATATTAGTGGTCCTTACTATCCTACTTTTGTGGTGCAAAGTTCTTTTTTATCACATTCATTGATGACTTCTCTTGATATTGCTACCTTTGCTTGATAAAAGAAAAATATGAATCTCTTTAAAAAAAAAAAACCAGTTTCTTTTTTGAAATTGAAGTTGAGAAGTAATTTAGGAAAAATCATCAAGGTTGTGAAATCTAATTTTTGAGTTGTGGATAGTTAGAAAACCTAGGTTTTGTAGAAAATAAAGTAGATTAGTGTGTATACCTCAAGATCAGTGGGAGCAAGTTAGTGATTTTGGTCCTTTATGTTGATGATATCCTACTTGTTGCCAAAAGAGTGTTCAGATACTTACAAAAGACAAATAACTACCTGGAGGTAGTTTGCTATACACTTTAGTTTTTAAGGAATGCCTTGATGACATAAAATCCACTTCAAATTACATCTTGATATTGGGTAGTGGTGCCATATCATGGAGTAGTCTTAAGTAGATCTATCAATCAAGGGGTTTAGACCTATAATTTTTCATGGGGCATGTTGGAAATATAGTTGTTTGATTTCCTTTGATGTGGTTGGTTACTGGGAGTGTTTAATATTTGTTTACTGCACTTGTTTATTTATTTAAAGAATTATGTTGATTTAGGGCATGATTAGATATTATGACATATTTTGTGACCATATTTAGCACAATATTATTATATAAGATGTGCTTTTACTTTACCTATTTGGTACACATGTTATTTAATATATGTGCATATAATTTAATGGCTTGTGTACCTTTTGTGGTATACTGGCATGCGTTTTGATGTTAGACCATGATTTATATTGCCTAATGAGGCATGACAATGTTACATGCCTGCGTGGAGTATGACAAAGTTTTCTTGCTCAGTTGGAGTATAATAGAGTTTCCTTGCGCAGTTAGCGTATGACAATTTTCTTGTTTAGTTAGAGCATACATGTTTTCTTCTTCAATGTGAGTATGACAATGATTCTTACTCGGGTAGAGCATGGAAGTGATTTTTGCTTGGATGGAGCATGGCAATGATTCTTGCTCATGGAGAGCATGGAAGTGTTCCTTGTTCATGAGGAGCATAAAAGAGATTTCCCTAGATCATGAAGAGCAAAATGGTATAAGAGAAAGCAGGAGGGTTGACATTGGAATATAGCATACTTATGATCACAAGTTTGATGTTACTTTTCATGCTACACTATTGCATTGGCGACTTTGGTCTGTGCAATTCACTACAAGAAAAATGCCTATTTGCAAAAAAATATTTTCAAAGGACTTGTGTTCTCCTTAATTTGAAGCAGATTATTTAGAAAGGGCGCGTATTCGCCACAATTGTGGAAATTTTTTCTAGTAGAACATTATCCATAAAGCTATTCCACAATAAAAGTCAACAACAAAATATATATAATTTTTTTTAAAATTTGTTTGAAGAGGATCAAATTTAAAAGTCAGCAGCAAAATCTTGCCACAAACATCAATTAGATTAGGAAAAATGATTTGCGGCAAATAACTAAACTATTTGCAGCAAAATTATCCGCCACAAGATTGTTTCTTCACTTTGCGAAGGTCTAGTTTGCTACAAATTTTGCCGTATATTTTTTAAAAGATCCTCAGACTCTTGTTTTTTCTCTCCTCCACCCCGTCCTCCACCCTCGTGCCCCTGATCCCTCATCCTCCTCCATGCCTCTCCCCTATCCTCCTTGCCCTCATCCCTCCTTCACCACCCCTCTCTATTATCCTCCTGCCTCACCTTTGTCCTCATTTGCCCCTTCTCCGTCCACCACCGCCCTCTACCATCCTCCACCTCCCACACTGGTGCCCAGCTTGCCTTGCCTCTACCAGCTTAGATCGTTGGTCACCCACCTCTTGCTTACCCTCTCTACAAAAGGTATCTTGTCTCACTCTTACAACATTGATATTTTTGTTGGTTTTGATTAATTTAGCTATGTGGTGTTTTCTGTTATCAAGCATGAATTAATTAGAGTTTCATGCTTACTTTAATATATTTATGGCTAACTAGTGAATGATTTGACTTTATGGTGGTCCATTGCTGAAAAAGCTATTTGAGAATTAGAAACCATATGAAAAAAATAGGAGTTTAGTACTTATTTTGTAAAAAAACCTTAACTTATTGGTATAAAAAGCCTCATAACTCACAAAATAAGGGTTTTTTAGGAAATCAGTTGGACCAAATCGTCTTTGGCACTTCTTAGTTGCATTGATCTTGAAAAGCTAAATGAAATGAACATAAAATTCATTCTAATCGGACAACCAAGTCAAAAGTTATGACTTTTGAAAGTTTTTACAATTTCTTAATTTTCAAAAATTTCCCTGCTTGCTTAATTTGTTATTTAGAATGCTAAATATGTTATGACTTTGATAGTTATTTTGTTTTTAATCTGCTTTAATTGAAACGATGAATCTAATTGGATTATTCTGATTTAGATTTTAGTTAAATAAAATATATTTAGATGTGAAATTATTATTGCAAAGTATGGATATTCCATAAAATCGTAGATGGACATATAATAGGACTAATCATGGTCGGAGAGGAATTACACAAGAATGTGTATATGGGTTTAAGGAGTTTATGAGTTATGAATGTCAGTCTACACAATATTTAAATCCACCTAGCAACCAGTCAATCCGCCAGCCACTTATAGAAGAAAATGAAGATGATGAAGATAGTGATGGTGATGGTGAGGGTGAGGGGGATGAAGGTGATGAGGATGATGTCAAAGATCTTAATCAACTTTGTTTGAACTTTGTATGTTTAGATATTTTTAATATTGCTAGTTGTTTGTATGTTTGAACTTTGTTTGTATATATGTTTGAGACGTTTATCTTTTTATGAGAATATTGGTTGAATGGAGATTATTGTCAATTAATGGTAATTAGGTTTCAACCTTTTGGTATTTTGGTTGGAAATTTTTAATTTAATTTTTAATTCATTTGTGGGGGATTTGCGGTGGATCGAGTCATTGCAAAATAAATTAAATTCGTAGAAATTTGTGGCAAAAAGTGAGCGACGGATATTACAACAGATTCAACAAATTGCAGCTGACAAACAATTTTGCAGCTGTCAAACAATTTTGCTGCAAAATTATTTGCAACAAGGGTTTTATTGGTGGCCTCAAAGCCATCACAAATGTCAAATTTGCGGCTGAAAATTCAAATTTTGTAGTGGAAAATTCTGTCGCAAATAACCAATTTTCTTGTAGTGGTTGATGATGTTTTTGACCACAGAAGGTCTTACTTCAATAAATGATGTAATTATCACTATGATTCAACATTGTTGATTGCATTAAGCTGAGTTAAGTCCCAGGTGATGTCTCATGAATTGTTGGTTTAAAATTTTGGCCACATTTCAAAATAGGTCTTTAACCTGAGAGTCATTTTCAAAATTAAAGTGATTTTTCAAAATATCTATTTTCAATTAGGGTTACCCAAGTAGGAGAATGTTAGCATATTTTTCTATTATGGGTTGCCACTGATTGAGATTATTTTATGTTTTGATAAAACAAATTGATAGTCGATCTATAAAGGAGACAATATGAGGCTTTAAGTTAGTGATCAATTGTTTTGGGCCTCTTTCACCTTGTTGAGCCAATGTGGTAAGCGACTGTTAGTGTAAGCATAACCCTACAGGCCCATGATGAGAGGACTTAGTTAGGGTTAAGACATCACATTATATATAGGCTAGGTCCCCTCTCCTATCTATATAGATCGTGAGCTTTATCCATTGAAAGCCGCATTAAGACTTAGAGAATGAGACGAAGACCTAGCCCCTTGCGGATTCCTTAGTAATCATCATAGCAAATAAGGTACGCATTCTACCTTGCTAGTTAAGGTGTTCTAAATTCATACATGGCCTTTAGTTTAATCTTACACAATGACTTAATATTGGTAAATATTTTGAAAAAGACCCTAAAGTGATAATTTGCTTCTTTAACTTTATTACAATATTAATACAAAATAGAAAAAATTAAATAATTGCAATAGACCCACGACTTGGTCACTATATGGGATAACCACAAATGACCCTTGGGAATTGACCATTCAGAATATATAACAGCGTAAAAAGCTATGATAGTTGCCATTTTTGTGCTGATAGGCTTTGATATTATCTATACTTCACATCTTTGCTTTAGGCAATGCCTATATATAATGCAAAATCAATTAAGGTATGAGATTACAATTCTTATTACATGCACTCTACCAAATTAATAGAATGAGTGATATGAGTGTTGAGCTCAATCAAATTACAAGAATTGGTTCACTTTAAGATTTGTAGTAGTGGTGACTAAACCAAGTCATCTTAGTAAGATCTGGATGTGATTTGATCAGTTGAAAATAGGATTTAAGGGGGATTGATGTATTCAAAATGTAAACAAAGAAATTGAATTAACAGAATTCAAATAAAAGAACAATCCATCTAAGAATTCATCCAAATTCCAATTGATCTATCAATGACAACATGCAATTGAGTTCAATTGATTGGCTAACTAAGATCATTGCATTAAATCTAGCATTCAATACTAGATGATCATTGACAAGAGGTTGCCGAGACCCGTCAAATAAATAAAAATTACCGATTCACAAACTAATTTGTAGTATAGAGCATGAACTGAATCGTCTCTCAATGATAAAAAAAAAAACAAAGATTTAATCAGATCAAGATAAATAAAAATGGGTTTTTTGATGATTTGTAAAGTAAATACACTGGTTGAATTAAGAAACACAATTAACAAATTAACCAATCCAAGGAAATAGAGCGATCTTGAGTTTAATCCGTCATTGATCACATGGAATTCACTTAATTACTAACCATGTTCTTAGCTTTAGATCACATCAAGAAGCCTTAACATGATCCAAGAATCCTCTACTAGATAAACATCTAGGATTTAGTTAACCAAGGTTAGATAAAGTAAGCACTATCCAAACATAAATTAACTTAAGATCAGGGATTTAACCAAGCTAAACAATCCATCAAAAAACTTTGATATATTGTTTAGTCTTTGTGATCCTCTTTGAATACATGATAATAAAGCTATTATCACATCAATATCTAAATCAAATTAAGCAATTCAATCTAGATAAAAATCGAAAGAGGAAGAAGAAAAACTTGAATAACAATTAAGCAATATGAACAAGCAAAACAAGATCTCCAAATTAAACATCAAGATGGTTAATCCCTTGGATTGATTATAAGAGCCTCGTCTTCTATGGATGGGAAGGAAGAACTCATAAAATAAAGAAAAAA
Organism: Styphnolobium japonicum; assembly: GCA_023212625.1. NCBI lineage: Eukaryota > Viridiplantae > Streptophyta > Magnoliopsida > Fabales > Fabaceae > Styphnolobium > Styphnolobium japonicum. Next base: position 11,544,877 of record JALBWW010000010.1, read on the forward strand.
AAATGAAATTCTAAAGAGAAGGGAGAACAAGAGAAAGAAAACTCTCACAAATACTCAAACTTTCTTCAAACAAATACTCAAACTTACTTCAAAATTGAATGATGTATAATACAAAGAGATTGACTCTATTTATACTAATCCTAAAAGCCAATTTGTAACGGAAAATAATATGAATGCAAGCTGTAAAGACATAGAAATTGTTAAATATGGTAGCTTGATGCATGGTTGGTGGGTTGGTGTATGATTGGTGGCTTCTAGTCAGCAACTCTACTCTGACTTCCAACCTGATTTTCATGCCCTAAACAATGTATTTTAGCTTAGAGGTCTTCATGACAGTTATAAACAATTGTCTCCTCGAACGTTTGGCTTTTGTTTCATGCCATTTGGACTTCTACAACACCAGATATTCCAAAAACACTGCACCTACCTCAAGTCAGGTTGGCAGAACGTGTTTCCAAATTCAAACCAACTTGTAGCTTGATAATCATGCCTAAAATGGCATTTATTAACTAAATTGTCTTCAGTGAAGTTGGAGATATGGGTCTTATCTTTCCAATGGCCGAGTTTCAACTTAAAAGAAGGCCTATAGCCCATGATATGGTCCAATATGTGCACACTGCTTAGATTCCAGTGATAGCAAACCTACTCTGAATTGCAGGACTATTTTGGACTCTTAGAAGTCCGATCTAGCTCTTGAGTTCTCATGAAACTTGTAGAGCCTTGTCTTAACTTTCCAAAGACACCAAGATTACCTCAAATGGATCACCGAGTCCCAAGTTATGGCCTAACCAAGGAGGAAATGTCAAAATGCATCAAAATCCAAGAATTATTCATAATTTGAATTAAAGCCAAATGAGGCAAAACAACATTAAACTTAGCTAAATACTAATATTAGGCACAATAAACATCTAATAAATCCTAGTATGAAGCTAACATAAGTGTCTCAAATTAATTGATCAATCATCTAGGATTCAACTAACAAAAGATACATAAACTTGCAATCACACAATTTATGAAAATCGATGCTAGTTTAAACTCAAGAATCCTATTAGCCTAAGTGGAAAATCTGCACACCTAATCTCTTCAATTCAAGTGATAAAACTGAGATTCTTCAATCATAATAACATCACAATTCGAAATCAAGAACAAACAAATAGAGATCTCCAAAAAAAACATTCAAGATTCGAATTAGAGAAGAAGAGAAAATACAATTGAACATCAATTTTGAATTTTAACACAAAGTGTCAAGATCAAACCAGAACTCTTCAAGGATCTTGGATTAATCTCTGAAGAGGGAGGGAGAAAAGCTAGAGAGAAATTCAAACGACTAGGGAAAATGAGGGAAAATGAAAAGTCTATTTTCGTTCTCTGTCTTTCCCCCTAATAACTTATCCTAAAAAGCAATTTACAAGTCTGCCACTAGACTATGACTAATCTTCATCCTCTTAGCTTTAATTTTCCATCTTATTTTCATAATTTAGGCTTAAGATAAGGAAGTTATGCCCAAATCAATCTAAAGAGGTATCTGAAACGAAATCTAACTTCACATGAGAAAAACACTATAAAAACGAGTAGTTTCAAAAAGTGGTCTTCATGAAAGTTGAAGTTTTGCATTTTATATTTGCATTGGAACCGGTTTCAGATCCAATTGACCTCTAGATCCCAAGTTGTGTGTAATTTACTGTATGCAGGTCAAGTTCCAGTGATAGCACCATTGCTCTGAATTCCAGGCCTAATATGACCCACTAAACACCTGATTCAGCTCTTGATCACTTCAATAAAGTTTTATATCTCCCTTTTATATTTCCTACATGGTAATATTCATATTTATTATATGTATAGAACTCACGATATGCTCGAAATATAGAGACAGTGTAAAATTTAATTAATGCTGAAAAATACAATTAAGCCCACATGGAACCCAAACTTATAAAATGTGTCAAAATCCAATCAATTAAGCATAAAAGAGAGGTAAGATACAAAATATGAGGGATTAATAATGTGTGTGAATAGTATTTATCAACGATACTATCGACATAAATAGTATATGTTACAAATACCCACTTGGTTCCCGAGTGAGTTTGATATCTCAAGAAAAGTAAAGTCATAAAATTAGTTATGTATAATTATATTGACAAGTACATTATTTTTCTGTCCCTTATTATGTATACATCTATCTGATGAAACACATAACTTTTTCCTAACATGATTGTAACTAGCCAATTGGGGGAAATAAAGTTTGTAGGTGTGCCATTGAATGGATCACAACAAGTGGGAGAATGGCAATGAGCTAGCCCTAGGGCTAAGGCACAAGACTCTTGGCCTTTAGAGTAGTGGGTATCACATTCCCATTAGAGGACCCATATGACACAGTTTATTGCTCCAATAGCATCCTTGGGCCACCAATTTTCTCTTATCAAATAGGACATTTTGCAAAACTAATTTATTTTTGAGATACGAAATATTACTGGAAGCAAAATATTCACATTCTCTATTAGAAAAAGAATCAAATTAAATTTAACTGAAAAAATTCAAATTAAGGGATTGAGTAGAAAATACATTTTGAGTGAACTAAACCACATAGCAAACTAGACCTAGTTGTGATATGCTTTCAACTTGGATTGCACTCTACAAGTTGATCTCATAGGAAGCCTCTGCCCCTGCTTCAGTACATAATGGAAAATCAAAATACCATGTCAGATTTGTGTGTTTATTTATGATTATTAATATTTGATTTCTTATTAGGTATTAATTGTGCTTGATCTCAAATTTTTGGTGCTTGGTAGAGTCAGGGAAGGTGATTACAAATTTTTTTCTAGTATGGAATGATATTGTATTTGAAAGAACTTACAAAACATAGAGTGCAATTTATGGTCACTGCATTTTTAATTAATCCTTCCTCTTTATTCTATTATTACTGTAATGTTTGAAATCACAAAGGAATGACAAACAAATTATTAAAACAATAGAGTTACCACTAATCGTTTATTGAGTAGGAAAAATGACTGATAAAACCCTTTTAAAATATATTCATAAAATAACATAGTCTGTAAATCAAGTAAGGTTCGAGAGTTGATTTATGTACAGGGAATGTACAAATTTAATAACATAAAAACATGTTTATTCTACCCCTTAAACAAAATAATAAAATTAAGCAAAAAAAAGCAATTATTTACAAAACCAAGACAAATATTTACAAATTAGAAAATTAGCAAAATTAAATTACAAAATTTACAGTTTTGACTTGACTTTCATGCCTACGTATCTCATGGTAATATAGAGAACTCAAAGCCACATAGTTCATTAAAAAATAATTGGTGGTTGGTTGATTTAAATTAAGAAAAATGATAAAATTATTTTAAAATGACTAAAAAAATTATTGAAAACTCATTAAAAGGATTTAAAAAACATTAAAAGGATTAATTGATGTTTTATTATAACCAAATTAAATTCACTCTTGCACAGGGCTCAAGATGATAATGGGTCGTCCAATAAAACCTTACGAATCCAAATAACACTGAAGATGGCAAAAGGCTACATAATCAATCTCATTGGCTATTCCGTGGATATTTACTTAAAAATCCACTCATGCACGGGGTTCAAGACGACACTGGGCTATTCAATAAACCCTTACAAACCAAAATAACATTGAAAACAGCACAAGGCCCCACAATCAGTCTTGTTGGCCATTGCGTGAATATTTGTTATTACTACCTTTATTTAACATGAAGATAAATAAAACCAAGTATTAGCATCAAACATTAAAACCAAAGTAATTAACATCAAATAAAAATAAAGATATTCAAATATGATACAAGCAAAAACAATTAATACCAAATAAAATAAAGACATTTAAATAGAACTCAATAACATTACATAATTAAACAAACAAACAAAACAAAACAAAATAATAAAAAATATAATTTACCCTAATTAACTCAAAAGAGATTCAAAAATAATTTTCTTTATTTTTTTATTTTTGCTTGGCCTATTCACTTACTCCTAATTTTTCAATTTAGGTGTAAAATAAAAACAAATAATTGTCAACTTTTTTTATTTTTACTTTTATCTAATTAAAAGAAAATACTTTATATATATATATAATTCATCATAACTCAAAGAAAACCTTCTTCAACCCAATCAAAACCCTGCCAGATCACGGAATAATTCTCCATTTCTGAACCAAACTAATCATAAGCTTAAACTACACTAGTTCCATGAACTATATAGCTCAACATTTCAAATCATTTGTAGCAGAAAGTGGTTCAATATTAACAGTATGATAAATCAGCATGGTAAATAAGGAAGTTATCGTGTCATATATGAATAGCATTGTCTCACTCGTTTTCCATGCAGAAATAACCTTGATTTTAAACAAAATCTGGTATCAATTGGTAAAGATTTAAAATTTGGGATTTCTGCATGTGAAAGTCTTAGGTCTTAACTTTCTAACCCAAAAAATGAAAAGGCTCCCAAATCCGACCTATATAGCACAAATTATGAACAAAATCATGACAATTGCCAAATGATGAGTCTTATTTAGTACTTATATTTCATATCTTTATCATATGATTTTGTGGGATATTATCTCCTAATTGATTTTAATTTGTTATTTATTTTAGGAAAGTTGATCTTTGAACAAATATGTTGTAATTATGGTAATTTATACAAATAATCTTTAAGGAAAGAAAATAGAAGATTTAGTCAAAGGCTAATCATGGAAACAAGGAAGCTTAGTTAAAGGTTATTCAAGGAAACTAGGAAACTTAATTAAAGGTAATCAGAGAAACTTTTGTTGTCAAACCTGTTATAGTAAATTGGGCATAACTTTCACTCCAAGAGTGCAAATGACCTGATTCTGGTGGCTATAGAAAGGTAAAAGAAATATCTACAAATCTTATGTTGATCACTTCATTGATTCTGCTAGATTTGATGAGATACGTCTAACCGAAGTTAACACTTTTTTTTGAAGAAAGGTGGCAGCAACATTTAATTACTTTAGGGTTTCCTAAATCTTATAAAAGGAGTGTTTCTGGGATAGAAGAAGGAAAGTAAGAGCCTGGGGTAAACCACTAACATTGAAGGTTCTTGGAGACTTTGAAGATCAAGAGGCATTCATCATAGATTCATTTTTCATCTTCTTTTTCTTTAATTTCTCTTTGTTCCTTGCTATGTATTGGATGGTCCAAGTAGTTAGGGCTATGTTTTCATTTCCTATCATGAACTAAATCCCTTTCTCTAGGGTTACAATGGGTCTTTGCATGTAGTTTAATTTGAATCTCTTCCTTATTGCTTAATTTCAATACTTCTTGGTTTGTTTATTCAATCTTGTGTTTAATGCTTCTAATTGCTTGATCACCAATTAGACTGGTTAGGAAACTCTAAATTGAAATTGGAAAAGAGAATTGAGGGTTTATCCATAGATTGAGTAGCTTATGAACATTCTTTTCCCACTCAAAGGGTAAGCTATTTTACTTGTGCGATAGGAATATACAGTTAAGCCATAGATAATCAAGATTAGGGTTTGAACTTAATGAATTTTCTTCAATTTAATTCTAATAGGAATATGGGGAGTTGAATTAGAAGAAATATGTTTTTAATACCATCGGAAGAGGGTTATGAATACATTAAAGCCCTAGATTAGCAAACCATAGGTGTTGGTTAAGTTAAGAGGGAAGGAAGGAGAATTGCACAAAGTGCAAAGTGAAGTTGTGATGACCCTAGGCTCTTCGATTGATTGATTAAGTCTAATTTATACATTGCTACTTGTTTCTTGCTTTTTGTTTATCATTTCTTTTACAATTTCCTATTTTTTTGTGTTTATCATTGCTACTATGCTTGCTTGCAGCTGCCTCATGGTCCAATTAACAGAAGCATGGTCATAAAATTGCAAATTATTTATATTGAAACGCTATAGATAATGACAACGCTATTGAAACTACCATTATCTTGCAATCTAATCATAAATCATTTACTTTGATCCCCTATGAGCATGTGAATATGAGTCTGAACACTGCTCATTCCAAAAGCCTTATCCATCATATTTATATCTCAAATTTTCTTGTTTATTGTGTGGAAATTTTTATTTATTATTTTACATTTACTTAGTCTCTTAGGTGAGATATTATGTCCACATATAATAAATTGATTAAATTCAAACCAACAGTTATGTATATATAGTTTTGTTAAGCAATATAACGCTAGCAAAGGTACTTTAGAAAGAAAATCTATTGTGAGAAAATGAGGTTATGGGTTTTATTATAACTAGCCAAAATAAAATGTACCATTGGATCTTTGATGTTTCATTTCTAAATAAAAGACCTGGTCACTGGTGGCCTTTTTGTTTGATAACAGTACAATTAATTTTATTAAAATTATCATAAACGAAAAAATTAATTTTAATTTTATTAAAATAATAAATATTTTTTTTTTGGCATGAAAATATTTATATTATATTATTGTATGTAATATATATATATATATATATATATATATATTGAGAGAGTGAGTGATAGATAGATAGACAGATAGATAGATATAATGAATAAGCTACAAGATAAAAATTAGACCGTAAAATCACATATAAGCTACTGCATAAACTCAAGTCTTATTGTCACTTTATTTAAATAAAAAAGTTGTCCCAATGCAATAATTTAAAACTAAATATATAATATTACTGGAATGCTCTTGATACAGGTTCTCCTGTTGCCTCCTAACACTACGATATATAGCTATCAACTGCCTTATGATTCGTCACCCAGTTACTAGTTAGGAGTTATATATCAGCATTGAGCTGCGTTATCAATATGAAGAAAGCATGTGACATATCTAAAGCATGTCTACAAAAATTTGGAGTAGCCATTAATGCATGAACAAACATTAGGTTTCACTTAAGCACATCTCATTTGATTGCAAGTGATTACTCTGTTGGCCATTCTTCGAGAAGGTGGGGTATGCACTCTTACACAACCTCTTGATCCTTGATAGATGCCTCTAAGACAACACCATGTGACCTCTCATCTGGATGGCCCCCATTTCTTCAACAATCATTTCTCTAGGAAATGGGTTTTCCAGAGACCTTTAAAAAATATAAGTAGACTCCCTCTTGCCTTCACAAGCAAACACAAGTCATTCACATCTTGAAGCATACATTTACATACATTCTTCTTAAATAATTTATATTTTAAGGATGACTTCATTCTAAGATAAACAAACAATAAAAAGGTAAGAAAAAACAAAATAATTTAAGGAAGTTTAATTTAGTCTAACCGTCCAAGGATCTGGCCCAATGCAATAGTCTTATGAAATGTGTAGTTTGATGAACTGCTTGTTGCATATTCTGCAACCTGATATCATAAACGCAAAACTCTTCATTCCTTGTTACATATGGCCTGGCCTATTCCCATCATACCCAGTTTACATTCTGGGAAACAAACGGGTGAGTCTAACATTATATGGAAAGTATTTAATAAAATTACTTTCATTTGTAAAGAATTGAAAGTTAGAGCATCAATATCATTGTTTTTTAATTTCATAACCCAAAATTTCATAGGTTTGTTTGCAGATGCAGTTGAATTCAATCTAGCTACTACTATCAGAATAGAATATCCTAGAAAATTTCCCCCACCAAATGCAGCTATGCAAATTATATATTCTAGGCTATTTTACTACAACAAATTTTATTTCGTATTGCATAAAATATATTTCGAATACGATAAAAAGCAATGCGCGAGCAGCCGACAAATATTAAAATTGCCTAAAAAGTGGTGTACAAAAATCATATAATGAAAAGAGTAAACGGCAGAACAGAACAAGTCAAATACCATTTTGAAAGGATGCGTTGTTGGTGAAATGCCCGACAGGGAAGCTACTATGCCTGAGAAGATTCGAGTTGAAGCTTTTGGGTGAGCTTCATGATCCATTCCCATTATTAAATGTTTCTCTGGTTCCCTCTGTCACTGTGCACTTGAAAGATAGAAGTTAAGCTGATATCAGAAGCTGGGGAATCATTATTGAAAATTCTGAGAAAGAGAAAAAAAAAAAGGTTCAACTTAGTTCCTAAGCAGGAGTGGGATAAGATCTTGTTGGAGAACTAACCCAATGGGATAAAACCTATCTTGCATAAAATTCAAAGATAATAGCCGTAAGGTATGTTTGGTGAAACTTGAGTATGATCTATTCACCTCTAGATCCAACAAAATGTGAAAAATTCTCCATCGAAATCAACGTCCATAAACAGGTCATATGACCAAAACTACAAATCTAGAAAAGACTCTAGGAATGTAAAAATAAATAAACAAATAAATGCTTAAATCTGCTAGAAAATTGCAGCAACTGAAGAGAAAAACAAGAAAACGAAAAAGTTAGGAAATGACGTTCAAATTTACCAAGATTTGTTAAATTGAAACAATTTTCAACAAAATAATGCTGAAAAAAAGCCTAAATTAGAAACTCAATATAGATCTGGAGCAAAATCGAACAAAAACAGCAAAAAAAACCCTCAAATCCAACAATTCAAGATGTACATTGGGAGATGAATGAGAGACTTACCCTGATGCCTTGTTGACCGATGTGGATTAAGATGCACTTTCTCATCTTTGCAGATCGAAAGGAGAAAACGAAAGCGAATGCGAAGAGAGTGAGGTTATATTTATAGGAAGGAGATACATATATTTGAGATTGGGGATGAGCTCGGTATTGCAGAGTGAGGGATTTGCTTGTTCCTACGTGGGATTGGTGAGGAGAAAGAAGTGGACTTGCATCTTGGATTCAGGTGAGAGTAAAAAGCTTCATTTAGGTAAAGATAACTAGCAAGGGATTAGCGAGGGAAATATTCCTAGCTAATTTTAAAAGTATTTGCTACCATAGCTTTCCTCCCTAATTGATTTAACTACAAAAATTAATTTAGTAAGAGAATTTTTGTAGTAAATTTGTAATTAATCACTCGCTATTTATTCACTAAAATTCCTTTCCTTATTTTTTTATGGTGGTGTGAGATATCTTTTGTGTAGTTATGAAAATTTTCTCTAGCTAAATTTAATAACAAATTTTATATTTTCTTGTAGTATTCAATACTATTTGATCTATTGTACAGTAACTAAATTTTCTCTCTTTAATGATGTAGACATCATCAGTACTATGAAAACATAAACTTTTTAAGTCCTTTCAAACATGTTGCCATGTGTGGTTGGGCATCACGTCACAGAGTAGCGACAACCTTCCGCTCCTATCGGTGGAAGGATCACAGAGACTTCGTAGTTTGCTGCTATAACTCACAAAGTCGACTCAGTAGGTGTGTGTTCGAATTAAATTTTATAAATTTAATTTTAGATGAATTTAATTTTGTAAATTTGATTTTAGTTAGCAGTGAATTTAAGGGAAAGAATTTATGTATGAAAATTTTTATTTGAAAATTTATTTTGTTAAATAAATATTATTTAGATAATGTTGATAAAAAGTATTTTTGGATGTGTGATTATAAAAAAAGATATGAGTTATTTTGAGTTTGATTGTTAATAAATTAATATTAAAAAGATTGATTATAAATAAATTGATTTGTAAAATAAATTTGTTGAAAAGTTAAGTTTATTTGGGGTATTGTAAAATAAAATCACTTTAAATATAACTATAATAATATTTTTAAAAATTATTAGGTTATATTTATTCAAATATTATTAAAATAGTTATATAATATCAAATTACAAGAGTATTTCTGTCAATACACACTTAGAGGGCTTTCTTTCACCGCAAAAGTAACAAAATATTGATTCTACCAAAACGTGGTTTGGGATAAAAATCTCGTTCACTTTCTTTCACTGAAATTTTATTCAAGCAAAATAAAATGTCTTAAAAACCCGTTTGCAACAAGGGTTCGGGGTAGGCATTTCACCCTAGGTTGGTCTGGCTCCATTGGAATACCAATTTTCTTTTATCAAATGGGATATTTTTGCAATGCACTTTTTTTGACTATGTGATCAATCAATTTGAGACACTTATGTTAGCTTTGTATTAGGCATTATTAGATGTTTATTGTGCCCAATATTAGTACTTTAGATGAGTTTAATGTTGTTGGGCTTCATTGGGCTTTAATGCAAATATTGAATAATTTTCGGATTTTGATGCATTTTGACCTTTCTTCCTTGGTTAGGTCATAACTTGGGACTCGGTGATCCAATTGAGGTGATCTTGGTGTCTTTGGAAAGCTAAGACAATTCTCTACAAGTTTTATGAAGAACTCAAGAGCTGGATCGGAATGCTAAGGGTCCAAAATATCCCTACAATGCAGAGTGGGTTTGCTGTCACGGAACCATCTGGGCAGTATGCACATATTGGACTATATAGTGGGTTATAGGCCTCCTCTTGGGCTGAAACTTGGTCACTTGAAAGATAAGACCCATATCTCCAACTTCAATGAAGACCATTTTGTCAATAGATGTCGTTTTAGGCATGCTTCTGAAGCTACAAGTTGGTCTGAATTTGGAAACACGTTCTTCCAACCTAACTTGAGGTAGGTGAAGTGTTTTTGGCATTTCTGGAGTTCTAAAAGTCCAAATGACATGATTCAAATTGGAGATTTTCAAGGAGACAACTGGCTACAACTTTGATGAAGACATCCAAGCCAAAATGCACCGTCTAGGTGATGAATTTGAAGCCAGAAGTCGGATAAGAGTTGTTGACTAAAAGCCACCAACCATACACCAACCCACCTACCATGCACCAACCCACCAACCATGCATCAAGCTTCCATTTTTGACAAATTTCAGATTCTTATAGCTTGTATTCAGATTATGTACATGTACAAATTGGCTTCTAGGATTAGTATAAATAGACCCAACCTCTTTGTATTAGAGAGATTCAATTTGAAGTAAGTTAGAATTCAATTTTGTAGTAAGTTTGAGTATTTGTTAGTTTTCTTTCTCTTCTTCTCCCTTCTCTTTAGAATTTCGTTTTTGTTATTTTATTTCTGAGTTCTTCCTTCCCATCCATGGAAGGCTAGGCTCTCATAATCAATCCAAGGGATTAGCCATCTTGATGTTTAATTTGGAGATCTTGTTTTACTTGTTCATATTGCTTAATTGTTATTCAAGTTTCTCTTCTTCCTCTTTTAATTTTGATCTAGATTGAATTGCATAATTTGATTTGGATGTTTATGTGATAATAGCTTTATTATCATGTATTCAAGAGGATCACATAGAATAAACAATTTATTAAAGCTTTTTGATGGATTGTTTAGCTTGGTTAAATTCTGGATCTTAAATTAATCTATGTATGGATAGTGCTTACTTTATCTAACCTTGGTTAATTAAATTCTAGATGCTTATCTAGTAGAGGATTCTTGGATTATGTTGAGGCTTCTTGATGTGATCTAAGGCCAAGAACATGGTTAGCAATTAAGTGAATTCGTTGTGATCAATGATGGATTAAACTTAAGATCGGTAAATTTCCTTGGATTGGTTGTTTCTTTAGATTTGTTTTCAACTTTAAGTCTTGTTCTTTTATCAATATTGTTAATCAACAACAAAACCCCCCTTTTAATTATCTTGATATGATTAAATCTTTGTTCTTTTTGGATCCTTGAGACGATTCGGTTCATGCTCTATACGACAAATTATTTTGTGAACCGGTAATTTTATTTATTTGACGGGGTCTCGACAACCTCTTGTCAACTTTGGCGCCGTTGCCGGGGATCCAAAGGCAACTATTTGATCATTTCATCTAACTCTAACAGTTGTGTTTGTTTTGTTTTTGAAGCATTTTCAAGTGGAATTCGACTGAAATTGGATAAAAGGCATTGTGTCAAGAATTTCGGTTCGGGCATCTCTGATTGATCTGAATTTTGGTACACAAATGGAAAATATTATTCTGAGAAAGGCTCACTATATATAGTGAGGTCACCCTTATTTTAGCCAAATTCCATCGTTTAGACCACGTTTTCAATTTTTTAAGATTTTTTATTATTCTGTTAGATAGAATTTTTGTGTAGATTTCACTCTGTGGTAGTCCCATAATTTTTAAAAATCTGTAGATATGTTTTCTGTAATTATTTTGTGTGTATATGTTGACTTGTTTTTGTGATTTTGTGTTTGATCACTAATCTAATGGAGCATAGACTTGATGAGTTGGCTTATCTGGTGGGGCAGTTGACAGTGGAACAACATCAATTTCATGTGCAAGAACCTGCAGGATTTTGTACTATATGCTGTAGTTCTTATCATCCCACATATGCTTGCACCACATTACAAGATGATGGTTCTGTATTTCATAACCATTCTGTTGATGCAACAGGTGTATTTCTTGGTGAACCACAATACCCACAGCTTGGATATGATCCTTATTCTACCACATATAACCATGATTGGGGAGATCATCCTTGGTTCGAACCTTATGTTGAACCAATCAGTCTATACCAGCAACCTATGCTGCAACAGCAGCAAGCCCCAATAGGCATGGAATATGAGCCTACATTAGAGGATTTGGTGAAACAATTTGCTCAGAACAACATCCAATTCAAAGAGAGAAGCTATAGTACAAAAACGTGAAGACCCAAGTTGGTCAACTTACATCTTCATTGAGTCAGTTGAGCAAGCAACAGATGCGTAATTCGATTACGCAAAAACATGAGATCATTGATAAGAAAAAACCAATTGATGATTTGTGTGATGAATTTGCTAGTTTTATCGATTTTGATGATTACATTTTGTTGTAATCTTGGTTGTGATGGTGATATGTTGTGTAATGCATGTGCTGAGATTGCTGCCTTTTTGAGACATGATGAATCTTTTTCAGCAGATTATGCAGCAACTCAATTTGCAGAAGTTGTGCAGCCACCAAAATTGGAGTTCATTGTGGCTAAAAACTTCCTTACTGATGAGGAGGAGAGGTTGCTGCAGATTTTCAAGGAGAATCAAAGAGCCATCATACTTGCAGACATTCCTAGCGTTAGCCCTTCCATATGCATGCGTAGGATTTTACTTGAAGATGGAGTTAAGCCAATAAAGCAGCCCCCGAGGAGACTAAACTATCTGATTTTGGATGTGGTGATCCATTACACTGGTTATGGTGTGGCTGCTGGAACGTTAATTCTTCTGCTATCCATAGGGAGTTTTCTTTCTACACTTTTATTTCATTTTTCTAGTTGTTGTTTTCTTTTTGTTTTTACTGTTTTGCTATTGTTTTTAATATTGTTTCTATTTTTATTTGATTGTTACAATTTACTCTTTTCTGTTGCTGTTGTTTTTGCTGTTTGTGTTGTCTGTTTCTATTTTTGCTTCTGTTTTGTTGTACTGCTGATGTTTGTCTTTTATTACTTTTTTTTTCTTTTCTCTGTTTCTGTTTTTATTTTTTGTTTTGTCTGCTGTTTTTATTTTCTGTTTTCTATATAAATCTTTGTTGAAAAAAAAAAAGCTACGTTTAAGGTCAATGGCCAGAAATTGAATCATTATTGGGGAGGACCTATGGATCGTGCAAAATCTTCAATCACGCTGGCTAAAGACATTAAAAGTAGCGCTTCTTGGGAGGCAACCCAAGTCTTCTAACTTTTTCATTTTTTCAAACTTTGACTTATTTGCATTCACGAGATCAAGACAGAAAATCGGTGCCGAGCAAGAAAATCTATCAGAGTTTGATTTTTTCTGTCTTAATTTTGTTTGTTTTTCATTGACAGATGATTTTTCACCGGTTAAATGGCGGATAACGGTACTCCGTGAAAATTTTTTTCGGTCCTTTCAGTTACCCATAAACACTGAAATCTGTATATAATTTTACTCATTTTTTTCTCTTTCTTCTTTCTTTCGAAATGGATAATTCAGCTGTTAAATCTCCGCAAGCAATTCCCTTCTCTCCCTCAAAATGCTTTAACTAACATTTATTGTGCAAGGTTTGAGAGATTAAGGATGCTTATGCACAAAGGCATCCCCTGTAGGATATACGCGGTTAATGAAGCAAAGGTCCGACTCAGAGGTGAATTTTCTGACGCTCTTGTTTCATATATGCCAGGGCTAGGAAAAAGTTCATATGCAAAGAAGAGAAGAGCAAAAAGGTTACGGGTCTGCTATAAATGTGCAAGATGGACTTGTAACACAAAATGCAAATCAATTGGAATGACGTCTATAAACCGAGATGATAAAATTAACTTCATAAAGGATGGCATGAGTAAGGAGTCTTTAGATAACATTCTATTGACTCTTGAGACGCATCCTAGTGGAGATGTGCAGAGAGTACTTCTTGATTTATGGCCAATATTCCAAGATGAACATGAGCGTTATAGTCTCGGGAATCTGACTCAAAAAGACCCTGTTTGCCAATTTTTAAGAAAATTGGATGGGAAGCCGACCATCGGCCCATAGAGAGCTTCAAGACGTTACTGGACGTAAAACCAGAGGAAAATGTGAGCCACAATCACACCTCCTGTAAGTATTTTTTTTTCTTTTTTTTTCTTCTTGTTTATTAAAAAAAATTCAATTCAAAAAAAAATCAAAAAAAAAAAATCAAAAAAAATCAAAAAAAAAATAGCCGTATTTTTTGAAATATGTGTTGCATATTTTCAAACTTCTTCTGACACATATAGATTAGCCTTTTATCTCTGTCATATAGCTATTATCATTTCTGTGCTTATTTTTCAAACTTATATCGACACGCTTTTGAGATCTACCCCTCCTTTATAGGTTTAATTTTTACCTTTTCTTTTTGATGCCTTTAAATAATGCACCTTGCCCTCTTCAGATCATTGATAAGGTGGTAGAGTACAAAAAACAAAGAGAAAAAAAAAAATGGAAGTCACTTGATTCAGTCGTCGGATCAAGAGTGTTTGTGTCTTTTGTGGATCTAATCTTGGGAAAGATAAAGAGTTTGTAAATATTGCACACCATCTTGGTCGAAAGTGCTAGAGAGAAAAATCCATTTAGTTTACTTGGAGGAGGTAGTCTTGGGTTAATGGGTTGTGTAGCAAGCTATTTTGCACATTTAGGAGGTGGCAAAGTCCTTGGTGTCATTCCCATCCTTTATCTACAAGCAAGCCCATTGGAAAAACATTAGGGGATGAAGTAATGGTATTTTGCATGCACCAACGCATGAACTTTATGATAGCAAATCGATGCCTTTATTGCCCTACAGTGGTTTTGGAACTTTGGAAGAGCTCTTTCCAAATTACATCCTGATCACAAGAGAACTTTCACCAAAAACCCATAGGTATATTAAATGTTAATGGTTTTTATGATAGTTTGTTTTGTTTTCTTGATCATCATGCGTAGAAAAGGGTTCATCTCACAAGCGACACGTCAAAAGTCTTGTAACTGCGCAACTCTGAACAATTGCTCGATCAACTAAATGAATTTGTACCACAACGTGATCCAGTAATGGCTCCACGGAATTGGGAACAAGGCAGCAGCAGCAAAAAGCCAAAACTTGATTTGAATTTGTCTTTGTGAATTTTTTGTTTTCTCTTATGGTTTTAGTTTTTTGTAATTTTTCTTATTTCAGGCTCGATTTGCAGTTTTCTGGTAAGACCTTCTACACTCTACCTATCTTTATTTTGACATTGGGGACAATGTCTTTAATTAGTTGGGGGGAGGGATAGTTGACATTACCATGTACATAGTTTAGTTAAAAAAAAAAAAACTAACCAGCTAATCTTTATTGTTACTAGCTTATTAGATGTATGATGGCAGAGTAAGGAGTAGTTTTGCTCTTGAGACGCATCTTAACTTGCATTTCATAGTATGTCTTAAATTATTTTGTTCTTGCATATAAACAAAAAAGAAAAAAAAAAGAAAAAAAAAAGACAAAAACAAAAACAAAATTTGATCTTTTCAATTAATTTTGATGCAAGCATGTGCTGAATCTGAGCTTAATTGATAATAAAAGTATGCAAAACAATTTATAGTTGAATCATTTTCATGATATACATATGTATATGATTGTGGATATTAGGAAGAAGGCATGGTTGAATTGAGTGAATGTTTCATACCTTTGTGAGTTTTGGGCTTTTCCAAGTTTGATACTTACACTTGGTTATTTTCTTTCATGAGTGATGTCAATTATGAATTTATTTTCTAGAACTTGCATTGAATCGATTTGAGATTACATTGGTCTGTATGTTGCATGAAAATGACAGAGGCATTTTTTCTTGACTTAGCTGCTTTGGCCAAATAAACCTACCTTGCATTTATCCAAATATTAACTCCCTCTGAGCCTATTTTCCTATTCTTTGTTCTTAGCTCATTACAAGCCTTGAGTGAAAAATCATGTTTTACCTTACCTTTGGGAATAGGAGAGCATTGATTTTCTTATTGGAGGAGTTCTTTTGCTTGCAATGATTTAAGTGTGGGGGAATTGGTGTGTTGATACGAAATGCTTGGTACAAAAAAAAAAAACAAAAAAAAAACAAAAGAAAAAAAAAACAAACAAAAAAAAAGAGAAAAAAGAAAGAAAAATAAAATAATAGAAAAAGGAAGGAACGTGTGAAGAGAATGAGCATTTTATGGTTTTGGGTAAAACTTTTATTCTTTCTACTTGAGTTACTCCACAATGCTCTTTTATTCTCTTTGGTTTTAACCTGCTATTATCCATATTGTTCCTTTCCTTCACCTTATAGCCATTACAACCTTTTCGAAAGACCTCTTGATTTTTGCAATTTATTTGAGCTAAGTAGTGGAGAATTGATGTATATGCAAGCCTATGGTAAAATACTTTCATAATTTGACTGAGTTGAGCGTAAACAGTTAACCTAAACACCTTGTGTGATTTGAGTGTCACTTGTGAGGAATTTTACTCAATTTGAACATGCCTATTTCTGATTAAAGCATGATTGTGCTATACTTTATTCTCAATTGGTTTGATTCAACTATTCTTTGTTAAGCATACTTGACTTATTAATTATGGTTTATATTTGATACAATGCTTGTATTTAAAAATTAGTTGAATTGATTAAATAAAATATTACATGTTTGTGGGTATCATCCTGGTAAACCCTCACGAGACTATAACTCGTCCACTAGGGACACCTAAGGGTTTAAAGGCTTGTGGCACATGCTAAGTGCCATCGTGTTTTCCTACGAAAGTGGATTAGATTAGGTATAATCAGTTTTTTATGTTTTTAGTTTAATAATATGATGTTTCTTGTTTTTCTTTAGTTTTGTTCTTATGTGTTTTGCCCAAGAGTACAAAAGCTTAAGTGTGGGGGAATTTGATCAATCAATTTGAGACACTTATGTTAGCTTTGTATTAGGCATTATTAGATGTTTATTGTGCCCAATATTAGTACTTTAGATGAGTTTAATGTTGTTGGGCTTCATTGGGCTTTAATGCAAATATTGAATAATTTTCGGATTTTGATGCATTTTGACCTTTCTTCCTTGGTTAGGTCATAACTTGGGACTCGGTGATCCAATTGAGGTGATCTTGGTGTCTTTGGAAAGCTAAGACAATTCTCTACAAGTTTTATGAAGAACTCAAGAGCTGGATCGGAATGCTAAGGGTCCAAAATATCCCTGCAATGCAGAGTGGGTTTGCTGTCACGGAACCATCTGGGCAGTATGCACATATTGGACTATATAGTGGGTTATAGGCCTCCTCTTGGGCTGAAACTTGGTCACTTGAAAGATAAGACCCATATCTCCAACTTCAATGAAGACCATTTTGTCAATAGATGTCGTTTTAGGCATGCTTCTAAAGCTACAAGTTGGTCTGAATTTGGAAACACGTTCTTCCAACCTAACTTGAGGTAGGTGAAGTGTTTTTGGCATTTCTGGAGTTCTAAAAGTCCAAATGACATGATTCAAATTAGAGATTTTCAAGGAGACAACTGGCTACAACTTTGATGAAGACATCCAAGCCAAAATGCACCGTCTAGGTGATGAATTTGAAGCCAGAAGTCGGATAAGAGTTGTTGACTAAAAGCCACCAACCATACACCAACCCACCTACCATGCACCAACCCACCAACCATGCATCAAGCTTCCATTTTTGACAAATTTCAGATTCTTATAGCTTGTATTCAGATTATGTACATGTACAAATTGGCTTCTAGGATTAGTATAAATAGACCCAACCTCTTTGTATTAGAGAGATTCAATTTGAAGTAAGTTAGAATTCAATTTTGTAGTAAGTTTGAGTATTTGTTAGTTTTCTTTCTCTTCTTCTCCCTTCTCTTTAGAATTTCATTTTTGTTCTTTATTTTCTGAGTTCTTCCTTCCCATCCATGGAAGGCTAGGCTCTTATAATCAATCCAAGGGAT
Organism: Styphnolobium japonicum; assembly: GCA_023212625.1. Lineage (NCBI taxonomy): Eukaryota > Viridiplantae > Streptophyta > Magnoliopsida > Fabales > Fabaceae > Styphnolobium > Styphnolobium japonicum. The sequence continues at coordinate 11,563,109 of JALBWW010000010.1, forward strand.
TAACCGTCTTGATGTTTAATTTGGAGATCTTGTTTTGCTTGTTCATATTGCTTAATTGTTATTCAAGTTTCTCTTCTTCCTCTTTTGATTTCTATCTAGATTGAATTGCTTAATTTGATTTAGATGTTAATGTGATAATAGCTTTATTGTCATGTATTCAAAGAGGATCACAAAGAATAAACAATTTATTAAAGCTTTTTGATGGATTGTTTAGCTTGGTTAAATTCTGGATCTTAAATTAATCTATGTATGGATAGTGCTTACTTTATCTAACCTTGGTTAATTAAATTCTAGATGCTTATCTAGTAGAGGATTCTTGGATTATGTTGAGGCTTCTTGATGTGATCTAAGGCCAAGAACATGGTTAGCAATTAAGTGAATTCGTTGTGATCAATGATGGATTAAACTTAAGATCGGTAAATTTCCTTGGATTGGTTGTTTCTTTAGATTTGTTTTCAACTTTAAGTCTTGTTCTTTTATCAATATTGTTAATCAACAACAAAACCCCCCTTTTAATTATCTTGATATGATTAAATCTTTGTTCTTTTTGGATCCTTGAGAGACGATTCGGTTCATGCTCTATACGACAAATTATTTTGTGAACCGGTAATTTTATTTATTTGACGGGGTCTCGACAACCTCTTGTCACTATGGAATATTATTGGAGGCAAAAGGTTCGCAATATATCTATTAGAAAAAAGAATCGAAATAAGGAATTAATTGGAAAATACATGTTAATTAAACTCCTCCACCTAACAAACAAACCAGACCTTTTGATCTTGCCATCTTGGATTTCTCTATAAGTTGTTTGTTGTAACTTTTTATAAGCTTTAAAAATATTTGTAAATGTACAAATTGTACGTAAGTACAATTCAACAAGTACGAGATTGATTCCATATAGCCTTAGAGTTAAAATATTAGGTATTGGAAAATTCTCCTAATCTAATTAAACAAAAATAATCAAGACGTAAAAATTAAATTAAAAATTAAAACAATAAAAACAAACAATAATCTAATTAGCCAAATGCAAATTGACTAAGGTTCAGGATCATTAATTTTAATATCAACTATGTCAAATTTATTATTCCAAGTTTATTAGGCCCAAACCACTAACATGATTTTCTATTAGGGTTTCCTATTTGTATAAAAACTCAGTTAATGTGCAATTCGTAGGTAACAAGGAAAGTATATTTCTTTCCTTTTTTAAATCTTCCTAAGTAATGTGAGTTAGGAGGGTAAGTTTTACAAGAATATGAAAGTGATTTAAAATAAGAAACTTCCACAATTGAGTTGTTGATGTCTTCATAGAATCTTGCCAAAATCTTGTAATTATCACAATTATTTAATAATTAGTTTCATCCAACAAATAATCATTAATATCTTAAAATAGGAAAATTTAACTTATATCATGACGTAATAAAAGCCTATTTTTGTATGAAAAAAATAGGTAATATTACGTTATTTTCATTGTTCTCATTGAAAGTCTATGCCCCTCCTCCAATGCATAATGGAAAACCAAAATACCTTTCCAATGGAAAACCAAAATACCTTTCCAGATTTGTATATTTATTTATTTATTATTATTGTTGGTTCTTTTTGGGTAGTGACTTTGTGTTTGATCTCTAATGAATTGCATAACTAGCAAGCGTTATAACTAACTTTGTCATTTGAAGTGGAACTTTTAAGGCATGCAACAACAATTTATACTCCTGTAGTATTCAAGAGGATACAATATGAGTTGTCAATTGCTCATGATAGTAGTATGCATATTTCCTCGGAGAATACGGAAGTTACTGAATATAAAGTTATTCCTTATAGAAAACAATTTCAACATACTGTCTAATATGACTCATCTATTGGTGTAGTGAAGTGTAGTTGTAAGAGGTTTGAGTTCTCAGGAATTTTATGCTCACATCCTCTCAAAGTTCTTTCATCAAGAAATATAATGAAAATTCCTTAAATTTATATATTAAAGAGATGGACAAAGTATATAAAATTTGAAAATGACAAAGTTACTAACCATTCCATAATCCATGAGGAGCTTAAGGCAAGAATGGGAAGCCGCTATAAGGATTTGTGTAGGTTGCAAACTCAGTTAGCAACTAAAGGTGCAGCGACTGAAGAAACTTATAAAATAGCTATTGATGGTTTGACGAAGACATTAAAAGAAATAGATGCATGTCTTGAAGGTAGAGACAGGGAGACAAGCACTCATGATATTTCACCTATTAATATTGAAAAGGTTATGTGAAGTGGGAATAATAATAATGTGAAGGGAATAAAGAATAAAGGAAGATTTTGCGAAACATCTATCAGGCCAAAAAGTGTTCTTGAGAAAAGAAGTAAAAAGAAGAAAATTTTACAAGAAGATGAACCTTCTTTGCAAAACTTAGATTGTGAATTGCCTTCATTTTAGTGTAGTTAGGGTTTTTTCTATCATTTAATTTGTGAATTGCCTTCATTTTAGTGTAGTTAGGGTTTTTTCTATCATTTAATTGATTTTTGTTTTGCATGTTAATTTTTAATAAAAATATTTTATTTACATACTGATACTTTTTCTTGTGATTAAATTTGTATAAATTAGTTGTTAGCATATGTTTCATGCAATACCTCCAAAGAGTCAACTAGCAACATAAGCATGATGGAATTGCTACAGGTGATAATTGGTTGTAGTATTTCTTTATTTTTGTCTTATTTTAAAATATTTTTAATATTAACATGAAAAAAAAAAGAAAAATATATGTTTATGTGTAGGCACAATTATCAAGCACAAGACATGGAGCCATTAACATCATTGGTTCTCAAAGCAAAGATCAACAAGGCTATCCATGATTCTTATTTTACTTTTAATTCTTAGCTTCATGTACTTTTTTATTATTTTTTTTGCTTGTGCTCCAAATATTCTAGTATTTATTCTTGTCAATTTTGCTGTAATTGAACAAAAAAATCATCTTATTTCCAATTTTTTTATTGTTATTGAAAAGTAATAAATACAATAATAGAATCATCTTATTCAATATTTGTATTATTATTGAAAAGTTATAGGCACATCAATAGAGATTGTATTTACTAGTTGTTCCGTCCAAAATATGTTTATTATAAGTTGGCCGGAAATCATATATTCTTCTCAATTAATTCAATTCTTGTTTTAATGATGCCCTCGTATTTAGCTTTTTTGGTGTTTATATAGTTCAAGCCCTCAAGATTAAGGTTGTTTTTTTCTCCTTATCATAGAGGTGGTTACACCACAATATGTGGGATAAGTTGGGTAAGTGGTTTCCACATTTTCTGTTAAGGGTTGTTAATGATTTGAATTATCAACAACTGTAACGTAACTCGGCCGAAATTCTCGGGAGGTACATAAGTCCCCCAAGCTATGAGATTAAAGTTAAGCGAAATAGCTTATAATGAAGTAATTGTCGAGTTATGAATATTTTGGGAATTGAATGAATTAATCACCGAGTTATGAGTATTTTGAGAAACGTTTCTTTTTCAACCGAGCAAACGCATTGATGACGCGTAGTGTCTTTCAGTCTGCTTCTCTCTCAATCTCGTCTGTAGGGAATTCAGGCCTGTGGTCTTCGGATTGTGGCAATGGCATGCTTGGCCGAGTAGGATTTCCATGAGATCCAAAAGATGACAGTTGAACTCTCTCAGCTTGATGCATATATAAAAAGAATCTTCTTGAGTCTAGGAAGGAGAGAAATCTCCTTGCTCAACAAAACTAAGAACTCTCAGCATGACCTAACAAAAGAAGCCGAGGTTTTTGATGAATTGAGAAAAGAGCTTGAGGCTGCCAAGGAATCCGCAAAGATTGCCGAGCTAGCTCGAGTGAAGTTGGAATCCAAGCTTGGAGGTTAAAAGAAATCTGTTGAATGACTAGAGAACTCTCTTTCTAATCAGCAGGCTCAACATGACGCCGAGGTGTTGAGTTTGAAGGATTCGATGATTGACCCATACATTGCCAACTTTGATTCGGCAATGGAGCAAGTGCACATCCTGCTTCCTGATGCTGATCTTTCTAGAGCAGGTGTTTCGAATTGTAGATCCCTCCAATGATGCTGAGGTTGAGATCAGCGAGGATGAAACATCTCCACCTCCTCGTCCTGCTGAAGAGAATCATTAGAATAGCATCATATTACTTGGTGCACTTTGTTTTCTTTTAAACTATTGTCTAACTTCTTTATATGAATGAGAGACCTCTATTCCTTTGACTACTATTAAACTTGAGTAATTAGTGTCATTCTCGGCTCTTAGTTTTGAATATGTTCTTGGCTTTAAAACAGATGGCATAATACGGCTCGATCTCGACCAATGGCCAATATTAAATAACCAGGTCCGGTCTCGGCCCATAGTTTTGGCTTGAACTCGGCTAATATTTAGACAACTAGACTCAATCTCGGCCTTAAATAAACTAGAACTGAGCTTGGCCAACTTGAACTTGGCCAATATTTAGATGGTTAGGCTCGATCTCAGCCTTAAATAAACTCAAATTGAGCTTGGCCAACTTGAACTTGGCCAATATTTAGATGATTAGGCTCAATCTCAGCCTTAGATAAACTCGAACTGAACTTGGCCAACTTGAATTTGGGCAATATTTAGATGATTAGGCTCGATTTCGGCCTTAAATAAACTTGAATGGAATTGAACTTAGCCAATATTTAGATGATTAGGCTTGATCTCGACCTACTTAATAATCAGGCTCGATCTCGGCCTCTTTAAACATTCTGGCTCTATTTCAGCCTACTTAATCATCAGACTCGATCTCGGCCTCTTTAAACAATCTGGCTCGATCTCGGCCTCTTTAAATAATCAGGCTCAATCTCAGCCTACTTAATAATTAGGGTTGATCTCGGCCTACTTAATAATCAGGTTCGATCTCGACCTTTTTAAACATTCTGGCTCGATCTTGGCCTCTTTAAACAACTAGGCTCGATCTCGACCATTATTTTCTGCTTTTCTGTCTATCCCTTCTGTTTGACTTTTTCTTTTTGAATCAGCTACCTCCTTTATGTTTATATATCGTGTCGCTCTTAGTCTTGGTTCATCAATATTAGCAGGTGGCTTCCGAACTAGTGAATAGGCAAATGGGCATGGCTTTAAGCTAATGAGGATCATGTGTAATGCCACATCCGAGCTTAAATCTTGGATTTGAATTGTCTCTTTAGTAAAATGGGACATAAAATCCCTCAACGATTCATGTTTCTCCTGTCTAAAATTCACTAAAGGTTTTCTGGTGAGCTCAGCTAGTGGCAAATTGAATACTAAACTTTGTGGCAAAATCTATGAATGTATCAATGGAAAAAGCAAGTAATCGAGCATACCGGTTTAGGGCGGCTCCTTTCAATGTCGTTTGGAAGGTTCTGCATTTTATCGCATCAGTCACCGTGGTCAGCAACATTTGAGTTGCCATCATACCTTTCCATATTAAAGGGCTTAAAATTTTTAGGGAAAGGAGTCATCATGACATTGTATGTGAACGAGTGTCTTAGATGGGCTAATGGGTTATTATGCCCTCTTTCCGCTTGTCCTTCCATTAGATGAGAAGGCCTTCTTGAATCCTTTTGTGCTCTCCCTTCTTCATTGCCATGCTCATCATCTTGATACAAAGGTCCTGTGTTCTCTGGACTTCGCTCCCTTTTAGAGTAGCGTTTCATTCTCCTCAATTCCTCGTTTTCTTATTGAAGTTGCTCCACCCGTCGAAGGAGTTCCTTAAGGCGGCCATCATCACTAGGATTTCCTCTTGATTGCGCCCCATTAGACATTTCATTCTCGTTATGGGGGGCTCCTTGTCCAGTCCCACTCCTAGTTCTCACCAATGCTTGTGTATCCATTATGGTCGAAGGAAAGTTTACCTCGGCCCCACGGTGGGCGCCAAATGTTTCGTCCAAAATATGTTTATTATAAGTTGGCCAAAAATCATATATTCTTGTCAGTTAATTATGTTCTTGTTTTGATAATGCCCTCGTAGTTAGCATTTTTGGTGTTTATATAGTTCAAGCCCTCAAGATTAAGGTTTTTTTTCCTTATTGTATTGGTGGTTACACCACAATATGTGGGATAAGTTGGGTAAATGTTTCCACATTTTCTGCTAAGGGTTGTTAATGATTTGAATTATCAGCAACTGTAACGTAACTCAGCCGAAATTCTAGGGAGATTTGTTGGCTTTACAAAACAGAAGCAAAATTATATTTGCTGGCCTCTGGCTTTACAAAACAGGAGCAAATATAACTACCTTTACAAAATAAAAGCAAAGATTCCCTAACACCATAAAATTTCAACATCCGTTTTGCAAACCAACAACTTCTCAATCTTTCTTTGATACAATATTGTTGGATTCGTTGGCAATAGTAGCAGGCTACTTTGGTGGGAGTCATATATGTTGTAGAACTTAGAATGAGAACGTTCTACTTAAGGTGAACTAAAGAACGTTCTTTTGTCTGTCATTTATCAGCTACACACAAAAGAACATTCTACTTAAGGTGAACTAACAATAGTACAAGATTAGGAGCTTTAATAAGAAAATATAAAATAATGCAACAAAAAAGGTGTCAAGTATATAAAAACACATCCAATAAAAAAATGGAGAATTTGAGATAGGACCAGCCTAAGTGATTTGTTATTTATGCGTAAATATCAAAATAACTAGTGGCTAATTGTTATTTTGATATCTTCATGAGACAAAGAAATTTTTAAAGAATGCAATATTAGCCCAAGCTTATATCTACAATACAATATAATTCCCTAAGATAATGTATCAAAAATAATAGAAGATTTATACAAAGCATAAATCAACATGTGATTAATATTTTTAAAAGCATGTATTTATAACAAATAAATTATGCTCCCACATTTCTTTTGAAAATAAAGAACATGTATTGTTTCACTTCTACTTGCCCATTTAAAAATAAATAAATAATTTTTCATTAATCCTAAATAAATTTGAAGTGATGTTTTAACTAAACACTCTAATAAGTGAACAATAATCTCATATTTACCACAAAGTGAAGAACATTAAAAATACCATCAGAGTTAGATGTGAACCAAGAGCATATCCAAAAAACAATATTGTTAGAAGTATTAGAATCAATGCAATTGGTTCCCATCCAATTTTTATACAAATGTATTTCTTGCACAACATATATAAATACAGACAAGAATATGTTCAAAACAAATTTTAATTGGGCACAATCATATTCTTTATAGGAGTTTAAGCATATGACTGTACAATCACCTATGGGCATAATGCACAACACATACTATAGCTTCCCCATTTCAAAATAATTGACACTTTCTTGTATGCAAGAAAATCTACTGAAGGATGAACTTAAGCATATCTCCATGAATAAATATACACATCTAACATGGCTAAAAGCCATCAACACACACACACACACACAGATATATATATATATATATATCTTCTTTTTATAACTATTTCACCAAAGTTTAAAACATTGTGATTTAATTATTTTACTTAAGGAAAAATCATATGAAGTTGAAAATTAAAGAAAAATCATAAGCAACATTTAGTTGAGCAAGTTGAAAAATCAGTCACAACTATCATTGTAACAATGATCCAAAACATATGAATATAAACTCCCCTTTGGATGGAGATTATCATATACACAACAGTTTTCAAAAAATTCAACACTTGTGGGCAATTTTTTTTTCACTATCACATTACTACCCCAAGTTTTCCATGCAACATGAACCAACTTGTGAAATCAGCCTCCTGTGGGTAGTGAATATACTAATTGATTCAAGCAAGATACCTATCCCTAAATTACATTAACAAGTAGCTCCATTAACTTGATGAATAAGCTGTTGCAGTGACCTACATTCACATATGTTAATAGGCTCCAAAAGAATGGATGAAGATAATATCCAAATTCTATTTTCAACTTCATACATAAACTTCCCAAAGCCATCTTTCCTAAGGAACACATCGTGAAGCGTGCACTTAATATTATATCACTCAAGTGATAAAAGAAAGTATCAATTTGCACAAAATCAAAATTCAAATATACAAAAATGTGCAAATTATAAGAATCAATATCAGACCACTATTTCAAAAATTCAAAGAGTCGAACATGTTAAATTCAACCAAAATAAGAGCACTAAAAATATTTCATGAATTGTCCAATTAGCTTGATAACTTGGCTATTGTGGCCGTCACCATTTATTACACTAACAAAATTCATTATTCAAGATAAATTATTTATCTATGTTCTCCAAACAATCAAACTTTTGCAAATATACCAATAAAACATTTCTCTCGACATGCACTTATCAAACAATATAGTGCATAAAAAGTGGCAATGATAATCAGCATTATCAGGATATTACATATTTATCAAATGAATCTTATCAAGAAACATATAGCAGGAAACCAAATATATAAAATATGGTAAAAATAAAGTGCATTCAACTTTTCAAATTTAAGGCAAACAAAGCTTAATACCAAGTAAAGTTTCCTCTTATGGTGCATACAAAATAATGCACATTTGCCATGACTATGTCACAACTCTCCCCCTCGATTGTCACCCACTCACAAAATTATATCATCACATAATACATCAACAAATACTAGCCCATGAATTTCTAATACAAGCAACTTGAATTTTATATCCCCTTAATTGATTTCAAACATTATGACATAACTTAATACCCAAGGAGTTGATAGCCAATAAACATAATGTACTTCACAAAACCAGATAGAAGTAAATTGAACATATGACATAAAATCAAATTTATAAAAATGATTTTTATATAATTCTATGTCAATTTGGTCTAGGAAAAAAATATAAAATTCATACTTTTATAACACGATCAAGGCCTATGATCAAATAAAATAAATTTTCACACTAGGCAAAAGCACATCACTATTGATAGTGTAATTTAGGAAAAACAAACTGAGTTAAAAGTTATGATCAATAAAATGATTAACATAGTCAATGAACAGTAATAATAATTACCAAAACATGGATTTAACACATATGGATATAAAACCTCCTGAGAGTAGAGAATATATACAATTAATAACAACAATTTCAAAAAATCCAACACCTGTGGGCAGAAGGATTTTTGTTGTTAAAATCATCCCATTGAGTGAAATCATAAATTAATTTAAGCAACATAACATCCGAAAATTTATTAAACAAGTTACCTCATTAATTTTGTGAATAAGGAATTGTGGCGGCATATACTCACTTCAATTAACGAAATATGAAATAAGGATAAACAATTGCACAAAAAATCATTTTCTCATCCGTATACAATTCCCTAAACATATTAAGAGAGTATGCTAACAAAGGTTAACAACTAGGGAGAGTGACAACCATAAACAAGTATATTATATCATAAAATTAAAGTATTTTTTTGTAATTTTATTTTTTAGAAAACTGTCCAAAATTAATTTTAACAATTTTTCTACTTTTAGAATAATAAAAAGTTTTAAAATAATATTTTATGAGCAATATGAAATTAAATTAAAATTATTAAAAAATAGAAGAAAGCAATACAAGTTTACAAGAACAAACGGTTCATAAAACAGTTTTAAGGACCTTGCACGTGCATCAAGTTCCTTAGCACGCAAGTGGGCTTCGCACCACACACAAGGGGTCATCCCCTTCCTCCAGTCGGGGGAGGGGGTTTAGAGCGACTTAGTATATTGCAAACTGGTTCATGCAACCCGTTTGTGACCCGCTTCTTGTTTTCTCAAATTTTAAGTGTTTTTATTGATTCAAATGTATAGGGTCTCATCTAAATATGTTTTAGGATTGATTTGGGCAACTATTTGTGAAGAAAACAAGCCAAAACAAAGATAAAACACAACAAAAACAACCATGTTCCACCATTGTTGCTGGCGGCAAGAACTCAATTTTCTAGCCATATTCTGGCAAGTTCAAGGACAAAAAGCATCCTAATGTCCTCTAAAACATCTAAGCAACTAACCCAAACCACAAATTTGTTTTCCAACCACAAATTCAGATAACACAAAAATATATGGGTTTAACTAGGGGTGTTCATTGGTTCGGGTTGACCCGATCAATCCGACAAACCAACCCAAACCAATTAAAAAAAATCGGTTCGGTTCGGGTCATCGGATCTAATCGGTTCCAATTCGGTCAAAACCGATCATGATTGGTTCGGTTCACGGATTTTGTATTTTATAACCCGATAACCCGATGAATAATAAAAATTTAGATATTATATTCTTGTCATTTAGCTTTTCATTCATTTAAAAACATAAGATACAATGATATATCTTTAATTTCCATTTTCAAGCCTCAATCATTTAATTATTTACATAAATATATATATAACCTTCTTTGTGAAGCAGAATATATTTAATGTCATACATTTATATTACAAATGAAGCTTATGATGATTTTGAGACGTTGAAATATTTATTCCTAAACTTGATTTTACTTTTATCTTAATACTTGTATTATATTGGAAGACTTGTATGCTTAAAATTCATATGTAATTGTCTAATTGAGTTTAAAGTATTTAACAATAGTATATTTGTAATTTTTCTATGTGAAAAAAATGATCGGATAACCCGATGACCCAAACCAAACCAACCCAACCTTAATCGGGTTGGTTTGGTTCGGATTGCTAGAAAAAATTTTCAAAAGCCAAACCAAACCAACCCGATCAAAGTTGATCGGTTTGGACATTTTTTTCCCCAAAACCCGAACCAACCCAACCCATGAACACCCCTAGGTTTAATGTCCCTTATGTTGAGAAACATGGTCTTAGAGAAGAGAAAATTGAGAAAAGATGAAAATTAAATTTACCCAATAAAAAAAATGTGTGAAAATTATTTACACAAGTGGCTTATATAATGCAATTAGTCATAGTTAATCAATTAATTAATTAATTAATTACTAACCACCTAACCATTTGTATTAATACTTGGAATAGAAGCCAGACATCGGTTCTTTTATTTTTTAATGTTCCTATAATACATCGAATCTTCAAAGGAATAAAACCCAAACAGATTCAACCATGAATCCAAAATATATTCAAATGTAAATACTAAATTTTCAATTACTTTGAAATTAATTAGAGTTATAACTCACACAATATGCCAATTCTCTAGAAGATTTAATAGAGAGTAAGTAAAAATCCAAAGAGTTTCATGTTCAAAATTTTCTCGTGAAAAACTCAATAACTTCAAGAATATGGCATACTATACACGCATGTATATCAAAATTCACATGTTAATTTGGATCCTAAATCATGCATCTAGGCTCTAATACTAGCAATTCCAAAACAAATACAAAGTATCCCTTGATCATAGATACATGATATTAGAATACCAACATGATAAACAATTGCGTACTTCTTGAAGACATCTTAATTTGGCGATGAATCTAGAGAAAATAAACATTGAAAAGATTGTACATACTTGTGCACTTTAGGAGCAATATCTTCTTTTCCTTTCTCCACCATTTGATAATGATACTTTATGGGATAGTAAATCAATGTGCAAGTGACACATCTATATATACATAAGAGACGAGAGGGGACTTGACCCTTTATAAAAGGTTGTTTTGGTTCCACCAATCATGAACTCAAGCAACTGGGCCTAAACATGATCTAACATACTAAACATTATGGGCCCAAAGCCTAAAGCCCAATGCATGTGATTTTTCAATCCATTTTATCACAATCTAGTAATATGAATTCCAGTAAATGTCAAGTTACTATTCAACCACTTTTAACAAACAAAAGCATCATATTAAAAGAAAAGAATATATATATATATATATATATATATATATATATCATTATCATCATCATCATCATCATCATAACCTAAAAAAAACCACCTTCAATCCAATCAAAACCCTGCCAGATCACGGAATAATACTCCATTTCTGAACCAAACTAATCATAAGTTTAAACTACACTAATTCCATGAACTATATAGCTTAACATTTCAAATCATTTGGAGCAGAAAGTGGTTCAATATTAACAATATGATAAAGCAACATGATAAATAAGGAAGTTACCATGTCATATATGAATGGCATTGTCTCACCCGTTTTCCATGCAGAAATAGCCTTGACTTTGAACAAAATCTGGTATCAATTGGTAAAGATTTAAAATCTGGGATTTTTACATATTAAAGTCTTATGACCTAGCTTTCTAACAAAACAAAAAGGCTCCCAAATCCAACAATGTACAGCCCAAATTATGAACAAAATCATGGCAGTTGCCCCAGTACCAAAATAAGATGCGAAAATGAATTCCTTTATATAATTTGATGCATATAGGCTATCTATACTGCACAAAAACATAAACAGTAATTCAACTCAGCAATAATCTGAACATGTACACTTCATCAAATTATTTAACATGGCTATACTCAGTATTTTGGCATGAGATTTTACAAGGGATTATCACAACACATAAAAGTATAACATACTCAAATTTCATGTCAAAGTAAGCCCATTTGATGGGCAAACTAAACTAGAAATAGTAGGTTCTGTTTCCAATTAAAAACAACATGTCAAACTAACCTTAACAGAATTTCTATTTCAAACTTACACGTGGGTTCTGATATTTGCTTTCAAACAAATCCTAACCAAAATGACTAGCTCATAACAGTGCCAAATAACATCTCTTATCGTTTTGGTTTATATATAGGAAACCATTTAAGCCCAACAAAGTTATTTTACTTTGGTTTACAAGGGATAGATAAAAATAGGACTAAGTGGCGTTACCCTTCCGACCGATTTAAATGCTATCATGTAATAACCAACAAGTAGCAAACATAGTGTTCAAATGTGTTGTCAACAAAATCTACTAGTAATAGATCATTTTAACAAGTTAGAAACTCAAGAAGAAAGTTAAATAAGCAGATTTAAGTGAGTTGACACACAAACATAAGGATACAATCGGTGGAATTGCTAATACCTCAAAAGCAAGGCCTAGAAGTTGCTTAAGGGATAGAAATCACATACTCATGCGGGTGAACTAGGAGAAATTCTAATCAAAACATCCCATTTTCACTAAGATGACAACAATAATTGATAATCTGATTATTTGCCAAATTAGCTATTCTGTCAAACATCTTCATAGGTTCACTATCACGACAAAACATCACTACCATTAATCAAAGCAAGTGATGGGAAAGCATAACCCTCTCTTAAATTTGTGACTTGAGAGCCTTCCTTTATCTTTTCTTTGAACATTGGCTCCTACTCAAGTCTCAAACATAGCCACCACTTCTAACTCAATTGTGTTTGGATTGAATTTTGATCTATTATCAGTGTAGATTTTACACTATCATTGCCAAATCATAAAGGGCCCATATGGATGCTAGAATTGAAATTATAGTTTAGAATTCTAATTTCGTTGACAAGAATCTTGATTTTCATGTTTGGAGCAATTAAAAATTAAGACTTCAGAATTGTAATTATGAACTGAACTAAAATTTTATTATTTAAATAATTTATTAAGAATTTATAAAAATATAATAAATAAATTTAAATTAATAAATAATAATTTAAATTTATAAAAAGAATTTTAATAGAACTTGTGTTGCTTGATTACAACAGTTGCAATAGATGTCAAACCAAAGGATGTCATTGATGACAATGATAGGAGGACGCTAGTGGCAAAGGTGATTGTAGGACGCCGATACCATTGATTAGAGGAAGTGCGACGAGTTAGCCATTACATGAGCGATGACAGTGATAGGAGGTGTCAGTGGCTAGCACGCACGATGGCGACATGGCCGAAGCACACCAGTGGCAACGTGGCCGGAGCATGTCGACCGTAACGTGGATTATGTCAGTGATGATGATTGCTAGCGGCAATAATTGTTGAATAGTTTTTAATTTTTACCTTTTAATATTCAAAAAATAAAAAACCTTGGTACTTGGAATTGTAATTTTAATTTAAGGTTTAAATTAAGAATTGAGAGTAGTATAAATTAGTTATTTTTCAATTCCATGAAATTGGACTTAGAATTAAAATTAAAATTCTAATATACACACCAATTTCAATTCCAAAGTTCAATTCCAATTAATCCCAATTTTGTCAGCCAAACGGGGTCTAAAGAAATTTGACTATCACAACAATTATTTATGAAATTTAACTATTTTACTAATGTGTCAAGATATCATTGAATAAAAGTGTAAAACATTTTATACTCACAATAAATCAAATTTAAACTCGTGTTTTACTTTTTTTGGCTTCCCCTGAAAAATCTATAAATAAAAGCTAGGAATTAACATACAGGGGATGTCAAAATGTAGCCCAATGAAAAGTACGGGTTGGGCAAGTAAAATGTTAGCCTGCACAAAATTTGGCGGGCCGACCCGCAAGCCCAATCTATTTGTGTTGAAAAAATGTAGTGACCAAATAATTCAATAAAAGCTGGGTAAATTAACAATATGTGTGGCCAATATTTGTTGGTAAATGAGTCCATCTGCGTGAGGCTAATGATGCAAAAGTTTTAATAATTCAATAGCGACACATGGGAATGTGGTCCAATTCCTTGAATCTTGTGAATGGATTTTAAGTTTTTCTTTTCAAGTTTACTCGAAAGTATTTTAAAACAAACACTCATCCATCCATTTTAAGTAACAATTAGTCTAAAATCTTTAAAAATAAATTAATTTAAGTCTTTTAATACAAGTTAATTAGATAACCTACTTGTCATTATAATTCTAAAAATAAAGGAAATGTGAGACTGACTTGAATAACCCGCAGGTTAAGCTAACAATTTGTTAACCCGAACCAAAATTAGTCCAACCTGAATTTGATTTGGGAAAATGATTTAATAGTGCAGCTTGTAAGAAATATTTATCATTTGGTTCGACTTTGAAAATTAACAAAGTATTCAACTACATTAACTAATAATTTACATACTGTTAACTACGTATCAAGTATTAAAATGAAGATAAATTATTGATTAACCGTATGTAAATTATTGATTAATGTAGTTAAATACTTGAATAATTTTTAAAACGAACTAAATTAATATTATCTTTCACAATAAGAATTAAAAAGTCAATTTCCCATTTGATTTTATTCGCAGCCGGCCGGCCCATATTCGCATCGGACAAGAACATGTGGTACAAACCAAACCACTTGAATCAAACCCAAGAAAGTCTCTAACCGACAAAATGCAAAAATGGATCATTGAGGATTTGCATAATTTTTATTTATTGTGGATTTCAAACAAAACAACTGGTTATATTGTTTGTGAAGTTGTTCTGAATATGATTTTGTATTTCAAACATGACGATTTGCTTTTTTCTGGATCACGACCTGGAACTCAAAACGTTTCAATCTTCAAAGATATTTGGCAAAATATCTGTATTATCTGCTTATATAGTAATGGCGTAAATATAACTATTAAGTTTTGGCACCTTAGCTGCAACATATGATTTTTGCTTCTTAAAAGCTTAGTTGCGCACGTTTCTTGCATATTGAAACGAATCTCAAAGCTAATAAATGGGATTTATTTATTTTCTTTAAGTGGGTGAACTTGTTTGGCCCTGCAACCCGTAACGGGTTGAGTTGGGACTTCTCCAACCAATTAGCTAAACGACTTGGCTGACCCCGCCCCGTTAGTCATTTTCTTTTATATTTTCTTTGGCAAAACATGCATGATAAAATATTGTAATGTCCATGCAACTTATCATAACTAAATAAAATTATAAAATCAATAAACATCCACCTTTTATTTTTCAACAAGTTTTATTAGATTTATTAACCATAGAAAGCTGCAAATCACAAGTGAAACTTACAAGCAACATGCTCAAGAGGGTTGTCATGTAAATAGTTCATATATCCTCATAGAAGAACTTGTTGAAAAGTTGCATATGTGCTACCTGCACATGCATAGATACGAGGACAGAGCCGTCCCCGTCCGGGTTTAGAAAAATGTATGCTCTACCATCTGGACTCACATATCCTGGACCGAAATACATAGGCTTTCCCCACCCAAAATCTGCTCCATACATTGGCATGCTCATCCAGCTCACAATATGAAGGTTAGGGTTCCCATAAAATGGGGCATCGCTGCTTTCTCCATGGAGGTGGGAAATCCTTATCCAATCCATATGCTCCTGACTCCTAATAAAATCGAGCATTGACCTTACGTACTCATTTGTAAGCAAGTCAACTGCTTCCCTTATCTTCTGGGCAGCATAGCTCAATGGGTTTGATATGATATCTCCAACGAAGCATGTTGGTGTCACTGTTGGAACCAGAGCATTCCCAAAATAATTTTGAGGGAGAGGCGGATTCAATCTGTTACGAATATCTGCATTGACCCGAACTAGAGTTGGTTGATGATCATCAAGTTGACGAGCCTTAGATGCAGATCTCCATATATGAGCAGCAATAGCTTCATATCTGCTATAAGGTCGTGATCCATCTTTCCGGGATTGATCATTGGTCTGTTTCTTCAGTTTCTTCACCTGTTCTGATGTGAGTTTCAATAGTGAAATAGTCGTCTCCTTCTTTCTCTCTACAATGTTGTTAGAGCTGCCTAGTTTTAGTGGGACAGGCTTTAATTCTGGGTGATCGAAGCGTGGTGCCAATAGCGGGTGTGGGGCTTTTAGTACTGTTCGATCTAGAAATGGAAACATTTCATCTGGGCCTAATGTATCACCTCGAGCCACCTTGGCCCATGAGTTGATGAAGCGAATAGCAGCGAACCCATCAACCAAAGCATGGGAAAGGGCAACTCCAATCACAAGGCCTACGTTGTTGCCATGGAATCTGGTTAGTTGCACCAGCAACAAGGGAAGCTCCTCTATTGGTTGAGTATAATCAACCGGGGGAATAAGCTCCTTAATGGGCTCCTTGGGTGAAAAGTCTCCATATTCAGCCAATGTTTTTGTGGATTCAGCTTCGAGCAGCTTCACCCCCTTTGCATTACAATCCAATTCCAGTCGGCCACCTTCTAACCAGCTCAATCGGCCAGCTACTGGATAGTAGTGAACTAAAATCTTGCTAAGAGAGTCCCTCATTCTCTCAGTGGCATTGTGGTTGTGGTCTGCCTTATATATATAGATACTGGTAACATGAGTCGAAGGTACGATTTGGTCACTATCGGATAGCCACAAACGATGCTTGGGAGTAGACTCATTCGGAATGATAGTGTAAGAAGCTGTGATGGTCACCATTTTTGTGCTAATTCGCTTGATACTATTTGTGCTTCACAGCTTTGCTCTACGGCGTGCAATATATGTAGTGCAAAACATGGGACACGAGATGACAATTCTGATTAATTAGAGTGGGCTCGCCTGGCGCGTAGTTATAAAAATTGAATCGGACCGGCCAGTTCAGCCAATGAATAGGTGAACTGGCCAAGTAATTTGTTCGGATGATTAGTTGGATCAAATATGTCTCGGATTCGGTCCGTCTTGGTCGGTTTTGGCTGAAAACTGGTGACTTGGCTGGTTGAAACAGTGAACCGGTCAGGTCATGAAATTAAAAAAAAAATTTAATTTTGAGAAGTCATAACTTTGGACTCATTTGTCCGTTTTAAACTAATTATATGTTCATTTCATATAACTTTTCAAGATCTACGTTATGTCGGTCCTAATTTAAAAAAAAATTTATTTTTTGAGTTATGAGTATTTTAATAAAAATATTATGATTTTTTTCTATGAATTAATGGTTAAACTCTTTTTTTTTCTTTAAAAATCATCATTTCTCTCAAGATAAAGATATTTTAGTTATTTATAATGATAAATATTATCATATGTAATGAGTATTTATATATATATGTATTTAAATATTTATTTAATTTAATACAATTCAACCAATAACTCAGTGGTTGAATCAGTGACCCATTGCCTCAGTACCTAAAGATAATAGTGAACTAAAATCTTGCTAAGAGAGTCCCTCATTCTCTCAGTGGCGTTATGGTTGTGGTCTGCCTTATATATATAGATACTGGTAACATGAGTCGAAGGTAAGATTTGATCACTATCGGATAGCCACAAACGATGCTGGGAGTAGACTCATTCGGAATGATAGTGTAAGAAGCTGTGATGGTCACCATTTTTGTGCTAATTCGCTTGATACTATTTGTGCTTCACAGCTTTGCTCTACGGCGTGCAATATATGTAGTGCAAAACATGTGACACGAGATGACAACTCTGATTAATTAGAGTGGGGTCGCACTGGCCTACGTGAAGCGGGACACGAGATGACAGTGGGGTCACACGATATCAATGAACATTGAACAATGACGAAGAATCAGCGGCCTGAGATTTGGATTTGGAACCCTTCGTCACATGGTTCCTAATGTACTTAGAACGATTAGGAGGGATACGTGGTGCAGAAGTGTCCACTTCTTGATATGTGTTGAAGTGCCATATAAATTATAGAAGAATTACTTTAACATAGTTAAATAATAAATAAATTTTATAATTAATATTTTATCCTTTTTAAGATATTATACAAAATTTTATTTTTATTATTATATTATACAATTTCTTTTTGTAATCAAATCACGTTCATTTTAGTATATAATATTAAATTATTTTCATAATTAAATTTATGATCTAAATACTATCTACGAATAAAATATTTAAATTTATACTTAATTATAATAGACTTAGTAAAATACATTTTTTCTCTCTTCATTGTAATCATGTTTTCATTTTTAATTTATTTAAACAGATTTTAAATTGTTTTTTACGCACAATAGTTATTTCAATATAAATGATAACTGACATCTTTTATAAAGTTAAATTTAATTAAAGCTTATTTAAAATAATTTTATTTTAAATTTAAAAGCATCGCAATAATGGGACTAATGGATTTGGCAAGACTATATATTTTATTATGATTTATTCCATTTTTATACAATAATTTATGTGATGTGATACTTTTTAAAGTTTGCTAATGAGTGATTAATAAACAACAAAAGTCATTAATATATTATTGGTTCCAGTATCACCCAAGTTAAAATCTAGATTTCTTAAATGCATGTGAGGTTTGCTCTTAAGATAGTCCGAAGAATAATTTAGTCTCATTTAATAAGAAAGTTAACTCAAAAAAACCTTTATCGTATAACTAAAAAAGTAAACTAGCTAGTTTTCTATCATTTATTATGTAGACATCTTCAATACTATGAAAACATACACAAAATTACTTTTTATTTATAAAAAATTGTTATAAATAATTTCAAATGTTGTCAATCCTTACTAATTCGATAATTGAGCTATTAGCTGATGAATGTTTAATATTCAAATGTCATTCTTGCTCTTATTCATTCTTACATATTAAGAAAACGGATAAGAACATGTTTATTCATTGCAGCTAAATTAAAAATTCATTGGGACGCAAACCATTTAAGTTGAAGGTTTAAATACACAAAACAAATGTGTTTCTTCTCTTTTCTCAATATATAAGGTTGAACATGAATAAAAATTATATTTGATTATAAAATATGCATAAACTACTAGTACAGTTAACAAATTTGCTAGGCTATGTAATAATTAGATTAGTTTAATAATTTACTTTTTATAAATATAAGAGAGATTTGTGTAAATTTTCATAGTAGAAAGAAAATTTATGTAATAAATATATAACAGAAGAGAATGAAGAGCAATTTGTTCAATATTGTAATATTATGCATTATTATTAGATAATTGGTTTCAAAACTTCTAAAATTGCAATCTTGTTTTCTAAGGGTGTTGTTGGGGAATTAAAGTGTCTAAGAGCGAGTGAGTGGATCAAATTGATCTTGCCGGAGCCAAGTTGAGAGGTGGGTCCATGACCCCATAATAGTTTGAAAAAGACCCTAAAGTGATAATTTACTTTTTTTTAATTTTATTGCAGTATAAATACAAAATAGAAAATAAATAAATTATTGCAGTAGACCCACGGTTTGGTCATTATATGGGACAACCACAAATGAATCCTGGGAATAGACCATTCAAAATAACAGTGTAAGAGGCTGTGATGGTCGCCATTTTTGAGCTAATAGGCTTGATATTATCTGTGCTTCACAGCTTTGCTCTAGGCCATGCGTATATATAGTGCAAAATTAATTAAGCTATGAGATTACAATTCTTATTACATACATACTATTTGTACCAAATTAATAGAATGATACTACCAACAGTCCAACATAAATAGTATACGTTACAAGACTGAATTATATTTAATACATTTTTTAATATTTATTATGAAACAAATAATTTATAAATAATTGACAACTCACCATGAATACCAAATTCATCAGAATACCATAACAACTCCTACGTTACAAATACACACTTAGTTCCTGAGTGAGTTTGATATCTCACAAATACACACTTAGTTCCTGAGTGAGTTTGATATCTCACGAGAAGTGACGAAGTCATAAAGTTAGTTATGTATAATTATACTGAAAGGTAAATTTTTTTTTTTTGTCCTTTATTATGTAGACATCTATACGATGAAAATATATACATAACCCTTTCATAACATGATTGTAACTGACCATGTGGGGGAATTAAAGTTTGTGGATGTGCTAGTGAAAGGATCGCAACAAGTGGGAGAATGACCATAAGCCCTAGGGCTAAGGCTCTTGACTCTCTGCCATTAGAGCAATGGGAATCATGTTCCCATCAGAGGACCCAAATGACACAGTCTGATGCTTCCAAAAGCTTTGTTAGACACCAGTTTTCTCTTATCAAATAGAACATTTTACAATACTAATTTATTTTTGAAATACAGAATATTACTGGAAGCAAAATATTCACAATCTCTATTAGAAAAAGAATCAAATTAAATTTAACCGACAAAATTCAAATTAAGGGATTGAGTAGAAAATACATTTTGAGTGAATTCAACCACCTAGCAAACAAACTAGACCTAGTTGTGATATGCTTTCAACTTGGATTGCACTCTGCAAGTTGATCACATTGGAAGCCCACACCCTTGCTTCAGTGCATAATGGAAAACCATGTCAGATTTTGTGTGTTTATTGATGATGATGATGATGATGATGATGATGATGATGATGATGATTATTATTATTATTATTATTATTATTATTATTATTATTTCTTTTTCGGTTTTGATTGTGTGTTTGATCTCAGCTTTTTGTTGCTTAGTAGAGACAGGGAAGGTGATTACAAATTTTTTTCTAATATGGAATGATATTGTATTTGAATCTCATTTTTGTTCCAATTTGGTTTTAAAAGAACATACAAAACATGGAGTAAAATTTGTGTTCGCTGCATTTTTAATTAATCCATCCTCTTTATTCTATTATTACTAAGCATACATACAATGACATTCCCTCCTCTGATCATTTAAAAATTAGTAGTTCAACAAATTTCTGCATCCTATGCCATGGAATGAGGTGGTGGTGACAAGTTATTAAAAATTCAATTTAGGATCACTGGTAAATTGCATGGAATAAAGTTGTGCGAAACTCGAGATGATGGTGAAATTAATTACATTTTACTGTATACCAAACTAATAGAACAATACTACCAACACAAATATAATTAGGTTCCCCTAAGTGAGTTTTATATCTTAGGATAAGTGAAGTCATAAGGGTAGTTGTGTGTAATTATATACTAAAGTAAGTTATTTTTCTCACTTTTATTATGTTGACATTTTTAATATTTGAAAATATACGAAAAATATATTTGTTATTTATAAAAAAATCATTATAAATATTTTTAAAATGCTATTGGCCTAACAAATTCGATAATTGAGCAACTAACTCGGGTGTTTTGTATTTTAAATATCATTTTTATCCTTATTCACTCTTATATATGTTGAGATAAAAAGAAAAGAACATGTTCATTCATACAACTAAATTAAAAATTCATTTTGATGTAAACCAAAGTTCAGGTACACAAAATAAATGTGTTATTCTTTTTTCAACTTATAACGTTGAAATCCAAAGGGGTTGACTTAATAGTTAAGAAGGTATGTTTCTTGTCTTAATTATTCAAGTTTGAAGAGAAATTAATTCTTCTAAATGTACTAAGCCAATGTTGAGAGTGTACTATTAAGATCATCATGGGAGAAATTTACTTTTAGTTTATGCAAAAACTCACCCATATTAAGATACACTTACCATATAAAATAAAATAGTTGAATAAGGGTAGAAGTGACATTTGGTCACAAATTATTCATGAACATTACTTATGTCAAGTTAACAAATTTGTTAGGCTTGTATTTTTTTTTTATATTTATACACTTTTTTTATAATTATAAAATAGATTTGTATAAATTTTCTAAAAAGAAAAAAGATTTGTGCTGTAGCAAATAAATAAAATATATATACAGGAGAAGGGAGAACAATTTATTCAATATTGTAATATTATGCATTATTATAACTAAGTGGTTACAACTTCTAATATTGCAACCTTGTTGTCTCTGTTTTTTTTAACGAGAGGTGGTACTGTTGATCCTTTTTATGTATTTATATATTCTAGTAGTGAGAATTAGCGATGCGGGTGTAAATCAAAATCAGCTTTTTTAAATAATTTTAATTTGTTAAAAGTAAGATGTGTATAGAAGTAATTAACTAATATATACGAGATCCAGCTTTAATAAGAAATTTTATTTTTAAACTTTTGAAATTAAATGAAAAAGACTATGAGAAATAATTAGGGAGAATGACTCTTTAGTTCTTCTTGTGAAAGATAATATTAGTTTGGTTCGTTTTGAAAATTAATTAAGTATTTAATTACATTAACCAATAATTTACTACTGTTAATCAATAAATTATCTCCATTTTAATACTTGATACATGGTTAACAATATGTAAATTATTGGTTAATGTAGTTGAATACTTGGTTAATTTTTCAAACCGAACCAAAGAATAATTATCTCTTACAAACTAAACTATTAAGTCATTTTTCTAAATAATTACTTTATAGTTGTACAAATACAAGTGGTGAAATTAAAGTGGGTTGTTGGAAGAGTAAGTGGGCCAAACTGACAAACTTAAATGACAACGATCCCAGGCCGAAGGTTGTCTAATATTTATTTTATATGTTTTATTTTTTATACCATATGAATTTGTTATCTAAAATAAGTTGTTAAGTATTTATTTAGTGTTAGTTTTATAATAAATATTTAAATATTTATTTAATATAATTAATAATTAATGAATATTTAACAATTTATTCGAGATATTATATCAAAACAAAAAAAAATACCCAAGTAATGCCTTGCATTTTCTATTTTGATTGGTCTCAAAATGCGATTCTTATTTTAAAAGCAAACAAAGTTACTTGCATCACTTATCTTCACCTTTTATACTAGAAATTAAAAAGCTAATGGATAATTCTGGCAATACAATATTTAATTTGACATATTAAATTTTAAAAATTGAAGTTTATAAAAAGATTATTGTATTTTGTAATAAAATAATATATTTTTAAAACATTTGCAAAAAGTTAAATGAGGGGTAATGAATAACTAAACTTGTTCAGTTCTCTAATATTGTGAAACAAGAAATGGTTCACGAGGTGTAATTGGTTGAAGAAATAATATAAACTGAACCAACCCATCGTAACATGGTCAGGTTGGATTAAACACTAATAAAATAAATTTTCAACAGTAGCATTGCCTTTTATGAAATAAATCTAACACAAAGAACCCTCAAACATTTTACAACTACATACTTTTTTCCTAATAAGAATGAAAGTGAATAACCTCTACATAAATTAGGGTTGTAGTTGATTAGTCAAATAACAATGATGCTTTAGACTTTATATATATATATATATATATATAAAGCAAATGAAATTAAAAATACAGGAATCATAAAAATTTGCATCATATTTAGTAAATTGAATAATTTTATGTTGGTTAAATTATTCAGTTGGTCCCTAAACTAATTGGGGAAATTCAAATAGGCCCCTATGTTTTAAGAGTTTGTAATCTGGTCCTTACAGCTATAAAAATTTGTATTTCGATATGTGATCCCATCACTCTGTCCTAACAACGTTACCAATAGCTGATGTGGCAAAAACAATGTATAGCTAGTGCTGATGTGGCATGTGAGTGAGAGGCCTCCTAGCTTCCTTCTTCCCCAATGTGACTGTTAAGGTTATTAAAAATCCAATTTCTGCAACTTCTCCATTTGTGTTGCATCCCTAATCACCCACCCAAGTTGTTGAGTTTTGTGTTTTTCCTTGTTAATGGCAGAGTTAGAGTTCACCCAGAACTAAAGCTCTACCCCATCATGCCATAGAAGGAGACTGGGAACCCATTGCCATTGTGGGGATCTTGTGATTATGCTAACATCTAAGACATTGGCCTACCAACCCTAGTAGGCGGTTTCTGAGGTGCCTTAACAATAAGGTAGGTGTAAAGAATACTGACAATGGTTGCCTCATATTTGTTGGTTCCATGTGTTTGAATATACAAATATTTGGCTATTTATGTATTTGTAGGAGTCTTAAAATTGTGGAAGGTTCAAATGGATTGATGATCCTTTAGATTAAAGAGGAAAGGCAATGTTTATACAGCAGAAAAAGAAGATAAGAAGATAGGAAGCTGGAATTGGGAAGCTAAAAAAACACAATTTGTTGATGTGTTTTGGCTGGGTAGTTGCTGTCATTCTAATGGTGTTTGCTGTTGTGAATGGTGTTAGGTGAGTTGGTACCTTGACTTTAGCTTAAATTTTAGTTGGGGTGGGGTCTTATGTAAGGCATTGTATTTGCAATTTCTGGGTATGTAATGTAAGTTTCGATTCTGGTAATGAAATTACTTATAGTGTGTTCAATTACAACAAATGACTATTACAAAAATTACAGCAGATACCAATAATGTAAAACATAATGCATTATGTTAGACAATGACAAAGTGGGAATTTAAACAGAAATTCCTAAGACAGTAGATACTAACAATGCAAAAGATAATATTCCATTAATTTCAATAAGAGTGTTTGACATTACAAAAAGATAATATTCCATCATCCAAATAACCATGTGGTCCCATACATGTTGGCCACATTATAGCAAGCAAAAAACTCACAATTAAAAAAGTGATCCCACATAGCTATTACAAAAAATGGTCATATACATGTTGGCTACACATACAAGTAATGGAATATTAAAAAAATTGTTCCCACATAGCTACATAAACTGGACCCACACAGTTGCATTCATTGGTTGTTGGGTGGTGGTTGTGATACATTGATTGCCTCTTGAGTATAAGAGGGTCTCCTTGCCCGAAGCTTAAACCTTCTCATTCTCATCCCTATAGAGGTCCCTGCAGATCCATTTGTAGATGTGGTGCAGCATCATGTGAAGTAAACAAGTGAAACACAAGAAATGAGGTTGAATTGTGTGCCTTAACCTTTTTGGAAAACTTTTTGTAAGTTGGTTCACAGAACAAAACTTTGCTAGTTCGTAAAACAGAATGGACGATTAAAAACAAGTTAAGTAAAACGTTAGACGCAAAAACATTTTTAGAGAAACTTTGGACGCAAGCATAAAGCTACAAGTCCAAATAACATAATTGTTAAGAACAACAATAGCAATTCCCAAATGTTAGCAAATAAACAGTAAAGCAAAGTAAGGGATAAGAAGATCACACCAGATATTTATACTGGTTCACTCTTACAAACCAAGAGCTATGTCCAGTCCCTTCTACTTGAAGGATTTTCCACTAATCTTCGTAAAATTACAAGTATTCTTCACACCGCCTCTTCAGGCTTATAACTAAGTATTCTTAATCTTTTTATGTTTTAACAAGTATTCTTTACTAACAAGCCTCTTCAAGCTTAACACAGAGTTATAAGAAAAGTGTTTGAAAACAATTAAGATTAACTCACGATATGTGAGGATAAAACAAATAAGCTGAGAGTGAACTGAAAAACTCTATACAAGAGTATATGAAGGTGTAAGTAAATCTCAGATTGTATCTCTTTTCTCTTGTTATTCTACTTGATCTTTCAAAGACTTCATGTATATATAAGTGACAAGAGGTTGTCGAGACCTATCAAATAAAATAACTGGTTCACAAACTAATTTGTAGTATAGAGAATGAACCGAATCGTCTCTCAAGGATCCAAAAACAAAGATTTAATTAGATCAAGATAATTAGAAAAAGGGGGGGTTTTGTTGTTGATTAACAAGATTAATAAAAGTAGGAGATTCAAAGTTGTAAACAAATATAAAGAAACAACCAATCCAAGGAAATTTACCGATCTTGAGTTTAACTCATCATTGATCACAAGGAATTCACTTAATTGCTAACCATGTTCTTGGCCTTAGATCACATCAAGAAGCCTTAACATGATCCAAGAATTCTTTACTAGATAAGCATCTAGGATTTGATTAACCAAGGTTAGATAAGGTAAGCACCATCCAACATAGATTAACTTAAGATCTAGAATTTAACCAAGCTAAACAATCTATCAAAAAGCTTTAATATATTGTTTAATCTTTATGATCCTCTTTGAATACATGATAATAAAGCTATTACCACATCAACATCTAAATCAAATTAAGCAATTTAATCTAGATAAAAATCAAAAGAGGAAGAAGAGAAACTTGAATAACAATTAAGCAATATGAACAAGCAAAACAAGATCTCCAAATTAAACAACAAGATGGCTAATCCCTTGGATTGATTATGAGAGCCTAGCCTTCCATGGATGGGAAGGAAGAACTCAGAATTTAAAGAACAAAAACGAAATTGCAAAGAGAATGGAGAAGAAGAGAAAGAAAACTCTCACAAATACTTAAACTTTCTTGAAACTTACTTCCAAATTGAATGCCTCTAATACAAAGAGGTTGGGTCTATTTATACTAATCCTAGAAGCCAATTTGTACATGTACATAATCTGAATACAAGCTATAAGAATCTGAAATTTGTCAAAAATGGAAGCTTGATGCATGGTTGGTGGGTTGGTGCATGGTAGGTGGGTTGGTGTATGGTTGGTGGCTTTTAGTCAACAACTCTTATCCGACTTCTGGCTTCAAATGCATCACCTAGACGGAGCATTTTGGCTTGGATGTCTTCATCAAAGTTGTAGCCAGTTGTCTCCTTGAAAATCTCCAATTTGAATCATGTCATTTGGACTTTTAGAACTCCAGAAATGCCAAAAACACTTCACCAACCTCAAGTTAGGTTGGAAGAACGGGTTTCCAAATTCAGACCAACTTGTAGCTTCTGAAGCATGCCTAAAACGACATCTATTGACAAAATGGTCTTCATTGAAGTTGGAGATATGGGTCTTATCTTTCAAGTGACCCAGTTTCAGCCCAAGAGGAGGCCTATAACCCACTATATAGTCCAATATGTGCATACTGCCCAGATGGTTCCGTGACAGCAAACCCACTCTGCATTGCAGGGATATTTTGGACCCTTAGAATTCCGATCCAGCTCTTGAGTTCTTCATGAAACTTGTAGAGCATTGTCTTAGCTTTCCAAAGACACCAAGATCACCTCAATTGGATCACCGAGTCCCAAGTTATGACCTAACCAAGGAAGAAAGGTCAAAATGCATCAAAATCCGAAAATTATTCAATATTTGCATTAAAGCCCAATGAAGCCCAACAACATTAAACTCATCTAAAGTACTAATATTGGGCACAATAAACATCTAATAATGCCTAATACAAAGCTAACATAAGTGTCTCAAATTGATTGATCAATAAGCTTGTGAGCTTGAACTTTGTCTTCATAAGCTTCTTCATCCAACGATAATAAAAGTTATTGTTCTGGTGAGCATTTAATGCTTAATACTGATAGCTTGTTGATCTTCTTATGAAAAGTGGTTTTGGTTATCAACGTTGCAAGAATCATTTATATCTTTTTACTAACTCTTCTGAGTGAATAGAAAGTTCCCATTTGCTAGTACTTTATAGAATTTAGGTATGTCAGCACAACATATAAAGTTGACTTCGAATGTCGCATACTTATCGGAGATCTCATCAGTAGTTAATGCATTTTGTCATTCTTATATTTGAATTTGCTTTGGACGAATGCACTTGAGAGTAGGAACAACAAAGACAACATTTGGACAATCCAATAAAATATAATAAAACAGTTCATCTTATATTGGACGTAAGTAATAACATTTTGAGAAGATCTTTATAAAAACTTGCTTAAGTCCAAAACTTTTATAACAAGTTTACACGAGAGATTCAATATTGGGCTTTCACTTTCTTTAGAACGAAATATTTATAAGTTTAATTAAAACTTATTTGTTCATTCTAATTTAATCTCTTTGTTATCTTCAAAACTTTGAGGGGTTCAATTACTTGAACTATTTTGGTGTTGGGTTTCAATACCAGAAAAGGCAGCGGAAAAACACAAAAAAAAAAAATGAAACCCTCCAAGGATCCAAGCGATGGTCATAATCCGTGTTAAGATGATTACTTTAAGATGAAACTAATATCGTGACGGACAACAAATAACAAACGCTGCAACACACGAACGTTGTTGTAGCGTCTCTAAAGTATTCACACGAACGGATGTGATGGTCTCCCTCTTCGGCACGGTGCTAGCCACGAAGGGGGCGCAGATTCCTCTCTTACTCTCTCTGCTCGGAAACTGTTTCCGACTCTCAGTTGTGCGTGTGTCTTTGTACGGCACAAGTGACTAAGAGAAGTATATATAGGCCCCTTACAAATATTTGACATAAGTCATACTCATGTGTGGGCCTATTCAATTGGGTTGGCCATCTAGTCTTACTAAAGGTCCAACTAGCCCTATTTAACTCCATTATAATCCATTCTATGTGTGTGACCCTGTAGGATCCTATTACATTGACAGTAACATTAAATCCTATTTAATATTACAAACAGTGAGCGGTATCTAGCAATACATCACTGCTACTCAAGTAATAGGAATGTCAGTGATTCGACATAACCTAACTGTGACTAATGTTACCATGTAGTCTAGTCTCTTTGTCCCGATATCTTGATTGAACACAAGGCATGGAATGTGTTACCCTTGTATAGTTCAATCATTGGTTTCTTGATTGCCGAGGAGACTTATAAAGACAAATGAGATCAATATCTCATATCGACTCATTTGAGCACAGTTATGCATTTTCAAGTCTCACTCATCAAAGGGCCTGAAGATATCACTCATATTATGTGGGAGGGACAAATCCTATTTACGTCACTCACATCCCTCCGCACGGCTTGTCACATGTCCAATAACCGACTTTATGATCACCTTGTTACATGTGATGTTTAACGATATTAAAACATATAATTTCATGTAGGGAATAATCAATCATTTTGAGACACTTATGTTACCTTTGTACTTAGCTTTATTGGATGTTTACTGTGCCCAATATTAGTATATTAGCTGAGTTTTGTGTTGATGGGTCTCATTGAGCTTTAATGTAAATTTTGATTAATTATCAGATTTTGATGCATTTTGATATTTCTTCATTGATTATGCCATAACTAGGGCTTCTGTGATCTGTTTGAGGAGATCTTGGTATCTATGGAAAGCTAAGATAAAGATATACAAGTTTCATGAGCACTTGAGAGCTGGATCAGACTTCTAATGGTCCAAAATAGGCCTGAAAGTTAGAGTGGACTTATTGTTACTGGAATCTGAGTAGTTGATCAATCAATTTGAGACACACATGTTAGCTTTGTATTAGGCATTATTAGATGTTTATTGTGCCCAATATTAGTATTTTAGATGAGTTTAATGTTGTTGGGCTTCATTGGGCTTTAATGCAAATATTGAATAATTTTCGGATTTTGATGCATTTTGACCTTTCTTCCTTGGTTAGGTCATAACTTGGGACTCGGTGATCCAATTGAGGTGATCTTGGTGTCTTTGGAAAGCTAAGACAATGCTCTACAAGTTTCATGAAGAACTCAAGAGCTGGATCGGAATGGTAAGGGTCCAAAATATCCCTGCAATGCAGAGTGGGTTTGCTGTCACGGAACCATCTGGGCAGTATGCACATATTGGACTATATAGTGGGTTATAGGCCTCCTCTTGGGCTGAAACTTGGTCACTTGAAAGATAAGACCCATATCTCCAACTTCAATGAAGACCATTTTGTCAATATATGTCGTTTTAGGCATGCTTCAGAAGCTACAAGTTGGTCTGAATTTGGAAACACGTTCTTCCAACCTAACTTGAGGTAGGTGAAGTGTTTTTGGCATTTCTGGAGTTCTAAAAGTCCAAATGACATGATTCAAATTGGAGATTTTCAAGGAGACAACTGGCTACAACTTTGATGAAGACATCCAAGCCAAAATGCACCGTCTAGGTGATGAATTTGAAGCCAGAAGTCGGATAAGAGTTGTTGACTAAAAGCCACCAACCATACACCAACCCACCTACCATGCACCAACCCACCAACCATGCATCAAGCTTCCATTTTTGACAAATTTCAGATTCTTATAGCTTGTATTCAGATTATGTACATGTACAAATTGGCTTCTAGGATTAGTATAAATAGAGCCAATCTCTTTGTATTATGGATTCAATTTGGAAGTAAGTTTGTAGTAAGTTTGAGTATTTGTTAGTTTTCTTTCTCTTCTTCTCCCTTCTCTTTAGAATTTCATTTTTGTTCTTTATTTTCTGAGTTCTTCCTTCCCATCCATGGAAGGCTAGGCTCTTATAATCAATCCAAGGGATTAGCCATCTTGATGTTTAATTTGGAG
The DNA here is from genome assembly GCA_023212625.1 of Styphnolobium japonicum. Taxonomy (NCBI): domain Eukaryota; kingdom Viridiplantae; phylum Streptophyta; class Magnoliopsida; order Fabales; family Fabaceae; genus Styphnolobium; species Styphnolobium japonicum. The sequence goes on from JALBWW010000010.1 coordinate 11,593,723, forward strand.
ATCTTGTTTAGCTTGTTCATATTGCTTAATTGTTATTCAAGTTTCTCTTCTTCCTCTTTTGATTTCTATCTAGATTGAATTGCTTAATTTGATTTAGATGTTAATGTGATAATAGCTTTATTGTCATGTATTCAAAGAGGATCACAAAGAATAAACAATTTATTAAAGCTTTTTGATGGATTGTTTAGCTTGGTTAAATTCTGGATCTTAAATTAATCTATGTATGGATGGTGCTTACTTTATCTAACCTTGGTTAATTAAATTCTAGATGCTTATCTAGTAGAGGATTCTTGGATTATGTTGAGGCTTCTTGATATGATCTAAGGCCAAGAACATGGTTAGCGATTAAGTGAATTCCTTGTGATCAATGATGGATTAAACTTAAGATCGGTAAATTTCCTTGGATTGGTTGTTTCTTTAGATTTGTTTTCAACTTTAAGTCTTGTTCTTTTATCAATATTGTTAATCAACAACAAAACCCCCCTTTTAATTATCTTGATTTGATTAAATCTTTGTTCTTTTTGGATCCTTGAGAGACGATTCGGTTCATGCTCTATACTGCAAATTAGTTTGCGAACCGGTAAATTTTATTTATTTGACGGGGTCTCGACAACCTCTTGTCAAATTTGGCGCCGTTGCCGGGGATCCAAGGCAACTATTTGATTATTTCAAGACCCCATCTAACTCTAACAATTGTGTTTGTTTTGTTTTTGAAGTTTGTTTCAAGTGGAATTCGGCTGAAATTGGGTAAAGGGTATCCTGTCAAGATTTTGGTTCGGTAACGTATCTCAGATTGATCTGAATTTTGGTAGGCTAATGAAAATTGGTATTTTGAGAAAGGCTCACTATTTATAGTGAGGTCACCCTTATTTTAACCAAATTCCATCGTTTAGACCACTTTTTCAATTTTTTAAGATTTTTTATTATTCTGTTAGATAGAAGTTTTGTGTAGATTTCACTCTGTGGTAGTCCCATAATTTTTAAAAATCTGTAGATATGTTTTCTGTAATTATTTTGTGTGTATATTTAGACTTGTTTTTGTGATTTTGTGTTTTTGTGTTTGATCTCTAATCTGATGGAGCATAAACTTGATGAGCTGGCTTATCTGGTGGGGCATTTGGCAGTGGAACAACATCACTTACCTGTGCAAGAACCTGCAAGATTTTGTAGTATATGTTGTAGTTCTTATCATCCCGCATATGCTTGCACCACACTACAATATGATGGTTCTGTATTTCATGACCATTCTATTGATGCAACAGGTGTATTTCTTGGTGAACCACAATACCAACAGCTTGGATATGATCCTTATTCTACCACATATAACCATGATTGGGGAGATCATCCTTGGTTCGAACCTTATGTTGAACCAATCAGTCTATACCAGCAACCTATGCTGCAACAGCAGCAAGCCCCAATAAGCATGGAATCTGAGCCTACACTAGAGGATTTGGTGAAACAATTTGCTCAGAACAACATCCAATTCCAGCAGAGAACAGAAGCTATAGTACAAAACGTGAAGACCCAAGTTGGTCAACTTACATCTTCATTGAGTCAGTTGAGCAAGCAACAGATGCAGAAATCTGATTCTGCAAACCATGAGATTATTGATGAGAAAAAACCAATTGATGATTTGTGTGATGAATTTGCTAGTTTTACTGATTTTGATGATTCTGTTTGTTGTATTGGTTGTGATGGTGATATGTTGTGTAATGCATGTCTTTGAGATTCTTTGCCTTTTTGAGACATGATGAATCTTTTTCAACGGATAATGCAGCAATTCAATCTACAAAAGTAGTGCGACCACCAAAATTGGAGTTCATTGTGGCTAAAAACTTCCCTTGATGAGGAGGAGAGGTTGCTGCAGATTTTTAAGGAGAATCAAAGAGCCATCATACTTAAGACATTCCTAACGTTAGCCCTTCCATATGCATGCGTAGGATTTTACTTGAAGATGGAGTTAAGCCAATAAAGCGACCCCAGAAGAAGTGAACCCTTTGATTCTGGATGTGGTGATCCATTACACTGGCTATGGTGTGGCCGCCGGGATTTTGTTGCTTCTGCTATCCATAGGGAGTTTTCTTTCCACACTTTTATTTCATTTTTCTAGTTGTTTTCTTTTTCTTTTTATTGTTTTGCTACTGTTTTCAATCCTATTCCTGTTTTTATTTTACTGTTACTGTTTACTCTTTTCTGTTGCTGTCATTTTTTCTGTTTGTTGTCTCTGTTTTGATTCTGTTTGCTGTATTTCAATTCTGTTTTCTATTTTATTTGTTGTTTTTGTTTTCTATTTGAATTTTTGTTTTGAAAAAAAAAAAAGAGGTGCGATTTTCGTGTGTTTAGTCATTTCCAATCATGTTTTAAGAATTATGAAAGTCATGAGTTCAAGCTTCATAACATAAATGAATGAATTGTCTTTCCCCTTGAATTTCACATGCTTGGTGTTGGATTTTGGATTAGTGGATTGAGTTTGGTAGATGCATCCATACCTTGTGAGATCTTGAACTTATTGATGAATGGATGTTGCATCTATGTCATTTTCTTCCTTTCTTATGTGAGTTTCACTCATGGATTTTGTCACTCTAGAACTTGCTTTGATTCTTTTTTTTTAGGCTACATTTTCATATGCATGCATGAACTTGATTGAGGCATTTTTCTTGAATTAGCTACTTTATCCAAATAGCCTACCTTGTATTTATTCCATTGTTAACCCCCTTTGAGCCTAATTGCCCATTCTTGTTCTTAGCTCATTACAAGCCTTGAGTAAAAAAAGAAAAAAAGAAAAATTCATGTTTTACCTCACCTTAGTGAATAGGAGAGCATTGGTTTTCTTACTGGAGGAGCTCTTTTTGCTTGAGGACAAGCTATGGTTTAAGTGTGGGGGGATGTTTATGCAAAATATTTGGTGCAAAAAAAAAAAAAAAAAAAGAACAAGTGAAAAAAAAAAGAAGAAAAAAGAAAAGAAAAAAAAAATAAAGCCAAAAGGTTGTAAAAGAAAAGAATAGAAAAATGAAGGAATGTGTTAAGAGAATATGCATTTTATGGTTTGGGGTAAACTTCTATGGTTGTTACTTGAGTTCCTCCCCATTGCTCTTTTATTCTCTTTGGTTTTAACTTGTGTATATCCATATTGTTCCATTCCCTTACCTTGACCCCATTACAACCTTGAATAAAGTCCTCTTGATTTGTGTGTGCATGTGTTTTGAGTAGTGGAGAAGTAGAAGATAAGCAAGCTTATGGTAGTGCAATTTTTCATGAGTTGATTTGAGTGTAAACACAAACCTAAACACTTGAGAGATTGATAGTGTATCTTGTGAGATTCTATCATGCTTGATCCATGATTCTACTTGAATTCACCTTGCTTGTTAATTTGGGATGTAAAGGCATATCACTTCATCAATGTTTGGAATCCTTGAAATTGTGGTTACTCATAATCCTCTTGTAAATAAAGTATTACATGTTTGTGGGTATCTTTTCTGTTGTTGTTGTTTTTGCTGTTTGTGTTGTATGTTTATGTTTCTATTTCTGTTTTGCTATACTGCTGAAGTTTGTCTTTTATTATTATTATTTTTTTTTGTTTCTATTTTTTTTTGTCTGCTGTTTTTATTTTCTGTTTTCTATATAAATCTTTGTTGAAAAAGAAAAAAAAAAAAAGCCACGTTTAAGGTCAATGGCCAGAAACTGAATCATTATTGGGGAGGACCCATCAATCGTGAAAAATCTTCAATCACGCTGGCTAAAGACATTAAAAGTAGCGCTTCTTGGGAGGCAACCCAAGTTTTCTAACTTTTTCATTTTTTCAAACTTTGACTTATTTGCATTCACAGGAATCAAGACAGAAAATCGGTGCCGAGTAAGAAAATCTATCAGAGTTTGATTTTTCTGTCTTAATTTTGTTTGTTTTTCATTGACAGATGATTTTTCACCGGTTAAATGGCGGATAACGGTACTCCGTGAAAATTTTTTTTCGGTCCTTTCAGTTACCCACAAACACTGAAATCTGTATAACATTTTACAAATTTTTTTCCCTTCTTCTTTCTTTATTTCGAAATGGATAATCAGCTTGTTAACCTTCGCAAGCAATTCCCCTCTCTCCCTCAAAATGCTTTAACTAACATTTATTGTGCAAGGTTTGAGAGATTAAGGATGCTTATGCACAAAGGCATCCCTGCGGATATACGCTGGTTAATCGAAGCAAAGGTCTGACTTAGAGGTGAATTTTCTGACGCTCTTGTTTCATATATGCCAGGGCTAGGCAAAAGTTCATATGCAAAGAAGAGAAGAGCAAAAAGGTTACGGGTCTGCTATAAATGTGCAAGATGGACCTGTAACACAAAATGCAAATCAATTGGAATGACGTCTATAAACCGAGATGATAAAATTAACTTCATAAAGGATGGCATGAGTAAGGAGTCTTTAGATAACATTCTATTGACTCTTGAGACGCATCCTAGTGGAGATGTGCAGAGAGTACTTCTCAATTTATGGCCAATATTCTAAGATGAACATGAGCGATATAGTCTCGGGAATCTGACTCAAAAAGACCCTGTTTGCCAATTTTTAAGAAAATTGGATGGGAAGCCGACCATCGGCCCAAAGTGAACTTCAAGTCGTTACTGGACGTAAAACCAGAGGAATATGTGAGCCACAATCACACCTCTTGTAAGTTTTATTTTTTATTTTATTTTATTTTTTTGTCTTCTTGTTTTAAAAAAAATTCAAAAAAAAACAAAAAAACAAAAAAACAAAATTCAAAAAAAAAAAAAAAAGTTAGCCGTATTTTTTTGAAATATGCGTTGCGTATTTTCAAAAGTTCTTCTGACACATATAGATTATCCTTTTATCTTTGTCATATAGCTATTATCATTTCTGTGCTTATTTTTCAAACTTATCTGACACGCAGATCTACCCCTCCTTTATAGGTGTAATTATTACCTTTGAGTTTTGATGCCTTTAAATAATGCACTTTGCTCTCTTCAGATCATTGATAAGGTGAGAGTACAAAAAAAAAAAAACAAAGAGAAAAAAATGGAAGTCACTTCAGTTCGTCGGATCAAGAGTGTTTGTGTCTTTTGTGGATCTAATCACAGGAAAGATAAAGAGTTTGTAAATATTGCACACCATCTTGGTCGAGTGCTAGCTGAGAGAGAAATCCGTTTAGTTTATGGAGGAGGTAGTCTTGGGTTAATGGGTTGTGTAGCAACTGCTGCACATTTAGGAGGTGGCAAAGTCCTTGGTGTCATTCCCAGTCCTTTATCTACCAGCAAGCCCATTGGAAAAACATTAGGGGATGAAGTAATGGTATTTTGCATGCACCAACGCATGAACATTATGATAGCAAATGCTGATGCCTTTATTGCCCTACCTGGTGGTTTTGGAACTTTGGAAGAGCTCTTCCAAATTACATCTTGGTCACAACAGAACTTTCACCAAAAACCCATAGGTATATTAAATGTTAATGGTTTTTATGACAGTTTGTTTTGTTTTCTTGATCATGCTGTAGAAAAAGGGTTCATCTCACAAGCGACACGTCAAAGTCTTGTAACTGCTGCAACTCCTGAACAATTGCTCGATCAACTCAATGCATTTGTACCACAACGTGATCCAGTAATGGCTCCACGGAATTGGGAACAAGGCAGCAGCAGCAAAAGGCCAAAACTTGATTTGAATTTGTCTTTGTGAATTTTTGTTTTTTGTTCCGGTTTTAGTTTTTTGTAATTTTTCTTATTTCAGGCTCGATTTGCAGTTTTCTGGTAAGACCTTCTACACTCTACCTATCTTTATTTTGACATTGGGGACAATGTCTTTAATTAGTTGGGGGGAGGGATAGTTGACATTACCATGTACATAGTTTAGTTAAAAAAAAACTAACCAGCTAATCTTTATTGTTACTAGCTTATTAGATGTATGATGGCAGAGTAAGGAGTAGTTTTGCTCTTGAGACGCATCTTAACTTGCATTTCATAGTATGTCTTAAATTATTTTGTTCTTGCATATAAACAAAAAAGACAAAAAAAAAGACAAAAACAAAAACAAAATTTGATCTTTTCAATTAATTTTGATGCAAGCATGTGCTGAATCTGAGCTTAATTGATAATAAAAGTATGCAAAACAATTTATAGTTGAATCATTTTCATGATATACATGTGTATATGATTGTGGATATTAGGAAGAAGGCATGGTTGAATTGAGTGAATGTTTCATACCTTTGTGAGTTTTGGGCTTTTCCAAGTTTGATACTTACACTTGGTTATTTTCTTTCATGAGTGATGTCAATTATGAATTTATTTTCTAGAACTTGCATTGAATCGATTTGAGATTACATTGGTCTGTATGTTGCATGAAAATGACAGAGGCATTTTTCTTGACTTAGCTGCTTTGGCCAAATAAACCTACTTTGCATTTATCCCATTGTTAACCCCTCTGAGCCTACTTGCCCATTCTTTGTTCTTAGCTCATTACAAGCCTTGAGTGAAAAACCATGTTTTACCTTACCTTTGGGAATGGGAGAGCATTGATTTTCTTATTGGAGGAGTTCTTTTGCTTGCAATGATTTAAGTGTGGGGGAATTGGTGTGCTGATACGAAATGCTTGGTACAAAAAAAAAACAAAAAACGAAAAAAAAACAAAAGAAATAAAAAAACAAAAAAAAAGAGAAAAAAGAAAGAAAAATAAAAGAATAGAAAAAGGAAGGAATGTGTGAAGAGAATGAGCATTTTATGGTTTTGGGTAAAAATTTTATTCTTTCTACTTGAGTTACTCCTCAATGCTCTTTTATTCTCTTTGGTTTTAACCTGCTATTATCCATATTGTTTCCTTCCTTCACCTTACAAGTTCCATTACAACCTTTTTGAAAGACCTCTTGATTTTTGCAATTTATTTGATCTAAGTAGTGGAGAATTGATGTATATGCAAGCCTATGGTAAAATACTTTCATAATTTGACTAAGTTGAGTGCAAACAGATAACCTAAACACCTTGTGTGATTTGAGTGTCACTTGTGAGGAATTTTACTCAATTTGAACATGCCTATTTCTGATTAAAGCATGATTATGCTATACTTTATTCTCAAATGGTTTGATTTAACTATTCTTTGTTAAGCATACTTGACTTATTAATTATGGTTTATATTTGATACAATGCTTGTATATAAAAATTAGTTGAATTGATTAAATAAAATATTACATGTTTGTGGGTATCATCCTGGTAAACCCTCACGAGACTATAACTCGTCCACTAGGGACACCTAGGGGTTTAAAGGCTTGTGGCACATGCTAAGTGCCATCGTGTTTTCCTACGAAAATGGATTAGATTAGGTACAATCAGTTTTTATGTTTTTAGTTTAATAATATAATGTTTCTTGTTTTTCTTTAGTTTTGTTCTCATGTGTTTTGCCCAGGAGTGCAAAAGCTTAAGTGTGGGGGAATTTGATCAATCAATTTGAGACACACATGTTAGCTTTGTATTAGGCATTATTAGATGTTTATTGTGCCCAATATTAGTACTTTAGATGAGTTTAATGTTGTTGGGCTTCATTGGGCTTTAATGCAAATATTGAATAATTTTCGGATTTTGATGCATTTTGACCTTTCTTCCTTGGTTAGGTCATAACTTGAGACTCGGTGATCCAATTGAGGTGATCTTGGTGTCTTTGGAAAGCTAAGACAATGCTCTACAAGTTTCATGAAGAACTCAAGAGCTGGATCGGAATGCTAAGGGTCCAAAATATCCCTGCAATGCAGAGTGGGTTTGCTGTCACGGAACCATTTGGGCAGTATGCACATATTGGACTATATAGTGGGTTATAGGCCTCCTCTTAGGCTGAAACTTGGTCACTTGAAAGATAAGACCCATATCTCCAACTTCAATGAAGACCATTTTGTCAATATATGTCGTTTTAGGCATGCTTCAGAAGCTACAAGTTGGTCTGAATTTGGAAACACGTTCTTCCAACCTAACTTGAGGTAGGTGAAGTGTTTTTGGCATTTCTGGAGTTCTAAAAGTCCAAATGATATGATTCAAATTGGAGATTTTCAAGGAGACAACTGGCTACAACTTTGATGAAGACATCCAAGCCAAAATGCACCGTCTAGGTGATGAATTTGAAGCCAGAAGTCGGATAATAATTGTTGACTAAAAGCCACCAACCATACACCAACCCACCAACCATGCACCAAGCTACCTACCATGCATCAAGCTTCCATTTTTGACAATTTTCATATTCTTATAGTTTGTATTCAGATTATGTACATGTACAAATTGGCTTCTAGGATTAGTATAAATAGAGCCAATCTCTTTGTATTATCATGGATTCAATTTGGAAGTAAGTTTGTAGTAAGTTTGAGTATTTGTTAGTTTTCTTTCTCTTCTTCTCCCTTCTCTTTAGAATTTCATTTTTGTTCTTTATTTTCTGAGTTCTTCCTTCCCATCCATGGAAGGCTAGGCTCTTATAATCAATCCAAGGGATTAGCCATCTTGATGTTTAATTTGGAGATCTTGTTTAGCTTGTTCATATTGCTTAATTGTTATTCAAGTTTCTCTTCTTCCTCTTTTGATTTCTATCTAGATTGAATTGCTTAATTTGATTTAGATGTTAATGTGATAATAGCTTTATTGTCATGTATTCAAAGAGGATCACAAAGAATAAACAATTTATTAAAGCTTTTTGATGGATTGTTTAGCTTGGTTAAATTCTGGATCTTAAATTAATCTATGTATGGATGGTGCTTACTTTATCTAACCTTGGTTAATTAAATTCTAGATGCTTATCTAGTAGAGGATTCTTGGATTATGTTGAGGCTTCTTGATATGATCTAAGGCCAAGAACATGGTTAGCGATTAAGTGAATTCCTTGTGATCAATGATGGATTAAACTTAAGATCGGTAAATTTCCTTGGATTGGTTGTTTCTTTAGATTTGTTTTCAACTTTAAGTCTTGTTCTTTTATCAATATTGTTAATCAACAACAAAACCCCCCTTTTAATTATCTTGATTTGATTAAATCTTTGTTCTTTTTGGATCCTTGAGAGACGATTCGGTTCATGCTCTATACTGCAAATTAGTTTGCGAACCGGTAAATTTTATTTATTTGATGGGGTCTCGACAACCTCTTGTCAGTAGTGTACACATATTGAACCTTATCATGGGCTATAGGCCTCCTTTTGAGCTGAAACCAATGCCATTGGAAAGATGAAACACATAGCTCCAACTTTACTGAAGACTATTTAGTCAATAGATGTCATTGTCAGCATGATTATGAAGCTGCAAATTGGTTTGAATTTGGAAACATGTTTTGCCAACGTGACTTGAGGTAGAATATCTTGAGTTGTAAAAGTTCTATTGACATGAAACGAGTGCCGAAAGTTCAAGGAAACAATTATCTACAACTGTCATGAAGACACCTAAATTCAATTCGGTGGGTTGGAGGGTCATATAGATCATGGAAGGAGGCACACGAAATCTGATAGAATATCAACTTTGCTTTTCTTTTGTAATTGTTTATCATTTGGTTAGTTAACATGAGTCCTTATCTTGGGCTATTTAAGGGAAGAGGAAGTTTAGAATGGGACATCAGACATTGGAGGAACATATTCTTCTTCTCCTCTTCTCTTTGTTATTCCATGTTGTAGCATTTTATTAGTTTTAGTCATTAATTCAAGCTTTCACATCTCTCTCTTCCTCTTCTTCTCCATTCTCTTCAGAATTTCGTTTTTGTTCTTTATTTTCTGTGTTCTTCCTTCCCATCCATGAAAGGCTAGGCTCTTGTAATCAATCCAATGGATTAACCATTTTGATGTTTAATTTGGAGATCTTGTTTTGCTTGTTCAAATTACTTAATTGTTATTCAAGTTTCTCTTCTTCCTCTTTTGATTTTGATCTAGATTGAATTGCTTAATTTGATTTAGATGTTTATGTGATAATAGCTTTATTATCATGTATTTAAGAGGATCACAAAGACTAAACAATACATCAAAGCTTTTTTGATGGATTGTTTAGCTTGGTTAAATTTTGGATCTTAAGTTAATTTATGTGTGGATGGTACTTAATCTATCTAACTTTGGTTAATTAAATCCTAGATGCTTATCTAGTAGAGGATTCTTGGATCATGTTGAGGCTTCTTGATGTGATCTAAGGCCAAGAACATGGTTAGCAATTAAGTGGATTCCTTGTGATCAATGATGGATTAAATTCAAGATTGGTAAATTTCCTTGGATTGGGTAATTTGTTAATTGATTTCCTTTAATTCAACCGATGTATTTTCTTTACAAATCATCAAAAACCTCATTTTTAATTATCTTGATATAATTGAACCTTTGTTTTTTGATCCTTGAGAGACGATTCGGTTCATTCTCTATACTACAAATTAGTTTGTGAACTATTAATTTTTATTATTTTGACAAATCTCGACAGCCTCCTGTCAGGGAACCATAGTGACTTCAAGTTAAAGGACCATATACATGATAGTTACTATGAGAACCGCTTATGACACTCATGTAATGATCCATGTAGTGTTCTCATAGTGGGTCAATCAAGTACATTATTACTCTAATATGTACCTATGTGTAGACTTGATATCTCATATCCATGACCTGTGAGACACGGTCATCAGTCTACGCACATACTAGTCTCAACACATCACTATCGTCCTAATTGACAGTAATACTTAACTAGGGACATTTAATAACAGTGTTCCAATTTATCCAATAATATCTCACTATTAAGTCATGTACTTGATATTCCATGGCATAGAACTTTCCATTCTAAGGACTCTATTATGTTCATTTAATATAAATAAATAATACAATAAATCAAATGCATTATATATTAAATAAATATCATGATACAATGTAAACTATAAAGTCAATATATAACAGGCCTCTAGGGCATACACCAACATTTGGTTCTAATATCAATTACTTGATTTTGTCTTTGGTTCCAACATCATGTGCAGGTCCAACTGCAGATCAAGACCCAGATTCTCTGCCTGTTCCCATCCCTCTCCCTCTCCCAAATCTGGATACAGCTTCTGAGTTTGGAGTGTTTGACCACACATCTCTACCATTCAACAAAGTACATTCCTTAATAGCCTCCTTAAATTGATCAGTGGATGTAAACTTCAATCCCAATCTCCATTTATAGTCTACAGACATCTCTGCAGGATTATATTTTGGGCATTTTGGTTTGCTATACCCATTTTCGTCTTATTCATCAATGCTAACCAATGATTTTAGTATCATAATCAGATGAAGATTCATAATTATCGTGGTTGAGTGGGGATAAAAGTGGGATTTGAAGTTCCTACTTCATTGGTCCCTACTGGATTTAGGGTTCCACCTTTATTGCTGCCTATGGGTTTTAGGGTTCCATACTCATTGCTACTTATGGGGTTTAGGGTTTTAGAATTTTTGGTGCCATTGGGGTTTGATGTTTCAACATTTTTAGTTTCTACACAGTTGTTTACAGGGTATTCAGTTTCAGTTTCAAAATAGTCTTCATGACTTCCATCATCAGCATTGTCATCAAATCTAAGGTTTAAAGCATAGTGATCACCACTGTTCTCTACATTCTCACCACTGTCATCACCATTCTTTGCACTCTTTCCACTGTTAGTTTCACTTCCCCCTTATTTTTGATTTCAGTTTCATCATCAATTGCACTAACAAAAATGCTATATGTTTTATTGTACCCACAACTCACATATACATCAACATGTTTCATAATTGTAGTCAATAAGAACTGAGCCAATGTAATGCAATCACCATCACTTTTTAACTCCTTTAAATCAACATTAAGGTCCCTACCAGGTTGCACATACCACATCTTAACATACCTCTTGTAACCTAAAGATCTTAATTCCTCAGCAAATTCTTTGATTGACCAGTGGTATATGTCACACTTCCCTAATTGTTTAGTTCTACCAGCAACATTTTAAACCAAGCCTACCTTTCATATTATTACCACCATGATGAATGGTTATTTCAAATGTATCATATGCCATTCTTGTTATTATTCATTCTAACATATTGAGAAAACGGATGAGAACATGTTCATTCGTTGCAGCTAAATTAAAAATTCATTGCGATGCAAACCATTTGAGTTGAAGGTTTAAATACACAACATATGTGTTTCTTATCTTTTCTCAATAGATAAGGTTGAACTAGAATAAAAATTACATTTGATTACAAAATATGCATAAACTACTAGTTCAGTTAACAAATTTTCCAGGCAATGTAATAATTAGATTAGTTTAACAATTTTTTAAAAATATAAGAGAGATTTGTGTAAATTTTCATAGTAGAAAGAACATTTATGTTATAAATATATAACAGAATAGAGTAGAGAGAAATTTATTAAATATTGTAATATTATGCATTATTATTAGATAATTAGATAATTGGTTACAGAACTGATCCTGCTCGAGCCAAGTTAAGATGTGGGTCAATGACCCCATAATAGTTTGAAAAAGATCCAAAAGTGATAATTTACTTCTTTAATTTTATCGCAGTATAAATACAAAATAGAAAAAAGTTAAATTATTGCCATAGACCCATGACTTGGTCATTATATGGGACAAGCACAAACGAACCTTGGGAATAGACCATTCAGAATAATAATGTAAGAATTTGTGACAGTTGCCATTTTTGTGCTAATAGGCTTGATATCATTAGTGCTTCACAGCTTTGCTCTTAGCCATGCGTATATACAGTGTAAAATTAATTATGCTATGAGATTACAATTCTTATTACCTACATTCTATTTGTACCAAATTAATAGAACGATACTACCGATAGTCCGACATAAATAGTATACATTACAAATACCCACTTAGTTCCCAAGTAAGTTTGATATCTTAGGAAAAGTGATGAAGTCATAGAGTTAGTTATGTGTAATCATATTGAAAAGTAAATTTTTTTGTCCATTATTATGTAGACATCCATACGATGAAAATATATACATAACTCTTTCGTAACATGATTGTAATTGGCCATGTGGGGGAATTAAAGTTTGTGGATGTGCCAGTGAAAGGCAAGTGGGAGAATGACAATGAGCCCTAGCACTAAGGTTGATGACTCTTTGCCAGTGAGTATTATGTTCCCATCAGAGGACCCAGATGACACAGTTTAATGTGAAATAAACATATGAAACACAAGAAGGGTAGTTAAATTGTGTTTCTTAACCTTTTTGAAAAGCTTTTCATAAAACAGTTCATGACATAAAGGCTTCGCAAGATTTTAGAAGAAAATGGACGAAACATAAACTCTTTATAGTCCGTAGGACGCAAAGAGAGTTTTTCTGAAAATTTATGTTTTCAAAAAATATTTGTTAAGAACAACAATAACAATCCCAAATGTTAGTTGAAAAGTAAAATAACACAGGAGAGGGAAGAAAAACTCACACTAGATATTTAGACTGGTTCATTCTCACAACCCGAAAGCTACGTCTAGTCCCTTCTACTTGAAGGATTTTCACTAATCTTTCTCATATTATAAGTATTCTTCTCAACGCATCTTCAGGCTTCAACCAAGTATTCTAAACCTCTTCAAGTTCTAACCACAAGTATTATTTTATACAAAAGGCTCTTCAAGCTTACCAACAAAGAAATATCAGTGTTTGAACTCACTTGACAGTAACACACGATATGTGAGGATAAACAATAAGTTCAAGTAGAAATTCTATACAAGAGTAAATGAAATTATATGAAACAGAGTGAATCTTTTTCTTTTAATATTTTCTCATGTTCTTTTTTCTTTTAATATTTTCTCATGTTCTCTTAATGTCTTTTTTTTCCTCTGTTTTGTTTCTTCGAAGACTTTGGTATTTATAGGCTTGTGAGCTTTGAACAATCTTCATAAGCTTCTTCGTCCAACGACAATATTTATTACCGTTCTGAGTAGCATTCAATGCATAATGTTGATAACTTGTTGATCTCCTTCTGAAAAGTGGCTTTGGTTATCAATGCTTGCGAGGAATTTGATGTCTTACTTCTGACACTTTTGAATAAGTAGAAAGTTCCTTATTTGCTGGTCCTTGTAGTCGTTAGGTGTGTCAGCTTTAGCATACAAAGTTGAACTTCAAAAGTCACATTAATGTCAAAGATCTCATCAACAATTAATGCACTTTGTTTTGCTTGTCTTTGAATTGCTTTGGACGGATACTTTTTGAGAAACAATCAACATAGACAAAACAACGGGAGATCCAATATAATATAATAAATAGTTCATGTTTTATTGGACGCACGATGAAACAATGATTTGTCTTTATAATAACTTGTCTTTAGTCCAATAGTACTTATAAACTATTTATTCAAAAGATACAACATGGACTTTTTCTTTTAGAACGAAATAACATAAGTTTATTCAAAACTTATTTGTTCATTTTAATTTAGTATTTATCGTTACCTTCAAAAATCTAAGGGGTTCAATTTCATTTGACAATTTCAGTTCCAATATATATTTGAATTCATATTTACTTCCAACATTCTCCCCATTTTTTAAGATGACAAACAATATTAAATTTGATTAAATAAAAACAGTTATTAGTTTGAAAAAGCATAAGCTCCCCCTGAGAACATGTTGTAAACAAAAGAAGGTATATTGGACGCATATGTCTTAGGAAAAGAATTTTATTAGTTTGTTCAAAAAGAATTTTCACTAGTAATTGGACGCAAAGGTTTGTCAAAAGAGAGTTAAATCCATGATGTATCAGGAGCAAGAAACCAGTTTGAACAAATTTAACAGATTGAATCAAAGTAATAAAAAAAATTAAGTTCAAAGAGTTTTACTAGTAATAGAGTTATAGTTTATATTAGCCATATCATAGAAAAACTTTATAACTAGTATCAAAACATATATAACCAGTATTAGAGCATGCTACTTTAAGTATTAAAGTAAATGTATTACAGTTGTCCTAATTCATAATAGTACTTGACTAGGGACATTCAAGAATAGTGTTCTGATAGTAACCAATAGGATCTCACAATCAAGTCATGCACTTGATATCCTATGGCATTGTACTTACTATTCTAAGGACTTTATTATGCATATTTAAATAAAATAAATAATACAATAACGGAAATGCCTTATATATATATATATATTTAAATGACAAGATGCAAAGTATCCATAAAAGTCAGTATATGACAAACCTCTAAGACATACACCAACAAATCGTTCCCACAGAGATTTGTTACTAAATTATGCTAATTACTAATGTGTATAATTCTGTGGAATTATAGCAAAAGAAACTAAGCAAGAAAGTCAAATTCAAATAGCGCAAGATAACAATTTGAAATTTATTAGGGAAATAAGCCTATGATTGCAATCTCCCTCCACACTTCATTTGAATTACTTCAATTCCCCTTTATCTTATTCAATGATCATGAGTTATTAACCTAGAGTTATAATTCTTTTATATGCCTCTTCCGATGGTCATACAAAACTATCCTTTTCAATATTTTCTCTATATTCCTATGAGATAAGAATTAAAGAAGTATGCATTAAGAACAGGCCTTACTCATGATTACATATGACTCGTAGATATATTCCTATCCTATAAGCAAATCAATTCACTTTAGGAAATCGAGCAAACAAGTGCAAAAAGCCTCAAGCAACAACACTAACAAATACTAGAAATTTGAACAAACCCCCCTAAACTTAAACTAAACATTATCCCCAATTAGAGGTGAAAATAGGCTAGGCTAGGCTTTATCTTAAATAGGCTTGGCTTGTTTTGAAAAATCTTAGCCTTAGCCTGGCCTATTACCTATCATAGGCTTTTTTTGGGCATGACCTGACCTTTTTATGAAATTTAAAAGTTTGGTCTGACCTGAAAGTCTATTTAAAGACCTTCATTGCATAAATGCCTTGAAATTAGTCAACAGACTTAAACTTTATAGGTTTCAAATATACCTAACATTTAATAAAATTATTGTATTGGGTATAAAATAAATAAATTATCTTAATATATAATTAATAAATCATTCAAGTATTATAAAATTTTAATTATATGTTATTATAATAAATAAATAGGTCGCCCTGTTAGGCCAAATAGGCTTTTTTAAGACCTAGGCCTTGACCTATTTAACTAAATAGGCTTTTTTAAAAACTTAAACCTAACTTGTTTGATAAATAGGCTAGGCTGAAGTAGACCGAAAGTAAGCTAGACCGTAGGCCCCTATTGGGTCGCCTGGCTTATTTCCACCTTTATCTCCAATGTTTAACAATAAATAAATAAGACAAAAGTAGAAAACGAAAAACAAAGCCAAAAAAATAAAGAACAAAAAGGAAACAAGGAAACTCCCCTTTGATGTATGATGCCCTTGTAGAGACATATGCATTATTGTCCTTCCTTTCTCTTTTCAATTGATACCTAAACATCAAGATTAGGTCAGGCAGGTGACTATATGAAAGAAATAACGAAAACAGGAAATAAAATCTAACAAAGGAAAAGTAAAGCTTGGGTTGCCTCCCAAGAAACGGTAATTTTATGTCATTAGCTTGACCCCTATAATTCATGGTGGATCGAAGAAGTAACAAGTGGGTCCCTTCTTATTAGACTTCCAGCATAATAAGGCTTCAATCTTGAACAATTGGGGAGGACTTTCCATCCAGGCTTGTATTTCCTCCTTAATGTGTGCTTGTCATGGATGGTCTCACTAGGCCATGGGCCTTAAGGTGACTAATCAAACATAAGAGGGTCTTTCACCGAAATGTGATGCATGCAAATTGAAGGACTAACTCATTTAAGATCATCAATATGCGGATTAATTTTTTCCAAACACAATAGAGCACCAAACAAATTCACACACCCAATAAAGTCTTCATCATCCCTTTTAGGTGTAGAGATCAAAGAAGCTTTAAGTGAATGTGAAGATTGACTATTCATAAAAGAATTCTTTAATAGCACTATCAACAACATTCACATGAAAGCATTTTTATAATTTTGAGGAAGCTTTATAGCCTTAAAGATATTAAAAGTTACCTCCTAGTCTTGTACCTCATTGTGAGTTCTCCATTTTAGACATCTATAAGGGTTCTGCTAGTGGGTAATAAGGGTCTCCCAAGAATAATGGGAATCTCTTTATCCTCTTCCATGTTAAGAATAATAAAGTCTTCCAAAAAGATGAGTTTGTGAACCTTGACAAGCACGTATGCAATAATGCCTCTTGGATAGTATAAGAACAGTTTGCAAGTTGCAAAGTGACCTTAGTGGCCTTTGCTTCTCCCAAACCCAATATTTGAAAAATAAGGAGAGACATAAGATTGATGTTATCTCCCAAATCACATAAAGCCTTATCAAAAAAACTTCTTGTTGATGGTACATGGAATAGTCAAGCTTCTAGGATCTTTCAGCTTTGGTGGAAGCTTCTTCTGAATGACGGCGCTGTAGTTTTCAGTAAGTGCAAAAGTTTCAAAAGCACCTAACTTTCTCTTCTTGGACAAGATGTCTTTTAAGAACTTCACATAGCTTGGCATTTCCTCCAAAGCTTCGGCAAATGGGATATTAATGTGGAGCTTCTTGAATACCACTAGAAATTTCTTGAATTGTGCATTAAGATTTTGCTAACGAAAACGTTGAGGAAAAGGGGGAGGTATGGGTTGAGTATTCACTTTTTGCACAGTAATAGGTTGGTCAAGTTTCGTTGGACTACCAATTTTCTTTTATCAAATGGGATATTTTTGCAGTGCAATTTTTTGTCTATGGAATATTATTGGAGGCAAAATGTTTGCACTATCTCTATTAGAAAACAGAATGGAACTAAAGAATTGATTGGAAAATACATTTTAATTGAACTCCTCCACTTAGCAAACAAACTAGACCTTTTGTTGCTGACATTTAAAATACATTTTAATTGAACTCCTCCACTTAGCAAACAACCTAGACCTTTTGATGTTGTCATTTTAGATGTCAGCCTATAAGTTGTTTGTTGTGACTTTTTATAAGTTTTAAAAATACTCGTAAGTGCACAAATCGTACGTAAGTATAGTCTAGCAAGTACAAGGCCGATCTCACAAACACTTAGAGTTAAAATATTAGATATTGGAAAATTCTCCTAATCTAGTTAAACAAAAATAATCAGGATGTAAAAATTATATTAAAAATTCAAACAAATATTAATTTAATTTTCCAAATGCAAATTGACGAAGGTTCAAAATCATTAATTTTAATATCAACTATGTCAAATTTATTATTCTTAAATAATTTAACACATGAACATCTAGCAACAAAGTATATACTCATGAGAAATCAATCAATTAAGTTCTAATAAAAATAATCAGGTGTATGTTTTATTTTCCTAATTAACTGTAATTTGTAAAATCATCAACTGTATCCCTACTTTAAAATCACAATTGATATCAGATTACAGCTAACACACAGATAGCAAAAATAAACTTAAAGCATTAAAGATCCAAAAGCTAATAATAATAATCAAACAATAGTTCATGCCAAAATAATTAGGGCTTCATTATCTCCTCTTGCGCAACTTATGTGTAGCCTCTTGTTCCCCCTTTGTTTTAGCTTCTACTCCTTCTATTTATACAAATTTTATTGGGCCCAAACCACTAACAAGATTTTCTATTAGGGTTTCCTATTTATGTACATATTCAATACTCTTGAGTAACAAGGAAAGTATATTTCTCTCCATGTTTAAATCTTCATAATTATTGTGAGTTAGGAGGGTAAGTCTTCCAAAAATATGAAAATGATTCAAAATAGGGAACCTCCACAACTGGGTTGTTGATATCTTCGTAGAATCTTGCTAAAATTTTGTAACTATCACAATTATTTAATAATTAGTCGCATCTAATAAATAATCATTAATATCTTAAAATATGAAAAATTAACTTATAACATGACGTAACAAATGCCTATTTTTTGTATGAAAAAAATAGGTAATATTAGGTTATTTTCATTGTTCTCATTAAAAGTCTATGCCCTTGCTCCAGTGCATAATGGAAAACCAAAATACCTTCCCAGATTTGAATCTTTATTTATTTATTATTATTAGTGGTTCTTTTTGGGTAGTGACTGTGTGTTTGATCTCTAATGAATTGCATAACTAGTAGGCATTATACCACAGTTCTTGCATCCATATTGGAACAGAATTTCAATCTAAGAAAGACAATAATGCAGCAATAAAATGATGGAAGGGAATGAAATCCAAAGTAGAGACTAAAGAAGGATGGAAAAGTTTTGATTTCTACTTATTGGTGCTTGGTAGAGAAAGTAAAGGTGATTATAAAATGCTTTTTAGTATGGATTGATATTGCATATTCGAATATGACATTCCATCATGTATTGCTCGGATATGCTCGCTTCATTTCAATTGATCTCGGCCAACCCGGCCCATCAAAGAACTCATACTCAACGGTGACTCAATGTCCACTCAATAATGACTCATGCTCATAATTAGGGGCATCTCTCTTCTTCCTATAAATAGCGAGCCTAGCCGCCCAGTTATAATCAGACAATCTTAACTTGTCTCATTTGCTCTGTCTTGAGTTAGCCCCATTCTCACTTGAGCGTCAAAGTCATTAGCTGACAAAGATACATAGGCAAATGGTGGTTACGCAAAAGGCTGGTGGTTACACGTTGAAATTTAAAGTGACAGTTTGCATCCAAGAAATAAGGACTTGTTAGTGCTGACTTGGTAGCGGTTGTTACTGGTAGTTTTAGGATATTAGAAAGAATAAGCATGTTTAAATTGCAAGCATGACACCTGTCTAACAAATGGCAGGCTTTTAGGACTTGGGCGTTAAGAATTTATTATATTATACTAGTTTGTACAATGTATTCAGGGCTACGACTTGTAACATCCTGCACATTTTAAAATCACTCTAATGCTCACTGGATAAACGAATTACTCAAGTTTAAAAGTTATTTTCACTTTTGCAATTTGATTTCATTTTCTTTGGTTATTTTATATTTCTTTTATTTGTCTTTCTATTTTCTTCTTCTTTCTTTACTTCTGAGTTTGTGATAAAGATCTTACTCATTTTGACTTTTGAAATTGCGTTAAAGTAAGAATTCTAAGAGGTTTCATTCCAAGACTGACAATTGAATCTGCAAGGTTGTCAATAGATTCATTGACAATTTTTCAGGATATATACAAAGTTAATGAAAAAATTATTAGATGAAATTGAAATATGAAAGATCATTAAGAGAAATTTATTTTCACCTTTCTAAAATTATGGAACTTTTAATATCCATATTTTTCATATTTCGTATATATAAAAGTATTTTGAAGTCTGGTATTCAACTTTATCCAAAAATAGTAGGTTTAAATGTATATGACTACTTATTGAGTTCGGGAAATATATCCATTTTCTCTTCTTTATTTTAAAGGTTTCAAGTATGTTATGAATGAAAAATTATTCCCAAGTGCACAATCCAAGCACCAAAGGCCATGGATAAGGAATAAGAATAGAAACGTGAACAATGCATATATTTACCTAATTTTATGCTTAAATTAAACTTTTATTTTAAAAAATAAAAATAATAAGGATTAAACTCCTAACCACTTAATCTTAAAATTCTAATATCATATCAAAGATTAACTATCTCAATAACTAAAGCTGTTAGGTGAAGACTCAATATATAACAGTTACAATATAAAAGATGTGTCTACCCAATAAAGGACCAAAATTAATCAAATTGGCAGTATAATTGCACATAACTACCCTTATGACTTCACTTCTCCTCCTGAGATATAAAGCATACTCTAGAAACCATGAGGGTATTTTGTGAGACCTGAGCCTTCCTTCCCCCACGTCTCATTCCAACACGGAATAATTGGTTCAATCACTGGCCCAAAAACTGACACTTACAAAACAGTTACGTGTAAGTTTCCATATATAAAGGACAAAAAATTAATTACGTTATATAATTACAGGTAACCACCCTTATGACTAACATAATGTTTGGTTGGAAGAAAATGGAGGGGAGGGAAAAAGAGGAGAGAGATTATTTTAAATTTTATGTGTTTGGTTTAATTTTTTAGAAGGGAGTGGAGGGGAAGGGAGAGGAACAAAATCCCTTCTAAGCCAATTTTAACTCCTTTCTAAAAGTGGGGAGATTTAGAGGAGAGAGAATATATGTTAAAAAATGGACTAAAATATCTTTAAATTAAATGCTACATTAAATGTTATAATTATGTAAAAAAGTAAATTTATACTTTCCCTCTATTAAAATCTCTCCCTTCCCCTCCTCAAACTAAACATACACAAAATTAAACTCTCTTCCCTCCCCTCCTATTCCCTTCATTAAAATCTCTCCCCTCCCTTCCCCTCCTTTTAACCAAACATACCATAAATGTCTACATATATTACAACTAGAGCAAAGCTGTGAAGCACAGAAAATAATATCAAGCTTCCTAGCACAAAAATGGCCACCATCAAAGCCTCTTACACCGTTGTTCCAAATGAATCTACTCCCAAGGGTCGTTTGTGGCTGTCCGATAGTGACCAAGTCGTGCGTTGGAGTCATACCCCCACTATCTACATTTACAAGGCAAACCCCAACCACGACGCCATTGAGAGAATGAGGGACTCTCTTAGCAAGATTTTAGTACACTACTATCCAGTGGCTGGCCGATTGAGCTGGATAGAAGGTGGCCGACTGGAATTGGATTGTAATGCAAAGGGAGTGACGCTGATCGAAGCTGAATCCACAAAGACATTGGCTGAATATGGAGACTTTTCACCTAAGGAACCCATCAAGGACCTTATTCCCAAGGCTGATTATACTCGATCCTTAGAGGAGCTTCCCTTGCTGTTGGTGCAACTGACCAGATTCCATGGCGTCGACGAAGGCCTTGCCATTGGAGTTGCTTTTTCCCATCCTGTGGTTGATGGGTTTGCTGCTATTCGCTTCATCAACTCATGGGCCAAGATGGCTCGAGGAGGTACTTTAGACCCGGATGAAATGTTTCCATGTTTAGATCGAACAGTACTTAAATCCCCACACCCTCAATCCACACCACGCTTCGACCACCCAGAGTTGAAGCCTTTGCCACTCATACTAGGCAGCTCTGATAGCATGTCAGAGCAAAGGAAAAAGACAACTGCTGCACTATTGAAACTGACATCGGAGCAGGTGGAGAAACTGAAGAAGAATACAAATGATCAATCACGGAAAGAAGGGTCACGACCTTATAGCAGATATGAATCTATTGCTGCTCATATTTGGAGATCTGCATCTAAGGCTCGTCAACTTGATGACCATCAACCCACTCTAGTTCGTTTCAATGCTGATTTTCGCAACAGAATGAATCCACCTCTCCCTCAAAATTATTTTGGGAATGCTTTGGCTCCAACAGTGACACCAATATGTTACGTTGGAGATATCATATCAAACCCATTGAGCCATGCTGCCCAGAAGATAAGGGAAGCAGCTGACCTGCTTACAAATGAGTACATAAATTCACAGCTGAATTTTATTAGGAGTCAGGATAAACTAGATTGCATGAGGGCTTTCTTTTCTGAACGAGAAGAAAGTAGGGATGTCCCGTTTTACGGAAACCCTAACCTTAGTCTTGTAAGCTGGATGAGCATGCCAGTTTATGAAGCAGATTTTGGATGGGGAAAACCTGTGTATTTCGGTACAGCAAATGCGAGTCCATACGACAGGGCAATCATTATTCTAAGCCCGAACAGGGATGGCTCTGTCATCGTATCTATGCAATTTCAAATAGCTCATATGGAACTTTTCAAAAAGTTCTTCTACGAAGATATATGAAATATTTATGACAACACTTATTAGAGATAGAGTTTATCAGGTGTTAGTTACTATAGTTTGTTAGCCTATATAAAGGCTTAGTGTAATCACTTTAAAATCACTTTTACCATTTGTATCATTTTATCTTCTTTGATCAATACACTTTTAGAGTTTTCTCTCCTCTCCTTCCATGGATGCCATGTTTCATAACATGGTATCAGAGCTCTCTTGGTATCCACCATGAGGAGATTTTCCGCTGCAATTCCTCTTTCTTTTCCTTTTTCAATTTCTCTCCTTCTTCCTTTACTCACCAAAATTTTCTCGCCCTTTCTTTTCTATTTTCCTTCTCTATTTTTTTTTCCAGCAATTCATTCTTGAATCTTTTCTCTCAAAAATTCACTCTCTGAAAACAGAGTTCAATTTTTCTTCCCTCTGCACAATAGAATCATCGAAAGTTAAAAGCACCCTGAGAAGATGTCGCAACCGTCCCGAAGGGCGCCGCGATGGGAGAAGGCAACTAAGAATTAATTGTTTGGGAGTCGCCACCAACCGGTTCTTCCATTAAAAATGGAATGGTGCGATTGGACACCTTAAAAAAAATGGTCTGCGTTTAAGAGTTTAGGTTCGGGGGTTGATTACGGGTAGGGAAGGTGTTAGCACCCTACACCGTCCATTATAAGAATGGTTACTTATTTAATCTATTGTTATCTTGTCAAATTAATTAAATTGGTCCTTTATTATTTAAAAAAATGTTATTTATTTTATTTTGACATGTCCCATTCTGTCGGCATATTATCGAAAATGATAAATGACTAAGACAGAGAATGGGTGGCTAAATAGCCATTATTGTATGAAACAAATGTAAGCCCATAACATATTACGTGAAGGTGGTAAATTAAAAATTCATATTTTTAAGAAAATATTTCTAAATAAAATATGAGATTTTTAAATGATTTTTATAAAAGGAAATTTTTAGAAAAAGTGATTTATGAAATGATTTAAAAAAATGAAAATTTTTGGAATGTGAGATTAAATGAAATTTTAATTTACCACCACCACAAAGTTAAGGCTATATTAATTTGTTCACCTTTGTTTTTTTATTTTAAAATATTTTATTTAATTAATTGTGAAAATTAGACCCTGCCAGCGCTCCTAGAAAAATCTAATATTAATAGCCTCAAGAATATTGGGAAGAGTTTAGTTGATCGTCTCTTCGATCCTCTCCCAAATTTTCCATCGTCGGCAAAGTTTAAGGGTTAATTTGATATTTTGACTGAAGTGACAAACATGTAATCATAACAAGAGATTAATGTGTAAAGAAAGATATTTATATTGGAGATCGCCTAAAGCCCCGCCAGCACTTCTGGCAAAACTAAAGAGAAACTCCTCACCTCAGGAAAGTCAAAATGTCGCCGTCACTTCGGCTAATTTTGATTATTCCATCGTCGGAAATCTTAATTTATTATTATTAATTTTTTAAAAAAAAAAAGCGTGAACAAATATCAATATGCTAGTGAAAGCAAGGGTTTATGATGACTTGTTTCTGTTAGTAGAGGAGGAGGGCTCATGGTAGCTGTATTGGAATTTCAGCCATGGATACAAAAGATCTCCACTATTTTATGCAAGAAGCAAAGAATAGAAAAAGATTAAGGCCATACCTTGAGTTGAATTCCTAGATGGAAGGGCAATGGGGAGAGGTTTATTCTATCTTCTCATTCTTTCTCTCTTTTTTGTGTGTATTATCTCACTTTGAGTGTTGTAGCTCTCCTTCTCTCTGTACTTTTTTTCTCTCTTTCTTTTATGTGTTACGGCTCCTCTCTCCCTTCTAGGGCTCCCTAGGGTTTTTCTACCATTAGTTATTTATAGCCTAAATAATTATTCTCATCACCTCAATCAGCTCAATTAATTAGGGTAAATTAGAATAAATTTCTCCTACCAATCAAGATCAATTTGTGCAATCAGAATCAATCAGAATCAATTAATTATTTAAACCCAAAATTACCATTAATAAGGGATTAAATGTATTTATGAATTCAAATTTATTTCCTTATTTTAAATTTCACTGGATCAGTGGAGATTTTTTCCATTTTTGAATGCTAGACCAAAATTATTTTTCTTTTTTTATTTATAAATCATTTTAAAGCAATGGGTTTGGGCTTGGTGAATGGATCAGATCCAAATTTATTGGTACAATGCCCATTGGTGAAAATTAGAATTTCAGGACAAATTTGGGTGTCAACAGCTGCCCCCATTTGCTTCTCCATTTATAAAATAAATGGAAAGCAAATGTGTTGACTCAAATTTGTCCATAAAATTTGTGCCAAGTAAATTGCAATAAGTACAGGGACCCGAGAGGGTAAGTGGCAATGGGTACAGGGACCTTAAAAATAAATAACCGTGGGTATGAGACCCAAAGGTAAATGATCATGGGTACGTGACCAAAAAATACAAATGACGTGGGTACGAGGACCCGAAAAGTAAATATGATGGGTTTGAAGACCCTAAAAATAAATGAAATGGGTATCAGGACTCAAATAAAAAATGCAATGGATATTAGGACCGGGAATATAAATGCAATAGGTATCAGGACCCAGAAAAGAAGATTGTGGGTGAAGAGCCCGAAAATTAAAAGGCAGTGGGTGCAGGACCCTAAAAGAAATTAAAGGGCAACGGGCGCGGAGCACAAAAATTATAGGGCCCAAGAATTGAAAGTGTAATGGGTGCAGGACCCAAAAATTAAAAGGCAAGGGCGCAGGGCCTGAAAATTAAAAGGCAGTGGGTGTTGGACCAAAAAATTAAAAGGCAGTGGGCGCGGGGCCCGAAAATTAAATGGCAGGGGGCGCGGGACCCAAAAATTTAAAGTAATGGGTGCAGGACCCAAAAACTAAAAGGCAGTAGGCGCGGGGCCCGAAATTAAATGACAGTGGGTGCGGGACCCGAAAATTAAAAGGCAATGGGTGCGGGACCCAAGAATTAAAAGGCAGTGGGCGCGGGGCCCAAAATTAAAAGGCAATGGGCGCGGGGCCTGAAAATTAAAAGGCAGTGGGTGCGGGACCCAAAAATTAAAAGACAGTAGGCGCGGGGCCCCAAAATTAAATGACAGCGGGTGCGGGACCCGAAAATTAAAAGGCAGTGGGCGCGGGGCCCGAAAATTAAAAGGCAGTGGGTGCGGGACCCAAAAATTAAAAGGCAGTGGGCGCGGGGCCTGAAAATTAAAAGGCAATGGGTGCGGGACCTAAAAATTAAAAAACAGTGGGCGTGAGGCCCGAAAATTAAATGACAGTGGGTGCGGGACCCGAAAATTAAAATGCAGTGGCGCGGGACCCAAAAATTAAAAGGCAGTGGGTGCGGGACCCAAAATTTAAAAGGCAATGGGCGCAGGGCCTGAAAATTAAAAGGGAGTGGGTGTGGGACCCAAAAACTACAAGGCAGTGGGCGCGGGGCCCGAAAATTAAATGACAGTGGGTGCGAGACCCGAAAATTAAAAGGCAGTGGGTGCGGGGCCCGAAAAATTAAAGGGTAACGGGCGCAGGGCCCAAACATTGAAAGTGCAATGGGTGCAGGACCCAAAATTTTAAAAACAGTGAGCGCGAAGCTCGAAAATTAAATGGCAGTGGGTGCGGGACCCAAAAAAGGTAAAAGCAATGGGCGCGGGGCCCAAAAATGAAATTAGTGGGTACGAGACTCGAAAATTGAAAAGGCAATGGGTGCGGGACCTAAGAATTATAAGCAGTGGGCGCAGGGTCCAAAAATCCAATAACAGTGGGTGCGGGACCCGAAAATGAAAAGGCAATAGGTGCGAGACCCAAAAATTATAAGCAGTGGGCGCAGGGCCCGAAAATGAAATAAGTCAAAACA
Source organism: Styphnolobium japonicum (assembly GCA_023212625.1). NCBI lineage: Eukaryota > Viridiplantae > Streptophyta > Magnoliopsida > Fabales > Fabaceae > Styphnolobium > Styphnolobium japonicum. Next base: position 11,620,296 of record JALBWW010000010.1, read on the forward strand.
GCATGTAAAATTAAACCTCAATTGGTTATGACAAGAAATGTAAATGCGATCTCAGTATGTTAAGATTTGAAAGTATTAGTGAACCTCATAAGGTCAAGTTTGAAAACAATTTTTTCTTAATTAATTGATGAAATGATGCACAATGCAATGCATGCCCCCAACACAGGGATCTGTATGATCAAGTTGAGTAGAAACTCTTTTAAAACATTAGAATGAGTTACCCTTAATTCCACAACCCTTAAGGACTTTCTTCCAAATGGATTCAAGGATGAACAAGAGCAAGACTTGCTGATTAGCTTCACGATTTGTGTATTCAACCTCTGCATTTATGTGCCTTGCTTGAAATGGATTCAAGGATGAACAAGAGCGAGACTTGCTGATTAGCTTCATGATTTGTGTATTCAACCTCTGCATTTATGTGCCTTGCTTGAAATGGATTCAAGGATGAATAAAAGCGAGACTTGCTGATTAACTTCATGATTTGTGTATTCAACCTCTGCATTTATGTGCCTTGCTTGAAATGGTTTCATAAGCACGTTGTTCTTGTGATGATCACATCTCAAGTATAGTGACCCGGTTACCCTTTCTTGTTGAGTAGCAACTCGTCGAGAACTCACAGTGCTCTTCTTGGCCTTTTGAGGTCATCAAAGTAATTCTTAATACACTTCATAGTGTTAATACAAGTTTCACATTTCAGTATATGTTACCATGAAAAATGCATGACAATATGTTGCAAAAAGAAGTGAGATTATTAGAAACGATGAATGAAAAGGATACAAGAAGGGAATCATGACAGGAATTTGTCATTTGAAGGAGAATGGGTTAGAGGAGAAAATGATGAAACGAGAGTTTTTTCTTCCAGTGGTATTCTCTAAAATAATCAATGTTAGTCACCATTGTGTATCATCTTGAACACCACATAATTGGCTTTCATGAATCTGAATTGCCCCATTTTGGTATGTGAGTATTATTGGCTTCCATGAATTCGACTTGCTCCAACTTTAAGGTCTGTGAGCATATCACTCCTCATAATTGATTTCTTGGAATTTGATTTGCCCAAGTTTTAAGATCAGTGAGCAGTTCACTCCTCACAGCTGAATTCTTTGAATTTGATTTGCCCCAATTTTGATGTCTAGGAGCACTATTATCTTCCAAGGATATGATTTACGATAACTTTAAAGTTCTTGCACTTTTTATGATTGACCTTCAGTACATTTTGATTGCCACAACTTTGAAGTTTGTGATCATCGTTGGCTTTCGAGAATCTTAATTGCCATAGTTTTGATGTCTATGAGCACCATTATCTTCTAAGAGTTTATATGCCCCATTTTGTGAACTTCATTGGCGTCCAAGAATTTGATTGCCCCAACTTTGAAGTTTAGCCAGGCTCCTTGTCTTCAAATTATTCGAAAAAATGTCACTTTCGTTGATGGAGTAGGTGTCATCACTTCCTTTGATGCAGCAGGTGTTGTTATCTTATTTTTGTTTGACCCTAACTTTTGCCTAGGTTGCTCTTTTCGAGTTTTCGACCTACCAGGTCATTTAATTTTTTCTTTGCACTCTAATTTTTGCCTAGGCCGCCATTTTTCTAATTTTCGACCTAGCGAGTCATTTTCTTTTTCTTTTGTTGCTTTTTTTCTTTCTTTTTGCTTTTGCTTTTTTATTGGAAAGATGCCTATGTATGACACCGCTGCACATGAGTAGTAAGGCTTGACCATTTTTCTTTGTGAGACTCAAAGCATGCCACCTCTTTATAGCAACAGGGTAGTACCCTATGATTGCCTTTTCACAATTGTCTTTCTTCATTGAGGTACTGATCTTGATTTTTCTTTCTTTCCAATTTTCAATCCTCAAATTAATTGTTTCAATGGCCATTTTATAGGACTGAATATAGCGAACTCCTTAGTAGTTCAATAGAGAACCCCCAATCTGCATCATTGTCTTTGTTAGCACCATTCATGGGGTGATCAAAATCACAACTTGGGTTCATACCATTGTCATGTTCAAGAATACCACTTTCAGACAAGTATTGGTTTATATTGGCACATGTAAGGAATAATGAAGGCAAATTGCATAAAGGCAAAGGAATGAATATAGATGAAGGATAATTTTAGAAAAGAGAGGATGTTTTGAACATTTATCTTTGGAATTGAAAATGCATTTGGTGATAACAATATTGAAATGGAAACAAGTGAGCACATTCTACAAATGTCACCCTACAACCTTGGGCAGAGCCATAGGATTAGTATCAAGAATTACTAATAATGAAACTCTAGAGTTGGAGGAAGCCTCATGAGTTCTCAAATTGCCGAGCTTGATGGCAATGGTACACCAAATTTGCCTTAGATTAGTGAAGGGTAATCTTCAACTGCAAATACTTGAACTAGAAATGCCATCATAGAGCTTCATGAGTCACAGGTGGATACTCACTCAACTGCATTAACCCCAAGATTTCCATGATTAGGCAAAGAATTATGACTTATACTTGGAGTTCCTTGCTCGAAGGTCAACCATTTGGCTTTTATAAGACCTTGCACCTTATTCTTCAAAGTGGTGCATTTTTCAGTAGAATGACCTATAGCTCCCGCATGATAATCGCATCGTGCATTAGAATCATACCACTTTGGGTATGGGGGTTCCATTGGCTTCACAGGGCATAGAGCTACTAAGCCATTATGCAATAGATGAGGTAGCAACTCAGTATAGGACATAGGAATAGGGTCATGTTGAATGAGTTTCTTGTCCTGGTTATTCTGGGTCTTTCTTTGATTAGTATTCAAATTTTGAGTCCAAGATTGAGTGGTTTGGGGAGGCACTGTAGGTGTTTGGTGCTGAAAAGAAGGGGGTGCTTGGTGAGGTTGAGGGTATGAAGCAAGTGAAGTGGCGGCGATGTATGGGTAAGGTGTGTAGGGTGTTTGGGGTGATTGTTGAGGTATTGCGGGTGAATGGATAGGTTCTCCTTGAGTTGGACTTTCCCCATGCCTCTTATCATTTATCATAGCCTGTACCTCACATTCCTTCTTTCCTACCCAAGGTTTCCTTGCACTGGCTGCCCGACTTGAGTTGTCGGCAATCTTTCCACTTCTTATTCCATTTTCTACCCTTTCCCCTATGATGACGATGTCAGAGAAATTTGAAGAGACACTCCCAATCATCCGATCATAAAAGGGTGACTGAAGAGTATCGATGAACATAGCAGTCATCTCCTTATCAGATAATGGCAGCTCCACTTCAGCAGCTATTTCTCTCCATCGTTATGCATATTCTTTGAAAGTTTCTAAAGCTTCCTTCTCCATATTTTACAACTGGAGTCATGTCAATGTTGTACTTGTATTGCCTTAGGAAGGCATCAGCAAGGTCTTTCTGGTATCGAATACGAGCTCGATCAAGGTGGGTATACCAATTCAAGGCTGCCCCAGTTAAACTGTCTTGAAAGAAATGGATAAGCAGCTTGTCATCATGGGCACAAGAAGCCATCTTTCAACAATACATAGTCAAATGATTCTTTGGACATGTGGTTCCCTTGTATTTATCAAAATCTGGCACTTTAAACTTTGGAGGAATCACCACATTAGGAACAAGACAAAGCTCTGCAGCGTCCATGATACCATAATTGTTCACTCCTTCTATAGCTCGTAATCTTTCTTCAAGTACCTCTAGCTTTTCATTGGATTTCAAACTTTCAACTTGCGGCATGAAACAATGGTAAGATTGTTGCGCTGTTGTAAATACGCCACCTCATGGGAGCTAAGGGGAACCTGTTGGTTCAAGATATTCTGCAAGTTGCAGTTTGATGTAGCCAATAACACACTGCCGTCTTGAGGATTGGTTACATGTGGCAGAGGTGTTATCGGAGGTTCTTCATTATTTCTTGTAGGGATTCCATCCATGTCAATCCTCCTTTGCAGAATCTCTAAAACCTTAGTCATTTGATCTTTAAGTTGGTTGACATCACTTCTAAGGTCTTCTTGAGTCCTTTCTTGCTCTAATTCATCCATGATCTTGACTTGGGATCGAGTCCTATAAGGGTGCCGTGGAAGCAGGGTTGCTCTTTATGTGATACCTTTTTTATTTTCACAAGTTAACAAAATTAATGAAATGCAACAAACAAGAACATGATTGTCATCTAGGTTTGTTTACAAAAATGCCATTAGGCCAATTGGATTTGCACAATCTTTCAAATTTATTAGAGAAAAAAAAAGGCCAGTAGTCATTCTAGGAAACAAACCTATAGCCAAATTTATTCAAAAGAATTTAAAAAAAAAAAAAAACAATGAAGAGTGAAAAGGTTCCCTCATGTGTCCTATAAAAGGAGTTCTTTAAGCTTGATGCCCTATCATAGAGGATAAGTTCTATAAACCATGATGGCTCTAGGGTCATTCTAATTAGTGATGGTTTGAGTTCTAGACCCCTATTGGACAGTGGTTCCCAAATTTCCCCTACTGTTGCCAACACTTTGGCTAGCAGGGTCCCCAATCCTCACCCATGACAGGCTACAAATGGAAAGGGTTCAATTTGAGTGAGGGGGTTTCATGTGCTTATGCGGAGACCGTAGGTCTCTCAAAGCAACATTACTTTGCCCTCTATCTAAGCCTACAAGGTAATAAGCCCGGGTGTAGGGCTTGTGTGTGTGAGTGTAGTGCATAGTGTGTGGGAGGGAACATAAAAATAATCTTATTCACAATCCCAAAAGGCATATGAAGCAAACAAATGCAACATGATATGAAGCACATAAAAGATTAAAAAAAAAGGAAGGAATAATAAGGACCAAAACAATTAAAAAGGTAGATAACAAAAGATTAAAACATGGCTTAACCCTCTACAGGTCCCGATTAGGTCGCCAGCTGTCACAACTGTCCCGAAGGGCGCCGCGATGGGAGAAGGCAACTAAGAATTAATTGTTTGGGAGTCGCCACCAACCGGTTCTTCCATTAAAAATGGAATGGTGCGATTGGACACCTTAAAAAAAATGGTCTGCGTTTAAGAGTTTAGGTTCGGGGGTTGATTACGGGTAGGGAAGGTGTTAGCACCCTACACCGTCCATTATAAGAATGGTTACCTATTTAATCTATTGTTATCTTGTCAAATTAATTAAATTGGTCCTTTATTATTTAAAAAAATGTTATTTATTTTATTTTGACATGTCCCATTCTGTCGGCATATTATCGAAAATGATAAATGACTAAGACAGAGAATGGGTGGCTAAATAGCCATTATTGTATGAAACAAATGTAAGCCCATAACATATTACGTGAAGGTGGTAAATTAAAAAATCATATTTTTAAGAAAATATTTCTAAATAAAATATGAGATTTTTAAATGATTTTTATAAAAGGAAATTTTTAGAAAAAGTGATTTATGAAATGATTTTAAAAAAATGAAAATTTTTGGAATGTGAGATTAAATGAAATTTTAATTTACCACCACCACAAAGTTAAGGCTATATTAATTTGTTCACCTTTGTTTTTTTATTTTAAAATATTTTATTTAATTAATTGTGAAAATTAGACCCTGCCAACGCTCTTGGAAAAATCTAATATTAATAGCCTCAAGAATATTGGGAAGAGTTTAGTTGATCGTCTCTTCGATTCTCTCCCAAATTTTCCATCGTCGGCAAAGTTTAAGGGTTAATTTGATATTTGACTGAAGTGACAAACATGTAATCATAACAAGAGATTAATGTGTAAAGAAAGATATTTATATTGGAGATCGCCTAAAGCCCCGCCAGCACTTCTGGCAAAACTAAAGAGAAACTCCTCACCTCAGGAAAGTCAAAATGTCGCCGTCACTTCGGCTAATTTTGATTATTCCATCGTCGGAAATCTTAATTTATTATTATTAATTTTTTTTTTAAAAAAAGCGTGAACAAATATCAATATGCTAGTGAAAGCAAGGGTTTATGATGACTTGTTTCTGTTAGTAGAGGAGGAGGGCTCATGGTAGCTGTATTGGAATTTCAGCCATGGATACAAAAGATCTCCACTATTTTATGCAAGAAGCAAAGAATAGAAAAAGATTAAGGCCATACCTTGAGTTGAATTCCCAGATGGAAGGGCAATGGGGAGAGGTTTATTCTATCTTCTCATTCTTTCTCTCTTTTTTGTGTGTATTATCTCACTTTGAGTGTTGTAGCTCTCCTTCTCTCTGTACTTTCTTTCTCTCTTTCTTTTCTATATTACGGCTCCTCTCTCCCTTCTAGGGCTCCCTAGGGTTTTTCTACCATTAGTTATTTATAGCCTAAATAATTATTCTCATCACCTCAATCAGCTCAATTAATTAGGGTAAATTAGAATAAATTTCTCCTACCAATCAAGATCAATTTGTGCAATCAGAATCAATTAATTATTTAAACCCAAAATTACCATTAATAAGGGATTAAATGTATTTATGAATTCAAATTTATTTCCTTATTTTAAATTTCACTGGATCAGTGGAGATTTTTTCCATTTTTGAATGCTAGACCAAAATTATTTTTCTTTTTTTATTTATAAATCATTTTAAAGCAATGGGTTTGGGCTTGGTGAATGGATCAGATCCAAATTTATTGGTACAATGCCCATTGGTGAAAATTAGAATTTCAGGACAAATTTGGGTGTCAACAGCTGCCCCCATTTGCTTCTCCATTTATAAAATAAATGGAAAGCAAATGTGTTGACTCAAATTTGTCCATAAAATTTGTGCCAAGTAAATTGCAATAAGTACAGGGACCCGAGAGGGTAAGTGGCAATGGGTACAGGGACCTTAAAAATAAATAACCGTGGGTATGAGACCCAAAGGTAAATGATCATGGGTACGTGACCAAAAAATACAAATGACGTGGGTACGAGGACCCGAAAAGTAAATATGATGGGTTTGAAGACCCTAAAAATAAATGAAATGGGTATCAGGACTCAAATAAAAAATGCAATGGATATTAGGACCGGGAATATAAATGCAATAGGTATCAGGACCCAGAAAAGAAGATTGTGGGTGAAGAGCCCGAAAATTAAAAGGCAGTGGGTGCAGGACCCTAAAAGAAATTAAAGGGCAACGGGCGCGGAGCACAAAAATTATAGGGCCCAAGAATTGAAAGTGTAATGGGTGCAGGACCCAAAAATTAAAAGGCAAGGGCGCAGGGCCTGAAAATTAAAAGGCAGTGGGTGTTGGACCAAAAAATTAAAAGGCAGTGGGCGCGGGGCCCGAAAATTTAAAGGCAGTGAGCGCGGGACCCAAAAATTTAAAGTAATGGGTGCAGGACCCAAAAACTAAAAGGCAGTAGGCGCGGGGCCCGAAATTAAATGACAGTGGGTGCGGGACCCGAAAATTAAAAGGCAATGGGTGCGGGACCCAAGAATTAAAAGGAAGTGGGCGCGGGGCCCAAAAATTCAAAGGCAGTGGGCGCGGGGCCTGAAAATTAAAAGGCAGTGGGTGCGGGACCCAAAAATTAAAAGACAGTAGGCGCGGGGCCCCAAAATTAAATGACAGCAGGTGCGGGACCCGAAAATTAAAAGGCAGTGGGCGCGGGGCCCGAAAATTAAAAGGCAGTGGGTGCGGGACCCAAAAATTAAAAGGCAGTGGGCGCGGGGCCTGAAAATTAAAAGGCAATGGGTGCGGGACCTAAAAATTAAAAAACAGTGGGCGTGAGGCCCGAAAATTAAATGACAGTGGGTGCGGGACCCGAAAATTAAAATGCAGTGGCGCGGGACCCAAAAATTAAAAGGCAGTGGGTGCGGGACCCAAAATTTAAAAGGCAATGGGCGCAGGGCCTGAAAATTAAAAGGGAGTGGGTGTGGGACCCAAAAACTACAAGGCAGTGGCGCGGGGGCAAAAATTAAATGACAGTGGGTGCGAGACCCGAAAATTAAAAGGCAGTGGGTGCGGGGCCCGAAAAATTAAAGGGTAACGGGCGCAGGGCCCAAACATTGAAAGTGCAATGGGTGCAGGACCCAAAATTTTAAAAACAGTGAGCGCGAAGCTCGAAAATTAAATGGCAGTGGGTGCGGGACCCAAAAAAGGTAAAAGCAATGGGCGCGGGGCCCAAAAATGAAATTAGTGGGTACGAGACTCGAAAATTGAAAAGGCAATGGGTGCGGGACCTAAGAATTATAAGCAGTGGGCGCAGGGTCCAAAAATCCAATAACAGTGGGTGCGGGACCCGAAAATGAAAAGGCAATAGGTGCGAGACCCAAAAATTATAAGCAGTGGGCGCAGGGCCCGAAAATGAAATAAGTCAAAACAGCATGTAAAATTAAACCTCAATTGGTTATGACAAGAAATGTAAATGCGATCTCAGTATGTTAAGATTTGAAAGTATTAGTGAACCTCATAAGGTCAAGTTTGAAAACAATTTTTTCTTAATTAATTGATGAAATGATGCACAATGCAATGCATGCCCCCAACACAGGGATCTGTATGATCAAGTTGAGTAGAAACTCTTTTAAAACATTAGAATGAGTTACCCTTAATTCCACAACCCTTAAGGACTTTCTTCCAAATGGATTCAAGGATGAACAAGAGCAAGACTTGCTGATTAGCTTCACGATTTGTGTATTCAACCTCTGCATTTATGTGCCTTGCTTGAAATGGATTCAAGGATGAACAAGAGCGAGACTTGCTGATTAGCTTCATGATTTGTGTATTCAACCTCTGCATTTATGTGCCTTGCTTGAAATGGATTCAAGGATGAATAAAAGCGAGACTTGCTGATTAACTTCATGATTTGTGTATTCAACCTCTGCATTTATGTGCCTTGCTTGAAATGGTTTCATAAGCACGTTGTTCTTGTGATGATCACATCTCAAGTATAGTGACCCGGTTACCCTTTCTTGTTGAGTAGCAACTCGTCGAGAACTCACAGTGCTCTTCTTGGCCTTTTGAGGTCATCAAAGTAATTCTTAATACACTTCATAGTGTTAATACAAGTTTCACATTTCAGTATATGTTACCATGAAAAATGCATGACAATATGTTGCAAAAAGAAGTGAGATTATTAGAAACGATGAATGAAAAGGATACAAGAAGGGAATCATGACAGGAATTTGTCATTTGAAGGAGAATGGGTTAGAGGAGAAAATGATGAAACGAGAGTTTTTTCTTCCAGTGGTATTCTCTAAAATAATCAATGTTAGTCACCATTGTGTATCATCTTGAACACCACATAATTGGCTTTCATGAATCTGAATTGCCCCATTTTGGTATGTGAGTATTATTGGCTTCCATGAATTCGACTTGCTCCAACTTTAAGGTGCAGCAGGCATATCACTCCTCATAATTGATTTCTTGGAATTTGATTTGCCCAAGTTTTAAGATCAGTGAGCAGTTCACTCCTCACAGCTGAATTCTTTGAATTTGATTTGCCCCAATTTTGATGTCTAGGAGCACTATTATCTTCCAAGGATATGATTTACGATAACTTTGAAGTTCTTGCACTTTTTATGATTGACCTTCAGTACATTTTGATTGCCACAACTTTGAAGTTTGTGATCATCGTTGGCTTTCGAGAATCTTAATTGCCATAGTTTTGATGTCTATGAGCACCATTATCTTCTAAGAGTTTATATGCCCCATTTTGTGAACTTCATTGGCGTCCAAGAATTTGATTGCCCCAACTTTGAAGTTTAGCCAGGCTCCTTGTCTTCAAATTATTCGAAAAAATGTCACTTTCGTTGATGGAGTAGGTGTCATCACTTCCTTTGATGCAGCAGGTGTTGTTATCTTATTTTTGTTTGACCCTAACTTTTGCCTAGGTTGCTCTTTTCGAGTTTTCGACCTACCAGGTCATTTAATTTTTTCTTTGCACTCTAATTTTTGCCTAGGTCGCCTTTTTTAAATTTTCGACCTAGCGAGTCATTTTCTTTATTTCATCTTTTTTCTTTCTTTTTGCTTTTGCTTTTTTATTGGAAAGATGCCTATGTATGACACCGCTGCACATGAGTAGTAAGGCTTGACCATTTTTCTTTGTGAGACTCAAAGCATGCCACCTCTTTATAGCAACAGGGTAGTACCCTATGATTGCCTTTTCACAATTGTCTTTCTTCATTGAGGTACTGATCTTGATTTTTCTTTCTTTCCAATTTTCAATCCTCAAATTAATTGTTTCAATGGCCATTTTATAGGACTGAATATAGCGAACTCCTTAGTAGTTCAATAGAGAACCCCCAATCCGCATCATTGTCTTTGTTAGCACCATTCATGGGGTGATCAAAATCACAACTTGGGTTCATACCATTGTCATGTTCAAGAATACCACTTTCAGACAAGTATTGGTTTATATTGGCACATGTAAGGAATAATGAAGGCAAATTGCATAAAGGCAAAGGAATGAATATAGATGAAGGATAATTTTAGAAAAGAGAGGATGTTTTGAACATTTATCTTTGGAATTGAAAATGCATTTATTGATAATAATACTGAAATGGAAACATGTGAGCCCATTCTACAAATATCACCCTACAGCCTTGGGCAGAGCCATAGGATTAGTATCAAGAATTACTAATAATGAAGCTCTGGAGTTGGAGAAAGCTTGATGAGTTCTCAATTGCTGAGCTTGATGGCAATGGTACACCAAATTTGCCTTAGATTAGTGAAGGGTAATCTTCAACTGCAAATACTTGAACTAGAAATGCCATCATAGAGCTTCATGAGTCACAGGTGGATACTCACTCAACTGCATTAACCCCAAGATTTCCATGATTAGGCAAAGAATTATGACTTATACTTGGAGTTCCTTGCTCGAAGGTCAACCATTTGGCTTTTATAAGACCTTGCACCTTATTCTTCAAAGTGGTGCATTTTTCAGTAGAATGACCTATAGCTCCCGCATGATAATCGCATCGTGCATTAGAATCATACCACTTTGGGTATGGGGGTTCCATTGGCTTCACAGGGCATAGAGCTACTAAGCCATTATGCAATAGATGAGGTAGCAACTCAGTATAGGACATAGGAATAGGGTCATGTTGAATGAGTTTCTTGTCCTGGTTATTCTGGGTCTTTCTTTGATTAGTATTCAAATTTTGAGTCCAAGATTGAGTGGTTTGGGGAGGCACTGTAGGTGTTTGGTGCTGAAAAGAAGGGGGTGCTTGGTGAGGTTGAGGGTATGAAGCAAGTGAAGTGGCGGCGATGTATGGGTAAGGTGTGTAGGGTGTTTGGGGTGATTGTTGAGGTATTGCGGGTGAATGGATAGGTTCTCCTTGAGTTGGACTTTCCCCATGCCTCTTATCATTTATCATAGCCTGTACCTCACATTCCTTCTTTCCTACCCAAGGTTTCCTTGCACTGGCTGCCCGACTTGAGTTGTCGGCAATCTTTCCACTTCTTATTCCATTTTCTACCCTTTCCCCTATGATGACGATGTCAGAGAAATTTGAAGAGACACTCCCAATCATCCGATCATAAAAGGGTGACTGAAGAGTATCGATGAACATAGCAGTCATCTCCTTATCAGATAATGGCGGCTCCACTTCAGCAGCTATTTCTCTCCATCGTTGTGCATATTCTTTGAAAGTTTATAAAGCTTCCTTCTCCATATTTTGTAACTGGAGACTATCTGGAGCCATGTCAATGTTGTACTTGTATTGCCTTAGGAAGGCATCAGCAAGGTCTTTCCAGTATCGAATACGAGCTCGATCAAGGTGGGTATACCAATTCAAGGCTGCCCTAGTTAAACTGTCTTGAAAGAAATGGATAAGTAGCTTGTCATCATGGGCACAAGAAGCCATCTTTCAACAATACATAGTCAAATGATTCTTTGGACATGTGGTTCCCTTGTATTTATCAAAATCTGGCACTTTAAACTTTGGAGGAATCACCACATTAGGAACAAGACAAAGCTCTGCAGCGTCCATGATACCATAATTGTTCACTCCTTCTATAGCTCGTAATCTTTCTTCAAGTACCTCTAGCTTTTCATTGGATTTCAAACTTTCAACTTGCGGCATGAAACAATGGTAAGATTGTTGCGCTATTGTAAATACGCCACCTCAGGGGAGCTAAGGGGAACCTGTTGGTTCAAGATATTCTGCGAGTTGCAGTTTGATGTAGCCAATAACACACTGCCGTCTTGAGGATTGGTTACATGTGGCAGAGGTGTTATCGGAGGTTCTTCATTATTCCTTGTAGGGATTCCATCCATGTCAATCCTCCTTTGCAGAATCTCTAAAACCTTAGTCATTTGATCTTTAAGTTGGTTGACATCACTTCTAAGGTCTTCTTGAGTCCTTTCTTGCTCTAATTCATCCATGATCCTGACTTGGGATCGAGTCCTATAAGGGTGCCGTGGAAGCAGGGTTGCTCTTTATGTGATACCTTTTTTATTTTCACAAGTTAACAAAATTAATGAAATGCAACAAACAAGAACATGATTGTCATCTAGGTTTGTTTACAAAAATGCCATTAGGCCAATTGGATTTGCACAATCTTTCAAATTTATTAGGGAAAAAAAGGCCAGTAGTCATTCTAGGAAACAAACCTATAGCCAAATTTATTCAAAAGAATTTTTTTAAAAAAGAACAATGAAGAGTGAAAAGGTTCCCTCATGTGTCCTATAAAAGGAGTTCTTTAAGCTTGATGCCCTATCATAGAGGATAAGTTCTATAAACCATGATGGCTCTAGGGTCATTCTAATTAGTGATGGTTTGAGTTCTAGACCCCTATTGGACAGTGGTTCCCAAATTGCCCCTACTGTTGCCAACACTTTGGCTAGCAGGGTCCTCATTCCTCACCCATGACATGCTACAAATGGAAAGGGTTCAATTTGAGTGAGGGGGTTTCATGTGCTTATGCGGAGACCGTAGGTCTCTCAAAGCAACATTACTTTGCCCTCTATCTAAGCCTACAAGGTAATAAGCCCGGGTGTAGGGCTTGTGTGTGTGAGTGTAGTGCATAGTGTGTGGGAGGGAACATAAAAATAATCTTATTCACAATCCCAAAAGGCATATGAAGCAAACAAATGCAACATGATATGAAGCACATAAAAGATTAAAAAAAAGGAAGGAATAATAAGGACCAAAACAATTAAAAAGGTAGATAACAAAAGATTAAAACATGGCTTAACCCTCTACAGGTCCCCAGTGGAGTCGCCAGCTGTCACAACTGTCCCGAAGGGCGCCGCGATGGGAGAAGGCAACTAAGAATTAATTGTTTGGGAGTCGCCACCAACCGGTTCTTCCATTAAAAATGGAATGGTGCGATTGGACACCTTAAAAAAAATGGTCTGCGTTTAAGAGTTTAGGTTCGGGGGTTGATTACGAGTAGGGAAGGTGTTAGCACCCTACACCGTCCATTATAAGAATGGTTACCTATTTAATCTATTGTTATCTTGTCAAATTAATTAAATTGGTCCTTTATTATTTAAAAAAATGTTATTTATTTTATTTTGACATGTCCCATTCTGTCGGCATATTATCGAAAATGATAAATGACTAAGACAGAGAATGGGTGGCTAAATAGCCATTATTGTATGAAACAAATGTAAGCCCATAACATATTACGTGAAGGTGGTAAATTAAAAAATTATATTTTTAAGAAAATATTTCTAAATAAAATATGAGATTTTTAAATGATTTTTATAAAAGGAAATTTTTAGAAAAAGTGATTTATGAAATGATTTTAAAAAAATGAAAATTTTTGGAATGTGAGATTAAATGAAATTTTAATTTACCACCACCACAAAGTTAAGGCTATATTAATTTGTTCACCTTTGTTTTTTTATTTTAAAATATTTTATTTAATTAATTGTGAAAATTAGACCCTGCCAACGCTCTTGGAAAAATCTAATATTAATAGCCTCAAGAATATTGGGAAGAGTTTAGTTGATAGTCTCTTCGATCCTCTCCCAAATTTTCCATCGTCGGCAAAGTTTAAGGGTTAATTTGATATTTGACTGAAGTGACAAACATGTAATCATAACAAGAGATTAATGTGTAAAGAAAGATATTTATATTGGAGATCGCCTAAAGCCCCGCCAGCACTTCTGGCAAAACTAAAGAGAAACTCCTCACCTCAGGAAAGTCAAAATGTCGCCGTCACTTCGGCTAATTTTGATTATTCCATCGTCGGAAATCTTAATTTATTATTATTAATTTTTTTTTTAAAAAAAGCGTGAACAAATATCAATATGCTAGTGAAAGCAAGGGTTTATGATGACTTGTTTCTGTTAGTAGAGGAGGAGGGCTCATGGTAGCTGTATTGGAATTTCAGCCATGGATACAAAAGATCTCCACTATTTTATGCAAGAAGCAAAGAATAGAAAAAGATTAAGGCCATACCTTGAGTTGAATTCCTAGATGGAAGGGCAATGGGGAGAGGTTTATTCTATCTTCTCATTCTTTCTCTCTTTTTTGTGTGTATTATCTCACTTTGAGTGTTGTAGCTCTCCTTCTCTCTGTACTTTTTTTCTCTCTTTCTTTTCTATGTTACGGCTCCTCTCTCCCTTCTAGGGCTCCCTAGGGTTTTTCTACCATTAGTTATTTATAGCCTAAATAATTATTCTCATCACCTCAATCAGCTCAATTAATTAGGGTAAATTAGAATAAATTTCTCCTACCAATCAAGATCAATTTGTGCAATCAGAATCAATTAATTATTTAAACCCAAAATTACCATTAATAAGGGATTAAATGTATTTATGAATTCAAATTTATTTCCTTATTTTAAATTTCACTGGATCAGTGGAGATTTTTTCCATTTTTGAATGCTAGACCAAAATTATTTTTCTTTTTTTATTTATAAATCATTTTAAAGCAATGGGTTTGGGCTTGGTGAATGGATCAGATCCAAATTTATTGGTACAATGCCCATTGGTGAAATTAGAATTTCAGGACAAATTTGGGTGTCAACAGAAGAATTTCAACTTCTCAGATTTGTAGTTTTGCGATTTTTTTCTTCTCTGAACCGCCATGGATGAGAGCTTCCACAACCTCACAGAGGCTCTCTTCCTTCATCCCAAGCCTTGGCCGTCATCTCTGCTGCCACCGTCCGACGAGATTCTGCAGAAGCTGCGCTCCGACGACTCGATCAAGCCAAGACTCAACGTGTTCTACTCCATTCTCAGGCGTGGCCTCGAGGTGGTCGGAGGTGGAGCCTTGCGCCTCCAATCTTGGAACGACTCACAGATTTGAGCTAGTTCTTGTTGAAATCGAGTTGAAGCTTGGACTTGATTTGGTCATAGAGCAAAGCGGTGTTGTTGCTACTTATGTAGGGGCTCTGGCTTCGTCAACCTCTCTCCTCCGCCCTCATTGAACAACTCAACCTTTGTTTTCTGCAGTTCTTCAGATCTGGTTGATCTGAGGCATTGCGATTTCCGTTTTAGATCTCTGTTTCCTTATTTTCTTCGTTTTTTTTCTCTGTTTTCATTCTGCTATTAGGATTGTGATTCAAATCCGATTCAGTTCTTGCTGCTGAGTTGTTGATGGTGCGGTCCACTGGTGCCGTTGTTATGGTTCTGATTCTCCATTCTTGCAGATCAATTGTTGGTTCGGTACTTCAAGTCTTGTCACTGTGTTTTGTGTGCTAGAGTAGAATTTCGTTCAAAGCCTTGGTCTCAGGAAATTATTGGAACAGATGCTGAGTTGTTCTTTTTCTCACTGCTAGACTTCACTGGATGTTAGTTTGTTGTTGATCAGGACTTGGTTATGGATTTTTTGATTGCTCAGCAAGTGTTTGTCGTTCATCCTCTTTGAAGACAGATTCCAGCTTCATTTTTTTGGCTTATTGAAGTCTTTGATCTCATGCACACCAAGTGTTTGGTGATTTACTTCTTTGGTTATTTCATTGTTGTTCAGCCTCTATTGGCTTAATTTGATGGTTCTAGCTTCTACCTTATGGTGGTTAAGCACTGATGTCTATTCTTACTTCTGCCAAGTGGTTAAGCTTTGCTTGCCTATTTGGGATTTGATGATTGTCCTCATATTGGATCTCTTGATTTTGTTGGAGCGAGTGCCGTGGAGACGCTGGAAGAAGTTCGAAGGGGCCCGAAAGTTGGTCGAAGACTTCTAGGAGTTATGCACCTCGGCCGCTGCCACTTTTGTTGTCAAAATTTTTTAGCTGATTTGATTACAGATTGTTCTTTTGTATTTTTTTCATTCGTGATTGTTACTTTTTTACTTGCATCATGTTGTACATCCCAAGCTGGATTTGCTAATTCGCACTTCCAGCTTGCGGGGGGCTATTAGAGATAGAGTTTATCAGGTGTTAGTTACTATAGTTTGTTAGCCTATATAAAGGCTTAGTGTAATCACTTTGAAATCACTTTTACCATTTGTATCATTTTATCTTCTTTGATCAATACACTTTTAGAGTTTTCTCTCCTCTCCTTCCATGGATGCCATGTTTCATAACAACACTCTTGAACTTATTGCATGCAAGTTTCAGTTGTGTTGTGCAACTTTATGTGTTAAATAAATCTACTTAACCTCGTAGAAAAATAAAAGATCGAAGTTGATAGATTTTACTTTTATTTAGTTATGATCTGTTGTATGGCCATTACAAGATTGTATCATGCATGTTTTGTAGCAGAAATTCTATACGAACTATGCTTCATGGGAGTAATGAATAAACAATATTTTGAAGTTATTTTTAAGCGTTCCTAACATCACATCATTATATACCTTAAGAAATCAATCATACAACTACCACAAGCAAATGCATTGAATGATTTATTGATTTTTTCAAATCACCGTATAAATATACATGCTAAAATTCAATGTCATATCTTTCCATTAATGTAATGTTTTCATTAGTGTCCTTTTTTTTAGGTTGCCAGTCGAATTGAATTTTAAATCATTAATAGAGCTATAAAAATAAGTAAAACTCGTGAAGTTAATTAATTTATTCGTTAAAATTATGATTTGAATATTATAAATCTATTTATACATTGAATCATTTATTGATTATTTTAAACAATCGTACAATATATACATGCTAAAATTTAGTGTCATACCTTTTCATTAACGGTGTTCGTAATTTGATCACCTGTTTAACTATGAATTGACCTCTTTTTTTGGTTTCTTCAGAAATTAACTTTTAGATCATTAATAGGACTGTAAAAATGGGAGACACCCTTATTCGTTAAAATTATGAGAATTTAACTTTAATATTATTAATCTATTTGAATTAAAAAATTTTTTTACTTAATCTGTATAGTTGACAGATTAAACGTGTTAAATCAATTTAATTGCGAATTGATCTGTTAACTCACATTTTTTAATGTAATTTTTTTAAATAAATAAAACCTACCAAATTAATATAATTTTTATTACTTTAAAATTGTGCCTCAATATAATATTTAGATATAAGTATTTATTGCTACTATATTTCATAGCAATAATAAATAAACAGTTATTTTAAAATCATTTTAAAGTGTTCCTAACATCACATCATTCTACCTTAAGAAATCAATCATACAACTACCCCTAGCAGCATTGAATGATTTATTGATTTTTTCAAATCACCGTACAAATATACATGCTAAAATTCAATGTCATATCTTTTCATTAATGTAATGTTTTCATTATTGTCCTTTTTTTAAGGTTCCCAGCCGAATTGAATTTTAAATCATTAATAGAGTTATAGAAATAGGTAAAACTCGTGAAAATAATCAATCTATTCGTTAAAATTATGGAGTTTGATTTGAATATTATAAATCTATTTAAACATTGAATGATTTATTGATTATTTTAAATAATCGTACAATATATACACGCTAAAATTTAGTGTCACATCTTTTCATTAACAGTATTTATAATCTATTATATTATATGATTTGATCACCTGTTTAACTATGAATTGTCTTCTTTTTTAAGTTTCTCCAGAAATTGACTTTCAGATCATTAATATGACTGTAAAAATGGGTGACACACATTATGATAATTCATTTATTTCTTAAAATTATGAAAATTTGACTTTAATATTATTGATCTGTTTGAATTAATTTATATTTTACTTAATTTATTTAATTGATGGATTAAACGTATTAAACTAATTTATTTATGAGTTGGCCTATTAATTTATTTTTTTTAATACAATTCTTTTTGATAAAAAAGCATAAGGCCTACCAAATTAATATAATTTTTATTACTTTAAAATTGTGCTTCAATATAATATTTAAATGTATATATTTATTGTTACTATGTTTCATAACAATAATAAATAAACAGTTATTTTAAAATTACTTTGTTCCTAACATCACATCAATCATACAACTACCCCAAGCAAATGCATTGAATGATTTATTGATTTTTTCAAATCACCGTACAAATATACATGCTAAAATTCAATGTCATATCTTTTCATTAATGTAATGTTTTCATTATTGTCCTTTTTTTTAATTTTTAAGGTTCCCAGCCGAATTGAATTTTAAATCATTAATAGAGCTATAGAAATAGGTAAAACTCACGAAGATAATCAATCTATTCGTTAAAATTATGGAGTTTGATTTGAATATTATAAATCTATTTAAACATTGAATGATTTATTGATTATTTTAAATAATCATACAATATATACATGCTAAAATTTAGTGTCACATATTTTCATTAACAGTATTCGTAATCTATTATATTATATGATTTGATCACCTGTTTAACTATGAATTGTCCTTTTTTTTAGTTTCTCCAGATATTGACTTTCAGATCATTAATATGACTGTAAAAATGGGTGATACACATTATGATAATTCATTTATTTCTTAAAATTATGAAAATTTGACTTTAATATTATTGATCTATTTGACTTTAAAATGACTGTAAAAATGGGTGACACACATTATGACAATTCATTTATTTCTTAAAATTATGAAAATTGGACTTTAATATTATTGATCTATTTGAATTAATTTATATTTTACTTAATTTACTTAATTGATGGATTAAACATATTAAATTAGTTTATTTATGAGTTGGCCTATTAATTTATTTTTTTTAATACAATTCTTTTTGATAAAAAAGCATAAGGCCTACCAAATTAATATAATTTTTATTACTTTAAAATTGTGCTTCAATATAATATTTAAATGTATATATTTATTGTTACTATGTTTCATAACAATAATAAATAAACAGTCATTTTAAAATTACTTTTAAGTGTTCCTAACATCACATCAATCATACAACTACTCCAAGCAAATGCATTGAATGATTTATTGATTTTTTCAAATCACCGTACAAATATACATGCTAAAATTCAATGTCATATCTTTTCATTAATGTAATGTTTTCATTATTGTCCTTTTTTTTAAGGTTCCAACCGAATTGAATTTTAAATCATTAATAGAGCTATAGAAATAGGTAAAACTCGTGAAGATAATCAATCTATTCATTAAAATTATGGAGTTTGATTTGAATATTATAAATCTATTTGAACATTGAATGATTTATTGATTATTTTAAATAATCGTACAATATATACACGCTAAAATTTAGTGTCACATCTTTTCATTAACAGTATTCGTAATCTATTATATTATATGATTTGATCACCTGTTTAACTATGAATTATCCTCTTTTTTTAGTTTCTCCAGAAATTAACTTTTAGATCATTAATATGACTATAAAAATGGGTGAGACACATTATGATAATTCATTTATTTCTTAAAATTATGAAAATTTGACTTTAATATTATTAATCTGTTTGAATTAATTTATATTTTACTTAATTTATTTAATTGATGGATTAAACGTATTAAACTAGTTTATTTATGAGTTGGCTTATTAATTTATTTTTTTTAATACAATTCTTTTTGATAAAAAAGCATAAGGCCTACCAAATTAATATAATTTTTATTACTTTAAAATTGTGCTTCAATATAATATTTAAATATATATATTTATTGTTACTATGTTTCATAACAATAATAATAAACAGTCATTTTAAAATCACTTTTAAGTGTTCCTAATATCACATCAATCATACAACTACCCCAAGCAAATGCATTGAATGATTTATTGATTTTTTCAAATCACCGTACAAATATACATGCCAAAATTCAATGTCATATCTTTTCATTAATGTAATGTTTTCATTATTGTCCTTTTTGTTACCAAGTGGCTTCAATAACTCAAGAGGGGGTGAATTGAGTTTTCAAAAACTTTCGCAAGGTTTATTTTAATGATGCTAATTATTTAAAATTAATGGACTTGCAAAGGATAATGACTAAAATTAATGAGCTTTTTAATACAGAAAATATAAGACAAGAATTCACAACATTAAAAACATCAAGCTAGATAAGTTGATAGAATATAACTTATAAGTAAAAGATAAGGGTTGAGAGAATGCAAACAAGATTTATACTGGTTCAATCACTTCTTGTGATCTACGTCCAGTCCTCGAGATCGTCCACCCGAGATTTCAACTATACTTCAAGCTTCTAACTTGGGTGCTTGATAAAAACCCATACAATATAGAGCACTCTTCACTTAGTATGGGATCCTCCACCCTCTATGTGCAAGAGCCTCCCTCAATACAACAAGGAATTTCTCTCCTTCAACTTACACAAGATAATCTAATGGTTTTTGGTAGATTGTAACTCTCACAAGAGCAGATATACAACTTGAAGAACAGATGAGTATATGATCAAATCACTAAGCAAGTTTTTTCAAATAGAAAACAGAGTATGATGAACTGAAGATTAGAAAAAGCTCTTTCAAAATGAATTTCTGATCTTGGGTGTGTTTGAAACTTAATTTAGATGAGCTATAAATAGCTCTTATAAGTTTTTGATCCGTTGGGTAGTAGGTAAGTATTAAAACAATATTCAATCTAGCTGTTGGAAAAGTTTCTGGAGCGTGTGTAGTCGACTACACAACTGCTGTAGTCGACTACCATGCCTTTCTGACTTTTAAAAACATGAGAGTTTATTATTAAAAGAATGCATGTAGTCGACTACATTTACAAGGTAGTCGACTACCATAACTCTCGGACTCTTTTTAAAAGCAAGGCAACTGAGATATATTATCAAAAATAATATGTAGTCGATTACATGTCTCCTCTGGTTTATGCACTTTTTAAAAATGAACAATTTTTTAAAACGATGTAGTCGACTACAATAACTTTGGTAGTCGACTACAAATGTCCTCGGGTTAACATGTATTTATCAAAAGTATTTTTAACATCATTGTAGTCGACTACCTTAGCATTGTAGTCGACTACAAGCATCCTCGGGACATTTATAAATGACAGGCATTTCAAGGTTTTGCCTATTTGTAGTCGACTACAATACCTGTGTAGTCGACTACAAGTTTGTTCTGACTTTTGGAAAACGTTGTAAACTTAACATTTTCTAGCTGTGTAGTCGACTACATCAACCTTGTAGTCGACTACAAGTAACTTAAAAACTCATTTTTGATAAGTTAAAAAATCTTTCTTTCCAAAGCATTTTTAAAGATAACTATCTTTTTATCAAACCTTATTTTAGGAATAGTTTTGTAAGATTAAAAATTAAAATGCTTGCTAGGTGATTTAAGCAATTAATTACTCTTACAATGATAAGTAAAAGCCTATAAGTCTTGAGTACTCCTTGTGAACTTGTTCTTGTCTTCTTGGTGCGGAATCATTTGTTTGGTTATCATCAAAATTCTATATGACAAATGTTGTTCACACTTTTTTTTTAGGTTCCCAGCCGAATTGAATTTTAAATCATTAATAGAGCTATAAAAATAGGTAAAGCTGGTGAAGATAATCAATCTATTCGTAAAAATTATGGAGTTTGATTTGAATATTATAAATCTATTTAAACATTGAATGATTTATTGATTATTTTAAATAATCGTACAATATATACACGCTAAAATTTAGTGTCACATCTTTTCATTAACAGTATTCGTAATCTATTATATTATATGATTTGATCACCTGTTTAACCATGAATTGTCCTCTTTTTTTAGTTTTTCCAGAAATTGACTTTTAGATCATTAATATGACTGTAAAAATGGGTGACACACATTATGATAATTCATTTATTTCTTAAAATTATGGGAATTTAACTTTAATATTATTGATTTGTTTGAATTAATTTATTTTTTACTTAATTCGTTTAATTGATGAATTAAACGTATTAAACCAACTTATTCGCGAGTTGGCCTATTAACTTATTTTTTTTAATGCAATTTTTTTCAATAAAGAAGCATAAGACTTACCAAATCAATATATTTTTATTACTTTAAAATTGTGCTTCAATATAATATTTAAATATATGTATTTATTGCTACTATGCTTCATAACAATAATAAATAAACAGTCATTTTAAAATCACTTTTAAGTGTTCCTAACATCACATCATTCTACCTTAAGAAATCAATCATACAACTACCACAAGCAAATGCATTAAATGATTTATTGATTTTTTTAAACAACCTACAAATATACATGCTAAAATTCAATGTCACATCTTTTCATTAATGTAATGTTAGTAATCTATTATATGATATGATTTGATCACCTCTTTAACTATGAATTGTCCTTTTCTTTGAGTTCTTTGGTCAAATTGTTCTTTAGATCATTAATAAGACTGTAAAAATGGGTGAAACTCTTTAAGTCAATCTATTTATCCGTTAAAATTATGTGAGCTTGACTTCAATATTATTGACTCGTTTAAATCAATTCATTTTTTAGTGAGCTTGTTTAGCCCACGGGTTAAATGGTTCAAACCTGTTTATTCGCAAGTTGGCCTATTAACCCGCATTTTTTTTTGCAATTTTTTTAGATAAGGAGGCATAAGGCTTGCCAAACCAATATAATTTTTACTACTTTGAAGCTATCCTTCAATATAATATTTGGATGTATACATTTATTGTTGTTGTATGTGTTGTCATTTTGTTATGTTGATACTTTGCTATATTACTAATGAAATAAACAGATGAAACACAAGAAGGGGATTTGAATTGTGTTTCTTAACCTTTTTGAAATTTTTTTCGTAAAACCGTACTTGGAATAAAAGATTCGCAAGATTGTAAAAGAAAATGGACGAAACGTAAAACTCTTTACAGTCTGTTGGACGCAACTTAAAGACTTATGTTTTCAGAAAATATTTGTTAAGAGCAACAATGGCAATCCCTAAATGTTAGTTGAAAAGTTAAAATAACACAAGGAAAGGGGAGAAAAAGTTACACCAGATATTTATATTGGTTCACTCTCACAACCCGCGAGCTACGTCAAATTCCTTCTACTTGAAGGATTTGCCATTAATCTTTCTCAGATTACAAGAATTCTTCTCAACACCTCTTCAGACTATAACTAAGTATTCTAAACCTCTTCAGGTTCTAACAACAAGTATTCTTTTAAAGACAAGCTTCTTCAAGCTCAACAACCAGAGTAATAAAGAGTGTTTACAACACTTGAGGTTAACTCACGATGTGTGAGGATAAACAATAAGCTCAAGTAAAAATTCTATACAAAGTAAAATGAAAGTATATGAATCAGAGTGAATTTTTTGCTTTGAATATTTTCTCTTGTTCTCTTGATCTCTCTTGCTATTTCATTTTTGTTTATTCTTCGAAAACTTTGGTATATATAGGCTTGT
This sequence comes from Styphnolobium japonicum, assembly GCA_023212625.1. Taxonomy (NCBI): domain Eukaryota; kingdom Viridiplantae; phylum Streptophyta; class Magnoliopsida; order Fabales; family Fabaceae; genus Styphnolobium; species Styphnolobium japonicum. The sequence continues at coordinate 11,643,787 of JALBWW010000010.1, forward strand.
GAGCTTTGAACAGTCTTTAAGAGCTCCTTCATCCAACGACAATATTTATTAGCGTTTTGAGTAGCATTAAATGCACAATGCTGATAATATGTTGATCTTCTTCTAAAAAATGGCTTTGATTATCAACGTTTGCGAGAAATTTGATATCTTAATTCTGACTCTTCTGAGCAAGCCGAAAGTTTTTTATTTGTTGGTCTTTGTAGTTATTAGATGTGTTAGCTCCAACGTACAAAGTTAAACTTCGAAAGTCACGTTTGTGTCAGAGATCTCATTAGCAATTAATGCACTTTGTTTTGCTTATCTTTGAATTGTTTGGACGAATTCTTTTGAGAAACAATCAACAGAGACAAAACAACATACGATCCAATATAATAAACACTTCATATTTTATTGGACGCACATAGTGAAATAGAGATTTTGTCTTTATAAAACTTGTTTTTAGTCCAAAGGTACTTATAAGCCATTTATTCAAAATATACAACTTGGACTTTTTCGTTTAGATCGAAATAGCATAGGTTTATTCAAAATGTATTTGTTCATTTTAATTTAATATTTATTATTATCTTTAAAACTCTAAGGAGTTCAATTTCATTGAACAATTTTGGTTTTAATATCAGATATTTGAATTCTTCTTTAGTTCCAACAGCTAATGTGTTGTTGAGTCGTTGATTATTAACTATATTTTCATTTATTAAAAGACCTCTAAGTCTCTATATACTTATAACTTACTTTAAAATTATTGGATGAATTTATTTAAGAAATTAAAGTTTTAAACAATTTTTTTTGTTACAAAACGGAAAGTCCGTTTGGCCTCGTAAGTTGACTTTATATGAGTAGGAGTGACATTTTGCCACACCGTTTAAATTAACACATTTATGGCCAAACCCACTTAAGCCTCATCTGCGGGGGCTTCAATGGATGGAACAACCCATTTAACACCCGTAATAATTAATTCACTACAAAAAGTTTAGCGACATCTATCATATCCCTAGCTAATATATTGATTTAGCAACGAAATTTGCAAGGACCAAGTTGTTCGATGCGGGCAAAAAAAAAAACTATAATTTTAGTGACGGATTAGCGAGGGACGTATCTATAGCTACACTTTGTGATGGGCTACGAAGCATTTTTTTTCTTTTTTACCTGAGCGTTGCTAATCTCAGTTTCTCTTTCGACAGAAGACGCTCAACGTCAGTCTCTCTCTCTCTCCATCGGCTGAGGCATCATCTAAACCTCAGTCTTCAAAACGGTATAAGTTATGTTTAGATCAAATTATCCTCTAACTTGATTATAAGCCATCCTGGACTAAGTTTATTGTAGGCTAAAATATTCCCAAAATTGAGTGCAAGTTCTCTCATACTCAATCAGAACTTTTGTTCAGACTATAGTATTCCAAGGCTCGACTGGTTTCTTTTAAGCCTGAACTCAGTTATAAATTGCTTTTAAGCCAAAATATTAGCAGCTGACTTGGGGTATAAGTCGGGTTAAGATCAAAGTATCTGAGTGATATTGACTGGGTAGGCTTTATGCTTCCTTATCTAAAATAATGGCAATAGAAAAAAAATTACTGCACGTGAACTGGCTCTGTGGATAAACTGGTTGTGCCCATGTGGGATAAATAGAACGAATAAAAAATTAATTAATTTAAATAGGTCAATAATATTGAAGTCAATCTCACATAATTTTAATGAATAAACAGGGTGACTTAATGAGTTTTATCCATTTTTAGAGATTTATTAATGATGTAAAAATCAATTTCATTGGGGAACCAGAAAAAAAAAGGCCACTTCATAGTTAAACAGGTGATCAAATCATATCATATAAGAGATTACTAACATTATATTAATGAAAAAAAGTGACATTAAAGTTTAGCATGTATATTTGTACGGTTGTTTGAAAAAAATTAATAAATCATTCAATGCATTTGCTTGTGCTAGTTGTATGATTGATTTTTTAAATATTGTTTGGATGGAGGAGTTTGGAAGGGAAGGGAGGGGAATGATAATTTTTTATTTTAAATTTATATTCTCTTTATTTGATAATTTTTTAAAATGAGATCAATAAAATGAAAGATTATCATATAACCTTCTAATCATACATTTTTCATTTTTATAAACATTTTATAATTATCTCAATTTAGAAATGAAAGATTTCCCCTTCCCTCATTTTTCTTCCAAACTCCTCCAATCCAAACATACCCTTAAAGTCCAATGATGTGGTGTTAGGAATGCTTAAAAATGATTTCAAAATGATTGTTGATTCATTATTGCTATGAAACATAGTGGTAACAAATGTATATATTTAAATATTATATTCAAGCATAACTTTAAAGTAGTAAAAATCAAGGGCAGGTCAAGAGTAAGGTATGTGAAGCTCTTACTTTAGGCTTTATTATTTTATAAGTTCCATAATTTTAAATTTAATTTATTATTATTGTAAAATTTTTACATTATCATAGAAAATATATATTAATATATTATTAAAAGAGTTTAACTCCTAAATAGTTGCTGTAATAATTAAATTTTTTAAATAATTTGACAATATGAATGACAATGTAAATAAATTTTACACGATTAAAATTTCATTCTTAACAAAATACCAATATAATTTTTCACTTTTCTAATTAAGTGTACGTATAGTAAGTCTTTATTTTATCTTGCTTCTCATATTCCAATTAATTCTCAATTATTTCTCTCATTTCTAAAATATATATTTAAAATATGTAAAAGTCAAGAAAATTAATAAAAATGCTCACAATCCTATCACTTCCCTAATTACATGCCTAGTAAATCATTATTTTTTTCTCATTTCCTCTACAACAATCTCTATTACTTCTATTTCACTATAAAAAGTTGAAATTAGTAGACAATAATAATTTTAAAGAATATTGTCTTAATCTTGAATTGTCCTTAAAATATAATAACTACTCAGATATTGATGGTTTAAATTTATGTTCAAAGTTAAATTTTTTTTGAAAGAAATTATACATATGAAAAATATCAGTCAAATCAATATTGAATCATATAAAAAAACTCAATTAAGTGTTGCTACGATAGAAAGAAATTTTAAAAAAATAAAATTAATAAAATTTTATTTAAAATTAACAATGTCTCAAGAAAGATTAAATAAATTATCTATATTATCAATTAAAAAATAAATATTAGAAGAACTTGATTATAAAAGTTTAATTAGGAATTTTACATCTCAAAGATAGAAGAATAAAATTTTAATAAAAAAATTTCAATGAATTTTTAATTAAAAAAAGCCTCATTTTGATAATAAGCTTTAGGCTTTTATGCCCGTTAAGCCTCTCCTAGTAAAAATTATATTAGCTTGGCAAGCCTTATGCCGCCTTGTCTAAAAAATTGAAAAAGAGAAGTTAACAGGTCAACTTGTAAATAAATGAATTTGACTTGTTTAATTCACATCAAATAAAATATAAATTGATTTAAATGAGATAATAATATTAAAGTTAAACTCACATAATTTTAACGAATAAACAAATTAATTTAATGTGTTTCATTCATTTCAAAAAAAAAAAAAGACAATTCATTATTAACGAAGTGATGAAATCATATCATATTACTAACATTATATTAATGAAAAGATGTGACATTGAGTTTTAGCTTACATATTTGTACGGTTGATTAAAAAAGTGAATAAATCATTGCATTTGCTGTATGGTTGATTTCTTAAAGTCCAATGATTTGATGTTTGGCAGGCTTAAAAATTATTTCAAAATGATTGTTTTTCATTACTGCTATGAATTATAATAATAACAAATACATATATTTAAATATTATATTAAAGCATAATTTTAAATTAATAAAAAAATTGACTCATTAAGCTTTATCCTTCCTTATCTAAAAAATTGCAACAGAAATTTTTTTACTACAAGTGAGCTCTGTGGATAAACGGATTGTGTCCATTTAACTTGTGGATAAACAGAATGAATAAATATAAAATTAATTTAAATAGATCAATAATATTAAAGTTAATTTCACATAATTTTAAGGATAAACATGGTGACTTGGTGTGTTTTATTCATTTTTAGAGCTTTATTAATGATTTAAAAATCAATTTAATTAGAAACCAAAAAAAAAGGACACTTCATAATTAAACAGGTGATCCAATCATATCATGTAATAGATTATTAACATTATATTAATGAAAAAAAGTGACTTTGAATTTTAGCATGGTTGCTTTAAAAAAATCAATAAATCATTCATTGCATTTGCTTGTGCTAGTTGTAAGATTGATTTCTTAAAGTCCAATGATGTGATGTTAGGAACGCTTAAAAATGATTTCAAAATGACTGTTGATTCATTATTGCAGTGAAACATAGCAGGAACAAATGTATATATTTAAATATTATGTTAAAGCATAACTTTAAAGTAGCAAAAATAACTTTAAAGTAGCAAAAATAAAGGGCGGCTCAAGAGTAAGGCATCAAAAGCTCTTACTTTAGGCTTTATTATTTTATAAGTTTCATAATTTTAAATTTGATTTATTATTATTGTAAAATTTTTATCCTATCGTAAAATATATGTTAATATATTATTAAATGAGCTTAACATTTTAAGTAATTGTTGTAATAGTTAAATTTTTTTAATGATTTAACAATATAAATAAAATTTACACAATTAAAATTACATTCTTAATAAAATATTAATATATTAATAAACGAGTTTGACTTGTTTAACCTGTAAACTAAACAAATCAAGTAAAATATGAATTGATTTCAATGAGTTAATAATATTAAAGTTAGACTCGCATAATTTTAACAAATATTAATCTGACTGATTTAACAAATTTCACCCATTTTTAGAACCTTATTAATAATCTAAAAATCAGTTCGACTGACGAACCAAAAAAAAAGGATCATTCATTGTTAAACAGATGATCAAATCATATCTTATAATAGATTACTATATTATATTAATGAAAAGATGTGACATTGAATTTTAGCATGTATATTTGTACTGTTGTTTAAAAAAATCTATAAATCATTCAATGCATTTGCTTGTGCTAGTTGTATGATTGATTTCTTAAAGTCATGTGATGTTTGGAAAGCTTAAAAATGATTTCAAAATGACTGTTTATTCACTATTCCTATGTAGCATAGTTCACATTGAATTTCTGCTACAAAAACATGCATGATAAATCTTGTAATGGCCATACAACAAACAGATCATAACTAAATAAAAGTAAAATCTATCATCTTCGATCTTTTATTTTCCTACGAGGTTAACTACATTTATTTAACACATAAAGTTGCACATCACAACTAAAACTTGCATGCAACAAGTTTAAGAGTGTTGTCATAAATATTTCATATATCTTCGTAGAAGAACTTTTTGAAAAGTTCCATATGAGCTATTTGAAATTGCATAGATACGATGATAGAGCCATCCCTGTTCGGGCTTAGAATAATGATTGCTCTTTCGTATTGATTCGCACTTCCAGTACCGAAATACACGGGTTTTCCCCATCCAAAATCTGCTTCATAAACTGGCATGCTCATCCAACTTACAAGACAAAGGTTAGGGTTCCCGTAAAACGGGGCATCCCTACTTTCTTCTCGTTCAGAAACGAAACCCCTCATGCAATCTAGTTTATCCTGACACCTAATAAAATTCAGCTGTGAATTTATGTATTCATTTGTAAGCAGGTCAACTGCTTCCCTTATCTTCTGGGCAGCATAGCTCAATGGGTTTGATATGATATCTCCAACGTAACATATTGGTGTCACTGTCGAAGCCAAAGCATTCCCAAAATAATTTTGAGGGAGAGGTGGATTCAGTCTGTTTCGAAAATCAGCACTGAAACGAACTAGAGTGGGTTGATGGTCATCAAGTTGACGAGCCTTAGATGCAGATCTCCAAATATGAGCAGCAATAGATTCATATCTGCTATAAGGTCGTGACCCTTCTTTCCGTGATTCATCATTGGTCTTCTTCTTCAGTTTCTCCACCTGCTCCGATGTCAGTTTCAATAGTGCAGCAGTTGTCTTTTTCCTTTGCTCTGTCATACTATCAGATCTGCCTAGTATGAGTGGCAAAGGCTTCAACTCTGGGTGGTCGAAGCGTGGTGTGGATTGAGGGTGTGGGGATTTAAGTACTGTTCGATCTAAACATGGAAACATTTCATCCGGGTCTAAAGTATCTCCTCGAGCCATCTTGGCCCATGAGTTGATGAAGCGAATAGCAGCAAACCCATCAACCACAGGATGGGAAAAAGCAACTCCAATGGCAAGGCCTTCGTCGACGCCATGGAATCTGGTCAGTTGCACCAACAGCAAGGGAAGCTCCTCTAAGGGCCGAGTATAATCAGCCTTGGGAGTAAGGTCCTTGATGGATTCCTTAGGTGAAAAGTCTCCATATTCAGCCAATGTCTTTGTGGATTCAGCTTCGATCAACGTCACTCCCTTTGCATTACAATCCAATTCCAGTCGGCCACCTTCTATCCAGTTCAATCGGCCAGCTACTGGATAGTAGTGTACTAAAATCTTGCTAAGAGAGTCTCTCATTCTCTCTATGGCGTCGTGGTTGTGGTTTGCCTTGTAAATGTAGATAGTGGAGGTATGAGTCCAACGCATGACTTGGTCACTATCGGACAGCCACAAACGACCCTTGGGAGTAGATTCATTTGGAACAACGGTGTAAGAAGCTTTGATGGTGGCCATTTTTGTGCTAGTAAGCTTCATATTATTTTCTGTGCTTCACAGCTTTGCTCTACGTTGTTGTAATATATGTTAGTCATAAGGGTAGTTACCTGTAATTATATGACGTAATATTTTTTTTTTGTCCTTTATATATATGAAAACTTACACCTAACTGTTTTGTAAGTGTTAGTTTTTGGGCCAGTGATTGAACCAATTATTCCGTGTTGGAATGAGACGTGGGGGAAGGAAGGCTCAGATCTCTTGGTCTTTAAATATTAAGCAATATTAATATTAAGCGATATTGAAGTCACAGCAGCGACAGACAACCTCACAGCTCCCAGAAAAGGACGGCAATCTGCAGCTACAATAGCCCACTGTGCCTGGCTGGCCCTGGCTCCATTAAAGTGCCATATAAATCATAGAAGAATTACTTTAATTAAGTCATAGTTAAATATCAAATAAATATTATAATTGATATTTTATTTTTATTAATATATTATACAAAAAAAAACTGGTTATCAGATCACGTTGGTTTAAGCACGTGGTAAATATTTGGGTCCATTAAGCATGTGGTCAGAAGTTTGATTTCTGACCCATATGTATGGAAAAACATTTGTTGAGAGAGACCAACCCCTTAAATAGATTTCAGTACCTCGAGAGATTAGTCATCGCAGTTACACGCAAGGGATACCTTGAAAAAAAAATCACGTTCGTTTAATAAAATAATATAACTTTTTTTTCATAATTAAATTTATGATCAAAATACTATCTACAAATAAAATATTTAAAATTTTATACTTAATTATAATAGACTTAGAGTATGTTTGGGAAAAATTAATTCTTTCCCAAAACAACTTTTTTTATATAAAAAATGTTGTTTTATATAAAATCTATCTTGTTTGTTTAAAGCGTATAAAATTGGTTATAAGTTAAGATTATTTTTTATAACTAAAAACAGATTTTTAAAAAAAGCTGTTATTTTAAACATTTAATTATTTAATTTCAGATTATTTCAAAAGTTTTAAGAGAGAAATACTTATTTGCCCTTAATCAAATAACTTTTTCAATTATTTCATACATCTTTTGGTAATTTAATATATAAAAGTAATTTTTTCTATACAATCTAAACAAAATTCTTTATCATAAAATTGATTATGAATTAACATATCCAAACATAAATTAATTTTTTCATAATCGATTTTCTTGAAAATCAATTATACACATAATCATTTTTTCACAGCTAATTCAAACACACACTCAGTATGATAAAGATTGTCTAAAAAAAGAGAGGAATTTGCTTTGTAATCTAGTTATCACGTTTAATTTGTTTAAACAAAGATTATACTTTATTATTATTTTTTTGTGAAAACTTTATTATTTTATTTTTGATGGACAATAGTTATTTTAATATAAATGGTCATAGACTGATATCTTTTATAAAGTTAAATTTTATTAAAGCTTAACTAAAATTAATTTTATTTTAAATTTAACAGTCTATTAGAAGCTGCAAATCCTTTTAAACTTGGCCCGTGCATCGCAAGAATGGGGCTAATGGATTTGGCAAGACTATTTTATTTTAATTTATTCAATTATGTTTACTTTTATACAATAATTTGTGTGATGTGATATTTTTGTTAATAAACAACATAAGTTATTAATACATTATTGGCCCTGCATCATCCAATTAAAGTGTAGTTTTTCTAAATGTATTAAATCGATGTGGAGTGTTTTCTTAATACCGTCTTAAGATATACAAACTTATTTTAATTGATAAGAAATTTAGTTAAAAAATACATTTGCCTTATAATCAAAAGAAAGTAAATTAGTTTTCTTTCGTTTATTATGTAGACATATTCAATATTATGAAAACATACGTACACAAAATTATTTTTTATTTATAAGAAATTGTTATAAATAATTTCAAATGTTGCCAAGCCTAACCAATTCGATAATTGAGCTGTTAGGTGATGGATGCTTAATATTCAAATATCATTCATATTCTTATTCATTCTTACATAATGAGAAAATAGAGAAGAATATGTACATTGGCTCCAACTAAATTAAAATTTCATTGTGATGCAAACCATTTGAATTGAAGGTTTAAACACAAAATGAATGTGCTTCTTCTCTTTAATCAATACATAAGATTGAACAAGAATAAAAATTATGTTTTAGAAAATATGCATAAACTAATCGTCTAATTAACAAATTTGTTGGGCTATATGTTGGAACTCTAGGGTTTAGGTAGAGATAAGAAAAAAAAGAGACCCAAGGCGACTAACAATATTACTGAATATATGATTGATAGTTGTGTATAATACACTAAGCTAATGCTCCTATTTATACTATTATAATTAGGTCAAGTACTAACATTACTAGTATAAGTCCAACCTCATTTACAATAAGGCTAACAACCTTAATATTCTAACACTTTCCCTCAATAGTACAAGTAACAAACCCACAAACATAAGACAAATAACATAACCCATCTAGTACTCCCCCTGAATCACAAAACATTAGCAATGTCCTTAGCAGATAGCTCCTAGAAGTCTTATTCCTTTCTCCTCAGTGGCCCCCTCGATTTTCTTCCAGCTTCTCCTTAGCACACGTCCCATGCAAACAACACAGTTTTTGATGTCTTCAACCACTCTCCTTAGTGGCCCCTTCAACCTCCAAATTGGTCTCCAAACACTAGGTCAGTCTCATACTACCAAGTAACACAAATAAGGCCTTTACTAGTTCCCAAATTATTTTCCACGAACCATTGACATCAAAATAGACTTCAATCAGAAAATCAACCTCCAATCATCCAAACTAGACCTTCTGCTACTCACAAAAGCATTTGTAGCCTCCATCACTAGATCAACAACACAACACCATGTTTGGACCTCATCAGGCCAAGGCAAAACCCAACGACAAGGGAAACAAAATCTGAACCACCTCAGATTAACATCAGAAATAAAAAAATATGTGCACCTTCAGGCACATAACAGCACAGGTGCTCCATTCCTTATACTCAGCCTCCTGCAGCCATATTGCCAAAATCAGAGGAGTAGAATCATTGCCACATCTCACTAGAATCACTCCTATTAGAAGAGAAAACCAAGATTCATATGTAACAACAACTAGCACCTAGAAGAAGAAGAAGCTTTTTGTGGTTGCATGCATCGGAAAAGAAAGTACACAACATACAAAATGTAGAACAGCATCCCAATGTTGCATACCAAAAGACAGAAGATAAAGAAAAGAAACTCAACACAGGTAGATAGTGAACCATCCAAATACAACATAAAGAAGAAGGAAATATTGAAGACCTGAAGAAACAACATCAACAAAAGAACAAGAGAAGGCAATTGATAGAAGATGCTCATCAGAAAATGTCAAGACAACAAAAGGAAATGTCATCATAATTCATCACTGGAATAGTCACCATCTACCACAAAAGTTGCCGAATTCACCTCTGGCCAACTCATAACTCACCATAATCACAACAAGAAGAATCAAATGAAGGAAGGGAGGCAATTTAGAACCTAAATATCCCCCTAAAACAGGACTTGCAGGAGAACTCATCGAAGCACTCGTCAAAATCAGCATTCATAGTCATATAGGTTGCTGGTCATTCCACCAGTTAGCACAAAACCACCATCGGCCACTCCACCTACCAACTTCAAAACAGAGATTGTTAGTCATATATGGGTGGGTCACTTATCATAAATGGGTAGCTCACTTTCGGTGCATTAATTTTTGACAAGTGAGAAATGTTGAAGCTAACCATGTACCAGCTAAGGAATTCAGCTTCTATAAATAGAAGCTCACGAATGAAAGAAAAGACATAAAAAAAAAGAGTCTCAAAGGCCAAAGAGAAATAAGAAAAGCTTAGAGAGAAAAGCTTTAGTTTCTAGGTGTAATTGGGTTGTGGTGTTGTGAGATGATATGCGTGATTTGTAAACACTTTATGTATTTCCCTTTTCAGTAAAAGATATGCAGCAGCTCGGAGACGTAAGCATAATTAACCGAATTCCGTTATTAATTTGTGTGTGTGTGTTATTATTCCGCGTTTATTTTACTCTTCCACAAATCTAATGATAGGGAAATTTTGCTTAATTTCCCAACAATTGGCATCCGAGCCCTTGGTTATTAGGGTAAAATATTCTCTTAAAAAATCTTAATATACTCTGTGGTTGCAGCAGCGTCTGATCTTCCACATCAGATAAGATATATCCTTGAGTTATTGGTCAAAGTGCCGGTTCTGAAAAAAAGTGTATGTAGTATGAAAGTGCATGTCTAGGAAAGGTTCTATTTATGAAAGATTTTATATTTAAGCGTGTCTATTGTGACCTACTTCTCTTTCCTGGTGTACTGTTTATACTACAGGCACTATTTTGGTATACGAAAATACTATTCACGTATACAGTACTATTCACATGTGAATTAGTGAGATTCGAGTGGGAGCAATGGTTCTAGATAAAGGAAAGGTGAAAATTGAGAAGTTCAATGGTGCGAACTTTGGCTTTTGGAAGATGCAGATTGAAGATTATTTGTATTAAAAAAAAGTTATATCAACCTCTCAAAGAAAAGAAACCAAAGGGTATGAAGGATGATGACTGGATTTTTCTCGACAGACAAGCCCTTAGAGTTATTCGATTGACGTTGTCCCTTAATGTTGCTTTCAACATTGCAAAAGAAAAGACCACAGTGAGTCTTATGGCGGGTCTTTCCAGCATGTATGAAAAGCTGTCAACCTCAAACAAAGTTCACTTGATGAGGTGTTATTCAATTTGCGGATGATGGAAGGCACATCGGTAGCTCAACATCTCAATGAACTCAATACAGTTACAACCTAGTTGAGTTCAGTAGAAATTGAATTTGATGAAGAAGTGCGAGCATTAATACTTCTATCTTCTCTTCCAGAAAGTTGGGATGCTACTGTCACGGCAGTGAGTAGCTCAATAGGAAGTAATAAGCTGAAATTTAATCATGTCCATGATTTGGTTCTCAGTGAAGAGATTTGACAGAGAGAGTCAGGTGAATCGTCAACCTTTTTAGTATTACATACAGAGTCAAGAGGAAGAAATTCAACCAGAGGAAATGGACACGGTAAATCAAAGGACAGGCGGTCCAAGTCCAGAAATCATCATAGTTCCCATAGCTCGAAGACTATCGAGTGCTGGAATTGTGGGAAGACCGGGCACTACAAAAACTAGTGCAAGAGTGCACCGAAGAAGCATAAGGCGAAGGACAAGGCAAATGTTGCTTCCACCTAAAGAAAAGATGATGCATTGATATGCTCTTTAGAGAGCAAGGAAGAGTATTGGGTGTTAGATTCTGGAGCATCTTTTCATGCTACTTCGCAGAAAGAATTCTTCGAGAGGTATATCCCCGGAAACTTTGGAAAGGTATATCTTGGTGATGATCAACCTTGTCATATCATTGGTAAAGGTGTAGTGAATATTAAGTTGAACGGGTCTACTTAGGAGTTGAAGGATGTCAGGTATATTCCTGACCTAAGAAAAAACTTAATCTCAGTAGGACAATTGGCCAGCGAAGGCTATACTACTACCTTCTATGGTGATGACTAGAAGATTTCAAAAGGCGCAATGACAATTGTTCGAGGCAAGAAGAATGGTACTTTTTACTTAACAATAGGAGCACGATGTTCAATTGCAGTTGCAGTAGGCTACGAAAATTCCAATTTGTGGCACCAAAGGCTAGGCCACATAAGTGAGAAAAGGATGAAGATCATACACTCAAAGGGAAAACTACAAGGTTTTCAGTTAGTGGAAATTGACATGTGTGAAGACTGCATACTTGGAAAGCAGAAAAAAGTCAGCTTTCAGATAAGTGGAAGAATCCCAAAGAAGGAAAGACTCGAACTTGTTCACTCTGATGTTTGGGGTCCAACTACCATCTCATCCATTGGTGGGAAACACTACTTCGTGACTTTTATTGATGATCACTCTAGGAAGGTATGTGTATACTTTCTGAAACATAAGTCTGAAGTATTTGAGGCTTTCAAGATATGGAAAGCCATGGTAGAAAATGAGACAGGTCTAAAGATCAAAAAGCTCAGAACCGATAATGGTGGTGAATATGAAAACACCAGATTCAAGAAGTTCTGCTATGAGCATGAGATCAGAATGGAGAGAACCGTGCTAGGTACGGCTCAACACAATGGTGTAGCTGAGCATATGAACCGACCGTTGACAGAAAGAGCCAAAAGTATGCGTATACAGTCAAGACTACCAAAACAGTTTTGGGCGGAAGCAGTCATCACAACAGCTTACTTGATTAACTGATGTCCATTGGTTCCATTAGAGCATAGAATACCAGAAAGGTATGGAGCCAAAAAGAGCTAAAATACTCACATCTAAGAGTTTTTGGTTGCGTAGCATATATGCATATTAGTGATCAAGGCAGGAACAAGCTTGATCCCAAATCCAAGAAATGCACATTCGGACAAGGACAAGCATAGCACATACGCCAGCAACTCAGAACAAAGTGGGCCAGTGTATGCAGAAGTGGATGATGTCCCAGAAAGTCTTATAGTTGAGAATCCTCAGTCATAGGAGTCAACCGAACAGATCAGTGAGTTGCAGTCTGACACACCAGAGCCTCATACTCCAATTCTTATATTGAGAAAGTCTTATCGGCCTTATGTGCCTAATAGGAGATATATGAACTATTTGTTGCTGACTGATGGAGGGGAGCTTGAATGCTATGATGAAGCATGTCAGACCAAAGATGCCAGCAAGTGTGGGAACTTACTATGAAAGACGAGATGAAGTCTTTAATCTCCAATCAGACATGGGAACTAGCTGAGTTACCCATAGGAAAGAAGGCACTTTACAACAAGTGAGTGTATCGGGTGAAAGAGGAGCATGATGGCTTTAAGAGATACAATGCCCGACTAGTTGTCAAAGGATTCCAGCAAAAGGAAGGAGTTGACTACACCAAAATATTTGCTCCAATTGTAAAGCTCAATACTATCAGGTCTGTGTTAAGTATTGTTGCTAGTGAAGATCTCTACCTTGAGCAGTTAGACGTGAAGACCACATTTCTTCACGGAAACTTAGATGAAGAGATATACATGCACTAGCCAGAAAGTTTCTCAGAAAAAAGGAACAAAAATATGGTGTGCAGATTAAAAAAGAGCTTGTATGGCCTAAAACAAGCTCCCAAACAGTGGTACAGGAAGTTTGATAGCTTCATGCACAAGGAAGGTTTCCAAAAGTGCAATGCCGACCATTGTTGCTTCTTCAAGAGATATGAGTCTAGTTATATCATTCTGCTACTTTATGTCGACGATATGTTAGTAGCCAGTTCAGATATAGACAAGATCATAAGCTTGAAGATGTAGTTGTCAAAAGAGTTTGACATTAAGGACTTGGATCCAGCAAAGAAGATCCTTGGAATGCAAATCTCGAGAGATAAGCAAAGTGGGATTTTTCAGTTATCACAGGTAGAGTACATCAACCGTGTTTTGCAAAGATTCAACATAAGCGACGCCAAGCTAGTCAGCACACCTTTGGCCAGTCATTTTCACCTGACCAAAGATCAATTTCCTCAGATGAAGGAAGAAAGAGAATTCATGGCTAAAGTTTCGTATGCTTCAGTAATTGGAAGTTTGATGTACGCAATGGTCTGTACATGGCTAGACATTAGCCATGCAATGGAAGTTGTAAGCAGATTTATGTCAAATCCAAGTAAAGCTCATTGGGAAGCAGTCAAGTGAATTTTGAAATATCTATGAGGCACTACAAAGAAATGTTTGTACATTGGTAAAGAAGAATTAAAAGTACAAGGCTATGTAGATGCAGACTTTGGAGGTGAAGTTGATCACCGAAGAAGTACCACTAGTTACATATTCACTGTTGGAACTACAACTATTAGTTGCATGTCGCAGATACAAAAAATTGTTGCTCTATCCACTACGGAGGCTAAGTACGTAGCAGTGACAGAAGCTAGTAAAGAGATGATATAGCTTCAAGGTTTGTTAACTAAGTTGGGATTCAAACAGGAGAAGAGTGTTTTGCACAGTGATAGTCAAAGTGCGATACATCTGGCAAAGAATTCAGCATTTCACTATAGAACAAAGCACATTGATCTTCGTTATCACTTCATCAGGTATCTGCTTGAGGATGAGATGTTAAAACTGAAGAAGATTCAAGGAGGTAAAAACCCAGCAGATATGTTGACAAAAGTGGTGACTATTGACAAACTAAAGTTGTGCTGAACTTCAATTGGCCTGCTAGAGTAACAAACTAGAGAAGGCTACTGCATTGATCGAAGTGTGAAGGTAGATTGAAATCAATCTTCAAGTGGGAGATTGTTGGTCATAAATTGGTGGCTCACTTGTCATAAATGGGTGGCTCACTTTCGGTGCATAAATTTCTAACAAATGAGAAATGTTGAAGTCAACCATGTACCAGCTAAGGAATTCAGCTTCTATAAATAAAAGCTCACAAATGAAAGAAAATACACACAAAAAAAGAGAGAGTCTCAAAAGCTAGAGAGAAATAGAAAAAGCTTAGAGATAAAAACTTTAGTTTCTGGGTGTAATTGGGTAGTGGTGTTGTGAACGGTTGTGAGTGTTTTGTAAACACTTTGGATATTTCCCTTTTTAGTAAAAGATCTACAGCAGCTCGGAGACGTAGGCATAATTGGCTGAACTCCATTATCAATTTTTGTGTGTGTGTTATTATTTCGCATTTATTTTGCTTTTCCACAAATCTGATGATAGGAAAATTTTGCGTAATTTTCTGACAGAGATAACTTCAGAAAATACAAAGATTATACCAGAAACAAAGGGTAGCAGATGTTCTCGCTAGAGCTTTGGCAACCGGTCACAGGTATCTTGCCGCTGATCACCTTTCTAAGTCTTCGGCCTTGTTTGGGCTGGAATATGAGATAGGAGACCAGTGGCTGCAACTTCTAAAGATGCGCAAAGAAATTGTGCGCATCAACAACAAATAGATTACCTCGCAACCTAGCTCCTCCGCTTACCATAACTCCACTCACTGGATCTCCTCCCTGTTTGGTAAGCTTAGACCGGCAAAAATCCACCGCGCGACCTCCTTTAGGTCACTAGAAAACTTGAATGATAGCCAACTGAAGAGCTGCCCAAACATCACCACAAAACAAAGGGTCTCTTCAAAATTTGCCAAAGCTTGTGAAAAACGCAAGACCCAATGGTAGTGAACCTAGAACCTGCCATTCCACATTGCAGCAACTACAACTGAGAAAACCACCATACTGTGGTCGCATCAAAGAGAACATCACCAAACATATAGAACTGAATCTGACTTTGAAACAAAATGAAGAAATCAGAGGAAGGGATTTATAGAGAATTCTATGAACTCAACACACAATGGAAGGAGAGAATCTCCTCAAGGTGGATACCATGTTGGAATTCTAAGGTTTAGGAAGATATAAGAAAGCAAAAAACCCAAGATGGATGACAATATTATTGAATATATAATTGATAGTATATAATACGCTAAGCTATTGCTTCTATTTATAATTACATCAAGTACAAATACTATTAGTACAAGCTCAAGCTCAAGCTTATTAACAATAAGATTAATAATCCTAATATTATAGTACTGTAATAATTGGATTAGTTTTACAGTTTCTTTATAAATATAAGAAAGATTTGTGTAAATTTTCATAGTAAAAAGAAAATTTATGTATTAAATATATAATAGAAGAGAATGAAGAGAAATTTATTCAATATTGTAACATTATGTGTTATTATTAGATAATTAGTTCGTTGGTTACAACTTCTAAAATTACAATCTTGTTATCTAAGGGTGTTGGGAAATTAAAGTGTGTAAGGGCGAGTGAGTGAACCAAACTGATCGTGCCGGAGCCAAGTTGAGGGTTGGGTCAATGACCCCATATTGGCAAATAGTTTGAAAAAGCCGCTAAAGTGATAAAAAAAAAATTTCTAAAATAACTCCAAATGGGTTAAAAGCCCAGGCCAATGACAATGAGTCCTAAAAATTAATGGCTAATTCAATCTGTATCAACCCTTGTCTGCAATGTGCTTCTTTTACTTTAATGCAGTATACACACAAAATAGAAGAAATTAAATTATTGCAGTAGAGCCACGACTTGGTCACCATGGTACAACTACAAACGACCATTGGGAGTAGACTCATTAGGAATAACAGTGTAAGAAGCCATGATGGTCACTATTTTTGTGCTTATAGGCTTGATATTATTTGTGCTCCACAGCTTTGGTCTAGGCCATGCGGTATATATAGTGCAAAATTAATTATGCTATGCGATTTTAATTCCTATTACTTACATTTTATTTGTACTAAATTAATAGAATGATACTGCCGACATAAATAGTATACGTTACAAATACCCACTTGGTTGCCGAGTGAGTTTGATATCTCAGGAAAAGTGAAGTCATAAAGTTAGTTATGTATAATTAAAGTTGTGATATGCTGTCAACTTGGATTGCACTCTACAAGTTGATCTCATTGGAAGCCCAATCCCCTGCTTCAGTGCATAATGGAAAACCAAAATACTGTCAGATTTGTGTTTTTTTAAATTATTATTATTATTATTATTATTATGTATTGACTATGTGTTTGATCTCAACTTTTTGGTGCTTGATAGAGACAGGGAAGGTGATTACGAAAAATTTTCTAGTATGAAATGATGTTGTATTTGAATCTCATTTTTGCTCCAATTTGGTTTTAAAATAACTTACAAAACATGGGTTGAAATTTGTGGTCACTGCATTTTTAATTAAGCCATCCTCTTTATTCTATTGGGGTGCCCTTTTAAGGTTATCCCGAGAAAAACTTAGTTTGGGTTGACACAAAAATTGACCCAAATTAAAATCTCCTTACCATATGAAAAAATCTATAAAGTTGAATAAGGGTATATAAAAATGACATTTGTTCACAAAATATTCATGAACATTAAGTCTAGTTAACAGATTTATTAGGCTTGTATTTTCTATTTATTTGTACACTTTTTTTATAATTATAAAATAGATTTGTATAAATTTTCAAAAAAGAAAAAAGATTTGTGCTGTAGAACAATTAAATAAAACATACAGGAGAAGGGAGAACAATTTATTCAATATTGTAATATTATGCATTATTATAACTATGTGGTTACAACTTCTAATAATGCAACCTTGTTGTCTCTGCTTTTTTTTTTTTTTTTAACGAGGGGTGGTGTTGTCCTTAATATTTATTTACTAGTAGTGAGATTAGGGATGCGTGTGTCAATACAAATC
Organism: Styphnolobium japonicum; assembly: GCA_023212625.1. Lineage (NCBI taxonomy): Eukaryota > Viridiplantae > Streptophyta > Magnoliopsida > Fabales > Fabaceae > Styphnolobium > Styphnolobium japonicum. Next base: position 11,661,711 of record JALBWW010000010.1, read on the forward strand.
AGATTATTTAAATAATTTTAGAAGTTAAATAATTTCAATTTTTTTAACTAACATATACGAGATCTACTTTCAATAAGATTTTAATTTTGAAATTTTGAAATGAAATGAAAGAGACTATGAGAAATAATTACTTTATAGTTATATCTCAAGGGATTAATCTCTGCAATCACACGCGAAAATACCTTAAGAAACCAAAAACAAATACAAGTGGTGGAATTAATTATAATTAAAAATAATAAAGTATTTAACCGCATTCTAATAGGTCGTTTAACCATAATTTTTGATTGCAGCTATACACTTTATCAACAGTTGTTCCAAGTGTGTTGTTTAGGGTGTCGACAAATGCCTCGTTTGGCCGCACTTGTATGAATTTAGCCACACTTGAAAACTGCGGTTAAATGCATTTTCTAGAAAAAAAATTATTTTTTCTAATTTGTCTGAATAATAATCTATTTGATATTCAATTATAATATCCAATAAACAAAATTAAAAAAACATTGAAAACAATCATGAGATGAAACGAAAGTATTTAATAATTTTTAGACAAAATAAATTAACAAAACAAAGTAGCATTTTCACTGCAACCATTTAAATTTAAAATATTAGAGAAAGATACGTAGTTATGAGAAAGAATTATACAATACCTACACTGACCTTAGTAAGAAGCTAATTGACAATACTTAAGGTACATGCAATGTGTATATATCCATCACCTCGAGTCCTCTAATCTTGTTCAGCATCAGCAAAAAGGTCCCTCACGTTCTTTTCAGTTGGTCAAAACTTCAAGGCCATTTACAATCTAGTGTAGGTCACAGAAAAGAAAAATTAAGATTCGTGAACCACCATGAAAGATCATTACCAAATACAATCATATAGAAAGCAAAATACACATTTAACATTCCAATTTTAAACATTAAAAGATATATGATGTTAGCTTTTTGGCAGGAAAAAATTAAAATGATCCTGTTTTGATAAACAAGTGATAAAATGATAGTAGGAAAAAGTGTATGTACCAATTTACCAAATAGTAAAAATGTTCAAGAAAAGCATATTCTGAGGCAATTACTAGCCCGCAATGATAAATAATTAGGATACTGAGAGATATTAAACAAAAGAAACTATGATGATAAGAATGTCTTATCTCTGTCAACTGTTGTTGACTGCATACATAATAATTTCATATAGATGTAAGTATTCAAATTTATTATACAAGTACAAGGAGTAATTTCCAAACCTTTGGTTCCTTCCCATTCAAATTTTTTCCTATTTGACGCGTTACAAGGGTCTTTCCAGTACCAGGAAGCCCATAAAGCAGCATGCCCTTCACATGCTTGATCCCTAATCTGAAACCTCAAGAGTTTCCAAATAAGAACATATTATATAAAAAAATTGTAGATTATGTGGATTAAAGTATTTTGTTTATTACTTAGATGTCAGGCCCCCAATACCAAGAAAATGTTGCTAGTGGTAGCTTCAATCTGATTGACAATCTGCAAAGTACAACATGGACCAATAAATTTAGAGATCGATAATTATAGTTAGTAGAGTGCAAATTGGGAAACTCACCTTAATTCCACTATCAAGTGATGTTTCAAAAACAATGTATGTGTCATCTGAAATCATCCCTCTTTCAAGAGAAATTAGACTTTTCTTGGCCCTCAACAACAGCTTGACTGACTGTAAAGTTATAATTATTTCCATAATACTCAAATAACAATTTTTTCCCTACAGTTATAACCTGCATAAAATAAGATCAACATTAAAAAAACTGAACATAAAAAATAATAGATATAGTATGCCAAAAGGAAAGGAATGCACATAAAAAGAGTTAATAAAGGGACTTAGTAAACAGAACGTTCCCAAGCTTTCTGAGAATTAGTACATAATTTGAGAAGAGACAAAAAGAGTGTGAGATAAGAGAGGAAAGGTTAGCAACAGAATATAATACATGAGACACTAAAGCAACAAGATCATGGGTAATCTAGTGAACATTACAATTATGAGCCTGTAGCCCATCCCAAGTGGTTTCCATTCACAATGTTAGTGCCTAATGTGTTTATCTCTCATCCAACTAAATGTAAAGAATCTATCATACAAGTCAAAATACAATGAGAGAACCAGCTTAAGATCACTCAAATTTTCCAATAATATCAGAAAATTTCAATTGCATATAACTTGTGAGATTTATTTTGAAAAGTATGTAAGAAAAGATTATTAAGTAAAACAATGAAGCCATCCAACAACTTAGAAATACTCGCCATTTTCTGGTGTTGATTTATAGCTTGCAGCTTATGCCTTTCGTACTCATTTCGTCTTCCTTTCTTCCTCAAGTGCTTTTGCAAACATATAATTAATACAATTAAGGTGATAGTCTGATAGAGCATAAGAGCAAGCACCTAAAAAACCAACATTAATAGGAAGAATCTCAACAAACTTATTCTTTCTCACCTGTTACCAAAAGCATAATAAATAATCCATCCCCATACTAGTTTGTAAAAATCAAGGTAATATACACTATAACATTCACATACAACACCTGAGTTAAAAACAAATAGTATACATGAAACTTGGGGCAGGGAAGAAATTTCCATACAAAATGAACAACAATTATGAAGTTTAAATTCACACCTTTGGATGGTCAAGTGCTGGCAACGTCTTAGGGTGAAAAGTCACACTTCATGACCTTTTTAAAGTCTCCTCCACAACTTCAAAGACTAGTGGTTTATTTGAACTATGCTGGACTCCAACTATGCTAATCCCTTCCAGCTCTTTCAAATATCGACTTCCTTTAGGGACACAGCCAGCAACCACTATTGGTTTATTTGAACATTTTCCTTTTGCTATTATGGTATCCATGGCAGAATCGGAATTGGAACAAAAATCGAGCCCTAAATAGCGAAAACCATTGCTTTTTGTAGTTTGGAATGGTAGAAAAACCAAAATGTAGCTTTTCCTTTTGCCGTTATCGAGCTGAACAATCCCTAAGACCAATTTTAGTATTTTACTGAAGTGATTTCTAAAACAATCTTCACCGATTCAATCACTATTCACAAATTATTTAAAAATATCAAAGTTAAAATTGAATAGATCAAGAAGCAAAAATTAGAGGGAACTCAGAGAAAAACTCAGTAAAATTGAAGCACTTCACCATTGATAATCGTTGCAAGTTTTTCCAATGTGAACGATAGAAATGTGCAGTTTCTGAGAATAAGAGTGCTTTGCGAGAGAGAGGTTTCTGAGAGGGATAGGGTTTGCGAGTTTCAGAGAGAGAGAAAATGACGTGAGGAGTATGAAATTGGGGAGTTGCGATACTACTCTAATACCTTTACTATCAAAATTGAGAGTTTTATAATAAATATTTAAAAATTTATTAAATATAAATAATAATGATAAGTCACTTTAATTATCAATATTTTAAAAAAATTATGGATATTGTAAGTAACTATGATATCTTGATGGATTTAGTATTCAGGATAAATTATTAATTATTTATTGACTGTTGGTTTTATAATAAATGTTAGAAAATTTATTAAATATAAATAATAACTAATAAATGTTAAATAACTCACTCTGAATACTAATACTTTAAATAAAAAGATGAATACCAAAATAATGCCGATGAATACTAGATGCTGGAGTAATCCCGTAAAATTATAACTATTTCAACCTATTAGAAATCATTTAATGAAAGTATACCAGTATAACCCTTGCTTTTTTTTTTTGGTAGTAAAGTGAGTTGTTGGGCGAGTGAGTGGATCAAACTGACCAAGTTGAGAGATGGGGCAAGGACAATGATCCCTGGGCGAAGGTTCAGTTCTCTAATATTTATTTTATGTTTCATTTTTCATTTTGATTAGTCTCAAAATGCGATTCTTATTTTGGAACTTGCTTCACTTACGGACCTTTACCTTTTTTTCTTAAATTTAAAAAGTTAATAGATAATTCTGGCAATACAAGACTTAATTTGACATATTAAATTTTAAAAATTGAAGTTTATAAAAAGATATATTGTATTTTATAATAAATTAGTATTTTAAAAAGATTTGCAAAAAGTTAAATGAGACATAATGAATAATAACTAAACTTGTTCAATTCTCTAATATTGTGAAAAAAAAAAAAGGTTCTGGAGGCGTAATTGGTTGAAGAAATAATAAAAACTGAACCAACCCAACGTATCATGGTCAGGTTGGATTAAACACTAATAAAATAAATTTCCAACAATAGCAATGCGTCTGGTGAAATAAATCTGACAACCTAAAGAACCTATTAATATTTTACAATCACATAGCTTTTTTAATCTAATACTATATATAAAAGAAACTAATAAGTTAAATCTTACCATGTGTCAAAAAAATTTCTGTCATTTGACACTTCTATTTCAACATTTATAATTATCTTTTGATAATTGTTTTAAAAAATTCTGTCAATTGACATTTTCCTGTTAACATGTGTGTATGTACATTAAGCTTTATTATTTCGAAGTTTTTCATTTGACCTTCCATTTATTTCTTTTAAACCAATTTATAACTTTTAATACTATATTTACTATCTAACATATTTTTTTTGCCCAATTTTAAATAAGATATGCTGGAATTGTAAATTTGTTTTTTATATTTATATCATATATATTTCTGATTTTATGCTTTCTTACCTTGTACTTTATTCCTTCTCTCTTACCACTTTTATGAGCTTCAATTGGAAACGGCTATTGGTGTTTTCCTTAAAGGCTTAAGAAACGTGTTCGAATTTCTTTTCCCATATTATCTGCAGACATTATACAATAAACATGTCACTTTTTGCGTTATATTTAGGGAATCGAATAGTCTATCAGAGTATGAAAATCATTTGTTCAGTGCCCAGTACCATCTATCAGAAGTCAAAGCTTATTCCATTTTCAGCCCTAGCTTCTGATTTTTTGTGTCGGAAAGGCCTTCACAGTTTTAACGTGTACTTAGACTAAATTTTGCAAATTTTATTTTGCATGAACTTAATTTTATTGAAAAGTGAGTTTTTTTTTAGATAATAATGATAATAATGACTTTTGAATATGTAGTTATCAAAAATGGATATTTGGTTGTGTTTGTTTGTTTAGATTATAAAAAAATTATGGGATTTCCTATAAAATATATAAACATCCAAACATGATTTTTTTATAGAAAAGATACAACATATTGCTTCTCAGTTTTGCACCCAAAATCACGTATGGATCCAATGAAATTATATTCCATGCGTACCAAACAGGTTGGCACCACTTTTTAAGGCTTCTCAAATGGGTTTCTCCATGGCTCAAATGCAGAACTAACCACGTTTGTCTGTCAGATACCAAATACATGACTACGCAAAACATCACTATCATTAATCAAAGTTGATGATGGGAAAGCAAAGTCCTCTCTTAAATTTGTGACTTGAGAGCCTTCCTTTCTCCTTTCTCTTTTCTTTGAACACTGGCACGGTGGCACCTACTCAAGCATCAAGCATACACACCACTTCCAATCCAGCGCCCGCAGGAATCCCTATCTATCAGAAGCTAAGCTCCTTCCATTACAGTCCTAGGCGCAGGCATCGAGATCGAAGCGTCAGCACCGACTTGGTTAGTGGTTTCTAACTCGTTTGTGTTTTTCTTTATTTGGCTTCCCTTGAAAAATCCATCTAAAAAGTTAAATGTCAACATACGGTATACAGGTAGAGGTGTCAAACCCGATGAAAAATATGGATTGGGCAAATAAAATGTTAATTAGTTCACACAAAACTTGGTCTGGCCAGCTCAGCCTGATTTTAAGTTGGCCTGGTCTATTTGTGTTGACAAAATGTAGTGGCCCAATAATTCAACAAAAGCTTGGCAAATTAACAATGTGTGTTGCCCTGTATTTATCGGTAAATGAATCCATGGGTGTTGGGCTAATGATGCAAGAAGTTTTAATAATTCAATAGCAACGCGAGGGTATGTGGCTCAATTCCATGAACCTTGTGAATGTATTTTATGTTTCTCTTTTCAAGTTTATTCAAATGTATTTTAAAATAAACATCATCCATCAATTTTAAGTATCAATTAGTCACACACAAGAAAAAAAGGAATCAATCAGTGTGAAATCCTTAAAAAAATTTAATTTAAGTCTTTTAATACAAGTTAATTAGATAAGTTGTTTGACATTAACATTTTGTGAATATAATCCTAAAAGTAAAGGAAATGCGGGCCAGAGGGTTGACCTGGATAGCCTAAAGCTCGCAAAGGAGATTAGACTAACAATTTACTAGTTCCAGTCAAAATTAGCCCATCTCAAATTTGACCCAAGTTTGCATGCTATGTACGGGAACAAGAACGTGTGGTATAAATTAGACTCAAACCCAAGAAAGTCTCTAAAGATATGATTAGGATGGATTAGGATGGAGGAGTTTGGAAAAGAAGTGAGTTGCGAGGTAATTTTTAATTATTAAATTAAGACAATTATAAAATATTTATAAAAATGAATAAAGAATGATTAAAAAGTTATATAATAATATATTATTTTACTCATTTCATTTTAAAAATTACTCATTTATAGGAATGCTAACTTAAAATAAAAAATTATCTCTCATTTCCAAATCCCGCAATCCAAACATACTGAATGTGGCAAAATGCGAAAATGGATCACTGAGGATTTGCATAATTTTTATTTGTTGTCAATTTCAAACAAAACAATTAGTTATATTGCTTGTGAAGTTGTTCTGAATATGATTTTGGATTTCTAATATGACGATTTGCTCTTTTCTGGATCACGACCTGGAACTCAAAATGTTTCAATCTTCTAATATATTTGGCAAAATATCTGTATTATTTGCTTATATAGTGATGGCGTACATATAACTTTTAAGTTTTGGCACCTTATCTGCAGCATATGATTTCTGCATATTAAAAGCATAGTTGCGCATGGTTCTTGCATATTGAATAGAATCTCAAAGATGATAAATTGGATTTTTTTTTTTTTTTTTACCTATAACGGGTTGAGTTGGGACTTTTCCAACCAACTGCAGCATATGATTCGGCACCTTAGCTGGCGTACATATAACTTTTAAGTTTTGGCACCTTAGCTGCAGCATATGATTTCTGCATATTAAAAGCATAGTTGCGCATGGTTCTTGCATATTGAATAGAATCTCAAAGATGATTAATTGGATTTTATTTTATTTTATTTTTACCTATAACGGGTTGAGTTGGGACTTTTCCAACCAACTAGCTATACGAATTGGCCGACCCGGCCACGTTTTAATTTTTCTTTGTCAAAACATGTATGATATAATATTGTAATGACCGTACAACTTACCAAAACTAAATAACAGTATAAAATCAATCAACATCCATCTTTTATTTTTCAAAAAGGTTTACTAGATTTATTGACCATAAAAGCAGCAAATCACAAGTGAAACTTGCACGCAACATGCTCAAGAGCGTTGTCATGTAAATAATTCATATATCCTCATAGAAGAACTTGTTGAAAAGTTGCAAATGTGCTACCTGCAAATGCATAGATACGAGGACAGAGCCGTCCCCGTCTGGGCTTAGAAGAATGTATGCCTTGCCATCTGAACTCACATATCCTGGGCCGAAATACATAGGCTTTCCCCATCCAAAATCTGCACCATACACTGGCATACTCATCCAGCTAACAATATTAAGGTTAGGGTTCCCATAAAACTGGACATTCTTAAGTTCTCCTTGGAAATTCTCGGGAGCCCTTATCCAATCCAATTGCTCCTGAACCCTAATAAAATTGAGATGTGACCTTATGTACTCATTTGAAAGCAGCTCAACTGCTTCCCTTATCTTCTGGGCAGCATAACTCAATGGGTTTGATATGATTTCCCCAGTGTAGCTTGCTGGTGTCACTGTTGCAAGCAAAGCATTCCCAAAGTAATTTCGAGGGAGAGGAGGATTCAGTCTATTGCGAATATCTGCATGGACTCGAACTACAGTTGGTTGATGGTCATCAAGTTGACGAGCCTTAGATGCAGATCTCCATATATGAGCAGCAATAGCTTCATATCTGCTATAAGGTCGTGACCCTTCCTTATGGGATTGATCATTGCACTTCTTCTTCAGTTTCTCCACTTGCTCTGACGTCAGTTTCAATATTGCAACAGTCGTCTCCTTCTTTCGCTCTATAATGCTGTCAGAGCGACCTAGTATGAATGGAGAAGGCTTGAATTCTGCGTGGTCGAAGTCTGGTGCCAATAAGGGGTGTGAGGATTTGAGTACTGTTCGATCTAGTAATGGAAACATTTCATCCGGGTCTAATGGATCACCTCGAGAGACCTTGGCCCATGAGTTGATGAAGCGAATACCAGCAGACCCATCAACCAAAGGATGGGAAATGGCAACTCCAATCGCAAGGCCTACGTCGCCATGGAATCTGGTCAATTGCACTAGCAGCAAGGGAAGCTCATCTATGGGTTGAGTATAATCAACCGTGGGAATAAGCTCCTTGATAGGCTCCTTGGGTGAAAAATCTCCATATTCATAAAATGTTTTTGTGGATTCAGCTTCGAGCAGTTTCACTCCCTTTGCATTACAATCCAATTCCAGTCGTCCACCTTCTGTCCAGCACAATCGGCCTGCCACAGGATAGTAGTGCACTAGAATCTTGCTAAGAGAGTCCCTCATTCTCTCAATGCTGCAGTGGTTGTGGTTTGCCTTGTAAATGTATAAACTAAAGGTATGATTCGAACGCACGATTTGATCACTATCGGACAACCACAACCGACCCATGGGAGTTGACTCATTCGGAATGACAGTGTAAGAAGCTGTGATGGTCGCCATTGTTGTGGTAATTAATAAGCTTGATATTATTAATGCTTTACATCTTTGCTTTAGCTCTGCAGTATATATGGAGGAAAACTTAAGCTATGTGCGACTCTTGGGGTTAATTTAGTAACCATTTTTTTTGTAAGGTACCCTGAGGTGAGTTGTAACTATTTATTTATTAATTGTTATTTATATTCTGTAAATTTTTAAATATTTATTGTAAAATTAATGGTTAATAAATAATTAATAATTCACTTTGAGTATCAAACTCATATAGAGTATTATAGTAACTTCCAAATTTCTCTCATTATTATAACCAAGAAAATATTAGATAATTAGATTTTTTTGTCAAAATTTTTAACAAAATGAATTGATATTGTCATTGACTCTTGATGTATGAGTTGTCTCTAACCCTTTAACATATCTAACAACCACCCTTGAATCTTGACAAAATTATGAGTGTGTAACATTACTTTTATAACTACTTAAATACTCGTGCGATGCTTGGTGTTACAAAAAGTGAATACATAAAATAGAAAAATTAAAATAATATGCACATATAGGTGTCGTAGGGTGTTACATGACATCTTTTTACTTTCAATATTTTTTTATTGGACTCTCTTTATATATTAATATAGATTACATTTGATTTTTGTCCATATTAAGAGCAATCTCATTACATCGAATACATTTAGTGCAAATTGATTTTATTTAATATTTTCCATTATAAGAGCAATCTCAATTACATTACCCATAGTAAGGGACACATGTTCACACCTTGTCACATGACAACATTTTCTTCAAGTTTTTTCTTATTCGACTCTCTTTATACATTATATATAAATAACTTATATTTATTTTTTTTCTATATTAAATATTTTCCATGTTAAGAGTAATCTGAATTACATTAATTCCTATAAGAGACACATGTTGGCATCTCAGAGTGCCACATGGCATCCTCTCATCCTAGTATAGCTTTATTGAACTCTCTTTATATATTAATTTAGATAGCATTTGAGTTTTGCCCATATTAAGAAAAAATTTACTATAACATATACATTTAGTATAAATTGATTGCATTTATTATTTTTCATATTAAAGCATTTTCAATTGAGAGTTGTTATGGTACTCTCATTGGTTTGGTACGTAAGTTTTTAAGTAGTTATTAATTATTAGTTTCTACAATAAATGTATAAAATTCTATTAAATATAATCAACAACTAATGAATGCTTAACATATGTTAACACCTTAGAGTGCTACATTGCATCATTTCCTTACAATATTCACTTATTGGACTCTTTCTTTATATATTTTATAAATTGCGTTTAGTTTTTGTCAATATTAAGAGCAATCCCACTACATCAATTACATTTAGTGTAGATTGATTGCATTTAATATTTTTTATATTAAGAGTAATGTCAATTACATTAAAAGAGAAATGCCACATGGTGTGACACAAGTGGTAGATATTTGGGTTCCTTAAGCATGTGATCAGGAGTTCGATTCCTGACCCATGTATATAGAAAAGCATTTGTTGGAAGAGGTCAACTCCTTAAATGAATCTCAGTACCTCGAAAAATTAATTCCCACAGTCGCCACGGGGACACCCTAGGAAACCAAAAAAAGGCAAATGCCACATGACATTCTCTCATTTGGGTATTTCCTTATTGAATTCTCTCTTTTATACTAGCGTAAAATCTCATGCATTACTCAGAGTATAAATTGAATCATCATAAAATCTCAACTTAATAATTATTGAATATTATTTATTAATACATATATAAATAAATTTTCAAAATAAAAAATATTACTCTAAAAGTATTTATAAGTTATTGTGAGAATTTTTATTGTATGTTTACAATTTTATTTTTAAAAAATTATGAATCTAATTTTGTTAAAAAAAATTATAACATGTAAGAAAATAATTATATCTTGTGACTTAAAATAATTGACATGCATCTCAGGGTAAAAAATTGTACACATATCAAAGTATGTATATTATTTCGTAAAGCAAACATATTAAATGAATTTAAGAAATAATAGTAAGCATGAGTGCAATCTTTTGGTGAACCTTTCTAGAATGTTTTATAGCTGCATTCATATCAAAGTAACACTTGTATGACTGATTAGTTTTTAGTATTTACTAATATCATGCATTTTCATCATCACTTTCTCATCAATGCATTAAACTTCATTAATTTTTCTTTAATCACCACTTTCTAAGTGACACATTATTATTTAATACTAATTAATCTCATTCATTTTCATCATCATTTTCTCTTTAATGCATTAAACATCATCATTCTTTCTTACTTTATTATTTAATACTAATTACCTCATGCATGCATATTCATCATCACTTTTTCTTCAATGCATTAAACTTTCATTAATCTTTAATAAATAATTACTTTCTAAGTAACACTTGTCAAGATTTTATCTCATCTTCACTTTTTTTAGTTTTTTCTTTTTTGGCTAAAGGCATTTTGTTATTTAGTACTAATTAAACTCATGCATGCATCATGAATTTTTTTTATTAATTTATTATCAATTAATATATCTCTTCAATGCATTAAGTGAGACTTGTCAAAATTCTATATGTAGCTCTTGTCAAGATGCCAAATCTTGATAAATGACACTTGTCAAAAGTTTCTTTTATGCTCTTAACTTTTATATATACTAATATAAAACTCGAGCAACGCATAAAAAATATAATTTATAAATTAAAATTGTATAATTATTATTAATTAATGCATGTATAAAATATAATAGTTATTAAATATTATTTGTATGTATATTTTATATAAATATATATATATAATTCCGCTTCTACTCTTACATATGGTAAAAGGTTAAGTTGAAATAAAAAAATATTAATTTAGAAAATACTATATAGCCCGTCACAATTATAATAAAAAGAATTTCACTTACCAAAAAACAGAATAAGTTTCACGTGAATATGAAGTTATAATGAAAAATCACATGTGTTATATTTTGAATAAGATAAGAGATTATTATATTCTAACTAATTATTCATGATGGTTAACTTGTAACATATTTACGCTCTTCACTATTTATTTTTAATTGTAATTTCTTAAATAATAATGTTATTTGTTACAAGTGATTTTTTACGAAACCGTTCACAAAAGTAAAATATAATTATTCCTTTTTATTAGAGTCAAATGTACTAAAGTCAAAAAGAAAAATTACTTTACAAAAGACAAACACACTCACTCTTCTTTTTTTTTAATTTGTGTATTGTTACAAACATTTTTTTCGTAGGATTTAACATTTTCCCTAGCTTAAAAAAATACGAGTCTATCTAAATTTAAAAAAAAAATACATTTAGTGTTTTTTTTTGGAGCCATTTCTAAATATTTAGGTTGAAAGAATTAAACCAAAATTTAAATTAAATTATATTGATTTCCAAATTTAATTAAATCAAAATATGTGGAGAAATGATTCTTTTCTTTTCTTTGGTTCTTCAAAGAGGAAGGGGAATCGAACTTACTTTCTTACCTTTTGGTGGAAGCAAGCCACCACTATTGCTCAAGTGGCAATGAACAAATAATTCGATTCATTTATCACTTGTATGATTTTCAATTCTAAAAGTAAAAATTGTGTGTAAATATTAATATTTAAATTTGAAATAAAATTATATGCCCTAGAAAAAAAAAACCAAAATTTGAGATAAGTTTTGTTAATTTTTTATATTTGATAAAGCTTATCAATCTACATTGAATCGTGTACTTGATCCCCAGTTAAAAATGTGCTACAATATTTTTTTTAATCTTACAGTGAATATTTAATATATGATTTATGCTAGTTAAGGTTATAATCCAATTAAAAAATGTTTTAAATGATAATGTTCTTTTCATATTCTTTAGTGCCTCATGAAAGTAGTGGTTGAATGTTATTTATTATTCTTACTCTTGCACGTTTAAAATGAGGATGCGTGCAAATTTATTTTCAAATTTGTAGACAACACAGGTTGTTGATGACATCCTTCAGAGATTAAAAGAAGAGTGGTGGTACGAAATAGAGGGAGAGGGAAGAGTCTTTCCCAGCCGAAGCTGAAGGTGGCATGGTGCAATGGAGATGGCCACAGCACAGTGGGCATTGAAGGAATTATGGTGGGAAGGGGAGGAATCTTGAGTTATTTTTATGGAAAATAATTCTTTCACATTTTATTTGGTGTTGCACTTTTTCTATTTTTTGCATAGAGATTAGACTCTGCACGAGGTTCACACATAATGTATCTTTGTGTAACATTAGAATAAACTTTATATAAAATTGTGACTTTAATTTGTAAGATTGAACTATACTTCGATCCAAAAGGTCTCATGTTTGATTTTTGTTGGTGATTTCTCATTAATACTCATTAACTACTTGCAATGCATCTTCCCTTAGTTGTAAAGCAATACAGTTCTCGTTAACTAGCACAGATAGATGTGAGCCTATCCTAGTTGACAAATAAAGAGATTTAAGAGAAAGTATTTTTCATTAATTTAACTTAGTGTTACACGTGATATATATATATACAAAGATTACAAAGAATCAAATTCAAATATCTAAACAAATATTCAAATTCAAATATCTAGAATCCTATCTGTTAAGAAGTTACAATGGGCACGTAAGCTTGGCAACACAAGCTACGTGACTGGTTCGGATAATATTCCAACAACAAAGACAGCGTCAAATTGGGATAAGTCAATGATCACATGCCGAAGTTTGAATGCCAATCTCTTTCTTGTTTCCGTGGGTTATAGATGCAAGTTGTTTGTTGGTCAGGGGGATGATTGGTCGTTAAGTTAACAATGCCGTGTGTGTTTTCATTTCCTAACAATGTTTATCTGTAATGGAGCTGATTCATACATACTAGACTTTTTTAGGGTAGGGTTTTCTAGTATGGGGGATGATTGATCGTTAAGTTAACGATGCCTTGTGTGTTTTCATTTCCTAACAATGTTTATCTGTTATGGAGCTGATTCATACATACTAGACATTTTTAAGGTAGGGTTTTCTAGTATGCCTGCATTTTTTTTTCATTTGATTATGGTTTATATTCATTCAACTCATCTAATTACCAATGATATTGTTCATAGATTAGTATATCAAACTCTGAGTTAAATAAAGTGAATAGAAATATTTAGTATATAAAAAGAGGGTGGGAGGAGATAATATTCAATTTAGTAAATTTTTATTTAAATATTTAAAATTGATTGATATATTACAAGAGGTGTTGATTTGAAAGTAGTAATAAAGATAATACTATAAAAATAATATTTAATTTATAAAAGACGACAAATGTTTAGACTTATTAAATTACATTTTAATTTGTCAACATACATTTTGATGTGGCACGTTATAAATAAATTTAATGGTGTAAAAATATGTATGAATTTTGAGTAAACTAGTAATTTAGTCTCTAAAAATATATTTCATTTTTAATTTAGTCATTAATTTAATTTATATTACAATTTTGTACTTAAATTATTTAAACTTGTTTCATGTTACTCATTTTGTTATTTTTAGAAAAGATTAATATAAAATGAGTTTGAATAATTTAAAGGCTAAAATGCAAAGAAATTCCTCCAACTATAAGTCAAGTTTAAAAAACCTTAATGTGCTTTTAAACTCACCAACACGACTATCTAAAATAACAAAACAGTGAATAATAATAATTTTGTTAACATTTTATTTAAATCATTAATAAAAAAGTAGTCACGTACCTACATATGTTATTTTATTTTTATTAATGTCAGCTTAAATTATTAATATTTATCCATCAAATTATCTCTAGACTTCTTTTTCTGATCCAACACTACTGTTTGAGTGGTTTCTAAAAATCTTGAATGGTGGTGTCAAATTAATAAATGCCTAGAAAAATAGGCCTAGAGATAATTTGAAAGGTAAATATTAATGATTTAAGGTGAGATTAATAAAAAAAATCAAACATGTGTAGTCACATGACTAATTTTTTGTCAGTGATTTAAATAGAATGTTAACAAAATGTTATTATACACTATTTTGTTAGTTTAGGGAATCGTGTTAATGAGTTTGAAAATATAAGAGAGTTTCTAAAGTTGACCCATAATTAGAAGAAGTTATTTGCATTTTAATCTAATTTAAATATTAAATCATACATATAATTCAAATCAATAAGTGAATTGTGAGAGAGATATATTTCTAAGTTCCAAAATATCATTTTCCTCTATAAATTTTTATGTGAAAAGATATATTTGTACACATTATACACGTCCACTGCATTCATTTGTGGGCCTATTTTCTCTCAAAAGTCAAAGTTCCCCTTCTGTAGAAGATCAACTAAGAAAATTTGAGACTTTTGCTTGCATACAGAAAAAGACTGGTTCGCCAAAAAATAACTAAGATATATAAGAGATTCGATCGCTTTGTCATGTGCCCAAATTTCCTCGTAGATTTCTTAAACTGGTACGGAGAGTTTGGTCTTCACACTTCATCTTTTGCTTTTCCTACCTCAACATATACCAATTGAGGAAGCTTCGATTAAGGGAAGACTAAATAAATGAACAACGAAAAAGAAAGAGAAAGAAAGAACAAAGAAGAAGTGACGGAGAGTTTGGTCTTCACACTTCATCTTTTGCTTTTCCTACCTCAACATATACCAATTGAGGAAGCTTCGATTAAGGGAAGACTAAATAAATGAACAAAGAAAAAGAAAGAAAAAGAAAGAGAAAGAAAGAACAAAGAAGAAGTGACAATTAAAGCGAGAAAATAAATATTTCATGGATAACTGTGTTTCTCTTTTTAAAAAAAATTATTAACTACAAGAAAATATTTGGAACATAAATCACAAGAAATTATTATTATTTTCTTAATGTATTAGAAGAACTAGCAATTAAATCGAGAAAAAATAAATACTTCATGGAAATTATGCTTCTCTTTTAAAAAAACCAACTAAAAGAAAACATTTGGAACATAAATTACAAGAAATTATTTATTTTCTTAACGTACGTATTATTAGCCAGTATAAAATCATTAAAAAGATAAGCACACCTAGTCTGGTTCTTGGTTGTTTAGGAAAGTGTTAGTCTGTATTAACCACAGAAAAATGATAATGAAAGAGCTTTGCAGAATGCTTAATGTGCAAGTGGTCATTTTTAAGTCAATTATAGATTACACAATACGGTTTATAGTCCCTTCTTCTAAATATTATTGAGAAAAATATATACACAGCCTAAAGTTTACCTCATTTAATATAAACAATATATATTTTTAGTCTAGGGTAAGAGGTCTTTAAACTTTTTGAAACTTAAAAACAAACATTTTTATCTAGTAACTAAGTGAAAGTCGTTCATCACGTGATTTGCATACGTTGATTAATACATATCACATTCTCTCATTTGTTCATATATTATTTTGTAAGCAAGAATAAAAAACATTTATTTAATTTCTATTTTCTAAAACATAAAATAACAAATAATTTTAAAAAATAATATGGACAAATTAAAAATTATCATGTATATTAATGAACATGTACATGAAAGTGTCTATTTGCAAGTTTTGAAAAGTGAACCTTTGATCCAAATTTGAAATTTTTTGGTGGCTACTTCAAAATGAGATGATGTTCAGGGAGTGTCTATATATTTTTCCCAATATTATTCAATCTTATTCCAATAGAATTTGAACTTTAAACTTACAATTACAAGATGAAATACATAATGTTCCAGAATTAGATTTTCCCTGAAACTGTGCAAGTGGTTTATTTTTATTTCATTGATAAAATTTAATCTTTAACTAAACAAAATAAAGAGAAAAAAAATGGAAAACTCATCAAGTAAGTTAGCTCTCCTCTAGATTATAAGTAAGGACAGATGGTTCGAAATAAAACCAGCAAATGCAAAACTAAGGCCGCACACAATTTTGCCACGCGTAAGTTGACCAGGATACAATATAAAGTCTGTAGGGAATTTTGAATTGCTATAGCTAAGTAGTGTCCAACATCGAAGAAGAGGGACAATAGAAAGGAAGAAAATGGCAACGGTGGGAGGCATTAGCCAGGTGGAGGGAAGCCAGAACAGTGCTAGGATTGATAGCCTCGCTCGTTTTGCTGTTGACGAGCACAATAAGAAAGAGGTGAATTTTCTATTTCTCTTTGCTTTGCATGCAGCTGTTTGTTTTTAGATAGAATTGATTAAAGAGAGAGAGTGAAAGTTGTCTCCAAACTTGTATTCTAGAAAATTCAGATTATGGACAAAACAGTTATAGACTGCTTTTGGTGACCATGAAGTTAAAATATTCCATTTGAGAAACATATAGAAGTATTTAATTTTCTCCTCATTTCTTAAACTTTTTGCTTTGAAAAATTCCTTTTGTATTTATATAAACTTTTGTCCTCTTCAGTTTGATCAAACTTCTGTAAATGCTTGAGCAGAATGCAGTTCTGGAGTTTGTGAAGGTGGTAAATGCGAAACAGCAGGTTGTTTCTGGCATTCTGTACTACATCACCCTGGAGGCCATGGATGGTGTGAAGAAGAAAGTTTATGAGGCCAAGGTTTGGGAAAAGTCATGGTTGGACTTCAAGGAACTGCAGGAGTTCAAGCTTATTGGTGATGCCCCTTCTGACTCCGGGACATGCTCCTAGGTATTGAATCCAGTACATAATCATAATCAGTCTCACAAATTCTAGCTTAGCTTTTTGTTCAAAGCATTACAAATTTGTGAGAAATTATTATTAATTTTATTGTTATTATTATGAACTCAAATGCAATGTTATTTAACATCACTTCCAGACTTTGGAGTGTCTTGTAGTAATTAATTCTTCAAGAAAGAAAATCCTAGAGACTCCAAATCTCTAAATTTTATTACAGCATGATAAGAATTCTGAAAACGGTCATTAGTTATTTGATTTGTTATTTTGACTCTGCTGCTTATATTGTTTTACTTCAATGTTGCTAATTATTGGTTTCCTAATTGCTTATTCAGGTTACTGAAGACAGAAGGTTGATTTACTCTTGAATTATAATAATGTATATCATATCAATTCGTGTTCCTCCTGTAAAATATGTAATTCAATGTGGTATATAAAAAATGAAGCACAATATTTATTCAAATAAATATACCTATTTAAATATATATGACTATTTAACAGTCAAGTTTTTTATTAGCAAAAAAGTAATTATTTAAATAGATGTGACTTCAAATAAATATGACTATCTAAAATAGAATATCATTACTAACGGGAATTGATTCAATTAGTAAGGATCAAAACACTTACTTGAAAGCTTTAAGTTTGCGCCGGCAATCTCTTTTGGCAAGCAATTTCTCTAGGCTCTTGCAGAGGCACGTGTCATGCTCTAATATTGAAACGAAGTAATCTTTCCTGTTCCAAAACTATTTTCTTTAAAATAAAAATAAAAGATAAATCTTTGATAAATTAACCAATATAATTTAAACATTTTAATAATTATTAAATCATCAATTGTTAGATAAAAATTTATACCTTATAAAACAAATCATAAATAGTATATGGAACACAAATATTCTTACATTCTCTCACTTGTTCCATACGACATTACTTTTATGGTTTATTAAAAAGACATAATGTGCATATAAATATAGTATTAAATCTTATTATATTGGCAATAACATAATATCATAATTAAATAAAAAAATTAATGTGAGTCATACATTATTATTTTCAACATATTGTCTTCCGTGTACTACAACGTTACATTTTTCCATAACATGATCTGTAATGAAGAATATGGTCCAACTTTAATATTTTTATCAAAGAATAGTCCTACTACCATTATTCTAATTGTTCATGCATGCATGCATACTAATTAGATACACAAAATGTCAAAAACGATCCATAATCGAACTCCAGAGTGTGAAATGAATAAATTCACAACTACACATACTAAACGACTGCGACAAGATTCCCTCTGGCGTTGAGGTCATGGAGGCGATCCTCGTCTAGGCCCTAGTTTAGGATCTTGGCAACGTTGTGACTGATCTCGTATATCATGATTTGCTAGCGCCACTTGTCGGCATCAATGAGGTCACAACACTCGGAGGCGAGGAACGGGTGGCTCTCCTTGGGCTTCTTCTTCTCCTCCGCTTTGACAGCAATGAAGCGGTTCAGCATCGATTGTGCTTTCTTCTTCTTCTTCTTCTTTGTGTGGTGTACTCATTTTCATCTTAGTCATTTTCAAGGCCACAATTTCTTGAACTTCATTTTTAACATACTTATGCTTTTTGGATTCAATTAGATGAGGAGTACCCCTGGCAGTACACATGGCTAATTGGGAATGGCTATATGAGAAGGCATACATTGTAGTTTGTTCTAGAAGTGTTCATAATTGAACCAAACTGATCTAAACTAAAAAAATTGAACCGAATAATCAAAAACCAAATAAAACCGATTAATTTTGGTTTTCTTTTTATAAAAATCGATTAGTTTGGTTTAGTTTTTGATTTTCATTTATAAAATCATATTAAATCAAGTCAAATTGAACTCATATAATTATCTATATATTTTTTATAATTAACATACTTATAAATGATTAGATTTCAATTTCTATTTATTTCTATAAATATTTTTATAAAATCGATTAATTTTGGTTTTATTTGGTTTTCTTTTTATAAAAATCGATCAGTTTAGTTCAGTTTTCGATTTTCATTTATAAAATCATACCAAATCAAGTCAAATTGAACTCATATAATTATTTATATTTTTTTATAATTAACATACTTATAAATGATTAGATTTCAATTTCTATTTGTTTCTATAAATATTTTTAAGTCAATTTGTTGTTTATAACTATTTAATGATGTTCTTATTAGGATTTTTATGCCAATTTGTTTCTAATTGGGCAACAAAATGAAAAAAAGTGAAGTTGTATATTTTTTTTTTAAAAAATATCTAGCCAAAAATCAATTAGACTAAATTGAACCAAACTCATTACGATTGGCTTAACTTAGTTTGGTTCTCTAATTAGAAACAAACATATTAATTCTTAATTTAAAAAAATTAATTAGTTTAGTTCAGATGTTTCTTTCTCTCAAAACTAAACAAATTAAAACCATGAACATCGGTAATTTGTTCCGTCTTCAAATGTTGCAAAAGTATGTCATGCAAGACATTAATTGCGGCTAGTAGAACTAAATAGTATGTTTGGATTAGACTATAATATATTGATTTAAAAAAATTGATGTTAAAAGAGTGACTGTGAAATATTTAATATTAAAAAATTAATTGTAAACGAATTGATGTTACAATTAATTTCAAATTGATTTATATAGTGTAAAGTACAAAATTACTTTTTAAGCATTAATTTATTTTAAAAAAATCAGTATAATAGTTTACATGTAAAATAGATAATAACAGTAAACTTTGATATCATATCAAAGAATCTCAACAAGAATTGAATACCAAAACATATGTTATTATCCACAAATGTCAAATATTAAGTTCATTATCGGATCCATTTTGGTAAACAAAGTAGCAAGTACAATTTGAAAAATGAAAAAAGTGGTGGTTCAATAGAGCCTGGCCAACCTAGCATTGTAGGGCTCGTGGAGCAGTTGTCGCTGTTTTGTGAAACCAGCCTCACGCGGTGCCCTCCTCTCTTAAGGGCCACGAGGCTTGAGCCTATGCCCAGGTCACACGGCCCAATTCTCAACTTAGAATGGGCAGGTCAGTATAAAGCATTCACTTTCCCAACCAAGCTAGTAATGATCTTGTTCCACCACATTAATGCCCTCACTTGAGTTACAAGCCATCGCAACGTGGCTCGCCGATCAGGCTTTGTTGCTTTGCATATATAAATGGTTGTTTTACATGAATATTGTCGATGTGGAACTCAGAAAAGGCCTGACAATTTGACTGACGTTATTCGTGCCATGTAACACTTCATGAATGGCTAATTTCATTTTGTCTGACTAGGTTCCAATAGGAACAATGCTGAGTGTTACAAACAGATGAGTTTATTGCCACAAGGGAAAGATTTCAAGTTGCAAGACTTTATTTTAAACGGGTTGTGCTCCTCGTTTGTCACAGAAACATAGTTTTCATGCAAGGCCTTCAAATTATAAGGAGGCCAGATACCACTAATCTATACATATTATAAAGCAGAACCTTTCTATGGACACGTGTTACGCTGTCATGAAAAATTTTCCCGCCTAAGTTCATGGCAGTTTCGTAATTTCACTTCTTCCTTTCTGACCAATAGAAACAAAGACTTTCTTATTTTTAAATTGATGTTGTTCGGTGGATGCCAACTGTTATCAACAATATATTTTAATAGGTATAATTATATTGTCTTTTTGAAAAGGCACCAATGCCTACGGGAAATCATTTCATCCGTTGGCCGAAGTCCTCTTCTCCAATCTACTTCAGCATTCATTTACCTACCTATCCTAATGCTAGCCTGCTGATTCAAGAAACCATAAACATGCATGCGAGGTTTCCCTTACTCTCTCTGCAAAATCTCTTCGTCTCCACCACTTATGTAAGTATTCTTTCTTCCGATACGCATGCTTCCTCATTCAGCCAATCTGCCAGCATCGATTCTCCATTTCTTAGCAGAGTAAGTGATTTTTTTTGCTGTGTATATTATTGATGTTGTTAATTTCTCGGTCTCGAGCCTTGCAATTGATTGATTTGGTACACGATCTTTAGTTTTGATTTCTTCACAAGAAAAACCCTAGGTTTTTTTATGCATATATATATTGTGATGGCTTCATTTCGTTCATGCTCATTTTTAGTTCTTTTGAATTACGAGTCTCTGTAGTTAAACCTGTGTTCTTCTATTTGCCTCCTTTTGTAATATTTCATTTTGGTATTTCACCTGTCTGCAATGTCTCCTCCTATTGACCCTCTGTTAAAAATAACACCTGAGAGAGAAACATGGAGGGTGAAGGTACGAGTTATTCGGTTCGCATGGTATTTACTAGAGCTTCAATAACCCTCGAGCTCTAAACTCTATCGAGATGGTCTTCATGGACGAGTTTGTAAGTTTTTGTTTTAGACTGTCCTATTTGGATTTTATTTTTCTTTTTATTGTTCATCCAATATCATGGAATCTTGAATTTTCTTGCTGTTAATGTTTTATAGGGTTGTAAAATACATGCGTCTGTGAGGAAAACCTTGGTTTACAAATTCAAACCCCTATTGTCTGAGGGTCAGGTATACATATTGGCTTATTTTGGTGTGGGTGAAAATTCTGGGTTTTTTCGCACTACGAAACATGAGTTTCGGTTGAACTTTCAAATTAGAACTACTGTGAGGCCTTCTCAATCAGAAATAATTCCTTTACATGGTTTGAGTTTAATACCGTTTGAAGAAATTCTGCAACCTGATGGAGAACCTGCATATTTAGTTGGTACTTCTAAAAATCCTTTTTTACTTTATTTATTTTAATGTATGTTGTTCCTTTAACATCTTATTTTTGCTGTCATTGTTGCTTTAGATGTCATTGGATTGTTAACTGCTGTTGGCACTGAGAGAGAGTATGATAAAGATGGTAAGAAGACGAAAATGATTGTAATAGAGCTGGATGCTGAGAGGTAATTGCTTTTGTATCTAATATATTTGTGTATTGATGTATTGATTCATGTCCTTTTGTTATAAGTATGGATTTTTTATTTCATTATTGAAATGCTGTATGATCTATTTATTCACAATGTTTTTATGTTTCTTTAATAAACAGTATTAAGATTGAATGTGCCCTTTTTGGAAGTTATGTTGATGAGCTAACTTCTTTCATTGCTTCGGGTGATATGAGCCAACCTGTATTGGTTATTCAATTTGCCAAAATCAAGACTTTTAAGGGTAAGTTTTTTGTCTCTTTCTTCATTTGTACATTTCAAATGTACTTATGTTGTTTTCTCCTTAATTATGGTTGGTGTCTTAAATATAAAATTCGTTTGTGTATAGGCAAAAATGTGCTCCAGAATGTTATGTTTGGAACTAGGATCCTGTTCAACCCTGATATCCCTGAAGTTTCTGACTTCAAGAAGAAGTAAGTCACTTTTTAATACAGTTCTACACTTTCCTTTTATTAAATAGTAGTGTATGAAATTCTTAAACTCATTTTCCCTTGGTTTATTACTGTTTTTAATTAATGTATTTGCATATTTCTATGAAGGTTACCACAACTGAATGATGTTGTTTCTCAAAGTTTATCCCATCTGTCTGATACTCCAATATATTCTCTAGAGGATGATTTTTTGAGGGTTACACCTAGAAAGTCAATAGAGCAGTTAAAAGATTGTAAAGAGGTTTGAGTATTGTTTTATTTATGAACCATTAATCTTCATCCTAAGTTTGGCATGGTTAATGATTCTGACATTTTTTTTTCTTTACTCCTAATTTAGGATGGGTTTTGCATCCTGTTAGCTACTATTAAACACATTATCAAGGGTGCAGATTGGTGGTACACTGCTTGCAAATGCACAAGGCGATTACCCCGATTACAGGATGTATTATCGCTGATAGTTTACTATTGTCATGTGATTAATGTAGTTCCACGGTAATATCTTTTCCTACATTGTTCACATGTTATTTTTGGCACAAATTCACTATCCAATTCAATGATAAAGTTTGAATACTTATTACTTATGTTTTATTGCTTATTTAGTTATAGGATCAAGCTAAGGGTTATAGATGATACTGACAGTGCAACCTTTGTGGTGTTTGACCGGGATGCCTGTTTGCTGCTTAATAAATCATGTTCTGAGATGGTTGAGCAGTTTCAAAAGGTAACCCATTTAAATTGTGTATTTTTTTCTCTCAATTGTGATTTTTTTATATTGAACTTCATTATATATAGATCCTGTTACTGAATTATTTATTTGATTTCAAATATTTAAGTTTGGACAGGAGCTTAGTTACCCCCCTGATTTTGATAATTGGATTGAAAAGTCCTTTCTGTTTAAGGTTGAGGTTAAGTCTACCTCATCTTCTCAATTTGAACCTTCTTTCCGAGTGAAAAGAGTTTGTCATCGATGCTTCATTATAAAACAATTCAAGGATCTTGAATCTGCATGCTCTCCAAAAGAGGTTTTAACGTATTTCATGCTACTTTATTACTTTAAAAAATCTTTATATGCAGTTCAATAAATTAGCTATTGTCTACATTTGTTCTTAGGGTGTTTTTACTACCGGATTGTCTGTTAGTGATGTTATTGTTAGCACTGAACTTCCAGATGTTGACTCTGGCATTGCTAAGGTATATTTGTCCCATATCATTGTTTTCTTTTCCTTTCGTATCCATACCTCTTTTATGGTTTCAATTACATTGTTTAATACATGTTGTTAATGTTTTCATATTTATTCATTAAAATAGGATTTGATGTCCCAGTTTTGTGATAGTGAAATGTGTGTTCAATCTGAGATGGGCAATACTCCTCCTATTTGCTGTCCTGCCAAGAGGTCTTCTAATGAAGGAGTTGGTCTTCCAAATGATGATTTGTCTTCCACCAAGCTTAAGGCAGTGAAGATAGAAAAAGATTGAAGTTTGAAACTGTTAGGCTTAGTTTAAATTTGGAATTTAAGTGATTCAACTTATCATGGTTTGTATTTTGGGATTTTGGATGTTGACAATGTACTTTTGTTAATCTTTTTTATAATCATTTTGAATTGGTCTTTGGTGGACCAATGGACTTGAAGTTCTGTACTGGGATTTGATTATGTAGTTTCAATTATCCTTATCTTAATGTTATCTTTTGGATGTCAATTTGAATCTATGTATGAGAGGGGACCTTTGAATTTTGAACTTTTGTTAAAGGATGATATTGTATTGTTAATCGTCTTTATGTGATTGTTATTTTATTTTGACTGAATTTCTCAGTTGTCATATTTGGACCTTTGAAATATAAGTTGTGCAATGGGATGTGATTCTGTAGTTTGATTATATAGTTTTAATGATGTTTATCTTATTATTATGCAATGATTTATATAATTCTCCTTAACTTCTATGCTTTTTGGTTGGGATTGTATTCATAGTTTTGTCATTCTTAAATAATAAGAAATGTAAAAGTTATCATAGTTTATTATTTAAATGCCTTTTTATTAAAAAGTTGTATATGAAATCTTTAAATATTTTAATAAATAAAAGTTAAATAAGCAATGTTTATTGTATGTATAATAAGTTGTTAAATGAATTTATCCTGATGGAACGTTACAATTGTTATTGTCTTTTATTTAATTATGTTTTCAATACATCTTTATAATAAGGGTTTTAATTTCAACAATAGATTAAATTTCGTAAAATTTTATATTTTTTGCAAGTGTATAAACCACTCCTTTTTGGATTGTATTTTTTTTATTCAATGCCTACTTCAACAAATTAGTTGGAAACATAGGATATATGGCATGCCTTAAAAATATGATAATGTATTTATCTTAATTAAACTAAGATTTGTTATCTTACAAGCTATCTCAAAGATATATAATTTTAAATAAATATATTCTAGAACTGAAATAGAAATTTAATTTCTCAAAAAATTAATCTTAAAGACCATAATTATGTACAAGTGTTATAATAATGTTATGAGTTATTATCTAATTATTTTGTATTAGTATTAATTTTCTTAAATTATTTTTATAAAATATAAGTTATATTTAAAAAATTTTAATAAGTTTTTTATTTTGAATTTTTTTTGAAATAAAATTTATTTATTAAACTCTATAAAATCAATTCAGCTATTTTAAATTAAATTTATAACTATAACTATTTGAATTCTTTTTAACTACCTAATTTATTCATTTGTATTTGTTACCGTTTGTTGCCCTTTCCTATTCCTCTTCATTTAAGATATACATTCTAATTGGTTACCATGTTCGGCAGTTGATGGCTTTGTGGTTGGTGTTAAATGAGTCTAATAAAGACTGCTGTTTTTTTATTAAAAAAAGAGTAAAGACTATTTTTTAATGGCAACATTGGATGCTTATATCCTACACCTTTCCCCATACCCAGCATCCGAAATCATTCGCCCTTGTGCCTTTCCCTATACCCAGATCCAAAATCAACCATCCTTCCTCTATCTTCTCCGCGGTGTTGGTGCAACTTAGGGTCATCCGCTACTCAACCAAAAGGAAAGTTCTTCCGTATTGGTATGGTGATTCAAATCCATCCCCGATGCATCCATTTCATTTTTGTCAAAAAGAATGATCCCCACTGTTTAAATAGGTCATTTTTAAGGTTTTTTCCAATCCTAAATCTCAATACATACATATAAATTAGGACTTTTAGAGTGGGTTCTCAGAAATCAGTCATGTAGAATAACCATCGCATATATTGTTTTCCTTTGACATGTAAGGACACCAAAATGCATGCCATGTGTTTTAGATTTTGATTTCTGATATGAGAAATTTAAAATAATGGTTTTATAATGTTAGCTTTTGGTCAGTTATATGGACCCGAAATTGTGGCCATATTTTTTAGATTTAGGTCCTGTTTTGATCCATTTATCAATTTTTGTTGATATTGTAACCTCTTATATTAATTATCATGTATTTAGTCCCTCTTTTTTAACTCAACATCCTTCATTCTTGCTTTAAAAATTGAGTCCATTGGGATCGTCCATAATAGGACATTTACATAGTTATGTTTGGATTGTGTTATTTTGAAATTTGTCCATAAAAGGTTCCAGTAAACGATTCCTTTATGCTATGCCTATTTTTTCTTTGGGGAAATTCCAAGAACTTGTCTTTCGAGACTATATATGTGAACGATTTTTATTAAATTATATGTTGACAACATTTGCATGCCATGTGTTTGTGTTTTGGTTGCTGTCATTCTACTGTTGCTTTGTTTGTCACCTTTAATTTGTTTACCTCTTTCATTATTTCATGCTTCCTATATATTCTGCCATATGCATGTCAATATATCTCGCAAATAATATGCTTGGTTTTATAATTTGGTATCTCGTGTCCAACTCAAGTTACATTGAACCTTTTGAAACTTGTGTTTTGCGGTTTGTTCTTGCAATACGATCATATTGCTTTACAAAAAAAAAATTAGTTGGCACCAAAAAATAGTTTGGTTAAAAAAAAACATTCATATGTACCTTTCTTTTTAATATATATTTATAAATTCTTAACATGTGCAATTTTTTTACGTTGATGTAGCTTGGATTCAAGTACTCCTACCAGCCGTTGTTGTTTTCAATTGTCATGTAATGACACAAAAATGCATGCCATGTGTTTGAGATTTTGATATTTGATATGAGAAATTTAAAATAATAGTTTTATATTTTAGCTTTCGATGAGTTATATGGACCCGAAATGGTTGCCATATGTTTGAGATTTAGGTTTTGTTTTGATCCATTTGTCATTTTTATTGATAATTTAACCTCTTATATTAATTATCACGTATTTAGTTCCTCTTAGTTAACTCAACATCCTGTATGCATGCTGTAAAAAATGAGTCCTTTGGGTTCTTTGATAATAGGTCATTTACATAGTTATGTTTGGATTGTGCAATTTTGCAATTTGTGCATAAAATGTTATAATAAATGATTCCTTTTTCCTTTGGCTATTCTTTCTTTGGTGAAATTCCAATAATTTGTCTTTCAAGACCATATATGTGAATGGAATTTTATTAAATTATATGTTGGCATCATGTGCATACCATGTGTTTGTGTTTTAGTTTCTGTCATTCAACTTTTGCTTGGTTTGCCACATTTAACCTATTCCGACCTCTTTCATTATTCCATGCTTCCTATATATTACGCCATATGCATATCAATATATTTGCAAATAATATACTTGGTTTTTAGAATTTGGTATATGTATCCAATGTAGTTATATTGAACCTTTTTCATACCTATGTTTGTCGTTTGTTCTTGCAATGCAACATATTGCTTTACTCACAAATATTAGTTGGCCTCAAAAAAGAGTTCGGTGTAAATTTTTTTTTTGATATGAAACATTTTTTTTTAATTTATTATTTATAAATTTCATAACATGTGAAAGTTTTTTTTTTATACGTTCATGTAGCATGGATTCAAGTAATTCCTACTAGCGATGTAGGAGGGGCCTCATGAATTACGTAAATAGTAGTGGACCTTAATAAGGTATTAAACACTAAATATATGTGAATGGTTATTATTGAAATTTTAATACTATCCTTTAAACATAAACTATCCTTTTTAATTTGCTATGCTTTCTCCATATGATTTCTTATATAGGCATATGGAGAAGTGCCTGCCAATTTCTCTTCCATATATGGAAATCAAATTGGGCCTGTGGTTTCAATAACTGATCCTCGGGGTAATAATTTCTCAGTTGGCTTTACAAAAAGACAAGCATATGGAAAACTAACTAAAGGATGGAGTGATCTCCTCTCTTTCTATAGTCTTTCAGACAATGATATTAACTAAATAAGTTATATTGGAGATATTTACTTAAGGATGTCAATAATGGACAACAACAGGCAAGAGATTCAATATCCTCATACAATGTGAGATAATACACAAGTAGAAAGTGATATACTCGCACTTAACCTCCTCCTATTGGTATCGTAATATCACATTATCAAAATATATGGTTTCTGGAAGCCAGCTGGTCAGTTTCTATCCAATTGTTTGGTTCAAACTTTTCATTTCGCTTTAATTTATGTTCTATTATGTATAGATTTATACTAATATAACTGACAATTCAATCGATGTTTACATGTTGCTTTCTTTGTAGAATCTACCTGCTCATTTTGCCAAGCATTGCATCAACAAGTCTTTAGATTCTCGTTTATTTGGTGGTTGGTGATGCTATGATGACTTGCAAACTAAATATCGGCCTCTAGGAGGTCAAAGCGAAATGAGTCTAGGGAAGGGGGTGGAAGAACTTCACAGGATGAATGATTTAAGGGAAGGAGATGAAATCAACTTTGCAATCAATGGTGAAGATGATAATGTTTTGGAGACCACTATATTCGTGGGTGAAATTGTTACCTTATGCTAGAAAATTTAGTCTTATAGAAGAATTGAACAATTAGCTTTTCATATGTTATCTTTTTGTTTTTTTTTTTAATGAATTTAACAAAGTGGTTTGAATTTTAAATGGTTAATACATGTTATAATGATGTTAATGTTGCTATATAGAATTGAGTTTTTATATCCCTAAAATTGTTATATAGTATTTTATATAGTATGTTTGTCATAAAAAATATGTTGAAGTTCAATATGAAAAGAAGTTAAACTACCTTTTTCAAATATTTGTGAAATGCTTCTTTTTTGCCATTACAAAATTGGTAAAAATTAATTTAATTATTAATAAAAAGCATTCTCCTTTAGAATGACTGCATTACTTAAGTATCGTTTATGATTTATTAGTTTATATATTAATGAAATTTATTTATTTAGTTTTTATGTTCAGAAATTATATCCACATCAATGTATAGTTGTTTGGATGAATTTGTTGCATGTTAGCACATCTAGAATTATATCTCTTGAAGCTAATTCATTGATCTTCCTTTACAACTTTTATGGTTTACTAATTGTATCATTTGTAGTCCTGGCTTACATTTCATCCCATTATGTTTTGGCATCATAAATTGGTAAAAAAAATAAATACTATTAAAATTTTAAAAACTTTGAATTTTGATGACTATTTTAATTAAGCTCTTCTTAATTGTTTATATATATTAATTAATTAATTTTGTCTACATATATTTCAGTTCAAATATCATCTTTGATTTGGAGTATTTGGAGGAATTGATTACCTGTTTTAAAATCACCTTTTTTTATCCCTAAAAGATAAGTATTTTTATATTACTTAGGGAAGTTATTATATAGTATATTTACAACATGTGATGCGAGGTCCTTATTTCTTATTGGTCTTATTTCACAATTTAATATAGAATGTAGTGTAAATAATATTAATTTTAGAGTGTAATCAACTGTCTTTTTTAATAACAATCTTTTATTCCATTTTTTTTTAAATTTTTGGTTTCATTTCCTAAATGTTGATATATTATAATATAGAAATTTATGAGAACCAACTAATTTATGGGATATCATGTATTTAAAGTATGACAATTGTTATAAAAAATATACTTTAACATTTTAATTTTCATAGCTAAATAATTATAGATTATAGGATTGCTTTAAATAGGCCTCGATTGTTGTTATCAATCATAGTGCTAATAAGAAATAAAAAGCTGCAGGTTAATTTATTCACGTAAGTAACCAATTGGGTGGGATTATTGTGGGCTAGAATTGATAGCAGTAGGCTGTCATTAGGTTGCCTTAAGCTATGACACCCTAAACTATCTTTTTTTTTCTTTTTTTGCTGGAATGCAAACCGTCTGCTACAAAAGCTTTTTTGTTGACTACCTCTTCAATTTTCCACCTTCATTTGTCTATATATCTAGCTTTATATATCTTTGAGCGTTCACAAGGATTGTTATAGCATGGAGAAAAATATGCAGGAGGCTTGGCATCTTCAAACCAAGAATGCAAGGGCCAACAGGCGAAGGATCAATAGAGAAAATGCTCAAAGAAGAAATGAAGCTAATTCAGGTAATGCATTCCAACTTCAACTACCAAATCAATACTTCTAAATCCTTTCATTCCATTCGACCTCTACATGCATTGCAGCCAAAGGCTTGGGGTCATTAACTGCTGATTTAGACATCATGAATTCCTCAAGAAATAGGAATGTATTTGTTATCAATTCCACAACATCCATGGTTTCATCAATAAATAATGGTTAGTGATTATTCTTCATTTCATTATTGTTAAATTTCCTGAATTTCTATTAAACCAGTACTTAATTTAAGCATTAATATTTTAGTTACTTTGGACACCTTTGGTACCAATGCAAGAGTTGCTTCATCTTCTCAAACTAGGCATCAGGAAAACAGAACACAGTCCTGTTTAATAACAGCATCCGAATCAGGTTTTTATTACATTGAATAAATTATTTTTCTACCTTTGATTAATATTTGTTAATCTTTAGCATGGTGCAATTTTTTAAAATTCATATTATTCAATGGATATTATTTCTTTTTCTAAATTTTGTTTTAACTGATTTTTTTCCTCTTTATCCTAATAATGGTGCAGTTTTATTTGTTTCACCATCAAAATTTAATCAATCTTCCATGAAGCGAACTTCAACCTTTAGAAGCCCATTGTCAACTATTACAAACAGTAAGTACATACTTCCAATTATATTTTTCTTAAATATATTCTTATTAATATGTAAATTTCAAGTCCGGGAATTATATGTATAGATTAACTAATGACGTCATTTAATTAGATGTCCCCCAAAGTCAAGGTGTTAATGGAGTTGAAACTTCTTCGCATAGAAAGAAACAACCAAGAATCATGACTTCTCCTGGTTTGTGATAAAAATTCTGTTTCTCCAGGTACTTTGAGAAATGAAATTATCTTAATGTCAATTTTCACCGACGTAAATTTTTTTAATTTGATTATCATTTAATCTTAATTTAACGTGCGATTAATTTAGGAACCTTAAGTTCTCCATCGTTGGTTACTAATCCCACTCGCAATTGAAGTCCGGAAAGCATATTATTCAAAGAAGTTCAATTATTAATTTCCGTTTGTAAGTGGAATGCTTCAAATGTTTCCTTTGAAAATGATATGGAACTATTACCATCAAGCTCCATCAATGAAGGTATATTGCAATCCATTATTGTATCCTATTAAGCCAATTTTATAATTCGAATTCTGTTTTAGATATTCAACATTGAAAATGGTTGGATGATGTCTTTGTAGTGCTTAAAAATTGTTAACGTTGTGTAGGAGAGGATATTTCATTCCACCAGCCCAACATAGCATTCGACCATGTTCTATACTTTAATAAGTGAGGAACAAGGTATTATAATGCATTTTATTTATTCAAATATTTCCAAAAAAAAGGCCAAATCTAAAATTCTGATCATTTGTTTTTTATTTGAATTTGTTTGAAGAATGTTTGGATTTTGGAGATTCGGATCGGGTTTGTGCATATTGTGGAGCTTTGGTATGGTATGAAGAAAGATCCGAAAAATCAAAATGCTCTTCCAATCCAGATTTCTCTTTGTGTTGTATGAAAGGCAAAGTACAACTGCCCTTGCTACAAAGGCCCCCTGAACTCATTTGGAATTTGATGAATGGCATTGATTGTAGAAGTTGTTCTTTTCTTGATAATATTAGGTTATACAATAGTATGTTCTCTTTTACATCTATTGGAGGAAAAGTTGACAGCTCCTTAAACAATGGTACAGCAGCTCCACAATTCATTCTTAGTGGGCAAAACTTCCACAGAATTGGATCTTTGCTTCCATCTGAGGGAGAGAGGCCAAAGTTTGCTCAGCTTTATATCTATGATACCCACAATGAGGTCACCAATAGAATGAGTCCGTTCAGGTTACAATTGTCTTATCTGTATTTTTATTTCCAAATATTTGTAAAATCTATTTATAAATTCAAATTTCTATTATTATGGAAATAATATTAAGAGATGCTTTTTTATTCATTTTGTTGTTATTGCAGTGATAATGGCAAAAGAAATAATTTAGATGCTTCATTAGTTCAAGATTTAAAAGAAATGATAGACAAACATAATGTGTTGGCCCATTCGTTTAGAAGAGTCAGAGATCAATATAAAGAAGGGCAATTCACAAATATTTCATTGAGGCTGTTTAGAAATCGATCTCGCGATGCAAGAACGTACAATCTTCCAACATCAGATGAGGTTGCAGCGCTTATAGTGGGTGATTTTGATAATTCGGAAGTTGGCAGGGATGTAGTTGTTCAATGTCGCAATGGAGTCTTGAAAAGAATCCATGAGACTCATCGCATTCATTCCTCTACGGTACCACTACTATTTCCTTACGGTGAAGATGGATACCAAGAAAACATTCACCGTGAGGCATTACTGCTGATGATTTGTCAAATCGAAAAGGATTAGAGTTTCATTGAGAGAATTCATAGCTTTTAGAATCCAAGAAAGGGAATATGAATATGGAAGTATTTTAAAAAGCGTAAGATTGTTTCAACAATTTTTAGTAGATTGCTACACAATGATTGAATCAGTAATGGATTTCATTCGGTACAATCAAGATTCAATAAGATCCGAAATTCTAAAATGGATCGAGGAGGCAATAACAAAGGAGAAACAAATGTCGCTATACGGAATGCGTATAATTCTACCAAAGATCCTTCACTGGGGATGAGATATATGTTCAATAATTGCCAAGATGCGATGGCTGTTTGTAAGAGATTTGGTTATCCGGTTGTTTATTCTTGTGACTGTAATCCTCGGTGGCACGAAATTAATCGCTTTGTAATCGCGAGACATCTTAAAGCGTAAGATCGTCCGGACATTGCATGTAGGGTCTTCCGGATGAAGCTTGATGAAATGATGATAGATTTTAAAAAGGTTGCTTCTTTGGACATGTTATAGGTAGTGCGAGTTCTTTCAATTATTATCGCAAATTAACATTATTTAATGTTTACGTCATTATTCATTACTTTCGCGAATTTGCTCTATCATCCGAAAAATAAAATTTAATATATTTAAATATCTCTACAGGCATGTATACTATTGAGTTCCAAAAGAGAGGTTTGCCGCATGCTCATATTTTATTATGGTTGCATCCAGACGACAAGCTAGAAACAATGACTTAATTGATAATGTAGTATCTCGAATTGCCGGACAAGAACAAATATCCTAAGCTTTTTAATGTTGTTTCACAATTCATGATGCATGGACCATGCGGAGTAGCAAAAAAGGATTCTCCTTGCATGAAGGATGGAATGTGTTCAAAGTTTTTTCCAAAAAAGTTTGTGAATCAAACATCGTTTGATGAAGATGGATATCCAATCTATAGAAGAAGAGACACAGGCGTTACGACTTCAAAGAAGGGTGTAGAACTAGACAATAGGTTTGTTGTTCCATATAATCCAAAGCTCCTAATGAAATACCAGGCTCATATAAATATGGAGTTTTGTAATAAATCCAATTCTATCAAGTACTTATTCAAGTATGTCAACAAGGGACCAGATCGAGTAACAGTTGCCCTTTCTGTGAAATCAGATCCTGAAAAGACAACAACGATTGTAGATGAGATTAAGCAAGATTATGATTGCGAATATTTATCCGCATGTGAGTCGATGTGGAGGATCTTTGGCTTTGATATTCATCACGTATGGCCTAGCCTCGTAGATTGACATTTCATCTTCCAAACCAAGAATCGCGAATTTTTAAGGATGATGATAACATTGATGATGTTGTGCGCCAAAAGTAAAGAAAAACAATGTTTGAAGCTTGGATGGAGGCAAACAAGTGTTATAATGAGGGGAGAAACTTGACTTATGGGCAATTTCCCACACAATTTGTTTACAATAGAGAAAAGCATCAATGGTATCCTAGGAAGAAAGGACAATCAATAGGAAGACTTCATTATGTTCCTCCTGGAACGGAGAGTTGTACTACATGAGGCTTACGCTAACTGCTCAACGTGGATGTACGACTTATGAGAGTATAAGAACAGTTAACAATTGTATCTTTAATTCTTTTCAGGATGCCTGTTACGCTGTGGGGTTATTGTCAGATGATAAAGAGTTTATTGACGGTATTAAAGAAGCTGCAGAATTGGCTTCAGGCCATTACTTGAGAAAACTTTTTGTCACTTTGCTGGTGTCGAATACAATGAGTAGGCCAGCATTTGTTTGGGAAGAGACATGGGAATTCTTGGCCGATGGAATTATCTATGAAAGAAGGAGATTGTTCAATAGACCTAAGTATGTATGATTTAAATTTATCTATAACCTTATCAATTCTTTTTTTGTTCATTCTTAAAAAAAAAACTAAGGTTGATTGTTTATTTTAAAGTCTATATGTGTTTCAACTTTTAATTCAAAATTATATGTTAATTACATTAATTATTTATACCTAAATAATTTATTTTCCATCCCAGATCTTCAAATTGAAATTTCTGACTTGAAGAACTTATGCTTGATTGAAATAGACAAGTTACTCCAATCAAATGGAAGGTGTCTTAAGGAATTTGATTCAATGCCATCTCCAATACACTCAAAGAATGAATGAATTTCAAAATAGATTGTTGGTCGATGAACTTAGTTACAATAAAGAAGACATGATTGCGAGATCACCGTAAGTGTTTCTCTTCCCTCACAGATGAGCAAAAATCAATTTACAATCAAGTTATTGATGCTGTAATGGGTGGAAAAGGAGGTTTCTATTTTGTCTATGGATATGGGGGAACAGGAAAGACTTTTGTGTGGAGAACATTGTCGGCCGCAATTCGTTCAGAAGGAAAAATAGTTCTTAATGTTGCATCAAGTGGTATTGCTTCACTTCTTCTTCCGTGGAGGAAGGACAAACTCATTCAAGATTTGGAATTCCATTAACTCTCACAGAGGAGTCAACCTGCAATATAAAACAAGGAAGCCTTAAAGCAGAACTTCTTCGTCATACAAGTCTTATAATTTGGGATGAAGCCCCAATGGTTAACAGATGGGCTTTTGAGGCTTTAGATAGAACTCTAAGAGATATCATGAGATTTTCAAATTCCAATAGCATGGAAGAACCTTTTGGAGGAAAAGTTGTTGTGCTTGGAGGAGATTTTAGGCAGATATTGCCAAGTTATACCAAAGGCAAGAAGAGAAGATGTTGTTATGGCCACGATAAACTCATCTAAATTGTGGTCTCATTGCAAAGTTCTTAAATTAACTAAGAATATGAGGTTACGTTCAGGATGTTCTACATCTGATGAAGAGGAAATAAAAGAATTTGCAGATTGGATTATTAAAGTGGGTGATGGAAAGTTGGGAGATGATAATGATGGTGAGGCAGACATTCAAGTACCAGAAGATCTATTGATTTTGAATTCAAATAATCCTATTGCCGATATTGTTGAATTTGCATATCCTAACTTGATCGAAAACATGAAAGATTTCAAGTTCTTTGAGGATAGAGCAATTCTTGCTCCAAAACTTGAAGTTGTCGAGACAATTAATGAGTTTGTTCTTTCTTTAATTCCTCGGAGAAGAAAAGCAATATCTAAGTTTCGATTCTATATGCATAGCGCATCAAGATGTTGGCATTGAAGCAGAATGGTTTACTACAGAATTCTTGAATGAGATTAAGTGTTCAGGAATTCCAAATCACAAGCTTATATTAAAAAAGGAGTTCCAGTAATGTTGCTTAGAAATATTGATCAGGCAGCAGGATTGTGTAATGGCACAAGGCTCATAGTAGATGAATTGGGGACGAATGTTATTGGAGCAAGAATAGTTACGTGAAATCATGTTGGAGAAAAGATTTTTATTCCTCGACTAACTCTTATACCGCCGATCCTGGAATGCCTTTAAAATTTCAAAGAAGACAATTTCCATTAACTCTTTTGCTTTGCTATGACTATAAATAAGAGTCAAGGACAATCTCTCTCTCACGTAGGTTTGTTCTTACCAAAGCCTGTTTTTACGCATGGTCAGTTTTATGTAGCAGTTTCCAGAGTTAAATCCAGGAGTGGTTTGAAAATATTGATTTCTGATGACAACGGAAATCTATGTCATAAGACAAAAATGTTGTCTACAAAGAAGTATTTCAAGATATGATTTCTAGGTAATTTATATCATTTATTTTTACAAAGATTTTTTTGCAGTGGTTTAATTTTTATCTTACAAGTTGAAATATTTTTTTTGCAGGATTATAAAAATAATGCAAATGAGATGAAGATTCCATTTCAAGGCTGCTTTTGAACATCATTAACATTTTGTACATGAATTGTTTTATATGTAATAAGTGTTAAGTTCTTACATGTTTCTAACATATGAAACTTACATCGAATCATTAATTTAAATGTTTTTTTTATTCATTAGGTTAAATGTTATATATTAAAACCATTTATGATGATATTTATGAACAACTAAATAATTTTGTTACCTTTAACTTTATTAATGAAATAATCAACTTGAAACCTATTAACCCGTGCATTGCACGGGTACAAAACACTAGTTAGCTATACTACTCTACATTTTTATTGAATATGAAAGTAACATATAGTATCAAAACTGAAACAGTGTCTTTATGTACCGTAAACTAACATCGAGGATCATACTCTAGACAGGTAAAGTAATCTTTTTTTTAGAGAATAAATAGACCCAAATGGATATTACGTCCCTATTCGTTGATATATCTCTTGCTTTGTTTTATAGATTATTGTGTCTCTATTCATTGATATTGTTATAAATAATGTAAGGAATAATTCATTTGTACTCAAGAAGACTAAATCTAAATGGAAATCCCTTCTAGCTATGAACAATGAATCAAATGTACAAATATAGTCCTTTCTTATACACGAATCTGTGTTGCATGGTTGGGAATAAAAGTAGCACTGGAAATATACTAAGCTAGCATAGGACTAGAAAGAGTGTCATTGATTGTATGAAAAATTAATCTGAAGCCAATTCAAACATCATAGCATTCCCCTTAATTCATATACTTTTCACTCTTCCAAAATTATTAAATAAAACTAAATCTTCTTTTAAAATTATTTTTTAAACGATTTAGAATTTTAGATTACTTGTACAGTTATACTTCTTACTTTAGGTATCAACTACCACCGAGCAAACGTTGGAATGTAAGGAAACCGAATGCAAGTGTGAATGAATGTTTAAAGATATAAATTAAGTTATATTTCAGAGAGGGGCGCAATAGGATTGAGCGAAAAAAAAAATAAATAAATATCAAGCTTTTACTTTTACTTTTTTTTAGTAAACAACTTTTACTTTTATTAAGAAATATATGGTGGGAAAAAGATGATGCAATAATGACCGAAAAAGTAAAAGATTATGATTCATTGTTGCTGACGTTGCCCTGTTGATGGGCTACCAAAAAATGTATTTCTATTTCTATAATCAACTTCTGAGATAAATGTCAATTGTCAAATAACGTAAACTTCGTAACCGCGTACCAATAAAAGGTCTCATATTTCTTCTTGCTAGGTAGGGAACATCAATTGGAAATATTTACACATCAAAGGCCATATATTTCTTGTAGATTTTTTTTTGACAAAAATATATTTCTTGTAGTTAATCTTGAAATAGAATGCCAAATGCATACACCGCGTGTTACGATTACTTCAAATATCAAATCCCGAAGGTACATGGTTACATTTATTTCATACATAACATGCTTTTATATCCTGATACTTTCACCTTGAAGCCAAGCTAGCCACAAAAATCTTCAGTAGCCTGAAAAATCAAGGAAGGCATATTTAATAACCCCAATAGAACTAGGGACAAGGCATAACCCAGATACAAAATTTTATAAACAGAAACTTTGGTACTGGAACAGGAAAAATGAAAAGGCTGCACCAGAATTGAAGGGAGATTTTTTTTTCTTTCTTTTTCATGTGGGGGAGAGGGAAGGTAGGGTGATTTGCAATCCATTATCCTTTTGAAAGTTTTATCGTATTAGGCAGAACATAACCAAATATCGAATCAGCTGTGGATCATCACCATTGTCCATCTAATTGGAAACCACACACAAAAAATCATTAGTGAAGGCCTGATGGCCCCATAAGGAATACCCTGCTAATGGCCAAGATAACCATACCCAACTTTCAACTCCGAGTTCAAAACTTGGGAAAGGGCAGGGCCAAGACAGCCCACAATTCTTGACACATAAAAAGGTATTATTCATAGGATTTGAATTCTCTAAAATGAGGGATGCACTATAGAAGCACTTTAGACAATAAAGTGCATAATTATAACCGTTGATTGAAAAATCAAGGGTTTAGGATTTTATCAAACACAAACACCTACATAACATATAATAGATATGTGATAATATACTCCTTTGATTTTCCGATCAGTTGTTACAATTCTGTACTTTACTCTCTAAAGCACACCCTTCACTTTAGAGGATCCAAATCCTTATTCATAAGAGATGATAATGGCAAAAACGTAAAGCAATATGATGATGCCTATTATAGTAACAGTGCTCCTTATAAGAAGCAAAGAAATGCAATAGCCATGTTAACAATAGAGCTAATATTGCCACGAATAGGAAGGCGGGATACAGAGATCCTGATACAGGACGAGCATAGAAATGAATAGGGGTACAAGAGCATTTGGGCAAAGGAAAACACAGAAAGTACCTCATCTTTATATGTGTGTCCTAAATTAGTGATCAAATAATCCACCCTAGTTCTTAAAGGAGTAGAGGTATAGTAAATCAAAAGCTCAGTCTCCTCGATGCCATAAACAGTTGTGGAAATTTTGTGACAATATTCATTCCACTTCCAAATGCTATAAATTTCATGAGTGAAACAATCCTAACTCATATTCAATTTATCTCTCAGAATAGGGGAAGCGAAAACAAACAAGCTGATCAAAAAATCAATAGCAAAAGGACTAATTTAATGGCATAAATGTTTTTAATTTATGTCAAACTTCGCGGTCACAACATAGCACTGTCATTACCCTTAAACCCGATTGTTCAGTAAAAATATCTTCTTTCCTACTTATCTTATACCAATACTGAGAAGCTTCTACACCATTCACCAAATAGTAATTACACACCAGTGAAACCACAACTAGTTCATATTTTTAGACAACAACAAAATGGATGAACATTGATCAATATCAGATGCAATGTAACCGACAAAGACAATAACAAAGTCCATTATTATACCAGAAATTGATTCCAGAATTCAAGTTGTTGTTCTTTTAACCCCCTTCCCCCACTTCTTCCCCTGTTCATTCTAAACTCAATTTTTGAGTCATCTTTAAAATGATCATAAAAATGGATTCAGATCCAGTCATGTTATGAGATAGAACTACACAAATTTTATCGTGATTGAACTCATCAGTATTTATGTAGAGTTCATTAATTTTGTTTACGTGTCTTTCTCTCTCTAACACGAGTCTTAGTGAGTAACATTAGAGAATCTTGGTCCCATCAAAACAAGTTATAAATATTAAAGGATTTTCATTCATCATAAACACTACATACTTTAAAAATCAGACAGGAGCAATTGTGTAGTGTAATCCAGTACCTAGCTAAGCACTAGACCCCGAAGTGGCATCACCGACAAGCTTGAACTCCTGCACCTCCTTGAAGTTCAACCATGCCTTCTCCCAAACCTTGGCTTCATAAACCTTTTTATTCCCACCATCTGTTGCCTCCAAAGTGATGTGGTACAAGGTACCAGAAACCACTTGCTGTTTTGCACTTACCACCCTTCCAAACTCCAGAAGCGCATTCTACATAAACATCACCAATTCAATCAGCCCAAAATAATAAAAACAACCAAAGACAAAGATACAATTAAAAAAAAAAAAAAAAGAACAGAAACCCATTTGTGCTATTAGAACCACAAACTAACTAACACCACTTTCCCAGACGAAAAATCCAAAAATCAATTAATGTCAAACATAAACGCCGAAAAATGCAAAAAATAAAATAAAACAAAAGGAATCTAGTTTAACAACAACATATGTGTTTCCGAAAAAACGTTATCATGGCCATATCAAAGTCAAAACCGATCATCGTACGACCCAATACCAAATAAACATAAACCATAAGAATTTCTCGTGAAACAAACAAATGCAGAACTAAATCCAATTCAAAATTCTATATAAAAAAAATTTAAAAATTGAAACCTCTTTTTTGTTGTGTTCTTCAACAGCAAAGCGAGCAAGAGCGTCGATCTCGACGCTGTTCTGGCTTCCTACCACCTCGCGAACGCCACCCACTGCCGCCATTTCCCTTCTTTCTCTTCTTCTTCTTCTTCTTCTCTCTCTCTTCGATGATGTTACTTAGAAAGTCCTTGCTTGTGCTTCTCCTTTTATATGGTACCAGGAAGAGTGGGTACCGTTTCCATTGGTCAGCATTGGGTATCGTTTCGTTGGATAACCGTGGGGCGACTAAGCAGCGGATAACTTCCCCTCTTGATCTTTTTCTTAGATCTTAAAGCATTGGAAGAGGCTGTGGAATCAAATCTTTATACACTTTTTTTACTATTCATTTTATCTTTTTAATAAAATATTATAAATTAATCAAAAAGAGGATATATAAATTATGAATAATGTTTTCATGTTATAAAATAATAATGTTTTACTTTTGTTATAAAATAAATTATTAATATATACCATTACACTTAAGATTTTATTAGTAATAAATTTTAAAATTTTAAAATGTCTTTTTTTAGTTAAAAAATGAATGAAAAAAATCGTAGTTAACAGAACAAACTCATAAAGATAAAGTGTTACTTTTAAAATCATAGAATGAAAAAATAATTTTGAGTCAAATCATGTGAAAAAAATTATAATTTATCCTTTTTTAAATTTACAGTATTTTTGAAGATAATTAACAGTATTTTATTAAAAGAACAAAATTAAAGACAAAAAAGAGAAAAGGAAGAGTTAAGTCCATGTCTTACTTCATCGTTTTGGAACCCGATGCTCATACACTTAAAGCCACAAGATTTGTAAAAGAGAGAATGTAGTAAAGCTTGGATCTTTTTTGTTGGGTTTTGTTCATAATTGGCTAAAATTATTCGTGGCACATTTTTCTTTGGGTGCCATGGGAATATAAAGACAAAAACCCATTAACAAGTACTGGTATTTATGTGTCTCAGATTTTGCTTGATTTTGTCTTGTTATGAAATTTTGATCAGGTAAATTTTTTTAGCTTAGACCTAACCCCTAAACTCATGTCGATTCAGTCATTATTAATTCTGTAATTGATTTGGCTAAGATTGGATCAAGACAAGGCTAATTAAGATTTGACAAAGTCTGAACATTTATATAATTATATGTATGATATGTTGTATTTACATTCATATGTATTTGAAGGTCCCTATTATTTGTTAATATTTCTATGGTTATCAAGCTTCTTAGTTTAATCTATGTTTTTCAGTAAATAGTAATTCTAAATTTATACTACAAGAATATATGCTTTAAAAAGCATCTAAAAGTATTATTAGAAATTATTTGTCTTTTATTCATGTTTATCAATAAAAAATGCTCCTTAAAATAGCCAATGAAAAGAAATTAATATATTATATAAGGTGGGTCAATACCGACCTGAAAAATATAGTAGACCAAAGTCATTTCACCCAATTTTAATTAACTTTTTCTTTTAAAATTGAGTTCAACCCCACCTTAATAACTTTGGGTTATTGGGCAAGTAAGGTCTTGCGCACCCCTCAGAACAAGTAAAGAAAACATTAGCAATAGCCAAAATAAATAAATAAGACAAACAACACTATTGAGAAAGAAATTACATATAGTTCTTTTTCTCACAAATTGTACATAATCTATAATTATTTATATTCATTGAGATATATTTAATAACACTGTTAACTATTAACTATTAAATCAAATGTAAAATTATGTTGAGTAAAAATTAATTAATCGCATTATTAACTATTAATGCCCTGAGATATATATATTTTTTTGGTAGAGCCTAGATATATGTATAATAACACTATTACCTATTACCTTTCAAATCAAACATAAAATCACTTTGAGTGAGAAATAATTAATGAAATTATTAATTAGTGCAGAAAATGAATTGAGCCAGTTATTCTCAGTTCATGAACAAATCAATAAATTAAAATTTTTAGCTTGTTTGTTAAATAAACTAAGCTTGAGCTTTATATGTTCAGCTTATTAGTCCATGGCCAACTCGATATATG
Source organism: Styphnolobium japonicum (assembly GCA_023212625.1). Taxonomy (NCBI): domain Eukaryota; kingdom Viridiplantae; phylum Streptophyta; class Magnoliopsida; order Fabales; family Fabaceae; genus Styphnolobium; species Styphnolobium japonicum. The sequence goes on from JALBWW010000010.1 coordinate 11,704,159, forward strand.
TATATAATCATTTTTTACAATAATAATAATAATAATAATAATAATTTAATATATAATATCATTTGATTTTATTTTTAATTTGACTAAATTAGTTTTAACTAAATATATGTAAATTTTTTTTTATTAATTTATAACTTACAAATTCGAGTTTAACTTATTGAGCCTAAATGGATCAATTAATACAAGGTTAGATATTGACTTACTGAGCTCGAGTAGCTCATGAGCTTAAAGTGATCAATTAAGTTTGAGCCAAGAAAATAAACTTGTTTTCTTATTGAGCCAAACTTGAGCCAGACCTAACTTAACTCAGCTCGACTCATTTTCTGTCCTACTATTAATTATCAATTTTATATATTTATAGCTTTGATTAAAACTTAAAGAGAAAAGTTATCAAAATATAATTAAGATCGAGTTAGAAATTATTAATAAAATTGTAAGAAAAAAGAAAGAGAAAGATATATAATTTTTTTAATATATCATATTGAAAACCGACTACTTATCTAAAAATGTGATTACCTTATCCACAACATAATAATGTTTATGTAAAATCATGTTTGAATACAGGGGTGAAAAAAGTTAGATCGTGCATAATAGGAATTTTAGGAAATCCTTTATTATCAAATTAACAAGGTGTCAACACGGGTTAATTTAACTTGTTGATAAGACTTTACATTCTTCATGTGTATTGGCTCGAATTCTCCCTTTAACTGATAGTCTTGCTTAGTGATTATCTTTCTTCAAAAAGATTTCTTGATGTTTGAAGGAGAGAAAAAAATAGATTTTTTTTTTTAAGTGAGCCTCTGCTTACCCTTTCGAGACCCAGCATGCCACTAGCGTCTAACTCCTATGACCGGTATTAGAGTCACCTGTCCTAATAACCATTTTACCTACCAAAACAATTGCAATTTGTATGAAGAAAAGTTTACAACGTGAAGCCAATAGGAGTCAGGTAATAACGTAGGGTTTGGGTAGTTTACAAGAAATTATAAATTCAAACTTCTGAGCTGTCACTATATATATATATACAAACAAGAGAAAAGTTTAAAAGTAACACTTTCAATATTTATATTAAATTGTTTGAAATTCGTGGTAATGAATACATAAATTAAAAATAAAATAAAAGGCAAGATATGATGTTTTGTTACATTACATTTAGACAAAAAGCAAGAATATAATGAATACCCCCTTAATTTTAACTTCTAACGTTTTAGGAAGTTTGTGCTGTGACAAAATAATAATAATAAAACTAAGTATTGCCTTTGTAATAAAAAAAAACTAATATATATATATATATATATATATTGAATAAAATAAATGCACCTTAATTTAAAACTTCTTACTTTTCACTTTTCAGTTTTTGTGATAAAGTTTATATCGTAGAGTTAAACCAATTAAAATAAAAGTTTTTACTAATTTCAAATTTTTTATAAATTAAATTTATAACTAGCAAGTAATTATTTGACATTTCAAATATCTAACAAATTTAAATTTATTATCAATAGATAATTTCTTAAAAGTTTAAGACCCTTTTATTTTCTTTAGATTTTGAATAAAAAAATTAACGCTCACTAATGTGTAAGACATTAATAAATATAGACTAAAAAACAAAATATAAAGCGAATCAGCTGAATTTACACTGCTTTAAGTTTTTAAATTTTGGATGTAATGATGATAAAAAAATTTATCTTCTACTAGGTTACTTATCACTCTCTCTTATTTAAGTGTTTGCACTTGTGTGATGATAATGTTAGAAGTTCGATTATTCATTAAGTTACATATCTTTTTTTCTTATCCAAGTGTTTGCACCTTTAATTACTTATTCTTCATTCATATCTAAGTAGTTATAACTCTAATATAATAAAAAAAACAAAATAAAATATTTTTTCAAGAAATTGTAAGAGTATGATATTTTTTAATATTAAAATAAACACATGCATGAGAGTAAAAACAATATTTTATTTAATTATACAGTAAATGATAGTATTTAACTTTTATAAAATTAATGTTAGTAAAAAAAAAATTGACAAAATTAATGTTAGTAAAAATTAAGGAATATTCTTTCAAAAAAAATAAAAAATTAAGGAATATAAAATTTGGGTTTTCATAGTTAATTTAACAAGAGTTCACAGATTCAAACATGCATGTCGTCATCGTGTATTGACTCATGTTCACTATTCAAAAAAAATGTTAGAATGAGAATATCCAATCTTGCATAGTTTCCTATTTTATTAAGTATTCATGTCTAGAGAGCAACACACATAGCAGTGGGTGGTAGGTCTTTAGCTGCATCCTCTTATTCCAAGTTCCCAAATCCCAGCCATTTATCTCTAACCATGTCCTGCCCCAACAATCTCATTGATTTCCTGGTGAACCAAGCCAATGGAGTAAAGGGTCTTGCTGATCTCAACTTACCAAGTGTTCCTCAACAATATATCCAACCTCTGGAATCTAGATTAGATAAGGGCAAAATTGTGTCTCAAGAATCAATACCCATCATTAATTTCACCAACAGGGATGACCCAGATGTCTCAGAGTGCATTTTCAATGCTGCAATTAACTGAGGTTTCTTCCAAATTGTTAATCATGGAATACCCATCAAGGTTCTTGAGGAGCTGAAGTCTGTGGTGCATAGGTTCTTTGAATTACCCGCTGAGGAAAAGAAGCATCTGAAAGAGAACTTGCCCCCTGAAGTTGTGGGGTTGTCCAGCAGTTTTAGCCCTCACAAGGAGTCAGTGTTGGAGTGGAAGGATTACCTGCATCTTGTGTATGCTTCAGAGGAGAAAATTAATGCATATTGGCCTGCTATATGCAAGTAAGTGAAGGTTCTCATCATCTATGATTTGTTTTCTGCATCACTTGATTTTATAATTTACATGATGTGTAGGAGTACAACTAATGCTCATAATTCATTCACTCAAGAAATATAAGTGTTAAGCTTGATACCAGATTGAACTGATACTTGGGAATGGAATGGTGTTTCTAGGAAAATAGTATAGCAGTGGATGAATTTCTTTTTATTTTTAGTTTGTGTCAAAGTTTATTTTTTTTAAAGCCACAGAAAAGGATATGTAAATAAAGAAGATTGAATTCTTCTTTAAACATAAGTGACCAAGCCTATTGGGTGAAAATTGAAATTATTAGTTGAAGTACTTATTGGGGACAAATTATTTGGTACATTGAACTACATACATCATTTATCTCACTGTAAGTGACATACTACATGAATTCATAACGAACTCAGTTCATATGCACAACAGAGCAGAGACATGAAGTGCAAATTTGATGATTGACCTTTACTTATGGTCCTTTATCATGTAAACATTCCAAATGTAACTTGGTTTATATACATATGCCCAAACGGACACAATGAAATAAATGCTTGTACTTGCATATGAATATGTGATAATTGATGTGGATATCTGTCTTTATTGACTATCTTTCTTGTAGGGATCAAGCACTAGAATATATGAAATATTCTGAAGCTTTTATTAGAAAATTGTTAAAGGTGCTTCTTAAGAAACTCAATGTGAAGGAGATAGACAAAGCAAGAGAACAAACATTAATGGGTGCAATGAGACTTGGCTTTAATTACTACCCTGCTTGCCCTGACCCTGAAATAGTAGCAGGCGTAGGCCCACATTCTGATATATCAACAATTACTGTCCTTCTACAGGATGATATTGGTGGGCTTTATGTAAGAGACAGGGATGGTGATAGTTGGGTCTATGTTCCTCCTGTTGATGGAGCATTGGTTATCAACATTGGGCATGTGCTACAAATAATGAGCAATGAAAGGTACAAAAGCATTGAGCATCGAGTGATTGCCAATAGAAGCAAGACCAGGATCTCTATGCCAATCTTTGTGAACCCAGCACCTGATGCTATTATTGGTCCTTTGCCAGAAGTGCTGGAGAATGGAGATGAACCAAAATATAAACAAGTTGTGTTTGACTCTGTTCTTTAGGATATACCGCAGCATTCTGTTGTTGCTTCTCCTGCTATATCACTAAATTCTTATATTTTGTTCCTTTTATGATGTGCAGCTTAGGGAACCTAGCAGCCTATCATTTTTCCAGCACCATCCATATAATCCCACGGAAATATTAAAAAAAAATATCTCTGCAGACTGAAAGGGTTCACTTAGGCAATGCTAAAAAACCTGAAATCATCATAGTTAATTGCTGTGTCCCCTACAACACTCAGATATTCTAAAAGAGATGGGGCTAGCAAAATAAGTCATAAGCAGCAGGTGGAGGAGGATCAAACAGAGATAACTAGGGTCAAGTGGTACGCATTCCTCATTACCTGCGCAAGAACAAAAATTAATGTTGAGTTGTGCCCCCTTTGCGGTGATTTTTTTATCAGACAAGAACCTCCAAATTTAACCTTTGATTATTGAGACACTAAAAAATTGTCTGTCATGCTCTTTTAAATTGGACCATTCTCATCCCCTGTGATCCTAATCCTTTGTCCAGATCACCACACACTTCAGTTAGATTTTTGCCCTGAAATGCTATTAGATTTGAATAGATAATACTTTCACTATGGTCGTTAGTATCCCTGAAGTCTCCTTTTCTAATTAATCTATTTCCATTCTGTTGGTCAGAATAAGAAAAAAAAAAATCCAGACTCTTAAAAGCAACAGGTATAGTCACTGTGGACTCCAATAATACGAAGTCTTGACTGCCTTTGTGTTGATTCAAACTTGATGCTTTCTATTTGAGTACTAGAAAATTTATGGGCACAAGTACATATTTTTAAACCCATTAGTTTTCTTCTGCTTTTGATTTCTATGGTGTGTTTTCATGAAGATGGAGAAGTTAAAGTCAGCAAAATCTAATTTAAAAGAATACCTCATGAGTTGAAGAAGTTATTTATATGAACTATAGCCTACACAGAATACCAATTTTGTTGGATTCCTTCTCATGATGTGGGGAAATTCTCTACTTTTACTTCTGATTGAGACATATGTCAATCATCTGTGCTACCAGGGAGGTAGGTCATTAGTGCAAAAATGGAGTCGCATCTTTGCCAACTTCCTAGGCACAAAGTATTCAGAAAAGTTCCCAATATTACTCAGAATTTGAGGTGAGAATTGGTGTTTTTCTTAAGGTTATGAAAACCAAACTGGTCAGGGAATTGATTCAAGGTTCAAGGGTTCAAGGGTTCAACTGTGATCGAACCAAAGTATAATTAAATAACTTATATATATATATATTATATACTAATTAAACAAATAAAAAACAACACAAATGATAAAAAATATTTTACAATTTATTTTTTGAGAGTCCAAAGCATTCAAAAATAGTATTACAGCCTATTTTTGTTTAAAAAAATTCCAATTTCAGTTTAGAAATATATACAATGAATTATACATTTAGTTTTTAAGCTTCTGTACAATTTAAGTTTAAGTATGTCATATAAAATTCTTTTTAAATTGACTTACATTCAATTTTTATATCAAAATGACATCATTTGAATTAACAAGAATTTTTTAAAAAACAAGACCGATTAAACATAATTGGACAGGTCCAGGTCGACCGGTTTACCGGTTCTTGACTGATTTTTCGGCTGAATAGGTTTTTGGAGTGCACCGGATTGGTGGAGTGACCGATTCTCAGTTGAACCGACCAATCCAATCCGATTTTCTTATCATTGGTTTTTCTTACAACATTTTTTACTTTGAAAGCAAACTTCAACTCTTCAAACTATTCAACATTTGATAATATGTCAAATCAATTACCTGGGTAGATAATCTAATGGTGATGCATAATTATTATTCTTTTCAGATAAGTTTTCAAATTTGGACAGGTCATTAAACTGATAAAAAGATTTAAAATTTTGAAGTCAAAGCAGGGTTGAACAGGTACGAGTTGGAATTCTAAACATACATGTATATTCTATAGGTATATCATACATTTCATAAATCATATATGTCATTAGCATTATGGGCATAAATTAACCCATGTGCTGATTCGAGAACCTACAAAGGTTGGAAGACTAGGTCTTCCTCTGTAATTCTCACTCTTCTCTGTATCAGCTCTCAATGTGGCAAGCCATAGAGTTGTAATTTGTTAGGGTTAAGTTATGGAGCGGAGAGGGGACATAGTCTTAATTAGATAATCTAATGGGTCTTCACATAAAAGGTCATATTTTTTTACTAAACCACACTAAGTATTAGGTACCCTGAGCTCATCACAAATAGATCACTAAGTGCCAATAGGGTTGGCTTACCTGATCATCCTTCCGCTCATGACAACTGCATGACTTAGGTTCGAATTCAGGGGTCCCCCATTGTTAGTGATATGTAATCCCAATGTAAATCCTCATTAAAATTGGTGGTTTACCCTGACCTTGGAATAGGGAGAGTCTCCCTTTACCTTAACATTTCTTCTACAAAAAAAAAAAAAGATCATTGAATTAGTGGGATCAAATATATCTTCGAAAGGATCATAACATTAGCCTATTTTTAGCAAAACAAAATAACAACTGATTGTAACCCATAATAATTAATAGATTATTCTAACATATTCATTAGGAGTTCAGCTAAATATTGATCTCAACCATTTTAGTACTTGAGAAGGTTTTGGAATTTGATAGTATCGTAAGATATACCTAGCTAGATTGATAATTTGAAGCTTCTAATGAGTTAATTTTACCCTGGTAATGATACTTGTCCAATATTGAATTCATAAATCTATAAAAACTGTATAGTTAGCTCTACCAAAACTTGAGTAGACCATTTGAACTTTCACTGAGAATATGCTATATTATTGGAATTGTGATATTGCGAGCAACTCTCATGATAGCACCCAACAAATAGTATTACTTATGTTAATGCATCACATCCTTTTGGTTGAAATAGGATTTCGTCTCAGGTTAAGTTACTCGTACAATTTTCCAACTATTATTTCTCTTTGTACCCTAAAGAGTAAAAAAAGAATGAGGGAGACATATTGAAAATGTTGAATTGCAAAGTGGTGGTTAGATGGCATCTTTCAATGAAAGAACATATATTACTATTCGATGTTAGAAAGAAGGGCCTGTCCTAAATTGCTTTCATTGAGTGATCTACTTTGCTTTTTGCCAAGTTAGTTCTCTCAACCAGAAGCATATTGAGGTATCCACAAACAGTTAAATATTAAGCATATTTACATGGAAAATGTTCAATACGGATATTAGAGGCCTAATAAGTCGGCTCATTACACCAATCTAACATCTAGAAAGAATCTGACAACATCAAATCCTTATCAAGATTAAACTCTTAGATAATGATGCTTATCAAGATATATATCCTTATTAGGATTGAACTTCTATCAAGATATCTATCCTTATAAGATAAATCTCTCATTCTGAGCCTATAAATAGAGGGCTAGGTATGATCATCCATTTTTCATCAAACTTTACTCTTTCAATTACTTTGATATGAGTTAGCCACATACTTACTTGAGTGTCGAAGTGTTTTTTCTTTATTTTGCAAGCCCTCCTTCACCTCAAGATTACTCGTCTAAATTCGGACCAGAACAGAAAAGTTTTATTGGGTAAAAAGGAGGATGTAGCTCATATATATGCTTAATGGTTCGAGTTTAAGCTTTTTTTTTATCAAGAAGGTGCCTCCCCAAGTATATCATACATGTTAAATTTACACAGCCATCCCATGTTTCCTAACAAATAGTACGGTAGTTTCAGTTTATGTTGGTGTTATGTGGCTTGGTGTTCTCGCAGGAATATCTACATGTAATTGAAAGACATAGGCTATGAGGGAAGGATCAAACTCCGGGAGTATGATTATTCTACCTAGCTGAAGCCACAAGTCCTTTATCAATTATCTACATCAACTTCATCATCAAGCCCTTCTCTTTAGTTATCTGGCTAAGTTTTGGAGTATGTTTGGATTTGATTAATTATTTAGAATAATCATTTTTTATATCCATATAGTTGTTTTTAGAAGAAAAGAAAAAGTAACATGTTTGGGTTTTTTGTTATGAAAAGTTGTTGATTATTTTTTTATACTAAAAAAAACTTTTTTAAAAAATCTAAAATTTCATCATTATTTCAAAAGTACATTATTTGCTTTTAGATTATTTCAAAAGTTTTAGGAAAGAAATATTTTTTTGCACTGAACCAAATAACATTTTTAATCATTTCATATCTATTTTCATAATTTAATACATAAAGTGATTTTCGTTTTCAAAACTCTATATCTTAAAATCGTTTATAAATTAACATATCCAAATATAAAATAATTTTCTCATAATTAATTTTCTTAAAAATCAATTATACACATAATTGAGTTTTAACATAATCTTTTTTTCATAATTAAAATTCAAATACACACTTAGTTGATCAATCAAGCGGACTAGCTTTTCATTGTAGTGACCAATCTTGTCCGCAACACATCCATTTCTCTTCTTTCGATTTCTTTTGTAATTTATACGTTTGAGAAATGTTTATATCTTTGAATATATTCTTTAAATTTCTTCAAAAAAAAAAATATTAAAATAGTTATGTATGTCTCAAATTCTTTCTACAAATTCAAACACGAATGACCTGGCATAAGTAGGATTTGTAAATGCAGACTAAACCAAATCAAAAAAGTAGATGACGTCATTGTTTCTCACTCTCCTCTAATAATTTGTGTTAGTAGTTTTCATATTAAAAAGAAAAAAAGATATTTAATAAATTTTTAAGTAATAAAAAATTATTATACTTATTTAGTAGGAAAATAAATAATTTTTCTATATTATTTTCTTTCATACCCCTTATTTATTTAATTATTTTAAAAAAATTATATCTTTTTACTGATTTAATTTTTTTTAATATTTTAATTACTACAAGAAAAAATATTAAATATCTTTAAAATTTCAAAATATTAAATATTTTATACAAGCTATGTTTTTTAATGCTTAATCAAATAAGTTTTAAGCATTTCATGTTATTTATTTGTACAATAATTTTGTTGTCATGAAATTATAAGAGGTAGAAATAATATATTGAGTATGCGCGAGGAATGGTTCTTGTGAGAAAGTATGTATTTTATGAGAACTTTACTAAACTTTATTTTATTTGGGTATGTTATTACCTTTTTGTGAAAAATTGAATGATCATGCATAATTTCATATTTCCTAATGTATCAGGCTTTGCATTGTTGTTTGTTTGTAATCATTATTGCATTTGCAAGATAATTTTGGTTGAGCCTATTTGGATGTCATGAGTTTGTGACTTAATGATCAATTAAGACTCGAATTGTGTTAGTGTACATATTATTATTAATATGATAATTTATTATTATTTTGGACAATGTTATATCTTGACATGGGATAGTTTAGAAAGTATGTGAATGTTTATATACATATATATATAGTTTAGAAAGTATGTGAATGTTATGTATGGACATTTTCTCATCAATAAGCAAAATATTTTTCTTCATGAATGAAAGGTATTCAAACATTTGTCTGCCTTACCCAAATGGGAGTGCTTAATAAAGTAGCAATATCATTCAATAGCTCATGTTGTTAAGGCCCGAATTTTCTGTTATCTTCATAAAATTTATTTTATTTTACTTTTTTTTTAATTCATGTTGTTTTGAAAATTTTTAGATCACATATTTGTGTGCAAATTTTTATTTTGGTCATATTTTACAAAATTCAAGTGTAAAACTAGCATGTGGGAATTTGATACGAAATTTATTATTCCCTCATATTAAATAATGGTCAGACTTGATACATATGTCAAACAATTTGTTGCTATTAATTTTAATCACACAATTGGTAAATTGTTTCATTTTGTGGGTCATAAAGTTGGAGTGTTAAAATTTTATTTTGAATAATTGTTAATTTATCATTCTTTTAGCAGGGTAAATTGTTAAAATTTATTCTATGTCAACATAAAAAATGAGATTTAGTTTATGCTTCCAAAATAGTAACGATTTATACATTTTTGTTTTAAAATTATGGGCAAGAGATTTTTCTTTAAATTTTATCCCACTGAAAATTCCTTCTAAGGTTTTTTCTTTCTTTAATTTTGATGGTGTGGTTTTCCTCAAACTCCAAAAGAATTTAAAAATCATGATTTATTACCTTTTTAGTGCTATTTTTTTTGTTATCCTCTACACTAATGACTAGTCCGCAAAGTCAATGATATTTGTAAACATTGATTGGTCTTATATCAATGATATTAGTTTATCTCTGTTGGACGGACTCATGTTTTGGTGTTGCATCTTAGATCATATTTTCGTGGCCACATTATGAAAAATTTTTAGCCTGAGAGTTAATTTCAAGTAAATGTTTTCTAAAATAAAATTATACAATTGATTTTGCCGAAGTGAAAGAATTTTAGAATAATTTATTAATTCATGTAAGCTACAATCAATTGTTATTTAGTTTTATTAAAAAGTAGCTAATGTTATGATTGTTTTGAAGATGCATTAGAGCCTACTGATTTAGTAATCCATTTGTAATGAACTCATGGCATCTAATACTTAGTTAGTGTAGTATACTAAAAACAGTGTAGGCATTAACCTAACAAGCTTTTCATGGGAGACCCATTAGGTTATCTGTAAGTGCTTGATCCATCAAGTGGAATCAGAGCCAAAGTCACAAGTTTGATTCTTGGAAAGGCACGGACTGCTGAAGGCAAGTGCTAGGAGGGGGATTATTGGTTGTGGGCTAGCATCCTGCCTTGGCAAGCCCCAGGTAGGGTTGGAGTTAGATCGAACTGTGGTGCTTGCTGATGGGTTTAAGTAGGAAAAGTTGTGCCCTGACTAATAGCTATAGCTTTTGGCCTAGTGGTAAACGCTTGATCCAACATTATCTAATTATGGTTGTCACCTCTGCACTCTATAACTTAACCCTAGCAAAATACAACCCTGCGGCTTGCCACATTGAGACCTGATACAGAGAAGAGTGAGAATTATAGAGGAAGACCTAGTTTTCAAACCTTTGCACACTACAACAAAATTGACATTTAGTGACGGAAAAAATCCATAGAAAAACTTTAAAATCTGTCACTATAGCTTATTTTAAGCTACTATTACAACACTTTTATCTTTCCTTTTTAATGGTGTAGGCATATGTCTTGAGTGACAAAAAACATCCGTAGGTATATGATTTAATGACAATCTTGTTATTCCGTAGGCATATACTTATGATCTATAATGACACTTTATCCGTAGCTATATGTAATCCTCATGATTGTTATATTGCTATAATTTATTATGAAATTCCTACAAGAATATTCCGTAAGTAAAAGTTTTTTTTTTTCATGCTTTCCTTTCTTTTATTCAATATCATCATATATTAATTATTAAAATTCAAAATATAAAAATCATAAAAAATGACCAATAATCATTAGATACTCATATATTAGTTATTAAAAGCTAAAAAGTATGACTAATGGATACTCATAATCTCGTTACATAAGGCTAAATACTTGATAAATATACAATGTATACTTAAAACCTCTTACTCTCGTTTGGACAAAGAACATATAGTGTATTACATATTTATATTAGAAGATTTGAAGCAAAAATCACAATGTTTCTCATGATTATAAGCTCGAGATTTCTTTGCAGTATCTTTCCATCCTTTTTGTGAGCCCTTAGCTCTCACAAAGCAGTTACTTTCATCTAAGTTTCAAGTGCTGCTTCAGCTCTTTCCCTAGCCTCCTCATATGTCTCCATTCCTGAATTGCACTTGTCATTCCTTTCGATACTGTGATGCTATTTTCTATGCTATTTTCTTAGCCTCTAAAAGTGTAATATCAGCAAGCCTTTGTTTTTCTACAGCTTCAGCTTCCTTTGGCTTTACTTCTTCGGACAACAGACCTATAAATTTCTTCTCCATCTCTTCACTCACCTCTGGTCTTGCCTTACACTCTACAGATACACTATTTTAAAGGGAGCGAATGGCTGCAAACACCAGGTATCAAAAACCTCTTCCACATTATCAAAGAAGTGCAATTTAGTAAGAGCCACATCCTTTACCAAGCCTGCAGAATGAAAGAATAGGCGTGACATCCCAGAATGTTTCAGTCTATGTCAGATCTAGACACTGCAGATACTTAAACCAAAGAGTATATAATCATTATCTCATACATGTTGGTTTGTCTATGTGTAATAAAGGGAGAAGAACTAACCTATAATGAAGTTGTTGCTCAATCCTGCAGTTGAAGATTAAAACGAATTTGGATATTAGGGCGAAAAAGATGAATGAATGAAATGCCCTTTTTCTATATGTTTTAAGGAATGTACAGTAGGGTGAATATATAGAGCCTAAAATTCTACAACTCACTAAAGATAAGATCGAATCTACTAGACAAAAATACCAAAATGACAAAATGTAAAATTGTACAAATTGTAACAGACTAATACAGCTCAGCAAATAATGCAGCACAACATGTCTCTAGATCTTTCTAGAAGATTGAATAGGTGCATCATAATTCTGATTATCTTGGGCCTGTTGATTTGGTGCGGACTGTTGTTCTTTTGATGTGGGCTGTTCCTTTGATACCCCCCCACAAGCTGGAGGTAGGAAGATATCAACTAGCTCTAGCTTGGATAAATTGGTGGCAAATAAACGTGGGGGAAGAGCCTTAGTGAAAATGTCTGCTAACTGATTAGAAGATGAAACAGGAAGCAAGCACATCAAGCCTTGTTGAGCTTTCTCTCGAACAAGATGACAATCAATGTCCAAGTGCTTAGTACGCTCATGGAATACGGGATTTGCAGCGATGTGCAAAGCACTTTGGTTGTCACAATACAACACAGTTGGTCGAGAGCAAGTAACATACAGATCATTGAGCAAATAGGTGAGCCATTGTAACTCACAAGTGGTAGAAGCAAGGGCCTGATATTCGGCTTCAGAGGATGAACGAGAGACAGTGCTCTGTTTCTTTGTTTTCCAAGATACCAACGAGTTGCCAAGAAAGAAACAATAGCCTGTAACAGATTTACGCGAATCAAGACAAGTCGCCCAATCAGCATCACTAAAAGCGAGAAGTTGAATGGGAGAGTCTCTACCAAAGAACAATCCCTTTCCAGGACATCCTTTAAGATATCGTAAAACTCTAGTAGCAGCATGAAGATGAGCTTGAGTAGGTTGAGCCATGAATTGGCTTAACTGTTGTGTTGCAAAAGCAATGTCTGGATGAGTATTGGTAAGATATATTAAGCGACCAATTAAACGTCTGTAGGATAAAGGATCAGACAGCAAAGTACTAGAGTCTTGGTGCAAACGAAGAGAGCTATCCATAGGTGTAGAAGATGGCTTTGAACCCAATAAACCAGAATCGCTGAGGAGATCAAGACAGTACTTGCGCTGGCATAAAGAAATTCCTGCAGTTGAATGAGCAACCTCTAAACCCAAAAAATATTTTAACACACCAAGATCCTTAATGCGAAAATGGGAATGAAGGATTTGTTTGGTACGGACCAATTCTTCAACAGAATTACCAGTCAAGACGATGTCATCAACGTAGACAATTAAAGCAGTGAAATCAGATTGTTCAAACTTAACAAATAGGCTATGATCAGCATGAGCTTGTTGATACCCACAAGACAAAAGCAAAATAAACAATTTCTCATACCATGTACGGCTAGCCTATTTTAAACCGTAGAGGGATTTCAGAAGTTTGCAGCACTGAGATGAGAAACCATTGACACCAGGGGGAAGAACCATGTAGACATCCTCTGAGAGGTCCCCATGAAGAAATGCATTGCTAACATCAAGTTGTTGAAGATGCCAACGATTTATGGAAGCCAAAGCAAGGACGACTCAAATGGTAGCCATCTTCACAACGGGAGAAAATGTCTCAAAGTAATCAACTCCTTCAATTTGGGCAAAACCCTTGGCGACAAGCCGAGCCTTGTAGCGCTCCACACTGCCATCAGGATGACGTTTGATCTTATAAACCCACTTACATCCGATAGGTCTGACATTGGGGGGAGTGTCGACTATGTCCCAGGTTTGATTCAACGCCAAAGCTTCTATCTCAGTGTTCATTGCCTCACGCCAACAGTGATGTTGAATAGCCTCCTGGTAACTTGTTGGTTCAATCTTAGAGGACAAAGACATGAGGTAGTGATGGTGAGAAGATGAAATGCGAGAATAAGTGAGAACAGAGTGGAGAGGATGAGAGCACCTGGAAGATGATTGGGAGGAAAAATTGCAATGGAAATCAGCAAGGTAGTTTGGTGGTTTATGTGGTCGTGTGGATCGTCGTAGCGGAATAAGGGATGCTGGAGTGAGACGGGTTGGAGAAGAGAGAGGTAGTGGGGTACTCGGGTTCACGCTGGTAGTTTCAATTTGAGAAATGGGTTCACTTATTTTAGTTGATGGTATAGGATGAGAAATGGGCTCAGTGAATGGTGGGCCAGATTCAGTGGGTAGTATGGTTGGGCCACTAGGAAGTGAAATGGTGATGTCATGTGGGGAAGTATTATTAAAAAATGGAAGGACCATTTCATGAAAGATCACGTGTCTGGAAGTGAAAATTTCTTTGGTTTCTAAATCAAGAATGACATAGCCCTTGGTGCCATTTTGGAAGCCCAAAAAGACTCCACGTCGAGGGCGTGGATCAAATTTGTGACGATGGGCAACATCTGTAGATGCATAACACAAACAGCCAAAGACTTTAAGCATGAGAAAATTAGGTGCTTGGTTATATAATAGCTCAAAAGGTGTTTTATTCCAATTAATAGGAGATGGAACTCGATTAATTAAATAGACGGCATGTTTAATGGCATAGGACCAAAAATGACTAGGGATGTTAGATTGAAACATAAGGGCTCTTGCTACATTAAGAATATGTTGGTGTTTTCTTTCAACTCTCCCATTTTGTTGAGGTGTGGCAACACAACTTGTTTGGTGTAAAATTCCCTTTGAAGAAAAAAATTCTTTTAAGGAAAATTCAGGACCATTGTCAGAACGAATACATTTAACTTTTGCTTCAAATTGATTTTCAACCAAATGAATAAAATTTTGCACGTGCAATCTGACCTCTGCTTTTGATTTTAACATGACAACCCAAGTATAACGACTATAGTCATCGAGAATGGTTAAAAAATATTTATGACCGTGTACTGAAGTTTTGGAGAAAGGACCTCAAATACCCATATGAACTAATTCAAAAATCTTGGAAGCTCTACTAATACTTGGTAAATATGACAATCTTCTTTGCTTAGCCAAATGACAAACATAACATGTTTCATTGATAGACTTAGAAATAAAAGGAAATTGTTGGTGTAAAACAGTCAAACGATTTCCAGATAAGTGTCCTAATCTAAAATGCCAAAGGTTGGAAATGGTAATGGGGGTAATGAGGGAGTTGTTGACAAATGAGGGTTTAGATGATGAGAATTGTTTCTCCTTGCTGATAACGATATGGTAGAGTCCTTGTTGCAATTTAGCCAAACCAATCATCTTCAAGGAGTTCACTTCCTGAATTTTACAAGAATCATGAGAAAAAGTGAGTTTGAAGTGAAGAGTGGAAATTAATTTAGAGATAGAAATAAGATTAAAGTTGAAATGAGGAACATATAGAACATCATGAATGGTAAAATTTGGTGAAAACTGGACTGTGCCTGAGTAATGTGATGTGACTGAGGCGCCATTGGGTAATTTAATGTGAATGGGTTTTATTTTAAAATAAACCTGAAAACAATCTAAAGAGGAAGCAATGTGGTCAGTTGCCCCTGAATCTATTATCCACGGGACAGTGCTTAAAGAGTGAATGGATAGTGCATGTGAATTAGTGGAGACATGAGTGAGAACATTCAAAACACAAGTGTTACCAAGACTTGGGCTTGAGAAATCAATTAGCCCATTATATGAGACATAAGAAAGATTGGCATGACTTGGTTGTGGATTGCCGTCTGGGCTTGAACCAATAGAGTTACCAGGCTGTTGGAGGAGATTAATTAGACGTTGATATTGGGCAGGCGTGATATTGAGATTCGGTCCATGTGGATTCTCCTCTTTCTTTTCTTGTTCTCCATTTGCTGCAGCGTTGTTTATTGACACTGAACCAGAGGCACGGTTGTGGTATCGTGGTCTGCCGGGGTAGCGAGGATGTCCAGGTGGGTATCCGTGCTTTCCATAGCAAACATCAATCGTATGACCAGAACGACCACAGTAGGTGCATACTTTGTTGGACGTTCCTCTTCCACCATCATGAGAGGGATTCCCTTTTCCACTGTCTTGATAGATCCCGCGACCTTTGCCAAAAGTTGGACGTTTTTCAGTAGCATTAGCGAAGCTATTCTGATCTTCCATAGGAATCTGGGCTGTTGGTTGTTGCCTTTCATGTTGAATAACCATAGAAAAAACTCTATTTGTCGATGGCAAGGGATCCATAAGCAGAACTTGAGAACGTACTACCGAAAATCGTTCATCAAGTCCCTTAAGGAATCGGATAACAAAGTCTTGCTGATGATAGGTTTGGGCTGGGCAGCTGCAAGGGTTCATGGGACGGTAGTTGTCAAGTTCCTCCCAAATAGATTTCAGCTTTGTGAAATAATCTGACACTGTGAGTGAGCCTTGTTTGAGCCCATATATTTCCTCCTGGAGCTCAGCAATACGCAGCAAATCGCTTTGAGAAAACCGCTCCTTCAAGTCATTCCAAATGTCAATAGCACGATCAAAGTAGAGAACACTCTGAGAAATAGATTGTGATAAGGAATTTAAGAGCCAAGACATGATTAAAGTGTTGCAACGTTCCCATGAGGGATACAAAGGGTCTGTGGGTTTTGGAATAGGAATAGAGCCAGTGAGAAATCCCATTTTATGTTTGGAGATGAGGGCCATTCTAGTGGAACGTGACCAAGAATGATAGTTGTTTCCAGTCAAAGCTGGTGTGACAATGACCGAGGAAGGACTCTCACTTGGGTGGATGTAGTAGGGACTTGAGGGATTCTGATTGGGATCTTCGACATTGTTTTGATTGTTTAAGGTTGATGAGGGACTTGAGGGATTCTGAGTGGGACCTTGGTCATTGCCTTCATTGTTTAAAGTTGATGAAGGAGATGACATGATTGAAAGGAAGTATCAACAGAGCTTCATGTGGGAGCTCTGATACCATAAAACGAATTTGGATATTAGGGCGAAAAAGATGAATGAATGAAAAAGATCTTTTAGTACATGCATATCAACAGTATACACACTTAAAATTAATAGAGTCACCTCCTAATGAAAAACTCACTGTGCTGGTCTTGAAGAATCCCATAAACCATCCATGATGCAAGCTGGTTATACATGACCTGATGGCCATGCCAAAGAAGCCTAAGCTTTGGACAAGAAAACTTTATCCCAGCCAATAGCTAGAACTACAAGTTCACATATTCTGAGTCAAACCTTTTGTGCAGCTTTATATATGCAATCGCTACATGATCAACACATATTAGCATGTAGACCAAAACCACATTACATTGGAAAGCAAGACTTAGACAATTAGATCTAGAGAAAGCCAAATGGCATACGATCATATGTTTGTAATAAGAATAAGTTCTTAGACTTGGTAACCAAAAATGTTGCTAAGATGAATATAGTTCAAATTTAACGGTGTCACATCATAAAAATAACCAAAGCCTTTTCATTTTTAGAAAAAATTTATAACTATTTAATAGAGTAACTCTTCAAATTAATCCTTAAGATCATGCAAAAAAAAAACAGAGGAAGTGAAATACTTGCTGGCTTATGAGGTCAAACATTGGCACAATGACAGGCCTCTCAGTAATTATCATATTAGTGACTACGATATTGGATTCAACCCTCCCAACCCACCAAAACTTGATTTTCTAAGGGAGCTATCTTGATTAGAGCAGTGAACCATTGGCCACACCTTCACAACTCCACTCTGATGACCTGTCACATGACTCACATACCACTTTCAAAATAGTGAATGTTGGCTAGTGGCTTAGAATTCAACATTTTTTTATTATAAAATATGTGATATTACTCTAAAAAAGTGATTGAAGCAAGTAATAACCGTGTTATGAATAGTCGTGCAATGAATCTTTTTGTGCTTGTCAGAGGAGCCCCACCACTATAAGGAACTTTAAAGCATGCCATAAAATATATTGGAATGGTTGAACTCAGATATCCCAACTAGTATCTTCTTGCATGCATATTATTAATCTAAGCTCACAGTTCAAAAAGAATAACATTGACACCTATTAATATCAGAGGAATGGTGGAAACGAGAGATATTGCCAGTGTATCGGCCCTTCCTGACTCCCAGCAACTCATCTCAAGCAGTGAGGTTGACACTAGTTGATGTGATTCTTTTAACTTCATTTTTCAAATTGTTTATATCAGTTTTATATTCCCTAAACTTAGCAAGAAAATTTGCCTTCATACTTGGCTGCAAACTCCTAGCCTCTCAAGGAACATTTTCGGAGTCTAAAAATAAGGCACAAACAAATATGGCACAAATAATGCGAAAGTATAAGGACAAATTACAAAAGGGAACTAATGTGATTCAACTAATACTATATGTCTACAGACAAAGGCAACAACTAAATATTTCACTCAATATTAAATTTTAAAATATTAAATTTTAATTTATTGTTAGTGTAAAGTATTTTTACATTATTATTTAAAAATATGTTGGTACATCATTAAAAGAGTTAGATTTTTTAAGTAGTTATTGTAATAGTCAAATTCTTTTAATGATTTAATAATAAATAATTGAATGAAAATATAAAAAAATTTTACACTCACAGTAGATCAAAATTAAACTCAATTGAAAATATACCCAAAATATCTCAGTATTTTCTCACAAATATACACTCTGCACTCAACTAATAATTACAAAGAGGAGATAAAACTCTCAAGTGCTGCCAACAAGTGTCTTGAAATGGGATGATAGAAAAACATGCAGCAAGCACCTATGTAAGCATATTTCTTGCCGCAGGTTCATTCTTTCCACAAAGCATGGCATCTAGTCCATGTTTGGTCACAAGTACCTTCTTTTTTTTTTTTTTTTTTTGAGAATGTGGTCACAAGCACCTAGGTAGCATATTTCTTGCCGTAGGTTCATTCTTTCCCCAAAGCACGGCATCTAGTCCATGTTTGGTACAAAGCATGACATTTTGGAGCAAAAGTCAAGACATATGCCTAACAAATATAATTAGTAAATAAAGTAGACTAGAACTTGATGTCGATATGTGATGAAGGGTGGTGGCTTCAGGCTTCCAAAAAACATATTGTCTAATGATTTATCTTGTATAAAAAAAATGCAAGAATTGATAAGTTTTGGTAGACAAAATGATTTAAAAGAGCAAAAATTAACAATACCAAATACAAATAGGAAACACATATACTTCCTAATATCTATCATCTAGCCAATCTAGAGAGATTTGCTGTCTGCAAAATTGGCAGATGAATTCTTTAAAATATTATTAAAAAAATAATGTTTTAAGTAAATCGTGACTAGTGATTAAGATTTTGATAAAATAATAAAATAGAAGGGTTAAATCCTAAGTCATCATTATTTTTAGAAATTATTCTTTAATTTTTTACTTCTTTATTTTCTATGCATAATCTTTAATTTTATAAGTATACATCATAAAGTGTAAATACCATATAACTTCGGATCAACATCATGTCAAATTACTAAGATTCAGAAATCTATTTAAATACTTATATCTATTACAAATTCCTGATCTAAACATTTTTTAAATAAATAAACTTGATCACAAAACTTCAAAATTAAAAGCAACAATCAATCACGAACAACAACTCATATTCAAACATGCATGTCGTCGTCGTGTATTGACCCATGTTCACTATTCAAAAAATATATGTTAGAATGAGAATATCCAATCTTGCATAGTTTCCTATTTAATGAAGTATTCATGTCTAGAGAGCAACACACATAGCGGTGGGTGGTAGGTCTTTAGCTGCATCCTCTTATTCTAAGTTCCCAAGTCCCAACCATTTATCTCTAGCCATGTCCTGCCCCACCAATCTCATTGATTTCTTGGAGAACCAAGCCAATGGAGTAAAGGGTCTTGCTGATCTCAACTTACCAAGTGTTCCTCAACAATATATCCAACCTCTGGAATCTAGATTAGATAAGGGCAAAATTGTGTCTCAAGAATCAATACCCATCATTGATTTCACAAACTGGGATGACCCAGATGTCTCAGAGTGCATTTTCAATGCTGCAATTAACTGGGGTTTCTTCCAAATTGTTAATCATGGAATACCCATCAAGGTTCTTGAGGAGCTGAAGTCTGTGGTGCATAGGTTCTTTGAATTACCCGCTGAGGAAAAGAAGCATCTGAAAGAGAACTTGCCCCCTGAAGTTGTTCGGTTGTCCAGCAGTTTTAGCCCTCACAAGGAGTCAGTGTTGGAGTGGAAGGATTACCTGCATCTTGTGTATGCTTCAGAGGAGAAAATTAATGCATATTGGCCTGCAATATGCAAGTAAGTGAAGGTTCTCATCATCTATGATTTGCTTTCTGCATCACTTGATTTTATAATATATATGATCTGTAGGAGTACAACTAATGCTCATAATTCATTCACTGAAGAAATATAAGTGTTAAGCTTGATACCAGATTGAACTGATACTTGGGAATGGAATGGTATTTCTAGGAAAATAGGATAGCAGTGGATGAATTTCTTTTTATTTTTAGTTTTTGTCGAAGCTTATTATTTGGAAAGCCACAGAAAAGGATATGTAAATAAAGAAGATTCAATTTCTTCTTTAAACATAAGGGACCAAGCCTATTGGGTGAAAATTGAAATTATTAGTTGAAGTACTTATTGGGGACAAATTATTTGGTACATTGAACAACATACATCATTTATCTCACTGTAAGTGTCATACTACATGAATTCATAACGAACTCAGTTCATATGCACAACAGAGCAGAGACATGAAGTGCAAATTTGATGATTGACCTTTACTTATGGTCCTTTATCATGTAAACATTCCAAATGTAGCTTGGTTTATATACATATGCCCAAACGGACACAATGAAATAAATGCTTGTAATTGCATATGAATATGTGATAATTGATGTGGATATCTGTCTTTATTGACTATCTTTCTTGTAGGGATCAAGCACTGGAATATATGAAATATTCTGAAGCTTTGATTAGAAAATTGTTAAAGGTGCTTCTTAAGAAACTCAATGTGAAGGAGATAGACAAAGCAAGAGAACAAACATTAATGGGTGCAATGAGACTTGGCTTTAATTACTACCCCGCTTGCCCTGACCCTGAAATAGTAGCAGGCGTAGGCCCTCATTCTGATATATCAACAATTACTGTCCTTCTACAGGATGATATTGGTGGGCTTTATGTAAGAGACAGGGATGGTGATAGTTGGGTCTATGTTCCTCCTGTTGATGGAGCATTGGTTATCAACATTGGGGATGTGCTACAAATAATGAGCAATGAAAGGTACAAAAGCATTGAGCATCGAGTGGTTGCCAATAGAAGCAAGACCAGGATATCAATACCAATCTTTGTGAACCCAGCACCTGATGCTATTATTGGTCCTTTGCCAGAAGTGCTGGATAATGGAGATGAACCAAAATATAAACAAGTTGTGTACTCTGACTACTTTAAGTATTTCTACAGCAAGGCTCATGATGGGAAGGAAACTATTGAATTTGCCATGATATGATTTGTGCTCATGGTCGGCAATATTTTAAGAAGGAGCTTGCAGTCCATCTACTTTTTTTTTTTTGGATTAGCATACCAGGAAAGCATATATCATGTTAATCTTATTAGAACTGCATTCTGGCATGCTACATTGAAGCAGAAAATGCAACTACTTGTATTTGGTTAGGGAGAGAACAAGTTAAATTATGTAATAACTTTCATATAATGATCAGCCATGGCTCCTTTACAATTTTGAGTTTTGACAAACATTTTGGATTATTATCACCTTAAGAAAATGTTGATAAACATTTACTGTGGAGAGAGGCACATATGCAAATCCTTTTGGGCTATGTAGTGTTGCAAAACCTTTATGGAGCCCTGTCAAATTCATCAACTAAGATACTTTGCATTTGACTCTGTTCTTTAGGACATACCGCAGCATTCTGTTGTTGCTTCTCCTGCTACATCACTAAATTCTTATATTTTGTTCCTTTTATGATGTGCAGCTTAGGGAACCTAGCAGCCTATCATTTTTCCAGCACCAGCCATATAATCCCAAGGAAATATTAAAAAAAAAAAAAATCTCTGCAGACTGAAAGGGTTCATTTAGGAAATGCCAAAAAACCTGAAATCATCACAGTTTTGCTGTATCCCCTACAACACTCAGATATGCTCAAAAGAGATAGGGCTAGCAAAATAAGTCCTAAGCAGCAGGTGGAGGAGGATCAAACAGAGATAGCTAGGGTCAAGTGGTACGCATTCCTCATTACCTGCGCAAGAACAAAAATTAATGTTGAGTTGTGCCCCCTTTGCAGTGATTTTTTTATCAGACAAGAACCTCCAAATTTAACCTTTGATTATTGAGACACTAAAAAATTGTCTGTCATGCTCTTTTAAATTGGACCATTCTCATCCCCTGTGATCCTAAACCTTTGTCCAGATCACCACAAACTTCAGTTGGATTTTGCCCTGAAATGCTATTAGATTTGAATAGATAATACTTTCACTATGGTCGTTAGTATCCCTGAAGTCTCCTTTTCTAATTAATCTATTTCCATTCTGTTGATCAGAATAAGAAAAAAATAAAAATCAGGACTCTTAAAAGCAACAGGTATAGTCACTGTGGACTCCAATAATACGAAGTCTTGACTGCCTTTGTGTTGATTCAAACTTGATGCTTTCTATTTGAGTACTAGAAAATTTATGGGCACAAGTACATATTTTTAAACCCATTAGTTTTCTTCAGCTTTTGATTCTATGGTGTGTTTTCATGAAGATGGAGAAGTTAAAGTCAGCAAAATCTAATTTAAAAGAATACCTCAAGAGTTGAAGAAGTTATTTATATGAACTATAGTCTTACACAGAATACCAATTTTGTTGGATTCCTTCTCAAGATGTGGGGAAATTCTCTACTTTTACTTCTGATTGAGACATATGTCAATCATCTGTGCTAGTAGCACAGGGAGGTAGGTCAATAATGCAAAAATGGAGTCGCATCTTTGCCAACTTCCTAGGCACAAAGTATTCAGAAAAGTTCCCAATATTACTCAGAATTTGAGGTGAGAATTGGTGTTTTTCTTAAGGTTCTAAAAATCAAACCGGTTAGAAAATTGATTCAAGGTTTAAAGGTTCAATTGTGGTCGAACCAGAGTATAATTAAATAATTTATATATATATATATATATTATATACTAATTAAACAAATAAAAAACAACATAAATGATAAAAAATAATTTACAATTTATTTTTTGAGAGTCCAAAGCATTCAGAAACAATATTATAGCCTATTTTTATTTAAAAAAATTCCAATTTCAGTTCAGAAATATATACAATGAATTATACATTTAGTTTCTAAGCTTCTGTACAATTTAAGTTTAAGTATGTCATATAAAATTCTTTTTAGATTGCCTTACATTCAGTTTTTATATCAAACATTTGAATTAACAAGAATTTTAAAAAAAAATGACCGGTTGAACATAATTGGACCGGTCCAGGTCGACCAGTTCACCGGTTCTTGACTGATTTTTTGGCTGAATAGGCTTTTGGAGTGCACCGGACTGGTGGAGTAATCGGTTCTCGGTTGAACCGGCCAATCCGGTCCGATTTTCTTATCACTGGTTTTTCTTACAACATTTTTTACCCTCGAAAGCAAACTTCAACTGTTCAAACTATTCAACGTTTGATAATATGTCAAATCAATTACCTGTGTAGATAATCTAATGGTGATGCATAATTATTATTCTTTTCTTTTCATATATGTTTTCAAAATTGGACAGGTCATTAAACTGATAAAAAGATTTAAAATTTTAAAGTCAAAACAGGGTTGAACAGGTGCTAGTCGGGATTCTAAACATACATGTATATTCTATAGGTATATGATACATTTCATAAATCATATATGTCATTAGTATTATGGGCATAAATTAACCTATGTGCCGATTCGAGAACCTACAAAGGTTGGAAGACAAGGTCTTCCTCTATAATTCTCACTCTTCTCTATATCAGCTCTCAATGTGGCAAGCCATAGAGTTGTAATTTGTTAGGGTTAAATTATGGAGCGGAGAGGGGACATAGTCATAATTAGATAATCTAATGGGCCTTCACATAAAAGGTCATATTTTTTTACTAAACCACACTAACTAAGTATTAGGTACCCTGAGCTTATTACAAATAGATCACTAAGTGCCAATAAGGTTGGCTTACCTGATCATCCTTCCGCTCATGACAACTGCATGACTTAGGTTCGAATTCAGGGGTCCCCCATTGTAGTGATATGTAATCCCAATGTAAATCCTCATTAAAATTGGTGGTTTACCTTGACCTTGGAATAAGGAGAGCCTCCCTTCACCCTAAACTTTCTTCTACAAAAAAAAAAAGTTCATTGAATTAGTGGGATCAAATATATCTTCGAAAGGATCATAACATTAGCCTATTTTTAGCAAAACAAAATAACAACTAATTATAACCAACAATAATTAATAGATTATTCTAACATATTCATTAGGAGTTCAGCTAAATATTGATCTCAGCCATTTTAGTACTTGAGAAGGTTTTGGAATTTGATAGTATCATAAGATATACCTAGCTAGATTGATAAATTGAAGCTTCTAATGAGTTAATTTTACCCTGGTAATGATACTTGTCCAATATTGAATTCATAAATCTATACAAACTGTATAGTTAGCTCTACCTAAACTTGAGTAGACCATTTGAACTTTCACTGAGAATATGCTATATTACTGGAATTGTGATATTGCGAGCAACTCTCATGATAGTACCCAACAAATAGTATTACTTATGTTAGTGCATCACATCCTTTTGGTTGAAATAGGATTTCGTCTCAGGTTAAGTTACTCATACAATTTTCTAACTATTATTTCTCTTTGTACCCTAAAGAGAAAAAAGAATGAGGGAGACATATTGAAAATGTTGAATTGCAAAGTGGTGGTTAGATGGCCTCTTTCAATGAAAGAACATATATTGCTATTCGATGTTAGAAAGAAGGGCCTGTCCTAAATTGCTTTCATTGAGTGATCTACTTTGCTTTTTTCCAAGTTAGTTCTCTCAACCAGAAGCATATTGAGGTATCCACAAACAGTTAAATATTAAGCATATTTACATGGAAAGTGTTAGTACGGATATTAGAGGCCTAATAAGCCGGCTCATTACACCAATCTAACATCTAGAAAGAATCTGACAACATCAAATCCTTATCAAGATTAAACTCTTAGATAATGATGCTTATCAAGATATATATCCTTATTAGGATTGAACTTCTATCAAGATATCTATCCTTATAAGATAAATCTCTCCTTCTGAGCCTATAAATAGAGGGCTAGGTATGATCATCCAATTTTCATCAAACTTTACTCTTTCAATTACTTTGATATGAGTTAGCCACATACTTACTTGAGCATTGAAGTGTTTTTTCTTTATTTTGCAAGCCCTCCCTCCCCTCAAGATTACTCATCTAAATTCGGACCAGAACAGAAAAGAATATGAAAAATAGAAGTTTTATTGGGTAAAAAGGAGGATGTAGCTCATATATATGCTTAATGATTCGAGTTTAAGCTTTTTTTTATCAAGAAGGTGCCTCCCCAAGTATATCATACATGTTAAATTTACAAAGCCATCCCATGTTTCCTAACAAATAGTGTGGTAGTTTTGGTTTATGATGGTGTTATGTGGCTTGGTGTTCTCATAGGAAATTGTGAGGAATATCTACATGTAATTGAAAGACATAGGCTATGAGGGAAGGATCAAACCTCCGGAGTATGATTATTCTATAGGCTATGAGGGAAGGATCAAACCTCCGGAGTATGATTATTCTACCTAGCTGAAGCCACAAGTCCTTTATCAATTATCTACATCAACTTCATCATCAAGCCCTTGTCTTTAGTTATCTGGCTAAGTTTTAAAGTATGTTTGGATTTGATTAATTATTTGAAATAATCATTTTTTATATCAATATAATTGTTTTCAGAAGAAAAGAAAAAGTAACATGTTTGGGTTTTTTGTTATGAAAAGTTGTTGATTATTTTTTTATACTAAAAAAAACCTTTTTAAAAAATCTAAAATTTCATAATTATTTGAAAAGTACATTATTTGATTTTAGATTATTTCAAAAGTTTTAGGAAAAAAATATTTTTTTGCACTCAACCAAATAAATTTTTTAATAATTTCATATTTATTTTCAGAATTTAATATATAAAAGTGATTTTCGTTTTCAAAACTCTTTATCTTAAAATCATTTATAAATTAACATATCCAAACATAAAATAATTTTCTCATAATTAATTTTCTTAAAAATCAATTATACATATAATTGAGTTTTAACATAATCTTTTTTTCATAATTAAAATTCAAATACACACTTAGTTGATCAATCAAGCAGACTAGCTTTTCATTATAGTGACCAATCTTGCCCGCAACACATCCATTTCTCTTCTTTCGATTTCTTTTGTAATTTATACGTTTGAGAAATGTTTATATCTTTGATTATATTCTTTAAATTTCTCAATACAAATATATTAAAATAGTTATGTATGCCTCGAATTCTTTCTACAAATTCAAACACAATTGACCTGGCATAAGTAGGATTTGTAAATGCAGACTAAACAAAATCAAAAAAGTAGATGACGTCATTATTTCTCACTCTCCTCTAATAATTTGTGTTAGTATTTTTCATATTAAAAAGAAAAAAAATATTTAATAAATTTTTAAGTAATAAAACATTATTAGACTTATTTAGTAGGAAAATAAATAATTTTTCTTATATATTATTTTCTTTCATATCCCTTATTTATATAATTATTTTAAAAAAATTATATCTTTTTACTGATTTAATTTTTTTTAATATTTTAATTACTACAAGAAAAAATATTAAATATCTTTAAAATTTCAAAATATTAAATATTTTATACAATCTATGTTTTTTAATGCTTAATCAAATAAGTTTTAAGCATTTCATGTTATTTATTTGTACAATAATTTTGTTGTCATGAAATTATGAGAGGTAGAAATAATATATTGAGTATGCGTGAGGAATGGTTCTTGAGAGAAAGTATGTATTTTATGAGAACTTTACTAAACTTTATTTTATTTGGGTATGTTATTACCTTTTTGTGAAAAATTGAATGATCATGCATAATTTCATATTTCCTAATGTATTAGGCTTTACATTGTTGTTTGTTTGTAATCATTATTGCATTTGCAAGATAATTTTGGTTGAGCCTATTTGGATGTAATAAGTTTGTGACTTAATAATCTATTAAGACTCGAATTGTGCTAGTGTACATATTGTTATTAATATTATAATTTATTATTGTTTTGGACAATGTTATATTCTGACATGGGATAGTTTTGAAAGTATGTGAATGTTTATATATATATATAAGGACATTTTCTCATCAATAAGCAGAATATTTTTCTTCATGAATGAAAGGTATTCAAACATTTGTCTGCCTTACCCAAATGGGAGTGCTTAGTAAAGTAACAATATCATTCAATAGCTCATGTTGTTAAGGCTCGAATTTTCTGTTATCTTCATAAAATTTATTTTATTTTACTTTTTTTTAATTCATGTTGTTTTGAAAATTTTTAGATCACATATTTGTGTGCAAATTTTTATTTTGGTCATATTTTACAAAATTCAAGTGTAAAAAACTAGCATGTGGGAATTTGATATGAAATTTATTATTCCCTCATATTAAATAATGGTCAGACTTGATACATATGTCAAACAATTTGTTGCTATTAATTTTAATCACACAATTGGTAAATTGTTTCATTTTGTGGGTCATAAAGTTGGAGTGTTAAAATTTTATTTTGAATAATTGTTAATTTATCATTCTTTTAGCAGGGCAAATTGTTAAAATTTACTCTATGTCAACATAAAAAATGAGATTTAGTTTATGCTTCCAAAATAGTAACGATTGATACATTTTTGTTTTAAAATTATGGGCAAGAGATTTTTCTTTAAATTTTATCCCACTAAAAATTCCTTCTATAAGGTTTTTTCTTTCTTTAATTTTGATGGTGTGGTTTTCCTCAAACTCCAAAAGAAAAAATCATGATTTATTACCTTTTGAGTGCTATTTTTTTTGCTACCCTCTACACAAATGACTAGTCAGCGAAGTCAATGATATTTGCAAACATTGATTGGTCTTATATCAATGATATTAGTTTCTCTTTGTTGGACGGGCTCATGTTTTGGTGTTGCATCTTAGATCATATTTTCGTGGCCACATTATGAAAAAAATTTAGCCTGAGAGTTCATTTCAAGTAAATGTTTTCTAAAATAAAAGTATACAATTGATTTTGCCCAAGTGGAAGATTTTTAGAATAATTTATTAATTCATGTAAGCTACAATCAATTGTTATTTAGTTTTGTTAAAAATGAGCTAATGTTATGATTGTTTTGAAGATGCATTAGAGCCTGCTGATTTAGTAATCCATTTGTAATAAGCTCATGGCATCTAATACTTAGTTAGTGTAGTATACTAAAAACAGTGTAGGCATTAACCTAACAAGCCTTTGATAAGAGACCCATTAGGTTATCTGTAAGTGCTTGATCCATCAAGTGGAATCAGAGCCAAAGTCACAAGTTTGATTCTTGAAAAGGCACGGACTGCTGGAGGCAGGTGCTGGGAGGGAGATTGTTGGTTGTGGGCCAGCATCCTGCCTTGGCAAACCCCAGGTAAGGTTGGAGTTAGATCGAACTGTGGTGCTTGCTAATGGGTTTAAGTAGGAAAAGGTATGCCCTGACTAATATCTATAGCTTTTGGCCTAGTGGTAAGCGTTTGATCCAACATTATCTAGTTATGGCTGTCACCTCTGCACTCCATAACTTAACCCTAGCAAATTACAACCATGCGGCTTACCACATTGAGAGCTGATACAAAGAAGAGTGAGAATTATAGAGGAAGACCTAGTTTTCCAACCTTTGCACACTACAACAAAATTGACATTTAGTGACAGAAAAAATCCATAGAAAAACTTTAAAATATGTCACTATAGCTTATATTAAGCTACTATTACAACACTTTTATCTTTCCTTTTTAATGGCGTAGGTATATGTGTTTAGTGACGGAAAACATCCGTAGGTATATGATTTAATGACAATCTTGTTATTCCGTAGGCATATACTTATGATCTATAATGACACTTTATCCGTAGCTATATGTAATCCTCATGATTGTTATATTGCTATAATTTATTATGAAATTCATACAAGAATATTCTGTAGGTAAAAGCTTTTTTTTTCATGCTTTCCTTTCTTTTATTCAATATCATCATATATTAGTTATTATAAGCTAAAAAGTATCATTAATGGATACTCATAATCTCGTTACATAAGGCTAAATACTTGACAAATATACAATGTATACTTAAAACCTCTTACTCTCTTTTGGACAGAGAAAATATAGTGGGTTACATATTTACATTAGAATATTTGAAGCAAAAATCACAATGTTTCTCATGATTATAAGCTCGAGATTTCTTTGCAGTATCTTTCCATCTCTCACAAAGCAGTTGCTTTCATCTAAGTTTCAAGTGCTACTTCAGCTCTTTCCCTTGCCTCCTCATATGTCTCCATTCCTGAATTGCACTTGTCACTCCTTTTGATACTGTGATGCTATTTTCTTAGCCTTTAAAAGTGTAATATCAGCAAGCCTTTGTTTTTCCACAGCTTCAGCTTCCTTTGGCTTTACTTCTTCGGACAACAGATCTGTAAATTTCTTCTCCATCTCTTCACTCACCTCTAGGTATTGCAGTACAATCTACAGATACACTATTTTAAAGGGAGCGAATGGCTGCAAACACTAAGGATCAAAAACCTCTCCCACAATATCAAATAAGTGCAATTTAATAAGAGCCACATCCTTTACCAAGCCTGCAGAATGAAAGAATAGGCGTGACATCCCAGAATGTTCAGTCTATGTCAGATCTAGACACTGCAGATACTTAAACCAAAGAGTATATAATCATTATCTCATACATGTTGGTTTCTCTATGTGTAATAAAGGGAGAAGAACTAACCAATAATGAAGTTGTTGTTCAATCCTGCAGTTGAAGATCTTTTGGTACATGCATATCAATAGTATACGCAGTTAAAATTAATAGAGTCACCTCCTAATGAAAAACTATATGTACTGGTCTTGAAGAATCCCATAAACCATCCATGATGCAAGCTGGTTATACATGACTTGAGGGCCATGCCAAAGAAGCCTAAGCTTTGGACAAGAAAACTTTATCCCAGCCAACAGCTAGAACTTCAAGTTCACATATTCTGAGTCAAACCTTTTGTGCAGTTTTATATCTGCAATCGCTACATGATCAACACATATTAGCATGTAGACCAAAACCACATTACATAGGAGAGCAAGAGACTTAGACAATTAGATCTAGAGAAAGCCAAATGGCATACGATCATATGTTTGTAATAAGAATAAGTTCTTAGACTTAGTAACCAAAACCGTTGCTAAGATGAATAGAGTTCAAATTTAACGGTGTCACATCATAAAAATAACCTTCATTTCTAGAAAAAAGTAACTCTTCAAATTAATCCTTAAGATCATGCAAAAAAAAAAAGTGAAATACTTGCTGGCTTATAAGGTCAAACATTGGCACAATGACAGACCTCTCAGTAATTATCATATTAGTGACTACGATATTGGATTCAACCCTCCCAACCCACTACGATTTAACCATCCCAACCCACCAGAACCTGATTTTCTAAGAGAGCTATCTTGGTCAGAGCAGTGAGCCATTAGCCACACCTTGACAACTCCTCTCTGTTGACCTGTCACATGACTCACATACCACTTTCAAAATAGTGAATGCTGGCTAGTGGCTTAGAATTCAGCATTGTTTTATTATAAAATATGTGATATTACTCTAAAAAAGTGATTGAAGCAAGTACTAAACGTGTTACAAATAGTCGTGCAATGAATCTTTTTTTGATTGTCAGAGGAGCCCACCACTATAAGGAAGTTTAAAGCATGCCATAAAATATATTGGAATAATTGATATTTTCAACACATAAACAAGGAGGAACACTAAAAAAAGTGAATGACTCTTACTTGACATCACCTTGGGGTCCCTCAATGCTTCCAATGTTCTTTGCTTGATTCGCTCGTGGGTCTCTGCATTATGTGCAATATCACTTATACAAAATTAGACAACTATAAGGTATATCATTGTCCATTTAAATGTTTTTTTTATAAATGTTTCATACATTACTGGCTTTGGGCCACATACTGGCATACGTTGGCTTGAAGGCAATTCAAGACTTTCACAACGAAAAGGCCTTTAGAGCAATAAAATTTACTTGCCAATCTTGAACTCAGATATCCCAACTAGTATCTTCTTACATGCATATTATTAATCTAAGCTCACAGTTAAAAAAGAATAACATTGTCACCTATTAATATCAAAGGAATGGTGGAAAAGAGAGATACCACCAGTGCATCGGCCCTTCCTGACTCCCAGCAACTCATCTTGAGCAGTGAGGTTGACACTAATTGATGTGATTCTTTTAACTTCATTTTTCAAATTGTTTATATCAGTTTTATATTCCCTTACCTTAGCAAGAAAAGTTGCCTTCATACTTGGCTGCAAACTCCTAGCCTCTCAAGGAACATTTTTGGAGTCTAAAAATAAGGCACAAACAAATATAGCACAAATAATGCAAAATTATAAGGACAAATTACACAAAGAATTAATGTGATTCAACTAATATTATACGTCTACAGACAAAGGCAACAACTAAATATTTCACTCAATCTTAAATTTTAAAGGATTTAATTTTAATCCACTGTTAGTGTAAAGTTTTTTACATTATTATTTAATAATATATTAATACATTATTAAAAGAGTTAAACTTTCTAAATAATTATTATGATAGTCAAATTCTTTTAATAATTTAATAATAAATAATTAAATAATAATATAAAAAAAACTTCACACTCACAGTGGATCAAAATTAAACTCAATTGTAAAAATATACCTAAAATATCTCAATTTTTTCTCACAAATATACACTCCGCACTCAACTAATAATTACAAAGAGGAGATAAAACTCTCTAACGAGTGTCTTGAAATGGGATGATAGAAAAAATGCAGCAACCCCCTTATTTATAGGCTTGTGACGGCACCTAGGTAGCATATTTCTTGCCGTAGGTTCATTCTTTCCATATTTCTTGTCGTAGGTTCACTGTTTCCACAAAACATGGCATCTAGTCCATTTTGGTACAAAGCATGACATTTTGGTGCAAAAGTCAAGAAATGTGCCTAACAAATATAATTAGTAAATAAAGTAGACTAGAACTAGATGTCGATCTGTGATAAAGGGTGGTGGCTTCAGGCTTCTAAAGGCGGCTTCCATCCTACCCTAAGTACTATTTGGTGGTAAAATTACTCTAAAGTGAAAGTGACATGTAAAGTCATAATACCCACACACATAAAGGATCACACGTGATTTATAAATAAAGATTGATAACCTTCTAAAATTATAAATTGACCCTAATAAAATGTGTAATTTACAAAATCAAATGTATTATTCTTTATGATATTTATTCTTTACTTAGTAATTACCCATACAAATACATTCTAAATCATGAAATAGCTTTATTTTTATCAATATTTACTTAAATTAACCATAAATTTTTTAAATAATCCATAAAATTTAAATTTTGCTCAGTATTTTTGGTGCAAAGAGTTTGTGTATTAATAATTAAATTAAACAATAATTAAAACTTTTTAGTAATTATCCATATACCTATTTTTCTTGTTAGTTTTCACAAAATATTCACACAAAAAAGTAAAACAAAGTTCTTTTAAAAAAAAAACAAACAAACACAAAAGCAAGTCGTGGATATCAAGTTTAGCTTAAAAAAATAAAAAAGGATAAAAGTAATAGTTTAAAAAATGAAAATAAAATAAATCAAGTCGTAAATATCAACATCAACTTGAGTAAAAATATAAAAAATTAAAATAATAAAATTAACTTTAAAAAAAACAAGTCGTGGGTTTCAATCCCGACTTGGTTAAAAAATATTAAAAAAATTCCCAGCTTATTAAAAAAATAAAAAAACTTATCAAGGTTTTAAAATGAAATTAAAATTTAAAAATAAATAAAACCAAGTTGTGGGTATGAAACCCTTTTTGTTAAAAAATATTTTTAAAAGAAAAAGTAATAAAATAAAAGAAAGGGTAAAATGAAGTTTAAAAAAACTAAAAATAAAATAAAACAAATTCTCAACTTAAAAAAATTAAGTCGTGATTTTAAGAACGAATAAAATAAAGTGTAATATACCCTAAACCCTACACACCGTTGGCAGAATCCGTATAGTTCCAAGACCAAATCTCCACCATCAACTCCACCGTAAATTCTCTATTATTTTTGTTTTGATATTGCAATTTGTAGTTCAATGTAATATGCATTGCAATTCATTTTTGGTTGATTGTAATGGTAATTCTAATGTTACTTTTTTTTTTGGGTCCAATCTTTCTATAAACAACCTCAACAATTGATATTGTTGATAACTGTTCTCTTTTGTTATATAGAAGTGTTTTACTTTGTGAAATCTTATGAAAAATAATAATAATAACGAATTATGTAGCATAACATTAATTCATATTTTTTATAATAATTTAAGCAGGCTATGAAGATTGTCTACGGAACCAATTTGAGATTTTGTTTTCAGTAGTGGGCCCAATTTGTGATTTTCTTCTCTATGCTTGTCTGAGTCCAACAATGAGCCATGAGCTTGATAGTTGAGAATTGAGGGTACAAGCATAAACCCAATAAAACGTTATGAATACTCAAAAATGATTGAATTGAGAAATATGAAATCAGAATATTACTTTAGCAACAAAAAATAAATAAATGAATATTGTTATGCTCACTTTTAAATGTCAAACATGAGACGCGTGGACAACACATGTTAATTGTTAAAGTTGTAATGGGAACATGTGTAGCAGTAATTTATTATGATATTTCCATTATTGAAGTGTTTTATTTACAAAACTACGAGTCTGCCACCACTTTCTTATGTGTTTTTAGAACCAAAATAAGATAATGCTTTAAATGTCTTTCTATTTTCTTGTTCTAAAATTGATATATTTGAGAACAAAAATTTATATAAAATATTGAGTACTACTAAAATAAAATATTGACTAATTCTCTAATTAGCAATTTCAAACAACAAATAAGTTTGGGCTTCAAATAATGCACTGAAAATTTTGAAGCTAAATAAAATTTAGGGTGCACAAATAACACATTCAAAGTTCTTCGATAAATATTGTTCTACCCATGACAGTTTCAGCTTAGGCTTCTTGATTTAATGTCTAATTAGCTTTTTTGAGTGATCTAAACCTGTGCATGACAGTCTAGGTCATCGTTAGTATCTCCTGCTTCCTTGTTCTCATTCTCTCGCTCCACATCAAATTCAATAAAAGGCATAGTAGAACGATAATCTTCTAACATTGATTGATCACCTACTAGGTTCTCAGATGATGATGGACAAGTATTGTCTTGATGTATATCTTGATGGCTTGGCATTGCAAATGCATGAGCTCAATTTAATTTTATGCTAGTTACTAAGGTAAGATATTTTGAGTTTATTGTAGTTGAATTGAATTGAGTAAACACCAACTCTAATTCATTATAGTTCACAAGTATATGCGAGACACAAAAGGATAAAAGAAAAATGAAAACTACCAAAACAGTAAATGATTGATAAATTATTTACCAATAAAAACCTTACATTCTCCATTTATTTCTTTGAAAATTGTTAAATGTTTGATCTGCAATTACCTACATGATATCTTCTTCCTCTTTTTATCATTATAATCTACTCATATTTGATTGTATCTATTATTACATTTTCATGATACCAACTAGTAAAGGTTAATAAAAAAATAATGAAAACTATTTAATTTGAGTAATACCTATACACAATTATGTTATTAAATATATTTAAATTTGTTATATATATTTACAAAATATTTTTTTTATACTTAAATTATGTCTTTTTAATTAACATTGTAAAATAAAACTACGCGTAAAAATATGAGTAAGTAGAAAAAAACTTAATTATAATAAGATAATAAATAAGGGGTCTTCGTATAAAATATTAAAAGTATTTAATAGTCACGTGATGCTTAAAAAATTTGTGGCTCATATCACTTTCCAAGTCATTTTCAATCAAGTGTAATTAACCCCTAAAAAAATATTGTCTAATAATTTATCTTGTATAAAAAAATGCAAGATTTGATAAGTTTTGCATGGTAGACAAAAAGATTTAAAAGAGCATAAATTAACAATACCAAATACAAATAGGAAACACATATACTTCCTAATATCTATCATCTAGCCAATCTACAGAGATTTGCTGTCGGCAAAATTGGCAGATGAATTTTTTAAAATATTATTAAAAAAATAATGTTTTAAGTAAATGTGACCAGTGATCAAGATTTTGATAAAATAAAATAAAAATAGAAGGGTTAAATCCTAAGTCGTTATTACTGTTTAGAATTATTCTTTAATTTCTTAATTCTTTATTTTTTATGCGAAAGCTTTAATTTTATATACATAAATCCTAGAGTGCAAATACCACATAATCTAGGATCTACATTATGCCAGATTACTAGGATTTAGACATCTATTTAAATACCTAAATCCATCATATGCTCCTTATCTAAGCATTCTTTAAAGGGATGAACTTGATCGTAAACTTTCAAGATTAGGGGCAACAATCAATCATGAACAAACAACGTATAATGTCACCAATGACTTTATGGTTCTTCCTCATCTGAATCTCTTGAGTTCTTTGATAGAACCTTAGCCTCTCTTTAAATGGAGAGAAGAGAATAAGTTTTCAATTATTTGGTATATTGGGGACCATAACCTTCTTATGGTGTGTTAACCTAATAGGGTTTCCATTATCTCCTAATGGGCCAACACCGACATTTACTCATTTAAGTTCATATCATCTTATTTAGTAGTCTAATGAGCTTGTTTAATTTGATCACATAAAATAAAGCCCCTTAATGATAAATAGCTAATATAATTATTTTATAATATTAGCCCACTTTAATTATTGTAATATAAAATTCCAACAATCTCCCACTTGGGTTACATATTATAACAATTATATCACAATTCTTTCGGTGCGCATCCATATGTTATTTATCTTTAGACTTCCACTTTACAATCTGGTCTATCTTATATATCAACAATGGAACCACCGCAGCTTTTGTCACAACCGTAGAACATGACTAAACCACGACGATTACCACATCAATACACTCAATGACATAGATCGATATGGATGAGTAACATGGAAATTACATGCAATGTGATCTCAATCATGCCTATTTCCAACTGGTCCAACTTTAATCTTTAGTGAGATCAATCTGAAGTCTTTAAGTGCTAATCAATATTGCACACAATAAGATACAAACAAGTTCAATAATAAATTCATAAAACATAATCTTTATTTTTGCAGAAAATCAAACATAATATAAAGTTTGTACCAAAACATAGAACATAAAGAAAATCTCCCACTAAACTAAGGCAACCTTAGTGACAACACCCATATGAGCAACATGCCCATGGAAAACCTTAGCTGTCAAGCCCTTAGTTAGCAGATCAGCTAGCATAGAATCTGTTCCTATATGTTCTATAGAAATTTGTCTATTCTAAACTCTTTCCTTTACCATTAGGTACTTGATTTCAATAAATTTTGACTTCGTAGAGCTCCTGTTGTTGTTGGAGTAAAGCACTGTTGAATTATTGTCACTAAATCTTAAGTGGGCTCTCAATGTTGTCAATAACACGCAAGCCAGTGACAAATTTTCGCAGCCATATCTCGTGGTTAGAAGCCTCATAGCAAGCTATAAACTCTGCTGCCATGGTTGAAGAAGCTACAAAAGTCCATTTGGCAGACTTCTAAGAAATAGCTCCTCCATCCAACATGTAGATGTATCCTGAAGTGGAGCGCCTGCTACCTAGGCATCCCGCAAAATCGGAGTCAGAGTACCTGATGATCTCTAAATCGTCAGACCTTGGATAGGTAAACATGTAGTCCTTCATTCTCTTCAAATAACGTATCACGCGTTTAACTGTTGTCCAGTGCTGTAAACCCAGATTGCTGAAATATCTCCCTAAGACTCCCACTATAAATGCTATGTCAGGATGAGTGCAAACTTGAGCATACATAAGACTCCTTACAGATGATGCATAAGGAATCTTTTGCATATCTTATTTTTCAAGATCATTAATGGAGCACTGTTTGAGACTTAACTTGTTTCCTTTAGCAATGAGTGTATCCCCTGGTTTATTATCTTTCATGTCAAATCTATCCAAAACTGTATCAATATAGCTTTTTTTTGATAACCTAAGGATACTTCGAGATCGATCTCTAAGTATCTTGATGCCCAAGA
Source organism: Styphnolobium japonicum (assembly GCA_023212625.1). Classification (NCBI taxonomy): domain Eukaryota; kingdom Viridiplantae; phylum Streptophyta; class Magnoliopsida; order Fabales; family Fabaceae; genus Styphnolobium; species Styphnolobium japonicum. The sequence goes on from JALBWW010000010.1 coordinate 11,741,724, forward strand.
CAAAGGACCCCAAGATCTTTCATCTTGAAATTTTGAGAAATTTATTGATTTTATGCAATAAGTCTATATTATTGCTGTCTAGCAAGATATCATCAAAATATTATACCAGGAAGATAAATTTATTCCCACTAAACTTTTGATATACACAATCATCAACCACGTTCTCCTCAAAACAAAAGGAGGTGATAACTTGATGAAATTTGTGATACTATTGACGGGAAGCCTATTTAAAGTCATAGATGGATTTCTTTAATTTGCATACCATAGACTTTGGATCACTTGAAATAAAGATTTCTCGTTGCACCATATAAATTGTTTCATCAATGTCGCCATTTAGAAACGCAGTCTTTACATCCATCTGATGTAGCTCTAAATCAAAATGAGCCACTAGTGTCATAATTGTCCTTAGAGAGTCTTTCAAAGAAACCAGAGAGAAAGTCTCTTTATAATCAATGCCTTCTTTTTGAGTGAAGTCTTTGGCGACAAGACGAGCCTTATATATTTCAATATTACCTTTCGAATCCTTCATGGTCTTAAATATCCATTTAGAGCCATTGAGTTTTGCACTTTCAGGTAATTTGATGAGATCCCAAACGTCATTATCTGTCATAAACTTTATCTCATCATTCATGACATCAATCTACTTTTGAGAGTTAAAACTTTGCATAGCTTGACTGAAGTTGATTGTATCATCTTCAGTCAAACTAATGCCATCCTCATATTCTTGGAGAAAGATTATATAATCATTTGAGACTGCACTTCTCCTTTCTCTACTGGATCTCCTTAATGGCACTTCTTGAGGTTATTGAGTTTGTCCTATAATTGGAGCTTGAGGAGGAATACCAATATTATCTTGTTCTTGAATGATGTTAGGAACAATAATCTAATCATCATTATTTATTGCCGGATCTATTTCTTGAACAATGACAGGCACAATGACTTGATCATTGTTAGAAACAGGTTTTTCTTCAAAGACAACATTCCTTACGTTTCATTCCCCTCCAAACTCAACTTCCTTAAGGAATCTTGTATTTCCCGTCTCAAAGAATGACCTTGTAGTGGGATTGTAAAACTTATACCCATGAGAGCGCTCAGCGTAACCAACAAAATAACAGCTAACCGTTCTTGAGTCCAGTTTACCTTCATATGGCCTATAAGGCCTTGCTTCAGCTGGACATCTCCAAATGTGCAAGTGCTTTATGCTAAGCTTTTTGCTTGTCCATAGTTCATAAGAGGTTTTGGTTATTGCTTTACTTGGTACCCTGTTAAGGATATAAACTGCGGTCTTTAACACTTCTTCCCAAAGTGACTATGGCAAGGAAGAATGACTAATCATACTTCTTACCATATCTTTAAGAGTCTAGTTTCATCGTTCTGCAACTCTGTACATGCTAGGTTTGCTAGGCAAAGTGTATTGTGGAACGATTCCACACTTATCGTGGAAAAGCGTGAAGGGCCCTAGACGTTGTTCACCTTATCCATCATATCTGCCATAGTTTTCGCCACCACAGTCAGATTTGACAACCTTAATTTTCTTTCAAAGTTGAAGTTCAACTTCAACTTTGAAAGACTTGAAAACATCTAAAGATTGAGACTTCTCATAAATTAAATATAGGTAATCGTATCTCTAGTAATTGTCTATGAACGTAATAAAGTACCGTTGTCCATTCCAAGAACCCGTAGGGAATGGACCATAGGTATCCGTATGTATTAGTTCTAAGACATCCTTAGCTCTTTGGGCACTTAATTTCCTTATGTTTGTTCGTTTACCCTTAAAACATTCAACGCAGATTTGAAAATCTGACAAATCTAAGGGATTAAGAATTTCCTCTGACACAAGCCTCTGAATTCTCTGTTTAGAGATATGGCCTAAACGTTTATACCATAAAGTGGTGGAATTCCAATTAATTTACACTTTGTACCACGTGAACTTGTTTGCAACATTTCGTTATAGGAATGTTCAACATCAAGCATGTAAAGATTATCGATTAAAGAACTAGAACCAACAACATTTGAATTATAAAAGAGACAAACTTTATTATTTTCAAATGAACAAGTGTAACCATATTTGTCCAAACTAGAAATAGAAATTAAATTTCTTCTAAATGACGGTGCAATAAATGTCTCAAACAAATCCAAATGAAAACCAGTCTTTAAAAGTAATATAAAGGTTCCTATAGCTTCAACCGCAACTTTATTGACATCGCCCACAAAGATGAATTTGTCATCATCACTTGGCGGTCGACTTCACAGGCAACCCTGTAAGGACATACTTATGTGAGTAGTAGCTCTAGAATTTACCCACCAAGTATCCTTAGGTATAGAAGCTAAATTAACTTGAGAACAAACTAAAGTGAGAAGTTTATCCTTCTTTACACGCCAAGCGGCGTATTTGGAACAATCCTTCTTCATATGTCCTGCTTTCTTGCAGAAATAGCAAGTAAATTCCACATCTTGCTTTTTTTGTTTCTTCTTTTGTTGAGAAGAACCTTCCGCAGCATCCTTTGCTTTCTTTTTCTTCTTATTCTGAGAGATTGAAGCCAAGTGAGTACTTTCTGTCTTATCCCTTTGCAGTCTCCCTTCCTCTTGCACACAGTGAGAGATAAGCTCATTTAAGGACCATTTGTCCTTTTGAGTGTTATAACTCACTTTGAATTGCTCAAAGTGTGCAGGAAGGGAGATCAAAACCAAGTGCACGAGCAAGACGTCAGACAACTCTAACTTTAGTGACTTGAGTTTTGATGCCAGATTAGACATATCCATAATGTACTCCCTTATGTTCACTTTACCTTTATACCTCATTGAGATGAGTTTAGCAAAAAAGCTACTCGCCTTAGCCTTTTCATTCTTGGCATATTATTGCTCTATAGCCTCAAGGAACTTTCTTGACATTCTCGCTCTCAGAAATAGAGCCCCGAAATGCCTCTGGAATGGAGCGCTTAATGATCATGAGGCGCATTCAGTTGGACCGATCTCACTTCTCAATTTTAGACTCATTAGAGTTGTCTTCAGTTGGAGTGGGTTGGGCCCCTAAGTGTCAGATCAAGATCCATACAGCGAAGAACAATTTCTACGACATTTTCCAAATCTTAAAATTCGTCTCATTCAGCATAGAGATTCCATTAATTTGAGCAATAAAATTTGTAGCAGTAACAGTAGAAACTGATAGAAAATAATAATCATGCATTCAACATGTCATAAGATTAATGAAAAATTAATAAGACATGTCGAGCAATCCATATTGGCAAATCAAAGACCTAAGCAAGATACCCAGCACAACATTAATCCCTAATCTCTGGACTGAAAAGATTAATTGTAAGTGGTATTCTCAATGCAATGATCAAACATTGGCGATAAGTTTTGTCAAACAACAACTATCTTTGGATACTCTGTTGTTCACATGAAAAGTATCTTTATAATCATCACACCTTTACCATCACATACATGTTATTATTTGGCCAAATTGTGTCTTCCTTTGGACCAAGCACAATTTGCATAAATAAATTCATGCTAACATCTTGTGTAAATTTAATTAAATTAATTTACGCAACATATGTTACTTTGGCAACATGTTATTTCAATCAATTTAACAAAAAATATCAGACAAATAATAATAATGGATGGATTTTGAATTTGCCCAGTTTACATTTAAACATTAAAACTTGATTTTTTAGCGTGAAAGGAATTTCAAATATATATATATATATATTACAATCTACGATAATCTGTTACTAGCATACGAAAATTTTGTGCAACGAAAAAATGGTCCTAAATTTCCCAAATTATTCATAAAATTGGGAAGGATTTTTTTTTTTTAAAAAAAAAACCAAAGCCCCAAATTCTAAAATTAGGGTTAATACAACATCATATAAATATGATATTCATAAATCCTAATAACCTAGCAATGAAGACTGCTCTAATACCACTTGTTAGGAATTATTCTTTAATTCTTTATTTTTTATGCGGAAGTTTTAATTCTATAGGCATACATCTTAGAGCGCAAATACTACATAGCCTAGGATCTACATCATGCCAGATTACTAGGATTCAGAGGATTATTTAAATACCTAGATCCATCGCAGGTTCCTGATCTAAGCGTTCTTAAAAGGGAAGAACTTGATCGCAAACCTTCAGGATTAGTGCAGTCAATCATGAATAAACAACGTACAACGTCACCGGTAACTTTATGATTCTTCTTCAATCGAATCTCTTGAGTTCCTTGACAAAACCTTAGCCTCTATTCAGATAGGAAGAAGAGAATGAGTTTTCAGTTATTCAAAATAATGGAGACCATAGTCTTCTTATAGTATGTTAACTTAATAGGGTTCTCATTATTTTTTAATGGGCTAACACTGACATCTACTTATTTAAGCTCATATCATCTTATTTGGTTGTCTAATGAATTTGCTTAATTTGATCACATAAAATAAAGTTCTTTAATGATAAATAACTAATATAATTATTTTATAATATTAGTCCACTTTAATTATTGAAATATAAATTCCAACAACTACAGGTCATAATTTATATGTAAAAACCTTAAGCTCACTTTAAAGACATGAACCCCGACTTGTTAAAGGAAATTATATTTTTCATTTATACCTAGCTAGTAAAAAGGCTAAACATAACTTTATAAATCAGAGCATTCACTCATGTTCTTTATTAATATGAAGTGTTATGTTATGAGAAAAATATATATAAAAATAAAATTAATAGACCTTAGGTAAATATTAATAAATTTTACTACAAGAAAATTTTATTTTTCTTTCATAACATCATTTTCTTATATAGCCAAATCCTTCTCCTATAGGTACTAAGATAATGTGCCTAGAGACTTTTTTTTTTAGACGACAAGAAGTCGTGATCCATAACTACTACTTGTAATTACCTTAAAAATTTTATATGCAAGTTGTAGTTTCAAGTCATGACTTAAAATTAATCTCTTTTTAATTACCAAAAATAAAATTAATCTTTTAAAATTTTTTTTTATTAATATCGTGACTTAAAATTAATTGTACCAGAGTCGTGGCCCTCCATCCCTCTAGAAATTTCCCTGCTTTGTAACTTTCCTAAGCATGAATTTCCCTCTCCCCCTCGAAATCTTCATGATATATGTGAGACCCACCAATTCACTATATTCTTCTCAATCATATGTGGCAGACAGCCTCTGACCCGCCGATTCGCCTTTTCATATCATAAATCACTCTTCACTACATACTTTACAGTTTACAGCCTTACGCACTACTTGCGGGTAATACTTCGAAGGTAATACTTCTTTCGAGAGGCGAAGTTTAACATTCGTTTATTAAATGAAATTAATTTTATTACTTGTGTGATACATGAATTTATTAAAATAAGTTTGTATGAATTTTTAAATAATAATATATTATTTATTGTAATATTTTTTATATAAGTTTCTTAATAAGATTTATATGTAAAAAATTATTCAATTATTTTTTAAATTAATTATATCATGAAAAAATTATAAAATTAATAAAAATAAATTTTAGCATGAAATAAATAATATACTTAGTGTATTACATATAAATAGTTAAAAAATATTAAAGAAAAAATAAAAAAGAGGTTCATTAAAAAAATGATATATAATAATCTTATATGCTAAAAGCATAAAATGTACATAGTACCTTCATGATCAATTAAATGATCAATTTCAGTTGATTGGATATTGGAGCAACTTGATAAAAACTTTTCTCGTTATATGTTTGGGAATCAAAAAAGATTTTTGAACCATTCTGTGTCACAAACTCAAAAATTTGTCTAACTTAAATATGTCTCCCTAATCCTATTATTTGGTTGCATTAAAATAAAATTTAGATTAAGAGACAATATAAATGAAAAATGATGAAAACATTGAATTAAGGGTGAATGGTAAAAAGATAATTGAAATTTGAATTGAATTTTCATCCTAAAAGTAAGATTGAAAGAGATATTTAGTTAAATTAGAATTATAAAATAAATAATAATAATTACATATTAATTACCCTTATTTTCATATGAGTAATTCTAAAAAAAATTATTATTTAATTAGAAATTCTAGCATATCTAAACAGTAAAATCTAAAAGGATTAAATAATTGAAGTTATCAACCTTAATTTCAATTTAATTCAAATTCTTATATTAAAAAATCATTCGAGCATTGAAAATATGTAATTATTAGTATTTATTTTAGATTTCTATAAAAAAATTGTTAGTTAATTTGATAGAATAATTTGTGAATGTCAAAAGAAAATGATAGTTATTTGGATATTTTTAAATTTAAAATTTGGTTTATATATATTATTAAGCAAACTTATTTAGAAGAGTTGAAAATGTATATTTAATTCAATGCACTACTTACAGATATCTCTATAATTGTACATTTAAATATATGTGAGTTTATGTATATTTTTTTTTAAATTTATTTTCATCTAAATTAAATTAAATCATTTTGTAGTTGTGATTAAAAAACTATGAATAATATTTTATGAATTTATTATTATCTCCTTACTTGTTTTTGTCTTTTAATCTATGGCTTAAAAAAAAAGGAGAAATGCATTTAAAAATTAAATAATTACTTGTTTAAGATGCATGTCATTTAGACCCATTCAAATAGTAAGATAATATGAGAGTTATAATCAGATATATTAGATTAAAGATAAATTAGTTATTATTTAAATTTTAAGATAACAATAAGATTTAAAATTGAATTTCTATACTTATCAAACAAATAAGATAAATTATTACCTACACAAAATCAAATTGATTACTTAATATAACTGAAATTTCAATATAAAAATAATTTAAAATATCAGCATCAAAGTAGCAAGAATCAAATGAGTAGAATCAAAAAGATATTTATCATATTTAAGATCTAAAAAAGATCAAATATTAACAAATTTTTATATTCAAAAGCATATTTGATAAGATCTAAATAAATATAATATTTGAAAATATTATCCACATATATATAACTGTTTTTAGATAGACTAATTTTTGCATGTTAAAAGAAAATGATAGTTATTTTGATATTTTTAAATTTAAATTTTGATTTATATAAATTATTAAACGAACCTATTTAGAAGAGTTGAAAATGTATATTTAATTCAATGCACAATATATATATATATATATATATATATATATATAGATTATTAAACGAACTTATATAGAAGAGTTGAAAATGTATATTTAATATATTGTCTACTTAAAGATATCTCTATAATTGTACATTTAAATATATGTGAGTTTATGTATATTTTTATTAAATTTTATTTCTATCTAACTTAAATTAAATCATTTTGTAGTTGTGATTAAAAATTTGTAAATAATATTTTATGAATTTATCATGTTATCATTGCTTGTTTTTGTCTTTTAATCTATGGCTTAAAAAAAAGGAGAAATATATTTAAAAATTAAATAATTACTTGTTTTATATGCATATCATTTAGACCTACTCAAATAGTAGGATAATAGGAGAATCGTAATTAAATAGATCAGATTATAGAAAAATTAGTTATTATTTAAATTTTAAGATAAAAATAAGACTCAAAATTAAATTTTATTACTTATCAAACAAATAAGATAAATTATTACCTACACAAAATCAAATTGATTATTTAATATAACTGAAATTTCAGTATAAAAATAATTTAAAATATCAGCATCAAAGGAGCAAAAATCAAATGAGTATGATCAAAAATATATTATTATATTTAAGATCTAAAAAAGATCAAATATTAACAAATTCTTATATTCAAAAGCATATTTGATAAGATCTAAATAAATATAATATTTGAAAATATTATCCACATATATATAACTATTTTTAAATAAACTAATTTGTGCATGTTAAAAGAAAATGATAGTTATTTTGATATTTTTAAATTTAAATTTTAGTTTATATAGATTATTAAACAAACTTATCTAGAAGAGTTGAAAATATATATTTAATTCAATGCATAATATATATATATATATATATATTGTCTACTTAAAAATATCTCTATAATTGTACATTTAAATATATGTGAGTTTTGGTATATTTTTGTTAAATTTTATTTCCATCTAACTTAAATTAAATCATTTTGTAGTTGTGATTAAAAAATTGTGAATAATATTTTATGAATTTATCATTATCTTCTTACTTATGTTTTGTTTCTTAATCCATAACTTAAAAAAAAGAGAAATGCATTTAAAAATTAAAAAAATTGTTTGCTTAGATGTATGCTATTTAGACCAATTTAAATGGTAGGATAATAGGAGAGTCATAATCAGATTGATTAGAATAAATATTAATTAGTTATTATTTAAATTTTTAGAAAAAAAGTAAGATTCAAAATTAAATTTCATTACTTATTAAAGAGATAAGATAAATTATTATCTAAATAAAATCAAATTGTTTATTTATTATTTAATATAATTGAAATTTCAATATAAAAATAATTTAAAATTTGAACATCAAAGGAACAAGAATTAAATGAGTAAGAATTTGGAGAGGGAAAAACACTTATATAAGTGACATATGTCATTTGTTCAAATTTCAAAAACCTTATTTTATATAATAGTATATAGATATAGATTAGAGAGGAAGTTATTTTTTTTATATTTATGAATATTTAGTATATAATTGTAATTATTTAAAATTGTATTATTGTTATGTATATATATATATATTTTTTAAAAAATTATATTATTATTTTGATTTTAAATATTTAAAATTGTTGAATTAAATTAATTTATAGTAAATAAATTATGAAAAATTATGATATTAAAATTTATTTAATTTATTTTTTTTCAAATTTTTTCTTTTAATAATTTTATGAATATTCACAAATATCTATAAATATTCATCTACCAATAAAATTAAAAACAAGTACTCACGTAAATACAAAACGAAAAGCAAGGGCCGCCCGGTTGCCATCCTACACAAATGATTTGTCACAGCTGAATTGAAGCATCTAGTATACCCATATACGACTCTCATACAATAATATATAAAAAATATTAAGTAAGTATTAACGTCGTGAAATCATGACTTAATAATAGAAGTGTTCATAACCGAACAAAAACTGATCAAACATAAAAAAATCGAATCAAAAAATCAAAAATCGAATAAAATCAATTAATTTTAGTTTTGTTTTATAAAAATCGATTGGTTTGGTTCGATTTTTATTTATAAAACCGAATCAAATCAAACCAAACCGAATTCATATAATTATTTATATATTTTTTTATAATTTATATATGATTATATTTAATTTTTTTTGTTTTTATAAATATTTTTAGACCAATTTATTGTTTATAATTATGTAATAATATTTTTATTAAGATTTTATACCAATTTTTTTTAATTAGTCCATAAAAAGAACAAGGTGAAGATGTGTATAAATTTTTTTTAATAAAAATGTTTAATAAAAAATTAATTGGACCGAACCAAACTAAACCGATTATAATTTGTTCAATTCGATTCGGTTCTCTAATTTAAAAAAAATTGATTAGTTCTTAATATAAAAAAATCGATTGATTCAAATGACTTTTCTCTTTAAAATTAAACTAATTCAAACCTTGAATACCCCTATTTAATAGTAATAATTTGCATGTAAAAAATTTAAATTAATCATGGTCATAGACTACGATTGCTGTAAATCATGATCATAAGTTACGATTTATTATAAAAAAATATTATATTAAAAATTAATTTTTAACTTATACTAAAGATAAAATTTTATTTTTAACGCCATTGTGTAGAAAAGTCAAATGAGATGTGACATGGAATATAAAATTGAGGTTGGTGTGACACTAATTGGCGAGCACTCATCACGCGTGCCAACAGTAAAACCAAAAGATTTCTCATCATATCATAATGGCTATACCTTGGTCATTCGGAATCATGATTTGTCAAAAAACAAGGAGGTACACCCGTTTTCCACACGACACAATGACTTGACTTCAGCGTCGTAATTGTGATAAAGCATTCGTTAAGAGATTAAAATAAAAAATAAAATTTTTTAATATTTTTACAATTTAAAAAATATTTCAGTTCATTAAATAATATAATTAACGATAAGTAAATACTCCTTATGTATAAAAAAAAAATATATTCCTTAACCAATACAATAAGTTATTGAGTAAATTAACAATTAGATCCCTAAAAATAGTTTATACTTATAATTTAGTTCTTAAATTTATTTTTATATATAAATTAGTCTTTAAAATTTTAAAAAATTTAATTTATATCTATTGTCAGTGTAAAGTTTTTTTTACACTATCATCTAATTATGTGTTGCTAAATCAGTAAAAAAGTTGACTATCACAACAACTACCTAGAAAGTCTAACTATTTTAATTATTTGGCAACACATGATTAGATGACAGTGTAAAGAAACTTTACACTGACAGTGGATAGAAATTAATCCAATTTTAAAACACACAGCAAGTTAGCCCTCCTGTTATCTTTTCTTTCTAAATTAAACAGTAATATGTGATATGGCATGTTAAGTGCTTACATGTACTCTTAAATGTTACATATCAGGTAGGTGGTGGTCGGTAAATGGTAAGATCGTTCGGGTAGGCTGATCGAGGGAAAATAAATGATCTGATCGGTCTTGTCTGATTGATAATTGTCAAGGTCTTGTCTGATTGATAATTGTCAAGATCAAAGGGAATGATGGTCAAATTGGTCAGAGACAATTGATCAGTTGTTGTTCTAGATGAGACAAGAGTCTGATCGGTCAGAACCGATTGATTTAATTGACGAAGATGGAAAAACGTGGTGATCGGTAATAACCAATCGATTAAGGTTAAATTCAGTCAGTTAAGTTGATAGAAAAACTGTTAAGGGGATAAATCGGTTGGTGAGCTGAGAAATAATGTGTTAGGGACAAAGTTTGCTCGATCGATTAAGAGATTTAAATGATATACTGAGGGGGTCGAGTTTCATATTTCTCACCTAAACGACATCGATGAAAGGGTTAGATTTGAGGAGTAACCTCTCATGTAGTATTTAACAATACACACAAGTATTTAATACCCCAGATCACGTGGTACAGTTTAATTTTAGAAGAAGAAAAACTAAATTTTTATGTAAAAATAAATTCAAAAACTAAATTATTACATCAAACTATTTTCAGGATCAAATTGCTAATTTACACATAAGATATTTGTTAGCAGCATCAGTTCTGTATCTCGTCCTGCATTCAGCTGCATAGCTTCCGAGTTCTGATACAATTTACATAGCAAAAGAAGAGATGGCTGGGACTATGGTGGGAGAGGCATTTGTCTCTGCTGCTGTGCAGATCTTGTTAAAAAGGATAGCCTCTAGTGAGTTTCGTGATTTCTTTGCAAGCAGAAAGCTGAATGTTTCTCGTCTGGATGAGTTGAACATAAAGCTGTTGGCACTCAATGCTGTACTCAATGATGCAGAGGAGAAGCAGATCACTGATCATGCAGTGAAAGAATGGCTTGATGAGTTGAAAGATGCTGTCCTTGACGCAGAAGATTTATTGGACTTAATCAACACAGACTCTCTGAGATGCAAGTTGGAGGGAGATTCTCAAAACTTTGCTACCCAAGTAAGATCATTACTTTCTTCTCCTTTTAATAAATTCTATAGGAGGATGAATTCCAAGCTTGAGGCAATATCTCGAAGACTAGAATATTTTGTGAAACAAAAAGATATTCTTGGTTTGCAAAGCGTTACTAGGAGAGTCTCTTATGGAACAATTACAAGTTCTTTGGTGAATGAATCTGCTATGGTTGCTAGAGAGGATGACAAAGAGAAGCTACTGAACATGCTTCTATCTGATGATGTTGATATAGGAGTGATAACAATATTAGGCATGGGAGGTCTTGGCAAAACAACCCTTGCTCAACTCCTTTACAATGACAGTGAAGTGCAGGAACATTTTGATTTGAAAGCTTGGGCTTGTGTATCTGAGGATTTTGATGTTTTCACTGTAACCAAGAATCTTGTTGAGTCTGTCACCTCGAATGTCTCTAACAGTACTAGTCTCGATTTTCTTCATGTTGAATTAAAGAACAGCTTAAAAGATAAGAAGTTTTTGCTTGTGCTGGATGACCTTTGGAATGAGAAATATAATGATTGGGATCACCTAACAGCTCCTTTTAGCAGCGGAAAGAGGGGAAGTAAGATCATTGTGACAACCCGGCAACAAAGAGTAGCAGAAGTCACACATACATTTCCCATTTATGAGTTGAAACTTCTATCAGATGAAAACTGTTGGGGTATACTTGCCAAACATGCACTTGGAGATGAAGGTTATAGCAAATATCCAATCCTAGAAGAAATTGGTAAGCAAATTGCAACCAAATGCGGTGGCCTACCATTAGCTGCTAAAACGCTGGGAGGTCTTCTGCGCTCAAAAGTGGATGCAAAGGAATGGAATAGAATTCTGAATAGCAACATATGGGATTTACCAAATGATTATGTTCTACCAGCTTTGCGCATAAGTTATCTTCATCTTCCAGCACATTTGAAAAGATGTTTTGCCTATTGCTCTATATTTCCAAAACAACTTTTGTGGGATAGAAAGGAATTGCTTTTATTATGGATGGCCGAAGGCTTTGTACAACAATCCCACGGAGAGAAAACAATGGAATTGGCAGGTGATGACTGCTTTAATGAATTATTATCTAGATCCTTGATTCAAGAATACAAAGGTGTTCCTAGAGGAAAGTTTCACATGCATGACCTGACCCGTGATTTAGCTAGACTTGTGTCTGGGAAAAGTTGTTGCTGTTTTGAAGGCAATGAAATCCCAAAATCTGTTCGCCATTTATCATTTCATAGAAACAGGTATGATTGTTCTGAAAAATTTAAGAGCTTTTATGAGCTTAAGCGTATGCGGACCTTTCTACCACGATTTCCATCTGCATGGGAATGTTACATATCCAGAAAGGTGTGTCATGATTTGTTGCCAAGACTAAAATGCCTGCGAGTACTGTCATTGTCAAAATACGAAAATATCACTGAGCTGCCTAATTCAATCGGCAATTTGGTGCATTTGAGGTATCTAGACCTTTCTGACACTTCCATCAGAAGGTTGCATCAGGCAACCTTTAAGCTTTACAATTTGCAGACCTTGATATTATCAAATTGTAAATTTCTTACTCAATTGCCAGGACAGATAGGAAATCTAGTCAGTTTACGCCACCTTGATGTCAGTGACACTAATTTGGTGGAGATGCCAACACAAATCTGCAGACTACAAAATCTCCGCTGTTTGACTTCTTTTGTTGTTGGCAGACAAGAAGATGGATTAAGGATTCGAGAGTTAAGAAACTTTCCTTATCTGCAGGGTAAGCTTTCCATTTTGAAGCTGCAAAATGTTGTTGATCCCATGGATGCATCTGAGGCCAATTTAAAGAACAAGGAGCAAATTGAGGAGCTAGTATTGGAATGGGGCAGTGACACTAAAGATTCACAAATTGAAAAAGATGTACTTGACAAGCTGCAACCATCAATAAACTTAAGGGAACTCAAGATCAGATACTATGGTGGCTCTAGCTTTCCAAATTGGATAGGAGACTCTTCATTTTCAAACATTATATTCCTGAGTATCAGTGATTGCAACTATTGCTTGTCACTCCCATCATTTGGACAGCTACCTTCCCTCAAGGAGCTCTTCATTTCAAGGATGAAAATGGTGCAGACAGTTGGTCACGAGTTCTACTGCTGCAACGCAGGCTCCTCTTCCTTTCAGCCATTTCCATTGTTGGAGAGTCTACAATTTGAAGAGATGTCAGGCTGGCGGGACTGGCTACCATTTGAAGGTGAAGGTGGCAACTTTCCTTTTCCTTGTCTTAAACGTTTGCATTTATCCAAGTGTCCTATGTTGAGAGGAAATTTGCCCAACCGTCTGCCTTCATTGACAGAGATTCGTATCTTAGAATGCAATCAGCTAGAGGTAAAATCATCTGATCTGCACTGGAATACATCAATTGAAGTATCACATATTGGAGAAGAAGGGGGAGAGGGCTTCTTTTCAGTGCTTGAGAATGATTCTCATTGCCCACTAAACCACCAAGAAATGGAAAAGTGTAACAGTTTGCAGTCTTTGCCTAGAATGATGCTAGGTGCCAATTGTCTTCAACACTTGTATCTTAACAAAATGTCCTCTTTGATTTCCTTCCCAACTGATGGCTTGCCCACTTCATTGCGATCACTTGAAATTAAGCACTGTCAGAAGTTAGAATTTCTGTCTCAAGAAACATGGAAAAATTACACATCACTTGAAATTCTGCAAATTTGGGATAGCTGTTATTCCTTGACGTCCTTTCCATTAGGTTGTTTCCCTGCACTCCAACAGCTTTCTCTCTATTTTTGCCATACCTTGGAATCCATTACCCAAGGTGGAGGATCCGCTCCCAACTTAGTTGTTTTTCAGGTCTTTCACTGTGACAAACTTAAGTCACTGCCAGAACAGATTGATCTCTCTGCCCTTAAATTCTTGAAACTTTCTGGGCTTCCAGAGCTAGCATCATTGCCCCAAAGCTGTTTACCTTCCAGTTTACGATTACTTTATGTTGATCATGGAATACATGAGTTAGGTATCCATCTCCATCGTTTCACTTCTCTCTCATATCTTCATATTAGTGATGATGATCTTGTTAACACCCTGCTGAAGGAGCGATTACTGCCCACTTCTCTTGTGTCTCTGTACCTGTATGGTCATCTTGGTATAAAGTTATTGGAAGGAAAAGGGCTTCAACATCTCACTTCTCTTGAAGAGCTCCACATCTGTGGCTTTGAAAGCCTCGAGTCCTTGCCAGAAGATCAGCTGCCATCCTCTCTTGCATTACTGCGTATGGAGGATTGTCCTTTACTAGAAGCAAGATATCAAAGTCCAAAACATTGGTCTAAGATTGCTCACATTCCTGCCATAAAGATAAATGGCCAAGTGATAAATTGAGCTGTTAAATGAAGAGAATCATTGAAAAGGTATTCAGTTCTTTGGGAAAGTATAACGTTATTGGTATTGCATATCAATAAAGTAATGCTTTTATGCTTTTTTATATGCTATCAACATTATGTTCTTTTCCTTTGAATAGCAGAGATTAGTTTCAAGGCATTATTTTTCCCGTACAAAAGGTAACTGGAATTCTAGAGTTTGTTGTCATTATGGATTTACTGACCTCTGCCTCCGTCACAAATTTACTATTATTTGTGTTTATGCAATTTTTTGTTTGAAATTATGGGTTTTAACTTTTAACCTTTGAACATTGAAGTGTAGGTTATATTTTTATGGTGGAGCGTAGCATATAATCAGTGGTGGTATTAATACTACATTATTACTTCAACCTGATTTAATCTAATTAATCAAATGTTATTCTGTTTTAACTTCTTTAAAATAGCTAGTTGTTAATGAAATAATTTCATAATAATTATTAGATTTAACTATTTATTAATTGAAATAACTGCTTGCATTTGGAGTTAAGTATTGATACTATATAAGTAGTTCAAATGTATGTACTTTCTTTTTTTTTTTTACATAATTTTAGTTGAATATAAGATCATACACATACAACATACGAATTGTATGCTAGAAGCTGCCTACTTGTATATTGCATACTTTGAATGAATTCTTTGCTGACTTTCAGTGTCCTTTACTTTAAATGAATTCTCAGTGCGCATATTTTTTTGTTACTTTTGTGTTTACTTTTATTAACACAACCACACAAAGAGATGCCATGCATAAGAACAGATGCCAAATTTTCAAATTACATATTGATGAAGACTTAAGAGCATGCTATTCAGAAACTTTTTGAATTGAACATCTAACACCCAGTACTTAGCTAAGAGTTCTGGGAAGCATTACTTCTCAGTTCTCTCGATCCCTCAACGTCTCTTATATATGAATCTGCAAAAAATTTGTCTTTATCTGCCTTTTTTGCATTACTCATATGTTTGCTTTGTCAGATTGCAGATTTTGTGCTTGCTTCTCTTCCCAGGATATTACTGTGTGAGATATAAATGGCAGCACATTTTGAGGGCACAAATGCAGAACTCAACAATAACACATTCATCTCTGTTTGGAGTCAGAAAATCGTTTTACTTTTCATCACTTACTATCTTCGAATTTCCATTTGTCTATATTAAATACTCCCGCCGCTAAGATGATTACTTTTTTTTCTTCTTCTTGTAATACAGTTAGCAAATAATCGTCTTGCATCTTTTATAAATATAGAGCATGTAAACTTTGTCCATCCTTTGCCCCTTCTAAGATAATTTGTCAACTTACTTGGATAGGGTACTTCTAATTTCTATTCCTTGTACACTGATTATGAACTCGTCAATATTTTACTAGTTTCATCTCTTAATAAAGAAAATAGGAAAGCAGTTTTTCTTTTTCAAAATTTTCAGTGAAATTCCAAAACATTTCTTACTTTACCCACATGTTTGCTAAATAAACATTTTTTTAAGATGAAAATTTATCATTGAGGATAAAACAATTTCGGTACCTGAAATCTTGTTGTAACCAACTCATGTCAGAAAGAGCTACTCGATCATGCTCTCACACTGAAATACATTGGTTGATAGAAGAAAATATCACCAGGAAAACAGGACAACACACTCCCCTCCATTTCTCATCACGATCATTCTTCTTTTAATTTCTAACTTAAAATCTAATACCTTTAGCATACCACAAAAGTTGAAAGCATCATCATATGAGTTAAATTCCATGCTTGAATACGGTGTCATATGTTGCTTCAATGAAGGTCATTCTTTATCATTTTCATTAATCTTTTCATCATAAGTATTGGATGCCTTTTAAATATATCTTTATGATTCAATATATCATCATCCAAAGAAATATTAAATTATCAAAAACTGTCCTTACAAAACGTTGATAAATCCCTGTTTCTACAGGACGATAAGCAATTTCAAGAAAGAAATAATAATAAAATAAAGAGTAAATCACCATTTTTGTTTCCAAAAGATTTCACTGACATCATATTAATCCTTGAACCAATTAAATTCTCTGTGTATACGTCAAGTTATCTGTGTTGCACACGTGGCACCTAAACTTGCTGACATGGGTATCATTTCCCACACTTGGATCATTTAATCCAGTGTGTCAAAAGAGAGCACATCCTCAAAGCTGACATCTATCGTACCAGTTGAGGGTTATGTTCTCAGTGCACATCCTCGAACCCAAACTTGTATTTTAATTTATTTTTTAATAACTATCGTATTCACATATCATATCGTATCAAATACTTATATCTGTGCTTGGGCAACATAGACTTTAGTGATATGGCAGGAGAACAACAAGAGAATGCCAAGGTATGTCCTGAAGAACAGAGTCAAATGCAATATATCCTAAAAGTTGATGAATTTGACAGGGCTCCATAAAGGTTTTGCAACACTACATGTCCCAAAAGGATTTGCATATGTGACTCTCTCTATAGTAAAAGTTTGTCAACATTTTCTTAAGGTGATAATAATCCAAAATGTTTCTCAACATTGTAAAGGAGCCATGGCTGATCATTATATGAAAGTCATTACAGAACTTAACTACTACTCTCTCTAACCAAGTGCACGCTAAGTTGCATTTGCTGCTACAATGTAGCATGCGATAATGCAGTTATAATTATTAATTATATTAACATGATATATGCTTTTCTGGTATGTTATCCAAAAGAAAAGCAGCTGGATTTCAAGTGCCTCATTAAAATATTGCCAACCATGAGCACAAATCATATCATGGCAAATTCAATAGCTTTCTTCCCATCAAGAGCCTTGCTGAAGAAATACTTAAAGTAATCAGAGTACACAACTTGTTTATATTTGGGTTCATCTCCATTCTCCAGCGCTTCAGGCAAAGGCCCAATAATAGCATCAGGTGCAGGGTTCACAAAGATTGGTATTGAGATCCTGGTCTTGCTTCTATTGGCAACCACTCGATGCTCAATGCTTTTGCACATTTCATTGCTCATTATTTGTAGCACATCCCCAATGTTGATAACCAATGCTCCATCAACAGGAGGAACACAGATCCAACTATCACCATCCCTGCCTCTTACATAAAGCCCACCAATATCATCCTGTAGAAGGACAGTTATTGATGATATATCAGAATGAGGGCCTACGCCTGCTACTACTTCAGGGTCAGGGCAAGCAGGGTAGTAATTAAAGCTAAGCATCATTGAACCCATTATTGTGTGTTCTCTTGCTTTTTCCATTTCCATCACATTGAGTTTCTTAAGAAGCACCTCTAACAATTTTCTAATAAAAGCTTCAGAATATTTCATATATTCCAGTGCTTGATCCCTACAAGAAAGATAGTCAATAAAGACAGATATCCGCATCAATTATAACATATTCATATGCAAATTCAAGCATTTATTTCATTGTGTCCGTCTGGGCATGTGTATATAAACCAAGCAAAATTTGGAATGTTTACATGAAAAAGGATCATAAGTAAAGGTCGATCATCAAATTTGCACTTCATGTCTCTGCCCTCTTGTGCATTTGAACTGCGAGTTCGTTATGAATTCATATAGTATGACACTTCTAGTGAGATAAATGATGTATGTAGTTCAATGTACCAAATAATTTCTCCCCAAGAAGTACTCTTCAACTAATAATTTCTCTCAATAGGCTTGATCCCTTACGATTAAAGAAGAAAATCAATCTTCCTTATTTACTTATTCTTTTCCTAAAAATTTAACAAAATAACCTTTGACAAAAGCTAAAAATAGAAAGAACCTCCTCCACTCCACTGCTATCCTGTTTTCCTAGAAATACCATTCCATTCCCAAGTATCATTTCAACCTATTATCAAGCATAACACTCACATTTCTTGAGTACAGAATACAGATCATATAAATTACAAAATCAAGTGATGCACATAGAAAATCATAGATGATGAGAATCATCACTTACTTGCATATAGCAGGCCAATGGGCATGAATTTTGTCGTCTGAAGCGTACACAAGCCGCAGGTTATCCTTCCACTCCAACACTGACTCCTTGTGAGGGCTAAATCTGGTGCTCAACCGCACAACTTCAGGGGGCGAATTCTCTTTCAGATACTTCTCCTCCTCAGTGGGTAACTCAAAGAACCTATGTACATCAGTCTTCAGGTCTTCAACAACCTTGATGTGTATTCCATGATTAACAATTTGGAAGAAGCCCCAGTTAATTGCTGCATTGAAAATGGACTCTTGGACATCTGGGTCATCCCAGTTTGTGAAATCAATGATGGATATTGATTCTTGAGACACAATTTTGGTGTTATCTAATATAGCTTCAAGAGGTTGGATATATTGGTGAGGAACACTTGGTAAGTTAAGGTCAGCAAGACCCTTTACTCCATTGGCTTGGTTCACCAAGAAATCAATGAGATTGGTGGGGTTGGACATGGTTAGAGATAATGGTTGCGATTTGTGAGCATGGAATAAGAGGAAGCAGCTAAGACCACCTACCACTGACCACTCCCAGTGTTGTCCTCTGCCTTGTAATCGTAACTGCTGAATCTAGGGAGTTGATATTGGATCATCATCCTCATGTTACTGAATAATAAATATCATAGGTTCGTGTTAGTGAGAGAAAAACATAAAAGTATAATTAATATATTCTACATAAATATTAATAGGTCATGTTTTTATAAAATTTGTATTTTTCTCTTTTTAATATGACTTTATCATCTTGCTTATTAACATGATGAGAGGTTCCAAATCCGTTGATATATTATCTTTGTTTCTTTTTTGTTTTTTATGGGTACCTTTAGATTTTGTAATCTATTCTTTTAATGATCAAAATTCATTTTAATTTAATTCTTCCATGATTAAAATTTACCTCACATTTATTTACCTTGAAAAAGATTAAATTAATACAAATTTTTATTAGTAAAGGAGTTTATTACAAAAATTAACTGTGATTAATAAATCGTGACTAATTACCAAAGTTTTTGTAGTGTATTTGGTTCAATTTTCTTTCCAAAAAACAATTATACTTCGCCGCTCTACAACATCCTTGATCATCATTTACGGTGGCTAAAAAAATTGTCTAAAGATTAGAGGGGTATAATGCACTTTATCCCCCTCATTATCACTTCATTTGCACTTTCCACCTAATACATTAATTTAATCACATTGCACCCTAATTTAATACAATCTATTGTAATTTCCTCACTTCCATATAATTTAACAAACAAAGCTCACTTGGTGTGAAAAAGTGTAACTAAAAGTCAAATCTTCCCCTACCTCTAAATCCAACCTTTCAAATTTTTCAGTTTAGTACTGGGAAAAAAAAAAACAGAGGAATTCTAGTCTTTTGGCTGCATCAAGCAAGAAGATTAGGAGTACCAAGACCAAGCACTAGTGGTGGTGCAACTATTGGCATTCTACAAGAAAGACAAAATCTGCCTGCTACTTCAGTTTCAAGTGCACGTGTTGTGGTTCCTACTGTGATTGCAGTCATTAAGAGAATGCAGTCCAAAGACAAAAGAAATTGCCAAATATTCAGAAGACATAGGCTATTGAATGAACCTTTGGGCAAATAACTTTGATGACAAATTATTAATAAACGAATATTTTCCCACAAATGGATGACAAAGTATTGATTGATGTTGATTAATGTTTCCTAATATAGCAATATTCTTAAATGATTAATGGATATTGTGAAGCACATCATACCAAGTATGACATTGATGTGAGAGTGCAAATGCATGTGCAGGTGGAAGTGAAAGATAAAGAAACGGAAGAGAAAAAAGGAGTGGAGGAAGGAAGATGAGCAGGCAAATTTTTGCATTGCTTTACAAAAAAGAGTCTCTCGTGATGAGTGAATGTTTCTCTAGAGCTAGGGGCAAATTTGACGTTTAATTACACATTTTCACACCAAGTGAGCTTTGTTTGTTAAATTAAATTAGATGGAAGTGAGGAAATTACAATAGATTGTGTTAAAAATAAAGGTGGAATGTGCTTAAAATTAATGTATCAGGGTGGAAAATGCAAATGAAGTGATAAAATGAGGGGGATAAAGTGTATTTGACCCAAAAAAATTATAATAAGAGTTTTAAATTTTAAATATTTTTATTAATTTTAATACTTGAAAACTTCTTAAATTATAAGATCTAATTTTATTTTACACTATCACAAAGTTTCTACTCTTGAAATTATAACATTATTTATATAAAAATAGAATAGTTGTACCTTTTACGTTTTATGATATTTATTTACTTAACTTGTATGTTTTATAATATTTATTTATTTATTTTTCATTTGCAGGAGACGGATAATGAAAATTCATAATTATTTGCATGAACTAATGATGATTCTAATTTTGATATTGATGAGTTTGAATTGGATGGAAATCATGAAAATGAATCCCAATATGATAGATAATATATGAACAATGTATGAAGAAAAACAACAAAGATAATTGTGATAAAATAGATTTGGAATGTGAGCGAGATGAGAATGATGAAACCCATTTGGAATCTTGGACAATCAAACATGTTTCCAGTGTGAGCAAGACAAAAATGATCATATATTTTTGGAATACAATAATATAAACAAAATTATGAAGAAAAAAATATATTTTCCTTGTAATCTTATTTATGTATGTAAATTAATTACTCTTAATTTACATAATAGTAACACGTTTTAAAACACACAACAATAATAACAATTAAATATAAGGAAAATAAAAAATTACTATCCAAGCTTAGATAGTTAAGTGACTAAATTATAATTAAGGCGATGTAGTTTGTTGTAGTCGCTTTAATTGCTAACTAAGTTTAGATAGTTAAGTGGTATGCTGTTACGTTTTGGGTCTCTAATTATTAGCACGGAGCCGAAGTCTCAGTAAACCTAACTCTTTCTTTTATACTAATTTTTCTCTCATATTAAACACTAAAAATTTTGACATAAATTTCCTACTTTTAGGAGACTAAAAGTTTTTTTTTTCTTTCTTTTTTTTCTGTAAAATTTTTTTTTTTTAAATTAGAAAATAGGAAGGAGACAAACAAGACTTTCCTATTTTTATGATGAATAATTTTAGTTTCTTCAAGAATATTAACTATTATATTAGTCTAAGAGAGAAACATGCATTTGATGTGCTATGTGCATAAGGAATTAGAATACCAATTATCCCTTCATAACTATTCACTTTTATACTAATTATTCGTTATTAATTATGATCTCTAGATAATATACTGTATATAAAAAAAAGATATCATATAGAAAGACAAATTAATAATTATGTTTCTATATTTTGAACCCTATTAATATGAAATTAAAACACGTATAAAAAGAAACCACAAGTAATGGTTGGCCGAAGTTGTCAGCAACTTACGACTCGACGAGGAGGACAAAATTTCAAATTTTAAAAGACCTTATTGTGAAGAGAATTAATAATCTCGAAAGACTGAAGAGATTAATTAATCTCACATCCCTCCCCCCCCCCAAAAAAAAAAAAAAAACGCACATATAAAAAGAGCCAATAAATGTATCTTGCAAAGAGTAGAAACACTGTGTGATTAAATTAATCTTGCCTTCGCCATGCTGTAGTTACCAGGGTGGGAGGGATGTGGAATTAACTGTCTCTAGGCTCTAGTTTAGGAGGTGACAATTTACTTGTAATAAGATTGTTCCTTGTTTTGGGTCATTAACAGCTAGCAAAAGCTACGATAAATATGGAATTCTCTTTAGAATTCTGTTACATTGTTTTCTAAATGGTCAAGCTAAGAAATTAGTATGTAACACCGAAGCAAAAGTTTGTTGTAACCAAAAATAACTACTAGCATATCTGCAATCTCTTAGGTGATCAAAGCTCATTTGATGTCCCTTTTATTTTCCCTGTATCAAATTAGTTGGTAAAGCCTCTGATTCCATTCTAACTAGCTACTGCATTTCTTTTTCTCCCCTCTTCATTGCCTTTTCCTTTTCTTTGTGGGGACTTTGGGCAAGGGCGAGTTACCAAAATGGATTCAAACCAAACGTTATTTTCTTCAGTAACTGAAATCAGTTCAGAGTATTTTGGCCCTCACTACCCTGCCTATGAGGTTTGCGTTGATTTGCCACCGCAGATAGCATCGGATGGCATATGGGCTAGCAAAACTCATGGTGCATTACCTTCACGATCTTCATTTACAATCCTTGAGCTGCAAATAATCACCATTTTCACGATCACTCAAAGTTTTCATTTCTTGCTTAAGCGCTTCGGGGTCCCCTATTATTTTTCACAAGTAATGGTATGCATCCAACTCTCTCGAAGCCAATCTCAAACGCATGCTGGAATGCACCCACTTTGCGCCTCCTTTGTTTTAAGATTTGAATATAATGTCAAGTTACGAGTGAAAAACAGACAATTTTTTTTTTTTTGCACACACCAATTATTTCATGTGCAGGGTTTCGCAGTATTGCAAAAAAGTAGTTCAAATCTTTCTCCCTTAGAACATGACAATGCCCACACATGTTTTTAATGACTTGTTTTTGTTACCTAATTGAAAAATCCAATGTCAAAACTAACGTCTTCATTTGCAGGCAGGCTTTCTTTTAGGCCCAACCATTGCGATAGGAGGATTGGACAAATACAAAAAGATGTTATTTCCATATGGGAGTGAGGACACGTTGACCTTAATATCAGCCTTCGGTTACACATTCTACCTGTTTCTAAATGCTGTGCAGATGGATTTTTCCATGGTAACTAGAACAGGAAAGAAAGCTTGGACCATTGCTCTTTCTTCATTACTAACCCCCATATGTGTTGGTTTTGTCATTGTCAACGGATTTATTCCTTTCTGGGAAGGAACCGTTGGTAAGTCAGAAGCACAAGCCTTGCCTGCAGTGGTGATATCTCACAGCGGTTGCTCCTTCGCAGTTGTTGCTGCCTTACTCAATGACCTTGAAATTCTGAACTCTGAACTTGGACGTCTTGCACTCTCCTCAGCTCTAGTAAGCGATATATCAAGTGCCCTTGTGACAGGAATAGGCACAGCCCTTGTTAGTAGCATGGCGCTGGGAATGGCAGTGGCTATTCGAAATTTGATTGCATATTTCATGTTCTTAATCCTGGTTCCACTGATTGGGCGACCATCAATGCGGTGGGTGGTAAGACACACTCCAGAAGGACGACATGTAAAGAAAATATATGTCTATGCCATCATCATTGCAGTTCTTCTCTTGGGAGTACTTGCACACAGTTTCAAACAGCCTTTCTTGGCAGGTGCTATTGTCCTGGGTTTTGCTGTGCCAGAAGGTCCTCCTTTAGGGTCTGACTTGGTTAACCAACTTGACTTATTTTCAACGTGGTTCCTTTCGCCAATCTTTGTAACCAGCTGTATCATGAAGGTGGATCTTACCCTTTGTCGCACTCCCACGCTACTTTTGGTTGTAGCATGCTTCATCATTATGGTCCATTTAATTAAATTGCTACTGTGCATTGGAATTTGCCGGTTTTGCAGCATGCCTACTAGGGACGGTATATGCATTGCTCTCATTTTGAGCTGCAAAGGCGTTGTCGATGTTTGCTCCTATACCTTACTATATGATGCAATGGTAATTACTTTCCTCATGCATTTTATAAAACAAAAATTTAAAAGGTTTTATAATTTGTAGGTCTTTATATTATATGAGGATTTTCAATTAGGTCATTATATTTTAAAAGTTTGTGATTGGATTTTTATAGTTTTAAAAATTTCTAATTGAGTCCTTACAACCGTTAGAAACTTATAATGATGCTCTAACTATGTGATGGATTTATGAATTTAATCACAAAATTTTGAAACTATAAAAACCCGGTTACAATTCAATAATTCTAATTAAGTCCTTAAAATTAGGTTACCGTTGATATTGGTGTTCTAGAAATTTTAATATTATAAGAATTTAATTACAAACTTTTAAAATATAAAGACTTAATTAAAAATTTTCAAATAGAATAAATACTTACAAATTAATTTAACTAATTTAAAAATATTTGAATTCTCTCATTCTTCTTATATACGTTATAAAAGAGAAATACACAATGTTTTGTTTGCAAGATCTACTAGTCCTACACATAAATAATTCTGGTATTTCTCTCGTGTCATGTTTATAAGAAAATTTTTAACTTGTTTAATTACTGAACTAAGTTTTCTAAATTTTCTTATCATTGGAAAAATTTGCAGATATACGGCGATGAAATATTAGGTGTTATGATTATCTCCATCTTGGTCATGGGAAGCATTTCGCGGATTGGGGTGAAATCTTTGTATGACCCTTCAAGGAAATACGCAGGATATCAGAAAAGGAACATTTTGAATTTGAAACCCAACTCTGAGCTTCGGGTTGTTGCATGCATCCACAAACCAAGCCACATAATACCCATCAAGAATGCCCTTGAGTTGTGTTCTCCTACAACAAGCAATCCACTGGTGGTAGATGTCTTGCATCTCATGGAGCTAGTTGGACGGTCCTCTCCCATTTTCATTTCACACCGCCATCAGCAAAGGCTTGGGTCAAGTCTCCACAACTTCTCTGAGGAAGTCATTGTAACCTTCGACCTTTTTGAGCATGACTATGCGGGTTCTGCATCAGTGAACACCTACACAGCCATATCTCCATTGACCTTGATGCACGAAGATATTTGTTATCTTGCGTTGGACAAACTTGCATCCATCGTAATTCTTCCATTTCATGTAAGATGGACAGAAGATGGTTCGCTTGAATCAGAAGACAACAACATAAGGTCGTTGAATGCCAAGGTCATGGAAAGGGCACCATGCTCAATAGGGATTCTTGTGAATCGTGGGTCTGCTGGTTATAATTTATCAAGTTATCGAGTAGCCATGATTTTTTTGGGTGGGTCAGATGATAGAGAAGCTTTATGCTTGGCTAAAAGGTCAGCCAAAGAATCTAATAATAACTTGTTTGTGTATCACCTAGTTGCAAAGGACGGTGATACCACAAATTGGGACCATATGCTTGATGGTGAGGTGCTAAGGGAGGTACAAGGAGCTTATGGTAGTCTTGAAAATGTGACATATGAACAGATAACTATTGAGGATGCTTCCCAGACGACTTCTTTCCTCACTGATATAGCAAATAAATATGATTTTATTATAGTTGGTAGACGTAATGGGGTCAAATCGTCTCAGACAGATGCATTGGTAAATTGGACTGAGTTTTCAGAATTGGGTGTGATTGGCGATTTGCTTGCTTCACCAGATATGGAGACTAGAGCTTCAATTTTAGTTGTGCAACAACAAATGCTCAACTCGTGAGCATAGATCATAGTTGCCGTTATTTTTTATTTTCCAATTTGTGTTGTTTCAGGCTTACAGCTATTTATAGCTTCTAATGTTCTAGCTCAGTTTTTTCATCTGCATATATGAATATATATGATAAAATCTATATCAACTGACGGTTACTCCTGCAAATTCCTTCGGAGGTTCTATAATTGGTTAAAACATAAAATAAAAAAAATACTGCTGAAAAATCCATTAGTAAATTTTTTTAAAGATATTTTAATTGTTTTATAAATTGGACGAAAATTCTCTAGGTAAATAATTTTCTTATATTTGTGTGTTAAGTCTATGTAACAGCTAGCGGATCACATTCTACCACAAGTACATGCATATATACCAGGATAGTTATAAAATGATTTAACTAGTTTAATTAAAAGTTTGTATCGCGGTGTTATTCCCATAATGAATTTGAACATTATAGCTGCACCACTGCCTCCTTGTACCTACCCTCGCACCCCCCACATCCACATTCTACTCCAACTCACTGTCCCAACGTTTTGCACCTGCTCACAGAAACTCAACACCAGACACTCCCACCGTCCCACGTAGAAGCAGCATAAGTGTACCTATAAATACCAAATAGGAACCTTGATTAGGAGATAACGAAAACACTTGGGAGAATATATAGGAGAGTTTGAACCTGGGAGAAAGAAAAACAGGGAGGGAAGTAAGGGTGTGGAAACAGAGATGAAGGATTTCTCGTTCCTGGTTGATCTTGCATGAATGTATCTCTCCGTTGTCATGTTTTCCTTTCAGCCTATAACAACTGCTGAGGGAAGATGGGAATATGTTTGGGAAGAAAAGTTTAGAACAAGGGGCATTTAGGTAGTCAGTCTAGCTAGGGAAGGGATTGGGATCAACTGCTTGAGATAGCAGTGATACAGAAAATACGTAGGTCCTGCAATTCCAAAAATTATAGGACCCGTCTCTTATGTTTATTTCTCTAATTGCACATGATCCAAATCCATAGGGAAGGGATTGATTTTTGCAAGCTAGGCTAGAGATGTTTTGTTAGGGATGCTCTATTTTTGGCCAAGAGAGCAAGAGATTGTTTATGTGTAGGTAGAATCCATATGCTACGATATGGTCCCTATACCACCTACCATGCCTGATGCCACACGTTCTCAGCCTTTATTCCATCCATACATGCTCCGAAAACCCCTGCAGAGCTTCCACCCGACACCCATGTTCATATGCGTGTCCCATGCAATCACCCCAAGTCCTATGCAGCCACGAGTGCCTTCCCAAAACAGAACCGTGCCACCCCGTAATCGCTACACCATAGCACCACGTTGCTAGAGTTAAAAAAGAATATCAGTTCTGGTTAGGATATTTTATTACGGTTTCATATGGTTGGTTTTTTTTTTTTCCTTCATCGAAAATGCTCAATATTTCTGTTCCCTTGTATTGTCTCCCCAGTTAAACAGAAAAATTGGCAATTATAAGAGAATTTATTGTTTTCTTCATTGTTTTACGAGAAATTCTTGTGTAGTACACTAATCTAACAAGAACATAACACATGGTATAGAAAATGAAAATGTGCAGTTAAATTAAATTTATAATATAATTTATATAAGATCTTGAACCATTAATAGAATATTACCTAAGAATATCTAAGTATTTCTCGGATGGGAAAGTTTTGATTGTACCTAATTTGAGTCACAGCAATTTTTTAAAAAAAAATCCATATGCTATCTAAACAGAATAAGAAATAGTAATGAAGAATTTAATAAAAGATAGCCTTGAAGCTCATGACGTGAAGGTAAAGTTGGGTAAGTACGTACTTTGAATAATTTGAGTTCCTATTTGCCATAAAAAATATCTTTTTTAAGTACGTTTTGTTTTTGTTGATTCATTTGCTTTTCACACGTCTAAACTCTTTTATATACGCTATATGTGAGGTGGCAAAATAGGCTTACATACCTACAGTGCAACTAGAGAATAAGGTCATTATATTTAGTGTTTGTTTATATCCTTTTTTGTCAAAAAAAAACATGTAAACAATAAATTGTGTAATACAACGATAGGATAGATTACGAAAATAGGAATTCTTAGCCATTAAGTAGATTTCGTCTTTTATACAAGAATAAAAGACATCCTTAATAAGAAGAAGAATAAAAATACAATAGCAATAGACATACAAAATATAATAAAATAGAAATATATTTATCTTTGCTAATAATTAGTCTTTTTTCCCTCAAACTTCTTCCATAACAGCTTGTTATTCATGTCTTTGACTTTAATCTTTTATGTTTAGCTTCAGTTAGTGTCCATCTGATGAATAAGATTTAATTTAATAATTCCAATAACATTCATGTAATCGGTTTTATATATATTTTTTACTTGAATCACGAGTATTTTCATATTCTTTAAATATGAGACTAATTCTTGTTCAGACTCGGGAATATAATGGTTATGAGTCATCACAATAACGACGACTCCATAAATTAAACCTTTAACCTGACATCTAGGATTGAAGTCGTTTATCATACTAACCAACTGCTTGTTTTATCATGCTAACCAACCGCTTATTGGTGAGTCAGTTATATATATATACTTTGCATTGTTTTCATCCTATTAAGAATTAATTTTATGTGCCTTGTGCCATAAAGTCAATTATTAAAAGTGAAAATATATAAATAATAAAAAAATACATGTAATGAAAAAAAAATACACCAAATATAAATAAAATTGAATGTAAAAAAATTAAAAAAATATCCTAGTTGTTTTCTAAATGGCCAAGCTAAGAAATTAGTTGGTGACACCGAAGCAAGTACGTGGTAGCCACAAATTAACTAACAGCAAATTCGTGACCTCTCAGGTCAATAGTTCATTTGAGGTACCTTGGTGTTCCCTGTATCTAGTTGGTAAAGCCTCTAATTCTATTCTTCCTAACTAATGCATTTATTTTTCTTTCCCTATTACTCTTCATTGCATTTTCTTTTTCTCTGTGGGGACTTCTTGGGGCAAGGGCGACCAATATGGACCCAAACCAAACATTTTTCTCTTCAATAAGGGAAATCTCGTCAGCTCCTCGTCTTCCTTTCTACGAGGTGTGCATTGATCTGCCACCAAAGATAGCATCAGATGGCATATGGGCTAGTCACACTACTGGTGCATTACCTTCACGATCTTCATTTACAATCCTTGAGTTGCAAATGATTACAATTTTCGTGATCACACAAAGCTTTCATTTCGTTCTTAAGCGCTTGGGGTTCCCTTATTTTGTTTCACAAGTAATGGTATGCATGCTCCTTCTATCTCTTTGTTTCTAGTGCCACTTTCTCATTCCCCTTGATCAAACCCCCTATTTGTTTTGTTATGTTATGAGAAGGAAAGACATAAATATTCCTATGTAGAAACCCATCATTACCTATGTAGGAGTTCATGCACCTTTCAAATAAGTATTTTGTGTCTTTTCTTCTCATAATATGACAATGTCAAATATTTCCTTGTTTGTTTTAGACACCTGGCTAATTTAAAAATGAAAAGCCATTGTAATTAAGTATGAGTAAAAAACTAATGTCTCCATTTTCAGGCTGGTTTTCTTCTTGGCCCGTCGATAGCCACAGAAGCATTGGACAAATACAAAAAGATGCTGTTTCCATATGGGAGTCCGGACATGTTGTCCGCAATATCAGCACTTGGTTACTCATTATTCCTCTTTCTGAATGCTGTGCAAATGGATTTTTCCATGATAACAAGAACAGGAAAGAAAGCTTGGGTTATCGCTCTTTCGTCACTACTAACTCCCATAATTGCTGGTTTTTTCATCACCCAAGCATTTGGCTCTTTCTTGATTGGAACCATTGGGGGACCAGAAATAGAAGACTTGCCTGTAGTGGTGATATCTCACAGCGGTTGTTCCTTTGCTGTCATCGCTTCTTTACTCAATGACCTTGAAATTCTGAACTCCGAACTTGGACGCCTTGCACTCTCTTCAGCTCTAGTGTGCGATCTAGCAAGCTCCATAGTGGCAGGACTTGGCACCGCCATTGTTAGTAGCATACAGCGTGGACATTCGTTGGCTCTTCGGAATGTGGTTTTATATTTAGCGTTTCTAATCCTGGTTCCACTGTTTGGGCGCCCAGCAATGCGGTGGGTGGTGAGACACACACCAGAAGGTCGACCTGTCAAGAAAATATATATCTATGCCATCATCATCACGGTCTTTGTCTTGGGGTTGATTGCAGGCACTTTCAATCAGCCTTTCTTAGCAGGAGCTATTGTCCTAGGTCTTGCTGTGCCAGAAGGTCCTCCTTTAGGTACTGAATTGGTTAACCAACTTGACTTATTCTCAACATGGTTCCTTTTGCCAATCTTTGTCACCAGTTGTACCATGAAGATTGATCTTTCCCTAAGTGACAAGCCCAAGCTGATTTTGGTTATAGTCTGCTTCATCATTATGGTACATTTGATTAAAGTCCTAGTATGCATGGGAATTTGCCGGTTCTGCAGCATGCCCACCAATGACGGTTTCTGCCTTGCTCTCATTTTGAGCTGCAAAGGTGTTGTGGAAATTTGCTCCTATATCTTAGTATATGATGCACTGGTAATTAATTCCCTCATGCATTTTATAAAACAGAAAAGAGTTTAATTTCTATCCACCGTCGGTGTAAATTACACTGTCATCCAATCATGTGTTGTCAAATCATTAAAAGAGTTTGACTATCACAACAACTACTTAGAAAGTCTAACTCTTTTAATGATGTGTCAGCACATAATTAGATAACAGTGTAAAGAAACTTTACACTAACGGTGGATAGAAATTAAATCCAATAGGAAATAAAAGCTTTTCTATCATCTCAACATGATAGTGTAATGTTATAAAACATAAAGAAGTAACGTAAGCTTTTTTTTGTACAGGATCCACTAGTCATATGCAAAATAGTTAATTTGTCTATGAAAAGTTTTAACTTGTTCAATTATTGAAATAATTTTTCAAGATTTTATATTCATCATCATTGCATATATATTGCAGAAATACAGTGGAGAAACAATAGGTGTTATGATTATCTCTGTCTTGGTCTTGGGAACTATTTCTCGGATTGGTGTGAAGTCTTTATATGACCCTTCAAGGAAATACGCAGGCTATCAGAAAAGGAACATTTTAAATTTGAAACCCAACTCTGAGCTTCGGGTTGTTGCATGCATCCACAAACCAAGCCACATAATACCCATCAGGAATGCCCTTGAGCTTTGTACTCCTACAACAAGCAATCCACTGGTGGTAGATGTCTTGCATCTCATGGAACTAGTTGGACGGTCCTCTCCCATTTTCATTTCACACCGCCATCAGCAAAGCGTTGGTTCAAGTCACCACAACTTCTCTGGGGAAGTCATTGTAACCTTCGACCTTTTTGAGCATGACTATGCGGGTTCTGCATCAGTGAACACCTACACAGCCATATCTCCAATGATCTTGATGCACGAAGATATTTGTTATCTTGCGTTGGACAAACTTGCATCCATCATAATTCTTCCATTTCATGTAAGATGGACAGAAGATGGTTCGGTTGAATCAGAGGACAACAACATAAGGTCTCTGAATTCCAAGGTCATGGAAAGGGCACCATGTTCAATCGGGATTCTTGTGAATCGTGGGTCTGCTGGTTATAATTTATCAAGTTATCGAGTAGCCATGATATTTTTGGGTGGGCCAGATGATAGAGAAGCTTTATGCTTGGCTAAAAGGTCAGCCAAAGGATCCAATAATAGCTTGTTTGTGTATCGCCTTCTTGCAAAGGATGGTGATTCCACAAATTGGGACCATATGATTGATGATGAGGTGCTAAGGGAGGTACGTGGAGCTTATGGTAATCTTAACAATGTGACATATGAAGAAATAATTGTAGAGGATGCTTCCCAGACAACTTCTTTTGTCAATGATATAGCAAATAAGTATGATTTTATTGTAGTTGGGAGACGTAATGGGGTCAAATCGTCTCAGACAGATGCATTGGTAAATTGGACTGAATTTTCGGAGTTGGGTGTGATTGGTGATTTGCTTGCTTCACCAGATATGGAGACTAGAGCTTCAATTTTAGTTGTGCAACAACAACAAAAGATGCCCATGTCGTGAGCAGAGATACTAGTTGCCAGAATTTTTTATTTTCCCCTTTCTATTGTTTCAGGCTTATAGCTATTTATAGGTTGTAATGTTGTAGCTCATCTGCATTATTGAATATATATGTAAAATACTATCTCAAGTCTTGTGAACTCCTGAGAATGATTTTGAAGATTATAGCTAAGCCGTAGCTTGGAATTTTTTTTATTTTTGTAAAGGTCTTAGATGGATCTCTTAGTGAACTCTTGTACTTGAAAAGAGATTTAAGGAATAACATCAAAATGAAAGGATATTACAACATGTAGAAAATTTAAGGTGGCCTCAACTACCACACAAACAAAGCTCAGAGCTGTCATAGCTACTGAAACCTTACCATCAATAAGATGGTTCCCTGCATCCTGAATCTTTTTTCCTGGCAGAAATGCAAAATGCTTGAATGTTTCGAACACAGCTTTGTTTTGATCCAAAAAATGTTATTCTATACACAATCGAAAGGACCATAAGCAACGTTATTTTGGAGAGAAGCTGGTGTCTGTAGAACAACGCTCTGTCTTGCCTGGTTGAGCTAGTGTATTGAACCACCAACGTTTTTAACTGAATCTGCTGTGAGGTATGGATGCTGCATAAAATTGAATGAAGATGCTTGCATTTAGAGCACTGATACAAAAAAGACATGGTAGTGGATACAAACTTTATCATCAATTTCTTATAGGAATATATAAATTTCTATTTTGTTTTTAAGCTTGCAGAGCATGTTGATTGGCTGCTTGATCATCTTGTTTCTCTCTCCTTCTGTTTCCATAAAAAATAAGATTTACGATGACATTGAACTTAATGAGACCAAACGTATGAACTTTTAAATTGAAGACTAGATCAAATTGATGAAAATGAGACAAATAGAAGACTTTCATAGCTTAAAGCATATCAGGTTGTTATTGAATTTAACGGATTAAAAACTTAAATCATTTTTTTTTGGGTGCTACAAGTATAAGTGTGTTCATGTTTGAAAAATCAGCACACAGAAAAACATATTATCTGGGCCATCAAAACTCACGAACCACACCAACTTATAATTTTGTTTTCTGATCTTTAATTTCGATTTCTTTTATTGCATCTGACGAATTTTCAATTGTATGCAATTCACAATCTCTTTTTCAATGCATTGCACTACTTACGAGATCTTACCTAAAGAAAATAACAAAATTGTTCGACAATTCTAAATGAAAAAAAAAATGTATTTGTGACAGACATTGATAAGATCACTGATTCAGTTCATATCAGACATTTTTCATATTTTAAATACTTTAATTAATTTATAAAAAAAACTTAAATGTAAATATTTCGAGTAAATTGTAATTTCTCCAAAATTATAAAACAAGAAACAAACATGTGAATTAGCTTACACCCTCAATTACAAAGCACACTCTTTTAAAAACAATATGATTATAAATTTTCCATTTCAGCTAACAATGATTATCCAAAGATCATACGAAACTTTGCTAACTCAATTAATTAACAATGTAGAAGGCCAAAATAAATCCCAAAAGTAATATCATTAAAATATAGAAACAAATCAGATTGGATATCCAGTTCCATGAACATCATGATAGATTCATAAACAATAAATGTGAATTCAATTCTTAAAAAAATCCTAAGAGAACAAGCCAAAATAGGCCAATCACAAGCAATTGCTCTTTCCCAAAGATTAACCAAACTCATGAAAGGGACCCACAACCTTAGATACCCTCTATCCTATGAAATCTCATGCGCCACTGTCTGCTGGTCTCACTACACACGCTAGTCCAAACAATGATGCCACTTAGCCTGTCGCATCTTAACACTCCACACCCACATAGGCGGCGCGTCGAAAATCCACCGGCAAATCAGCCCCTCTCCTCCACTCACCTGCGGCGCAGTCGTACACCAAAACAAACCCTTCCCTCGAACCCCTCATGCTCCTCCCACCTCTCCCCAACAACCCATCCAAGCACCCCGCCACTTGGATCAACACCACCTTGTCCCCCATTCCAACGCAGCTAAACCTCATGCGCGTGTCCACTCTAACTTGCGCCGGCAGTGGCGGGCCCTTTATCCTACACCACTCTCCAAACGCGCCGCTGCCATCTCCGCCGCTACGACTGCTGCATTTCCTCCGCGCGTCAAAACTCCAAAACGAGAGCTCAACCGCGTGGCTGGTCAGCGCGTACACGCGCCCGGCCGCGGCACAAGCCGCCACCACGCATCCTCCGCCGGGCACGGCACGGCTCCTTAGCCACACGCACGCCTCGACGTCAAACAAATCCATCGAGCTCGCATAGGCGGCGTGTGCCTCGGTGCCACCGGCGGCGCGTGAGAACTCGTTCCGCTCCGCCGACGCGCCAATTCTAATCCCGCCAATTATATAAAACACACCGTCAACGGAAGCTCCAACGCAACCGTACCTCCTTCTCGGCGCGTGAGATACCACGCGCCATGTGTCGGTGTTAGGATCGTACTCCTCCACCGCCGCCGTCTTCGAACCTCCGCCGGCGACGTAGATTTTTCCGGCGACGACGGCTGCTGCGAATTTTTTGCGCGGGAAGATCATGGGCGATCGAGGGGTCACCGTTCCAGTCCATGTGTCGTACCGCACCATAGCGTTCCTTCCGACAACGAAAATCCTCGGACCGATCGAAGCCACGCGCGCGTGGGACAACAGGGAGTGGAAGCTGTCGAGGGAAACGGCGTCGTTGCATGGGAGGAAGGGGGAGGTTTTCCACGCGCCGTCGGAGAGGGTGGCGGCGATGAAGCCGGAATCTGTGGTGGTGACGGCGACGGCGGTGTGGCGGAGGAGGGAGCGACGGCGGCGGAGGTCGGAGAAGTCGGGGGAGTGGAGGAGGCGGGACCAGTGGCGACAGACGAGGGAGAGGGAGGGGAGGGAAGAGGGTGGGACGCGGGAGAGGCAGTCCAAAACGATGTCGTCTGGGAGGGTGGATATGGTGGTGGCGAGTGCAGAGGGTGTAGGGTGGGGATGAGTTTGTGATGAGGGTTTGGTGGTGGAAATGGTGTCATGAGGATTGGGGAAGCAGGACTTCACCAGCCATGTGAAGTGGCGGGAGTTGTAGCTTTCTCTCTCTGAACTCATGAGAGAGAGAGAGAAAAAAGAGATAGAAAGAGAACCAATGAGGAAGTACCTAAAATGGTGGCAGTGGGAACTGGGTTTGGGTGAGTTATGGCTTCCTACGGGCGTGTACATGGGGAGAATGTGAAGGTATGGTCTCAGCACCGTTGATTTCCGTGATCTACTTTTGTGAGATGGGTAGGTGTTTTATATCAGGAGAGAAATTTTTTTTGGAGATATATTCATTTATTGGATCACTAATGATACTTGAATTTTTGGATTTATTTTATCATCATTAGGAGGCTTATAGGTAATAGAATTTATTAGTCATGAATAGGTTGAGTAATTTTGTAATATTAATACAAATTTATAAATGAATTTAGTGATACAAATTATAAGTGTGAATTTTTTAAAATATCATTAACTATGGGGGTTAAGTTTAAATTAATTTGTCTTTTTTAAAAAATTTGATATAAAATCAAAATAAATAATTGTTTTTTTGGAAAAGCCAAGGTGGCCTCAAGCAATAGGAGGCTCCACCCTTGATCATTTCACGTCAATGGATCTCAATAAAAATAAAAATAATATAAGAATTCTCCTTAATGAAACAGAGAAGTATTAGAAGAAGAAAAAAGAAATCAAACAATTTGTTTGCTAAGAAATGAAATAAATTTATTGATAGAAGATGAAAAATAAAGGAAAAAAAATTATTTTACACCTTTTCACACCGCTAGTTATACCATTTTTTATATGATTAATTATTGTACACAGTCCACAAATAATGACTCTCTTGAATAGGAACTCCACCAATCCATAACAGCACTCTCAACTTATAGAAAAATCATGTTAGTTTGTGAACAATAGCATGTGACATTATTATTTTTATATAATGAGGCATGTCAGTGACCCACTTGTAGTTGAAAGTTTCACAGAAAAGGCAGTATTAGATAATGAACTATCATGACAAGAATAATGATATCCTTACATTACACTGTTCCACCACGTGAATTCTCACAAAGAAACTACAAATCTAACGATATATTAACTGCCATGTGGATTTTGTCTTCATTTTGGTCAGGCATGCATGCCTTCATCAGCTTGGGCATCCAAGGCTTGACCAAAGAGTCTTTTTCCACAAGATTTGTGATTCTCTACAATCAGCAACAAAGAAAGGTATTCTATTTGCTTAACGTATAGATGCATAAGCCACTTCATTTCAACTTTAAATAATATGACTAAAAATTCATTGATATATATCACTTAAATTTTTCATGCTACGTTTGGATATAGATTGCAAAGTGCAATTGCCTGCGTTACCCAAATGGTGTTAACTTGGTTGATAATTTACTTCCCGAAACATGCAAAGATCTTGAAAGAGCACTCACATCCATTATTGAGCAAGTTTTAGCAAACCATCAATAGTGTCTTTCTCCTCTATTAGTTAATTTTTAAATTTTTTTAAATAGTAAATTTATTGACATTTTGAATTTGCATTCACAATTTTATTAACTATTTTTAACAAAAAATTTAAATTCTACTTAATTAAATATAAATAAAAAAATTTAAATTTAAATATAAATTTAACCTGAATAAAAAATATTTAATTAAAAGTAACTTAAATTAGTCACATTAATTTCCAAAAATATGTGATTAACGCAATTGTTGATTATTGTTTTCTTTCTTTAAATGGTATGGTATTGACTTTGATGATTAATTATGTCACAATATCCTCTCTCTCTCTTATCTGTGACATGAAAAAAAATGCATAAATCTGCGATTGTACGTGTAACCTAATAGCACCTTCTAGTCTTGGTCGGTTCAATCAAAGTTTGAGATTATTTTTTTAATGAAACTCGCTTAACTTGCCTTGATCTGGCCGACTCAGATTTTATTAAAACTTTTAGTGGATTTTATTAAAACTTTTAGTGGATTTTATTAAATTTATTTTGTTTTATTTAAAATCATGTGAAAATTTATTTAATTTATGTTATTAGTTAATTAAAAATATATTTATACTGGTAGTTGGTTAAAAGTTTTTCTATTTTATTGTATTGAATTATAATATTAAATTATATACTCTTTAAATATTAGTTCTGAGTTGTATTTTATTAAAAATATGAATTTTTTTCCATATAACGTTTTTTTCTTCTTTGTCTAAGTTTTCTTGTTCAATTGCTAGACTTTCAGTCATACTGCTGATCCGGTGACAAAGTGGACCATCGGTCTAGGTGATACATCTATGCCTCTCAAGCGTGCTGCTAATATGGTGACATGGCATTCTAACCAAGTTGACTACTAGCTGGAGTCATACAATTGTCCCTTACATAATTATTGAGGGTTGTGGTGTTCAAGGTGAGAATGTTATCTCTTCACATATCATTTCTCAATTTCTCACCTAAATTTTAATAAGGGTTTCTTAAGTTAAAGAAATATTAATGAAAAAATAAAAAATTAAGAGTATGACTATTTGCACTTGTTTAAATTTTGTCACTCAAATTATAGTATGATTGAGTTAGTTTTTAAAAACTCTCAAATTATAGTTTGGATAAAATTTTGTATCTTAATGTTTTTACTTAAATCATAGTTTTAAAATTTCAAAAACTAAACCAGGTACATTCTTAATTGATTAATCAAAAAATTTAATCCAAAGACACACTTAACGCAAAAAAATCCGCCCATGAATAATTATTTTTTTTGTGACCAGTATTAGTCAGATATCAAATCGATCACTACAAAGATAAAGTTTTATAATTTATACTATGAGCTCAGAATTGACTGATCACCAACTTTTGTTTGTTTAGATGAGAGCAAAGAAAGAAGGGAAAAATTTTTGAATGTTGATATGAAAAGAATTTTTTTTAAAAGATTTCTTTCTTTCTTGTTTTCTTTTCCTTCATCCAAACACAGTATAAAATATTAAACATTCGACAAGAACAATGCAAGTAAAAGGGAAAAAATTAAAGGAAAAACCTTTTATAAATAACAAGGCTAACTGAAGAGAAAAAAAAAAAGAGTAATGAAAAATTTAGTGCTTGAATTTTCAATATAGTTTGGTTTGGCGGGGTATGTAGAGTCTTTTACAGGGATTATTTTGATGGACAAAACTTAGATAATTTTTTATAAGTGAGAGTTGTTATGGTATCTTTTTAGATTTTATATTTAAAATAAGTTGTCAAATATTTATTGACTATTAGTTTCACAATAAACATTTGAAAGTATATTAAATATAATCAATAATTAATGAATATTTAACAAATCACCCTTAATACCAGTATTCAAAAGAAAAAAAGATGAGTATTAAAGTAACCCCCTCCATAGGTACTTGTAGTGTTATTTTCTTATTAAAATATAACATGTGTACTTTTGTTTCAAAAATAAGGATGATGTGACACAAATGTATAAAAATAATAATACATATGTTATATTTTAATATGATTATAACACCACAAGCACTTAAAAAATTTTGTTAAGTTTTTTTCTATTCTGATACTAATCTTTTTTTCATAGATATTAGTATCAAAATGAGTTATGAAATATTTATTGACTGATAATTATATTTAATAAGCTTTTATTATAAATAATTAATAACTCAATTTGAATAAATCAATTCTCGATTTTTATACTACAAACGGAGTTATAATTCATGACTGGATCATTACTCTTCATCAAGTCCCAACACCACCATCTCTATATGGAAATCACTTTGATACTCGTGTTTTTTTTCAGTTACCGGTATCTTAATTAGTTCTCAAACTCTTATTAATTATTGATTATACTTGATAGAGTCTAAACATTTATTATAGGAACTAAAACATTTATTATAGGAACTAAAAATAATAAATATTTGGACTCTTAAGACACCAGTACTTTGAAAATAAAAAAAAAAAACACTAGGGTACTGTAACAACCCACTCTCAAGTACTGATGCCAGCATCAACGTATCTTTCGAGAGTATATAGTGTTTTATAACATACTATTATTATAAGTTTACTTGCACCTTCAAGCTCTTTGCTTCACCATCAATGTATGGTGGCTCCAATAACTCTGGACTACTGGCTATCAGTCCAAGGACAAAAAGGCCACAGTAGGTGGTGCTACACTACGATATCCCTTTGGTTGTGCCTTGATCAAGGAAGGAAATCATTAAGAGGTGAAAACTGAATGAGTTAATGTAGACAATGTTAAAATTTGAAGCAATTCGTAAGTACAAGAAACATCGAACATCGATACGCCTATCAAGTTCTAGTTTTCACGTTTGGCTCCAATTAAGGAACTAGAAGCCAATGATGTCATGTCATATACATCAAAACTGAGGATGCTGAAACATTGTTAGTAGAGATGGGATTCAAACTAAGGGAACCAAGTGTCAATTCAGCCCTTGCAAGTTACAGCACCACCCTTGGTATTTCAAGTGAAGTCAGATCAATCTGTTTTGCTTCAAATTTGGAAAGCTTTACCATCTTACGGGTTATGGCCTCATTGGTTCATTTAGGTATACGTGGCTTTACTTTTCTTGCACTTTCTTTCGCCTCTTGTCCTGGGACTCAAACTTGAAGGATGAGCAGAGGCTACATATTTTGAGGTTTGCCTCCATTACGTGAGCACTGCTCACCCTTTATTGTGTCGTATGTTTATTTAAACGAGACTATGTTTAATTTTTTTTTTTGTAATGTTTATTTGAAATAAATTATGAGATTATATCAATTGATCCAAACACTACTGGCAGAGCATTATCAAGAATCACATTCCTAGAATAAAAAGTGATTTCTTGAACCAAACATCCCCAACGAACAGAATAAAGAGATTCAAGATTAGAAAAATGGATAAACTGAAGTATTTTCGCCTGTCAAAAGACAACAGTCTACTAGGAACCACACATCTCCCTGAATAGAAGGAGAAATTCTTATATGCTATGAGAATAGTACACCAATCAGCAAAAAACATAACACATGCCTTTTAATTAATAATATTATATAATTAAATTTAGATAACATATACACTACTCTCAGAGAATATGCATATTTCTCCAATAGAAGACATACTTAATTCCACCATAGACAAAGCAAACCATTCCACACCACTCCCCTCAAACCCTGGAAAAAAAAAGCCCAAACCACACACAAAGTTCATCTAGAACTGTAAAAATTGACAAATAATCATTATCCCTTGACAAGCTAGCACTAGAATGTTTTAAATTTGATCATCAATCACGTACTTAAACAAGAATATAGCTTCAAGAGAAAGAGCACATGCCAAACTGCAACTGATATTCACAATAAACACTGACACAACCACACAATTCGAATGTCAACTTGATCTCTCAAGATACATAGATGGCCATCAGAACTCAGAAGTAATGCCTTTAAGTTCAAGTCCCCTTTTATTTAACTTTTCTAGTGGACCTAAGCTGTAAATAAAAGAACAGCTGCTACCACTTCTTCAATCCTGCAAAGGAAAAGATTAAAGGCTTAAATTTATAGCACAAGCAAATACACTAAAGATGATAAGAGAACAGATTATTGACCTGCATAGTTAGATAAATTTTTTAAAAAATAGTTCAAACTACTCCAAATAAGTTAAAGGAAACGGTTTCAAGAGTGAATTTTGAAAAGCAGCCTGATTTCAAAAAACAAATTTCTTCTTTTTTTGTTATAGAAGATTTCAGACAAAAAATTGTTCACTAAATCTATTCTCACTTTCCAATTAAGCTGAAAATTTTTTAGATAAGACTTGTTTCTGAAACATATCTACTGTGTCTATATTGAAACTCTGCCAGTATAGATCTGAATTCAAGGCTGGCCCCTGAAATAATGAATGTAGTATTACTCAAATTTCTACAAGTTACGGGACAGCTGGTGGTGGTATACTGGTATCTAAAGTTCTGCTCTGACGATGATGTCTGAGATAGAATAAGATATTGCCACCAGAGTTTAAAAAATCTGTACTCTCAAGCACAAAGGTAAGATCATAGTGAGTGCATTAAAAATGTAAAATGTTGTGGACTGCTACAATTCTTATTATCAGGATTGGGGCATAACATCCTTGACAGATTTACATGCCGATGCCATCAAAATTTGGCCAATTAAATCTATTTTTAAGAAAAATAAATTTCCAGTATCAACAATCAAAACATAAACATACATACGCATGCACAAAAACAAATAAGAAAGATTACTCTTTGTTATTTATGATTAAAGGACAATGATTACACATACAGATGTATAAACATGCATACCAAAACAGAAATATAAGACATGCAACTTTCTGGAGAACCTGCAAAAAATAGAGAGCAAATAAGAAACATAGAGAAAAGAAGTTAACAAACCTCGTCGTCGTCGTCGCCACCATCTTCTTTCTTCTTCTTGAGACGGGTAGTACCACCTTCATTGCTGATGGGTAATTTCATTGCTCCAAAGGGAGTGTCAACATCAATATTTCCTTTCAAAGTGTAACCCGTACCCTTTCCTCTAATCATGTCCCAGAGTGCAGAGCCTAAATCCTTAGGCCTGAAGGTAATTGGAATATCAATGTAACTAATCCCATTTTTCACAAGTTTTGCAGATTTGGCGAGTTCTACACCTCCAATGCTGACATCACCAAGCCAAACCTCATAATCAAGCGCATTGAGGCCCAGGTCGAAATCATTCTTGTTTTCCAGTTTCAAATGAAGAATCGCAACTGTCTCTTCAAAAGAGAACCTCTCAAATTGAATTTTCTCAAGATCAATATCAGGCTTGAAAGGTATGGGGATTTCTCCAGTTTTCTCCAAAGGTAGAGTCAGCCTTCCAAAGACAGGAACATCAACAATGAGATCAACCTTGACCTTATAAGGAATTATGCTCCCGGGTTTAATATCATCATGTGTATTCTTTATGTCATCATAAATCAAAGTAACAGGAATTTTGACTGTCTCCTCTCCATGTGCATGGATTGTACCTGCATCTGGTATCAATCCAGAAACTAGTTTCCTCCCATCACTCTCAACCAAGTAGTTTATGTCAATTAGAGGGAT
Source organism: Styphnolobium japonicum (assembly GCA_023212625.1). Taxonomy (NCBI): domain Eukaryota; kingdom Viridiplantae; phylum Streptophyta; class Magnoliopsida; order Fabales; family Fabaceae; genus Styphnolobium; species Styphnolobium japonicum. The sequence goes on from JALBWW010000010.1 coordinate 11,784,154, forward strand.
TGGCACTGGATTTGGGTTCTTTATGAGCACATCAACAACAAGATCTGCCTTATCAAGATTAATTGATGGAATATGTATCCCTGTAACATCTGCAGTTGGCTTCCCAAACCCGATTGTTCCCTCGATCTTCTCTCCAATGTCGTGAATGAAACCCTTCACTGTATCAAGGAATCCACCCTTCCCATCATCTTTACCATCTTCCTTGTGCTTTTCATCCTTAGAATCCCTTTCCACTACTTCTGGTTTATCAGATGTCGACATATCTAAATAGCAAATGGTAAAGCAATTAGCTTGATCAAGATCCAATCACAACAAATCAAAGGCAAGCAAAGTTACAAGTTAACTTTGTAATTAACAATTTGTCACTGCAACAACCTGGATCACACCCATTATCACTAGAGACAGATACAAGCAGATTATTCACAATACAAACTTTAGATCAACAGTCAGTCTCCAAAAAAATGCAGCCAAACCCATATCAGGGCAATACTAAAAATAACATTTTTATTCATGCTCTTTCTTTTTTTTTCTCCACGGTTTTCCCAGTAATCAAAATGGAAGATACCCAGAATCACAAGATCAAGGCTTAATCAATTGATCACATTCTAAGACACCAACACCACAAAAATCCAAAATAATAATAAAAGCCCAAATTGCATCCAAAACAACAATAGTGGAATTGGGCTAAAGGGGGATCAGAGTAGATAAAAATAACAGTGAATAAAGTGGAACCATCAGAGAGAATAGAGAAGTACCTAAGATCAGTGAGGGGTTGAAACTTAGAGAGAGAGAGAGAGGGGTGTTTATCAGTTATCACAGTACCCAAACACAGGGAGATAAAGACTATTAGAGCCATTATGTACCAAAAACAAAAAAGATTATTAGAGCCATTAGTACATCAACGGTCCAAATTTTGCCACATGTAAATGTAACCAGTGCTAGCCGTTGATGGAAGTTTAGTCATTACCCGATAATGACGGAGGCGTATAAGGAGTCTATGGACAATGGATACTCACATGATTTGAGTCCACCGAAACGACATCGTTTTCAGGGAGAGGATTTGAGCCACTGCCCAATCATTCAAACAATACACTAGTGTGCCAATGCTTTACAATTGGTTTATTTTATAGCAATAGGTAAATATTATTATCGATCTGTCCGAAAACTTAAAAAAAATTAATAATTTTCCTATTTATTTATTTATTTTTATATATTTATGGAAAAATATATATTTTTTAAATTAAACAAAGCCCAAATTAACAAAATAAATATAGAAATTGAAACAAAAGTGTTTTTTGTTTGCTTACTTATTGTGAATATCATCTAACACAAGCCCTTCAAAATTCAATGAAATGACTAATATTAAAAAAAAATGCAAGTATTAGGATACTTTTCAAATTTACGAAAATTATGAGAAAAAGTATAAATCAACTGTAAAATTTCATATATCAAACTAGAAGCTCATTTCCGTTGACGAAAAATAAATCTAGATTTAATTTTATTTTATTTTATTCTTGAACTTACTGAGTTTTTAAATAAACGGGAAACCTTATCAATCTAAATGAATGTAAAAGGTTATGAAAATTGAAAGCATATATATTTATTCGAAGCAATATATATCAAACATAGCACTAAGAATAACCAAAAAAATTAAAAAGTTTGAAAAAACATAAAAACATTTTAATCAGGGGAGAGGGAAAGACTTACAATGATGGTTGAATATTAAATAAAGGAGGAAACGTTAATTTTGTTTTTAATCTAATTATCTTTCGTTTATAGAGATCTTAAATATAATATATAAAGATTTGGGTAAAATGCAATTTACCCCCTTAATTTATTAGTCTTATTGTACTTTCCATCCTAATTTAACACTATTTGTTGCAATCTCCCATTTTTTTGTTAAAATTAATTTTATTTAAAAGTAATTAATATAAATTATCAAAATTACCCCTTCTCTAGTATTCTTTCTCCCCTCCTTTGCCATGAGGCTATAGCCCTCCTGAAACTATATTTTTGTTCTTGTAGACATATGGTACAAAAAAGTTGTCCATTTTTTTGTGCTAGAAGCTGTGAGGTGATGGCAAACTCTCCAAACTTTGGTTTACAATATAAGTACTTTCATAAGTATATTCGCTAGAAAAAAGATAATGCACACTAGTTACACAACTGTAGAAATCCATCTACAGAAAAAAGACAGTGGTTGCTATATGTATAATACTTTCCACGTTCTGTCAGGTTTCGATTGAATACAACATCAAATATTACTCTGGATTTTTGTTCGATTGCCTATGATAAAAATACATACGGTTTCTCGTAGGAAAAAAAAATCATGCGTATGCAAGATTCACATAAAAACATTGGAGAATAGTGTTAGAAAAAATGGAGAGGAGATCCTATTGCTTTGGCACACAAACTACATGAATTGGTACTCTATTTATAGTAGAGTAACCCATAACCATTACATGACTTTTTTATTAACACACTAAATAGACATAATAGCAATAACTCTTCAAATACTTAGTGGTTATATAAGAATAATGTCCCTTAATGCATATTAACTCACAACCTTTCATCTTCTAACACTAACTCACAACTCTTCATTTTCTAATTAATTATTATTTCTAACATCCCCCTTAATTAAAAAATTCTCAATAAAAATTTTACACGCCAAGTCTTGCTCTCAATCTTCTAAAATCTTCAAACTTGAGGAGCTTAGTGAAAATATTTGCAACTTGATCTTGTGTCTTCACATGAACTAGCTCCACCTCTTTTTTGGCAATGCATTCTCTAATGAAATGATACATTGTGTATGTGTGTTTGCTTCGTTCATGAAACACCGGATTCTTAGCAAGAACTTGTGCGGATTTATTATCAATATGAATTTTTGTACTATCCTCTTGGTTCATGTTAAACTCTTTCAACAATCTTCTTAGCCAAATAGCATGGCATGTGCAAGAAGTTGCAGCCACATACTCGACTTCACAAGTAGAAAGTATAACAATGGCTTGCTTCTTAGAGTTTCAAGTAAAAGCACAATTCCCCATAAAAAAACACCAAGCCGGTAGTGCTTTTTCTATCATCAATGTCTCCCGCAAAATCACTATCACAAAATCCCATAAGCTTGAATTCATTAGAAGGAGAGTAAAAGAAGCCAAAATCAAGTGTACCTTTTAGGAAACAAAGAATTCTCTTTGTTGCCTTCATATGAGTAGAGGTAGGAGACTCCATAAAGTGGCAAACAACACCAACTGCATACATAATATCCGACCTTGTACTTGTTAAGTACCTCAAGCTTCCTACAAGACTCTTGAACAAAGTGGGATCTTCCTTCTCTCCACCATCAAGCTTTGACAATTTTAAGTTACCTTCCATGATTGTGTAGAGGATTGTAATCAAGCATTTTAAACTTCCCTAACACCTTCTTTGCATAGCTCTCTTGAGAAACAAAAATGCCATTCTCCATTTGCTTCACTTCCAATCCCAAGTAATAAGACATGAGCCTTATATCTGTCATCTCAAATTCACAAAACATAGCCTTCTTGAAGTCTTAAAACAAATTTGGGTTATTGCTGGTAAAAATAAGATCATCCACATAAAGACAAACAAGGAGAATATCACCATTATCAAGATTTTTACATAAAAAGCATACTCGTGTTGGCAGCGAACAAACCCATTGTCTTGAAAGTACTTGTCAATGCAGCTATTCCATGCCCTTGGTGCTTGCTTTAGGGCATACAATGCCTTCTTCAATTTTAAGACTTTTTCCTCTTTCCCTTTAACAGCAAAACCCATTGGTTGCTAAACATAGACATCTTCTTCAAGATAACCATTTAGAAAAGTTGATTTGACGTTATGTTGGAAAATTCTCCACCCCATTTAAGCAGCTAAAGAGATAAGAAGACGGATTGTCTCCATACGAGCAACTGGTGCAAACACTTCATCATAATCAACTCCATGTTGTTGTATGTATCCTTTAGCGACAAGCCTTGCTTTGTATCTTTCTACTTCTCCTTTGGTGTTCTTTTTAATCTTGAATACCCACTTGACTCCAATTGCTTCATGACCCTTAGGAAGTTAAAGAATGGTTCTATTTTTTCTCTCTGCTACCCCATTTTGTTGTGGGGTTCTAGGAAACGTTAGAGGGCGACGAATCCCATTATTTTCACAAAATTCATATAACTCTTTTGATATGAATTCGCCACCTCTATCGGATCTTAGAACCTTGATTACATAACCACTATCTTTTTCTACAAGAGCTTTAAAATTTTTAAAAATTGCAAATGCCTCAGATTTAAATGCCTCATATTTTTTCTTCAAGAAATACACCCAAGTCTTCCAACTAAAATCATCAATAAAGAGCAAAAAATATTTATTTTTACTAAATGAAAGAGGATCAATTAGACCACACACGTCGGTGAGCACAAGTTGAAGAGGCTCACATGCTCTTGATTCGGCTTCTTTGGGAAAACTTCTTCTTGCATGCTTGCCAAGGAGAAGTGTTTCACACAATTGGTTAGGATGGTTGATGTGAGACATTCCCTTTACCATCTTCTCATCTCCTAAGGTCTTGAGTGCTCCAAAATTCAAGTGCCCAAACCTCATATGCCAACATCATGCTTCATCTTTTATGCTAGTTTTTAAGCATTTTGCTTCATGGTCTTAATGCTCAAAGTGAACATTCTATTTCGTGACATAAATACCTTAGCAATCATATTAGAATTTTGATCTTTAAGCCACAAGCAACTATATTTCATGAGAACTTCATACCCCTTCTCAACAAGTTGTCCCAAACTCAAAATATTACTTCTTAATTTAGGAACATAATAGACATCATTGATTAATTTGTGAGTGCCATCTTTTAAGGAAATTAAAAGAGTACCTTTCCCTTGGATTTGCACCTTGGAAGAATCCCCAAAGGAAACATTTCCCTTCACCTTCTCTTCAAGCTCCACAAATTTCTCCTTGTAACCACACATGTGATTGCTTGCTCCATTGTCAAGATACCATAAGCACTTATCATCATCCTCTTCATTATTAAGTGCTAGCAATAGTGTTGGCTCTTCACCTTCTTCTTTGTCACCAACAAGATTGGCCCTTTCTTCAACATTAGTTCTACACTCTCAAGAAAAATGATCATACTTATGGACATTCAACATTAGATTTATCATACCTCCTTTCATTTGTTCTACCAAAATTGCCTCTTCCTCTTCCACGACCTCTTGTGGGTTGATTACTCCTTTCATTATGATCAAAATTGTCATGATCTCCTCTTCCTCCCTTCCTTGGCCACGTCCACGTCCTCTTTTGCTTTTTTCTCCTCCATTTTCTTTCAAAGAAGCTTTGGCTTTGAGGACTTGCTCTAAAGGCCCATCATGTCTTCGTTTGAACCTTTCTTCATATGCTTGAAGTGAACCCATCAATTGGCCCACGGTCATTGATTCTAAGTCCTTTGACTCTTCAATTGCACAAACCACAAAATCAATTTTTGTAGTTAAAGAACGAAGGATCTCCTCTATCACACGAACATCTTCCACCTTTTCTCCATAACGCTTTATTTGGTTCACAACCAATATCACCCTATTGCCAAAATCCAAAATTGACTCGAACTCCTCCATACGCAAAGATTCAAACTCTCCACTTAGAGTTTGTAGGTGCGCCTTCTTCACCTTATCAACACCTTCAAGGGAGGTCTTCAAAATCCCCCAAGCTTCTTTGGAGGTGGATGCATTGGATACCATCTCGAACATGGCTTCATCTAAACCTTGATAGATGAAGGTAAGTGCTTATTGATTCTTCTTCATTTTCAACAAAGCCTCCTTCTCATTTTGTGACAAAGTATCCTCATTTTCAGGTTGGGTATAACCCTTCTCCACAACCTCCCAAGCATCTTGGGAACCAAGCAAGGCCTTCATGCGACGACACCAATTATCATAATTCTCATTAGTAAGATGAGGGAATTGAAACAAGTTCAAGGCATTGCTTGTCATCTCTCAACTCACTAAGTGTTTCTCTCAATTCCCAAAACCTAAGCTCTGGTACCACTTTGTTAGAAAAAATGGAGAGGAAACTATAGAAAATATAGGAGATTCTATTGCTTTGGCACACAAACTACATGAATTGGTACTCTATTTATAGCATTGTAACCCATAACCATTACATGACTTTTTAATTAACACACTAAATAGACATAATATCAATAACCCTTCAAATACTTAGTGGTTATATAAGAATAATGTCCCTTAATGCATATTAACTCACAACCTTTCATCTTATAACACTAACTCACAACTCTTCATTTTCTAATTAATTATTATTTCTAACAAATAGTACAGACCCCAACTAATCTCATTAAAATCCCAAAAACGAGACCAAACCAATCTCGACATGTAAATAAGGTTAATAAAGTTCCTTGCAATAACAAATAAAGTTCTTTTTTGGGTTAATAAAGTTCTTCTTAGTCACATCACCAAGCAGCAATTAATATCATTCTGCAACCAACAAAGCAAAGATCACCTGTCCATTTTCTACTATTCCTCATTTGATATTTAACATGAAAGTCTCACAAAATATCCAATTCATAAAATTAATGAGCAGTTCATATGAGAAAAATTGAAAACAAAACCCTTGCACAATGCATTGCCTAACATAAAAGTGGAATTCTTTTGATGTCCATTACCAACAAAGGCAGAAGATTATGACTACAGGACCAAGTACAACAAAAACAAGTTTAACAGTCTAGAAGACTAGCTCATGAGGTTTCATGCCTGCCTTTAAAGAAAACCTTGCACCCAAATTAGCCTTCAAGTCTGGAACACTCTCAATGGCTTTTAACAAAACAGTGCCAACAGTGTTCTGGTCATATTTTTTTCTCCTGGGGGAGCACATTTTTCTCCTACTTTGAGTGAGAAAAAAAAAAAGACAATAGAGATCAGCACCACATAAGCAACTGAAAATAACAAGGAAGACATCAACCAAAGAAGAAAAATTGATAAACCAACCTGCTTCTCTGCCTCAAAAAACTCGCCCTCTCCCTTGTGGCAAAGTACTTGTCATCAAATTTATCAACATTAACACCAAAGATATATCCACCTTGGTGGATGTACCGATGGCATAAGATTGGTTCACCCTTCTCAGAGGAACACCGTTGATCTTAAAAGGACCTGAAATGGCAAGGACAAAAACATGAGAAGACAGGCCAAAAATGACTGGAGAATATAGTACATAACTACAACAACAACAACAAAAGTCTTTTCTCACTAGGTGGGGTCGGCTACATGGATCAAACAATATCATTGTACTCTGTCAAAGACCATACTTTCAGATAGACCATTTATGTCAAGATATTTTTTTATGTTATCCCTTAGTATTTTTAGTGGTCTACCTCTACCTCTATTTAAAGGACTATCCTCCATCTGATCAATTCTTCTCACCGGGGCTTCTAATGGTCTCCTCCTCACATGACCAAATCATTTTAAGCAAGACTCTGTTATCTTTTCATTAATGGGTTCTTTATAACATGGACAAACATAACTAAATACAAAAAAAACAAATAAACAATAACCTCACGGCAAAGGAGGAAAGGAAAAAGATTATAGAAATTTTTTGACAATTTATGTTAATTACTTTTAAATAAAATTTAATTTTAAGAAAAAAATGATAGATTACAACAAATAATGTTAAATTAGAATGTAATATTCCTAATTATATAAATTAGGGTAAAAAGTACAATAAGACTTATGAATTAAGGAGGCAAATTGCATTTTACACTAGATTTTTACTTTTGTACCATCGCTGCACTTATAATGATGACGTGTGTCGAAAATATGTAAAAGCTTCTTTTCTCTTCTTTATTCATGCCAAGGTGAATGAAAGTATGTATTGCGTTGTAGTAGATTTTATAAATCTTCCTTCTGGTTTCACCATATCATCCTTAAACTTTCAAGAAATATCACCCAACAGTGAAGTACCCTGTCGATGAACTTTGATATTAATCTTTATTTGTAGAAGAAACATACTTTTAATTGTACATGTAAGCTAAAATACTTATTATTATTATTATTATAGTTCCAAAAACAATATTCTTGGTATAGTGGGCTAAAACTGTTTTATATACATAGTATTTTGAACATTACATTAGATTCTTTGATGAGCTAAATCTGGCTCTACAATATTTAATAGTGAGGAAGCTTCACAAAAATTCCTGCCCAGGAGGCAAGTGTCCATAGAAAGATGCAATCAGCAGAATTCTGACAGTAATTGGATCAATCAAATACAATCAATTAACAACTCAAACACTGGACATCGCTTCCACCAATTCCATAATGTAAGCTCTAAAACTCTTATCAACTGTCACTCACAAAGGCAAACAAAAAAAAATGCCCTGGTGTTGGTGAAAGAAAATTGTATAAAGGGATTCAGACCACGTGGTATGCACCCTTACCACAATAACAAGCCATATTTCAGTGTTACACACTTATACAAAGTAGGAGAACTCAAATAATTACAGTTGAGAAAATAATATTTAAGGAGGCCCCATCATGTCCCTAAAGGAGCTCTGTGATCTGGTCCAGCAAGAATGATCTGCATTTTAGGCATTTGCAATTTAGCAATGGAGACCAAGAGGGAAAAACAAAGGATGGAAAAGAGAAAAGATGAATGCTCAAGTTCTAACAAAGAGCATAGACTACTGTAAATAGTTCAGAAATACTTACATTGCAGTCAAATGCAAACCTCCTTGCAAGCATGATAGATGCATTCCTTTCTCGCTCTGATTCAAAAGCTAATACAAAAGAAAGCCCTTGCTTTGGCTGCCAAAATAGTGCCTGGGCGGCGGCATTCCCACCTCCTCGAACTCCACAAAGCTAAAGAAAACAAGAACAAAGCAGATTGGTTGACCATATTCCATTTTTTTTTGGGACAATGACAGCATGGAGGTTTGAACCTATGACCTCCTGCATAGTACCAAAACCCCTCCCACTAGCCCAATCCTAGTGGCTTTGGTTGACCATATTCTAGTTCATAGGAAACGAGATGAGAAGGAAAATGTCAAAATTTTGAACAGAAAAACTAAAGCCATTTAATGCACAGAAAGAAGGCTTCATTGCAGAAAGTATTACCACACATAAATGATAGACTACCGGGAAAAAAATCTGTGCAAGAAAAAGGTTAAAAACATTGTTTATCAAACTAATATTATATATAGTTCCTTTCCTTATTTACTAAAACTACACAAGTTAAAGAATGATAGAACATGAAAAACTATTTTCAAGTTGTCACCAACAATCATCTATAACTAGACAGAACCTACAATTTGAAATACCTGCATTGAACTTGAATAGTATTCTTTAGCAATTGTTGCTGTTCCTTTACAGAGCTTCATCCTCATCTTTCCAACATGAAGTACATGAATAGATTCAGTTGGATGATGTGAACCATTCATCTGAGTTACAACCACCTGCAAAGTATTAAAGACAACCATAATATTACTGTCATAGAATCTGACCAGATTTAAATTCCAAAACTTTTTATATTGAAATGTGAACAAAGTGCACACACAACTACAGTTTACTAAAACCAAACACAACTTTTTATTGAAAATTTGTTTATAAGACTAGAAGGGCAATCATGGAACCATACACACTTGGTCAAAACACTGCACAACTTAACAAATGGACAATGTACAGGCTAGAGCATCTTGTATTGAAATTTTGAATTATAAGATTGGTAGCAACAAGGATAGCACTGAATACTACTTGGTCCAAGAGGCACTAATACCATGTCAAAGAACCACTATACCTAATGGCTTAAGCATGTGGTAATTCTCAAACTCGTATACTTACTTGGTCAATCAAATTTTGATGCAATGTCAAGGAACCACACAACTTAGAAGGTTAAAGTATGGGTCCAAGAATGGTTTTTACAACACTTACACCCTGCAAAACTAAGAATTTCCTGTTTGGCCTTCTGCTATCATGAGAATAACTTCTGCAGAAGGCTCCTTTGCAAGAATTACTACCAAGAAAAAACCAATTTAAGTAGTATCTGCTTTTAATTTCTTCTGTAATTAAAAGCCCCAAATAATTGTTTCACATCCACAATAGTAACATAGCATATGTTGCAACATAAAAGCAATTTTGGTCACCGGCCAATCCCCATTAGAAGCACCAGAACGTGCTGTTGTTTACTTCTGTTAGAATATGTATTAGTTTATGGGCTTGTCTATTTGGGAATTTTGGGTTAGGATTAGTACATGGGCTGGGCTTGTGTGTACTACACTTGTACTTAACCTAATTCTAATATATAGGTATTGGGGTCCTGACAAGATAACTCGGTGTATCCCCTTTCTAAACTCTCGCTCGCCCTCTCTCCTTACAACTTAAAAGCACTTTTATGTTGGACAATAAGATGGCCAAATGAGCTATAAAATAGACATAAAGTGATTAATGATAAGCCCATATAATAATTCAAATAATTGCTTCTCAACGTCTCACATTGATGCTCACATACAATTAGCTAATTATAGGAGGGGAAAAAAGGAAAGAAATAAAAGTCAAACGGATCATAAATTCATAATGACATACATTGAATTCAGTGTCATGTTTTCTCACAAGTGCCTCTACATAGGTTCCCAAACCAGCAGCTGAAAAAGAATATAAAATCAATTCAAGCTCAACTTGATTGAACAACAAAACATGTCCATCTCTTTAAATTGACAACATGACAACTTTATAGTTTAAATAGAAGCAAATATATAGAAGCCATGCCTGTTGATGACTACTAAATCAAACGAGCATGATTCAGAATTGGAACCAAACCTGGATCTATTGGACCAGTGGTTGACAATGTGATCTGCAGGCCTTCTGAAATAATATCAACTTGCAATATGCGTCCAACGTCAAAAGGTTCAGGGGCATAAACTGATTTGGTCGCTCCTGATAAAGAGATAATTGTATTACATGATAAGCAAGGATAAAAAAGATGAACCTACCAGATATGAAATTTAATAACAATCAATGTTCCGGTACAATGCATCTCAAATGGTTCATATTATAGAATAAGCCCCTCCAATAGTTAAGATTGGCTAACGTAATATGTAGTATAATAGTAACGAAAAGCAAGTCACATGCTATGAATCATAAAAAGTCAGTTGTATATACACAGGCAGTCAATGTGAACATCTACAATAAAAAACATAACAAATAATGAGAATTTTGCATGGCAAAATCAGAATTATTGACAGTAACAAAAGGTTAATGACAAAAAGTTGGTTCCCTCAATAGAAGGTCGACATCTAAAAGGATGGAAGATATCAACAAGCACATTGGCGATAATATGAGGAACAGCATATTTGTGGAAGTGAATGGCACGGCAGAAGGGGTCCAGTAATATGGAACAGCAGGTGGTTGTCTCAGAATACTTTGTAAACAGACAGTTTCATTTCTCCTTTTCTGGTGCTATCGAGTTTTCATGAGATTTATAAGGTAAACACACGTTATGACTTCTGTCACATGAATTGAACAGGTAGAGCAAGCTAGTAAGTTCATGAATAGGTAAGGGTTTGAGTGCTGCCTGCCATCTGAAATACAGGAAAGAATATGGCATTATAATTGGCTGGGTTGAAGGGATTCACATTTTGTATAAGCTCCTCATTGGTAGTTTTCAACCTGTTGCATTTAATAGTACATGGACCAGGGAGAGAAGCTCCTCAAGAACAGGTAAATATCCCATTCAGCTAATTCCAAGGAGAATTGTATTGATAATACACAAAATAGAATGCCTCACAGGAACAGTGATCATTTTCCCCATTTTGTTGGACATAAAGGGTCAAATTGGCTCAATAATGTTTTTCCTTTTCACTTTGAAGATCTGTGTTTGGTTTATGGTTTACTAGGCTTAGTACAGGGAAGGTGGAATACTTAAGAAGCAACCTGATTTACACAGAATAAGATGGTGATCATGAAGGCAGACACTTGGAAGCTAAAAAGTTTATGTCAGAATCATAGTTTGAACAAGTAGCAGAGGAAGTGGGAATTTTGGGAAAAGAAGTAACTTTTGTTACAGTCAAGCAATAAACATGATAATAATCATTAGTAAGTTCGAAGATATATTATAGAAAAGAGAATCTGAATTATAATATTGGAAGAGTATTTCATGCAATTAAGAAGTACTAGTTAGAGGTTGCTTAATTTGCAATGAACACTAAGGATAGAAATGTCATCATAAAAATGTTATTATGATAATATTCTCATTTTGGGATGTGACCAATGACCAATACCTAACCATGCTATACCAGAAGTAGATATAACCTTCAAGTGACTTGCATGTTCAACATAAAAAATCACGACAGAAAATGTTACCATCAAAAGGTATTCATCATGCAAAGCATAAAACCTTTGTCAGATGTACCTGAAATAAGTTCCTTTTTGGCACCTTCAGGTGATACACGATACCACTGAATTGAACATGTTGAAAGTTCAGGGGCATTATCAGAGCAAGGTTGAATTTGCAAATAAGAACCTAACATTTCGGTCCCTTCTAATTCATATAAATGGGTAACATTTTCCTCCCCTTTCTTCGTCCTTGCTAACTGAAAAGTGAAATGGAAGATAATCAGTGAAGGCATACAATGGAAGACAATCAGATTACTCCACAATTTAATCAAAGAAACTTATCATTCACTTCAGACAAAAATATACCTTAACAATGAAGTCCAAACAATAACCACATAAGACCTTCTTTGAAGATCCCCAAGTCTATATCTCACATCATAGTCTCGAGGAAGGAATATGGAAGATTCACATTTTTCTTTTGCATTTTATTCAGTTTCTTTCTTTTTGATATCACCAAAAAAAATTCTCAAAACTGGAAGAATTACAGGACCATATTTTCAGTATTGCCAAGAAATGATGATTAAGCATGAGAACTTGACAGTATGATATTTCTTGATATATGCAGTACAACATTGTCCATTATGATTTAAAGAATCACATACAATTATAGAAATTAAATGAAAAAACAAAATAGGAAAGAAGCACATCAATGTAATTACTGCAAGATAAAAAGTAGAAGTGACATAACTTGTCCCCCTATAGGTGTGGTTCACACCACAATACTTAACAAGATATGTCATCCCCAAAATAAACAAGATAGACTCCATTTATAATCTCAAACTGTGTTACAAACACAGTTTCTCAACCACCCAACCAAAAACCAAACTATAAAACCACATTAAAGTTACCCAATATGATTCAATATAACATACTGTTTAATAAACCAACAACTGCCTAAAGTCTTCTACATAAAAAATCTATGAGTATTCACATCACAACCTCTTCAAAATGGCATAACATGACAGGCATACCTCCTTTTGAAGTCTAAGATAATGTCTAGACTTCTCTGCAAGTTGAACTCTCAATGCTCGAAGCTCATGTTCCATATCCATAACCTAAAAACCAATCAACAATCAATGTATTCAAATCCTTAAAACAACGACAAAAAATGTTAATAATATGGAAATATGAGTCTAAGAAAATAATGGGAAGAAAGCCATTTCAACATAGGAGAACAATATCAATCATGAATATAAAAAATACTGCAGCCATTAACCATAATATATTCCCAGAAATGCCTGGTTCTGGATCCATTCTACGCCTTCTTAGATGTGATGTCTTGCATTGATTCAAACTCTTGGATGTTTTGCAAGATAGAGGTGGTTATACATCATTAGTACTTAATAGTACAATAGACTAGCTATTCCTATCCTTGAAAGCCAGCAAGATAAACAAATCGACAGTATAATTCATATACATATATATACAACAAACAATTATGGAACGCGAGGATTGGGATAAATCAAACTTCTTTAACCAAATACAGAAAAAAAAAAAAGGTAGAAAATTTATAATCTAATGAACTTCAGATACTGCATATAAGTACAAAGTATTCTTCTGAAGAATTTAGAACCATCTCCAACCTCTTTATGATGAATAACAAAATTAAGAGACCAGGCACACCCAAATATACTGACAATACGTATGGAAGAGAACATAAAAAATATACTGCCAAAAAGTATGGAAGAGAATTTAAAAAACAGGGGTGGGGTCAGAGAACTACAACTAAGAAAAAGAGGACATTTCAAATGACAAAATTTGATCTATGACGAGAGACGAAATAGGGACAAGTAAATATATACCTTGCTTGGCTGATGCAGCATTTTGATTCTTCGAGCCTCTTGAACCTCCTTCATCAATTGTTCCAGGTCCTAAAGTTTCCATAGAACCAAATTTTGTTAAAATAAAAATTACCAAGTTGATACAGATATACAGTATCAACAGTTACACTTTCTACACAGGCAACCATTATTTTGATAATTAATAATCTTTCTTTTTTTAATATTTGTTTATAGAAAAAGAAATTTTATTAGAGAAAATGAGTAAAGTACAACTAGGGGGGATGATAAGATATCCTCCAAAATATAAAACAAAAAATGAAAATTTAAGAATCAAGAATGCATCAAGGCCCAATCCCTCCACATATCAGAAATGATGGAAACACCTTTGAAACAGTCATAAGCAGAGCACCAAAGAGAATCCATAAACACAACCCTACCCCAACGCAAATCTAGGGACAAAGATTGGCCCTTAAAAATACAAAGCATTCTTTTCCAACCGAATACACCAAAGAACATAAAAAACTGCACACTACCACAAAATTCTGGTATCTTTGTTTCTTCCAAAACCTTTGAAAAGAAACAAGAGAAATTGCTCCAAAGTGTTAAGTAAAGGGGCACACCCAAGATTCATCCAGAATACCAAACATATTATTCCAAAGGAGAGTAGCTGCCCTACAATATAGAAATAAATGGACACTGTTCCGAACTTGAGCAGTGCACAACACAAATATCAGGAGAAAGAGCAGTGTGGGGCCTACAAATTTGCAATATATCATTAGTATTCCTATAGGTTGAGTACTGCAGTCCAGACAAAGGACTTGACCTTAGAGGGAGTTTTAGATATCCAAATGGGGTTGTCAAGAAGAAACTTAAGAGATGTTAGGAGAATGTGTAAGAAATTGAAAATAGGACTTACTCACGAAAAAAACACTCCAGAAGAATCAATAACTTGATTGGAAGAAAAGCAAGTGGAATCAAGCAAAAGCAAAAGGGATTGAATCTCATTACTCTCCCTATCATTCAGGTCCCTTCTAAAGTGGAAATTCCAAGAAAGATTAGAATCCTGAATAGAGTAATACCATTTTTATGGCACATTATGTAAAGAAGACAAATGATATAGGCCAGGAAAAGCCTCTAAAAAAGGAATATTCCCCACCCAGACAGCCACCCAAAATCTGACACGAGAACCACCATCCAAACCAAAAGAAATAAGTGGCCTAAAAGAACCATACCCCCGATAAATAAATTAACAGACAGAGGGTGACTGAATATTCATGAAAGCTTAAGTAACTAGTTGCAAATACCCACCATGGTCCTTCCTCAATACAAGTTGACAAAATCAAACATGAAGAAATTTTCATTCACTCATAATTTCATAAATTGATTAGACTTTAAAGAAATGTATTGCAAGAAAATAAGTGATAATAAGTCTGATGCATTTATTGATATGGCAGAAGGAAAGATCCAAATCCCCCTATTTTAAAAGTCAAGCACTATAAATGACAAGCAAATAGCACAAACCTGCTTCCCTGAAGCTCTCGACATTCTCTCGTGTTCCTGAAGGGCCTCCTCCACTCTCTGAACTGCTGCTCTGGCATTATCTATTTCAGAACGAGCAAAAGCTCTTTCCTCATCTACAAGTTTCTTGGCATCTTCAGAAGCCTACAAATGAATCTAAACTCTCAACATTGGAAAAGGGAATTTCTTTATGCAGAAACTTATAGAAGAAAGAAACTGAAAGGCAAATCTAATTCACAACATAGGAACTAATATTTTTAGTTACCCGTCAAAAAGAACAAAAAAGAGAAAAAATAAATTGAAAACAACATGATATAATGACAAAAAATAAAAAAGGAGTTCCATGACAATGTACTTTACTGGTAAAAGCTAACTTTTATTGTTCTACAAGTTATATTAAAAAAAATTACAAAAAAACATATGACCCCGCTCTCTCTACAATAGATTTTAGTAACAACACAAAATCTTGTCCAAGAGACAAATCATGGACAACAATTAGTCAATGAACAGAATCACAGCCCATTGAAAGGATAGGTCACTTTTCCATTCATTCCATAATGAAGGGTATATAATGTGGATAAAATAATGAAAAGACGTCCTCAAGGTTCCATTCCCTGGACAAATTAGATAGCTTAATAGACAGACAAAGTTTTGCAGCACACAACATTTTGTTCACTGCGTATGCATAATTACATGTAATAATTAATTTGCTATGTGTTCATGACTGAGATTGCAAAGACTCTCAGATCATTCCTGCAATATTCCAGTCCTTCTTAGAATCAAAGAAATAATATGCTGCTCAATTTATGGCAGTGCATATTTTTATGCTGTTCTTTGATGTCTTTGGTTGAAGCAGAGTGCTTGGAAGTTTTAAGAAAACCTTTGTGCTTAAATTTATTATGGGATAGAATAGATCTTATGATATGACATCTCTTTGGTGTTCAGCACACAGTTTCTTTCAGCGAATTTCTTTAGTAGACATGGAGAGGGATTGGATTGGAATGCTCATTTATATTAATGCCATTGTTGGTCTTGTTCTGCTTTCTTTTGCTGCTGAGCATTGTTTTAAATTGCGGTCGTGGTTGCGGTTGCAGTTGAGTTACAATTGTAGAAATTGCGGGAAAATGCGGCTGCATTGTGCGGCTGCGTTGCGGTTGCAGAGATCTCCAAAACCGCAATATTGCAGCAGCAATTGCAGTTATTACGGTTGCGGACCACAATTTAAAACCCTGCTGCTGAGTTTAGCGAGGATATATTATTCTCCTTTGTAAACCTTTTTTTTTCCTAATTGTAATCAAATATCTGCTTCTATCACCAAAAAAATGGTCAAAGAAGTTAACATCACCTGCTTAAGAAAACTTGTTAGCTTCTTCACCTCAGTCTTCTCTTGTATTAGTTCCCCTTCCCTTTGAGTCAACTGAACTGCTAGAGCTTCAACCTGCAGAATGCACTAAATAAGTTACAGTTGCTTATCTTAAAAGATGGCATAAGCACAAATAAACTGCCAGAATAAAAGTATTATAGAAATGAGAAAACAATCCCACAGTTTATTCTCAAAGCCTTTCCATTTACTCTCTCTCCATCCATCCCTCCCACGGTCCCACCCTCTCTCCCCCTGTGGTGTGTTTATTCTGACCTACTTGACAGAACAAAGGACATCAAGATACAAATGCTCTACAATCACGTTGGATATTTGTTGATGCAACTCTTTTAGAAACACTAGAAGAATACTCTAATGACACCAAAATACTATCCTATCACAAAATGTATATTATGCAGAAATCATTGTTTATTCCTTATCCACCAACAACACCACATCATGGCAATTTTTTACACTTGAGAGGTTCCCAAGACCCTAAAATGAATCGACAACTCCAAAATTAATGGGCTAACTTACTGCATGCTAAAATTTCAAATAATCTATTCTAAATATTTGATGCAACCAAGCAATTCTGACAAAAGGCCATGACTTACTTACTAGGCCTCCAGCAACATGCCGTATTAAGTGTTACCACTTATCAAACAAAAGCCTTGAGTTTAAAGGGAACTCAACCATCTAAAAAAGATTGACAATAGGGAAGAACTACTTACATGTTGGAGCAGAAACAAGGAACTCTAGGAAAGACTAGCAAGGAGATGTATGTATCCTCAACTATCCCAAATCCAAACTTGTGTTAATACCTCCAGTTACCTCCTCAAGCTAAAATAATTTATAGACTGAATTCGTTACCCACTGTCCACTACCCATAACCCACAAATGCCTCAACAAATCAGTTGCCAGACAGTCTTTGTTGATTGTGGCTGGTCTTCACCGTTGGCTATTTATCCTTATGTGTATACTGTAAAGATTGAAGGGTACCTATGGCAGGTCTACATGCTTGCCAATCAGCTGTCCTAGAGGTATGAATCTAATCATTTTAGATTATGTCCAGAAAATTACTTTCATACTGATATGAAAAGGGAAGAATGTAAGTTTGTTTGTGTGTTTAGCATAAAACTATATCAAATACTGTCATCTATGACATCCATGATTTGAAGTATTCATATCCATTTCTCATTAGTCATTACCACCTAGCAGTTAGCATTACATCTCAGTTTTGAGTTTTCCATTTTACACTATGGGGCTCACACACAACTCGGGTTGCCGTGTCGATGTCGCCGCCATGTCAGTGTCAGATACTTCTCCAACACCTTTGGATACTCCTAGCTTACATCTTCCAATTTTTTACTTTTATTTTTTGAATTTTTGTACCAAAAGAGGTGATATACTACAATAATTAGATAAATGATAGTATTTTATTTTATCTACAATGACTAATGTTGGCTTTTGGAACATTCATGTCTTTATTTTAATTTAGGATTTGTGTTTTTATGTAATCTTACATTAATTTTAAATGTTATATCTAGCCGTGTCATGTCCTATGATTCTTAAAATTTGCAGTATCGCTGTATCTGTGTCTCGTGTCGTATCCGTGCTTCCTAGGTAGAGAGCACAATATATGGAATTCCTGCATATGCAAAACACTAATCTTCTTTTTGCTTTTCCAACTTTTTCTAACCACACTGATTCACAGACGTAGTACCGGAGGTTAAACCTTAAGGAGGGCCTAACCGTTACCCCCCCCCCCAATTTGACTTTTAGAGAGGACAAGGTGCCTGTTGATCAAGGGTCATGACATAATAAACAAGACATAATATTCATACTCTCAGCTTCATATGAATTCTTTCAACACATAATGGAATAAATATGAAAATCTGTTTATTAGGTAGAAATGCAAACAAAGTACATATCTTTCCTTTTAAAAAAAGAACTCACCATAGCAATAGCTTCCGCTATATCATCCTGGTTTCTTCCTGCCACTCGCCCTTTTAAGGATTCTAGTGCATCTCTAAGCTTCTTCAAAAGAACATGTTTTTCTAGTGATGCTGCTTCTCTAAGTCTAGCCTGAATTTCACCAGCATATGACAAGCTTAGTTAAAATAAGGGCATGAATTTCTTTGGAAACTATGATCACTGATTATTTCAATTGAAAACATTGAAAAACCCTCCAAAAGGAAGAATTATATTGGCATAAAAAAATTAGTTGAATTTAAATAGAAAGAAGGGTGACCTCTTCAGACAACTTAGCAGCAGCAGCCAAACCCCTCTCAAATTTACTGGCAAGGTCGCGAACCGACATACGTTTCTGCTGATCCAGCAGCTGTGCAGTCTCACGTGCAACAACCTCCTTCATAGATAGTACTTTTGGGTCATCCTTTGTCTCCATGATCTGATTGTTAGCTCCAATTTTGTAATTAGGAAACCGAAGAGAAGCAAATATCACATCAGCAGACACTGCCGGCACTGCCTCTCTCTGCATAGTATCACCAAAATCACGGGTCACCCTTGTCATTTTTGCGAGCTATTACCTCTGCCAATCACAAAAAATGCAACCTTTAGCAATGATAATTGATTAATTGAGCATATTATAGTTCAGTAAAGACAGTTCGATGATTTTACAAATATACCAAAAGAAAAAGGAACATTCAATCAGAGATATGCATAAACAGAAGAAAATACTAAACAAAACATACCCAAAATCAGAGACTAATAAATTGAGACAACACTACCCATTAAGCTCATTGGAGTCAAAGCAAACTTAAGAGAGGTTTTAACAATGAAACCAAACCCTAATTTTCCTTCTTTTCACTCTTTTTTTTTCTTTTTTTCTATTTTTTAGTTGAAGATATCAGGGAAAAGCTAACAAAAAAAACAAAACTTGAACTTACAGATCATGAGAGGATAAATAATGGGTACTTAGGCTTTGGATTCTTGGATCAGATGCAAAGGGGTTGCTCCAATTTGGTTATCCAACAACAGGGTAGAAGAGAGAAAGAGAGAGAGATTTGGTGAGAGAGAGAGAGAGAAAGAGAATAGGCAAAGAAAGATGGTAGCTTGCTTTTTGAAAGGAAAAGAGAAGGAAAAGAAAATACCGCCCCAGGCGTGGCCCCTCAGCTAGTTTTGTGTTTTAAGTGTTAACGTTTTCAGTTGTTGTGTTTTGAACTTGGGATACTACTGTGTTTGTTATGCTTATGCTTCAAACTCAAAACTCTTTGGCGGGTCCCAAGGTTTTTGCACTTTACTTCACTGTTCACTCACACTTTCCACTCCTTTCTTGTTTTGTGGTATTCTTTTTGCTGGAAGAAACATTACAGTGACAATTTTTTTATGTTTATCAGCAATTATATCATCCAAGCAGATTGCTTTGTTTGTTGGCTATTTGACTTGGTCTTATTTTATTGAAAAAAATTAAGGTGTTTTAAATTATTTGTTGACATGCATAAAGTCAGGGACAACTTCTCAAAATTATGAGTTATTTCTTTTCTTCTGAAAAGGTTGTTTTCGTTGAGTATTCAAAGTTCTAACCTCCTCGTACCCTATTTCCTTCTTCCATCTACCATCATTTATCACAAGTTTGTTACTTTATGCCCACATTCAAATTCTTTATCCCCCTTTTTTTTACTTTAATCTCTTCCTCTCAATCAATTATTAATAATTCTGTGAACAGAATATGTTTCTCTATCAGTTGATAATAACTTTTCTTTTAATTAGTAGTTTTTTTAGAAGTCAGAATTTTTTTTTTTTATTTCGACACTCATAGCCATAGGTAGCTTTATTTTTTCTAATTTTTCCAACTTGCGCTTTCACTTCCGTTTGTTCTTATTCAACTTGTTCCTTTAAAGTTCCTTCAATAAAATACAAGTAGCACCCAGGCTTTCTTTTCCTTAATTATTATTGGCTACTGCTACTTCTTCTGTTAGAACTTAGAACATTGTCGGTTAGTGAGACCGTTATTGAAAAAAGAAGAAATATTTATTTTAGTTTTTTAAAAATACAAGTATTATTAATTAGGTTTTTTAGTGATAAATATATTAAAATTGTCTTTCAATATTAATTTTTAACATCAAATTTATCTTTCAATATTATTTTTTAACATTAAATTAGTCTTTTAATAACATTTTACATTAAGAAGACTAATTTAATATAAAAAATTATTAAATGACTAAATTCATGTTAGTCATATAAGAATTAAAATATGTGTTTATTCTTGAAAAAATAAGTTGGGAGAGGAAGAAAAACAGGTGCAGTTCTTCCATTAATAGGAATTGAAGTAGTATTGCAGCATAATTACATGGAATATGATAACAGTGGCGTTAAGGGTAAAGAAAGACTACTTGGCTAATTGCACAGTGTCTCCATCCATAATTTAGAGACAGAAATATTAAGATAAGAAGAAATCTCAAGAAATGTAGTAAACTATGCTAAAATGGTCAAACAGAAATAGAGAGGCAAATATAAATAAAGTTGATAGAAGATTTATTTACCTCATGAAATGGAAGCCCAATCTCAAGTTTGATAATATGAATAAAAATAGTGTGAACCCCTTAATACTCACTTTCGGGATAGGATCTGAAACTACGAAGGAGCTAGGAATGATTCATTGGCATCGTGGTCTCCATCGCAGGAGCATTAACCGTGGTAGCCACAACTACATATTTAAAAAAAACTAATAAATTCACTGTAGATTTTGCACCATTAGGTGAAATATTTTCTGACTTGCACCAAAATGAAAATTATTCTTCCTATTTACACCTCTGCGATCAAAAAGCTGACCGAGGTCACTGCTAGCTAACTATTTTTTTCAAAATTAACCATGTAACCACGTGCTTGAGATATTCAAAATGTAACAACTAAGATTTGGAGAGAAAACAAAGTGGATGGAGACTTGGAGAGAAAATGAAGTGTTGGGTAGGGATTTTTTTGTTTATGTGTCAAAATTGAAAAATGCTATGCGAAAATTAGTTTGAAATGATTTATAACAGTTATTGACTCTTTGATAGATAGACGATTCCTACCACTTTATTTTATCTAACAATTACATTTGGATCTAATTAAATTCTAACTATTTTATTGCTATATAATATCACTCATCAAAATTTACTCAGGGTTGAGTGTTGTCCATTATATATAACAAAACTAAGAGGGAGATGAATTGGTTCAAAGGTTAACAATGATAGATTTTTAAACATAAAGTAATTACCAAGCTAAAAGACCACTGCAACATAAGTACATGATATATATATATATATATATATATATATTTATATATATGTATGTATATATATACACACACTTAAGGAAGGCTCCCCTTCCCAAACTTTTTCTTTAATAATTTACATGTATTTTTTTTGTATAAGGATGGCCCCTCAAACTATAAATTTCAACCTATCCTTATGTATATAAAAAATACATGTAAATTATTAAAGAAAAAATTTGGGAAGAAAGCCTCCCTTAAGTAAGTGTGTGTGTGTATATATTAAAGTAAAGAGTGAAGGGTATGAAAAGCTTGCACAAGTAAGTGATGCACATATTTAGTCAGGGTTTACAATAGGAGAGCCAAGGGCAAAGTCGACAAAATATGAGGGGGTCAATTATAAATTTTTCTCAAAAGTTTTCAAAAATTTATAATATGAGAAGCTTGCACAAGTAAGTGATGCACATATTCATCTAAACTAACTTTTAAAATATCATTCTAAACGTGAATGAATTCTTTTAACATTACTTTTTTTAAACATAATTCTTTTAAAATCAAACCCTTATAACTCATTAGACTTATCAGTTATGAGGTTGAGAACATTCAACAAAAAAGGACATTTCAATCATATTTCCAGTGTATACATATTGTAGTATGTTGTGAACTACCTATGCATATAGTTAGGCTCTTAGCTTTATATTTAACTAGAGTAATAAATTTGTTGAAGAAATAAAATAATTCAATTCACCAATTATAACAATTTTTTCGAAGAAGGAAGAAAAATCTTAGCTCATGGCTTTGAGGGAAGAGTGAAGCAATAATGAGCTAGCTTTGAAGCTATAAAAACAATAATGTTGTTAAGTTCTAATGTCAGATAAAGGTTTTCTTTAAACACAATTTTTTAGCATAATTGTCTTAATAGATAATAGTTGTTTAACCAATTACGTTGGGACTCTTTAATACAAAAGTCTCTCATGGATTGAAGGCAAAAAACACATGCTAGCACCTCAGAATGTCACATAGCATCTTCCCCCTCATTTATTAATTGCATTTATATCTTTCATGTAAAGAACATGGAATTCATAGATTTGACTTATTTTCCCTTTAGGTGTGCGTCTCTCCCCCCCTCCCAAACAACAAAAAACAAAACACAAGTAGTGTATAATAATTGCATTTATGTTTTTATATATTAAGAATCTCAATTATATCAGAGGACACATGTTAGCACATCAATATGTCACATGGCATCATCTCCTTCAAGTTTTTCATTATTGAATTCTCTCTTTATATATTATATATAGTATTGATTGCATTTATATTTTTTTTCATATTAACAATATTGATTTTCGGAGATTTAGACTATTTCTGCTTTAGTTTTGGGTAGCTCCCCTTACATGTAGTGCATATTGATTGAATTTATATTTTTTCATATTAAGACTTCCTCTTCATGTATTTATGTAATGGACTCTCTATTTAGATTCTGGTCTCCCCCTCTCCCCCTCCCACATTTCCTGCATATTGATTGCATTTATAAGAATATTGATTTTCAAAGATTTTGCTTATTTTCCTTTTTGGTTTTGGTGTTTACCCCCACATTTAGTGTATATTGATTGTATTTATTTTTTTCTATATTAAAATCTCAATTATATCAAGGGATACATGCTAGCGCATCAATGTGTCACATGGTATCATCTCTTTCATGTTTTTCCTTTCTGGATTCTCTCTTTATATATTATACAGATATAGATATATATTAGTGCATATTGGTTGGATTTGTATTTTTTCATATTTAGAATATTAGTTTCAAAAGATTTGGACTATTTCCACTTTAGTTTTCGATCCTTCCCCCTCACATTTAGTGCATATTGATTGAATTTAAAAATTTTCATATTAAAACTTCCTCTTCCAGTATTTCTTTAATGGACTCTCTATTTGATTGAATTTATATTTTTCTATATTAATAATCTCAATTACACCAAGGGGCACATGTTACCACATTGATTTATCATATGGTGGCATCCTCTCCTTCAAGTTTTTTTTAGTGGACTCTCTCTTTATAGATTATAGAATAAACACTCATTTTGGCCTTTCAAAGATATAAGTATCATTAGTTAGATTATTCAATGATAAATACATCAAAATAGTTCTAAAATATCAATTTTTGACATCAAATTGGTTCTTTAATGTCATTTTTTAGCATCAAATTGGTCATTTAATATCATTTTTATATCAAATTGATCCTCCAAAAGGACCAATTTGATGTAAAAATTTATTAAATGATCAAACTAATATCGTTTGTATCTTTGGAGGACTAAGATGAATGTTTACTTTATATTATATAGATTAGTGCATATTCATTGCATTAATTTATATTTTTTCATATTATGAATATTGATTACTAGAGGTTTATCATATTTCCCCTTTAGCTTTGGGTCTTTTTCCTATATTTAGTACATATTGATTGCATTTACATTTTTCATATTAAAAACCACAATTACATTTTGGGCCAATTTGATGTTTTTTCTTTTTCTAAAAAATTATTTTATTTGGTCAATTCTTTCGCTCACACAGTTGAACCAGTAGTTGAATTGGTGACTTAATGACCCAACCATCTGAATGAATCAAACTCCAATTTTATTTCTCACAACTATAATTTAATAGAATATTCATTTTGAGAATCTTTGTTGAGTGCTCTCAACTTGGTAGGTGATAAGTAGGGCTGTCAAATAGGCCGACTTGACCTGTTTAAGCCCACGAATAATAAGCTGGGTTAAAATTATTCGCGTTTAAACGAATTGCAAAAGAATTAACACAACTCGCCTCCCTTCAACTTACGGGCCTAAATGGACTGATTTATTTAATTTAAAAATAATAATAATAATTGAGCAACCAAATTTCATTAGGGTATGTATAAATCCAAAGTCTTTCAAATAAGTCATAAATCAATAATAAAACAAGTTTCAAAGTTTAATAAATAACTATTAAATCACATCAAATCACGAATTAATAATAGAATAGTAAAATATAGTAAATAAAAAATAAGTGAGTGATATGTGAGCCCTTTTAACTTGCGAGGAGCTAGTCAGGGCAATCTAAAAATGCTTGCATTTATACAAGTTACTCAAATAAAGACTCGATTCACATAATTTATGTATTTAAACGAGTTGAATAGACGAGTTTGACCTATTTTGACATGTATATAAAGAGTTTCAAGGTTTCTTTTGGAATTGCAATATTCATATTCAGTAGTGTGGCTTTTTTATATAAATATACCTAAAAATAAAAATATATACCGTTTTACTACACATAAAAAATTATGTACCAAAATACTCTTTTTTTTTAAGTTGGGAAGTCGGTTTTTCTCAAACCGACTTCCTAACTATGTTAAATATTTTTTTTAAAACCCGTTGGGAAGTCGGTTTCCCCCAAACCGACTTCCTAACGGTGGAAACCAAATTTTTTTTATACCCTGTTGAGAAGTTGGTTTCTCCCAAACCGACTTCTCAACAAGTTAATTTTTTTTTTTTTTTGCATTTATAAACAGGTTAATGGAGAGTGGCGTGTTGTAAGTCAGGGAGAATGGTGTGAATGAAAGAGGGTGGGAGTGGTTTCATGTTAAATAAACAGGTGGGTTAGGGTTTAAAAATAAATAAATTAACCTGTTGAGAAGTCGGTTTGGGAGAAATCGACTTCTCAACAAGGTATAAAAAAACTTGGTTTTTACCGTTGGGAAGTCGGTTTCCCCCAAACCGACTTCTCAACGGGTTTTAAAAAATATATATAACATAGTTAGGAAGTCAGTTTAAGAAAAACCGACTTCCTAACTTGAAAAAAAAAATATTTTAGTACATAATTTTTCATGTGTGGTAAAACAATATATATTTTTATTTTTAGGTATATTTATATAAATGGGTCCAGTAGTGCAAGCACAAGTCTTGCTGCTGCTATCATGACTAGCTAGAGGCGTCCCCAAAGCCTTTCCTTTTTTTGCTCCCCTAAGTGTCCTATTTCTCCTTATTACTCAGTCTCCCAGTGAGTGGGACCCCTGACTAATTAGAAGGCTTGTTGATCTGTTTGAGACTTTGATTCCTCACAAAAAACACAAACACTGTAACCAGAAAGTTATTATGTCACTTTGAGAGGCTAAGTATAAGTAGTTATAGTTATATACTTATGGGCCCTCAATCTAACTTCTTATTTGACCAGATTCTGGACTAATTTATCAGTAGTGTTGGTTCCAATTTTGAGGCCGTCAAGGATATTTCAGCAAAGGCTAATGTAATCAGAGTGTACTGAAAATAGCTATAACTTGTGGGAGGTGGATGGGAACATGATTCTTGTTAGTACCTACCTCTTGCTTGCAGACAGTGTGTAACTCTTTTTGGTTCGAAGCTGTTGTATGAGACAATTTGGGCTAATGACTTTGTGTCAAAGGTTATACTATATGATAGAGACTCTTTGGCAAGAAGGGATTCACCAACCCATGATGGTATGTTGTAACAAATTTACTGGAATAGAATGGTGCAAGGATTAGAAGATTTGATGCAACTACTTTGGGTTGAAGGTTGGCTCTGGTGTTAATAAACATTCTTTAGGAGATAAAATGTCTGAAATCTCCAAGCGATGGAGATATCATCCTTATTTATCTCTGAAATTGGTGGTTCTGTTTTATGCAAATAAAAACACCTTTTATTTTTAATTTAGATTATCTATTTTTTGGACAGTTCTAGAGCAACTTTTGGTGGGACTACTTTTGTTGAGTTTGACATGTGTTATCTAAGCCCTCCCTTGTATTCTACTTTTGATTCATATAATTTATATAATAATTAGTATATTAACTTCACGTTCTTGCGTGTTTATAATGAAATTTATTGTCAAATAGCATAATACAATATATATATATATATATAAAGTGAAGATAAACTCATCAGGCAACAATAGTAGAAGTAGCAGTAAACTGTTAACAACAGTACCTAAACAACTAATTAATAATGGTTGGAGGCATTAAGATGGGACACATGGCAATATAATACTATGACATGGACTGTGTTTTAGTATGAAGCTTCTCATAAAATGGAAAGTAAAATTTTTGAGGAAAATTATTAAATTAACTTACAGGAATTTGAGATGTGACATTGTTAGCAAAGCATGAAATGTATTTTATAATATAATATAGTAGTGTTCCCATGCAATGCATACTGTAGAAATTATTAGAAATTGTATGATTAAAACAGATTACAACATGTTATAAGTTATATATGTAATAACATTATTAGTAAAACGTTACACTTGTGTTAACCCTTTTTAATCCTGATAACAGAATATTGATTTAGAGTTGTTATGGAATATATATATATATATATATATATATATGTATATATTCTGCATCCTCCTTTTTTAATTGTCAAAAGAAAAAATAATATATATATCTTCAACAGCTTTACTTATACACCAGAAGAGAGCATAATTTATCATTACAACTTGTTGGTGAAAATTGAAGGTTTAAATCTTAGGCACAAGTCATATAACCCATATCAAGAAATGTAATATACCTCATTAGGAATTCATAAAATCCAGAAAAAAAATGCAATAAATAATTAATAAAGACCCTTCTCTAAAATTTAAAAGGCATTCCAAGATTTGATGAAAATAAGTTAATCTAAAAAATATTAATTTGATCATCAACATACTTATCTGTCTCGAATATTAATTGCTTTTATGGCATTCTTTTCCAATTTGTTAACAATTAACCTTGTCTCATTGCATAATCTAGCTACTTGATCAATGTTTTTGAGGAACCTAGCTGGAATTTTTTTTTCTTGAATATCAACTTGTGATTTGAAATTTCTAGACACTTGCATTCAAAAATTCAGTAATAAACCGTTCTCCATTACTGCGGAAAGCTTCATCCGCTATGCAAGTCAAAACTTATACTCTCCTTCTCCTGGGATTAAGATATAATATATTCATTCTGCTTTACAATAACTTCAATGTTGGAGCAAAGGCATGCCCTTTCCTCGATATAATTGCAATCTTTCAACTTTTGCAACAAACTTGAATACGAAAAATCAATTATGTCTATGAGGGGATCATCGTGAATTAATCCAGAATATATTGTCTTTATCGGTCTCAAGAAAAATACATTTATTTAGTTCAATTTATTATTTTAATTGCATTTTTTATCATCTAATCAAAAAAATTTATCTGTCCTAATTTATTTAATCTCAGTTAATATCCCTTATAACTATTTAAATAATTATGACGTAACTATGACTGATGAATCAGATCACCTCACTTAGCAATTTTGACAAAAACAAAGCTTACCTACTGCTAAATTTTCCTTTCTTTCGAGTTTCAAATAAAAAAAGAAATCCTAAAATTTGTACCAAATTATCATTCCAATGTCCAATTGATGAGGGACACTTTATAATTCAAGTATATTTTTTCTCCCAAAATATTATGTTGTTAGACTACTGTTAGTCTGAATACATTTATCCCCTCCATTTTGTTGCATGCAAATCTCTCGTCATACATAACATAAAGTTGGGGATGGAAGGCACTTGATCGTTGATATCACATGTTAAACAACAAAAATTTATAATTATTTAGATATTTTATATGAAAAATACTATTTAGATACTTTGTTTTATAAATCATATATAAATTGATATTAAAATTAATTTTTTATTTTGTTTATGGGTATAGGTTATTTGGTTATTTGGTTTTTTATTAAGTCTAATGATTTTATTTATTGAGTTTAATTTTAATCCACCACTAATGTAAAGTTTTTTTACACTGTCATTTAATTATGTGTTACCAAATTGACTATCACAACAACCATCTAAAAAGTCTAACTTTTTTAATGATATGTCAACATATAATTAAATGACAATATAAATTTTTTTTTACACTAATAACAAATTGAAATTAAATCCTTATTTATTTTGTTCTATTGAACTCAAATGCAGTTGCATTAACAATTTCGGCATGATTTGCAAGAAAAACATCGTGTAAAAGTTTTTACGATGAATGAGGTGGGTTCTGGCTCCTTTTGTGTAGGTGGGCTTTTAAAGTTTGGACTTGACCTCCCAGTGTCGGTCTGCAGTGCTATCAAATGTGCTATACAGTACAGTAGGGTTTTCATGATGACTAATTCTCAAAGGTACAAAAAGTTATAACAACTGTACCAAGTTATTGAAATAAGTATAAAGTTATGAAAATAAAATTTAATATAACTTTTTATAAATGAAAAAATAAATTTAATAATTAAAAAAATATTTGTATAGACATTGCTTTAAAACACATTATATAGTATGTAATTGCTAGTATGCTATTTGATTTTTATAGAACACTAGGTAAAATAGTAAATTGTTGTATATGAATCTTGTAAGTGATTATTCATAATGAATAGAGTTTCTAATGATTCAAAATATGGAGAGGTCTCTAATGAATAGAGGACAAGTATAGTTGATTTCTTTGAGACCACTTCAACTGCATCTTTTTCACAGGTTTACCAATAAAAAAGATCCCCTCAATTCTTGGTAAAGAATTTGATCCTCTTCATCTTGAGCCTCAAGGTACGGATATGAATTCCTATAACACTTCTTTGTTACTTATATACTTTGTATGTTTGTGAGTCAAGATTTGTTCTTATAATTGCTTGTTTAAATTGATGTTAACAGCAACGTAACCAAAGGAGAGTTTCCTGTTCCTTGATGGCAGGTGGAGTCTCGAGTTGGGGAAGTCTTGATATCCGAGTCCCTGTATAGAAAGCAGGAAAATAGATAACCGAATGGACTTAAGAGTCTTCTTTAACTGTCAAGTCAATATGGTTACACAACTCGTAATCAACCCTGCGAATCACGAACCAATTTTTGCATACCAATTTATGATACTTCGAAATGTAAGGAAGGTCTTAAGATCATAATTTCAAAAAATAACGTGTGGCATAGAATATTATGAAGCTAGTAACTCTAGTAGAAATTTTGTCAAATAAATTAACTGGGAGGGTGGAAGCATCTATTTATAGGTGCAGATTAATAGCAAACTATAACGGATTGTGGGTAGCTGGTGGTTCTCTCGTTATGGTTATGGACTGAGCATAGCGGGCTGGGCTTGGAGCAGGCTCCAATGGGATATGTTGGGTACAAAGAGATAAACTTAACAAAATGAAAACAAAAACAAAGAAGGACATAGTATTTGCTCAGAAAAAGGGCATAGACACATGACTACTTATACAATTCATTATTTAATAAAGAATTTAATCAAAGGTACAGTCGTTTTAGTCGTGTAGCAAGCATTGATGCTTGAAAATTTCCCAGATCTGGGATTTAAGCCTTGAATCTGTCACCTTTCCAACCTCATCTAACATAGCAATTTGTTACTTTTAAAATAGTTTCTTAAAGTGCTATTTAGAGAAAATTAACAAATAAGATGCCTCTCAATGATTCATGATGACAAGAAAATGCAGAATATTATAGTTCTTTTATTTTTTTTAAGAGTAATTTGATCAGAAAAAACAGTAGTCAAACTGCCATTATTTTTGGTTTTAAATTTCATGAAGGCTGCACAACAACTAATCAAACTGCACTTGACAGATGAAGTTCTAACCATTCCAATCTCTTATATTTTAGCAATGAACCATTTTTTCAACTATAAATAGTGATCAGATAGCAGCAAACAAAACTACAAATTCTGCTCTAAGTAGTTGTCTCACCCTTTAGTTCTGCTTTCTTTCTCCCTTCTTACTGAACCATTTGCAAACATGGTGACACCAGAAAAGGGCCTCTCAACTGCTTTAAATGCTAGAACCATAGGCTCAGGCATCGAAACCATAGTTTTATGTCATGGGTTCGGAACAGACCAGTCTATCTGGGACAAAATCATTCCTTTTTTAGCTGAAAATTACAGTCTAGTTCTGTTTGATTGGCCTTTCTCTGGAGCTGTCAAAGATAAGAGCCTTTATGACCATGCCAAGTACTTATCTTTTGAACCTTATGCTGATGATCTAATCACTCTTATGGATGAGATGGACCTCAAGGATATCACTTTTGTTGGACATTCCATGTCTGCCATGATCGGTTGCATTGCCTCCACTAAAAAGCCTGAGCTCTTTAAGAGGCTCATTTTCGTTTGTGCATCCCCAAGGTACTCTTCTTTAGTTTATCTTCCTGTTTTTGCGTTCTTTTCTCCTAAATCCTATATCCTTTGCTTATTGTTAGTCAGATAATTTTCTGTTGTTTTGGCCCCTTCTTCTTGTCCCTCCCCCATGCTCACTTCCCCCTCTTTTACCATTTCATCCTTCTATTTTTCTTTTCTCTAATGCTTCGTCCTTTTATTTTTAACTTATATAGAAAGTCAACCTAACTCCATCATTCCGTTGTTTTTATATATATATAGATTGTCTTTTATTGATTCTGTTATTCCATTTAATTAGTGACAAGCTTTACAATGATGTAGAATATGGTAGAGAATAAGTCATAAGTATAGACTAATAGTAAGGGATTTATGCAATTTACATAAGGTCTTATATTCAACTTTGATGCCATCATATATAAAAAGAATAGAATATGATAGATAAATGTGATGAGATTAGAGTAAAGACACACGCTCAATATACTTAGTTATAAAAACAAAACTTCATTTTTTTTTTGTTAGATCATAAAGTGTTTCTACACTCTTTGGGTGTAGGAGTAATTTCTACTTGGACATTGACCCATGTATTGACTTGGCACTTGTCACAAGGTTTGTAATGAAATTTGAACTCCTATACTGCAAGTATAATCTGCATACATAAAGTTCAGTTTGACAATTGAGACACGCATAATCGTTTACTAAACTTCATTTTCGGCATATATTGCTGGCATGAATTTGGTCTACATACTTTTGAGATATTCTAATTTGGAAGTTTGCTCCATAGATCCATTTGAAAAAGCAAGTAGCAGGCCGGCCAAGCCAACTAGCTATAAAAAAATTAATATTTAATTTTAATTAGTAAGTCATATATGACACCAATGATCTTTTAAAGCTTTTATTAAAAGTAAAAAAATCTTAATTATTCTAATAATGTGACATTTTCTTGTTTAATAATAGTATAAAAGTTAAACTTAATTAAGCTCAATTAAAGCTTAAGATCCTTTTGAAGTTTTGACTTTATTTAAATTTTATGCCGTTAGTCATAACCCCTTGACACAAGAATTCATGTGCTCATCTCTCAAAAGAAAAGAAAAGAAAAAAACCTTCATGTGCTCAGAATTAAACCTAGAAAGTTTTATTGAGGTGGTCTTTCCTAAGACAGTTTTCAGAATATACATTCTTCTCTTGAATAAATATCTATCTTGGTCCATTATCTTGGGGAAAAGATTATTCTTCTAACATCCTAGTATTATTACATATATATATATAGGTATGTAAATACTGATGACTACGAAGGTGGCTTTGAGAAGTCAGACATTGAGCAGTTACTCTTAACCATAGAGTTCCATTATGAAAACTGGGTTTCAGCCTATCCTCATGTAGCAGTGGATCCAAATGATGCTTTCTCTGTTGACAAATTCCAAAACTGCTTGAAAAGTATGGGTGCTGAAGTTGCAGTCTCCTTAGCCAAGGTTGTGTTTTTTAGTGATTACAGAGAAATGCTTGAAAAGGTTGAGACCCCATGCACCATCATCCAGTCCAGTAATGACGCAGCTGTTCCACTCAGCGTAGGGCACTACTTGGAGAAGAAAATTAAAGGGATATCTACTTTGGAGTTCATAGACATGACTGGCCATTTCCCTCAACTAACTGCACACCTTAAGCTAGTTGAGGTGCTAAAGGGTGTTGTGGGCTTTGGCCTTGCACAAATTTGAATGAGTTTGGCATGTGTGTAGTTCATCTCAATTTCTCTTCCCTGGTGTCAAGAGTTGTTTTGTGGGGTTTATGTAATAGTAAAAGGAGCATATTATTTGCAGCAGATGTTGAAGAAATAGAATGTGATATCTCTTAATTATTGTTTGCACTTTTGAGTGGAGTGAAGACAAATTATACTAATCAACTTTGTGGAAGTGAATTTTATGGTAAGTACACTTTGTAAACTGGGCTAGCAAAGTCGATGATGAAGCCATAATTGTTATGTTGGCCTTCTTTTATCTCTATTGTCTTAAAAGTAAATAAATTCTATATGTTCTGCCTCTTATTTTAGAGGAATTAAATTTGTCCATCTTATTTACTCAAGTGGCAATTATTGGGTAGAGTTTGAGTATACCTTATAAGTTTAATCACTTGTAAACCCAAAAGAGAAAACGCTGATCTTTCAAAACCCAATAGATTACCTAACTTAAAAACTCTCTCCGTCACACTTTATTTTTTGGGTTCATTAGAGGCCACATAACGTGAGTTACCTAGCGCAGTAAGTTTAATCTTGTGTAAATAAATAAAATGTTCATTTTGCAAAAGCCCAAAAGATTGACCACTTAAAAACTCTCTCTCTCTCTCTTTCTCACACACACACACACACACAGGGTTTACTCTCCTAACTAGTAAACTAACCCCAACCTCAAGTTAATAGAGAGGAGACCAAGTGGTGTCCAGTGAACCCAAAAAATAGTGTGTGAGAGAGAATTTTTAAGTGGTCAATCTTTTGGGGTTTTGAAAAATGTACAATTTTTTATTTACAAAAAATTACTTATATTCTTGATGGTCTCCTCTCTCTTAAATTATATATGAAAGCTAGCTTTGCATTGGTCCAGTGCTCTCCATCAAGAATATAAGTAATTGACCAATGCAAAGCTCTCATATATAATTTATTTATAACTTGAAAATAAATAAATTTACATGTACCATAGTATCTTAATACAAACAAACGCGTATTAATAAAAACAACTTGGGGGTAGGTTAGTCTACTTCCCTCTCAAGAATCCCACCCAATACGTTCTCATACACATCAAGAATAAATAATGTGCCAATGCAGAGCTTTCATATATAATTAAATTATTTATAACTTGAAAAAATAATAATTTTATATACATCAAATGTTAAAATCAAATTAGTATCTTAATTAAACCAGTCTCTTAGAAACCGGTTCAATCAAATTGAGTCGATCGGACCTATACTAGTTCACCAAATATTGAAGAATTTGATCGATTTTGGAAAATGGGCCGATTCTCTGTAAAATTAAAATTTAGATTTTTTTGGATTAACCCATGTTGATTTTCAAGTTATGTATGAGACCAAAAATTGTCTAAAATTATACAAAATGACTAAACAAATTGAAAGAAAAAAAGATGATGTGAAGATGTGATAATCATCCTCTTTGCTTCTGTCGTTTCAAACATTCAATTTGCTAATAATATTAATAATAATATTAAAAATATGGGAGTAGATTAATTTACACCAGTGTAAGATTTGATCACTCTTATACCACTCAATAGCTTTTTATGCAATAACTTTCTTACAAAATTTATCGTTAGATTGAAAATTTTTATCATGTAGATCATACCTATAAAATTTCACATTAATCTGAAATTATTTTGTAACTCATTAATATACATCAAAATTAACGTAATATAAATTATTAAAATATATAAAAATATAAATTATTTGATTATATTCTTATTGATATTCAATTTTTAAAAAAATTTGATACCAATGATCAACATGATAAATAATTATAATTTAACAGTTTGATCGATAAAAAAAATTTAATAAAAAATTATTGAGTGGTATAAGAATGATTGAGTCTTTTGATTTGATCCCTCCCCTATATATATAAAATTTATTTTAAATGCATTTATAATGTCTTTTGATTTGATCACTAGTGAAACAATTAAATCATGAATTATTCTCTTTTTTCATTTTTTGGATAAAGTGGCTTTTAAAACATGAATATATACAAACTAACACATATGAATGTTTAATATTTTTTATTTTTAAAATAAAAATAATATAATATAATGAAATATTACTAGATAATAAATAGAGAAACTACAATGATATTGATACTGTATGTTGATTACATATTTTATATGAGATAAAATATATTCCTCTATAATGAATGAAAGAATTATAATCATACATAAAGTGAGTCAGTTAATAACATTTGCGGATATTACCAAAAAAGCAAAAAATCATTTCCTGAAGAAAGAATAAGGATGAAAGAAATCTCACGAGTTTGAAGATTTAGAATGTATTAATATAAAAGCTTTTTATATATATATTTGCTAATGAGTGCCCTTAGGACAATGATTAAAGAATTAAAATAAAAAATATTAAATACAAAAGTAAAGCATTTAATATCTTGGGAACTAAAAAAACATATAATACTTTCTTTATTAAGTAATTAGGATAATTTATTAAAGTATATTAAATGTTTCTTAAACAATGCCCCTAGGGTACTAAGTCAAGCGCATGAAACGAAGACCCTTCCAAACTGTATTTTTTCCATATACACTGTTCTAAGGATCGAACCCGAGACAAAATACTTAAGGTGACCAAGCCTCTTCTACTTGAACCAACGCAAGTTGGGCAAGACCCATATATATAAATAATAAGAGAGGTCACTATCTTATCTTATTATGAGATATGAAAGTAGTTGATTTTAACCATTAAATCTTACATGGGTGATCAACATTAAAAGTTACTTAAAGTTTACATAATTACTTAAAAAAGTCACATGACTTTATATTATAATATCAATCATACATGCATAATATAATGATTAAGATTTGATTTCCTAGGTACAACGTTTGAGGATTACCTTGTGAACTAACTTGTGACAAATGAACAGGAACAAGTAGAAAGAACAGGTTTATAATTTGCCAAATTTATCCAGATTCTACTACATGAAGAACAAAAAATATAACAGTATAGGAATACACTCTCTATTCGAATAAACAGGTTGTTTGCAAATCTTAAACCAGCAAGGACCTAGTACATGCTAAATGGAATGATTCTTCCAGCATCCACAAAGCTAAGAAAGAATTGAAGTGTAAGTATACTAAGTAGGTTAATATTACTGTATGATTTTCCTTTTATTTCATCCTCCAGCTTTTAATTCTAAGCATTGTCAGGAAATCATATTTTTATCTGCAAGGCTTACTATATTCACTAGTATCATAAATTCATGATAACATGTACACTTCAATCATAAAACCCGAGCTACTCGCAGATTAAACAGATAGTACATGCTAAATGGCAATCATTCATCCAGCAATCTGTATATCTAAAACAGAATGGAAGTAAACGTGTATAAAACAGGTGGATATTACTGTTCTAAACACTGTTTGGAAATAAAAGGACGCCCAGTGCATGAAGCTCTCACCATTGCAGGGTCAAAGGAGGGTTAGATATTGCAGCTTTACCCGGTGAGCAAAAAAAGTTATTTCTGCAACTAAAACCCGTAACCTCTAGGTCACAACTCACAAGGCAATAACTTTACCGCTGCGTTAAGGCTCATCCTCATCCTCTTAAATATTGCTTGAAAAAATCACCACAAAATTATCATTCTCAGTCTTCAAGGAGCTTAAAAGAATCAGGTGGTTTGAAAGAACTTCCAATGCACTAGGTGTTGACACAATGGAAACACTCCCTTCTAAACAAAGATAAGGCAGTCAGGAGAAGGCTTCAATGGAGACCCCAACTATATATTACCCTTGACTAATTGAGATAAAGCAAGCATATGCTTAATCATGAAATTAAGAGAAGTCAAACCAAGAATTCCTTCCACAGAAACTTCCGTTGTGTTTATATGCTACAATGCACACCTCATATCTAAAGAAAATTCATAACATTATTAGATTCATAAATGTGTTACACACACAAAAATTAAAAATAAAATAGTGTCCTAAGGAATGTAGTTAAAAGGTCAAAGAAGAAAAGAAAAGAAAATCCAGTTAGCTAATGCAACCAGAAATGCCTTTAACTGTATAATCCTCTAGATGTTAGTCCAGCAAGCTCATAATGATTTACATGAAGGACAATACCCTCAGGCTCCTCTTACAAAACAAATTTAACAACATTCTGATAACCAAAAGCCAGTATCCAAGCTTTCTATTTTCTCACCAACTAGAAATGCATGCACCTGGTCTCCAACTTGAACCCAACTGCAACCAGGATTTTTCTTCGCTCCCCTTGACTTCATCAGTTCCCTGACCCTGTTTGCCTCATCCCATCTTTCAGCTTCTGCATACATATTTGAAAGCAGTATATAGTACCCGCAGTGATGAGGCTTTAATTCAAACAGATGCTCAGCTGCCCACCGCCCCAATTCTACATTCCCATATATCCGGCATGCTCCTAGCATTGCACCCCATATATTAGCATCTGGTACAATAGGGAGGCCCCTAATCAGGTCTGCAGCTTCTTCCATTAGACCAGCCCTTCCAAGGAGATCAACCATACAAGCATAGTGCATATGTGTTGGCTTAATATTAAGATCCTTCATCTGCTTAAAGTATTTCCTACCCTTCTCAATTAGCCCTCCATGACTACATGCTGACAAAACTGCAATAAATGAAATTGAATCGTATTCTACACCATCTTCCTTCATTGCTTCAAAAAGGTTGATTGCAGTATCCAATTGGCCTAGCATGCCATAGCCCAAAATCATAGTATTCCAAGAGGCCACATCCTTGTCTTGAATATGGTTGAATACCTTAGTAGCAAGATCTATTTGACCACATTTAGTATACAGATCCAAGAGCGAATTTGCAGCAAAAAGATGAGTGTGAAAAAGCTTTCTTACCAGCAGCCCATGGATCTCTTTGCCTTGCTTTATGGAAGCCAGATTTGCACAAGCAGATATAACACCCATGAATGAAACAATATCAGGCATCATGCCAGAGAGTCTCATTTCTGAAAACAAATTTAGAGACTCTGAGCAATCACTTGTTTGAGAATAGCCTATAATTAGTATATTGTAAGAAACTTCATCCCTGACAGAAATATTAAAGACAATTTGAGCAAGATTTAAGCATCCACATTTTGAATACATGTCTGTCAGAGCATTAGAGACAAACAAATCAAAGGCATATCCCATCCGAATTATCCTGGCATGAATTTCTTTTCCAGCATGCAGGAAACCTAATCTTGCACAAGCTGGAAGAACATTTGTGAAGGTTACAGTGTTGGGGGTTTCTCCATGAGCTTGCATTTGCCTCACTAATTCTACAGCTGCAAACTCAACCCTGTTCTGAGCAAAATTAGCAACCATGGCATTCCAAGATACAATGTTTCTATCTCCCATTTTATTGAATATAGTGGATGCTATACTTGAAGATCCTGATTTTGCATACATATCTATCAATGAGTTAGCAATAAAAATATCAGACTCAATACCCATCCTTAAACTAAACCCATGGACTTCCATTCCCAACCTAAAAAGTCCTAATTCTCCTAATACTGGTAGCATACTAGAAATGGTAATAGAGTTTGGTCTCATTCCTGCATCAATCATCAACCTAAACACATCCAAGGCATCCATGTAGCGCCCTCTAAAGGAAAAACTAGTGATAATTGCATTCCAGGAAACCTCATTTCTGTCAGCCATTTCATCAAAAACCTGCTTGGAAGCCTTCTCGTCCCCACATTTCCCATAAACATCAACCAAAGCATTTCCAATCTTCACATGACCCAACAAACCAACCTTCAAAGCATAACAGTGTACAAGGCTCGCCATCACCTTGTCCTCAGTGTCTGCACAGACCGGCAAGACACTAACAACGGTAACCAAATCCGGTTTAAACCCAGATGCCACACTCATCTCTTTGTAAAAGCCAAGTGCCTCCTCATAAAACCCATTAAGAGAAGACAACCCAATAATGGTATTCCATGACACCTTATCCCTCTCACACATTTCATCAAACACTTTCTTAGCATCAACAAAAAACCCACAATTACCATAAAACAGCAAAAGGGTATTCCCAACAAAGACATCCCCATCAAAGCCAAGCTTAAACACAACCCCATGAACCTCCAACCCCTTCTTAACCTCCAAAAAATCCGAACACCCCTTTAGAACAAAAGGGAAGGTGTGATCATCAGGCTTAACACCAGCACGAACCATCCTGTTATAGGTGTTGAACTCATCACAAACACCAGCAATGGAGTTAGCACGAATGAGGGTGTTCCACAGAAAAGCACTGTGGCAATGTGCAGCGGTTTGTTGGAAGAGAAGGAGTGAGGTTGTGGGGTCTCCTCCAAAGGTGGCGTATTGGAGGATAAGGGAGGCACAGAGAGAGACACTGCGGGGGAGGAAGCCATTGAGGAGGGAAAAGGCGTGGACTTGCTTGGTTTGGGAAAGGGTGTGGGAAATGGTGCAGAGTTTGACAAGGTTTTGGTGGGTGTGAGGGTTGGAAGAGGAAGAGGAAGAGAATGAGAGTGAGAGGAAGTGGGTTTTGGTGAGTGTTGTGCAGAGTTTCAAAGGATGTTTCTTGAGAACATGGGAATGTATCATGGGACAAGAGTTAAGGAGATCTGTCTCTGTCTCTCACTCTGTAACAGAGTCTGTTTGCTACTTGAGAAACCAATTGAGTTTGTGGGCACCTACTCTTGTGCTCTTCATCTTATAGAATTAGAATCCCTTTTGCTATTTTTCACTCTTTTATTTTATAGAAAAAAATACTACTTTATAAAATTAAAAAAATTGATTTTCTTTCATACGTTTGAGTTAAGTAAACGGGTGAGCAGTCGGTATAGGTGACATAATAGATGAAATAATAGGTGACGTAATAGCTGATCAAATTTCTAACATCACTATCATACTTGCATTAGTAGAATTTCAAAATTTGAAAATTAATTTGATTATAAATGAAATCTTTTATTTAAAAAGTTATAAAATAAGAATTGGTTTCATTTTGATTTGTTTTTAATTTTAGTTGTGCATATATATAAATTTGCTCAATCTTTTTATTTGATTTTAGTTTTAATTATTTGAATAAATGATTTATATTTATAAGTATTTAATTTTTATTCATTATCAATATACAATTTTTTTTACATAATTATTAAATTATGTATTGTTAAATCATTAAAAAAAATTATAACAATAACTATTTGAAATATCAAACTTTATTATGATATAACAACATAAGATAGTAAGATAGGACAATAATGTAAAAAGTAATGGATTAAATTTAAACTCATAATACAATTATATGTAAGTAAAAGAGATACTTCTCGAATTAGTATATACTACTGTCACGCTTTTGCTGTATGCTTTCCTCTCGTCTACTGATCCACTCTCAATTTTGTTAGGTATTTTCTATTTACATTACTTTTTCAAATTAAAATCTTGCACAAAAATTTTGGGCAACTTTTTATGCAAAACTTACTTCTTTTGTGCAATTTTTATGCAAAACGCACACTTGAAAGTCACTTGTTTAAGAATTAAACTGATTCTCATTATTTAAGAATTAAACTGATTCTCATTCTAAAATTGAATTGATATAAAGGTGATGTGTGATTTTTACCTACACATCTTGGGCGAGTGCAAAGCATTACAAGGGATGTGAAGTAGAGTTACCTACGAAAGTACAAGCCAACAGAAAGAAAGCTGAAGCAGCTTGTCATTCCATAATTTTTCCCATTTTCCTTCAATTTTATTTTCTTATTAATACATGGTACATAATGTAATAACCTAAACTGGGGATACTAAGCGTAACATGCAAAGGAGAAAGAAGTCAAGGATCTATATCATCAAGAACCATGACATTCTTTTAACTAGCTTAACCACGCAATCGTTTCAACAACCACTTTTTTCTTAATCTCTCATCTAATTTCAAAAACATCAATGCCCTCTTCTCATCAAAACATAAATATTCACAGGCTTCAATGATGAGATCATCATCAAAGTCAGGAATATTCTGTACCCTTTCAAACACTTCTTCCAAGCACACTGTCTTGTTACTTTCAGTCAATGCATCAGCTATCCGACCAATATCTGCAGCCATAACACTCATCATTTCTAGCATAACATCACTAGCACGTCTCCTCTTAGATGGTTGTTTTGAATGAGATGATGAAGGCCTTGCCCTTGTCTGTTCAGATGAACCCTGCACTTCGTCACTTGCATTATCATGGCTAATCTCTTCATTTGCTAAAATGGGTGCTGGAGTTTCTGCATGCTCTTCATAGTTAGGAGTAAGATTTATATTAAGCCTCTCGCCATTTTCGGACCAATTTCCACTAGCTTGCTCATTGCCAACAATCATACCTAATTCATTGTAGTTCTCTATATGCTTGGCTTGCAAATGCTTAGCATCTGGATGATTCTGAATAAACACAGACCAATGATGAATCAGGAAGATGTATATACAGTTGATAAATGCAATGGGACAAAGATGCAAAATATGTGGTGGTAGTTGTGGCTGTGGTTGAAAAGCAACTGGAACGAGAAAGAAAAGAATCTGATGCCTACGAAGACAATCTTGGTGTATTTTGGCAGTTAGTATTATGGATCTTCAATTACATTTTAAAGGCATAAGTGAAGAAGACAACCAAGTGGTTGAAGAAAATCACCAGATTAATGGGTTTGTGACCTAATCTTGACATCCAGTAACTGATAGCTAATGTACTACAATAGCAAATAAATATAAAATTAATACGAAGGAAGACTGGATATACCTTGATGTATTCTTTCCATTCTGAGTCAGTTGCAACAACCATCTTACGTCTCTCATCCCACTGAAATCCCCCTTGAGAAAGCATTTCCTTCACAAGGCCATACTGTTTCTTCCATGTTTTCAACCGGTTTTTAATGTTTTCTTTTGTTAAGTTCAGGCCAAATCTCTCATTTAGAACTGTTAGGGCAGTTATATAAGCTGAGGTCTTGAAATTTTTCTCAAGCTTGTTTCCCAACATTACTTGCTTGACCAGCAGCTCTGTTAAGCAACTATCCATCTCATCTGTCCATGTTACATACTTTCCTTTTTCCTTTGCATTGTCAGTTCCATGGTAATTTGTCTCTTGAGCTTCCATAAATTCATCATCTGTAGTCAAACCCATGTTCACACGAGCACCATTCATGGAACTATCTGGTGGATCACTGTGACCAATAATGATGCACAATTCATTGTAGTTTCTGACAACTCGTCCTTTAAGAAGCCGAGCATCAGGATTTATCTGCTCCAGAAAGGTATACTTATATAAGCACCACAATAATATCATTATCCAATAACAAATGCAAAATAGATATTAAAGGTAGGTTCAGATGTACCTTAATATATTCATTCCATACAGAGTCATTTGCAATGACCATCTTTCGCTTCTCATCCCATTCAAAGCCGCTCTGGTCCAGAAGTTCCTTCAGAATATCATACTGTTTCTTCCATGTTTTAAGACGATTTTTAACATGATATTTCATCAAATCAAGCTGAAACTTTTCATTAATAGCCAACACTGCTGCTTCAAATGCAGCAGGTTTTAATTTGTAGTCAAATTTGCTTCTGTTACCTAGTTTAATTTGCTGTACAAGGATTGCACTTAGACAGCTGTCCATTTCATTTGTCCACCTTATATTCTTTCCTTGATCTTTAACATTGCCATCATAGTTAACTGGACAGACACTTACAGCCTCCACAGGCTCATCACAAGGCACAGACTCGTTACAATGCAAAGGCTCATTAAAATGGCCAAAGATAGTGCAGAACTGATCATAGTTCTCAAAAATTCTAGCACGGAAAGTTCTG
Organism: Styphnolobium japonicum; assembly: GCA_023212625.1. Classification (NCBI taxonomy): domain Eukaryota; kingdom Viridiplantae; phylum Streptophyta; class Magnoliopsida; order Fabales; family Fabaceae; genus Styphnolobium; species Styphnolobium japonicum. Next base: position 11,827,080 of record JALBWW010000010.1, read on the forward strand.
GCATCTGGATGTGTCTGACATGATAGAAAAAATAGAATTTAGTAACATGAATTGTATGCAAAATCTAAAATCAGCTTTGAATTGTAAAATAGTGTTGTCCAATACTTATGAATGATATATGGCCTTTCAGACTAAATAAGAATTAATAATTTGACCTATCTGATTCTTCAACCAAATTTAGAATTAAAACTACAGTGTTCAAATATGATACTTGAATACCAAAAAAAATGAAGTCCAAATGTCATGAAGACATAAATTACATTTTTTGGACATCATTTTAAGTGAGATATCCATAATAGATTATAGATCTGTTTATAAGAAAATTACAGCTTCTTTTGATCTATTCTTTTCATTTTTATTAGAGTAAACACCAATTTTAGTCCTCCAAAGATACAAGTGTCATCATTTTGGTCCTCTAATAATTTTTTAAATCAGATTGGTCCTTTTGGAGGACCAATTTGATGTAAAAAATGACATTGAAGGACCAATTTGATGTCAAAAATTGACATTGAGGGACTATTTTAATGTATCTATCATTAAATGACCTATCTGATGACACTTGTATCTTCAAAGGACCAAAATAAGTGTATACTCTTTTTATTAATATCACTTAGAACTGTTAGAAGCAGTAAAGTGCATAAATCACACAGACACACCACAGTAGATTACTGAAATATGGTAAAAGAAAGATAAATCATTCTGAATTCATGTTATGTAACTAGTTTAAATGTGTTTGATTTTTAAAAAACACTGTCAGCCAACACAGGTGATTGAAATGAGGGGACCAACAGTTTGAAACCGCCTCATGCTATATTCTAAAGTCAAACACACTTCAGTCGGCAATGATGAGATGCACCCTCTTAACTGTCTTCATTGACGAGAAATATCAGTTGAAAAAGCAGTTCTCTTGATTTTTATAAACCTATTAATCTTTTTCAAAAAATATTTCTAATGTTGCATTATTAAATCAATTCTCTTTTATCCCATTGTAAACGTATTATGCATGTAATTACTGAATTTGCTTCTTGAATATATTATGCTTTCCTGTACACCAACAAATATTAACACGAGAATTGAGAAGTTCCCTATGCACCTGATGTATATTGTAAATATGTGCACACAATTTTTATTCATAATCAATTTCTCCCAAAATAAATTTATAGTTTGGCCCAAATATGCATGCCAAATAATAGTTAAACTAATCTTGGCTTGATAATTGATAGACCAATAAAACATGTGTATAGGAGAAGAGATAAAAAAGGAAAGAATAGTGGGAAAGAGAGGTTGAAGGCAGTTACAGAGGGAGAGGAAGTTGTGGACAGAATTGTAACTGCTGGGACAGATGGAGAAGAGCAGTTAGAGGAGAGAGGAGAGGGGTGCATAAGAGGGGAGGTTAGAGGAATTGAAAGGCAGGCAGTTATTGGGTTAGAACTTGGGACTGCAGAATGAGATTTCTCTCATCTCAGTAAGGGGGATACTTCCTTAGGGATTTATCTAGTTTCTTTAATTGTAGTTCCATATCTTCAAGGTGGTTATTCCATCATCCATTGTACTTGTTATCTGCTGTTTTCTTCACTGTAATTGTAAGAGGAATTTCTCCTCTGTTTGTCAATTAATATAAGAGTTCACTGTTTCTCTTCCAAATTTGTTTTGGTTCTCTTAATAAAGATATTCATTCATGCAACTGACATTGTTCTTGCTGGTATATAAATCTTGCTTGCATTGACATATTCAAGTTCACAGAACGGGCACAGCAAAGAAAACAAGGATAGAGTTAAAAACTATGCAAAATGTATCACATCCTTCAACATTTACAGGGCAGCAAGATAGAATAAGTTTAATGCAAGGAAGGTGCATTCAACCAAATATCATGTGCAGTGAATTCTATATCTACAAAAACTTGCGGAGAAGTCAGAGTAATTCAATCCAACATATAAAAATATCAACAGCTTAATGCAGTCATCGCATCAACTCCTTCAAAATTTGAATTAATGACAAATGACAATCATCCAACACAATCATTTTGCATTGCATCACATTACAGTTCAGCAGAAGGGATTAAATTTTGAAGTCTGCATGAATTCTCACAGTAAAACCCAATTGATAATGAAAATTTCCGGGCATTTGAGTCTACTGTAACAACCGAATGTCCTGCAGACTTTTTTTTAACTTGGTCACAGCATCTCCCTTCTTTACATAGATCTTGCACCAAGTATCAGGCTTTTCTTTGAGCAGCCAGCCGCTCTCCTAGAAGTGAAACTTGGCAATACATCACCAGTGACAACTTTTAAATGCTTATTCATTATAATTTATGAAAGTATTCTTAATTATTACAGTTTTAACATAGGACAGATTCATATGCACATCTATGGTGGCTACCTAGAGGGATTTACAATCATTAACTTAAACCTGTGTGTTCTGCATTTAAAGAAACACATTTATTGATTGAGTTTAGGTGAAGACTCTGCAGTTTGAAAGAGAATATGATTCATGGCCAAAAATAAATAAATGAAATAAATTGGTTGTTGGAAATTTCAGGGCATAAAAACATCATGTTTTAGAGTTTAATTTGTTGGGCCATTTGAGGACTAACAAATTAGAAAGTTTGAGGGATTTATGCTTATTGCAAATAAGGAGAAAGAGAGGTCTGAAGGACTCCCTCCAAAGCAGTCAATAGTAAAGATGTGGAGAGAGAGAAGGAGAAATAAGCAGCATAAGAAAAATTTTAAAAATATATATATGCAATTAAAATATATATGTATGCCTGTACATTTGACAAACTTATCATGAGACAAATAGGATTCTTGGAACTTGCCAAAAAACAGATTTCCAAGACTATAAGTATTTTAGAAACTTAAATTTAAACCCTTTCCTATGTTGCATTGCATCAGATTCCTTACAAACTTTAAGTAAAATATTTTGGCCTTCAGTCTTACATGTCACTGCACAAAGTATAGATATACATACACATGGGCACACAAATATGTTCAATTATATAGGGTTTTATCTTTGATTTCTTATACCTGGGAACCACTAGCTTTTTTACAACAAACTAAACAAAGAATCACTTTATTGTAACATTTTTACAATGATTTTATTCATTCCAGTGCAAGTGCAACACTTGTAGTATGCAAACAATGAAGTCAAGAAAAACATTAGAAAAATTTGCATTGCATCCCAGCCACAAATCCCCCCAAAACACCAAAATAGACCCTGTTAGAATATCTCAGAATATTTTCAAGGTATTTTAGCATATTTTTAGAATACCTTAGAAGATTTTTATAATATATTGTGGAATCAACTAGTCCTCTAATTGAGGAAGCAATCTTAGGAGTTGTTTCCTAATTTCATTATGTTTCCTGATTTGTTTCTTTTTTTAATTAGGGTTAGGAATCTTATTGTCTTAAATGGACTTGGGCTTGTATTACTAGTACTACATTAGTACTTGACCTAATTATTAGTATAAATACAGGATAGTGCTTTGTGTTTTACAATACGTCAAATCGAACCAATCTCATATTATTCATTAGTATTTCTTCACTCTCTTTATTCCTTCCCTACATAAACCCTATAATTTCAACATGGTATCAGAGCGGTACCATCCTCCGTGACCTAGTCCCGTCACTATTCTGCTGCTGAGTTCCCTAAAATCTAGAATTCCTCTCTGATTATGTCTCTGTCCCGTATCTCTCTTATTTCTCATTGGTCATGCATCAATTCTAATATATAAAGAAGAAAACATATTATTCATTGGCATTCTTATCAACTTCTATACAAGAGAAGTTTACCATAGCATCTCCCCTCCCCAACTTCTTTTGTTTGACAAAACAACATCTCTCATGATTTGACAAAATAGCAGCCTGATAAAATCAACTTTAAGCTGAACATTGATCTTTCATGATTTGGAAAAGTCTAAAGAACAATCATCCCTAAAATCTTTGAACTTCCAAGCCATAATGTTTCTTTATTTTCTATCATATCAGCCTCAACAGTACTATATGACATACCAAAATCTCACCAAATGCTTCCTCTGGAGAGGAATCACCTGTCTCTAAAATAGGTCTCTACAGAAAAAAGATTATTAATTACTACGTCTACAGTTACATATGCAACAAAAATAAATAATTTCTAACAATTCCTTAATAATTATTTGAGCATTTTTTGTCCATTACCATCCAAGCAAAAGCTTTCTAAATTAAATGTTCATAGCAATAGAAGTGATGTCCAGGGCTAGCACACATTAATTTTGAATTTAAGGATGTTAAAATTTAAACTCATAACAAAGAACTAGGTAGCTGTAAATTGACAAGGTAGACCAGTGAAATTTTCCTTTATATAAAATATTGATATTTGATACTGTAGTTCATTTTTGCTTTTAAGTGATATTTATTACATATCCTTTTCTTCATGCACTATTTTTCCTAAAGATTTATAAAGATGCATAAACAGGTTGTGATAACTGATAACCTGGAGCAAAAGGGATGTCAAGTAAAAGATGAACTTTGCCATTTAACTACAAAATGTATGCAATCAACTTGTCACCCAATCAAATAAAAAGACAATTACTATGTCATGCAACAATTGAATTAAGGAAAAACATAATGGTATCCGTCTTCAGACAAAGACACCCTGTTTTTCCTTGAATACTTCATCTAACCAGCTTTTAACTCAATTGCCTGAAAACCTTCTAAATAATAGTAAGAAGCAATTTCATATGCATCGTATAAATATTTCATGATATGAAAATGGCTTCTAAGCAAGACAGCAAAGTGGGTTCAAGAAGATACTCATGCATCCCAAATGTCATCCAGAATTAATTTATTTATGAGGATGGTGGATGATGACTTTTAAAAAGAAAATTTCATTTTTGCTTCAGCAGAAATTTTTTCTCTGCCACAAAGAAAAAAAAGGGAATAAAATCATTCAAATGATTTTTTGTTTGGTTAGAAGATATCTAAAAAAGATAATGATTGCTATCTAATAGACCTATAAGTGACAACATACCTGGATGTAGTCATTCCATGTAGAATCATTTGCAACAATCATTTTCCTTGTTTCATCCCACTTAAACCCAGCATGAGACAGAAGTTCCTTTAATAGTTCATACTGTTTCTTCCAAGTTTTAAGACGATTTTTAATGTTGTCTTTTGTTAGATGAGGCACAAATTTTGCATTCAAGGCTGAAACAGCTGTCTCATATGCTTCTGTCTGCAAAACCTTATCTACTTTATGCCCTTTCCTCACTTGGTCTACAAGAATCTTGCCAAGCCAATGGTCCATTTCCTCTGTCCACCTCAGGTTTTTGGTCTGGTTTCCATCAGTTTGTATTTCAGACACAATGGCAAGATCTAGATCCCTCTTATCAACTGTCAAGTCTACATTAATTTGTGTAACATTGTCATAGCAGCTTGCCATTGCTTGATCATTTCCAAGGATAATACATAATTCATCATAATTTTCAATGAACTTTGCTCGGAAAATCCTGGCATCAGGGTGTGCCTGCAGGTAACATAAGAATATCAGACAACCAACATAAAACTGCAAACTGATGGAGTGCATACTGTATCACAGGTAACAAGATTACCCTGATGTAGTCATTCCACACAGAATTATCCGCAATAACCATCTTTTGTGCCTCATTCCACACAAATCCCCTATGAGCAAGGAGTTCCTTCAAAACCCCAAACTGCTTCCTCCATGTCTTCAGTCGATTTTTTATGTGTTCTTTTGTCAAATCCATACCAAACTTTTCATTCAATGCTTTCAGTGAAGCTGCAAATGCCGCAGGCTTCAAGATGTTATCTACTTTGTTCCCCTTTTTCACTTGCTCAGCAAGTACCTTGGTGAGGCAATTGTCCATTTCACTTGTCCAGACCATGTATTTTACTTTCTCTTTGGCATTAGAACTACGAGTCTGGTATACTTTTGGATGCATCCCTGAAAATCCATATAATATGCTATGATACTTTTGCTTCTTGTGCATCATGATGAACAAACATAACAAGGGTAACACTGGATTTTGTGTTAGGAAAAAAAAGGGCATTGGAATAGGGATTAAATTCAGTCTTATCAATAAATAGTGATCAATCAACTCAGAAGGGAAGGCAACTTGGTATATGAAAATCCTACTCCATCAGGGTTGTGAAAAGGCCAGTGAAGCAGAAATACACTAAATCCTAAAAAGTTGTGCCAGTTGCTGAAGTTTAGTAATTGTTCTGTCTTTAGCAGGAAATAAATGGAAATTTCTCAAAATCACTTTAGATATAGTTTTTTTTTTTTGGTAGGAGAAAGTATAAACTAATAATATCCGTGGACCATATGGATCTGATGTTATGAAACTATACAAATACAGAAAATTGAACAACTATCAACTTTCAGATGTTATATACGAGCAATTCAAGCTAAAAGTACTGCAGATACTTCCAAAGGCATCAACAGTTTATCATTTTATAGAGAAAAAAATTGCTGTAATGATGATATGCATCCTTATCACAACAAAGTATGCTTATGCACGGATTTCTCTTTTTTCTTTTTTCAGATTCAGAATTTTTTAACTTATCATTCATCACTAAGTACTACCTATCACAAAAATAAAATATGATTGACATACATCTTGAACTTTTCATTCATCATTAGATTCATTACATCTTAACTTTACTATCTACAAAAGTACAATATGATTGACATTTATGTTGATACTTGATAATGTTCACTAGGTGACTTTCACAGCTGAAACACAAGAGCAACACATTTGAATTGCTTGATAATATGAAACAATCCAATGTTCTTCGAGTAAAGTTTAAAATTAATGTTAACATAACTCTAAGTGAAGCTGTCAATCATAAAGCTGTAGCACATAAATTTTAAAGGGAGTTTTGCAGTCATTTTAACTATCCTTGTTTATTTTGCTGACAATTAGATCTCATCTCATTAAGAATCATAACATGTCAGAGAACCAATCATTGCAAAACACAACATTTCAAATAAATGGGTCCAAGTCCAACCATGTAAAAGTAAAACAGGTGTTGCACACACATAGAACAAAACACAACAGCATGTAAATCCCAAATAAGATTAAAACATAAGAGAAAACATTAAAGAAGACACAAAAATGGGTACCAAGACCAGAGTACTGTATCAAAAACCCAAAAAAAGAAAAAAAAAACCCACTCTAAGTTCAGGCTAAAAAAGACCACTTTCATAACTCCAAGAACTGCATCCCAAAGAAAAAAAAAAAAAAAGACCCAAATGTGAATTGTGCAGAAACCCAATTTGGAGACATTCTCGTAGTCACTACAGTATCAATTGCTGCATCCTAATCGAATTTAAAAATTTTCCGAAATTAAGCAAATTTAGAAGAAATTCTGAAAAAAAAAAAAGAAATTCAGAAGAAGAAGAAGAAAAATGATGACCTGACATGGTGAAAGAGGGTTCTCCGGTGGCTATGCCCCACGGCGGAGCCACTTTTCGCTGGTGAACCGGAATCAAGATACGTCTTCGTTTTGATGCAAAAATTGAAAAAGAAAACAGATACCATTGGGTAGCAAAGTTTTAAAGGAGCAATTTTTAATTTTTATTTCAATGCATATCTTAATCTTACATTGCTTTTTTTTTCTTTTTAGATTAAATTTAATGCACATTTGGAAATAAATTACTGTTAAATTAAATAAAAAAGACATGAACATTTAATATATTGATAATTTAAAAAATATTTAATATTTTTTTTCTTAATAATTATCATTTTAAGGAGGATTTAGATCTTTTCATAAAAGATTTTTTTTCTTATTTTACCTAGTTGATAATATTTTATTAAATGTACCAAATTGGAGATAAAAAGAGAAAGCAAAACATTTGAGTATTTACAAACATATATGTCAATAAATTTTATAAAATAGAAAGAAAAAAAAAAGAAACAAATGGAAAAAAAAAAGGAACTACTACCACTCGAAAAGTAAAAAGTAATAGAAATAGGCAAAAGAGAAATACCGATTTCTTGTTTAATAATTGGGAGCAAACAACACAGATTAAAAAAAATAAAACAAAGGATAATCTATAAAGAATGGAGAAATTATGATTTGAAAGTAAACGAAATACTATAATGCTGTGTACGGAATGATTTAAAACTAGAGTTGATTTTATTTTATTTTGTTTGAAATAAGTTGATTTTATTTATATTGATTTTATTTTATTTTATTTAAAAATTAATTTTTATGTTTATAATTTATTATAAAATTAATTTTAATTGATTTAAAAATTAATTATTATTTTTAAAATATAATAAAGAAGAATTCAATTTTTTTATTTTAAAAACTAATTAAAAAAATTATCAATTTAAATAATTAAAAAAAATAACTCAAATCTAACTATATCTTAGCGAATTTCTACAAGCACATAATTAAAGTTATAAAAATTAAATTATTTCTATTGTATTCAAATTTATTAAAACTAGAATTGATTTAATTTGATTTGAATTAATTTCTATCTTTAAATTTCATTATAAAAAATGTAAGATTTGAATTTATTTACAAATAAATTTCCATATTTAGAATACCTAAGAGATGATTTGAATTTATTTTATTTTAATAAATTTACTTTATTACCATAAATTAGAATAGATAAAATAAATTAATTAATATAGATAAATGGTCAAATTAAATAATTATACTAAAATAAATCTAATCTAATCAAATATGACAGGATTTCTACATGTATACAATAAAAATTAAAAGAATTTAAAAAATAAATCAATTATTATTTTATAACTTTCTAAACAAAAAAAATATTAAATTAAATTAATTTTAATTTTTTGTATATCCCAAACATACTCTCCCTATTTTACAACTTTTCAAAGAAAGGATTTAATTCATGAATCAAGTAAATTCTCAAACTCACACAAAGATAGTGTGAGAAGGAATGTAAAAAAATGAAAATTTATTTTATTTGTAAATTAACTATTATATTTGGAATGTTGAAAAATAAGAAATGATTTGATTTTTAAAATTTCTTGAATTTTAATGGTTTAAATTTATAAATTCTGTCAAATTTGGTGTGATTTATTATTATTTGATTTGATTTTAAATATAATTATTTAGATTGAATATTTTACCTTTATTAATTTTTTGATTTGTTACAATATCATTCACAATGATATAAAAATAAAAAAAAAGTAAAATAATAAAGATTGTGTTTGGAATATAAAAAAAATAGAATTTTATTTTATTTGTAAATAACATCTTGTTTTTCAAATATTAAAAAATAAGAAATGATTTGATTTCAAAATCTCATTAATTTTAATTGTTTAGATTTACAAATCCTATCAAATATGAAAAGATTTGTTAAGATTTGATTTGATTTTAAATTTAATTATTTAAATTAATTATTTTATCCTTACTAACTTTTTAATTTTACAATGATAAAAAAATAAAAAAATAAAAAAAAATTAAATCAACTCCTTTTTTTAATAAGTTCTAAATATATAATTTGATTTTTAAATCAATGCAATTCAATTTCATTTTTAATTGATTCTAAATATAGACACAATTAAAACAAATCATTTTTTTAATGAATTCCAAATAAAAAGGATTAATTTCCAAATCAATTCAAATTTATTTTTTTATAATGAGTTTGAAGCATATAATTTAATTTTAAAATCAAATTAATTCAATTTAATTCAAATAAATTTAATTCAAATAAATTTAATTCTATTTTTAATTGATTTTAAACACAATTTTAATCATAAACAGTATACTGCATAGGAGAAGATAAATGGACATGTAATGCCAATTAGACATGAAGGTTGTAAAATTGATCGAATTGAAGAATAGGAGTTATAAAGAAAGGAATACTACCCAGGAGAAATAGGGTTTAGGATTTAACTCATCCTTGGCAGAGTCAATGTTTTCATCTTTTTATTGATTAGAAAATTTTCAGCAAAATTAAAAGCTTCTCCATCATTTGGTGTGGCTTCTCTCCCATATATCAATTTGAATTAGGCTCTCACTCTTGTTTTGTATATGGTAAAAGAAATCACAGTTTTGAAGACTCTAATTTTTCTTTACTTAAAAACGTTTAATAGCTTTTGTTTAGTTTTTCTGCCAACGCAAACGAACGATAATTGGAAGTATTTTTTTTTTCCCACTTCAAATGAATATGGGTTGGGAAACGTGTTTATTTGGTTTTATTAATAAAAGCTGCTTGACGGTTTAAAGTCAAACTTTTAAATATGAGGCTTTTTATGGAATTTTGTTATTTTAATGTTTTTTAATAAAAAAAATATTTTTACTTTTTGACACAAATAGGAAAAAAAAATATTGTGAGTTTAAGTGTTCTTAAAAATAAGAATGAAAAAAACTAAAATCAATCACATGTTAAATAAAAGAAGATGATCATAGTACTTGGACACACAACTTGTATGAGAGAAAAAAAATCTTTACAATATCAACTCTTTTAATTATTTTAATTTGACAAAGAAATTTTTTTTTACTATTTAACTAAATATCATTCTTTATTGCTAGTAACAATTAAAAAAATAAAAGAAAAACAAGACTAAAAAATTCTTAGTTGAATGAGAAAAAAAAATTGAACTTTACTTTGTTAAAAAGATGATAAATAAAAAAAGGTAGTAGGTGAATTTATTAAGGGTCTATTTAAAATAAATAAAATAAGGAGAAAAATAAGAATTATGATAAAGTGATTAGGATACTTTGACTAATTGATATGAATAGGAGAAAATAAGATTTATTATAGCATTGACTTAAGAAATTTAGCAGCCTTAATTTATTATCAATAAAAAAATTTATATAAATTGTAAATATAATATTATTAAATTATGAAGCTTAAAATTTTGAGAGTCTCAAGTAAAAGTTTTATTTGTCTTATGCTTGAACCGACACTAAACAACAATAAGTACTTGCAATGTACTTTGATAATCATTGGATGAAATTATTAAAACAGTATTTAAAATTAATATAAGTTATTTTGAGTTTATTTTCATAAGTTAAGAAATTAAAACTTATAAAAATAATTATTTTCTAAAAGTTAATAAAAATTTAAGAGGTAGTTGTTTTTATAATAATTTTTTGACTAAATACTTATTTTGGTATTCTAAAGATATAATTGTCATCAGTTAGGTTCTTTAATGATAAATACATTAAAATGGTCATTCAATATTAATTTTTGACATTAAATTAATTTTTTAATATCATTTTTTGACATCAAATTAGTCATTTAATATCACTTTTTATATTAAATGAGTCATTTTGAAGAACCGATTTAATGTAAAAAAATTATTAAAAGATTAAACTGATATCACTTATATTTTTAACAAATCAAAATAAGTGTTTACTATAAAATTTATTTAACAAACCTAATTTAAATAATAGTTTTTTTAAGCTATTTATCTAAACGAAATGGATCGTATTATTTAGAAAATAAATTAAATATTTATTTTAATTCTTCGATAAGATATAAGTGACATTAATTTAATTTTTTAGTAATTATGTAATATTAAATTAGTCTTTTTAAATGATTATTTTATATCATTAAAAAAATAATTTAATATAAAAAATATATTAAATAATTAATTTAATATCAAAAATTAATATTAAAAAATTAATTTTATGTCATTAATTATTAAAAAACTAACTTAGAGAAAATATACTTTATTTTATAATATTTGGTTATACTTTTTTAGGGACGTGATATTAGGAATAGCAGAGCCGTCTCTGGCCATCACCCACCCTCCATTAGAGCCCAAGTCAACAGGCTCTGTCACTGTGGGCTGTGCTGATTCCTGAAAGAGGTTAAGCTGCAGTGCTCAACGCAACGGTAACTGCTAACTGCTCTTTCTTTTTCTTTTTTATTTTTCCTTTGCTTTGTTATTTTGAGGTTTTTGTTGGTTTAAGACTTTAAGTTTTGCAATTTTTTTAAGGTTTTTCTCATTCAGATATTGTTCTGTAGAATTTTAGTGTTAATTAAATTCCAAGCTGTGTTAAGTTCAATTATGATTTCGGGTACCTGAATTTATACTGATGATTATGGGGGCTATAATTTGAACAATGTTTTGAGGTTTATTTCCAAAATAAAATAAAATTAGAAGGAAACCCCACCAATTTTGGACCAGATTCTAATTTTCACAGTAATTAAATCTTCCACTTTGGATCCTTCTGGAGTTGTGTTTCGATCTTGGTTGCTCCTTTTTTTACATTTTTTCTTTTGGGTCTGCTTCTTTCCTCTTTCACTGTGTTATGCAGTGAAAACTCAAATGAAGCTGCATATGCTTGCTATTTATCTTAATTCCCAAGATGATTTTTCTTTCATGATAATAGCTGTTCATATTTTTTCATGTATTATTTCTTATGTTGTTAATAAAAGCTTTTGTTTTGGTTGAATCCTATGTAGATTTTCAACTGATGATGCTTTGTTTTTTTTTTTTTCTTTCTTTCTTGAAGAATCACATGTTAATTACTCTGTTCTGCTCAAATATTGTTTGTTAAATTATTATCTGATGTTTCTTCTATTTAAAACGTGGGGTTTGAATATGTTGCAATTTAAGGAGTGATTGGGTTTTATATTTGTGCTGGAAAGGTCACAAGGGTGAACCATCATGTCCTTTGTCACTGTTCAATAGAAACTTGATTGAACTGCTTAAATGGATGAATTGATCTTCCTGTTATGAAAATTTGTGGTGAACCATGAAAATTGGATCTGCCATTTGTGGATGTGTGCAGAACATAGAATACATTTTGTGCAGAAGCTTGTTTTCATTTCAGAATTCAGATCAGATGTAGTAAATGATGTGTAGTTAAACAAAGGTAACTTAAATTATCATCTAAAATGTGGGTGAAATTTCCCGAGGCAATTGATGAATGACAGTACTTAGTGAATGGAGTACCTTCGTGAATTCTCCAATTGAAATGTTATCAGTTTGACTTGACATTTTCAAGTTGATGAATCATGAAATGCTGAACAGCAAGTTAAGTCCGAAAGCTGCCCTTCCCAATATTGAAGGGCTTAATCATCTTTGTGATATGACTTGACCCTTATGTTTTATTTTGCTTTTTTGTATTCTATAGGGCATTTGACGTTGACATTATAACTTGATATTGCATAAGCTTCATCATGTCTTTGCAACTATGAGAGGCTGTCATCAATTTGAAGAATGGACCACTAGACTCGCCTACTTTAATTTTTGAGGGAAGAAAAAGCTCAAATAATAGTGGATCTTTGTTCCATCAGCATATTATCTGAACTTCTGGTAGAAAATGGCTGCTGAAGATGATAAAAATCTTGTTGAAATCTTGGAAAACACAATAGACGTTGCCAAATATATGAATTATGTCAGTGCTCCACAAGCTGGTGCTATAGCTACATTTTCAGGCACAACACGTGACACTTTCGAAGGCAAAACAGTCTTGGAGTTGAGATACGAGGCTTATGTACCAATGGCTATACGGTGTATCAAGTCTGTCTGTTCATCTGCTAGAGCATCCTGGAATCTACATTCCATTGCTGCTGCTCATCGTCTAGGCACAGTACCTGTAGGAGAAACAAGTATCTTCATTGCAGTCTCGGCTGTCCACAGAGCTGATGCACTAGAGGCTTGTAGATTTCTGATAGATGAGATAAAAGCAACAGTTCCTATTTGGAAAAAGGAGGTTTATTCAAATGGAGAGGTTTGGAAGGAGAACTGTGAGTTCCTGGAGAGGAGGTCGGAGCTTGGTAACAAGGATGTAGATTGCTGTGGGAAAAAGACAGAAATTAAGGAGCACAAGAAAAAGCTCTGCTGTGGGACTAAGGTTCGGGTTAATGATGAAGGTAACTGCCAGGACTAATGTCAACGTTGGGGATCAAAGATATTTGCAGCAGGAATTTTTGTTTTGTTTAATGATGAATGTTTCCCTCATCCCCCTGCCCTCCTTTCTCCAATCTCTTAATAAGACTGTATTTAAACTTTCTAGGCAATAAGCCTGCCCATCTCTTGAGATATAATATAATGTTATCAATCTTGTTACTTTAGTTCTCTCAATGCGAGGTAGACATCAATTCCCATCACCATCAGAAAAGTTGTGAATTTGTAAGAGAGTGACGGGGGAAGGTTGAGGGAGAGAAAATTAGAGAGAATATGGTATACATGTGTTTTGGAATGTGTTTATGTGGGTGTGAAATTGAGTGGGGGTTGGGAAGCACAAGGAGACATACCATAGTGAGGATCTAGCCTCTAGTAGGCGGTAGAGAGAATATCAGCCATAGGGAACTGTTGGGTAGGACAGCTTTAAGAAGCTTAAGACTATGAACCCATAGGCTTCCTGAGCGAAATAGTAAGTAGCAACTTTCCAATGGAGGTTTTGAATGTCTACTAAAAATGAAGGGGATGAAGGCTTAAGCTTGTTTTGGAAAGTAGTGATTGAGAGAGAGGTTAGCCTTTTGGTGAATGAAAGAGATGGTGGAATGAAGTATTTTGGTGGAGGTGCACTCTGTCAATATTCTGTTTTGGAAATGAGTTTCAAGGAGTATTTATAGGGGATTTTGAAGGTAAAGCTCCATGGGTAAACCTTGCACATTGTCCCATGTAGTCAACAATATCGGATGAGCATTTAATGCATGGTTAAGTCCTAAGCATGCGCTCAGGTACTGGGGCGCTCTGGTACCTGGGTGTCTTGATAGAGTTGGTAGTGGTATGTCAAAAGGAGTTTGGGTGAGGAGGAAGATGCTACTTTCAATTTTTAAGACAAAGTGAGCCAAGGATAGAAAGTCTAAGGCTACTTGTACCTGATCCCCAATGGAGACTCCTTACCAAGGTGCTAAAGCTTTGATGAAGTTGTCCCTAACTTAGAAGCCTACCAAACCACTAAAAGCATAGTTCCTGGAGGAAGTGTGGCTTCCCGGTAGAGGGCACAAGGTGGTGTCCTTCACCAAATGCACTCAAGAGCAACCGTTGGGGCGCCCTAGTAGCGTTATATCCTTGTCAAAATGGAATGTTAAACCAACATGCAAGGATTTGGCTGCGTTATCTCATTCTGCCCAGTTTAGTTTTATTGTGAATGACAGCAAGAATTTAGTAAGTACAGAGGTCGAAGAAACAATAATGTCAATGCATACAAGTAGGATGAAAGCAGGACAGGAGTTAGTAAAAATGTTCAACAATACTTATCGAATAGAACCAGTCTGATGAATTAAGGCTACGTTTCCATATTGATACTTCCGGGGGCGGAAAACTGATATTTCCCATACAAATTGATTTTTTGTTTTTTAAGCTTTGTTATTCATTTTGTTTAGTTTTTTTTTATTGGGATTTTATTCATTTTCTGAACCTGATTGTGAAATTATGTTGCTTATATCAAAGCAAACCCCACAAAAAGGGATGATGATAAAGATAGTTACACAACTTTTCACATTCAACACATCAGATCGAACTCTGCTATTCAGAAATAATGATCTCAAACTGTGCTTGAGGCACAAGCAATTTTCTAGCAATATCAAACCGTTATACAGAAATAATGATCTCAATCTGTGCTTGAGGTACAAGCAATTTTCTAGCAATAGCCATTATCCAAATTCAAACTTTCGTCTCACTTTAAAAGAACTTACAGCCAGCCCCCTTTATCAGAAAAGAAAAACAGCAGCTAATAGATCATGAAAGCAATGATCTCCCTAACCAACACATCATCCGATCGGTGTTATAACTCATAAAAGCTAATCATTATAAGGTGGTAGTAAATACTATCATCATCCAAACAAATTCCTAGACTTGAATCTGTTCATGAAGACTCTGCTGAGAAATTTTTTGCTGGACAAAGAAGAGCAACGACACTGCGATCTGGGCTACAGAATTTCCTGTAAATTGCCCTAAGCTTACTTTCAGAAGCTGTAGAATGAAAGTTAACCATGAGTTTGGAACAATCCCTGCAGCATAAACAAAGGTCACTTCATTGTCATGCCGAACACACTAGTTGCATATGCAAATAGCTGACAGTGTAAACACGAGTTGCATATGCAAATAGCAATTTGCTGACAGTGTAAGGAATAAAATATTACCTCAGTTGTTCCTCAGAGTAGCCTGTGTAGTGCTTCAAAGTCTCTGTCCAGAAAGGGCTCCTTTCAAGTGTACATCGTGCGGCATACACAGCAGAAGCAGCAATCACAGATGGGCAGTACGAAATTACAGTAGGATAGTGCATCAGACTAAGCTCAGCGAGGAAAAACACCATATCCTCCATCTACATTGACAGAAACTTCAGCTATTAACTAGGATTCTACACTGCACTAGTCGCACTATGGCACTTAAAAATCTTACAACCAGCTATAAGAATATTACCTCTTTATCATATGGAGTAGAGGCTTTGATATACCGGACAAGGAAGACATATGGTGTGGGAACGGTTAAATACCATTCAAGCTTTCTCAAGATTGTTTTCTCCATGACCAGAACCTGTTCTCTAACACAGGCATTGTCTGATATGCATACAAAGTCATTAACCTGCATATTTGAAAAAGCCATATCATAATTTGGCACAGTTAGAGGAAATTTGGTAATTAAAGAATCAAAGCCCAGATTCATAAAAGCATCGAAGAAAAAGAATTCTACCTCTGGTGCCCATATCTCTTCATATTTGCAGGCTATCAGCATTGAGCTGATGCCAACCAACTGAAGTTCCTTCCTAGGTACAGCCCTCCTGGAAAGGAATCGATCTACAATATTTATGGTCAGATAAAGAGTTTCTGGCATGAGCTCGAATTTACGATGCACTTCTATCAACCAGTCGACAAGGATTGATCTCATCTTAGCATTTATATCTGGTTGTGAATCCATGTAATCATGTACACGTCCATCATCCTGTGTCATCAAAGTCAAATGTATATTAGAGAGAAAGAGAGACAAGGAGGGAAAGAGGAAGAAAGGGAGATTAATAAAGAACAAAGCATAGAACATTACTTCAGTGAGTTTGTAGAACTTGTAGATGTCATCAAGGTACTCAACTGCTGCCAATTCATTGTCAATGTCAGTTGCATCAATGTCCACTACTAAATCCTTTTGCTTATAAGCGAATCCAGAAGCAGCCTGAGGTTGATTAATTTTGTTAGACCACAATGACATACCAGTAAAAAGGGCATCAATACTCAAACCACATTCCAAAAGTAAGGGGGAAAAAAGAAGAAAAGAAAGGAATTGCCTTGCTTCGAGCTGTGAGGATTGAACTGAAGGTCTTGACATCTTTCCTGATGGACCTTTCTATTGTCTTTATTCCTTTACCAGCTTGCTTCTCCTTTTCTTCCTCGGAGTCTTCATCAGAGCTGATTACAATAACTTCGGATTCTGGTGGCTTCTTCTGAGCAGCAATAAAATTACCTACACTAATCCCATTTGCAGCTACTGCGCCATTCACAAGTTCAGTGCTTGACTTCTGGAAAATAATCTGTCAAATAATTAGCAAGACAGTCATTTTGAGAACCCAATCAAGGAAAGAATAAAAATATCATTCCTTTGAAAATTAGAGATGAAAAAGGGATCTGGGTTGCACCTTATTCTCCTCTGCTGCTGCTTGCCCATTAGCCAGTAATTGAGCACAAGAGTTCCTGTAATAGAAAAAAAAAATAGATTTAGAAAAAGGAAAGAGAGAAAAAAAAAAGAGGCTAGAAAGAGAAATATGAGGAAAAAACTAAGAGCACCTTGTGGTACGCTTAGACACAATAGCACCGGGGTACTCTGCTTGCTTAGCCACAAGATTACCAATATCCTGGAGTACCCTTCTATTTCTTCCTTCTGCTGCTACATTCTTTTGCTTGTTCTCACCTAACAACAAAGTTGTTTCAGAAAGATTTGTAACAGAAAGCACAGCAGAAAAGATGGACCAGACAAATTGATCAGAAATTAGCAACTACAAATGCAAGGAAAGGTAACTGCTACAATCTCAACAAATTTGAAAATCTTGCATGCTAATAAAGTAGAAACTGCAAAGGTTCTACTTTCAAGGGAGTGAAATGGGGGATAAATATCGAAAGAAACAAATACAAATTGGGTATGGATTCAAATATTCAACAAAACGAAAGGAAAAAGAAAAACAGAAATTGAAGTTGATTCAAGTTTCATCAAATCAAACAATCACCATTGGCACCATGAAATAAAAAACCCAGAAGCAGATTGAGTCAAATTCATCAAACTTGACTAAATGAATCTATACTTTTTCTTTTTTGAGTAATTAGTACTCAATAGATATAAGTGTAACGCCATCCAATAATAAATACATTAAAATATCATTTCATATTAATTTTTGACATCAAATTAGGTTTCAATGTCATTTTTTAATATCAAATCAATTTGATATTAAAAATTAACATGATTATTTTGATGTATTTATTATTAGAGACTAAACTAATGACACTTTGTATTTTTTAGTACCATACTCATTTTTTCAAAAAAATCCCTCAGTTTCATGATTCATCAAATAATGACCCTTGGCACCATGAAATCAAAAACCCATAAGCCGATTGAGATAAATAATCCCAAATTCACCAAAATTAAATGAATCAACACATCTTGCCAAAATCCCTCAGTTTCAGAGTCAAAAAAACAAAACCCATAATCCAGAAGAGACCCCAGAAAAGCATACCAAATGAAAGAAGAAACAAAAACGAGACAAGGGTTTATAAGCATAGAAAAAGAGCACAATACCTCTGTGTACTTGTTCCAGCGGAGCAGCAGCTCTAGAAGCCATATGTGGCTCTTGTTCTAGAAAACCCCTGAAGATGATACGATGATCACACACAATCTCTCTCTCTCTCTCTCTCTCTCTCTCTCTCTCTCTCTGTGTCTTTGTCTGTTTCTGTGTTTCTTTGATTCCTACGAACACTGAAAATTCTATGGTCTGAAAAGTACAGTGTTTCAGACTATGAGGAATCTTCGGAAATGTTTATAAGAGGGGGAGAGTGCAAGCGACGCCAACTCCAACGGTCGATTCTTTGTCCAATCCTCACCGTTGGATGTGTGGCCCATCCAACGGCTACAAATATTTTGCTTATTTCCTTACTTGCTCTTTTTTTTTCTTTTTTTTATTTGTATTTTTATTCTTTTCTTTGAAATTGTGAGTTGTACTAATTATAAATATGTTAAAAATTAGATATTAATTTTGATTCAATGTACACTATCACCTAATTGTGTTTTACCACATATTAAAAGTGTTTGATGATGATAATAACTATTTATGAAGTTAAATACTTTTAATAATATATAACAAGACATGATTTGATGATAAGAAATGTTTTTGCATACAAGTTGTGTACGCTATGCTAATAAATAACTGACATATCATCATTTTAAATATAAAATAATTATGTAAAATTGAAATTTATGTAATAATGTAATGTAAATGATGATGTGTCAGTTGTTTACTAGTTTAGTGTATACAACTTGTGTAAAATAAATGTACACAAAAGATTCTCATGATGATAATGTAAAAAAAATATTACAATTATTATTTTAATTTGATTCTTATACTATAAATAAGAATGTGCTATCTTAATATCTATTTGTCACGACAAAATACAAATTGATGACATTATAACACCAGCTAAGGAAGAATTTTAAATGCATTTGTAAATACGAGAACTTGTTTAAAAACAAATTTTGAATGCATTTGTAAATACGAGAACTTGTTTAAAAACAGAAAAGTGTGAAGAACAAATAAAAAAAAAGTGTAAGTTATAGGGATAACAAATATTTTAACCAAACGTTAAGTTTCTCAAATAGATTAACATTTAATTAATTTCTAATGTTTATGATGAATAATTTAATAGATGCAATAACTATTTTTATAATATTTTTTGGAAAGGGTTGTTGCTTTTTTATATCTATGTATATTTTAATTAATAATAACACATAAAAAAAAAATCGTTCATGATATTTTTATAAGAAAGATTAATTTTTTTATCTTCATTAAAAATAATTTTATAATTAAATATTTAAATTATAAAGTCTAAATATATAACTAAGAATATTATCAGAAACAAGAGAAGTTTGACTTTAATATAAAATTTACCTAATCAAAGGTATTTAAGATAATCGATTTTTTGACCCCACTATGATTGGTCTAGAGACTATTTACCATTTTGTCATAATTTTTAAATTAATTACTAATATAGATTTAATTTTTATTTATTGTCAGTGTAAAATTTCTTTACACTGTCATCTAATCAAATGTTATCAAATTATTAAAATAATTAGACTTTCTAAGTAATTATTATGATAGTCAACTTTTATTACTAATTTAATAATATATAATTAAATAATAGTATAAATTTTTTTTACATTTACAGTGAATAAAAATTAAATTCTACTGCTCACGTTAAATTCAAGTTTAAGTTGCCTGAGGCATTGATGTCCCATACATTGGAGGCTCCAACCACGTGGCCACCTCATAGTCTAGCAATAAAAAGCTTACACAGTTGTATTGTTTTCTTTTCTAGGACAGTACACAGTTGTGTTTTAGGATAAGTGGCAATGGTTGCAATTTACCACTGTCTTTTCATGTTCGACTAAGGTTTACGATCACGTGTAACATTTATTTAAGTGAACTTTGAAGTAATCTATGACTATACACAGTTGTTATGATATTCTAATGAATTTGATACTTAAGATGAGTTGTTAATTATTTATTGACGGTTGGTTTCATAATAAATATTAAAAAATATATTAAATATAAATAATAACTAATGAATGTTTGACAACTCAACTTTATTTATTGATTGTCGGTTTTACAATAAATGTTAAAAAGTCTATTAAATAGTTAAAAAATCTATTAAATATAAATAACAACTAATGAATGTTTGACAATTCAACTTGAATATCGATACCATTAAAAAAAAGATGGGTACAATCCCCATTAGCTTCCTAAACCAGGAAGATTTAGCAAATTAAATCATATAATTGATTGCTTGCTATGTCAGTAGTGTTCGTTTTTTAGGAACTGATTTGTTGTTGGAAATTCAATTAAGAACACGACTTTGACTTTTGGAAGAATACGTGGGCTAAAATTGGGTCAATAATAGTTTTTTTTTTTTCATTTTCAAAATGTATTGGATAATTTTCATTATAATTTGGCATATGGGATGTTTGGCTTTTTTACATATTTGGTGCACATGGGAAACAAAATTTCTACTATAGTATAGGTTGTAAAATAATTTCTATTAGGGGGGAGCTCCGACTTGCACGTAGTCGTATTGCACAGGCAACGACTTAGGGTATTTAAGTATAAGTCGTGCCCAACACATACGACTTAGGGGTAACGATATTTTTTATTTATTTATTTAATAGAAGTCGTAGCTACCAGCTACGACTTAGGGTTATGTTAGTTTTTTTAAAAAAATTTAATTGAAGTCGTAGCTATCAGCTACGACTTAGGATTCAGATATTTTTTTTATTTTTTTTAATTGAAGTCATAGTTACTAGCTAAGATTTCGGATTGAGATTTTTTTTTATTTTTTTAATTGAAGTCGTAGATGCTAGATACGACTTAAGGTTAGGGTTTTGGAAGTCGTTGTCTGTAAGTACGACTTATTTTTTTTTTATATAAAATAATACCCTAAGTCGTTGTTTTCAAGTATGACTTACTATAAATCGATCTTTATATATCCTCCCCCAGCATCTCCCTTACACATTGGTTTCATGTTTTTCCTCGTTATTCTGATAATTTCATCTGTTCCTTCAACATTTCTTCCTTTTACCACGTCCTCCAACATTTCTTCCTTTTACCACATAGGAGAAGCCAATTCTTATATTATCCAAATCAATTTCCTTCAATAACGCCATGATTTTTTTTCTCAATATACTTTTGCTAGAGCAATTCGGGGCTATGCTACATCGGGGAGTACCCAAAACTCCTTGGACGATATTACATGGGCCTGTGATAAGATGATGAGTGCCTTGGATGAGATTCGCCCACCAATTTATTCATCAACATTTCAAGAGGCTGCTTCTACTCAACACTTCATAGTACCTGAGCAGGAGCCTCAAAGACAAAGACGACATGAACAGTCTCGCCCGAGGGTTGATGATCATGACCAAGCACAACCAACTCATTCTCAAGCACATCATAGTGACTATGATCCCCACTTTTCCTCTGCCTCCCACGATTATCCGTCATCTTCCCATCATGCTCCTTCAACATCTCAGTACGTGGGATCACCAACATCGATGTTTGCTGCCCACCCTAGTACTCCAGTCTCAGCATTCACTACTGGACCAATGGATGCTTATTATCATCCTACTATGCCATCACAGGACCACGAGCAGATTGACAATGAAGATGATGATGACAATGAAGATGAGGAGGATGATCAAAAGGCTACACCATTACAAACGAAAGTCAGAACAAGAGGTGGCGTGAGAACATGAGGGCAGGGAGTTCAACCAGAACGAACCAGAAAAGCCTCTGGTTGTGGTACACATGAACCACCACCACAATAGTATATGTATGCCAATATCCTTGTACATATTATTTTCACTCAAATCCATTGGTGGTGAGGGGAAGAGAGAACTAATTTGCATGTTTCTTATAATTAATATAATTTGTTAACTTTGAAATGGTATGCTTCTACCATATCTAATCTCTATGTTTATAATTTCATTACTTCATCGCCAATGCTGCTATTCATAGGTAAGTTGATAATAAACTACTATTGAAAAATAAACCCTGACCTAAGTCGTAGTTAACAACTATGACTTATAATTAAATTAAAATAAAAACAAAACCCTAACCCTAAGTCATAGCTAGTAGCTATGACTTCAATTAAAAAAAAAATCATAACCCTAAGTCGTAGCTGGCATCTACGACTTCAATTAAAAAATTTTTAAAAAATTAACCTAACCCTAAGTTGTAGTTGGTAGTTACGACTTCTATTAAAAAATTAAATAAATAATATCGTTACCTCTAAGTCGTATGTGTTAGGCACAACATATTCTTAAATACCCTAAGTTGTGCCTGTGTAATACGACTTCATGCAAGTCGGAGCTCCTCCCTACCACTCACTGTTCATTCTACACCATAATGGGAATTATTTTACAACCTATACTATACTGAGAATTTTGTTTCCTATGTGCACCATCTATGTAAAAAAGCCGGGATGTTTGAATGATAAGAAAACATTATTTTCCTTTCTTTTTCTAATTTTCTTTGGGGGTGTTGGAGCTAAAGAATTTATGATAACCGTACCCACTTTGTCAGGTTTTGTTTGCTGTTCCGCAATGTCCGTCAACTATCATAGTGTAGTTGCAGTTTCTTCTAATAATGGTAGCTAGTTACCATTTTTTTCAAGCTACTTGCATATGACATGGAAAGAACGTAAAAATATTGAAAATAGGAAGCTCGTTTCTCTTGGTGGGAAGGTGAGAACTATTTGTTGATGCTCTATTTTCTACTTCATGTGCCAATGCAAATAGTTACTAGGATGCTCAGGAAACATATTGCTTAATGTGTTTTGTTTGCCCTTATGTAGCCCCCCAATTAGAATCAGAGATTACCTTTAGTGTGGCAGAACCAATGAAGAAACAAAAGAAGAGAGAGCAGAAAATGCTCCAAGAGGTAATTAATTTCTGTCACTGCCTATTTTTCTTTGTTAAAGTTATTGTGACATTATCTTTCACAGGAATAATTAGTAAAAAATTCCATGGATAAGGCCCTCCCTCCCCCAATCTATTGGAAGTGAAGGTATATGACCCAATAAGTTCATTTCTTATATGTGACTCTCACTAACCTTATTATACCTATCTGTATCACTTGTGGCTTTTAGTGTTTCATTCTTGGACAATTTGGGGGAAAGCTTGGTCGTAGAAGTAGAAGATCAATGGGGAAGAACAAGCATGAGGACTGGGGTCTGAAGTCAGGTGAAGGTCGTTTTAGAAATGGCATACTCGATGTGAGGCATTTGTTAAATTCAGCACCATCTAGAAATTATAACACTGGAACCAATGTGTCCAATAGAGGGAAAAAGAAAGGAGGTAAGATGAAACGAGGTAAAAAGGGTGCTGGTAAGAAGCACCATTGAGTACATATCGTGGAAAAAGTTTTTGCAGGATAATTAAAGAGTAGTTATTCGCTCACATTGGAGTTCAATTTGCCAACTAGATCACACCTCATGATTTTGTCAATGTGTATGATGGTTTAACATGTCAGACCTTTATAAATCTAGTATGACTCTTATAAGTTTTAACTGTCATCCCATGTAAACATACATACAGGTGACAAGTCAATTTTTGAAGCCATTTCTGGTGTTTTACTGTTGCTCTCTCTCTTTCTCTCCTCTTTTCTTCTTTTTTCCTTGTTATGAATTGTCCTTGTCGATGGGTTATGGCTCTGAACCATTAAATGTCAATTCTGCCCCTAAACAGTTAATTAATGGAGTTGAAACAAAATTGATAAATGACAAGAAAGCATAAGGGCTGTTGGTCCAATTAAGAAAGCATCATGATAAATAGAGGTGAAACAAAATTCAGGGTTTGTGCTTAGAAGTGTAACTTGGATTCTAAATTTCAGGTGCTTGCTATATCGACGGGCTCTGTCTACAATGTTATGCATCACCTTGCACAACCATGATCAAGTGATTTTCATCATCACTTCTATGTTTTATATACAGAGTCTGGAAAGGAATAATGCATGTTATTAACTCTATCACCTACCAGCCTAGAAGAATTTATACCTTATCATCTCATTAACTTCTCAATCAAAGACTACATGCCAAGGCTTACAGAATATGAGCTTTACTTTATGCGCTATCTAAATTACAAAAATAAGCTCTCATCTCTTTGCATTGTCGTCCATAATCTCTTCCCATCGACATTAAACCCAAGATCATCAATTTCCTTTGCATAGATTATTAAACTTGAGGGGTGTTAGGTACCAAAGTTATGAAACAGTATCACAAAATTAAAATAGAATTGAAAAAATAAGAATTGACATACAAATTTAACGTGGAAAACTCTTAAACAAATCAAAGGAAAAATCATAAGCAAGAGTAAAATATTTTCACTACGAGGAAAATATTATAACTATTTCTTTAGATATAAGGAGAGAACAATGACATACTCACTAGAGTTAGGAGACTACAATTCTCTCTAAATAAATAGGAGAAAATTCTAGAAGGAAAAACTCTTAGGAAAAATTATATGTTTTTCTCTTTGAAATTGAATACAATAACTGAATGAAGAATGTTCTATTTATAGAAGGACGGACCTGCCCTCACTGTTCTCCACTAAAAAGGAAGAAGAAAATTTTCTTCTTCCTCTTACATGCACCACAGAAAAGGAGAGAAATTTACTCTCCACCATTTAATGCTCCTTATCTCCACCGAATGAAATGAAATTTTTCTTCTCTCATTTCTCTTCCTTCAGCAGCAATTGTTGACTTTAACAAAAGCCACAAACAATGACTTTACGTTTTCAACAAGGGATTTGTCTAGGAAAGTGAATGATCCTTCTTAGCTACCAATCCTTAGCATGATTTTGGTCTATAACTCCATCCTCTATAGAGAGATTGTTTGTAGGGTTCTCAAACATTTACTAGTATTAAGGCACATTTGTGAATCCTTATCTCTATTTATTTTCAGTCTATTCGTCATTCTTTCCCTCCCTATTTTTAGATGGAAATCTCACTTATATTATTTGATAAGCAATTGTGATAACAACTAATGGTATATTTTTAAATAAAAATGTCCTCCTTCAATTGAAACTAAGACAATGGTGGTGAAGAAGGTGCAAAGACACACCATATTCTCTCATTGTAACAACAACAAATCTACAATAGCAAGAACAATATGAAATTAATATATAATTCGTCAAAATCGGACAAACGAGTCAAAAGTTATTGCTTACATAAATTTTTACAACAAAAACTCGAAACCTTTAATTAACCCTAATCCTAAACTCAAACCAACCCTAAAACCCTTAATTAAACATAAACCCAAGACCTAAACTAAAAAAAAAAGTTGAGAAGTCAATTTGGGAGAAACCGACTTCTCAACATGTGTGAATAAAAAATGAATTAACATGTTGAGAAGTCAGTTTCTCCCAAAACGACATCTCTAACTGAAAGAATATAATTCTGTGTCGATTTCATTAGCATAATTGTGGTTATATACAACCATTACAAGAAAGATCCTAGGCTATAATTAAGGAAACTAATTATACACAAGATCACTAACGTTATGACTAGATACAAAATATATTTACATATATTCTAACACACCCCCGCAGTCGAAGCGGGAGGTTGTCGTATGCTGAGACTGTCCCAAAAATCCTCAAATAGAACCAAGGGAAGGCCCTATGTAAAAATATCTGCAATCTAATAACGTGACAGGACATGTAAGAGTCGAACTTCCCCATGAGCAACCTTTTCGCGAACAAAGTGAATATCCATCTCGATATGTTTAGTGCGCTGATGTTGAATAGGATTTCTAGAGAGATATATCGCACTAACATTGTCACAATACACCAAGGTAGCTTTCCGAATAGGACAATGAAGCTCTAGAAGAAGGTTTTGTAACCAACAAGACTCATAAACCACATTGGCAACGCCTCGATATTCCGCCTCTGCACTAGATCGTGACAAAGTAGCTTGCCGTTTGGCGGACCAAGAAATTAAATTATCACCAAGAAACACACAATAACAAGATGTAGAGTGACTGGTATCCGGACACCCACCCCAATCAGCATCTGTATAAGAAAGGAGAGTGAATATGGAAGTATGCAGTAGAGATCATTGAATGGGCCGGCATGTCATCTTGTAAGCCATCTCCTACTCCGGTTGACACTAAACCGAAGCTCAGTGCTAATTCCAGCACCCCATATGCAGATCCATCTCATTATCGAAGCCTTGCCAGGGCTCTTCAGTATCTCACTTTCACGAGACCCGATATTGCTTATGCTGTGCAATAGGTGTGTTTATTCATGCATGACTCGAGGGAAGCACACATGCACGCTTTCTAATTATACACAAGATCACTAACGTTATGACTAGATACAAAATATATTTACATATATTCTAACACTAACGTTAATTGTTTTTTTTTTTTAAATCATGTTAACATAAAAGAACATATTTTGGTACATAATTTTGCAACTAGAGTAAAACAATAAAAAAAAGGACTTATTAACTATTTTAATATAAAAAAGCAAATTGTTTTTTTTAAAAGTGAATACACCCAGAATATTATGATAAAAAGCTTAAAATAGAATAGTGAAATTGGCCTGTTTAAAAATTGAAAAGTAAAAAAAAAAAGAGAATATATGGAGGGAAGCCATGCCTTCCGTTTCCCTCTGTTTCTCCTAAACAAGCCATTGTTGTCATTGAGTGAAGTCTCACAAAAGGGTGTCCCTGTTTGCCACGGATGAACAAGAATTCCAACGCCCATTATAATAATTTTGTCGGTAACTATAGCCGGTAGTATTCATTTGATTTTTATTTGTCTTTGTATCTAATAGAATTATGGTTTCAAATTATGGATTTTTTATAAGTGAACAATGATTGATAAAGTCCATGTACTACTAAATAATTGTTGAATCACTACGAACAAAGTGCTGAACAAGAAGAGATCATGATGCCTTGTTTTGAGGGGTAGGCCTATTTTCACCCCTAAAATTATATTTGACTTCTCCAAATATTATCAATGGTCACTGCATGTAACGATTGTGTGTACGAGTATTCTGCCTTTTTTTTCCCTTAATGTTGCAAATTACAATACAATGTTGTCTCTGTTTCAAAAAAAGAATAAAGAGTAACTTTATTTTTTATTATGTTGTATACAGTTTAATTAGTTTCTCTTTCTTCCAACTAAAATGCACATTATTATCCTCCTATGCCTTGTTATATATTATATATGCCACTAAAGAGAAATGAAATACCACGTATTTTTCTTATATATTCCTACACATCCCGATAGCACTAAAATTTCAACCATTGAAAGACCTCATTTTCATCTTCCCATCTTAAAATAAAATAAAAACAAGTATTTAAGAATGCTAAATCTCATGCATAAACAAAACTAAATCATTGCTTTTCATTCAACTTGCATGGTTCTCAAACATTTAAATTCAAAGTATTATAAAAGTTCACTTAGGCCACTTTGGATTAATTTGATTTTAAAATGCAAAAAACAGTTTCTGAATAAAGTCAATAGGAATATCTTACTGGTGAAGGCAAAGGATAATGGAAGTATCAATAGGAATATCTTACTGCAAAAGGGAAAGGATAATGGAAGCAATCCATTGCAATGTTTGGAACCATTAGCTTGAAAAGCAAAACAATGCTATATAGTTTAATAAATGTGCAAAACAAAAAACCAGTGCATTCAGTAAGCATAAGACCAATGGCAAACTTCTTTTCCCCATGTGAACTTTCTATGCAGAATTAATCTTTGAAGCAGACGAGCATCTCATGAAGGGCTCCAATATATCATCATCACTATATAGATGATACCTGAAACAAAAATTAAGCCAAGAAAGAAATTGTTCAGGATGTATTATATGTATGTCAACGATGATTGTAAATAACAAAGAATCATATGGGTCTTAGCGAGTATGCTTCTAATACATAGCGATATTGGAAGCAAGAGATATGAAGGCAGCTACAGGATACAACCAAAATGGCTGCTAGTCTATTCTTCCACGTACAAGTAAAAGCCAGAAAGCCAGGAACATAAATTCATATATCCTCACAGCAACAAGCATATCATAAAAAGCATACCACCAACCACAAAAAAAAAAACATGCCATCAACAAGAATGGTTACACACAAAGGAAAATGAGCAGAACTTTTTGTTTGTTTGATGATAAAATAATAATTTCATTAAGACGAAGAGAAGAGTAGTACAAAGGTAAAGGAGGATAGTATCTTCCTTTATAGAAAAAGAAAACATAAAGGAAAAGGTTAGAGAAAACAACAATGTATCAAAGCTGACCAATCTCTCAGCATATCTGTTAGGGAAACCCCCTAAAAAAAACTATGAGCTTTACACCAAGTGGAAGCCAGAAGTTTGATCTTATCCCAAATGTGTTGCTTTGTCATGAATCCATTCTTAAAGACACGAGCATTACGCTCTAACCAAATGCACCAAATCATACTAAAGATTGCACATTGCCATTAGGATTTAGCTTCTTTAGTTCTACCAAAACCATTAAAGCTAGTAATCAAAAACTGGTCCATGGACTTTGGGCACACCCAACATTCATCGAAGATGCTGAACAAAGAGTTCCACAAAGTAGTAGCAGCAAAACAACATAAGAAAATATGTGAATCCGATTCTAAACAAACACCACACATAGCACACACGGACAAAAGGACTCGATCAATCAGCCCAAAAGGGATTCCAATTCACTAAATTCCCTGTCATTTAGATTACGGAAAAAAATGGAAATTCTACATGTTAATGAGCAGAAATTTTACTACTCAGGACAACAACTCTTGCCTCTTGCACATTAAAGCAGCATCAGACATGTTATATAAATAGCTCCAGAACACAAACATAAGATTTTGATTGAGCTCTCATGGAGCCTTTCTTGTATGAAAATATTCTGTTATTCAACAACATGAAATGAGTGTGCAAGCAAAACAACAATGATATTAAGTAAGACATCATTACATATAAATGTAATGGCACTAGTAGAATTAACTATTAGAACAACATAACAGAAAGTAACCGATCGCCACTTATTTACATAGATAAACATGATTTCAATTCCTATTCCTATTCTAGAAAAAACTAAGCCCTTGTGACAATAGAACGATTGATTTATTTGATTGACCACAGTGAAGAAAAAGAACCTAGTATCCCACAACCTACTGCGTGTCCAAAAGGTGTTTGAAGTCAATTTAACAGCAATGGATATTAAAATCCAAAATTAGGTAGTAGTGATCTTTCTTAATAAAGGTAAATATCTTGATGCTTCAGTGATGCTTAATACTACCAGAAAGAAGTATTATATCTCATTAACAAATAACCCATTACTTCATAACAAAGGCAAGAAAACAACAATCAATATAGAAATAAAATGAATAACTTTAACACAATATTAGGACATAAGCCCTTCCCCATAAAGAGTAAAAGAAAAACTTCCTTAAACATAATTAATAATATATTATTAGTTAGGAAAGTGAGACTTATGACATCAATGATACCCTTCAAGTACAATAAGTTAACACATTATTGCTAGAAGACACTCAAACATTAACAAATATTTTAAGAAAGGAAAAAGAACTGTCTCATTTCTCTACACTAACAGGAATAAGCTTCTCTTCTCTATCACAATCACCTGGACTCACTCCCATAACTTTTGCTGAGTTGAGCTGAATACATCAAGAATTCAGAAATCTAATTAGTCAGATAATAATGACTTGGCCATAATAAAATCACAATGGGTAAACAATACATTATTTTTGTTATAGATTTGACATATGAGTTATGATGTCTCAGGATCTAAAACCACCATGATAAAAAGATTATTAGGTTTTGACAGATTAATATCATCATAGCCTTACAGTCTGACACTGAATGTTCTTCTAGACTCTAAGATAGCTTCTTGTTTTCTTTTCTCTGTATCTGGACATTTGTCCCTTTGATAAGTTACTCATTTGCTAGCTAATTAATTGATATATCCACTATAATGATCATTAATACTAAGGCCTACTGTATACAGAGGTTCCCTTATAAGTAGAAATTATAACCAATACCTTGAGCACTGAATATCAAATAGGCTAATTTGGCCAATCAGAGTACACATACCTCTCAATATTTTATACCCTCTAGTTCTTTAGCATGAAAACATAAATTATGAATAAGATGATAATCTCTTCAGTGGGTGCGATGCAAAACCCTATTTTTCACAAAAGCACAAATAATGGATTTTCTAAGTGCTTCAACCTTTATTTTTTAAAGTTCATTCAAACTCACTAAAATATAAGAAAAATATTTTTATATATTTCAAAAAAATCTCTTTTATAAACAAATAAAAACACATCCAAACAAGCACTTAGTTAAACAAACACTTTGGTTGCCTTCTCTACCCGTGGTTGTGCATGAGCAGATTGTGAAACTTTCTGAGCAGACTTAAATGAAGTATTGCATTTCATGTGAATTCCCTCATATTCTATCCTTTTCATATCACCCCCAAGTTTATAATGACCAATGTAAGTATTTTCCTTATCAATCTCAACACACAAACGTGCCTATCTCCCTATGAACTGCATATCCACTTTCAGAGTCTTCCCTATCATATCACCCACTCTTTGTAAAAACCTCTCATCATAGTACTTGATGGCCAAACCGAGTACCTTCGCCCATGTCAAAAACTTATCAACAAATGGCGAGTAAGGATCAAAGTCAGGTCACCATAGCATGATGAAGAGGTAGTGATCAAAGACTAGCCATGGCCTACGAGTTAGCATTGTGTCATAGTCATCCTGTGAAGTGAAACTGACCAAGATGAAGTCGTTGCACATTTCAATCACTGTGATGTCACCATTGTTGGACTAGTGTTGTTCCAGCTTTTTCTTCAAGGTGTTGTGGCTTATTCTTTTGTCCTTATGCTTCAAAATCAGGGATTTGTACCATGGCATGCACAATCTCCCCCTTTCCTCTTCATAAGCGAAGACAATTAGGCACCCTTCTCCATCTATAGTTACGGTGCTCATCATCTTTTTCCTTTACTCATTGCTGTTTCTGTTTATGTGATATTTTACCTAATAGGTTAGTCTCTTTTATACGGTTTATATGGGCAAGGGAAGGGATGGTGTAGATTCCCTTATTTTGTTTGGATGTTTAAGTAAAAAAATGATATGAAATCTTTTTTTCTTGTTTAGGAATTAAAATTAAAGTAAGGATTTAATTTTAATCCACTATCAGTTTAAAGTTTCTTTATATTATCATCCAATCATATACTGGCACATCATTAAAAGTGTTAGACTTTTGAGGTAGTTGTTATAAGAGTTTAATTTCTATCCACTGTTAGTGTAAACTTTACATTGTCATCCAATCACGTGTTCCCAAATCAGTAAAAGAGTTGACTATCACAACAACTACTTAAAAAGTCTAACTATTTTAATGATTTGGCAACACATGATTGAATGAAAGTGTAAAGAAACTTACAGTGGATAAAAATTAAATCCTTGTTATAATAGTCAAACTTTTTTAATGAATTGACAATATATGATTGAGTGACAGTGTAAAGATATTTTACACTAACAGTGAATCAAAATCAAACTCTTAAAGTAAAAGGAAAGGATAAATTTTATAATTAAATTTTCAATATCTATGTCTATATCTATTACTATGACTAAAGGAGAACTCCCGCTTAAACTAAAAGCAGATTTCATTTCCCGCTCAAGTACCTTGCTGCTTCATTTATCTTGGTCATCAAGTCCCACGTGTTATTTTAAATTTTTTTTTATTACCTCTCATTTATAGTCATACGTGTACTCCATAATGTGTTGTCAAAATGTATCAGGTAGCCTCTTTAATACGTCTCTTTACTTTCTTTTCCCCATAACATCACCTCTTCTTTAAATCAGAGTCTCTCCGTATTCTCTCTTAGAAGTTTTCCTCGCACGCGTGCTTTAAGTTTTGTTCTTTCTCTTGTGTATTCTCTTTCCCGATGAGGAACTCATCAATTGTCATCTTGGAAATGTAGTCTATGCTATCAATTTTTAAATTAGTAGTAGATTTTGTGCTCTATAAATATGTTATTGTGTACAGTCGATTGAAAATTTCAACTGATTTAGGTGAGAAATATTTGTTTCTGCTTTGAAGAAGATTTTACAATTTGTTCTCAGAGGTAAGCTTCTTTCCTGTTCTGCTGTTATTTCGTTTCTGTTCATGTCATATTAGTTTGAATTTGACCATGCTTGTAGATTTGTGGTTTATTATCCTTTTTCCTATTTTCTCGCCTGATTGAAGACCAGGTTAGTCTCTATAATTTGATTTTAATTTTGAAATCTTGAAAATCATTCTCAGTTGTTGTTATTATCTATAGTTATTCTTTATTTCTAGGGTTTATTTTTCATTTTTGTTGTGATATATTTAAGATTAAGTTTAAGATGCTTGGAGGAGTTGGTTATGTAGTTTAGGGTTTATGTAGCCTGCTCACAGTTGATGATTAATGTAGGTTGTCTAATTTTATAACTCTATAAATTGTTCGTAGTATGTACTATAACATGGATATCGTATTTGTTCTTTTAGTGAGTAGTTGATTGTTCTGGTTATGTACTATAATATATTAATATATATATATATCGTTTATGTTGTTTTACTAAGGAGTTGATTGATCTGGGTTTTCATATCTTAAAATTTGTTAGTTATTTGTTCTTGGAGGTTTTTGTTCTGTGATTATTGTAGGTTAAAGGTTCTTTTAATTGTTATATAATGCATGTCTTTTTGTGATTAGGATGGTTGGCAAGATTGATAATGTCTCTGATATATCTCCTTTAAGACAAAATTGGAGAATTAAAGTTAGGGTCATAAGGTTATGGACAACTCCAGGTTTTAATCTGCCTGACGAAGTTAACAGCATTGAAATGGTTTTTCTAGATGAGCAGGTTGTGTTTTTGTATTGATTGATTTATTTATTTTTTCTTTTGAATAAATTTATGTGTAATTGTTTTTTTATTTCTTAATGCTATCTAGGGAGGGAGAATTCATGCCACTGTTAAGAGATCATTTGTACAAAAGTTCATTTCTATTAAAGAAGGCAGGGTTTACGAGATTAGCCAGTTTGGAGTTGTACAAAATAGTGGTTCTTACAGGACTACTAAGCATCCATTTAAAATTTATTTCCAATATTCAACATCTGTCCGTGAAAAGCATGATGCATCCCTGATATCTACTTATGGCTTCATCTTTACTGATTTTGAAGATATTATTGATCGAGTTGCTGATGATAATTATTTAGTTGGTACTATTTACTTATTTATACATTCCTTTAAATAACGTGAATCTAATGTAATTTTCTGTTATCGAATAATATTGATTTATATCTTTAAACAGATGTTATAGGAAAGTTGGATGGATATCATGAGATTGAAGATTTTAACAAGGATGGAAAGTCAACAAAGAAGATTATCATTTATCTTCAAGATTTAGAGTAACGTCGTTTTATTGTCTAATATTTCTTTTCCTTTATTTTCTTACTCAAGTGTTTTCTAAATATATATACCTAATAATTGACTCAGTAATCATAAACTGAGCTGTACATTATGGGGAGATTATGCTGAGAAGGTTGCATCTTATTTGGCTGAGAAAAATGAAGGTCCTGCTATCTTAATCATTCAATGGTGTAAAATCAAGGATTATAATGGTAAAGCCATGCTAATCGTCTATAATTGTACAATTTGCACTTCATTTCTACTGCTTATGTATGTCTTCCCTACTGTTATAGGAAATTTGGGACCTCGTAAGTTGTCAAACGCCCTTTATGCAAGTAGATTGCTTATTAATTGTGATGAGACTGATGCAATGGACTTCAAGAACAAGTAATAGTTTTTAAAGATGTTAAATCATAATATAGTTTCTATAAAGTCTTATGTTTAATTTTGAAATAAATAATATTTAATCCTAACTTTTTATTTGTAGACTTACTGAGGGTAATGCTCCTGTTCTTAGTCAATTGTCTAGTCAGTCCATATTTTCCCTTAATGATAATTTTACCAACAATTCACTGTGGAAATCGTTGAATGAACTCAAATCTACTAAAGAGGTGATGCTAGAGTTGTTGATTTTCATTTCATTTACATTTTTCTATTTGAATTATTCTGTTCACCTTGATTATACATTCCAGGCCTGCATTTGTGTTTGTCTGTGTACTGTTTTGAGCTTGGACACGAGGCATGGTTGGTACTATAATGCCTGCAAGAAGTGCGTTAAGAAAGTTGTTCCCGATGGAAGTGGTTATTACTGTGAGAAGTGTGACAAGATAGTCTCTTCAACTCAATTATGGTAAAAGTCTTATTATTTAATTATAATAAAGTTTACTATATTATTTATTTAATAGTTTTTTAAATATTTAATAATTATGTTTGTTTATTATGTGCAGTTTCAAAGTTCATGTTAACGTTGTTGATGATGATGGGGGTAGTGCTTATTTTGTAATGTTTAATAATGTTGTTTTGAGCTTCATTCAAAGGACTGCTGCAGATCTACGAGATGAAGTGGTAGCTGTAAGTAAAAAAAAATCAATTTTAAAGTCCAACTTCTCTTTTATTCTAATATGTTTTTTCTTTATTCACTCATGGGGAGGTGATGTCAATGAATTCCCAGAAAAGCTAAATGATTTTCTCGGCAAGAAGTTGTTGTTTAAAGTGCAAGTTAAGAAAAATGACAATTCATCGGATCCTTCTTATACTGTTTTGAAGATTAGTAGTGATGATGATCTGATGACATCATTTTCTGCTGGAGATTCTCTAACACCGGTATCATTATATTACTTTATTCAATAATCTTGTCATAATTTAATTTTATATGATTTATATAATATTTTTATATATGACTATGATATTGTTTTTTTAGATTGGGAAGGCCAATTCAGTCACTTCCAAATTCACCAATGTTGACAGTAAGCTTAATGTGTGTGAGAAGGTTATTTGAATTGTTTAAGTATGACTGTTAATGTTTAATTTCTCCCGTGCATTATTCATTAACGATATGTTATTCTCTTTCAGGAATCTTTTTCTGATGCAGGAGATAATGGAACTAATATAAGTTTTAATAAAAGTATCACACCTGCAAAGAGAACCAATGGTGAAGGCCCATCTGAATCTGGTGAATGTTTGGAGAGTACTCCTGAATTAGCAACTCAGCAATCGTCATCTAAGTTGAAGAAGATTATCAAAGTGGAGAAGGAGTAATTTGCAGGAGATTCTAAATGTTGCAATGAGATGTTTTTTATATGAACTTTGTCATATTTTGGAATTTCAGTACTGTATTTTGGTTTTAATTATGTAATGGTTATATTTCCCTTTTGAACGTGCTATAACTAGGAGCTTATTAATGTCGTCTAGAGCATGATATGGATTACATATTTAGTTGTGTTTTGGTAAATATTGGTTGTTGGAATTGTTATTTAGTTCATCAATTTTTTATTTAGTTGTAAATATTAATATTATATAACCTTATAAATAACTATATGGATATAGTTACTATAGTTATCTGTATTATATTTTTACTATTAATTAAATTAATCATTTTATGTATTAAAAATAAGTTATTCATCTTTAGTATTATATGTATTGAAATATGTAGAAATACTATTTTAAATATTGGATAATAAAATAATATATTATAACATGATCTTGAATTGGTGAAGTAGAACAAAACTGTCAAACGGCCTAAATCATATGCTATTTTAATAAGATTATGGATTGTTGTTAGTATAGATTATTATAATATTTGTTTAATATATAGCTATATATAAGATACTTTCATTATTACATCTGTTGATCTTCTGCTAAAATATAGGGTTAGTTTTTTGTTAAAGTTTTGAACATTACATGATCTCTTATATAAAAGATGATATAAATCAACCAAAAAAAATATGATATAATATTATAATAGAAATTATACAATTAATTTCTGTTATGAAGTTTATTTTATACCTCAAATATTGGATAATAAAATAATATATTAGTAGATGATCTTGAATTGGTGATGCAGAACAAAAGTGTCAAACGGCCTAAATCATATGCTATTTTTATAAGATTTTAGATTGTTGTTAGTATAGATTATTATAATTTTTGTTAATATGTCCAGAATAAATATATATCTATATATAAGATAGTTTCATTATTACATCTATTGATTTTCTGCCAATATATAGGATTAGATGTTGGATAAAATTTTGAACATCGTATGATTATTTATATAAAAGATGATATAATATTTTTATAGAAATTAGACAATTAGTTTCATTTATGAAGTTTATTTTATACTTCAAAGATGTAGCTTATAAGAAATTTACAGATGTTAAATTTTCCTGATAACGATAATATTTGTAATTAGTACTATAAATTCTAAAAGTAATATATAACAAATAAAAAAATTCTATATCATAACTTAAGATATAATTTCCAAAAAATTATAAATGCATTTGTTTTAAATGTTTATGTTTTTACTACTATTAAATGAAGGATTCAAATCGACTTTACCTTTCGTTACACTGCAACTCTTCTAATCCGGCGTACCATTTCCCAAAAGTTTTTCAACCTTCTTGGTTCCTCCCCACTTTCATTTAATGTTGTACCTGTTCATATCCGGCGGTTCTTTTCCAAAACAATGTCTTTTCAATATTTTCTCTATATATCAGTTAAGTTGGCTTGTATTTAGATCTTCCCTTTCTTATCTTACTTATATAATATCCGATGGTCGATTTACTTCATATTTTGTTCATGTTCTTCCAAGGTTCATTGTTACTGCAACTGTGAGGAGAGATTTGCGGTTTTCATCTATTCTTCGTATATCTTCTTCTTCTATTTGATAAGTTCGAGGTATGTGTTTTGTAGTTAACTATATATTGCGTTACTAACTTGATTACTCCTTTCCTCATGAAATTAGTTTCTAATGTTCTTATTTGTTGAAGTTTTGTGTGTATATAATTACATTTTAATGATGTTCGTAATTTTCTGTTATTAATTTTTAATATTTGATTGTTGTAATCCTTCTTCCTTTTTTTATTTCGCGTGGAGTTTAAAGTTTGTATGGTATAATCTATGGTTCGTTTGTTTCTGATGGTATCTTTATTTGAATTTTCTGATGGATTAATAATTTATTTATTTTATAGAATAGTTTTTAAATCAGTTTTTCATAGTTTATGATCTTTCTGGAATGTATGTCCTTTTAAGCATTACTCCATTAGTGTCTAATTTTTGTGTTTCTAATTCGACTACTCCCTACCCCATGAAATTAGTGTTTAATGTTCTCATCTATAGAAGTTTTGTTTGTATATACTAAATTAACACGACATACATATGATGATACTGTTAGTATACATTATAGTTGGAGACTTATACTAACATTTAAGACTACCTTAAGACAATGTTCATCTTGATGATTTATAATTGTATGTATTTCATACTTCTTGTCATAGTTTCAATTAAGTTTGCATTCTATGTTTTGTTCAAATATTATAAGACGATAATTTTTGTTGTTGATATTGTTTGGTTAACAGATGATTGTTTTCATTATATCAATTTTTGTTAGATAAATATCCTAAGTTAGTTCTTAAAACATGATTTTATCCTTCTTTCAATATTTGTACTTTATTTCATTAAATTTATTTTGTTTTGAATCACTTGATTCTTTATTTATATATGTAACTGTTATTTTATAATAATTTTATTGTTCATGTCCTATGCTTTATTTAGTTTTGAGGGTAGCTATTTTTAATTGTTTCTTATTACCTTTGCTGATAGTTTATATTCTGTACCACTGTTTATGAATTAGATCTTTTCTTTTATTGATATGTTTGAGAGGGGCTGTGCATCCGGTGGAGCTGGTAGCAGACATTTATATGTTACTGCTTGTCCTCACTGTTGCCTCAAGTGGAATTGCAGCACTTTTGATGCCAGGTGGTAGAACTGCTCATTCCAGATTTGCTATTCCTCTAATTGTTGATGAAGATTCTACTTGCAATATTAGGCAAGGTAGCGATTTGGCTGAGTTGTTAATTAAAGCTAAGCTAATCATTTGGGATGAAACTCCAATGACTCAAAGGTATTGTTTTGAGGCACTGGACAGATCCATGAGAGATATTCTTAGATTTACTGATCCTTTAAGTTGTGAAAAACCTTTTGGAGGCAAAGTTATTGTATTTGGTGGTGACTTTAGGCAAATCTTGCCTGTTATCTCTAAGGGTTCTAGGCAAGATATTGTTTCTGCCACAATTAATTCTTCATATTTGTGGTCTTATTGCAAGGTGTTGACATTGTCAAAAAATATGAGATTGTCTTCAGCATTGGATGGAACTTCATCAGAAGATATAAGGTTTTTCTCTGAATGGATCTTGAAAATTGGAGATGGCAATATTGATGAAGCAAATGATGGTGAAGGGTTTGTTCAAATACCTGATGAATTTCTTATTAAGGCTTTAGACAATCCTATTGCAGGAATTGTCAATAGCACATATCCAAATTTGTTGGAAAATATGCATGATCCTGCATACATGCAAGATAGAGCTATTCTGGCACCCACTAATGACATTGTTGATACAGTGAATGATTATGTACTCTCAATTATGCCAGGAGATGAAAAGGTATACTTGAGCTCGGATAGTATCTGTAAATCAGATTTGGATTCATTTTCAAATGAGGACCTACATACTCTGGAATTTCTTAACAATATAAGATGTTCAGGTTTACCAAATCATGTCCTTAAACTGAAAGTAGGTGCTCCAGTTATGCTACTCAGAAATATTGATCAATCATCAGGTTTGTGTAATGGTACCAGATTGATTCTAACTCAGTTAGGGAATCATGTATTAGAAGGTAAGGTTATCTCTGGCACAAACATTGGACAAAAACTATTTATACCTCGCATGTTATTAACTCCTTCTGATACGAAGCTTCCATTTAAGTTCCAAAGGAGACAGTATCCTATATGTGTATGCTTTGCCGTGACTATTAATAAGAGCTAAGGTCAATCTCTCTCAAATGTTGGTTTATTTCTTAAAAGTCCAGTCTTTAGCCATGGGCAGCTATATGTTGCAATCTCAAGAGTTCGGAATAAACAAGGTTTAAAAATGTTGATAGTCGACAAGCATGGACAATTATCTACGTCAGCAAATAATGTCGTCTTCAAGGAAGTTTTTCAAAATTTATGATAGGCAGGTAATTTTATACATGTGCCTTTCTGTATTTCTTAATATATCATATTGAATTTTTTCTCATTAAAAATTTCTAATTATAATTTGTTGGTAATAGTTGTGGGGTGAAGACTTACATGCATTGCTCACCTTTAGATTTGAATGAGTTCTACTGTGAAATTTCATATAAGATATTTATACAATGATAGTTTCTGTTAGTATATCTCCTTTTGGTCATGAACAATGATAAATTAATATTTGATTGAAGAATAATGATTTCAGTCTTTTAAATACCCTGTCTTTTCATGATTGCCATGTTTTTTTCAAATTATATTTTAATGTCATTGTACACAGTAAATGTATCTTCACACTGTCAATATAGAGTTATCTGTTAAATGTATGCATATCGTTTATTAAGAAACCAAAGAATCGATTATAAAAAGGTAGTATTAATTATTGTTCCAATTCTCCAACTATAATGTTATAACTTACTATATCATTATATTTATGTTGTTTTAATTTATTACTTTACAATTTTTAAGATAAATTAACCGTGCATCGCACGGGTACAAGTCTAGTTATTACTAAAACGAGTACTCCCGCTAAAAGTTCCATCCAGATCTCTTTTCCCTCTCAATCTTCATGTCTTTTGCCTCTCCCATAATCTCTTGCACATGTGCTCTCACGTAATCTTACCTTAATTTTTCCCTCCCACTAATAATCAGACATGTCATCCACCTTAGTCCCATTAACATTTTTCCACCCACATTTATTTCTCTTTCACGTATTGTGATTAACTTTCTAATTACTATCCCATTCACGAGAATACTAATCCTGGGTAATCGTTCTCCATTATAATATGCTTATCGAAAAAGTAGCTCATTAATTCCTATTGTTTCTTCCAATGTGCCTCTTCCCAAAGCCGTCTGGTTTGAATTTTATTCTCAGCAGCATATGAATAGTCTCAATCAATTGATTTTTTTCTTCTTTTATTTAATCTTTCAGTTTTGTATTGTTATTTTCTTCTTCCATTACTCTTTTACCTATATGCAGCTTTGTCTCGAAACATAGCCTCACAGGTTATCCAACATTTTATTTTTTTGTAATTTGATCGTTCTTTTTTATTTATTTTGAAAATCACTCATTGTTCACTCTTTTAGTCAGGAGGTGTTTTCTGAATTTCAAATGGGATGGAGGTTCATGGATAAGAAAACCTGACACATTTTGATATGAGATTCAAGCACAAGATAAAAAGTTAATGACTCGCTCCTAACCCTAGCTTCAAATCAGAAAGGATATACAGCTCCATAATTGGCATCATATTGTATGCATTTGTTTATGGTGGCTGAGTTCGTTGGTTGAGTACGGTGGTGCTGTTGCTTTGTTCTTCGACTGTTTACTGGTATGAATTCCTTTTCCTTCGATACAGTTTAAAGTTCTTGCATTTTTGTTTAAATCTTTCATTCAGATAACCTCGAATCCTCAACTTGTTAAGTTCTAGAAAAGTTGAAAGTTAACAATATCTTCCTATATTAGTGTTTAAGCTCCACACTTTCCTTGCAATTTTTCATTTTTTTTAATTCGGTCCAAGTAACCTCTAATCGTATAATTCATATTTGTTAAAAGGAGTGACATATTCTTTGTAGGAAACAATCTCTATTTGTTATGTTGTCGATCTGTTCAAAGGTAAGTATTCTTTTATTCATTAGTGCTTAAAGGATATAAACTCTGGTAAATATAATGTAGTAACTGGAAAATTATTGATCTGGCATAAAGAATTTGAAATGGGTTAAACTAGTTTAGGTTATTCAAATAATTTTAGTACGGAATTGGTATTAAAAGGCTGCATCTTAACCAGAGTTTACTATACATGTGAGAGCAAAATCCATAAAAGGACACAAATGTCGTATTAATAACATACCTCTACCATTAGTTAAGAGATATTTTCTTCAACTTTATTATCACCATTCTTTTTAATAACATATACACACATATGTGTGTGTTTTTATCCGAAGTATAGCCTTTTTTTTTATACTTGATCAATCAATTTGAGACACTTATGTTAGCTTTGTATTAGACATTATTAGATGTTTATTGTGCCTAATATTAGTACTTTAGATGAGTTTAATGTTGTTGAGCTTCATTGGGTTTTAATGCAAATATTGAATAATTTTCGGATTTTGATGCATTTTAACTTTTCTTCCTTGGATAGGCCATAACTTGGGACTCGGTGATCCATTTGAGGTGATCTTGGTGTCTTTGGAAATCTAAGACAATGCTCTACAAGTTTCATGAAGAACTCAAGAGTTGAATCGGACTTATAAGGGTCCAAAATATCCCTGCAATACATAGTAGGTTTGCTGTCACGAAAATCTAGGCAGTGTGCACATATTGGACTACATAGTGAGCTATAGGCCTCCTCTTGGGCTGAAACTTGGCCATTGGAAAGATAAGACCCATATCTCCAACTTCACTGAAGACCATTTAGTCAATAGATGTCGTTTTAGGCATGATTATGAAGCTACAAGTTGGTTTGAATTTGGAAACACGTTATGCCAACCTAACTTGAGGTAGGTGCAGTGTTCTTGGTATATCTGGAGTTTTAAAAGTCCAAATGGCATGATTCCAATTGTAAAATTTCAAGGAGAAAACTGGCTACAACTTTCATGAAGACCTCCAAGCCAAAATGCATCGTCTAGGTCATGAAAATCAAGCCAGAAGTCGAATAAGAGTTGCTGACTAAAAGCCACCAACCATACACCAACCCACCTACCATGCACCAACCCACCAACCATGCATCAAGCTTCCATATTTGACAATTTCCATATTTTTACAGCTTGTATTCAGATTATGTACATGTACAAATTGGCTTCTAGGATTAGTATAAATAGAGCCAATATCTTTGTATTATGAATGATTCAATTTTAAGTAAGTTTCAAGAAAGTTTGAGTATTTATGAGAGTTTTCTTTCTCTTCTTCTCCATTCTCTTTACAATTTCGTTTTTGGTCTTTAATTTCTGAGTTATTCCTTCCCATCCATGGAAGGCTAGGCTCTCATAATCAATCCAAGGGATTAGCCATCTTGATGTTTAATTTGGAGATCTTGTTTCGCTTGTTCATATTGCTTAATTGTTATTCAAGTTTCTCTTCTTCCTCTTTGATTTTTATCTAGATTGAATTGCTTAATTTGATTTAGATGTTGATGTGGTAATAGCTTTATTATCATGTATTCAAAGAGGATCACATAGAATAAACAATTTATTAAAGCTTTTTGATGGATTGTTTAGCTTGGCTAAATTCTGGATCTTAAGTTAATCTATGTTTGGATGGTGCTTACTTTATCTAACCTTGGTTAATTAAATCCTAGATGCTTATCTAGTAGAGGATTCTTGGATCATGTTGAGGCGTCTTGATATGATCTAAGGCCAAGAACACGGTTAGCAATTAAGTGAATTCCTTGTGATCAATGATGAGTTAAACTCAAGATTGGTAAATTTCCTTGGATTGGTTGTTTATTTAAATTTGTTAATTAATTTCCTTTAATTCAATTAGTGTATTATCTTTTCCAATCATCAAAACCCCCCCATTTTAATTATCTTGATCTGATTAAATATTTGTTCTTTTTGGATCCTTGAGAGACGATTCAGTTCATTCTCTATACTACAAATTAGTTTGTGAATCGGTAATTTTTATTATTTGACGGGTCTCGACAACCTCTTGTCAATACTGCAAGGATATTTTTGGGTTACAAAAACTGAGACTAAATTTTTCCCCAAATAATGAGATGGACTGTGTCTGTCTCTATTTAAGCAAGTTGTATTTTTTTTGGTAGGTAGCGACGGACGTATTCCGTTGCTAATTTCGTTAGCAACAAAATTTTATAATTTTAGAGATGGATTTTGTCTGTTGCTAAAACATGTTTTCTAGTAGTGATTACAAACTATCATATACCAAGAACATCAAATTTGAAAAAGATAAAGATAAAAATAAAAATAAAAAAATTATGCGAACGTTTTGTAGAAAATCATAGATATGTTCCACCAATTGCTTGTCATCGCTATAATAGCCTTGTTGGGTTTTTGAGTACGAAAAGCCCGTGCCAGCTGGTGCATTAACATATAATATGTTGAGAAACTGAAGGGGGGAAAAATCACTGATAAGTGAAAGGAATTATTGCTCACAACTAGCAGGTTATATTTCACCGTTTCTAGTGTGACATATATTGTTCGATCTTATTCCATACATGTCAGGAATGAAAAGTTTTCAATCTTACACATTCCATGTACACAAGATTTTTTCGTGAAGACTTTTTTTTGGGTAACAAAA
Source organism: Styphnolobium japonicum (assembly GCA_023212625.1). Classification (NCBI taxonomy): domain Eukaryota; kingdom Viridiplantae; phylum Streptophyta; class Magnoliopsida; order Fabales; family Fabaceae; genus Styphnolobium; species Styphnolobium japonicum. The sequence goes on from JALBWW010000010.1 coordinate 11,871,226, forward strand.
GGTTTAGGGAAGGGAAGATTATCTCATTCCAAGTTCAGAACAATGCTGCAAGCCTCACTGAAAACATTTTTCATGAAGACATGGAACTATATATATATAGTCACTAAGCACTATGATGAAATCTGTAAAAAGATAGTATTAATCGAAATTAGGGGAAGCCCTGTGCTAAATGTAAATTGAGACGAAGTTAGGAATATTTACCATTTTCATATATAGAAGAAAGCATAAAGACCAGAGCAACCAGGTCCTCCAATGAGCCAAAGTAGGAGTGGATCACTCACGGGACTCCTTTGAGATTCAACAAAATAGTAAAATAGCTGCACCTCTTCTGTTTCATTCAACCACTCCTACGTATCTAAAACATAACATGATTATATGTTATATTTTGCTGACTACATTTTATAATCGATTTTCATATTGAACCGCTGAAGATAAAGCCTTCGAGGAGAATAGCTAACTCTAAATTTTAATCAAGCAATCAATTTCCATTATAAGAGGATCACCTAATAGCATACAAACTATATATAAATATATAAAGAATGGTTATAGGAACAAAACTCAACCTTGGTATACTCAATATATGCATCGGAGTTCCAATGAAACTCAAATGAAATTTAAGTTAGATTTATGATGTTTAGATCGTGAACAGTTTTGTTCATCATAATTAAATTGTTCATTTACAAGGTTCAAACAATAAAAACAGACATGTATGTAGCTTAATTTATCTCCGTCCATCATAATATTTCAACCGAGAAAACAGAAGAAAAAAAAGAGTGAAACAAGTTGACTGCAAACAGCATGAACCTTCATCTTTATTTCCCTCTTTTCTATTGTCAATTTATGTTGTGCTAATGTTTTTGAATTTTTATCTTTTATCTTTCGAAAACTTTTTCATAAAACTTTTAGTGACATGGTATAATTTACTTACATCATCACATTAAGGGCCAACCATCTACATGTGACATCAGCTATGTTTTCTGTGAGCAGTAGGAATTGCTTAAGCCTATTAGGTTATGATTGTACCATGAACTCATGGCCACGTACAAGGCTTATTCCATAGTTTGATCAAGTCGTGGGTTGTGGAATGGTCACATAGTCAGGTACCCCTTCCTGTCTTCTGTCTCATTTCCCTTTTCCCCGTTGATGTAACACGATGGCCTCTATCTTTCTTCGTATCTTATTACTGTATGAGTGTCTCATGAAATCCATATTTATTTATCGAACGGGATAGGCCAGCACATTTGGAATGGGTTATCAATGAGAAAGATGTTTGTCAGCTCGAAATTTGTTGAATTAATACTAATATGGCCAAAGTTATTAGGAATGGGCTAACGACTAGAGACTTGATAATATGCAAGATAACATAAGTTCAAATCTTACTATAAAAAATGAAAAAAAAAAATATGACCTTGTTGGTCGCATTTAGTAAGGCATTATTTGTTTCCTTGCTCTAATTTATATATAAGCACAAGTTTTGCTCGTATAATTACACATTTGTCCATAAAAGTGATAACAAAACTAGTATAAAAAGTATGTTCAGGGTATTTTAGGAGACAAGGGAAAGTTCATTCTACATTTTTTGTGGAAATTCTGTAGTTCTTTTATTGAGTAGTACTGCTTTTGACCTTAGAATATTATTATATGTTAATTAATAAAATTTGTATATATAAAATCATTGTATTTAGATATATAAACACAAGATCTAAGATTCAGACAAATGTACAATTGTCAAGATATAATTAGTTTCACTTAACCAGTTTACATGTCAACTTAAAATTTAGTTCACTTACTGTGCTAGTTTATTTATTAGTTTAATCTATACAAATAATTAGTCCATATCAGATTTTTTTTTCAAATTTAAATAGAAAATTCAAACACTAATAATACTTTAGAAAAAATTACTACTAACTAGAAATATTATAAAAAAATATTCACAAAATTATTAATGCGTTTAAGAATATGAAATTTTAAAAATAGGTATAAATTTCTAACCCGCTGTTTTCCCGAAATCTATGGATATATTTCATATTGTTTTGGTCCACTAGATATATTTCAGTTGAAAGAGAGAAAATCTATAAAGTTGGAATGCAAAAGATATAACTAAAAAAATTACATTGCTTATTTTATTTTGAGTTTAATTTTGATTTATTGTCAGTGGAAAGTTTTTTTACACTGTCATTTATTCGTGTATTGCTAAATCATTAAAAGAGTTTGACTATCATAGCAACTACCTCGAAAGTCTAACTCTTTTAATGATGTATTAGTACATGATAGGATGATAGTGTAAAAAAAATTTATACTGATAGTAGATTAAAATTAAATCCATTTATTTATGGGTATAAGAAAAAGTTATATTTCTACTAAATCAAAATTGAACTAATAAAAAGAAAAGAGGATAATTCCCTCCAAAAAAAGGTTAAAAAACGAAGCAAACAGAGAAAGCAAAAGTGTGGTACGTATCAACTCACCCGGCATTCAACATGAATGGAAGATCCCCAAAACCTGGTAGATTCTTGACGATGAAATGTGAAGATGTGATGTGCAACAAAATGCAGTGCTTAACCAAAACACACCATAACTTCGAAACGCTGGTCATCGTGCCACTATATGAAGCAACTAAATACACGAAGTTAATGGAGCAGCTGATTTGTTGGATAGCTACACTCCTTCTCAAGTTCACTGCTCTAAACAGAAGGAAATGTGCAGCAAAGAGAAGACCAGATGCTTAGTAAGGGTACTAATCATCGAATTGAAGACCAGATACATACAACGCTTTCTTGATATGTTTAATTGAATTCAATCATTGTTTGGATACCTGTGCTGGTCATTAATTTATTTTCTTTCAAATATAAAATTTCACCACGTTCTGGTAGACAATCATATACTATATAGAATTCTATATTAATTGATAATCCTCCATATTATCTGATTTTTCTATGGATTTTGGCTGGATTATGCCTTTTAATCTAGCTTTTAATGTTGTTTGGCCTTAAGAAAGTATGAATGTGTGACTGTTGGCACGAATTGGCTCCTTTAATAAATTTTCTTTAGTTTGGTCTTAATTTCAAATATTTTGGGCCTCATTAATGATATTTTGGTTACAGAGATTAAAGAAGCATGAATGAGACTCAAAATCGCAAAAAATGTGACCAAACAAAAGAGAAAATTCTGTCAGCAAGTTAGTGGGCGGCCATTCCGGCTGCTAAGCAGTGGGAGAATAGAACGTATTTGAGAATTTTCGCTCCTAGGTTGTTGGGCGATATTTTCTACGAACAAAACACGTACATAATGTTTTGCTTTCTCATTCTGCAAAAAGAAAAAGAAAAAGAAGAAGAAAATAACTTTTGGTGGAAAACAGACCTAAGGGTGGGAGGAGAGCTCTTTCTACCCTAATTGGGAACTCTTGGGGGACTTGAAGAGGAGAAGGGTGGAAGCTTGGATCTTCTTCATTTTCTTCCCTATTATTTTAGTTTCTGCATTTGTTTCTATGTCTAGCTAAGCTTCCCTTTGTTGGGATTGAGTAGATTTTGATAGATTTTGCTCGTATTTGACTTGGGATTCAGTTATTATAAATAGATTCTTCTATTTTGAATTTACAATCTCTGTTCTTAAAGCTTTCTAGGGTTTGATCATCCTTGGAATGAATTTTAAATTTATGCATTAGATGGAAATTTGATGTATGAATTTTGTTTGAGATTGTGAACCTAGTGATCGTTGTGCTAGGAATAGTCGATAAATGCTTGCTATCGTGTTAGATTCTTTCATGCTTTTCCCCTTTTAGAATCACCTAAGGAATTAGGGATTTTAACTAGGATTTAAGGTTTATGTGCTTAATGAATTAGGACTTGAATATTTAGGCGAATCTGGTAACAAAATAGAAGCAAAAACTTGCTTTAGCTCCAATTAAAATGTAGCAAATGAAGTCAAATGAAACTTGATTCCAACTCTTTTTTATAATTGAATTTCTATTGTTAGCTTGTCAAAGTTAAAAATACCAAAAATCTTTATCTTTGATTTTCGTCTCTTGAATGCTTAGTTGTTTACAATTGAGCTCCATTTAATCTAAATATTAGTTTCAATAGTAGCAAATTTCGTGAATTAGTACTTGGTTATTGATCCCTGAGAACAATATCTAGTATTCTCACCGATTTTATTATTTGTAACGATTCAGTATACTTGCCGTGGTCTTGTCATTAATATACTACAATATTAAAATACGCTCTAGTTTAGTGGTTGGTTTTTCACATGATAAATTTTACCTCCAGGTCTTTCAATATATTTCTCCCTTAACTTTTTCAACACTTTGCAAGCAAGCTATCAGTCATACACTAGCTAGCTAGTAATATCAAAATTAACCCGTTTTCTTACAATGAGCCTCAAGACCAGAACATAGAGAAAAGCGAGAGCAAGAAGGATTTTGATGCATAGCTATACGACCAAGCTAGGATTTAAGATATCCAAGCATCTTGAATGTTTTAGCAAAATACCTATATATAATACAAAGGTACAAGATGAATATCATTGTATTTAGTGATTAAATTTTGTTGTGACTGATGTCTCGATAGTATGTGAATTTGGTTTGTTGAGAAAATACATTGAAATCACTCTATTTCATCAAGTGCTAAAAAAATATTGACCGAAAATTTTCATCTAATCTTTATGTGAAAATCTATCCCCCTTTCTTTTCATGGGAGCTACTATGGTATCATGATGGGTTTGATATTCAGGATGAGTTGTCAATCATTTATTAATTATTGGTTTTACAATAAATGTTAGAAAGTCTGTTAAATATAAATAACAACTAATAAATGTTAGACAACTCACCCTAGATACCGGTACCCTGAAAAAAAGATGGGTACCAGAGTAATCCTCTCATTATATATATATATATATATATATATATATATAAACTCTGAACCTTTGACACACATGTGCATACATAACTAACGATATAAGCATAATTCTTTTTTAATTTTAGAATTCTTTATGCACATGATTTGAGAAAAGATTGCGAAGGTCAAGAAAAAGGATAAGCATTAAAGTTGTAGGGTAGAGCTGGCCGTTGTAAATTTGTAATGCAAGAAATACAATTTAGTTTGACTGGTAAAAAATTATTTTAATTTGGTTTAATCATTGAATTAATTAAGTATCAAACTGCATGTTTTAACCAATAATTTATTTATAATTAATTAAATATCAATATTTAAAATGAAGATAAATCATTAGTTAACTGTAAGTAAATTATTAATTAAATTAGTTTAATATTTGATTAATTCAATGATCAAATCAAAATGGAAAATTTTTGTAAGGAGCTGAATATATATATATATATATATATACTGAATATGGTTTACATTTCTAAAATATTCTATCACGTAAAAGTTTTTTGGACTTGAAGCATGGACAATGCACATGCTCGTTATATTTTTTTTGCAAAAATTCAATTTTATTTAAAAAAATGAGGATGGCAGGGAATCTAATCACTTGGTCATAAAAGGCTTTAATACAATATCAAAAGCCAACTCTTCTAATTACTTAAGCTATTAGGTAACGGCTCAAAATTGGTTTTATATATCTAAAATATACTACTTATAGAAATTATATCTCTTTTATCTGGTTAACAAACAAATTTATATTTAAGAATGAATTCTAATTGGGATAGCTTTAATTTTACATTTAAGAATGAATTCTAATTGGGATAGCTTTAATTTTTTCTTTCGGTATTTCTCAAATCAATCTATATATGGATGTCTTTTGCAGCTATGTCAAAGTCTTAGCCTAAAAACGCAACCATTCATATATTAATAGTACAGCCAATCGACAAGATAAACACGGATATTATCAAAAAATAAAAAATAAAAATATATGTTGAAAGCATTGTTTATATATCATAATTTGAGAACCATCTATCGATCATCTCATAAACCTCTTTAGGATTGTGCTCTTGAGCTACATGACCTCCTCCCTGCAAGTAAAGGTGCATGTACAAATTTAATAAACAACAAAGGAAAAAAATTAAAAAAAATTAGAGGGACCTCTCTTCTTGTTTTTACAATCATCTAAATCTTTTTTATTTTAATTTTTTTTATTATAAGAAAGTTTCGGATAAGGAGTCGGAGGTTACCTCATTACAATATCAGTACATACCATAAGCTTTAACAAAGGTTTATAATGATACTTACTAATCACATACATAGCTACCAGTGAAAATCAAATCTAGGCCTTACCCACATTGGTCTTTTAACAAAACATCTGTCTAAATTTAAAAAAATGAAAACGACAAAAAGTGATAAAATAAAAGAAAATAGACTACTTTGATCTTTCAATGATACAAATGTTATCGGTTTGATCCTTTAATAATTTTTAAAATTAAATTGGTCAACAATTTGATATAAAAAAATGACATTAAATGACTAATTTAATGTAAAAATAATAATATTTAAGGACCACTTTATTATCAAAAATTAACATTGAATGACCATTTTAATGTATTTATTGTTGAAGGATCTAATTGATAATACTTGTATCTTTGGATGACCTGAATGAGTATTTATTCTAACGATAATGATGATGATGATGGACTGTATTGAACTTATTACATAGTTAATAATTAAATAAAATGGTGGCTCTTGGCCCCAACTCTTAACAAAACATAAAATAAAGGGAGATTCATCTAATTTGCGCTGGTAATAATAATAATCATCCAACTTAATTTAATTGGAACAGTTTAAGGGTTTACTTGCCTTAACAATCGCATATGTCAGGTGATACTCATTCTTTTCATATGCCTCTGTAAATCTGTGCAGAAAAAAAAAATTTACTGAAAATTTTAAGTTAATAGAATTTATGAACTCAAAACCGATTGCATGGTAGAAAGTTGTTCAAATAAATTCATTAAAATTAAGTAAACTGATTCAATAAACTAACCCTGCCACTTCACGATCAACGAACCATGCACGCCAAGTGCTATTCAACTTCAAATTAAGTGACTTTATCATAGAATGTGTACTAAGATGCGGTATGGCCATGTCAAGATCACCGCTGTAAAAGAAAAATCCAGAAGTTGTTTAAGCATTAATCTGGAAAGCATGTGGAATAGATGAAACTAGTGAAGTAGTACTTGGAAGGTAAGACAAACTTCTTGGAATATCAAGCTTGAAACTAAAGCTGTTAAATGGACTAGTCTGTTTTAGATCAGTATTTTTGGTTGGGTCAGTTTGATAAAAAAACGGTTTATAAAATTTTAGCCTGTCCTAAAAGTTTTTGCTGGCCAAACAGATTAATCTAACAAGTTTTTTCTTGGCCCTTCGGAAGTTGGTAAATTATGCTTCCATAAAGTGCAATAAAAAAGAAGATTTTAGAAACTTACCAGTAAATTAGAGATCGAAGGTTTGTGTTGGTGAGATTCTGATGATAATCAAGAACACTAGGAACATTCTTCGTATATGCAACACTAAAATTGCACCTTTTGAAGTGCCCTGTGGTTCCCTATATTACATTAGATATTTTCTTTGTCATGCAACTTTCAATTTACCTTTTCTTAAAACTATCTCATCAAATGTGTGTGTATTACCTTACCTCTCTAACATTTAGAGCCTTTCGAACATTTGGATCATTTGCCCACAAATCACCAAGCGCATATTCGTCATCCTAGAATAGTGTTGCAAGTAATTTCATGCAAATTAAAATATTTATTTTTAGAAATGATAGATGCTTGTTAGACTTAGGCTACATATGCAATTTGTATAGACTCAAGTAATAAACAATTTACACATTATCATTTTACATTAAATATTTTCATAATTTTATGTACCAAACAGTTATTTTATATTTAATATAATAAGCATAAGGATTTCTCTTTAAAAACACTATAATAGAAAGAGAGACGAGTTACTTACCCGACACCTAAATGTTGATTGGCGGATAGTTTTGAAGTCTTCAGAGAGAACTCTTTGATTCTCGTAAGACCCACGGATACAAATTGGTTGCAAAATATGAAATTGGTTTATGTAACGGACTAACTGCAACGTAATGAAGTGTTAAATGGATGTCAAGAACACTTAACGGTACAGCCAAAAAATTGAATGGCAAGAATATAAACAAAGTTTTAGTAAAAGATAATTTCTAACCTCAGAGAAGGCTTCATAATCTGATATGCAATTTGTATTGTTAGGATCACGGTTGACATAATCACCATTACAACTAGCTTTAATAGACTGTAAAAGCAAAATGGCACCTTAGTTTATTTAGATATATATGTTCTAAGCATAGATATGACGTTACCATCTCAGAAAATTTTGAAATATATAAGACAGAAAACTAAACAATAATTAGCTAAAATGCTTGTAAATAAGTTGAATAATAACCTCATATAGCTCATTAGATATAAGTGTTCGTTGGTGAGCATATTGAACTTTTGTGTTATTGTCCATGTAAGAGTCAACCGATGGACTTGCAAGCACAAAACCCTAGTGTAGTTCAGAGATGAAATCCAAAAATATGATTAAAACATATTCTAATTACCACAATGCTATCCATAAAAAGCTAAAAATATCATGGGCATTTTGGTGTACTTGGATGTTCAGGAGTGGTAAGCGTCCAACTTTATAATCTGCAAGTCAGTAAAATAGATCAAGCTTAAAGCAATTTGATGTGAAATAAAATTACAATTTTATTGGTGGAATCACCTATTGTAAAAATTCATAACAATACCTTCATATACTTTTTGAACAAGGAGGGGAACAGGTATGCCTGAGTATGAACCACCACCGATGTAAAGTGGATTTGATCTGAATTTAGGTTGATCGACAAGCCACTTCATAGCAATGTGGGAAAGAAAATTAAAAATGGGGTGGGATGGGGGAGGAAGGAAGTTAAATAATTGCATCACTCATAGAAAACAAAGGCAATCAAAATTACAAACTATCATATACTAGGAACATCAAATTTAATAGCAGCTAGATGTTTTCTCGAAAATAATAATATCAGCCTAGGAGCATTAGCTTAAGTGGCACCAAGTCCCTTTTGGGACTATTTTATCCCATGATATAATCTTTGTAACCCATAAAAAAATGAAAAAAGAAAAAAATAACATCAAAAAGTGATGGGCACCTTTTGTAGAAAATCATAGGTATGTTCCACCAATTGCTTGTCATTGAAATAATAGCCTTGTTGGGTTGTTGAGTAAGAAAATCCCGTGCCAACTGGTGCATCGACATATAATATGTTGAGTACCTGGAAAAAACTATCATTGATCAGTCAAACGGAATTATTGCTTACAACTAGCAGGTTATTTGAATATTCACCGTTTCTAGAATGAAGATCTTGTTAGGTTTTATCACATTCCATACATGTAACGAATGAAGAATTTTCAATCTTACACATGCCAAGCACACAAGAACTTTTCGTGAGGACAATGAAATATATATTAGTGACTAATTACATTGACGAAATCTGCAGAAAGATATATAGTATTATTAATACTGCCAAGTAACTGCACACCTTCGTCCAAGTGTTTGGATTCAATTGAAGTTCTGGAAAGGTCCCATTAAAATCGTCATAATTGAACACTAGTGGCCCTACAAAAGATTTTAACAAACGATTTAGCTCCTACAGAGTAAGGAAAATCAATAATATCATTTATCAGTGTTAGTGAGCACCCAAGTCAGCTCAAGAATTAATGTGGAGATCCCCTGGATTCACAAAAATCCTACATCGACATAGTGTTGGCATGCATTCCAAACATACACATCCAAACAAACTGTTTGTTTTTTGGTGAAAACCTGGATGATAGTGAATTGTACCAAAGCTCTACCCTCAAGATTTTCCTCGATCAGGAGACATATATATTTGTTATTGTGAAGAACTGATGTGCAGCATCTGTACTGATTGTGCCACTAAATTCACTTCTTTGCTATTCTATATTACAAAATTAAATTCTCGATTAAAAGATATTTACCTATATCCAAATTGCAATCAAATTTTAATGAAGAAGGAGGGGAGAGCTAATTAATCACAATTAAGAATGAATATAAATATCTACTAAAAGGAATGAACTGAATTAAAATTGCCTATAACTCGGTAATGGAGTAAAAGGTTAATTGTCTACAATTTTTAATAAGAGTTAAATTTCACTGTGAGGGACGTAACTAATAGAAATCGTTATGTGATTATAGAAAAAAATGAGAAAATTCCTTTAATTACAAAGAATATTACAGAACTTCGAGGGTCTATACATCCCTAATGCCTAAAGGCCTGAATCCTATTCTATTTACCCGATACCTCCTCTTTCAGTCTCTCCTCTTATTTATAAGCAATATACCTTATTTCCCTTAACTAACTTTCTACTCACCCACTAACTAACTAATTAATTAACTTTACTAACAAGCCTAACCCCATTAAGGCTGACATCTAACAGTACAGATTATACACATATATGTGCTTATAGTATACATACAAAAATAAAGGCTGACACTTGCACAAACTCGTAAGACTAAAAAATAGCCACCAAGAACATAAAAGAAAAAGGAACATAGGTATGGAGAAGTAAGGAATTTATGATTAAAAAAAATCAGTATATAAAAAATATATATATGTGAATATATATTTTAGAATTGATTAATTAGCCTCCAATTCAAATTCAAATTGATAGGAGCCTTAGTTTCTTGGGATAACTATATTAAAAAAAAATGAATCTCGAACACTTAATAATGCATTTGGTAATCGAGATTAAGATTAGGCAAGCCCATTTCTAACAGTAAATTGAGACGAAATTAGGAATATTTACCATTTTCATAGAAGAAAGCAGAAAGGGCAGAGCAACCAGGACCTCCAACGAGCCAAAGTAGGAGCGGATCACTCGTGGGACTCCTTTGAGATTCAACAAAATAGTAAAATAGCTGCACCTCTTCTGTTTCGCCCACTCCTATGTATCTGGAATATAACAGATTATAAGCTGTATGTTGCTGACAACATTTTAATCGATTTTCGTACTCAGCCGCAGAACAAAGCCTTATAGGAGAATTGCAAACTTTTAAGTTTAGCCAAGCACATTAATTTCAATAATAAGAGGATCACCTAATCTTAATTCTTAACATACAATACATAATATATATATATATATATATATATAATATTTTAAATTGTAGTCCACAACTACAATTGCGATTTTATGCTTTCACAATGACAAAAAAATCATAATTATGACCACATCAACCACATTTTTTTCATAATTTTTATCATCTAAATACAAACGTAATTTAAAATCTTATACTATATCAATGTAGGTCCTAAAAATTACATACATGTCCAATAATATTACACCATTATTAAATTTGACGTTTTACTAATTTTAGATTTCAATTTAAATGAAGTTTAACTTACACCAGCCTATCAAAATAAAAAGTATTAAATATAAAAATAATATTTAATATTTTAAAATTTTAAAAAGTATTTAATATATTTTTTATTAAGTAATTTTGAGAATTTATTGAACGATATTGATACTACACGCTCAAGCCTTTAATGCTCGAGCCTTGTATCCGTTAGATGAGTGAAATTTTTTTAAAGATGTACATTTTTTGAATTAAATAAACAAAAACAAAATTTTTAATACTTGTGCATACTCAGCTATTCAAGCAGTGGAGCTTTTCTAAGCAGTGTCCTTTATTAAAAAAGTTTTAAATGCTACTTAAACACCTTAGAGTTTTGAATAGCAAGATCCTTATATTTAAATACAAGCTCAAGATCCAAGGATAGAAAGCACAAATATCAAGATATAATTATTACTTAACCCTTTTATAGCTTGTTTGTTCGTTATACATTTTGCTCAAGGCAAACAGGCATTTTGAGAAGAGTTTAATTTTAATCTGTCGTGAATGTAAAATTTTTTTACACTATTATTTAATTATGTGTTGTCAAATTATTAAAAGAGTTTGACTATCACAACAACCACTTAGAAAGTCTAACTCTATTAATGATGTGTTAGTATATGATTAAATAATAATGTAAAAAATTTTTACACTGACAATGAATTGAAATTAAATTCTTATGAGAAAGGGAAAAAAAAACTTATTTCGAGTAATTACATTGAAAGGCATGTCAATGCCCGTTTGTAATGAAAACAATCTTAAATACACAGAGCCTTACATGTCAAGTTTAAATTTCATTCACCTCAGCATATGACAGTTTTTATTTGTTTAACATGCACAGATTATGTTGATTAATCAAAATCAGAATTTCTTTCGAATTTGAAACGAAAATTTGAAGACAAATAATAGTTTAACTAGAAAAAGTACTACTATAAGAGATGCGATATAAGCCTTCATAAAATAATTAATGCGTTTAGGCATACGAAAGTCTAGCTAAATATGCTTATTATAAAGTTCTAATTCCCTGTTTTTTCCAAAATCTATAGATATATTTCATTTTCTTTTCGTCAACTAGATGTATTTCGGTTGAAATAAAGAAAATCTATAAGGTTAGAGAGCAATAACGATAACTAAAAAAATAAAGACAATTCTACTAATTCAAAAGTGAACTAAAAAAAAAAACCAGTGAGAAAGAGAACATAATTCCCTCCACCAAGAGGGAAATATAATATATATATATATATATATATATACACACACACACACGAAACAAACACAGAAAGCAAAAGTATCGAGTTATAACTCACCCGGTATTCAACATGAATGGAAGATCCCCAAAACCTGGTAGATTCTTGACGATGAAATGTGAAGATGTGATGTGCAATAAATGCAGTGAAATAACCAAAACACAGCATAACTTCCAAACGCTGACCATTGTGCCACTATATGACACCAGAAATGAATGGAGCAACTAGATACACGAAGTTAATGGAGCAGCTGATTTGTTTGATGGCTACACTCCTTCTCAAGTGCACTGCATAACAAAGCAGGAGGAAATGTGCAACAACGAGTAGACCAGATGCTTAATGAGGGTACTAATCACCGAAGCACTTAACGAGGTCAAAACTCTTGTTTGGAGACCAGATACAATGCTTGCTGTTTGAATTCAATTATTGTTTGGATATCTGTGCTGCTCATTAATTTCTTTCTTTCATATAGGAAACTTCACCACGCTCTCGTAGGCAATCAAATACTATATTGAAGTCCCTTGAGTAAGTTAAAAGGTTAACATGCGACTTGCACAGTAATCAAAGATTGTTTATCCGTAAAGTAATCTTATAGATCAAGTTTTTTCTTTTCTTTTCTTTTTTTTTTTTTGGTGTAATAGATCAAGTCTTTAATCATTTGGGAGAATTGTATTTTATAACTTTAAAGATTATATTTATTAATTTAAAGGGCCACTATAATTATTTAAGTAAGAAATTCTGTCATTGAAAATTATTTATTTTAAAGGATTATAATAATGCAATAATGCAACAGTCAAACTTCTTAACGATAGATAGCCAAGCTACTTACTTCAATAGCCAAACTTTAGTTTAGTAATTGGTTTTTCACATAATAAATTCTACTTTCAGATCTTTCAATATAATTCTCCCTTAAATTCTTCACCACATTAAGTTATCAGTCACACTAGCTAGTAATACTAAAACTTACCAGCTTTCTTTTAATGAGCCCAAAGACCCAAACAAAGGGGAGAGCAAAAGTAAGAACGCATTTGGGGCACATATGATATTCAGGTATATCAATGTTTGAGCAAGATACTTATACTTACTAAAGGACTAAAGGGGAATAAGTAATCATAAGCATTTAGATGTCTTGTGTGTGTAAGGATGTGACACCTTTCAAATTTATAAGAAGTTTAAATGCGTAGCATAAGATTTAACATTTTCTATGAATTGTTAATTTAACTCTCTAATTAAAGTTTTCTTTTAATAAATATATATTCATTCTTATACCAATTTTAAACAAATTTTCTCAGGAATATCTGACATTTCTTCCTTGCCCCTCTCCTCTTCAAACTACCATCTATGGTTGTTTGGTAATCTCATTTCCCTAAAGAATCTCCAAATGTTGTTATTTGAATGTTGAAGACAACTTTGGTTTCTCTTTAGATACTTGTTTGAGTTTCTTTCTTTGTTCCCCATCGTGGTGCCCAGCATGTAATGTAAATTGGTCAGAATAAAATGGTGTGCTCCCATCTTCAGAGGTTGGCAATAGAAGTTGCCTTTAGTGGTGACATGATCCCATGATTATAGTTTCTCTCTCCAGACTTAAATGACAGTTGAGTCATCATCACTTTTCTCATTCAAGGATGATGGAGCTTTGTCTTGTTTTCAAAATTTTGAGTTTTGGTTGGCAATAATACTATATGATAAACCCGATCTTTATGAGGTCCATCAACCATGAACTCTCTTTAAGCCCCTGTGAAGTTCTTGCCTGTGTTAGATGAGAAACTTCCTCATTTACCAACACGAAGGTCAATCTTAGCCAAACAATTTTAGGACTTTCTTGCACAATCGATCGTTTGAATCATTAATGAGCCATGAATGGGATTTGAATTTGAAATCATTTTGCTCATGACTGGAGGTGTTATAATCAACACATTTATAGGATTAATTCCCATAACTGTCGTGCCACTGGCCGGTGGTCTCGTTCATAATCAAACTTGTTAGGTGATGTCATATTGTTTAAGAGTACGTCTATTTTACATTTTATTCATCGCATATGCCCGGTGACACTTTGCAAGGGCGTTTGTCAAAAGGAAACACTTCTCAAGGGCATTTGTCAAAAGGAAACACACTTCTCAAGGACGTTTGCCAAAGGAAATAAAGATTCCGCTCTTTCCAACGCGTGTTTGCATTGTTATAGAAGAAATCGTATACAAGGTTTGGGCATTACTTTGACACTTATATTTTTTTTTAGGGTATCGGTATTTAGGATGAGTTGTCTAGTATTTATTAGTTGTTATTTATATATAATAGACTTTTTAACATTTATCGTAAAACCAACAATCAATAAATGATTGACAACTCACACCGGGTACCAAACCTATCAGGATACCATAGTAACTCCTCTTTTGCTTGCTAGTGTGTCATCTTTTGCTAAAATGTAGAGTTTAATTTTGCTTTATCGTTAGTATAAAGTTTTTTTACACTGTCATCTAATCATGTGTTGTCAATTTATTAAAAGAGTTTGACTATTCCAACAACCACCTAGAAAGTTTAACTCTTTTAATTATGTGTCAACACATGATTGGATGACAGTGTAAAATCTTTTTACACTGACAGTGGATTAAAATTAAATTCAATGTCAAAAACTAACTCTTTTAAAAGTTTAATTAAGTTATTAAGTAGTGGTTCATTAATAATTTTATATCTCTAATTAACACCAAATTGATCAGCCGTCTCAAATTTAGTTTCAGGGCTGTGACCAAGACTAGAAGCTCAAGAACTATTTTAACTTAACAATTCTTCTCCTCATGATCGAACAACTCCCGGAAATATCAGAATGTTGTGGTCGTGTGGGTCAATGAGTTGGGTTGCTCTACTTTGTGGTGGGCCGGATCTTTGATCCATACACTTGCCCACCAGCTCGGGGTCCATTTAGTTCGTGACATATTAACATTACTATTTGAAGTTATTAAAAAAATTAACTATATATGGTATCTAAACAAGTACTATTTGCATGAAGAAAAAGCCTAAATTAACCTTTTAAAAGGATTATGTTGGAGTATAACATGCCAACAAGAGAAAAACTAAAACATAACCTGATGCGGCAAAGGGAAAGAAAAACAAAAACAAAAACTCCTAAAATTCATGTGGAAAGCATTGTTTATATATTATAATATGAGAACCATCTATCGATCATCTCATAAACCGGTTTAGGCATGTGCTCTTGAGCTACATGACCTGCTCCCTGCAAGTAAAGGTGCATGTTCAAATTTAATCAACAGGAAAGGAATTTTTTAAAAACAAATTAGAGAGAAACTCATTGTTTTTGCAATTACCCAAGTCTTTTTTTATTTTAAATTTAAACTTAATATCTTCTCTCTTCGTGTTTTTAAAATTATTTAGTAAAGAACACATTAAATATGTGCATCAATTAAAACATTTAAAATGATAAAAAGTGATAAAATAAGAGAAAATAGAAGGGGAAAAAGAGGGCATAAAATATTTTCTTATATTATTAATTATTCAGTACACTTGTAATTCTCTGTTTTTTATTAATTACACAGACTCACTTTATTTGAAATTATAATCTTACATGCATGGGCTTCCTTTATTTTAACGTTAGAAGAGAGTTTATTACTATGATTAGAAAAATAAGAGAAAGTGTTGAAAATTTTTACCATATCTCAGGTGAAGTCTGGACAAATTACACCGATTCGTGTCTTTAATATTGTTGAAGCTACATTCATTTACCTCTTATTTGAGGAAGTATATTGATAATTTTTTATTTCGAATTTTCATAACACACATACTGGATTGCTAAAGTTTTTCTTAGACGCCTCTGCCACTCCATGCAATCTTACATACAAATTAAAAATTGAAGAAAATAGAGGTCTTTCTAATAACAACAACAATAATAATAATCCAACTCATTAGAACAGTTTAAGGGTTACTTGCCTTAACAGTTGCATATGTCAGGTGGTACTCATTATTTTTGTATGCCTCTGTATATCTGTGCAACAAAAAAAAAGGATTATAATGGAAATTTTTAAGTTAATAGAATCTATGGACTTAAAACTTCGTACGGTAGAAAATTGTTCAAATAAATTTCATAAAATTAAGTAAACTAATTCAATAAACTAACCCTGCCACTTCACTATCAACGAACCACGCACGCCAAGTGCTATTCAACTTCAAATTAAGTGACTTTATCATTGAATGTGTACTAAGATGCGGTACCATCATGTCAAGATCGCTACTGTAAAAGAAAAATCCAGAAATTGCTCAAGCATTAATCTGAAAAGTATGTGGAAAAGATGAAATTAAGTGACTAGTAAGATAAAGTTGGAATACTTAGCTAGTAATTAGAACTCTTAAACGGGCTATAGCCCGTTCGCCCAGCATTTTTTTGTTGGACAACTTGACAAAAAAATGGGCTTTTAAAATTTAGACCAGTCTATAAAGCTTTTGCTGGCCGAATAGCGTGAGAAGTTAGCTATATCAAACTTGGCATTTTTCAAGTAAAATGATGGAAAATGACTTAAAATGTTGGCTTAGTAGAAAAGTATCTTTATTTAGTTTTTAGATAAAATTAATTAAGTATTTAACTAATTTAACTAATAATTTATATATAATTAATTAATTATTTATCTTCATTTTGATACTTGATGTGTAGTTAACTGTATGTAAATTATTGGTTAAATTAATTTAATACTTAGTTAATTTATTTCACGAACCAAATAGAGATACTTTTCTCCAAGCTAACCATATGGGTCTTTCCCTAAAATGATCCCAACCAATGAGAGATTCTTACATACTCTGAGAGTAGTATACTAGTTCACTAAAAATATAACAATATATGTCATTGAATTAAATTAAAATATTATATGATAAAATTTAAGTAAAATCTAGACTATTAAAAATATTAGTCTAAGTACGTAATAATTTCTTCAGATCAACTCTTATAAAATTCGGCCCTGGCCAAAAGTATTATCAGGCTCAGACCTACTAACACCGCCTGACAAACCCAACAAAAATTGATAGCCCTACTCATAACTTTGACTTAGCACATACAGAAGATTATTCTGTGTCCATCTTTTTTTAAGGTATCAGTATTCAAAATGAAATGTTAAGTGTTTATTAGTTGTTTGCTTATATTTAATAAATTTTTAAATATTTATTGTGAAACTTATAGTTAATAAATTATTGATATCTCATTCTAAGTACTAAATCTATAGGTACCGTACCAATTCCCAGCACACATCACAAATGTTGGAAAATCTTTTCTTGGCCCTTCCGAAGTTGGTAAATTATGCTTCCGCACAGTACAATAAAAGGGAAGATTTTATGAACTTACATGTAAATTAGAGATCGAAGGTTTGTGTTGGTGAGATTCTGATGATATTCACTAACACTAGGAACATTCTTCGTATATGCAATACTAGCATTTCTTCTTTTGAATTGCTCCTTGGTTCCCTATATGACATTACACATTTTCTTAGTCTTGCAATTTTCAATTTACTGTTGGTTTTCTTTTTTTCTTTTTTTGTATTATCTCATCAAATGGATGTCTATTACATACCTCTCTAACATTGAGAGCCTTTCGAACATTTGGATCATTTGCCCACAATTCACTAAGCGCATATTCGTCATTCTATATCAATGTTGTAAGTTTCTTGATAATTAAATATTTCTTTTGTAATCAGTGTAATAGAGAAAGAAAGAGAGAGGCGTTTACTTACCCGACACCTAAATGTTGATTGGTGGATAGTTTTGAAGTCTTCAAAGAGAATTCTTTGATTATCGTAAGACCCACTGAAACAACTTGGTTGCAGAATTTGATATTGGTCTATATAACGGACTAACTGCAACATAATGAAATATTAAATGCATCATGAGTGGCAATAACACAGTTAGAAATATAAACAACTGAAGTGTACAAGATGGTTTCTGACCTCAGAGTAGGCTTCATAATCTGACATGCAATTTGTATTGTTAGGATCAATATTGACATAGTCACCGTTACAACTAGCTTTAATTGACTGTAAACGCAAAATGGCACCTAGTTTAATTATGTAATGATATGCATGTTCTAAGCACAGATGTAATGTCACCATCGCAGAAAATTTTGAAATATATATATATATATATAGATGTTAGTATTCATTATAAGACAGAAAGCTAAACTATAATTAATTACTAAAATGCTAGTAAATGAGTGGATATAATAACCTCATATAGCTCATTTGATATAAGTGTTCGTTGGTGAGCATATTGAACTTTTGTGTTATTGTCCATGTAAGAGTCAGTCGCCGGACTTGCAAGCACAAAACCCTAGTGTAATTCAAAGATGAAATCCAAAAATATATGATTAAAACATATTCTATATTTCCACAATGGTATCATATAAATGCTGAATATAAAACATAGGCATCTTTGTGTACTTGGATGTTCAGGAGTGGTAAGCGTCCTACTTTATAATCTGCAAGTCAGTCAACTAGATCAAACTAAAGGCAATTTGAAGTGAAATAAACTACAATTTCATTGTTGGAATCACTTGTATAAATTCATAATATTCACCTTCATATACTTTTTGAACAAGGGGAGGAATAGGTATGCCTGAATATGAACCACCGCCGATGTAAAGTGGATTTGATCTGAATTTAGGGTGTTCAACAAGCCACTTCATAGCAATGTAGAGGAAGAAAATATAGGGAAGGAAAGAAGTTAAATAATTGAATGGTTGATTTAATGCCAGCTAGATGTTTTCTCGAAAATAAAAACATCTAAAAATGATGCGCACCATTTGTAGAAAATCATAGGTATGTTCCACCCATTGCTTGTCATTGCTATAATAGCCTTCTTGGGTTTGCGAGTACGAAAATCCTGTGCCAACTGGTGCATCGACATATAATATGTTGAGTACCTAGAAAAAAAAACATCACTGATAAGTCAAAGCAATTATTGCTCCCAAGTGGCAGGTTATTTTTCAGCGTTTCTAGAGTATATATGACAGATCTTCGATGTTACGTACGGTTTAATCACATTACATACATGTCAAGAATGAAGAGTTTTCAACCTTACACATGCCATGTAGGCAGTACACAAGAATTTTTCAAGAAGACAACTAAATATATGGTCACTTTCACTAATCACTATGACGAAATCTGCAAAAAGGTAGTATTAATATTGGCAAGTAACTTCACACCTTCGTCCAAGTGTTTGGATTCAATTGAAGTTCTGGAAAGCTCCCATTAAAATCTTCATAATTGAACATTAATGGCCCTACGAAAGATTTTCAAATAAGCAACTCAACTTCTACAGTGTAAGGAAAATCAGTAATATCATTTCAGTGTTACTGAGCATTGAGCACCCAAGTTTTAGCTCTAGAAGAAAAGTATTGATTCTTGAACACTCTACAATGCATTTGATAAATTAATGGAGATTAGGCAAGCCCTTTTCTAAAAGTGAATTGAGACAAAGTTAGGAATATTTACCATTTTCATAGAAGAAAGCAGAAAGACCAGAGCAACCAGGACCTCCAACGAGCCAAAGTAGGAGGGGATCACTCATGGGACTCCTTTGAGATTCAACAAAATAGTAAAATAGCTGCACCTCTTCTGTTTCACCCACTCCAATGTATCTAGAATATAACATGATTATATATATGTAGTATGTTGCTGACAACATTTTAATCGATTATCATACCCAACCGAAAGATACAAAGCCATATAGGAGAATTGCTAATTTTTAAGTTAAACAAAGCAATCAATTTCAGTTATAACAGGGTCACCTAATTTTAATTCTTGAGAATACAAAATATATATAAATTTATGAAGAATGATTAAAGGAACTCAAACCCGGTATTCTCAATTAATGCATAGGAGTTATATGAAAACTCGGAAATTTAAGTAAAAGAATATGAAATTTTCTTTATATTTGAATCATGAGTAGTTCTGTTTCTCAAAAGGTTCACACTTCACACACTAAAAATAAGTATCTACTATCAATACCCAAGTGCATATACCCTAAATAATCACATACTTGTCAGATAATATTACGCCATTATTAAATTTGACATTTTATTAATTTAGATTTTAATTAAAAGAAGCTTAACTTACACCAGTCAGAAATAAAGCTTCGATGGAGAAAACAGAAAAATGACACAAGTTGACTGCACATGGTATGAACCTTCATCTTATTTCCCTCTTTTCTATTGTCTATCTATATTGAGTGTGCTAATGTTTTTAAATTTTTAACTTTTATCTTTCAAATAGTTTTTCATAAATCCTCTTCGGTGTAACACGGCCTTTATCTTTCTTCAGTCACCTCCAAATTATTACTGTGTCAGTGTCTCACCAAATCCATAATTATTTATAAATACATATATACAACTTTTGCTGCAATATTTACATAGCTTCTCCACAAAAATGATAATGAAACTAGTATAAAATTATGTTGAGGGTATTTAAACGTATGAAGGAAAGCTCATTCTTCTTCTTTGTTTGGAAGACTCTATAGTGAGTTTATAATATTATTATATATTGAATAATAACATTTTTGTATATACTTTATTAATCATAAACTGAAAATATTAGGTAAATTAAACTAAAATTTAAAAGAAAAATATGTGTGAAACTAAATATATTTTAAATACAACGCTCAAGATCCAAAATCCAACATCCAATATCCAGATACAAAGTAAAAGTATCACGATATAATTAGTTTCACTTAACTTTTTTACATGTCAACTTATCTCATATGACAGCTTTTATTAGTTTAAACTACACAAATTATGTAGATCAATCAATATCAGAATTTCTTTTGAATTTGAATTAGAAAATTTAAAGACAAATAATAGTTCCATTAGAAAAAAGCACCACTGATAATAGCCTAATTAATATTACATATTTTTTATATAAAAATAGGCTTTATTTCGTCCTGATATAAGTTAATTTTTCCTATTTTAAGATATTAATGATTATTTGTTGAAAGTAACTAATTATTAATTAATTGTGATAATTACAAGATTTTGACAAAATCCTATAAAGATATCAGCAACCCAATTATAAAAGATTTTGACAAGATTTCATGACGATATCATCAACTCAGCTATTGAAGTTTCCTATTTTGAATCAATTTATAATTCTTGAAAAACTTTCATTCTTATCTCATATTAATTAGAAAGAGGAAAAGAAATCTACTTTTCTTGTTACTCAAGAGTTGCACGTTAAATGAGTTTGTACACAAATAGGAAACCCTAGAAGAAAATCTTGTTAAAGTTGTTGGGTCCAATAAATTATTATAAATAAGAGAAGTAGCGGCCACAAGAAGTAAAAAGAGAGAAGAGGCTACAAAAAAGCTGCACAAGAGGAGAGAATGAAGTAAGGGGCAGTACTGATGTTGTCCCTCAAAGTCAGTATAGTTAGACTTTATGTATTAAGGGATGATAAAACCCTAATTGTTTTGATATTGTCTAAGTTATATTTTTATTACCTAGTTATTTTAGATATTAAATGTTTATTATTTCTATTTTTCTATCAGTTAGTTTGAATAAATTTTTAGATGAGTTTAATTATGTTTTTCTCATACTTTAAGTTTGTTTTTATTATCTGTGTGTTAACTATAATCATATATCAATTGTGATTTGTAAATAGGGATACAATTAATGATTTGACAAATTACAGTTATTTAGAAAAATAAAAACTTACCTTTCAAATTACAATTAATTAGTTTCACTTAACTTTTTCACATGTCAACTTTAAATTTAATTAATTCATCTCATATGTAGATCAATCAATATCAGAATTTCTTTTGAATTTGAATTAGAAAATTTAAAGACAAATAATAGTTCCATTAGAAAAAAGCACTACTATTAGAGATACCATATAAACCTTTATAAAATTATTAATGCTTATAAGAATATGAAATTCTAAATATGCTTATAAAGTTGTAACCCCTTGTCTATATATATACATATATATATATATTTATATATTTATATATATCTTATGATAAATGTATCTTCAGGAAAACTTTTGCATCAACCGAGATTAAGTCATTCCTCAAACAATTTTAAGAACGTAACTTTACATCAATTTAATGCATTTAGGAAAATTAATTTCCTTATATATCGGTGCTAACCGAAAGTTTGACCTACAGTAATCAAGGTAGGAAACACACATCTTTAATCACTATGCCAAACTCATATATTAGATATATTTTATATTATTTTGATCAACTCGAATATTTCACTTGAAAGAGAGAAAATCTATAAAGGTGGAATGCAATAACTATAACTAAAAATAATACATTTCTACTAATTCGAAATTGAACTAAAAAAGAAGAAGAGAGGATAAATCCCTCAAACAGAAGGTTAATAAAACGAAGCAAAAGTATGGAGTTACAACTCACCCAGTATTCAACATGAATGGAAGGTCCCCAAAACCTGGTAGATTCTTGACGATGAAATTTGAAGATGTGATATGCAACAAATGCATTGAAATAACCAAAACACAGCATAACTTCCAAAAGCTGGCCATTGTGCCACTGCCACTATATGACATCAGAAATGAATGGAACAACTAATACACGAAGTTAATGAAGCAGCTGATTTAAATTGTTGGATAGCTATCACTCCTTCTCAAGTGCACTGCAAAACAAAACAGGAGGAAATGTGCACCGCAGAGAAGACCAGATGCATAGAGAGGGTACTTATCACCGAAGCACTTAGTGAGGTCAAAACTCTTGTTTGGAGATTGACCAGATACAAAATGCTTGATGTTTGAATTCAATTAGATATTGCCTGGATATATGTGCTGCTCATTAATTCCTTTCCTTCATTCAAAATTTCACCACGTTCTCGTAAGTAGGCAATCAAATACTATATAAATAGAATACAGTACTATATTGAAGTCCCTTGGGGTAAGTTAAAACGCTAACGTGCGAATTGTGTGAAGGACAAACTCTCCTAAAAGTTTAAGCTATTAAGTAAAAGTTCATGAAT
Organism: Styphnolobium japonicum; assembly: GCA_023212625.1. Classification (NCBI taxonomy): domain Eukaryota; kingdom Viridiplantae; phylum Streptophyta; class Magnoliopsida; order Fabales; family Fabaceae; genus Styphnolobium; species Styphnolobium japonicum. The sequence goes on from JALBWW010000010.1 coordinate 11,894,829, forward strand.
GACTTGTCTCTAACACTCACCCGTACGAACACTTTGAACTTGAAAGATTATTTATCTCTAACAACTTGCATAGTAATCAAAGATTATTTGCATGTGCGTGAAATAATCAAAACTCTTGTTTGGAAAACAGATAATTATGTATGAATTCAATTATTGTTTGGATATCTGTGCTGGTCATTAATACCTTGGAGTGAGTTAGAAGATTCAGCTGGAGTTGCACTGTAATATAAGATTGTTTGTCCGTAAAGTAATCTTGGATGAATTCTATTCTTTTGGGAGAATTGTATAGATTATGTTTATAATTTGAAAAGATCATTATTCAATTCGAAAATATGGTCATTCAAAAAATATTTATTTTAAAGGATCATAATGCGATAGTCAAATTAATTCCTTAATTAACATGATAGCCAAACACAGCTAGTTTATTAATTGGTTTACACAAAATATATTTTACCTTAATTAAGGTCTTTCAATATAATTATCCCTTAACTTTTCACCACTCTATATGTTAAATAATGTTACTCATTTTATTAGTCTATAGGAGTGTTAATAATTGAAACATACCTATTTAAACCGAAAAAAATGAATCAAAAAATCAAAAACAAAACAAAACAGATTAATTTTGGTTTTGTTTAGTTTTCTTTTATGAAAATTGATCTATTGGGTTCGATTTTTTTGTTTTCATTTATGAAATCAAACCAAATCGAACTCATATAATTGTCTATATATTTTTTATAATTTACATACTTATAAATAATTAGATTTTAATTTCTTGTTTCTATAAATGTTTTTAGGCCAATTTGTTGTTTATATCTATTTAATGATGTTTTTATTAGGATTTGTATGCCAATTTATTTTTAATTGGGCCATATAAAGAAAAAATGATGTTGTGTATAAATTTTTTAAGAAAAAAATGTTTAGTAAAAAATTGATTGGACCGAACCGAACCAAATCAATTGCAATTGGTTTGGTTTGACTTGGTTCTTCAATTAAAAATAAATCAATTGGTTCTCAATATAAGAAAATCAATTTGTTTGATTCAGATAACTTTTTCTTTCAAAATTGAACCAATTCAAACCGTGAACACCCCTACTAGCCTATTTATCAAACAAATGTTTTTAAAAGTGTCTATTTAGTTAAATAAGTCAAGACATAAGCTTTTAAAGGCTTATTTGGCCTAACAAGCCGGCCTATTAATTTAACATATAATTAAAAGTATAGTACTCATATAATTTATTTAGTTATATGTTAATATAATTTATAGTTTTTTACAATATACAATAATTTTGTTAAATGTTAGGTATATTTGAAACTTATAAAGTTTGAACTTATTAGCCTATTTGAAAATGTTTATGCAATATAAACTTTTAAATAGGCTTTCAAACCAAGTCACTTTTATATTTTCACAAAAAAAAGCTATGCTAGGTGCAAAGCCTATGATAAATTATAGGTCAAGCTAAGACAAGTTTTGCAAAACATACCAAACTTATTTAAAGTAAAGTCTAATTTAGTATAGTCAATATCCACCCTACCTGGCACACTAAGTAATGCTAAGATTTACTGTTATTTTTTAGAATGAGCCCAAAGAACCAAACAAAGAGGAAAGCTAACGTACGATGGTGCATATATAACTCTGACTCGAAGCATATTCAGTAGGAGTAAGATACTCACATTTAGTACATGAATATCAATGATAATAAGCATGTTAAATGCTTTTTATTTAGCTAAGATGTTGCTTGTGTGTAAGCATGTGATACCTTTCAAATCTATAAGAATTTTAGATGTTTAGGAATAAGACTTAACAATTTTTTAAGAATTGTCAATTTTACTCAATTAATTGTTTTTTCTTTTTATAAGTATATATTCACTCTTACTCATTTAAAAAAAATTCTTTTTCTCAGGGCTATCTGGCACTTCGTACAATTGCTTCCTCTCGTCTTCAAAACTAGAATGTTTGGCAATCGATCTCATTTTCAAATGTTGTTATTATCTGAATGTTGAAGACAACTTTGGTTTATCACTTGCCACTTGTTTGAGTATCTTTCTTTGCTCTCCAGTGTGTTATCCAGCTTGAAATGTGAATTAGTTAGAATAAGATTATGTACTCCCATCTTCAGAGGTTGGCATATATAGAAGCTTCCTTGAGTGGTGACTTGATCACCTTCCTTATCACATTACCTCTCTCTTCAGACTAATTAAATGTCAATTGAGTCATTATTGCTTATCACATTCAAGGATATGGAGCCTTGTTTTATTGCTTCTCAAAATTACGAGTTTTACTTGGAAATACTATCGGATCGACCTGATCTTTTTGAGGTCCATCAACCCTGGACTCTTTAGCCCCTGCCAAATTCTTGCCTGTGTTGGAAGAGAAACTTTTTTATATGCCATTGCCAAATATGAACATGACCCAACAGTTTTAGTATGCGCTTGCTAAACCAATTTGCCATATGACCAATACCATCGTGTTTTTCGACAAATCAAGATCTGCAAAAAAATCTGAAGTGTTTTTTTTTTAAATATTTAATAATCATAAAAAAGAATTATGTACTCAAGCCGTGGAAAATATCATATTTTGTAATAGTAATGGGATGTTAATTAATAAGTTTTCTTTCCCTTATTTTGATGCTTAAAATCTTTCAAATTATAGGAAGTTTGAAATGTTCACAAAAATAAATAAGGGATGATTTTAGATCACATATATAATAATCCCTCATTTTCTTTCTTTTCTTTTATAAAGCTCCCAAACAAAGGGAATGCTTATCTAAATCCTTCTCTTCCTTTCCCCTCCCTTCTCCACTTTCCTCCATCCTTGAGAGTTGGGAAGGGAAAAGAATGGTTGAATCAAATAAAAACGAAGGTGAATGGAAGGAAAGGGGACAAGAGATTAAATAATGAGTTTTCTTCTCTTTATTTGAATGATTAATCCTCTTAATTGAGAGAACTGTAAAATGTTCATAAAAATAAATAGGTGGAGGTGGAGGTTTAGAAGGTTACATTATAATTCCTCATGTTACTCCCTTCATTTCAATAGACTCTCAAACAAGAGGAATCTTCTCCTCCCTTTTTCTCCATTCAAAGATATCCTAAATGGACTAAATGATAAAGATGTTAAAGCATTATTGTATGGGTCGCTAACTTTGTTATATATAATATCATTTTCAAATATCACGAGCCATTTTTTGGTAGATGGGACTCTGACTCTATACGAATTTGATCCACAAGTAGCAGTCCTTATGGCACTTGTAAAGTTTATTTGTACCACACAACTAAACTTCTACCGAACCTTCCACAAAAGCTCAACACACCCTATAGAAGTTCGGTTCGCCCAAATACTTTGTTGGTATATATAAAACTGTTGAGCATGTTGATTGACAGTATGATGACACAGTGCTGACTGCTGAGCCTATAAATGAAATGCTGTCAGAAAATATTTGGATCCAAGAAAGCATGGATATGGCCATGTGCTGCAGATGGTCTATCTTATATCTTTTATCGTGCATGGCATCTTCAGGTTCTATTATCAAGAATCTGCCTGGTTACGCTGGTGAACTACCTTTCAAACTTGAAACTGGGTTAGTGCTTTACTTTCCTCTTTTTAATTGTACATTATACCATTTTGCTCTTTATTATAATCACTTTAGTACACTTCATGATGGTGAAAATGAAATAAAGGGCAAGACGTAGAAGAAAAACAAAATGAAGGCCAAATGGGTAAAAAACGGAATACAAAAACAGCTATATAACTGTCGAAATAAAAAATAATAATAATTCGAACTTAATGGAGTTTTTTATGGTTATGTGACTTTTGATGTGGCTAGTGGGAGTTTTATGAAGAATTATTGTATGAATTATGTGTCATTAGAAAGATTTATATTATAAGAGTTATATTGCAATTAGAGTGAATTATTTCATAAATTATGAGAATTATGAGAAATTATTCTAGTTATAAGTGAGAGTTATAACATATGTAATATGTCTTTTAAACTTTCCTAGAGTTCTTATAATATCCTATGTATTTTAGAGTTTGAGAAGTAAGAAATAAAACTAAGTATCTCTTCTTATATTGTCTCTCCATATACTCTTCTTCCACCCTAGGGGTGGACATGGGTTGGGTTGGGTTGGGTTGGGTTTGGAGTACTTTTAGACCCGACCCGCTCATGAAAGCAGTGGGTTGGGTTTGATAAAAAAAATTCTCCGACCCAACCCAACCCGACCCGCTCATATGTGGGTTGGGTTGGGTCCAACCTGTGGGTCTTGAATCTTTTAAAAAAAAATTAACATACTAAAATAGAAATCAAAGTTCATACCAAAAAACATAACTTAAGTTTATAAGTGACATAATATAAATTATAAAACGTAAGTTTCAAACACAAAGACAATGACATCCATAAATTCACAACGGCATAATCAATGCCTCTTTTCCTATTTGATTTCCTGCAAGCCAATGACAGTAACACCATTATCAATAATCATTAATCATAATGTCAATCATTATCAATACAATTGTCAACATTGAAAGAATTAAATGAAATAATAATTTAAAAAGAACTAGAAGTCTAACTGGTTAAATGACAAATATCCAATGAGATAAAGGTATTTAATTTAAACTTTAACCCAGAGTCCCAGACCAAAATGATTCAATGACAAAAGGGATATTCTTTTGAAGAAAATTTCCTTTCTTTGATGTAGAGTTGTGAATTTGTATACTGGATTAGCGCATAAAGAGAGAATTATTGAACGAAAAATGAAACCTTTTTTGTTTTGTGGCAGATACGTAGGTGTGGGAAAAAATGAAGAGGTGCAGGTATTTTACTATTTTGTGGAGTCAGAAAGGAATCCAGCAAGAGATCCACTCCTAATTTATTTCACTGGAGGCCCTGGTTGCTCTGCTCTTACTCCGTTCTTGTATGGATCTGGTAAAATCACATTTTATTTAACAATAATTCATATGTAAGGAATTGCGATAGTCAAAATTTACATAAAAAAATAGATAATTGATTAATAATGTCCATACATAAAAATAGATAATTGTATTAATTACGATATTTGCATAATTCATATGTTACAACTAAATGTTAGTATTAATTATGAGAGAATGAATTCAGGAGAATATGTATCATGTTATTTGAAGACAAAGTATTGAAATAATTATAGCATAAACTTACTTTTACAAAGAAAAACTGCTTAAATTGTGTGAAATAGAAATTGTGTGAAATGGCACAGGGAAGTTGCAAAAGTTCCTAGAGTTCACATTTATATCTAACTATAGCGTAGGTTGCTTCTTGTTCATTTTCTTTCCTTAATTTTTTACATATAAAAAATTCTACACTGAAACTTCTTTTGACGAAATACCCAAGTATAAAAATTTGTGGTTACCACTTAGAGGATAACATGTATTATATTTGGCCAATAACTATATGTAACTAATAATGATTTTCTATTCTTGCTGGCAATAATCTTACAGGACCGTTAATATTTAACTACACCGATTTCAACGGGAGATTTCCAAAATTAATTTCGAATCCACATGCTTGGACACAGGTGAGAAGTTTCTTGCAACTAATAAAATTCTTAGGCAAATTTTGTTACCTAATTAGGTCAGTCTTGGTAATTAGTTTCACTTATATATATTACATTGCCTTTGTTTTTGCGTAAGATTGGAGGACTCCAAAGACCTATCTTTCTTTCTTCAATCCCTCACTTTTTGAAACACTGAGTGGGAATGAAATAATGTAGCGCTAATTAAGTTAGCACATTTGGCTAGGTTTCATGCTCCTCTTCAGATTCTTCTTGCTGCTGCTGCAGATGTAATTACCTTTTCATTATTTGTTTGATGTGCAGTTTGTCTTTTCATCTCAAAAACTATTATTTCTTTAGGTATTATATATATATATATATATATATATATATATATATATATATATGAACTACTATTAGAGTGTTGAGTCTGTTGAGTGTTGACCCAATATTTGGCCGTGAATAATTTTGTTCCCAGGTTTCTAACATAATATTCCCAGATATGCCTGTTGGGACGGGATTTTCTTACTCAGAAACCCTACAAGGCTACAATAGCAGTGACAGTCTGTGGATAGAACACACATACAGTTTTCTGCAGAAGGTAATGAAATATACTATATGGTCTATATGCTTTGAAGATTGACGATCACAAATCTAGTAACAACAAATTGTATATAGCTTTAGTGTCTGGTTTTTGTGCAACATTCAATCAAAATTAATGCTTTTGGTCAAAGAGTCAATGGAGGTTAGCTCACTTGGTTGACATATTTTGCTCATAACAATTGCATGACTTAGGTTCGAATTTAAAGATCCCTGTTAGTAGACGTTTTATAATCTTACTGTAAATCTTCTCTGAGATTGTTGGTATGCTCTAACCTTGTAATGGGAAATAGTGTAATTAGAATCGCATAAATTACAATTCGATTCATGCGATTCGATACGAGCCATACGGCAGTTGATACATATTGCATAGGAGTATCAGTTTCTCACCAGAATCACACCTGACTCGCTGGAATCACAGATGACTCGCTGGGATTCGAGTCGATGGCGTCTCACACGATCCTGCAGTAACAGGGAAAAACCTTTACTTTTTTTTGTTTTTGCAATTTTTTTTAATGAAAACAGAGGAAAATTAAGTGACGGAAATTTCCCCCCAATCTTAAAACTAAGAAGCAGAGACCATTACCTTTGTCCCCACCCTTTGCCTCTCTCCTCTACTCTGCGTGCATCTTGGGTGGTCTCTCGTTGGTCGTGCGTCTTTAGGCTTTTGGGTCTGGGTGGTTTGCCGATCCCTGCTGGTTCGAGATTTCTTTGTTTAGAGGTTTTGAAATTGCAATTAAGACTAAAGAGAAATCAACAATAAGGTGAGTGAGGTAATTTTGCTGTGTTGATGTGTGGCTGGGAATTGGAGATTGAATTCCTGGTCCTTTCAAAGTCTGGAATGTTGTTTTTAATATTTGAGATGCACGTGTAACCCATAGATTATATAATTATATATTATAAAATTTAAAATAATGATTTGTTTTGTCTTTTTTTATTTTTTATTTTACTGTATTATATTCAAAATATTAATCTTTTAGTCTTTTTAAATATATATGACTTAATCTTGATTTACTTTAAAGTTTCAATTTCATTATTTAACTTTAAGATGTTAATATTAATGTTATGTTTAAAAATTTAACTTTTTATGTTATGTTTAATAATTGATCTTGAATATTACCATTTATGATACGTTTTGATTCATGATTGAAAAAATAAATTTTTTGATTCCCGATTCGATTCATGATTTGATAACCATGATGGGAAGAGCCTCCCTCACCCAAACTTTTTTTACCAAAAAAAAAAAAAAAAGCTTTTGGTCAAAGATATAACGGCCTTATAGCTTGTTTTCTTTTTCTTTTTTGTTTATTACACATTGTTATAATACAGTGGCTTACTGATCACCCAGAATTTGGGTCCAATCCACTATACATTTTAGGCGCTTCATATGCTGGCATACCTGTGGTTCCTCTAGTTCAGAAAGTATATGAAGGTAAAACAAACAACAGTGAATAATTATAATTATTATGTGACTCTAGCAGTCAATTTCTGGTGTTTTATCTCATAATTATGTCAATTTTAATATCATTAGTGTCCATTCAATGAATTGCAGGTTACACAGCAAGACGAATGCCTCTAATGAACATCCAAGTACAATCTTATGCTTCGTATTAATAGTAGTATTGATTGACATTAGGGACATATTGTTACTTATCTAGCATCGTTCTATGGATCGACACTAGGGTTATGTACTTGCAAGTCCAAAAACGGATTTGTATCTTGACATTAACACAAGAGTTCAGTATGCTCACCAGCTATCACTTATATCGGATGAGCTCTATAAGGTGATTATGGTCATCTACGAGTAACTTGAGCAGTTGAGCACTATTTCCATTTTCTTATGTCACCAAATTTGCTAACATTTTATTTCCAAGTCCATCTGTTGCAGAATATAAAAGCAAGTTGCAATGGCGATTATGTCAACATTGATCCAAATAATACAAAGTGTGTATCCGATTATGAAGCCTTCCTTGAGGTTAGATAAATAAAAGCACAATTTTCTAATACACTGTAAAATGAAATTAGAAACTAAGAATGAATAATTAATCTTTTGGATGTTTGCAGTTGATACAAGGTTTAGAAGCGTCGAATATTTTGGAACCTCTTTGTGATGCAGGAACTCACAAAAATCAGGGAATTCTCTTACCAAATCCTCAGTCACCTTGTTATGTTCCAGCATTCTGGTGTCGGGTATTTAAACCTCTCTCTGTGTCTTTCTTTATTGAATCCGGTTCATAAATTTTATTTAGTTGTTTAACATTTTGTTTCATTTCTTTCATTTTGCATGTGTCTTAAAACTTAGGAATATGATTATGCGCTGAGTGAATTGTGGGCTAATGATCCAACTGTTCGAATGGCTCTTCACGTTAGAGAGGTATATTAATTTTATTTATGTGTCAGGATTACAATTTAAGCCGATGTTATATGTACCTAGTTAGCTAAATTGAAATAATTTTCTTTGGCCATGCATGCAGGGTACCAAAGGGCAATTTAAAAGATGCAACGATACCATTGAATACACAAATGATATTTTCAGTGTTGTTAAATATCATCGGAATCTTAGCAACACAAATCTCCGGTCTCTTATTTACTGGTAATTTTCATTTTTATTGGTTAAAACTTTCTCATCAGTAAGAGTTGTGAAGCACATGCAGACAATTTCTATTCTATCCTCTATGTTAGAACAAAGGACGCTTGCATAGTTTCATATTAGTAGTATTTACAAATCTAAATTTAAATTAAGAAACCAAACCAATTCCTCACAGATATTTTGATTTTGTGTACAGTGGTGATCTTGACATGTCAATACCACATATCAGTACGCAGTCTTGGATGAAGTCACTTAACTTGGAGATAAGTAATATTTGGCGAGCATGGTTTGTTGATGGTCAAGTTGCAGGGTAATTAGTTTCAATAATCAAACACTAAATCCATTCTTTAACACAAAAAAAAAAAAAAACACTTAAATCCATTTTATGCAATTTATACACGCAGCTAAGAACTTTGATTAAGTTAGTAATATAAATTTATGCCTCATACAGGTACACTGAGAAGTACGAAAAGAATGACAACTACTATTTGACATATGTGTCTGTCAAGGCATGATTAACATCCTTCAATCAGGCTTGTTTTGTTATTTTGTCTCGTCTACTTTTTTTCTTTTTTATGACTTATGATTATTTGTTTAATTTATTTTTACGTTACCTTGCAGGGAGCTGGCCATGTAGCAGAAGGGTATAAGCCTAAAGAAGTATATCGTATGATCGATAGGTGGTTTGCATACTATCCTGTATAACATTTTAGGATTAAGTTATGTGTTATATTAGTATCACTACAAAAAATCTTCCGCTTTATGACCCTTTTTTCGTGGCGGTTCATTATAATCGCTGCAAGTAAATTTTGTTTGTGGCGTTTGAACCAACCGCAGTAAATATAGTAATTTAGCGGCGGTTTTGTGTGTTTTGTGGCAGTTTTATATAAAACAAATACTTAAACTCTTCGTCCTCATTGGTTCATCCTGAGTTTATTCCCATCCTCGACCTCATTTTTCATCCAAATCTGAACGCTCTCTCTGTCTCGCTCTCGCTCTCGCTCTCGCTCGCCTTCACATTCGCACTCGCATTCGCATTCGCACTCGCACTCTCACTCTCGCTCTCGCTCTCGCTCTCGCTCTCGCTCTCGCTCTTGTGGTTCGTTAATTCAAATTTATCTTCAATTCATTTTTAGTTTTGCTTCTTAATTTCCTTAGTTTTGCTTCAATTTACTAGAGGTTCATTTGAATATCCCTGCATTGAGCATCACAAAGGTAACATTAAATTGTTCAATGTGCAAATTCGATTTTCCTTTTGAAGTTTATAATCTTTTCTGAAACCTAAGGTTTTCCTTTTGAATCAGGGTCCAATCTTCTCAAGCTTTGGGAATTTAGGTATTTGTTGTTGTTTCTTTAAAAATAAATGTTATCTACCAAAGGTATTTGCAATTTCGTTATCAATATTTATGTGAATCTGATTTTTCTTTCTTTATAGTTTGATTTTCCTTCTTTGATAGGGATTTTCTGCTGATTTTATCATTATTGTTATTTGTAATTTCAAATCTACTCCTAATGTTTATATCAAGTGTGAGACTGTTCACTTTGTAATTTTCAATTCGATTCGATTCAAGCAACTAAACCAGATTTGGCTTTTTATCAAAAGCTGATCAGAAGTCCTGTACCTTGCAATTAGCTACCAATTTTTTTAACAAATTAAGAGATTGTGTTATATTTTACTTAATTTTGTGTTGAATTAAATTAATAATTTATAGTCAAATACTTTTAAACAAAATTTACGTCTCATGCATCATGTTGAAGTTTGGACATTCATTTTTATGTCATTATGTGAATAGCGAAAGTGTACATATCAGAATGTTAAGAGCTGGATTCTCAATGTTTAGCATTGAACTACACGTTTTGCATAACTATATAATCCCAGCCCCCTAACCCTAAAATCATCTTTGGTGTTTGAAATAGCAACTATGTTTTTTTTATTCTTGTTCATGAACAATTTTCAATTTATATATGTGGTGTTCTCTGCTTTTACCATTTTATTCTGTTAAGTTTTCCATAGTTTAGAAGTTTTACTTGGCTACCATTTAGCTGAACTTTTACTATTGTGTGTGAACTGTGAACTATACACTTGTTAATGACTCTACTTAGGTTGGAATCATGACTTTATGGTCCATCACATCAGATCATGCCCCTTTGAAATTACTTATTATTAAAAGCAGCACAATATATAAAAATTTAACAGCATGATTTATTTATTTATTACCCAAAATCATTCAATTCTATTTCCATTTGCAGAAACATATTATCAAATTACACAAGGCAGATATTATGGCTGGACATTTTGAGTCAGGTTCATCAGAGAATAAATCAAGTGATGCAGTGCATGATTTATTGACTTTTAATGCTGAGAATATGCAAAGCAACATGAAAATTGTCTTTTACAACTTTGTTTTGACATTAGATAGATTAATACTATATTGATTGAATACATTCATATAGTTAGGAGCATCAGCATGGGTGCTTTTGTTCCTTTCTTTCTCTACCAGCTAGTGGGGTCCACACACCAGCAAAGAGTGAACATTGTACATAGCCTAAATTTAAAACTGCTTTGTTGAGTCTAAGTGTTATGTTAATTACAGTTAAAGAATTTGGAGTGCAAGACTCAGGCTACATCGTTGTGGGAAAGACATGGAAGGAATTGGGAAATAGGACAGGAATAAAAAATTTTCTTTTCAGGACGCGGAAAAGAGATAAAAAAAATGAGTTCTTTAATTGGGAAAAAAGTAGAGTTTTTTTTTTAATATCGATGTGTTTATTCATTTCATGCCTTGTGATGTCCTATGGGTTGAACATAATGAATCTTAGATTATCACTCTCATACTGCGCACACATGTGGCCAAACTTAAAGAAGTAATTATGGGATGTCTGTGGTTACTTGTTTGTTTAGTATTTTTTAATTATAATCCCATGCATCATATTCTAGTCCCTTTAGTGTATTGCAATATAAGTACAAAGAAATTTCTTAGCAGTTAGTGGTTTGTTTTTCTCTCACTTAAAAGTGAGGTTATCCTTATGTTTGCATTTCTCTTGATGTATGGATGAATGTTCTTGGAATTTTAGGCTGTGGCAAGATTTGCAGCTGATTGGAGGCAAATTGTTGCCAGGGCTAAGTCTGAAGCAACTAACTATGAAAGGTCTGCTTCATTCTCCTGCAACATTTGAAGATGGCCCCTCTCTTCTTTTATTTTCTCTATATATGCACATTTTTATATTTGATTTACTGACTAAATACATTCTCTATCTTTTCCATTGAATATGCCACTTCCATAAAAGATAGATGAACTAATTGTATCCCTGTAAAGTAACTCAACCCTTTTTTTGCTTTTGAAATTGAGTCCTGTAAGAAGTTGCTGGCAATGTGGAAATGGTGAGCTCCCTACCTCTTTGTTCCCATATTCTCTTGTTCTATTTCCTTTTTTTCTCATTCTGCAGTCTTTCTCCTCTCGTGTTTGTATGTTTGGGTGCCACTAGATATATAAACTGTACCATATGCATACTATCTGTTTATATATGGCAACAGGATTGTGCTTCTGCTGCGCCATAAAGTTCTCCATCATGTTCGAATGGTGTTTATTATAATTCTTTTTCTTCTATACAGGGTATGCATAATCTTTTTTGTTTCTAATCAATTTATTATTGGACTGCATGGAATCATTTTAGTTCTTATTAGCATTTTATATTTTAGTTATAGCTTGAGGAATCTTATAGCCTAAACTAGTAACTTCACTTAGCTGAGCTGGTTGATTTACATAACTAGAGGACTAGTTTGATTGGATTTCTTCAGCAGTTTCTTTGCTTGTTTAGAGTTGGGCATTTTTCAATGTCAAGGAGGTAAACTTTAAGTTACTGCTGTTTGTTTTTAACGTGATAGGACACAAGCATATAAAATTACCTGAATAATGCCTTTTACTCTCCACACTCCATGTTCGAGGACAACAATTTGGGGATCATTAGAGTGTAGTTCTTTAAGTTCATGTCTAACAGCCTCAACATTTGCAGTGCTCTGTAGACAGCTGAATTGCAGCAATGCCTCCAGTGTTGCCAACTTTCTTACCCAACACAACTTGTTTGGACTTTTGAAACTTATCTTCTGTAGGGGGTGGTTCATTGGCAACCTCCCAAGCAAGCCTTAGATAAGGTGAAAGAACTTGTTTGGGAGCCTTCAATTAGTCGTTATGGTGCTGATGAAGGTATTCCTGAACTCACAGCAGCATTAGTCAAAAAGGTAAACAGTCTAGTTTCTTCTTACAACTTGTACTACTGGGAAACTCTAGCTATCTGATTAAAGTTCTTCATTTGGAAATGGAGCTTGGGGCTTGCGTCAGGTCAAAAGCCTACTGAAATCCATTTCTAACAGTTGAATTGGACAATCCAAGGCATTTTACAATGTAAGTGGTGGTGGTAGTTTTATTTTAACTCTTTTAAAGTAATGTGTGATGTTTTCTTTTGCCTTCACTTGAAGTTGATTATTTATAGATAAAAGTAATATACTGTCTACAAGACACTACTTGTGATATCATTTGGGATATATAGAAATCCTATACTGTGTAGATTCTGAAGTATATTGGAATTCTAACAAAGATTTATATTTATTCTGAAGTTTTATGTACATTCGAATGGAGGAATGAATATAAATTGATCATTAACTTCAGCTTAGGTAGAGTCATAGACCTACTAGTATTGGGCCTATTTTAACGTGAAAGAACGAAATAAAAAGCAATGCAGCGATATATGATTATTTCTATTTATTTTTTTAAAAAACAAAAAAGCTATTGACGACATTTATTCCAGCGGTTAGCAAAAACCGCTGCTAGTTGTTTTACGACCCCCTTATTAGTTGCGCTTTGAAAACCGCCGTGAAGAACGTTTAGCTGCGGTTATAACCGCCGCTAAATGTAAAATTCAACCGCTGCTAAAATGCATTTTTTTTGTAGTGTATATTTGGCTGATTAATGTTCATTTATTTTGAATAATTAGTGTTCTTTATTAAAATTGGAAGAATATTTGATCTTTTGAAGATTATCATATATAGAACGCATGGAAAAGTATTTGCCTTTATTCATTTTATTTATACAACTGCTCTGTTTTTTAAATGGATTTAATTTTAATTTATTGTTAGTATAAAGTTTTTTTACACTGTCATTTAATCATGTACTGACACATCATTAAAAATGTTTAACTTTCTAGGTAGTTGTTGTGATAGTCAAACTCTTTTAATGATGTGATAATATATGATTAGATGACAGTGTAAAAAAATATTACACTGATAGTTGATCAAATTTAAACTCTTTCTAAATAGACAACACTTTTTATTCTCTAGCAAAGTTTTAATGAAATCTCAAGCGACTTTTTAATTCTTCTAAAAGAATTACTAGTTTTTAATTGGACTTAGTTACACATTTGACCCTTATAGTTTTCAAAACGTTGTTAGAGCAATATGGTACAATAATTAACAAACTTGTTAAGCCCTGATTTTTTGCGTATGTAGAACATTTTATTTTCTTGCTTTTGTGGCATGTCGTTTGCTTTGCTATAGCCCAAGCATATGTATGAGTGTTAGTTTGGAAATGAACAATGTCAGACAACAAGTTCAAAAATCAAAACAATGTATTCCTTTAAGCCCTAGCAATGATGCGCACGTTCAGTTCAAGTTTGAGAATGTTATACAATAAATCGAGATTCGTTAAGTTCAAGTTTATAATCTTGCGCATCTTGGTGGTATATATTATGAGAATAAAGCCGTGTAGGCTAAGGTCAAGCTGTTGTACGTACTAAAAATAAGAGTAAAATGTTTAAATAAGTTCCTATATGGACATGTCAATTACTTTAGTATTCTATAACTTAGATCGAATCTCAAGCTTAAACGTCATTATAACAATTGGATGTTAGTTGTGAGACACATACTTAATACAATCCAAATGTTAACCAAGATACTAGCTAGATGCCTAATGCCTTTTTCTTTCCCTCTTGTCCTTGATTTCTAGACTTTCAATAATTCTTACTCAAATTCCACTACGTTCTTCTCTGTGAAAACTAATTCCTCGCCCTGTGTCAGCCTTCCCCTCATCCCCAACCTTCAGTACCTCTTCCACTACCCTATATTTTGTCCACTCCACACCCTCTCTTCCCTTTCTTCAATTCCTCTTCCTCTACCCTAGTGAAGTTGCTCAAGGCATCAACAAAGAAATTGTCCTTCCTTATTTTTTCAAAAAACCCTAAGCTCTCCTTACCAAGGTACGCCCACTTTGGCATCTAGATCTTCAAAGGGAACGTACCTCTTGCATTTCCTACTACCCATCAAAAGGCTCCACTTTAGCTTTCTCCTTTAGCGAGAGATGTCCTTTTCTTAAAGTATTAGATTCATGGATCCATTTTACTTATATGGTCTTCACTTAATTTATTTATTTTCAATGTGAGATTCTTCACTTACATTATGCTCATATTTAAATTCCCAAAAGTTCATTTCTCTTAAAAGAAACCTCAAGATTCTTCCAAATTGGACTAGGTTGGGTGCTTCTACGCATTAAGAATGGAAAAGCATATGCATGTCCCACATTACAATCTTATCCTATGAAAGCTCCTAAAGATTGATAATTGCATGTTCTAGAGGAAGGACTTGTTTGGATGAATATGTTAAATAAGTAATTATTTAAGTAAAGTTTGTTAAATAAGCTCTTCTATCAGTGTGATATAAAATAAGCTGAATTACGTTTAGAACGACACTATGAGAAGTGCTTATGTAGGAGTAGAAATTTTAACAAATCATTAAGTTAAATTAGTCAATAGTTATTATAAACCTAAGCTTTTTTAACTATCGTATTATAAGCTTGAATTTCTAACTTATGAAAATAAATCTAAATTAAACAATTTGAATTTCAAAAATTAGTTTGGTAAGCTTATCTAAACAAATATAAAATGTTTCATAAGTGCTTATTAAAATAGATAAACTCAAATAAGTTTCAAATAATCTCATCCAAACGAGCCTTAAGAGGGTACATAATAAAATCAAAACAAACTTAGACTAACATGTATATTGTAATTTATTGCGTAATTTGTTTGTGAATTTTGAAATTGTACGCAATTAAATTTGATACATATTTTATGTGGAAAATCTCATATTTAATAGAAAGACCTCATTTTAAAAATATTTTTAATAAATAATTGGCCAAAAATATTTTTATATTTATTTTAAAATATTACCGATCAATAAATAATTTATATTCATTGAAAACTAAATACGTACAATCAACGAGAAAAAAATAATTTTTACAATTTGTTCTCAACAATTTGTTTTTAACGAATTATCTATATAAAAAAGTATACTCTTAATATATGTAACAATTATGTTGTTAGGTATATTCTTATAATACATATATTTTTATAAAGTATGAAAAATTAAATGAAAATAAAATTTAAAATAATATTTTTAAACAATAATAAATATTTTAATGATAATAAATAAATAAGTAAAGAAATAAATTAGATTATTAAAATATAAATTTCAAAATTTTAACTTATAAATATCTTAATAATTAGTTTAATTAACATAATTTTATTTTATAAATAAATAATAAATATTTGGCATATTTAATATTGATAGAAGAAATTTAAGCATTAATTAAAAATGTCTTTTTTTGTCATTTTACATTTATCAGTTAGTTCAATATAAATAGCTAATTTTACCAAACACTTCAAATTCGATTTACTAGTTTATCCACTATCAGTTAACTTATTCATTATTCGCTACTTTTTACTAAACAGAGTCATAATCAAAAATTGGTCAACAGCTTCTTCAACAGGTTTTTTTCTTTTGTGATTTCTATCAGATATATCCTTAAAAAATCACTAAATGTTGCATGTAGGTTTCGATTGAGATTTATTAAAATTAAAAAATCCACAAACAATGGTGTTAGTAATGATGAAATAGCAATGTACAACCAACTTCTTATATCATATACCTAATGTGTCTTGAGTCTCTTGACTTCTATACTGCAAATGAGTACTATGTGTGTAAGGGATGCGCAATTAATGAAGAGTGAAAGACATGGGAAAGAAGAACGTAAACTAAGGCTTTACCAACAAGATACAGGAGAAAAGGAAAGATGAATTGAAGTAACGTGTTATTATTTATTTATTTATTTTGATACAAACATGTTATTAATTTGTGGAAACAGAGAAACATTACTAACTTTTCTATTACAATTTACACGTAGTGGTTGTAATGACAGAGAAAACATGTCAGAGGTAAATAAAACAAGCAAAAGGATACTTCCACAGATATAATCTAAATCATTCAAAAAAAACTACTTAAATGGTTTTATGTCTTTTTAACAGTTTTCACTTGGATGGCAAGTACATGTTCTTCATGTTAAGATTAGCTATTAGGACCACTAACCCAAGATAAGAAGAATTTGGGCTGGATATATTGTAAAAAGGGTTTGATAATAGATTTCATGTTAGATTCTTTATGCAAATAATGGGCCTAGCCCAATTAATCTGAAGTAGAGTCTAAAGGCAGATGCAAAACTTGGTACGTGGGATATGATAATAAAAATTAACCTGATCCCCTCCTCCTAAACTTTATTATACCCAAAAAGATTAAAGAAGAAATTAACTTAAACTATTAACATAAGTTGGTTCAACTAGTTGAAAATATTTGAATAAAATGTTGCATTCTTCATTTTCTTTTTTATTCAAATCCTCCTTTTGACTTGTAGAAATTAAGGTCATTATGATTTGGCCACTTAAATTTGAACCGGCCCTACTACTGTTGTCAATCATCACCCAAAACATGATCCCAAATTTTTTTTTTGAAAAATTCTAAACCTATTCTTCAAATTATTTAAACAAACACAATGCGGATAGAAGTCAAACTAAAAACCACATACTGAACTTTCAAAAGATTGCAAAAGAAAAGAAAAGACAAAAGCAACAATTATAGAAAAATTTAATTTAAGAGCAGCCACTCAAATTGCCCAAAAATAAAACTCTGTTTCGACATTATTTTTCTTTTTTGAGGAGATTGTGTATGTCTGTTTTTTTTCAATGATTTTATCATGCTTTAAATTCGAGTCTATAATCTCACCAACAATTCCACCACTTAAAGACGAACAAAAGGTGAGGTAAATGGGCTAAGCATCTCAATTGGCATCTGCATAAATTTTGAAATTTGACGTTAGTATCAAAGGTTTGATCATCCATCCCTGAACTAAGTGTTTGTCCCTTTAACGTAATTAAAAGGTGAGGTAAATGGGCTAAGCATCTCAATTGGCATCTGCATAAATTTTTAAATTTGATGTTAGTATCAAAGGTTTGATCATCCATCCCTGAACTAAGTGTTTGTCCCTTTAACGTAATTAAAAAAATGTTAAATTAATTTGTAAATTTCTATATTATTTAAGAATTTTTAATTATATTTTAATATTTTAAAAATTTATAATTAAGTCATTATAATTTAAAAAAATTATAATTAAATTCTTTTCGTCAAAATATTATTAAAATTGTTAACGATAACTTAAATTTAAAGACTTAATTAAAAAAAAATTAAACTACAAAGACCTAAGTTTATAACTAGATTTTTATAATTTAAAAAAAATTTGAGTCTTGATTTCAGTTTATTATTAAAATATTATTATAAATTTTTAATAACAGTAATTCTATTAAAAAAATTTAAAACTATCAAAACTCAATTAAATATTTTTAAAATATAATTAAACTCTTAAATAATATAACGATGTATGTACAAATTAATTTAAAACAAATAAGTGAGGTGACTGATTTGTGGCACCACAATTGGCCACGTGGACTTCTTATTGGATTTGTTTCAACTTTCAAACTTTCATGGACCAATGCCAAGTCGACACGCGTCGTACATACCTGCCGACCAAATTGAATGGCATATATGAGGAGAATCTTTTGACGGTCTTCAAACATGTATGAACAACACAACTATGGGTCCTCATGGATGTGCACGTGGCTGTTGTATGGACACATTTTCAGATACACACAGCCTCACAATATTTTCTTACATTATATTAATTTTTTGAATTATTATTATTTGGTTAAAAAATTATTAAAATCTTCAAGAAATTAATCGTGATAAATTAAGCATGTTTACTAAAACAATTAAACACAATGGTATTGAATCTCACTTCGGGTTGGCCCGCGTCGGGTCAAGTTGGCTCATAATGAGTGCAGATTAACAAATAGCCAGCTTAGTCCAACCCATGCGGGTTGCGAACTAGGCTGGCCTAACCTATGAGTTGAAATTTTTTTTATTTTTTTATCTATAATAATAAGTTATTGATAAATTGTACTTCTACATTAATCAAAATTCACAAAAATCATGTACGTAAATTAGATACAAGTATAACAAATTATATTAAGTGTCATCAACATAAACAGTGAAGATTTATTACATTATTTTTACATAAACGATTTAGGATATATCTATGAAGCATTGCTTAAATCATAAATTAATCAATTCAAGAAACTAATATAAATTAACATCATATTTCAAGTAGAGAAAAAAGAAAGGTTTAGATGTACTCACTAAATTTGATTTTTTTTAAATCCAAATAAAGATAATTAAGTAAAGATATGAATAAAAAATAACAAAATTAAATATATAACAAAAAAATAATATTTCACATAATCAGGCCAAAGGCCAGCCTATTTTCAGACTAAGCTAGATCGACCCATAATTAATTTAAGATAAAATTTCTTCAACCTAACCCACACTTTTATCATACTATTCAAGTCAGCCAACCCATTTTGACAACTCAGTCAATTTGGCTGTTGAGCCAAAGCCACTTATTTGTATTTCAGTGGTTGCCAGCCTTAGTGATTTTTTTCTTTTGGCTGCTAGAAATAAAAATTCACAATTTTTTATATATTTTTATATTTGTAATTTTATTTTATATAAATGTATATATTCTTTAAGTATTCTGTATGTAAAATATGACTTTTGTCATTTTAAGAATTGTCTATTTAACCTTTTTTTGGTAAGTTCTTTGAATTTTTTTAATAGCAGTACAATTATGGTTTTGTTTTATTAGGAGGAGTGTAATTTTGAAAGAAGACAAAAAAAAGAAGGAAAAATATAAAGATAAAAAAAATAAGGAAAAGGAGTCAGACAATATTTTAAGGTAAGTGTAAATTATGGATAAAAATTATGATTTAATTTTGATTTACTATCAGTATAAAAAAAATTTATATTATCATCCAATCATGTTTTGTTAAATTATTAAAAGAGTTTGACTATTATAAAAATTATATAGGAGAGCAAACTCTTTTAATAATGTATCAAACTAAGGGATTACTCCGATACTTATCTTTTTTTAGAATACCGGTACCTAACGTGAGTTGTCTAGCATTCATTAGTTATTATTTATATTTAATAGACTTTTAAACATTTATTATGAAACCAACAGGTAATAAATGATTGAAAACTCACCTTAAGTATCAATTCTATTAGGATACCATTGTAACTCTCATCAACAATATCATTTGATGATAGTGAGAGATTGACAATAAATCAAATTTAAACTCTAAGAATTATATTTATCAAAATTAACAAACTTATGAACTTGTTGCTTTTAAAATTATGAACTTAATAGATGCATCCATTGGGAAAGTTGTGATATTTTCTGAGAATATTTTCATGTTTTAATATTAAAAATAATTTTGACAACTTTTTTTTTGTTTGCAGGCGGTTTTGTAACCCGCCGTTAATTCCAAATTAGTGACGGTTGATATCAACGACCACCAACAACACCGTTGCCAGTAATCTATACTATTATAAAGGAGATTCTCCTGTTTGGTCTCTACATTTTTTATTCCTAAACAACTATTTTTATTTATTAAATTCAAATTAATCAAGAGGTAAAATTATAAATACAAACACTTGAAAGTTATTTGAGAAGTTATAAACATTTTAAAGTAAGTTATCACATACATTTTTACAATTATAATCAATTACAAATATTAAAAAATTATTTTAAAATAAATAATTATAAAAAAATGCATATTGATGGACACGTACTGTCAATATGCTAGTAATAATAAAAAAGTTTGTGTTTAATGTGCCTTCTTTTTCTATGTAACTTTCACATCTTGTATATGTTCAATTCTTGAAGTAAATAGCATGATAAGGATATTCAAACGTCAATGGCTCGATGATTAAATTTCAATCAAAGCCCAGCAATTACTATATCGTTTTCTCCCTTGAATGCACCAATGTCTCTTCAATTCAATTTCAAAACATTTTACATACCACATCTATTTGTCTATCATCTCTTGATCAGCATTAGCTTCTATCTAGTTTTCTTCATTTCTACTTTTGTCCCTTACTTCATCTCCTGTGTAGACTATGTGGCAAACTCAATACCTCACATGAAGCCCGTGGATTCAAGATATTTTGTTGTTTGTGAAGTTTCATTCAAGTTAACTAGATGTCATGGAAATGCTTGCACCAAATACAGAATGGACGTGGTACCATCTTGAACCATGAGTCTAAGTTACCAAAGTTGTCCTAGTCCAAGCCATGATGTGGATAGTGATACTCAAATGTACTTTCCCTTCCTTAGGTAGGGACAACAATGAAGTTTTAATAGTAAAATCATAATTTTTGGGTATGGGGGTTGATTTTTTTACCTGACTTGAACAAGTTAAGCATAGGTAACTAAGAATTATTCATTGAAATGAGACTAAAAAGAGATAAAATGAAAATAGTATATCATGGCATTTGTTAAGTAGTGACGAATCCCGAAATTTTGAATAGTGGGAGGCAAAGGTAAAGGTAAAATATAAACACAAGAAATAAATTTTCAATCTTTATATTTAAGCATAAAAATATATTTATATAAAATAATAAAAAATAAATTCACAATTGCTTCCTTTGATTTTTCATATTTTGAAAATGTTAAATGATATTTTCATTATTAATATGATCAAATATTTCTTTTTATGCATACAACTAAATAAGTATTTAATTATTTCTCTCTCGTATGATTATGTATTTAATTTTTGATCGGCCGAATTTAAAATTTAATTTAGGAAAAAATCTATAAACATTAATTTTTATTGATTGAGAAATCGATTTAGGATAAAACTAATTAATATTAATTCTCATTGATTGAAAAAATCAATTTATCATTCAACTGAAATTGTAATG
Source organism: Styphnolobium japonicum (assembly GCA_023212625.1). Taxonomy (NCBI): domain Eukaryota; kingdom Viridiplantae; phylum Streptophyta; class Magnoliopsida; order Fabales; family Fabaceae; genus Styphnolobium; species Styphnolobium japonicum. The sequence continues at coordinate 11,916,728 of JALBWW010000010.1, forward strand.
CTCAAATGTTTAGACTATAACACAGTAAAAGAGAACATTATTATTGAGAAAGTCAAATATGAGAAAAATCTCTATGAATCATAAAATTTCAACACCTCAAATATATTACCTATCATTAAGAAAAGTTTATAGTTGATTAAAATAAAATAAAATCCTAATAAAACATTATTGGCCAAGCACCGCAAGCATCAAAATCTAGTTTTACAAACACGTAGCTTAGGAACCACGAATAATAAATAATTTTATTCACTTGTTAATGTAAAAAAAGTTATATAATTATCTAATTACATATTATTAAATTATTGAAAAAAATTAATTATCATAATAATTATTTGTAATTTCTTCTAGTTTTAGTTTTTTAAAATATTTACACAAACTATTAACATTGTGAGATGAACCTCCTTCAATCATGATCGAATCTATAAAAAAACTTGACAATTAGTTAAACTCAAAATACAAAAATAAAAATAAAAAATCAAAGAAAATGAGCAAATGACATCCAACGGAAAACTAACCGCCACCCCCTTTGTCTCCGAGTCTCATTCGTTTCAGCGTCAGCTGTTTGCGTGTGGACCAATTGAATTCGTGCCTTCGCCTCAAGCAACCCAACCCAAACCACCCACTCAACAATTTTTTATGTAATTTTTTTTTAAAAAAAGAAAAAAGAAAACGAAAGAAAGAGAAACGTTGGTTGAAGTTGAATTCAACAACGCTAAATAACAACCTCATTCTTGTTGAATACCAAACCAAACCAAACCAAATTACCTTAGTGTTATAAACAACTCCGTCACGTACCCTTTGACGTTCTTCTTATTCTTCTTCTTCCTTTTCTGGTATTTTTTGTTTTTTCCGTAAATATTACGAAATTCCTATTTCCCCCAATTTTTAGGGTTTCTCTCTCTGAAACCCTACCCACTTTTCTCCCTGTTGCCTTCTCTCCAAGTCTTTCTCTTTTTGCTTATTTCCAGGTCTGTCTGCTTCTTCCACTTCTCTATTTTGTTGGGTCATAGGAAATTTGGCAAACCAAGGGATTCAAAAAATTATATTCTAGTGATTGACTATGCTTGATTACTTTGCCTCCTTTTGTGGGTTTTGGATTGTTTATTCAATTTGATTGTTATTTTATTATTGTTTTGGAGCTGGGTTTCAACTTTTAACTTTAAATTTTGCCTGATGTTGCTTGTTACTGATATCACAGTTGGAGTCAATTGTGATCAGCTGGATGAGCAAACAAGTCTTTGTTTCACATCTTAAACCAAAGGAATTAATTACAATTTTAAAACCAAAAGAATAATGTAGTTTTATGATCTTAAACATGCAATGCCTATATGTGTTAGAAGTTTTCTTCTCCCTGAGGATACAATACAACATGTGGCTCTTTTCTGCTCCTGCATTTTTGCATATGATAAGTTGAGTTACACTAGGAAACTATATCTATTGTGTCAACCAATCCTCAAAACTCAGAAGATACCTTAACTTTAGAATGAAGCCTTTTACAGGTTACAGGGGTGAAGAACTCTCACTTGCCTGAGGTTATGGTTTTAAAGAATTCCTAGACCACACTTTCAGCTGTGGTCCTTGTTTCTGAATTGATTCCATGCTATATCTATGTTTTTATTCTGTCTATATTAACTTGTAAAAGCTTGATGGTTTATTAAACTTTTTGTAATAAAATTTTCCTTCACACTTGCTTGTTACAACAAAAATGTGAGAAGGACAGAAGGTTGAAAGTGATGTACAACTCACGTACGTTCCACCCCACAAATTCTGGTCCCTCCCATATAGCATGAAAGTGAGTTGAAAGTGATTTTCCACCCACTACCAAGCAACAAGGAGTGAAAATCAAAACCTTTCTGTCCTACTCCATTTTCACTCTCCACCTCATTTTCCTCCTACTCTAACAAGCATAGCCTAAGTCAAGTACAGCTGATTATGTTTCTGTTTCCGTTCTTGATCTATGGAATTTTACTTTACATACCACTTATTTCATTATTTTTTTTATTTCTATAGCATCATCGGTAGTAAATGGCCAACAAATTTATCTTGCAATTTTAACTTATGGCATCTGCTTCTGCATTAAGCACAGCATTAAACCAGAGGAGTATTACTTGTCATTAGATTCACTGTGTGAAGATGAATGGACACATAATATGCATATAAAAATACGTATCTCCTTACAACCTGGTGATAATGGTAGCAAGTAAGGTTAAATAAGTTCTTGATGCACAGTACTTACTCTCACACATCTTTTGCTAGTTCCCATTATCCCACCCACTTCAGCATGTCAAGTTTGGAGGAACCACTTGGTCTTGATAAGTTGCCAAGCATGAGTACCATTGATAGGATTCAGAGGTTCTCGTCTGGTTCTTGCCGTCCCAGAGTAGATAATTTGGGTATGGGAAACTGCTGGATTGAAGGACGAAGTTGCAGCACATCTAACAGCTGCAAGTGAGTCAAATATTGCAATTTAGTACAAGTCAGACAGTTAAATGCATTTTATTTCTCTATCATTCGTCCTCTTTTTGTCCTCTTTTATATTTTAATCACTGCCATCATATTATTTAACATATTATCTGCCTGCCTACTATATCCATAACATAACCTTAAGTCTATCTTTGTTGCAGTGAAGACAATGAAGAGTATACGGCAGAGACATTCCCATGGAAAAGGCAAACAAGAGACATGTCCCGAGGTGACTCCTTCAGTCAAAAGACTATGACCATGGGGAGGAACTCAATGAAATTTGGAATGATTGATGATTCGTTTTACTCCTCAGATTGCCAATATAGTCCAAAGTGCAATAACAATGACGTGCAAGATATGGCATATAAGGTAATTCAGTGGCTGCAGTACTATATGTTCAAGTTTTTTTTTTCAGCTACTAACTTAGTTATTTATGCTGTCATTTTTTCGTGTTTCCAATTTCTGTAGTTTTATTTATTATATTTCTTTGGTTGGTAAGTAATACTTACAGTTTTTAATTGGAAATTGCAGTTTACGAAAGGTATACCAAAGTTTGTCAAGATAGTAGAAGTTGGTCCAAGGGATGGATTACAAAATGAGAAGAACACTGTACCTACAGCTGTAAAGATTGAATTGATTCATAGACTGGCATCTTCTGGGTTATCTGTTATTGAGGCTACAAGTTTTGTATCTCCCAAATGGGTCCCACAGGTATAATGGCTTTACCTTATTCATTGTAACCTGATATTGATATTATGAGTGATTGTTGTGGTAAAATTCCTCCAAGTTGCATTTATCTGACATCAGTCCTCAGTCCCATGGATCAAATGGTGTTTAACATGGGTGCTTTTAAATGAATTCTATAGGATAAAAGCCCAATTCAACTATATATAGGATGGCTTAGCAATATTAATTATGTTAATTGGTGAAATAATTATCTAGTATTTTTTTAATGAATTTATGAATGAAAAACCTGATTGTTTTGCCACAGACCATTTTAGTTTGTCTTATCGGTATCTGAGGTTGACTTTAATCATCTTGCTCTGTCATATAATTACAGTTTCTGTGCCCTTGAGGATTGGATATGCAAGAATAAGTGAATTATCAGATTTTAAAAATCTTGTGTCAGCACAAGAGTGAAAAATTATTGAAGTGTAACATACAAGACAGCTAGTTTAGGTTTTACAGAATACAGATAAACACTACACAGGATAAATTTTTTGCAACATTCTCCAAATAATGCTGATGTGCATAAAAAAATGAACACAAGAAAAGGAAGCAATTGTACAGACTACTAAGCCTGCTCAAGATGCTGCATGTATGTGGGCAATTGATTTCAGGGTCTTACTCTGAGTTTGTTAGTCTGCTGATGTTTCATATTTCATTTCTCTCAGATGGTAAAAGCTGGCCTCTTGGTCAATTATGGTTTATATGGATTACATGTTCCTCAATTATGATCCAATTTTAGAATTCAATAGAAAGTATCTTTCATGGTTTCACCTCAGCTGCATTTATTTATATGATAAATAATTATTTGATGATTGATAAAAAATCATTTTCAAAGATATAATGACTCCTGGTTGTTATGCTTTCTTAACCAACTTATTTCCAGTGTGATTTGAGTTTTACCTGCCTGAATGTCATTCTGTTTCTTTGTCTTTCAGTTGGCTGATGCAAAGGATGTAATGCAAGCAGTTCATAACTTGGGAGGCATCAAATTGCCAGTTCTGACTCCTAATTTAAAGGTGGGTATACCTAAAATAACCATAAATTGGCTGATTTATATTCAGATCTCTGACCTGTTACATTAATAGGGTTTTGAAGCTGCTATAGCAGCTGGTGCTAGAGAAGTAGCTGTTTTTGCATCAGCTTCTGAATCATTTTCCAAATCAAACATTAATTGTAGTATTGAAGAGAGTCTTGCCCGTTATCGAGCTGTTACTCGTGCTGCTAAAGAGCTCTCAATTCCTGTTCGAGGGTATGCCTTTCATTTTGTTTTTCATTATTCTAAGATTCCATCATATTACTCTCCTCTTCAATATATTTTTGAGTGTGCATTTATCCCAGACAGAAAGTCCAAGAAATTGTTTTTCAGATTGATATCTTCTGAAGGAGTTGCAGTTATTTCCCTGCAATTTCTTTTTTTGTTATTGGGCAGTACCTGTTTGAATTTACTGAACAAGTTATCTTAAATTGATGAGTTTTCTACATGGTCTGTTCTGGGGCATCTATTTCTGTACTGTAGCGGTTTTTTACATCTTGAGATGCAGCTATAATAATTTACTTATATATTCCTGATTCTAATTAAAGAAAAGAAAATGTCCTCATTATCATACTTAAGAAATTGACTGGATTTAGAGTTATCTCGAGCACCATTGACAAAATTTATGAGTATAAAATTTTATCATACCAGGAAGGATCTTGGAACTTGAAGGGTAAAAGTCACGGCCTTGATAGGATTTTCTAGATCTGGACTCTGGAGTATGGAGTTCCCAGCTAACAGATTTCCATGCTATGACTAACTAGGATTTATCTTATGATGTTGGAACATTGTGGTCATATTAGTTCTGCGTTCAGTCAGTTTCCTAATAGGGTCTGATGTACATAATTATTGTGTCCACGACAGAATCATGATTTAGGACCTTCTATATGGAAATTTTATTGTTATAATTTGAAAACAGAAAGTTCATGATTGCATAATCCTTCCCGGTCTCTCCAAATTTGCTGGAGTCCCTTGTGTCTTTCTCAAGCTTCAAATATGTGTATTTAATAGTTACTGTCAATGATAATGGTTTTATAATTTTTACACCCCCCCCACACATTATTCCTTAAAAGAATAGAAACAGAGAGATAGAAAGAGAGAGAGAAGTAGAAGATTGATCTGAAACCTTTTGCATTTTCTTATTATTTCAACTGTTTACAGGAGCTATATATATATATATATATATATAGCTTTGAGCTCTTTAACAGCTCCTAACTAACTACTTTCTAACAGCTGTCATAACCGAATGGTGCTGACTCAGCACATACAGCTGTCATTCGGTTATGATTACAACAGATACATAGCTAAGTAAACCTTATACTCTATTATTCCTAAGTTATCCCATAAGATCCTAGATTCTATGAAATATTTTTTATGTTTCTTCTAAAGTATATTTCAAAATCAGCTTTAACGTCTATATTTGTATTGCTGCTTAGAGATTATTTCTTGAAACTAAGCTACTTTTTTTAGTGTTGGACAAGACCCTTCTTGGTATGTTTAAAAGGTGACCAGGTCAAGGTCTAATAGTTTGACACATAAAAGTGTGTTGATATTGTTAATTGAATTGACAGAGAAATTCTGTTTCTGTTCTTCTTGTTCTAATCAATTTCTTTGTATTGAAATCTCATAGGTATGTATCATGCGTTGTTGGATGCCCAGTGGAAGGACCAATCCCTCCCTCAAAAGTGGCATATGTGGCTAAAGAACTATATGATATGGGTTGCTTTGAAATCTCCCTTGGTGACACAATTGGAGTCGGCACTCCAGGTAACGAGTTAGATTAGTTTTCTTTTAAAGCAAATTTTTAAGCCAACCATGCTTGATCCAGTAGTAGTGATGAATATAATAGACAAGGTGCTCTGTTCTTGTATACCTTCTTTTATTTATGAACTTGATAAGGAAGTAATATTCAATGCTCCCTTTTTTGTCTGATCAACTACCTTCTATCATAATGAAGATTTCAAATCTGCTTGGTTGATGTTCTACAAGAGTCTGTTCTGAAGTTATATGTCCATAGTTACAGTATAGAGCTCGATAACATCCCATAGTTCTTTGGCATATTGCTTACTTTTACACTGCCATATCTTCTATGATACATGGATATAGGTATGGGCATCAGATATGGCACCGGTATGACACAGGGATATGGCATTTCTTAAGAAAAAAATTAGGATATGGGTATGGCAAGATACGACAGATGTAACATATATATAAAAAATTATGTATATCATTTCATATAACATCAAAAAACATATAAAAACATCATAGAAGTCTAGCATTCATCCAATTCTTATGATATCCTACATGTATTGGCTCAAAAATTCAAAAAAAAAGAAAGAATAGAAATTACAGGATGTAAGATAGCATTATCCGAAGGTGTCCGAGGAGTAATTGACACCAACACGGCAGGCATTTTAAAGTATCTGCTTCCTTGCATATCTTTCATAGGATTTCTCATTTGAATGCTGTTTTTTTCATTAAAAAATTTTGTTTCTCTATGTTCAATTACTGACATTCTATCTTTCTTAGGGATGTAAAAGTTCATCATATATGTCTACTGTTCTTAAATCCCAAAAGCATGTGTTTTTTCTCCCTTCTGTTAATTAATTCAATCTCCTGAGCTTCAGAAGTTTCATTGCTATATTCTCTGGTCTATATAACTCCATCCTCTCTATGACAAGTTCTGGAACTATAATGTTCTTAGAAAAACTAACTATAATTATAAACTATAATTTCATAGAAATATTGCTTTAGTAATCCATCTATATGTTTTCTCCTTGTTTACTTCTTCTTCCTTTTCATTCCAAATATGACGGACTTGTTATCTTTACCTACTCACCCTCCTTGTCCAAAAGAAAATCTTGCCATGGTAAATTTTCAAGCATACTTACACATGCTTTTCATTACCCACACAACATACTAATATCAGACTCATGATACCATTCCCTTGTTTGTCATCTGCCTTTTAACTCTGACAACTGTTACTGACTATCAGCCTATTACTCACCTTTCTTTGCTGTTTAGTGCTGATTGTCATAATAACATATCATTTATTTTTGAACTTGCAATATAATTGTCCCTTCTCTTTGATTCTTGAAAGAATTTCATTGAAAATCTGATTTATTAAAAACATTCGTCTTCGGTGGGATTTATTTTGTAATTTTTGCCTCTATCTGCATTGTTCCTTTGTATGAGTTTTTAAGCTCTACACCTCTTGGAGGCATCTAATACCTCCTTGTATGTCCTGATTATTCTCTGCAACCTGTTATGCTTATTCTTGAACTGTTCCTGACTGCTTGTCAATTTTTCTTTTTCTTTTTGAGTGAGACTGTTTGTCAATGTTTGCTATGCTTAACAGCAAATTAAAAAATGTCAGTTCTTGGAAGAATTTGGGGATGAATGTCAAACTTTGTGCTTTGCCTCTTAATCCCAAATATCCATATTCTTTTCTGAGAATTTGTTATTGGTTCCTTGAATATGATCTTTGTACTAATATTGTTCTCCGTTCATTCTGTGGTGTTCAGGAACTGTAGTTCCTATGCTTGTGGCTGTAATGGCTGTTGTACCAGTGGAGAAGCTTGCTGTCCACTTTCATGACACTTATGGGCAATCCCTTCCAAATATTCTTGTGTCCCTCCAAGTAAGTCATCAAATAATAGCTCTGGCTTTTGATTTGCTTGTCTTTTGAAGTATAGAACTTATTGTACTTGCCTCTTCTTCATATAAGATACAAGTTCTAATTGATGCACCTGCCATAGAACTAATTTAATTAACGGAAACTATCTATATTACCATGATTTGATCTCAAAATTAAATTATTAGTTTTGCTAATCATTCAATTTGTTATTGAAGTTTATCATAAATATTGAAATACTATCAAATCCCCGATAAAATATTTTTTAAATGATTGTTAGGATTTATGTAGAAAAAGTATAATATTGACCATTTGGCTTTCCCTAGCTACTGTTGCATGGAAAGTATAACCTTACCTAAAGCAATTTGTAACCTGAACTAGATTATCTCAAGCTAAGGTTCAAATGGTGTAAATATTACTTCAACCGATAAATTCAATGAATTGGATCACTTTCCATTTCCGACTTGTAGAATGATATGCGAGTAACTTCTGAACTGTCTTCCTTAGATTTCTCTGGTTTTGATACATACTTGCTTCTACTGTGAAATGATCTTTAGACTGGTACAAGAGTTTCTTTTTCATAGGATTCACTTTTGTATAAACAAACTTAGACTGGGCCTATATTTAATCTTTTGGCAGTCTAACAATCATTAATGGACATTAATTTGTATCTAAACAGATGGGGATTAGTACAGTGGATTCCTCTGTTGCGGGTCTAGGGGGGTGTCCATATGCCAAGGGAGCTTCAGGAAATGTCGCTACTGAAGATGTTGTATACATGTTGAATGGGCTTGGTGTGAAAACCAACATTGATCTTGGAAGGCTCATGTTAGCTGGGGACTTCATCAGCAAGCAGTTGGGGCGCCCATCTGGCTCAAAGACTGCCATTGCCTTTAGCCGAGTCACAGCTGATGCCTCTAAGATATGAGAATGTATTGTACCATAACAATTTATATTCAGATGCTTCTAGCAATAACAGATCACTCCATATATTTTATGTTCCTTTTTCTGCATACTTGTAGAAGAGGAATAAAATGCCCACTTACATGGATGAGTTGGGAAGGAAGAAGTAGTGTATTTAATCTGCCAATAGCAAGTGCAAGCTGCTCATTTCAGTGAAAGCTTGCAATTTTTATCCCTAACTTACTTTTCTTGTTCCAGCCATCATGCATTCCTTATGTATGATGTTTAGTTATACTACGGATTCTTTTATGAATTACACTTTACAAGATTACGAAAAATATGTACCCCATTTTGAGGGTATGTTGGACAATGGAGATCAAGAAATTTTATCATTTGAGAATTTTGGCCTAACAACTAACTTCGACAGTTTCTGCTTTTCATTTATTTGGATCCGGTGGATAGCAATTTGTCATGTTGAATGGTGATTGTCCAGCTAGTTTTTCTTTTACTTAATGGGAAGTTTGTTTATATCTTGCGTGTTTGGTTTAACATTTGTAACACGAGGAATCATGTTGGAGTTGTCAAGTGTGCCTAGAAAAGTGCACAATGATGTGGTTTTTTTAATTTTTTTTTTGCAAAATTATGTCTAGCCCGTCAATATAATTCTAGATTCTAACTGTATTTTACACACACAAAAATGTCAATTTTTTTTTATAATCTAAACCAGTTGCACACAAACTAAACCAAAAACTACTTCTTTGTTAAAAGTAATGTTACACAACTAAAAAAATTTAACAAAATATAGCTCGGATTTTGTATTTAATGGTGGTTATTGAATAAGTTAAAGTAATGAGGATCATTCATCCATCTAAGAGTCAGTAACAATATCAATTCATTTTGTCAAAAATTATGACAAAAAAATTCTAACTATTTAGTATTTTTCTTTTGGTAATAATACATACAAAAATTATTTTTATAAACATTACCTATTGCTGTTAAAGCAATTTATAAGCCAAATCAAGTGTGCAAATTAAGTTAATATAAAATAAAGTCCAAACACACTTAGTTGTTAGTAATTAGTCTTTTGATCACCGTTTTTACTTCTTGTCATATGGCACCTACGACAGGATTTCTTTTAACTAAAGGCCTCACGTATGCCTAATTAATTCATAAATTTACCTAAAAAGCTTGAGATAATTTTCATTCTAGGAGCCACGCTAAGAGGGAAACCATGTCACCTTTTTCTTTTTTATGCTGTGAAGTAACACATGTAGAAGCAAAAGAAAGGCCAGCAAGGAAATGGGAATAAGCCCAAAATTACAAGCATCTGACACCTTTCAAGTAGAAGCATTTGAGCCACTCTGACCAGTAAAAAAAGGGAACCAAAAGCAAACAGCAAAGTAAGAAAGAGACCTTGGTTATATGATTTTGCTTGTGCAACAATTTATTTCCTTGCATTAATGATGGCTTTATGTACTCAACGAATTGTCTGATTCTTTTTTCAATCTGCTTGTTGTCAGTCAAAGGCTCAAAGCTATTTAACACCCTCAGAAAATGATCATTTAGCTCCCTTTCTCAACCTCAACTTTGAGAGTGGTGGGTGTCCCTCATCATGATGAAGGCTTTTCTTTGATAATGCCATAATTAAGTTTTGTGAGTGTTATACAGATAATCTGTGTAACATGCACGGTAAGCATTGAATGTAAACACAAGTGCATGATGACATTTAGGGTGTTTAACATGCTATGGATATTTAGTTTTCTATTATAAGATCTGAATTATATTTAGATGGATGAATCTTCCTTTCAGTGTTGGCGCAAGCTAGCAAGCAAATCACACAATGACAAAAACTTGAAATTCAATGTCCCATTTACTTACACAAATCTACCTCTTCAAATGAACACATATAATACACCTCCATTTGGATTTAAGTGACCAGACCTACTTCTTTATTTTAAACTCAATCTCAATCAAATGTGCCAATAGTATATAATCGTGATCGAAGTGATTATGTATTAAGCAATAAGCAGGGGAATATATTCTTACACTTGAGCAGCATTTGTTACGATGTTAACAAAATTAGTGATGAAATGTCATTCTAGCTAGCTAGTTCATCAATTCCTATTTTTCCATTGAGGGATTACAGACATCCATGCAACTCTAAGTCAGTGAAGAAACTTGTTATAAAAATCATGTCATCAAATTGAACCATAAAAAACAAAACATAAAGGCAATGTTCACGGGAAAAGCATGTGATCTACCAAAGTAGATTTTTCAATATATTATACCAAGTTTTCAAGGTCATAAAGCTAATGGGCCCTTACATGAAAGGGAGCTAAAATAAGTTAAAAAAAGAAAAAAATGACTTGAGGATTAACTTGAGAAAGATAATTTTTATTTGATTTGTTTTAAAAATTAATTAAATATTTAACTAATTTAACTAATAATTTACATACAATTAATCACGTATTAAGTATTAAAATAAAAATAAATTATTAATTAATTATATATAAATTATTAATTTAATTAATTAATTTTAAACACAAACCAAATAAAAATTACCTTTTTCAAACGTTTTATTTTCCCAATTAAAAACTTTCCATAATCTAAAGCCATGAGCTTTTTCACTTGTGTAAAGTGAATGAAGACAACATCATTGTTTGTAAGAAAAAGACCCATGCATTTATTGTCCACATTTTCATGGCCCATTTGTCAAACCCTCACCTATTTGACCAAATTCAAAATTTTCTCTCTCTAATTAAACTTGAATCCTGACAGAGAATTACTATATTTTATTTTATAATGTACAGTAATCTTGTCACTTGGGTACAAAGCAGTATACTAGAATATGATTTAGAGACATACACCCACCAAAATAAAAAGGGTAGTCAAAGATGATAACTCATGAAATTGTAACAGCTGACATTCACTTTAGCATTACTTGATTTCCTCATTGCACACAAATTATTTTAGAACCTAAAACCCTGTTTAGCAGTTGACCAACCTTCTATTTTTCTCAACAAGAATCTCTTGAAAAATTGCACCTCACAATCGTACATAGGCCAACCTAATTGCTTTCTGTTTTATTGTTGAGAACCTAATCGTTTTGGCACTTTGGGGATTCCACCTTACACATGAAATTTACTCTATATAGATCGAAACATATGGGGACTAAGACACACGGAGACAATTATTCAGATTCAAACGGGTTGAGGATACAAAATACAACATACCTTTCCTCTTTTGTTTTGTAGTGCCACATATGTCTAATACATAGTCAAAGATAGAAGGCTATGAGAAAAACAGAAACAGAAAAAGAGTAATATTGTTTAAACTTCATTTTTTTGCTCAAGGCTCAATTATATAATTCTGTGTAGAATTGTCATTTCAGCAGTTTAAAAGAAAATACAGATATAATCCAATAATTATATAATACAAAAAAATAAAATAAAAAATAAATACAGATATGATTTATTTGATCATCTGACGTTAGATAGATACACACAGATCTCTCTCTCTCTCTCTCTCTCTCTCTCTCTCTCTCGTGCAGTAAATATATGTATGCATCATAATTCATAAGTGAACTCATAGCAGCATCACCGGCAGCATCACCCTGAGCTCCAACAGATGCAACGAAGACCCCTCTTCCTCTACCTCTCTTTTTTCTGCCTTTCTCTTTCTCTGGTCCATAGTTGTTTCCCAAGTAAAAAAAGGGGCTCTGAAATCAGCATCCAAACAAACTCTGCACCATATTTATTTGCATTAACGCACCAACCCCTATGCATATTGACTCACACCTCTCATTGACTATCCTCATTTTCAGAGCTCAGACATCAAGGTTACACCCCATCCAATTAAAAGACAGACAATCCGAAGACAAGTTTAGCCAGAAAAAAAATTATTAAGTGAAAAAGGTGGGAAAAGGAGGAAAAAGGAAACTACATCAGATCTTTGTCTTCACCCCTCGTCCTCCAAGCAGCACTTCCTTTTCTCTCAGTTTTCTTTTTCTGGTTTTGTTTGGTTGCCCCTTTTGAATCAGATCCAGAAAGGAGCTTGTTTTGTGTTTTGTTCTTTATGGACTTGTGAGCCAATTACAAGCTTTCCATGCATGATCTGTGCCTTGAGTTGAGACTATGAGGATGATGGGTCTGGCTTGTTTCTCTCTCCTACTGTTGGTTCTGTTCCTGTTCCTGTTCCAAGGCACCCCTGCTGCTGATGAGTCTGCAAATTTTAAAAGCTTTCAAACTGGGTCTATGTCAAAGCTTAGTCCTATTCAAGCTAAAGAAGGTTTTAGACAGAATACAGGTGAAGATCATGGTAGTGAAGCAGCTCTAGGTGATGAAAAAAGGAAAATCTACACTGGTCCTAATCCCTTACATAACAGATAAGTGGACATGGCATTTATTCAGAGCTTGATTTTTTTTTCTTCTTTATTTCAAGCTCTATATGTATAGATTTTTTTTTCTTTTTTCCTTTCTCTTTTTCTGGGTGTTCCACTTGTTTATATGTTCTTTTCTCCTCCTTTCTTGTGAGAATTTGTGATTGATAGACCAGTTTCTTTCTGGTGTATTGTCCATATGAATGTTGCTTTATGTTACAAGTTACAACCCAATATTAAAGAAAAGAATTTTGACTTTCGAGCAATTGGTTTAGGCTAATGTTTTCCATAATAGTGTTGCAATAAATGAGAAGATATGATTATGATAGAAGAGAATAGATGTATCATTTGACTGCATTAATGGTGTCGTTGATGTAGTGAATGTTTAACATATTTTTTGTCAAGGTTTGTAAGTTTTTTACTTTAATTTCCGTGCATTCATATATGGAATTTGAATTTATGCAAAAAGCTGCATGATTTTGACGGTGCTAATTGAGTTTACAATTTTACATGCTAAGGCTATTCTTCAGCAGATAATCTTAAACCCAAATGAAAACTTTCAACTTGGAGCTGAGGTGCATTGCTAACAGTTCAGAATTAACCTTTTATTTTTCCCACCTACCATGTTTTTAGATTTCCTTTTATTTGTACTGGAGCATAGATAAAAAAAAATTAAAAAAAGGAAAAAAAATACAAAATTAATCAATTTTCTCGTTTTTTGTCTTGTTTAAATTGATCAGTTTTTTTTTAAAAAAATAATTTTTGTTTAGTTGACCGAGTTTGACCCAAAAACATGTTCAATCGAACTTGTTAAAAAATCGAGTGATATACATCAAATTTAATAAATCTACACAAAAATTATGGTTCTTACCCTATACAACTTTATCCACGCGGCAATACCTATAATAATATGCATAGTCATTCAAACCGCGTTTTTTTTAAAATCAATCTTGAAGATTTTTACCTTCTAAAGTGAGGAGTTTAATTTAGAGAGTAAATTGTAGAATTGTAATTGTTGATAAGAAAATTAAAAGTTTAGGGTTTTATAAAATACAAGTATCTACATAACAAATTATAGATATATGATAATTCACTCTCTTAATTTTTTCTTCAGTAGTTATAATTATACATTGTTAAAGGTAAAAATTTGTCGGGCAATGTATCGACAAAAATTTGGCTCCAAAATGCCAAATTATTAATTATAAAATTTGTCAGTGCCTTTATCAACAATATTGCAGTTCTAATTTTTAATATTGGAAGGGAACTTCTTCCACTGAATTCTCACTTTCAAGTGATTAAAAATGCAATTATTAAAAATGCGATTGGATCAAAAGTGTCAAAACAAGAAGATAAAGATGAAGATGATCGAAAATGAAAAGTAAAAAATGAAAGCATGTAAAGCAAATAAAAAAAAACGAAATGCAATAAAAAACCTGAAATCAAATTATAGAAAATGAAAGTGACATTAATCTGTTTTCTTTTGAGTGTCGTTGGAATTTTAAGAGTGTAGAATGTTTCAAGTTGCAGCCCCTATTACATCGTTGAAACTAGTATTTATAGAGAAAATCTTATGTCTAAATCCCTAAGAACCTACCATTTGTGGGACAGGTAGCATACATGTAACTAGCACATGCTTATTCTAATAACAGCCTAAAAACTACTAACAACTGCCCAATGAATCAACATTAGCAGTTCCTCAAACAATGGATGCAACCGCTACTTTAAAATTCAAAATAGTAACCACCAGTTCTTGGATAACCATCAATGGTTTTGTCGGTGCACCAGCTTTGTCAACAATTTACAAATCATATTGTCTGTTGAGTGTATGCTTGGAACTTTGTTGACTTCATACATTACTCGAATGCAATTTTTGTCGAACATCTTTCTAGGACTTGATTTGTCAAACACAACACTATTGTCGGCTTCACACATTTGTTGAATGAAACTATTTGTCGAATGTTCATCTTAGCCCTAAATTATCGGATGCAATACTATTGTCGTCTTTGTACATTTGTCGAATGAAACTTTGTATGTCAAACACTCTTTGTAACCTTGATTTGTCGGAGACAACACTGTTGTCAATTTCAAACATTTGTCGAATGTCTTTCCTAGCTTTGCTTTGTCGAATGCAATTATAGCAAAATGTCGATTTTATCTTTCATCATGATTTTTGTCTACGCGTCCTGCAATAATCATTTCATGATTTTAAATAAGTGTAAATTTGTTGAATAACACATTTACTCAACTTTAGACTTGCACATTTCCATATTCAACATTGTAAAGTTTTCCAATTTGTGGATTACCAATTTTGTAGAAAACTAAAAATTTGGTAATAATATACACCTTAGCCAATAAAGTGTATATCTCACTTTTGAGGATCCATATCCCAATATGGAACTTGTCATTCATTATATTAATTTGGAAAAATTACATTAACTTATCTTAAATTTTGACATAATTATACTAATATTATTTAATTTTTTATTTATAGGAAATACTATATAGAGGAGGTATTTATATTAAAAAATATTTGCCTCATAAAAAATTTAAAATAAGAGAGGTTACTATAATTTTTAAAATTGGAGGAAAAATGCAATTTTCAATAAACTTCAATAGATACTACTGTAATTTACCTTACTAATTGGTAATAAAGATTTTTATTTTTAATATTAAAAAATATTAGTTACTTTTTTGTAATAAAAATATTAATTGGATTTTACTTTCTTAATGTTGGAGTCAAATAAGATATCCGTTCGAATTTTTCATTTTTTCCTTCACAACTTAATAAACTTTTATTCAGTGGCAGAGCGACATATAGTTGATTGTGGGCAATTCTTAAACTCCTTATAAAATTTAGAGAAAAACTTTATAAACCGATAAACTTTTTATTAAGATATAAATTGATCCCACTGCGTTTTAAATATTACCTTATTGGCCCAATTAAGCCATAATCCACGCAACTCAAGCATCCATGTAAGACCAGATAAAGTAAAATGAAAACAGAAAATTTTAAAAAAAAAGGTTAAATTATAATGGAGATTCCTATACTTTTTAAGAATTTTTAAATAGATTATTTTAATTTAAAAATTATAAATAACTCCTTATAGTTTCAAAAATATTGTTAATTAGGTGGATAAAGCTTCAATGGTAGGCTAGATCCAAGACCTCATTAAAATAATTTTTTAAATTATAAAGACTCAATTATAATTTTTAAACTATAAGAATCTAGTTAAAAAATTATCATAAATAATATGAACCTGTAAATTAATTTAACTTAAAAAAAAACTGTATGTTAGCATTAATGTAAAGAGAATATCAAATTTCTTATACAATGTTTAATTATCAAGATCACTTGATCTATATTTCTAGTTTTTATAAAGCATACTCTTCCTATATCGACAAGTAGACGTGGCATCCAACTATTGCGTATCTATTAGGTCAAGCCCCACTTTTCTTATAATTGGTGTCCTACATGTTTACCATTTGCATGGCAATTATACAATACTTCATCTGTCTTTGGTGGACCATCTAAGACCTTAGAATATAAATAAATACTATAGATGTTTGGTGCACTTATATAGTATAATCAAATCAAGTTAAGTTTTTCTTATTTATCATATTATAACGTGATAACTGAGTCGTCTCCCACGCCACATGATAAAACTTGAGAGGAAATTTATTTCAAGTCTACCCTTCAACTTTCATCTCTCTCATTGTGAAGCCTAAAGCATCTCCAACGCCATAGCTACCGATATTCGACAATCACCATTTGACAGTTTCTAGTCTTGTGGGCAACATTGGGCTGCCCATCGCTGTTGTCCTTCTCAAAGGGTTGGCTGATTTTTGTTATTGTCGTGTTGTCGTCTAGGCTTTTACGAGTAGTGCTAAGATGAACTCACCAGTGCTATGGTTGTTGTCCTCCATAGAGGGTTACCAATGCTAAGATCAGAACTCTGACTCAACGCCGAGAATCTTATGTCGACTTGAGAACTTGCAAAAGGTTGAAAGACTAGATTTTCTTGTGCAACTCCTACTTTACTCTATAGCAACTATCAATAGGGCAAGCAGTAAAGTCGTCATTATTTAGCCTTACGGACTACAGAGAGAACCTTGCCAATATAGTATATAACCTAATAAACCAATTTCCATCATAAGCCTCTTAAGTTAATTACTAAACTATACTAACCAATGTTTTAGATGCCTTGAGCCATAACACAGAGATTACTTAAAATAGTTGGTGGGCTTATATGCATATCCAGATGGATTATAATATTAGATTATTTTGACAAAACAAAACAACAATTGATTGTAACCCACAAAAATATTCTAATAAGGCGAGATGAGTTACCAGCAATTTGTGTTTAATTTTCTTGTTCGCCATGACAGACTGGAAGGAATTTGGGGGTTGTACAAAACCCCCAAATCTTTACCTTGTCACAAGAAGTATGAGTATATTCCTACATATACAGAAAATTGTTTATTCTTCCATCTTTTCTCAAAGTATCAATTGATGTTTTCAAATGTGAGTTTTTAGCATCAGATCTATATAACCTCAAATTTTTAGTAGTAGATCTATATAACTTCAAAGCCGTATCTTTCATGGAAGAAGAAGGCTAATTTTTTTTTATGAAAGGGGAAATTTTGTCTTTATTAGTATTTATGAATACAATTATTTTATTTATATGACCAAACACATGATAACATAAGAGTTTATCAGTTCTTTTATATTATTAGGCTTTATCGTACTTGACAAGAGGTTGTCGAGACCCCGTCAAATAATAAAAATTACCGGTTCGCAAACTAATTTGTAGTATAGAGCATGAACCGAATCGTCTTCAAGGATCCAAAAAGAACAAAGATTTAATCAGATCAAGATAATTAAAATGGGGGGTTTTGATGATGATTAACAAGATTGACAAAAGTTCAAGAATTAAAGTTGTAAACAAATAAAAAGAAGCAACCAATCCAAGGAAATTTACCAATCTTGAGTTTAACTCATCATTGATCACAAGGAATTCACTTAATTGCTAACCATGTTCTTGGCCTTAGATCATATCAAGACGCCTTAACATGATCCAAGAATCCTCTACTAGATAAGCATCTAGGATTTAATTAACCAATGTTAGATAAAGTAAGCACCATCCAAACATAGATTAACTTAAGATCAAGAATTTAACCAAGCTAAACAATCCATCAAAAAGCTTTAATAAATTGTTTATTCTATGTGATCCTCTTTGAATACATGACAATAAAGCTATTATCACATTAACATCTAAATCAAATTAAGCAATTCAATCTAGATAGAAATCAAAAGAGGAAGAAGAGAAACTTGAATAACAATTAAGCAATATGAACAAGCAAAACAAGATCTCCAAATTAAACATCAAGATGGTTAATCCCTTGGATTGATTATAAGAGCCTAGCCTTCCATGGATGGGAAGGAAGAACTCAGAAAATAAAGAACAAAAATGAAATTCTAAAGAGAAGGGAGAAGAAGAGAAAGAAAACTAACAAATACTCAAACTTACTACAAAATTGAATTCTAACTTACTTCAAAATTGAATCCTCTAATACAAAGAGGTTTGGTCTATTTATACTAATCCTAGAAGCCAATTTGTACATGTACATAATCTGAATACTATCTATAAGAATATGAAAATTGTCAAAAATGGAAGCTTGATGCATGGTTGGTGGCTTGGTGCATGGTAGGTGGGTTGGTGTATGGTTGGTGGCTTTTAGTCAACAACTCTTATCCGACTTCTGGCTCCAAATTCATCACCTAGACGGTGCATTTTGGCTTGGATGTCTTCATCAAAGTTGTAGCCAGTTGTCTCCTTGAAAATCTCCAATTTGAATCATGTCATTTGGACTTTTAGAACTCCAGAAATGCCAAAAACACTGCACTTACCTCAAGTTAGGTTGGAAGAACGTGTTTCCAAATTCAAACCAACTTGTAGCTTCAGAAGCATGCCTAAAACGACATCTATTGACAAAATGGTCTTCAGTGAAGTTGGACATATGGGTCTTATCTTTCAAAAAGTTTCAGCCCAAGAGGAGGTCTATAACCCAATATATAGTCCAATATGTGCATACTGCCCAGATGGTTAAAGTGACAGCAAACTCACTCTGTATTGCAAGGCTATTTTGGGCCCTTAGAAGTCCGATCCAGCTCTTGAGTTCTTCATGAAACTTGTAGATCCTTGTCTTAGCTTTCCAAAGACACCAAGATCACCTCAATTGGATCACCGAGTCCCAAGTTATGGCCTAACCAAGGAAGAAAGGTCAAAATGCATCAAAATCCGAAAATTATCCAATATTTACATTAAAACCCAATGAAGCCCAACAACATTAAACTCATCTAAAATACTAATATTGGGCACAATAAACATCTAATAATGCCTAATACAAAGCTAACATAAGTGTCTCAAATTGATTGATCAGTACTCTCGTATATTATCAAGTCATATACTATTTAGGTGCACTAAGCATGGCCTTAGATGTTTCCATTTGTTAAACATGGTTTGGCAAGCAGACCCCTTTAAAAGTTTAAATTCAATTTTTGATGCCAATAATCTTCCTTAGTAAATGAAATGGACTAATCTCTCGTCCCCCTAAACTTTTTATTTTTTTAAAAATGTTTCCACTTTAATGAGTAGTTCAAGCCTTATCAATTATAAATTACTCTATTCCTAAAAGCAAAATATTTTACTCTATACAGAATTTAGCTGCACTTGAGATCAATTTGGCTATTCTAATTACTTTACCTTGGACTGCTTAGCCATTCATTTGGTTTTACAGCTAATCCTACCTGTTTTCATATTGCCTATTCCTGTCCAACTTTCATTTGGGCTAGACCCTCTAAATTTGACTATGAAGACAACCAAGAGAAAAAGAAATAACCTTTTAAAAAAATTAGAACAAATGAAGAAAAGTAAAATAGGATATTACTCTCATTATTATGAGATCTAGAAGAAAATGATATGTACACTGTTTTATTTCCATGAACAAAAAGGTTATTTCCTTCAACTAGAACCTGCGATCACAAGGTTATAAGGCAACAACCTTATTACGAAGACACCCTCCAAATGAAAAGAATTTAAAAATATTTTTAGTTTATGCAATGTTAAGGGTCTTCATGACCCGGCACAATACAAACTCTATGAATTGTGTTGGATCCAACTTCAGTTAAAATTGGGGTCAGCACTGAGTTCTTATTTTAAGGCTTTATCAAAATTTCGAATGAGGATTGGGTGAGAGAAAAATTTGACTTGAATTGAATCCATCCCAACTTGAATATATACATATTCCGATTAAATTTTTATATTGAGATTTAGTTAGTTCAAACTCAACCCTGTGGTCCGTACATACATAAAAAGAGTTAGTGTATATTTGGATTAGTTGTAAAAAAAATTATGTTAAAAATTGATTATATGTATAATTAATTTTTAAAAAAATTGATTATAAGAAAATTAATTTATGTTTGGATGTGTTAGTTCATAATCGATTTTAAGATAAATAATTTTGTTTTGAGTGTATAAAAAAATCACTTTTATGTATTAAATTATTAAAAGAGATATAGAATAATTGAAAATTTTATTTAGTTAGGGAAAAAAAATATTTATCTATCAAAACTTTTGAAATAATCTATAACCATATAATTAAAAGCTCCAAATACAAAATTTTTAAAAAAAATCTGTTTTTAGTTATAAAAAAATAATTTTAACTTATAATCAATTTTACACACTTTAAACATACAAGATATATTTTAGATGAAACAAACTTTTATTGAAAAAGATTATTTTGGGAAAGAAAAAAACTTTCCCAAGCATACGCTTAAAGTGGTTAACAATATTTAAAAAGGTTAGTGAGTAATCACTGAAGTGGTAAATTATTTCTTAACTCAAAAACTATTTTTATTAATAATTTATTTTTGTATAATTTTCTCAAAGAGAAATTGTTTAGAGAAATTATTCAGACACGTAATTTGGAAACCCAACCCAAAAATATAAATGGAATATTTGGGACCAATACGACGCTGTTTGCCTTTCCCTCTTTCATAGGTAAAATTTGCAATTTCAACACAACAGCTGAAGAAACCAAAACCCTGCTTCCCTGCTCTTTGCACACTGCACAAATGTCATATATGGAAGGAGAAGGAGAAGAAGAAGAAGAAATTGTTTGCTTAGAATCATTCTTCATCAATGACGAGTAAATTCTCTTTCTCTCTTTCTCTCTCTTGCTCTGACTGTCATAGTTGTAACAATGGGGCTGTTTTGGAATTTGAAGTTACCAGCTCGCCAAATTTACATTTGGGTCTCAAGATATTCAGCTCTTCTGTCTGCAATCTGCTTCAAGTGAGTTTTTTTTTTCTTTTTTCTTTTTTTCAACCTGATTTGGATAATGGATTTGAGTGTTACTTTCAATTTGACATGATTATGTAATTGAAATGCCTGTGGTGTTTGATTATGAGTTATACTGATTTTAAGATCAAATGGGTTGTGCTTATTTTTGGAGAAAGATATATTTTCATTGAAAGTTATGTCTTTTATCCTGTTTTCATATTCATTTTCATTTCCTTAAATTTGGTAAATATACATATGATTATAATCATGTTGAAGGTTCATTTGACTGTGCTGCGGACCTCAATGTTTTCCCTCCCCCGATCCAGCTCTGGCCCCAGAGTTTCGAACAGGCCCCGGGATGTGTATATTTTTGCTGGAATTTCAATTGAGGTGCTAGTGTCTGCTTCTCATTCTTTTTAACCATGTGAAACAGGGTTAGTTAACCAAGAATGATTATAGAAATTAGAAAGTAAAAAATCTAAACTAACTATTGGCCAATTCTGCAAATATCCGCGTTATGGACATTTACTTGGCTTGGATGGGATATTGGATTTTAGATAAGGCAGTAGCATGAATTTTTTTAATTACAGTTACTGATTTTGGTAACTTACAATTTCTATATAGGTAACTGGCGCTGGTATTCATTTGCAGTACAGATCCTTATAAAAGAATTTAATGAGATTTGAATTTGATTGTATAACTGTATGGCCTGTGCTAGAGTTTGAATATGTGATCAGCTTAATCAAATATTTAGCCACTTAGTTATTCTCTCAAGCTATTATTCACTTGAGGGGCCCAATTTCTGAATGAAAACTGGTTCACCATGTAGTCTTCCAGGGGAAGACAATAAACTTGGACATGCTTGTCATCCACTTGAAATGTTCTCTTGAGCTGGCTCGCAACATACTAGACAGGGCTTTGCAGAGCCCAATTCTAACTGCTTTGTGGTTCTGAATTTTTCTAGATTAACTTAAATAGCATTTGTAAATACATCTAGCCAAGTGTGCAAATTGGGTGTGGGATGGGTTAACTGCTTGGGGTTCAATCCTCAAAGAGAATACCAAAAAGAAATTTTAGATTAAAAACACTGTTTAAACAAAAGTGGAGTCAAACATGATATAATAATACATAATTGGGAACTTATAGAAGATTTTTTATACTGGACTGCATACTCTTTTCTGTGTTCTTTTAATTTGTGGCTTTCTTGCTTTCTGTATCTTGTATTAGTTTGGGTCACGATACTAATTTTCTTTTGAATCAGCTGATTTTGATTTGACAGGGCAGCTGGTATGGCCTGGAGCCATGCTGCTGAATGATTACCTTTCAAAAAATGTTGAGATGCTTCAGGGTTGCACTGTCATTGAATTAGGTTCTGGTGTTGGTATGTATTTCACCTTAAAAAAAAAATTATTTCTTATATTTAGATTCTATGTTTGGAGGAGAAAAAATTCATCCTTAACTAGTTCCCAGTTTTAGGACACTGAAGGTGACTTTTCTTCTGTGATTACTTTGTTCTAGGAAAGGAATTACTTCTCTTTATAGTTTATTGTCTTCCAAAATATTACTGAATACATATTCTTCTTTTTTTTAACATTTAAGTGTTTTAAATTGCGGTTGCGGTTACGTTGCAATTGTATAAATTGCGGACAATTGTGGGAAAATGCTGTTGATGCGACCGCAATTGCAGTTTCGTTGCGGTTGCGGAGACATCCAAAACTGCAATATTGCGGCCACAATTGCAGTTGCGGACCACAATTTAAAACCCTGATATTAGATGACCCTGGTGCTATAAGTGATTCCTACTTTGAATCACAGGTATTACTGGAATACTTTGCAGCAGATTCTGCCATAAAGTTGTGTTGACAGATCATAATGAAGAAGTGCTCAAGGCAAGGTCATAAAAATCTGTTCCTGTGGCATATGGTAGCAAATCCCTGATTATCTGCCATATAGACTAATTATACTATCTCCTCTCAGATCTTAAAGAAAAATATAGAGCTGCATTCATGTTCTGAGAATACTAGTCCTACTTCTCACGGTGAGTACAAAACTTCTAAAGGAAGATACATGTTTTGATACACTGAATTTTACATTTATATCTATATATGCAGGATTAGTAGCAGAGAAACTGGAATGGGGGAACGCTGATCAAATCAATGAAATTTTACAAAAACATCCAGGAGGTTTCGACTTCATTCTTGGAGCTGATATCTATATCCATAATGTATTTAATCCTACTTTTATTATACTTGACTATGCATAAATGCCCGAAAAATTGGCAGCATAAGATATAGGTAAATGCATACACATTGATTAAGTTAGTTATTTGCATTTCCCGGCCAAGCCAATGAGCCAACCATCTGTGTAGTTTCTTTTTAAAAATCAGATAAATTATTGTTTGTTATGCTCCTGGTGGGATTAGAAGGTTTTGTCTTTTCTAAATTAGACATCTTTCTTGTGAGGACGTAGATCAGTAGGTCTTCAGGAACATAAAATTTTGTCTTAAAAACTGTTACAACACATGGGCTGGATGTTATATTCATCATTACCCTGCTTCTGTTTCTGCTGCTGTTTTCTCAAGCTGTTGCATTATTTAGTCACTCGTCTGACTATTAATTTCAAAGCCGTTGAAATTTTTGTTTACAAAGGCAATATTTGACCTCTTTACTGTTCCTCTTCACTTTCATCATAATTATATATCTTTTGCTAGCTATGATTTCTTCTTGCACAAATCTACATGGTTTGCTTGTGTTGGATGTCAAAACCATACTGTCTTATGAGGACTAACTCCAGTTCTTTGCTGAAATGAATTAGAGGATCAAATGATGGACAATGCAGAATTTCTGCGATACTTTAGGAAAATTTAAAATACTTGCATTTCATCAAGATTTTGTGTAATAATGTTTCTTTTTCACTCTAGAAAAGTTAATTTCGGAATCCTTGACAATGCATAAGTTTTCAGCAGTCAAGCACCCCTATGCTCTTTGATACTGTTAAACAGCTCCTGCGGGTTAGAGAGGGAAGGAAATGCAAATTCATACTAGCCTATGTATCACGAGCTAAGACGTACGTAAACTAGCTTTTTATTCTTCAGTTTTGCGTTTATTTTCTTGCATTAATGAATATTACTCTGCTACTCATCTGTTTTATTGACAACATACTCATATCTTTTAGATTCAATTTTGCATTTTTACATTTGATGTGTGTAAAATCTATGGTTATTAGATTGCCTTAGGAATATATATTAAGGGGTTTTTTGGAAAACTCAGAACAGGTTCAAAACTTATTTTTGTTGAAACTAGGTTTGTAAATCTGTACAAATTTGCATTGTTTCTAAATTATTCTTAGTCTAAAATTTAGTTTTGAGCTACTTTTATTGCAAATATTGTTTGGTAAATCTTAATGAATTCCAAATAATATAGAAAGAGATAGAGGGAGAGAGAAATGAGGAAACTTTTTTATTCAAATAAAAATTGATTACATTGAAACCAACTTCGTTTAGGTTCTTTTGAATTAGTTTTGACTTGCAAGTGATCAAGTAATTGGTTTCTCCAAAATCTGAGTGATAACTATATTTTTCGTAGTTATCTGTTTTTTTTTAATTGGTGAATTCCCCTTAAAACTTGCAAATATCCATATTTGCTGATGCAGGTACTGAATCATTTGCAGGATCTTGTAGGTGAATGTTATAAGGCTTTGCTCAGCTAAGCTTATTACATAAAAATGTACTGAAACTTCCAAGATTGTTTCATATCTTCTGATAATAACATGCATATGGACAACACATTGGTTAAAACTTGAACATCATGGTGGCGGTGGATTCCTTTTATTTTTTTCCCAGGGTGTGGGGGGGACCAATTAGAATATTTTCATTAAGGAAATAAAAAACAGGCTGTTAGCAAACCCCCAATTAAAAGGGTGTATATTAGGAAGAATAGAACTGAACACGGGGGATCAGAACCCACAGAATAGGATTCTGTTAGGAATAACAGGCCAAGGGGCGGTTAAAACTAGAAGGAGTGCAATTTGTAATGAGATATAAATAGAAGGGGTAAAATAGAGAAGAGGACTTTTTTGGGAGTAAAACAGAATTAGGAAGGGAGAGCCACAGGACTCTCGAAGTACCTGTCACTGTTTTGGAGATTAAGTCTTTGAAATTCTTGTAATTGTCACATCTGGGTCTCTGTAACCATCCCGGTTCAGACATCAAGAGTGATATCAAAGGAATAAAATTCATTTCTTTCTGTAATTCTGGTCCAGTTTCTATTAATTGGTATCAGAGATCCCACATCCAGGGAGCTTTTCATGGTGCGTTCAAGAATGGAGTCCAGATTAGAGTCGTTGGAAAAAGGAATCGAGGCATGGTGCAAGGAGATGGAAGAGGAGCGGATGCAGGTGGAGAGGGGCCGAGAGGTCCAAGAAAATCGCAAAGAGCTCCAAGAAGCCCGAATGGAGAAGATCGAAGACCTTCTTGAAGAACTCTCTCGATCAGGCTCCAGAGGGGAAGCGGAAAGGGTGGCAACCAACACCCCTGAGAACGAGGAGCGGGAGAATGGGTCGATGGAGGATATAAGGATGAATGGGTCGTTTGGAGGGGCAAGAACGGAATTGGATGAAGCATATGGGTGGATAAGGAGGGTGGAGCGTTACTTTCAGTTGAAAGGGGTGACAGAACAAGAACGATTATAGGCGGTGAAGGTGGCCATGGAGGGTTGAGCCCTTAGTTGGTTCCAATGGTGGGAATCCTGCTCATTGAATCCCTCTTGGGACGGGTTCCGAACCGTTGTGATTAGAAGATTTCAACCCTCCATGATGCAAAACCCATATGAACTACTACTGGGGTTGAGGCAGACAACCACCGTAGAAGATTATAGGGAACAATTCGAGTTGTATGTTGGGCCACTAAGACATACCGATCAAGAATACCTTAAGGGTATTTTCTTGAATGGGTTAAAGGAGGAGATTCGGGCAGAGCTCAAGCTGCATCTGACGGAGGCATTATTGGAGATGATGTACTATGCCCATATGATTGATGAAAGGAATCAAGCTCTGAGTAGAGGCGGATTAGCAGCAGGCAGCAGAGCAGGTTCAACCTACAAAGGGTTCACATCCTCTAGAACGGCTTCTTATGAGGCCAGACCTAGAGCCAACGCATCAAATGCTCCACAAGGAGGAGGATCAGTTATGGGCCTCACAAATAACAGACTCAATGGCACCTTTAGGAGCAGGGGAGGAGGGTTCAAAAAGTTATCCAAGGTGGAACTACAAGAGAAGATAAAAAAGGGATTGTGTTTCAGGTGCGACGAAAAATACAGTCCTGAACACATCTGTAAGAATAAGCAATTTTAGGTGATGTTGATGGAAGAATTGGCTGAGGAGGAGGAAGACAATGAGTCACTATGGAATTCAGAAGGCTCAAATAATAAGGCTTTGCAACTGTCCATACACAACATTATGGGTTTGACATCAAAAAAATCCCTTAAACTGTGGGGCAGAAAGGTGATAGTATTGATTGATTGCGGAGCATCCCACAACTTCATAGCTTCAGGGTTGGTGGAAGAATTGAACCTCCCAACAGTAGGAACAACTACCTACTACGTGGAGGTGGGGGATGGGCACAAGGTCAAGTGCATGGGGGCTTGCAGAGGGGTAGTTCTGCAGTTACAAGGTCTGGAAATCCAACAAGATTTTTTTCTGTTTGGGTTAGGCGGAGCTGGTATAGTACTGGGGCTAGATTGGTTGGAGAATTTAGGGGAGATAAGGGCCAATTTCAGAGAACTGACTATGAAATTTGAGGTGGAGGGAAGGTGATCATCTTGAGGGGCGATCCATCATTATCCAGAGCTGCTGCATCCTTAAAATCTATGAAGAAAGCTCTCCAAGCCGAAGGACAGGGATTTCTATTGGAATACAAAGCTATCACTAGCTCACCCTTGGGAGATGCTACAGTTTCAGCCAATGTCGAGGAGGTTTTGAATTTGATGATGTTTTTAGTGAACCACATGGGCTACCACCAGCGAGGAGACAAGATCATGCAATTATGCTACATGAAGGTGCTGCAATCCCGAACCTGAGACCCTACAGGTACCCCCATTATCAGCAAAATGAGATAGAAAAATTAGTTGATGAGATGTTGACGGCTGGGATAATCAAGCCAAGTGTCAGTCCTTACTCGAGCCCAATCATCTTGGTGAAAAAGAAGGACGGAGGATGGAGGTTTTGTGTTGACTATAGGGCCTTAAAACAAGATAACCATCCCTGATAAATTTCCAATTCCGATTATTGATGAGCTATTGGATGAATTGGGGGGAGCCACTATTTTCTCGAAACTAGACCTCAAATCTGGCTACCATCAAATCAAAATGAGAGAAGAAGACATTCCTAAGACTGCCTTTCGTACTCATGAAGGGCATTATGAGTTTTTGGTAATGCCTTTTGGCTTAACCAATGCTCCCTCGACCTTCCAATCTCTCATGAATGATATGTTAAGGCCAATTTTGAGGAGATTTGTTCTGGTTTTCTTTGATGACATACTGATATATAGTTGTGATGAGGAGGCTCATTTGGGGCACTTACAAGTAGTGTTACAACTACTAAGGGAACACAAACTCTTTGTGAATGAAAAGAAATGCAGTTTTGGCCAGTCCAGATTGGAATACTTAGGCCACGTAATTTCTGCTGAGGGAGTGGCTGCTGATCCCAAAAAGGTTGAGGCAATGTGGCTATGGCCACCACCGACTGATGTGAAGGGGTTGAGAGGGTTCTTAGGCCTTACCAGGTACTATCGAAGATTTGTTAAGGACTATGGCAAGATCGCCAAACCCTTAACACAATTACTAAAAAAGGATAATTTTCAATGGGGGAAGGAGGCTCAAGAAGCTTTTGATACATTGAGGACAGCGATGACTACACTTCCTATACTAACAGTCCCAGACTTCTCCAAAACCTTTATTCTGGAAACTGATGCCTCCAGTAAAGGGGTGGGGGCTGCTTTACTACAAGGGAGACCAATAGCCTTTTTCAGTCAAGGCTTATCAGAGAGGGTCCAAGCTAAATCAGTGTATGAGAGGGAATTGATGGCAGTAGTGATGGCGGTTAAAAAATGACGACATTATTTGATGGGGCGGCACTTCATCATACACACAGACCAGAGGAGCCTTAAGTTTCTTAATGAGCAGAGGTTGATGGGAGAAGAACAGTTCAAGTGGGCATCTAAACTTATTGGCTTTGATTTCGAGATTAAATATAAACCGGGGTGCAATAATGGGACTGCTGATGCACTCTCCCGGAAGCTGACATATGCTTCCCTCTCCATGGTGCAAATTCAGGGGCTGGACAGTTGGGTCGATGATATCCAAACTGATGACAAACTCAGAACAGTCATGCAGGACCTCTTGGTGAATCCTAAGGCACACCCGAACTATCAATTGCAGGGCAACAAGCTGTTATACAAGGGGAGGCTTATACTGCCCCGAACATCTGCTAAGATACCACTAATCCTATCAGAATTTCATAATTCTGCAGCCGGTGGCCACTCGGGTTTTTTTAGAACCTATAAACGAATTTTGGGGTTGGTATATTGGGAGGGCATGAAGCGAGACATCCAGCAATTTGTGGCTGCGTGTGACACTTGCCAAAGAAACAAATATCAAACTTTATCCCCTGCGGGAGTTCTCCAGCCTTTACCTATTCCCACTCATATATGGTCGGATATTTCTATGGATTTCATAGGGGGGCTACCAAAGGCCAATGGCAAGGACACCATCTTAGTCATAGTTGACATGACCAAGTACGCGCATTTTATCCCACTTAGCCATCCTTTCACTGCTAAAGAGGTAGCTGAGATCTTTCTCCAAGAGGTGGTTCGTTTGCACGGTTTTCCTGCCTCCATTGTCTATGACAGAGATAAGATATTCCTTAGCAATTTCTGGACTGAACTGTTTCAGATGGCTGGCACCAAACTTAAATTCAGCTTGGCTTATCATCCACAATCGGATGGTCAAACGGAGGTGGTGAGTAGATGTTTGGAAACCTATTTGAGGTGTTTAACAAGGGCAAAACCGAAACAGTGGCATAAATGGCTGAGTTGGGCTGAGTTTTGGTATAACACTAACAACAATAGTTCTACCAAACTTGCCCCATTTAAGGCCCTATATGGCTGAGACCCCCCGCTCTTACTCAGAGGACACAGTACCCTCACCAGTGGACGACGTCAATAAGATGACAGCAGAGAGAGATGAAATGTTAACTGAACTGAGAGCCAATTTGCTCAAAGCTCAGGATCGCATGAAATCTCAAGCAGATAAGCATAGGAGGGAGGTTCAGTATCAGGTGGGAGATTGGGTTTTCCTCAGGCTATAACCATATCGACTCAAATCTCTAGCAAAAAGGAGTAATGAGAAGTTGAGTCCCCAATTTTATGGCCCATTTCAGATCCTGCACAGAATAGGACAGGTTGCATATCGCCTCCAGTTACCCACTGACAGCAAGATACATCCTGTATTCCATGTGTCCCTGTTAAAAGGGGCAGTTTCTCCTCCAGCTTCACCACAGCCTCTACCCCCTATGCCATCTGAAGATTTGGAACTGAAAGTCCTACCAGCTGATATTCTGGACATCCGCAACACTTTTGAAAACTCATGGGAATCAGCAGCGACCATTCAAGAGAACTTTCCTGATTTTCACCTTGAGGACAAGGTGAAACTTTTGGGGGGGAGTATTGTTAGCAAACCCCCAATTAAAAGGGTGTATATTAGGAAGAATAGAACTGAACACATGGGATCAGAACCCACAGAATAGGATTCTGTTAGGAATAACTGGCCAAGGGGCGGTTAAAACTAGAAGGAGTACAATTTGTAATGAGATATAAATAGAAGGGGTAAAATAGAGAAGAGGACTTTTTTGGGAGTAAAACAGAATTAGGAAGGGAGAGCCGCAGGACTCTCGAAGTACCTGTCACTGTTTTGGAGATTAAGTCTTTGTAATTCTTGTAATTGTCACATCTGGGTCTCTGTAACCATCCCGGTTCAGACATCAAGAGTGATATCAAAGGAATAAAATTCATTTCTTTCTGTAATTCTGGTCCAGTTTCTATTACAGGCCTGCACAGATTAAAAGGAACAACTAAACTGAACACACAGCATTACAGAAAGACAAACACAACAGAACTAACTATGGG
This sequence comes from Styphnolobium japonicum, assembly GCA_023212625.1. NCBI lineage: Eukaryota > Viridiplantae > Streptophyta > Magnoliopsida > Fabales > Fabaceae > Styphnolobium > Styphnolobium japonicum. Next base: position 11,947,388 of record JALBWW010000010.1, read on the forward strand.
TATTCTTGTTTGAGGTGGAAAATTCAGAATGAAAATTACTTCACACTTGCACTGTACAACAAAAAATATAGGACAGTTGAAAGTAGGTTGCAACTCAATTTCACTGGACCCTACAAATATGGGACATTTTTATAGCATGAAAGTTGAAAGTGATTTTCTCCATCTACAATAAGCATTGCATTATCTGAATGGGCCATTCTTTGATGATGTTTGGGCTTCAGTGATAATTTTGCATCCCAGGCGGTCTCAGTTGTGAATTTCAGCTTTCCCCTGCCTCCTGCTTGTCCCTGGCAAATATGTCTCTATCTCGATATTCTGCTGTATATATCACGTATCCAACAAATTATTTACCATAAGCATTGCATTATCTGATTTTTAGAGTGCCATAGCTAATTCAGTCTAGCTTTTGATCTGATTGATTGCTACTGAGAGATTATGGTGTGATTTGGTCAAACGTATATCACTTAATAATGTATCACCTTGCAGCATGGACTCGATGATTCTTATTGAAGCTTCTAAGCATCGGATGCAGATGAAAGAAGTGCTTGGAACTCGGTGTATTGTTGGCAATCTTGAAGGAGTCATCTTTGAACTTACTCTTGAATAGAAGCATTAAATATATTTTGGTCTGAGGTTTTGAGAAACAAACATGGCATATGACAATCAAAATTGATCTGGGGCGAGCACTGGCACTGGCGGGTATCTTCATTCCAATGGCAAGCTGCTCAACAGTAACTATGTCGACCTCTGTAGTCAGCATGGTGTTGATGACTCAGCAAACCCTTAGATTTGATACGGGAAGGTAAAGAACATGCAGGAAAGGGAGCCTATCCTGTTGAATCTATCTTCTAAAACGTAATTTTCTACTTGAGGGGATACATAATCACTGAAGATTTTCAAAGACAATTTGATTGTGTTGACTACATTGTACTGTCTATATTCCAAAACATAGTTTCTTTTGAAACATTGAGGGTCAGTAGTAGGAATGGGAAAAACATTTTGTCTATCATAAAATATGACAAGACATTTTCTATCTTATGATTAATTATCTTTTAAAATTTGTCAAAGTGAGCCTTCATATTAAAATGCTATTCCAATATTCAAGCCACCCTGGAAGCTAAGATGCTTTTTGAACACTTGAAGCAATGTTTTGCATGTCCTCAAAATCTAAGGCCATTTTTGCTTATAAAACTGAGCGATAAGAGCAGGCTATGTAATATAGCCTTTATCAAGGTTAAGTTCATGCACTTAACCAATATATTTTTCAATAAAAACTGCTATGATTCCCTGCATTGCTGAGCAATCTTCACACGATTTTAATGAAATAGCATAATGTTTGAGAAATCACACTTCACTGGATATTTGTTGGTATAACAGAACATATCAAATCAATGCAGATGACAATTGAAGCTTGGACAGACGTCTAAATATTATGCGAGATTAATGAGATTGTCTGCCACTAGAATATTTGACACAAGTTATAATATGTAGTGAAAGCCTTTTTTGAATGAACTTTGGTTCATCAGGATTGTGTAAAAAGTAAAATATGCAACAGGATGCTGCAAGATCAACGTGAAAACATTTTCATGCACCTTTATATTGCTTTTGTACAAAAGGGGTATTACAACAACAATTAAGCCATATCTCACTAAGTGAGGTGAACTATATGGATGAAAAAAATGCTCTAGAGTTCTATCTGAAACTAAAATTTCAATAAATTCATTTAGAGTTAAGTTTTAATGGTTTTTCTTTAAGTTGTCTTTTTTTTTTCTTTTGCCTTTTTTAATTGAACTATTTTTTATTTGATCAACTTTTTTCGCTATTCCCTATAATGATCTTCTCCTTCACATGATCATATAACTTTAAACGAGGCTTTGTCATATTCTCATTGATAAATGTTACTACTGACTATGATTACATCTATTTTTTTATCCCTAGCATCGTAGATTTTTACTTATAGTTGTGACATAATTAATATAGCTCAATTTAATTTACATTACATAACCAGTCTGCGAGTAAAATGCGTGTGCTTAACATGAATGAAAACGTGACGAAATTTTTGGTTGTATGATAACCTTATCTTCGAGTAAGCTCTAACATTAATTGAGACTAAGCTCATCTTTAAGCAATTTTGAAAGTGCACTCCTCATATCAGTCTAATATATTTATAAAAATTAATTAATTTTCTTAAGTATTAGTCCAAGATTCAAACTTGATATTAAGTAAAAATTAGGATTTTTCTTCCATTTTCTCCTTAAAAACAAAACATTGTTATGTTATACGAAATAAAAACACAAATTATTTATATAGACTACCCAAGCACCTTGCACAAATAATGATGAGTTTTTATCTCAAACACTATTATATTCTTAAGAAAAAGAAGATAATTCAAATTTATATGAATAAAAAAATTTATTTTCATTTTCCCAATATTTCCTTAGCATATATTTTTATTTGTATATTTTCCTTTTCTTCAAGAATAATGAGAGAATTTTGTTATAAGAGATAAAAATATAAATTTTGTTGTGAATGGGTGTCCTGGTAATGAAGTTGACGTCCACGAATTATATAAGAGAAGATTTCATGCACAGTTGGTTTCTTTTCAGAGTACCTATATCTTTAATAAATTGTTAAATATTTATTAATTTTTATAATAAATGTTTAAAATTTAAAACGTATAATCAGTAATCAATAATAAATACGTGATACCTAATTATTATAACGATGCATGGAAAAAAAATCTTTTTCGTAACAAAACCCTTTTATATTGTGTGTGTATATATATATTGTCAAATTTTGAAGTGAAATAAATGGTGAAGGTTGCTTTACATAGATTTATATTAGAGGAAACTCTTGGTGGTGTCAGATTCGAATTTTCTAAACTGAGTAGTGTGCTTTAGGGCCTAAAATATATAATTATAATTATTAATGAAAAATAAACTAAATAGATTATATCTGTTATGTAAGTATTTATATTTTATAAAATCTAATCTTAAACTTCTAATTTTCTCATCAATAATTATATTTAGAAACTTTTAATTTTTTCTTTAATAATTATATTTATGCACTTTACTACTTAAATTATACTTAATTATGAATTTAATTTTAATTCACTTATAATGTTAAAAAATATATCTTATTATCTAATAATTTTTTAATGCATTATTAAAAAATTAAACTAAATAAATAATTAAAAGTTGTTATAGTATTTTAATAGGTTTGGTCCTCAAGATGAATTGTCAATTTGTTGATTTCATAATAAATGTTAAAAAATTTATTAAATATAAATAACAATCAATAAATACTTGACAACTTCCCTTAAATACCGATATCCTTAAAAAAAATATATAACTATCAAAATAATTCCTAAATAATTACAGTATAAAGAAAGAAAATTAAAATTAAACTCCCTAATTATGGCATGAATGAAATTGAAAAGATGAGATATTTAATTTGATTTTGTTTTCCTCACTATCTTCCCTCCTCTCTTTTTCTCATTGGTTTTGATGGAATCCCTGCAATTCACACCACAGTTCCACCAAACCCCATTCCATTTCATGAACAAACTCTCTTCCAAACTCAAACCCACCATTTCCTTCACCTCCTCCATTCACATCAGAGCCTTCTGTGCTTCTTCTCCTCCTACATTGACCCAAACCCAGATTCTGAATCACTCTCAAATCATAGTTCCTGACACAACCCTTCAAAGGGATAGCACCAAGCGCAGGGTTAAGGCTTCTGATGCACAGCTCAAAGAGAATTGGTTGGCTTCACTCTCTTACCCTTTTCAGGAAAAGACCCATCTTTTGAATGAAGAGCAGGACTTGACCATCACAAATGAGGGGTCAAAATGGTTCCTTGGAATCGACCCAGATGTCTCTGGTGCGGTGGCGCTATTGAAAACCCATGACTCTGATTGCTCAGCTCAGGTACCATGCTTCTTTTTGTCTCTGTTGGATAAAGTTCTTTCCTTTTCTTTTTTTTTTTTAAGTTTTGGGTTAAATGGTTAGAGAGAGTACTAAGTACTGTATCAATGAGCAACTTAAAAATGAAAATTTGAAGTGCTACATTTGTGCCACTATGGGATTTTTTTTTGTCTGAAGATTTGTTGGGGTGTACTTCAGAATGTCTTGAGGTGGTGCTTGCACAGTTTTGAATAAATGACTTTTTAGGGTATGTTTAGATGAGAGTAGTTTGGAAGGGAAGATAAGGGAAGGGAGGGTTAATTTTTCATTTCTAAATTGAGAGAATTATAAAATATTTATAAAAATGAACATTGAAATGTGACATGAAAATTTCTCATTTTATTTTTTTCATTTTAAAGATTTTTAAATAAGGAGAATGTTTATTTGAAAAAAAAATTAAAAAATTACCCCTCCCCTCCCTTTCCCTTCAAACTCCTCCATCCAAATATGCCATTAGTGGGCATGAAGGGGCTATGTTGTATTTATGAGGTTAGGGGCTAAATTTGGCTGTTATGGTACAGAAGGATTGTGGTTTAGTAAAATTTGGGTGACTGTTTGGCATTGCCTTTATTTGTGAAACTGCATGGGATGTTGTGGAGTAAAAGGAGTGTTTATGAATGTCTTCTAAAACCTAGGTTTTGTACCTCTTGTTATTCTAGTAGCTATTGTTGCTTATGGACAAGTAGCATAATTGCATTTGGATGGAACGAGTCTACTTGTTCATGGTTTTGCGTCTTCTTATTTGAGGTGTTTGTTCCATGTCATCTTGTTATGCTATATACAAGTGAGTTCCATTGCAGATAGTCTGCTAAATTGTTTTGGGCCTTTTACTTTCTTACATTGGCTCATTTTCCTGAAATGTTTACAGTATTTGCGTGGGAACCTAGAAGCTTGGGGTAGGTATGAGGCATGGGTGTTGGGATTAGGGCTTTTTGCTTATGAATTGGGGCTTGTACAGTTTTGAGCATGCACATGTGCATGTTTGTTAATCAAGATAGCAAAAGGAAATGAAAGTGATACCCATTGCAGATAGGTGTATGAAGAAGTGAGATTACTGATAGTAGAAGAACTGCTGTTTGCTATTAAAATTATGAGAGGTTGCTCTGCATTAAGGTGGTAAGTGCAAGAAGGCATAACAACTGATATCTTTCTTATTGTGAATGTACAACATATTTTCACAACCACAGAAGGAGCCAAAATGAGCAATCTTTTGCAATTATTATAATGAAAAATGAAAAAGAAAGGAAATTCGATTCTCTCCGTTACTTAAATAAGCTTCTTTTGAATTATGGAGTAACTAATTAATGATGTCTGATGCTGCGTGCGGTGTTACTCTTAGATTTCTTCAAATAAGGAAGAGGCAATGAAAGTATAAAATCTGTATGAGGGTTGTTTTCAACAGTATACTATATTTCCTTTCTATTTTTGTGAATTGGCATTAGATCCTCTAGTTCCCTTGATTTTCATGTTTTAAACAGTCACACTGTACATTATGTTCAGAATTTTATCTCCATATCTTGAAAAGGATGTTATTTTATCATTTTAGTCCAATATATGCAGGTATTCGACTCTCCACATGTGCAAATACTTGTTGGAAAAAGAACTCGAAAGCGCTTAGATGCCAAGTCTATTGTTGAGTTGGTTCGTAGTTTTGATGCTCCAATTGGTATGCTATGTTTGTCTATCTTTATCCCTACACAAATGCATAGAACTTTTTCTAGACTGTTTTGTTGGGCTCTGAGCTTCAACTAAGCATTTTTGGTCAGATTATCTGTTTTGTCATGTCATCACAGTTGTTAGTCTTCATGTTGAAGTTCTTGTCTTTTCTATTTTTCTTTCTATTTGAGATTATTATTCTCTTCTGCCAGCTGGTACGTATTGTGACTATGATATGTTGAGACAAGCCTCCTGAGTTGATTTCTTGTAAGAATCTTTGTCTACTTGTGTGTGCGTGTATGTTTAATATTTTATTGATACATTTTCTGGAATGCGAAATGTGGATTTAAAGGAAACTGTGGATGGACAGGAAGTTGTTAAGTAAATAAACACAATCAGAGAAATAGATAGATAGTGTTTGCAATCACATTGTGGGATCTTACTTCTAAAGCCAAGGCTACTGTTATATTTGCTACTCTCCACTTGACAGTCATAAGTTTTGATGAGATCGAATATAAGAAGTTACAATTTTAATATTAAAATTTGAGAAGTTAAATTGATATTGCCATTTACATTATAGGTGCCAAACAGGGAGATTAATAACCTTATTCATATGTATTTGTGGAAATACTAATGGATGAATTTAAGTGATCTCAAATGATGTTATTTCATATTTCCTTTGCTTATTTTATCAACAAAAAAAAAAAAATCCATTGCTTATCCTATCACATTTCTCAATCTGCTGGTTTGTTAGTTAACATTTTGGTGATAGATGATGCTTACTTATTCTTTTCTTTCTTTTGTAATATAAATTTTAATTATAGACTCCTAGTAATAATTCCTCAGTTTGCTACAGTATTTTTTGAATCATTATTTTCCTTTGTCATATTTCTTCTGAAGGTTGACACTGTTTATGGTTGGCTATTTGCAAATTGACTCTTGATTTCATTAGGAACCACTGCATATATAGAGCAGTCACTCCCTTATCCACAAGATGGGAAGCAGGTTGGTATGCTCGCTCTAACTAGAAGATCTTTTGAAGTTTTCTAATGACTTCAATATATTGCTGTTTGTTAATAACTCGCTGCTTTCTTAAACTACTCATTCATGCTGACGAGTGGGTCACCTGGCCTTGACATCATTCACATGATTCTGTATCAACTTCTCTCTGTTGGAAAGAAAACTCTGCCTACAGAGTCTACGAGTATAAATTGTTTTTCCTTTCAACTTGACTAAAACATTTTCCTTGAGTGGCAATAAAAATTATTCTATTGCTCAAATCTTCACTGTAATCATATTAGAATGTGCTGATTGTGTTGTATGTGGACATTTGGCTGATGTCATATAAGGTTGATATATGTCATGAATGCTGGAATATTGGCTGTTGCCAAGTATTAGCTGCTTGTACTATCTACTTATTAAGATGAATAGTCTATATCCCTTTTCTGAAAGAAACCCAATTTTAACAAGGAAAGCAGAACAGCCTTTTCCAAATGTAACATATTTGTTATAACTTGCTAATTGCTATTTGAGTTCTTATTATATAGAGAGAATATGTGCCTCTATTGCAAAAAAAAAATATGTGCCTCTATTGCAAGTAGAATTTAAAGAACTTCACTGATGTCTGCTAGCTAGAGGCAAATGGATTGCCCTTATTCCAAGTTCTTGAGGGCATTTGAGCTTGTTGTGTGCTGTGCCTAGCTTGTCAGCAGATATCTGAAGTTTGCAAATGATTGGTGCTAATCAAGTTTAAGTCCAGTGTTACTGAAATTGTTATCTGGAAACTGGCAATGATGAATGTTTAATGTTTAAATTTTAAAAGATTATGTGATTTATCTTTGAAGAAATGCATATAGCATGCTTTGTTCTATGGTCTCTTTTCAGTTTCAATCTTTAGATTATATTTTTAGCTTACTTGTATTAACATTTAGAAAAGTGTAATTTTATTAAACTCAGATTAATAGTTTTCTCCCCATCTTTTGCACTTTAGGGCTGGTGGAGTGGAGGATTTGGGTATGGGCTGTGGATTGGGATCTTAGTTGCCTCAGGGTTTTCTGTTGTTCCAGTGCCATCGTTTACTTGGAAAGCCAAATTTGAACTCTCTGGAAGCAGGACTGCAAAGGTTGGTTTGGTCCTAACTGTACAGATTAGAGCGGGTGTTTGCTAATTATCATATGCAATTTTTCTTTCACTTTCAAAATTCAAATTTTCTTTATTATTTCCAAAAAAAAGTAGGGATAATGAGCAAATATGATTATGTGTATTGAAACTAATAATATTTACTTAACATTTTGCAAATTCTGAAGATGAGATGATTATGTGGAGAAAAATGGCTTGCACATTGAGCTCCGGTGTTGTTGGCAAAGGGGAAGTGTGAAAATGGAGAGGAAACAAACATACTTACACTTCCACTGGGTATGACTGATTAAAAGGAAGAAGTATAATTCGAGAGATGACCTTTTACCCCAAAAAAGAAAAATATTGGATAGACAACTATTTTATTTTCCACCATGGCCCACAACTATTATCCCCCCCCCCCCACCCCAAAAAAAAAGAACCATAAAAGGGTGGTGTCCTTTGCTTTTCTTCCCCTTTTCTATCGTTCCATAAAACTCAAGCCTTTATGCTATTGTTTCTCTTTTGATATGACACTGCCATCTTTCATGAATCATTACATTAGCTTAGAATCTGTAGATGATTTTATCCTGTGCAACTTTCAGAATAAAAATAATTTATTTCACGTAAGTCCACTGGCCAAGTTAGTTAGGCTGTATTTAAAAGGGCTATACATATAGTGCCGTGATGAAGTCGTTGTCTTGTATTGTAGTTGTCAATTTCATTTCATATATCTACTGTCTGACCTGAAAATAATTACTATTTAGTTTGCTTCAGTTTTCACCTCTTTCACGGGAATTGTAATTGAAAGTTGATCTTTGCACCTCAATGGATGCCCTTGGTGCATGTTATGCATCACAATAACACTTTAAATGTGTCTTTGTAGAAGGCACACATTTCCTAGCATTTAATAGATAGTGAACAAACAGCAGACTATTGAGAATTTTGCGATGGTGGCTGTTTATTTCTGTAGCCTTTGTTTCACCTCCAAGTTTATAATCACAGTTTCAAGATTGTGAAAGTGAAGGAATCTCATGTCTTGCTATTCTTTGAACTGCCAAAATCTCTTCAAATTATTCCTAATCAATCAGTTTTGAACCTCAAATATGCATGTGATGTTCGCAGGTGTATTTGACCTTTTTGAAATTCACTTGATGTGGCCTTACTTGGTTTTGATGCAAAATTACACTTGTGTTGACGCATTGCTTGAGACATAAAATACATGGTGTAAATAAACATGTATAGAATATTTTATAAAACAAACATGTAGTAAGCTAATGCAAATGCTTAAATAGATTTACATAGAATTAATTCAATATTTTTCTCTTGGTGTAACATTATTGTATTTGTTTTCCACCATCATTACTGATTTTCAGAAACAAACTCATTTTCTCAGTGCTCATCTTCCTCGAAGGAAATTTAAGCAACTCTTTTTATAACGTTGATATTTGTCCATTCACTATATATTTGGCAATGCCTGTTCTCCATGGACATTTCTTGAATATTGCTGACTCTCCTTTGTTAATAATAGCTGTTGGATTTTTTACACTACAGGATGATAGCAGGAGAGTTGCATCCACATTATTTCCATCATTGAGTTCCCTGTTAAGCAGGAAAAAAGATCACGGTACTTATTTCTCTTATTTAGTCCATTATTTAACCACCATGCTGGTCTGTGATAAAAGATTATATTCAAAATGTATTAGAAGGGGGATGCTAATGGAACGAACCCAGATCCTAAAAATCATACATTGCTTTTAATCATTATAAAATTCTGCCATTTAAAGGTCCGGGAATGTATCAACCTCTCCTGGGGTTGAACATTTTCAGATATATTATATCACTGAAAAGTTGCTTCCAGTGTCATGTTAATGTGATGATCATTTGTTTAATCTTATTCACTGTTGAAACTTATCAGTTTCTCTAACACATGCCTTAATAGTTAATACCCTCTTCAAGGATCCTTTTTCAAAAGCCCGTTTCTCAAGATCTCTGGAAATTAATCTATCAGCCCTTAGTTACAATATATTTCACACAAATACATGGTTCTGTTATATGTGTACAAATCACTCATGGCTTATCAAGCTTCAAACTTCCATGAGCTGTAGGTGTAGGTTTTCTCCAAAATGAACCCTCAACTTTTGAATATTCGTTGAAAAAGATTGTTCCTGTTCGTTACCATGTACCTTTTATATGTGCTTTGATTTTTAATGAATTTGTCATATTGCAGGAAGGGCTGAGGCTTTACTAATTGCTGCATATGGCAAACACCAGAAGAATAACTTGGACTCATCTTGTGACACCATCTTGGAGAAATTGGAAACTTGAAAATTGGCATGACAAATTTTTAAGAGCTTAATTGTCCCAAACGCTATTGTAAACTATATTTTAGTTTATATTTTCCCAAGCTAATATTTATTCTTCAAAAATTAATTCTACTTCAGAATTAGTTCGCTCACAGTTCAATCTCAGTTGAATCTAACATGAGCAAATTTCATAATTTATAGGGGATACCTAATAAGATTTAATTTTAATCTACTATCAGTGTAAAGTTTTTTTATATTGTCATTCATTCATGTATTGACATATCATTAAAAGAGTTAGACTTTCGAAGTAATTGTTGTAATAGTCAAATTTTTTTTAATAATTTGATAATATATAATTGAATGACAGTGTAAAAAAGTTTCACTGAGAGTGGATTAAAATTAACCTCTAATCAATAATTATAAGTTCATACTTTCTTATCATTTAAGCAAAAAAGTAAATTTTCCTTATTAATTCTAAATAAATTGATTGTCTATTTGATGATTTTACATTGTTGTTTTACCATGTGGATTTTAATATTTTATTGTTCAACCTTGCCCGTAGCAAGAAAAAGATAAATAGATTTTCAGAAAGAGATAAATAAATATAATTAAAAAATATTACAATTAAGTGTACAATGTGTCATAATTCCATAAGTAATCAATAGTATTTCAGCTTGAAATATGATTTTAATTTCTATTAAATCCATTTATAAAATTTGAAATAAATATATTATGTTAGCATAAATGTAAGCCTCAATAGCACACTTGTTTGAATAATTTGATTAAGTTCGCAGGAGGGTGTTTGGAATTCCGGATTCGGAAATTTTATGTCAGTTTTTTTTATTTTAACAAAGTTTGTGGAGGTGTTTTACACCATACTATTGTTTTGTTCATCAAAAAAATTTGATTATAGTTATGACCATTTTCAATATTTAATTAAAAAGAACCAGCGTATAGCACTCAAAAAATTAACCAAAATCATAGATACACCTGTTAATAAAAAAGAAATAGAACAGTAGGATCTCAACTCGAGTCCAAATAGATCAAAGCTTTCTTTTGTACCATTTTATAAGAAGCTATATTCTGACTATACAGTAAATACTATCACAACATACCATTGTCTCACTCTTACATATCAAAAGAAACCAGGCACAAATAGGTAAGAATTAATAAATTACACAAACCGCAATTTTCAGGATCAGTTCAAATAATGGGTGTTTTTTTGGACCCCCCCCCCCCCCCTTCCAAGGGAAGGGTAAGATAGTGAAGCCAACGACGTCTCTTTTTGTTGCCCATCACAGAAGCCTTAGTCCTAAGACTGCTGCTATCCCTTTGAACAGTTTTATGGAGAACTAGAGCTTGAGGGTGATTTAAAATGTGGGCTTGGTTTATTCAATGCAAGAGAAATACAGAAGGGTGTGATATTGATGGAGGTGATGGAAACTGTGGGTTTGTGTTTGGAAATTGGAAGAGAGTGAGCTAGCTCGAGAAAAAGAATACTCTGGTGTACAACACCTTCCACAAACTTGTCATAATTTAAAATTTTACGTAAAATTTCCGCAGCCGGGATTCGAACCCGGAATACCAGTCACCCACCAGCTACTTGATCATATCAATGTAAACAAGTGTGCTACTGCGGATGACTTTGCAATCGTTAGCAGACATAAAATATTTATTTCTAATTTTACACATGGATTTAACACAAATTAAAATAGCTGAAAATCTATAAATTACTTACGGACATCTATTTATTGTGCTATCGCCACATCAGCTATGCTAAGTTTCCTATGAAGGCCACATCATCTCTTCCTTACCTGTTTCCTCATGCCACCTCTTCAAAGTTCAAACGGCTCATGGTGGCAAATGTAGTTTCAATTCCTTCAATGCATCTATCCATGTCACCAACCTCACCAGCTTCCCCTTCCTCCCCTGCATGCTCCCCTTAGCTGATTTGTTCTCTATTCCTTCGATTACTCAATGCCCTGAATTACTCTTCAACCTCTCTTTCTTTCTTTAGTTACTCAACGTTCTTAATTACATAACTAATTGAATCCTCATTATTTGTTCGATTGGAAGGGAAACGACGTCTGTTTTAGGAACACTCTCAACTGAGCCACCATTTAGTTGCTAGAATGAAAGAACAACTACGTTTCAATCATCTGTTTTAGGTACATTCCCATCCTACAAACCATTAGATTTCATATACTCCTGCGGATTACAATACCCACCCCCTCGACACCATGTACAGCAATTTCATCGATATATTTCCCATGGTATGTATTCTTGTGATTCTGTTAAATGAATTGTGAATCAAGACACAAGATTGAATCTTTGTGCTTACTGCTCTTTTGGGGTGGGAAAATTGATTGGAGTGGATGTGTGACTTGATGCATCAAGTAAGCTTTCATTTTCCTAATCATTCCTAATTTTTTTTGGTCTCTTCATTTCCTTTGACATTTTCCTTGATGGAAGTCATTCTGGATTTGTGCATTATGAATTATAGTTTTGCGTTTGCATAATTGGAATTGTTCCGTCGAGATTCACTTTGTTATGTATACTGATTGTGTATTCTTAAAGCAGAGGAGATAGCCAAAAGATATAGTTTGGCACCCAAAAAAGAAACAGCTCATTTTTATTATAGTGAGTTCATTCGGCTACACCTTCAAGATTCCCACATATAAAATGAATATGGGAATTAAAATTATTTAGGAACTACATCATCGAAGCTTTCCATATATAGGAACAAGAAATAGATACATATTCAATATACCGTAGTGGAATCAGTATACACTTAGTTGTTAGCAAAAGGCCACCAATGGCCCAACTTGTATCCACTGAATTAAGAATTGTTAATTGATTGTTGAAGTGGAAAGGTAGGGGGAGTTATGAACAATGATGATCTTTGAGCCATTGTAGAAAGTCACTACAAATGCCCCTAATATTGATATTATGCTGTCCAAAACCTAAGCTTGACTAATACTTTTTACAGTTATCCTTTTCATCCTTAATTGTGGCGGTAACAAGTTAAGAACAAACAAAATGAGAATGGATAATACACTAAGATAATGGTTCATAAATAGAATGTTAAGCATTGCATATAAGTAGTTTAAAACTATTTCCTTTACGATCTGTTTAGAGTCACATATAGCTTGGTCAGCATATCACGTACGTTATTTTTATGTCATGGGAAAGTACATGTTTTGTAACTGGGGGAAGTCACCATACTGTTAGGGGTGAGCATGATGGTGAGAACAAATGAAAGCCAAAAGCATTTGACAGGAATCTTTTATTGTCATTGGAGTTGCTAGTATGCAAGCAAAAGCAAATTTTGTTGTCTGCTTGTGCAAACAAGATAAATTTTGGGTATAATGCTTATATAGGAAGATCATATTTCAGGCATCAGATTGATTGTAAATACATGAGTGTTATGCCAAATCCATGTTACTTCAATTTATTCATGATTCAAACAGGGTAAATTACATATGCTTTTGGTGTCTACTTTGTTAACTATGTTTCTTTAGTTTTCACAAGCTTTGCTGTGTTATACAAAATTCATAACATGCCTCGAATTTCAAGTTTTTGTCTGCCTTGAATGTTTGGATTTAGAGAAAATTAAGTAGGTTCATTTGAAAATGGCAATATAAGATTTGGTGCAAAAGTTTAAATGTCAAGTGACATTTCTTGCATTATTATCATGACCTCCTTCGTACCTTTCCCAATTGTGGCAGCTTATAATTTATAATCTTCTTTTCTGTATTTTCTTTGTTAAATGCTCCTTTTCTTCATATTTTTAAAAATATTATATATTAATTTAAATAAAGATAAAAGTTATTATTGACAATTAAATCATTTTTTTCATTCTTGATAGTGTCACTAACTTTTTTTAATAATCAATAGCATATTAAAATATTAATATTTATGCTATGAGTTTGGTGAGTTTTTATTTATAAAGAGAATTGCATCCTATTTGCATAATTGATGAATTTTAATAATTATAATTAATTCAGCTGAATTTAATTGTTGTAACTTCATTGCACATGACTACTCTTTGCATCTTTAATATACAATAAAATTAACCCGACTTTCAATGTTCCCCCTAGGCTTTAGCCACCTCATCATTTTAGTGATGCTGACAACTTCTGATTCAATCCCTCATTTTCCCTCTAGCCATATGTGCACACAACCTGGTCTTCCCTGTTCTAACTGCCTTTGGTTTTGCCTTCCCCATTCTTAGGTTTAGTTTGACTGCTTTTGAGTGACTAAAATTTACACCTGTAAGCCACGACTCCTCCTCTATCTCTTTTTAATTCTTCAGTTACAAATGGAGACATACGCCAATTAATGTTTTTCTCTTCTTTAAATTTTAATAATGACAAGTTTGATAAAACATTATATTTGGATAGGGAGTGGCAGAGGAAGCATGATCAATTCCATACGATTATTTTATAAATTAGATTTAATTTTTCTTATTATAGTTTCCAATTTTTCCTCTATAAAATGATTAATAATTCGTTCTTTCACTCCCCATCATATTTTAGATTGGATATCAAGATGGTCTTATGGCAAGGAAGGAAGCTTCTGCACAATATGGGTTCAATATTGGTTTAAAAAATCAATTCTTAATGGTTATAATTGGGGTTTTGTAAGAGGTATTACCAGGTATTTTGAGAGGGAAGTTATAAGGAAAGAGTTATGCAGTATATTTCAATTTTAATACTGTTACTAGATGTCTAGATCACTAATCATTCTTCTTCTTTTTTCGTTTGAAATTTTCTTTCTGATATTTGCATTGCATTTACTTATCTTCCAGATCAATTAAAAGGGAGGATAGTTGAAACACTAGAAAAGATAAATTTCCAAAGGTTGTATGAATCAATGCATTCTTTGTCAACAACAAAAGCTGTTAGATTGTTTAATGGTGACATCAAGGCAAAAGAAGCTTTGGAGCGGAGTGAATATGTAGAGGTTAGTCCCCACATAGCAGGTTTGTAGGAACAAACTTCAAATGGCTCTCCTACTTTTGACATTCATCTACCTGAACCAAAGTAGATAGACTAGAATGATAAGGGCTTCTTGAGGAAAATTTCTTCTATCTTCATGATTGTAAAAATTTGTTCTACATTACTTCTCATGAGAAATGCAGGTTATTACAACCTAAAAAACAACGAAATGCAGGTTATTAGGTTCTCATTCGAGTTATGTTCATTATGCTTACCTTGAAGTTGTATGAGTTTTATTTTTTTTGTTTGAACCAGGCTTGTATGAGTTAAATTCTCACTTATTACACATAAATATCATAGTTGAGCTGAATTATAAAAGTATTTGATGTTGCGCGGGTCTATATCTAGTTGTATACTTAATTGTAATATTTTTTAAATATAATTTTTTTGTAGAAATTCTTATATTCTTATAATACAAAAAAGCTGTGTAATACAAACAAAGTATAAAAGTAATTCTAAAATTAAATTATTCTCATTCAAAGGCGTTCCGTCTTTCTTTTTGTTTTTCCACAAAGATTTAGGAAAATTAGCGGAAGCATGTATTTTTTGCAAACTTCTCAATAAAAATTTTACACAAAAAATTTGCAGCAGGGAATGGAATCTTGAAATTCAACTATTGAATTTTCCAAGTAAGCGTGATACTTTGTAATTTCAAACACAATATACTTGTTTAAAACTTAATAAATTCTTATCTATCCTAAGAGTATTATATTATTCTACTAAAAACATAACATGTGACATCGCATTACTATATATGTCGTTAAATTAAATTTAAAATATTATAAAATAAAATTTAAATTAAATCTGACGGTTGAAAAATTACCTAGAGTATTACTCTTAAAATACTTAAGAGTTTTTCCAAAAACTTTAAAACATGGATAATCAATGAAAAATCTATTCTAATGCGGTACTGAACACTTGAAGGGGGGAAAAAAGAGGAAAGGGAGATGTAGTGAAAATTACTAAGAATTTCATCATAAATATGAATTCATATTTTACTAAGAATATGGAATGATAATATTTAAAAAGGTATTAATGTGTTTGGTAAGAGTAAAAGTGAATTTTTTTTAAAATAGAATAAAATGTGTGGGTGTCCATGGGTTGGATTTAGGATTTTTTGGACCCAACCCACTCATAAAAGTAATGAGTTGGATCTATAAATTTTTTCTTTCAACTCAACTCGTACATGTGTGCGTAGGTTGGTTTGAACTCGTGGATTGAACATAAACAAAAAAAAAAAACTTAACCAACTAAAATACAAGTCGAAATCCATTATGCATAATATAAGTCTCAAATTTAAATATCAATATAAGACAATCAAGAGACATAAGTCTCAAATGATATAATATAACATAAATCTTAAATGATATATGTACACATAACATAAGTATTCTAGGTTATACTCATGAGTTGGAACCCTTAAGTAAAATGACGTCGTTTCTTTTTTTTTTTTTTTTTGTATTTTGGCTTAAGTGGAACGTTGTAAGGTGGGCATTTTAAAGATAATCAAATAAGTTTAATTGCATCTAGAAGTTTTTTCTTAGTATAGCATTTTTTAATTTTTTTTAAAGTTGGCCCCTCAATTTATGATATGATATAATGTTCAATATTATGTGTTTTATAAATTACCACATTGATAAAATATTTCATCTTATGAGTCATAAAAGTAAAAGTCTTAACAAATCTTTTGAATGTTTATTTCTCATTATTTTAGCAAAGTGAATTGTTAAATTTACTCAATATTGGCTCTTGGCATAAATGATGAATTTTTGTTAATGCTTAAAAAATCATAATAGTACGTGCATATTTGTTTTGAATTATGGAATAAGAGATTTTGCTTCAAATTTACTTGATATTCTTTTTGTTAATGAATTATCCTTTCGATATTGTGAATTTTTGAAACACTAAAAGGTTTAGAAATCATAATTTGATTAATCCATAACATATTAAATAGTAATTTCAATTAATTTTTTTCAAAAATTAATTATTTAAAAATTTATAAACTTAAAAGATTTTAAAATCCTCATGAAAAAGTAATAACACATCTTAAAATATATTTTTTAAAAGAATTGAGTTGGTTAGGAGAATTGCAACTCACAATCCAATTCAACCTATGCGAGTTGAGTTATTTTTTACCCAACCTAAATTATAGACTTGAACAAACTTGTTATTTGGGTTGATTTGTGCAATTCACAGTTGACCCAACCCGTTAAATACCTCCAATTAAAGGAAGAGTAACAACGTATTTGACTACCATAAAAATTTAAGGGTAAATTAAACTTTTTTTTTTGTACATCGGGTAAATTGCACTTTAAACATTTCAATTTTGGCTTCTATGCAGATTTTATCTTAGGATTTGAAAATGTCGACCTTATGTACTTCACACTTTGTTTGAAAAGCACCCTTCGTTTAGCAAAGCGTTAAATATTTGATGGAATTGTCATGTGATACTTAAAAAATTAGTGGAAAATGACAAATGGCCTTAATTATGCTAGTTTTTTTTTTTATACTTAAATTAGGTTTTTCCTTTAACTATGATATTATTGGAGGTTAAAACATACTTTTATTTCTTAATTCTTCTATTTGTTTTCGCTCTTTTGTGATTTCTCCACTAATATTTTTTTGTGTCACTTAAGTCACGCAACAATTTCGTCAAATATTTGACGACTTACTTATAGGATAGTGTTTTTTGTTCAAAATGTAAGTTTAGTGGGTCTTTTGTGCCTCTTCAAACTCTAGGATCTAATAACCACATAGGCCAAGATTAAAAACCTTAATTATATTTCTATTTTTCTATTTATATTTAATTGAAGATAATTTAAGAAATTTCAATCAAAAGTAGTTTGTGATGAGTATGAATAAACAAATAGAGTGCCAATATCATTATTTTTTTAATACTAAAAGTTGTTACTCGTTATCCGTAAAACTTATAATATATACTCAAATATATTTACCTATCCCAAAAATTTAAACTAAACTCAGTTAACTTTCTTGTCAGCCTCTTATAATTCTTACTTTTCCTTCCTGTATAGAATTTAATTGATATGAAATTGCATTAATGCAATTTTATAGGATGTCTAAGGGACAATTTCTATGAAATTGCACTGTATTCCTTTCTTATAAATATGAAATACCATGTACGTCTATTCAAGTGCCTGTGTTGGCCCTATTCATACCGTAGAAGAATTACCATGACTTTACATGGATGTAAGCCTATTCAAGAGTCAAGATTCCAGACTCAGTGAGCGTCGAAGGGCAATAGCACCAGTACATTTATTTCCTCAAGTGGCATGTGGCAATATGTCATGGATTGGACCTTGACCAATGTGGCAGGATGACCCATATACATTAGGGACTTGCTAGACTCAATAATTCTATTGGGGACTATAGTTTTCTCCCTGACTCAAGTAATCATGCTTGGACGCTTGATCACTCAATTCTGATTGTGATCGTTTGGTACATATTCTGATAAAACCACAAGGAAGAGCATCACAAGATAAATGATATGCTTCGTTCTTAAGGCAAATTTTGTTATTAAGAAATCACAAAGAGACAAAAATAGGGTCATGAAAATCAGTAAAAAGCATCATGAATTAACTTGATTAGCATAGAATAACTTACTTGACAGTTAGGAAATGCGTCATTGATATGTCCAACATAGAAAGGGACAGAACACAAAGAACAACTCTTTGAAGAGTGAAACATTTAATTTTGGTTGAGCTTTGAAGATTGCTTTGGAGGATGACAACAAAGCTCCTCATATATATAAATCCAAATTCCCTTAATTTCAGGAGCAAAAAGCTCAACACTCAAGCTCTTTTCCAAGCTTTCCTATCATTGTTTTTTACAAAACTTTGTCATCCCTTCTGTCATTGCCTTCTGTAGCCCAAGGTTTCTCTGTCAAACCAGATGGATATCACTTTTTCAGATGAACTTGCCTACATGAGTGCACCCGCTAGTGCAAGCAGCAGCAGCCAAGAGATGTGCTTCTACAGTGCACCAACTACTCCTAGCAGAGTCAAACTATCTGGTTTTCAAACAGAGCCCACAACTCCAAGAACATATGAGGATGCAAATTCCAATCTAGATGAATTTGAATTTGAAACCAGTCAACGTTTCAATCTTGGTGATTTCGACATTGAGAAAAGCCAAAAGGATGAGAAACCATTTGATCACATGCAAGAGCAGAAACAAAGGCTTCAAAGGCAGCGTGGGGATTCATTGCCCACTATGGCATTTGCTGATGAGCTATTTTGTGATGGTAAAGTCCTGCCACTGATATCAACCCTCAAACTTCCTCCAAGGCTTCTGCACAATGGAAATGGCAACAAAATGAGTACACAAAGCTCAACTGCATCGTCCCCAAGGTCCCCAGGATCGGTGCTTAGGCTCCCATTTTCAAGTCATAGTTTGTGGAACGATGATTTTGATCCATTCATGGTAGCTTTGGAGAAGGTCAAAGAAGAAAAGAGAGGAAAACCAAAGGGAAAACATGGTCTTGAACCAAACCCAAATGAAGGGACAGAGGCACATTGCTGTCTCTCAGCTCAGCTGATATGTGAACTTCAGAGTGAACCATTGAAGAAAGCATCAAGAAGCCCAAATATGCTATCTGAATCCAAAGGGTTGGTCTTTGAAAGGCAAGTGAGAGTAGGAAATGATGAGCCCTTCGAGCCCAAGGCGACCTTAGTTACCCAGCTTGCTATGGAGAGGGAGAAAGATGAGAGTAATGAGACTAAAAGAGGTGGTTTTTGGACAAGGAAAAGGAAGAGAGAGAAGATAATGAAGTTTCTCTTTGGAAATGCACACATGGGTAAAGCCAGTGCTATACACAAGTTAGCAGCATTAGGTAAGCCAGCCTTCTTGACGAAACTTGGCCTGAAACCTGCGGCACCAACGCCTCCAAACCAATGGGACAAAGATGAAACAACAGGTGACATGACCAAAATGACATTGGTATGTTACAAGCCAAAATGACATTGGTATCTGCATCTCTGCTGGGTTATGGGGAATGGTAAGCGAAGTGATTGAGCCACCACCTCAGTATAATGTAGAAGTTAGCTAAATGATGCAGATTGTAGTAGGTTAGATTCATTCAGAGTATTGCTGTCTCTTCCATCTTTTTTTATTTTTTAAGTTTACCTTTCTTGTGGGAAACCTATGATATCAATGTTTTTCAGAAATTGGTTTGTTGGAGTATGCACCTTTATTTTGAAATTTCCCGTGTGCATTGGAAAATCAATTTCCTTAACAATCTCCATCTCTCTTGGACCTAAGGAGAATTCTTAGATGTACATTCAAATGAATGGGAAAACAAAACAGTGAATGGCAGATTGGGCGTGCTTACCCAGAAACTCGGTAAAACACTGAATACTAGATTGGATTTGATTGTAGAAATACCTAGTAATACTATAAAGGCTGCATCTAAAAAAATGTTGCAGATAACTGTGGATATATACCTGAACAAAAAATCATAGCCCAAAGAAAATTCAGTGGCCAAAGAGAGAGAGCATCCTTAATGAACAAAAAGAGAGAGCATATTGCTAATGAACTGTTTGCACATATATAACTACATATTCATCCATTAGGATGGAAGTTGTATTGGTATGTGAGTTCAAAGCTACTAATTTGAGATTATCAGCTAGATTCTATATATAGTGGAATGAATATTCTACATCATTTGTAGGTAAATGAGGAGTAATTTACATTGATGGAAACCACTTGAATACGCATAAATTTTCCCATAAAAAAAAATGTGATAATAAAAGGGCAGAAAAGAAAATAGGATGGCCTTAAAGCCGAAGCACGCTTCAAGTTGTATATCCCCTTGTAATGCTTCAGTTGATGAAAAGAAGCTTCTATGTTGAAATCATGCTAAGTGGAGAATTTGATCTGATCCAATGCCTACTAGTCCAAGACTTCACATGGCCAAAGGCGTTTCCAAATGGAAATCTCAGCATCACTCTTAATCTTTCTGATTCCCCCATAAAAGCCATCAGCCTCATTTCCCTCCTCCCTGTGGTCTTTCCTACTGACGGTTGTCTGCCTCCATCGTGAGCCAGGAGTGTACTGATTGAACTCTAGCACCACTGTGTCTGCAACCAACACATTCAGTGTCAAATAAACTATGCTTGAATCCTAAGAAACCCCTTTCAGGGATTGGATATAAATATAACAAGACTAATTCCATGACTCTTGCAGCTGGGGAAACTGAGCTGCCCTTCAATATCATTTTAGTAGTGCAACCAGTTTTCATGCATAAAGAACTAAATATAAGAGAAGAAGTTTTGGAAACGTTAAATTTCATTAAAAAAATTCATAGCAAGCAAAATTGCTCTTCTCAACACAAGGCAACTGACCCAATATTTATGGTGAAAGCTTTTGCTGGTTTGACTGCATTTCTAGAACATCACAGAACAAACACAAAGGCCACTTGAAAACTCCAAAGAGAGAACATCCCAAGGAAGAAATGTAAGGGAGACATGAATCTATCAGGTGAGAGGAGGACATTACACTTAAGTCAAAATATAAACCATTTTGGAGAACTTATAAAATCATGATAAATATTGATAGGGCCCAGGTGACTATATGTAAGAACTCCCAATATCATGCCTATCCAAGAACTCAAGAAAACTGGTTGATAGAGTGGTGGAGGAATATGAAAATAGAGTTTATTTCATAAAAGAGAATCTCCAGTATGAGAGATAAAAGAGCAATCTGGAAGATGTACACACTTGATTTTGTTTACTGAGGCACAATTCAAAGATTAGTGCGCCCCCTGCCAGGTCAAGTGGCAGCAGGATCAAAACTAATTTTCATTATTATTCCTACTTCTGTGGTTATTGTTATTGGAGGTGAAGCTAATGTTAAATAAAAGATCAGAAAAATGGAAAGTGCTTGGAAGCTTATAATAACCATGGTTGTCCCACATAGCTAAAAGATTCCAACTAGAATTGAAACAGAGCCTACAATTGAAATTGAGTTCTTTAGCATAGTTGGCCATAAATGTATCCACCGAGACACAACTTATCAATGTGTTGGTGGAAATGATGACATACTGACCATGAAATGTCTTGGGGACCAACCAAATAGCATAGCAGGTGGTCCACGTTTAGATATATTAGAATAAGAAAAGGGACCTAGCCTAACTTGTGGTCTGCTCTGACAAAGTAAACTTTTACATATATGTCATTTTTTTACCACAATACAAAACAAAATAAAGGTTGATTACAAAACTTTAAAATATTAAATCCATAAAACAGCAAACTTTAACCTGTACTCAATTCCTATGTCTTCAAAATTCCTGAGCATTTTCTTTCTTCTGCCACCATTTTTGCATCTTTATACACTATATTCAGTTGTATCTAAGAAAGCAGAATTCATCTGAATCCCACAACCATTTTTTCAACAAACTCCGAAATCATATCCTTACACTAACTAGACAATCATACCCAGAATATAGTTCCACTCGAAGGGAGGAAAAGAACAAGGATTAATGAATGATAAAAACAATAACCAAGAAAAAGTAATGAATGATAATAACAATCATCTAAAAGGAAAATGTTAACTCACCACTACTATGACAGCGGCAGTAATTTTCATTTCCATCGCATGACTC
Organism: Styphnolobium japonicum; assembly: GCA_023212625.1. Lineage (NCBI taxonomy): Eukaryota > Viridiplantae > Streptophyta > Magnoliopsida > Fabales > Fabaceae > Styphnolobium > Styphnolobium japonicum. Next base: position 11,970,048 of record JALBWW010000010.1, read on the forward strand.
CAAGTGGCCTACAACACCATACCACCAACCTGCCATAAAGGTGCATCTCGTCATGCAGCTATTCATTTTAGGTTAATATAATTCCAATCATTTACTACTAATTAGATCTACAATACCTCTTTTATTAATCAGAGTATAAGAAGATTAAGGTTAGAAGAATATCAATATTATAAAAAATGGATTTTCTACTATCAGAATCTTATCACAAGAAGGGTATATGTAAATGGAAATGCATAACTAACGAAGATGGGAGGAGTAATCATGTTTTATCAAAGACTCAAAATTAGATCCAACTGCCCCTTTTATTGACTGTTCCAAGAGATGAAGATATGGTCCAACAGTTTGTAACCATTCTTCTTTTGTCTTTTCTCCCTATAACCTTTCTTCTTTTCAGTTTGTTAAAATCACTCTTTTGCTGATACCCAAACTTTTACCAGCCAAAGAAATTAGTAGAAGTAAAAGAAGAAGATGATGGACAAAGGAACAAACCATAAGGAAATTCTTTGTTTCTCCTCCACTGAATCTCTATGTGATCACCCGGATGCAAATCGTTTAAACAGTCAGAGATATGAAGATCATGCGGAGAAGTATCAACAGGAGGTGCTCTTAGCCTTTCCCATGGGATGCCATTCTCCCTTGCATCTGCCCTTCTTCCATGCGGAGGATACCTGTAATAGACAACTAATCAATAATTAGGCCACCAGATCTAAACTTATTTTCCTTAAAATCTCTTCAAATTTTTTTAATTAGACCTATAATCAATGTGATCATACATTCAGGCTCTGTATGAATTGACACAAACAAGTATATGATCATCAAGAATCATGTCCAATTACCTGGCTTGGAAGGTATCGGTTCGTGGATCATAGCTGAGCTCAGCATCATAGCAAGATAACATGAATCCAACATGACCATTCTACATCACCAACAGCAAAAATGTAACTTGTGAGGAAACACAATCCTCTGAATTCCATTGAAATCCAAGCAACTTGTTTAATCTTTGTGGGTAGCAAGGAAGATATAAATTTTCAACAGAAAAGCACAAAGGGGTTCACAGATAGATACCTCACGGTTATAGACCTGAGCAGGGAACCAGAAATTGCCAGTCTCAAGAGCAAGATACCAGTTCATGACCGAATCAACAGGCAAGTAACTCCTCTGCTTGCTGCTACTATTTGCATCAACCTTCAATCTCATCCATGAAAAAGGCCAACGAAGGGATACAAGCCTCATCAAGCCCCTTTGCTTGCCATGTTTAAGACACCCAACATTCCTTTTTGAAGCAATATGCCATTTCCACTCCCTGTAAGCAGCTGCACCAATAACTCTACCCCATTTCTGCTTCATATGCCTCTCCCAAAGGTGATCACTCACACACCTCTCCCTCAAGGAACGGCAAACTCCAGCCATTTGACAAAGTGCAGAGGGTGGCAGCTTTTCAAGAATGCATTCCAAGGCCAGCTCAGGCAAGTCCAACACTGAAAAGTCCTGGGTGTCCTCAACATTCTCAACTCTTGAAGTCAGAGTCTTCCTCACTAGAGACATTCTTGAAGGAATTTGACAAAGAAAACCAAGCCAAAGGCGACTCCTGAACAACTTGGAGATTGGTTTCACAGACAACTCTTGACAAAACAAAAGGGAAAGCAACCTCATCTCAGTTGCCCATGATGGGAGTGGTTTGAGAAGGATAGAGTTTAAAAACAGGAAGAAGGAGATGCAAGTAATGAAGTAAAGTAGTAGCATTAGAATATGGGAAATCTTTTACGGGTCAAATTTGAGTTTGGCATAAGTGATAGAGCCTAGAGACAGTGGAGAAGCCAATTGTGGAAAAGCAATGGCTTATATGATAACTTATAAAGGAAAAAACCCAAATAACATCACTATTTAACCACCCCTTCTGTTTAACCCAAACTGAAGCAATTGGAATCTACAACAAACACCTTTTAAAGATGGGATTTTTATTGGTTCTAAGAAAGCCCACCAAAACCCAATGGTAGGCCTCCTCAACCAAAGTTTGAACAGAGTAAATAAGCTGTAGACAACCACACCTGGGGTGGAAATTGCCTTGAACCACTGCTGTGGGTTAACAAAACAAAGAAAAAAGCTTAAAACTTGAAACTGTTTTTTCTCCCTCCAATTAGCTTCCTATAAAGAGCATATAAACCGTACAGACAACTTTAACAGCTGTCAATTAATGAAAGAGTGAATCTGTAGAAATGGGTCCTATGAATGGAGGTGAACCCTGGAAACTGATGGAGGTGGGGGCACCAAGATCTGATATCAGGTTTTCTGACACCTGGAAAATGGGATTGGCAAGACGCACAAAAAAAATGAGAAAAAGATGAAGATAAGTCTAGATACAAAGACCCATATCTCAAGAATATCTAAATCACTTGGGTAAATGAATAAATCTTCTTAGTGGAATAATTTGGGCATAGAACATACAGATCTGGGTTGTTGGTATTGAAACACTAACAGGTCCACCCAAACACCCCCTTAAGATATGCAAAAGCAAAGGAAGCAAGCCCAAAGGACAACCCTTGGGGTTGTGGTGCATGCATATACAGAAGAAAATTTAAAAGAGATTTGATGAAGAAGGTGATGAATGTGAAGGGTGGGGTATTGAGTAGGTCCTCCCCCCTCACTCCAACAAATTCTTCACCACACCTCAAATTTATACTCTGTATTCAAAGAATTCCCTGCCTTTTTTTTTCCCCAACCCTTCCCTTCTCTTCTTCTTCTTATAGTTCTTGTCTTTTGAGGCAATATAGCAAACAGTTGCTGGGAAATCCAATGAATGGAAAAAATATATATGTCTATTTATTATGCAACAGGAAAAAAAATGGGCGGCTAAGGTTAGACTAGATTTTTGTGGATGTCAAAACACATTTCTACTCTCAGATTCTGTGATCCAATTATTCCAATCAATCATTCTAGACAAAGTATTAGGTACTATTAATATTCTCAATAATGTTTTAATTATTAGATTTAATTTAAGTTTTATTTTATAATATTTTAAATTTAATCTAAAAACAGGTGTTATGTGTTATATTTTTAATTAAATAGTATAATATTCTTATAGTACATAACAATTTCTTTCTTAATTTAAATAGTTGAGTCGTTTAATTCTTTCAGACGAATTTCTTAACCCACTTGGTTAAACATAATATAAAAATATAAAAAATAAATAAATTTTAACTAAAAGTAATATTTAATTTAATATTAATTATTAATTATGAAAAAATATCGATATTATTAAAAAAATACTAGAAATTTATAAATAAAATATTTTATTATACTCTCTCTAAAATCTTGCGCATCCATTCTCCTTCTCTCTCTAACAAGCAAGTTGGAGGGAAAGCCGTCTGACCAGAAAAGGCAGCCGTCATGGATAACGTATAGAGCAGTCGTTAATATTAAATTTGGTGGCTAGCGGTAAAGGGTTGTGCTTCCCTGCATCTGCGTCTACAGTAATAAGGATATTGATGCCACTCACACATCACTGCATCTGTGCACCCTAATCAAATTAACTTTAATTTTTCTCAACACTCTGTTTGCTTGAGTAAGGGTCGACATTTGTTGAGTTAAATTGAGTTTGAGAATAATTTTGGATTTAACTCATTTATAAAATGACTTTTTGACTATATTATAGTTGTTTTTAAAAGTTATTATTGAAATACTATTGTTTTAAAATATATTACTTATTTATTGTTGTTTTTGTTATGTAAGAAATTTTTTATTTTTTTTCATGTGCCACGTAGGATACGTCAATCGCATTGGCGCAATCATGTAAGATACTTCAAATGCATTGGCGCATCACGTAAGAAAATATTATTTTTTTTCATGTAAATATGTAAACGCTTTTGGCGTATCCTACATGGATGAGCCAAAGTGTTTAACGTATTTACATGAAAAATATATTTCTTTTTACATGATAAAAATAGCAGTAAATAAGTAATATGTTTCAAAACAACAGTATTTTAGTAATAAATTTCGAAAACAACAATAATTAGGTCAAAAAGCTAGTAATAAGTTCGACCAGCAAGTCTGTCTAACATTTGATCAATGAAAAGAAGAGGAAAATGGTATTTCCTTGTTGCTTTGTTTAACTTTCTATAATCCATACAGACTCGCCAACCTGTAACAATTCGAGTGAAAATTAGTTCATTGTTATCATTAGTAATTACAATCATACCTCCCTCTTTAGGTACACATTGCAACGAATAGTATACTTAACTGAAATAAATTGCAAGTAAGGTATATTTTAAGGCACTAGTAATAGATGGCTTGATTGGGTGAGCTCGACCGCAGAGAAATGCTATCTCATCCAATCATAGGGATGCGTGTGGATAAGGAAAAGGTAGAGGCGCGTGAAGAAATGATTGGATTGGATAACCGTGAGAACAGATAATTGGACGGTGGTAACGGGAGATCCACCAATAGAGCAGCAGCTGGGGGGGCCTGGGACCAGCAACCCACACGTGACTTGAATGTGCCTCTAATCCTCTTCCTCTTCCTTCCATTATCACTTTCTTACATTTTAGGTATTGTTTTTTGTTTTTTTCAATGAAAACATAATAATAATATAATGTTACGAGGGCAATTGTTAAGGGACTTTAATAAGTTTGATATTTAAAAGTTATTAATTATTTATTAGTTATTGGTTCTATAATAAATAATTAAAATTTTATTAAATATAAATAACAATTAATAAAAAATTGACAATTTATTTTAAAAAAATTTTACTGGAATAATTCCCATTATGAGAGTAAGAAAACACAAATCATTTTTGTGGAGGATTGATTGATGGATTCCTACACTGGTGGAATTTGTTTTTTTGTGAATTTCTTTCTTAAACATAGTATTGTCATTCATTATCATATGTATGGCTGTCAAATTCCTTTAACTTTTAAGCCATGACCTATGGGTAACAAGATAAATGGGTTGTATGGGTAACAAGATAAATGGGTTGTATTTAAACGAGTTGTAAAAGTATTAGCTTGACTTGCCATTTATAAAATCTTAGACCTAAACGTCTAAATGTGTTATTTGCATAATGTGATAATATATTTTTGACCTAATAAATGTAAAAGTCTAAATTATATTTTAACATGTTAAAAAATTATATCATCTCTCGTGTATTACAATTAGTAAGGAAAAATATAAAGAAATTCAATCAATAAACAAATTTTATTGAGATTATAAAGAAGCTGTTAATAGATGGGTTAATGGGTTATCCTCTGAGTTAACACAAGCTAACACATTTAACTCACAGGCTTGTTAAGCCGGGAAATTTTTGCATTTAAACGAATCACTAAAATAAAATCCGACTCACATAATTTATGTGATTAAATTGATTGACTAGACAAGTTTAACTTATTTTGACAGCTCTAATCATATGAGAGTTTTTGAGTTTGTAAAAATGGTATTAAGGAATCACGATAGGTTAGTCCAATATTACTTATCAAGGCACTAATGACACGTGTGAGATTTCATAATGCAAACTTAGAGAGGAATGACTACCAAGTGGGACTACTAGTCAAAGTGGGGATTCAAACTCATACACATAAAGAATACATAGCCTTATTCAAATCCCTTCAACTTTATCATATGAGAGTTGTTATTAGTTCTAACAATAATATTTGTGTCTCATAGTATTCTGGAAAAAAAAAAAACATAAGTACAAGAATAACTCCTCCATTATATTCTTAAAAAAATGATACTATTATGTTCGTGAGGAAATAGAAAAGATCTAAATCTACCTTATTAATGGCAATATGGATGCCTTGGTACCCATGTTTGTGTTAGGTATTAGTACATTTAGTGAGTTGTCAAATATTTATTCGTTCATGATTCTCACAATAAATATTTGGAGTTTATTAAATATAATCATAAACCAATAAACATTTGACAACTCACTGAAAAAAACATATGTATCGACACAGTATAGAAAACATAGTTATTGAAGTAATCCCATGTATCATATTCCTAAGAAAACATGACACTATTACGTTCATAAGGAAAGAAAAGAAGATATAATTAAATCTAGGGTGCTACTAATCAGTTGTTTAAGAAACATTTAATACTCTTTAATACATTTTTCTAATTACTTAATGAAGAATGTATTAAATATTTTTTTGAGTATCCAAGATATTAAATGTTCTACTTTTACATATAATACTTACTATTTTCATTCCTTAATTAGTGCACTAAGAGCATTCATTAGCAAATGCCTTAAATCGACTTTGTTGAGGACAACAAGAACTTGTTATGGTACTCAAGTTTTTTCTTAGGTATAATATTTTTAGTAAGTTGTCAAATATTTATTTGTTATTGATTTTCACAATAAATATTTATAGTTTACTAATTATAATAAGGAATTAATAAATATATGACAATTTATTGAAGTATCAATAATCAAAATAATAATAGTAAGTATTGGAATAATTCGGTGACAAACTATGCAAACTCACACAATTTTAGTTTAAAAATAATTTACTGTTTGATGAGTGGATCACTTAAGAATAGTATATATAAGCTTCATGTTAATTAAACTATACATTAAAATTGTTTTAATAAATAAAAGTCCAAATCAATGACTGCATAAATCTTGAATTCTAACACAAAGGACATATGCACGTTCACAGTTTTAGATTTGAATAGAGAATCTTAAGAGCAGCCTCATATCCAATTTGACCAAGGGTTGCCCATTTTTAATGCATTGTCATATTAATTTACCATATTGCGAATTAACAGGGTTTCTCATAATGTCAAACGCAAGGGAAGACTAAAAAGAAAAAATGCCTTACCATGTCTGTACTCCATAGCCAGGTGACATTGTCAATGAGCTCGGAGCATTCTCATCCAGTCTAAGATGGCCATTAGAAAAAGTACATTACACCGGTAATCAATTTTTTTAGGATATTAGTATTTAATTATGGTAAGTTAATAAACATTTATTAATTATTATTTATATTTAATAAATTTTAAATATTTATTATAAAATTAACCGTTAATAAATAATTGATTACTTACCTGAATACTGTACTTATTAGAATATTATAATAACTTTCATAAAAAATTTAATTTTTCTAAATACATCGGTGTAATCCATCAGCCCAATCTATTATATCAACGTGAGAGTATGTTCTTAATATCACTTAAAATATAATTAATTTTGACGGATGCAAAAGTAAGCCGAATCATATTTTTACCGTATTAAATAAAATAAAAAAAACTACCCACCTTCCAACCGTCACTATATTTAATCACAGCTTTCCCTGCGAGAAGTTCATGCTATGTCCAAGATGTGGAATATGACCTCACCCAATTTTGAGAAAAAGAAAATTTTAATTTATGTTAGTATACTTTTTATATTATTATTTAATCATATTATGCTACATATTTTTTCATATAATTATAATTATGATTAAACTTTATTAATAATGTAACAACATGTAATTATAAGATGATGGTGGAAAAAAAATTGTATGTAAACTTACCATGAATCAAAAATATTTTTTTTAAAAAAAATATATAGTAAGAAAAGTAATGTGCGTAAGAGATGGCTAATAAGAGACGAAGGATATTTGGCCAATCTCCACTACTTTTTTTGGTGCAAAAAGCTTAGGTTAAAAGAAGGTTCATTTTCATTTTAAAGTTAGGATAAATTATTAATATCAAAGAAAATTTATAATAGAATTATAAATTATCTATTAATGGTATATCAAATTTGAATCTAGTATATCAAATTTGAATCTAAATCATGATGAACACGAATTGAAGGTTTAATTAAATGAGTCAATCTACTTTGCTACTTCGCTAGAAGAGTAAGATTAGCCTCCTTCAAGTCTTTATATGAAGCCAATTCCTCCACTATTTTCTTTATAATAATCGCATAAGTTTGAGTAGTTGTATCAATTCTTTTCTTTTCTTTGTGTCTCCCTTAATTAAGTTCGATTAAAAAATCCACGTTTTGTAATACAAGTCTTTTTCAGTTAGATGAAGGGAGATTCTTGCTTATCTTAGACTTCCTTTGAGAAAAGACTGAAGATAATTATACGTATTGATTTCAATCTTGGACTTGCGAATTAAAATACAGAAAATGGTTAGAGGATCCATAAAATCAAATTGGCTTCTCTTTCTTCCTTATATTTTATGATTTAATCTCTTTTCCAAATGAGTGCAGTTTAACTACATAAAAATGATCCTTTAATAAATGAAGACCTACTTATGTAACTTTATTATAATTTCGGTGTTTTATTTTCACTTAACTATGGAAAAAATGAAATACGTTGGTTTGATATACCAAAATATCTTAAATTATTAATTTTGAATAAATATTTTCCTTGAAAATTTTCAACATGGTTGTATATAGGAAAAATAATTGAAAGAAAGAAAATTTTGTGATTTTATTGTGTAATTGAGGTGAAAAAAAGAGTGAGGCCGTGCATTTAATAAGAGGAAACTCAAATAGATGTGGCAAATAGGTGTCTTGGATTTTATTTAGCCAATCATGTTTGGTCGACAAAGTCCTTTGATTAGTGCTGTTTTGGATTTTGTTGATGTACATGGCCCTAAATGAGATAAAATTGAGAGATGAATGAGAAGTTATTTACCAAATGAGATAAAATTGAAAGTGAAATTTACTGAACGAGAAGTTATTACAAAGTTAATTATAATAGTGACTTATATAGCTCTAGAGATGTAACTAATCATATAACTAATCACAACTAACTAATTAAATACTAACTAATCTACTAATTAATTAATCATGTGTGATAATAGCCCCCTAAGCTGGAAGATGTGTACTCAGCATTCCCATCTTTGGATGAGCAATATAATCTATCTCAAACAAAAAATTACAAAATATAAGTAATATCGTAATTACATCGAGTAACAAGAAGAAAAGTCTAAAAATTAAATGATGAATGAGAACTGGCAACGGCCGAAGTGCATAGCTCTTAGAAGCCTTTGACCTTTCCTTAGGCCCCATCAATCTTCTTCCAAGATTTCAATGGCACTCGTCCTAAGTAAATTGAGGCTCTTCAAGCCATCAAATTGCATCATGCTAAACAATCCCAAATGTGAGAAGAATGCTCACCTACCGAAGCAAAACAGAAAATTGAATCAAAGCTTAACCACTATGAAAAAGCAGAAGCTAAATTCAAAGACTATATCAATATTAAAAAAAAACTAAATCAAAGGTATTCTTCCAAGAATAATGAACACCATGATATGTAAAACAAGGTCGGTAAGTTGAAGTATTGATCCAACATTGCTTACCGAAAACCAAGTGACCACTTGTTTGACTCAACAATTGAACTTGCGATAGACTAGCAATATTTCCCAAGCCAAAATCAATAAGGCATTGTATAATTGTTGGAAGCCGTGTGTATTGGACGGAACTTAGTCTTAGCACCACATCAGGGATTTAAATTGTGGACCGCATCACTTGATGCGGCCGCAATATTGCCAATGCGGACAACCCCACAACTGCATCACCCTGCAATTGCAAGGTGATTAGAAATCCCAAAAAAAATCTCACATCAGAACAGCTTTGCATCAGCAACGAGACCGTGATGCGGTAAAAATGTCATTCCGTTGCGGTTTTAGTTTAAAAACAAAATTGTCAGAGAGAAAGGTAGGGTTTTTACCTTATGATCTCATATGTTATTTCTCTCCCTTTTCTTCACTTCACTTGTGCCACCACATCAACGTCCTCGTCCTCTTCCAGCGAGCCACCTCTGCTGCCATCATATCCAACCTTGCCAGATCCGCACAGACCACAAGCTGCAACAATCTCCATTTCTGGTGCCTGGTGCAGTAAGCCAACTCTTTTTCTCTTTCTTGGTGTTGAGTTTGTTTTCCATTTGAGAACTTGAGTTTTCTACACTTTTCTATTTGAGAGCTTGATTTTATTGTGCGACCGCTCTCCCTTCCTATGTTACAAATTGGAAGAGGCTATTGTGGTGAATTAGGTTAAGTAGGGGAAAGGGGATTTAGGCTTGGGTGGGCCAAAGTTAACAATTAAGTTTGGGTAATTATTTAAGTTGATAATTAAATGGGCTAATTAAGTGGGCTAATATCTGATAAGTGGGCAATTAAGTTGGCTAAATTTGATAAATTAATTAGATGATTTAAGCTAATTAAATGGGGTAAATCTAATCACCAATCTACTTATAATTTATTTTGATAAATTAATTGGATAGTTTAAGCTTAACTTAATTTGGGTAGGCCAAATCTGATCTCTTTCTAATTAAATGGGTAAATTTTTATTTGATAAATTAATTGGATAATTTGAAATAATTAAGTAGGTTGATTCTAATCACTAATTAAGTAGGTAATTTTTTGATAAATTTATTGGGTAATTTGAGCTTGACTTAATTTGTAATTACCAAAAGCCTTATACATAATCACATACTCTTATATATATATATATATATGATAAATGGGCTAATTAAGTTGGTTAAGTTTGATAAATTAATTGGATGATTTAAGTTAATTAAGTGGGCTAACTTTAATAACTAGCCTACTTATAATTTATTTTGATAAATTAATTGGATAATTTGAGCTTAACTTAATTTGGGTAAGCCAAATCTAGGGTCTGTTTGTTACAGATTAAAAAAAATTAATTTTAACCTTTAATAATTTAGAAATTATTTTTTAGAGATTTTTAAGAAAAGTAGAAATTATTTTGTGTTTGTTTACAATCATAAAAATTATTTTTTTTTAAATGAGAGTAGCTTATCTCTCTTCTATCACAAGAGAGTTTTTTCAAAAGCTAATGAGAATAAATTTTCATTTTAACCAAAAAAATGATTTTTTTAAACAAATGATTTTTTAATAAGCTTAAACAAACACAATCAACATTATTAAAAATGATTTTTTTACTTAAAAAAAGTGATTTTTTCATCAAATAATCCGTAACAAACAAGCTCATAATCTCTTTCTAATTAAGTGGGTAATTTTTTGTTTGATAAATTAATTGGATAATTTAAACTAATTAAGTGGGCTGATTCTAATCACTAATTAAATAGGTAATTTTTTGATAAATTAATTAGGTAATTTTGAGCTTGACTTAATTTGTAATTACCAAAAGGCCTTATACATAAATGGGCTAATTAACCCACTTAGGTTGGTAATTAAATGGGCTAATATTTGATAAGTGGGCTAATTAAGTTGGCTAAGTTTGATAAATTAATTGGATGATTTAAGCTAATTAAGTGTGCTAAATCTAATCACTAATCTATTTATTATTTATTTTGATAAATTAATTGGATAATTTGAGTTTATCTTAATTTGGGTAGGCCAAATTTAATCTCTTTCTAATTACATGGGTAATTCTTTGTTTGATAAATTAATTGGATAATTTGAACTAATTAAGTAGGCTGATTCTAGTCACTAATTAAGTATGTAAATTTTTCATAAATTAATTAGATAATTTGACCTTGACTTAATTTGTAATTGCGAAAAGGCCTTATACACAATCATGTACTCTTAATATACATACATATATATATATGTAAAAAATTAGACATATTTCTATTAAATCTATTTGAAACTTGTTTGAATTTAGATTGTCAAAGTTCTTTAACCATGCTAATATTATATATGACCAAACAATAGACATTAAATGGTCTATTTGTAATCATTGCCACAATAACAATGTTATTTTTATCATAGATATGGTTTAAACTTGTCTTAAAGATAGTATAAAATCCTATTGAATGAGTAAAAAATTATAAATAAAAATATATTAAGAGTTATACTAACTATATGAATATTTTTTTGTATTCATTGCTGCAGTGGCCGCAACTGATATCGCAGTAGCCGCAACACTTATAATCGCAGTAACTGTAATGAAACCGCAACTATAATTTAAAGCCCTACACTACATTCTAACAATATCCTGATAACCTCAACATTGCCATAAAGGATGGCATAGTGTAGAAGGGTTCTTCCACAGTGAGGACTATTAGAGGAGACATGTTGCAATAAAAAAATCTTCCTCCTCCAATTGGGAGCTTGAAGCGGAGAAGAGACATCTCAATCAGCGGACAAATTCCGGCGAGCTTGGCAGGGATGACATTGCTACCGACAAGCACCATAAAATGGAATGACAACAACTAAAATCAAAAGAATGCAGACAAAGATGCCAAAACGCAAATCTGAAAAATCTTGGCTCTTTGTTGTTCCTTTCTCCATTTGCTCAGGGAGAATGCGAGAAAGTGCGAGAAAACGAAGAGCCATAGGCAAAGAGAGTGTAAAAAGGGGTAGCCAACGTAAGAGCTCCCAAAACAGTGAACATAGTTCTCAAACTAATTGTTGAAATCTTCACCATTGGAATCAAAGAAAACCATATCCGATCAAAGGCCCAGGAATTCGAGAATGGTCACGTGAACAAGAAGAAAATTGAGAAAATTGTGAGAGAAAAATGGCCGAGAGAGAGAAAAACTCAAAGTTCCAAGAAAACTCACTGCAACAAAAGAACTCATCCCAAAATATTAGCATATTGGGTGGGAGACCCTAATGGCTTAAATACCCCATTAAGTTGCCTTTTCTAGGCAATGTGAAATATAACATTGCATACCCTTTTGAAAATCGACGTTCGCGACAGCCCACTCAGGGTGGTTTTCACTCTAGCCTTCCTGGTACTGGTAGTGTAACAAATGAATTCTGTAAGTCTTCCCCATGACTTCTTCTCCAAGTCCCCATGACTTATTCTCCAAGTCTCTCCAAGATATTTTTTTTCCAAGTTTACTAAGACTTCCTCTCCAAGATATTTTTTCCAAGTCTTCTATAAGAAAATTTTCTCTACGTTTATCTCTATCTTTTTCATTCTTTTTCTCTTCTTCTTCACGCCATCTCCTTCCCTTCTCTTTCTTATTTTCTTCTTCTTTCTTCAAACAATCAACCCACTTCTTTTCTTCATTTTCTTGGCTTCCATAGGTAATTTTAAGGCTTAAAACTCCATTTATTTTATAGATTTTAGTAGATTTTCAAATGGGTATTAAGGTTTGAGTAGTTGTATTAGAACCTAGGAGATTCTTCAATAATTTCTTCTCCCACAATGGGTAAATCTTTAGTTTTAAATGTTGGTCATTGCTTGGTAATGATTTTGTGACTTTAGGTTCGTTGGAGGATCATTTCGTTGATTTCATGACACTAAAATCTTTGGACCCGAGTGGTTTGACCCTTAGAGTGAGTTGATGATATAATCTGTAGCATGTTTTTGTAAATTCATAAATTTCTTATTGAAGAATTTCAAAAAATATTTTATTTCCTTTGTTGTTAGAGCCTAGGAAAGCTTGGGACAAGCACTTTTAAAAATTATTCCTTTAGTATGATAACATGGTATTCTTGAAATGTTGATAAGGAAATTCAATTTACATTCTAATATATTTGACTAATAAAATGATGATATTTTGAGCTTATTTTTGGATATGTATTAGACACAATTTTAAGAAAATCGGACCGGCCGGTTGGACCGAGAATCGGTCATCCCACCGGTCCGATCTACCCCAAAAACTCGCATAGCCTGAAAACTGGTGAACCGGTCGACCCGGATCGGTCCAATTATGTTCAACCGGTCCTTTTTTTTAAAATTTTGCTAATTCAAATGATGTCATTTTGATCTAAAAACTTAATGTAAGCCAATCTAAAAAGAATTTTATATGAAATACTTAAATTTAGATTATATAGAAGCTTGGAAACTGAATGTATAATTGATTGTATATCTTTTTGAACTGAAATTGGAATTTTTTTAAACAAAAATAGGTTATAATATTGTTACTGAATGTTTTGGACTCTTAAAAAGTAAGTTGTAAACTATTTTTTATCATTCGTATTGCTTTTTATGATTTTTAATTTGTTTAATTAGTATATAATATATATATATATTATTTAATTATACTCCGGTTCGACCACGGTTCAACCACTGTTGCACCATTGAATCTTGAATTAGTCCCCTGATCGGTTCAATCACCGGTTCAATTTTTAGAACCTTGATTAGACAACATTTTGGTGTTGATGCCTATTAATTTTTACAATTTTGGAATACATGTATCTATGAAAAGAAAATTTACTTTGAAAATTGTCTGGTGCTGTCTTGTTTCAGAAGACATGATTTATGCTTTGATAACGAGTTTTGGAATATTTGTATAATTAGAATTATATAAAAATATTTCTTGGGAGGAAACTTTGACAGAATATTTTAGCTAACGACAGTAGACGTTAGTCTTGGTGCACCTTGGTTCAAACCCCAACTAGTAAGGGTGTTGCTAGCCCGACATGGTCGGCCCACACGGTGGGATTGGTTTGACTTGGCAGGTGGATTTGACTCCTGTGCCCCAGTAGGTGGGTATTTGACGAGCCTTCGAACAATTCATTCGTTGGTGAGATGTTTGTTTAATTCTGGATTAGAAACCTCACATTGGGTATTTGATACATGGTTATAATTAACTTGGTACTTCATACCTGATATATTTCATAAATTTTATTTCTTGATTATTTGAACTAATGGTATTTATAACATTTGATAATTATGCCTATATTTTGAAGTACATATGTTTTCAATGAAAAACTCTTGCCTATGCTTGTCTCAACTTCGTTATGGATTATGTTATCTCTCACTGGGTCTTGTAACTCACTTCGTTAATTTTATGTTTTTTTTTCAAATACTAGTGTTGGGTCGGGTCGGGTCCAGGCTCCTAAAATAGTTAGCATATGTTGTTAGTATTGGTGAGCCCAACACTTTATTCGTGTGAGCATCTTCACTTTGTTGTCAGTCATTTGGTTTTTAGTATAATTGAACATGTATTTGACTTTATATGTGCTCCACTATTCATAGGCAGGATCTAGCTTCCATTATAATTTGGTCAAGTTATAAGATGTCGAGCGTATATAAATTTATGTTAAACACCTTTTGGATATTTTGCTATAGAAACTGTTTGGGTATAGTTCTGACTGAATAGGTTATGGTTTATTAAAATTGGAATGTCAAACTTTTAAGGGCTACTCTGTTGAATTTTCTATAAATTAAATGTGATGTCTTGATTTGTTCTTTGGTCTTGCAACTTATTAGATTAACTGATGCTTCCTATGTACCTGTTGTGACCCTCAAATTTTGGGTCATGACAAGTAGCCCTTTCATTGGTCACTCCTTCCTAGGTCGCTCCTTTTTAGATCGCCCCTTCCACGTCGATCGACTCTCAATGAAAGCACCAATTGTTAAAATGAACAAAAAAGTGCGAGAAAGAGAGGAATTTTTTTAGAGTTCCACAAGAACTCAATGCAGTGGAATTGAGGAAAATTTATTCAAGGTAGGTATCATGGAAGCTCTAATACCATATTAAAAAAATGACCCTAAAGGAGAAAATTTTGAGATATGAGTGAAAGTGAAACTTGCTGAATGAGAAATTATTACAAAGTTAATTACAATAGTGACTTATATAACCCTAAAAATGTAAATAATCATGTAGCAAATCACAACTAACTAAAACACTAACCAATCTACTAACTAATCATGTGTGGTTGGTTATTCTTTTTTAATTTCTTTAGAGTTTAATTTTGATCTACCTCAGTGTAAAGTTTCTTTATAATGTCATCCAATCATGTGTTGCCAAATCATTAAAAGAGTTTGACTATTACAATAACTATCTAGAAAGTCTAACTCTTTTAATGATGTGTCAACACATGATTAGATGACAATATAAAAAAACTTTACATTGACAAAAATTAAATCCATTTCTTAATCTTGTCGGCACACAAGTCATAACATTTTTAATAATAATAGTTGTCCAATGTATCAATATTCATGACTAGAAGATATAAGAATATTAAGATGCACTAACCTCTTAGATATCCATATTAAGTGTATTAATTGAAAGTTGCAAAAAGTCTCTTTTATCAAAGACGGATAATTTCATAAATAACTAGTAATTTACCTCGCGCATACGTCTACATACTAATACTTATGGTTAATATTTTGTAAATTAATTTTATTGTAATGACAGGTAAAGTAATGAAGTGAAATTGAAGGTAATACTTTACAGTATTTACGTTGAAGAAATATATTTTAAAAATTATGATTATATTAATTAATTTTTTCCATAATTGTATGCCTTAAATTGAGATTATAATTTGTTTATTTCAAATTGCTAATTATAATTAGTATACAGATAAATGACAAAAAATTTATAAAACTATTGAAAATATTTTAAATAATATATTAGGAACTGAAACGTCAATGGTAACAAACCACTACATCCATTTGAGAGCTAAAAGGCCAACAATTATTGAAAATATACTGTTGATTATATATTTGAAAAAACCTATATCAGCACATATTTGCAAGACTACCATGACTTACATCAATACTGAATGATCCACATTAAAATTATTTGTAGAAGTCTATATTAACACTTCAGAGTATGTAAGATCATATGCTTGCAAGAGTTTAATTAAATGTATATAAATTCTCACACTTTATTAGAGGTATGAGATGCTTGTAATTATAGTATAGATATGATTGGAAAGGAATCTTTAATGCCTACTTCTATAACTCCTATCAAGGACAGGCATCTATCGCAAAATATGGATATCCTATAGTAATCTTATAGATATATAGATTATAAGACCATGTTTGGGAAATCAAACAGAATAGGGTATGATAATATAAGAAAATATGATAAAATAAGAAATCAATAAATTCTTATATTATACATTGTTTGTTACACAACTATATGGAGATAGGTGGTGGCCAGGTAGATTGAGAATGATAATTTTATTCTCAATCTTAAATAAGATAAGGGTTTTTTTTTTTGTTGAATAAAAGTGATAGGTATTGTTGATAACGCCGGTGATATGCCTGAGATATCAAAAGGTAAGCAAAGATTCACTTAGAGAATTGTCTGTAGAGTACTTATTCAAAGGCTTTCTCCTCATGGAGTGGGGGTGGGAAGGCTACTCATTTGTAGCCCTAGACACTAGGAATATATCTGAGGATGGATGACCACCAAAATAGAACTACTCATCAATAGAGGATTTGAACCCATACACTTGGAGGGTGCAGAGTCTTATATGAAATCTTTGAACAAGTTGAGCCAATCCGCATTAGCATAAGATAAAGTTATATGAGTTTAATTTATTCACATTCAGTATAATATTTTTTTTACATTATTATTTAGTTATGTGTTATTATATCATTAAAATAATTTAATCTCTCAAATAATTGTTGTCATAGTTAACTTGTTTTAAGAATTTGATAATACATTATTGAATAAATTTTTTACACTGACTACTAAATAAAAAATAAATCCATAAATATTAATAAAAACTAATATTTGAATTAGATTATCCTATATATCTAGTACCGTACGTAGTACGCGCGTTCCGAACACTGCATATAATTTATCCTGTTTAATACAATTTTATTTGATACCCCAAATAAGCCCTAGAGGTATTGAATTCTAAAGTTGTGTTTGCCAACAATTCAAATTCCATTTCTTAATTCCTAATGTAAAATAGTAAAGGCAATATGCACGTAGGAGTTGTTACGGTACCTGATGAGTTTAGTACTTAAGGTGAGTTGTCAATTATTTATTGACGATTGATTTCACAATAAATGTTAAAAAATTTATTAAATATAAACAATAACTAATGAATAATAAACAACTCACTATGAATATCGGTATCCTGAAAAAAAAAGATAGATACCGAAGTAATCCTTTAGGCATATAAAACCTTCTTGTCTCTTGCTAAATTGAAAAAAAAAAAAAGAATATATATCTGAATTCTAAATATATAAATAATTGTTTAATTCGACAAATTAACTCATGTAACAATAGCATAATATTTAGGGGACAAATTTTCATTTTTGAAAAAAAACTGAAATTTTACGCATGAGTTTGCTTCAAATTAAAATTTGACGATAAAATTGATAAGCTATCAAAATTTAGAGAAAGTTTGCGAACGATTTGTCAGTAGAGTTTGTACGTGTAAAAGTACTCCTTGTTAGTTGTATTGGTATTATTATGGAAATTCAAGTTAAAATGTCGAAATACGAAACGAAAAAAAATAGTTAACTCATAATCAATAATTAATTAAATACCAAAACTAAATCATGTATCAGAAAAAAAAAGTACTCCTTGTTTTTTTCCTAACAAAAAAAAAGTGGAATTAATATTCATATATTTACTCTGAAATAATAGAGGAATAAAACTTGTAGTATGATCAGTATCCATGCTTTGTTTTTTTTAATCAGTATCCATGCTATATCCTACGTGAAACCAACTAAACCATAATTCCTTTATATTAATATCAGTGGTTTAGTGTACCAAAAATAAAATATCAGTGGTTTAGTCAAATGTTGCTGATCAATATATTAGAAGGAACAAAAAGAAACTGAAGACTTCAGATGAAGTCGTTCCTAATAATTGTTAATATAAAAAGAATACAGAAGTAGCGATAATTCAAATTGCTTGAATTAAACATTTCTTTATATATATATATATGTGTGTGTGTGTGGAGATTTTTCCGGTACCTTTAATAATTTTGTGAGGGTATCAGTACTTTTTCATAATTAGTAGTTAATATTTTATTACATGTCTTGTTTAGTTGAAATATAATTATTTTATTTATATTTTAATATTTATATTTTAACTAAGTGAGACACATGACTAAAATATTAACCACTAATTATTAAAGATATAAGTATACCCTTATAAAAATAAAGGGTCCTGAATGAATCTCCCATCAATGTTCTGCAGTGTGGCTAAAGAATATCCTCCTGGATTAAATAACATCCTTTGGCTCTAATAGTTAGTCAATCAATTATGTTTCTGTGTAAAATTAGTTTAAGTGTTCCATCAGAGAAAGGAGAGGTCGAAGATGTTCTTTTATTGTGGTTTACTTGATACCACATATTTCTTATATATTATGTGTTTGTTGTTATTAATAAGTATTTCCTCTTTTAGGTTGTTGGATAAAATTGAGAAAATTCGTATTGAACTTTTCAGTGATAAAAATTAAGATTTAATTTTGATTCATTGTGAATGTAAAAGATTTTTACATTATAATTTAATAATACATTAACACATCAATAAATAAGTTTACCTATTATAATAATTACTTAAATTTTTAATAAAATGTCAGCATATAATTTTTAACTATTATAATAATTACTTAAATTATTGCCCAGATTTTGCCCTGATGACTTGGTATAGAAACGGAATACACACAAACAAAAAATAGGATAAGTGAAAGTTTAAATTTTGATAAGTTGTAGTTTTTATAAGAGAGTCGGGATACCATCCGGTCTTTTTTGTCTGGGATGTGTAGCACCGCTCAATTTGATAATAATGTAAAATACTTTATACTAATAATAAATGAAAATTAAAACTCTAAAAATTAATAGTGTGTTTGGATTAGCTTTTTTTGACTTCAAAATAGCTTATAATCAAAATGTCCAAGAGAGAGATTTTGAAAAAAAAATGTTTTTGAGTGTAAAATAATCAAAAACAAACATAGACCAAGTATTAAGTTTGTAATACTTAATAACTTTTTATTTTAAGAGTTGAAATTGTATTAAAAGAAGTTATTGTATTAATGGAATGTATTTATTTTATGAATTAGATAAGGAAAGAGTTATTGTAAAATATATTTATTCACGATCTCTCATCATGTGTTAAATGTTTTAAATAATTTTTTTAAATAAATATTAAAAAATGCTATTAAATTATAAATCCGTTTATTTTAATCACTAAACTGAGTTTCAAAAATAATTTTAGTTAATATGAATATTATTTATCATAAATGCTGTTATATCATGTTAAGAATTGAATTAATTAACTTAATAACTTAAATGTAGGAGGTAAAACGTCATGCATATATTTTTCGGTCTCGAACAATAAAACAAACAATTAAAAATCACGTCCTTAACAAATCAATTTTTTTTAATATGTATTTTTTTACCTAGGAGATTGATTAGTGTTATTTATATACACGTTTTTTCAGACTTAATTATTTCAAATAAAAGGAATTACTTTCTTGTGATTTTTAATCAATATAATTTTTATAAAATATTTAACTATGATAAAATAATATAAAAATGTGAAAGTAACATTTTCTATTTGAAGTGAAGTTGAACAATTCTCCAATTTTAAAACTTTATACAAATATGATAGACTGAGTTGTTGTATATAAAAGAGAGTATACAAATATTTGAATAGAAGATATATATATATACACACTAGTACGTGTGCACGCACGGCTATATTTTTCTTAACAATGATTAAATATAATAATTTAATATAACCATTAAATAAAAAATAAAATTTCATTATTAATATTGAAGTAGAAACTAAACGGCTAATCCAATCAATGAAGAACTAACTATATTAGTACAAATTTAAATTATAGTGACCCTACATTTAAAAACTTATAAGAAATATTTAAACTATATTTTGTGGGAATTTTTATTTTAAATGGATATTATAAAGTAATAAAATTACCTTAAAACTAATTAAAGGTCTTAAATGATAACGAACAAATAATTACTTTAAAAATATATAAAATTAAGAATCAAATTGATAAAATGACAAATATGATCCCTAAACTCTTTAACAATATTTAGAAACGTCAATCAATATGATCATAAAACAAAATTTCATAAAAGCTTAAAATATTAGTAAGTCTAACAACTACAATCATTCCTCCAATAATTATTTTAAAATTTTTAATAATTTATTTATTTATAATAATATAAATTATATTTCATCAACTTTTTTTATACAAAGTATTCACACCCATGAAATATGAAGTAAAGTAAATATTTAAATATTTGAATATTATTTAAACATAATTTATAGGGAAAAACATTATTAACTGAATATTATATTGTAATAAAAATCCCTTTAAATAAAAAATTCTTAAATGACAACAAACAAATAATTAGATTAAAAACAAATGTAATTAAGAATCAGATTTATAGAACAACGAAAATGTCACCTGTATTCATTAACACTATTTAGAAACTTCAATGAATTTTATTGTAAAAAAAAAATTCATAAAAGCTAAAAGATTTTTAAAACCAACAACCACAACCAACTAATTAGACTAAAAACAAATGAAATTAAAAATCACATTGTTAGAAAGACACATGAATCCATTAACTGTATATATATATATATATATATATGATGATGATGATACATTCAATTATTACTCTCAAAGTTGGTGATTTTGATTTTCTCATTATTATTTTGGGTGGTCCATCATAGTATCCCATAATTGGACTGCTGTCTTGAGTAGTCCTCAGAATTACTCAATTTTCTCTACAGAGACCAATGCATTATACAGCTAGCTTCTCACACTTCCCAACCTTTCATCAACATGTATGCAACATCCTTGGCTTTGTGCTGAAAAGGACACCCACCATTACTTGTCAACTTGGCCTGAGAAAGAAGAAATTATGAGACATTAAAAATGTATAAACAAATTGTTAAGGTAAAAGTTGTTCTTGTTGTTTAATGAAACTAAATGGTAAATATTTCATTTAGTTTTAAATAAAAACAAAATGATGATGATTTCCAGGAGTATAATATAACTAACACGCTGATATAAAAAATGTTAATTCTTTTTATTTCATTGTGATTATTTCCAAAGATTAAGAAAAAAAGGAAAGAAATAAATAAAGAAAAAAAAACAAAACGGGGTTCGTCTTCAGATTCTCTACTAATAACAAAAGGGTAGTTTTATGATATTAACTATATATCTTTTAATTTCATAATATATTTTACAGTAATGTTATAAATATAAAAAAATATAAAAGCTTATAAATATATTTTACTAGATTTAATTTTAAATTCATACAATGTTATATTTATTTTTAATATAAAATTGAAAAATGTAATAACTATATAAACTGTTTCTTTTTATCTTTTAAATATTTATCTCTGTAACATTTTTGTATATTTTAAGTACAAACAATCAAAAGCATAGTTTTGTATGAGCCGAATCGGTGATCAACTGGTCAGAAGACTAAGTTACCAATTCAATGATTTGACTAAAGATTTAACAGTAGAACTGAAAATTTTGAACAAAAAAGAAAAAACATGTTACATGAAAATGTACCTCATGTTTTTAATATAATATAACTTATATACAATATTTAAATAGTATGTAATTTAATATTACATTCTAATACAACCGAACAAATTTTTTTTAATCAACTAAACAGCACAAACATATTTTTAACCAACTAATAACACAAATAAAATTATTTTCACATATTTTAAAATAAATAACAACATAAATTTAATAAAATGCACTAAAATATAAAAATTTTATCAAATAATTTTTTTTAATGAAAAGTAAGTCAGATCGGATCAAGCGGATTTAACTCGATTTAATCAAGAGAAAATAATTCCAAACTCTAACCAAACTTGTCAAGAAATCAGATCACAAGTTTTCCGATCGGACCACTAAATCGGCTCAGTCCATACATCTATGATAAAAAAGTATTGGCCCCATTGGTTTTGAAAAAGACGAGGTGCATTTAAGAATTAAGAGTAGAGCAGAATGGAGAGAGATATCCTATGGTCCTGATTTAACTTAAAAAATATTGTAAATCTAAAGATACTCAAACAATGTGGTTGTTAGAACAACAAAATCGATATCATTGTCAAGAAGAGCACCAACCTTATTAAACAAGGTATAATTATTAAGCCCTAACACATAGGTATAGGCATAGCTATGATTTTAGCATCACTCACTACTTTTCATTGGGTCCATGATGGAAGATTGCACAGGATTTTGCCAATTTTCTTTTCCTTTTATCTTTAGAGTTTTCTTAAATAAGAATATTTTTTTGCTCTGAATATTCGATTATTTTTAGACCCTCTACCAGTATTGCGAAGACCTTCTAGAATTCTTAGCAATTTGAGAGTGGAGACAGTTCTTACAAATCTCAAGATATTGTGTTCCTCTTTTTTATTAGTTTTCTCTGTTTTTCCCTTTTTAATCTACTTGATTGTTTTGGTAAACATGCTGCTTAATTATTTTATACACAGAAATGCAATCTTGTATATTTATTTTGTCAATGATTCAAGTTGTCTTGTAATCAGCTACATTTTATCTGCCAACCTCTATTATTAATCATATACAAAAGTAGGAAATTAATATTTCAATATTGGTCCCAATGCTGTAGGAACTTCTTCCCTTTCTCCCCTGCCCCCTGCAAAACTCTTCCTTTTTATCATGGTTCAGTTGAAGGGTCTCAATTATTTGTAGAATCTTTCTGATAGAGATGGAAAGAGAGAAATAATAGAGTCACAAAATTTGACCTCACAAAAATGCACAAAAGACTTCACAGATCATTAGCTGACGGGCAAGCTGCCAAATTAATATTCAGCAGAGGCCATCTGATGGCCTTTAATTTGTGTTTTTTTTTTAGGTCAGATCAATTTTATGAAAATAACATTACTTATACATTATGCTATCACTTTTAATGTAAAATAAATGTAATTAAAAAATTAATCCAAAAGCCAATGCTCGATAATTTAAAATTAATATTAATTTTAAAAATTAATGTACAAATTAAACTCTTCTATTAATTTATATACCAGTCAAAGTATTAATTATTGAGTAAGGGCCCGTTTGTATTAGCTTTTTTTGGAGTATAAGTGCTTTTTTCAAGTAATAAAAGTGCTTTTTTTAGAAGCTAAAGAGTTCAAGCTTTTAAAAAAAGCACTTCATGTGCTTTTTTGTTATACATGAAGTGCTTTTTTTAAAAGCTTGAACTCTTTAGCTTCTAAAAAAAGCACTTTTATTACTTTAAAAAAGCACTTCTACTCTTAAAAAAGCTAATACAAACGAGCCCTAACACTGGTTGTTCCTTACCAGTGCTTTTAATCCGTTAAGTAATCGATTATTAACTACAACTATTTTTCTGAATGGTCGTTTTCTTTCACTTGGATTTTGCATTTTTTTTTTCTGTACGATAATGGTACACCAAATTAAAGTATTTAATTTGTGCTGATAGTACTTAGCACCTTTCGTGTTGAATAAATTTTGTACTGCAATGGAAATCAAATAAGACGAGGAGTTAGTACAATGTTGTACTCACACGAGTTTATTAGAGGGTTTGGAGCTACTCTGTTTTGTTTAGATTAGGAGATTGGAGATATGTAGAGGGAAAAAAAATAGAGTAAAAAAAATAAAAAGAAAAAAATAAAATAAAAAATAAGTAAATTTTTAAATTATTTAGATTAAGAAAATTAAAAAAAAATATGAATGAAAGAAAATTTAATTTAATTATAAATATATATTTATCTTTATTTGTTTATTTACAAAATAATAAAAAAAGAATATATTAGTTAAATTTTTACTTTTATTTTTTTTTATTTTAAGAAAAAAATAAAAAAAATTGTTAGACTCATTAATTTTTTTATTTTTCTTTCAACTAAATAATAAAATTTTCTTTTTTTTTTTATTTTTTTCTTCTTTAATTCTTTTTTTTTATTTTTCTCAAAACAAAATTTTATCTTATCTTCAGATAATTTGATATTAAAAAAATATTATTATATTTTTAATATTATTTTAATATAAAAAATATCAAATCACTTAACAAAAGCTTAGACTCCTCCGACTTTATCTCCTTTCTTTCAAAGTACAGTGTTGTAGTACATTTGAGTCAAGAAGTACCAAGTATTGGGCGAATCTAAAAGCTTAAAAAAGAGACCAGTCGTTCTACTGCCACAACTATATACTAACTGTTCCATCTGTTGTGGTGGGTGTTTGGATTTTAGTACTCTAATCATGAACCAATGAGGGTGGGTATTTATAAAAGTATTATGAAACTTAAGTCAAATTTTGTAAAAATTATATCTTATAGAGGAGAGAAGAAACTTCCTTTTGGAGGGAGTGTTCCCTCATCCTAGTGAAATTGTCAAGTGAGTTAGAGTTCTAAAGTATTTACGTAACTTTAGAGAGTATAATGACTTGGCTATTACTTAAAAGGTAAAATAGAATTTATTATTTATTAAGTTGGACTTATATATATATATATATATATATATATTTGGTAATTAAACAGGACCAAAGCCCAAAAACAAAAAATTACATGGAAACAATTATATTTTTATACTATTTGTTTTGTGGCAATCGACTGTCAAATAATCTATGAAATTAATAGCACACAGTCACAACTAATCACTTTTTTTGGTCACAAGGACTGAGGTCTTATAATTTCTCATGAGAGAATATGTACTGTACGCCGGTGAAATAACTGGAAGAGTACAACCCATAGGTAACATATTGATAATACATGCATGATAGAAACATCAATTCGCTTTTACCTACAAAAGTATTTATTTCTTAAAAGTATAAATGGAAAGACAAAAAAAAAGAATTTTTTCCCCTCAAATCTTACCTAACATCTTTTTTTCCTCCAATCAAAGATATCGTTAGTTTCAAACTTCAAACTTTCCCCTTATGACAGCTAAACTTGAAATCACGTCTTCTATTATAGATAATAATATGCAGTTTCGTGTATTTGATCTTTACCAAACTATATTGACAACAATAATTGAATACTTGAAAACTCGATGGCTAATTGTCCAAGCTAGCCAAATAATTTGCCTCTAGGTTCATGGTCAAAAGGCTGCTGAAGACACCATTAGAGAAATGAGAGATAGAGAAAGAAACGTGTACAAATTCGGGCTTCTGCTTCCCTATATACGTCATACTATTTGTTCAACATCACATAGAATTTAGAAGAGACGCTAGTAAAAAGCTGCAAGTGTTGCAAGATGCCATGAAAAAGCTATAAGTTTTCAGTTATAATTTATGCTGATTTTGTAATTTTTATTTATATTTGTGTTAAAATACAAGATACTAAAATTTGCATTTTTTTTTATTTATTCCTGTAATTTTTTTCTTTTGCATATCTTCTAAGAATTTTTTTTACATATATATAAATAATAGATATTTAACAAAAATTTCTATAAGTAATATATAAATAAACTTAGATGAAAGGCAATAGAATATCTATTTGGACCACCTATGGCCTATAATATTTTGTAAGTCAAGTTGACAAAGTTTCAGTCTCATATATATAAAAGCAGATCATTCAGAGTTGAATTGATTAGATACTAATTTCAAAACAACGTAGAAAAAGAAATTTGACAAACTTAGTAAAAGTTGTATTTTCCAACGCTAGGCAAACAAATGAACCAAAATATTTATATTAACTTATTTTCTAGCTTATAAAAATCAGTACAAAACAATTTATATGAGTTGTAAAAGATTATTTTAATAAACTCATTTAAATATGACTATAATATTTTATAAATAAACGAAAATAAACTAAAAATAAGTCCATCTAAATTCCAAACGAGTCACTAGAAAGTTAATGTAAATCCATCTTCGAATACAAGTGTAATCAAATGAAATATTATTGATGATTTCTAGATAGTCCTATTGGGGCCATCATGATTTCATGACCGATGCCATTAATAGTACGTTCAACATGTGGTGGCAACGGCAACAAATGAATGATCTTTCTGAAGCAAAGCCATAAATCAAGAGAGATAAAGGGACACAAAAGAAAATATTCTATTCTTCAAGTGAAACTAAATAATTTAGTTGGATTCCAACATTTTCAAACACTTGAAAGTTGGAACACTGGTTACTATTTTTCTATTTCCTTCCCTTTTTGTTTGTGATAAAAGCAATTTAATTTCTGTCCTTTGAATGTGGTCAACAATTGGGGTTGAAGAGTAAAGCCTTCTTTTTCTATTGAATTTCAATGGTGGATAAGGCTGAAGGAAGCCCACCTCATCAGTTAGCACAACGAGGAGTCGTTCAAGATTGACACTTTGAAAAGGAAACCTTTTTCTTTTGTCTGTGAAGTGGGCAACGTGGCTCAAGGAAGGCATTTTGGGAAGAAAGCCCCATCAATGGGGGATCACTTACCACACTAGGGAATGAATTTTAGTAAAAAAAAGTGGTTCACTTGGGATAGGATGTGTCACATTTTTCTGATCTTCTTTAAAGGTGATACATTGGGTGGGTTGTGATAGTACCAATAATGATATTGGATTAGAACTTTTATTAGCCAATGACTATTTATATAAAGGACGAGTATTGGGTTGATGTTGCCATTTGAGCATCATGACATTTGTAAGTGAACCCAGGGAATCTTATCTAAATGCATATGCATTGTTCGACAAAAGGCCAATTTGATTCTTCACAATGTCACTAGCCACAAGTTGGCACACCCTCTTTTTGGGGAAGTTGCTTTTTTGTTTTTTGTTTCCTTGTTTTATTTCTCCATGGGTTATGGAGCAAATGGCACAAACAGGTTTTTCATTTCTACATGTTGATTATGAATTAAATGGAAAGCATATGATTTAGGCATATACTCTTTGGCTACTTTGAGATTTCCACTAAGGCTTACAATCTTTTGGTGCTTGTCCCCTAAAGTGTGAACATTTCATCCATCAAACCCCACCAACTTTGAATTCACCTACCCCACCTATTTTGTCCATATAAAATTCTTTCACTCTCTCTCTCTAGTGTGAACTATGTATGTGCCAGATGCCAAAACAGTCAACTTCAATGCTAGATTTTAATTATTAGCCCTTACAGTTGGTCCAGTTATCTAAAATGAGCCCGCAATTTACTGCAGCATGTGGAAGCCTATTAGGCCCAATTCGTAAGCTTTGGACCAAAGAGGTAAAGAGTATATGTACCAGCTCAAAAACAAAAGTGAAAAAGAAAAATACACCTATGCAAACTAGTGAAACCAACGTTACTTCTCCTAATGAAAAATTAGTGAAACCAAGGTATATATACATCCAAAAGAAGTAAGAATTCGGCCTTATTTTTTTTTAATGTCTTAATTTTTTTTTTATTTGGCCTTCCAAAAAAGTAAAATCGTTATCAAATTTGAATCTATTAACTCTTCACTCCCACAAAATAAATTATTTATCTCCGGCGCTGCATAAGAGAATTAGAAAATTGTTGCTCCTTGCAGAAGGGAGGGGTGGCGTGGGTGCTTCAATATGAAGAAGAACAACAGCCACAAGCTTGGTAAAAACAATTTCAAGTTGGATGAAAATATGTCCTCTAGAACGTCTAGATGAGACACCAACTGTCACCAAGGCAAAATTCTAGAGAAGAAGCGTTGCACCCTGTTTAATCTAATGGTTCTTTCCTTTGATTTATACAAAAATGGGGATGAAATTATTGATATAACTAGATATGGATAGAAATCTTATTCGATGTATATACAGATATACATCATATATTATGGCCTTTAGGTTGTGAATAAATATGTGGAGAGAAAACCTAATATGGTCATTGCTGCACTTTTCTCCCAAATTTCCCTCTATTTCTTTTTTTTTTTTCCTTCCTCCTTCCCCAATATTTTCTTCCTTTTTCATTTGAGTATCCCAGTATGGATGAGCTTCCTTGTGATTTATGATGCTATGTTATTTAGGATTCAAGATTTGTTTGCCATGATTCATGAATTTGAAATTCTTAATATTTTGATGGCGAATGGTGATACACTTTTATTGATAAACTATTTCTCTAAATTTTAAAATTTACGGGCAACCCATTTGACCTGTAATCCATGTTGGGTTGGGATTTTTCAACCCTTTAGATAAAGGAGCCAGCCCGCCTTGCGCGTTTAGTGATGGGTTATAGCAGGTCGAGTAGAGTATTATCCTTCAAGCAAACCCATTTTTTTTCTTGAGTATTTTGACGTTATCATCAATGTTTTTTACCTAGTACAGTTTTCAAGAGTTACATCTCTTTATATAATCTAACCCAATTTTCAAAAGTTAGCTATTTTCATACCACTTAGCCCACTTTTTAAGAGTTACCATTCTTTATTGGAATGTGTGTGTGCTAATGCTCCATATGCTAGACCAATTTTTTTCATTGGAACCATGCCTTATTACTTCACTTGGACTTTGGTTAGCTTTTTCTTCTCAATAAAGGTAGCAACCATAAGAGCATCAATCATCGTCTTCAATAATCATTCTAAGTGAACCACCGACTCTAATACCACTTGTTAGGGTAGGAGAATCCCAAAAAATAAGGAGATTTTCAACTTAACACTACATCTTGACCCTAAACCTTAAGACATTAGGTTCATAGGTCATTTTACTAATATGTTTCTTACTTATTCTATTCATTTGAAACTTCTTTTACTCACACTTAAATTTTTTGATAGTTATCATAATCACACTTATTTAATAATGTGACAATATATAATTAAATGAATAAATTTTTTTTACATTCACCATGTCGATAGCTCAAAATTAAATCCTTCCAAATATGCAAAGCTTAATTTTGTGACATTTTTTATATTTGCATGGAGTCTTTCAGTAAAATGCTACATGGTCATCGTGAAAATCATAAGGCAGACAAGAAGTCTGGGATTGGGCTTCTTGTGTAGGCTTATTTCTTTTTTGTTTATTATTATTTGATTCGAATAAATTTGATATCAGTTGAGAGAAAAAAAAAAAAAAAAAACAAAGAGAGGCCTCGAGCATCGTTAGTTCCCGCGTCCACCATGTTTTCAGCTACTTTATTTTTATCTTGTTTCTCTTCCTCACTTGACACCAACTTGATTTTCCTTTTCACCTTAGACTATTCTTGTGTGCTCTCCAAATCTTCTCCTCTTTTTGGCAGTTCCTTGCCTACATATAATCTAATCTAGCTCTCCACCCTCCCATCTTCCCTCTTACTTGCCTACATCATCTAATCTTGCTCTCCATCCTCAACCACACCAATCTCAATTGTGAAAAGTGAAAATGGAAACCGTGTAAAGCCCTTTTATTTTATTTTTAGAGCAATATGGCTGATTTAACTCATTTATATTCCAGACATGAAAGCGTAAATCAAAATATTTTTTTTATTTTATATATTTTCGATTTACCTAATGTTCAAGGCGATTTTAGGTTTTTAATTATATTTTTACACCTTGAAATGCAAACTTAACAACCTTAATTGTACAATATTCTTAGTTGTGCTTTGCCATATCCAATAGTTTGGGACATTTTTCCATTTTTTTTATATCTTTGATTACCCAAAATAAAGTTTGATCAAGTTAATTAGCATCGTAGCACCCATGATTATAAGTGTGCATAAAGTGGTGCTGCAAAAATAGCTTATTTTAACTCTGTCATTTTATCCAAATTATTAAATGCAAAATTATAAATAATATGCTATTACTAATTTTTTTTAATATATCAACAATATGCCATTATTAAAATGACATATCCTCAACAGAGTTTGCATATTTGAGATTATCATTTTTTAGTGGTCGTTCTTTCATTCACTATAAAGTTTTACATATATCTGATTGGTATCATTTGTTGTGATCATACCACGGCGTGGACTATTCTACACCAGGGCATGGCTCCATGCCGCGACGTGCACTTAGTTGCGTCGTGGTGTGGTCCTGTTGCAACTTCTAAATTAGTTTTCAAAACTTGGTTAACATTTCAAAGCACCTATGAGACATCCTCAGCATAAAGTTTTACATATATCTAATTGGTACATGCAGCTTTGATTTGCGCATATATGTATGTCCCTTGTACAGAAAGAAAGGATATTACATATTTGTTCTATTCTATATATGAGATTCTGTTTTGAATTTGATCTTTTCGTACTTTGCGTTGCTTTAACAATTTGTCCCTAAGGAATATCAGAATAGAGTCACATAATAAAGAGAAAGAGAAAAGCTTAGACAAGAGATGGGGTAAAAATTCAAGGTAGAAGTGAGGACAGAGAAATCCATTACAAATTATATTACAATCCCGATGCATTCTTTTTGCCAAAAACATCCTTTATCTCTCTCCCTTTAGGCCTTTACTGCTTACTAATTCTTCC
The DNA here is from genome assembly GCA_023212625.1 of Styphnolobium japonicum. Classification (NCBI taxonomy): domain Eukaryota; kingdom Viridiplantae; phylum Streptophyta; class Magnoliopsida; order Fabales; family Fabaceae; genus Styphnolobium; species Styphnolobium japonicum. The sequence continues at coordinate 12,000,957 of JALBWW010000010.1, forward strand.
TTTTTTCTTCAATGGGTTTTCTTTTTTATTCTTTTCAGAGGAAACCGAAAGTAAAAATATATGCATAAGATTCCATATATAATGGATCCGTCACTCTAAATGCATGAAAAAAATGATTGCCAATCACATCCTGCATTCCACAGAATGTCTTTACGTTGTGTCACGTGTCATCATCTCTTGGCTTTGTGTTTTTTTTTTCCCTTTGCATGATTCGTTTTCCTATGATGGTTCTGGCGGGGAATAAAATGCATATGAATTGAATTGAAAACTATGTGCAATGCATGCCAACCTCACTTTTAGTATCAGTGTCATTAGAGATTACAGTGAGTCGATCGTAGGAAACACTAGTTTTGCCATGTTGAGAAGCCCTGAAATGGAGGGTGTTATGGTTTGGTACGGTGGAAAAGGATTGTTGGCCACATAAGACAGATGCACTCAATTTTGATTTGGAATTTGTTTGCTTTATTTTAATGAAGCTGTTTTCAATAATGTGAGAAGAGCTACCTTAACTTCAGCATTAGAGTTCAGCTGGAAGCTTATGAGGTTGGGTTGGTTGATTCTTTTCTTTGTGGAAGTGTACTTGAGCCGCTGCCCACTTTTCTCCTTTTCATTGGTTTTGGCCAGGGATTTCAATAAAATTACCAACTCTTGATGGTGACTTTTATATTGAAAAGAAATTCACAGTAATTTCAATTGTTAAGGAAAGAGGAACATATATTTAGAGGAAAATATTTCATTGAACATGCACAATATATATGTTTTAAAAAGCAGTTTTAAGTACAAGAGGTCCGCGTCCTCTTGCAGACATTGTATGAACCATAAAAAATACAAACTCATTATTTAAGCAAAATGAACATGGAGATGATAAAAACTACGGGCAAAGAGACAAAATGTTTCTGTTCGGTAATTGAAAGTGTAATAGACTGAGTAATACAGCTTTTCTTGAAATTTTATATGTTTATGGATGCTAACCCACGTGCAACTACATCTCTCACTGAATTTTAAACTTATGCATATTTGAGGCTTGTTATCAACTTGTGTTTCTTTTGACATATTTCCTATCTATGTATTATTTGAGACGTTATTGTTTAACATATGATAACATGATATGGAAAAAAGAAAATGACAAGAAAAAGATAGAAACAGCAAGATTGTCAAGCTATTATAATTTGTGACTCCAACTTCAACAATGAGAAAACACCTGCTTTTTTTCATAAACATATCAATTAATGGAAAATTCTAAATAAAGGAGTACCCAAATCTAATCTAAACATCAGCCAGTGCTATACATGACAAGAGATAGAGAGTCTCAAGTCTCAACCAAAACAGTTAGGGCCACCCAATACAAGCTAATCATCATGGGACACCCTGTCAATGAAATTTTGTTCATCAATTAATGTTATCTGGGTGCAATCTCTTTTTGCCACTAAGAGGAACCCCAAAGAGCTTCACAGAACTGTTTGATTCCTCAGTTATCAAAGACTTATCTATAATACGACTTTTGGCAGTTCTAACTCCCATAACATTTGGACAGTGAGGCGATGAATCAAATTCTACGACCTTCGGAATAGCACTGCTGCTTCTTTGTTCAAAGGGTGCTGGTTTTACATGGTTTTGGATGAAATATATAATGTCATTGTACAGACTCTTCATGTGAGTGAGTTCTGATAAGAGCATGAAGTTCTTTCTCCGTAGTCTTTGGTTGTCTTCAGAAAGTGCTGTTAAAACATCGGTGCCTGATTTAGGAGATGGTAACGGAGTGTCAATCCAACAGAGACTTTCATCTGGCTGAAGAATCTGTGCTGGTTGATCATGGAAGAGTTGGTGATGGTGCTGAGGTGTTTTTCTCCTGTGGATTTCACATAAAAGGTGCTTAGCTCCTTTTCTGAAGTACTCATTTGCAAACTCCCACCTATCAGCAACTACCTTCTTGAAACCCTGCAAGAAGAAGAAAGGTATATATATGCTGTTTTACTACATAGTCAATCATGAAGTATCTGTAGCAATACTAATGAACTGTACAATTGCAATCAGACAGCTAGCTAATCATATAAGTTGGCCTTATGGTTCAAAATAATGTAAGAAAAATGAAGATTAGACCACCAGTTTTTATACTAGTGAAAATTCCATCTCCAAAAACTTCTAAGTAGTAGTAGTGTAATACTATTAGGTCAACTTTGTCAAGCTGGGAGCATGGAAAAATCTAACTCAATGAGCAGAAAAATGGTCTTATTATCTTAGACCAAATCTTACTCATACCAATTTATCTGTTTCCACTTTGTTGTTAGTTTATATAAAGAAACAATGATAAAGGGTAGAGAAGAAAAAAGTAAGAAGATATGGATTCTTACATAGGTATTGAGTTGCCTAACAAAGCTTGAGAAGTTGTTATGTTTGAAATAGTTGGGAAGAAGATCTCTAGCAAACTCAGGGGGCCTCCACACAACAAATGTAGTTTCATCTTCACCCCAAGACACAATGTGGTCAGTCCGAGGGTCATCAACAAGCTGGTATGTCTTTGTCAGGAAGGGTGCAGGCACTGACTTCTGAGACTCGACAGTGAACACCATATTCTCATCATACCTGTCTACTGTGAAATCCATTAACGAACCAAAGAGTGCTGCTTCCAATTTGATGCTTGTTACTCTCCTCCTCATTCACTAATAGACCAGCAAGTTTAAAGGACCCCCCTTTATCTCTCTCATTCTCTCTCTCATCATATTATAATTTTGCTACTTTCTGAAACAGAAACATATGACCATAGCACTTTAATAACTATTTTTTTGCCTTCCTCCCTCTTATATCTCTAGTTTACTAACTTTAAGAAGCATATGACCATGTCAGTAAAAACAATTAGTTTTTCTAACATTACTATAATAAGATCAAATGACCTATTAATTAGCTATTGATTGTTCTCTCATCAGCAGTGGTGGTGGGTTGATGCCTCTTGAGATATGAGCTGCTTCTTATTTTTATTTTGGAAAAAAAACACAGTGGAATGTGATTTTTAAAGGATTCTCCAAATTTTCTTTCTGTAGAGATCCCATGGATGTAATCACGATTTTGTCCCTACTCAGTGCTTTTGTATTCTTGGCAAAATGGGTATATAAAGCAGCTTTCTATCATGGCAGTCCTGAATAAGGGGGTTTTATTATAAGAAAAACTTAAAGTGAACTGAAAATCGACCATTTAATTTGAGTTTTAAAAAATGTAACTGCATAATGCAGTAATTGTTTATTTACAGATACAAAGATCTCATGTCTTATTCAAATTCCTAGACTAATAATTAAACTGAAAGATAATGTTTTAGATTTATTTCATCCTGGAAGAGACATTTTTATATGGAACTGAAACTTGGAAGATTGTGATGGCACAAAAAAAAAAGTTTAAACTTTTATGCATATGTGTTGGCCCACTATATTGTCAGTGTCAGATATTGTTCATTTTGTTGGTCCCTCCTCTCTCTGTCTTTACATGGAAACTAGAACCAAGATAAAGCCTGCATTATTATATTTTCCACTCTCAGAGAAAAGATCATCTCTAGCTTTATGGCCAGTGTAACAGCGATTTAATTCGTTATTTTGCCCTTGTTTGCTTCATATATATTGATTTTAATCATATAAATTCCATATTAATTTCCATCTTAAATGAATGCATTTGATATAAGCATGTGAAACCGGGAAGACTGAAAGACATGGCATGGAAATCATCATATCAATTAAGATTATCATTTACACATAAGTGATCACTCAGAGTACTATATATACTTCATTTAATCTCATCCATCAACAACCTTATTATGCTAATAAAGGACTAAACATTGATGGGACAATAGTAGTTTTCTTAGATCACCTAAGTATCACGGTCTTTTGATTTAATTTCCAGCTTAAGAAAATATTTTTAGAAAAGGATAAACACTGTTCAATAATTATGTGGTTGTAAATTTTTTTTTACTTCATCATCATATCCAAAACCCTCTATTTTCTGATGAAATGCCTTTTCTTCTTTTATTGGGATTTTGTGGGGAATCATTGTCGGATTGTGATCACGAGGATCACCCTTTCAAATCTTTTCCATGAATAGCTAGGTACTTTAACTTTAGCATTGCCTTGTGTACATACAACTAGTACATAGAGAAATAAAGTTAAGTATTATTTAATTATAAATGCTCAAATGCTTAATTAGTATCTAGTTACTAGGCTAGAACATTCTGACCTTTATTCATTTTTGTACAATCCAAAGCATACCCGTGACCTAGAGATGGTAAAAGAAGTAGCTACTTCTAGTATTCAATGATGGAATAATGTATTAATATACTGCATAATTGTAAGTGAACCTTCTGTCATTTGGGTAGATAAGGTCTCGATTTCAGTTCTCAAAGCTGCCTACCAACATGGACGAGAAAAAGAAAATGATCTCATGCACGACCTTCTAGCTCTAGATTCCACTGTTGGAGGGGTCAATTTCATCACTCTCTTTATGATCTCTTTCTTTCTCTCTTTCTCTCTCTCTCTCTCTCTCTCTCCATCCAACTGGGGTATTTAATTTTTACCTTGAAAATTATATGGAAAGTGACATAAAATGGCTCCGTTTATGATGATACACATCCGAGCACACCTCTCTTGATTTGTGGCACTATGTTTGTTGGTCAAATTCTATAGGAAGCCTCTAAAATACCCTGCATCACTGCTAAGAATACGAAGGGTCCAAATAGATATTCAATAATTAATGAGAAGATTCTATTCCAAATTAATTTGCCAACTTCTTCAGGTTCTAGTATAATTATTGGGTTCTCTCCCCAACCTTGCAAATTGTATACCAATTCTTATGTACAATTTTTAGTATTTTACAATGCAAAGAAATTCTTAAGATCAAATTTTCAAGAAATAACTTACTACATACTAGGTAACGTTTGGTTCTAGTATATGCATACTTGTAGAGTAAACATGGGCAATATATATTGCATCACATGATCTTTCTACATCTCCATGTGACCCACTGCATTCCTTTTTAAAGAGAAAGAGAGAGAGTTTTGTCTTTTATATATGAGCACAAATCTAAATGCATAACATGTGAGGATCAGCATGTGGCAATTAAAAAAATAGAGAAGATGCCTCCAAAAGCGACTAGATTATTGGATTAATTAACAAAAAGGAGAGGTTTAAAAGATTAGAGATCTAGTTAGTTAATAATTTTATAGATGTTAACACCGATGTTTCATTGCATAATTTCTCCTTTGAAATTTAAGAAGAGGAAATTGTGGTGATTCTTAAATATATGCTTGGAAACTTGACGAGTTTTGAAGAACTGTACTTTGAATAGAGGGAGTGACTAGTGAGAAACTCCCTTACACAAGAAAAAGTGGCAGCTAACCATTAACTTAAGAGCATCAAAACCAGCCAATGTTTTAAGTTTATTTGCCTGCTAGAGTTAAAGGACAATAATATTTTGTTCAAGTTTACTTGTTTCAATACTGTAAATTGAAAGAACATGTGCTTCTATTGTAATCACTTCACATCCTTTCGGAATTCACATAAACAAAACTAATTTTGAAAAAAGATGATGATGTGGAGTGATGAAATCAATTGTCTGTTGAGTAAGTTACGTTCAATTTGTTTTGTTGCAGAAACATCAATGAACTAAAGGATTACTAAACATGAGTGCAGTACTTTAGAGATGTCAAGGAAACTTGAATTTTACAATTTATGGATACAATCTAGCAAGATTTCATGCAAATGTGTATTGACTCTTTTAAGAACACAATAGAAAACCTTCATAACTCAACTGAGCAATAGCATCAATAATTATAATGTACTTAGTAGGAGAGACATTAACAGAAAAAAGAGAAAAGAATGAAAATTATTGTATCAATACATACATTATGTATAAAGACCTTGTTAATTTATGCTCTCTTACGGCACATGAATCTATTCAATTTTTTTTCTCTCTGGGTGGGGTTTTGAGTTGATGTTTCTACCTTAATAAAGTAATATGCATGATTTGTGCCACCATTCCTGCGAATTTGTGGACTGCCTCATCACCACTGTGGACGCACAACCCGAACAGTTACACGAAAAATTCACAACCTCTTCTCAGCCAAATGATGAAAATTCACATGCAAAACACAAAGTAAGCGAACTTTAGTCCATCATGAATTTATACTCCTTAAAGTAATGGACTTGCTCTGCTTGGATTTTAGCATCATTACCTCTCATGAATTTGTCTCGCCAGTGTGGTTAAGACTTAAGAACTAAGAAGATCACACTCTCTCTTCTTTTTTCGTGGGTCCCATCCTATAAGAAAATATTTATTGCACATCACTTTTTATAATATTATTTTTTATATTACGATTCCTGGTTAGGTTCAATGCAAAACTCAAATATTTATAGGTCCTTTTCTATAGGAACTATAACTAATTCTTACACAAAAATTGAAGTAATGTATAAAAATCAAGACTTCTTCCAATATGATGGAAGTTACAGTCTTACAGACATATCTTTTATATTATTGTCTCTTTATTGAAAGTGCGTTTTATAAGTGTTTAAGAACACTAAAGAATTGTCTGAAACAATAGCCACCAAGCATTTCTTTCTTTTCTGTTACGAAAAACTTTGCTATTTACATGGCTAAAAGGTAAAAAGGTCATGGTTAGTGGAGGGGGCTTAAAAGACAAAATATAAGAGAGAGGAGCATCATCTTTCTACCTAGGAAAGACAACAATTTAGGTCAAGCTTTGCAGAGCATTAGAAAAATTCATCCATTGCAGTGTACTTAAAGTAAATGGAAAGGGCAGTTTCGTAAGCTTTTCCTCCCTCCCTCTCTCTCTCTCTCTCTCCCTCCTTTGTATGTGTAGATTATTCTCTAACGACATATTGTTTTCTCTTACTCTCTTTTTTGTAGTCCTAATCAAGCATCTGTGCATTCTCTCTTGCTTTATTTTTTTTGTCTCATGACAGTCAATTAATAACGCATATGCATTTTTGCAGTTCATAGAGCGCTTGCCATTTAATTACCTACTCTTAACTATCAGTAGTTCGAACATGGCTCTCCAAAAAAAATCATCTTGCTATATGCTAGTCAAATTTATTCCGATGTTTGAGGATTTAATTTTTCATTGATTTTTAATTTTATATTTAGTAGTTTAAATCTGTTAAAAATATAAACCATTTTTTAGTGGCATCTTAAGCTTTTTGAGATAATTTGGGTTTAACACTAGGCCTTCCAATTGGAATCGTTTGGTGCAATTAGTGGTGATGTTGAAATTATAGTGTTCATCCAGATAGATTACTAGTGCAAAGCCTCACCACCAGAATTGTATTCAGTATTCACCTGAGACACACATTAATACTATCAGATGTTTGATGCGAGCTTATAAGGTCTTAGCTAGGTTGTCCCCTTTCAATGACTAACTTTTGGGGAAGGCTCTCCGAAAGTCTCATATCAGAATTAAAAACTAAGAATATTAGCATTGATTAAATCTTTTTTCATCTAATGTATATGTAAATACCAAGCGCTTTTGAAATATAAATACTTAATATATTATATATCTATATTTCATATATGTCACTTTTATTTTTCTTCCAAATCACTTTTTACAGATGAAGAGGGCCTCTTATTATAAGCACGCTTTGAGTCTTTTGCCTTTCCAATAAAGATCATATAGAGAAGTCATCCTCTCACACACTTTTTTACTTTTAACTTCTCAAACTAAACTTAACTATCAGCATCATAGCCTACTGACTATGTATAACCAAGCCATTATGGTTTAAGCCAAGTATCAAAGGTTGGTGAAGATGATCAAAGCTTGAACTGATTGGGAAGTGGTCTAGCAACTGTGACGTCTAATTTCTAGCCTAATGTTATAGTACTAACAAATGTTATGTTTGTACTAGCTAGTTCCCATAAAAAAATGTAATGTTTGGATGAACTAGATCATTCTCAAAATATTGGATTGAGACATATATAGCAAACGCTGGTAAATTGTTTTTTATCTTCAAAAGAGAAGTCTCAAAAAAACAATTTAATTATAGTAATACCTACACCTATTAAGATTATGAAAATAAAGAATAAAAGTGTCAAAATAGGTTTAGTTTGAAAATTTGTAAGGTCAAGCCGTGTTTTCATATGTTGGACACAAATGTGGTCAGTCCAAAAAGATGGTTATTGATTTGGGATGGGCTGAGCTTATTTATTTGAAAGAAGTAAAATAAGCCCAATCTTTCGAGCTGAGCCATTTAGTTCGATTAATATTCAGTTCAGACTATATTTTCATAAGCCCGACAAAAGTTAGAATGAGCCGGCCGAAAATAAGGCTAACCCAAACTGTCTTGCAAATCATGGGCCATCTGATTGCTTGAGAAAACTGATTCGTAGAAAATTGATGTAGTTTATTTTGCTGTTACCTTTGTCTAATGTTACGTCTCTCCCGTGACCAACCACATAATAACATACTTGTGCAACCTTCCTTTTCCCTGTGTTCTTCCCTCCCTCGCCACCATATTCAACAGGTTCAGCCTCTCGTTTCCTCCATTCTCCTGCCATCATTTATCTCCACTAGATTGTCCATTTACTAATAACCTCCTTTTTGCTTCAAAAAACTCAAAAAGATTAATTTGAACTGTTGAACCTAAGCAAACATTTTGTGCTACCAAATTCACTTACCCCTTGGAACTGCGAATTGGTTTTGCGGTTTGGATTGGTTTAGTTTTGAGAAGAAAATTCATTTGAATTAAACTAATTGATTTTTCTATAATGGAAACTAATCAGTTTGATTTTGATTAATCAAACCAAATACATTATAATTGGTTTGGTTTAGTTCTATCCAATCAATTTTTGGCCAAACACTTTTTTTTAAACAAATACATTCATAATTTCACTTTTTCTATATCCACGATCCAATTAACAACAAATTAGCTTAAAATTCTTAGTAGAAACATCATTAAATAGATATAAATAACAAATTGGCCTAAAAGTTTGCATAAAAACAACAAAGTGAAATATAATCATCTATAGGTATGTAAATATTTTAAAATATATATATGTAATTGTAGGGGTTCATTTTGGTTTGGTTTCATAAATAAAAAATTAAAAACTAAACCAAACCGATCTGTTTTTATGAAAAGGAAACCAAATAAGCAAAATTAAACGGTTTTGTTTAGCTTTTAGTTTTTGGTTCGGTTTATATCAATTTGGTTCGGTTATAAACACCCCTCGTTTGTAGTGACACCTCCGAGATTTGCTTTGAAGTTTATGAACATCAATTGTCTTTTATGCTTTTTTGTACTTGTTGTTTTGTGTTAAGAAGTATGTTTATAAGTCAGCTTTTTATTCAATTTTGATATTTTTAATGTAATTTTTAATTTATAACTTTTAAAAAAATTATGTTGGGAGTGTATTAATCAATATATTAAAATGTACACATGCCATGTATTAGAGACTATTGCAAAACTTGGTAACTATGGTTTTGCCTCCTAAAATTGAAAATGGGAATTTCGAGTCTTCATTTGGATTGTTTCCATGTTGACCTGCAGCTTTGCAAATCTTTGGTTTTGCTTAACAACTCCTTACTGAACTTGTTAACAGATTCTTCGTATTTTTTAAAATCTTTCCTCTCATCTAGAGTGTTCAACGTTCCTTGCTGGAAATTGTTGCAGATGGGAGGAAGTTGTGTGGAGCTTAGCTGTGATGTGTTCTGACTCTTTCGCTATTTGTTTCTTTGGCTGCCTTAAAAGTTTTGGTTTTTGAGGTAATTGTTGTACAATTCCCAGGTATGGGGTTACTTGGATTCTTGATATATACCCTATTATTTATGTCTTGATTGATGGTTGTCTTCAGCTTGAACAATTTGATAACATTCCCAAAACTTTTATTTGTGTTTAGATTAGTTGTAATCTAGCTTTTCCAATTTATGGCTAGTAGGATTGCGTGATAAATAGAAGGACATTGTTTACGTTTCTTTCTTTTCTTTATCTTTTGTTTCTTTTGGCATTATTTTGTACTTTCCTTTCTTTAAGTGTTGATGATATGGTTAAAAGAAATTTAAAAGGCTCAGCCTTGAAGTTTTTATACCAGTCTTGGCTCATTATTTGCTACTTCTTTCCAGCCCTAGCTACCTGCTACCACATCAACCACATCACTAGATTTAGTTTGCTTCATTTGGTATGGAGCAAACTACTACTGAGTTAATTTGTTGGACTTGAGGATTTAACTCACTTAGTTATTCATATTAGGATGATTTAATAGCTCTTTTTTTCTTTTTAGCCAAAGTAAAGGAATTTTTGTTATCAATTATATGAAAATCAGTGGAACCAGAAGTATAAAACGAAAAGATCTCCTAACATCTGATCGAAAATAAGAGAACCATATAAAAACTTATATTTTTAAGATGGTGCATGTATTTGCACTTGGTAGCCTTTTTCTTGTACTGTTGCAACATTTCCATTTCCTAACACAAATCATGCATACAAGTTTCGAGTCAAATACTCAAATGGATATGACAACATTTCACAAATGGATTAGTCATTAAGTGATTCACGTGTGCAAAACTGTATGATTGTATACAAATTTGTACTGAATAGTATGGATGTCACTGTACACAGATTTAGAGATCAATCTTATGATGAAGAAACATGCCTAACTATTTTGTGTGTGCAAATAGTTATTCTTTTTTTAAGGAAAGGATTTCATTAAAGTGAACATAGTCCAAAACACAATAAGCCTTGTATATAACAAGACAAAGAAACTATCATACGAGTAAAAAATGGCGGGTAAATGATCAATCCACTTGGCTTATTTTCCTAAGTATCAAATAGGGGTTAGTTTCAAACTATCTTTTCAATGTTATTTTTGACAGCGTGGCAAAAGTATTTGCATTAATCTATGTGACACAAATCTCATGATATTGAACTATCATTAGATTGTGTTTGATTTAGCTTTTAAAACATCAAAATTATATGAGAGACAAGTTTTTATCAAAACCACAGTTTGAGAGTTTAAAGGTTAAACTAAACATATTACAAGTCTAATTAAAATATATACACCAAAATATTTATTTAAATGTTTCAGTTTTTTTAAATGTCAACTATAAATGTTTAAGAAAATGTAAAAATAAAATAAATAAAAAATTACCTTGATACCTATTATGGGTCTATTACCCAAATACCTATTGTCAAAATTCAAAAGTGAATACCAGTGAGAAGTGAGCTGAGAAGCACAGACATGGCAATTTGGTGTTGAATCCGGGATCCAGTCCGTGTCCGTGTCGGATACCGGCACGACACACCAAAACAACGTCCTCATCCCGTTTTTTTTAAGGTACCTGCAATTAGGACGGTAGTAGGACGGTGGGGAGCTCGCCAGAGACGGCGCGACACGGCACGGATATGTCCGTGGGAGAAAACGCTGAAATGCAATGTTTTGGGTAAGTTCTAGCACGACAAAACCTAGCTTACCCAATTTCATTCTCCATTTCTCCTTCTCCCATTAAGTTCTGGATCTGCAGATTTGAGTGGCTGAATCGATAAATTTGGGGACGCCATCTCTGTGCAGGACGGTTTGCTGTTCTTGCTCAGCTCTGCGGTTTGGGGACGCCATTGTTGTTTCGTTGGCGAGCTCTCTTATTGACAATGGCAGCCTATGCGCACAACACAACCATTTTCGCCAAGCTTGCCTCTACGAGCTCCCTTGCTGGCAGCCCAGCTCCATAATGCAACCATTGCCGGCAAGCTCCCATCTCCACAGTGCAGCTTCATTGTTATTTGTGATTGTGAGTCTTCCTCTCAATCTCTCATCTCTGTAACGATGGAAATTGGATGTGAAAATCTGTATATTGATATTCCTATTTGGTACTGACTTTGTGGTTGAAGAAGATACTATAATAGTTGATTTGTAGTTGAACTTGAGACTCTGATTTATATTTAATTTGGTGATAATTTGTATATTGATAATGAGTGCTGGACCTGCTAGTAGCTCTTATGGTGGAAGTTCTAGTTCTGGTTCTAATACTAGCATTAGTAGTAAGCTAACTTCTATTGAAATTAATCAAGATGATCATTCACCTCTTTGGGCATATGTGAGTATCTTAGAGCAGGGAATAAATGGGGGTGGAAATGGAACTTGGTCTTGTAATTTTTGTTAAAGGGTGGTTAGAAGTTCATATTCCAGAGTGAGAGCTCATCTCTTAAAGATTCCTTATGTAGGGATTGCAGGGTGTCCAAAAGTAAGTGTTGAACATTTGATAGAACTTAAGAAAGTTTCTAAAGATGCTGACCATAGAATTAACTCAGTGAAGCCTAAAATTGTTCCATTGCCACCAAGTGCTTCAGGTTCAAGACTTAAAAGGAAAAAACTTGGTCCTTTAGCAAAGGCATTTAACATAGAAGATAGAGAGCATCTAAATGGTGAAATTGCTAGAATGTTTTACTCAGTTGGCTTGCCTTTTCACCTAGCCAGAAATCCTCATTATGTGAATTCTTATAGCTTTGCTGCTAGCCATAATATAGGTGGTTTTGTGCCTCCTAGATATAGTGCTATGAGAACAACTCCTTTACAAAAAGAAAGAGCACATATTGAGACATTGCTTAAACCGATTAAAAGTATATGGAAATCAAAGGGGGTTAGCATAGTTTCTAATGGCTGGACAGATTCACAAAGGCGTCCATTAATTAATTTCATGGCCACAAGTGAAGGTAATCCTATTTTTTTGAAGGCTTATGATGGTTCCAAGGAATATAAAGACAAACATTACTTGGCTGGCTTGATGAAGAGTGTAATAGATGATGTTGGACCAACCAATGTTGTCTAAGTCATAACTGATAATGCTGCAATTTGTAAAGCAGCAAGTATGTTAATTGAAGTTGATTATCCTGAGATCTTTTGGACTCCATGTGTGGTGCATACTTTGAATCTTGCACTGAAGAATATTTGTGCACCTAGAAACAGTTTGGAAAATAAGAATGCATATAATGAATTGAATTGGATAACTCAAGTAGCTAATGATGTTTCCTTTGTTAAAAACTTTATTATGAACCATTTTATGAGGTTAGCTATCTTCAATGAGTTTGTGACTTTGAAATTACTTGCTATTGCTCAAACAAGGTTTGCTTCAGTTATTGTAATGTTAAAGAGGTTCAAGCTTATAAAGCATGCTTTGCAAACCATGGTTATTAGTGAATAATGGAACTCATACTCTTATAGAGAGAAAGAACAAGATATGCAAAAGGCTGCAACAGTCAAAGATTTCATTTTAAGTGATTCATGGTGGGCTAAAATTGAGTACATTCTTGCTTTCACGGAGCCTATTTATGGAATGCTTCAATTATGTGACACAGATAGGCCTACTCTTCACTTAGTGTATGATATGTAGGATATAATGATTCAAAAAGTGAAGGCAGCAATCTATAATCATGAAGGAAAGCAAGAAAATGACTCATCATCGTTTTATGAAGTAGTCCTTTCTATACTCAATGATAGGTGGAGTAAGAGCAGCACCCCACTTCATTGTTTGGCTTATTCTTTGAATCCAAGGTAATTTAAATTTACCATGCTTTAATACTAAATTAAGTTTTTTTTTATGTTAGTTTAATCATTTTGATGGTCTTGTTTATTTGCTATTAGGTATTATATTGATGAGTGGCTTTGTGAGGCTCCAAATAGAATTGCTCCTCATGAAGATGTAGAAATTTCTAGGCAGAGGAACAAATGCCTAAAGAGATTTTTTCCAGATAATGAGACAAGAAGACAAGTTTCTAATGATTTTGCTTGTTTCTCATCAATGTCTGATGAGTTTGCTGACCATGAATCAGTTGATGATAGGGGGTATTAGATCCCAAATATTGGTGGGTGAATCATGGATCTTCTGCTAAATTGCTTCAACAGATTGCTTTGAAGCTTCTTGTCCAGCCATGCTCATCATCATGCTGTGAGAGAAATTGGAGTACTTACTCCTTCATTAATTCTTTGAAGAGAAACAAGTTACATCCCAAAAGGGCTGAAGATTTGGTTTACATACATACTAATTTAAGATTGTTGTCTAGGAAAAGTGAAGCATACAAGAAAGGAGCTAGTAAGATGTGGGATGTTGGATGCATGGAGTCCTTTTGAGGGTGGTGGCCGAGTACTTGAAGTGGCGTATTTATCTCTTGATGAACTGTATTTAGAATCATCTCCGTTAACAGATGATGGCATATTAGATGAGTTATCAACTCAATAGTGTTTAACACTTTAGTACTATGATAATGTCTTTTGTTTAGTTGCTTCTTTTTTATGTTTAAACTTTAAAGTATAATAATGATGTAATATTTAGTTATTTAACTTATTCTCCTTTTGATATTTATCACTTTATGCCATAGGAATGACTTTATATATGTTGATTTTGATGATAAATGGATAATGGATATATATATATATATATATATATATATATATATATATAAAAGGATCTGACTTTGAACCTTTTTGTGCTTATCTCATACTTAAATTTGATTTGCTTGAAGTAGCAAGAGTTGCTACTTGATGGATTGCTGCATTATGGATTTATGGTTTTATATATATATATATATATATATATAAATACCCCTTTATATATATATATATATATATATATATATTATGGATTGCTGCATTATGTTGGTGTTGGCTTTGATACCAAATGGGGGGCGGAGAGGCGGAAGAGTAAAGAAAGAAAGAAGAAAGATCACATGGGAGAGTAGGATGCAGACGGACTGCTTACATAATTAAAACATGTAGATGCAAAAGTAAAGTAAATAAGAAAGAACAACCGGAGCGGCGGTAGTCCGCACAGGACCGGCGAATAGATGAAGAAGAAGAACTTTTATTTAAAAAGAAAGAAAGCTTACAAGAGTATCTCAGGGGCAGAGCTCCTCTCTCTAGACTCTCTCTCCAAGTTGGGTAAACAAAAGGATGCCTTCCAACATGGACTGGCAGAGCCTTAAATAGAAAATGAAAGTTTACTATTACAACAGTACAGGTAACATGACCGGAACTATTCTAATAGTTAAAATGCTACAAAGAATCGCTACAGATTTTTGAACAAGGATCGAGATGAGTTTGTCGCTTGTTTGACTTAGCAAGCCTTCGTCAAGGTTGATGTGCCAAACAGTCATCTTCGCTTCGCAGAAGGCGGCGATGACCTGCTTCAAGAAGTTGGAGAAGTTGGTAGGCTTGATTGCTTCTTTTTAGTTTGATCAAGAACCAGCCTCTTTGTTCTATTTTATCATTTGGAGGATATCTTGAAGATTTTTCTCAAGGCTATCCTCCGGAGCTTGATGCAAAGAATAGCGTATGATTGCAGACGATGGTTGAAAGTGGCAAGTTTCTGGTTTGCGGGAGCAAGCCAATTCTTGTTGTCTTGGAACCAGCTAAAACCTTGTTTGAGCCTCTTGAAGTATCAAATTGCGCCCACCATTTAACAAAGGATTGTTTTTGGAGGACAGGGAGTTGGTGAATGTTTTCATGAGCACCATATTTGTATTGCCATGAAAATACCCAGGAAAGGGAAAGTTTACTAAAGAAATGTAATTCAACTGGAAAAGGGTTTTGTACCAGATGAATCCTTCTTTGAAAAGTTTGGAAGCCATCAGCTACAAGAGGTGGGAGGATTTGTTTAGTTGGTCCGAAGTAATCCCACCATTGGATGAACCACATTGGAAAATTATACTTAACATTGTTTTTAAAATAAATAAGCCATGAATGGCGGTTGGTTTTATTTTGAAGCCAGAAGACATTGGTCCAGGCTAGTTGATAGTCCCAATAATTAAAACCAATAGGGTTAAAATTTTGAGAAAATTTTGTGATTGCATTTCTGGGTCTTTCCCATAATTGAGAGGAGAAAGGACCTTTAAAACTGGATAGTTGAACGGGTGATGGTTTTTGGATCTTTAGGATCTTTGTGGTGTTTGATGGAAACGGAATCTGTGTCTACAAGGATAAATTCATAAAATTGTCGGGTTTTGGAATTTGAAATTGGTTTAAAATGAAAATCAGGGGGGAAAATTTTGGAGGGAACTTTGTAGGGATTATTATCCCAAAATTCAGGTTCCATTTGGATAGTTGGGATAAAACAGTTTTTGGCTTTATAAGTGGTTGGTGGATTTTGCTTAGGTTGGGTGGTGGTAATAGCCACAGAAGGAGAGGCAACAGTAATTTGTTTGTTTTTTAGATTTTGGATGGTTAAGGCAAGGTCTTGGTTTTCAGATTCCTCTTCAGAGGCTATATCAGCCCAAGATTTGCGAGGGAGATGGGTAAGGCCTTGATCTTGGAAGGCTAGGAGTGTTTGGATAGGGATGGCATAGTCTGCCTTAGTTTGTTTAGATTGGGAAGACGAAGCTTCGGTTTTGGACTTCTGAGTGGATGACTCAGATTTGATTGGTTGATGAGTAAAAGACTCAAGTGGGGTGGAAGACCCCGATTGCTGTAGAAACCCTATTTGTTAGTCCAGAATGACTATTTTATTAGTATTTTTCCTCCCGAGGAGGAGGATTTGACCGACCGAGGCATCGCGATTAATGTCCCCCAAGATATTCACGAGTGAGGTAGTCGTGAGAGAGTTGAAGTACCTTTGAGATATTCAATGTCAAAATCAAAAATACTTAATATTGCTTGCCATCTAGCAAAATTTGTTTGGATGCTAAATTTTTAACATCTTGATGTAAGATATTTTTTGCAGAAGCACAATCAACTCTAATCAAAAATTTTTGATTAAGTAAATCAGATTGAAATTTGGAAATGCAGAGTACGATTGCTAAGACTTCTTTTTTAACTGTAGAATAGTTTTGTTGTGCAAGATTCCAATGTTTCGAAGTAAATGCAATAATAGTTTCTTTGTCTGCGACACGCTGTTTGAGAATGCCGCCATAACCAATGTCGTGAGGCATCGGTTTCAACAATTTTGAAAGAATGAGGATTGGGTAGATAAAGGCAAGGAAGATGTTTTACCTGGGTTTTGACTTGTTTAATAATATTTGTGTGAATGTCTGTCCAAGGGGGAGGACTCTTTTTGAGACGATCATGAAGAGGTTTGATAAGATTACTTAACTGAGGGAAGAAATCAGCGACATAATTTAAACAGCCAAGAAATCTTTGTAATTGGTTTTTGTCAAGAATTTGATTTGGGAATTTATCGGCAAACTCGATTGATCGATTAATGGGGATAATAGTTCCATGGTGGATATTGTGACCCAAAAAACGAATATTAGTTTGAAATAAAACAATTTTGGTTTTAGACACAGCAAGACCATTTTTCTTAATGATACTTACAAAGGTATGTAGATGTTTGAAGTGTTGATCAATAGATTGGGAATAAATTAAAACGTCATCAATGTAAACAACGGCAAAGTTTGAATAAGGGTTGAAAATATCGTTCATAATATTTTGGAATTCAGAAGGAGCATTTTTTAATCCAAAGGGCATTACATTCCATTCGTATTGCCCAAAGGGGACTGTGAAGGCTGTTTTGTAGCGATCACATTCCTTAATTTGGATTTGCCAAAATCCGGATTTCATGTCAAATTTTGAAAATATTTTTGCAGAATGTAGACGATTAAGTAAGTCTTTTTTGTTTGGAATAGGGTACCTTATCCAGCGAAGAGCTAGGTTAAGAGGTTTGTAATTTATAACTAAACGAGGGGTTCCTCGTTCAATTTCTGCGTTTTTATTTACATAAAAAGCAGAGCAAGACCAGGGACTTTTAGATTTTCTTATAAGTTTTTTATGGAGGAGGTCTTGAATTTCTTGTTGGCAAGTTTTAAGAAGTTCGTCATTCATTTGGATTGGTCTAGCCTTAGTAGGGATTTGTTTTTCATGGAAATCTTTGTCATAAGGTAAATCGACCACATGTTTTTTCCTATCCCAAAAAGCATTGGGAAGATCAGAACAAATGGAAGTTTGAATTTGTTCAAGAAGAGAATTAATTTGGTTTTGAATTTTGGGTTGGATTAATTGAGTGTCAATTGTTTTATAAGAAATTTCTTCTTTAAGGTAATTAATTTGTTTTTGTTTGGTTTGTACCATATTAAGACTTCTTATGAGAGGTTGTTTAATAAATTTGAATAATATAAGTTTTCCTAAATGTTGAGTAGAAATTCCTTCATCGGAAATCTTAAGAGGGAAGAGTGACCTAATGAAAGGTGTTCCTAAAATTACCTCGTTTTTAAGATTTTTGACAAGAAGAAAAGGTGTTTCAATACGTAGACCTTGGTTGTCAATAGCTGCAGAGGAAAGTTTGAAATTAATTTTTAGTTTAGAGCCGTTTGCCGTACTAAGTTGTTGCGAAGTTTTTTCAAAATATTTTGTTGGAATAAGTCCTTCAAGAATACAATGGAATCTGCACCGGTGTCGAATAAAGCGACAGTTTCAAGGACGAATTCATGAATAATTATTTTAATGTTGATATAGAATTTTTGGATTTTTAATTTGTTAATTAATCCAAGAAAGTCATTATCAGATTTAGGAGTTTTAGGAGAATTAATTTTAGGAGTTTCTATATCAGTTTCGGAATCAGTTTGGGAGTTTTCTTGTAATTGTGCTAAAATGGATTGATGAAGATTTTGGGTTTCTTTGAGTTGTTTTACTTCAATTTTGAGATTATTAATTTCGTGTTGAAGATCTTGGATAGTAACAGGTTTAGAAATGTTCTTTTCTAAACGTTTAAGAGTTTCTTTGAGATTGAATCTTTCTATAGGAACATAATTTTTTGAAGAAGAAGGTTCTTCTATAACTTTTTTAAGTTTGTTGAAATAATTTTGTCTTTCGGCGCTTCGTGAAGAGAATTGATAATTTCAAAAGAAGATCTTGGTCTTTGGTTAAAACATTTATTTCATTTGGAGAATCTCGAGTCTCCACAAGTGGTATTATCATCACTGTTGGATATGGTTTAAATCATCGAAGATTCATGTTCGCTTTTCTTCATCGTTTGTATTAATAAATTGTTAATTTGTTCTTCTACAGAAGGGTCAAGGTTTAAAGTTTTTATTTTATTTTTTAAACGGCAATATTTACTAATGTGGCCTGGTTTACCACAAGAATAACAAATTATTGGTTTGTTGGGTATTTTTATATCTATAGGTGGTTTGGACTTGAATTCTTGTTTAAGTCTTCTAGGTGGGGCATTGTTCCTATGTTTGTAATATTTGGACTTTTGATAAGTTTTTTGTTCATGATTGGGCTTGGGCTTAGATTTTTTCTTAGCACAAGGTAAACCAAATTGTTCACAGAAGGATCCTAAATCTCGTTTGTTTTGGGCTTTTCTTAGTTGGTTTATTATATATATATATATATATATATATATAGCCGTATCGTATCTTATTTTTTTCAAATGTTGCCGTATCACTGTATTGGTATCGGATTGTACCAGTATCGTATTTTTATTCTGTGCTTCATAGGAAGTGAGTATTGGTGAGAGTGAGAAATTAAGGGAAGTAATTTTCTTTTATAAATTTACTAAATTTAATATAAAATTTTATTTAAATTGATCTAAAATTCTATTAAATAAAATTTATGAACCTTTTATTGCCAAAAGAAAAATGAAGTCAGATATAATGTATATATATTTATATATTTAACTGTACGCAACAACATAATAATAGATATAAAACTTCAATACAATATACAAACGATTTCATTTTAATTTAATTAACTTAAAATAAATCTTATTCGACTAAAATTAAATTTAATAGCACAATAAATTTTTGCGTGCTTATTTTATAATATAATGATGGGTATGGTAAATTTTGGTTACTTTTTAAAATTTAATTTAATTTCACTATCAGTGTAAATATTTTTTACACTGTCATCGAATTAGGTGTTAACACATTATTAAAAGAGTTAGACTTTTTATGTAGTTGTTGTGATAGTCAAATTTTTTTAATGATTTGACAACACATGATTAAATAATAGTCTAAAAAAACTTTACACTGAAGGTGAATTAAAATTAAACTATACTTTTTAAGTGACTGATTCAATATTTCTTATGATTAATATTACATAAAGATTTTTTTTTCATTTTCTTAAACATTTGTAATTGACATTAAACCCAAAACATTTAATTAAATATTTTGTTGCAGATATTTGAATTGGACTATTTATTAGAGCTAGGTTCGACACGTAGTGATCGATCCGCAGTCTTAAAGCATAAAAAATAATGCCGAACCACTACGCCATACAATACAATTCATGTTTGATCAGCGACAAATATATTTAAATTATTTCTACTGAATGTTCGTCACGGGCCACACTAACAAAATTTGCGTTAGTTAGTCATTACATCTTACTCAAAATAAAAAAGAAAATTATGTTCGTTTAATAAATACATTCGTAAATGTGAAAATCCTGAAACGAAGAATTATCACCGCAAAATTCAACCCCTATAAGAAAGAATTGTGATTTTATACATATGCATTTCAAATTTTTTTTGTGTGGACAGATTCCAAAGATATTTGTATTGCCATACTGATAATAGAAGTACATCCGAAGTTCAAATGGGGAAGCTAGTACAAAGTTGTACTCACTGAATAAGCAGATTTCCTTGTTTCTTTTACATGTACTTCGGTGTAGTACATCAAAAGCCAAGAAGTACCAAGTTTTAGGCTATATATTGAATTGAATCATATTTGGTGAAATCATTGCATTCCTAAAACATGATTGAAGGTTCACAGTTCCAATTTAGTCAAAGACATGTTCACATAAAGATGTGGGGGTAGAGGGGTTCTACAGGTCGTCCTGAGAGCACATGAAGATTGCTCAAAGGTTCAGAATACAAGCATCTATGCTTGTTGTGTCATCTGTGCCTCTAGCACCCATCTCATATGTTCTCAGGTCGCCCCTGCTGGACTTTTCTCTACCACAATGCTGCATCGTTGTCCAAGTTTATTGGGTGCTGATGCACTCTGCACAAGTGAACATGGAAGAGGAGAAAAAGAAGTAGAATGTCCTGTTCAGATTACACAAATGTTATTCAGGTAACTAAACTAATTTTTAGGATTGTGTTATGCTCATGTAAATGCTTATCTGCTAACTAAGCCGAAATCATATTTCTCTCGTTTTTTAAGGGAGTGGTAGTGATAGTTATAGAATTTCATGGCGGCTGTCACTATGGTCTTTTCAAGAGAGAGAGAAAAAAAAGTGTGTAACGGATATCCTATCCATACAAAAATTAGAAAAGTAAAACAAAAACTTATACATCTTTTTTGGCATTATTAGTTCCACTGTCAAATTTATGTACACATTTTATATAGAGAGTTATTATGATATTTTGGTAAGTATAATATTTAAAATAAATTATTAATTATTTATTAATTATTAATTTTATAATAAATATTTAAAAATTAATTAAATATAAATAACAACTAATAAATATTTAATTAATATTAAATATTAATATACAATAAAAAAAATCATAATAACTCCTTACATTAACACTTTTCTACATAGATTCCCATTAAAAAAAATGCCGTGGAGCTTAGAACAGTGCTGTCCGAATGATCTTGGAGCATACACAAAGGTGGGTCTCACAACTGAGACTCACACAGTGGTGGGCCCCACCCTATGTCTGTATCATCCAAATAGCTATGTTCTAAGCTCATAGGAGGTACTGTTTTTGTTCCCCCTCTATAAAATGATGTCTCATTAGCGCACTGTTTGCTTTTTAAACCCCAACCATTATTCTAAGCACAAAATGGTACCGTGTAAAATATACTTCTACGAGTTATTTAGTTTGCGAATTATTATTTTTATTATTAAAAATTTTTATATAAAAATATTAAATTCTTATATTTGATATAAATTTTAAAAAAATATTTTCATCATAAAGTAATTATTGAGAATAATTTTTAACCAACATTCTCACACTTTTATTTTTATGAGGGGAGGTAGGTTTGTAATATTTCTATGACATACGAATATTTTTGTTATGTGAAATGTCCAAAATATATACCCTTCTATCGACATGTCATTAACCAACAACCGCCATGTCATTTTCGGTGATCGTCATCGACTGCCATCAGCCACCATCCACGGCGGTCAATCACTAGAATCCGACTACTCTGTCACTGCCTCCAGTTGACGGTGGTCGAAGCCGGCCACCGTGCTAGTCACCGAAATTCGACCACCCCTATTGCCGCTGGTGACTTTGTCCACCGCGATAGTCACCGGAATCTAGCCATTGCAAGTTGACGGCAGCTGACAATGATCGACAACTTTAGCCACCACATCAGTCACCAGAATTCGACGACTTCAGTCACCGTCCTGGTCATCGGAATCCAGCCACCTCTATCGCCGCCGAAGTTGTGATTGAAATATCGCTACATCGTCAAGATTGGAATCATTCCTAAAAAAGTTTTTACTTAACCAAACGTAGTAATCATCATTCTTGGAAATATCATTCCTGTGCATGCTATTCCTGAGAATGTTTTTTCAAACCTTGAACCAAACGCCCCCTTAAACTTACGAGTACAATTGAGTTAATAAAATCTCGGTTGGAATTAATTATGATAAGTTAAGCATAACTTGAAAATAAGATGTTCTGATACAGGTCGATCCCCTGATTAGATAATGTGAAATTTCTCTAGTGTTAAATATTTAACTTTGTTATTATTTATTTATATTTTTGCTTGATTTGTTTCTTTTAGATTAAAAAAAAAAAAATTTAATAAGTACATCTTAATCTTTTTTCTCTTATTTATTTGTATATTATGTTTATTTGTTCTAATTTCTTAAATTAACTAATTTATGATTAATGAGAAGTTTTATAAATATATTCTAAATTGTTTATGTAAAAATAATATAATAAATTTTCTATGTTTATGTTAATAAAACTTAATATAATATGTTATATTTTTCTCTAATTTGTGTACAAGTTTTTATGAGTGTAAAATTTTTATTTATTAATAACGTATTATTATTGATACAACAAAAAGTGAATAAAAGCATACAAAAGAATAAAAATTTGGCCCATGAACTAGGCTAGCCCGGCTTGCAACCTACATAAGACGAAATTGGTACATATATTGTAAGCCAACTCAACTTAACCTAATTCAAAATTAAACTCACTCAATGTGAGTTGGCTTGAATGTGCCGAGCTAGCCCGAGCTCACTCAACTACTTATAAGCTGTAAGTTAAGTTTCGATAAATTAATTATTTTTGAGAATTGTTTGACATGGAAATAGAATCCTACTTAAATCGTTTTGGTGAACCTTAGCCTATCACCATTTTTCTCTTCAAATCTTAAAACCCATTTGTAATAATAATAATAATGAAAAGTACATTTTTAATTAGATATTCATTTTTTGAATAAATTTGACAAATATAACGGCAACGTTATCAAAAGCCAAACAACGTGAACAGTTGTTATCTATTTTATAAATTAATTAGCTTTATTATCTGCATAATGTACGAATATGTCATATTAAATGTGTATAGATTTTTTGAATTATAATTTATTATTTATTTTGATATTTTTTTATAAGAATTTTTTAAATTAAATTTATGCTAAAAATAGCTTATTCACTTTTTAATTTAACTATCTCAAAAAAATAAAAAAAATATTGAAGTATTTAATTAAAGTTAAATTATTTCAAATTAAATATTTATTAAAGTATTGTTTATTATAATAGGTAAATAAATATAATTGATGTTTAATTAATTTAAAAAATATTAACAATTTAAATATGCTCTTATATATATATTGATAAAATATGTTATGATATATAATCTTTATTAATCACACTTATTAATATGTAAATAAGTAATTGGTATTTGATTTAATATAAATTTTTATAAAAAAATATAAGACTCATAAGAGACACGTTGCACCCTTCTAAACCAAATTTCAGTGAATGTTCTATAAGAAATCAAATAAATGCTTATAAATAACTACTTTATAATAATAAATTAAAACTTAATTTGACAATTTCCAAAAAAGAAAAATTAAAACTTAAAGCAGTAAGTAATTATTTTTTAGAATAAAATCCTCAAGCAAGAGACAACGGCTAGTGGCTCTTCTTCCCTAACTCTTCCAAATTCCATCCACCATGAGGCATCAAAACCCCTTCTGTTGCCAATACATCGTTTAAATCACCAAATTCTTCTGTGTGCCTCATCTTCATATCAGTTGAGCTGTCAAGTAGCTGAGGGTCTAAAGTGGCATCTCTCTTCGCTCTATTTTTCGTTGGCTCAATTTTCATGTTTCCTTCATTTCGGATACATGATTCTGTTTTCGATTATCAATAGTGTCCAGAATAGGAGGACAACCAGATGAACAAACAGCACGGGGCAACATGCAAACCGCATTTGGATTCCATGATTTTGCCAAAGTCCATGTCTCTGATTTTTTAGTCTCACAATCCATATCAATTGAAATTTTATTCTTCAAGAGAAATATATGATAAAATTCTTTAAGATGGTGTATTTGCCCCTGGTAGCCTTTTTGTTGTATATCGTTGCAGCACTTACATTTCCCAACATAAACGAGCCATGAACTATCATCCAACAAATTAACAAAAGTAAAACTCCAAATCTACTAAAATTTTGGGAGATCCGAGATAAAAGGACGAAGAAAAACAACAAAACTAAGAAGAAAAGGAATTCAGGTTTATCGCTAGGGAAGATGTAAGAAAAATAAAAACAAACCTGCTGGAGACCAAAACACACTAGAGATCAAAGCACTCAAGAGAGAAAGCTCTCCCTATAAACCCCAAAGAGAAAGAAGTCGCACCAAGGTGCTACGAAACACTTTAATAATCTGTTAATAATTGTATATGTTGCTGTAGATACCAAAATTTCAACATTAATTGACAAACCACTATGAGTCGCGAAGACTAGATTAAAGAATATGTAGTCTAATAATGATTGCTTGAACTCAGGAAAAGAGATGAAGTTGATGGTGTTGAGGGACCAGGGGTGCCCACAATGCCAAGGAGATCTACTTCAATGGACTTACCGGGGAACCACACTAATAGGCATGACACCACGTCTAAACCCAAAACCTTAGGGTATTAGGTTCATGGGTCCATCCACTTATATGTTCCTTATTTAGTCCATTCCTTGTCGATGTGAAACTTCTTTGATCCACATCTCACTCACATTTGAATTCCTAACAATCTTCCCCTTAAGTGTAAGTTCTTATACAGGTTCACTCCTTTCGAGCAGAAGCCTTTTTCTGAGTATTCCACAATCTAACTAATAACACATTTTACCAAACCATCTTCCGAGATCCAAGTCTTCATGTGTTACCACTTATCCGTCACCTTGACCGAGTCACGTCTCTTCACCTGAGCTTTTTTGCACAACCACCGTCTCTCCAATACTTGTCTTTTGCCGATTTGAATCATCGACTCTAATACCACTTGTTGGGATCAGTACAGGAAGCCCGCAACGCTGATGAGATCTACTTCAATGGACTTATTGGGGAATCACACCAGTGGGTCTGACACCACATCTCAACCAAAAATCTTAAGGTATTAGGTTCATGGGTCCATCTATTTATATGTTCCTCACTTAGTCTATTCTTTGTCAATGTGAAACTTCTTTCACTCACATCCCACTCACACTTAAATTCCCAACATATGGATCAATTATAGTCTACAAATGGAACTATTGTAGGTCTAATATTTTGATTGTTGAAGGAGAGTCCATAATAGAAGAAGCATGAGTAGATTTTATCAACCCTAAGATTGGTAAAAGAGATTTGGTCAAACATTTGTCAAAGGAAGATGGTCAAAGATGCCAGATCGAAACATGCTTGAATGAATCACACTGATTATCTTCATAAGGCGAATACAACGGCTAGAATGACTGGTTACTGGCCATGCCAGTTTTAAGGAACCATTATCTCCATAACGCTCATTATTACCACGAGCATTATTTGAGTGGGACACATGGCATTTTTTGAGTTGAAGATTACTTTTGGTGACTACCTTTAAGTTCTATAAATAGGGTTAGAGAATTATTATACAAAGGGCTTGAAATCCAAAACTCCTCACATTCAAAGTAAGAAATGGGTCCATCAAGTCACTTTTTAGCTTTTGTTTTCAATTCAAGTACTTGTATTCAGTTTTTTTTCTTGTACTTCCTTTTACTTATTTCATCATTTATATTAGTCGATTTAGTTATATGTTCTTGGAAATATACGAATATCTGTGTTTTGTCCATTATATTAGTTTTTGGAACTTCATTTTATTAATCTGTGTGATATTAAGAGTGAACTCAGAGGAAGCTATTTCCTTCTCATAATGAGAACAAGAATTACATTGTCATATTAGTTTGATAATTGTTTTGCAACATATCATTATTCTTCAAATTTTTAATGTATATCATATCTGCACATGTGACTTGTACTAACTTGATATCTAGCCATACAAAATAGAATTATACTAAATATGTAAAAAGTGTTTTTTTTTAAAACTAAAAATTGTATTTTTTTTATAGTCTCTGAGAGAGCACAATGACGTCATTTGATCCATGTAACCGACTTCACTTAGTGAGAAAAGGCTTTTGTTAATTGTTGTTGTCGTAAAAAGTGTATTTTTAGAAGTGTGTAGAGATTTTAAATTTATATGAAAAAAAGATATTAATGTAACTTTATATAAATTTTATAAAAATTTGATAATACAAAAATAGATGCAACCAAGAAGACCTTAAAAGAAAAAGAAAATGTATCGAAAGTTCTCTATAATCTATATATTAACTCTTCAAAACAAAATGAGGACTAACAACACCTGTCCAATTAACATGAAGCGACAAGTCACACAAGCACATTGTGTATTTTTCTGAATCGACACTTTTAGTAAATATATCACAAACTGTTATTGTTCATTGTTCACAAGGGTCCGACACTTATAGTATTAGCATAGATGTTAATGTTAAATTACTCCAAATAAATGACAAATGGTATAACAACGATGAACATTGTAACTTCCTTCTAGTAAAGAATAATGGCTGATATCACCTAAGTAATTGGTTGGATCTATAAGCAACTTACTATAGGAGGTACAGTTCAAATTCGATACAATTTACTAACAAGTAGTTGGTCGAAGTAGTAAGCGGCTTCGACCCTTAAAAATGAAGTCAAATGTTTGAATTCTGAGAGTCATAATTATTGAAAAGTCTTTATCATAATACTTCTCGGCCCGCAAAAGATTAATTTCACATAAAAATAGTGTGGAGATATCTCTAATCAACACACAAAAAGTAATAATTCTCTATACAATTTTTCATACAATTATGTAATAATTATTTATTCAATATTTTTAAAATTATATCTAAAATTTATTACAAGATAGTAGTGGACTTATTTTTTGTTCGCGTTTTTTTTTTATGCAAGAGATGACAAAGTTATAAAGGGTCTTTAATGTGAAGGGAATGTGTTAGATCTTGTTCGAAAGACCTTGACCTACAAAACAAAGAGAAAAGAGGGGGTGGCGTAGAGTTCCCGATCCAGTACATGATCAAAGTCAATAATCGAAAATAATAGGCTAACTCAGAAATAATTTGAATCTTAAATACTTACAAAATTTGTAATGCCTTTTTATATATTGAGAGTCATTATTAATTTATTATATGATTTAAAATTACGATTTTTCAAGATTTTAAATTACGGTTGCAGTCACAATCGTGTTGTGGCTGTTGCGACTAATGTGAGCCAATACGGTCTACAGTTGTAGTTTGTCATAGTTGCGACAACTAGAGATGGAAATAGGTTAAGTTATGTTTTACCTTAAATATATTTGACCTGTTTAAAAAAAATTTGCCTTTGCTTGGCCTATTACGTATCATAAGTGTGAACACCGTATTTTGTCCGGACACACACAAAAAATATCTTTTTATCCAATTTACTCTCAAAATGAAAATTCAAAATAGATAGAATTATTTATTAATTAGTCACATAATTTAAACAAAATCCAAAAAAACATAAAAAAATATAAAAATACAAAAAAAATATAAAAATATAAAAATACAAAAAATTAAGATACAAGAAATATAAAAAAAATAATACAAAAATATGAAAACCCAATCTTGCAACCCATTAGCCCAAACCCAACCTGCATACCCATTACCCAAAACCAGGACCCTAACCCGAACCCAGCTCCATAAATCCGGACTAACCCCATAACCCAGTCCACCCGGTCGACCCAACCCCTCTCTCTTTCCCTTTCCCCCTTTCTTTCACTTTCCCCTTTCAAGCGTGCCTTAGCAGAGCACCTTCTGACTCAGCATGCGCTGCACCCCGCGACAACCCAGCAGCGCCCATGCTCCGCATACCAGCACGCCCAAATTCCTCTGCCACCCAGCCACAACCTCCATCTCTGCCATGACCCCCTGCCACAACCTTTGCTGCACCGCTGGACCTCTCCCTCACGCCCAGCTGCACCCGCGCACCTGCGCGCCTGACACCACCATGCCCTGAGCCACCACCATCCTGCCTGCTGCGCTGCACCCCGCACCACCAGCCATATCTCACGTTGTTGCCCCCTCTTTTGCTGCTTTTTGGTCGGGTGTGTACAGCAAGGATGCCCCAAACCCTCCACGTCGTGTGCAAGTGAGGGAGCAGAAGGTTTTTATTTATTTATTTTTCTTTTGTTTTTTTTTCCTGTTTTATCTTTTCTTGTTTCAAAGGTTGTATAAATAGGATGCTAGGTTTCTATTTAGGGGAGAGGTGTGGTGAATTTGTATAAATAGAGCATTAATGTTCTGTTAGAGGGGTCCGAAGTTTTCACTGTTTTAGAATTTTCATTTTAGAATTATCACTGTGTAAAGAGTGAGCAGAGAGGAGATTAGCCCAGAGACCTGTGCAAATAGACCAAAGTTCGAAGGAAAACATAGTCGGTAATCCGTTGGCTTTCCTTTTAATCTTAATTTTTGTTTGGAAGAATATTCATGTGCATTTGTTTATTCTGCTGCTTCATTTATAATCTGTAATATCAAGTTAATCTTAGAACACTGTCATCTCTTTGTCTTGCAAGCTACTTGCTTCATTTTAGCTGCAAGCTTCATTTGATCCAAATCTGGAGTCCAAAGTGACTGTGTGTCATTCAATTAAAGAGAGTCATGGTCCCTGTTGGTGGCATTGTTTGAATAGATTGATAATTGATCATCGATCAAGCTGTTTAGTTATCTGTGTTGTTATTTTTTTGTTGTTGCTGCTGTTAATGATGGTTCTGGATTGTCGGTAATTTTGGTTTGATTGGGCTAGGTAGCCTTGGTTTCGATTGTTTAGTAATTCTGTTTTAATGATAATGGATATTGTTTTGTTTGTTTAATGACAGCAATATGGTCTGCTTAATGTTGCACCTGTTTCAATGATTACTGAATGTTTCTTAAATCTGTGATAAGATTAGTATTAACTCAAGGCTGTGTTTGATCCTTATGTTTGGATTATTCCGTGGTCAAGGCCAGGTCCAATGATTTGGTTTGGATAAATTCGTTAAAAGGCTTTAAGTCAATATGTTGTATTCCAGTATATTGAACTCTGTGGTGCATTTGGAACCTATTCTTAGTTGGGCATAAACATGAGGTAGTCTTGGC
Organism: Styphnolobium japonicum; assembly: GCA_023212625.1. NCBI lineage: Eukaryota > Viridiplantae > Streptophyta > Magnoliopsida > Fabales > Fabaceae > Styphnolobium > Styphnolobium japonicum. The sequence continues at coordinate 12,030,490 of JALBWW010000010.1, forward strand.
TAGTATGGCCTGTATTGTTGTCCAGATATAAAGATTGCTATGTGACTTGATATGTTTGGCTGCCATTTATTGGGGAATGGTGCTTTCCTGGCAAGTTTGGGTGCATGCTACTGTTTAGCCGATTTAAAATGCTTTATGGTTTTGCTTTGGGTATTTAGCTTTTGATAACATGCTAAAATACCTGCACCTCTTAAAATGTTGTTTTGCCACTTTTAGTCTAGGAAAATTGAGAAGCTCATTTTCACAATCTGCTGTTTGTGACTCTATTGGTTTTCTATGGGATTTATTGGCTATGATACCTTGTGAATTAACTGTTTGGCCACATGTTCAGTCAACCAGCTTTGAATGTTGAATTTGAACCTTAAGTCCAGCAGGTCTTATAGTGGGTTTGAGTTTGGCTGTGGTGGTGTAACATTGGATATTGGAAGTAATCTTTTGAACTGTGTCACAGGCCTTAATCTTTGGTTTCACCTTGTTTAGTCAATACAGATGGCAGTTGTTGTAATTTTGTTTCACTATGGCTATTAGTGTTCATGAGCTTGTGATTTTATAGTGTGTTGACATATTTTCAAATGGTTATCTGATTTCTTCATCTAATGTGTATTGGTTCAAAGAATTGGATACTGTAATTGTATGTGGGAATATTCGTCTATATCGATTGATGACTTTGTTTTGGGAATCTGAGTTTAGAGCGAGGATTATGCTCTTGCATTTTATTTTGGGTACACGTGTGTTGGCTAAGGACTTCAAGGTTCGGATGCTTTCATTTTGTCAATTGGGTAAATGGGTTTGTGCTTATGTACCTTTCTTAAAGGCTCGGGTGGGGACAATCTTTGAGCTTTATTTGGGATCTTCTTTAGTTTTGAGTGATGTTGACAAAATAAAATAAAAACAAAGAAAGGAAAAATAAGTGCACAAAATAAAAGAAACTACTGGGGATGAGAAATGAAAGCAAAGCTAGCCTAATTTTCCTTTCAAATAAACCAATAGTGGTACGGTAGGAATCTGGGAATCTACCTTTAGGATTGAAAAAAAAAGAAATAAAAGGAAAATAGAATGGAAGATGAAATGGTAATTTGGCAGGAAGCATCACACGTCCACGGATGACCTTTTGACTTAATCCCATTAGTTTTTTTTCTTTTTCTTATATCCTTGAATGTGGACGAATGTTAAAATTAATTTGTGGAATAAGATTTTAATGATAGGATAATTAAAAATATGTTGGAACGGTGACATTTTTTAATTTCCTTAAGGTAAAGGATATTTTTTATAGTTTTGCCGGGAGCGCTAGCGGGGCTATAAATAATTTCTCACAAAAATCTTATTCCATGATTGATTTCATTAATTTCTTATTTTATCATCTTACTTTTTCTTAAAAATTAATTTATGGAATAAAGTTCCAATAATAGGATATTTAAAATTAACTGCGATGGCGGTGACATTTTAATTTTCTTGAGGTGAGAAGAATTTTTATAGTTTTGCCGGGAGCGCTGGCGGGGCTATAAATAATCTCCAATAAAAAAATCATATCCCACTATTAATTTTATTGCATTCAATAAAAGTCGTATTTCACTTAATTTTATTGTTATGTTTAAATATTAGTCTTTCACGCTATAATTAATAGTGGCCGATGACAGAAATTGGGAGAGGATCGGGAGTTTGATCAATTAAACTCTTCCTGGTATTCTCGAGGCATTTATATCAGATTTTGCCGGGAGCGCTGGCGGGGTCTGATTCTCAAAATAAAAATAAAAATAAAATAAAAACAAAATATTTTTCAAAATAATAAAAAATTAAATAAAATAAAATATTTTTCAAAAAATAAATAAAAACACAAAATAACTGTGAACGAATTCACATAACCCGCACTTGGTGACAATGGTGAACTAAAAATAAATAAAATAATAACCTTTTGCAAAAATCATTTAAAAATGTTTTTTTCTAAAGAGTTTTTCATTGTGAAATCAAAAATATTTCTCTTTATGAAATCTACTTTCAAGAATCTTCCTATTCGAAAATATATATTTTCTCGAAAATAAAATTTTTAATTCACTATATTCACTCTTGATAAGTTGCAGGCTTGCAATTTGTTCCTCAATAATGGCTACTAAGCCACCCATTTCCTGTCTCAGCCATTTATCACTCTTGATAATATGCCTGACAAAATGGGACATAAAAAAAAATTCTTCAAATAATAAATGACCAACGCAATTGACTTAGCAGATAACTTTAGATTAACAGAAGGTAGCGTTCTTGGAACGGACGATGTAGGGTGCTAATACCTTCCCTACCCGTAATCAAACCCCCGAACTCAAACTCTGGTACGCAGATTTTCTCTGTAGGTGTCCAATCGCACCATTCCATTTTTAATGAAAAAAATCGATTTGTGGCGACTCCCAAAATCTTTCATTTCTCTTGAAACCCTTTTTGTGAGGTAGCCTAATTTCGCAACTTTGTTTTGAATTTTCCCCTCGGGGACGGTTGCGACAATAAGCTTTATTTTGGATATGGTCTGACCCTTTTATGAAAATTTATAAGCTGCCTGGATTAAAAGCTTATCTAAAGGTCTACATTGTATAAAGACCTTCAAATTAATCAATAGACTTAAATTTCATAGGTTTCAAATGTACTTGACATTTAATAAAATGATTGTATTTGATATAAAATAAATAAATTATATTAATATATAACTAAAAAATATTCAAGTATTATAAAATTTTAATTATATCTTATTATAATAAATAAATAGGTTGGTCTGTTAGGCTAAATAGGTTTTTTTTAAAAGCTTAAACCTGACTTGTTTGATAAATAGACTAGACCGAAAGTAGGTTAAGTTGTAGGCCCCTATTAAAGTATCTGACCTATTTCCACCCCTAACGACAACTACTAATGTGATGCGACCCTAAGTTTAAAACACTGCAATCTCTATTTAAATTTTCTCTCACCCAGTCACCTAAGCTAAGGTGGCGCACCTAAACTACAACCACCAATTCATGATGTTTGATGTTACACCTCCTATTGCACCATCACATGGGACTCCAGAATAATTCATGTCATATGAGTCTACACATCTTTGATAATCTTTCTCATAATCTACTTTTTATTCTCATACTTAAGAAATCATCAACACACAATTCAACCACTACAAGAATCAATTTCTATTTTATATTTCAGATTTTTTGTATGAATTTAATTTTGATTCATTATTAGTGTAAATTTTTTTTTTACACTATCACTCAATTATGTACTGACAAAACATTAAAAAAGTTTAACTTATTTAGTACTTATCGTTAGAGTTAATTTTTTTCAATGATGTGACAATGTATGATTGAATAGAATTTAAAAAACTTTTAAGAATAAATACTCAAATTGGTCATCGAAGATATACAAGATATCAGTTTAGTCTTTGAATTATTTTTACATCAAAATAGTTTTAAAATATCAATTTTTTTTACATCAAATTAGTCACCTAAAATGTCATTTTTTACATTAAATTAGTGTTTTTTTCAAAAGACCAATTTAATATCAAGAATAATTAAAAAATTAAACTGATGTCTCGTATATTTTTAAAGAACCAAATTAGATATTTATTCAACTTTTAAACTAATATAGGATTAAAAATTTTAAATTAAATATTTTTTTATTCCGAGGAAGTCCAAATATATTTATATTTGCCACATAGATAATAGGAAGTACTAGGCATCTTTGATTTGTATTGAAATTAGTAGTACATGGGAAATCCAAATAGAGAAGTTAGTACAAAGTTGTACTCTCGGTCTCACTGAATAAAGCAGATTCCCTTATTTCTTTTATATGTACTTCGGTGTAGTACATTGATGTCATGAGGTACCAAGTTTTCGGCTATATATCTATTAAATCAACTTTGGTGAAATCATTATACATTGCCTAAGCATGATTCAACGTTCAAGGTTCCAATTTAGGCAAAGACACGTTCAAAGAAAGATGTGGAGGTAGAGGGGTTCTACAGGGACGTCCTGAGAGCACATGAAGGTTGCTCAAAGGTTCAGAATACAAGCATATATGCTTGTTGTGTTGTCTGTGCCTCTAGTACTCTGCTCATGTGTTCTCAGGTCGCCCCTGCTGGACTTTTCTCTGCCAAATACAGCATTGGCGTCTAAGTTTCAATTGGGTGCAGATGCACTCTGCTCCACATTGTAATCATTGTTCATTTTTTCTTGCATTTACTTATATTTCTGCAGAACCAAATTTTGCTTTGACAATAGATACCCTCTTCTTGTCCCCACTTTTTTCAAAGGGAATTGAATTTTCCACCCTGTCAAGGTTCTTTAATAATTTACATATGAGGATTTGAGGAAATAATTAGGTGATAGTCTCTGGCTCTCAGCCATGACATGCATATATACTTGCACTTTCAATTATTTATGATCTGTATATTATCAATGCCGTCATCACGATTATATTCTCTTTACAGTCTGTATATGTGACCACAGGATACCTTTCACAATTTGAAGTTGGTAGGTACTGATCTTTGTGCGCCTTTAATCCCACCCATAAAGCTCTTGGAATTGAATATTTCAGGAAAATTCCTAATGGTGTCAATGGTAATCACTTGATGGTCCTGTATATTTGTGGTCTATGTGCATCCTGGTTGATTTTGTAATGTTTCATTAAATAATATGAAGTGTAACTGGAAATCTGTAGGTGTTGAAGATAGGATGCATTTGGTAAGCCATCAATGGTGGTAAGCATCATAAATTTCCAGCTTAACCCTCCCTTGCATGATAGGTTGGGGTGATAAAAAATGAGAGGAAAACCTTTTAACCAGAATTATTGTTATATATCTCACAGGAGTCTGGCCAAATATCTGTGACTGACTGTGTCCGGATGAGAAGCACTGAATGGCATACTTCCAATTAATCAAAGTAAAAATTGGCATCCAGTTCTTAACGCAATAAGGGGAATTCAGAGCATTTATTTTTTATTATATTATTTTTATTTGATAAAGCTGCCAAAAGTATTCATGATGTTTTCAATTTCTACAATCATTTCAGTGCATGCTACAATCGTCAATATATATCCAACGCGCTATTCTTGCAGGATCTGATGCAGATATTATCACCCTTAATCCAAATTCAAGCTTTGGGATAATTGCAAAGTTCCACTACTCCAGACTAGACTCGAATATGTCTATGAGGAAAGGAGAGGAAGGTACTGGTTTTTACTGTAATCTGGTCCATCTAGGGATATGATGTCACGTTAATTATAATAACTGCTTAGTTGCAACATTAGTATTATACAACTTTCAATGTTTTGGCTACAGATTATGCAATGTGAAATTGTTCGCCCATGTCTCTTAAATTCTATGGACTTTTGGTACGGTATTAGGGCCTCTTGACTTAGATTTTGTTTGGTTTTATTTTGGAATTAATTTTGCACTTGTACCAGGCTTCCGTAGTTTATAGATACAAGTGGGGAAGTGTTAGAATATATGAATGCCATACTTTAAATTAAGCATTGGGTGATATAGTCCTACTCAGATAAAGGCATTTCATTGATGTTGTTGTATTGAGTTTTGAATTAGGGGACAATGGTGTTACATTTGGTTCAACACTAGAGTTATTGGCTTAGCATCTGACAGCTAGAATTCATTCCAGCCTTAGGAAGATTATTTATTTATTATTTAATCAATGCTGTGTTCTTAATTATGACTTATCAGTGAGAATAATAAGTTACTCTTTAAAACTCTCATTGCCTTTTCAATTGCACTGAGCCACTGCACTACAATTATCTTTGAATAGGCTAATTGTGGCTTCTTTTCCTGAAGCATATCTCTCTCTCCATCCCTCTCTGGGCTTTGAATCTCTCGCCAATCATTACTTTACTTGTATTGTGGTCTTTTACCTAGTTTATGTTCTAGCTATAGCTCCATTTCAGCTTGTGTTTGTCTATATATTCGTTCAATAGCCTTTAACCCTGCTTGTCATGCAATTATATCAAGATTCAAAGTTTAATTTTGTTTTTTATCCTCAGGCGAAAACTGAAGTGACTATAGCTGGAGGAAGAATTGTTTGGGGAAATAATGAACTGAATGGTTACTCCTGGTACTGGGAAATACATACAAATGCCACCTTTTAATTACCTGAACAATGGAATAGAAAAGGTAGATGCGCTATTTATCTATCTTCCCTTCAAGCCCCAGCAAAGCGAGCCAGATCAACCACTTATTTCTGGTACTATTATTCTAAAATTTCAACATTTTAGTAGGAGGAAGAAAAACAAAGTATGGTAATGCAGTTTTCCCCTCAAATAAATGGAAATATATATATCTTGTACCGGATAGCGTCTCATGTATACAATATATATGTTTCATGTTACTTGTCCCACTGATGTATTGTAGTTCATTCATAGATTGTGTCAAAAACAACAGAAAGAAAGAGACAAGCTTCAATAATTCACTAAACAGTATATAGCACACTCAGATTATATGGAAGGCTGGTCAGGTTTCTACTGAACTTGTCTCATTTATATATATATATATATATTTCAAGCCATAGATCTCTAGTACGTTTAATATCATGACAATGATTTGAGAATCAAGGAGTGGCTTTGGTTGTTATCATATCAAGGCCTAATACAGCAATTTATGTAAGTCAGAGCCCTCCTTTTCCCCTGCACGATCATAAACAGTATTAGTTAGAAAAAGTATGTACTGATTCCACAGTAGTGTCTTCTTTCTTTCATATTCTCTTTCTCCCTTTCTTTCTCTCTCTCTTTCAACTGCTAAGTTATATTAGAAACACCAAAGGGGGGTTGCCCTGATACGGCAAGCATACATTCAACATAGGGATGTACATCAGTCAAGAAGGAATACATAATCGTATAGAAGTTAAAATATGAGGGTTATGTTGTATTGTTGCTTTTGACAACACTCCACCTAATTATAATGATCCATGTGCGTTGATCAAGGGGGTATGGACCAAATCTAGGTGGAGTAGTTGCTCAAAGAGTTATATTAGAACTTAATACTCCCAACAAGAATTCTCAAGTAATAATAAACATAAATGATTTTGCAACTGAAATAGGAACTAAGAAATTGGTCTCACCATAACAGGAGGATCTTCATGAGCATGAGCATGAGCATGGGGACGAGCATGAGCATGAGCGTGAGTATGACCATTATTATGACCATGACGATGATTGGCATTCATGACATCCCTTTCATTCCCAAGGCTGTTACGCTTGACTTCAGTCAAGTCGGTCTTCTGATTCTTTTTGTTTGCACGAGCTTGGCTGAACACCATGGAGTAGTCGGTAGCTCCTGGGGCCTTATGGTCCCACCCTCCAAACTGAGGCACAGACATCTTAGCAGGTTTTTTCTGCATATATATAGGATAATCTTGGTCAGTATCTTTGTTGCTCGTTCTTCAAAATGCAAATGCAAAGAGCATAGTTTGCTTCGAGGGAGAAGTGGAAGTTCCACCCTGAACTTGTATTGGTTAATACCCCCTTGATCAACGCACATTAACCAATACAAGTTCAAGGTTTCAAATTTCAATATGGACACAGGAAAATAAGAGGTTGCATCTTGACCCTGTATTGATTAATACCCCCATAATCAACGCACATCCACCAATACAAGCTCAAGGCTCCAATATAGGCACAGGAAAAGAAGAGGAAATCCCATGCTTACCGCTGGAAGTTTATATAATTTGGCTAACTAGAGATACTGTGCCACATATGAAATGGGACTTCATCCCCTTCTATAAAGTTCATTGCCTAGTTTAAATGGAAACTTCCCATGTTCCATCAATTGGATGTTTACATCTATAAATTGTCTACATATGCTAATTAATGACAATCACATTTCAACATGGTGATAAGATGAACTTATACGAGAACCTTGCTGCATCAAGAGAAATTTTGGTTAGAAGTTGAGTAAAACAAGATAAATAAATAAATATACATACATATATAAATATACTTACATATATATATATATATATATATATATATATTACACAGCATAAACTTTTTGGCTTTTCTAACCCCTTTCTGTCTGAAGAGGACAGTTGCCAGATACAAATGTTCTCAAGTATCAACTGCCTAGATGGGTGGACGAAAGTATCTCTAACACTGAAATGTAGAAAAGCCTATCCAACTATTTTATTCAGTGGATCTGGATGTGATAAGTATATGTTTCAGCAAATGAAGCAGCACTGGAATCTACTTTTTTTTATGGCTACAATAATTTTCTTTTTTAATAGAACGGGGAGAATTTAACAAGATAAAAGAAAGAGGATGAGCAATCCTAAAAACTAAAGGACAAATGAAGATTAATTAATATAAGAATAACACTAGCAAAGCTCTTCAATCTCTGGACCAAATTCTTCAAATATTTAAATCTCGTCATTATTTCTTTCGTTCCGTGGCTAATAGCATCATAAATTTTCTTTTCTTATTCCATATTCTTGGCGATAACCTATGGCTAAGACCAATGTTTCTAATGGTGATTCATGATAATGATATATATTGATCTATGAAGTTTTCCACTTAAAAAGAAATCATACCATGAATTCTACTTTCCAAATAGAAATAGTATATAAGACACATTGCTCTAGATCTTGACCATTACGTTCTATGAACCACTTTTAAAGACTATTGCTGCAACATTAATTTCTAATAGCTCAAACAGAATGTGTCAGCAATAATTTATTGTTTCGAAAAAAAGGAGGTTCTTTTCTTCCATATATCTTCTATGCAGATTTAGGCTTACCTCCTTTCGTTCCATGGCTGAATCAACAGGTGAGGCTGACCCTGGGAATAGGGAGCTTCAACTAGGATGTAAGTTAACTGCACCTCTTCAACATATATGCCTAATTGAAGAGGGTAGGCGTTTTCTTGCCATGTGGTATTTTAACTATGGGAAACTAGAATAATACTTGACCACTTGTTTTTCTGAGTATTCAAAATATCCCAGCTTCAAGGAGGGTTCAATGGAATTAAGGTATTTGTAGCTAGCTAGATGTGTCTTGATAAAGTCAAATAAGAGTAAAAGTAGGGCAAAAATTATGGTTGGCCTCTTGACTGCTTTCCCTTCTGTTAGGAACTGCTGCAGATTAGAGCATTGCCCAAATTTAGGGTAGATATGCTAGTTTTAGGGGGGGAAAGATATTTACACTTCATTTTATCTTTTTATATCACGTTTTACATCAAAATTCTACATATAACACATCATTTTATCTTTTTATAACACTTTTTACATCAAAATTCTACCCGTTACACATCATTTTATCTTTTTATATCACTTTTTACATCAAGATTCTACACATAAATTAGTTTCACATAGATGTAGGGAAAAAGTACACACGTCCAGTACATATCCCTGTTGTCATGTCTTTTTTAGTACTTGAAATATTATATATTGAACTAATACAACATATGTCCAATTTGTTTGTTAATTATGGAAAAGGCTATTTGGCCCCTATGTTTTTATTTAATATCACTTTTGTCATTAATGTTTACTTTGTATCACTTTAGTAACTCAATATTTTAAAATAGACCGACTTTCGCTACTCAATATAATGGTAGCGTTAACTTGATGAAAAATGATCACATGACTATTACATGCAATTCTAACATCTTAAACAAGTAAAAATTTGAGTTAAACACATTAATTTCTCTAATTTTAATTGAAACACTTTAGTTGGATTTTTTAAACTTGTCTATGGTGTGTAGTTTGAATTTTTAAATTTGTCTATGGTGTTAAAATTGTATGCGATCATTTTTCATCTAAATTAGCAATATCATTAATTGAGTGGTCGAAGTAAGCTCATTTTAAACTTTTGAATGGTTAAAGTGATATAAAATAAACTTTGATGACTAAAAGCGATTCCAAAGGCTATATAGCGTCTTTTCTTCTAAACTTTTTTTTTTTTTATAAAAGCTTCTTAGGGTCAACAAAATCAAACCATACAAAAGTGATTTCTTTCAAAAGAAAAAATTTAACAACAATTTCTCTGTGTTTTTTTATGCAATCAAGCAAGACGAAATTCTTGAGATATAAAATACTAGTTTTTTAAAAAATAAAAAATACTGATATCTCATAAGATTTTTAAAATCTACATTTAGCCCCCTTTAATTTTATACAAACACTCTCATATAAATTTTCATATAAAATCCAACTTCTTACTATTATTTTGTTGTTATATAACTTATTGTGAATTGAACTAATTGTGTGAATTAGTCACTTGTTTAATTATGATTTAGTCTTATAATTAAAATACGGTAAAATTAATTTAAATTAGTCAAAACTAGATAAAATCAATTAACTAATTGTCATTAACTTTTTCAAAAAACCAATATATTTTTTTTCACATTTTTTGAATTTTTTTCATTGTTTAAATTATTTTTATAAAATTATTCTGGTTCCGATCTAAATGGATCTGATTTTAATAATACTAGTACTAATATAAACTATAAATATCTTAGTACAATGTCAAAAATATCCTTATTCTCTAAAGTCCTAACCGTGTTAAACACTGTTGTCAAAAATACCGTTATTTCGCATATGCATCCTTGAAAATTGAAATTCAATTGGTAATATTTGCCTTATTAAAAAAAATTATATATATGTCGGTCTCAATATCAACAAAGTACTAATCTATACTACTATAAAGGGGATTTCCTTTCTTGGTCTCCAACTTTTTAATTACCAAAAATGCCATTAAATGCTTCAAAACATAAATCTCAAATAAAGGTTAAATTGTAAATTTACAACATAATGCACATAGCCCACTATCCACTCCCGTTGGCACTAACTCTTTGGAAAACCGCTTCCAAAACCGTTCTCCATTTCTTATGTTCTTCAAATTTCTTCTCTATTTCTCATCCTTCATCTATTCTGCCAAGAAACAAAAGAACAATTTTTTAACTACCCTAGATCCCCTCTTTCAAAAAACACATTCCTCCCTTTTGAAGTACAGTTTCAACTCCACTGCTACAATTGCTTCTTCTACGTCTTCTCCCTCAACTCCAGAAATTGCGCATTTACTTTTATTCCAAATTCAGATTGGTTCCGGAAAGAGTAGCATACCCACTTTTACTTTTATTTCAAGTTGGAGAATCAATCTTTATCTTTTGTGTAGACGTTCCTGTGAAGTTGAAGTATCGCGCGACAAATGGCAGCATACCTGCATTTTCATTTCCTTGGACATTTTGGCTTCTTATCGTTGTATCATTTCATTTTATGGTTTCCTTTTGGCAGCAAGTCGTAATTTAGCAACTGTCATTCCTAAAAGGTTCGTTTCATGTCTCATAACTCAGTCATTGCTATATTCCTGCAAATTTTATGGTTTGTTGTTTTACCCAGAGATCGTTTCAAGAGAGTTCCTAAAAGGTTCTGTTTAGTCTCATCATTTCCCTTTGGAGGAATAAGTGTGTAAAGTTTTGTCTCTCAGTGTGTTGGTGTTTACTCGAGCACTGGCAAGGAAGAAAGTTTGTGGTTTCCAACAACGTTGAAGCTTTTCCACTTGGACCGAATCCAGCGACGACTCCATTGAATAGAATGTGCAGTTGGAGAATCACTTTCAACCCTGAAAGGTCTCTCCTTCAAGCCCCGCTCCGAACATACTGGTAACTATGGAGTTTTGTTTGCCCTTTTTTTTTTTATTTATATACTTATTATTCCTGTAACTTTTTTCATCTTATTGATATGAAATGTTTACAGAGAAAAGAAAAGAAAGTTTAGTTGTTCTGTTGCATACGTTGCTTGGTGAAGTCCAACGAAAATAATTGAATACAGGAACTAGGTTCACATGTATATGAATGACTTTGTTGTTGATGAATTAAAAAAAGGAGAAGCATATAAAACAAGTGACAAGCCTTTTATTTTATTTTTTACTTTTATTTCTGATCTTCATCAAACAAAAAATTTGTCTTCATTTTTTCATAACTTAGGTCTATAGTCCCTCCTCTCCCATTGAGGAAAATGGTGGAGGATGAGATAATGAGTTTAAAATTCCAACTGTAGAGAAATAGAGTGTTGGCTGGATTCTGTTTTCTTACTAATGACCTACCATACTCATATTTCATTTCATATAAAATAAGAAGAGAGAAAAGTTTGAATTCAAATATTTCATTTGAAAACAAGTCTAGGAAAAGACATTCATTTATTAAATAGGAAAAGATAATCTGGAATGCAGGAATAATCGGATTTGGATGCAATTGAAGGTACTCTTTCCTATTATTTTATTTATTAAAATTTTCATTTTGAGTCATTAGAATTTGTATCTCTCTATGTTTAATTCAAATATTAATGATGAATAACTAACTAGAAAAATTTGAAAATTGTTAGATGCATAGATGAAGAAGTTCTTGCTTTACAACATTCAGTTGATGATTTCAAGGGTCAGGAAGTTCCTCCATCTGATGATGATTCATAGCTTTACAATGGAGAGGAAGAGTTGAACTACGCTCTTATGGAAGCAAAAAGAGATGGAACTTTATGACTACAAAAACAAAAAGAAAGGGAAAGCAAAAGAGCAGCAAGATACAGGTTTATCATCTGGTTCAAATGCTGATGAGTTTGATCATGGTGATATAGCGAAAACCATGTGTCCATAGATGTCAAGTTACAAGGGTGTTGAAGACACCCATCGTATAGACATTTTTTCAGGGAAAGGATTTAGGTGATGAAATGATATATCTTCCGTGATGTTGGGTTGTATATGTAGAGTCAGTTCCATAGACCTTTTTTTTAATAAAGGTCAAAGTCCAACCTGTTACTTAAGACTGATATTCCCAAGCTTCTATTAAGATAAGCGCTGAATTTTTTTTGAATAGCATGTGTCATTTGCTATGTTGTAGTAAGTAGTGATTATTCCAGTTACTAATTAATTTTTCCTAATGCTGTCATGACAAGTACACATTTGGGTGATACTCAATTTGATACCTTTTAGATTTTGCTATATTACTTGAATATTTAGAAGGTTTATCCACTTCATTTGGGCTAGGATGTACAATTTTAACTGCAAATGCTATATTTTTCACCTTTTGTGCTTCATTTTAGACACCCACTATTTTGACATTTCCCCCAACAAATGGTTGCTTAACTGATATTTAAGGGAGAAACTCTCTGTAGATCGCTTCACAGGTGTGCTCTTTTATTAATCAATGATTCTTTTCTTTTCAATTTTCTGAGAATTGCAACAAAATAAAGGGCTTATTGCTAGAACTAACAGCTATAGTGGACTTCGTTCTACATGCAATAAGCTAATCTTTTGCACCTTCCAATACTAATTCTTTTGATATCAATGACTTTTGATGTGAATCACCTATTTGTTCTTTGTTAGTGTTTATACTATAACTCTATGCTTTTAGAATTTGATCTCTCACTAAAAATTATGAATTAAGAAGGGCAACATAATGATGGTTTAAATAGTTGTCAATAAATATATTTACAATTGTGTAAATGAATGTTTTGTTATTTTAGTTGTTTGAAGCTTAACTACATACATACATATGTAATTTGATACATATTAGTGTTTGTAGCTATTTATGTGTAAAATAAGTATTTTTTATTAATGTTTTGTACAATAACTTTATGCATGTATTCTATTTACTTCTTCAATATAAAGTGAATTTTTTACATAAACATTATTTATTGTAATGATATATGCTTAAGTATTATAATAAAATAAATAACAATAAAAAAAAATGCAAATTGACAGACACGTGAGTGCCTGTCAATTTGCTAGTATAAACATAAAATAAATTTCTTAGTACGTACAATATAAAAAGTACCCTTATTCTCGATAGTTCTAAACACTATAGCCACATTCCTGAGCATTCTTTCTGAACAAATCCCAGATTTACTTTCTCTCCATCCAAAGAAGACCGCCGTCGACCACCTCTCCCCTCATCGTGCTCTATTACCAGCAGGCCAAGATGAGCAAGAAGTTCGACCACAAGAAGAAGTTGGATGAGATCGCCACCACCATCACCTACAAACATGGACTAGTTCTTCCAAACAAATTTTTAGTTCTTTTTTTTATTGCTTACCTTCGCATGTAAAGTTTTGTGTAACAAATTTTTGATGCAATACTTCAGGGGTAAATTTAATGGTGCAGAAATAAGTGTATAAAGTTAACGGAGAAGGCATATTCTCTCTTTGTCCATGTTTCATATGTTGTTTTTTCAACTGAATACAGAAGATCAATAATGGTGTGTTACGAACTTGTGTTAAAAAGACCTCAAGTGCTTTGTCAGTTTATACACTGATTGTACTGATCAGCAGGAATAGAATAGTGACAACTTAAAACAAGGACACAGCAAGACAACATGGTTTGATCAATATGACTCGTGTATAGAGAAGATAATCCACATATTCAGCGAATTAATTAATTTTTCATTTGCGCAAAGCTCAACATCGTGATGAAACTCTAAATCTTCCAGACAACTGACAACAATAACTATTAGGTAGGGTTCAAATGATATCATTAGACTCTAACTAAAATTAATTTTTTAATAAATGTATTTAGAACAAGGTCATTCTTAATGATTTTTTCTGAAGTTTATTTCGATCTTCCTCTACTTCCTCTACGTCTTTTATTTGGATTATATTCCAATTACTAACCCCGCACAAAAAATTAACAAATGCAAGACTTATAAGATTGAACTTGTTGATACCTTAGTTCCTCACATCATTCAATCAGCCACTTGAATAAATCCACAAAACTCCAAATTGTCTTGGATGGGCTCAACCCACCCGTTATAAAAAACATGCTGAAATTTGGGTAGGGTGCCCACAATGTGCTTTGTGCCATGATGATGCCAATCTCACGCCATGTTGATGCAGCTGAGCTATGATGGTGCCATGTGCTAGTGCCAAGTTGGTGCCAATTCACCTTAACCATCATGTGTTATCTTGCCTTCTTATTACCTCATTTTGTCTTTACTAAATCTTGAAGCTTCATTTAGGATCATAAAATTATCAGTGAATTTTATCAATGCATTGATTATCAAATTTTGATGGCTGGAAAAGCCTCCTAATCCGTAGATTTTTGCTACTCATACCTAATGTTAAAACCTTCTGATTAGATTAGTCTATTGACCTTATTGCAGATAGTTATCGGTGATATGTATAGGTTTCCAGCATATTGCATTATGATACAAGCCGCACATCATATCACATTCCATTTGTTGAAAAGACTTCTCATCATTGTTCAGAATAAGGATTTTTATTGTTGTTATTATTTATTTTGTCTTAACATGGAAAGAGATCAAAGGAGAGTCGATGGGGTTGGGGGAAGGCACTTGGGGGTTGAAGTGTGTGGTCTGTGCCTTGTGGGAGAGTGTGGGGGTTAGAACTTAGAAGGAGGAAAAAGAATAAATTAATAAGAGGACAAAGGAGGACACTTCCTCATATGGAAAGACATTATCAAACCTGGTGGTTCAAATAGAGTGAAAAAATACAAAGACTATTCCTAAACTTTAAGCTATTATCATTTGTCAATTAACTTTATGTGAAAAATATGCGTTTGGTATTGTCATTTATCAATTAACTTTAAAGGTCTTGTTGTCATGCTCAAGACTGAGCAGTTTTTCCAGACTAGGACAAAAAATGCATTTGTTAACATATATGATCTAGCTTCTTGATTTGAAAAATCATTACATTAAGAGGAATGTGAACCAGATAATGCAACTATGCAAGAGTAGAGGTATATCCCTAACTCCAGCAGAGATACACTCAGGAATATTCTACATTTGAGTTTTATGCCCCTCACTTGACCAGTTCCGCTTGCACCATTAACTTCTCATCGTTCTGCATTAATGAGATGATGATTTTGACAGTAAAAACAAAAAAACAAAATTTGTCCTCTGGTTGAAAATATAGTGAAAGAAGACAGAAAAGGAAAAAAGATATAGTTTTTTTTCCCCATTAACTTTACTCTAGATTTTATTTTCACCTCATAATTATATTTTATTTCATTTTTACCTCAATTTTTTTAAAAATCTATCAAATTCGTCTTACTTGCTGAGACCTTTAAAAATGTAAAAGAAATTTACTGACATGACATTTTATGTAGGCCTAAATATATAGTTGGCATTGTCTAGCAAATATTTTTGTTTGAAATAATAGTTAGGAACAAAGTTGATGTGTTTTATAACATTTGGGACGAAAATGAAATTATATAATTATGGGATGAAAATAAATCTTAAAGTAAAGCTGAAAGAAAAAAAGTAAATATTCTTATAATGAATATTATACATAATTTTTTTTATAATCTTCTATATTTGTGTATTAATTAAAGAAATTATGCTTTTCACATATATATATATATATTGATTATTAAAAATGCTTTAAATTAACTTATAGCAAATAATTTGAGTTTAATATATATATATATATTTAAATTGACATGTATTTATAGTTATAAAACTTGGATCCGCTATTGGCTCAGAATAGGTACTGAGTCATTATGTTAGTGATTCAATTAGTAAGTCATTAGTCGAACAATATAAAATTAAATAAATATATGAATATTTAATAAAAATAAAAAAAATATAAAATTACTGCAAATATAATTTAACTTCAAACCAATGAATTTCACAACATAAATATTTAATTTCTACAATATATAAGTTTTAAAAGAAAATTATGCATAAAAATTCATTATAAGAAAAAAAAAATTGTCTCTTAACTTTATTATATATGTGTTCCATCTTCATCTTCATCCCACAAATGATCAAATGCAATGAAGTTGTAGCTTAACTGGCACCAGTGAACCAGTGTCAGACTCTAAAACTGGGATGTGATAATGTTGAAGTTCCATCTTCTATTAGATTATTTATCCTTATTTTATATGAAGGTGCTTGCACTTCCTATATGCAAACAAAAAATAACTACTGCCATTGTATTTAGAGTCCTGCCGGACTTTTTATCCCTGAATGTAGTTCGAACAGACAAACCAGTGAACGACAAAAGTAGTCCCTGCCGGATTTGAGAATATGATAAAGAGTAATGTTATATTCTCTTAATTAATCCTTTTAACATCTTTTTAATTAATTACTTAATATAAAAAATATTAAATAAAAAATAAAAAATTTAATATTTTAAAAACTCAAAAAATATTTAATTTTTTCTTCTTTAAATAATTAGGAGGGTTATTAGAAGGTGAAAAGGATATAGAATTATTCTATAATATATGACAAAAATCAGTACAACGAGTGGTCAAGTGTTACTCTCCCAAGCCTATGTTTCATTTATTTCACTATTCAATCATTTATTTAGCTACCCTTTTCTATTGTGTAAGAAATTTTGGGCTTCCTATAACGGTGTTCTTGCTGGCTCACCTAAGGCCTAATAAATTTATAAAATTAAATTGGGAAAAGTACATCAAGATCAATACATTAATGCTAGATGGCTAGTCAATCTGTGGAACGTACAGGAAGATTATAATCTCTGAAACAGTCAATTTGTTAATATCTATGTAGATATCATGGTTAAAGAGATCAATAAAGAAAATGCGCAAAAAAAAATACGTGTAACATCTTGCAAAAATTAAAAAAATTATGCGATTACATTATTACATAAACTAAATACATTAATTAATAATCATTTTGAAGTGAGAAGAGCTAAAGAAGAAAAAATACCCCTTTTCTGGTAATTTTAAAATCCTGTTGAACTTATTTTGTTCTTGATGAAATAGGTGACAACTATTAGTTTTCAGTATTTCATAATATAATGACATACTTAATAAAAAAATATTAATGGTCACTCTTATATTACTACATTAGTACTTAATTATTTATTATTTCTCACATAAAATTAAAAATTAATGTAACTTAAACACTTTAACTTAAGCCAAGTCACTAAAATTGAGCTAGTGATGAGGAGCAATTTAAAAAAAGTTTTAAAGGGTTAAAAATAAAGATAGCACAACTTAGAGATTTGTGGAGATGGGGGTGGGGTGAGGGTAATAAAAATGTATAATGAAAAGAAAACCACTTGCAGGTGGTGGGTAATGGATAGCACCTTTAAAATTAATATAGAGAAATTGTTAGATAAACATTATTTATTATGGCTCTTCACTCAAGAGTTAATATGTGCAAAAATATTTTTTAAATATAGGTGCATTTACAACATAATTCACATAACTTTAACATGTTTAATATTGAACAAAGTGTAATAAAGAATGTCTTCCTAAAATTTTCTTGAATATAAAATGATATATACCACTACAACATTTATGGTTGTGCAACACACAAGCACTAGTGTTTGTGTGTGTGTCTTTCTCTCTCTCTCTTTCTATATATATATATACTTTCAAATTTTTTGTAAATTTAAAAATTTATTTATTATTATTAGCCAATATGTAAGAATAGTAAATTATTTAATAAAAAAAATAGTTATTTATAAGAAAAGATAAGGTATGAAATAGACGAAAAGAATTTATCCTTAAGGTATTTTTGTCCATTATATAAAATCTAAAGATTTTTCTCCCTAAATATATATACCACTATAACATTTATGGTTGTGCAACACACAAGCACTCGTGTTTGTGTGTGTGTGTGTGTCTCTCTCTCTCTCTCTATATATATATATATATATATATATATATATGTATATATTTCTAAACCTTTTGTAAATTTAAAAATTTATTTATTATTATTAACCAATCTGTGAAAATAGTTAATCACTTAATAAAAAGAAATAGTCATTTGTAGAAAAAGATAAGGTATGAGATAAACATAAAAAAAAAATTTCATTAAAAGTATTTTTGTCAATTATATAAAATCTAAATTTTTTCTTCTTAAATATAATTTGAATGATCCTTATTAATAATTAAATTTTTTGTGTCCCTTAAAATTAAATATATTTTATTAACTGTCGTTAAGATTAATTTTCCCTTTTGTGAATCCTATCAGTATCCTAAGTTTATAATAGCATTGTTTTTTTATTTTGTATATTAGAAAGGAAAATAAAAAACCAAGGCTTAACAAAGTTAATACCCACTAGAGTTAACTAACAATAAAGGGCTCAATCTAGCAGGGGGTGTATTCCAGCAAGAATAAGGGATATCATTCTGAGCACCAAACTTAGCGAGAAAATCAGTGCAAAAGTTAGCTTCCCTGAAGATATAGACAATTTTGATAGTCCAGTCAAAGTTAGGGAACTTTTTTATCTCTGAGATGATGCAACCATCTTGAGATACTCACAAACCACATTACAGAAACCAAAATTGGAAAATGACTTAAGGGTAAGTTTGGGAAAGGTAACTTTCATTTGGTTCGTTTTAAAAATTAATTAAATATTTATCTTCATTTTTATATACTTGATATGTAATTAACTGTATGTAAATTATTAGTTAAATTAGTTGAATATTTAATTAATTTTCAAAACAAACTAAATGAGAATTATTTTTACCAAACTAACCCTTTGAGATATTTTCCCAACCAAAATCCCATGCCAAAGGAAGCCCCTTAAGAAGCGCCAAAAGTTCAGCATGAAGGTTATTAGAAAAGCCTATGAACCCAGAAATACTCGTCAACCAAGCGCTAACTGTGCATCTTAACACCCCTTCAAACCTAACTTTCCCTGGATTTCCAAAACTGCTTTCATCAACGTTCAATTTTACTGACCCCTGTGGTAGCATGGTCCAAGTGATAAGATGAGAGTGATTGGCAGTAGCAGAAGTTGAGTAGAAAACTAAGCTGCTTGCCTAGTCTAGGTGTAAATTTTAAACAGGATCGAGTGTAAGGCGAGAGGTTCCTGTTGGAGCACATGGGCATTTCGAGCTCTCCAAAGCCACCATGAGGTAGCAAGGAATAAGGTAGAGCTATGTTACATAACAAAGTGAGCTACCCAGCCATGCAAATCATATTGCAAGAAGATAGCTTCTTGAGTATAGCCTAGCTGATCCCAAATCACACGAGCATGTGGACGGTCACGAAGGCAATGAAGTAGATCTTCAAAGGGATGGTGGCAATGTGAGAAACCTAGATCTAAAGCCATGCCATATGATGAACATACACTATTGGTTGGAAGCGCATCATGCATGAGCAGCCAACAGAGGAAACGATCCTTTTCCGGAGTCTTTAACTTCCAAATCCATGCCCAACTGCCTGTGTGATGGAGGGTTCTTTGCTGGTCCAACAGCCAATGATAGCTAAATTGGGTAGTATACTCCCCAGAGGTATTATCATTCCAAATCAGACAATCTGGCAAAGGTGTGTCCTGTGAAAATGGGGTAGCCTGAATAACAGATAAAACCGCATCTGGAAGGGGGGTACATAGTATATTTAAATTAACACCAACCACTTTCATCCCAAGCCTCTTTAGCTCTAAGGTTTGAGTCGATGATATGAACCATGTCCACCATATCACACAAGGGTCCACTAGGTAACTAGTTATCATACCAAAAAGACACCTCCCCCAGCTTCTATACGAAACCGATAACGATGAAGCAACATTGTTAGTCGCCTTAGTGATGGATCGCCAAACACAAGAAGGCTTGGACGTACTATAGGCAGACAACATATGAGCACCTTCGACATATTTATGTGAGAGAATGAGGATCCAGAATTTTTCAGATTTATGAAGAAAGTTCCAAACCAACTTGCCAAGGAGAGCGATATTAGTGAGACGCGAGCTAGACACAAACTCCAAGACCACCAGCGCGCCTAGGACAGGTTATGGTGTCCCAGTTCACAAGATGGAAAGCTCTCTGAGTCCTTATTAGACCAAATGAAGCATCTATCTCACTTTAGTATCAATCACATTGCAAATGCCTTGAGGAGCCCACAAGATTTGCATGACATGAACAGGAAGGGATGTGATGACTGAGTTGGCAAGAGTCACCCACTCAACCTTATTACGTGCCCGTTTGTATTAGTTTTTTTAAGTGTAGAAGTATTTTTTTGAAGTAATAAAAGTACCTTTTTTAGAAGTTAAAGAGTTTAAGTTTTTAAAAAAAACACTTCATGTGTAACAAAAAAGCACATAAAGTACTTTTTTTAAAAGCTTGAACTCTTTAACTTCTAAAAAAAGTACTTTTATTATTTCAAAAAAACACTTCTATTTCTAAAAAAAACTAATACAAACGGGCCTAAAGAGCCTTCTTCCAACCAACAAGTTTGTTTCGATTCTGTCTTTGCTTCCTTGTGAATCGAACAGAAGGCAAACTAATACTATCAGGCAACCATTCTATCAAATGCACCTTCTTAGAAATCATGAGAGCAAGCTTCTCCATACAAATAACAAATAAATACAGGAATAGTTGGTCCCCTTGACGCAGTCCTATCTGGTCGAAGAAAAACCGGGTAACTTACTTCCATTCCACAACAAATTAAGACAATGAGGAGGAGGTTACACAATGCATGATGAGCTTAATAATGGGGGAGGGGAAACCAAAGTCTGTAAGAGAGCAACGTAAAAAGTCCCAATCCACCGGATCATATGCCTTTTCAAGATCAATTTTAAAAGCCAAGGAGTCATGCTTGCTCTTACTGTGATGCATGTAGTTGAACACCTCTTTGGCCACAATGGCATTATCTGAAGTACCTCGCCATGTACTATAGTCTCCAATGATCTTTGGATCCCGACAAGTCTGGCCTCAATCCAACTTTTCCTGTGAAAGATATTCCCAAAGATTTCTGAATTGAAATTGATAGAATTCTCCTTAAGAGCCAAAAGACCAACAGGTACATTGTGATGACCTGCCAAACCTGGGTAACAACAGTCTGATAATAACATTGTTTGCAACAAATAACATTCATACAAATTCATCACTTATTTATTTTTTTCCACCAGGTTTAGAATCCAGGGAAAATGAAATAAATATTTATTTTAATTCTATATTTACAATTGTATTTTCATTATTTGTATTGATTTGGAGTAAAACATTTCTCTTACTCTGTGCCATTTGATATTAGCTATTTTAGTTTTGTGGGCCATTGTTTTATGTTTAAATAAAACTTTTTACAAAACATCAATGACTCTGTGACAACATTAAATGGTATAGAGTAAGATAAACATTTTATTCTGGAAGTATTTAAAAATTTCTCTAAAAAGCTAAACTTGTTTAATGATTTATTAATAAATAATTAAATAATAATATAAAAATTTTATACGTAAATCAAAATTAAACTCAATTTGTTACCAATAAACTAGCGCTCCAATATGGATGGTTTTCCTTATCAGTACTTCAACCCCAGGGGCGTAGGCTGAGGGGGGAACCCTTCCCCCCGCCCCCATTTTTTATTTATTTATAAAATCAACTTCTCCGCAAACTCATTCCCAATCACAAGTAATTTTAAATTCATAAAAAGTGCTCCTGCTGGTGGAGAAAGGTTGTCATCCTAGCCACGCCTATGCCCCCCTTATTTCGGAGATCACGAAACTTTGCGCTGAGGATTGGAGTGTTCAGTGGAATCATACCTTTAGAGAAGACAACGCCTGTGCTGATACTTTGGCCAAACATGGTCATGCTCTGGAACTAGGACTTCTAGTGTATGATTGTGTGCCCCACTTTCTGTCCCTGTCGCTTTTAGCAGATTTATCTTGTGCCCTCTTTGAGAGGGATGCTTTCATGTAATCTTTTGTTCTTATTTTGGGCTGTTTACCGCCTTTTGTTCACCAAAAAAAAGAGTTAATTAAAAGTGATTATTTCAAAACTAAGATTAACAATGTAGTGAATTTATTACTCAGCGCCACATTGGAACTATAGTTAAAACAAACAAAGAACAAGAAGCACTACACTCAAAAAGAAAAGTCGTGAAACAATGATAAGAGGAAATATCATTTTTAATCTAAACATGTTTAGGATACTTAATATACTTTTTGATTCAACTGCTTCCGTTTTTAGATTTATTTCTCATTCACTAATCAGTTAATCACTTTCCCTTTTTCAATCAGAGTTACCCATTTGTTTTCCTTTTTTTTCTTTATAATTTAGTATTTTTTATTTGGTAATTATTGCTTCTAAAATTGTAATTATTAATAACAAATAAGGCTACGAGAGAAATTTATTCACAACAAAATATATTTAACGTAAAAAAAATCTTATTTTTAAGTTATTGTGAAAAATTAGTGACAGATTTATCTTCAAAAAAATATGTAAAAGTAAAATAATTAATATTTTTTTGAAGAGGAAAACTAATAATAAAAAGAAGACTTGGAACTTGAATTAAAATCCCCCCACTCCAAATTTTAGGTCAAGTTCTGCCACTCTTTCAACCTTCTGATTTTAACACATTGTCTGGACCAACAAATTAGATCAATATTCACTACCCTTTTTACGTAAATGAAGTTTACCAACAAATTAGATCAATATTCAATATTTTTTAGATAAATGATCTGTTATCAAAAAAATCCAAGTGACAAAGTGGCCCGTGTAAGTGCGTACTAAGCTAGTTAATGATAGAGATCGAAATTAATACCAGAGTAAAAGATACATGCCCTTGGCCCATTTCCTTGACAATTTTCTTTCAGCCATTTCCTCTTCCCATATGGTGTGCTGAATTCTTGGTATTCGTACCCATTCCCTCAAGCCCATTGATTACTGTCTCTTCCACTTCTACACGGTAAGGCTTGTTTTACGATGAAACATAATAAATTCCAGTAGAAGTTTAAACGGCATTACTTCGGTACCCATATTTTTTTTCAGGGTATCGATACTCAGATGAGTTGTCTAGCATTCATTAGTTGTTATTTATATTGAATAAACTCTTTAACATTTATTGTGAAATCAACATTCAATAACTTATTAACAACTCACCCTGGGTACCAAACCCATCAGGGTACCATAACAACTTCCAAGTTTAAAATAAGAGGGTTAAGATTTGCAGACTTAATTAACTTTTTCTTTTTTATTTGTTTTCTTCATTGTTATCTCTTGCAATCACCCATAAGGATCATTTGCCTTGAGTAATGATATATGTATACTATTTTTTTTACATTATTTTTACACTTTGTTAATAATGAGTAAATTTTTTATTAATATATCATATCATTTGGTTAATGAGTTTTTGTAATCGATTATTCACAGACTTGCTTAACGATGAACAAATTATTGGTTAATGAAGTATATCGTTTGGTTAATAGATTACCAGTTAGGAAGTGATTGGTTACTAAAATCATTAACCAAATAATATATTTCATTAACCAATAATTTATTCATTGTTAACCAAGTGTAAAAATGGTGTAAAAAATGGTGTGCAAGAAACATTTTTTTTCGCTTTTACATCATATACTGCAAACCTTTTGGAGCAATAATATTTTTAAAATATATTTTGAAAGCACAAATTGTTATAGTGAGAAAAAAAGGGTTTCTTCTATATTTAATGTAATGTAATTCAGCTATATTATGTTAATCATTTGTCATTTAGGGATGATTTTTTCTTACATAACTCGTTGATTCCGTTTTCTATTTATCATATCAGTTCCAAATTGTTTGTATGTTTTTTTTAATTTTAATTTTAATTTTTTATAGACTGGCCGTCAGTTCAAATTTTTAGTGTAGATTATTTTTCGTTGCATATATTTGTGTCAAAACCAAAAGAGGCATATTTTGTATGCTGATGGTATTGTCAGAAATCACCCGATCAAGAGTTTATTTAATATGAAGAAGAAACAATAAAAAGTAATGTTTGCATTATCTGTTTTATATGCGTCAAATTTATCTAACAAAAGAAGAAGGTTGTATACATTTTCAATTGATTCCTTAAATATTTTACTAGAAAAGTAATTAACTATAACTCTTTCCTCTTATGAGAATCTCTGTGCAAAAAAACTTAAAATAATCACTGAATATGGAACACGTCCTCAATATCATCAGCTTGTGGGTTTTGATGAAGAGCACCTCACGTTCATAGTGGAGGGTAATGCTCAGTTACTACCGAAAAAAAAAAACACGGGTAATGCTGAGTTTACCACTTTATTACTTAATTACTTGACACCATCCATTTAAAACAAAAACATAAGGAAGTTAAACAGTTTTCTACTTTTTCTTTCAAAATTCTTTGAACAAGAAAAATAAGAGAAAACAAAGAGGCAAGGAGTAATATATATAGACCTTAAAGACTAGAGCCAAGAAAAGTGTAGGGAAAACGAGAAGATTTCTGTGTTCTACTGTTCTTCTTCGAAAAGGCTGCTTCCTTGAAAACCCAAAATTGCTTGTGCAAGGGTTAATAGAAAGCTTTTCATAATTTTAGCATGTTTTCCACCCCCTCCATATTTTCTTTCTAAATATGAAATCCATTTCTTACTAGCTTCTCTGACAAGTCAATGAACTTAAAAGAGTCTCAGGTGAAAATGGGTTTCTGATCACGTAGTACTATCGGCATTGCATGCATGCATGCTTAATTTTGTGATTCTTTGCTGTGAAGGAAACTGAGGTAACAGGGGAATGATGGAAGGTGAGAGTTCAAGCAAGAAGAGGGCGACATACAATGATTATGGATACACAGACATTATCTTTTCTTGGTCCATTGAAGACATTTTAAATGAAGATCTGTACAAAAATCAGGTTGGTACTATTCCTCCACTTTATCTTATGGGGAAGCATATTAATTTTTTTGGTGTTGCTTTATCTAGTTTACTATTTAGTTGATACACACACACTAGTGGTTCATATTCTGCTGTGTGGATCTATGACTTTCTCAATAAGTTAATATATATGGGAGACACTGTATTTTAAAAATTTATCTGAAGAATAGATTAATCCTTAAAGTAACTTGACTAATTACCACATGTGCTTTTGCATAGCCGCATGTATATTTCACATTTTGGAAACGCAAGAAATAAACTAATTTTAGAATTTCCTAATTGTCTCAAAATTATATTGGATATATATATATATATATATATATATATATAATTCATATGTAAGTAGTAAAAAGTGTGATGAAGCTCTACAACTAATGTGAAGAGACATTTAAATTTTTTTTCTTACTACACTCAATATCTGATGAAATTTTTTAATGTGTGTATTGTTCACCAATCGCATGCCATTGAATCTTCAGTACACTATTATATGATCATAGAAAGCTGGTATTGGCTTTGCCAATGTAGTCTTTTGTTGACATTTACAGCAAGGACTAGACCTAGCATTTGATGTTTAACTTACAAGTTCTCGACTTTTCTTATAATCATTTGCTTTCATTCTACTCACCACACATTTACATATGACTTGACTCTTAATTTTGTAGTAATCTCTTAATCTGTTTCAGGTAGAAAAGATTGAACTGTCATTCAGGTCTGTTGATCATTACCTTGGGTCTTATGTGTACCCTTTACTGGAAGAAACTCGAGCCCAACTATGCTCAAGTATGGAGATCTTATACAATTCACCTTTTGCTGAAGTGATTGGTCTTGAGGTGGCCAAACCATTTAGAAAGAAACTGTATAATTTGACAATTGATAGCTGGAAAAACAGGTTCACCATGCGTGGTAAAGAGCCATACAAAATGTTGCCTGGAGATGTTTTAGTTTTGGCTGATTGTAAACCTGAAACTGTAAATGATTTGCAAAGGGTGGGAAGTATGTGGAGTTTTGTATCAGTACTAAAGACAACTGAAGATGGGAATGAGGATGATAGCATGTCTGTTTATTTCAAAGTCAAGGCCTCAAAAGACATTGACCTGAATAAAGTAAGGCAGAAATCTCTTTTTGTGGTTTTCTTGACAAATATAAACTCTAACAGAAGAATATGGAACGCACTTCACATGTCTGGAAATCTGAAGCTAATCAAGCAAATCTTGTGCAACAGTGACGCGGTAAGAAACTTAATATAAAGTCATATTCACTATTGTAATGAAATGCTAAGTCGGTGCCAACATACATTCATGCTGTGCTAACTGCTAGATGGAAAAAAAATACTGTAACAATGCAGAGTGTATATATATACACTTTGGTGCTAAGTGCTAACTGTCTGTAATTTGTACATACTATTTAGTTGAACACTGTATTTTTGACATATATCTCTATCTTCTTTTACAGCTGGTTCTTTTATGCCATTCAGATACAAGAAAAACCACACCAACTAGATTAATTGTTTCTTAAATTGTAAAATAATATACTTATAGGCTTTATTATTTCAAAATAATTCTAATTTTAAAATTAGAGACACATATACTGATGAATGTATGCTGGAAAACAGGTTGAGGAAAGTTGTAATTGCTGCTCTCTGCAGACAGATGCTGGAAGGGATGACAGTTCATACCAAAGGTTTTCATCAGAGCTGAATGAATCCCAAAATATGGCAATTTGTTCATGCCTTTCTAGCCTTCGTTGCAACCACAACTCTATTGTGAAGCTCATTTGGGGTCCACCAGGGACTGGGAAGACCAAAACTCTGGGCACGCTGCTTTTTGCTCTACTGAAAATGAAATATAGGATCCTTGTATGTGCCCCAACAAATGTTGCCATCAAAGAAGTGGCCTCACGTGTTGTAAGCATGGTGAGAGAGTCACATGATAGACAATCTGGTGATATGTTCTGTTCCCTGGGAGACATGCTACTATTTGGGAATAATGAGCGGCTCAATGTTGGTGCAGACATTGAAGACATATATTTGGACTATCGTGTGCAACAGCTCACAAAATGCTTTGCTCCTTCTACTGGTTGGAGTTCTTGTCTTGAATCAATGATTGATCTTCTAAAAAATTCTGTTTCCCATTATCATAGATTCATTGAGAGTGAGTTGATAAAGGAGAAAAAACACATTGATAAGAGGGAAATTAAGAGTATAGTTAAAAACAACTCAGATTGTAGTAAGAGTAAGCCCAAATCATTTCTAGAGTTTATTAGAGAAAGATTTCTTTCTACAGCATTGCCTCTCAAATCCTGTATTTCTATCTTATGTACACATATAGCCAGAAGTCACATGTTGGATCATAACTATCAGAGCTTGGTCTGGCTGAATAAGGCACTTGAATCCTTTCAAGATTCGTTGTTTCAAAGTAATTTGCTTTGTGAAGGTTTGGAAAAGCATTTCTCTCATCTAGAAATGGCACATAATTCTTGGTCATGTGAGGGTGCTTCATACCAGGTTTACAAGAAGAGAAATGAATGTCTGTCAGCTTTAATAACTGTGAAAGATCGACTTGGCGGACTCCAGTTGACAAAATCTTTTAACAAAGAAGAACCAATTAGGGAGTTTTGTTTCCAAACTTCATTAATAATATTTTCCACCGCATCTGGTTCCTATAAGCTTCACTCTGTAGCAAAGAAGCCACTGAACTTTTTGGTGATAGATGAAGCTGCACAGTTGAAAGAGTGTGAATCAATCATACCTCTACTACTTCCAGGAATAAGCCACGCCATTCTTTTTGGAGATGAATGTCAGTTACCTGCAATGGTTGAAAGTAATGTATGTAGCTGCTGCTATCATGCATATACTAAAATTTATTTTTATTTTAGTAAATTCTACATTTTCAACCTACCTCCATTGCCAATTTACATTTGTGCTTGTCTGTGTGTAAGGTTTCTTATGATGTTGGTTTTGGGAGAAGCTTATTTGAGAGGCTGAGCTCATTGGGTCACCCAAAGCACCTTCTCAACTTGCAGCACAGGATGCATCCAGCAATAAGTTTATTTCCAAATTCATATTTCTATTCTAATCAAATTCTTGATGCTCCAAATGTTGAAAGAAATAACTACAGGAAGCAATATCTTCCATGGCCAATGTTTGGTCCCTATTCTTTTATAAATATAATTGGGGGCAGAGAAGAGTATGATGATGCAGGTCGAAGCCGTAAAAATATGGCTGAGGTAGCAGTTGTCATGACAATACTGAAGAATATGCACAAAGGTATGTTTATTTTTCCAAATTCACAGCTGCAATTTCTAATGTCATTGTTCTTACTTTTATTGCTCTTTCTATCTAAAGTATTGGACCTTAGATGAAAATAACAAGTCCTTTTAGGACATCTGATATCTTTACCAGATAATCCTGTTCTCTTTCCTTGGAAGAAGTTCACTACTGCGCTGAGAAAATTTTAGATGGTTTCACTAAATTATTGTACTTCGTTGTATGTTTTTCTGTAGGAAATTCTATAAGTTATAGTAGTAATAACGAAAACAATCAATCATGTGATTCACTTTGTGTGAAAAAAGAATAACTATGTTATTTCACTTGTCTACTTCTTCAAATAGCCCAAAGGAAAGGACAGAATGATGCAGCATAAAATGTTCATATAAAAGGTGTTAGAATATGACAAAAGAGAACAATTTTATGAAGAACAAGTCTTCTGAATTCTAATATACAGTTGCTTTTGCCTGGTCTGCAGCATGGCTCACCTCAAAGGAGAAACTTTGCATTGGAATAGTGTCTCCATATGCTGCCCAAGTTGTTGCAATTCAAGAGAAACTAGGAAAGATGTACGATAGCCATGATGGATTTGATGTGAATGTGAAGTCAATTGATGGTTTCCAGGGTGGTGAGCAGGATGTTATTATATTATCAACTGTAAGAACCAATAGCAGGACATCCCTTGAGTTCATTTCCTCTCCCCAGAGGACTAATGTTGCTCTTACTAGGGCTAGGTACATCTTACCCTATAAACTGTTTTTAATGTCTATTTGTTTTTCAGTATTATATTAAGTGAAAAACTGCTGTTGCTTTGATTTTCACTAGGCACTGCTTATGGATTTTGGGGAATGAAAGGGGCCTAGCAAGTAATGACAATGTTTGGAAGGATTTGGTGATTGATGCCAAGAATCGTCAATGTTTCTTTAATGCGGATGAAGACAAGGAATTTGCAAAAGCAATCTTGGATTCACAGAAAGAGTTGGATCAATTTGATGATTTGCTTAATACAAATAGTGTCCTTTTCAGAAATGCTAGGTGGAAGGTATATGTATCCTGGACTTAGCTATATATGTTTACTTGTTCTTTCTTTCAATTTTTTTCTTGCGTACCAGTACTCTTGATGAGTTGTAAACAATTTAGTAGTTGTTGGTTTTCACAATAAATGTTTGAAGTCCATTAAGTATAACCAGCAACAAATAAATGTTTCCCAACTCATTAAAGTACTGATACCCAGGAAAAAAAAATAGGTACAAGAGTAACCCCCATTGTTGATATCCTCTGTATCTGCTAGATCTTTACTTAACATTGATACCCATCTACATATCTGTCTGCAGGTTCATTTCAGTGATGAGTTCCTTAGATCATTCAAAAAGCTGCGGTCAGAGCAGACAAAGAACTTGGTTATAAGCCTTTTGCAAAGACTTTCTAGTGGCTGGAGACCTAAAAGGACTAAAGTAGAATTGTCTTGTGAAAATTCATCACAGATGTTGAAACAATTCAAGGTTGAAAGTCGCTATGTTATTTGTTCAATAGATATAGTCAAACTTTCAAGGTAAACTCAGGTTTTGAAGATATGGGACATATTGCCTCTAGAGGATATCCCAAAATTGGCCAAGCGCTTGGATAGTGTGTTCAAAAGATACTCTGATGATTATATCAGTCGGTGCAAAGAGAAAGATTTTATAGGGTAAGTGCATTCAGTTGCATTAATTTTATTAGACATGAGAGGTGTTCTAGCTAACTGATATCATGCCTTTTGCTTCTTCGTTTGTGCATAGGAGCATAGAGATTCCTCTGGGTTGGCCGATCTCAGCAAATATCCAAAAATTTAAGAGTGTTAATAATGGAAATGATGGCGAGTTAAATGCTTCTTCTTCTGATGCTAGAAGTTATGTTGAAAACTCAAAGGTTGAGGAGAGTATGTTGTTGATGAAGTACAACTCTTTCTCACCAGGTTACTTGCTTTCTGGCCATGATAGTGTAATATTGGATCTTCCATTCGAAATAACAGATGAAGAACGTAACATAATCCTTTTCCCTCGAAGTACATTTGTACTAGGTCGCTCTGGTACTGGCAAAACCACTGTTTTGACCACTAAGCTACTTCAAAATGAGAAATTGCACCATATGGCAGTTGAAGCAGTCTATGAGACCAGGACTGCTACTATTCAGGCACAAGAGTCTAAGGAGATTGCTGCTGAGACTGACAGGCCAGTGTTACGCCAGTTGTTTGTTACGTTGAGTTCTGAACAGTGTCAAACGGTCAAACATCGTGTTTCTCGTTTGAAAAGGTGTGTAGCTTCTTCCATAAAACTATATATCCATTGGAACCTGTTGTTCTTTTTCTTTAATTTCAGTAAGAATATAGACATGATACTCACAACCGTACAAAAAAATCACAACCTTACTCGCATCACCTGTGTTTCATAGGGTAATAACTGAAAAATCTATATCACCAGTTACGTTACATGGAGTATCGAATCTTCTTTCAAGAATTTGTTAATCTTTCTCTATGTGTCCTGTTTGATATACAATATCATAGTGAAGTCAAACCATTTCAACTACTTTTATTCTAGCATTTGAAGTCTTCTTAAATATACTTATTGGTCCTCATGTACTTTCACTGAGTTGAATAAAGTGTCCCTACTCTCATAGTTAGTGCTAATGATGCGCTTGATATCTAATTTCATAATCGTCTTGTGGATACATAATACAGATCCCTTTGTAAGGGAAACATATCAGCTGACAGCAGTTCAATTGAAGAAGATATTGTTGATACATCAGCCCAAGTTAAGGATATGCTAGATTCCTTTATTGATCTTCCAATCAATTCATATCCACTTGTGATAACATTTCGCAAGTTTTTGATGATGCTTGATGGGACTTCGGGTAATTCCTATTTTGAGAGATTTCAAGGCCTCAAAACCTATTCATATAGTAAGAACTTTGGTTTAAGTTCAGTTCTATGATGCATGGATACGGGTATGGGTATCGGATACGACACCGGTACGACACGGGGATACGTCATTTCTTAAAAAATTAGGATACGGGTACGGCAGGATTCGACATAATATATATATCAAAGATGGAGAAAATAGTTGAGTCATTCTATGATTAAGGGAGAAAAGTAGAGAAAATACTTTTTATTTTTAGCATTAGTCACTACAAACACAATAGAATACTATAATTTATCAAATTCTTATGATATCCCACCTATATTGGCACAAAAATTCAAAAATAAAAAATAAAAATTATAGGAAATAAGCTTTGACAGTGTATTTGGAGTATCCAGTATCGAATACTGGTATCCAATACGGGTGCGTATCCGACACGGGTACGGCAGATGTTTTGAAGTATCGATGCTTCCTAGGTTCAGTTCCATTGGAGACCATCATAAGGAGGAATCAGGAAGTGAATTATGAAAGGTTTGACTCATTATATTGGCCTCATTTTAATTCTCAATTAAGTAAGAAGCTTGATTCTTACCTAGTGTTCACTGAAATCATGACACATATAAAAGGTGGTATACAGGCTGCTGAGCATGGTAAGCTAAGCCGTGAGGACTATCTTATTTTATCTGAAAGCCGAGCATCAAGTTTGAGCATGCAGACAAGATCGATGATATATGATATCTATCAAAATTATGAAAAAATGAAGATAGATAATGGTGAATTTGATATGGCTGATATTGTAATTGACCTCCATCGTAGACTGAGGACTGATAGATACAAGGGTGATGAAATGAACTTAGTATATATTGATGAGGTGCAGGATCTCACCATGGCTCAAATTGCTTTATTTAAACATATCTGCCAAAATGTAGAAGAGGGTTTTGTATTCTGTGGGGATACAGCGCAGACTATTGGAAGGGGGATTGATTTTAGATTCCAAGATATAAGGTCCCTCTTCTACAAGAAGTTTGTGTTAGAATCAAAGATTAGGAATCATGACAAAAGAAAGGAGAAAGGACAAATATCAGATATTTTCCTATTAAGCCAGAATTTTCGTACTCATGCTGGGGTGCTGAAATTATCACAGAGCATAATTGAACTTCTCTTTCATTTCTTTCCTTATTCTGTTGATGTGTTGAAGGGTGAGGCTAGTTTGATATATGGGGAAGCCCCTGTAGTGATAGAATCTGGAAATAGAGAAAATCCAATGAAGACAATTTTTGGTGAAAGTGGATGTAATGGTAGTAAGATTGGTGGATTTGGGGCAGATCTGGTAATTTTGGTACGAGATGATTCTGCTCGGGAGGAAATCATGCACCATGTAGGGAAACAGGCTCTTGTTCTAACCATTTTAGAATGCAAGGGCCTTGAGTTTCAGGTTGTCACAACAGTACTTGTTTGATTAACTTTTGCTATTTTTTATTTTATTTTATTTATCTGAACGAATCTCTCTTCTGTGGCATTTTTCAGAATGTATTGCTGTACAACTTTTTCTCCTCTTCACCTTTCAAAAAGCGATGGTGGGTAATATATGACTACATGAAGGAACAAAATATTTTG
Organism: Styphnolobium japonicum; assembly: GCA_023212625.1. Lineage (NCBI taxonomy): Eukaryota > Viridiplantae > Streptophyta > Magnoliopsida > Fabales > Fabaceae > Styphnolobium > Styphnolobium japonicum. The sequence continues at coordinate 12,063,794 of JALBWW010000010.1, forward strand.
GACTCTAGGCCACATAGAACCTGTCCAAGTTTTGATGATTTCAAGCACAAAGTTTTGTGCTCTGAACTTAAGCAGCTATATGTGGCTGTAACTCGTACAAGGAAGAGATTGTGGATTTGTGAGAATGTAGAAGAGTTCTCTAGACCTATGTTTGACTATTGGAAAAAGAAAAATCTTGTCCAGTTCAAAATTCTAGATAATTCACTTGCTGAGGCAATGAAGGCTGCAAGCAATCCCAAAGAATGGGATTCACGTGGAATCATGGTAATTTTTTATACTTTATTGCATTGCATTCAATGCACATTCTTCAACTTAAATAACAGTTATATATGTCGTAATCTTGTCAATATTTTTAACACTATTAGCTCTATAAGATGTAAGGGTTTGAGCTATGTGTTGATATACCACTTCTTTGTAATGTCATTGTTTTTCCAAATGATATCATACCATGTGACTGTGACTGTGCAGCTATATAATCAAAATAACAAAGACACGGCACCAATGTGTTTTGAAAGAGCTGAGGACTCTTGCTGGGAGAGAAAGTCTAAGGCTGCTGGTCTCAGAGCTACTGCAAAGTGATTGCGTGATTTAAATCCTGTGGACGCAAGTGCAGCGCTCAGGGATGCTAGTGAAATATTTGAGATTAGGAATGGCTGATTCTGCTGCCCAGTGTTTTTTCTGATTTTGTGAATCATGAAAGAGCTGTTATGAATTTGATTATTATGCATTAAAAAACAATTTAATGACTCAGAATAGGAAGTGTAGGCTGCATTGTCATGCGCCTGTTCTTTGGCAGGGGTCATCCAGGTTGCAAATTTGAAGATTAAACTCATCGTTTTTACTTATCTCTGATCATTTGTAAAATGCAGCCTGTACATTAATTTCTGGACACATTTATGATTGATTTCTTTCCTCATTTAAACATGATTTATTATATAAAAAGGAATTATAGTAATGCTAGAGGCACATTTATTTTTTTAAACAGTTCTCATAGTCTGCTAGTAAATCATACTGTTTTGGTTGTTAGTTTCTATAGAAGGTTACCATAACAATTTAGCAGTTAATTAAAAAAAATTCTTGATTTGCTAGTGACGCGAATTATTAGTCTAGGTTTATATCGATAAATGTTATTCTACCCTAATCTCAATAATTAAAAGCATTCGAAATAGATAATGTGTTTTTTTTTATTGATTTCAATGACATGTATATATATATATATATATATATATATATGAAATTCTTTGGGTACTCTTTATTTTTATTAGGGCAAATATTAATATATAAATAAAAACAATTAGCGAAACACATGAGTAAATATTAATCACAAAATATGAAAGGGTATACTAGTACCCTCACAAAAAGATACAGGAGTATAATATAATATTTGATTCAATTGAAGTTATGAGTAGGAGTATACATGGGCTAGGCTAGGTGAGGCTGAGTTAAACTTGACCTTGGTTATAATTTAAAGTTTCAATCAGGTCAATTTTTAAGTCAATTTTTAAGTCGAGCTGGAATATGGCAGAATTGGTCCAACCCAATTTAGATAACCAAAATATTATTTTATGTAATATTTTAATTATTATAATATAAAGACTTAATTTTCGTTGTAAAAAAACTAAGATGTTTTTAGTAAAGATTGGTATCTCTAAATCCTGAAATGCAAATTTTGTCAAAATTAATTTCTCAACCACGTACGAATTTGAGAAGAAGACGACAAGCAATCAAAGGGCCTATAAGAATGTTGTCCTTAGACCTTTCATTTGACCTCAGGTAGCGTCCAAGTTGTGCACGTGAATTTACCTAAGCACCTAACAAATCTTGCCCCTAAAATTAAAATGAGAATGACCATTCCTAACTTGCCAGGTAGCCCTCAACTCAATAACTTATATATATAAATAACTTACTTGTATATTCCATGCCATCTTCAGTTGTACAACATGACTTTTGATGCATTGCTTTTCAGAGAAATTGGTGTTGCAATTCTTATCTTCTTCATCTCTCACTTCTCCATTCGCTTAATTCTCAGAAGCAGTTCTAAGAATAATCTCCCACCAGGCCCAAAAGGATGGCCAATTCTTGGTGCTCTCCCACTCTTGGGGACCATGCCTCATGTCACACTCACAAACATGGCCAAGAAATTTGGACCCATCATGTTCCTCAAAATGGGCACTTGTGACACAGTGGTTGCCTCAACCCCAGATGCAGCCAGAGCATTCCTCAAGACCTTAGACCACTGTTTCTCAAACCGCCCCACCATTGCTGGTGCAACTCATTTGGGGTACAATTCACAAGACCTTGTGTTTGCAGATTATGGGCCAAAATGGAAGGTGCTTAGGAAACTAAGCAACCTTCATATGCTTGGTGGGAAGGCTCTTCAGGATTGGGCTCATGTGAGAGCAACTGAGGTAGGACACATGCTGAGAGATATGCATGAGTCTTGCAAACAAGGTGAGCCAGTAGAGGTGGGGGATTTGCTGAGTTGTGCTATTACAAATATGGTGAGCCAAGTGGTACTCAGCCATCGCATATTTGCAAACAAAGGGTTGGAGTCTAAGGAGTTTAAGGACATGGTGGTGGAGTTCATGACAATATCTGGGGTGAACATTGGTGATTTTGTACCTTGTATTGCTTGGGTGGACTTGCAGGGTGTGGTGGGTAGGATGAAGCGCTTGCATAAGAGGTTTGATGTGTTTTTGACAAAGATGATTGAGGAGCATGTGAAGTCTGCTGACAAGCGTAAGGAGAAGCCAGATTTTCTGGATATTGTGATGGCAAGTGGTGAAGATCCCTCTGGTGAGAGACTGAGTTTGTCCAACATTAAGGCTCTCCTATTGGTACCTCTCACTTTCCCCCAGCTTCCTCACTTCTCTAATTGTACTGTTTAATTATCTTTCTCTTTTTGTGCTGATGACTTCTTCAACTTTAATCTTCTGTCTTTTTCTCTTTGGGTAGATATGATTGTTTTAACTTTTTCGAAAAGAATAATAACTTTTCTTTCTCTCAATATTGATATTTTTAATATAATTATTATGTAGTTATGTTATTAAACAAATTAACATAGCTTTTCAGTTAAAAAATTTGTGCACGAGACAAGTCTATGAAAGTTCATGATCTTGGATAGCATAAATATCTCCATAAATTAATATATTAGAAGAAGTCAACAAATTAGGTTAGGTATATCAAATAAGAGTCGTACCAAAGAGTATTTAAGTAAGTACGTACAGTTGTCATATAGACAAATTTAGATGTGAAACGTACAGTTGTCATATAGGCACTGATTTGCAGTGTGAAACTTATTAATGGAAGATTAATGATATGTGAATATCATTTTGTTATATTATTTTTATATTTAATTAATAATGAGTAAATATTTAGTTAATATAGCATATTATTTGATTAATGAATTTTATTAGCTTGTAAGTGATTGGTTATCAAAACTCATTAACCAAACAATATACTATATTAATCAAAAATTTACTTATCATTAACTAAATGTAAAAGTGATGTAAAAAAAAATGGTGTACAAAAATTATTATTGTTAATGGAATCATAACATGAAATTTTCACCAAAATCACAAAAATTACCAGCCGCATATAATTTGCAGTTTGAAAGATGATAATAATTGTTAATGATATGATTCATAACCCAAGTTCAAATTTTTTTCTGTTTACTTGTTACTAGTGTTCTCATCCAATATATAAATTTGTATTATGCAAGAAAACATTCTATTTTGTTCATGTTGTTATTCTATTCTTTTTTTGTCTTTTGTACAATTTTTTCTCATACATAAGCAAGATTATATAGTTTAAATTGGACTCAAAAGTAAACCGCTAAAACTTCCGATTTAGGTTCTATTGAATTGTCGAATCAGATAATGTCTTAAAAATAATTCACATGCAATGATATAAAATATATAAAAACATATATGAAATATAAAAAATATTGAGTTTTTTTAAAAAAATATTAATGGTGAGTCGATTTAATTAGATGAACCAGACACTTCAACCAAATTTTGATTGATTTTGATTAGTTTACTAGCCATGAATTTAATTATGGGATTGATACATATATGTTTAAGTGCCTGGTTTATAATCAAATCGGTTGGGGTTTTGACAAGACATGGCAAGACATTGATTTTTATCAAGCTTAGTATACTCATAGCTACCGTTCTTTTATCAATATGCACTAGTATTATAATTTCTAAATATCAGTAGCTTTTCTCTGTTCTAACCACAAATGTATGTTTTCCTATCAAGAATTTGTTCACTGCAGGCACAGACACATCATCTAGCATCATAGAATGGGCACTAGTTGAAATGTTGAAAAGCCCTATCATCCTTAAAAGGGCACAGGAAGAGATGGATCAAGTGGTAGGCAGGCAAAGACTTCTTGTTGAATCTGACCTACCAAAACTCCCATACCTTCAAGCAATCTGCAAGGAAACATATCGGATGCACCCATCTACACCCCTTAGTGTTCCCAGGGTGTCAACCGAAGCATGCCAAGTTAATTCCTACTACATCCCCAAGAACACCAGATTAAATGTGAATATATGGGCCATAGGGAGAGACCCAAATGTGTGGGCCAACCCATTAGAATTCAATCCAGAAAGATTTTTTAGTGGGAAGAATGCAAAAATTGATCCCAGTGGAGTTGATTTTGAGTTGATTCCCTTTGGAGCTGGAAGGAGGATCTGTGCAGGGTATAGAATGGCTATTGTGGTGATTGAGTACATTTTGGGCACCTTGGTGCACTCTTTTGACTGGAAGTTACCAAATGGAGTGGAGCTAAACATGGATGAGGCCTTTGGACTCACTTTGCAAAAGGCAGTGCCTCTGTCAGCCATGCTTAGCCCTCGATTGGTCCCAGATGCTTATGCTTGATATGATGCATATGACTAATGACTCTATTTATATATGCCTTACTGATATCAGTTGCATATATTATTTGAGAAATTTAGGGCTTGTAAAAGAGTATGTAAAAAGTGTATAAGTGTGTGCAATATCATTTACTCACATTATAATTATGAGATTATATGAGTATATTGAACCTTTCGTTTTAGTCAAATCTAGATTCAATCAAATGATACTACTTCTCTCTTATTAAATAGAATTTTCCTGTAAGTATTTTTCTGTTTTTGTTCATTCATGTGTTAACATCATAAGAGATTCTACATTTTATTCTTTCAAGACCGCTCATCCTTATCAAGATGAATTTCGATTCTAGATTAATTTTTGAAAGACTAGATGAAAACTTTACAAACTTCTGCTAATAAAATAAATTGCTAACCAGTGTTATGTTACTTGCATGTTTGCATCCAATTCTACGGCGTTTGCCTGTTTGGTAATAATTAGCATTAACTTCCTTAATATTACATCTAGCCTAAGAAATTAACACAGGTGAAGACCTGCCATATATGCTGAATTCAGAATTAATTCGTACAGCTGAAAATCCTATATAATGGTTTAGTGCTAACTGATAACTAAACCCCAAGAAATACATGTCAAGTTTCCTGTCAGCATGATCATAAGTTAATTACTCAAATATATGAAACCTAATAATGCACAAAGTTTTTAAACCTAGTATTGAAAGGAATTAGTACATAAAGAAACACCCTTTTGATTCCTAAGTGAGCAGCAATAACAATACAGGACTTGTTACAATTTTTCACAGGAAAGAAAATGGAGAAGAAAAAAAAAAGTTAACCAACCAAATACCTAGCATATCTTCACATTTCTCAAAGGTTAGTTTATGTTGTCCCCCCCCCCCCCCTTTTTTTTTTCTTTTCGTTTCCACCTTGACCCACTCCTCACCTACATCCTCTCCCAACCAACAAAGCTACAATGCAATGCCGTCCATGATCTTTCACCCATCAGCTTCTCCACTGAAGAAAAACACAGGGCTGAAAGAGATGAAGAACCCTTTTAAGTATCTTCATTCATAGTCCCTCCACTAATGCAAAGCAAATGAATCACGCCTCTTCTTAGTATGAGCTTCTGGATTTCCTTTTCTCATCATTGCCGCAAACTCATCATAGTTAATGCGGCCATCCTGCACAGGCATGCAAATTTCCTCATCAATTTTTTTATGTCAGAACTCAAATCTGCAGTACTATAATTACTAACCATATGTATGTGCAGGAAAGGAATTTCTATTAGACCTATGACAATACGATTAATGCAGTACTGGACTTACATTATCTCCATCAACTTCTGAAAGGATTTCCTTGATGTCCCTGCCATCATGCATGTTATATTCATAGAGAGCTTGCTCTAGTTCTTCAGTGGTAATGAACCTGATTTATGTCATAAAAATGAGATTAGAACCTTAATTTTAAAACACACCACTTAGTTTCCAAAGGAGTGGCTGAATATATTCAATCTATTTGATTTTTTATACCCGCTATTATCTTTATCAAAGTATTGGAAGGCAGTATAAAGATGTTCTTCTCTGTTCATTCGGTTCATGTGCATTGTTGCTGTAATGAACTCGTCGTAATCTATGGTTCCATTTCCATCAGCATCAGCCTGTAATAATGAGAAAATCTGTGTAAATAACCATTGTCATGTAGTACTAATAATGCTTTGGTTTATTGTTTTTTTGTTTTCTGAAAAAAAGGGGGGGGGGGATGAAGGATAACTTACAGCTTCCATTAATTGCTTAACTTCTTGTTCTGTCAGCTTTGTCCCCTGTTTTGCAAGCCCTTGCTTGAGCTCTTCAATTGTAATGGTTCCACTGTTGTCAGTGTCCATCCCTCTGAACATCTCCTTCAATCCCATGATTTCTTCCTCTGATAGACACCCGGCAATGACCTATTCATTTGAAAATTTTGATGTTATGTTGCTTTAGTCATACACTTTTATGCATGCAGTGGAGCAAGATAAATATGCTGACTAACAAAAATAGTTGGTAAGAATTCTGATAATTTTTCCTGAATAAAGACTTAAAATTGCTAATATGATTTTATCTAAAAGATATCATGAGAAAAATGTTCGTAAAAATTAAGCCAAAATAACGGTACCCTTAGAGCAACTTTCTTGAATTGGTTCATTGCTCTGAACTGTTTGAGCCTATTCAGTACTGCATTGTCAAGAGGTCTATCTGGTGCTTCTCCATCCTCCTTGATCCAAGGATGATCTGTTTTTAACATAACCAAGTGCTTTAATTATTAGAATTTCATTTAACGAATCCGTGGGGGATAAAATAAAATTAGTTAGTGAATCATGAAATTGTAAATGAATTCAACCAGTTTTTAAGAAAAGAATTGAAAGTGAAGCAAATGAAGTCAAAGAATATACTTACTCAGAACTTCGTGTGCTGTCAGTCTTTGTTTGGGATCTGAATTCAACATTTTCCTTACAAGATCTTTTGCTGCAGGTGAAATTGAAGGCCATGGATCGCTTGTGAAGTCAATGTGGCCTCGTAGGATGGCATTGAATATCCCATGTTCGGATTCTGTCAAGCCAATCTTCTTTTTATCAGTTTCAAGCTTTGCATATATACCATCAATTTTAGAAGAATGTTAGTTGTTCTAAGCTCTACAAGTATGGTTGCTTTGAAAATGAGAGTATGAATATATGAACCTGCCCAAAATGGAGGAACACCACATAGAAGAATGTATAGCATGACACCAACACTCCATATGTCAACTTCTGGCCCATATCTCCTCTTCAATACCTCTGGTGCAATGTAATATGCACTACCAACAATGTCTTTGAACATCTCTCCTGTCAAAAGGATAAATTCGCTATTAGAATATGTTTCATATAAGATTTGAAGATCAGAGATTGTGTTATCTTCCTAACATTTTCCTCTTGCAAGCATATTGATCATTTTGTTCATCATAAAGCTAAAATGTAGGCATATTTTTCACCAAGATTGTAAACCAGCCGAGTCGAGTTGAGCTGAACAGATGTTTGAATAATTGACCCAAAATCAGATTTATCTCACTTATTAAGTTGTTTAACGTAAAAAACCTTAAATTAAATGAAACTTAAAAAAAGCACTATTAAAATTTGGCGTTTAAGGTATGACTTTTATTAATCTCTGATAAGAACACAAGATGGAGTTTCATAAAAACAACCCAGATAATCAGTTATTAGTCCCACGTTAATCAAATATTTTCTACACCACCAAAAAAAAAAAAACTCTTAGTTCTTTCATGAAAATGAACTCTTGTTAGGATTAATGCAGATAAATAATGATTAAAAAAAACAGAAAAAATTGAAAGACAAAAAAAAAGAGTCGATTTAGAATTAGAAAACCTTGCTTGTAAAAGACGGATAGACCAAAATCTGTGGCCTTGAGGGGTGCATTCTCATCCTTATTCAACAAGAGGAAATTCTCAGGCTTAAGATCTCTATGAATAACACCCAAGGAATGGCATGTGTGAACGATCTGAACTATTGTTCTCAACAAGGAAGCTGCAGCACGTTCAGTGTAATGTCCCTTGGCAATGATACGATCAAAGAGCTCACCACCTGCACACAACTCCATGACCAAATGAACCGATTGCTTATCCTCATAGGCACCTTTGAGCTCCACAATATTAGGCTGACCCGTGAGATGGTGCATGATTTGGACCTCCCTCCTAACATCCTCTATGTCCTCCTTGTTCACAAGCTTTCTCTTGGCTATGGTTTTGCATGCAAACTGCTGACCCGTGGCCTTGTTGGTGCACAAATGGGTGACACCAAACTGTCCTCTCCCTAGCTCCTTCCCCATGGTGTAAGTGGCTTTCACGTCCTCCATTGGCCTTCCTAGGACAGGGCCAATGGGGGCTGGTTTTGAGTGCTTGGAAGGTGGAGGAGAGGCTGAGGGTGGTGGCTTGGAAGTTGGTGGTGGGGTGGTGGCAGGGTTTGTGCTGCCTGCATTGTGGTTGCTGCTCTGTTGGTTGGATTCTCCCTTGTCGGCAGCCGCCTGGGCATCGGTGGCGCTGCCTTGAGAGCAACAGTTGCCCATGGTGAAGGGAGGGAGAGACAAAAAAAAAATGTATTCAAAAGGATGAAAGAAAGAGAAAGAGAGAGATGTAAGATGGGAATGGCAAAGGTGGTGAATATTGGTGTTTGGGGGTTGAAAGAAAGTTTGTTTGGACGGAGGAACTACAAAGAGAGAGTTGGAAAAAAAATATTATTTAAAAAAAAGGAAAAAAAAAAAGAAAGAAAAGGGAATATTCAAGGGTGTCAAAATGGGATTAGTTGATTCACAGCTTGGAATGTTGGTGAAATTAGAGGAAGATATTGATAGTGAGAGATTGTAGGAGGGTTAGTGGGGTGCATTTTGAAAGAGTCTTTGGCGTGTCTATTACGTGGTAAGGGTAAGTGTAGAGTTTATTGAGACAAGGGTGAAGAGGATTTTCCGGAAGGGAAAATAAAACGGGCATTGGTATGTTAAAAGGTTAAAGGGTGAGCTTTTAAGGTTGTCTGTTAGGGAGATGAAGTTGTTGTTACTAGCTAGTATAACATACACAAGTAATACAGCAGTAAGTTTTTTCTTTGAAGGAGGAAAAAAAGTGTAATATCATTGTCAAATAGAGCTTAATTTTGATGGCGTGAAAAAGTTTTACATTAACCTTATCATATCCCTTCTAAAGATGTTTTGAATCAGAGAATACAAGTATACCATGTTTAGTTAAAATATTGTGAACTCAATGAATATATAGCTACCACCTCAACAAGTTTTAGTTTTGGCTTCATAAAGCGAAACTAATTAATTATATGTTTGGTACGACCATAAGTGTGTATTTAAATACAATTACTCTAGCTTAAATATTTTTCTGAACTTTATCTTGGCCTTAATTAATTTTTAGATGATTTTTTTGTTTTGAACAATTAATTTGGCTACTTTTTATAATCACATACTTAAAAAAAAAAGTAAATTAAAAATAAAAGAGTGCTAATTGAGGTACGAACAAGTTACCTCAAACATCACACTACTCAAAAACTAAAAGAAAAAAAATTAATGACTAAATTTAAATTTTCATTTGTTATTTGTGGAATGCATATTAAAATGATACTAACTTTTTAATGATATATTCACACGTGATTAGATGAAAATTTTCACACTAATATTGAATTAAAATTAAACTCTTATACTTTTCAATATATTTAATATTTATTAATTATTGAACCAAGTTATAATTAATAGTAACGTCTTGTTTATATCAATCTACTCCTTTAGGTAGAAAAAAGGTATATTATATATTTTTAATTTAGAGGTTTTAAAAGAATCTATTTTATTAATTCTATAATTTTAAAATGAACTATATGAATACACCATAAATTCACCTGCAACCGTTGATCTACGCTCCACATACACTTTGTGTAGACTAAATCTATTGAAGAATTTCCCCTCCACAACAGCCTTACACTAGTATCTGGGCATCAACCAAAGGTTGATTAATACTTGATAAGAACTTCTTGCATGTTTATTTAGCACCTCCATAACATTCTCTCCTTGACATTTTCTGTTATGTTTCCTCTGTCCATGAAATGACTTTGCCTCTCATTTCATCTTTTTTTCTTTTACTAGTTTACACAAAAATTGAACTAGATGCCTTCTCTGTCCATACTCTTTCTTTATCACTTGAGCAAGCTCAAGAGGCTTTCACTTCCCATTTCCTTTCTTCATGACGAATGCACATTAGCAGTTTTTTGAAACAAAAATTACAACAATAACATTTTCCTTTTTCCCTCTTGTGGCTATCACGGGAAAGTGGACCTGAATCATTGGTATTGGTTGTACCTTTGCTGTGAAAATGGGGCAATGGTGAAGCTAGTGAGGTTCTAACCCCTCCTAGCCTCTCTAGGTGGGAGCCATGAAGGAAGCACTGGAGGAACCATCTGAAGGGGTCCACGCATAAATGAGTAAGCCCATAATGAGAATGGCCCCTGCAAGAAAGCCTGTTGGAAGAGAGGATCAGCGTGAACCCACGAATTTCCCTCTCCTTTTCATCAATTTGATCTCTCATCCCCTCTTCCACCCTAATCCTCTTGCTCCTTTCCTCAATTTCCTTCATTTCTAGAATCCCTCACCTTCATCTCATTTTCGCCTTCACTTTCTTCAACCTCGCTACTTCTCTCTCTAGATTCTCAGCCCTAGATTCCTTGTCTTCCTATCTGCATGGCCAAAGCTCAGCATTTGAGTGTTATGTGTGGCAACTAAGGTACTCAAGCACGAAGAGAAAGAGTTGTGTCCCTTGGTTTGGCCATTTCGTTTTCTCATTTCGGCGATTTCTGGTTATGCGATTCCGCCAACAAATGTTTTTGGTTTTGCTACTATGGGTTCTGGTTATTTCTGAATCTCTGGGTTAGAGACAAATGGATTTATGGTTTTAAAGGTTGACGAACTTTTCTGGTCCTCTGGTCCTCTTTCTGTTTCCAATTCTACACAGTTGAGCCATGCGTCCATTGCACTGCGAAGGTGAGTATCCTACTTCTGCTAATTATATTCTGACCAAAGCAAATTGTTTGAATTTATTTATTTTATCTTCTTCATTTAGTTCTATTAGCTATGTCGTTTATGAATTGAGAAATTTTTTCATTCATAATCTTACCAATTTTACAATCTTTACCATTTCTAAGAGTTAGGTTACTGCATATATTAGTTAATATGAATCAAATGAGTGATTTCATGTCATATGAATGAAATGCAGGTTTAATTACTGGTTCAAAATCAAGCTAGGGTGAATTGATAATGTTACATAATGTAATTGGGCAGAAAACACATACAAATACACTATGTCCTTGATTCTTTTTTCTTGAATTGTTGAAAGTTGCAATTATTGCCATCGATGAGTCAACTTCCATTTGGTAATGAACATCATTCAAGCTTAAAAGTGAACTATTGATTAGTATGAACTGATGGATCTGTGAATTATAATCAGTGGATCTGTGAATTATAATCAGTGGAAAGAATCGTGGGTTGTTTCAGCTATTGTGAAGAGGATGACTTCCACAAGGCTGCTGAAAGTGGAGGACCTTATGTGGTAAAAAATTCAGCAGGTATTTTGCTTCATATTAGCCAGAGGAGTGCATCAGGGTAGATGTGTATTAGTCACAACTTTAAAGCAATCCTGCTTCTTTAAGTGATATTTCCATCTCAATTGGATTGAATAAGTAGCATGGGATTTAGATGTTCTATTACGATACTTCATTGTGTTAATTTATTTCATGTTATTTTATATGAAACTGAATTTGATGATTTATATTCTGCAAGAACTGATGGAAATTATCATGCTTCTGAAATTGCAAAGCAGGGTTCTCAAACTGTTAAAATCCAGCCATTGAAGTCCCTGCTATACAGGTGGATGAACTAAAAGAAATTACAGATAGCTTTAGGGAAATTTCTCTAATTTCCGATTGGAGAGGGATCCTATGGAAGAGTATATTATGGCATTCTTAAAAGTGTGCAGGCTGCAGCAATCAAGAAGTTAGATGTCAGTAAACAGCCTGATGAGGAATTTTTAGCCCAGGTACGTGTGATAACCTTGGCTTACTATTCTTTTGTCAGGTTATTGTAGTTGTTCAAATCAAATAAATCACTTGATTTTTGAACTTTCAAGTTTCAATGGTATCACAGCTGAAGCATGACAATTTTGGTGAATTGCTTGGTTATTGTGTTGATGGGAACTCCTGTGTTCTTGCTTATGAGTTTGCATCTAATGGGTCTCTTCATGATATTTTACATGGTATATGGCTTTGCTTCTCAATTGGTTGAATTAGAAAACTATTGGCATTTATAAACATTAGTCGACTTCATTTTCTATAGGAAGTGAGAATATTATGGATTTTAACATTAGTTTTCTTTTTGGTGCCATGACAGGCAATGATACTACTTGAGATATATAGGTTTTGCTCTGTATTTTTATTATATATTTATATGTTCTTATCATGGTCATTTTACATGCAGGTTCTGCCATGACCAAACGAGGAGCCTATGTTGCTATCTGTTACATGTCCTGCGCAGGTACCTCCATCTCCAACTCTTTCTTTTTTAATCTAATTTCTTTTCTCTTTAGAATATTTCCAATTTCCAAGTATTGATCTATGCTTCTGTAATTTTCTTTCATCTTTTGCAAGCTGATGGATTAAATTCATTAATCCATTGATAATGGCACTGAATTTGAACTGAGTTTGCAAAGTTTGACTGTGGTATTCCTTGACTGAAATGTTATTTGATTGAGCACGCTGGCATTCTAAAATTTACAGGTTAGAACCATACTGGATATAGGTTGTGGCTTTGGTGTACACCTCTTTCACAGTCAGCTATTAACTATGTGTATTGCAAACTATAAACCTTCAGGCATCAAGTTCAACTTACGCTTGAGAGGGTCTTCCTGCTATGATTGCTTCTTTCACTTCAAAACAGTTTCCATATCCACCTCGCTCCTTTGATATGTTGCATTGTGCAAGATGTGGCTTTGATTGGGACCACTAAGGTATCTTTGAAAATCAGCCTCATGCTACTTTCTATAGGCTCAACAAGCTTCTGTCATATTCTACAGATATTTGACTAAAACTTTTTCCTTTATAGATTAGTAAGTCCTTCCAAATAAAATGTTACATCACGATGTCATTGGATGAAGGAATTAGATATCATAATCTAAGAGTAGTACTCATCAAGTGGTCATGACATTATTATCAAAATCTTTCAAACACAGGCTTTGGAATGTTACAAGATATGATCTCCTACTAACTCCAGAACTTAAAGCACACACATAAACATGTTCCCTTTTCATTTCCTTTTTTCAGATGAACCACAAATTTGTTTCTTCTTCACTTTTGGGAGTACTTTGTATTTTATTGCTTTTATACATTTTGTTGTAGTATTAATTTTGAGCCTTATTTTGAACCATGAATCTATAGAGTTCTTCATTAGACTTTATTCTTCCTTTTCTACTTTTCTCTTTTCTGTAATTTACTTAATAGATTTTGGCAGGCTATGCTTAATATACCGTGTGCTACTGTGGTAAATAGACACCTTAGATTTTTGTTGGATGCAAGTATTTTACATTTTAATAATTTAAAATTACTTGGGAGGTGAAATAAATGGTTTTTTTCTTATTCTTTTTTTTCCAATGGGGACATTATTGTCTGCATGTACATTCGAGAATGTTATATTATTTATATCAATTCTGGTTTCAGTGTAGTCCTGTAAAGAATTAGGTTGCCAGCTCTTCACATGCTCCCTTTTGTTTGTATCTTTGTACATCTTCCATGGTCATATAATGTTTTTATTATTTGAAAAAAAAATTAATTACTTTGTTATGCATCATGCATAGCTAGCTGCCTTAAGTGAATACTGATGTAAGCAATGATTTTCATTCATTCTTCACTTTGAAATGGTTCACCATGTTTTTTACGTTCCTACTATGTAATGGTTCCTATCTAATATCTTAACCAGGCATAGCTAGCAATTTCAGGATTTTCTGGAAATGATTCTGGGATACTAGCTGCTGCTAGCACAATTGTCGACACATACCTCGTAGGTTTAAAGCAAGTGGAATTGTGCAGAGTTTCTTACATCTATTATGCAATTAGACACACTTATATGATAATTTCTTACCTATATATGCTAAAAGCGAGCAATGTAAGCACATGCCAACCTTTGAGTCTCTACATGTTAAAGAACCATGTGGATTCATTTTTTATTAGATGAATGTAATTGCTCGAGTTAAGTGCTTGGAGAAAGCTTGAATAAAGAAGACGGTGATTATATGAATGAATACATTGATTCTTGCATCAACCAATCTTAGTAACTCCATCTAATCATAGAAAGCAACTTTACAATTACTTGACATATTTATTTATTTCTGAAAATTTTACTTTTCTAATGTATTTTGTTGAGAAAACACAATGAAGTTTTATAAAAAGATGTTCATTTTGTATGGAAAGCAAGAGGAACAGATTAGAACACTATAGAATACCCGTGCACGGCTAGGGTTACTTACTAGTTACAACATAAATCAGGGCTGATAAATGTTAACCCAATAGTTTTTTATTTATAATTACTTACAGCACACGTATTATTTCTCTTTTCTCCCAAAGCAGTCTTTTGGCTCTCTACGTGCTTGCTTTTTGGGTCTCTATCTCTTTCCTGATGCTTTTGAATTTTGAATTTTGAATCCAACTCAGATTTATTTCTTCCCCGCAGCAACCTTTTCCAACTTCTCAATCTTAAGCCTGAACCCATGAATTTCCCTCTCCTATTCATCAATATGATCTCTCATCTCCTCCTCCACCCTAATAATCCTCTTGCTCCTTTCCTCAATTTCCTTCATATCCAGAACCCCAATTTTCCTCTCCAAATCCCTCTCCGTCATCTCATTTTCCGCCTTCACTTTCTTCAAACCTGCTACTTCTCTCTCTAGATTCTCAGCCCTTGATTCCTTCTCTCCCAAAACCTTCCTCAACTCTGCAGCCTCTGTTCTAGCTTCCTCAGCAGCACTCATCTCCGATATCGAATCGTGCTGAAGCCTCGCCACCTCAGTCTCAATGTGTCTATTGCACTGCAAAGGTGAGCATCATACTTCTGCAAATTATAATCTGACCAAAGCAAATTGTTTGAATATACTGATTTTATCTTCTACATTTAGTTCTACGTGGAAATAGCGATGTGTTTTCCCCCTCCCATTTAGGCTTTATATTCAAGATTAAAAGTGAACTATTGATTAGTATGAACTGATGGATTTGTGAATTATAATCAGTGGAAAGAATCCTGGGTTGTTTCAACTGTTGTGAGGAGGATGACTTCCGCAAGGCTGCTGAAAGTGGAGGACCTTATGTGCTAGCTAAAAAATTCTGCAGGTAATTTGTTTCGTATTAGCTAGAGGGGTGCATCAGGGTTGATGTATATAGTCACTAGTTTAAAGCAATCATGCTTCTTTAAATGATATTTCCATCTCAATTGGATTGAATCAGTAGTAAGGGATTTAGATGCTATTATGATACTTCCTGGTGTTAATTTATTTGATGTTATTTTACGTGAAATTGAATTTGATGAAATTAATGTGATGAATTATATCGTGCACGAATTGATGGAAATTATCATGCTTCCAAAACTGCAAAGCAAGATTCTCAAACTGTTAAAATCCAGCCCATTGAAGTTCCTGCTATACCAGTGGATAAACTAAAAGAAATTACAAATAGCTTTAGGGAAGTTTCTTTGATTGCCAATTGGAGAGGGATCCTACTCCTGTGTTCTTGCTTATGAACATGCATCTAATGGGTCTCTTCATGATATTTTACATGGTATATGGTTTTGCTTTTCAATTGGTTGAATTAGAAAACTATTGGCATCTATAAACATTAGTTGAATTCTTTTTTCTATAGGAAGTGATAATATTATGGATTTTAACATTAGTTTTCTTTTTGGTGCCATGACAAGCAACAATACTACTTGAGAGATATATTAGTTTTGCTTTGTATCTTTATTATATATTTTTATGTTCTTATCATTGTCATTTTACATGCAGGTTCTGCCATGACCAAACGTGGAGCCTGTGCTGCTATCTGTTACATATCCTGTGCAGGTACCTCCATCTCCAACTCTTTTTTTTATCCAATTTCTTTTCTCTTTAGAATATTTCCAATTTTTGAAATCTCAGGTTCTCTTATGGTGAAGTTCTCCAATTAAGGAAGATCTCAATTAGAAATTGATAGGCCCATTTCGATAGTATATAAGAGGTGGGGAAAGAGGAGTGTTGAGAGAAGAAGGGAAGGGGACAATGGGCCCACTAATATGGGCCTGCGGATCGATGCATATGAAGTGGAAGGGAGAGAAGAGAAAGAGGGAGGTGTAACAGAATGGACAGCTGGCAATCAAGGAGAGGGGGAGGAGATGCGAGAATCATGTGAGTAGAGAGAGAGAAGGAATGAATATATGATGGAAAATAACAGAGGGGGGGGGGGAATTAATTGGAGGTATTGGTGAAAGGTTGAGCTGATGGGTCGTCTCTCTCAGTCTCAGGGTTATTTTGTTTTCTAGTTCTCTAGTCCCATTCCATCTTGTAAGGAGGATTGCTCCATCCCATTTTATTTTTCAGTCACTCCATTTTGATTGTTTAGACTCTGTTTCTGAATATAATCATCAATATACAGTTCAGTTTTCTATTGATATCGTTCTATCCTAACAAATTGGTATCAAAGCTCTTCCTGGGAGTGTATGGTATCAACACGAATGGAGGCCAGAGTAGAAGCATTGGAAGGAAGAATCGAGGACATGGGAAGGGATTTGTTGCAAGAGATGAGAGCTTTGCTGGCTCAAGATCAGGGGAACGATGATAACGCTTCGGAGGAGGGAGCCGAGAGTAAGAGAGATAGGGGAAATAGAGATAGACCTAACAAAAGGATGAGAAGGTTAGAGGGTCCTTATTTTTCTGGTGAGGATCCGTATGGGTGGATATACAAAGCAGAGCGATACTTCGAGATTAACCAAATTCCAGAGGAAGAGAAGGTTCTCGCTGCGTTGATTTGTTTGGAAGGGAAGGCATTAAACTGGTTCCAGTGGTGGGAAGCGAGGACGAAGAGGATGTCGTGATTGGCGTTCAGGAGGGCGATGTTGGGGCGATTTCAGAATGCATCATCGGAGAATCCATACAAAGTTCTGATGAGTCTCCATCAACGACATTCTGTGGAAGAGTACAGAGAGATGTTCAAGCTAGTTTCAGCCCCTTTGAGACACACCGACGACAAGGTATTGAAGGGTGCCTTCATGAATGGGTTGAAAGAAGAGGTGAGGGCAGAGGTTCGTTTACACCACACTGGTGATTTGAGAACGATGATGAAGTTGGCACAAATGGTAGAGGAAAGGAACCAATTAATAAGTACAAAAGAGGAAGGGCCCATTAAAAAGATTGGGCTGGGCACTAATAGGCCCGCTTTGAGTAACAAATGGAGTGGGCCTAATGAGCTAATGAACAGAGGCGAAGGAGGTAGTGAGCTACGTACAGGGAGTGGGGTGCGCGGGTATGGACAGGGGAGTTCGAACAACCCGAGTGCATACTTGGGCAACCCAAATCCGCGAGGAGAAGGAAATTCTAGCATGAGTTCGCGCAGGAATGCCCCTTTCAAGAGCTTGACAGAGGCAGAAATGGAGGAAAAGATAAGGAAGAGGATTTGTTTCAGGTGCGATGAGCCCTTCACACCAGGCTATGTGTGTAGAAACAAACACTTCAATGTGCTCATCTTGGGAGAGGAAAGTGACGAGGAGGTGAAAAGTGAAGGAGAAAAGGTGGAAAATGAGGGGAAAGGGAACCAAAGATGCAGCTAAATATGGGAAGTGTGGCTGGAATGAGTTCTAGGAAATCACTGAAGTTATGGGGGACAATCAAAGGGAGGAAGGTACTAACAATAGTGGATTCAGGGGCGTCACATAATTTTTTATCCAGTGAGGACGTCAAATCACTGAGGTTGCAGCCAAAGGAGACCAAAGAGTACACAGTGGAAGTTGGGGATGGTCATCGGATTAAGAGGAAAGGGGTTTGTCACAATGTGGAATTGAAATTTTCGGAATTGGACGTGGTGTAGGATTTTTATTTGTTTGAATTATGAGGAGTGGATGTTGTTTTGGGGTATGAATGGTTGGAGAGTTTAGGAGATATTAATGCCAACTTTAAGGAGTATGTAATGAGGGTGTAGGTCAAGGACAAGGTGGTGGAGGTTAGGGGTGATCCCTCTCTTTCCAGAACTGTAGTATCATTGAATGCCTTGATGAAAGAGCTAAAAAGAGGCAATGAGGCTTACTATGTGGAGCTGGGCATGAAGACAACAGATGTACAGGGATCACAGAGGTTAATAGAAGGATTGGAGGAGCTATTAGAAGAGTATGCAACAATGTTCAAGGATGTAACCGGATTACCTTCCTAGAGGAGGTGTGACCATGCTATTGTGATTAAGGAGGGCTCTCAAATACCTAATATTAGGCCTTATCGTTACCCTCATCACCAAAAGGAGGAAATAGAGAAGTTTGTTCAGGGCATGCTAGCCGCAAGACTGATAAGACCCGGTGTAAGTCCTTACTCTAGCCCTCTGATATTAGTTAAAAAAAAAAAAGATGAGAGCTGGCGCTTCTGTACAAACTATAGGGCTTTAAACAACACTATTTCCAATAAGTTTCTAATTCCTGTTATAGAAGAATTATTGGATGAATTGTGGGGAGCTCAATGTTTCTCTAAATTGGATTTAAAATTTGGTTATCACCAAATCAGAATGAGGGAGAGTGACATTCACAAAACTGCTTTCAGAACACATGAAGGGCATTGTGAATACTTGAAATGGATGTGAAGGCTGTTCGGGGCTTCTTGGGGCTAACCGGGTATTACCGGAGATTTGTTAAAGACTATAGGAAGATGGCCAGACCACTCACAGATCTGTTAAAGAAAGGGAATTTTGCTTGGGATGATGAAGCACAAGAAGCTTTTAGGAGGCTTCAGCAGGCTATGACCACAGCCCTTGTCCTGGCCCTACCTGATTTTCAGTCGCCTTTCTCCATTGAATGTGATGCTTCGGGGAAAGGGATTGGAGCTGTCTTATCTCAAGGCAAAAGGCCAATTGCATTTTTCAGTAAAGCTATAGCCATGACTGCCCTCGCAAAATCAGTATATGAGAAAGAACTTATGGCTTTGGTTCTAGCTATTCAACATTGGAGACCTTACTTAATTGGGAGGAAATTTATAGTATTTTCAGACCAGAAGAGCCTGAAATACTTGCTGGAACAGAGGATCACAACTCATAATCAACAAAATTGGCTAGCTAAGTTGATGGGGTATGATTTTGAGATCATCTCCAAGGTAGGGGCCACAAATAAAGTAGCTGATGCACTCTCAAGGAAATGGGAAGAAGAAATGGAGGTGGCAGCAATCTCCAAACCTTTTTGGGCTGACTATGATTCTGTTGACAAGGAGGTAAGGGCTGATCCAGAGTTGAGCAAAATCTGGGCTGATCTGGAAAAGAACCCCAATGCTCATCGACATTACACCATAGAGCAGAATCGGTTGTTCTATAAAGGGAGGATGGTGTTGACACCCAACTCTGCTTGGATTCCCAAGCTTCTACTGGAATTTCATAACACTCCTACAGGGGGCACTCCGGGATCTATCGCGCATATAGAAGAATTGCTCAGTCCATTTATTGGAAGGGGATGAAAGGGACTGTAACTGACTATGTGGCTACCTGTCATATTTGCCAAAGAAGAAAGTACCAAGCCTCGTCTCCAGAAGGCTTGCTTCAGCCTCTCCTTGTTCCTAATGCGATTTGGGAGGATATTAGCATGGATTTTGTCACCAAGCTACCCAAATCTAGAGGATTTGACACCATTTGGGTGATTGTGGATAGATTGAGCAAATATGCCCATTTTATACCACTCAAACACCCTTACACAGCCTGCTCCTTGGTTGAGGTATTTGCACGGGAAGTTGTAAGGCTGCATGGCATTCCTAGTTCTATAGTCAGTGACCGGGATCCTTGCTTTATGAGCCAGTTTTGGCACGAAATTTTTCAGAAACAGGGCACTCAACTGAGAATGAGTACTGCTTATCATCCAGAGTCAGATGGGTAGACTGAAGTGACTAATAGGACCCTGGAAACATACCTGAGTTGCTTCTCAGCAGAGCAACCAAAGAGGTGGGCAGATTTCCTACATTGGGCAGAATATTGGTTTAACACTAGCTTCCAAGCTTCGGCCAAATGTACCCCTTATGAGCTGGTTTATGGCAGACCTCCATCCTCTTTTTCTAAATATATTTCGGGGGAAGTGATTGTAGAATCAGTGGGCCAAGACTTGATGGATAGAGATGAGGCTTTGCGGCAATTAAAGTATCATCTCTTACGAGCTCAGAATCATATGAAGCATTATGCAGACAGGTATAGGAAGCCATCTAGCATTAAGATGGGGGATTGGGTTTACCTGAAGGTTCGGCCCCACAGGCAAAGCACTCTAGGCCCGAGACTGCACCCCAAACTGGCAGCCCGATACTTTGGGCCATTTGAGGTGCTGCAAGAAGCTGCTGCCTTTAGGCTGAAATTACCTGACCAAGCAAGGGTGCACCCCGTGTTCCATGTCTCCCAGTTGAAGAAATCAGTTGGTCAGCATGTCGTTGAGCAGACTTTACCACCAGAACTGCAACTAGAGATTAAAGAAGCAGTGTCAGAACAGTTACTGAACAAGAGAATGATCCAGAGAGCTGACATGCCAGTAGCGCAGTGGTTGATCAAATGGCAGAATAGACTTCCTGAGGAAGCAACGTGGGAGGATGCTGACCTTATGCAGGAACAGTTTCCTCACCTCAACCTTGAGGACAAGGTTCACCAAAGGGGGGAAGATATTGTTAGGAACCAGGAAACACCTAAACTAAAGGTGTATTCTAGAAGGAAGCAGTTAGCAACTAAGTAACAACTAGACGTTAGTTGAACAGTTAATAACTGAATGGTTCAGCGGTTATGAGAGTTAGTTAGCAGCTGTTAGAGGGTAAGGAGGGACTGTATATACAGATGTAATGGGAATAGAAAGGGCATTTTTTCATCATTCTTGTAAACAGAGAACTATCATAGTTGGAAAGGGATAATTTTCCCTTGGCAAAGAAGATCCTTTCTGGATCATTCTTTGATTCTCTCTCCCTTCTTTCTCAAGTCTCGTTACTAGAATATATCAGTTGAGAGAAGAAAGGAAGGGGACAATGGGCCCACTAAGCCCATTTCAATAGTATATAAGAGGAGGGGAAAGAAGAGTGTTGGGAGAAGAAGGGAAGGGGACAATGGGCCAACTAATATGGGCCTCTGGGTTGATGCATATGAAGTGCAAGGGAGAGAAGAGAAAGAGGGAGATGTAACAGAATGGACAGCTGGCAATCAAGGAGAGGGGGGAGGAGATGCGGGAATCATGTGAGTATAGAGAGAGAAGGAATGAATATATGAGGGAAAATAACAGAAAGGGGGGAGGAATTAATTGGAGGTATTGGTGAAAGGTTGAGCTGAGGGGTCGTCTCTCTCAGTCTCAGGGTTATTTTGTTTTCTAGTTCTCTAGTCCCATTCCAACTTGTAAGGAGCATTGCTCCATCCCATTTTATTTTTCAGTCACTCCATTTTCACTGTTCAGACTTGGTTTCCGAATACAATCATCAATATACAGTTCAGTTTTCGATTCACATCGTTCTATCCTAACAGAAACCCATGATTCCATTAACAAAAAAGGAATTAAATTAGGAAGAGGAATAGCATAGGGGAGGATAACAGTACTGTCTAACTGAACATTCTTTTAGGGAATTGGCTGATTTCTTTTGCTATCAACTCTGCAGAGCTCTGTGGTCATTTAAAAGAGGTGATGAGCTCTCAAATCTATATGGTCTCATGTTTTCTTCCCACATGACTGTCTCAGTTTTTTCACAAAGAAATACTATATAGATTCTAGCTGAACTTACAAAAATATCCTTTTATTATATTTTAGAGTCTTTCCCTTTGCCCAATTTTTGAAGAGCTTCTTTATCTTTGCTAAAAATTAACTTATATATTGATGTGGCTGCAAGTTAAAGGCACTAATGTATATGAGTAAAGATGTGCTTTGAGAAATCATATTCAACTTCGGCCACCATTCATTTTACATGAGTACAATGCATATCCTGAGCCACTGGGTTGTTTTAAAATAGGAAAGGGAAGAAGATCCTAATAATAACTTTAGTATTGGGTATATGCAGTATAATTGTAGTACAATGGTTGTCTTGCTTTGTCAGGAATCAGGATTATCTTTAGCTAAATTATCTATAACTATAAGTGCTAATTATGGGCTTGCTATGGCTATTGTTTGTTGCTTTCATTTTCTACTCTTTGTTTTTTGTATTAAAATACTTTTACAGTGTTGAAACCATTATATAGTGTAAAATGAACTTTATGTGAGTTGGGAAATTTTATCTCTCCACTTTGTCTTTCCCTGTCTTATAGTGTATACTGTGTTGGGAATTTAAAGAAGGTAGTTGGGATCTTTATAGGTACAACATTATAGGAAGTGGTTATTGGCTAGCAGTGTCTCTATTACAAACAATAGCCAAAAAGAGTAAAAATTACATTAGTCTAGAAATTTGCAAAACATAATAATGTACATTCAAATTTCAAATTCTTTAGCCCATTAATTTAGGTTGTAAAATGTAAACATTTTTTGCTATCTAAATCTCTGATAAAAACTTATTTGATCTCAGATTTAGCTTGGCATATAAATCTACTAAGCTAATTTATTTTTCTCTTCTGGCAGCAGATAGGTTGATAATCATTTGGTGCATGTTTTTCCACCTAACATATTTTGATATACTTCTGAAGTGCTTCATAGTCAGCTATGGAGTGCATACTATAAGATGATATTGGTCAGCGCCTATACTCAGACCTTGATAATATTAGTCTAATGCTGATAATTTCTCACATGCTTGCTTGCTTTCAATATCGGGTTATCTAACATTTCTCAATGCATATTAGGTTATTTTATGGCATGTTTACTAAATTTCAACTCTTTATTGTCACTTTTGGTGGTTTGTCCAGTAGTTTAACTAATGTTCAATTCTTTGTTGTCAGTTTTTCATTAATTGGATTGTGCCAACTTTTATTTTATTTTCATTTTGATCTTCTTTTTGCTTTGAGTTTCAATCTGTTATTGAATAATCTTAACTTCTCTGTTCATTGTCTCTCTCACACCTCTGTTTCTTCATCCAGCTCAAATTGGGAGGCTCGTTTTCAGAATTCTAGGCACATTCTGTTCTGTTCTACTTGGTGAAGGTAAATATTGTCTTGCCTAATTTTGTTGATTCAGATACTCTATTTCTACCACTTTCTTAAGCTTCCTGTGTCTTCTCCTCTTTTAATTCTTTGCTGCTTTTTTCCTTCTAATAAACCATTGTCTGTTGCAGCAATGAACCTCTCTTGCAGCCAATAACCTCTCTTGGGACTATGGTTTTTGGTAAGTTTGATACTTTTTTTTGTCCGTGTATATTGCTTTTAAAGTTTAATATAATCAGGGGCTGTGGCAATTTTTTCTGTCTTTTCGTTGATATTTGGCATTTTTACCAATATAAAGGTGTTTGTATTGTCAGAGTTAAAGATATATGTGTTGGAATGGTGGTATTGGGTAACAGACAATGACTTTTTGGGTCTAATTTTAGTATTTTCTATCAGATATGGAACTGATCTTATGATGCCAGTTTTGTATATCAACTTCATTTGTTTATGTTGAAAATATCACAGCATTAAACTATTTATAGCAAACTCTAAGTAAAAACGTATAGATGTAATTCCCCCCCCCCTCTTTGAAATCCAAACTCAAACTTTGGCGAAAGTGGTTGACAGCTACACTTTCAACAAGTTTTGAAAGATCAATTGCATTCATTATATGTTGAGCTTGGCCTTTTAAATTACGTGCCATGGTTAAATTACTATACATATGGCTCTTGATTAATCCCAGTAATGAGTTGAGGATTTGCTATGCCTCTAGATATGCTACTGTTTGTTCTTATATTGTTGTAAAAATATGAGGATTTTGGTACTTCAATGCTGCACAATGTTGTGTCGGGACTGTGGTATTTTGGTTAGTTCCCCTTTGGTCCATCCATTATCCTTTGCTCCTGGTGGACTCTAGAAAGAGCATTGCCACTAATACTAGAATATATATATTAAGTTATACCCATTTCAATGCTCTTTTTTCCCCGTTAAAATGTAAACTATGCTAGGAGAATAGTTCACTTCCATTCCATAAACAAATAAAGTTCATCCACTTTATTTTAACAAGAACTTAATTTTGGAACTCAATTACGATATCCAAATTCACTAACTGATTGAGATGTTCCCTCTAAGGACAACCACATCTCTATCTAATTTTGATTATTGTGCACAAAATTCTACTTAGTATCCATTTGCCATTGTATAAACTTCGAGCTCAATGAAAGTGGGCTTGGACCATAAGGGTTAGTTTCAAGCTGTTAAAGTCTTGCAAGTGCACCAATTGGAGAAACTGAGTAGGAACAGGCCCATGTGTTTGGCCGCTAGCATATACATCAATAGAATTTTCAATAGTTCTCTTTCTAGACAGTTTCTCAAGTCTTCCTTAGTCATTTGTCCAAGTTAACTACAGTGATATACACACATAAAGAAGGCAATTAACATTACTATATTATGAAGATAACAGAGGTTAGGGAATTGACTAACATTACTATCATTACAATACTAAATTAATGAAATACATGTCTTATTAGGCTGGGAAATTTTAGTCTTCTTCAACCACGTGTTTTGTCTCCTCAATTGTGATATTTAGGATAGCTGCAAAAGAGTTTGTCTCAACATCTATTTAGGTACTGCAGAATCTATACCATGCCTTAATTGGATTATTACTTCACTTATCCAAATTAGATTTGTTTTTTAGTACATTGTTTATTGACACATTAAATGTTGTCTTGATAAAATTACTAATCAATGAAGTGATTATAGATTCTAGCAGTGATTACATTGAAAACTATCTTCTTAAGAAATTATTATAATTCCTGTAAGCATTAGTTCCCTGTAAACATTGTTTCTAATTGCGAAATTACTATAAATCATTAAAATAATTTACTGTATCATTTTGTGTATTTAATTTATATAATTTTTCATCACCCCTTTCTATTAAAGAAGAGACCTTTTCCTGCGAGTAAGACTTCCTTTGAGTCATACTCGCTTTTGAGTAGAGAACGTATTTTCACGGATGAAGTTACACATGGCCTAGCA
This sequence comes from Styphnolobium japonicum, assembly GCA_023212625.1. Classification (NCBI taxonomy): domain Eukaryota; kingdom Viridiplantae; phylum Streptophyta; class Magnoliopsida; order Fabales; family Fabaceae; genus Styphnolobium; species Styphnolobium japonicum. Next base: position 12,089,528 of record JALBWW010000010.1, read on the forward strand.
TCCCTCTCTCTCCTCTGTTATTACTTCCTCTTTCAGATATTTGTGTGTTACATATTTTGTCTCGGTCATTCATGTATTTTGAAATTTAATATTGACACATCAGCTTTCATTTACTTCTAGAAACTCTATCTTCACTTGCATTACCGTACCCAAGCGAAGGTCTAAGGATCCTTTGTGGTTTTTCATCCCCTTCAATTGATGCTTACAACACCTTTGTTCCACGTGTCTCTCGCCACTGCTTCTCCCACCAGACCGCCGTCGGCAACCGTCGGTAAGCCAAAAACACCTTTCCTTTCTCTTCTCTCTCTTCTTTCTCTCTCTAGTGGTGGAGATTGCTGTTGGTTGAGCTCATTGTGTCCCAGTTACTGGTAATTCTTCTATCTGATTTAATGCTTATATATAAGTGATGGGGCATTTGATAGGACCATTACTCAGGTTTATAGAAGAAAGAAGGGTCAGATGGGGAAGAATAGGCCCAGTGGCGAGCCCAATAATGAGAGGGGCGGGGATGGAGGAGCTGAGGGAGTGCTGCAAGTTAGAGGAGAGAGAGAGAATCCTCTAACAGAAGGGATAGCTGTCATAACATGAGTGGAGGTGAAGATCCTGGTATGATACAAGAATAGGAAAGGCGTGAATAAGAGTGAGGTAAGAAAAGAATTGGACGGAAAAGGGGCCTTTGGCTAGGAGGGGAAATTGCCCACTGCAATTCTCCATAGTTATCTTCTTGTTACTGTTCTGTTTATTTTTCTTGCATTAATATCTAGCTTAACAGAGGAGTACCTCTGGTGTAAGGAGCTTGTCCCCCATTTTCCTTACGTAAATTCCAAGTTTCTATCAAATTGGTTTCAAAGCTCCCGATCCTGGGAGCCTGAATGGTAAGGACCCGAATGGAAGGCAGATTAGAAGTTGTAGAGCACAGGTTGGAGGGACTTGGCCGTGAGTTACAGGAGAGCCAACGACAACTGATGGCGGAGATGATGGCGGAACTCAACTGCCAAAACCAGGAGAGGCGCGAAGGGTCTTAGCGCATGGGTAATGAATAAGAAGGCAGTAATGGAGGAAGGGGGCCGACTGCAGCAGTTGAGAAGAGGAGAGAGGACTGAATGAGGAGGTTGGAGGTATCGTATTTCACGGGCGAAGACCCACACGAATGGATATACCGTGCTGACCGATATTTCGATATTAATCAAATCCCAAAGGCAGAGAAGGTCACAGTGGCTACCGTGTGCTTGGAGGGTGAAGCCTTGAATTGGTTTCAATGGTGGGAGGCAAGGACGGTGAGGATGTCTTGGGCGATTTTCAAAAACGCCCTGCTCCAACGTTTTAAGTTGTCCTCGTCGAAAAATCCATATGAAATTTTGATGAGCCTTCATCAGTGTGGGAGTGTGGGGGAATATCGTGAACAGTTTGAACTGCTATCTGCACCCTTGAGGCATGTAGAGGAGGACGTTCTGCGTGCTACCTTCATGAGCGGACTCAAAGAGGAGATCAGGGCAGAGGTGCGTTTGCACCGGGCAGAAGACCTTGTGGAGGTTATGGCACTGGCGCAGCGTGTGAAAGATAAGAACCAGCTGTTGGGTCAGGTTGCTGGGTACCCACCCATTAAAGTTGGACCCAGTTCAAATAGACCAGCTCTCACTACTAGGGGTAATGGGTTTCAGGAGCAAGTAAGTGGAAATGGGTTGCTGAATGAGCCCAATATGGGTTTTGGGCAGAGGGACCAACCCACTAATTCTGTAGCCAAAACAGAGGCGACAGTGTTAGGAGGGAATCAGTTTTTCAGAGCTGGTGGAAGCTCTAGCACGAGTAACAAGAGGAATGGGGGGTTTAGACTTTTGACTGATGAAGATATGCAGGACAAATATAGACGGCGGGTTTGTTTCAGATGTGATGAGAGGTTTTTTCCTGGGCATATTTGTAAAAACAGACAGCTAAACTTGCTCATCTTAAGCCCGGAGGTGGAGGAAGGGAAAACTGGTGAAGGGACAGAGGAGGAAAAGGAGGAACCGAAGGACATCAACTTTTTGTAGTTGAGTATGAATAGTATAGCTGGGTTAACATAAAAAAGATCCCTGAAGTTGTGGGGAACTATTTTGGGCAAAAAGATGATAGTGTTGATTGACTCTAGAGCTTCCAATAACTTTATGTCTCATGATGTCGTAAAGGAGTTAAAGCTGAATCCTGAGGCAACTAAATCATATTCAGTGGAGGTGAGGGATGGTCATCGAATCTAGAGTCAAGGGTTGTGTAGAGGGGTGGAGTTGCAATTGCCCAACTTAAACGTGGTGCAGGATTTTTTGTTGTTTAACTTGGGTGGAGCTGATGTGGTGCTTGGGTTTGAATGGTTGGAGAGTTTGGGAGAAATCAAGGCAAATTTTAAGGAGTTAATGATCAAGGTAGCTGTTGATGGGACCTCGGTTGAAATCAAGGGGGATCCAAATCTGTCCAGAACCATGGTATCACTTAAGGCCATGATGAAGGAGCTGCAAAACCAAAGGGAAGGCTACTACATTGAGTTGGGGATGATGAATTTGGTGGATTCAGAACAGATGGTTGAAGGTGAGTTGAGGGGGCTGATACAGGAATTCCATGAATTATTTGTGGAATCTGCTACCTTACCCCCACCAAGGCAATGTGATCATTCTATCACACTAAAGGAGGGTGCCCAGATCCCTAATATTAGGCCCTATCATTATTCCCATTACCAAAAGGAGGAGATTGAGAAGTTTGTGGGGGACATGATGTCCTCCAGAATGATTAGGCCTAGTACTAGCCCATTTTCCAGCCCCTTGATTCTAGTGAAGAAAAAGGATGGGAGTTGGAGATTCTGTGTGGACTATAGAGCATTGAACAGCATAACAGTTCCTAATAAGTTTCCGATCCTGGTGATTGAAGAACTCTTGGATGAGTTAGGAGGGGCTGAAATCTTATCGAAACTGGACTTGAAATCGGGCTTCCATCAAATCAGGATGCAGGAAGGAGACATACACAAGACAGCCTTTCGTACACATGAAGGCCATTATGAGTACTTAGTCATGCTCTTCGGCTTGACCAATGCTCCATCAACTTTTCAAGCTCTTATGAATGAGCTCTTTCGCCCTTATCTTCAGAGGTTCGTACTAGTCTTTTTTGATGATATATTGGTATATAGTGCTGATCATCCTTTTCATATGGCGCATTTGAGGGTGGTCTTTGAGGTGTTTAAGGGTAACTCATTATGGGTCAACTTTAAAAAATGTTGTTTTGGCATACCAGAGCTGGAGTATTTGGGGCATTTGGTCTCTGCTAAAGGGATCACAACTGATCCTACAAAGGTGGCAGCCATGAGGCAATGGCCAGTTCCGCAAGACATTCGCGGCCTAAGGGGATTTTTGGGTCTTACTGGCTATTAGAGGCGTTTCGTGAAGAATTATGGGATAGTTGCGAAGCCATTAACTCAGCTGTTAAAGAAGAATAGCTTCCGATGGTCAGACACAGCTCAAGAGGTATTCCTTGCTCTTAAGCAAGCCATAGTCAACTTGCCTACTCTTGCCATGCCTGATTTTAGCAAGCCTTTTGAAATTGAGACTAATGCATCTGGAGTGGGTTTAGGGGCAGTTTTGATGCAGCAAGGCCGCTCTTTAGCCTTTATTAGTCGGGCACTATCCGAGAAGTCCATGGCTAAATCCGTCTATGAGAGGGAGTTAATGGCCATAGTTTTTGCTGTTCAAAAGTGGCGACAATACCTACTTGGGGCACACTTCATTATTCGTATAGACCAGAAGAGTTTGAAGTTTTTGCTAGACCAACGATTAATGGCAGAAAGGCAGCACAAATGGGTTACTAAACTGCTGGGGTTAGACTTTGAAATTCTGTATAAGCCGGGAGCTGAAAAATCGGGCTGCTGATGCCCTCTCAAGAGTGATGGATTATAGGGCTGTTTCTATAGTAACCAATCATGATTTGGTGGAGCTAGTTGCTGAAATTTTGCAAGATGCAGAGCTCAAACAGGTTCTGCAGGATCTTGTGCAGAATCCCTCCTCTCACCCCAATTTTGTGTCTTCTAAAGGTTGTCTCTGGTACAAAGATAGGTTGGTTTTACCTCAAAAGTCAGTCTGGATTCCTACTCTACTGGCTGACTTCCACTCTTTTCCTTGGGGGGGACATGTGGGAGTTACCAAGACTTATAAGAGGTTATCTGAAGTTTTTTTTGGAATGGCATGAAGCGGGATGTGGCGAAATTTGTCGCCGGTTGTGATGTATGTCAGAAAAATAAGTACCAGACCCTCAGTCCAGTCGAGTTACTTCAACCGCTATCGTGTCCTAGCCAAGTTTGGGAGGATTTGACCATGGATTTTATAGGTGGTTGCCTAAATCACAGCGAGCTGATGCATTTTTCGTAATGGTGGATCGTCTTACTAAGTCCGCTCATTTCATCCCCTTGAGTCACCCCTACACTGCTAAAGATGTTGCTGCTGTGTTTGTTAAGGAAATGGTGCGTTTACATGGTTTCCCTCACTCTATTGTCTCAGATAGAGATAGATCTTTCTCAGCCAGTTCTGGAAGGAGCTGTTCAGGTTGTCTGGTACTAAATTGAAGATGAGCTCAGCCTACCATCCATAGTCCGATGGCCAAACTGAGGTAACTAATCGGACCATTGAGACTTACGGTTACCTACATTGTTTTGTTAATGACCATCCACACCAGTGGGTGAAGTGGATTTCTTGGGCAGAATTTTGGTTTAACACATCCTATAACGTTTCCATTGGTATGTCTCCTTTCAAAGCTTTGTATGGGAGAGACCCCCCATCTGTGGTTAAATACAGCGAGGACAGCACTATAGTGGATGTTGTGGACCAACTATTGCTTGTTCGTGACAGCATTTTGGATGAGTTGAAGCTGAATCTGCATAGAGCGCAGCAGTGGATGAAATTCCAGGCAAATAAGCATCGGAGAGAAATTGAGCTTCAGCCGGGTGATTTAGTTTATTTAAAGGCACGACCCTCTAAACTGAAATCTCTGGCTAAACGGGTGAATGAAAAGTTGAGCCCTCGTTTCTATGGTCCATTTGAAGTTCTGGACAGGATAGGCCAGGTGGCTTATAAGTTGGATCTGCCAACTTATTCTCGCATACACCCGGTGTTTCACGTGTCCCAACTGAAGCGAGCATTGTTTGCCACTACCCCATGCCAACAACTTCCAAGTTTCCTGTCTCCAGAGTGGGAATTGCAAGTGCAATCAGCAGAGGCGTTGGCCATTCGAACTCTTTTGAATGGGGTTACTGAGGTGCTCATTAGCTGGACAAGGACGACGCTGGTAGCTAATGAGAGGTTGGGGAGAAGGAGGACGAGACACAGGTAGAGTAGGAGACCCAACAATACACGGTATAGACAAAGGAAGAGGTAATACCTGAGAAATGGAGGCTGGTGTTATGGAGGATGAGAAATAAAGGGTATCCTCAAAGAATGTAACATCAGTAGACGTGAAGAAGTGATGAGTAGCTGGAGAATAACATTTGTAGCCTTTTTGGACACGAGAGTAACCAAGGAAGATGCATTTGACAGCACGGGCAGACAACTTGTCAAGACCTAGATTGAGATCATGAACAAAACATGTAGAACCAAATACACGTGGGGGAACGGTAAACAGTGGATCCTTTGGGAACAAGAGTAAATATGGTATTTTGTTATTCAGAACAGAATAAGACATTCGATTTATTAAGAAACCAGCAGTAAGAACAGCATCACCCCATAATTTTAAAGGTGCATTAGCATGTAACAGAAGGGTACGTGCAATTTCAATAATATGACGGTGTTTTCTTTCAGCAATACCATTTTGTTGGGGTGTGTGTGGACAAGAAGATTGATGAATCATGCCATGAGAAGCCATAAACTGATTGAAGGATGCAGAAAAATATTCTTTGACATTATCACTTCGTAAAATACGGATTGAATAGTCAAATTGGGTTTGAATCTCATTATAAAAATGCTGAAAAATAGTTAATAGTTCTGAACGGTCTTTCATTAAAAAAATCCAAGTACATCTTGAAAAGTCATCAATAAAAGTAATAAAGTACCTATGCTCTAAGATAGAGTTGACTCCACTAGGACCCCATATGTCAGAATGGACAAGTTCAAAAAGGGTGGATGTCTTACGAGGACTTTTGCCTGGAAAGGAAGCTCGTACATGCTTGCCAAGCTGACATGACTCACATTGTAAAGACTGTAAGTTAGACAGATGAGGGACCATTTTTCTCAGTTTATTGAGACTCGGATGACCAAGACGATAATGAAGGAGATCTGGAGAATCAGTAGTGGTGCAAGTAACCGACGATGGAGGCTGGAAATAGTAAAGGCCATGTGATTTAGATCCTGAGCCAATCGCCTGTCCCGTACTCTGGTCCTGGATGGAAAAAGAGTTATTAGTAAAAGTGATGGAGTAATTATGGTTACGAGTATGTTGACTAACAGAGACTAAGTTAAACGGGAAACCAGGCATAAAAAGGATAGAATTTAAAGATAAGGATGGAAAAGGTGTGGCTTGACCAATGCTAGTAGCCTTTGACTTGGAGCCATCAGCAAGAGTGATATAATGTGATGTTTTAGGCTGCGTTATGGTGGAGAAAAGAGAAGGATTACCAGCTATATGGTCAGAAGCACCAGAATCCAAAAGCCAGGATCTAACAGGTAATGATTGCAACAGATAAATCGTAGAGTTACTAGTATGGGCGACTGCAGCTGAAGATTGGCCTTGTTGGGCTGTTTTGAGCTGAAGATACTCCTTAAATTCAGCATTGGATAAGACATTATGATTATCAGTCTGCTTCTCTGAGGCCTAAGGTTGTAAGTATGTCACGTGTGCTGATTTCTCAGGGAATCCGATATGTGCTGATCTCTCAGGGAATCCGATGAGAGAATAGCATTTGTCTTTAGTGTGGCCCATGCGATTACAATAGGAGCAATGTGGGCGATTACCAGAATCAAGTCTTCCTCGTCCATGACCTCGGCCTCCACAGTTCGTGGTGTTTGAGAAAAAAGCAGATGATTCGGAACCGGTTTCCGATGAGGGAACCCGTAAGAGGCGATCCATAAGGTTTTCTATAGTAGGAACACTAGGATTAGTCAGGATTTGATTCTGGACAGATTCAAGGTTTTTGTGGAGGCCATGAAGGACAAACACCATGCACATGTTATCCAGCTTGCTTTCCATATTATTGCCAGTCAGGAGTAACTTGACCTCATCAATAGTAGACTTGGCTTTGGTCAAATACGTCAGGAAATCATTTTCTATCGTTTGAAGTGTTGCTAATTTGTGTACCACATCATACAAGTGCTGGATATCATTTGAATAAACACTGCGAGCTTTCTTCCAGATGTAGTAGCACGTTTTATAGGTTCGAAAATGAACCAACAACTTCGGATCAATAGATTGCCATAGAAGAGACACCAACTGGTAGTCTACATTCTTCCATTGATCTTGATCTGCTGCATTAATATCTGCAGCCTTTTGGGTCTAGTGATCAGCGAGACCTTGTCCCAAGAACCAAATTTCCACAGTAATTTGTCAGTCGATGTAATTCTTTCCGTTAAGCTTCTCGGAGGTTATAGTTGGACTCCCAGAGAAGACAAAGGAAGGATGATTCTTGCTATGTGATGGGCCAGCAGAACTTGGATTGGATGTTGCAGCGGAGGATTCGAATGTGGAATCCATTGATGAGGGTTACTGTTTGGTAAATAAAATGCAGTGGAAGGTACTGCGTGAATAATGGTGACTCGGGTGACTAAGGTGACTTGCCTCAAAGGCGATAGAGAGGGAATGACAAAGGTGAAGTGATTTAAATACTTTGATTCAAAGGAGACTGTTTTAACAAAGCAAACTCAGAATATCACCTTGAATGGTGGCTGAAAAACAGAGGATAACAAAGAAAAACAGAGGAATTGATCAGTTGGAACAGTAGAGTTGAACAGTAGCTGGAGACAGATGAGGTGACGGTGCGTGGGACCCACACTTGGTGACTGTTCACCACAGACGACAGAGAAGACGCCGGCAAGACAAATGGGACCGGCGGTGAAATCACTGGAGACTGGGAAGACGGCGCATGGCTTTCACGCGCGGACAAGTGCAGAAGTTTGTGACGGTGCGTGGAGGTGCGTGAGGGCCTGAACGGCGAACTGGACGGCGGCGGAATGCTCGTCAGCAGTCTCTGTGGCTGTGACCGGAGCTATGGGTCCAGTGGTGGCCAGAAAGATGGTTGGGTAGCTCTCCCCCCCCTTCGGGCAGTGACTATTTGACGATAAATCAGGCCTACGAATTATGGGCTCTGATACCAACTTGAATGACTGAAGTTGAGACTGATATTCGATTCATAATGCTTGGTTACAGTCTCTGCTCTTATAACCTAGATTACAGACATCATCATTCCTAAGATAACATATACAATAAGGATAATATATATTATGCACTACTTTAGTCAGTGGACTTCTAAAGTAAACTAACACTAAGAATGTACAACTTGAGTAATGGAATAACAGGTTGTGTGAAACGAAGCACTCAGTGCATACAATGAATCTCAACAGTTAGAAAAAAGTATGGAATAAGGAGACTTGTGTTGTAAAATAGAAGATGGCATACAATTAATAAGGTAGCAGGCAGTAATGACAGCATCCCCCCAAAAGCAGATGGGAACATTATGATGGAGTAAAAGGGTGCGAGTTGTCTCAATGAGATGTCTATTCTTTCGTTCAGCAACCCCATTCTGTTGAGGTGTATAAGCACATGAGGACTAATGTATAATTCCTTGAGAAGACATGAATTGAGTGAAGGCCATGGAAAAGTACTCAGGTGCATTATCACTTCGTAGTACTTGAATATTTGTATGAAATTGATTTTTAATTTCAACACAAAAGTTCTCAAAAATGGGTAAGACTTCAGATCAACTTTTCATTAAATATAACCAAGTACAACGAGAATAGTCATCAATGAAGGTTACAAAGTACTGAAATCCAGATAAAGAGACAACATGACTAGGACCCCAAATATCAGAGTGAACTAAAGCAAAAGTGGATGCAGCCCGATTATTGACACACTTAGGAAAAGATACTCTAGAGTGTTTACCTAGCTGACACGACTCACAATTAAGGCTCGTTAAAGAGGAAAGACTAGGAACCATTTTCTGAAGTTTAGAAAGACTTGGATGTCCCAAACGATTGTGGAGAAACTCTGGAGATGAAGTAACAGTGCATGCAACTGATGGTGATGAAAGATAGTACAGACCCTGTGACTCATGTCTTGCGCCAATCACCTGCCCCGTATTGTGATCCTGAATAGAAACAGAATTATGAGAAAATGTGATAGTGCAATTTAAGGTACGTGTCAAACAATTAACAGAAATAAGATTAAATGGACATTTAGGAGCATATAGAACAAAGTTTAAAGGAACAAGAGGTAAGGGTTGTGCACTACTTATTGCAGCAGCAATCTGTTTAGAGCCATTAGCTAAGGTAATAGAAGGTAAAGAGTTGGAATAAGTAATATGAGAAAGTAAGAGAGAATTACCACAGATGTGATCAGAGGCACTAGAGTGAAGAACCCATGGTTCCATAGAAGAATGGGACACACAGGCAAAGGAATTACTAGGATGAGCAATAGATGATGATGAAGATGATTGTTGTGATACTCGATACCTCAAATAATTATCATAATCATTCCCAGTAAGGGTGATAGACTGCTGCACTAGATGGTCTCTTGGTTGTTCAGGCGGGTGGCCCTCATTGTGGGCAAGGTTAGCCCGAGGAGGACGACCGTGCAACTTGAAGCATCTCTCCTTAGTATGCCCCCATCTATGACAATGAGTACATCTAGGACGAGATGTCCTATTACCTTCTCGATGATCACCACCTTGCTCTTCCTTGGGACTACGCTGGGCATTGGCCGAAACCAAGGTTGAGCTGTCTGGTGTAACAGGACTAGCAGATAGAGAGGTAACTCAAAGAAGCCGAGAGAAAACCTCATCCAAAGTAGGGACATTCAGACTGGCAAGGATTTGGTCCTTCACAGATGCAAGATCGGAACTCAATGCAGCCAAGGTACACACCATAAAGAACTTATCTCTCTGAGCAAGATCTTCGGCAACCGTTTTTCCAACGGGTAGAAAAGTATTGAACTCAGCCTTGATGGAAGACATCTGCCTACAAATTTGTTAATAGTAGTACCCTGTTGACGAAGGTTGATCATTCTATCAACAACAGAATACAAACGCTAAATGTCGTTCGTATACAGAGATTTGGCTTGAGTCCATAACTCATAACAAGTGTCAAAGTTGGTGTAAATGCTGGGAAGAGACGAGTCAATAGATTGCCATAACAGGGTACACAGCAAAGCATCAATTTGCTCCCATTTTTCCTTCTCTTCCGCCTTAACATCTTCAATCTTAGTAGTGAGGTGATTCTTTACCCCCTGTCCAGTACACCATTTCTCAACAGCCTTGGACCATGAGATATAGTTAGAGGAGCCCAGTAACTTTTTTGTTGCAATGGCTGGAGTGGATGTAAAGGTAAAGGAGCCACCCAAACTAGAAGAAGATAAATTAGACATGTTTGAATACCCAAATAGGTTGGAATACCCAAATAGATGATTTTCAAGCTGGAATTAGAAGAAAATAATAGCTGAAATGAAGTCATCGCAATAAAATAAGTCAGAACAAGTCAGGTGAAGCTTTCGGTGGCGGCAGCGGTGACAGACTAGATGGTCAGACTCGCGTTGATGAGAGGAGTCCAACGGTGGTGGAGTTGGCGACAGATGAGCATTGTAGCGGCGTAGATCTACCAAAAATCGAAAAACGGTGGCGAAGGTTGGGCGGCAAGTGGCGGCGCGTCGGAGCTCCGATGGCGGCACGGTTTGGACGGTCAGACTCGCCTTGGCGCGGTGAACACGGTGATGCCGGAGGTAAGATGAGACGCGCGTCAGAGAAGGACCACCAGAGATGTCGCCAGAAAGAAAGGGAGGTTCGCCGGAAAAAGATGGTCGCCAGAAAATGAACAGTCTCAGGAACCAGAGGCTTATGATACCATGTAAAATATGGAGAGTAAAATGAATTGTATATTTTCTTACTTAATATTACAAGGGTGTATGTATATATTACAAGAACTAATTGGCCTTAAAGCTAATTGGGCCTAGTATTCTAACAGTATTTATGCAATAATTGAAATATTCCTCTCTCCAAATGAATTTCTTGTTATTATGATGATGGATATGATATTATTTTGTAGAAGAAAGTTAGCTAATTTTGTAGATTGTACGAAGATCACAATGAATTCTCAATCTCAAAGAAAGCTATAAAGCTTGGTAAATAGGGAACCTGCCACATTAAATTATCACTCTTATCTATTAAATGAGAAACCTCTTTATTGAGAGTGGTTTGATCTGAAAACATACTTGCTCTAATATTCTACTACATCTCTCTTTCTCTACTTGACACACAGCTTTCTTTTTTCTCTTATTTGCTTTTCCATAATACTTTTTTTTTGCTCTCTTGAGGCCGTGCGTGCTTCGAGTTCAAGCTTTCTTTCTCTTTATCTCTTTCTGTGACAGAAAGAATTTTGAATCCAAATTTGAATTTTGAATTTTGAATTCGGTTGCAGCACACTCGATTTCAATTCACACCTAAACCCTATTTCTCTCTCTTACCAAGTCCAAGCCAAGATTCAACAACCCCAAGATGTTAAAGTTTGACAACAACGCTCGCGGGATTAGCAAGGCCAAAGCGTTTTACGTAGGTAAGGTCCTCAAGCACAGAGAGAAAGAGTAGTGTCCATTGGTTTTGCAATTTGGTTCTCTCATTTTCTGTGATATTTGGATATGAGATTCCAGCGACAAATTTTTGTGGTTCTACTACTCTGGGTTTTGGTTATTTTTGGTTCTCTGGGTTAGAGGAAAATGAATTTCTGGTTCTAAAGGTTTTTTGACTTGCAAGGGGCTACACAAAGGCATTTTTCTGGTTCTCTTCCTCTTCCCAGTTCTACCAAGTGAGCCATGTGTCCACTGTACTGCGAAGGTGAGCATCTATATTATGCACTTCTGCAAAGTGATTTCTCAGGAAAACAAATTGTCTGAATTTACTGATTTTATGTTCTAAAAGTATCCTCATTTGACGTATATGCTCTAGCTTCGTGGATCATTTTCTTATTAATTTAAATTAATTTAAATGCTTTCTTCTTAAGTCCTCCTGTATAATATAATGCCCTATTCTTCTCCTTTAATTGCAACTTTTGATTCTTTTGTGGGATTAGTACTCTTATCCTATGATTTTGTAACGGATTGCTGTCAATTTGAGAGCATTCATTCATTAGAATGTTTGTTTCTGGGGGAAAAAGGTGGCAAACTTAAAGGAACAAGGAACCTTCTGTGATAGAGCTCATCGATTGAGCATAAAATAGTACTTTGCTATTGAGTTGACTTAAATGTGTGATTTTGGCTAGTAGTTAGTTTGGGACAAATTAAGTAGTTTTGTTTTTGGTGGATTGGACAAATTAAATAGTTTAATAGATCATTAATTACGTATTCAATTATTTTTATTTGATTTATCTGTATTAATTACGCAACAAATTAATTTTTTTTGTCTATTATAACGTCCAGGTTATTATTTGTTTTCTTTAAATATTTGAATAACCATAATTTAAAGTTTAAGAAAATAAGTATTTGTTGAAATATGAAGAATACAAAAATATGCACTAAACTATGTTCTAAGTAATTATTGAACTGAGCATTTCATGTTTTTGTAGTAGTTACCTGTTATTTTAGTTTTTATTTATTATAAATATTTCGGCTACTTAATTAGTTTCGTAAGTTTCTTTTCCCTTTAATTTCTAACTTAAAAAATAAGATCTTTACTAATGCTTTTAATACCTATTCTGTTTTTCGTTATTTAGATGAAATCTTTATTCATTAGAAATAATAAAAATTCATCCTAATATATATTGAAAGTTTCTAGGTGTTGTAATAATGACTAATACTTTTTTTTATCTCATTTAATTTTCAGTGTAATATTAATAAAAGTATAAACAGTTTAAATGAAAGTTTAAAATTTTTGTGTCACATCCCAATCATAGGACTGTGACCGGACTGGGATTAGAAAATCCTAACCTTCGAAACCTAACAAACATACCAGATACAATGCATTAAACTATATGACTACCAAGACTTGGCACGTACCAAGAATATCAAACATCCACTTCATTTTATATGCTTGCAGAAAGTGAGGCAGAGCCTCTCCTAAAATAGGAGAGTTCCCACTATACAATATAGTCCTTAAGAATCCAACGACATACTTCAAAACATAAATCCAATAATGTAGTTCAGCTCCATCAACAATAACTAGATACAAACGTAAAGAAAAAGAAAATTTTGCAAACCATAATGTCTAATACAAGTGCATTCATCCTCTATTGATACAAATGCTTGTATCCATGTTTTCAAGAGAATTCCCTTTAAGCTACTTATCTCATCAAAGAAGTGAGCAAATTCTTCAAGCCGAAGGTACCATTACAGGCTCTGAAAATTAATAAGATGGAACAAAATGAGTTTATAAAGTCAGTAAGTAATAAGAACATCATAAGCCACCACTAATCAAAACAATGTATGTTTATCATTTTTACTAAACATATGAAATAGTCATAAAGAGATTTAAACATAAACACAATTCAGCAAATTATAAATCTTTAAAATAAGTAATCCTATAAAGAAACTGAGGAAGTCGGAAAAGGATGATATAGTTCCTTAAACTTCTTGAGCAAAAAGAAAACTCTAACCTACTAAGCTTGACACTAAGACCTTAATTTATGCTTTTAATTAGTTTCTCAATTTTTTTTTAATTTCAAGTAAACATGCATATTCATGGGAGCCTAAGAGACAACAGTTTTTAATCAAAAACATATAACGCATTAAAGTGCTTCCATACTAACAAGTCTTAATAAAATACTATCTTTAAGCAAGGTATAAGATTTGAATGCCCTGCATATGTACCTGGCTTAGGAAAGTTTGGACAATCCTCCACTTCGCAAGTATCCAAAGCCTGGAATCGAAATTGAGACTGAAAACCTGCACCAATGTCAATGAGGCTGGGTAGTCTTCTGAGTTCCAAGGATGTCAGCTTTGGAAGCACTAACTCGGTCACCTCTGTGTCATGGGCTTTATGTACACTTCCAAAAACATGCTCTAGTTTAGAGCACCCTTCTATATACATTTCATATAATTTTGGAAGATCTCCAGCCATGGACACGGGGAAGACACATTTCAACTTGCCGCATCCTTTGATCTTAAGATAATCCAATTTGGGGAAGCACAGTACATGTTGAGGATGTGAATTTGATGGGTGTAGAAATTGGCGCTCTTTGTCCTCTTCATCTGAAATTATTTCTTCCAACTCCTCACAGTCCAATACACGTAGAGATTCCAACTGTGGAAGGCTCATGATGACAGCGGCGGAAAAGATGGACTTCAATTTTATGCATCCATTCACACGTAGAACCTCAAGACTTTTGAAACTGATTAAGGTGGGGCCCTTCCATAGAAACATGAGATCAGTTAAATATATCAAAGATAATCGCCTTGCTGTAGAGATCACGAACATGTCTGGTTTTTGGAAATCTAAAACTTGATTAGACACCTGTTCATCATATGCCTCTAGCGCCTGCAGTTCCATTGTGAATTTGAAAAAATTACAGTGAAATTGTAATAAAATAATTCTTTATAATCCTGAATAGATTCATCAATAGATTTTCAAAGCAACTTTTGAATAGATTCATCCATACCATTTGAAAAGATTCTGAAACTGGAGCGAATTTGGGGCATTCACCGATTTTGATGTCATCAAGCTTCACTGCGTGTAGCTTCATCCCCTGACAGACATCAACGAGAACTGGCAAATACAAGAGGTGTATCTTCCTCAGGTTTGGGAGCTCAATTTTTTCTATATTGTCTTCAGTTTTATGCCTAAAGACCTCCACTAATTGAGGAGCGTCGCCAATAGCTAAAGACTCTAGTTGTGGAAGCATTGTAGCAATTGTTGAAGAGAAAAGTCTCTTCAACTTGTTGCATCCCACCAGTCTTAACTGTTTCAGATTTTGGAAGCATCCTTCAGCATTGGATATATGCTGAGATTCCTCATTCTCATAAATAATTTCCTCTAGTTCTTCACAATCTTCTATGTATATGGAATTCAAACATGGTAGGCTTTTATGAAGGACGTCCATTGAGAATAAATATTTCACCTTTCCACAGTTACCGACACGCAAACTTTGAAGATGTTGGAGGCCCAAAATAGAAAGTTGTAGAGGCCCAAAAAGAGCAGGAGCATTATCACTCAATGACCTAGCATTCTCCACATCTGTCTCTAGTTCCTGCATAATAGAGAACAAAAGAAATTTAAATACCAAAAAAACGAGTTAGATTAAATAAAACCAATATTTTCACAATAATAGTTTCGTTACTTCAAATAGTTATCTATTATCATTCAAAAGAGTTGCATCATAGAGCAGATGCTCACTGTATTTGCATGTGGCATAGTGGTTGTCCCATTTCGGAACCAAACAAGATATTATTACATCAAGTAGTGAATTTAATAGAATTTACCAATTCTTGTTTCTTCGTAGATGGCCGGCTTGGATAATAGTTTTCCTGGAAAACTTTGAGAAAATACGGGAGGTTCACCAGTCTGAGTTTTTTTAAGATAGGAAACAAATTCTGGATTCGGTTTAGAGAAGATGAACAATCTGGAACTGGAAGTATTTCCTGTCCTGTATTAGTACCACCCTCTCCATTTCTTATTATATGTTCCAAGAACTCACATTCCCCTAAACTTATTTCTTCTAGCTTCAGTAGAGTTTGTGCAACAGACATTGGGAAGAGTGATTTCAACTTTGGACATTCTACTATTCTCAAATACTTAAGATTGCACAAATTGTTTTCCCGAGCACTGCGACACAGGTCTTTCAAATTAGACATGCTCTGCAATGATAGCTTGACTAACATAGGGAACAAATCATCCACTTGGAAGAAATGAGCATGAGTAGGAGTTATATTGATGAGGCATTCTATCTCATCACACATTTCAAGATTGAGCTCAGTCAACTGCTTCATGCCTCCTACAGCTTGAACCATTTCTGGGATGATACTTCTACAACCTCTTTTAAGTCCTCGCAAACAAACCATGGCTGCTCTCTGTAGAAGATCCTTCATAACTTTACTTGATGTGGAGATATTGAACTCTGCCAAGCACATAACTCTCTTAGGTAACTCCTCAGAGTGAACATCAAGATATTGGAACTTCCCAGCACTTATTATATAGCTCCCCAATTTAATAAAATTAACATTCTCCTCAAAGCATTTATATGATTCTACACTAGAATCACCATAAACATATAACTCTTCCAGTTGCAAACACCTTCCGACTACATCATCACAACACACTTCAATTTTACAATTTGACAAATCAAGCAACTTCAATTTATTCAGTTTTTCAATTCCATTCGGCAATTCCTTGAATTCACTACATTGCAAGTCGAGAATCTCAAGTCTCCTTAGGCTTACAACAAAAGAGATGTCTTTTAAGTTCAACCTTACCAACCGTAGAGTTTGAAGATTAGTTAACCACTGGGTTGATTGTGGCAATGATACAGATAATTTCTCCCGAGAGTAATTTTTACCGATTACTGCCATAACCTTGAGCTCTTTCACTCCTTCAAATGATGCATCTGACAAGTCCAATTGTTTTCTTGTATTCAATAATAGAATCTCAAGATTTGGAGGATTCAATTGACAAGGAAACCGATCTATTTTCATGTCCCATGAAGATATTGCATAATAATCTTGAACAGCTTCATCCTCTACTAATTCATCCAGTTCTTTTCCTTGATTTACCATAACGGTTCCTTTCTCTCTGGATGCTATCCATAATGCTGCGTCACGAACCATGTCATGCATTTTCAAACTGTCCTTATAGTTCTCAGAATAAGTCAACAAACAAGATTCTATCAGATTTCTTATAGCTACTTTCACTTTTTTCCTTGCTATTTCGAATGAGTCCCTTTGCTCGCATAATCCCAATCCTATTCCATATCTGATCAAATCTTCAATTTCAATCTCATGATCTTCTGGAAACATACTGCACATCAACAAGATTGACTTGGCTGTTTCATTCTTCAAATAATCATAGCTTAATTTAAGACAAGTGAAAGCATCTCTCACTCCTGGATCCACATCTAGTGGTTTTGAATGCATCAGATTGTCCAATGCAATATCCCACTCCTCATCGTCAAGTTTTTCCTTCAAAGAGGTTCCCACAGCAACAATTGCAATGGGCAATCCTTTACATTCCCTAACAATTCCCCGTGCCACTTTATTCATTGAGTTAGGGAAGGATGCATCATTTCTGCTTGCATACTTTTTAAACAAACTCCAGGATTCATCTTCAGATAAAAGATCTAGTGGAATCCTTGTTTTACAATTCATCAACCTACACACTTGTTGCTCACGTGTGGTCAAAAGGACCTTGCAACCCTTATTGTCACCCTCAGCAGGAATGCCTATCTTTTCAAAATCAAGCTTTGCCCAAACATCGTCCAAAATTATTAAAATCCGTTCCCCACTTTTCAATCTCATTGATAGTCGTCCTGCTCTTCCATGTTCAGAATCTTCTTCAAATTTCAAACCCAAGATATCAGCAATTTCGCCTTGAATCTTCCTTACATCTGGGTTCTGGGAAACTGTTGTAATTAAAACACGATCAAAAATCTTCTGTTCCTTTGCTTTCTTGCCCACTTCTTTGGCTAAGGATGTTTTTCCCGAACCACCCATCCCATACAATCCAATCATATAGCAACTGTCATCTCGAAGAGCCTCCAAAAGTTTACCCTCAGCCTCCTTCGTAGACTTGAAGTACATAAAATTTCCAGAAGAGAAATACTCTACATCTGGAGGTGGGACAGGGTGTGAAAATGGTTCAAATTTACTGTTTATGCTCAGCTGTAGCATTATCTCTGTTTTCTTTGCCAATTGTTTGCATAGACGATATCTCTTCCAAGTAGGACACCACCCTCGAAAGCAGCCGTTGTTTGCCTTCAGTTCCTGTTGCAGATTCTCCACTTCTGCTATGATTTCTTTCACTTTGTTCTTCCACCTCTTAACAGCATCATCAATTTCTTCTGTTCTCTTAAGTGCTTCCTCAACATCTTTCTGCACTCTCCCTTGTGTTAATATCAACTCCTCCTTTTTGGTCTCAAGATTTCTTGTTATTTTGGCAACACAAAACAAATATCGTCCATCACATAATGCTGGATCCACTAAATATTCACTGAGTTTGGCTGCAACAGATATTCCGACCTCTGCCATTTAAACTACAGGCAACCTGACCACAAATACAATTGTATCGATTAATATATAATACAAATAGAATGATTTAGTTGGATGACGTAGAATGTATATTAATTAAAAGCATGTTGCCTTCTAATTCTTCTTGCATGGAATGAAATTAAAAACGATTTAAATTAATTCTGTGAATTTTGTGTCTACACACAATTCGGCATTACAAGAATGTTTTCGTTTCTTCTTATTCCATTTATCTTTTCTTTTTTGCACCTTTAAATTTGGAGTGTACACGTAGTCAGATTGATCCCTAAATATTATGCAATTTTTTTAATACAACAAGTACTTGAACTGATTTAAATAAACTTTAAGCTAGTTAAATGTGAAAGTGTGTTAAAGACACTATTTCGATCTTGTATTTAATTTGATAAAGGAAAGGAACCTTTCAAGAAATACTTAATCAATAATGGAGATCTCATTTTAAGAATCAAACACTCACCAGAAGGTCTTGAAGCAATCCAAGGAGAAATATTTGAATCACAAGCCAGTCAAAGAACTCAATCTGCAAATTGAAGATTGAAGAGGACTTTTGAGTCAACTTACAAAAAACGTCAGTTAGGTGGTGAGTTATTTCACAATACAACATTTTAGCTATATCTGACCAGAGTTCGTCAACTGACTTCGCCATATCTGTATAAGGGCCTAGGACTCCTCATTGGCTTCCAGATAGAAGAATTGCAAATAAAAGGAAATATCTCATCATTCTTGTGCGGTAGCATTTATTTTTTTCATTTCTGAGTTAGTTAAGCTGATATTTTCATACTCACTAGTGTGCGAAATAGTTGTTAGCATCTGTATAGATTGCTAATCTATCTAAATTTGTTTAGGCCGTAACCTAGAGTTTATAGGTTGTAGAAGAATTTCTCACAAGTTTTTGTAACTTCAGACATGCTTTGTAACGGTAGAGAAATCAGGGGAGAGGATATGGAAGGGATGAAATTTGTTTTTAAGGGTATTTTGAACATTTTATCTTTTAAGTTAAAAAAAAAAAAGAAGAAACTGAATATTAGTGTTGGTGGCACAACAGAAGAGATCTCCTCTGTTTGTACGTGTGAGAGAGCGAGAGAGAGAGAGAACGACAGAGAAACAGAGAGAGGCAGAGAGAGAGAAACGTAGAGAGAGCTCTAGATCATTAAATCTGCTAGCACCCACTTGATTTTAGAGCATAAGGTGAGTTATTAATCTTTGAGTTTTTGCTCTTTTTATATCTGAGTCATGAGAACTCTAAAATATAGTGAGTAGCTATATTTTGTGGAAATGATGATAATTTCTAATGGGTGGTTAGAGAATTGAGTTAGATTGGAGTAAAAATTTTATATTTCTTGAAAGAACTTAGAAATCTTAGAGTCTTTGCTTAAGTTATATTAGGAAAACGGTTATCTAGATTTATTAAAGTATTTTTATTTGTGAGCAAATTCACAGGATACTACTCTACTTGCCTCCACAAGAGCTGTTGGAGATAGTTGAGACTAGTTCTTCATTTCTGTGAGTGGATAATTTACTTAGTGACAGTTTTATAATTTTATTTGGGGAAACAAATCTTCCTGGAATATTTAAATTTTATTCAAATGAAGTTTTATTATAAGGGATGATTAAATTATATTTATTTCCACATTGTGTTTGGAAATATTAAATGTTATGAAAGTTATATTTTAGCTATAGTTTTATTGATTTTATGAGCTATTTGAGTTGTGATTTATAATTATTAAAGTGAAAGTTTAGCTGGATATTTAGAAATGATTTCAGATTTTGTATTTTTATATTTTCAATATCCATTATGGGTTACGTGTTAGAACACCATTTGCCGTTAGCGAAGAGATATAACGGCCTATGTGCACATAGTATATACAGAGACATAGACAGATCTGGCAAGGCCAGTTGTTTCAGTTTGGCTATTGGGTAAAAGAACCCTTAGCCCTTTTCGTGGTTGTAAGGTGAGCGGACCTTAGCTACAAGATTTGTGCCGGGTGAGGCATAGCCCCTGGCTTAAGATGAGCATAAGAATTGGTATGTTGGGTAGAGTTAACTCCTCATTATAGTTCTTTCAGTGGTACCCATATGGATGACGTTATTGATGATTAGAATTTCAAAGAAAAAGAAATTTATGTTTATGCATAGTTTTGAGAAAATATAGTAATTGACATAATAGCTTTGTTTATAAATTTTATTTTCATCAGTTAGTTTGTTCAGAGATTGTTAGAAAGTTTAAATACTCGTGCTATTATTTGTTTCCCTTCCAGTTCACTTAGTTTATTACTCCCTCACTGAGTCTGTGTGACTCACTCCATTTCATTCTTTTCTAATTCAGATTCGCAGATAGCTGAGTAGCTGGTTCCTGGAATTTGCTGTTCCCCAGGCTTATAGTCTTTTGGTATATCTCTATTAGTGTTGGTGATCAATGTTGTATTTTGACTCCAGTATTTTGCAGCTATAGGAAATAGTATTGTAAATTCTTTTAAGTTGTATATATGTATATGTATAGATGGTGCATGAGAAAGAATCATGCTTGTTGAAACTCTGAGATTTTTCTGTTTTTCAGGTTGAGTTTACATTTTGGTTAGTTCAGTTTTTAGAGGAAACTCTGCCAAATTTTCGGTAGCTTTTTTCTAATTTTTTTTAAACAGTTTTTCAACATTCTTAATTAGGCTTGCCAGGCTAAACAAGTGTTGAGTTGACTTAGTCTGTGCGCCGGTCATGGTCTAAGATCGGGTCATGACATGCTTCCTTGTTAAGCTGCTAAAAACTAGTTATGAGAGGCTAAGTTTTAAAGAATACTCATTGTATTTCAGTTTTGGACACAAATTAAGAACACTCTTTTCAGTGGATGAAACCCCAGAGGATGTGATAAAACTTCTGTGTCTTGATCTTGTCCTTCCCGAAATTAATCGCTTATTCATTGCTCTGCATGTTAATTGTGTTTGAGCTGATTAACTGAGTGCTCTATTTTTCAAATTTTTATTGTGCCTTATTTTTCCAACTTAACTTCTGTTTCAGTGAACTAACTTATTGTTGGTGCTTGATTCAAATTTTTAAGTCACATAATTCACTCTGCCCCTCTCGTGTGTTGTTCTTTTCAACTTAAACCAGCTGAGGTTAACACAATATGTCAGTACGTATGCATGTAAAAGTTTGGGCAAATTATTCATAACCTCTATGGTTTGGGGACAAATATCAGGTGGGTTTGGTGATACTTTTTTAAACAAATTACACAAGAGGAGCTACCCATGAGAGTGTTTCAATTTTAACTTGGAGAGACTGTTGTAAAAGTAAGAAACTCTTTTTAGCAGACAAAGCTCTTTTAAGTGGACCCATGAGAGTGTTTGATCTGATTAACTGTGTGCTTAATTTTTAATATTTTTATTGTTCCATGCTTTTCAGTCAACGTAACTTCATATTTTAGCTAGTTGAACACGGAGGTGTGTGAACTGAGACACCTAAAGATGCTGCTGCTGAAGACTGATCCTCATTTTAAATTTGATCAAGAAAAGCAACCTTTCAAGAAATGTTATTTTCTTTTGGTACATAGAAATACTTTTTCGTTAATCAATAATGAAGATGCCATTTGAAGAATCAAACACTCAACGAAAGATCTTGAAGCAATCCAAGGAGAAATATTTGAACCTCAAACTACTCAAAGAACTCAAGCTGCAACTTAAAGATTGAAGAGGACTTTTGAGTCATATTATTTCACAATACCAATATTTAAGCTAACGCATGCCCAAAGTTTGTCAACTTACTGCGCCATGTCATTATATTTCCATATTGATAAAAGACATCCTACTGACCATGTTTTTTATAAGGATACTCTGTACCACATTCCAAAGGTTATATTCTATCCATACCATACCTTTGTATAAGGGCCTAGGGCTCATCATTGTCTGCTTAGGCTGTAATCCAGTGTTTATAGGTTGTAGAAGTATTTCTCACAATTTTTGTAACTTGATACGAGCTTCCTATTTTAGCTACTAAAAACTAACGTTTCTCAAAATTGTCGGCGCCTGATTGTGTGTGATTAACATTATCTTTTTGTATTCCATGTTTTCCTAAGTTAAATCTACCCAGAGATTTTTAGGAAACAATATTGAACCGAAAGGTTCATTTATTATAACAGACCAAGTTTTTAAGCCACATAATTCACTCTCCCCTTCTCATGTGTTGTTCATTTCCGCATAAACCACCCGAGTTTCACTCCATATATCAGTATGCAACTGTGCTTGTAAAAGTTTGGGCAAAGTAAGCATTACCTTTCTTCGGTATGGAGACAAATCTCAAGGGGGTTGGGCGATGCCAAATTTTCGGTAAATTATGTGTTATTTATCCTATTGACACATAGTGACACAAAGGGGATGAACACAAGAAAAATTGTAATTTTTATCCTTTAATATAATAAAGGGATTTTATTCATGTTTGTAAATCTAGCTCTTCCAACTTCCTATCATATTTGAGCGCAGAAATTTTAAGATAAATACTCAATCAGCTTGACAAAAACTAGTCAATCTCTGTCAGCTTTCTAACGTGTTAAATAGCCAAAATAAATAAAAGAAGCTTTGGAGGCTTGGAGCAGACATTAATCTATGTTTGGTGTCCAATGAGTGAAAATGAAAGAAAGAGATATTTATTCCCTTGTTTAGTATAGGTTGAAAAAGAAAAAAATCATCTTCATTTCTTTTTTGTGGCCTTATATTATTCATTTTTTTTCTTTTTAGAAAGATTAAAAGAGAAAGGGAACTAAATTTTTACTTTATTAATTTTATTTACTTTATTAAATAAAATATAATAAAATAATTTGACTTTATTTAAATATATATATATATTTAATAAAATTAAACAAAGAAAAAGAATCATTTATTTTTTTTTATTAGATGATACCGAACAATGATAACTCGTGCATTTTTTTCGTTTATTTTTTTTTCTTATCTTATTATTATATTCGCTTTTTTTTTTCTTTCCTCTGATACCAAACAAAGATTAATTTGCATCGCAACAATAAAGTGGTTAAATATGCAACAGAAATACATAAATAAAAGGCCACAACCTCGTACCTATAAATTGGTCTTCCACCTCACTTGGTGATTATTGTGGTTGCAGATGGAGCAAGCTCTACCTCCGTTGGTTGAGAGTCACTTCTTCTCCGGGGCACTTTGAGAACAGAGGAAGTTCAATTCTGGTTTGGAATCATAGTTCTTCTTTTGAGTGAAATAAATTATTTCTTGACGCGTTTTAGGATATGGCATATGTGGACGAGGTGGACTAACTTGGCAGAGACTCCATCATCTATTATTTATTTTTTTATGGCTATTGCATTATCTTACATAATATAAAATAAAAAAATAAGAAATTTAAACAAAAATTATCAATTACACAATTTTATCACGGTTTTTAATTAACAAGATTTTTACATAAAATTAGGATTTTTTTATAATTGTAAGTTGTGAATTTAAATTAGTTTAAATTTGAATTATATTTGTAATAATTTTTATATTTTTTTATGAATTTTTTCATTAAATATTGTATATTTATTAAATTTTATATAATTCAATTAGTAACTCACTTATTGAATCAATGACTTAATGACTCAATACTTCTTTTGACTCAATTACCGATCCAAGTTATATAACATTAGTTTTAGGAACAATACTTAAATAAAGTTCATTACGTGATTGTGGTGTTGTTTACTAATTTAATATATTATTTTTTACATATCAATATTAAAAATGAAAATAATATGACATTAAAATTAAAAAATAAACACATTATATTTTGATTAAAAGAAATACTACATCACTTATAAAATTTTATTTAAATTTTATCCTAATTTTATTACACTTTCCAAACACTCACTCCTCTAACAAGAAATAACCAATCTGAATTCATTACTACAGCACTTTAAAAAAAGTAGAAGTGTCATTACAAAAAAAATAGAAATGCAAGTATGTTTTTTTATGTGAATAGAGATATTTAAAATAAATTATTAAATATTTATTAATTATTTAATGAACTCCAAAATATTTATTATAAAATTAGTTGCTAATAAATATTTCATAAATATATATATATAGAGAGAGAGAGAGAGAGAGATAAGAGAGAGAGGGGATACAATAGCAACTGCCTTATTTTCTTAAAAGCGTTATCTTGTATTATACTTTTCTGCAGACACCCACCCATTCAACAACCAATTCATCTTTAAAGTAGAAATATTATCAAGTAAGAAATACTAAATCCACGTAATATTCTTCTTAATATCTCTCTTAATACCTAATAAAAAATAGTAATATGTAATATTTTAATGATTCAAAAACTATTTAAAGATTTCTTAATATTTCTTAATTATTTGATTTGATAATAAATGTTTATAGTTTATTAAATTTAAATAATTAATAAAAATTTAACAATTAATCAAAGTATCAGTATCCTTAAAAAATGAGTACTAAAATGATTCCAACATTATTTCATTATTAGTGTATATTTTGATTAACTTATTTTGCCTTTAGAAAAGCTTATAATCAAATATTAGCCTACAAATTATGAGGCATGAAAATAGTGAATTGAAAATTTGATTTTCAAGAAAATATTTTTGACAAATTAAATGATTCTTCAAAATAGATTTCACATTGGAAAAAAATTATTTAGCCAAGTAAGTGATTTTTACAAAAGTGTTTTTGTATAATTGATAATCAAATTTCATATAACATTATCACAAAGTATAGGCTATGTACAGTTATTTACACTTCTTTTGTTATTTAATTTGTCGTTGAAAAATTTTTATTTATGGGAATTAAAAACTGTCAATACTTCTAGTAAAATCTAATATAAATGTCTCAAAAATATTAAGAAGAGTTTAGTTGATCATAACCCTAATTATTTCTTAATTTTTCTATCATCAGCCAGTTTCAAAGTTTTTAATTATTATGTCACAACGAAGATATTTAAAATGAATAAGAGCTTATGTGAATGACATAATAAAATTAAGGTGATAAGGTAATTTAACGGATATAATATGATTTTTATTAGGAATTATTTAAGATCATGCCAAATGCAAGAAAATGACATTAAGAAAAAATGCAACAAATTAATAATGGAGTAATATTTTTTTATTAAAGATTATTTATAACCATGTTACTGCTTTCAACAAAACTGTAAAAATTTTCCTCACCTCAAGAAATCAAAATGTTGCCACCGTCGTAGGTAATTTTAATATCTCATCGTTGGAATCTTATACCATGATTAATTAAAAAATTATTATTGGCATTTTCTTTGATTTATTTTAAAGTTGAATGAAAGCAACAAGGATCAAACTCCTTACCACTTGGTCATAGAGACTTTGATACCATGTCAAGAACTCTCCCAATAGCTTAAGTTGTTAAGTGAAGGCTCAAGATTGGTTTTATATAACTAACAATCTCATCATTCCATATTCTTATCAAATGACAATAAACTCAAGTATAGAATATCCAACCCCAAATAGATATCTCAAAACCAGAATTAATATTCAAAAGATTCAAGGAACCCAAACCTTAAAACATTTAATCACATGCTAAAAATCAATTACAGAACATCAAACTAAAATAGAGAAAACCCAAAAGGACCTCTCAAACCAAATAACAGAGAAAACTCATAAGACTCACTCTCCTGCTCATTCTCTCCAAAAAATCCAAAGAAAACCCTAAAAACCAAAATTCCCTCCAAAGAAAATCCCCTTCTTTTCCTTGCATAATGCTAATTTTATGGAGGGGAGCCTATGCAAATGCCAAAATTTTCTTCCATCAATGCATATCCTTCTAGGGGAAGCTTAATTGAGCCCTTGGAGAGCAATTCCTTCCTCGCATGACCTCGAGCGACAACGTGAGCTAGCACAAAGGAGAAAAGCCATAAAAAATCCTTAGAAATTCTAATATAATTTCATTGGAGACCGTCAAACTTAATTTAAATTTTATGAAATTTTATTTTAAATTTAATCCAACGACATATATAATTATGATGTGCCATGTATTATATTTTTAGTGAAGCGATATAGTACTCTTAGAGCACCTATGAACCTCTCCAAAGTACTTGCCCACACGTGTGGTATTGTTAGTCATCCAATTGATCTTGTTGTGAGTGGAAAGGATTTAGGGCTCGTTTGAATAAGCTTAAGACAAAAGATTTTTTTTATAATAAAAAATTAGTAGAGCTTTTTTTTTCAAAATAAAAGTTATTTTGTATTTGGATATAATGTTTGCAAAGTTCTTTTAAGTAATAAAAAGACTTTTAAGTTTGTTTGAATAAAAAAAAATAACTTTTTTATAACAAAATTACTGAAAAGGACATCTTGAGATTGTATGTAATGACTTTACATGATGAATTTATTAGATGTAATTTTCAATACAGACAAATGATATTTTTTTTCAGAAAATTATATTAAAAAACAATTCTCTTTCTCATTTTTTTAGAAGTTAATGATCATTAGCTTCTAAAAAAATGGTAACTGGACTTCTTTTTTAGTTTCTATTTTTTTTCATAAAAAAAAATTTACATCCAAACACACTTAAAAATAAGGATGGCAATTTAAAACCCGTCCCGCAGCAGAGGCGAAGCAGGGAGGTTTAAACTATGTTGCGGGGTGGGGCGAGTTTGGGTTTAAGGTCTACCAACCTATACCCTACCAGCACCTCCTATTCTTCCACAAAGAGTGTGTTTCATACTTGATATAGCTTGAGATTTTTTATGCAATGAGTAATTTTTTTAATAATTTATATTATATTGTGTATTAAAGAGTATATGCAAGTAAAGTTCAGGTTCTATTATTTCTTTGCGGGTAGGGTGCGGGTTTTCACCTACAAAACTCACGAGGTGGGTAGGGGCCGGTTGAAGGTTCCTTTAAAGAAGTATGGGGTGGGTTCAGAGTGGGCAAAAACCCGCCCCTACCTGCGCCATTGCTAAGCCTTCTTAAAAACTTATATAAGTACTTTAAAAAAATTACATCTTTTATATATATATATATAAAAGACAATCCAAATGCACTCTTGTTGTGAGTAGAAAGACAATCCAAATGCACTCTTCTTTTATATATATATTACTTTTAGGGTGTGTGAGGTGAATGCAGAGTTATGTGGCAAGTGTGTCCGTGTGTGAAGAGGATGGGGGCAGGTGGTGTTGGTAGGGAGTGGAGTGGTTGTGTGCATTGTGTGAGGAGGGTGCTCCCTCTCTGTTGCGGTTTTGGGGGGATTGTTGAGAGCTGAAGCGGCCTTCAGTCATGGGGGCATGTGTCATGGGTAGGGTTTAGGTACTGGGTTGTGAGTCATTTGATTTGGACTTAGGCTATGTAGATATGGGTAGAGGTGTCAAATTAAGGCAGTTCGCATAAGGTCAAGCTAATTTCGGTCTGGGATGGGCCAACTCACAACATGTGCAAGCTAGAAAATAGCTAACCCAACTCGGTCTCATGCGGAGTACGGGTTGGGTTGGATTGGGCTGGCCCTTGGGCGAAGTCCTTTACCTTTTTTTTTCTTTCTTTACTTTTTTTTTGTAGCTATAATAATAAACTATTAATGAATAAAATTTCTAAATCAATCCAAGCCCACAAAAATCATGTACGAAAAATGGATACAAGTATAACAAATTATATTGAGTGTCATCAACATAAGCAATGAAGTTTTACTACATTGTTTTTGGCATAAATGATGTGGTAAATCAGAACGCAAGTATACGTTATTGCAAATCAAGTAATATAATAGTAAGAAAGTGTCGAACCCACATGGATTAATTCTAAATTTAACTATCTACTAAAAGTTTACAAAACTCAATCTTATTTAAACAACTTAATAAGAGGAAGTGTTATGAAAGATTAAAAATTAAAGTAAACAAGAAGAAGAATTTAATGATCAAATTAACCAAGCCTAGGATTGCAATTATCCCTCACACTTTACTTGATTCTCTTACTTCTATCTAAGATTCATTAATTATCTGAATTGTTAACTAGAAATCCTTAACTTATCTATAAGCCTCTTTCGATGGTCAAATAGAAATATCCTTAATTAATGATAAACTATATGTCTATGTCTATCAAATAATCAAGAATTCATTAAGTTCCAATTTCATTAATGGTTACATATGTCATATAGGTATATGTCTATCCTATACAAACTTAAGGCTTTCGCACAAAGATCATATGTTATCTTACCTAGATCTAAAACCAAAATCCCTTTGTCAAGTTGCTTAAGGTTTATCAATTCAATTTAATTAATGGCCAATTAATTAAAAGCATTAGGAACAAGTAAGATAAACAATTCAAGATAATCAATCTACTCTTGGATATGATAAACGAATCAAATTACGTGTGAGTTCAAATTGCAATCCTAGTATAGAAATTTAGCTACTCATTATATTAAAGGAAATAAAAGAACAAGTGAAAAGCATGATAAAAATGAAAGCGGTTGTTGATATTAACAAGAATACAACGGGCTAAAGTTTCGGGATTTACTTTAAACAAATTGGAAGATCTAACCTGAAAATCAAAGTATAAATCTCACAATTTATGAAAGTTTCACCCCTAACTCTAGGAAGAAACTTAACTAAACATCAAGATGAAGAAACTTGAATAAGATGAAGAATATATTATACAAACTACAAGAGCTTTGAGATTTACTTTAGACAAATTGGAAGAATTAACCTTGAAATCAAAGTATAAATTTCACAATTTATGAAGGTTTCACCCCTAACTCAAACTACAATGAGAGAACTCAGAAAATGAAATGCCCTTAAGTGTGACAAATGTCTTCTTTTTAGTAGGCAAATGCTAGAACTATTCAATTACAACTTTGTCAAATCTCGTTGCATATGGGTTGAAATTTTAGCTCCGAAGAATACCAAATTCATCATTGCTTGCATTATAATTTGGAAATCTTCTCTTCATGAAAGTTGTAGCACATGCAGTCGTGAAGAACATATCAAAAATTCAACCAGATCTAACGATTGGATCTTGAGATATGACTATTTTGCTGAAACTACTTAGATTATATCAATAATTATGGCCACCAACTTGTTGCCTAATTTTGACCAACTTCCGGTACTAATCTGGAAATCTTCATTTCTATGAAAGTCATAGCGAATGATGTCATGAATGACATATCAAAATTTCAGCAACATCTCACTGTTAGATCTTGAGAAATCACCAAATAACCGAGTATAGGTTTGAGCATGAATTTTCTGATTTGTCCTGAATTTGATGTAACCCAAAATTCACTGAGTTTATGTCTTCATTTCTCTTCTGTTTGAGCTATACTGATATCAACATTCAAGTTCATGACATTTTGGTTCAACAACTGCTTTGAATAGTCCTTCAGGTGTTCTGCTCAATTTGTAACAACATAACCAATATATGAGGAATTATGCAATTTTCACTTCATATATGTAATAATTTCATAAGAATAGACCAATGAGAGGTGCTAATTTATGCATATAAAATATGTTTATCTATAAATGATTTAGGATATATCCATAAAGTATCTCTTGAACCCTAAATTTATCAATTCAAGGAACAAGAATAAGTGAGCATCATATATAATGAAAAAAGAAAGAGTGAGATGTACTCACTAAATTTGATTATTCTTTTCTTTTTGTTTTTATTCAAAGAAAACTAGTCAAACAAAAACATGAATAAATAATAACAAAATTAAATACATAATACAAGAAGAAATTTTCAAATTGTCGAGCTAGCGGGCCGACCTAACCAATAATTGGTTTTGGGTGAGATTTCCTTAGCTCACATTTTTTTGTCGATAGGTAGGCATTTGGGCCATTTGATGAGTCTTGTGCCCTAGGTGGGGTTGTGTCACTTAAATAGGTTATAGGATTATAATTTGTTTTCTCTTTTCTCTATTTAAGAATTTTCTTTTGTATTTTTCAATTTTCAATTTATTTTTTTAAAAAAAATTATTATTTTTAACCTGAACAAAATATGGTGCTCACACCTTTATATGTTATACATATTACTATTGTAGATACACCCTTTCACTCGAAGTTCATTTTTTCGTTGTTTTATAATTGTAGTATTGTTCTTTTCGTTATAATCAATGATTTGTTATTCTTCTTATTGATACAAAATTTTGATATTGTTAATGTTATTTTAGTAGGTTTGATTTCTCCTTAAATGGGTTGTGTTATGACTCAATTGTAAGGTATGATACTTGTCGCAACCGTCCCGAAGGGCGTTCACAACGTAAGGAGGCAACTAAATTTAAAAATTATTGGGAGTCGCCACCAACCGGTTCTTCCATTAAAAATGAAATGGTGCGATTGGACACCTTAAAAAAATGGTCTGCGTTTAAGAGTTTAGGTTCGGGGGTTGATTACGGGTAGGGAAGGTGTTAGCACCCTACACCGTCTATTCTAAGAATGGTTACCTATTTAATCTATTGTTATCTTGTCAAATTAATTAAATTGGTCTTTTATTATCTAAAAAAATGTTATTTATTTTATTTTGACATGTCCCATTTTGTCGGCATATTATCAAAATGATAAATGACTAAGACAGAGAATGGGTGGCTAAATAACCATTATTGTATGAAACAAATGTAAGCCCATAACACATTACGTGAAGGTGGTAAATTAAAAAATCATATTTTTAAGAAAATATTTCTAAATAAAATATGAGATTTTTAAATGATTTTTATAAAAGGAAATTTTTAGAAAAAATGATTTGTGAAATGATTTTAAAAAAAATGAAATTTTTTTGAATGTGTGATTAAATGAAATTTTAATTTACCACCACCACAAAGTTAAGGCTATATTAATTTGTTCACATTTGTTTTTTATTTTAAAATATTTTATTTAATTAATTGTGAAAATTAGACCCCGCCCTAATATTAATAGCCTCAAGAATATTGGGAAGAGTTTAGTTGATCGTCTCTTCGATCCTCTCCCAAATTTTCCATCGTCGGCAAAGTTTAAGGGTTAATTTGATATTTGACTGAAGTGACAAACATGTAATCATAAGAAGAGATTAATGTATGAAGAGAGATATTTATATTGGAGATCGCCTAAAGCCTTGCCAGCACTTCTGGCAAAACTAAAGAGAAACTCCTCACCTCAGGAAAGTCAAAATGTCACCGTCACTTCGGCTAGTTTTGATTATTCCATCGTCGGAAATCTTAATTCATTATTATTAATAATTTTAAAAAAAGCATGAACAAATATCAATATGCTAGTGGAAGCAAGGATTTATGATAGCTTGTTTCTGTTAGTAGAGGAAGAGGGCTCATGGTGGCTGTCTTGGAATTTCAACCATGAATACAAAAGATCTCCAATATTTTATGCAAGAAGCAAAGAATAGATAAAGATTAAGGACATACCTTGAGTCGAATTCCCAGATGGAAGGGCAATGGGGAGAGGTTCCTTCTATCTTCTCATTCTTTCTCTCTTTCTTTGTGTGTATTATCTCACTTTGGGTGTTGTAACTCTCCCTCTCTCTGTACTTTTCTCTCTTTTTCTTTTCTGTGTTACGGCTCCTCTCCTCCCTTTTTTTTCTTTTTTTAGGGTTTTCTACTCTTAGCTATTTATAATCTAAGCAAACGAACACCCGAATCCCCAATCAATTCAAAAACTAAATCTTTTCCAATCAGTTAGGATTAATCTCCATAATTTACGTACAATCATAGTCAATCTCTCCATAAATATTCAATCAGAATCAATTATGATCAATTTGTACAATCAGAATCAATCTATCATTTATATTCCAAATCACCATTAATGAGGGATTAATTATGATATTTGAATTCAAAATTACTTTCTTTTTATATATTATTTCTTATTAAATTTTAGGGAAATGGGCTTAGGGCTCAACAATGTCTGTCAAATAATAAAAATCTCTATGGGCTAATAATTTTTTTATTAAAAAAAAAAAGGCCCGGACAAAATTGGGTGTCGACAATACTTAAGTTCTACGTTACAAGTATAAGATTCTAATGGTAAGATTTATATGATTTAGGCTTTCCAACCTTAACGGCTAAATTTTAAAGTGTAGTTATCTCAAAGTTCATATCAAGTTGCTTTCGATTTTCTTCAATAGCATATAAGGATTTTGGCTGATTTTGGTATTGTTGATTTGGCTACATATTTTGTTTTCTATTTCAACTGTCCTGCTTAACACCTATTTGTCAAGTTTGATTTTCTTGGATTTTAACTAGATCAAGTAGCAAATCTTAAGATAAATTTTTGGAATGTCAAATAATATAATCAATTTATGTATAAAATTGAAATATTACACATATTTAAAATAAATTATATTATTTTTCTCTTTATCACTAACTTTGCTCTTAAAGAAACACATTTATTTTATATTTGAACTTCAGTATTTATAAAATAAGCATACAACTTCTAATAACTTAAGATGTATTTATATGATATATACTCAATTATTAAAAAATCAAAAATAATTTGCCAATATCCACATCAATATGATAAAGAAAAAGTTAGCTTAAAAAAGTATATCTAATAAAAAAAAGCACTCATTACTCTACTAGCGAAGGACATTTTGAGATTGTATGTAATGACTTTACATAACCAATTTATTGGATGTAACTTTTAATATAGACAAATGATATTTTTGTCACAATATTATATTAAAAAACATTTCTTCTTCTTACTTTTTTAGAAGTTGATGATCATTAGTTTTTTTAAAAATATGATAACTAGACTTCTTTTTTAACTTCTAATTTTAAAAAAAAGTTACATTCAAACACATTTAAAAACTTATATAAATACTTTTAAAAAACATACTTCTTATCAAAACAATTTCGCATTAATAAGAAAAATTTATACGTATAATTTACATGATAGAAACTTTCAAATTAACGATGGATTTTATAATAAAGTTATCCAATAAAAAGTTATTGAGTAGTGTAATAGTAATCAAGTCTTACACCGATGTAAGTTGATCCATCCCCTATATATATATATATATGGGGATCCACATATACTAAGTGTAAGTCTTAACATATTTACACCACTCAATAATTTTTTGTAAAATGTGAATTTAACCAATCCAACCGTTGAATTGAAAATTCTCATAAAATATATCAACATCATAAAATTTCTTACAATTAAAAAATTATTTGATACTTCATTGCATTATTTTATTTTAACATATAAGACTTACACTTTGTGTAAGTGGATCTCTGTCATATATGTATGTGTGTGTGTGTATATATATATATAAGACAATTCATATGCACTCTTGCTTCGAGTAGAAGAAGCTGTCCGTTAAGGCTTCCACGATTAGGACATTAGGGTGTGTGAGGTGGAAAGGAAAGAAAGGTCAAGACCATTTGGCATTTTAGCAAACGAAACTCAAACATAATCATATTCAGCTTAAAATACAAAATAAAAATACATAGTGACTATACACGGACCTCAAGGAATTATCCTATGCATTGTTTTATTGTAATTCCCGAAGAAAGTGAAATATGAGAAGAGCTAAGTGATGTCTAAAGGCTTGCATGTTTGGACCCCAAATGCTCATTGAATTATGTGCAATTGTATTTGGCAAGGAAAATACAAAATCAAGCTGGACATATTTTTGAGCGTTAAACAGAAGCCAAGGTGAGTTAGCTTCTGAGTTTTAAAATTGTAGAATTGTAGAACTGCAGAAGCTAGGTAACACAACAATAGTTTTTTTACGACACACGACCAAAGTTACTTTTATTTTTATACATTTTTAATAATTTAGCATTTAAAAGTGATTTTACTTATACTATTGAAATAAAATTAACTTATATAAAGTTACTTTTGAGATAACATCACCAAATATAAATTATTTTTTACTAAACTAAAAGTCTAATTCGAAGAAGCACTAATATACATAATCAACTTATATTCCTTAACTAAAATGCAGAACAAAATAGAAAAGGCGGAGGACAAAGCAAAGAATTTCCTTTTCTTGATCAAACCAAAAGCATCAACCGAAACAAACTGAACAGTGGCAGGGCATGGAACAAAAGCAGCCAATCTTTCTAAGGGTAAGCATTCAGTCAATGCGTTCACATTAGAATCTATCATGCAACTTTAGATGATGACAGTCTAATACAAAAGTGGAGCTCATAAAATGTAAAATAGGATTTGAATTCTCTACTGTACTGCATGAAAAGCAGTATGAGAGATAAAAGACATAAAAAGTGAGTTTCATAATTTTAAAAAATAAAAGCACTTAAATATAGATAGACTTATTTTTTCATTAAATAAAATCAAGTGGCCATATGCCCATATGCCTAATAGAAATTGTTTGTTCATCCCCATATGATTTATCATTTCAAATTTGAATAAAAAAAAATGAAAAGACCAAGACCTCCCTTTGCTTTCTGTCTTGTCATTCCTAAGAAAGTTCCCTCATGCGACAAAGACACGCTTTCGTGGTTCTATTTTATTTTAAAAAATTAATTATTACATATACACTTTATTTTACATAATTTATTTATTTAAGTTTTTTAATATTAAAAAAAATAAAAATACTTGAGATTAAATGTATGTGTAAGTATATTTCTCGTTATTTTATAGTTCCATGATTGACTTGTCTTCTCTGTGTCATCCCTTCCATCCACAACATTATTGGAGATGACTAGTATTCTGATCTTTGTTGCAGCAAAGATTGCTGAGTACCTTGTTGAACCAATCCTTCGCTAGTTTGGTTATCTCATAAACTTCAACAAAAATGTCAACAATCTTACCCAGCAAGCCGAGAAGCTCAAGAAACTAAAACTGCAGGTGAAACAATCAGCAGAGCAAGCTACAAGGAATGGGAAAGTTATTGAACCAGAAGTTCAGATGTGGCTGGCAAGTGTGAATAAGATCATCAATGAAGTGGAGGAGATTGAAGAAGAAAGCAAAATGAAAAAGAGTTGCTTTGGTGGGTGTTGCCTCAGTTGCCTTTACCGCTACCTTGTCAACAAGAAATCAACAAAGAAGGTAGTTTTGATCTCTGGGCTTCTTCAAGAAAAAAGGGAACTTTCATAGAATATCACACCCACCACCTCTTGCAGGCATAGAATACTCATCCTCCAAAGATTTCATACTCTTTGAGTCAAGAAAATTAACCATGGATCAAATCCTGGATGCATTGGGGGAAGATGAGAGCAGTGTTGTTGTTCTACATGGAACCAGAGGTGTTGGGAAGACGGCTTTGGCAAAAGAAGTGGCCATGAGAGTAAAAGAACAAAACATGTTTGATGAGGTCGTGATGGCAGTTGTTTCCAACACTCCTGATTATGTAAACATTCAAGGTCAGCTAGTAGACATATTGAGTCTGAAATTGAAGGAAGAAAGTGAAATGGGAAGAGCTCGCCGTCTCTACCAAAGATTGAAGAATGATAAGAAGATCTTAATCATCTTGGATGATGTGTGGGCAAGACCAGATTTGGAAGCTATTGGGGTTCCCTTTGCCTTAAATCATGAGGGCAAGGGCTGCAAGATTTTGATTACTACTCAAAATGAGAACATATGGAGAACTATGGGGGATGGAACAAAGAAGGTAGAAC
The DNA here is from genome assembly GCA_023212625.1 of Styphnolobium japonicum. Taxonomy (NCBI): domain Eukaryota; kingdom Viridiplantae; phylum Streptophyta; class Magnoliopsida; order Fabales; family Fabaceae; genus Styphnolobium; species Styphnolobium japonicum. The sequence continues at coordinate 12,125,428 of JALBWW010000010.1, forward strand.
TCAAAGCCCTATTGGAAGAAGAATCATGGAGCTTGTTTAGGAATGTCACAGGTGAGATTGTTGACACCCCAAATTTCAAACTTGTTGCAAAGGAAATTGTTAGGAAATGTAAGGGATTGCCGTTGTTGCTTGTAGCCATTGGGAAGAAGTTAAGACATAAGGGAATAGAGGAATGGAAGGATGTAAGTAGAGATATAGGAGATCTAGAAACAAATAGAGCAAATTTGGATGATCTGTTGGATGGTTATGTTTGATTTTAGATGGAGTGTGTATCATATGCATTCAGTTTATTCAAATTTGTAGGCTACAAAAACTTTATTCTAAACAAAGACAGTACAAGCCAGTTTTCGATTGAATAGTATCAAGCCACAAATAATTCACAATATCCACCATTGTGTGAAGCAAAGCCAAATCTGCTTTATTTGTCCTACTGTAAAAAGTTGCATTTATACTGTAATATCATTTTGTGCCATGGTATTCAACACTATTTTAGAAACCGTCAGCTATGTTGCATTGCTACATGGTCCTATCCTTTTGTAGTACCACCAAACAAGAAAAAAAATCAGAAATTGTTTCTTCAAGAAGTAGAATTCTTTATTAAATAGTGTAACTTAATAACCACATTCAAGAAAATTTCCAACAGATAAATGTTGAGTGCTTCTATTGCCAGTCAAAGTTTAAACCAGCCTGTTCTGGTCAGCTTTAAGCATTTTCCTCAATAAGCATGGTGGTTTGTTCTAAGATCTAATCCAAAAGACAACAAGCAATGAAATTTGTGAGGCAGAATTCAAATTGGATCAATGCTCCATCATAATAGAATTTTTCAAGAGAACTACAGATTCATAAGGGAGTCTTATTACATGCAAACTGCAAATTTTGTATAACTAGAACACTAATCAACTGTTTTGGGCACAATTAGATGTTTCTCGATTGTTAGCTAAGCTAACAGATCAATTAAGAAGAAGCAGTCTTTGTTATAGATGGGGGTTCCTTTTACAAAGAGATTATGACAACAAAAAAGTCTTGGGTACTACATACAGATTTGTTATCAAAAGATTTGTGAAAAATCTATAAATTGGAAGACACAACAATATATGAAGAAGATCTAAGATCCTAACAAGTCAACTAAATTTCTTGAAAGAAAAAATGAAAAAGTATCTTGCGTAAAAAGGCGTGTGTTTCATTTAACCTCTACAAACCCCTATTCCATTTTTCTCCATAATTTATTCCTAAATTGCTGTAACCATAAAAAATTGAAATGACAATTTGTTTTTCCAATTGAAGACTAGTGTGTCTAGGTTAAGAATTTTGAAAGGATTTATTTCATTTTTTAATTTTTTAATTTCTTATGATTGTATTAGGAATTAAAATTTTAATTTTACAAGACATATCAATATGAAATTTAGAATTAGAGAGTCCAATTCTAATTTAATATTCAATTCCAAACTTGATTTCAAGTATCAAAAGTGGTTATTGTCTTTTCATATACAAAGAAAGATTTCAAGATCAACACCACTGGAAGACATCTTTCAAGTAATTTTGATTTTTTTTATTATAACTTTTGTAGTAATATTTTTTAAAAAATTTATTGAATTATTTAAGGCAATTTTTGTTATGTGCCACATTAAAGAAGAGTCATATAACTTAAGTATCACATATTAAGCCTTTATGTTTGCTCAACGTGAGATATTACATTGTATACCTCTTTAAAAGGGGACTCTAGATGGGTACTTGACAAGAGGTTGTCGAGACCCATCAAATAAATAAAGTTTACCGGTTCGCAAATTAATTTGTAGTATAGAGCATGAACCGAATCGTTTATCAAGGATCCAAAAAAAAACAAAGATTTAATCAGATCAAGATAATTAAAATGGGGGTTTTGATGATTTGAAAAGATAATACACTAATTGAATTAAAGGAAAGTAATTAACAAATTAACCAATCCAAGGAAATTTTACCGATCTTGAGTTTAATCCATCATTGATCACAAGAAATTCACTTAATTGCTAACCATGTTCTTGGCCTTAGATCATATCAAGACACCTCAACATGATCCAAGAATCCTCTACTAGATAAGCATCTAGGATTTAATTAACCAAGGTTAGATAAAGTAAGCACCATCCAAACATAGATTAACTTAAGATCAAGAATTTAACCAAGCTAAACAATCCATCAAAAAGCTTTAATAAATTGTTTATTCTATGTGATCCTCTTGAATACATGATAATAAATCTATTATCACATAAACATCCAAATCAAATTAAGCAATTCAATCTAGATCAAAATTAAAAGAGGAAGAAGAGAAACTTGAATAACAATTAAGCAATATGAACAAGTAAAACAAGATCTCCAAATTAAACATCAAGATGGCAAATCCCTTGGATTGATTATGAGAGCCTAGCCTTCCATGGATGGGAAGGAAGAACTCAGAAATAAAAGAACAAAAACGAAATTCTAAAGAGAATGGAGAAGAAGAGAAAGAAAACTGTCACAAATACTCAAACTTTCTTCAAACTTACTTAAAATTGAATCATCATAATACAAAGAGATTGACTCTATTTATATTAATCCTAGAAGCCAATTTGTACATGTACATAATCTGAATACAACCTATAAAAATATGGAAATTGTCAAATATGGAAGCTTGATGCATGGTTGGTGGGTTGGTGCATGGTAAGTGGGTTGGTGTATGGTTGGTGGCTTTTTGTCAACAACTCTTATCCGACTTCTGGCTTCATTTTCATCACTTAGACGGTGCATTTTGGCTTGGAGGTCTCATGAAAGTTGTAGCCAGTTGTCTCCTTGAAATTTTGCAATTGGAATCATGCCATTTGGACGTTTAGAACTCCAGATATGCCAAAAATACTGAACCTACCTCATGTTAGGTTGGTAGAACGTGTTTCCAAATTCAAACCAACTTGTAGCTTTATTATCATGCCTAAAACGACATTTATTGACTAAATGGTCTTCAGTGAAGTTGGAGATATGGGTCTTATCTTTCCAATGGCTAAGTTTCAGCCCAAGAGGAGGCCTATAACTCACTATGTAGTCCAATATGTGCATACTGTCTAGATTTTCATGACAGCAAACCCACTCTGCATTGCAGGGATATTTTGGACCCTTAGAAGTCCGATCCAGCTCTTAAGTTCTTCATGAAAATTGTAGAACATTATCTTAGCTTTCCAAAGACACCAAGATCACCTCAAATGGATCATCGAGTCCCAAGTTATGGCCTAACCAAGGAAGAAATGTCAAAATGCATTAAAATTCAAAACTTATTCAATATTTGCATTAAAGCCCAATGAAGCCCAACAACATTAAAATCATCTAAAATACTAATATTGGGCACAATAAACATCTAATAAAGTCTAATACAAAACTAACATAAGTGTCTCAAATTGATTGATCAGTACTCAAGGTGACTTTTATTCTAGAATTTGGACTCTTTTGGTATCAAGTAACCTTTTTCTTGGGGTCTCCTTCACAGGTCGTCCTTTCCACTTTGGCCGACTCTCAATGACATCATTAATTGTTACAACTCAAGACCAGTCAGTTGAACCAAGGTGTACCACTTTTTTTAAATTTTTTTTGAAATTTATTGATTCTTAAATTGTTATTAAAATTATTCTCAAAAATAAAATTGATTAAATTAATTGTCATTAAAAAAGTAATTTGATATCGCATATAAATAAAGAATCAATCCAATAATACTTATATGTTTATATTGATCCTCTAAAAATACAAGTGTCATCAAGTTAGTTTTTCATTTATATGTGATGTCAAATTAATTTTTTAATGACAATTATTTTCATCAATTTTATCTTTTTAAAAACTATTTTGATAGCACTTTTAAATGAAATAAAAAGCAAAATAAACTCTCTGCAAGTCGTTCAATGTTTAGACGACTTACAATAAATAAAAGTATATAAAAAATGGCTGTCAGATAAGTGGCACACAAGGAGAAATTGTTTTGACGGTGGATCACTTTCAGAATTTTAGTGGATACTTATAAAGATATTCTAATACTTAAGTTAATCTTTGTAAAAATTATATCTTGTAGAGAGGGGAAGAGAAATTACTTTCTTAAGGGAGTAATCCTTAGTATATATATGTTAGTAAAGCTATAAAGTGGGATGAAGATCTAAGTCATTTATGTGGCTTTGAGCATTGTGTTAATTTGATTGGCTTTAATGGAATAGTCTCTAAACCACCCGTACCTAGTAAATGATGCACCACCAGTCACCTATTTTGAGAAGCATCCTCTGGGCTTATTTCTTTTTTATTTCTTTGGTTTCCTAAGGTATCTCCACATACTAGTAGTATTGTGAGACTAATCCCTTTTGAGTTTTGTTGGGATTAGGAGGCTTTCCTAACAATGGCTTACTTTAAGAATCAAATTTATATACTCATCTTGAAAGTATAACTCGCTTACCACTATACCCAACGCTTGTTGGTTGGGCTTGTTTCTATTAGCTATATCCTACTAAGAATAATATGATAGGATTATAAGGCCATATCATTTGCGATCTAGTCCAAAAATTGAAAATATTTATACAGTCATGCACACTCTTGTAATAGAGCTCATCAATTGAGCATAAAATAGTACTTTGCTATTGAGTTCACCTAAATGTCTGATTTGGGCTAGTAGTTATTTTGGGACAAATTAAATAGTTTAATGTATCATTAATTACGTATTTAATTATTTTTATCTAATTTATATGTATTAATTACTCAACAAATTATTATTATTTTTTGTCTATTATAACGTCCAGGTTACTATTTGTTTTCTTTAAATATTTGAATAACCATAGTGTAAAGTTTAAGAAAATAAGTATTTGTTAAAATATGAAGAATACAAAAATATGCATTAAACTATGTACTAAGTAACAAGTAGTTATCTGTTATTTTAGCTTTTATTTTTTATAAATACTTCAACTACTTAATTAGTTTCGTAAGTTTCTTTTTTCCTTTAATTTCTAACTTATAAAATAAGATCTTTACTAATTCTATTTCTTAGCATAATACTATAAAAAAGAAAGAAAAATTATTTTAAATACCTATTCTGTTTTTCGTTATTTAGATGAAATATTTATTCATTAAAAATAACAAAAAATATCCTATTATATATTAATTGAATGTTTCTGGGTGTTGTATTAACGACTAAGACTATTTTTTTTTGTTTTATCTCATTTAATTTTCAGTGTAATATTAATAAAAGAATAAGCATTTTAAATGGAAGTTTAAAATTTGTGTCACATCCCTATCATAGGACTGTGACTGGACTAGGATTAGAAAATCCTAACCTCCGAAACCTAACAAAAATACCAGATACAATGCATTGAACCATATGACTACCAAGACTTGGCACAAAGCAAGAATATCAAAACATCCACTTAATTTTATATACTTGAAGAGAATGAGACAGCCTCTCCCAAAATAGGAGAGTTCCCACTATACAATATAGCCCGTAAGCATCCACCGACATACTTCAAAACATAAATCCAATAATGTAGTTCAGCTCCATCAACAATAACTAGATACAAACGTAAAAAAATAAAAATAAAAATAAAAATTGCAAACCATAATGTCTAATACAAGTGCATTCATCCTCTATTGATACAAATGCCTGTATCCATGTTTTCAAGAGAATTCCCTTTAAAGTTTAAACTACTTGTCTCATCAAAGAAGTGAGCAAATTCTTTAAACCGAAGGTACCATCACAGGCTCTGAAAATTAATAAGATGGAACAAAATGAGTTTATAGAGTCAGTAAGCAATAAGAACATCATAAGCCACCACTAATGATAATAATGTATGTTTATCATTTTTAATAAAAATATGAAATAATCATACGAGATTTAAACATAAACACAATTCAGCAAATTATAATTATCTTTACAAGTCAGACGGAAATCTTTCATGTTAAAATCACATTAGGCACAAATTAAGGAGGATTTTAGAGACAAACATTTAGTGCCAATTAAAATGTTAGCCTACCAAAAAAATGTTAGCAACTCATTCACAAATAAAAAAAAAATAGCAACTCTTAATTCTCACTAATCTCTGGCCTCTAATTAATTTTGTAATAACCTACTCTGAATATTTTCTATATTAATCTTTTAATCTTTTTATTTATTTTTGTGATATTCAATTTTATTTTGCATTTAATATTTGGAAACTATTATTACAGATTAAGCTTAAATTTAAACTATCATATTATTAAATTGAAATAGTATTAAAGAAATAAGTAACCCTATAAACTTTTTTAAATAAGTAATCCTATAAAGGAATATCACTAATTAACCATACAATAGTATGACAAATTCAAATAATCAAAACAGAGTGATATTACTTTATAATTGAGTATTAGATTATTATTTTTTAAATATTTGAGTGTAATTTTATCTATCCTTGCATGAAAGGCCTCAAGCAAACACCAATTGCATCCAAATTACTCTTATATTAATCTTTGAACCTTTTACTTCATCCTTTTTTTTTTGGTTTTACATAATTTCTTGTACTTTATTATATCCCCATTTATATAACAGTAATTGAGGAAGTCGGAATAGTTCTCATAAACCTCTTGAGCAAAAAGAAAACTCTAACCTGCTAAGCAGGACACTAAGACCTTAATTTATGCTTTTAATTAATTTTTCAATTTTTAATTTCAAGTATACTTGCATATTCATGGGAGTCTTTACTAAAGAGACAACACTTTTTAATCAAAAACATAAAACGCATTAAAGTGCTTCAATACTTACAAGTCTTAATAAAATACTATCTTTAAGCAAGGTATAAGAATTGAATGCCCTGTATATGTACCTGGCTTAAGAAAGTTTGGACAATCCTTCACTTCAGTCTTCAAAGCCTGGAACCGAAATTGAGACTGAAAACCTGCACCAATGTCAATGAAGCTGGGCAGTCCTATGAGTTTCAGGTATTTCAGTTTTGGAAGCACTAACTCGGTCACCTCTGTGTCATGGGCTTTATGTACACTTCCAAAAACATGCTCTAGTTTAGAGCACCCTTCTATTTCCACTTCAAATAATTCTGGCAGATGTCTAGCCATGGACACGGGGAAGACACATTTCAACTTGCCGCATCCTCTGACCTCAAGAATGTCCAATTTGGGGAAGCACAGTACACGTTGAGGATGTGAATTTGATGGGTTTAGAAATTGGCGCTCTTTGTCCTCTTCATCTGAAATTATTTCTTCCAACTCCTCACAGTCCAATACACGTAGAGATTCCAACTGTGGAAGGCTCCTGATGACAGCAGCGGAAAAGATGGACTTCAAATTTTTGCATCCATTCACAAATAGAGACTCAAGACTTTTGAAACTGATTAATGTGGGGCCCTTCCATAGAAACATGAGATTAGTTAAATACATCAAAGATAATCGCCTTGCTGAAGAGATCACGAACATGTCTTGTTTTTGGAAATCTAAAACTTGATTAGACGTCTGTTCATCATATCCCTCTGGCGCCTGCAGTTCCATTGTGAATTTGAAAAAATTACAGTGAAATTGTAATAAAATAATTGTTTATAATCCTGAATAAATTCATCAATAGATTCATAATAGGCTTTTCAAAGCAGCTTCTGAATAGATTCATCCATACCATTTGAAAAGATACTAAATCTGGAGCGAATTTGGGGCATATACCGATATCGATGTCATCAAGCTTCCCCGCGTGTAGCTTCATCCCTTGACACACATCAACGAGAACTGGCAAATTCCACAGTTCTATCTTCCTAAGGTTTGGGAGCACAATTTTTTCTATATTGTCTTCAGTTTTATGCCTAAAGATCTCCACTAATTGAGGAGCGTGCATAATAGTTAAAGACTCTAGTTGCAGAAGCTTTGCAGCAATTGTTAAAGAGAAAAGTCTCTTCAACTTTTTGCATCGCGTGAGTGCTAACTTTTTCAGATTTTGGAAGCATCCTTCAGCATTGGATATATGCTGAGATTTCTCATTCATATAAATAATTTCCTCTAGTTCTTCACAATCTTCTATGTATATGGAATTCAAACATGGTAGGATTTTACGAAGGACGTCCATTGAGAATAAATATTTCACCTTTCCACATTTACTGACATGCAAAGATTGAAGATGTTGGAGGCCCAAAATAGATAGTTGTAGATCAGGAGCATCATCACTCAATGGCCTAGCATTCTCCACACCTGTCTCTAGTTCCTGCATTAGAGAGAACGAAAGAAATTTCAATAACAAAAAAGACGAGTTAGATTACATAAAACAATTATTTTCACAATAATAGTTTCATTACTTCAAGTAGTTATCTATTATCAATTACAAGAGTTGCATCATAGAGCAGATGCTCACTGTATTTGCCTCATCACACATTTCCAAATTGATGAAGCATTCTATCTCATCACACATTTCCAGCTCGAGCTTAGCCAACTGGTTCATGCCTCCTACAGCTTGAACCATTTCTGGGATGATACTTCTACAACCTCCTTTAAGTCCTCGCAAACAAACAATGGCTGCTCTCTGTAGAAGATCCTTCATAACTTTACTTGATGTGGAGGTATTGAACTCTGCCACGCACATAATTCTCTTAGGTAAATCCTTAGAGTGGACATCAAGATATCGGAACTTCCCAGCACTTATTATATAGCTCCACAATTTAATAAAATTAACATTCTCCTCAAAGCATTTATATGATTCTATACTAGAATCACCATGAACATATAACTCTTCGAGTTGCGAACACCTTCCGATTACATCATCACAACACACTTCAATTCTACACTTTGACAAATCAAGCAACTTCAATTTATTCAGTTTTTCAATTCCATTCGGTAATTCCTTGAATTCACTATATTGCAAGTCAAGAATCTCAAGTCTCCTTAGGCTTACAACAAAAGAGATGTCTTTTAACTTCAATCTTACCAACCGTAGAGTTTGAAGATTAGTCAACCACTGTGTTGTTTGTGGCAATGATACAGATAATGCCAGGCTGCTATACAAAATGTTGTTGATTACCGCCATAACCTTGAGCTCTTTCACTCCTTCAAATGACGCATCTGACAAATCCAATTTTCTTCTTGGTTTCAACAATAGAATCTCAAGCTTTGGAGCATTCAATTGACAAGGAAACCGATCTATTTCCATGTCCCATGAAGATATTGCATAATAATCTTTAACAGCTTTATCCTCTACTAATTCATCCAATTTTTTATCTTGATTTACCATAACGGTTCCTTTCTCTCTGGATGCTATCCATAATGTTGCATCACGAACCATGTCATGCATTTTCAAACGGACGTTATTTTCCCCAGAATAAGTCAGCAAACAAGATTCTATGAGATTTGTTATAGCTACTTTCACATTGTCCCTTGCTATTTCGATGGAGTCATCTTGCTCGCATAATCCCAATCCTATTCCATATCGGATCAAATCTTCAATTTCAATCTCATGATCCTCTGGAAACATACTACACATCAACAAGATTGACTTGGCTGCTTCATTATTCAAAAAATCATAGCTTAATTGGAGACAAGTGAAAGCATCTCCCATGCCTTCTGGCATATCAAGTGGTTTTGCATGCTTCAACTTGTTCAATGCTAGCCTCCAATCAGCGTCGGGTTTTTCCTTCAAAGTGGTTCCCACGGCAACAATTGCAATGGGCAGTCCTTTACATTCCCTAACAACTCCCCGTGCCACTTTATTCATTGAGTTAGAGAAGGATGCATCATTTATGTCTGCATGCTTTTTGAACAAACTCCAGGATTCATCTTCAGATAAAAGATCTAGTGGAATCCTTGTTTTACAATTCATCAATCTACATACTTGTTGCTCACGTGTGGTCAAAAGGACCTTGCAATCACCCTCAACAGGAATGCCTATCTTCTCAAAATCAAGCTTTTTCCAAACATCGTCCATAATTATTAAAATCCGTTCCCCACTTTTCAATCTCATGGATAGTCGTCCTGCCCTTCCAGAGTCAGTATTTTCTTTGAATTCAAGACCCAAGATATCAGCAATTTCGCATTGAATCTTACTGACATCTGCTTTTTGGGAAATCGTAGTAAATACAACATGATCAAAAATCTTCAATTCCTTTGCTTTCTTGCCCACTTCTTTGGCTAAGGATGTTTTTCCCGAACCACCCATCCCATACAATCCAATCATATAGCAATTGTCATCTCGAAGAGCCTCCAAAAGTTTACCCTCAGCCACCTTCGTAGACTTGAAGTACATAAAATTTCCAGAAGAGAAATACTCTATATCTGGAAGTAGGACAGGGTGTGAAAGTGGTTCAAATTTACTGTTTATGTTCAGCTGTAGCATTATCTCTGTTTTCTTCGCCAATTTTTTGCATAGACGATATCCTTTCCAAGTAGGACACAACCCTCCAAAGCAGCCGCTGTTTTCCTGTGGCAGATTCTCATCTTCTGCTAAGATTTTTTCCACTTCATTCTTCCACCTCTTAACAGCATCATCAATTTTGTCTGTTCTATTTTCTGCTTCCTCAATAAGTTTTTGCACTCTCGCTTCGGTTAATCTCAGCTCCTCCTTTTGGGCCTCAAAATTTCCTGTGATTTTGCCAACACAAAACAAATATCGACCTTCACGTAACACTGGATCCACTAAATATGCACTGAGTCTGGATGCAACAGATATTCTGACCTCTGCCATTTAAACTACAGGCAACCTGAGCACAAATACAATTGTATCGATTAATATATAATACAAATAGAATGATTTAGTTGGATGACGTAGAATGTATATTAATTAAAAGCATGTTGCATTCTAATTTGGAGTGTACACGTAGTCAGATAGGTCCCTAAGTATTATGCAATTTTTTTAATACAACAAGTACTTGAACTGATTTAAATAAACTTTAAGCTAGTTAAATGTGAAAGTGTGTTAAAGACACTATTTTGATCTTGTATTTAATTTGATAAAGAAAAGGAACCTTTCAAGAAATACTTAATCAATAATGGAGAATGCCATTTTAAGAATCAAACACTCACCAGAAGGTCTTGAAGCAATCCAAGGAGAAATATTTGAATCACAAGCCAGTCAAAGAACTCAAGCTGCAGATTGAAGATTACAAAAAATGTCAGTTAGGTGGTGAGTTATTTCACAATACAATATTTTAACTATATCTGACCAAAGTTCGTCAACTTGCTTCGCCATATCTGTATAAGGGCCTAGGACTCCTCATTGGCTTCCAGATAGAAGAATTGCAAATAAAAGGAAATATCTCATCATTCTTGTGCGGTAGCATTTATTTTTTTCATTTCTGAGTTATTTAAGCTGATATTTTCATACTCACTAGTGTGCAAGATAGTGTATAGATTGCTAATCTATCTGAATTTGTTTAGGCTGTAACCTAGAGTTTATAGGTTGTAGAAACATTTCTCACAAATTTTTGTAACTTCAGATATGCTTCCTTGTTAAGCTGCTAAAAACTAGCTATGAGAGGCTAAGTTTTAAAGAATACTCATTGTATTTCACTTTGGGAGACAAATTAAGAACACTCTTTTTAGTGGATGAAACCCAAGAGGATGTGATAAAACTTCTGTGTCTTGATCTTGTCTTTCCCGAAATTAATCTCTTCTTATTATTGGTCTGCATGTTACTTGTGTTTGAGTTGATTAACTGAGTGCTCCATTTTTCAAAATTTTTATTGTGCCTTGTTTTTCCAACTTACTTTCTATTTCAGTTAACTAGCTTATTGTTGGTGCTTCATTCAAATTTTTAAGTCACATAATTCACTCTACGCCTCTCGTGTGTTGTTCTTTTCAACTTAGACCAGCTGAGGTTAACACAATGTGTCAGTATGCATGTAAAAGTTTGGGCAAATTATGCATAACCTCTATGGTTTGGAGACAAATCTCAGGTAGGTTCGGTGATACTTTTTTAAACAAATACACAAGAGAAGCTACCCATGAGAGTGGACAAAACGCTTGGGAATCAAGGTGATGAGATAAAACTTCTGTGTCTTGATCTTGTTCTTCTCTAAATCTCTTAATTATTTGCTATGCATATTACTTGTGCTTGATCTGATTAACTGGGTGCTTAATTTTTAATATTTCTATTGTTCCCTGTTTTTCAGTCAACTTAACTTCATATTTTAGCTACTTAAACACAGAAGTGTGTCAACTGAGACACCTAAAGACGCTGCTACTGCAGACTTGAAGCTCAGTCCTTATTTTTAATTCGATAAAGAGAAGCAACCTTTCAAGAAATGCTTTTTCTTTTTCTTTTTCTTTTTTGGTTCATATATATACTTTTTCTTTTAATGAAGATGTCATTTGAAGAATCAAACACTCACCAGAAGATCTTGAAGCAAGCCAAGGAGAAATATTTGAAACTCAAACCACTCAAGGAACTCAAGCTGCAACTCAAAGATTGAAGAGGACTATTATTTCAGAATAGTCATATTATTTCACAATACAATATTTTAGCTAACTCATGCCCAAAGTTTGTCAACTTACTGCGCCATGTCTTTATATTTCCATGTTGTTAAAAGACATCTTACAGACCATATTTTTTATAAGGATACTCTTTACCACATTCCAAAGGTTATATATTCCATCCATACCTTTGTATGAGGGCCTAGGACTCATCATTGGCTGCCAGATAGAAGAATTGCAAATAAAAGGAAAGATTTTCATCATTTGCTTTGGCTGTAACCCAGAGTTTACAGGTTGTAGAAGCGTTTCTCATAATTTTTGTAACTTGATACGTGCTTCCTCTTTAAGCTGCTAAAAACGAACGTTTCTCAAAATTGTGGGCGCTTGATTGTGTGTGATTAACATTATCTTGTTGTATTCCATGTTTTCCTAAGTTAAATCTACCCAGAGATTTTTTAAAACAATTTTGGACTTAAAAGGTTCATTTAATAATTTTAAAAGGCCAATTTTTTAAGCCACGTAATTCACTCTCCCCCTCTCACGTGTTTTTCCTTTCCGCATAAACCACCCGAGGTTCACTCCTATATAATCAGTATGCAACTATGCATGTAAAAGTTTGGGCAAATTATACATAACCTTTCTTAGGTTTGTAGGCAAATCTTAGGTGGGTTGGGCGATGCTTTTTTAAACATAAATACACAAAGAGGACAAATCCCATATTTTCAGTAAATTATGTGTTATTTACCCTACTAGTAGCATAGTGACACAAAAGGTAGGATGAACATAAGAAAAATTGGTTTTTTTTTCCTTTGATATAATAAAGGAAATTTATTAATGTTTGTAAATCGAGCTCTTCCAGCTTCCTATCATATTTGAGTGCAGAAATTTTAAGATAAATACTCAATGAGCTTGACAAAAACTATAGTCTATCTCTGTCACCTTTCCAACATGTTAAATAGCCAAAATAAATAGTAAATAAATAAAAGAAGCTTCATAGCAGACAGTAAATGAATTTGCATCGCAACAATGAGAAGATATTAAATATGCAACAGAAATACATAAATAAAAGGCCACAGGCTCATTCATACCTATAAATTCCTCTCCCACCTCAAGCTTGGTGATTATTGGAGTTGCTGATGGAGCTAGAGCCACCTCCGTTGGTTGAGACTCACTTCTTCTCCGGAGCACTTTGATAATAGAGGAAGTTCAATTCTGCTTAGGAATAATGGTTCTTCTGTTTGAGTAAAATAATTATTTCTTGATTACCAAAATGTACTATTATTGTCTTTTATTACACTTTCCAGCTGACACTAACTCATAAAAGAACCAATCCGTGTTAAAAGTTACAAACAGTATGAAGTGGCTAAAGTCTTGCTTCCAATTTTTCAGCTGACACGCATCCAACGAGGAAGAACCAATACGAATTGACCACTACGGCACTTTAGGAAAAGAGCAAGTGCAATTATGTATTGCGTGTTGTGGTGACGATGAAATATATTATTTAATAAATAATTACTTAAAAAAATATTACATGTTATTTTTAATTCTTAAGATATTAAATATTTTTATTTTTTTAATAATTTTTATTTTAATTTCTTAACAAGTAATTTTAGTATGGTTGTTAACAAAAGCCTTTTTTTTTTGTAAGTACTAGTATTTAAATAAGATGTTAAATATTTATTCACTACTTGTAATATTTAATAAATTTTAAAATATTTCTTATAACATTAATTATTAATAAATGATTGAAAATTTATTTTAGATATTGATATTCAGAAAAAAAATATGAGCTTTTTGACTCAAATACTCCTAAAATTAAAACTAATTATCAAAATATTTTTTATTTCAAACTAATTACTTACTTACTATCATTTTTAACACACTAATATTATTATTTCTTTTAATGTTCCACGTGAGTGAGATCATAGTGGTAAGCATGATCTACCTGCATGATATACCTAGATTACGATTATACAGGAAGCGTGAAACACTTATACAACTGGTATGATATGTAAAACGCAATACATGTCACTGTATTCACATTTATCACACTTCTCGTGTTAGTGTGATTAAAGTAGATCATATTTATCGCTCGCTTTTGTGTGACTCTTGAGAAACCCAATTTCTCCTTTCCCTTTTCTTTCTTTCTCCTTTCACTACTCTTCTTCTCTCTCCCATTTTATCTCCCGTAGAAGCATTTTGACCACATTTCTTCCTACCTTCAAGTATGAATTCCTTTTTTGGTTTACATTCTTGAAAATAAAATTTTTGCTGATATGTAATGTTAAATTTTGTATAGATGTACATTAATTAATTTTTAGAGATGATATTTAATGTTTATATAGTGTGTTTGTAATATCGTTATGTTGTTGTGGTGGAGAGTAGGATATTTGTATGTTATATATTTTTTAATGCATAAGTATTGATGTGTTTGAGGATATGATTTATTTATAATTTATATTGTGTAACTCCTATATGTTGTATATTTGGGTTTTGGAATCCTTTTTTTTTTTTTTGCCATTAATCTTTTACTCTTTTACTTATTTTTTTTTAAAAGTTTTACATAATTTCTTGTACCTTATTATATCTCTCCATTTATTTAACTGTAATTGAGGAAGTGGGAAAAAGCTGATATAGTTCCCGTAAACTTCTTAAGCCACAAAAAAACTCTATTACCTCTGATTTTTCTTTTACTTATGAATTTTCTTGTACCTAAATAAGTTATGTGCCAAGTCTTTACAGTGTTGACAAATTTTCTTTTTTCTTTTTTAACTTTTTCGGATTAAGTCTTCACATGCTTCATTAATCACTTGAATAATGTTCTTTTTTGTATTTAAGTGTGTCAATATTGCTTAATAGACCATTCCATATCAAATTTGTAAACGGATAATCGTTAGACGAGCATGCATTACTCAGGAAGAAAACTCTCTTGTCGCTGAGCTTAGCAACTCTCACGCTGTTGAAGATACTGTTATGGTCCAACCTTGGAGTCCCTCATTGAGATGGATGGCTCCCCCTTGTGATTGGTACAAAATGAACGTGGATGATGCTGGTCCCGTTGATGGTTTCTGGGGAGTTGGAGCTATTATTAGGGATGAGCATGGTTTTGTAATGGCAGCCGCAACATGAAAATTCCTAGCTATATCAGATGTGGATATTGTGGAGGCTATTGGTTTACGACTGGGGTTGCATTTTGCTAAAGATCTTGGTTTTATGCGGTTGCTTGGTGAGATAGATTCCCTCAATGTTGCATTAGCTATGAAATCTCCTGTGCTAGCCCCATCTTATTTTGTCTCTATGGTATCTAGTTGTAAGGCTTTATTACTTGATTTTCATAGATGCATTATCTCTCATGTCAGGCGAGAAGCAAATGTGCTTGCTCACAGGTTAGCTAAATATGCTTTAGAGATAGGAGACAATATGTGGATTGAAGAAACTCCTTCTTGCATTGCTTCTCTAGTGGCCTCTGATTTCAAAGGTTCTTATTAATTTTTTCTTTGTCAAAAAAAAATTTGTAAACGGATATTGAACGATTTGCAATTTCATATTTCAATTATGAATTCCAAAGTGAAAGAGACATTTTATTTGTGAAATCTTAGAGCATTTTATTTAATTATATATAAGTCTCTTACAAGACATATGCATGGTCACACCAGTTTTACTTTCACCTAATCTTTAATAATATTTTTACGTTAATTCACATTTTATTTTATTTCTTCGAATATATAAAAGATTTCTAGCTTTAAATAACTACAGAAGCTTACCTTTTTCTTTACTTGATTCTTTTTTATCTTTTTGTTAAAAAAATTTCATTTAAAAAAATAAAATAACTATTGTTATAGCTTTCAAGCTTATATAATCTAGACTTAGAGAAAAGGCCACACAACAACTAAAATTTAACTGTTATATAAAACAATATATATATATATATATATATATATATTATTAACTCTATCAAATCCTTACAAATAGCATAGTCGCTTAAAATTAAAACAATTATATCAATGTCCCAATCATAGATGCAATTTCTATAACAAAAATATAATATCAAGAAGAAAAAGAAAACTATGTATACACCTATGACACATGTGCGCTACATGAATTTCTGCAGGTTTATTACTATCTAGTGCATTACTCATGTAAAAATTTCAATTCCAGCACAATATGTGATTGACTGATCCAGACCATTCAAATGTCAAATATACCTATTTAGCATGTCAGTTTCCAGTCTAAAATGCAGAAAAAATAATCATCTTTACCAAAACATTTACAACATTTGCTTCTCCAAATAGAGAAATTATAGGAGTTTGAGCACGTGATACAGAATTTCAATTACATACAGACAGATTCTAGAGGTATCTACAATGTGGAGCATCACATATATGAGATATCCTTAGGCTGAACTATCACTGGCTGGAAGATCCAATTGCAACTGTTCTATCAGTACTTTTTCAACCGCATTAACGAGGCTTGATATATTTTGCCCAATATGAGTATCTAAAGAGTTGGCCAACTTCTAATGAATCAAACCCCCGCCCAAAGAAAAATAAACCAAAAAACAAATGTCAGCAATGAAATCTTGCAATCATTTATAGTCAATCAAGTCATGATCAGAACATTACTAGAATGCAAAATGAAGACACCGGTGAGGAGAAAATATCTTCAGTACCAAGCCTCTGAAATTCATGTGACTTAAGTCATTAAGTGCATCATTAGAAAAAGGTAAAACACCATGCAACAGGTTATCAAGACCCGTCAAATAATAAATATTACCGGTTCACAAACTAATTTGTAATATAGAGCATGAACCGAATCGTCTATCAAGGATCCAAAAAGAATAAAGATTTAATCAGATCAAGATAATTAAAAGGGAGTTTTGATGATTTGAAAAGAAAATATACCAGTTGAATTAAAGAAATGCAATTAACAAATTAACCAATCTAAGGAAATTTTACCCATTTTAAGTTTAATTCATCATTGATCACAAGGAATTCACTTAATTGCTAACTATGTTCTTGGCCTTAGATCACATCAAGACGCCTCAACATGATCCAAGAATCCTCTACTAGATAAGCATCTAGGATTTATGTCACGACCCGATCTTAGGCCATGACCGGCGCATAGGCTAAGCCAACTCAACACTTGCCTAGCCTGGCAAGCCTAACTAAGGATGCTTAAAATGCTTTAAACCTTAGAAAGAGGCTACCAAAAATTTAGCAGAATCTCCCCTAAAAATTGAACTAACCAAAATTTTAAACTCAACCTGAAAAAAAACAATATTATCACAGAAATTTCAACCAGCATGATTTTCTCTCATGCACCAGTTATACATATAAGTATGTACAATCAAGATCAGCTTATAGAATATTATACAACCAAGATAAAAATATTATATACAACTCAATAGATTTTATAATATTATCCCCTATAGCTGCAAAATACTGGAGTCTAAATACAACACTACTCAGCACAAAATGGCGGGGTATACCAAAAGACTAACAAGCCTGGGGGAACAGTAAATCCCAAGAACCAGCTACTCAGCTATCTCTGAATCTGAGTAAAAAAAAATGAATGGAATGGAGTAAGTCACACAGACTCAGTGAGAGAATAATCAACTAAGTGAAATGGATAGAAACAAGTAATCGCTCGTATTTAGGCTTTCTAAAAAAAATCTCTAAATATACTAACTGATGGAAATAAAATTTATAAATGCAGTTATTATATCAAATACTTTCATTTCTCAAAACTATGCATAAACATAAATTTCTTTAAAAACTTATAATCATTAATAACGTCATCCATATGGGTAACACTGAAAGAACTATAATATAAGTTGGGGAGTTAACTCTATCCAACATATCACTTACCATGCTCATCTCAGACCAGGGGCCCTGTCTCACCTGGCACAAATATTGTGGCTAAGGTCCGCTCACCCTACAACCACGTAAAGGGCTAAGGGTCCTCTCACCCAATAGCCAAATCTGAATCAACTGGCCTCGCCAGGTCTATCTATGTCTATGTATATACTATGTGCACATAGGCCGTTATATCTCTTCGCTAACGGCAAACGGTGTTCTAACACGTACCCCATAATGGATATTGAAAATATAATATACAAATATTATTCAGCAAAACTAACAATTCTCTATAATAAAACTGAAGTCATTTCTAAATATCTAACTGAACTTTCAATTTAATAATTATAAATGACAACTTAAATAGCTCATAAAATCGATAAAGTTATAATATAACATTTATAACATTTAATATTTTCAAACACAAAGTGGAACTAATTATAATTTGATCGTCCCTTGTAATAAAACTTCATTTGACTAAAATTTAAATATTCTTGAAAAGTTTGTTTTCCCAAATAAAATAAAAAAGATATCACTAAGTAAATTATCCACTCACAGAAATGAAGAATTATTTCAATTATTTCCAACAGCTCCTGTGGAGGCACGTGGGGTAATATCCTGTGAATCTACTCACAAATAAAATAAAATAAATACCTTTATAAATCTAGATGGGTCATCAAGGACCTACACCAATTCAAACTCATAACTGATAACCTTTTTCCTAATACAACTTAAATAGGAGCTCTAAGATTTCTAAGTTCTTTCAAGAAATATGAAATTTCTACTCCAATCTAACTCCAAAGTTTCTAATCACCCCTTAGAATTTATCTTCAACCCTTATTTTGTTATCATTTCCACAAAATCTAACTACCCACTATATTTTAGAGTTCTCATAACTAAAAGATATAAAAAAAGTAAAAACTCAAATATTAAGAACTCACCTTAAGCTCTAAAATCAAGTAGGTTTGATGGTTTAAAGTTCCCTTTCTTTCTTTCTCTTTGTCTCTATCTCGTTCTCTCTCTCTCTCTCTCTCTCTCTCTCTCGATCTCTCACTTTCTCACTCTCGTAAGAACAGAGGAGAAAATTATCTCCTCTGTCATGCCACCGCCCCTAAAATATTCAATTTTTTTTTAACTTTAGATGCAAAATTACCAAATTATCCTAAAAAATAATTATCTTTCCCTTTATATCCCTATCCTGTTTTCTATCGTTACAATTTAATTAACCAAGGTTAGATAAAGTAAGCACCATCCAAACATAGATTAACTTAAGATCTATAATTTAACCAAGATAAACAATTCATCAAAAAACTTTAATAAATTGTTTATTCTATGTGATCCTATTTGAATACATGATATTAAAGTTATTATCACATCAACATCTAAATCAAATTAAGCAATTCAATCTAGATAAAAATTAAAAGAGGAAGAAGATAAACTTGAATAACAATTAAGCAATATGAACAAGCCAAACAAGATCTCCATATTAAACATCAAGATGGCTAATCCCTTGGATTGATTATGTGAGCCTAGCCTTCCATGGATGGGAAGAAGAACTCAGAAATAAAAGAACAAAAACGAAATTGTAAAGAGAATGGAGAAGAAGAGAAAAAAAAACTCTCACAAATACTCAAACTTTCTTCAAACTTACTTAAAATTGAATGATCTATAATACAAAGAGATTGGCTCTATTTATACTAATCCTATAAGCCAATTTGTAATTGAAAATAATCTGAATACAAGTTGTAAAACACATGGAAATTGTTAAATATGGAAGCTCGATGTATGGTTGGTGGGTTGGTGCATGGTAGGTGGGTTGGTGTACGGTTGGTGGCTTTTAGTCAGCAACTCTTATCTGACTTCCAGCTTGATTTTTATGACCTAGACAGTGCATTTTGGCTTGGAGGTCTTCATGAAAGTTGTAGCCAGTTGTCTCCTTAAAATTTTAGCGTTAGAATCATGCCATTTGGACTTTTAAAACTCTAGATATGCCAAAAACACTGCACCTACCTCAAGTTAGGTTCGTAGAACGTGTTTCCAAATTCAAACAAACTTGTAGCTTCATAATCATGCCTAAAACGACATCTATTGACTAAATGGTCTTCAGTGAAGTTGGAGATATGGGTCTTATCTTTCCAATGGCCAAGTTTCAGCTCAAAAGGAGGCCTATAGCCCATTATATATTCCAATATGTGCACACTACCCAGATTCCACTGACAGCAAACCCATTATGCATTGCACGGTTATTTTAGACCCTTAGTGGTCTGATCCAGCTCTTGAGTTCTTCACGAAACTTGTAGAGCCTTGTCTTAGCTTTCCAAATACACCAAGATCACCTCAAAGGGATCACCGAATCCTAAGTTATGGCCTAACCAAGGGGGAAATGTCAAAATGCATCAAAATCCAAGAATTATTCATAATTTGCATTAAATCCCAATGAGGCCCAACAACATTAAACTCATCTAAAATACTAATATTGGGTACAATAATCATCTAATAAAGCCTAGTACAAAGCTAACATAAGTATTTCAAATTGATTGATCACCCAATCCACAAGCAACCAATCAAATCATCTAATTGCTCAAAGCCACGTGAAGGGCTTAGACCTACATCCCACTTTATAGCTTTACTAGCACATATATACTAGGGATTACTCCTTTAAGAAAGTTAGTTATTTTCTCCCTCTCTAGAAGATATAATTCTTATGTATCAGAATACCTTTGTAACTTCTCACTCCCTGGTTCGTGATCGGATCACCAGAGTTCAAAAGCCCACTGAAGTAGACCAAAACACTTCTCAAAATAAGTGTTGGTGGTGCATCATTTAGTGATTTGAATATTTCATGATATGGTAGGGTTAAGTTAGCTCAAATGTAGAATGAGTTACCAACTGAAGGTTAGTCGAGTTGGTTAGCAAGCTTGCCCCCATGGAATAAGACGCAAATTCTAATCCCAGTGAAAGTTGCTCTGGTTGGGAGGCAACAAAAACACTTGTATTCTAAGCTGTTGACCGTGGATAAGTCACACAAGGAACCTAAAGGGCCTAACTCGTGGAGATACTACGAGACACCACTCAATTCAAAGGGCTAATTACAATGGTTGACTAGAAAAAAAATGTATAATGACTTCGCAAAAACTTCATGTCACAAATTTGCTCCTAAGTTAACTAATTCCTTCAATCAATTAACTCAAACCACCTTACATTCTTCATTAATGAACTTGAATCCTTGATTCCCAATTTGAAATCTTTCTAAGGTTTGATTTTCAAAGTTGCCATTGTAGCTCTTCAAACCTTCTTACAACTTGCAAAACTGTTCAAGTCAATTATTTCATTCTTATCAAAACAAAAGTTACTTTAGTTTTCCTTTTCGACTTTATCTAGGTGAATATTCCAGCTTTCAGTCTCCTTTTCTTAATGAAAACTTGAACCACATGGCCTAAGAGATTAACCAAAGTTATCCAAGTATGCTTAATAATTTCCCATGACCGAAGTTCTCCATTAGGTGGTACTAGTTGAATCTCCGTGCTAACGGATGGCTTAAATAAATCAGCTATACTCCATTCTCAAATTCTTTTAATGATTTTATAATAATTTCATAATAAATCATCTTAAGTTCATAAATTTTAAGACAATTAAATTATAAATTTCTATTGACAATGACTTTTAGTAGAGTGCAGTGCAATGCATGAGTGTATTTTTCTTTTTACTGTTAAAAGATTATACATTTACAATCAATATAATGAAATCAATATATAAACCACTGCCTCTTCAAAATATTGAATTTTGTAATCTTCAACAAGGTAAAAACTTTAGAATGCCAAAGAGTAAAAACATGGCAAGGATTCCACCTGCAAGGCAAGAGAAGAAAATAATATACAATATACAACCCTGTGTGCGCAACAATTACTAAATAAAACTAGTTAGTAGCCCGTGCAAAGGCACGGGCATTCTTAGTATTGTAATCTTATAGATTATTATATAAATAACATATTAATTCCTAACAAGCAGAGTAGTTGATATATGAACATTAAAATCATATATAAGGCGTTAACTTCTTAAAGACATGTGATAGAAGTTGACAAAATTAAGGTGATAAGATAAAAATTGACAAAAATAAAATGAAATGGATAAGATAATAAATAACTCAGAAGGAAAAGAAATGTCATAAATTTAAAAAAAAAAAAAGAGAGAGATTTGGCAAAAACATATCTATTACTTCAAAATAGAGGATTTCTTACAAGGCATAGGTAATAATCTTTTACAATCCACACAATCTCAGCAAAAAAAACCCATAATTTGCAAGAGATTTAACTAAGTAAATTGAAACAGGTTGATACAAAATCAATAAGTGGATGGGCATTTAGGTTTAGACCAGTCTTGGGAAGTACTTTTTCTCCTTGATCTTTCCTTCCAATCATCCTGCCATTTTATTTAATCAATAGAAAAAGATAATTAAAAACTAAAGATACAAAACCCATACGAATCAGTTTTCAACTTCACAACATTTGCAAAGGAAACACAAGAAATAATCCAATTGGAATAAATTGTACATGATAGAGTCATCAATTCATATAACATGTAGTTATGTGTATATGCAAAATGCTTTAATAGAATTTAGTCCTGCAGTATAGGCAATGCCTTGAAAGTTCTTTTTTTGGTAATGCTAGAAGTTTCACATGGCAATTGTTTCTCAATCATTATATATATGAAATAAACATCATCATGTACCAGTTGACGAATAATTTTCCAGGCAATCAGTTTATTGCTTAATAGATGATGAACTATTAAAGTAAAGGCCACTAAAACAAACAACAATATGACAACAAAATTTAATTATAACAATCAACTATGAAATTCATATTGTGCTTCATTTTTCAAGCCTAGTGAAATAAGCCATTCAATCTGGTGCGCCACTATAGCAGATAGTTATCGAGAGCCGTCATTGTGGTTGAGGACAAATTTGGACAATCCTTCACTATGCAAGTATCCAAAGCCTGGAATCGAAATTGAGACTGAAAACCTGCACCAATGTCAATGAGGCTGGGTAGTCTTCTGAGGTTCAAGGTTTTCAGATTTGGAAGCACTAACTTGGTCACCTCTGTGTCATGGGCTTTATGTACACTTCCAAAAACATGCTCTAGTTTAGAGCACCCTTCTATTTCCACTATAAATAATTCTGGCAGATGTTTAGCCATGGACACGGGGAAGACACATTTCAACTTGCCGCATCCTCTGACCTCAAGAATGTCCAATTTGGGGAAGCACAGTACATGTTGAGGATGTGAATTTGATGGGTTTAGAAATTGGCGCTCTTTGTCCTCTTCTTCTGAAATTATTTCTTCCAACTCCTCACAGTCATATACATACAGCGATTCCAACTGTGGAAGGCTCCTGATGACAACGGCGGAAAAGATGGACTTCAATTTTATGCATCCTTTCACAAGTAGAGACTCAAGACTTTTGAAACTGATTAAGGTGGGGCCCTTCCATAGAAACACGAGATAAGCTAAATCCCTCAAATATAATCGCCTTGCTGTAGAGATCACGAACATGTCTTGTTTTTGGAAATCTAAAACTTGATTAGACACTTGTTCATCATATCCCTTTAGCGCCTGCAGTTCCATTGTGAATTTGAAAAAATTACAGTGAAATTGAAATAAAATAATTGTTTATAATCCCGAATAGATTCATCCATACCATTTGAAAAGATACTGAATCTGGAGCGAATTTGGGGCATTCACGGATTTGGATGTCATCAAGCTTCACTGCGTGTAGCTTCATCCCTTGACAGACATCAACGAGAACTGGCAAATTCCTGAGTCCTATCTTCCTCAGATTTGGGAGCACAATTTTTTCTATATTGTCTTCAGTTTTATGCCTAAAGACCTCCACTAATTCAGGAGCGTTCATAATACTTAAAGACTCCAGTTGTGGAAGCATTGTAGCAATTGTTGAAGAGAAAAGTCTCTTCAACTTGTTGCATCCCGTGAGTTCTAACTCTTTCAGATTTGGGAAGCATCCTTCAGCGTTGGATATATGCTGAGATTCCTCATTCTCATAAATAATTTCCTCTAGTTCTTCACAATCTTCTATGTATATAGAATTCAAACACAGTAGGCTTTTATGAAGGACGTCCATTGAGAATAAATATTTCACCTTTCCACATTTCTGGACAGTTAAACGTTGAAGATGTTGGAGGCCTAAAATAGATAGTTGTAGAGGCCCAAAAAGAGCAGGAGCATTATCACTCAATGGCCTAGCATTCTCCACATCTGTCTCTAGTTCCTGCATAAGAGAGAACGAAAGAAATTTAAATACCAAAAAAACGAGTTAGATTAAATAAAACCAATATTTTCACAATAATAGTTTCTTTACTTCAAATATTTATCTATTATCATTCAAAAGAGTTGCTTCATAGAGCAGATGCTCACTGTATTTGCATGTGGCATAATGGCTGTCCCATTTTGGAACGAAACAAGATATTATTACATCAAGTAGTGAATTTAATAGAATTTACCAATTCTTGTTTCTTCGTAGATAGCCGACTTGGATAATAGTTTTCCTGGAAAACTTTGAGAAAATACGGGAGGTTGTGCAAATGGAGTTCTTTTAAGAGAGGAAACAAATTCTGGATTTGGTTTAGAGAAGATGAACAATCTGGAACTAGAAGTATTTCCTGTCCTGTATTAGTACCACCCTCTCCATTTCTTGTTATATGTTCCAAGAACTTACATTTCCGTAAACTTATTTTTTCTAGCTTCAACAGAGTTTGTGCAACAGACATTGGGAAGAGTGATGTCAACTTTGGACATTCTACTATTGTCAAGTACTTAAGATTGCACAAATTGCTTTCCCGAGGACTACGACACAAGTCTTTCAAATTAGACATGCTCTGCAATGATAACTCGACTAACATAGGGAACATATCATCCACTTGGAAGGAATGAGCATGAGTAGGAGTTATATTGATGAGGCATTCTATCTCATCACACATTTCAAGCTCGAGCTTAGTCAACCGGTCCATGCCTCCTACAGCTTGAACCATTTCTGGGATGATACTTCTACAACCTCCTTTAAGTCCTCGCAAACAAACCATGGCTGCTCTCTGTAGAAGATCCTTCATAACTTTACTTGATGTGGAGATATTGAACTCTTCCAAGCACATAACTCTCTTAGGTAAATCCTCAGAGTGAACATCAAGATATTGGAACTTCCCAACACTTATTATATAGCTCCACAATTTAATAAAATTAACATTCTCCTCAAAGCATTTATATGATTCTATACTTGAATCACCATGAACATATAACTCTTCCAGCTGCGAACACCTTCTGATTACATCATCACAACACACTTCAATTCTACACTCTGACAAATCAAGCAACTTCAATTTATTCAGTTTTTCAATTCCATTCGGCAATTCCTTGAATTTACTATATTGCAAGTCAAGAATCTTAAGTCTCCTTAGGCTTACAACAAAAGAGATGTCTTTTAAGTTCAACCTTACCAACCGTAGAGTTTGAAGATTAGTCAACCACTGGGTTGATTGTGGCAATGATACAGATAATTTCTCCTCCCAAGGGTAATTTTCACCGATTACCGCCATAACCTTGAGCTCTTTCACTCCTTCAAATGATGCATCTGACAAGTCCAATTGTTTTCTTGTATTCAATAACAGAATCTCAAGATTTGGAGGATTCAATTGACAAGGAAACCGATCTATTTTAATGTCCCATGAAGATATTGCATAATAATCTTGAACAGCTTCATCCTCTACAAATTCATCCAGTTCTTTTCCTCGATTTACCATAATGGTTCCTTTCTCTCTGGATGCTATCCATAATGCTGCGTCACGAACCATGTCATGCATTTTCAAAGGGTCCTTATAGTTCTCAGAATAAGTCAGCAAACAAGATTCTATGAGATTTGTTATAGCTACTTTCACTTTTTTCCTTGCTATTTCGAATGAGTCCCTTTGCTCGCATAATCCCAATCCTATTCCATATCTCATCAAATCTTCAATTTCAATCTCATGATCTTCTGGAAACATACTGCACATCAACAAGATTGACTTGGCAGCTTCATTCTTCAAATAATCATAGCTTAATTTAAGACAAGTGAAAGCATCTCTCACTCCTGGATCCACATCTAGTGGTTTTGAATGCATCAGATTGTCCAATGCAATCTCCCAGTCCTCATCGTCAAGTTTTTCCTTCAAAGAGGTTCCCACGGCAACAATTGCAATGGGCAGTCCTTTACATTCCCTAACAATTCCCCGTGCCACCTTATTCATTGAGTCCGAGAAGGATGCATCATTTCTGCTTGCATACTTTTTAAACAAACTCCAGGATTCATCTTCAGATAAAAGATCTAGTGGAATCCTTGTTTTACAATTCATCAATCTACATACTTGTTGCTCACGTGTGGTCAAAAGGACCTTGCAATCACCCTCAACAGGAATGCCTATCTTCTCAAAATCAAGCTTTTTCCAAACATCGTCCATAATTATTAAAATACGTTCCCCACTTTTCAATCTCATGGATAGTCGTCTTGCCCTTCCAGAGTCAGTATTTTCTTTGAATTCAAGACCCAAGATATCAGCAATTTCGCATTGAATCTTACTAACATCTGCTTTTTGGGAAATCGTAGTAAATACAACATGATAAAAAATCTTCAATTCCTTTGCTTTCTTGCCCACTTCTTTGGCTAAGGATGTTTTTCCCGAACCACCCATCCCATACAATCCAATTATATAGCAATTGTCATCTCGAAGAGCCTCCAAAAGTTTACCCGCAGCCACCTTCGTAGACTTGAAGTACATAAAATTTCCAGAAGAGAAATACTCAATATCTGGAAGTGGGACAGGGTGTGAAAATGGTTCAAATTTACTGTTTATGTTCAGCTGTAGCATTATCTCTGTTTTCTTCGCCAATTTTTTGCATAGACGATATCCCTTCCAAGTAGGACACAACCCTCCAAAGCAGCCGTTGTTTTCCTGTGGCGGATTCTCATCTTCTGCTAAGATTTTTTCCACTTCATTCTTCCACCTCTTGACAGCATCATCAATTTTGTCTGTTTTATTTTCTGCTTCCTCAATAAGTTTTTGCACTCTCGCTTCGGTTAATCTCAGCTCCTCCTTTTGGGCCTCAAAATTTCCTCTGATTTTGCCAACACAAAACAAATATCGACCTTCACGTAACACTGGACCCATTAAATATGCACCGAGTTTGGATGCAACAGACATTCCGACCTCTTCCATTTAAACTACACGCAACCTGACCACAAATACAATTGTATTGATTAATATAGAATACATGAATATGAAAATTCATGACCCTGAATGATTTAGTTGGATGACGTAGAATGTATATTAATTAAAAGCATGTTGCATTCTAATTTGGAGTGTACACGTAGTCAAATAGGTCCCTAAGTATTATGCAATTTTTTTAATACAACAAGTACTTGAACTGATTTAAATAAACTTTAAGCTAGTTAAATGTGAAAGTGTGTTAAAGACACTATTTCGATCTTGTATTTAATTTGATAAAGAACAGGAACCTTTCAAGAAATACTTAATCAATAATGGAGAATGCCATTTTAAGAATCAAACACTCACCAGAAGGTCTTAAAGCAATCCAAGGAGAAATATTTGAATCACAAGCCAGTCAAAGAACTCAAGCTGCAGATTGAAGATTACAAAAAATGTCAGTTAGGTGGTGAGTTATTTAACAATACAATATTTTAACTATATGTGACCAAAGTTCGTCAACTTACTTCGCCATATCTGTATAAGGGCCTAGGACTCCTCATTGGCTTCCAGATAGAAGAATTGCAAATAAAAGGAAATATCTCATCATTCTTGTGCGGTAGCATTTATTTTTTTCATTTTATTTAAGCTGATATTTTCATACTCACTAGTGTGCAAAATAGTGTATAGATTGCTAATCTATCTGAATTTGTTTAGGCTGTAACCTAGAGTTTATAGGTTGTAGAAAAATTTCTTAAAAATTTTTGTAACTTCAGATATGCTTCCTTGTTAAGCTGCTAAAAACTAGCTATGAGAGGCTAAGTTTTAAAGAATACTCATTGTATTTCAGTTTGGGAGACAAATTAAGAACACTCTTTTTAGTGGATGAAACCCAAGAGGATGTGATAAAACTTCTGTGTCTTGATCTTGTCTTTCCCGAAATTAATCTCTTCTTATTATTGGTCTGCATGTTACTTGTGTTTGAGTTGATTAACTGAGTGCTCCACTTTTCAAAATTTTTATTGTGCCTTGTTTTTCCAACTTACTTTCTATTTCAGTTAACTAGCTTATTGTTGGTGCTTCATTCAAATTTTTAAGTGACATAATTCACTCTACGCCTCTCGTGTGTTGTTCTTTTCAACTTAGACCAGCTGAGGTTAACACAATGTGTCAGTATGCATGTAAAAGTTTGGGCAAATTATGCATAACCTCTATGGTTTGGAGACAAATCTCAGGTGGGTTCGGTGATACTTTTTTAAACAAATACACAAGAGAAGCTACCCATGAGAGTGGACAAAACGCTTGGGAATCAAGGTGATGAGATAAAACTTCTGTGTCTTGATCTTGTTCTTCTCTAAATCTCTTAATTATTTGCTATGCATATTACTTGTGCTTGATCTGATTAACTGGGTGCTTAATTTTTAATATTTCTATTGTTCCCTATTTTTCAGTCAACTTAACTTCATATTTTAGCTAGTTAAACACAGAAGTGTGTCAACTGAGACACCTAAAGATGCTGCTACTGCAGACTTGAAGCTCAGTCCTCATTTTTAATTCGATAAAGAGAAGCAACCTTTCAAGAAATGCTTTTTCTTTTTCTTTTTCTTTTTTGGTTCATATATATACTTTTTCTTTTAATGAAGATGTCGTTTGAAGAATCAAACACTCACCAGAAGATCTTGAAGCAAGCCAAGGAGAAATATTTGAAACTCAAACCACTCAAGGAACTCAAGCTGCAACTCAAAGATTGAAGAGGATTATTATTTCAGAATAGTCATATTATTTCACAAGACAATATTTTAGCTAACTCATGCCCATAGTTTGTCAACTTACTGCGCCATGTCTTTATATTTCCATATTGTTAAAAGACATCTTACTGACCATATTTTTTATAAGGATACTCTTTACCACATTCCAAAGGTTATATATTCCATCCATACCTTTGTATGAGGGCCTAGGACTCGTCATTGGCTGCCAGATAGAAGAATTGCAAATAAAAGGAAAGATTTTCATCATTTGCTTTGGCTGTAACCCAGAGTTTACAGGTTGTAGAAGCGTTTCTCATAATTTTTGTAACTTGATACGTGCTTCCTCTTTAAGCTGCTAAAAACGAACGTTTCTCAAAATTGTGGGCGCTTGATTGTGTGTGATTAACATTATCTTCTTGTATTCCATGTTTTCCTAAGTTAAATCTACCCAGAGATTTTTTAAAAACAATTTTGGACTTAAAAGGTTCATTTAATAATTTTAAAAGGCCAATTTTTTAAGCCACGTAATTCACTCTCCCCCTCTCACGTGTTTTTCCTTTCCGCATAAACCACCCGAGGTTCACTCCTATATAATCAGTATGCAACTATGCATGTAAAAGTTTGGGCAAATTATACATAACCTTTCTTTGGTTTGGAGGCAAATCTTAGGTGGGTTGGACGATGCTTTTTTAAACATAAATACACAAAGAGGACAAATCCCATATTTTCAGTAAATTATGTGTTATTTACCCTACTAGTAGCATAGTGACACAAAAGGTGGGATGAACATAAGAAAAATTGGTTTTTTTTCCTTTGATATAATAAAGGAAATTTATTCATGTTTGTAAATCGAGCTCTTCCAGCTTCCTATCATATTTGAGTGCAGAAATTTTAAGATAAATACTCAATGAGCTTGACAAAAACTATAGTCTATCTCTGTCACCTTTCCAACATGTTAAATAGCCAAAATAAATAGTAAATAAATAAAAGAAGCTTCATAGCAGACAGTAAATGAATTTGCATCACAACAATGAAAAGATATTAAATATGCAACAGAAATACATAAATAAAAGCCCACAGGCTCATTCATACCTATCTATAAATTCGTCTCCCACCTCAAGCTTGGTGATGGAGATAGAGCCACCTCCGTTGGTTGAGACTCGCTTCTTCTCCGGAGCACTTTGATAACAGAGGAAGTTCAATTCTGCTTAGGAATAATAGTTCTTTTGTTTGAGTAAAATAATTATTTCTTGATTACCGAAGTGTACTATTATTGGCTTTTATTACACTTTCCAGCTGACACTCACTCATAAGATAAAAGAACCAATCCGTGTTAAAAGTTAAAAACAGTATGAAGTGGCTAAAGTCTTTCTCACACTTTTTCAGCTGACATGCATCCAACGAGGAAGAGCCAATCTGAATTCAGCATTACGCCACTTTAGGAAAAGAGGAAGTGCAATTATGTATTGCGTGTCGTTGACGATGAAATATATTATTTAATAAATAATTACTAAAAAAAATATTACTTTTTTTTTAATTCTTAATTTTTATTTTTTTTAATAATTTTAATTTTAATTTCTTAACAAGTAATTTTAGTATGGTTGTTAACAAAAGCCTTATTTTTTTTTGTAAGTATTAGTATTTAAATAAGATGTATATTTAATAAATTTTAAAATATTTCTTATAACATTAGTCCTTAATAAATGATTGAAAATTTATTTTAGATATTGATATTCAGAAAAAAAAATATATGAGCTTTTTGACTCAAATACTCATAAAATTAAAACTAATTACCAAAATACTTTTTATTTCAAACTAATTACTTACTTACTATCATTTTTGACATGAAATTATTATTTTTTTTAAAGTTTCATGTCAAAGTGGTAAGCGTGATCCACCTAAATTACGATAATACAAGAAGCGTGATACATGTAGAAATGCTTATACAACTAGTGTGACATGTAAAACGCAATATATGTCACTGTATTTACTTGTATCACACTTCTTATGTTAGTGTGATTCAAATAAATCATGTTACCGCTCGCTTTTGTGTGACCCCTCTTTTCCCTTTTCTTTCTTTCTCCTTTCACTACTCTTCTTCTCTCTCTCCTAAGTCCACCATATTTTGACCACATTTCTTCCTACCTAAGTATGAATTCCTTTTTTGGTTTGCATTCTTGAAAATAAAAATTTTTCTGATATGTAATGTTAAATTTTGTATAGATGTACATTAGTTAATTTTTAGAGATGATATTTAATGCTTATATAGTGTGTTTGTAATGTTGTTACGTTCTTGTGGTAGAGAGTAAGATATTTGTATGTTGTATATTTTTTAATGCATAAGTATGATGTGTTTGAGGATATGGTTTATTTATAATTTAGATTGTGTAACGCGTATATGTTGTACATTTCAGTTTTAGAATCCTATTCTTTTTGCCATTAATCTTTTACTCTGTTACTTATTTTTTTTAAAGTTTTACATAATTTCTTGTACCTTATTATATCTCTCCATTTATTTAACTGTAATTGAGGAAGTGGAAAAAAGCTGATATAGTTCCTGTAGACTTCTTAAGCCACAAGAAAACTCTATCACCTCTGATTTTTCTTTTACTTATGAATTTTCTTGTACCTAAATAAGTTATGTGCCAAGTCTTTACAGTGTTGACAAATTTTCTTTTTTCTTTTTTGACTTTTTCAGATTAAGTCTTCACATGCTTCATTGATCACTAGAATAATATTCTTTTTTGTATTTAAGTGTGTCAATATTGCTTAATAGATTGTTCCATATCAAATTTGTAAACGGATAATCGTTAGACAAGCGTGCATTACTCTGGGAGAAAATTCTCTTGTCGCTGAGCTTAGCAACTCTCACGCTGTTGAAGATACTGTTATAGCCGAGCCTTGGAGTCCCTCATTGAGATGGATGGCTCCCCCTCGTGATTGGTACAAAATAAACGTGGATGCTGCTGGTCCCGTTGATGGTTTTTGGGGAGTCGGAGCTATTATTAGGGATAAGCATGGTTTTGTAATGGCAGCCGCAACATGGAAATTCCTGGCTATATCAGATGTGGATATTGTGGAGGCCATTGGTTTACGACTGGGGTTGCATTTTGCTTAAGATCTTAGTTTTCTGCGGTTGCTTGGTGAGACAGGTTCCCTCAATGTTGCATTAGCTATGAAGTCTCCTGTGCTAGCCCCATCTTATTTTGGCTCTGTGGTATCTAATTGTAAGGCTTTATTACTTGATTTTCATAGATGCATTATCTCTCATGTCAGGCGAGAAGCAAATGTGCTTGCTCACAGGTTAGCTAAATATGCTTTAGAGATAGCAGACAATATGTGGATTGAAGAAACTTCTTGCATTGCTTCTCTGGTGGCCTCTGATTTCAGAGGTTCTTATTAACTTTTTCTTTGTCAAAAAAAATAAAATAAAATTTGTAAACGGATATTGAACGATTTGCAATTTCATGTTTCAATTATGAATTCCAAAGTGAAAGAGACATTTTATTTGTGTAATCTTCTAGCTTTTTATTTAATTATATATAAGTCTCTTACTAGACATATGCATGGTCACACCAGTTTTACTTTCACCTAATCTTTAATAATATTTTGATGTTAATTCACGTTTTATTTTATTTCTTCGAATATATAAAAAATTTCTAGCTTTAAATAACTACAGAAGCTTACCTTTTTCTTTACTTGATTTTTTTTGTCTTTTTGTTAAAAAAATTTCATTTAAAAAAATAAAATAACTATTGTTGTAGCTTTCAAGCTTATATAGTCTAGACTTAGAGAAAAGGCCACACAACAACTAAAATTTAACTGTTATATATATTATTAACTCTATCAAATCCTTACAAATAGCATAGTCGCTTAAAATTAAAACGATTATATCAATGTCCCAATCATAGATGCAATTTCTATAACAAAAATATAATATATATAGAAGAAAATAAACTGTATACACCCATGACGCATGTGCGCTACATGAATTTCTGCAGGTTTATTACTATCTAGTGCATTACTCATGTGAAAATTTCAATTCCGGAACAATATGTGATTAACTGATCCAGACCATTCAAATGTCAAATATACCTATTTAGCATGTCAGTTTCCAGTCTAAAATGCAGAAAAAATAATCATCTTTAACAAAACATTTACAACATTTGCTTCTCCAAATAGAGAAATTATAGGAGTTTGAGCACGTGATACAGAATTTCAATTACATACAGACAGATTCTAGAGGTATCTACAATGTGGAGCATCACAGATATGAGATATCCTTAGGCTAAACTATTACCGGCTGGAAGATCCAATTGCAACTGTTCTATCAGTACCTTTTCAACCGCATCAACGAGGCTCGATACATTTTGCCCAATATGAGTATCTAAAGAGTTGGCCAACTTCTAAAGAATCAAACCCCCGCCTAAAGAAAAATAAACCAAAAAAAAAAAGTCAGCATGGAAATCTTCCTATCATTTATAGTCAATCAGGTCATAATCAGAAGTCAGAACAACACTAGAATGCAAAATAAAGACACCGGTGAGGAGAAAATATCTTCAGTACCAAGCCTCTGAAATTCATGTGACATAAGTGATTAAGTGCATCATTAGTAAAAGGTAAGACACCACCAAACGTAACAATGACCTGTCAAAGATCTACCAGGTGGATAGGGAAAGACCACCTATATATGCAGTATCTAAGTTCAAAAACATGTCCTCGAACATGAAATCAGAATTCTTTCATCCTATAATTTTCAGAATGTAACAATCAAAAGAAATGAAAATAAGAGCATAGACACTAACATGTTGGTTGAACCGCTGAATTAATTTTCTAATTATTATCAAAAGAAATAAAAAATACAGGTAGGACTCAACTACATTGGATTTTCAAATTTTAAATAGGTTCAGCAAAAGATTAATTTATCTTTTGAGGTTAAAACTTTGTCACCACATTGAGAATGCTTGTACACATTCATAAGCAAGAATAATTACAGAGAAATTTTATAGCTGATACAGAGTGAAATTCTCTCACCTCAACTTTGCAATGAAAACCTAGAGAAGTTCTCTTCAAATTATCTGATCCCTTGACAGATATCGGCTTCAATGGAGAACCAAAAATTGGCTACCCATGAGATAACTTTATATATGCATTAATTCCTCCAGCCATATGAACTACTATAGTCTCATCTTTGTCCAAGTAATCAAGCGAGTCTCTACATTGGGACATAAAATGGTGAAGAGAACATTAAATCATATTCCAAATTTACAAACATCAAAACCAAAGGACTACATAATAGTCTCACCTTGATTTATTAGCATCCTTTTCCACAAGGCGCCTAAGTGTGCTTAGTATAATTCTCTCTTGCACTTTTCTTATAGACCACTGTAATGAGGACCTACTGCATGGTAAATGGAACCAATTGAATCAAATTATATGCAAATTACTTGTCCTATTACACATCGAATTAATCTATACATGGACTTATCTACCAAAGAATCTGTTCCTATATGTAAAAGTAACATTTTTTATTTTTGAAAATTCCTGGATGGCATTATAGTTAAGCAACACAATGAATTCATAACCTACAAAAAAGTGAGGTAATTGTGTTGCTTGGAATGCCAAGGCTCTTATTCAATTTAGTTTGATATCATGATTTTTTCTAATATTTTGTACAATTCCTATGGATACTAAAGAGACATAAAGATTTAGTTAGAATATCTAAAGCAAAGGCTAACAACTTACATAAACATTTAAATAGAGGTACAATTTCATTTGATCATTAAAAATATTTAACATACTAGAAACTTAAAGGATTATAGTCTAAAAGAATGATTTATAGCCATAAGGAATGGAGCGTAAGAGACTGAGAAAACACAAGAAAAAAGAGGACATGGCAAACTTGACGGACTTTGCAGTATCAACAATCTCGTTCACATATATATCACTTGGAAAACCTAAATGACAATACCAAAAACATCAATAAATCATCAAGAGATTACAAGGATTATAAAAATCATAAATTAAATTTATGAGTAAATTACTTAATGTTTTTGATATGCTGTTCTTAAGGCATAACCAAACAGCAGCATATCAAAAGCATCCAACAATTCCCTCTTAAAGAGGAGATTAGGAGAAAACAAGTATGTTGCTGTGTAATGCCAGGATCACATGCACAGTATGAAGCAATCATACTAAAAGAATAGAGACAAATTCCTATAGCACCTAATCCTATAATTACCCTCTCTTAAATCTTC
Source organism: Styphnolobium japonicum (assembly GCA_023212625.1). Taxonomy (NCBI): domain Eukaryota; kingdom Viridiplantae; phylum Streptophyta; class Magnoliopsida; order Fabales; family Fabaceae; genus Styphnolobium; species Styphnolobium japonicum. The sequence continues at coordinate 12,160,922 of JALBWW010000010.1, forward strand.
TACATGAAGTCTAAAGTTTGCAGCAAAATTTAATACTATGGGTTCATGAAATGTCTGGAGTAATGAAATTCGAAAAGGGAAAACCTTCAATCATACTAAGATCTTTAGGAATCATTACATATTGGGATGGGATTCTTTCATATAGTATAAAGAGAAAAGTAACTCTGTGACTCTTAAATTTTCTAAAATTTACTTTCTTATGTTTCAAGTGCAAAACAACATATACAAAGCATTCATCTACATCAGAGGTACAAAAATAAAAAATAGGAACAACTAGTGTAGAGACCAGTAATTAAAAGTGAACCCGCTGATGTAACCACATCATGCATACATCAAATTTTGAGACTTAACCCACTAGTCATGATCTAAACCTTAACAAGATACTAATGATAACTATAATGCCAATGAATATTAGAATAAAGTTCACTATCAAACTTATACCACAAATCCTTCTTTCTTGAGTGATTGAACCTGAGTTCCTTGGTCACTGTCCGCTTTAAAACACCAAAGCACAACCACTTCAAAATAACAAAAGAAACAATGTTCCAATTGAAACTACATATTTGATGACTTAAAAGCCAATCATAATTTTTAGGTTTATTTAAATGGTGATATTCTAACTGTTGCTATTTGGCTAAAAGAGTTGTCGGTTCATACAAGTATGTTTCAACATAAGTGCCTTTAATGAACCCGATTGCTAAATCTATCGAACGATGATGCTCACGAACAAATCAAATTCAGAAATAATGATCTATTTTGAAACCTGAATATTCTTTAACTTCATAGTCCCCTAAAAAACGTCAATTAATAACTCATGATTCAGGAGCGTTCTACTATACACTTATAAAGGAATACTCATACACTTATAAAGAAATAGAGTATGGATACTCCATCAAAATTACTTACTATAACCGATTTTATGTTATTTTTTGTTTAAGGCTTAACTTTTTATTTTTTTACACTTTAATCCATGATATATTCTTTTTTTAATTCATGGCATGGTAAAAAATATTTCTTGACTCAAAATATATTTTATTTTTATTTTAAAATTTGTTGTTTATAATGGTTTAAAAATTATAAATGAAACTTTATTTTATTTTTATTTTTATATGAAATTAAATTAAAAGAACCATATTTTTTATTTTGTTATTATATAATTTTTAATCTTTTTTTTAATTTTATGAACATTTTTTTAAGAAAGCAATTAAAGAATATATATATATATGTATATATATATAATCTATAAGTTTTTACTATAAAAAAACATATTTCATTTGGCTTAAATTATATATATATATATATATATATATATATATATAAGACATGGCCAGACTAATAGTCCCGCCAATGAAAGTGTTTTTATTTTTATTTTTTTTAATAAAAGTAAATATTATATATATATATATAAACTACAGATTTTTATTATAAAAAATTAAAAAAAAACTTAATTCTCTTAAATTATATATATATATATAAACTACAGATTTTTATTATAAAAAATTAAAAAAAAAACTTAATTCATTGGCGGGACTGCTAGTCCCGCAGCAGTCCCGCCATCTCTTAAATTATATATATATATATATATATATATATATATATATGTATAGTTTTAAGCATATATATTAATATGTAAGAAATTTGTTTTAGATATTTTATAAAAAATATTAATATTTTTTTTAAATTATAAGATGACAGAATTAGTAATATATTATGTAAATTTTTAAAAATATTTTTAATATATCATTACTAAGAGATCAAAAACATTTTATAAAATATTCTAATACCATGGCGGGATTGCCAGTCCGCCAATGGAAAGTTTTTTTTTTTATATTTTAATATTGTCATGAAATATTAAGATTGTAATACTTATGGTGAGATTAGAGAAATTTTTTAAAATATATTTTATGAAATATTTTTTAAATGTAACTTTTTAAATATATTTATTTAAAAAATTATAGCATGGCAAGATTAGTAATTCTTCATGAAATTTTTTCAATATACCATGACGGATTTTTGTAATGGACTTTTTTATAATATTTTATTATAGAATTGTCATGATTTTGTAAATTTTTTTGATATATTACCATGATTTTTTTTTAATATTTACGTTCATTTGTTGATTTAATTTTTTAATTCATTTACATATTAATCATATTTTTAATTTGTGAATTATATTTTTTTAGTTGAAAGTTTAAAAAACTAGTTTATTCAAAAATTATTTTATTTAATTAAACTTAAGCCACGAGAGTAAAATAAAATAAATATATGTTCATCATGATATATTAAAAAAATAATATTCTTCCAGTTGTGAACACCTTCCGATCACTTCATCACAACGCTCTTCAATTTTACAGAATGACAAATCCAACAACTTCGATTTATTCAAATTTTCAATTCCGGTCTATTGCAAATCAAGAATCTCAAGTCTCCTTAGGCTTACAACAAAAGAGATGCCTTCTAAGTTCATCTTTACCAACCGTAGAGTTCGAAGATTAGTCAACCACCAGGTTGATTGTGGCAATGATACAGACAATACTTTGCAAACCATACTTTTCACTGATTACCACCATAACCTTGAGCTCTTTCACTCCTTCAAATGATGCATTTGACAAATCCAATTGTTTTAGATAATCTGATAAATACAATGGTATTCTTGATTTGAACAATAGAATCTCAAGCTTTGAAGCATTCAATTAACAAGGAAACCGATCTATTCCCTTGTCCCTTGTCTAAAACTTCTTCTCCCACGATGCAAAAGTATTGACACTATAAGAACAGAGGAAGCACAAATTCTTCTTCGTAAATAGAGTTCTTCTTTGATTAAAATAATTAGTTTTGATTACATGAAATAGAATATTATTTTTTATATAGTCAATTTCTCTTTTAAATTATTGCATTGTCTATGTCACTGTTTGATTCATCGAACAAAAAAATCATTTTAAACAATAGCAAGTAGCTAATTAACTATTATGGCACTCTTTGATAATGTATTGTAATTTGTGAGTAAGTGATGACAGCCTAGGGGTTCAGCTCATTTATCAAGATATAAATAAAAAATAAAAAATAAAAAAATGGAAAGGAGACAAAAAGTGAAAGCATTAGTGGATAGTTTTTGTAGCCATCAATGTAAAGCATTTGCAAGTGAAAGAACAAGAAAAGTGTGAAGCTGCAGAGCCGAAGAGGCAAATTGTGTTGACACTTTGATTATAGGCCAATGTGAAAAGAACAAAGAGGCAAGAAAAAAGCATTCGAGAATGGGATAAAATAGTGCGAGTACTATTTGCTATTGGGATTAGAAAAAATAATTATAGTATTAGAATATGAGAGATTTTACTGGAATCACTATAACCTTTTTGTGAAGGTGTGTGGAGAGAATATTGTAATTATCCTTAATATAGTTGAATGCTTTTCAAAGTTTGTCACGTAGTTTTTTATTCTCAATATTTGAGGATTTTCTACATTAACATTTAGTATAATTTTTCTATATACTTTGCACATAATCTATACTATTGTGTGACTGTTAGGTAAGTTGCATGAACTAACTTTGTTAGATTTTATTTGGTACGTACTCGTCACTTCGAATTTCTAAATTTACACATGGAGAATATATATATATATATATATATATATATATATATATATATTCTAAATTTACACATGGAGAATATATGTATTTTTATCTCAAGTGGGGTATCCAAGGTAGGCTCAAGAGTTAAGATCATACAGTGTGAATTACACTGAGGATAATACGGGTATCATGATTAAATTGACAACTACGAACTACACCATTTAGAAGCTAACAAGAAAAATAAATATAAAACCAGACAACGTGACTTTAGAAAAAGATGTACAAGAAGGCCAATGGACTAATCAAATAATGGGTGGATATTTCTGAGTTCCACCTTGTGGCCACGCAGATAAATTCCTAGACTCTAAAAACAAATTAATAGAATCTGTACAAGTGAAAGACTATACAAAATAAAACAATCAGAAAGCTGATGAACCTATAAAATACAAAAAAGGGAAGATTAATTGCTGAGCACTTGAGTTACTTCCAAGGAGATATCAATAGCTCAGTGTATTTTATGTAAAAATTTATTTTAATGAAGACTAATTGGTAAATTAGAACCAAAATACATTTTGGAAAAAAAATAGCAAATAGATACTTCTTGTTGATAGAACCGCGAGGTGTCTCTAGTCCCTTTGAATGTGGGACTGATTCTCGCTTAGGCGTCAGCTTTACCTTAGGCCCCGTTTGGATAGGCTTATATGCAGTTTATTTGGGCTTATTTACTACAATAAACACTTATGAAGTATTTTTATTATATTTAGATGAGCTTATTAAAACAGCTTATGAAACTCCTATAAATTGTTTTGGGCTTATTTTCATAAGCTAAAAATTTAAGCTTATGAAAATAAACTTTTGTGAAAGCTAAAAATACTTTTAAATACTAGTTGTTTTTATAATAATTTTTAACAAAATTAACTTTAAGAAATTGAGACAATTGATAGCATATCCCTCAAATACTCAATATTTATTCCAAAGGGTTTATGAAAATCACTTCTCGAAGTGTTTATCTAAATGTTATTTAGCTTATTTTAGACAGCGCTTATACTCTAATAAGTTCTTATATAAGTTATTCATCCAAATGTGACCTTAGTCACAAGGTGTTTCAATGGGTTTGAAACTCCTACGCTACAGATAAAGTTCGCACACATAAAACTCAATTTGTCAATAGCTACTTCTACCCAAACTGCGTTGTGTCTAAAAATAACATTGGAATTTTTTTTTCAAAATAGAAATCAATTGGGAATCAAAATGCATTTTGGCATTCCAAAATCAAATTTTCATGCACTAAATTGAATATATAAAGTGTTAATAGTGAAGAATTTTTGTTTGCATAAGATTTTAATTTCAAATCTATATACCCCACTATATAAAAAAAATGACTAAATTGAAGATGTGGAAGTAAGTTATCAGTAAACTTAATTAATTTCCAGGTAAATTACGCCACTACTAAGCATAATTTAATCTGAGATAAATGTTTAGTTTGGGAAAGAGATATTAATATAGATTCTTTGCCCACTTAATCTTCTTAGGAATTGAGTTATTCACCACTTGAAATAGGAAAAGAAAATAATGTGTTCAATTACACATTTCATTAAAGTTTGATTTTAGTCTACAGTAATTATATTGATGTAATTTTTTAAATTGATGAACTTAAGTCGATACTTGACACTTTTGATTGATATAGTATTTGTCTTGTTAATTTTACATCAATAATATTAATATAAAAGAATATTACATCAAATTTTATTACACATCATTTAAAAAATGTCATCATGTTAGTAAAACCATCCACTACAAGAATTTAGCTAAATTGCTACGGAATTTAGCTACGGAATTTTCCCTAGCTATTCCGTAGTTCATTAGCTACAGATTTGTTAGGAAAATTAATTCCCTAGCTAAAATTTAAAAACAATAGGAAGGAATATTTAGCAGGCAATTAGCGACGAATTAGCTACAAAATATTCCCTAGCTAAATATATTTAGTAGCTAATATAAGTAGTTAGGAATTTTTCCCTCGCTAAAATAAAATGTTGAAAGTTACATTTTTAGCTTGGGATTTAGCTAGGGATTTCCGTCGCTATTCCCTAGCAACGATATCGTCATATCAACATGTATACATCGGACTAACAAGAAATTTATTTACGTCAATCTAAAAATTATAAAGATAATATCATTGTAGTGCTCAAAATTGAGTTATAATAAAAATTAAGAAGACAATATATATGTATATATAATTATGCAAAAATAACAAGAATGGGCATCAATCTTAAAAGAGTTACACGATTTCACCTGTATATAAATTTAGATGTTGTATGGACTTCGTCCTGATCACAAGCTAGGATACAGATGTCCTCCTAGGTCAATAATTTAGATATCTCCTCCTTCTTCAGTGCAGAGTTGAAAGTGTTTTGAGAAAACTAGGAAGATAATAACTTGGAGGGGATTAAATAAGGTCTGGTGGGGGGCAAAATTACGTGAGAATGTAACGAAACTTGTGCTTTGATTAAAGAAACTAAGATACTTTTCTTTCAATTTTAAAATAGTGAACAAATAAAAGAAAGTAAAATGCTTTACTTTTTCTACTCCAAAATTGATATGCCAATTACATTGTTCGTCTGTCCTCCTTCAGAATAATACAAGCTGCCAAGAAAAGCATATTTTATTTACTTCATTCTCCTAGGCATTTTTCATTTTACAAATTTCATTCTTATTTTAAAAATTATATAGAATCTCCCTTAAAATTTATAAAAATTTACCGAGTACTGACTTCTTTCCTATTAGCCAACAAAAAGAATCCAACAGAAATAAGAAGAAAAAATACTAAAAATTAAACCCAAATCACCAAAGAAATAAATAAAAAAACTAAGATTTCAACTCAAGCTAAAAATATTTGAGAATTTAAAGTGTAATCATTAATTAGAAGAGAAAATAGAGAGTGGATGCGCCTTTTATTGAACATACACACAAAGAAAGAGTTGTGGATTCTATTATTGCTTCCCACTCAATATCAGTTTTTTGTGCCTTTGGAACATAAAATCTTAGCTCATTGGGTAATTGTTGTTTAATATGACACAATTCTCTACTTATTACTTAGCTTATTGCTTTGGATTAGGAGATAAGTTCATAATCGTACCTAATCTATTTGGATCTGGTTACATCTAACAACTTTTTATTTTGTAAATTGTTTTTTTTTTTTTTGGATTTTATGTTTTTACCTGCTTATGCTTAGGGAGTATATGTTAATTATGTCTTTGTCTCTTCTTATTGTTTTAAAAATGGAGGTTCATTTACCTGTTTGGAGCTATTTAAATTATGGAATTTAATTGATTTATAAATGAATTCTAGTTAAAATGATTGTTTGTATTTAGTATTTAACCCATATTAAGAAATCAATTCATTTATAAGTCATGTAATTAGTTAAACTTTCAACATTATCATCACACCCAAGTCTTGAAGACTTGAGCCAATGCCAATTTAGTCATAAACTAGTTGTCTATGTGCCATTCTTTTTAATTGAATTAATTGGAGATAGGAAGCGCAAACAATTTAAAGTGTATTTTGATTAGATTTTACAAATTTTATTTTTTAATTAATAATTTCCAGCGAGCCCATCCGCTGAAAATCTTGTTTCAAATAATTTTTTTAAAAAAAGCCAGCAGAAAATGTTAAAAAAAAATTAACTAATAATTTCTAGCAGCCCCATTTGTGCTAAAACTTGTTTTAAATCATTTAAAAAAAATTCCATTGAGTTTAACTTTCTTGGTATAATAGTTAAACTCTTTTTTTTAAGATCACAAGGTGTCCCACATCCCAGAGTGTGTTTGGAATGTTAAAAATTGAAATTTAATTTGATTTCTAAATCAAATATTATGTTTGGATTATTAAAAAATAAGAAATGAATTGATTTTAAAATTCTATGGATTTTAATGGTTTGGATTTAAAAATCATGTCAAATATGGTGAGATTTGTTAAGATTTGATTTGATTTTAAATATAATTATTTACAATGACTATTTTACCTATACAAACTTTTTGATTTGTTACAATATCATTCACGATGATATAAGGATATAAAAGTAAAATAATAAAATCAAATCAAATCAATTCCTTATTTAATGAGTTCAAAACATAAGAATTAATTTTCAAATCAATTCAAATTTAATTTTTTATAATGAGTTCCAAACATGAAATTTAATTTTTAAATCAAATAAATTCAATTTTTAATTAATTCCAAACACAAACGAAAGATGCCTATTGTCATTGATACACTTAGACATTTATGCAGAAAAGTCAGAGGCAATTGCATGAATAAAACCAGCATTGACTAGCTATTAATCTGGAGAAAATTAACAGAAGATAGAATCTCATGATTTTTCCATGTTCTCTATAGTTTTGGCTGAATTTGTGTTGATATTGCTTTGATTGGAATTCAGATTTGTTGAATATGATTCTATGGTAAGCAGAGGGGAAGCCAGAAACTGAGAGTGGGGGGATCAAAACCAAATGGGGCCAACATAAGACATGTATAACATGAAATGATAAAAAGGAAAAAAAATTAAGGAAGATCTCTAATTACTATGATCTGGTAATATTTCTGAACATTTTATTAATTGAAAATAACAAAGATACATGGTTTATATAGATGGCAGATTTGTTAGCTATGAAAGAAAAGAAAAAAGAAAATAACAATCTAACAACTTAACTAATTACATGATATGAAAAACAGAAAAAACTAATTTTCTGTCAAGTCCAATACCCCCCCCCCCAAAAAAAAACAAGATGGAGAGTATATGTTAATCACTTCTATATTGGACAGTAACTTACGTTGAGGATCCAATGGTTTGGTCAGAATGTCAGCAAGCTGATCAGAGGTAGAAATAGGAAGCAAATGAAACAATTTTTCCTGTAGCTTCTCCAAGACAATGTGACAATCGATTTCAATATGTTTTGATCTCTCATGGAAGCTTGGATTTGCAGCTATGCGTCTAGCCGACTGAGTATCATAGTATAGCAAAGATGGAGAAACAAAAGGAACGCAAAGATCTTTGAGTAAGTATTGCAGCCATTGTAATTCGCATACTGTGGATGCCAAAGTTCTGTATTCAGCTTCGGTTGAAGAGCGGCTAACAGTGGATTGCTTCTTGGATTTTCAAGAGATAAGTGAGTTGTCAAGATATATGCAATAACCAGTGATGGATTTTCTGGTTGTACGACATGTGGCCCAATCAGCATCACTAAATGCCTTTAATTGTATTGTTGATGTTGTAGGAAAGAACAACCCTTGGGCCGGTGAGGCTTTGATGTACCTTAGGACTCGATTTGCAGCCTTGTAGTGATCATGTGATGGATTGCTCATGTGCTGACTCAATTGTTGAATAGAGTAGCTAAAGTCTGGATGTAGTGCATATTTTCATTGACATAAAGTGATTCCCTTCTTGGATCGTATGGTTGTAAGCTTAGCAACCGGACTGAAGGTATCAAGGAAATTTATGCCTTCTGTTTGTGTAAAACCTTTGGCAACAATGCGAGCCTTGTAACGCTCAATGCTGCCATTGGATTTGTACTTGATTCGAAACACCCATTTGCAGCTAATAGGTATTTTTCCTGGTGGTAAGTCTGTGATGATCCATGTATTATTTTGTTCCAAGGCTTGTAGCTCTGCTTGCATGGCCTTAACCCAAATATCAGATTTTATTGCTTGTTTGTAAGTTTTTGGTTCAACATTGATCAATCAATTTGAGACACTTATGTTAGCTTTGTATTAGGCATTATTAGATGTTTATTGTGCCCAATATTAGTATTTTAGATGAGTTTAATGTTGTTGGGCTTCATTGGGTTTTAATGTAAATATTGGATCATTTTCGGATTTTGATGCATTTTGACCTTTCTTCCTTGGTTAGGCCATAACTTGGGACTCGGTGATCCAATTGAGGTGATCTTGGTGTTTGTGGAAAGTTAAGACAATGCTCTACAAGTTTCATGAAGAACTCAAGAGCTGGATCGGACTTCTAAGGGTCCAAAACATCGCTGCAATACAAAGTGGGTTTGCTGTCAGGAAAATCTGGACAGTATGCACATATTGGACTACATAGTGAGTTATAGGCCTCCTCTTGGGCTGAAACTTGGTCATTGGAAAGATAAGACACATATCTCTAACTTCACTGAAGACCATTTTGTCAATAGATGTTGTTTTAGGCATGCTTCTGAAGCTACAAGTTGGTCTGAATTTGGAAACACGTTCTTCCAACCTAACTTGAGGTAGGTGCAGTGTTTTTGGCATTTCTGGAGTTCTAAAAGTCCAAATGACATGATTCAAATTGGAGCTTTTTAAGGAGACAACTGGCTACAACTTTCATGAAGACATCCAAGCCAAAATGCACCGTCTAGGTGATGAATTTGAAGTCAGAAGTCGGATAAGAGTTGTTGACTAAAAGCCACCAACCATACACTAACCCACCTACCATGCACCAACCCACCTACCATGCATCAATCTTCCATTTTTGACAATTTTCATATTTTTATAGCTTGTATTCAGATTATGTACATGTACAAATTGGCTTCTAGGATTAGTATAAATAGAGCCAACCTCTTTGTATTAGAGAGATTCAATTTTGAAGTAAGTTTGAAGAAAGTTTAAGTATTTGTGAGAGTTTTATTTCTCTTCTTCTCCATTCTCTTTACAATTTCGTTTTTGTTCTTTTATTTTTGAGTTCTTCCTTCCCATCCATGGAAGGCTAGGCTCTCATAATCAATCCAAGGGATTAGCCATCTTGATGTTTAATTTGGAGATATTGTTTTACTTGTTCATATTGCTTAATTGTTATTCAAGTTTCTCTTCTTCCTCTTTTGATTTTTATCTAGATTGAATTGCTTAATTTGATTTGGATGTTTATGTGATAATAGCTTTAATATCATGTATTCAAGAGGATCACATAGAATAAACAATTTATTAAAGCTTTTTGATGGATTGTTTGGCTTGGTTAAATTCTTGATCTTAAGTTAATCTATGTTTGGATGGTGCTTACTTTATCTAACCTTAGTTAATTAAATCCTAGATGCTTATCTAGTAGAGGATTCTGGGATCATGTTGAGGCGTCTTGATGTGATCTAAGGCCAAGAACACGGTTAGCAATTAAGTGAATTCCTTGTGATCAATGATGAGTTAAACTCAAGATCGGTAAATTTCTTTGGATTGGTTGTTTCTTTAAATTTGTTAATTACTTTCCTTTAATTCAACTAGTGTATTATCTTTATAAATCATCAAAAACCCCTCTTTTAATTGTCTTGATCTGATTAAATCTTTGTTCTTTTTGGATCCTTGAGAGACGATTCAGTTCATGCTCTATACTACAAATTATTTTGTGAACAGGTAATTATTATTATTTGACGAAGTCTCGACAACCTCCTGTCAAACACTAGAAGAGATGGACATGGCATAAGTGAAATGAGATGGTGGTAAAGAAGTATAAGAAAGAACAGAAGATAAGGGATAAGGAATACCATCATTTAAGGAATGCTGAGATGCTGAATGCATATATTTGCAATGAAAATCTTGTAAGTGGGAGTTTTCCTTGTTCTAGTGGATCTCCTGGGCAGGTTTTGAACAATGTCATTTTGAACAAGATTAGTAGGGTCTGGGAGAGCAACATTATCAACTAGACTGTGAGTGTCGTGTAGTTTGGGGGAATCAAAAAGAAAAATTTGTCCAAATTAGAATATGTTATAGTGGAGAATTGGGGAGGAAGATCAGAGGATAATGGGAGAGATGAAAAAGGGAAGTTGTTTTCATAAAAGACAATATTTCTAGAGATGAATTTCTCATGGTTATGAAGATCATAGAGAATAAAGCCTTTAGTGCCAAATTTGAAACCAAGAAATATGCATTTTCTTGCCTGGGGTCTAATTTGGTTCTATGGTTGGTTAAAACAATGGTGCCTGAATAATGGGCTAAGGCTGCTGAGCCATCAGGTAAAAGGACATTCATAGGCTTTATACTGTGATAAGTTGTGAATAAAGTGAGAAAGGGGCAAATGTGATCTTGGGTGGCATCTTGCACAGTAGAAGTAATGGAGCAAGAAGAAAGAGTTGGAGTTTCTTTCGCCATTGAAACAGAGAAAAAAGAAAAAAGGAGATGGAATCAGAGAGAGGGGAAGGTGATGGATAAACGCTCTGATACCATATTATGAACTTGTTAGTCAAAGAAATAAGGCCACCAACCATTTTTGGGTCAAAAATTGGTTGGTGGCCATATTGCCTAATACTCTTCAACAATTCCACCAACCCATTTTTTCTAAGCCTATATAAACCCCCTTCCCTTCATTTGTAATATCATCCAAAACAAGAAGCAATACTTGCTAGTGAGAGAAGAGAGAAAATAGAGTGAGAAAGAGAGAAATCTCAAGTAAGCATATTTGGGTTGTGGTGTTGTGAGTTGAGTGTTTGTAAACACAGTGTATATTTCCCATAGTGAAAATATTGCAGTAGCTCCGTGGACGTAGGGGATTTCCCGAACCACGTAAATTCTCGTGTCTACTCTATTACTTTGAGTGTGTGTGTATTGTTGTTGAATTGTGGTCCTTCCGATAATTTATTATCTACAACAATTGGTATCATGAGCTATTGGTTATCCAGGCAATATTCTCTTGAAAAATCTTAGTATGCTCTATGGATGCGGTAGCGTCTGATCTTCCACATCAGAAAAGATTTGTCTTTGAGTTATTGGTTGAGGTACCAGTTCTGGAAATAAGTGTAGGTAGTGTGAAAGTGCATGTCTAGGAAAGACTTGGTACTTAAGCGTGTCCTTTGTGACCCACCTCTCTTTCCTGGGAATTTTTCTTGGTGGTACTGTTCATAACTACATATACTATTCCAGTATATGGTGGTACTATTCACGTATACGGCACTATTCACGAGTGGTGAATTTGTGTGATTCTAGTAGGAGCAATGGCATCCAAGAAGGATTTATACAAGATTGAGAAATTCAATGGTACGAATTTCAGTTTCTGGAAAATGCAGATGGAAGATTATATGTACCAGAAAGACTTGTACTTGCTACTAGCAGAAAAACCGGCAACCATGAAGGACGAGGAATGGAAGGTGCTTGACCGCAAGGCCTTGGGTACAGTTCGTCTCAGTTTAACGAGATCAGTCGCATTCAACGTAAAAGATCAAGACACAACAGCAAAGCTTATCAAGGCTCTCTCCAATATGTATGAGCAGCCTTCTGCAGCCCATAAGGTGTTTCTAATCAAGAAGCTGTTTAATTTGAAGATGTCAGAAAACAGCAATTTTAGAAAACACCTAAACTCATTCAATGAGATTAAGGATCAACTGAAATCGGTGGAAATGACTTTCACTGATGAAATTGAAGCCAGTGCCATTCTCAGTACGTTGCCAGAAAGTTGGCAATCTACTGTACAGTCAATCAGTGTTTTTTTTGGGAAAAGTAAAATGGTATTCTCAGAAGTTGTCGACATGATCATGACGGAAGAAATCAGAAGGAAGGAAGAAGGTCCTTCCACTATGGCATCAACATTGAATATGGAGAGTAGGGGCAGAAATAAAAGCAGAGGGAAGCCCAGGCATGATAGATCAAAATCCAGAAATCATCAAAATAACACTCAAAATCTGCAGAATAGCAAAAGAGATATTGAGTGCTGGAACTGTGGGAAGATGGGCCATTACTCTAATACATGCAAGTCTTCAAAGAAAGACGAAGGCATGAGCAGTGTCAATACAGTTTCAGGAGAATCTGATGATTGTCTTATCTGTGCAATGGAGAGCAAGATAGAGTCATGGATTTTGGACTCTGGGGCGTCATTCCATGCCACTTCAAACAGAAAATTATTCGAGAACTATATCTCCGGTAACCTAGGCAAGGTTTACCTTGGTGATGATCAGGCATGTGATATCGCAGGGAAGGGAGATGTGAAAGTCAAGCTAAACGGTTCAGTTTGGAAATTGGAGAATGTGAGACACATTCCATGTCTGAAGAAAAACTTGATTTCTATAGGGCAGTTGGTTTCAAATGGTTATGTGACCACTTTCACCGGAGATAGGTGGAAGATATCAAAAGGTGCAATGACCATTGCTCGTGGCAACAAAGATGGATCTTTCTACACTTCCATTGGAGCATACGGTTCCTTAGCAGTCGCTGAAGGAAAAGAAGATCCGAATCTGTGGCATTAAAGGTTTGGCCACATGAGCAGTCAGGGGATGAAATGTTTAGCTTCCCAAGGAAAACTGCCAGAGTTAAAGTCAACAGAAATTGATTTTTGTGAAAGATGCGTTCTCGGTAAGCAACGCCGAGTGAGATTTGTGAAGACCGGTAGAGAACCAGTAAAACAAAAGCTGGAGTTAGTATATACAGATGTATGGGGTCTAACATCAGTCTCTTCAATTAGTGGCAGACAATATTTTGTCACTTTTATTGATGACCATTCTAGAAAGGTTTGGGTCTACTTCCTCAAACACAAGTCTGAAGTATTTGATACATTCAAGAAATGGAAGGCTATGGTTAAGACTGAGACAGGATTGAAAGTCAAGAAGTTGCATTCAGACAACGATGGTGAGTATGAAAACACCGAGTTCAAGAAGTTTTGTTTTCAGAATGGGATCAAGCTGAGTAGAACGGTTCCTGGAACGCCTCAGCAAAATGGAGTAGCAGAACGCATGAATCGAACACTAACTGAGAGAGCCAGAAGCATGAGAATACATTCTGGTTTACCAAAACAGTTTTGAGCATGTGCAGTCAGTACAGCAGCATACTTGATAAATCGAGGACCGTCAAAACCTTTGGGACTAAAAATTCCAGAAGAGGTCTAGACAGAAAAAAAAAAGGTGAAACTTTCACATCTGAAAGTTTTTGGCTGTGTATCCTACATACTTGATGGTGATCGTAAGAGCAAGCTAGATGCCAAGTCACTTAAATGTACATTCGTTGGATATGGCACTGATGGAGAATTCGGCTATAGATTTTGGGATGAGCAGAATCATAAGATCATCAGATGTCGTAATGTAGTATTCAACGAGAAGGTAATGTACAAGGATAGAAAAACAGCAGTAAGTGAGCCGAATAAACCAGACTTTTTTGGGCCAGATGATGTGCCCGACAGTGTAGTTGACACAAAGGGTAAAAGGCCAGTAGATGGAAATCCTACACAAAAGGTGGATGAGCCGATTCCCACACAGAGCTCTACTGATCCCCAGAGTTCTACCGCTCCTCAAAAATCAACTGACAGTCAAGGATTGACTGATCCTCAAGTTTCTTTAAGAAGAACTACTCGCCCCCATGTACCAAACAGGAGGTACCTGAATTATCTATTCTTGTGAGATCTTTGGAGAACCTGAATGCTATGATGAGGCATGTCAGGTGAAGAATGTAAGCCAGTGGGAGCTTGCTATGGGAGAGGAAATGAATTCCCTTGTCAAGAACCAAACTTGGGAGCTAGCCAAATTACCATTGGGTAAGAAAGCCCTGCAAAATAAATGGGTGTACCATATCAAACTGGAGCATGATGGCTCAGAAAGATACAAGGCTAGACTAGTGGTTAAAGGCTTTCAACAGAAAAAAGGCATTGACTACACAGAAATATTCTCCCCAGTTGTCAAACTAACCACGATTCAGTTAGTGCTGAGCATTGTAGCAGCAGAGGGTCTACATCTTGAGCAATTAGATGTTAAGACCGCTTTTCTCCATGGAGATTTGGATGAAGAAATTTACATGCAACAACCAGAAGGGTTTGCAGTACCGGGCAGTGAAGATATGGTGTGTAGGTTGAGAAAGAGTCTATATGGATTGAAACAAGCTCTGAGGCAGTGGTACAAGAAATTCGACAGCTTCATGCAAAGACATGGCTACATGAAATACAATGCTGACCATTGCTGCTATTTCAAAAAGATGAATTCTAGCTACATTATTCTATTGCTATATGTCGACGACATGTTAGTAGTTGGAGCTGACTTGAATGAAATTAACAAGTTGAAGAAGCAGTTGTCCAGCGAGTTTGAGATGAAGGACCTGGGTGCAGCAAAGCAAATACTTGGAATGAAGATTAGTAGAGATGAACAGAGGGGAACTCTGCAACTTTCACAAGCAGATTACATCAGGAAGGTGTTATACAAGTTTGGCATGAATGAAGTCAAACCAGTTAAAACACCACTAGCTAATCACTTCAGATTGTCCAAGGAACAGAGTCTAGTGACGGACGAAGAGAAAGGATTCATGGCAAAAGTTTCGTACGCTTCGGCCATTGGAAGTCTTATGTATGCCATGGTCTGTACGAGACTAGACATTGCCCATGCAGTGGGAGCTGTAAGCAGATACATGTCTAACCCAGGCAAGCAACACTGGGAAGCAGTGAAGTGGATATTGAGATATCTACAGGGTACTACAAAGAAGTGCCTAACATTCAAAAAAGTGATCTGAAACTACAGGGTTATGTAGATGCAGACTTTGCTGGTGAGATAGATCACAGAAGGAGCACTACTAGATATGTATTTACACTAGGCGATATAGCTGTCAGCTAGGTCTCGCAATTACAGAAGATTGTGACGTTATCCACAACAGAAGCTGAGTATGTGGCTGTGACAGAAGCCAGTAAAGAGATGATATGGCTACAGGGTATAGTAGCTGAGCTGGGATTAAATCAGGGAATGAATGTGTTGTACAGTGATAGTCAGAGTACAATACACTTGGCGAGGAATTCGGCTTTTCATTATAGGACCAAGCATATTGGTCTACGCTACCACTTCATTCGGTCATTGTTAGAGGATGAAGTTTTGAATCTTGTAAAGATAGAAGGTAGTCAGAATCCAGCTGATATGTTGACTAAACCCGTCACGATAGAGAAACTGAAGTTGTGTGCAACTTTGGTTGGTCTTCAAGAATAACAAGATCAGAAAGAGCTACTGCATTAATCGAGGTGTGAAGACAGATTGAAATCAGTCTTCAAGTGGGAGATTGTTAGTCAAAGAAATAAGGCCACCAACCATTTTTGGGTCAAAAATTGGTTGGTGGCCATATTGCCTAATACTCTCCAACAATTCCACCAACCCATTTTTTCTAAGCCTATATAAACCCCCTTCCCTTCATTTGTAATATCATCCAAAACAAGAAGCAATACTTGCTAATGAGAGAAGAGAGAAAAGAGAGTGAGAAAGAGAGAAATCCCAAGTAAGCATATTTGGGTTGTGGTGTTGTGAGTTGAGTGTTTGTAAATACAGTGTATATTTCTTATAGTGAAAATATTGTAGTAGCTCCGTGGACGTAGGAGATTTCCCGAACCACGTAAATTCTCGTGTTTACTCTATTACTTTGAGTGTGTGTATTGTTGTTGAATTGTGGTTCTTCCGATAATTTATTATCTCCAACAGAACTGATAATATTTCTGAACATTTTATTAATTGAAAATAACAAAGATACAAGGTTTATATAGATAGCAGATTTGCTAGCTATGAAAGAAAAGAAAAAAGAAAATAACAAACTAACAACTTAACCAATTACATGATATGAAAAACAGAATTGTGGAGGAGTGGATTGTGAGGTATGGATGGGCTGATTTGACAAAGAAGAGATCACATAGGTGGTGCAAGCTGAATTTTCACTCGTGTTGTGTGGTTGGACAATATACGATAAAGAAGTTAACACTATTTTGGAATGGAATGATATCTATTCTCATTGATACACTTAGATATTTATACAGGAAAATCAGAGGCAATTTACATTGCAGAATATACACGTGAGCTAAAGTATAGGAGTAATTACATGAATAAAATCAGCAATGACTAGCCATTAATCTAGTGCAAATTATCAGAAGATAGAATCATGTGATTTGTGCTTATGCTCTATAGTTATGGCAGAATTAGAGTTGACATTGCTTTGATTGGAATTCAGATTCGTTGAAACTGATACTGTGGTACTCCTTAACATACAAAACAAGAATTCTTCATTGTCATCATAATTCCTTCTTCATTTTTGTCATTGTCATTGTAGGGAAAATTTTAACTATCATTTGCCTCTTCATTAGTTTCATCATTCTCTTCTCTGTAATTGTCTTCATCATCAGTTGGAGTAAAATCGTCATCCTTATTACTGATTTCAGACAAATCGCTATCAGCTTCTTCCTTACCGCCTATAAGAGATGATAAATAAAGTGTTAATTTATCATACTCAGTCTGCTATAAATGCAGTAAATGTGCTCATATAGTAAAATCCTACAATATATAGCACTTTCAGGTTGGATAAATTTACAACCTGCGCAATTTTATTGAACTAATTTCATTATGAATTTATGATGCAAAAAATAATGTTTTTTTTTTGTGTAAACCAAGGTATCCTTTCTCGAAAGACAAGAGACTAATCTCCCTAGGTATGGTCAGGTGCGTGAAACGAGAACCCTTTCCAACTATGTTTTCTCCATACACATTATCCCAAAGATCGAACTTGAAACAAGATGCTTAAGGTGACTGAGCCCCTTCTACTCGGACTAATTCAAGTTGGTAAAAAAAAATGTTTTTAATTAACCAAATATTGCGGAAAGATGCTAATGTAGCATATGCAGCCCAAAATTAAAATGTTGATCATTGGAAAGGGTTTCATTTGTTAATTGAGTTCTAATCTGCCAAAAGTAGGTCAACAGTACGTGAACAAAATCAATGCCAATTATGAATGAACATTTTAGTGTTTCTTTTAATATTTATTGGTTATCATGTTTGTAATATATATAATATTTTATTATCGTAGTATTAATTTAGAGTAAAAATTCTGAAGTAATAAAGAAATCACTTTGCTGGTGGAGCTAGGATTTATAACTTGAGGTATTAAAGACTAAAACATTTTTTTAGGGGCCAAAACCATTAAAATACATAAAACAAATTTAAAGGAAGTTTTTTGAGGTACGCCCCTGCGACTCTCGTCTCCATGTCTACTTTGTAGATGGATATAATTTTGATTTTAAAAAAATTCCTGGAATATTTTTAAAAGAAGTTACAAGAATAGTAATTTCATTCAAATTGGGTTAATATTCAGTTTACGTATCTAGAGATCATGAGCAGAAATTTGAGTTACTTAGAAGATCAAGTAGTTTCATCCATAGTTATAAAAACCGGACCGGTAGTCGATTCGGTCAGGGTACTGGGTCATTAGGTCACTGGTTCAACTAGTGAGTCACTGGTCGAACCGCATAAAATTAAATAAATATTTAAATACATATATATATATAAATACACACTACATATGATGATATTTATTATTATAAATAACTAAAATATATTTATTTTGAAAAAAATATGACTACCATGATGTAGATCTCGAAAAGTTATATAAAATGGACATATAATTAGTCTAAATCAGACAAACGAATCAAAAGTTATGATTTTTTAAAGTTTAAAAGTTTTTTTTTTTAATTTGGTGACCCGGCCAGATCCGGTTCAACCAACCAGGTCACCGGTTTTCATTTAAAATCGGCCGGGTCGGATCAGTTATGAGACATACCCGATCCAACTAGTCACCCGGACCGGTCACTTAGCCGATTTACCGGTCCATTGGCCGGATCGGCCGGTCCGGTCCGGTCCGATTTTTATAACATGGGTTTCATCTAAATTAAATTAGTGTTCAGTATACCTATCTCAAAATCATAAAAGAAAATTTAAACTATTTAAAATGTGATTAACAACATTTATTGAATTTAAGTCAAATTTATCACACACACACACACACACACACATATATATATATATGGACTTCTGTTAGAATAGAATAATTTTGTTTGAATAAACACTTTCCTAGTTTCTCTCGGCAATTTGGCCACAGTACAGTAGATTAGGAGACAAATTACCGAAATGTCACTCATTTGAAACATATTACCAGCGTACTGTCATTTTTGCCACGTGTATCACGTCAACACAGGTGGCGTGATACACGTCATCACGTCAACACGGGTGACGTGATGACGTGTATCACGCCACCGGTGTTGACGTGATGACGTGTATTACGCCACCCGGGTTGACGTGATGACGTGTATCACGCCAACACGGGTGGCGTGATATACACAAAATCGGAAAAAAAATAATAGATTAATACAACAAAACTTATATAACCAAAGTGAAAACTTTGAAAAGCCATAACTTTTGACTCGTTTGTCCGATTTAGACGCATTTTATATCGATTCCATATAACTTTTCGAGGCCGAGTGCAACGCAAACCGCCATAGGCGGTTTGGTCCACCGGAATTCCAAAAAACCCTTTATTTTGTAAGTTATCAAGCTTTTTATGAAAATTATATGGGTATTTCATGAAATCAAGGTTAAACTCATTTTTTTTCCTTTTCATTTTTATGAACTCAAGGTTAAAAAGGAAAGGTTCATAAAAATGAAAAGGAAAAAAAATGAGTTTAACCTTAATTTCATGAAATACCCATATAATTTTCATAAAAAGCTTGATAACTTACAAAATAAAGGGTTTTTTGGAATTCCGTAGATGCGATTTGCGTTGCACCTACTAAATGTTATATGGAATCGATATAAAATGCGTCTAAATCGGACAAACGAGTCAAAAGTTATGGCTTTTCAAAGTTTTCACTTTGGTTATATAAGTTTTGTTGTATTAATCTATTATTTTTTTTTCCGATTTTGTGTATATCACGCCACTCGTGTTGGCGTGATACACGTCATCACGTCAACCCGGGTGGCGTGATACACGTCATCACGTCAACACCGGTGGCGTGATGACGTGTATCACGTCACCCGTGTTGACGTGATGACATGTATCACGCCATCTGTGTTGACGTGATACACGTGGCAAAAATGACAGTACACTAGTAATATGTTTCAAATGAGTGGCATTTCGGTAATTTGTCTCCTAATCTACTGTACTGTGGCCAAATTGCCAGTTTCTCTCTCCATCTCCCTTATTTTCTTTCATTCGTTACTTCCAAAAAAGTAATTAAAAATGAATTTCGATTAATAAAATCTAAATGCAAGATGAAAATATAAAAAACTGTATATAAATTACATTCTGACTCAATACATTATTATTGTTTTACCTTTTCTTCAACAACTCCTAATTATTGTCTCCATTCTCCCACATTCAATTAATATAATATTTTGAATGACTTACTTTCAGTATTTTTTAAATTAGTCTCTTAAGAATTATTTTCCTTTTTTGGCATATCGTGAAGTTCAATTTTTGTTTTTTAACATTGGAAAACTATTGTTAGTTTTTTACAGATTAAGCTTATTAAGACTTATTCAAATTCTCAACTTCCTCACCTAAAATAAAATTAAATGGTTATATTTTAATTTATTTTAACAAAAAAGTTGACGATACATTTTGAGTTGCTTTATATATTTAATTTTTTTTTATCTCTAAATAGTAATATAGTGGGGAAAAAAAGCTGATATTTTAAGCATATATACTCCCCTAGTTAAGTAAGACTAAGTCATTGTGTTTTAAGATTTAATAGTTTGGAAGTATACTTTATTTTTTTTTTTCATGGGATACTTCACTCAAGACAACAGTCAGTTTCTGTCAAAAAAAGACAACAGTCAGTCGATCGCTAACGTTATATAATAACTAATAATAAGTAATATTATTATATATTATATTTTTTATGATTTTATATAATTTTTAACATCCATTAAAATAAGGTGGATCTTATACAAATAAGGCAGTATTTCACAGGAATTAATTTTTTAAAATAATAGTACAAAAAATAATTTACAAAAACTTGATGTGTAAGTAATATTTTCAATAAATCAATTAGTAGGGGGTAAAGAAAATGAAAGTAGAAAATAATAATATGCCTTCACAATGTTTAGTTTCAAGAAATTGTTATGTCATCCCTTAGATGGTCTCATTTTGGTGTAAAAGTAAATTTTAGAAGACATTTAGTAGTCCCCCTGAACCAAACACATCAATATGACAACTTTGGGAGTTTCATTTAATATACTTAATATCATTTGTTTTGCAAATCAAATACTTTTGAAAATATTCGTAAGAATCAAATTCCTATAAATGTGGTTCTTAAGAATGAAAAATCATTCCATAGAGATTAATTTTTATCAATAGCGTTTTCTTTGGCAAAAGTCTTAATAAAGTACTATTTTAAGCATAGACAAAATTGGCTATAACTTTGAGACCAATGTAGTTATACAGCTAAGATTTTTAACTTTTAATTCCGTTTAGCTATATTTTAATTTATTTTGACAATTTAACGATCCGCATGATAATAATTAAATTGAAATAGTGTTAAATAAATAAGTAACCGTCTCAAATTTTGAAAAATAAGTAATGCTATAAAGAAACATCGCCAATTAACCGTGTCCTGTATTAGATAATTTTTTTTTAATATTTGAGTGTATTTTTATCCCTCATTACATGAAAGGGCTCAAACAAACACCAAATTGCATCTAAATTAATCTTATATTAATCTTTTAACCTTTTACTTCTTCCTTTTTTTTAGGGTTTACATTATTTCTTGTACCTTATTATATCCCCATGTATATAACAGTAATTCAGGGTGTCAACAAAAGCTGATATAGTTCCCATAAACTTCTTGAGTAAAAAAGAAAACTCTAACCTGCTAAGCAGGACACTAAGACCTTAATTTATGCTTTTAATTAATTTATCAATTTTTTATTTCATGTAAACTTGCATATTCATGGGAGTCTTTACTAAAGAGACAACACTTTTTAATCAAATACATATAATGCAATAAAGTGCTTCAATACTAACAAGTCTTAATAAAATACTATCTTTAACAAGGTATAAGATTTGAATGCCCTGCATATGTACCTGGCTTAGGAAAGTTTGGACAATCCTCCACTTCGCAAGTATCCAAAGCCTGGAATCGAAATTGAGACCGAAAACCTGCACCAATGTCAATGAGGCTGGGCAGTCCTCTGAGCTTCAGGGATTTTAGATTTGGAAGCACTAACTCGGTCACCTGTGTGTCATGGGCTTTATGTACACTTCCAAAAAAATGCTCTAGGTTAGAGCACCCTTCTATATACATTTCATTTAATTTTGGAAGATCTCCAGCCATGGACACGGGGAAGACACATTTCAACTTGCCGCATCCTTTGATCTTAAGATAATCCAATTTGGGGAAGCACAGTACATGTTGAGGATGTGAATTTGATGGGTTTAGAAATTGGCGCTCTTTGTCCTCTTCATCTGAAATTATTTCTTCCAACTCCTCACAGTCCCATACATGTAGAGATTCCAACTGTGGAAGGCTCCTGATGACAGCGGCGGAAAAGATGGACTTCAATTTAATGCATCCATTCACACGTAGAAGCTCAAGACTTTTGAAACTGATTAAGTTGGAGCCCTTCCATAAAAACATGAGATCAGTTAAATCTATCAAATACAATCGCCTTGCTGCAGAGATCATGAACATGTCTGGTTTTTGGAAATCTAAAACTTGATTAGACGCCTGTTCATCATATCCCTCTAGCGCCTGCAGTTCCATTGTGAATTTGAAAAAATTAAAGTGAAATTGTAATAAAATAATTGTTTATAATCCTGAATAAATTCATCAATAGATTCATCAAAAGCTTTTCAAAGTAGCTTCTGAATAGATTCATCCGTACCATTTCAAAAGATTCTGAAACTGGAGCGAATTTGGGGCATTTACTGATTCGGATGTCATCAAGCTTCACTGCGTGTAGCTTCATCCCTTGACAGACATCAACAAGAACTGGCAAATTCCAAAGTAATATCTTCCTCAGGTTTGGGAGCACAATTTTTTCTATATTGTCTTTAGTTTTATGCCTAAAGACCTCCACTAATTGAGGAGCGTCCATAATAGTTAAAGTCTCTAGTTGTGGAAGCATTGTAGCAATTGTTGAAGAGAAAAGTCTCTTCAACTTGTTGAATCCCATGAGTCTTAACTCTTTCAGATTTGGGAAGCATCCTTCAGCATTGGATATATGCTGAGATTCCTCATTCTCATAAATAATTTCCTCTAGTTCTTCACAATCTTTTATGTATATGGAATTCAAACATGGTAGGCTTTTACGAAGGACGTCCATTGAGAATAAATATTTCACCTTTCCACATTTACTGACATACAAACGTTGAAGATGTTGGAGGCCCAAAATAGATAGTTGTAGAGGCCCAAAAAGAGCAGGAGCATTATCACTCAATGGCCTAGCATTCTCCACATCTGTCTCTGGTTCCTGCATAAGAGAGAACGAAAGAAATTTAAATACCAAAAAAATGAGTTAGATTAAATAAAACCAATATTTTCACAATAATAGTTTCGTTACTTCAAATAGTTATCTATTATCATTCAAAAGAGTTGCACCATAGAGCAGATGCTCACTGTATTTGCATGTGGCATAGTACCTGTCCCATTTTGGAACCAAACAAGATATTATTACATCAAGTAGTGAATTTAGTAGAATTTACCCATTCTTGTTTCTTCGTAGATGGCCAACTTGGATAATAGTTTTCCTGGCAAATTTTGAGAAAATATGGGAGTTCCACCAGCATGAGTTCTTTTAAGAGAGGAAACAAATTCTGGATTCGGTTTAGAGAAGATGAACAATCTGGAACTGGAAGTATTTCCTGTCCTGTATTAGTACCACCCTCTCCATTTCTTATTATATGTTCCAAGAACTCACATTTCCATAAACTTATTTCTTCTAGCTTCAGCAGAGTTTGTGCAACAGACATTGGGAAGAGTGATGTCAACTTTGGACATTCCACTATTGTCAAGGACTTAAGATTGCACAAATTACCCCCAGGAAACATGCTATGCAGAGAAGGACCGCGACACACGTCTTTCAAATTAAGCATGCACTTCAATGATAAGTTGACAAACATAGGGAACACATCATCCACTTGGAAGGAATCAGCACGAGCATGAGTTGTATTGATGAGGCATTCTATCTCATCACACATTTCAAGATCGAGCTTAGTCAACTGCTTCATGCCTCCTACAGCTCGAACCATTTCTGGGATGATACTTCTACAACCTCCTTTAAGTCCTCGCAAACAAACCATGGCTGCCCTCTGTAGAAGATCCTTCATAACTTCACTTGATGTGGAGATATTGAACTCTGCCACGCACATAGTTCTCTTAGGTAAATCCCCAAAGTGAACATCAAGATATTGGAACTTCTCAACACTTATTATATAGCTCCACAATTTAATAAAATTAACATTCTCCTCCAAGCATTTATATGATTCTATACTTGAATCACCATAAACGTATAACTCTTCCAGTTGCAAACACCTTCCAATTACATCATCACAACACACTTCAATTCTACACTTTGACAAATCAAGCAACTTCAATTTATTCAGTTTTTCAATTCCATTTGGCAATTCCTTGAATTCACTATATTGCAAGTCAAGAATCTCAAGTCTCCTTAGGCTTACAACAAAAGAGATGTCTTTTAACTTCAATCCTACCAACCGTAGAGTTCGAAGATTAGTCAACCACTGTGTTGTTTGTGACAATGATGCAGATAATGCCCGGCTCCAATAATTCAAATTGTTGTTGATTACCGCCATAACCTTGAGCTCTTTCACTCCTTCAAATGATGCATCTGACAAATCCAATTGTTTTCTCGTATTCAATAATAGAATCTCAAGATTTGGAGGATTCAATTGACAAGGAAACCGATCTATTTTCATGTCCCATGAAGATATTGCATAATAATCTTGAACAGCTTTATCCTCTACTAACTCATCCAGTTCTTTTCCTTGATTTACCATAACGATTCCTTTCTCTCTGGATGCTATCCATAATGCTGTGTCACGAACCATGTCATGCATTTTCAAACGGGCGTTATTTTTCCCAGAATAAGTCAGCAAACAAGATTCTATGAGATTTCTTATAGCTACTTTCACTTTTTTCCTTGCTATTTCGAATGAGTCCCTTTGCTCACACAATCCCAATCCTATTCCATATCTGATCAAATCTTCAATTTCAATCTCATGATCTTCTGGAAACATACTGCACATCAACAAGATTGACTTGGCTGCTTCATTCTTCAAATAATCATAGCTTAATTTAAGACAAGTGAAAGCATCTCTTACTCCTGGATCCACATCTAGTGGTTTTGAATGCATCAGATTGTCCAATGCAATATCCCACTCCTCATCGTCAAGTTTTTCCTTCAAAGAGGTTCCCACAGCAACAATTGCAATGGGCAGTCCTTTACATTCCCTAACAATTCCCCGTGCCACTTTATTCATTGAGTTAGAGAAGGATGCATCATTTCTGCTTGCATACTTTTTAAACAAACTCCAGGATTCATCTTCAGATAAAAGAGCTAGCGGAATCCTTGTTTTACAATTCATCAACCTACATACTTGTTGCTCACGTGTGGTCAAAAGGACCTTGCAACCCTTATTGTCACCCTCAACAGGAATGCCTATCTTCTCAAAATGAAGCTTTTTCCAAACATCGTCCATAATTATTAAAATCCGTTCCCCACTTTTCAATCTCATGGATAGTCGTCTTGCCCTTCCAGAGTCAGTATTTTCTTTGAATTCAAGTCCCAAGATATCAGAAATTTCGTCTTGAATCTTCCTGACATCTGGGTTCTGGGAAACTGTTGTAATTAAAACACGATCAAAAATCTTCTGTTCCTTTGCTTTCTTGCCCACTTCTTTGGCTAAGGATGTTTTTCCCGAACCACCCATCCCATACAATCCAATCATATAGCAACTGTCATCTCGAAGAGCCTCCAAAAGTTTACCCTCAGCCTCCTTCGTAGACTTGAAGTACATAAAATTTCCAGAAGAGAAATACTCTATATCTGGAAGTGGGACAGGGTGTGAAAATGGGTCAAATTTACTGTCTCTGGTCAACTCTAGGATTGTCTCTGTTTTCTTTGCCAATTGTTTGCATAGACGATATCTCTTCCAAGTAGGACACCACCCTCGAAAGCAGCCGTTGTTTGCCTTCAGTTCCTGTTGCAGATTCTCCACTTCTGCTATGATTTCTTTCACTTTGTTCTTCCACCTCTTAACGGCATCATCAATTTCTTCTGTTCTCTTAAGTGCTTCCTCAACATCTTTCTGCACTCTCCCTTGTGTTAATATCAACTCCTCCTTTTTGGTCTCAAGATTTCTTGTTATTTTGGCAACACAAAACAAATATCGTCCTTCACATAATGCTGGATCCACTAAATATTCACTGAGTTTGGCTGCAACAGATATTACGACCTCTGCCATTTGAACTACAGGCAACCTGGTCACAAATACAATTGTATCGATTAATATATAATACAAATAGAATGATTTAGTTGGATGACGTAGAATGTATATTAATTAAAAGCATGTTGCCTTCTAATTCTTCTTGCATGGAATGAAATTAAAATCGATTTAAATTAATTCTTGTGAATTTTGTGTCTACACACAATTCGGCATTACAAGAATGTTTTCGTTTCTTCTTATTCCATTTATCTTTTTTTTTTTTTTGCACCTTTCAAATTGGAGTGTACACGTAGTCAGATAGATCCCTAAGTATTATGCAATTTTTTTAATACAACAAGTACTTGAACTGATTTAAATAAACTTTAAGCTAGTTAAATGTGAAAGTGTGTTAAAGACACTATTTCGATCTTGTATTTAATTTGATAAAGGAAAGGAACCTTTCAAGAAATACTTAATCAATAATGGAGATCTCATTTTAAGAATCAAACACTCACCAGAAGGTTTTGAAGCAATCCAAGGAGAAATATTTGAATCAATCCTTTATAGGTTGTAGAAGCATTTCTCACAATTTTTGTAACTTGATACGAGCTTCCTATTTTAGCTACTAAAAACTAACGTTTCTCAAAATTGTCAGCGCCTGATTGTGTGTGATTAACATTATCTTTTTGTATTCCATGTTTTCCTAAGTTAAATCTACCCAGAGATTTTTAGGAAACAATATTGGACCGAAAGGTTCATTTATCATAACAGACCAAGTTTTTAAGCCACATAATTCACTCTCCCCTTCTCATGTGTTGTTCATTTCCGCATAAACCACCCGAGTTTCACTCCATATATCAGTATGCAACTGTGCTTGTATAAGTTTGGGCAAATTAAGCATTACCTTTCTTCGGTATGGAGACAAATCTCAAGTGGGTTGGGCGATGCCAAATTTTCGGTAAATTATGTGTTATTTATCCTACTAACACATAGTGACACAAAGGGGATGAACACAAGAAAAATTGTAATTTTTATCCTTTAATATAATAAAGGGATTTTATTCATGTTTGTAAATCTAGCTCTTCCAAATATTTGAGCGCAGAAATTTTAAGATAAATACTCAATCAGCTTGACAAAAACTATAGTCAATCTCTGTCAGCTTTCTAACGTGTTAAATAGCCAAAATAAATAATAAATAAAAGCTTTGGAGGCTTGGAGCAGACATTAATCTATGTTTGGTGTCCAATGAGTGAAAATGAAAGAAAGAGATATTTATTCCCTTGTTTAGAATAGGTTGAAAAAGAAAAAAATCATCTTCATTTCTTTTTTGTGGCCTTATATTATTCATTTTTTTTTCTTTTTAGAAAGAATAAAAGAGAAAGGAAACTAAATTTTTACTTTATTAAATAAAATATAATACAATAATTTGACTTGATTTATATATATATATATATATTTAATAAAATTAAACAAAGAAAAAGAATCATTTATTTTTTTTATTAGATGATACCGAACAATGATAACTCGTGCATTTTTTTGGTTTATTTTTTTTTCTTATCTTATTATTATATTCGCTTTTTTTTTTCTTTCCTCTGATACCAAACAAAGATTAATTTGCATCGCAACAATAAAGAGGTTAAATATGCAACAGAAATACATAAATAAAAGGCCACAACCTCGTACCTATAAATTGGTCTTCCACCTCACTTGGTGATTATTGTGGTAGCAGATGGAGCAAGCTACACCTCCGTTGGTTGAGAGTCACTTCTTCTCCGGGCCACTTTGAGAACAGAGGAAGTTCAATTCTGGTTTGGAATCATGGTTCTTCTTTTGAGTGAAATAATAAGTATTTCTTGAAGCATTTTAGGATATGGCATATGTGGAGGAGGTGGACTAACGCGGCAGAGACTCCATCATCTATTATATTTTTTTTATGGCTATTGCATTATCTTACATAATATAAAATAAAATAGAAGTAGAAAATTTAAACAAAAATTATCAATTACACAATTTTATCACGGTTTTTAATTAACAAGATTTTTATATAAAATTAGGAATTTTTTTATAATTATAAGTTGTGAATTTAAATTAGTTTTAATTTCAATTATATATGTAATAATTTTTATATTTTTTATGAATTTTTTCATTAAATATTTATATATTTATTAAATTTTATATAATTCGACTAGTAACTAACCAATTGAATCAATGACTCAGTATTTCTTTAGAGTCAATTACCTGTCTAAGTTTATAACACTAGTTTTAGGAACAATACTTAAATAAAGTTTTATACGTGCTTGTAGTATTGTTCACTAATTACACTATAATATGTATATTATTTTTTACATATCAATATTAAAATTTAGAATGATGTGACATTATAATTAAAAAATAATACACATATTATATTTTAATAAAAAAAAGAATACTACAAGCACTTATAAAATTTTATTTAATTTTCTCCTAATTTTATTACACTTTCCAAACACTCAATGGGTGTTTAAATTAGCTGTAAAAAAAAAGATTATGTGAAAAATTAATTATGAGAAAAATCATATATGTTTAGATATGTTAATTCATAATCGATTTTATGATATAGAGTTTTGTTTGAATTATATAAGAAAAATCACTTTTATGTATTAAATTATCAAAAGATGTATGAAATGATTGAAAAAGTTATTTTATTGAAGACAAATAGACATTTTTCTCTCAAAACTTTTGAAATAATCTGAAATCAAATAATTAAAAGTTCAAATATATTTTTAGTTTGAAAAAATAATCTTCACTTATAATCAATTTTACAACTTCAAACAAACAAGATAAATTTTAAATAAAAAAATTATTAAAAAAATGATTATTTTAAAAATTTAAACAAATCCAAACATACTCTCACTCCCCTGACAAGAAAGAACCGATCTGAATTCATTATTACGGCACTTTAAAAAAATGGAAGTGTCATTACAAAAAAAAGAAAAAGTAAAAGTGGAAGTGTAAGTATGTTTTTTTATGTGAATAGAGATATTCAAAATAAATTCAAATACTTATTAATTTAATGAACTCCAAAATATTTATTATAAAATTAGTTGCTAATAAATATTTCACAAATATATATATATATAGAGCGATAGAGAGAGGGGGTAAAATAGCAACTACCTTATTTCCTTAAAAGCATTATCTTGTATTACACTTTCCTGCTAACACCCGCTCATTCAACAACCAATTCATCTTTAAAGTAGAAATATTATCAAGTAAGAAATACTAAATCCACTTAATATTCTTCTTAATATCTCTCTTAATACCTAATAAAAAATAGAAATATGTAATATTTTCATGATTCAAAAAATATTTAAAGATTTCTTAATATTTCTTAATTATTTGATTTGATAATAAGTGTTTGAAGTTTATTATTATAAATAATTAATAAAAATTTAACAATTAATCAAAGTATCGGTGTGCTTAAAAAATGAGTACTAAAGTGATTCCAACATTATTTTATTATTAGTGTATATTTTGATTAACTTATTTTGCCTTTAGAAAAGCTTCTAATCAAATATTAGCCTACAAATTATTAGTGAATTGAAAATTTGATTTCCATGAAAATATTTTTGACAAATTAAATGATTCTTGAAAATGGATTTCACATTAGAAAAAAATTATTTAGCAAAGTAAGTGATTTTCACAAAAGTGTTTTTGTATAATTGATAATCAAATTTCAGCTAATATTATCACAAAGTACAGGCTATGTACAGTTATTCACACTTCTTTTGTTATTTAATTTGTTGTTGAAAAAGTTTTATTTATGGGAATTAAACACCGTTAGTACTCATAATAAAATCTAATATAAATGCCTTAAAAATATTAAGAAGAGTTTAGTTGATCAAAACCCTAAGCCTTTCTTAATTTTTCTATCATCTACCAATTTCAAAGGTTTTAATTATTATGTCACAACAACGATATTTAAAATGAATAAGAGCTTATGTGAATGACATAATAAAATAAAGTGATAAGGTAATTTAACAAATATGATATGATTTTTATTAGGAATTATTTAAGATCATGCCAAATGCAAGAAAATGACATTAAGAAAAAATGCAACAAATTAATAATGGAGTAATTTTTTTATTGAAGATTATTTATAACCCTGTTACCGCTTTCAACAAAATTGTAAAAAATTTCCTCACCTTAGGAACCGTCGCAGCTAATTTTAATATCTCATCGTTGAAATCTTATATCATGATTAATTAAAAAATTATTATAGGCATGTTTTTTAATTTATTTTAAATTTGAATGAAGGCAACAAGGATCAAACTCCTGACCACTTAGTCATAGAGGCTTTGATACCATGTCAAGAACCAACTCTGCCAATAGCTGAAGTTGTTAAGTGAAGGCTCAAGATTAGTTTTATATAACTAACAATCTCATCATTCCATATTCTTATCAAATGACAATGAACTCAAGTGCAGAATATCCAACCCCAAATAGATCTCTTAAAACCAGAATTAATATTCAAAAGATTCAAGAAACCCAAACCCTAAAACATTTAATCACATGCTAAAAATTAATTACAGAACATCAAATTAAAATAGAGAAAACCCAAAAGGACCTTTCAAACCAAATAACAGAGAAAACTCATAAGACTCACTCTCCCTCTCATTCTCTCCAAAAATTCCAAAGAAAACCCTTAAAACCAAAATTCCCTCCAAAGAAAATCCCCTTCTTTTCCTTGCATAACCCTATTTTTATAGAAGGGAGCCTATGCAAATGCCAAAATTCTCTTCCATAAGTGCATATCCTTGTAGGGGAAGCTTAATTGTGCCCTTGGGCCTTTGGAGAGTAATTCCTTCCTTATATGACCTCGAGCGACAACGTGCGCTGGCACAAAGAAGAAAAGCCACCCAAAATCCTTACAAATTCTAATATAATTTCATTGGGGACCATTAAACTTAATTTAAATTTTATGAAATTTTATTTTAAATTTAATCCAACAGTATATATAATTATGATGTTCCATGTGTTATATTTTTAGTGAAGCAGTATATTACTCTTAGAGCACCCAAGAATCTCTCCAAAGTACTTGCACACATATGTGGTATCGTTAGTTATCCAATGAATCTTGCTGTGAGTGGAAAGGATTTAGGTCTCATTTGCATAAGCTTAAGACAAAAGACTTTTTTATAATAAAGAATTAGTAGATTTTTTTTTTCAAAATAAAAGTTATTTTGTATTTTGATACAATGTTTGAAAAGTTTTTTTAAGTAATAAAAAGACTTTTAAGTTTGTTTAGATAAAAAAAATAACTTTTTATCGCAAGATTATTGAAAATGACATCTTAAGATTGTATATAATGACTTTCCATAATGAATTTATTGGATGTCATTTTCAATACAGACAAATGATATTTTTGTCAAAATATTATATTAAAAAATAATTCTCTTTCTCATTTTTTCATAAGTTGATGATCATTAGCTTTTAAAAAAAATGGTCACTGGGCTTCTCTTTTACCTTCTATTTTTTAAAAAAAATTTTACATCCAAACACACTTAAAAATAAAGATGGCAATTTGAACCCACCCCGCAGGTACCTAATCCACCCTAACCTGCATGAGGCGAGTTTAAAACCCATCCTAAAGCAGGGGCGGAGCAAGGTGGGTTTAAACTATATTGCGGGGCGAGGCGAGTTCAGGTTTAAGGTCTACCCGCCTCTACCTTACCTGCACCCCCTATTCTTACACAATGAGTGTGTTTCATACTTGATGTAGCTTGAGATTTTTGATGTAATGAGTACTTTTTTTAGTAATTTATATTATATTGTGTATTAGAGAGTTTATGCAAGTAGGATGCAGGTAGGGTTCGAGTTCTATTATGTCTTTGCGAGTAGGGTGCGAGTTTTCACGGGTAGAGGCGGGTTGAAGTTTACTTTAAGAGGTGTAGGGCAAGTTTGGAGTGGGCAAAAACCTGCCCCATTGCCAAGCCTTCTTAAAAACTTATATAAGTACTTTAATCTTTTATATATAAAAAAAAGACAATCCAAATGCATTCTTATTGTAAGTAGAAAAAAGCTATGTGTTAAGGTTTGCACAATTAGGGCATAGGGTGTGTGAGGTGGATGCAGAGTTATGTGGCAGGTGCATGTGTCCGTGTGTGAAGAGAGTGGGGGCAGGTGGTGTTGCTAGGGAGTGGAGTTGTTTTGTGTATTGTGTGAGGAAGATGCTCCCTCTCTGTTGCGGTTTTCGGGGGATTGTTGAGATGCTGAAGCGACCTTTAGTCATGGGTGACATGTGTCATGGGTAGGTTTTAGGTATTGGGTCGTGAGTCATTTGATTTGGACTTAGGCTATGTGGATATGTGTAGAGGTGTCAAATTAGGGCAGTTCGCATCGGGTCAAGCTAATTTCGATATGGGATGGGCCAACCCACAACATGTGCAGGCTAGAAAATAGCTAACCCAGCTCGGTCCTATGCGGGCTACGAGTTAGGTTGGGTTGGGCTGGCCATGGGCCAAGTCCTTTACCCTTTGTTTGTCTTTCTTTACTTTTTTGGCTAGCTATAATAATAAACTATTAATGAATAAAACTTCTACATCAATCCAAGCCTACAAAAGTCATGTCCGCAAATTGGATACAAGTATAACAGATTATATTAAGTGTCATCAACATAAGCAATGAAGTTTTACTACATTGTTTTCGACATAAACGATTTAGGATATATCCATAAAGCATCTCTTGAACCATAAATTAATCAATTCAAGGAATAAGAACAAGTGAACATCATATACAAAGAAAAAAGAAAGACTGTGAGGTATTCACTAAATTTGATTATTCTTTTTTTTTATCCAAAAAAAACTAGTCAAACAAAAACATGAATAAATAATAATAAAATTAAATACATAACACAAGAACGAAATTTCAGTTTGTTGAACTAGCGGGCCGACTCGACCAATAATTGGTTCCGACCGAAATTTCCTTAGCTCACATTTTTTTGTCGATGTGGTAGCCTATTTTGACATCTCTAAGTATGGGTTAGAATAGGTCGGTCAGGTGAAGTGGGTTATGGAGTTAAGTGGAAGTGGCATTTGGGCCATTTGATTGAGTCGGGTGTGGAAAGGGTTGGGCTTTGGGTAAGCTGATAAGTCTTAAGCCCTAGTTGAGGTTGTGTCACTTAAATGGGTCATAGGATTATAAATTTTTTTCTTTTTTCTCTATTTAATAATTTTCTTTTGTATTTTTCATTTTTCAATTAATTTTTAAAAAAATATTTTTTTTAACCCAAACAAAATATGGTACTTACACCTTTATATGTTATACATATTACTATTGTAGATACACCCTTTCACTGGAAGTTCATTTTTTCGTTGTTTTCTAATTACAGTGTTGTTCTTTTCGTTATAATCTTGTTATTCTTCTTATTGATACGAAATTTTGATATTATTAATGTTATTTTGGTTGGTTTGATTTCTCCATAAATGGGTTGTGTTATGACGCAATTGTAAGGTATGATACTTAAGTTCTACATTAAAAGTATGAGATACTTATGGTAAGAATTATATGATATTAGGCTCTCTAACCTTAATGGCTAACTTTTAAATGTGGTTATCTCAAAGTTCGTATCATGTTGCTTCCGATTTTCTTCAATAGCATAGAAGGATTTTGGTTGATTTTGGTATTGTTGATTTGACTACCCCATTTTGTTTTCTATTTCAACTATCCTGCTTAACACTATTTGTCAAGTTTGATTTTCTTGGGTTTTAGCTAGATCAAGTAGCAGATCTTAAGATAAATTTTTGAAATGTCAAATAATATAATTAATTTATGTATAAAATTGCAATATTACACATATTTAAAATAAATTATATTATTTTTCTCTTTATCACTAACTTTGCTCTTAAAGAAACACATTTATTTTATATTTGAACTTCAGTATTTATAAAATAAGCATACAACTTCTAATAACTTAAAATGTATTTATATGATATATAATCAATTATTAAAAAATCAAATATATTTCACCAATAGCCACATCAATATGATAAAAAAAAAGTTAGCTTAAAAAAGTATATCTAATAAAAAAAAATCACTCATTACTCTACTAGCAAAGGACATTTTGAGATTGTATGTAATGACTTTACATAATGAATTTATTGGATGTAATTTTCCATACAAACAACTGATATTTTTGTTAGAATATTATATTAAAATGCACTTCTCCTTCTTGTTTTTTCAGAAGTTGATGATCATTAGCTTATAAAAAAATGATAATTTGACTTCTTTTTTAACTTCTAATTTTAAAAGAAAGTTACATTCAAACACATTTAAAAACTTATCTAAGTACTTTAGAAAAAATACTTCTTATATATATATATAGGAAGAGATCAACTTACACCGGTGTAAGACTTGATCCGCTTACACTACTCAATAACTTTTTATTGAGTATGTTTTATATCGATCAAGCTGTTAATTATAATTATCCATCATGTTGATTATTTGTGCCAAATTTTGAAAAAATTGAATATTAATAAGAATATAATCAAATAATTCATAATTCATAATCATATTCAGCTTAAAATACAAAATAAAAATACATAGTGACTATACACGGACCTCAAGGAATTAGCCCATGCATTGTTTTACTGTAATTTATGAAGAAAGTGAAATATGAGAAGAGCTAAGTAATGTTTAAGTGCTTGCATGTTTGGACCCCAAATGCTCACTGAATTATGTGCAATTGTATTTGGCAGGGAAAATACAAAATCAAGTTGGACATATTTTTTAGCGTTAAACAGAAGCCAAAGTGAGTTAGCTTCTGAGTTTAAAAATTGTAGAACTGCAGAAGCTAGATAACACAACAATAGTTTTTTACAACACACGACCAAAGTTACTTTTATTTTTATACATTTTTAATAATTTCACATTTAAAAGTGACTTTACTTATACTATTGAAATAAAATTAACTTATACAAAGTTACTTTTGAGATAACATCACCAAATATAAATTATTTTTTACTAATTAATTCACTAAAAGTCTAATTTGAAAAACACTAATATACATAATCAACTTATATTCCTTAACTAAAATGGAGAACATAATAGAAAAGGCGGAAGACAAAGCAAAGAATTTCCTTTTCTTGATCATACCAAAAGCATCAAACCAAAACAAACTAAATAGTGGCAGGGTACTTCAAGGAACAAAAGCAACTAATCTTTTTAAGGGTAAGCGTTCAATCAATGTGTTCACATTAGAATAGATGATGACAATCTAATACCAAAGTGGAGCTCATAAAATGTAAAACAAAGGATTTGAATTCTCTACTATACTACACGAAAACCAATAGAAAAAAGCAATATGAGAGATAAAAGACATAAAAAGTGAGTTTCATAATTTTAAAAAATAAAAGCACTTGTATATAGATAGACTTATTTTTTCATTAAATAAAATCAAGTGGCGATATGCCTAACAGAAATTGTTTGTTCATTCCCCATACGATTTATCATTTGAAATTTAAATAAAAAGATGAAAAATGAAAAGACCAAGACGGCAAGACCTCCCTTTACTTTCTGTCTTCTCATTCCTAGGAAAGTTCCCCAATGCAACGAAGACACACTTTCATGGTTCACATATTTTTATTTATTATGTTTTGTAATGTTAAAATAATAATAATAATAATACCACAAATTGACTTGTCTTCTGCGTGTCATCCCTTCCATCCACAACATTATTGGAGATGACAAGTATTCTGATCTCTGTTGCTGCAAAGATTGCTGAGTACCTTGTAGAACCAATCCTTCGCCAGTTTGGTTATCTCATAAAGTTCAACAAAAATGTCAACAATCTAACCCAGCAAGCAGAGAAGCTCAAGAAACTAAAGCTGCAGGTGAAACAATCAGCAGAGCAAGCTACAAGGAATGGGGAAGTTATTGAACCAGAAGTTCAGATGTGGCTGGCAAGTGTGGATAAGATCATCAATGAAGTGGAGGAGATTGAAGAAGAAAGCAAAATGAAAAAGAGTTGCTTTGGTGGGTGTTGCCCCAATTGCCTTTACCACTACCTGTCAGCAGGAAATCAACAAAGAAGGTAGTTTTGATCTCTGGGCTTCTTCAAGAAAAAGGGAACTTTCATAGAATATCACAACCACCACCTCTTGCAGGCATAGAATACTCATCCTCCAAAGATTTCATACTCTTTGAGTCAAGAAAATCAACCATGGATCAGATCCGGGATGCATTGGGGGAAGATGAGAGCAGTGTTGTTGTTCTACATGGAACCAGAGGTGTTGGGAAGATAGCTTTGCCAAGAGAAGTGGGCATGAGAGTAAAAGAACAAAACATGTTTGATGAGGTTGTGATGGCAGTTGTTTCCAAGACTCTTAACTATGTAGACATTCAAGGTCAACTAGCAGACATGTTCAGTCTGAAATTGAAGGAAGAAAGTGAAATAGGAAGAGCTTGCCGTCTCTACCAAAGATTGAAGAATGATAAGAAGATCTTAATCATCTTGGATGATGTGTGGGCAAGACCAGATTTGGAAGCTATTGGGATTCCCTCTGCCTTAAATCACAAGGGCAAGGGCTGCAAGATTTTGATTACTACTCAAAATGAGAACATATGGAGAACTATGGGGGATGGAACAAAGAAGGTAGAACTCAAAGCCCTATTGGAAGAAGAATCATGGAGCTTGTTTAGGAGTGTCACAGGTGAGATTGTTGACACCCCAACTTTCAAACTTGTTGCAAAGGAAATTGTTAGGAAATGTAAGGGATTGCCGTTGTTGCTTGTAGCCATTGGGAAGAAGTTAAGACATAAGGGAATAATAGAGGAATGGAAGGATGTAAGTAGAGAAATAGGAGATCTAGAAACAAACAGATCAAATTTGGATGATCTGCTGGATGGTTATGTTTGATTTTAGGTGGAGTGTATATCATATGCATTCAGTTTATTCAAATTTGTATGCGACAAAAACCTTATTCTGAACAAAGACTGCACAAGCCATTCTCCGATTGAATAGTTTCAAGCCACAAATAATTCACAATATCCACCATTTTGTGAAGCAAAGCCAAATATGCTTTATTTGTCCTACTGTAAAAAGTTGCATTTATACTGTAATATCATTTTGTGCCATGGTATTCAACACTACTTTAGAAACCGTCAGCTATGTTGCATTGCTACATGGTCCTATCCTTTTGTAGTACCACCAAACAAGAAAAAAAAATCAGAAATAGTTTCTTCAAGACGTAGAATTCTTTATTAAAGAGTGTAACTTAATACCCACATTCAAGAAAATTTCCAGCAAATAAATGTTAACTGCTTCTATTGCCATTCAAAGTTTAAACCAGCCTGTTCTGGTCAGCTTTAAGCATTTTCCTCAATAAGCATGGTGGTTTGTTCTAAGATCTAATCCAAAAGACAACAAGCAATGAAATTTGTGAGGCAGAATTCAAATTGGATCAATGCTCCATCATAATAGAATTTTTCAAGAGAACTGCAGATTCATAAGGGAGTCTTATCACATGCAAACTGCAAATTTTGTATAACTAGAATACTAATCAACTGTTTTGGGCACAATTAAATGTTTCTCGATTGGTAGCTAAGCTAACAGATCAATTAAGAAGAAGCAATCTTTGTTATAGACGGGGGTTCCTTTTACAAAGAGATTATAACAACAAAAAAGTCTTGTGTACTACATACAGATTTGTTATCAAAAGATTTGTGAAAAATCTATAAATTGGAAGACACATCAATATATGAAGAAGATCTAAGATCCTAACAAGTCACCTAAATTTCTTGAAAAAAAATGAAAAAGTATCTTGCGTAAAAAGGCGTGTATTTCATTTAACCTCTACAAACCCCTGTTCCATTTTTCTCTATAATTTATTCCTAAATTGCTGTAACCATGAAATTATCTCTCCTGATTCAATAATTTTTTTCATAAAATTTCAATATGCACTTTTCAAAAGAAATAGAAACAAATAAAAGCAACATATAATGGATACAAAGCAGAGCTACCTACAGGTTTCTCTCATTTCTCCATTAATGTTAATGGCAATCAGCTAAAGGCAATTCTACGCCGATGTAAGAGAACTTCTTCCTTTTTCAAATTTTCTCAAGCCCTGCTGACAACATAAAAACTTTTCTAAGAAAAAAAATGGAAGGTAAAAACATTTCTGACTTCACCAGCATCCACTTTCCTACTTTTTTTATACAATAAAGTTTAAGAGGAGGAATGTTGCCCCATTCCACAATCAATGCATGCCACAAGCCTCAGTTATCCACTTTCCTAGTTTAAACAAGCATCATAAGCATATTCTAGCAGGTAATAGAATTGACTATACACTTAGTAATTATTCTGATCAATTAGAACTTCTTGATAAATCCCATGATATAATGTTAATCGCATGCTTCTCTTTGAACACCAAGTAACTAAATATAATTGTGAAAATGATGTGACATGATCATGTGATATAGACATATAGAATGACCATCCTGATTTAGTGTTACAATACTGGCAAAGTGGCGAGAAATAATATTATCTTAGTTTGTTTTGTTGAGGAATATATGACCAATGTAGAATCATCTTCAGTCTAAATTCTGTCGGAATACAACTTCTATTTAAGACATTGAAATGGAGAATAATAGTACAAAATAGTTTAAGAATGAAAGATGTTGGCATTGAATTAGTTATGAAGTGATCGAGTGTAGTTCCTTTATCTGATCTGAGTTTTTTAATCTGACATGCAGCCTCATTTTCAATCATAGGCTTCAACTTCTGAAAAGCTGCATACACTTCTGACTTCTGCCTTAGAAAAAATACCTAACTCATCCTTGTAAAATCATCAATAAACATCAGAAAATACTTGCTGCCATCTAAAGATGTTGTGCTCAATGTGTATAAGCTGTAATTTTTCAGAGGCTCTCCAACTTTCATCAGTAGGGAATGGAAATTTACTTTACTTTACATACTGACACACTTCACATACTTCAGCATTATATTGAATGGTAGGCAGATTCTAAACTAAATCAGTTGAATGCATATGCTTCAATGTGGAGTAACTAAAATGGCCAAGCCTTTTTGTGCCACAAGGAAGAATCATCTACTGCACTTGGAAAAGCATGCATAACTGTTTGTTTCCACTCTATTGGAAAACTTTTATCTCTCATCTTTACCGATATTAGTTCACAACCGGAAGGATAAAATATGATGCATGTCATATCTTCAAAATGCAAGGCATAATGCCTTTCAAGCATTTGTTCTACAAAAGAATTTGAATTATCACAGGTACAAATAATAGCATGTTTGTTTAACATTTTGGCCAACGCAAACGTGCGTTGAGCCAAAGGAAAAAATATCACCTTCGGTCAAAAGTAGTGTTAGAAAGTACAGAGGAAATGTGTAAACAAGTGTTTGCGTTGGTGGAAATCTTAAACACATTATTCATTGCCAATCTTTACGTTGGAAGTGTAGGACTTATTGATCAATCAATTTGAGACACTTATGTTAGCTTTGTATTAGGCTTCATTAGATGTTTATTGTGCCTAATATTAGTATTTTAGATGAGTTTAATGTTGTTGGGCTTCATTGGGTTTTAATGTAAATATTGGATAATTTTTGGATTTTGATGCATTTTGACCTTTCTTCCTTGGTTAGGCCATAACTTGGGACTCGGTGATCCAATTGAGGTGATCTTGGTGTCTTTGGAAAGCTAAGACAAGGATCTACAATTTTCATGAAGAACTCAAGAGCTGGATCGGACTTCTAAGGGCCCAAAATATCCTTGCAATACAGAGTGAGTTTGCTGTCACGGAACCATCTGGGCAGTATGCACATATTGGACTATATAGTGGGTTATAGGCCTCCTATTGGGCTGAAACTTGGTCATTTGAAAGATAAGACCCATATCTCCAACTTCACTGAAGACCATTTTGTCAATAGATGTCGTTTTAGGCATGCTTCTGAAGCTACAAGTTAGTCTGAATTTGGAAACACGTTCTTCCAACCTAACTTGAGGTAGGTACAGTGTTTTTGGCATTTCTGGAGTTCTAAAAGTCTAAATGACATGATTCAAATTGGAGATTTTCAAAGAGACAACTGGCTACAACTTTGATGAAGACATCCAAGCCAAAATGCACCGTCTAGGTGATGTATTTGGAGCCAGAAGTCGGATAAGAGTTGTTGACTAAAAGCCACCAACCATACACCAACCCACCTACCATGCACCAAGCCACCAACCATGCATCAAGCTTCCATTTTTGACAATTTTCATATTCTTATAGCTTGTATTCAGATTATGTACATGTACAAATTGGCTTCTAGGATTAGTATAAATAGACCCAACCTCTTTGTATTAGAGGCATTCAATTTGGAAGTAAGTTTCAAGAAAGTTTAAGTATTTGTGAGAGTTTTCTTTCTCTTCTTCTCCATTCTCTTTGCAATTTCGTTTTTGTTCTTTAAATTCTGAGTTCTTCCTTCCCATCCATGGAAGGCTAGGCTCTCATAATCAATCCAAGGGATTAGCCATCTTGTTATTTAATTTGGAGATCTTGTTTTGCTTGTTCATATTGCTTAATTGTTATTCAAGTTTCTCTTCTTCCTCTTTTGAATTTTATCTAGATTAAATTGCTTAATTTGATTTAGATGTTGATGTGGTAATAGCTTTATTATCATGTATTCAAAGAGGATCATAAAGATTAAATAATATATTAAAGCTTTTTGATAGATTGTTTAGCTTGGTTAAATTCTAGATCTTAAGTTAATCTATGTTGGATGGTGCTTACTTTATCTAACCTTGGTTAATCAAATCCTAGATGCTTATCTAGTAAAGAATTCTTGGATCATGTTAAGGCTTCTTGATGTGATCTAAGGCCAAGAACATGGTTAGCAATTAAGTGAATTCCTTGTGATCAATGATGAGTTAAACTCAAGATCGGTAAATTTCCTTGGATTGGTTGTTTCTTTAGATTTGTTTACAACTTTGAATCTCCTACTTTTATTAATCTTGTTAATCAATAATAAAACCCCCCTTTTCTAATTATCTTGATCTAATTAAATCTTTGTTTTTGGATCCTTGAGAGACGATTCGGTTCATTCTCTATACTACAAATTAGTTTGTGAACCGGTTATTTTATTTGATAGGTCTCGACAACCTCTTGTCACTTATCTAGCTCCTTTAAAATACCAGCATCATGTGTCATATATATGATTTGTGCACCCATTATCAATTAGCCATGCTTCCTTGCTATTGCTTGTTGCATAGCAAGTAGCAACAAACAAATGCCCCTTAGTTTGTTGCTTATGCTCAAAAACTTGTGCTTGTTGTCCATGTTGGTGCAG
This sequence comes from Styphnolobium japonicum, assembly GCA_023212625.1. NCBI lineage: Eukaryota > Viridiplantae > Streptophyta > Magnoliopsida > Fabales > Fabaceae > Styphnolobium > Styphnolobium japonicum. Next base: position 12,202,963 of record JALBWW010000010.1, read on the forward strand.
TCTTTGCTAGTTTGCTTTGTTCTTGCAAACCTTCTACACGTGACCAAGTTGATTACAGCCCTGCATTTAACCCTTGGCCTGAACCAACAAAAAAATTAAGAGTGGTTTTTCTTCTTACAATGAGGGCAAGGTGGATACTTTCCTTTCCAACCTCCATTTTTGCTGCTTTCTCCCTTTTTATCTTTGTCCTTTATTTCTCCTGACTGCTTCTTTCCTCCATACTTGTAGCTGGTTGTTTATCATTTTACTTAGCAAAGAATGCTCCTTTTGATGTATCTTCAAGCCTAATGGCTCTTCTTTGTTCAATAGCTTAAGGCATTTGTAGTCTCCGAAAGTGAATTATTGGATAAATCTTTGGAGTATTTAGAGAAGATATTTTAGCTTTAAACATCTCAGGCATGTGGAAATATGTTTGCCCCAATGGTTTATTGTATTATGTTTTGATGATGACAAATACATTACAAAAAGGATTATAAATATGCTACATATGTGCGTGATGAGCTATATTGGATAATGCATGGTTATATATTATCTTGTTGTTCCTATTATAAGAATCATGCATTAAGTTTTTGTGTAGCATCATTGATAGGATATATCCAATGTACTTGATAAGTGATATAATTAATTATTGGATATGTGTCTATATGTGAATCATATATGCATGAAGAACTTTATAAAGTTATATACATATGAATCATGCATATTTAGTTATTGAGTTATGGATTTGGACTAACCATGGTTTTCAAGTGAGTTATGCTTTGTAGGATAGTCCAAGTATCAAGAGTGAGTATTAGAATAAGAAAGTGAAAGATCCTATTTATGCTCAACTCAAGAAGAAGGAGAATGAAGAGATGAACCAAGCATTTAGAAGATTTGAAGAGAAGAATTCTTGGAAGCTTAGATTGCATCAAGAAGCCTAAGGACTCATTTGGGTATATATTCTCTTATAGGCTATTCTCCTTTGTAAGGATAGAGGTTTTACATGAAGAGAGCTCAAATATCTTTATTCAATCTTGACAAATGTTTTTAACATGGTAAAATGCCCAAAAAACAAGTTTTGAGAAGTTAGTCTTGGTGGTATTTCAAAACTATGAAAAATAGCCAAATCTGAATTTTGAAAGCTGACCTATGGTCACTATTTTTATCATAACTTTTAAAATACTTTGAGTTTTGATCTGAAACTTATCTCATATGAAAGTAGACTCAAAGAGCTTTCCAACGCATGGTCATTTGCTTAATTTGGATAAGAAACGAAGAAGTTATGATATTTTTAAGAAGACTACTTTTCTGATAGGAATCGTAGTCGACTACACAAGACTTGTAGTCGACTACAAGACCTTGAAAAACTGACATATGGTCACTATTTTTATCATAACTTTTAAAATACTTTGAGTTTTGATCTGAAACTTATTTCATATGAAAGTACACTCAAAGAGCTTTCCAACGCATGGTCATTTGCTTAAATTGGTTAAGAAACGAAGAAGTTATGATCATTTCAAAACGACTACTTTCCCGAGTGGAATTGTAGTCGACTACACAAGACTTGTAGTCGACTACAAGACCACCAGAAATGGATTGTAGTCGACTACAAGGTTGTGTAGTCGACTACAAAGTGTCAGAAATCAAATATATTTTCCAGAGATGAATGGTAGTCGACTACAAGGTATCTGCAGTCGACTACAAAGTGTTAAAACTCGAAAACTACATTCCAGGAATGGATTGTAGTCGACTACAAGATCTTGTAGTCGACTACAAAGTGTCAGAAATCAAATATATTTTCCAGAGATGAATGGTAGTCGACTACAAGGTATCTGCAGTCGACTACAAAGTGTTAAAACTCGAAAACTACATTCCAGGAATGGATTGTAGTCGACTACAAGATTGTGTAGTCGACTACATAGTGTTAAATTTCAAAACCTACATTCCAGAGAGGAATCGTAGTCGACTACAAGTTATCTGTAGTCGACTACAACGTGCCAGAAATGCCTGTAACGGCTATAAACGGCTAGATTTCGAAATTAATCATTCCTAAACACCACCAACGGCTATTTTATCACTTGGGCTATTAATATATGTTAAGATTGAAGCATTAACAAGTTGATGAACACTCATTTGCAAATCATTATGAGGATTTGATCATTTTCTATCAAAATCAACATTTGAGCTCTTCATTTTCATAATCCCTCTATCCATTAGTTCTTCAAGTTGTATTATCTACTCTTTGAGAGAGTTTATCATTTTCTATCAATCATATATACTTGTAAGAGGGTGGATAATCCCTCAAGAGAGTTCAAGGGTAGACTTCCCTTGAAGAGAAAAGAAAGAGGCTCAAGCATAAGGGTGGAGGATCCCAAAGTGTGAAGAGTGCTCTGTTTTTGTAAAGGTTTCTCAAGCACCTAAGTTACAAGCTTGAAGAATAGTGGAAACCTCAAGTGGATGATCTTGGGGCTGGATGTAGATCACAAGAAGTGATTGAACCAGTAAAATATTGTTTGCATTCTCTTATCCCTTAATCTCTTTACATTCTAGCAATTTACATTTGAGCTATCTAGAATATTTATATCAATGATATTGATTGTTCTTGGTTAATCACATTATGATTAATATTGTTATATAACTTTAATGTGATTAGCATAATGTTTTGAATGTGAGGTTAATGTTCTTAATTGTTTCCAAGCATGATTTGTGTTTAATGTATTTATTCCGCTGCATATATTGATTGAGTGCATCAAAATGCACAATTGCTTAAATTTGTTTTAAAATTTGTCATCACTCAATTCACCCCCCCTCTTGTGTGATGGTTGCCCTTGGCTAACAAGGCATACTCACTAAGACCTTTTCCACTTCTCTTTGGTCAGTCAACTGTGAGATTGTATGCTATTTTGCAATAATGAAAATTTTAAAAATGCAATGATGTATGCTATTATTGTGAAGTGGAAATGTGAGATTGTAGTAAATTTTGCAATATTTTACAATTTTTTTATAATTTTTATGAATATTGGACGAAAATTGGGAAAACAAAAAATAATTAATAAAATAATTGATTAACCTGAAAAAATGGTAAATGATGATTTTTGATTGTTTTACACTTGGTTTGAGACATTGCGGTGAATTATGTATATATAATTTTATCTTAATTAAATTTGATGAAGAGATACTTCTTAGTTTTTAGGCATGCTTGACCTACAGATTTTGGTGTAAGGTAGACACGTTGTTTGCCGATTAGTCATTAGAATTTATTTGGAAAAAGAATGGGATAGCATGCTATCTCTTAAACTTTTGCTTAAAAACAAGTTTATTTGAGAAAATGCATACTGATTGTTGTGACTTTTTATAAGCTATAAAATACTCGCAAGTGCACAAGTCGTACGTTAGTACAGTTAAGTAAATATGAGGTCAATCACACAGAGACTTAGAGTTAAAGTTTTAGGTATTGAAGAATTTTTTTAATCTAGTCAACCAAAAATAATGAATATGCAAAAATAAATAAATAAAAGTAAAAACAAATAATAAATCTAATTAACCAACTATGAATTAATTAAGGATCAGAATCTACCAAGATTAATTTTAACATCAACTATGTTAAATATATTATTCCCAGATAATTTATCTCATGGACATCTAGCTGCAAAGTATGTATTCACGGAAAATCTATTAATGAAGCTCTAATAAAAATTATGAAAGATGTGTTTTATTTTCTTAATTAACTGCAATTTGTCAAATCATCAATTGTGTCCCTATTTAGAAATCACAATTGATATCCAATTACAGTCAACACACTGATAGTAAAAAAACTTAAAGCATGAGAAAACACATGATTAAACTCATTTAAAAATTTATTCAAACTAACTAGTAGAAAAATAGAAACAATAAACATTTAATCTCTAAAACAACTAGGTAATGAAAATCTAACATAGACAATGTCAAAACAATCAAGGTTTCATCATCCCCTTAGTACATAAAATCTAACTACACATACTGACTTTGGGGGACAGCATCAGTACTGCCCCTTGCTTCATTATCTCCTCTTGTACAACTTCTGTGTAGCATCTTCTCCCCTCTTGTGGCCGCTACCCCTCTTATTTATAATAGTTTATGGGCCACCAACTCTCACGAGATTTTCTTATGGGGTTTCCTATTTGTGTACAAACTCATTTAATGTGCAACTCTTGAGTAACAAGGAAAGTAGATTTCTTTCCCCCTTTGAGAATTCATAATTAATGTGAGATAAGAGAGAAAGTCTTCTAAAAATATAAAAGTGATTCAAAATAAGAAACTTTCACAGCTGGATTGATGATATCTTTATAGGATCTTGCCAAAAAATTCCATAATTAGGTTATTGATATCTTCATAAAATCTTGTAATTATCACAATTATTTAATAAATAGTCACTCTCAACAAATAATCATTAATATCTTAAAATAAGAAAATTTAACTTATATCATGACATAATAAAATACTATTTTTGTAAGAAAAATATGTAATATTAGACTATTATCACAACCCCCAATCAGCTTATTACTAGTCCCTAGCAATTAAAGCAACTCTAAACAAAGCTCAAAATCAAAGTATCCCAAATTAATTCCAATTTTAAATCAACTCAAGAATATCAATCATGTATCAAAACACTACAATTGTCACAAAAATTTCAATAATCATCAAAACTCAATATGTGTGAATAATATAGCTATTACAACATATACCTACTGTCTCAAAACATCATAACTAAAATCCCTATTAGAGAACATATTTCAACAACTTGCAACCCTCACAAGTATCACACTCAATAAGAAAGATCACTCAGAAGTAGGGTGTCACTCTCAACTAATATATGTGAGTAGAGTAGTATGCACAAATTAAATCACAAATCTCACATATAAATATAAGAAAGAAAGGCTTAACAAAGAAAAAGTATATATCGTTTCATGGAAGGATGCCAAGAAAAAGACTAAATATCACACATTGTAGATTAGTTATGTACATTGAGAGAACCATGCAATTCCTTAAGATCAAATAGGACTTTTATCGGCTTGTAATGTCGGTAAAAAGGAAAGATAAAGGCTAAATGGTAATAATTAATATCAAAAGTGGTTCAAGAATATTTAGAAGCTCAATTTCTCACCTTAATTTTTCTTCCTTCAACTTAACACATTATTTGCTAATCATCATTCGTCTCTTTTTTTTTTCCTTTTCTTCACACTTTTTCTCCTTTTTTTTAAAATTTTCTTTTGCATTCTTTCTTTGCTTTTAAATTTTTTTTTTCACATTATCATTTTTTGTTCTTCTTATTTTCTTCCTTCTCACTTTTCTTTTTCTATTTTTAAACTCTCCTTATACCACCACATAGTACAATAATAACACTTTTTCTTGAAACACTTGGGAAAGGGTTAAGAAAGGAAGGCTAAATATAAAGGCTCAATGGGGAGACTAGTTACAATATATGAAAGAACAAAAATATTATGTAAAGGCTCAAAGTAGGAAACAAGGCCTAAAATCATCTCTTAAGGAAACACATAACTCAACCAATTTCCATGACATTAAATGTGAGTGCAATAAAAAGCTTCTCTTTAGCCAAAAACAATAATAATGAAATGATGCAAAAAAATAAAATTATGAGCGAGTAACAAGAAAATAGGATGGCCAAGAAAATACTCTCACAATAAAAGAATGGCTCAAAACTCACTGGGTAAAAATTGTATCAACATATTGTCATCAAGTTCTCTAATTATTCAACATTTTAACAAAGAGTAGCTATGTGAATGTGCAATAGATTGAGTATGATGATTAAAAAAAATTCACACAGAAGTAGCATAATGAAAACATGATTGAAACTCAAGTGACACACCCACCCCCAATCAAAACCAAACATTGTCCTCAATGTTTAAAATTAATGCCTAATTAAATGGATGAAAACAAATATTTGAAGAATAAATAATATAATGGGGAAGAGTCACATATCTGAAATTCTTAGCAATTAAAAAGGATGAATCAAAGAAGATTACTTAATCCTAAAAAGTGTTACCAATAAAACAGCAAGAATGAAAAATAAAATAAAATAAAGGCAAACTAATAAAATAAATCTATTTTTTTTATTGGCCAACACTATTTACATCCCCATACAAAGGCTCCAAACTCTGTGAGGCACTTAAGCCGACTCACTGAAATAGTAACAAGAAAATATTATCACACCTCAATCAAAAGTATCATAAATTAATCTTATCTTTATAAGGACAAGATTTATTAGAAATTTAGGATAAACATGTACCTGTTTAATAACACATAGAAAAAGACAAATTAAATAATATATGTTTGAACAACTAAAAAATAACACCAAACTCTGCAATGTCGTTATAGTTTACTAATCTTTGAGGCACCAAGGTCCTACGCACAAATTCCTCAATCTCAAGCACTACAATTTCAGTTTTAGGGACAAACACATTAAGCTTTGAGGACAAGTCATCCTCATCTAAATTTTGCTCAACCCTAAAATCATTAGTATTATCATATTTCTCATTATCTTTTTTCACTTGCACTACAACATTATCATCAACTTGCTCATTTTCCCTACTAGAACTAAATGTTTTATTACCAACATATTGTTCTTCAATATTAGGGAAAGGTTCGCTAGGAAACTCCTCTTTATCTATCTCTACCATTCGAGTAGCTAATCGACAAATTTGAGCTTCTAACCTATCTATATCATTAGAATGTTCTTTTTCATATCTTGTATGAATTCTCTAAGGGTCTCCTCCAATGGTGGTTGATGCCAAGATTGACCTGCAAGCTAATTAGGGAAATAAGATGGTTGATAGTAGCCTTGGGTATCATTGGTATTTTTTTGGGTGATACTTTTCATCTCTTGTATGTATGCTCTAATGGTATGCTCTAATGACTCTTCTTGTCTACACTGATTTGCAACATGAGTAGGAAAATAAGGTGTTTGATAGTAGCCTTGGGCAGGTGAGTAGAATTGATGAGTTTCAAAATATTGACCACCCATGTTACTAGGAAAATAATTTTGTTCACATGAAAAATTATGGTGACTTTGCCAATTAGAATTATATGTCTCATAATATGAATTAGCAAAAGACCTCTCTAAGTTAACTTTCAAATCCGAATGAGATGCCTTTAAACTTTTCAAAACTTATAAAAAAACCTTTACATACATAAATTAAATGAAAATTATTCATTATATGACTTGTAAGTGTTTATTAAAACACATGATAATCTCTAATTTATTCATATAATTTTTTAAATATTTATATATTTTTCTCCTTTTAATTTAATTTATTTCAAATTATTTGATATTTTTCTACTTTTAGACATAGAAATTAAATAAAAAGTCATTTTTTTAATTTTTTAAAAAAATAATATGAAATATTTTTATGTGTATTAATTAATTTGTGTAAGTCACCTGATAAATAGTTTTGACTTAATTAATGAACGAAAATGTCTATTTGATGGATTTAGAAATTTAACTTTAAAACGAGTTCCTTAAATATATAATGATGCAATAAAAACATAATTGTTATTAACTAAATAGAATAAACAACAAGAAAAATAATAATTTCCAGCAAAATTTTCTAATATCAGTTAAAGAATATTTTTGTTTACTTTTTTTCATATTACTTAAAGAAAGAAAAAATAATGGAAAAATAATTATTCTTTACCATTTACATGGAATCCATGTGAAATTTCAAAAAAGGAAAAAAAAAGAAAAAAAGGAAACAAATGAAAATAAATAAAAATATTTATAAAAAAAAAAAAAAAGAGGTCACCCTTCACTTATTTTTGTGGCAACACTCGGAATCAATTCTTGTAGTTATAGGCTCAATTTGTATTTAAATTAACTATAAAAAAGATTATGTTAAAAATTAATTATGTGTATAATTAATTTTTAAGAAAATTAATAATAAAAAAATAATTTATGTTAAGATATGTTAATTCATAAGTGATTGTAAGATAAATAATTTTGTTTGGATTGTATAAAAAAATTATCTTTATGTATTAAATTATTAAAAGAGATATAAAATAATTGAAAAAGTTATTTAATTAAGAATAAATAAGTATTTTTCTCTCAAAACTTTTAAAATAATCAAATAATTAGCTTTTTAAATAATGCTAAAATTTTAAGTTTTTTTAAATTCAATATAAAAATATAATCAACAACTTTTATTAACAAAACTCAAACATAATATATTTTTCTAAAAACAATTTTATAAATATAAACAAAAATAAGTATTCTATATAATTAGGGAAATTCAAACACAATCTTATACTTATACCTCTCGGCTTGGGTGAGCTATTGACACGCCTATTTGTCTATTCATACTCCTCTTTAAATGTTTTCAAATTTACTTTCCTAAATTACCTTTAAATAAATAATCTCATTTTTAAGTTGGTAAACTTAATTTCTCTCCAAGTGTTAGCTTTGAGGTTTTTCTTATGACTCTAACATATTATATAAATATTTCTAAAAATTAATAATAAAATGTGATCATAAGTTAAAAAAGCATAGCGATATTTTATTTGGAAAAGTTCGTAGTTTTGTTTAGAGAAAATTTATAAGTTAAAATTTAATACTTAGATTGTGAAATATTTATTGACACAAAAGTTATTAATAACTAATTTTAATATCAATTAATTTTTAATAAACATGTTGACATTTGAAGTAATATTTCTTTATTAGGAAAAAATATTTTATAGAGTATTTGAAATAATCTAATTATGTACAAGTTTGTTAAGTTTTTTTTACCAAAATATTTATATAAAAATTTATGAAATTAAATTTTAAATGATGATAATTTCAACATATCTTTAAATCTTAAAATATTTAAAGAGAACTTTTAACCCGATGATATAAAAAGTGTGTTTAAATTATATTTTATTTGCAATAATGAAAAAATCTTTAATGTGTGAATTTTAAAAATTTTAATAAGAAATATTATAAATAAAAATAAGTACCTTTTTTAAATATATGATTTTTCAATTATCATTTAAATAATATTTATTCAATTATTAAATAAAATGTAAAATAAAATAGTATTGTACTGATAAATATTGATTATTAATCATATAAATACATGATTATTAAAAGATGATTTATAACTTAAATTTATTTGTAGTTTTATGAAGAATGATATTATTATATAAGCAATATTTAAATAAATATTATCATAACATATTGTAAAAAATATTATATTAGAAAAGAAATTAGAACTAATAAGTATAGATGAATAATAATATAAAAAGTTTCAATAAATATATGTTTGATTTCTTAAATAAAAAAATAAAAACTTAAAGGATTATGAGGCAAATAGGATTGTTAATAGCTTCAGCCTTCGGCCCCAGGTCCCCTAAAATCCCATCTCTTTTGCTGGGTCACTGTGAAGAGTCACCTGAACTCCTTAGCAGTGGACGTGGACACAGACACCCAAGAGCTGCTCTTTCTTTCTCTCTCTACCTTGCAGCTTATTCCAAGCAAAGTATTCGTGCTCCAATTTTTCTGAGGTATTTTTCTCTGTCTATAAGATTATGACTCCCCATTTCTTTTTCTTTTTCTTTTCTTTTTTGTTTTAAATTTTTTGGTTAGAGATTGTTTCTACGTGGGGTGTACCGTGGTAGAACTTGCATAGCTTAAACACCTGTTATTTTTTCTTATTTGCTACTTTTGAGCAAAGATTTTCTCTACTTGGAGGTAATTTGTGTTGGTTTGGCTTGTGGGGTTGATTCATTTTGTTCCTCTTATGGTTCCCTTTCATGGTAATTCATTAGCATTTGGAAAAGCTTGTGTTTTTGGCAATTGGGTATCTTTTATTTAGCCGGAAAGTGAAGGAAGTGTCTTGAAGTGAATTGGGCTTCAAAGGGTAATTTTGGAGTATGGATTGTTACGTGAATATTGACCTTTTGAATTTGTGGCACCCCAGGAACATTTGTAGTTTATCAGCAGTTCTTTTTTTTTAGCAATTTCAACTTTAGTGTGGACTGGGTTTTGCCTTTGCCTGTAAAATAGTGGTGAAATTTACGTCCTGTGATTCCTCTCCTTTGTCCTTATCGGTAACTTGGGGGAGTTAGGATTTGTTATCAATGTTTATGGTTACCTTCCCTTGTATCCCTGTAAGTTTTTCTGTTTCCTAGCACTGGAAGCCATAGGATGTTGGACCTTGTTCTCATTCCTCAACTTTTTATTGTCTTCTACTGCTCTCTTAAAATAATGCTAAATCAATTGCTAAGGACTTCTAAATCTTGACTATCTTTATACAGGCTAATTTCATTTGGTATTCATCAACAATGGCCAGATGGGATGCAATCCTTTCTCTTCCAGTACAAAATCCTCCCACATTGGAGATTTCTTCCGTTGACCTATTGTGGTCAAAAGTGGAAGGTTGGCATGACAAATTAGATAGAGTTGCTCTAATCCCATTTGCTAGAGTTGATGATTTTGTGAGGGGTGAATCTAATAATAAAGACTGTCCAACAAGATTTCATGTTGAAGCAAGGCGTCGACGGCCTCCATCAATGCCTTTCAAGCCGAAGGTTGATGGCATACTAGAGTATATTCTGTAAGTTGTAAATGTCCTTATTTCATATCTCTTATTTGTTGCTCTTGCTTCTTCTATTCCATTGCAATATAGATTTTTATACCATCACAATGTAGGTATTGGTGTTCCTTTGGTCCTGATGACCACAGAAAAGGTGGCATTGTACGACCAAGTCGGACTACCTATGTCCCAAAGAAGAAAAATGCTGGTCGACCAAATACTAAGAGAGGTTGCACCTGTCACTTCATTGTGAAACGCCTCATAGCTGAACCTTCAGTTGCCCTTATCATATATAATGATGAGAAGCATGTGGATAAAAAGGGTTTTCCTTGCCATGGTCCGCAGGACAAAAAAGCTGCCGGAACTCGTGCTATGTATGCCCCATACATCTCAGAAGATCTCCGACTTCGGGTTTTATCTCTTCTATATGTTGGAGTCTCTGTGGAGACCATTATGCAGAGGCACAATGAATCGGTTGAGAGACAAGGTGGTCCATCTAACCGTGATGACCTTTTGACCCACCGTTATGTTCGACGACAAGAGAGGGCAATCCGTCGTTCTACTTATGTGTTAGATGCTGAGGATGCTATTAGCATCAGCAGGTGGGTTGAAAGCCACCAAAGTCATGTTTTCTTCTATGAAGATTTCTCTGATTCAGATCCATTCACTTTGGGCATTCAAACTGAGTGGCAATTACAACAACTGATTAGATTTGGAAACCGTGGTCTGCTTGCCTCGGACTCAAGATTTGGTACAAACAAATTAAAGGTCTGTTACTTTCTCTTTTCCTTGATTTTAAGTAACCAGAAACATGTTCGTTTTTATTATGAATTTCAAAGAAACTAACAGCAAAGCACATTTGCAATTTCATCCAGTACCCTATTCATAGTCTTCTAGTGTTCAACTCTGACAAGAAGGCCATTCCAGTGGCTTGGGTAATAGCACCAAGGTTTTCAAGTTTGGATGCACATGGATGGATGAGGGCTCTATACAATAGAGTACACACAAAAGATCCTACTTGGAAGTTGGCTGGCTTCATAGTAGATGATCCACTGTATGATGTCCTAGCAATCAGGTTGGTTTAATTTTTCTGTTAAGTTAATATTCTTTCAAACTTAAAAAAAATTAGAAGAACATTGCCTACTTCTACCTTTCTTTCAAGATTGCAATGTCAGAAATAGGACAATTTCATTAATAATTGGTGCCTGCTTATGAAATATGAATCATCTGCATTTAATTATGTCCAACAAATTGTTTACATTGGAATGTTCTGGCTGTAAACTCATGACTATTGTTTTTTATTATATCATCCCCCCCCCAACCCCAAAAAATTAATAATAAATAAATAAACAAAAAAACTCATGACCACTGCTGCATATGACTACATATAGATATATTGCATGCAGATGCTTCTTGGTTCAGATTGTCAGGTCACTGCTTCATCTGTCCTGCTTTTTCTTGAATCCAAAGTTAATCCTTTTCTTTTTCTTTGTTTTTTTTCCCTAAATGCTAATTATTTGAGAACCAAACTTATATATATATATATCAATTACTAAAATTAAAGGGTACGTGAGATGGATTGAAAATATATAAAGTTCTTGGTCCTAGTATGTCTTTGGATTAACTGTGAAAAAAAATTATGTTAAAAATTGATTATGTATATAATCGATTTTCAAGAAAATCGATTACGAGAAAATTAATTTAGGTTTGGATATTGATAGGGACTTGGTAGTATGGGATGCCAAAAAGACTCCCACATTGGGTAGTATGGGCTGCCTAGTGGTGTATTTAAGTGGCTTGGTTCTTCCCCCTTAATAGCTAGCTTTTAAGGGAGGGTTCCCCAAGTTGCTTAGATGCTTATCAGATATGTTAATTTATAATCGATTTTATGATAAAGAGTTTTGTTTGAATTGTATAAAAAAAATTGTTTTTATGTATTAAATTACCAAAAGATATATGAAATGATTGAAAAAATTATTTGATTGAGGGCAAATAGGTATTTCTCTCTCAAAGCTTTTGAAATAATTTGAAATCAAATAATTACAAGCTTAAAATAACAGCTTTTTTAAAAAAAAAACTGTTTTTGGTTATGAAAAAATAATCTTAACTTATAATCAATTTTATATACTTTAAACAAACAAGATAGATTTTAGATAAAACAGCTTTTAATTGAAAAAAAGCGATTATTCAAAAATTTAAGCAAATCCAAACATGCTCCTAGTCATGAGATGGCTGCTGGATAGTTTGGATCTATTAGCATAATGATGACCGATTTAAAGATAGCAAACTGTATTAAACTTAATACGGATGCTTCTTGGTTCAGGTTATCTAGTGACTGCTTCCTGTGTTCTGCTTTTTCTCAATCCCAAAATTGATCCTTTCGTTTTCTTTCTTTTCTATAGGCTAATTATTTAAAATTTGAACTTAATATATATTACTAAGATTAAAGGACAGGTGAGATGGATTGGAATATATAGTTGAGTCCTTGATCCTGGTCATGAGATGGTGCTTGCATGGTTTGCATCTATGAGCATGCTTATGACTGGCTCAAATGTTAATATAGCAATCTATTTGGCATTCTGAACTCTGAATCCTTCTCGTGGTTTTTCTGTATCAGTTCAAGGAATTTATTTTATCACAAGTTCTTGAGTAACAAGTATCTATATTCTATATATTTCTCAGGGATGTTTTTCAGTGTTCAGTATTGATAAGTTTCTGGCGAGTTCGTCATTTATGGCATAAAAACATAGTGAAGTGTTTGGAAACTGGTATGCAAGTTAAGATATCAAGACAGCTTGGATGGATAGTGGATAATATTTGCCGCCTTCAGGGAACCATGTCACTCTTTGAAGATTTCATGGAAGACTTTATTGATGAATCCAAATTTATGGACTATTTCAAGGCCACCTGGTATCCTAGAATAGGTTAGTAAATATCTATCTAAATTGTGGAATGTATTTTTTTTCTTATGAAATTGAGAAATAATAGTATGCCCACACCAATTATCATTGTGCTTGTTTTTTATTACCCTTATACCCTAGAAAGGAAGAAAAATCAGCATTTACTTCAAAACTAGTTTGTACCCCAAGCAAATGCATGATATTTTGATTCCAAAATTCAGTATGTATTTATGAAAATTTTAATTTTAATTTTAATTGTAAATAAAAATTTAGTCCTTTCAATTGCTTTTGATAATAAACTTAAATTGATATGATCATTTCTAAAATTATTTTATTTAAATTTATTAAGAATATTAATTTTTTAGACTTTTTAGTCACCTGAAGAAACTTACATCTGTTGGAAATAGATATATAATATAGTGCATTAAATAAAGTAATTAACTATGTTAACTGGTGAAGTTACAAAAGTTTAGTTTTGAAAAGACACATGGAGTGGCAAATTATATTTTTAATCAAGATGGTAGAATTATTTTCAAAATAATATGGATTCATTAATATTATGGTAAAGATTTTGTTACCATAACTACACTGTTGGTCAACAAAACTGATGCCAATATATTGTCATGATGAATAGTTTCAATCACTTATATAATTGTTATGGCAAGGCTATGTAGTTTTAAAAATTGACTATAACTATGTTCCCAAAACTACAACCGGTAGTAGGTGCAACATCTGGTGTTCAAGGTTTTGTGATCCAACTTTTTGTATGGTCTTTGACTGGTGTTCCTCTTATTGGATGGGCAAATCTGCTAATTTAATGTCTATCAGGTTAAGGATAAGATCATATTGGTTTTAGGGGACATATTTATCATACGAAGTTGATGTTATTGTTAAGTTATGTAAATTGGATTTTTTTGTCCATTTGATGCAGAAGCATGGACCGATGCGCTTAAAACTCTTCCTCTTGCTAGCCAGGAGACTTGTGCAGCAATGGAATTTTACCATAACCAACTGAAGATCAGGTTGTTGAATGAGAAAGACATCAGTGTTTATCAGCGTGCTGATTGGTTGGTTGACAAGTTGGGTACAAAAGTCCATTCTTATTTCTGGCTTGATGAGTACTCAGGAAAAGATGATTTTGCACGATATTGGAAAAATGAATGGGTGAGTGGTTTGACTTCATGGCGCACAGCACTGAAGATTCCAGATACTGATGTCTTAATGGAAGATGGATGTGCTAAGGTTACTGACCAGCATGATCGAGATAAAGCTTGTGTTGTCTGGAATCCTGGTTCAATGTTGAGCATTTGTAATTGTAGCTGGTCACAAGTTGGCAACCTTTGTGAGCATATCTTGAAAGTTATTAATATATGTCGAAAGAGAGGGTCAATTCTACCATCTATCAGCTTATTTCAGTATCATCAGGCGCTAAATGACATGCTGCGCTGCCCACCCTATGATTCTTTAATTCGTGATCATGCTGTGTCATTGGCAGTTTCTGTTCAGAAGCAGTTAAATACCCTACTTGATAAAGAAAGTGTCTGGACTGTTGTGGATCCTAATGAGAAACAGATCATTGTTGATATCCTCCAGGGGACATCCAGGGTAGTCTTGACTAACCAAGATCAGGAGTTAGTTAGTGAGAGGCACATCATCAATGATGTTTTATCTCATGATGGTGATGGCTGTGAGGATGGAAGCGAGGCTCCTGGTTGTACGACGGGTGATATTGCTGATCAGGTTGCAGATCCTAGTAATGGTAGAAATGGCACTCCATTTGAGAGGGCTGGAGAAGACAGTTTGCCTACTGACATGGATGTCGACCCGTCATCAATTTGTATTTCCCCTCCTGGAATGTACTCTGTTGATGAGGCTGTTTCAAGTAATGTGTTCAGAGGGAACAAAGAGAGAGATTTGACTATTACAGGAAATGAGATTTCAGCTTCCAAAAATGGTGCTTTGTCTAATGATAAGTTTGAAGAAGATATTTTGGATAAAGATTGCAAAGATTATGTTGTGGATGTGGATCCCCTAGCCTTGGCTATCCCCTCATCAACATCAGAAACTCTGAAGCATTGTGAAACACATCAGAATGGTGTCAATGGTGTTCCCAGAATTATTTCTCGCACAAAAGATTCTGATAGCCACTTGAGCACCAGCTCCCCTTTAATGTCGATGGCTGTTGAGCCACCGATGGCTGTTGAGCCACCGATGGCTGTTGAGGAACTAGCACTTGATATGGTTGAAAATACAGGTATCATCAAGGAGGATGTGAATTTGGGATCAAATACATGACAATTAAAGCATGAATCAAAACATAGATGACCATTAGATATAGTTAGCAATAAAGATTTCAGTTGGTGAGACTAATGCGTTTAAAATTTTTCCAACTCAATCCTTACATGTCTGGATAATGCAAGTTTTGCTATATTGAGGTGATCAGCCTGCCTAAAGCTGTCAATGGCACTGATGATACTGAGAACAAATTGCTGATGCGTCTGTATCAAGTGTCTGATAAGAGCATCAGACAGGTGCTGTTACCTGCTAGTATTTCCTGAATTGGTGCTCCCATTGGATTCTTTCCTTGTGTACAAATTACCAGTGGATACACATGAAATTATATTTGTTCATTTTAAATTAGGAACCAACTAAAATTTTGTGTTGATTAGCCAAGTTACTTTCGTAGTTCGTAATTTACATTGTAAATATGAAACCTAATTCATTCTGTGGAGTTAACATTAATTGACCAAGATATGTTGATCTGTCATGGATAGAAAAGAGACGTCTCTGGATTGCTTCCTTCTTCGTTTCCCTTTATAAAGCACTTTTGTAGATAGTTAATAGTTATATGAAAACAGAGTATTTAGTGAAATTACATAGTCCATCTTATTTATATATTGAGTGTGTAAAAGTACAAGAGCTAATCAAGGATTACTTACATAACTTGTGAACAACTAAACAATAACTATAGTCATAACTATAGTTAACTAATTTATTTATTTATTTGTACATTGGAGGTGCACCTAGATTCAGGAGGAGGATAGGTGACATGGTAAAATATCGAATCTAACATTGTCATAACACCAGCCTTAATAAAAGACTGGAGTTGATATCAATAAACTACAAGCGTTATGCTAATGAATTTAGACTACTATGCTAATTAATCTAGTCTAGTATTCTAACAATCTGATCAAGTTGGAGTATATAGATCAAATGTACCAAACTTGTTACAAATATAACCATCCCGAAGACCTTTAAGGAATGTAGTGAATTATGTCAACCAACTAGTATTTGAATTAACAATGGCACTATCAATTTTGCCTAAAAGAATTTCCTTTCTCACATAATCATAGTCAATCTCTATATGTATGATTCTTTCATGCATGACTAGATTGAACACAATGTCAGTTTATTTGTCTCATAGAAGCTTCATCTATGTTGGTTTTTAAGTATTTTAACAGTGACAATGTAGTATTATAAATAAGGCCAGATGACTAGTTAAAAGACTTGAAATTCCTTACTCCTCACACACATATAGCAGGAAACGAGGATCCCTCAAGTCATTCTTGTATTTCCAATTATTTCCCAGTTTTAATTGAAAGTTTAAGTTTTATTTATTAGGTTCTAATTATTGCTTTTACTTGCATCTTCCTTACTATTTCATGTTAAACGCTTTTAAATTCAGTACAATTTAGAGGAAATAATTCCCTTACCCGATAAAAAGATTAGCAATTAGGTTGTTGATTCAGATTGACAACTTTCTCCAGAAATATGATAAACAATATCTTTTGCTTTTAAAAAATTTATTTAATTGGTTAAAAATATATCTCTTTCTATCTTTGTGAGTCATTTAGTTTGCATATTATTTGTAAATCTTTGCATCATTGAGAAATGTTAAATCCTCCAAAAAATAAAAATTTGCTACAACCCTTCTACTTACTTAAAGAGAAAAGAAAAGATTAACAAGACAATTGTAAAACTCTCAAAAGTATTAAATGTATATGCTTTTTTAGTTTATTCTTTTCTCCTTAAGTAAATAAGATGATTGTTATTCTCATTTTTTAAGAAAATTTAGTATTTTTCTATTATCAGCCACTTGGTAATATGTGGGTGTTCTCCCTCCTCTAAATCGAGTTCAACCCCAAGTTAAAAAAAAAAAAATCAGTTAAATGTGGGTTTATGAAAATGTTACCTCTAGGAATTGAAAGTTAAATTACAAGAAGACAAAAAAAAAGATCAACTTACATAACACAAAGCACAAACTAGTGGAGGAGTTTCTTTAGGGGGCCCATTTTTTAAAAATGTATATATATATGTGTGTGTGTGTTGGGGGGCGGGGGCGGGGGCGGGGGCGGGCCTGAATGTGTGCGCATGTGTACGTGTGAGTTGGGCTTAATTATATCGTATATATTTATGTGTGTCTATTAGGGGGGCGGGG